>CM049428.1:112085849-117085849 GCA_026929855.1 Poa annua | reverse complement strand
CCTTGGGAGTTGTTTAGTCAAAGGGTCTGCCACATTCAGATACGTATGTACTTTGCAAATCTTTATATCACCATCCTTGACATGTTCACGAATGGAGTGAAAACGGCGCTTGAAATGTTTGGAATTCTTGTGAGACCTTGGTTCTTTAGCATTGGCTATGGCACCATTGTTGTCACAATAGATAACCATCGGGTCCAACGCACTTGGAACCACATCTATTTCGGATATGAACTCCTTCATCCAAACTCCTTCCCGCGCTGCCTCCGAGGCAGCAACATATTCCTCTTATGTCGACGATCCCGCCACCACGGGTTGCTTGGAACTCCTCCAGCTTACTGCTCCTCCATTCATAAGAAATACGTACCCAGATTGTAACTTAGAGTCATCCGGATCGGTGTCAAAGCTAGCATCAACGTAACATCTTGCGACGATCTCTTCTTCACCGCCATACACGAAAAACATGTCCTTAGTCCTTCTTAAGTACTTTAGGATATTCTTTACCGCCATCCAGTGTTTCAAACCTGGATCAGATTGGTACCTGCTAGTCAAGCTAATAGCATGTGCCACATTCGGTCTTGTACATAGCATAGCATACATGATAGAGCCTATGGCTGAGGCATAGGGGATCTTGTTCATCATTTCTCTATCTTCTGATGTAGCTGGACTTTGAGTCTGACTCAATGTCTTTCCTTGTAACATAGGTAAGAGCCCTTTCTTACTTTCATCCATTCTGAACTTCTTCAGAATCTTGTCAAGGTATGTACTTTGCGAAAGCCCAATCAAGCGTCTTGATCTATCTCTATATATTTTTGATGCCTAATATATACGATGCTTCACCGAGGTCCTTCATCGAAAAACTATTGTTCAAATAACCTTTTATACTATTTAAAAATTCTATATCATTTCCAATCAACAATATGTCATCCACATATAGTACTAGAAATGCTACAGAGCTCCCACTCACTTTCTTGTAGATACAAGCTTCTCCATAAGTTTGGACAAATCCAAACCCTTTGATCACTTCATCAAAGCGGAGGTTCCAACTTCGGGATGCTTGCTTCAGTCCATAAATGGATCGTTGAAGTTTGCATACCTTGTCAGCATCCTTAGGATCGACAAAACCTTTGGGTTGCACCATGTACAACTCTTCCTCAATGTGACCATTAAGGAACGCAGTTTTGACATCCATTTGCCAGATTTCGTAATCGAAAAATGCAGCAATTGCTAACATAATCCTAACACACTTCAGCATCGCTACAGGAGAGAACGTCTCCTCGTAGTCAATTCCTTGAACTTGTCGAAAACCTTTTGCGACAAGTCGAGCCTTATAGACGGTCACATTACCATCAGCGTCAGTTTTCTTCTTAAAAATCCATTTGTTCTCAACGGCCTTGCGGTCATTGGGTAAGTCCACCAAAGTCCATACTTGGTTTTCGTACATGGATTCCATTTCGGATTTCATGGCTTCTAGCCATTTGTTGGAATCTGAGCCCATCATCGCTTCATCATACGTCGCAGGGTCATCATTATCAACTACCATGACATTCATGACGGGGTTGATGTACAGTTCAGGAGTTGTACGCATCCTTGTTGACCTGCGAAGTACGGTAATATCCTCTTTCGGAGTTTCATGATCTTGATTATCATTAGTTCCCTCTTCATGTGGTGAAGTCAACTCCGGAACAATTTCCGGTGCTGCATGAACGGATAGACGTCGCCTAGAGGGGGGGGGGGGGGTGAATAGGCAATTTAAAACTTTTTCGAGGAGCCGGAATATCCGGTCCAAGAGTGACCGGAAATTCCGAGTAGCCGGAATATCCGGTACACGAATGACCCGGAAATTCCGGTATGCTTGATAAAGGCGGAATAAAACTAGAGTTTTACTATAACAAGCATACAACCTAGATATATAAACTAGGCTCACCTATGTGCACCAACAACTTAAGCTAAGCAATACTAGTAACAAGATGATAGCAAGATATATGACTTCAAGCACGAAGGCTATCACAATGTAAAGTGCATAAGTAAAGAGCTCGGGTATAGAGATAACCGAGGCACGCGGAGACGAGGATGTATTCCCGAGTTCCACCCAAAGGTGTACGTCTCGTTTGGAGAGGTGTGTGCAACCACAACAGGTTAGCCGCAACGCCACAAAGGCTCACCTTCTTCTCCTGATGAACTCAACCACAAAAGGTTCGAGTTCACCTTCCACTATTGATCTACTTTGGGGCGGAGATCGAATCCCGTACAACTCTTGAGGCACACACCCACAACTTAATTGGGGGCTCCCAAGTCTTGAGGCACACACCCACAATTTAATTGGGGGCTCTCAAGTGACCACAAAAGGTCTTGACCACAAAAGGTCTTGGCCACAAAAGGCCGGCCACAAAAGGCGTCTAGGGTCCAAAGACCCAAGAGTAACAAGCTCACAAGTAATACCACCACGAATCCTCGTGGAGGGCTCAAACCGATGCAAATGCAATGGCAAGAGCACACGAAGTGCTCAAGTCCTTCACTCTCAAATTCCAACACAACAACAAATGTTTATGAGGGAATAAGAGAGGAAGAACAAAGGAAACCACAAAGGAGTCAACTCCTTCACTCCCAAATCCCACCAAAAGCAACTAATGCTTATGGGGGGAGAAGAGAGGAAGAACAAAGAGGAAGAACCACAAAGGAACTCCAAGAACTAGATCCACTAAGTTCCCCTCACTTAGAGGAGAGATGGATTGGTAGGATTGTAGATCTAGATCTCCTCTCAACTTGCCCTAAAGAATATGCAAGAATCTATGGAGGGATTGAGAGGGAAGTGAGCTTTCCAAGGTCAACAATGGAGTAGGAGAGAGGGGAAAATCGTGCTGCCTTGGATTTTCTGGGGAAGAAGAAGGGGAGGGGTATTTATACCCCTCCAGGAAATATAGCCGTTGGCTGTTTTGACACTCGGAAATTCCGGTATAAGTGAGACTCGGAAATTCCGGTCATCCGGAAATTCCGGTCTAGAGAGACTCGGAAATTCCGGTCACCCGGAAATTCCGGTCTAAGAGAGCTCGGAAATTCCGGCTAGAGTCAGAAGCAAAACCAAACTTTTCCTTAGACATTTCTGGAGGACTTTTCTGGGGGCACTCGGAAATTCCGGTAGACGGAAATTTCCGAGCACAATTTCCGACTGGAGTCAGAACCCTTTTTCTCCTTTCCTTAGCCGTTTTCTTGGATGAGCTGGGGAACCGGAAATTCCGGTAGGGCGGAATATCCGGCCCCAATAATCCGACTCAGTAGAACACCGAAACGGAAACTGCTATAACTTTTGCAAATGAACTCCAAATGAGGTGAGACCAATTTTGTTGGAAAGATAGCGACGATGAATACCCAACAAAAATAGAGTAAAATCACCACACATGGCAAGGTGTGGGACTTTCCTCATGGTTGAACCGGCAATATTTCCGCCACCGAAAACGCAACAAGTTGTCCAAAGTAAAACCGATTTCGATGAACAAGAGCTTGACATGGAGATGAACCAAGCTCTAATTCCTCACCAACATAAAAGCCAAATAAGAACCAAGAAACATGATATGCCAAGTATGCAAAGGTTTGAGCTCTCCACAAGAATGCGATCAAGTTACTAACTTGAGAGCCCCTCTTGATAGTAGGCCTATCTATCCTATAGCCCTATCAAGATCATACCTTTGCCTTGAGCATTCCACTTGAGTTGGATGATGACTATCTTGATTTCTTCAAGTGGTTCATCTTTCTTGATTGCGCGTCCAAGCACTTGCTTGATGAAGACTTCTCCAAATACTCCCCCATGCTCACAATGGGAGAGTCTCGCTAAGCTTCGTCTTCATGTATCCATTGCAAGCACCAAGCATAGGATCTTTTCGAGAAAGCTTCTCTTGGTCTTGCACAACTCATCTTTTCTTCACTAAGATGATGTCTTGAATCTTCAAGACATTCTTGCAATAAGCTTCACTCAACACAAAAGCTTCAAAGTCCAACACATGAACTCCACAATTCCATGGACATGATCTATAAAGATATCTCAATAGCAAACATTAGTCCATAGAGATTGTCATTCAATTACCAAAACCACACATGAGGGAAAATGCTCTTTCACTGCACTACTCGCCATTCCAAGAAGAGAAGGTTCAATAACCTCGTCGAGTTCTACCTTCCTACTACTCATACCTTTTGAGAGAAACTCCTTCTCCAAAAAGGATCCGTTCTTGGCAACGAAAACTTTGCCTTCGGATCTGTGATAGAAGGTGTACCCAATTGTTTCTTTAGGGTATCCTATGAAGACGCATTTTTCCGCTTTGGGTTCGAGTTTATTAGGCTGAAGCTTCTTCACATAAACATCGCATCCCCAAACTTTTAGAAACGATAGCTTAGGTTTGTTTACAAACCATAGTTCATACGGTGTCGTTTCAACGGATTTAGATGGAGCCCTATTTAAAGTGAATGTAGCTGTCTCTAGTGCATGGCCCCAAAATGATAATGGCAAATCTGTCAGAGACATCATAGACCGAACCATATCCAATAAAGTACGATTACGACGTTCGGATACACCATTACGCTGTGGTGTTCCGGCAGGAGTGAGTTGTGAAACTATTCCACATTCTTTCATATGTGTGCCAAACTCGTAACTGAAATACTCACCTCCACGATCGGATCGCAGAAATTTGATTTTTCTGTTACGATGGTTTTCCACTTCACTATAAAATTCTTTGAACTTTTCGAACGTCTCAGACTTGTGTTGGATTAAGTAAATATACCCATATCTACTTAAATCATCCGTGAAGGTAACAAAATAACGATATCCATCGCGCGCCGACACACTCATTGGACCACACACATCGGTATGTATGATTTCCAATAAATCTGTCGCCCGTTCCATCGTGCCGAAAAACGGGGTTCTAGTCATCTTGCCCATAAGGCATGGTTCACATGTCTCAAATGATTCATAATCAAGTGATTCTAGTAGCCCATCAGAATGGAGCTTCTTCATGCGCTTAACACCAATATGACCTAAGCGGCAATGCCACATGTACGTAGCAATATCATCATTCAACTTGATTCTTTTGGCATTCACATTATGAATGTGTGTATCATTACTATCAAGATTCAAAAGAAATAAACCATTCTTCATAGGTGCATGACCATAAAAGATATCATTCACATAAATCGAACATTCATTGTTCTCAGACTTAAATGAATAACCGTTTTACATCAAACAAGATCCAGATATAATGTTCATGCTCAACGCAGGCACCAAATAACAATTATTAAGGTTCATCACTAATCCTGATGGTAGACGAAGAGGTAGCGTCCCGACAGCAATCACATCAACCTTTGATCCATTGCCGACGCGCATCGTCACCTCATCCTTTGCTAGTTGTCGTCTATTCCGTAGTTCCTGTTTCAAGTTACATATGTTAGCAACCGAATCAGTATCAAATACCCAGGCGCTACTACGAGTACTAGTAAGGTACACATCAATAACGTGTATATCACATATACCTTTGTTCACTTTGCCGGCCTTCTTATCCGCTAGATATTTGGGGCAATTACGCTTCCAGTGCCCAGTACCCTTGGAGTAAAAGCACTCAGTGTCAGGCTAAGGGCCAACCTTGGTCTTTTTCTCAGGCGCGGCAACAATTTTGCCTCCCTTTTTGAAATTACCCTTCGGATTGCCTTTCTTGCCTTTCTTGAAACTAATGGTTTTATTGATCATCAACACTTGATGCTCCTTTTTGATCTCCACTTCAGCAGTTTTGAGCATTGACAGAAGCTCGGGGAGAGTCTTATTCATGCCTTGCATATTGTAGTTCATCACAAAGTTCTTGTAACTTGGTGGGAGTGATTGGAGAACACGATGAATTCCTAACTCATTGGGGATCGATATACCTAGGGCTATGAGCTGATCGGCGTACCCAGACATTTTGAGTACGTGCTCGCTAACGGAGCTGTTCTCTTCCATCATGCAGCTAAAGAAATTTTCTGAAGCATCATATCTTTCTACGGCAGCATGGGTATCGAAAATCATTTTCAATTCTCCCATTGTATCAAAAGTGGTGTTGTTCTCAAAACGTTTTCGCAGCTCCGGCTCTAAATCATACAGAATGCCGCAGTGACCTACACTGTGGTCCTCCTTCTGAGTCAGGAAAACATTTTTCACATCATCAGGAGCGTCATCAGCGGGCGGGGCACCTAGCGGTGCATCAAGCACATAGAGCTTTTGACAAGCTGTGAGGAGAATCCTCAGGTTAAGTGCCCAATTGGTGAAGTTGCTTCCATTGTTTGCTAGTTTCTCTTTCTCCATGAACATATTGAAATTGAAAGCAGGTGGTGCCATGATCTACAACATATTTGCAAAGACTATTTGGACTAAGATTATGATAAATTAAGTTCAAGTTAATTCAAAATTATTACGTGAACTGAAGGGGTTACAGTGCAGAAAACAGTAATTTTTCTAGCGAACGAAACCCTAACTAGACAGGATCTATCTATCTAGTACATGTGATAACGGTGGCGGAACGGGTTATATTACCTCCATGTAGACCGATAGCGGGGATTACGCTCCCGCACAAGCGTTGACGATGAAGTCGTACGTAGCCGACCTCGAGGTCGTGGAGAACTTGCCGCGATGACGAAGACGATGACGCTAGGGTGTCGACGATAACCTGCGTCGACGGGCGTTGGGCGTCGGATGGCGGGGCGCCGACACCAAGGGGGGTGCGCCAGCGGCAGAGGGGGGTGGCGCGGCGGCTGCAGGGGCGAGACGACGTCGCCCAGGCTCCTCAAAAAGAGTTACCTCCAAGCACTCACAAACATACAGAGCTTAACGACAACCCCCGGTCATTCAGATCCAGCTGAAATCGCAGGGGTAGATCTTATCTGGAATCCCGCAGGGCAACGACGCCCGGCGGTATAGCTTAGGTGGAGAGAGGGGGCAAAACGGGCGGAGAAACAGCTCGGCCAGCCTGCAATACAATTAATTGTATTTTCCAATGAATTAATCAAATTAATATGCCTTGCTATATAGGGGGGAGGGGGTGTGCAAACTTCCTAGCTCCCCCATGTGGGACTAAACAAAGGAGAAGGGGGGTGCGCACCCCACATGGGCTGGCCGAACTAGCCATGGGGCCCACCCCCTTTTGGTGGTGCGGCTCCCCCTCTTGGGCCCTCTTAGGGCCCATGTAGGTGGGAGCCCCTTTTTTCCCTTTATTTAATTAATATTAAATTAATATAAAATCCTATTAATTCATGATTAATATATTTATATATAATTTAATCTCCCGTGACTCCGAAACAATTTCCGAACCACCCGAACAACTTTCAGACATCCCTGGAACCATTCCAGACCTTCCCGGAACTCCTTCCGGACCACCGGAACTCTTTCCGAATCATTTCTCTCTCTCCAACAAAATCCTATATTATTCCAGAACCTATCTCCTGGCGTCGCTAAGACCTTAAGTTTGTTACGCTACGGTTCGAGAACACTCCAGACATGGTCGAGACACTCCGCTCACCAATGACCGTCAGGGATACCTGGATGTATATGACGGCCCCTGTGCATTTTAGGAATATCGTCGTTGAACCATAAATATGATATTCATTCCCCTTGTTTCTGCGATACTACCTTGTCCGAGATATGATCGTAGACACACAGATGTCTTTGTTGTATCTCGTTACCGACAAAGGTTATTAACTCGTCTGTGATATTACATCTCCATGACCTAGTCATAAGCTGCGCAACTATATAGACGTAATCTCACCGAGTGGGCCCAGAGTATCTTTCCATTACAAGAATGAACAAATCCCGCTCTTGATCCTTACATCTCGATGCTCTTTCGGAATACCCAAGATGGACACCGTTATTGTCATGCTATATAAGACACAACGTTTGATGCTCTCAAAGCACCCCTACGAAGCATCAATAAGTACGGTCTCACGGTATAAGGAATAAGCTATCATATTCTTATCTATTGCAAATGACAAACATCGTAATACGATCTTATTGCAATAATTTGCGTATGTCCATCATCTTATTCAACTAACAAGATGACCCCACTGTCAACCGACGTCATTGTCCTTCATCGGGAATCTCGATCAACTGTTGCCCAATGGACTAGCTCATATAGAGGCTTGCTAGGGACCTAGTTGTCTATGTATCACACATGTACTAATAATTCCGATTAATATAATTATAGCATAATACATAAACCTATTATAAACTTACGAGATAATGCAATAAATACTACTTATTTATTTGCCTCTAGGGCATATCTCTTTCATGAACTCCCACTCAAAAACAACATCCCTCTAGTCGTTTCAGTGATTACACGAACCAAATTCACTACACCAATAACCGATCATCACGAGAGATGGTGCAGCTGCAAAGGCGAGCATCGACATGTTCATCATATCATCCATATGACTCATGTTTTATCTTTCGGTTACGTGTTCCGAGACCCTGTCTATAATGCTAAGCTCGCCAAGTAGAACCGTAGTATTTGCGTGTGTAAATCTGGCTTACACCCGGTGTATGCGAACGTTGAGTCTATCACAGCCGATCATCACGTGGTGCTTTAAAACGACGAACTTTCTTAACGGTGGATACTAAGGAAGAACACATTATTATCTTGATATTAACTGTGAGAGGGATCATCTTATAATGCTACCGTCGCGATCTAAGCAAAGATCTAAGAAAAATAAGATGCATAAAAGGATTAACATCACATGTATGGATAATGTGATATGATATGGTCCTCCTTGCACTTGATCTCCATCTTGTGCATCTTGGCATGATCTCCATCATTCCACCGGCGTGGCACCAAGGTCCATGTCGCCTCCTTCTTGATTGTCCTCCAAATTTACAACATATCATCTAGATATGATATTTAGCACGCATGCCATAAATTAAAAAGACAACCATTTGGCTCCTGCCGGTTTGTCATTATTTACAAAAGGTATCATCTCATACATCTTTCCACCAGAAGGCCCATTTAGGGAAACCAGCCTTTAAAAATTCGAAAATAAATATATAAAATCATATTTAATCATTAATTACACTAATTAATATCAAACATATTTTATAGAATTTATTCTAGCTCCGAAAACTCTTTCGTCGCTGTCCGATCTCCATCGGACCATTCCCGGGACGTTCCCGGTGATGTCTTTCCTTTCCGGTTGTCTTGTCGAAACCCCTTAAGTGTGTTACCCAAGCGGTTCGATATAATAATAGGTACGATCAAGACTGCTCTATGATCAACGACTAACTCGTAGGCCTGGACCCCATGAATTAATCCCTGTGATATAACGAATGACTTTCATCTATCAAACCTGGACGTCTAGTCTTAAACCCTTTGTCATGGCGATACTTAGCGTGTCCGAGCATCATTCTCAGATATCTTCATACCTAGCATGATCTCGTTACCGACATCGCTATCTTATACTCGTCTATGATATTATGTCAACTGGTGACCTAGTCACATGTTTGCAAACTCATTTGACATAATCTCACCGAGTGGGTCCTAGAGTATCTATCCGGCTATGCGGACTGACAAATCCCGTTGTTGACCCCTCGTCTCAACTACCCCTTCCGATACCCAAAAGTATCACCGTTATTGTCACACTATATAAGATATGACGTTTGGTGCGATCAAAGTATCTTTCAGGGATAACAATAAGAGTTGATCTCACGGTTTTAAGGCGTAATGACTATGTCCTATAAATACTGGGTATGTCCATCACATCGTTACACCTAACGATATGACTTCCATTGCCGACCGGCGCCATGCCCTATGATCGGAAAACCTCGATTATCAATCGCGCAACGAAACTAGTCTTAGTAGAGGCTACTAGGGACCTGGTTGTTTATCTACCACACCTGTATTAATGTTTTCGCTTTATACAGTTATAACATGGTATAAAACATATAATGAACAATTGGGGTATTGCCAATAAACTATGTTTATTAAGTGCCTCTAGGGCATATTCCCTTCAGTCTCCCACTTGCACTAGAGTAACACTTAATCTAGTTTACCACTTGGTAAAAGCTCAACACCCATAGCATCTTGGTGCCTGCTCGCCTTGTGGAAGAGGAATACAGTCAATAGATCTCACACATTGATGCCTATATGTGCTTTGCAACACTTCTATGTCATCTAGTTTGACATCATCCTGTATCTTACGATGACGGTGAAATATATCCTGGAGTGAGACTCGAGCATTCGCGTAGCATGGGACTTAAAAGTCTAAGAGATCTATTAAGGAGATCACCTACGCCCCGAAAACTGCTCAGTCCAATCACAGTTGCTACTTCTGAAGTCGCGATATATTTCTATATCTATGTAGATTATGCGACAGTGCATTCATATGTGACTTCGCAAACTAACCATGTTTATTTTCAAAATAAAGGACATCTCCTATATGAGATTTCTAGTCGCATGGGTCAGTGTCATAACTTGCATCATTGTAACCGCTTTACGACAAGTTGTCTTTCCACTCTTACCCTTTACTAGAAAACATATCTTCAGTTCTCATAGACACTGAAGAATAAACTTAACGTTAGTTCATTGATCCACACAAGGATCACTCTAGAACCTGTTCTTCAACCAAGAACTTGGGTCACACTAAGTCGAGCTTTCAGTCTGATAGCATCTATGTCTGATACATAGATAATGTCGAACATCATTTTCTATTACTGAAAATGCCAAGATAAACTTAATATTTTACCTAGTCATACAAGTAAGAACCTCTTTCTTTGCTTGTCCTATTCTGAAACACTTCAGAATCTTGACTAAGGAAATATTCCGACTTAATGTTATTAAGCCCCTTACGATCTATACAATTATAAATCAGATGCCTAATACTCCTAAATTCATTTCATAGAAAATTTAATCACTTAAATAATCCTTTACACTCTACTAGAATCTGTGTCATTCAATATGTCGTTACGTACAAAATCATGAATGACACCTAGCTCCCACTCAAATATGCCTTCCGCATATAAGATCAAGAAAAAGATACTTAGCTCCCACTCAAATATGCCTTCCACATATAAGATCAAGGAAATCTACTTTGCTCCCACTCACTTCTTTGCAAATGTAGGTTTCTTCAACTATTTTGGACAACTCCAAAATCCTTTGATCACATTATCAAAGTGAAGATTCCAGCTCCGATATGCTTGCTTCAGCCCATGAATGGACCACCGAAATTTGCATACATGTTTAGCATCCTCAGGATTACAAACCATTCTTAATGACACTATTAAGAAACATGATTTTCTTATCCATCTATCAATTTCTCATTCAAAATTATAGTGATTGCTAAACGACCCAGAATATATTTAGGCTTCGTCACTTGAGACAAACTCTCATGTGGTCAACTTTTGAATCTGTCGGGACTATTTCACGACAAATCGAATCTGCTCAATGTCTACTCTCTCATAAAATTCCATATACTATTAACATCCTATATGCCATCAAGAAGATCTCCCAAGTCATTACCTGGTAATCGTATATGAATTTTATTTCGGATCATAAATGACTCATAGCCATTTCTCGGACTTAGGTTCACCATCTCTTTTTCGTAGTTCGTAGGTCTGTCATATTACATTAATATGACCTTCATAACAAGATTGTCGTAACACACAGTGTGGAACACAACCTCGTATGCCTTCGCTCTTAGTATGAGCTTAGAACATCATGATCTTGAATCATCAGCTTTTTCAAGCTTTGGAGCCTGACACCGAAAACACTTTCGACTGCGCCTCTCTGATGTCTGGAGAGGAAGTTTACAACTTCGGCTTGCTCTACTTTCTTTCTCACTTATACCCTTGGACAAGAAACTATTTCTTTCGCAAGGTATATCCCGGCAAAGATTTTGCCTATGTCGTGAGACATGTACCCAACTAACTCTTTAGATACGGTACACTACAAAGATTAATCCATTTAGGTTTGATCACATCGAAACACTAAATTGTTGAAACGACAATCCAGGCTAAAAGCCATGCCATTACTCATATGGTATTGTCTCCATGGATTCAAATGGTTTCCCTATTTGCTAACGTGAGTGTTTACGTTTATACCATATGACTCTAATGATCACAATAATTCGGTAAGCGATTTCTTTACCACACACTATCCGATAGGGTGCAATTACGACGTCCTAACACACCATAACACTATGGTGTTCCATGCGACGTAATTTGTGAAACTCTTCTCACAAGTCTTTCAATGATGTGCCAACATTATAACTCAAATCTTCATTTACTCGATCTACATCGCGGGAATTTGATTTTCTTGTTAAGTTTATTTCCTACTTCATTCTGAACTTTGTTTGATCGAATCAAAAATTCAGACTAATAT
Source organism: Poa annua (assembly GCA_026929855.1). Classification (NCBI taxonomy): domain Eukaryota; kingdom Viridiplantae; phylum Streptophyta; class Magnoliopsida; order Poales; family Poaceae; genus Poa; species Poa annua. The sequence goes on along the minus strand of CM049428.1, from coordinate 117,073,481 downwards.
TGCCCGGAGTGGATATCCATATATCTACTCGGAATATTCATGAAGTCTATGAAATAAAGACTTACACTACACGTTAAAGTACTTCATTGATTCACATACACTCATATGCACGATTCTCAACAAGCTATACTCAAAACGTTCAGTGAAGTTCACGAAATAAAGGTCTCCACTACCCATCAACTACTTCATTGAACCACATACATCTCTATGTATGACTATCAATAAGTTATATGCCCGCTTTCCGAAAACGGTGTCACGGTTATTTTGCAAGTGTCAAAAGATCAAATCTTAGGACTTGTAAATCCATCCGGTATAGAGCTAATGCATTGACTATAACATTGACATGACTAAACGGTAGTGCCACACATATGTGGTGTCTTTATTAAGTTTGTATCCTTTGGCATTAATATTATTTATGTGGGAGCTTCTACCATCTAAATTCAAATCGGCATATGATCATTACTTCATAAATATAGGACACCAAATTTGTCACTATCACGTATGAACAAGTGTCTCGCTAGAGGAGACACACTTGTAACGATCATACTAACAGGCGATCATAAAGAATTTATTCAAATGGTAGATCTAGAGAGAGAGAGTGTCTATGGCCATCAGAACAACTTGACTGTCATTATCAACACACAATGTCGCCTCATTCTTTCAAGCTACTCAAGCAGTAAACCTTGTTTTCACAAAACATGACTAGTTCAAAACTTAGTCACTACTGCGAGTACTTGCTTAGCTAAAACATTCATAACATGTATATCATATATACACCATCATCATTGATGACTTCCGGCGATCTGTTTCATTTTCTTGATACTTCCACCGTAATCAAGAACAATGAAGGTGAACGATTCCCCTTGCATGACATAGTCTATGACAGAGGATTTGCACTTAGCAACGATGTCTGTTATCCAGTTATTAAGCTGAGTGAGGCGTCTCATTGTTCATTAAGTATGAACATATGTCATCAAGTATGACCGCCACGTGCTCCCTCAATGTGTGTATTCTCTTCCATCTTGGTTGAGAAGACAATCAGTCAACGTACTGATAAAGTTCATCAACCCAACGTTTGGGGTACCCCGAGTTTAGCGACCATATCATATGTTCGCGATCTAAAAACTCGTACCCACCGTTGGTTCTTTATGGCAGAGATCATAGCATACACTGGACTATGATGCTATCATCCGCACAAAATCTGATAATCCAAATTATCTTTTGTCAGCGGAATCTCCGGGGTTATCTCCTAGCGGGTATTGTAACACAAAGAGCTAACGGTTTATACAAGGACTATCCTCAAGCTAAAGCATAAAACTATGAAGTTTGGATCCAACCTTTTAAGTTTCTCAATCGCAGGAATGCGCCTAATTTGAAAAGATGCTATCACAATGGTTAATATCTACAAAGGTTTGCAAAACAGACTCTGTTCATTATATTCTGAGTTCTATTATTTTAGAAAATAACTATCCGAACTCCCACTCAAACGAACATCCCTTCTGGTCGTTTAAGCGATTACACGACCCCCATCCATTGCACCACCCCTCATCATCAGAGCCGGCGGCACAACTTCAAGAGTAGACAATTGTCCGCCACACCAATTTTGTGACTCGTGCTCGACCTTTCGGTCTCCCTGTTCTGAGGCCATATTTCTGAATATGCTAGTCTCGCCACCAAAAACCTCCACGCCGACGCTTGTGCAACATGGATTACACCCACTGGTGCGGCTAGGGCAGTGCGCCGGCCCTAGTTGGGCCCCATTTGGCCCACCTACACCGGCCCTCCCTCAATCCGAAGCCCTGGGGGGGCTTTCCCCCCTCATGGGCCTTCTTTCCACCAGAAGGCCCATTTAGGGAAACCAGCCTTAAAAAATTCGAAAATAAATATATAATATCATATTTAATCATTAATTACACTAATTAATATCAAACATATTTTATATAATTTATTCTAGCTCCGAAAACTCTTTCGTCGCTGCCCGATCTCCATCGGACCATTCCCGGGACGTTTCCGGTGATCTCTTTCCTTTCCGGTTGTCTTGTCGAAACCCCTTAAGTGTGTTACCCTAGCGGTTCGATATAATAACAGGTACGATCAAGACTCCTCTATGATCAACGACTAACTCGTAGGCCTGGACCCCATGAATTAATCCCTGTGATATAACGAATGACTTTCATCTATCAAACCTGGACGTCTAGTCTTAAACCCTTTGTCATGGCGATACTTAGCGTGTCCGAGCATCATTCTCAGATATCTCCATACCTAGCATGATCTCGTTACCGACATCGTTATCTTCTACTCGTCTATGATATTATGTCAACTGGTGACCTAGTCACATGTTTGCAAACTCATTTGACATAATCTCACCGAGTGGGCCCTAGAGTATCTATCCGGCTATGCGGACTGACAAATCCCGTTGTTGACCCCTCGTCTCAACTACCCCCTTCCGATACCCAAAAGTATCACTGTTATTGTCACACTATATAAGATATGACGTTTGGTGCGATCAAAGTATCTTTCAGGGATAACAATAAAGGTTGATCTCACGGTTTTAAGGCGTAATGACTATGTCCTATAAATAATGGGTATGTCCATCACATCGTTACACCTAACGATATGACTTACATTTTCGACCGACACCATGCCCTATGATCGGAAAACCTCGATCATCAATCGCGCAACGAAACTAGTCTTAGTAGAGGCTACTAGGGACCTGGTTCTTTATCTACCACACCTTTATTAATGTTTTCGCTTAATACAGTTATAGCATGGTATAAAACATATAATGAACAATTGGGATATTGCCAATAAACTATGTTTATTAAGTGCCTTTAGGGCATATTCCCTTCATATTCCTAGGGAGCTTAGTATAATATTTAAACTAAATTTAAAATTATGAACTATAACTAAATATAAATTGAAATATGAGTGGGATCCATCATGATGTGGACATGTGGGAGAAGGAGAGGCCTCTATTCCTTGAAAGCTTAGTATTCTTAGAGATGCGATGTCACCTTTCTCGTAACTCTTATCGTTGATGGATAGGATAATTGTCTATATGGATAAGAGCGAATGAAGAAAGAAAAAACAATTTTTCCTTAGCTGAGTGATGATCTATTATGAAATAAAATAAGAACAGACTAATTTCACCATTATATAATCTATCAGAACAGACTAATTTCACCATTATATAATCTATCTTTTATTGGAAACTTAATTTCCTACTAACAGAGTAATTAATTCTCATTCATTGCTAAGGATGGCAGTAAGAGATAATGCAATAAACAATTTATAATTTATCTTTCCTAAATGAATTTTTATACTCCCTCCGATCCATAAAAAATATCGCTCATCTAGTACAAAGTTTGTACTAGCTTAGTACAATATGAGCGACACTTTTTATGAATCGGAGGTAGTATTTTTTTGTTTAAATTGACATCAAGTTGGAACTTTCAAATGGGGTACATGTGTCACAAGTAATTAAGTATTTTATTTTTGTGGACATTTCTTCTTGTATATTTTGTTGGCAAATTTTAGAAGCAATGGTTTTAAAATTTGTTCAAAATTATGTTTTTCCTAAACTTTCCAATGCATTTAATTTTTTCGTAAGTAATTAGACCTTTTTCTTCTGGTCATTTTGGTATATTTTTAGGTATCTTTTCTGTGGTTATTTTGATATTTTATGATTTATGTTTTAAAGAGACGGAGTTGAAATTTGGCCAAATTTGAAATGTTTCCAAACTTCAACATATTTTGCATTCTTTGTATAAGTAATTAGGTCTTTTTATTGTGGTCATTTTGATATTTTTTCTATATTTTCCTGATGCATCAGTTTTAAGTTATTAATTTGTCTCTATTTAACCATTTTATGTTTTTTTAATGCAGGAGCCGCTGACATGCGGGACCCACGGTGATGTCGGCTGACGTAGGCAGACGCGGCGGTGCCGACCACGCCGGCGTTGAACCAGCGTGAGCTGGGTCACGCGGCTTGCCGCGACGGAAGCAGACTGATCGGGAGAGGCGGCGACGCCGCTGTTTGGTCGCCGGAGCGGCGCCAGCGGCGCGCAGGGTTGGCGTCGGTGGCGGAGCTCGCGGCGGCGGCGATTGCGGCACGGGTGCGGCCTCCCGGCACGACAAACTCCACGAGGAGGCAGAGGGCGCGACGCGCAGTTCCCCGTCCCCTTCGATCTTAGCGGGGGAAGCAGCGGCGGCGGCGCCGACGACCCAGAGGACGCGCGCGAGAGAGGAAGGGAAGAGGGATTGTGAGACACTCTTGCAAAAAGTCCCTATAGTTTATTGTAATTGCATCTAAGTCCTTGGTGGTGGATAATTGCAAAAGCGTGTTGTACTGTTCATCAATATTCACCGGATGAGGCTTGCCTGTGCCCGGCTCATGCGACGATCTGTGCGGCTGTCACATCTAACGCCCTGCGCCTCTGCCTCCATAACTTTGGCTTTTGTTTTCAAAACAAAAAACAGAAATACAGCCCCTCCCTTGCATACCTGGGATTTGCCGAGTTACACCCTCGTCAGTCGTCACTTGCATACACCATTGTAACTAAACACAAAACAGAAGATAATCTCATAGCGCTGGAACACATTACGCGGGAACACATGCACATAATGTACACAACTGCGCAATATAGTGATAATACAAACTGGATGCGATCAAAAGCAAACACATCAATTAGCACTGCTCAACCAGGTTAAAGCAAAGGCTAATGGAGATTCCTCTTCTCCTAATGAACAACGTCTCCCAAGTCCCATCCTTGATGAATTATTTAAGGAGTAGTCATGGAGAATCTCAGGTAATTTCACCGTCCCTGATGACGATGAATCTCACGCACCAAAAACTCACTCCATTCTTTATGACGAATCATAGGAAAATCCTTTAATTTCCGCTTTTTGAACCCATTGTGCCGTCCATGATTGCTCCCCATGCTACAGAATAAAGATTCAGCTTAGATAACCTGATAATCTAACCAACATGGTTCTCCTTGAGCTTTAACACGGAGACGTGGTAATCGACGAGCACATTCTAGCAACATCACCTGGGCCACCGTGAGCTGTGATTCGCAAGGGAACACAGTAGCTGAGTACGGCCGGGCGGTGGATTAACAAAGCTGTAGTCACGCTCGTCCAGATCGAGGTTAGCTGTGACCCGGATGCCGGATGGGTCTGGTGGCCGGCCCGCCGGAGGACGAGAGCATGGCAAGAGATGTCACAGGGACGAGATGTACATGACTGGAGGAACGGGAGCATGCCGGTGGTATGGCCGGGTGCCTCAGCTTCTGCTGCTTTGAGAAGGGATGGACATGGAAGGAGAACAGGATACGAAAGATTAGAACAGGGCTGTATTTATGTTTTTTGTTTTGGAACGAAAAGCCAGAGTTACGGGGTGCGCAGGCAGAGGCACAGTGCCGTTAGATGTGACGGCCGGACAGATGGTCGCATGAGCCGGGCAGAGGCAAGCCTCGGTCCTCTGTTCACTGGGCGAATTGGGCAAATTTGATCGACAGATCGCCAAAGTCTTCCACCTTTCACCTTTGACCGTATCTAACAGAGTCCTTAAAAAATGAATCTCAAAATAAGTTTACAGTCATCCTGAACTGCCCGACCTCCTCGCATATGCTCGCTTACAATAGCAGAAACCTAAAACGGATCTGTAAAAGATCGAATTTAGGCGTGAACAATTTTGCTTTCATCGCAATTTCTTCTCCACGGAAGAGTTCACCACCAAATCGAACATAATGTACAACAAATCCAAAAGTAATCTAGACTCGTCGCCGCCCTACCCTACTTTCAAAACTCGGTTCACCAGAGCCTCTGGTGCGGCGGCGACGAGCTTCTCGCGGCGACGAGCTTCAGTCCTCGCGGCGGTGCTCTGCCTTCTTCTCCTTCCGTAGCAGGACGAGGGAGAGGACGCATCCCACCATCTCGACGGGGATCGAGTCGAGAAGGTCGAGAGCGTCCGGTTGAAGAAGATCGAGCGTCCGCTCGAGCATGTCGAGGCGCGTGGCGGTAGCGCTCTCGCTCTCCGTCTCACGGCGGACCTTCATCTCCCGTCTGAGGCGCGCAGCGACGACCTTCGAGCTCTCCGGAATGCCACGATGCACCTTCTCGCGGTCGAACTCATTCACCTCACGGCGGTAGCACGACCACGGGACCTCCTACCCCTTTTGCTGGAACTTCTTCAAGAGCCGCTTGCGACCGGCATCGGCGCAGACGAGAACCGACCTCGTCGCAGCGGAGAAGTCGCCGAATCGGTCGCCGCGACCCCGCAGATTCGACCTCGCCCTCTTAGGTGCGGCGGTGGCGACCTAAACTACGTTGCCAATAGCGTATTGCTTGTCGTAGTTCAAACGGTGGCGGGTGGATTGCTCGTCGGTGGCGCAGGTGGATAAAGATTTTAACCTACAAATGTGCCCCAACCCAGCATAAATACGGATGGATGCGCCGTCTCGGGGAGCCCTTATCGCGTTTGATGGCTGGTTCGGCTATGGTAAGAAAAAGTTCGGCCGCGTCGGAGTTATAAAGGTTTGACTGAGATGCTAGGCATTTCTTCAAGTCGCGCATGCAGCGAACAGAGAAACTGCTCCTTCCCTTTTCTCGCCCGCGAACTGGCCGCCGGATCTGCGAGGCTCGCCGCCGTTGGCCCTAGCCCCTGAGCTGCCGAATCTGCGCCTATCGCTGCCGTCGCCGGAGCTGCAGAACTCGCCTCCATCGCATCTGTCCGCTCCGCCGCCGGAGCCGCGACCATCGCTTATTCGCTTGTTCATGCGCCGGCAGGCAGCAGATCGCAGGTGCGTCGCCACCGTGTGCTCCGCCCCAAGCCACTTCCCGGCCCAGCCCCACGCCAGCTCCGCCACAGACGCAAATCACAGAGCATCACGCGAATCGGAGGCGGCAGGGGCGGCGACGAGGACTTCGGTCTGGAACTCGGAAGCACCGGCAGCCGTGGAAGCCAGTGGCAACCTGCTCTCTCTCATCTCCCCCTCCCGCACGCGCTGAGGTCTCTGACCTAAGTCGCATCCACCTCGGCGGCGGCAGCAATCAGATTACGGGTGCGACCTCCACCGCCGAGGCCATGTTCGGGATGACGACCCGGTCGAGGGGGCGCGAGCAGCAGCAATCCTCGCGCTCAAGATCGGCAAGGAACAATCTTGATGGGACCAGCGAGCGATTGCGCCATCGTAGGGGCGCCGGAAAAGGAAAAGGGCCAAGCTTGATGGGATCAGCCAGCGAGTATCATTGGAGAGTTCCTTTAAGAAAGGGAAAAGGAGCCAAGATAGGTTGGAGAAGAAGAGGAATAGGAGGGAGGAGGAGGAGGAGGATAGTTTGGAGAAGAAGATAAATAGGGGGGGAGGAGGAGGACGATGGCTCCTGCTCCTCTGCAGTCAGCTCTCCGCTTTGCGAGCCTTGCATGCCCGTGGGGGTAGAAAGGTTACCTGATGGCACTGAGATAAGAAAACCCATCGACAGTGAGATATCGAGCAAGTACAGGGATTTGCAAGAGGAGTACTACAGAAAAATAGGTGTGTGATTCAACTCCCTCAATCTTCATCATATTTTGAAGTTTCTTTACACATCATATACAATCTAACCAACATAAGAGAGTATTTGAGCTGAGAAACCCTTCCTCACCTCCCGCGGGCGCTCCCCAGGGCGCCGCCGGGGGTTTCATCTCTTCGCCCGACCTCCCTCTCCGCCGATCTGCTCTCCTCCGCCGCTGCTGCCGGCGCCGGCCGCGGTGGCGGCGGCCCCCTGGTACCAAAGGAGCCAGGGGAGGTGGTTGCAGCGGTTCTCTCCGACGATGCGGCTGGGGCTGGATCAAGGTACAGGCCGTGGGCGGTGGTCGGGGCGGCGCTCCCCTGCCAGGCGGCGGCTGCAGCTGGATTCAGAGCCCCTGTGGCTGCGGAAGATGGAGGCAAGCCGTGGGTCTAGGGTTCCTCCTGGACCTGCCGTCCTTGTGGCGGCGCGGTGTGACTCGGGGCGGCGTTGGTCGCTCTGGCTGATCCCCCGAGCGAGCATGTGGAGGACGAGGGGATCCGGTGGAGCTTTGCCTGTCCGTGCGATCTTCTCGGATGGGATATGGGCTTTGTCGATCTGACATTGTTCTCGTCTTTCATCTCCTCCATGTGCTCGGTTTGAATAAGAGGTGGTGGTTCTAGGATTGCTTGTCGGCGCCAAGGTGGAGATCTGTCAGTTGTCAGGTGTCATCGATCTGACTGAAGTGTCGTGGTCCGGAATACTCCACCGGCGAGCTCCACTGGGCACATCATGCCTGGAGTTTGCTGGTTCGGAAGGGATTTGGTCGTGTCACCCATGCTTTACCCTGGCCGTTTGGTTTCAGAGGGAGCGCTTCGAAGCTCTGCCGGCTGTTAATATCATGGACCATGTTCTCGTTCCGTGGTGCTGGCGGAGAATGCCATGGAAGTATGATCTGAGATCTAGCAACGGTGATTTGAGTCTTGGTGGCGATGAGGAGTTGGCTTGGTGATTTGTGACTTGGAGAAGCGGCATCGTAAGTGGGGGCGATATCACAGGAGAAGTTCAAAGTCTTGTCTTACAGGGTGAAAATCCAAGGTCTGACCTTAATTGTACCTGGCAATGACCTTACTGAATGACCTTACTGAAGGCATTGTTTTGTAAGCGAGTACTTCTGGACCTCTGGTGTTGTTTCGGTGGTGTTAGTGCTGCTTCTACAAGAAATAGATCACTATAGCGGGACTTGGCTTTTTTCGTAATTCTTCTTTCTTTTTTGGCTGTGTGCATCTGTAAAGCCGTTAGGGCAATACGTTGTTGCAGAGGCTGGGTGTGTTTGATACTTTCTTGATATCAATAAATTTCCTTTTTCTAAAAAAAACAAAAGAGAGTATTTAAATCATTTTTGAAGTCCAAAAATTTTCGAAATTTACAAAAATAAAAAAAACTGGAAATTTTAGGATATACCATTCCATCAAGTTCTTTTTGGAAGGGAAGAAGATGGAGTTATCTCTACCTTATAGAAGATGAAGAACTTTGATTCTACCAAGTTGAGTCTGACGGCATGCCACTCCATGTGTTAGCTGTGACCACCTGTCGACGACATATCTGAGGCATAAGGCATATACTGGAATTTCCATTGTAATGCAATACCACGACACATCATCCTTGCAATGCTGCATTTTTCCTTTTTAAATATGTGTGTTTACTTTGTGTGTGTTGATCTTCTTGTAGCTCGCCAGATGGAAATGCCCATGCTTATTCCGTATACACCTCCAAATTGCCTGGTCAATGATCCAACACTTCTTCACATCCGTGAACGTGCAAGGAAGATGGTGCTTTGTGCTGCTCAATTTGTCGTTGGCCTTTCTTCCTCAGCCAGTATTATAACATCCCATCTCTTCCATTTGGATGTTGTTTATGGATCAAACTTGATGTTCATTTGCTAATATATGCATGCAACTGCAGATGGTGAACCGCTAGCATGGTGTTCTGGTTTCTGGATAGATTTGGATACTGAGAAGAGAACTGGTACCGTTGTGACGACTTCATATCTGATTTGCACAAAGCGCCCATCACCAAATGGTTGGTTATGCAAAGATGAGTATGCTTCTGATCCTAAGGTAATAAGCTATTAAAGAAATCAGAAATGTGTGCTTTCTATTCATAATTGTTCTGTGACTGTAGTCTTCTTTGGTTTTGTTCTGTCTGAAGTTATCTTAAATATCTTGCTGGGCATGTATCATAGCTAGTTGCAAATAACATGGATTATGTTGTTCTTGTCTAGAAACTTTTTTTGGACAGTACAAGTCTTGTCCAGAGGATTGTTATAGTCTGCACATGGTCTTTTTGGTAGCCATTCTCTTACAATTATTGTTTTAGGTTACTGTCCACTTGCGGGGTGGCACCGTTGCAAAGGGCTGGCTGCTCTACCACCAAAAGCACTATAATCTTGCTTTCTTCAAGGTTAGAATGGATCCATCTATTCAGTTACCCTCTTTTAGCGATAAAGTGGAATGTGCTCAAGACATTTTTGAGCTAGGAAGAGATGAATCTGTCAAACTAGTGATAAATCATGGTAGAGTGGTATATTCAAATCCAACCGTGTTTGAGCGGTATCACCATATGCACATTCAAGGCAAACATCGAAATCGTGAGGTACAAATATATTTCACTCGAGTGATATCTAATATATTTTTTATGCTTTATTCGAATTATAACTTTAATGTTACCAATTCAAATGTTGTAGTATGATTTAGGGTCCTGTCATTGACTTAGATGGGAAAGTTGTGGGAATGATCGACAGCTCAGAAGGGTATTTTATACCTTCTTCAGTTTTACTCAAGTACTTTCATCTGTGGAGAAACTTTCGGTATGTTTTCCTTTTCAGTTCTACTTTACTCACGGTGATTCGTTCATATCATTTATTTCTTGTTCTAAGAAGTAGAACAAGTTCCAAAAATTATAATTGGATTGGTCTGTTTTATCTCTTTTGCTTCTCTTCCCTTGCAATCCATGTTCATTTTACATTTCTTATATTTGAATCCATAAATATTTGCTTAGTAAAAATCATGTATATGTATGACTGGGGATGTAACCTAGATGACTCCTAGGTTGTCCTTGGATATGTTTACAAAGAGTATGTTTGAATAGATTTATTTTAAATAACACATATATCAAAATCATGTAAAAGTGAGGCTAGGGGTTATCTTGATGAGTCCTAGGTGGAAAGAATCATAGCAGAACCATGCCAACCAAGACTGTGAATGATTCATCATGAAATCTTTATGGAGGAAGTGAGCAGTTAACACTTTGTCGTCTTCCGTGTGTGTAGTTTTGGATATGACATGGTTTCCAAGGTTACATTTGACCATCAGTTCCATGAAAATATGTGTCCTTTAATAAAAATATGTATATATTATGCAAGTATACTTACGATAGATCTAGTCATATCAATTTGTTATGTAATCTTGTAGATGATGGCATCTTTCTCAATATTGATGTCTAGACCTTAAAATGTTGAGTGACGGGGATACAAAAGGACATGTATTGTGATCCAGAGGGATCCTATTATAGCAAAAGACACAAAGAAATTTGGTGGAAGACCATGTTTCCTCTTAACTTCGACAATCCTTTTCCATGAACCGCAATGATATTTCTAGGAAGGTGAGGTGTCAACTCTAAGATGTAGAGGACAAAGGTTTTCTGATAATTTCAATGGTGTTGATTCTATCGAATTATGTTTCTTATTTGAATATAATGTTACAACATGAGCTTCTTTAAACACTATCTGTGTCAAATTATTTTATCTAGTATGGTATTGGCAATGTATACACATGTTGTGAAGATGGTTTTCACGTGCTCATGTTTACTTAATTTAAATGCATTTAATTTTTCTGTTGTATAGGCGCATTCGTCGCCCCCACCTTGGATTAATATTTTCTGCCGTCAGCCTTCTAAACCCTGCTCATGTTGAGGATATAATGAATTAATGATCGAGCATAAGATTAATGAGGGTCTTATTGTTAAGGAGGTAGATATTGTTTGTTGTTGCTTTCTTGAGTTTGCTTGTTTATGTAGTTTGTACTCAGGATTAGTTATTGCAATTCAATCTCAGGTGTCAGCAGGCTCCCCTGCAGAAAAAATGTGGAATTCGAGTTGGGGACGTGGTTGAATGTTTCAATGGAAAATGCATTTCAACTGCTGTGGAGGTTAGTGCATTATATGTTTATTATCGTTAGGCTTAGGTAGAACGAATATATACCATATTTTTGTGGCATTTGCATTCTACTCTCACTGTTTTTGTGTGGCCTTGCTTTGGGAGGGAAAAGATGTAATTTAGTGACTTTGTTTGGAAAAGAAAGATTTACGTAGAAGGGCAATGATTTTATGAGAGTTTTACAGACCAAATAATAATACTCCCTCCAATCCATAAAGATTGTCAGGAGGTATGCAGGATTTTGTACAGGTTTAGTATTGTTTCCATGACAATCATTTCAGATCGGAGGTAGCAGTATTGCACCTGTTACAAACAACTGAGGTCGTCGATGCTGGGCACACTTGGCAGAAGCCTCATCTCCTTGTGTTCTCGCAAAATTTACCAGTTCGCGTGCAGCTCTGTTGCTCTCTCTTTAAATTTTGCTAAGAACTGCAGCAGATTATATGCCTCCTGCTAGCAGTACACAATTCACTGTTTTCCTGGGGAGTGTTTCAACAAAGGACGTGACGGTATTCAGTTTAATCCACCTCTGATCATGTTTTGTCCATGACCCTTGGATATACGTCTGTTGTTTCATCTGCCACCTTATCTCCGCATACAGTGGGTGTTTTCCTTTTGTATCGCTGCTGTTCCAAATCTGACAATCTAGATGGATGCTTTCCAATTAACTCTGCAGATATAAAGAAGTAAGTACAACACGGGAGACTCAACCTTTGTTATGCATAATGTCATTTCCCAGATCCCATGCTCCCCAAATCATCATCATTTTGAGAACTGAGTGCTAGCTCAGCGCCAAAGGCAGCTGAGTGTGCGCTTAGCCGGCCCGGGTTCGAGTCCCAGCAACGCCTAAAATGGTTGCGCTGAGGCACACTCAGTAAAACGGACATCGCACCTACCTAACAACATAAAGTCAAGGTAGGGATCATTCCCCCGTTGCCACGATTTTATCATTCTGATTTTGCATCTAGTTTCTTCAGTGACAGCTGCAAGGAGAATAACGAGCCATTCTGGTAGCAGTTTCCTGAAAGTTTCCTCCGAAGGCAGACCCCACACTTTTTATGTATTTCAGATAGAAGGGCCCAGGGCTCATACGCACCACACCGGAGCATGTTGGGGCATCCTCTGGACATTACCACAAATATTTAAGGTTGTACAGTTCCAGGGCCCGTGGCCATTTTTTAACCGGTGCTAGGCAGTCAGTGGCTATACGTCAGCCGAAAATTCTGTTTTACCCTTGTGTTCCAGATGGTGCTCCATATCTTCCTGCTGTTGTCCCCTGTTAAGTTCTCACTTCCGTTGCCCATCATGTTTAGAATTCCTTGAGAGTAAGCTTGTTCACACTTTGTAATGAGAAGCAAGCAATTGTTTCAAAAGGGCCAACCAATAGAATCTTCTGCATCTCAGGTGGTTAACTTGATCTTGGTGATCGCTTCTACCTCATGCTCCTGGAGCAAGCAGTAAAGAGGAGTGTCCCATTGCTTGGTTTCTGATTTGCTGGCTGGTGAACCGAACATGAGTGTGCAAAATCAACACAGCAAACTAACTTTCTCGTGGAATGCAGAGATCACAAAGATTATACCTACTTCCCATCCCCTGTCTTCTAGATTCGCCTTTCTTCAGAAGCGCAAGGCCGTTTACTATTCCCCGCCAAGATGGAGCTGCAGCAGTAGCGAACACCATGTCTGTTAGGTTCTCATTCAAAAACATTTTTTTTTGAGGAGCTCCTCAATCATGTTTCAAAACCCTAGGCCATCATAATATTTACGATTGTTCATGTTCTACCACAACATGCAATGAGCCTTGTGTTTTCCCTCTACGTCTCCCCACAAAACTTCCGTATCAACATGCAATCATCAACGACTTTTTTTTGATTGTGTCCAGTGCGTGGCTGGGCTGGCCAACACCGATCGATAACCTAGCAATTGGCCACTGTGTCCCGTGCGTGGCTGGCCAACACCGATCGATAGCCTAGCAGACCATGGTTTGGGCGGACGATCGATCGACTGCCAACCCAATGGATTTATATGGTGGCTTCGCGAGTGAGTAGGGATTTCTATTGCTTAAATCAAGGATTATGTTTTATTAATTGTCCGCCTCCCCGTTGCGCGACGAGCTCTCCAACCCCCAAGGCCCTGCCTCGCCGCAGCTCCTGAGCGGAATAGACTTGGAGCGAGTCTCGTGCGGCGCCCGACTCTCTTAGCTCGTGTATGCAACCTGCCTATCAACGCGACGCGCGGGGCTCTCTCTCCTCTGCCTTCGCCATGAACAACACCAACAATACTCTCCTCGGATGCCATGGCGGCAGGGTTGTGCTTCACATGGCTGAGCCCAGCAACAACAACTACTCGGAGTGCGATTACATCGAACCCATGATTGCCACGTCGACATTCGACGTTCAACTCGCCTCCTCCCAGACCACAGAAGACAAAAACTGGTTGGAGCTGGACCATGGCATCACCGAGTGGTTGTACGATCAGATCTCCGGCGATGTCCGGCATATTGTTGGCGTCCCCGGCGCCACGGCCTTGACCGCCTGGCGCGACATTCACGAACTCGCCCGTGACAGAGAGATCTATCGCCGGCCCACTGCCACCGGCGGCGGCGACTGCTCCCCTCGACGGCGTTGCGCTCGCCGTCTGCTAGCCCCCTTGGATCTACTTCCGGTGCGTTGTCTGCAGCGTTGCTACTGTTCTTCCACTGACAGAGACAAGCAACAATCTTTTGTTCATTTTCTTCACTATAATTATCTCCTATCTTAGCATGGACGATTTGATTTGAAGACATTCAAATCTGACTAGCTGAGTGTCTTTACCCTACGGATAACAAAAATATACACAAACTTTTATGTCAAAGGTCTAGGCATCATCTTTGTAAGAAAGTAAATCTTAATCTTTGTAGTAATCAAACCTTTAAGATGTCATATCAGATCTTCTAGCTTATGCAGTTAGGTTCGTATCATAGTTGCAAGACCAATAGGACACTACCTTGGCAATATGATCCTCTACATATATGTGTAATGAAGTTTTCAATACTCAGCCTCTTAACAAATGCAAATAATTTGCTGACTTTGTGGCAAGTTTTGTAGTCACTTACTTAGAGCTTCTTGGTCACAACAATAGAAGATATTTCAGAAATATGGTGACCTTGTTCTGAGTTTTGTTTTTGCTTTTCCCAATCTCATGGTGAGCGAAACCCCAGTCTTGATTTTCAGTAAGAAAACACAACTGGCAAAAGAGCGCCCAACAACTATTGTTGTGCTCAGAGCGCCCGTAGTTGCCAAGAACCAGGATTAACCATGCAGAACCAGCAAAACACAACTTATGGGTAATTTGGGTCATCTTACTGCGTCTCGAAGTGAGGCTCTAGGCCTGTAATTAGCAAATGCAGAGCCAACTTTCAGCATTAGTAGTGTTAGCAGACAGCTTTAGTTTGTCAGCCAAGTTGCTTCTCTGAAAAAAACGAAAATTTGGCAACGAAGTTGGGATACTGTTTTTCAGTTTTAGTCGTCAAGAACCGAGAGTAGTAACGCAAAAGCAGCAAAACACAATACAGTATATGGTTAATCTCTGTCATCTTATTACATGTTGAAGTGAGGCTATAGGTGAATGCTGGATGTCACTGCAACTCTACTGGTCTGTAATTAGCAAATGTAGATACAACTTTCGAAGCACATCTCTTATAGAGTTTCAGAAACCCAGTTGTGTCCACTTGTACTTGGTCATGATCGCCCTTAGGACCATCATCAATCATGTGCAATACTAATCATCAATAGTCAATTCCCAATTCCCAAACATAGGCTGGAATAATATTTAGTTACAGTTTAAGCTCTTCAGGTACCCACTATATTTAATCATTAGACAGGCTTGCTAATCCTATGTTTCAACTAGTCATTGTTACATACAGGATCATGACCGACGATTCATCAGATGTTTGGGAATTCTGCAATATCTAGTTATATATTTGACTTACGTGCTGCCTGATAGTCGAATTCTTTGAGGATTCACCAACCTCATTGTTCTCTTCAGAAGAACCCTCAACACTATCGTTCTCCTTTTCCCATTCATCAATAAAATTCTCACACCAATCATAATTGGCATGCCACCCATAAGGCACTTCTTCCGAATAATAACTGTGCAAAAGTGGCTTGGTCTGCAATGAAATGTCACCAACTCTTAATTGGAAAAACAACAGTGCATTATTTATTCAAAAAAGATGTGGAAATGTGACGGTATGCTAAAACACAAGGTATCTAGCACTCACTTTAACGTTATCCCAATGTTTCTTCATTTTATTTATCCACTTCAAATGTTCATCCCGTACATGGTTCATCCGTGGGAAATTCGCTAAGGCACAATCCTTGTTCAGCTTGATGTTGATATCGTTGAGCTCAGGATGATCTATCATGTCACGAAATATCACCTGTAGAAAACAGGTGAAGACATATGTAAGATCATTCGTACAATCAGTAGTATTACACGAGATCAACATTGAATCATTAGAAGTTACTAGGATACTTACAACTAGCAAAAATGGAGATCCATTCAAATATGACACCTTTCCAGCTCGAATATCTCCGATGCTCTCCACCAATAGCTGACAATTAGATTCACCAAATTCCAGATTTTGATGTTATCAACATCTTCTACGAGATCCAGGAACCTTAGATCTATGTCGAGTGAAGTATTCGAGGCAAGGAGATGAGACAGTAAAGAATACATGTAGGCCTTGCAGGTTCTCTTCTTCAAGTTCTTTTCTTCAAGTTCTCACTGTTCTTCAGTATTTCTATGAATTCTTTCGTTTTAGGTTTTGTCAGACTTTTTGCCACAAGCAAATTTATCCACATTAAAAAATTTCCCCTCGTTCTGTACCCCAAACACCTTCGCGGCGACATTAAATAAGTCAATTTTTACTGGTCCATCATGACCCTTCAGTACTAATAAGTAGTTAGTAGTGTCAATTTTATCTATCATGTAGGTGTTAAGAGTACCAGTTAACTTCTCCTTGAACCGTAAATGTAGCGTGTTGCCTAGTCCGATTTGTTTGACCATTTTTCTGCATTTCTACCAATGCCTCATACACATCTTGCATATTCGATGGCTGGCTGGCATCTGGATTTCCCATGCTGTCATGTACAACAAAATGAAGTGTTATAACTAAAACTGAAAGAAAAAAATGATGTCACAACCAAAATTACTTACTTCTATTGGTTCTTTTGCCTCGCCCATGGTCTTTGCCCCCTGCGAACTTGTTTCTGATGCTCTCGCCCTCTGGCTTGCCCTCTGCGAAGTAGATTCTGATGAATCTGTCGCATCTTCTGATGGGTCCTTTCTTGTTTTTTTGTTCTTGTGGTTGTGGTCCTTTTCCCTGGTTTTTTGGGTTACAATCTTTCATGTCATTCTTGCACGAGGTTTCTGAAAAAAAATTTGACACATACATCAGATCTCTGGAAGTAGTATGAAAACTAATCACATTCTTATACAAGCATACACTTACTTTGTTTCTACGGCCCCGTGGAGATAAGTCCGTGCTCTCTAGATCGTGCTCTCTAGATCGATGATCTCAGCCACCTTTTTTTTTCTTACAATGATCCTTGCTCGGATTATGTCCATGATCTCCATCACCCATGCTCGAATCCTCACCACCAGCCATGCTCGAGAATTGGTTTAGCCTGGGTTGGTAAGAGAGCTCAACGTGGGTGGACACACTCAAACAAAATTGTCGCACTACGGATTTTTTTACCAAATGTAGCGTCGGACAAAGTTCAGAGACATAAAGATTAAGAAAAACTCGGCGCGTCCGTACCTGCTTGCCGACGATGACGAGCCCGGGGTTCTCTTGGAGGGCGAGGGCGCGGAGGACCTTGGCGACAACGAGCGGGAGGAGCGGGCGGGCGGGGTCGGCGTCGTGCTGAGGAGAACCCCGGGTCGACTCCGCCCGCCCGCTCCTCCCGCTCGCTGTCGCCAAGGTCCTCTGCGCCCTTGCGCTCCAGGAGAACCCCGGGCTCGTCATCCTCGGCAAGCAGGTACGGACGCGCCGAGTTTTTCTTAATCTTTATGTCTTTAAACTTTGTCCGACGCTCCATTTGGTAAAAAAATCCGCATCATTTTGTTAGAGTGTGCCCACCCACCTTGAGCTCTCTTACCAACCCAGGCTAAACCAATTTTCGAGCATGGCTGGTGGTGAGGATTTGAGCATGGGTGATGGAGATCATGGACAGAATCCGAGCAAGGATCATTGTAAGAAAAAAAAGGTGGCTCAGATCATCGATCTAGAGAGAATGGACTCATCTCCATGGGTCGTAGAAACAAAGTGAGTGTATGCTTGTATAAGAATGTGATTAGTTTTCATACTACTCCCGGAGATCTGATGTATGTGCCAATTGTTTTTTTTTTCTTCAGAAATCTCGTTCAAGAATGACATGAAAGATTGTAACCCAAAAAATCAGGGAAAAGGAACACAACCATAAGAACAAAAAAAAGGACTCATCAGAAGATGCGACATATTGGTCAGAATCTACTTCGCAGAGAGCAAGCCAGAGGGCGAAAGCATCAGAAACAAGTTCGCAGGAGGAAAAGACCACGAGCGAGGCAAAAGAATCAATAGAAGTAAGCAATTTTGATCGTGACATCATTTTTTCTTTCAGTTTTAGTTATAACACTTCATTCTATGTGTAATACTATTGTTGTACATGACAGCGTGGGAAATCGAGATTTCAGCCATCGAAAATGCAAGATGTGTATGAGGCATTGACAGAAATGTAGAGAACGGCGGTCAAACAAATCGGACTAGGCAACACGCTATATTTACAATTCAAGGAGTAGTTAACTCGTACTCTGAAAACCTATTTGATAGACTAACTACTTATTAGTAGTTAAGGGTCATAATCGACCAGTAAAAATTGACTTATTTAAGGCTGCCGCGAGGGTGTTTGGGGGTACAGAATGAGGGAAAAAAATTAATGTCGATAAATTTGCTTGTGGCAAAAAGTCTGGGAAGCGGAAGGAAAACAAACCTAAAACAAAATTAAAAGAATTCATAGAAATACTGAAGAACAGTGAGAACTTGAAGAAGAGAACCTGCAAGCCTACATGTATTCTTTACTGTCTCATCTCCTTGCCTTGAATACTTCACTCGACATAGATCTAAGGTTCCTGAATCTCGTAGAAGATGTTGATAACATCAAAATCTGAAATTTGGTGAATCTAATTGTCAGATTATTGGTGAAGAGCATCAGAGCTATTCGAGCAGGAACGGTGTCATATTTGAATGGATCTCCATTTTTGCTGGTTGTAAGTATCCTAGAAATTTCTGATGATTCAATGTTGATCTCGTGTAATACTACTGATTGTACGAATGATCTTACATATGTTTTCACCTGTTTTCTACAGGTGATATTTCGTGACATGATAGATCATCCTGAGCTCAACGATATCAACATCAAGCTGAACAAGGATTGTGCCTTAGCGAATTTCCCACGGATGAACCATGTACGGGATGCACATTTGAAGTGGATAAATAAAATGAAAAAATATTGGGACAACCTTAAAGTGAGTGCTAGATACCTTGTGTTTTAGCATACAGTCACATATTCGCATCTTTTTTTAACAAATATTGCACTGTTGTTTTTCAAATTAAGAGTTGGTGAATTTTCATTGCATATCTAGCCACTTTTGCAGAGTTATTATTCGGAATAAGTGCCTTACGTGTGGCATGCCAATTATGATTGGTGTGAGAATTCTGTCGATGAATGGGTCGAGGAGAACGATAGTGCTGAGGGTTCTTCTGAAGAGAACAATGAGGTTGGTGAATCCTCAAAGAATTCGACTATCAGGCAGCACGTAAGACAAACACTACAATCCGTGCAACATTTAGCTCTGAATATATGATGTCCTATGCTCACCAAGTACTGCTACCTAGTAGTACTGTCTCTTCTCTAACTAGATAAAGTTATCGTGCCAAATAATGATTTATTCAGCTTCAGCAAGTTGCTTTGAAATGGTGATCGGTTTTGCTCAGTAGAAACAGTAAAGGCTAGGTCCAACATCACTAATTCATTCGACAAGTTGTGATTGTGGTGGGTTTTGGTTTTCATTATTAAGAATTGTGTTTGTCTAATAACCACAAAAAATGTGTTTATCTAATTATTAAAAATCAGCGGCATATACATTTTAGAACGAAGCATTGGGTCGGAGACGTTCATGCTTGCATGGCGAAATAACCACAAGAATAAGTTTTACGTGGAATATAGACCTTAAAATTTAGATGATACTCCCACCGTTCCGATGAATAAGGCCTATATTTTTCTGCAAAAGTCAAGCCAAGTAAAGTTTGACCAAACTTTTAGAAATATCTATCAACAAATATGATATTATATAGATATCATATGAAAATATAGTTCATGATGTTTCTAAAGATATAAGTTTTACATTTTGCATGTCAATATGTTTTCATAAAACCTTGGTCAAACTTTACATGGATTGACTTTTCCAAAATAATATAAGGCTTATTCATTGGAATGGAGGTAGTATGATCAGTTGCAGCTGCAAAAGGATGGTCCGAAGGGGTCTCCCTTGCAAGCATATTCTCCACGTACTTAAGATCCTGAATTTTACTGAGATACCATATGCTGTGTTCTTC
Source organism: Poa annua (assembly GCA_026929855.1). Lineage (NCBI taxonomy): Eukaryota > Viridiplantae > Streptophyta > Magnoliopsida > Poales > Poaceae > Poa > Poa annua. Next base: position 117,053,140 of record CM049428.1, on the reverse strand, counting down.
GTCAATTCTCAAAAGATGCTAAGCGACAGAGCGACTTGTTTGCATTTGGTTGGTTTGGGACAGCTGAAATAATGAGATATAGCCAGGTCAGTGTGTTTGTTATGGTCGGACTCCAGTATTCATGGAAGAGGCCCAATAGTGGGCCGAATTAGCACTTAGCCCAAGTTATCTAGGGTTTAGAGGAGTGGTCCTATTTAAACACATGTACCCATACGATTGTAATCAGACAATAAACATATTCTATTGTCGTCTCCCTCAGGAGACGGGAGCCTAAACCCTAGCCGCACCTTGCCCTAGCTGCCGCCTCCTTCCTCTCGCAGCGACGGCGCCCAGCCACCGGCGCCTATGTCTCCAGCTCCACCGTCCTCCCTTCCAACCCTATAATCTACGAGCAAGACCTGGTAGAACCGTAGTCTCTACCAATTTGGTATCAGATTGCACTGGTTTGATGAGTTCTTCAGGCCCCTCCACCACCGACGGCGTCTCCACCAGCGCGGCCACCGCCGCCTCGCAACAGCCTCCGGTGCTGCTCCAACCGCCGCCGTCGGCCACCTCAAGTCCGCCCGCCTCGGGCACCGCGGCCGTTGCAGCCGAAGCGGCCCCGTCCTCTCCCTGGCGGAGATGTCGTCGGCGATCTGCGACCTCGCCCTAGCGGTCTCGAACCTCCGGACCTTCCTCCAGGCCCCCTAGGCGCCCCGCCGCTCTGCCTCCACCGGCGACGCCCTTAGCACCACCACCGCCGCCCACCGTCGCAACCCAGGGACTCCTGATCACCCAGATCAGGTTCCCGTAGTCGCCGTCCCCGCTGCCGACGTGGATTGACACGTCGACCTACACGACGGCGCCGCCATAGCTGACGGTGCTGCAGCCGCCCGCCACCACCTTCGGGGGGTTCGGCGGGTATACTGCCCCATACGCCGGGAGCTCCATGGCACTGCCGTCCTCTCCTCCCGCCGCGATGGGTCGCCACGAGGGTGCCTTCACGGCCTCGCCGCACGTGCAGCCGCCGCCTCGCTTCACCAAGATGGAGTTCGCCACTTACGACGGCACCGTCGACCCCCTAAACTGGCTCACTCAGTGCGACCAGTTTTTCAGGGGGCAGCAGACCATGGCGTCCGACCGCACGTGGATCGCCTCCTACCACCTCTATGGCGCCGCACAAACGTGGTACTACGCCTTCGAGCAGGACGAGGGCGTGATGCGTCTGTGGGAGCGCTTCCACGACATGTGCCTCCTTCGGTTCGGCCCCGCATCCGTGGGAGCCGCCTGGCCGAGCTCGGCCGCCTCCCCTTCACCACCTCAGTGCAGGACTTCGCCGACCGCTTCCAGACCACCACAAGGTCGCTGTCGTCGCCGCGTGGCCGGCTCCGCAGTCACCGCAGGCTCTCCGCCACTTCTTGGGCTTCGCCGGCTACAATCGAAAGTACATCCAGGACTTCGGCATCATCGCCGCCGTCGCCGCGACGCCTTCTCCTGGACCGAGGAGGCGACTACGGCGTTCAAGGCTCTCAAGCGGGCGCTCACGACGGGACCCGTCCTCCAAATGCTGGACTTTGACATGCCGTTCATGGTGGACTGCGACGCTTCCGACATCGGCTTCGGCGCCGTCCTCCATCAAGGCGAAGGGTTGCTGGCCTTCTTCAGCCGCCCCTTCGCCGCGCGCCATCACTGTTCTGCAGCACCAGTGGACCAACGCCTCTCCACTGTTCTCCAGCACCAGTGGATCAGCAAGCTCTTCGGCTTCGACTTCACGGTCGAGTACCGCGCCGGCCGTCTCAACACGGTCACCAACGCCTTGTCTCGCCGCGACACTGAGAATGTCCCGGACGACAATTCCACGACGGGCACCGTCCTGTGCATCCGCTATGGACCGTCCTTCGCCTTCATTGACGACATCCGCCAGGCAACCTCTACTGCCGCAGACGCACAGGTGCTCCGCGGGCGCCTTGACGCCGGCGAGCTGGGAGGGCCCTGGCGCCTGGACGATGGGCTGTTGTTACACGGGCGCCGCATCTTTGTGCCCGACCACGGTGACCTGCGCCACCAGGTTTTGTCCCTGGCACACTCGGCCGAACATGAGGGCGTGCAGAAGACCCTCCATTGCCTCCGTGTTGATTTCTACATCCCCTGTGATGGTGCGCTGGTCCATGACTGGGTGCGCTCCTGCGTGACATGCTAGCGGAACAAGACAGAGACGCTGCGACCCGCGGGTATGCTACAACCGCTGGACGTACCCTCCCATGTGTGGGCTGATATCTCCATGGACTTCATCGAGGGCCTTCCCAAGGTGGGCGGCAAGTCTGTCATCCTACGGTGGTTGACCGCTTCTCCAAGTACGCGCACTTCATCACCCTTGGCCACCCCTATACAGCCATGTCCTTGGCACGGGCCTTCTTCGACGGCATCGTCCGCCTCCACGGGTTTCCTTCGTCCATAGTCAGCGACCGTGATCCTGTGTTCACGGGTCACGTCTGGCGGCATCTCTTTCGGCTGACGAGAGTGAAGCTTCGCATGAGCACGGCGTTCCACCCTCAGACGGATGGCCTGTCCGAGGTGGTCAACAAGGTGATCGCCATGTATTTGCGATGTGTTACAGGCTATCGTCCACGACCTTGGGTGGACTGGTTGGCATGGGCGGAGTACTGCTACAACACCTCCTATCACTCCGCCCTGCATGCCACGCCTTTCGAGGTGGTCTACGGGCGCCGCCTCCGGTGATGCTTCCTAATGAGCCTGGCACGGCTCGGTCCGAGACGGCGGGCGACCTACTCCGCACCCGCGACGAGATCCTGACTGAAGCGCGCCAGCGTCTTCTCCAAGCACAACACCTGGCCAAGAAGTACTATGATGCTCATCATCGCGAGGCGGAGTTCGCGGTGAATGATTGGGTGTGGTTGCGCCTCCTTCACAGGACCTCGCGGTCCCTGGACCCGCGCTCCAAGCGCAAATTGGGACCCCGCTACGCCGGTCCCTTTCGGGTGCTGGAGCGTGTTGGCACACTTGCATACCGCCTTGAGCTGCCAGCTGGTTCTCGCCTCCACGACGTCTTCCATGTTGGCTTACTGAAGGCCTACCGTGAGGACCCTCCTGCAGCGACACCGGCCCTTCGTCCTACGTCGGATGGCCGACTTCTACCAGCCCCTACGAAGGTGGCGAAGGTGATGCAGGCGCAACAGCGTCGTGACGTGTGGCCTGTCCTCGTCAAGTGGGCCGGCCTGCCAGAGGAGGAAGCAACTTCGGAGAAGCTTGACGATTTCCGCTAGCAGTTTCCAGAGGTTCAGCTTGAGGACGAGCTGTTTGAGAAGGCGGGGAGAGATGTTATGGTCGGACTCCAGTATTCACGGAAGGGGCCCAATAGTGAGCCGAATTAGGCGCTTAGCCCAAGTTATCTAAGGTTTAGAGGAGCGGTCCTTCTATTTAAACACATGTACCCCTTCGATTGTAATCAGACAATAAACATATTCTGTTGTCGTCTCCCTCAGGAGACGGGAGCCCTAAACCCTAGCCGCACCTTGCCCTAGCCGCCGCCTCCTTCCTCTCGCAGCGCTGGCGCCTGCGTCTCCAACTCCACCATCCTCACTTCCAACCCTATAATCTACGACCAAGACCTGGTAGAACCGTAGTCTCTACCGGTGTTAGTGTCACAAGCTTTGCATGCTACATGTAGACACCCAGCGTTGTTTGAACAGCTGCAGGACAGTTTGAAGGACGTGATTTCTAAGAGCTATGAGTATGATGCAGTGTCGGCTGGGCCAAGTTGTTTTATAAGAAAAGAAGCAGAGTTTGGTGAAGCCAGGCTACCTGTAGTTGGGGATTCGATTAAAGTGTCTGCCAAAGGTGCTCCAAAGAAAAGCAGTAAAAAAAGTGGAAGAGAATCGCCCTGTGACGAAAAATGGCCGTCCACTAGCGTTTGACGAGCACAGAACTCTGTGCGGCACTTGCAAAGAGCCAGGACACAACAGACGCAACAAGAAATGAAGTAAGTTCTTGCATGATATCCTCATTACAAATTTGACACTATTAACATATATTGAATTTTTATTATTTTCATGTCCAGGAATGTGGAAGAGGTACAAGATTAGAAGAGCTACTTTGCTCCTTGTATCGAGAAACCAGCCCAAGGTAAACGTGTTGTGGCTTGTTATTTTTCGGTGCATGGATGCTAGGCTTGCTGGTATGTAAGTAGGAAGCTGATATCGCTGTGGTCGCATGCAGCTTGGAGGGCTGGGGATTGTTGGAGCAAGGTGATGGGCATCGAGCTTAGGAACTGAGTCGCCACACTGACCTTTGGGGGGTTCAATTTACACCAATCTGTGAATGTAAATTGCATAGCTGGGCTGAGAAGTACGGGAGCATTGATGGAACTGAGCACCCACTACTCAAGAATGTCATTTCAAAAAATGTGCGTCCAGGATTGATTGACTTCATCATCCGCAACTCAGGTAGAGGCATATGTTAAGTTGTTAGTAGCTTGGTTATTGTTCTTTGTACAGGATGGCATTAGGTATACATGTATTGAGCCCATAGAGCTATTCTTTTTATCAATTGCTGACTAACACGAAGGAGCAACGGAGAAGAAGAGAAAAAAAAGGATGGGAGGGAGCTTGTGCCTTTTGCGGTTTTCGGCTGTCAATCAGGGGCTAAAAAGATTGTGGCGGCTTTAATCAAGGGGCGGTATGGTTATCTCGGTGGGACTCGTGTAGGGCGAGGAGATGACGGAATATGGGTTTTTCTGCTCCTAAAGATAAATCGTGTGTTCTTGTTGTGTTTGTTGCTCGTACGTATGGACTTTGGGCGTTTTTGTATCTACCATGGGCTGGTTAGAAACACGGCCTTGGGCAAAAAAAACTGCACCGCATTTGGTTATCCAGCATGTTTCGTCATCCGTGTTTGGTGGTCTGTGAATGTAAAACAGATGTAAAGCACGGTTGTTTGATTCGGTGTGTCCGTGTGTGCACACATACTCTTACCTCTTTTAAAAATGGTGAGGTTACCCAAATCGTTGGCACAAAGAACACATACTAGATAAAACACATAGGATAAGCAGCTAATCTAGGCAGCACATAACGGTCGGTTTTAACACGACGCAAATACGTGAGGGGTGATGCACCACCAATTCAGGGGAGATAAACTATTGGTGATGCATCATTAGTTCATCATATATGACAAGTTTTATATACCACTCGCATCTCACTAATTAATTAAACGGATATATGCCGGGGGATCACACAAAACGCATCAAAAGTGACACCATCATCATCGGCTACTCAATCACGGTGCTTGCAAAGGGAGGAAGCAAACCATTGTGACCTTAGAGGCAGGGTCATTGCAATGTAGCCGATAGTTTCCTCTTTATTCTCCATGAGGTAGATTGGAGCGTGTTGCATTGTAGCGCCCCGTGTGGAATACAATACTTGCAAAGATAATATTCATTTGTCTTTAGAGTTCATGATTGGCTTGTTGATGAAACTATCATCGGTGGGGTTATTTTGAAATGGAAGGAGATCTATTATGAGACACGAAGTAGTGCATGCATCAAGCAAGTGGAGCTATCGAAGCTTATCGTGACATGAATATGGAGCTCATCCCTCTACATGAAGTGACCACCGTCTGCCATTCCACTCCTTCAACATGTGAGAGTATGCGTAGCCTCTGCCACCTATTTCTACACTTTGTGACGACGTGGTTGTACACCTAAGAAGTGGTGACCTTAATGCTGCATAACTGAATCACATCGTTGACAATCTTTTTTTCGATAAAGGGTGCTTTATTACTTAAAAGGTTTTAAGCGTTTACACTCAGTGTCTGCATAACTAAGATGCATACAGCTGTTCCATCGTTCACAATCCGAAACCGAATAAAGGTGTATTATATATCATACCAATGAACAAATGCAACTGCGCCTGTAGTGGTGGTGGTCCAGTCCGTAGATTATGCTGCCACCCATGATGGGAAAAAGTATCCTTCGTCGTGTACTTCAACCGTGCACAGACCTCCGTAAACAGGTCTCGGTGCTCCACCCGCTGAAGAGACAACCATGAACGGAGTGTACCGGTACACCGGTAGATAACCTGCAAAGGAGAAGACAATTTATCGTTAAACACTTTATCATTTCTACATAGCCATAGTGACCAAATGATGGCAAGCGCTCCCACCCTAATAAGCTTCCTAGTATTGATACCGTGTAGCCAATTCCCAAAGATATTGGTCACACTGCATGATGGATAAAGATTAGATGATCCTAGTATCAAAACTCAGTTGTGAATAGTGCACATAAAACCAAAATTCAAATTCAGGAACTATTCACATCTGAGTTTCTCTTTTTTGTTTCTCTATGTATGTTTTGAATTTTGAGTTTCATTTTCTTGTGATTATCTAAATATATGTTGTGAACAAGCATAATTTTTTGTAAAAAAATTCACAATGTTTAAATTCGAATTTATGCTGCATGTCACACGGTGACATGCAAAAGGTGCATGTCACCTGATCTCTGTCCCCCACAATTCACTCCACTGATGTCACCTCTTCAACGTCGCGTTCCACGAGCAAGGTCAGCCGCCAACTTCATTAGCTTCTTTGCGCCCTCCGCAATATCATTCTTGTCCTCCTGTCCCCGCAGAAGGTAAACACCACCTCAAAAGGTGATCGGACCACATGCATAATATCCTCCAAAGGTAATTTTATTGCGAGTTATCCAAATAGACCAGCACACCGCATCAAGACCAATCATATAAAACCTCTTGCCTCCAAGCAAAAAGAGCATAAAACCAAGCAATGGATTGCCATAAGTTCCTAGGACGACAAGTTAGCTCGTCATGCTTTTGGTTTTAATTGTTCTTTTTGTTGGGTCTGCGATCCTCCTAGTTTTCTGTGCGAACCGGCCATCGATCCTACCTCTGGCTCCATCAAGAAGAAAAGCAGGCAGCGAGACGGCAAGTCCATCCAGCATCGCCTTGCAGTACCGCAGCAGCATGGGCGGTACGTCCCTAACAACAGTATCCTTCTCTTCCAGCGTCAGTCTCACCTCCAGCGGCACGCGCGCGCTCCTGCCTCCGGCGACGGCCCTCCAGGCTCTCGTACAGCTGGTCGGGCATCCCCAGCCCGTCGCCTGCCGCCACCACGGGCACCTCGATGACGCTCTTCGCCGGTACGCAGAGCTCATCGAGATCGGCCAAGGCCAGGGGCACGCCGTCGTACTCCACCACCGCGTCGCGCACCATAAACTCGAAGCAGTGCCGCCAAACGTCGCCGTTCTTGACGCGGAGGGCCACACTGAAGGCGGGCGGCGTGGCCGACGCGCTGACGCTCCGGACAAGGCCGTCGTAGCCGGAGATGGTCGCCGAGAACTCGGGCGGCATTGACCGGAGCGCGAACACGAGGAGGGCGAAGGCGATCGAGCCCAACAGAATGGAGAACATGACCAGCACCCCCACGAGACGATCAGCATGCCTCTGCGCGAAACTTTCTTCCATGGCTAGAGAGTAGAGACCCCTAGATTGATTGAGGTTTGGATGTGTTTTCTTTTCATGAAACTACTGAGGTAAGGTTTCGCCGTCAACATGACGCAAGCCAACATGCCGGCTTTCGCCGTCGGCCTCGCCGGCTACGACCGCGCGGAGGTGGTCCTGACGTACTCGGGCGTGGCGCTCGGCTGGGCGCGCGTGGAGCCGCGCGGCTGCGTGTCCCGGGAGCCATGGGGGAGAGACGTCGAGGTGGTGGCCAGGGCCGACGGCGTGGGGCTCTCGAGGCGCCTCCGGGAGCGCATGGCGTCCGAGTGGCGCCTTTCCGGGCGGCTGGAGCTCGACGCAGACGTGGTGATCTACATGGAACGCCACTGGATGAACTACCTCGGCGTCGATCACCGTGACAAGGTGATGCGCTGTAAGGTGGTGGTGATGGCGGACGGACCTCAGCCGGAGCCCCAACCTTGCCCATGGTATTTCCTACGGCCTTACAATTATGATGAACCAAAGAAACGCATCTTTTGATCAAAGGAATGTGCATGTACAATCCGTAGGGAATTTCCATGGAATTATTTGAAAGATATACAGTAGCAGATTGTGAGTCCGTATGCCGCAAAACTTTCTTCCTTTTTTCTAGCAGAAACGACAGGGGCCGAAGCTTAAGATGATAAAAAGGAACCAAATGCAAATTCAGCATTTCATTATCCAACAGGGAACTGCACAATCTCACTTTTGTCCTCGCTTAGATTAAAAAAAAAACAAGACATGAACAAAAGATAATTCGAAGATTGAAGAATGTATCTACCAATCGATGACCTAGGTTAGCATAACACCTTCTACATCATCCAACACTAATCCACGTGGACTAATGATCACTAGCAAGGGGGTTAATCATGCTACGACTACAAAAGAGCACCTTGGTGTTGAAATATAACTATGCCCAAATCAAAGCCAGCATCACTGACAGGAGCAAACTCAACGCCACGGATACCACTATTTCCTTCTTGTCTCCGTGACTTCTTGCATCAGAGAACTGAAACAGCAAAAAAGATGGAAACATTTCGAATTTTAGAAAGTGATTCCAACTAAGCCAGTATCGTTGCCTCAAATATTGTATGTTTAATTTGCACCGGTGTACGTGATATTTACCCTGGCTGTGATGAGTTTAATGTCAAACCGAAGCCGCAAGGGAAGAGTAGATCATAGTATGGGTCTCCAACATTCATGGGCAGCTGGTCACTGATTTGAACCAAGTGCGAGGAAGCTTTCCAGTGAAGCCATAGTCCCCGAAGTCTGGATGACAATCACGGGTCTGCTTAGCGGTAAAGATCTAGACCCGTCGGGTCTTGCGGAGGCGGGTATGGGGTGTTAAACCTGAACCCGCGAACCTGACTAGAACAAATGAACCCCACTTGTCATTGTCTCGCACACTCACCTAATACACCCCACACCCACCACACACACATGCACACAACACACGTATGCACACATCGCAGTGTACTACACAGCACGCGCACGCCTCTTTCCCGCATAACCGGTCAACGCTCAATACCATCTGACCCTCCACCTCTGCTAGGCTCAACGCCGCCGCCGCATGCGCCCCTGTTGCGCCGCCTCCGCCGCCAAGTCCTCGTTGCTCCGGCATCATTGCTCATCCTCGCGATGCCCCCGAGCTCCTCGAGCCTCTCTCTCAGGGACAACAAGTTCAAGCGGAGGATTCTCTGGTTCGACTGCTACTCCATGCGCCTCTCCATCTGTATATGGTGATGGCCTTCGAGGGTACCCGTCGGATCTTTTGTACCCGGCGAGAGGCGGGTCTGGTGGCTCTCAAGACCTGACGGTGGGTATGGGGGCGGGGGCGGAGAGAAAGATCGGGTACGGGTATGGGGGTGTCAATCTCGGTACCAAACCGGGCGGTTGCCATCCACCCTAAAGAAGATATGAACAACACCCTGACATTCTGTGCCAGGAAGCCAAGCCTCAACAAGCGCTTTCATCAAAGGAAGATATGGTTCAATGAGAATAGGTCGTCCAGAAATGATAACAACTGCACATTTAACTCTCGAGCAGACGTTTCGGATCGTGTCTGCACCAGGATCTAGGATAGTCGTCAGGTCAGTATTATCACCTACTGTTTCCGCATATGGCGGCTCACCAACAACAATGATAGCGAATGAAAAATCGTTGTTCTTCATGAAGTTGTCATCGGGTTCTCAGAGTAAACAACATGTGTTGAATTATCAACATTGGACTTTATGGCATCAAGAATTGTTGTTCCTGTAAACAATATTGGATCAGGACAGTCAACATTATATAACTTTCGGTATAAATATTTCAATAAGGGATGCTTCAAATATCAAAATCAAATTTATCAAGTAACCAACTGAAATATCGAAAGTGGAGCAACCGAAAGTATATTAGAAAGAATGTGCCAACTGTAACATCTCCATTGCTACCCATCCATTCAATTGACCACCCACCACACTGGTCGTCCAAATTGCTAGCTTGACTTCCAGCTACAAGGATCCTTCTAGCTCAGGCTGGGCATATTTCCCGATCCCGAATCCCAAATCCCGAATTTCCCATTCCCGATTCTGAAATTCCCGAACCCGAGAATCCTGAGCGTATTCTCGGGAAGCTGTTTTGAATTCTCGATTTTTTTTCAGGAAATTTGGGAATGTAGTGTTGAATCCCGAATATCCCGTTCACCCCGAAAAGATAAAAAAAAATACCAAAAGCATAGGTGAAACACTAGTCTTTTTCATCCTATACGAAGCACATGTATGCGATGTTCGGTGAATTTATGACTAGACCAAGTCTTTTCCCTCTAGTGACCCAACAAGTCGGCAACGACCCTATTCTCTCGGGCACACCCATCCCTACCCGGTCCAACAAGTCTACTTCCATGTACATTAAAGTATAAAGTTCGGGAAATTCAGGATTTTCCGATCTCGATCCCAAATCCCGAATTGGCGGGAATCAAATTTTCTAATGTAAAATCGGGAGTTAATTTGTGATTCCTGAACTTCTAATTTCCCGAATTACCCGTCCCAAAATTTCGGGAAATCCCGAATGCCCACCCTGACTTCTAGCTTTCAATCGGAGAGTCAAGAATTGTTGGTTAGGAGTGTTGCCATTTTTTAACAGAACAAGTGATTTCCTGACAGCTCCTCTAGCCAATTCCCTGTGCTCCTGTTAAATTGAAATATTAAGGTATCTACATCGGTTTCCAGGCTTGCCATACAAGTATTATACAATATGGTGTTAGCACTTTAACCTTCTTTCCAAGCTGATATGCAAAGCTAATATCAGCTAAAGGGTTCTCGAATTGGCCCATTGTAAATTTCACTAAAAGGATACGACTCACACAACCTCATCAATTCTGCTCATGCTGATGATACGCTTATTAACAAGATATGTCGCATCATCATTTTAACTGGTGTAACTGAATTTCATAGTATCATATCTTTTTTTTGTTTTTTTATCTTTTCTCCTTGTTGGCTTTTGGTTCTTGTCGTGACCTTCATGACAAGGTTAAGTTCTTCCCAAACAGTTTTAATTTGGAAAACTTGATGCATTTTCGATGGCGAAAATATTATCGGTTCAACCTTTAGTAAGGTTCCACACCCTCCTATCAAGGTCGGGCTAGTGAACGGGGCAAAGGGGCCACCGCCCTGGGCTTCAACCAATATAATATATCCGAGTAGAAAAGAAAATAAAGACATAAACCCGCAAGCGGGCCAAGTTCATTTGATTAGAAAAGTGAGTACCATTTCTATTGCCTTTGGACGGTTCACCATGAAGAGAATGAGCATGCCAATACCCCGACTGTCGTGGTATCGACATAATTGATAGGAGACGGGGGTCCTCTAGCCTACGTATGGATTATGGGGAAGAAGGTTGGTGTCGTCGAGGACGGGATTGAACACGGCGAGTTTACCCAGCTTCAGATTCCGCAGCGGTGGCGAGATCCTACGTGCTGCTATAATTCACTATGAGGCAAAAGCCGTGAACAAGTTACAATGTGTACGATGCGTATTGAAGCGTTGATGAGCTTGGCCCTAAAGGCCTCCCGGTGGCCGGCTTATATAGGCGGCCAGACCCCGGGTTACAAGGTAAGTACTTGGCCGGCAAGTAAACAGAGTCCTAGTTGTAGTCGGCTTGGTCGCCGCCTTCCATCTTGGGCTTGATGGGCTTTAGTCTGCTGCCTTCTTTGGACCATCCGCTTACTTCGTTATACGTCAGCTATCTGGGCCATCCGACAGGCATCAACGGGCTACACTGGACTAGCCGGATTGATCCATGTTAGAGATACCCCTGGTTGGTATATCCCCAACACCGACAGTGATGACCAGACAAACAATGATGTAGGAAAAAGTTACACAACACACTCACATGTGGTTGTGTGCATGGTGGTCTGGTTATAAAATGATTGGCACCCGTGGCTACACAGTGGCTTGCGCTCATTCCCACCTAGTTGTGCCACCAGCAAGGCGGCCTACAAAATGGCATTCTCTACGGGTCTAAAGAGTTTGAGGAAATAGTGAAGTATTCTCATAATCATGTACATTTATTTATTATATGAAAGAAAGTACTAATCTTTAAAGTCAAGAAAAGTTTGTTTTTTTACTTACGAGGAAGTATTCACCACAAATTGTGTATCTAGTAGGAAGAAATTAACCTAATCTTCTCATAAAAACACACGTCAAGTTTAATTAGACTTATACTCTCTCCACGGATAACCCTACTAGTTGTAAAATGAAAGTTGTCATAACTAAGTGTTCAATTTTTATTATTACGCAGAAGTTTTTATTTGAGAAACTTACACGAGAAGTTGTGTATAGATAAGAGAAAGCATATTTCGACTGACCTAACAGATGAAGCTGTATGAATGCGGAGTTTTAGAATTCACAATACTGTTTATGATTGTTAGTGATTGGTTTAGGTACTTATATTTCAATATCAAGTACGTGTATAGAATCATCATGTCGTGTGATCATTATTTAACACAATGTTAGTTTGAAGACACACTTAAAAAAGTGGAGAAGATAATAGTTACATTTATGTTGTAGAAGTTTTTATAAATTTTTGGATGTAATGATACACTCAAAACTTCTATTAAGATATCCATTAGAATATACTCAATAGATATGCCTCCCAATTATCATATATAGTTATGCCTTAATTCAAGTTTGAAAAAGGCGTATAATTTTCTTTTTACAATTTTTAGCCTAAGTGTATACGGCAAGAACCCAATATAGTTTTGGATATAAAAATATTTAGATTCAAGTATTCAACATGATGTAATTATATTTTTAAGTGTACGTAAGGTATAAGAAGTATACACAAAATATTACTAACAATTTAACAATGCAAACTATATACGGAGAGATAGACTTATAAGATTGAAATATAATATTAAATCTAAAAAAATGGAAGATTGAAGTATAATGCAACTAAGTTATATGGAAATATAAGAGTTTGATATAAAATACATTTGTTGAGCTCGCCCCTCATCCATAACTTCTTTGGATTGGGCCTCCCTCCCATATGTGGTGTTTATGGTTTGTAATATTTCCTCCCAAAGAATTTGTCAAGTGCTAATTCTGCACTTCCGTTCATCCTTGTATTCCTTACAGCTTGGACTCACTAGATATTGTAGCACTTGACAAATGTGTGATGATATCATGGCCATCCGAGAGATATCTCATAAGGAATGAGTGATGTGTTAGCCATTGGTCGAGGACTATTGATGTTATGCCTGTAAATTATGTGAATGAGTACAATATGACCCTGATTTAGGTTGATACTCGAAATCGATGTCGCTGGTCATAACGAATGAGGGATGTGTTAGTCATTGGTCGAGGACTATTGATGTCACTGGCAGGGAGCTGCTTCTGCCTTTTTTAAAATATCTTCTTCAGTTATTTATGTCTGCAAACTTCCTGATGCATTTGATGTACTGGATTTGATCATTCCGTGTGAGCAATCAGACTATTTGTCTGAGCAATCAGACTATTTCATCTTCATGTACTGATGCATTTGAACAATCAAAATATGTCATATTGTTGTTTTGAAATGCTGTCATTACAAACCAACCTTTGGTTGGATGGTTAGCAGAGCGGTTATACTCTTAGCACACAAGAATTTAATCCCCAGATTTAACGTTCGGTGTGTTGCATTTAGTTGGAATATTCTTTCAGTATGAGGTGACGTTCCCGCCTATACGAGGCGTCGTGGTGACTTTGTCAATATCAAGACTCGATCCACCGGCTAAGTATTTCGGAGATGCTCATAGAGGTAGGGTGTGCGTGTGTGCGTCGTGCGTGTATGTGAGGGTCTAGGTTTTGTACTGTGTTTCTAACAAAAATGCTGGAATATTCTTGTTTCATGTGTTGCATGTAGACCTGATGTGCCACCCGTCAGGTTAGGACATCGGTTTGAGATATGTCCCATGGACGGGTCATGGGTAGAGATTCTCGCCCATTTACTAGTCGGGCATGGGTCCAGAATAGCCCAACCCGTCCAGACCTGACCCGACTGCTGGCCTTAAGCACATTACTCGACCTGGTCCTAAATTTATTTTCTGTACGGCGATCCATATTTTGTCCGGCATGACCATCCAACGCCCCCCGTTTGGAGCACGACTAGGCGGTACCCGACGTAACTTTTGCTCAGAAATCCACTCACCAGTCAGCACGTGCCTTTGGAGGGTCAATTTAGACGACGCGAGTGGGAAGCGACGCTGCCCATGGCTGACAACACGTTCGGATAACACCGAAATGGTCCTTCCTCACAGCTTAGACGACTATTTGGACGTCGCGAATGGTGATGCTCTAAAGTGGTGGTGATGACAGGCGGACTTCAGCCGGAACCTAGACCTTGCCCATGGCATTTCCTAAGGCCTTACAGTTATGATTAACCAAAGTAGTGAATGTAAAAGGATTTTATAATGAATCATCAAAGAATAAATCTTATAGTATTATTTTCTATGCCTCTTGTTTTAATCGAGGTAAAAGACTTGTCATTTTCATTAATTAAGAAGAAGTGTGAATTGGCCGATTAATTAGCTGGGCCTAAAACCGGTACAAACACCCTTACCGAACGGTATGGAACACGACCGTCGGGGAGGGCACACATGGTCACTCTGGCTATCAAACGCAAACTACACACACCACTAGAGACGAGGGTCGTCGTCGAGGCGACCCACCGACATCATCGTCATCACTGACTCCACCCAAGCAACATCGGCTTCATTGAGTATGCGACCACCAAAGAAGTCCTCATCGTAGAGGCCTCATGAAGCACACACTAACCTATGCCAAAAAGATGACCGTTCCTGTAGGAGACTGGTGGTTTCGATTCAGACAACGAGCTCCGAAGAGGAAATGGGTAGGACCCACGTCGGTGAACGTCATCAAGGCTGGATCGCCCCACGCCGGTCATTGGTGCCGCTCAACACGTCAGTCCGTAGATCCGACTCCACAGTAGAGGAACTCCAATCATGAAGACGAGTCGGACATCCGCCGTAACAAGAGTCCGACTAACAAATCCTCCTTGTCGCAACCACACCATGGCTTCAACGCTATTGTTGTTGTCGTGTGAGCCACCACAAGAAACCGAGCACCCGCCACCAAACAATACACTGGTGGCTTCGACGAAAGCACAACTCCAATAATGATGCCCCAAAGAGGGGAGCGACCTGGAAATAGCGCCATCATTCGATCCATGGATCAGAGCCCGCACGTGCGAGATCTGGAGTAATGCTCCACATCCTGCACACAATAGCCCAAGGGGAGCGAGACGGAAATAGCGTCATCATTCGATCCAAGAATCAAGAGTTTCCCAGGGAGGAGGCAAAGGATATGGGAGCTTCACTTCGCGATGCCTTTAACAAGACCGGCTTCGGCCAACGGCCAAAGGAAAGGTATTCACACCCTTATTTGCTCAACGATCTCCAAAGGCCACAAAGTGCAGGTCGTACCACCATCGAATCCCTTGTCTCGAACCGGCCCGACCGATTCCGCACGACGAGATCTGGAAGTAATGCTCCACATCCTGCACACTATAGCCCAAGGCAAGCCGAGACAGTGCTGCAGGAGGCCAGGGCAAGGTCATCCTCGCCCTTCATCCGCACATGAACTGCCCAACGAAGCCAGGCAAGCCTTCACGACACCGTTGGAGACGACGTGCCGCCGACCGTTAGGAACTTCACATCCACCAACCACCAACAAGGGTGCTGCTCGAGGGTCGCCGCATCCGATGCGGGCCCATCTCACCGCCCAAGCGGTCGAGTAGCCACCGACGCCTCCAGCACCGAGTTGGCTTTCGGTCCGCCGCCTCGACGTCACGCCCCAACACCGCCTGATGCCCTACGCTCAGGGCTCATCAGTTTACTCGCTCCCTTTGGAACACGAGCGCTGCCGCCACCGCGGCAGGAATTGGCAGCGGCAGCGGCGGGAAACCGTGAAGGACCTACGGTGGATAGGGTTTCGGAGCGATACAGGGAGGGGACGGCCGGGTCTACTTCTACTCTATGCCTCCTTTCGGATACAAGGAACTAGAAGGAAAAGACATGAGTTGTCGCGTCCATCTTAATACGAACGACTATAGATAAAAAATAGTATTTTTTAGTGAAACATATATATATATAAAGGTATTAATGATTCATGATAAAAAAAATAGTACAACTTGATCACTACATAGAAGTAGAGAAGGGACACAATTATTTAGTTGTATTAAGGTTAGAAGTACACCACTCAGTAGAAAGAGCATGACCCCACTTAAAAGAGTTTACAATCAGTTAGACAAATAGGTAATGAAATGTCATGAAAATTAAACCATGTACATAGTTCTATAATGATTTAATCAAATTTCCGTCAATCTATAGACATACTGTGCGATATGATGGACATTACAAATTCAAAGAGATAGATTAGCCATGGAGGTCATACAATGAAAATCATTGATTTTAATATAATGAAATGAAGTATATATTTCTGATAAAAATTATCCCAAAAATCGATAATAGATGACATAATTATGTTCTAAAATATTTAAATAAATTGCATCAAATATTATCGATACTGTATAAAAACAGAGAAACATTTCACTAATAAATACTAAATAATTCACAAAAATATAGAGCAAACTGAGAGTTTAAACTGTTTACATGCAATATTAATTTGTGCATTGAATCTAGATTATATAAAATAAAATATAGAAAATTAAATGGATGAACATCACTCATTATATATTGAAATGCAGGAATACACTTCTTTTGACATTTAGTTTATATGTTCACTACACAGTTCAACATCACGTGCTATTTTAGTGTTGTATCCTTGTGGTCATGACTTTTCTACACTCTGACAATTACAACTAAGGCTAGTCAAACATAGGTCATTTTAATGTATGCATTGAGCCATATACAAAATACACATGCATTTTCTTACATGATCTGACTTATTTTCTAAATACAAACAAGATATAAGCAAATATACCATAAAAAGAAAGTTCACGAGTAAATCTTATGTCATTTTTCATCAGCAATTGGTGACGTCCAACAAGGAGGCGTATAACTCATCCTTCCATCTCCATTCACCATCAATTTTTCGTTCGTGGTTTCAACCACGACTGCTACCACCACCACCGTGTCGACCACTAATAACATAAACGGTGACATTGACAACATATGCGGGAGGTGACATGGGTTTTCACGTGCAACTAATGTGAGGGTTATAGGAAGTCAGCTCAATGGTGTTGACTGGCCACTAGAGGGGAGCACACATAGTATGCAAGTTAACAATGGACTTTAGGGGTGACATTAGGGATGGAGAATCGACCACTACTAATAGCACGGTGACAGCGGTGGCCAATGCGGGAGGTGACATGGATGTTCACATGCAACTACTATGAGGATTGTAGAAAGTCAGCTCAATGGTGTTGGGTGCATATAAGAGGGGAGCGCATGTGGCGTGCAAGTTAACAATAGATTTGATGTTGGGTGGCCACTAGAGGGGAGCGCACGTGGTGTGTGCAAGTTAACAATGGACTTGAGACTCAACATCAGAATGGAGGTGTGTAGTGACAGGTGCTTGACGAAGGCAGATGTGTGTAGAGAGAAGGGCAAACTTTACATAGGGACAGTTGTTTTGGTACAATACGACTCAAGGGAGGCGGAGGGACAGAAATGGTGTCATGTGGCATCAGGATAACGTGTCATGTAGTCCCAAGTGCTTGGCGAAGTCAGATGTGTGTGTGGAGAGAAGGGCAAACTTTGTTTAAGGACGGTTGTTTTCAGTACCATACGACTCGATGGAGGCGGAGGGAGAGACACGGTGTGTGGTACAGGCGACACAACGCTATGGTGGACGCTAGGCAGAGATAAGAGAGAGCGTTATCGGATATCACCGGTAGCTAGGTAAGTACAAACATATATATATATATAATATCCAATAGAATATTTTTTAAAGTAACTTTAAATTTTAAACTATAACTAAAGAGCACTGCTTGGCGTATGATGATTTCTTGTACGACGTCCGACGGACTGATCAGTCCGTTGCTTTGCAACAGCGTTTCAGCCAGTAACGTCGGATTGGTGCATCGTACAGAAATCGGACGAAAAACGTCGGATGCAAAGCAATTTCGATAACTAAATATAAAATGAAATGTGAGTGAGATCCACCATGATGTGGACATATGGAAGAAGGAGAAGACACCAATTATAGTGAGCTTAGTATTTAGAAAGATGTGCATGTTCAATATGTAGCTTTGTTTTTTAGTCACGAATGACTAGTCTTGACTAATCGATGACTAGTCAATGAGTCGCAAAAGAAATGTGGACTTAACATCTCGACTCGACTAATCAGTAATCAGTTCGACTTAACACCTATCATATTTTCTGAATATTGCTCGCCCAACTCCCATGAAACCTACATCCCGGCAGTTTCCCCTCGCCACCCTCTCCCTTGGCAGATGACTAAGTTTGTATTATATACTATTTATAATTATTAAGTATATATAATTATACATATAACATGGTAATATAGTACATATTGTCAAACTACTTATGTCGACTAGTCGATCATGAGTCTCGACTAGTCATGACTAGTCAAGAATCGCTACCCCTAAACGACTCGTCGACTCGAAAACCTTAATCCGTAGGAAAATTCCATTTAATTATTTGAAAGATATACTGTAGCAGATTGTGAGATGCCGCACAAAATCTTCCTTTTTTCTAGCAGAAACGACAGGGCCCGGGACACAAAAGCTTTAGATGATAAAAATTCAGTATTTCATTATCCAACGGGAACTGCACAATCCTACTTTTGTCTTCTCTAGACTAAAAAATTACAAGACAGGAACGAAATATAATTCGAAGAAAGAAGAATGTATCTACCGATCGATGGCCTAGGTTAGCATAACACCTTCTGGAGAGATATCATCCAACACTAGTCCACGTGGACTAATGATCACTAGCAAGGGGGTTCATCATGCTAGGGCTACAAAAGAGCACCTTGGTGTTGAAATATACCTATGCCCAAATCAAAGTCAGCATCACTGACAGGAGCAAACTCAACGCCACGGATACCACAAATTCCTTCTTGTCTCCGTGACTTCTTGCATCAGAGAACCTGAACCAGCAAAAAAGATGGAAAGATTTCAAATTTTAGAAAGTGATTCCAACTAAGCCAGTATTGTTGCCTCAAATACAGTGTTTAATATGCACTGGTGTACGTGATATTTACCCTGGCTGTGATGAATTTACTGTCAAACCAAAGCCAAAAGGGAAGAGTGGATCATAGTGTGGGTCTCCGACATTCATGGGCAGCTGGTCAACTGATTTGAACCAAGTGCGAGGAAGCTTTCCGGTGAAGCCATAGTCGCCGAAGAGGACATCAGCAACACCCTGACCTTCTGTGCCAGGAAGCCAGGCAGCAACAAGCGCTTCCATCAAAGGAAGATACGGTTCAATGACAACAGGCCGCCCAGAAACGATAACAACTGCACATTTAACTCTTGAGCAGACGTTTCGGATCGTGTCTGGACCAGGATCTAGGATAGTCAGGTCAGTATTATCACCTACTGTTTCCGCATATGGCGGCTCACCAACAACAACGATAGCGAATGAAAAATCGTTGTTCTTCATGAAGCTGTCATCAGGGTTCTCAGAGTACACAACAGGTGTTGAATTATCAACAGTGGACTTAATGGCATCAAGAATTGTTGTTCCTGTAAACAATATTGGATCACGACAGTCAACATTATATAACTTCAGTTTAAAGATTTCAATGAGGGATGCTTCAAAAATCATAATCAAAATTTATCAATTAACCAACTGTAACAAACCTAAGTATGATAGTTTAGTAAGTATAAGAATCTGAAATATCGAAAACTCTTCTAAAAAACCTTGAAAGTGGAGCAACCGAAAGGTATATTAGAGAGCACGTACCAACTGTAATATCTCCACTGCCACCCATCCATTCGATTGACCAACCACCACACTGGTAGCCCAAATTGCTAGCATGACTTCCAGCTACAAGGATCCTTCTAGCTTTCTTTGGGAGAGGCAGGAATTGTTGGTTAGGAGTGTTGCCATTTTTTAATAGAACAAGTGATTTCCTGACAGCTTCTCTAGCCAATTCCCTGTGCTCCTGTTAAATTACAATACTAAGTTATCTACATGGGTTTGAGGGTTTCAACGCTTGGCATATAAGTATTAGAGAAGTGCTCCTGTGCTTTCCTAGAAGTTTTTTTGCACGGATTTTAAAGCACATCAATGGTTGTGATTAATCTCCACCCCTAATCACAGCCATTGATGTGCTTTAAAATTCGTGCAAAAAAACTTCCGGGAAAGCGCAGGAGCATTTCTCTAAGTATTATACTTTTAGCACATTAACCTTCTTTCCAAGCTGATCTGCAAAGCTAAGATCAGCTAAAGGGTTCTCGAACAGGCCCATTGTAAATTTCACTCGAAGGATACGACTCACAGCATCATCAATTCTGCTCATGTTGATAATACGCTTGTTAACAAGAGATGTAGCATCATCAATGTAACGGGTATAATTGAATGGCACCATAACCTGGAAAGGAATTGAAAGAAAGTTATTGAAGTGATAACTTCTGTCTAGATTATTTTGATAAAAATCACAACCCTTGCTGTCCAATAAGTACTCCCTCTGTTCCGCAATATAAGATGTTTTAGCCTTTTTCCACATGCACATGTCCAAACTTGTATCTAGACAACATGTACAACACCTACAACATCTTATATTGCAGAACGGAGGGAGTACCTGATTACTTCAAGTTAAAATACCACAATAGAGATAGCAGCTCTAAACGGCTGATATTTGCAGTTAAGGTTTGCAATCCACGTTGAATACATGCAATGAATCAGGCATCATTTAGGTGATCTTGGGTTTGTGATCCTACTATCCTAGATGTAAGTAATTAAGTCGAAACTAATTATGCCAACAAATTCATACCAAACAGAGGGATATGTCATGGCCGACAACAAGCATCCATATTGTCTATAGCTAGCAGGAAGTAAGGAAGTGTTTTCTAAAAATAAAAAGCATACCATATCAATACCAGCATTTATTCCAGCTTGCACGGAGTAAGTATAGTTTGCGCCAGGTGGTGAAGTTATCCGGTCTATTCCTAGCCAGTCAGATATCACAAAACCCTGCAATCAGTCACCATCTAGAAGTCAGTTAAAGATTACAGCAGGAGGAATGTCAAGTAAATTGCACACTAGCACTCACTCTGAAATGCAGTTTCGACTTCAAGTAGCCAGTGACTAGATCATGATTGGCATGCATTTTTGCGCCATTCACGCTTGAATATGAGACCATAACCGTAGCAACACCCTTTATAATGGAGTCATAATATGGTGGCATGTGAATGCCTAGCAGTCCGTGCTCGTCAACTATCGTGTTGTTCTCATTGATTCCATTATGTGTTCCACCATCACCAACGAAGTGTTTCGCACAAGCAGCAACTTTATCTCTGTTAAAAGCCATAAACTGAGATATAAGATAGAAAACATTCATGCTGGAAGACACTGATACTGATTATATACCTAAACTATCCTCAGCAATGTAGTAGATATTTCACTAAGAAATGCTAATTGTCATAGAAGGTGGAATTACTGACAGAATGTTCATCTAGGAAATATACAGTTCAAAGTATTGATTCATTACATAAGATATACATGCCTAAAGATTGGCCTACATCTACCATGTCATCATATTGAGAAAAATAATATCTTACTTGCCAGCTACAAAAGGAACACCTTTGGTATGATTGACTGGGATCTCTCCTTGCAGACCAAGGATGATATCTGTCATCTGCTGAACAATCTTGTGGTCTTCGCTGTAGCTCTCATAGCATCGACCCCATCTTGGATCTCTGCAAACCTAAACAAAATTACAAGAAGCATTACTAATCAACATGCTTTTTAGTGAATCAAGAATATACTCATGACAGTTCACTGAAGATGAAACACGTGGTAGCAGCAAGATGTATTGTGCTTACTGCAATGCATGGAGCAAAGACATATGGAATGCCTGTTGCCCGTGCTTCCAGAGCAGTTGCTTCACCAATCCTCCTTGCAAGGTCAGGATCCCTAATAAAAAAATAGATGAACAGATGATACAACTATACATATTTTTTATCCTGTATTTTTATCCTGTTTGAATGTTCTAACGAATCTAAGTTGCCACTTGCCACGTGCAGTGCACATGATTTTTTTGTATGGAATAGACATTAATTTCTCATAGCTTATGGAACATTTTAGCCAGCTTACGAGCAAGGCAAGCATGTATGTTGACATAAGTAAATACAATTGCATAAATTAAAATGTATGATGTCAGAGAGATGCCTTGTAGCTCCAAGTCCAACGTTGTGTGGGAATATGGTGGCGTTGTAGACGTTGTTATTACCATGAACAGCATCAATCCCATAAATCATAGGAATCCCCAGACGTGTTGACAAGGCACCTTTCTGGAATTCGTTTACCATGTTGACCCAAATTGCAGGAGTGGCCTGGGGGGCAGGCACACTTCCACCCCCACTCAAGATGCTACCTAGAGAACAACATGGAAATTTAGCTTTAAGAAGTTGCATACCATCATCCATGGAAGAATAAAAGGTTGCATAATCACAGCTTTGCAGATTATAATGCCACGGTGGTATGTTGCATGCTTCGTGTTGTTATCACTTTGGATGCAGGACAGCAAAATTTCTCGCAATGCGCCTTTTCTACAGGAATCCAGGAACTGTCATTACAGCACTTACCTATGAAGTACTGTTTCATGACGTCTGCAGATGCAACCGTGCGTTCAATCTGCGTCGTCTGGCCAATTTTTTCAGCAAGAGTCATTCTATCGAGAAGGTCCTTGATTCTAGTGTTGACAGGCTGCTTCGGATCCTTGTACTTCATGTACTCTGCATCCCCCATCCAAGCAAAGCATAGCAGTAGAAGAAGGCACCCCCAAAAAAACCCGGGACATGTCATCTCTGAAAATCTCTTTTGGTATCTCCTCACCTCTGAATCGTCAACCTGCCTGTCATGTAGAAAACACCTGAATAATGAGAGGACAGCGGATGCAAATTTTATTGTGCAGACAGGGGGAATGGGCATCTACAACATGCAACACAGAACGGATTTGACTTTGCACATTGTAAGAACTAAATACGTAACTAAATTCTCAGCAAGGAAAGAAGAACTGAGCTGATGGTATCTTTCGCAAAAACAGATTTGATGGTATCACTCCGACACTGCGTTGTCAGCTGTGAGCTGATAAAGAACAGCTCGACCCAAATAAACTAACACCCAGGTAAATGATCCATTGACTATTCCCTTTGGTCTTTTAAAACAACAGAATGCCCCCAAAATTACAGCCACAACAGATGAACCCAAATTGCCCAGCCGGATACGGCCCTCCCGCGTTCCATTGGAGATCTAGTCTAGTCTAGTCTATAAGAAGAGCAGCAGCAGCAACTGTAGGCGGTAGACAATTCAGTACTGTGTAAACAGTGGGAGTAGAAGCCAGGAGGAAGAGCAGAGTGAGCTCGTTTTTCTTTTTTTACCTTAGCGCCGCGGATAAGCGGATGGCGTCAGCTTCCCGTTGCGAGCCGAGCTCACTCGCCTTCTACTGACCGACGGCGGACAAGCCGGCCGGGGAGCAGGGAGTGGGGAGAGCGGCGGCGCCTGCTCGCCGCTGCGCACGCGCGCTAGTGGGGAGCGTATTCTGGGGGTGGGCTGGAGTCTGGAGAGTGGATTGCCGGAGTTCACACGGCGGTCGTCATTAAATGGGTAATGACAGGGGTGGTACCGGAGGAGCTCGTCGTCGCTGCCATGGCTGCCCCACTCCCACGGTTACCGCAGTATGGTCACTTTGGACAGTTTCGCTCGCCTTCTTTTACTTTCTCTTTTACAGTCTACTCTTTTTCTTTCCACCGCTCACTGACTTGCGGGCCCTGAATGTGCACCCGTCTTTCCCATTTTCCGAAGCAGGTTCTCCTCTCATTCCATCTCGAAGAGAGACCATATAATTTTTATTTATTCATTCATTCCGCTCATTAAAATAAGATGTATGTTAATTTTTTCCAAAAATTAAACAGTGTAAAAGTCTGACCAAGTTTTTTGAAATTAATACATTAGGTGCATCATGAATATATTTTTTATAATATTCTTATAATATTGTGGTTGTTGGTCATTTAAAAAAAATGGTCCACTTTAAATTGTTTGACGTTTGAAAAAAAACGTCTTAAGAGGGAGTATTTCCCTGGTCTACATATTTGACATACTATGTATTTTGGTTTGAAATGAAGGATACCATCTAACTCTAGGCGTGTCGTTGTGGCGCATCTTCCTGAGACATCAAATGTTAAAGAATTTTTTCGGAGTAAAGGAAAAAATTGCATAACCACATGGTGGTGTGGCAAGGTCACACCTCACGCACCACGTATGCTAAAATCAGCTTCAAATCTAGAAGGATATGAGTACATTCTCAGCCACTAACACACTGAGTGCATGAGCTAGCAAAAGAAGACAACATCTCTGGTGAATGATGTAAATGTATTAGCTAGCTAGTAAAATCCAGTTTGTTGTAGAAAACAGAAATATTTTCACACTAAGTTGACCAAGTTTAGCCATCCCATTAGAGTAAAAAGGTGTTATCGATTTTGAAAACTCAGTATCTCTGCAGAGCAGAGCCGAGTGTGCTAGGGATGCAGAATACAGCAATAAGGAGAAAACAACGTGCAATGCATCTAGAGAAAGCTGAAAATGGTCACAATAAAGTCAGTGGTCTCTTAAATTAAAAGTGACAACTTGGCGAGAATATAATCCAGGTTTCAGTGAGATGGTTGAGCAGTTACCATCATCTAGATAGCATAAGTTACATCAGTCTAACCATGGAACATAACATACATATAATTGCAGTGGGGACATGTTTCTCCTGCTTAATAACTAGCACAACACAAAAGGAAGTTAAAATGGAACTACATCCTACAGCATAATAGGTGAACACACATCGGCTTCATCTCTTCGCTTCAATGCATGGACCTAAGCCGCAGTACCGCTGCCTGCATTTGGACACAGAAAACAACTTCAGGCACGAGCAGAGAGGAACTCCGATACTGACAAACATGCGATGCTAACCTAAGAATACCTTCAGAGTTGAGAGAATGGTATGCTGACGGCCACCCACTGGTCGTCGCTGAAGGGAAGCACAGTCACCCCTTCCGGTAACACAAGGTCAGGGCGGCGTGGGTAGACCTGGATTCGGTTCGTTGACATCGACTGCCCGCAGCCGGCAGAAGTTACTGGTGTTGCAGTTGTTGTCGCCGCTAGCTTGGAATTATTGGTTGGTGGCCTTGAAGCTAAGGAAAATGACGAGTGTTCTGGAGTTGATTCCATTGCTTCTTCCTCGATGCTTGGGTCTGGACCATTCATTACTTCCTCCTGGATGCTTGGCTTTGGAACATCCATTACTTCATCCTTAGTGCTTGGCTCTGGAATGTCTGCTTCAGCATTGATGCTTGGGTCTGTAACGTCCATAACTTCAGCCTCAATGTTTGGCTCTGGAATGGCTGGTTTTCTATTTTCCTTCTCGGCAGACAGCATAGGTTCAACAGGAGATTGTAAAGAGACAGGCGTTGTACTTCTTGCTGTTGCAAGATTGGATGTATTGCCTGGCGGCCTTGAGGCTAAGGGGAGCGACGTGCATTGTTGTGGCGAGTCCATTACTTCAGCCTCGATGCTTGTCTCTGTAACGTCCATGACTTCAGCCTTGCTGCTTGTGTCTGTAACATCCATCACTTCAGCCTCAGTACTTGTTTCTGGAATTGCTGCTTTATCCTTGTCCATCTTGACAGACTGGATTAGTTCAACCGGAGAGTGTAAAGCAACATTTGTTGTACTTGTTGTTGTTGATGCAAGGTAGGAAGTATTAGTTGGTGGCCATGAGGTTATTGGGAGGAATGTGCATTGTGGTGTCGAGTCCATTACTTCAGCCTTGGTGCTTGGCTCTGGTGGCCATGAGGTTATCGGGAGGAATGTGCATTGTGGTGTCGAGTCCATTACTTCAGCCTTGATGCTTCGCTCTGGAGCGGCTGGCTCATCATTTTCCATATTGTCATGAATAGGTTCGTCCAGAGATTGTGTTATGTCAGCAACAGGAGGATGAATACCCAAGCCAATAGAGGGAGAATCATGATCAACTGTAAAATGGATACATCATATGAGCCAATGGATGCGAAATCAAGATAAGAACAACCAGATGTAACACAATCATCATATTAAATACATGCATAACTCATATTGCAGTATGCATATACAAGATGGTGTATCAGATGCAGAAAGAACTGTGTCCAGCCAAGAGACGACCAAAAGCAAAATTAAAGTTCATTTATACATTGCTTCCCTGTCCAAAACATGATCTATGATTGAATGATCATTGGACTGTCCAAACTTCAAAGTCTTCCAAGTTAAATCAGCATAAATTAAGCTCATGCAAATGGTAGAACAGAGAACTTGCGAAAAATGCATGGTAACAATATAAAGTTCACATATTATTAGTACGTAAAACTAAAAGACACACATGTTTTGAATTTACTTATCAGAAACTTCTGTTAGGTCATATGCTTCTATTGGAAATCACATTTTAAGCAGGTATGTGCATCAGAAACTGGTTCAAAAGAAGTCTACTGAGGTTATCACATGTCAAATAGTTTAAGTAATAGCATGCAGAAAAATAAAGTGGAAGCTTCTTCTTCAAAAGAGAATAAGGTATGCAGAAAACTCACTACTCTTAGAATCATTCTTCTCGTCACTTGTTGCCATTGATACTTGGGGCAATGAAGAATCATGTCCAACAATATTGATCTCCTGTTCACCAATGTTCTCAGTTCCTTGTTGCAACTGTGACCCTACTAAATGAATGAAAGAAAACACATTTGGTGACGACGCGCAAGAATTCCAAGAGAGGTTGTGCATTGAAGAGAAAATGATAGAGGGCACTTGAAAATAAAATATAGTTTTAAATGTAATCCACAAAGCAATAACCACAGCACCATTCTTAAAGCATCTTATACGAGTAAGAGTATAATAAAAAGGCACAAGGACAAAAGAATGGCAAAGGTCAAAATATTCATGAAAGTTATCACCTATTGATAAAACTGGAAGGTAAATATGGTGGAGATGAAAACACATTTATCACCATCACCTCAGAAGGATCGCAATGGAACAGAAAAGGCTGCCTTCCACAATCATCATAGGATGAGAGAAGCATGGACAGAAAGTTAGAGCCTGATAAAGTAATAATCTGTGTCTCCTAATTGTGTACTGCAGTTATCTAAATTTGTAAACTAAGTTCCCCAAATGATCCATGGCTACAACATCAGCTGAACCTAACTAGCCAAACAAATAACTTTGAATTTGCTCAGTCAAATTACAGATCATATGATGAATGGTATCCTACTCATTGCTGATCCTCATGTCGAAAGTTTGAAAACAGAATAGTTGGGAGGCTTTTGAGCCTGTGCTTTGCAAAATCAGATCAATCTCATTACTGCATTTCCGCAGTGAAGGGCCTACCATACATGATACTGCCTGGGCTGGTGGTAATAGGCTCTCATTTTAGGGGATTACTGTCTGGGCGGTGGGATTATAGGGAAGTACTGTCAACTAGGTTCAGGAATTTCCTTTATATTTTAAAAGGATTAAATAATCTGATACACCATTAAACTGTATCTGAGCCACACTGGTACCTAACACATACTGCACTACTACTAGTACAACACTCAGCCAGCAAATCCAAGCATGAGAATCATATTGAACATAAAAAGACTTAAAATATACCCACAACGATTTTTTGAAAGATAGTGCCAAAAACTACTCTTGGAAAGTTTGTTACTAATATGAAGCTTGAA
Organism: Poa annua; assembly: GCA_026929855.1. NCBI lineage: Eukaryota > Viridiplantae > Streptophyta > Magnoliopsida > Poales > Poaceae > Poa > Poa annua. The sequence goes on along the minus strand of CM049428.1, from coordinate 117,025,235 downwards.
TTACTCACTGTCTGTGGAATGTTGAAAAGCAACTTCAGGAACAGGCATATGTTTTTGCTTCTCAGTGTTACCAGGTTCCCCCTGAAAACTTTTGGCTTGAGTGTCCAAAAGTGATTTGGAGAAAAAGGAATGATTTGAAACATCTGACGAAGCATTGTGCTGAGGATTCTTATACGGCGTTGCTTGAACCTACCAAAGGTACAGTAATCCATCAAATTGCCATTCCGTGACTGTTCGATGCAAAATTCAGAGTCTTATGTTCTCCTTAAAAAATGTTATTTTTCTTAAACTTTCACTACAAAAGCCAAGTCGTCCGATAGACTTCACTGTTCCAATATGTACCAGTGACAATTTGTTTTCCATTGCTCCTAGATGTAACCTAACAATCTATTCAATAAGAATAAATGGACCAAATATTTATCAGTTATAAAAATAAATCATGATGGTTACATTATTTATCATAAAAAGGTGAGGTGATGGTAAGAAAAATCCTAGACCAACCAGCAATTTCCCTTGTGAGCTTTCCTCTTGAGTTAAGGACATCAGAGCAAGATTTGCAGCAGCAGATTCCGCCTCCTTAATTGTGCAAAAATATTGCTGACTTTCAAACGTTTTCCCATCTATAGTCACTGTTGACTTAAACCGAATTGGATGAGATGGACCGTCCTGGATTCGGCTATACAATGGCAGGGCTTTGCCTCTCTTCTGAGCAAAAATTTGCAATTGAGTCTTATAATTAACCCGGGTTCCAGGCAAAGAAATACATGAAGTTAATCCAGCCTACAAAAGGTAAAGCGGTTTGTCAGACGAGAATCGTCAAGTTTAGCAAGTAGCTGAAAATCACAAAGTACAGTATAACCATTCTAGGCACCAACTTATTTCTTCACAGATTTCAATATAAAGTAACTTCATCACATCAGTACACAAATTTTACTGTATCCGCAGTGTAAATGAAATCAGTGGCTCAATTCACTTATTTCACTCATTACTGAATATAAAATCCAAAAACAAATCGAAAAGAAGGATGACCCCCGGCCTCTACGTCAATTCATGCACACAGCCATGTAAAAATCTAAGGTGTGAGATGAACTTATTTCACTCTGTTCTTGAATATTATAAAATTTAAAGGTGAGAGATGAACATGTTTACTAATCCCTCCGTTCCTGATTAAGTGGCGCACATTTAGTACATTTAATAAGAAAGATAAAAACTGAAGGATGTTAGTGCTCATCTCTAGACTAGGTCAGGTGGTGCAAATTAAAACACTCCACATGAATAAAAATATAGGTGGAACGAACCAGCATTTGGTCTGGTGGTTTAGCTTCTTGGGGCAATGACATCAGAGCAACTCTTGCAGCATCAGATTCTGCTTCCTTTACTGTGCGACAGTCTTGACGACCTTCAAATGTTTGCCCATCTATGGTGACTGATGACTTGAACAGAATTGCATGAAGTGGACCACTCTGAGTCGTGTGATATGAAGGAAGACACTTGTGTCTCTTCTGAGCATACATATGCAACTGAGACTTGTAAGGAAGTTGGGTTTCTGCAATATATAAACAGTGAGTGCGGAATAGATAGAAGAAATGTGTCGAAAGAGCATCAAGAAGTTTTTAGTGGCAGGAATAAAAAAGTTCACACCAGCATTTAAGAGACAAACAAATCAAATCACCTTATAGGAACAAGGGACATTTATATAACTAGGTAGGTAAAGTAAAGGGCAATCAACATAGTAGAAAGAACAAATTTCCAAGAAATTACATGTCCTTCAGAAAATAAAGTGCCAACAGATGTGCAGCCGTTTTAGTCATCGTAAGCAGACAACTTCTAATCAAGTTCCTGGAAGGAGAAACTACAGTGCATTATGGGGTTTAGGTGAACACTGACAATATTTATTGGCACTACTATGTGGTTGAATGATTTTACAAAATCTTTAAGAGTTAGTACTGATAGGTGAGCCTGCACATCATCAATGTTCCTGTCAGTTATAATAAGGATCTTCCAGAGAAACTTATCCAAACGTAGGCTATAATCTTCCCACATTAAATCAAACATGGAAATGCTAGTACTAAGTATATGATCCACCACCAACAAGTTTTACTATGTTCATTATAGCATCACCAAACTTGTACCTCGGGAATCAGCTAGCTACAAAAAAGATCCGGATATCCTTGAGATTTGAATGCAGTATCTCCCAATCAATACCAAATCAAAGAATAATGTGTGCTGGTGAGTTTATCTACTGGTCTGAATGCTTCGTACTGCTGCTGTAGCACTCCATGAAACTGAGGATCATGCATTTCCAATTGTTTGTAATGATAATACCAGTGTTTTTTTTCTGCGAGGTAATGGTACCAATGAGAGTTGATCTGTAATGGTTCAACGGCAAACAAGCTACTCATTTCTGCTACAATCTAAAAATCTCGCAAAATCGGCTTTAAACCTTATACAGTTGGTACCACTTTGTTCCTAAACGGAAGGAAAAGCAAATGCGCCTAATGTGGATAGGAATTAGATGTAACCACAATGACTCTAACTGCACTCCTAAAACAGAAAAGTTCAATTTTTTTCTTCTGGAACAGAACAGAACATGAAGGATGGGATTCCCAGAGGAAGTACTCAATCAATTCCAAAAATAACAAAAACTGGGAGCGGTTCACAAAGCCATAGGACGCCCACACTCGTAGGGGGGAAACTTAAAACTAGGGAATTATCTGCGACTCACTGGGCTGCGGCGGCGGAGGAGGAGGGGGCGCGAGGGCGGAGAGGTGCTCGAAGGCGGCCATGGCGGCGAGGTCCTGAGCCTTCTTGGCCGTGCCCGCCCCCGCGTCGTCGTCGGGCGAGTGGAACTCGGCGCCGTTGACGGCGACGGTGGCGTGGAACCTCGGCGTGTGGGGCGGGCCCTCGTGCCGGACGGTGAACGACGGCGGCTCCCACCGCCGCTGCTGGCACAGCTCGTGCAGCCGCGCCTTGAACATCCTGGCGGCGCCGACTGGAATGCGGGGAGGCGGGCGCTCTTGCCGGGGAATTCTCTGTCGCTCCTCTCTCCTCTACTGATAATCTACCGGAGGTGGTGCCGCTTTTACTTGAGTCTTCAAGCTGTCCTCGGTTCAGTACTCGTGCCTCACAAGTTCAGTGTGATGTGTGGGTTGGTTTGGAATGATTTCACTCTAAACGTGTGTAGTTCTCACGAATAATGCGCGTGTTTTTAAGACGAATATATCTTGTCTAAAACTTGAACAACAATATCTCAATTATGTTGTAGTACAACACAACACAACACAAATAATATACTCACTCAATCCATAGAAAGATGTATCAGCTTTGTCTAAACTTCCATGTGTGTACACAATAAAACATGTCAAAAATACTTAAATACATGTAAATTTAGATAAAATTAAGACATCCTTTTATGGAGGGGGGAGTAGTTGGATTAGTAATACAAAGCACTTTCTAACAACATTAAATTTCTATTAAGTAATATAATTGAATTGTTTCTACATCAAAGGTAAATAATGAAAAATAAGAACGGATTTCTTAATGACATGACATGCAAGCTTTGCATGTTCTTGAAAAACAAAACAAGAACAGAGGGAGTATAAACGAGAATTGAGCAAAATCATAAGCAGCTTGTGCATAAGACCCCGATGATATGGAGAAGAGGCGAGACATAGATTAGAAAGCGGCAAATCTTCTATTTTATTTTACATAGAGCAAAAAATTGTAAAAAATGAGAGAAAAAAACACATGTCTTTCAACCTAATTCTGACTTGGTAATTAAGGGTTTTTGAGTTTTCGCAACAATGGCTCCTCTTTCTGTCTGGCAGTAAAGCTTATGCAATGACTTTGTCCATCTCAAAGTTTCACTTGTTTCTGGAATTTCACAAAACCTAGGAATAGAAAAAGATTAATGGTTTCTTTAATTCAAATGATTTAGTTATGATTTTTCTGGAGAATTTTCTTCTGTTGAGATTTTTCTTGTGTGTAGATTGCGTTGGCTCACATGTTGAAAACTAAAGGGGAAAAAGTGTCCCCATCCCCCACCCCGACCGTCCGGACATGGGTTCGGTGACTTCATCAAACAAACTGTCTAGATGAGTGTCATCGGATCAAGATCTAGCGAACATATTTGGTCCAAATTTTGAGCTAAAAATCAAAATTTCATTCAGGGATCATATGTTTGATTCACTATTCCGACAAAATTTCATTTCATTTGGATAAATGGTTTAGCACTTAATTGTATTTTGAGCACGAAACATAAAAACCTATTTAGTCATAAATCTTATTCCATCTTCAGAGAGCATCCGTCGTCTCATCTCTCTAAAAATTTAGGATACAAACCCTAACAAATACAGTACAAGTTTTTCATATTCAGTTTTGAAACCTGAATGGGCATGTCGTTTCCTTTTATGGGCCGAAATGCCACCGAATCTGCTGGACCACCCCACTTCCAGTTCCCACCACTACGGAGCAACACGTGTACCCACCACACAGGGCCCAGCCCAACCAAGGAATCCCGCGGCCCACGCCACTATCCCCACCGCCTCTTCTCTTCCCGTCCCGATTCCCAAGTCATCACAACAGAGAGAGCACCACGATCCCCCGGCCCCGCACAACACAAAAGCCGGCGAGCCGTCCGTTCAACCTCCGACGACCGACCCCGAGAGGAACCGCTTCCTCACCGGAGCGCCACCGATCCGCACGCCGACATGGCCGAGGAGGCGAGGCACCTGGAGACGGCCCGGGCCGACCGCTCCGTCTGGCTCATGAAGTGCCCGACCATCGTCTCGCAGGCCTGGCAGGAGGCCTCCGCCGCCGCTGCCGCTTCCAGCTCCGGAGACCCCAACCCCGTCGTCGCCAAGGTCATCCTCTCCTTCGACCCGCTCAGCACCGACGACGATCCCAAGCAGGCAAGCTTTAATTAGCTTTCCCCCTCTTCGCGCGCTCATGTTTGCGTGCGTGGCTTGGCTCGATCGCGCGCGGAACGTCGCCGCTCCCTGACATAACGTGGATTTGATTTGACCGTAGGGTTTGATCTGTAACATACATTTCCTAAATGATGAACTGTTGATAGTATTTTTTTTTTGTCAAGTGTCAGGAACACCTGAACTTTTCTGTCTCCAGACGTATTGCTAGAATTGGTTGAACTAATGCATGCTCTTGCCTTCGGTTGCGTTACTGTTTTCTTACTAATTGCTGTTAGTCTTCCGAGTATTTATGGTATGTCTGCAGTTCGTTTGTTTTACCACAGAATCTTCTGAAAGAATTTGAGGAAATTAATAACATGTCCTTTGGATCCTTGCTAGTATACAACATAATGGTGATTATTCTGAATTTGAGGCAGAACTTAGTTGGTACTTTCTTGGTGAAAAGCTTGTGCAGTCTGGAGGCATCAAACTGTATTTGGACTGGTACAGACCGTGTAAACTTTGAGGATAAATTTTTTTTTTGAGGATAATTATGTTCAACTGCGAAGCTCAAAAGAGAATGTTATGCTTGGTGGTAAAAAAACGCTTGTACCTCAACATTAGTGCCTTGGTTATCTCTTTTCCATGTGTTACACGGAACGTTGCTATCAGTTTCTGTATGCCTGTTGACTAAATGTGTATAAGAGAGTCTATTTGAGATTTTCATTTTATGGTACCTATGTTTCTTACATGGTGTTGGTGAATGAACAGTTCAAGATGGAGATGGCTCAAACTGACAATGGCAATAAACCTAAGAACTACTCTTTGAATATGTTCAAGGATTTTGTGCCAATGTGTGTTTTCTCTGAGTCTAACGAAGGTAATAATTATGCTGTCTTCTACATTTCTTATGATGTTCGCATGAGTTTCTTTTCTTTTTCTTATATACCACGTTGGAACCAGTTGTTTATGTAAGCGAGACACAAAAACAAAAAGATTTATCAATACGACTATATTGTGCTGCATTTCCAATTGGTTCAAAAACTAGTACCTGAACTAACCATCTTCACCAAACTGCTTTCGGACTATAATCATGGAAGAGCTTTCACTTGGAATTGCCTGCAACGGATTTGTAGTTTAAATTTGTAATTTGATCCCCACTCTAGTCATGAACTAAATTCATTTAGCTATGGATCCTTGTGTCGTCATGCCCCAGTTGTTGGTGGTTATTGGCGTAGTTCAGTCTTTTTCTTTCAGTCAACGACCAGGATCTCAGAGATCCGATCTCTAGGTATTCATTAAGTAGAAAATTTAACTGATCGGTTTTATATATAGTTCACATTATTGTACATATTAGGCTATTATTGAACTTTAGAGGATATTGTTTATTTATTGATTTCATTGTGCTGCCCTGTTGTCCAATCCAGTGCTCTTGGGTGGTTGATGCTAGTTCTTCTTGATGTGTTTAACTCATGTTATGTCTATCGAATGGATAAAGCTAGCACTCTCAAACTTCAGTTTGTACATGATCATGCTATAGATCAGATATCCTACTTGTTAGTTGAGGAATCTATTTGGCATTTGCTTTATCAAGCCTGTTGGCTGTTGTCCTGGAAGAAGGTTAAGGACAATGACCAAGATTTGACTGAATTGCTTTTACTTTGCAATCCAAATTTCCCGCAGTTTCTTAGGTGTGTCTTGTCATATCTTACTGTAATAATATACATTAGTCTACATTTAGAAGTTCTTGTGGGGTTGTGGTAGATTGTCCTCTGCCACATCCCACATGTTATATGCACCCTGGTAAACCGACACCGTGAGAAGAGAACTGCGCAAGTTGTAGACTGACCATTTGAACAGAACTATCAATACAAGCTGTTTATTTGGAACAATGCTGTAATTATTTTCTTAATCACAAAATTATAGCCTCCTATTTATTGCAGGGAAGCATGCATGTGAAGGAAAAGTTGGGCACAAATTTGACATGGAACCGCACAAAGAAAATCTTTTGGACTATGCAAAATTATGTCGTGAGAGGACTCAAAAGTCTATGATTAAAACACGAAAAGTGCATGTCAGTTTTTAAATTTGATCCCCTTTTTTTCCTGTTCCTTCCTCCCAGTGTTGTTTTGTAAATTCGCCTTGCTCTTCATTTCTTAGGTACTTGACAAGGGGCATGTGGGAGTGCGTTCAATGCTTAACCTTGTTGGTGTTGCTCATTCTGCTCCAAAGGTATAGCAGTCCTTCTCAAGATAGCTAAGACAATTCTCAAGATTGCTAGGGCTCTTGAGAGTAGTAATGGTGACACTGTCTTGTGAAGTCAGGATTTCCATCTTACACGTGACATGCTATGTTCTCAACAATTACCTTCTCTGACAAAAGCATTCCCAGAAAACTGATTGTTTGAACTGATTTTCTTTTCAAAGTGTGTCATTTCTTGTAATTTCCGTGCTTATCAGGATAAGAAGAAGGCAACACCAACAAAACCTTTTGAAGCGAAAAGAACACGAAGGGATCGCAAGGATTTGGAAAATATCCTGTTCAAGTTGTTTGAGAGGCAGCCAAATTGGTCACTAAAGCATCTCATGCACGAAACGGACCAACCAGAGGTATTTTGTGTGCGGCTCCTAGAAGCAGTTACATTGATAAAATTTGATACACCAGTACAGTATTGCATTTACTTGCTATACATCCATTTCTTCACTCACCACCTGCCCGCACTTGATTCATGCAGCAATTCCTGAAGGAGATAATGAACGATCTTTGTGTCTACAACAAGCGAGGACCAAATCAAGGGACGCATGAGCTCAAGCCTGAATACAAGAAGTCTGTTGAGGAGGACACCAATGCATCTTGAAGTCATCTATTACGCCATGCTATACCGGAGCTAGAAATAGAATAGAAACTAGTATTGCTCTGATGAGTTTAATATAGGTTATTTCTCATCGACCAAGACGACTCCGACCTGCGAGTTACTGCGTAGTGCGTACAATAAATTGCCTAAGCTTCTTCTGATTGTTCTTGACAAAAGTAGTTTTTAAGCATAAGCCTCGGTACATCCTGGCAATATGTTACCGATTGCCGCATCAATGATTTTGATTTTCAGCATGCTTCTGTTACGAAGAAACAAGTTGTCCAAATTTTGTCCGGAAGAAATAATTTGTGCAAATTTCTGTGTATCAAGTCATGGCATTTCTGCCATCTGGGCAGTGCAAGATTTTCATCTTATTTTTTACGTAGTACAAGAACTTGTACATTTCATTTCAGCAGTAAACTGGCAACGACGTTTCCTTGTCGACCCACCCGGAGTCACCACGCTCCACCTGAGACGCCGGGATGGGAAATCCAAGAGCGGCTGGCGCCGTGAGCGAGTGGGCGGAGCTGGTCCTGCCGTGGCTGCCGCCGCCGGACCTCGCGGCCGCCGCTTCCGCCAGCCACGCCATGCGCGCAGCCGCGTCTGCGGTCACCGCCCGCCGCGCCGCCGACTTCTCCCGCGGCCTGGAGGCCGCCCCCGTCCCCTTCGACAACCGCATCGACTCCAAACCCTACGCCTACTTCCTCTACACCCCCTTCTCCCTCATCCACCCCGCAGCCTCCGCCGAGGCCCAGCCCTGGGGGGGCTGCTGCGCACGGGCCCGGGGGCCGCCATGCCCCACCTGGCCCCGCCCCGACCTGGGCCTCCCCTCCGCCGGCTGCGCCTGCGCCGAGGGGGAGTGCGGCGGCGCGGGGTGCGCGTGCGCCGACGCGGAGGCCGAGACGGCGGCGGATGCCTCGGGGACGGCGGCGGGGTTGGGGACCCTCCGGGAGTGCGGCGACGGGTGCGCGGCGTGCGGGCCCTCGTGCGGCAACCGGCGGACGCAGCGCGGCGTCACCGTGCAGCTGCGAGTCGTGCGCCAGCTGAAGAAAGGCTGGGGGCTGCACGCCGCCCAAGCTCTCCACCGGGGGCAGTTCGTCTGCGAGTACGCCGGTACAGTAGTGCAATTCACCCATGTCTAGTTCTCATGAGGTTGCTGGGTTCTTGTCAGAATTGTCCATGGATGAATGCTTGACTGATGATTTATGAACTTACAGTAGAATAAGCGAAGTTACGGTTTATGTTTTCATTTGTCTTTAATCCGAACCATGATGCTTCGATCCAGATAACTTGACAATTAGTTGCTTAGAGGGCAAGGACTTGCTACTGTACCGTGGTTCATGTGAAAAGCATTTTCAGTCAGGAAGGATAGATGACCCCTTGAAAGATAACTAAAAGAATCATGCGTTTCGAGTGTAAGATGTGGTTCAGGATAGGTATCAGTAATTCAGTATGCAGTAATTATGTGCTGATATTGATAACATTTCGAGGAGTTTATACTATCAAAGCCCACTTTAATCGGTACATAATCGTAGAGTCTAGAGTACGCACCAACAATGCAAAAATCTACTATGTTGGTTCTTAGATTTCTCTTGTGCTGCATTAGAAATTTGTTGTTGGAAAAATGCCTGGGGTCACTGAAAAAGTGAAAATGCATGTGAGCACTCATCATCTTTACCTTGCACCATCTAAGTTTGGGATACTTCCCAAATAGCGGATGTTTTGGTCCTAGTATTCGCTTTGTTAGGTTGCATTAAGTTTTAAATCACTTTTAGATTGTGAACGGCTGCACATAAGTTATTTTTGGCGCTGTGGCCAGTTGTGCTGATGTTTTGTGGTTATAGCAGTAGTATGGTGACTATATCATTTCATGTTATGAATGGCAGGCTGAGTTTACCATTTCTAGTTATTGAGAAAGATGAATGTAAGGGCTATAGAAATTAGAGTTAGGCTGACTGGAAATTTCCCTATGTCTCTTCAGGTAGCTTTTTTGAGATCTGCTTTAGTTTACATTGGCTTACTATTTACGGGTTAGCTCCTTGCTGACATTGATATTCAGGTGAAGTATTATTTAGCCAAACTCTGACTATGCTCTCTATTTTGGACTGTAGGTGAGTTCTTGACAACAGAAGAAACACGGAGGAGGCAGAGGCACTACGACGAGCTTGCCTCTGCCGGTAAGGTCTCCCCTGCGCTCCTTGTTATACGAGAGCACCTTCCTTCCGGGAGATCATGCATGCGGGTTAACATTGATGCAACTAAAGTGGGAAACGTGGCCCGTTTTATCAACCATTCATGTGATGGAGGCAACTTACAGCCCGTCTTAGTAAGGAGCTCCGGTTCGTTGCTCCCAAGGCTCTGCCTTTTCGCTGCGAGGGATATAGCGGAAGGGGAAGAGGTCACATTTAGTTATGGGGATGCCAGGCTTAGGCCTAAGAATGGCTCGCCGTGCTTCTGTGGAAGCTCGTGTTGTCCTGGTGTACTTCCTGCAGAAGAAACCTGAGTTCATGTAGTCGGATGTAATTCTTTCCAAGCTATTTTGATGATCATGCAGTATTTTTTCAAGAATGTTGGCTTTAGCCTTTAGAGGTAGTTATTATTCCTTCATTCGATTTATTGTAACTCATCCCCAACAAATTGATAATGTAGTATGTTCATGTATTCTGTACTTACGAGGAACTTCACGAGAAGTAAATTTGCAAATGAAGTCGACTCGCTGCCATAAGAACGAAGCCTGTTTCATGTACTAACCTGCATTGTGTCTGGCAAAGATGTTGACGGCCTAGTTTCTTTGCAGTTGGGCACGCACGCATTCCCTGTTCTGTTTGTGTGAGACTAACGGCATCTCCAGACTCCAGTCGTTGCGCCCGTCCAAAACGTCGTTTTTTTCCTTGCGCCGCGGCGCTAAAGTGGGTGAGTGGTTCCAAGTCGTTTCTCGCCCAAGATTCGGCCCACACAATTCAAAAACGGCACAAACATAAATTTGACGCAAACAAAGGCGGGTTCATTCAAATTGGTGCACAAAAAGAGACGATTTCATTGATTTAGGCGAACATAGCCGATTACAAAAAATAAACTAAAACTAGTTGTTGAAAATGCCGAGGCTCGCCACGATCGCCTGGTTGTAGTCGTCGACGCCACCATCGTCGTCCGAGCCGTCGTCATCCTTCTTGCGGCGGTGGTGGTTGCTTGGGCCGACGGTGTCGCCGTCGTCCCACCACTTGCTCATCTCGAGCGTACGGTAAAATGGCTCGTCCTCGTCGTCCTCCTCCTCCTCGTCGCTCGAGTCGAGCACGTAGTACTCGATCTCGCGCGGCTGTGGCGGGGAAGGATGTGGCTGCGGCGGGGGAGGGAGGCGCGCTGCTCGCGCTCTGCACGCCGGCGCTCGGCCTCGGCGAGGATCTGCCGCTGCTGCTCGACCTCCTGCGCGGTGAACTCGCGCATGCTCCAGCTCTCGGCGAAGTCCTCCGCCGCCGGCTGGATGGTGTTGAAGGAGGCCCGGCCTCCTTCAACCCCGGCCACTCCTCCTCCTGCTCCTCCTCTCGCTCCTGCTTCGGCTCGCGCTTGGGCCTGACGAGGCGGGAGAAGAGGCCGGCCGGAGACGCCGAGCTCCTCTGGGCGTGGCTCACCGATGCGGAGGGCGCCACTGCGCATGGGGGCGCGGCGCCCGGAGTTGAGGATCCGAGGGGGGGGGGGGTCGAAGAGGGGGGCGCCTGGCGTTTACCTGTGCCGGAGGAGGAGCTGTTTGTCCGCGCCGCCGACGAAGAGTTGTTGCCTCCCATGCGCCTGGGCGCCCAGGCCGGCATGGTGAGCCGGGGCTCGTTGCCGGCGGCGATGTAGTCGAGCACCCACTTTAAAGTGCGGTGCTCGCCACCCCACCACCGCCTGCAGCCGTGCGCGTTGAAGCGGCCCTCCATCGGGCCGTGTTGCCGCGGTCGGCGAGTTCCTCCTCGCGGCACCGCTGGAAGTATGTCGTCCAGAAGGCGTCGTCGCCAGCATCCCCCCAGCGCGGATCCGCTGCCTGCTCCGGCGTGAGGCTAGCCCGCACCTCGGCGATGGCGTACTCGCGCTCGTCTTTGGCGGGGACAGGTGGCACGGGCACCCCTCCGGCGCTCAGTGCATGGCCCGCGGGTGGCGGAGCCGCCGGGGACACGCATGTCTGGAGGACATGGGTACCCGGCGCTGTAGAGCGCCCACACCTTCTCCTTGCGGAGGAAACGGCGCCCCCAGCCGTTCTTCGCGGCGGCGTCCATCTTCTCACCGGGGGTGGGTTGCGATGGTGGAGTGGAGAGAGTGCGGGTGTGAGGAGAGGCGGCGAGAGAGGAATGGCGATGGGCGGCGAGGGTCAGGGGGATTTTATAGCGGCGCGGCCAGGTGAAGGGGCGGCGGTGGGTGGCCATTAATGTGCGCCGCGTGAACGCGACACACCATTACTCCGGCAGGCTTTGACTGGGGGAGCTCACTAGCCGTCCGCCACGCCATTACTCCGGCAGCATTTGACCGACGCGGGAGCCGTGAATACGAGCACGGACGGTTTTTGTTGACGTCATTTTCTCCCACGTCGCTGACAGTGCTAGCCACGTCGCGTTTCGCCCTAATTCACTCCCCAGGCCGAACCCGGGGGCTGGGTTGCGCCTGGGAGCGTCGACGCTATTTTCCATCGAAACGACGATAACGGGGGAGCGCTGGGGGACGACTGTAGATGCCCTAAGACTCCAAGATCGACTCACGCAGCTCCGCGTCGTACCCGAGTGTCCTATGCCTCGTGCCTGTTTCGGTAGTTTGTAGGGCACCATTTGCAATCGCACGCACGATACGGCTTTGGAGTTAGTTCAGTTCATGAGAAAATCCTATGGTCTGATCTGAAGCTACACTTGCAGTTGGCAACAAGCAAGCGAACAACTCCCGAGCTAACACACCGTTCTCTTCCGTGCCCGTGAGACCCGCGGCCGCAGCACGGCAGCACGCCCGCGCAGCACGGCCCTCATAAATCTTGCGTGGAGTGACACCAGTGAGACTCTAGCTGCTACGACCAGCCAGAACTTTTAAAACTCCTCGCCCGCCTCACGCCACGCGCGCGGCCGTACGTGCGCCGGTGCGTGCATGCCAAGCGCGATGCAGGAGCCAGAGCCGCCACGGAAGCGCGGCGCCGTCGTGGCTGCGGTTGGGCAGCAGCAGGGGCGGCAGGAGGACGAGACGTCGTCGGCGGCGGGGCCTGGCGCGCCGTGCGGGGCGTGCAAGTTCCTGCGGCGGCGGTGCGTGCCGGGGTGCGTGTTCGCGCCGCACTTCAGCGGCGGCGGCAGGGAGCGCGGCGCGGCGCAGTTCGCGGCGGTGCACCGGGTGTTCGGCGCCAGCAACGTGGCGAAGCTGCTGTCGCGGGTGCCCGTGCCGCTGCGGCGGGACGCGGCGCGCACGGTCTGCTACGAGGCGCAGGCGCGCGTCGCCGACCCCGTCTACGGCTGCGTCGGCACCATCCTCGCGCTCCAGCACCAGGTCGCGCTCCTCCAGGGCCAGCTCGCCCTCCTGCACTCCCAGCTCTTCAACTGCAGGCTGGCCTTCGCGGCCGCGGCCACGCACCCGGACGGCACTACGGAACACTTGGCGCCGAGCCAGATGGTGAACTACGACGACCTTCCGCAGGCCGTGGATTTCATGGACGTGGAGCCCCAGATGAGGGGCCTGGACCTGGAGTCTCTCCAGCTTTCGCAGCCGCCGCACCGGGAGGAAGACGAGAGCCAAGGCATGAGTCCTTTCTCGGATAATGTAGGTCGATAGCGGCAACAGTAAAACCCGTCCGTGCAGTTGCCTGCTAGCAGCTGCTGTAGTCTATGAACCTGGAATTTGGGGAATTTTAAATGTGGACTGCATCCAACTGAACTTGTTTTTGCAACATGTATTTGTATCTTTACATGTTTGGAAACACATGTCAACATATATGTCGCACATGACGTGAGTCCGGTGATCCTCAACATCAGTGTTTTTGCAATTGAATCTGTTAAGACATACTATAATTACTAGCAAAATGCCCGTGTGATTGCTACGGGTATTTTCATCAAATTCCCGTAGTCTAAATAATCATAACTCAAGAACGTCCTCTTTTCCAATATGGTTATACCACCTATGTCACCGCTATACCCCTTCGTGTTCTCACTCATAGTTGCATGATGTCAACTGATCAGAAGATTAGTTGGGATAGCAAAATTGTATGTCCGTTGATATGGATTGATTTTAATTGAATATTGATATGCAATCTCCACCTGAAAACTTAACAATCTTCCCGCTAATGCTTATTGTATAGCAACACAATTATTTTTTTTGCATTTGTGTTGATCAGATGGATGACAAGTCCATATGCATAATTAAAATGAAGCCGGTGGACAAGATATAGTACTACCAAATGTACAATCCTCACTTTTGCTCATCAGCAAAGTATTCTTCTCAGACTATTATTTCTTCTGAATAAACATTTTTTGCACGGTAGTCCTTAGGGGTCCAGTATAATCAGTACACTCTCGAGGTATTGTAGAAATTTAATAAAAAATCGACTGAGTGAAATTTTAGCTGCACTTGTGAAGGACGTACTCTACAGCTTTAATGACCTGTTCACAAGCTCTCAACCTCTTAGATGATGAAACGAAGATCAAGGTGATTGTTTTGTAAATAATTGATTTGAACAAAAACTTGTGCTCTGCAAAATCAGACTTAAAAGATTATTGTGGCATTGGGACAATGCAATCTGAACACACACACATCCTAAGCAGACAAAAATATTTCACAATATTAATGGAGATTTATCTAAGATATATCCATTAAATCTTTAAAATGCTATACACAAACCACAAATAAGCCAACCAGCGCCATAAAATTTCTAAGCACCCAAAATTCGGAGCTACGCATGGAATAAATTTGAAGTTAAGGAGACTGTGATCCCTTGTCCTAGATCCTAGATAAAAATAACAGGGAGCAAAGCCAACAAGAACAGCCACGTAGGTTGTACGTCTTGGACTGCCAGATACTTCAAACAGGATAGGAAGAATAGCAAGACGTTGCACAGGACAAAGGAGCTAACCATCTTTAGTTTTTGAGCGACATATGGTAAGAAAAATAAAGAGATGGCGTACCTCTTTCTATGGATAATTTGTTCTGGTATAGACAGAGCTAAAATTCTCAAACCAAATCCTACTTAACCTAAAGTGCTTAAATGATGAATCGAATCTAATTACGGTAACTATCTTCTGATTCGTATTAATTCAAACGGAATAATAGTAAATAATGGAGACATTTAGCCATGTGAAGTTAATATATGCATTTTCATTCACACACGTGATCAAATTTGCATAAGAAGATGACCTTTAATTTAGTGAGGGAACAAAATAACTGAAAGTATTCTTATTATTGCGATACATGTGCGATGCTGAATACGTGCTAGGTGGCGATGCTGCCGGTGAGGTTGGACATGACGGACGCATTCTTGAGACCAAAAGTACGTGAGAAAATTATTTTTTCAAACTCCATAACTTGATTTTCATCATTTTTTACCTTGATGGTTACACTTGCACTCCAGCTGTTGCGCTTGACCCCGATAACCTCCGTGCCACAAAGAACTTGAAATGGTAATGACTGACTAAGATTCTCCCACATGCTCATGTAACCATGCTTGAAACGTCGTATTTTACCAGTCATAGAGGTTCTAGTGAACTGTTAAATGAAAGCATAGGGCATGTCTTGAACAAAACCATAACCAAAAGCTGTTTAGCCATATGCTACAGATTTTGGCATTGAATTTATTCCATGTGGCCTCTTAAACACTGAAGAGTTGGGTCACACACCAATCCACTAAGAGCATGAATGCCTATTCGGCCTGACTTATTTGCAAGAGACACATTTAAACAGAGAGTGAGTGTTATAAATGAGAAATTAGACTTTGTATAAAATTTAATACCATATGTTTGCAACGTACTGATTTCTAATCACACTTGTGCACAAACAGATCTCACCTGTAGTTTTAGCGTAAGAGATACCATGGATACATAGTCCTCAGCTACTCCAGTACCTCGAATCTTCCCGGTTTGGCTGTCGATCAGAGCAAGCTTGTGTGAATCCATCACTTGATATTCAGCCCCTACATCCCCTGCCAAGTGAGTTATAGAAGGTGCATTGTTTGCTGCTATAACCTGTCCTCCCAAGTCATATGTTTTCCTGAATACAATTGTCATTGATAATTACAACAATGCAAAATATGGTAACCGAATAGAAGTGCAGTCAGTAAGTTCCTCACACCTCACCTTCTATGTCAATGGACTCGTACCACCGGTCTGCATGTCGCCACAACGCTAGCATTCTGATTCACCTGATGTGGCTCACGGCGGCCAGGCCCCACATGGCGCCGAGGAACGAGACTACCGTCTTCCTGTTTACCTTCCTGTTGTACGAATCCTTGGCCCCGTGGGTGGTCTCCTCTCAGATCTCGCCAGGCTCGCCAAGGCTGAGTTGCGTGATGTCCAGAAAGAGGCAGGCTAGGGCGATGGCCTTGTTGTCAGAGAGGCAGACGCGCGCCGACGGCTCGGTGTAGAGGAAGCCACTGTCGGTGGAGATGATGTAGGAGTTGGGGCGCCGGCCGGAGCAGGATTGCCATTATTGCCAGCAATCGATATCGTCCTCGTGGCGGAACCGCCATGGCCGAGCGAGTTGAGCCTCCTCGCGTGCGGCCGAGATGGTTCGTACTCTCCCAACCCCTCCTCGCGCGCGGCCGCCTCCTCGCGTGAGGCCACCGCCTCTGTCCCGCTTCCCCAAGGTCGCTAGATCGCAGAGGTTTGGATCCCGCAGGTGAACGGGAAGACGATAGAGTTGACCGTTTTTTCTTGTTCAGTTATTGCGGGATTGCGGGTGTAATTTCCAGATTTGTTAGGGACTAAAGTGCAAACTTTCTAGGACGTACGACGCCTTTCCGTATGGAATATTATATAGTTGAGACAACTGAACTTTTTATCTTTTTAAACTATTTTTCCATGTCACACCATGTAAATCGGATCAGACGGAGTAGTATTTATTATACTAAATTAGCATTACTAGATCCATTTCTGACATATATGTTACTACTCTTTTGTATGAAGTTGGTAAAAAAAACATTGACTTAGAGTGAAAGCTAGAAGTACTCTTTTTCGTGGACAGAGTGAGTGAAACTTTCTATTCAAATATGGGTAACACCATTAAACCAAGAATGTTGGACGAAACAATATAAGAGTCACGAGCCCATTGGCGAGAACTTGATTACGAGTGATGAATCCAAGTACAAGCATTCCATGAGTGCATATCAAATAATGAAATCCTATGTATGCAAAAATGAATGAATGAACCTACATATCAAACTTAAGTGAGTGAACCTAGAAAATAGCTAGAACGTCCTATAAAAAGAACAAAGGAAGTAATAGTTATTCTATTTCATGACTAAGTAGAGAGCATACTCACGATTTCACATTATATTGAAACCAAATGACTTGTAAGACATATTAAGAAAAACAATAAATAATTTTACTAGCAAATCATTTATGATCTAGAAGTTTCTACATGTATACAATATATACTTAACTTCTCATATACAAAGAGATTTGATAGGATATATGTTTTACTATGCAATTTATAGACTTTAACATAAGTATGATAATATAGAGTTTATGAAACTACAAAAGTGAAATATATGAAGGAAATAATCTCAAAATATCTATTTTCAAATATAGCGAATATCAAGTGTATTTTTATTAATATACATTACAACCGTTAACGAACAACACTAAATTAATATTTAGTATATTTATTATGTGATTAACTATGTCAAATAAATGATAGAAATTATAATCAATAAAACCGTATCATACTATAAATGAATTTGAAAGTATAAAATTCTAGTATAATATAATTTATTTGGTTTGGCCCGAGTCCTAATTATATTTGGATTAACCTTTATTCTCAAGGCCCATTGATCAACTGTAAATATAGCAGAATAATTCTCACACAAACAGCGGATGTTGTGTTCTCCACAGGGACTAGGTACGTTTGATTGTGCTCAGCTAAAGCTACGTCAATATGAAGCGGAGGATGACTTGCAAGAAAACAAACATCACTAACAAATCCAAACAACTCATGCATCTTATTAGTTATTTATGTTTTAGAAATTACCATTGAACATAACAACTATTAGTTAAAAAAGACAGGAACAAGTATACATATAAGGATGGGACAAAGAAATTTTATGGGAGAGGGATAGAATAACAACACAAGTACCAGATTTGCCAGTCACGTACACATAGATAAATGGTTGGTACAGGTCACGGTCTAGTATTCATAACAACTACCACACTAACACGATCATGCCTTGTTATTCATATCAAGTCGTCTCACATCACTAGTTGAAAAGTGCAGAGATTAAAGACAGGGAGAGAGGAACATTTTGAATCAACAACAGAGAAGCATTCAGGTAGGTGAAGAGCAGCAGCACTTGGGGGTTGGAGAAGAGGAGCTGCAGGGAGAGGTCGTTGACTTCCTGGTTCATTGATGAAGAGGAACCGCATGGCGTCTCGGGGCAGGGATTGGAGCTTGTGATGGTGGTATGTTGGATTCGCAGTGGAGTTGTGCTGGCGCGCCGCCACGTCTGGCCTGACCGGGGCGGCGGCCGGTAGTGCAGAAGGAGCTTGGGGATTAGGGCAGAAATGCCAGACCTGATTCGATTGGGGAAAGTCTGATATATGATTTTCCTTATGCATCATATCCCTTCTCCTTTTTACTTTATTCACAAGTAGCCCATTTTGGTGTTTGCCATATTGGTACAGGTGCAGCTCATCCAAAATGAGAAGAAAATGTGCCTAGTCGCACATATATGCAAGGAATGGAATCAATAATGTAAATATGATCATTTAGGCATTATTACTCTATCTAACAATGACTTTTAGTTCATTTTGTCAATGAAACTTCTGAAAATGGCAACCATCACTGTTTATCCTTTAGAATTTCTTCTTCTGCAAACCTGATATCATAGTATTGGTCCCCAAGATTTAGCTCATCATGACCATTTCGATCTCTGGAAGAGTGTCTTTTGGACTTCATAATTGTAGGGACTGTCTAACGGTCAGCTAGCTCAAAATAGAAATGGCAATCAGACACGTTCTACTCTCTGGTACCTCACTACGCTTTGTTTGTATGCTGAGTTTTCTGTCATCTTAGTCTAACAAAAAACATTAAATCCGGATTCCCCCTGCTCTTTTTAAGCTAGCAACCCACCGGAAATAAATCTCTTTTTACAATTAGTCATGAGAGAAAACACATTAACATTGGCATTTAGGAATACAGGCGACAAACTTGGAGATTCACAAGCTTAAGAATATTCGGAAAAAAAGACATCCCATTTGCCATTAAAAATTGATGGCATGTCTTCTTCTGCCACTAAAGATGTTGGCCGCGGAGTTGTGGACGTGTTGACGACGGCAGCAGAGAAACCGTCGAGGAAGAGAGGAGAGAGGAGACGAGCGAGTGGGGGAGATGGTCGGTAAGGGAATTTATGGCGCGTGTTTTTGAAAAAATGTGGTGTTTCCTACACCTTCCTGTGCCTATAGGAGTGAGAGAATTTTGGCCTACGAGAAGGTGCCTCCCTGTGTAGAAACACGGTGCAGCCTAGACAAGTAAAACAGGTCGAAAATGTGTCTTTAGATGGTGCAACTTCTTAGAACAACATGACGAACCAATCAATGAGTGGTTCATCGAGCTAGCTAAACAAGGAAATAAAGCGGAATAAAATCTGCTAAATCCATATCGACATTCATCACGAACCAATCAATGAGTGGTTCATCGAGATTTGGAAGGAGAGAAGTAGAAGGATTTTCAACAACAAATCAACAAGTTTTGCTGACCTCATAAAAATAATAAAATATGAGGCCACTGCATGGTGTCTTGCTGGTGCACCAATTCCTTTGATAGAACAGTATGGAGGACAACCATTCGATCCAGGCTGAATAATTTCCTCTTTCAATTTTTCTCTCCTTCATGTTATTAGTTCAAGCTTGGTACTTTGTTTACTCCCACTTTAAGGCCATGTTTGGAACACAGAAAGTAGAAACGTGTAAATAGGAAAAATATAGGAATTGAGATGTCATGTTTCTTGAATTCCTGCAGGGACCAAATCAAATAAATTTTTCTAAAGTGTCGTTTGGATATCACGCAGAAAAACACATGAATTATAGACATAAGAAGATTAAAATATGAGATGAAACCTCATGTTTGTTTTTCTCCAAAATTCATATGGAATCGTCTATCTCATAGGAATTTTAAAAGAATTCGAGTTTCGTATTCCATACAGCACCATAGAAAATTTGACTGTAAGATCTATCCTCTAAAATTATTATGAATTTTCTTTATTCCAAACTGGCCTAATATATTATGGCAGCTCTCCCGTTGTTCAAAATGTTGCACGGGCTGACAGAAACGTTAACAGCCCCTAGTCACGGAGATACCCTATGGATGGATGGGAATATGGGATCTGGGCGGCGAACTGGCGGAGCCCCTGTCGGGAATTGTGGGAGACGCGTTTCACAGCCACCAGGATCGGCGGCAGGGGACAGTGGTCACGTCGTCAGCAGCCTCAGTTTTGGTGTGGAGTTCATACACCAGGACGATGGCGAGCAGGTCGCCGTACCAAGAACCGTCGCCCACCAGCTGAGGATGCCGACGCTCACACTCCTGTGTACTCTCTTCAGGTTGCCATCGTCACCGCCAGGAAGCCATGGCGTCACACCCCTCTCCGGCACTTCGCCACCGTCCGCAGCAGAGACTATCAAAGCAGATCGATGTTGGACTACCACACATGGCCCGATGGCCGCAAATGGAGGCCGAACTGCAGGAGCTCATTGCCAGCATCTCCGCGTCAGCTTCCCCGCGGCCGTTAAAGACATCACCTAGTCAGAACAAACTTTCAACAATTTCCCTTTGACACGGCAATCACTGACATAACAAAGATGTATCGAGGCTTTGTCGAGAACAACCACCACAAGAATAATATGTGATTCATTGTACGCAGAAGCTACAAAGGTTGGAGTCACCATTTGGCGATGAAACATAACCCATATTCAACTCATCAGGACAATAGTTCCTGTTATATTTCTACCTCAGGTATATACTAGCATAGCTAGCATAAAAGATCATATAGACTTCAAGTTGCATTTTTTTTTCTTTTTGAAATTTTCAAGTTGCATTATCGTCCTCAACAGAGTTCTTGTATTCAGGCTTGAGCTCATGCGTCCCTTGATTTGGTCCTCGCTTGTTGTAGACACAAAGATCGTTCATTATCTCCTTCAGGAATTGCTGCATCAATCAAGTGCAGGCAGGTGGTAAGTGAAGAAATGGATGTATGTAATAAGAAAGTGCAATTACTGTCGTATCAGCGTATCAACATTTTATCAATATAAATGCTTCTAGGAGTCACAAGCAAAATACCTCTGGTTGGTCTGTTTCCTGCATTAGATGCTTTAGTGACCAATTTGGCTGCCTCTCAAACAACTTGAATAGAATATTTTCCAAATCCTTGCGATCCCTTCGTGTTCTTTTCAGTTCAAAAGGTTTTGTTGGTGTTGCTTTCTTCTTTTCCTGATAAACACGAAACTACAAGTAATGAGACTCTTTTAAGAGACCAATTCAGAAAATGGTTTTCTGTGAATTCTTTTCCCAGAAAAGGTAACTGTAAAGAACATAGCATTTAATTGTCAGGTATAAGATGAATCATGACTTCACAAAACAACGTCACCACTAATTACAACTCTCAACGCCCCTAATAATAAATGAAGGGGGGGGGGGGGGGGAGGTGATCCTGAGAAAGGAGTAACCTTTGACACAGGAATAGAATTTGTAAATTGAATCATTTGCTGCACTCCCATTCCATGGTCCTTGTCAAGTACCTAATAAATGAAGGGGGGAAGGTAAATTTACATAATAACACTTGGAACATGGAACCGATAAAAGAGGGTCAAGATGAAGTTAAAAAAACTGACATGCACTTTTCTTGTTTTAATCATAGACTTTTTAGTCCTTTCACGACATAATTTTGCATAGTCTGAAAGATTTTCTCTGTGAGGTTCCATGTCAAATTTGTGCCCGACTTTTCCTTCACACGCGAACTTCCCTGCAATAAACATAAGGTCCTAATTTTGTGATATAGAGAATAATTACTACTACTAAGGTGTTCTGAATAAACAGGTTCTGTTCAAATGATCAATCTCTAAATTGCGCACCCCTGTTCCCGAGAATCATGATATCAGTTGCCAAAAAAAAAGGTAGAAAATTAAAATCATGGAGAGCCCACAATGAACCATATACTAAATGGTGAAAGTATAATTATATAAATATATTAGCAATATCCTCTAAAGTTCAGGAAATAACCCAATATGCACAATTCGACCTGAACTACATACAAACTGGATCAACTCCTTTTCTACTTTAATGAATACTCAGAGTTCCTCGTTGTTAACCAGAAAAAAAAACTGAATTGTGCCTATAGCCAAGGATGATTGGGGCCTGAGGAAGTGACGAGTCAGGACTCTAAAAGCAACTTTAGATGTCTTCACTGCGTTACTATATGTAGGATGGGTTTACAGATTTAAAGCCAAATCTCTCTCTCGTGTCGTGGCTCCACCAGTGTTTATTCAGCTAAAGCGATGGATATGAAGCACAATATCTGGGTCGCGTGCCCATGCCTGCGCTGGAGAAGATCTAGAGGCTGAAGGTGGAGCAGAAACTTAAGTTCTATTTGTGGCTGCTCTTGCAGAACAGGAATTGGACAGAAAGTTACTCCCCTGCCGATTACTGTTTCTGCAACCAGGGGATCGAATTGGCATCTCACATCCTGCTGGGCTGCACCTTAGCTAAGGAGGTCTGCACCTGGCCTCTGGACTTCATCCGCGGGTGGCGGCCATCACTGTCCACAGATACAACCAAGGAGTGGTGGAGGAAGACCTACTGGGAGGCGCCAAAGGTGACCCAGGCAACTGAATGCATGTTTGCTGCATACATGGCGTGGAACTTGTGGAAAGAGCGCAATCGGTGAACTTTTCATGGAATTCAGCTAGACGCCAGCGGGGGTTTTCAACTTGTATAAGATGATGGACCTCCTGAAGGAGGCCTTTGGGGAGTAGTTTTTCTTTGCTTTCACCCCGCCCTTACTAGGGCTATCTGTTAATTGTTCGTCACTTGCTTGCAGGCTTGTAACTGTTCTCCTTCGATCTATAATGCACTGGCGGAACTCCAGCCGGTTCACGGTTAAAAAAAGGCAAATTCCTTGCAGGCAATGGCCGAGGTTAGCATCTGAACCAAATTAAACGAAATCCAGATTTTGTACATTCAGAAGGGTACTGTCAAGCATTGTTTGCTTCTCAGTTACAGAAACAACTGGTTTAAACTGGTTTCAATATTTTATATAAGAAAAATAAAATAATTGCATGATAATATATATTTAAAGTTGAAGGAGAGCAATAATTACCTTGGTTAGACTCAGAGAAAACACACATGGGCACAAAATCCTTGAACATATTTAAAGAGTAATTCCTTGGTGTATTGCCATTGTCTGCTTGAGCCATCTCCATCTTGAACTGTTATTTCAGTAACACCATGTAACTTGTAAGAAACATAGCCACCAAATAACAAACATCTTGAAAGGATTCTATTATACACATTTGAACAGGGCTACCTTACTCCTCTCAGAAAACTGGGGAGCAGAGAAAGAGGAGGTCCATGGAAAATGGAAAAGACATGTCCAAGTCATACTGTTGAGGCCCGTTAGCTTTTTAACCAACAACGATAAAGTTAGCATTTTATAGACCTCTCCGTGGAATGGAACATAATTATGATAAAACCTTTGGACCATTTGTTTCAGTCCACAATGTTTCTTAACGGATCCTGACTGCAGAGGCTATTCTCCCAAAAACTACGAGAACATTATCCTCCTAATTCATCAACTATTGATAGCTGGAATTTTCGGAATTAACACCCACTATGTTATAATGCAAGATCCAAAGAACAATGTTATATTTTACTAAAATTAAGTTAATCCGTGACAAGTTACACAAGGCACTCTGAGGTGATCCTTGGTGAAACATACTGATTACAGACGTATCATAAATAATTGGAAGACCAACAACAATTTAAGCAAAAAAATAGCACAACTGAAGGCAAGCATAGTTCATCATTTCATCAACTATTGATGGTTGGAATTTTCGGAATTAACACCCATATATATGTTATAATGCAAGATCCAAAGAACAATGTTGTATTTTACTAAAATTAAGTTAAACCTTGACAAGTTACACAAGGCACTCTGAGGTGATCCTTGGTGAAACATACTGATTACAGACGTATCATAAATAATTGGAAGACAACAATTAAAGCAAAAAATAGCACAACCGAAGGCAAGCATAGTTCATCATTTCATCAACTATTGATGGTTGGAATTTTCGGAATTAACACCCATATATATGTTATAATGCAAGATCCAAAGAACAATGTTGTATTTTACTAAAATTAAGTTAAACCTTGACAAGTTACACAAGGCACTCTGAGGTGATCCTTGGTGAAACATACTGATTACAGACGTATCATAAATAATTGGAAGACAACAATTAAAGCAAAAAATAGCACAACCGAAGGCAAGCATAGTTCATCATTTCATCAACTATTGATGGTTGGAATTTTCGGAATTAACACCCATATATATGTTATATTGCAAGATCCAAAGAACAATGTTGTATTTTACTAAAATTAAGTTAAACCTTCACAGGTTACACAAGGCACTTTGAGATGATTCTTAGGTGAACATACTGATTACAGACCATAAATAATTGGAAGGCCAACAGAGATTTAAGCGAAAAGTAGCGCCGAAGGCAAGCATAGTTCACCATTCTAGTAATGCGTGAGTTAAAAGTGTTCCAGACATAAAACATGAATAGAAAAAGCTATACATGGATAGAAAATTTAGGCTGATTAAACTTGGGAACTAACTCAAGATGGTCAGAAAACAACTAAACAACAATGATAACCAAACTACTGCAGAATTGCTGCAGAGCAAACTCCAGCCTCTCTTAAAAGGCCGATACACAGTTTAAGCCACGTTATTCTAAAATTCGGCGACTATAACTTATATATGCTCGAGCCAAGTCAGGGAGCCGGAGGAAGCGGAGAGCTTGCCTGATACGGGTCCTCGTCGGTGCTGAGTGGGTCGAAGGAGAGGATGACCTTGGCGACGACGGGGTTGGGGTTGTGCCCTCCCGCGGAGGCGGCGGCGGCCGACGCGTCCTGCCAGGCTTGTGAGACGATAGCCGGGCACTTCATGAGCCACACGGAGCGGTCGGCCCGGGCCGTCTCCAGGTGCTTCGCCTCCTCGGCCATGTCGGTAGCAGATTGGTGTTGGCGCTCCGGTGAGCTGGTGGGCGGTGGCTCTCTAGCTAGGTCGAAGGAGGTTGCACGGCTCGCCGGCTTGTGTGCCGGGAATCGAGGTGTAACCTACTCGAGGCGGTTTCGTGAGGAGAAGAGGCGGTGGACAGACAAACACAGAACCCATCGGATCAGAATTAATTACTCCGAGATTGTGGCCCAAGGGATTTTGTTGATTGGGCCGTATATGGTATGGATTGGGCTGCTTCAAAGGACTCTAAATGAACATCTCGCCATGAGTAATCTCTCCATCCTACTCATGCGGCGGCGATCCGATCTCACCGCCGTGAGACCACCATCCCTCCGCTCTTCATCCTGTCTTCTCTGCCTCCGTCGACTCGGGCTGATCAAGGGGCTAGCTAGTCTAGCTACCCGGCCTTGGGAGACGGTGAGCGAGCTAGGGTTTGGGGAGAGCGGGCGGTATCTCGTGATCGACATGGCGGAAAGCTCAAAGGCGAGGGAAGGACAGGCTAGCAAGGCCTTTGATGTAAACGAACTGCTGAAGAACTTGCAGCTCCATGGAGAAGAACTTAATGAGGTGGTTCTGGGCAGAGAGGAGATCCGACACTGGCCAGAGGTGAAGTGGCTCGCTGCAGCGAAAGTTTTGACTCGGAAGACCTTCAGCATGCAGCCTCTGAAGAACACCATGATGGCTGCATGGAGCCCAGCCCAGGAGGTCACGTTTCAGGAGATGGAACCAAATTTGTTTGTGATACAGGCTCATTGCCTGGGTGACTGGAAGAGAATCATGGAGGAGGGGCCATGGCTCTTCCGCCAATATTCTCTCATGACTGAACCTTTCGATGGAAAAACCACGACGCCGACAGTGATCCCCAGTGGGGTTCAGACATGGGTTCAGATTCATAAGCTCCCACCCCTCTTTCGTAAGAAGGAGGTTCTTACTCAATTAGCAAGCAGAATTGGAGAAGTGTTGGCTATGGAGATGGCTGATGTGCAGACTAGGACAGGGGTTTTCCACCGTGTTCGGGTGAAGCTTGACTCATTCAAACCCCTAACTCGTTTTGTGCCGCTGACGCCTGAGGGCAGCGAGCGCATGTTTTTGCAAGTGATCTATGAAAAAATGCCAAAGCATTGCCAGGTCTGTGGGCTAATGGGTCATACTCACCTCGAGTGTGGCACCGGGGAGCACGAGGAATCGGCTCTCCAATTTGGAACCTGGATGCTATCAGAAGAAGCTCTTTGGAGGCCGGGTACACCGGGTATGAGGACTCGCAACGCCCCTCGCGTTGTCGAGGAAGTTCGCGCACGTGGTCCTGGAGGAGGCCGTGGAAGGGGTATGTCTGGTCGTGCTCCTGGTGGCGAGCGGGGCACGCGTAAATGGGTGCCTCGGAACACCGTGCGCAAGCGCAACTCGGAAGATGCTGGGCTTGAGGACGATCCAACTGATGACTTAGTGGACACGGCATCAAGCCCTTTGAAAACAGGAGCAGCTCAGGTAGAGGCATCTGACAATGGTGTCAAGAATTATGTGGGGGTTAGGAGACAGCTCGATTTGAGCGCTAATGATACAACTCAGAATGGGGCACCTGAGGGTGTTCCCCCTCCCCCTCCACAGTATGAGAAACCAAAGGAGAAGAAGAAGCCGAAGCGAAGTGCTGCTTCAGCATCAGGCACAGACAACACTGCAGCGCTGCATGGTGCAGATGTGACTGAAATAGCAACAACTGCTAACAAGGTGGCGGCCTCCGATGGGGAGGGTCGCCAAGATCAATGAGTGCCATGAGTACTAACTGTCGCGGCTTGGGGGGAGCCGGGACAGTTAGAGAGCTTCGCCTCTTGGTGAAGGAATATGCCCCCACGATTTTATTTGTGTTGGAAACTCAGTTAAATAAGACCCGTGTGGAGAAATTAGCTCGGTCCTTAGGTTTTGATAGGTGTTTCGCTGTTAGCAGCTCGGGTCGCAGTGGTGGCCTTGGGCTCTTCTGGAATAATACTACAAAGGTGGAAATTTTGCCGTATTCCCAATATCATATTGATGCCATTGTGACCGAGGTGGGAAAAGACCCGTGGAGGATCACGGGGGTTTATGGAGAGGCTCAGACGAATGAACGGTTCAAAACTTGGGATATGCTCAAGTATATTCGCTCATCTTCATCACTACCCTGGGTTTGCCTAGGGGATTTCAATGAGGTACTGCACCGACATGAGCATGTTGGGGTGCAGGAAAGGAGTCACGCACAAATTGCTGGTTTTCGGGACGCAGTGGATGTGTGTGGATTACAAGATCTGGGGTATATTGGCCCTAGTTGGACGTACGAAAAGAAGATCACAGGAGGATCTTATTGCCGAGTGCGCCTCGACCGAGCGCTTGCCTCTACAGACTGGTGCGAGCGTTTCCCGTTGGCGACGGTGCGCCACCTGACAGCGGCCTCTTCTGATCACTTACCCATACTCCTATCTTGGGAGGAACAACAGCCACTGCCTCGTCTTGCTAGGGGCGAAAAGGTCTTCAGATACGAGCTTATGTGGGAGAGCCATGAGGGTTTTGCACCCGCACTTGATCAGGCTTGGAAACAGCTCGGGCAAGCGACAACGTTGCAAGAACTGCAGGAGAAGATTAGCTCGGTTACGGGCACGTTGCAGAACTGGAGCTCGACAACGTTTGGGAGTGTGCGGCGGGAGAGCCGCAACCTGCGCGAGGATCTACGAAGGTTGCGTGATGATCCTATGCGAGTTGGACCATCACATGCGGAGATCAAGATTGTTGATCGGTTGGTCGAATTAGACCACCGAGAGGAGATCATGTGGAGACAACGGTCTAGAGTACACTGGCTAGCTGAGGGAGACAAGAACACCGGGTTTTTTCACTTACGAGCAAGCCAAAGGAAGAAGAAAAACAAAATAAACAGCCTTAGGAAAGCTAATGGGGAGATCACTGATGATCCAACTGAAATGGCTGGGATAACAAAAGATTTTTATCAAGACTTATATAGATCAGAAGGTACGGAGGACATGGATGTGGTACTGGATACAGTCCCATGTCGTGTTACCGGAGATATGAATGAGGGGCTGACCGCGACTATCAAGGCAAGTGAGGTGAAGGACGCCCTCTTTCAGATGTTTCCGACCAAGGCGCCGGGGCCAGACGGCTTTCCTGCACATTTTTTTCAGCGCCATTGGGACCTCTGTGGGGAGGAGGTTACTAATATAGTGCTAAGAGTTCTGCGTGGGGATGATGATCCAACCTCTTTCAACAAGACATATATTGTTCTTATTCCCAAAGTATCGAAGCCAGAAGAGCTAGGTCAGTTTCGCCCTATCAGTCTTTGCAATGTCATTTATAAAATTGCATCTAAGGTGTTGGCTAATAGACTGAAAAAGGTGCTGCCAGAGATCATCCCAGATGAGCAATCAGCGTTTGTTCCGGGGAGGCTGATCACAGATAACATCATCACAGCTTATGAATGTTTGCATTTCATGAAGAGGAACAAGGCAGTCAAACATAGATTTTGTGCGCTTAAACTTGACATGAGGAAGGCTTATGACCGGGTTGAATGGGATTATCTTAGGGCAATGATGCTAAAGTTGGGATTCCATCAGTCTTGGGTGAGCATGGTGATGAGGATGGTTACTACAGTTTCTTTCTCAGTTATGTTAAATGGGGAGCGCTTAGATGAATTTAAGCCTTCCCGAGGAATTCGTCAAGGAGATCCAATTTCGCCGTATTTGTTCTTGGTAGCAGCAGAGGGCCTTTCGTGCCTTTTGAAAGTTAGAAGTGAATCATCGAGCCTTCAGGGATTAAAGGTGGCTCCCACTGCCCCGGCAGTGAACCACCTACTCTTTGCAGATGATAGCCTGCTGTTCATTAAAGCAAATGGGGAGAGCGCTCGGGAAGCCCGAGACACGTTGGATGCTTATTGTCGAGCCTCAGGACAACGGATAAACCTGGACAAGTCGTCCATCTTCTTCAGTAAACGTTGTCCGGAGATGGTAAAGCAACAACTGAAGCACATTCTAAATGTGCAAACGGAGTCTCTAAGTGAGAAGTACCTGGGCATGCCCTCGGATGTTGGGAGATCAGCAAATGGGGCTTTCAAATACTTAAAAGATAGAATATGGAAGAGAGTTCAGGGTTGGATAGAGCAATGCTTGTCTGCAGGAGGAAAGGATGTTCTTATAAAATCTGTGGCGCAAGCTATCCCCACGTTTTCTATGTCATGCTTCAAATTACCAAGGGGTTTATGTGAGCATATCAATTCTTTGATAAGGAATTTCTGGTGGGGTTCTAAAGAAGGGAAACGGAAGACCTGTTGGGTTGCTTGGGAAAATATGACGACACCAAAATTCATGGGGGGTCTAGGATTTCGGGATATTGAGCTTTTTAACTTGGCTTTGCTTGCTCGGCAGGGTTGGCGAATTATGCAAAATCCGGACACTTTAAGCGCGAGAGTGCTCAAAGCTATTTACTTCCCCACTACTGATTTCATGCATGCGGAGATCGGATCTAATCCGTCCCAGGTATGGCGTGCTATTATGGAAGGAAGGTCTGTACTGGCACAGGGACTCATTCGTCGAGTGGGCACTGGGTTAGATACAAATGCTTGGGATGACAATTGGCTACCGCGAGATGGCGCCCTGCGGCCAATTGCATGCCCGATAGATGGACCACCGCAGAGAGTTGCAGATTTTATTGATCAATCAACTAGGCAGTGGGATATGGAGAAGGTACGTACTTTCTTTTTGCCCATGGATGTGCAGATTATACAGAACATTCCGATTTGCACTAGACATCAGGCAGATGTGTGGGCTTGGCATTATGACCGGAAGGGCATTTTCAGTGTGAGATCGGCTTACCGTATGTTGGCAGCCACAAAGCTGAAACGTGAAGCGTGGCTGGACGGGACGGCGACGAGCTCTGATCAACAAACTGCTCAAATGGGATGGACAAAGCTCTGGAAGATTGCAGTCCCAGCAAAGTTGAAAATATTTCTATGGAGACTGGCGCAACACTCGTTACCAACAATGGACCTGCTGCACCACAGGCACATAGCACCGTCCAGGGCATGCAGTATATGTGGAGCGGAGGACTCGTGGCGACACTCTTTACTCGACTGTCCAATGGCTCGGTGTGTTTGGGCCCTTGCCAATGAGGAATTAGTTGAACATATGTGCCAAGTTCAGGAGCCACAAGCCCGCAATTGGCTCTTTACATTGATGGACTCGTTACCGCATGAGCAGCTGATCAATATGACAATCACCATGTGGGCTATATGGCATGCGCGGAGGAAAGCTATTCACGAGGATCAGTTCCAAAGCCCTCTTAGCACACATTGTTTTGTTAATTGTTTTATCTCTGAATTGCAGACAACAAATGAAGTAGCAAAACCAGAGAGAAAGAGACCAGGACCTTCTCCTGGGCATACTAACTGGATACCGCCGCCGGAAGGAGTGACAAAACTGAACGCAGATGCTGGGCTTGCAAAGACCAGGGAGGCGGGCGGCGTTGCTGCAGTAGCACGTTCCACGACGGGAATGTTTTTGGGAGCCTCTGCAGTTGTCTATGAGGGGATCCAAGACCCAGAAACTCTAGAAGCCATGGCGATCCGGGAGGCTCTAAACCTTGCTCAAGACCTACACCTGACGAAACTTCAAGTGGCGGGTGATTGTCTTGCTGTTGTGCAGGCGATGAAGGAGGAGTACCGGGGAAAATATATCCAAGTGCTGCAGGAGATCAAATCAACTGCTTCAAGCTTTTTGGAGACTACGTTTGTACACGAGCATCGAGCATCCAATTATGAACCTCATAACCTAGCACGCTTGGTGGTAGGTTACCCTGTTGGTCGATACTTGTGGTTGATCAATCCGCCTGAAGGCGTTTGTATTCCTCGCTTTAGGAGTTGTAATATTACTGTGAACTCGGAGCAGCAAGTTTCTGACGCGCTCTTTTCCTCACCAGGGTACCGAAAGGGGCTGGGAGGTTTTTAATGAGGCGGCTTGTGTGCTGAAATAAAGTGTTTTATTGCTAAAAAAAAAACTCATGCAGAGAGCTTATTCTTCAAAAAAAACATGCAGAGAGCATCGCCATGCCTGCTATCTTCCAACATACAAGTAGATTCTCACTTGGCATTGTCCTTGGCCATCATATCCGAGCCATTCTAGTCGGTATGGATCTTCTCAATATGTACCATCGTGGAATTCACGACATCTCGAATCCAATGATACCTTACATTAATTTGCTTGGTTTGAAAGTGTACGTCTGAATTCTTGGCAAGGCCGATACCACTCTAACTATCACAAAACATACCATATTTTTGTTGCTTCATTCCCAACTCTTGGAAGAAGTTTTTCGTCCACAACAGTTCCTTACAGGCATCAACCGTTGTCGTTGGATGTACTCAACATTAGTGGATAGGACACACATTTATGCATTCCCGATTGCCATGAAACTGCTCCCCTGCATAACTCATCAGGTGTATAAAAGTAGACTTCCTTAAATTTGCATCATCAGCATAATATGTATCTTATAGATTGCAATACAGGATCTCCGCTTCCAAAGCAATAAGCATGATCAATTATTACCTTTGAGATACCTAAGAATCCACTTCACTACATTCTAGTGAGGTCCAGCCATATTGGTCAATGGTCATGAACCGACTGACAACTCCAACTACATAGGAAATATCGGGCGTAGTGCACGCCATGCATACCAAGTGATCAAACTGCCCACTACATATTGGTATGGTACTTTACTCATCTCATGTTTCTCTTTCTTGCTGCTAGGACATTGTTCTGAACTCAGTTTGTGATGGCCTGCGAGTGGAGAGGTAACATACTCTGTGTCTTTCATATTGAACCTTTCAAG
This sequence comes from Poa annua, assembly GCA_026929855.1. NCBI lineage: Eukaryota > Viridiplantae > Streptophyta > Magnoliopsida > Poales > Poaceae > Poa > Poa annua. The sequence goes on along the minus strand of CM049428.1, from coordinate 116,993,191 downwards.
TACCTTCTCAATGTATTCCAATAACGGCCAAAACACCTTCTTTGATCTGTCACGAGAGTCAAGTATTTGCTTAGCTGGTCCTAAATCATTTGCCGTAAATGATTTATGCAATGCCTTCTTGAGGAAATCAATCCTTGCCTCCACCTCCTATGAGCGGCAACGCCCCCACGGAGGGCTTCGGTTTGGCCTAGTGTCGGAGGAGAGACTCTCGAACGGAAGGAGTAGGAGAAGGAGGAGAAAGAGGAAGGGGAAATCCATTGAGTATGTACATGATATAAGCTTAGCCCACTATTCATGGATCTGCTTTCGTTGCGGTATCTTGTTTACTAAATGTTCCTTAATCTAACCTTTAGCTAAATGGTGTCTCTTCAAAAAACTTTCAAGCAAGTATGGCCCTTTTTCTAAAAAGGTCATGAGCTTAGACATTCTGAAAGTCTTAGAGCCTCTAAAAATGTCAAAAAAGTTTATACGCTCTGGCTTATCCCAAGGCTAAATACGCAAAAATATGTCTTTAGAGATTGTAGAGAGATTATAGGAGATTGCACAGCTCCAATAGTGCCGGCTATTATATATAGGAGCAAACAGATTACAAGCCTTGGCGTACAAGAAAACTACCAAGCAAACATATACTGATACATATATCTCAACATCCCCCCCCCCCCCCCGAGTCCAAGGGTCGGTAGCGACACATAGACTAGACCGAAACTCAGTAAAGCCCGCAGTCCGTAATCCCTTCGTCATGATGTCCGCAAATTGCTGAGAGGGCGGTACGTGAAGAACTCGAACGTGACCGAGAGCAACCTCACGAACAAAACGATGGTCCGTGGTCCAGGGAGGCGCTGACGAGAACCTCTGGGCAGGTGGCGTGTTGGTGGTGCCGCCGTTGGGCTGGTCGCCGTTGCCGCCACGACCGCGTCGACCGCGGCGACCGCCACCACCATTGCCGCTGTGGGCAGGAGGGGCTGTGTAGGCCGGTGGCTGGGGCGGGTAGAACGGGGGCGGCGCCGGGGTGCGAGGTGGAGTTGATGTAGGCGGGGCGGGGGCGCCACGGGAGAGACCCGCGGCGAAGGAGGTGTGGACCGCGTGAGCCCGCAAATGCTTCAGTCGCCGCTCCTCGTTCTGAAGATAGGCCACCGCCTGCTCAAAGGTCGGCATGGTGAGCAGCGTGAGGTTGGAGGCGGCGTTGCTGAGATCTTCGCCAAGACCAGCCGTGAGCGTGGAGAGGAGGAGCGCGTCGGTGATCGGGAACTCCAAGTCACGTAGCTCGTCAGAGAGGGTCTTGAGGCGCAAACAGAAGGCGTCGACGGTGAGATCGTTCTGGTGGAGGCCGAAGAACTCTTGCTGGAGGAAGGTGACGCGCTTGAGCTTGTTGTCGGTGAAGAGGCCAGTGATCTTCTTCCATACGACGCGCGCGGTGTCAGTGGAGACCGTCTGGAAGAACCAGCGGATGATGGTGGCGTCAATGGTGCTCCAGTCATGGTCTTGGGTCACACCAAGGAGGTCGACGGTGCCATCGACATGGTCGAAGAGATCGTACTCGCGGAATAGGAGGCCGAAGTACGTCTTCCATGCAAACAAATTGGCCGTGGTACGGGAGAGCTTCACCGTCACGCGCTCGAGGACGGGAACGTAACGGATGACGGCGACGGAGGGGCCGGCGAAGGGGTTGGAGCTCCCTGATCGCGAGGAGTTGAAGAGGTTGGACATGGTGGAGTCGGACATGGTGGCGGAAGCGGAGCCGGCGGCGGCGCCAAGGGAAGAAGGCGGCGGTGGCTAGGTTTAGAGTTTAGGGAGGTTCAGTCGCGCGCTAGAGGAGAGCATCAGCGAACGCGCCCGAGCGAGCGATCGGAAGAGAAGCAGTGCGGCTAAGCGCACGCGCGCGAGCTAGCGATCTTAGAAGCAAAACGCCGACGCGTGGGTAGGGATAGTGAGTTAGGCTGATACCATGTAGAGAGATTAGAAAAGATTGCACAGCTCCAATAGGACCGGCTATCATGTATATATATATATATATATATATATATATATATATATATATATATATATATATATATATATATATATATATATATATATATATATATGGAGGAGCAAATAGATTACAAGCCTTACAAGGAAACTACCAACCAATATATATATATATAAATAGATTACAAGCCTTGGCGCGTACAATGAAACTACCAACCAAACCTATACCGATACATATATCTCAACAGAGATAAGCCATTTGATATAGCGTTTTCAGTCTCAGAGGGTCTAACCTCAAATACACCACCTTATATGGTGTACTCTGAGTTTTCCAAAACCCCTATGACTAAGTAACCCTATATCGGGCCGATTACAGACTACTAGAAGCAGCAACCCCCCGCGTCGCTCTCGCCCAGGGCGACCCGAGGGCGACACCCCAACCCTACCTTCTTCTGCCGCCGCCCTCCCCTCCCTTGCCCGCGCCGCCGCCGGAGGAAGCCGCCGGGCAAAGCCCGCGCGGCCGACGGCGGCGGCGGGGCGTTTCCTCGCAGCTCCTCGCGTCCCCTTGGCGGCGGGTCTTGGCGGAGCTTGGTGGGTCGCCTGCGCCTCGCGTCCCCTCGCTGTGGTGCTCGGGCGTTGGCGCGACGCGGTGCAGCGGCGCGCCTCTGCGTTTGGTGGCGGCCGTTTTGGTGGTACTCGTGCTGGCTGCGGCCCGCAGTCTGGGCCTGATCTGGCCCGGACGGGCCAGACGCACCTTCTTCAGTGCGGTGGCACGAGGTTTCCTCCGGGCAACCGCGTGGAGGCGCGCTTGGGGCGCGGCGGCGCTGGTTGCAGGATGTAGCTTGGGACCGCGGTGGTGCTGAGCTTCGGGCAGCGCTACTCTGCCTATGCCGGCATGGTGCTCGGCGAGGTTTGGGCTGGCGCTGCGTCCGGCGGCCTGGAGGCTCTGGTGTTTGCGCTGATGTTGGTCGTGGGCGTTCTCCGCAAGGCGTGGTTGAGTGCAGCGGCTGGTGGTGTCCAACCCCCCTTCCTGTAGGTAAATGCTCAAAACTCCGGGTGAGAACCCTGCGTCGACTTGTCGATGCCGGTGGCAGTGGTGTTCTTCGACACCGTTTCCTCGCTGGAGGAGCCACTGTGGAGCTCCAGCACCTACAGTACTCGGGGGGTCTCCGGGTGAAAACCTTAGAGTCGGCTTGCCGGCTCGGATGATGGTGTTGTCTCTACAACACTCCCTCCTTGGAGGTGTTATCTTGGAGACCCTGAGTATGGTTGTGGTTGCGGCAAGGGCTGGCGGTGTTGTGTTCTGGTGGTGTCGGTGCGGCCAACTTGGGGCCGATGGTGGTTTGTTGTCCCTCTCTGGCAGGTCTTCGCGTGATCTCGATCACTTGGTTTTGCTTGCCCAAGACCCTCCCTTGGCGGCCGTGCAGTGTGGCGAGCTTTGAGCTCTTGGTGGGTCTCGGTTCACTTTTACTCAATGACGATGCAAATATGCCTCCCCCACCTGCTTGTCGTCTCGTTTTCTCGTGTCGGAGCTCCCAGTCAGGGTTCGTGCTAGGTGCTAGGCTTTGGCACTCGTTGATTGTGGGTGCTCCTGAGTTGTGCCATGGATTTCGATACGCTCGTCGGTGTGGCGCTCGACTAGTTGTTAAATCTTGGTATTATGATCCCTCGACAACACCCCTCTTCTTCTGGTGCCTCTGGGTGGTTCTTGCCGCTCCCTCTCTTCGTGTGTATTTTTTCCTTTTTTTCTCCCCTTGTAATCCCCGTGTACTCTGGTTCGTTTAAACCCATCTTGTAGAGGTTGCAAAACCTCATAGGCAACTTTAATATAAAAATTTAGGTGGGGACTTTGTCCCCCCCGGTGACCATAAAAAAAAATATCCCTTTATCAAACAGTAAAAAAAAAGTAACTCTATATCAAATGACTTATCCCAAATAACTTAGAATTTTTTGTATTTTCAGCTTCGGGATAAGTCAAAGTATATGATGTGCGTCCCAACACGTGTAATGTGTACGTGTTCTCCTTCTTTTTTGGTAGCTGTACACGGCAGGAAGAAGTTTCCAATCAAACAACTTCCGTGGAACAGCACCTGCAATATCTTGGTCAATTTCGCAACTGCAAGCGTCAGATTCTCAACACTCCCAAAACGATAATTAGTCGCGCCGCGCGCACACGGAAGTGCGAGCTCAACCACCGTCCACCGGCGGCGCCCCGGGCGGGCGTGATACTCGTGCCGCCCCGCCGCCCGTTCCGATCCGACGGCAGCACAGCCTCGACGAGTCTTCGCCAGCTCCGACGTTTTCTTTCCTTTCCTGGTCGCCCTAGATCGTAGGCACACCCCACGCACGCCCGCCCGTTCCACCCCCAGCCAAAATCCGATTGCCCTCCTCCACCTCCCCACGCCTCTCCCTCGCCTCTCCTCCGATCCCTCCTCCGGCGACCGATCCCCTCCCGCCGCGGCCCCGAATCTAGGGTTTCCCACCGGCGATGCTGCCGTGCGCGCGGTCGGCGCTGCGGAGGAGGGGCCCGGCCCTCCTGCGAGGAGGCCGCCCCTGCTCAGAGGGCGAACCGCGCCTCCGTCCCGACGCGCCCGCCAATGCCAGGCGCGCGGTGGCCACGCTTGTCGGGCCCCGCCGCCGGGCCGATCCGCCGGCGCGCGTCTCCGCCCCGCCCGCGCCCCGCATCTTAGGCGGCGGTCCGTGGCCCGCCACGCAGACCAGGGGCTTCCTCGGGTGCGGCGACGGGGAGGAGGGGAGCGTCCTCTCCAAGGTCTACGAGGAGAGGCGCGTCATGGGGTACGTACGATACGCACGCACGGTGGAAATGGACACGCAGCCTCTGCTCCGTCTCGTTCTTGCTTATTATCATGTGATTGATCGATCGATTGATTAGCTTCTGAGGTGGACATATGGTTGACCGTTGTTGGCTGGCTGTGGGCTTTATCAGGTACTCGCCGGAGCAGATGTACGCCGTCGTCGCGGCTGTGGACCTCTACGAGGACTTCGTGCCCTGGTGCCAGCGGTCCAGGGTCATTAGGCGGTACGACAACGGCTCCTATGACGCTGAGCTTGAAATCGGGTTCAAGTTCTTTGTTGAGAGCTATGTCTCTCATGTGGAGATGGAGAAGCCTAAGTATATCAAGGTGAGGCTGCTTCCTGTAATGCACCACCTAATGTATAGGATTGGGCAGGCAATTCAATTCGAGTTACCTAATTAAATCATCTGTTCTTGGAAGATTCTAGAATAAGAAAGTGAAGAAACAATGATTGGGGGCGAAATAAGTTGTTCTAGAGGCAGCTGTGTTGCAAGCTCGATCAAATACATGACAAATGCGGTTGCTCTTTATTTTCGTTCATAGAAAGATGAAAGATCACCATCAAGATTTAGATTGTTGTCACCTGTCTGTCATAAATTGATTCATCACTTCCTTGGCCGGTTTATTGTTAGGTCAACACTCCTAACTTGGTTTCTGTACGGGCAGTATTATTTCTTTCGTGAGCTATTGCTAAGATTACTTGTTTGTTTTCATTCAAATATGAATAAGTTGTGTAATATGCCCAGTCTTTCTAATGTTGCCAGACATGACATTATTTATGCTGAACTATATGTAGTGGTAGTAAACACTTATTTAGTAGTCATGCTTGCACTAATCATTCTTGGAAGATAATGTTATCACCCGATATCTTAGCTGTTCAGTTTATCCTGCTGTCACCTAATAACTATCATCACCTTGTAAAAACTTAAATCATATCATCCATTTAAAATCAACCAAGAAAGAATGTTCTGCACCAATGTTTGCTTGAAATATAGGACTAATAAGAGCCTTGTTGTATGAACTTGGAAAGTTCTCTCTTTACTCCTGTTCATAACTTTCTGAAAATTAAGTCTAGGGAGTGGTTCCCTAAAAAAGAAGTCTAGGGTGTGTTGTTTTTGTGTGGTAAATCTGGGAAGTAGTTGAGTTTGGTTTTCATGGCCTTTCTAAAGCTGATACTTTGATGGCTTATGTGAATTTGGGTATTTCTCTATGGGTGGATTTCTGGATGAGTACAAAGGTAGGAATGCTTTGCCTGAAAACTCGGATGTGCAATCATTAGGATGTGCACCAACTAGCCGAAACCCAGCACATTTGCGCAGCTACACAACTGTAATACTGATTTCGTGTCATATAAGGTATTTCTTATACAGTTGTAAACAGTATTAATGTGCATCTTTTATCCAATTGACAGGCAGGCACCTACCTAAATAAGGAGTGCAGATCTTTCTCTTTGTTTTCTAATTAATGTGGGAATTTCTAGCCTTCCAAAGCGAGCCTGGAAGTCTTTAACCTTGTTTTAATAAATATACAGGGGCATGGTCAATCTAGAATGAAAATCTATGTATCAACTTGGATAATCTAGGTTGCTGTCAATCTAGGGTATTTCTTTCACCAGTATTTGTCAGTGATATGGCTTTTTCTGTAGTACTTTGTTTATCCTACATTTATTATTACTTCACTATCTATGATTGAGTAGCTGCAGTGTTTTGCTTCTGACTGTTATTGCTCTGTTGCAGACGACAGCATCTCAAAGTGGTCTTTTCGATCATCTAATAAACGTTTGGGAATTCAAACCTGGCCCTGTTCCTGGAACCTGTGACCTTTACTTCTTAGTGGATTTTAAGTTTCAGTCACCCCTTTATCGTCAGGTATAGCTTGTTTGTCATGAGTATACATAGGAAGTGCCTTCTTCTTTTTTTCTTGGTCCTCAGCATGCTTTTCATCACAGGTTGCTTCCATGTTCTTCAAGGAAGTTGTTTCTAAGCTTGTGGGGTCATTTAGTGATCGATGTTTTAGAATATATGGACCTGCCGTTCCTGTGCTAGAGAAATCCCATGGGCAAGGAAGGTAGACATATATAATCTAATTTTGAAGAATATGAGCTTCATGGGAACGTTTGTCTGTGTTACAACAGAGGATTTCTCAGCAGAAGATACATATAATTCTCTATTTGGGATGTCATGATATGATTAGGCAAGTGGGTCACGAGGAAAATTGGCCAGAATTTTCACCCTTTGGCTATTCCTAAGAAGTTTATTTTTCTTCTACTACTAGTTTACTACCATCTGTAACAACCAAAATGGCCAGCCACACACACAGGCTCGATTGTTTACCAGGTCAATCGGATGCTCAAAAAATGTATTTCGTCCTGAACTGTTGGCTGCGATATATGGATGATGTACGCTTTCTGGTATTATGTGAACGGCAGCCCTGCACTTTTTATTAATGATGTTCCTTTCATCTTTGATTAGATGTATACGACCGTTGGGCAATCTGCAATCACCTGATTGGGGCATACCGTTTGGGTTTCTGTGTGACGCGAGTGATTTCTAATCAAGCACGATCCAGTGATTAGAGCAGCGTTTTGGTTACCTGTCTGGAAATAACCGGATATTTCCCAGCACCATCCCGGGCAAAAAATTCTGAACTTCTTTACATCCTACAGGGCAAAAAATCCCAGATGTTTCGTAGATTTTTGAATTTTAACTAGTAAATGGTCATACCAGGAACAATGTTTTTTGAATTTTAGTTTTCAAATTCGTCAGGTAATGGCGGTGCCGGTAACCAGTAATCCTGATTCCTATGCTCTGGGATTTTTTTTCCTGTCGGGAACCAAAGCCTTGGCCCTTGGATTGGATCAGAGTGAGTCCCAGTGGCAACTAATAAACTTCGAATCGTGCTCTGTTAAAAGGAAAACCTTAAATCGTGTTGTTAAAATACAAATGAATAAGAAACCGGATGCCTGCAAAGCAATTGCTTAGGAGTCGAGTGCACGATTTCTCCTACTCCGTCGTCAAACTCTAGCACCGGCCTCGCCTCACGGTCCGGCCCCGACAAGGCCGGCCACCAGGTTCGCCAGCCTCCGTCCCGCCTCGCTCTGCTTGACAACGTCAATGTCGCCCCCGACCGAGCAGTCATCGCCGGCGGCCTCTTCGTCGCCGCCAGCACACCACTGTCCCGGCGTGACGCCGTCAAGCGGGCGCCGCAGCAGTTCTTGGTCTATCCTCTGCAGCAGCGCCTCTTCACCGTCGCCGTCGCCGAACCGGCCCGCGAAGGCCGCCCCGCTGCTCACCACGGCGTCGTACCGCGCCCGCTGGTCGCCGCCGTCCGGGACGTACATCCGGAAGCTGTGGCTGACGGTGCGGTTCCTGAAGTGCGCCGAGTTGGCCATGACCGTCTGGAAGTAGAACTCCATGGGGCTCAGCGCGTTGCTGAAGTACATGAGCAGCGTCCTCGGGAGGTTGTCGGGCGCCACCACGCAGTGCTCCACGAACCCCCGGCTGAGCACCGTCCAGGGCGAGCCCTTGAAGAGCTCGAACGCGTCGGGCTTGGCGCGCTGCCCCGACGAGAAGGAGATCTCGGCGTTGGTGCTCTGCAGGAGGTTCTGGTCGAGGACGACCACCGGCGCCGTGTCGGAGTCCGTCCTGTGGTCGATGAAGTTGAGGTCCCGCGGCACGGTGGAGAGGGCGTGCAGGAGGTCTGCGCACGCACGCATACGCCACCGTTAATTTCGTCAGTGACATGACAAGAGAGAGATCAATCGGAATGCTATCGAATGACACGAGACGTGATGGGTACAGATTGATGATCGCGGGGCTAGCTGCTCACCGTCCTGCGTGACGAGCGGGTAGTCCGAGGCCTGGAGCGTGATGAGCCAGTCCCAGTCGGCGCCGACCCTCATCAGCACGGAGGCGCCGCGGAGCACGGCGGCGACTGCGGACGCGCCCCGGCCGTCGACGGGGTCCCCTTTGCCCACGACGTGCACGTTCCCGTACTCGAGGAACGCCGGCTCCGACCGGACGTACCCGGCCAGCCTGGCGCGCTCGTAGGCGCCGGCGCCGGCGTCCAGGTGCAGCAGGTACCGGTTCCGCGGGTGGTACACGGCCTTGAGCAGCCGCGTCATGCGGACGGACTCGCCGTGCCCGCCGGAGATGTAGTACGCGAGCACCGGCGGGTACCCCGCCCCGCGCCTCGGGACCGCGTCCGGGCTGGCGTCGTCGTACTCGTACGCCGTCGCCGCGGCGGCGTCCCTGAGGAAGGAGGCCGGCCTCGAGGACGACGCGTAGCCGAGGACCAGCAGCGTGGTGGTGAGCGCGGCCAGCGCCGCGAACGGGAGCCACGTCAGGAGCCACGAAGCGCGAGACATTGCGCTAAGGCCGACTCCGGCAATGTCTCACCGGCGGTCCGGTCCGGCGGTAGTAGTTGGCGCCCCTCGTTGGATTGGAGCTTCCAGTTCCAGGTGTCTGTCAACGCTTGTGTGTGTGTGTTGGTTGGGCTTGGGATCGGATCGTGGTTCGTGGAGCAGCAAACATAAGCACTGACGCAACGACGAAGTGCGGGTGGTATGGGGATACTATATATCTCTTGTTGATATCGTGTTTTTCTATTGTTCTTCTGGCATCCATGATGTGTGTGTGTGGAATGGAAACCATGAAGTGGAGCCTAGAGGACGTGCTTCCGAGCCGGCGGGCATGTCGCGGAGCTCGCCCGAGCATCCCGATCATTGCTAGCTGATGGACGGCGGGCATGTCGATGTCTCGCGGCCGGCTGTCGCGCCTGCACGATCAGCGCGCCATTGCGCTCGCGAAATTATGGTTAGGTTTAGGGTTTTGACCAATTATCTGTGGTTTGAATGAAATTTATCTGAATTTGAGCTATTTTCATATTGAAATGTCAAAATTGAAACACTATTTGGACGTCGCGAGTATGGAGCGACGACGCCCAAATGGCCCGCCCGGGCGCTCGAAATGGAGATTCTCTTAGCGAACTTCGATGAGTTGGCGATGACAATGACTATTGTAATAAGGTCTTCTCGGTCCCTCCCTATCTACCTATCTCGTCATCGTCAACGTTTTTACTGGTCTATGATAGGGTATTTTCAATATCTCAACGGTGCCTAATACTCCTAACTTCATTTCATAGAAAATTTAATCACTTAAATACTTTTTTACGATATGTGTCATTCAATATGTCGTTACATACCAAATCACAAATGACACTTATCTCCCACTCAAATATGCATTTCGCATATAAGATCAAGGAAAGCTACTTATCTCCCACTCAAATATGCCTTCCGCATATAAGATCAAGAAAAACTATTTTGCTCCCACTCACTTCTTTGCAAATGTAAGTTTCTTCAACTATTTTGGATCACTCCAAAATTCTCTGATCACATCATCAAAGTGAAGATTCCAGCTCCGATATGCTTGCTTTAGCCCAAGAATGGACATCTGAAGTTTGCATACATGTTTAGCATCCTCATGATCACCAAACCATTATTGTACTGATTACAACTCTTTCTTAATGACACTATTAAGAAACATGGTTTACCAATCCATCTATCAATTTCTCATTCGAAATTATAGTAATTGCTAAATGACCCAGAATAGATTTAGACTTCACACAAATCTCGTTGTGGTCAACTTTTGAATCTGTCGAAACCGTTTCACGACAAATCGAGCCTTATCAGTGTCTACTCTCTCATAAAATTCCATATTATGTGAACATCCTAGATGACATCAAGAAGATCTCCCAAGTCATTACCTGGTAATCGTAAATGGATTTTATTTCGGATCATGAATGACTCATAGCCATTTCTCGGACTTAGGTCTACCATCTTTTCTTCGTAGTTCGTAGGCCTGTCATATTCCATTAACATGACCTTCATAACAAGATTGTCGTAACACATAGTGTGGAACACAACCTCGTACGCCTACGTTCTTAGTATGAGCTCAGAGCATCATGATCTTGTATCATCAGTTTTCTTCCAGCTCTGGAGCATGCCGCCGAAATCACTTTCGGTTGCGCCACTCTGATGTCTGGAGAGAAAGTTTATCAACTTCGTCTTGCTCTACTTTCTTTCTCACTTATACCCTTGGACAAGAAACTATTTCTTTTGCAAGGTATATCCCGGCAACGATTTTGCCTATGTCGTGAGACATGTACCCAACTAACACTTTTGGTACGGTGCACTCCAAAAATTAATCCAATTTTGGTTTGATCACATCGAAACACTAAATTATTGAAACGACAATCTAAGTTAAAAGCCATGCCATCACTCGTATGGTATTGTCTCCATGGATTCAAATGGTTTTCCTATTATCTAACGTGAATGTTGCGTTTCTACCATATAACTCTAACGATCACAATATTCGGTAAGAGATTTATTTACCACACACTATCCGATAGGGTGCAATTACAACGTCATAACATACCATAACACTATGGTGTTCCATGCGACGTAATTTGTGGAACTCTTCTCACAAGTCTTCCAATGATGTGCCAACATTATAACTCAAATCTTTATTTCCTCGATCTGTATCACAGGAATTTGATTTTCTTGTTAAATTTATTTTCTACTTCATTCTGAACTTGTTTGATCAAATCAAAATTCCAGACTAACATTCCCTAAGTGCATATCCATATATCTACTCGGAATATTCGTGAAGTCTATGAAATAAAGACTTCCACTACACGTTAAAGTATTTCATTGATTCACATACACCCATATGCACGATTCTCAACAAGCTATACTCAAAACGTTCAGTGAAGTTCATGAAATTAAGATCTCCACTACCCGTCAATTAATTCATTGAACCACATACATCTATATGCATGACTATCAATAAGTTATATGCCCGTTTTTCGAAAACGGTGTCTTAGTTATTTTGCAAGTGTCAAAAGATCAAATCTAAAAACTTGTAGATCCATCTGGTATGGAGCTAATTCATTGACTATAACAATGACATGAATTAAACGGTAGTGCCACACATATGTGGTGTCTTTATTAAGTTTGTATCCTTTGGCATTAATATTATGAATGTGGGAGCTTCTACCATCTAAATTCAAATCGGCATATGATCATTACTTTATAAATATTGGACAACAAATTTGTCACTAATATATATGAAGAATTGTCTCGCTAGAGGAGACACACTTATAACGATCATACTAACAGGCGATCACAAAGAATTTATTCAAATGGTAGATCTAGAGGGAGAGTGTCTATGGCCATCAGAACAATGTGTCTGCCATTATCAACACGCAATGTCGCCTCATCCTTTTAAGCTACTCAAGCAGTAAACCTGGTTTTCATAAAACATGTCTAGTATCAAACACTTAGTCACTACTGCGAGCACTTGCTTAGGTAAAACATTCATAACATGTATATCATATATACACCATCATCATTGATGACTTCCTGGCGATCTGTTTCATCTTCTTGATACTTCCAACGTAATCAAGAACCATGAAGGTGAACGATTCTCCTTGCATGACATAGTCTATGACAAAGCATTTACACTTGGCAACGACGTCTGTCATCCAGTGATCGAGCTAAGCGAGGCATCTAAATGTTCATCAAGTATGACCATATGTCATCAAGTATGACCAATGTCATCAAGTATGACTAGTGCCATCAAGTATGACTGGCGCGTGCTCCTTCAATGTGTGTATTCTCTTCCATCTTGGTTGAGAAGACAATCAGTCAACGTACTGATAAAGTTCATCAACCCAACTTTAGGTGTACCCCGAGTTTAGCGATCATCTCATATGTTCGCGATCTAACAACTCGTACACATCGTTGGTTCACTATGGAGGAGATCATAGCATACACTGGACTATGATGATATCATCCGCACAAAACCTGATAATCCAAATTATCCTTTTGTTAGCGGAATCTCCGGATTTATCTCCTAGCGGGTATTGTATCACAAAGAGCTAACGGTTCAAAAAAGGAGTATCCTCAAGCTAAAGTATAAAACTATGAAGTTTAGACCCAACTTTTTAAGTTTCTCAATCGCAGGAATGCGCCTAATTTCAAAAGATGCTATTACATTGGTTAATATCTACAAAGGTTTGCAAAACAAATTTTGTTCATTATATTTTGAGTTCTAGTATTTTAGAAAATAACTATCAGAACTCCCACTCAAACGAACATCCCTCCTGGTCATTTAAACGATTACATGACCCCCATCCATTGTATAACCCATCATCGTCAGAGCTGGCAACACAACTTCAAGGGTAGACAATTATCAATCACAACAACTCTGTGACTCATGCTCGACCTTTCGGCCTCCGTGTTCCGAGGCCATATCTGCATATGCTAGACTCGCCACAATAACATCCACGTAACGCTTGTGCAACATGGCTTACACCCACTGTATGCGAACGACGATATGTATGACACCCGATCGTCACCTCCTGCCTCATAATGTAGAACTTTCTTGGTGGTGCTCGTTGGAGGAAGAACACTAGTGGTATTTTGAAGGGATCATCTTATATATAACTACCGCCGCGTAACTAATATATACTAATATATATAATCACACAATATAAGATGCACACAATAACATCAAATGTAATGCAGCGTGATATGGTCCATGCGCCATGGTCTTCTTGGCGCCCACAGTTCATAACAAATTTAATAAACCTACCTTGACCATATCACATTTCCCCTCCAAAATAAAGTTAGACGCTTCTACTTTATCTTTTGCATATTTTATGTGGCTTGGGGTTGTCGTAAATAGAACCGCTTCATACCTATGAATCTTATGACCAAAACAACGATCCAATAATTGCATGTTTAAGCATCCCTTTCATTGAAAAAGCAAAGCGAGCTAAAGAGAGAGACAGACACCCGTCAGCCACAGATACATTATAAGCCGTATGTCAGTAGTGGAACCAGTCTCGCGTAAGCGTACGCGTAAAGTCGGTCCGGGCCGCTTCATCAACTCAGTTTTGCCGGAATCACAAGTGCACGCTAGGGGTAGCAAATAACAGGAACGGCGCCCCCGTGTAGAACACGGGTTCTAACAGCGTACAACTATATCTACGATAGATCGGCTCTGATAACACTGAAGGGGATCGCAGGCAGAAAACAAAAAAAATCTAGCAACGATATCCTTAAACTAGCCAAGATCTACACTATGCAGATATAGAAGTACGACAGAGATCGGAATACATACCCTCGTAGACCGAATAGCGGGGATTACGCTCCCGCACAAGCGTTGACGACGAAGACGACGTAGCCAACCTCTAGGTCATGAAGAACTCGACGCGACGAAGACGACGAAAATGACCTCGAGGTTGGGTGGAGGAAGCCAACATCCCAGCACCACTAGTGTGGCACCTCGCAGGGCGTCACACACATACGGTGGAGACGACGGCCTCCGAAGCTCCAGTCCAGGACGAGAAGCGGAAGACTTGGACCGGAACACCAGCAACACGACTGCGGGCTATGGTGGAGAGATCCCCCTTCTCTACTCGGCGTAACTCCGACAAAGGGAATCACGGAATCGAGAGAGAATTAGGGAATTAATTGGTTGAATTAAAAAGCCAGGGGTGCCCCTTCTTATATAGGCTCCCGGGGGGAGCCAACCATGCCAGCCAGGCAATGTGGGACTATCCCCCTGATGCGGCTAGGGCCATTGCGCCGGCCCTAGGTGCGCCCCATTTGGCCCACCTAGGCCGGCCAAGCCTCCCCACCGAATTCACTTGAGGGTCCCCCCCCCCACGGGCCTTCTTTCCACCAGAAAGCCCATTTAAACATTAATTATACTAATTAATATCAAACATATTATATATAATTTATTTGTAGCTCCGAAAACTATTTAGTTGCTGCCCGATCTCCATTGGACCATTCCCGGGACGTTCCCGGTGATCTCTTTCCTTTCCGGTTGTCTTGTCGAAACCCCTAAAGTGTGTTACCCTAGCGGTTCGATATAATAACATACATGATCGAGACTCCTCTCCGATCAATGACTCACTCGTAGGCCTGAACCCCGTGAATTAATCCCTGTGATATAACAAATGACTTTCATCTATCAAACCTGTACGTCTAGTCTTAAACCTTTTCTCATAGCGATACTTAGCGTGTCCGAGTATCATTCTCAGATATCTCCATACCTAGCCTGATCTCGTTACCGGTATCGCTATCGTCTACTCGTCTATTATATTATGTCAGCTGGTGACCTAGTCACATGTTTGCAAACTCATTTGACATAATCTCACCGAGTGAGCCCTAGAGTATCTATCCGGCTATACGGACTGACAAATCCCGTGGTTGACCCCTCATCTCAACTATCCCCTTCCGATACCCAAAAGTATCACCTACATTGTCACACTATAAAGGATACGATGTTTGGTGCGATCAAAGTTGAAGGGAATATGCACTAGAGGCACTTAATAAACATAGTTTATTGGCAAATATCTCAATTGTTCATTATATGTTTTATACCATGCTATAACTGTATTAAGCGGAAACATTAATACAGGTGTGGTAGATAAAACAACCAGGTCCCTAGTAGCCTTTACTAAGACTAGTTTCGTTGCGCGATTGATGATCGAGGTTTCCCGATCATAGGACATGGTGCCGGTCGGCAATGTAAGTCATATCATTGGAGAACGATGTGATGGACATACCCTGTATTTATAGGACCTAGTCATTACGCCTTAAGACCGTAAGACCAACTCTTATTGTTATTCCTGGAAGATACTTTGATTGCACCAAACGTCATATCTTATTTAGTGTGACAATAACGGTGATACTTTTGGGTATAGGAAGGGGGTAGTTGAGACGAGGGGTCAACAGCGGGATTTGTCAGTCCGCATAGCCGGATAGATACTCTTGGGCCCACTCGGTGAGATTATGTCAAATGAGTTTGCAAACATGTGACTAGGTCACTAGCTGACATAATATCATGGACGAGTAGAAGATAGTGTTGTCGGTAACGAGATCATGCTAGGTATGGAGATATCTGGGAATGATGCTCGGACACGCTAAGTATCGTCATGACAAAGGGTTTAAGACTATACGTCCAGTTTAATAGATGAAAGTCATTCGTTATATCACATGGATTAATTCATGGGGTCCAGGCCTACGAGTTAGTCATTGATCGGGGAGGAGTCTCGATCATGTATGTTATTATATCGAACCGCTAGGGTAACACACTTAAGGGGTTTCGACAAGACAACCGGAAAGGAAAGAGATCACCGGGAACGTCCCGGGAATGGTCCGATGGAGATCGGGCAGCGACGAAAGAGTTTTTGGAGCTAGAAAAAATTATATATAATATGTTTGATATTAATTAGTGAAGGGGATCGTGTGCAGAAAACAAAAAATTTCCTACCAACGATATCCTAAAAGCATGCCAAGATCTATTCTCTGCAGATATAGTAGTACGGACAAAGATCGGAATACGTACCCTTGTAGAACGAAAGCGGGGATTACGTTCCCGCACAAACATTGTCGATGAAGACCGACGAAGCCGACCTCAAGGTCGTGTAGAGGAAGTAGACCTCCGAGTACCGCTAGCGCAGCACCTCGCAGGGCGTCACACACGTACGGTGGAGACGACGGCCTCCGAAGCTCCAGTCCAGGACGAGCAGCGGAAGACTTGGACCGGAACACCAGCAGCGCGGCAGCGGGCTATGGTGGAAGAGATCCCCCTCCTTAGCTCGGCGCGGCTCCGACAAGGGAACCACGAGATCGAGAGAGAAATTGGGAATTAATTGGTGAATTAAAAGGCCAGGGGTGCCCCTTCTTATATAGGCTCCCAGGGGGAGCCAACCTTGCCAGCCAGGCAATGTGGGACTATCCCCACATGCCTGGTGCGGCTAGGATAGGTGCGCCGGCCCCCTGGTGGGCCCCTTGGCCCATCCAGGCCGGCCACCATGGCCCCCACCGAATCCCCAAGGGATTTCCCCCCCTCTTGGGCCTTCTTTCAACCAGAAGGCCCATTTAGGGAAATCAGCCTAAATAAATCCGAAAATAAATATATAAAATCATATTTGCATATTAATTACACTAATTAATATCAAACATAATATATATAATTTTTCCTAGCTCCGAAAACTCTTTCGGCGCTGCCCGATCTCCATCGGACCCCTCCCGGGACGCTCCCGGTGATCTCTTTCCTTTCCGGTTGTCTTGTCGAAAGCCCTTAAGTGTGTTACCCTAGCGGTTCGATATAATAACAGGTATGACCAAGAGTCCTCTATGATCAACGACTAACTCGTAGGCCTGGACCCCATGAATTAATCCCTGTGATATAACGAATGACTTTCATCTATCAAACCTGAAAGCAAAGCCTTAAACCTTTTGCCATAGCGATACTTAGCATGTCCGAGCGTCGTTCCATAGATATCTCCATACCTAATCCCGACCTCGTTACCGACGACGCTATCTTCTACTCGTTCATGATCTCATGTCTCCGTGACCTAGTCACATGCTTGCAAGCTCATTAGACATGATCTCGCCGAGTGGGCCCGAGAGTATCTATCCTGCTATGCGGACTGGCAAATCCCGCTCTTGACCCCTCGTCTCAACTACTCCTTTCCGATACCCAAAAGTATCACTGTTGTTGTCATACTAAATAAGATACGACGTTTGGTGCGATCAAAGTATCTTCCAGGAATAACAATAAGAGTTGATCTCACGGTCAAAGGCGTAACGACTACGTTCTCCAAATCTGGGTATGTCCATCACATCGTTCTCCAACGATATGACTCCCATTGCCGACCGGCGCCATGCCCCATGACCGGGAAACCTCGATCATCAATCGCGCAACGAAACTAGTCTTAGTAGAGGCTACTAGGGACCTGTTTGTTTACGTATCACACCCGTATTAATGTTTCCGCTTAATACGGTTCTAGCATGACACAAAAACCTATTATGAACAACGAGATATGATAAAGAATACACTTTATTAATTGCCTCTAGGGCATATCTCCTTCAGTCTCCCACTTGCACTAGTCTAGATTACAACTTGGTAAAAGCTTAACACCCATAGCTAACTGGTGCTTTTCATGCTTGTCAAGCGGGAGAGGCTTCGTCAGCGGATCTGCCACATTTAGATCGTATGCACTTTGCAAATCTTCACATCGCCTCCTTGTACGTACTGACGTATCACATGGAAGCGTCGGAGAATGTGTTTGGCGGTGGAGTGAGACCTTGGCTCCTTGGCGTTCGCAATGGAACCCGTATTGTCGCAGAAGAGGATCACGGGGTCTTGCACGCTCGGTAACACTCCAAGTTCGATGACGAACTTCCTCAGCGACACAGCTTCATTTGTGGCTTCGCAAGCAGCGATATACTCCGACTCCATTGTAGATTGTGCGACTATGGGTTGCTTCCCACTTCTCCAGCACACGGCGCCTCCATTCACCTTGAACACGTAACCTGTCTGTGACTTACAGTCATCGGGGTCTGAGCAGAAACTTGCATCTACGTAACCCGTTACGCCAAGTTCTTCATTGCAGCCACTATACACAAGGAACATTTCCTTTGTCTTATTGAGATACTTAAGAATGCTCTTAACAGCTATCCAATGCGGCATTCCAGGATTACTCTGGAACCGTCTTGTCAAACTTAGAGCTAATGCCACATCCGGTCTAGTACTCAACATTGCATACATGATCGATCCTTTGGCTGAAGCATAAGGATGTTTGGTCATTTCGGCCTTACCCAGTTCCGTCACCGGACACTGTGCCTTCCGCAATATCTTATTCTTGATAACCGGCAGAGAGCCCTTCTTTGCCTTCTCCATACGGAAACGCTTCAATATTTTATCAAGATAAGTACTCTGACTCAGTGCTAATAGGCGCCTTGATCTATCACGGTAGATTTTTATGCCTAAAACATACGCAGCTTCTCCTAAGTCCTTCATGGAAAATTTACTGTTTAAATATTCCTTCACGCTATTCAGAAGTTCCACATCATTCCCAGTCAGCAATATGTCGTCTACATACAGTGCTAAGAACACAACCGAGCTCCCACTCATTTTCTTGTAAATGCAGGTCTCTTCCACATTTTGGATAAATCCAAAACCTTTGATTACCTCATCAAAGCGAAGATTCCAGCTCTGAGATGCCTGCTTCAATCCATAGATGGATCGCTGAAGCTTGCACACCTTGTTAGCATTTCCTGGATCGACAAAACCTTCCGGCTGTATCATGTACAACTCTTCCTCAATGTTTCCATTTAGGAAGGCCGTTTTGACGTCCATCTGCCAGATTTCATAATCATAATAGGCAGCTACCGCTCACAAAATCCGAATAGACTTAAGCATCGCTACCGGTGAAAAAGTTTCATCGTAGTCAATTCCATGAACTTGTCGGAAACCCTTTGTGACAAGCCGAGCTTTATAGACGGTCACATTACCATCAGCATTAGTTTTCTTCTTAAAGATCCATTTGTTCTCGACGGCCTTGCGCCCTTCGGGAATATCCATCAAAGTCCACACTTTGTTATCATACATGGATCCTATTTCGGATTTCATGGCTTCAAGCCATTTCTCGGATTCTAGACTCGCCATCGCCTCCTTGTAGTTTGTAGGTTCGTCTTGTTCAACTAACATGACGGTGCAAACCATGTTGCCATACCATTCTGGTGCGATCTGAGATCTACCAGACCTACGAGGTAGAACACCTTCCTCGACAGTCTCTCCCACTCCTTCCACGGAGGACGTTTCCGGAATTGCTTCCGTTGCGCCACTCGGAATCTCGAGTTTAGGATCAACGATTTCTTCGAGGTCTACCTTCCTCCCACTTACTCCTTTCGCGAGAAACTCCTTCTCTAGAAAGGTACTGGTCTTCGTGACAAAAGTTTTGCCCTCAGCTTGGTTGTAGAAGGTGTACCCAACGGTTTCCCGCGGATATCCTACAAAGACGACTTTCTCCGACTTCGGTTCGAGTTTGTCGGGCTGTAGTTTCTTAACGTACGCCTCACAACCCCAAACCTTCAGAAACGATAACTTAGGCTTTTGACCATACCATAGTTCATACGGTGTCGTTTCAACGGACTTGGACGGAGCCCTATTTAAAATGAATGCGGCTGTTTCTAACGCATAACCCCAGAAGGACACTGGCACATCGGTAAGAGACATCATAGATCGAACACTATCCAGTAGAGTACGATTACGTCGCTCGGACACGCCGTTACGCTGCGGTGTTCCGGCTGGCGTAAGTTGGGGTACTATGCCACAACTCTTCAGATGTGTGCCAAACTCAAAACTCAAGTATTCTCCACCGCGATCGGATCGGAGATGCTTGATTTTCCTATTAAGCTGATTCTCAACTTCACTTTGGAATTCTTTGAACTTTTCAAACGTTTCAGACTTGTGTTTCATCAAATAGATATAACCGTATCTACTCAAGTCACCGGTGAAGGTGACAAAGTAACGATAACCATTGCGTGTCGAAACGCTCATCGGTCCACACACATATGTATGTATGATCCCCAACAAATCCGACGCCCGTTCAACGAAACCTTTGAATAGTGTCTTGGTCATTTTGCCCATAAGGCATGGTTCGCATGTATCGAGGGATCCGAAATCCAACGAGTCCAAAAGTCCATCGGAGTGGAGTTGCTTCTTGCGCTTTACACCAATATGACCAAGACGGCAATGCCACAAATACATGGCGGTATCGTCACTACACTTAATCCGTTTGGCTTCTATGTTATGGATGTGAGTACTACGATCGAGATTCAACAAGAATAAACCATTATTCTCGGGAGCATCAACATAAAAGATATCATTCATATAAATAGCACAATTGCTTGACACTGATTTAAATGAATAACCATCTTGTAACAGGCAAGACCCACTTATAATGTTTACACTCAAGGATGGCACAAAATAACACTTAATAAAAACCAATACTAATCCCGATGGTAGATGCAGAGGGAGCGCGCCGACAGCCACCACGTCGACTCTCGATCCGTTGCCGACGCGCATCGTCACCTCATCTTTCGCCAGCCGCCTTCTATTCCGTAACTCCTCCTGAGAGTTACATATATGAGCAACAGAACCAGTATCAAATACCCACGTGTTGCTCCGGGCGGATGTAAGGTACACATCTATAACATGTATATCAAATATACCTTGCTCTTTGTCGACCGTCTTGCCAGACTTCCTATCCTCCAGGTACTTGGGGCAGTTGCGCTTCCAGTGACCCTTCCCCTTGCAGTAGAAATACTCCACGCTAGCTCTGGGACCAGACATGTTAGTCCTGGGCTTGGCAACCAACTTTTCCTCCCTCCTGGACTTCCAGCTCTGCTTTCCCTTGCCACCGGATTTCTTGAAATCAACGGTCTTGTTGACCATCAACAATGTGTGCTCCTTCTTAATCTCTACCTCAGCAGTCTTGAGCATCACGAACACTTCACCCAGGGACTTAGCCATGCCTGCATGTTGTAGTTCATGACGAAGCCTTTGTAGCTAGGGGGCAACGATTGCAACACCCTGTCAATCGCCAGCTCATCGGGAATCTTGCATTCCAGAGCATTCAGGCGTTGAACGTAGCCAGACATCTTGACTACATGCTCGCTCACACTGCTATGCTCTTCCATCTTGGCCGAGAAGAAAAGCTCATAAGCCTCATATCTCTCAGCCTTAGCCTGCGGCGCGAAGACAGCCTTAAGATCCGAAACGATCTCAAAGGCGCTCATCTTCTCAAAGCGCTTCTGCAGGTCGGCTTCCATGGCGTAGAGCATGCCACTCTGGACAAAGGCAGAATCCTCCGATCGGGTCTGGAAGACCTTCTTCTCGTCCTCAGAGGCATCATCTGCGGGAGGGTCACCTATGGCGGCCTCAATGACGTAGGCCACCCTATGGGGAGTGAGGAGGATCCTCAGGTTGTGGAACCAGGCCATGAAGTTTTACCCATTGGTCTTAAGCTTTTCTTTCTCAAGGAACAGACCTAGGTTAAACGAGGGGCGAGACATCTACAATGGAATTTGCAACAACATAAGACTTTCTTCATAATAATTTTGAGTTATAGTATTTTTAGAAAATAACTAACATAACTCCCACTCAAACGAACATCCCTCCTGGTCGTTTAAGCGATTACACGACCCCCATCCATTGCACCACCCCTCATCATCAGAGCCGGCGGCACAACTTCAAGAGTAGACAAAAACGCCCGCACACTAATTTTGTGACTCGTGCTCGACCTTTCGGTCTTCCTGTTCTGAGGCCATGTTTCTGAATATGCTAGGCTCGCCACCAAAGACCTCCACGCTGACGCTTGTGCAACATGGCTTACACCCACTGTATGCGAACGACGAGATGTCTGACACCCGATCATCACTGCCTGCCTCATAACTTAGAACTTTCTTGGTGGTGCGCGTTGGAGGGAGAACACTAGTGGTATTTTGAAGGGATCACCTTATATAGCTACCGCCGTGTAACTAATGTATACTATACACGCAATCACACAATATAAGAGTGCACACAAAACATCAAATGTAATGCAATGTGATATAGTCTTCTTGGCGCCCGCAGTTTATAAACAATTTAATAAACCTACCTTGACCATATCACATAGCCCCTGCAAAATAAAGTTAGACGCTTCTACTTTATCTTTTGCATATTTTACGTGGCTTGGGGCTTTCGTAAATAGAACCGCTTCATACCTACGAACCTTATGACCACAACAACGATCCAATAATTGCATGTTTAAGCATCCCTTTCGGGCCCTCCATTGAAAATGCGAAGACCAACTAAAGAGAGAGAAACTGACACCCGCCAGCCACATATACGGTACAAGCCGTATGTCAGTAGTGGAACCAGTCTCGCGTAAGCGTACGCGTAAAGTCGGCCTGGGTCGCTTCATCAACTCAATGCCGCTGGAATACACAAGTGCACGCTAGAGGGCAGCAAATAACAGGAAAGGTGCCCCCGTGCAGAGCACGGGTTCTAACAGCGTACAACTATATCTACGATAGATCGGCTCTGATACCACTGAAGGGGATCGTGTGCATAAAAAAAAAATTTCCTACCAACGATATCCTAAAAGCATGCCAAGATCTATTCTATGCAGATATAGTAGTACGGACAGAGATCGGAATACGTATCCTTGTAGACCGAAAGCGGGGATTACGTTCCCGCACAAACATTGTCGATGAAGACCGACGAAGCCGACCTCAAGGTCGTGTAGAGGAAGCAGACCTCCGAGTACCGCAAGCGCAGCACCTCGCAGGGAGTCACACACGTACGGTGGAGACGACGGCCTCCGAAGCTCCAGTCCAGGACGAGCAGCGGAAGACTTGGACCGGAACACCAGCAGCGCGGCAGCGGGCTATGGTGGAAGAGATCCCCCTCCTCAGCTCGGCGCGGCTCCGACAAGGGAACCACGAGATCGAGAGAGAAATTGGGAATTAATTGGTGAATTAAAAGGCCAGGGGTGCCCCTTCTTATATAGGCTCCCAGGGGGAGCCAACCTTGCCAGCCAGGCAATGTCGGACTATCCCCAGATGCCTGGTGCGGCTAGGATAGGTGCGCTGGCCCCCTGGTGGGCCCCTTGGCCCATCCAGGCCGGCCGCCATGGCCCCCACCGAATCCCCTAGGGATTTTCCCCCCTCTTGGGCCTTCTTTCGACCAGAAGGCCCATTTAGGGAAATCAGCCTAAATAAATCCGAAAATAAATATATAAAATTATATTTGCATATTAATTACACTAATTAGTATCAAACATAATATATATAATTTTTCCTAGCTCCGAAAACTCTTTCGGCGCTGCCCGATCTCCATCGGACCCCTCCCGGGACGCTCCCGGTGATCTCTTTCCTTTCCGGTTGTCTTGTCGAAACCCCTTAAGTGTGTTACCCTAGCGGTTCGATATAATAACAGGTATGACCAAGACTCCTCTATGATCAATGACTAACTCGTAGGCCTGGACCCCATGAATTAATCCCTGTGATATAACGAATGACTTTCATCTATCAAACCTGAACGCAAAGCCTTAAACCTTTTGCCATAGCGATACTTAGCATGTCCGAGCGTCGTTCCATAGATATCTCCATACCTAATCCCGACCTCGTTACCGACGACGCTATCTTCTACTCGTTCATGATCTCATGTCTCCATGACCTAGTCACATGCTTGCAAGCTCATTAGACATGATCTCACCGAGTGGGCCCGAGAGTATCTATCCTGCTATGCGGACTGGCAAATCCCGCTCTTGACCCCTCGTCTCAACTACTCCTTTCCGATACCCAAAAGTATCACCGTTATTGTCATAATAAATAAGATACGACGTTTGGTGCGATCAAAGTATCTTCCAGGAATAACAATAAGAGTTGATCTCACGGTCAAAGGCGTAACGACTACGTTCTCCAAATCTGGGTATGTCCATCACATCGTTCTCCAACGATATGAATCCCATTATCGACCGGCACCATGCCCCATGACCGGGAAACCTCGATCATCAATCGCGCAACGAAACTAGTCTGAGTAGAGGCTACCAGGGACCTGGTTGTTTACGTATCACACCCGTATTAATGTTTCCGCATAATACGGTTCTAGCATGACACAAAAACCTATTATGAACAAACGAGATATGATAAAGAATACACTTTATTAATTGCCTCTAGGGCATATCTCCTTCAATTAGTGTAATTAATGTATAAATATGATTTTATATATTTATTTTCAAATTTATTTAGGCTGATTTCCCTAAATGGGCCTTCTAGTGGAAAGAAGACCCATGGGGGGAAAACCCCTCAAGGGAATTTTGCAGGGAGGCTTGGCCGACCTAGGTGGGCCAAATGGGGCCCACCTAGGGCCGGCGCAACAGCCCTAGCCGCATCTACCAATGGGGATAGTCCTACATTGCCTGGCAGGCAAGGTTGGCTCCCCCCGGGAGCCTATATAAGAAGGGGCACCCCTGGCCTTTTAATTCACCAATTAATTCCCCAATTCTCTCTCGATCTCGTGATTCCCTTTGTCGGAGTTGCGCTGAGTTGAGAGCGGGATCTCTTCCACCATAGCCCGCTGCCGCGCTGCTAGTGCTCCGGTCCAAGTCTTCCGCTGCTCGTCCTGGACTGGATCTTCGGTAGCCGTCGTCTCCACCGTATGTGTGTAACGCCCTGCGAGGTGCTGCGCTAGCTGTGCTCGGAGGCCTACTTCCTCCATCCGACCTCGAGGTCATCTTCGTCGTCTTCGTCACGCCGAGTTCTTCGCGACCTAGAGGTCGGCTACGTCGTCTTCGTCGTTAACGCTTGTGCGGGAGCGTAATCCCCGCTATTCGGTCTACGAGGGTATGTATTCCGATCTCCGCCGTACTACTATATCTGCATAGTGTAGATCTTGGCTAGTTTAAGGATATCGTTGATAGGAATTTTTTTGTTTTCTCATGCGATCCCCTTCAGTGGTATCAGAGCCGATCTATCGTAGATATAGTTGTACGCTGTTAGAACCCGTGTTTAGCACGGGGGCACCGTTCCTGTTATTTGCTACCCTCTAGCATGCACTTGTGATTCCAGCGGCATCGAGTTGATGAAACGGCCCAGACCGACTTTACGCGTACGCTTACGCGAGACTGGTTCCACTACTAACATACGACTTGTACCGTATGTGTGGCTGGCGGGTGTCAGTTTCTCTCTCTTTAGTTGGCTTTGCATTTTCAATGGAGGGCCCGAAAGGGATGCTTAAACATGCAATTATTGGATCGTTGTTGTGGTCATAAGGTTCCTAGGTATGAAGCGGTTCTATTTACGACAGTCCCAAGCCACGTAAAACATGCAAAAGATAAAGTAGAAGCGTCTAACTTTATTTTGCAGGGGCTATGTGATATGGCCAAGGTAGGTTTGATAAATTGTTTATAAACTGAGGGCGCCAAGAAGACCATGGCGCAATGGACTATATCATATTGCATTACATTTGATGTTTTGTGTGCATCTTATATTGTGTGATTATTTAATTAGTATATATTAGTTATGCGGCGGTAGTCATATATAAGATGATCCCTTCAAAGTACCACTAGTGTTATTCCTCCGACGAGCACCACCAAGAAAGTTCTACTTTTTGAGGTAGGCCGTGACGATCGGGTGTCAGACATATCATCGTTCGCATACGGTGGGTGTAAGCCATGTTGCACAAGCGTCAGCGTGGAGGTTATAGTGGCGATCCTAGCATATGCAGATATGGCCTCGGAACACGGAGTCCAAAAGGTCAAGCATGAGTCACAGAGTTGTTGTGATTGACAATTGTCTACCCTTGAAGTTGTGTTGCCGGCTCTGACGATGAGGGGTGGTGCAATGGATGGGGGTCGTGTAATCGCTTAAACGACCAGGAGGGATGGTCGTTTGAGTGGGAGTTCGGATAGTTATTTTGTAAAATACTAGAACTCAAAATATAATGAACAAAATTTGTTTTGCAAAACCTTTGTAGATATTAACCATTGTGATAGCATCTTTTCAAATTAGGCGCATTCCTGCGATTGAGAAACTTAAAAGGTTGGGTCCAAACTTCATAGTTTTATACTTTAGCTTGAGGATACTCCTTGTTTAAACCGCTAGCTCTTTGTGATACAATACCCGCTAGGAGATAAACCCGGAGATTCCGCTGACAATAGATAATTTGGATTATCAGATTTTGTGCGGATGATATCATCATAGTCCAGTGTATGATGTGATCTCCTCCATAGAGAACCAACGATGTGTACGAGTTGTTAGATCACGAACATATGAGATGATCACTAAACTCGGGGTACACCTAAAGTTGGGTTGATGAAGTTTATCAGTATGTTGACTGATTGTCTTCTCAACCAAGATGGAAGAGAATACACACATTGAAAGAGCATGTGGCGGTCATATTTCATGACATATGGTCATTCTTGATGAATATTGAGATGCCTCGCTCAGCTCGATCAATGGATGACAGACGTCGTTGCCAAGTGCAAATGTTATGTCATAGACTATGTCATGCAAGGGGAATCGTTAACATTCATGGTTCTTGATTCCGTTGGAAGTATCAAGAAGATGAAACAGATCGCTGGAAGTCATCGATGATGATGGTGTATATATGATATACATGTTATGAATGTTTTAGCTAAGCAAGTACTCGCACTAGTGACTAAGTTTTTGAACTAGTCATGTTTTGTGAAAACCAGGTTTACTGCTTGAGTAGCTTGAAAGGATGAGGCGACATTGCGTGTTGATAATGACAGACAAGTTGTTGTGATGGCCATAGGCACTCTCCCTCTAGATTTACCATTTGAATAAATTCTTTATGATCGCCTGTTAGTATGATCGTTACAAGTGTGTCTCCTCTAGCGAGACACTTGTTCATACATGATAGTGACAAATTTGTTGTCTTATCTTTATGAAGTAATGATCATATGCCGATTTGAATTTAGATGGTAGAAGCTCCCACATTCATAATATTAATGCCAAAGGATACAAACTTAAAAAAGACTCCACATATGTGTGGCACTACCGTTTAATTCATGTCACTGAATTAGCTCCATACCGGATGGATCTACAAGTTCTAAGATTTGATCTTTTGACACTTGCAAAATAACTGTGACACCGTTTTTGGAAAACAGGCATATAACTTATTGATAGTCTTGCATGTAGATGTATGTGGTTCAATGAAGTAATTGACGGGTAGTGGAGACCTTTATTTCGTGAACTTCACTGAAAGTTTTGAGTATAGCTTGTTGAGAATCGTGCATATGGGTGTATGTGAATCAATGAAGCACTTTAAAGTGTAGTGGAAATCTTTATTTCATAGACTTCATGAACATTCGAGTAGATATATGGATATCCACTCGGGGAATGTTGGTCTGGAAACTTTGATTCGATCAAACAAGTTAAGAATGAAGTAGGAAATAAACTTAACAAGAAAATCAAATTCCCACGATATAGATCGAGGAAATGAAGATTTGAGTTACAATGTTGGCACATCATTGGAAGACTTGTGAGAAGAGTTCCACAAATTACGTCGCATGGAACAACATAGTGTTATGGTATGGTAGGACGTCGTAATTGCACTCTATCGGATAGTGTGTGGTAAATAAATCCCTTACCAAATTATTGTGATCGTTAGAGTTATATGGTAGAAACGTAACATTCACGTTAGGTAATAGGGAAAACATTTAAATCCATGGAGACAATACCATTTGAGTGATGGCATGGGTTTTAGCCTAGATTGTCGTTTCAGCAATTTAGTGTTTCGATGTGATCAAACCTAAAATGGATTAATCTTTGAAGTGTACCGTACCTAAAGAGTTAGTTGGCTAACCAAGGGTATAATTGTTGCCGTGATATACCTTGCGAAATAAATAGTTTCTTATCCAAGGGTATAAGTAAGAAAGTAAGTAGAGCAAGACGAAGTTGGTGAACTTCCTCTCCAGACATCAGAGTGGCGCAACCGAAAGTGTTTTTGGTGTCATGCTCCACGGCTTGAAAAAGCCGATGATACAAGATCATGATGCTCTGAGCTCATACTAAGAACGTAGGCGTACGAGGTTGTGTTCCACACTGTGTGTTACGACAATCTTGTTATGAAGGTCATATTAATGGAATATTACAGACCTACGAACTACGAATAAGAGATGGTGGACCTAAGTCCGAGAAATGGCTATGAGTCATATATGATCCGAAATAAAATCCATGTACGATTACCAGGTAATGAATTGGGAGATCTTCTTGATGGCATCTAGGATGTTAATAGAATGTGGAATTTTATGAGAGAATAGACATTGAGAAGGATCGATTTGTCGTGAAACAGTTCCGACAGATTCAAAAGTTGACCACATGGGAGTTTGTCTCAAGTGGCGAAGACTAAATCTATTCTGAGTCGTTTAGCAATCTAATTTCGAATGAGAAATTGATAGATGGATAAGGAAACCATTTTTCTTAATAATGTCATTAAGAAAGAGTTGGTGATCCTGAGGATGCTAAACATGTATGCGAACTTCAGTTGTCCATGGGCTGAAGCAAGCATATCGGAGCTGGAATCTTCACTTTGATAATGTGATCAAAGGATTTTGGAGTTGTCCAAAATAATTGAAGAAACCTGCATTTGCAAAGAAGTGAGTGGGGGCAAAGTAGCTTTTCTTGATCTTATATACGGAAGGCATATTTGAGTGGGAGCTAAGTAGTTTTCCTTGATCTTATATGCGGAAGGCATATTTGAGTGGGAGCTAGGTGTCATTTGTGATTTTGTATGTAACGACATACTGGATAACACATATCCTCTAGTAGAGTGTAAAGGATTATTTAAGTGAATAAATTTTCTGTGAAATGAAGTTAGGAGTATTAGGCATCCGATTTATAATTGTATAGATCGTAAGGGGCTTAATAACATTATGTCAGAATATTTCCTAAGTTAAGATTCTGAAGTGTTTCAGAATAGAACAAGCGAAGAAAGAGGTTCTTGCTGGTATGACTAGGTAAAATATTAAGTTTATCTTGGCATTTTCAGTAATAGCAAATGATGTTCGACATTATCTATGTATCAGACATAGATGCTATCAGACTGAAAGCTCAACTTAGTGTGACCCAAGTTCTTGGTTGAAGAACAGGTTCTAGAGTGATCCTTGGGTGGATCAATGAACAAATGTTAAGTATATATTTTAAGTGTCTATGAGAACTGAAGATATGTTTTCTAGTAAAGGGTAAGAGTGGAAAGACAACTTGCCGTAAAGCGGTTACGATGATGCAAGTTATGACACTGACCCATACAACTTGAAATCTCATATAGGAGATGCCCTTTATTTTGAAGATAGACATGGTTAGTTTGCGAAGTCGCATATGAATGCACTGTCGCATAATCTACATAGGTATAGAAATATATGGCAACTTCAGAAGTAGCAAGTGTGATTGGACTGAGCAGTTTTCGGGGCGTATGTGGTCTCCTTAATAGATCTCTTGAACTTTTAAGGCCCATGTTGCGCGAATGTTCGAGTCTCACTCCATCCACTAGGATATATTTCACCGTCATCGTAAGATACGGGATGATGTCAAACTAGGTGACATAGAAGTGTTGCAAAGCACATATAGGTCTCAATGTGTGAGATCTATTGACTGTATTCCTCTTCCATGAGGCGAGCATGCACCAAGATGCTATGGGTGTTGAGCTTTTACCAAGGTGTAAACTAGATTAAGTGTTACTCTAGTGCAAGTGGGAGACTGAAGGGAATATGCCCTAGAGGCACTTAATAAACATAGTTTATTGGCAATATCCCAATTGTTCATTATATGTTTTATACCATGCTATAATTGTATTAAGCGGAAACATTAATACAGGTGTGGTAGATAAACAACCAGGTCCCTAGTAGCCTCTACTAAGACTAGTTTCGTTGCGCGATTGATGATCGAGGTTTCCCGATCATAGGCCATGGCGCCGGTCGGCAATGGAAGTCATATCGTTGGAGAACGATGTGATGGACAAACCCAGTATTTATAAGACCTAGTCATTACGCCTTAAAACCGTGAGACCAACTCTTATTGTTATTCCTAGAAGATACTTTGATTGCACCAAAAGTCATATCTTATATAGTGTGACAATAACGGTGATACTTTTGGGTATTGGAAGGGGGTAGTTGAGACGAGGGTTCAACAGCGGGATTTGTCAGTCCGCATACACATAGCCGGATAGATACTCTAGGGCCCACTCGGTGAGATTATGTCAAATGAGTTTGCAAACATGTGACTAGGTCACCAGCTGACATAGTATCATGGACGAGTAGAAGATAGTGTTGTCAGTAATGAGATCATGCTAGGTATGGAGATATCGGAGAATGATGCTCGGACACGCTAAGTATCGTATGACAAAGGGTTAAAGACTATACGTCCAAGTTTGATAGATGAAACTCATTCGTTATATCACAGGGATTAATTCATGGGGTCCAGGCCTACGAGTTAGTCATTGATCGGAGAGGAGTCTCGATTATGTCTGTTATTATATCGAACCGCTAGGGTACCACACTTAAGGGGTTTCGACAAGACAACCGGGAAGAAAAGAGATCACTGGGAACTTCCCGGTAATGGTCCGATGGAGATCGGGCAGCGACGAAAGAGTTTTTGGAGCTAGAATAAATTATATATAATATGTTTGATATTAATTAGTGTAATTAATGTCTAAATATGATTTTATATATTTATTTTTGAATTTATTTAGTCTGATTTCCGTAAATGGGCCTTCTGGTGGAAAGAAGGCCCAAGGGGGGGAAAACCCTCAAGGGAATTTTGTGGGGAGGCTTGGCCAGCCTAGGTGGGCCAAATGGGGCCTACTAGGGCCGGCGCAACAGCCCTAGCCGCACCAGGCAATGGGGATAGTCCCACATTGCCTGGCTGGCAAGGTTGGCTCCCCCAGGGAGCCTATATAAGAAGGAGCACTGTGACGCCCGAAAATCGGTACTATGTAGATTTAAGCGATCCCGCCGAAATCCACATAATAACGATTTTTGGTCGCCCAGCAGACATAATGTGCACGCCGAAACATGCGCATTATGTGGGTGGAATTGTGATAACATTACAACAGTTACGATACATCCACAAATACAACAGAAGATATATAATACAACAACGACTCGAACGAGTCAAGATACAAATATTATAATACAAAGATACAAATAACAGCGGAAGCAAAAATAGTATCCGACTACGGATAAGATGCAAATTGGACTAAGAGTCCTGAAGATAAGCAATGGCGCCATATCCCTGCCCAGCCAAGCCGGAGGGATTCCCAAGCTAACGTCGTCAGACTTCAAACCTGTTGACTGCACATAAAGCACAACCCAAAAGAGGGCCAGGGCACTCTCTGGCAAGCAAAACCGACTTGCCTACTTTCTACACCATCTCCCAAAATATAGGGGAGGTGGACTTAGCGGCAGTAGCACTAGCAACCTAAAGAGACACGCTACAACTTCCGTCTAATTAGAGAGGGATAAGAGAGCGCATAAAGTAAACAGCTACTACTAACACCAATCATAACCCATTCTCGAATTAACCCCCTCAACCAAGTATGAGGAAGCAATCCGGGAAACTCACACGTTGAACAGTTTTAATTACCATTTATTGTGAAAGTAATTCTTTATTACTAGTCAGGTTAATTAACAATGATTAGGTGTAAGTTGTCTAGATCTTGTTAGCCAGCATCATCACCAAGTCGTCCATAACCGTGGACACGGCTCATCGATAAGATTATACCCTGCAGGGGTGCACTACTGGACCCATACTCGCATGATCAACCCAGTCAAAAACATTAGGGCCTTTCAACCCAACTCTTTTCCTTCACTGCAACAAGTCCAGGAGCCACGGGAGCTATGCTGGTCCCGGCCAAAAGGGTGCGGACTCCCGCAGGACACACCCCTCCGCACCAACAGGCCGCGCCCTATATGCATGTAACAAGGCACACCGCTGTCGGGGGGCTGCCCCCCGGGTAGGGCAGATCCCGGAGTAATTCAGCAGTGTGCCAACAGTACTTGACCTTTGGCGAGATAAAGGGCCACCCCCTAGTGTGCGGAAGGGGCAACTTGACCCTTGAGTGCTGGTAGAGTGCAAGGTGCCTCCTGGCAGGCGCAAGGGTCAGCTCTGGCGGCTATAAATAGACACCCCGAGCCCTCACAATAGCAGCACAAGCATCAACGGGTAGTTCCTCTAAAAACTAGCTTCTCGAAAATGTCTTTGCTGGTAGGCTAAGACATCTTCGGGAGGCTAGGCCTAGAGATACTCATCCTGAGACGAACTCGGGTGCATCCGGAAAGGATCTCGGATCTTGGGCTCCGAGGAGACTCCCGGAAGGAGAAGTACTCGGTCTTACCGGATAGGCGATCCGGGTAAGTGCTAACCGGAACTTATCTCTGTCCTGGACTTGTGCAGGAAGGACTCGCGAGGTTGAGCAAGAAGATAACCGGCATGAGGGATCCCGGTAGGCCGTCAACGGTCTGTAGCAGGCTTTCCCGCCTAATGCGGGGGGAAGTACCGTTCCGTCTGACACGGAAGGATGGTCACCTCCCGCCTGACACGGAAGCATGGTCACCTCCCGCCTGACACGGGAGCGCGTCAGGCGGTACGACAACGGTACGACAAGACGCGACGTGCCTAGCCCGGCAATCCGGAAAAGGCTATCCGGGATGGGCAAAGACATGTCTTGTCTCTGACAGGGGGACAATGATGATCCAGGACGGCGCCTGTTGTCCTTGACGGGGTGATGACGAAGGGGCTACGCCGGATAGCGCGGTGAGTAGGTCGCACTAGCCGGTGACGACAAACCGGTTAGGCCTGTCTGGTGGGGCCAAGCCGGTTTAGGGTTTCCGGCCCTCCTGGCTGGAACTCTATAAAAGGCGCCATAACTGCTTCTGTGGGAGAGAGACCAACTTGGGAGCCAAAGCTATAGTCGCATTTACTCCTAGAGCATTTACTTCTTCTTACCTTGAGTTCATCTAGTTCCTTGTGTTCTTCACTTCGAGAGATCTAAGAGCAAGTTGTAGTCCTTGTACCACACTTATATAGAGAGGAAAGGCAGGAGTAGGGGTGTTACCTCCTCACGAGGGCCCTGAACCTGGGTATATCGTGTGTTTGTTGTGTGCCTTCGTGCATTTGTTCTTGTTTATTAGATCTTCCCCCTCGTGCTTCGATCTTGTTTCTCGTTCTTGGGAGATCTCGGTTATACCGGGATCCTCCCTGTGTGAGCTCTTCAGCTCGCTATCCCTCCCCGGATCCACCAACGTCCATCGGCCCCACACATTAGCCATCCTATGGCATCTGCCGTGACACCACCACGATAGTTGGCGCCCACCGTGGGGCTGACAGAGGCGTTGGCTGGTGTACCCATCCGGACGGGCTCCCCCGTTCACTTCGACGTTCGGGTTCTCTCTGGCCTTGTCGTAAGGCTGGGTGAGATGGACTTCGTCAGCGACAACGCAGGGTGCTTCCGGAACAGACCCTTTCCGGTGAACGGATGCCTCATTGACTTTGGTGGCTTCACCACCTACGTCGCCACCGAAGTTATCTGCAGCTATCCGGACGTGGTCCTGGAAGCTGAGGATCCTCCTATGCTCTGCGCTACTCGGGGTCTGCGTGCCGGTCGCTCCCCGAGTTCCGTCGCGGTAATGATGGTCGGGGCAACCGAGGAGGAATACCAGGACGCTGACGGCGATGCCGGAAGCGGCCACATCCGTTTGGCCAAACCTCCTCAGGAAAGAGATGTGGCCCGAGACGGCGATCCGCAGCCGTCCCAGCCACATCGTCGCACGGATCCCCTCTCGGGTCTCGTGGCCAAGTTGGATGTCCCTGTGACCGCTAAAGCAGACACCCAGGCCACTTCGGCTGACTTGGAGGAGCAACGTAGGTTGCTACTCGCCGAAGCGCAGGAGATCGCCGAGATGCGGCGTGAGCTCAATGCTAGCCTCCGGGAATACAATGCAGCTCACAGATTCCTTAAGATAGACTCCCGGGACAAACGCATTGCGGAGCTGCGCAAAAAGGGCAGAATGGTGAATGATGAGTTGGCGGGTGGTGCCACGACCAGTCACACGGGTAGCCTGATCTCGGCGGGGAGACTGGTGTACAGCTCGCCGGCGAAAACTCTTAGGGCTGTCAAAGCCGCCATGGCCGAGTTGGCAGGATTATCCGGTGAGGCTCTGCGCAAGCAACAGGAGCGGGTGAATGAGTTGGTCATCGAGGCCAACCGGCAGAACCAGGCCTTCAAGAAGAAGAACCCCGGGGCGGGATCCCAAGTGCACTCAGCTAGGCCCAATAGCCAGAGATCGGACGGAGAGGCCTCTTCCCCGCATCCGAGTAGAAGCAAGAGCAAGAGCAGAAGCCGGAGCAGAAGCCGGGGCTCCGGGAAGAACAAGCAGTTGCAGACCTATGATCCGGCCTTTGCCGGCATCCAGCAAGCTGGGCAGCATAACTCGGGGCAGGCAGGAAGTACCCGTGAGGGTGGCAACCTGGGTGTAGGAAACAATAACCCGGCTAGCCGTGGTAATCCACCCCGGAACCCTCCTCATGTTCAGGGAAACCCGCGAAGGGAGGCCGCCTCTGTCCCGCAGCAGGCTGTGATCCCGGTACAAGATAGGCTCAACGATGGTAACTCAAGACTGCAGCAGCTCGGGTACCAGCCCAATGAGAATCCTTTGGGATCTCGGGTAGGAACCAGACAGTTGGATCCGGCTGATGCCAGATTCTGTCTCGATCGGATTCACCAGTCAGATCTAGTGGAAGAGCAAGGACCTCCGGGACCTGCCTGCTTTGGACCCCGGATCATGCGGGAGCCGCCTGTCCGGAATTTTCAGCTCAACCGAGGTGCTAAGACATATGACGGCAGCAAGAAGCCGGAGGACTGGTTAACCGACTATGTAACTGCAGTAAGCATAGCCGGTGGAAACAGACGTTGGGCGGTACGTTACGTACCGCAGATGTTGGAAGGACCTGCCAGAATCTGCTTGAACAACTTGAGGACTGGCAGCATAGACTGCTGGTTAGATTTCGAGGAGGCATTTATCAGCAACTTCACCAGCACGTACAAAAGGCCAAACAGGTCTCAGCAGCTCGCCATCTGTAGGCAAAGGAGAAACGAGACTGATCGGGAGTACCTTACCCGGTGGAGCAATATTCGCAATTCTTGCGAAGGGGTGGTAGAGGCACAGGCCATCTCCTGGTTTGCACAAGGATGCCGGCATGGCTCAATGCTGTGGCAGAAATTGCAAAGGAAGATGCCGGCGACCTTGGCAGAGACCATGCGCATCGCCGATACCTACACGCTTGGAGATCCCATGCAACCCCTAGTGGATGTCGGTGACTCCAACAGGAGGAATGCGGGACCTCAGCGTTCGGGATCGAGCAGGAGCCATGATCGCCAGGATTTTGGCAAGAAGAGAAATCAGCCCGAGTACCACCATGCCGCACAGCATGTCGCAGCAGTGACCCGAGATCAAGAGGATGCCGGCAACAGTCAGCGTCAGAAGACAAGTGGCCCGGCTTGGGGGCAGAGCCAGGAAGTGCAAAAAACTTGGGTGGAACAAAAGAAGCCCCTGACGTATGAAGAGATGCTGAACAAGCCATGCTGCTACCATACCCTGGAGGCCAGCAAGCCGGCGAACCACTCTACTCGGCAGTGCAGCTGGTATCAGCGCACATTGCAGGAGGGTAGCTCGGGAGCTGTTCGGCCGAGTGCTCCGGCATCTCGACCCAACATTCCGAGACCCCCTCCTCCGACGTCGGGAGCCAACGTAGTCCGGATCAGTCAACCTCAGCGAGGACCCCCACCTCGGCCGGTGAACGTGGTGCACACCCGGAACGACAACAGCAGGGCAACTACCGGGAGGCACATCAAAGCTATGTGGTCTTCGTAACCAAGCCCACTGACCGGAGGAGTGTGCGACAGCGTGCCCTGGAGGTGAACGCCGTGATCCCGGCGGTGCCCAAGTCTTGCACTGGTCCGAGATGGAGATCACGTGGAGTTGGAAGGATCATCCCAGAGTTATGCCTAAGCCGGAGGCGTACGCCTAGGTCGTGGACCCAACCTTTGTCGGACCAAGCCTCAATGTCCGCTTCAGTCGGGTCCTGATTGACAATGGCAGTGCCATTAACATCATGTACAAGGACAAGATGCTGAAGCTGGGGGTGTCCACGAACACCTTGTTACCTACCGAGACGACCTTCCACGGCATTGTGCCCGGAGTCTCTTGTTCACCCATGGGTAAAATCTGGGTTGAGGTGTTATTCGGAACCCGGGAGAACTGCCGAACTGAGAGCTTGGAATTCGAGGTCGTGGACCTCGAAAGCCCGTATCACGCACTGATCGGCAGGCCGGCCTTGGCCAAGTTCATGATCTCAACTCACATGGGCTACCTGAAGATGAAGATGCCGGGACCTAACGGCGTAATCACCATCTCGGGAGACCACAAGCGCTCCATGGAGTGTGCCTCGGCCGGCTCGTGCTTAGCTGAGTCCCTGGTGATCGCGGAAGAAAAGAAGAGGATCCAGCAGGTGGTGGCGATGGCCAAGACCTCCCAACTCGGAATGCCCGGGATGGTGAACCCGGAGCAGGGTGCATCATTCCAGCCCCCCAAGGAGACAAAGAAGGTGGGTGTGGACCCCAGCAACCCGGAGCGCCAAGTTATCATTGGCAGCAACCTGGACAGCAAATAAGGAAGGCGAGCTCGTCGACTTCCTCCGTGAGAATCGGGATGCTTTTGCGTGGTCGAGTGACGACCTGCAAGGTGTTCCGAGGGAGTTGGCTGAGCACTCTCTGTTTGTTAGGCCGGAAGCGAAGCCGGTGAAGCAACCGACTAGGCGCCTCTCGGATGAAAGAAGAGTTGTCGTCATGGAGCATCTGGCTATACTGCTGGCCGCCGGATTCATAATGGAAGTACTGCACCCGGATTGGATATCCAATCCGGTCCTAGTAGAGAAGAAGAAGGATGATCCCCTCCTGCTTAAGGTGTGGCGCATGTGCATCGACTTCACCAACCTCAACAAAGCATGCCCGAAGGACCCCTTTCCACTGCCCCGGATAGATCAAGTAATAGATTCCACTGCCGGGAGTGAGCTTTTGACTTTTTTAGATGCCTATTCTGGTTTTCACCAGATACCTTTGAATCCGGATGATCAATTGAAAACTGTTTTTATTACCCCTTATGGGGCTTATTGCTATCGTGTCATGACTTTCGGTTTAAGAAATGCTGGTGCTACATACCAAAGGTGCATGCAAAAGTGTTTGCACGACCAGATAGGCCGGAATGCCGAAGTCTATGTCGATGACATAGTCATAAAAACGAAAGAAAAAGCCTCATTGATCGATGATCTGAGGGAAACATTTAAGAACTTAAGAAGATTCCGGATGAAGTTGAACCCGGATAAGTGCACATTCGGTGTGCCAGCAGGAAAGTTACTCGGTTTTCTCATCTCAAGCCGGGGAATTGAGGTAAACCCGAGTAAGATACGTGCTATCGAGAGCATGAAATTGTCCGTGCGTCTCAAAGATGTGCAGAAGTTCACTGGTTGTCTTGCATCCCTAAGTCGGTTTGTTAGTCGATTTGGAGAGAAGGCCTTGCCCCTATACCAGTTGATGAAGAAGAGCAAAACATTTGTTTGGACCCCGCAGGCCGACGCGGCGTTCAACGATTTGAAGAGAATGCTTTCAACAGCACCCGTGTTGGCATCCCCGTTACCCAAGGAGCCTATGCTGTTGTATATTGCTGCCACCAACCGGGTAGTCAGTGTAGCAATGGTGGTAGAGAGGGAAGAAGGGGGCAAACTGATACAAAGACCGGTGTATTACCTCAGTGAGGTGATCTCGGAATCCAAGCAGAACTACCCGCACTACCAGAAGATGGCGTATGGAGTGTACATAGCAGTAACCAAGCTCAAGCACTACTTTCAAGAGCACCCAATCACAGTGGTGTGCGAGGCTCCTCTGGCCGAGATCATCGGTTGCAAGGACGCTAGCAGCCGGGTAGCCAAATGGGCCATCCAGTTGTCTCCGTACGCTCCGGCATACGAGAGACGAGACGCCATCAAGTCGCAGGCGCTGCCGGACTTTTTGGTAGACTGGGCCGAGATGCAATATGAACCTCCGATGCCGGATTACAATTTCTGGAGGATGCATTTCGATGGCTCCAAGGCTAAGATCGGGTGCCGGAGTGGTCATCACTTCACCAAAACAAGATGTGCTGAAGTATGTCCTGCAAATTCATTTCCGGGCATCTAACAACGTCGCTGAGTATGAGGCCTTGGTTCATGGACTGAATGTCGCCAAGGAGATCGGCATCCGCCGGATAGAGTGTTTCGGCGATTCCGACCTCGTGGTGCAGCAGGTGTCGGGGAACTGTGATGCGATGGATGCCAACATGGCCTTGTATCGATTTCATGTGCAGAAAATATCCGGATTTTTCGAAGGATGCGAGTTCAAGCACATACCCAGAGGAGAAAACGAGGCGGAAGATGTGTTGTCCAAGCTAGGATCATCTCGGGATGCCATCCCACCCGGGATCGCTCTTGAGCATTTGAGGAAGCCATCTATTCAGCCCTCACCCGAGTCGGATTCAATCTTCATCCCCAAGGAGCCTAGTTCGGATGCCGTACCCATGGAAGTAGATGTCGGGAGCATCACATCGAACCCGGGGACTGTACCACTGTGCTCAGAGAGGCAAAGAAAGATGATGATGGAGGTGATGTCGGCAGAGCCAATGGACATAGACGCTCCCGTGTTCCCAGTTCGACCTATCCCGGGATGGGCACAACCCATTATGGCTTACATCTTGGAAGGAACTCTCCCGGATAGTGAAGTGGAAGCCCGGCAGATAGTACGGAAGTCAAAAGCATACAGTGTCATCAATCAAGAGCGGTATAAGAGGAGTGTCACCGAGGTACTCCAGAGGTGTGTGGAACCGGAAGAAGGACAAGAGATGCTGCTGGAAATACATCAGGGGGAATGTGGACATCATGCATCATATCGGGCCCTGGTGGCGAAAGTGTTCCGGCATGGGTTCTACTGGCCCACTGCGTTACAGCAAGCAGAAGACATTGTCCGGAAATGTGGAGGATGCCAGAGGTTTGCTCACCGAATACATATGCCGGCATCAGCACTGAAGACAATCCCTATCACTTGGCCATTCGCGGTATGGTGTTTGGACATGGTCGGGCAGTTCAAACCGGCACGGGGCAATATGACACACATACTGGTCATGGTAGATAAGTTCACCAAGTGGATAGAGGTCAAGCCAATCCGGAAGTGTGACGGACACACCGCAGTGCAATTCCTGAAAGACATCATCTTGAGATATGGGTACCCGCACAACATCATCACGGATAATGGCACCAATTTTGTTGTGGGGGAATTCACTCGATTTTGTGCTGAGAAGGGAATCCGGTTGGATGTAGCATCAGTTGCACACCCGGAAGCAAACAGACAGGTGGAGAGAGCAAATGCTTTGGTCTTGGCTGGCATCAAAGCTCGTTTGATCGAACCACTGTTGAGAACTCCGCGATGCTGGATAGAGGAGTTACCGGCAGTATTATGGGGTCTCCGGACTACACCGAATAGATCTACCGGGTATACGCCATTCTTCATGGTGTACGGTGCCGAGGCAGTACTCCCGACCGACATACAGTATGATTCCCCGAGAGTGACAATGTTCACCGAGACCGAGGCGAAGGAGGCCCGAGAAAATGATGTTGATTTACTTGAAGAGATAAGAGAATTGGCACTGTCTCGGTCTGCAATTTACCAGCGAAACCTCTGTCTCTATCATAGCCGGAAGGTGCACCCGAGAGTGTTCCGAGAAGGAGATCTTGTGCTTAGGCTCATCCAACGCACGGCCGGAATGCATAAGCTGTCACCTCCATGGGAGGGACCTTTTGTGATAAGCAGGGCATTGCACAATGATTCTTATTACCTTGTAGATGCACAGGAGGCTAGGAAAGGTGTAATGGACAAATCCGGAGAGGAAACCAAGCGTCCATGGAATGTAGCCCTGCTTCGACCCTTTTACACATAAAGGGCTCAGTGTATGATGTATTTCAGTTTTTATGTATTAATGAAAGTAAGGCACCCCGGGGACTGCCTCGTTGTGTGCCCATTTACTTTGTCCAGTTTGTTTGTTATTTCATACCGGCATCCCGGGAAGGAACCCGGGGACTGCCTAGTACCTATTTTTTGTGTTATCTATATGCCGGGAAAGTTCCGAATTCGATTCTCAAAGTCAGAGTAATGTATGTCATGTGAAATCATCTTGTGACTCGACTGACGAACGCCGAAATGGTAGTCAAGAGCAAAG
The DNA here is from genome assembly GCA_026929855.1 of Poa annua. Classification (NCBI taxonomy): domain Eukaryota; kingdom Viridiplantae; phylum Streptophyta; class Magnoliopsida; order Poales; family Poaceae; genus Poa; species Poa annua. Next base: position 116,952,671 of record CM049428.1, on the reverse strand, counting down.
AGAATCAAATGTGGGGAACACGAAAATGGTCTCGGGGACTCGGAGCAGGAACTTATCCGGCATACCTGTTTTTACTAACCCAATTGTTTTTTATGTCGGGAATTCGGTTAACTAGAACTCGAATATTCTTAAGTAGTGTATGCCGTGTATGGAGTTTTGTGACTCGACTGTTGAACGCCGAAATGGTAGACAAGAGCAGAAATTGCCTAAGTACGGTAAACATGAAAAGGAACTCGGGGACTCGTGACAGAGTAAACCGACATAGCTTGTTTTGATAGATAACTTGGTACGAAACATAAATGTTAAAAGTATATATTACATCTTGCACCCGGCATCCCGGGGATTTAACAGTTCTACTCTTAAGTATTTCTAAGGAGTAGGGGAAGCCAGCTTCTCGGCGGTGGCAGCAGCGGGAGCGGCGGTGACGATATCCTCAGCACCGGCAGCGGTACTCGGGGCATCTGGGCGCACCTCGGCCTGAGAGGCCTCGGGTGGCGGAGGAGTTGAAGCATCCCAGGAAACCACGGTCTCGGTGGCGGCACCAGAAGCAGCGTCGTCCTCCTCCGGGATCTCAGCGTCCACGTCATCGGTTGCGCCGGTTTCGTCGTCATCCTCGTCATCCGACTCGGAGTCGGAAGCGACGACGCTGGCGGTGAAGGCGCGAATGTTGGACCAGGAGGCGATGCGATGCGCCACTTCTTGTCGCCGCTGGACCTTAGCCGGATCGCTGCACCACGGCGAGATGGTGCGCAGGCGCTGGATCACGTCAAGGTCGAGACCCTCGTACCAACTCAGTACCTGGTTCAAGACCTGATCGGCACCAGCCCGTGCACCGGAACACTTCCAAGCATGGACACGCCGCCCGACACCTCGGAGTGCACTCGCCAGTTCGCCGACCGAGAGCGTCGCGCTGACTCCCGGCCATAGCGCACCGTGAACGTGAATCGCCGCGCTGAGCAACTCGGTCCCGATCGACCGGAGAGGCACTATCCGGGCCTTCAGGGCAGTGAGGTGATCCTCAATGTCCCAAGCGTCCGAGACAGGGCCTTTCCCGGAGCGCTTCTCCCGGGCGGCAGCAACCGCAAGAGCAGCAGCGTCGCGGGAGTGCTCGAATTCCCCTTTAAAAACAAGAGCTGTCAAGCGGCTAGGTCATAAGTAGGGCAACAACAAAGAAAGAGAGCAAGAAAAAAAAGGGGGATGTCGGTCCACTTACTGTTAAGATCCCGGTTCAATACGGTTAGCTCAGAGAGCCAAGTATCGGCCCGTTACCGGAGAAGCGCCAGCCCGGTCTCGGCAAGATGCGCGCACTCCTCGGATTGGTCCAAGGTCTCCTTCTGCTTCTGCGTCGCCTCCACGAAGCGCGTCTTCATGTCGGTCGCGGCAGATTTGGCCTTTTCAAGCTCCGCATTGAGCCGCGCAATCTCGGCCTGCGTGGTAGCAAGTGCAGCCTTCTGCTCCGCCGAGATTTTGCGCGCGGCATCTCGCTCCTCCCGGAGGCGCCCCTCGCACTTCTTGGACTGACCGAGATCAGCAAGAACCCGGTTGAAGATGCTGCCACGTTTCTTGCCGTACTCCTGAAATCAAGACAAAGAAAGATAAGTCAATCTTGGGAAAGATCCCGGGGACTCAGGAAGTTCCGAGATCTGTAACAATTAAAGGTTACTCGGTGGAAAGGAACTCGGGGACTCGGCTTCCGAGTCCTGAGATTTTCTCTAAGATTGGAGCCTAGTGGTCTGCTATTCGGTGGAATCTAGAGCACTAAGCACCAATCTCGGGGACTAGTGGAGATGGACCAATTTTTGAAAAAAGTTACTCGGTGGAAAGGAACTCGGGGACTCGGCTTCCGAGTCCTGAGATTTTCTCTAAGATTGGAGCCTAGTGGTCTGCTATTCGGTGGAATCTAGAGCACTAAGCACCAATCTCGGGGACTAGTGGAGATGGACCAATTTTTGAAAAAAGTTACTCGGTGGAAAGGAACTCGGGGACTCGGCTTCCGAGTCCTGAGATTTTCTCTAAGATTGGAGCCTAGTGGTCTGCTATTCGGTGGAATCTAGAGCACTAAGCACCAATCTCGGGGACTAGTGGAGATGGACCAATTTTTGAAAAAAGTTACTCGGTGGAAAGGAACTCGGGGACTCGGCTTCCGAGTCCTGAGATTTTCTCTAAGATTGGAGCCTAGTGGTCTGCTATTCGGTGGAATCTAGAGCACTAAGCACCAATCTCGGGGACTAGTGGAGATGGACCAATTTTTGAAAAAAGTTACTCGGTGGAAAGGAACTCGGGGACTCGGCTTCCGAGTCCTGAGATTTTCTCTAAGATTGGAGCCTAGTGGTCTGCTATTCGGTGGAATCTAGAACACTAAGCACCAATCTCGGGGACTAGTGGGGAAGGAACAAGTATTTATTGAAGAAGGTAAAGGGAACAAACTTACCTCGGTCACCCGAGTAACATCCAGCGCGGCCACCTGGAGAGCGTGCAGAGCTTGGGCGCTGCGGCTAGGGCCGGCAGCGTGCAAGTCCTCCACGATCTCGGAGGCATCAGCGGCAATCCAGGCTTGGTAGTATTCTTCAACAACGCGTATGCCGGAGCCGCCAGGCGCGCGAGCAGCAACAACCTCCCGGGATCCTGAAGGCACAAAGGAGCTTACGGTTGCTCGCAGGGCAGCAGTGGGGATCTCGGCAGGAGGTGGCAGTAACGGTGAAAACTTACCCGTGCTTAGGGCCAAGTCTTGGGCCGAGGATGTCGGGGCAGCAGTAGGTTTGGCAGAAGTTGTTTTCTGCCCGGCGACCTTGGTGCGCGCTTTCCCGGCAGGATGATCAGGTTGTCGGGAAGAGGTCGTGGGCTGTTTTACCGGGGTTGTCTTGCTCGCAGCTTGCCGGGAGGGACCACTTGGCACGAGCTGCCGGGGAGGACTCATGATCTCCGCCTCAAGCCCAGGCACCCTGCGCGGGCTCTCCGGAAGAAGGATGTCTTCTGATGCGGTCGTGACCTGGACTGGAGTCTCGTCGACCACGGGACGAGTATCCGGAGTCGCAGCAGCAGTCGGGGCGGCACCAGAAGCAGGAGGCTCGCTTCCTCGGGCGGAAGGACGAGGTGGAGAAGAAGCAGCCCGAGGCGGGCTGGGAGTCCGAGATCCAGGAGGTCGGGAGGCAAAGGATGCCGGGAGGTCGAGTGCGTCCCTGAAAGAAATATCTCAGTAAAGACTTGAGGAGAAGGCAAGATCATGTAGCATGAAGCAAAGAAAATTTACCCGGAATCCACGGTGGGAGCAACCCTCCTTCGGCGTGGAGGCTTCTCGGTCGTTTGTTTGTTCGGCTTGCCCTTCTTGGGGGGGTTGCCGGAAACATCGGCAGCGTCGGTATCGGAAGACGCACGCTTCCGAGTCTCGGCGCGTTCGGTCACGGCCGTGGGTTTCGGAACCACTGCTGAAGCCCAGTTGACGGGAAGAGCATCAATCACATCGAGTATTTGACAGTCAATCTCATCCTCGTCATCTGAAGAAACGGAAATAGCCTCTGAGGTTGAAGGGTTACCCGGGGCGGCAGCTTTGACTAGAGGAACGGCAAGGTGGTCCTCGCCGTTGGGATCCACTCTCGGCATTGTAGCCGGTGCCGGGATGTTCGGCGCGAAATTCCCGTTGGCGTGGATCGCGTCCTCCTCAGTTTGCCGCTCGAATAACTGCACGGATAAATCATTGCATGACAACCATGTCGGTTTCCAGCAGAACCCGGGTGCAAATGCAAGTTTGCGAAAGACGGACAGGAGCACCTGTTTCAGTGGTTTTTTCCGGGATCCCCCGATGACACCCCAAACATAGTCATCCGGCATCTTCGTTCGAGCAATAGCTCGAACGCGCCGGACGACCGCGGGACGGTCCAACCCGAAAATGCTGGTCCTGGTGGGATCAAAGTTCCCGTCCATATGGCACATCTTGTGCACTCGGGTTTGTAGAGGGCAGACGCGGCGAATAATAAAACAGCGCAGGAGATCGTCGCCAGTCATCTTGTCAGTCAGCACGCCGAGGACGTCGTGCATACATCTGACCTCTTCGGTATCTGGGAACCGTTTCCAGAGATTGAATTTGCGGGGAGGTCCAATGGCGAACTCCGGCAAATTTATGAAATCCGAGTTCGAGGATCCCGGACCATCTCCTGAACTCTCCCGATTCTTCACATAGAAGAAACTGCGCTGCCACTTCCGGCAGGATTCTAGTCCCTTGACTATAGGAAATCCGGAGTCAGCACGGGGAATGATGGTGGCCGCTCCGCAGTCGACCAAGTCTTTTACTTTCTGATCCGGATTGGGGATGACTTGGCGGCGAAGGATGAAGTACCTGGCCCATAGGTCCAAGAATGGCCACACGCCGAGGTACGCTTCCGAGTAGGTGGTGAAGACCGAAAGCATCATGATGGCGTTAGCTGGGAGGTGATGGGGTTGGAGGCTGTAGGTGTCGAGGAAGTCGCGGAAGAAGGGGCTAGCCGGAAGCCCAAACCCGCGCTCGAAATGCGTAAGGAATACAACGTATTCCCCGGGTTGGAGTTCCGGTTGAACCTCGCCCTCCGGGAGACGGCTCTCAACTTCTAGCGGAATCCGGTGAGTCCGGTACAGCCATTCGAGGTCCTCCTGTATGGTCTCGGACCCATCCCAGCATCCCCGAATACTTTCTTCAGCCATGCCGGAGAAATCCGCAGATGTATCCGGGCTACTCTGCAAGCGCAGCGGCAGTTAGTCGGAATTAGTCTACCGGGAGCTAAGATACCGGATCGCAAACTCCTAAAGACAACCGGGTTCCTGGCAAGTAAGATCTACCGCGTGCTAATAAATCGAAACATAATCGAGGAAAATATGCTCGGGCTAAACACAAACATGGCCTAGTGCGGGCAAGAGGCTAAAATCTAAGGTGCGTTTTCATCCCCGCCGCGCACCTCGTGCGCGCCGCGTGAATCGTGCTCGCCGGCAGCGGCGCAGCCGCACGTGCGTTAGGGCACGACCGAGCGCGAGGTATCGTTCCCGAAAAAGAAAAGTTCATCGGGGCAAAGAGAAGAACTCACCGGAGAAAGTTGTGACGCCCGAAAATCGGTATTATGTAGATTTAAGCGATCCCGCCGAAATCCGCATAAGAACGATTTTAGGTCGCCCACCAGACATAATGTGCACTCCGAAACATGCACATTATGTGGGTGGAATTGTGATAACATTACAACAGTTTCGATACATCCACAAATACAACAGAAGATAAAAAAATATACAACAACGACTCGAACGAGTCAAGATACAAATGATACAATACAAAGATTCAAATGACAGTGGAAGCAAAATAGTATCCGACTACGGATAAGATGCAAATTGGACTAAGAGTCCTGAAGATAAGCAATGGCGCCATATCCCTGCCCAGCCAAGCCGGAGGGATTCCCAAGCTAACGTCGTCAGACTTCAAACCTGTTCACTGCACATAAAGCACATCCCAAAAGAGGGTCAGGGCACTCCCTGACAAGCAAAACCGACTTGCCTACTTTCTACACCATCTCCCAAAATATAGGGGAGGCGGACTTAGCGGCAGCAGCACTAGCAACCTAAAGAGACACGCTACAACTTCCGTCTAATCAGAGAGGGATAAGAGAGCGCATAAGTAACCATCTACAACTAACACCAAACATAACCCATTCTCGGATTAACCCCCTCAACCAAGTATGAGGAAGCAATTCGGGAATACTCACACGTTGAACAATTTTAGTTACCAATTATTGTGAAAGTAATTCTATATTACTAGTCAGGTTAATTAACAATGATTAGGTGTAAGTTGTCTATGATCTTGTTAGCCAGCATCATCACCAAGTCGTCCATAACCGTGGACACGGCTCATCGATAAGATTATACCCTGCAGGGGTGCACTACTGGACCCGTACTCGTTCGATCAACCCCAAAAGCAAAGCCAGAAGCTAGGGCATCTCAACACGGCAAATCTCTTCTCTACAACCCATCCAGGAAACCGCATGATTGTGTGCACGGCTAATCAGGTCCAGTGCCCGCGGGATACGACCTTCATAGCACTCTAAGAACGTGCCACCCTATATGAGAATCGACTACTCCATCATCATGAGATCGTTAGGTAACCATATGCATGCATCAAATGGAAAGCCCGAACTACTTGCGGCGCCCTGGATAAGAAGCGGATTAGATCGAAGCCGCGGGGGGGCTCCATAGGGCCTCCGACAAGCGGTTAGTGCGCTCAAAATTGGATCCGAGGACAAAACTGAGTTCCTAGGTCGACACTTAGCAGAACAAAGCACCTCGCAAGGCCTTCCGCCGGTGCCTTATCTTTTAATTATAATACCCCAATAGAACAACATTTTATTAATGTAGAATAACCTATCATGCTAAGCAGGTGAAATTAAATAAGACATAAAGACGACTCGCACAAACAACTCTAAGCATGCGCTACGACTCGCAAGGCCAACAGATAAACATGCAACAGGTATTAGGATGTGGGGATAAAGCTGTATGGGCTGCAGGATAAACATGTGATGGGATCGCAGTTCAAGAATCGATAACTAGGGTAGAAGAGATCAACGGCAGGAATGAAAGACAATGTATAGGTAAACAAGCAAATTTTGCTTGCCTGGAATCCCGCATGGAAGCAGACCTTGTCGTTGCTCACACATCTCAACGTCTTATCCGCGAAGAAGCAACAAACACTGGAAAGCGTAAAAGATGCATTTTACAACTACGGCAAAAGATTCAGCATGATCATACAAGAATGATGAAGGACATGGCAAGATGCATTACAATGCAATTAATCCAAGTTAAGCGGGAAAAGCAACCCCGACAATTAATATTTAGGTGCAAGTTATTTATTTACCAGCAATATTAAATGTTGGCTTACATGGTAAAACATGGCATGGGTGATCTACTTAAATTAAACGGAAATAGGGCATTATATATTTATTACCCCTAACATTCCATATTTAATTATTTAGTTGCAAATAACAAATTACACTAAGCAATTAAAATAACAGATGCAAAATGGCATACAAATGGCATATTAATATTCTTTGCATTTTTCTGATAAATAAACATATAAAGATTATTTAATTTGGAGGTATAGAATTAAAGTTATTGCATAATTAGGTTTAGGGGTGTTTCTGAAATTGTTAGGGACCTATCTGTGATGGAAAAGAATTCAGTGAGTGCTCCTATGCGAAGAACAAGGAAACAGGGGGCTCGGTGCAATTCTTCCCAGCACATCAGTCACTGACGGGTGGGACCCAGCTGTCAGTGACCGGAAAGAAAATAAAAAGGGGTTTTTTATGCAATCGCACTCACGGGACTCGAACTCGGGATCTCTGGATAGAACATGTTGATACGCAGCCACCGGACTGTTGTAGTGTTTGCTGCTTGTAACTGAACCACAGTTTTATTAATAAGTAACACTGACGATAGATCTGGGAAAACGAAAGGAAAAAAAAAGAGGAATATGCATGCAGGGGATTTGATCCCGCGATCTCCTGCGTAAAGGATCGGTGCGTCGCCGTTGGGAAGGATATATGCTTACTGTACGTAACAGCAGATCAAAGTAGAAAAAGAGGAACTTGCGACGTTAACTGAACTCAACCGAGACAAGTTCAGGACACCGGTTCAGTCGACGGACGGAGTTGGACGCGGTTGTCGATCCTGCCGGCGCCGCGACTCGTGCAGGACGTGCGGGTGTGGCGTTCTGGAAGTTGGGGGCGTGTGGAGGCATTGGGGAGGCAAAGGAGTGCTAGGGGGCGAGGCAGAGAAGCCCGCAGCTCGTGCGCGAGCCCGGCGGGTCGACAATGGCGGCCAGCGGCAAGACGGCGACGAACTCTTCCAAACTAGCTCGGATTCGATAGGGGAAGCGTGGAATCGGACGAGGGGCTCACCATGGGGTCGTCGGCGGAGCCGTTCTTGTCGGGGAAGTTGTGGTGGCCGGAAATCGGAGGCAGAGGTCGCCGGAGTCGGGGACGAGCTCGTCGCATAGACGGGATCCCGGCTCGATCCGTTCGGGGAGGAGGACTAGGACGTCGAGGTGCTGCTTCGGGTGTTGAGGAAGGTCCTTCGTCGTCAACGTAGACACTCCGCGTCGGCGAGGTCTTCCGGTGGGGTAAATTGGTGGGGAAAGAAACCGAGAGGGAGAGAGTGGCGGCGGCGCATGGAGGAAGAGGCTAGAGGGGCTAGGGTTAGGGTTTTTTCCAGGGAGGAGGGGCGGCTAAAAAGGGGAGGGGGAGTGGTTGGGAGAGGGGGCTCCATGGCGTCAGCCATGTGCATCTCCTCTGCTCGTTGATGTACGGAAGAGGGAGAAGGGTGGAGTGGGCCGGGGTGGGCTTTTGGCCGGGAGGAGAGATAGGCCAGGGAGGTGGATCGGCCCAGGTAAGGTTTTTTTTCTATTCTGAATTTTATTTTTCTTTTAAATTATTTTCTGTTTTTCTATTTTTAAAACAAATAGAAAAGGAAAATGAATTAGGAGATTTTACAAAATAGTTTTAGTTTAAAATAGGCAATTTAATAAACCAGTTTTATAATATTTGCAAAATATTTGAAAATACACATTTTAATTAATTTCAAAAGCATTTGAATTTAATTGTGGGAAAAGAATTTAAATGGAGTTGAATTTAAATGCAACGATTTAAATTAAGATTGACAAATGGAAATGATGCATGATGATGTCATGTTGATGCAAAAAGAAAACAAACAACTAATTGGAAAAATTCCGGGGCATTACAAAAGCGAGGCCGGTGATGGGCAAGAAGGGCGCGAACCGATGATGAAGCGAAGGGCTCCGGCGACCGACGAGAGCGGCGGCGTTCGAGCTCCGGGCACGGCTACGGCGGCGTGCTCGAGACGACGGTGGCGGAAGTGTGAAGTGGAGGAAGAAGAAGAGATGACCGTTCCGTTCCCCTATTTATGGGGGGATTCCGGAGCGGTTTCCAAATTTCCCGCCCACGATCTCTCCGATCGTGGGTGGGATCCATTCTGTGCAGCGCGGCACGTGGCGTTCACCGGAGCGCCCGATCCGGCCACACCGGGGGCCACACAGCCCCAACCGTTGGACTTCGGATCGGCTGCGGCTCCTGGCGCGCGAACCTGAGCGATGGCGTGCTCGGTCAGAGGCACTCGAGTGCACTTCTGATTAGACAGGACATCGGGTGGGACCCAGCTCACGATCTGGAATTTAATGCAGAGCCAACGGTCAAGATTCACTCCGGCTGCACTATCCGATTACGGGCATCGCCTTCCGGTTGAAACGATCTCGGTATGAGGATCTCGGCAAAAACAAGTCTCGGCGTCTAGTCGGAGGATAGTATCATATTTTCTCGGAAGATAGTTGTTATTAAAGCTGATCCCGCACATCATCCGGGGTCACTGCGCAGCACCAGCTTCGGGGACTAGTGTCGGGGGGCTGCCCCCCGGGTAGGGCAGATCCCGGAGTAATTCAGCAGTGTGCCAACAGTACTTGACCTTTGGCGAGAGCAAGGGCCACCCCCTAGTGTGCTGAAGGGGCAACTTGACCCTTGAGTGCTGGTAGAGTGCAAGGTGCCTCCTGGCAGGCGCAAGGGCCAGCTCTGGCGGCTATAAATAGACACCCCGAGCCCTCACAATAGCAGCACAAGCATCATCGGGTAGTTCCCCTAAGAACTAGCTTCTCGAAGATGTCTTTGCTGGTAGGCTAAGACATCTTCGGGAGGCTAGGCCTAGAGATACTCATCCTGAGATGAACTCGGGTGCATCCGGAAAGGATCTTGGGCTCCGAGGAGACTCCCGGAAGGAGAAGTACTCGGTCTTACCGGATAGGCGATCCGGGTAAGTGCTAACGGGAACAATTATCTTTGTCCTGGACTTGTGCAGGAAGGACTCGCGAGGTTGAGCAAGAAGATAACCGGCATGCGGGATCCCGGTAGGCCGTCAACGGTCTGTAGCAGGCTTTCCCGCCTAATGCGGGGGGAAGTACCGTTCCGTCTGACACGGAAGGATGGTCACCTCCCGCCTGACACGGAAGCATGGTCACCTCCCGCCTGACACGGGAGAGCGTCAGGCGGTACGACAACGGTACGACAAGACGCGACGTGCCTAGCCCGGCAATCCGGAAAAGGCTATCCGGGATGGGGAAAGACATGTCTTGTCTCTGACAGGGGGACAATGATGTTCCAGGACGGCGCCTGCTGTCCTTGCCGGGGTGATGACGAAGGGGCTACGCCGGATAGCGTGGCGAGTAGGTCGCACTAGCCGGTGACGACAAACCGGTTAGGCCTGTCCGGTGGGGCCAAGACGGTTTAGGGTTTCCGGCCCTCCTGGCTGGAACTCTATAAAAGGCGCCATAACTGCTTCTGTGGGAGAGAGACCAACTTGGGAGCCAAAGCTATAGTCGCATGTACTCCTAGAGCATTTACTTCTTCTTACCTTGAGTTCATCTAGTTCCTTGTGTTCTTCACTTCGAGAGATCTAAGAGCAAGTTGTAGTCCTTGTACCACACTTATATAGAGAGGAAAGGCAGGAGTAGGGGTGTTACCTCCTCACGAGGGCCCTGAACCTGGGTATATCGTGTGTTTGTTGTGTGCCTTCGTGCATTTGTTCTTGTTTATTAGATCTTCCCCCTCGTGCTTCGATCTTGTTTCTCGTTCTTGGGAGATCTCGGTTATACCGGGATCCTCCCCGTGTGAGCTCTTCAGCTCGCTATCCCTCCCCGGATCCACCAACGTCCATCGGCCCCACACATTAGCCATCCTATGGCATCTGCCGTGACACCACCACGACAACCGCCAAAAGTAAAATACTACACTAGTATCAATGCATATGAGACAAATGGAAAACCCGAACTAGGTGCGGCTCCCGGACAAGTCAAAGTTCCAGTCAAAGTCGATGGGGGCTCCATTGGGCCTCCCACAAGTGGTTAGTGCGCTCAAAATTGGATCCGAGGAAAAAATCTCGGTTCCTAGGTCGACACTTAGCAGAACAAAGCACCTCGCAAGGCCTTCCGCCGGTGCCTTATCATTTAATTATAATACCCCAAATATAATACAACATTTTATTAAGGTAGAATAATCTATCAAGCTAAGCATATGAAATAAACGACCAACAGAGGACTCGCACAACCAACTCTAAGCATGCGCTACGACTCGCAAGGCTAAAAGATAAACATTCAACAGGTGATGGGATGTGGGGATAAAGCTGTATAGGTTGCAGGATAAACATGTGATGGGATCGCAATAAAGAATCGAATACTAGGGTAGCAGAGATCAACGGCAGGAATGAAAGACAATGTATAGGTAAACAAGCAAACTTTGCTTGCCTGGAATCCCGCATGGAAGCAGATCTTGTCGTTGCTCACACATCTCAACGTCGTATCCACGAAGAAGAAACAAACACTGGAAAGCGTAAAAGATGCATTTACAACTACGGCAAAAGATCCAGCATGATCATGGGAGAATGATGCATGACATGGCAAGATGCATTGCGAGATGCACTTAATCCGAAATAAGCGGAACCGGGATTCCGACACTTAATATTTAGGTGCAAGTTATTTATTTACCAACAATATTAAATGTTGGTTAGCATGGCAACACATGGCATGGGTGATCTAATTAAATTAAATAGAATATGGCATTATATGTAGTGATTGGCCCCACACATTCCATATTTATTTTTAGGTGACTTGCTACACCCGCAAACCCAAGAGATGCAAACCATGCAATTATGATGCGATATGCACAAGATAGATGGCATTTAATAAAATAGGTGTAGGGTTAGGGTTTGGGGTTCGCACGTTGGATCGGGAGAGACAGGGTTCGAAACCGACGTCTTCGGTCCGTAGAGGAAGTAGTCGTCGTCGTGGAAGTAGTCGTCGCGGAACCGGGGCATCGTCGTTTGTCGGTGTCGTGGAAGTGGTCGGGTAGTCGCGGCACGTAGGAGCGCGGCAACGGACACCAGAAAGAAACGCGCACGGGCGGGCACCGCGACTCGGACAGTGACGGCGACGCGACACCGGAGGGAGCACACGCACGGGCAGCACCTCGAAGGGTGGACAACACGGGCAACAACTGCAACATCGGATGTTTTGCTAGCATTCCACCGAGCACCTTGCGTGCGGCGGACGGAAGGAGGCGGAGGCGCGCGGCGGCGGGTCGCTCGGGGGAGCTGCGGCGTGGGGGCGCGAACAGCAAGCGCGCGACGCGCACGGCGGGCGGCAGCACGGCGCGGCGCGGCCGCCGGGCGTGGGACGGAGGCGACCGACGGCGGCGGCGTGGGACGGCCGGAGCGCGCGGCGTGGAGGCGTCGGGGCGTCAGGCTGGAGGCTGCGGCACGGCGCAGCAGGCCGGGGCGGCCGGAGGAGGTCAGGGAGGCGGCTGCGCCGGGTGACGCGGGCGCTGGCGCAGGCATGGAGGCGAGGAGGCCGGGCGGCGCGCGGCGGGGAGCGGAGCTCGGCGGCGGGGAGCATCGGGCGGCGCGGAGAGGGCGCGCGCACGGCCGGAGTGCGCGGCCGGTGGGGAGCAGGCGGCGCGGGAGGCCGGGGGCCTGGCGACGCGCACGGCGCGGGCGGCCGGAGCTCGTGAGCGGGTCGGGCCGGCTGGGGCGCTGCGGGCGGCGGCGAGTGCGGCGCGGCGCGCGGCGAGATGGTGGCGCGGTGTGGCGCAGGCGACGGCGGGAGGCGGCCGGCGCGGCGCAAGGCGCTGTGGGGAGCGGGCGGCTCGGGACGAGGCTGGGAGGATTTGTTGCGTGCGGGAGGAGGAAGGAGAAGAGGAGCCAATAGTTCGAGCCTGAGCTCGGCCTGCCCGTTCATGGCGGAGACCGAGAGGGTCGAGGACGGAATCGAGGAACCCGGCGGCAAATATAGTGGGGGAGAGAGGGAAACAGACCGGTGGCTCACCGGGAGGGGCTCGGAGTAGTAGTTCAGAGTCGAGGAGGACCGACGGCGCTGAATTTCGGCGGGGCGGAGGCGGAGATGAGCTCGTCGCGTTGGGTCTTCTCGGGCTCAATTGCTGCTGTGGAGGGGAAGGTGACGACGCGGCGCTGCTGCTGGGAGTCCTTGTGGCCCTTCGACGGTGGCGGGGCGGCGGCGCATCGTGGATGTGGCCGGAGTTGCTTCGGTGGTGAAGGAGACAGAGAAGAGGATGGGGAAGATGGTGGCGGCGCGATGCGATGGGAGTAAGGAGGGACGATCTAGGGTTAGGGCAGGAGAGAGCAGGGGGCGGCTAAAAGGAGAGGAGGGGAGTGGTTGGAAGTGGGGGCGACATGGCCATGCCTCGGTGTAAAGCAGGTTGTTCGTCTGCGTCCGTACAAACAAGAAGGTGTGGTGGGCTGGGGGTTTGGGCCTAAGAGAGGGGAATAGGCCCAGGTAAGTTTTTCTCCTGGTTTTTATTTCTTTTATTTATTTATTTTTCTGTTTTAGTGTTTTTAAGAAAAATAGAAAAAGAAGAGAGATAGAAACATTTAGCAAAACAAATAGTTTCAAAATATACAATTTAATATATTAGTTGGAATATATGAAAAAATATCACATTTAAATTAATTTGATTTGCATTTAGATTGAAAAGTGGAAAAGAATTTAAATGGAGTTAATTTAAATGCAATAATTTAAATTAAGATTGACAAATGCAAATGATGCATGATGATGTCATGTTGATGCAAAAAGAAAAACAAACAATTTTTCTAATTGGGAAAAATCCCGGGGCGTTACAATCGACACCACTAACAAGGGATCGCGTCCCGCGATCCACGCCGAGACCACAAGAAGAGAGGGGTAACTATCGAGTCTTCAGGCTCCGTGATGAACTTCTCGACACCACTAACAAGGGATTGTTGCTCCACCTGGAAATTCTTGACACCACTAACAAGGGATTGTTGCTCACGACGAAGACGACTCCGAAAGATCGAACCTAATAGGGTAAAAGGCAAGAAATCGTCCACCCACACGTAGGATCCTAGAACTTTGAAAGTTGGATAAGAGAAGAGACTCAAAACAAGTAAGGTCAGAGGAGAAATAGAATTGAGAGCCAACAGTACTTGACCTTTGGCGAGAGCAAGGGCCACCCCCTAGTGTGCTGAAGAGGCAACTTGACCCTTGAGCGCTGGTAGAGTGCAAGGTGCCTCCTGGCAGGCGCAAGGGTCAGCTCTGGCGGCTATAAATAGACACCCCGAGCCCTCACAATAGCAGCACAAGCATCATCGGGTAGTTCCTCTAAGAACTAGATTCTCGAAGATGTCTTTGCTGGTAGGCTAAGACATCTTCGGGAGGCTAGGGCTAGAGATACTCATCCTGAGATGAACTCGGGTGCATCCGGAAAGGATCTTGGGCTCCGAGGAGACTCCCGGAAGGAGAAGTACTCGGTCTTACCGGATAGGCGATCCGGGTAAGTGCTAACCGGAACACTTATCTTTGTCCTGGACTTGTGCAGGAAGGACTCGCGAGGTTGAGCAAGAAGATAACTGGCATGAGGGATCCCGGTAGGCCGTCAACGGTCTGTAGCAGGCTTTCCCGCCTAATGCGGGGGGAAGTACCGTTCCGTCTGACACGGAAGGATGGTCACCTCCCGCCTGACACGGAAGCATGGTCACCTCCCGCCTGACACGGGAGCGCGTCAGGCGGTACGACAACGGTACGACAAGACGCGACGTGCCTAGCCCGGCAATCCGGAAAAGGCTATCCGGGATGGGCAAAGACATGTCTTGTCTCTGACAGGGGGACAATGATGTTCCAGGACGGCGCCTGCTGTCCTTGACGGGGTGATGACGAAGGGGCGACGCCGGATAGCGCGGCGAGTAGGTCGCACTAGCCGGTGACGACAAACCGGTTCGGCCTGTCCGGTGGGGCCAAGCCGGTTTAGGGTTTCCGGCCCTCCTGGCTGGAACTCTATAAAAGGCGCCATAACTGCTTCTGTGGGAGAGAGACCAGCTTGGGAGCCAAAGCTATAGTCGCATTTACTCCTAGAGCATTTACTTCTTCTTACCTTGAGTTCATCTAGTTCCTTGTGTTCTTCACTTCAAGAGATCTAAGAGCAAGTTGTAGTCCTTGTACCACACTTATATAGAAAGGAAAGGCAGGAGTAGGGGTGTTACCTCCTCACGAGGGCCCTGAACCTGGGTATATCGTGTGTTTGTTGTGTGCCTTCGTGCATTTGTTCTTGTTTATTAGATCTTCCCCCTCGTGCTTCGATCTTGTTTCTCGTTCTTGGGAGATCTCGGTTATACCGGGATCCTCCCCGTGTGAGCTCTTCAGCTCGCTATCCCTCCCCGGATCCACCAACGTCCATCGGCCCCACACATTAGCCATCTTATGGCATCTGCCGTGACACCACCACGACAACCGCCAAAAGTAAAATACTACACTAGTATCAATGCATATGAGAAAAATTGAAAACCCGAACTAGGTGCGGCTCCCGGACAAGTCGAAGTTCCAGTCAAAGTCGAGGGGGGCTCCATTGGGCCTCCCACAAGTGGTTAGTGCGCTCAAAATTGGATCCGAGGACAAAATCTCAGTTCCTAGGTCGAAACTTAGCAGAACAAAGCACCTCGCAAGGCCTTCCGCCGGTGCCTTATCATTTAATTATAATACCCCAAATATAATACAACATTTTATTAAGGTAGAATAATCTATCAAGCTAAGCATATGAAATAAACGACCAACAGAGGACTCGCACAACCAACTCTAAGCATGCGCTACGACTCGCAAGGCTAACAGATAAACATTCAACAGGTGATGGGATGTGGGGATAAACTGTATAAGCTGCAGGATAAACATGTGATGGGATCGCAATAAAGAATCGAATACTAGGGTAGCAGAGATCAACGGCAGGAATGAAAGACAATGTATAGGTAAACAAGCAAACTTTGCTTGCCTGTAATCCCGCATGGAAGCAGATCTTGTCGTTGCTCACACATCTCAACGTCGTATCCGCGAAGAAGCAACAAACACTGAAAAGCGTAAAAGATGCATTTACAACTACGGCAAAAGATCCAGCATGATCATGGGAGAATGATGCATGACATGGCAAGATGCATGCGAGATGCACTTAATCCGAATTAAGCGGAACCGGGATTCCGACACTTAATATTTAGGTGCAAGTTATTTATTTACCAGCAATATTAAATGTTGGTTAGCATGGCAACACATGGCATGGGTGATCTAACTAAATTAAATAGAATATGGCATTATATGTAGTGATTGGCCCCACACATTCCATATTTATTTTTAGGTGACTTGCTACACCCGCAAACCCAAGAGATGCAAACCATGCAATTATGATGCGATATGCACAAGATAGATGGTATTTAATAAAATAGGTGTAGGGTTAGGGTTTGGGGTTCGCACGTTGGATCAGAAGAGACAGGGTTCGAAACCGACGTCTTCGGTCCGTAGAGGAAGTAGTCGTCGTCGTGGAAGTAGTCGTCGCGGAACCGGGGCATCGTCGTTTGTCGGTGTCGTGGAAGTGGTCGGTTGGTCGCGGCACGTAGGAGCGCGGCAACGGACACCAGAAAGAAACGCGCACGGGCGGGCACCGCGACTCGGACAGTGACGACGACGCTACACCGGAGGGAGCACACGCACGGGCAGCACCTCGAAGGGTGGACAACACGGGCAACAACTGCAACATCGGATGTTTTGCGGGCATTCCACCGAGCACCTTGCGTGCGGCGGACGGAAGGAGGCGGAGGCGCGCGGCGGCGGGTCGCTCGGGGGAGCTGCGGCGTGGGGGCGCGAACAGCAAGCGCGCGACGCGCACGGCGGGCGGCAGCACGGCGTGGCGCGGCCGGCGGGCGTGGGACGGAGGCGACCGACGGCGGCGGCGTGGGACGGCCGGAGCGCGCGGCGTGGAGGCGTCGGGGCGTCAGGCCGGAGGCGGCGGCACGGCGCAGCAGGCCGGGGTGGCCGGAGGAGGTCAGGGAGGCGGCTGCGCCGGGTGACGCGGGCGCTGGTGCGGGCATGGAGGCGAGGAGGCCGGGCGGCGTGCGGCGGGGAGCGGAGCTCGGCGGCGAGGAGCGTCGGGCGGCTGGGAGCATCGGGCGGCGCGGCGAGGGCGCGCGCACGGCCGGAGTGCGCGGCCGGCGGGGAGCGGCCGGTGGGGAGCAGGCGGCGCGGGAGGCCGGGGGCCTGGCGACGCGCACGGCGCGGGCGGCCGGAGCTCGTGAGCGGGTCGGGCCGGCTGGGGCGCTGCGGGCGGCGGCGAGCGCGTCGCGGCGCGCGGCGAGCTGGTGGCGCGGTGTGGCGCAGGCGGCAGCGGGAGGCGGCCGGCACGGCGCAAGGCGCTGTGGGGAGCGGGCGGCTCGGGACGAGGCTGGGAGGATTTGTTGCGTGCGGGAGGAGGAAGGAGAAGAGGAGCCAACAGTTCAAGCTTGAGCTCGGCCTGCCCGTTCATGGCGGAGACCGAGAGGGTCGAGGATGGAATCGAGGAACCCGGCGGCAAATCTAGTGGGGGAGAGAGGGAAACAGACCGGTGGCTCACCGGGAGGGGCTCGGAGTAGTAGTTCGGAGTCGAGGAGGACCGACGGCGCTGAATTTCGGCGGGGCGGCTCGCCGGCCGTGGCGGAGGCGGAGACGAGCTCGTCGCGTTGGGTCTTCTCGGGCTCGATTGCTGCGGTGGAGGGGAAGGTGACGACGCGGCGCTGCTGCTGGGAGTCCTTGTGGCCCTTCGACGGTGGCAGGGCGGCGGCGCATCATGGATGTGGCCAGAGTTGCTTCGGTGGTGAAGGAGACAGAGAAGAGGATGGGGAAGATCGTGGCGGCGCGATGCGATGGGAGGAAGGAGGGACAATCTAGGGTTAGGG
This sequence comes from Poa annua, assembly GCA_026929855.1. Lineage (NCBI taxonomy): Eukaryota > Viridiplantae > Streptophyta > Magnoliopsida > Poales > Poaceae > Poa > Poa annua. Next base: position 116,934,896 of record CM049428.1, on the reverse strand, counting down.
CAGGAGAGAGCAGGGGGCGGCTAAAAGGAGAGAAGGGGAGTGGTTGGAAGTGGGGGCGACATGGCCATGCCTCGGTGTAAAGCAGGTTGTTCGTCTGCGTCCGTACAAAGAAGAAGGTGTGGTGGGCTGGGGGTTTGGGCCTAAGAGAGGGGAATAGGCCCAGGTAAGTTTTTCTACTGGTTTTTATTTCTTTTATTTATTTATTTTTTTGTTTTAGTGTTTTTAAGAAAAATAGAAAAAGAAGAGAGATAGAAACATTTAGCAAAACAAATAGTTTCAAAATATACAATTTAATATATTAGTTGGAATATATGAAGAAAAAAAATCACATTTAAATTAATTTGATTTGCATTTAGATTGAGAAGTGGAAAAGAATTTAAATGGAGTTAAATTTAAATGCAATAATTTAAATTAAGATTGACAAATGCAAATGATGCATGATGATGTCATGTTGATGCAAAAAGAAAAACAAACAATTTTTCTAATTGGGAAAAATCCCGGGGCGTTACAATCGACACCACTAACAAGGGATCGCGTCCCGCGATCCACGCCGAGACCACAAGAAGAGAGGGGTAACTATCGAGTCTTCAGGCTCCGTGATGAACTTCTCGACACCACTAACAATGGATTGTTGCTCCACCTGGAAATTCTTGACACCACTAACAAGGGATTGTTGCTCACGACGAAGACGACTCCGAAAGATCGAACCTAATAGGGTAAAAGGCAAGAAATCGTCCACCCACACGTAGGATCCCAAAACTTTGAAAGTTGGATAAGAGAAGAGACTCAAAACAAGTAAGGTAAGAGGAGAAATAGAATTGAGGAAAGGAGTAAATAGAAACCTATTGAGATATTTTTCAAAATAATTTAAGTCAAATAGTTTTCGACACTCTAGAAACAACGACCGTTAGCGAGGTTATCCTACAGGCTTTTGCGGACCCACTGCTTCGATAACCATTCGTATCGAAACAACAAGGAGATCGAAACCAAGGCTCTGATACCACTTTGTGACGCCCAAAAATCGGTACTATGTTGGGTTAATCGATCCCGCCGAAATCCACATAATAACGATTTTTGGTCGCCCACCAGACATAATGTGCACGCCGAAACATGCGCATTATGTGGGTGGAATTGTGATAACATTACAACAGTTACGAGACATCCACAAATACAACAGAAGATATATAATACAACAACGACTCGAACGAGTCAAGATACAAATATTATAATACAAAGATACAAATAACAGCGGAAGCAAAAATAGTATCCGACAACGGATAAGATGCAAATTGGACTAAGATTCCTGAAGATAAGCAATGGCGCCATATCCCTGCCCAGCCAAGCCGGAGGGATTCCCAAGCTAACGTCGTCAGACTTCAAACCTGTTGACTGCACATAAAGCACAACCCAAAAGAGGGTCAGGGCACTCCCTGGCAGGCAAAACCGACTTGCCTACTTTCTACACCATCTCCCAAAATATAGGGGAGGTGGACTTAGCGGCAGTAGCACTAGCAACCTAAAGAGACACGCTACAACTTCCGTCTAATTAGAGAGGGATAAGAGAGCGCATAAAGTAAACAGCTACTACTAACACCAATCATAACCCATTCTCGAATTAACCCCCTCAACCAAGTATGAGGAAGAAATCTGGGAAACTCACACGTTGAACAGTTTTAGTTACCATTTATTGTGAAAGTAATTCTATATTACTAGTCGGGTTAATTAACAATGATTAGGTGTAAGTTGTCTAGATCTTGTTAGCCAGCATCATCACCAAGTCGTCCATAACCGTGGACACGGCTCATCGATAAGATTATACCCTGCAGGGGTGCACTACTGGACCCATACTCGCATGATCAACCCAGTCAAAAACATTAGGGCCTTTCAACCCAACTCTTTTCCTTCACCGCAACAAGTCCAGGAGCCACCGGAGCTATGCTGGTCCCGGCCAAAAGGGTGCGGACTCCCGCAGGACACACCCCTCCGCACCAACAGGCCGCGCCCTATATGCATGTAACAAGGCACACCGCCAAAAGTAAAATACTACACTAGTATCAATGCATATGAGACAAATGGAAAACCCGAACTAGGTGCGGCTCCCGGACAAGTCGAAGTTCCAGTCAAAGTCGAGGGGGGCTCCATTGGACCTCCCACAAGTGGTTAGTGCGCTCAAAATTGGATCCGAGGACAAAATCTCAGTTCCTAGGTCGACACTTAGCAGAACAAAGCACCTCGCAAGGCCTTCCGTCGGTGCCTTATCATTTAATTATAATACCCCAAATATAATACAACATTTTATTAAGGTAGAATAATCTATCAAGCTAAGCATATGAAATAAACGACCAACAGAGGACTCGCACAACCAACTCTAAGCATGCGCTACTACTCGCAAGGCTAACAGATAAACATTCAACATGTGATGGGATGTGGGGATAAAGCTGTATAGGCTGCAGGATAAACATGTGATGGGATCACAATAAAGAATCGAATACTAGGGTAGCAGAGATCAACGGCAGGAATGAAAGACAATGTATAGGTAAACAAGCAAACTTTGCTTGCCTGTAATCCCGCATGGAAGCAGATCTTGTCGTTGCTCACACATCTCAACGTCGTATCCGCGAAGAAGCAACAAACACTGAAAAGCGTAAAAGATGCATTTACAACTACGGCAAAAGATCCAGCATGATCATGGGAGAATGATGCATGACATGGCAAGATGCATTGCGAGATGCACTTAATCCGAATTAAGCGGAACCGGGATTCCGACACTTAATATTTAGGTGCAAGTTATTTATTTACCAGCAATATTAAATGTTGGTTAGCATGGCAACACATGGCATGGGTGATCTAATTAAATTAAATAGAATATGGCATTATATGTAGTGATTGGCCCCACACATTCTATATTTATTTTTAGGTGACTTGCTACACCCGCAAATCCAAGAGATGCAAACCATGCAATTATGATGCGATATGCACAAGATAGATGGCATTTAATAAAATAGGTGTAGGGTTAGGGTTTGGGGTTCGCACGTTGGATCGGGAGAGACAGGGTTCGAAACCGACGTCTTCGGTCCGTAGAGGAAGTAGTCGTCGTCGTGGAAGTAGTCGTCGCGGAACCGGGGCATCGTCGTTTGTCGGTGTCGTGGAAGTGGTCGGGTAGTCGCGGCACGTAGGAGCGCGGCAACGGACACCAGAAAGAAACGCGCACGGGCGGACACCGCGACTCGGACAGTGAAGGCGACGCGACACCGGAGGGAGCACACGCACGGGCAGCTCCTCGAAGGGTGGACAAAACGGGCAACAACTGCAACATCGGATGTTTTGCGGACATTCCACCGACCACCTTGCGTGCGGCGGACGGAAGGAGGCGGAGGCGCGCGGCGGCGGGTCGCTCGGGGGAGCTGCGGCGTGGGGGCGCGAACAGCAAGCGCGCGGCGCGCACGGCGGGCGGCAGCACGGCGCGGCCGGCGGGCGTGGGACGGAGGCGACCGACGGCGGCGGCGTGGGACGGCCGGAGCGCGCGGCGTGGAGGCGGCGGCACGGCGCAGCAGGCCGGGGCGGCCGGAGGAGGTCGGGGAGGCGGCTGCGCCGGGTGACGCGGGCGCTGGCGCGGGCATGGAGGCGAGGAGGCCGGGCGGCGCGCGGCGGGGAGCGAAGCTCGGCGGCGGGGAGCGTCGGGCGGCTGGGAGCATCGGGCGGCGCGGCGAGGGCGCGCGCGCGGCCGGAGTGCGCGGCCGGCGGGGAGCGGCCGGCGGCGCGGGAGGCCGGGGGCCTGGCGACGCGCACGGCGCGGGCGGCCGGAGCTCGGGAGCGGGTCGGGCCGGCTGGGGCGCTGCGGGCGGCGGCGAGCGCGGTGCGGCGCGCGGCGAGCTGGTGGCGCGGCGTGGCGCAGGCGACGGCGGGAGGCGGCCGGCGCGGCGCAAGGCGCTGTGGGGAGCGGGCGGCTCGGGACGAGGCTGGGAGGATTTGTTGCGTGCGGGAGGAGGAAGGAAAGATGAGCCAACAGTTCGAGCTTGAGCTCGGCCTGCCCGTTCATGGCGGAGACCGAGAGGGTCAGGACGGAATCGAGGAACCCGGCGGCAAATATAGTGGGGGAGAGAGGAAAACAGACCGGTGGCTCACCGGGAGGGGCTCGGAGTAGTAGTTCGGAGTCGAGGAGGACCGACGGCGCTGAATTTCGGTGGGGCGGCTCGCCGGCCGTGGCGGAGGCGGAGACGAGCTCGTCGCGCTGGGTCTTCTCGGGCTCGATTGCTGCGGTGGAGGGGAAGGTGACGACGCGGCGCTGCTGCTGGGAGTCCTTGTGGCCCTTCGACGGTGGCGGGGCGGCGGCGCATCGTGGATGTGGCCGGAGTTGCTTCGGTGGTGAAGGAGACAGAGAAGAGGATGGGGAAGATGGTGGCGGCGCGATGCGATGGGAGGAAGGAGGGATGATCTAGGGTTAGGGCAGGAGAGAGTAGGGGGCGGCTAAAAGGAGAGGAGGGGAGTGGTTGGAAGTGGGGGCGACATGGCCATGCCTCGGTGTAAAGCAGGTTGTTCGTCTGCGTCCGTACGAAGAAGAAGGTGTGGTGGGCTGGGGGTTTGGGCCTAAGAGAGGGGAATAGGCCCAGGTAAGTTTTTCTACTGGTTTTTATTTCTTTTATTTATTTATTTTTCTGTTTTAGTGTTTTTAAGAAAAATAGAAAAAGAAGAGAGATAGAAACATTTAGCAAAAAAATAGTTTCAAAATATACAATTTAATATATTAGTTGGAATATATGAAAAAAAAATATCAGATTTAAATTAATTTGATTTGCATTTAGATTTAAAAGTGGAAAAGAATTTAAATGGAGTTAAATTTAAATGCAATAATTTAAATTAAGATTGACAAATGCAAATGATGCATGATGATGTCATGTTGATGCAAAAAGAAAAAGAAACAATTTTTCTAATTGGGAAAAATCCCGGGGCGTTACAAGCACCCCCGGCTTTTTAATTCACCAATTAATTCCCCAATTTTCTCTCGATCTCGTGATTCCCTTTGTCGGAGTTGCGGCGAGTTGAGAGGGGGATCTCTTCCACCATAGCCCGCTGCCGCGCTGCTGGTGTTCCGGTCCAAGTCTTCCGCTGCTCGTCCTGGACTGGAGCTTCGGAGGCCGTCGTCTCCATGGTATGTGTGTAATGCCCTGCGAGGTGCTGCGCTATCGGTGCTCGGAGGCCTACTTCCTCCACCCGACCTCGAGGTCATCTTCGTCGTCTTCGTCGCGCCGAGTTCTTCGTGACCTAGAGGTCGGCTACGTCGTCTTCGTCGTCAACGCTTGTGCGGGAGCATAATCTCCGCTATTCGGTTTACGAGGGTATGTATTCCGATCTCCGCCGTACTACTATATCTGCATAGTGTAGATCTTGGCTAGTTTAAGGATATCGTTGATAGGAAATTTTTTGTTTTCTGCATGAGATCCCCTTCAAAAGTATCTTCCAGGGATAACAATAAGAGTTGATCTCACGGTTTTAAGGCGTAATGCCTATGTCTTATTAATATGTGTATGTCCATCACATCGTTCAACCAACGACATGACTTCCATTGCCGACCGACGCAATGCCCTATGATCGGAAAACCTCGATCATCAATCGCGCAACGAAACTAGTATTAGTAGAGACTACTAGGTACCTGGTTGTTTCCACTTAATACAGACATACAATGAACCATCTAAATATGATTAATAAACTATCTTTATTAAGTGCCTCTAGGGCATATTCCCTTCACCAGTAAGGTATACCCACGTCATACACACTATTGCGTGATTGCACTCACCAAACCACGTGGTAGTCACATTGGAGAGGAGGCGGCTAGTGCCATTCTACATTTTCATCGGCTCGTGTAACTTGCTGATTTACCTGTTTTTATCCAGGTCCGACTCTGTTTCATGCTCATTCGTTTCGTTCCAGAAATAATTCATGGATTTTCTGCAATTTATGGAAGGCAATTCACGATATATGAATTATGTAGAGGGATACTACAATTGCTTAACAGTGGAATTTTTTGCAACAATAATAAAACAGGGTAATGGAGTAATCGACATAAATCATTCCTCTTCTTTTTTGAATTTTCCATGTATATTAAACCAACAAAGAGTACATGATTATATCGAATATAAAAATAAATTTAAAACAGACCAGCAAATCTATGAGATAATGCAATCCCTTTTCTTCATCCATGACACATCTTGTACTTTTCTAAAGGCAGCCGTAGAACAACGTCAAAACCTCCAAACCACACACATGTGAATACCACCGAAGCTTCTCCCTTTTTAATTTTGAGTCGCAATGCCAAGGCTTTGTGCACGCACGCAACCATTTTTAATCAACCAACATCGGCAAGAGTACCATCACTGCTATTTCAGTGACAAATAACCGAGCCACTTCGTCGATGACGCTGGGAGCCGAGAGAGCGAATTGCCATTGACGAAGGCGTAGTAGCCGGGATAGATAACGCGAGGACAACCCTCCTCGCGGCAACCATGAGAAACAATCCAAGATTGATCCGGTGAAACAAGATCTGAAGAACCATACCTAGACAAATTTAATCTTTCAAAGCCACCATTGACATGGAGAAGGTGATCTCCGAAGCGCGGAATATCACTTATTGCAAACGATGCCATCTACATTGACAAACAAGACAACAATCAAAATCAAACTCTAACATTAAGTACCCTGCACATGTCCGAGGTGCCCACCCCTCCTAGTGCCAGAGCGGCAACTAGAGGAGGTGAGGACCCGTCAATTCTTGAACGAAGACGACGACGAAGTTGCAGATGATGCCGGCGGCGACGACTAGCGTTGGAACCCTGGCCGTCGCCTTTCTCTTTTTCTGTGAAGCGTTGTGTAACTTGCTGCTGCCTCTTATCCACTATTTTAGGGGAGACAAAAAATAGTTGTGCATTGCTCCAAATCCGAAGGTGCATGAGCCAAACTATTTCTTGGGCCGTTGAGCTTTGCACGCTTGAATCTGGGCATGGAGTTGGGTGACAGACAGCAAGCTAAGGCGATTGACAAACAACACAATAAAGTGGGCTGTTCTATTTGTAAGAATTTGGCCTCTTTCCAAAGAAATAAATGGGCCTCAAGCCCGTGCTAGTGTGGAAGCGCTTACATTTTCTTTCCGGCTGTGGCAAACAGAAATCCAAGCGCCCGTTGAATTTTGCGTTTCTATTTCCTTAAATATGAAGCACGTTTTCTTTTACGACTGAATTTAAACCGTGTTTTCACACTATTTTTTCTTGGGAAAGGTGTGTTTACTTTTCATGATGATGTGGACATGTTTCATTTTTTTTGCACCATTTCCGATCAAATTTTCCTTGTATTTGTTCCCGCCATCCGAGTGCCTTTCTTCATAAGCTTATTTACAACACTTCTTGGTCATATTGTATCTTAATATATGTTACAAGAATAATACTTTAGCAGCTTTGATATAGACAACATGGCTGACCTAAATCGTGGACCTTGTTTCAAAATTTTGTTCAAAATGATAGAAATAGATTACGACCCCACTTGGGAACACTGTAAATTTTCCGCACGTATAAAAGGTGAGCCTTCTGCAGTCCGTTTATTTTTTCAGCCCTATACATGACTGAAACAGTGAAACGACGAACCAATCTATTGTGGAAAATATAAGCAATTTTCCGATTATATTAATCCAAATTTTATGACGTATATGGTGCTAATGACATACTAAAACTGAGTAGTGTAAACGTGTACTAGACATATAGTAGATACATCTACATAAATCGCTAGTACAGTAAACAAGTAAATAATCAGGCAGGGTATGAACATATCATACCCGATAGCTGGCCAATTGGCTGAAGCGGAAGCAGCGGCGTCGTCGGCCACCCTCTTGTCCGCGGCAGCCTTCTTGATCTCGGCGTCAGTGCTCATGGTGATGACGAAGCCAACGAGGACGTAGTTGAAGTAGAGAAAGTAGAGGATGAAGATTGGCGAGCAGTCGCGTAAGAGACGCTCCCCAAAAACCTAATCGCCCCTCTCCCGTACAGGAAACGGAGAGGCGGGGTTTCGGAGGCCTGCTCTCCCGTCGACCGTGTACGCGGCGGACGGGATGGGATCAACGATGGCAATTACAACGAGGAGGAACGCCGGTGGCGGCTGTGGGCAGATGAGTTCTTCTGTCTGATGAATCTTCGGAGAGGAGCGACCTCTCCTTTTATTCACAGACGCGAGAGACAAAGGGTACATGCGAAACGCACGTAATGAATAATCGTTAAGACTGAAAACGCACGTACTTAAGAGCACTTAAGACACGACGTTTCAGCTAGCAATCAATCTCCATTACCGCAGAGTGTTTCGTGACCGTTGACATTTTATTCCTGCGTGACAAAAAGAATACATCGGCTCGGCGAGATTCCCGCAACCCGCGGCGCGGCGCGTCGTGTCGTGTCGTGACGAGGCGAGGCGTGGCGAGGCGGGTGGCGGAGGAGGAGGAGCGCGCGTGTGGTACACATCCATTCTCCTCATACCTCATACCAACTCATACTAGTAGTAGAGTGCCTCAGTATATAGGCTGGTGCACATCTCATCCAACTAGCAGTATGGGACTAAACTTGAAGGAGATATGCCCTAGAGGCAATTAATAAAGTGTATTCTTTATCATATCTCGTTTGTTCATAATAGGTTTTTGTGTCATGCTAGAACCGTATTAAGCGGAAACATTAATGCGGGTGTGATACGTAAACAACCAGGTCCCTAGTAGCCTCTACTAAGACTAGTTTCGTTGCGCGATTGATGATCGAGTTTTCCCGGTCATGGGGCATGGCGCCGGTCGGCAATGGGAGTCATATCGCTGGAGAACGATGTGATGGACATACCCAGATTTGGAGAACATAGTCGTTACGCCTTTGACCGTGAGATCAACTTTTATTGTTATTCCTGGAAGATACTTTGATTGCACCAAACGTCGTATCTTATTTAGTATGACAATAACGGTGATACTTTTGGGTATCGGAAAGGAGTAGTTGAGACGAGGGGTCAAGAGCGGGATTTGCCAGTCCGCATAGCAGGATAGATACTCTCGGACCGACTCGGTGAGATCATGTCTAATCAGCTTGCAAGCATGTGACTAGGTCACGGAGACATGAGATCATGAACGAGTAGAAGATAACGTCGTCGGTAACGAGGTCGGGATTAGGTATGGAGATATCTATGGAACGACGCTCGTACGTGCTAAGTATCGCTATGGCAAAAGGTTTAAGACTTTGCGTTCAGGTTTGATAGATGAAAGTCATTCGTTATATCACAGGGATTAATTCATGGGGTCCATGCCTACGAGTTAGTCGTTGATCATAGAGGAGTCTTGGTCATACCTGTTATTATATCGAACCGCTAGGGTAACACACTTAAGGGGTTTCGACAAGACAACCGGAAAGGAAAGAGATCACCGGGAGCGTCCCGGGAGGGGTCCGATGGAGATCGGGCAACGACGAAAGAGTTTTCGAAGCTAGGAAAAATTATATATATTATGTTTGATATTAATTAGTGTAATTAATATGCAAATATGATTTTATATATTTATTTTTGGATTTATTTAGGCTGATTTCCCTAAATGGGTTTTCTGGTCGAAAGAAGCCCCAAGAGGGGGAAAAATCCCTAGGGGATTCGGTGGGGGCCAGGAGGGGCCGACCCAAGTGGGCCAGGGGCCCACTAGGGGGGCGGCGCACCTCCAATGCCGCACCAGGCATGTGGGGTTAGTCCCACATTGCCTGGCTGGCAAGGTTGGCTTCCCCTGGGAGACTATATAAGAAAGGGCACCCCTGGCCTTTTAATTCACCAATTAATTCCCGATTTCTCTCTCGATCTCGTGGTTCCCAAGTCGGAGCCGCGCCGAGCAGAGGAGGAGGATCTCTTCCACCATAGCCCACTGCCGCTCTGCTGGTGTTCCGGTCCAAGTCTTCCGCTGCTCGTCCTGGACTGGAGCTTCGGAGGCCGTCGTCTCCACCGTACGTGTGCGACTCCCTGCGAGGTGCTGCGCTAGCGGTACTCGGAGGTCTGCTTCCTCTACACGACCTTGAGGTCGGCTTCGTCGGTCTTCATCGACAACGTTTGTGCGGGAACGTAATCCCCGCTTTCGGTCTACAAGGGTACGTATTCCGATCTCCGTTCGTACTACTATATCTGCATAGAATAGATCTTGGCATGCTTTTAGGATATCGTTGGTAGGAAAATTTTTGTTTTCTGCACACGATCCCCTTCAAAACTCCCACCACATGCCATGACAACATGGGCCTTAGGGATTTTCAGGAATTGATAATGGGCTAAAAGGCCCAATATTTCAGCAATCCCCCACCAGATCCCAAAGACCCATGAATATGTCATCCGTTCCAAACACTGTTTTGATATACCAGTATTTTCCGTAGAGACCTGTTAAGGTTGAACTCTACCTAGAGCAATTAGCTACACTCCTTCACAACTAACAATGGACTAGGCCTTGAATTGTTAGTTTGGCGTAAAGTAGTTTCACTAACTGTCTTACCAGTACTAGGCTGCCGAAGGCTGACCCCTCGGGTGGAGCATATTAGTCACTCCTGACCTTTTTCATGAATTTACTAGAGATCACCCTAATCTCATAGACTGTGACCAGCAGTCAGGTTCATATAGGTGTGTTCCTCCAAAGATCGCTCTCTAGGATAGCGTCTTGCTTATGCAAAGCTTTGGAACACATTAAGACAAACGTCAACCTGTCATACAGCAAAACCGAGAGTATTGCATCTCAACGGAATGGGTTAGTATAGTTCACTCTCTCCAGTTAACCAATAGCTTGTTCTTCCCAGGTCCTACCTCACGGGATCTCCGATCACATAGGTTGGGTTACTACCATGGCAACTCATGTGGGTTTCATACCCATCTCCCTCGATGCATTTTCTATCACAACACGTGATAGCCCTTTGGTGAAGGGATCTGCCAGATTCTTAGCCGACTGGATATAATCCAACGCTATAACTCCGGAGTTTCTTAAATGTCTGACATATTTTAATCTCATTCTTATGTGTTTGTTGGACTGCATGTTGTCCTTTGAACTCTTAACCTTAACAATCACTGTTTGGTTATCACAGTTCATTAGGATAGACGGAACTGGCTTTTCAACCACTGGCAAGTCCATCAAAAGATCTCGAAGCCATCCTGCTTCGACACCAGATGTGTCCAATGTTGTTAATTCTGCTTCCATTGTCGATCTCGTCAGGATCGTTTGCTTGCAAGACTTCCAGGAAACAGCACCACCTCCAAGAGTAAACACATACCCTGTTGTGGCTTTCATCTCATCGGCACCAGAGATCCAATTCGCATCACAATACCCTTCAAGCACTGACGGACTTCCAGAATAGTGAAGTCCGTAGTTCTCAGTACCTTTCAGATAGCGCATAATTCTTTCGACAGCATGCCAATGCACATCACCCGGATTAGAAACAAACCGGCTAAGTTTGCAAACCGCAAACATGATGTCAGGCCTTGTCGCGCTAGCTAGATACATGAGAGAACCTATTAATTGAGAGTACCTCAGTTGATCCTTAGCTGTGCCAGTAAACTTTCGAATCTGCACACTAGAATCATAAGGCGTTGGAGAAGCTTTGCAGTCCGAATATCCAAATCGACTCAAAATCTTCTCAACGTAATGGGATTGCAAAAGTGTTATCCCACCCTCATTATCTCTCAATAGCTTGATGTTCAAAATAACATCAGCCACACCAAGGTCTTTCATCTCAAAGTTTTGAGATAGAAAAGACTTGACCTCCTCAATGACTTTGAGGTTGGTCCCAAAAATCAGTATGTCATCAACATACAAGCACATTATAACTACTTCGCCCCCACCATGGCGATAGTATACGCATTTGTCAGCCTCATTAACAACAAAACCAGTAGAGGTTAAAGTTGTATTGAATTTCTCATGCCATTGCTTAGGCGCTTGTTTCAGGCCATATAAAGATTTCAGTAACTTACATACCTTGCTATCTGGCTGTTGCATATAGATTTCCTCGTCTAGCTCTCCATTTAGGAAAGCCGTCTTAACATCCATTTGATGGACGAGAAGACCATGCGAGGCCGCCAACGAGAGTAAAACTTGTATGGTGGTCAGTCTGGCAACAGGTGAGTAAGTATCGAAGAAATCTTCCTCTTCTTTCTGGGCATAGCCCTTGGCCACAAGCCTAGCCTTGTACTTTTCAATCGCACCATCGGGCCTAAGCTTCTTTTTGAACACCCACTTACATCCCAACGGTTTACAACCGTAAGGACGTTCAGTAATTTCCCATGTCCCGTTAGCCATGATGGAATCCATCTCGCTACGGACTGCTTCTTTCCAGTAATCAGCATCCGAAGATGCATAAGCCTCTGAAATAGAAGTGGGAGTGTCATCCACATGGTACACGAGAAAATCGTCGCCAAAGGACTTTGCAGTCCTCTGTCGCTTGCCCCTACCAAGGGTTTCCTCATCATCCTTCTCAGGATTTTCATCATGTGTTTGTTCATAATATTCCATAGGAATGGCAGGCTCAGGAGTTTCCTCAGATTCCTATATAGAAGTGCTTTGCATATCTTTTATAGGAAAAACATCCTCAAAGAAAGTAGCATCTTTAGACTCCATAATCGTACCGACCTTCACGTCAGGTACATCAGATTTCACTACCAAGAATCTATAGCCAACGCTATTCTTAGCGTAGCCCAAATTAACACAGTCCACGGTCTTAGGTCCAAGCTTACGCTTTTTGGGGATTGGCACATTGACTTTCGCCAAACAGCCCCAAGTACGTAAGTATGAGAGTGTTGTCCTCCTCTTCTCCCATTGTTCATAGGGAGTGAGTTCATTATCTTTTGTTGGAACCTTATTCAGGACATGACATGACGTCAATAGCGCCTCCCCCCACCATGCCTTGGATAATCCCGATGTATCTAACATGGCGTTAACCAAATCAGTTAGAGTACGGTTTTTCCGTTCGGCAACCCCATTTGACTGGGGAGAATAGGGAGGCGTCCTCTCATGAATAATTCCATGTTCCATACAGAAAGAGTCGAACTCATTAGATAAGTACTCTCCACCACGATCAGACCGGATGTGTTTAATTTTCTTTTCAAGTTGGTTCTTCAACTTTTGCTTTATAGATTTTAAAGTAGTGTAGAGCCTCATCTTTAGTACCTAACAAATATACATAGCAAAATCTAGTGGAATCATCTATCGGTGTGATGAAATATCTCTTTCCACCTTTAGTCAAAACACCATTCATCTCACAAAGATCATAATGTATAAGTTCTAACGGTGCCAAGTGTCTTTCCTCCGCAGCTTTATGAGGCTTGCGAGGTTGCTTTGCTTGAACACACGATACACATTTAGAACCTTTGGCTAAAGTGAAAGATGAGATTAAACTTAGTTTTGCTAGCCGCGTCATACAACCGAAACCAATGTGACAAAGACGTGAATGTCAAACTTCTGTTTCATTAACATTCGAATGAATATTGTTCACGACTTTATTACAGAAATCAGCAAGAGAAAAGCGGAACATGCCTCCGCATTCATAACCTTTTCCAACAAATAGTCCATATTTCGTAACAACTACTTTATTAGACTCGAATACCAACTTAAACCCCTCTCTACATAGAAGGGAGCCACTAACGAGATTCTTCTTGATGGCGGGGACATGCTGAACGTTCTTGAGCTGCACGATCCTTCCCGAAGTAAACTTCAGATCGACCGTGCAACACCAAGAACAGAAGCACTCACGCCATTCCCCATCAATACGGATCCGTTCCCTGTGACCTGATAAGAAGAAAACAATGAAATGTCAGCACACACATGAGTATTTGCACCAGTATCAATCCACCATTCGTTAGACTGAAAAACTGAAAATACAGTAAACAAATTACCGTACCCGGATGCACCGTTCTCATTATTGCTCACGATCATGTTGACAGACTTGGGGTCTTGTCCTGGTTTCCTGAACTTCTTCGGGCACTTAGGAGCCCAATGTTCCTCTGAACCACAGGTGTATCATGCACCTTTCTTATTATCCTTCTTGAAAGATTTGTTACCCTTCTTCTTGAAGTCGGTATTCTGTTGGACGACAGTTTTTCCCTTGTGCTTGTGGGAGTTGAAGTTCTTCTGTACCATATTTGCAACAGAAGCACCTTCGCCTTTTCCATGCGAGTCCTTTGCCCTTGAATTCTGTTCAACACTCAGATGGCCAATGACATCCTCAACAGAGAATTCACGCCTCTGATGTTTCAGATTAGTAGCAAAGTTTCTCCAGGAATTGGGCAGCTTAGCGATTATGCATCCCGGGACAAACTTGCCCGGTAACACACACTTTAGAAGCTCAAGCTCCTTAGCGATGCACTGTATCTCATGAGCTTGTTCCAATACAGAACAGTTATCAACAATTTTGTGATCATGGAACTGCTCTATAGTGTACATCTCGCTTCCAGCATCAGTTGCGTCGAATTTAGATTCGAGCGCCTCCCACAAGTCCTTGGCAACCCGCACATGTAAATATGCGTCAACCAACTTATCTCCGATCACGCTTAGAATGGCTCCAACAAAGACGACGGTGGCATCCCTAAACGCATTCTCTTGTTCAGGAGTAATCGTTTCAGTGTGAGTGACACCGGCGACCCAGAACACGTTCATCGCAGTGAGCCATAAGATGGTTTTGGTTTGCCAACGCTTAAAATATGTCCCCGTAAAAGGGTCTGGTTTCAGTGCAGTAGCAAAACCATTGACCGAAAATTGCCTACACAAATTAGGTTTTTGGATTGTTGAGAATATAAGCAATTTTCCGATTATATTAATCCAAATTTTAACTGAAATCATGACGCATATGGTGCTAATGACATACTGAAACTTAGTAGTGTAATCGTGTACTAGACATATAGTAGATACATCTACGCAAATCGCTAGTACAATAAACAAGTAAATAATCAGGAAGGGTATGAACATATCATACCCGATAGTTGGCCAATTGGCTGAAGCGGAAGCAGCGGCGTCGTCGGCCACCCTCTTGTCCGCGGCAGCCTTCTCGATCTCGGCGTCAGTGCTCATGGTGATGACGAAGGCGACAAGGACGTAGTTGAAGTAGAGAAAGTAGATGATGAAGATTGGCGAGCAGTCGCGTAAGAGACGCTCCCCAAAAACCTAGTCGCCCCTCTCCCATTCAGGAAACCGAGAGGCGGGGTTTCAGAGGCCTACTCTCCCGTCGACCGTGTACGCGGCGGACGGGATGGGATCACGATGACAACTACAGCGAGGAGGAACGCCGGTGGCGGCTGTGGGCAGATGAGTTCTTCTGTCTGATGTATCTTCGGAGAGGAGCGACCTCTCCTTTTATGCACAGACGCGGGAGACAAAGGGTCCAGGCGAAACACACGTAATGAATAATCGTTAAGACTGAAAACACACGTACTTAAGAGCACTTAAGACACGACGTTTCAGCTAGCAATCAATCTCCACTACCGCAGAGCGTTTCGTGACCGTTGACATTTTATTCCTGCGTGACAAAAAGAATACATCGGCTCGGCGAGATTCCCGCAACCCGCGGCGCGGCACGTCGTGACGTGTCGTGTCGTGACGAGGCGAGGCGTGGCGAGGCGGGTGGCGGAGGAGGAGGAGCGCGTGTGGTACACATCCATTCTCCTCATATCCCATACCAACTCATACTAGTAGTAGAGTGCCTCAGTATATAGGCTGGTGCACATCTCATCCAACTAGCAGTATGGGACTAAACTCCCACCACATGCCATGACAACACGGGCCTTAGGGATTTTCAGAAATTGATAATGGGTTAAAAGGCCCAATATTTCAGCATCTATGCCTAAAATATATACCGTATACTCTATATTTTTAGAGGAAGATACTAAAATATCTAAAGGAAAAAAGTTATGCTGAGAACACCTATGTAAAAAATTAGCATTTCTTTGCAAAAATAAAAAAGGGCAAAACAACGGTAGCATTTCGGTCCAAGAAACTAAACAGACTCCTCTTCCCAACCAAAATCAGCAATAACACGTTTCACGACACTCGGAGGGAGGAGGTCACCAAAAAAAAAAACTTGCTACCGCCAGTTGACACCTGGCGGGCCCACGGAGCAAGCCACGTTATCCATGACACTCAGTAGCAGAGCAGCAGCAGAGTGGGGAAAATTTTCTTTTATTTTTCGTTTGGAAAAAAAGAAAAGATAAAAATCGAAGGCTTCAAAAAGCCAAAGCCTGCTCCTCTCCTCCACATTCCAGTTCCAGACAGCCAGCCGCAGCGGTGTGTGTGCGCCTGCGGGGACACCAAACACCAACCTCCCCACACACACCCTCACCCCGCCGCCGCCAACGCCTCCTCCTCCTCTTCGCCGCTGCCGCCAACGCCGACGCCGCGCGGTCTGCGTCCCCGAGGTGAGCCCCGCTCCCGCCTCCTCCCGCCCCGATCGCCGCACCGCTCCGTGCGCCGTCGACCGCCTGCCTCCCGTGTCGGCGGCGGCGGCAGCGGGCGATCGCCGCCGGGTGGGCCGATCTTAACGCCCCACCGCGTCCGATCGCGGGGCGTCCGTTCCCTCGCCCGCCGATCTCCCCGTTCCGTGCCGGATATTTGGATTGCCGCGCGTTGTTTTGTTCCTTCGGTGGCGGCTGGCTTGGGGCTCGGGCTACCGTTTTGCGGGGACGATCGGGCGCGTCTCGAGGATGCAGCGAACCTATACATACATACGCGCGCGCGTTAGCCCTGAGCGCGTCGATCGGTTTTGGCGGCGGGAGTTTGTGTCGAGGGGATCGGGGTAGGATTTGGGGCCTTGGGGGTGATGGAGAGTTTGTGGGGAGCATCTGTTGCCTAATCCCATGTCGTAGTTCGGGGGTGCTAGATTCGTCCCCGGAGAAGGAACAGGGGTCGCCGCCACCTTGTCGTGTCCCCCCGGGAAGTGTTCTGGATGGGTATCGAAGTAGTGGTAGAAATGGAAACTGCTTTTGTGGGATTTCATGTTTCCTGACTTCCTGTAATACTATATGTTTGATCGCTTCCTGGTAGAATGTACTACGTTTATACTTACTGACCCTTGGTGTTGTTGGTTTCGAGTGGCAGATTAGTGTGTGGTAGGAAGTGCATGGGGAGGAAGGATGCCGGAGCTGCGTAGCGGAGTCCGGCAGTCTCGGCTGAAGGCGAAGAAGGTCGAGGACCTTGACGTGCAGGAACCAGCGGTGAACTTGGTAGAGACGGCTCCCACGGTGGCAGGAAGGCGTGGTAGAGGGAGGGGTGGGAGAGCTGGAGGGCGAGGAGCTGGGAGGGGAAGGGCGGGAGGAAGAGGGCGAGGCGTTCCGGTGATTGACTTGGATCCGGACCAGCCTTTTGAGGCTCTTCCTGGAGCTGCTGTTGGTGGAGGTGTTGTGGGTGGCCCACAGCGCGTTGAGGAACTTGCTGATAAAGTTGTGAAGATGGATGGCGGGAGTCCTGAGAAGGTCGGTGGAGGTGAAGATGACGCATCTCCGGTACCAGAAAAGGTACTTGTTCGAATGGACTCTGCCTCTCACTAATTTCTGTGTTTTGATTTGCTCTTCCCCTTTTAGAAGATAGCGACAAATCTTAAATACGTAGAATAACTAGCTAAATACACTTGCTTGGCTATGCATAAGAAATTCATATAACCGTCCAATTCACACTTCACTTATGCTGCAGTGCTCATTAAGTTCTGTCTATGCTGGCATCACGCCTCTGTGCCACGTATCATGATTCGTTGTGTCCAGTTTAATTAGTTATTAATTTTGTTAGAGATTCTATAAGTATGGTGAAAAAGGCAAGTGTTACGCCTGGATGAACCACGCCTTGCCAGTTCCCATTTACAAGGTAGTAAATACTGTAAAACAAGATAATTCAGAAGAAAATAAATCAGTGGAATTATCTTTGTCGTTGCACATATTTTGGCATTGCTTGTAATAATGCTTCATGAGAATCACCGAGGTGTATGCTGGTCCATGCCGGGGAAGAAAAAAGAACATGTAAGTGGGATTTTTCTCTTCTTAATGCTATGGACTGGAAATGGTGAATATCATTCTCAGGCGAGGAACAATTCTATCCCTTAAAATGATATACATTATAATAGGAAATAATTGGATCCAACCCCAGACACGTTGTAATTAATTTATATCAATTAAGTGATTTGTTAGGGCAGGTGTGTGTGCGCCCGTGTGCGCCTGCGTGAAACCAAACACCAACCTCCCCACATGTACCCTCACCTATGCATAAAAAAACTGTATAGCCGTCCACTTCACACTTCACCCATGCTGCAGTAATTAAGTTCTGTCTATGCTGGCGTCACACATCTGTGCCCCGTATCATGCTTCATTCTGTCCAATTTAGTTATTTCAAAACCAATGTACAACTCCGTCTATTTTGTTGTTATACTTATTTTGGCATTGCTTGTAGTAATGCTTCATGAGAATCACCGGAGTGTATGATCATATTAATACTTGCATTTGTTAGCTCCAGCTATATCCGTTTCTAAATTTGGAAGGACAGATCCTAGCCCACACGTTTTAATGCGTGAGGGCAGGTGTAGGGCCTACAATTATGTTTTGTTTGGGATGACTTTCATGGATTACTGTACGTGGTTTCTTTTAAATGATATTAGATTGAAGTTCTCTGGATTTTCATTTCTGAAATAATAAGAACCCAAATTGACGTCCGCGAAGACTTGAGGCTGGGTGGCTGGATTGTACATCGCTCCCACTTATTTTTAGCACTACAAGTTGCTGCTTCGAATCTCTCAAGATTCATTTTACGTAATGCAAGCTGCTATTTCTTTTACCATCATAGGTTCAAATGTAATGAAGTAAAACATTACTAGTTTAAGCACATACATAATTTAATATAGACGTGAATGTGCTGTGTCAAAGCGTTGGGCTATTACCCCTACTAAACGAATGTAACTAACGGAAGAAATTTAGGTGACATGGTTAAATAAGACATATCCAGCAAGATATTTTATATCAAAATCTAACTTTTTTATCTCATGAGATCTATCAAAGACTAAGAGTTGAGGACCCTATGTGCATGTGGAGTAGTGCCGTCCGAGGGGGTGTAGAAGCTGCACTCTCTTTTGGGAGCTAAAGGTCCCTGTGGCTTACTGGAGGTGGTGGAAGCTCTTTCAGAAATAATGGGTATATAAATAAGATAGACAACCCATATACATACTGGCGGCTGGCCTGATGTGGAAGCTCCCTAAAAAAGGTCGTAAATATATAAATAAGAAACCGATGCTACTACAGCAATAACGGAAATAACCGATGCTACATCAGAAACTAAATCTTGAGCATTAGGATTCACCTTTGATGCATCTAGTAATAAGATATGGCATACACATTCAAACTGATCCTTGTTTATCTAAATCTATGTCTATACCTTGAATTTTGGCAGGCGGGCATTTGCGTTTTTCTGGAATCACACTTTATTTGAATGGCGTTTAATTTCTAACAGTAATCTGTAATCTTATGGTCGATACCTGGATGGTTTAAGCTACCTTCAAATTTTATTTCAGCAGTACATGTTGGCAATTTCAAAGAACTGAGCATTCTTGGGATAATGGGTTGCAATTCAAGTGGCATAATGAGATCTAAGTTGAAATGAAAATGAAATTAGTCATCCACTAGACATGTATCTTGATTTTCAATAATCTGCAGGTTCAAGTAGGCCATTCTCCACAATACAAGGTAGAGCGGAAATTGGGCAAGGGTGGTTTTGGACAGGTCTATGTAGGCAGAAGAATTTCTGGTGGAACAGAGCGAACTGGACCTGATGCTTATGAGGTTTATCTTTACTTCTGTTCCTTTTTTTCTTAAAAATATGCTATTTTAATATAGTATGATGCCAATAGCGATGTCTTCTCTCATTACAGGTTGCTTTAAAATTTGAGCACCGCAACAGCAAGGGGTGCAACTATGGCCCTCCATATGAGTGGCAAGTCTATAGGTAATTACATTGTAATAACAAGCTGATTCCGTCAATATTTGAAGATCTTGGAAATCATAAGATTTATACATAAACCTCAAAATGCTCTTTTGTATATTATGCAGATTCCTAGTCATATTGGATCCATTTTTTTAACGTAGTTGTACTAACTTTTCTATATTAACGTAGGCACCGAAGAGTGAATGCTTACTTAAGAACTTTCTTTGTTGTTATTTCTTTTATTTGATTTAGCAGTATTATTATCTTTTGAGAAATAAGGAAGGCTTCCTTATCGTTGCTGTTCACCACTTACAAGAACCAATCGTATTACTTGTCTCACCAAACTACTTCCCACTTATTCTGATGTTTAATTGTGTATTTGTTTAAGCTCTCTGAACGGATGCTATGGTGTACCATGGGTTCACTATAAAGGCCGCCAGGGGGACTATTATGTGCTGGTTAGTTATATAAACATTTTATAATTTGTTTGAAAAAGTTCTTTTGCAACCCTGAGCTAAATTATTTTGCTGTTTCAGGTCATGGACATTTTAGGGCCTAGCCTTTGGGATGTTTGGAATTCTGTTGGACAAGCGTAAGATGGATACACATATTTGCCTTTTGTTTTAGCCATATCAGTTTTCAGATAGAACAGCTGATTGATAACGATTGTTTGGAGCAGGATGTCTCCAAGTATGGTTGCTTGTATCGCTGTAGAGGCAATCTCTATTCTTGAGAAACTTCATGCAAAGGGGTAACCAATCTCTTGCTAAGTATGCCTTCAATATGTCCTACTAATGATACAGCTTCCCAGATTTACATGTTTATTCTTGAAATGGTTTTTTCAGGTTTGTTCATGGAGACGTTAAACCAGAGAATTTTCTACTTGGCCAACCTGGATCACCTGATGAGAAGAAGCTCTTTTTGATTGATCTTGGTTTAGGTATGTCATGGCAAAGTTCTTGTGATAAATAATTCATCAATCATTCCAATTTGTCACACAACTTAGGGCTCTGCGTAGCATTCTCTGCATTCTTAACAGTACTATATACCTGCCTCATACATAAACAAGTGCTCACTCCTACCATTTACACTCAGCGTCGAGATGGAAGGAAACTTCATCTGGACAACATGTTGACTACGATCAGAGGCCTGATATTTTTAGGTTTGTTTTATCTAAGGATCAATTGTTTTTCATTTCCTTTCAGTTTTGAGATTAACCTGTTACCTTCTTTTGGACAGGGGCACAATAAGATATGCTAGTGTGCATGCCCATTTAGGTCGTACTGGTAGCAGAAGGGATGATCTGGAATCACTAGCATATACATTGATATTTCTACTCAGAGGAAGATTGCCTTGGCAAGGCTACCAGGTTTTCTCTCTTACTCTTGATAGAAACTCATAATCATTACTATAGTTTCCAGTTGTACTCAAGAATTTGAATCACACCTAGTGGACTATGTATGGCCACTTGCATGATGAGTAACGTGAAACTAATTTATTACTTTCACCTAATTGAGAGTACCAATGACATTCTCTTTCTTTTTATCATTTGCCAACACATTCACTGATTATGATAGTCTATGCAATGTAAATCTTTGTGTTTGACTTTTGCTAAATGACGTGCAGGGCGAGAACAAGAGCTTTCTTGTTTGCAAGAAGAAAATGGCTACCTCTCCAGATCTGATGTGCTGTTTCTGCGCGCCTCCTTTTAAAATCTTCCTGGAGACTGTGACAAACATGAAATTCGATGAAGAACCAAACTACCCAAAGCTGATTTCCCTCTTTGATGAATTAATTGAGCCCCAGCATTTGAGGCCTATTAGAATTGACGGCGCGATAAAGGTTATTTTATAGAACTGCTTCCCTTTTTCCCTACAATCTTAGCCGGTACTTTACCCATTCATACAGTGAGCTTGTTTAATTTGACCCTTAGTTAATTTCATATTTAGGCTGGACAAAAACGAGCAAGAGGAAATCATGAAGAAGATGAACAACCTAAGAAAAAAGTTCGACTTGGAAGCCCAGCCAACCAGTGGATTTCAGTATATAATGCTAGGAGGCCCATGAAACAGAGGTACGAAATGTATCACAGCTTTGTAGGTTGAACTTGAACATGTTAATGAATCTTCATTTGCCACAATCTGCTATAATTTATAAGCAGTCTGTGTGTGATGGACGGCCTGAAGTTTGTCCGTAAATATTTCAACTTTGAAGTACGCACATGGTGAGCAGGATTCAGATTTTTTTCGTTATCTCAGTGCTCCATGTTAAGGTCTAATAGATGCTACAGTTGCACGCTCGCACTTCTAAGAATTTCTTCTGAAAAGTGCCAATGTTTCTGATTTATCAGAAATCATGTACACGTCATTAGTGATCTGCCAATTCGATTCAGAACTTGCAGTCGATTGTATTATATTGTTCTCAGCTAGTCGTCTAGTCTGTAAACCATGATTTTCAAATTGCCCTTTTAGTAACTTCTTGTTTCCCCCCCTCTCAGATACCATTACAATGTAGCAGATACCCGACTTCATCAACACATAGATAAAGGGAATGAAGATGGATTGTATATTAGTTGTGTAGCATCTTCAGCAAATCTCTGGGCCCTTATTATGGACGCTGGAACTGGGTTCACATCACAAGTCTATGAACTTTCGCCAATATTCCTGCACAAAGTAGGTTATCACTCCCTGAGCATGCTGCTTTTCTTTCGTCGGGCTCCTAATTGCCTATTTATTTTTTCTAGGATTGGATTATGGAGCAGTGGGAAAACAATTACTACATCAGTGCCATAGCAGGAGCAACAAACGGAAGTTCCTTGGTGGTTATGTCAAAAGGTTTGTTGGATTTGTTCTTTTGCCGAAAAACTTATCATTTGTTAGCAGATAAAAAACACAAAGGGCTATTTGTTATATATATTTAGACTGGTCCATCCATATTGAAGTATTTTTCCTGCTTCTGCTTCCACGACTTTGCTAGTATTTCCATTCAGTGGTAGAGAGCTGACTGTCTTCTGCATATAGTGGATACCCTGTTTCCCAGTTGAAGTGTTCTTTTTGTGGATATTTGTGACATGAATGAGGTTAATCTGGATTGGTTGTTTGCGCTTTGCAGGAACCCCTTACACTCAACAGTCTTACAAAGTTAGTGAATCGTTCCCCTTCAAGTGGATCAACAAGAAATGGAAAGAAGGATTTCATGTTACGTCAATGACTACTGCAGGGAGCCGCTGGGGTGTAGTCATGTCAAGGAACTCTGGATACTCTGAACAGGTAATGTGACAATCCACGAGGCCAATGTGAATTATACAATGGGGATTGTTAAAGAGCATATAGAACCAAGTTCTGTTGTTTGAAATCAAATTAATGCTGCTTCTGCTATGTAACACAGGTAGTAGAATTGGATTTTCTATATCCTAGTGAAGGTATCCACCGGCGATGGGAGAATGGATATAGAATAACTTCTACAGCAGCCACTGGTGACCAAGCTGCTTTTATATTGAGCATTCCCAAAAGAAAATTGATGGACGAGACACAAGAAACTCTTAGAACATCTGCTTTCCCAAGCAACCATGTAAAGGTAGGATCATATCATATCTTTTGTTCTTCAGTACATGATTGTAACTCTTGTCGTGGTTTTAGTTCAAATTTAAACTAAAACCACGACAAGAGTTATGTAACGGAGGGAGCAATATAGAGAATGTTAAAGTTTTGAACTATAAGAAGTTAATAGCTGTCATCTGGTTCTGTTTCAATCTGCATGTATAATTGCATGTTAAGCATGATAGTACTTGAACCATAAGTTGGCTATCGATTCTGCTGTTCTGATATCTCTTTATGTTAGTTTCTTATTTTGTCTGAATATAATCCACTCCAACCAGATTTATTATTCTATGCTGCTGTTTGTTGCGTCTACAGAGCTATTATCCTTGCTCAAACAGTAACTCCATGAACCCCTCTAATTTTGACATTTGGTTGTCCTTCTGTAGGAGAAATGGGCCAAGAATCTCTACATTGCCTCTATATGCTTTGGCCGGACTGTGTCTTGAGACTTGCATGCACACCAAGCTCGAGCTGAGCATATTCAAATGATTTGACGTCAAGAACCAGCAATTTTTAGTTGCTGCTGTGATGCTCTGTATGTGTAGGTAAATTGGGTAGATGAACCTTACATCATGGCCAGAGTAGGGGGCGCTCCAGAAGAAGGGATGGCGGCCAGCTAATAAGCAGATGGATGTGTGATGCGGCTGGTGGTGGTGCTGACGCCGATGGCTTGCATTAACATGCTTTTGCTTCGCTCCAGCTGCTGTGCAGAGTATGGGTGGCCTTAACCTGTTAGGAGGGCCTTTAACCTGTGATGAAAGCCTGTTGTGTATATAGCCCTATCATGTCCTGCATTTTGTAAGTGGAAACAAGTTCATATTCCCAGATAGACCGGACGTGTCTAAATTATTATGTGAGGCGAACCCAACTGATGAATTGTCTTTGTCAATTCCATTAAGCTCATTGAATTCATGGCATGATGTTCAACCGCTGATCATTCCCCATATTATTTTCGCATTTGCACAAGGAATGCATGTAAAACACGAAGCGCTAAAGAGTGGCACTCCAGTGAATACCATTTAACACATTTTTACTAAATTATTGTCCATTATTATGAAGTCTAGAAGTAAAAGGACTTGGAGGAGTGTCATTACTCACAACTCAGCACCACGAGTAGTGGCACCATTTTGGGGTTAAAGCACTGCGAGTAGTGGCACGGGAGAGGATTTGCTGACTTTCAATATCATGACTTTGAGGTCATCGCAAAGTCATCGACATGTAAGGTCCCACCTAAAGCGGCCCCACATGTTAGCGACCCAATCTGCGCCCTTGGTCTATAGTTGATCCTCCACACATCATCAAACATGTTTGAGAGAGTATGTGAGGCAGAACGTGTGCATTAGTTAGAGTAACAGAGTGGTGAATGGCTAGTGATAATCAAAAACTTGTGAACCATTTGGGTATTTACCTTACTTTGTTATCTCACTAGAGATAAAGAGAATAAACATGCTACCGGGAGTTCTTGAGGACCATGCAAGATTTCCATGCATAAAACTAGTGTGAATTATTTTAACTTCACGTCATAAAACTTAAATCCTAGAGCTAGTATTCTCGAGTCACCCTCATGGGGATCTAAAGTACTCCCTCCATTCTATATTAATTGACTTAGATTTAGTATAAATTCTACTAAATCTGACTCAATTAATTTCGAACGGAGGGAGGGGTAGCCTTTTCACCCAAAACTGCAAAGAAAAAAAGGGTCAGTGTCTTCGTAGTAGCGTAGCCCAAAGTTCTGCCGAGATGAACTTAGGCTTAAACCAAACATACCCTTAGATCATGATCCGACGGCTCGGCGATCGTCTCCCCAAAAAACACAACAAATCAACTAATCAGAAGCTCCTCCTGTCGTCGTCTCCGTCTCGCCTCATCAGATCTCACCAATCCTCCATTTTCCGTCCGGTCCTCATCCGATCTCCGACCGCGAGGAGATTGCCCAAAACCCTAACCCCTGCCTCCCCGCTGAGCCCACCCGAGGAGGAGGAGGAGGAAGAGGTGCGGATGGCCTTCATGGCGGCTCTGGAGGCCGATCTGCGCGCGCTCTCCGCCGAGGCGCGCCGTCGCCACCCCGCCGTCAAGGACGCCGCCGAGCACGCGACACTCAAGGTACGCTTCTCCCCTTCGTACCCCCGGTCTCAGTGCCGCTACCCATTTCGCGTTTACTTCACTTGCTCGCTCGGTTCGGATCCTTAAGCCAGGCCAAGGACGTTGCGTGTGTCCAGACATCCCGAATTGTGGTCGGAAGCTGTTGTTAGTCTCTTAAATCGGTTTTATGTTTCGTTTTGTGATAGCAATACGTAGTGAGCTAGTGATGTAGGAGTAGGACTCCCGCCTGCTGATTTTAGGTGATATTTTACAGGAGAACTAAGGTTTGGCCAATTCCACTTAGATGACATGTAGGATAAACATTTTAGCTGCCGTTTGTGACTTTCAGTTTGTCCCAGTTAATGGCTAGTGCTAGTGAGGGTTTATCCACTTGGTAGGTCTAGAATTTCAACTGCAAGGAATGGTCCTGAGGCCGCCCAGACTTACATTTAGAGGTTTGATATTAAATTTGGGTACAGCTTCACTTTTCGTTGGAAATGGGCCAATGCCGCATAGCTTATGAGAGTAGTTCATGTAGCTCCACAAGAAGACTGGTCATATACTCTGTAGAGCTGGAAGAAATTTATCTGCTTCCTACCTACCTGGTTATAAATTTGGTTTATGTTGTTGGAGGGATAAATTTTATTTACTGTAGTGAAGACTGGAGACACACAATTGGTTTCTCTTGTCCTCATGTTTCTGGATGGCGGACACCCTAGAAGTAGCTTCTGCAGGATTTTATTATAAAACCCACACGATCAAGCCTTAATATTATCATAACTTGAGCAAAATATACTGGTGATGGTCCATATTTAAGATGCAATACTACACATCTACACAACAAGAGTTGTCACAAAAATAGCAATGAACTATCGACATATAGTCAATGAAACAGTGCTGCTCATATATTTTTTGATCCAAGTGCGATCAACCGGTAGACTAAACAGAACACCATCTGCACTAGACCTCGTAGCAGGCTTGGCGTGTGAAATATTCACACATACATTTTTGTGTGTCTGTATTGAGGTGGTGTGTGTGTGTGTCGGGGGGGGGGGGGGGGGGGTGTTACCACTTTTTTGTTTATTCTTCTAGCTTTACTGTATTTGTGCTTGTCACTAAGGCTTTTTGTTGGAGACTTGGAGTACTTGAAATAGAGGAGTGACTTCAGTGATGCTGGCACACAATGTTGCCAACTAATTCAATAATGGAAATAACCACTGTCTTCGTTATGAGCAGTGTGCTCTGAAGTCTGAACTGAATTAACTTAGATTTTAGTCAGCATTAGTTGTACTTGGCCCACATCGTAGATGTTGTCCGTCTTGGTGCGTATTTCTGCCTTGCAACAGTGTTTGCTCGTGTGGAAACCACCTGCCACTTCCCTGTATTAGTTTTCTTGTTTAACACACTTTTGATGTTGTTGTCATCTATGAAGCAACTAACCAAGTAATTGTGCATATACTTACATTGCATCGCCATTTTATCTGCTTTGGGATGCATCAACAACATAACCTTTTTTTTTCTTTTCAGAAAATGATTAAGCTAACGTAACTGTTGGGGCTATTTCCTCCCTAGAGTCAAAATTGTGCATGTGTAATTGCTAGATGATTTATACATCTTTCTTGTTTCTTATGTTACTCCTGTAAAGATGCTAGGAGCCTTCCCGTACATTTTGGCATTCATTTTTAATTGTCATGTGACGTAAGTGGTATGCTACGTGGTTATTTCACATCCTTGTTCAATTCTCTTTGGCTTGCAGCTCCGTTCTCTATCCAATTCAAGGGAAATAGCTCAAAATGGGGATATATTGCGGATATTTCTGATGGCATGCAGTGTCAAATCAGTGAAGCTGAGTGTGATAGGACTATCCTGTTTGCAAAAGCTTATATCACATGATGCCGTAGCATCATCTGCGTTGAAAGAGATATTAGCTACTTTGAGAGACGTGAGTCTCTCGTTACTTTTGTATTTACTTACCTCACTTTTTTTTAACTTAGTCTAGTAAATTTAACCTAGAATTTTTCTGGTATATGCTGAAGGGCTTCTATCAACTATTGTTCTGGATATTTGAGTTTGATAATGCGTTTTTCTTTGGAAAGCTGATCTTTATTATAACTGTCTACATTGTATAAGATCTTCTGTTTTATTTGATCATATATAAGTATTTATGTGATTTTCTTTGTTGGATCATCCTGTAGTACCTTAATTCTTAAGGTTTCTAACGTAATTAGTACTGAACTGTGATTTTGTCTGACTGCAGCACGCTGAGATGACAGATGAGAGTCTTCAGTTGAAGACTTTGCAAACAATGTTGATTGTATTTCAGTCAAATTTACGTCCTGAAAGTGAGGTAGCAGCTATTGACCGTTATCATCTAAATTATTCTTATAGATGAAATAGTTTGTTATTATGCGTTGTATCTGACCCTGTGAGACATAGAAGCTTTCCTTAATAAAAAATGTTAAGTATGTGACTCTAACAGTGCGTCAATGAGTAATCACTCTTGGCCTTCTGTTTTCGCATTTGGCTTATGTGAACTTATAATTTTCCTTTCTGTAAACCAAGGTAGTTCACCTTTCCTTCTTGTTTTCTTTCTGAGTCCTGGCCCCTGGCTGTTTGGACTTGGGTTACCAGATGTTTAACTCCAGCTGCGTGATAAATTTTTACTTCTGCTCAGAGCTCTGTTGATTATTTTTTGGAATATACGTGAAGCTTGAATATATTTGTAGTTCATGCAATCCTACCAGATGCCGTACTTTTTTGAGGATCATTATTTTACCATCAGCATATTGTTTCATTTCTCTCAGGAGGACATGTCTCAGGCCCTTGGCATATGTCTTCACCTACTTGAAAGCAGACGCTCTTCTGACAGTGTCCGCAAGTAAGCTCATTTACATTTTGTTGGCTCGCAGATTCTTAATTCTGCTGTGGTGATCTCCTAAATCATACATTCTTCATTTAGCACGGCAGCAGCTACATTTAGACAAGCAGTGGCGTTGGTCTTTGATAATGTTATTCTTGCCGAATCACTTCCGACTGGTAAAGCATCCCCAGCAAGGCTCAGTTCAAGTGTTAGCTCCGTTGCAAGTAATGTTACTCGTAGCTTCGGCCAGATGATGTAAGGCTCATTCTGTTTCTTGTTTTTTAAATATTATGCTCATGTCCTGCAGTAATACATAATGATCTACTCGAATATCGAGAAGTGTTGTTAGTAAGAAACAAACCTATTATGCATTATCATCTTTGGGTTGATCTCTGGCACACTTTCGAGACTCGACAAACACATGAGATGAGACACTAAGCATGGGGTACGGTGTGGTAAAAAAATCCCTAAAGGATTTTGTTCTGTAGTATATCATCAAGTATGAAGGTACTAAGAAGAGTGAATCATAAATATTCAGAAAGTTAAGTTAGAGACGAAGATCCTGAGTCTAATTGGGAAGTGTCTAGCTTCTGTGTGACGATTCTGTTCGTTATTGAGCATTTGAGTAAATACTATTATATTTGAATAGTAGATATTCTTATAAGCCTGTTAGGATGTTCTTAGCAGCTAATTAACATTCAACCCGTGCAAGTTAACTTCTATCCTTCAACAACACTTTGCTTTTCTTTTATCTTGTATATTTGGGTATCTGAAGCTTATATTTCCCTATTTGTATTTCTGTCCATTGACAAAATCGGCATCAATTTTTTCTCCTAGAATCTTATGAGCTGCACCATCCTTATATTTGCTGTGTGATGTATACCTACTGATTATCGCATATTGGGGTTGCCCATTTAATCCAGACAGATCTTGCTCATTAATCATGTGCTTTTTAGTACACCTGTCATGGTCATGCGTTGACATGGATGATAATTTAACCAATTCTACATTTTGTGTGTTTCCATTCCATCAATTTACTCCTTCTAGATGATGTAAAAAAATTCTTTATTCTAGTTAAAGTAGAAAGCCATTTAATACTAAAATACCTCAGCCCAACACAAATATTTCAGACATTCCATTTTTCAATGTATTATTTTGCATTTCTCCTTGCTTTTTTTTGTTGATGTTCAACATACCTTGCATGACAGGTCACAAGCATTGAACTATGGTGAACTCACCATGAGGGAAGATCTTACTGACGTTGGAAAGCTCGGTCTCCGTCTGCTCGAAGACCTGACAGCTCTTGCCGCAGGTGGATCTGTATGTGTGAACAATTTCTGATAGCACCTTTTCTGTTCTTCTTTAAATATGGATAATTAACTGGTTCATATTGTGCTACCACATTTTATCAGTAACTCTAAACTTAAATTACTGAATCTATATGACTCATTATTTCTTGATAAGTTACTACTGTCTCTCTTTTTTTAGGCTAGGTGGTTGCATGCTCAGTCACTGCATAGGACGTTTGCCCTTGACATACTTGAGTAAGTTCTATAAGTTCCATAATGAAAATCTTGGAGGTACTTCCATTAATCAGCTGCTGTAGTTTTCATGATTCCCAGTATTCTACACATTTTGTGATTTATCCAAGTTTCACTAGTTAAAAAGTTGTTTACTTGAGCTGCCGTTGTTACATGTTATTGGTGAAGCTGATGTCTGGGTTCTGCTGCGGCAAGAGTTCTGGATGCAACTGTGAAGGGCACTATAAACACACTAAAATTGATAGGAATCAAAACAAGAAAAATCTAGAAAGGAAATTTGAGTTTAATTTTGCTATAAACATTTTTTTGACCCTTGTAAGTGCAAAAGGTCACATTAGATTGGTCCCATGGGAGATTCTTCTTTGCTTCACCCCTTCCAATTTGCACAATTTTAAAGCACAAAGCAATGTTGGGTGCCATCTACTTGCTAATCTGTGTGTTTCACAATTTACGAAGCACAACAGAGGGCTGATTTAAACCTCTCAATGCCGTATAATATGTTGATATTATATTGGGTTTGAGTTAAACATTGCTTATCCTGACTCTTTACTGTTGCTGAGTGTATCTTAACCTTTTTTTTTGCCAGGTTTGTGCTATCCACATATGTTCCTGTATTCCGGGTATTACTATCTTACCAGCAGGTTTGTGTTTCTGTACAACTTTGTACTCAGAATTTTATGTTGACCATTGATCCAGAACTAAAGAGCCTCTTAAACCTGCCAGGTATTGCGTCATCAAATATGCTCACTTCTTATGACTTCGCTCCGTACTAATGTGGAGGTAAGGAAATAAAAATAAGTACTTATTTTTTCCAAATTTATAGCATGCTATAGATGTACTCAGAAAATTATAGAGCTTCACCACTATTGCAAAATTTATATGAAGCATGAATTTGATCTACTACTTTACTAACCAAGAAGTTTGAAGTGCTCTGCAAGTACTTTTAGGTGCACGCTGTACCTATTTTCTTTTATAGCACTGTTTTGTGGCTGGATGTAAAATTTGAAATGCATTTTGCCATGTGTTATTTGACTGTGTGGCACCTCTAGAGTGTAGCTAATACAGGTAAAACAATTGCCTCATTCCGCTCAAGTCTGGGCTATAAGATTTGGCCTTAAACAAGTAGCGAGTCTATAGTTTGCCCTTACTTTGTGAATTAGGACCTAACTTGGGCTAGATAAGCAATTTGTCAATTTCGTGTGCTGTTAAGTTTATCCATCATATGGAGTTCTCCTTCCTGAGCAAGCTCCTCCCTCTTTGCCCGTCAAGGTGGACAGCCTCTTGCCGAAATGGGCAAGTGATACTAATTTTCCCAAATTTGAAGAAAGCTAGGTTCTTCATATTGGACAGCGTTGATATATTCATATATATTTTTATTTGTGGTCAGGGCATAAAAACTCGTGCATTCTATTTAATTAATAGCATAGAACACCAGTTCATTCTTCAAAAGAACTGGTCTTAGGTTCTGAGATGGACCGTGTCAAGAAAGAAGCATGGTGCATTCTCAGCTCCCAATCGTTAGAGTCCCAGGACGTTAGAGGCAAATGTGGACCTCATCATTTGATGTGCCAGTACCTAGTTCAGTTGCTAGGAAATAAAAGGATTTAAATCAAGATGGATTTCATGTGTTTACTATTTGCGCTACCTGATTCATTCAGGACCCAGTTATTAATTGGATTCTGATATGTTTGCTGATTTTTCTTCAGCTTGAAGGTGAAGCAGGGGAACCTGCTTTTCGCCGTCTAGTCCTACGTTTGGTTGCTCATGTCATCAGACTCTACAGCTCTTCACTTGTCACTGAAAGTGAGGTATTGTTCTGTCCAAGCTCATGTTCATTCCAGTACTGTCATGGGCCTGTGAGCCACTAAATAATCTGAACTAAAACATTTAGAACGATATGTAAGCTCCAACTACTAACCTTTCTGATAACTTTAATTGATCAACTGGAGTCCTAAAAACTGCTCATACAATTAGGCTTTGTTTAGCATTGCACTGGATTGTGACAATTACAATCTCGTTTAGTTGAACCACTTTCAGGTATTTGCATTTTTGGGTAGCTATATTGTTCTAAAAATCAAACTGCGAAATGGAGATGTTAAGTTCGAGATAACAGAATAATCAACTGGAAATGTGAAAGAACAACCATGTGATGGCAGCATTTGTCTAACTCAAATTGTACGCTGCTTGATTTCTTACAAATTGCTTCCCCACAGCAGCCTTATATCACAATTAGGCTTTGTTTAGCATTGCACTGGATTGTGACAATTTACAATCTCGTTTAGTTGAACCACTTTCAGGTATTTGCATTTTTGGTTAGCTATATTGTTCTAAAAATCAAACTGCGAAATGGAGATGTTAAGTTCCAGATAACAGAATAATCAACTGGAAATGTGAAAGAACAACCATGTGATAGCAGCATTTGTCTAACTCAAATTGTACGCTGCTTGATTTCTTACAAATTGCTTCCCCACAGCAGCCTTATATCAAACCCGGCATGGGAACTCTCTCTGACCTAATAAGTGGTATCGCCTCCTGACGCAGTTCTACCAGCAGACACCGTTTTTATTTGTAAGACTGTAAACTGACTCTTACTGTGGGTCTAACTCAAAGCTTTTGGTGACTACGGTGCAGATTATAATTAGAAACGAAATAATCGCTGGAGTGCTACCACTACCAGGTTCATTGCACTTGGGTACGATGAATCATATGAGAACTGGTCTTAAAATAGGAGAGACAAGTTTTGATCATTGGACTTTATCTTGATTAGTGAGGTTAAGCACCAAGAGTAACTAACGTATTTAAATTACCACATGAATCAGAATTATTCACCCTACCTTCTATCTACGTAAATAATCAGCCCTAGTTTGCTCTGTCAGAGATTTAACAGTTGATGTGAGTCTGTTATTTTACTGGTCGCTTGTTTCATAATGTTTCCATATTGGCTCAACCATGAGATTGTGCATGTTGAGCGAAATAGGCTGTACTTTCACTTCACTTACGTGATGAAATTTTCAGCTGACAGCTCTATATAATAATACTTAATGAGTGCTCAATGTGCTTTTACTTTATTCTGGTCATGTTATTCTATTATGAGGCTAAGATGCTTCCCTTGACAGGTATTCCTGAACATGCTTGTTAAAGTTACCCGCCTGGATCTACCTTTATGGCACCAGATACTTGTTCTTGAAATTTTGAGGGTAAGTTCCCTTGGGTACAACGGAAATCAATGGGTGTTGATGACCTGCTCTTACTTGTGTGCACTTGTTGATTCATCAGGGTTTTTGCGTGGAAGCTCGAACTCTGCGCTCGCTATTTCAGACATTTGACATGTATGTATTGTATCCACATAACACCATCATTTCTTTTGATGTGGTCGCTCTGTGTCTCTTCCTCTGCTTGTTGCTGACCTTATTTTTGACTGGTCTAGAAGCATCCACATCATGCTTTTGTTGAAGGATAGAAGTTGGTGTCTGCATGCATTTCCCAAAAACAATTGTTTGCAATATTATAAACTGGCTCATAGTTCACATTTTGTTATTAGTGGTCCATTTCCAAGTGAATTGGTCCCTGAATTAAACTGGCATAGGCATGTGGGTAGCACAGATTCTCATGACTGAAGTTATATTCAGTAGAAATTGTTTAACATGCTTCATTTGTCTGAGAGCACGGTTTTCTAGACCAGTGCCTTAATGCATATTTGGTTTCTTTGCCCATCCTGTCCGCCTCGGTAATGAGGTGATCTACCAAATGTCTAATCAGGATTCATGAAACTGTACCATCTG
This sequence comes from Poa annua, assembly GCA_026929855.1. Lineage (NCBI taxonomy): Eukaryota > Viridiplantae > Streptophyta > Magnoliopsida > Poales > Poaceae > Poa > Poa annua. Next base: position 116,901,084 of record CM049428.1, on the reverse strand, counting down.
TGAAGTTTGCCATTGTTTCGTCTGTGTTAATAACCATGTGAATCTAGAACTGAACTTGAAAATATGTAGTCGCGGCAACACATATCCCAAATTCTGGACAATTACGTGATGAACTAATGTATTGAACCTTGAGCTCTTAGTTAATCTATTACACACCATTTTTGGCTAACCACATCATGTAGGTCAAGTTGTGTTAATTGGGTTAAATGTGGCACGGTTGTAGTGCTGTCAATGGTATGTTGCTATAGGACATGTAGGTAGATTTGAGGAATCCTGCTGGAGATACCATGACCTGATAATCTTTCGAATTATGTGGACATATCTTGTGCGTAAACATCTTATATTTTGATACGGAGGGAGTATTATTTATATTATGTGTAATCAATGGCCATGTGCCCAGTTACCTCATCTTTTAAGGGTGACTTCACAGCCATTCATGAATGCAATGTATGGAAGCTATACAAGCTCCTTGTTCTCTTGGTGATTGGATGTGTATAAACCTCCCAAGGGAATTTAAGGATTTGATATGTGCTACATATAGTTATTAACATGTTTAGAGCAAAGAGTTTATTAGGGTTGCAACGAAGGTGTGTTACCATTATCTAGAGTATCTGATGGAGGCTACAGCTGAAAGCACCCCTGATATGTTCTATATTAGGTGCATAGATCAGAACTTCAGAAGTCTGCGACTCTGCGTTGTACCTCGTCATACCAGTTGCTACACTGATGCTTTTCATCTCTACGTTATACGTCTATATGTTTCTTTTGGGAAACTTCAGCTAATATTTGTATACGTTTTGCTGATAATACAGAAACCCTGCAAATACTAATGTTGTGGAGAACGTCGTTAAAGCACTTGCTTTGGTGGTAGCTACTATTCAGGTTATATACCTTGCTACATTTCATTCTCATCCTGGTTGATTGGTGTTGAACTTCTAACTAGCCTCATCATTTCAGTTCCTTGTGTCTTCTTGTACCATTTTCATATCATGACTCCCTTTTTCTTTTGTTTTTTGTGCAACTATGTGTTTAGTTCGTGTCTCAAGATCAGATTTAGTATCTTGTTATTTTGTCTCCAGCAGAAGCTGCCTTTCTATTTTTATGCTGTAATTACCATTCTTGATCTTAGATGAATTGACTTGTCATGCTGATATGCATCCATACCATGCTTTCAAGGGCATAGTTGTACTTTGGTGTGCACAACGATCTAAAAGTAGTTGCACACCCCAAATGGAGCTTTTTCGAAAAGGGCAAACTATAATACCATGTTTGCTGTTTCGATGAGTAAAATTAACATGCTTTCAGTGAAACACATCCTATCGTACCATGTCATGAGTCATCATCAGCCTAGCCCTAGCAATCTGCTGCTGTGCATTTGAGTCAGCTATGTTAGGTGGGAGTGGGACATCATAATACTTCCTCATTTCACCCTGTAGGTCTTACATACAATGCGCTCAGGCCAATAGAACACTAAAGCTAATCTAACAGTTCACAGATGTGTGCTCAACATTATCTGTCATATCTCAACAAAAGGTCTCCATCATCATTAAAATCATGGGTCGACATGGAAATAACATAGTAACTTCACTGTTGATGAGTCTATTCCAGTTTGGATGCTATTTTTGTGAAGGACTACTCCTAAGAATTTTTTTCTCGAGAAAACGCAAAATACTTTTGCGTTTCATTATATTGAGAAGGTAGACTTTGGGTTACAGGCCTCGAAAGAGGCGATTACAGGGCAAGTGCAAGAAAATTTAATGGACATCTCAGGTGTGCGGGATGATCACTCTGAGACCTAAGGCGCCAGCGCTGGCCCAAAGGGTAGCTTCGTCATTGATCTTTGTTGTCAGGTCGCGGACCGAGGGCTGGGCCCTGTCGAACACGCAGTCGTTGCGGTGCTTCCACAACATCCAGGGGACGAGTAGGGTGATGTTTGCGAGCCCCTTGTGCATCGTCTTGGGGGTGAGCTGCCGCGTGGATCGCCACCAGCTGTTGAGCGAGTCCTCATTGTCAGGCGGGTGGCAGGTCAACCATAGCCAGTTCAGGACCTCGTGCCATACCTGCCGAGAGAAAGGACAGGCGAGGAGGAGGTGGCGCTCGTCTCCGGTTCTTGGTCGCAGAGGGGACAGCGAGGTGGGTGCTGGAGCCCGCGGCGAGCTAGCCGATCACCGGTTCAGCAGTGATCGATATCGGCAAGCCAGTGGAAGAACCTGACTCGCGGCGGCGCCCAGCACTTCCAGGTCATCTTCCAGGCATCACAAGTGGTGGAGCCATGAAACGTTGCCAGGTAAGCAGAGCGTGCAGAATAGGTGCCGCTCACGTTCTACATCCAGCTCAGGCGATCTGGCTCGGTGGAGAGCGTCGTGTGCTCAGTCTTGTGCGAGAGCAGTAGGTATTCCCCAATCTCCTGTATGCCGATGGTGCCGTGGATGTCGCGTGCCCAGCGGTTTTCCTGCAAGCCGTCAGCCACTGTTCGTAGTTTGCGGCGACGCTAGGGGATGCAGGCGTAAAGGTGGGGCACAATCTCGTGGATGGATTTCCCGTTGATCCATCGGTCCTCCCAGAAGCGGGCTTGCTGGCCGCACCCAATCACCATTGTCGTGGACGTGAGGAGGAAGACGCACTAGTCGTGGGTGAATTGCAGATCAAGCCCACTCCGCGCCCTGCTCGTGTCCGTGCGGCTGAACCAAAGCCATCGTCAAGGTGAGGCTTGTGCGCTTCAGATCATGGATGCCAAGGCCACCCAGCAAGATAGGCCTAGCGGCGCGCCGCCAGTTGATTTGGCAATTTCCACCATTGGCCTCGGCGCGCCCAGCCCAATGGAACCCTCTCTGTATCATCTCCAGCGCAAGTAAGATCTTCAAAGGTGTGAGAACGCCAGTTGACGTGGCAATTTCCGCCATTGGCCTCGGCGCGCCCAGCTCAAAGGAACCCTCTCCAGCACACGTAAGATCTTCTTCGAAGGCACGAGAACAAGGAGTTGATGGATTGGGATCACTCTGGACGGCTTTGACCAACGCAAGCCGGCCAGCCTTGTTCATGAGGTGCACTTTCCCGGTCGGGAGCTTCGCTGTCGTTTTGTCGACGACAGGCTTCAACTGGGTGGCAGTGGGACGCCGTATTGTAAGGGGGATGTGATCGCTGTGATGTCGCCATCTGAGGGGTGGCAGAATAGGATCACGTCGTCCGCGTAAAGCGAGACCACGGGGATCGCATGGCGGGGATGGAGCTGCAACGGCCTAAGAAATTTCGTATATTACAAAACGAAGTGGAGAGTCACCAGGCCTGTATTGCAGGATGCAATGCCAAACCACCTGAGCTATGCTTTCCCTTATCCTCTGTCACCCATAAGTGCATTTTCCGAAATTTCCTTGGTATTTTCGTTCATGTTCCCTCTTTTAGTTTTATACTCAAGCTAGAAGCATACTCCCGCTTTGACTCCATTAGCTAACTCTCATCTAGGTACCCTGTTTTAATCAATAAAGATAACTTAACGTCATTAGCTTAATCCTCTGCATCCACGCGAGCATAAATTTGGCATGTGTTGTTTACATGAGACCTTGTCAAATCTTACTGGTAAGGTCTTACATGAAACAGTGGGTTTGACATGCCTGATGCATGCTTATCGTCATTTTGTTTCTAGTGCAATGCTACATTTCTATATATATGCTGAGAACATCTGCTATATATTATAGGCTTCAGATTTAAGTGAAGAGACTCTTGCAGCTGTTGCTGGAATGTTCAGTAGTAAAGCTAAAGGTATCTTCTACAATATTCAAATTCCGTTGATAGTTTAGTTCCTCTGTTCTCTTCATTTGTTTTCCCAGATTGCTGAAGAAACACAAATGAAATAAACTAATATCATGTACAGGGATCGAGTGGAGCATGGATACTGATGCATCAAATGCTGCTGTTTTGGTTGCTAGCGAAGCACATACCATCACTCTTGCCCTTGAAGGCCTCTTAGGTGTAGTTTTCACCATTGCTACTTTGACAGATGAGGCTCTAGATGCTGGTGAGGTAAGAAAGAGAAAATTATTAAAAGATCTTTATGAATTTGGGAAGGCCAACATAATAATTTGTTTTTATTTCCTTTAGCTTGAATCACCAAGATGTGAAGTGGATCGTATGGAATGTAGTGGGCAATCAGCTCTTCTTTGTATTTCCATGGTCAATTCAACATGGTTAACCATCCTTGACTCACTTTCACTTATTTTGATGAGGTGAGGTCCATATCCAAACTTAGATTTTTGTTGTACTTGAAGTTGTATTTTAGTTTTCCTAGGGATTTGCTGATGGGAATTAAATTAATAGGTCACAGGGAGAAGCTATAATATTAGAAATACTGAAAGGATACCAGGCTTTCACTCAGGTGATCATAATACTTTGTTTGATGTACTAATCCCTTTGGAGAAAACTCTGTTTGAGTCCTCATATAGAATGACATCCATTTTTCTATGACTTTCAAATGGATGCTGATTTTTTGTTGTTCCTGTTTTACCCCTTTTATGCCCATTGTCTATACACTTTACATAATTAGAATTATATCAATTTTCTTTTTTTCACCATGATAATATGGCATGCAAACTCTTTCAGGCTTGTGGAGTTCTCCGCGCTATAGAGCCATTGAACTCTTTTCTTGCATCACTTTGCAAATTTACAATCAATAACCCAAACGAAGGGGAGAAGAAAAGGTATGCCACTGGGATCTTGTTTCTGAGTATATTTGTATGGGTAATTTCTTAGAATGATACCACATTTCTCTACGGGGAACCTCAGTATAATTGGCTGCAGCTACAATATGGATGTCTTAGCGATTTTGGTCATAGTACTTCAGTTGTCCATAAAATAAAGCCATAGAGTTGCCTGCTATTTATCTTTATTCATGAACTCTGAGCACTTATTTTCTTCCGTTTTTTACCTCTTAGTAGTATCTTGCTCTCTCCTGGATCGAAGAAGCTAGAAACGTTGATGGATCAGCGTGATAGTATTATCCTTACACCGAAAAATGTGCAGGTAACAGGCGAGATTCACAGTTATTTTATTTTGGTTACCTTTTCAATTTACGTTACATATCTATAGTTGGTTATTTTTTAATCCAGGCATTAAGGACACTTTTTAATGTGGCACATCGCTTACACAATGTCCTGGGTCCCTCCTGGGTTTTGGTAAGTAGAGAATATGATTAACTAGCTTTAACTACCGTGCTATTATATCTGATTCTTGAAAACTTTTAAGGTCTTGGAGACTCTTTCAGCACTTGATAGAACTATTCATTCTCCGCATGCTTCGACCCAGGTTGTGCAATGTAAAGTTTGTTAAATCGTTGTACTATTAGTGTTCTCCTAGGTTCTAACTTCTCTGAAGTGTTGCAACAAATTTCTGACAGGAAGTATCGGCTTCTGTTTCAAGACTCTCAAGGGATACGTCTGGACAATACAGTGACTTCCACATTCTCTCTTCTTTAAATTCTCAGGTCAGGAGGCAAACATGATATTATTGTTAATTTTCTCTGAGGTCACCATGTTTTTCTTCTTCTGTTTTTGTTTGTTAACTACATTTTGCATACATTGAATGTTGTTTTGTTTCTTGTTTGTATGCAGTTGTTTGAAAGTTCAGCCTTGATGAACGTCACTGCAGTGAAGTCACTTTTGTCTGCGTTGCATCAGTTGTCAAGTCAGCACATATCAGGAAATTCTCAATTATCAGGCCAGCAGATTGGGAGCATTGCATTTTCAGTGGAGCGCATGACATCGATACTTGTCAATAACCTGCATCGTGGGTGCTTTCCATTTCAAACAAGCAACTTATTAAATCAGTGATGATCTTCACGCTCTTTGCTTGAAGTACCAAAAATGATATATTTGGTAAAACAAAATGATAATTTGTGACCGATCAATTCTGGACACTCAGAAGATTCATTTGCTAAATAGAATACCCATGTTTGCTATATTTCTTCTGTTCTAATTTCACACGAAGAACTTAATTTGCAAGTAATGTCATTTATTCGTAGTATGTGTGAAATCACAGATTCATAGTAGGCCGTTGGGTTTTAGACCTATATATATCACACTAAATTGTTATTATTCGCAAGTGGGCTCTCACATGAAATATAGAATAACTGTTTACAAGTGTATGATATTATTCATGTGAAATAATGAGCTTTGGATTTTGTCTGAGGGTTTCCTAAGGGCTTAACAATAATGCTTTGACCTTGATCTTAAACATTAACTCGATAGTTGCAACTGAATGTGCAGTAGTCAGGATATAATGGTATTTTTCTCATACTTATTTGTTTCATCATGCTCAGGAGTCGAACCAATATGGGATCAAATTGCTGCACATCATCTTGAGGTAGTATTGTATTATTTTTGGATTGACTCTTAGCTTTCTTGCTGTCATTTGTAATGCCATGATAATCTTGATGATGGTTACAAATTGCAGCTTGCCAATTGCTCTAACCAACAATTACGTAACATGGCACTGGATTCGTTAGATCATTCAATTTGCTCCGTAGTGGGTTCTGAAAAATTTCAGGGTATCAGTTCAGCATCTCACCAGTTTAACGAGAACCAAGTAAGAGCGCATTAAACTAAACTTATTCATCCTTCATGATTTGTATGAACTTTTGATTTCTGTGTTTTTTACTGGAAGTTTATTTCTGTGATTGCTAGTTGGTCGAAGAAAGTGAAACACGGTCATTTGAGTATGCAGTTTTATCACCATTGGTGATCCTTTATTCGTCTAACAAGAATTCTGATGTTCAAATGGGTGCACTGAAAATTCTTTTGCATGTTCTTGAGGTATTTACCTTGTTCCATATGTCTTCCATTGGGTGCTGTACATCATACAGTATACATCTGACTCGTACTGTTTCAGAGACATGGAGAAAAGCTGTCCTATAGCTGGCCCAGCATTCTTCATATGTTGAGGTGTTACTGCAATTCATGCTTGATAGGTTTTCTATTTTGTATTTGTTACTTGTAGTTCCTTACATCCATTTTCTGCTAGGACTGTGACCGATGCATCTGAAAAAGATATCATCTCCTTAGGCTTTCAGGTAAATTCTAAACTGCACGGTCCTTATGTTTGGCATATATGGTAGTTCTGTCGAAAGTTTGTAGCTCACTTGAGTCTGTAATATCAAACTTAAAAGTCAGGTTATGTACGTTGAATTGGACTAGAATGTTCACTTCTAAAATGGTGAATAAGCAAACAGCAGTATGTTCTATAATTATGCCAATACTCAGTTTGGTAGCCTCAACGCAATCACTTTTTTGCAGAGTATACGTGTAATAATGAATGAGGGACTGGCAACAATACCTGTACAATGTCTTGATGAGTAAGTCATGAATCTGTTGTGCACTCAGATACTACAAGATCTCTTTTCCGCCAAAGAAAACTGTTTTCGTTGACTGGTCGGCACAAAAAATGCTGAAGTTATGCAAAGTTGCAAACAAATAATACACAGTCGATGTCCTCAATTTTTACCAGGAGATTTAGTGCATACAAAACTTATGATGCTTGAGCTGTAAAGTTAATGATGCTATGAACTTAGGCATGGGCATCCAAAGTTTATTAGTTGTTTACCATCTACTTCAAATTTCTCTGATACTTTCTTGTGCCAACAAATGCAGATGCATTTTGGTTACTGGAGCATATGGTGCCCAAAACACTGACATAAACATAAGTTTGACAGCAGTTGGTCTTCTGTGGACTGCTACAGATTTTATTGTGAAGGGATTAATCGGCAAATCTGTTCAAAAAGCGAATCACACGAATGAAGAAGGTACATGGTTGCTTCAGATTACATTGCCATTCTCTCTGATTTTTTATACTTCATACATGCTCTCTTTTTGACCGCAGAGGTTCAGTCGGGTGTATCAACGAAAGAGGGAGATATACCAACCAATGAGAAAGATGTTAAGCAAAATCCCTTACAACAACTGGCTGATTACAATAAGCTGTTCTTTTCAGTCTTTTCTGTCCTAAAAAAATTGGGTGCAGATGACCGTCCAGAGGTATATCTTCTGTGCATGGCCTTACATGGTTGACTTAATATCTTTTGAGTTGCTTAGTGGTGATTCCGTGGCATGATTGATATTCTTTGACTATTCCAGCACACTGGAATTTATGCAAAGTTTTTGTTTATTTCTAGGTTCGGAACTCAGCAATTCGGACTCTCTTTCAGACTCTCTGTACCCATGGGCAGAAACTTTCTCCAACTATGTGGGAGGATTGCCTCTGGATATATGTTTTCCCAATGTTAGAACATGTTTCCCACTTGGTAAGTAATGTAGCAATTGCTTAGCATATTCTTATATTTCCCTTGAATCCTCTCCACTTATAATTAGTCTTGATCTTTTTTATTTTCAGGCATCTACTTCATCTAAAGATGAGTGGCAAGGAAAGGAATTAGGAACTCGCGCAGGGAAAGCTGTTCATATGCTTATCCACCACAGGTTTTAAGTCTATCAAAGCACTGTAATCAGATTATATTTGTTTGATGTGAAATATTGCATCTAAAGTAAAAAAACACTTTGTTATTTGGTTAGGTCGCCCCACAAATTTGGAGTTAAGTTGGTAGTTCATTACAAGGATAAGTTGGTTTGATTTTAGAGATGGAACCCCACTTAGTGCACGCACGTTCATGTACTTGAATTAACTACAACCTACCTTATTTATCTAATAAATTGAACTCGGATTGATGTGAATTAAGACCGTTGCTCTTAGAAGCCACATGCCCATCCGTGTTTAGTCTTACTCATTTTGGCATCAAACGATGTCAAGTTCTTTCAAAGCTTTCATGTTTCTTGGTAATTGCCTTGTTCTCTCCTTTTATTTATCAGATGATCTTTTTTTCCAGTCGAAATACAGCGCAAAAACAATGGGACGAGACTATTGTTCTTTTACTAGGTGGTATAGCACGGCTTCTACGATCATTTTTCCCTCTCCTCCAGCAACTGAGCAGATTTTCTTCTGGTCAGTTCTTTGTAGTGGTCATGATGCTTATGTTGCATGCTAGTTAGTAAATTTCCTGCAAGTGTTGTTGACTTATCATGCTCAAAAAATGTTCAGGTTGGGCCATTATGCTCGCTTTTCTAAAAAATAGTATCTTAAATGGTAGCAAGGAGGTTGCTCTTGCAGCTATAAATTGTTTGCAGACGTTTGTTGCTTCAAACTGTCCAAAGGTTCTCTCTCTCTCTCTCCTCTCTCTCTCTCTCTCTCTCTCTCTCTCTCTCTCTCTCTCTCTCTCTCTCTCTCTCTCTCTCTCTCTCTGATAGCTTAGTACTTTAAAGCTATAAATTGAATTGTTCAGCTATGGTTGTCTGCCCGCTCAAATTGTTTGTGATGCTGAACGCTTAATGTTACCCCTTCAAAATTTATGGGAACAACCGAGTATGTTACCCACTGTTCTCACGGTTTGAACACTGTTATGCCATGACTCGCCTTTGTTACCCCTTCAAAATTTATGCACAGTTTTGAACATGTTACCGCATATGTCATTGTAATCTCCTGATAGAATAAGAAATGTAGCTGTCAAATTGACGAAAACACTTCCATAGGATGCTATGATTCTCTAACTGATAATTCTTTCTTCGTAAAGCAAAGAAATCAGTTATTCTGGACCAAACTACGTCAAACTGGAACTGTTTAACCGATGTCACTGGACAAATGAAGCCATCACCATTTTAGATAGGGTTTTTCAATTGTATACGTAGTTACCATCTTTGAAATGCAAGTTGTCAGCGGAATGTAATCAGCTGATGACTGCTATTACGACTTATGACTGTACTGCCTGTTTTTTGTTTTTTTTGGCGCATCTGGAAGAAACTAATGAGTAGATGTTTTAACATGAGCATCACAAATATACATGTTTGATGTATAACTACTAAAAATTTCAGGGCAATCTAGAATCCTCCTATGTCAAATCCGTTCTTGATATTTATGAACTTGTTCTTCAAACTTCACCAAACTATAAGAGTGACTCAGCCGAGAAAGTGAAGCAAGAGGTCCTTCATGGTCTTGGTAAATTTCTGAACTTAGCAGTTTGTGTTATGAAGTTTTGTATGTTGCAATGAGATATTAATCATGTTGCATTCATGCAGGAGATCTTTATGTTCAAGCACAGTCTCTATTTAATGATCACATGTATCTAAGACTCATGGCTGTTATGCATCTAATGATTAAGAGTTCAATGAATTCTACAGATTATGATAGTGAATTGGTATGCTCGTGAGCTCCATTTTTATAAGTATCTTTCTCTTGCTTGATGGAACTATATTGTAAAGTTTCCGCATGTCCTCTTAAAGAAATATTTGATGGTACTTATCTCGCGACCACTTGCCACGAGATACACTTTAAAAGAAGCCTTTAATCTTCATTTCCTCCTTATATACTTTCTGGATCTGTTTTTATTCCTTGTTTCTAGCTTGACAACTTCCATGCAATTGAACATGATTCTTGTTGTATTGAACTCCTTCACTCAATCAGTCTTTTATGCTTTAGGGTAGCATCCCTCCTGTGCAGCGTGGTATCTTGGAAATTATTCCTATGCTACGGCCGACAACTATGTTATCATCAATGTGGTCGCCTCTCCTGCTTGAGCTCCTATGCTATCTTAACGGAGAAGAAAGTCCCCTGCACAAGAGTAGTAAAGAAGTACGTGAACAGAATACTGATGCACTGGCCAATGGCACAAAGCGTTCTTCTGGTAAGACATGTTATCATATCTTCATACATTTGCATAATTTAAGAAATATGATACCTTGAGTAATTTAATGTGTTTATCATGGCTACAGTTGAACGAGACCATATCAATGGCAGTGGCATAAAAGGGGATACTATGGTGGGCTGTGGCTGGGGCATTCTATTTGTAGAAAAGCTTGTGCCGAGCATGGTCAACCTTTTTTTGGAGGCTCCACCACATGAAAGGTTTAGCGCCGCTCCAGAAATTATTCAAGGTCTTGGAAGGTAATTGCTTTAGCTGCAGTTTGCAGATTCAACTATATCTTGGTTCCTTATTGTTGTCCTTATTTGTGAACCCATCTTGGTTCCTGCACGGTTTGCAGATTTAGGGTTGTCCTTATTTGTGAACCCATCATGGTTCCTGCACGGTTTGCAGATTCAACCATATCTTCCATTCTCCACATGACTTAGCATATATGTATTAGGTATTCATACATGAAAGTAGAGTAGCTGAATACACACTTTGATGGGACAAAGCAGTTTGTATGGTTAGCTTAAATGAGGATTTATCTGAACATTTGTTTTAGAGTTAAATTTGATGGCATAACTTGTTCAGTTCTTACATTTCAAGCTCTACACCTGAAGTACCTAACTTCTTAAGTACGTGGTATAAATTGTACTGGTTGTAATTATAAAGATACAAAGGGAAATGTAACAATATTCCCCAGTGAAGAAGATTATGTGCTTACTGCAGGGTGTTCATACTACTTGTATATTTGAGAAAGGTTAATTTGGAACCATCTAGATTATGATCCTAAGGAATTGGATTGTTTATTTACTTCATACTAACTCTGGAAGTTGTTAATGCAGGTGCATGAACACAAGGAGAGACAATCCCAGGGGCACCCTTTGGAGAGTTTCTGCTGAATGCTTCAATCGTGTTGTGACAGACGAGGTGAGGCAGGAAAATGCTGAATGTAGAAGTGACATGAATTCATATAGACTTTCTAGAGCTCGCTTCTGGAAGGAGGTTGCAGATGTGTATGAAACCTTTCTTGTTGGATCTTGTGGGCGTGTGTTGTCTTCAGATGTTCCTTCTGCTGACTCTGTTACAGCCGATGAGAGCCTTGAAATGACTGTTCTCACTGTTTTTGGAGAATGTGTTCTGAAACTGCAGAAGGAGGCTCCCGTCGAGGTTTGTTCAAAATAAGATGCATTTGTTTCCTTTACGTTTGTAGATGAGAAATAAATAAAGTTTGGCTTGGAAGAGTTAAAAAAGAAGTCCTTGTAAATTCTCAACTGTGTCCATCTCACAGATAGTTCAAATGTCTCTTCCAGGTATTGCAAAGGCTTGTGAACTGTCTTGATCGGTGTGCATCACGAACAGGATCCCTTCCTATTCAAACTGTCGGTCTTCTACCATTGCACTGCAGCAGATTTTCTCTGGGCTGTTTGCAGATGATGTTTTCCTTATGCAGGTACACCATTTTTTTCTGTTTCTTTTGCTTGCACTTTCTTATGCCGACTAGCAAATTGAGAGTACACTTAGAACAGATTCTTAACTTGTTTGTGTGATTGATTGCAGTTGTACATCGAAGACAAGCTCATACCCGGCAGTATCAGAAACCAGTAAAGTTTCTGTTTCCATTCTTACAAAGCGATGTGAGGCTATACTGGGTCAGTTCTTAGCTGATGAAAATGACCTAGGTATTTTTCTAAATCGATGGTGATTTAATCTTGAGCTTGCTTCCATCGTAATGCTGCTGCATCATTTTTGTTATCTTTAACACTGTAACTGCCTACAAAAATGCTGCCAGTTTTCACTTGTGAAATTGTACCGATCATGCTGTATTGTTGCAGGAGACCATCAACTGCCTAGTGTAAGGATTGAAGAAACAGTCTGTGTTCTTCAAGAGCTTGCTAGACTAATAATAAACATCGAAACAGCTAAAGCTCTCAACATACCACTGTATCTGAAAGAGGCTTTAGGGAAAAACCAGTCCCATGGGAGGGCTCATTTATTGTCATTGCTTCCCACCTTTTCTGAGCTTGTTGTCTCAAGGTAAGAAAAGTTTTTTCTAGTCCTATAGTCATACTACCTCCGTAGTACTAGGAAGTAATATAGGGCTATGGTGTCAGACAATCAGAAATACATAGAGTACATTATGTTCCTGAACTGTGTTCCTGAACTTTCCCATTAATATAAAAAATAGATAGTTTTCTTGTATTTCTTTGGTAGAATAGAATACATGGTTTTCTTAAAAAAATGTCCTCCGTAGAATAGAATATGTGATACATTATAGAATGTGCATCTTCCATAAAATTCAGGTAGGATCTCAGATTCTATGATTCAAGCATACCATTCATCCTGCGTAGTCGAGGATCTTGATCCTCACAAATTTGGTCGACATGTAGGAGTACATTATAATTTGAGCCATTTTGTTTTCTTCTCACTCTTTAAATTTACACTGGCATTTTATTGTCCTTGCATCAGAGAAGCCAGGGTTAGGGAGCTTGTTCAAGTGCTTCTCAGACTCATTTCCTCGGAGCTAGGACTGCAACGTCTGATGTAAAGCCAGTTTTATTCTTTCGCTGGATGGGAATCTGATAGCTTTTGACAGTATTCCACCTCACTATTTACATCCATGATTCTGTATATCCATTATGACAGGCAGTAGGCGCTTGAGGAATCACATCTATAATTGAATAGAGTTGTACATGTAACATTTTGTTGGAAAAGTGGGTGTTTTTTTTTCGTGTAACACTAGGTATATAACACAATAATTTTATATTTGACGTAGCAGTAGTCAACCTCTAGTGACAAGAACTTGTACTTTGGATTGCGGATTGAGGAAGCAAAATTCCGAACTGTCTACACTGATCAATCATCTGTAAGCACATTCAAGCTACTACAGTTTTGTTCGTCACCTTGTCATGTAATTATAATTTTTGCTAGAGGAAACAATGGTGTTTTATCAGCTGTTCGGCATGGTTACATTTTTCTTTCTGCGAGAAGGGCATGGTTACCTGAAACATATGTATGAAGTCTGTAGTGCGGATTTCCATGCATGGTTTATGCTCCTGGACTGTAGAAACTTCTGTTCTTTAATTCATTTTTCTGCTTCTTGTTCTAAATCGCATGTAAATGCTCGCCTCTCGTTGCAGTAAATGAAGAACGGGAACCAAGTTAGAGGGCCACGGAAAACACATTTGTTTTCTGAGAGAAAATTATTAAGTGGAGTTTAATAGTGGGGAAAATCATTTGCCTATTTGACACTGCACGTAGTGTGTCAAACTAAACGTTATTCCCTACCCTTCTGTTAAAGATAATACTTTAAGCATGTGAAATAGAGAATACGCAAGTAAATACCTCCGGTCCACTATTAAATTGTCGCGGATGAAGTACTACGACAGTTAAAAGTAATGCATAGCTCACGTCACTTATTCAGCATCAGTGGAGAATAAGACTAGATATTTTCAATAGTTTTGGTTATTTAAATCACTCTCTCTGTCAAAATGATAATGGAATTACTTCTTGAAAAGGAAGAAAAGGACATTATAGTATCGTGCGGTCTCACTGTATTATCTGTGGTAAGATGGTTAGGTGGTTGCACCCAAGCACACCAGAGTTGACACTGGTGTTTCTTATTTAGAGGGATGGTGACGTTTTCATCGATAACGAGTCGCTGACTTCGTCAATCTCAAGACCTGACCACCGGCTCAATCTCTCGGAGGTCCTCATAGGATAGGATGTATGTGTATACGTTCATAGGGGTGAGTGTATGCGCGTGTATATGAGTGCTTACATCGTAATTATACTGTGTTTATCGACAAAAAAAAAAGCGTGCCTTCCCTCTTCCTCGCCTGACCTAATGCCCCTTGATGACCTTGCCAAGCTCCAATCCGACACATTGTTTCTGAGAAGTGGCCCTGCACTAAAGCCTCTCTAAAATCTAGCATCCCCGTGCCTCAGAGCTGCCGCCCCACCGTACTCTCGCGCCAGTGCCGGCGCCCCTCGCGCGTCGCCGCCGCCGCTGCCGTTCCCGGTGCTACCTCATCGCGCCCCTTCTGTGGCTACCCCGTCAGCAATCTCGGACATCGATTTTTGAGGTATGTGCGCCCGCTTAGTCATTAGTGACTCATTGAACCCTAACTGACCTCTTCAAGTTCCGGGATGAGATATCTAGATCCGCCCCCGTCAACTGAGGACGAGATATGAGCGATATAGTGCCCATTAGCGCGGCAAATCAAACGAGAAGTAGTAGTTTACATTCCTGATTTTCTCATAACAAGTTTTTATGAATCTCACACAAACTAGCTGCACTCGTCTGTTGTTCAAGTTCATTATGCGATTATGTCAATTCACCGTTTCCCCCTCCATGTATTTTAGACCTGCAACCATGAGCATGAAATTGCTCAAGAACCTGAACATGAGGAGACTCGTAGGACAACAGAGAAACTCAATCGGTGGGAACTGCGTATTTTTTCTGTTCTGTTATTCTTTGATCGTCAAAGGTGCTTATCAGATATGTGACTCCTTGGTTGTGTCCTTCGGTAGATTTATGCAGAACATCGCGAGCATGGAGCTCTGCCGCTTCTTTTCCTGATGCTGATGAGAAGAAAGGCTTAGGCGGTGATGCAGATGATGATCGTGCAGGTTCCTGGAGAGGGACTGAATTTCGTGGTGTCCACCGGGTACTTTCTGTGAGAATAACTATTTGTATTTTGGTTCTCATGTGGAGACTCGGTTGACTGGTTTGTTTTTGTTAGGCAATTATTTGTGGCAAGGTTGGACAAGCTCCTGTGCAGAAAGTATTGAGGAATGGCCATACTGTGACTGTTTTTACTGTCGGGACAGGAGGCATGTTTGATCAGAGGAGAGTAGGTGCTGAAAACTTGCCAATACCAGCTCAGTGGCATCGCATAGCTGTTCATAGTGACCACCTGGGTGCATATGCTGTTCAAAAGTTGGTCAAGAAGTATGTTGTTTGTACTTCAAAGCATACGATTCCGTTTAACATTGTTGATAGCACACTATTCAGTTTAGTTCTCAGTTCACCGAGGAAATACAGTGGTTATTGTTATTTCTTATTTCAGTGCTGCAGTCTATGTTGAGGGTGACATCGAGACCAGAGTCTACAATGACAACATCAACAATCAAGTGAAAAATATACCTGAGGTCTGTGTGCGCCGTGATGGTACGTCAATCTGATTTTTTGAGTATTTTTTTTTCATTTGCATTGCTGTAGAGACTGCAAAGTACAGGACTAGGACTGGAACACAGCTCTTCATGCAGTTTATTTTTTACTTCGCTAAAATAATGTTCTTCATGTCGTGTTATCGTTTCTGAATTCATGATGTTCATTCTTTTCAGTTTTGGGTTTCATTCTTTTTCCTTGTATAATGTTGATGTGTAGGAGTTTTTAATCTTTCCAGGCAAGATTCACTTGTTTCAGTCTGGGGACAGCAATGTCAGCCAATCATTGGAAGAATTAAGTAAGTGTGGTCTGCATCTTAATATTTTTATTAAGGAAACAAATCACAACATATAGTTAATTGTAGAAAAAGAAACATCTGAACAGCGTTGTTCTGTTCAGTGTGCTATTCTATATATGCGCACGGTCGTAAAAACTTGTGTGCATAAAGAAGTGCATTAGCGTGTGTTCGTCACACAAGATCACCATAACTTATTTTTGGCAGGGGAAGGACTGTTCTAGTTGCGATCAATGCTGAGGGACAATAAGCTAGATGAGGAATGGAAGAGTTGGACAATCGAAGTGTTATACTTGTTACGGTCCAGTGGAAGTGCTTAGTTTTCTTCAGTTTCGTCAATAATATTAGGGCTGAAGGTCTGGATGCCCTTGCAGATACAAGCGCTGTGCTTTCTTTCCATCAATCTTAGTGTAAGGATTTTAGAGGTTGAGATCGATTTTGGATTTGTCATCTGCTCTAGAGTCTAGGAGAGATACATTGTCGTTGTTAAGACCTCTGAAGATGCTTTGTTTCTGACTGATACTTCTGAGTCCCCTTGGTCGTAACAAAGACCAGTCTCATCATGTTTGTGTGTAACTTGGTATCTTCGCAGTAAGACGTACTGTACTAGGCAGCATTTTGCAGCCTGTTTCGTTGATATCTGAAGACTGAACTTGTCTGCTACACATGTTTTTTTTTTGAAAACATGCTGCACATGGTTTTTGAGTGGAGCGAGTAGTTAATCAGTTGCAACTCCACTTTGACCCAAAATCTCGTCTCTCCACTCGACTAACTGGTTGAGTCAGACCCTCTCCAGCCGGGCCAGGGTGAAACGAGGGTCTCCTACTCATCGTCGCTGTCGGTTAGCGTTAGGCACAAATAATTCTAATTTTTTAAAACATTCGCTAAGCGTCATATTATGTGACTTGACACATACGAATAATAAGAAACTTGGTCCAAGCAAGTAACATGACCATCAATTCGAGCCCTCTTACTAAGTTAAACTCATAGTAATGAAAAATGAGTTTCAAATAAGGTCTAAAAACGGCCCCATTTTTAAGTAAGTTTTTTTCTTCATCTGAATGAGCCCCAAAAAAATCCTAGACATCTATATTCTACCTATATAGTGTCTATTTGAAGTCTTGCTACTTATTGAATTAATCTTCATTTTTTTCTTTGGAATAATCATGGTTTAACGGAAGATCGTGAATTTAAAAGGTTTAAACCATGAAAATGAAAAACTAAGTTCAGTCCTTCCTAGTCACTTCAAAATTAAACTTTGGTGGGGTTTTGGCATTTTTTTCTTTAGAAACATAAAACCATCTCATCTCTCTTAAAATATGTACTTCGACAGGATTATTCATGCAAATGTATGTAAACTATGTTTATATTTCTCTCTCGTTATTATATGACATAATAAGACTATGTGCGCTGATTTTATATTTTCCAACTTTTTCGTATTACCGATGCTCATTTCAAACTCGGTCAACCATAATTGATTTGACACTTCTTAAAATTCTCAAATGTATTTTAGGGAGTTCAAAATGAGATCGTATTTTAAAACTTAAATTTACACAACGTATTTTATTTTGAAAACGAGTCTAGTGAAAATGCCTATTTTATTACAGATATTTGTGCTATGTGATGCACGCGGTCGTGTTGTTGGGAAACCCTAAGAGCAAGGTGTGAAATAGTGCAACAACAAATTTCAATTAGTTATGTTATCAATCCAGTAGGAGATGAATGCTCTTATGAAGGTTATTGAAGATGACGTTGGCAAGGCGCACTACCGGTGTTGACACGAACGTGGATCCTGCACACAACACAATCAAACTATTTTGCCCCAACAAAACCGTGAGGTTGTCAATCTCACCGGCTTGCTGTAAACAAAGGGTTAAACATATAGTGTGGAAAATCATGTTTGTTTGCAGAGAATGAAAGTAACAGTTTACAGTAGGTTGTATTATCAATGTAAAAGAATGGACCGGAATCCATAATTCACTAGTGGTGTCTCTCCATAAATAAATAATAGCATAATATTGGTAAATAAATTATATCTGGGCAATTGACAAGGCAATTGAGAAAATAAAGAACTACACAATGATGCATATACTATAGTGATGGTGACGAGGGATGTCCCCATCAATACCCATGGTTACTAGCATAGGGTAAGAGTTATGAGCTAGAGAACGCGTGGTGTTGGTAGATTCGTCGGCTGTCAAGCGGGAATTATCCAGGTTTAGGGCCCTCGAGTGAGTTAAAACCCTTACTCATGCTTGTCTGTTATTGATTGTGTATATGCGGCGAGTACAAGGGTCTAGCAAGATGTCGATCTTGTTAGGGTTTGGTGGTTCTGGTTGGGCGTGTCCCTGATCGGTCTCCCTCCTGTCCTTATATAGGGGTACAGGTCTCGGGTCGTAACCGACTAGAACTATATTTATGGAAAGTACTAGCGACTATGCTATCTATGTTAGAAGATTTCGTCTTGGGCTTCGCTTGTTGGGCTTCCTCAGCCTATTGACAATAGAGATTTAGTCATTACGTGCACCAGGTACCCACATGAGTGGGTACCCGTTTGATATAACCTTGTCAGATGGTGTCTAGTATAAGATTCATTTGGTCATTACAACAATATACATATACCGTTCCAACAACATCTATGACTAATAATCCACCTTTCGGTTAACGTCTGCACCCCTTTTAGTATTAAGTTACAAGAAACACAATATTACATTAAGTAAAGTGCATAATGTAAGTAACACAATTATCTTTAGGCAAATAATTACTGTTTTATCACTAGTAGTAACATTATTTACAATCTTAGAGGTTGTTGTCACTCCACCAGATTAAATGAAGACATGAATCCACTATTGAGCATAAATACTCCCTATTGGAGTCACAAACATCTACTTGGCCAGAGCATGTACTAGAAACGGAACGGAGAGCTTGCAAGATCATAAATACCACACACATAATATATTATGAAGCAATATGACATAGTACTCAATATTCATCGGATCCCAGCAAACACAACATGTAGCATTACATAAAGATGATCTTGATCATGATAGGCAGCTCACAAGATCTAAACATGGTAGCACATAAAGAAAAGACAACCATCTAACTACTGTTATGGACACATAATCATAAAATGTACTACTCATGCATTAGTCTAGAGGCGAACATGGTGATGTAGAGCCCTCCAGTGATAATTCCCCTCTCCGGCTGGGTGTCACGGAGAGTTTCTGAACCCTCCCGAATTAGGGTTGACGACGGCGACTCCATTGAACTTTTCTTGGAAATTGCTCGGGTACTTTAGGTTTTCTTGCCGGTGGGTATTTATAGGCGGGAAAATTGCTCGGGTATTTATAGGCGGAAGGGCATGGAGGGTCGTGGGGCCCACACCACGTCACGGCGTGGCCAAGGAGGGAGTCGCACCGCCATATGGTGTGGCCGCCCTGTGGCCCCTCTTCGACTCCTCTTCGGTGTTCTGGATGCTTCTGGGAAAATAGAGACTTTCGTTTTTGTTTCTTGCAATTCCAGGAATATTTCCTTAACAACTTTTCTGAAACCAAAAAAACAGAAAACAGGAAACTGACACCATGACATCTTGTTAATAGGTTAGTCCCAGAAAATACATAAAAACTATACAAAGTATATATAAAACATGTAACAATTGGTATAATATAAGCATGAAATATAAAAAATTATAGATACGATTGAGACGTATCATTATGTTATTTTAGTATTTACTAAAGCCAAAAAAGGATTTTCATTTGAAAAAAGGAGTTGAAAATAACTAAATTTCAAACATATATAATTACGGTATTTTTATTAAAAAATAGCCACAAATAAATTTATTAAAGCCTTATTCTAAAATTTAACATAATGTGTCAAATTTATATTTTATCAATCTTTGAAATTATCATTTTTTTAAAGTGCCAAATAAATTAAAACAAAGATATTTAGAAAAAAAATTAAATTAATTTTGATTAAATTGGACGTTGAAACTGAAAAATAAAAAACAAATTTCCTCGATGACGTTGACGCCATCATCATCAACCTCCAGCGATGACTTAAATTTTCTCCGTTTGATTACGGGCAATTAAGAACGCATTTTAGCACTCCGAGAGACCCCTCTTAAAACCCTCGGCCTCCTCTCTCATTCTCCTCTCCTACTTTGTCGAATCGCAGCGCAAGGCTGCCTAAATAGCTCACCGAAGTTCTCCATTGACGTCGTCATGTTCTTCCCGATTCTGACATGATGAGCACTCCCCCAGCCCGCGACCGTGTACGATGAGCCCGAGCACGAACCAAGATCACCGTTTGAACCGCCAATCCACCCGCCTCTCCAAGCCGCCTCTCGACACCGTCACTTCCATCACCTCCTCCGTCGCGAGGTACACGCCGTCGTGCCCTTCCTGAGCCCAGGGAACCTCGGATGCATCATCGTCGTCCACGCCTGAGGCCGTGCCGCCGTCTTCGTCGTCTCCAACAACTATCGCGCAACCATGGTACGGTCAATCGGCCCAGATCCGTCCGATCAAGATTCAACGACAATGATTAGAACCTTTAGATCGAACCAAGCCTGAGCCAGACATGTTCTGATTTATTTAATCCAAATAAAAATCAAATGGTTAATTTGCAGAAAAGCACCGCCACTTAGATTAATGAATACTTTTTAACTACAACTCGAAATTGGACAAATGTTATGTATTTGGAAAGCTCTTGATATGCAGAATCTTTTGGCACCGTTAAATTTTAAATTTGAATAGTTTAAATCGATTCAAATTTTAAATTAGGAGTTTGAGTAAATTTGACTTTGATTTATATTCATAAGTCTAGCACTACTTCCGTTTAAGAATAACCAAACTTATAAAAGTGTGATATGGATTTTTTTAAAATATTAGAACACCTACTTCCATAATTCAAAGATCACATGTGTGTGATTTACTCTTAAATAATTTCCCACAGTCATTTGATGCCCTTAAAAATTGTAAAGAAAATATTTTTAGAAACCTTAAGACCTGTATAATAAAATAAATTAAAAATCAGAGACTAATTTTGAGTATTTCTGACTTAGTTTATATTCCAAAATGTCACAAATAGTTGTCGAGAAACTCAAACCCATGTTTGTGAAATTATTTTATAACAATAAGTATATAAGTGGTGGCTAAAACTTTTAAAATGTATTAGAACGTGTATAAATGTTTATGATTAAGGGATAATTGGTTATGTGTCATACCTAGCTGAGTTATATCGATATGTTCCATACCCGCGCTGTTTCTCTGGTCAGTGCCCTGGTTTGCTCGCATATCGGTCAAACGCTCGTTTCCCTCTGGTCAACCTCCGTTGACCCGCACTTGGCCTGACTGGTGGGGTCGACCTGACGCGGCTCGGCTCGATCTTCAGTGGATCGGCTAGTGTGCGGCTCGGTGATTTCCTTTGGTCGGCGCGTGGGGCCGGGGCACTAGTCTGACTTGGTGGGGCCGGGGCACAAGTCTAACCTGGTGGGGTATTGACTTGGTGGGGCCAGACCCACCGGATGTGGAACCCACAGAGAGTCACCACCGCTAGTTGGGTGTTACCGCGACCTCTTTATCTTATACTCCCTCCGTTCTAAATTGACACAGATTTGGTGCAAGTTCTAAATTGACTCATAATAGGCAGTAAATTTAAAAAAAACAGAAGATGGAGTATATCACAATATTCCAAAGTTGTCGTTAGCATTGAACGTGTTGGTGTATAGATCTGCCTCTAATTTCTGGAGTAGATTGTTTCGGTACGAATGATTAGTAATAGGGAAGCGGTATGACTAGCTTATCATAAGTGGTTGGTTACATAGAGGTTACATTGCATTAATTATGCTTACATCGCATTAATTAACTATGACTAACAATCAGCAGATAAAAAAATCCTAAACAAATCCTAGAGTAACTATAGAGAGATAAAATCATGCAGCTATCAAATTAGCCTTCTTCTTCAGATCATTTATCTGCCTTAAGTGCTTGTTCAACTTCTTCAGTTGGCCTCTCACTTCGGCTTCCGCAAGCCCCATCGGCGGAGCAACGATGCCCATCGGCGGAGCAGAGGGTGCAATCTCCACATCAGACGGCACAGGAAGGTCGCTGTGCGCGCACCTCTCCTATCTAAGTTGCACAACGTATTCATCCACCCACTTGAAATAGTTGCATGGATCTAAACCCTAAAAAAGTCAACCTGAACCCTAAATCCCAGATCTAAGCAAGAAATTGAAAACACTGAAAAAATCAAAGCAAAAGGATGCGAGAGAAAGATCTTTACATCTTGTGGTAGGCTCTCGCATGTCAAATATTCGCGCCACATGTTCTTTCCATCCTTAGTAATCTTATGGAGCAGTGGTTCCTTGCGTGAGCATTTAGAACATGGCGGCAACGTCTCCTCAGGCTGCTTTGGCCAATTAGGGCGAGCGGATGGAGTGGAGGAGCTCGACATTGTTGCTGCCCTTCGTCGCCAGAGAGGAAGAAGAGGAAGGAATAGGAAGAAGAAGATGGTCCAAAGAGGAGGATGGATGCTCTATCTATGCGAGCAAGGATGGTTGTTTTGTCTATGCGAGGAAGGAGATGGTACAAAAAGGAGAATTGATGCTCTGTCTATGCGAGCAAGAATGGATACTCTGTAAATGCGAGGTAGAAGAAGAGGAGCAGGAGGAAGGAGGAGGATGGGTGCTCTGTCTATGAAGAGGAGGCAAATGGTGGGTCCGCGGTGAGCGTGTAACGGTCACAAGCGGCGGTGCGATTGTTGCGAGTCCACCAACCTTTTTGTTTAGAAATATGACCGTTTACCCTACCCTTGGAGCTCATTTTAAACACATCGAACGGGATGTGCAGAATGAGCACCGCCAATCAGATCGCAGAATGAGCCCCGAGTCTACCAGATTCCTTCCAGAGGACGATCAAACGGATGCACTTCAACGGTAGGGTTAGATCGACGGTCATTGTTCAAATGGGGTTTGGAGGCACTCAACGGGGTTTTGAAAAGTTTAATAAAATGTCCAAGGTTCATTTGAAGTGGCTAAGAAGACATTTTTATCGAAAACGGAACCCTCTCTCACTCGTTTATGAACTCTATAACTCTTTATACGTTATAACTCATTTGTGCGTACCATTTTTCATGAAATTAACCAAACCCAGGTTTATATTTTTTTATCATAACTATGTCACATAATAAGACAATGTACACCGGTTTCACATTTTTTTGATTTTTTAAAAATCATTTATGATCATTTGAATGTCTTGTCAAGCGTGATTAAACGCACTTTGAGCGTCTCCAAAAGAAGTTTAAAATAAAAAAATAAAAAATGAAGTGCAAATGCTTCTTAGTAACAATGAAATGTAGCTTTTGTGATATTTGTGATTTTTCTGATTTTATCGAAACCTAAACCCTCTCACTTTTCTACGAACTCTATAACTATTTATACGTGATAGCTCATTTGTGCGTACCATTTTTCATGAAATGAACCAAACCAAGGTTTATATTTTTTTATCATAACTATGTCAAATGATAAGACAATGTGCGCTGGTTTCACATTTTTTTCGATTTTTTTGAATCATTTATGGTCATTTGAAGTTCTGGTCAAACCTGATCAAACGCACTTTGAGCGTCTCCAAAAAAGTTTAAAATATTAAAATAAAAACAAAGTGCAGATGCTTCTTAGTAACAATGAAATGAAGTTTTTGTGATTTGTTTTGATTTTATGAAAACCGAACGCGCACAGTTCATGCCCAGAGTACGCCCATAAGGTGTTCGACCAAAATACATCCGACCAAAATACAACTGTTGTTAATATTATCCAATCTCTTCTTAAACGTCGTCAAAGATGGACATCATCTCATCAACCCACTTGTCGATCTCTTCGCTGGGCTCGCTGATCTCTTCGTCCGACTGCTCGATTTCTTCGCCTGACTGCTTGATCTCTTCGCTGATCTTCTCAAATGTCAGCTGGATGTACTCCACCTTAATGATCACCTTGATAACATAGAGATCACCAAATCAAATCGGCAGTTTCTCCCAGAATAGATCCCAGTTCCTCTTGAACTCGAGGTAATCATTCCCCAAAAGACGAGAAACTCTGTGATCCATCTAGCAACTCAATCTTGAGATGCTATCAAAATAACATGAGCATCATATCAGAATAGTTCAAATGACAGAAGTGAGGGATAATTCAAATGACAGAACATGAGCTTAAATGATAGAACATGAGCATCGTATCTGAATACTAGAGAAACTTCATCTATAGAATCATTCTCAATCCTGCACACGTAGTATTGAGTGATCTCTTCCAACTCCATCGTGGCATCTTGCAATAAAACGAAAGATATCGCATTTATTTCTGAATAGGTGACATCTCTCGGTTCGTGAATTATGCTCGACACGAGGGCTGGCTTGCATGGTCCGTCAATATGTTGAAACTCTGATCAAAGAGAGGAAGACATTCAGAAAACTTGTGAACTACTCAATGTGTAAGAAAACGGACACAAACGAGCATACCCGTGTGTTGCACAAGAGATTTTACAGCATTGTGCTTGTTAGTCACTTCAACATTGAACAAATATAGATCTTCATTCCAAGCGAATTTGACATCATCGCCCTCCTCGATGATGTAGCCTTCACACAGTGCTCACCACCGCGTTCAACAGATCTCCGTGTATATATGGATGTTCGAGCTACCACTTAGTTGCTTAACAAGATATATCCCTACTATGTCATCTATTACCCACTTATCCAGGAAGAACAAGTACTGGTCTCCGTTCGGACACCTAGCCTCCATCAAGTTCTAACGAGGGCCAAGTCCCCGGCTCTGATCTAGAAGATATCTTAAAGGGCATGGCAAAATCTACATGTAATACCAAACCGGAGAAACTATGAAGACATTAATTGAAGAAAAAACAAATGACATTCCCTCGAATTTGAAAGGCAATACTTACAACGGCCGTTTTGAAACCGTGTCCCGTCGGGACATTGAAAGTGGAACCACGAGTTAGTGTGCGACAGAGAGTTGCTTCGTAAAGGCACAGAGCACAGAGATCGACGCCATCGCTATCGCTATCGCTATCGGAATCCTATTTTAACAAATGAAATTTAGAACAAGATAAACAGACGGAACCTGGGGGTTTTTCCCATTCCGCAATCCAAATACAAAATCAAATATACTCACATATAATGCACCAAACAGGAAAATGAAACATGTAGAGAAGATAGCACTGACCATCGGCGACAAAATGGGGTTAATGGACTGCATCTGGAACCGTCGACGACCAAAAAACCCCAAAAGGCGAAGGCGGCCGTACAATGGCGTGGGTGATGGAGCTCCTTGCTTGTCCCTCCTTCTCGACGTGCGATGGAAGACTGGCCGGCTACGGAAATGGCGATGGCGATGGAGCTCCTTTGCGCCTTCAATCACCCTGCTCTCCGCACTCAGTCCAACTCCTATTGCTCTGTTTTGCTCTGTTCTTGGGGTTTCATCGGAGGTTCTATGAGCAACAGAAGTGAGTCAGGGAAGAAAGACCACGTGGGCCCCATCGGCAGTTTCCCTTGATTAAACAAGTCCCCCGGCCCCAAGCCGACGCCTTGAAATCCCAACCGAGCCGCACACTAGCCGACCCCACGAGATTCCAATCGAGCCACGATTCCAACCGAGCCACGCCTGGCCGACCCAACCAGTCAGGCCAAATGGAACGTTTGGGCGATATGCGAGCAAACCAGGGCACATACCAGAGAAACATCACGGGTATGTCACAGACCGATAAAACTCAGCCTGGTATGGCACAGAACCAATTGGCCCTATGATTAATTAAGTGTTAATAAAAGTTTGATTTAAAACCATATGCAAGTGTAAATAATTAGAGAGACCCAAAACCCTATTTATTAATTTATTTTGTAATATGAATATTTAAGTTTGAATTAAAAATGTTTTGATGTGTAATGGAATAAACTGAGGTTTTAAATTTATGTAAAAACCTTTTACCAAATTAAGGTGTGATCTTTTGACCAAAATTAAAACAAAGTCTTATCAAGTAGATTTTATAAAAATATGTATTTAACTATGTTCGATACTTTAAAATAGCAAACCTTACTTTTAAATTGTTTTAAACCATCTTGCCTCCTTTCACTTGTGTAACTCTTTTCAAAACCAGACCAATCCATTAGGACCATTGGCACCCTTCAGTCTTTTCAATTTTAAAATGTTCAATCGACTTTAGACCATACCTTAACCAAAATGGCAAACCCTAAACTCAATCACATACTGAAGACGATGGCGCACACGACATCTACAATCAAGATAACATGGTCTATGACGAGCCATGCCTGCCGGCGGAGAGTCAAAGGTGTCGATTACCTTATCTCTTACGGCTATGAGGAGGAGGAGGAGTAATAGTAGGTCAGTGCCCTAGTGTAGATAGTGAGCTGAGCAACGTAAAACCTTACTAAATAAGTTGCTGAGATCTATAGTTTTTAGCTTTCTTATCATACTCATCTATAAACTCTTTAGTTTGCAGTTGGAACTTAGGAGTGCTTATCCTTGTTGGACCTAGGAGGATCTTAATGAATTTGTACATATTTGACTTGTAAGAATAAGTGGTTGACCTTTGGACCCATGCAATGTTTCCGTTGTACCACTTTTGATTGTGCGGTATTTGCGAAATGGTGTTTCATGAGTCTTACATCGATGACATGCGTGCTGCAATCATGTGGTGGCATGACGGGTCATCACAGCTGGTATCAGATGAGCCGTTGGTTTGACCTTAGGTTGGAAACCTAGTAAAGGGATAGAGCATGTAGGGATAACGAGCAACAATAAAGAGTTCTCTAGAAATGTGATGAATATTAACTTGAGAATAACAGTGTCATATTTTTAGTGCGATAATTCTTTATTATGATGCATTAGTATTAAATATAATTTCTTATATAGAGTTACCACGACGTTTATGGATTCCGAGAGGACTACTTGGGCTCATCAATAGTCATTTGAGGATTATCAGGGAACGCTTACAGAAGAGCCGAAGTCCCTACTTAGATCCTTAGATTTCTCTAATAATATCCCAGTCCACACCTATACGTTTAAGGAGGGTGATGTTCTAGTGAAATATTTGGTACTAGTGATAATACCCAATGAGTTGTTGCCTTATCCTATTCCACCTAGAGAGGAGTGACTGAGTGTTAGTACGGCTTACAATGAGGTCATCGTGGAGGCGATTGCTACTATTCGAGAGAATATGGCAGAGGAGTTGGTTTGCACGAGCTTCATAGCACTTACGCATGATGCACTGTCTACCGAGAGGAAGGTAAATCACTCAGTCTTGGTCAAGACTAAGCCTGGTCTAGCGTCCAGATTACTAGATTGATAACAGGTGGTGGGTTCTCTTTATACCACTACCAAGTCATAGTGGGGATAACGACGCTATGCTATAGGATCCTCAGAGGAGGAAGAGCCAGTGAAATAAGGTAGCACCACAGGCAGGAGGGTCACGTAGTGTACCAGAGGTTAGCACATATAGATATAGGAGGTCGTCACAGTATGTGCCATTTTGTCATTCACCCACTTCTGAGACTATTGTATACCATGTTATACCACCTAGCAAGGCTGAACCCACCTACTATACTTGGAGCTTTAGTTGCCGAGACTTTGATGGAGAACTCGGACGGTTAGAGGTTCAACTGATTCGCGGGCACAAGTCAGGTTCTAGTGTCTCTATACGACACAGACGACAACGTGGTGGAGGTTGCACCACCGGGGTTGGCGTCCTTCCCAATGGACGGGTCTGGTGCAGTAGTCATAGATATATCTCCACTGATTAGGATGAGCATATAGAGATTTAACAGTCCGAGCAGGACACAGTGGAGGACGCAGCGAGATACGTCGGCATGGGAGAGTTGTTCCTCGACACCTCCGATATTGACTACATCACACCAGGGAGGCCATATGTTCCAGAGGCGGTGCGCCGGATTTCACGGCATCACGGGTAGACTTCGGGCATGTATCACGAGGAGTGACGGACTTGACGCGAGATGGCTCGACGCGAGGATATGAGTTGTATTTTCTATTACTTCGGAGAGTATGTGTTTGAGTTGTAATAATGAGGGAGCGAGTTCTCTGAGAGTAAGTGTGTGAGATAATATAGAACTCATATCCTCGTGTCTAGCAATCTCGTGTCAAGTCCGTCACTCCTCGTGATATGTGCCCAAAGTCCACCCGTGAAGGCGTGAAGTCCGACGCACCGCCTTTGGAACATATGGCCTCCTTGGTGGGACATAGTCAGTATCGAAGGTGTCGAGAAACAACCCTTTCATGTCGATGTAGCTCGCTGCAACCTCCAGTTTATCCTGCTCGGCCTGATAAGCCTCCATATGCCCGTCCTCATTAGTAGAGGTATCTATGACCAGCTCCATTCACTGAGAAGGACGCCACGATGTTGTTTATGTCGTATGTAGACACTAGATTCTGGGCACGCCTCGTTCCCATGAACCAGATGAATCTCCAACCGTCTGAGTTATCCATCGGAGTCTCGGCATCTTAAGCTCCAAGTGGAGTAGGTGTCTCAGACTCACTAGGTGGTAAAACAGGGTAGACAGCATGTTCAGGAGTGGGTGAATAACAAAATGTCATATACTGTGACAGCCTCCTAGATGTGCCAACATATGGTATACTACACGACCCTCCTGACTATGGTGTTACCTTCTCTCCCTTCTCCCTGGCTCTTCCTTCTCTGAGGATCCTCCGGATCCTCTAGCATAGCGTCCTTATTCTCCACTATAATTCGGTGAGTCACCACCTATCTATATTGATCTAGGAATCTGTACGCTAGACCAGGCTTAGTCTTAACTAAGACTGTGTGATTCACCTTCCTCTCGGTAGACTGAGCATCATGCGGAAGTGCAATGAAGATCGTGTCAACCCAACTCCTCTGTCCTATTCTCTCGAATAGTAGCAATCACCTCCACGATGACCTCATTGTAGGCCTTAGTAATATCAGTCCCTCCCCTCTATGTGAAATAGGACAAGGCGACTACTCATTCGATATTATCACTAGTACCCTATACTACACTAAAACATCTATGTCCTTAAACATACAGATATTGACTGGGATATTAGTAGGGAAACTAAAGGCTCTAAGTACAAACTTCAGCTGCTCCGTAAGCGTTCCCTGACAATTATCAAACGTCTCATGCTGAGCCCAAGCAATCTTTTTGAAACCCATCGCTATGGTGGTAACTACACATAAGAAATTATAAGTATTACTAATGCATCATAATAAAGAATTAACGCACTAAAAATATGATAATGTTATTCTCAAATGAATATTCATCATATTTTTAGAGAACTCTTTGTCGTTAATCGTTATCCCTACAGTTTGTATGCTTTTACTAGGTTTCCATGCTAAATTCAAACCAATAGCTCTGACACCATTTGTGATGACCCGACATGCTACTGCATGATTGCATTGAGCAGGGCATTGATGTAAGACTCATGAAATACCACTCTACAAGTATCACACCATCAGAGTGGTATAACAGAAAAATTGCATCAGTCCAATGATCAACTATTTATTATTTCAAGCCAAAGATCTAGAAATTCAGTAAGATCCTCCTGGGTTCAATGAGGATCAACACTACTAAGTTTCAGCTCCAAACTAAAGAGTTTGCAGACCAGTGGGATAAGAAAACTAAAAATCATAGAGATCAGCAACTTATTTAGTAAGATTTTATGTTGCTCGGCTCACTATCTATACTAGGATACTACCCTACTATTACTCTGACTACCTACTATTACTGTGACTCCTCCTTGCAGTCGTTAGAGATAAGGTAGTTGACACCTTCGACTCTGCCCGTCAGGTCTGGCTCGTCATAGACCAGGTTGTCTTAATTGTAGATGTTGTGTTCGTCATTGTCCTCAGTGACCTCAAAGTCTAAGAAAGGGGCTCAAGGCAAAGATGAGTATCGATGTTACCCAACAAGTTTATTAAGGTAAGGTGGAAGTTTGATGCACTAACTACAACCACGGACAAAGAAATAGGTCGACACACAACCACATTGTCATGCATCGATGAGTGTGGTCGCATTCTTATTTGAGAGGATTATATATGATTATGGTAGATTGGAAACTATATATAAAAATCACAAAAGAGTCGTAATACCTTGTATTTATGAGTATGGGTTGCATTTTTATCGCTATATGGGCAAATCCCCCACATCTGCATCGACTCAGTTTTCGTAAACATTTATTTCATGAAAAGATTAACTTTATCATAAAGAACTATGACTGTCGATCTTCACGGGTGCTAAGGCTTTGAGTAGCCTCCTTTCATGCACTGTTCGTCGTTCCTTCCTATAATGTGGAGTAACATGTCACCTTTTTATACTCTGTAAAGACGCGCTGCTTTTACCCATAAGAGGTTGACGCCTTATTGCATAGCCATGCTTACTTTCATGTCCACACTTCTTTTGCGTGGGCCCAATCCTTGACCCAAGCCTATCAATGTACCTTCCCATCCCACATAATTAACCGAGGACCGAGCTACCGAACCAAAAAAACCGAAACCGAATAGACCAGAACCGAGATTACTGTTACTTAGGGCATCTCCAGTCGTTACGCCCCCCAGGGCCCAAAACACCGATTTTTTCCTACTGCCGCGGCGCCAATCGGCGCTAATCTGAAACTTGGCGGGTGCGGTTCCCAATCGTCCCTAGCCCAAGGTTCGGCCCATGCAATTCAAAAGTAGCGTAAAAATTAAATTTGGCGCAAAACAGGGGCAAACTCATGTAATTTGGCGCAAACTTGGCGATTTCATTAATTTAGGCGCAAACATAGTCGATTACATAGGTGATTAAACTAAAAAAACTTAAACTAAAACTAGTTGAGCATTCCCAGCCTCGCCGTGATCGCCTGGTTGTAGTCGCCGACGCCGCCGTCGTCGTCCGAGCCATCGTCGCCCTTCTTGCGGCGGTTGCGGTGGCTAGGGCCGGCGTCACCGTCGTCGTACCACTTGCTCATCTGCAAGGTACGTACGAACTGCTCCTCCTCGACGTCGTCCTCCTCCCCCTCCTCGTCGCTCGGGTTGAGGATGAAGTACAGGATCGGCTTCGGCTGCGGCGGGGGAGGGAGGCGTGCTGCTCGCGCTCTGCATGGCGGCGCTCGGCCTTGGCGAGGAGCTGCTGCTGCTGCTCGATTTCTTGTGCGGTGAACTCGCGCAGGCTCCAGCTCTCGGCGAAGTCCTCCGCCGCCGGATGGACGGTGTTGACGTCGGCCTCCTTCAATCCCGGCCACTCTTTCTCCTGCTCCTCTTCGGCTCGTGCTTCGGCTCGCACTTGGGCCTGACGAAGCGGGAGAAGAGGCCGGACGGAGACGCCGAGCTCCGCTGGCACGGCTCACCGATGCGGAGGGCGCTCGGAGTTGAGGATCGGGGGGTTGAAAGAGGAGGGCGATGTTCGTTTACCTGGAGGCGCCGAGCATGTGCCGGAGGAGCAGGAATTCGTCCGCGCCGCCGACGAGGAGCTGCTGCCGCCCATGTGCCGAGGCGCCCAGGCCGGCATGGTGAGTCGGGGCTCGTTGCGGCGGCGATGTAGTCGAGCACCCACTGCAACTTGCGGTCCTCGCCACCCTACGAGCGCCTGCGGCCGTGCGCGTTAAAGCGGCCCTCTACCGGGCCGTTGTTGCCGCGGTCGGCGAGCTTCTCCTCGCGACGGCGCGTGAAATACATCGTCCAGAAGGCGTCGTTGCCTTCTGGCCTCCAGCGCGGGTCCACGGCCTGCTCCGGCGTCAGGCTTGCCCGCACATCGGCGATGGCGTAGTCGCGCTCGATCTCGATAGGGACGGGCGGCACGGGCACTCCTCCGGCGCTCAGTGCTCATGTCCCGCGGCCGGCGGAGGCGCCGTGGACGCGCATGGTGGACATGGGTACCCGGCGCTGTAGAGCGACCATGCCTCCTCCTTTTGAAGGAAACGGCGTCCCCAGCTGTTCTTCGCGACGGCGTCCATCTTCTAGACAGCTGCTAGGGTTGCGACGGCGGAGGGGAGAGTGTGGGTGTGAGGAGAGGCGGCGTGAGAGGAATGGCGATGGGCGGCGAGACTGGGGGGTTTTATAGCGCCACGCGGCCAGACGAAGGGGCGAGCGGTGGGTGGCCATTACTATGCACCGCGTGAGTGCGTCACGCCATCAACTCCGGCAGCCTTTGACTGGGGGAGCTCACTGGTCGCCCGCCACGACATTACTCCGGCAACATTTGACCGACGCAGGAGCCGAGACGACGAGCACGGGCGGTTTCTTTCGCGCCATTTTCTCCCGCGTCCTGACAGCGCTGGCCCGCGTCACGTTTTGCGCCAAAATCCTGAGAGCGCTGGGGGCGACTGGAGATGCCCTAGTTTGGTCAACAGTTCTTGAAAACCGAATTCAATTCGGTACGATCAGGTTTCACCATCAGTTCCAACAGACCGAATTAACTTGAATTATGAGTGGCCCAAAACATGTGGAATATTTAGACCCGTTTCCGTGAGTTTTCTAATAGACTAGCTCACCTACGTACGTTCCTAAGGCCCACGCTGCTACTCATCGGCTTGTTTAGAACTCAAGGAATAAGAATACACCATATTCCAATGCTTTTAGTGATAGATGATGTTGCCCGTTAAATTCCGTCAACCTTAAAATTACCGAACCAGTCTCTCAGAAGTGCTCATAGGGGTAGGGTTTGCGTATGTGTGATCATATGGGTGTCTATACGTACGTGTTTATATTTCTCAAAAAATAACACCATATCTACTAGCAAAAGGACGTGCTAATCTGACAGCCGGCGCCTAGCGAGCTGATCACTCTCTAGTCCGGCGATCATCAGTAGTGGTTCCCTATCGAGCAACTAAAGACCTCTCCGCAGTCTCCAGCCCGGCGTTTGGCAGGGGTGGTTCAACGATCCACAACCTTTCTTGCTGACGAGAAGACCTGAAAACTGCTATGTTCGGTCAGAATCGAGCACCAAACCGTATTCCTGATGCACCGAATCCCTCGGTTAGTTTTTTTTCCAAATAACCTATCGGTCAGCTTATTCTTGAAACCGAAATTTTGGATAACCCGGAGTACCGAACCGATCGGTTCGGGGAACCAAATGCCCAGGCCTGCTTCCCACTATCCTCGCCCACCTAATTACACTAGTGCATGCTAGTGGGAGACACCCAGCTTCCAACTAGTGAGAACACCCCAGCTTAGCTGCAAACCAGTGTGGAACACCCCAGCTTAGTTCACAATGTGAAACTAGTTCGGATGGTTCAATATTATCCATCCAATGACTTAAATTTTTAATATCAAGTGTTATTTTTACGCCAGCCAATGATGTTGGTATGAAGATACTAAACCTTGACCCAAGGTCAAAACTCTGATGATGATATTAACTGTACATCTCAGTGTGAAAACTCAACTCAGAGTAATCTAACCTTAGCCTCTCCCTCTCGTGCTTATTTGTGTATTAGTTTTCTTTTTGTTAGAAATAAGAATGAAAATGAATAAAGTGCAGTTCCCCTGAGAGGCGAAAGGAAAGGCGTCGGGTTCCCCTGCTCCGCCGACGGCCGGATCGCCGGTCGCCTCCCTCTCCGGCTGCCCTTGTGGCGGCGGATGGGTGGAGGGGCCGTCGATCTATGCCCGAGGCTTGTAAATAGTAGGGTTAGGTTCCCCATCGACGCTGGCTGGGTGGTGGTGGCCACGGCGATGTGGTTTGTGGTGGCCAGTGCTTCTTCCCCATCGTGGCGTGACCCCCTCAGGCGGAGCTGTGAAGCAGCTGGCGTTTGGTGCCCACAGATCCGTTGATCTGTTGGGATTCGGTGCTCTGGGCGAGGTCGCCGTGGCGTTGGTGGTGGCCTCTTTCTTGAGCTTTTGTTCCCCGTCCACGTTGTTACTATGTGTCCTGGGTGTGTTGGTACCTTCTGTAATTAATCAGTTTGTTGTCCTTCTGTTGCTGTTTGTGTCGTTTTGATTATGCAATTCTGTTTGCTAGATGGTCTGTTTGTGTGTATCGAGAGAAAAAGTGTAGAAGGGAGTTAACAGTTGTTTGTTTGGTGTACTGAGCGAAGGAAATCTATATTTCTAGACATTGACTAAAGTAAATGACTAGACAAGGCAGTGCTACATCCAAAATTACAATGCTCGCTGCTGTAGTGGTGTACAGGCTATGAGGCAACATGGGGCAAGCGGCGCAGCGAAGCCCGCCTATACTTCTAGTAAGTTGCTAGATCGACAGAAAGTTACTAGATCGACAGAAAATGTAAGCTACTACTTCGTAGATCGGTAGAAAGAATTGACCGGCCCGGAAGACTTCATTCTAGAGCACGGCCACGGCTGGGAAATCGTCGTACTCGTCGATATCCGCAGCATCAGCCGCCGCCTCTCGCAGCGCCCGAGCGATGCCCCTCACCGTCGCCGGGCTCGTCCTGCAGCACCCTCCCACCAGCGACGCGCCCGCCTGCCTCCACTTCCCCACGCACGACACGAAGTCCGCCGCCGACGACACGCCGGCGCCGCCACCACCGGCCGAGTCCTGCAAGTCCAGACCAAAATGTCGACCGTTATGTAAATCGAGCCAACGCGCGAACGGATCGACCGATCGCACATATATAGCCGTGTTGCCAGATCGAGCACTCACCACCCACTCCTTCGTCTCGGCCACGTACGTCTCCCCTGTGTTCGGGTACACCACCACCGGCTTGCTCGTCACCTTCCTGATGGAGAGGATCAGGCCGTGGATCAGCCTGGGAGCGGTGCAGTTCACCCCGACGGCGGCGACCCTCGGGCAGGAGTCGGCGACGGCGGCGCACTCGGTGATGGGCTCCCCGCTCGCCGCGCTGACTGCGTCCTTGCAGGTGAAGGAGAGCCAGGAGGGGATCCTTACGTCGTTCTCCTCCAGGAGCTCGCAGTAGGCCTGCGCCTCCAGCTTGTTAGGAATGGTCTCGAAGGCGATGAGGTCCGGCCCTGCGTCTGCGAGCACCTGGAGCCGCCTCCGGTGGAATCTCTTGAGCGATTCCTTGGTCACCGATCTGCCGTAGTCCCCGCTAGGTACATACACATAGATAGAAACATCAATTAAGCAAAGCAGAGCTGCACCATCTCTAGCTGATGGGTATCGGTCGGTTTGTACGTACGTGTACTCGGAGCCATCTGCGAGGTACGCCCCGTAGCTCCCGACGGAGGCCGCCACCAGCACTGGCCGGCGCCGCTCTGCGGCGGGGCCATCGTCGTCGTTCTCGCGCCCGGCGTACGGGCCCTTCGAACGGCCCTCGAGGAAGATGTCGCGCGCCTCCTGCGCGATCTGGACGCTCCGCCGCAGCAGCGCCTCGCTCTGCTCCCTCGACAGGCCGCGAGACTGGAACCCCTGCAGCGTCGCCTGCCATGCCATGCCACGGCCACGCAAAGGGACAAGGTTACGGTCGTGCCGTGGACCAAACTGGCGCTCCAGAGCTTGCTCGGGCATGTTTGTCGCCGCTACAGTACTCACCTGGTACGACGCCGTGGTTATGACGTTGGCGCCTGCCTCGAGGTAGTCGAGATGGACCTTGCGGACGAGGTGAGGGGCGGAGACGAGCGACCTGGCGCTCCAGAGCTCGTCCTGCAGGTCCGCGCCGTGCGCCTCCAGCTCCGTGCCCAGGGCCCCGTCCACCACCAAGCACCCACCCGCTTCCCGCACCCACCGCCGCAGCACGCCCGCCGCGTCGTCGTCGAGGAATGCGTCGGCACCACGTCCCATGGCCGGCCGGCCGGTCGATGTCTCGTTTGGCACCTAGCACTAATAGTGCACTACACACACGAGCAGGCAGAATAGCAAGAACAGGGCAAGCAAGTCTTGAGGAGTAGTTCGCCGGGATCACGATCGCGGAAGGGTTTTTAAGACCGGGGGCTGCTGGCTGCTTCCTGCTTCCTGCAATAGCTCTGGTGAGAGGTCTCGAGTTGCGGCACGTACGTAGGCTAGAGCGGCGGCCGGAGAGGTCGGAGGACAGATTGGGACGTACGTGGCCGTCGCCTGGAGCAGCCACGATGGTTGGCGGGGCGACACGTGTCCATGTAACTGTTTCACGTCCTTCACCGACGTGCTCGCGCAGTACGGACCACCCGACCGGTGCTACTCCAGCGCCGCCCAACGTGGCCGGAATTGTAGCATACGCGGCATGCGTCTGTGTGACTGCGGCCGGACAGCGGCAGCTCCACTCTCGGGGCATGCAGAGATTTTTCTTAGACAAGAATTAATTAGTAGGCATATGAAATTTATTTTAGAGAGTATACAAGTTTACAGTCATGCATAATCAGAACCACTCAGAGTTAAATCTAATGGCTAAGATTGTCCTAAGGACGTACTACTCTATTTGGTGAGCCGTGTTCAGAGGTGCTTGATACATAGTTGATTGCATATTCTCTGAAAACACGCCTATTATTGTGCACTCCTAAAGACTCATTTATCACTTTTGATAACGATAAGCAAGTTGAGCTTGTAAAATGTACTCTATTGATTTCTCTTCATATGATTGTTGTCTCTTCGTTGATGAATTGAAGTATATATTGATGTGATGAAGAGTTATAATCGGATGTGTGCATCACTCGATGCAGAGGCTGGGAGTAATAAAAATTAAAAAAAAAATATTGATAATGAAGAGAAATCTGAAATTCATAGCTTGTGATAGTCTGAGTGATCTTGCTCTCAACTTGGTTCAGAAGAGACAACATTTGACATTTCTATTCGTATATCGCCTTATCACATTGCGTTGACATTACATGTGGCTACATCATCAATTAAGAGAGTTTTCTGGATCATGAATATTATAAAGTCAGATCTTCACAACAGAATGGGAGATGATTGGCTCAACGATTTGATGATTTACTATGTTATGTTGAGAAAGAGATATTTGTAAAAATTGATGACAAGAAGATTATGCTATGTCTCCATTTCTACAATAACTGTAGGGATCATCTTTCTCGACAATTTCGACACGGATACAACTTAATGATACAATATATCTAATCAAAACGTAGTTCTATTCTTGTACTTTGTTTTTGTGCTTGTACTTGGCAAAATATGCAAATTAAATCAGTTTGTACCGTTTGTTTGAATGCACTTGCTTTTCATTATTTCTTTTTTTTATCCGACTCAGTTCAATTCCTTACTACGCCACTGCTCCTATGACCTAAAACTGATGTATGTTTCTACACTATTTTTATGTCCTCTGGTATAAGCATGTATATACTAAGACCATGAACATACACCATCACGGGCAACCACAAGCATCAACCTCGCGGGAAAGAATATCGTAATGTCATAACTGTCGAAAGTTGTTCCATTATTATTTTTACCCGCAACAGAGTTATGTGTTGCTCCTTCATGCTTACATATACCAAGACATTTCCAAATTCGCAAGCCCTAATCAGAAAATCTACAAGGTGACAATATTGTTCAAACACTTGTACACAATCCAGAGAGCAACATAACAACCATATCAGTCTTCTACCTCTTTTTTAGTGATAGCAGTCTCCTACCTTCGTTTTTATGGATATCAGTCTCTACCTGGAAATAGAGGTTAATCTCATTGAGGTCCTTATGACATACTATTGCATAGACGTCATCTCACCGCTCTAGATGTATTGTGCTCCCCCTCATACCCCAGACTTGGATCATGCCGTCTAAAGCCAAAGTCAAATCAGATTGTAAGAACAGGGTTTCCATACCAATAACATGAAGTAATGAAAATTTGAACATGAACTCGACATATGAGCATCTACCCTCAACTATGAAGTAAAATCGGATGAAGCTTCAATACTAAATGAAAAAGACGGTAGAAGGTCCACTTGGTCGAGGGACAACCAAGCCAGCAAAGGTAGGTAATCCTTCCACACTAAAGAACAACATATACAATGGCATGGAGACGTAATATAATTAGCACATTTCAACATAGCTTTCAAACATAGTTGCAATAAGACTTTACATGGTAAATCCAAGTTTGTGAAGCTAGATAATCATATTGTACTTTATTCATACAAACTATGAGTACAGTGTGGCAATAGCATGGATGACTGCAGTCTGCAACATTTACTCAGACTGCCTTGTAGTAATTAAGAGTATATTTGGCATGTCTTGTAGCTCTAAGACATGTCAGAGAAAGATGAAAATGTATTTTAGCCCACATGTAGGACCCTAAGTGAGAACTAAGAAAACAATATGGTATAACTAAATATGTAAGAGATAGCTATATGTCTTTAACATCAGTGATAGCTTGTGTATCATGAATCATCCAGGTACAAAATTACTTGCGCTAAAGAAAGAAATCGGCAAATGCCTGCAAAGAAACCAATGGTGACACTGACAGAATAATTCATCGAGACAAGGCAATAAAGTTACTTTTGACGCGTCTAGCAAACGAAAGTAGGCCTATAAAGTGGAATATTCATAAAAGTAAGCAACTCTTGAGCACAAATTGCAAGGCAACGTATCTAAAATTCAGAAGGTATAAAACGTGGGAAGCTACTGAGCCATATATTTTCACCTGGAGAAGAATCAAAAGGGATGGAAGTATATGTGTATAATTCTCTTACAAAGCAGCTAAATTTTTTTTTGAAACATCACCTTCGTCTAATTTACTACAGCTACTAAATACAGATCCTTGTAGTAGAGATTTCTGAGGAAATTTTCCCTTCTCTGTAATACAACACATAATAGAATTAATAGGATATGAGATCCCTGACAAAAAAAAAGGAGGAGATCCCTGAGAAAAAGGTCAAGAGTTGCTTACACATGCCCCAAAACAGAAAATTTGGCGTCATCGGGCCCGGGCGCGCTAGCAGCCTGCTTGGACTGTGGGGGAACACCACTGCTGGAGGTGGGGCGCAGGCACTCCAGCAGCCTACAAACAATAAGACTATCACTATATTACAATCTTTTATCCAGTGGTAGAGGCTAGGGTTCTACCGGATCTAGGGCGGAGGTTGTAGGGATGGAAGTGAGGGCGGAGCGGTTGGAGGCGTGGGCGCCGGCGGCTGGCCGCCGTCGCGAGGAGGAAGGAGGAGACGCGGTGCGGCTAGGCTTTGGAGGCTGGTGGGCTGTTAGGTCTCCCGTCTCCCCTCAGGAGACGAGACAGTATGATATTGAATATTTGTCTGATTAATATCGAAGTGGTACATGTGTTTATATAGGAGGACGGCCTCCTCAAACCCTAATTTACTTGGGCTAAGCCCCTAATTTACTTGGGCTAAGCCCATATCTAGCCACTAGTGGGCTTCTTGCGGGTATAGGTCAAACCGACCATAACACCTCCCCTCTGGTATGATACATAACACTGTCACACTGATATAAGCAAGATCAAGAATTCAATATCACTTTGGAATTTAGGATATTTAACACAAGAGAATGACTACATAATTTAGGGTGTTTGCCACAAGGAAATGACTTATGGAATTTAGGATGTTTGCCACAAGATAATGACTAATTGGGCATTATATAGAGCTCAACAGCACCCATGACAAACATCACCAGACATACATGAAAAGACTAAAGAGCTATTGAAGTATTGATTCACCTAGGCTTGCAAAATTGAAAAGACAGAAAATTATACAGGATGTCTGTGGCACTACATGTCGATGCTAACTGAGAAACAGTGCCAAATTTCCCTAGCAAATTAAGTAACAGCACATAAAATTACTGGGAAATTGTTTAGCCTGTGTGCACCAACTGCTTTGTACCTACGTGATGTTAAATCTTCAAGTTGGATACTGCTTCTGGAAACAAAAACAATAACTATTGAGTGGAAGAAATAGCACTGATATACATGCCAAAGAAAGGTTCCATGAAATTGTATGGCTAACAAAAATAGAACTGCAGAAAACCTTGGTGAAGATGAATTCCCACAGCCGAACAGAAAATGGAAACCGAGCATTGTCGGTTTTGGGGATGAAACTTAACTCAGTAACAGTATCACTGTGTTTTGGATGAAATGGTGCACAATTGTAAAACCAGAACAGATTTCTATCAAAAAATTCATCATTGAAAGATTCTTTCATGATACAACTGGGATGCTTGAAGCATAATGCCACATACAAGATTTCCTTTATTTTTCCGACCAAACAGCTAGCAGAACTAGTTATTCCTACTTACAAAGTGATATCTGCAGCACCGTTCAGGGAACATGATTAGAGGTTGTTCCGTTCAGAATTGAACCAAAAAATGATAGTGAAGAACAGCAACCTGATGAACACCGCTGGTGGTTAGGTTATCGCCGCAGGAGCTCGACGCCCGGCTCCAAGACATGCCCAAACCACAGGCGGCTCTCCTCAGCGTTCACCGCAGATACTCGTTGCACCTTTGTCCATGAACAATCCGTCGCATCGAACATCACCAGCCTCCCGTCCACAGCATTGTACAGGCAAACAGTGCCCATCCTGTCCGCAGCCTGAAAGTGCCAGAAACTGCCATGCCTACCAGCCACAAACTCGTCGAACACCTCCGTCGGCATCGTGGATACCTCCATCCATCCCACCGCGTCATCGTCGTCCAATCGCCACACCACTACCTGCTCCAACACCCCCAAGATCTCCACTCCACCTAACAAGAACAGCCGATCATCAAGAAAAAACAAGTATGGTGTCGTCAGGCCGTGCGGCATGGCAACCGGCGGCATCGTCCATTCCCCCGTCACGAGATCAAGCACGAGAAGCGCGTCCGGACCACGGCCGAGCACAAAGAGCCGAGCACGGTCGCTGGCGACGGCGGCGTTGCCGACGAAGGTGAATGGTAGCGGGAGCTCGCCCCGGGGCGCCCACTGGGGGGAGGGATCTGCGGTGTCTATGGTGTAGGAGCGGACAACGGCTCCGGTGGTGACGGCGACGAGCGAGTGATCCCGCCTGGTGGTGGTGGAGGAGGAGGGGGATGGGCGCGGGGGCGGGACGATGACGGCGATGAGGTAGGAGCGGTGGGGGAGCCTCGGAAGGCGGCGGAGCGAGGCGGCGGTGACGATGAGGGAGGGGGAGGCGGAGGAGACGAGGGGAGGGGGAGAGGATGGGTCGAGCAGGAGCGCGGGCACCCGGAGGAGGCGGGCGGAGAGCGGGTGGAAGGCGAGGCGCGGGGAGAGGAGGAAGAAGGCGTCGAGGCGGTGCGCGGAGAGGAGGGGGTGGAAGGCCGGGGAGAGGAGGAGGCGCCGGAGCGCCCGGGAGGCGGCGGCGACGGGGATGAGCGCGGTGAGCGGGAGGAGGGAGAGGACGCGCTCCTGGAGGTGCTCCGGGAGCGCGTCCCACGGGCAGGCGGCCGCGGAGGAGGAGGTGGCCATGGCTGGCCGGGGATGGGATTGATCGGCGAGTCGGAGGGTTGGTTGGTGGTGGCGGATCAAGGTGCCGTATTTGGGGGGAGGAGGAAGAAGCGAGCAAAAACATAGAAATGCCCCCCAGCCGCTCACGGTGTCACGTGCTCCCGTTAGAATTTGGTTTTATAAATATTTTGAAATTAATTATGAAATTATTGCGTAATATGAAAAGCTCCTCTGCTCTGCTGCTGTGAAAGGTCCCAATTTGCAGCACCAGACATGGCCATCTCCGGGAGGTGACTGTTGACGTGCAACACGCCTCATTTCCAATCCGGATAATAATTTTAGGCGACCCTGTCTACAGTTTCACACCCGTGAATCAATTCTAGCAATTGTCATGTGTCTGGAAGAGAGAAAATATATAAAATTTAGTTCTCTATTTTTAGATCTAAGTGTGTTGGAGTTAGTCTACGGAGACGAATTTATAAACCGGTTCCATAAAATTATTTCCTCATTTTTCTCCCGCTCAATGGAAGCCTAGGACAAGACATCGCACCATGCTTCATTGCAGATGGAGGAGGCACACCATCAAGTGACACGCAAATCAGCAACATCGAGCCCCCTCCCATTATCGAACTAAGAGTCTAAGATTGAATTTTAGTTTGGTTTAATGTTTAACTTGTAGTTTAGATTTCATTGTAAGATTCACTAAATTTTAAATGAATTTCAATTTGTTCTTTTAAATAGAGTGACTACAAAATTAAGGTACGGGGCAGCCAATCGATGGGTTCATACAAGAGTTCAGACGACCCAAAGCGGCCATCATTTGAGGGGTGCGGGATACATTAACAGATGAGGCGTTGTAAGATCTCTTATGAACTCAGAGAAGTCAATCATGTATGTGTTAAAAGGGGCATAGTTAGATTCACCTTTATGTACAGGAGGGACTGCTGAACAACGGGTGGATTGCTGACGTGGGACTTGGGCTGAATGATGTGGAGTATAGGCAGTTGGTGAATTTGTGGCTAAGGATCAGCGAGCTCAACCTGGAGAGGGATACGCAGGCTGACGATGAGTTCAGATGGCCGTGGGACATATCGGGAAGTTACACCGTGCGTTCAACCTACCGCATGTTGTGCCATGCATAGACTGGTTTTGAGCTGGCGCATTGCATCTGGAGATGTCGAGCACCACTGAAAAATAAGATCTTAATGTGGTTAGCTGCCAAGCGGAGGATCCGGACATCGGATCGGCGAGAGCACGGCATGGTCTGCAGCTGCATGCGGACCCTTGTCATCTGTGTGCGCAAGGGGTGGATGAGGTTGATCACTTGTTAGTCAATTGTGTATACGCGGCAAGTTTGCCACATTTACAGGGGCAAGATGGGGCTTCCTATACGTATACCATCGCAGGATGATCGCCTGGAGGCTTGGTGGCTTAGGGAGCGAGCACGCTTGGCAAAGAAGGACAGCAAGCAGTTGGATTCATGGGTTTTCCTCATCTCTTGAACCTGTGGAAGCAATGCAACGCCAGAGTCTTTGGGAACATCGGTGCGCATTGCAATGAGGACGTGCTCACAGCTAAAACGGTGGCGGATATGAAGCTTTGGAGCAAGGTGGACGGAGATCATGTTATAAAAGATAGCAAGAAACGATGAAGAGCGGAACGACCAAACCAACGGGGACACGAGATTTTAACATGGAAAACCCCTCCAAACAAAGGAGAGGAAAAAACCACGGGCGCCAGCCAAAATACTTCACTATATCGGGGTGAGGTTACAAACGCCGTGGGTTTACAATGTGTGGCTTACCCCAACAGGCGACTTACAAGACGTGTTTATAGAGGGCAGAAACCCTAAGTCGGTTGCGATCCGACTCGGAAACGATCCGTACCGTACCGCGGGGGTTGCCGCCCCCGCACCCCCGCGAGCGCAGGATGGGCCGGTGGGCTAACTTCCTCGCTACGCTACGGCCCAAGCCTCCCGGCGACGGGCCTCCGCTTCGCTCCGAAGTTAGCCGCTCACTTCACTTCAACATATGAATTTGGATCACCATAAAACAACATATCAGGACCTAGTTAGCATAGGCTAGGGACTATGTGTGGGTGTGTATTTGCCTGTTTGTTTTGACAATATTGGCAAACAGTGGCGTAGCTAGGAATTCTAAAATGGGTATGTGGAGAGAATTTTTTGAGCACAATAGGCAAGAAATTAAACTTCATAACATCATTTTATGTATAAGGGAAGACATAATACAGATATTTTATAAAAATATTGGGTATTCATTGCATACCCTTGAATAGATATAGCGCCCACGCGGGTACAGCCTATTCTTGAACGGTGAGCTCGGGAGCAGAAGCTTGGTCAGAGAGCACAAGAGCAGCTTGCACGGAGAGCACTTGGTTGGAGCTTCGACGGAGAGCACGGGAGCAGCAGCTTGACCGGACGGACTTAGATGGGACCTAGGCGAGCGACGGCGACGGATCCAGGAAGCGGATGTCAAGATTGGCCGGGGACGCGCGGGCGGGGCGCCAATTATGGAAGGCTCTACGCCACCACTGTAGTGGCCGCCTTCGAGATGATGAGTGCCAAGCAGGCAGCCGGCGAGGAGATGTCGGGGTTGATCGGGACCGGGGCACTCTGCTCTGAATTTCACCGAGCAGACCATCGATGGGCCGTGGGCGCAACGTCAGGAACAACTGGTGCGGGCCCTTGGTGTTGTCGTACAAGCTGCTGGCCCGAAGATCGCTGCCGCGGCGTGCCAACAACAGATCCGGCCGAGGCCCGATCTGCTGCAGACAATGTTCAGTTCCGTGATGTTTAGGTCAATGTTCAGAACTCCGTGATGTTCAGCTCTTCATGATGCTTTGGAAGTGTTTTACGTTAAAAAGTTAAACTTATTGCTTAAACATTTGTCCAATGGAGATGTTCAAGGAGATTTTCTTCTTCAAGACAAAATTGTTCTTATAGTTGTAGTACGTACAATTTAGATTAGGTGATTCAGCTTTGGTTTAGGTAGTGGTGAGGCATTTTCTCACGTGACATTTTCATACGTATCCCCCTTGATGTAGCACATGGTTTATCTTTACTGGCAGTACAATTGACCTGGGACATGGATACTGTAAAAGCAAGCAATAACCTGATCAATGACAAATTGGACTTAATGGTTTGAGAAGAGGAGATGGGCAGAGGGCATGTATGACCTTAACTGAATTACAGATTAAAGACGTTGTGTTATTTTTGTTATTCACGCCAGAAAGAAATGTAAAAAATGCAGACCATGGAAGCCAATGATCATAAGAATGATCAGA
Organism: Poa annua; assembly: GCA_026929855.1. Taxonomy (NCBI): domain Eukaryota; kingdom Viridiplantae; phylum Streptophyta; class Magnoliopsida; order Poales; family Poaceae; genus Poa; species Poa annua. The sequence continues at coordinate 116,856,329 of CM049428.1, read as the reverse complement.
TAAGATCTCATAGTAACAGGTGAGGTTACATGAACGATGGGTAGTCTGCAGAGTTCCTATGGTTTTAGTTTGTCGGTCGACGCATAACCCTTCAAAAGATTTCAGTCTTTATTTTTACATACCCTAATCTGGTCAGTATGATACAAATTCCATAAAACAAATGAAAATTTGTGGCGCCAAATTTCAAAAAATTTAGGATCTGGATGAGCATGATGATACGGAGCATCATGACTGTTTTGTGAAACTGAGCAAGACAAAATAACCACCTTGCATATATGATCATTGATGTGAAAGACAAGAAGACACAGCAGTCTATTCTGGATTGTCAACAAGAGTTTGCATATATTATTTATGCACCAAATATAACACAACGAAAACAAAAAACACTGGAACAACCAAGCAATTACTGAAGCATTCACCGACTTCTTATGGTGTACTATTTGGAACTCAGTGGGTAAATCAAATGATCTGATACCAAATCATTTATAAAGCAGCAACCTGTTCTTCGCAATGGCATAGTGGAGGAAGCTCTTGCTGTTTTTCTACACCTCAAACGGGGTATGAGCTGAGCTCGCGACGGAGAGTTGGTCATTTTGTTCACCCGTAGCAACGCACGGGTATTTTGCTGGTAAAAGTAAGGTACTCTTAAAAAAAAGATTCACCTTTATTAATCGCGTGGCATTGTACTACTCCCGCTCCGTGTACAATGCATACTGACCCCTGCAATGTCCCTGTAGCTTATACAAAACTACTACTAGCTCTTTTGTTTTTCGGGGGTAAACTGACTACAGCTCCTTTAAATGACATGGAGAAATCCTAGAGAAGTCCGCCTGTAGCATCGACCACAAAGAAACATCCGGTTACTAGAGACCATTTGCCAAAAAAAAAGGAGTTACAACAGTCCAATTGCTGTAGCAAATATAATGGCCTAGAGAAAAATACCTCACGTCACAGGACAATGTTTGCTCATGTGTACAGACGTAACTTCCACGCGTTCAACATTCAAGATCAGCTTTCTCAGATGATGCATGTTGCTCTAGGTTCAGGAGTTTAATGTTTTCTGGCAATCAACCTGAGTGCAACCCAGAAAAATTATGATCTACAGACTGATTATCCAGCAAAGTTTATTAACAACAGAAATGTCAGGTAATAAAAGAGTGGGAAGCTTGGCAAAAACACTAAAACAATTTTCCATAACTCTGCTAGGTTTTCCATTCATCCATTGAGGCATATAAATACGTTAACTTAAGCAGCCACTAATTGTAAATCAATAAACAGCACTGAAAACGATAAGAACAGCTTGATGGTCAGAAAACACTCAATTAGACTGCTATAGATGGGTTCAGGGTTCAAGGTTTTACGGCAATACTAATTCAGTGGCAACAATGGTCCAGTAAATAGATGCACTCGGATGAAATGCCCTATAATGTCCCAAGTGACATCTAAATAACCAAAAGAATAAAATGTTGCAGAAGCGAAGACAAACAGAAATATTTTAAATCGAAACCAACTCAAATGATCTGGGATTATGGAAATACCGAAGTTGAAGTCTTCATCAACTCCCTGATGGCCATTGTAGCATAGGATGATGCTGGTAGAGTAAAACTTAGTTTTACGGCAAGCTCTGGTAACATATCTGTGTTGTCAATAGATTTGGTCTCTACTAGGATGGTTGCTCCAGAGGTTTCCAATGAATCTTCATATGAAGTCCCAGTAGATAATAGTTCGTTTGCTTCTGACGGCTTGGCTTTGGATAGAACATCCAAATCTGTTTCCACTAATTGTACTTCTTTATCGGTGTAAGTCATTAGGTCCCTGCAGTCATTAGGAAACGAGAAACGACTGCATTGAACTTGAATATAGAGAAGTTGCTGTATAGAAATATAGTTAAAACTTCAACAAACCAAAACATAAACAAAGCAATTGAGTGAGCGAAACAGTACAAATTTGATTAAGCTGCACCTACCATTCACAGTCAATAGGTCGCTGTATTACACGACGGTAACCTCCTTTTATGCTTGTGATCGAGAATTCCCTTAGAAATGGTAATTGTGTCACTCAGAACAACAGTTAGTATGCAAAATTGGATACTAAAATAAACATATCAATAATTGCATGAATATGAATAATGTAAAATGGTAGTTACGCCAAAGGTGCATTTTTGGTGATTGGATGTGTTAAGAACACCCGTTTTCTAGAGGGCGTATGATCATGATACCCATGCAAAGCTTTATATTTTCTTCAGAAAGAAACATGCATATAAAAGCCAAAAACTAACTAACTTACTCGACCCCGTGGATGCTCTCGGTCAGGCTGATACCATCCTGAGACACAAAACCAAATAGAAATTAAATACAAAAAGCAACTATTAAGATGGGTTCAAACTAACAACGGCCACAATAGAAATATACTAGAATAGCCTAAGACAAGAGCAGTCGCATGCAGCTGAGTTTATTGCCAAAACAAAAGGCTAAGTGCTAGTTAATAGAGTGATTTGTTGGCAACTTCATTCTGCAGGTTTCCAAGAAAAGCAAGGGAGGGTATAAAGGGTGGATGCAACTCCACTCTGCACGGTAGCGTGCTAGCAACCTGAGAGGTGAGCTGTGATGTCAATGTATCATAATTCGTAATGTCTTAAACATCTAGATATTATTGTATAAGATTCAAAAAAGGTAAAAGGGTTTTGCCAAAGCTGTGATGTCACTTGACCCAAAACTTTGCATGTAGCACCGCCACCTACTCTGCAGGTTTCCAAGAAAAGCAAAGGAAAGAATAACAGGAAGCTCTGGTAGAAGCATGCGCCTTGTAAAATGGAAACCAAATCAGAAATTATAGCCTAATAATCTGAAACGAAGGTATTACCCAGGTAAGGTGCACATAGCACATGGGTAGCTATTAAATATATTATGACAAAAAAAAGGAAAATCAGATAGCACACATCTACAAGCATGGTTATTCAACCACATTCATGGCGAAAAACAATAGCATTACCTTTTTAGCTATCTCATGGTAAATCCCAGAAACTTCATTCCCCGGAAACAATGTTCCTGAGCTGCACAACGAAAAAGTAAGCATGAGTGCATAACACTCAAGCGAAACAATTGTATAACAAAAGACGTACAACAAGTGTTCATCACCCAGGCAAAGGAAGGACAACATCCTCAAGCGTGTAGACCGCCTTCAACAAATCTTCAGCATCAGCTACCTAAAAGAAGAATGTATAAAAGGGAATTCCGCAAACAACAGCTTTCATGCACATGTTTCACTGTGTGTGTGCAATACACTCTAGATTGATTTCTATAGTAAACCTTGACAGACTGGATCTTCTCTTCCAGGAGTGTTTCAGCAGGTATGTCCATTTCAGATGTGTTAGTGCATCCATCATCATCTTTTGAAGCATCTGTTACAGTTCCTTCTCCAAGAGGACATTCTCTTTTGTAAACCAAGTCACCTTCGATGACTCCTGAAAAACCTGTGATGTAGACTCATTAGCATATGAAGACAAAAGAAAGAGGGTAGATGGTACCTTTGAAAAACTAAAGTAGACTTTCAACACCTTGATAAGTATAGTGCAACAGAATGCATAAACAAGTCATTAACACGCCAAAAAAATTGATGTGCACTTGTGGAGGAAGTGGCTTGTGTGCTTGTAATAATCAGTTGTTGGATGAATGGTTGCATCCGGTGGCGGAGCTAGGAAATTGAGAAGCATGGGCAAGACGCAAACTGAGGAAAATATTCGAGAACCGAAATCGCATACTACGCTACAGGTCGTGTTTCTAAAAACTAAATTTGAGAACCACAAAGCCATAAATAGTTTTATAGTCAAACAACCGACGTATTAGTAAATAGAAAATAAAGATATTATGACCTACTGGTAGTCTACATTTACCCTTCTCTAGTCTACACTAGATCGTTCACTATAACTGAGTGGTTGCCTATTGCTTAATTGATTCTCTTGGTATCAACTTTCCAGATGTTCCTATTGCTTAATGAAACTATATATACATTATATATTCAGTAGTGTTCTACTGTTCCCATACAAAAAGTGCACCAAAATATTGGGTGTAAATGGTAGTTTCGTACGGTTGAGTTAAACATGCCTAAATTTTCTTTTCCAGGTTATAGCACTGACACATCTGCTTTGCTCAACAGTACACTTACGATAAAGTCTTACAAACATATCACAATGTCCATGTTACCTTGGAAGAAGCCAAAGGTGAGAATGAACATAAACAATAGTGAACTACTTGCACCCATCCGAATCGGTACTAGTACAAAACTACAAATGTGCTCTAAATACGTCCAGCGTGTCAGGACAACTGCACCTTAGGATTTATGTTATTGGTTTCTCAGTATGAATTCAGTAGAACTCCTACATTAGTATGCTACGCAATAATGAACTATAATGCCTTGAAGCTCCAATACTTGTCTCAAATAGTGAACCTAATCAGATCCAAATCCCCAGAAGCAGAAAGTGTACTTACCATACTTTCCAAATCTCATACTCGCAGCATGGTTCCATAGATAACTCTGGTAACTATGTACATACCTGTGTACAATTTTAAAACACTGATTAATATGTAGATGTGTAGAACTTAAGACTTCATGGTACATAAGAAAAAACTAACTACTTTGCAGGCACGATGGATTCCAAATTAACATCACAAGACACATTGAAAACTTAGAATCTTAGATCATACAATAGAACATACATCAGTCTCAGCGTTCTAGGTATAGCCATCAGTGCTTGTAGATAGTTGCCAGGGTACTTCTTCAAACGCTGAAGCTGAAAAAGAAACACAAAACACGAATTTAAGGGTTCCACTATCAAATTAGATGATAAGGTGGGGGATAAGAAAGCTGTCTTATGATATATTTCAGTTAATAACTAATATAATTGAAGGAAGACAACAACGTAACAATTTATGGTTTATAACGCCATCCAGCATAATTTGGTAAGTTTTCTCCATTACAATACACTTCAGTACTTCACACAACATCTACTAAAATTGAGTCAATGTCAACTTGTGGGGTAGACAAATACTTATATATTATCAATCTGCGACATCATTATGCTTTCTGTTGGTCCATGATATCACAGGTATCTCTTGTCACTATTTCAAAATTGTCTGGACGCATCAACCTCACTTTATATGCTGTGGTAGGACAATAAAATGTTCACATGTATAATCAAAGGAAAGGAAGGCATAATACACTTACAATAGCCCTCTCTGCTATGAGGCGGCGAGGAAAATTCCTCATTGCCATGTCAATATCACCGTGTTCCTTATAATGTTCCCTCACCCCATTCATGTCATCAGACTGTATGCAGCTAAGTTAAGTTTAACAAATTTGAGCACTAAATATAAAAATCCTACTTGCGGAACAGTAAAAAATACTTAAGGATATCTCCTTCTCTTGGATCAAGAATCAAGCTAACAGCAACACTCCACTCTCCTCTAAGCAAAGCAGCACCAACAAGATGATTTGGTACTGAAGCACTACCAAAACGCTAGCAAACAACGATAGAAATAATGTTTTACAAGTCAGAGCAGAGGCTAAAAGGTTGAAAGCATGTGCAAAGTATTAAGAGGGTGTGTCTTTTGTACTTGTAGACCGTAGTAATTAATAAACCCACTATTTAATAATCCATCAATAGCTGCCTTAATCACATCATCTGATTCTGCGACAACACTCCTAACAAATGACAGAAACAGAAAACGTGAATTCTCCGATCACTCTGTAATTGCAAATGAAAACAGGCATAACAGGAATGTAAGATCAAAAGATCATGGTGGAAGGCACCAAATGACCAAATTATGCAATTCTTTGTAAGTTGTAACCATCGTGAATTAGCATAACATTGTCGTGCGGCATAGCCACCACACTTTTATATTGCAGAAGACCAAATAAATTCATTATAACAAAGCTGTATACCGCCATCAGTATATATAGAAAGGAGAAATGCACCTTAAGGTAATCGTAAATCGGTTGCCCATAAGTTGACCAAGAACAAGACCCTCCTTCACATAACTAGAAAAAAGGTTAATCAATTGTTGAATTAGTTAATCATCAATTCTATTTGGTTAATGACATTAAATCAATTTTGTAAATATGAGATAATAAACATAACCACTTACTTGAAGTTTCCAACTTTAATGCCAATGAGTTTATCATTTAGAGCGGCCAACCTACTGGCATGTACCCTGAAAAGCGTTACCTGATGAGGAGAAAGAGAATTAGAAAATCATGAATCCTAGAACAATTTTAAAAAAATGTCTTGAAGTATGTCGAACTATAGCATTCATTCTTTCTTGTACCATCAGCATTTCTTGAGAAAAATCATTAAACTTTCCATTTTGAGACCATGCTTGTTATATTGAATCACGACCCACATTGTCCAAAAATAATAATGGAAGAAACGCGAAAGGTTGATATGTTGCATGAGTTGCACAGCATAAATTAATGTAGAAATAAATGACCTGTTGGGTTGTAATAGCACGTTTATCCTTTGTCCCTGCAAACCCAAATGATCGTGGCTGTGGAGAAAGTAGTAACAAGTAATCAGTGAATATGTGCATGAATTCGCTAATATTTTGATGAAACAATGGCAGACATGTACCTGAAGCCCCAACATTTTCCCTATCACTCTTAGTGCCTCCTGGGTGTCCTTGTTCTCTTTGTAGAGATGAAACCTGTAGGATAAATTACAACCTAAATGAGCAGTCCTGTGCATCTGTATGCATAAATACTAAAAATATGATAGATTAAAAATGATGGGAAGATATGCAATGTCATCACCTGAGGTACTTCCCCAGATGATAAGGCCAGGTTATAGAGACTCTACTATCAAATGGCCTGTCATCTCTCCAGCCCGAAGGTCCAGACCTGCCCATGCCCGTCCTAGCCCTCGCCTTCCCACTAAATTTTCTCTGTCCACGTGGCCCTGACTTCAACCGCACTCTAACACACCTCTGAACCCCATCGCTGTGCTCAATGGTATCCGTGGCCAAGAACTTGAAGTTCCTCTTGAAGAAGTCGTGGACCTCCTAGAAAATGTATCGGGAATATAATATGTGTAACAGCTTCACATCCCAGTTTAAAATATACAACCAACCACAATGTAGGGGCCTGGGGCTAAAACCAACCCAGCGATGAGCCTTATCGGCGTCAGGAGAGAGAGTGATGGGCGAGACATTGCTATCGTCCTCTGAAACCCTCGACAGAAATTCGCTCAACGCGTCGCCATCAGCATCACTGCAGAGCAGCCGGAAGGAGTCCAGCGAACCCGAGATGTCCGGGTCGGGGTCAGCCTCCTCCTCCTCCTCTGCATCTACACCCTGCAAATCCGCAAATGGCAGGCACCAAGCCGAAACGAGAGGTCAGCAGCGGGCTACGGCTCCTGAATCCGGAAAACGGCAATCAATGGGGTTTAGGAGCAGAGGAAGGGGGCTCAAGGGAGAAACATACCGCGTCGGGGAGATCGAAGGAGGTGAGGCGCACGAGGGCGCCGTCGCGAGCGACCTCGTGGACGATGAAGTCGGAGTAGCGCTGCTTGAGGGCGCCACGGAAGCCGGGCAGCGAGGACGCGAAGCGGGATATGCCGACGTCGGGCTCGGCGAGGACGGCGCGCCGCTGCGGCGGCGGCGGCTGGGCTACGGCGCGGGCGCGGCAGGCGAGGGGGCGAGAAGGGGGTTTTGGGAGGGCGAGAGGGGAGAGGATGGGGTTTAGGAAGTGGCGGCAGCGCATTCGGGCGGTGCGCGGCGGGAGGATGGTCGGCGGCGGTGGCGGAGGGGTTGTGGGGAGCCGAGGTGCGCTCCGGGAGTATTGGAAGCGATTGAGGCCTTGTGCGGGAGGTGGCGGCAAAATCCTCTCCGGCGGGAGAAAATTGCAAATACACACCACAATTGTGTTTAGGGTTCAGAAACTATCTTTTTCTGGTCTGATTGTCGTAAATAGCACTAATATTTTTTTGAGCGCGTTGTAACGACGAATCTGACCTGTGGACCTTATTGTCAAGCTGACGTGGCAAGAATCATGACGGCGCTCGGATTACGCGGCTGTCTCGACCGGACCAGCTCGCGGTCTCGCCTCTCACTCCTCACTCCACTCCCCCGCACTCCCCGAAGGCGCCATGGATCCCGGTGGCGGCGGCGGCGGCGATCTGACCGGAGGCGCTTAAAATCTAGGCGGCGGCGGAGATCCGTGTGGCGGCGGCTTAGATCCTGGCGGTGGGAGCGGTTCTGTGGAAGGCCGAGAATTGGAGAATGTGGAGGAGGTCTGCGGCAGCTCTAACCTCTCCTTTCTCGCGACGAAGTACGACGTCGCCCCCAATGCGGCGAGGGCATTGGCGGAGGTCTGGAAAGCCAATCCCGAGTCTAGCCATTGCTACACGTCTTCGTTCGGTGGAGTCTAGTAAGTTTCCCCTCCCCTCCCTAGTCTAGGCATTGTTCAACTTGCTTGTGCTTATCTAGGGTTTAAGTCCACCATTTAGCTAAATAAGTTGTTTTTATTTGTCTGTAGCTTGAATGATGAGGTCTGGGATGTTAGGTTACATTTTGAAGGCCTCGATAATATGGAAAGAAAAATAGAACTAAATAACATCACAAATAACAACAAAACTACACATATAAAAAACAGAAATATCACAAATACACAAATAACAACACAAATAACACTGACACTGAAATTTCATTACAAAGTAACACAACCACATAACCAAATTGTCTTACACCACAATTACCAGTTCTTACGACAAATCACAACTCATACTAACTTAGCCTTGTCCACTCTTACATAATAAACAACTTAATCAACATCACTCATCCAATATGACCTTCATTTTCTTCAACTTATCCTTGTTCACTTCACCTGCCTTCAACAGCTCGGCAATATAGTACTCTAACTTTTCTTCTCCTCCTTCTCCTGCCTAAGCATTTTATGAAGATCCAGAAACTGCTATGACACAGTTGCCACCTGGGTACGCTGGATTGTCTCCTTCTCATGCATCAAATTCTTCTTATCTTCTTCAAGTTGCATGTTCTCTTGCGTCAGTTTGTAGTATGCCTCAGCAGTTTCACAAGTGTCCCTAACTCTGCCCGCACTTTCCAACTCATACATTTCCCAAATCCGAACCAAACATTTCTTCACATGCACTGGCCACTCTGGATCGAGCCAAACGACAGTCGAACAAACCTCCCCTCCCTACAAAATTGCAGATAAATTACTGAACTTATTAACCCGAGCATATATTGGCATGACAAAATAAATTGCAGTGAAGTGAACATATATAAAGGAGTACAGAACATAGCACTGGCCGGTTTGGCACATCCAAGAAATTTCCTCACAATGTTCTCCCCATCGAATGCAACATATTTCATCAGTTTCCCCAAATGGTCACACACCAGTGAACTGTCCTGTTCAATGCCACAGAAATCTGGATCATACAGTGTCTCGGGCACCTAAAACGAAAGCATAATCTTGTAACTACGGCTATGAATCGAAACCCTGAACTGAATCGAAAAATCGAGATTTGGAGTTCGAACAGAGCAGAGGAGAGGATCGAGTACTCACATCAAGATTCACTGGGCTCGATTGAACAAAGATGTTCTCCTCGTTGCTGGTCTCGCCGTCGTTCCACGATGGCATGGCTGCGTGGCGGCGCTCCGACGGAAGCAGACGCGGGGAGGAGGCAGATGCGGGGAGGGAGAAGCGGTCAACTGAGTCGGGGAAGGAGGCGACTATCGTCTTCACAGAGGCGAGACAATGGCGCCGTTAACGGCGCTGTCTTGATTCTTGCCACGTCAGCCTGACAATGGGGTCCACCGGTCAGATTCATCGTTACAACGCGCTCAAAGAAATATTAGTGCTATTTGCGACAATCAGACCAGAAAAGAGTGGTTTTTGCTAAAAAACGAAGACATGGTGGTTTTTTGAAACCCTAGGCACAATTGTGGTGGTTATCTGCAATTAACTCCTCCGGCGGAGGACAATAGCAGTGGACGGTCTCTATGAGCATACCCTCGCGGACAACCGTCGTCGAAAACCGAATTGAGCCGCAAACGATGCTGACCTATGAAAAAATTGGATTGCCGACAATTCGCCATTTCAATCCGATAAGACACCACTTCCGCGATTGCGGATTGCTAGGCAATGGTTGACGGGAGGAACATTTCACTCGGGCGAGTTCCCACTCACTTTTCACCGCTGCTGTCGTGAATCTTCCTTCCCTAGTTCCCCTACTCTGGACAACCTCGTCGCGACCTCAAACGCTTCCATGGACGCCTCTCAGTCGCTGCAAGTTACCATCTCCGTTGTAGCGGTGTCATGGACCGATCCACCATGTACGGCTTGCTCTGTTGCCATCCCTCGTCACAAGTAGTATCCACCGGCGTGAAGCGCAAGCGGCTTGACAACGTCATCCACCACGACGGTGTGGCAACCTGTGTCGGTATCTTCTTCCCTTCTCACAGCGACCACGACAAAGCCACTTGAGAAGTGGTCGTTTGTGTTGCATGAAGTTGCCCACTGCCATAGCACGATGGCTTCTTCGCCTGCCAACCCCGTTGGCGCCTCCCAAATGTTCGACTAAATGTGTGCTCCGCCCACCAACACCGCCGACATCGCAAGGTATGAACTCTTAATCCCTTTCCTCTTTGTTTCAATTTCGAGTTTGCAGCTCCAATTTGTTTGAGTTGAGGTACCTACTACTTCGTTCATGAAACTTGTTGAATGAGGTCAATGTTGACATTGATCAAACCCCTCTCGGTCACTTCGGTTATAACGAGGCCGATAATGGTGGTGTGGTGAGAAGGAATAAGAAGATGACGTGGAGGAGATTGAGGGGGAGTATTCGATTCATCATGAGCAACCAAATGACCGAGGGTGATGAACTACACCCAACTGGAAGAGTAGACCTTGATCAAGACTTACGAGAGTAGTTCTTTCGATATAAAATGTGAAAATCCGAGGCAGCAAACAAAAACAGCCAAACAGAGCCGACGAAGTCAAGCACGGCCAAAAATCCGGTGGAGAACAACTTGGAATCAAGTGCGACACGGCCAAAACGGCCGTCCCCTGACCTGAGCACAAGTCACACACCCCGTCCCGTCCCCGTCCCCGTCCCCGTCCGTCCCCTTCCTCCCGAATCCCGAATGCTCTACCACCAAACCACCACCACCTCCACCGACGGCAGGCAACCCAGCAGCAACGAAAACACGCATAAAAGACCATACCACCCCTCCCGTCCTCCACCGCGCCTGTCCGCGCTTGACCAGGCCCATGGGCATTTCCGTCCACCGGTAATCCCATCAAAACCTCCCAAACCCAACCGGCTGGTCAGTCGCCCCTCCATCCTCCTCCCCTTCCCTTCCCTTCCGCCTGAAGTCTCCACGCTCCCGTCTCCCCATTTAAAACCTTCGCTTCGTCCCGACTCCACTTGGCCATTCCATTCCTCGCCCAATCCCCGCTCGCTCGCGCCAGCCAGTCAAACCCTAGGCAGGCCCTCAGATCCAATGGGAGCGGCGCCGTCGTCGACGCCGAGGCTGGGCGAGGCGCCCTCGCCGCCGGAGGGCGCGGAGCAGATGTTCGCCGCGCTCGTCGGCGGCGCGGCCTACCCGGTCTCCTCCGAGTTCTGGACGCAGCTGCTCGAGCTGCCCCTCACCCAGCAGTGGCCGCGGGACCGCGTGCTGCACGCCTGCCACGCCTTCGGTGAGCACACACCGCCGCACCGCCCGAGATCCGTGTGCCTCCTCCTCCCTTCCCCCCATGCGGTCGCTGCTCTGATCGCTTCCGCCCTCGGACTCTCGCTGTTGCTGATTACTTCGTGGTTTTCCCCAAAATTTGATCCGTCGAGGGCAATGCGGATCGTGTAATTTTATGCAGTGCTTTCAGGTGGGAGGGAGGGCGGGATCGAACGTGGTGTTTCCGGCGCGTCTGTAGTGTTATTAAGATGCTCTGGGTGTTGGTTTCTGTCGATTGACAGCTGCATTTTTTCTTAGGAGGGGAATTTAGGGGCGGGCTGTTCAGTTACCCTCCTGGTGGGTTCGAGGGGTGTTTGATATAAAAAACGAGGCAATAGGGCATACATTTTGTATTGGCTGCTGGTTATGATCGACTGATCTTAGTGTGTTGCAGCATCATATGCAAAGTTATAATCTACCAGGAGAGTTTTAGCCCTTTTACTCAGTATAAAAGGTTTGTTTTCGTTAATTATTGGACTACTTTAGGAACAAGGGAAAATCCCACAGTTTATACTCTTTTCAGTGAGAAAGGGCAAACTGTGTACTGTTTTTGTGACAATTGATTTCTTTTGGCGAGGGGCCGTGCAAAATGGAGGTGGTCAGGATGAGTGATTCAGGTGCTAGTTCTAATTTATGAAATGCTACTACAATAACTGTTTGCTTTCGGAATACAATTAGCGGATGCAGCGCTATTGTGTTATAAACTAGGGGCTTGTGCCTGCATTTTGTCACTAGAGTGGGGCCTCGTTTTGTGGATTGGTCTGTTGGTGGAATCTCCGATTTTTTGAACTGGTTCTGGTTTCTAGTATATACACATAAAATGCTAATAGGTAGTTAGGTGAGCATATTATAGCCCATCATTTTTGCCCCGCTTATTTGATGAGGTTCAATGCATTTGGGTTTTTTGGATTTGAAACCTGGTTGTGGTTGATCAAGTGGAGATATGATTAAGCATGCCTTTTGCTTTAGTGACTGTGATCCGTGGATGGCGGGATATGATATACCGACTGGAGGTTGGTGTTTTAGTGTTTAGAGGGCTAGACTATGGATTTCTTGTTTCTAGTTTGTTTTTGCAATAATGTTGGACAGTGTTAATAGGAAGGTAAGCATATATTCAGAGATGGATATTTAGATACGGAAGTGTGGTTATAGGAGCAAACATGGTTGTTCTATGGGACACATCGTATGTTCTCTTTTGATACACATTTGCAAACATGCAGCGTTTGGCATAATGACTCTTTTACTTCTTCTACGGGACATGTGTCCTCTTTGATAGACACAGTTGCAGACCTGCAGATGTACATATTTTACTACAGTAGATTATACCAGTTGTTAACTTGATGGCCCCAATGTTGGGCTGATTTTCTATGATTGATTCCTGTACGTAATTCATAATCATCGTTTGCTCACTGGTCTGACCATCAAAGTTATGTGCATGTGCATGTGCAGCGCAGAACAACTACCATACAAAGCATCTTGCGAAGATCTTGATCCATTTGGTTTGGTGTTTGCATGAGTGCACATCAGCTTCATCTGTATCTTACAACATCTATAGAAAGGCTATCAATGCTGCCTATATATCATCCATATTTCTCAAGTTCATTATTGAAAACGCCAAGGCAGATAACTGGCAAGAGTTATGCCTTGATATTGACAAGGATGAGAAGGGGATGGAAAATTTTCCTTCTGGTAATTGATTGCTCAAAATTCTAAATGCACGTCTTTATATGTCTGACATGCCAAACATGATGATGCACCACACTCTTCTTAGGTTGTTGTAATCTTCATAAAATTCTTGTATGAAGTCTACTCTTATGATATCTTATGTTTCCCTGCTCCTTCTAGATGAAAGCGTGGAGCATTTTCTGATGAAAGGGGTCCTGAACTACATTGGTAGTGTAGATGTAAGGTATCTTGATGGATGGCTTATATCTATCTAGGGTTTCCTTTTAAAATGTTTTTTATCTGCGTCTCAATCTTTTATTATTTTTTATATGAAGTACGGAGTCATGCTACCTGCATCACGAGCTTCTGAACTTGATGCTAGTTCTTATGTCGACTCAGTTATGTTCTGGACCATCTCCAGAACCAAAGGATGTGCACCCTTTCATTGACGCAGCTATGCTTCAGGTAAAAATGGAATATGCTAATGCATTATGTATGGTTTATTTACAGTTACTATTGAGCTAAATTTGGGATGTGTTCCTTTGCCACATCTTTCTTCTGCAGGATAGCTCCATAGTGGCTTCAGTAGTTGAAAAGTTGCTGCTTAATTTTGTAAGGCGGCCACAAATTCCTTTAAATGGTTCACACCCTGTTTTCTCTGATGATGGTGGATCTGGTGTTCTGCAACGAGTTGGCTCAGCAGCTGGTAATGTGTGCTCCTTTTTTCTTCATCAAAGTGCTTATAGTTTATTTCATTACCATCATGATTTATGTCTTGGCAACTCATGCCATTTCAATGCTTTGGAACATACCATCTTATAGGTACAAATTTTGCTTAGACTATTTTTTTTTGTTGGTGTGCTTCCCACGATTACTTTACTCAGGAAGTTGTCATATACACTTCAGTCATCCTTGTAAGTTCTACTAAGATAATAGTTTCATCTTAGAAGATCGTTGACTTTTATTTCTTTCTGGTTTTGCAGCAAATTTTGTACTACTGCCATATTATACTTTTAACTATCTTGTAAGTGCAAGTGCTGAAGGTGCAACAAGTCAATTGGCAGATAATAGTTTACTTGTTTTGCTTATTCTGATCCACTACCGAAAGTGCATCTCGACGAATGAGTCCATTCCAACCGACAGTATCTTCATGAGTGATTCAAATAACACTGTCAAGGATACATCAGCTTTTCATGAGAACCCTTACTGCAAGGCATTAAACAATGCTAACGACATTCAGTGTAAGATGCACCTTCCCTACAGAGAAATTTTGCTGCTCGTATGCATCACTAACAGAGATAAATTATGCTGCAGTTGATCTTGCGGATGTTGAGGGAAATGCTCAAAATGGACCTGTTGTCAGGTTGTCTTTTGCGTCGCTGTTTGATGCTCTTGGCACGTAAGTGATCCATCATCCTTCTAATTCAGTAATGTGTGCATACTTTTTTTGTTCATTAAACTTAGTCGTTAGCCTTTGGGAGCAGTCTATTAAACAGGCTTGTCAAACCTGGTGAAGTAGAAGTGTTAGTTTTCTGGAGCCACTAAAACAATGATATTATTTTATTTTTCTTCACAAATTAAAACATATCAGGGATTTTGGTTGATTATAAGGTTTGTTGGGTAGAAACCACACTGGTGATAGGCTCTTTGCGATTATTTATGTCATCTGTAGATTTTGAAGAACATTGAACACCGCACTCCAGATGGACTCATGTATCATAGTTTCAGGGCCTGATGGTTGAAAGTGAGACTGAGGTGTTGAGTTTTCAAAACTAATGTTTGGTATAAAATATTTTGACATTTTCTGTCGGCCCATTATCTAGGACCTATCATTATTTGTTGAAGATTGAGCATCATGTGTAAGCAGGCCTTAATGGTGTATTTCATTTGTTTTGATTATCCATACAGATGCTTAAAAGATGAGAGCTCAGTTCTATTGCTCTATTCTTTGGTCCACGGGAACTGCAACTTTCAGGAGTATGTTCTGGTTCGAACAGACTTGGATACTTTGGTATGATTTTTTGCAACTATGTTTGTATGCCTTCTTGCTAGAGCATGTGGTCATTAATATTCGAACATAATTTGCTTTGAAACAAGGTGTATAGTTTTTCCTGAAACAAACTTGACTATTTTTGACCAAGACGTTAGAAAATATTATTAACAATTACAATATCAAATCAGTACCATTATGCTCCGTTCGGATGTTCGCATTGGGAGCCTCGATATTATATTGGGTTGAATATCAATACCATGGGATATTGATATTGAGTCTGAATGTCAATATTTTCTGTTTGGATGTGTTAGATATTCAGACCTAGACAAGATATTGAATTTGAATATCAAATGATGTTTGGATGTTATAAAAGCAGTTTTTTGAGACATTGATCATTGTACGGTTATATTCATGACAAAATGTGAAAACAACCACATATTATGATACAAACAACAGCTAGACGAATACGTAAAATTCTCCAATATTTCCAAATGAATCTTTTCTAAAATCAGAGGACTAAATACATCACGATTGTACATGTAAGAAATTACAAGAAATTTGATTCTACCGAGCTGCAGTGCCGGAATACCCACAGAGCTGCAGTGCCAAAGGAGATGAAGGAGATTGATCCATCTATACCCACGGAGCTGCAGCGCCGGAATGAGGTGCGCCGGCCGCCGGAGCTCCCAATCCGTCCCTGCAATCGAGCAGCACCATGACGTCTGTTTGCCTCCCGGTTTGGTTCTGCGGGCGCGGGCGGATCGATCACCACCGACGACTCCGGTTCATCCTCGTCGGCAACTCCGTCACCCATCTCAGCGCTGGCAGCTGGGTTGGTGACGGGCTGTTGTCGTCCGTAGAAGTGGTTCAGGAAGAAGAGGTAGTCGGGGTGTAGTCGGGGTCGGCGCCGGCCTTATCCTCAGAGCTCAGGTAGTCCGTGACGGAGCGGCGAGCGGCCATTCTTCCCGGAGAGGCTGCTGAGCAAAGATCCAAGCATTAGATCGACGGAAAGGAGGAGGAGAGGCGGGGTTGCCGCCGGGAAGGAGGAGGCCGGGCGTGGTCGACGCGGGGAAGGAGGAGGCGGGGCGGAAGATGCGGGGTCGCCGCCGGGAAGGAGGATTCGGGGCGGGGTCGACGTGGGGAAGGAGGAGGCGGGGCAGGGTCGACTCGGGGAAGGAGGAGCCGAAATCGACCCAATGTTGAGCTGTTGGGTTGGACATTCGCTGGGTCATTTTTCCACTAGCGACCCAAAACAGGATATCGTGTGCGAATACCGTGCTGCAATATCCAATACATCTGAACAGGTCAAAACTATATATTCGGGTAAGAAAGGCTCCAACTATCCAATATCTTGTGTCAATATCAACATCCGAACAGAGCATTAGATTCATCATGAAATAGGATTTCAAATATTCATAGTTTTTTCTAAAATCCTGGTCAAAGTTAGTCAAATTTGACTATTTAGGAAAAACTATACACCTTCTAATAAGCAACGGAGGGAGTACTGTTTTTTGGTGAATTACGTACATATATCTGAAATCTGCTACTCCACATCAACATGAACATTGGAAACTAAATTGCGTACTACTGTAAATAAATATGTAATAAACCATGGAGTGATAGCTAAAGCAATATGTCAGCAGACACTTCTTGTGTACATAGCCTTTGTTGACTGACATTTATGGGAAAACATCATTTATTGACTGACTGAATTGTCCCCATATTGATAGTTCTCATAATTTGTCGGGTTTTTTTTCACAGCTAATGCCTATTTTGGAAATGCTCTACAATGCATCAAGGAAGACTTCCAATCAAATCTATATGTTATTGATAATTCTCTTGATACTCAGTCAAGATTCAACCTTCAATGCTAGTGTGCACAAATTGGTAAGAGTACTAACTGACCTTTGTTTATTTAAATGGTTTGCTGACGATTTAATGTACGCTTTTAGGTCCTCCCTAGTGTTCCTTGGTACCAGGAGCGCCTCATGCATCAAACATCCCTGGGATCTTTGATGGTTGTAATACTAATTCGAACAATCAAGTATAACCTCTCCAAGCTGCGAGTATGTACCTGAATATTTTGATGTTTCAGAGTAGTTGATGCATGTAAAAATACTTTCCCTATGCTATTGATTATACTTTATTAGAAGTTTACCTTTGCATTACTGTTATCCATTCTTACATTTCACCCACGCTAGCTAAAAACTACATTGGTTCATAACTGTCTACTGACAAGTTTATATGTACTTGCAGGATGTGTACCTTCACACAAACTGTCTCGCAATTTTAGCAAACATGGGCCCTCATGTCCATAGGCTGAGCGCGTATGCATCTCAAAGGCTGGTTAGCCTCTTTGATATGCTTTCTCGCAAGTATGTTATCTCAATATCTCTTTATTTGATTTTCACCTTTTGCATGTAAAGTTAACTTGTCCTTTTGCATATGTACCATCTTCAGGTATGCCAAATTAGCTGAATTAAAAAATGACAAGGCTCTCAAAGTTGTATCTGATCAAATTGAAACAGGCATAATCTCAGATGATATGGTACTCTACAGTTATCTTGCATCGTAGTAGAACCATTGTTTATGTCTTCCTTTATAATTGTATAAGCAGTGGTTTACGTTTGCAGTCAACAGAGCTTCACATATACACTGACTTCTTAAGAATCGTTTTGGAAATCATCAATGCAATCCTTACGTATGCATTGCCCAGAAATCCCGAGGTATTTGTTAGTTAAGTTAGCAATGCAGTTTGCTGATAGGCTGAACCAAACTGCTTCTAACATGTTCATCAACAGGTTGTGTATGCTATATTGCATCGCCAAGAGGTTTTTGAGCCCTTTAAGAATCATCCCCGTTTTAATGAATTGCTCGAGAATATTTACACGGTATGTCTTGTTGTATAACACTTCATAATCTCTGTTCTGCAGATTCTGACCATATTCTATCTTCTGAATTTTTTCGTCAGGTGTTGGATTTCTTCAACAGTCGAATGGACATGCAACAGTTAGATGGGGAATGGTCCGTGGACAAGGTTCTTGAGCTCATTAACAAAAATTGCCGTTCATGGCGTGGCGAAGGAATGAAGGTGAGAAACATATCAGGACATCGCTGTAATTTACCCTAATCATACGGCTAGGGGTTCATGTGGTCATATCTTATATTTCTTGGCTGTACACCTAAAAGTTCTTTTGGTATTCAGTCATTCAGTGGCATAACAATACATGATTACCATTTTCCAGATGTTTACACAGTTACGATTTACATATGAGCAAGAAAGTCACCCGGAGGAATTCTTCATTCCATATGCATGGCGGCTTATCCTATCACGAGGGTAAATATTTCCTCTTTGTGTATGCTGATTCTCACATAAGATGCTTATTATCAATGCGCAAGTGGTCTTGATAAAGATGTCTTTCTTGACGACGGGGTTGATCCTAAAGAGATACCACTTTCTTGAACGTTCCCGTTCGCGTGCATCCTGCAGGAATTGAACCCACAAATCAACGATTTTGGATGGGCTCCTAATGAACTAATTTTCACTATTTTTGTTTGAAGTCATGCAGCTAATTATGCCAGAAATAGCTTGAAACTGTTTTTTTTTTTTGGTTTATTGCATATTGGTTTGTCTGGATTGTGGGACAATTGACATATCAACTAGAAATGATACTTGAATTTTGTCCATCTCATGCCAACTAGACATTCGATATTACCACATGGCAGGCGGTTACCTATCAAAAATATAAACTAGACTTCTTATATAATAAGATGCTATATTGTTCTGTCATTTCACTATGATATTTCCTCAACCATGCTATATTGTCCTATCATTTCACTGTGATATTTCCTCAACTGTCTCCTACATTTAACAGATTCTCTTTCAATCCTGGTGCCATAAATTTGTTCCCGGTGGAGATTCATGTTGATGTAAGTTGCTCTATCTTGTTTGAAATCAATCTGGTTTTAAGCTTAGAATCAATTTCAGCACAGTACCAAGAGCATCTAATGAGTAAATGTCCGATATTAAATATTATCAGTTCTGTTTCATTTGTCGTTTTTGTGATAATGATGTCTATCAAAATGGACCGCTCCCAGGATGCACCGTCAGACGTACAAAAGGTTTAGGGATAACCTGGAACCTCTGGGATTCTGACAACACAGAGAAAGATTTACCTGTTCCATCCCTTGTGGCGAAGAGCTCGTTGTATATAGGCGGCATATACAAGATATACTCGAGGTGTATTCTCATTCTTTTTTTGTGTTAATATTTCCGTTGTTCCATGATGTAATACAAGATGGAGGGGTGGAGGAATTGCAAAGAGCCGTACCTGGTTGAAAATGCGTAGCGTGTAGGTTTAGAAAGTTCGTTCATAAGTTATTGTTTCTGTCGTTACCTCCAAACTGAAAGGCCTGGGCGTGTTATCACCTATAGTCACTCCGCTGATAGTCAGTTTCACAATAGAAGAACCGGGAACAGCTCCATTACATTACTTTCTGCTGCATGATCACAGATCGTATACAAGGTTTCTAGGCAGAACAATATTTGCAACACTGGCTCCTGTTTTATTGCCTTGTTTTCTTTTTGCATCCGCACTTTAGGTACGCACCCGATACTTCTCCTTGTGTGCTCTAGATGCACGCCAAGCAGAGCTCCATGTTCATAGGGGAAGTATGGACAGCAGCATGGATGTAAGGGCATCTCAAACGGCATGATGCATTGAGTCTACGAGCGTCTGTTTATGTTGTATTGGACCAAAATCATAGCATTGTTTTATGTATGCGTGCGTCTACAGTGACCTATTCATGATCCAAATTTGGGACAGTTTTAAGTCGATACGGACAAAGACCGAGCGTTTGCTCGATGTCGCGACCCAACCGCCCGTTGCTCTCCACTGCGCGTCCTTTTTAATATGTGGGCGTGTGCGGATAGGCACTGCCTCTCCCTATCCCCACTCTGCGTCCACGCCGCCAACCAACCGTAACCTTAGTCACTGTCGGTCATCGTCATTAGGTTGTTCAAATGAATCGGGAAGGGCAAGCACAACAAGCAGGTGAGCTCCTCGTCGGACCAGCGTCGTGCAACTGCCTGTTCCAACCATCTTCGTTGGTGGAGGGAGACCAACATGTGCGCCAACGGCCCTACCTCAAGAAGTGGAAGTGCTAGTGCTACTGAGACAACGCTGTCCCACTACCATGGTCCAACATGCACCACCGTGTTTTGTCCGTCGCCAAATGGACACCGAATGGCCATCTATGTCCGTCGTCAGACAGTGCACCCAACGGGCTGACAATTTTTTTCATATATATAGACAGGGCCACAACCGGCTGATTTTACATTAGTAAAATATAAAATATAAAATATAAAATACATATATACAACTAGGTGGCCGTCGGTTGCTGGAGCCTACTCCTCGTCATTTGATGGGTCAAAGATGATTGGCGGGGGCTTGATACAGGTGCGGCAATGGCGTTGCCGCCGACAAGCATGGAGGGTGGCTGGCCCTTGGTTCTGCTCTATGAGCAGTGTGTCGGGGTCATCGGTCCAAGACCGCCCCATCTATGACGTGAACTAGGCTGAGTGCGAATACGGCACCTGCTCCTGCTTCTACTGGTACCATAGCAACCGCTCCAGCTATTGTTGTGCCTCCGCCACCATGGCGAACTGGTGGATCACCACGTCGAGTTTTTACCGGTGGGTTGGTTGACGAGGTTTGTCGGCCAGTGCAACACTGTAATCCTCCTCCTCCTCCTCCTTCCATTGGCGCCGCTGGAGCACGACAGCGAGCAGGCCTAACGAACGCGTGAGGAAGACTGTGGTGGAGAAGTTTAGCGCTTTTCCTTCACAGTTCATTCGTGGATTTGTCGTTGATTCTTCTTCGCGACCCGCTACGAGTGGCACAAGCATCGAAGTACGACCAACAACACATGTCGTGTTTGTCGTTGAACCATGTGTCCCAATGGGGTCTGTCCTCGGTGAAGTCCAGGTGCTTGACGAGGTCTGCAAGGAGCTGGGCCCGGTGTTCCCAGATCCCCCTCACGGGTCGCGCCGCTCGCCGGCATTGGAATCCTTTCGAGATTCAAGTACCAGAAATCTACATTTTTCGTGTCTATTTGGGTTGTCCTTTTGGACTTACCTTGAGTAATGTGGCCATAGCTAATTACTCTATTTGTTTTCCTGATACTTTTTTTAATTTGTTTTCCTGATACTTTAATGGCGCCATATCCTATGCATCCGGTCCTTTTGTGTATCCATGTATCCGTTCATTTTCAGCCCTCTGATCCAAATCGCACGCAGATGTCGTAACCCTCACTAATTTGCACTAACCCACCTGCCTCTGCGTGTATATTTGGAATAAAGTCCCTCTACGCGTTTCTTCCCTTCTAATGTAACCTGACGGCCGGCGGCACTTGATGAATTGATGATAGGTCATGCTCATGCTGATTGATCGAAGACTACACCAACACGGCGGCCGGCCGGAGGTGACTGTAGTATGCGGCATGCTGCGGCGGAGACCACATAACACGGTGGCCGGCGACGAGTGAGCAACGCGGTTGCACATCACATGGCAGTAGCCGGCGACCGTCCAACGTTCCATCCGGTGGCGACAGGGGCGGATCTAGGGGGGGCTAGCAGGGGTCAGACCCCCCAACCCTTCGCCCCCCTCAAGAAATTACAGCAGCAATTAGTACATGCTTATTCAGATTCGGTCGTGTTTACCCTTTATGTCCCATCAAATGCTTAAGAGCATAAGTTCTCTCGTAGCCCAATGGCTGTGTACTTTTACTACACACAGGGAGACCCAAGTTCAATACCCAACTACAACACCTTTCTCTCTTTCTATTATACATTTTTTTCTTTTTTGCAAATTATGACTATATTCATATCTTTCATTTTATAGATTAATATGAATATGTTATATATAAATTTTGATCAGAAAAATATAATGAATATTAATTTACCATCCATGATCATGTTTACATCTTGCATCTAGTTCTTTAGTTATATTTTAGTAATTCACCTAAATAATAAAAATAGAATGTGTTGGGTACTTATTTATTTATTGCTTTATTCCATTTAATTTTGAGTAGAACATACTAATACATACTAATGGCCATAGCTAATCATTCTATGTTGTAGTACTTATGTCAGAATTAAGTATTTGTGCACGAAGTTGCCATTGCTAGCCTCCCGAAGACATCGGCTAGCTCCGAGATTTTTATTGCTCGCCCCCCCTAAGTTCAAATCCTGGCTCCGCCCCTGGGGGGCGACATGCAGGCTGCCAAAAGCTTATCACAATTCACTCCCAGCACATGTACACGTACGATCTGGAGGTGATCCAACCATTCCACTAATCCGCCCCGCTTTATGTTGTCTCCTAATCGAACGCCGCCGCATGCGCGCGTTAGCCGGTCGCCGGCGGCGGCATGTGTTCTTTAATTCTTGGATAGGTCTATCGCTAAGATTTTGGTGACCTAGATTGCTAGGTGTTGTGCTGGCGTGTAAATGCAAACTAGTGGAATTGGCGCGGCGACACGCTGCCCCCTTGATGTTAAATTTGATGTAAAGTTTATTTTATTATTGTGGTTTACACTTATCTGTTTTGTTAGTATGTTTAAAAGGTTGGTAGAATAAATATTGAGCATAATTGTGGATATGTTTAAAGACATACCGTAATTGTTTAAAACATGGTGCAGTTTAAATTTGCTTTTTCGCGGTAAGAGAAATAGGAAATTCATTTTCTCAAAACGACATAAAGGAGTTAAATGAAGTTCTATATGTTGTCTGAAAATTTAAAGATTTGAGTCACGTTGGAAGAGATCCCAACATAGTTACAACGGCTATGTTGATTTACACATTTTTATTAATTTGTTCTGAATTAATTTGGAGTTGTGTTTTAGAAGTATTAGCTCTTGTAGTTCTTTATTTTAATTTTATCAGAATTTGTTATTTTTAGTGGGTCTGAGTCTTTGATAATCTTAAATTGATTTTCTGTAAGCACTAAATAGAATTTAAATTTGGTGTTGACGAACAAAGTTGTAATTTTTTTGACTTTTTTTTGTTTAAACATGCATGAGGACATATCGGTGTAAAGTGATCTTTATGCTGGAAATTTTGGTATTTTACTTGTTTGTTGTGAATTATAGATTAGAAGTTACAAATTTTACAGTTTCAAATATTGTTTGTAATTGTTTGCAATAAATAGTGGATCACGCTGAAAAGTTTTATTTTGTTCCTGAAAGGATCGGTATGACACCTAGAGGGGGGGGGGGGGGGGTGAATAGGTGCTAATTCAAATTTTAGTTCTTTTTCAAATTAGGCTTGACGCAAAAGGTAAATTCACTAGATATGCAACTAAGGTGAATTTCCTATATGACAAGCTAGCAACTAAGCAAGATATAATAAGGCAATAAATAAGGATAGAAGTAACCGAAGTGAAGACACGAGACGACAAGGATGTATTCCCGAGTTCCTCCCTTAAATGTGAGTACGTCTCGTTGGAGAGGTGTGAACCAACACAATGGTTCAACGGACACAAAGGCCTCACCCTAATCTCCGGTGAACCGCACCACAAAGGTTTGGTCCACTTCCACTATCGGAATCCTTCGAGGCGGAATCCGGAGCCTTTACAACAACGATTCGGGGCACGACCCACAAAGGGCTTGGGGGCTCCCGAACAACTACAATCTGTCACAAAGACAATAGGTAAGTACAACAATGGGCTAGGTTTCCTAGTGGAAGCCCTAGCAAGTGTTCCCTCAAATGAATGAGGGGGAAATGAAGAACGGCTCGGTGAAGATGTAGATCGGGGCCTTCTCCTTCAATCCTCCAAAGATCAACGAGTTTGGATGGGGGGATTGGGAGTGGGATTCTTGACTTGCAACAATGGAGCTCCTCCTTTTTAGGTCAAGCACTTTTCTGGAGGAAGGAGGAGGGGTATTTATACCCCTCCAAAGATGTAGCCGTTGCAGCCAAACCCCAGGCCGGAAACTCCGACCCTAGTGGCCGGAAACTCCGGCCAGGGGAGGAAACTCCGGCCTAAGGAGGCCGGAAACTCCGGGGGCCACCAGAGGCTGAACACCAGATCTTCAATCTGAACTTGGACATCTTTGAGGTACACGAGGCCGGAAAGTTTGGCCTGGGGCGGAAACTCCGGTCCACGGGACCGGAAACTCCGCCCCCCACCAGAGGCTGAGCACAACTTCGGCAACCGAGCATCGGAGAAGATTCCGGTCCTCAGGGACCGGAAACTTCAGGCAAGGGCGGAAACTCCGCCCCCCTAGGCCGGAAACTCCGGCCCCCACCAGGGGCTGAGCACACTTTCAGTGCTGTCTCTTTTTCTCCTTTTTGGTGCTGATGCATCTGAAGAGTTCCTAGATTATCCTGCGTTACTTAACACCAACTTAATACATCCACATGTTGTTAACTAACACAGAAAACACAGAGATCATAGAAGTGTTCTTTCAATCTCCCCCTTTTTGCAATAACAGTAATTTCACTAACATGTAATGATAGCTGAAAGAGCTCCCCCTAGATGTGTGCATCAAGAAAATTTTGCTTTGGAATGCGCATGCACACATATAGAGGCAAATTCGAACAACAAATTGCAAGTACGAAAGGTAGGCAATACATTTCACAAATAAGACATACCTTGTGCACAAAACTGAAGATATTAACCCCATATAACCAAGGCACAATAGTAGTCTCAACCACATAATATAAGAAATCCACATGACTTACACACACATAGTTCATGTCAAAGAGAAGGCAAATGAGTTCGAAATTCAAATAACATAACAAGGACACAAGCGCAATAAAATGATAGAGGCACATGCTTGTGTCCCAACCCATGCAAATCCCGGAGAGAACCTAATAGAACTACTTCTCCCCCTTTGGCACCGAGACACCAAAAAGGGGAAAAGAGCATAACTAACGGGCCCATGAAGATCACTCGGTGTCTTCATCCATGTCGTCATCTCCTTCGTTGTCGTAGTCCTCATCGGAGAGGTTCATGGGAGCCTTGCCGTGGTTGTGAGACGAGGTAGGAAAGGAGGTCACATCCGAAAAATCAGCCCAAGGAAAGACATCCTGATTCCATTGATCAATAGGGACCGTGTCAGACGAAGATGAGGAAATGATGGGAATGCCAGCTTCATCTTCTTCCGGAGGAGGAGTAACATTTCCATTGTTCATTTTGCGCATCTCCTTGATCATCAAATTTTGGTTGCTCAAAATGTGTTTCTCTCTCACATAAGACCCATGATTCTCCTTGTGAATGGCAACATCCATGCATAACAGTTTCCTCTTCCACCAAGAGAGCTTGCGAAATTCTGCGTTTACCTTGGCCTTCCCTTGAAGACTAGTGGGGGGATCGGCATTCTTACTTCTCCTCTTAGGTAAGGGAGCGTCCTCTTCATCACTAGTTTGTGGAGGAGGTGCATGAGAGGATGAAGCTTGCTTTGTGTGCTTGGAGAGAATATGGAGAGTACCCTTGGCATGCTTGATGAAGGTAGAGCGATCAAGTGTGGGCACTTTGGAGAGAATGAGCTTCATCACATAGGGAGCATAGAGTGGATTCTTGTGCTCGAAAATGGCCCAATGCATCTCGCACTTAATGAAATCCATCACATCCACCTCTTGGCCACGGCACTCCGGACCGGCTTGAAGGACCCTGTAAGCATGGTAGAGTAGGTTGACAAGGCCTCCTCGAATAGCATCCACATTCCCGGCTTGAGGAGCAAGGTTGAGCCGAACCATGCGGAGGAAGATGTTGAAGGTGGGAAGGAGGTCTTGATTAGAGCCCACAGAAGAAGCAACGGAGTAAAGAGGGCGCAAACGGCTCTTGTTATATGCAGTCCCTTCCACATGCATCCTCATCCCAACTGGAGTAGTGGCCCCCTTGAAGTCATAGCCTAGAGCTGTCGCAAACTCCACAAAGTTGGAGGTGCACCTGAGAGGTCCAGTCATCCATGTCATAGTGACATCCTCATCGTTGTCAAACACGACCGTGGCAAAGAACTGCTGCACAAGCTGAATATCATAATCCTGCTGAGTGTAAGAGATGAGCTTTTCCAGACCAAGCTTCCTAGCAATCCAAACAGCCTCCTGAAAGTATGCTTTCTTGTTCAGCGCCTCAAGATCCAGAATCTTCTGTTCATAGACTGCGTGCTTCTCAATCCGGGCATAAATCTCCTGCATAATCAGCTGCTGCTCCCTCCTTGGGAAATTGGGGTTGGTGGTGTTGGGAGGCAAGTCATAGAACTGTTGTGACCTCATACGACGGAACTCAGGCTTTCCCATACCCAGAACGGTGGTCAAAGAGTCAAAATGGGCTTGCTCGGCCTCTTCTTCATTATCAAAACCACCAAGTTCAGCTTGTCTAGTGGCCTCCTCATTAATAGTGCTCTGCTGTCTCATGCGGCCACTGCTGCTATCAAATATAAGCTTATCCCTTGTTTGAGCTCTTTCTTTACTTGAAGCAAGGAGCGGATTCCGAGTGACCACCTTTTTTCTCTGACCTGTGAAACAGAGAGTACATGGATAGCATGGAGATAAGTTTGCATGTCCAAGAAAGCCAAAAGGAGAAAATTAAAAGTGTCAGAATTTCTCTCAGATATGAGCTAGACCGGAGTTTCCGGCCACAGGGGCGGATATTCCGGTCCACACCGGAGATTCCGGTGCATGAGGGGCCGGAGTTTCCGCCCTGTGGCAGGAAAACTGCAATCTAGTTCAAATCTAAGGAAAAAATGAGCACAACTAATTTTCTAGAGATTGAAATGCCAACACTAGGGTTCTACACCATGCAACACAGGCAGAACTTCTCTCAAAACAAGATCTAGAGTGAAAACCTAGAGAGAGAGAGAAGAAAACCTTTACGCGACATGGTGGAGGTCAAATGCGAGGGAGAAGGATCCCTAGCACTTGTACGGAGGAGGGGCCGGTGGCACGGCGGATTCCGGTGGCGAGGAGCGGCCGGAGGGGTCCTTGGAGGCGGCGGCGGCTGGGAGAGGTGTGGGGGTCGGGGGTGTGTAGGGAGTTGTGGGACAACTCCTCACCCCGATCCCCTTTGAAGATCCCAGCGAAACTGCCCAGACCGGAGTTTCCGGCCCTAGACACCGGAGTCTCCGGCCCTGGCCAGAGATTCCGGTTCTAGGGGCGGAAACTTCAGTCAGACCGGAGTCTCCGGCCTGGAAGACCGGAGTTTCCGGCCCCACCGACTCCAAATCCCAGGTTTTTATGTGTTTTGGACATGCAAAAGACAAGAGGAGCAGGTTTTAAGATGAGGTAGGCCTGGGATAAGACAAATGGTCACTGGAGATGGTACCATGCACTCAAGTTTGGTAAGAAACAACAAAAGCGACATTAAGAAGCAACGCTTGAGTGCATTTTCCATAAGAGCAAGAATGAAACAAAGAAATCAAGATAACACCACAAGAGTATCAATTCTTCACAAAGAAGAAGTTGGTGGCCAAGGCCACCATGTATGAGTTTATGTGGTGTGATACCGCGAAGATATATCTTGGGTTCACCGCCATTACTCAACATTTAGGCTCACAATTCATAAGAATGAACAAAAGGAGACGAAAACCATTCTTACTATTGGCATAATGGGGGGAGGAAAAGTCCAATAGATTAGGACCGCACTCCCCCTATGTCCATGCCTACACCTAGACCAAAATAGAAAGTTGAGATAGAGGTGTGCATGCAAGGTAGTCAACCAATGCTCCTAGAATCCACGATATTTAGCTCATGCCTCAAAAAGGTGAACCGTGCTTCGTCAAGTGGCTTGGTGAACATATCGGCAAGTTGAATCTTCGTTGGAATATAACCAAGCTCAATGTCACCCCGGTTGATGTGATCTCGAATAAAATGATAGCGAATCTCAATATGCTTCGTTCTTGAGTGCTCCACGGGGTTGTGACCAATCTTGATAGCACTTTCATTGTCACATAAAAGAGGCACTTTGTCACAAAGGACACTGTATTCCTTTAAAGTTTGCCTCATCCAAAGTAATTGAGTGCAAGCACTAGCGGCCGCCACATACTCGGCTTCGGTGGTAGATAAGGATATGCAATTTTGCTTCTTGGAGGACCAACTCACCAAGGATTTCCCAAAGAATTGACATGCACCGGAAGTAGACTTCCTATCATCCTTGCAACCGGCCCAATCCGAATCCGTGTAACCGGCAAGAGAGAAGTTGGACCCCCTAGG
The DNA here is from genome assembly GCA_026929855.1 of Poa annua. Taxonomy (NCBI): domain Eukaryota; kingdom Viridiplantae; phylum Streptophyta; class Magnoliopsida; order Poales; family Poaceae; genus Poa; species Poa annua. The sequence continues at coordinate 116,827,714 of CM049428.1, read as the reverse complement.
ATACCACAAACCAAACCTTGGGGTATAAACCAAATATCGGAAGATTCGATTCACCGCTATCAAGTGACTTTCTTTAGGAGCCGCTTGATACCTTGCACACACTCCTACACTCAACACAATATCGGGTCTAGATGCACAAAGATAAAGCAAAGAACCAATCATAGAGCGATAGAGTTTTTGATCGACATCTTTACCCTTTGGACTAAGTTCAAGATGGCATTTGGTGTCCATAGGAAACCTCTTCTCTTTTGCATCTTGCATCTTGAACCTCTTGAGCATGTCTTGGATGTATTTGGCTTGAGAGATGAAAGTCCCTCCACTTAATTGCTTGATTTCAAAACCAAGAAAGAATTTCAACTCTCCCATCATGGACATCTCAAACCTATCCGTCATAAGCTTTGAAAATTCATCATTGAAAGCTTTGTTAGATGAGCCAAAGATAATATCATCAACATAAAGTTAACATATGAAAAGCTCCCCTTTTACCCTCTTTGTGAAGAGAGTGGGATCGATTTGCCCCACTTCAAAGCCACGGTCTAGCAATAGCTCTCTTAGGTGCTCATACCAAGCTCGAGGTGCTTGTTTGAGACCATAGAGGGCCTTATCAAGCTTGTAGACATGGTTTGGGAAGTGTGGATCCTCAAATCCCGGTGGTTGCTTTAGATATACCAACTCCTTTAAGGGACCATTAAGAAATGCACTCTTCACATCCATTTGTTGCAACTTAAAATTAAAATGAGATGCATAGGCAAGTAGGATACGGATGGACTCAAGACGAGCCACGGGAGCATAGGTCTCTCCAAAATCAATGCCTTCAACTTGAGAGTACCCTTGAGCTACCAATCTCGCCTTGTTCCTTACAACCATTCCATGCTCATCTTGCTTGTTCTTGAATATCCACTTGGTGCCAATAACATTGCGGCAATCTTTTGGCTTTTCTACTAGATTCCATACTTTGTTGCGCTTGAAGTTGTTGAGTTCTTCATGCATGGCTTCCAACCAATCCGGATCTTCAAGTGCTTCAAACACCTTCTTTGGTTCAATCATAGAGATATGAGCTTGATGTTCACTAAAGCTTGCCAATTGACTTCTTGTGGAAACCTTGCGAGATACATCACCAATGATGGCTTCAAGCTTGTGACACTTGATTTCCAAATTTCTCTTGACTCTTGCTTGACGACGGGTTTCGATATCCCCATTGTTGCGTGGGATTTCGGCTTGATCACCTAGATCATTTGAGTCCCCGTCTTGACCGTCTTGATGAGCATTGCCATCTTGTTGCACATTTTCAATGATGGGAGAAGATGGGTGCTCTTGCTCTTGATCTTGACTAGGGTTGAGAATAGGAGTTCTTGAATCTTGTTCGACCTCTTGGTCAACTTGAGGAGGAGCTTGATCTTGTTCTTGGATAGGTGTCTCATTTGCTTCCATAGAGGGTGCCACTTCAACTTGTGATGATGGAATCTCCACTTGAGTGGAGCTTGTACTTCCTTGAGGAGGCTCATGATGAATCTCGATGGGGCGATGAAATCCAACACCCATTCTTTGTATTGCATCTTGAGGTTCCTCGTTATCTACATCACAAACATGAAATTGCGCCACTTGGGAGCCGTCATTCTCATCAAACCTCACACTACAAGATTCTACAACTCTCCCTAAGGATTTGTCATAGACTCCATAAGTGTGAGAGTTCGCACCATACCCAACAAGAACACCTTCTAAGGATTTAACTTCAAACTTAGAAAGATGTACACCTTTGATTTTGTAGAAACACTTACAACCAAAGACTCGATAGTAGGAGATGTTGGGCTTGTTGCCGGTAAGCATTTCATATGGAGTTTCCTTCTTCCCTTTGCGAAAGAATAACCGGTTGGAGGAGTGACACGCCGTGGAGATAGCTTCGGCCCACAAGAAGAGTGGAGACTTAAACTCCGCCAACATGGACCTAGCCATATCCATAAGAGTCCGGTTCTTCCTCTCGGCTACACCGTTTTGTTGAGGAGTATATGCGGCGGAGTATTGATGTTGAATTCCCTCGTCGCTAAGAAACTCATTTAGGGTGTAGTTCTTGAACTCGGAGCCATTGTCACTTCTAATGGCCAATATGGGAAGATTGTGTTGACGTTGAACTTCATTGGAGAAATCGATGATGGTTTGTTGAGTTTCATCCTTCGTCTTGAAGAAGAAAACCCAAGTGAATCTTGAATAGTCATCGACAATCACCAAACAATATTTCTTCCCACCAAGGCTAGGTTGAGGTACGGCACCAAAAAGATCAACATGAAGAAGTTCCAATACCCTTGATGATGAGATGATGGTCTTGCTTGGGTGGGGAGAATCATGCATCTTTCCTTCAACACAAGCCCTACAAAGACGATCTCTAGAAAAAGAAACATTCTCATTTAGTCCAAGAATGTGGCCACCCTTGTGGAGACTTTGCAAAGTTCTCATATTAACATGGGACAAGCGGCGATGCCACAACCACCCCACGTCGGCCTTTCCGAATAGGCATATTGCTTGAGTGTTGGTTGACCCCGAAAAGTCTACCACAAACAACTCATTTTCAACATGCCCAACGAACATGACCTTTAGAGTCTTGCTCCTCAAGAGTACCACCATATCAAGAGTAAAATGGACATCAAAGTTCATCTTATTAAGAGCACGAACGGACATAAGATTGTAACCTAGAGACTCAACAAGCATGACATTTACAAGGGTGATATCCCTTGCAACTACCACCTTGCCAAGACTCTTTACCTCGGCTTTGGACTTGTCACCATAAGAGACGGTTGAGTGATTTAAATTTGGTCTCAACTCCGTCATGATCTCCTTGCTTCCGGTCATATGACTAGTGCATCCACTATCAACCACCCATTTAGATCCACCGGAAGCATAGTCCTACAAGAAATCATTTCTTGCATTTAGGTACCCATTTCTCAATGGGTCCCTTTCGGTTAGCAACAAGGGTCTTAGGAACCCAAATAGAATAGTCAATGTAACCATCATAAGGACCAACATATTTTGCATAAACATCACCATAATAATCAACATAAAGAATGTAGTTGGGATTGTTATGCCCCGCAAAGTCACTACGAGTGGTCTTGCCCCTAGTGGCATTACCACTCGCAATGTTAGTCTTAGCTTGTGCGGGCTTGGTCTTGTTCTCCTTGGTGTTGCTCACCTTCTTCTTTGCCTCGGCCACATACCCAAGACCTTCCTTTCCTTTGTGTGGTTTTAACTCAAACAAATAAGCAAAACCCTTATCGTTACCTTTAGGAATAGAGGTCTTAGCATGATCCACCTTTAACCTAGCATTTTCTTCAATGACATTTTCATGAACACGAGGAAGAATGGTTATGCTAGTTGAGCAAGTTTTAGAGAGTTGAGTTTGGAGTTGCTCATGTGACTTAACAAGGATGGAGTGGGTCGTTTTCAAGACCTTGTGAGCTTTATCAAGCTTCTCCATATCCTCAAGAAGTATAGTATTTGCAACCCCAAGTTCAACTTTCTCCTTTTTAATCACTTTATATTTGGCAAAAACATGATCTCTATCCTTAATGATTTTACTAATGATTTCATCATTTTTAGCATCAAGAGATTCAAGTCTTTCCTCTAGAGTGGTTCTATATTCACTTTCTTCATCAAGAGAGCTATTTAAGGATGCTATGGAAGCATTCAAGGAAGCAATGGTGAGAGAATCCTCTCTCTCAATCTTACTCTTTTCTTGAAGAAGTTCTTCGGCCGCACATAGTTGTCTCATGAGAGACTCAACATGTTCCTTGGCCTCACCTTGCAAGTTAGTCACAAAAGTATCGAAGGCAACTAGTTCCTTCTTAATCTCAAGACTAGATTGATCATGCATAGTCTTAGGAGAAGGGGATGATATCTCGGTGACATGAGCCATGAGGCAACGAGCGGTGTTGATGGAGAGGTTCTCATTGGGGGATTCAAAGAGAGATGATGATGAAGTGGAGACAATAGCCAATGCGGCTACCTCTTTGTTAGGTGCATCTTCATCTTCGGAATCACTTGTGGCATATTCCTCTTGTGCCACCAACACAATTATCGGTGCCTTCTTGAAGAAGGGCTTTCTTGGTCTTGCGGGCTTCTTTTGAATCAACTTGGAGTGATCCTTTGGGATAAGCTTCCAACCATTTTGCTCACGGTTCTCATAAGGGCACTCTCTTATGTAGTGGTTCTTGTCATGACAATTGTAGCATGTCTTTGTCCTTGAGGCAAGCTCTTTCTTGCCACTTGAGTTGTTATCTCGATCAACACAAGCTTTAGCACTAGCCGGGTCATTCCAAAACACTCTTGTGGCAAGTGCAATGTGACCATCGAGGGCTTGCTCAAGATCATGTGGAGCAATGTTGCCAGGACAAGCTTCAACTTCATCATTGGCATCTAGGCAAGTCACCTTGGCCTTCAAGGCAAGAGAGGGACCTTGTCTCATTCCCATGGCCCTAGCACGGTTATCTTCGGCATTCTTGGTGGCAACCTTGGAGGCTTGGACTTCTTGCATAACTTCATGGGAAGACAATTGAAGGTAGTTGTATCTTCCTTGAATAGACTTCAAATCCATTGGCTCCGAGGGCAAGAGAGCATTCTCATACTTCCTCTTGACCCAAGCATCATCAACATATGTTGCTCCCATATCATAAAAGGCTTTGGCAAGAGTCTTGAGTCTACCATACATCTCTTCATGGGTCTCGTTGTCAAGCATGTAGAAACCTTTGGCGACATTGCTCAAAGATTCATATCTATTTCTTTTCATGCTTTCATTTCCAAGGAAGGCACGCTCAAGACAATCCCAAGCTTCTTTGGCGGTGGTGGCATGTAGAACATGATGCTTGTCGTTGTCGCTCAAGGAGAGTTCAATCATATGGAGAGCGGAAGCGTTTAGTTGCTTTTCGGCGAACTCTCTCTTGGTCATGTTGCTTGGATCCTCCACTATGTATCCTTCTTCAATAATCCTCCAAAGCTCGATGGAGGCACTGTTGACATGAGATTTCATTGAGCGTTGCCAACTAGCAAAAGCTAATGCATTAAGCTTAGGTGGGGGACCTAAAGGGTTTATGCGGGTAGTGATAATTGGATCGGGAGAGTACCATCCCCGAACGGCATGATACTCTTCCTTTTCCTCATGCGAGTTGGGAGATGACTTAGGCTTATCATTTGCTTTCACCTCCTTCTCTTTTTGCTCTTTATCCTCCTTGGGTCCACCCTCATCGGAGTTAGAAGCTTTTTCAAGCGGGATGATATCCGAGGGCTTGTTGTTAATGAGTTTATTGAGCAAGTCACGAAACTCATTAAACCTAGCATCCATGGAAGATGTCAAAGTTGTTTCCAAAGCTTTGATATCGGCCATGGATGCCGCGGTGGCTTGGTCCTTTTTAAGGGACTCATTAGCCTCGGCAAGCCTTGCGGTCTCATCCTCACTTTGTGTCATACTTCTCTTAGGCGGTTAAACCCGAAAAGAGAGCCTTAGCTCTGATACCAATTGAAAGGATCGGTATGACACCTAGAGGGGGGGTGAATAGGTGCTAATTCAAATTTTAGTTCTTTTTCAAATTAGGCTTGACGCAAAAGGTAAATTCACTAGATATGCAACCAAGGTGAATTTCCTATATGACAAGCTAGCAACTAAGCAAGATATAATAAGGCAATAAATAAGGATAGAAGTAACCGAAGTGAAGACACGAGACGACAAGGATGTATTCCCGAGTTCCTCCCTTAAATGGGAGTACGTCTCGTTGGAGAGGTGTGAACCAACACAATGGTTCAACGGCCACAAAGGCCTCACCCTAATCTCCGGTGAACCGCACCACAAAGGTTTGGTCCACTTCCACTATCGGAATCCTTCGAGGCGGAATCCGGAGCCTTTACAACAACGATTCGGGGCACGACCCACAAAGGGCTTGGGGGCTCCCGAACAGTTACAATCTGTCACAAAGACAATAGGTAAGTACAACAATGGGCTAGGTTTCCTAGTGGAAGCCCTAGCAAGTGTTCCCTCAAATGAATGAGGGGGAAATGAAGAACGGCTCGGTGAAGATGTAGATCGGGGCCTTCTCCTTCAATCCTCCAAAAATCAACGAGTTTGGATGGGGGGATTGGGAGATCTTGGGATTCTTGGCTTGCAACAATGGAGCTCCTCCTTTTTAGGTCAAGCACTTTTCTGGAGGAAGGAGGAGGGGTATTTATACCCCTCCAAAGATGTAGCCGTTGCAGCCAAACCCCAGGCCGGAAACTCCGACCCTAGTGGCCGGAAACTCTGGCCAGGGGCGGAAACTCCGGCCTAAGGAGGCCGGAAACTCCGGGGGCCACCAGAGGCTGAACACCAGATCTTCAATCTGAACTTGGACATCTTCGAGGTACACGAGGCCGGAAAGTTTGGCCTGGGGCGGAAACTCCGGTCCACGGGACCGGAAACTCCGCCCCCCACCAAAGGCTGAGCACAACTTCGGCAACCGAGCATCGGAGAAGATTCCGGTCCTCAGGGACCGGAAACTTCAGGCAAGGGCGGAAACTCCAGCCCCCTGGGCCGGAAACTCCGACCCCCACCAGGGGCTGAGCACACTTTCAGTGCTGTCTCTTTTTCTCCTTTTTGGTGCTGATGCATCTGAAGAGTTCCTAGATTATCCTGCATTACTTAACACCAACTTAATACATCCACATGTTGTTAACTAACACACAAAACACAGAGATCATAGAAATGTTCTTTCAGTTCATGTATCTGTTATTTTAACAGAATTAGCATATGTTGCTTATATTTGTGCGCGTTACGATTTGTAACTTACATATTTCACAATCGCGAATATTATGCTTAGTTATCTAAAACCAACAATAAGTCGGACAAAAAAGTTCTATTAACTATTGCAACGGTTTTTTTAATCGGATAATTTATTTGTGTGTCTTTGAATGGTTGTGATGATTATCGTCATTCCAACATAATTAGCATTGTTGCTTATATCTGTGCGCGTTACGATTTGTAACTTACATATTTCACAGTCGTGAATATTGTGCTTAGTTATCTAAAACCAACAATGAGTCGGACAAAAAAGTTATATTAATTATTGCAATGGTTTTTTTGATCGGATAACTTATTTGTGTGCCTTTGAATGGTTATGATGATTATCCATAGCCTATGCGAATAATATATAAAGTTGTAGAGTTAATAATTATCCATAAGCTATGCAATTAGTATGAGAAGTTATAATGTTAAAATAACCAAGATAGGTATATAATGGTCGTTGTAATTAATGATTTTAAAAATTGTCTAAATTTCCACGGAGATGAGTTAGTTGTAAAGATGTTATTTTTCTGCAAATTTGGATATTTTATTTCCATTTATCTAAGTTGTATATCAAAAGATATGAATTATTTGATTTTTTTTACATTTTTCTGAAAATGGATCAGGCTGACAGGCGGGACCCGCACGTCAGCGAGTCGCGCTGACGTCAGCCCTGCGCGTCAGCCGCCGGCGGACGCGGGGCGCAGCGGCTGGCTCGCGGCGGCGCAACGCCGGTCGGGCTCGACCCGTGGAGGCGGGGAAGCGGTGGAGCGCGACGCGGCGCGCCAAATGGTCGTCGGAGTCGCTGCCGGCGACCGTTCCCACGGCGCCGCTTGTAGAGAAGGACGGCGGCGGAACGCGGCGGCGCACCGGCGCCTCCGGCCGTCCGAGACGCATCCCGCCGGTGGAGTTGTAGAGCAAGAAGCGGCGGAGCTTCTCGTCCCCTTGGAGCTGAGCGGGGAGGGCGGGAGCAGCGGCGGCACGCGGCGGCGCCGGCGGCGACCTGGAGGTTGCAGGAGAGAGAGGAAGCTCGGGGATGACTGCGGATATGGTTTTGCAAAAATGTCCTTGCCTTTTTTGGAATTACATCTGGGTCCTTGGCGGGGGCAATCGGAAAAGCGGCTGGTCACTGTTCATTACTGTTCATTCGGTCGATTCGGGGAAATTCGGCTGTCTGATACCGATCGGACGGCTCAGGATGCGAGCAAGGAGAGCTCGCCAAACTGTCCCGCCTTAATATATAGTAGTATTGGTCAAAATATCCATGTGGTACGTGTGATTTAGATCAGAGGGTCAGGGACGAACGGATGCATGGATACAAAACAAGTCAGGATACATAGGATATGTCGCCTACTTGACTACCTTAATTGTATGCTACATCATTATTTTTATCTATGTGACACGAATGCTCGATGAGTTGATGGTTCTTTATAAATGACCTGAGTAGACAATCTCGGCCAAGTCGTATATAAATGACCTAGAAGAATCCTAGCACCAGACACCAGTTCCTCTCCACTCTCCACTCTCCTCACTCCTCAGCTGCCACCTTCGTCGTATTCTAATCTTCTTGCCCCCTCCCTCCCAACCAGCTCTGTCCCCGGCACTAGAGCAGAACATGCTAATGGTCCCGGGTCGTATGGGCTATTTGTCCCGGACACGCTCCCAGGACAACGTGCTCGGGACAAAGAGGGTGGCTTTTTGTCCCGGGCACGCCACGACCCGGGATCAATTGGGGTGCACGTGTGCGCGGCAGCCAGCCTTTTTGCCGGATGCTATTTGTCCCGGTTCGTATTACGGCCCCGGACAATAGTGTTTACTGTTTTTTTCCTATTTTCTGTTTTTCTTTTTCTTTCGTATGTCTTTCCCGGTTCGTATTGCTGGGTGCTATTATGTTTTTTTTTTCTTTCTTGTTTTCTATTTTACTTATTTTTGTTTCTCACTTAGCCACATATTTAATTACCTATTAACACACACTTCATTACTAACTACACATTTAATCTCATGTCTAACTTCCCGTTCGGTCACCCATCCTCAAACTACTCCAACCCAGCACGCTTAACATTTAGATTCCTTTCAAATTAGATACTAAGAGAGAACTGAGAACTTACTGATATTACTATCGTATCAATCATATTAACCACTTGGTCATCATGTTATACTTTTTTATTACTTGTATTATAAAAATTAAGTTGAATAAACAACAATGACTATAGAATAATAATATTGTAATAAATAATAATAAAATAAATATTATTTTATTTTTGCCTTTTTCATTTAGTATGGAATAATTCGTATCTTTAAACCCTTAAATCAGAATTCAATAAATAAAATGTCTAAATTGATCATAAAAAATAGAGGATTTCAAATATGACATCCAAATAATCTTTTGCATTACAGAAACATAGATAGTCATGGTGACCATTTTGATCGGTTTAACGGAAAAATAAAATAAAATGATAAACACCTCAAAAAAGGATATCCTTTGGCATGCGGTCCTTATACGTGTACTAGTTCCTATGAAAAATGAAAATCTTTATTTTCACAAAATTTTCAGAAAAATCTTCATAAAAAGGTCTTCCATCTATAAACATCTAGAAGTTTCAAGCCAAATGATCAGTTATGGTCAGTTCCACGATATAGTTCGTGATACAGATCTCATATTCCACATATAGGTTCATATTGGTATAATAAACAATCATGCCAAATTAATTTTCCAGATTATTTTCATAAATATTATTTTCCATTTTTTGAGTGCGAAAATGACTATTTTTGTGAACAAAGTACAAACAATATGATGAAAAATGACATACATTTAATTTTCATGGAAACTAGTACACATATTATGGATAATCCCCAAGTATTATGTTTTTTCTTGATTTCTACCTAATTTCGCCAGTTAAATGAGTTTACGTCGATTATTTGAAACTAATTTAAATTTGAAGTACAACTATTTATTAGTTTGGTCTTAATATTTTGGAAAATCATTCTAAGGTACACAACTATTTGTTATATCACATAAATATTGATAATTCTACAAAATTTACCTCTTTTGATGAATAGGTCATCGCGACCATTTTGATGGTTTTAACGAAAAAAATGAAATAAAACAGTAAACATCTCAAAAAAGATATCCTTTGGCATGGGGTCCTTAATTATATGTGTACTAGTTGCCACGAAAAATGATAAACTTGATTTTTGACAAAATTTGCAAAAAAATCTTCACAAAAAGGTCTATCATCTATAAACATCTAGAAGTTTCAAATTTCAAACCAAATGATCAAGTTATGATCATTTTCACGACATAGTTTGTGAGACAGATCTCATATTTTACAAATAGGTGCATATTGGTATATGAAACAATCATGCCAAAGGGATTCTTCATGTTATTTTCATAAATATCATTTTCCATTTTTTTAAGTTCGAAAAATGACTTTTGTATGAATAAAGTACAAAAAATATGATGAAAAAGGAACATTTTTATTTTTCATGAAAACTAGTACACATATGATGGATAATCCCCAAGTATTAGATTTTTTCTTAATTTCTACCTAATTTCTCCTAGTAAAATGAGTTTATGCTGAATCTATTTCATATTTTTCAAATTATTTATAAAAAGGTCTCGTATTTCATAAATGAGTGCATCTTGATATACTAAACAATCATACCGAAGAGATTATTCAAATTATTTTCATAAATATAATTTTCTATTTTTTAAGTGTCAAAAATGAATTTTTGTAAGTGTCAAAACATTTTTTAATACATGCACCTAACTTTTGTCCCGGTTCGTGGCTGGAACCGGGACAAATGGGGTATGATAACCTTTTGTCCCGGTTCGTGGTTGGAACCGGGACAAAAGATCTGATTTTAAAGCGCGTGGAGGCTATGACCAACTATTTGGCCTCATTTGTCCCGGTTTGTAATATGACCGGGACAAATAGGGTATTTATGTTTGGTTCTATGCCTTGTTTTCTACTAGTGCGGCCCCACCACTCGGACCGACAGCCACTCCTCTCCCCGCTGAATTCAACACACATGTGGCCATTCAAGACTTGCACCCACCCGTGTTCTTGCCGTAGTCAGTCCCAAGTCCGGTCTGCATAAGTAGAGGTAGTGGTAGTCGACGTCGTAAGCTTGGAGAGTCTGTAATTTCGTCCTCGCTTCTATAGTACGAAGCCAGGAAACAGTACAAGATTACGACGTCGTAAGCTTGGAGAGTCTGTAATTTCGTCTGACAATGTCCACAACTGTTAAGTAATGGATCATTTATTATGCCCGGCTATTCAGTTTTGTGAAGTCTGTATGAAACATCAGGGTTGGCCATTGGTCTTGGCTTAAAATTAACGCGAATCCAGTTATTCAGGTAACAAGCAATGCTACCACATGACATATGTGGTGAGCAAACTTATTTATACAAAAAAAAACAAGCAATGCTGAACATCAGGAGCTCATCCCTTTTCACTATAGCATCAGGGATGCACAAAAAGGAGGAATTTTACTCTCTTTTGGAATTTGGTGCAAGAAAAGCTTATCTTATATTCCACCTATTTCTCTTCGACCCTCTTCAGATCTAACACATTATGTATCATTTTTTTTGGTTCATCCCCGGGCAAGAAACTTTGCATTCTATCTTTTAACTTGAAAGGGAGTTCTGTAGTTCTCAGTACATATTGATGATAGACACAAATTATTATTTTTTACAAGGTCCCCTTTTGTATAGTTGCATTTTTTTTCTTGTATTCATGACACACAAACACATAAAAAAGAAGTAACAAGAGCGTCTAAACTAGTATTCACAACGAGCTTTATTTTTTCCACGAAAACACAAAAGCTTTACGTTTCAATGCATTTGATAGCAAGAAGAGTTATTTACAAGCTTTTTTAAGGGTCACCCCACACCATACAACTCAACCCAACAACCTAACCAGGGGAGAAGAAGTGTGAGTACACGGGCCTCTGTGCACACCCAACTACACGACTCAATCTTGATGGTTTCCACCAAAACATAGAGCGCTAACCAAGGGACGACGAGCTGAATCTCCAGGGGGGTTGATCGATGTTCTTGGTTAGAAGGTAATGTGCATACTCATTAGTAGAAATTTAGAATAAAAATCCCCAACATAATAAACTGGTTATCATACATGATCACTTGTAAGGCTGCAAGCCACGGAAGCTCGATTCTGACAGACTGAACACTATCAATGAATCTCAATGATGCATTACCCTGGTTCGCAGCTGGAATGACTCCTCAAATCCCTTATACAACGTATGTTCTGAACATCAACACCGTCGTTCATCAAGCTTTGAATTTGATCCAACAACCAAAAGAAAAAAATATTGAAGATGACTTTATGCACTAAGAAGGACATCGTAGACCAGCTCCACGATCCATCCTCCGTGCATTTGTCCATGATATATTAGCTGGGGCGGTCAACATGCACCCCCAGATATTGGTCAAGGACACTCTCGAATACCTGCATCGTATAAAGGCATCAAATATGAGGTTAGCAAAGAGGAAAGCTGTAAATTCGTTAAATAACAATTTTGATCCAGAGTTCGCCCTAATATTGCCGTGACGCCTGCTAAACTCCATGGGATATGACAGATTGGAAATTTGGGTTGATGGTAATAATATTGCTGGTAATTTTTTCCTCTAAAATATTGCTGGTAATTTGTTTGACATATTATATTTTCTTCTGTTGTAAATCTATAATAAATATATTAATATTTGATAGGTTCTACTTTATGGAATTTTCCAGGAAAACAGAAATACCTGAAAAGAAAACAATTCCTTCCTATTGAGAAGCGCATCCATTGCGGCATACTGGTCATCGAACGCACTGTAGAATATCTTGTAGAACTCAGTCCTGCATCATATCAATCAACAGTTTAAAAGTGTCCCTCTGGTGCACAGTATGAAAGTGACACGAGAGGCTACTCACTGTTCTTCTGGTGTGCTTCGTTGATCCATCTCATCAAACTTCCTAGTCAGTATCTCTGCTCCTGTTGGTCCAAGTATATTGAGGACTAAACCTTCTAATGTCCTTGGGAAAGTATGCTGTAAAGAATGGAAATTTAAGAGCACTCACATAAGAGGAACAATTACAATATTCGGTGCTGAATACCCCAGATGCTGAAAAGGTTATAACCTTTTTTCGAAAAAACACAAAGGATCTTTGCGTTTCATTTCATTGGAAAAATAGAGTTGGGTTACAAGCCTCTTAGGAGGTAAAGTTTATGCACGAAAAGGTTATAAACTATGATGAAGTATGCAGGATACTCCAACATAGGTTTTGTGCACCTTACCTATATACAGGCCATGCAAACAAGAGTGACTTATTTGCAAATTTTCACATAGGATGTTTTGAAGAAGAAGGAAAATGTTTGATTTAGAAATAGGGGCATGCTATGGTATCAGCTGATTAATTTTCGAAAGTATGATACATACCACCATCGCGAGTAGCATACTCCGCAATTCAAGTGGTTCAACTGGCAAAATTATTTTTGCAACAGGATCTTTCTCCAAGAGAGATGAATCATCTGCAGCAGCCTCCTTTCTTTCATTGCCTTGGCATGCAGATGTATCCTGAGATGTGGATTCTGCTATGCTGTTCTGGTCAACCGGTTCAACACTGTTATGAACCAGTGACATGAGCTCATACAGCGCTTGAAGGGTGCAGGGTTCCAACGATTCTAGCAGTGCACCTTTCTTGTCAGATGAACTAGAATTTTTAACCTGGTTAAACTTCTGGGAGCCTGCTAAATGATTAAAAGATCTTTCAATCTTGATTGTGAGAATCAAAAGGGAACTAAATTCAAACCAATATAACAAAAGAAATATGAAGGGGTAAGAATTGCTTTTGTTTCTAAATGGAAACTATGGTACGAGAGGAACAAGCACTTAAGGTGATAATACTTGAAGTTCAAATGACACTATAACATTAAATTGCCAATAAAAGTTCCTAGAGCACTATAGAATTCATTGTATCACTGAATTTAATCGAAAAAAAGGAAGGACAGCTTAGGTGCCTCTTAATAGGCACAAAATACTGACCTCTCGATGCTTCATCTGTAGGCTGAAAAACATCATTTCCTTCTGAATGACTGAAGGAACTCCTATGCGCTATTTTATTCTGTGTCATGAGAGAAGTGCAGAGTTACTACACAAGTTATTCACCTAATGAACACAGAGGAGAAAACACATTGATAAATATTGCATGCAGATACCCCTAACTTCAACCTGATCGGTGATAGTGACAAAACTGTTTGCTAAACATGCTACACACAACAGCCTTGATCGAGGTCTTGGTTGATCGATTCCGGCATGAAACGCAACACATGCACGTGAATACTATTGGGTAGCCACAGGACCGTATTGATTTTATTATGTATTGCTCCAGTGGCAGCGCTTAATCCAGACAAACCTGGGTCATTGTCCACCTCATATATGTCACATTGTCACCTTAATACCAACGTGGGAATTTTCTAGCCATGGTGTGAATTTAGTGCCTATTTTAGCTATAAATGAACACTTAGCCCCTCGTTACTTTTGCTTGAAGCACCACCACTTGATAGGAGGGACTAAGCGTTATTCTGTGAAATAACTCGAATTTCAAATCATTCACTTGCTTCAACTACAGTGAAACCTCCATTTATCAACAGAACACTTCCCCATTCCTTGAACCTGAAACGGCAAGCGGCACGGGGAATTTCTTTCTTCACTCCTATGTATCACCTGCTTATTCACAATGAGCTGGGGATACAAGTTGATTACCTAAAATAGGCACTAAATTCAAAGCATGGCCAGAAAATTTTCCCACATCCTGCTAGGTTTTATATTGGTGACTTATGTGCAGGGAGGTGATTAGCCAGGTTTGTCTGGCTCAAGCTCTGCCAATGGAACCAATACATAATAAACACGATGCGAGTCTCTGGCTACCGAATAGATTTCGCGTGTGTGCGTCGTGTTTCCCGCCAGAATAGATCAACCAGAATCAGTAACGCTGTTGTGTACATGCGTATACCTTTGCTCCCTCTCATAAACAGATCGACCTTTCACTTCAAATCTATAATCTATATACATGTTAAATTTATCTTTTTTTACTTGTATTGTTGTAAGTTTCATCTGTTTCTCATGCATTTTCTTTTGGCATATTTTGAAGCCAGGAATGAAATATCAGTGATTTGGAGCGGTTGCTTCTTCAGAGATTTACTGAAGCATGGAGTCGAGTGAAAGATGGTTATATTGTCATGTCATCATTTGGTTTGGAAGTTCTCAGAGTGCTTCATTAAGATCTGTGTTTTGTAAGATTATTTATCTAGTAAGTTATTCGTGTCTGAGTGGACTACATTCTGTTGCTTAAAGTTGCAGGCCCTTCCACTTTAAAAGTACAGTGAAATATACTACAGGCAATCAATTGTATATATCATCAACACTTAAAAATCCCACATCAGGGAAAGAAGCCAAGGAGAAACCAGGTGAATATTAAAAACCAATAGCATACTCTAGTATTTTCAGACGAATAAATGACGTCTTATCCTATCAAGATAAAGAAACGAGTGTAATGGTGCGTACCATCTCTGTATCCACCAATCTTCACTACAAATCATTTTTAGAGGTAGACACCACCAACATAGTGCAAAACAAGGGGGAAACTAGTCAGATGTCTGTTAATAATAGGTACTGCAAAATACGCAAAAACATAAAAGTAACTGGACATGAGAAAATGAGTCATTCTAGATGCCCTTTAATGCAACCACTCTCTGAAGATGGCAAAATGGTAGAGTAACTGATGACAGCTGTTTGTAATAATTTAATAGTATACCCGCACGAACCAGGGATTTGTGTGGCAGGCAATTTCATCAACATCCTTTCAAATGTAAATTCAGATCGAAGACCTGATTCATCATGATATGGAATTACGACCTATTTACAGGGGAGAGTACCTACTGAACATGAACCCCTTGTTAAGAGCACGATTAGCACTTCATTTATGGGTTTGGGTATTTTTAATTCATATTTTAGTAGATGACCATCATCTATAAATGGACTGTGAAATTATAACATTTCTCTATGCAATTGACGTTGATACTTATTCAATACACAATTCACTTGGAGAGACAAACTGAAGGGAACTAGAAAATACATAATATTCTTACACTTAAATACACTACAGACAATCAATCTGGGGAAACTGTGATACAGATACTAAAGGAAATGTCCAAATTACAATAAAATACCTCCTCATAATTCGACGCAGGTAGTAGGCATCCATGTGTTCTAACATTTCAGTCATTATTCTTGACTTCCACCAAAAGTTAATTGCTATGGTCAAATCATCACTGTCTACTTGGTGATACCTGTTAAATGAACTCTCAGATTGTAAGTCGCATTACTTATCCTGCAGTTAGTTTTGTTGGATGATAACTAACACAATAAATTGAAGAAATAAAGCTTTGCTATTCTACCAACATATGACTGTCACATATATCAAGTGTATTGAATTGAATTATCGCTTCCTCCATGACAGGAGATAGAGAGTTCAGATTGGTATGATGAAAAAAAATCAAAATGCTTCAAGACACTGATTACAGATGGATTGCTATCTTTTGTAGCACCGGTCTGTGGGTCCAAAGTTGAGATGCTCAGAATTTTTTTGAAGCAAAATGTAAAATAGTTTTTAAAAATGTACCATCCTTCTGGAATGAAAAGAGCATCACCACAATTTAGGACGACTGTTTCAGAATATTCCTTCATGTATTTTGCTCTTGTGTAGCTCGAATGAACAGGTTTTTCAATGCCGATACCGCTGCCACACAGATGAGAGATCAGAGAAAAGCATTTCCAATCTTCTCAATTTCAGTTACTAAAGACAATTAAATTAATGTAAAATTCATGTGGGGAAAAGTAGTTCACCTATGGTTGGAGGCCTCCCCATATACAGGCATTGGGTACAAAAACGGGGATGCGGAGGGAGACCACAAAGTTACTGTATGAAATTTCAGAAAAAATACACAATTAAGAGGTTTCTCTAGAAATTTGTCCGGCCTTACAATATTTTCAAACAGCTACAACGATAAGGATCCTTTACAGTGTGAAAAGATCATGAAACTAAAGTTTAAAAGAAGCAAGCACAAACAGAAGACAGAAGCCCGATACTACCAAGTACCAATGCATGCACTCAAGGAACTTGTAAATTAACATAAAAAGGACATGAAACCATAACATACTGCTTAAAACGTGAAACGGACCTTTTTTGCATCCAGCCATCACGCAGAGAAGGTTATGGTGGGGATCATAATGGGTACTTGATCTCATGTGAGCTCTACTCATCCAAAAGTTTATCGATGAAAAAGATTTTCCTTTCAGAAATATAGGCTGCATGAATAAAAAGAAAACAAAATAACATAACAATCAGCTCAAGCATGAACGTTTTAAAGGAGACGATTTGGCTACAAAAATAAAGTTACTTCAGACCTCCTGAATGTCCTCTTTTAGAACCTGTAATGAGCATCTATCTTCGTTCTCGGTGTTGAGAATTGACACCTGTTATCGTTATAATTTATTTTAGTGTAAACAGATAACTTTATAGCACCACATGGTCAGAAGGGTGCAGCAAGCAAACTTGCCTGTGCTAAATAGAGTTGCTCAGAATTCTCTGAGCTGGCTGGACACATTTCCTCCGAACTAGTTGACTGCTTCACAATCCCATTATCTTTGGATGAATCACTAGCAGCATTCAAATGACCAAGGTATGATTTGCAAGAGTGCATGAATGTGGAGAAGGGGATAGAAACCTACATCAAGGAACAGTAAACCTAGTGTCAGCCTCAACGCGAATTGTGCATACAGCATAGTTTGATGACTACCAAGCAGTAAATCAGGAGTTGGAAACAACCCTCTCATGGCTTCTAAGATCCCCATAGAACACGTGCCCAGTGTTTGACATCATGGCTTCCACGGCAGCATCAGGCCCCACCTTCTCCTAAGAAATGGCCAGGGTAAATATTGCATCGACTGCAAACTACTAAAAAGACTCAACATATGCTACTTTATCCGTTATTATTTCCTCGTATGAACTGGGTGGGGGATGGATCCGAACCAGCAAGTAGTCGAGGCCGCCATGGAGAGGGTCCCACCGGGAGGAGGCCGCAGACCCCTTAAACACGCCGCGGAATACCTGAATATGGGGATTCCCCACGAGAACACATGAAGCAATCGGAGCAGAAGGGGGGAGAGAAAGGAAGGCAAGGAGAGAGCTTCGAGAAGATGGGGCGTAGAGGAGTTACGGCGGGGACGTTTTGGGGCTCGATGGAAGCTGCAAACTCCTCCGATGACGGCGGCGACGAGAAGCGGGCGGCGCGGAGGCCGGCGTCCAGCCCCGCGCCCACGAATTCGGCGTCTTTCTCGGATTGCATTCCTTCGCTGTTCGGGAGCAGGAAGCCCTTCTGCTGCTGCAGGTTGCAGTAGAAGCGTAGAACTGGGAGCTAACTATACCTGGCCATCCGGGCCATGCTTAACGGGCCGGCCTAAGGCACGCATTTTTTTGGTCTGGCACGAGCACGGCCCGGTCCATAATTAATTGTGCCGTGCCTCGGCCCGGCATGCCACGTGTCCGTGCCTAACTCGGAGGCAAGGCACGTAGGCCAGCCCGGCACGGCACGGTTGCTTTCGTGCCGACCCGTGGCCCGTTAGGCACGGCACGGCCCGGCGGCACGTTGCGGCGGACGGGCTGGAGCGGGGGGTGGCGACGCGGCGTGGGCACGCGGGCACGCGGGACGCCGGCGGGGAGCGTGGACGACGGGCCCTTGTCGGGTCGGCGTTTGCCTGGCGTGCCGTGCCGGCACGCTACCGGCACGCCGCGCGCGGCACGATGGCCCGATAAGCCCGGTGACGGCCCGTTAGGCACGGGAAATTGTTTTTTTAAAATTTGAACTTCAAACAGCTCTATTTTTTGCTATAAAAAGGGCATCACATCCCCTACATTCAGCACACTCAACCCACACTTCTCACCATACATTCTCACACTTCTCATCCCATGGAAGACCCTCCCCCTCCCCCGTCGTTCAACCCAAACCCCCGGGGGCATCACCCCGAGCCAATGATCGACTTCACAATAGACTAATTCGGTCTTCAAGTGGATGATTTCAACTTCATAAGCCCCACCCCCCACCTATACTCAACCACCATCTCAATCGATACCTTCTAGTGGTAGTTGAAAGAACATTTCTTAATCCCTAGTGTTTTGAGTGTTAGTTAACAATACCAATGATGTACTAATCCTATTTGCTAAGTATTTCAGTTTGTGTGAGTTTCATATCACAAATCCCAAAGCCAAAATGTAGAGAAAAAGAGTTTCTGGAATTCTTCCCAGAATCGGATTATTGGAACCGGAAATTTCCTGGATCGGAAATTCCGGGTCTCATATACTTAACAGAAAAATGGCTAAGGAAAAATCAGAAAGTGGTTCTAACTTCAATCGGAAATTCAGCTCGGAAATTTCACTGACTCGGAATTTCCGAGTCACCCTCAGAAAATTGGCTAAGTCAAGTTCAGAAAGTGGTTCTGACTTCAATCGGAAATTCAGCTCGGAAATTTCACTGACTCGGAATTTCCGAGTCACCCTCAGAAAATTGGCTAAGTCAAGATGTCAAAGTGGTTCTGATCTCAACCGGAAATTCAACTCGGAAATTTCATTGACTCGGATATTCCGGGGGACTGGGAATTTCCGGTGTCACTTATACCGGAATTTCCGGGTCCCCGAAGCAGCCAACGGCCAGATTTTAAGAGGGGGTATAAATACCCCCTCACTCACTCAAGAACAGCTATCTCTCAGATATTCTCTCTCCTACCATTCTTGAAAGCTCAAATCAACAAGATCTCCCAATCCCTCCACCCAAATTCGTTGATCTTTGGAGGATTGGAGGAGAAGGCCCGGATCTACATCTTCACCGAAGGGATTTGCATTTCCTCCCCATTCACTTGGGGATTTCGTGGCTAGGGTTTCCGGTGGGAAAACCTAGTTCACCATTGTTGTAATCTTGGTGTTGCCTTGACCTTTTGTGGTCCTTTACCTTTTGTGGTCTTCTTGAGAGGCCCCAATTAAGTTGTGGGTGCGTGCCTCAAGCGTTTGTAAGGGATTCGATCTCCGCCCTAAAAGGGGATCAATAGTGGAAGGTGGACTCGCAACCTTTGTGGTTGAGTTTATCGGAGAAGAAGGTGGGCCTATGTGGCGTTGCGGCTAACCTGTTGTGGTAGCGCACACCTCTCCAAACGAGACGTACACCCTTGGGTGGAACTCGGGATTACATCTTCGTCTCCGCGTGCTTCGCTCGGTTCCCCTTATCTTTGCTCCCTTACTTGTTTGTCTTGTTGGCTTGTTTATCTTGTTATTGCTTAGTTTGTCATTTAGGTAAATTCACCGTAGTTGCATATCTAGAGAATTTACCTTTGTGTTGAGCCTAAATTTGAAAAGACCTAAAATTTGTAATAGCACCTATTCACCCCCCCCCCCCTCTAGGTGCCGGATTCCCGTTCACTTGGTATCAGAGCCAGGTTCACTTTTAAGGGCTTAACCGACTAAGTGCAACGATGACGGAATCCGATGCCGAGAGGGCCGCCCGTGAGAAATTAGAGGCGGAGAAGGAGGCGTTATCCAAAGGGCAACCATGGCCTATCTTATTGATATGAGATCGTCCTTGGAGGCCCAACTCCTCAAGATGAATGAGATGCTCATGGCACTCTTGAAGTCTAAGGAGTCCGAGGCTACTTCTCCCTCTCCTCCTCCTAAGGAGCATGCGGGGAACTCTAAGGAGTCATCTTCGGATGGTTCCAAAGATGTTACCTCAAGTGTTCCCCTCGGGAAGGCGGAAAAGGATGAATCACCTAGCTCCTTTAACACCCTCAAAGGAGAGGAATTTCATAATGTCAACCATAATTACTCTCCTAACCCTCCTATCCCTCACCCTCATGTAAACTTTAGAAGTGATCCTCCTAAGCTTAAACCTACTCATTTCTCTCAATGACAATTTCTAATGAAGTCTCATCTATGTAGTGCCTCCATTGAGCTATGGCGCATCATTGAAGAAGGATACAAGCCCCATGATCCAACCAACTTGACAAGAAGAGAGGTGGTTGATAGCCAACTCAACGCCACCGCTCTTCATCAACTCCAAATGGCCGTTGGAGAGAAGGACATGGCGCTCATCCAACAATTCTCCACCGCCAAAGAAGTTTGGAATGCTCTTTCCGACATCTTCGTCGGGAATGAGAGCATGAAAAAGAACCGGTATGATGCCTTATGCAATGAGGTGGAAGGGTTCTATAAGTTGGATGGAGAAAGCCACGAGGACATGTACCGGAGGTTGGTGTTGGTTGCCAACTCCTTCAAGAACCTCGGGGCGGTGTACATTGATGATGATTGGATCAAGAGGAAGTTTGTGACCGCTCTCTTGCCCTTTGAGGAAACGGATTTGAAGACACTCCAAGGGAGACATGACTTCGCAAAGATGACATCCAATGAAGTCATGCAAGAGATGACCGCATACAAGGTGGCCTCCAAGATTGCACAAGATGCAAGAGCTAGAGCCATAGGGATGCACAAGCATGCCTAAATTGCCTTAAAGGCCACCGTTGAAGAAGAGGATGAAGAGGAGTATGATGATCAAGTCGAGCTATCTAGTGAGACCCTCTCAAGTACTCTTACTCAACACATGGGTCTTACGGCAAGAACGTTTTGGAAGAACCCCGGAAGGGCCAAAGCGAGGATTGACAAGAAGTTCCCATCCAATGGAGGAAAGCCATTCAACAAGGTGAGTCTTTGCTATAACTGTGATGACAAAAGCCACTTTGTTGCAGATTGCCCATGGGAGAGAAGAGAGGATCATGGTGGGAGGCTCGTGGCCAAGACGAAGGGCAAGGGGCCCATGTCCATGAAGAAGCCCTTCTTCAAGAAGAACCAAAAGATTGTCTTGGTAACTCAAGAGCAATATCCCACCGATGATGAAGATAGTGACAAGGAGGATACTCCAACGCAAGTGGCCGCACTAGCCATGTCTTCCACACCTCTGTCACTCTTCTCCTCACCAAACGAGAGCCCCATCATCAAGAATCCAAGATGTCTAATGGCAAAGACATCCGAGGTACAATTGTCCCCCACCTCCATATCCCATGACACTGATGATGGTATGAGCCTAGAAGTCAAGGAAGAAATTATTGCGTTTGATAAATTCATGACTGACTTGCAAGGAGAAGGAAAGAAACACTTTGGCTCAATCATGAGTCGTATAGGTGAGCTTGAGGATGAGCTTGAATTAAAAGGTGAGATTGAGAGAGAGGATGCACACGCTAAGGTGTCCCTCCAATCCTCTCTCGAAGATGAACAAGAAGCTCATGCTCTCCTCAAGGAGCAACTTTCTAAGATCACTAAGGATCGTGATCTCTACTTTGCTAAATGTAAAATTGTGCAAAATGAAAAGTCCGAGCTTGTGGTTGCTCATGCTAGACTTTGCGAAGACCTCGAGTCACTTGAAAATACTCACAAGGTATTGACAAGTGATCACGAACGTCTCCTCAAGTATCGTGATCAACTCCAAACTCGGATATCTATTCTTGAGAAACCTAGTACTTCTACTCCTTTAAATACTAATGCAAATGTTGTCAAGGATAAAGCTAGGATCTAGTTTGTTCCCTCCATGACAACCGAGTCCAAGACCTCCCTTGATAAAGGTAAGGGGACACTCACTATTCCTCTTCATGAGCGAGTGCCCCACAAGGGTAAGGAAGGTCTAGGCTATGTTGCTAAGGAGAAGAAGAAGATCAAGAGGAAGACCAAGCCCGCACAAGCCAAGAAAGATGACATTGCGAGTGGAAATGCCACAAGGGGCACTCCCACTCGTGATGACTTTGCGGGCATATCTAACCTCAACTATGCTTTATATGTTGATTATTATGGGGATGCCTATGCTAGATACATTGGTCTTTTTGATGTTTATATTGAATATGCTATTTGGGTTCCAAAGACCCTTGTTGCTAACCAAAAGGCACCAATTGCAAAATGGGTACCTAAACCAAAGAATTGATTGTGTGTAGACCATCATCTCGTCAAAAAGGGTTTTGGAGCTTCTCCATGTTGACCTATTTGGTCCCATTCCGGAAGCTAGTCTTGGTGGCAAGAAATATTTCTTGGTGATTGTTGATGACTATTCAAGATACACATGGGTTTTCTTCTTCAAGACGAAGATGGAGACTCAACAAACTATCATCGACTTCTCCAATGAGGCTCAACGTCAACACAATGCCCCTATCTTGGTGATAAGAAGTGACAACGGGTCCGAGTTCAAGAACTACACCTTAAACGAGTTCCTTAGTGAAGAAGGGATTCGTCATCAATATTCCGCTTCTTATACTCCCCAACAAAATGGTGTAGCCGAAAGGAAGAATCACACTCTTATTGAGATGGCAAGGTCGATGATGGCCGAGTTCAAGTCCCCTCACAACTTTTGGGCCGAAGCCGTCAACACCGCTTGCCATTCATCCAACCGACTCTTCTTCCGCAAAGGACTCATGAAGACCCCCTATGAAGTGCTCACCGGGAACAAGCCCAATATCTCTTACTTCCGAGTTTTTGGTTGTAAGTGTTTTTATCTCATCAAAGGTGTTCGTTTAGCCAAGTTTGAATATAAGTCTCTTGAATGGACATTTGTGGGCTACGGATCCGAATCCCACACTTATAGAGTCTATGATAAGGCCTCGCGCATAATCATAGAAACTTGTAGTGTGGTGTTCGAGGAGAATGACGGCTCCCTTGTGGACCAAAGTGGTGTTTCCGTTGTAGGTGATGATCAACCTCAAGATGCTATCCGAAGAATGGGGTTGGGAGTCCACCGCCCCGTTGAACTCTATTATGAGGTTGCTCAACAAGGATCAAGTTCTTCACAAGTGGTGGCAACCCCAACACAAGAAACACCCATCGACAACACCGTGCCCAATGCGCCTAGCCAAGAAGAAGCACAAGATTCTCCTGCTGCTCCTGGAATTTCCGGAGGGCCGGAAAATCCGGTTCAACCTGGAGTCGGAAATTCCGGTGATTCGGAATTTCCGGTCCATGAACCCGGAATATCCGGTCCTGCTGACATTCCCGGTGGCAGCTCGCAAGGCCAAGATCAACCCTCTCCTCCACCGATGGATATCACTCCAATGGTTGATCAAGGCCATGAAATCTGTCAAGGCGGAGACATGAATGATCAAGATGATCAAGCGATTCCTCCCACCACTCGGAGGGAAATCGAGATCCGCCGTTTGAATAGGGTTGGCACCTCACAAGAATTAAGAGCTCTATCTCTTGACAAGGTGCTTGGTGATGTGAGAAGCAAGGTCTCTACCCGAAGACAACTTGCAAGCTTTAGTGAACATCAAGCTCACATCTCCATGGTGGAACCCAAGAAGGTCTTTGAAGCTCTTGAAGATAAATATTGGCTTGATGCTATGCATGAAGAGCTCAACAACTTCGAGCGCAACAAAGTGTGGAAGTTGGTGGAAAGACCCAAAGATTGCCGCAATGTTATCGGCACCAAGTGGATTTTCAAGAACAAGTAAGATGAACATGGCATGGTGGTGAGGAACAAGGCAAGATTGGTGGCTCAAGGTTACTCCCAAATTGAAGGCATTGACTTTGGAGAAACTATGCGCCCGTGGCTCGACTTGAGTCAATTCGTATTCTTCTTGCTTATGCCTCTCATCATAACTTTAAGTTGCAACAAATGGATGTCAAATCCGCTTTTCTAAATGGTCCACTAAATGAACTTGTTTATGTTAAGCAACCACCGGGGTTCGAGGACCTCAAGTATCCGAACCATGTCTACAAGTTGGATAAGGCACTCTATGGCCTTTAACAAGCCCCACGAGCGTGGTACGAGCACCTTAGAGAACTACTTGTAGACCGTGGATTCCAAGTTGGGGAAATCGACCCCACACTTTTCACTAAGAAAATTAATGGAGAGCTTTTCATTTGTCAATTATATGTGGATGACATTATATTTGGATCGACTAACAAAGCATTTAACGAAGAATTCTCTAAGCTTATGACTGACAGGTTTGAGATGTCTATGATGGGCGAGATGAAGTTCTTCCTCGGATTTGAGATCAAACAATTGAGGGAAGGAACGTTCATCAACCAAGCAAATTACATTCAAGACATGCTCAAGAAGTACGAGTTGCTTGATCTCAAGGGTGCCTCTACCCCAATGCAAACCAAATGCCACCTTGAGCTCAACCCGAAGGGTAAGGATGTGGATCAAAAGGTATACCGCTCCATGATTGGATCTCTCCTCTACCTTTGTGCATCTAGATCGGATATAGTGCTAGCAGTAGGAGTGTGTGCAAGATATCAAGCGGCTCCTAAAGAAAGCCATGATATGGCGGTCAAGAGAATCTTTAGATATTTGGCTTATACCCCAACCTTTGGATTGTGGTACCCCAAGGATGCAAATTTCTCATTATGTGGGTACACGGATTCCGATTGGGCGGGAGATCATGATGATAGGAAGTCAACCTCCGGCGCGTGTCAATTATTGGGAGGTCCTTGGTAAGTTGGTCTTCTAAGAAGCAAAATTGTATATCTCTCTCCACCGCCGAAGCCGTGTATGTTGCCGCCGCAAGTTGTTGCACTCAGTTGCTCTGGATGAGGCAAACTTTAAAGGAGTGCGGAGTCGATTGGGACAAAGTGCCTCTTCTATGTGACAACGAAAGTGCCATCAAGGTTGCTTACAACCCGGTGCAACATTCAAGAACCAAGCATATTGAGATCCGCCATCATTTCATAAGAGATCATGTGGCCCGAGGAGACATTGACTTATCATATGTGGGCACAAGGGATCAATTGGCGGATATCTTCACAAAGCCCCTTGAGGAATGAAGGTTTTGCTTTTTGAGGAATGAGCTAAATATCATTGATTCAAGGTCCTTAGCTTGATCGCTTGCACACTCACCTAGGGCGTAATTGCATCTTATCTTGTTTAGATGTAGGCATGGAGATAGGGGGAGTGCGGTCCTAATACATTGGACCATCCCTCCCCCCATTATGCCGATAACAAGTGTTCTTTTATCTCTATATTCATTCTTATGACTAATGAGCTAAAACGAGGAGTATTGGTTATGTACCCAAGATATATCTTCGCGGTGACATGCCTTACACTCCTACATGGTGGCCTCGGCCACCGACCTCTTCTCTTTGAAGAGTTGGTTTTGTTTGGAGCTTATTGTTGCTATTTGCCCTCCTCTTCATGCATGTGGGAAACCTACTCAACTTGGCGCTTTATGTTTAGATTTGGTAGTTGTGAGTTGAGTATGGTGTACCAGTGACAGTTTGGAAATCTATCCCAAGCCTACTTCCCCCTGGAAACATTTCTCTCTATTGCACACAAGTCATCCATTTGAAAACTGGGATTTTGGTTCAGCAGGTCGGAATATCCAGTTCATTTATGAACCGGAATATCCGGTGACTCGGAATTTCCGGTGTAAGTTACACTCGGAATATCCGGTCGGGCGGTTTGTCCAAAAATATAAGGGAAGGCTCGGGGTGAAGGGCTCATTAGTGCCCTTCTTCCACCCCCGACCTCCCTCTCCTCCAGCCGCCGCCCCTGTTGCTCCAAGATCCCTCCGGAGCACTCCGACCGCCGGGGAACCTCTTTCTCGGCCGGATCTGCTCCTCCTCCGCCCCGGGAACTCACTCCTCCAAGCAATGGCCTCAATGGATGAGGGTAACTTCACTTTTCTTCTTCCTTATGTGCTTGCACTTGGATCTTGATGTGGAGTTATTTGTTTCAATATTGCTTGGTAGAGATTGTTCCTAGCACTATTCCCTGCCATCTACATACATTAGTTTTGCATTGTGTTGGATCGATCTAGTTTTAGACCGAGTCAATCTCAGATCTGCAGTTTCTATCTGACTCGGAATTTCCGACTCAGACTGACTCGGAATTTCCGGTCCCCCGGAATTTCCGGTCTTGTCTGAACCGGAATTTCCGAGTCAAATACTAGTGTTTTAAGATTAACTCATGTTTAACTACATATGATTCATCAAATGCCTACCTAATGTGTGTATAATCTCCTGACTTGTGTGCACTTACCTTATGCTACCCTCTATGCTCAAATTCACAGGTTCTAGTGGGAGTCCGTCCGATGGGGCATCAAGGAACACAACAAGAACACCTGTCCTCAAGAACCCAGTCAACAAGGGAAAGGGTCCTGCAATTCAAAGGCAGAAGAAAGCTGTTGCCAGCAAGCCACCATCCAAGAAAAGGAAGAATGCCCCTATTCCTCAACGTCAGAACTACTCCAAGATGAACTCAGTGGATTATTCTCAGCTTAGACAGGGGGATTGGTACCTTAGGCCAAGGGACAACTCTCTGGATGATCGCAACTATTGGTGCCAAGAGCAAGAGCACATACTCGTGGATCTCTACCTCTCTTTGTCGAAGCCCATTCGACCCATGCACCCATTTGATCTTGCAACTCTGCAGAAGAAAGCCTCATTTGTTGAGGCTATTCATATTGTCAAGACCATGGGCTTGGAGAGGCTGATGCTCACCCGTTGTCCTTACAACGCCCAGCTTGTGTTGTAGTTCTTTGCCACCCTAGTGATCAAGGGTGACTCGAAGAAGACTATGAAGTGGATGACTGGGGAATCGTTCTGTGAGTCCAACTTTGAGGAGTTTGCCAAGGTTTTGGGCTACAGGTTTGATGGTGACAATCCTCAAGGCTTTCGCATGCACAACCCTTACAAGCTCAACAAGAAGCAAACATCACACTTATATGGTGAGGGAGCCACCCCTGGCAATTCTCGTGACTTGCTTCCACTTTATGATGTTCTTGTGCGCATCCTGCATGAGAACATTGCACCAAGTGGTGGCAACAACGACAACGTGGTGACCCCTCTATGCAACCTGCTCCTTCTTGCCAACCGCATTGTGGAGGACACTGGTTCTGATGCTGACTGGAGTGTAGATGTTATGGATTACATCTACAATGAGATGTATGAATCCATGACCACCAGGGTCACTATTCCCTATGCTCCTTACATCATGAAGCTCCTCAAGTTCAAGTTCCCTGACTATAACTTCAGCAATGATGATATGGAGCCGCATGACTTCAAGAAGCTGTATGAGAAGAAGACAGTTGTCAAGCCCCCTCCTAGGCCTTCTACTAGCTCAGCTCAGGGTGGATCCTTCATGGGTGATGCTAGGAGGGCTGCTGCTCCCACTCATGTCCCAGCCACTCATGCGAAGGTCAAGAAGCTGAATTGGTTCCAACGCAACGTACTATGCATGAATATGGACATCCGCAAGGAGCAATACACTGCCTACAAGGATCGCCGTCAGCTGGCCTACAAGCAAGACTTGATCCTTCACCATGCTTCTGGCTCTCCTGCTCCTGCTGAACTGTCTGATCCCCTGACCTTTGCTCAGTGGAACCAGGGTTCCTTGGCTCCGTGGACTCAGATTGACCATGACCTTGGTGGCAGCTCATACACCACTGGACATGACTATGATGATGAGGAGGAAGATGAGGATGAGGAGGCAGAGTATGAGGAGGATGAGGAGGATGATGAGGATGACGAAGATGATGATGCTGAGGATGATGATGAGGAGACCCCCTCGAACTGAAGACCTCCATGGGACGTAGCATCGCTCTTCTTCCTTTTTGGCGTTTAGATGCCAAAGGGGTAGAAGTTGCTCTAGTAGGGTTCGGGGATTTGCAAGGGTTCGGGCACAAGCATATGCGTTTACCATTTATTTGCGCTTGTGTCCATTTATTTATTTGAAGTTGTTTGTTAAACTCTTTTATTCTCTATGTGTGATGACTATGTGTATTGAGACGTCAATGGTATGCTATCATTCTACTATGGTTGAGACTTCGAATTTATTGTGTTGATATTATCTTCATATCCTATATACACAAGGTATGAAAATCTATCTAGTCTCAAATGCTACCATAACCTTACATTGTGTCTCTTTTCTCCTATGTGATATCTTGTGTTTGTTGTTATAAAATTGCTCCTATCGTTTGTCATATTGTGTTGCTTACATGCACTTATTTAGGGGGAGCCATTTTGTGTCAAAAACATGATATTGCATTTTGTTTCTTTGCAAATCTTGGTATTATCATCTAACACCAAAAAGGGGGAGATTGAAAGAACATTTCTTAATCCCTAGTGTTTTGAGTGTTAGTTAACAATACCAATGATGTACTAATCCTATTTGCTAAGTATTTCAGTTTGTGTGAGTTTCATATCACAAATCCCAAAGCCAAAATGTAGAGAAAAAGAGTTTCTGGAATTCTTCCCAGAATCGGATTATTGGAACCGGAAATTTCCTGGATCGGAAATTCCGGGTCTCATATACTTAACAGAAAAATGGCTAAGGAAAAATCAGAAAGTGGTTCTAACTTCAATCGGAAATTCAGCTCGGAAATTTCACTGACTCGGAATTTCCGAGTCACCCTCAGAAAATTGGCTAAGTCAAGTTCAGAAAGTGGTTCTAACTTCAATCGGAAATTCAGCTCGAAAATTTCACTGACTCGGAATTTCCGAGTCACCCTCAGAAAATTGGCTAAGTCAAGATGTCAAAGTGGTTCTGATCTCAACCGGAAATTCAACTCGGAAATTTCATTGACTCGGATATTCCGGGTGACTGGGAATTTCCGGTGTCACTTATACCGGAATTTCCGGGTCCCCGAAGCAGCCAACGGCCAGATTTTGAGAGGGGGTATAAATACCCCCTCACTCACTCAAGAACAGTTATCTCTCAGATATTCTCTCTCCTACCATTCTTGAAAGCTCAAATCAACAAGATCTCCCAATCCCTCCACCCAAATTCGTTGATCTTTGGAGGATTGGAGGAGAAGGCCCGGATCTACATCTTCACCGAAGGGATTTGCATTTCCTCCCCATTCACTTGGGGATTTCGTGGCTAGGGTTTCCGGTGGGAAAACCTAGTTCACCATTGTTGTAATCTTGGTGTTGCCTTGACCTTTTGTGGTCCTTGACCTTTTGTGGTCTTCTTGAGAGCCCCCAATTAAGTTGTG
Source organism: Poa annua (assembly GCA_026929855.1). NCBI lineage: Eukaryota > Viridiplantae > Streptophyta > Magnoliopsida > Poales > Poaceae > Poa > Poa annua. The sequence goes on along the minus strand of CM049428.1, from coordinate 116,797,841 downwards.
GGTGCGTGCCTCAAGCGTTTGTAAGGGATTCGATCTCCGCCCTAAAAGGGGATCAATAGTGGAAGGTGGACTCGCAACCTTTGTGGTTGAGTTCATCGGAGAAGAAGGTGAGCCTTTGTGGCGTTGCGGCTAACCTGTTGTGGTAGCGCACACCTCTCCAAACGAGACGTACACCCTTGGGTGGAACTCGGGATTACATCTTCGTCTCCGCGTGCTTCGCTCGGTTCCCCTTATCTTTTCTCCCTTACTTGCTTGTCTTGTTGGCTTGTTTATCTTGTTATTGCTTAGTTTGTCATTTAGGTAAATTCACCGTAGTTGCATATCTAGAGAATTTACCTTTGTGTTGAGCCTAAATTTGAAAAGACCTAAAATTTGTAATAGCACCTATTCACCCCCCCCTCTAGGTGCCGGATTCCCGTTCAGTAGTACTGGCGGTAGTTCAAGCACCTCCACCGGCACGAAGAGGCGGAAGCGAAGCTCCTGGGTGTGGTTGGAGGGCCATTTCGAGGATCGTGTAACGATTCTCGAGGATGGCACCAAGCAATGGGACGCGGTGTGCAAGTGGGCGGGTTGCGTCAAGACCCTCACCGGCAACTCCTCCATGGGAACCGGCCACTTGGAGCGGCACGTGAAGACACACCGGAGGTTGCATGCCGAGGAGTTGGCGAGAAGACAAGGCGACCTTCCCTTCTAACCCGACGGGCAGGTAATGAACTGGAACTATAATGCTGACATATCTCATCGAGGTCTATGTGGTGTGATAGCTTCGCATGATTTACCGCTTGGATTTGGGGCGTATCCCGCTGTTGTTGATTGGATTAAAACTTGTCACAATCCACGCTATGAACCTGATTCTAGGCAAACTACATGTAGGGATATGAAAAAACTAGCTAAAGAACTAGCTAATGATCTAAAAGATGAATTTGCAAAGTGTGTATTTTCAGTTTCATTAACATCTGATATCTGGAGTGGTAGAGCTAAGCAAGATTATCTAAGTGTTATTGCTCATTATGTGGACAGTAATACTTGGGAACTTAAAAAAGTTTTACTTGGATTTGAATTAATTGATGTTAGCCATACTGGTCCCGCCATAGCCGCCAAAATCTTGAATGTCGTGGAAGAATTCGGCCTCGAGTCTAAGGTGTTTGCAATAAATTTAGATAACTAGATGGTGCCCCGCGCGTTGCTGCGGGAAATCATGTTAAAATGGTTGTATCATCTAAAAGGATAAATAAAATACTAAACTTAACTATAGTAATGAGTACAATTTTGCCATAATATGTTGTATGGTAGTGTCGACAGAAGACCACAGGGTCATGTAGCTTTATCTTCCATCAGGATGTAAAGATGGACTTAATAGTAGCTCCATATACTGCGTTAAATAGCAGGTTTTATTAAATCGGAATAGTTAGTTGATTGAAATTGAAAAATCTGACACAATACAATTATGTCACAGTTCCTCCATGTTCCAGCTGACCCACAGTACAAAGAACTTGATTTACGTAAGTTATACACAATAGCTGATAACAAAGCAGCACCTATTTGATCTTGCCAGATGAAGATAAAGCTCAGTCAAAACCGGGTACAACACAGTAGAGAAGTGTGGATATGCTGCGGCTCCAACACCTTATTAATTCCATATTCTAATATTTAAGAGGCATGAGAAGATTATTGCCAAAAATATCTCGAAACTTCTGTTTGTGCCAGCCTCATAGCTCATTTAATTTATAGATGCTGTACTATCTGATTTTATCATCAATGATTTTGATACCCAAATTGGGGATGTATTCTTAACTGTGTTGGATGCAAACAAACCTCCGGACAACTCAACAAAAACAACTCCAGACCATATACTTCATTGGGGCCAGATTGTCGAAGATTAAAATAAAAAGATCCATGTCATGGGTCAAATTGTTCGTCATTTTTGTTGTACAAATTAGAATGAGAAAATATTTGGTATTTTCATTCATATTTGCATGAAGTACAACTTTTTATCTGTATAAATCATGATATATTTCACAATTTTTGAATAATAATTCACGCAAAAATAATCTATACGGAGGCATATGACGAATATAGATTTTGTGTCTAACCAACAAACTAAGAAAGGAACTAAATTAATTCACGCCTCCAAATATGAGTTACTTGGCAACATTGCAGTTCTTGATCCATCTTTTTATGAATACAGTCATGTAATGGATAAGACAAAAAATATGTAGATTCCGACTCAAGATCTGTAAAGTCCAAGCCTTTGGTGATTCTACCTTATTAGTAGTAGGAAAAATTGGACAACACATGGCGAGAATATACCTTTCAACTTCAGCTGCACTAAATAGAGGATCTGAATCACCAATGTAGCATTTGGCTTCTTCAGGTTCATAACAACGTTGGTTAAATTTCACATCAACTCTAGCCATACAGAAATGGGATCTAAGGGATGTCCTCCGTCAGCCTCTGCAGGAAAATTCTTCAGGTTCATAACAACGTTGATTAAATTTCACATCAACTCTAGCCATACAGAAATAGGATCTAAGGGATGGCCTCCGTCAGGCTCAGCAACTGAGCCGATGGAACACCCATCTGCAGGAAAAAGAGTAAGACAACAACATCATTCCTCAGCAACACCTAAATATGCTGCCTCCATTTACCAAATCAGATATTACTTGGTAGTCAGAACAAAGAAAGTATAATTCATATGCATTACCACTCCCTGCCCCATTGGAGACATCCGGAGAGAGATCAGAAAAAACCAATCTGCCAGATGAGAAAGGAGAAGCGGCATCGATGACTGCGACATCCAAATCACCTAGCAACAGGCAAGGTCGAGAATCAAGCTCATAGCCGGCGACCGACTGTATCATCCAAATTATCAACCTGACGAAGTCGAGAGCTGAGGTATAGATGGGAAAGAATAGGGACACAATGTCTCACAAGGGGCGACCCATTAATGGGGCTACAATAGGATGAACAATGCTCCTGTAGTCGCGTGGAAGCCGAATGATGGAGGCTGGACGATGATGGATCTGATGCGTCTGTCTCATGCAGGAGCAAGCTATTTATCGACAGAATGCTTTCGTCTGCCTCAACACCGTGCGCAAATGCATCCATCAATTTCTTGGCAGACATTATGGAGATGAGGAAGATATGATGGCGGCAGTTTTTATCTAGGAATGGAGGAGACGAAGTTAACTCTACGAACGTTACCAGATTTGTTCAGTTTTTTCTTTGTCCTTTTTACAGAAAGTAAAAAGGCATTTCCTGGTTGAAACAGTTGAAGGGCCGGTGGCTTAGAAGTTTTAGAAGGCAGAGAAATATAGATGGTCAGGTCAAACAAAAATGGGGAAATAAATTTTCAAAAAAAAAGGGGAAATAAATGTGGTGCCATGGCTTAAAAAAGATGATGTGGCGTTTTGATGATGTGTCATAGCTGCATGTTGAGAGAAATACCCTTAGTGGGTTGCTCCCATTTAGATACTATAGATGCTTCAAACAATGCTAGGGCAATGACTGATCTCATTCCCAAACTTTCTGCTTATTCTGCACCATACCTTTTTCATCAACGTTGTGCATGCCATATTATTAATCTTATTGCTAAAAGTGCTTTAAAGCTAATGAAAGCACCCATTGAGAAAATAAGAAGTGGCATAACTTATCTGAGTATTTCTAATCCACGGCTAGCTGAGTATAAGCGGTGGTGTGAGGCGGCTTCAAATGCACATCATGTCTACAATGTTGATATGGATATTAGATGGAACTCCACGTACGTAATGATTAGAGATCTGATCCGTGATAAAGAACAATTTACCATGTTTGTTAATTCAAATAGCGGTGGAGCAATCTATATCACGGATCATGACTGGGTTATGGCACAAATGATAATGGAGTTTCTAGAAGTCCTTTACGATGCAACTAACATTTTATCAGGGGTTTATTATCCCACATCTCCTCTGCTAGTGCATCAGATTGTATTGATTGCTAATCACTTGAAGGAGTATGAACATGATGAAATTTTAAGAGATGCTGTTAAAAAAATGAAAGAAAAGTTTTTAAAATATTGGAAAGAAATCCCTGATTTGTATGCATTTGCATTCATTTTGGACCCAAGGGCTAAACTTGAGGGATTTGGATATGCTCTTTCTTTGTTAACAACCGCCTTAGAGGTAGACTATGCAACTTATCAATACAATGTTAAGGGCAAACTCACTGATCTTTACTTGAAGTACGAGAATAAGTATGCAGCGACAGTTCGTCCGCCTCGTCCTCCAGCAGCTACACAACCCGGAAAGAAGAAAACAATCTTCAAACTCTTTAGCGGCAGCTCCAGCTCAAGTTCAAGCACCGCCACTGCTCCTCGACGCAGCGAGTTGGGTGTTTACCTCACTGACCAGGTGCTTCCCGACGACGAAGAAGCAGAATTCAACATGTTGCAATGGTGGTATGATCACAGAAGTACATATCCAGTGCTTTCCATACTTGCACGAGATGTGTTAACTGTCCCCGTATCAACTACATCGTCGGAGGGAACTTTTATTCTAAGTGTGACGAGGTGTTAACTCGACAAGTCCCAGGGTTGTGCACCCCGGGTTGATTGATGGGGAGAGAGATGAGTGCAGGGTGGTCACGACAGCTGACAAGCAAGGATTTACCCAGGTTCAGGCTCCCGGAGGATAACACCCTACTCCTGCTTGTCTGGTTATTGATGCGAGTCGTGGTTACAATGGCGAGATTGCGATCTCGCTAGGGTTTGTGCCGTAGCTATGGGCGTGTCCCCTGGGACGAGCAACCCTCCTGTCTTTATAGGCAACCAGGTCTCGGGTGGTTGGTACCGATGGCAACTACAGATATGGCAGGTTATGCTTCCTAACCGACTTGGACTAGGTTACATGGTACCCCGCGTGGGCCTTCTGTGGGCCTTCCTATCCTTGGCGCGGCCCAGGTAGCCTTATCGTGGGCTACCCGAAAGGCAGCCCCACGTCAGTAGCCCCCGAGTGCTTGGTCGAAGCGTAGAGTCGAGCAAAGGACTCCTTCCTCCTGGACGCGCCATTGGATTGCTTGATCTTGAGCTTGAACTCGATTTCTTCAGTCGAACCGGCCACTCCCGATGGGAGTAACCTGTGCAGTCGAATTACTTTGCCTTCATCTTCTTGTGAAGCTTGCTTCTACTCAGCTTGTTTGGCTTTCTTATGTTTGGATTCGGCTGCTCGAGCTTACTATGTTGTCACCCGAATTGTATCTTCGGGTTCTTGGATCATCAGCCGATCCTACCTTGTTGACTTCAGCTTTGAAGCTTACTACTCTAATTACTCTGTCGATTTGATTCAATTGATTTTTGGAGCCGTTGGCTTGATGACGTCACTGGTGACGATCTGCTGCACGCATCTGCGCTCGATGGGACGTGACGTGGCGGGTCCCACTGTCAGAGCTGATCGCGGTCAACAGTTGTCACGTCTCCGAAGTGGGCGCGAAATTTGCGCGGCATGATGACGACGTCTCGGTTTTCGTGCTTAGTGGACGAAGTGGGCGGTGACGGTTGGTTTCTTCGTGCGACACGTGGACGGCCAGATGTGCCTGCTCGGAGCCCTTATTCTGTGGACGGTTGAGATGATGCTTTTTGAGGCATAAGTACTGTGTCTTGACGCTTGGGATTTCATCTTCTCCAATCGCTCTGTGCTCCTTTTCCTCTGCGCTCTACCATTTTCGCCGCCATCAGAGCTCTGTGCAATCTGTCCGTACACCTTGCAATCTGACCATGGGCAAGCCGAAGAGCGCCGTTGGCTCCTCCTCCGCCGCCGCCGATGAAGCCGGGGTGATGAAGAAACCCGATGGCGACTGGCAAAGATCATTGGTGAAGAAAGCCGAGGTGGAGCTCTTCCGCGCGCAGGGTCTGCTGCCACCTGCCGACCAAGTCCAGGTGCGCGTTCCTGGCAAGGAGGTCTTCCCCACTCCCCGCGATGGGGAACGTGTTTGCTTCGCGGATTTCCTTCCGCGGGGCTTTGGGTTCCCCATGCACGATTTCGTGCGCGGTCTCTTGTATGCCTATGGGGTTCAGATCCACGATCTGACACCCAATGGCGTCTTGAGCATCGCGGGCTTCATCGTGCTCTGCGAATGCTTCCTGGGTGTCGCGCCCCATTGGGCGTTGTGGAAGTCGCTCTTCCTCGTTCGCAAGAACGTTGGGAAGAGCGGGTTGACCTTCCTCGTAGGCGGCTTCAGAATCCAGGTGCGCGGTGAAACCGCGTACTTCCAGATGAAGAAGTGCGACTCTGTCCAAGGGTGGCGCAGGAGGTGGTTCCACGTCCAGTCGAACCAGGACGGCCTGGATGCGTTCGACAGCGGACGTGGACTGCGGAAGACCGGCGCCTGGGCGCACCCGCTGACCGCCGTGGAGAAGGAGGCCGTGCGGCCCTTGCTGAGCCTGCTGCGCGATCTGACCAAGACCCTTGGGCGCGAGGCGGGTGGCGTCTTCCTGATGGCCACCTTCTTCCGTCTTCGGGTGCAGCCGCTCAGCGCTCGGCCTCACCCGATGTGGGCCGCCGAAGGCGTCAGCAGCGAGCCGCTTGACGATGAGGAGGTGGAGACCAAAGTCAGATCCATCACTAACCTCCGAGTCGCGGACACGTGCAACGTCAAGTGCCCGATTTCTGCTTACGGGGCCTCGAACCCCGTTCCTGAGGTAATTCTTGTCTTGTTTTCCTTTTGTCCTTGTTCGACTTGCGTCTACTTTCTTTTTGATTCGACTTGTGTCTACTTGCTTCAGGGTCGAGCTCTGTTGATCAGCCTTCCTCCTCTTCCTGAGAACGGACCCGACGACGAGTCGAAGTTTGTCGAGGAGGAAGACGAAGACGAAGAGATTCCCTCCGCACATTCTCCCTGTGATGAGGTGGAGGAAGAGGATGAAGTGGAGGAACCCGCGCGGAAGAAACGGAAGCTCCCGAGTCGTGGCGACTCTGCCACTGCGTCGTCACCTGCCAAAGATGCCGACGTTTCTCTGGAGGAGGTCGTCGCGACATCGTCGGGTGCGCAGTCCTCGGGTGGCTGGGACGAACCCCTGAACGTTCCTCCAGTCAGCTCCGCGGCTCCTCGTTCTTTCGCGCGGATGCCTTCGCCCTCCCTGGAGAGTTATGACGACGCCGGCACCCCCAGGTGAGCTTCTTTATGATGTGTGTCCTTCGAGTTGTATTTTGCAGTTACGACGTTTAGGTTGACAGGTGTGCTTGGTTTTGCTGCAGCCACCGTTCTGGCAATGTTAGCTCCCCCCTTCGGGACGTGGAGCATACATCCGCCCCTTCGACTGGACTGGGGACTCAGGCGGTAGTGGAGAAGGTGCTTGCTGAGCCTGCCGGTGTTGCATCGTCTAGCCGCGTTCCTCCTTCGGCTGCAGAGGACCTTGAACTCCTGGACCACGTAAGTCTTTTATGTTTGTGCTTGCATTCTTGATTTTTCATCGGGTGCGCGATCAGCGCTCCCAATGGGAGTAGCCCCCGAAGGTGTGGGTGACTAGTATAGTCGCCCGCAACTTTATTAAGATCTTGCTTTTGCTTCAGCCGTACTACCGTCAACAGCTCGACGTAGCCGCGGCTTACGTTCGCCTGGAGAAAGAGAGGGACCAGCTGCGTGCATCTCTGGACCAGGCTACTGGGCGGGTTGATGAGCTTGAGAAGGCCCTTCATGAGTCTCGCGAGCGGGAGCTGGTGCGGGTCACCCAGGAGAAGACTCAAGTCGGTCGTCTCCTTTCACTCGCCGGTGTTCTTGGGGGTATGTTTCGGCTTGATGCCTACTGCGTCTTTGATCTTTTTCTTTGCTTGACCTTGAATTTTTGAGCAGAGACTTGCGGTGGAGCTCCTCTGGAAGACGCGTCGAGTGACACGGTTGACCTGGCGACCGCTGTTGGCTTCCTCGACCGGGTCTGTGCCTATGCCTCAGACGCGCTGAAGAAGTCCGCAGCCGCGTTGCAGAAATCGACTGGAGCCCTCACTGTGGTGCACCATAGTATCTTCCCGGGCGACCAGCCGCCGGCAGCCGTGGACGCCCTTGCTGCGCCGTTTGAGGACGCGACCACCATCGCCGACTTCACGCGGTTGCAGACGGTACGCGGCTCCGAGCTCACCTTCCAGCTCCTATTAGGCCATCAGGTTCCAGGTGACTTCGAGAAGGTCGTCAGCGGTTTTCCCCGCAAACCCGATGGCCGAACCGCGTCGCTGAGTGGCGTGAAGGAGCGTGCCTCGCAACTGGCCGTGCAGCTTGTGGCACTCTTCGAGAGGGCCCTTGCTAAGGCGACCGAGGCGGCTGCCGCTCGGAAGGGTCGTTCCCGATCGCAGTCCGCGGCTTTAGAGTAGGAGTAGCTTTAGGAATTCGGCAGTCGCCGTGGTCTGTATTTTGAACTTCTTGCTTTGTAATGAATATTGCCCTGTCGGGTCTTTTGGCCTTCAATATTGCTTTTGCTGACTATCTTTCTTCTGAGTTGAACTTCACTTCGCAGTCGTATGATTGTATTGACTCTGCGTATCCATGGCAGAATGCTGTGCGCGATGATGTTCCGACCTCTCCTGTGGCCGGGCCGAGTGGCGCGGCTTCTTCTTCGGGTGCTCGCCGTCGTCGGGCGGCGCCGGCTCCTCCACGTAGTGTAAATGATCAGCGGATAATCACGTACCTGAAGAACAAGGTGGTGGAGCTTGAGGCGACCCTGAAGAATATTGAGCGGCTGCTGCACCGCTCCCAGTCGCATCCTACGGCGGAGTTCTCGCGACGTGAGGATTTTTTGCTTGGGGAGATCGATCCGATCAGTCGGCAGTTGCAAGGTTTGCATCCTTTTGGCGGCTGCTGACTTTGCTGACTTTCTTTCTTGTTCTGACTTGCATTTTATGCGTGCAGATGTTAATCCTGATTGGGAGGCCGAGCGGGCTCGCGTTGAGGAGCGAGTTACCCGAGAGGCGTCCAGCGACTCCTACGAAGCTCAGCAGTTCTGGGTGAACAAGTCGAGGGGGCGCGTCCTTGCCACCATGCTTGATCGTACGTGGCGCGCTGCTTTTCTTCTGGAGAACTGCCGGAAGACACTCTGGCACATCAATCGTGTGTACTTCCCGCATAATGCGCAGCCAAACGGGCTGTCCGCCTTGCTGGAGAGGTTTCGCGATGGTGAAGGGCTGAAGGAGGTTGTCGACGCCCAACTTGTGGCTGGGGCGAACGCGGCGTTGGCATACGTCCGGATGCACCGGCCACATCTTCCGCTCGACCGGGTGCTTGACGGCCTGCCTGGTGATGACGACTTCGACGAGACCTTAGCGGCTGCGCGCCGAATCATCAGGCAGGTTCAGGACCTGAGTGAGCGCCTTGTAGGTCCCCTCGATGCGCCGAAGGCCGAACCTGCAGTTTAGAGTAGCTGTCGTCTGATGTACATGGTTATCTATGGATGGCAAGTGTGCATGTGCGAGTCGTAATGTAATAGATTAAACTACTTTCGAGTTATGAGAATTGATCTGCCTGCTCGAAAGTGAAAATGGTTGTTTTGGTTTGCGACCTGTTTGGCGCAGTCACCTAGTATGCTAGGCAACGGCCTAGGTTTTTTCAAGTGTGACCTGTATGCCGCAGTCTCTGATTTAAACGGGTGGCGACTTAGGATTTTTGTAACTTGACCTGTATGGCGCAGCCCCCGAGTTGTTCGAGTGGTGGCCTAGGATTTTGGCTAAGACCTGTGTGGCGCAGCCCCCGAGTAGGTCGAGTGGCGGCCTAGGATTGCAAGTGTTACCTGTTTGGCGCAGCCCCCGAGTATGTCGGGTGGCGACCTAGGATTTTGAACTTGACCTGTACAGCGCAGCCCCCGAGTGAGTTCGAGTGGCGGCTGAGGATTTTTCTGAGAAGGCCTGTTTGGCGTAGCCCCCGAGTAGGTCGAGCGGTAGATTAGGATTACAAGTATTACCTGTGTGGCGCAGCCCCCGAGTGCGTCGGGTGGCGACCTAGGATTTTGAACTTGACCTGTATGGCGCAGCCCCCGAGTCGGTCGGGTGACGGCCTAGGATTTTTTGACTTATGCTTGTATGGTGCAGCCCCCCGAGTAGCTCGGGTAGCGGCCTAAGCTTTTCTTTCAACCTGTGTGGCGCAGCCCCCGAGTAGTTCGGGTGGCGACCTAGGATTTTTGACTTATACTTGAATGGCGCAGCCCCCGAGTGGTTCGGGTAGCGGCCTAAGCTTTTATTTCAACCTGTGTGGCGCAGCCTCCGAGTGGTTCGAGTGGCGGCCTAGGATTTCGGCTTCCTCTGTGTGACAGGTAAAGGAGACAGATTTTCTTCAAATCACTTTATTGATTCTTGCGAACAGGTCGCCTCATTAAAACCCTTCCAGTCCCCTCAGGTACCCTGGTAAGGGAAAGAGTGCGTCTGAAACCTGCCGCGCTGATTTTCTTGTACAATGATTGGGTTGAACTAGGCGTAGAACCGGCGGAGTTGTGCCACGTTCCACGGGTTGCTGCAGTCCGCTCCTGTCTTCGAGTCTTTCAGGCGGTAAGCTCCGTTGCCGATTGCTTCTGTCACGATGTACGGGCCCTCCCATGGGGAAGCGAGCTTGTGCACCTTCTTTTGCTTGAGTCGAAGAACGAGGTCGCCTGCAACGAACGCTCTTGGTCGCAGCCTCCGAGTGTGATAGTTGCGCAGGTCCTGTTGATACACGGCTGATCGTGCCAGGGCGATGTCGCGTGCTTCGTCCAAGGTGTCCCTGCTGTCTTCGAGTGCCTCCTCTGCATCCGACTCGTCATAGGCGACTACTCTCGGTGCGTCGAACTTGATGTCGCAGGGGAGGACCGCTTTTGCACCATACACCATAAACAATGGAGTGTACTGGGTGGATCTGTTTGGCGTTGTTCTCAGACTCCAAAGGACCGACGGCAGTTCTTCCACCCATGCGCCCGCTGCGCGTTTTAGGGGCACGCGCAGTCGCTTCTTGATGCCGTTGCAGACGAGGCCATTGGCTTTTTCCACTTGCCCATTGGATTGCGGGTGCGAGACAGACGCGTAGCTGAGCTTGATACCCCGCTCTGAGCTGAAGTCCTTGAATTCTTCGGTTGTGAAGTTCGAGCCGTTGTCGGTGATGATCCCATTCGGTACTCCAAATCTGAAGATGATTGACCTGATGAAGTTAACTGCTGTGGATGCAGTCGAACTTGTGATGGGCACGGCTTCGATCCACTTTGTGAACTTATCGACTGCAACCAGGAGGTGAGTGTGACCTCCGGGTGAGGATTTCTTCAGCGGGCCCACCATGTCCATACCCCATTGGGCGAAGGGCCAGGCTAATGGTATTGTTTTGAGTTCTGATGCTGGCGCGTGTGGCTTGTTGGCAAATTCTTGGCACCCTGTGCATTTCTTTACCAGCTCCTCGGCGTCCTGCATGGCTGTTAGCCAGTAGAACCCGGCTCGTAGCGCCTTGGCCACCAGTGCCCGACTGCTGGCGTGATGCCCGCAGATACCCGCCTGGATGTCGAGTAAGATGGCTTGGCCGTCGACTGGATCTATGCACCTTTGCAGGATTCCTGAGATGCTTCTTTTGTAGAGTTCTCCGTTGATGACGGTGAAACTTTTGGAGCGCCTGATGATGCGCTTTGCTTCGACTGGGTCGGCTGGCAGCTTCTGATGTAGTATGTATGCCAGGTACGGTCCTGTCCATGTGGCTTTGACTAGCATGACCTCCATGGGGACCTTGTCTTGGCTTGGCGGGTTGGCATCGCCTTTTGTTGTTGCTGTGCTTGCTGTATTCTGAGTCTTGATGGATCTCTGCGTGATGCACTCGAGGAAGACGTCGGGTGGGACTGGCACCCTGTCTGAGCCCATGTTAGCGAGGACGTCGGCTTCCTCGTTGCTTTCACGGCCAATGTGGCGCAGCTCGCAGCCGTCGAAGTTGCCTTCCAATTTTGTAGAGATCTCTGTAGGCGATCATGTTGTCGGCGACGGCGTCGCAGGACTTCATGGTTTGCTGTACCACCAGGTAGGAGTCGCCGTAGATCATGAGGTGCGTGGCGCCGCAGTTCTTGGCCATCCGCATGCCGTGGATCAGGGCCTCGTACTCGGCTTCGTTGTTGGACGGCGTCGGAAAGTCCATCTGCAGGACATACTTGAGCTTGTCGCCTTTGGGGGAGATAAGCACGACTCCTGCCCCGGCTGACTTGAATTTCTTGGAGCCATCAAAGTACATTGTCCATGCGTTGGAAGTCGGGGACATTCGGTAGCTGGGCTTCTATCCACTCGGTGGTGAATTCCGGGAGGACTTGGGCCTTGATGGACTTCGGGTGAGCATACTTCAGCCCCCATGGTCCTAGTTCGACAACCCACTTGGCGACTCGTCCTGTCGCGCGTTGGTTTGTGAGAATGTCTGCTAGTCCAGAGGAGCTTACCACCGTGATCGGGTGCTCGGAGAAGTAGTGGACGACCTTTCTGGAGGTCATGAAGACTCCATACGCCAGCTTCTGGTAATGAGGGTAGTTCTGCTTGGACAAGGTGAGTACTTCTCTAAGGTAGTAGACGGGCCTCTGCACAGGGTGACTGTGCCCTTCTTCTTCTCGTTCGACTACGAGCACCGTGCTCACCACCATGTTCGTTGCTGAGACGTATAAGTATAGCGGCTCATTTTCCAGTGGTGCCACGAGGACTGGAGAGGTTGTCAGTGTTTTCTTGAGATGGTCGAATGCGTCCTGCGCCTCTTGTGTCCACTCGAACTTGTCCGTCTTCTTCATCAGTTGGTAGAAAGGTAAGGCTTTCTCTCCCAACTTACTAATGAACCGACTGAGAGCTGCGACTCGGCCGGCTAATCGTTGCACCTCCCGGAGCTTGGTTGGTGCTGGCATTGTGAGTATGTTTTGCACCTTCTCGGGGTTTGCTTCGATTCCTTCTGCGGATACGAGGTACCCTAGTAGTTCTCCGGCTGGCACGCCGAACACGCACTTCTCTGGGTTGAGCTTGATCTGATACACGTCGAGTGCGGCGAAGACCTTGCGGAGGTCGTCGACTAGGGTATCCTCCTTTCGGGTCGTGACAACAATGTCGTCGACGTAGACTTGGACGATCTGCCCGATTAGCCCCTTGAGGCATGCTTGCATTGTCCGCTGGTACGTGGCACCTGCGTTCTTTAACCCGAACGGCATCGTTTGGTAGCAAAAGACACCGTCGGGTGTGATGAAGGCTGTCTTCTCTTCGTCTTCGACTTTCAGCCTGATCTGCTGGTACCCTGAGTAGGCGTCCAGGAAGGACATGCGCTCGCAACCTGCTGTCGAGTCGATGATCTGGTCTATCCGCGGTAGCGGGAAGTGGTCCTTGGGGCAGCATTTGTTGACTGCGGTGAAGTCAACACACATGCGTAGTTTCTTCGTCTTCTTTTTCTCTACTAGGACTGGGTTGGTGACCCAATCCGAGTCCTTGATCTCTCGGATGAACTTGGCGTGCAGTAGTCTGTCGACTTCCATGGTGATCGCGTCTCGCTTGGGTCCTGAGAAGCGTCGCATGGATTGTTTGACTGGTCTTGCGTCCTTGTGGACTTTCAGAGAGTGCTCGGCGAGTTCCCTGGGTATCCCTGGCATGTCAGAGGGTTTCCATGCAAAGATCTTCCAGTTCTCACGTAGGAACTCGACGAGCGCGCTTTCCTATGCGGCGGTCAGACTCGATGAGACCTTGACCGTCTTTGTGCTGTCAGTCGGATGGACTTGGTGGGTGACGGTGTCGTCGTTCGTGTTGAACGTTGCGTCCTTGGCGGGCTTCTTGCGAGCCGGGAATACGGTCTTGTCGTTGTCGGCTGATATGGCCTTGAAGTGCTCTTCGACTCCAAAGAGTTCAGAAATCTTGGTGAACTCGCGGTCGCAGCTGTTGGAGAGCCCGAAGTCGCCGCGGACGGTGATTACTCCTTTCGGCCCGGGCAATTTTATCATCAGGTAGGCGTAGTGGGGTAGTGCCATGAACCTGGCAAAGGTCGGGCATCCGAGGATGGCGTGGTATTGTGACTTCCAGTCGACGACCTCAAAGTCTATCGACTCCTTCCTGAAGTGCTCGGGTGTACCGAGGATGACGTCGAGTGTGATTGTTCCCATGGGCGTGATTGCTTGCCCTGGTACTATGTCGTGGAAGGTGGTTTCCGATTCCGGCAATTTCTCCGTCGACCTGTTCATTCTTCTCAGGGTGTCGGTGAATATGATGTTGATGCCGCTGCCTCCGTCCAGGAACACCTTCTTCAGGCTGTAGTCGCCGATCAAGGCCTCAATCACGAGTGCGACGTGCCCGGGTCGGACTACCTCTGATGGGTGATCTGCCCTGGAGAATGTGATTGGTGTCTCCGACCCGCGCAGGTAGTCTGATACCGCGCGCGGGCTGTTGATGGCTTGAAGTACTTGGCGCGTGATGATTTTCTGGCGCCTGTTCGACGGGGGTCCCTTCTGGATCATGTTTAGTTGTCCCCGTGTGGCTGGGTACGTGTCGGCTGCTGCCGACTGACCCTGTTGCTGTTGCTGCGGCTGGGGGAACGCTCCTGCCGCCTGCACCTGGTTGTTGTTTGCGTGTGCTGCCTGGATGGCTAGCTGCGGGGCTGCCTGTATTGCCTGCACTGGAGCGATGATTTGCTGCATGGCTTGGTAAATCTTTCTTGCTTTGCGACAATCCTTCAACAGGTGGCTGGAACCCCATTTGCCTGTCTCCGGGTTGCGGAACGAGTGGTGCTTACAGGGTTGCATCAGCTCCTCTGCTGGGGTCAACGGGCGCTTCCACTCGCGTTTCTGACTTCCATCGTTGTGCCCGATGCTGCTGCTGCCACGGTTGTACTGACTCGAGCTGGGCTGCCGACTTTGGTCGTACTGTCGGCTGCTGTCGCGTTTGTCCTCACGAGGGGTTTCATAGCCCGCCGCTACTAATTCGATTGAATCGTGGGTGTAACGTGGCTTCTTCTTTTGACGTGCCTTGCGCCAGTTGCTTGGTTCGCCCTCTTTCTTGGGAGAGGTTTCACGGACGTAGTCCTCTCCTTCGGCCCATTGGTTGGCTGTCTTCATGAGTTCTATTGTGGTCTTCGGCTGGAGCCTACCGAATTCCTCCCGGAGGTCGCGGCGGGCGACGCCGTGCATGAAGGCGTCACTCACTCGATCTTCTGATACGGGTTCCATGGTATTGCGGAGGAGTGTCCACCTTTGGATGTAAGAGCGGAGCGACTCATCCTTTCCTTGCTTGCAGGCCTGCAACTCGATGTAGGTCGTCGGCCTTGCGAATGTTCCCGAGAAACTCTTGATGAAATTATCCTGGAATTCTTCCCATGTTCGGAAAGAGTCTTTGGGTTGGCTTGTGAGCCACCCGCGTGCCGAGTCTGTCAACATGAGCTGGATGTACTGCATTGCCGTAGTCGATGTTCCGCCTTGGCAGGTGCAGGCGATGAGGTAGTCTTCGAGCCACAGTTTTGGGTCTTGCTTCCCGTCATACTTTGGTGTGCCAGCCGTCAACTTGAAGCCTTTAGGCATGCGGGTGTCGCGGATGTTGAAGCTAAAGCAAGCCGCGCCACATGGCTCGAAGTCGCGGTCAGCATGGTCATCCGCGTTTGCTGCACTAGCCGAGCGCTCCTTGCGGTTGCGGTCCACCGTCTTCTATGTCAGGACGTCGCGAAGGTCCTTGACTGGCTGTCGCTGCGCCGCTGGGATGCCCGATGTCGTTGGTTCGTGCGCTCGGTTGCTTGGCCCCTTGGCCGCCAGAGCTTCTTCGATTGCCCTTATGGAGGCAATTTGTTGTTTGTGGAGAAGGGAGCGTGCGTCCCCCTCCGGTGGCTGCGTGAGCCGGAGGTATGTTTCGACTGAGATCAGGGCGACATTCGCCGTCTTTGGGATGGGTATCCCGTTTTCATCTTCGGTGACGAAGGACGAGTCGAGGTTGCGAGTGAGCCTTGTTCGATCAGCTTCTGCCATGTGGGGGACACGGGCTCTGGTTTGCCGTGCTCCTTGGTTAACCTCTATGGAGGATGTGAAGGAGAGGGCGGCTCGCCTGGCACTCGATGCATCCGCGTCCCTTTTGCGCCTGAGCAGGTCGGCTTTTTCGGCGCGAATTTGTTCGCCTTCCTTGCGTAGCAAGTACTGGACCGCCAGGTGATCTTCTCGAGGTGCGTTGGGTGGGGGGAACGTGCCCTCGTCCACATGCTTCATGGCTTGGATCGCCATGTCCCGCGTGATGACAAGTTTAGTCTGGTCCGGCATGTCCACCTCTAGCGGATATGCGGGTTCTTCTTCGTCGTCATGCGGTGTTGTGCCGGCCATGAAGACTTGCTTGGGGTAGACTTGAGTCGGAGAGTTGGTGCTGCCGCTGCTGCTTCTGTCGCCCGCTTATTGCTCGGGGTCGAAAATTGCTGCAACGTGGCGCGCGGCGCAGCCGCTGTCGCGTCTTTTCGCGATTGTCCATGTGCTCCTACTCGCCGGGGCGAGTGCGGTTGGCTTGGGGTAGACCTGGGATTTCCACGAAGATGAGGGCGCGCGCGACATGGATGTCGGACGCGGGCCCCTGGTCGCCCGTGCAACGGCCGAGGTGGATCTTGACTTGATCGACCGCACGACCGAGGTTGGGGTAGTAGACTCGATTCGCGCGGCCGTTGCCGAAATTGTCGATGTAGATGTCCTCTTCGCGGGTGCAGCTGGCGCGGCCCCTGCGGGTGCGGCAGATGCGATCTTCGCGGGTTCGGCGGTCGCGATCTCCGCGGGTGCGGCAGATGTGATCTTAGCGGGTCCGGCAGGCGCGATCTCCGCGGATCCGGTAGATGCGATCTTTGCGGGTTCGGCGGACGCGATGGTTGGCGATTTTGGTGACGCCGTCGCGCGTAGAGCGGTAGTCGTAGACCTGAGTATACCACGACTATCGATGCAGCAGAATATGGAGCCGAAGGTGATGTGTATACCTTTGTCCAGATCGGCGTACACCGACTGGTGAGCTGGCGAGTGGATGACGTACTCGAAGGAGACGAATAGGATCGACTCCCTGACGGCGGACGCGCCGATCTTCATTGCGGATGGAGCCGGAGCGACCATGATCCTAGCACTTGTTTGACTTCCCACAGACGGCGCCAGTTGACGAGGTGTTAACTCGACAAGTCCCAGGGTTGTGCACCCCGGGTTGATTGATGGGGAGAGAGATGAGTGCAGGGTGGTCACGACGGCTGACAAGCAAGGATTTACCCAGGTTCAGGCTCCCGGAGGATAACACCCTACTCCTGCTTGTCTGATTATTGATGCGAGTCGTGGTTACAATGGCGAGATTGCGATCTCGCTAGGGTTTGTGCCGTAGCTATGAGCGTGTCCCCTGGGACGAGCAACCCTCCTGGCTTTATAGGCAGCCAGGTCTCGGGTGGTTGGTGCCGATGGCAACTACAGATATGACAGGTTATGCTTCCTAACCGACTTGGACTAGGTTACATGGTACCCCGCGTGGGCCTTCTGTGGGCCTTCCTATCCTTGGCGCGGCCCAGGTAGTCTTATCGTGGGCTACCCGAAAGGCAGCCCCACGTCAAAGTGGAAGAGTACTCGAGCCAAGAAGAGCAAGTCTCCACCCTTCAATAGTGAAGAGTTTAATGACCGTGAAAGATCGCGAGCGGGCGAAGCGGAGATCCCAACACATGCCGGAGGACCCCGAGTTATTGGCTGCGATGGAGAACTTTCATATCCAGGACAATGAAGAAGAATAGTTTTTTTCCTCTTTGTAATTTCCTTTCTATTTTTGTAATTTGAACTCGGTCTGTAATATGAACAATTAAGTAGGAGAGCAGCAGGTTTCGGACGCACTCTTTCCTTACCAGGGTACCCGAGGGGATTGGAAGGTTTTAATGAGGCGGCTTGCTAGCTAAATAAAATTATTATGATCATATCAAACTATGTCTTGTGTTTTTTTACTATAAGAAAGATAAAACATCATAAAACAACATAAAACATCATAAACCAATATAAAACATCATAAAACATGAAAAAAAACATAAAATAGGATAAAAAAGATAGCTTAAAATTAAAAAAAAGAAAAAAACGTGCCTACCGTGCCGGCCGGGCCGTGCCGGGCCACCGGGCCCAAAACGTGCCGGCCGTGCCGTGCCTGAGGTTGCGCACAGGCACGCGGGCTGGCCCGAGCACGGCCCGTTAGCTTACCGGGCCTACCGTGCCGGGCCGCTAACGTGCCGTGCTTCCAGCGACGCGTGCCGTGCCGTGCCGGCCCGTTGGCCAGGTATAGAGGTAACTCGTTGATGGGTCTGGCTCCTGTCAAGTGAACCCTCGGTCCAGACCCATGGGATACCAAGTCAATCGATTTATGCAGTCAAAAAGCTCATGTTGTGAGGGTTCTCACCATCATATCAAAGTTGTTGCCAGCTTGCCGCTGGTGTGGAAGAAACTTATCTTAGGGGGGAGGGGGAGGGAGGTGCGGTGTGAGGAGCTCGTCGCCGACAAGATTATGGTTGGGGTGGTGGCATCCGGCAGTCTGACTGACGTTGGAGACGGGGGTGAACGAGGTGGACTGGAGGTCATGGGTCGGGTGAGGAAGAAGATGGTGATGATGAAGATCATGTGTTGGGCCCGGCTCAACTTTCTCTCCCTGTAGGCGTCAGTCGCATTGTTGACGCTAAGAGCGCCGAATAGGAACTCTCGACATTTAGAGGTGTTGAGCAGGCGCCATGTTGGATTAATAGGGATTCAAAAAAGTTATTGAGCGAAGGCCTTATTGGTCCTGACGTTTTTTTTGTTTAAACGCCTCTTTGCCCTAACAATCGGTCCGTTTTGAGGTGTGTCTAAACACGTCCACCATGTTGGAGCGCAGCGGAGAGAGACAACGGATAACATTTTTTAATGTCGCCTATCCACCCATTGGTCACATGCATCGTTGCCACTTCCCCGACGCGACGTCGAATTAATGTCGGCGAATTGGCACACGAGAAAGATATAGCATGATGACATCCCATGTTTGAACGGAAAAAAAATCCAATACGGCCCACTATTGTACGACTCATTCGATGGACCACCGTACACGTCAGTGGCTCACATTTACCCCGAACTCAGTTAGTCAAATCCTGCTGCTAATTGCGACGTGTGCGTTACCATATGTGGTCCATGACTAGGTCGTTCAACAGTGGGTCATATAGGATTTTTCACGCTTTAAACAAGGTTTTAAACTACAAAAATTTAAGCCTCAACCTTCTATTCACAATATGTGTTCACCGTTTGCTGATTTGAAGCCATTTTATTTAACTTTACTTTATACATGTGTTCCTTGTTGTTTATGCTTGTTTTTTTTCCAATTTTATATACTTTATTGTACTATTGATTAATAAAGTCGATTTGCTTAAGAAACCTATTTGGGCAAGCGATCTAAAAAGACTTAGACCCCGTTTGGAACACAGGAAATGAAAACGTAGGAATAGAAAAAACATAGAAATCGATGTGTCATGTTTCCTAAATATAGGAACCAAAACCACAGGAAATTTTCCAGTGTCATTTGGATGTCACACAGGAAAAACACAGGAATTATACACATAAGAAGATTAAAACATGAGGTGAGACCTCATGTTTGTTTTCCTCCAAAATTCCTATGGAATAGCCTATTCCATAGGAATTTCAAAGGAATCTAAATTTCCTATTACTTTGTTCCAAACAGCACCATAGAAAAATTTCCTGTAAGATTCCTATCATCCAAAATTCCTATGCAATTTCTTTGTTCCAAACGAGGCCTTAGTAAAGTCTCTTAAAATGTTTAAGGTTAGTCTAGTTTGTGTATGCTTGATTTTTTACAGCTTCTTTGCCAAATGTCGAGCTGCGAGAAGCGAAGGTACAAATAACGACTTCACCGGTTTGTATGCAACTTTTGATTTTAATTTACCATGCACGAGAACTGCATGCAATATATTAGGAGAGGGAAAGCCATATAATTAAAGGCGAAGTCTACAGATCCGGACTATAAAGTCAGGATAGAAAAAAAGGAAAATAAAACCCATACAAAGGGTCTACAACGACCAACGACCTACATAAATTCAGGCGACCAAGACCAAAGCCAAGCTCCCCGAGTAAGTGTAAGGTGTTCTTGTGGCTTGCCTTGAGGAATAGGTGCTGGACTGCTGATCGCTTTGGGAGGAGAGGCTTGCCCCGTCCGGACGTTTGCCCTTTCTGCGACCAGGAGGAAGAGAGCATTAACCACCTTCTGCTTGGTTGTGTCTTGGCCCGAGAAGTCTAGACCACTTTCCTGTTTAAGTGGGGGAAAGTGGACTGGATCCCCGACCCACAGGGACGACTAGTGGAGTGGCTTTCGTCGAAGGAAGCTAGAGGGAAGGACGCGAAAGGCCTGTGGACAGCTATAACCTTGGTTTGTTGGAGCTTGTGGAGGCACAGGAACAGTGTGGTCTTCGACGGACACGCGCCTTCGGCGGACACTGTGATCGCTATGGTGGAAGCAGAAGCGGACCTTTGGAGGGCGGCAGGGTTGTTTAGGGATAGGTTAGGTCCCGCAGAGAGGTGGAGGGTTGGCGAGTGATCCCTTCTTTTCTTTTTTAGTGGGTGGCGTTTTTGGCGCATGTGCCATAACGCGTTGTATTCGGCCGTTTGGCCTCTCCTTCTTGAAACCGATACGTCTGCTGAGACGTATCCTTAAAAAAAAAAGACCAAAGCCAAGCTTTCTTCAAAAAAAAAAAGACCAAAGCCAAGCAAAGGGGAAACGAAACATAGTAAACTTTTTTATTTTATTTATCATCGGCCTGGTGTATGTCTAGTTGAAGGGCATGATTTGCTTTCTAACAGATGTTACAAGAGCTAGTCAACAGCTACACGACCAAAAGCTGGTCACAATCAAAAACAATTTTCTTTTCTAGTGTGAGATGGAAACCACTCCCAATCTGTGTAACAGTGTAAGGGAACACACAACCCGCAAGAAGGGCCCTGCCAGAAAATGGGTATCAGCAGAAAGTGAGATGTAGGCCATGATTAGGCCGAAAATGTAACAAGACCAAAGGCGTATGTCCCCTCCAGCTCAACTGCATCCAAACTTTAAGGCAAAAACAATGACATAATGCTTCCAAAGAAAACCCCGAGACAAGGAGCATGACTCGTTCGAGTAGATTGGAATATGTTAAGAGGCGCCGAAAGCTTGACTAGTGGAATGAAACCAGCTCTCGCTCAGCACAGGGTACCTGTTCTCCTCATGTTGAAGTGTTCATCCACCTTTTTTTTTGAAATTTCTACGGAATCACTTGTGTATAAAAGAATTGAAAGTTCCGCCCTTTGTATGTATTCCGCAATACGGTTCATTTCTTGCTTTCGGATTTAATTTCAGGACCTAAAATTTATCGCAAACATCAGATCATGAGAACAGACCAAAGGGTTGATTAGAGCATGCAACCGATAGCGGCAATATGGACACCGAGCTACAGATTTTTTCTTAAAAAATCAAATTCAATATCAATATTTTAAAATTTAAAAAATAATTGAAAACAATCTAGATGTAGATGATGTTGTATTCTATCTACGTGTAAAATCACAACCACAAATATGTTGTATTTTTAGCCTGTGTAAAAATAACAAATCTGTCAGATTTTAGAGAGTTAAATTTTTGCACTGTTCACTACTTAAAAAAATTACAAAATCTGTCGTGTAGCCCATAATATGAATTATTTTGTATTGAAATTTTGTATGTTGGTAAGATGCATGAGTGTCTACATTCAGGATTATTTTTCAGATGATTTGTGAAACTTCAAAAATGTGTTTTTCGAATTCTAAAAATAAAGAGCTATGTGTATAGCCCACCCTCCATTTTGACTTTCCGACATGCAACCGATGTATAAGGACTGCAGGTAAACACATATATAACTTATGGTGTCAACAAAAGCTTAGAGCCATCAAATCATGCACCCACTATGACCGAACGATTAGTATGTTTCTGTATAGAAAGTTTCAGGTTTCTGTCTCATTGCATTACAAGGCACTCTTAAACAATTCAGTCATTGGTGAAAGATGTAATTCAAATATCATATGCCAATTAATAATACATCGCTTTGATGTAGAGGCTGGGGAAATCCCCTTTAAAAAAAAATATCATATATGGTACATCTGACCAGATCACCAACTTTAATTTCCCTGAGTATTCTTAAATGATAAAAGAGGAGACAATGACCCAAAAAACGTGAGTTTCCTATTGCTCTCAGCATTACAATTATTAGCAGACTCACAGGAAAATCGTGATGTCTTGCTGCACCCTTTCTAGGCAATCTTGAGGTAGCCGCCCACCACGATGGTATTTAGTACCTCCCCATTGTTTCTAATAGCCGATAGTTCGGCTTCAGATTGCACTTGAGCCGACTTAAAGACTGTTCTGATTGGTCTTAGTACTTAAAAGAGCTGGGCCTCAGAGTAATGGGAAATGAGATGGGCAACAACAACGTTATTGGTCAACAAGGTATGCCTATTTCTGAACATTAGTTTGGTTATCTAGGAGTGATGAGTCAAAATATTTCCCTAACTTGCTTATTATGCAATTTTAGTATCAGAGGAGACTGCTAAGGATTTTGACAAACCAATGCACCATTCAGATTGCTCACCTGGGCTCAACAACATAAATGGTGAGAACAATATTGTTTTTAGCACACATTTTAATTTCTAGTTAAAGTACAGTAAAATTTAATTTGGAGTCGAACCATCCCTCTAAAGCTAATTAAGAACACTCATTAGCTACTCTGTCTATTTTAGATAAAGAGAAGAACGACACTAAGGATGTGGATATATTAGAGGTATTAAAGGAACCCATTATCTCTAATGGTGGAGATGAGAAGATGGCTTCAGATCAAACAAAAATCCCCTCTGCGCATGAAGACATAGATGAGAAGAAAAGGGTCTCACTTCAATATCACGCATCAACACAAGAGGACCATGTGAATAGTAACTTACACAAAGAAGAAGGTTAGTTCAGCAGGCTTATTTGGTTCTTACCTAGCTTTTCTGGTCGTCGTACTATAATTATTTCTGTGTTCTTTAGTATAAGCCATTTAAGAAGCTTGGTTCAGCACAAAATTTTCAAAAATGGTGACTTTCAGCACGAGTAAGTAGGAAAATCTAGGGATTTGACAATGCAAATTTGATATTGTGCTACCTAGCAAAGTAGCAAACCCACAAAGCAAAAAGTACATTATGCATTTATGCTTTTATGAACAACCATAGTTGAAATTGTCCCTAAAAATCGTAGGCAGTTAAGCATTGCTCTCCAAATTAGCCTTGTTTTCCTTCAGAACTATAAGATCCTTTAATAAAGGCAATTAATGTGGCACAGGTGATGAAACACAAGAGGACAGTGAAACTGAAATAACATCAAATTCTACAGAAACAGTTTCCCCTGTCGGCAGCTCAACTGAAGATATGACAAGCAACAAAGATACTTCATCATCTGATGAGCAATTCAAACAACTTGTACACAACAGAACTGAGATTAAGGATGTAGTCATCGAAGATGAGCCTAGAGAGAGAGGTAATCCATCATATGTACGACCGGAAGATGACATTAACCAAGAAATATCCAAGAATGAAGAGAAGCAAGAAATCTGTAAAATGAGTAAAAGCAAAAGCTGCAAAACTACAGCAATAGATACAGTGATTGAAAGTGATCCTGAAGTACTAGAAGAAGACAGGAAGATAAATCGGAAGGAAGAATTTCCGAACTGTAGTGCACATGATGCCCTCGCTAGTGGTGAAGTTGTTCTCCATTTTCAGTCAGCTTCCAGTACAACAGATGACAAAGAGTTTCAGAAACAAAAACTAAGTATGGCTGCCGCAGGAGAGATGTCGGATTCTGTAAGCGCAGCAACCGAGCGTAATATTGTTGAAACAACAAATAAAGAGCAAGGTGTGATTGTTGAGAAAGAAGTTGAATACAAGAATGAAGCAGATAACTTGGAGGGGGATAATAAATCTGATGGCATTCATGACTTTGTCAGTACTATCAAGGTCCATGGAGAAGATTTTACAGGTTTAGGTCCACTATTATCTGGCTCTATTCCTATTTTGAATGGAGAAGAGTTACATGAAGAATTCATCATAGAAGAATTAGCCGCACCTATGACGGCAATATCATTTGCTTTTCAACTGATAGAAGATTCTGTCAAGGAAGATATAAAACCTGCTAGCTCAGATATCAATGAAGGAACCAACACCTCCACATATGAAGCAAAGACTATAGATACACAAGAAACTACGAGCAAATCAGAATGTGATAAGCCTCAACAGGTACTTCTTGAAGAACCTGAAGCTTCCAAGTTTGAAAACAGTGAGACTCTGACCACTTGCATGCAGCTGGTGGAATGCAGTTCAGCGACCGAATTGGTATTCCCCAATGTATTCCACAAGGAGAGAGGAGCATCTGATAAAGCAGCCAGTTTCACTTCTGAATCCAATGAGAAGAAAGTCACATGGGTTGTAGGCTTTGCTGACGAATCGAAACAGAAGAAGGTCATTAAAAATACTGATAAGCTTAGTGAGGATCAATGTCTCGTCCAGGAACCAACTCTAGGAAGAGATGCTGGTGAGGCGACTCCATTACTTATTAGTGAAGAAAGGGTCAATTCTTCAAGTTATTCTGGTGAAAAGAATATCAAGGTAGTCAAGGACATCCCCATAACCAATATCACTCCGATGCAAACCAAACATGAAGTGGTGGAAGAATCTGAGAAGAGCCCACTGTTGAGCCCCAGGGAGCCATCAGAAGGAGCCTTCAGAGCACCAAATCACTCTGTAAGAAAGGATAAACCACTTTATATCTTAATGACAGAGGACAGGGTTGGTAGGTGGTCATCACTGAAGGAGGAAGAACCGGTTCGAAAGAGCAGTGCCACAATTAGCTCTCCTAGAAGCAAAGAGAAGCAGAAGCCAAAAGCATCTATTTTTTCTATTTGCCTGTGTTGCACCACAAGTACGAACTGATGTATGGATCTATGTGTTTTGTGTGTTCCTTAATGCCTGGTTGTTGTTGTTTTTTCTTTGTTATTAAAGGTATGATGCTTGAGTTCGCTTATTGAAGCGGATCTTGCCGTTGTTGGAAATATATACCACAACTTATATTTGGTTGGTAATTTTGAAAACTTGTATCTTGCTTATAAATAACAGAAATATATTTGGTTCGACGATGAAAAGGTTTCTCCCCACAAGGATCAGCCTATCGGCCTCCCCTTTCACATTTTCCAAAGCTAAGGATTATCTACCACATACCGCTATCAAGGGGTTCTAGCGGGAAAATAATTTTATTGGACCTGGTCTACAAATTTACCCTATGGACCAATCTCAGCAAATGACACGAAAAATGATCTGATTGTAGCGCAAGAATAACCAATCGAGGAAGGCTCACTTCGCTATAGTGGAGAAGCTTTGTAACCATTTTTTGTTGCCGCAAGACACGATTCCTCGAGTCGACTCGTGTTTGTATCCTGGGAGGCCGGAACTCGGCTCACATCATCCCCTTTCTCCCTCCCCAAACTCGAAGTCGATGAGGCTGGGGCGCCCCCTCCTCCGCCTCTCCGCCGCCCTCCTCGCCTGCGCTCTGCTCGCCGCCCACGCCCTCGCCGATGGCGTCACGCCCTCCGAGGCGCGCCGGCTACGCGACGAGGTACCCCCGCCCGCTCCTCAGATCCGACGCTCCTGGCCGGCCGCAGCCCCTCTAGCTCGATTATAGCTAGCCCCATGATTCCACCACCAGCGTCGAGTTTCGTACAGTTCGGCTTGATGCCAGACGTAGTTTGCTTCAGCTCGATCGCGAGTAACTGTGCTCGCGAAGCCAGCTGGTTTTGTAGTCCGCTGCTAGCCTGCTAGGCTCCTCGGATCGATCAGCTTACTTGGTTCGACTAGTTGGATTGTCTTAGATTCCTGGCCTCAATCAGTCGTACCCACTGTTTATTCCTGGAAATCTGGTGCTGTGACTGACTCTCAAGAGTTCACAACTTGAAGCATCTGGTCTTTTGATGCCTGATGGGAGGTGACCAGAAGGCATTGTCCAGTGTTCCCGTTAGTGCACATTTGTATCATCCATGAATATTGCTGGAGGCTTCAGTGGCAGTTTCAAATTTTTTGGAAGCTCTAGATCGTTGTTCCATTATAATTGTGGGCATTTCTACTACTCGAGGCTAGTTTGAGTGGAAAGAACTACCACAGCTCAGTTTTGGATTTTGCATTTCAAAGGCGCACTGACATGTGTTATTATTAGTTATAAGATCGTGTTAACAGAGGTGCCAGTTGGGACTTAACACATTTGCACCCCATCCCAATTACTAAGGCATTTTGATGATCATATGGTGTTTAGTTTCATTATACGAGATCATTTTTGCCTTTCGGGCCCAACTTGACAGTGCGGCTTTTGAGGATCAGATCGGGGGCCATGATGTGGCTTTCTATAAGTAGATCTATGATGCTGTTTTTCTATAGGGCTGTTCGGAGGCATGCTTCTAGTTACCTCAACTTTGTGGTGGTTTTGAGGTTGCCTTATTTAGGATTTTTTTAAATACTTTCTACAAACTTTGTATAATAACATAAAAATTTCCTTTCTTAGAAACATTTTTTAGATAAACCTTTCTTAGAAACATGATTGGTTAATAAGTTAACACATGATGTTATCTTGGTTAAGTACAAGCGTGAGAGAATAGGGCAAGCTAGTTGAGTTCTTATGCTATGTATTAACCTAAAATATTGTGTAAGTGCTAACACACACAAGTATATCATTTCTGTAGGTGAAAGATATGTTTTATCATGCATTTGATGGGTACATGCAACATGCTTTTCCACTTGATGAACTGCGACCATTGAGCTGTCAAGGAGAAGACTCCCTTGGTGGTTATGCGCTCACTCTCGTAAGAATTAATAGCCTAGGTCCTCGTGTATTTTTTATTTTTTTCCTAACATTTATTTCCTTGGTGGTTATCATCATTCACGGATACACTTTTTTAACAGATCGACTCTTTGGATACTTTAGCTTTACTAGGTGATAAGGAGAGATTTAGTGCTGGCGTGGAGTGGGTTGGTAAGAACGTCCGTTTTGATATTGTAAGTAAACGTGAGTGACATTTCGTGAATCTGGTTCAACTTATAAAATCCAATTAAATGCGCCATAGCCATCACCGTTAGAATTTGCATGGTAATTACCGAGTTAGTACTCGTAGATCTTAGTTTGCACAGGGCAGCTAAATAATCTACTGCTTGCTGGTGAAATTATTTTCTCTATGAATCTGTTGATCTACTTCACAAATGATGACATGAAGTAGCAATACTCTTTTCCGAATCATATATTTTACTACCAAGTTTTTCATATCTGCTGCTTAGATACGTCATTAATTCATCATAATTTGAGTGTTCTACTTCTACTTCTAGTGTACTTGGTTTATTTGTCTGAATTTTAGCATGTACAAATCAAAATGCTTTTGGGTTACAACATCTGTGAGTCTGTTTACACTTGATTGTTGTTAAGAGTTCATGCCCTTTCAGTAATCATGTTTCCTCTGTGCGTGCAGAACAAGACCGTCTCAGTTTTTGAGACCAATATTCGTATCCTTGGGGGTCTATTATCAGCTCACCTGATTGCCAGTGATTATGCCACCGTATGTCTGCTCAATCCTATCCTATCTTTGCTTCATGGAGGAAATATGGATAAATTGTTCTTGTTTGTTACCTCATGGACACCTTGCAAGTGCTACTATCTTCCTATATGATCTGATTTAGTTGAGTAGCTGAGTTTATTATTTAAATTTTGCCGAGAAAACTGAACTTTCATGTGGTTCAAATGTTCCAATATTTGATCTTACTTTTCATTGATAGGGTATGAGAATCGACTCTTATGATGATCAGTTACTTCATTTGGCTGTTGACTTAGCCCAGAGGTTGTTGCCTGCATTTGACACTCCTACAGGTTCACAACTTTGTTCATTTGTATCTATTTTGGAATGGAATATGTTAGGTATCAGATTAGTACACCAGACATGTGATCCCTTTGTTTATAACAACTGTTCTTGCAAAATAACTATTTGCACTGCTTAGGGATGGTGGTGCGACCTGGTTGCATGGAAAAGCATGTTCCATTTACAACACACACTCACATTCATGTGAAACTATATGCAGAGACACACATATATGCGAGCATGCGTACACACTTTGCAAATTTATAAATGTCTTATATGCAAATGCAAGTTTGCGACGTGTTGGGGTCGGCCATCTGAGTTTTCCTGTTGTTGAACCTTTCACTGCCTCACTGCTGTTTAGGTCGTTTGGATGGCCAGTTGAACACTCATTTATGATGGATTGCACTTTCTGATAGCCATACCAAATTGATTTTACCCAGGTTTGCAGTAGTGAAAATGACACTGAAATTTGCAGACTTACAGATTTAATCTGGTTGGTGCTATCGTTGAATGACTTCCATTGTGCGGCGAAATATTTATGTACACTGGAACCATCTTGGCACCCTTTTATTATATATGTTATATGGTGTTCAATACCTTAGATAAAAGAATGTGCTAACAATCCCTTTGTTATTGCTTTGGGAATTTACCATTGCCTTATATGATCATATTGAATAAACAATATTTTTTCCATTGCCTTCTATGATCATATTGAATAAAAAATGTTTTTCAACTTCTTAGTTCATATTGTGTTCTAGTTTCCTTTTTCAGTTCATATTGTGTTCTGATTTCCTATTGTTTTCCTAACTAGTGGAATTTGTCTTGTAGGTATCCCATTTGGATCTGTTAATTTATTGTATGGTGTCGATGATGATGAAAGCAAGGCAAGCTTCTTTCTTCCCTTTTTTGGTTGTAAAGTTTTGCAAACAGAAACGTGCCAAGACTTGGAATGGTTTCCTTGAATTATTCTACTGATTCTGTAACTGCTAAAAATAACCTGGGTGTCCTATAAACATGTTTACCAAGTTTAAATTTCTTCTGCCCACATGTATTTTTATGATAAATATGAACACACATATGCTGCCTAAGCTCCCATATTCATTTTTGGTAAGCAGTGCAAGCAATTTTTTGAAACTTGACAAATTGTACCTGTCCGTTAAATGGACATGAACAATCATTATCTTTGCTGTTGACACTCTGGATGCTACCCCAGATAACATCGACAGCTGGTGGTGGCACTTTGTCATTGGAATTCGGTGTCTTGAGTCGGTTGACTAATAACACTGGTCAGTATTTGCAATATATTTGAATTTTCCACTTCAATCTTGTAGTATCGCTTTTTTTATTGGTGTATTATATCATTCTTTGTTAACTTTACTACTCTGTACTCCCATGGCAGTTTTTGAGCAGGTTACAAAAAATTCAGTACGTGGTATATGGGCACGAAGGTCGAAACTCAACCTTGTTGGTGCCCATATAAATGTATTTACTGGTGAATGGACGCAAAAGGTATTAACCTTTGTCATCTTTTGATAGGTTCTGAACCACCAAATGTATTATTTCTAGCATTTTCTTGCTGATGTTTAACTCGTTAGTGTACAATAAACTACCCCATGACATTTCTGTTTGCATGCAGCACTGTTTGGTATAAATGCTCTCTCCCCATAGCGACCCGGTAGATCTATTTTTTACATTTATATATGACTGGTCACGTGAGTGGAAAGATGCCTGTTCTGCAATGTATCGTCGCTTTTGCTTCTTGAATAGCTGTGCTAACAATTGTATCAACATAATTACTGTTACATGTTACTGAAAGTTTCCAAAGTGTGATTTCAACTGTTTTCTTTGCAGTCTTAGTGTTTGAATCTGATTCACCATTACCATCACGCAGGATGCAGGAATTGGCACAAGTATTGACTCTTTCTATGAATATCTTCTGAAGGTATCCAAACTGTAAATTGTTTAGAGCTAGCTAGCTGTCAGTAGAGCTTCCTCTCTATGAGGATGTGATGCACACACCGTTCTCTATTTCTTTTGGTTTCTTAAGCACACAAGAACTAGTTTGAATCATTAATGATTTATCTCATACACTACAAGCTTAACATTACATTGATGGATAGTTGGATACATGTCCATTTGTAGGACTTTGCGTGCCAAAATGAAAATTGTTTTCCTTTTTTTATTCTAACCCGATGAAAAAAAAAGGTTTTTTCTTAAGTAAATCAATTCGGAGGTACTTGTCTACTGTGTCCCATATCTTTTTTTGCAAACCGACATTCCTTTAGCTACCAATATAGTAAAGCTATCTAGACTGAGCGCATGTACAATTACAGCTAAGGAATATTTCGATTTTGCTTCTACTTGCTGTTACCGACTGCAGCTAGTCCAGCCTGGATCCCTTTCTTTCCTGGACTACAAACTTCATGTACCTATCAAAAAACTCTTACTACTATCGACATACATGCATAGATATTTGTCTTGCATGCTAACATGCATGCACTTAAGTTGCATGTGCTTAACCACTATGGATATGATGATGATAAGATTAATGCTAACATAAATCATAGGATAACATAATTTTGGAAAAAGTTCTATACCATCGAATGTAGTAAAATGAGCATTCCAGAATAAAAATTTGAAATGATCCTTGATACATGTTTACTCCAGAGCATGAACAAACCATATCATCATCTAGCTGGCCCTCTCCATATTTTTCTTGACCCTTGTCATATTATGGTTTTTAACAGTTTTTTTGTACCAACAGGCATATTTATTGTTCGGAGATGAAGAATACTTGTATGTATTTCAGGAAGCTTACAAGGCTGTAATGCACTACCTCCATCACGATCCTTGGTAAAAATGCAATTATTTTTGCTCCCTAATAAAAAACCTACACATCATTGAATTACAGTTGGCATGTCCTTGAGTGAGGATATTTGGCTATTTTTGCAAGGTTGTATGTTTAAAAGTCAAAAGTTGGAATCTGATTTTGCATGAATAAGCTACTAAGGATCAAAATCATCCGTCTTTTCTTTGTAATATAAAACTGTGTCGTTCATCTACATATGTTCAGTCTTGTTTTTATTGGTCACGATTGACTGGATGATCAGATAGTTATGTCTGCATATGCTGGTTCAGCTGCTTCCTGTTGAATGTTCAAGTTTGAAATGTAACTAAAAAAATTCCATGCTAGGTATATCGAGGTAAATATGAATTCTGGTGCTACTGTTTGGCCACTATTCAACAGTCTGCAGGCATTCTGGCCAGGTCTTCAGGTTTGGGCTCTTCATATATCAGAACATACTAGCTCTGCAGTGTGTATTTGGATGATTACTTATGCTACTTAGATTTAAGGTTTTAGCTGGAGATGTTGATCCTGCCATTCGAACACATGCTGCCTTCTTTAGCGTCTGGAAAAAATATGGGTTCACTCCAGAAGGGTTTAACCTCGCTACATCCACTGTTCAGGTATTGGAACAACAGAAGAATTTTTACTCTTTTCTGGGTTAATACAGTTTTGGTCCCAAACCTCTGGGCAGGATGCACTGCAAGCCTTGAGTTTCAAATGGAATTATGAACTCTAAAAGACACATCCTAGCAAAACTGTATAAAACGAGGCTATTTGCCACTTATACTAACATTGATCTCACCATTTCCTATGTTTCGTAGAATGGACAAAGAAGCTACCCGCTGCGGCCTGAGTTGATTGAAAGCACATATTGGCTATTCAAGGCTACCAGAGATTATAGGTGTGTCTTTCTTTGCAAGGTGAAGATATAATTTGTTCTTTGTAATCACACGAATCTTTAAGATTCAGTTTCTCTCACTACTAAAAGGATAGGAGAATTGAGTGAAGCTTTGCATTCATGTTTTTTTATGGATGCTGATGGGGCAAAAAAGTGTTCACTTGAGCCTTTGCTAATTTGATGGTTGAACCAGTGGATTTTCAGTTATAAGTGCACAACTATAAGTTTTACCATGAAAAAATTGCAGGATACCTCCTTTCTTTTTCATATATTTTTCTGATCAGGAAAAAAAAAGTCAGTTATTTTGAAGTTATTCTAATCTCGAACACACAAAAATTTGCAATTATTCATCTACTGCTAGAATTTGGATTTATTTTATCGATGCAAATTGGATTTGGATAGAAGAGTACATTCTTTCTAATATTTTAGATAGAAGAAACATTTATTCTATCTAAAATATTATAAAGAATTTTGCTGATTTATTTATTTCTGTATCCAATTTATGGAATTGATACACCATTTAATTGATATCATTTAGCAAAATGAAACACAGCATATGCATCTTTGAATTATTCTGTTTGTGTGAACGGTTTTCCTCCTAGAACATATTTTAGCTTGTACATTAATCACAGGTACCTTGATGTTGGAAGGGATATACTAGCAAGCCTTCAGTATGGTGCTAAATGTCCTTGTGGTTACTGTCACATATCTGATGTGGAAACTCACAAGCAGGATGACCACATGGAGAGTTTTTTCCTTGCAGAAACGGCAAGTATTTATATATCAAAATCTGCGATATAATCTTTGCTGTTAAAAGCTGGCATGCCCATGGTGCTTTTCATGGACCAGTGTCACACTCACACATCACCAATATTAGCTTATTACATATGATATTAGCATGTGTTGGCATAACTACTTATTATACCACTAAAAAGCATTTAGTCATTTATCTTGTAGAGTGTCTAGTCTACTAACACGAGAATGAAGCATTAACAATCTCTTTTCCTAAATCCTGACATTTATGAATCGATTTAGGTTCTGACATGATTAAGAAATCTAAGAATTTATTTTGTGTCTGATAGATTTTATATGAATGTTATAATTCCTCGATTTAACTTCATAAACAATCTCTTCTCCTAAATCCTGACATTTATGAATCGATTTAGGTTCTGACATGAATTAAGAAATCTAAGAATTTATTTTGTGTCTGCTAGATTTTATATGAATGTTATAATTCCTCGATTTGACTTCTAAAACTAGTAAGTACGTCCTCTGTTTCTAAATGTAACATGTTTTAGCTATTTTCTAGATTCAGATTTATCTACATGTATCTAGACACATTTTAGTGTGTATGTTCACTCATTTTAGTCCACATCTAGTTAGCTATTTTCTAGATTCAGATTTATCTACATGTATCTAGACACATTTTAGTGTGTATGTTCACTCATTTTAGTCCACATCTAGTCAACATGTGAAACACCTAAAAAATCTTATACTAGATGTGGAGGGAGCACTAAACATTTTATATCTGACATTGTCGGTTATCTAATAATCTACTAACATCAGAGTGAGCCGGAAAACCTTAAAACTCTATTATTAGTTATTTCATGTCTGTTGAATCGTATGTGCATGCTATATTTCCTCCCAAGTCATTCTCTGCTAGTTAAATCTAACTACTAGCACACATTGCAGGTAAAATATCTGTGGCTTCTCTTTGATTTAGCTGTAGGCCCTGATAACATTGTTGAAAATGGGCCATATAAGTAAGTATGGCACTATGGATTTATTAAGTTCAGTTTATTCATATGTAAAATATTCCAACTTACTGTGTGTTGTTGACTCTGCAGATACATATTTAGTACAGAAGGTCATTTGTTACCTGCTACCCCCGAAATAGCCTTGGTAGATGAGCATTGCCTTTATTATGGAGCATTCTGTAATGGCAGTGCAGCCCGTGGCTACGGTGACAGTTCTAGTAAGAAGCAAAGTTCTAACCACACTCAGTTTGATGACAGACGAACCGCTTCAAGTCAGTATTCAAAGTCCAGTGTTCCGCTTAGAACAAGAGGTTACATCAAGGTATACTCTACTGCATTTCCGATTAACAGTTTCCTTAGGCACATTCTCTAGCTTACAGAAAGAGAAGGGGACGATAATGCATTATGTCGTTTGAAGCGATTTCTAAAGGATGATATGATATATTGAATGTTTGCATGGAACATATATAATGATGTTATTAACATCCCACTCACTGTCATTGTTACTGGTACTTCATTGAAGACCGAAAGAGACGAGATTGGCAACGGTGCATTGTAAACTTTATCTGAGTAGTTAGGAGTGCCATGCAGGCTTTCTGTGTTAATCTGATGTTGTGTTTATTATGTAAAAAATGAATGCCTCTGTTTTATGTTCTATAGTATTGTTCCATTCTACATGAATATCACATCTATCGTACTTCTCCATAGTCCATCCTCTATGGTCTTGTGCCACTTCCATTTATCCTATGCACACCCATTGGTCTGAAGTGCCTCCTTTTTGTTTCTAACTGCAATGTATCTTTGCGCTAGGGAGCTTGTCCAGGATTGAATCATGCACAGAAACTTGGCATATCATATGACGACGGAGAGGACAAATCCGCAGAGCAGGATTCTAGAGGTCATGAGAATCCTGATGAATCTTATGTGGTCGAATCCAGTGTCCAGATCGAATCAAGTTCTGTTGTATTTGTGTCTCATCCTATCACAAGCCAACCCGACGAGCCCTTGAAAACCAGGTCAATAATTCAACATCATGAAAATATTGTGGTAACTGCCGACTCCATGAGGGAGCCCATGAGGACTGATGCCACTGGTGGCTTGTCACACAAACTTGTTGAGGACAGTGATGAAGATATTGTGTATCAGGACAAGAATGAAGATAATACTAACTGACCTTTAGAGCAGGCACTGATTTTTTTCACCTAACTTGGGAGAACCTGCATGTTGAGAGCTGGCCTTGTTACACTCAAAAATCTGCCCAGCATAAGGAAGCAAGCACTGTTGAGTGAGGGCCGTCGATCACTATCCGGTCACTGCCTGATGAGTTGGAATTCAATGGTTGAAATGGGGGAAAGGCCATTCTTTGAGTTGTATCAGTGTTTACCACCAGAAACAATCTGATCTGAACTTCATACTGGAGATGAACATCAGAAACAACATTTGTAAATTTATTCTGCTGTAGTGATTAGATATTTTAATTATATGGTTTGATCAAATAGCAAGATAGAAAGTTTTGTACAGTAGAGGCAAACAAGAACTATATGGCCAAATAGGTGCACACAACATTCTATACATCAGCAACAGCTCTACCGAAAACTCCGAAATGTTCCTTAATTGTTTTATTCAGGTTGCTACACTCACAATATCAAGATGTGGGGGGTAAGCATTTCTTCTGACAGGCCGCTAAACATCTCTCAGAATGGAAACAACTTAGATACAGATATCCATGTCTGGAATTACATTACACCGACCATCGCCATGCTTACAAGGGGAATACATGAGAAGACTTAGAGCGAGAGGCCGCCGGACTCCTCGTCCTCGTCGAGGCCGGAGGTGTAGACGGTGTAGAGCGACCAGATGAGGCCGAACACCCCTAGGAGGATCCACCCCAGCAGGTTGTTGCTCAGACCGAGGCTCAGCCCGGTGCCCTCCGTCGACATCCGCTCGTCGACGAGCGCCAACGCTGGCGCCGCGGACATGGTCACTGCGCCCGCCGCGGCGAGCAGCGACGCGCCCGCGCCACGGACGGCGGCTGCCGGCGTCGCCTCCTTGGCGTCCTTGGAGTAGCTGCACCTCAACCTCTGGCTCCTCGACCTCAGCTGAGGCAGACCTGCACAGTTAATCGACAGGTCCATCATGCTCAGTTTCAGCTCAGAGCTAACGCACAAACGAGACACAGTTTCATGCACGCAGCGGTACGTACCTAGAGCCTGTGGGCTGGTGATCACGGCACGGGCAACGACGGTGGTCGCCGCGGCGGCGCTGATGGTGGCCATGGCTGCTGGTCCTAGCTGGAGAGTGTGTCTTGCTCCGCTCAGGTATCGGCTAGCGTGTGCTGGTCCGCTGGTGCTTCCTTTTTAAGGCGATATATGTTGTGAAATATCGCTAGTCGAGGAAGCTGCGAATCATGTGGCATCACTAGGATTGGGTGAGGCATGAGATTGGTTATGCTTCATCCGTGGTTTATCCTGTCGTGGCCAATGGGCGTGCGCCGCGTGGACCCGCGGATTCTCCGATCAGAATATGTGGACGTCTGCACAACGACTTCAGTTTAGCTGAGTGGTACTGGTATTTCAAGAGGAGAAAAATGCAGCTTCATGGTATTGATCCAGCAAATTATGTGCAACATCGTCATTTCGGCCGATGGTAACTCTTTTTGTCCGGTTGTAGGAAAATTTCGCCCTCTTAAAACTGAAATATGCAATCATCCCATGATATTTTTCACAATGGTAAGATATACTAAGACTACCCGGCACCAAACTTGTTCAACATGTTCAAGTTGATCGACTAGTTACAAGTGACATCCCAGTTCCTACATTTTTACTACTCCCTCCGTCCATAAATAAGTGTCTCAAGTTTGTCAAAAAAAAATATGTTCATCTCTCAGAACTAGGGTTTCACACAAATAGGGATGCAATCGAATCGGATTTTTCCATCGCCCGTTTTTTTTCCAATCGGTGGAGCAGGCCATATAATGATTGGTTGGGGATTCAAGCCAGGTATTGCCATTCATCGTGCCATGTTGATTGCTTTATTGAAGAGCAGATGCCCCTGCTGTCCTTGGACAAGTGATGATGCTTCTGGTTTTCTTGTGTTTTTTCGAGCTATATATAGCACAGATGAATCTGTGCCCGAAAACCTTCTTAACGTGACTTCATTTATAATCGATTGTGTTATATTGTAGATACCCTTCATTTTTTTTGTTATTTTAGCTGAAATCCTTTAGGTACACCGATACTCATATTTCAGTTCCATATAGTGCTGTACAGCTACTCACTGGCTGTTAGATCTTCAATCAACAAGACTTTGTACATTATGTTTGGCGTGGGACTCTAAGTCTCTAACTGATGTCGTATCTACAAAATCGTCAGCCGAATTAGAAACCCTGGTACACCGAATTAAAAAGTATACAGCGTTTGCTTTGACATCCAATTCAAGTGCTGTTTTTCTCCGACAAAACCATTCAGCTAACAAACACATGCACCATCAAGCCATTTCAGAGAAGGGCTGAGTGTCGTCACGACAGTCCTGAAGTCATGCTTGTCAGCAACGGCATTTCCTTTGGTGTCAAGCTGCGCCAGATTCAGAGATTTGAAAAATAGTATGGCGTCCCAGAATTCATCCACGTTGACGTTCTTCTTTCGGCACGCTTCAAAGGCTTCGCATGGTTCAGCTTTGTGTGAAAACGGAGACGAAGAGACATACCGTGTGGTGTCGATCAAGCGAGCTCCAATTTCATTGAAAGACAGATCCAGCACTTTCAGAGAAATTATCTTCGTGAGGGGTTCAAGTGATGTGAAACTACTGATCTGGTTGTTGCTGATGTTGAGGCAAACAAGGTGCTGCAGAGCCTCCAAACCTGAAAAGGAACCAAATAGAGCTGTTACTTAGTTGAGGACAAGAACCCCATTTCCACTAGCCAAAGAGCAACCTTTCTTCGACTTGATGCCTGCTCATTTGCTCCCATTCCCACATTAATAAAGAATGAGAGAATGCGACGGAAAGAAAGCCAAACACATTTAGAGATTTTACTGGGACTCATTCTGGCACCGATGGCGAGGGATTGCTAAAACTATTTTCTAAGCATTAATGAGATCTCTTTTTTTCTTCATAAGCTTGCAAACCAAGAATTTAGTCTTTTGTGGACGTTGTGCAGTGAAGTTGATCCATCTGGTACTAGCCTACAAGTAGAGCAATTTATCTATGAAGATTGCAATTGGTTTAACACAGCCGTCGATTCCATTTCCTTTGCAGGCACTGTACTCCCATTACACTAATTAATATCAAAATGCGTCTACAGTAGCGAGACAAGAGTTACAGGATTTTAAGATCGAACCTTCAACTGATCTGAGACTGTTATGGCTTAGGTCCAGCATTTTAACCCACAACATGCGTTCAGTAAATCCAATGCGTGTTAAGGACAATCTGCAGAGTTGCACATGGTTTAATGGAGCTGAATTCGATATCACTTGGACTGAACAGTACTTCATGAAAGTCTCCATATTGCATGTTAACTGCAGGAAAAGACCAGTTAGATAGCAGCACATGACCCATTCATTGCTATAGGTGAGGTCAACAAATTTAAAATGCCGAAATGGTGGAATACATGTTCTTACGTGGGCGGTTCTGCGACATTTTTCATAACAACCAAGTAATCTGAACAATGCTAAATTGTTTAGGTCTTACATTAAACAAGTATTCAAACATTTTCCATGTTACCTGATCCATTAGGACTAAGCTTCGCTCGTCTTCATAATACCTTTTATGTGATGGATCCAGCTTAATTAAGTCACTGAAGAAACCTAGTGCCTCTTCACAGTACCCCTTCCTTTCTATCAGAGAATTTCCACGGGACTTCATTGCAGCACAAGCAAGTAGTAGACGTGCTAATGTCAACTTGGCGAACTTACTGCAAAAGAGATTATGATGTGAAAACGGAGGTCAAATTGACTAAGCAGCTGTTGCAAAAGTAATGTAGAGCCTAACCTATTCTCATCAGGTAATTCCCTGAAGAGGTCGATTTGGTCAGATAGTCCTTCCAAATGCCATTTTGAGTTCTCTTGAACCATGGTATTCATGGTATTTAGCTCATCAAAAGCCACACAACTGAGGTTTCCACCAGATCGGAATGATTCTGAGCAACTCCACAAGATTGGTTCATGAAACAAATCAATATACTGTGCTTTATCATCATTGTTGCTTAGTTCAATGGTAAATGTAAAATGCACAGGGCAATTGCTGTGAGAGCCACTTCTAGACACGATGGCATCGGAGCAGGGTGTGCTTACGTCAACAGAAAATTGTTGTGAACTGCTACATTCTTTGTTTGTAATTTCAAGATACGTAACCCAACAATTAGAATGCCCAGAGTCTGTTACCGAGAGGGGCCTCCACTGAACATCCTTCCCAATAACCAAATCAGAATTCAACTTCACACTTGATGGATTTAATCCTTTGACAGGCTCATTGAAATAGAGAACAATGGGTGCAATCCTGTCCATCAATGAGTAACAACAAACGGAGCTCAAGGAAGACACCATGTTTAGATCGTCACTTTTCCTGGTTGGAAATAAACAGAGCTTTGCATCATTGCAGGGCCAAGTTGCAGTCAGCTGTGGGTTCTCTGGACTAGATGTCTGAGCTAAAAGCCAGAGGTGATAAAACCATCCGCTCTGATCACTTGGGTCTGTAAAAAGCGCATTGGTCACAAGTCCGAACTCTTCCGAAAAAATCTTCTGCTTTGACTCAAAACCTTTGCTCTGTTGGATTAGCAGATTGGATAGAAGTATACTGCAATACACAGAGTGAGACATTACATCATGTAACACAAGATATCATAAGCAGTAATCACCAAAATCAGTGGGTAAAGGTAGTACTGTGTACGAAAAATAACTAAGATGAATATAATACAATGTATTCCAAACATGTCGCACCAAATACAGAGAGTAAGCAACTTCAGAATACCAATATTCAGTCTGTACCATAGTATACTAAATCATCAAGCTTGTTTACTATTTTACATGACATGCTACAAAATTCTAGGGATCAAATACACTTGCGTATCTTTCACTACAGGCAAAACAAATTTTTGGAGTAGCTTAAGTTCTCATTCAGTCAGCAACTGGACATGTGGGAAGAGAATCTAAAACCGGCGTACATGAACGGTTACATACCTACGATTATGCCATGCTGAGTAATTGCTGAAGTTTTCACAGATCTTATCCATTGTGTACTTAAGCTCATCCTCTTCTGGTACCCCCATAAATTTTGCAAGGAACCTGTGCAGGGTGGAAATCATTCCAAACACCATCTTGATCTTAAAGTTTCCACTAACAATAAATTTACCTGCGGTAATTCCACCCGTGAAAATTCCTCGCATCCACCTTTAACAGTTTATCCAAGAGGCCAAATTCACGCTTAGAATCCACAGGGGTGAGATTTTGATTTAGCAACCACTTACGGTGATACCACGCTCCGTAGGACTTTGGATTTGCCCTCAAAGCAGACTCCACCTTCAAAATTCCACAACTAGGGATCATCAAGCAATCGACCGCACGTGAATTTGATTTCTTGCAAAAAGCGCTACCGAAGAGCACATGACAATTTGATGCATGATCTTGCAAGATGGATCGGAACTCACCACTCTGAGCTCATCATCGACAACAGACTTGACAGCCTCTAGGTCTGAAAGCTCCTTCAGGTTGTGTCGCAATGCGAGCTTCCGGTAGTTCCAAGCGGTATAGGCCTCCGGGTTGATCTCGAGAAGCTTGAAGCTCAGCCCGAGCGCTTCCTCGGTGTACCTACAGCCATCCAAAGAGACTGACAGTGTCATTACGCACGACTGACTGCGAAAATCTGAATTTAGCATCTCCTGCTGCAGTAGAAACAAGGGAGAAATCTACAGCAGCTGAAACGAGGATCTAATCAAATATACAACAACGGGAAAGATGACCTATTGGTTCTTCCCTCCCTACGGCGTATGTAACGAACGATCTCGCGGGAGGCTCGGGAGGTTGTGAATCGGGGCCATAGAGAGAGGAACAGGAGGAGGCTTACGTGGAGGTGTGGTGGTTGTGCAGAACCTGGGCTTGGAGGTCCCGGAGCTTGGCGGCTTTCTCCGCCGCCGCCGCGCCGTCCTCCGGCTTCTTCGGCCTCCGTGGCTGCCCGTGCATCTAGCTCCTTCTCCGGTGACGGCTGAGGTCGCCGAAGGAGTTCCTTTTCTTTTCTTCAAATCTGGTCGTTTTCACTAACTTAGGGACACTTCCTTTTTTGGGCTTCTAAGGCCCATTTCATTTGTTGGCTTATTGCATAAGCTGCCTCTCGCTCGCCTTCCATAAGTCGAGCAGCTTATTACTCACAACTTCTACATTATATATAGATAAATAATTTCAGCTCTTCTAAATTATTTCAGAAGCCCTCACTGTGGATGGCTTATGAGAGAAACTGGAAGGGGTAACTTATCTTTTAAACTACCAAAAGAGCTGGGTCCAAGACTGCTTCTAGGTCCTAGGAAGCACGAGCTAAAAAAGTTTCCAGGTTTGCTTATTCCCATCTGGAAGCCAACCCGTGTGTATTTCCAGAAACTGACACAGAGTAGATTCTCAAGCTTATGCACCGGGATGCCGAAACACTATTAAAAAAAGACACGTCGTTCCATGGATTTACCTCCCAAAATGCCACCGCCGGTCGCCCGTTTCTCTCCCTCACCGGTCAACGCACCGGTCAACGCAAAAAGGAAAAAAACAATACCCCACCTGAGCACACCCTATCCACTCGACTCACGCGCACGCACATGTGTGCTCGCCCACCCCCTTCGTTGCCAGATCTCGTCGTACCCCTTCGGGATCCGCCGCCACCGCTTGCCCACGCCTCTTGGCATGTTCTGTTGTCTTTCGCCGCCACCAGCTTCTCCTCGAACGAGCTCTCTCCGTCGTCGACCTTGAGCTCGTCTTCCACACCGGATCAGCACCATCTTCCACAACAGACCAACACCATCAGAGCCTAGGACCAACTTGTGTTCCACCTCGAACGGACCAGCACCATCTTGGGCCGCTCCTAAAGCGGGCCATGAAGCTGGCGACGGAGGCGAATCGCATCGCCTTAAATTGGAAATCCTTAAAAAAAAACTTCCCTTCGCGAAGATCGCTTCTCGCCCGTTCCGATCTACCAAGTGTCGTAATTTCGGGCGCTTTTAATTCCCACCTCTCCTCCACGCATGACATGTGACGCCCTAAAATCGGTACTATTTAGATTTAAGCGCTCCCGCCGAAATCCGCATAATAACGATTTTAAGTCGCCCACCAGACCTAATGTGCACGTCGAAACATGCGCATTATGTGGGTGGAATTGTGATAGCATTACAACAGTTCCGATACATACACAAATACAACAGAAGATATATAAATACAACAACGACTCCAACAAGTCAAGATACAAATGTTACAATACAAAGATACAAATGACAGCGGAAGCAAAATAGTATCCGACTACGGATAAGAAGCAAATTGGACTAAGAGTCCTGAAGATAAGCGATGGCGCCGTATCCCTGCCCAGCCAAGCCGGAGGGATTCCCAAGCTAACGTCGTCAGACTTCAAACCTGTTGACTGCACATAAAGCACAACCCAAAAGAGGGTCAGGGCACTCCCTGGCAAGCAAAACCGACTTGCCTACTTTCTATACCATCTCTCAAAATATAGGGGAGGTGGACTTAGCGGCAACAGCACTAGCAATTTAGAGAGACACGCTATAACTTCCGTCTAATCAGAGAGCGCATAAGATAACCAACTACTACTAACACCAACCATAACCCATTATCGGATTAACCCCCTCAACCAAGTATGAGGAAGCAATTCGGGAAAACTCACACGCTGAACCGTTTTAGTTACCATTTATTGTGAAAGTAATTCTATATTACTAGTCAAGTTTATTAACAATGATTAAGTGTAAGTTGTCTAGATCTTGTTAGCCAGCATCATCACCAAGTCGTCCATAACCGTGGACACGGCTCATCGATAAGATTATACCCTGCAGGGGTGCACTACTGGACCCATACTCGCATGATCAACCCAGTCAAAAATATTAGGGCCTTTCAACCCAACTCTTTTCCTTCACCGCAACAAGTACAGGAGCCACGAGAGCTATGCTGGTCCCGGCCAAAAGGGTGCGGACTCCCGTAGGACACACCCCTCCGCACCAACAGGCCACGCCCTATATGCATGTAACAAGGCACACCGCCAAAAGTAAAATACTACACTAGTATCGATGCATATGAGACAAATGGAAAAACCCGAACTAGGTGTAGCTCCCGGACAAGTTGAAGTTCCAGTCAAAGTCGAGGGGGGCTCTATAGGGCCTCCCACAAGTGGTTAGTGCGCTCAAAATTGGATCCGAGGACAAAATCTCAGTTCCTAGGTCGACACTTAGCAGAACAAAGCACCTCGCAAGGCCTTCCGCCTGGTGCATTATCATTTAATTATAATACCCCAATATAATACAACATTTATTAAGGTAGAATAATATGTCAAGCTAAGAATATGAAATAAACGACCAACAGAGGACTCGCACAACCAACTATAAGCATGCGCTACGACTCGCAAGCCTAACAGATAAACATTCAACAGGTGATGGGATATGGGGATAAACCTGTATAGGCTGCAGGATAAACATGTGATGGGATCACAATAAAGAATCGAATACTAGGGTAGCAGAGATCAACGGCAGGAATAAAAGATAATGTATAGGTAAACAAGCAAACTTTGCTTGCCTGAAATCCCGCATGGAAGCAGATCTTGTCGTTGCTCACACATCTCAACGTCGTATCCGCGAAGAAGCAACAAACACTGGAAAGCGTAAAAGATACATTTTACAACTATGGCAAAAGATCCAGCATGATCATGGGACAAATGAATGACATGGCAAGATGTAATGCGAGACCCACTTAATCAAAATTAAGCGGAACCGGGGTTCCGACAATTAATACTTAGGTGCAAGTTATTTATTTACTAGCAATATTAAATGTTGGTTAGCATGGCAACACATGGCATGGGTGATCTAATTAAATTAAAAGGAATAAGGCATTATATATTTATTACCCCACCCATTCCATATTGAATTATTTAGGTGAATTGCTACACCCGCAAACTCAAGAGATGCAACACATGCAATTATGATGCGATATGTACATGATAGATGACATTTAATAAAATAGGTAGGGTTAGGGTTTGGTTTCGCACGTTGGATCGGGAGAGATAGGCTTCGAAACCGACGTCTT
The DNA here is from genome assembly GCA_026929855.1 of Poa annua. Taxonomy (NCBI): domain Eukaryota; kingdom Viridiplantae; phylum Streptophyta; class Magnoliopsida; order Poales; family Poaceae; genus Poa; species Poa annua. Next base: position 116,754,203 of record CM049428.1, on the reverse strand, counting down.
CGGTCCGTAGGGGGAGTAGTCGTCGTCGTGGAAGTACTCGTCGCGGAACCGGGGCATCGTCGTTTGTCGATGTCGTGGAAGTGGTCGGGGTAGTCGTGGCACGTAGGAGCACGACAATCTGACACCGGAAAGAAACGCGCACGGGCGGGCACCGCGACACGGACACGGGCGGTCACGGCAATGGACACCGGAAGAGGACGCGCACGCGCACGTAGCAACACCTCGAACGATGGACAACTCGGACACAAAAATGACGCCGAAGGTCTTGCGGGCATTTTCTCGAACACCCGGCGTGCGGAGGATGCGGGGACGACATAGGACGGAGAAACCGGCGGAGCGGAGCGGATGCACACGACGGCGGGAGGAGCTGGGGGTGGAGGTGCGCGGCGCCGGGCAAGCGGAGGCGTGGGGCGCACGGGAGGAGCGGGGGACGGCGCGGCGGCGGCGGGCGCTGGCTGTGCCGCGGCGGTCGGCGCGGAGGAATCGCAGGCGCGGGGCGGCGTGCGGCGGACGGGCGCAGCGCGCGTCGACGGCGTGGGGCGTGGCGGCGGAGAGAGGCTCCGTGCGTCCTCTGCACCAGCTTCCCCTGAGCGACCGCATGGATATCCTGGACGGAATGCCGGATTTTACTCCTCATGGCCTGGCGGGCTTGATGGATCAGGAGGTCGCTCCGCCGGTGCGTGCAGTCATCGGTGTTGACTCTTCATCCGCCTCCCATGCCTGGAGCGGCGAGGAAGAGGCCGCGACGAGAGGGGCGTCCTCTGAGAGGTACGAGCCCTTCGCCGACGAGATTTGCAACATCTCGTCGGACGATGATGACGCCTTCGTTGTGGCGCCTTCGCGCCTCGAGGAGGAGGCGTCCGAGGCGGGGACGGCCTCTGAGACAGATGCCTCGCCGGGGAGGCGCGAGCCTCGCACCAAGGCGATGGTGGATCGCTCTGGGGTAAGGCCCTCTGACATCCCTTCCAAAAGAAAAGCGGCGACGCCTCTGGAGGGAGCAGGTGCCAAGCCCACACCTTCCTGGCGCTCTCCCGGCCTGTCGTGGGTCGACGCCGGTGCTTCCCCTTCATGGTGAGTATTCCCACCACCTGGTTATTTTTGGCTTTTGTTGTCCCCCTGCTCCGTCTTCTCCTGAACAATCTTCTTTGGGCTTTTGCCAGCGATCTGGTGCCTGTGAAGCGTCGCAAGCTTCGCGCGGCAGCAGGTGTGAAGAGAGCCACAGCTGCGGTGGCGGCTGGCGAGCGCCCGAGGCCTGTGGAGACGTCCGCTCCAGGCCCAGTGGAGGGGCGCCTCAGGAGGGAGCGGCCGTGCCCCTAGCGGGGGCGGCTGAGCCTCAAACAGTGCCTCCCGAGCCTCTGCTAGTGGACAGCACGGAGGAGACGGCTCCCGCGTCACCTCGCGCTCCGACTCCTCCTCGCGCAGCTACGCCACCACGCGAGGCAATTTTACTCCGCATGCCGCCATCGCCGCGAGCGGTGACGCCAACGCATGCGTCACCTCCACCATGCTCACCCGCGACGCCCGGGCCACCTCTGGAGGGGGCGACCGAGGCGCCTGCAGGCGCAAGTGCGGCCGCAGGAGGGGGTGCCTCCTCGCCACCTCGCCCTGCCGGAGAAGATGAGCGTTTTAATGGCTCGAACGCCGCAGCGGAGGCCGGCGTGGATGGAGGTGAAGCCACACCCAGCCCCCGAGCTCGACCTGGGGCAGGGCTCACGGGACCGGCCGCTGCAGCTGGGCCCTCCTCTAGCCAGGAACTGGTTCTCCGAGGCTGGGATTGGAGCACGGGGCGCCGCGAGGTGGCATTCGGCCTTGTGCGGGAGTCCTTGGAGGGCCTGGAGGCCCACCTCGCCCTTGGCGACATACGGCTCGCCCAGCAGCAGGAAGAATTTGCGAGATCATGGGCGTCCTTCCATGCGGCCGTCGAGGCGCGCCGGCTGGAGGACTTGGCGCTGCAGGCAGCCCGCGAAGAGGCCATCAGCTTTGCTAAGGAAATCCGCGACGGAGCCATTCGCGATGCCGCAGAGCTACTTGAGCCCCTCCAGGCAGAGCGCGACGCCGCTGCGGAGCTCCTGCGAGGGGCCACAACTGAGCGTGAGGCGATGGAGGGCTCGCTGGCGCAGAAGCGCTGCGAGCTGGACCGGTTGGAGTCCCATTTATTCTCTGCCCACCAGGCCGCGCAGGCCACTCTGGAGGAGGACCGCAAGTGCTTGGCCGAGCGCGATCGGCAGCTGGCCCTCAGGGGGAGTGAGCTGCAGCGACGCGAGGAGCAGTGTCTCCAGATGGAGAAGGACTTAGCTGCTATGCGTGAGGCCCTCGAAGCGCGCGAGGGAGACCTGGCCCGGGCGATCTCGAAGTTCGACGAGCACGTCGCTGCTCAAAAGCGCTCTGACGAGCGCTCGGAGCGGCGTTTCGCCAAGAGGACGAGAGCGGCGCAGAGGGCCCTCGCGGAGCACGAGAGACATCTCCGTCGGTCCCTTCTTCAGAAGTACCGCGCTCGGCTGCGGAAATGGGAGGACCGCCTCAAGGCCGAGCATGCTGCAGACGCTCAACGGCTCGCTGAGCTTGAGAAGGCCAACTCCAAGCTGGTGCGCCGCTTCAAGCGCGCCAAGGCCTGTTGGCGCCGAGCGGAGGAGGCTCGCGACGTGGCGACTCACGGCGATGGCCCTTCGTCCAGTGCGCCCGCGAAGCTGTGCGACCGCCTGTTTGAAAAGCTGGTCGCGCGCGGTGATGAGCTTGCGGCACGGCTCGGCGCAGACGCGCCATGTCCCGGGACCCGAAGCCACGACGACGCCGCCGCGTTCCTGGCCTTTTTTGACCAGCTCTTCGCGGCGCTAGAGGGCCCCGCCGCCGAGCTTCGCGAGGTGATCGAAGACGACAGTCGGCAGCTCTTGGGGGTGGCTGTTGATCGCATCTTCACCAACATCAAGCTCCTTGTGCCGGACTTCGACCTCCGCTTGGTGACCGAAGTTGCTCCCGGCGAGGGCGCGCGGCGAGTCTCGTCTTCCCTCCGCGAGCAGGTGGATGCCTTCTGCAGCCGCTTCAGGCGTGTGGAGGCTGCGCCGGACTTCAGGGAGGAGGAGGTCCGCTCCGCCGAGGTCGAAGATGGTGCTGCGGAGGAGGAGGCCCGCTCCGCCGAGGTTGAAGATGGCGCTGCGGAGGAGGAGACCCGCTCCGCCGAGGTCGAAGTTGGCGCTGCTGGGAGGAGACCCGCTCCGCCGATGTCGAAGATGGTGCCGCGGAGGAGGCTCAAAGCGATGCTGCATCCCCCTGAGCCTTTCTTGACTACGCCTGCGAGCGCTTGTATCTGCACCTGCTGTGTGCTTTAGACATCTTGAAACTTTTGGCTTGTAATATACTTTTAATTGCTGTTTTAATTCGAGCTTGTCTGTCCCTCGTGAGGTCTCTTTGGACTCATCTTCATGTCTATTTGTTCTCTGCGTCGTTAGGTCCCATCTCTTCGTGCCCCGACTCCGCCACCTCGGCATGCGGGAGCAATGACTCCGCAAGGCCGGAGGGAGTTTAGGCCTAGGAGATGTAAGAGCCTTGAGTCGCGATGCTCAAGTGCCCCCCTTAGACGTGCGAGTAGTCCATGAAGCGTAAGGGAAAGCGAAGTCGCTCGAGGGGCAAAGACGCGCGCTAGGGAGAGAAAAACGCTCTTAAAGCGTGGGTGCGAGACTTAGCTTCTCGAGGTTTTCGCTTGTGAAGGCTTTTCGCCTGGCGAGGTTGCCCACTTGAGGGGTTGCTCCTGGGGGGGGCTTTTCGCCTGGCGAGGTTGCCCACTTGAGGGGTCGCTCACGGATGCCCCTTCGGGCTCGCGGGGGAATTCTTCTCTGCAGGTATTAGAGGGGCGAACCCAAACGCTGAAACACGGTTCAAGTGACTCGTGCGCGCTTATAGGTCCATTCAGGCGTTCCTTGCGAGGAGAGTAAGTACCAAGGTCCTCTGTAGAGATGGCGTGTTTGTGGGATCTTGCCCTCCATCCAGAGCTCGGACTCTTGGATTTTGTAGTGCTGCTGGTGTGTCATTTGAGGCACTGGCACCATACTCAGCCCCCGCTCGCGAGGTACGCATGTTGAGAGATATAAGCGCACACTTCAACAATAGTAATGCGTAAATAAAAACCCCCCAAAAACATTTTTTAAGCGGCGCCGAAGCGCTAAGTTCACTTAGGAACGAGATTGAGTCATTACGCTTGGGATTGCCAAGTTAATGCTCTGACCATGTCGAGGCATGGGGACCACCTGTTGGTGGCAGAGACTCTCAACGGCCTGAGGTGGTTCGTTTTAATTGAGAGCTCGGAGGGTTTACCCTCGAGTGAAGCCTTTGGGGCTTTGGAGGTTTAAGCCGTTGGCGTTTTAACCTCCAGAGACAAGAATGCTTGGAGGTTGAGCCGTAGGCTGCCTCGTCCGCTAGGAGTCTCGACGTGACAATGATCACGTGCGTGGTAATGACCACGATTGCGTTTGTTCCCTTAGGAGACAAAGCATGTGTTTGAGGTTTAAGCCTTTTGGCGCTTTAACCTCTAGAGACGACATTGCTTGGAGGTTGAGCCGTAGGCTGCCTCTTCCGCTTGTCTTCTCGACGTGACAATGATCACGGGTGTGGCAATGACCAGGGTTGCATTTGTTCCTTTAGGAGACAAAGCTATGTTTTTGGAGGTTTAAGCCTTTCGGCGTTTTAACCTCTAGAGACGAAAAATGCTTAGAGGTTGAGCCGTAGGCTGCCTCGTCCACTTGACGTATCGACGTGACAATGATCACGAGCGTGACAATAATCACTTTTTTAACTTATTCCTTGCGGATACAAAGGTTTGCGAGGTTTAAGCCTTGAGCTTTTAACCTTGAGGGACAAAAAGGTGCTTGGAGGTTGAGCCGTGGGCTGCCTCTTTCGCTGAATGCCCTGACGTGATAATGATCACGGGTAGAACTTGCGCATATGCATGATGTTCCATGGATTCTTGACGGGGACGCCGTCTTGCGTCTCGAGGCGACCGCGCCAGGTCTGGCGATGTGGGTGACCCTGTAGGGACCTTCCCACATCGGGGACAACTTGTGGAGGCCTTCCCTGGAGAGGATTCGCCTGAGGACGAGATCGCCTGCCTCCAGGGTGCGCGAGCGCCTTGCGGCTGTGGTAGTGCCTCAGGGACTGCTGGTACTTGGCCGCCCGGAGGGCGGCGCAGCGTCTTAGCCCTTCAAGGAGCAGCAAGTCGTCGTTGTGGAGATCCTCTTGCTGGTCCTCATTAAAGGCAAGGACCCATGGGGATCCATGCTTTATCTCTGCGGGGAGGACTGCTTCGGCTCCATAGACGAGTGCGAACGGCGTTTCCGTAGTGGGCTTGGGTGGCGTGGTACGGATGGACCAGAGCATCGAGGGTAGCTCATTTATCCAACCCTAGTCGTGGCCCTTGAGGATATCGAAGGTCCTGGTCTTTAAGCCTTTGAGGACCTCTGCGTTTGCGTGCTCGGCCTGTCCGTTGCTTTGCGGATGGGCGACTGAGGCGAAGCAGAGCTTGATGCCCATTTTCTGGCAGTAGGCTCTCAAGATGCCGCTTGTGAATTGCGAGCCATTGTCGGTGATGATGCGGTTAGGCACTCCGAAGCGGCAGACCAGGCCTCTGACGAATTTCACCGCCGCGCCTGCTGTGATTGTGCGTGTCGCCTCCACTTCAGGCCATTTTGTGAACTTGTCAATGGCCACGAAGAGGTAGCGATATCCACCTTGCGCCGTTGGGAAATGTCCGAGGATGTCCAGCCCCCAGACCGCAAACGGCCACGAGAGCGGAATGGTTTGTAGCCCCAGCGCTGGTTGGTGGATTTGCTTGGCGTGGAATTGGCAGGCTTCACAAGCTTGAATGATGTCCGTTGCATCTTTAAGCGCTTGAGGCCAGTAGAAGCCGCTCCTGAAGACTTTTCCCGCGAGGGTGCGGGTGCACGAATGGTGGCCGCATTCCCCGCTGTGGATGTCCTGAATAAGCAATTTTCCTTCTTCAGGAGGGACGCACTTGAGCGCGATGCCGTTTGGGCGCTTGCGGTAGAGAATTCCTTCGAGGATTTGGTACGATTTTGCTTGGCGGGCAATTCGTTCCGCTTCAGCATCTTTCTCGGGAAGGGTCCCTTTGTGGAGGTAGTCTTTGATCTCGTCGATCCATCCTGCCTCTTGGTGCACCGCTGTGAGCAACAGACGCTTCCCCGTGGGGGGCCCGCAGCCTGGAGCTCCGCTTGGGTGGTGGCGGGAGCGCTTTGTCTGTGCTTGCGGGCAGGGCCTCTAGGGGCTGCTTTATGGAAGCCTTGACTAGCCTCTCTTCAAAGCCATCTGGCGGCTGAGCCTGCCGCTTTGATGCACGCTTGGCGATGTCATCAGCTTCTTGATTTTCCTTTCTTGGGATATGCATGAGCTCCATTCCCCTGAAGTTCTTCTCCAGCCTACGGACCTCTTCAAGGTATGCGGCCATGTGGTCGTCCTTGGCTAGTAGCTTTTGTTGGAGAAGTTGACGAGCAGCTGGGAGTCGCCCTTGATGAGTATATGCTTGACGCCTAGGGCGATTGCGGCGCGTAGGCCAGTAAGCAGCCCTTCATACTCGGCGATGTTGTTGGATATCTTGTCGATTCCGAAGCACAGCTGGACTGTGTAATACAACTTGTCGCCTTTGGGTGAGGTCAGGACTACGCCTGCCCCACCGCGGCGACAAGCGAAAGCTCCGTCGAACTTCATGGTCCAGAGGCTGGGCACTGCGGCTCCAGAGGACTCGTGCTCTTCTTCCCAGGGCTCTTCAGGGGTTGGATCAGTCCATTCGGCGATGAAGTCTTCCAGCGCTCTTCCTTTGATTACCCTTGTGGTATCGAAGCGCAAAATGAATGGCTGTAGATCGATGTTCCATCCTGCGACACGATCTGTTGCATTTGGGTTGCGCAGAATTTGCTCCAGGGGGAAAGAGGTTACCACCGTGATGGGGTGCCCCTAGAAGTAGTGTCGCAGCTTTCTGGAGGCGATGAGGAGTGCGAGGAGAAGCTTCTGCTGCATCACACAATACTGTGCTGACGAAGTAAACTGGATGCTCGACGAGAGTAGTTCCTGTTTCCTTGGCGTCTTTCGCCTGAGGTGGCCCAGCTTGGCCCTCGATGGGGTTGGCTTCAAGGGGCTTGTCCTGGGCCTCGAGGGTGTTGGCCTCGTGGGACTTAGTCTCGAAGGACCCGGCCTCGAGGGGCTTTGCCTCGAGGGACGTGGCCTCGAGGGACTTGGCCTCGCAGCGCTCCTCCTGGGCCTCAAGTGTGTTAGCCTCTTGAGACTCCTCAGTCCCTTCGGCATGAACCTCTTGCAGCGGTTGGCTCGGGGCGGTCCCCTCTTGAGGCTTTGGGCCTGGCGGTGGCTTTGTGAGACCAGCCCTTTCATCGAGCTCTTTATCAGGAGGCTTTCTCTTTGGAGTGGTTGCCCTCTTCTTGTGAAGTACAAGATCCTCTCTTTCCACCACAAGGACATCACTGGATGTTTGTGGAGTAGCTGACAAGTACAGCTTCAGGTGCTCGCCAGGCCTTGGGGTGACCATTACAGGTGGGCTGGCCAAGTATTTCTTCAAGTCCTCAAATGCTTTTTCAGCTTCAGGGGTCCACTTGAAAGTGCCTGTTCTTTTCATGATCTTGAAAAACGGCAGGGCCCTTTCACCAAACTTGGAGATGAATCGACCCAAGCTGGCCATGCAGCCTGCCAGGCGTTGCATGTCCTTGAGCCTGCGTAGAGGTTGCATGCCTTCTATGGCCTTGATTTTGTCTGGGTTCGCCTCTATGCCCCGATGAGACACGAGGAACCCCAGCAATTTGCCTGAAGGTACTCCAAAGACGCACTTGGCGGGGTTGAGCTTGATGTTCACCTTGCGCAGGCTGGCGAAGGTTTATTCAAGGTCTCCGAGAAGAGTATTTCCTTCTCGCGACTTCACGACGATGTCATCGACATATTCTTCAGCGTTTCGCCCCATTTGCCCGCCAAGGGCTATCCTCATTAACCTCTGGAAAGTGGCTCCGGTATTTTTTAGGCCGAAGGGCATGCAGACGTAGCAATACACACCGCATGGGGTGAGGAAGGCCGTCTTCTCCTCATCCTCTTTGGCCATCTTAATCTGGTGATAACCAGAGAAGGCATCGAGAAAACAGAGGAGGTCGCAGCCTGCCGTGGAGTCCACGATCAGGTCGATTCTGGGCATGGGATAAGGGTCTTCAGGGCAGGCCTTGTTTACATCAGTGTAGTCGATGCAGAGGCGGCCTCCGCCGGCGGGTTTTGGGACTACCACGCGGTTGGAGAGCCAAGTGGGGTGCGCGACTTCGCGGACGACTTTTGCCGCTTTGAGCTTCTCGACCTCCTTGACGATGAATGCTTGCTTCTCGGGGGCTTGCTTTCTTGTTTTTTGCTTGACGCGGCACGCGTTTGGGCACACGGCCAAGTAGTGCTCGATCACCTCCCTCGGTACACCAGACATATCTGACGGTGTCCATGCGAACATGTCAGAGTTTGCCTGGAGGAAGGCGACGAGGGCGCTTTCCTATTTGGGAGGCAGCGCGGCGCCAATGGTGACGCTAGCCCCCGAGCCTTCAGCCCCTGAGCTCCCTGAGCTCAGAGAGATCTTCTTGGTAGCAGTTTCCTCCTGGGAGAACAACTGCTTCTTCTTCTTGGGCCTCTCGAGAGGCTCTTGGTCCTCGTCTGCGGGGAAGGCCATGGCGGCGGTCTTGTAGGCCGTCTCAACAGCGCGCGTAGCGTCCAGGACATGCCCACGTATGGTGATTGTGCCGGCGCTGCCGGGGATCTTGACCATGTTGTACGCATGGTGCGTGACGGCCATGAACTTCGCGAGCACGGGGTAGCCGAGGATGGCGTTGTACGGCAGGCCGATGTGCGCAACATCGAAGTCGATGTGCTCGGTGCGGTAATTTTCCTTGCTCCCGAAGGTGACGGCAAGCCTGACCTGGCCTAGAGGCTCGATCGAGCCGCTGGTGACCCCCGTGAAGGGCCTCGAGGGCATAAGCCGCTCGTAGGGCACTTGAAGCGCTTCGAACGTATCTATGGAGATAACGTTCAGGCCTGCTCCACCATCGATGAGCGTCTTGGAGACAGCCACGTTGTCGATGGTGGGGGTGCAGACCAGCGGGAGGGTTCCAACAGTCTTGGTGGACTTGGGGTGGTCCTGAGCGTCGAAGGCGATGGTGTACTGCGACCACTTGAGGGGCCTGGAGGTTTTCGTGCTTGGGAGGGCGGCGTTGAGCTCGCGGGCGAACTGCTTGAACTGGTTGTTCGACTTTGGCGCCTACGCCCCCCCGAGGATGCAGGCAATGGCGCCCCTCGGGGCTTGGTAGTCGCCGTCTTCCTCGTCAGGGAGGTTGCCGTTCTTTTCTGCGTTGTTGGCTTGATTTCCAGCTGGTTTCTGGTAGCCGCCCTTCGTCCGCTCCCGCGGTAGCCACGACCTCGACCGCGGCTGCCGCCGTCTTCTGCTTGCTCGCGCTCCTTGCTCAACCTTTTGAGGTCGTAGCAGGACTCCGTAGAGTGGCCGCGCCTGTTGTGGTAGATGCAGAAAGGGCGGTGATCATCTTTCCTCTCTCCATCCTCGGGGGAGTCCCTGCGGGTGCCTTGTGTAAGGCTCTGCCGCGAGAACTGCGGTGGCCTTGCGCTTGGGCTCCTCCTTCTTCTTCTGGATCTTGGACCCCTCAGCATGATCGTCCCCTCTCGAGGACATTTTCACGAAGAGGAATCCCTCTTCAGCCTTGGCGCACTTGTCCGCCATGTCGAACAGCTTGACCACAGAGGTGACCTTGTCGTGGATGCCCAGTTTCTCGAGCATCCTGTTGTTGGTGACGCCCTCGCGGAAAGTGGCGATGACTTGAGTGTCGGGGATGTTCGGGATCTTGTTGCGCACTTGGCTGAAGCGCTGGATATACTTGCGGAGCGTTTCATACTTCCTCTGCACCACAGCGCGCAGATCGTTGTGGGTGAGGGCGCGCTCGTACATCCCCTTGAAGTTGGAGACGAGCTGCTTGCAGAGCTCCTCCAAGGAGTTCACAGAGTCCTCCGGGAGGTTCAGGAGCCACGACAGCGCAGAGTCGCGTAGCGCGTGGGAGAACCAGTTGGCCATGACCTTGTCGTCTCCCCCCGCAGCTTGGATGGAGGTGGTGTAGAGCTGCAGGAACTCGACAGGGTTGCTGGAGCCGTCGTAGCCCTTGGGAAGAGCCGGCCTGAACTTCTGCGGCCAGACCACGCGACGCAGAGAGCGAGTGAACGCCATGCAGCCTGAGGTGTATGTAGCGACCCCGTGCTGAAGCGCGTCGCGGTTCTGCTGTCCCGCTTGGCCGAGCTCCTCCACGAGCCTGTTCTGGCGGTCTCGCTGGAGCTCCATCCCCACACGAGCGTCGGGCGCGGTGCGCTGCACGATTAAGCAATCGTGTGGCGAGGACGCGTGCGAAGCAGCCCTTTGTGCCGCAACCGGTGCAGGCACCGGAGGTGGCGGAGGCGCATTTGTTGCGATCGTGCCCGCGAGAGAGGGGGTGCACGTTGGACTGCGACGGAGCGGGGCGCGTCGTGGCGATGCCGACGAGGTGAGGTCAGCGGTGGGCTGGTAGCGGAGCAGCTCACGCGCCATGAGCAGCGCGGTGTGGGGCGCGGGGTCGGTCCTCCCCGGGCCCGAGCCGCTCGGGCGCTGCGTCGGGTGCGACGAATGCGCGTCCTCCTGGTGCTCGACGTCGTGCTCCGGTGCCTCCGCGTGAGGGCCAGAAGGGACATGCTCCTCGTGGCGGGGTCGGCCCCGCCACGCACGGGTGGTCGCGACACCTAGGGGGCGCGTGCTCCCGCGGGCGCACGTCGGTTGACTCGAGCGGCGCGGGTGGCGCGCGTGTTCACCATGGCGCGGAGACGAACTCGAAGTTTGTTGACGCGCCTCGATCCCCTACCTGGTGCGCCAAATGTCGGGTTATGACTCCTAGGAATCAGGGGTAGTCACTTCCTGAAGTGTAGTTCGAGGGGATTGAACGCGGAGGTCTAAACCCTCAAGCGGCTCCGCGACATTGCTCGCCGGACCCAAAGAAGTCGCACACCCGACCAAGGAAGACACCATCCTTTACCCAGGTTCACGGCCCTCGTGAGGAGGTAAGACCACTACTCCTGCCTGTCTGTATTTTATGTGGAAGGTTACAGTACAATTGAGCTTTCCGGAAGCCCCCTTGAGGCAGTTCTTGCCTGGGGAGAGAAGCGATGATCTTCTTCCTCCTCCGGTCAGAGGCTAACCTAACCAGAGTTGCTAGGATTTACAAGGGTGTTTTGCACGCAAAGGGCCGACCCTTGCTATGATGGATGTCTTCTCTCCTTTATAGGCGCCTCGGGCCTTCTCCTTCGGCTTGACCTTCAAGGTGGTTCCCACTTGCCGGTGGCAGGGCGGAGCACGAGTCCACCGTGCTCCCTTCGGCCATGGACTCGATACATTGTTGATAAAGGTGGCGCCGTGGCCGACAGTCGGCCGACAGCGCGGTACTATCAGCAGAGCGGGCAGTCTCTGAGGTGGAGCCCGCGATGACGATCTCCGTTGGAGGATTGCGCCGTCCACCTGCTTTATCGTCAGAGTAGAAGGTCCTTACAGCTGCGCAGCAGACAGAGCAACTTTGTTGACCGCTTTATCGCCAGGGACAACGACGGGGGTGTGCGCGCCACTGCATGAGTGTGGCAGAGGTCACGTGCGCTCTGCCGTGCTTCCTTGGCGACGACGTTTCCCTTCAGGCCTGAGGGGAGATTCCTGTCGGACTTCCCTCAGGCGGGTTGGTTCCTCGAGGGGAGGATCCCCTGAGGCGAAGGGTCCTTTGAGGCCCTCGCTTCCTCTTAGGCCCTCGAAGGGAATCGCCTCTCGAGGGTCCTGCCAGGCGGTGACGCCTGGTCCTTAGTCGTTTCGTCCGTCTGGCCCGCGAGCAAGGCCTGGGGAAATGGGCTCTTGATACCCCAGTTCCCACTTGGCCGACAGTTGTCTAGATCTTGTTAGCCAGCATCATCACCAAGTCGTCCATAACCGTGGACACGGCTCATCGATAAGATTATACCCTGCAGGGGTGCACTACTGGACCCATACTCGCATGATCAACCCAGTCAAAAACATTAGGGCCTTTCAACCCAACTCTTTTCCTTCACCGCAACAAGTCCAGGAGCCACGGGAGCTATGCTGGACCCGGCCAAAAGGGTGCGGACTCCCGCAGGACAAACCCCTCCGCACCAACAGGCCGCGCCCTATATGCATGTAACAAGGCACACCGCCAAAAGTAAAATACTACACTAGTATCGATGCATATGAGACAAATGGAAAAAAACCAAACTAGGTGCAGCTCCCGGACAAGTTGAAGTTCCAGTCAAAGTCGAGGGGGGCTCCATAGGGCCTCCCACAAGTGGTTAGTGCGCTCAAAATAGGATCCGAGGACAAAATCTCAGTTCCTAGGTCGACACTTAGCAGAACAAAGCACCTCGCAAGGCCTTCCGCCTGGTGCCTTATCATTTATTTATAATACCCCAATATAATACAACATTTTATTAAGGTAGAATAATATGTCAAGCTAAGCATATGAAATAAACGACCAACAGAGGACTCGCACAACCAACTCTAAGCATGCGCTACGACTCGCAAGGTTAACAGATAAACATTCAACAGGTGATGGGATGTGGGGATAAAGCTGTATAGGCTGCAGGATAAAAATGTGATGGGATCGCAATAAAGAATCGAATACTAGGATAGCAGAGATCAACGACAGGAATGGAAGATAATGTATAGGTAAACAAGCAAACTTTGCTTGCCTGGAATCCCGCATGGAAGCAGATCTTGTCGTTGCTCACACATCTCAACGTCGTATCCGCGAAGAAGCAACAAACACTGGAAAGCGTAAAAGATGCATTTTACAACTACGGCAAAAGATCCAGTATGATCATGGGACAGATGAATGACATGGCAAGATTTAATGGGAGACCCACTTAATCAAAATTAAGCGGAACCGGGGTTCCGACAATTAATACTTAGGTGCAAGTTATTTATTTACCAGCAATATTAAATGTTGGTTAGCATGGCAACACATGGCATGGGTGATCTAATTAAATTAAATGGAATAGGGAATTATATATTTATTACCCCACACATTCCATATTGAATTATTTAGGTGAATTGCTACACCCGCAAACCCAAGAGATGCAACACATGCAATTATGATGCGATATGTACATGATAGATGACATTTAATAAAATAGGTAGGGTTAGGGTTTGGGTTCGCATGTTGGATCGGGAGAGATAGGGTTCTAAACCGACGTCTTCGGTCCGTAGGGGGAGTAGTCGTCGTCGTGGAAGTAGTCGCGGAACCGGGGCATCGTCGTTTGTCGGTGTCGTGGAAGTGGTCGGGGTAGTCGTGGCACGTAGGAGCACGGCAATCGGACACCGGAAAGAAACGCGCACGGGCGGGAACCGCGACACGGACACGGGCGGTCACGGCAACGGACACCGGAAGAGGACGCGCACGCGCACGTAGCAACACCTCGAAGGGTGGACAACTCGGACACAAAAATGACGCCGAAGGTCTTGCGGGCATTTTGTCGAACACCCGGCGTGCGGCGGATGCGGGGACGACACCGGACGGAGAAACCGGCGGAGCGGAGCGGAGGCGTGGAGCGGATGCGCACGACGGCGGGAGGAGCTGGGGGTGGAGGTGCGCGGCGCCGGGCAAGCGGAGGCGTGGGGCGCACAGGAGGAGCTGGGGACGGCGCGGCGGCGCCGAGGCGGTAGCGGCGAGCGGCGGGCGCTGGCTGTGCTGCGGCGGTCGGCGCGGAGGAATCGCAGGCGCGGGCGCGGCGTGCGGCGGACGGGCGCAGCGCGCGTCGGCGGCGTGGGGCGTGGCGGCGGAGAGAGGCGCAGGGCGTGGGGGAGCACGGGGCGTATGGCCGGCGACGGGAGGAGGCCGGAGGCGGGGCGACGGGTGGAGCACGGGGCGCGTGGCCGGCGGCGGGAGGAGGCCGGAGGTGAGGCGGCGGGGCGGCGCGGCGCGACAGCAGGGCGGAGCAGGCCAGGAGGATGAGCTCGGGCGCGGCGGCGGCGGGCGATGCGTGCGGCCGGAGCGGCGCGCTGGCGGCGGCAGGCGCGCATGTGAGGCGAGCGGCCGGGGCGAGGCGGTCGGCTGGCGCGGAGACGGGGAGCACGCGGAGGATTTCTCCCGTGCGGGAGCGGTTGGTGCGGGTGGAGAAGAAGAGGAAAAAGGAAAGAAATAAGAGAAAAGAAAAGAAAAAGAAGAAAAGAAAAGAAGAGAAAAAGGAAGGGGAAAAAGAAGAAAAAGAGGTGAGAGTACTTTTTTTGCAAAATCCACACAAAGAGAGGAGGGTGGTTGCAAAAAGGCAGGGGTGGGAAAGAATTTTCAGAGGGGAAAACCTACGGTTTGGGTTAGATGGGCATTTTGGGATTTTATTTCTCTCACTTTCATTGTTTCTGATTTATATTTTTAAAACAAAATAGGAAAAGAATTTGAATACGAAAACTATACAAAATATTTTTAGTTTTAAATAGACAAATTAATAAACTAATTTTTAACATTTGCAAACGATTTGAAAATATCACAATTTTAATTAATTTGAAATGCATTTGAATTTAATTGTGGAAATTTAATTTAAATGCAACAAATTAAATTAATGAGATGCAATACGATGTACAAAATTAAAAGGGGATAAATACCGGGGCGTTACATGATAAGTGGCAGCTTCCTGGTGGTGGGCAGAGAGATGTACGTCTATCTTTTTAGATTTTGTTTTCTTCAAAATGAAACATCTTAAGAACCGTTTATCTGAATTACGAACCGTTTTCACTTTTGAACTCCTCGCGTCTAGATCCATTGTTGGTAGGTTTCAACAAACTTTTTTTTATGTACTTTAGATTATGTATAATTCATACAACCTGCTATACGTAGTTGTACATCCAACTAAAATTTAATGTAGTTGTACGTACAACCAGATCTGTACAATCTGATCTGTGTAGTTGTACGTTCAGTTCAGGTCTGTACAACCTGATATGTATAGTTGTACGACCTGATCTGTACGGACTGATCTGTAGTTATACAACGTGATTTGTACAACGTAATCTGTGTAATTATATGTACAATCATGTATGTCTAGTTATACTAGTTAAGTTTAAATTTATACATGATGTTGTTTGTACATCTTATTTACAACTGGATCCGGTAAAGTCCCACGCTTCATACGCCACATGGCGGCCTGAGAGAGGACGCGCGGGCCAAAAAAAGACCTTTGTGAAGGCAACTGTTCACATAGTCATACCCCCATGGTAGCGGCGTACAATACATCCAGATTCGTTGACTGTTTGATATGCTGGCTACATGCTGAAGGATCCGTGCCTATCTCCTTGGCCAGAGGTTGCATGTGATCTCCGATACTGGAGTATTTCTCTACATATGTGGATCCTGAAATCATATTTCTACGAGAAGCGCGAGATATCAATAATGAAGAACTAGTGCATGCTCTTCCTTTTGATTTTCAGCACAACACAAAAAAGAGGAAATCCATATTTCAGTCTCTCTATAGGAAGAGGAAGAGGATGCTGGTCAATAAATTGCATGCCCCGAAACCCGCTATTAAGCTGCACCGCATCGATCTCGGAAGCTTATTTTACACTCCGAAGTCACGAAAACCAGCAGAAATAAGGGAGAGCGCTACGCCGGCATCCGCTCCGGGGAGGCTGCCTCCGGCCACCATGTCCTTCTACTGGCCCTGCAAGCGGCGCCGAACTGGGTGGATGGATTTCATGGCCTTCAAGAACAAAATCGTTGTTGTGGACCATATCGGGTGCACCGTCCTCTACGACTCCACCTCGCGGACCCACAGTCTATGAAAATGTTTTTTTTAAATATTTTTCAAAATGTAAAAAAAAAATCTACGAAAAAATTCGGAGGTACATTTTGACATTATGTATTGGCACAAAAATACATTTCTTGAAAACCATACAAAAAGACAAAAAATGTCTCGTACAAAGTCATTTTTTCGCGAAACATTGTGTACGAATATAAAATGTCGGATGCCAAAATTTTATGTTGGAATTTTTTGACATTTTAAAATACGTAACACACTAATAGACCTCATGGGCCAACCACAGATGGGCCAACATGCCCAGACCAGTATACAACACCTTTCTTAGAGAGTCCCTGTCCTTTCCAACCCCCCACCTTAGCTCCTGACCTATCGTTTATATATTTGAAGCTGCCTCTTTCTTTGACCTTCCAACGACTGTCGGTAGCCCAAGATATTGCTCTGATAGTGCTTCGGCTTCAACCCCCAAAGCCTACTTTTAGGTTGTTCTTTGTCCCTACAGCGCACCCATCCCAAAATAAATGACTGATTTCTGCAAATTAACTCTTTGATCCTATGAAGCTTCATACAGCCACATTGTCGAGAAGTGTGCTTAGACTATCCACAGTTGCCTCCAGAAAGACAATGTTGTCATCCGCAAATAAAGATGGGCGATATGGGGCCCATCTGTCCCAAAATTACAGCCCTTTAACATATTGTCATCATCGCTTTATTCGAAAAGGTGGAAAAACCTTCAAAGAGGAATACTCGTAGGGAGACAACGAATCTTCTTGTAGAAGTCGTGGAGACAATGTGAAGGAATCTGACAGGCTGCCATTTAAATTGACGGAGAACCCAATAGTGCTCACACACCTCATCACCATATCTGCCCATCCCCTGTAAAAACCTATTTTTACCGTCAACTGCTAAAGAAAAATCTGTTCAACCCTATGTTATTACTTCATCATATCTTTTTTTTGGCGGGTTCATCATATCCATTTTGACCGCACATGGTGGTTTACTTTCTTGTTTGTTCGGATGGAGTGAACCCACTCATAAGAATTAAGACATGATTAACCTCCCAGGCACAAATGCACTTTGCTCCTCCGAAATGAGAAATGGGAGGATTTTTTCACTTTAGCTTGTTACCCGTCACCTTCCACGCTATCTTGTTACATAAACTGATAGTTCAAAATTGGGTCAATAACTCAGGTGAGTTAAATTTAGGAGTCAGCACATAAACGTGTAGCTGAAATCGCCTGGAATATCAGTTCCATTAAAAAAATCTTGAACCGCTCGGCAAACTTCATCTTATAAAAAGCGAACATTATCGCTGATAAAACGGGGTCAGCAGACCATCCGGCCTAGGGGACTTAGTTGGGACCATGTATAAGAGGGCTTTCGTAATTTCCTCGTCCGAGATGGGCAAGGTTAGCTCCTGATCCATCTCATCATTCACATGTTCAGCCATGTTGTCGATGATCGCCTCCATGTTGTTTGCACCCTCTACCGCATACAAATGAGTACAAAATGATACAACGAGTGCCCGATCTCCACATCGGTAGTTCTTCGGCTTCCATCATCCTTCCATAAAAGAATTGTATTTTTCCATCTCCTGTGAGGCGTGCGGTTCTGGAAGTATCGTCCCCAGATTTGAGCCACTCGAGTGGTGATTTCTGTATGTACATGATTTCTTCTCCTTCAGACACCTCATGGAGCTCTTTTTCTATTGCCCGGACCTCACATGTACAACCTTTGTGTAAAGCAGCTTCCCGTGCACCAAGCACATGGTCACCCCTGTTCTCGCGCTCCCAAATCTGCTCAAACATGGGAGCATAGTTTTCATGCAGTGTCCACATCTCCACTAACGAAACCCTCTGTCCAACTCGTTTCTCTGGGAAAGCGTCTGCAAAAGTGGCGGAGCTATGTTGATGTAAGGGGGGCCGCCGCCCACGAAAATTTTGTGAAATACGGTGTATTTTGTCCCATTTTTGTCCAGTTTGCCTATATGACCCATTAGCCCCTCACTAGTTCAGCCCAAGCTCTACCACTAGTCAGCAACACATATTAGCAGTGCCAGGTGATGGGACTCCTCGGTGTTGCTATGGTCAACATAAATAACCGGGAAGAGCTAGCCAAAGGTGTTACTGCACGAAGCTCTATCCAGCCTGGCAATTAGTCTCATATGTTTGCACATAATATTCTTAGTTATATCCAGTTAAAGGACTAGTAATATTTGTACTTCTCATTCAGGTGAAAGAATTTCTTCAGAAGCTAGTTAACTGGAAGAACGAAGAGGTTGTAGTTTGAGTTGGTATTGCTGCATGGAGCAAGTTGTAAAATCCACACTGCAAATAATTGTATTGTAATAAAATGAATAAAGTAAAAGCCCTGCTCATAAGCTAGAGTTGAGAACTTACAGTTGGAAAAAATTTACTGCCACTTAAGGTTAAGGATGAGCATAGGTGATCCTACATCCCACTGCTCTCTGCTCTGCATATACTATTTTCAGTGATTTCCGTAGCCATTTTGTGGTGAATGCTAAATAAGTCAACCCTCTAGCTTCTTCAAATTTTTATCCTTTAATCCATTATCTAACGTTAGGAATGTTTGACGTCTTAATTGGTTGGTTCTGGCATTGTTTTCTTCTTGAGTGTTTGGTTTGGTGGTGGTTGTGTTGTTTCCGTTAGGATTGTAACTCTGTGGCGGAACTTTCTTTTTTATTTCTTTTTCTATTGTTTTTGGTTGTGTGCATCCGTAATACCTTCGGTTACTGCGTTGTTGCAGAGGCTGGGTGTAATTGGTATCTCTTCGATATTAATATATATTCTTTTTCTAAAATCTGACAAGACCAAGAAGACTGCACCTGTGAAGCTGAAGGCTAGGAGTCGCTGAAAATGAAAATTGAATGTTATGTGTAATCTGTGTTAGTGTCGCTAGACACTGGGCCAGTCATTGTTGGAGCGAACTGTATTCCTCCGTATTTAGAGTGTTTGGGACCTGGTCCAGCCAAGAGTAGCAACAATCCGAGATTATACAGCAGAAGCTTACTCACGGTCAGGTGTTCCTGCACGGTTGCAGAATAGATTGGTTGTTGAACTTTTCCCTTCCAGAATTCTATATCAATCAATGTTGGGGATATCGCTTATCGGAAATTTATCGGTCGACCTATGATAAGGGCTAAATCAGCCTGTTTATCGGCATATCGGCCGATTTATCGGTATCGACTGACTTGTCGACCAATTTATCTTATCTGTCAGACAACAATAAGCGATAAATTGGGATAGCGGCCGATATCTTGAACAGTGATCTTCATCCCATTTAAATCAGCATAGCCGGGTTCTGTCGATCTCTCCCTGTGCGTTTTGCTCCATTGCCATCATGCATAGATCATATGTATCGCTACATAATATGAGACCTTTGGCGGTTTGGCCTGTCATTTATAATTCTCGGCTTTTAATTTATAGAAGTTCCCAATATTGACAAAATTCAAATTGATTCTATTATACTACTAGGAAATGTATTTCGTTTGAGTAGTTAAATTTGAAACAACATATTAAAAAAATTGAAACAACATATTTGAACCGGATTTGCTATGTCTATGTTTTTTCTTATGTCATGGTCGATTTTTAACCCATTGGATCTTGCTTCTACTATACTACTAGGAAATGTATTTCGTTTGAGTAGTTAAATTTGAAACAACATATTTTTTTTGAAACAACATATTCCCTCCATCCCTAAATAAGTGTCTTTGATTTGTACAAATATGGATGTATGTAGACGATGTTTTTTTGACGTGATAGACGATGTTTCATGTCTGGATACATTCATATTTGGGCAAATTCAAGACACTTATTCTGGAACGGAGGGAGTATTTTAAACGGATTTGCTATGTCTATGTTTTTTCTCATGTCACAGTCGATTTTTAACCCGTTGGATCTTGCTTTAAGATTTGTACAATGTAGGTGAAAGATCATTTCTTAATCCCTAGTGTTTTGTGTGTTAGTTAACAATACCAATGATATACTAATCCTATTGCTAAGTATTTCAGTTTGGATGAAACTCATATCACAAATCCGAAAGCCAAATTGTAGAGAAAAAGAGTTTCTGGAATTCTTCCCAGACTCGGATATTCCGGTTCCCCAACTCGGATATTCCGAGTCAACCCCAGAAAATTGGCTAAGTCAAGTTCAGAAGTGGTACTGACTCCAATCGGAAATTCAGCTCGGAAATTTCAAGGACTCGGATATTCCGGTTCCCCAACTCGGATATTCCGAGTCAACCCCAGAAAATTGGCTAAGTCAAGTTCAGAAAGTGGTACTGACTTCAATCGGAAATTCAGCTCGGAAATTTAAAGGACTCGGATATTCCGGTTTCCCAACTCGGATATTCCGAGTCAACCCCAGAAAATTGGCTAAGTCAAGTTCAGAAGTGGTACTGACTCCAATCGGAAATTCAGCTCGGAAATTTCAAGGACTCGGATATTCCGAGTCAACCCCAGAAAATTGGCTAAGTCAAGTTCAGAAAGTGGTACTGACTTCAATCGGAAATTCAGCTCGGAAATTTTAAGGACTCGGATATTCCGAGTCACCCTCAGAAAATCGGCTAAGTCAAGTTCAGAATTGGTTCTGATCTCAACCGGAAATTCAGCTCGGATATTTTCAAAGACCCGGATATTCCGGGTGACCGGAATTTCCGGTGTTACTTAAACCGGAATTTCCGGGTGCCCGAGACAGCCAACGGCCAGATTTTGAGGGGGAGTATAAATACCCCCTCACTCACTCAAGAACAGTAAGCTCTCAGATTTTCTCTCTCCTACTATTCTTGAAAGCTCAAATCATCAAGATCTCCCAATCCTCCCACCCAAATTCATTGATCTTTGGAGGATTGGAGGAGAAGGCCCGGATCTACATCTCCACCGAAGGGATTTGCATTTCTCCCCCATTCACTTGGGGATTTCGTGGCTAGGGTTTCCGGTGGGAAAACCTAGTTCACCATTGTTGTACTCTTGGTGTTACCTTGACCTTTTGTGGTCCTTGACCTTTTGTGGTCTTCTTGGGAGCCCCCAATTCAGTTGTGGGTGTGTGCCTCAAGCGTTTGTAAGGGATTCGATCTCCGCCCTAAAAGGGGATCAATAGTGGAAGGTGAACTCGAAACCTTTGTGGTTGAGTTCATCGGAGAAGAAAGTGAGCCTTTGTGGCGTTGCGGCTAACCTGTTGTGGTAGCGCACACCTCTCCAAACGAGACGTACACCCTTGGGTGGAACTCGGGATTACATCTTCGTCTCCGCGTGCTTCACTCGGTTCCCTTTATCTTTGCTCCCTTACTTGCTTATCTTGTTAGCTTATTTATCTTGTCTTTGCTTAGTTTATCATTTAGGTAAATTCACCGTAGTTGCATATCTAGAGAATTTACCTTTTAGTTGAGCCTAAATTTGAAAAGACCTAAAATTTGTAATAGCACCTATTCACCCCCCCCCCCTCTAGGTGCCGGATTCCCGTTCAATTGGTATCAGAGCCAGGTTCACTTTTAAGGGCTTAACCGCCTAAGTGCAACGATGACGGAATCCGATGCCGAGAGGGCCGCCCGTGAAAAATTAGTGGCGGAGAAGGAGGCGTTAGCCAAATGGGCAAACATGGCCGATCTTATTGATATGAGATCGTCCTTCGAGGCCCAACTCCTCAAGATGAATGAGATCTTCATGGCACTCTTGAAGTCTAAGGAGTCCGAGGCTACTTCTCCCTCTCCTCCTCCTAAGGAACATGCAGGGAACTCTAAGGAGTCATCTTCGGATGGATCCAAAGATGTTACCTCAAGTGTTCCCGGGAAGGCGGAAAAGGATGAATCACCTAGCTCCTCTAACACCCCCAAAGGAGAGGAATTTCATAATGTCAACCATAATTACTCTCCTAACCCTCCTATCCCTCACCCTCATGTAAACTTTAGAAGTGATCCTCCTAAGCTTAAACCTACTCATTTCTCTCAATGGGTATTTCTAATGAAGTCTCATCTATGTAGTGCCTCCATTGAGCTTTGGCGCATCATTGAAGAAGGATACAAGCCCCATGATCCAACCAACTTGACAAGAAGAGAGGTGGTTGATAGCCAACTCAACGCCACCGCTCTTCATCAGCTCCAAATGGCCGTTGGAGAGAAGGACATGGCGCTCATTCAACAATTCTCCACCGCCAAGGAAGTTTGGAATGCTCTTTCCGACATCTTCGTCGGGAATGAGAGCATGAAGAAGAACCGGTATGATGCCTTATGCAATGAGGTGGAAGGGTTCTACAAGTTGGATGGAGAAAGCCACGAGGACATGTACCGGAGGTTGGTGTTGGTTGCCAACTCCTTCAAGAACCTCGGGGCGGAGTACATTAATGATGCTTGGATCAAGAGGAAGTTTGTGACCGCTCTCTTGCCCTTTGAGGAAACGGATTTGAAGACACTCCAAGGGAGACATGACTTTGCAAAGATGACATCCAATGAAGTTGTGCAAGAGATGACCGCATACAAGGTGGCCTCCAAGATTGCACAAGATGCAAGAGCTAGAGTCATAGGGATGCACAAGCATGCCTCAATTGCTTTGAAGGCCACCGTTGAAGAAGAGGATGAAGAGGAGTGTGATGATCAAGTCGAGCTATCTAGTGAAGCTCTCTCAAGAACTCTCACTCAACACATGGGTCTTGCGGCAAGAACCTTTTGGAAGAACCCCGGAAGGGCCAAAGCAAGGATTGACAAGAAGTTTCCCCCCAACGGAGGAAAGCCATTCAACAAAGTGAGGATTTGCTATAACTGCGATGACAAGAGCCACTTTGTTGCCGATTGCCCATGGGAGAGAAGAGAGGATCATGGTGGGAGGCTCGTGGCCAAGACGAAGGGCAAGGGGCCATGCCCATGAAGAAGCCTTTCTTCAAGAAGAACCAAAAGATTGTCTTGGTGACTCAAGAGCAATATCCCACCGATGATGAAGATAGTGACAAGGAGGATACTCCAACGCAAGTGGCCGCACTAGCCATTTCTTCCACACCTCCGTCACCCTTCTCCTCACCAAACGAGAGCCCCATCCTCAAGAATGCAAGATGTCTTATGGCAAAGACATCCGAGGTAAAATTATCCCCCAACTCCATATCACATGACATTGATGATGCTATGAGCTTAGAAGTCAAGGAAGAAATCATTGCTTTTGATAAATTCATGACTAACTTGCAAGGAGAAGGAAAGAAACATTTTGGCTCAATCATGAGTCGTATAGGTGAGCTTGAGGATGAGCTTGAATTAAAAGGTGAGATTGAGAGAGAGGATACACACGCTAAGGTGTCTCTCCAATCCTCTCTTGAAGATGAACAAGAAGCTCATGCTCTCCTTAAGGAGCAACTAGCTAAGATCACTAAGGATCGTGATCTCTACTCTGCTAAATGTAAAATTGTGCAAAATGAAAAGTCCGAGCTTGTAGTTGCTCATGCTAGACTTTGCGAAGACTTCGAGTCACTTGACAATGCTCACAAGGTGTTGACAAGTGATCACGAACGTCTTCTCAAGTCTCGTGATCAACTCCAATCTCGGATATCTACTCTTGAGAAACCTAGCACCTCTACTCCTTTGAATGCTAATGCAAATGGTGTGAAGGATATTGATAGGGTTGTGTTTGTTCCTTCCATGGCAACCAAGTACAAGACCTCTCTTGATAAAGGTAAGGGGACACTCACTACTCCCCTTCATGAGCGAGTGCCCCACAAGGGTAAGAAAGGTCTAGGCTATGTTGCTAAGGAGAAGAAGAAGATCAAGAAGAAGACCGAGTCCGCACAAGCCAAGAAGGATGACATTGCGAGTGGAAATGCCACAAGGGGCACTCTCACTCGTAATGACTTTGCAGGCATATCTAACCCCAACTATGCTTTATATGTTGATTATTATGGGGATGTCTATGCTAGATACATTGGTCCTTTTGATGGTTACATTGAATATGCTATTTGGGTTCCAAAGACCCTTGTTGCTAACCAAAAGGCACCCATTGCAAAATGGGTACCTAAACCAAAGAATTGATTGTGTGTAGGGTCTTGCTTCCGGAGGATCGAAATGGATAATTGATAGTGGGTGCACTAGTCATATGAACGGAAGCGTAACGGAGTTGAAGCCGAATGATGATCAAATGACCGTTACATATGGTGATAATTCTAAGTCTAAGGTAATAGGGCTCGACAAGGTGGTAGTGGCACCGGACATCACACTTGTGAATGTCTTGCTTGTCGAGTCCCTAGGTTTCAACTTGATCTCCGTCCATTCCTTAACTTGTTTGGGCTATACCGTTGTCTTCGAAAAGGAAATGGTCATTCTCTTGCGGAGCAAGTCTCTCAATGTGTCTTTCGTTGGGTACATTAAGAATGGGCTCTATGTGGTTGACTTCTCCGGAGTCACCACTTCCCATACAATGTGCCTATTCGCAAAGGCGGACTTGGGTTTGCTATGGCATCGCCGACTAGCCCATGTCAACATGAGGACTTTGCAAAGTCTCCACAAGGGTGGCCATATCCTAGGACTAAAAGACCATGTTTCTTTCTCGAAGGATCGAATGTGTAGGGCGTGTGTTGAAGGAAAAATGCATGACATCTACCATCCAAGCAAGACCATCATTTCTTCAAAAAGGGTTTTGGAGCTTCTCCATGTTGACCTCTTTGGTCCCATTCCGGAAGCTAGTCTTGGAGGCAAGAAATATTGCTTAGTGATTGTTGATGAATATTCAAGATACACATGGGTTTTCTTCTTCAAGACGAAGATGGAGACTCAACAAACTATCATCGACTTATCCAATGAAGCTCAACGTCAACACAATGTCCCTATCTTGGTGATAAGAAGTGACAATGGGTCCGAGTTCAAGAACTACACCTTAAACGAGTTCCTTAGTGAAGAAGGGATTCATCATCAATATTTCGCTGCTTATACTCCCCAACAAAATGGTGTAGCCGAAAGGAAGAACCGCACACTTATTGAGATGGCAAGGTCGATGATAGCCGAGTTCAAGTCCCCTCACAACTTTTGGGCCGAAGCCGTCAACACCGCTTGCTATTCATCCAACCGGCTATTCTTTCGCAAAGGACTCATGAAGACACCTTATGAAGTGCTTACCGGGAACAAGCCCAATATCTCCTACTTCCGAGTATTTGGTTGTAAGTGTTTTTATCTCATCAAAGGTGTTCGTTTAGGCAAGTTTGATTCTAAGTCTCTTGAAGGGACATTTGTGGGCTACGGATCCGAATCCCACACTTATAAAGTCTATGATAAGGCCTCACGCATAATCATAGAAACTTGTAGTGTGGTGTTCGAGGAGAATGACGGCTCCCTCGTGGAGCAAAGTGGTGTTTCCGTTGGTGATGATGAACCTCAAGATGCTATCCGAAGAATGGGGTTGGGAGTCCACCGCCCTGTTGAACTCTATTATGAGGTTGATCAACAAGGATCAAGTTCTTCACAAGTGGTGACCACCCCAACAGAAGAAACACCCATCGACAACACCGTGCCCAATACGCCTAGCCAAGAAGAAGCACAAGATTCTACAGTTGCTCCTGGAATTTCCGGAGGACCGGAAAATCCGGTTCAAACTGGAGTCGGAAATTCCGGTGGTTCGGAATTTCCGGTCCCTGAACCCGGAATATCCGGTCCTGCTGACATTCCCGGTGGCAGCTCGCAAGGACAAGATCAACCCTCTCCCTCACCAATGGACACCACTCCAATGGTTGATCAAGGCCATCAAGTCAGTCAAGGCGGAGACATGAATGATCAAGATGATCAAGCGATTCCTCCCACCACTCGGAGGGAAATCGAGATCCGCCGCTTGAATAGGGTTGGCACCTCACAAGAATTAAGAGATCTATCTCTTGACAAGGTGCTTGGTGATGTGATAAGCAAGGTCTCTACCCGAAGACAACTCGCAAGCTTTAGTGAACATCAAGCTCACATCTCCATGGTGGAACCCAAGAAGGTCTTTGAAGCTCTTGAAGATAAAGATTGGCTTGATGCTATGCATGAAGAGCTCAACAACTTCGAGCGCAACAAAGTGTGGAAGTTGGTGGAAAGACCCAAAGATTGCCGCAATGTTATCGGCACCAAGTGGATATTCAAGAACAAGCAAGATGAACATGGCATGGTGGTGAGGAACAAGGCAAGATTGGTGGCTCAAGGTTACTCCCAAATTGAAGGCATTGACTTTGGAGAAACCTACGCGCCCGTGGCTCGACTTGAGTCAATCCGTATTCTTCTTGCCTATGCCTCTCATCATAACTTTAAGTTGCAACAAATGGATGTTAAATCCGCTTTTCTAAATGGTCCACTAAATGAACTTGTTTATGTTAAGCAACCACCGGGGTTCGAGTACCTCAAGTATCCGAACCATGTCTACAAGTTGGATAAGGCACTCTATGGCCTGAAACAAGCCCCACGAGCGTGGTACGAGCACCTTAGAGAACTACTTGTAGACCGTGGATTCCAAGTTGGGGAAATCGACCCCACACTTTTCACTAAGAAAGTTAATGGAGAGCTTTTCATTTGTCAATTATATGTGGATGCCATTATATTTGGATCGACTAACAAAGCATTTAACGAAGAATTCTCTAAGCTTATGACTGACAGGTTTGAGATGTCTATGATGGGCGAGATGAAGTTCTTCCTCGGATTTGAGATCAAACAATTGAGGGAAGGAACGTTCATCAACCAAGCAAAGTACATTCAAGACATGCTCAAGAAGTACGAGTTGCTTGATCTCAAGGGTGCCTCTACTCCAATGCAAACCAAATGCCACCTTGAGCTCAACCCGAAGGGTAAGGATGTGGATCAAAAGGTATACCGCTCCATGATTGGATCTCTCCTCTACCTTTGTGCATCTAGACCGGATATAGTGCTAGCCGTAGGAGTGTGTGCAAGATATCAAGCGGCTCCTAAAGAAAGCCATGATGTGGCGGTCAAAAGAATCTTTAGATATTTGGCTTATACCCCAACTTATGGATTGTGGTACCCCAAGGATGCAAATTTCTCATTATATGGGTACACGGATTCCGATTGGGTGGGAGATCATGATGATAGGAAGTCAACCTCCGGCGCTTGTCAATTTATTGGGAGGTCCTTGGTGAGTTGGTCTTCTAAGAAGCAAAATTGTATATCTCTCTCCACCGCCGAAGCCGAGTATGTTGCCGCCGCAAGTTGTTGCACTCAGTTGCTATGGATGAGGCAAACTTTAAAGGAGTACGGAGTCGATTGCGACAAAGTGCCTCTTCTATGTGACAACGAAAGTGCCATCAAGATTGCCTACAACCCGGTGCAACATTCAAGAACGAAGCATATTGAGATCCGCCATCATTTCATAAGAGATCATGTGGCCCGAGGAGACATTGACTTATCATATGTGGGCACAAGGGATCAATTGGCGGATATCTTCACGAAGCCCCTTGAGGAAGGAAGGTTTTGCTTTTTGAGGAATGAGCTAAATATCATTGATTCGAGGTCCTTAGCTTGATCGCTTGCACACTCACCTAGGGCGTAATTGCATCTTATATAGTTTAGATGTAGGCATGGAAATAGGGGGAGTGCATTCCTAATACATTGGACCATCCCTCCCCCCATTATGCCGATAGCAAGTGTTCTTTTATCTCTATATTCATTCTTATGACTAATGAGCTAAAACGACGAGTATTGGTTATGTACCCAAGATACATCATCGCGGTAACATGCCATACACTCCTACATGGTGGCCTCGGCCACCGACCTCTTCTCCTTGAAGAGTTGATTTTATTTGGAGCTTATTGTTGCTATTTGCCCTCCTATTCATGCATGTGGGAAACCTACTCAACTTGGCTCTTTTTGTTTCGATTTGATTGTTGTGAGTTGAGTATGGTGTACCAATATCAGTTTGGAAATCTATCCCAAGCCTACTTCCCCTTGAAAACATTTCTCTCTATTGCACAAAAATCATCCATTTGAAAACTAGGATTTTGGTTCAGCAGGTCGGAATATCCGGTTCATTTTGAACCGGAATATCCGGTGACTCGGAATATCCGGTGTAAGTTACACTCGGAATATCCGGTCTGGCGGTTTGTCCAGAAATATAAGGGCAGGCTCGGGGTGAAGGGCTCATTAGTGCCCTTCTTCCACCCCGACCTCCCTCTCCTCCAGCCGCCGCCCCTGCTGCTCCAAGGTCCCTCCGGAGCACTCCGACCGCCGGGGAACCTCTTTCTCGACCGGATCTGCTCCTCCTTCGCCCCGGGAACTCACTCCTCCAAGCAACGGCCTCAATGGATGAGGGTAACTTCACTTTTCTTCTTCCTCATGTGCTTGCACTTGGATCTTGATGTGGAGTTATTTGTTTCAACATTGCTTGGTAGAGATTGTTCCTAGCACTATTCCCTGCCATCTACATACATTAGTTTTGCATTATGTTGGATCGATCTAGTTTAGACCGAGTCAATCTCAGATCTGCAGTTTCTGTCTGACTCGGAATTTCCGACTCAGACTGACTCGGAATTTCCGGTCCCCTCGAATTTCCGGTCATGTCTGAACCGGAATTTCCGAGTCAAACACTGCAGTTTTAAGATTAACTCATGTTTAACTACATATGATTCATCAAATGCCTATCTAATGTGTGTATTATCTCCTGACTTGTGTGCACTTACCTTATGCTACCCTCTATGCTCAAATTCACAGGTTCAGGTGGGAGTCCGTCCGCTGGGGCATCAAGGAACACAGGTAGAGCACCTGTCCACAAGAACCCAGTCAACAAGGGAAAGGGTCCTGCAATTCAGAGGCAGAAGAAAGCTGTTGTCAGCAAGCCTTCATCCAAGAAGAGGAAGAATGCCCATAGTCCCCAACGTCAGGACTACTCCAAGATGAATTCAGTGGATTACTCTCAGCTGAGACAGGGGGACTGGTACCTCAGCTCAAGAGACAACTCTCTCGCTGATCGCAGCTATTGGTGCCAAGCGCAGGAGCACATATTCGTGGACCTCTATCTCTCTCTGTCGAAGCCCATTCGACCCATGCACCCGTTTGATTTTGCATCTCTGCAGAAGAAAGCTGCATTTGCTGAGGCTATCCACATTGTAGAGACCATGGGTTTGGAGAGAATGGTGCTCACCCGTTGTCCCTACAACGCCCAGCTAGTGATGCAGTTCTTCGACACCCTAGTGATCAAGGGTGACTCGAAGAAGACTATGAAGTGGATGACTGGGGAATCATACTGTGAGTCCAACTTCGAGGAGTTTGCCAAGGTACTGGGCTACAACTTTGATGATGACAATCCCCAAGGCTTTCGCATGCACACCCCCTACAAGCTTAACAAGAAGGAAACTGCACACTTATATGGTGTGGGAGCCACCCCTGGGAACTCTCGTGACTTGCTTCCACTATATGATGTCCTTGTGCGCATCCTGCGTGAGAACATTGCACCGAGTGGTGGCAACAACGACAACGTGGTTACCCCTCTCTGCAACCTGCTCCTTCACTCCAACCGCATTGTGGAGGACTCTAATTCTGATGCTGACTGGAGTGTAGATGTGATGGATTACATCTACAATGAGATGTATGAAGCTATGACCACCATGGTCTCTATTCCTTATGCTCCTTACATAATGAAGCTCCTCAAGTTTAAGCTCCCTAACTACAACTTCAGCCATGGTGATTTGGAGCCACATGACTTCAAGAAGCTTTATGTGAAGAAGACTGTGGTCAAGCCCCCTCCTAGGCCTTCTACTTCCTCAGCTCCAGGTGGATCTTTCATGGGTGATGCTAGGAGGGCTGCTGCTGCCCCTACTCATGTTCCTGCCACTCATGCGCATGTCAAGAAGCTGAACTGGTTCCAGCGCAACATCCTTTGCATGAATGTGGACATCCGCAAAGAGCAATACAATGCCTACAAGGATCGCCGTCAGCTGGAATACAAGCAAGACTTAATCCTTCACCATGCTTCTGGCTCTCCTGCTCCTGCTGATCTGTCTGATCCCCTGACCTTTGCTCAGTGGAACAAGGGTTCCTTGGCTCCGTGGACACTGATTGACCAGGACCTTGGCGGCAGCTCTTACACCACTGGCTATGACTATGATGATGAGGAGGAGGCAAAGTCTGAGGAGTATGAAGAGGATGATGATGATGAAGATGATGGTGATGATGAGGAGAACCCCTCGGACTGAAAACTTCCATGGGACGTAGCATCACTCTTCTTCCTTTTTGGCGTTTCGATGCCAAAGGGGGAGAAGTTGCTCTACTAGGACTTCTTCGGAGATTTGCAAAGGGTCGGGCACAAGCTTATGCGTTTACCATTTATTTGCGCTTGTGTACATTTATCGTGTCTTAAGTTATTTGTGAACTCCCTTTATTTCATTATGTGATAACTATGTATTGAGACAATGGTTTGATGCTATCATTATCTTATGGTTGAGACTTCGAATTGATTGTGTTGGTATTCTCTTCATATTCTATATACACAAGATATGAAAATTTATCTAGTCTCAATTGCTACCATAATCTTACATTTTGTCTCGTTTCTCCTTTGTGATATCTTGTGGTTGTTGTTATAATATTGCTCCTATCCTTTGTCATATTGTGTTGCTTACTTGCATTTATTTAGGGGGAGCCATTTTCTGCCAAAAACATGATATTGCTTTTTGTTTCTATGCAAATCTCGGTATTTTCATCTAACACCAAAAAGGGGGAGATTGAAAGAACATTTCTTAATCCCTAGTGTTTTGTGTGTTAGTTAACAATACCAATGATATACTAATCCTATTGCTAAGTATTTCAGTTTGGGTGAAACTCATATCACAAATCCGAAAGCCAAATTGTAGAGAAAAATAGTTTCTGGAATTCTTCCCAGACTCGGATATTCCGGTTCCCCAACTCGGATATTCCGAGTCAACCCCAGAAAATTGGCTAAGTCAAGTTCAGAAGTGGTACTGACTCCAATCGGAAATTCAGCTCGGAAATTTCAAGGACTCGGATATTCCGGTTCCCCAACTCGGATATTCCGAGTCAACCCCAGAAAATTGGCTAAGTCAAGTTCAGAAAGTGGTACTGACTTCAATCGGAAATTCAACTCGGAAATTTCAAGGACTCGGATATTCCGGTTCCCCAACTCGGATATTCCGAGTCAACCCCAGAAAATTGGCTAAGTCAAGTTCAGAAGTGGTACTGACTCCAATCGGAAATTCAGCTCGGAAATTTCAAGGACTCGGATATTCCGAGTCAACCCCAGAAAATTGGCTAAGTCAAGTTCAGAAAGTGGTACTGACTTCAATCGGAAATTCAGCTCAGAAATTTCAAGGACTCGGATATTCCGAGTCACCCTCAGAAAATCGGCTAAGTCAAGTTCAGAATTGGTTCTGATCTCAACCGGAAATTCAGCTCGGATATTTTCAAAGACCCGGATATTCCGGGTGACCGGAATTTCCGGTGTTACTTAAACCGGAATTTCCGGGTGCCCGAGACAGCCAACGGCCAGATTTTGAGGGGGAGTATAAATACCCCCTCACTCACTCAAGAACAGTAAGCTCTCAGATTTTCTCTCTCCTACTATTCTTGAAAGCTCAAATCATCAAGATCTCCCAATCCTCCCACCCAAATTCATTGATCTTTGGAGGATTGGAGGAGAAGGCCCGGATCTACATCTCCACCAAAGGGATTTGCATTTCTCCCCCGTTCACTTGGGGATTTCGTGGCTAGGGTTTCCGGTGGGAAAACCTAGTTCACCATTGTTGTACTCTTGGTGTTACCTTGACCTTTTGTGGTCTTCTTGGGAGCGCCCAATTCAGTTATGGGTGTGTGCCTCAAGCGTTTGTAAGGGATTCGATCTCCTCCCTAAAAGGGGATCAATAGTGGAAGGTGAACTCGAAACCTTTGTGGTTGAGTTCATCAGAGAAGAAGGTGAGCCTTTGTGGCGTTGCGGCTAACCTGTTGTGGTAGCGCACACCTCTCCAAACGAGACGTACACCCTTGGGTGGAACTCGGGATTACATCTTCGTCTCCGCGTGCTTCACTCGGTTCCCTTTATCTTTGCTCCCTTACTTGCTTATCTTGTTAGCTTATTTATCTTGTCTTTGCTTAGTTTATCATTTAGGTAAATTCACCGTAGTTGCATATCTAGAGAATTTACCTTTGTGTTGAGCCTAAATTTGAAAAGACCTAAAATTTGTAATAGCACCTATTCACCCCTCCCCTCTAGGTGCCGGATTCCCGTTCAGTAGGAGACAAACAAAAAATAACGCGACATGCATATAACTCGAACTCCTAACCAGAAGGTTCATGCCATCACAGCGTAACCAATAGACCAATGAACATTTTCTGTTGTTATACGTTTGTACGGTAACAACTTGGACGATTTTGTTGTCATTTTTGCCAATGTCAAATTATACAGTTTTCGGGCAAACAATATTTCCTTTAATTTAAAATTTTCATCTTTCTCTTTATTTGTAAATTTTTTGACCTCTTTATCATTTCAGCAGGTAAATATATGCGACTATCCTATCGAAAAAAGTTGAATGCGAGTTTTAGATGTATTTTTTGTTGTTTGTTATACAGGTTGCACATGTTGCCCAATCATACTAGTACTTTTTGTCAAGAGAAGTGGAACGAAAATTATATATTTATTTTTCTGTTGTATTGAATTATTTTACGAGTTTAATTTTCTCGAGCATTTTAAACTTGTATTTTGTATAAGAAATATGTGTCTACAACTCGGTTTTAATATGAATCATACTTTTCCCGAAACGTGCCACTACCCTTCGTTTCTCACCAGAAATGGCTCGTTTGGTGGTCAGGGAAAACTACGGATCCCGGTGGGTGAAAAGCCCGCGCACAAATCCACGAGGGGGGAAGAGTATCCCGGCGATTCCCGTTCCACGCGTTTTCCCTGGGAGAGGTCGGGAGGTGGGGACGAAATCCTCTCCTCTCTCTCTCTCTCTCTCTCTCTCCGACGCTCGTTGGCATGGAGAGGTGACGAGGCTGGGCGCGACGCCTTCCTCCGACGACCACGAGCGAGCCGGCCCTCCCGAGAGCTGCACCTTCCTGTTGCTCCCCTCCTTCTCCTCCCCGAGATCAACTCCGCGTGAAACCTCTTCCCCTCCGGCAACGACGGTCGTGATCGCCCCCGTCGTCCTTGGACAAAGGAAGGTAGGCTTCCTACTGCTTCCCCATCTTGTTTTTCCTCCGTTATGCTCTAGTTAGTGAGGAATTTGTTCTCTGAATCTTTGCAGCTACGGAGGTCAGAGTTAGATCTTGGAGCGAAATCTTTCAACTAGTAGCTATTCTTGCAACGCTGTTGGCCTTTTCCCTCTTCAAGATCTGTCCACAAGTTGTGATTCGCATTAATTTTTGTTAGTACAGGTAAATCTGCTGCTCTAACGCTCTATTGATCCATTTGTCCACGATGGTGATGGATGTAGGGCCGTTGGTGTCCGCGACCAAGTGCTATAGTTAATTACCGACTTGTTGATTTTCTACTTCTAGTCAGTGTTCTTGTAATATGTCCATTCTGTAGTGCGATGAGTATCAAGCATGACTTCTTTTAGTCCATTCTGCAGAATCAAACATGATGCTTCGTCAATTTTTGTAGTCCATTATGTAGTCGTAATGACATGTCCCCGTAGCATCTATCCTGTCGTGGCTTTCTCTGTAGGTCTTCGTGGCTTTCTCTGTAGGACTACATAGAAAGCATCATGTTTGTTTGTTGCTTGCTTGTTTGAGCTGAAGCACGTTCTATTATGCAAGCACGAGTAAAACTGAACATCATCTGGTGTAGAAAGATTGGAGATGCCCTGAATGTGATGAGGACTTCGTCCGTGACAGTAGGTCGAGTGTATACGCTTGTTTGTGAGCGTTGTCTCGTGAGAGACAGCTTTCGTCCCCTCGCGTCCGCACTCTCGGTCTGGTCGAGCCGGAGTCCACCCTGTCCATCATCGTGCGGCGGCGGCCGGCACGACAAACAAAGCGTCCCTGACACGCCGCCGTCTACTCCGCCTCCTCCTATCCATCCCGCTAGCTCCCTCCACCACCACCTCGTCCCCTTCCTCGCTGGACGGCGACGATTCCCCACCTCCAACCTGCCGTTCGGGTAAGCCCTCTGCCGCTGCTGCTCCTGCGGCGTTTCCTGCAGCCTCCACTGCTTTCTGCTCGCCGTTAGCTCAGATCCATTCCGGCGCCCGACGGGCCGTCTCGACGGACCTGTGATCTTCCTCCGGAGCTGCCCGATGCTCTTTCCCGGCTGGGGATGAGTCACGAGCTTGCTCCTGCCTGCCGAATTGCGTGATCTCCCGAGACGCGACCTTTTCGTCGTGAACCGAGAGTCGCTGCCTGTCTCTGTATGTGTGCGGTGCTGGACGGACCGACGGAGTTAGTGGTTAGTTAGCCGGAGAGACTAATTTGTCGCTTAGGGATCGTCCTTCTTTGATTCAAATGCTGTCTGTCCTACTAGAAATTACTTTATTACTAATCTCTTCTTAGCCTAGCTTTTGCGTTTGGTCGTCTTGCTACTACAAGCCGAGGAAATACTTACTGGAAATGCTTCTATTCATAGCAAATTCTTCTTTCCCTAGATTGAAAAATACGCTCTTCAGATCGCAAATTGAATGATTGAGATTTCTATCCAGTTTATTTTACTTGTGATGTTATCGAGAATTTACGAGTTTTCTTTCTTTGCCCTTCTAGGTTTCTCGCTCATTCGGGGATGTGATTAACAGAGGGCGGTACTTCAATGCTAGAGTTGAAAATTTGATCCATCATTGCCCAGGAGCCAGGACCTTCCTTTTTCCTCCTTGGTCGTAGGAAGGCTCGATGTCTTTCCGAGAGGAGAGATATGTGAGGTTAGTTTCTCCCCTCTCCTTGCATTAAAGAGTTCGTTTTGCCCATTTTAAAGAGAAACATACTCCATTGGAAATATATTAGGGTAGCTTCATTATTGTTACATAATGTCTACATTCGATAGATTTTCAAACTTAATGTAATACAGAAAAATAAGAATGAGCAGTATTCAGAGTAGTCTTAACTGTACATTTTTTCCTTCAGATTTCAGGACTGGAGGTCAGAGTATTCTGTCACTTCAGAGAAGATAGTTTCAGAAGGAAGACATAATGCATTTGACTCAATAAAGGATAAGACTCTAGGAGCCTTGTCATTCCTCGGGAACGTTTCATATTCTGAAAACCTGAACAGATCAACTCCAGAGGAAAAGAAGGCCAAAACAGGAGTTCTTGATCCTCAAGGGCCATTTTTGCAAAGATGGAACAAGATATTTGTGATATCATGTCTCATTGCAGTTTCTGTGGACCCACTATTCTTTTATATCCCTGTGATTGATGGTGATAAGAGCTGCCTGTATTTGGATAAAAAGTTGGCAAGGATAGCAAGTATCCTGCGTTTTTTCACAGATATCTTCTATTTGCTCCATATGATATTCCAGTTCAAAACAGGATTTGTTGCTCCCTCTTCAAGAGTATTTGGTCGAGGTGTCTTGGTTGAGGACACATTTGCAATAGCAAAGCGGTATCTATCAACATATTTTCTGATTGATTTTCTAGCTGTTCTACCCCTACCTCAGGTACTTCATATGCCATTTTCCTTATTTACCCGCAAGAGTGGAAGTATCTAGCATCACATGTTTCTTTTATTTCTGATGATTTTGTACACATACACTTTTGTACTAGTTTGTTCAAGTATGATTATGAAGAAGGCAGTAGGAAACTGTTGCTCTCAGCTATATTAGGATACTTTAATAAACTTGTAGGGCCTAATGGCCCTGAATGCATAAAGATATGGAACATCCATGTAATCAGTTGCAGCAGCGGGGAATCAAACCCTTACCGACTCAGCAATGAGATGTTTAGTGCAGCTATGCACAGAAATGTTGACTGCTGATAAGATGGATTCACCAAGTGAATATAAGTGCGAGCATTTCATATTTAGGGCTCGCTTGGTTCTTGTTTAGTTTGCCCATCAGACAAATACGACGGAACGTATGGTTAACCTACGGATGTTTCTAGTTCTGTAGAAAATTTCCCATTTCCGGCCCAAATATCAGGAATCCAAGCGGGGCCTTAGCATGCTGGCTAACAAGCTAATGATGTACAGTTCAGTTACTTGGTAATTTGGTATAGTTGCACATTCAAAACATGCCAACATGAGCACACATTTTTAACCTATAAACTTGAATAATTGAATGTGCCATTTTTTTATTTTGGGTGGAACAATGTGATTTTTTTATATATTCCATGTATGGAATCTGTTGTCATAAAGCTGTAAATGACCACATCATTTTCGTAACCAGGTGTTTGTATTGATAGTGCTCCCCAATCTCCAAGCTTCAGAGATTATGAAGGCAAAAGATGTGTTGATGATTATAATTACATGTCAATATGTGCCTCGACTAGTCCGAATAATACCACTCTACCTTCAGATCACGAGGTCGGCTGGTATAATTACAGAGACAGCATGGGCTGGTGCTGCTTTTAACCTTTTAATTTATATGCTCGCTAGTCATGTAAGTTCTCTACTCATTACCTACTAAGAAGAATACAAGTTAAATTATTGCTCTCCTCCTTCTCTATAATAAAATTAACATCTTCGAATCCTAAATCCATGCTAACTTGAGTCCGTTGTATCTAGTTTTTGCATTATATTTCTTGTTAAGTTGTAATCCAGAAGGGTTGCTTGATAATAGTTCTCTATTTGTGACTTGAGAGATTCGAACTTCAGTTGTGAGACCACATCAACACAGCTAAAAATGAAATAAAGCAGGCCGTATGCTTCGTTTTGATGCAGAGGCTTGGGGGCTTCCACCTTCTCGAAAAAATCTAAAAATGATAGGTACACATGGGAGTTGGTATAAAAAGTTTATCCTAGATTCATGAACATCAAATTTTTGTTGTTAGTTTTGACCCCTCCTGGCAGTGCGCTCCAACGTCACGTCACTAAAGCACAGGGAACATGTTTTCTGAAACATACTACAGGCTCTCCATTATCAGCTTCTAAACCATAATGTGTGATACACTGTACCACGTACTCATAGCAGAAAAAAAATGAAATTATCATGTTGTCACACATCCCTTTCCCAGTCTTAAGCCTACAGGTGTTGGGAGTATCATGGTAACGTTTACTACAATGTGCAAATCAATCCTTGATTGCCGCGTCATTTCTTGATGTAATTTTCTTTTTGAAGGGAAAAACGTGTCCAGAACCTGAATCATAAGATGCCTAACTAAATGATTTGAAAATGTTAGCAAGTCTATTGTAAAACAAAGTGGCTTGATGAATCACCCTTGTCTAAACCTGGAATATTTGATATGATGTGATTGTGATATGAGAATGCTGATCATCTTATCCAGGCAAGCACTTGATCACTAAGAAATATCATACCTGAGAACTTCGGGATTTTAGACCAGCCTGTATGCCATAGTTGATACACATACTAGCCATACTCAAGATATTTCTAACTGGTGTGGTAACTGCTTGCAGGTATTTGGAGCTCTATGGTACCTTCTTTCCATTCAGAGAGAAGACACTTGCTGGAGAGAAGAATGTAACAAGAGGAGCTGCGACTTTTCATCTTTGTACTGTGGGAGTGCCATAGCTGGAGAGAATACTTTCTTAGCAAAGGCTTGTCCGACAAATGGGACCGCCGACATAGACCCAATATTTGGAATATATCTACCGGCTCTTGTTACTGTTTCACAGTCGACGAGTTTCTTTGAGAAATTTTTCTACTGCTTTTGGTGGGGTCTGCAAAGTCTGAGGTTTGCCTACTTCTCCCTCAACCACCGCACAATCTTCTTATCTTACTGTAAATTTTCAGTTTGTGTTCCACCAAGGAATGTTGAATTGAATTTAATATTGTATTTATGTATTGATTTACCTATTGCAGCTCCCTTGGTCAAAATCTGAAAACAAGCACTTACACATGTGAGAATTTGTTTGCTGTGTTTGTCTCGATATCGGGTTTAGTCTTATTCGCACTCCTTATTGGTAATGTGCAGGTATGTGTTTACCATGAATGCTAGTTTTTATTTGTATTAGTAATGTGCGAGTAATTAGTATTAATACATATAAGAAGTAATGAGTGCTAAATTGTGCCTTTCTCTAGCATGCTAAAACCACACCACAATTTGATATTATTATTAGATTGCATTGAGTGTCTTAGGATTAGTAGATGCGTATACTGGCAAAATCAAGTGATACAGAAGTTAAGTATATGAAGTTCGTTTAGGTGGTACAAGAGACATGTGAGTAACAACACTCTGTGGTACATTGTATTCTCTCTCTCTCTGAAATCAGATTTACAAAAAAAACCTACTATATTACATATCCATTAATCAGTTAGTGTCCACAAAGGCATTTAATTTGTTAGGCTTTTGTAATACTAATTCATTTCATGGTAGGCATCGAAAAATATCACAATTAAGCGATAGTTGAATCTGAACTGCATAGACCATGTCCTAGACAGTAAGCACGGAATATGAAGCCATCCTCTAGAATCTGTCTGCCACAGAACACACATTTTGCATCAACTTCGAAATTCTTCAAGTACCATGTCAGTCTGTCACGTTCCAGTACCCGATCTAAGTGCAAGCTCTCTAGCAAGTGTCTAGACTATAACCGTCAAGCAGACACCATTATCATGTTAGCTGCTAACAAGTACTGGTACCGTAGTTACTTGATTATTCTCAAACGACATGAGATAACACATAACAGTAACATGAGATTCCGCAACCAACAAGTTATAACTGATCTATATATTTCTGGTTTCTCTTTAGAATGGCTCCTTATTATTTGTCCAGCATTTATTTGTTACATATGTAAAGAAAAAAATCTTTCTAAAGGTGTAACCAGGAACAAGTATTTTAATTATATATTTGCTAGACTGCTAAGTTGTGTAAATGGACCGTACTAATGTTAATTACTTCTTTTGATTTTGTAGACCTATTTACAATCAGCCTCTGTGCGTATAGAAGAAATGAGAGTGAAACGGCGCGACACGGAGCAATGGATGGCACATCGACTACTTCCCGAGAACCTTAAGGAGCGAATACTGCGTCACGAACAATACAGATGGCAAGAAACAAGAGGAGTTGATGAAGAAGGCCTTCTTATGAATCTTCCCAAGGATCTTAGGAGAGAGATAAAGCGGCATCTTTGTCTATCACTTCTCAAGAAGGTATTTTCTCATGTCTTTTCATCTTCTAAGGGAATCTCATATGTCATTGGTTCTACTATATTTTATTATAGAATTCTTGTCATGAGTTTCCTCGTCCCTCCCAGTACCACATTTATCGTCGGGGTCACACTCACCGTCCAAATGGAAATTTACAGAATCATGTCAATGTAAAGTTTCCAGTTTTGAAAAATGCCACCGGATGGCTCAGTGTCATGTAAGACCTGGACCCACATGTCATTCTCACATCAACGGTTTTTCAGAGTTGAAATCTTACAGTGGCATGTTTCCAGTGTTCCCATTTGTAGTGCTGAGCTCTACAGGCTCAACCATACAAAATGTATCAAATCATATGTGGAAGATTGGATATTTTTCCCACTTAGTGTCCTCCAGTGGGATGTTCTTGCCACTCACTCATGCTTATCTAGCTAAGTTTGTTTTCGAGTACGCCTAAGTCAGATTTTGAAAGCTTTCGAGTACGCGTAAGTCAGATTTTGAAAGCTAATATCTTAATATATATGCAGTATAGTTGTGTGGTTTTAGAATCAAACAGTGAAAGCTCCAGGTTGCAGTTAGTTGGTCTCTTGTCTTAGTCCTTTTCCACGTTTGCAGGTTCCTATGTTTGAAAACATGGACGAGCAGCTCCTGGATGCTTTGTGTGATCGTCTAAAGCCCATGCTGTACACCGAGGACAGCTGCATAATTCGAGAAGGAGACCCGGTGAACGAAATGCTTTTCGTCATGAGAGGATATCTCGAGAGTATGACAACAAATGGCGGACAAAGCGGTTTCTTCAACTCCAATGTTCTGAAAGGTGGAGACTTCTGCGGTGAAGAGCTCCTCACTTGGGCTCTTGACCCCGCCGCAGTTTCGAACCTCCCTAGCTCAACCAGGACAGTGAAGACATTGTCCGAAGTCGAAGCCTTTGTTCTGAGGGCTGATGACTTGAAGTTTGTTGCCACCCAGTTCAGGAAACTCCATAGCAAGCAGCTCCAGCATACCTTCAGATTCTACTCACAACAATGGAGAACCTGGGCCGCTTGTTTCATACAGGCAGCTTGGCACAGATATTGTAGAAAGAAGCTGGAAGATGCGTTGTTTGAGAAGGAGAAGAGGTTGCAAGCAGCGATCGTAAGTGACGACTCTACCAAGCTCAGTCTTGGCGCAGCACTATACGCCTCACGTTTCGCTGGCAACATGATGCGGATCCTACGGCGGAACGCCACCCGAAAGGCCCGTTTGCAGGAAAGAGTGCCGGTAAGGCTGTTACAGAAGCCCGCAGAACCCAACTTTTTTGCCGAAGGAGAGTAATTTTTCCATATACTTGTTATGCCCCATCAACTGGTAAAAGTTTGCTCCTGCGGCCCCATCAACTCACCACTTGACTCGATTTATGATTGGATGTTGTACATAGATATACCACGTGTCTGAAGCTTTGTGATTTGTACGCTGTAATTAAATGCATTTTTTTGTTGTTGTCTGTACATGTGCTATCTTTGTATGCACAAATACAGAATGCATATATTTTTATAAGCATTTCATATTGCATTTGAACCACTCATACTCAGGAATGAAACTCTTTACTTTCTTCGACTCTTTGCATTCAAAACACTTGTACACGCGCGCTGGTTCTGGCGGACAGGTGGATTAGTAACGGTGTCTGCCAACCTTGCTTCTTCGAGAGATTGTTTTGTTAGGGTTTCCTTGATGGGTGAATTAGCAATTTAGCAGTGACATTAGCTGGGGCGGAGCTAAGGCCCATCGCGTTGTGGCAAGAGAGGAGGTATGAAGTCATTTTCAATTCTAGGTATGAAGTCATTTTGGGGTAGCTGAAGCACCATTCATATCGCGGGTCTGCCTTCGCACGGTTGATCTCTCTCTTGCAAGTCTACAGTGAAAAACCGCCTCGCCGGTTGTCCAAGTTGCCGGTTTTGATCTGCAGTGGTATTTTTCTCTCTTGTAAATCTTGTAGTCTTCTACAAGAGGTCAGAGTATCTGCGGTTCACATGACTTCCAAGAACGTACCAATAGTAAAAAAAATACGAATAGGGTGTCACTACACGTTGAATTTTACGCTCTCCGTTTCATATTAAATAACTTTCATTTATCCAAAAATGAATTTATCTAGACTTATAATATTATCTTTATATACATCCACTTTTATACAAAAATCATCTAATTTAAAATAGAGGAAATACATAAGTCGAAAATACCAGTAATTTGGAGCATGCGTCGTGGTGCATGAAAGACATACTAGGATATTTTCTGAAAGATTGTGCGTATGACAAATGAGAATTCCATGAGGTTGGATCCACATTTTTCTACTCCGTATTAAATTGCTTGCAAAGTACTCCCTCTGTTTCACAATAAGATGTTTTAGATATGTTTCATGTTCATATGATGTTTTAGATATGTTTTATGTTCATATGTATAAACATGTATCTAGATATGTTTTAGATATGTTTTAGTAGACCTTACAAACATGTATCTAGACATGTTTTAGATATACACGCTCATAATTCACAAAAAAAAGATATATACGCTCATTTTAGTCCAAATCTAGGTAACATGTGTTACACATAAACCATCTTATATTGTAAAACAGAGGGGAGTAGACCTTACAAACAAATCTTCTGGTTTTAATTCCTACAAACCAAACAAACTTTATATAGAGAAAAGGACAAAATTCCCTAAAATCCTACAAAGTTTCTTGGAACCAAAGATGCCAAAGTTCTAGCGTGCACACCCGGGCGACCTATCGGTGGACTCAACCGTCACAACCACTAAGGATGAGAAAACGGGATCCGTTTGTCCCACTTTTTCTCCATTTTATTCATATCTCATACAAATTTTTATCCAAAAATTTAAATTACACATAGAGGAAATGAAAAAAAAAGAGACAAACGGGTTCCATACAGCCAAGCTCTCCGACTTCCTGGACAACATATGCAACAAGAAGCACATGATACTAGCCCGATCCGGTGGTTGTGCTACTCCTTTTTTCATAGCACGGTTATCTACTCCTTCTACTCCTGGACGTCTGACGAGGCTCCACAATTAGGCTATTTTTTTATCGAAGAATTTTCATAGGAATACTAGAAAATTCTAATCCATAAGAATTTTTCTTAGGAAATCCATTTGGATCAAAGGAATGAATCCTTTAAAATTACTATGGATTGCATTCCTATACCTCAATTCAAAAGAAATTTGAACATCCATACTAACATCTTTTTACACTCATTCGCGTAGGAACGAGCACTTCTTATATTTTCTTGTATATCGTATAAATGACCATTCCTGTAGATTTACTATGTTTTTGTTTTGCCACAGGATAATCCCAATTTTATTTTTTCGCTATTTATGTCGGTCGAAGACTTTTTATTCGCTCCCGATGGGAGTACACTAGACCATATTCGACGAGAGACTTCTGCATTTTTGATATGATTCGTCCAGTCAAACCGCCGGTCGACTTTTGATTTATGTTTTCTGTGCCAGATGGATGATGTCATGCATGACAATCATGGCGTGCGCGCAGAATTTTGACAATACGTGTCACTTTGGACCCACTTGTTTGACCATGGATGACGCCGGTTCGGTTTTGATTTGACCCGACGTGGCGAAATTTTCACAGGCGTGATGACAACTTCCTCGTTTATTGTGCATAGTGGGCGGTTTGGCCTCCGATGGTTGCTCTCCGAGGATGCCATGTGGTGCGGTGATTTTGCACGAACGGCTGCGATTGCCTCTCACCCTTAGGTAAATATGGATCTCGCTGTCGTAAATTATTTTACCCTGCCATTTGCCTCCCTAATCCTCTGCTCCTCCTTCTTCGCCGTGCGCACGTTCTGTTCTTCTTCCTTCTTTCGCCATGGCTCCCAAGAAAAGCTCTGCTACCACAATTGCCAAGAAGAGGAAGAGTGGTGTGACTGCGGCCGCTGTTGTAGTATCCTCCACTACTCTGAAGAAGGCCTCGGGGGGGCTGGGCTAAGTCCTCTGTGACTGAGAAGAAACTGACGGCGCTCCGCAAGGAAGGTCTGTTGTTTATGGTAATTTGCGAGTGCTTTTTGGGAGTATCCTCGAGCTGGGCACTCCGGAAGTCTATCTTCCGGGTGCATCACATGTGCCGTGAGCCCGTGATGGCCATGTGAATCTAGTGGGAGGGTTTGTGTTCTAAGTGCGGGGTGACTGCAAGTCTGCGCAAGGGTGGAGAGCCAAGTGGTTCTACGTCTCCATCGACCAGGACGTACACCCAAGGTTCTCGACTGGGACCACCCCGGTAAAGACGAAGGCGTGAGAGCATCCTCTCTCTCTCTCGACTGAATGTAATGTCAGCTTCTGATCCTCACAGGAAATCTGGCACGGCCGGTGGAGCCATGACTGCCATGTTCACGTGTCGAGTATGAAGTTTGTGTTGCCTGTTGGAAGGACGCCCTTTCATCCACGATTTTTTTTAGAGTACGCAATTGCATCTTACTTTTATAGAAGACATAGGCTTGAGTACAAGAAAATTGACAATCTGTTACGCACAACATTGTCAAAACACCACTTCAAAACGGCTAGTCCGACACAAACGGCACAAGTAAAAAGCCTATCCTAAACTGAGAGCAAGTCCGCGTCTCAATCGAAGACACCGTCTTTCAGGAAGAACATTTTCATCTGACTTCTCTTGTCAACGCACCATCCTATAAGCGGGGATGGCGGGAGTCGATCCATCCAGAGAAATCGTCATCTTGAACCCGCTAGCAAAGATGTGTATAGCGCCCCTGCATCTCAACCTGGTAGCGGCGAGCACCGGAGAAGTACAACATAGGACCTCCAAGTTGTGTATCAAACGCAATGCTCTCACTAGAGGGACGACATCGAGACGCGCCATTGTGCCAGTCCAACTGTAGTTTAACGAAGGATAATCTCGCAAAACATCTCCTTTTGATTATTTTGCCGCGTCCATCTCGACATTCTATGTGCGCACATCAAATTTCATTTTAGGCCAGGTGTATATTTT
This sequence comes from Poa annua, assembly GCA_026929855.1. Lineage (NCBI taxonomy): Eukaryota > Viridiplantae > Streptophyta > Magnoliopsida > Poales > Poaceae > Poa > Poa annua. The sequence goes on along the minus strand of CM049428.1, from coordinate 116,710,200 downwards.
TACACACAACACAAAAGTATCCATTTCCGTGAAACGGGAATGTCAGGATATACACGCAATTTGCTTGAGAGTATTTTGACATTTTAAAATGCACTTAAAAACATTATTGGCCCTGTAAAACTTACACTAAAAATTCGCAGTAAACATCTATGTGCATTAGAGGCCATATTTTCCCCCTTTTGGAGAAAACTACTTTGGTTCCAAAGAGATTGTTTTTTTTACAAGCACAAGTGCTTAAAAGGAAAGAAAATACAAAAACGTTTTGGAAGAAAATCTGCAGCATACAGCATAAAAAAGCGGAAGTTAATCAGGCGTTCTTTTGAAGCTTGACGTAGGGTTTCAATGGGAATAGGAACAGGTCGAGCAATTACCTACCGAGACTCTTAATCTGCACCATTCATTTTTGGATCGCAGGCCCCTCCAGCAAACATCTCTCACTTTCCTTCTTTCTTTCCCCTGTCAATTTGCTTCTCCTTTCCTTCTTTCTCCCCGCAGCAGCAATGGGATCCGGCAAGTTGTGTGTTTCCAAGGTAACCATCAGGTCAAGTTGCTCTAAAGCTAGTATCCCTGTTGTAAAAAAAGAGTATCCCTGTATTGTCAAAAAAAAAAAAGAGTATCCCTGTTGTAAGCGAGCGAGCCAGCATTTTACTTTATCTTGCAATTAGGTTCATTGCAATAATCATATCCTGATGTTCGTGCATGGACGTGCTATTCGCTGACCGGTTTGTGTTTACTTAACTTGTTGAGTCTGTCTTTTGAGAATAATCACTCGAATTGGACAGTAGCCATTTTTTTGGTCTGTGTGGGAAACCAGGAACAGATCGTGTTTCCAACGTATCACATCCCGAAGGATCCTACTACTACTAATGTGATATTATACATGTGTAATTTTTTACATGGGTGGGCGAAATTCTAGAAAAGCGAGCTCCAAGGCATGCGGTTGAATCCATAACGAATGTGGTGCGGGAGATCTTTGGGTAAAGTCATGGACGGAATCCAATACATCGGAGGATTGATGTGTGACTTTCCAGTCCTAGCCTTTGAGAGATTTCGTGTATGTCTTTTTCTGATACCGCCCTCAAACTGCAGCAGCTGAAGCTTGTGATGTAATGAAAGTGTGGTTTTTGCTTCGTAGGTTTAAGTTGTCGGTGTCATGTTTCTACTCATTCTATCAAGTCGCGTGGGGTTTTTGTCTTACAACTTCTATAAGTCTAGGAGTAGTTTTACCCTTAAAATGTTTTCTGGACCACGTTGATCTTAGTTTCTTACATGAAATTGAGATCCCTTGTAGGTTCATTTTCCCCTCTTTTTTACTATTAAGCTCTCTCTCTCTCTCTCTCTCTCTCTCTCTCTCTCTCTCTCTCTCTCTCTCTCTCTCTCTCTCTCTCTCTCTCTCTCTCTCTCTCTCTCTCTCTCTGGGTCAGAGGAATATGTATATTTGATTAGTTTCATACTAATACCTATTGGTGCTTGACAAGGTTATTTGAAAAATTGCTGCACAGATTACCAGTAAGCTCAGCTAGTATGAGCTTTCATCAACCGTGTAGGTATCGATATTGAATGAACTAATTTCAAAAGGTCAGCACAATTAAGTGTGAAATTTGTAAATCCACAGTTCTCAGTACTTCCTCAAAAATCCACCGGTAATGCGCTGATGGCGCTCAAAATCTTTAATTTTGGCTGCTAAGCCGATTCCTGACAATGAGTCTCGATGTCAAGACCTCAAGGGTGACGACACACCATTTATTCCTTACATCGATCCACACTAGTATTTATTCATATGGGAAGGAGGCTGGATTTTTTAAATCTCCCCTATACAATATGCGGGTTGATCCCTATGTTTTTTAAAATTGGCTATATGCCCCCCTCCGAATGTGCTTATTTGCGCCCCCCCCCCTCTTTCTACAATTCCTGGCTCAGTTCCTGGATTGGGCAGGTCCATATCTTATTCCATACAAGTAAAATTCCCATGCGTTGCAACGGGCAGAAAAACTAACTTTTATAAGAACCTTGGTCAGCATAATCCATGAGGAGCAAATTTGTTCATAGGACCAAGCATACATCATTGTGCCTTTGCAAAATGCAGAGTGGTCGAACCATACCAGGTTCGGTATGGTAATTGATCTAGTAGAACACTCCCTTCAGACCCTTACGACGCCGGAGGGTGCCTTTGGAGTCTGAGAACCATGTAACATAAAAAGAGGGCATATTTTCAAAAAGATGCAAAAGGATCTATGCCTCTTAGATGCCGCCGACTATAGACAGTTGACCATGCTTCCAGTTTCGCCTATTTAAGCACTTGTGTTCACAATGAAACGTTTGGAGAATAAATAATAAGAGAGTATCTTAATTAAGAGTAAAATTAGCGCGAATTCAAAAGATAATGTGTAATGTTTAAACTCATTGTAACATTTTCTTGTTGATGAGACATTTTTCATACAAAATAAGGACCTTGTCTCCTGATAATTTTGGTCATGTCAAAGATAAAAGCTTTTACTCCTCTCATGTTAGCCAAGATATAAAAGGTTATTTAGCATGGTTGAAGTTTGCTGCTACATTTCATCACATCAACCTAAAGATTTTAAATACCGGGTAACAAATGATGGTGACCTACAATGAGACAACTAGTTACCTGACCAAGCACTTTATGCTCCTGGTTTTGGGGGCATCTATGTATCCTGAATCATCCAAAAGGAAAGATTTTGATTTTGGTTTTACAAAGGTCAACATATTCTGTTTTCAGTCCAGGCTAAATGACAAGTATTTTCCTCCATTTGAAACTCATAACTACATACAAATGCACACAGGAAAGGACATCCCCACTCAAAGTGTGTAATTATGTATGTATTTATAACTCAGCGCTGGTTTCTCCTTGGAGTTCCCATTTATCTATCATTGATGAGATGATAGCTGAAATTACTGGAGATATGATCTGCATATACAAAAAAGCAACAACAACATGAAAGTTCTCTGGGAGATCAGATGAATAGATAATTAAAACAGATTGCTCGACATTTCCATGTGACAACTCTCTAGTAAACTGGGCTACGACTGACAGAGATAGTGCAGTCAAGTAAACTGCTGGAGAAACCATCTCCATATAAACAATTCTTGGATAATATAACTTCAGACTGCATTCTGCATATTGCATCTCCTATATTTGTTCGATGTCCAAACATAACTGGTACTTTCCATAAGCCAACAGAGAATTATCCAGTTTCTTGGTACATTTTACTAACTAAAGACAAAATTGCACTGACACCGTGGAAATGTTACTCTTTTGCTTCCCTACCAGATCCAGAAACACCTTCTTTACAAACTTGCATATCTTAGGAATGCATGCTGCAACGTTGTCATCAGCAAACTTTGAGTTACACTGAACTCGAACTCCCTAGAGAAGTAACCTGATTTTTGTTGTTGTGGAGTCCATGATAGTTACTGCCATTTCAACAGCCTTGTTCAAAAGTAGTATTGGATTCACAATTGAGCTAAGCACTCCCAACTGAAAATCAAAGCTGTTAAAGTCCAATGGTAATCATTTATCTATCATTGATGAGATGATAGTTGAGGTTCCTGGTATCCAACAGTGCAGGGATTAGTTTGATTTACCACCTTTTGAGGTTAGCTGCGGGCGGATCAGGGCATGGGGCTCGGTGAATCCGCGTCGGGCCGCCAGAAGAGGGCGGGGGGCGACCCATCTCCTCCTCCCTGCTCCATCTCTACCACAACCACACTCGGCGGAGGTACTCGAACTACTCGCTCTCGGAGCAGTGAAGGAGCGCGACCCGCTGAAGCTCGGCCAGGACATCTGGTCGTCAATTTGCAAAAACTCATAGCAGATGGCTCAAATCGCCAACTGGCGCGCTGCAACACGGCTACTTGCGTTCATCAGAATCGAATCACGATCCAAATCTAGCAAGATCGGGCTAGGGTTCCTTACCGAGGAGGGAGGGCGCGGCGGAGAGGATGAGAGCGCCGACTTCACGCGTGTCGGCATGGGAGGCCACCCCTTCATCGTTATTCAACCACCACTTGTTCCACCGCTGCAGTCCCCGCCATTGATCCCCATCCGCCGGACCCGTCGCCTCCCAATCGCGAGAGGGGTTGGAGACGAAGGTGCTCTGTGCGATTTTTGAAGGAGATATGCCCTAGAGGCAAATAAATAAGTAGTATTTATTGCATTATCTCATAAGTTTATAATAGGTTTGTGTATTATGCTATAACTGTATTAATCGGAATTATTAATACACGTGTGATACACAGACAACCAGGTCCCTAGCAAGCCTCTATATGAGCTAGTCCATTGGGCAACAGTTGATCGAGATTCCCGATCAAGGACAATGACGTCGGTTGACAATGGGGTCATCTTGTTAGTTGAATAAGGTGGTGGACATACGCAAAGTATTGCAATAAGATCGTATTACGATGTTTGTCATTTTCAATAGATAAGAGTGTGGTAGCTTATTCCTTAGACCGTGAGACCGTACTTATTGTTGCTTCGTAGGAGTGCTTTGAGAGCATCAAACGTTGTGTCTTATATAGCATGACAATAACGGTGTCCATCTTGGGTATTCCGAAAGAGCATCAAGACGTAAGGATCAAGAGCGGGATTTGTTCATTCTTGTAATGGAAAGATACTCTGGGCCCACTCGGTGATATTGCATCTATATAGCTGCGCAGCTTGTGACTAGGTCATGGAGATGTAATATCACAGACGAGTTAATAACCTTCGTCGGTAACGAGATACAGCAAAGGCATCGGTGTGTCTACAATCATATCTCGGACAAGGTAGTATCGCAGAGACAAAGGGAATGAATATCATACTTATGGTTCAACGACGATATTCGTGGAATGCACAGGGGTCGTCATATATTTCCAGGTATCCCTGACGATCATTGGTGAGCGGAGTGTCTCGACCATGTCTGGAGTGTTCCCGAATAGCGTAACAAACTTAAGGTCTTAGCGACGCTAGGAGATAGGTTCTGGAATTTTATAGGTTTTTATTGGAGAGAAAGAAATGATCCGGAAAGAGTTCCGGTGGTCCGGAAGGAGTTCCGAGGAGCTATGGAATGGTTCCGAGAATGTCCGAAAGTTGTTCGGGTGGTTCCCAAATAGTTTTGAAGTCATGGGATATTGAATTATATATAAATATATTAATTATGAATTAATGGGATCTTTATATTAGTTTAATATTAATTAAATAAAGGAAAAAGGGGGCTCCCACCTAAATGGGCCCTAAGAGGGCCCAAGAAGGGGAAACCGCACCCCACAAGGAAGGGAAGGCTTGGGCCTCCTAGTCCAACTCGGACTAGGAGTGGGAGAGCCCATGGGGGGTTCGGCCGAACCCCCCCTCCCCTCTCCTCCTTTTAGTCCCACATGGGGGAGCCAAGGGGGTTGGCACACCCCTTCCCCCTTTATATAGCAAGGCATATTAATTGATTTAATTCATAGGAAATTCAATTAATTCCCAATTTCTCTCTCGATCTCGTGGTTCCCAAGTCGGAGCCGCGCCGAGCTGAGGAAGAGGGTCTCTCTCCACCTAAGCCATACCGCAGAGCGCCGTTGCTCTGCGGGATTCCAGATAAGATCTACTCCTGCGATTTCAGCTGGATCTGAATGACCGGGAGTTGTCGCTAGGCTCCGTATGTTTGCGAGTGCTCGGAGGCTACTCTATTGAGGAGCTTGGGTGACGTCGTCTCGCCCCCTGCAGCCGCCGCGTCACCCCCCTCTGTTGCCGGCGCGCCAGCCCCGGTGCTGGCGCTCTGCCTTCTTCCGCCCGACGCCCGTCGACGCAGATCATCGTCGACACCCCGACGTCATCGACTCCGACATCGCGGCAAGTTCTCCGCGACCTCGAGGTCGGCTACGTACGACTTCATCGTCAACGCTTGTGCGGGAGCGTAATCCCCGCTATCGGTCTACATGGAGGTAATGTAACCCGTTCCGCCACCGTTATCGCATGTACTAGATAGATAGATCCTGGCTAGTTAGGGTTTCGCTCGTTAGAAAATTATTGTTTTCTGCCCCGTAACCCCTTCAGTGGTATCAGAGCCGATCTATGCGTAGTACTGCTGGTACGGTTAGAACTCATGTTGAATGAGGACGTCTTTCTTATATTTGCTACCCTCTAGCGTGCACTTGCGATGCCTTCGGTATTGAGTTGATGAAGCGGCCCGGACCGACTTTACGCGTACGCTTACGCGAGACTGGTTCCACTACTGACATACGGCTTGCACCGTATCTGTGGCTGGCGGGTGCCTGTTTCTCTCTCTCTAGTCGGCAAAGCATTTTCAATGGAGGGCCCGAAAGGGATGCTTAAACATGCAATTATACGATCGACGTTGTGGTACAAAGTTCGTAGGTAGGGAAGTGATTCTCTTACGAATAAGCCTATTTGCCACGTAAAACTTGCAAAACTAAATAAAGCTAGAGGCGTCTAACTTTGTTTTGCAGAGGCGTTATTTTATGTGACATGGTTACGGTAAGTTTTGATATTACTCGTACTTTCGGAGGCAATGGAGGGCTCTGTAGACTCGGAGCCATGCCGGGGCTCCGGGGGCCAGGCACATGGCGCCATGAAGGTCCAGGCGCATCGACCATGTCACATCGCACTTCATTGCATCATTATTGTGTGCTGTTGTGTGTGCATCCTATTGATTGCTTATATGCTAAATATACAACGTAGCATCATAAAAAGGACGATCCCTAACAAATACCAAAATTGTGTTCTCCCTCGTTGCGCACCACCAAGAAAGTTCTACGTTATGAGGCAGGCCGTGATGATCGGGTGTCACACATCTCGTCGTTCGCATACAGTGGGTGTAAGCCATGTTGCACGCGCAGGTCTTCGAGGTTTGATTGGCGAGCCTAGCATACTCAGAGGTATGGCCTCGGAACACAGGAAGATCGAAAGATCGAGCACGAGTCATAGAGTTATGATCGACATTTTATGTCCACCTTTGAAGCTGTGCTGCCGGCCGTGATGATCGGGGGTGGTGTAGTGGATGGGGGTCGTGTCATCGCCGCTATTATTTTAGGGATAATAATATTGGTGTGGTGTGTTTTTGATAATGAGATTATAGGACTAAAACTCACCTACATATTATAAAACTTAACCTTACCTCTTTTGCGATCACATATGTAGACTACGCAACTATACTTCGGTTACTTCCTCAAGAGCCCGGATGCTACATTAGAAGCCGACGGGTCCAACTTCATCAGATGGTACAGGGGTTTTAGAAACATTCTCGAACACAACAACATTCTATATGTTCTCGATGAACCATTAGGAGAAGGACCAGGAGATTCTGCAAGCGAGGAGGAGGAAGATGATTTCCGCAGGCGTCGAGACATATTCATTGAAGTGGAGATCACCATGACCGTATGCCTGGCACCCGAGTTGAAAGAGATGTTTCGACGCAAGGAGCCAAGCGTCATGATGGATGCGATAAAGACACACTTCGGGGATGAATTAAAACGTGAGCAATTCAGGCAGCTTAGAATGTTCCAGACCATTCACATGGAGGAGCATACCTGTCTGAAGACACATTTGAAGAGATTGTATGACATCTACTTCCAGCTGACGATGGTCTTCGATTACTGGATGGCGGATTCTTGCGCCATTCGGACTGTCCTGATATCTCTACCTCCTAGCTATGAGAAGCATGTACGTAAGTACATTTTGAAAGCCGACGATATGAACTTCTACGTATTCATACGTGAGTTCCAGTCTCTGAAGGTTGATTCCATCGAAGGAGAGATCTTCGATGCTACAGGTATATATTTGATATATGCAGAATTATGAATTCGCCCATGGTATATGATGAAATGTTTGATAATTGCTCTGTTTGTGAAACAGGTCCTGATTATCACGTATATGCGGCGCAGTTTGATATGACCTGGCGCTGAAGCTGGTAGTCAAGGAGTTGATGGCCTTTTGGTGTTCACGTCCTCAAGTTATCATAGTTATCATTAATAGTTTTTGATATGATCTTTTGTAATAGTGAGCGAGTGTGTGTGTCTTGATTGTTGCAAGACAAAGTTATTCATGTAATAAGACAAAGTCAGTTGTTTTATGTTATGGAACAAGTCAGTTGTTTTATCTTATGAATAAAGTTTCCACATCTCAGTTACATTGATTGTATGATAAGTATTCATAATTGTAGATATGATGAAATAGCCTGTCCCATGAACAAAGGTTCTATTTCTAGAATAAACACCGTCGAGTTTAGTCATAAAAGCAATGAAATAAGTAATGGATGTTGTTGGTCCATTTAAGTATTTCGAGTGCTGAGTTGATTAAGCTTAAAATCAAGTATTGAAGTTGCAATACTAGCGGAAATTAATTGAGTGTCATTTTTAAATGATTAATTAATGGTGTTTATTGCATGATCCGAATTCTTTCATGATTTTGGTAAATAGGAGTATTTGCCCGATAAATTATGGAGTCTGAAATTAATTTGATAATAGATCAAATGGGGTTTTTCACAAGAAAGATTAGTGAAAATTGTATTCACGAAATTCGATCAAAGGACAATATTTTTGAATTATGCTTTCAACACAAGAGGCTTGTGGTGATTTGCTTCACATAATTATAATGTCATATATAGTGATATGTGAGGAATTATAATCATGCTCTATTTTAAATAAAGTGTGGCCTATCAGAATCAGTCTTAGAATCTCTTAATACGTTCGAAACATTATAGTCGATGTCCACTTTAGAAAATAGATATATTTCTCAACGAGAATTCGTAGGATCGACAGTAGTGTCGACATGTATATGATTATGCGATAATTCGGAATATACATGAGTAGTTCTTTGTAGATTGCTCGCATTGGACGAGAGTGTCTTCCAGAATCAATTAGAAACAAAGTTCAGTTTGTTGTCTATGTAATTCCGAGAAAAGATGACTTTTCGAATTATGGTTTATGGATTGAAAATTAGAAGTATGAAATAAAGTGTCAGACTTATGTTGGAAGATGTTCCAAACAGTATATGTCTGCTAATGAAAGTTTGGTGATTAAGAGTGAGGGAGACTAGAAAATTGTTTTCTGCTTGTAATCCTCTTCATAAAGATCATAATATTTTCATAAAAGAAACTTCTAAATAAAGTGTTGTTATATTTAATATTGCTGTCAGGTCACATCACTGTATTAAGTATTTCAGATCTTGTTGACAGATCAAGTTGCACTTTATGAATACAAAGAAAGTTGAGAAAATATCGGAATACGAACAAAGGCTTTTCAGCTTGGAAATCCAAAGTTGCATTTGAAAGGATTAAGAGAGTAATTGTTGCTGCAATTCTTATTAGAGGAATAAGATTGTTTAATCGTCATATAAGGTGTTATATGAGAAATGTGACTATAAGAAAGACGCGGTAGCATGTCTTGTCGAGAAATGTGTCTTGGACAAGATCAAATTTGTTGACTACATTTATGTAGACATGCTTGAAGTCTGAGGGATTTGTATTAATGTAATACTGTAGTTTGTATTAAATTCGAATTGATAGTAGATTAATGATTTTGGTTTAACCAAGATGTCGATTTAAGTGGGAGTCATAGTTAGTTCACTCAGGAGAAATATGTGAAGAACATATTTTTGAGTGGGAGCTTGGGAACTCAAATATGTGGATAACATGTTTTTGAGTGGGAGCTCGTGTTATCAAATATCTGGAGACATAATTTGAGTGGGAGTCGAATTCATCTTGTGTAGTTAACACATTGTGAAACTGTACCAATAGAATAGGATCAAGTTGTAAAACTATTAGTGTCTATTTTGAAATAGAACGGGGATTTTAAATAGTTAGTCGAGTTGTGTTGGATTATATCTGAGGAGTCAGAATAGAATCAAAAGGATGGTCCTTTGGAATCCAATTGGTCATTAAGAGTAATGATGCATGAAGGTAATGGTTGTATGACATGTGGGTCTATTGTGTATATATTAGACATCATACAGAAACCATATTATCTGCTCGATAAAATATAACCGATGTTCTTGGAGTAAAGAGCAGTTATGAAAGTAAATTTGGAATTTACTGGAAGTAGAAGTGCGTTAGTTAAGGGATTGACATTTGAATGTCAAGTTTTCTACATTTGTGTGAAAGTATGTAGATATCGCGAGTTTGTAATTGTTACAAGGGGCTCTGCATGGCTGAGTGTGTTTTTCAGGGCAGTTATCTGGTTAGTATAATCAGAGTAAGCGCTGGGAAGCAGAAGTCTCACTTAGTTACGGTATTTGCATATATGTTGTTAGACAACATGGTGATATCAAACAAGTTGATGCCAGTGAATCGCAAAAGCATGTACAATCATGGATTGTGCAGTAACACTTTTCCACGAGCAAGCATTATCAAATGATTCTTATTTGATAAGGGATTCTGATAAAGTAAAATGCAGCTAGTTTATTTGTACTCTAGTGCAAGTGGGAGACTGAAGGAGATATGCCCTAGAGGCAAATAAATAAGTAGTATTTATTGCGTTATCTCATAAGTTTATAATAGGTTTGTGTATTATGCTATAACTGTATTAATCGGAATTGTTAATACACGTGTGATACATAGACAACCAGGTCCCTAGCAAGCCTCTATATGAGCTAGTCCATTGGGCAACAGTTGATCGAGATTCCCGATCAAGGACAATGACGTCGGTTGACAATGGGGTCATCTTGTTAGTTGAATAAGGTGGTGGACATACGCAAAGTATTGCAATAAGATGGTATTACGATGTTTGTCATTTGCAATAGATAAGAGTATGATAGCTTATTCCTTAGACCGTGAGACCGTACTTATTGTTGCTTCGTAGGAGTGCTTTGAGAGCATCAAACGTTGTGTCTTATATAGCATGACAATAACGGTGTCCATCTTGGGTATTCCGAAAGAGCATCGAGACGTAAGGATCAAGAGCGGGATTTGTTTATTCTTGTAATGGAAAGATACTCTGGGCCCACTCGGTGATATTGCATCTATATAGCTGCAGCTTATGACTAGGTCATGGAGATGTAATATCGCAGACGAGTTAATAACCTTCGTCGGTAACGAGATACAGCAAAGGCATCGGTGTGTCTACGATCATATCTCGGACAAGGTAGTATCGCAGAGACAAAGGGAATGAATATCATATTTATGGTTCAACGACGATATTCGTGGAATGCACAGGGGTCGTCATATATTTCCAGATATCCCTGACGATCATTGGTGAGCGGAGTGTCTCGACCATGTCTGGAGTGTTCCCGAACCGTAGCGTAACAAACTTAAGGTCTTAGCGACGCTAGGAGATAGGTTCTGGAATTTTATAGGTTTTTGTTGAAGAGAGAGAAATGATCCGGAAAGAGTTCCGGTGGTCCGGAAGGAGTTCCGGAGAGGTCTGGAATGGTTCCAGGAATGTCCGAAAGTTGTTCGGGTGGTCCGAAAGAGTTTTCGGAGTCACGGGATATTGAATTATATATAAATATATTAATTATGAATTAATGGGATTTTTATATTAATTTAATATTAATTAAATAAAGGAAAAAGGGGGCTCCCACCTATATGGGCCCTAAGAGGGCCCAAGAGGGGGAGCCGCACCACCAAGGGGCGTGGGCCCCATTGTCTGGTTCGGCCAGCCCATGTGGGGGCCGAACCCCCCTCCCTTGTCCTTTGTTTAGTCCCACATGGGGGAGCCAAGGGGTTTGCACACCCCCTTCCCCCTTTATATAGCAAGGCATATTAATTGATTTAATTCACAGGAAATTCAATTAATTCCCAATTTCTCTCTCGATCTCGTGGTTCCCAAGTTGGAGCCGCGCCGAGCTGAGGAAGGGGGTCTCTATCCACCTAAGCCATACCGCAGAGCGCCGTTGCTCTGCGGGATTCCAGATAAGATCTACTCCTGCGATTTCAGCTGGATCTGAATGACCGGGAGTTGTCGCTAGGCTCCGTATGTTTGCGAGTGCTCGGAGGCTACTCTATTGAGGAGCTTGGGCGACGTCGTCTCGCCCCCTGCAGCCGCCGCGCCTCCCCCCTCTGCTGCCGGTGCACCAGCCCTGGTGCTGGCGCTCTGCCTTCTTCCCCCCGACGCCCGTCGACGCAGATCATCGTCGACACCTCAGCGTCATCGACTCCGACATCGCGGCAAGTTCTCCGCGACCTCGAGGTCGGCTACGTACGACTTCATCGTCAACGCTTGTGCGGGAGCGTAATCCCCGCTATCGGTCTACATGGAGGTAATGTAACCCGTTCCGCCACCGTTATCGCATGTACTAGATAGATAGATCCTGACTAGTTAGGGTTCCGTTCGCTAGAAAAATTATTGTTTTCTGCACCGTAACCCCTTCACTTTGTGCCATCATGAAAAGTGTAAAGGGATTGGTTTATTTGTTGAAACCTTACTCTTCTTTGTGGAGTTGGCTATCTCATCCCATGGTTCCTAAACTACCTTTTTGGATGAGGTAAACCTTCGAGCATGCTTGTTTGATTTATTTCTTATGCTCATTGGTTTAGCCTTGACCTTGTTTTCATTTGATATCTTTTCAAATTGGTTTCTCCAATCATGTGTTGATTTGAGTCTTTGATATAATATGGACATATCTTTCTCTTGCCACACTTTTGTGTAGCTTCTTGATTTATTTGGTGTTTTGTCCAAATTGTATCTAGTTTGGTTCTTGAAAGTTTTGTGCATGCATATTTACTATTTGTATATCTTATGGCATGCTTACTTTCGTTGATCCAATATATAGGATAAACTCCATCAAATCCTAAATGGCTAAGATGTGCATGAAATTCTATTTCATATCAATATGCACATATTTATGTGGAGTTTGTCCTATGTATTGTAGTTGGTCTAACTACTCTGGACCCAATTAGGTTGGGTACCATTGTGTACTTGATTTTTTTTAGGTACATGGGAGATGCATTGGAAGCATGCCTCCTTTTAAAGAAGATGTCTTCACCATGTGCTTCTTGGAGTCAAGTTTGGATGATTGTGAACTCTCATCTTCTACACCGTCAATGCTATCTCGGTAACAAGTATCTAACTCATGCACATTCTTCTAGCTCTCAACCTTGTGTAGGTTGTTCTTTGGCATGAGTTTCACTAAGTTGCATTTGATTTGGTTTTTGCAAAGTTTCTTTCAAAATATATTCATTACAAATGTGAGTTAGCCGGGATGATTACACATCAAGGGGATTTATATAATCATCTCCATGATTCACCGATCCCCAATATGTTAATCTAGCAAATTCATTTCAAAGTCTCTCATATGAAATATTGATGAATTCTCATAAATCATTTGCCTTATGTGATATTTGTTTTGTGTCTCGAAGTATCCCAACTATCACTTATCCTATGTGGGTATTTGTGATGCTTTGATAACTTGGCGTTGGAAGTTCATCTATACCCTCTAAGAATAATTTGAGCTATGTGCTTTGCGTTTAAGCAAAAATCTTATCGGTGTATTTATGAATTCCTCTTGGATACCATGTGCTTTACCTTGTACCTTCATTGTGTGTGCATGTTTCTTTGTGGATTTAGTGACCAATTAGAAACTTATACACATGAAGGTAGTTACATATTTTATTGGTATTCAAAATCTTTAGTGATCACCTTTTAATACTTTCTTGATTCTTTGGTGATCTCTAAAAGGCACAAGCTTTGTTTTTCTATTGGTTTCACATTGCCTCTTAATAAGCTTGTGATCCTATTTGATGTATCCTATTTGGTGTGTTTGTATGCAAAATACATGATATGCACTATGTGCCTCATAATTTGAAAGACTATGGTGTTGCTTAGTCTCATCCTTGTTTAGTCTACTAAATTGTATTTCCATGTCACACCCATCCTTTCCCGGTTGAGCAATTCTTCATTTGTCACTTCTTTCTCTTGGTGCTCAACATTTGTTTGTTGCAAGATATACTTATTTTCTTACCTATACAATCTTGCACCTTTTCGTGTTCGAAAGCATCTAGGAGAGAGTGAGGATTCCATGTTGTGCACACTATATTGAAATGCAAATCATTCATTGTGCACGTACCTTGGGGAGTTCCCTCTTGATTTTTAGAACACTTGGTTGATCTTATCATAATATCCTATTGTGTGCAATTGGTTTTGGATTCCTTGATTGCTTGCTTCTTTGTGAATGCTTTCCCCCTTTGCAATTGGTATCCTTTCGGTGGATTTCAATTGATATATTTCTTGTGCAACTTTTGGATCCTCAATATAGTTTGATCCCCTCCATCTATTCGTCATTGGATAAGTGCATTTGATTTCACTCATATCATGAGAAATGCATAAGGAGATCTTATTATGTTACCTTTCCAAAGCCTTTCGCCCATTTCGGCAATCGTTGCCAATGGGGGAGAAGTTTTGGAGGGTTGTATGGAATTGGCTTTGTACTTTGGTATCTTTTTAAGTCTTTGCCTTCCTTGCCTTTGCATTCGTTTCTTGGTTTTATATATACAGTGGAAACTCCACCATCGGTAATGGTCGATAATATATGCAATGAATTCATTTTCATACACACGTGCATAAATTATGGGGGAGTTTGCTCTATATATGTGGATGGACTAACATCACATACCTTTGTAGTATTTGATGTTAGTGCAACCATTCTTGTTTGTTAAATTCCATATTATAAACCCTCTCAAAAGAGATTGCCATCAATTACAAAAATGGGGGAGATTGAAAGAGCATTTTTCCCTCATGTGTGGTTTTGGTAATTGAATGACAATCTCTATGGACTAATGTTTGCATTGAGATATCCTTATAGATCTTGTCCATGGAATTGTGGAGTTCATGTGTTGGACTCTTGAAACTTATGTGTTGAGTGAAGCTTATTGCAAGTATGTCTTGAAGGATTCAAGACATCATATTAGTGAAGAAATGTTGGAAGATACAAGATTGATCAAGATGTTGATCAACACACAAAGCTACAAGATGTACCAAGAGCGATCATGTATCTCTTGGGATGGTAAACACTTGTCCGCATAGCTTTGTGAACTAACCCATGATATATGTATGTGGTATCTTTATATGAGGTTAGGTATCTTCCCATGGGCTTGCATCAAATGAAGATTTCATATAGCTCATGGAGGATGACGTCATGTGGTAATCGTCAAGGTGAGATGTGCAAGACCAAGAGAAGATTCTTGAAGAGATCCTATGCTTGGAGTTTGCTATGGATACATGAAGACGGAGTTTAGCGAGACTCTCTTATTGTGAGCATGGGGGAGTATTTGTAAAAGTCTTCATCAAGCATGTGCTTGGACGCACAATCAAGAAAGATGAACCACTTGAAAAGATCAAGATATTCATCATCTAACTCAAGTGGAATGCTCAAGGCAAAGGTATGATCTTGATAGGGCTATATGATAGATAGGCGTACTATGAAGAGGGGCTCTCAAGTTTGTAACTTGATCGCATCGTTGTGGAGATCTCAAACCGTTGCATACTTGACATATCATATTTCTTGATTCTTATTTGGCTTTTATGGTGGCGAGGAAATAGAGATTGGTTCATCTCCATGTCAAGCTCTTGTTCATCGAAAATGGTCTTACTTTGGAAAACTTGTTGGCTTGGTTTATCTCCATACTAAGCTCTAGTTCATAAAAAACAGATTTCGTATGAATATCTTGTTACGTTTTTGATATTGGAGGTTTTACTGCTTTAAATGTTTTAGGAAAGTTAAACCTTTCTCCATTTGGTTTTATCCTCACATGATGGACAATGATGTTTCTATGCACATTCTTATAGAGCTTGTTGTAACGATTCCAACGAGCAAAAAATCATCGAAAACGGAGTCCGGATGGAAAAGATATTGCAGTTTTGTTTTTGCTGTTTCTGTCAGTTTTCAGTCACTCGGAATATCCGATTCTGGACTGAACCGGAATATCCGATTCCCGCAGTTTTTCTCGAAAAAGAGGCACTGATTGGAACCGGAAAATCAGCTCGGAAATTTCACTTTTGGGCGGAATTTCTGGTCTAAATTCTGGGTGCAACGGTTCTATTTTCTGGGGGTGTATAAATACCACTCCCCTTCTTCTTCCCTTGCCCATTCAAGGGAGCACGAATTTCTCCTCTCTCCTACTCCATTGTTGACCTTGGAAAGCTTGATTCCTCTCATTCCCTCCATTGATTCTTCCATATTCTTTTGGGAAAGTTGAGAGGAGATCTAGATCTACAATCCTACCAATCATTCTCTCCTCTAAGTGAGGGGAACCTAGTGGATCTAGTTCTTGGAGTACCTTTGTGGTTCTTCTTCTTTGTTCTTCCTCTCTTCTCCCCCCATAAGCATTAGTTGCTTTTTGTGGGATTTGGGAGTGAAGGATTTGACTCCTTTGTGGTTTTCTTTGTTCTTCCTCTCTTATTCCCCCATTAACATTTGTTGTTGTGTTGGAATTTGAGAGTGAAGGACTTGAACACTTCGTGTGCTCTTGCCATTGCATTTGCATCGGTTTGAGCCCTCCACGAGGATTCGTGGTGGTGATACTTGTGAGCTTGTTACTCTTGGGTCTTTGGACCCTAGACGCCTTTTGTGGCCAAGACCTTTTGTGGTCAAGACCTTTTGTGGTCACTTGAGAGCCCCCAATTAAGTTGTGGGTGTGTGCCTCAAGACTTGGGAGCCCCCAATTAAGTTGTGGGTGTGTGCGTCAAGAGTTGTACGGGATTCGATCTCCGCCCCAAAGGAGATCAATCGTGGAAGGTGAACTCGCAACCTTTTGTGGTTGAGTTCATCAGGAGAAGAAGATGAGCCATTGTGGCGTTGCGGCGAACCTGTTGTGGTTGCGCACACCTCTCCAAACGAGACGTACACCCTTTGGGTGGAACTCGGGAATACATCCTCGTCTCCGCGTGCCTCGGTTATTTCTATACCCGAGCTCTTTAGTTTTGCACTTTACATTGTGATAGCCTTCGTGCTTGAAGTCATATATCTTGCTATCATCTTGTTACTTGTATTGCTTAACATAAGTTGTTGGTGCACATAGGTGAGCCTAGTATTTATATCTAGGTTGTATGCTTGTTAAAGTAAACCTCTAGTTTTATTCCGCCTTTATCAAGCATACCGGAATTTCCGGGTCATTCTTGGACCGGATATTCCGGCTCCTCGGAAAAAGTTTTAAATCGCCTATTCACCCCCCCCCCCCTCTAGGCGACGTCTATCCGTTCAGATTGTACCCGGAACCACCGAATGTTGGGCAGTAGTGCGCTTGGCTGAATGGCTGCGGTATGTAGAAAATATAGAAACCCTAATCTTTGGTGTTGTATTGCTATGGCCCTCATGGGGTATATATAGTGGTATAAACTTGGGGGCTAAGATACCTATGACTTGGAATACAAGACGGAGTCTAATTCCTAATCTATACATATCTCTTATCTCTAGTTGTACACGTATTCATATTCTGCATTCCCCCTCAGTCGTAATGGGAGTGAAACAGACGTTTGCGACTGGAGTTGAAGTCCTACGCTTTCGTCGTCTTCTCCTCTTCGTCATCATCAACTGCGTCTTTGATGGTTTCTCCTCTCTTCCCTCCCGCAGTCACAACGGGAGTGTCGTGGACGCAAGTTACGAGGTGGACGCTATTGACTGGAGTTCTTGATTTGCTGTAGACGTTGTTCTTGATGTCAATGTTGAAGTAGCCGATTGTGAAGTAGCCATAGTCAAAGTGGGTGTGGTCGATGTCGTAGTCTTCGTCGGTGTGGCCGCCAGTGCCGGAGGCGCAAAAAATTGCGCGTTTTTTTTTGGACGGGGCTGCAGTTTTATTCTTGAGGTCGACGTTTTGCACCTTGTAAGGTACCGTCGGGGTGTATCGCGGACACGGTCATTGGTGAGACCACCAGTTTTTGCCAGAACTAGAGGAAGCCCACCGAGCACACAACGGTTTTGCCAGAACCGTGTGCGCGGTCGTATGTCGTGGGCGTCTCGTGGACGCGGTCATAAGTGAGACCACCAGTTTTGTCAGGACTGGAGGAAGCTCACCAAGCACACAACGGTTTTGCCAGAACCGTATGCGCGGTCGTAGGGTTGTTGATGCAATCTTAGCCGTCGGGTCTTGGATGTGGTCATGCCATCGTCGTGCCTTGCAGTTGTACTGTCAGAGGGCGTTGTAGTTATATGTCCATCATGTGGATGGTATATTGGCGGCGGCGGTGTGTTGACGAAGACGTTGTTGTAGACCATGTTTAAGTAGACCTTGGCGATGAAGAACTTGACGGAGATCTTGGTGTAGTCGTACAACTTTTGATGTTGTTGTTCAGCTTGGTGTAGTTCCTGGCTCGATGAAGTGCAGCTTGGTCGGGGTAGTACTCGTACAACTCGATGGCTCGGCCTGTGCGAAGATGTTGATGTAGGTTGCTTGAACGTGAAGGATCTGATTGACGATGGAATACAACCAAGACTATTCTAGCTCTTGGTGCCTGCGTGTCCCTGCACTACAGGAGTAACAGGTCAGCCTGACGGCATTTGCCGTCGGGCTCACGCTGGAAACCGTCGGCGTACACGTAGCCCGACGGTGACCGTCGGGGTAAGACCGTCGGCGTGTAATCCATCGGGCTCACGTTGTTGCCGTCGGCGTCGCAAATGCCGTTGGGCTAGTGAGCCCGACGGTACCGTTGGGCTCATAGCCGTCGGGCTCATAGATAGCTCTACCAAATATTTTTGAAAACCAATTTTTCAAAAAAAAATATTTTTTTGGATTTTTTTTCAACTTTTTTTATTATTATTTCAACTCCAATTTAGTAATATATTTAATCTCATATCACACAATTATTCATAATCTTAGCTCAAACTATACACCATTAGTCAAACTTCCCAGATGGTCACCCATCCTCACATTGCTCCAGGCCAAGCACACTTAATTATTGAGTTCTATTCAAATGAGATTCCAGTTGAGATGTCATACATTGCTGTTGTTAGTATGATAGCAATCATATTAAACCTCATTTGAGATATTATACTTTCTAATTTTTAAAATTTCAAAAATAAGATTTGAATAAACAAAACAACTATGTTAAATAATACTTGAATAATAATAATAATCAATTATTTTATTTTAGTTTTGTCTTTTCCATTTAATAAGAAATAATTCATATCTTCATATTTGTATATCAGAATTTACTAAATAAAATATCCATGTCGATCATAAAAATAAGAGGAATCCAAATATGACATCACATAGTTGTAGTTTAAATTTGAATTACTTCCGGAAAATTGGCATAAAGTCAATTAAAGAGGCGAATTTAGATAGAAAGTAACGAAAATCCTCATATTCAAGTATTATCTATAAAATATGTTCTACTGTTTGTGAAAATAAATGGGTGTCATTTTGGACCATGTTTTATGTACTTGCTTCACAAAAAAGTCATTTTTGACACTTAAAAAATGGAAAATGGTATTTCGAAAAAGAATTTTGAAAATCGCTTTGGCGACGTTGTTTTCCATACCATGACATACATATGTGCTGATTATGAGCACTTTATCACAAACTATGACTTGATAATGGTCATACATTGGTCATTTGTCTTGAAAGTTATGCATGTTTATAGATGATTGACATTTTTGTGAAGTTTCACTTTGAAAAGTTTGCCAAAAATCAAGTTTATCATTTTTCCTATAAACTAGTACACGTAAAAGGACTCCATGCCAAAGGGTTTCTTTTTTGAGTACTTTTTCATATTTTTTTTCATTTCTTTCAAAACACGATCAAAATGGAGAGCATGACTATTCATCAAAAGTGGTCGAATTTTTCAAAACTATTGACGGTTCTATGTTGTAAACACTACTTGTGTACCTTAAAATAATTTTTGTAAGAACTTTAGAGCAAACTATCACACAGTTGTAGTTTAAATTTGAATTACTTTCAGAAAATTGACATAAAGTCAATTAAAGAGGCGAATTTAGATAGAAAGTAAGGAAAATCCTCATATTCAGTTATTATCCATAAAATATGTTCTACTCTTTGTGAAAATTAAATGTGTGTCATTTTGGACCATGTTTTACGTACTTGCTTCACAAAAATGGTCATTTTTGACACTTCAAAAATAGAAAATGATATTTCGAAAAAGAATTTTGAAAATCGCTTCGGTGACATTATTTCCCATACTATGACACACATATGTGCTGAATATGGTCACTTTATCACAAACTATGACATGATAATGGTCATACATTGGTCATTTGTCTTGAAACTTATGCATGTTTATAGATGATTGACATTTTTGTGAAGTTTCGTTTTGAAAAGTTTGCCAAAAAACAAGTTTATCATTTTTCCTATAAACTAGTACATGTAAAAGGACTCCATGCCAAAGGGTTTCTTTTTTTGAGTACTTTTTCATATTTTTCATTTCTTTCAAAAACCGGTCAAAATGGAGAGCATGACTATTCATCAAAAGTGGTCGAATTTTTCAAAACTATTGACGGTTCCATGTTGTAACCACTACTTGTTTTTCCATAAAATTATTTTTGTAAGAACTTCAGAGCAAACTATCACATAGTTGTAGTTCAAATTTGAATTACTTCCGGAAAATTGACATAAAGTTAATTAAAGAGGCGAATTTAGATAGAAAGTAAGGAAAATCCTTATATTCAGGTATTATCCATAAAATATGTTCTACTCTTTGTGAAAATTAAATGGGTGTCATTTTTTACCATATTCTATGTACTTGCTTCACAAAAAAAGTTATTTTTGATACTTAAAAAATGGAAAATGATATTTATAAAAAGAATTTTGAAAATCGCTTTGGCGACGTTGTTTTCCATACCATGACACACATATGTACTGATTATGAGCACTTTATCACAAACTATGACATGATAATGGTCATACATTGGTCATTTGTCTTGAAACTTATGTATGTTTATAGATGATTCACATTTTTGTGAAGTTTCGTTTTGAAAAGTTTGGCAAAAATCAAGTTTATCATTTTTCCTATAAACTAGTACACGTAAAAGGACTCCATGCCAAAGGGTTTATTTTTTGAGTACTTTTTCATATTTTCTCATTTCTTTCAAAAAACGATCAAAATGGAGAGCATGACTATTCATCAAAAGTGGTCGAATTTTTCAAAACTATTGACGGTCCTATGTTGTAACCACTACTTGTGTACCTTAAAATACTTTTTGTAAGAACTTCAGAGCAAACTATCACACAGTTGTAGTTTAAATTTGAATTACTTCCGAAAAATTGACATAAAGTTAATTAAAGAGGCGAATTTAGATAGAAAGTAAGGAAAATCCTCATATTCAGGTATTATCCATAAAACATGTTCTACTATTTGTGAAAATTAAATGTGTGTCATTTTGGACCATGTTTTATGTACTTACTTCACAAAAAAAGTCATTTTTGACACTTCAAAAATAGAAAATGATATTTTTTTGAATGTAATCTAATTTTTTGAGAAAAACTGAAAAAATGTATAGTGAACCCGACGGTAATACCATCGGGCTCACAATGTGATTAGATGGACGATGACGGCACTGTAACCCCGACGGTGGCCGTCGGGCTCACTAAATGAACGCTGACGGCATTGTGAGCCCGACGGTGGTCGTCGGCCTTACAACTAGGACGCCGACGGTAAAACGACGCCGGCGGTTTTTTCGTTTCCTCGGTTTCACGTTATAACGCCGACGGCCCCGTCATATTACCGTCGGCGTTGAAATGGTCGTCGGGCTGGTCTGTGTTTCCCGTAGTGTTGGCTCCCTGCATGCATGGAGGAGAGACTTACGTTGATCGGTTGATGGCTTGCTGTATAGCCTCCCGTCGCTTGGCTCGAGGATCGCGCGCAAGCCAGAACTGCGCTCGAAGCTGGACAAGCAGGATCGAAGACGTCGAGAGCGACTTGCTGGGCCCTGGATGTCGATCTCGATTTGCCGATCTGCAGTGGATTTACGTCGAGACAGGATCATGAATGTTAGGGCTTTATTCTGTGGCTAATTGGATCTAACCTGTGAATGAGAACTTCAAAAATCTAGTCTAATCTATGGACTGAAAATTGAATCTAAACTAGGTGTGGCGCCCCCGAGAAGAAGAAATCAATCTCCTCGAGGCGGCGTGATGTAGAAGTGTTTAGAACCCTAAGATCGGTGTCGTGAAACTAACAGCTCTGATACCATGTAGAAAATATAGAAATCCTAATCTTTGTTGTTGTATTGCTATGGCCCTCATGGCGTATATATAGTGGTATAAACTTGAGGGATAAGATACATATGACTTGGAATATAAGACGGACTCTAATTCCTAATCTATAGTTGTACACATATTCATATTCTAACACGGTACCGGCTAGCGTGGAAGGAGTCTGGCTGGCGACGGCAAGGCAGTCGGACGGAGAAGTGAAGGAGGCCGCCTGAAGGAGCGGAGCAGCAGCCGCGTCGCTGTCGCCATGGCCATGCTTACCGGCGGCGATCGATTGCACTTTGTTGCAGGTAGCTAGCCTTTCGTTTCGATTGAGATTGTACGTACGTCTGGGCGTCTGGCCAATTCAATTTGTATTGGGAGGAGGACTCATGAACGTCTACGTATTGTCGAGAAGCATATTTGCTTAATTGCTTTCTTGGTAGCACGGCTAGCCGTAACCGAGTAGTAATCGGTTGTACGTATTTGAACGAGCCGCGATACCTGCTAGCTGCTACTCCCTCGGGATCTAGGATCGATCGAAGCACGTCACCATGGCGATGGCGATGGCGACACGGCTACTCCTCCGCACCTTCAGGCGGCTTCCTCCTCCACCTCTCCGGCCGCCCGCCTCACCATTGCTAGCCGGCCTCCTCAACCGCTCGCCGAGAGCACTACTGCCAAACGTCCGGTTGTTCGGAGGACGATCGTCCTCGTCGTCATCTAAGGCGGTGCCGCCTCGCTGCCGCTTCGTCCTCGGGACCGCATCCTTCGTTTCCACTTCCGCGGCCGCCGGTCTGGACTTGAAGGACGACGATGCCCACGCCCACGGCGACCAAGAAAAAGAAGCGTCGCACACGGAGCTGCAGGTCCAACATGGAAGAAGCGTCGACAGGGAGAAGAGGAAGTGGACCGATCTTCTCATCGCTCTTAACCTCGTGTACGTGAGTCCATCCGTCAATGCTTGTTTGCGCTAGCTAATCTACGCATCATCGATCTCCTTGCTTTCTATCCATTAAGAGTAGAATTCTTCAACTCTGCAATTGCTAGAGACTTTTATTTTCTGCTTCCTACATTTAAGCTTGATGTTCTTTTTGAATTGGATCAAATCAAAGTCTTCAATATATTGTGCATTTGCTCATTTTTGGTTTCCTTCTTGCTTAGGGTTCATGGCGTGGATGTCCTAACAAAAAGAAAGCTTCTATTGTGGGGACTCAAGGTTAGTTCTCTCAGCCGGTTCAGAATCCATTAAAATATATCCTATCGATTCATTGTAAATTGAATGATTAATCCAACAATCTAATGGTTTGGCCATGCATCCATTGATCCAAGGACAACGACCTGATCCGAAAAGGGCAACTGTGGCGCCTAGCTACATCATCCTTTCTTCACGGGGGCATGATCCACATCTCGTACATGATCTTGTTTGTTTCGATTACAGTAAACTCTTATGAGTTCTCTACAGACAGACAATTCCTAATAATTTCCAAAAACAACTTCCGTCATGGTACGGGATGATTGATGTATACAGTTCAATATGCTCGGCTTGGACGATATTGGGCCTTTGATGGAAGAGGTTACCGGCCCACGAAGATTTCTAGCTATCTATTGCACTTCGGCATTAGCAGGTGTTTCGTTTCTTTCTCCCCTCACTTGTTTTCCATAATGTTTGGGGGTTCTTATTGTTTGGTCCATAACTACTGACTCTTCATTCTTGGAACGTAATAGGTTCACTAATGAGCTACAAGTTTACCTCTGAAAAGTCTGTTGGTGCATCTGATGCTCTTTTTGGATTGGTAACGTCCATATCTTGCTAAGTAGAGTTGTGGAAATATTTTGTTTTTCTGCATACAAAACTGATTTTGTTTCTTAATAACCTACATATAGGGTGCTTCATTACATATTAGGACGTGGGTAATCCATTGTTTCATTTTCATATTATTTTCGGAATGAGAGCTTCTATTGATTAAATCCGTTACGTCAAGGTGATGTAACAAATGCCTTTTCAACTTCACTTGGCTAGCCCAAAAGTGGAGGCCCCTATTGTAATAGTGGCAACGACTTAGAGTCTACGTATTTACTCCAACACTATTAGACTAGTCCTAGTGGAGAGTATCATATAGTTGTATCATGCATATGATACTCATCTATGTTACTATGTCAATAATGGGTAATAACATAGATGTAGTATCATATAACCATGCATTTATTAGGCTATAGACTCATCTTATCTCGAAATGCGCTATGTTACGGTATCTATATATGATACCACCACCACTTCTCTTCTCATTAAATACTTGCCACATCATCATTTTACCTATGTGACACTTATGTTACTACCTATGATACCCCCACTATGACTAGTCTTAGTTGTTGCACACCATCACATGTTCAGTAAAGAGCTTAATATCTACTCCCTCTGTTATAAATTAATTGACATAGAAGTAGCACAAAGTTTTACGAAATCTGGGTCAATTAATTTGGATAAAAGGGAGTACTCGTGTAAATACAAAATATATATTCCCAAATGTCCAAATCTTGTATCTCTCGCATGGTGTTGTGGACTAGTACTGTACATAACTTGACTAGTAATAACCTAGCATGTAATTAATGTGGCTGGTTTCGTCTGTTGTACATTCACAAATAAAAACCTACTTATGACTTGCAAACGAAAGAGCTGTTAAGGTATCCATGTTTTTTTTAATTGCATCTTACTGCTTCACCAACCTTTATCTTATTGATCAGACCGGTGCACAAGCTGTCTATACGTGGAGGCACCGAGAGTCTTTGGAAAATTCAGAAGAAACTTTGAAGGAAATTAAACATTTGATTGTATCAAGTCTGGTACTGGTTTAATATTTTTGCTCAGTTTATTTTTACTACTATCTTTGTATTTTTTTTCGTTTTCTACATTCTATGAGCAGATCTCATATGTTTTGTTTGCCAGTGCATTAGCCTTGCTCTAAGGCTCTTCAAGATTCGCATTGACGACTGGGCTCATGTAAGCCTTCTATATTTTGACACGTTTCATTTGGCATTAAATGAAATGCTTACCCTTAGATTCACAGGTAGGAGGCTTCCTTGGGGGAGCGGCTATCGAATGGATTTTTGGTCCAGATGGAAAACAACACATTGCAAAGGATTTAACGACGGAATTTGAAGACAAGGCTCCTGATTTGTCCAACTGTTGAAAATTAGGACAACACAATAAAAATTTATACATATACATTTTAACATGCCATATATGTATAAGCAAATGCTAAATGAATGTATTTGATTCCTAGACAGTGTATAAAACTATATACCATTAAATATAGTATACCATGCAAATGAAGCCAAAGATGACATACTCACTCCGTCCCAGAATATTTGACGTCAACGTAGGCCACACATGAAATAAAATGAGTGAACTTCCACACTATAACACGTTTAGATACACGTGAATCAAATTTTTATTGTTTTAGATGGAGGGAATACCTGATATTGCATTAGAGTATTTAAAGTTTGCCAGGGATCTGACATTCATTAAAAAGAGATAATTACTTGTGTCTTTGATTTATATAATTCTATGCTGCCAATTTTTTTTATCGAAATACATTCAAGCAAAGATCAATTACTATGTGGCTATCTTCGTGCTGAGAATGGCTGAATCAGACGCTTCTTTTTCCAACGAGGCTCTAGACAGCGTCGCATGCTGTTGTCGGCATAACTCCCCACTCTCAATCCTCTCACCGTCCACGAACCTCGCCCCCTGCAGCCGCCGCGCCACCCCCCTCTATTGCCGGCGCGCCAGCCCCGGTGCTGGTGCTCTGCCTTCTTCCGCCCGACGCCCGTCGACGCAGATCATCGTCGACACCCCGGCGTCATCGACTCCGACATCGCGGCAAGTTCTCCGCGACCTCGAGGTCGGCTACGTACGACTTCATCGTCAACGCTTGTGCGGGAGCGTAATCCCCGCTATCGGTCTACATGGAGGTAATGTAACCCGTTCCGCTACCGTTATCGCATGTACTAGATAGATAGATCCTGTCTAGTTAGGGTTTCGCTCGTTAGAAAATTATTGTTTTCTGCCCCGTAACCCCTTCAATTTTTCTCTCAATCGATACCGGTTTGTTCGAGGTTGAAAATGCAAAAGTGAAGGCATAAGTTGCATGGCGGGTTAATATCACAGAAAGGGAAGGGCTAAAACGTAAAACGACCGCGACCTACGACGCCTCAGCTTAAGAGATATTATATAGTAGAGATGCAAATGAAGCCAAAGATGACATACTCACTCCGTCCCAGAATATTTGACGTCAACGTAGGCCACACATGAAATAAAATGAGTGAACTTCCACACTATAACACGTTTAGATACACGTGAATCAAATTTTTATTGTTTTAGATGGAGGGAATACCTGATATTGCATTAGAGTATTTAAAGTTTGCCAGGGATCTGACATTCATTAAAAAGAGATAATTACTTGTGTCTTTGATTTATATAATTCTATGCTGCCAATTTTTTTTATCGAAATACATTCAAGCAAAGATCAATTACTATGTGGCTATCTTCGTGCTGAGAATGGCTGAATCAGACGCTTCTTTTTCCAACGAGGCTCTAGACAGCGTCGCATGCTGTTGTCGGCATAACTCCCCACTCTCAATCCTCTCACCGTCCACGAACCTCGCCCCCTGCAGCCGCCGCGCCACCCCCCTCTATTGCCGGCGCGCCAGCCCCGGTGCTGGCGCTCTGCCTTCTTCCGCCCGACGCCCGTCGACGCAGATCATCGTCGACACCCCGGCGTCATCGACTCCGACATCGCGGCAAGTTCTCCGCGACCTCGAGGTCGGCTACGTACGACTTCATCGTCAACGCTTGTGCGGGAGCGTAATCCCCGCTATCGGTCTACATGGAGGTAATGTAACCCGTTCCGCTACCGTTATCGCATGTACTAGATAGATAGATCCTGTCTAGTTAGGGTTTCGCTCGTTAGAAAATTATTGTTTTCTGCCCCGTAACCCCTTCAATTTTTCTCTCAATCGATACCGGTTTGTTCGAGGTTGAAAATGCAAAAGTGAAGGCATAAGTTGCATGGCGGGTTAATATCACAGAAAGGGAAGGGCTAAAACGTAAAACGACCGCGACCTACGACGCCTCAGCTTAAGAGATATTATATAGTAGAGATAACTTGTCATACAACGATATTAACAGACTTAACTACAATCTTACTTCACCAAATTTACAAAAAACAAATTGAGAGGTATGATGATCAAACACTAACGCACGGTCGTCCGGCGGGACAGGAAGGAAAACTCTACGGGGACGGGAAGCATGCCTCGCTGTCGAGGATTGCCGCCTTGAGCTCCCGCTGTATGGACGCCCGCACCGGCGACGCCACCAGCTCCTCCCACACCGACCCCGCGCCGCCGGTGGGGTGCCCGTCCGGGTACAGCTCGTGCACGCAGTCGGCCTCCTCGTTGATCCTGCTCACGCGGTCCAGCAGCCCGATCTCCTGCACGTCCACCAGCAGCCTGCTGCCCCCGTCCTTCCAACCTATCAACTGCATGCATGCAAAGATAAAATTTGTCGTCGATTCAAAATTCTCCCAACCACCTGATGATCATTAAAGAAGAAGAACGATATGCATGTGTGTTCGTTCGTTGCCTTTGCGCCGGCGATGGTGTTGGTGCTGTAGAGCCTCGCGTTGTCAACGAGATCGCAGTACTTCTGGAAGGAGCCGGCGAACCGCTTGTGGGACTTGAGCTGCGAGTTCACCCGCACGGCTCTCCCGGATATGATAGCTCGCCTGCAAAGAATTTACTGTCTATCATACCCGATTTTGGCAGCTGGCGTCATTGTGCCAGCATGTTGGTTAGTTACCTGATCCCTCTGATGACGGCGAGGTAGGCGTCGCAGATGACGCCTACAAGCTCGATGCGGTAGGGCTTCATGGCCGCCCTGCCGCTGGGCCCGTCGCTCTGCTCCTCGACGGGCTCCCAGTACTGCTCGGTCGTGCTCCCGTCGGCGGCGACCTTGTACCCGACCCCCATGCGGTACCGGTGCCGGTGCACGCGCCTGGCCATGGCCACGGTCTGCAGGACGAACGGGTCCCACGAGAGCGTGCCGTCCATGATCACGTCCCGCCCCTCGTTCAGCGCCGTCACCAGCACCGACGCCGCCGCGTCCGTCGACGACTGGTGCACCTGCATGCGCGAGCGCGCATTGGCTCTGGATCAGCTCGGTGCATGTACTCGCCGTGCCATGTCGATCGACAAGATAATTATTTACCAGCTCGGCGGTCTGCAGCATGTCGTTGTGGTGGCCGCGGGAGCTGATGGCCTGGTAGATGACGTCCGACTCCTTGAACGCGTCGGCCTCCACCACCACCGCGTTCGCCGCCGCGCCGGACCAGAACACCCTGCACCCGTACGTTGCATCAGTTCGTTCTTTAAGCTTGATTTGAACACCCACGGCCGGTGGCGACTCGACGAGACTCACTCCTTCATGATCTGCTTGAGCACGGTGCTCTTGCCGGCGCCCATGCCGCCGCCCATCAAAAGCAGGACAGGGCTGCGGGCGCTGTGCGCCGCCGGGACCATCACCTCGGTGGTCGGGCAGCGTGGCTGGTTATCGGGGGAGCTTACCCCGATAACCTTCAGCTCCTCCACCAGCGTCGAGAAGAGCCGAGTCACCTTCAACTCTCTCGTCACTCTTTCGAACCTCATCT
The DNA here is from genome assembly GCA_026929855.1 of Poa annua. Lineage (NCBI taxonomy): Eukaryota > Viridiplantae > Streptophyta > Magnoliopsida > Poales > Poaceae > Poa > Poa annua. The sequence continues at coordinate 116,681,414 of CM049428.1, read as the reverse complement.
TCCTGCACTCACGTACGTTGCCAAGTAAATTTCTCCGGTTATGGTTGCACTTATACACCTGCTACATGAGCACATTAACATATATATAGTTTTACCTGGTGGCCTCCAATACCATGCTCTTAAGTTTTCTTCTAGGCTGCTCTGCTGTTAAAACCTAATTAATTAAGCAAGGAAATGTATACGAACAAGTCAAGGACAGAGCTGTAATTAATTAAGAAGTTCCTCAGCGTACGTTTAATTTTTCCTCTGTTTTGAATTGATACACACACACAACACACATACCTGTGTGATTACGTGAGTTGCACATCTCCAGTGGAAGGAGAAGTAGCTGAGTATGCATCTGTCTAGCTCCTCGATCAACTTCACAAGCATGGCGTCCGGATTCATGTTGTTATGGAAGAATGCGAGTAGATTTTGCTCATACCCCTGGCTTTTCTTCAGATAATAGCAGGCCATTGTACAAAGATGGGGGCACTCGTTTGGATCGTCGAACCCAATTTGTTTAGCTGAAATAATGTGAATTATATCTCAGACAAAAGCTGATGAACTGTTTTCCGTTTCAGGAGTTATGTTCCTCTGCATTGCATATCTTACTCGATATGAACAGTATGAACATAAACGGTTAGCACAGAACATTGATGATGTAGGAGAAAAATGTCTAACGAAAACCGTAGTAATATTGAGATCCATAATGTTGTTTCATTTCTGTAGCCTCAATGAAAATAAAATGTCATAAAAATGCAGACCTGAGTACACCTAATCCCCATCAAATCAGAAATTCACAATTCACGTGGGACTAATTTCAACTCATTCTGCAGGATTTACCGCTCAAATGCGAACCGTACGTACCAACATAGTGCGAGAAAACCTCGATCTCGTGGGCGCGCCCGCCGCGCGGCGCCACCAGTCGCGGCACCACCGTCGCGGCGCCGCCATCCTTCATCTTCTTGGTACTCCGTCCGTCCTGCCGGCCGGCCGGCAGGGATCGAAGAGGACAACAGCAACGCAGAGCAAGTATCGAGATCACCTGCCCATGGCTATATCACCAAGAACTGCACGGCGTCGGACATGATCGAGGGAGCTGGAGGGAAGATCCAAGGTGTGCGGAGGTGGGAAGGAACGCGCGTGCATGCGCCGGGCGGGCGGGGAAGCGAGAGGGAAAACGTATGCAGTTGTCCCCATTCAATGTATATCACCCCATCGTATTTTGTTCCAGGATGTATCGAGTAAGACTAATTGTTTATTTAATTGTCATTTCGAATTTCTTTTAGGGGAATTATTAACAATTCGACTTAATTTTGAGGGATGGAGTTTTCTCCTGGTATCTGTTGACACTTTGGTCGAGAGCTATCTCTGTTAATATTTGATCTGAGGAAGAATATGTGTTAAAGGATACCCTTTCGTCGATCTCAATTGTCCCTTTCATCTTCTTAGTCATTTTCATATATTTGATACATAGTTCAAAAAACAATTCAGATACGATGACACAAGCTCAGATGTTTGAATGATATGATTCAAACAATAGTTCAAACTCCATGACCTCACGAAGCAGCCTAGGAAGCTCTTGTAATCCTCTTAAAACCAACAATAGATGGGGAGCTCGCCGGCATTCACAACGAGGTATGTGAGCATGGCGAGGACGGAAAATATTTAAGGAGAGGGGACATAAGGAGGAAGGGGAAAATTGTAAGTCTCTTAGGTCCTCACATTTTTTCGTTACCTCCCAAGTAGTGGGGGCGCCCGACACGTGGCACCACCGTCGAGACGCCGCCATTCTTCATCTTCTAAATGTACTTTGCCGGTCCTTCCGGACGACAGGGATCGAAGAGAACAATAGCAATGGAGAGTAAGTATTGAGATCACATGCCCATGCATGTCACCAAGAGCTGCACGACATCGGACATGATCGAGGAAGCTTTGGGGAAGATCCAAGGTGTGCGGAAGTGGAAAGGAACAGATGCATATGCTTTGGGCGGGAGGGGAAGCGAGAGGGAAAACGTATGCAGAGGCGCCGCCATGGTGGGTCAGGGGAAGAAGAAACAAAGACTTTGGTCGGTCGGGTCGTCTAGTCTCTTTCTTTGCTATTTTACATGAGGGCATTTTTGCTACTTTAGAAAAACTAACAAGATGGACACGTCTGGACGTGAAACGCTTGATGTCTTATGCCTTATCGCAGTGCTATTTTTTATATGAAAACATTAACACCCTGGTGTTTTGACAAGTTCACTTATTTCAATGTGGAACTTTCAGTTTTCACCCATGATATTGTGGCTATTCTCTCTAGATGTATCGACTATTGAGTAAAACTTATTTTTTATTAACAATTCGAGTGAATTCCAAGGATTGGAGTTTTCTCCTGGTATCTCTGGTGACACTTCGGTGTAGAGCTATGTCTTTATTATGGGACAATTGGTTTTGTGACATGGTTCGCTGAGTTTTATCGGTATGTGCCATACCCGCGATGTTTCTTTGGTCTGTGCCTTGGTTTGCTCGTATATCGCCCAAACGCTCGTCTACCTCTGGTCAACCTCCTTTGACCCGCACATGGCTGACTGGTGGGGTCGGCCTGGCGTGGCTTGGCTCGTTTGTCGGATCGGTTAGGATTTCCTGGGGGCGGCGCGTGGGGCCGGGCACTAGTCTGACTGGTGGGGCTGTGGCACTAGTCTGACTGGTGGGGACGGCACGTGGGGTGCCAGCGTGGGTCGGTTAGGGTTTGCCCGCCCTCCCCGCCGCGGCTAATAAAAGGGGGCCGCCCTTGCCGTAGAAACTCCATTTTCTCTACCTCTCTCTCCCCCCCCTCTCTCGAAAATGTGGTGGAGCACGCCATCGCCGATGCCGGATTCGGAGCTCTACTCGCCTGAGGAAATATGCATGACATGCAGGATATGAAGCCAGAGGAGTGGGAGGAGTGGCTAGCGAAGCAGAACCTTCTAATAATAAAAGTTTTCATTTCAATGGCCATGCCTATCCGTCCACGCTACATAGACGGCATGGTGAACTACGGCATGCCACAGACGTATTCAATGTGCACGTATTCAATGCACACAAACTGGAAGGCTGTCAGACAGATGTGTCTCATACTCTCATCGTACGACTCGTAAAAATTGATTTGCTTCGGATTCTTGCTTTCATGCTAGAACAGATAAATATGAAGGTAACCCTAACATGAACGTATACGTGTCGCTCGTTCTGCTATAGCTAGTACTCCCTCCATCCCGGTTTATAAGTCACATTTGAAGCGAGTCCACCATTTTTGCTAAAAAATGGGGTTGTTTACTCTAACTTTGGAGCTTATTTGAAACACATTTTTCAGCTAGACCACCACCCTACCTGCAAAACTCATTTGAAACACATTTTTCAGCGAGTCCACCACTTTTGCTCAGAAATGAGGTCGTTTACCCTACCTTTTGAACTCATTTGAAACACATTTTTTAGCGAGTCCACCACCCTATCTTTGGAGCTCATTTGAAACACATTTTTTGATGAGTCCACCATTTTTGGTTAGAAATGAGGCCGTTTACCCTACCTTTCAATCTCATTTGAAACATATTTTTAAGCGAGTCCACCATCCTACCTTTCGAGCTCATTTGAAACACATTTTTTCGTCGAGTCCACCATTTTTGCTTAGAAATGAGGTCGTTTACCCTACCTTCCGAGCTCATTTGAAACATATTTTTTAGCGAGTCCACCGCCCTACCTTTCGAACTCATTTGAAACACATTTTTTGGCGAGTCCACCATTTTCGCTTAGAAATGAGGCCGTTTACCATACATTTCGAACTCATTTGAAACACATTTTTTAGCGAGTCCACCACCCTACCTTTCGAACTCATTTGAAACACATTTTTCGGCGAGTCTACCATTTTTCTTAGAAATGAGGCCATTTACCGTACCTTTCGACCTCATTTGAAACACATTTTTAGTGAGTCCACCACCCTACCTTTGGAGCTCATTTGAAACACATTTTTCGGCCAGTCCACCATTTTTTCTCAGAAATGAGGCCGTTTACCCTACCTTTCGAACTCATTTGAAACACGTTTTTTAGCGAGTCCACCACCCTACCTTTCGAGCTCATTTGAAACACATTTTTCGGCGAGTCCACAATTTTTGCTTAGAAATATGGCCGTTTACCCTACCTTTCGAGCTCATTTGAAACACATTTTTAAGCGAGTCCACCACCCTACCTTTCGAACTCATTTGAAACACATTTTTCGGCGAGTCGGCCATTTTTGCTTATAAATTAGGCCGTTTACCCTACCTTTCGAACTCATTTGAAACACATTTTTCAGCGAGTCCACCACCCTACCTTTGGATCACATTTGAAACACATTTTTTGGCGAGTCCACCATTTTTGCTTAGAAATAAGGCCGTTTACCATACCTTTTGAGGTAATTTGAAACACATTTTTTAGCGAGTCCAAGCTAGATTTGAGAAAGGTCATGGCTATCCGCATTTGGTGTGCCAAAATACCCATTTTGTGTCACTGGGGCAAATGGGGTTGAACGAGCCAAAATCCCCGTTGGGTCCGCCGTGGTCCACTCGTCAGCGGGTGTACATCCCTTGTCCTACGCGCGCGTCCAGTCAGATCGCAGAATGAGCTTTCGCGGATCGCCCCGAGTCTGCCTGCAGATTCCTTCTAGAGGAAATCGTACGGCCGCAGATTTCTTGTAGAGGAAATCGGACGGCTACAGATTCCTTGTATAGGAAATCAACTTCAAATATTCAAAAATTATCGAAAAAATGAAAAATCATGCGCACATAGTCGTCTTATGTCATATACTAACGACTCAAGTTGAAAAACTTGGTCTACATACATTCAAAATGAGAAGGGCATGGATCTCATGTGATATCGCATAACTCAAACTATGAGGTCTAAGGTTGGAGAGAAGTGGTTTTGAAATTGCAACATGAAATTTTCAAAAACCTCACAAAAGCTTCATTTTGGAGTAACTAAAAAGGATCCATGCTTAGTTTTTCATTTTCATGTTTTAAACTTGTTTAAACGTTGGTCAAACTTAGGTTTGACTGATTTTGAAATAACCATAACAAATTCAAAACTTATCGAAAAATTGGAAAACCGACGCACATAGTCTTCATATGTCATATACTAACGACTCAAGTTGAAAACCATGGTCTACATACATTCAAAATGAGAAGGGCATGGATCTCATGTAATATCGCATAACTCAAACTATGAGGTCTAAATTTGGAGAGAAGTGGATTTGTAATTGCAACATGAAATTTTCAAAAACCTCACAAAAACTTCATTTTGGAGTAACTAAGAAGGATCCATACATAGTTTTTCATTTTCATGTTTTAAACTTGTTTAAATGTTGGTTAAAGTTAGGTTTGACCGATTTTGAAATAACCATAATAAATTCAAAACTTATCGAAAAATTGAAAAACCGACGCACATAGTCTTCATCTGTCATATACTAATGACTCAAGTTGAAAAACTTGGTCTACATACATTCAAATGAGGAGGACATGGATCTCATGTGATATCGCATAACTTAAATGTGCAAATGAGAATTGCAACATGATAATTTCAAAATTCTCACGAAAGTATCATTTAGGAGTGACTAAGAATGGTCTAGGCTTAGTTCGCGTCCAAATTTTACACAAATGTGCGCGTGTGCGCGCCCAGAGCACGCCGGGCACGCTCTGAGCGCGTCCAGAGTGCGCACTTAAAGTGTTCAACAGAAGTACAATAACAAAAATTGATGGTGATGCTCATGTTGAAAAACGACTCCAGCACGCCTCGCTTTCGTCTACACGAGTGGTGTTTAGTTTTACCCTTCTTACTTGTCTTTTCCGTGGCATCACGCGTCCCGTTCCCCTGGCGGGCGCAGACCGAAGCGACGGGTGCTGCAGTCAGCGCCCTACAGACGGAAGCAAGCGTGCTCGAGTCGCAGCGGCTGGAGTCGCAATAACGCCACGCCGCTTCCAATGCCGCAGACGGAAGCGAAGCGTGCTGGCAGTCGCAGCGTCTGGTCGCGTCGGCGTCAATGCGCGGCCAGGCGAAGCGGTGGCCGCGTTAATGCAGGCCACCCAACCCCGCTCCTCCGGTCGCCTTTAAAACCCGACGCAGCGTAGCCCTCCTCTCCTCACACAAACACTTCCTCCTCTCTCTTCTTCTCCCCAAGGAAACGGAAACATAGGCCACCATGGCGGGCAGCAACACCACTTGCAGCTGGAGGAACTCCGGCGCCGCAACGAGGACGCGGAGATGGCCAAGGCGTTCGAGCGAGTCATGTGGGGCGAGGAGGCCAAGACCTCTCGTCCCTACGTGCTCTCGCTGGAGACCGCGCGGCTGAGTAGCCGCCGCCAGCTGCCGGTGGACGACGGGTGGGTGAGGAGCGCCGTGTACATTCCGGTGGCGCCGCGGCTCAGCGGGCAGGCCAGCGTCGAGTTCATCAAGAGCAAGTGGGCGGAGATGTCGTGCGAGCAAAGGCTCGACCCCAAGTACTCCATCTCGGCGCCCTATTGGCACGCCGTGGTGGACAAGGAGTACGAGGCGCATCTTGGCGGTCGACGAAAGCCGACGACAGAGTTGTCCTTAACGGACGACGACTGTGACGACGAGGATGGCAACGCCAGCGACGACGATGACCCCGAGCTGCCCGATCCGCCTCTACAAGCGTCTGCATCTTGATCAACAGCGTCACTTTCACCGAAGAAAGCGGCGGTGCAATACGAAGAGGCTTACCTTAAAACGCCCCCCCCACCCCGCATTTCATGGCGGTGAATCGAAAACGGCGCCGGCGAAGGCAGAAGCCTCAGCCGCCACGGCGGTGCCTACGAACCAGGTGAAGACTGACTTGGTTCGCATCTTCTCCCCCTCACCGGGATGAAGCGGCATCTCTTCGCCAGCGGTGGTGTTGAGGGATGTCCATGCATAGGCCTCTCTCTCATCCCTAAACCCTAAACCCTTTGTTTAGGTTTGCTTTATTTATAAAGCGGGGCGAAAGCCTATTTTGTTTAGGTTTAAGTTTGTTAAATCTCATTTAGATTTGTAATTGTAAGTTTGTTAAATCTCATTTAAATGTTTGAATCAATTTGTGTTCACCGTTTATGTTGTTCATCAACGGCGCTTCGTGTGCCCGCAAGGTGTTCGACAGTATGCATTCATGTTGAATTCGTTTCCGAACCACCTCAATCTTGTTCATCGGAGGCGGTTCGTGTGGCCCGCAATGTGTTCGACATGTTAAATTCATTTCCGAACCACCTCAATCATGCAGTAGGATGAAACTGTCCATAATTGACCAGCGAAACGGGCGGAACAGCGAGGCCTGGATCTGCCGCCATGGATGCGTCTTCCTAGCGGAGGTGCAGTGCCACGCTGACCCCATGCGCACCCCACGTGTCGTCCCCACCAGTCAAACTAGTGCCACAGCCCCACCAGTCAGACTAGCGTCACAGCCCCACCAGTCAGACTAGTGCCCGGCCCCACGTGCCGTCCCAGTAAATCCCAACCGAGCCGACAAACGAGCCGAGCCGCGTCAGGCAGACCCCACCAGTCAGGCCAAGTGCGGGTCAAAGTAAGTTGAATAGAGGGAAACGAGCGTTTGAACGATATGCGAGCAAAACAGGGCACAGACCAGAGAAACAGCGTGTGTATGACACAGACCGATAAAACTCAGTTAGGTATGGCACAGAACCAATTAGCTCCTTTATTATTTGATCCGAGTGAGAATATGTGTTCAAGGATAGAGTGATGCTTTTCGGTGTAGAGCACATGTCTCGCTTTTCGGTGTAGAGCACATGTCTCTCGTTCCTAATTTTTTTCAGAATTTTCCTCGCTCATCTTACTTACAGTAAAGCCGAGGAAAACACACCCACAAGCACTGCACAATATTTATTCTAAGAAATTATAGTTAGTTAAGAATAAGTGGTTGTACAATTTTGTGCAAGTCTGGTAGTAGCTTCCTATTTACAAATAGGATCTCCACACAATAGTCAATAGCCTCCTAACCCATCGTAAGGTAGCATTATGTACCAGTGTCTAGTAAAAACTGATCACTCTCAATATACAACGGTGACTCTAACGCTACACCAAGGATGGTCAAAAATTGAAACCTAGTACCAATGGTAGAAGAGCCGGTGAACTTAATCAAAGTACAAGCCACCTGGGTGAGTCGGTGAGATACCAAATGCCACTGCGACCCTACCACTGGGCTATTGCCTAGTTCTGCATCTGCAAGGATGGTGAAAATAACAACGTAGCCTGATCAACAGTAATTCTTTGATCTCTGGCAATTCCAGATAAATGACCAGAGACACAGAAATCTCCAGACTATAGTACTGCCATCAAGTGTTGCCGCGCTGATTCGCTCCATTTTAGAAACAAAGTAGCTCTCTTTCTCTTAACTTCTTGCTAAGTTCTTCTTTTGACGGTAGTTTCCAGCCACCTTTCATGGCAGCAGACCACCATGCCTTCAGCTCATCCTAGAGAACATAAGAAAATCAGTCACCTAAATAAATTGCTAACCGAGGAGACGAAAACCATTTGATATCAGCGAGACTAGTAAATAAGAGCCATTGGAAAGGTAGGACTCTCTTCTGATATATTTCTCGAGAGAACTACTTTTTGTGTTTTTCTATTTTTTGTTACATACTTGACAGACCTGCTCGAGTCTTACCAACAATGCTCTATGATTTAAGAGCTAGATCATTATGATTCCATTCAGTGTGGAACTTTCCTTTGTTTATACAAGGTGAGAAGATTTTTAATGGTCAATAATTTAGCATGAACAAGCACTCAAGCAGCACAAGGCCCTTCTGAATTTTCAGTAGTAGCAGAACATATCTGAATCCTATGAAATATGGATACAAGTAGCAATGCTTATGTGCACTTTGACATCCAGATTCAATCAAATCGACATTGTTTTGGAAAATAAATTTGGCAATCTAGTGATACTTCAGAAAACAAAACAACTCTACATGTCATTGAATTGTGATGCTTTTTCCAGATGAATAAAGCAAGAAACGGTATAGGCAGAAGGAAGAACTATTGGAAACCAGACTCCGTATTTTCTTTGCAGTCACATGGAAAAGACAGCAAACCTTCTCTTATTCTGTTCACTGCCATGAACTTGGCTCAGCTGAGTATAATCTGCTTTTATTATGGTTGAAAAACTTTTAATGGCTTGTATGTGAAGTGCTACACTAGTTCAAACAACTTAAACTTTGGGTAGCAAAAGAGAACATAACATTATTCTACTTTTTTTTTTTGCGAATGATAACATTATTCTACTTAACAAAATTGATAAGAGAACTGCCTTTTAATACATTACCTCATGGAATTCATGGTTGGATACAAAGCGAGAATCTACTTGGCAAGTGGAGTTCCTGATTGTTACAGAGAGGCGATTCCTATCCAGTGCTCCTGTAAGAGAATTCTGTATTACTTACCATCTTTTTGTAGTTTCTTTTTAAAAAGTTAAGGAAGCACAAGTCACTCTGCAATCTGATTATTTTACATAACCAGACACCAAACTAGACATAGTTGCATACTTGCATAGACACTTACCATTTATACGTGCAACATGGTATCCCGTGCCACCCAATGCTTCCTCCAATTTACCAAATCGTAGACGCAAGAAAAAACCATCTAAGGTAGTGTGCATTATTGGTGACATTAACCATCTGTCAAGGATCACGAATGTAAACAAAGAAACATACATCAGCTCTTCAGTTCTCACTGTGTTCCCTAATTTTAACACAACTTATATCCTTCTATACATCAATATGATCAACGGACATAACTCTAGAACCACATATAGTGTATAAACCAAAATTAATGTCAATACTAAAGTAAAATTAAAATAAAATAAATGAATAATATTTGTGATAGCTATTTGCAAGGAACATGAATCAATTTGAGTATCGGCATGACATTCCTCCCACCAAAAGGGTAGATCTATGGTAAGTACTACTTTGTACATTAGTGTACGCACAGTTTGTCACACAAGACATGGATAACATAGGTCTTCTTTTTTACAGGAAAGAGAAGTGGGGGAGGCCCCCACAGTGAGTTCCTTTAATAGTAACCCAAACTGGCGTCCCTGAGGACTTGAACCCGGGTGGCTGGGTTGTACAGCCCCTCCCCTGACATATATAGCATAAGTGCAGTTTATAGTACAAGGAAATAATTCTTATGTGTTCTTTAGCTAGGACGACTTCTCCAGTAACTTTCTGTTGTGTAGTCGTATGTAAGAACTTCCACCTTCGAGGAAGCAAAAAAACAGCGAACAACCCATAGAAAACTATAAGCGATATAATTTGTCCAATGGTGAATCTTCTTTGGGGTGTGCCCTTTTGTTACATAGAGCAAATGTTATGAAATCCGTAAATGCAATCATGCACGCCATACACAGTAGGTAGAAAGAGAAATGTTGAAAGGAATTCAAAGGTGATCCAGGAACTCCACTAAGTACCTTATTATCTCTGATCGAGATAAACGAAGCCTCTGCATGGCTCCAAAAACTACACGTGATTGATCACATACATCACTGGACATAATACCATAGGGTACAATTTGCTTGCTATGTCGCATCCTCTCCATGGAATCTGAACCCACTTCCTCAAATTTTAATACTTTTCTGTCAGTATATTCAGCAGATGTGTTTGCTTCTAAATTATCATGAGGAGCTACAGCCTTTCTAGCGATGCTCCCTCCACAATGCTGATCTTCACCTCTAGACACCATGTTTCCTCTTGATTCCTCATCACTGCCAGGACATAATTGCTCCTTACCTTTGTCACCTAGCCATAAAACTAGACGTCCATGTCCACTAGAAGATTTTTGAGTTTCTTGTCCTGCCTCTGGTCCATCATGGCTGCTGTAATTAACCACAAAAGGACTCTTCCTCTGATTACGTTCTTCAGATATTTCATGATCACATGAGATAGCCAACCTTCCTGCTGAGGTATTTACATGTCTAAATGCATCCAATCTCTTTGCAAGAATAGAAGCCATAGTTTCTGACTGCTTATGGTCTTCTTGAGGAATAACTGGACACTTGCTACTTGTTGTTCCATTGTCACTTCCTGTGCTAGTAAAGCATTGCGAATTGTGGAATTCTTTCTCCACATTAAAGTTTTGCTGAGATGAACGATAAAACCTGTCACCTGCACCGTTTGGACCGACAGCACAAAACTCACTGTTTACGTTGCAGGGTGTTGCATCCATCAATTTCATGGATGTTTTTGGCAAAAGCCGACTTACCCACAAGCTTTCTCTGAAACCAACTCTATTTTCTGTTGCTGCATTCAAAGAGCCGTCATGGCACTCATTTTGTTTTTCTACGGGTGTTCTAGAACACGACTTACTGGAGTTGGGCATCTTCAAGTTTCTTCTGGCTCTCAAAGGAAAAACTCCAATGTGATCTTGAATACCACCACCTGAATCCACTTGAAGGCTGTCAGCAGCTAAAGCCTCAATAGCCACATCAAGAGTTCCTCTGCCCATACCATTCTTTTTGTCAAGCATAGAATTGCTACCATTTAAATCCAGCGGTAGTCTGTCAGCTTCCCGCTCAGTGCAATCCATTTCTGACTGATGACAGGTATCTCTTGAAGCTGTCATAATGTTATGACAATAAAGAGATTGAAAAAGAGAATTGAAGCCAACAGGCTGCAGAGGAATTCTGATATTCTTTTGAACCTCCACCGAATGTTCTACTAGTTCATTTCCTGTGGCCTCTGAATACTTCTGATCAAGTGAAACAACAGTGGTACTTTTATCAAGCATAGTTGACCCATTAGTCAGAGATGACATCCAGTTAAAGAAAGAGCTACCATTTCTAGGCAAAAATCCTGAGCAAGAACTCTCATTGTATTCCATTCTACATCTTTTACTTCGAGAAGACATCTCGCCTGTGGAGTATTGTGCATGCTCTCTCTTTGGAGCTTTCATACTTGGGCAGCTCTCCATACTCTCATTGCTATCATCACCCTGTTTTGTGTTGCTAACACAATTGCTCTGGTCGTGCATTACCTTTTCTTTGCCCTTCTCAAGATTTGAAGGCTTAACATCCGTTGTTGACTCATATCTTGTGACAGGATTAACACCAGATGCCGAGTCACATTTTGAAATAGGGTTAACACCAGAGGCTGACTCACATCTGGCCAGACAAAGCTCATCCTTATGATGTTCCTGCTTCACCTGATCTTGGGTATTACCATCAAGGTTTTCCTGCATAACCTGATCTTGGGGATTACCATCATGGTTTTCCTGCATTACCTGATCTTGGTGATTATCACTTTTGTTATCTAGAAAATCTGACAACTTTCCTGGGACCTTTCTTTTATTACCAAAAGGTGATTGTGTATTCAATGCATTGTTCGGCAAAACGTAGTCCCTCTGACTAATTGCTTTTACTAATCGAGCACGCCAAGTATTATCTGCCCATGATCTTCCATTATTGACAGTGGTTGCACAGTAGACATGTTTTTCTGAAATACTATGCAGGGCACTATTTTTGGAAGCAGGACCTGTAAAATGCGATGCATTTTTTTTACTGTGTGAACAAAAAAAGATAAGGGTAGTTTTAATAATAGTACTAAAGATAGTATATTACTGTGAGAAGCATCCTTGCAGCATCTTGTGGGAGAACTACACACTTCCTTTTTATCCGGCTTATCTGCACAGCAGTTGTCAGATAATTCTTTCCCTTCGTTCATCAAACTGATCCCACCATAGCATTCTACAAGCAAGAATCATTAATTAAGATAAGTTAATCACCAGATGAGGAAATATCAATTTCATTTGGACTATGAAGTAACTACCAGGCTACCAAAGGCATGGTAGATGAAATACACTGTGAAAACTTATGTAATATACCATTGGCATAAAAAATCTCACTAACACACATTAGGGAAGATACATTAGCTATGTTTGAGAGATTGCAAATTTGTGCGAGTCCTACACAGATTGGACTCTACTAGCAAGCTAAGCAGTTAACTAGACCAACAACTGTTGCTACATGCATATGTACAAAGCCAAAGCATATTAACGTGTCTGAACTACTCGAACTCAGTGAATTAGATTTGTGTCTTCTAAACTTACTTGAATCTTGTTCCTGTGATGTTATAGAAGTAGATTGTTGCGCATCAAGGTTTCGTGTTCTATTTGGACTAGCCATGGATACTCTCACTGAGCTGCTACTGCGAGTACGTAGCTGCGACGGCATCTCTCCTGCATCCCTTAGGGTGGCATCTACGTTATCACCACTCTTCCCGCTCTTGCCGCCGCCACTTGGTTGAGGCGAAGATATCACTATGTTCAGAGTATCTGCATTCCAGCGAAGAGAGGCTTTCCTTGTGCTTAGGCTGGACGCTGCGATTTTAATGCTCAGGCCATCATCCGGAGACCATACCAGCTCAGAGAGAGGGCTCATGCCGAACGTGTTGATTGCATTTACACCTGCACCTGAATGCCCACCATGTGCCTTTCAGCAGACTATAGAGATAAGAGGATGTTTGCAAGAAATACAGCAACTCTAGATGCAGAAAGAAGGCAAGAAGCTACAGCTAATGAACTAAAACCAAATCATTAGACGGTGGAGTAGATGCACAAATGTATTCTGTTTCTCTCAATATTTTCGTGAATAAATCAAATAAATCTCGCAAATATTCCTCTTTTCTTCCGCGGAGCCTTGCACACGAATTCACTCGTTCGTACAACACATACATATGGACCATGACACAAGGCGAGACACCACTTACCCGAATTAGAAAGAAAAAAGTACACATCTACATCGGAGTCGTGCGATATTGTCGTTGATAGCAAAAAATTTAGACAAACATGGAAACAGAATAATAAACAACATAAAAGACGGCATCGGCGAGAAAAGCGAGCATAGATAGATAGATTAAACAAAACAAGTACTCTAGAGAAAATAGTGATCGCTGATGCAGCAGCCGACCTCCGGGGGCAGCGAGGCACTACCATCTCATCCCGCAGCATTCGCTCCCCGTTCGCCCACGGCCAGCCCACACCACGGTCGGTCGGTCGGTGCTCGAAGAACCACTCCGGAGCAAGACAGGAGATTCAGCGGCAAACGCGGCGGCGGCGGAGGAGAACTGGTCAGCGCCGGCGGCTAGCGGGTGAAGTGGGGAGAGTTTGGGAGCGGTGTAGGAGGAGGGCCAGCGTCGCCGCGGTGGGGAAGGGGAGGGAGATGCTTTTGTTTGCGGTGCATGCGGCGGTGGAGCGCCGGAATGCGAGGCCGGGGATGAGCCACGTAGAGGCCGCCTCAGACACACGCCTCCCTGCTTTCTTTTTCTTTCTGAGAGCGTCGCCGCGAGACGGAACGCTGGGGACGGAGACGGTGGCGGTGATCCGACGGCTGTGGATCGTCTGGCCGCGGTGGCGGAGGAACGGGGACCGTTGATTGGAGCTTGCCTGTCCGTCTCGTGGTAGGACAGCATCGCCTGTAGGTGACAGGGATGGGGATAAGCGGGAGACAACTATGCGAGTTGGACGAATGAAATGCAGGAACATCGAGATAGGCGGAATCCCCGGCGCGTGACATATCGAAGATATAAGGGCATCTCTAGTCTCTCTCGTGGCTTCTGCCCCCACACTCCTCTCTCCTCTCCTCTCCTCTGCGACTTAGTATAGCCATGGCCTAAGCAAAAAACGCCGTTTTTCCACCAGCCGCCCCCCAGAAGCCCAGTTAGCGTCGTTTTGGCGGAAAATAGCGCCGGCGCCCCAGGCGAAACCCAGCCCACTGGGTTCGGCCTGGGGGCGAAATGGCGCAAAACGCGACGCGAGCCAGCGCTGTCACTGACACGGGAGAAAATGGCATGGAAGAAACTGCCTGTCAAAGGCTTTCAGAGTAATGGCGTCGCGGACGGCCAGTGAGCTCCCCCAGTCAAATGCTGTCGGAGTTAATGGTGTGGCGCGTTTACGCGGCGCACAGTAATGGCCACCGCTCCGCCCCTTCGTCTGGCCGTGCGGCGCTATAACCACCCCCCCCCCCCCCCCTCGAGCCTCGTCGCCACTCGCCTTCCTCTCTCGCCGCTTATGCCTCACACTCCTCTCTCCTCTCCTCCACCGTCGCGACCTAGCCTAGCCATGGCCTACAACCCCGCCGACGCCGCCATGAACGGCTGGGGCCGCCGCAACCTCCACAAAGAGGTCTACAAGGGTATGTATTCCGATCTCTGTTGTAATTCTATATCTGCATAGTATAGATCTTGGCTAGTTTAAGGATATCGTTGTTAGGAATTTTTTTATTTTCTGCCTGCGATCCCCTTCAAACTTAGCGCGGGTGGCATTCCCGTGCCCCCTGTCCCTCTGCCTGCGAGCAGTTCAGGGCGGCAATCGCCGAAGTTCGCGCGAGCTTGACACCGCAGCAGGTCGCGGAGCGCCGCTGGAGAGCGGACGACAATGACGGGTTCTGGTCAGAGTATTTCTGTCGCCGCCACGACGAGGACGTCGCCAACCGCGCCAACAACGGCCCAGTGGAGGGCCGCTGCAACTCCACCGGGCGCAACCGGTGGTGGGGCAGCGAGCACCGCACCCTCCCGTGGGTGCTCGACTACATCGAGCACGGCAACGAGCCCCGGCCGACGATGCCGCCGCGCTCGTGGATGTCGCGCCGGATGTGCGCGGGCTCCTCCTCCTCCTCCTCATCCGGCGCCGCGACCCCACCGACGCTGGCGGGAACAAGGTACGCGTCGCTCTCTCCTCCGCTGGCGGGAACAAGGTACGCCTCGCTCACCCCTCCCCTCCTGTAATCCGGGCGCCCTGCGCCTCGCAGCGCCGCCCTCCGCATCGGCGAACCCCGCACCCTGGCGACGCGCCGACCAGCATCTCCCCCGCGACGCGTCAAGCCAAAGCGCGAGCCCGAGCCGGAACCGGAGGAGGAGCAGGAGGAAGAGTGGCTCGGCCTGAAGGAGGCCCAAGAAGCCTCCTTCAACACCGTGCAGCCGGCGGACCCGGCGTTCGCCGAGGAATGGAGCCTCGGCGAGTACACGGAGCAGGATTTGGAGCGCCAGCGTCAACTCCTCGCCGAGGTGGAGCAGAATCGCGCTCGCGCCGGCGCCCGTATTCCTCCCCCCTGATACATCTCCAACGTATCCATAATTTCTTGTGTTCCATGCTATGTTATATCATGCTATTACATGTTTTATATGCATTTTATATAGTTTCATGCATTTTCTGTGACTAACCTATAACAAGATGCCACAGCGTCAGTTCCCTGTTTTCTACTGTTTTTGGTTTCAGAAATGCTCTTAAGGAAATATGCGTCAAATTGGAAACGAGCCAACCTGTATTTATTTTTGGAATATTTGCAACCAAAAGAACCGAAAACGAGACGAAGACGGACCCTGAGGGGCCCACATCGCCTCGTGGCGCGGGCCAGAATCCTGCTGCGTCGGGAGGTGGTGTGGCATCCTCGGGCGCCCACCGACCTAGGTCTTTCGCCCATATAAACCCCCCTGACTTAAAAACTCGAGACGGTTAATCACTTTTTCCTCCACGGGTCCCGAGCCACCACCGTCGCCGCCACCACTTCGGGAGAGATCAGAACTGCTCCCTAGCACCCTGCCGGGAGGGGGAATCGTCCCCGGAGGCACCCTACCTTGCACTACGGGTCCATAGCAGTAGCTAGATGGTTGTCTTCTCCTCTTGTGCTATCATGTTTAGATCTTGTGAGCTGCCTATCATGATCAAGATTATTTTTATGTAATTCTCCATGTTGTGTTTGCTGGGATCCGATGAATATTGAGTACTAAAGTTATTGCTTCATAATATATCATGTGTGTGCTATTTAATGATCTTGCATGTTCTCCGTTACTTGTGTATGCTCTGGCCAAGTAGATGCTCGTAACTCCAAAAGGGGGTATTTATGCTCGATAGTAGGTTCATGTCTCTATATAATCTGGGGCAGTGACATAAAGCTCTAAGGTTGTAGATGTACTGTTGCTATTAGGGATAAAACAGTAGTACTTTATCTAAGAATGATGTTACTTACTTACTTACATACTTTACACACAGTGCTTATGGCGATAATCTGTTGCATGCAACTTAATACTAAAATGGGTGCAGACGCTAACCGGAACGTGGATTATTAGTCATAGATGAGGTTGGAACGGTCTATGTATATTGTTGTAATGCCCGAATGAATCTCACACTAGACACCATATCATTATTATATGCATTGGGTTGTTTAACATTATTTTGTCAATTGCCTAGCTGTAATTTGTTTACCACGCATGGATGAATGTTATTATTATTAATGGAGAGACACCACTAGTGAACTGTGGACCCCGGTCCTTCTCATTAATCTGATAAAACCACAACTACAAACCTGTTACTTTCTGCAAACATCATACTTTTTTCCACACATACGTTTAATCCTTTGTTACGGCAAGCCGGTGAGATTGACAACCTCACTGTTAAGTTGGGGCAAAGTATCTTAATTGTTTGTGTGCAGGATCCACGTCAACTTAGCACCAACATTTTTCTGGCACCTTGACACCTTAAGGGAATCCTTCATCTCCTACTGGTTTGATAACCTTGGTTTCATACCGAGGGAAATTTGCTGCTGCACTACTTCACACCTTCCTCTTGGGGTCTCCCAACAACACACCCACGTGTGCATCAAGCATTTTTCTGGCGTCGTTGCCGGAGAGTTGAGCATTCCTTCACGAGCGGAGTTTTCGCACTTCCAATCTTTTTATTTTGTTATTGTCTTGCTTATTTTATTTTTATTACTGTTTTGTTTGCTTAATATTAAAAATACAAAAAAAATAGTTACTTGCATTACTTTTCTTATTTCGGTTTTGCCATTTCATTTTCAGTTTTGTTGCTTTGATTAATTCGGTTTAGCATTATTTCTTTAATATTGTTATCTCGGTTTGTTATTTTAAATTGCTAAAATGAGTTCCGCCAAAAACACTAAGTTGTGCGACTTTACAAGCACCAAAAATAATGAATTTATATGCACTCCTATTGCTCCACCTGCATCTAAAGCTGAGTTCTTTGAAATTAAACCTGCTTTGTTGAATGTTGTTATGAGAGAGCAATTCTCTGGTGTTAGTTCTGATGATGTTGCTGCCCATCTAAATAACTTTGTTGAATTATGTAAAATGCAAATATATAAAGATATAGATGGTGATATTATAAAACTGAAATTATTTCCTTTCTCTTTGAGAGGAAGAGCTAAATAATGGTTGCTTTCATTGCCTAGGAACAGTATTGATTCATGGATTAAATGCAAAGATGCTTTCATTGGAAAATAATATCCTCCTGCTAAAATTATTTCTCTAAGAAGTAGCATCAGGATTTTACATAACTTGATAATTAACATGTTGCTCAAGCTTGGAAAAGAATGAAATCTATGATAAAGAATTGCCCAACCCATGGACTAACTGCTTGGATGATCATCCAAACCTTTTATGCAGGACTGAATTTTTCTTCAAGAAACTCTTGGATGATATGATGGTAAATTATTCTGAATGGCATATGGAGAGGACACCTCACGGTAAGAAGGTAAATTCTGTTGAAAAACCCCCTCCTTGAGTGAAAAGATTGATATTATTATGTCTATGCTTGCTAGTGGTAAATCCCATATTGATCCTAATAATGTTCCTTTAGCTTCTTTAGTTGCACAAGAAGAGCATGTTGATGTAAACTTTATTAAAAGCAACAATTTTAACAATAATGCCTATAGGAACAACTATGGTAATAACAACTATAAGTCCTATCCTCCTAATAATGGCAACTCTTATGATAATTCTTATGATAAATGCCTAGTGAGGAAAGGATTCTGCAAATTGAGAAAGCTACTAAAGTTTTATGCAAAATCAGTATGAGCAAAATAAAGTATTCACTAAAAACCATGGAAGAACAATCTAATATGCTAAGAAACATTAGTCATCAAATGGAAAATTTAAATAGGGAGATTTTGGGTCTCCAAGGAAAAATGACTAATGCTGAAACTTGTATTTCCTCTATGTCTACAACACAATCTTCTTTAATTAATAAAATGGTTGCTAAACCTGAAAATATAGATGATAATCCTTTTGCTACTGCTAATGCCATCCAAGTTCAAATTGATGAAAATGTTAGATTAATGGCTCAATTACGTGCTAGATGGGAAAAAGAAAGAGAATTAGAGAAATGGTCTAATATTGTTAAACTTTTTACTCTTACTACCTCTGAAAATAATGGTGTTTCACATGTTAGTAACCCTCCTACTATCCATGGTAACATAGTTGGTGTTGTAAATGTCTCCTCTACTTCACCCAAAAATTTAAAATTGCCCAAAACTGCTAAAACTAGAGTTGATAAAAGTGCTGAAATTTTTAAGAAAGTGGTTCGGTTTGCTTTGATGATAATAATTTTGATTTTGATAATTGTAATATCTCTGAAGTTATTAAGTTCTTGCAAAAATTGTCCACAAGTCCTAATGCTAGCTCTCTTAATTCGGCTTTTACTGCTGATATTACAAATGCTCTCATTAAAGGTAGGGAAGATAAATTAAAACTTGAAACTTCTATCCCTAGAAAGTTAGAAGATGGTTGGGAGCCCATCATTAAGATGAAAGTAGATAAATTCGATTGCAATGCTTTGTGTGACCTTGGTGCAAGTATTTATGTTATGCCTACAAAGCTCTATGATATGATTGATTTGCCACCATTGGAACATTGTTATTTGGATGTTTTTCTTGCTGATAATGCTTTGAAGAAACCTTTGAGGAGGATCAATGATATTCCTATTATGGTTAACAATAACCTGGTCCTCGTTGATCTTATTGTCTTGGACATTGAATGCAATCCATCTTGTCCAATTGTGTTGGGAAGACCCTTTCTGAGAACTGTGGGTGCAATTATTGATATGAAAGAAATTACCATCAAGTACCAATTCCCACTCAAGAAAGATATGGAACACTTCCCTAGGAAAAGAATAAAGCTACATTTTGATTATATTGTTCGTTCAAATTATGGTGTTGATGTTTCATCTCTTGATAATACTTGAGTTTCACTTTGTGCCTAGCTCAAATGCGTTAAACAAAAGCGCTTATGGGAGACAACCCACTTTTATTTTCTGTTATTTTAATTTGTTTTGCTTGTTTAAAGTACTTTTCCTACCTCTGTAGCAATTCCTTTCTATCTTATTTTTATTGCAATGTTGTGTCAAGTTAATTCTCTAGTCGAAAGTTGATGTTAAAATTCAATTCCTGTGCTGAAACAGATTTCTGCTGTCTACCGTAAAAATTATATCAATTAATTGGAACGTAAGAAAATCTTCCCTTTTTTGTGCATAATCAACAGATGTATACGCAACTTTCAATAGTTTTGAGTTTTCTGATCTGAGCAAGTTAAGTGTCTTGAAAAAATTCGTATTTACGGACTGTTCTGTTTTTGACAGATTCTGCCATTTTCTTTTGCAATGTCTATTTTGCTATTTTGATTCAATCTTTTTATCCTTTTAAGTATCAGTGGCTGTAGCTAATGTCCAGTATAAATGGTAGCAATTGTGTTCCTATATAATATCATAATTTTTTGTGCACAAACCCTCTAATGAAGTTACTCTAAGTTTGGTGTGGAGAAAGTTTTAAAAGATCAAGAGAAGATGATGATACAATGTGATCAAGAGGATAGTAAAGCCAAAGCTTGGGGATACCCCGGTGGTTCACCCCAATATAATTTAAGAAGACTCAAGCGACAAAGATTGGGTATGCCCAAGGCACCCCCTTCTTCATCGACAAACTATCAGGTCCTTTCTTGTGATATTATATTTTAATTATGTCGCATCTTATGTGCTTATCTTGAAGCGTATGTTTGTTTTTGTTTTTGTTTTTGTTTTGGTTATTTTCATTCTTTGAATAAATATGGATCCTAGCATTCTTTTGTGTGGGAGAGAGACACGCTCCGCTTTTTCATATGAATACTCGTATTCTTCACTTATATTCGTTGAGTATTCGTCTTTTGTTATCGTTTGCTCTCTAGCTCTTGTTTTTCATCCATCTCTTGTAGAGCTCTTAGCTTTGTTATATCATACTCTCATATCTCATTGTTTAATTACTTAGAGAGTTCATCTTTTAAATAAGTTGATTGGTGTTTGGTTGAGAACAGAAAATGCTAAATGTGGTATATGGTATAATTAAAATGATACATTAATCTTGTAGATCATTAAATTGTGTCACTTGAATCATTGATGTTGTTTTGAGATATTAATTTACTTAATGGTAAACATGATGGTCTAGTAAAGTGGAATGATTAAATGGTTGGTCTAGATAAACTTGAAAATTGTGTCACACTTAAATTTCCAGTTGATTGCATAATGGTATATGACTTTTTTTTGCCTAACGCAACCGTAATGGCTTTATGTTATGCACTACGGTCGGGTCCCCAACAGTGAATTGTTCATTTGCCACATCATCCTTAGGAGTAATTTTCATTATGCCTTGCATGATCATATTTTTATTTGAAATCTTTTTACTTGTGAGTTCTAAAACATCGTTTTTCATGGCACTTCCACCACCATTTTGCTAGCCTCTTCGGTACTTTGTTTTGACCTTTCTCACATTGAGAGTTGGTGCATTTTTGCGGGTACGTCCAAACTCGTGGGAGATCTCCATCTTGTTCTCCTACACATAAGCCAAATATCTTCCTCAAAAGATACACATACCTACCTACTACAGCATTTTCATAGCTGTTCCGAGATATATTGACATGCAACATCCATCTTACATTACATGACTTGGTGCCATTCATTACTTATTTATTGCTTTGCGTGTTTCTATAAAGCTGATGTGTGGTTTTACCCATGTTACGCTAGAGCACTGCATAACCTGCTACACTGGCAGAGGCACCGTTGTCATATGTATTCTTATGGCACATTCATATTAGTTACTTGTATCATCAATATGTTGCTTTATCATCATTAGTGTGTTGTCATACATCATGTATCATATTATGATGCTTGCCCCTAAAAGTGAAAAGAGCCATGGAGGCCATCAAAAAGAGAAACAGGAAAGGAGAAAAAAAGAGAAAAAAAGAGAAAAAAGAGAAAAAAAAGCAAGAAAGAAAGAATAAAAAGGGGGCAACATTACTATTCTTTATCACACACTTGTGCTTATGTTACAACACCATATCATTTATAGTAATCTCTTGTGCTCATGTTATAGAACCATATCATTTATGATCATCATTTGTGGTCATGTTTAGCACCTTTACTCTATATGAGAGAGTTTTCAAGTCTTAGTTGCATAACTATGTGGGGAACTTTACACTATAGAACTTGGCTTGTATATTCCAATGATGAGCCTCCTCAAACGTGCTCTAGGTCTTCGTGAGCAAGCAAGTTGGATGCACCCCCACTAGTTCCATTGGAGAGCTTTCATATACTTATAGCTCATTGTGCATCCGTTGTATGGCAATCACTACTCCTTACATAGCTTCGATTGTATGACTTTATCTTGTCTAATGATCATCTATAGCTTTGTGAGCCTTCCTTCTGTTGGCCTTCCAAATCT
This sequence comes from Poa annua, assembly GCA_026929855.1. Taxonomy (NCBI): domain Eukaryota; kingdom Viridiplantae; phylum Streptophyta; class Magnoliopsida; order Poales; family Poaceae; genus Poa; species Poa annua. The sequence continues at coordinate 116,658,916 of CM049428.1, read as the reverse complement.
CCGTTAACATTCTCTTAGCCATAACATCCCGGTGTCAGGAACCAACGTTGAAGGCTTGCTTGTTTCTTTTGAACAAATAATATATTGATCTTCTACGTGCGTATTGCTATTACTTGACTTGATCCTTTCATAAAGTTGTCATGTTTATTGGAAGCATTAGATGATTATATAGTTGTGCTTGAAGCTTAAATCATATTTAATATCTACTTTGCACAGTTGATTGCTATCTAGTACTATATCATTGAAATCTTTGCTTGCTTCACCTACTTGTTTGTTCATTACTCATTTGATATCAATATAAACTACAATACTTATTCATTTGATCTCAGTTTACATGCCTTACAATGAATTACATTATCAAGATTGTGTTTAAGCCTGTCACTTAAGAAATTATTCTTCTTTTTATCGTTCTTGCCTACTCGGGACGAGTAGAACTAAGCTTGGGGATGTTGATATGTCTCCAACATATCCATAATTTCTTGTGTTTCATGCTATATTATATCATGTTATTACATGTTTTATATGCATTTTATATAGTTTTATGCATTTTTTGGGACTAACCTATTAACAAGATGCCACAGTGCCAGTTCCCTGTTTTCTACAGTTTTTCATTTCAGAAATGCTCTTAAGGAAATATCCGTCAAATTGGAAACGAGCCAACCAGTATTTATTTTGAAATATTTGCGACCAGAAGAACCAAAGACGGGACGAACACGGACCCTGAGGGGCCCATATCGCCTCGTGGCGCGGGCCAGAAGCCAGCCGCGCCGGGAGGTGGTGTGGCGCCCTCGGGCACCCACCGACCTAGGTCTTTCGCCCATATAAACCCCCTGACCTAAAAAATACAAACGGTTAATCACTTTTTCCTCCACGGGTCCCGAGCCTCTACGTCGCCATGACCGCCTCCGGACTGATGCGTGAGTAGTCTACCTTGGACTACGGGTCCATAGCAGTAGCTAGATGGTTGTCTTATCCTCTTGTGCTATCATGTTTAGATCTTGTGAGCTGCCTATCATGATCAAGATCATCTTTATGTAATTCTCCATGTTGTGTTTGCTGGGATCCGATGAATGTTGAGTACTAAAGTTATTGCTTCATAATATATCATGTGTGTGCTATTTAATGATCTTGCATGCTCTCCGTTACTTGTGTATGCTTTGGCCAAGTAGATGCTTGTAACTCCAAGAGGGGGTATTTATGCTCGATAGTAGGTTCATGTCTCTATTTAATCTGGGGCAGTGACAGAAAGCTCTAAGGTTGTAGATGTACTGTTGCTACTAGGGATAAAATAGCAGTACTTATCTAAGGATGATGTTAGTTACTTACTTACTTTACACACAGTGCTTAAGACGATAATCTGTTGCATGCAACTTAATACTGAAAGGGGCGCGGACGCTAACCGGAAGGTGGATTATTAGTCATAGATGCGGTTGGAACGGTTTATGTATATTGTTGTAATGCCCGAATAAATCTCACACTAGACACCATATCATTATTATATGCATTGGGTTGCTTATCATTATTTTGTCAATTGCCTAGCTGTAATTTGTTTACCACGCATGGATGAATGTTATTATTATTTATGGAGAGACACCACTAGTGAACTGTGGACCCCGGTCCTTCTCATTAATCTGATAAAACCACAACTGCAAACCTGTTACTTTTGCAAACCTCATTTTTCCTTCCCCACATACGTTTAATCCTTTGTTTCAGCAAGCCGGTGAGATTGACAACCTCACTGTTAAGTTGGGGCGAAGTATCTTAATTGTTTGTGTGCAGGATCCACGTCAACTTAGCACCAACATTTTTCTGACGCCTTGACACCTCAAGGGAATCCTTCATCTCCTACTGGTTCGATAACCTTGGTTTCATACTGAGTGAAACTTGCTGCTGCACTACTTCACACCTTCCTCTTGGGGTATCCCAACAACACACCCACCGTGTGCATCACCCCCCCCTGCGCCGGTCCCGCACGTCATCCTCGACCCCGACAGCAAGGAGGAGGACGATGAGGAGCCACAACGGACCCTGCAGCAGAGCAGGTGGTACCGCGACACGGCGAAGGTCCGATCGGGTGGGGCAATGACACCGGCGCAGGCCCAAGCCACCAGCGCAAGGACGATGACAGCTCCGATGACAACGGCGGCGACCCCGACTACAGCTAGGCGATCGCCGCCAGCCTCGGCCTGCTCGATTAGGCCTCGGCCTTTTTTATTTTTTATTTTAAATCTATGTAATCGGCGAGTTTGTCAAATATGAATGAAATTGCCACGGTTATGAATGAAAATCGCCACTTTTTTGAATCGCCGTTTTTTTTATCACATGGGCTGAAACTTGTGCTAGAGACGACTGGTACTCGCGCCCCTCAGGTTCCAGTTTAGCGCCGCGGCGGGCGCAAAAATCCGGCGTTTTGGGCCCTGGGGGGCAAAACGACAGGAGATGCCCTGAGGGGCGTGATTTCTAGTCGTTCTCCAGCCCAAGTTTCGGCCCATGCGTTTCAAAAAATAGCGGGTAGAAAAGTGGCGATTTCATTCAGAATTTGGTGCAAACCGTGGCAATTTCATTCATATTAGGCAAACTCACCTATTACATTGCAGAAATTTAAACTAAAACATACGAGTAAATAAAAACTTAAAATTGCGCCTAGTTGAGCAGGCCGAGGCTGGCCGGGATCGCCTGATTGTAGTCGTCGGCGCCGTCGTCGTCATCCGAGCTGTCGTCGTCCTTCCGCTGGTTGCTCAGGCCTGTGCCGGCGTCACCGGCGTCGTCCCACCACCTGCTCTACTGCATAGTGCGCTGGAAAGGCGAGACCTTCTCGTCCTCGTCCTCGTCGCTGGGGTCGAGCATGAAGCATTCTGGCGAACTACTCGCGCTATGTGCGCTTGCGCTCTGCCTTGGCGAGGAGTTAGCGTTGTTGCTCCAGCTCCTACGCCGTGACCTCGTGTAGACTCCAGTCGGTGGCGAAGTCATCGATGGCCGGATGGATTGTGTTGAAGGAGGCCTCCTCGGCCTCCTTTAGGCCGGGCCACTCCCCCTCTTGTTCCTCCTCCGGCTCGGGCTTGGGCTCGCGCTTCGGCTTGACGACGCGCGTGAACCACTGCGTCGAAGATGCCGTGCTATGTTGGCGCGGCTCGCCCATGCGGATAGGGCCGGTGCGCACGGGGGTCACGCATCCGGATTTGAGGAGAGGAGGGGTGACGGAGCTCGTTGCCGAGGAGAGGAGGTCGTCGCCGAGGAGAGGAGGTCGTCGCCGAGGAGGAGGTTGTGCCCATCCGCCGAGGCGCCCATGCCGGCATGGTCGGTCAAGGCTCGTTGCCGGCGGCGACGTAGTCGAACACCCACTCTAGAGTGCGGTGCTCGCCTCCCCACCACCGACTGCGGCTGTGGCTGTTGTAGCGGCCCTCCACGGTGTCGATGTTGCCGCGGTCGGCGACCTCCTCGTCGTGCCGGTGTTGGAAGTATGTCGTCCAGAAGGCGTTGTTCCCTTCTGGCCTCCAGCGCGGATCCGCCGTCTCCTCTAACGTCAGGCTTGCGTGCACCTCAGCAATGGCGTACTCACGCTCGCCGTCGGTGGGGACGGGGGCACGGGCACCCCTCCGGCGCTGAGTTGCCACGGCTCCTGGCGGCCGGAGGCGCCTGATGACCCACAAGTATAGGGGATCGCAACAGTCTTCGAGGGAAGTAAATCTCAAATTTATTGATTCGACACAAGGGGAGCCAAAGAATATTTATAAGTTTTAACAGATGATTCTTCAGATCAGCTGCACCTCTGAATAGACTTGCTTGAGGAAGATTATCAGTAGCAACAGTTTTATAACAATGACAGTAGTGAAATAATAGCAGCAGTAGAAATAAGACAACGATTGTGATTGCAGTAGACAACAAGATTAAAATAGTGTAGACATAGGGTCGGATGTATGGACGTTGCATGGATAAGATAATTCATGTAATATCATAGAATAGGCATTTGTGGATAAATAATATAAAACATCCAAGTATTAACTAATCATAAGCATGTATTCCAATGTAGTTGTGTGTGCTCGCAATGAGAAACTTGCACAACATATTTTGTCCTGCCAGCCCGTTTGCAGCGGGGCCTCTAGAGAAACTACTGGCAATTAAGGTACTTATTTTAATAAAGTGTCGGAGCAAAGCATTAACATTCCGTGAACACATGTGATCCTCACATCACAGTCATTCCCTCCGGCTATCCCAATTGTTGTCACTTTGGGGTCATCGGTTCCGGACAATAATATGTGTATATAACTCATAGATATGATCTAAAACAATAATTATCTCATGATACAATAACATGTTCATATATGAAATTATGGCACTCGGGCCCTAGTGTCAAGCATTAAGCATAACAAGTTGCAACAATGACATAAAACACCGATAACGGATACTAGGCACCATGCCCTAACGATATTACAGCTATTACATGAATGATCTCATCCAATCCCTTCGTATAAGACTTGGAGTTAAAAGTGAAAGACTCAGAAAAATTCTTGGTGAGCCATTGTATTAAAACCTCTCATCCATCATGTAGGGGATCAAGCCTACACTCTCCACAAGAGTTAGGAAGTCCTCGGGTAAACCTGCAGCATGAAGGAAATCATTACATGGGCCGGGTGCGGAGTTTGGAACTCCCGCATCTTGCTCATCTCCATATGTTGGTGCTAGGATTTCCTCGTTGTAGGATCGCATAACACGAGTGGCAGCCTTTGGAGGCCTTGTCCTCCTCTGAAATCTCTCTCAAACATTCCATCAAAGTCATGGTTATGCATCTTCCTTTTCTTATATTGAATTGGTATGGATCCAATCATGAGAGTCTTGTATTCTTCTTTATATGGGCAATCAATACTTCCCACTCTAATAGACCTCAAATTGGTGATTGTGTTAACTCCAGGCATTTTATCAACTTTCTTGGGAAATAGACTGTATGCTCCTTGTCATGAACATTAAAAGTAACTTTACCTTTGTTGCAATCAATAACAACCCATGCAGTATTTAGAAAAGGTCTTCCAAGAATAATAGACATATTATCATCTTCAGGCATTTCAAGAACAACAAAGTCAGTCATAATTAAACAATTGGTAGTTATTTGAACATGAACATCCTCACAAATTCCAACAGGAACAACAGTAGATTTATCAGCCATTTGCAAAGATATATAAGTAGGTATCAATTTATCAAGGTAAAGTCTATTGTAAAGAGAGAAATGCATAACACTTACTCCAGCTCCCAAATCACATAGAGCAGTTTTAACATAATTATTTTTGATAGAGCAAGGAATAGTTGGAATACCTGGAATACCCAGCTTCTTTGGAACCTTGCCACTGAAATAGTAATTAGCAAGCGTAGTAGATATTTCCTCATTAGGAATTTTCCTTTTGTTAGTCACAATATCTTTCATATATTAAGAATAAGGAGGCAACTTAATAGAATCAGTCAAAGGAATTTGCAAGAACAATGGTTTCATCCAATCACATAATTTATTATAATGTTCTTCCTCTTTAGTTTTAAGTTTCTTAGCAGGAAAAGGCATTGGTTTTTGGACCCAAGGTTCTCTTTCATTACCATGTTTCTTAGCAACAAAATCTTCTTTAGTGTACTTTTTATTTTTAGCACGCTTTTCAAGTTCTGCTTCTAATTCTTCTTCACCCGAATTGGCATTTTTATCATTATCATTGTTATTAGCATTATCATTGTTGTGTTCATTACCACTTTCAGTTTCAGCATCAGAAACAGATATACTATTAGGATCATTAACAGGTTTAGAGGATTCTACAACAGTTTTATGTTTATTTTTCTTTCTCCTAGAAGGAGTACTAGGTTCATTAACCCGTTGAGAATCTTGTTCAATTCTTTTATAATGTCCTTCAGGATATAAAGGATCTTGAGTAGATTTACCACCTCTAGTTGTTACTTCACAAACAAGTTTTTCTTTAGCCATAGAGGCATTCACTAGCAATTCTTTTTGCACTTAAGTGAGTTGATCTATTTGAGTTTGAACCATATGAAAGTGTTTAATGAGAACTTTAACATCATAAGAAGTTCAATCAACAATATCATGCAAATCACTAATAGCACGAGAATTTTCCATCAAATGATTTTCTATTCTCATATGAAAATTGCATTGCTTAGTAATAAAAGTATCAAATTCATCTAAGCGTTGAGCGGGAGGTTTAGAATAAGGGATATCTCTATCATCAAACCTTTGGACAGAGTGTACCTCAATTACAGTTGAAGGAGGAATAGGCTTACATAATTCTTCAGTAGGAGGTAAATACTTCACATCTTCAGATTTAATACCACTCTCCTTAAGAGATATTTTAGCTTCCTTCATCGTTTCTTAATTTAATTCAATCATACCCCTCTTCTTCGGTGTTGGTGATTGTGTTGGAGTTGGTTCAGGAATATCTCAATCATCATTATTCTTGCATATCATGGCTAATAATTCCTCAGCTTCTTCGGGAGTCCTTTTCCTGAAAACACAACTAGCAAAACTATCCAGGCATGTCCTAGATTCAGCAGTTAGTCCACTATAAAATATATCAACTAGATCATTTTTCTCCAAATCATGGTTCGGCTAGCCCCTTAAAATGGAACAAAAGCGTGTCCAAGCTTTAAGCAATTTCTCATCTTCATCTTGATTAAAATTATAGATTCTTAACAAAACATCATGTTGAGCACTAGCAGGAAAATACTTTTGAAAGAAAGCATCAAGCAAACCTTTAGGACTAGTGATGGAACCAGGAGACAAATTATTATACCAGGTTTTAGCTTCTTCTTTTAATCAGAAAGTAAATATTTTAGCAACAAATTAAGTGCGTCTTCTAATGTCGTCAACAAATATTCCACTTAAATCAGACAATACATGCATGTGTTCTACAACACTTTCATTTTCAGTTCCACATAAAGGTTCTCTTTCAACAATAGCTATATGAGCCAAATCAAGAGAGAAATCATAAGCTTTATGTTTAATGTTTATAGGAGATGTAGCAAATTTAGCATAAGGAGATAATTTATATCTAACATCATGTTTTTCAAAAAAAAAATAGCACTAGCATCTTTAATAGCATTAATTTTTTCAACAAGAGCATCATCAAGATCCACATACATATCATCACGCTCATCATAAGTATCACGTGTAAATTCAGGTGAATTAACAGGTGTTTCAGCATTTTCATTAGGAATTTCAGCATTTTCAATTTGTTTAGATTTAGCAATAGTACCATCTAAAAAGGAACCTAATGAACCAGTTTCATCAAGAGAAGTAGAAGCATCATCATAAGTAATTTCAGATTCAGCAGTAGTAACAGAACATGCAGGTTGTGGTGGTGTAACAAGCTTACTCAACACAGACGGAGAATCAAAAGCAGCATCGGAGTTCAGAGTTGTACCTTTCCTTGTAGTGGATGGCACTATGGGAAACTTGTTATCAGTATTTCTTCTCACGATGAATAAATTCCAGCGAACAATATCACACTCGGGTGGGCTTAAAAGTAAAGCTATGCTCCTCGGCAACGGCGCCAGAAAATAGTCTTGATGACCCACAAGTATAGGGGATCGCAACAGTCTTCGAGGGAAGTAAAACCCAAATTTATTGATTCAACACAAGGGGAGCCGAACAATATTTATAAGCTTTATCAGATGATTTGTCAGATCAGCTGCACCTGTGAATAGACTTGCTCGAGGCAGATTATCAGTAGCAACAGTTTTATAACAGTGACAACAGTGAAATAATAGCAGCAGTAGAACGAAGACAGCGATTATGATTGCAGTAGACAACAGGATTAAAATATTGTAGGCATAGGGACGGATGTACGGGCGTTGCATGGATAAGATAATTCATTTAATATCATAGCATAGGCATTTGCGGATAAATAATATAAAGCATCCAAGTATTAACTAATCATAAGCATGTATTCCAATTTAGTTGTGCGTGCGTGCAATGAGAAACTTGCACAACATCTTTTGTCCTGCCAGACCGTTTGCAGCGGGCATCCTTGGGAAACTATTGGCAATTAAGGTACTTCTTTTAATAAAGTACCGGAGCAAAACATTAACATTCCGTGAACACATGTGATCCTCACATCACAGCCATTCCCTCTGGTTATCCCAATTGCTGTCACTTTGGGGCCATCGGTTCCGGACAATAATATTGTATACAACTCATAGATATGATCTAAAACAATAATTATTCTCATGATAAAATAACATATTCAGATCTGAAATCATGGCACTCGGGACCTAGTGTCAAGCATTAAGCATAACAAGTTGCAACAATGACATAAAACACCAATAACGGATACTACGCACCATGCCCTAACGATATTACAGCTATTACATGAATGATCTCATCCAATCACTACCATCCCTCCCTACCTTCCCATCAAGCCTACAACGGTGGATTACTCACACATGGATGGGGGAAACATGGATGGTTGATGGAGAGGCGTTGGCGATGACGATGATCCCCTTCGATTCCCCGTCCTGGCAGGGTGCCGGAACAGAGGCTTCTGGTCCCCGAACTAGGGTTCGTTGTGGCGGCGGCGTACGGAGAGGTTTCTGGCGAAAGTGGATACCCCCCCCCCCCCCGCCCTGCGTTTTTAGGTCAGGAGGATTAAGTAGCCGCGAGGGGGTCGCGAGGAGGCGACCAAGGCGGGCCCACCATGTGCTGGCGTGGCAAGGAGACTGCCGCGCCAGCAGGTGGTGACGTGGCCTCATCGTTCCCCTCCGTTTGATCTTCTTGGTTTCTGGACTCTTCGGGTGAGAAAACGACTCACAGGTGTTTTTCGGGGTTTTTCCCTAATGTTGATATTTCTGCACAAAAACGAGACACCAGGTAATTCTGCTGAAAACAGGGTTAGTCTGTGTTAGTTGCATTCAAAACATACAAATTAGAGGTAAGACAATAGCAAAAGTGTTCGGGAAAGTAGATACGTTTGGATGTATCAGCGCTGGGGACGCGCATGTCGGGGGGACATGGGTACCCCGTGTTGTACATCGCCCATGCCTCGCCCTTGCGGAGGTGGTGGCGGACCCAACCGTTCGCGGCGGCGCCGTCCATCTTCTTGGCGGAGGTGACGGCGAGAGCGAGAGAGAGAGAGAGAGAGAGAGAGAGGTAGAGGCGGCGAGAGAGGAATGTCAAGTGTGGAGGGACGGCGAGGCTCGGAGGGGTTTTATAGCACGGCGTGGCCAGGCGAAGTGGCGGTGGTGGCCATTACTGTGCGCCGCGTGCCGTGCCCCTTCGATTGGACGTCGCAGCAGCGCCACACCATTTACTCTGGCAGCCTTTGACTGGGGGAGCTCACTGGATGCACGCCACGCCATTACTCCGACAACCTTTGACCGATGCGAGAGCCGAGAAGACGAGCACGGGCGGTTCCCTGTTCTGCGCCAAATTCTGCCGCGTCACTGACAGCGCTGGCCCGCATTGCGTTTTGCGCCATTTCGCCCCCAGGCTAAACCTAGTGGGCTGGGTTTCGCCTAGGCGCGTCGGCGCTAATTTCCGCCGAAACGGTAATAACTGGGCTTCTGGGGTGCGAGTGGTAGGAAAACGGCGTTTTTGGCTTCCGCCGGCGCTAAAAAGGCCTCTTTGGGGGGCTCTAGGGGGCGCTACTGGAGATGCCCTAACAGCATCTCCACCACCAGCAGCCTCTCCATAGGTCGTCTCGTAGAGGTGTCGACATTCGGCAACGGTGTTGTGACCGGTGTCCGAAATGTCGGCAGTTTGGGGGCCGTTTTCCGCTCCAGTAGAGCCCAACCGATTGCGCAAGAGTGTTACGTTGGGTCTAATGGCCGGGGTCCGACTGGTAGCGTGATAAAAAGTCTCTTCGCCATCAGTCAGACCGTCAGTGATGGCTCGGCTTTCGGCGCTAGAGTTAATGGCGAGCTTGCAACCAGCCTATTCGTCGCTTCCCGCGACGTGCCACGTTCCCGCTCGTTTTCCAGTCGTATGGCCCCCTTTCCCGCTCAGCTGCGATCGGCTATAAAAGTCGAGCTCGGCGGAGGGAAGCAACACCCACACCACCAGCCGCCTATCCGCTAGAGGCACCCGCTCCGAAGGACCTACCTTGGCCGCTGATGGAGATGTAGGAGGAGGAGCCTGTGCCAGAGGACCTGGTGGAGCCCATGGAGGAGGAGGAGGAGGAGCCGCAACCACCATCGGTGGAGGAGGTGCGGCTGGCCATGTAGGAGGAGGACGACGACTTCTTCGACACGATCTCGACGACATCGAGTGGGACTGGCAGCCGTCGCAACCCCACGTCGACAACCAGGCCCTCATGCACGGGCAACTAGCGGCTCAGGCCATCCACCAGACCGCTGACGCCATCAAAATAGTCGTCTACCACACGTCAATGGAGACGATGAAGGATGAGGCTCGCAACCGTGAGTTGACATCTACCCAGGCAGGGTACTTGGCGGAGCTGCGGGCCGCTGGATCTTGGGGATGTTGATGCATGTAAAATGTATACATGAACTTTGAACATTTTTATTTGGTATTCCAACTTATTTGCAACATATATAGGGTTATGTTACTAAATTATAATGTTTTAGGGGATAATTCACATTGTCCACCTTTATTTGGATTTAACCCTGCAGAGCAGGAAAACCCATCATTGCGTATTTTAAGTTTCAGGGACCTAAACTGCGTCAAATGAAACTGCCAATTTGTATTGATTTTTATCTAGAAGAAAGGTAACGTACGAGTCAAGGATCAGCAAAAAAGGAAGTCTGAGGAACAAACGGGTACAACATGCCTTCTTGGCCGCGCCAGCCCTACCCGTTTGCTCCTCGAGCATCGGATGTCGTCGATCTTTGGCTCTACAATTAAGGTTTAACCTAAACCGAATATAATAATAGCCCCTCGATGAGTCTCGAAAAGGAGCGTCGTAGAAACACAAAAACACTGAAACAGTGACAGAAGCAGCCAGATTGGAGGGGGACTCCGGCGTTGCGCTGCTGGCAAGATCTCTTCCTTCTCCAACGTCTCCACCATCGTCACCATGATGAAGGGAGGAGTAGTCCACCTCTAGACGATGGGTTTGTGGTTGTAGCTTATTGTATCTCTCTCTCGTTCTTCATTGTATTAGCACTGTATGAGTTGTCTAACATGATTACGATCATCTATGTATTACCTATGTGGTGTATCTTTTATTTATAGTTGATATTTGAGATTGCAAATGTTTTGAGTTGGAGATGTATGGTTAGATGCATATTATGTACCATGTTCTTTATTACTGTTCTGATCAAGCATGTATAGGAGAGCGTGTGAGGGGGAACGTATGCATTAGTTGAAGTACCGGGGGATGGTGAATGGGTAGTGATAGTTAAAAACTTGTGAACCGCTTGTGTCTTTATGTTACTTTGTTATCTCATTAGCGAAAAAGAGAATTCCCATGCCTAGAGCTAGTGTGTTCTAATTCTAACTTCATTTCATTGCATTGAACTCAAGGCTATACTTAGATTTATTTCTTAATTCTAGATTGCTTGGAGTATCCCTTACTAGAGAAGCATAAGCGAGATGATTAGTAAAACAACATCTCTGTATTAGGACGTGATGCCCATATAAATGTTATCTTACACACAAAATTTTGCACCAATATTTATGTCATCTTGAGTAGTCCTTTGTCCAGCACAATTTGTAGAGAGAGTTCATAAGTGAAACCATGAACCCGGTTCATTTTTAATCATAAGAAAACACTTTCCAACACATTTAGAGTACTTCTCATTATCCGCTATTAAAAAATCCGAAAAGATAAAAACACTTTAATACTTGCATTTACAAACCATAACCCAAAAATGTCATCCTTTATTATTTTTTGTTATCATTGCATATTTTAGTTTAGTTTTATGTTCTGTTGACTTTTGTTGCATTTTTATTTCAGATTTACTAATATACACCTTGCGTTTGGCAACCACACAGTGAAATTGGGGACACAAAACAAACTATAATTTATTTTGTAGGTTGCTCGAAGAAGGAAGAAGAGATACACTTTCTCTTCACGCAATTCCCCTAGAGTCTGATATTACCCTCGAGTCACCCTCGTGGGGAAAACCACCCTTACTACAACACTCTACTCTTTGAATCCCTACGAGTGTATTGACTGACTTTCACATCCTATATAATTAATATCATTCTTGTATCTTTTCATGAGTGTGAAGCAGCAACATCAACAGTCAACCTTTCGTGATCCACTATATAAGGCAGTCTTCTTCCCCGAAGGAAGGTTGCAACTCCATTCTCTCTCTCCACCATTATTACAAGCAATAACTTCCTAGATCTCTCACTCTCTCAAGCAGAACACCTTTATGAAGGAGATTTAGATCTACTCAACCAAAGGAATTTTGAATCTCGCGCTAATTTCTAGTGAATCTTGTTACCTCTTGGGTTTCTTGGAACCCTAGACAAAAGATTGGGTTTCAGGGTTTCACACTGTTGTAAGAAGTTTCATGCATTGTTGGGAGTCTCCAGCTGGGTTGTGGAGATAGCCACAAAAGGTTTGGTCAACAGGTTCAAGATGACCTCATAGTGGAACGAGCAAATCCCTTACAGAAGTAGCTCACGGAGAATAAGGTGAGCACATACGTACTATTGGAGTGCCTAGGTGGCTCCACACCTCCAACATAAACATACTTCCCTTGAGAATGAACTACGAAAAACATCTCACAGGAAGCAAAACCATCCAGGAGTTCCTACGAGTTGTTGCAAGGGAGAAAAGTGACGCCGACGCTAAGATTTTGTTCTGAACCTCATGTCGACTCGAGAACTTACGGACATAGACACATGCAACCCAAGACCACCTCCTCATCGACTAGATCTAGAAATTCCATGTGCCCATGGTGATGAACTTTGCTCGGAGGATCCCCTTTGCCACACCCAAGCATGCTCTAGTGAGAATGGACCTCGGATGCGGCTACTTGGAGACACGTACGAAATAAGCTCCACATGGTCGATGAGGGACATCGCAACCTTGAACCTAAGGATAGGACATCATCTTAGACGCCACTCCAACGAGCCCAATAGCGGGATAGACGAGGGAGGCACAACATAGAAGGACGAAGGAGTCCAGATCCTCTGACTTTGGTAAATCCTGACTTTCCTGACTTTGAGTCAGTGAGGTGGGTCTCACGTGTGATGGGCTCCGCATGTCAACAACCAAAAGTTAGGAGATTGCAAAGTTAAAGGATACCGGCTCTATGCTGCATGGGACACATGTTGCCACAATGGCAACAACGGCCAGTAGGGGCGGGAAGGGAGGGACGGCGGTGAGTTGAGTTGTCCCAGGTCGCCTTAAGAAAGGGCAACACGGGAAAGGCTATGTATTAGCACATTAAGTATTGATGTAATGCTGATCAGTACAAAGTTAGTGACGCATTAACAATACTCCCTCTGCCCAACAAAGAATGTTTTAACTTTGTTAAAAAAATGTATTTATACATTAAGTTATGTATGATCCTTTTGATAAATTCAAAACATCCTTTATTGGAAGTATGGCCAAATGAACCATATTATAGGCGCGCGACGCGCACACAAAATGCAAGTTGCAGTACACCACCGCAGTCCACCCGAGACTGGTCATCGGAAAGCTTGAGCAGACAGATTTCCGGTCACTACCGCCATCATCCATCCATCGAGTTCATTATTGATTCCTCCATTCACATCAAGCCGTCGTTTTCTGCGGGCCAAAGCCGACCTACTCCTACTCAGCAGCACTAAACCAAACAGAGCTCAACCACCGCACGCCTTTCGGCTGGCCGGCCCTCGTCCGGCGTCGCTGTCAGGCCCGGCCATCGGTGGCCGCCTTTCGGTAGGCCGCCCCGCCCCGCCGTGGCGTCGCCACCGGCCACCGCCCACTTGCTCCCGCTTTCGGTTTTGGCTCGTTTCGGGAAAATATATTGTTCGGCTTCGTCCGCCACCTTTCTCGGCCTCATCATTTGCTCTGGCCTCCCGCTGCTGCTAACCCTGCCTGCCACTCCCCCTTTTGGGCGTCTGCTCCGACTATCTTCTTGTCGATCGCAGATCGGGATCGTGCTGATTCTTGGATCCAAGGCCAGGTTCTAATTCTATCTGCTTTTCTTGTGTTCCTAACTCTCTTTGCTCATGATCCGAGAGCTTAATTGATTTGCTTCTTGGGACAGTGTAGTACTGGAAGGAAGGAATTCTCTAGACTCTGTTCCTCTCCTGTTTTTTTCCAAAAAAAACATGGTTGCTTCCTTGATTCTATGCTCATCCTAGTAATCGCTTGGGGATACGCTGCTTAATTTTATGGGGGAATTTGGGGTGCTAGGATTTCGCCCACCTATGAGGGAAAGAGGCTACTCCTATTAGGATCCATGATGCTGGTTTTCATCCAAGGAATTGCTGAGCTTAGCTGGTTAGATTGGGACAAGTTTCAGCTTACTCTTGGTATCAGTTCTCCTGCATGATTAATTGTTCACATGATTCTTCAAACTCTGTTTACCCGCAAACAACCTTTTTGTCAACTGTATTTGATGGCAGTTCATGTGTGATGTCTTCTTCTTCAACTCATATTCTGTGTCCGGTTGGTGTATCCGTCTATGGACAATTAGCCATTGTGTGGTTGGTGCCGTACATTTCGTTCCTGTTATCTAGTGTTTTTCCAAACTGGTATTCGAGCTTTATGTCTTTTCTCCAGCTAAGTTGGGCTTTAGTTCACCAAACATACATGTATCGTTGCAATGACATTCACATTCCCATCATTATTTTCTTCTTCGTGTTCTCAGTGATAAGGCAAAGGTCTTAATCGTACTGAATTATGATATCTCCAGTTTGGAGCTCCCACGGAAATTTGTTAATTTTAGCAAGAGGCAGGTTAATTCTAACACTGAAGTGAACTTGTATTTTGCTGATTAACTTTCCTCTGACTTCTTGTAGCAAACCTACAACAACAACAACCACCTCCTTCGACAAATCTAAATAGCTTTGGAGCAACTGTTGTGAAGATTCGGAGTACACTGTTGGGCCATGGGAATAAGGATGACAATCCTACGGCGTTTACCAGTCGCGCTGTCCTCGGCGTTGCTCGAGTGGATCTTGATGCTCCTGCTATTCATTGATGCAGTTTACTCCTTCCTGATCACCAGATTTGCCCGTCTCTGCAAGTTGCCGGTTCCTTGTCCGTTCTGCTCAAGGTTAGATCATGTTCTGGGTAACGAGGAACCTTGCTTCTACAGGGAATTAATCTGCAAAACTCACAAGTCAGAGATCTCATCTTTGGCCTTCTGCCGCCTCCACCAGAAACTTGTGGGCGCAGAAACTATGTGTGATGGATGCAGCAGCAGCAGCTCACTTGCTCCAAAAGATAAACCAAACAACAATGACGACACAGTCAAGCCCATGCCAGATGTATTGAATAGTACTCAAGGAGATGACGATGCGTTGCATTCCCCTCCTACAAGAATTTGTTCATGTTGTTCACGGCATTTTGAACCACGAAACGTATCATTGTTTTATCAAAAAAGTGGAGAGCTCAAACCTGCTGAACCTGCTAACTCACCAAAGATATGCGCAGATTATTCTGTATCATGGGAGGTGGATCAGTCTTTGGAAACCAAAGACATTTACCACCAGGGTGATCATTCATCTCATGAGAGATACAGTGCTCTACAGATGACATCTGACTCCGAGGCTGATGATGACAGAGATTCTCACCCTCATGGAGCCTATGATATCAAAAAAGACTTGCAGGCAGATGCAGTTGTTGAGATACCGGTTCTTCTACCCCCAGAGGTGGCCAATCCATCTGAAATGAATGTTCAGAAAGAAGAAAAATTAACCGACTCTGGTGATATATCGTCAACATATCCTGTTATGCATGATCATCTTAGGAGGGAAGCAAATGATGTCTCATTCAGACTAGGGGCACTGCAGCGTGACTCTACAATTGCCATCAAAGAGTTATATCTGGAAGGTAAAATTCAATTTCCCAAACATGGATAACTCCCACTTCCACTTCTTTTGTGTTGACAGATCCTATAATAGCATGGATGATTGTGCAGATGCCACTGTTCCCCTTATTCCAATTGCGTCAATTGGTGAGTTGCCTAATATTCTTGGTGAAACTGAATCATGCCAAAGGACAAGTGGCAGCAGCATCAATCCATATACATCTCAATTCACAATATTAGAACAACACTATGCTGTCTCAGGGGACAAAAACATAAAAGGTATGACATCCTGATAATGATTCATAACCAAATGAACGATATTTGCTACTATTCGACTAACAAGGAAATATTGTTAGATGATTCAGAAGAAGCTCACAGGCCAGAAATTACTGCTATATCAAGTGGTGCATTTCACCAGGGAGTGACATTGGCTAATAACCCAGGTACAGATGAGCCAGTACCCAAGGACTCTCACTATGTTGCTTCAGAAGATACACATCTGAAAGGTTTATTAGTTTTGACTATTTCTCACTTGCATTCGCATATCTATCTTAAATAACCTCATGATTCTTTTATGCTCTCTTTTTCAGATAATTTTCCGGATATCCATGTTTCACAGGTCAGTGCCGATTCAGAAACTCCCGCTGAAGTTAAAGATAATGCTAAGGAAGCTGAACCCATTGGTGATATGAGAATAGATGAAACGATACCACAAGATACTTCAAATTCAGCTTCCAAAGATTTGATAACAAAAGGTTTGTTGATTGTACCTTATGTTCAGCACTGATTTAATATGTGGTCCTTATATAACAATTTTGATCAGAGTTTGCAGAAGAGGTTCATATTCCACCGGCTGCTGTTAGATCAAATGGTGAAGCATCTCAGGGTCTTGATGCCATTGAGGAACATCCCCAAACAAGTGAAACCATTGGTGAAAGGAGACCATCTCTTAGCACTCAGATTAGCATGAATGAAGCCTACAATCTAGCCATTGGTATGAAGAGTAGTTTCCCATCCCCAACCTTGACTGATGTGATTCTTGGAAAGGGGTCTTCGTCTAGTGTAAATGGAGAATTAAGGCTACTGCTATCACAGCTTTCAGCTTCCAGGGGGCTTGAGGCAACTTGGTTTGATCCAGGACCTAGCCCACGCGCATATGGGCGTGGAGATGATTTGATAGTGCAGAACATAACAAAAAGAATTTCAATCGAGCGAAATATTTCTGGTCTGGAATCGCTGGATGGAAGCATTGTTAGTGAGATGGAAGGTGAAAGCTCCATCGACCGATTGAGACGACAGATTGATCTAGACCGGAAATCTATACACCTCCTCTGCAGGGAACTGGAAGAAGAGAGGAATGCTGCAGCGATTGCTGCAAGTCAAGCATTGGCTATGATCACCAGGCTGCAGGATGAGAAGGCTGCCATGCAGATGGAAGCTTCACATTACCAGCGGATGATGGAAGAGCAAGCAGAGTATGATAGTGAAGTGCTTGCGGAAGCTAACGAGCTGCTTACTCAAAGAGAACAACAAGTAGAGGAATTGGAAGCTGAGCTTGAAAACTACAGGACACAGTTTGGAGGCAGAGGCCCAACCGAGAAACAAGACAATCCGCTCACGTTAGAAGAACAAAACACTACCATGACTTTGCTTGAAGATGAAAGGGCATATATATCAGAATGCTTAAGAAAGCTGGAGAAGAAGCTTCACTTGTACTCGAACAATAGTACTACAGGTTTATCAAATTCAGATGCTATAGAGGATGTCCTTACCAACAAATCTGTTTCAGAGAACGACTCACTATGTTTTCAAAAGAGCTCAAGGGAGACACATGATCCTATTATATTGGCTAGGGAAGGTCACTCTTCGAGAATGTATGGGGAGGTTGATCTATCCACATTTCAAGAGGAAATCTCAAACTTGCATAAAAGATTGAAGATGCTAGAAGGAGACCGCAACTTTCTTGAACACAGCATAAACTCGCTAAAGAATGGCAAAGAAGGTGCACAATTCATAAGGGAAATTGCTTGCAGTCTCAGAGAACTCCGAGCTGTTGCCATCAACAACAAATAGCATGTCCCAACTTGGATTCAACCTGTTCATGCAAAACATGCATGTGCAGCAGGTTCCCATGATCCCACCCAACTTGTAAACTGTATATTTTTGTACCTCAAAAGGAAAGAAATTATTGCTAGGCTGCCACATCTAGGAACTTTGTTTGTAGCTCCTGAAGAAGATTTTCCAAAAAAAAACTAGCAAGTATACAGGGCATGTATTTTTGCTTTGTTTATGAGAGGAGTGGGCTTGTCTCCGATACGATAGTAGCGAGTAATACAACATACAAAGTGATTACTATTTTTTTAATGAACAACTGATAAGCATTTGTGAGTAAACAGGAAGTGTGTGGATATTTACCTGGTTGAAAATTGTGACTTGTCATCTCCACTATCGGCAATTCTGTGTTCCTTCTGTAAGCTCCATACCCTGGCATCCAGTAATTCAGTACAGGAGCTGCAAAATCACATCAACTATCTTCCTTCATTGCTGACAGCTCGGCCAATGATAAAACCCCAAAGCATGTCCATTTTACAAGTGAAATCTCAAAATTCCCATAACAATAGGGGCATAGGGTAATCAGCCGTATACCCCCTGCACGCTTGATTTGTTAACTGCATTTCGATACACCAAACACAGCAAAAAAGAAAAGCAAAGAAGATAGAAGCACTCAGCAGGTAATTAAGAGACTAACTGCAACACTCCACATAATGTATCCTTCTTTACCCCCTTTGAAATGAGAAGTTACAATTGAAGGCCATGGCAAACCTTTGAACTGGGGCCATGGTCCATTACAACTTACAAGCAGCAGCATTATGGATTGTGTACAAGCATCACCATTGCCCATTGGCACAGCGATACAGGTATTCCTCATTCACCCTCCCGCTCGCATAATTGGTGTAGTCCCCCATCTGCTGTGAAAATCCATTTGAGTTAACTCCAGGATTCACCATTGGATTAGGATAGTTATATAGCCATGGCTTTGGTGAAATAGAGTCCACCCTTCCATTGGAATAAGACTCCAATGTGGAAAACTGCCCTTCTCTAAGCCTGTGTGGTGCATTCAGCCTGTCATGGGCACCTGGGTAATCCCCATCGTAGTAATGCTCAGTCAAGTTCAACTGGCCAGAACTACTTAAAGAAGCCATGTCAGCCTCTGCTGAGCTGCCTCTTGGAGAAAATGGCAAGCCCAATGTGTGGTATTCGTTTAGAGGAGGCTCTTCCATTCTCACATTGCTTTGTTCCTCCTCAAGTAAGTCATTGATGATGTCAAGATGCGGGAACTCTTCGCCCACTGAACCCTGCAACTGGTGTGAGACAAAATTTGCAGGTATCTCCCTCTGGAACCGCCTATGCTGAATTCCCCTAAATCTGCCTAGTTCTTCTGTTCCACTGTTGCTTGCTTGCTGGTACGAATTATCACTACATGGGAATATGTGTGCATCACCATTGGTCATCCGTTGATACGGAGTATCATCCCTCCACATGTGTCTGTTACCATCACTCTCACCTTTCCATGGGTGCCAGTTATCAAGAGTTCCTAAATTGCCATGCCCAGACATGAATCCATGATCACCAGGTAATTGGCCATTCCTTCCAACAGGAGGTAACGTGACAGATGTCGTCGATGCATATGCTGATAGCGGCTGCGAAAGTGCATTGCTTTGGCCTAGAGAAGTTAACTTATCAAGACGACCATTTCCAATGCTGGCATTTCGGTAGGTCTGTTGTACATAACTTGGGACAGGAGGGGAGGGCTCGTTGCTGGCTCGTCTAGACACAGTAAATGAACGTGACTGCAATGGGGAAACTTGAACTACAGATGCAGGTGGTAAAGTTGACCTTGGTGCCTGGAACAGTGGAGCGCTTGAAGGCCTTGATGCTGCAGGAGTTCGTAGAACCGAAGTGACAACAATCTTTTTAGGAACAGCAATTTTTCTAGCTTCTGAATTAGACACCGGAGGCAACTGTCGTGGTACTGCGTTAAGTGGCACAACCTTCTCAACCTGAGGCGCAGGTGATTTTGGCAGAACTGGAATAGCTTTAGCAACTTTTTCAATCTGTGGTGCAGGAGACTTCGGGGGACCTGGAGCAGCTTTAGTAACCCTGCCAGCCTGAGGTGCAGATGGTTTCTGGGGAGCTGGAACAGGAGCAACCCGTGCTGCAGGTGATTTGGAGGTAGTTGGGATAGATTTCTTAACCAGAGACGAGCTTGATGTAAGTGTGGCAGCTTTATCAACTGGCAGTGATCTTGAGGTGACTGGAGTAGCTCTACCAATTTTCAAATTCAAACTTGAAACATGTTCTTTGCACAAACCTGGGTCGACCTTACTTGGTGGGGCAGCAACAATAGGTCCAGATTCTGTGCGTATTCTGGTGTTTGCCGTTGCTGAAAGGGCTCCATTCACACTGTCAGTGGCTACAGGTTCAGATTTACTAGTTACCAGCGGTTGATCTGGGTTCTTCAGAACATTAGGGGTCTTTTCCAAAGAACTGGATGAGGATGATGAGAATTCTGCCTCGGCTGCTGCTTTCTTCTCCAAATGAACCTTCAGTAGTTTCCTGCCCTCAATTTCCTTCTGAAACATGCATAAAAGGAAACATATTCAACAAACAGAGTAAACAAATAAGTGCACATATGGTGGACGTGTTACAGCGGAAAGCCGGAAACAATGGTTAAATATGTTACGGAGTACAATTTTAATGTGAAACTACAGAAACTTATTTAACATGCATATTGGCTTGTTTTAAGTGCTTATGCATTTTTTTCGCGACATGAATTTTACATGCATATTGGCTAGTTTTATTTCAAAAGGACGCAGTACATGCTATCCATGCATACAGAGAAATAGAGGAGGTTCCAAGAGTATTACAGGCCTGGCCAAAACATATTAATATTTACTACTCACGTTGACATTCATGCCTTCCGCAGCCCATGTTGCCAAAAATTAAGTAACTAAAATACAATTTAGCTCCCCAGAAACTAACTCAAGCACCTCCTACAAATCTCTAAAAATAATGAAGCGTGACAGGGATCCCAAATGCAGAGCGTGACGCTACGCTACAATTACTTAATGTGATCGGTTATATTTTCGTTGATCACAGCAGAGCACAGCCTTTTAGCTAATACTCCCTCAGTTTTCTTTTATAAGACGTTCTAGCTGTTTTACAGATTCACTCACTTAAGATTGTACCTAGTCTATTTTTAGTATATACGTTCATTCTTTTTGGTTTGTATCTAGTCCACTCTAAACTATGTAAAACGTCTTATATTGATAAAAAGAGGAAGTATAACAGAAACATCAGTTTTGGTGTATGTTGGTGCAATTGAATTGTTTAACAAACTAACAATTCAAACTCCAGTGCAATAGTTACAATCATAGAAAAACATGTTGGTAATAACATTAAACTCTATCAATTGCCTCCAGACAACAAAATTACAAGTTTATGGTAAGCCATCTGCTCCATCAAAACAGGATACTGATGGAATGATTAAGGTGACCATTTGTACAACTAGGGTAAGGTCAGTGAACCCTAAAAACCAGATCAGAAAGAATGCACAACACAATATAAAAAGAGTAACCTGACCTCATGTAAGCGTTGCCCAAGCTTCTGAAGCCTATCTTTTAAGGTGAGTAGGACAGTCTCCTGGTCAAGCTTTGGTGCCGGTCCACAGCCAGATGCATTGCGATCTGAACCACTAGCAGTGCTCAAGGAAAGATCATCCTTATCTTTGGAAATGTCCATGCTTCTTATGATCCTGCGCTGAGTTTTCCCTCTGTACAAAGATACAATTAAAGACGTTGCAGACCCCATGCCAAGAGAAGCAATAAAAAACTGAAAAGTGCTAACCAACCTGAGACAAGGTGATATCCGACTAGAACTGTCTAGCAAGTTATCGCTTTTCCGTTGCATAATGTCCATAGTAGCAGATCCTGATGAACATGACAATGACTTGTTCTCCAAAATACAGTTCTTCCCAGTAGGCACATTTTCCTTCTCAATGTCAACATCATTCATCCCTTTTACTGGTTGCAAAAAAGTTTCACCTGCACCACCTTGACATGCCTCAGCTGGTCCATCTAAATTGGCTGACACGTCTGAAGCACCTTCTTCGGAGGTATCAATTTTCATTGCTACATGTCCTGTCTGCTTAGAGTCCATATCATGAATGGTGCTTTCATCTTTATCCTTTTCTGGAAAAGTAGAATCGATTTTTTCCTCTCTTTCCTTGTCTTTAACCTTCCGATTGTTCTTCTTTTGTTTGGCCTGAAAATCGTAATTCAAGATTAGGTAAGTGAAAAAAGTCCGACTAATTATAGAAGTGCTGAGGCAACATGTATGTAATAAATGTGAACACTAACACTGAAGACAAAAACTTAAATTGAAGTATCAAGCTCAACCTAATATGGTACTGTAAACGGTGTCATGCAACTTATCTATTAGACTACTAGTGTTAAGTCAGTTCTTCCCTTTCTGTTAAGACTTAAGACACTTGCTAATGTTTTATGGGTTTTTTTTGCAAATAAATGTTGTATTGTTATTTGTAGGAAAATGGTAACATACCAGAAGGCAGCAAATTTTATCTCGGAAATTGGGGCAACTTTTTTTTAGTTTGATATTCCCGTGAGCTTATATTGTTGATATGGATCAGTTCTCACCACGAAGTGCCACTGGCCGCTAGTTGGTAACAGGGCAGAAGGGATGGTGAGCACAACCAAAGCTACCATACAGAAAGCCAACCAAAAAGGTTACATCAGTGAATAACAAGAATAATCATAACAGTAACTTTCCATTCAATATATTCAAGTAGTTGGACATTCTTCCAGTTCAAACTTGTTCAAGCAAATTAAAACTAAAGGAAAGCTGTCACCATCTCACCCTGCTACCAGCTACAGGCCATTCAATGCAAGGATTTCTTGTGAACCAATTTCAATGAAAGGAATTAATACAAGGGGAGGTGTGGTGAACCAAATTAAGAAAGCGACCTGTTTTTTCTTTGCACGCTTCTCCTTTTCAGTGATAATGCTGCGCTTCCCCTTCATCTCATTTTCAAGGAGCCCAGCTTCTTCCTCTTCACGAATCAGCTCTTCTTGCCTCTTCAAAGCAACAGCTTCTTGATAAGCGACCTCAATCCCACTAAGACAAAAACAAAACATAAGACAATGCATAACATGAAAGATTATCTAGTACCTATCGAAAATAACAGTCTGCATCATTATATTTCTAACCGAACTGAAGGACTCAAACTTCGTGTAAAAACAATTCATTCAGCTCCCTTATTAAAGTTACATATTTCAATGTAAAGCAGGAAATCATTGAATAATTTCATGATTACTAAGCGATCATATGGCTTGAAGGTACATGTTCGATGCAAAACAGCAGAAAATCACTGAACAACTTCAATGTTACTCGGCAATGTGAAAACCTTATGCAGGGATGACATGAATCATCCGGTTGATCAAGGACTACAAAGAAGATGGTATTAAAAAATCGTTCACAAGGAGATAATGCAGAGGCGATAAATGGTCAACCAAATTCCAAATTAACGATATCTACCCAATAACCCAATCAGGCAGAGGTAACAAGACCAGAATAAATGTGTTACCTAAATATATGAGATAGAACAAATGTTTCAAGTATCTTCTGACCAAACTCAGTTAGGCGCTTTTCTTCATGCTCAATTGAAACTTTAACTTCTCCAGAACTACCATCCTAGAAAGATGATAACAATGAAAACTTAGCAGCATGATGATATACTGCAGAAAATAAATGTAATGCTTGCAACAAATACTAATAACTAGCCCACTGATGAGCTTTGTCTATCTGAATGCACGATCTTGCTCTCGCTTCAACTACCAGAAAGCCCAGAAAACTGAGTTTGTAACGCAGTAACAAATAAGGATATATTGGAGTAGTGTCTACCCTATAAAGTGACATGTGCAACTGTTTCAGGGCTTAAAAATCTAACCAAATAATTGCACTTAGGCATTACCAAACTGAATTGTGGAGAAATATCAAACTGGAATTTCCAAAATAAAGACTACGGATGGCAGCATGAGCTTATTTGGCTAGCTAAACCTACTACGTGATAAGATCAAATAGTATTGGCATAGCTCATTCAATGGTTATGACTTATGTGGCCGAATTCAACCAAGAGCCTCCATTGCAAATGGCAGATTCAATAAAAAACTGCATACGAAATTCAGTATGCAGAACAGGACAACCAATTATGATGTAGAAACCATTAAATAGGATGCCAATGTGAACGCTAACAAGTTAAATACTTGTGGGGACTGGGAGAGAAGAAAATAAGCTAAACAAGGGCACAAGAGATAAATTAGCTAAACTGAGTTACTTCCATAATTTTGCAGCCATATAAAAGAAATGCTAATGTTTAGTAAGAGGGCATCATAGTAGAATTCGTTGTTGGGAGGGAGAGGGGGGGCCCAATAGGCTGATATTACCAAAGAAATAAAAACTGAAATAACAAATCATACACTAATACTACCTTAGTGCGGCTCTGGGAACATTTGTCATCCTTTAGAGACAGAGCTTGACAAGGCAAGGGTTCTAAAGCTGCCCTCTCAAGCAAAGCTAGGACGTCACCAGGTAAAACAAACATGTCCATATCAACATGGACCATAGGCGCTGATAGCTCCTCGGAGTCTATTAATTTTCCTCTACCTTTCTTTCCCCTGCATTGGTGCTCAAGCGCCTTCAGCCCCGTATGCAGGGAGTCCATCACTAGTGTTGAAGTGACTTCTTTCTCTACAAAGAAATGCTTCACAACTATTTTCAATATGGCGTCCCCCTTCTCTCTGGACATGCGGCGTCTTGTACTAGGGTCAATTGCAAGCCAGAAAGCACGAAAACTGCAACACCAAGGAAGACATGCATTATAATCAAAAATGGAAATACATAACTATCCACAGGATGACATCACATATAACTTCAAAAACTAACTGACTAACCTGGACCATCTCAATTTGTCCTCAATGAGCTTGGTAAGTTTACTTCTGTGTTCTTCAACAAAGCGATGGTAAATTTGCTCTATATTTGTCATATAGATGCGGAGTAATTCTCGTCGATAAGGGCGGTCAAGGCAACGGAAAGGGCGATTCACTTTCTCCCTCCAATATTGAAAAAGACAGAGACAAAGACAGTTAGATAATGTTTTGTGGTCGATGAATAAGCATTACTAGTTTATTACCAAGGAAAATAGAAGCAAAGACTGGAGTATGATTCTTAAACATATCCAAATACACTAGCACACATAGGTAGCGTGCATTGAACACACTAAAGACAGATAGCAAAATTTAAACAGTATAGATGTGAACTGACGGCCTGGAGCCCTGAACATAACAAGGAACTCTGGATATTTGCAACCAGAAGCATTCCGAAGAAGGTTTCTACATGCATGAGTAATATGCAGCTACAGCTTGCAACAGGAAAAGGATATACAATCGCAAGGTAAAACTAAAAAAAACAAGGAGAAAAAATACCAACAAAATCTAAACTAAAGTATGCAATATCGATCAAAATAAAGACTTCCAGTACTACAGAATCAATGGAGATTATATTGAAACCGTAGGAGGCCTTGGGGCATTAAAAATCTTCGAAATGTCAATGCTGAAATTCAGTATTACCTAATAACTTGAACTTGAGCTATGATTTCAACAACATCATCAACAAGAAAACCATCTTGGATATTTGACAACTCCATGAACTTTTTCCATCCCCAGTCATGCTCCTTCTTCCAGAATTTGTGTAAGGTGTCTGCAAAATACTTTTTTTTTTACGGGATCTGCAAAATACTTAGTTAACCTCTAACTGGCTGTTTAGCTCAATGAAAAGATTATTCTTACCAGAATATTTAACTTTCTTAGGATCAAGATTTGCCACGGCTATGGTGAACTGTGCAAACTGGCTCCAACCTGAAAGTGTCAAGCGCACGATTAGAAAATAAATTTGGGGAAATGATATTTAGGAAAAGAAACTGTAACACACTGGCACCACACCTGGAAGGAGTTTGTCATGATTAGCAACACATAGAAACAATGACAAGTGATTGGAGACATCACATCCTTGAGGGTAAACTAGAATATACCTGGAATAAATGAAGATTTCAGATGGCCAACGTATCAACAAATAATAATAATATAGCATGTCATCAGGGAAATAAGCTAGTTTACAATTCCACATTGATTAATTGGCTCAATGATCTTGGAAGTACAAAAGGAAAATACTGAGACAAATTTGTCTATTAGTATTCTCAAAGCACCAACTTAAGTTTGAAAGAGGTGAATACAATGACCAAGACTTGTAAAATAATTGCATTAGGCAGTAGTAGGTTAGGCCCATTGAGTACATCAATCAGTCTCATGCCTAATGACAGCAAACATGCACCGCAGCTCAAAGAAATTGAAACAATTTGAGAAATAGGAATGCCTTTTGACATTATGGAGATATTCAAGTTATAGAATTATCTTCTCCCTGCATCAGTAATTGAAAGCTTTAAGCCTTCTACTATGTATAGCCAGATCTTTATAGAGACTTGAAGCTTTCTTTTGAGGACTCGATGAAAAAAGATAGCACTTGTACAATTGAAATGAAAAATCTAGCATCATGCTTCAATATAACAAAGACAAACTCATCTATTCAACAATGAATTTGAATATATAGGAAAAGCACACATGCATTTACCACTAACAACGAGGGAAATAGAGCTAACACCATTATGAAAGATTTGACAGCCTACATGCTCTCTTACTTGCAACACTGCCAAACAAAATAGAGAGAACATGAGCCAGAAAGCATAGGACACCACCAATCATTTATGTTAAGACAGTCCAATTAGAAAAGGAATACTTGTCAATCCATAATAACACACAAAAAAGAATATAAAATCAGGCACATCTCATCTTTGGTTCGTCACCAGACCAAACAAAGCGGACAAGAGAAAAAGGTACCAACACCATTCATTGAATTTATCATCGGGCACCCTACCACTTAAAACCACCAGCTTCAAATGGTTCGCTTTTCATTTCTCTTTTCTTCTCCTTTGAAAAGTTTTCAATTCTCCAAGTAAATCGCCCGAATAAATTTGAAGGACTGGGCCCTGAGATAACAACAGGTGAAGATTAGCTAACAGAAATGTAGCCCCAGTTACCACTGAACAAAACTCTCATAACAGTCGGTGAGGAAGAGGGAAAATACATATTAGTTTGGAGAAGCTGACTACAACAATTAAATGTCAATATCTGCACTGAAACATGTGACCAGGTTTATCCCTTCAGTCAACCATAAACGAAGATATAACAATTTAAATATATATAGGTAACAGAAGACATAGATAATATGCACTTCCCAATTCAAAACTATATATGAACCAAGACAAGAAGGATAAATTATCAGACTATACATAGGCAGATAATAACTTGGATTTAAGTTTACATGGTGAGCTAGTGGCAGTACTGAAATACTACTGTATAGTACATAGGGATCTATTAATATAAGGACTACCACATATTTCATTTTGGCTGCAATCGTGCAAGTACTCGCGCATGCTGAAGACCTAGAAATATATGGATTAGGGAATCTGTGCATGTAGTGTTTTATCTTAAGTTGGAGGTACATAAAACAACGCGGACAGCCAAAGATTCTCAGCCCTCTCAAGTCCCAACCCAAGATTCAGTTTACTCACGTATAAGGGTAATAAACAACCACACCAATATTGACCTAGCTGGGTTCTCGTCAACAACTATTAACCGAGCTAAACAACCTAGTTCGAGACAAACAGCATATCATACACAGATTCCCTAAAGCTAACCTAGTTATTTAACCAAGAGTAAAGCACAACTTTAAAGGTAGACAGTACAGGAACCCAAAAGTGCAATATTCAGCAGAAGAACATTTATCCTTTGAACTTCCTAAGAAGCTAATGCTAGCGCTTAGTTACGAAAAGGTTGCTTGTGTTTCTATCCACAAAGGCCATCTAAATTTTGAACATTGGTGAAAGTTAGATTGATTGGGCTAAAAAGGTCCAGTTGCGCACCAGGATCATCATCTTCGCCGTCTGTGTCCCAGAAGGGAGGGGCCGTAGAAGGGCTCCCGTTATCGACCTGGTCGCAGGACCGCCATTCAGGCAGGGAATCACCGGACACACTGCGGTCCTCATCCCCCAACTCGGTCGTGCTTCCAGCAGATTCATCGGATAGCATGGCTCCAGACCTCAACAACTCGACAAAGAGGTCCAACACCCGCCTGTCTTCAGCTGTGCAACACAAACAATAGGAGAATAAATTGATGCTGAACTCAACACGCCAAGTACTTACATGGAATCAAAAATTTCTAACGAAACATGTACTACTATACTAAACCCTCAAAGTTCCGTTTCAAGTGGGGATTTCACTGACAGACAGACAAACAGGAGGAAGCTGAAAGCCGACGAAACGAGGCCGGAACCTAGCCCTGAAACCCTAGCCCCGCGGTCCGCACGAGCACCCGCCGCAAGCATCGCAGCTGCGCGTGGGCAACGGGGCGGGCGTGGGGCACCCGATCCAGTGGCCGCCGGGATAGCCTAGAGCGTTACCTGCGACGGCAGAGGCGGCGGGAGCTGGCCGCGACGGCGGGCCGCGAGGGAGAGCTGCGGCGGCGGCGGCGGCGAGACGAAATGGGCAGACAGGAGAAGGGGAGGAGAGAGGAAAGAGAGAGTGGCGAGAGCATTTGGGTTGAGGAATTTATATCAGCGACTCCGACGAGAGATGAGGTGTTCCGTTCTTCCTCGCAAAGATGTCGGGTACAAGAAGACGATTTTCGACGGAAAAACAAATGTCAGGTACACTTTTTCTCTGACCCCCGAGATGGCAATTCAAAACTTTTAAACCAGCGGTTTAAGGAATTTCAAAAGAAACGGTTTCACATATGTTGTTAAGGGATTGATGTTTTTTGGATCCTCGAATCTCAAATAGATCTTACCTTTTTGTTCAGCGCGGCGGCGCACGGTGACATGAGTATCGCTGCAAGAAGTTGACGCCTTGTGGAGCTGGGTTATTCGACGCTGAATCGTATCAAGGATACTAGCGAGTGGCGCCATCAAAGGTGGCCAAGACCGTTGGCAGCAGCGTCGTGTATATATCTGAGTTGTCGAGGTTGTGGACCCGATAGTTGTTCTAGCTTTCCTATACTCCTAGGTTTTGGTGGGGTAAGGTCTAACCGGATGTGATAGCGAGGAGGTAGCGGAGAAATATATTTGTGAAAACAAGTTGCCTAATACTAATCGAGTGGATAAATTAGGAAGGAGAGCAAGGATGGAACGAATGTCCCAATAAACGTGGTATAAATAGGTTGCAATCCAGGACATTATTTAGACAATATTTATTGATCACCAAATTAAGTAAGATATATCTTATTAATTTAGAATATGTATATAGTTCCTTAAATAGGACTAGCAACCGTCAAAGTTCAAAGACATGACATACCACGCTGTTAGGCAACTTGGCGCCGCAAGTTGGGCCCTTCAGATTAACTCATATGTTGAACTTTATGATTAACCTTACATCCTGCAGGAAATGCTTAATTCTGACATGCATAAACTGAATTCAATGGATCATGTTTGAACAACATCATACAAATGAATATTTATGCAAAAGGCCCTGATACATCAAGAAGTAAAAATATGTTTTACACCTAGTTTTTCTTCGAACAGTTATATATCAAAAAAAAATAGAGATTTAAATAGGCAGAACGAATATTATCCACTTCCAGGTAAATAGGAAAAAGTGCAGTCTCAAAGCCCATCAGTAAAGGTTAGATATATCTAAACAAAATAACTGGAAGGGGCAATGGAACAAAATTACGCGTATAATTAAAGATGCCAATATTGTAAACAAAGTGATGCATTTGAATAACACATGTAAGCTCATTTTGTTTTAAGAGAATATATATCTAAACGTCAACATAAGTTGAGATGAGCACATGTGAAAACGAGTGATAGGAAAAGGAACTCATATACAAAGTGTTGCATTATGCACTCAATTTGATGAATGCATGGAGACTTCTTTTCAAATATCGAAAAGGTTGCCAAAATTAGACAACTCGGGAGCAATATGAAACTAAGCGGCTCGATCAAAGGCCTTACAAATCGTATGACCCTATAGACTAAGAAACACTGCCCTTCAAATAATATACGTAGATCCACGCCGTCGCAGGCGATTCTCGGCAGCCTCAGCACCGGAGTATGGCGCCACGCAGGCGATCGCAGCCGGGGTAACCTTTATTCCTCTTACCTTGTCCATTAGGGTTTGTGCGTATTAGGGTTTAGAGGTGCTGATTGCCCATGCCCATCTCGATCGGTGCCAATTTCAAGCCCTAAATTGATTTCTCTTGTGCTTCGATGAAGGAAATCCCTTCCACAGACCACCACCTTCTCCATTGAGACGATACAGGATTTGGCGTTCGGATGGGAGCCGTGGACGCCACAGGCGTTGGAGGAGCTGCTCCCAGAACTCTCCGTTGAGGAGCAGCTACGAGTGCACAGCTATCTGCGCAAGTACCAGCGCCACGGCAAGGAGTTTCGTACTCCTTGTCCCCACGCTGAATGGTACGTCCGTCCCAACACCTATTCCTTCAAGTCATGCTGCATGAACATGGTTAGATCCCTGCTCTAGACAATTGGAACATCATTTGAAATACCTGGGAAGGAACTTGGTGCAGACAATTAATTACCGCTTCCTACTTAAAATTGTTGATTACAAGCATATCAGATAGACATAGATACCTTTTAGAAAGTTCAGAATGTGAATAGGATTATTAATTATACAAGTTCAGTTGAACTTGCCACTTAAATTATATTCAATAGGAAATATCATGTATGCAATAGGAAATATGCTACTTAATATCATGTATGCTAATACTGTATTACGGCAATCTTCGAGTATATAACTTGTATTTGCAACAATCCAATCGAGTGTAGTACTTTTTTTTCTCTATAGCCGAAAGCTTTGCATCCTTTTCATATAAGGAGGTTTACATGATAGCCAGACCAAATATTTCTTATTTATATTTCAAGCGGATATTAGATCTGTTGTATTCTGCATACCAATTGTTTTTTAGCAATTCCACTAAACTAAAATAAATACCAAGAAATAGGTGGACAATGCACTAGTGGCTCCTAGCATGATGATGAAAAATGTATTTTCCACTTTCTCATATGCTACATAGTATACCCCCTTTCCTTTGAATACGGAAGCTTCCACATGATGCTGCACAGGCTCATAGTAGGTTTGATTTAATGTATGCATATTTTTACATGTAAAGCTAAGTGCATACACCGTTTTTCACTTCACATGAGCACCAGACAAATTAGATAAATGGATCTCAGTTTCGTAACCATGAAGATGTGAGAGCCGAATGTAAACACTTTCAGTAACCATGAAGGTAGTTGTCGTTGCACTTGTCAGTACACCCCTAGAATTGCTTCAGCACTTTGAAATATTTTGTATAGAGAAAGTTAAGTCTGTGATATGTCTCACAATTTATGAAATAATTCTTGATAAAATCTGTGGGCAGTTTTATATGGAAATTTAAGTTAAATTCTGACCCAGATGTGCTTATTAAAACTGGTACCCAAAAAACAAAACATAGATGTAAATGATGATGCCATTGAATAAGGACTTGCGCATTCAACGAACTAAGCAACCCACTGACTAAACCAAACCACTCGTGCACCAAGTTGCTAAAAGAACATTCAAGGAAGTTCTGTTCAGACTCCAGTACAAAATCTTGACTTGCCTCAAGCCCTCAGCCTGCAAATTTGTAGAGCAATATGTAGATTGTGAACCGGAGCATCTTTATGAGCAAATACACATCAACATTTTGTTTTCTCTAATAACCTTCAGTTAGAAATGCTAGAAACTATTGTCAAAGATTTTTCTTGTCGCAGGAGCATCTATTTTTGGGATACTCCTTTTGACCTCAACCTGAGTAGATTAAAAAGGTTTGCCATTTTTGTTGTTACAATGTTGCACTAAAAAACCTCTCCAGCTAGCAGTCAACGTAGAGGTCTTACTGCTCTTCCATCTATAGCATGTTTATCCTCCAAAACCCTGTCGACAATAGATGGATAAAAAAAGTAGCAAATCATGTCCACGAAGCATCCTGGTATGCTTTTCTTTCATGATCACATAATCAGTTATAGCTCGGTGCTATAAAAATCTTCGGGTAATGTTTCTGCACACAAAAAAAATTCTTGCACTGTGTGCTGTTAAGAAATAGGAAATGAATTAAACTTTCGTGCACTAGCTTGCTTTGGAGCTTTAGGATTCAGCCTGTAAAATCTGCCGCAAAACCAAAAAGATCAAGCGCTTCTTTGCTGAGGTGCACTACAAGCCACCCATCATCAGCTTTGTCCGCTCGCCGCCAGTCCCAGGAGCACCCAGCAGCAGCTCCGTCCGCTCGCACCTGTCACGGCTAGTCATGATGCCTGTAGTTGAAGCATGCACCATCATCGGTATGTATGTAAACAAAAAGATATCTCAACTTTGTCCAATTTTACATGTATCTAGACATGTTTTAGTATGTAGATACATGTTGAACAAAGTTGAGACATCATTTTGTGGACGGATAGAGCAGTTTATTTTTTTTCCTGTTAGCTGGTTGGTACAATATGATTGATGCATGCATGTGGTTGCAGAAGAGCCTCTTGATGGGAACAGGAAGAGCTGCGCATTCTGTTCTGGTCACTTGGACATCTTGCACCCCAAGGGTCGCAAGTTTGTTTGTGGAAATGACAAGGACAGGATTGTACAACGAATCGAGCCGTGCGGGGGGTCTCCTATGGGGTTTAAGATGCCATTCACTTGCTAATTGACTTGGGCCCGGACGCTAACAAAGTAACAATGGGCATGAGCAGGAAGAAGACTAGAGGGAGTTCTGAACTGGCCTGCTCGCTCACATTATCGTGGACAATCAAGTTCTGGTGATAGCAGGATTCGAATCATTTTTTCTTGAACAATGCACATTAGCAGTTGTAAAGCTTAATTAGTACCTTGTTCACAGCTTGTTTATATTCCACAACCGCTGAGATTCAGTTTTAATTCCCGAGGTCGAGATTTTGTTCATGTGATGTTGGTGTGTGTGTTTGTGTGATTTCCACCACCAGCAAGCTATTGGGCTCGGAGCGAGATTCATCAAACACTTATTGGTGATCTCCAGGTGAACGCTTGTGTTTGGCGCCGGATGAATTTTTGTAGACCACTATACTTTGGCCCATGCTTCTTTCTTGTTTTCTGCAACAAAATCTTTTCCTCAACCTGTTTATGTTGCCACATCTTGCAGAATTGTTTTCTTGCACGGATTAGTAATTCAGTAGTAATACTTTTGAGTGCAGTGCATTAAAAGTACAGAATATGAAATCATTAGGCCCTTGTCGAGACTGTTAATTATTACCGTGAGACAGTCTCCGACGAGAGATGAGGTGTGTGATGTGTTACGTTCTTGCTCGCAAAGATGTCAGGTACAAAACTATTTTGGACGGAAAAACAAATGTCAGGTGCACTTTTCTGACCCCCAAGATGCGCGCACCCATGCGGCGGACCATGGACGGATGATTTTCGGTCCGAGAAAGAAGAAGTGGAGGTCAGATGAAACCGAAGGGGGCAAACCTGACTTTCAGGTCACATCTAAAGAAACTTTGGGCAGAGTACAAATGCGCTGAGAAAAGCCTTTCAAAACTTTTAAACCAGCAGTTTAAGGAATCCAAAGAAGCGATTTCAGTATGTTGCTGCTGTGAAAAAAATTAATGTGGCGCAAAAGACATTTTATTTTGGTTGTAGAAAACAATATGGCTGTAGGTATGAAATATAAATCTTATTTGGCTGAAATTTATCTTTTTCCTGTAGCGTATTTTTATGAAAATTGTAGCGCCCATATAGTAGATATGAATATTTTATTCGTTGTTTTTTTGGAGACTTAGATGTACACAGCTCCTTACTACTGTAGTTTTTTTAAAACGGAAAAACTGGTGCTCATGTGCAACAAGCACTTTCCGAAACCGCTGCCGCCGCAGGCTGATCGGCGGCGAGGTCGACCTTGACCTTAAGGAAGTCGATGGTGCGCTCCCCGAGTGCGAATGCGTCCCAGAATCCGTCCGCAAAAACCTTGGCCTCCAGTCGCCTGTATATCGCCGGCCGTTCCCGGTCGACCAGCTCCGGCGACGGCTCCAGAACCATGTGTGGCTCCGCCTGGTAGAACACCGCCAGGGACACCCTCTCCGCCGCCTCGCCCCGGCTCCAGAACCATGTGTTGCTCATGATCTCCATCTCGTCGCCGACGACGACCAGCAGCTGGTGGCGTCTGCTGCCGAGCACGGGCACGTCGACCCAGCGGCCGTCCTTGAGAACCTGGAGGCCGCCGACGTGCTCGTCGAGGAGGAGCACGCTGACGACGGTCTTGTCGGTGTGGGGCTTAAGCCCGTTGACGAGGTCCGGGCGCGGGCAGGGCGGGTAGTAGGTGAACCGCGCGTAGGACGGCATCCGCTCGCCGACCTTGTCGGCGAAGAACCCCTCTTCGAAGCCCAGGCTCCTAGCCATGGCAGCGAGCACGAGCCTCGCCACCTTGTCGCTCTCGAGGCTGAACTCGTGCAGCAGCTCGCGGAGGTCCGGCGGGTACGCCGGCCAGAAGCGGGGCTGCCGCTCGTCCTCAGGAAGGACCTGCAGGTAGAGGCGGTCGCACCAGTCGAGGACCTGCTCGTCGGTGTCCACGCGGTCGACGCCGTAGCCCTCGGGCTGAAACTTGCGGCCGGCGCCGTCGTCGGCGTCCACCACGTTGCTGTACTCCTGCTTCGCCTCCGTCGGCAGGTGGAAGAACCCGCGCGACGAGCCCAGCGTCGCGCCGAGGAACGGCTCCGGCATGCGATGGCCGGTCACGGAGAAGAGGCCCCAGGACTGGAGCGCCGACCGGAGCTTCGCGGCCTCGTCGGGATCGGCGTCGGCAAGGAGGCCCACGTCCACGGTGGGGATTAACAGCTCTGTCGGCTGTGCGACGACGCCGGTGGCGATCGGGCGATCCTTTTCCTTCTTCAGCACGTAGCGGCTCGGCGGCGCGAGGCCGCCGTGGGCGGCCACTTCCTGCACGAGCTGCCCCTGAGCTTGATGCACCATGTATGGCGATACACTCGTACAGTAATTCACGGTGCGTATTCTTTTTCCAGAGCACCCAAGCTGCGTGTCTTCTTTATTAAGACAGAGAAGAAGTTTAATTACAAGAGTTTGTGGTTTGTGTGTATTCTTGTCTACTTCAAGATGGTGTTTTTTTCCGATAAACACTTCAAGATGGTTTGTGTGTGTCTGAAGCTTGTGGTAAGTCGTCCATT
Organism: Poa annua; assembly: GCA_026929855.1. Taxonomy (NCBI): domain Eukaryota; kingdom Viridiplantae; phylum Streptophyta; class Magnoliopsida; order Poales; family Poaceae; genus Poa; species Poa annua. The sequence goes on along the minus strand of CM049428.1, from coordinate 116,623,566 downwards.
TTATACATGGGATCAGCTCAGTTCACTCTACTCAGATGTGTCCAGACTGAAGTGAGTTTGAAGGATCAGTATGGTTTCTCACATCTATTCCGCCGTACACATCCATTCCGCCATTTCCTATTTTCCCCTCACCGCACCCTATCCGCTATCTGGACAGAAATCGACGAGCATGCGAGTCTACCCGCCGCAGCCGCCCGCGTGAACGTCACGTGGCTGTGTGCGTTGTACATTCTGCAGAATTTCATAAGACGAATGTGAGCTAACTTTTGGTAAAAGCTCACATTATATAGGAGTATTACAGTTAAACAAATAAGTCTGTGAGAATTTGTTTGAAGATCTGAGGCATTGTTTAGATAGTACCTCTTTTTTTTGCTTAAAAAATAGTCGGAATTAACATTTTTCTTATCTTTTGTAAATCATGAATAAATGACTGGCAAAATTAAATGGAAGCAGCTTTTATATTCCATCACGTAGTAAAAGCTATATATTCCATCACCGTGGATCGGAGCGGCGAGGCGGCAGCGGACGGCGGTGACGATTTCGGAGTCACGAAAGGAAGAAGAGATGGAGGGGAATTCTGTGCTGACATTTTGCAACAAAGTCTATTATTTTTCTCGTATTTGCAAAGAGGTCCCTCACCCAGTGATCTGTGGACCGCGGGGCATGGAGCCTTTCTTTGGGGCGTTTTTCTGTAACTCGTTCCTATTGGAAGAAAATAGCATGAACAGTGGCTCATGCGCTGAGAGAACAGTGGCTCATGAACAGTGGCATTTCGTTGCGACAATATGAACCAATGAATTCTGCACATTACAAGGCACCCCAACATTGGTTACAAGTTACAACAGCCATCAACCAGAGCTCGCCTAAGACTAGTCACAATGGATGGTAACATAATAACATACACATTTTACGATGTTATCTTACTATCTTCATAGTGGGTAGTAAGATATATGTGGTGTCATGCAGGACCTTATTAATTATATTGTAGACATATATTGTCTTGAAATATGTGATGTTATGGTAACATATCTAGTTACTTAATTTGTCTCTCTTCCTTAATTGCATGCCACATCATCTTTTTGGCCTATGTGACACTTATGTTACTAGAGTTGTCTAATCGACTGTACCCACCTGGAATTGACCATTCCTTAATTGCATGCCACATCATCACATCATCTTTTTGGCCTATGTGACCTGGAATTGACCCTTCCTTAATTGCATGCCACATCATCACATCATCTTTTTGGCCTATGTGACACTTATGTTACTAGAGTAGTCTAACCGACTGCACCCACCTGAAATTGACCCTTCCTTAATTGCATGCCACATCATCTTTTTGGCCTATGTGACACTTATGTTACTAGATCTTTTTGGCCTATGTGACACTTATGTTACTAGAGTAGTCTAATCGACTACACCCACCTGAAATTGACCCACGCGCGGCGACAGCGACAGCACCCTTGCACCGCCATCAGTTTTGGCAGGTTTACAATCCGTTCTTTGCAAATGTGCAAGGAGAGGTGGCAGTTTTAGCAAGTTCGCCATACATTTCAGTGAGGGGAACAGCTATACAAATGTTGTTGGAGCTAATTTTTTTACCCGATTGGTAAAAAAGCATTTTTTACAAATCAAGATGAATTATAGAAAGGCTGCTGGAGATGCTCTTAGTAGGGCGAATTGCTGAAGATGCAAACTAGCGATACATACTCATGCAACACTGGAGCAGCTCATTACTGAAGAAAGTCAAGAGTGGCAAAGCATAATCATCCAGAGTGGCTACTGAAAACATTCAAAACTTGCGACAGAAAATCTTCCAGACTCTTACACGCTAAAATAGAGAACAGTAGGTCGGAGAGCCTTCCAACCGATCACATGAAAAGGTTGGGCCTCGTCGCCTTGTATGTGGTCTTGAGCTTCCTGGTGGGTGGCCTCACCTTCTGGTAAACCAGCGGGAACTTGATCTTGGAGTTGTGGAACTGCTTGGTGTTGTCTCTCTTGCAAAGCTTGAAGTGGACCGTGGCCGTCTTGATGATCTGGATGCAGGGGGACCTCACGCGGTGACGCGAGGCCATCTCCGTGTACATCTGATCCACGCCACCATTCAGCGTCGTGTCACGGTACTCCTTGTACATGTTGTGGTAGCCGGTTCTGCTCTGGTAACGGAGCCAGATGCCATAGTTCTTGATGGTGGTTGGATTCTTCTCGAAGATCTGAGAGATGTATAAAAATACGATTAAAAGTATAAAGGGACAACAAAACAGCCATGTCTATAATGATAAAGCATCAGAAGAGAAAGCACAATAAAGCCTGTTCGATGTTTGAACACTTCCAAGCTTCCTATTTTACACATAGCACGAATACAGAACACAAGCATATACCAGAGGAGTAAAGCATAACTTGTTTATAACTGCACAATAGTCTGGTGACTTAACTCATTAAGCTGCAACTACATGGATTAGATAATAATGCAGCTACACAAAACCAAATACAAACTACCGAAACTAACTAAGTTGGCTTTAGCCAGGTAAAACTGAGAAGCAAGGACGACTGATTATCCTTCAGTTCAGGGTGATGGATAGAAGTAAATGAAGTCCTTATACAAGAAGAAAACTGGATAACCTCAGCTGCACAAACATTCCTAAAGATGGAAGACTCTGAAACAGCAGAAAGGCTCACGTAATCCTCACAAATTCGAGCAACCGAGAACAGCAGCAACATGATATAAATAAAAAGAAATCATGGGACAAACATAGCTCCACAAAATACCCTATTTGAGCAGAATCACAAGACATATAAATTAGTCCTATGCATGCAAATTAAGACAAGACCAACATACATGATCTAACAATAGGGGACACTTCCATTGTAGAAATCACACAAACAATTACAATCTATCACCTTTGGTCAAGTTAGTACATTCAAACCCTCTCTATGTAGCAACGGACATCAAGCGTATTCACCAAGGTAAGATCAACATGGAAAAACATCTCATCTATTACGATTACTGGCCTTAAGCCGAACCAACACAGGTAACGTAACAACATCAGTGGCGAACAAGTGGTACCTCGTTGATGGCGAGCATCTGCCCATTGGCCTTCTTCACCTTCTTGAGCTTCCTGAGGAAGTACCTGCGAACAAGCACAACCAGATCGAACCATCAGGAAACGCTCACGGCCACCACACGATTACGCGACGAAGAGATGATGACACTAACTGCCACCGCGGCTCGGGAGGAGGGGGACTCACCAGAACTTGGACTTGGCGCGGACCTCGTTGGTGGCCCAGAGCTTCATGCGGTAGATCTTGGGCTGCTCATCGCCGGGGGTCGGCAGGGCGCGACCCACCACCTGGTACTGATGGAACTGCGCGCACAGAAAGAAACAAAGAGATCAGCGAAGACGGGAGGTGTCGAGGGCGGAGCGGATCAAGACGACAGGAGGAGGACGGCGGCGGCGGGAGGGAAGCTTACCCTGTGGGCGACCATTTTGGCGAGCTCTCGACACCGGCGGCGGCGGAGGAGTGGAGACCTAAACCTTAGGAGGAAGAGATGGCGGCCGACGAGGGAGGAGGCGGATTTATGTGTGGAGGACGGACGAGGAACCCTAACGAGCCGTGCTTTATGGGCTTTGTCTTATATGGGTATTAAGTGGGCTGCACGAGTTGCGGAGTTAGGCTGCTCTCTTTGATTAATGGGCCGTTAATGCTTGCGTTCCTTTTTTCCTATCATGGAGCTCGAGTTCCCGATTTCATTACTTGCAATTTTAACTTTTTTTTGTCTTACTAGGCTAGTTCTGTTGAGAAGATGAGAGAATTTCATGAATTAAACTACGTTATAGGGATAAGTATATATAATTTTGGATCTACAAAATGCACGGTGAACTTATAATTCGGTGATAAGGTTTATGTTTTATGGTAAAAAAAATAAGGTTTATGTTTTCGTGTGACCCGAGCTACAAGTTTAGAAACGACACAATAAAATCCCCCACCCACACCCAAAAATTCATATATTGGCACTAAGTTTACCGTGCAGTGGACCCAAAAGGAAATGTGGGCTCACGATTTGGAATGGTTGACAACCGAGGGAGGACTCATCGTGATTATCATCACTAGATTCTCTCGCCGCGCGCCACCCGCCGTTGACACTGTTTTCCAATTTTGAAAACGCTCTGATTCAATCATACAACATGACACTGCCTGTAAAGCTCTAATCTGGATGATATGTCAGGTCTGGACCATAGCATAAACATTGTTACATAATTAGTCTTCATAAGGCATAGGTTCTTCATTACAACATCTTACACCTAAACATTAGGGGTAGCAAAATATAGCAAGTAGTTTGGTGAGGACACATCAGTACATATATAGTCTTAGCCCTTCTAGGTAGGTAGTGCTGGATGGTAGAAAGCACCACATGATCCACATTTAGAGATCATCCATTACACACAACCCAAACTTGTTGTAAATGTCAACATAAGAATAGCTGGTGTCATTATGTGGTGATGTAGGAGTGCTTGGGCAGTAACCTGGGAGCTCATCGCCTTCACTCAGATCAATATCCGTATCTTGCCCACCTGTCGTAACTGATCTGTTGATTCAAATGTAAGCTGATCAAGATATTTTGTGCCCCTCTGTACTTCGCAGAGTGTGCGGTTGATGTCATTGTCTAGCTGAGTGGTACCGGCACTGTAACCTTCCTTAGCGATCTGAGCTATCTTGTCATTTGTGTTTACAACATCTGTTATGAAATCGTCCCAGCACTTGGTGATCTTCTTGATCCTTTCATCCTTCTCTCTGATAATCTTGGAAGTCCCCCTGTTGTTCTCAATGATGCGTTCGATGTGACAGTCTGTAGTGAGTCTTTTCTTGTTCAGTTCATCATATGAATAATCTTTAAGGATCTTGTGTTCAGTGTGTTCCATGTACATGATGGCTGCCTTAGCTGCATCATTGTTTGCTGCATCAAGAGTATCCATAGGGTGGCCTGATAAGGAGATGGACCCATAGGAGAAGCGCAGGCATCGCGCTGCTGGGTAAAAAGTAATTGAGGACACCGACTTTCCTTCAGCAGAGTCTCTCGCCTTGTATGTTGGACTGGGGAGACCCAACTTCTTCATCATCTCCTCAAATAGGACAGTGGCTGGGATTTCGATAGCCTCCATCCGAAGAACCTTGACAGTAGGTGAACTTAGTTATATGAGGGAAGGCTATAGTTAGTACATACTGTTATACATATAATAGTAAGGTCACAGCTGCACATCGTATTATAGGAAATACAATTAAGCTTGTTAAATTTTGATTCGTACAACTCTTGTTCTAGGTACGTCGTACTAATGAGCTGGCTGTCGGCATGTACTATACATGTGGTGACAACAGCAAACATCACAAAACATGGTCTATAGACTTTGGGTCTAGAGACATTCTTAGACCATATGGCAGAACTTTTAATGATTACTTCTTTAGTAGAGTGTGTCTACCAAACATGCGAGGAAAACTTTTTCATAACCAATTTATCTTTTGGGAGTCGTTAAAGAATGGTCCTGATCTGTGAGCTTTGACGAAGGAACCGTCATGTACATAGAAGCAAAAGAGAACCTATAAGAATTAGGGAAGGACGGTCTAAAATTGTATCCCTAGAAAACAAACTCCTATATTAACAACATGCTTACAGATCTAGGAATCGAAGCTCATTATTACCTGGCTCTGGGAATGTAAGTTCGGAACGGTCCTGCCCCTCTCTACTGAACATGCTGAAAGGTGAAAGGGAACGGAGAAATAGTTAGAAAGTAGTGACCCAATCTCGATCTGAGCAAAGAGGAGCTAAGAGATTGATGTTCCATGAATAGTGAGAGGAAATGGAGTACCTGAAGAGACGACCTGGAGAGACGAAGCGATAAGTGTCGGTGTGGTGTCTCTCGTAGAAGCAAGTCGTTTTGTAGGGCTCTTTCTTGTACTGTCTGTAGCTTAGATGGGCCGGGTTGTTTGGGCTGGGCCTAAGGATTTTGCTGTTTCCGTTTGTGCATGAAATGGTCGACGAATTTTTCCACATAGCGATGGAAGGAACAATAATCTGTCTTCGAAACGCATATGTCAGCCTGCACCGGTTTTCAAATAGTCAAATGTGAGTATACAGTTCCAGAACGTAGCAACGAAAGCAACTTGGAAGATGTGACGCTAGATTTAACCTCAACAATCAGCAGATTTGATTAGTTCAACATACATGGTGATACATGTCGATATAACAAAATGAAACTAACATGGTTTTCATATCCAGTGCAAATAGCCAATGGACATGAAATGTTACCGCATAAACTACGCTTCTCAACATCGGGCTAATTTATCATATAAAGCAGGTGATCTTTGTACCAGAATCCCTTTTCATCTAGCCATGATTCATCATCCTCTCCAGACGTCTTTCTAACCTGAGGCCTATTTTTTTCAGCCTATGCCCCAAGTCACTGATATTGCGGACACAATTTCCGAACAGTGGTTGATCTCTACTGCAAAAAGGAAAACTGTCTAGCTTCTAGGGTTTCGGCGGCGCGTTGGCGACTCTGACTCCTAGGGCTGGGACTCCATTGAATCCACGATCTAGGTTGTGGTTTCTCGATCTTCTCCTACAGTTCTCTTCGGCTCGTCGTCCTCGGCAGATTCCACCCGCGGTTTTTCTTTGTTTCGGTTCGGGGCGATCCAGGGGCTCTCTCTGCAGAGCTGCCCGCCCTTGGCTGTTTGGAGATCGATCGTAGGGTGTGGGTCATGGCGGACGGGCAGAGACGCAAGGCGAGCAAGGCGGCGGTGACGGCGGACCTGACCCAGGGGCGCGACGTTCGATCGGAGGCACGTATGTCAGTGAAGGAGGCCGCAACGGCGGCGGTGAGTGGTGGCGGTGGTGATCGATCCACGTCTGGGGATCGGGTCGAGAGGATGATGGCGCGTCTGCGCCTCACGGCGGCTGAGTCCAAAGCAGTGGTGATTGATGATGTTGATGATCTGGGCCTGATAGATCCAGATCGGGCTTTCGTCGGGAAGGTTCTTTCCCCCAATGTCCTGCATATTCAGACAATCTCTGCTGCCATGCGCCCAGCCTGGGGGAACCCTAAAGGTTTGCTCCTCAACCCGGCTGGGGATAATCTCTTCATAGCCGAGTTTGGTTCAAAAGCTGATCGTGATAGAGTGATGGATGGTTCTCCGTGGGTAATTGGCCGGCATGCGGTGCTTATGAAGAAGTATGATGCTGAGATTCATCCCAAGGATGTGGTCTTTGATAGGCTTGCAATCTGGGCGAGGATCTTGGATCTCCCCAACAGGTTGATGAATGTTGAGAGGGCCATGGTGATTGCCGAACCGATTGGCCTGGTGAGGCGTGTGGAGGGTGACGCCCTGGGCAGATGCTGGGGTGGGTTTATGCGGCTGAGGGTGGAGGTCAAGGTGGACGAACCTCTCATGCGCGCGGTGACGGTGTTCTCAAGTCGGTTGCAGACGACTGACAGCTTCGCAGTCCAATATGAGAAACTTCCAATTTTCTGTTTCTCCTGTGGTTTGATCGGACATTCCATGCTTGCATGCCCCGATCCAGCTGACAGAGATGAAGATGGTGAACTCCCATACTCGGCGAAGAGGATATCAGTGGATGATCTTGTCAAGAAGTCGGGTGGATCAAAATCTGGGACCAATGGAGTGTCGACTGGTCAGTCGAGCACGTCAGCTAAGGAGGCCCAAACTGGTAGGGGTAAAAACCCGGCCACTGATACTGCTGATGCTGAAATCTCTTCTCCCATTAAGGGTGGCCGTGGTTCGGCTGCAGGACGGGGTCGCACAGGCCGTGGGCGGGGTCTAACAACAAGTGATCCTATGTCTACTGTTGGGAGGAAGAGGAAGCCTGCTAAGGTACCAGCGCCGTCTACGATGCTGATGATTGAAGCAGCTCCGGTGGCAAACAAAGCTGGAGATGATTCTATTCTGGAGGAGGATGTGATCAGCTCAGACTCAAACAAGAAGCAGATGGTGACATCCTCACGATCGGCGGATCAGGCGGAGACTGCGGCGCAGTCCCGCCGGACACAATGAGTCTACTATGCTGGAACTGTCGTGGCCTGGGGTCTGACGCGACAGTAGGAGAACTTCGCTGGTTAGTGAAGACTTTCAGACCCTGTATCCTCTTCTTGTCTGAGACTAAGATGAGGGATTCGAGAGTGAGGAATTTCATGTGGTCGTTGGGCTACAATGGTTCCTATGCCGTCAGTTGCGAGGGCCGTAGTGGCGGTCTTGCGCTTTTTTGGAAGCAACCATATTCAGTTTCTCTACGAGGTGCCAATTCTCATGTGATTGATGTCACGGTTTCCTCGAAGGGTGGTGTACCATGGCGTGCTACCTTCGTGTATGGTGAACCACGGCGAGAGCAACGTTATCAGTTCTGGGACATGTTGCGGCGACTCCGCCGAGAGTGGGAGGGACCTTGGATCTGCTGTGGGGATTTCAACGAAGTCCTCCTACAGGACGAACACTTTGGATCAACTGATCGATCAGAGGCTCAAATGGAGCTCTTCCGTGGATGCATGGATGCATGCAACTTGGTGGATATGGGATACTCGGGCCCAAAATTTACCTGGACGAACAGACAAGATCCTCAGTGAAATGTACGTGTTCGGTTAGACAGAGCTGTTGCAAATGATAGCTTCCGATCCATGTTTGTTGAGGCAACGGTAGAAAACATTATTACCTCAACCTCTGACCACTATGCTGTGTTAGTATCTGTGTCTTTGGCAGCGCAGCACCCGCATGGGGCTCCGGTGCAACATGGATTTAAATACGAAGCTATGTTGCGTCGAGCGGATGACTACTCCAGCGTGGTGCAGGCCGCATGGGCTTCGGACTCCGGATATCCGAATCCGCTCATGTCTACTTGGGCTAATATCTCGAAGATGGCGGGTTCTCTTCGAGACTGGAGCCGTGTTTCGTTTGGCTCGGTGCGTCGTGAGATCACGAGGCTTGAAAGGAATCTGCGCGCGCTTCGGCACGCACCCGTTTCTGATGCAAGTACTTTGGAGGAACGACAGATTGAGCGTCAGCTCTGTGAGCTGTTTGAAAGGGAAGAGGTGATGGCACGACAGCGGTCGCGTGTTGACTGGCTCCGAGAAGGGGACAGGAACACCGCTTTCTTTCACTCCAAATGTACAGCAAGAAAGAGGACCAACCGTATCTCCTCTCTGATTCGGGAGGATGGCTCTGTTTGTGATGATCCAGGAGGTATCAAGAGTATGGTTCATAACTTTTATGAGTGTAACATCCCAACATTTTATAATATTTAAAAATCACTAAAATTTAAAACTTTTCTTTTTATTAAAATAAAATATTAAATGTATAAGGAAACCAACTATGAAAGACTTCAAACTTGGGTTTAATATTTCAAATGTCACAGTTTAAACATTTTATTATCCACCGTTTTTCAAAAACCTAAAAATGTAGTTGACAAATATTTTACAAACTACAATCCATTTTTATTTTAAGTAAATAGTTTACTTATAAGAAATTGATTCCAACCACATAGCCATAGCTATTCATAAATTAAAATAATATTTACAAGTGTTCTTTTTAAACTATTTAAAACATGGATTATCCAAATAAACATTTCATTAGCTTAAAATGAACTCCATTTATTTTCAACACCTAAAATGATTTTCATGAATAGGTATTCTATATAAGAAAGGAATTAAATTAAAAATCTTTTCCAAGGTTGTTTATGAAGTTCAAATGATTATCTTAATATAAAACATAATGTTACTTTTGAAACAGGATTCAAGCATTGCAAGCATTGCACTCATGCATTCATGCATAAACACCGTTTCATCTTGTGGCTTAAATAAAATAAGAGTTTGAAATTTAATATTTAATGATATGTTTGTTTTGGAGATTATTCCATAAAACATGTTAAATTATATCTTTCAAAATATTCCAATTTATTAATTTTTATTTTGGGCAAGAATACTACCAAAAAGTTCTAAATTAAATTAGCTTTCCAAAACATATTTTTATGAATTTTTCTGAAAAGGTTTGGTTAAGTTTAAAAATCTAATTTTGAATTAAAAGTTTGAAAACAGAAAATGATTTGTCAAAAAAAAAGAGAGAAGAACAGCCGAGCCAACTGGGCCGAAACACATCCTCTCTCTGCCGCGCGCGCAGCCGCCGGAAGCCCAGCAGCAGCCCACTCCGGCCTCGCACTCTCTCCTCTCCCACTGACGCGCGGGACCCACATTTCATCTCTCTCCTTCCATATCTCAACGAAACAGAGCACGAACCGGAGGAGATCGATCCGGAAACGACCACGATTCTTGCGGGATATGATCTCCTGACGCCCCCTATTTAAACCCCACCTCCACCGCCCTCTCCCGCACCCGAAAACCCTAGCTCATCGCCTCCAGGCTGCCCACAATCGTCCCCGCCGTGTCGCCATTGCCGTCGGCGTCTTCGACGATTTCCGGTGAGCTTCGATCGATCTAGCCCTTCTCATCCACCCCTTAGCTTCCCCTCGATCTTACGCACCTCCCTGACTTGGCGCGGTAGCGTATTGCGCAGCAGAACGAGCCATCCGTCCGTGACCGAAGCTCCCCGCCGCCGTGCGCAACTCCGACGAGGTGTTGCCGAAGAACGAGGAAGCGCCGAGGACCACGAGCACGCCATCGACCTCGCCTGGATCTCCTCTTCATCACGGTACGCTCCGCTAGTCCTTTTAGGTTATAGATCATCGGAAAAGCTCGTCACCGGCGAGTCGCCGCCGCGGGAATTAGGTCACCGGAGTTACTCCGGCGAACCGCGCCGCCCGGACTTAGTAGAATAAATCTACACCTTTAGATCTCGATCCGACGGTTGGAATAGGATGACTTAAACGAAGGGGTATCGGCGAATCAGGGAAGGACACGTCAGCGCCACGTAGACAGAACAGTCAGCGCCTCGTCAGCATCCGCGGCAGCGCCAGCGTGTAAATCATTTTCTATTTTAATTTTAATTGGAAGTTTTGCAGATTAGTCCCTGTAATTAAAACATCTATAACTTTTTAACCACAACTCCAAATTTAATAATTTTTATATATTTGGAAAGCTCTTGACATGTAGAATATTTTGGATCTTACCAAATTCAAAATTGACTTAGTATAAAATATTCAAAATTCAAATGGGGAAATTGAGTATATTTGTAATAACTTTAAATCTATAAATCCAAAAATTGCAAATAAATATGTTTTAGAAACTTTAGAATATTTATAAATTAATGCTACTGCTATAAAATATTTTGAGTAATTTTTGAATGATTTCATAGTTGTGTGTTTAATTTGAATAGTTTGACTAATTTTGAAATAACTTTTAATAGAAACATTATTTTTGATTTAATCCAATTGCAATAGATTTAATTAAATGATGTCTGTCTATTAACACTAATTATAAAATTTTGTTATAAAAATTTAGTCATAGGAAACTTTAATCTTATAGTTATTCCTTTTATTATATTTTCCAAAATCAGAAATTAATTAAATTGCATTTATAAATACATGCATATTTATAAAGAAGTCACAAAAGTTATTTTTATGTTTCTTGTGATTTAAAATTTTCATTTCATTCATAGCATATTTTATTCTCATAGGAAAACCCCTCTTCATTAGTTTTCTCTAAGTTAGGATTATTTTCAAAACTTAGTATTTTGGGAAAAGTGCTATACACTTAGACACTTAGGATTTTCAACATGGAGCTGGAAGACCAATGAAGGACTTAGCCAAAAAACAAGACTTCAGAAGTATCTTCAAGGAGAAGAAGCACTTAGAAGAAAATCAAGAAGAAGTTCATGAAGGACTTAGAAGAAAACAGACTCTGGAAGCATCCTCAAGATGTCAAGCACTTAGAAGAAAAGTGAGAAGAAGTTCAAGAAGGCCAACCACCCTTTTATTCCCTAAGTCTTTCTCTCTGTCTTTTCTTCTCCTCTGAGACTTCATGAAGACTAAGTAAATCCGAGACCAGTCTCGAGGATACAAGAACCATCAAGTCTGAAGATTCATCAAGATTACCAAGAGCTCAATCAAGACATCATCCAGAAGAAAGTTACAAGTCCGGAGATGAAGCCTGGAGGACAACTACATCTTTCTTTCTATCTGTTCCCTCTTTCCTAATCTTGTCTTTCACATTTAACTTAAACAATTTTGATCATGATATTATCATCTTCAAGTTGTTGGATCCTAACGGCATAGTGGGATGAAGCGGCATGGGAACGAACCTTACATGTCCACGTACATGAGACCTGTTCCACAATTTAAGTGGCTGGCCGGGTGTCTGTCTCTCTCACTATAGCGAATGTCCAATTTACAAAGAGTTGATAATAATTGTTGATCATCTAGAACAAATGACTTAGTATTTTCTCTAAATATTTCTACACATCAAGACTAAGCCATTAGAGGGCTTTTTCAAGATGATATAAAACAAAATATTTTATTCAACTCATGACCTTAGCCCTTAATCCTTTTGGACCAACCTATTTGCCTTGCATTAACTTAAAAGATTTTTGTGGCATGAAAAAGCATTTCTAGCCCTTGGGAATATTTTGCACATCATGCATAAACATATTTTCCTTAGAAAGTTTTATAAAACTTATTTATTCATCTAGTATGTGTTTGTATGCATTGTGGAGTTGTGCTTGCTGTTGATTGTTGTATTGTTGATTGTCTATACTGTTAGATTGAACGGAGAGTCCCGAGTATCGTTGAAAAGAGTTGTGAACAACGACAACATTCAAAGGCAAGTGGCACACCTCATAAACTTCCTATTATTTCTATATGCATTACTTAGTGTATTTTTATGCATGTGTAGAATAGTATTGCTATGCTAACCCTGTGTAGAATTCCTTACTCCTGTGTCTAGGTTCCTATATCATACTTAGCAGAAATATTGATGCTATGCAATTGATGAAAGGTTTTACAAAATGTTAAGTGACTACTCAGGGCTGTGCTCATGGTTGTCGTCGCCTAGGAAGAATTTCTATTCTACTTAGGGCCGTGAGCATGGTGATTTTTACCTGAGAGTGCACATCCACTAAGTAAATGAAACACCTGGGTGGTAAGTGGTTGCATGGTTTATGTTGAGTGGCTACTCAGGTCCATGTCTATGGTTCCTGGAGTATGTACACTTGTGAATGGCCACCCAGGAACCGAGGAATCTGAAGAACTCCGAGTGACGATTGCTTCCAGTGCAGCCATTGCCATATGGGCTCTAGCTTGATCAATTATGTTGCGTGGACTCTCTCCGGCTTGACAAGCAGATGTAGGGTGGAACGGGTCAAGCCAGAGTGGGAGGGAAAATGCTTCTGAAAGATCTCGTCTCATTCTCTCCTTTCCTTATCACAAATGGTGTGTAAAGGATACCTTGGGTTGAATGGGTACAATGGTGAACGTGCACAACCTCTGCAGAGTGTAAAACTAAGTACTTAGCCGTGTCCCCGGTACGGACAATTTGAGCAGCTGAGCACGGACGTCAACGGAGGATTCCACCATTCCAACTTCAGAAATAAAACTTGATGGGTGAACAAGGGAAGATGAGATTTATGGTTTTCATGCCATACTCGTCTGGATTTCAAGAAAGGTGTTTTCAAAAGAGTAGGAAAAATTGGCTTTATGCAAATTAGCCTTGAACTCCACCAGCCAAATATGCATATAGGCTTTAGAGTTATTCCATTAAGTGTCCACCATAGTGTCACTTGCCAGACTCCATTTTTAATGGAATCTGACCCACGTTGTTGCATTATTTTTCTTATTGCAGATTTGATCAGATGACGAGTGAGGTTTCGTTTAAAGGTTTTGGGTCTACAACCAACATGTTTTCGCCTGTGGCAGCATGAAAGTTATAGAGACTCACTGCTATTGTATTTCCGCTGTGTACTTTTTTTCAATGCTAGCTCTATGCTATGCAACTTGTATCAAATATTTTGTAAGTCTGGATCATCGATGTAATAAAATTGACGCTTTGTTGTGATATTACATCGTAAACTGTGTGTGCAAATGAATCGATCCAGGGATTTGCACTATACACAGGTATCTGCCTTATTTTAAGTGCAGGTACGCTACAATGAGGAATCTTGGGTGGTGCATTGGGATCTTGTTCAACGCGATGTTTGTGATGTTGTTAGGAGTTTCTTGGGTGGTGCAGACATACCGGAAGGTTTTTGTGACTCCGTTATTGTACTTATTCCCAAGGTAACAAATGCCAAACACTTGTCTAAATTTAGACCCATAAGTCTGTGTAACGTCTTGTACAAGATTGCTTCCAAAACTGTCGCCAACAGGTTGAAACTTCTTTTGCCGGATATTATATCGGAGTACCAAAGTGCCTTCGTTCCAGGACGGTTGATCACTGATAACGCACTCATTGCATATGAGAGCTTGCATACAGTTAGACGTCAACATAACAAGAGCCCCTACTTTGCCTTGAAGGTGGACATGATGAAGGCATATGACCGCATCGAGTGGGAGTACCTTCATAGTTGTCTTACTAAGCTAGGCTTTGATCCACGATGGATTGAGCCGGTCATGAGGTGTGTCACCTCATCGAGATATGCCGTGAAGGTTAATGGGGACCTCACTTCTCCAGTCGTACCTTCGCGGGGTATTAGACAGGGGGGTCCGATCAGCCCCTATCTGTTTCTCTTATGTACAGAAGGATTATCATGTCTGATGCAGAGGAAGGAAAGTCTTGGGGAGCTACAAGGTTTAAAAAATGGACGACAAGGCCCTTCTATATCACACTTACTCTTCGCAGATGATAGTATTTTCTTTGCAAAAAGTGATTCTCGGAGTGTGGACACACTGAGAGGGGTGTTGGACACATATTGTGGGGCTTCTGGGCAGAAAGTTAATCTACAGAAGTCATCATTGTTTTTTGGCAACAAGTGCCCAGATGGTATCAAGCTTGCTGTTAAGACCAAATTGGAGGTCTCCAACGAGGTTCTTAAGGACTGTTATTTGGGCATGCCGATAGAAATTGCCAGGTCAGCTACATCATCGTTCAAATTCCTCTCTGAAAGGATGTGACGATGTCTTACTAGTGGATCGGGGCGTCCTATGTCCAGAGCCGGGAAGGAAACATGGATCAAGGCGGTGGTCCAGGCGATACCTAACCATTTGATGAGCTGTTTCCAGGTACCAGTCTCGAATTGTGATAAAATGAGGATGGGTATTGCGGATCAGTGGTGGGGTTTTGAGGAGGGTCGCAAGAAGATGCACTGGAAATCTTGGGCTTGGCTTTCTTCTCCTAAATCGCTGGGTGGTCTCGGCTTTCGTGATTTCGTCATGTTTAACCAAGCAATGCTGGCGAAACGGTGTTGGAGGCTCATTACTGATCCTGACTCACTCTGTGCCCGTGTCCTGAAAGGAAGGTACTTCCCTCATACCGGCTTTTTATCTGCGGTGAAACCAAAGTCGGCCTCGTTCACATGGCGGTCTATTTTGTTTGGACGTGAGCTAATTCTGAAGGGGATTATTTGGCGCATCGGAGATGGTGAAAACATAAGTATCATGAGGGATTCGTGGATACCTGGCTACCCACAAGGAACCTTCACAACCACCACACCAATTCCAGATACTGCCAAGGTTCGGTTTCTAATGAATGATGATGGGAATGGATGGGAGAGCGAGACTATCCGGGCTTTCTTCCATGCCGAGCTAGCCGAGATTATTCTACAGATCCCTATCAGTCGACGAGGCGCTGCTGATTTTGTGTCCTGGCCGCATGATAAGCATGGACTCTATACTGTCAAATCTGGATATAATTTGGTGCGAACGTCCGCGTTCTTTGCCAACCAGAGCAGGCTGCAGCGGGGAGCAGGGTCTGATAGAACTACTGACGTAAAGAACTGGAAAGCTCTTTGGGCGATTCAGGTTCCTGGGAAGATGAAAGTGGTGTTGTGGCGCATCATCCATGATTGTCTCCCTACGGGATATCAGCTGCAGCACCGGCATATCCCAGCTGATGATGGGTGTATTTTCTGCGGCCAATGTGAGCGTGTGGAACACCTATTCTTGTTCTGTCCGTTCGCAAGAGCGGTCTGCAGTGAAAGAAGTATATCCCCTTCGCCTATGCAGAAAAGACCTAACCCGAGCCCGGCAATGGGTTTTTGATTTTCTGCAGAGGGAGAGTGATCTGAATGCCACGGTGATGGCAGTAACATGTTGGCACATCTGGCAGGCTCGTAATGATGCTCGGAATGAAGAGGCTCATCCACACCCGGCCAGGGGTGTGTCTCAGGTGTTAGCATATATTGATATGATCGTCAAGCATCTGTTCAAGCTGACGAAAGCCCCTAACGATAGACAACATGCTGAAGCGACGAGGTGGAGTCGTCCGCCCCATGGTGTGATCAGCATCAATGTCGACGCGGCCTTGTTTCCGCCAGTTCGGAGGATGGGGTGGGGAGCTGTCCTCCGGGATCACGCGGGAGGCTTCGTTTTATCGGTAAATGAAGGGCTGGAGGTTTTCCCTAGACCCGAGTTAGCGGAGGCAATCGCGGTTCGTCGTGCTCTGATGGTGGCCAGGGATCATGGAGTATCTCGTGTACTGCTGGTTTCAGACTGCCCCTCTTTGGTGCAACGCATCTCGTCTAAGATTAAGGATCGTTCTGATCTGGGTTCGGTAATAAGTGATATCAAGGCTTCTGCGGCGGATTTTGACTCCTGCTCCTTTAGCTTTTCTCATCGTCAAACAAATTTGGTGGCTCGTTTTTCTGAGCATCTAGTTTGTAATGTTTCAGTTGGTGTTATCCCGGAACTTATTCGGGAAGAACTTTGTAATGATGTTAGTTGATCAATAAAGCTATAATTCTCTCAAAAAAAAGTCACTGATATTGCAGAGTAGGTTATTCCAAATCTCGTCAACATGACTATCTTCAAGAGAGTAGTTAATAACAACTATGCTCTTTATTTGTTCAGAGAAGGAGTGCATATTTCTCACAGCAAGGAACCACCCCCTAGCAAATTTTTCCTTGCACTGATTTGATTCTTTGAGTTGATGTATGAGGGCTTGGTTCTGTTCTTCAAGACGTTTCAGCCGATGATAGTTTACATCTTTCACGATCAGATTGTTGCTTTTCTCAAGGAAACCTATTGTTTCCATGGAAGCTGAGTCCTCCGCTTCGTTATAATCTTTAGTCCAGATTCCATATATCCACATGTCCGTATGAAAACCCTGTGGCTCGACCTTAGAAGCTCTTAGAAGTACAGTCATGCAAACATTGTTGTCTACATCCATCTGGAGATGATACTCAGCAGAAGGAAGGTGGAGGTCCTGTAGTATAACATCTAGAAGCATCTTGTATGGGATTGTAACCAGCTTCTGTTCAGCCTACAATAGAGGATACATTTGGTAAATTCAATATTTGGTATAAGTGGAGTTTGGGACAAAGTAGACCGGCAAAAAAAGAAAATTGCGTTAATTCATTAGGGTAGTTCTTGAACGTTCATGGAAATGGAGCATAGAACTGCACAAGCACAACTATTGGTTACTGGAGGACCTTTTTATATGTACATGTTAAGCTAATGTAACGTGTAAGCAAAAATTTGTAACGAAACCTTTTTATATGCACAACTATGATTTGTTTTCCTTCAGAAACTTGACATACAAATCATGCCATCCTAGTTGATCGTACTCACGTCTAAAGAAGGACGAATATAATTGTTCTTGGTCCCATGTGACCATAATGGCGTCTCTAAGTACTTTGAGAACGTGTTTTCCGTCAACCTATGGCACGGACGGTGTAAAGCTTTGTGGCGACCAAGCTGAAGTGAGAACACAGACGGATGGTACCTGACCAGAGATCTGAACCTGATCGAATTCCAGCTGCTCACTGTTTTGGGAGGACGCATGGCTCGACGATGCACCGTTGAGGAGTTCCTCCTCAATCATGGTCTCTGGAACACATATTAGACCTCAATTAGGGAGAGGACTTGTAGGGATTTGGAGCTGAATCGAATAGAACGATTCTCTCATTACCTGATGCAGCCCACCTCTACCGGGTAAGGGGATGAGCAGCCTGTCAACGCATAAACTTCGAGAGAGCTGGAGAAAGGGGATCTGGAGCACAATGGGTGCGGCGAGTGCTGTTTCGATCCAAGGTTTTAGGTTAAGGTAGGTCGTCATTGGGCCTAGAAAGTTCGTGGAGCTGGGCCCATGTTTGGTGGGCTGAATGTTTAGTAGTTCCGAATTTTGTTTCAAAATTTGTTGTCTACCGGGGTGAGAAAATATATCCAGCGTTCTAAGTTTTGTCTACCGGGGTGAAGAAATATATCCAACGTTCTAAGTCAGGATTTATTATAAGTCTTATAACTCCCAGCATGGGGGTATACAGGTAACATGACAGACATAAAGATCAAAGATGTACAAATAGCAACACGGCCAATATCCTGAGACGTGGACATGTTTTAGAAAACATAAGGTAGACATTTTGTAGTTCAAGTACGGGCAGAATTTAGAGTTAACAAATAGATCAGTGCGTAGTGTAGGTACTACTATATATTGTTATATCCCATTACAAATATTTGGATGGAAAAAGTCAAGGTGGATCTAATTGATAGAAACACAAATAGGTAGACACCACCACCTCGGAACAACATGGAGTTGCAAAAGTACTACAGTCATGGGCCATCAGAGGAGAACCGCTGATGATTATGTACACATGTAGGCCAAAATATTTCTGCAACACAATTTCATGCGTTAGAGGGCTGATAATCTGATGGTTGAAGAACCAGTATATCCTTGAAGCTTGAAGATATCATGCATACCTAAGCCAAATCTGATATTGGCGACCTAACATGCGGGCCTGCTAACACATTTGTCGACGGTGTTTTGTACATGTGGGCTCTGGCTGCTGTAGTCACACCATTCATTAAAAATAACAGTGTTCCATCAGGAAAAAATAAGAACCGATGAGTTTGTTTGCTACAATGATGTGTCATACAAAGATACCATACTTTTCATCAGGCAACACCTCTGTGGGAGACGGGTTTGATTGTCCAACACACAACACATCTCCGGTAACCTGGAAAAGGCAGGTCCTACTTAAATAGTCTAGGGCGAGAACATGTGGTACAAATATTTGGTGGGGTGCATTGTTGAGAGAACTGAAACATTGAAAAGAAAAGCCAACATGCCCAACTTCGTGTGCGTAGGTGCTCTAGATTGGTAGGTGAGCAGCAGTGTTTCAGTACCTCATTAATCTCAGCAAAGTCTGTAGTTCTTGCCATGACCGCGTCATCAAACCCAGTCCCTCTTTTTGTATCATCGTTGAACATACATTTACGAACCTGGGAATTTAGCTGCACACTCCTTGTCCTGCAAGAGAGTAATAAAAACGGATTTTGTAAACATGCAGTACTAAGGGAAGTGCTTTATGTATTGGAGAAAACAATGGTTTGTAAGGTAAATTATTATATGAACCTTGCTGTCATAAGTTCAGTGCCTGGAGGTAGCGGTGTTAGAGGTGGCACGATGCGTTTGGGCTAGCACAGGAACATACAGTATGTTAGACGAAATAATATGGAATTCATAGCACACGGATGAACACATGTAAAGTTGATTCAGACCATAGGAGCGTGCTTACATCATTGTGATCTTGCCTGACATGGCTAAATTGACCGCCCATGTCATCAGCTATAATATTCTCTGAATCAATATGATCTAACAGAGAAACGTGAGGTAGAGAAGGGGCTGCAACCTGAGACCTCTGTAATTGAATGATCAACTTTCGTTTTCCTCGATTAAATGCAGCAAGGGCTGGATCAGGATGTGGTATTGGAACCGGCCCTGGATAGGAGAGGGTGGACGTGGACAGACAACACGTGAAGACATAACGATGAAAAACAGTTTGAAAATTTTACTATGAAGCAGAGGGTTTTACTATATTTGTCGCGACGAAAACGTCTTTGCCTTGGAAAGAGAGGATCCATGTCTTCCAGGGAAAGAAAGGGCACCCCATGGAGCGTATCTTGAAAGAACGTCATCATTGTAATATTGGGAAGAGGTATAGAGTTCCTGTCCTGTTAAGTACATACAGTTGTGCAACAGCAGCCCGCGGTAAGTGAAGTCAAAATCATGCCTAACCTCATTGATTTCTTGTTGTGGCACTTTCACAACATCAGTTGGAGCCACAAGGTCTAGACCAGCGTGTCTTGATGGAGTGGATTGTTCTTCAGGGGCGCATTCCTGATTACCAACATGCTAGAAGTTAGAAATAACAATAACCCGAGGGTAAACTATATTTCATGATGGGTGGTGCTTACCACAGTGTCGTTACTCTCATCTAGTAGAGTAGGTGTTGTTGAGGTGTGAGAGATGTCTACAACCTGGGCATTGTCTTTTGGGACTACAGTTAGAGAGGACTCCATCTCTTTTACACGCTGTTCAAAAGCCTTTGTCCATGATTTTGCTCGGAGTAATTCTTTCTGGCACTGCCTAAGGGCAGTCGAGTGTATACCATCTATGGTTAACACCTGTACCTTCCGTAGGTAATCAAGAGCATTTGAACACGCTGATTGGATGGCTTCATGGGCTGTTAGGGACCACTCTCCATAAAATAACCTTGTTCTCAGTCGCGCCACACGGATGCGTGACGGAACATCAATTCGAACTGTAGTTAAGTAGTCATTGGATCCATCATTGTAGGTCGTTGTTTCAACCATAGAAAAGCCTAGGGATTTTACAGCTTGTTTGAGCACACGTCTCCTGCAAATAGCTATGGGAGTCGCGCAAAGCTGACATCCATAGGAAAGGGCATATCAAAACGATAAGCACGACCATGTATATGTTGAAATATCTGGTGGATTAGATTAATGTGAATACGATAATAGATCTATGTTAATCGACTGCTGAACATACGGGGAAGCACGTATTGAGAGCAATGATACGTACTGTGATACAACATTCCGTTCTACACATGCCTAATCAGTAAGGAATACTAAAAAGAGAGACGTTAACGTCATGTAAGAAGCACCTGTTTTTCCCGCACGAAGGCGATAGGTAAGGTAGATTCAGAAAGGCCAGGATGCTTACCATGGGGAGAAAATCAACGAAGAGGTCAACCTCCTCCGGATCGGTGTAAGCAGAGATCGGTTGAGAGGCAATGGCGTTCAAGCTGGCCTCCTCGTCCATCTGACTATCGTCGAGGTGGTCACCACCTTTCGAAGCAGCGTGGGCAGGCAAGATCAGGCCACAGGCTGGCCCAGCTGCGCCTTCTTCCCCATCCATTGCCGAAGGAGATGAAGAAAGGAACGTGAGTCAAAGGGGGAGACGAAGAAGGAGGAAGAGAGAGGAGAAAATATCTACCACGGTCGGTAAGTAAATATCTAGGAGGACGTGGTGGAGAGATTTTTCCCATGATCGTTTCTGGGGCGGCTGTGATAAAAGTGAAGGGAATATGCCCTAGAGGCACTTAATAAACATAGTTTATTGGCAATATCCCAATCGTTCATTATGTGTTTTATACCATGCTATAACTGTATTAAGCGAAAACATTAATACAAGTGTGGTAGATAAACAACCAGGTCCCTAGTAGCCTCTACTAAGACTAGTTTTGTTGCACGATTGATGATCGAGGTTTTCCGATCATAGGGCATGGCGCCGGTCGGCAATGGAAGTCATATCGTTAGGTGTAACGATGTGATGGACATACCCAGTATTTGTAGGACATAGTCGTTACGCCTTAAGACCGTGAGACCAACTCTTATTGTTATTCCTGGAAGATACTTTGGTCGCACCAAACGTCATATCTTATTTAGTATGACAATAACGGTGATACTTTTGGGTATCGGAAAGGAGTAGTTGAGACGAGGGGTCAACAGCGGGATTTGTCAGTCCGCATAGCCGGATAGATACTCTAGGGCCCACTCGATGAGATTATGTCAAATGAGTTTGCAAACATGTGACTAGGTCACCAGCTGACATAATATCATAGACGAGTAGAAGATAGCGATGTCGGTAACGAGATCATGCTGGGTATGGAGATATCTGAGAATGATGCTCGGACACGCTAAGTATCGCCATGACAAAGGGTTTAAGACTATACGTCCAGGTTTGATAGATGAAAGTCATTCGTTATATCTTAGGGGTTAATTCATGGGGTCCAGTCCTACGAGTTAGTCGTTGATCATTGAGGAGTCTTGATCATACCTGATATTATATCGAACCGCTAGGGTAACACACTTAAGGGGTTTCGACAAGACAACCGGAAAGGAAAGAGATCACCGGGAACGTCCCGGGAGGGGTCCGATGGAGATCGGGCAGCGACGAAAGAGTTTTCGGAGCTAGAAAAATTTATATATATTATGTTTGATATTAATTAGTGTAATTAATATGCAAATATGATTTTATATATTTATTTTCGAATTTATTTAGACTGATTTCCCTAAATGGGCCTTCTGGTCGAAAGAAGGCCCATGGGGGGGAAAACCCTCAAGGGAATTTTGTGGGGGAGGCTTGGCCGGCCTAGGTGGGCCAAATGGGGCCCACCTAGGGCCGGCGCACCAGCCTTGGCCGAACCAGGCATGTGGGATAGCCCCACATTGCCTGGCTGGCAAGGTTGGCTCCCCCTGGGAGCCTATATAAGAAGGGGCACCCCTGGCCTTTTAATTCACCAATTAATTCCCAATTTCTCTCTCGATCTCGTGGTTCCCTTGATGGAGCCGCGCCGAGTAGAGCAGGGGGATCTCTTCCACCATAGCCCGCTGCCGCGCTGCTGGTGTTCCGGTCCAAGTCTTCCGCTGCTCGTCCTGGACTGGAGCTTCGGAGGCCGTCGTCTCCACCGTATGTGTGCGACTCCCTGCGAGGTGCTGCGCTAGCGGTACTCGGAGGCCTACTTCCTCCACCCGACCTCGGGGTCACCTTCGTCATCTTCGTCGCGCCGAGTTCTCCGCGACCTAGAGGTCGGCTACGGCGTCTTCATCGTCAACGCTTGTGCGGGAGCGTAATCCCGCTATTCGGTCTACGAGGGTATGTATTCCGATCTCCGCCGTACTACTATATCTGCATAGTGTAGATCTTGGCTACTTTAAGGATATCGTTGGTAGGAAATTTTTTGTTTTCTGCACACGATCCCCTTCAGTGGTATCAGAGCCGATCTATCGTAGATATAGCTGTACGCTGTTAGAACCCGTGTTCTGCACGGGGGCACCGTTCCTGTTATTTGCTACCCTCTAGCGTGCACTTGTGATTCCGGCGGCATCGAGTTGATGAAGCGGCCCGGACCGACTTTACGCGTACGCTTACGCGAGACTGGTTCCACTACTGACATACGGCTTGTACCGTATCTGTGGCTGGCGGGTGCCTGTTTCTCTCTCTTTAGTTGGTCTTGCATTTTCAATGGAGGGCCCGAAAGGGATGATTAAACATGCAATTATTGGATCGTTGTTGTGGTCATAAGGTTCGTAGGTATGAAGCGGTTCTATTTACGAAAGCCCCAAGCCACGTAAAATATGCAAAAGATAAAGTAGAAGCGTCTAACTTTATTTTACAGGGGCTATGTGATATGGTCAAGGTAGGTTTATTAAATTGTTTATAAACTGCGGGCGCCAAGAAGACCATGGCGCAATGGACTATATCACATTGCATTACATTTGATGTTTTGTGTGCATCTTATATTGTGTGATTGTGTGTATAGTATACATTAGTTACACGGCGGTAGTTATATAAGATGATCCCTTCAAAATACCACTAGTGTTCTCCCTCCAACGCGCACCACCAAGAAAGTTCTACGTTATGAGGCAGGCCGTGATGATCGGGTGTCAGACATATCTTCGTTCGCATACGGTGGGTGTAAGCCATATTGCACAAGCGTCAGCGTGGAGCTTATGGTGGCGAGCCTAGCATATTCAGAAATATGGCCTCGGAACAGGGAGACCGAAAGGTCGAGCACGAGTCACAAAATTGGTGTGGCGGACTTTTGTCTACTCTTGAAGTTGTGCCGCCGGCTCTGATGATGAGGGGTGGTGCAATGGATGGGGGTCGTGTAATCGCTTAAACGACCAGGAGGGATGTTCGTTTGAGTGGGAGTTCGGATAGTTATTTTCTAAAATACTAGAACTCAGAATATAATGAACAGAGTCTGTTTTGCAAACCTTTGTAGATATTAACCATTGTGATAGCATCTTTTCAAATTAGGCGCATTCCTGCGATTGAGAAACTTAAAAGGTTGGGTCCAAACTTCATAGTTTTATAATTTAGCTTGAGGATACTCCTTGTTTAAACCGTTAGCTCTTTGTGATACAATACCCGCTAGGAGATAAAACCGGAGATTCCGCTAGCAAAAGATAATTTGGATTATCGGATTTTGAGCGGATGATATCATCAGAGTCCAGTGTATGCTATGATCTCTGCCATAGAGAACCAACGGTGGGTACGAGTTATTGGATCGCGGACATATGATATGGTCGCTAAAACTCGGGGTACCCCTATAGTTGGGTTGATGAAGTTTATCAGTACGTTGACTGATTGTCTTCTCAACCAAGATGGAAGAGAATACGCACATTGAGGGAGCACGTGGCGGTCATACTTAATGACGTATGTTCATGATTAATGAACATTGAGACGCCTCGCTCAGCTCAATTACTGGATGACAGACATCGTTGCCAAGTGCAAATCCTCTGTCATAGAGTATGTCATGCAAGGGGAATCATTCACCTTCATGGTTCTTGATTACGGTGGAAGCATCAAGAAGATGAAACAGATCGCCGGAAGTCATCAATGATGATGGTGTATATATGATATACATGTTATGAATGTTTTAGCTAAGCAAGTGCTCGCAGTAGTGACTAAGTCTTGAACTAGTCATGTTTTGTGAAAAACCAGGTTTACTGCTTGAGTAGCTTGAAAGGATGAGGCGACATTGCGTGTTGATAACGGCAGTCAAGTTGTTGTGACGGCCATAGACACTCTCCCTCTAGATCTACCATTTGAATAAATTCTTTAGGATCGGGTGTTGGTATGATCGTTACGAGTGTGTCTCCTCTAGCGAGACACTTGTTCATACATGATAGTGACAAATTGGTGTCCTATATTTATGAAGTAATGATCATATGCCGATTTGAATTTAGATGGTAGAAGCTCCCACATTCATAATATTAATGCCAAAGGATACAAACTTAATAAAGACACCACATATGTGTGGCCCTACCGTTTAGTCATGTCAATGTTATATGCATTAGCTCCACACTGGATGGACCTACAAGTCCTAAGATTTGATCTTTTGACACTTGCAAAATAACTGTGACACCGTTTTCGGAAAACGGGCATATAACTTATTGATAGTCATACATGGATATGTATGTGGTTCAATGAAGTAATTGACGGGTAGTGGAGACCTTTATTTCGTGAACTTCACTGAACGTTTTGAGTATAGCTTGTTGATAATCATGCATATGGGTGTATGTGAATCAATGAAGTACTTTAACGTGTAGTGGAAGTCTTTATTTCATAGACTTCATGAATATTCCGAGTAGATATATGGATATCCACTCCGGGGAATGTTAGTCTGAATTTTTGATTCGATCAAACGAACTTCAGAATGAAGTAGGAAATAAACTTAACAAGAAAATCAAATTCCCGCGATGCATATCGAGGAATGAAGATTTGAGTTATAATGTTGGCACATCATTGGAAGACTTGTGAGAAGAGTTCCACAAATTACGTCGCATGGAACACCATAGTGTCATGGTGTGTTAGGACGTCATAATTACACCCTATTGGATAGTGTGTGGTGAATAAATCTCTTACCGAATTATTGTGATCATTCGAGTCATATGGTAGAAACGTAAACACTCACGTTAGCAAATAGGGAAACCATTTGAATCCATGGAGACAATACCATACGAGTGATGGCATGGCTTTTGAGCCTGGATTGTCGTTTCAGCAATTTAGTGTTTCGATGTAGTCGAACCTAAAATGGATTAATCTTTGTAGTATACCCTACCTAGAGAGTTAGCTGGGTACATGTCTCACGACATAGGCAAAAACTTTTGCCGGGATATACCTTACGAAAGAAATAGTTTCTTGTCCGAGGGTATAAGTGAGAAAGAAAGTAGAGCAAGACAAAGTTGGTGAACTTTCTCTCCAGACATCAGAGTGGCGCAACCGAAAGTGTGTTCGGTGTCAGGCTCCACAGCTTGAAAAAGCTGATGATTCAAAATCATGATGTTCTGAGCTCATACTAAGAGCGTAGGTATACGAGGTTGTGTTCCACACTGTGTGTTACGACAATCTTGCTATGAAGGTCATATTAATGGAATATGATAGACCTACGAACTACGAAGAAGAGATGGTGGACCTAAGTCCGAGAAATGTCTATGAGTCATTTATGATCCAAAATAAAATCCATATACGATTACCAGGTATTGACTTGGGAGATCTTCTTGATGGCATCTAGGATGTTGATAGTATATGGAGTTTTATGAGAGATTAGATATTGAGCAGATTCGATTTGTCGTGAAACAGTTCCGACAGACCACATGAGACTTTGCCTCAAGTGGCGAAGCCTAAATCTATTCTGGGTCGTTTAGCAATTATTATAATTTCGAATGAGAAATTGATAGATGGATGAGAAAACCATGGTTCTTAATAGTGTAATTAAGAATGGTTTGTAATCCTGAGGATGCTAAACATGTGTGCAAACTTCGGTTGTCCATTCATGGGCAGAAGCAAGCATATCGGAGCTGGAATCTTCACTTTGATAATGTGATCAAAGGATTTTGGAGTTGTCCAAAATAGTTGAAGAAACCTACATTTGCAAAGAAGTGAGTGGGAGCAAAGTAGCTTTCATTTATCTTGTATGCGGAAGGCATAGTTGAGTGGGAGCTAAGTAGCTTTTCCTGGATCTTATATGCGGAAGGCATATTTGAGTGGGAGCTAGGTGTCATTCATGATTTTGTATGTAACGACATATTGAATGACACAGATCCTCTAGTAGAGTGTAAAGGATTATTTAAGTGATTAAATTTTCTGTGAAATGAAGTTAGGAGTATTAGGCATCCGATTTATAATTGTATAGATCAGAGGGGGCTTAATAACATTAAGTCGGAGTATTTCCTAAGTCAGGATTCTGAAGTGTTTCAGAAAAGGACAAGCGAAGAAAGAGGTTCTTACTTGTATGACTAGGTAAAATATTAAGTTAATCTTGGCTTTTTCAGTGATAGAAAATGATATTCGACATTCTCTATGTATCACACATAGAGTCTATCAGGCTGAAAGCTCGACTTGGTGTGACCCGAGTTCTTGGTTCAAGAACAGGTTCTAGAGTGATCCTTGTGTGGATCAATGAACAAACGTTAAGTTTATTCTTCAGTGTCTATGAGAACTGAAGATAGGTTTTCTAGTAACGGGTAAGAGTGGAATGGCAACTTGCCGTAAAGCGGTTACGATGATGCAAGTTATTACACTGACCCATACGACTAGAAATCTCATATAGGAGATGTCCTTTATTTTGAAGAAAGACATGGTTAGTTTGCGAAGTCGCATATGAATGCACCGTCGCACAATCTACATAGGTATAGAAATATATCGTGACTTTAGAAGTAGCAAGTGTGATTGGACTGAGCAGTTTTCCGAGCGTAGGTGGTCCCCTTAATAGATCTATTAGACTTTTAAGGCGCATGCTACGCGAATGCTCGAGTCTCACTCCATCCACTGGGATATATTTCACCGTCATCGTAAGATACGGGTTTATGTCAAACTAGGTGACGTAGAAGTGTTGCAAAGCACATATAGATCTCAATGTGTGAGATCTATTGACTGTATTCCTCTTCCGCGAGGCGAGCAGGCACCCAGATGCTATGGGTGTTGAGCTTTTACCAGGTTGTAAACTAGATTAAGTGTTACTCTAGTGCAAGTGGGAGACTGAAGGGAATATGCCCTAGAGGCACTTAATAAACATAGTTTATTGGCAATATCCCAATCGTTCATTATGTGTTTTATACCATGCTATAACTGTATTAAGCGAAAACATTAATACATGTGTGGTAGATAAACAACCAGGTCCCTAGTAGCCTCTACTAAGACTAGTTTCGTTGCACGATTGATGATCGAGGTTTTCCGATCATAGGGCATGGCGCCGGTCGGCAATGGAAGTCATATCGTTAGGTGTAACGATGTGATGGACATACCCAGTATTTGTAGGACATAGTCGTTACGCCTTAAGACCGTGAGACCAACTCTTATTGTTATTCCTGGAAGATACTTTGATCGCACCAAACGTCGTATCTTATTTAGTATGACAATAACGGTGATACTTTTGGGTATCGGAAAGGATTAGTTGAGACGAGGGGTCAACAGCGGGATTTGTCAGTCCGCATAGCCGAATAGATACTCTAGGGCCCACTCGATGAGATTATGTCAAATGAGTTTGCAAACATGTGACTAGGTCACCAGCTGACATAATATCATAGACGAGTAGAAGATAGCGATGTCGGTAACGAGATCATGCTGGGTATGGAGATATCTGAGAATGATGCTCGGACACGCTAAGTATCGCCATGACAAAGGGTTTAAGACTATACGTCCAGGTTTGATAGATGAAAGTCATTCGTTATATCTTAGGGGTTAATTCATGGGGTCCAGGCCTACGAGTTAGTCGTTGATCATTGAAGAGTCTTGATCATACCTGATATTATATCGAACCGCTAGGGTAACACACTTAAGGGGTTTCGACAAGACAACCGGAAAGGAAAGAGATCACCGGGAACGTCCAGGGAGGGGTCCGATGGAGATCGGGCAGCGACGAAAGAGTTTTCGGAGCTAGAAAAAATTATATATATTATGTTTGATATTAATTAGTGTAATTAATATGCAAATATGATTTTATATATTTATTTTCGAATTTATTTAGGCTGATTTCTCTAAATGGGCCTTCTGGTCGAAAGAAGGCCCATGGGGGGAAAACCCTCAAGGGAATTTTGTGGGGGAGGCTTGGCCGGCCTAGGTGGGCCAAATGGGGCCCACCTAGGGCCGGCGCACCAGCCTTGGCCGGCCTAGGTGGGCCAAATGGGGCCCACCTAGGGCCGGCGCACCAGCCTTGGCCGAACCAGGCATGTGGGATAGCCCCACATTGCCTGGCTGGCAAGGTTGGCTCCCCCTGGGAGCCTATATAAGAAGGGGCACCCCTGGCCTTTTAATTCACCAATTAATTCCCAATTTCTCTCTCGATCTCGTGGTTCCCTTGACGGAGCCGCGCCGAGCAGAGGAGGGGGATCTCTTCCACCATAGCCCGCTGCCGCGCTGCTGGTGTTCCGGTCCAAGTCTTCCGCTGCTCGTCCTGGACTGGAGCTTCGGAGGCCGTCGTCTCCACCGTATGTGTGCGACTCCCTGCGAGGTGCTGCGCTAGCGGTACTCGGAGGCCTACTTCCTCCACCCGACCTCGGGGTCACCTTCGTCATCTTCGTCATCTTCGTCGCGCCGAGTTCTCCGCGACCTAGAGGTCGGCTACGGCGTCTTCATCGTCAACGCTTGTGCGGGAGCGTAATCCCCGCTATTCGGTCTATGAGGGTATGTATTCCGATCTCCGCCGTACTACTATATCTGCATAGTGTAGATCTTGGCTAGTTTAAGGATATCGTTGGTAGGAAATTTTTTGTTTTCTGCACACGATCCCCTTCAAAAAGAAGCCGCGTACTTAACGTACCGGTACGTGCGATAATGGGCCGGGCCGTTCTTGTGGAACATCCATCTATTTTTTTATCTCGTACCGTCGTTTCACTTTATTTCATACGGTCGTTGTTTTCTATTACCTCAGCTGTATGGTTAATATTTTTTGAAGCCGTAGTGGAAAACAGTCAATGCTTACGATACTGAAATATAAGAGTTCACTGGTCTGAAATTTTTCCAACTTCCAAGCCGTTGGAGATAATTTGGTTGGTTAGTTCGAGAAGTCGAATAAAATAAACATTGAAAACCATTATTACCATAGAAGATAGTCTGATATTGATAGGAGGTCCAGTGATGACACAATATATTGTTCATCCACCACAAATATACAGAAACAAAATATTCAATCTTCCTAACGTGTGCTCAGAAGGTAGATGGTTTTGCTAACTTACACGTTACTGAGATAACTATAATAGATTTTAGAGCTGAAGACGGTACAACACTTGAGAAGTTCTACTCAATGTTAAGCCCATGCCGAGCTCGATGGAGGGTGTCTCAGATCTGCTGAGGACAGGGGCTTACGCAAGATAGATGTGGCTTCTATTGCAACGACATCAAAAGATGGTCTTGGCCTGTAGAAGCTTTCTTCTCTAACTTGGATAATAAACCTGTATTTGTTAGCGATGATAGCTGCGAGTTGTGGAGGCGGGAAATGCAAGCGATGAGCAGCCCTAAATGAATTGCACCGTGCTGAGTTAACGGGCCAGTTGCTTGTAATGAGCTCTTGGATGGACATCCCAACAATACGATCTCCCATAGTTGCTCGGAGCATGAATTCGGCCTCATCGGTTCCATCTGTTCCAATAAGAGCTATCTGATACCTGTCATTCACATGATAATGTCTGTGAACAAAAGGAACATTCTGTAGATGAGTATGGATATAGATAAGTTGAAGAGCTTACCTGAGGTTTGCAGTCTCACAGTCGCAATCAGGGTCCATACATAAAAAAGATTCATATAGAGGAAAATCAGGATGTGGGTGTGCTGATCTCCTACAGCGTGTGCAGTAGGCACCAAACCAGCGGTGGTTACGAACAAATCCCAGCATGCAGACGGTACAACGGAAATGTGAATCCTAAGGATACACACAAGAAATAATAGTAAAATATGGTGTCACATATATGAAAATTGAGCAACATACACATGGAAAGAACATCATGTACCTTATTCTCAAACATGTTGAAATTGATAATGGCAGCAAGAGATTTTATAGGATATTGTCCTACCTGAGATCGTAAGATAGGTTTAATGGGGATCGGCGAATCTATGATGGCATCACAATGGTCATCCAACCTGTGACAAATAGTAGTTTTTTTCTGGGATAAGACATAGTTTATGTCACTTTCATGTTGAACGAAAAAAGACATCGAAAGGAAAGTACCTAGCTCGAAGGATGTTTATTTCTGGAAAATCTTGATTTATGTACCATCTGCAGGCCGCACCACCCGCAAGTCCCCTTTGTCCTATATAGAGATAGGTTGAAAAAAATATAAGAAGCAAAGCTAACTGGAAGACAGGAAGGAAATGAGTAAATACCATCGTATTCTCGAACTGTGGTTCCAACGAAGATAACAACGGCTGATTGTGTTTGTCCAAGGAACTTAACAACTTTCCCATTGAATCGATAAGCAGATTCACCCCAAAGTTCAACTTTAATTTTGTGCTCCCCACTGCCAGTTGAAAGAATGGTGGGTACATTATGAAGTAAATCATAGGCGCAAACATAAACATAAGTAGGTTAGCAACAGTCAACCTTGAATCCAGTATGTAAACATTCCTTCTTGCAACACCATGCAGTCTTCCAGATAATTGAACTTCAACAACATCAGAAATTGCACAAACTATTCCAAGGACATCTATGTACCAATGAGATTAAAAACTCTAATTTAGAACGTTCTGTATAGCAAGGGAAAAATGAAAGGAAAAACAACGTTATGGAGGCGCACCGACTAAACGTTCCGGCGATTCATCCGGCGAGGGTAGTTCAGCAATAGATGTAAGACAGCATGACCAAGAAGGAAATCATCAGTATTGCCCTCATCTTTTCTGACAACAGCCGATGCTCCAAGAACCATAGCATATGTCGACTCAACGGGTCGAAAAATAGTTTTTGGGAGTACCAGCGAGAATCGACTGATCTCATAGACATTCCCTTCATGAAGGATATGGACCAAGTAGTTCAACATAGGATAGGGCACAATAGCATGGATTTGATTTGCCTATCAAACCCAAAGAAAAAGGCTGAACAAATAAAATACCTTCGCATCTATAAGAACCATTTGTATGCTTTTGATAGGACCACCCTCCGTACCTCCGCTGTGATGCCAGAGGCGATATATCCGAACATGCACGACCTGGCCAGGAACATATGGGGATAGATCCTGCAGATGGGTGTACGCCATCTGCGGTGAAGCGTATCGAGACCTGATAGAAGGTAGATTCGTCTGACGAAGCAAACTATGAAGGAATCACGTAGAGGCAAAGAGCAATTGTGAGATAAATCAACGCGTGGGAAAGAACACCGGAAGCACAATCTCTAACCTGGCGACAACCGTCTCTGCATATAGAGGCGATATAGAACGTAAAGCTGCACCGTCTACAGCAGAGGAACCCTAGGAACACAAATGGAGGAACGAATCATCCGGGCTCGGGATGTACGTATGGAGTCTAGGAACCCCGTGCAGGGCCCACGTGGGGGTGAACACTGGCCTCTGGAAATAAGCGACGAAATTTGGGCCCAGCCCAAATAATGTCTCACAGGACTGGTCGGTTAGAGCCCTTTGAGCCCAACAAAGAATTTTCCATTTAGGTTAACCGGAAGCGGTAGCAACGATAAATATTACGTGCTTGGATTAAGGGAAAAGTAGCCCTATGAGATTGCTGGCTGTAGAAAGTAAATCACTATCACCACTCATAACTCATGTTCCTCTCTATCTGAATGGTCAAAAGGTCTACTGAGGTGGGTTATTTTGTGTTCGAGGTTCTTCAAGACATTTATATAACGAACCGCGCATCGTTCAATCTATGAGCATAAATGAAAGGAAATATACGTGTATTTGCGGACGTGTGATGGAACCCACGAAGCTGTGTTAGGAAGTTTAAGCTGTATGGCAGGGTAAGCAATGGTAGCAACAAATTAGAGCTCTCTCATCCATGAAGTGTTGATCTATCGATCGTTCACAATTCGAGAGGCAGATGGACGATTCTTCTAAGATAAGGAGGCGTCAGAATATGAAGTTCGTTTCATGGAACATCTAAACTTAGACTTCCATTTCTCAGATGGATAGAGTTAAACTAACATCTACAGCTAGAATATGGCAATGTACAGAAGGAAATAATTTTAGGAAAATGGCCAAAAAAGGCTGAAACACCAACGTTTGCAAGCGGAGAAAGAAGAGAAGGACTTCTCACATACAGTAGAACCAACTGTAAACACAAACACACCAGGTTCATATATAACGCATAGCTTGTCCCGAATTAGAAACATACAAAAGGAGCGAGCTTAGGAGGTTAGGAGGCTAACATAGGGTGCAGTAAGTCCACACTGCAACCTATCATTTGACAGCACAGTAAACCTGAACAACGACGATGGGGATGAAAGGCAAAAGGAGCATCCACAGAAGGTGCGCATGGGAATATATTTACATGATGTGACCAAAAGCATCGAGAACCCAGTATGTAAAGTTTAGTGCATGCATACTAATTATAATGGACACCTACTTCAACATATATCAGCAGAAGAGCCCATACCTGAGGAAAAAGGAAAACTATCAAGCACATGAAGAACAATTCTGATACCAGAACAAAAGGATCACATGTGGTATATGAGGAAACAATAATAATCTAGCGTCTGTAGCATACAGAAACCTACTTTAGGATTTCCTCTTCTTGTTCTCAGTGGAAGCTGCCATCCTTGCGCTTTGTTTCCTACGCCTACAGCTACAGAGCACAAAACCTAGTAAAGCAAAGGAGAAACACATCGCACAGGTGTAGGCAGAAACATATTTTGCTGCCTCACATAGTTAACAAACGAATGTACCTCTATTCTGTCTCAACGGGTGGTGGTGACTCCTCTTCATCGTGGTCCTAATATTTCAGATAATAGGTTCAGTGTGAGAGCAACAATTTTAAGAGGCAAGCCAACATCTCATAACCACAGGCAGGTGTAGAAAGCAAGTACTAACCTCCGATGTAAGATGTGCGGATTCCGCCATTTGGTCGACTGGATCAGCAGAAACAACGGCAGATCCCTGCCAGAACATTTGTGTTAAATACTAAAGAGTTTAAAAGAACACATGACGAAATAGATAGTCCATATTGATGCTAACCTCTGTCTCTACAACATGAGATGGCGCGGGAGCCAAAAGTGGAGCCATGTCACCAAACACATTTTGTGCTGGTGAGTCCTGGAATAGGGGCTTCCTAACATTTGAATCCCCTACTTCTTTCATCCTGTTGACCAAAAGACCATGTCATACGTATTAGTTATATAATAAATACAAGAGGTCATTATTGTAAGGAAGGTGATTTAGTATAAACATACTTCAGCCCAGATGGTTTCACAACAGACGGTGGCGACTTAGGAAGTGTCACTTCAGGTGGAGCCTGTCAAAAGGATATTGCACATGGTAAAGAACATGGGGATGGTAAGATTAGAAGGAACATGGGCTATACTAATAAAATAGAACTAACCATATGAGAGAGAGAGAGAGCTCTATATGGATACATGAATCATAGCACATGAAGACAGAACCAGAAGTGGATGAAACATATCCTTTAAGAGGAAGAAATGTTCTTACCTGCTGAGAGGCAGACTCAGCTGTCTTTGGAGCTGCAGCCGATGCACTAACAGTCTCCATAGAAGTGGTCTGGCTTAATGCTGTTAGATTTGCCAAAGCAAGACCAGCAGGACTCAGCCCACAGTCCCTAGAGTTACTGGTTGATGTTAACGCTTGACCAGGGGTCTTATGAAGGGTCGAAGAATGAGGCTGTTTCCCATAGCTCTCATCAATTCTATGAACTTGATAGGAAGGTTTATCTGATCCAGCCTCAAAACTTTTTGTTGTTACAGAGACAACAAAGCGATACTTCTTGGAGATAACAGCAGCAAGCTCCCTAGGAGTAGATTGATCAGCGCGTGCAGCCCCGACAACCTCATCTAAAGTTGTACTCTGAGAATGGCCAGTCCGCAACAAACCGATGAGTGGCTTGCCTACAATCTCTTTACCAACCTTGTCAAAGAACACGAGCTCCACCTCACCAGTTCCATCAGATCCAACGTAACAAATGCGATACCTAAAGAAAAAAATATCAATGAGACAGATCGGGCAAACGTAGCCACCTTCAGCAGGATGTGCAAAAGAAAATAATCACCTAGGCATCGCACTTGCCCCGACACAAGATGCATCAGAACACCTGTATCCAGAACCAAATGGAAGCGTTGTTTTGTGGCAAGTTGTACATGAAGAAAACCACCACCGTTGAGCAGGACTTAGCTTTGTGATAACAACAGTGTAGAAGAACTTAGTTTTCTGAAAGGAATAGGCAGATTGATGAGAAGAAGCTTAAACATGTTAGGTTGAACATGAAAGCACAAACAGAGGGACGCACATCATGGTCCCAGATGTTTAGATCCAGCAGTTCAGCCACTGTCTTTGTTTCAAGATTGACCTGGGCACTGATCTCAGCAGGAGACTGTCCCGGAAGCAAGATGTTTTCAACAACTGGAATACCATCATTTAACCTATGGAATAGGTAAAAGAGATCAATGTGAGGCATAAGATAACTGTTGTGTGAAAGAAAACGAACTTGACCCCCGGGTATACCTTGCACGCAGCTGGTTGATCTCAGGTATGTCGTCATTTATGTACCAACGGCATGGAGCGCTGCCGCTGAGCCCTCTCTGACCTAAGCAAGGGAAAGAATACATGAGAACCAAGTAAACCTATGAAGACACAACTGATGTGTTCTGTTAGAAATACCTTCATATGGCTTCACCAATGTGCCAACAAAGATAGCTACAACTGGCTTCTCCTGAGCTAACCGAAGCACATCTTCTCCATCGAAGGAGAGAGCTCTTTCCCCCCATAGGATAAGACTGACCCTGTAACCGCTGTAAGACGACCATACAGAGGTAAATAAGATATAGACCTTTATGTATGTCACGGATAAGGGCTCTAGAGCTGAAGATGACATAGACATACTTGATGTCACTAAGATAAATAACCCTCTTAATAGACGGTGATGCACGATAGGCACTGTGGAACTGAGTAGCAGGAGACACACCGGTTATGATACCCAGTACATCTGTTGGTAATAAAACAATGATGCTAAGTAACCAAAATACTGGTTGGAACAAAAAAAATGGAAAATTTCCCATCTTATACAGTAAGGAACAAAATAGATAGGGAGTGAGGAACACCTGTAAAGGTCTGTGGCATGTCCGAAGGCTTCGGAAGGTCATCAAGTGCAGTCAAAGTGAAAGTGCAGACTGGATAATCCATGATCATCTCATTAATCTCAACCACAGATGTGTACTTGGTGAACCTGATCATGTGTTCACCCTCCACGGGCCTGTAGTTGCGTTTCTTTGCGGCCACTAAGAATCTTTTGAGCTCATAGACCCTTCCCTCGAGAATCCTCTTGTTGAACTGCTGAACGCACCCCTCTGCTATTTCCCCATACATGTGATTTCCCTAAAAAAGGTAGAAATAATTACAGAGACAGTAAGAACAGGAACCAATGGTAGAAAATCGGGACCAAATCTAGACCTGGACATCCAGGAGCACCATGTCTGTGTGCTTTACAGGCCCATCATCTGTGGCTCCACGGTGCTGCCACAGCCTAGAAACATAGACCTGAATTGTGGCAGGGTTAAGTTCGTTCAGTGGATGAACCGACATCTAGAAGTTGATAAACATGAAAGGATTAGCATATGAAGTAATACAAAACAGATACTCGACACATGATACTATATGCCGATACACATACACACATACACAAATAGGTTGTAGAAGACAACTTCCTTGCGAGGAACAGAGAAGGCAAAATCATCACAAATACGATGACCCAATGAAATATGAAGTGCACAAAAGGTAGGACTTCATTGCGAGGAACAGAGAAGGCAAAAGCATCACAAATACGATGACCCAATGAAATATGCAGTGCACAAAAGGTAGGAATGACATGTTATGAAGTAGGCAGATGTGGATAAGAATATACTATATAGCCATAACCAACATAGAGTCAAACAAAAGGGGGACGAAATATGTACAACCGTACTATAGAGTTTCATTCATGGATTAAACCAGCGGCCTTAAAGACCTCACTGTATACAACATTTTTGGTTTGTGACCCACAGGTCTTGTCATCATTAAGGATTAGTATCTTCAGAAACTTTCTAGAAGTGACACGAGACACAGCCACATATAGTTGTCCGTGTGAGAATACCGGTGTCTTTAGGTACAAACCAACATAAGTAAGAGTCTGCCCCTGACTCTTATTAATAGTCATAGCATAGCAAAGTCGAATAGGAAATTGACGTCGCTGAAGTATGAAAGACCATTTATTCTTTTTTGCTGTGAGCTCAATCCTAGGGATATACACAACATATCTCCTATATGTGACCCAGTAATTATGACAACTTGAATGACACGATCAGCAAGATCCAAGATAAGCAGACGGGTACCATTGCATAGACCAGCAGACTGGCTTATATTTCTAAGAAGCATTATTGGAGCACCCTTCTTTAAAAACAACCTGTGTCTAGGAAAATTAGGCACATCAATTGCATTCAAAACTTCAGGAGGGTAAAATAGATCATCCTCTTGGACAGCACCAGCAGGGCTAACCTTGGTATCGTAGCTAAGGTACTCCCTACCTTCCAAAGGAACCATGTCAATAACGTGTGTGTTGATCTCTTCGGCTATGTCATTGGTAGGCGCCAATATAGCTCGCTGTCGCAAATACATGGAGTCGTGGTAGTTCAAGGTAAAGTCGACGTACACAACATCCACTATGGCCGCTATAGGATCACCATCAGTGCGAATTAGCAGGTCATCAGGGATGTCAATCCAACCTGGGCACACCTCGGAACCACGTACCACCGCCGGTAACCTACCCTCCCCAAGAGCAAGCACCCATTTACCAAATAAGTCAATTTCCTTTAAAGTCAAAACAGCAACAAAAGCCCACAAAGACGAATTTGTAATAGTGTAGTGTACCTGCACCTAAAATATGCATCAATTTATTACAACGCTGATCCAGACTTAGAAAATATTCATTACAAATTTGCATAGCATAAAGCTAGCAGTGAACAGAGTAAACAGCGGAAAATTATTCTTCATGGAGTCCCCAATCGTCATCATGTGCCACAGGCGAGCATGTTGGTTGAAGACTCGAAAACCCTTAGTAAAAACTTTCACTCATCATCAGGACAGTCTGCAATAAGATATATATTGCAACAACGTGGGTCAGAACCATTAAAATGGAACTGGCAAGTGACACTATGGTGGACACTTAGAGGAATAACTCTATGACCTATATGCTTATTTGGCTGGTGGAGCTCAAGGCTATTTTGCAGAAAGCAAGTTTTTCCCTAACTTTTTGAAAAACACTTTTCTTCTATTCGAGACATCCGTGGCATGAAATCCACTGTCTCATTCTACCCTTGTTCACCCATCAAGTTTTTAATTCATAAGTTGGAATGGTGGAATCCTCCGTTGACATCCTCGTTCGGCTGCTCATTTGTCCGTTTCCGGGGACACGGCTAAGTACTTAGATTTTAACTCTGCAGAGGTTGTGCACGTTCACCATTGTACCCATTCAACCCAAATTACCCTTTACACACCATTTGTGATAAGAAAAGGAAAGAATGAGACGAGATCTTTCAGAAGCATTTTCCCTCCCACTCTGGCCTGACGCGCTCCACCTACAAATCCTCTACCACCACCTGTCAGGTCGGGGACAGTCCACACATCTTAGTTGATCAAGCCAGAGCCCATATTGGCAATGGCTGCACGAGAAGCAATCTTCACTTGGAGTTCTTCAGATTCCTTTGCTCCTGGGTGGCCATCCACAAGTGAATATTCCACAGGTAAATCCCCTGGGAAACAACACTCAACTAATACAGCCAAGCAACCAAATTCCACCCAGGTGTTTGATTAAAACTTAGTAGACTTTATCCTTTTCATCAAAATAGTTTTTGCATAGCATCACTATTCTACTAAGTAATTTCATAGGAACCTAGACACAGGAATAAAGAGATCTATCATGGCTTGCATAGCAATGCTATCCTAAACATGCTTATAGAAAATACTCTACTCATGCATAGAAATAATAGGACTTTTATGGGGGTGTGCCACTTGCCTTGGCAATCGGGAGTGCAGCAGTTACAGTTGCAAAGATTCTCGTTTCCCTCCGAATAGTCTAACAAAGAAATAAAGAGCCACACATAAACACACAAGCAAAGGTTCACACAAAGAAGATATATGCTATGCATGAGATGAGATGCAACAATTTATTTCCAACGTTTATAAACTAACAAAAATATCCCTTTGGATTTTCATGATATATGCATGAATAAATTTTTGATTTGTTTCTATTATTTAATCATGAATAAAGGGTTAATGACAAGGACTTTAGTTCACTTAAATAAAATTTCAAAATTAAATTTTGTAAAAATGACATTTGGGTAGAGGGCTTCTAAACAAGTTGTTAGCAATTTGATTTACTCAAAAATAAATTTTCTAATTAAAGTTATGTCAAAAACACTTAAACTACTCTAAAATATATTTGAAAATTTTGTGTGTGTCAAAACAGAAAACAAATGATGCCAAGGTGTTCTACTGGTTCCAAGGATCTCAAATATATAAAAATATTTAAATTTGGAATAACAGATAAAAAGTAGTGATGAAAACAGTATGCAGGGTGTTTTCTGCAAAACTGTCAAATTAAATAAAATGGGAAAAAGAAATTACACGTCAGCGCTGACTGTGCGCTGACTGGGCGTGCTGA
This sequence comes from Poa annua, assembly GCA_026929855.1. NCBI lineage: Eukaryota > Viridiplantae > Streptophyta > Magnoliopsida > Poales > Poaceae > Poa > Poa annua. The sequence goes on along the minus strand of CM049428.1, from coordinate 116,583,859 downwards.
CGTGTTTAAGTGATTTGATCTGGGCCGTCAGATCTGGATCTGGCGGTCCAGATCAACCGTACCGTTTCGTTTAAAAAGATCTAATCCTAACCGTCGGATCGAGATCGTACGGTCTACACGCGTTGACCAACAACGGGCGGCGCTAGGTCGCCGGAGGACCTCGCCGGAGCAGCGCGCGCAGCGGCGACACGCACGACATCGCACGTTCTAGACGTTCTACTGCGTTCCGAGACATGTGGGTCATACCTACGGGTAGAGGGCGTCGAGGCGACGTTGTTGGCGAAGTGGTGGAGGTCGTAGCTCTTTCTGCCTCCTCTGGTTGCTCGCCGGAGATGCGCACGGCGGAGGTTCTCGTCGGTGAGCACGGACACGGTGTTTGGCTGTGAAAGAACACCCGAGACCTTGTCACCACGGTGCGCAAAGATAAAATGAAACGATTGGGAGTGAAGAGAGGGCGCGAGGAGGTCGCAGCTCACCGGAGTTCGTTGAATTTGCCGTCGGCAACGGCGGAGCTCCAAGGATGCTCGTGGGCGGCCTGGTGGCTCTCAGGAGGTGGTGCTTGGGGCAAAAGAGAGAGGGAATCGAGGGGATCTTATAGCAAGAATCAGCGACGTAAATGAGTGAGTAAATCGCTGGGAATCAATCGAATTGATTCGGCCGTTTCTCGGCTAGGTCGTGGGCGTGATTTGGGGCGAGCCGTTGCAGCGGGAGGGATGACAGGTGGGGCCCACCTGTCAGCGAGTGAGTGCGCACGCGGGGGCGGGGACGGGCTGCTGGCGGGCTGGATTGCGTCGCGCGCGCGGTAGATAGCTAGTGGGCTTCGGCCCACTGGCTGGCCCGATTCTATTTTTTTCCTTTTTGGAAATTCTTTTCTGTTTTTAAATCTTTTGAGTATAAAACAAATTCAAAACTATATTAAAACTTCTCAGAAAAATTCATAAAAATATAATTTGAAAAGCTTATGAAAAATAGATCCTTTTGACATTATTTTTGTCTAAAATAAAAATAGAATAAAAGGAACATTATTATAATTTCAAAATAACAATTTTAAAGGATATAAAGTCAATTTAAATATATTTAATTAATTAAATTCAAATTTTATGTGATTCATATGACATGTTTAATGATGATGATGCATGGATGCAAAAGTTTGAAATTTTTCTGAAAATTGGGATGTTACAAATAGCAGCAGAAACAATCTGTGGCCGAGAACCAGCCGTGACAACAGGAAGTATCTGTCGAACATCACCTCCCAAAACAACAACAATGCCACCAAAAGGAACATCAGCGAGTTCAGGATTGTCAACAGATAATATGTCACGTAGACTTCTATCCAACGCTTCAAAACACATACGGTTTGTCATGAGCGCTTCATCCCATATGATGAGGGATGTTTTTTTCATGAGATCAGCCAAGTGAGAATCCCTTTTAATATCGCAGAAAGAAGACTCATCGACATCAATAGGAATTTTAAATCGCGAATGTGCAGTTCGACCACCGGGAAGTAGAAGAGAGGCAACACCAGAAGAAGCAACTGTAAGAACAATTTTCTCTTGCCCTCTAAGAAAAGAGACAATGGCGTTCCATAAAAAAGTCTTCCCGGTCCCACCAAATCCAGAAACGAAGAAGAAGCCAGGCTTCTGGTCTAACACACGGTGAACAATAACTTCAAAAGCAGAGCGCTGATCAGCATTAAGCTTAGCAAATAAAAACGCAGCCTCTTTTGAAAGAGCAGCTGAATCATAGGCAATCTCTTCCTGAACTATTCTATTTTCATGAAAAGGGCCAGCACACGCTGTCCGTGGCGGCAAATTAAAATCTCCTATCCTAGAACCATTTTTCACAAAAAGATCTGCAAGAGCACCAAGCAAAAGATCTCGAAGCTGTTCATTGGGAACAACATAGTCCTGTCGTGACAAAGCCTTCCTAATGGTGTACTGCATATCATCAGCCAGAGAAGGCCAATACGTTTCAAAAAAGGCCCTCTCGTCTGCCACCTCACAATGAATAAGCATGGTGACAAACAGTTGGCGCAAACGTGTCCCAAAACCCCAAACGACAGCTTCATCAAAAGCACGATACCACTCAACGTCATCCCCAAGCAGACCCCGAGCAGCACACGCCTCTTTAAAAGTAGGAAAAGTTTTGCCCTCAAAAGTTCTAACAACAGCATAAGATGTTGCGCCTTTAACAATCATGAGAAGTGTGCAGAGGTAATACAACTCTCCAGCAGTTGGATGAACATAGTAGATACGACCTATCTTATCACCACCTCCTCTTTCATGCCAAGATCTACTCTCAGAATCCCAAGTCCATTTTGTTGGAAAATCACAGTAAGTTAACAATGTAGCAGCAGGATATAAGGTGTTAGCAACAAACCATTCTGTAAGCATTGTTTTTCTTAAAAAATCGTTGTCAAGAATCTTAGCGAGGTCTGTGTCAGATCTGAACATGATAACATTCATATCAAGAGTGTGCACCGGTAGTCTTTCAATAGATGGTGTTTTTCCATGTATGGTATAACCGTAAATTCTCCATAACACATCATACTCACATATATACCTACAACGCACATACTCACGGACCTCATCAATGTTGACATAGGTGGTACTGTTCTCAGGAACACCCTTTCCTTCAACCCTTTCTAGATACACATTAGAAAAATCAGGACCTTTCGTGACATACTTAAATAAATACTTCATGACCTGAGTTTTGTTACACCACTCAACATTCATGTGGGCCTGATATTCTTTTAGCAGGGCCATGTTATACGGTACCACCCACCGATTATCAAGCCAATGTCCATTATTAAAAACACGCCTACCATTGTCACGACGTCTATATAGTGCAAAACCATTTTCATCAATAACTGTTTCTGGTTGGAATGCTTTTGGAAAGTGTTTAGAACAAAGACCTTTTTGCATGCAAACACATTTATCATTCAGCTCCCCACAAGGACCATGCATCATGAACTCAGACACTAACACATATCCAAGTGGATCCTGTACAGGATCTGGAATCTCTGCACAAACGTGAGAGTCAATCACATCTGTACTTACCTCGGTATGTTGCTCCTTGTCCTGCCAGGCGATGATGTGAGCGTGTGGAAGACCACGCTTTTGAAACTCAACAGTATGGAGAACTGCAAGATAAAGAAAGACACTTAGGAGAGCACATGCTGAGGAAAGAACTAAAGGTTTCACATAGTACATACAGAAGCGAAACTAATAAATAGTACCAGCTTTTATAGGACCATATGCAACACCAGACCTAATATCATGGAGATACTCGTCAAGTTTCATGCTATAAACCCTAACAATAATATCAGCCCTATCAGAGGGTTTTTGCCCAGGCTCAAGCAAGAGCGCATCAGTTATCTCACACCATTTGGGATTACATGTGAAGGTAGAAAATATGTCAGGACAGCCGTGGACTCGAGAAATGGCCAAAGCATCTTGAAAATTCTCCTGAAAATACCGTCGACCTCCAATATGGCTAGAAGGCAAGACGGTTCTTTTACCAACGTCACCATCGACAAACCCTTGACCAACAACATCTGCAATGCCTTGGAAATGGTCACTTCTAAGCTTGTCTTGATTCCTAAGGATGAACCACAGACGCGCCTCATCAATGCTGGCACGTGCATCAACAACAGCTTGTGAAGATAAAAGAGCATAACACAGGTAAGGGTTGGACTGGTCCAGCCAATAGTGGCAAACAAAAGAATAGTAGTCTTGCATTGTCAAAGTGGAACGTGCACCATTTCTATTGGTCGCATCACCGATGTACGGAATGTTCAAATGGAACCCTCTTTCAGCATAAGGAAAAAGCAAGGGATATTGCAAAGACATGAAAGCAGGATGTAGAGAACAAATTTGTTGCAGGCCTTCTTTTTTGTTGTCAATAATAATATCACGGGAGGATGCCTCAAGAGTAAAATCACCAACCACCAAAGCCGCCAATTCAGTTGTGGTGGGTAGATTATACTGAGGCCCGTCACCATCCGAAGGGGCAACCAAACGTATAGAAAAATGTTCATCCTCGTTACCTTTTATACGCTCGCTAGCATTTCGCAGTGTCTGCACCAAAGGGTTACAATCATCAAGCATGGCAACTAAACCAGCAACTATACCTTCATCTAAGTTGGCATTGGTATCATTGTTGTCCGGATTGACAGCATTGATCCTGTTGTTAACCTCATTACTTGTGTCATATATATATAGCTCAATAAACTTCGGACTCTCCCTTTCCCCGTCAAACCTAGGCGAGATCTTTTTCTGTGGCACAAGTGAACCCATACGATGGGAGACCTGACCAAAGATTTAAAAAATATTTGGACCACGAGAGTTGTTTATTGACCGATCAATGTCTGCGCCCATGGAACTGAAAGAAAACAAACAGTTGTACTGTCGAATTTTGGACACAAAGCGTCTAGCACGGCGGTTACCATCGAAACGCAACAACTTCGCAAGGAAAGTAGGAGGTTTCTTGAAGGGTGGAATATAGACCTTTCCACCCTTACAACAAAGGGTATAGAGCACACGCCGTAGAGGAACAGAGGAAGTTGCCTTAACACGCTCCGTGAACCAAAAAATCGCACCACAAAGCTGACACTGGAATTCAGTAGGGCCATGGTATGAACGCCCTGCGTACGACACTGAACACATAGAAGACACCAAAGAAACGCGGTATGAGCCTAAGGGTCCAAAAAGCTAAGAGAAGGTACTGTCAACACGGACATAAGAACAAACACATTACCTTTTAAACTCTCAGCAAAAGCAAGATCTAAACCAGTCCAATCATCACTCAGTGTTCCTCGTATAATATGTTCTACGGATAAAGGAAAGCAGACCGAAAGATGTGAGAGATTGACTGAGGTAAAAAATAGTAAGCACATTCAGGACGTGTGAGTCTACACCTGCATACTTCGACTGTTTCAAACGAAGCCTAAGCCTCCGCCTTTTACGATTTACGGCGCTAACATTAGCGCTTATGAATGGAAGCCAACCATCCCCTAGAAGTCGGTAGAAGAGGTAGAGTGAGCCATGAGCAAAACAATGTAAGGGCAGGACAAAAAAATCTGAAGGATCAACATACTCTTTCTATTGTGAGCCAACAAAGCAGGCCGTGGGCAAGGAACCCAGGGAGGGACAGCCCGTATAGCGACAGAGCGTCGAGGTGCCATAAGGTGCAGCGCTAGGTAACAGAAATCATGGTACAGACCATTCTAACATACATATCAGCTACATGCAAGAATCAGCAACATGATGATATCAGTGTGGCGAAAAGCCTACTTTCCAACAAAGAAGGTTTAACGTCGAACCTGATATAAGATTGGAAACACAGAAAAGAAGCAACCTAAGGGTGAGACACCCTTACACATAGAACATTGAATGATGGCAAGAAGCAAATAAACATCCATTTATACACATAGAATATTAAATGATGGGAAGAAGCAAATAAACAACATCCATTTATTGGAAACGTCGAAATAAAGTATAAGAATTTTCTTTACATAGGAGAAATAGAAAAAAAATCGTCTAGAACAAAAACACTTCAGATGTTACGGACAGACGACATGAGCTGGTTACATAGAACTTGCCACTGGACCAGAGGTGCAACCTCGAAACCAGCAACAAAGGTACAATTCAAGTTACTAACAAAACAGGCTAGCGAGCTCGCCAATAATACAGCCGAACCGTGCAGTCTCCCTATAAGCCAACATGGCCTCATAATGAAAGTCCAGAACTACAAACCCATAAAGAGTTTGTAAAAAACGAACGGCCTGGAAAGCAGAATCTTCATAGGGACACCGCGAACCAATGGATGCGCATGCCCAAAAATAGAAAGGGCGTGCATGCGCACCTCCTCCTGAAACACGGACCTCAAGCTCCACACCTCCAAGGAGAGAGCCATCGCCGCCCACCTCACGTAAGTAAGAATGGGACGGCAGACAGCACTGGGAAGCAACAACCTCCAGCAAAGCAACAGCGGAAGAACGGGCAACAAACATCCTGAGGCAACCACGCATAGAAAATGAAGAAAAACGCACCCCAAAAAGAAAAAGATAAGTCGTACACACATTAATAACATGTTAAGAACAGAAAGCAGGTATAGGTAGCCAATATCATAGGTAGAAGGAGGTAAATATGTACACAGAGCATGAGAAGGGGGAAAAAGGATTATACCTGACTGAAATTCCAAAGGCAGACGTAAACACCTGAAAGTAAAAGAGCAATGCGCAACTTATGTACATAAATATATTATGGACAGAGAAGAACAACATGTGAACCGGTGAAGACAACATTATACTTTCTGGATCAACATTTCTATATAGGAAAAAGTGCAGACAAACACGCAGAGCTGACAAACCGAATCGACGGCCCTGAGGAAATATTTTTCTGTATGCTAAATGCAAAACAAAGACTACAATCTTTGTTTACGAATAATGGTACTGCCGTGATTCCCAAACGGTACAGTTTTATCAGACTTGGCTAGGAGCACGTGAACAAATGGTATTTGTACCACTGATTGTACGATGCTTACTTTGGAGGCATTAAACGGTCAGACCCAAAAACAAAACCAAACGTTCTTGCAGCAGCAGAGATCCTCACCTCGGACAGGAACTGGAGCAACCGTTCTTGCAGCAACACCAGCAGCTATCCTCACCTCGGACAGGAACTGCTGCAGGGAAAAAAATAAAACCCAAAAGTGTGTCTCAAAAAGCAAATAAGAGAACACACCGTAGACTCCATTGAAGTAAAAATTAGAATGAAAGGCTGGGCCATGAACTTACCAGGAAGAAAACAGACAACAAATGAACCAGCGACAGGTATCTTCTTCCGGCAACCTCGAACCGTAAGACGAACTGAAAAAATAATAAGACCAGCCCAAATCCGTGAGAAAAGAACAGAAGGGAAGGAAAGAACGCATCCCGCAAGAGCGTGAGCTTTGAACTCACCAGCAAGACAGAGGACGAAGAAGGCAGCAGAAGCTAACCCCAGGCAGGAACCGACAACCAATCAGGAACCTGTAAAGAACAAACGGAAGTCGAAACGTGTAAGCCAAAAACACATGAGCCGAAGTCCGATCTGAAAGTCTGCGTAGGAACAAAAAACAGGACATAAGGAAGAAACAGAGCGCCCACAGCAGAAGGAGGGCCTCACCTCAACCGAAACAGCCGTTGCAGCCTTGCATAACGACAGCTCGAGCCGTCGATGCGCGACGCGGCGGTGGATCTGAAGGTGTATCAGAGAAAGCGGAGGAGATAGGAAGGGGGCGAATGAGGTCGGACGGATGGGGCAGGAGAGAGGGCGAAGCAGGATAAGCAGGCGTGCGAACCCATCTCCCCAACCCCGACTATAGAAGGCGTACCTTCCAGCCATGGAGAAATCGACACCGAGGAAGATGGTACAGCTGTGCGGGCCAGTTGAATGCGAAAAACCGATCCTACCCCTGCAGTCTAGAACGTGTGGACCGTCACTCTGTCCTAGGCTCACCGACTGAACCATGGGCCATTCCGATGAGAGGCCCACAGGACAGTGGCCTGAGCGCGAGAAACAACCATCACATGACACGCGAGACGGTGACGCATCCAGGACCCACGGTGTCACGCGCGAGCGCAGGGTCGGAACCGAACGACAGGAACCAGATCAGACACCCAAGCCATGCGTCTCTGGTAGGTGGGACGGACACTCTTCATGGGCCTAGTGGTAGAAGGGACGGGCTAAAACCCCAACCACATGTGATGGCACGAACAACCACATGCAGGTGGGCCAGCGAAGAAAAGGGGGCCACGAACAGCGAGCGCTGAGGCAGGAACATCGGTCCATCCTAAATGGCCTCGGGCCAAAAACGCACCGCACGATGGCAGAGAAAGAAGTGGAAATAGACGCCTCAGAGGGAGCCAAAAAATCACACCACTGAACGCACCCTCTCTTCCTCTGTCGGGCTGGACCACGTAGATTTGGGCCCAAACGCAGCCTCTACGCGCGAAAACACGCCAGTACACAAAACAATGGACGCTCCAGATTGTTTTGATCCGACGGTCAGGAATCCAAACGAAGGAGGAGGCGCCTTGGGGTCACACGGTTTACCTCTTTAGATGTATCTCACCTTCTTTCCATGTTGGAGGGCGCAACAGTGACCTCCGCCGGAGGAATATGAAGTGACGGCGGTGGCTCTCGAGGAGGCAGGTCGAGTGCTACCGACATAGTTTGGTACAATGTGTGCCGGAGAAACCAACATTGCCTAATGCTCTTGCAAAATCTTTAGAGAAAATTCGGTGCCTAGCGTGCTTTGGGTAGGTGTACACACTAGTTGTTATTTGAGTAATAACCTACCTATATTACATTACTAGTGGAGTTGGTGCGGCCATGCCGCACCCGTGGATCAAAAAAATGAAGACGTTGATGTGAATATGGTGCTTCCAAACGCAATCAGCCCTGTGATTTTGCAGTTCAGTTTGTAAATAAGTATTGCCTAGTAAAAAGGGGCTATAATTGGAGAGGGAGATTTGGAGAAACCCTTCTGACCATCTCTTGTGCTGAACCTGGATGTGGCCTAGTGAGTTAGGGGCCATGCCTAAGAAGCCCTTCCTGACAGGGTTGTAGTTCAGCAATGAAAAACATCACTAACCTTATAGGGTCAGGCCAATAGCCTTGCAGAGCTCATACAATTGATTGACAACCATATAACCGACACACCAAGATTTATCCTATCAAAGAAGTTGAATATTAGTAGTAGCACAATGTTATAATGCACTTGAGAACAGCCGTAGTTAAATTAAAGAAGCAACCTTGACTAAACCATAAACCTGTAGGAGTCAGGACTTACACTTCTATACTCTGTAAAGACTAAATAGAAATGTTGGATATGTACCTGGGAGAAATTGACAATGACTGGAAGGATATGTGCTACACAATCTTGCGGTTCCAACAATTTTCCAAGAGCGGCGCAGCCTTCAACTGCCAATAAACGTACTGAATCTTGATCTGTAAATTAAGACAATAACAGTATGGAATTAAGGTCTCAATAGGTAAAATAAAGCAGTTGTCTTCAATGATTCTCATCACAAAAGTTATTTCAACAAATTTAGCATCCTTAAGATTTCAACAAATTTAGTAATGAAAGTTAAGATTGATTTAGTTCACAAGAAGAAGGCATCACATAATGCATCTTCAGAGAGGCTCCAAAACATCACATATACGTTCCTCAATAAATAGAGCATGTCGCAATCAAAATCCCCAAAACAGCTCCCGAGCAATAAGGGATCAAAACAAAACCTTAATAATCAAGCCTTTCTGAAACTCGTACACAGGAAATGAATGCATAATCGATTTAAGCAACCAAAACTCATGGATATAAAGATATATCTTAGCAAGTTTAACTAATCAAGCAATTAACATGTTCGCCGTCGCGCACCCTGTTGGCCAGGTGGACTCCAGTTTCGCCATACAATTCTAGAAAAATGAAAAGAACCAGCATACACTTTGGCATTGTATATGTAGGATCAGTATTAGACCTACATACACAAACAAAAATAAAAGGGTAAACGGCAATCCTAAATCCTCAGTTCCCCACACATATAAAGGTCTTGCATTTTCACCATCAACTTGATGTCTCATACCTGAATCTTCTTCATTTCCGTTGAGCTTGCCGTCATATCCGTTGCTGGACCTCAAAAATATGATCAGATCTTGGTCATGCTCTGACAAAGGACATGCTGGATCCTTAATGCGCCATGGCTTTCCCTTGCCTGTACTGGAAGATCCTCTGGGTGTACGCGAACTGCTGCTGCGCGTGCACGGACGACTCGCACTGTGCAGCCTTGTGCGCCAAAGTTTCAATTTTAATGCTATCAGTGACCAATTAAAACATATACAAACAGATGATGGCTGAACATTAGAAACATTAGAAACTCAGAGAATCATGGAAATAGTGACAGTCCAAACAATAAAGACCGGTAGTCACAGCTGGGAAGCGGAATAAAAGAAACCAAGAGCTAGAAGGAGGGTCGCTAGATCACCTGAGCAAGCCATGCCAGAAACTTAGCAGGATTTTGGCACGGAACTGATGCGGGCCGTCCCTGCCCGCGAGCTCCCGGCCACGACGACCTGCGTGGCTTGCGTTGAAATCCTGCTTGGCTGCCAAGAGGTTGGCATGAATGGGCGAGGACCCGACAGCGATAATGATGCAGAGGCCGGCGACCGAGCACGTCACCGTAGCGCGAGGAAACGGGGCGGCCGTAGAGAGCGGAGTTCCCGGAGAAGGAGTGGCCAAGCTGGGCCGGGATTAGGCCGCTGAGGCGGTTCCGCGAGAGGTCGAGCGACCTGAGGCGATCGACGCGTGCGAGGAACGCGGGGATCTGGCCGGAGCCCCTTCTTAGAGAGCAGCCCACCGAGGTCCCAGTCGAACGAAAGCTTGACCGGTCCTCCGGTAGGTCCGGAGGCGCGCCAGGCGTTTTGATCTCCGGAGTTGCCGGCAGTGACCAATCCGCTGCGGCGGAGGCGGAGTACGGCGGCGGCGATCCCGGCTGTCCCAGGAGGCGGACGCCGGCTTGGTTGGAGAGGACGCGACGACGGAGGTTCCCGTGGCTGTGGATCTGGGCGGGGACGCGCGGAGTGGCGGCAGCATGCGGCGTCGGTGGCGGCGATCTTGGAGTCGCGAGAGGAAGAAGAGAGAGGTAGGGGGATTCTGCGCCTGTCATTTATAGAATAGGCTGTGAGTTTTCCCCTATTGGCGAATAGATCCCTCTAGGCAGTAAACTCTGGACTGCGGGTTAATGTTTCAGTTATCTAGTGGGTTGTTCGCAAAATAGCCACGGTGACCGGGGGAACGGGCCACGACCGGCCGGTGACCGGGACACGCGGCGCACTGCGATTGGCCCAGGAGCCCGTGCTACAGTGTTGTGCATTTGAGTGGGGTTTGGAGCGCATCTGTGCCGTCGGACGCGCTGATCGGACGGCCGTCGTTTCTCGGGTGACGTGGAGGCTGGATTCAGGGGTCAATCTGACCCTCTTTCATATAGAGTATATTACACAAATCATAGTAAATCTTGCATTTTGCTTGATGCTATATCAGTCCCAATCATGTGGTTGTGCATTTCAGTTTGCCTAAATATAATTAACGTGTGTAAATATCCTGATTATTAGAACAAGTTATCAAGAAAGGTTAATAACAACCCCTAGCTAGTCCGTCAGTGTCCACTATTGTAACATGGCTCATCACCTCGCACGGGGATCTCGAGCACCAATGCACCTGAAATTTAATTTTTTTGAAAACCATACTTCCATGTTTAAAAAATACTTTAAGTTGGTACACATACTCCCTCTGATTCATTAAAAGTGTCGTGGTCAAGCAGGGAAACTAGCACACCAGGTAAGTAAACTGCCGACTCTTTTTTCCGGATCAGAAGGAGTACATATTATGTAAGTACGCCAGAAGTTTCGTAAAGAAATAAGTTATCTTCTAGGCTACACAAATAAGAGAATTTTCTAAAATGTTCAATATACTATTTTCACTTTTTCTGACCAAAACTTGTTTATATGTAGCTCGGAATACGATTTTTCACCCATCATTGGCAATAGAAAACATGCATATGTATCACAAGAATTTGTATGGATTTTTCTAACATATGTTTTTAAAAAATAAATAAATAAATAACAGGTGCACTCGTGCTCGTGTGCCATAAATCTGCATTCAGTTTTTTTTATGATAAACAATTTCCTGCTATAAGTGAAGTCACATTTCACTGACAACCTGGGTAGTAGAAAGGTGTAGGTTAACAATTTTTCTGCTATATATTTATGCACGTTCTGTACTTTTTCCAGGAAGCTACTACCTTCGGCAGAATAGCTGATGAGCTAGTACAAACGGCGACAAACAATTCAGGTCGGAGGGAGTATATGACTTTAACGATGATCCTTTTATTGTTTTACGACATTTTCTTGGATATTTTGAAGTACTGTAGAGCAGCTTATCGGCCTGATGGCTGGCCTGCAGCAGCTACTAACGAACAAAGGATTCGCCCACTCAGGCTGCTAGCTTGGGCTCAGAACTGGATCGTGTTTAATTCAAAGAAATCTTGTAGGATTGTTTTAAGATTTTATCTCAGAAGAAGAATTTTTCCTTATGATTAGTTTTTATAGGAATTTTTCCCATAGAAATATTTGTACTACTTTCCATAGAAATTCTAGCATCCACTCTAATCTCTTTTTACAATTTCTTTGGTGAAATCAAACAAACGTTGATACAAACTCAATCCTATAGGATTGAAGTGTGCATGACATAACAATCCTATAGTTTTCCTACTCCTATAACTTTCCTATCCTTTGAGTCAAACAAGACCTGCTCAGTGTATTACCCACTTGTTTTTCTGGGCTGGGTGAGGTTTTGGTTCCCGAATGAATTTTTTTCCCGGGGAGGGCCGGGATCCTCGGTTACCGAGCAATCTCGAATGGTTACCGGACGAATTCAAAAACCAAAATTTGAATTAAAAAAACTGAGATTTTTCGTAAATTCGGTATTTGGTCGGTAACCGCTCGGTTACGAGTAAAATCCTGAGGTAAAATCTCGAGCTGGCGTGCAAAATGACAGAAAACAAGTTATTAATCAAAAAATTGAATTTTTTTACTGCACTTTGTCTGTTTATATAGCATGTAGACAGTTTATATACATATTAGCTAAGCAAATGCATAAAAACAATGAGGACATTAAATCCATTGTGCACTACAAAATGAAGTTCACACATACACAAAAGTCCATAACTCCATATTACAGTCCATCAAACGATATGATAGGCATATTACAGTCCATCAACAATATGAGACAGGGGCGTTGATACGGTCCTAAAAGAAGCATGACAAGCTCGTTAGTCATTACACATCCGTGATCCTCGAGCAACATAAGTGTTAGTTTCTGCAATCTTTAAGTCTTCTTCACATCTTTATGCAACCAATGGAGATACATGGCAAAAAAATAGATGGTATCAATGAAAATACAAGGCAGAAAACATATTACGCAATACTGAAAGTTATATGGCAGCAAGTCGACATCTTATTAACATTTTCCATGACAACAAACGACCAACACCTTCATCACAATTCAATACATAAAAATTGCATGGCTGACAGTAACTTGGCGCTCTTTGTTCTCTTCCTCGTAGGCTTGCGGCGCAAAGGTTCATTGTCACGAGGCAACTCATCATTCTCAGCTACAAAAGTAACCACATGCTAAATAAATCACCTTTCATAGAGTGATGCAAGAAACTAACATACAATATGTGTTCACCTTCGATAACATCATCATCTTCTTCGTCTTGTTCCTCCTCTTGTTCCTCATCTTCCTCGAGAACTCCACGCCTTGTTCTCTTTCTTTGGCCCACTTCTAAGACAATCGAGCAATGATCATAAACATCAGCATTGTTGTGCTCCTCTTCCTCCTCCTCCTTCTCCCCATCATCCTCCTCATCCTCATCCTCATCCTCATCCTCCTCATCCTCCTCCTCCTCCTCCTCATCCTCATCGCACATTGGGTTGGCCAGCCCATGATTGGGTTTTCAGTATCATGGAGGGACATATCCACAAGGATCAACCTCTTTCTCTCTTGTCTCATCAAGAATTTCTCGGATTTGCAACGCAAGGTTATGGTGGCAAAACACCAGCTTGTGCAGCCTTTCAAACCCAAGACGGTTTCTTACTACTGTATGAACCAAAGCAAATAAACTCCAATTGCGCTCACAGCCACTTGAAGATGTGCATTGGGAGACAATCCGAAGAGCATACTTTTGAAGATATGGTGTGCTATCTCCGAAAGATATCCACCATTGAGTTGAGGAGACACGACGAGATGCTTGTTCCTGATACGTACTTCCAAAAGTTCCTCTAAAATTTATGTACAATTCAATTTCAGGAATCAGTTTGATGAACTCCTGAGGTGAAGTCATCTTTTTAAGTGCATATGTGAGTGCTTTCACGCGTGACAAATCTTTTCCAAAGTTATACTTATATTGCCCTGCTGGTTCAAGAATACATTGGAAGCAAGTAAAATGCAGCAAAAAACATAATGGCAGCAAACAACTTAATGTAATGGCAACACTAAAATGTAACGGCAGCAATTAACTAAATGTAATAGCTGTAATGAAATGAATACCTGCAACCATCAATGTGTTTTTGTAAAGATGTTCAACCCTCCTGTCAACCAACTTCAGGTACTTGTATTTCTCTAGAGAATCTTCCGGAAATGCAGCATTCAAATGATGCCTAGCATTCATCATCCTTGACATAAAACCAGCAAGGGACCCAAGTTTTTGTGAATCGGCATAGCGGAGAATGGTATATATAGGTTCAATTATATCTAGCACCCACTTGACATTGTCCCACCATTTCCTATTTGTCAAGCAATCATATGTGTAATCATGGTCAGGATCTGAACTAACATTGCTATTCTTCAAGTTTGATGTCATCCACACTCTAAACCTTTCTTGCTTATCCCAAAAGCTTTCTAGGAACATAAAGTTAGTTCCAAACCTTGTGGCATGTAACATCCCAAGATTTTCAAAATTTTAAAAATTTAGAAAAATCAAAAACTTTTTGAAACTATATAGATTTTGTTTTGAAATCCAATTTTAACCCTTGCATTCATATCATCATCATTTTTAAACATGACATTTAAATCAAATAAGCTTTAAATTAGATTTCATGTATATGTTTATATTGATTTTATGATAATTTCCCTTTTTATTTAATTTTATTTTTAGACAAAAATACTACCAAAAAGTTCTATTTTTAATAAGCTTTTCAAAATATATTTTTATGAATTTTTCTGAATAGTTTTGATCAAGTTTTAAAATCATTTGGTTTTAAAACTTTTGAACACAGAAAACTGTTTTGTCAAAAAAAAAAGGAGTAGGCCTCATCCCCGGAACCAACTGGGTCGAAGCCCAGCTTACCTCTCGCACGCGCAGCACGTAGCAGCCCGCCAGCGGCCCGACCTCCTTCTCTCTCCCGCTGTGGCTGACAGGTGGGTCCCACCTGTTATCACTCCCAGCGCAACGGCTCCATCTCCTTTACTCGACGCATTACGAACCGAGAATGACGCCGTAATCAAACTCATCAATCGGGCGATTTACAGTACCGTTTCGAGTGCGGTTTCGCCCTACTAAAAGATCTCTACGCCCTCTTCCTTTTGCCCCAAACCATTCCAATCGAGGGCCCCTAGGCTGGCCACACAGTACGCCGCCATCCCGCCATTGCCGCCGGCGAAAAACTCTACTCCGGCGACAATCCGTGAACCCCGACCCCTCCCGTCACTCCCTTTCTCTTTGTTTCTTTCTGGTGCATCGTTTTGACATGGTCGCGCAATTTTTCTCGCAGCCAATCGACGCATTCGTCCACACTCGAAGCACGCCGCCGCCTCCGTCAACTCCGGCGAGCTATCAAGGACGAACCGAGACGCTCCGACCGCCGCCACCTCGCCACCGTCTCCGCTTCGACCAACCGCACGCTCCGGTATAACCCACTCCTCACGGGACCTCGTAGAAATGTAGATGGTGCGACGCCGGCGATGGCGCCGTCGTATTTCTTCGGTCACCGGAGTTCTTCCGGCCGGCCGCGCCGCCCGCGCCAGACCCTTTCGATCTCAGCCGTTAGATCCTTTTCGTGCGGCCGTGATTAAATCACTTAAAACACGAACCGGTACGCACAGTCAGCGCCGCGTGGCGCCCAGTCAATGCCTCGTCAGCAGCCACGTCAGCGTCCAGTCAGCGCTGACCGTGAAATATTTCTCGATTTAATTTAATTTGGCACTTTTGCAGAAAAGACCCTGCATATTCAAACCTTTATAACCTTTTACTCACACATCCAATTTCAAATATTTTTATATATTTGGAAAGCCCTTGACATGTAGAATATTGTAGACCCGTTAGATTTCAAATTTGAATTAGTACAAAATATTCAAATTTCAAATGGATGATTTGAGTATATTTGTAATAACTTTAAATCTATAAATCCAAAAATTACAAATAAAATTGTTCTAGAAACTTTAGAATATTTTTAACTTGATGCCTCTGTTAAAATTTTTTTTTTTGAGTATTATTTTCATGATTTAAAAGTTGTATGTATAAATTGAGTAGTTTGACTATTTTTGATATAACTATTAATAGAAACATTATTTTTGATTAAATCCAATTGCAATAAATTTATTTAAATGTCCTATATCTATTAACACTATTTATAAAGTTTTGCTATAAAAACTTAATCACGGAAAAATTTGATCTTGTAATTACCCTTTTATTTTATTTTCCTGTAATAGAAATTAATTAATTATAACTTTATGCATACTTTATAAATATCACAAAGAAAATTAGTATGATGTTTATTAGGATTAAAAAGAGCATTGCATGCATAACATATTTTATTATATAGTTATTCTCCTCATAGGAAAACTCCTCCATTATTTTCTCTAAGTTAGGAATATTTTCAACTTAGCATTTTTGGTTAAGTGCTATGCACTTAGACACTTAGGATTTTCAACATGGAGTTAGAAGACCAATGAAGGACTTAGCCAAAACAAGACTCTAGAAGAATCTCCAAGAAGTAGAAACACTTAGAAGAAAAATCAAGAGGAAGTCTAAGAAGACCAACCCCCTCTATTCTCTAAATGTTTCTTTCTCTTTTTCTTTTCTGCTCTCTAAGACATAGTGATCAAGATATCACTAAGGAGAATACTACAAGTCTGGAGATGAAGCCTGGAAGATAACCTACATCATTTTCTTCTCTTCCCTAATCTTGACTTAAAACAATTTTTGATCATGTTATTGCCATCTTGAAGTTTGTTGGATCCTAACGGCATAGTGAGATGAAGCAGCCTGGAAACTAACCTTACATGTCCACGTACATGAGACCTGTT
Organism: Poa annua; assembly: GCA_026929855.1. Lineage (NCBI taxonomy): Eukaryota > Viridiplantae > Streptophyta > Magnoliopsida > Poales > Poaceae > Poa > Poa annua. The sequence goes on along the minus strand of CM049428.1, from coordinate 116,566,951 downwards.
CCACAAACTTAAGTGGCTGGCCGGGTGTCTGTCTCTCTCACTATAGTGAATATCCAATTTACAAATAGTTGTTGATAATTGTCGATCACCTTGAAAAATAGACTTAGTGTTTTCTCTAAGTATTTTGCACATCATGCATAACATATTTTCATATTGTTACTTGTTAGTATGTTTATGTGTTTTTTTTTGATGTGTTAGAAATCTCGGAGGGAAACGACAACAGTTGCAGTTGATGTTACTATTCTTCTTGTTGCCAAGGCAAGTGGCACACCTCATAAAGTTCTAAGTATTTTCTATGCATAACTTAGTTATTTTCCTATGCATGAGTAGAGCTTAGTATATTTGCTATGCAAGACTTTAGAATTCCCTATTCCAATGTGTCTAGGTACCTATGAGATGACTTAGTAGAATTTTGATGCTATGCAATTGATGAAAGGTTTTACAAAATCTTAAGTGGCTACTCAGGACCATGTCTATGAGGGTTTTCACCTGAGATAGTCTTTACTATACTTAGGATCATAGTATGTGGGGGTTTTTACCTGGGAGTGCACATCACTAAGTTAATGAATCATCTGGGTGGATTGGTTGTTTGGTTTATGTTGAGTGGCTACTCCGGACCATGTCCATGAGGGTTTTCACCTAAGATAGTTTCTACTATACTTAGGATCGTGAACGTGGGGGTTTTCACCTGAGAGCACACTTGTGGAAGGCCGCTCAGGAACAAAGGGATGTGAGGAATAAATGGAGAAGATCGTGAAGAACTCAAGGAGAAGTATTTCAAGTAAATACTACAGCTGATCAAGGAACATGGAGGAATCCCAACATTCTAATTTCTTAATAAAATTTTGATAAACAACAGTGGACTACTCAGGACCATGTTCATGGGGGTTTTCACCTAAGATAGTTTCCACTATGCTTAGGACCATTGAATGTGGGGGTTTTCACCTGAGGGTACACCTAAGGACGTGATATTTTTTTGGTTCACTGGAACTTGCCAGTGTTGCCAATTATGTTAATAAGTTTTTTTTACAAAGAGTTAGGCAAAACTGGCTTTATGCAAAATAGCCTTGAAACTCCACCAGCCAAATATACATACAGGTTATAGAGTTATTTCATTAAGTGTACACCATAGTGTCACTTGCCAGACTCCATTTTTAATGGAATCTGACCCACTCTGTTGCAAATTATTATTTGTTGCAGAAATATCTGACGAAGAGTAAGGATTACGTTTTGGGTTTCGAGTCTGCACCAACATGTTTTCGCCTGTGGCGTATCATGAAGTTGGAGGCTCATTGAAGATTTATTTCCGTAACATGTTTTCGCTTGTGCCATATTTTTAAGTGCAGGTACGCTACATGGCATTAGGCCGAACCAGCTCTCCACCTATGGCATCATACATATCTTTATGCAAAGTAGAATGATTGTACAAGTATATTGAAATCCTCTTGCATCTACTTACCACTGCATCAATCTCCGGAAAACTTCCCATCTCCTTCAACATGAGGTTAATGGTGTGAGCTGCACATGGCTGCCATGTAATGTGTGGATACAATGTAACAATGTCACGACATGCTTTCTTGAAGTTGGATCCATTGTCAGTCACAATCTGAACAACATTGTCCACACCAACCTCTAGTATGACTTCTTTGATGTGATCAAACACAAACTTGGATTTCTGCATGTGTCCAGTGGCATCAACAGACTTGTGGAAATACATGCACCCATTTGAGAAAATCATGAAGTTTATAATACTCATCCAAGAAGGGTCGTTCCATGAATCTGACATGATAGTAATACCATATGTGGCCCAACCATTCTTGAACTTGGACACATATTGTTGCAACTCGTCATAGTTTTGATGTAAATAGATACCATCAATATCATTCCCTTTGGGTGGAGGCACACCTTGGCAGCAACAATTAAATGGCAACAATAAAATGGCAGCAAACAATAAAATGGCAGCACCAATATATTTATATGGGCAACACAATGGCAGCATAGATATATTTACATGGAAGCAATAAAAATGGCAGCATGGATATATTAACATGGAAGCAATTAAAATGGCAGCAAACTCATAATTATACGAAAACAATAAAATGGCAGCATACGTATTTTTACATGGAAGCACTTAAAATGGTAGGGGAAGCACACCTTTGCCTAGGTCTTGAGTTTGTTTTACAACCGCTACAAAGTATGGACATCTGGCTTTGTGCCCGGGGATGTCATTAGTATGAAACCATTTTGACCATGCCTTGCCAATTTTTTTTGCATACTCCTCCCTTTTAAAACACCCCTCTATTGTCTGTTGTGGCCTAGTCTTGCTATATGCCAAATCAAAATCAAAATAGTCTTTGACACCCTCAGAAGCACTTGCTACATTTCTAGATCTCCTATGTTCAGCATCAACCAATGATTGTTGTAGGGACCTTTGGAGTGCCTTCTCATCTGCATCGCTATAGATATCTATTGGTGTACCGTGTGTGTTACCATGATTGATCTCCTCAGCCACCTTTATCTTTGCTTCTTTGACATTCCTTCTCTTGCTCTCTCACTCGGGTAGGCCCTTCCGAAAAATATTCACTACATAGTGAGGTGCATTCATGCAACTATTGACATCAACCCCAATTGAAGCAAGATGTTGCTTGAAGCGTGTTGAACCCCCACCATGTCGCTCAAGCCCACAATAACCACAAACCCATCCAGCACCATCTAATGGTTTCCCATGACACCATACATTTGTTGCATCATTTGGTTTACCTAGAGTCCAAGAAAACAAATACATGAGCAACTATTATAGACAAATGAGTACAATGAAGACATCTCACATGTGCATACATATACTCTAGTAAATATAAATTGATCATATATTATACATCATTCGGTTACCTATATTAATTCCTTATGAACTAAATTATATTAATTGCCACAAACTATACAAACTAGTTACCTACATTCATACTACAATTGCATACATTTTCTACTAGATTCATACTACTACCAACAAAGACTACTAGTACTACAACCAATGTCCAAGTTGATCCTTAGTTCCTTACCACAATGCGGAGCTGGTGTCAGAAGTGGAACCTCTGGTCCTCCGCTTCTACCACCCTGATCAGCTTCACCTGTTGAAAATCCTTGCTCGCTGGTCATCACCGGAGCCACTGAAGTCGTTGCTTCTACTCCCCGGCCGACCGACATGTTCACATTCACACCACCACAGCCTTGGCCTCGTCCTCTACCTGAAACATGGGTGGCCGCTCCATCTTCTCCTCTGCCTTTTCTTCTTTCCCTGCCGGTCCGCTAATCGACCTCGACCCCATCCTCATCCTCATCCTCCCCGTCCTCATCAAATCAGCGCACCCATCCACTACCGGACATGCTGGGTGGTGCCGAAGTCGAGGACGAAACACGCTTAGGGAGGACACCACCGCCGGAGTCCACACCGGTCGACGGGCGCTGCTCCGGTCCCCGCCCCGCCGCCGTCCGCTCCGGCTCGCCCCCCCCCCCCCTGCAGTCCGCCCCGCTGCAGCCCGCTCGGGTCGCCGCCGCCAAATCGCCTGATTTTTTTACGGGAGCGGCTCGTGCACGAGTCGCTGGATGGAGTCGTGGTCGTGGACTCGTGGGAAACCCTAGTTACGTGATGCACGAGTGCGCAGAGGCTTATTTGGGCTGGGCCGAATTCAAATAATCTCGATTTTTTTTGCCTGGGAAGCCCATTTCCCGGGGGTGCTCGGGAACCCCGGTTACCGGCCGGTAACTCGGGATCCCGACCGGTAACCAAAACCTTGGGCCTGCTTTGTGTTCCTTGGTTGAATTGCCTTTTTGTAGTGCCATGGTTGTATTGCTGCATGAAAACATTGCAGCGTTTCTGTCACCTCGACATCAAATGCGGCTTGTTGCTCCAGCTCAACTTGTTGAACGAACGTTAAAGAAAGAATGCTAATTTGGACAGGATATTATCATCCAAGCTATGGAGATTCAGAGAACCAGATCGCAAGTGGCCATCCAAGTGGGCTCACTATAGACTACTGGCAGATGCAAATTGCATTACTTTGAAAGGGTGGACGAACTATGGTGCCAATCTGGTGGTCGGTACAAGATAACCCAAAATTCCACAAATCAGACACGACCGCATGAGCGAGCTGCGAGCGGTGCGTTGGACGATCGATCCTATCATGTTTTTAAGTAACAAGGACGATGATTTAGCCTGTGCATGTCTGCATTAGTAAGCCTCGCCGATACACGAACGTCCCTGAAGATAAGATTCTGATCTTCCTCATGTGTTGCTTTTGGGGGGCGAAAGCATAGAACCCAGGACGATAGAAGGGATTTGTCAGGGTTGTGGTCCTGTCGGATGCATTCTCTCTGTGCAGTTTATGTACACTTTGTTAGAGATAGTTTCAGGTTCAGTTAAGGTGCCGTTCTCTGTATAGGTTCAGAGTTTGTTTCCTGTACCAGTACAACTCCTGTAAAAGCTTGATGCCGCATAGCATCCATCTATAAATAAACACCCGCGGATCGGTATGTGCTATAGAGTAGAAACGCTTCCTCAAGTTTTACGTGGTATCAGAGCCACCTCTTCCTAGATCCAATCTTCAATCAAAATCTCCCACCCACCCTCACCAATGGCGTCAAGTTCAGAGAAGCTGAGCCTTGGTACGCCCCCAACCGAGAAGCTTACTCGAACCAACTATCCGATCTGGCGAATTCAAGTTCTGCCCGGGATACGAGGGGCTATGGCGATGGGTCTCCTAGATGGCACTGGAGCCGCTCCGCCAGAATTCCTGACTGCAAAGGAGAAAGATGGTGCCAGCACACTGGCGACGCCCAATCCGGCGTATGCTCTCTGGCTTGCTCGCGACTAGACTGTGAAGGAGATATGCCCTAGAGGCAAATAAATAAGTAGTATTTATTGCAATATCTCATAAGTTTATAATTGGTTTGTGTATTATGCTATAACTGTATTAATCGGAATTATTAATACACGTGTGATACATAGACAACCAGGTCCCTAGTAAGACTCTATATGAACTAGCCCATTGGACAACAGTTGATCGAGATTCCCGATCAAGGACAATGACGTCGGTTGACAATGGGGTCATCTTATTAGTTGAATAAGGCGATGTACATACGCAAAGTATTGCAATAAGATCGTATTACGATGTTTGTCATTTGCAATAAATAAGAATATGATAGGTTATTCCTTAGACAATGAGACCGTACTTATTGATGCTTCGTAGGGGTGCTTTCAGAGCATCAAACGTTGTGTCTTATATAGCATGACAATAACGGTGTCCATCTTGGGTATCATGAAAGAGCATCGAGTATCCCGAAAGAGCATCGAGAAGTAAGGATCAAGAGCGGGATTTGTTCATTCTTGTAATGGAAGATACTCTGGGCCCACTCGATGAGATTACATGTATATAGCTGCGCAGCTTATGACTAGGTCATGGAGATGTAATATCACAGACGAGTTAATAACTTTTGTCGGTAACGAGATACAACAAAGACATCGGATGTCTACGATCATATCTCGGACAAGGTAGTATCGCAGAAACAAAGAGAATGAATATCATATTTATGGTTCAACGACGATATTCCTAGAATGCACATGAGCCGTCATATACATCCAGGTATCCCTTGTCGTGGTATCGGCATAATTGATAGGAGACGGGGGTCCTCTAGCCTACGCATGGATCGTGGGGAAGAAGGTTGGTGTCGTCGAGGACGGGATTGAACACGACGAGTTTACCCAGCTTCAGATCCCGCTGCGGTGGCGAGATCCTATGTGCTGCTATAATTTACTATGAGGCAATAGCCGTGAACAGGTTACAATGTGTATGATGCGTATTGGAGCGTGCCCTAAAGGCTTCCTGGTGGCCGGCTTATATAGGCGGCCAAGCCCCAGGATACAAGGGAAGTACTTGTACGGCAAGTAATCAGAGTCCTAGACCTAGCCGGCTTAGTTGCCGCCTTCCGTCTTGGGCTTGGTGGCTTGACGGGTTTCGGCCTTCCGCCTTCCTTGGACCGTCCGCCTACTTCCTTGTACGTCAGCTATCTGGGCCGCCCGGCAGGCTTCAGCCTACCACCCTTGGGCCACCCTGGACTAGCCGGATTGATCCACGTTGGAGATACCCCTAGTTGATATATCCCCAACATTAGCCCCCAGAAAGGTTGGAGTTCTCCAGGCGCCGGCTTCTTCTTGATTCTTCATTCGTCAATGTTGGCGGCTGCAGGACTTGAACCATTCTGAAAATCAATGGGGCACGTGTGTCCCGATGTTGACACACGGCTGCCTTTATCCAACATGGGAAAAGACGGCTAGCTCGTAATTTCACCGAGCATAATTCTTGACGGACACCGCTTAGCCGGCTCACGACAGTTTGAAACCGGCCTAGGTGGGAATCTCGCCATGATCACAAATCGCGGGAAAATAGGAGGCGTGGAGATCGTGCGATCATGCGCCGCAGCGGATGCTGGACACGTGTCCGACTAAAAACGCCGTTTGCACAGGGAGCAACGCCCGGACCTATAAATAGGGAACCGAACGGTTCATTTTTGCACCCCTGCACTTGCTCTCCTCGGTCCCTTGCTCTTCCACTTTCCCGCTTCTTGCTCCGAGCGAACTCCGGCGAGCGTTCTCCTCCGACGACCTTCGCGCACGGCGATGTCCACCGGCCAAGACATCCCTTCCGCGGCCCCCGGCGGTCCGACGACCGAAACCATTCCCGCGGCAGCGATGGTCGGCGCGACCTCACGCCCTGCAGCGACGGGCAATGTCGCCACCGTCGCTTCTCAGTCTCCCACCGCGCACGCGCCGACGGTGGTCTCCTCGGCTCCTTCATCTTCCACCGCGGCGACGGCGGCGGGAGGCGCTCCCGTCGACGAGGAGGAGGAAGCAGCGGACCTCGGGTCACGCTACTGGCTCCCCTCCATAGTCGATGAAGACGCCCTCCAAGACCTGGAGGTCGTCGGCTACCTCCCCACCCGGGAGGACTGCCAATGGAGATCCGCCTTAGGAGACATCATCCCGGCTCCGAAAGCCGGGGAACGGGTAATCCTCACCTCCCACCTAGTTAGGGGAATGGCTCTACCGCCTTCCGCCTTCTTTAGTGAGGTGTTAGATCACTATGGGCTCCAGCCCCACAATATAGCGCCCAACAGCATTCTAGTCTTAGTCGGCTTCACCGCTTTGTTCGAGGGCTATCTAGGTATTAGGCCTAGTTTAGACTTCTTCAGATACTGCTTTCGTTGCCGGCGCCAGACTATGCCGGACGGCGGACTGGCGACCTGCGGCAGTGTCACTTTCAACTGCCGCCAAGGACGCCAATGGTATCCCAAGATACCATACCTCGAGTCCGTCAAGGGCTGGACGTCCACCTTCTTCTACTGCCAAGACATGGCAGCGCCGGGGCGCAAATTTGGCGTCCCGGACTTTGTCAACGCGCCGCCTATGCCCAGACCATGTTGGGACGAGGCGGTGCCCAAGCTGACGGAGGAGCTCCGCCTTATTCAAAGGCGGATCGAGTTCCTCACCCGCACGATGTCTCCTCCCTTGCTGGATGGGGTGTACACCGTCATCTGCTGGCTTAGCCGGCAGATACTGCCCCTGCGGTACAGCCCGCAGAAAATGTGTCAGTATTCGCCTACTGCCACAGCCTCTCTCCGCGTAAGCGAAGAGGGGTTACCGGCCGCCGACCTGGCGTTCCGACTTCGCAGCCTTATCAAAGCGGGGCTGGTGAAGGCGGCGGAAGGCGTGCCCATGCACACCCACGACAACCCTCTACTCGAGATAAAATGTCCTGCTCGTTGCCCTTCTTTGACAACTTTTGCCGGCTAACTAGAGCCCTACTAACACTTGCCTTTTTTCTCAGCTCTCTGCCCTGAGGGAGGATGACCTGGCTCCCGACTTCTACGAGCCGGAAGCCGGGAAGACCAAGAAGCGCAAGGCGTCCGGCGCTGCTTCCTCTACGGTCAATGTCGAGAGGAAGAAACGGACCGCATCGGCTACAATGCCGGTGTTCGTCGATCTCGACGAGAACACGGGGATTAACATCCCCCGAAGGAACTCATTTCCGCCTTATATGGTTGTCGAATTCCTCTATTGCCGGCGTTCATCTGACTGTGCTTGCTTTATTGACAGGGAGCGGGTGGCAACTTCCAGGTTGCCGACCAGACTCCTTTCCAAGGGAAAGCGGCCCCAAGGCAGCTCGCCTGCTACCATGCCGCCAACTCCCCAGCCCCAGGCCGGCGGCTTTATGAGCGATGCTCGCCGCCAGCCCCAGGCTCCGGCTTCCGGTCCGCCGCCAGCGACTTCCTCCACGGTCCGCGCCACCAGTACTCCCCTTCTAACGGCTGAGGCTACGGCCAATGAAGCCGTCCAATCTTGTGCCGCCAAGGAGGAGCTGCTGAAGGGGGTTGTCGGCGGGACGCAGAGGGCAGCCCCGGCTGCGGGAGGCGGCCGAGTCAGGGACCCTTGGTCCACTTTTAAGGCGGCCAAGGAGTCTACCCTGGCTTTTGCCAACTTTGCCTCCCAGGCATTTGCCGACTTGGAGGGCGACATGTCTGTAAGTTTTTCTAACTTTGCGGCATATACATAGTCTTCCCCCCTCCGAGCACTTAGATGGCAAGTCGAGTACATTGACTGCCGGCTTAGTGGTTTTTTGACGATATGCTATATGCCTTTATCTTTGCCTGCAGGGCCTCCTGTCTGCCAACGTTGAGCTTATCTCCTCTCGATTTGAGATAAACCAACGGTGTCACGATCTGAAGAAGGATTGCGAGGCCAAGGACCGGCGGATTGCCGAATTGGAGGCGGCCCGCAAAAAAGATGAAGGTAGAATTATTCCTTCTGCCTTTTCGTCATTTTCCAATTTGTGCTGCCGCCAATTTTTTAGCTAGTGCATCCATATTGTAGAACTGCTAGATCACGCCCAGGATATACTGAACGCGTCCACTGACATGCAAGCTGTTATGAATGAAGCTTCCGATTTGGCGGCCGCCAACTTGGTAATGAAGGAGAAGCACCAGAAGGAGATGGAGGCCCAGCAGCTTAAATTTGCGCAGGAATCTAGCCAGCTTACAGGGGAGCTGGATAGCCTGGACAAGAGGTTGGCGGAGGCGGAGAAGGCGGCTGCCGAGGAAATATCCATGCAGACTTCTCGCGCCCAAACTGCTGAGGACGCGGTGGCGGCTCATATGATTGAACTGTCCGCCTTCCATAACTCGGCCCTTGGTAATTTCTCACTCCTCATTTTGCTTTCGTCATTTTGCTTAGCCTAGACCAAGCTGACGCTTTTATTTTTTATACATTTCCTGCCGGTTTAGGCGACGACAAGGATGTCAGCCCCCGCCTAGATCGTCTTGCGCGCCTGGGTGAGCTGATCACCGAGACATTGGCGGCGTCCAAGCGGTTTGCCGCCAAGTTCTTCATCTCTTCCGGCAGCCAGGAGCCGTCCGAATTCAGCGATGTGCCCAATATGTTGGAGCAAGCTACGAAGCTTCACAAGAGCTCGCTGAAATCGGCGGCGCGGGGTGGTGCCAAGACTGCGCTGGGACTCTTCATGGCGCACTACCCCGAGGCGGAGATAGAAGCTGTCACCGAAGGCATGCCGTCTTCTTATGAAGACGGTAGCGAGGTCGATCCGGCCGCTGTGCTGAACAACGTTGCCGGCTACGCCACGCGTGTTGCCGACATGGTTGACACTTCGATATTCTACCGGCGCCATCCTGTGCCTGCCGCTGGAGAAGTTGGAGCTGTCGGCACGGCCGAGGCGGAGGGGAGTGACAGTTCTGGGGCTGAAGTTGTCAGCCCTCAAGCCTGATGTAGGCGCCCCCCCCCCCCCCCCCCCCGAGCTGTAGTTTCCTTTTCTTGTCTCCCTTCCGACGTGATTGTCAGCCCTTTCCTGCCCCTGAAACAGTACAAACTTAACTTGTAATATATTTTTATATTTTTTGAGATGTTCTGTTAGGCGGGAAGCTAGCCGACAAGTTTTATTTTGCCTTATTTTTATATGGCCCGCCTTAATTTTACCATGACTTATATGCTTGACTGTTTGTATGTTGGCGAGCCTCAGCCGGAAACTTTAGCTGAAACAACCAGGGCTAAACCATGTGTTTAGGATCAGAAACCAAAACCAACATGTTGGTGCCAAGGACATACTACTAGGCGAACCACATATAAGTAATCAGTGATAAAGGAATTAGGCGGCGCAAAAATTTGATTTTTTGCTCTGGGTTGGCTCGAAAGCTGCAAGTATCTACCAGTTTGAACCTTTGCACGGAGCTAAAAAAGGTAACTTAGATACATAGGTGGTATATGACTGTAAGAAAAGACAAAAGATGACATGCTTCTCAACACAGATGAGGAACCATAGACTTTTATTTCATAATCATATATAACTTATTACAATTATAAATTGCTAAGTGTAAAAAGAACGTAGCTGCTCAATGTTCCAAGGCCGTCTTGTTTGTTCGAACGGATCGTCAATGCCTCTTTTGCGCTTGGTTCCCCTTCTTCCTGCCGCCTTCTTGCGTCGTTTCTTTTCCTCTACGTCGCGGATGTCCGCTAGGTAGTAGTAACCATTGAGCAGCGCCTTTGTGACGATAAACGGTCCTTCCCATGGCGGGGATAACTTGTGCAAGCCTTTTCTGTCTTGAATTAGGCGGAGAACCAGGTCATCTGTTCTGAAGCTTCGCTTCCGCACTCTCCGGCTATGATAGCGACGGAGTTGTTGCTGGTACAAGGCGGAACGATGTAAAGCAACGTCTCTTTCTTCGTCTAGCAGGTCTAGGCTATCCTGTCTTGCACCTTCTACGTCTTGCTCGATGTAGGCTTGAACTCTTGGGGAATCGTATTTCATGTCGGTAGGTAGCACCGCCTCCGCGCAATATACTAAGAAGAAAGGAGTGTAGCCGGTTGACGAGGTGTAAACTCGGCAAGTCCCAGGGTTGTGCACCCCGGGTTGATTGATGGGGAGAGAGGAGAGTGCAAGGTGATCACGACGGCTGACAAGCGAGGTTTACCCAGGTTCAGGCTCCCGAAGGATAACACCCTACTCCTGCTTGTCTGGTTATTGATGCGAGTAGCGATTACAATGGCGAGATTGCGATCTCGCTAGGGTTGGTGGTTCTGCGCGTGCGTGTCCTCTAGGACGGGCAACCCTCCTGGCTTTATAGGCAGCCAGGTCTCGGGTGGTTGGTACAGATACGGTAGGTTACAAGTCCTAACCGAGTTGGACTAGGATATGAGATACCCCGAGTGGGCCTTCTGCGGGCCTTTCCATCCTTGGCGCGGCCCAGGTAGCCTCATCGTGGGCTACCCGCAAGGTAGCCCCACGTCAGTAGCCCCCGAGTGCTTGATCGAGTCTCAGAGTCGGACAAAGGACTCCTTCTTCCTGGACGCGCCATTGGATAGCTTGATCTTGAGCCTGAACTCAAATTTCTTCAGTCGAACCAGCCGCTCCCGATGGGAGTAATCTATGCAGTCGAATTACTTTGACTTCTTCTTGTGAAGCTTGCTTCTATTCAGCCTGCTTTGGCTTACTTGTTGGATGGATTCGGCTGTTTGAGCTTACTGTGTTGCCACCCGAAAGGTTACTTCGGGTGCTCGGATCACTGTCTGATCTTACCTTTTGTTGAGTTCAGCTGTGAAGCTTACCACTCGAATGAATCTTCCGAGTTTCTTCGGTTAATTTCGGAGCCGTTGGCTTGATGACGTCATTGATGACGGTTGTGCAGCACGCCTCTGCGCCCGATGGGACGTGACGTGGTGGGCCCCGCTGTCAGAGCTGACCACGTCCACAGTTGTCACGCCTCTCCACTTCGGCGCGAAATTTGCGCGGCACGATGACGACGCCTCGGTTCTCGTGCGTAGTGGAGGAAGTTGGCGGCGACGATTGGTTTCTCCGTGCGACACGTGGACGGCTGGATGCTCTCGCTCGGAGGCCTTGCTTGATGGACGGTTGAGATGGCGATCCGCGAGGAATAAGTACTGCGCCTCGTCCTTTTGGTATGTCATCTGCTCCAAACGATTCTTGCCTTCCCTCTCCTCTTGCGCTCTGCCATTGCCGCCGCCGCTCCAAGCTCAAAGCAATCTGTCCACGCACCCTGCGACTTAGGCAATGGGCAAGCCGAAGGGTGCTGCTGGCTCCTCCTCCGCCGCCGACGACGACGCCGGGGTGATGAAGAAGCCCGAGGGCGACTGGCAGAGGTCTTCGACGAAGAAGACCGATGTCGAGCTGCTCCGCGCGCAAGGCCTGCTGCCACCTGCGGACGAAGTCCAGGTACGGGTCCCTGGCAAAGAAGTGTTTCCCACTCCCCGCGATGGGGAGCGCGTTTGCTTCGCGGACTTCATTCCGCGTGGCTTCGGGTTCCCCATGCACGATTTTGTGCGCGGGCTCCTGTACGCCTATGGGGTTCAGTTCCATGATCTGACCCCCAATGGCGTCTTGAGCATCGCGGGCTTTATCGTGTTATGCGAGTGCTTCCTGGGCATCGCGCCCCACTGGGGCCTGTGGAAGTCGCTCTTCCTCGTTCGCAAGAACGTGGGGAAGAGTGGGCTGACCTTCCCAGTGGGCGGCTTCGGCATCCAGGTGCGCGGTGACACCGCGTACTTCCAGATGAAGAAGTCGGACTCCGTCCAAGGGTGGCGCCGGCGATGGTTCTACGTCCAGTCGAACGGAGACGGACTGGACGCATTCGACGGCAAGCGCGGACTGCGGAAGACTGGCGCCTGGGTGCACCCGCTGTCTGCCGTGGAGAAGGAGGCTGTGCGGCCCCTGCTGACCCTGCTGCATGAGCTGACCCAGACCCTTGGGCGTGATGCGGGTGGCGTCTTTCTGATGGCCACCTTCTTCCGCCTTCGGGTGCAGCCACTCAGCGCCCGGCCCCACCCGATGTGGGCCGCCGAGGGCGTTAGCGCCAAGCCGCTGGATGACGAGGAGGTGGAGGCCAACGTCAGGTCCATCACCAACCTTCGAGCCGCGGACGCCTGCAACGTTAAGTGCCCCATTGCTCCTTACGGGGCTGCGAAACCCGTTCCTGAGGTGAGTCTGATCTTGCTCTCTTTTTGTACTCCTTCGACTTGAGTCTACTTTGCATTTTGATTCGACTTGCGTCTACTTTGCTTTAGGGTCGGGATCAGTTCATCAGCTACCCTCCTCTCCCTGAGAACGGACCCGACGATGAATCGAAGTTCGTCGAGGAGGAGGGCGAGGACGAAGAGATCCCTTCCGCACATTCTCCCCGTGATGAGGTGGAGGAGGAAGACGAAGTGGCGGAACCCGCGAAGAAGAAGCGGAAGCTTCCGAGTCGCGGCGAGTCTGCCACCGCGTCGTCGCCTGCCAGGGGTGTGGATGTTGCTGAGGAGGAGACCGTGGCGACGTCCCCGGGTGCGCAGTCTTCGGGTGGCTGGGAGGAACCTCTCAACGTTCCTCCCGTCGGCTCTGCAGGGCCTCTGTCGTTCGCATGGATGCCCTCGCCTTCTCTGTCGAGCTTCGACGATGCCAGCACCCCCAGGTTAGTTTCTTTGCAACATGTTCTTCGAGTAGTACTTTGCAGATTCGTCGCTGAGTTGTATTCTTGACTTTGGTGTAGCCACTGCTCTGACAACGTCGGCTCTCCCCTTCGGGACACGGAGCTTACTTCTGGCCCTTCGACTAGGCTGGAGACGCCTGCGGTTGTGGAGAAGGTGCATGCTGAGGCCGCCGGCCTGGCCTCGACTAGCCGGGCTCCTCCTTCGGCTGCCGAGGACCTTGAGCTCCTGGACCATGTAAGTCTTCTCGTTTTTTCCTTGTATTTCTGATTTCTCATCGGGTGCGCGATCAGCGCTCCCGATGGGAGTAGCCCCCGAAGGTGTGGGTGACTAGTATAGTCGCCCGCAACTTTATTGATACCTTGCTCTTTTTTATTTTCAGCCATACTATCGCCAGCAGCTTGACGCAGCCGCGGCTTATGTTCGCCTGGAGAAGGAGAGGGACCAACTGCGTTCCTCGCTGGACCAGGCTACTGGCCGGGTGGATGAGCTTGAGAATGCTCTCCGCGAGTCTCGGGAGCGGGAGTTGGCGCGGGTCACCCAGGAGAAAACTCAAATCGGTCGTCTCCTTTCACTCGCCGCTGTTCTTGGAGGTGAGTATCGGCTTGACGCCTACTGAGTCTTCGTCCCTTTTCTTGTCCTGACTTTAAATTTTGGCGCAGAGACTTGCGGTGGAGTTCCTCCAGAAGATGCGTCGAGTGACACAGTCGACCTGGCGACCGCGGTTGGCTTCTTCGACCGGGTTTGCGCCTATGCCTCGGATGCTCTGAAGAAGTCTTCCGCCGCGTTGGAGAAGTCGACCGGAGCTCTGGCTGTGGAGCATCAGAGCATCTTCCCGGGCAACCAGCCGCCAACGACCGTGGACGCTCTGGCTGCACCGTTTGGGGACGCGACCACCATCGCCGAATTCACGCGGTCGCAGACGGTACGCGGCTCCGAGCTCACCTTCCAGCTCCTTTTAGGCCACCAAGTTCCAGGTGACTTCGAGAAGATCGTCAGCGGTTTTCCTCGCAAGCCTGATGGTCGGACCGCGTCGCTGAGTGGCGTGAAGGAGCGCGCCTCGCAGCTGGCTGCGCAGCTTGTGGCACTCTTCGAGAGGGCCCTTGCTAAGGCGACTGAAGCGGCTGCTCGGAAGGGCCGTTCCCGGTCGCAGTCCGCGGCCTTAGAGTAGGCATAGCTGTAGGGATGCGGCAGTCGCTGCGACCTGTATTTTGAACTTGATGTTTGTAATGAATATTGCCCTGTCGGGTCTTTTGCTCTTCAGTATTGACTTTTCTGTCTTCTAAGTTGAACTGTGTTTGGCAGTCGCATTTCTGTATTGACTCTGCTTATTCCTGACAGAGTGCCATGCGCGATGATGCTCCGGCTTCTCCCTTGGCCGAGCCGAGTGGCGCGGCTTCCTCTTCGAGAGCTCGCCGTCGCCGAGTGGCGCCGGCTCCTCCGCGCAGTGCAAATGACCAGCGGGTAATCACCTTCTTGAAGAACAAGGTGGTGGAGCTTGGCGACCCTGAAGAATACGGAGCGGCTGTTGCAGCGCTCCCAGTCGCATCCCACGGCGGAGTTCTCACGTCGTGAAGATTTTTTGCTTGGAGAGATGGACTTGATCAGTCGGCAGTTGCAGGGTATGTATCATGTTGGCGGCTGCCGTCGCTGTTGTTTGTCCTTCTCGTTCTGACTTGCAGTTCGTGTGCGCAGATGTTAATCCTGATTGGGAGGCCGAGCGGGCTCGCGTTGAAGAGCGAGTCACTCGAGAGGCGTCCGGCGACTCCTATGAGGCTCGCCAGTTCTGGGTGAACAAGTCGAGGGGGCGCGTCCTTGCCACGATGCTTGATCGTACGTGGCGCGCTGCCTTTCTCCTGGAGAGCTGCCGGAAGACACTTTGGCACGTCAACCGCGTGTACTTCCCGCATAATGCGCAGCCGAACGGGTTGCCCG
Organism: Poa annua; assembly: GCA_026929855.1. Classification (NCBI taxonomy): domain Eukaryota; kingdom Viridiplantae; phylum Streptophyta; class Magnoliopsida; order Poales; family Poaceae; genus Poa; species Poa annua. The sequence goes on along the minus strand of CM049428.1, from coordinate 116,551,479 downwards.
CCTTGCTGGAGAGGTTCCGTGATGGCAAAGGGCTGAAGGAGGTTGTCGACGCTCAGCTTGTGGCTGGTGCAAACGCGGCGCTGGCGTACGTTCGGATGCACCGGCCACATCTTCCGCTTGAGCGGGTGCTTGAAGGCCTGCCAGGTGACGATGACTTCGACGAGACCTTGCCGGCTGCGCGCCGGATTATCCGGCAAGTCCAGGAGTTGAGCGAGCGGCTTGTAGGTCCTCTCGATGCGCCAAAGGCTGAACCTGCAGTTTAGAGTAGCTGTCGCCTGATGCACAGGGTTAGCCATAGAGGGCAAGTATGCTTGTGTAAATATAATGTAACAGATGACAGTACTTTTTCGAGTAATGAGAATTGATCTGTTTACTCGAAAGTGAGGGTGCCTGATTCGATTTGCGACCTGTGTGGCGCATCTGCCGAGTGTTCTAAGCAGCGGCCTAGGTTTTACAAGTGTTACCTGTATGCCGCGGTCTCTGACTCTATCAGGTGGCGACTTAGGATTTGAAACTTGACCTGTGCGGCGCAGCCCCCGAGTCGTTCGAGTGGTGGCCTAGGTTTTTGAATAATTCCTGTCTGGCGCAGCCCCCGAGTGAGTCGAGTGACGGCCTAGGATTACAAGTGTTACCTGTTTGGCGCAGCCCCCGAGTATGTCGGGTGGTGACCTAGGATTTGGAACTTGACCTGTGCAGCGCAGCCCCCGAGTAGGTTCGAGTGGCGGCCGAGGATTTTTCTGAGTCCTGTTTGGCGTAGCCCCCGAGTGAGTCGAGTGGTAGCCTAGGGTTGCAAGTGTGACCTGTGTGGCGCAACCCCCTTGGTTTGCGGGCGGCGCCTTAGGATTTTGGACTTGACCTGTATGGCGCAGCCCCCGAGTCGGTCGAGTGGCGGCCTAGGATTTTTGATTCTGTGCTTGTGTGGCGCAGCCCCCGAGTAAGTTGGGTGGCGGCCTAAGCTTTATTTCAACCTGTATGGCGCAGCCCCCGAGGGGTTCGGGTGGCGACCTAGGATTTTTGGCGTGCCTGTATGGCGCAGCCCCCGAGTGGTTCGGGTAGCGGCCTAAGCTTTTATTTCAACCTGTATGGCGCAGCCCCCGAGTGGTTCGAGTGGCGGCCTAGGATTTTTGAGCTTCTTGAGTGGCGGGCAAGAGGAGACAGATTTTCTTCAAATCACTTTATTGATTCATGCGAACAGGCCGCCTCATTAAAAACCCTCCAGTCCCCTCAGGTACCCTGGTAAGGAAAAGAGTGCGTCTGAAACCTGCCGCGTTGACTTTCTTGTACAATGCTTGCTTTGAACTAGGCGTAGAACCGGCGGAGTTGTGCTACGTTCCACGGGTTGCTGCAGTCCGCTCCTGTCTTCGAGTCCTTCAGGCGGTATGCTCCATTGCCTATTGCTTCTGTTATGATGTACGGGCCCTCCCATGGGGAAGCGAGCTTGTGCACCTTCTTTTGCTTGAGTCGAAGAACCAGGTCGCCTGCCACGAATGCTCTTGGACGCAGCCTCTGAGTATGGTAATTACGCAGGTCCTGCTGATATACGGCTGATCGTGCTAGGGCGATGTCGCGTGCTTCGTCCAGGGCGTCTCTGCTGTCTTCGAGTGCTTCCTCTGCTTCTGACTCGTCGTAGGCGACTACTCTTGGTGCGTCAAACTTGATGTCGCAGGGGAGGACCGCTTCTGCACCATACACCATGAAGAACGGCGTGTATTGGGTGGATCTATTCGGCGTTGTTCGCAGACTCCAGAGGACTGATGGCAGTTCTTCCACCCATGCGCCCGCTGCGCGTTTTAGGGGTACGCGCAGTCGCTTCTTGATGCCGTTGCAGACTAAGCCGTTGGCCTTCTCTACTTGTCCGTTGGACTGCGGGTGCGAGACCGACGCGTAGTTGAGCTTGATCCCCTGCTCTGAGCAGAAGTCTTTGAATTCCTCGGCTGTAAAGTTCGAGCCGTTGTCGGTGATGATCCCGTTAGGTACTCCAAACCTGAAGATGATTGACCTGATGAAGTTGACCGCTGTGGATGCAGTCGAACTTGTGATGGGCACGGCTTCGATCCACTTTGTGAATTTATCGACTGCGACCAGGAGGTGGGTATGACCTCCGGGTGAGGATTTCTTCAGCGGGCCCACCATGTCCAGGCCCCATTGGGCAAAGGGCCAGGCTAGTGGTATTGTTTTGAGCTCCGATGCTGGGGCGTGCGGCTTGTTAGCAAATTCCTGGCACCATGTGCACTTCTTCACCAGCTCCTCCGCGTCCTGCATGGCTGTGAGCCAATAGAATCCGGCTCGTAGCGCCTTGGCCACGAGTGCCCGGCTGCTTGCGTGATGTCCGCACGTACCCGCGTGAATGTCGAGTAGGATGGCTTGGCCGTCGACTGGATGTATGCACCTTTGCAGGATTCCTGATATGCTTCTTTTGTAGAGTTCCCTGTTGATGACGGTGAAACTTTTGGAGCGTCTGATGATGCGCTTTGCTTCGACTGGGTTAGCTGGCAGCTTCTGATGCAGTATGTATGCCAGGTATGGTCCTGTCCATGTGGCTTCGACTAGCATGACTTCCATGGGGACCTTGTCCTGGCTTGGCGGGTTGACGTCGCCTTCTGTGGTTGCCGTCCTTGCTGTACTCTGAGTCTTGATGGATCTTTGTGTGATGCACTCGAGGAAAACGCCGGGTGGGACTGGCACCCTGTCCGAGCCCATGTTAGCTAGGGCGTCGGCTTCCTCGTTGCTTTCACGGCCGACGTGGCGTAGCTCGCAGCCGTCGAAGTTTCCTTCCATCTGATTGTAGAGGTCTCTGTAGGCGATCATGTTGTCAGCGATGGCGTCGCAGGACTTCATGGTTTGCTGTACCACCAGGTAGGAGTCGCCGTAGATCATGAGGTGTGTGGCACCGCAGTTCTTGGCCATCCGCATGCCGTGGATCAGGGCCTCGTATTCGGCTTCGTTGTTGGACGGCTTCGGGAAGTCCATCTGCAAGACATACTTGAGCTTGTCGCCTTTGGGGGAAATGAGCACGACTCCTACCCCGGCTGACTTGAATTTCTTGGACCCATCAAAGTACATTGTCCATGCGTTGGACAAGTCGGGGATGTTCGGTAGCTGGGCTTCTATCCACTCAGTGGTGAATTCTGGGAGGACTTGGGCCTTGATGGACTTCGGGTGAGCATACTTCAGCCCCCATGGTCCTAGTTCGACAACCCACTTGGCGACTCGTCCTGTCGCGCGCTGATTTGTGAGGATGTCTGCTAGTCCGGAGGAGCTTACCACCGTGATCGGGTGCTCGGAGAAGTAGTGGACGACCTTTCTAGAGGTCATGAAGACTCCGTATGCCAGCTTCTGGTAATGTGGGTAATTCTGCTTGGACAAGGTGAGCACCTCGCTAAGGTAGTAGACGGGACTCTGCACCGGGTGGCTGTGCCCTTCCTCTTCGCGTTCGACTACGAGCACCGTGCTCACCACCCAGTGGTGCCACGAGGACCGGAGAGGTTGTCAGTGTCTTTTTGAGATGGTCGAATGCGTCCTGCGCCTCTTGCATCCACTCGAACTTGTCTGACTTCATCATCAGTTGGTAGAAGGGTAAGGCCTTTTCTCCCAACTTACTAACGAACCGGCTAAGAGCTGCGACTCGGCCGGCTAATCGTTGCACCTCCCTGAGCTTCGTTGGTGCTGGCATTGTGAGTATGTTCTGCACCTTCTCGGGATTTGCTTCAATTCCTCTTGCGGATACGAGGTACCCTAGTAGCTCTCCGGCTGGCACGCCGAACACGCACTTCTCTGGATTGAGTTTGATCTGGTATACGTCCAGTGCGGCGAAGACCTTGCGTAGATCGTCGACTAGGGTATCCTCCTTTCGGGTAGTGACGACGATATCGTCCACGTAGACTTGGACGATCTGCCCGATTAGCCCCTTGAGGCATGCTTGCATTGTCCGCTTGTACGTGGCACCTGCGTTCTTTAACCCGAACGACATCGTCTGGTAACAGAAAACGCCGTCGGGTGTGATGAAAGCTGTCTTCTCTTCGTCCTCGACTTTCAGCCTGATCTGCTGGTAACCTGAGTAGGCATCCAGAAAAGATAGGCGTTCGCAACCTGCAGTCGAGTCGATGATCTGGTCTATCCGCGGGAGCGGGAAGTGGTCTTTGGGGCAGCATTTATTGACTGCGGTGAAGTCCACGCACATGCGTAGTTTCTTCGTCTTCTTTTTCTCAACTAGAACCGGGTTAGCGACCCAGTCCGAGTCCTTGATCTCTCGGATGAACTTGGCGTGCAATAATCTGTCGACTTCCATGGTGATAGCATCTCGTTTGGGCCCTGAGAAGCGTCGCATGGATTGCTTGACAGGTCTTGCGTCCTTGTGTACTTTCAGAGAGTGCTCGGCGAGTTCCCTGGGTATCCCCGGCATGTCAGAAGGTTGCCATGCGAAGATTTTCCAGTTCTCACGTAGGAACTCGACGAGCGCGCTTTCCTATGCGGGTGTCAGGCTTGATGAGACCTTGACTGTCTTTCCACTGTCAGTCGGATGGACTTGGTGGGTGACGGTGTCGTCATTCGTGTTGAATGCTGCGTCTTTGGCAGGCTTCTTGCGAGCCGGGAAGACGGTCTTGTCGTTGTCGGCTGATATGGCTTTGAACCGCTCTTCGACGCCGAAGGACTCGGAGATCTTGGCAAACTCGCGGTCACAGCTGTTGGAGAGCCCAAAGTCGCCGCGGACGGTGATTACTCCTTTTGGCCCGGGTAGCTTTATCATCAGGTAGGCGTAGTGGGGTACCGCCATGAACCTGGCAAAGCTTGGGCGTCCGAGGATGGCGTGGTATTGCGACTTCCAGTCGACGACCTCAAAGTCTATCGACTCCTTTCTGAAGTGTTCGGGTGTACCGAGGATGACGTCGAGTGTGATTGTTCCCATGGGCGTGATTGCTTGCCCTGGTACTATGCCGTGGAAGGTGGTCTCCGATTCCGGCAATTTCTCTGTCGACCTGTTCTTTCGCCTCAGGGTGTCGGCGAATATGATGTTGATGCCGCTGCCCCCGTCCAGGAACACCTTCTTCAGGCTGTAGTCGCCGATCAAAGCCTCAATCACGAGTGCGGCGTGCCCTGGTCGGACTACCTCCGCTGGGTGATCTGCCCTGGAAAATGTGATTGGTGTCTCCGACCCGCGCAGGTAGTCTGGTACCGCGCGCGGGCTGTTGATGGCTTGAAGTACTTGGCGTGTGATGATTTTCTGCCTCCTGTTCGACGGGGGTCCCTTCTGGATCATGTTCAACTGTCCCCGTGCGGCTGGGTACGCGTCGGCTGCTGCCGCCGGACCTAGTTGCTGCTGCTGCGGCTGGGGGAACGCTCCTGCCGCCTGCACTTGATTGTTATTTGCGGGTGCTGCCTGGATGGCTAGCTGTGGTGCCGCTTGTATGGCCTGTACTGGAGCGATGATTTGCTGCATGGCGTGGTAGATTTTCCTTGCTTTGCGGCAATCCTTTAACAGGTGGTTTGAACCCCACTTTCCTGTTGCCGGGTTGCGGAACGAGTGATGCTTACATGGTTGCATCAGTTCCTCTGCCGGAGTTAACGGGCGCTTCCACTCGCGCTTCTGACTTCCGTCGTTATGGTCGATGCTGCTGCTGCCACGGTTGTACTGACTCGAGCTGGGCTGTCGACTTTGCTCGTGCTGTCTGCTGCCCTCACGCTTGACCTCGCGGGGGGTTTCATAACCCGCCGCTACTAACTCGATTGAGTCGTGCGTGTAACGTGCCTTCCTCTTCTGGCGTGACTCGCGCCAGTTGCTTGTTTCGCCTTCCTTTTTGGGAGAAGTTTCGCGGACGTAGTCCTCTCCTTCAGCCCATTGGTTGGCTGTCTTCATTAACTCTATTGTGGTCTTCGGCTGGAGCCTACCAAATTCCTCCCGGAGGTCGCGGCGAGCAACGCCATGCATGAAGGCGTCCATCACCCTGTCCTCTGATACGGGTTCCATGGTATTGCGGAGGAGTGTCCACCTCTGGATGTAGGATCGGAGCGACTCGTCCTTCCCTTGCTTGCATGCCTGCAACTCGATGTAGGTCGTTGGTCTGGCGAATGTTCCTGAGAAACTCTTGATGAAGTTATCTTGGAATTCCTCCCATGTTCGGAAAGAATCTTTGGGTTGGCTTGTGAGCCACCCGCGTGCAGAGTCTGTCAGCATGAGCTGGATGTACTGCATTGCTGTAGTCGACGTTCCGCCTTGACAGGTGCAAGCGATGAGGTAGTCCTCGAGCCATAGCTTTGGGTCTTGTTTCCCGTCGTATTTTGGTGTGCCCTCGTCCACATGCTTCATTGCTTGGATCGCCATATCACGCGTGATGACAAGCTTCGTCTGGTCCGGCATGTCCACCTCCAGTGGGTATGCGGGTTCGTCTTCGTCGTCATGCGGCGCTGTGCCGGCCATGAATACCTGCCTGGGGTAGGCATGGATTGGAGAGTTGGTGCTGCCGCTGCTACTTATGTCACCCGCTTCTTGCTCGGGGTCGAAAATTGCTGCAACGTGGCGCGCGGCGCACCCGCTGTCGCGCCTCTTCGCGATTGTCCATGTGCCCGCACTCGACGAGGCGAGTGCGAGTGGCTTGGGGTAGACCTGGTATCTCCATGAAGACGAGGGCGCGCGCGACGTTAATGTCGGACGCGGGCCCCCGGTCGCACGTGCGGGCGCGACGGTGGAGGTGGGGCTTGACTTGATTGACCGCGCGATCGAGGTTGGGGTAGTGGACTCGATTCGCGTGGTCGTTGCCGAGATTGTCGACGTAGATGCCCTCTTCGCGGGTACGGCTGGCGCAAACCTTGCAGGTGCGGCAGATGCGATGGGTGCGGCGGTAGCGATCTCCGCGAGTGCGGCAGATGCGATCTTCGCGGGTCCAGCGGTTGCGATCTCCGCGGGTGCGGCAGATGCGATCTTCGCGGGTCCAGCGGGCGTGGTGGTCGGCGATTTTGATGACGTCGTCGCGCGTAATGCGGTAGTCGTAGACCTGAGCATGCCACGACTATCGATGCAACAGAATATGGAGCCGAAGGTGATGTGTATACCTTTGTCCAGATCGGCGTACACCGATTGGTGAGCCGGCGAGTGGATGACGTACTCGAAGGAGCCGAATTGGATCGACTCCCTGATGGCGGGTGCGCCGATCTTCATTGCGGATGGAGCCAGCGTGACCATGATCCTAGCACTTGCTTGACTTCCCACAGACGGCGCCAATTGACGAGGTGTAAACTCGGCAAGTCCCAGGGTTGTGCACCCCGGGTTGATTGATGGGGAGAGAGGAGAGTGCAAGGTGATCACGACGGCTGACAAGCGAGGTTTACCCAGGTTCAGGCTCCCGAAGGATAACACCCTACTCCTGCTTGTCTGGTTATTGATGCGAGTAGCGATTACAATGGCGAGATTGCGATCTCGCTAGGGTTGGTGGTTCTGCGCGTGCGTGTCCTCTAGGACGGGCAACCCTCCTGGCTTTATAGGCAGCCAGGTCTCGGGTGGTTGGTACAGATACGGTAGGTTACAAGTCCTAACCGAGTTGGACTAGGATATGAGATACCCCGACTGGGCCTTCTGCGGGCCTTTCCATCCTTGGCGCGGCCAAGGTAGCCTCATCGTGGGCTACCCGCAAGGTAGCCCCACGTCACCGGTAGATCTGTTTGGCGTTATGCGCAAACTCCAGAGTACGGACTGTAGCTCTTCTGCCCAAGCACCGGCTGCCCTATGTAACGGAGCTTCGAGACGAGGTTTAAGTCCTGAGAGGACTAGGCCGTTTGTACGCTCTACTTGTCCATTAGATTGTGGGTGTGACACAGGTGCCAAATCAAGCGGGATACCTAGATCGCTGCAGTATTCTTCTATGTCGCCTTGAGACAGGTTGCTGCCATTATCAGTGATAATGTTGTGTGAAACTCCAAACCGAGAGATAATTCACCAGAGGAAATTGGTGGTTGTTCACGCGTCAAGTTTGCTGATCGGCTTGGCCTCGACCCATTTGGTGAACTTGTCGATAACGACCAATAGGTGGGTGTATCCACCACGTGCCTTCTTGAAGGGACCAACCATGTCTAAGCCCTAGACCGCGAACGGCCAGGTGATTGGAATTGTCCTAAGCTCTTGTGCCGACATGTGAGGTTGTCGGGCGTACAATTGGCAGCCTTTGCATGTTTTGACGATGTTTTCGGCGTCTTCTTTGGCGGTAAGCCAGTAAAAACCTTGGTGGAAAGCTTTGGACATGATTGACCGTGCGGAAGCATGATGCCCGCAGGTACCAACATGTATGTCTTTCAGAATTTCCTGGCCTTCTTCTGGTTGTATGCACCGTTGATAGATACCCCTAGTTGATATATCCCCAACATTAGCCCCCAGAAAGGTTGAAGTTCTCCAGGCGCCGGCTTCTTCATCTTCTTGATCTTCAGTCTTCAATGTTGGCGGCTGCAAGGCTTGAACCTTTCTGAATATAGGGGGTCGCGTGCCGGCTTGATCACCAGCGCGCGTCCGCCTTTATCCTACATGGGAAAGACGGCTAGCTTAACTTGTCGGATGGCTTCTCGGAGAAGCCTTATCCTTACTGACAGGTCAAATTGATGTCTGTTAGATGGCGTCATTTGGTCCACGACAGTTTAAATCAAATATAACGAAATCGTGCATTGTCGGCCATACCAAGGAGGCGGCCTTTAGCCACAGAGGCAACCATGTCGCTGACGACAATGGCGGTTGTGCCATGAAGGCGGTTATATCGTTGACGACAAGACAGTCATGCCACGGAGGCGACTGTGCCGCAAACGATAAGTCGGTCCTACCATGGAGGTGACCGACAAGACGGTCATGCCACCAATGCGGCCTTCTTGTTGACGATAGAGCTGCATGTCATGCAGCCCCCAAGTATCGAACGAGGGCAAATATCGTTGTCGAGCCCCCGAGTGTCCGAGTTTTTCTTGATCCGCCTATCTCCAGCCCCCGAGCGTTGAGTCGATGTACCCGGAAGTCGTCTCGACGCTTAGAAGAACTTGTGGCGTTGTAAGTCGATGATTGCAGTCCCCGAGTCTCGTGCCGGCTTAACTGAAAGACGGCTTGAGACATGATGCAAATGCTGCGGTCGCAGCCCCCAGGTGTTAAGTATCCTGCATAGTAGACGTAGCTGCATTAAGATGTACTTTTAATGAAAAAGCTGAATAATTTTAAGGCCTGAGCCGGTAGATTTTTGACAAATACTTATGGGTTGTAAATTTTATCTGGCCCGCCTTAATATTTATCTGGTTTATATGTTTAACTTTTCATATGTTAGCAGAACCGCAGCCGGAAACTTTAGCTGAGACAACCAGGGCTAGTACCAAATAGTTTAGAATCAGAGATAAATTAAAGCCGGCATGTTGGTGCTAATGACATACTACTAGGTAATCCACACATAAACAATCAGATAACAATATTAGGCGGTGCAAACTAATTGCTTAATTTGGCCCAGATGCGACAAGTATCTAAAAGTTTGAACCATGCAGCGCAGAGCAAATATCAGGTAACTTAGATACTAAGAGGGATATGATCAAATGAAAAGACAAAAGATGGCATGATCTCAGAGCATAATGAGCAAACTACAGACTTTTATTTCATGACCATACATATAATTAAATGTTAAGTGTATATAAACTTAACTTATTTGACGTTGATGTCGAGGAGGCGAGCGTGGCGGAAGACGGCTCCAGCCCCAGATTAGGCGGCAGCCCCAGGCTGACAATATCAGTCCCCGGGATTTTGAAGATGATCCCAGCAAGGCGGCGAGTAGGCTGCGGCAGCAATTAATCCGAGATGACGGCTAAGATATTAATTACGCTGCTAAGCGTCACGCCGCGTTAGCAATTAAGCCGGAACGATATGATAGATGCGCCGACAAGACGTGTTGGGTTAGCAATTAAGCCGGAACGTGGAGGTTTGTTGTTTTGTATCGATCGATCTCTCCCCCAAATTGATCAGATTTGGCCGATCGGAAATAACAACGAGCAATTTGGCGAGGAATTCGTCTAAGTCGAGCGGATGATAGCGGCGTCGCGCATAACAACCCGGACACGATAAGACTAAACGAAGACGAAAAGACAGATATACTAGATATCTGGCCGCCTTTATTTTGACATTGAAGCATGGCATCCTTGACGGAAAAACCATGCATGTAGATGATTTATGTAACGTTCTTGGGAATTGATCCAGCAGATGGACTTGTTTTTCTTTGAACGTATTGTTGGTCAGCTAATCAAAACGCTTCATCTAATCCACGACCTGATCCGGTTAGTGAGCTGCGTTGATTGTTTTTTCCTTCCCTCCTTGTTTGATCCACATGCTGCCACATGTGCTAACCAACACGGATTTGGCCACCAGATAGGTTGGACCCGGGTTCGGATACATGTGCACATGATGTGCGGTCGATTTAGACTTGTCCTCGATGCTAGGGTCCAGCACGTTAAGCACTTGGAAACTTTCCATCGTAGGAATTTGTTACCATCATCGCTGCTTATTGACTCGGATGGAGACTCCTGAGAGCAACTCGACCGTCAATTTTGGCGAAACAGTAGATGGTAACTTTTATCGATCTGTCTAGATCTGATCTCGGGTACGGCGGCAGCACGGACGAGCCAGCCGGATCGATCTGGAAGATGATTTTTACGACGCTCAGTCGTGCCGGCCTGCTGGAGCACAATACACGGTTAGATGTGATTTGGTCGCGGTAGATGGAGATGACGATCGGAATCGCCGGCTGCGGACAAACAATATTGTTCCCACCTGGAACATGACGCCAGGAACCTTATGCCCCACGGTGGGCGCCAACTGTCGTGGTATCGGCATAATTGATAGGAGAAGGGGGGCCTCTAGCCTACGTATGGATCGTGGGGAAGAAGGTTGGTGTCGTCAAGGACGGGATTGAACACGGCGAGTTTACCCAGCTTCAGATCCCGCTGCGGTGGCGAGATCTTACGTGTTGCTATAATTCACTATGAGGCAATAGCCGTGAACAGGTTACAATGTGTATGATGCGTATTGGAGCGTGCCCTAAAGGCTTCCTGGTGGCCGGCTTATATAGGCGGCCAAGCCCCAGGATACAAGGCAAGTACTTGTCTGGCAAGTAATCAGAGTCCTAGACCTAGCCGGCTTAGTTGCCGCCTTCCGTCTTTGGCTTGGTGGCTTGATGGGCTTCGGCCTTCCGCCTTCCTTGGACCGTCCGCCTACTTTCTTGTAAGTCAGCTATCTGGGCCGCCCGGGAGGCATCAGCCTAACACCCTTGGGCCACCCTGGACTAGCCGGATTGATCCACGTTGGAGATACCCCTAGTTGATATATCCCCAACATCCCTGACGGTCATTGGTGAGCGGAGTGTCTTGACCATGTCTGAAGTGTTCTCGAACCGTAGCGTAACAAATTTAAGGTTCTGGAATAATATAGGATTTTGTTGGAGAGAGAGAAATGATCCGGAAAAAGTTCCGGTGGTCTGGAAGGAGTTCCGGGAAGGTCTGGAATGGTTCCAGGGATGTCCGAAAGTTGTTCGGGTGGTTCCGAAAATATTTCGGAGACACGGAATATTAAATAGTATTTAAATATATTAATTATGAATTAATTATATTTTATATTAATTTAGTTATTAAATAATAAAGGAAAAAGTGAGGCCTCCCACCTACATGGGCCCTAAGAGGGCCCAAGAGGGGGAGCCGCACCAAACTTGGGGGAGGGGGCCAAGCCCAAGTCCGAATTGGACTTGGTTCGGCCGAACCCCCTCCCACCTCCTTTTCTTTAGTCCCACATGGGGGAGGCAAGGTGTTTGCACACCCCCTCCCCCCTTTATATAGCAAGGCATATTAATTGGATTAATTACAGAAAAATACAATTAATTGTATAGCATGCCGGCCGAGTTGCTTCTCCGCCCGTTTTGCCCCCCCCCCCCTCTCTCCACCTAAGCTATACCGCCGTCCGCCGTTGCCCTGCGGGATTCTAGATAAGTTCTACCCCTGCAATTTCAGCTGGATCTGAATGACCGGGGGTTGTTGTTATGCTTCGTATGTTTGCGAGTGCTCGGAGGCGACTCTTTTCAGGAGCCTGGGCGACGTCGTCTCGCCCACCTGCAGCCCAGCCGCTGCGCCTCCCCCCCCCTTGCCGCCAGCGCACCCCCCAGCCGCCGACGCCAAGCCATCTTCCGCCCGACGCCCGTCGACGCAGGTCATCGTCGACACCCCGGCGTCATCGTCTACGTCATCGCGGCAAGTTTCTCCGCGACCTCGAGGTCGGCTACGTATGACTTCATCGTCAACGCTTGTGCGGGAGCGTAATCCCCGCTATCGGTCTACATGGAGGTAATGTAACCCGTTCGGCCACCGTTATCACATGTACTAGATAGATAGATACTGGCTAGTTAGGGTTTCATACGCTAGAAAAATTATTGTTTTCTGCACCGGAACCCCTTAAGATTGTTCTCGGCTACCTCATCAATTTGATCTCCCCTGAGATCCTCCAACATGTCTTGCGGCTAGAACATGTTGCCGATGTGGGGGCAGCGGTGGCAGCCATGTTTGCATCTCAAAGTCGCTCGAAGGTCAACAATCTTCGGGTCGCCATTGCAAGCACCAAGAAACTGAACACGTCTACCTCGGCGTACTTCACGAAGATGTAGAGTATTGCCGATGGGCTTGCTGCCGCGAGACGCCCGCTAGACGACGAGGAGCTTGTCTCCTTCACCCTGGCCGGTATCGACCCTAACTACAACAACCTGGTTGGTGCTATTGGGCTCATACCCACACCGATCTCTGTCAACGAGCTCTATGCTCAAGTGTTGGCCCAAGACGAGCGTGATGAGATGAACGCTGGGTCTAACGGTGGCGGGTCTGAAACTTCCGCCAATGCTGCCATGCGTCGTGGAGGCTACAACCGTGGTCGTGGTGGTGGCAGGGGTACTGAACGCACTCCAGATGATCACGCCGGAGATGATAGGCGTGACAATCGCCCCTACTAATACTACAACAACAACAGAGGGGGTGGTCGTAGAGGGGGAGGCTGTGGCCGTGGTCGTCGTCGCACCTCGCCATGGGAAAACATCACCTGCCAGATTTGCAACAAAGAAGGTCATCGCGCCTCCGATTGTTGGTCGCGGTACGATGAAGATGGAGATGGCAACGAGGACAAGGAGGTACATGCTGCCTCCTACGGTGTTGATACAAATTGGTACCCCGACACTGGTGCTACGCATCATATCACCAGCGAGCTCAACAACCTCACGGTTCGTGACAAGTATCAAGGTCGCGACAAGGTGAACACCGCCAGTGGGCAAGGTATGGAAATATGTCATGTGGGTCATTTGATAGTTCATAACCCTGTTCAAAATTTCCGTCTAAACAATATCTTGCATGTCCCCAATGCCTCTAAAAATCTCCTTTCCGTTCATCAATTCACATATGATAATAGGGTTTTCATCGAATTTCATCCCTATTTATTTTTTATCAAGGATCAGGTCACGAAGAAAATAATTCATAAAGGACGGTGTGTTGGCGGCCTCTACCCACTTATTTCATCTTTGATCTCCTCCGAACCGCGTCAGAAGCATGCTTTTGTTGCCGCCAAGCCGTCCCGTGATGTGTGGCATAGTCGTCTAGGGCATCCCACAGTTGTTATAGTTCAGCAAGTTATTAGCAAAAATAAACTTCCTTTTGTTAGACACTCTACTATCCAGTCTATTTGTGATTCATGTCAACAAGCTAAAAGTCATCAGCTTCCGTACCCCGTGTCCACTAGTGTATCCATTGTTCCTCTTCAGTTGATTTTTTCTGATGTATGGGGTCCTGCCCCTACTTCTGTTGGACATCATGATTATTATGTAAGCTTCATTGATGACTATAGTAATTTTACTTGGATATATCTTCTCAAGAAGAAATCTGATGTTTATTCTGCTTTTATCACATTCCAAAAACTTGTTGAACGTAAGCTTAATCGTAAAATTCTTTCAGTTCAATCCGATTGGGGAGGAGAGTATGTGAAACTTAATACTTTCCTTAGAAATCAAGGAATCTCACATCTTGTGTCATGTCCCCATGCCCATCAACAGAATGGTGCCACAGAAAGAAAACATCGTCATATCGTAGAAGTTGGTCTTGCCCTTCTTGCTCATGCGTCTATGCCTCTCAAATTTTGGGATGAAGCTTTTCTCACAGCCACATATCTCATTAATATGCTTCCTAGCAAAGTTATCAATAATGACACACCAGTCCATCGTCTTCTTAACACAACACCAAATTACTCCTCTCTTCGTGTTATTGGTTGTGCATGTTGGCCAAATCTTCGGCCTTACAACAACCGAAAACTTGCCTTTCGCTCCAAACGTTGTGTCTTTTTAGGATATAGTCCTATGCACAAGGGAGTTAAATGTCTAGATGTTTCTACTGGACGTGTTTATATTTCTCGTGATGTTGTGTTCGACGAGGCGGTGTTTCCTTTTGAACTTCTTCATCCTAATGCCGGTGCTCAACTTCGCAAAGATATCATTTTACTTGATGCTTCTCTTCGCTCTTTTGAACAAGGCGGTGAATTTATTGATGATTCCTTAATGACTAATCCTACTAATGAGATTGGTAGATCTCCTGTTTCTGCAGTTGCACAGGAACTTCCACGGCAAACTGAGCAAAACGGTGGAAATTTGAGACAATGCAGTGCCCAAAACAGTGCAACAGAAAATAGTTGGGGTACAGAATATGAGACTGATTCTCCTGCCCATTCTTCCTCGGGATCATCGCATAGACTGGACACAGATCTCGTACCTGATTCACCTAGCCAGTTCCCTGATGCAGGTGCAGGCACCGATGCAAGTGACAACCACACAGGCGACAGGGACAACAGAGGTTCTTCTGCGTCCGAGTTGCAGCGAGAAAATTACAAAAACCCACCACAATTGCGGCTAGGTTTTCATAAAATCACCGGAATTTCCAAAAATTGCGCGCAACCACCGGTTCAGTGCTAATGATTTTCAGACAACCACCACTTCTATGTTAACCATCCGTGAAGCTCAGTTAAGTATGAAACTGACATGAGGGCCCAGTTTTAGAAGTGACGTGGCAATTTAGACAGCCGCCATTAGAATAGGCCCACCTGTCAGGTTATTTTTGGGCTTTTATGCAAATTTGTCTAGGACCCACCTGGCAGACTAATAAAAAAAAAGTGTCTTCTTCCTTCTCTAGATTGGAGCATGCCGCCGGAGATTCAGAGCACAACCAATCTCACCGCCGGCGCCCTCCCTCGCGCCATCGCATCCTCCTTCCGCGGCTATCCCGGGTGCAGGCGGGCGGGCGTGCGAGCGGCGGGCGTGCGAGCGGCGGGCGTGCGCCGGGCGTGCAGCGCGAGCGAGCTACGGTGGGCGTGCAGCGCGAGCGAGCTACGGTGGGCGTGCAGCGCGAGAAGCGGGCGAGGGCGGCGGGCGGCCGGGCGTTGAGCTGCGGCGGGCGGCCGGGCGGTGAGCGGCGAGCTGCGGGCGGTCGGGCGTGCAGCGGCGAGCTGTGGGATGTCGTCACGCAGGAAGGGAAAGACTTGCAAGCGGCCGTTCCCGGGCAAAGCAGCGATGCCGGCGCCGCCATGGGAAAGGGAGCCGCCATGTGAGCTTCCCCTGTGGTCCCTGGATAGGACTACGCGCGGCAAGCCCTTCCGGCCCCATTCCCACGAGCTGCTCCTCCGCGGCTCGCTATGTCGGGCTCCTCGTCCTTGTTGATACGGCGCAGGTTGGCTCTGCTCTGACGACCTCCTCTGCACCCTCTACGAGCTATCCTTAACCTGGAATTCAATCGAGCGCACGTGCTGCCGGCAGCTGGCTGGACGGGGCACACAACAGGAGACATGGTGCGTCAAGTTTTAGGCTGCTCTCTGCTTTCTCTGCTGCGAGCTCCATGACGCCGTGGCCATTGGAGCGGGTTCATGAGAGAGAGCATAGAAGGACGGCGCAGTCCGGCATAGGGGATCATTTGACGAGTCGTCGGAACGGGGCGCACATCCGGCAGATGGGAGGTGCACGGAGCAGGCGGAGGTGGGCGGACGGAGCATCCGATTCGATCTGTGGAACGAGCCGGTGTTCACCTTGGAGGAGCAGCCGGAGCGGCGGGCGGTCGGACGTCGAGCTGCGGCGGGCTGCCGGGCGGTGAGCGGCGAGCCGCGGGAGGTCGGGCGTATAACGCGAGCAGCGGGCGACCGAGCGGCGAGCTACAGCGGGTGTGCAGCGCGAGCAGCGGGCGGCGGCGGGCGGCCGCCGGCCGGGTGGGCGAGCTGCCTGGCGACGGGTCCGGAGGGTCAGGCTGCCTTTTTATTTTTTATTTTTTTTGGGGAATTTAGTTTTTGGAAAATTGCAAAAAAGTCCAGAATGAACGACCATTTACGGCGCAGTGTCAAACTTGCCACATGTTTTCTGAAACTGGGCCCCCCTTGTCATAATCAGTCTTACCTGAGCGTCGTGTCTAGTTAACTTAAGAGTGGTGGTTGTCTGAAAATCATTAGCGTTGAACCAGTGGTTGCGTGCAATTTTTGAGAATGCCGGTGATTTTACGAAAACCTAGCCACAGTTGTGCTGTTTTTTTTTAATTTTCTCGAGTTGCAGCCGCATTCAGTAGCTACACCAAGCGCCACATCGCCGGGATCCTGTGTGGCACATGCAGATGATCCAGCGCAATCACCACACGATGATGATGCAGTGCAATCGCATGCACATGCAGAGCAACGGCAGCAACATCCAGCTGGGGGTGCAACACAATCGTCTGCGTCTGCTTCTATCTCAAGACCAGTAACGAGAAAATCAAAAGGTATTATTAAACCAAAAACATACAAGGATGGCACAGTTCGATGGTGCTTGGCTGTTACGTCTGATGAACCAGCCAGTTTGCAGGATGCACTTGCAAATAAAAATTGGAAAAAAAGCAATGGATGAGGAATATCTTGCTCTCATGAAAAATAAAACATGGAATCTAGTGCCTGAACGGCGTGGTGCAAATATAATAGACAGTCGCTGGGTCTATAGAATCAAGAAGAAAGCAGATGGTTCACTTGATAGATATAAAGCAAGACTTGTTGCAAAAGGATTCAAGCAAAGGTATGGTATAGACTATGAGGATACGTTTAGTCCCGTCGTTAAAATTGCTACTGTTCGGCTTGTTTTGGCTATTGTTGTCTCTAGGGGCTGGAGTCTGCGCCAATTGGATGTAAAGAACGCGTTCTTACATGGTGTTCTGGAAGAGGAGGTCTATATGAGACAACTGGCAGGATATGAGGATAAGGAGAAGCCGAGATATATATGCAAGCTTGATAAGGCATTGTATGGACTAAAACAAGCACATCGAGCATGGTACTCTCGCCTTAGCTCACAGTTGATAAGTATTGGGTTTGTTGCTTCCAAGTCAGACACCTATCACAAGTCGAACATCACAATTTTTATGCTCATATATGTTGATGATATCATAGTTGTTAGCTCTTCCAAAGCTGCAACCGATGCCTTGCTAGCATATTTGGGTAAAGAATTTGCTCTAAAAGATCTTGGTGATCTTCATTTCTTTTTGGGAATTGAAGTTAAAAGAACTCAAGATGGACTTGTGTTAACTCAAGCAAAATATGCTCAGGAGGTGCTTGACCGAGTAAGGATGAAGTAAGCCTTCACCCACACCTTTATCATCTTCGGAAAAGATTACAACACACAAAGGAGAGTTGCTCGGAGAGAAGGACAGTACCAAGTATAGAAGTATGGTTGGAGCATTACAATATCTTACAATGACACGACCAGATATTTCATATGCAGTTAATAAGATATGTCAGTATCTACATGCTCCTACTACCTTGCATTGGACAGCTGCAAAGCGTATCATGAGATACATCAAAAACACTTCAACTGTTGGTCTTACTTTTCAAAAATCAAGCTCAACATTACCTAGTGCTTTTTCAGATGCTGACTGGGCTGGTTGCCTAGATGATCGTCGATCTGCTGGAGGCTTTGCTGTTTTCTTTGGTTCAAATCATATATCCTGGAGTGCAAAGAAGCAAGCCACAGTTTCAAGATCAAGTACAGAAGCAGAATATAAGGCAGTTGCAAATGCTACAGCTGAAGTTATTTGGGTACAGTCCTTGCTTGAAGAACTTGGAGTCAAGCAAACACAACCACCGTGTCTATGGTGTGATAATATGGGAGCTACGTACTTGTCTGCTAATCCTGTGTTTCATGCAAGAGCTAAACACATTGAGATAGATTTCCATTTTGTTAGAGAGAGTTCTCAACAAGAAGGTGGAGATTCAGTTTATTCCATCAAAAGATCAAGTAGCCGATGGATTTACAAAACCGCTTCCAGCGAGGGTGTTACAGATAGTTTCAGGTTCAGTTAAGGTGTCGTTCTCTGTATAGGTTCAGAGTTCGTTTCCTGTACCAGTATGACTTCTGTAAAAGCTTGATGTCGCATAGCATCCATCTATAAATAAACACCCGCGGCTCGATATGTGCTATCGAGTAGAAACGCTTCCTCAAGTTTTACACACTTCAACTCCCTCTAAATGCCGTCAATAAAAAGGCATTATTGACATGATTGTGAGAACTCAACTGGATATGTCCGGCGTAAGTTTCCCCATGTCTTACTATCCTGTCTTGTGCTGAAACCAATGTATTGTACTCCCTCCGTCCATAAATAAGTGTCTTAAGTTTGTCAAAAAGTAGATGTATCTAGACAAAAGATAAAATCTTGTCTAGATACATCTACTTTTGATAAACTTGAGACACTTATTTTAGTATGGAGGGAGTATTTTAAGAGAAAACTTGCTAGGTGTAGAGATGTGATCTAACGAAAGGGATCGACTGGACATGTCCCTCACTTCTCTAATCGATGAACGAGAACTTGCGTACAATACAGAGAAGTGTATGAAAGTTTGTAGTTTGCGCCTTTCAGGAGAAGTTATTATGATGATTTGATCTCGTTAATTAGCGGATCGATCGATCTTATTAACTAGTTCAATTCCACCACCACCACTAGCAGCAGCAGCAGCACTAGCTTAATCATGTGGAGATCGATCCTGTGCGTGATCGATCGCTCCACCTGCATGTCAGCCTCGATACGCTCAGAGAAACACCATGCCCTTTCCCTCTTTCCAGTTGCGTCTTTCCGTGGCGCCAATCGGGAACTCGGTTCGTGCCGCGAGAGCGACGACACGAGATCAAGTTCACGCTTTCTTCTAGAGAATCGATCGACGGAATGCGAGAGTGCTGAAGCGGATGGATGTGCCGCGCGTGCCCTGCAATATGCATATCTGCGGCGGGTGTTGTCAGGTGTGCATTGTTGCGGCCTGATTGCTAGCGCGGCCAGCACCTATATAAGTAGTTTTCTGCTGCCAAATCTTCATTTGTACTTTCAAAAGGTCTAGAGATAGCTAGCTTTTCGAGGCGTGGTAGAGAATAGATATGCCCCAGATACGATCCAGGGCCTGAATGCCTGATACGATAGAGTAGGAGAGTGGGAAAGCATTTCGGTGTGAGGGCAGGCACCAGCACCACCATACCATACATCCCTGTTGAGCTTTGAGGCCTGGCAGGAAGATCGATGAATATATCCTGCAAGCGATTTGGTTGTGTCCATCCCTATCAGGAACTGCATGTGGTACTTGTGGCTCCCGAAATGGGCAGAGATAAGGCCTCCGATCGATGCAACAAAAGCAATCGATCCACCGCTGGCATCGTATCGCTCGACCCATCCAATCGATCTCGCTCTTGATGATCCCCGTTGGACGGACGATCGAATGTGGCGTCGGGTTATGCTCCTGCATATCCTGTCTTTCGAGGAAAGTCGATCCCGGACTAGTGCTCTCATGGATATGCACAAAGCAGACATGCTTGTACACCACCCAAGTCGATCTCCGTGGCCAGTTACGGCAATATCTGATCGGCCAGTACGTGGCCCGGCCTGATCAGATCTTGGGCGGAAAAGCTCTTTTCCAGATTTGGTTCCTCGATCAAGATCGAATTCTCCTCAAGTGCCACCCTGACCTGACCTCTGATACGTACACTCAGGCTCAGCTCGGTCCTAGCCAACTAATGATAGAATGCTCAATGCTAGATCGTCTAGATCATCCCAAACTCATCTACGTAGATGTGGAATGATGGATAGATGCCGGGTCAATCCAACAACATGCATGCACACATTGCATGTATATCGATCAAAGCATGCACGAGCGGAGAAGCTTATTTTGACGCGACGGCCTTATCGTCATAGTATCATACTCACATCGGATGGAGCCCAATTGTTTGATCCGGATCGTGCGGGAACAAGGGTGATGCCAGGGAATCGGGTGCACCGGCCGAGTATCTACGCCTGTCGGCGATCGACATCATCGTCGGCCGGCAGCTAGCTAGCTACTGTCGCATGCATGGCGAGAACCGCGGTTGGATCCCGTAGCGGTCAGCGCCATCAAAGCAAGCGGGCCTCAACTGACGCAGACACAGCTAACAACGACACAAATTAACGTCGTGATTTTGGTGTCTGCCAAGCCAGGGTAGGCAAATCAAGTTGCAAGTGACGCCTGTGTTTCTGTCTTCAGAAGCATTGAACACGGATCAACGAGCAGCATGGATTCTTCGACCGTGTTTTCCCTCGAGGGCGTATCTTTGACTAGGGATGAGGCCGGTTGCGAACTTGCGACGGCCCGGACGTGACAGCGAGTCATCATATAATGTGAGTTAAGCACATTGTTTGCATGATTGATTCGTCGCAGCATGCAGCACTCAGTGACGGCCGGCCGAAGAACATTTATTCTGCATGTCATTTTTTTTAATCCCACGAGAGAACGATATGAACTTGACCACGAGGGAATGGGTGCTCGAAAAGAAGGATTCGAGGACAAGCTACTTGTTGACATCACGTATACTCTAGAATTATCTACTTATTGATATATAAACTCGATTGTTTGTACAATGGAAGTATTTATCAAGTTATTTGTCAGATTCACATGATGTAAAACACTATCTCAAGTTTTGTAGATATCCTATTGGGATACACGCACACATATAGAGACACTTAGCTCGAATAATTTCTTTAATAGTATTAGGATACTTTTGGTAACATATCCCAAATATCCTAGACTTGAACTAAAAATTGCAATATAAAAGAGTTTCAAATTAGCACCAACAATGTATTTGTAAGAAATGAGTATTAGAAAGAACAACATATCTCTATATATAAGAGGTGCGATGACATTGTAAATCTTGTGAGTTATACCCACAAATCAGGAATTTGTTATATTGTAAGATTTTTAATCTGACAACATTACTTGCAAAATAATTTATGGAAAGGTAAAAAAGCTCAATATAAATAGCTGAAAAGGTTACATTACAAATGTCATGCGTGTTCGGATCTCCTCCGGCTCCCAGCTTCATGGTGCTCGGGCTTGGAGCAGCACCGAACATGCCAGATACGTGGAGCCAGCTCCTAGGAGGGGACGCCTTGGCTGTACAAATAGCGGAGCACCACTTCCAGCGATCCGTGGAGCAGCGCATATTTACGCCGAGATTGCCACCGCCAAATGAAATAAATATTTTCGCTCATTTTAAATTTCTTTCCGAGCGAGCCAGGTCTTCCCTCTCCCGAGCGGCCAAGTATTTTCTCCGCTCGACTCGGCCGTGTGGCCTAGCCGCCACCGCCCGCTGCCGCCCCTCCCAATTCCGACTGATTTCTAAACTAGATGATGACTCGACGGTTGTTGCCTTGATTCTTTATAGTACTATTTTGATTTGCCGCTAGTACAATATTCAGTTGTTTCGGTTGCACAATCATTTTGTAACCTACCGTAAACCTCCGAGTGCCACAATTCTAATCCAGCATAGTATGGATACGTTTTTTTCCTTTCAATAGAAAATATGAGAGAGTTTATCACCCTCGAAATAAAAAATACTCTAGCAAGCATGATCAAGTCGTGTGGCAGTATACGACAATGGCGTCAGTACCCTTTTCGAGAGCCCCCCAAAAATGGCGGCAATATACCCACCAAACAAATTTAAACTAAGAAAGAAGTCGTTATCTAAAATCTAGACCACATTTCGTTCTTTTGTGCCGGCCGGTAAGGTGTGTTGAGCAAACCCCTAGAGCTGCAACCACGGCACAGTCATGCAACACCCAGCAGCGAGAGGAGCACCTGCACAACACGAGCTTTTGAGTTAGGCTGCTCAACGGACTGTGGCCAACCAAATCAGTCATTCATGGCATATCCCGTCAGAGATCTCTCCGAAAACGATTGAAGTGTGTACTTTCTGACTTGGAAAAAACCTGGATTAGTGTTTGTCTTGTCGTCGTAGCAATATCTCCACATCTTGTCAGCAAGCAAATGGTCATTATATATTCCACGCCCGTGCTTTTCAGCAAACAGTGACGAGCTTCACGAAGTGTCTGGATTCAGGCGATGGAACTGTCCCTGCATGTTTAATGCGCGGTATCGACGTGCAGGTGCAGCTAGCCCTTGCTGTCGGCCGAGCAACCATCAGGGGACTGTGTGTCTGCTTGGTTGATTCGCTGGCCGGTTCTCTCATGTCCATCGATATCTGTCATAACGTGCTGAAGCTTAACGCTTGTCGCCAGTTTATGTATACTGGTCACCATAACGTGGTTGTATGCAGCCACCCCTCTCGATATTTATTTGTGCACTGTACTACATGTAGTACGTGTACCAATTTGTCCGCGGATCCGTGTATATCCGAACATAATATACGCGTGCGCATACACGTACTCGATCAGGCATGAGATCCGGATATGAAGCTGTAGCCGACAACATACACGAACAAGAAAATGACGTATACGCCGATCGAAGACCGTGACTCGACGTGCAAGTTGGAGCAAGAAACCGAACCAGCCACGATCGAAATGACATGGTGAAATCAGAACAACGGATCTCCCGGCACGCATGACATCGCGGCCTGATGCGAATGCGATCGCGCAATGCGCACTGTCGTCCGAGCATGCGTGGAGGCGCCAAAAATGCTGGTCTCACGCCATTGAAATGGGAGGGTGCATGCAGTTGTGTTGTGTGTCTATACGTGCGTCGTGTGACGTCCTTGGCCGGGAGTTTCGGCAAGAGATCGTCGTTACGAGGTCACGTCCAGCCAGTACTACGGCGATCGAGACGTATGCAACTATATATATATATATATATATATATATATATATATATATATATATATATATATATATATATATATATATATATATATATATATATATATATATATATATATATGGGAAATAGTGGGATGCACATGGTGATAGTTGCGCACCAGCATCCAACCATCTATACGCGATATTGAGTGAACTTCGCCGGAGACATTGCAACCTCATAGTTAACAGACATTCGACGGAGCTTGCTATCAACGTCGTAACGAGAGAACGAATTCTTACACACGTCTTTCACGCAACTAGACCGCTAGCCGATGACCATGCTTTTTTGAATACGGAAAATGAGATTCACGCTGCCACCATTTAGTGGAGAGAAATCATGCTAGACATAACTCATCAACACCGTCGGGTGGAGAGAAATCATGCTAGCCAGAATTATACATCAACACCGTGTTGTGGAGAGAACACATGCTGGCTAGTACTTATCACCACCGTGGTGTGGAGTGAAATAATGCTAGCCAAAACTAGACATCACCATGGTGGTGTGGAGAGAAAACACGCAGTGCACAACTTGATGTGTGATGGACGGTAGCGTTATTTCACGGTCCCCATGGTTGATTTGTGATGGATGGTCGCGTGTTTTCATGGACACCGGTTGGCATCATTATCATGGGAAGCTTGGTAGCCCATGTCTGCGTAAATGATGTGATGCACCGAGTATATGACATGGGAACGGCTTACGGAGCGTTTAACGCCTCCGTGAAAGAAACTTCTCTGCCCGCTCGTCGTTCCAATGCGCTTCTTATCAGACTTACTTTACTCTCTGTATCCTACGGTAGTCACCATATGCGCAGCTATCCCCGTGGGCAGGAAATCCGCGTTGATACATATATATAGGTAAAATGTATATATAGTGTACGGTACCTGTCGTGCCTGTACATTTTTACAGAGTTCATCGGTTTCTAAATATAAGGTGTTTAAACGTTTTTTTGATTTATATGTATCTACTCCCTCCGTCCACTGACACTTATTTGTGGACGGAGGGAGCTTGTGACACTTATTTGTGTACGGGGAGTAGAATTTATAGATATTTTTTTGAAATGAGACAGCAGCTCTACATTTTCACTGATTAAGAAGGAGATAAAGAAATAACAACCCAACCGATATCAGAGAACAACAACACAAGAAACCTCGACACAGGCCGGGACCGACTAATCTACGACATAAGATGGGGTGTGACGGGACCGACAAGCCTACAACATGAGTTACACGGAAGATTTCATGCATCCCCCATCATGCCTGACTCTCGTATGTGATTTTGGCGATTAAAATTGCTGGCATGAAGACCTTGTTGTTGAACACTCCAACATTTCGCTCCTTCCAATATCTCCAGCAGAACTATGACGACCAAGCGAAGGTTCTTTCAACCATTTTAACTAGCACTAAGAAATCAAACCAACCTATGGTTGAGCGGTTAGTAGGGTGGTTCTACACTCAGCCAAACAAAGTTTAAACGCCAGATTTGACATATGTGTTGTATTTAGTTGGAATATTTTTTAGTGTGAGCCGACGTTTCTGTTGATAGCGACACGTCTGTGGTGACTTTATCAAATTCAAGACTCGATCTGTCGACTCAGTAATTTAAAGGTATTTATAGAGATAGAGTGTATGTTTTTGCGTTATAAGGGTGAGTGTAGTATCGTATATGTGAGCGAGCGCCTACATTTTACTGTGTTTAGAGCTAAGCAAAGATCGATGACCAAATCGATCGAGTCCAATGCACATGGTTTTCGATTGGCTGAACCGGGGAAACGCACGTACCGGCCGGAAGGGATCGTCTCTTTATCAACTTGTGGTGGACCGAATTAAGCAAGCACTGAACCTCGCCCGCCGTACGTGAGCACGTCGATCCGGCTGGATCTCGCGCGATCGACCAAGCTGTCTCTGTGTCTGCACTAGCTCTTCTTGGACGTCGTCGTCAAACTTGTAGTGATCAGACTCGTAAGGGAGGAGGTACGTACAGCCATAACTGTCCGACAACTCATTTCGTCGATCCACATTCTTCAACTAAGGCGGCGGGCTGTTCGCATCAAATGGGGGGGACTCACCATAAAAATCGTGGCAAATGTGTGTTAGGCACTTCGGGTTTCGGGTGTGTTTGGTTCAACTGTGTATTATAAAAAATCAGCTGTAAACTTTGAGCTGTGCAAAATCAGATGTGAGATGAGAACTGTAATAAAGTTGAAAGTTGTTTGGCTGAAACAACTATGGATTTTGTCCGAATCATCTGTAACCGACCAAAAATCATGGTCACTTTGCTCTTGGTCATACCTCATCGGAGCATCGCCGGAGTTGGTCGGAACGTCGACAGAATTGTTCTGAACCTCGTCGTAGTTCGCCGGCCACACCTTGCTGACAGTCATGTCTCACCGGAGCACCTTGCCGGATCACCTCGTGAAGCTATGTTGCCCGTAACTTCCACCACCACCACAGCTTGAACACTTCGTCGGAGATTGATAGAGACATGTCGTACCTCATTGAACCTGTTTCGAACCGTCTCCAGCCACCTTGATAATTGTTGAATACTCGCCACCGGACCTCGTCGGAGCCGCGCTGGACCATCTCCGATTATCTTGATTATCGCCAGACCTCGCCAAAACCTCGCCAGAGATCATCTTAGGAGTTGCCCGGACTTCGCCGGAACACTCCGACGTTCAACAAAAGCTATATCAATCTAGACAATCTAGCAAGCTTGTACGTGTTTGGGTTCTAGACTTCTAGGTGATTAATCTAGTCAATCGAGTAGCTAGCCAAACTAGGAGACGCCGTACTGCGGCGACAACAAAAGCAAGGAACACGCGTAGATGAATCGCAAGCATCTCGGCTTCACGATGGTTTGTTCACCGGTTCCTCATCGCAGGTCCTCACGGAGTTGGACAGGAGCGCATTGGCATGACAAACAGTCGTTGTGTCGACCACCGAGATGCGAGGGCGCGGGACGTTCAAGTGTTAACGAAAGAACAGTCGCGAGGGAGGGAGCTGAGGGTATTTATAACGAACCATTTTCGACTTATTGATGGCAACATGGGTAATTTCAGCTTTATGTTGGTTTTCACCGTGATAGAAACAGGGTATAGCGGCTGCGGATTATGGAGCGAGGAAGCAGATCGCGTTGGAATAATTTGTTGGGAGATTTGCTCGTTTGGTTAGCGTTCAGCTTTTCCACCGTCAAGTTGGTTGCAAAAGTTGAACCAAACAGAGCCTGAGGCTGCAAGGTCGAGTTGAAATCTTGCAGAGCATATATATATGATCCCGACGAATGGTGTCCGACGACTGTCCGACGATCATAGTATTGCTTAGTCAGCTAGCGCTCTCTGCCTCTCTCCCTCATTTATTCCCCAATCTAGCATTCTCTAAAATTAACTAAGTATATGGCTGCACACATCAAACATGTATGCTAGATTTTCTGCTGAGAAAACATATACAAACTAATTATACATGACCTATTTTATTATTTACATGTCATGATCGACATTTAAATTAATTTACTTTGGGTCATCAAAATATTATTTGCCAGATTAAACTAGTTTATATCGACTTTGTTCGTTATTTAGATTAATCTACTCTAGATCCATATTTAAATATTCTTATTTTTATTTTTGCTTATATGTTATTTTTCTTAAAATCTTTTCTCGTGTTTTTCTTTCGCTCTCACTCTATTTTTCATGTGAATATATTGACGGACAAAATTTTCTTTAAAGAGCTAAATAAGCAGGAAATAAAGGGTACATATAAAACGGATCCGACAATCGGCTTAGAATGTCGAATGTCGAAGCGGCTGCACCGGTCTATCATCTCAGTCATGTCTTGTTGAGCTGCTAGAGTGTCAGTTTTAGTCGCTAGAATGATTTGGCAGTCGACGCGTCTGGAGGAGCGGCCTCGGGTTTGGCGTGAATTTCATAGTAATAGATTAGCATGTTTGCTTTGGCCGTTAGGGTGCGCACAAAAGAATTAGTCTTCAACTCGGGTTAGAGTGCGGTTTCAGAGCCACGTGGTGTTTTTTGTATCGGTTTTCAGTCAGTTTTCTTATAAACTAGACAACTCGTATCTTCTTCTCGCAAAAAGTCTATAACATTAGAAAAGTCTGTGAAAAGAATTTTTAGACATGCGATTATGAAAATGCAAATCTTTTGACGTGTTTTTAAAAAATAGTACTTTCTCTCTTTCACAATATAAGATGTTGTAGGTGTTGTAAGTGTTGTTAGATTCAAACAAAAATAAAATGTACGTGTACATTAAATGAGTCTAGATATAAATTTAGACATATACATGTGGAAATATGGTACTAAAACATTTTATACTACGAACGGAGATATTATTTTTAACACTAGATAATAACATTAGAGCTAGCGTTTGTGAGAAGAAGAGAAATATGTTAGCTGTGTTCACATACGGGAGCTGGACTCAATTGATCGATCCAAAATAGCTTTGCATGCTGAAAGGATCTGTGTCCGCGCGTGAGAAGTTTACTGCCACGTATTATCGGACGTAGACGGATGTGTTTCATCGGACGCATAGCAGCGTCGTATGATCCCAGCTCCTAACAAGGGAAACCCACGCACTGGACACATTTATTATTTACTTATACTGTACATCTTTGTGCTATGGTGAAAAAATTGACTCTATCTGGTATAGTTTGTCCTAATTGTAATTTGTAGGTCTTTTCCAAACTTTTACTCCCTATCGACAACTAGATTTGGCACCTCCAAAAAACGCCATTCTGACTTGTTTAAATCGGTAGACATTCCGCTCATGTTGGTTTATTAGGGCTGCGAAATGAAAAAAAACTTTTAAGTCATATGAAATACGCCTTGAAATGGAGTATTGCCAATCTCGCAGGGTCCGACGAGAATGTGAGAGGGTCTATTTAAAACATACATATGTTCAAATGACTCGGTTGTTTTTGTTCACATTTTCAAATAAGCCAAATTAAGTTTTGTTTTTACATAGTGAATAAGCCATTTCGAACGACATTTTTAGGACGATCAAATTGGGGTGAACTTTTTCCGAAGGCCTATCAATGCTTCAAAATTTGGAAGAGGCCATAAATTAAACAGATTATACCTCTTTACATGAAACTCTCGCATTGGTAGTTAGCCTAGCTAGATAATGCGTCAACCGTAATCTCGTAGTAACTTTTTTTCCTGAAAATAGAAATCAAGTTATAAGGTACATAATATTAATCTTGTAGAACTGAAAAGGTAGAAGAAATTTAGTCAAAAGGCTAACTCCTGACACTATCCTTCGGCATCATTGTAACAGTCGCAAAAGAGAAGTTAACAGATCATGTCTTCACCCAAACACGCATGCAGCGGATCAGCGTCGACAAATCCGAAATCCTTAAAAAAAAGCTTCCACGCGTGCTATGATGCTGACACGTGTCAAAATTTGCTTCGCTCCCACTCCCTAGTTTTCCTCCGCGTGTGACAAGTGACGGCCCCTGGACGTGCGCAGAGGGTTGTACATGCTTTTATTTTGAGATTAATTTTTTTAAAATGAAATATCTTAAGAACCGTTTATCCGAATTATGAACCGTTTTCACTTTTAAACTTCTCACATCGATATCTTTAAAACTAGATCCATTATTGATATGTTTCGACGAAGTTTTTTTTTTATTTTGGATTGTATATATTTCGTAGTACGTATATTTGTACATCCAACCGAATCTGAGTGTAGTTGTACGTACAACCTGATCTATACAACCTAATATGTAATTGTACGTTGAATCCTATTTTGTACAACCTAATCTATATAGTTGTACGACCTGATCTGTGTAGTTGTATGCACAACCATGTCTGTGTAGTTGTACAAGATAAGCTTGTTTTTGTACATGATATTGTGTGATGTTTATACATCTTATTTAGAACTGGATATAAATTTGGACCATGCACAGAATAGTCACGTACGACCTCACGCGTTACGTAGGAACACCTCGTCGCAGCCAGCCAGCAACGAACAGCCACGTAACGAAGGCTCCGCGCGCGCACCCGCCGGGTGACCTTCCGGGAGGCCTCCTTTTTTCTTCTAAGCACACCCCACTTAATCACTTGCGATCTACAACTTGCGAGCGAATTCCCACATCAAATCGCTCTGGTATCTGGATGGATGGCGTATCCCAAGGATCTGGCTAGCCTCGATTGTAGCACAAGGCCCCAATCGGGACCTTGCATGGACAGGAGTGCATAATCGGGACGGTTGGGTCTCACTTCTCAGCATGTCAACCACGCACATACATGCATATGTGACTATGTGTCCGTTCTTATTTCCGTTTTCTACTGGTTTGGTGGATCTTCGTGGTCCTTGCCCGTAGCGTAATAAGTAGTTTGTGGCGTGGTGGCTGGCAGAGATGGAATATGGTCGATTTGGTTGACGGAGCACACTATTTAATGTGTTAATTATGGGCTTTGATAAACATGTTTTAATGCATCTGTATGGTGAGGTGGCAGCGACATCCCTTGTCAGAATAAGATCCTCCCAGTCCTACACCGCTCCAGTGCGCCAGTGCCATTAGAGAGTGCATAGAGTCGTGCTTGTGTCTAGTCGATATTCTTAGATGTAGCACACTAATAAGGCATGGCCTAGTGGTGGGGAGAGGCTGATGCCTCCCCACCCACCCTCTTGCTTGCAATATCGGTATTGTTGCATCTTTCTTTCTATTAAAAACACCACATGGCCCCTCCCATGTAGGAATCATTTTTTTTATATTCTTAGATGTACTATTTTTCCATATTCCTTTGATGTGGTTGCAGGTCTGTTGTTTCTAATCTCATCGGTGGTGGTGGCGATGTTGCTACTATGGTGTACCGGTTTTATTGCTTATTGCTAGATGGTACAAGATTATTAGTAGATTAGTGGAACTTTTCTAAAAACATTGGATCGTCCACGAGCAAAGAACTAGACCTGCTGCCACGTTGCTTTGCTACCTCACATCACATGGTCACCATCCCAAAGCAACAAAAACCCATGTCCTGGCGTGTCCAAACCCATGGCCGCTGAACTTGGTGCCTGATACGAGCAGAAAGCAAAAGAAGGCAGAGCGTATCTCCGTGCGATCAGTTTCGTGGCCGCGCGCGGCGCTTTACTCGCTTCCCGCCGTTCAGCCAAACTGCAAAGATCACTGTTCTCATTTGATTTCTAGTTGGACTGTAGGAGACCGATATCTTGAGGACATCTGCTGCAGGCTACAGTAGTACCTGAATCCTTTTATATTTTAGTAGATCATGAGGATCTGGGTAGCACGTACTTTGGTAAATGCTGGATCTAAAAGCTGGAAATGTGCGGTGCAACTTTCATATGGTGCACTTTAGGCGGGGTGTTGTGTAGTGTTGATTGGAAATTTGGAAACGAAACGCATGTCGTTAAAGGCTAGCTGGTGCCGCTGTGGATTCTCACCATCTGCTGCATGCATGCCGATGAAGATACGGGAGGGGATCGTCTTTCTTTTGGTTCGGAGTTGATCTTCCCCAAAGCTTCTGAGGATCGGCTGTACTTCTTCTTCTTCCAGCTAGCCTAGAAGAAATCCTCTCCAAAGCTCCCTGCACATGGCACGCAGGAGGATGAAATCAGGAGGATCGCTTTCATTTTGGATCAAAGGGGGAGGGAGAGTGCTTAACAGGGGACTCTTATGTTCTCGTTCAGCTCGTGACCTCGTGTCTATTGTCTAAGACAAGTTGTTGAGTGAGTCGGTGAGTGGCGGCCGCCTAGTTGATTCTCTGGGCGGCGAACCACGATCGACTGATCTGACAGAGGCGGTGATCGAGATGGATCCATGGCGGCTGCGAGATGATGGATGGTGCGTGCGGATTAGTTTATTCTTGGGCGGCAGCAACGGTGGTGCTCTGTTCCCGCGACAGCATGTCTTCTCTCCTATCCGATCCTCCTCGGTCTCCTCTCATTCTCACCTCTTTCTCTCCTATAAATACCGCCTCTCCCCCAACACCACAACGCAACACACACCAGAGCTCCTCGATCAGCTACGTGAAAGAAACCAAGCAATTATCCACATATAAACAGAGAAGGATTGTTGTCTGGTCGTTTAAGGGACGTACGTAGTGGCAATGGCGCGCTGCTTGGTGTTCGTGGTGTTCCAAATCTACTGCCTCATCTCCACCGTAGGGCTGCCGCTCCCGTTGTTGGAGCCGGCCGAGCTCCTACAGCTCGGTGGCGCCAACGTGGGCGGCGGGCGGCTCAGCATCGACCCGGCTGACCTCCGGGAGGCGTCCGGCGACTTTGGTGGGCTCACACGCGCTGAGCCGCTGGCCGTGTACCACCCACGCAACGCCGGCGACGTGGCCGCGCTGGTCCGAGCGGCGTACACCTCCCCTCGCGGCGGCCTCCGCGTCTCGGCGCGGGGCCACGGGCATTCCATCAGCGGGCAGGCGCAGGCGCCCGGCGGGGTGGTCGTGGACATGAGCCGCCGCCACGGGGAGACCAGGAAAGACCGGGCATTGCCGGCGTACTCGGCGGCGCTGGGCGGGCACTACGTGGACGTGTGGGGCGGCGAGCTGTGGGTGGACGTGCTGAACTGGACGCTGGCGCACGGCGGGCTGGCGCCGCGGTCGTGGACGGACTACCTGTACCTGTCCGTGGGCGGCACCCTCTCCAACGCCGGCATCAGCGGGCAGGCCTTCCACCACGGGCCCCAGATCAGCAACGTCTACGAGCTGGACGTGGTCACCGGGAAGGGGGAGACGGTGACCTGCTCGGAGACGAGGAACCCGGAGCTGTTCTTCGGCGTGCTCGGCGGCCTCGGCCAGCTCGGGATCATCACGCGCGCTCGCATCGCCCTCGAGCCTGCTCCCCGCAAGGTAACACACACTCTCTCTATCCCTCCGACGCCACCATGCCATCGGCTCTTACACGCACACTACGCATCCATCATCCACACCATTTTTTATGCATCCACTTCTGCTTTGTTTTAGTTAGTTAATCGAGCTAGCTGCCCGATGTGGTAGAGGATCGAGTATCTCGTGCGCCTTTCCCTTTCCATCTCTCCCGTGTTCTTGTTCTTTCTGTGTCACCACCCTCGCTTTCCGACTAATTGCAATGCCCAATGGGGAACTTAACACTAGCCAAGCAAGTGGCAGGCGTCCCGGTTCGTGCGGCATCCCACCATTGTTAGGTACAGAGAAAATTAACACATGTCAACAAAGAACAGATAAAGATAACGATAAGAAGCCCAAAACGTGTTTGCTAATTATAGCCGCTCGACACATCCTTCTCCAAAACCAGCTTACGCGGGATGGACGACACGTATGTTTTGTTAGTCTCGCTTTTAATTTGTTTCAGAAGTTTTAGGGTGGTCTTCTCGATCGGCAGAATACACACACATTAGCTAGTGTTCAAAGTCCACCCACGATAAAGTCTTGAGAAATCAATACTACAGTAGTACCAGTTTAATTATATGCATGTGCGTCTGGTGGATCATGTTCAGGTGGTCAAGCCGCCCAGGTTGGTTGGGGGATAGATCGATCCATGGTCGACCAACTTGTCTTGCTGACCAATTCAGTCTTGTATACATATCTAGCACTACAAAACAGTACTGTACCCTTCGTCTACCTCATGAGATCTTTCGCAAGATCCTATATATACACATTCTCCCTCATGCATCTTAATAATTAGCTGACGAAATCCAAGCCAATTTGTTATTAAGCCGTACGTAGATCAAGGCTGATATCATTCAGCAGCCACATCAGTAGCTTGGCCAATGATTTTAATCATCCGCATGTTTTGGTTTGTTTTCTATAGGTTCGCTGGATCCGGGTGCTCTACTCCAACTTCACCGAGTTCACCGCGGACCAGGAGCGGCTCATCTCCCCGTCCCAGCACGCCGGCCGCGGCCGGTTCGACTACGTGGAAGGCTTCGTGGTCGCCGCCGAGGGCCTCATCAACAACTGGAGGTCCTCCTTCTTCTCGCCGCAGAACCCCGTGAAGCTCACCTCGCTCAAGCAGCACACCGGCGTGCTCTACTGCCTCGAGGTCACCAAGAACTACGACGACTCCACCGCCGCCACCGTTGATCAGGTCTCGCCGCCTTTCCCTGTCGATCGATCCAATAATGCTGCATTTCTCCTGACCTGACCGTCACATTTGTTTATGACGGTATTTCTTAATTCCCAGTTAGTTGTGCTACCTTTTCTCCGGCCCTAAGCCAATCATTGGGCTATATATGTTTTTCATTTAGTTAATTAGTCCCTTGTATAATTATTGGAGGTCACCCCGGCCCTGCAGATTATTAGTGTATGATGACGCCTACATTCAGGGCACAATGGATGCATAGATCTTGCCATACGTAATACTAGATCCTGCAATTCCGTTAGCTAAGCATTCGATCGAACTTATCATCAACCAGGATCTCGGATGAAGCTCCAGAGTTCTTGACCAGTGGAGTCAAGTGGAGAAGGCGTTACTTGATAGGAAAGCATATTTTTTTTTTCAGGAATTGTTGTTGTTTCAGCGCGGTAACGAAGGACTAGACTTTGTAGTAGTGCAATGAACCGCCAAATCTGATATACGTAATACTAGATCCTGCATTCGATCGCACTTATCAACCACCAGAATTTATAGTTTTGTAGTGGTGCAGTGAACCGCAAGTCTAATGAAACTAATTATGCAGGATGTGGATGCGCTGCTGGGCGAGCTGAACTTCCTCCCGGGCACGGTGTTCACCACCGACCTTCCGTACGTGGATTTTCTGGACCGCGTGCACAAGGCGGAGCTGAAGCTTCGCGGCAAGGGCATGTGGGAGGTGCCGCACCCGTGGCTGAACCTCTTCGTGCCGGCGTCCCGCATCGCCGACTTCGACCGCGCCGTCTTCCGCGGCATCCTCGGCAGCCGCACCTCCGGCGGACCCATCCTCATCTACCCCATGAACAAGCACAAGTAAGTCAGCGCATGCAGCTAATACTCCCTTTTTCACCTTCTTCTCTGAACTGCACTTCAAGTCAACCATTGAGTATCAATCAACGAGTAAGTAAGTTACTCCACCATTTCGATGCACGACTAGCGCTCATCGCCGCCCTCCATATGCAGCAGCCAGGGCGGCTCATCACCGCCCAAGGCATGCACGTGCGCATGATCTCACATCACATGCGACACAACACTGCTTAATCAGGTGGTGGGCACTGGTAGATTAATATATTTGGCACAAGTCGTTGCTTAATCACTTTCCCTATTGCCATCACCTTCGCCAGGATCCGGTGATCGGTGAATGGCGGCAGACATATCGCGCACTGGGGTGACAGCCTCTACACTGAATTTCTATATCTAAGCTAGCTAGTGGCGCTAACATGCCATTAGTTAACCGGACACCAGTCAGTTTTCCGGCCTGCGCCGACCAGTTATTTTAATCCGTTTCCAAACCACGACGGCCGCGCGGCACAGTCAGAATTTGGTTAATTAGCTTTTCTTTCCGGTGATGCATCAGTGGCCTGAACTGAATGCCAGATGCGTTGTCACTTTCACATGATCGATCAACACACAAAAGGACGCACCAGGCAGGATCGGCGGTAGTGGCGCTCAATCTCTTTTTAACTGATCATCAAACTGCTGCTTTTCCTACTTACTTTCGAGACGATTCATTCGTGATCGCCTGTTGTTAATTAAAAGAGGAACTAAAATTCTGATGGTGACGTGTTCTCTTTGTGTGGTGCAGGTGGGATCCGAGGAGCTCAGTGGTGACGCCGGACGAGGAGGTGTTCTACCTGGTGGCGTTCCTTCGGTCGGCGCTTCCCGGCGCGCCGCAGAGCTTGGAGGCGCTGGCGCGGCAGAACCGTCAGATCCTCCACTACTGCGCGGAGGCCGGGATCGGCGTTAAGCAGTACTTACCCAACCACAAGTCTCAGCCCGAGTGGGAGGCTCATTTCGGCC
Source organism: Poa annua (assembly GCA_026929855.1). Taxonomy (NCBI): domain Eukaryota; kingdom Viridiplantae; phylum Streptophyta; class Magnoliopsida; order Poales; family Poaceae; genus Poa; species Poa annua. The sequence continues at coordinate 116,516,436 of CM049428.1, read as the reverse complement.
CGTCGAGATGGGCGCGGTTTACGGGCTTAAAGACGGAGTTCGACCCCAAAGCCATGTTGGCCACCGGGCAGGGCATCTTCCCTCCGTCGGCCGATTCGCAACAACTGTTGTCCGATTCTTGACCGAGAAGACTAGCTATGACGATAACAATATATTCTAGCTAGATAGTTAGGTAGATCAAAATAGGAAGACTGATTAGTTAATTAGATTGACAATGTGTATATAGCTACTTAACTTAGATCATCAATTTTGGTGGGTTAATTATGTACAGTTAGGCCGATGAAAACTCAGAATGCACTGCATTGGCGTCCTTTTTTTGTGTACAACTAGCACAGGGGCACTCGCAAATGCGAGGGCATCACCTTTAGTATTTAAAACTGTTAAGTATGTAGCTTTTATCTTATAACACAACAACTATCCATCCCTTCAATTACCCCCTTCATTAAAATTACACGATATTTTAAATCTGGATATAGACATAAATGTGTAACTTTGTGAGTTTTCTACATGTGTATTTCCAAGAGATAACTAATAATTATTATGAAAAAAATTTATGGCAATATCCTACTATTTTACCATGAAACATCTTAAACTTCTTAATCATGATTCATATAGTAAATCCTGATAATCCTACCTATGCAGTTGACTAAAATCTCTAGAATTTTATTTGTCGCGAGGATATAAAAAATACAGTGAAAGGTTCCACTTCATCAAGATCCGAGCAAAAGCTAATTCTATTCTTACGCCACATCAGAAACTCATCATACATAATTCAATGTTGTAGATTTAATTAAGAGAAACATTAGAATGTTAATATTCAAAACGTATTCATGTATGATGTATCTTTGGTCTTCAAACCATACATAAGAGTTATACATATGTGTCATTTTTTTTTCTATATGCCAGAAAAACTGGTCAGATAAGAACTAAAAGATGCTTAAACCATAATTACAATACAGAATGAAACGAAGGTTTACACCTTGAAAGAGACCAACATACACTTAGTAATGAGTAATTCTTAAGTGACCAAGATAAGAAAAAGCACCCGAGCTAATGCATTTAGTTGCTACTGCAATATTTACTCATTTTTCTTTAAAGGATTAATACTGCAACGTTTAGTCGTTAGTCCATCATCACCATACTATTCATCGGTAAGAAAATATGGTTTCCTTTGTTGCACCAAATTAAATCATGGCAACATTACCCCCCACCCCCCGACCTGATTCGTTCATTCATATTAATGGTCATGAATTTAGGTCTACATTGTTCTTTTATATCACGTAACTCTCAGATTATTAGATTAATAGTTGATGATGAAATTTGCAAGGTCAAATGCATCTTAAAGTTTTGAAGCTTTAATAACAAACTATTGTTCAGATGCTTTTTTATAAATACTAATATTGGTTGCTTTGTTCAGAATTATAACACAAATTTGACTCTCCAAGTTGAAGCAATAACAATAATTTATGTTGTCCATATTAAAGTTGTTTTGGATGTGAAAGAAATAATAAATCACCTTTACGGCACATAATAAACCCGCATATTAATGGATTAATATTAGTCAAGTCTTGAATTAGACAATCATACTACACACTTTTTTTCTTCTGATTATAAGGCAACTTTGCCAATTTTGCACATGATTATATGTCTTACAAATAACAAATAATAATTATAAAACTATTTATCGGAAATATCTTAGTATTTTACTATTAAACGTCTTGACCTTTCCAATCGTGATTCATATAGTCATATTGCATGATTCATATAGTCATATTGCATGATTCATATAGTCATATTGCATACTGGGATGTACGACTTTAGTAGATCAAAATAATCCTACTTGTAAGGTCGACTTAAAATTATAGGATCTTATTTATCATGAGGATATACACAAAAGAAAAACGGGGAACGCTTCTTATTTTCTTACATGCGTCTCAACAACATTTTTCTAAACTACGATTAAAAACTTTATGATCTTTGTCTCTCATGTACATTTATGGAATAGCAAATCGTTTGTTTTTCTAGTCATTCTGATTACAATGATCGCAAAATTAAAATTGATCATACATATCATGATTGCTCATCGCCAAGGTTCGACATTTTAAATTTCTTACTTGCAACCACTCGATAAAAAATTCTTAAGGGATACAAAAAATCTGTATAATCTTACCTCTTATGTAAATTTATGTCATCAAAAATCATTTAATTCTCGAGTCATTCTGATTACAATGTTTGCCAAATTTAAAGTCAACCGGTATAGATATCATGAAAAATCATCTCCATGTCTCAACATTTTAAAATTCTCATATGCACCCTCTCGACAAAATTTTCTTAAGCTAAGTAGGAAAGACATATAACCTTGCCTCTCATTTATGTTACAAAACTGGTAGTAACTCGAGTCATTCTTATTATAGTGATGTAATTTTTTTGTAAATTAATTTGTTTATATAACATAATCCCATTGCCATACATTTCTATATCTTACATGCTTGATCCAAATTTTCCCGTTCTTGTTCATAAATTGCAATCTTGAGCGATAATTGGTATACCTCGTTAACTAATGAAGCCAGCACCATAGAAGATGACAGAGCATCAATAATTCCAAAATAAGGTGGAACAGAGCTGAATCTAAAATTTGAGTACATCCTTTACAATCCTATCTGCAGTGATCCGCTCGACTCTTCCAATCTTCGGTGTATCCAAAAAACTAAAAGTCTGTTTAATTTAGCCTCTACAAATATCTTTTCAATTCTTTATTCCAAAAAAGGCACACAATTTTTTAACCATATTTTGGCCCAAGAAAAACTGAAATAATATTGCAACCTTGTTGATGTACGATCTAACCAAATATACTATCTCGTTCATGTTCATTCGTGATAGTCCACCCGCATCTAGCTCGTACTACAGACCTAGTGCAGCAGTCGAACATTATTATGCATGGAAATATTATCCTCCTTGGAGTCCACCTTTGATCTTCTCCACCTCGACACGGTCGTGTATGGTTGAGCCATGGATTCATGTGTTGGAGTAAAAATCAGCAAACCGTTGTCTTGTTCCAAGTAATTGAATTTTATTCCCACATCAGGTTCATCGTGTGTGGGCCTCCATAAATACATTCACCCAATGTTCCAGAAATATTTTTCATTGGCGTGCATGACATACGCCTGCACGCGTGAGCTGAATATCCAAACAAGTATCTTCTCTATCTAAATGGGAGAGCCCCACTAGCTGATTTCTCTCAACATGTAGACTATGCACATCAACAAGATTCTAATTGGTCCAACATCACCATATCATCCCCACTAAGCTATGCCATGCCATCTTAATTACTATTTCATTTTATTTTGTTCACCCTAATAATGCGTACACCATTGTTCTGTTTGTTTCTTTGCAATTTGTTTCACATTGCCTCGCACACTTCCTTTGCTCCACTAAGCACACAATAAATGTAACGGAAGCACCAAACATCCATGAACGAATTTGAACGGACTGTTGTGTCCTTATAAATATAGCTCCACTTACATGCCCATCCCTCCACCACACACAGATACGCACGGCCGCCCATGGCTTGATCAGGTTCACGAAAGTTATTAGAATTGCATCGTAAAGATTCTTGGTCTATGTGGATTGCTCATCGCTTGATGAATTCCATCTAACTCATGTGAGTAGACAGCTTTAGCGATCTAGGAATAAAAACCTACAATTGATAGTTAAATCTTATGGTGTTTTCCATTTAAATATAGGCTAACTGCAGTGCTTTTTTTTCTTCCCTACATGCTACACGTACAAACATGGTGGTTCTGTCCTTGGAGCTCTCTTTAATTCTGTTACGATCATCACAATTCACTTCAGAGCCTTCACACGTTCTCATGTATGTCTCTTCTTTCGGTATGCTTTTCCTAACTGCTTACTGACTGACGAGGTGGTAACTCGACAAGTCCCAGGGTTGTGCACCCCGGGTTGATTGATGGGGAAAGAGATAGGTGTTGGTGATCACTACGGCTGACAAGCAAGGATTTACCCAGGTTCAGACTCCCGGAGGATAACACCCTACTTCCTGCTTGTCTGATTGATTATACGAGTAGCGATTACAATGGCGAGATTACGATCTCGCTAGGGTTTGTAGCGATGACTATGAGCGTGTCTCTTTGTTGTCCCGGGGACGAGCCACCCTCCTGGTTTTATAGGTAGCCAGGTCTCGGGTGGTCGATGCCGATGGCGATTACAGATATGGCAGGTTATGCGACCTAACCGACTTGGACTAGATTACACGGTACCCCGCGTGGGCCTTCTGTGGGCCTCCAAATCTTTGGCGCGGCCCAGGTAGCCTTATCGTGGGCTACCCGAAAGGTAGCCCCACGTCAGTAGCCCCCGAGTGCTTGGTCGAAGCGTAGAGTCGGGTAAAGGACTTCTTCCTCCTAGACGCGCCATTGGATTGCTTGAGCTTGAGCTTGAACTCGATTTCTTCAGTCGAACCGGGGTCTCCCGATGGGAGTAATACCTGCAGTCGAATTACTTTGCTTTTGGTCTTCTTGTGAAGCGTCAGTTCAGCCTGCTGGCTTACTTGTAGATGGATTCAGCTGATTGAGCTTACTCGATTTTCTTTGCCACCCGAATGATTCCTTCGGGTGCTCGGATCAAGTGTCGATCCTACTTTGTTTGTTTCAGCTGAAGAGCTTACTACTCGAATCATTCTGTCGAGTTGTCGAGCTGTTTCAGTTGATTTTAGAGTCGTTGGCTTGATGACGTCACTGATGACGATCCATTGCACGCCTCTGCGCCTGATGGGATGTGACGTGGCGGGGCCCACTGTCAGAGCTGACCGCGGTCAGCAGTTGTCACGTTTCCGAACTGGGCGCGAAATTTGCGCGCCATGATGATGATGAAGGGAATATGCCCTAGAGGCACTTAATAAACATAGTTTATTGGCAATATCCTAATCGTTCATTATATGTTTTACACCATGCTATAACTGTATTAAGCGAAAACATTAATACATGTGTGGTAGATAAACAACCAGGTCACTAGTAGCCTCTACTAAGACTAGTTTCGTTGCGCGATTGTTGATCAAGGTTTTCCGATCATAGGGCATGGCGCCGGTCAGCAATGGAAGTCATATCGTTAGGTGTAACGATGTGATGGACATACCAGTATTTATAGGACATAGTCATTACGCCTTAAGACCGTGAGATCAACTCTTATTGTTAACCCTGTAAGATACTTTGATCGCACCAAACGTCATATCTTATATAGTGTGACAATGATAGGTGATACTTTTGGGTATCGGAAAGGGGTAGTTGAGACGAGGGGTCAACAACGGGATTTGTCAGTCCGCATAGCCGGATAGATATTCTAGGCCCCACTCGGTGAGATTATGTCAAATGAGTTTGCAAACATGTGACTAGGTCACCAGCTGACATAATATCATAGACGAGTAGAAGATAGCGATGTCGGTAACGAGATCATGCTAGGTATGGAGATATTTGAGAATGATACTCGGACACGCTAAGTATCGCCATGACAAAGGGTTTAAGACTAGACGTCCAGGTTTGATAGATGAAAGTCATTCGTTATATCACAGGGATTAATTCATGGGGTCCAGGCCTACGAGTTAGTCGTCGATCATAGAGGAGTCTTGATCGTACCTGTTATTATATCGAACCGCTAGGGTAACACACTTACGGGGTTTCGACAAGACAACCGGAAAGGAAAGAGATCACCGGGAACGTCCCGGGAGGGGTCCGATGGAGATCGGGCAGCGCCGAAAGAGTTTTCAGAGTTAGGAAAAATTATATATATTATGTTTGATATTAATTAGTGTAATTAATATGCAAATATGATTTTTTATATTTATTTTCGAATTTATTTAGGCTGATTTCCCTAAATGGGCCGGTCGGCGCACCTGTCTTGGCCACACCAGGCAATGGGGGATAGTCCCACATTGCCTGGCTGGCAAGGTTGGCTCCCCCCGGGAGAGTATATAAGAAGGGGCACCCGTGGCCTTTTAATTCACCAATTAATTCTCAATTTCTCTCTCGATCTTGTGGTTCCCTTGTCTGAGCCGCGCCGAGTAGAGGAGGGGGATCTCTTCCACCATAGCCCGCTGCCGCGCTGCTGGTGTTCCGGTCCAAGTCTTCCGCTGCTCGTCCTGGACTGGAGCTTCGGAGGCCGTCGTCTCCACCGTATGTGTGTGACGCCCTGCGAGGTGCTGCGCTAGCGGTACTCGGAGGACTACTTCCTCCACCCGACCTTGAGGTCATCTTCGTCGTCTTCGTCGCGCCGAGTTATCCGCGACCTAGAGGTCGGCTACGTCGTCTTCGTCGTCAACGCTTGTGCGGGAGCGTAATCCCCGCTATTCGGTCTACGAGGGTATGTATTCCGATCTCCGCCGTACTTCTATATCTGCATAGTGCAGATCTTGGCTAGTTTAAGGATATCGTTGCTAGGAATTTTTTTGTTTTCTGCACTCGATCCCCTTCAGTGGTATCAGAGCCGATCTATCGTAGATATAGCTGCACACTGTTAGAACCCGTGTTCTGCACGGGGGCACCGTTCCTGTTATTTGCTACCCTCTAGCGTGCACTTGTGATTCCAGCGGCATCGAGTTGATGAAGCGGCCCGGACCGACTTTACGCGTACGCTTACGCGAGACAGGTTCCACTACTAACATACGGCTTGTACCGTATCTGTGGCTGACGGGTGCCTGTTTCTCTCTCTTTAGTTGGTCTTGCATTTTCAATGGAGGGCCCGAAAGGGATGCTTAAACATGCAATTATTGGATCGTTGGTGTGATCATAAGGTTCGTAGGTATGAAGCGGTTCTATTTACGAAAGCCCCGAGCCACGTAAAATATGCAAAAGATAAAGTAGAAGCGTCTAACTTTATTTTGCAGGGGCTATGTGATATGGTCAAGGTAGGTTTATTAAATTTTTTATAAACTGCGGGCGCCAAGAAGACCATGGCGCATTGGACTATATCACATTGCATTACATTTGATGTTTTGTGTGCATCTTATATTGTGTGATTGTATATATAGTATATATTAGTTACACGGCGGTAGCTATATAAGATGATCCCTTCAAAATACCACTAGTGTTCTCCCTCCAACGCGCACCACCAAGAAAGTTCTACGTTATGAGGCAGGCCGTGATGATCGGGTGTCAGACATATCTTCGTTCGCATACGGTGGGTGTAAGCCATGTTGCACAAGCGTCAGCGTGGAGGTTTTTGGTGGCGAGCCTAGCATATTCAGAAATATGGCCTCGGAACAGGGAGACCGAAAGGTCGAGCACGAGTCACAAAATTGGTGTGGCGGACTTTTGTCTACTCTTGAAGTTGTGCCGCCGGCTCTGATGATGAGGGGTGGTGCAATGGATGGGGGTCGTGTAATCGCTTAAACGACCAGGAGGGATGTTCGTTTGAGTGGGAGTTCAGATAGTTATTTTCTAAAATACTAGAACTCAGAATATAATGAACAGAGTCTGTTTTGCAAACCTTTGTAGATATTAACCATTGTGATAGCATCTTTTCAAATTAGGCGCATTCCTGCGATTGAGAAACTTAAAAGGTTGGGTCCAAACTTCATAGTTTTATGCTTTAGCTTGAGGATACTCCTTGTTTTACACCGTTAGCTCTTTGTGTTACAATACCCGCTAGGAGATAAACCCGAAGATTCCGCTGACAAAAGATAATTTGGATTATCAGATTTTGTGCGGATGATATCATCATAGTCCAGTGTATGCTATGATCTCTACCATAGAGAACCAACGGTGGGTACGAGTTTTTAGATCGCGGACATATGATATGGTCGCTAAACTCGGGGTACCCAAACGTTGGGTTGATGAAGTTTATCAGTACGTTGACTGATTGTCTTCTCAACCAAGATGGAAGAGAATACACACATTGAGGGAGCACGTGGCGGTCATACTTAATGACATATGTTCATGATTAATGAACATTGAGACGCCTCGCTCAGCTTAATTACTGGATGACAGACATCGTTGCCAAGTGCAAATCCTTTGTCATAGACTATGTCATGCAAGGGGAACCGTTCACCTTCATGGTTCTTGATTACGGTGGAAGTATCAAGAAAATGAAACAGATCGCCGGAAGTCATCAATGATGATGGTGTATATATTATATACATGTTATGAATGTTTTAGCTAAGCAAGTACTCGCAGTAGTGACTAAGTTTTGAACTAGTCATGTTTTGTGAAAACCGGGTTTACTGCTTGAGTAGCTTGAAAGGATGAGGCGACATTGCGTGTTGATAATGGCAATCAAGTTGTTGTGATGGCCATAGACACTCTCCCTCTAGATCTACCATTTGGGTAAATTCTTTATGATCGCCTGTTAGTATGATAGTTACAAGTGTGTCTCCTCTAGCGAGACACTTGTTCATACATGATAGTGACAAATTGGTGTCCTATATTTATGAAGTAATGATCATATGCCGATTTGAATTTAGATGGTAGAAGCTCCCACATTCATAATATTAATGCCAAATGATACAAACTTAATAAAGACACCACATATGTGTGGCACTACCGTTTAGTCATGTCAATGTTATAGTCAATGCATTAGCTCCATACCGAATGGACCTACAAGTCCTAAGATTTGATCTTTTGACACTTGCAAAATAACCGTGACACCGTTTTCGGAAAGCGGGCATATAACTTATTGATAGTCATACATAGAGATGTATGTGGTTCAATGAAGTAATTGACGGGTAGGGGAGATCTTTATTTCGTGAACTTCACTGAACGTTTTGAGTATAGCTTGTTGAGAATCATGCATTTCGGTGTATGTGAATCAATGAAGTACTTTAACGTGTAGTGGAAGACTTTATTTCATAGACTTCATGAACATTTGAGTAGATATATGAATATCCACTCGGGGAATGTTAGCCTGGAAATTTTGATTCAATCAAACAAGTCCAGAATGAAGTAGGAAATAAACTTAACAAGAAAATCAAATTCCCGCGATGCATATCAAGGAAATAAAGATTTGAGTTATAATATGGCACATCATTGGAAGACTTATGAGAAGAGTTCCACAAATTACGTCGCATGGAACACCATAGTGTCATGGTGTGTTAGGACGTCGTAATTGCACTCTATCGGATAGTGTGTGGTAAATAAATCTCTTACCGAATTATTGTGATCATTAGAGTCATATGGTAGAAACGTAAACACTCACGTTAATAAATAGGGAAACCATTTGAATCCATGGAGACAATACCATACGAGTGATGGCATGGCTTTTGAGCCTGGATTGTCGTTTCAGCAATTTAGTGTTTCGATGTAATCGAACCTAAAATGGATTAATCTTTGTAGTATACCCTACCTAAAGAGTTAGTTGGGTACATGTCTCACGACATAGGCAAAATCTTTGTCGGGATATACCTTGCGAAAGAAATAGTTTCTTGTCCGAGGGTATAAGTGAGAAACAAAGTAGAGCAAGACAAAGTTGGTGAACTTCCTGTCCAGACATCAGAGTGGCGCAATCGAAAGTGTTTTCGGTGTCAGGCTCCACAGCTTGAAAAAGCTGATGATTCAAGATCATGATGTTCTGAGCTCATACTAAGAGCGTAGGCATATGAGGTTGTGTTCCACACTGTGTGTTACGACAATCTTGTTATGAAGGTCATATTAATGGAATATGATAGACCTACGAACTACGAAGAAGAGATGGTGGACCTAAGTCCGAGAAATGGCTATGAGTCATTTGTGATCCGAAATAAAATCCATATACGATTATCAGGTATTGACTTGGGAGATCTTCTTGATGGCATCTAGGATGTTAATAGTATATGGAATTTTATGAGAGAGTAGACATTGAGCAAATTCGGTTTGTCGTGAAACAGTTCCGACAGATTCAAAAGTTGACCACATGAGAGTTTGTCTCAAGTGGCGAAGCCTAAATCTATTCTGGGTCGTTTAGCAATCACTATAATTTCGAATGAGAAATTGATAGATGGATGAGAAAACCATGGTTCTTAATAGTGTAATTAAGAATGGTTTGTAATCCTGAGGATGCTAAACATGTGTGCAAACTTCGGTTGTCCATTCATGGGCAGAAGCAAGCATATCGGAGCTGGAATCTTCACTTTGATAATATGATCAAAGGATTTTGGAGTTGTCCAAAAATAGTTGAAGAAACCTACATTTGCAAAGAAGTGAGTGGGAGCAAAGTAGCTTTCCTTGATCTTGTATGCGGAAGACATATTTGAGTGTGAGCTAAGTAGCTTTTCCTTGATCTTATATGCGGAAGGCATATTTGAGTGGGAGCTAGGTGTCATTCGTGATTTTGTATGTAACGACATATTGAATGACACAGATCCTCTAGTAGAGTGTAAAGGATTATTTAAGTGATTAAATTTTCTATGAAATGAAGTTAGGAGTATTAGGCATCCGATTTATAATTGTATAGATCGTAAGGGGCTTAATAACATTAAGTCGGAATATTTCCTAAGTCAAGATTCTGAAGTGTTTCAGAATAGGACAAGCAAAGAAAGAGTTTCTTGCTTGTATGACTAGGAAAATATTAAGTTTATCTTGGTTTTTTCAGTGATAAAAAATGATGTTTGACATTCTCTATGTATCACACATAGAGTCTATCAGACTGAAAGCTCGACTTAGTGTGACCCGAGTTCTCGGTTGAAGAACAGGTTCTAGAGTGATCCTTGTGTGGATCAATGAACAAACGTTAAGTTTATTCTTCAGTGTCTATGAGAACTGAAGATAGGTTTTCTAGTAAAGGGTAAGAGTGGAATGGCAACTTGCCGTAAAGCGGTTACGATGATGCAAGTTATTACACTGACCCATACGACTAGAAATCTCATATAGGAGATGCCCTTTATTTTGAAGATAGACATGGTTAGTTTGCGAAGTCGCATATGAATGCACTGTCGCACAATCTACATAGGTATAGAAATATGTCGCGACTTTAGAAGTAGCAAGTGTGATTGGACTGAGCAGTTTTCCGAGCGTAGGTGGTCCCCTTAATAGATCTCTTAGACTTTTAAGGCGCATGCTACGCGAATGCTCGAGTCTCACTCCATCCACTGGGATATATTTCACCGTCATCGTAAGATATGGGTTGATGTCAAACTAGGTGACATAGAAGTGTTGCAAAGCACATATAGGTCTCAATGTGTGAGATCTATTGACTGTATTCCTCTTCCACGAGGCGAGCAGGCACCAAGATGCTATGGGTGTTGAGCTTTTACCAAGTTGTAAACTAGATTAAGTGTTACTCTAGTGCAAGTGGGAGACTGAAGGGAATATGCCCTAGAGGCACTTAATAAACATAGTTTATTGGCAATATCCTAATCGTTCATTATATGTTTTACACCATGCTATAACTGTAATAAGCGAAAACATTAATACAGGTGAGGTAGATAAACAACCAGGTCCCTATTAGCCTCTACTAAGACTAGTTTCGTTGCGCGATTGATGATCGAGGTTTTCCGATCATAGGGCATGGCGCCGGTCGGCAATGGAAGTCATATCGTTAGGTGTAACGATGTGATGGACATACCCAGTATTTATAGGACATAGTCATTACGCCTTAAGACCGTGAGATCAACTCTTATTGTTATCCCTGGAAGATACTTTGATCGCACCAAACGTCATATCTTATATAGTGTGAAAATGATAGGTGATACTTTTGGGTATCGGAAAGGGGTAGTTGATACGAGGGGTCAACAGCGGGATTTGTCAGTCCGCATAGCCAGATAGATACTCTAGGGCCCACTCGGTGAGATTATGTCAAATGAGTTTGCAAACATGTGACTAGGTCACCAGCTGACATAATATCATAGACGAGTAGAAGATAGCGATGTCGGTAACGAGATCATGCAGATCCACGATCTGACCCCCAATGGCGTCTTGAGCATCGCTAGCTTTATCGTGCTATGCGAGTGCTTCCTGGGGATCGCACCCCACTGGGCGCTGTGAAAGTCGCTCTTCCTAGTTCGCAAGAACAACGGGAAGGGCGGGTTGCCCTACCCAGTGGGCGGCTTCGGCATCCAGGTGCGTGGCAACACCACGTACTTCGAGATGAAGAAGTCTGACTCCGTCCAGGGGTGGCGAAAGAAATGGTTCTACATCCAGGGGTACCAGGAGGGTGTGGAGCAGTTCGACAGCGTGCGCGGGTTGCGGAAGACCCGCGCCTGGGCGCACCCGCTCACCGCGGAGGAGAGGGAGGCGACGATGCCTCTGCTGGGCCTGCTGCGCGACGTCCTCAAGACCCTCGGGCGAGATGCGGGTGGCGTCTTCTTGATGGCCACTTTCTTCCGTCTTCGGGTTCAGCCGCTCGCTGCTCGGCCCCATCAGATGTGGGCCGCTGAGGGTGCCAGCATCGAGCCACTCGACGATGAGGGGGTGGAAACCAAGGTGAGGAGCATCACCAATCTCCGAGCCACGGACCATTGCAACATCAAGTGTCCCGTCGCGGCGTACGGAGCCGTGAACCCTGTTCCAGAGGTAAGTTTTTGATTCTTCCTGATTCTTCTTGACTCTGTATTCGACTTGCGTCTACTTGCTCATTTATTCGACTTGCGTCTACTTGCTTCAGGGTCGTTCTCTTCTGGTTAGCCTTTGTAGCGTACCTGCACTTTAAATAAGGCAGATACCTGTGTATAGTGCAAATCCCTGGATCGATTCATTTGCACACACAGTTTACGATGTAATATCACAACAAAGCGTCAATTTTATTACATCGATGATCCAGAATTACAAAATATTTGATACAAGTTGCAAAGCAATAAAGCTAGCATTGAAAAAGTACACAGCGGAAATAAAATAGCAGTGAGTCTCTATAACTTTCATGCTGCCACAGGCGAAAATATGTTGGTTGTAGACTCGAAACCTTTAAACGAAACCTCACTCGTCATCTGATCAAATCTGCAATAAGAAAAATATTGCAACAACGTGGGTCAGATTCCATTAAAAATGGAGTCTGGCAAGTGACACTATGGTGGACACTTAATGGAATAACTCTAAAGCCTATATGCATATTTGGCTGGTGGAGTTCAAGGCTAATTTGCATAAAGCAAATTTTTTCTACTCTTTTGAAAACACTTTTCTTGAAATCAAGACGAGTATGGCATGAAAACCATAAATCTCATCTTCCCTTGTTCACCCATCAAGTTTTATTTCTGAAGTTGGAATGATGGAATCCTCCGTTGACGTCCGTGATCAGCTGCTCAAATTGTCCATACCGGGGACACGGCTACGTACTTAGTTTTACACTCTGCAGAGGTTGTGCACTTTCACCATTGTACCCATTCAACCCAGATTATCCTTTTCACACCATTTGTGAATAGGAAAGGAGATGAATGAGACGAGATCTTTCAGAAGCATTTTCCCTCCCACTCTGGCTTGACCCGTTCCACCTAACATCCCCCTACATCTGCTTGTCAAGCCGGAGAGAGTCCACGCAACATAATTGATCAAGCCAGAGCCCATATGGCAATGGCTGCACTGGAAGCAATCGTCACTCGGAGTTCTTCAGATTCCTCTGTTCCTGGGTGGCCATTCACAAGTGTACATACTCCAGGAACCATAGACATGGACCTGAGTAGCCACTCAACATAAACCATGCAACCACTTACCACCCAGGTGTTTCATTCTTAACTTAGTAGAATTTAGATTTTCACAAAACCACATTTGCATAGCATCAATAATTCTACTAAGTATTGCATAGGAACCTAGACACAGGATTAAGGAATTCTACACAGGTTTAGCATAGCAATAGTATCCTACACATGCATATAAAAATACACTAAGTAATGCATATAGAAATAATAGGAAGTTTATGAGGTGTTCCACTTGCCTTTGAATGTTGTCGTTGTTCACAACTCTTTTCAACGATACTCGGGAATCTCCGTTCAATCTAACAGTATAGACAAGCAACAATACAACAATCAACAACAAGCACAACTCCACAATGCATATAAACACATACTAGATGAATAAATAAGTTTTATAAAACTTTCTAAGGAAAATATGTTTATGCATGATGTGCAAAATATTCCTAAGGGCTAGAAATGCTTTTTCATGCCATGAAAATCTTTTAAGTTAATGCAAGGCAAATAGGTTGGTCCAAAAGGACTAAGGGCCAAGGTCATAAGTTGAATAAAATATTTTGTTTTATATCATCTTGAATAAGCACTCTAATGGCTTAGTCTTGATGTGCAAAATACTTAGAGAAAATACTAGCTCTATTCTTCGAGGTGATCAACAATTATTATCAACTCTTTGTAAATTGGACATTCACTATAGTGAGAGAGACAGACACCCGGCCAGCCACTTAAATTGTGGAACAGGTCTCATGTACGTGGACATGTAAGGTTTGTTTCCAGGCCGCTTCATCTCACTCTGCTGCTAGGATCCAACAACTTCAAGATGATAATATCATGATCAAAATTGTTTAAGTCAAATGTGAAAGACAAGATTAGGAAAGAGGGAAAAGATAGAAAGAAAGATGTAGTTGTCCTCCAGGCTTCATCTCCAGACTTGTAACTTTCTTCTGGATGATGTCTTGATTGAGCTCTTGGTAGTCTTGATGAATCTTCGGACTTGGTGGTTCTTGTATCCTCGAGGCTGGTCTTTGATTTACTTAGTCATCATGAAGTCTAACAGAAGAAGGAGGGAGAAAGAAGAAAGAGGGAGAAAGACTTAGAAAATATTTCTGGTTGGTCTTCATGAACTTCTTCTTGATCTTTCTTCTAAGTGCTTCCACTCCTTGGAGATTCTTCTGGAGTCTCGTTTGGCTAAGTCCTTCATTGGTCTTCCAGCTCCATGTTGAAAATTACTAAGTGTATAAGTGTAGCACTTCACAAAAATGCTAAGTTGAAATTATTTCTAACTTAGAGAAAACTAATGAAGAGGGGTTTTCCTATGAGAATAAAATATGCTATGAATGAAATGAAATTTTAAATCACCAGAAACATAAAAATAACTTTTGTGATTTCTTTATAAATAGGCATGAATTTATAAATGCAATTTAATTAATTTCTAATTTTGGAAAAAATATAATAAAAGGAATAATTATAAGATTAAAGTTTTCTATGATTAAATTTTTATAATATAATTTAATCAATAGTGTTAATAGACAGAGGTATTTTAATTAAATTTATAGAAATTTACTTTAATCAATAATATTAATAGTTATGTTGAAATAGTCAAACCATTCAAATTAAATATATAACTATGAATTCATTCAAAAATTACTCAAAAATATTTTATAGCAGTGGCATTAATTTACAATTATTCTAAAGTTTCTAAAACAATTTTATTCGCAATTTTTGGATTTATAGATTTAAAGTTATTACAAATATACTCAAATTCCCCATTTGAAATTTGAATATTTTATACTAAGTCAAATTTGAATTTTGACCGATCTAAAATAATCTACATGTCAAGAGCTTTCAAAAAATATAAAAATTATTAAATTTGGAGTTGTGGTTAAAAAGTTATAGATGTTTTAATTACAGGGACTAATCTGCAAAACTTCCAATTAAAATTAAAATAGAAAATGATTTACATGCTGGCGCTGACGCGGATGCTGACGAGGCGCTGACGGGGCATGACGTGTCCTTCCCTGATTCGCCGATACCCCTTCATTTAAGTCATCCTATTCCAGCCGTCGGATCGAGATCTAAAGGCCTACGTCTAATGCTATCCGATCTAATCTGGACCGAAGGATTTCAATCGGACGGCGCTGGGACTTGGACCATACCGTGGCGGCGGAGTTCACCGGAGATGGCGACGACGGCGGCGCTGCGGTCAGGCGTGGACGCTCTCGTCGTTTCGGTTCCTCCCCGGGCTCGTGGAGGTGACGTAGAGGTGCGGCTGGGCAAGGCGGAGGCGATGGAGAGGTCGGTGCCGTGTCGTTCGTCTCGGTGTGGCGGCCTTGGGCGGATGAAGAAGTGCGGACGCCGGCGAGCTTCGGCTCGTGCTTGACGTTCTGGTAGCAACAGAAATCCGAGGAGGGGTCAGGACGATACGCGCGGCCACGGCGAGTCAGGTGGAGTGGGTCTCGGTTCTGAACATGCACTAACCTCGCCGGAATCAAAGAGCAATGGCGGCGGCGGCCGTGGACTCCGGTGAGCTAATTTGGGCGGCCTGGGGGCGCTCGAGCTAGGTTTGGAGAGGGGAAAAGGCGGCGGGATCTGGGGTATATATGGGGCGCACGGGGAGACTTATTGCGCAAGAATCGGCGCCCGATTTCAACCGTAATCGGATTGAACTCCTCCGGTAGAGGTTTGGTTGGGATACGATTTGATGAAGAATATGACATGTGGGGTCCACATGTCGGCGACAGAGAGGATAGGTGGGCTTCTGCTGGGCTTCTGGCGGCTGCGCGCGCGGGAGAAAGCGGATGGGCTTCGGCCCAGTTGGCTCGGGCTGTTCTTCTCTTTTTTTTTTGACAAATCATTTTCTGTTTTCTGTATTTTAAAATAACTTTTAAAATATAACTCCAATTCAACTCAAATTAGATTCTAAAAATTTGTAAAATCAATGTCTATCATTTAAAACCTTTGTGGCATGTTTTGAACACTTTTTTAACATTAATAAATATGAAATATTGATTTACTATAAATTTGACACTATATGTTAAATTTGAAACTAGGGTTTAATAATTTTTATTTTTGGCTAAACTAAATTCTATGAAATACCCATATTCAATTATGTTTGAATTTAAGTCATTTAAACACATTTTCTTAAACATGCATCTTTATTTTGGTTTAATAGAAGCATAATATAATATAAATAATTTTAAGGTAATAGGAAATATAATGGATTCTAATGTTAATTAAATTTTATTTTGTGTAACATTATGTTTTATATTAAGATAAATCATTTGAAACTTCATAAACAACCTTGGAATTTTTTTTAGATTTAATTCTTTTCTTATATAGAATATATATTCATGAGAATCATTTTATGTTTTGAAAATAAATGGAATTCATTTTAAGCTAATGAAATGTTTATTTGGATAATCCATTTATAAACTATATGAATTTATTAGAGTTATAATCTATAGGGTGTAATTTCAACACTAAGTTTTTGAACTAGTTGAAAGAGTGAAAAACTATTTGACAAATAGATCATGTTTTAAATAGTTTAAAAAGAACACTTGTAAATATTATTTTAATTTATGAATAGCTATGGCTATGTGTTGGAATCATACACTTATGAGGAAACTATTTATTTCATGAAATGGGTTTGAAGGTTTTTCACATTCATCAGTTTACATATTAAGGGTTTTGAAATACAATGGATAATGTAATGTTTAAAGTGAGACATTTGAATTATTAAACTCTTTCCAATAAGTTTGAAGTCTTTCATAGTTGGTTTTCTTATGCATTTAATATTTTATTTTTAATCAAAACAAAAGTTTTAAATTTTAGTGATTTTTGAACTTTCCACAATGTGGGGATGTTACAGACTACCACCCTTAAAAGGAATCTCGTCCCTGAGATTCGGAGAAGCTAGAAAGACAATGAAAATGCTTGATTGATTCTGATACCTCGGGATGTTTTGGGAAATGAAATTTCTGACATGGAAACTTGAAAACTTGGCAGCGAATGATTTTTCTGATTAGGAGGATGGAAAGAAGGATAGTTTGAGATCTCTGGGTTTAAGCGACTGGGTTTGAATTATCTAGGTTGCTACCACCCTTAAAAGAAAAGTTTTGTTGATAATTAAACATTCTAATGTACAACGGAAAATCAAGGTAATCTATTACAAACATCATCTAACAAACATCAAGCAACAAGGTTCAAACACAAGCAAATGCATACATGAAAAATTCAAACTTATTTTGAGAAATCGAACAATTCGTTTATCGAACGAAACACACCAAAGTCGTGGGAATACGAAAGCAACAGTACTGCCATACCACAATTTGATAGGTCAATACACTAAATCAATACGATAAGCTAAATAAGATAAATGGTGGTCCCTCTAACGTGGTTTTGATTGCTACACCTATCCCTCCTAAATATTACGCTTGTGTTTTATTGCGTGGTTATTTGCCAGAGGCGTGACTTCTCCCTCAGTTGACTCTTCAAACCGCACCTCTTCGGGATCTTCTTCCTCTGGTCCTTCCTCCTTCGTAGCTGCAGATACAGTCACATCTCCAGTGCCTTGGTCACCTCCTTCTTCAGCTACTGGCGGTGGTGGAGGTGGAATGAGTTGCGCCTCAAGCATGCTAATTTGCTCATCCTTGCCAATGTTCTCCAAATGTAGGTCATGGATGAGTTCCTCCAAATGACCAATAAGATTTTCAGAAGCCTGGAGTTCTTGGGTTTTTGCGTGTATGACGGCTTGTGCATGATCCGTGACGTCATAAGCCTGTTGGACCTTCCTGGTCAGACAGTTGATGAGAAAATCCAAGTCTTCAAACGTCTTGTTAACGAGGGGCAGGTCCGGGCGATTTCCCGTGTGAGCCATCGAGAGACCCTGTGCATCCCTCTTCCCAAAGGCACGGAAGGGCGATCCTGGTGCTAGCTTGTTGCGATACTTGTAACACAAACGAGCCATTAAGTCCACCATAGCTATGTTCACTCCCTCAATCCACTCTGGGTAGTAGGTGACATAGTCCACGGGCTCGAAGTCTGGCATCGTAGGATCCGGGGTCATGATGGTGCGGATTTCCCAACGTGTCCCATGGGGTATGTCGCTCTCCTCCTTCCTTCCTCGGAAATAGGGTGGTGGTAGCTTCAATACACTTGTCAACCTAGACAGCTGCCTCCCAAAGATGAAACCCGACAAAACTCCAGCATACGCAGTCTCAGTGTACTCTCCCATCTAGAATTTTGAACAGGTAAGAGTATTAGAATTTAAAAGGAAAGGGAAAGATGCAAGACAAGATAATGTAAAAGAATATTAAAGGAAATTTCAAAAATTTACTCATGTCTTGGAAACCTAGTTTAGTTAACTATTTAACCTTTGGGGTCTCAGTCCAATCCTAGGGGTTTCGAACCTACAGGCAACACAGTGCTCTGATACCATCTGTAGCGTACCTGCACTTTAAATAAGGCAGATACCTGTGTATAGTGCAAATCCCTGGATCGATTCATTTGCACACACAGTTTACGATGTAATTGAATGGGTTACGGTGCAGAAAACAATAATTTTCTAGCGAGCGAAACCCTAACTAGCCAGGATCTATCTATCTAGTACATGCGATAACGGTGGCGGAACGGGTTACATTACCTCCATGTAGACCGATAGCGGGGATTACGCTCCCGCACAAGCGTTGACGATGAAGTCGTACGTAGCCGACCTCGAGGTCGCGGAGAACTTGCCGCGATGTCGGTGTCGATGACGCCGGGGTGTCGACGATGATCTGCGTCGACGGGCGTCGGGCGGAAGAAGGCAGAGCGCCAGCACCGGGGCTGGTGCGCCGGCGGTAGAGGGGGGAAGGCGCGGCGGCTGCAGGGGGCGAGACGACGTCGCCCAAGCTCCTCAATAGAGTAGCCTCCGAGCACTCGCAAACATACGGAGCCTAGCGACAACTCCCGGTCATTCAGATCCAGCTGAAATCGCAGGAGTAGATCTTATCTGGAATCCCGCAGAGCAACGGCGCTCTGCGGTATGGCTTAGGTGGAGAGAGACCCTCTTCCTCAGCTCGGCGCGGCTCCAACTTGGGAACCACGAGATCGAGAGAGAAATTGGGAATTAACTGAATTTCCTATGTATTAAATCAATTAATATGTCTTGCTATATAAAGGGGGAAGGGGGTGTGCAAACCCCTTGGCTCCCCCATGTGGGACTAAACAAAGGACATGGGAGGGGGGGGGGTTCGGCCCCCACATGGGCTGGCCGAACCAGCCAATGGGGCCCACCCCCCTTTGAGGTGCGGCTCCCCCTCTTGGGCCCTCTTAGGGCCCATATAGGTGGGAGCCCCCTTTTTCCTTTATTTAATTAATATTAAATTAATATAAAAATCCCATTAATTCATAATTAATATATTTATATATAATTCAATATCCCGTGACTCCGAAAACTCTTTCGGACCACCCGAACAACTTTCGGACATTCCTGGAACCATTCCAGACCTCTCCGGAACTCCTTCCGGACCACCGGAACTCTTTCCGGATCATTTCTCTCTCTCCAACAAAAACCTATAAAATTCCAGAACCTATCTCCTAGCGTCGCTAAGACCTTAAGTTTGTTACGCTACGGTTCGGGAATACTCCAGACATGGTCGAGACACTCCGCTCACCAATGATCGTCAGGGATACCTGGAAATATATGACGACCCCTGTGCATTCCACGAATATCGTCGTTGAACCATAAGTATGATATTCATTCCCTTTGTCTCTGCGATACTACCTTGTCCGAGATATGATCGTAGACACACCGATGCCTTTGCTGTATCTCGTTACCGACGAAGGTTATTAACTCGTCTGTGATATTACATCTCCATGACCTAGTCATAAGCTGCAGCTATATAGATGCAATATCACCGAGTGGGCCCAGAGTATCTTTCCATTACAAGAATGAACAAATCCCGCTCTTGATCCTTACGTCTCGATGCTCTTTCGGAATACCCAAGATGGACACCGTTATTGTCATGCTATATAAGACACAACGTCTGATGCTCTCAAAGCACTCCTACGAAGCAACAATAAGTACGGTCTCATGGTCTAAGGAATAAGCTATCATACTATTATCTATTGCAAATGACAAACATCGTAATACGATCTTATTGCAATACTTTGCGTATGTCCACCACCTTATTCAACTAACAAGATGACTCCATTGTCAACCGACGTCATTGTCCTTGATCGGGAATCTCGATCAACTGTTGTCCAATGGACTAGCTTATATAGAGGCTTGCTAGGGACCTGGTTGTCTATGTATCACACGTGTATTAACAATTCCGATTAATACAGTTATAGCATAATACACAAACCTATTATAAACTTATGAGATAACGCAATAAATACTACTTATTTATTTGCCTCTAGGGCATATCTCCTTCAGTCTCCCACTTGCACTAGAGTACAAATAAACTAGCTGCATTTTACTTTATCAGAATCCCTTATCAAATAAGAATCATTTGATAATGCTTGCTCGTGGAAAAGTGTTACTGCACAATCCATGATTGTATATGCTTTTGTGATTCACTGGCATCAACTTGTTTGATATCACCATGTTGTCTAACAACATATATGCAAATACCGTAACTAAGTGAGACTTCTGCTTCCCAGCGCTTATTCTGATTATACTAACCAGATAACTGCCCTGAAAAACACACTCAGCCATGCAGAGCCCCTTGTAACAATTACAAACTCGCGATATCTACATACTTTCACACCAATGTAGAGAACTTGACATTCAAATGTCAATCCCTTAACTAACGCACTTCTACTTCCAGTAAATTCCAAATTTACTTTCATAACTGTTCTTTACTCCAAGAACATCGGTTATATTTTATCGAGCAGATAATATGGTTTCTGTATGATGTCTAATATATACATAATAGACCCACATGTCATACAACCATTACCTTCATGCATCATTACTCTTAATGACCAATTGGATTCCAAAGGACCATCCTTTTGATTCTATTCTGACTCCTCAGATATAATCCAACACAACTCGACTAACTATTTAAAAATTCCCGTTCTATTTCAAAATAGACACTAACTTTTAAATAGTTTTACAACTTCATCCTATTCTATTGGTACAGTTTCACAATGTGTTAACTACACAAGATGAATTCGACTCCCACTCAAATTATGTCTCCACATATTTGATAACACGAGCTCCCACTCAAAAACATGTTATCCACATATTTGAGTTCCCAAGCTCCCACTCAAAAATATGTTCTTCACATATTTCTCCTGAGTGAACTAACTATGACTCCCACTTAAATCGACATCTTGGTTAAACCAAAATCATTGATCTACTATCAATTCGAATTTAATACAAACTACAGTATTACATTAATACAAATCCCTCAGACTTCAAGCATGTCTACATAAATGTAGTCAACAAATTTGTCCAAGACACATTTCTCGACAAGACATGCTACCGCGTCTTTCTTATAGTCACATTTCTCATATAACACCTTATATGACGATTAAACAATCTTATTCCTCTAATAAGAATTGCAGCAACAATTACTCTCTTAATCCTTTCAAATGCAACTTTGGATTTCCAGGATCAAAAAGCCTTTGTTCGTATTCCGATATTTTCTCAACTTTCCTTGTATTCATAAAGTGTACCTTGATCTGTCAACAAGATCTGAAATACTTAATACAGTGCTGTGACCGGACAGCAATATTAAATATAACAACACTTTATTTAGAAGTTTCTTTCATGAAAATATTATGATCTTTATGAAGAGGATTGCAAGCAGAAAACAATTTTCTAGTCTCCCTCACTCTTAATCACTAAACTTTCATTAGCAGACATATACTCTTTGGAACATCTTCCAACATAAGTCTGACACTTTATTCCAAACTTCTAATTTCAATCCATAAACCATAATTCGAAAAGTCATCTTTTCTCGGAATTACATAGACAACAAACTGAACTTTGTTTCTATTTGGTTTTGGAATACACTCTCATCCAATGCGAGCAATCTACAAAGAACCACTCATGTATATTCCGAATTATCGCATAATCATATACATGTCGACACTACTGTCGATCCTACGAATTCTCGTTGAGAAAAATATCTATTTTCTAAAGTGGATATCGACTATAATGTTTCGAACGTATTAGGAGATTCTAAGACAGATTCGGACAGACCACACTTTATTTGAAATAGAGCATGATTATAATTCCCCACATATCACCATATATGACATTATAATATTGTGAAGCAAATTTCCACAAGTCTTTTGTGTTGAAACCATAATTTAAAAATATTGTCCTTTGATCGAATCTTGTGAATACAATATTCACTAATCTTTCTTCTGAAAAACCCCATTTGATCTATTATCAAATTAATTTCAGACTCCATAATTTATTGGGCAAATACTCCTATTTACCAAAATCATGGAACAATTCGGATCATGCAATAACACCATTGATTTATCATTTAAAAATGACTCTCAATCAATTCCTCTAGCATTGCATCTTCAATACTGCATTTCAAACTTAATCAATTTTGCCACTCGAAATACTTAAATGGACCAAAATTATCCATTACTTCTTTCATTGCCTTTATGACTAAATTCGATGGTGTTTGCTCTTTGGACACATAATTTTATCATTCCCGCTATTATAAATGTATATCATATGCATAATGTAATTGAGATGTGATGCAAATTACTCATAACATGAAATAACTGCTTTGTTTCATAACATAAAACAACTGATGTGTTCTATATGAATAATTATGTCTTGTAACATTCAAGACACCAAACTAGATCACATTCTCACTATTACAAAATGTCTCATCAAAAACTATTGATGATAACTAATATGATATCTCGAGGGCGTGAGCACTACTGGCCATAAACTTGCCATCACTTGTGCACTGTCACGTCACCCTCCGCCACATACTTGTGATAATCAGGGACTGTTTCACAAACAGAACAATTATCAAACACTTTTCATCAAGTATGAGAAGAATACATTTATATCTTCGTATATCAAATATACCCATAGCGTCGAAGAACTCTTCTTCGATGAATCAACTTTTAGAGATTTGAACTTGTTCACGAACGTGAAGAAGCTCACCGTGTCTCTACAGCATATTCACGCACATGCTATTCACAGCTAGGAGGTAAAGCACAATCTCTATTGCACTGGAGTTCGTTATCTAGAAATCGTAGATATTCGTAAGCCTGAAGTAGATGTCACACAACTTCTTCAACTGAGTCTCCAGACAGGTATGCTCCCCATGTGAATGGTCCGGAACTTTCTAAGCTGTCTGAACCGCTCAAGACTCAATTCATCTTTGAAGTGACCTCCGATCGCATCAATCACGACATATGGCTCCATGTGTTGAAACAACTTTCAACTCAGGTGCTAGGCATACGCTCATGACGATCGTCACTTCCATGAACATGTCATGATGCTTACGGAACTCATCATCTTGCTCCTTGCTATCAGAATCATCTGGTCTAACTCCTAACTAATGTTCTAGCACATATAGGATGTTTGTTGTGTTTGGAGAATGTTTCTAAAACCAATGCACCAGCTGATGAAGTTGGACCCGTCGGCTTCCAAGGTAGAATCCGAGCTCTTGAAGAAGTAACCGAAGCGTAGTTCCGTAGTCTCCAGATGTGATCGCAAAAGAGGTAAGATAAGTTTATAATATATAGGTGAGTTTTAGTTCTATAACCTCATTATCAAAAACACACCACACCAAGATTATTATCCCTAAAAAATAATAATGGCGATTACACGACCCTCATCCTTCACACTACCCCCGATCATCACGGCCGGCAGCACAGCTTCAAAGGTGGACATAACATGTCGATCACAACAACTCTGTGACTCGTGCTCGATCTTTCGATCTTCCCGTGTTCCGAGGCCATACCTCTGAGTATGCTAGGCTCGCCAATCAAACCTCGAAGACCTGCGCGTGCAACATGGCTTACACCCACTGTATGCGAACGACGAGATGTGTGACACCCGATCATCACGGCCTGCCTCATAACGTAGAACTTTCTTTGTGGTGCGCAACGAGGGAGAACACAATTTTGGTATTTGTTAGGGATCATCCTATTTATGATGCTACCGTTGTATATCTAGCATATAAGCAATCAATAGGATGCACACACAACAGCACACAATAATGATGCAATGAAGTGCGATGTGACATGGTCGATGCGCCTGGACCTTCATGGCGCCATGTGCCTGGCCCCCCGGCGCCCCGGCATGGCTCCGAGTCTACAGAGCCCTCCATTGTCTCCGACAGTACGAGTAATATCAAAACTTACCGTAACCATGTCACATAAAATAACGCCTCTGCAAAACAAAGTTAGACGCCTCTAGCTTTATTTAGTTTTGCAAGTTTTACGTGGCATATAGGCTTATTCGTAAGAGAATCGCTTCCCTACCTACGAACTTTGTACCACAACGTCGATCGTATAATTGCATGTTTAAGCATCCCTTTCGGGCCCTCCATTGAAAATGCTTTGCCGACTAGAGAGAGAGAAACAGACACCCGCCAGCCACAGATACGGTGCAAGCCGTATGTCAGTAGTGGAACCAGTCTCGCGTAAGCGTACGCGTAAAGTCGGTCCGGGCCGCTTCATCAACTCAATACCGAAGGCATCGCAAGTGCACGCTAGAGGGTAGCAAATATAAGAAAGACGCCCTCATTCAACATGAGTTCTAACCGTACCAGCAGTACTATGCATAGATCGGCTCTGATACATTTTCTAGCGAGCGAAACCCTAACTAGCCAGGATCTATCTATCTAGTACATGCGATAACGGTGGCGGAACGGGTTACATTACCTCCATGTAGACCGATAGCGGGGATTACGCTCCCGCACAAGCGTTGACGATGAAGTCGTACGTAGCCGACCTCGAGGTCGCGGAGAACTTGCCGCGATGTCGGTGTCGATGACGCCGGGGTGTCGACGATGATCTGCGTCGACGGGCGTCGGGCGGAAGAAGGCAGAGCGCCAGCACCGGGGCTGGTGCGCCGGCGGTAGAGGGGGAAGGCGCGGCGGCTGCAGGGGGCGAGACGACGTCGCCCAAGCTCCTCAATAGAGTAGACTCCGAGCACTCGCAAACATACGGAGCCTAGCGACAACTCCCGGTCATTCAGATCCAGCTGAAATCGCAGGAGTAGATCTTATCTGGAATCCCGCAGAGCAACGGCGCTCTGCGGTATGGCTTAGGTGGAGAGAGACCCTCTTCCTCAGCTCGGCGCGGCTCCAACTTGGGAACCACGAGATCGAGAGAGAAATTGGGAATTAATTGAATTTCCTGTGTATTAAATCAATTAATATGCCTTGCTATATAAAGGGGGAAGGGGGTGTGCAAACCCCTTGGCTCCCCCATGTGGGACTAAACAAAGGACATGGGAGGGGGGGTTCGGCCCCCACATGGGCTGGCCGAACCAGCCAATGGGGCCCACCCCCCTTTGAGGTGCGGCTCCCCCTCTTGGGCCCTCTTAGGGCCCATATAGGTGGGAGCCCCCTTTTTCCTTTATTTAATTAATATTAAATTAATATAAAAATCCCATTAATTCATAATTAATATATTTATATATAATTCAATATCCCGTGACTCCGAAAACTCTTTCGAACCACCCGAACAACTTTCGGACATTCCTGGAACCATTCCAGACCTCTCCGGAACTCCTTCCGGACCACCGGAACTCTTTCCGGATCATTTCTCTCTCTCCAACAAAAACCTATAAAATTCCAGAACCTATCTCCTAGCGTCGCTAAGACCTTAAGTTTGTTACGCTACGGTTCGGGAATACTCCAGACATGGTCGAGACACTCCGCTCACCAATGATCGTCAGGGATACCTGGAAATATATGACGACCCCTGTGCATTCCACGAATATCGTCGTTGAACCATAAGTATGATATTCATTCCCTTTGTCTCTGCGATACTACCTTGTCCGAGATATGATCGTAGACACACCGATGCCTTTGCTGTATCTCGTTACCGACGAAGGTTATTAACTCGTCTGTGATATTACATCTCCATGACCTAGTCATAAGCTGCAGCCATATAGATGCAATATCACCGAGTGGGCCCAGAGTATCTTTCCATTACAAGAATGAACAAATCCCGCTCTTGATCCTTACGTCTCGATGCTCTTTCGGAATACCCAAGATGGACACCGTTATTGTCATGCTATATAAGACACAACGTTTGATGCTCTCAAAGCACTCCTACGAAGCAACAATAAGTACGGTCTCACGGTCTAAGGAATAAGCTATCATACTATTATCTATTGCAAATGACAAACATCGTAATACGATCTTATTGCAATACTTTGCGTATGTCCACCACCTTATTCAACTAACAAGATGACTCCATTGTCAACCGACGTCATTGTCCTTGATCGGGAATCTCGATCAACTGTTGCCCAATGGACTAGCTTATATAGAGGCTTGCTAGGGACCTGGTTGTCTATGTATCACACGTGTATTAACAATTCCGATTAATACAGTTATAGCATAATACACAAACCTATTATAAACTTATGAGATAACGCAATAAATACTACTTATTTATTTGCCTCTAGGGCATATCTCCTTCAGTAATATCACAACAAAGCGTCAATTTTATTACATCGATGATCCAGAATTACAAAATATTTGATACAAGTTGCAAAGCAATAAAGCTAGCATTGAAAGAGTACGCCAGGTGAACTTCCTGGAGAGTTGCAAAATATTTGATACAAGTTGCGTCGCCCTCCCTGGAGAGTTACGACGACCTTGAAACCGCCAGGTGAACTTCTTGGTGCTTTATTTTCTTCGAGTTGTGTTTTGTAGCTGCAATCTTTGAGTTGACCAGTGTGCTTGTCTTTGCTGCAGCCGTCGTTCTGGCGATGTTAGCTCCCCTCTTCGGGACGTGGAGCATACATCCGCCCCTTCGACTGAACTGGTGACTCAAGTGGTGGTGGAAGAGGTGCACGCACAGCCTGCTGGTATTGCGTCGTCGAGTCGCGCTCTGACGAGGTGTTAACTCGACAAGTCCCAGGGTTGTGCACCCCGGGTTTATTGATGGGGAGAGAGATGAGTGCAGGTGGTCACGACGGCTGACAAGCAAGGATTTACCCAGGTTCAGGCTCCCGGAGGATAACACCCTACTCCTGCTTGTCTGGTTATTGATGCGAGTTGTGGTTACAATGGCGAGATTGCGATCTCGCTAGGGTTTGTGCCGTAGCTATTTTTCGTTTCCTATGGGACGAGCAACCCTCCTGGCTTTATAGGCAGCCAGGTCTCGGGTGATTGGTGCCGATGGCAACTACAGATATGGCAGGTTATGCTTCCTAACCGACTTGGACTAGGTTACATGGTACCCCGCGTGGGCCTTCTGTGGGCCTTCCTGTCCTTGGCGCGGCCCAGGTAGCCTTATCGTGGGCTACCCGAAAGGCAGCCCCTTGTCAGTAGTTTCCGAGTGCTTGGTCGAAGCGTAGAGTCCAGCAAAGGACTCCTTCCTCCTGGACGCGCCATTGGATTGCTTGATCTTGAGCTTGAACTTGATTTCTTCAGTCGAACCGGCCACTCCCGATGGGAGTAACGTTTGCAGTCGAATTACTTTGCCTTCATCTTCTTGCGAAGCTTGCTTCTACTCAGCCTGTTTGGCTTACTTGTGGATGGATTCGGCTGCTCGAGCTTACTCTGTTGCCACCCGAATGGTTTCTTCGGGTTCTCGGATCGTCTGTCGATCCTACTTTATTGATTTCAGCTTTTGAAGCTTACTACTCGAATTACGCTGTCGAGTTGCTTCAATTATTTTTGGAGCCGTTGGCTTGGTGACGTCACTGGTGACGATCCGCTGCACGCCTCTGTGCTCGATTGGACGTGACTGGTGGGCCCCGCTGTCAGAGCTGACCACGGTCAACAGTTGTCACGTCTCCGAAGTGGGCGCGAAATTTGCGCGGCACGATGATGACGCCTCGGTTTTCGTGCGTAGTGGACGAAGTGGGCGGTGACGGTTGATTTCCTCGTGCGACACGTGGACGGCGAGATGTGCCTGCTCGGAGCCCTTGTTATGTGGACGGTTGAGATGAGGCTTTTCGAGGCATAAGTACTGTGTCTTGACGCTTGGGATTTCATCTTCTCCAATCGCTCTGTGCTCCCTTTCCTCTGCGCTCTACCATTTTCGCCGCCATCCAGAGCTCCGTGCAATCTGTCCGTACATCCCGCGCTGCCTTGCGGCACCATGGGCAAGCCGAAAAGCGCCGCTGGCTCCTCCGCCGCCGCCGACGAAGCCGGGCTGATGAAGAAGCCCGACGGCGACTGGCAAAGATCGTCAATGAAGAAGGCCGATGTGGAGCTCTTCCGTGCGCAGGGTCTGCTCCCACCTGCTGACCAAGTGAAGGGGTTACAGTGCAGAAAACAATAATTTTTCTAGCGAACGAAACCCTAACTAGCCAGGATCTATCTATCTAGTA
This sequence comes from Poa annua, assembly GCA_026929855.1. Taxonomy (NCBI): domain Eukaryota; kingdom Viridiplantae; phylum Streptophyta; class Magnoliopsida; order Poales; family Poaceae; genus Poa; species Poa annua. Next base: position 116,487,352 of record CM049428.1, on the reverse strand, counting down.
CATGCGATAACGGTGGCGGAACGGGTTACATTACCTCCATGTAGACCGATAGCGGGGATTACGCTCCCGCACAAGCGTTGACGATGAAGTCGTACGTAGCCGACCTCGAGGTCGCGAAGAACTTGCCGCGATGTCGAAGTCGATGACGCCGGGGTGTCGATGATGATCTGCTTCGACGGGCGTCGGGCGGAAGAAGGCAGAGCGCCAGCACCAGGGCTGGTGCGCCGGCAGCAGAGGGGAGGGGGGCGCGGCGGCTGCAGGGGCGAGACGACGTCGCCCAAGCTCCTCAATAGAGTAGCCTCCGAGCAGTCGCAAACATACAGAGCTTAGCGACAACTCCCGGTCATTCAGATCCAGCTGAAATCGCAGGAGTAGATCTTTTCTGGAATCCCGCAGAGCAACGACGCTCTGCGGTATGGCTTAGGTGGAGAGAGACCCCCTTCCTCAGCTCGGCGCGGCTCCAACTTGGGAACCACGAGATCGAGAGAGAAATCGGAAATTAATTGGATTTTCCTATAAAATTCCAAAACCTATCTCCTAGCGTCGCTAAGACCTTAAGTTTGTTACGCTACGGTTCGAGAACACTCCAGACATGGTCGAGACACTCCGCTCACCAATGATCGTCAGGGATACCTGGAAATATATGACGACCCCTGTGCATTCCACGAATATCATCGTTGAACCATAAATATGATATTCATTCCCTTTGTCTCTGCGATACTACCTTGTCCGAGATATGATCGTAGACACACCGATGCCTTTGCTGTATCTCGTTACCGACGAAGGTTATTAACTCGTCTGCGATATTACATCTCCATGACCTAGTCATAAGCTGCGCAGCTGTATAGATGCAATATCACCGAGTGGGCCCAGAGTATCTTTCCATTACAAGAATGAACAAATCCCGCTCTTGATCCTTACGTCTTGATGCTCTTTCGGAATACCCAAGATGGACACCGTTATTGTCATGCTATATAAGACACAACGTTTGATGCTCTCAAAGCACCCCTACGAAGCATTAATAAGTACGGTCTCACGGTCTAAGGAATAAGCTATCATATTCTTATCTATTGCAAATGACAAACATCGTAATACGATCTTATTGCAATACTTTGCGTATGTACATCACCTTATTCAACCAACAAGATGACCCCATTGTCAACCGACGTCATTGTCCTTGATCGGGAATCTCGATCAACTGTTGCCCAATGGACTAGCTCATATAGAGGCTTGCTAGGGACCTGGTTGTCTATGTATCACACGTGTATTAAAAATTCCAATTAATACAGTTATAGCATAATACACAAACCTATTATAAACTTATGAGATAATGCAATAAATACTACTTATTTATTTGCCTCTAGGGCATATCTCCTTCAGTCTCCCACTTGCACTAGAGTACAAATAAACCAGCTGCATTTTACTTTATCAAAATCCCTTATCAAATAAGAATCATTCGATGATGCTTGCTTGGGGAAAAGTGTTACTGCACAATCCATGATTGTGCATGTTTTTGCGATTCACTGGCATCAACTTGCTTGATATCACCATGTTGTCTAGCAACATATATGCAAATACCGTAACTAAGTGAGACTTCTGCTTCCCAGCGCTTACTCTGATTATACTAACCAGATTGTCGTGGTGGTGTCACGGCAGATGCCATAGGATGGCTAATGTGTGGGGCCGATGGACGTTGGTGGATCCGGGGAGGGATAGCGAGCTGAATAGCCCACGCAAGGAGGATCCCAGTATAACCGAGATCTCCCATGAACAAGGAACAAGATCAAAGTGCGAGGTGGAAGATCTAACAAACACGAACAAATGCACGAAGGCACACAACACACACACGATATACCCAGGTTCAGGGCCCTCGTGAGGAGGTAACACCCCTACTCCTGCCTTTCCTCTCTATATAGTTGTGGTATAAGAGTTACAACCTGCTGCTAGATCTCTCAAAGGGAGGAGTACAAAGAACTAGATGAACTCAAGGTGTGAAGAAGTAAATGCTCTAAGAGTAAATGTGACTATAGCTTTGGCTCCCAAGTTGGTCTCTCTCTCACAGAAGCAGTTATGGCGCCTTTTATAGAGTTCCGGCCAGGAGGGCCGGAAACCCTAAATCAGCTTGGCCCCACCGGACAGGCCTAGCCGGCATGCCGTCACCGGCTAGTGCGACCTAGTCGCCGCGCTATCCGGTGTAGCCCCTTCGTCATCATTTCGCCAAGGACAGCAGGCGCTGTCCTGGATCATCATTGCCTCCCTGTCAGAGACAGGACATGTCTTTGCCCATTCCGGATAGCCTTTTCCGGATTGCCGAGCTAGGCATGTCAGGTCTTGTCGTACCGCGGTCGTACCGGCTGACGCGCTCCCGTGTCAGGCGGGAGGTGACCATGCTTCCGTGTCAGGCGGGAGGTGACCATGCTTCCGTGTCAGGCGGGAGGTGACCATGCTTCCGTGTCCGGCGGAATGGTACTTCCCCCCGCAACAGACGGGAAAACCTGCTATAGACCGTTGACGGCCTACCGGAAGCCCTCATGCCGGCTACCTCCTCGCTTGCCACTGTGAGCCTCTCCTACACAAGATCAAGACCGAGACATACACTCCGGTAAGCACTTACCCGGACCATCTATTCGGTAAAACCGAGTACACCTCCTTCCGGGAGTCTTCTCGGAGCCCGAGATCCGGGATCCTTTCCGGAGGCGCCCGAGCTCGTCCCAGGATGAGTATCTCTAGGCCTAGCCTCACGAAGATGTCTTAGCCTATCAGCAAAGACATCTTCGAGAAGCTAGTTCTTAGAGGAACCACCCGCTTAGGCTTGGGCTGCCATTGTGAAGGCCGGGGGTGTCTATTTATAGCTGCCAGGGCTGACCCTTGCGCCTGCCAGGAGGCACTTTGCACTCTAGCAGCGCTCAAGGGTCAAGTTGCCCCTTCAGCACACCAGGGGGTGTACCTTGCTCATGACAAAGGTCAAGTACTGTTGGCATCTTACTGAATTATTCCGAGATCTGTCCCTACCCGGGGGGCAGCCCCCCGACAGTATTCCCCGAAGCTGGTGCTGCACAACGACCTCGGATGATGTGCGGGATCAGCTTTAAATAACAACTATCTTCCGAGAACACATGACACCATTCTCCGTTTTCTTGCCGAGATTGATTTCTCCCGAGACGTTCTTACCGAGAATGTTTTAACCGGGAGGCGAAGCCTGCAACCGGATAACGCAGTCTCAGTGAATCTCGACCGTTGGCTTCGTGCTGAACTCGAGATTGCGAGCTGGGCCCCACACGACGTCCCGTCTGAGCAGAAATGCACTTGAGTGCTTCTGCCCGAGCACGCTGTCGCTTGGGTTCCCGCGCCGGGAGCCGCAGCCGATCCGGAGCCCAACCGCTGGGGCCGTGTGACCCTAGGTGTGGCTGGATCGGGCGCTCCGGCTAGCGCCACGTGGCGCTTTGCGCAAAACAGATCCCACCCACGATCGTGGAGATTGTGGGCGGGAAAACTGGGAACCGCTCCGGAATCCCCCCCATAAATAGGGGACCGGAACGGTCTCCTCTCCTCCTTCCTCTTCCTTGCTTCTCCTCCACCATTGGCTCGAGCGCATCGCCGCCGCTGCATTCGTCGCCCGAACGCCGTCGCCCTCGCCGTTCTCTGGAGCCCGAACGCCGTCGCCCTCGCCGTCACCGACATCCTCTTCTCCGGTGAGTTGCTCTCCCCGCTCCGATGATCTCCTTTAGTAGAATAACCGCTCGCCTTCGACCGTGCCTTAACGCACACGCGGTTGAGCCGCCACCGGTGAGCGCGACTCGAGCGGCGCTCACGGGGTGCATTGCGGTGATGCTAGTCGCTGTAGGACTTATGCCTTTTGCTCGCACTTTGCGTCGTTTGAGTTTTAGCCCGAACCTATTTTCCTCCTTTTTGTTTTGATTTTCTAGCACACGGTAGATCTCATTTGCTAGGAACCCGGTTGTGTTTAGCAGTTTGCGATCCGGCATCTTAGCTCCCGGTAGACTAATTCCGACTAACCGCCGCTGCGCCTGCAGAGTAGCCCGGATACATCTGCGGATTTCTCCGACATGGGTGAAGAAAGTATCCGGGGGTGCTGGGATGGATCCGAGACCAAACAATGGGACTTGGACTGGCTATACCGGACTCACCGGATTCCGCCAGAAGTTGAGAGCCGTCTTCCGGAGGGCGAGGTTCAGCCGGAACCCCAACCCGGGGAATACGTTGTATTCCTTACGCATTTCGAGCGTGGGTTTGGGCTTCCGGCTAGCCCCTTCTTCCGCGACTTCCTCGACACCTACAGCCTCCAACCGCATCACCTCCCAGCTAACGCCATTATGATGCTTTCGGTCTTCACCACTTATACGGAAGCATACCTCGGCGTGTGGCCCTTTCTGGAAGTTTGGGCCAGGTATTTCATCCTTCGTCGCCAAGTCATCCCCAACCCGGATCAGAAAGTAAAAGACTTGGTCGATTGCGGAGCGGCCACCATCATCCCTCGTGCTGACTCCGGATTCCCTATAGTCAAAGGACTAGAATCCTGCCGGAAGTGGCAGCGCAGCTTCTTCTACGTGAAGAACCGGGAGAACTCGGGAGATGGTCCGGGATCCTCGAATCCAGATTTCATAAATTTGCCGGAGTTCGTCAATGGTCCTCCTCGCAAGTTCAATCTCTGGAAACGGTTCCCCGATACCGAAGAGGTCAATTGTATGCACGACGTGCTCTCGGTGCTGACCAACAAGATGACCGGCGACGATCTCCTGCGCTGCTTCATTATCCGCCGCGTCTGCCCTCTGCAAACCTGAGTGCACAAGATGTGCCATATGGATGGGAGCTATGACTCCACCAGGACCAGTATTTTCCCTCTGGACCGTCCCGCGGTCGTCCGACGTGTCCGAGCTATTGCTCGGACGAAGATGTCGGATGAGTATGTTTGGGGTGTCATTGGGAGATCCCGGAAAAAACCATTAAAACAGGTGCTCCTGTCTGTCTTTCGTACATTTGCCTTCGCACTCGCGTTCACCTGGAAACCGACATGGACATCATGTGGTGATTTGTTTGCGCAGTTATTCGAGCGGCAAGCCGAGGAGGACGCAGTCCACGCCAACGGGAATTTCGTGCCGAACATCCCGGTGCCGGCTAAGATGCCGAGAAAGGACCCCAACGGCGAGGACCATCTCGCCATTCCTCTAGTCAAAGCTGCTGCCCCGGGTAACCCTTCAACCTCAGAGGCAGTTTCCATTTCTTCGGATGATGAGGATGAGATTGACTGCCAAATTCTCGATGTGATTGACGCTCTCCCTCTCAACTGGGCCTCAGCAGTGGTTCCGAAGCCGACGGCCGGGACCAAACGCGCCGAGAGCCGGAAGCGCGCGGCTTCCGACACCGAGGCTGCCGATAACTCCGGCAACCCCCCCAAGAGGAGCAAGCCGAATAAACAAACGGCCGAGAAGCCTCCTCGGCGCCGGCAGAGGGGCCCTCCCACTGTGGATTCCGGGTACATTCTCCTTGCCTTATGCCACATGATTTTGCCTTCTCCACAAATTATTACTGAGATATTTTCTTTCAGGGACGCACTCGACCTCCCTTCACCTGCTATTCCCCCTCCTCCCGGAACTCGGACTCCCAGCCCGGCTCGGGCTTCCCCTTCTCCTCCTCGCCCTTCTACTCGAGGAAGCGAGCCTGCTGCCTCCGGTGCCGCACCGGCTACCGTTGTGACTCCGGATGCTTGCCCGGTGATCGACGAGATCCCGGTGCAGGCCACGACCACCTCGGGAGACATTCTTCTTCCGGAAAGTCCGCGCCGGGTGCCCGGGCTTGAGGCGGAGATCTTGAGCCCTCCCCGGCAGTCCGTGCCAAGCGGTCCCTCCCGGCAAGCTTCGGACAAGACTGCCCCGGAGAAATGGCCCGCAGTCTCCTCCCGGCCAGCTGATCAACCTGTCGCGAAGTCGCGCCCCAAGGTTGCTGGGCAGAAAACAACTTCTGCCAAGCCTGCAGCTGCCCCGACATCCTCGGCCCAAGACTTGGTGCTGCGCACGGGTACGTTTTCATCGTTACCACCGCCTCCCGCCGAGATCCCTACTGCTGCCTTGCGGATGTTGCGAGCAACCGTTAGCTCCTTTGTGCCTTCAGGGTCCCGGGATATTGCTGCTACCCGCGCGCCCGGCGGCTCCGGCATACAGGTTGTTGATGAATACAACCAGGCCTGTGTAACGCCCCGGGATTTATCCCCTTTTAATTTGGTGTGTTTTCTTTTTTTGCATCGACATGACATTGCATTTCATCTCATCATTTTAATTTGTGGCATTTAAATCATTTTTCCCACGATTAAATTTAAATGCATTTCAAATTAATTAAAAATGTGTTATTTTCAAATCTTTTAAAAATGTTAAAAACTAGTTTATTAAATTGTCTATTGAAAACTAAAAATATTTTGTAAAGGTTTCGTGTTGAAATTCCTTTTCTATTTTGTTTTAAAAATATAAAACAAAAAAAGAATAACGGGAGAGAAATAAATCCCAAGCCCATCTAACCCCAAACCCTAGGTTTTGTCTCCTGAAATTTTTTCCCACCCCCTGGCATTTTGCAGCCGCCCCCCTCCACTCTTTTCTTTTTCCTTTTTCCACTTTCCCCCTTCCTTTTTCTCTTCTTTTCTTTTCTTCCTTTCTTTCTTCTTTTCTTTCCTTTCCTTTTCCCTTCTTTTTTTTTTCTTTTTTTTCCCCTTCTTCTTCTCCCGCACGGGAGGAACTGCCCGAGCCGACCCGCACCAACCACCCAGCGAGCTCCCGCACGCCGGCCCTTCCCCTGCGTCTCCGGCCCGCCGGCCACTCCCCGCCGACGCGCCTTCCGGCGGTCGCGCGCCACCTCCTCCCCTGCCGTGCGCCCCGGCCTCCGCCGCCCCTCGCGCCATGGCCGCCGCCGCCAGCTTCCCGCGCGCTCGCCGGCCCACCGTCCCCGCCGCCGCGCGCTCGGCGCCCCGCACGCCGCCTCCCGCGCCACCTCGCCGCCTCTGGCCGCGCGCGCCCGCGCCGCCCCCGCCTGCGCCGCCCGGCCGCCACCGCCCCGACTCTCTCCGTCCCCGCGCCCGGCTGCTCCTCCCGACGGCCCTGCTCCCTCGCCTCTGCGCGTCCAGCTCGCCCCAGCACCTTGCGCCGCGCCAGCACGCATCCGCCGCGCCCTGCTCCGGCCGCCGCCCGCGCCCTCCGGCCACCTCCACGCCACGTCGCCGCCGTCGCGCGCTGCGCGCCACGCCGCTGCTCTCCGCCCTGCCGCGCCCGTGTGCCGCCCATGCGTGCAGCCGCGCTCCCGAGTCGTGCTCGCCGCCCGCCTCGGCCGCCGCCGTGCTCCTCCCGCCGTCGCCCTCGCACCACGCCGCCCGCGTGCGCGCCCTCCGCCGTGCGCGTGCTCGCAGTCCGCTCCGTGCCTCCGCTCCGCCGGCTTCCCCGCCCGGTAGCGTCTCCGCGTCCGACGCACGCCAGGTGTTCGACACAATGCCCGCAAGAACTTCGGCGTCGCTTTTGTTGCCCGTTTTGTCCACCCTTCGAGGTGCTGCCCGTGCGCGTCCTCTTCCGGTGCCGCGTTTCCGTCACCGCCCGTGTCCGTGTCGCGGTGCCCGCCCGTGCACGCTTTCTTTCCGGTATCCGATTTTCGTGCTCCTACGTGCCACAACTACCCGACCACTTCCACGACACCGACAAACGACGATGCCCCGGTTCCGCGACGACTACTTCCCCGGCGACGACTACTTCCTCAACGGACCGAAGACGTCGGTTTCGAACCCTAGTTCACCCGATCCGACGTACGGACCCAAACCCTAACCCTACACCTATTTTATTAAATGTCATCTATCTTATGCATATCGCATCATAATTGCATGGTTTGCATCTCTTGGGTTTGCGGGTGTAGTAAATCACCTAATTAATAAATATGGAATGTGTGGGGCAAATCCATATATGTATTACCCAATTCCATTTAATTTGACTAGAACACCTTTGCCATGTCTTGCCATGTTAATGAACATTTAATTTGTTGGGCAGATAAATAACTTTAACATTAATATTAATTGTCGTAATCCCGGTTCCGCTTAATTTGGATTAAGTGCATCTCGCAATGCATCTTGCCATGTCATGCATCATTCTCCCATGATCATGCTGGATCTTTTGCCGTAGATGTAAAATGCATCTTTTACGCTTTACAGTGTTTGTTGCTTCTTCGCGGATACGACGTTGAGATGTGTGAGCATCGACAAGATCTGCTTCCATGTGGGATTCCAGGCAAGCAAAGTTTGCTTGTTTACCTATACATTGTCTTTCATTCCTGCCGTTGATCTCTGCTACCCTAGTTATCGATTCTTGAACTGCGATCCCATCACATGTTTATCCTGCAGCCCATAAAGCTTTATCCCCACATCCCATCACCTGTTGTTTGTTTATCTGTTGGCCTTGCGAGTCGTAGTGCATGCTTAGAGTTGACTGTGCGAGTCGTCTGTTGGTCTTATGTTTCATCTGCTTAGTATGATAGATTGTTCTACTTTAATAAAATGCTATCTTGTATTGGGGTATTACAATTAAATGATAAGGCACCAGGCGGAAGGCCTTGCGAGGTGTTTTGTTCTGCTCAGTGTCGACCTAGGAACTGAGATTTTGTCCTCGGATCCAATTTTGAGCGCACTAACCACTTGTGGGAGGCCCAATGGAGCCCCCCTCGACTTTGAACGGATCCGCAGCTCGTCCATGTGCCGCAAGTAGTTCGGGTTTTCCATTTGCTCATATGCATGTGCATGATGATGATGATGATGATGATGATGAGAGGGTATGTGATACGGGGGGTCATATAGGTGTGGTGCGTACGTAGCGGACAGTTCCTAACGTGGTTTGAGCCGCATGGTGCGTAGGCACAAACTAATGAGTCCGCAATTGAGATTCGGCCGGACTCCTGACGCGGGTAACAACTCATATGGGTGGCACTTGGACTTGCTGTAGTGAAGGAATAAGTCGTGTTGAGAAGCCCTGATGCTTGCTTGGGTTGATCATGCGAGTATGGGTACTGTAGTGCACCCCTGCATGGTATAATCTTATCGATGAGCCGTGTCCACGGTTATGGACGACTTTGGTGATGATGCTGGCTAACAAGATCTAGACAACTTACACCTAATTAATGTTAATTAAATTGACTAGTAATATAGAATTACTTTCACCATAAATTATAACTAAAACTGTTCAATGTGTGAGTTTCCCGAATTGCTTCCTCCTACTTGGTTGAGGGGGTTAATTCGAGAATGGGTTATGATTGGTGTTAGTTGTAGATGTTTACTTATGCGCTCTCTTATCCCTCTCTGATTAGACGGAAGTTGTAGCGTGTCTCTTTACGTTGCTAGTGCTGCTGCCGCTAAGTCCACCTCCCCTATATTTTGGGAGATGGTGTAGAAAGTAGGCAAGTCGGTTTTGCTTGCCAGGGAGTGCCCTGACCCTCTTTTGGGATGTGCTTTATGTGCAGTCAACAGGTTTGAAGTCTGACGACGTTAGCTTGGGAATCCCTCCGGCTTGGCTGGGTAGGGATATGGCGCCATCGCTTATCTTCAGGACTCTTAGTCCAATTTGCATCTTATCCGTAGCCGGATACTATTTTGCTTCCGCTGTTATTTGAATCTTTGTATTGTATATTTGTATCTTGACTCGTTCGAGTCGTTGTTGTATTTTATCTTCTGTTATATTTGTGGATGTATCGAAACTGTTGTAATGTTATCACAATTCCACCCACATAATGCGCATGTTTCGGCGTGCACATTATGTCTGGTGGGCGACCTAAAATCGTTATTATGCGGATTTCGGCGGGAACGCTTAAATCTACATAGTATCGATTTTAGAGCGTCACAGCCTGGCTTGCCGCCGACGCCTCCGGGACCGCGGGAGACTTGCACGCTGCAGGCCCAAGCCGCAACGCTCAAGCTCTGCACGCTCTCCAGGTGGCCGCGCTGGATGTTACTCGGGTGACCGAGGTAAGCTTGTTCTATTTCTTTCATCAAAAAGTATTTGTTCCTTCCACCACCACTAGTCCCCGAGATTGGTGCTTAGTGCTCTATATTCCACCGAATAGCAGATCACTGGGCTCCAATCTTAGAGAAAGTTCCAGGACTCGGACACTGAGTCCCCGAGATCCTCCCAACCGGGTAGCTTGTTTCAAAATTTGCTCCATAACCACTAGTCCCCGAGATTGGTGCTTAGTGCTCTAGCTTCCACCGAATAGCAGATCACTAGGCTCCAATCTTAGAGAAAATTTACGGACTCGGAGACCGAGTCCCCGAGATCCTCTCAACCGGGTAGCATTTTATGCGCTAGAGACCCCGGACTCTCCCGATTTCCTTACATTTTTCCCAGGCTGACTCCTTCTTCTTTGTCCTGATTTCAGGAGTGCAGCAAGAAACGCTGCAGCATCTTCAACCGAGTTCTTGCTGACCTCGGTCAGTCCAAGAAGTGCGAGGGGCGCCTCCGGGAGGAGCGAGATGCCGCGCGCAAGGTCTCGGTAGACCAGAAGGCCGCACTTGCCACCGCGCAAGCCGAGATCGCGCGACTCAACAGCGAGCTCGAAAAAGCCAAGGCTTCTGCGACCGAGATGAAGACGCGCTTCATCGAGGCGACGAAGAAGCAAAAGGAAACCTTGGACCAGTCCGAGGAGCGTGCGCATCTTGCCGAGACCGGGCTGGCTCTCCTCCGGTCACGGTCCGATACTTGGCTCTCCGAGCTCACTGTACTAAACCGGGATCTTAACAGTAAGTGGACCGACATCCCTCTTCTCTTGTTGCTTTCTTTCTTTGCTGTTGCTTTTCTTATGACCTAGCCGTTTGACAGCTCTTCTTTTTAAAGGAGAGTTCGAGCACTCCCGCGAGGCTGCCGCCCTTGCCGTTGCTGCCGCCCGAGAGAAGCGCGCCGGGAAGGGCCCTGTCTCGGATGCCTGGGATATCGAGGATCACCTCACCGCCCTGAAGGCCCGGATAGTGCCTCTTCGGTCTATCGGGACGGAGCTGCTTAGCGCTGCGGTCCACGTCCACGGCGCACTGTGGCCGAGTATCCGCGCGACGCTTTCAGTTGCCGAGCTCGCGAGCGCACTCCGGTGTGCCGGGAGGCGCCTCCACGCTTGGAAGCGTTCCGGTGCGCGGGCTGGTGCCGACCAAGTCTTGACCCAAGTACTTAGCTGGTACGAAGGTCTTGATCTGGAGGCGATCCAGCGCCTGTAGACGATTTCGCCGTGGCTGAGCGATCCGGTTAAGGTCCAGCGGCGACAAGAGGTGGCGCATCGCATCGCCTCGTGGTCCAACATCCGATCCTTCACCGCCAGCGTGATTCCTTCCGACTCCGAATCTGATTACGAGGATGACGAAGAAACCGTTGCGACCGGCGATGCGGATGTCGAGATTCCGGAGGAAGACGATGCTGCCTCTGGTGCCGTTGCCAAGACCGTGATTCCCCGGGATGCTACGTCTTTGCCGAGACCCGAGGCCTTCCAGACCGAGGTGCGCCCCGACGCCCCGAGTAGCGCTGCCGGAAGTGAAGCCGAAGCTGCTCCTGCTGCTTCTCCCGAGACCGCTGCTCCCGCTGCTGCCACCGGGACTGCCGCTCCTGCTGATGCCACCGGGACTGCTGCTGCTGCTCCCGAGGTCGCTGCTCCTGCTGATGTCCCCGTCGAGAAGCCGACATCTCCTATCACTTAGAAATATCTTAAGAGGAGGTCTGTTAAATCCCCGTGATGCCGGGTTCAAGATGTAACATACACTTATATTATTTTCGTTTCGTACTGAGCTACCTATCCGAACAACTTATGTCAATTTATTCTGTTATGAGTTCCCGAATTGCCTTTCATGTTTATCGTACTTAGGTAATTTCTGCTCTTGTCTACCATTTCGGCGTTCGACAGTCGAGTCACAAAACTCCACATACGGCATACACTACTTATAACAATCCGAGTTCCCACCTTCCCTCTCTTAGCTCTTGACTACCATTTCGGCGTGCGTCAGTCGAGTCACAAGATGATTTCACATGACATACATTACTTTGACTTTGAGAATCGAACTCGGAACTTTCCCGGCATATAAATAACATAAAAGATAGCAACCCGGCAGTCCCCGGGTTCCTTCCCGAGATGCCGGTATAAAACAACAAATGAACTTGACAAAAATAAAAACAAGACATGCACATAACCAGGCAGTCCCCGGGTTCCTCCTGGGGTGCCTTACTTTCATTAATACTAAAAACTGAGATACAACATACACTGAGCCCTTTACGTGTAAAAGGGGCGAAGTAGTGCTACATTCCATGGACGCTTGGTTTCCTCACCGGATTTGTCCATTACACCTTTCCTAGCCTCTTGTGCATCTACAAGGTAATAAGAATCATTGTGCAATGCCCTGCTTATCACAAAAGGTCCCTCCCATGGAGGTGACAATTTTGCATTCCGGCCGTGCGTTGGATGAGCCTCAGCACCAGATCCCCTTCCCGGAACACCCTCGGGTGTACTTTCCGGCTATGATAGCGACGGAGATTTTGTTGATAAATTGCGGACCGAGATAGTGCCAATTCTCTTGCCTCTTCGAGTAAATCTACATCATCTTCTCGGGCCTCCCTTGCCTCGGTCTCGGTGAACATTGTCACTCTCGGGGAATCATGCTGTATGTCGGTCGGGAGTACTGCCTCGGCACCGTATACCATGAAGAATGGCGTGTACCCGGTAGATCTATTCGGTGTAGTCCGGAGACCTCATAACACCGCCGGTAACTCCTCTATCCAGCATCCCGGAGTTCTCAACAGTGGTTCGATCAAACGAGCCTTGATACCGGCTAAGACTAAGGCATTCGCTCTTTTGACTTGCCCATTTGCTTCCGGGTGTGCAACTGATGCTACATCCAGCCGGATTCCCTTCTCAGCACAAAATCGAGCGAATTCCCCCACAGCAAAGTTGGTGCCATTATCTGCGATAATGTTGTGCGGGTACCCGTATCTCAAGATGATGTCTTTCAGGAATTGCACAGCGGTGTGTCCATCACACTTCCGGATTGGCTTGACCTCTATCCACTTGGTGAATTTGTCCACCATCACCAGTATATGTGTCATATTGCCTCTTGCCGGCTTGAACTGCCCGACCATATCCAAACACCATACTGCGAATGGCCAAGTGATAGGGATGGTCTTCAGTGCTGACGCCGGCATATGCATCCGGTGAGCAAATCTCTGACACCCTCCACACTTCCGGACAATATCTTCTGCTTGCTGTAATGCAGTGGGCCAGTAGAACCCATGCCGGAACACTTTCGCCACCAGGGCCCGGGATGATGCATGATGTCCACACTCCCCCTGATGTATTTCCAGGAGCATCTCTTGTCCTTCTGCCGGTTCTACACATCTCTGGAGTACCTCAGTGACACTCCTCTTGTATAACTCTTGATTGATGACGGTGTATGCTTTTGACCTTCGGATTATCTGCCGGGCTTCCACTTCATTTTCCGGGAGGGTTCCTTCCAAGATATAAACCATCATGGGCTGTGCCCATCCCGGGACAGGTCGAACCGGGAACACGGGAGCGTCTACGTCCATTGGCTCTGCCGACATCACCTCCATCATCATCTTTCTTTGCCTCTCTGAGCACTGTGATGCAGTCCCCGGGTTTGATGTGACGCTCCCGACATCTACTTCCATGGGTACTGCATCTGCACCAGGTTCCTTGGGGATGAAGATAGAATCCGATTCGGGTGAGGGTTGAATAGATGGCTTCCTCAAATGCTCCGGAGCTATCCCGGGTGGGATGGCATCTCGAGACGATCCTAGCTTGGACAATACATCCGCTGCCTCGTTTTCTCCTCTGGGTATATGCTTGAACTCGCATCCTTCAAAAAATCCGGATATTTTCTGCACATGAAACCTGTATAAGGCCATGTTTGCATCGAGGGCATCCCAATTCCCCGACACCTGTTGCACTACGAGGTCGGAGTCACCGAAACACTCTATCCGGCGGATGCCGATCTCCTTGGCGACGTTCAGTCCATGAACCAAGGCCTCATATTCTGCGACATTGTTGGATGCCCGAAAATGAATTTGCAGCACATACTTCAGTACATCTTGTTTTGGGGAAGTGAGGACCACTCCGGCACCCAATCCGATCTTAGCCTTTGAGCCATCGAAATGCATCCTCCAGAAATTGTAATCCGGCATCGGAGGTTCATACTGCATCTCGGCCCAGTCCACCAAAAAGTCCGGCAGCGCCTGCGACTTGATGGCATCTCGTCTCTCATACGCCGGAGCGTATGGAGACAACTGGATGGCCCATTTGGCTACCCGGCCGCTAGCATCCTTGCAACCGATGATCTCGGCCAGAGGAGCTTCGCATACCACTGTGATCGGGTGTTCCTGAAAGTAGTGCTTGAGCTTGGTCACTGCCATGTACACCCCATACGCCATTTTCTGGTAGTGCGGGTAGTTCTGCTTGGATTCCGAGATCACCTCACTGAGGTAATACACCGGCCTCTGTATCAGCTTGCCCCCTTCTTCCCTTTCTACCACCATCGCCACACTGACTACTCGGTTGGTTGCGGCAATATACAGCAGCATAGGTTCCTTGGGTAACGGGGATGCCAACACGGGTGCTGTTGAGAGCATTCTTTTCAAATCGTTGAACGCCGCGTCAGCCTGTGGGGTCCAAACAAATGTTTTGCTCTTCTTCATCAGTTGGTACAGAGGCAAGGCCTTCTCCCCAAGTCGACTCACAAACCGACTTAGGGATGCAAGACACCCGGTAAACTTCTGCACATCTTTGAGACGCACGGGCAATTTCATGTTCTCGATAGCACGAATTTTACCCGGGTTGACCTCGATTCCCCGGCTTGAGATGAGGAAACCGAGTAACTTCCCTGCCGGAACACCAAATGTGCATTTATCCGGGTTCAATTTCATCCGGAACCTTCTTAAGTTTTTGAATGTTTCCCTCAGATCATCTATTAGTGAGGTTTTTTCTTTTGTTTTTATGACTATGTCATCGACATAGACCTCGGCATTCCGGCCTATCTGGTCATGCAAACATTTCTGCATGCACCTCTGGTATGTAGCACCAGCATTCCTCAAACCGAAAGTCATGACACGATAGCAATAAGCCCCATAAGGGGTAATAAAAGCAGTTTTCAATTGATCATCCGGATTCAAAGGTATCTGGTGAAAACCAGAATAGGCATCTAAAAAAGTCAAAAGCTCACTCCCGGCAGTGGAGTCTATCACTTGATCTATCCGGGGCAGTGGAAAGGGGTCCTTCGGGCATGCTTTGTTGAGATTGGTGAAGTCGATGCACATGCGCCACACCTTAAGCAGGAGGGGATCATCCTTCTTCTTCTCTACCAGGACCGGATTCGATATCCAATCCGGGTGCAACACTTCCATTATGAATCCAGCGGCCAGCAGTATAGCCAGATGCTCCATGACCGCGGCTCTTCTTTCATCCGAGAGGCGCCTAGTTGGTTGCTTCACCGGCTTTGCATCCGGTCTAACAAACAGAGAGTGCTCAGCCAACTCCCTCGGGACACCTTGCAGGTCGTCACTCGACCATGCAAAAGCATCCCGATTCTCACGGAGGAAGTCGACGAGCTCGCCTTCCTATTTACTGTCCAGGTTGCTGCCAATGATAACTTGGCGCTCCGGGTTGCTGGGGTCCACACACACCTTCTTGCACTAGTAGAAAACAGGCTAAAGGACCAAACTCCAAAACCCCATCTGTCCCGGTCGTACTGCAAACCGGGACAGATGGGGCATAAAACGCTACAACTAGTTCAGGCGACACTCATTTGTCCCGGTTCGTGGCTGGAACCGGGACAAATGAGGTAGCACCCGCAGGCGACACCCATTTGTCCCGGTTCCAGTCACGAACCGGGACAAATGGCATGGTTTCAGTTACGCGCCACCGCCGCGTTTTTTCGACGCGCACGGAAGACGAGCGGCGCCGGCGATTCCTCTGCCCTCCGGCGATTCCTCTGCCCTCCGCCGGCGATTCATCTTCCTCTCCGGCGCTATAAAATGCACTGCACAGTACGACTCTTCCCACACCATTTCTCCGGCCATCTCTCCTCTCTTTTCTCCGTCCACGTACACCATTTCTCCGGCCATCTCTCCTCTCTTTTCTCCGTCCACGTACACCATTTCCTATGGAGCCACTTGTGCCTCGGTCCGATGAGTTTTACGGCTACGAGAAGGAAGGCATGCGGTTCAAGGTGTGGGTCACCCTTCGTGCATGGCGCGTGGAGAAGTGGATCGGCGACGTGAAGAAGAACTTCCTCGACGCCGCTCCGATCAAAGCCGTTGGACTCGATTGCGAGTTCACCGACCCTCGACGGAAGGATACTCCGCAGCGCGCCGCCGTCCTTCAACTCTCGGTGGCGACCGAGACTCTTGTCTTCCAAATTTGCAAAGCTGATCGGGTGCCACAGGTCCTCGTGGATTTCTTAGGTGACGAGACAATCAAATTCTACGGCGTGGCAATCCATAATGACATGAAGATGCTAGCCTACTACGGAATTATTATTCGGTCCGCGGTCGACCTGCAGAGGGATCGCCGAAACCCTACCGGCAATTTTACTCCTAGTCTATATGATCTCTCTAATGCGGTCATTGGGACAAATCTAGAGAAGAAGAAGAAATACAAGAAGAGGAAGTACACGGACGACGACAAGGAAGACACGTTACAAAAAGACCTAATTTTCGGATGGGGCAACGTTCCATTAAGCTACGATCAAATCGTATATGCTGCTTTAGACGCTCGCCTTGGCTTCGAGATTGCACGGAAGTGGGATAGTCTACGCGGCTATAATACGGAAAATGATCCTCTTAATGTCGTTGATGAGTAGACTATCTATGTATTCAAACATTTTTCATATTCATAGTTGTTCCAAAATCCAAAGTTTGCAAAAGTTATTTAAAACAGAAAACAGAAAAAGAAAATAAAAAAAATGAAAAAAACCTCCATCTGTCCCGGTGGTTTGTGACTGAAACCGGGACCAATGGGGGGGGTGCTTATATATACTGATCAGCAGCCCCCTCCCAAAACCATTGGAGGCATTTTTTGTTTGAAATGGAAGGAGGGGGTGTGTGCTAGTCTGTTTTTTTTGTATGCATGCAAGGTGTTTGATGAAATGCCCGAGAGAGTTCACGAATTGATTTGATGTACACTTAAAGAAGTTTATTCTTCTTTTCGATCAAGGTTAATTTTTCTCTCATTTCATTTGTAATTAATTGATACCGTGCATGTTCAGTGTTTATTTGTCGATGTTCTGTAATGGTTATTGATGTAGTTCATTATATAATGCAGATGGACCGACAATGGATGTATGGTGACCGACGCACTGCCGAGTACATGACAGGTTTGAGGAAATTTCTAGAGAAAGCCCAGGCCCACAGTACGAATGGTTTCATGTGTTGTCCATGTGTCAACTGTCAGAATAAGACAGATCACCCAAACGTGAGAACCCTTCAAAGTCATCTTATTCGGCATGGTTTCATGCCCAGCTATAATTGTTGGACGAAGCACGGAGAAAAAGGTGTTATGATGGAAGACAATGAAGAAGAGGAAGATTATGACAACTATCCTATGTTCCCGGAGTACGGAGATTCTGCAACGGGGGAAGCTGAAGCTGAAGAGGCACCAGATGAGCCCACTGACGATCTTGGTAGGGCCATTGCTGATGCAAAGAGAGAGTGCGGAACTGAAAAGGAGAGGTTGAAGTTCGACTAGATGTTAGAGGATCACAAGAAATTGTTGTATCCAAGTTGCGAAGATGGTCAGAAAAAGCTGGGTACCACACTGGAATTACTGCAGTGGAAGGCAGAGTGTGGTGTGACTGACAAGGGATTTGGAAAGTTGCTGCAGATAATTAGGAAGATGCTTCCAAAGGTCAACGAGTTGCCCGACAACACGTACGAAGCAAAGAAGGTTGTGTGCCCTCTAGGATTAGACGTGCATAAGATACATGCCTGCCCTAATGACTGCATCCTCTACCGCGGTGAGTATGAGAATTTGGATGCATGTCCAGTATGCACTGCATTGCGGTATAAGATCAGACGAGATGACCCTGATGAAGTTGAGGGTGAGCGTCCCCGGAAGAGGGTTCCTGCCAAGGTGATGTGGTATGCTCCTATAATACCACAGTTGAAACGCCTGTTCGCGAATAAAGAGCATGCCAAGTTGTTGCGATGGCACAAAGAGGACCGTAAGAAAGACGCGATGTGTAGACACCCCGCTGATGGGTCGCAGTGGAGAAAAATTGAGAGAGAGTTCTTGGAATTTGAAGATGACACAAGGAACTTAAGGTTTGGTCTAAGTACAGACGGTTTCAATCCGTTTGGGGAGCAGAGCAGCAGTCATAGCACATGGCCTGTGACTCTATGTATTTATAACCTTCCTCCTTGGTTGTGCATGAAGCGAAAGTTCATTATGATGCCATTGCTCATCCAAGGCCCGAAGCAACCCGGCGACGACCTTGATGTGTACCTCAGGCCATTATTTGAAGAACTTTTACAGTTGTGGCGGGAAGAAGGTGTACGGGTGTGGGATGAGCACAAACATGAGGAATTTGACCTACGAGCTCTGCTTTTTGTAACAATTAACGATTGGCCTGCTCTTGCTAACCTCTCAGGGCAGTCGACCAAGGGGTACAATGCATGCACACACTGTTTGGGTGAGACTGAATGTTTATATTTGGATAAATGTAAGAAGTGTGTGTATCTGGGGCATCGTCGATTTCTTCCGATCAGGCATACCGCAAGGAAGAAAAGCAAGCATTTTAAAGGTGAGGCTGATCACAGTAGGAGGCCTGTCAACCGTACTGGTGAAGAAATATTTGATATGGTCAAGGATCTAAAAGTAATCTTTGGAAAGGGTCCTGGAGGTCAACAGGTTCCGAAAGACGCTAACGGGCACGCACCCATGTGGAAGAAAAAATCTATATTTTGGGAGCTACCATATTGGAAGGTCCTAGAGGTTAGATCTGCTATCGACGTGATGCACGTGACGAAGAATGTTTGCGTGAACCTGCTAGGCTTCTTGGGCGTGTACGGGAAGAAAAAAGATACAGAGGAAGCACGGGAGGACCAGAAACGTGTGAAAGAACGAGACGGCCTAAGTCCCGAACACTACGAAGGTCCTGCCAGCTACGCTCTTACCAAACAAGAGAAAGTAATATTCTTTGAATGCCTGAGCAGTATCAAGGTCACGGCTGGGTTCTCGTCAAATATAAAGAGGATAGTAAATGTGAGACTCCAAAATTTTCAGAACCTAAAGTCTCATGATTGCCACGTGATTATGACGCAATTGCTTCCGATTGCACTGAGGGGGCTACTACCGGAAAATGTTCGAGTACCCATTGTGAAGCTTTGTGCATTCCTCAATGCAATATCTCAAAAGGTAATCGATCCGGCGATTCTACCAGGGTTGCAAAATGATGTGGTCCAGTGTCTTGTCAGTTTTGAGTTGGTGTTCCCTCCATCCTTCTTCGATGTTATGACGCATCTCCTGGTTCACCTAGTCGAAGAGATTCAAGTTCTCGGTCCTGTATTTCTGCACAATATGTTCCCATTTGAGAGGTTCATGGCAGTCTTAAAGAAATATGTGCATAACCGTGCTAGGCCAGAAGGAAGCATCTCCAACGGCTACGGTAACGAGGAGGTCATTGAGTTCTGTGTTGACTTTATTCATGACCTTAAGCCGATAGGTGTTCCACAATCACGACATGAGGGTAGACTTAGTGGAAAAGGCACACTAGGAAAGAAAACAAAAATTTGTATGGATGGACATTCTTTCACTGAAGCACACTATACAGTTCTACAAAGTTCTACCTTGGTGGCCCCGTATATCGATGAACACAAGAATTTTGTACGCTCTCGTCACGCGGGGAAGTCTGACAACTGGATTGTACGTACACACATGGCCACGTTCGGCGGTTGGTTGCGAGCACATCTTGAAAATAAAGACAAGGTTGATGAAGAGTTACACTTGTTGGCCAGGGCACCATCTACAACTATATGTACTTTCCAAGGGTACGAGATAAATGGAAATACATTTTACACGAGTGTCCAAGATAAAAAGAGCACGAACCAAAACAGTGGTGTTCGCATTGATGCAACAAACAACAATGGGCAGAAGAACACATATTATGGTTGCATAGAGGAGATATGGGAACTTGACTATGGACCTTCTTTTAAGATCCCTTTGTTTCGGTGCAAATGGGTCAATCTGAAAGGCGGGGTTGAGGTAGACAAGATGTACGGAATGACAACAGTGGATCTAAACAATCTTGCGTACAGAGATGAACCATTCGTGCTAGCCAATGATGTGGCTCAGGTTTTCTATGTGAAAGACATGTCTAGCAGACCCAAAAAAAGAAACATCCTGGGAGTGGAGGAGCCTAGGCGTCACATAGTTCTTTCAGGAAAAAGAAACATCGTGGGAGTGGAGGACAAGACAGACATGTCAGATGATTATAATAATTTTGATGAAATTCCGCCTTTCGTAGTGAACATTGACCCAATCATCAAGTTGATTGAAGAAGATGCTCCATGGTTCCGACGCAGAAGAACTGGCGGTGTTGTGTGATGGCGATATGTAATAATTAATATATTAAACTTTTGATATGAAGAAGATGCCTGCATATCAAATGGATCCGTCGGCGTTGATAGAACAAAACACACGATTTCACCTGCATACAGCCCCACGGTGGCTCTTGATGAGTGCCTGCATATCAAATGCACCGTGGGGCGTATGCAGGGAATCCGAGTAATTTGTATATATTCCTCAGTAGATGAATTGAACTATTCTTTTGTTAGAACAAAACACACGATTTCACCTGCATACAGCCCCACGGTGGCTCCTCAGTGCCTGCATATCAAATGCACCGTGGGGCGTATGCAGGGAATCCGAGTGATTTGTATACCACACACCACCCGGCTAGGCACTAGAAGGAGGAAACACTGAGTGCTCACCTCGTCCGAGAGGGGGCTATATATAGGGTCACGGGCTCAACCAGTGGTACTGATAGTGTTGATCCAACAGCTATCAAGTGCTCAAAAGAAGCACACCCCTGATCCAACGACTAACAAGTGTTTCAAAGAAACACACGATCCGTGTGCTTCTATGGTCCCGGTTTGAAACTGAAAGCGTTAATCGAACAGCTCAGAAGCAATCAAAAGAAACACACACCTGATCAAACAGCTTACAAGTGCTTGAAAGAAACACACGATCCGTGTGCTTCTTTAGTCCTGGTTTTTGTATTAGTTAGTCAAATTCAAACACTTTTCATATTGAAAGTTTTTTCAAATTCCAAAGCTTGCAAAAGTTATACAAATTCACATTCAAAATAGTTTTAAACTAATTAAAATAATGGTTATAGAAAAGAGAAAATGTTTTTGTATTAGTTATTAGTCAAATTCAAACACTTTTCATATTGAAAGTTTTTTCAAATTCCAAAGTTTGCAAAAGTTATACAAATTCACATTCAAAATAGTTTTAAACTAATTAAAATAATGGTTATAGAAAAGAGAAAATGTTTTTGTATTAGTTAGTCAAATTCAAACACTTTTCATATTGAAAGTTTTTTCAAATTCCAAAGTTATTTAAAACAGAAAACAGAAAACAGAAAAAGAAAAGAAAAAGGGAAAAGAAAAAGAAAAAACCCCATCTATCCCGGGTGGTGGCTCAGCCCGGGACATATGGGGTGGCTATCTATCCCGGGCTGAGCCACCACCCGGGACAGTTGGGTTGGCTATTTGTCCCGGGTGCAGCCACCACCCGGGACAGTTTAGTGCTATCTGTCCCGGGCTGAGCCACCACCCGGGACAGTTGAGTGTTGCTATATAAGCAACACTTAGCCACGGGTGGTGGCTCAACCCGGAGCCAAATCAGAACGACGCCGTCAGGCTGCCAAAATTCCCATCGAGCGCCGCCGCCTCCTTCCTCGACTCCGGCCGGGCTTCGCTCCATCCTCGAGCGCCGCCACCTTCCTCCTCGACTCCGGCGACTAGGTGAGCCTCTCCCCTCTCTCTGCGCGTGCCCCAAACCCTAGCCTCGTTGCGTTGCCCGTCGTTAATCGCAAACCCTAGCCTCGCGTTGCCTTGTCCGTCGCCGGCCTCCGCTTCGGCGAGAAATCCACCGTACCTAGCCCTCTCTGGTCCAGTGCAACTGTGCACGTTTCGTGCACACACTCGCAGGACCCTTCACGCTCGAATTCCAAGGAATTGTGCTCGGCAGTGAGGATTACTCCATTGATGACTCCACGATGACGTCATCGTCCCATTTTCCTTTTTTTCCTAAATGTATATCACTCATGTGTTTAGTTGATGTGTTTAGTATACATGTTTTACGGATGTAATTGTTACCTAATCACTTTACATGTTTTAACTAGGTCATTAGTCAAATGAGTGTGTACTTTGACATGTCAAATGAGTTTTGTCTTTGAACCAAGGATGCCAAAAATGTTCATAAAAATAAAATACATGTTGTGTCATTATTTTGTGTGTTTGAATAAGTTTGAATAAACAAAATAATTGTGGGAATATCGTTGCAAATGCAAATGTGATATTATTTTGTTGAACTAGTGTAATGTGTTGAATTATTGTAATGTGTAATGTGCAAATGCAAAAAATTGTTGTAATGTGTAATGTGTAATGTGCAAAAACCTGTGTATGCAAATTAGGGTTTCCGGCGGAGTTTAGCCATTGTTAGGGTTTCCGGCGGAGATTGATGTTCATAAAAACTTATACAAATGCAAACTTTATATCAAAATGTTCAGAAAAATATAATATATAATGTTGTATCATAAAAATGTTCATATTAATTCATATCAACTGGATTCATATCTATTTTTTCTTACTTGGATTTTGCGTGCAGGTACTCGGATTTGTCACCGCGTCGTAGCCGCCGCCCTCTCGGAGCCCTAGTAAAGTTCGAGAGACTTCAAAAGAGAAATGTAAATAGAAATGAGATACTCGATATGATTGAAATGTGTTTGTAAAATTGAAATGTCTTAATGTATTTGTACTATTCAAATAACTTTGCTTCAGGTTGAAATTGAAATGTGTTTGTACAAATAAATGATAAAAGATGTTGAGTTAGATTTAGTTGTATGACATATCGGTAAAGTTATTTAGATGTTGAGTTATTAAAATTATTTAAATGGATTTAAATCTCTTGCAGAAACTATGGACACCCGTAGAAATCTTCAACAAGAAGAGGACATGTTCGGCATCATTCGCGAAGGTGATGAATTGGACCCCGGCAGAAACAATGAACAAGAAGAGGAACACGTAGACGATTTCACCGGGCAATTTCTGAACGAGTCCGGTGACGGAATAGACGTCACCGATAGTTCAGCTCACCGACAGTTCACCGGCTCTACTGTTGGAAAGTCGGCCGCCGAGGTAGATATATGCCCTCAGGTTTTTGTCTCCGTTGAAAAGATTTGTGTGTATACATATATTAACTATCACTTTTTCTTGTGTTTAGCCGTCGGCGGGCCATGAACCGGGACCAAGCAAAAAAGCAGCGGTGAAACGAGGCGGGCCACGGACCGGGACCAAAAAGCTCCAAGGGAAACAGAAGTACCACATCGAGGAGATCAATGAAAAAGGAAAACCGATTGCTCCCGCTAACCACGCAAGGAAATTTGTAGCTCAGTGCGGAGTCATCGTTCGGGACAGACTGTCCATCAGGGCTCAAGAATGGTATAAGCCAAAGGTGCCAAAGGAGGGGGTTATTTATGTCTCGAATGCAGACAAACAACTCCTTTGGGACGAGCTCATGCAGAATTTCACTTTACCGGAAGAGGAGGATGTAGAGGAGCCGGTTATAGAGAATCGATGCAAGGCCTGGACTTATATTGAGATGGGTGAATTGTTCCGCAGCTGGAAGAAAAGGCTTAACAAGTTCATAAAAGAAGGTAAAACTCCAGAATTTGTCGGAGTCTATGAAAAGATAAAAGATGAGTGGCCCGAATTTAAGGCGTACAAGCAATCGGAAGCCGCTAAGGCCATGTCAGAGAGAAATAAGAAAAATGCAGACAAAAAGATATATCACCATAACATGGGGTCAGGTGGCTACCTGACGGCCCTGCCTAAGTTTCTGAAAATGGAGGAAGAGTTTTTGGCTAAAGGTATACAGATCGAGACATTTGACTGGCCAGACCGGCTTAAGGCTTGGTTCTATGGGCATGGTGGAAAGTTAGACCCTGAAACAGGTGACTGTCTTTTTACCAAGGAGCACGGACCTGACCCTATTAAAGCTCTCAGAGAGGTATGGAAGGAGGTCACGGAAGGCAGGTTCCACCCTAACAGAGAGAAGGACGAGCTATCGCGAGCCCTTAAGAATCCTGAACACAGTGGACGAACAAGAGGAACCGTCGGCTCTATACCGTGGATACTTGGGTTTCCCAAAGATGTTGGCACTTATAGAAGCCGATCGAGAAAGAAGAAAGAGATTGCCGACCGGGCCTAGTGGATGGAAAATAAATTACTACAGCATGAGAAGGAGATAGCAGAGCTGAAGGCAGCGCAGACTCGACGGATGCCCTGCGAATCTGAGACGCCCGAAAATCCTTCTCCTGATCCAAAATCAATGCGGAGAAGCAGCGTGGCTTCGACGGAGCTCGATCGCCACAATGATATGCCGGGTCCTCGTCACCCCGTGGATAATATCGTGCAGCGGGAACTGTGCGACCTACATGTGCCATGCTTGAACATAACCGTGAAGGTGGCGCACGGCTTTGCCCTACCGCCTAGCCCAAATGGAACTTACCATTGTCGCCCTATTCCAGATGGCTATGCTGTTGTCGGGGTTGATGAGGTTATCAAGACATATGAGGGAATTAAGCTGGACTTCCCTACGGGTGAAGACGAGGTTGAGTTGAGATTTGCCCTCAAGAGTACCTGCTTATGGAAAAAAGAATACATCGTGTTCCCACACATGCAGCTAAATCGCCCTCCCAGTCCACAAGCCAGTCCACATAACTACAACAACGACAACCAATGCGCTAGTCCAGACACCCCCCACAACGACAACCAAGGCGCTAGTCCATCTCCGCCGTCGCATGAGCGTACTCCGCCGCATGAGCGTACTCCGCCGCGTCAACGGACTCCATCGCCTCCGCAAAAGAAGCGGAAGTGCACCGCTGCGTCGACTAGTACTCAGAAAAGCGAAACGGCCGGGAAGTCTCGCTTTGTGAACTCTCGCAAAGATGTCGATACATGGGTTGAGGAGATCCAGACTTCCCAGAGAAAGAAGGCAAAAAAGATGTCTTTGCCTGTTCCGGTTTATTCTCCGGAAGCGATACGGTGGGCCATAGAATTTCTTACGCATCCGTCGCAATATGAACTAAATATGGACGATGACTACACACGCGTTCTGGTGCGTACATCTAAGAGAGTGCGGGAAGAACAAAAATCTGCTGCCACCCAGAAGAGAGATGTTCCACAGCTCGGAATGCAGGCGGGACAATCGGCCCCTCCACTCATATTGGCGCCTTACAACCGGAACCCGATCGATGATGTACTTTCGCAGCAAGCTAGAGATATGGGTATAACTCTGGCAGAGCTGAAGGCATTGCAAGCTGGCGAGAGTGTCACCATACATGAGGTGGTGCGGACATATGTGAGAGGACAAGATCTTGTCGACCCTGCAATGGTGCGCACTCTACCAGCTAGGTTGCACCAACTAAATGCATGGTACTTGCGTACCACGAAAAGTCAAGAAGGAGACTGGCTCTATGGGAAAATTCCAAAGGATTTTTTTGGCCCAGGTGATGATGAGGTTCAAATCGAGTATTGCGAATTATGGCAGTTATTCAATTTTGACGCGCTCGACAAATCTATCATCAGTGCCTTTTGCATGTAAGTAATTAAATTATGTATATATGTCAGTAATTCTCTAGCTCTACTTATATTTCATTGCTTGTAATTATCCTTATCACTATATTACTTTTGTACTCTATTATGCAGGCTGAAAATTATACAATCTCGAAAGCTGGGACTCAATCACAAGATTGGATTCATTGACCCTAATCGAGTTCATCATCATGGTTTGTTACATTACCCAGATGAAACGGAGGAGCTTTTGCTTACTTATTTGATGGCGCAACATTACAAAAGCACCATAATTTTCCCGTTCAACTTCGAGTGAGTTGTTTACTTTCTTATACATACTCGATGTTAATTAAGTATATGTAATTGATGATTTAGTTATTAACAAATATAAACATATGGCAGATTTCACTGGGTATTATTAGAGATTGATGTTGAAAAGGCAATCGTTGAGGTCTTGGACCCATTATCGAAACCTGAAGAAAAGTTCGACGACACGAAACAGATGCTCCAGAGGTAATTTCGTTCATTATCACAATCGACCTCGTCTTTTCTAATAATATATAGTAATTAGTTAACTTCTTTACTAATTTTTCATACCGTAAACTTCAGGGTTTGGGACAAGTTCACCGGTTTCCACAAGGATGTCGGTATAGCTAAGAACCTCACTTTTAAATGGCGAGAGGTAAAGACGTATACTAGCTAGGTTCCACATACGCATATTCTTAATTTCAGTCTCACAATACCATTTTTTCAATATTTATGATTATTTTTTATTAATTTCTTATCTTATTCTATCATAAAGTGCGCGAAGCAGCAACAAGGCACCAATTTGTGTGGATTCTATGTCTGCGAGTTCATCCGAATTCACTTCAATGAGGGTGCAGACTGGAATAGGGTACGTTAACAATTCATTCAAACTTATTCACTTCTCAAATTGAATTATTTTCATAATGGTTGATATATGGTGTTGATCTCTCCTTTTTAGTTTGAGACGATCCGGAACAGGCTAGAAGCAAAAGACCGCCTACTACCAATCGCGGAGGAAATTGCGGGCTTTCTGCTTGACTATGTCATAAAGCCAGGCGCAGAATGCAGTATAATCCGGCCGCCAAAAAAGACCATCCCGAGGAAAAAATAGGGTCTAATGCTTCTTTGTCATGTAAAAAAATATTTGTACTTAGCCGTGTCCCCGGTACAGACATGATCTTCCGGTTGTAAATATTTGTTTGGGAGAACTCGTGTACTAGTAGTATTCATGACTATATCCCGAGGAAAAAATCGTGTATTCATGATATATATTACATAGTAACGTATAATATGCAACTCGATATTGTTTGAAATGAAACATAAATGAAAAAACACAAACACAAAAGAATCAGTAACATAAATAGAAAACAGAAACAAAAATAGAAAACAGGAAACAAAATAAAAGAAACAAAAAAACATATATACTGTCCCGGTTCGTATTACGAACCGGGACAAATGAGTCGCAGGCAGAGCCTGCCTTGATTGGCCACGTGGCCCCCCTATTGGTCCCGGGTCGTGGCGTGCCCGGGACAAATAGGGGAGGCTATTTGTCCCGAACACGCTGTCCCGGGCGCGTGACCGGGGCAAAAAGCCCTCACGGCCCGGGACCAGTGGCCTGTTTTGCTCTAGTGTTGGTCTCTTTGGGGGGCTGAAATGATGCCCCCTGCTCCGGGTTCACCATCCCGGGCATTCCGAGTTGGGAGGTCTTGGCCATTGCCACCACCTGCTGAATCCTCTTCTTTTCTTCCGCGATCACCAGAGACTCAGCCAAGCACGACCCCGCCGAGGCACATTCCATGGAGCGCTTGTGGTCTCCCGAGATGGTGATTACGCCGTTAGGTCCCGGCATCTTCATCTTGAGGTAGCCCATGTGAGTCGAGATCATGAACTTGGCGAGGGCCGGTCTGCCGATCAGCGCGTGATACGGGCTCTCGAGGTCCACGACCTCGAACTCCAAGCTCTCGGTTCGGCAGTTCTCCCGAGTTCCGAATAGCACCTCAACCCAGATCTTTCCCATGGGTGAGCAAGAGACTCCGGGCACAATGCCGTGGAAGGTTGTCTCGGTAGGCAGTAAGGTGTTCATGGATACCCCCAGCTTTAGCATCGTGTCCTTGTACATGATGTTAATGGCACTGCCATTGTCGATCAGAACCCGGCTGAAGCGGACGTTGAGGTTGGGTCCGACAAAAGTTGGGTCCACCACCAAGGCATACGCCCCCGGCTTAGGCATAACCCTGGGGTGATCCTTCCGGTTCCACGTGATCTCCATCTCGGACCAGTGCAAGAACTTGGGCACCGCCGGGATCACAACATTCACCTCCAGGGCACGCTGTCGCACGCTTCTCCGGTCAGTAGGTTCGGTCACGAAGACCACATAGCTTTGATGTGCCTCCCGGTATTTGCTCTGCTGCTGTCCGGCTTGGTTACTGGGGCCTGCACCGCTGTCGTTCCGGGTGTGCACTAGATTCACTGGCCGAGGTGGGGGTCCTCGCGGAGGCGGGTTGATTTGGACAGCGTTGGCCCCCGACGTCGGAGGAGGGGGTCTCGGGATATTGGGCCGAGATGCTGGAGCACTCTGCCGAATAGCTCCCGAGCTGCCTTCCTGCAACGTGCGCTGATACCAACTGCACTGCCGAGTAGAGTGGTTTGCGGGCTTGTTGGCCTCCAGAGTATGGTAGCAGCATGGCTTGTTCAACATTTCCTCATATGTCAGGGGCTTCTTTTGTTCCACCCAGGTCTTTTGCACCTCCTGACTCTGACCCCAAGCCGGGCCAGTTGTCTTTTGACGCTGGCTGTTGCCGGCATCCTCCTGCTCCCGGGTCACTTCTGCGACGTGCTGTGCGGCATGGTGGTACTCGGGGTGGTTCCTTTTCTGGCCAAAATCTTCGCGATCATGGCTCCTGCTCGGTCCTGAACGCTGAGGTCCCGCATTCCTCCTGTTGGAGTCACCGACATCCACCAGGGGTTGCATGGGATCTCCAAGCGTGTAGGTATCGGCGATGCGCATGGTCTCTGCCAAGGTTGCCGGCATCTTTCTTTGCAACTTCTGCCACAGCATTGAGCCATGCCGGCATCCTTGTGCGAACCAGGAGATGGCCTGCGCCTCTACCACTCCTTCGCAAGAGTTGCGAATATTGCTCCACCGGGTAAGGTATTCCCGGTCGGTCTCGTTGCTCCTTTTCCTACAGATGGCGAGCTGTTGAGGCCTGTTAGGCCTTTTGTACGTGCTGGTGAAGTTGCTGATGAATGCTTCCTCAAAGTCTAACCAGCAGTCTATGCTGCCACCTCTCAGGTTGTTCAACCAGATCCGGGCAGGTCCTTCCTACATCTGCGTTACGTATCGTACCGCCCATCGTCTGTTTCCACCGGCTATGCTTACTGCCGTTACATAGTCGGTTAGCCAGTCCTCCGGCTTCTTGCTGCCGTCATAGGTCTTGGCACCCCTGTTGAGCTGAAAGTTGCGAACAGGTGGTTCCCGCATGATCCGAGGTCCGGAGCAGGCAGGTCCCGGAGGTCCATGCTCTTCCACCAATTCGGATTGGTGAATCCGGTCGAGCCGGAATCTGGCATCTGCTGGGTTCAGCTGCCTGGTTCCTATCCGAGATCCCAAAGGGTTCTCGTCTGGCTGATACCCGAGCTGCTGCAGCCTCGAGTTGCCATCGTTGAGCCTGTTCTGCGCAGGGATCACGGCCTGCTGGGGAACAGAGGCGACCTCCCTCTGTGGGTTTCCCTGAACATGAGGAGGGTTCCGGGGTGGATTACCACGGCCGACCGGGTTATTGTTTCCTACACCCAGGTTACCATCCTCACGGGTACTTCCCGCCTGCCCCGAGTTACGCTGTCCGGCTTGCCCGGCTTGCTGGATACCGGCGAAGGCCGGGTCATAGGTCTGTAGCTGCTTGTTCTTCCCGGAACCTCGACTCCGGCTCCGGCTCTTGCTCTTGCTCTTGCTTCTGCTCGGATGTGGGGAAGAGGCCTCCCCGTCCGATTTCTGGCTATTGGGTCTTGCCGAGTGCACTTGAGATCCTGCCCCGGGGTTCTTCTTTTTGAAGGCCTGATTCTGACGGTTGGCCTCCATCACCAACTCGTTTACTCGCTCCTGCTACTTGCGTAGGGCCTCACCGGATAACCCCATCAACTCGGCCATGGCGGCTTCGGCGGCCCTAAGAGTTTTCGCCGGTGAGCTGTACACCGGCTTCCCCGCTGAAATCCGACTTTCCGTGTGACTGGTTGTTGCTCCACCTGCCAGCTCCTCATTCACCATTCTTCCTTTCTTGCGCAGATCCGCGATGCGCTTGTCCCGGAAGTCTATCTTAAGGAATCCGTGAGCTGCATTGTACTCCCGGAGGCTAGCATTGAGCTCGCGACGGATCTCGGCGATCTCCTGCGCTTCGGCGAGTAGCAACCTCCGCTGCTCCTCCAACTCAGCCGAAGTGGCCTGGGTATCTGCCTCAGCGGCCATAGGTACAGTTAACTTGGCCACCAGGCCCGAGAGGGGATCCGGACGACGCCGCGGCTGGGACGGCTGTGGATCGCCATCTCGGGCCGCAGCTCTTTCCTGCGGGGGTTTGGCCAAACGGATGTGGCCGCTCCCGGTATCGCCGTCAGCGTCCTGGTACTCCTCCTCGGTTGCCCCGACCATCATTACGGCGACGGAACTCGGGGGGTGACCGGCACGCAGACCCCGAGCAGCGCAGAGCATTGGAGGGTCCTCAGCTTCCAGGACCACGTCCGGGTAGCTACAGACAACCTCGGTGACGACGTAGGTGGTGAAACCACCAAAGTCAATGAGACATCCGTTCACCGGAAAAGGTCTGTTCCGGAAGCATCCTGCGTTGTCGCAGACGAAGTCCATCTTCCCTAGCCTTACGACCAGGCCAGAGAGAACCCGAACATCGAAGTGAACAGGGGAGCCCGTCCGGATGTGTACACCAGCCAACGCCTCTGTCGGCCCCACGGTGGGCGCCAACTGTCGTGGTGGTGTCACGGCAGATGCCATAGGATGGCTAATGTGTGGGGCCGATGGACGTTGGTGGATCTGGGGAGGGATAGCGAGCTGAATAGCCCACGCAAGGAGGATCCTGGTATAACCGAGATCTCCCAGGAACAAGGAACAAGATCAAAGTGCAAGGGGGAAGATCTAACAAACACGAACAAATGCACGAAGGCACACAACCCACACACGATATACCCAGGTTCAGGGCCCTCGTGAGGAGGTAACACCCCTACTCCTGCCTTTCCTCTCTATATAGTTGTGGTATAAGAGTTACAACCTGCTGCTAGATCTCTCAAAGGGAGGAGTACAAAGAACTAGATGAACTCAAGGTGTGAAGAAGTAAATGCTCTAAGAGTAAATGTGACTATAGCTTTGGCTCCCAAGTTGGTCTCTCTCTCACAGAAGCAGTTATGGCGCCTTTTATAGAGTTCCGGCCAGGAGGGCCGGAAACCCTAAATCAGCTTGGCCCCACCGGACAGGCCTAGCCGGCATGCCGTCACCGGCTAGTGCGACCTAGTCGCCGCGCTATCCGGTGTAGCCCCTTCGTCATCATTTCGCCAAGGACAGCAGGCGCTGTCCTGGATCATCATTGCCTCCCTGTCAGAGACAGGACATGTCTTTGCCCATTCCGGATAGCCTTTTCCGGATTGCCGGGCTAGGCATGTCAGGTCTTGTCGTACCGCGGTCGTACCGGCTGACGCGCTCCCGTGTCAGGCGGGAGGTGACCATGCTTCCGTGTCAGGCGGGAGGTGACCATGCTTCCGTGTCCGGCGGAATGGTACTTCCCCCCGCAACAGACGGGAAAGCCTGCTATAGACCGTTGACGGCCTACCGGAAGCCCTCATGCCGGCTACCTCCTCGCTTGCCACTGTGAGCCTCTCCTACACAAGATCAAGACCGAGACATACACTCCGATAAGCACTTACCCAGACCATCTATTCGGTAAAACCGAGTACACCTCCTTCCGGGAGTCTTCTCGGAGCCCGAGATCCGGGATCCTTTCCGGAGGCGCCCGAGCTTGTCCCAGGATGAGTATCTCTAGGCCTAGCCTCCCGAAGATGTCTTAGCCTATCAGCAAAGACATCTTCGAGAAGCTAGTTCTTAGAGGAACCACCCGCTTAGGCTTGGGCTGCCATTGTGAAGGCCGGGGGTGTCTATTTATAGCTGCCAGGGCTGACCCTTGCGCCTGCCAGGAGGCACTTTGCACTCTAGCAGCGCTCAAGGGTCAAGTTGCCCCTTCAGCACACCAGGGGGTGTCCCTTGCTCATGCCAAAGGTCAAGTACTGTTGGCATCTTACTGAATTATTCCGGGATCTGTCCCTACCCGGGGGGCAGCCCCCCGACACAGATAACTGCCCTGAAAAACACACTCAGCCATGCAGAGCCCCTTGTAACAATTACAAACTCGCGATATCTACATACTTTCACACCAATGTAGAGAACTTGACATTCAAATGTCAATCCCTTAACTAACGCACTTCTACTTCCAGTAAATTCCAAATTTACTTTCATAACTGCTCTTTATTCCAAGAACATCGGTTATATTTCATCGAGCAGATAATAAGGTTTCTGTATGATGTCTAATATTACATAATAGACCCACATGTCATACAACCATTACTTTCACGCATCATTACTCTTAATGATCAATTGGATTCCAAAGGACCATCCTTTTGATTCTATTCTGACTCCTCAGATATAATCCAAAACAACTCGATTAACTATTTAAAATTCCGGTTCTATTTCCAAATAGACACTAGCTTTAAAATAGTTTCACAACTTCATCCTATTCTATTGGTACAGTTTCACAATGTGTTAACCACACAAGATGAATTCGACTCCCACTCAAATTATGTCTCCACATATTTGATAACACGAGCTCCCACTCAAAAACGTGTCATCCACATATTTGAGTTCCTGAGCTCCCACTCAAAAATATGTTCTTCACATATTTCACCTGAGTGAACCAACTATGACTCCCACTTAAATCGACATTTTGGTCAAACCAAAATCATTGATCTGCTATCAATTCAAATTTAATACAAACTACAGTATTACATTAATACAAATCCCTCAGACTTGAAGCATGTCTACATAAATGTAGTCAACAAATTTGATCTTTTCCAAGACACATTTCTTGACAAGACATGCTACCGCGTCTTTCTTATAGTCACATTTTCATATAACACTTTATATGACGATTAAACAATCTTATTCCTCTAATAAGAATTGCAGCAACAATTACTCTCTTAATCCTTTCAAATGTAACTTTGGATTTCCAGACTCAAAAAGCCTTTGTTCGTATTCCGATATTTTCTCAACTTTCTTTGTATTTACAAAGTGCACCTTGATCTGTCAACAAGATCTGAAATACTTAATACAGTGCTGTGACCTGACAGCAATATTAAATATAACAGCACTTTATTTAGAAGTTTCTTTCATGAAAATATTATGATCTTTATGAAGAGGATTGCAAGCAGAAAACAATTTTCTAGTCTCCCTCACTCTTAATCATCAAATTTTCATTAGCAGACATATACTCTTTGGCACTTCTTCCAACATAAGTCTGACACTTTATTCCAAACTTCTAATTCCAGTTCATAAACCATAATTCGAAAAGCCATCTTTTCTGAGAATTACATAGACAACAAACTGAACTTTGTTTCTAATTGGTTCTGGAATACACTCTCGTCCAATGCGAGCAATCTACAAAGAACCACTCATGTATATTCCGAATTATCGCATAATCATATACTTGTCGACACTACTGTCGATCCTACGAATTCTTGTTGAGAAAAACATCTATTTTCTAAAGTAGACATCGACTATAATGTTTCGAACATATTAGGAGATTCTAAGACTGATTCTGACAGACCACACTTTATTTGAAATAGAGCATGATTATAATTCCCCACATATCACTATATATGACATTATAATTTTGTGAAGCAAATTTCCACAAGTCTCTTGTGTTGAAAACATAATTCAAAAATATTGTCCTTTGATCGAATCTTGTGAATACAATATTCACTAATCTTTCTTCTGAAAACCCCCATTTGATCTATTATCAAATTAATTTCAGACTCCATAATTTATCGGGCAAATACTCCTATTTACCAAAATCATGGAAGAATTCGGATCAAGCAAAACACCATTGATTAATCATTAAAAATGACTCTCAATCAATTTCCTCTAGTATTGCAACTTCAATACTGCATTTCAAACTTAATCAATTTTGGCACTCGAAATACTTAAATGGACCAAAAATATCCATTACTTCTTTCATTGCCTTTATGACTAAATTCGATGGTGTTTGTTCTTTGGACACATAATTTTATCATTCCCGCTATTATAAATGTATATCATACGCATAATGTAATTGAGATGTGATGCAAATTACTCATAACATGAAACAACTGCTTTGTTTCATAACATAAAACAACTGATGTGTTCTATATGAATAATTATGTCTTGTAACATTCAAGACACCAAACTAGATCACATTCTCACTATTACAAAATGTCTTATCAAAAACTATTGATGATAACTAATATGATATCTCGAGGGCGTGAGCACTACTGGCCATTAACTTGCCATCACTTGTGCAATGTCACGTCACCCTTCGCCACATACTTGTGATAATCAGGGACTGTTTCACAAACAGAACAATTATCAAACACTTTTCATCAAGTATGAGAAGGATACATTTATATCTTCGTATATCAAATATACCCATAGCGTCAAAGAACTCTTATTCGATGAATCAACTTTTAGAGATTTGAACTTGTTCACGAACGTGAAGAAGCTCACCGTGTCTCTATAGCATATTCACGCACATGCTATTCACAGCTAGGAGGTAAAGCACAATCTCTATTGCACTGGAGTTCGCTGTCTAGAAATCGTAGATATTCGTAAGCCTGAAGTAGATGTCACACAACTTCTTCAACTGAGTCTCCAGATAGGTATGCTCCCCATGTGAATGGTCCGGAACTTTCTAAGCTCTCTGAACTGCTCAAGAGTCAATTCATCTTCGAAGTGACCTCTGATCGCATCAATCACGACATATGGCTCCATGTGTTGAAACAACTTTCAACTCAGGTGCTAGGCATACGCTCATGACGATCGTCACTTCCATGAACATGTCATGATGCTTACGAAACTCATCATCTTCCTCCTTGCTATCAGAATCATCTGGTCTAACTTCTAACTAATGTTCTAGGACATATAGGATGTTTGTTGTGTTTGGAGAATGTTTTAAAAAACCCTTGTACCATCTGATGAAGTTGGACCCGTCGGCTTCCAAGGTAGAATCCGAGTTCTTGAAGAAGTAACCGAAGCGTAGTTCCGTAGTCTCCATATGTGATCGCAAAAGAGGTAAGATAAGTTTATAATATATAGGTGAGTTTTAGTTCTATAATCTCATTATCAAAAACACACCACACCAAGATTATTATCCCTAAAAATAATAATGGCGATTACACGACCCTCATCCACCATACTACCCCTGATCATCACGGCCGGCAGCACAGATTAAAAGGTGGACATAACATGTCGATCACAACAACTATGTGACTCGTGCTCGATCTTTCGATCTTCCTGTGTTCCGAGGCCATACCTCTGAGTATGCTAGGCTCGCCAATCAAACCTCGAAGACCCTGCGCGTGCAACATGGCTTACACCCACTGTATGCGAACGACGAGATGTGTGACTGTAACAGCCCAAGGTTTAAAACCTAAAAACCTCTGTAATTTTTTCACTTTTGTGTAATTGCATCATGGCATTCCATATCCTTTTGCTACTATTATGAACATTACCACTCACAACTTTAATCTTGCATATTTGTCAAGGAAGTTCCAAGAGTTCAAAAGAGGATAATGGCACTTGCTAAAACCAAACTACTTTGAATCTTGCATATTTGTCAAGGAAGTTCTAAGAGCTCAACTTATTATATTTACATTGTCTCCAATTCATTAAAGTGGCAACTTATGGAAATATCAACAAAATGCCCTTTTAACACCTATGGACAAAAGTGCACCAAAACATTTTATTTTGAGGAGCCAATTTTTGTGGTGCCTCTACATGGTATGGGGAGGCTCCATGAATTTTCTCAAATTTTTATAAAATGTTTAACTGCCTCAATAAAATCAAAACAGTGCTCTGGTTTTGAAAAGATTTAGAAAAGGACCTCTCTGCAACGGAAAAGGACATGTTTGTGAGGAAAAGAAAAGTGGCAGGGGGTGTTCAAAAATCTTCTTCTTCTTCCTCTGTAGCGACCGGGGAGCTCGTCCCCGTCGCACCAGCTCGTCGTGTCGCCCCCTCCTGCGCCGCGCCCGGACCCCCCTCCTCCTCTGCTGCCCTGGAGAGGATAAGACCACCACGAGCCGTGCTCTGCTCCCTCCCCCCCCCCGATCTTCCCTCTGTTCTCCCCCCCGAACCCTAGCACCATGGCCGTAACCTAACCGAGCTCCGCCGCCGCATCGCCGTCGTGTGAGACCACCCCGAGCCCCGCCAGGACCCCCACGAGCTCCGCCGCGACTCCTGCTTCCTCTCCACCAACGGGATCGACCCGGAGCGCCCTAAATCGCCGCCGCCGTCCTCTTCTTCCCCGACTCCGGCCGCCGGACTCCGAGCACGCGCGCGACCTCCTTCGACCTCCTCCGTCACCGCCGCGAGTTCCCACGCGTCGAGGGTGAGCTGGCGCACCTCCTAGACACCTCCTCCCTCTCCACCTCTCTCTGGCTCGCCGCGTAGACGCCGCTTCCGTTGGAGCCGTAGCACGCCGCCGCCGCCGCTCGTCGCCGGAGCACTTCCCGGCGACCATTTGGCCCGTAGCCCCGCCACGAGGCTCCACGCACTCGTGCGCGTCGAACGCGAGCACTCCCGGGCTCCCTGGCGCCGTAGAATCGCACGCCCGTGCGCCTCGCCGCCGGCGTCCACTCCGGCCACGCGCTCCGGCCGCGCTGACAGCCTGGGCCCACGCGTCAGCGACCCCGAGCCAGCCCCGCGCCGCGTCAGCGCCACCTGGCCCCTGGCCCCGCGCGTCAGTGGCTCGGGCTAGCTGAGCGCGCGGTGAAAAACGCCCGAGCGAATTTCTGCGAAATAAAGAAAAAGACAGAAAATGATTCAAACTTCAAAAATTCATAACTTTCAAAATAATTATCCAAATTTAGCAAATAATATATCATAATGCTCAGAAAAATAAATGCTATCTAATGGACTGACTCACACTTCCATTACTGCTACTGTAATTTTCTGTTTTGCTAAAATGAAGAAAGGGGTAGAAATAAAAGGTGTAGTTTAAATTCATATTAAATTCCTCAATTTGCTAGAAGTGTACCCTCTAAATAAAAATGCTAATAAGCACTGGTTCTACACATTCAAAATCATTTCAAGCATGTTACCTAAATTAAAATGGTAGGGGAACATAAACACAAATAGGAAAATATATTTCCTATATCGTTGAATAATTATTCCTAGCATCCCATGTAAATGTGATATAATTGATATAATAATTCAGTGCATTAAAATGTCATACCATCATGTGTTTGCGCATTGCATATGAATTGCTTGTATTGATTGTGTTCTTTCCGGTGTTTTTAAACATCGATAGATCAAGGAACCGGGGTCTCGCCACATTACCCCGACGATCAGTAGTACCCGCCTGTTGAGCAAGGCAAGCGTGATCCCCACCCTCTTGCATATCTTATCCTATTTTCCGCAAATTATTTTCTCCACTATAATATTGCATGCGGTTCCAAATGTCAATTTGATTGGATTAGAGTATCCTATATTTGCATTCAGTTACCGAAGCCACTACCAGTTTCCCCTCCTATTATCCATATGATTGTGTTGATGGCCTGAATTAATTACTTTGCTAGGTTGTTGCTTAGCCATGCTTAGTTAACTGCTTAGTGGTCCGATGGATATTCGTGTTGGGATCCGATGTGGAATTTCCGCGGAGGATGGTGGAGAATTGTGGTAATAATTAATAAAATGCTAAAAGGTGGGGATGAGAGGCCACATGGTATGTGGTGGGTTGTCTCGTTCTCGCCGCCTCGGTGCGAGTTCTCGCCTTCGAGCCAAGTTGAGCGTGCTACCATGCGTGGGTATATGGAACCTCATCGACCGACTAACTTGTGTCGGACTAGCCGAGGGTCCTCTAGTTTGGCTTTCCATTTGCGCGTGTGTTGAGATGGTGGCCAAGACTGAGATGAGGATTATGGTGGTAGGAAAATGAGTGGCCGCGGGGCAGGGTGTTGGAGGCACTGAACTTGTCCTACGATCACTGATGATCCTAGGTTAGTCCAAAGCGAGGTAAAGGTCGTAGCCGCTCCCACCCAGCCGGCTTTCCCCGGAAGAGAGCTAGTTGTACAGGCAATGGGCCGGACGGTACGCATGGATAAGGAGCTGGGAGGTCCCTCCGGAACCTGGCGCCTTTCACATTGTACACCCCCTGTAGGGATAAATCTTTTCGAAAAGCCGTGTCCACGGTTAAGGACGACTTGGTGAAGAATTCAGGGATCATAGAATAACTTTAACGGAATGATTAAAAACTGGGTACTAAAGGTACCACTCACGATTGTAAGGTTGACTTCCTCGAGGGTGATTCGGGGAGGTGCCTTTGAAGAACAGGTACAGTGGTGGAAGAGGATGAGAAAGTGAATCAAAAGAAAAGAGTTACTTCTTACCCCTCTTCGAAAATATTCTGATAGTCGATGCCTTGGATTCATATTTTAAGAATAAAATCAGCTTTACGCAAAACAGCCATAAAACCTTGAGAGCCAATCATAGAGCAAATAGCTCAAAATCTTGTTGAGTTCGTCGAACTCACCCTTGTTTATTTTTGTTTCAGAGGAGGACTTTACTTACCCCGAAGGTGGGTTCTATGTTGACATCGACGAGTAGTCTAGGGTTCCCGGGTGGCAGCCTGGGGCAACTAGGAACCAGCTGGCACGGGATTGTTTATCTGTAGGCCTCTTAGGCCATATTTGGATCTTGTTGTTTAGAACAACTTAATTTGCTTCCGCTTGATGTACTGATGGGTCTGTGACCTTGGATTGTAATATTTGCTATCTTTCTCTACTAAGAGTTGAACTATATTATCTTGAGTCGTAGGGTCTATCATGTGCCAGGTGTTCCGGTGTCTTAGTCTCTTTATTATACTTGAGGGCTATGCTTTGGATATGGCATGATCGAAGGGTTGTGTTGCCGATGATCCATGCCGAGCACGCCTGCCGATGTTTACTCGGCCTGGGAGTGCTAACCCCAGTAACCTTCGATTATGTAGCATGACCACCGACACATAGCATCCTTGTATAATTTATGGACTGGGGCATTACAACTTGGTATCAGAGCGGTACCGCCTGTAGGAAACCCTTACTACTGGTCGACGTTGAGTCTAGTGTTGGTAAAAATATTTTTAACCTAAAAATGAGTTGTGAAAACCATCTTAGGATTCTTTTTACTCCTTATCTGGTTACCCTCTAATCTCGGAGCAATCTTACCTCTATTTGTTTTGTGCCTTATCACGTGTCGCTTCCGCCGCGCAGGACGTGTCATACACTTACTCACTCTGGGTTTCAGGGCGAGGGGCGACCAGCTTCTGGGGCTCCCGTCCCTCTGTTTGCTTTCATGATCATTTTCCTTGTTGTTCCTAGTCTCTACCCGAGTTCTACTTTCATTCCTGACTCTAGAGTCTCCGGACCTGACATTTGAATTATTTTTGCTACAGATGACTGCTTCGGGCTTGGTTGTTCGCCTCACTCGATGTGAGGGTGTTCGAGGGTTCCCCGCCTTGTTTGCCGCAGCTTTGGCCAGCCAGGGTTGTAGGTGGTACCCGGAGTACACGGTGTATGAGGAGTATGCACCGTACAGCCAGGCGCAGTTCTTCTGTAAGGTGCGCGTGCTCAACGACGAGGGTCGCGTTGAGAACGTAGCTGGAGGCGTGGGTATGACCGTGGAGCAGGCGGTTCAGGAGGCCGCGTATAACGGCCTCTCTATTTACCGCAGCTACTGTCCGTACCTCGCTAACCATTCGTCGGATTTCTGCCACTTCCCAGCTGCCGACGACAGCACGTCGGGTGTTTACCGAGCTGTGTACAGCAGCGGCGAGATGGAGTCGGACAGCAGGCACCGGGCACTGATTGAGCTAGTCCGAGCGTTGGACCGTCGAGCCCGGCAGTGGTACCTCTACGCTATTTCGGCGCGCGCTAGTCACCGTCATACTCTGATGAGTGTGCGCCCGTATGTCATGGATGGGACGCTTCCTCTCACACTACTTCGCCCACCCCCGTTGGAGCAGTTGCCTACCGACGTTTGCAGTCCGGGAGTTGGTGGCGTAACCCCGCCTACCGGTCCTCACCGAGACCCGAGGCTTACTGCACTCGAGTCGCCGTATGGCAACCAGCCTGCCAGTGCGCGCCTCTTCCACACTCCCCCGGCGCCACTTGATGAGGATGTCATGGCGTACTACTAGCCATGTGTGCTACCGGGAGATGCTCGAGTAATTGTGCCTTCCTACGAGTTGTGCCAAATACTCCTTTGTTTGTATCTCTGGAGCCTGGAGCAGTAGAGCTCGTTATGTAATAGACTCGTCACTGTTATCTTCCTAGTACCCATCCAGTGTAATATGTATGAGGCTTGTACCTCTCTTTCAGCAAACTGTGGCTTGTACTAGAACCAATATTTGTGAACTCAGTTCCATCTATGCGTGCGTCTAGTGATGTGCATGTTGTTATATCTGTTGCTACTCCCAGTTTTGCTGTCCCTATTTTTGTGTACAAGGATGACACGATGGGATTCTAACTGTGTCCTTGTCAATATCTAGAATGAAGGGCCGTCGCCGCGGCGAAGATTTACCGCCACCTCCCACCATGGCGGAGGTCCTCCTGCTTATGGAGGAGGGCCGTGTGCGCAGCGACCGACTCCTCGAGCAGTTGGTGCACCAAGGGAACCGGAGGAATAACGATTGTCATACTCTCACTGAGTTCCTGCGGTCCCAGCCACCGTCCTTCTCCGATGCTAAGGAGCCCT
The DNA here is from genome assembly GCA_026929855.1 of Poa annua. Taxonomy (NCBI): domain Eukaryota; kingdom Viridiplantae; phylum Streptophyta; class Magnoliopsida; order Poales; family Poaceae; genus Poa; species Poa annua. The sequence goes on along the minus strand of CM049428.1, from coordinate 116,446,435 downwards.
TGGACGCAGATGACTAGCTGCGTGCACTGGAGCGCAAGTTCGCTGCCCTGCATGTTCCAGCTGTGGAACAAGCCAACTTCGCCACTTACCTGTTGGCGGGTGCAGCGGGCGCGTGGTGGGAAAGCCACCAGGCGATGTTCGCTGCTGGGCATGTTTTCACCTGGGAGGAGTTCCGCACTGCCTTCCGCGCTGCCTACATTCCCAAGCCCCTCATGGACTTGAAGAGGAGGGAGTTCCTGGACTTGCATCAGGGACGGATGGACATTCCAGTCTATGGTCATGAGTTCAGCCGTCTCTCCCGTTACGCCCCTCGGGATGTGACCAATGATGCGGACAAGCAGGAGTTGTTCCGCAAGGGGCTCAATCCACGGCTCCGTTACGAGTTGCTGCCCTTCAAGTTCCCGAGCTACCAGGAACTGTACAACCAGGCTCTCACCCTGGAACAGGGAAGGAAGGAACTAGAGGCCACTAAGAGGCCACTTCAGGGGGATCATCAGAGCTCCTCGGCTGCTGACGGCAAGAAGCGTAGGGTCTTCGTTCCCTATAGCTCCGTGCCCCGTCCTCCGTTCGTGCCAAGGACCTCGGAGTACAGGCCACCTCCGCCGCGCCCTCCTACTCCAAAAATGGGCCCGGGCGGAAGTGGTTATCGTCCTCAACTCCCTGCACCATCGACCAGCACGTGCTACAGCTGTGGCCAGCCCGGCCACTACTCCAGAGAATGCCCTAGGAAGGCGCCACCACCAGCTCCTGCCACACCCGTAGCCAAGACGGGTACGGCTAGTCGTGGTCGCCTGAACCACGTCACTGTTGAAGACGTGGAGGACGACCCCAGTGTTCTCATGGGTACGCTTCGAATTGCTAAAGCTCTAGCTACAGTACTGTTTGATTCTGGAGCATCGCATTCATTCATTTGGGTAGCATTTGCACAACGAAACAATATACCGTTTGAAGAGTTGGAAGCACCGTTATATGTCACCAGCCCTGGTACTCGTTGGCAAACCAAAAGGGTGACCCCGGAAGTTTCAATTAATACAGGCTCATTCCCCTTCCCGTTTCCGCTGATAGCCTTCAATTCAACCGGCTTTGATGCCATACTGGGCATGAACTGGCTAGGGAAATACAAGGCTAACCTCGACTGTGCTGCCAGAACCATCACCGTGACCACATCTTCCGGAGAAATTGTGGAGTATTGGTCTGCACAGTCCAGACCTCCATCTCCATCCATGCCCCACTCACCTGAGCTTCTCCTTTGCCTTATGGAAGGCTTATCCCCTCCTGAAATCCAAGACATACACGTTGTGTGTGACTTCCCGGATGTGTTCCCGGAGGAATTGCCTGGCATGCCACCTGATCGAAGTGTGGAGTTCGTCATAGAGTTGCTTCCCGGTACCGCGCCGGTTGCCAAGAAGCTCTACCGGATGCCGGTGGAGGAGATGGCGCTGTTAAAGGAGCAAATTGATGAACTGTTAGCGAAAGAGTTCATTCGGCCTAGCAGTTCACCTTGGGGTTGTCCCGTACTCTTCGTCAAGAAGAGGGATTCTACCGTGCCTCGTCTAGTCTCTGACTACAGGCCGTTAAATGCGGTGACAGTCAAAAACAAGTACCCTATTCCTCGCATCAATGATCTATTGGATCAACTAGCTGGGGCAACGGTATTTTCCAAGATGGACCTGAGATCAGGGTACCATCAAATCAAGATCAGAGAGCAGGATATCCCAAAGACGGCATTTTTTACTCGCTATGGCTCCTACGAGTATACCGTTATGTCCTTTGGTCTCACCAATGCTCCTGCGACGTTCATGAGGCTCATGAACTCCGTCTTCATGGATTATCTCGACAAGTTCGTTGTCATTTACATCGATGACATTCTCGTCTACTCCAAAACCGATGAAGAGCATGCCGAACATCTTCGTTTGATCCTGACACGCCTTCGAGAACACCGCCTCTATGCCAAGTTCTCTAAGTGTGAGTTTTGGTTGGACAATCTCGTCTTCCTCGGCCATGTGATTTCCGCAAGTGGAGTGGCTGTCGTTCCCGACAAGGTTCAAACTATTATGGATTGGGTAACTCCCATGTCTGTCAAGGACATCCGAAGCTTTCTGGGATTGGCAGGTTACTACCGCCGATTCATCGAAGGGTTCTCCAAAATAGCCAAGCCTCTGACCAACCTTCTCAAGAAGGATACAAGGTTCGTATGGACGGACCAAGCTGAAGAGAGTTTCAAAACCCTGAAGGCCAAACTCATTTCTGCTTCTGTGCTTGCCCTGCCAGACGCAAGCAAGGATTTCGTGGTCTTCTGTGACGCCTCTCTGCTAGGCTTGGGCTGTGTGTTAATGCAAGATGGCCATGCAGTGGCATATGCCTCTCGCCAATTGAAGCCTCATGAGCAAAACTACCCAACTCATGATTTGGAGCTTGCCGCAGTGGTTTATGCTCTGAAGCAATGGAGACCATACTTGTTTGGTAACCGTTGCGAGATTTACTCGGATCACAAGAGTTTGAAATACCTTTTCACTCAGCCGGATTTAAATCTCAGGCAAAGACGTTGGTTGGAGTTAATCAAAGACTATGATGTGAGTCCGAATTACCAACCCGGCAAGGCGAACGTCGTGGCTGACGCGCTAAGTCGAAAAGCTTATAGCAACAACCTGATGGTTGAGAAGGCTCAACCTGCTCTCCATGAAGAGTTCGCCCGTTTGAACCTGGAAATTGTTCCCTCTGGCTACCTCGCAAATCTGGAAATCAAATCTACTCTGGTAGACCAGACAAAGGAGGCGCAGAAACTGGATACTGGCATTCTTAATATCAGAAAGAACGTTGCTAGTGGAAAGGCCAAATGCTTCTCTGAGAATGAAGCGGGAATCGTGTACTTTGGTGACCGTCTGGTGGTGCCAAAGGAACAGAATCTGAAGGAGTTGATCCTCAAAGAAGCGCATGATTCCCCTCTCTCTATTCATCCCGGTAGTACCAAAATGTACCAAGACCTCCGACCACTATTCTGGTGGACTCGGATGAAAAGAGAAATCGCCAAGTATGTTGCTGAATGCGACACCTGTCGTCGTGTAAAGGCTGAACATCAAAGGCCTGCTGGCACTCTTTGCCCTATTGCGATACCAGAATGGAAGTGGGATGAGATTGGTATGGACTTTATTACGGGTCTGCCGAAGTCTCCCAAGGGCAACGATGCTATCTGGGTAATCATTGATCGACTATCCAAAGTGGCTCACTTCCTCCCAGTGCGAGTCGACATCACAGCTGCTAAGCTGGCTGACCTGTATGCTTCCCGGATCATCGTACTTCACGGTGTTCCCAAGAGGATAATTTCTGATCGTGGCAGCTTGTTTACCTCGAAATTCTGGACAAGTTTCCAACAAGCCATGGGAACCCCTCAACTTCAGCACAACTTTCCATCCCCAAACTGATGGACAGACCGAAAGGGTGAACCAAGTTCTAGAGGACATGCTTCGAGCTTGTGTAATCTCTTTTGGAAAGGGGTGGGAAAAATACCTTCCCTTCGCTGAGTTCTCCTGCAACAATAGCTATCAAGCGAGTCTGGGTATGGCCCCATTCGAGGTTCTGTATGGAAGGAAATGCCGAACTCCGCTAAATTGGTCCGAGACCGGAGAGAGGCAACTCTTGGGTCCAGATGTGATCAATGAAGCTGAGGAGAAGGTGAAAATCATACGAGAGAATCTGAAGATTGCCCAGTCTAGGCAGAAGAGCTACTACGATAAGCACCATCAGGAGGTCCATTATGAGATTGGTGACAAGGCCTATCTACGCGTCTCTCCTCTTCGTGGAGTTCGTCGCTTTGGAATCAAGGGAAAATTGGCCCCTCGTTATGTTGGCCCTTTCACCATTCTAGCCAAACGAGGAGATCTATCCTACCAGCTAGAACTCCCAACCAACTTCCCGGATGTGCATGATGTGTTCCATGTATCCCAACTCCGCCGTTGCTTCAAGGATCCTATCCGTGGAGTCAGTCATGAGGAGCTGGATATCCAGGCGGATCTCACCTATCGCGAGCATCCCATACGTATCCTAGATGAAGCAGAAAGGAAGACTCGGAATAAGACTACCAAGTTCTTCAAAGTTCAGTGGTCTCACCATTCCGAAGAAGAAGCTACCTGGGAAAGAGAGTCTAGTCTTCGTGAGGAGTATCCCGACTTTCTTCCGCAACTTTAGAATCTCGGGACGAGATTCCTGTAAGGGGGGTAGATTTGTAACAGCCCAAGGTTTAAAACCTAAAAACCTCTGTAATTTTTTCACTTTTGTGTAATTGCATCATGGCATTCCATATCCTTTTGCTACTATTATGAACATTACCACTCACAACTTTAATCTTGCATATTTGTCAAGGAAGTTCCAAGAGTTCAAAAGAGGATAATGGCACTTGCTAAAACCAAACTACTTTGAATCTTGCATATTTGTCAAGGAAGTTCTAAGAGCTCAACTTATTATATTTACATTGTCTCCAATTCATTAAAGTGGCAACTTATGGAAATATCAACAAAATGCCCTTTTAACACCTATGGACAAAAGTGCACCAAAACATTTTATTTTGAGGAGCCAATTTTTGTGGTGCCTCTACATGGTATGGGGAGGCTCCATGAATTTTCTCAAATTTTTATAAAATGTTTAACTGCCTCAATAAAATCAAAACAGTGCTCTGGTTTTGAAAAGATTTAGAAAAGGACCTCTCTGCAACGGAAAAGGACATGTTTGTGAGGAAAAGAAAAGTGGCAGGGGGTGTTCAAAAATCTTCTTCTTCTTCCTCTGTAGCGACCGGGGAGCTCGTCCCCGTCGCACCAGCTCGTCGTGTCGCCCCCTCCTGCGCCGCGCCCGGACCCCCCTCCTCCTCTGCTGCCCTGGAGAGGATAAGACCACCACGAGCCGTGCTCTGCTCCCTCCCCCCCCCCGATCTTCCCTCTGTTCTCCCCCCCGAACCCTAGCACCATGGCCGTAACCTAACCGAGCTCCGCCGCCGCATCGCCGTCGTGTGAGACCACCCCGAGCCCCGCCAGGACCCCCACGAGCTCCGCCGCGACTCCTGCTTCCTCTCCACCAACGGGATCGACCCGGAGCGCCCTAAATCGCCGCCGCCGTCCTCTTCTTCCCCGACTCCGGCCGCCGGACTCCGAGCACGCGCGCGACCTCCTTCGACCTCCTCCGTCACCGCCGCGAGTTCCCACGCGTCGAGGGTGAGCTGGCGCACCTCCTAGACACCTCCTCCCTCTCCACCTCTCTCTGGCTCGCCGCGTAGACGCCGCTTCCGTTGGAGCCGTAGCACGCCGCCGCCGCCGCTCGTCGCCGGAGCACTTCCCGGCGACCATTTGGCCCGTAGCCCCGCCACGAGGCTCCACGCACTCGTGCGCGTCGAACGCGAGCACTCCCGGGCTCCCTGGCGCCGTAGAATCGCACGCCCGTGCGCCTCGCCGCCGGCGTCCACTCCGGCCACGCGCTCCGGCCGCGCTGACAGCCTGGGCCCACGCGTCAGCGACCCCGAGCCAGCCCCGCGCCGCGTCAGCGCCACCTGGCCCCTGGCCCCGCGCGTCAGTGGCTCGGGCTAGCTGCGCGCGCGGTGAAAAACGCCCGAGCGAATTTCTGCGAAATAAAGAAAAAGACAGAAAATGATTCAAACTTCAAAAATTCATAACTTTCAAAATAATTATCCAAATTTAGCAAATAATATATCATAATGCTCAGAAAAATAAATGCTATCTAATGGACTGACTCACACTTCCATTACTGCTACTGTAATTTTCTGTTTTGCTAAAATGAAGAAAGGGGTAGAAATAAAAGGTGTAGTTTAAATTCATATTAAATTCCTCAATTTGCTAGAAGTGTACCCTCTAAATAAAAATGCTAATAAGCACTGGTTCTACACATTCAAAATCATTTCAAGCATGTTACCTAAATTAAAATGGTAGGGGAACATAAACACAAATAGGAAAATATATTTCCTATATCGTTGAATAATTATTCCTAGCATCCCATGTAAATGTGATATAATTGATATAATAATTCAGTGCATTAAAATGTCATACCATCATGTGTTTGCGCATTGCATATGAATTGCTTGTATTGATTGTGTTCTTTCCGGTGTTTTTAAACATCGATAGATCAAGGAACCGGGGTCTCGCCACATTACCCCGACGATCAGTAGTACCCGCCTGTTGAGCAAGGCAAGCGTGATCCCCACCCTCTTGCATATCTTATCCTATTTTCCGCAAATTATTTTCTCCACTATAATATTGCATGCGGTTCCAAATGTCAATTTGATTGGATTAGAGTATCCTATATTTGCATTCAGTTACCGAAGCCACTACCAGTTTCCCCTCCTATTATCCATATGATTGTGTTGATGGCCTGAATTAATTACTTTGCTAGGTTGTTGCTTAGCCATGCTTAGTTAACTGCTTAGTGGTCCGATGGATATTCGTGTTGGGATCCGATGTGGAATTTCCGCGGAGGATGGTGGAGAATTGTGGTAATAATTAATAAAATGCTAAAAGGTGGGGATGAGAGGCCACATGGTATGTGGTGGGTTGTCTCGTTCTCGCCGCCTCGGTGCGAGTTCTCGCCTTCGAGCCAAGTTGAGCGTGCTACCATGCGTGGGTATATGGAACCTCATCGACCGACTAACTTGTGTCGGACTAGCCGAGGGTCCTCTAGTTTGGCTTTCCATTTGCGCGTGTGTTGAGATGGTGGCCAAGACTGAGATGAGGATTATGGTGGTAGGAAAATGAGTGGCCGCGGGGCAGGGTGTTGGAGGCACTGAACTTGTCCTACGATCACTGATGATCCTAGGTTAGTCCAAAGCGAGGTAAAGGTCGTAGCCGCTCCCACCCAGCCGGCTTTCCCCGGAAGAGAGCTAGTTGTACAGGCAATGGGCCGGACGGTACGCATGGATAAGGAGCTGGGAGGTCCCTCCGGAACCTGGCGCCTTTCACATTGTACACCCCCTGTAGGGATAAATCTTTTCGAAAAGCCGTGTCCACGGTTAAGGACGACTTGGTGAAGAATTCAGGGATCATAGAATAACTTTAACGGAATGATTAAAAACTGGGTACTAAAGGTACCACTCACGATTGTAAGGTTGACTTCCTCGAGGGTGATTCGGGGAGGTGCCTTTGAAGAACAGGTACAGTGGTGGAAGAGGATGAGAAAGTGAATCAAAAGAAAAGAGTTACTTCTTACCCCTCTTCGAAAATATTCTGATAGTCGATGCCTTGGATTCATATTTTAAGAATAAAATCAGCTTTACGCAAAACAGCCATAAAACCTTGAGAGCCAATCATAGAGCAAATAGCTCAAAATCTTGTTGAGTTCGTCGAACTCACCCTTGTTTATTTTTGTTTCAGAGGAGGACTTTACTTACCCCGAAGGTGGGTTCTATGTTGACATCGACGAGTAGTCTAGGGTTCCCGGGTGGCAGCCTGGGGCAACTAGGAACCAGCTGGCACGGGATTGTTTATCTGTAGGCCTCTTAGGCCATATTTGGATCTTGTTGTTTAGAACAACTTAATTTGCTTCCGCTTGATGTACTGATGGGTCTGTGACCTTGGATTGTAATATTTGCTATCTTTCTCTACTAAGAGTTGAACTATATTATCTTGAGTCGTAGGGTCTATCATGTGCCAGGTGTTCCGGTGTCTTAGTCTCTTTATTATACTTGAGGGCTATGCTTTGGATATGGCATGATCGAAGGGTTGTGTTGCCGATGATCCATGCCGAGCACGCCTGCCGATGTTTACTCGGCCTGGGAGTGCTAACCCCAGTAACCTTCGATTATGTAGCATGACCACCGACACATAGCATCCTTGTATAATTTATGGACTGGGGCATTACAACTTGGTATCAGAGCGGTACCGCCTGTAGGAAACCCTTACTACTGGTCGACGTTGAGTCTAGTGTTGGTAAAAATATTTTTAACCTAAAAATGAGTTGTGAAAACCATCTTAGGATTCTTTTTACTCCTTATCTGGTTACCCTCTAATCTCGGAGCAATCTTACCTCTATTTGTTTTGTGCCTTATCACGTGTCGCTTCCGCCGCGCAGGACGTGTCATACACTTACTCACTCTGGGTTTCAGGGCGAGGGGCGACCAGCTTCTGGGGCTCCCGTCCCTCTGTTTGCTTTCATGATCATTTTCCTTGTTGTTCCTAGTCTCTACCCGAGTTCTACTTTCATTCCTGACTCTAGAGTCTCCGGACCTGACATTTGAATTATTTTTGCTACAGATGACTGCTTCGGGCTTGGTTGTTCGCCTCACTCGATGTGAGGGTGTTCGAGGGTTCCCCGCCTTGTTTGCCGCAGCTTTGGCCAGCCAGGGTTGTAGGTGGTACCCGGAGTACACGGTGTATGAGGAGTATGCACCGTACAGCCAGGCGCAGTTCTTCTGTAAGGTGCGCGTGCTCAACGACGAGGGTCGCGTTGAGAACGTAGCTGGAGGCGTGGGTATGACCGTGGAGCAGGCGGTTCAGGAGGCCGCGTATAACGGCCTCTCTATTTACCGCAGCTACTGTCCGTACCTCGCTAACCATTCGTCGGATTTCTGCCACTTCCCAGCTGCCGACGACAGCACGTCGGGTGTTTACCGAGCTGTGTACAGCAGCGGCGAGATGGAGTCGGACAGCAGGCACCGGGCACTGATTGAGCTAGTCCGAGCGTTGGACCGTCGAGCCCGGCAGTGGTACCTCTACGCTATTTCGGCGCGCGCTAGTCACCGTCATACTCTGATGAGTGTGCGCCCGTATGTCATGGATGGGACGCTTCCTCTCACACTACTTCGCCCACCCCCGTTGGAGCAGTTGCCTACCGACGTTTGCAGTCCGGGAGTTGGTGGCGTAACCCCGCCTACCGGTCCTCACCGAGACCCGAGGCTTACTGCACTCGAGTCGCCGTATGGCAACCAGCCTGCCAGTGCGCGCCTCTTCCACACTCCCCCGGCGCCACTTGATGAGGATGTCATGGCGTACTACTAGCCATGTGTGCTACCGGGAGATGCTCGAGTAATTGTGCCTTCCTACGAGTTGTGCCAAATACTCCTTTGTTTGTATCTCTGGAGCCTGGAGCAGTAGAGCTCGTTATGTAATAGACTCGTCACTGTTATCTTCCTAGTACCCATCCAGTGTAATATGTATGAGGCTTGTACCTCTCTTTCAGCAAACTGTGGCTTGTACTAGAACCAATATTTGTGAACTCAGTTCCATCTATGCGTGCGTCTAGTGATGTGCATGTTGTTATATCTGTTGCTACTCCCAGTTTTGCTGTCCCTATTTTTGTGTACAAGGATGACACGATGGGATTCTAACTGTGTCCTTGTCAATATCTAGAATGAAGGGCCGTCGCCGCGGCGAAGATTTACCGCCACCTCCCACCATGGCGGAGGTCCTCCTGCTTATGGAGGAGGGCCGTGTGCGCAGCGACCGACTCCTCGAGCAGTTGGTGCACCAAGGGAACCGGAGGAATAACGATTGTCATACTCTCACTGAGTTCCTGCGGTCCCAGCCACCGTCCTTCTCCGATGCTAAGGAGCCCTTGGACGCAGATGACTAGCTGCGTGCACTGGAGTGCAAGTTCGCTGCCCTGCATGTTCCAGCTGTGGAACAAGCCAACTTCGCCACTTACCTGTTGGCGGGTGCAGCGGGCGCGTGGTGGGAAAGCCACCAGGCGATGTTCGCTGCTGGGCATGTTTTCACCTGGGAGGAGTTCCGCACTGCCTTCCGCGCTGCCTACATTCCCAAGCCCCTCATGGACTTGAAGAGGAGGGAGTTCCTGGACTTGCATCAGGGACGGATGGACATTCCAGTCTATGGTCATGAGTTCAGCCGTCTCTCCCGTTACGCCCCTCGGGATGTGACCAATGATGCGGACAAGCAGGAGTTGTTCCGCAAGGGGCTCAATCCACGGCTCCGTTACGAGTTGCTGCCCTTCAAGTTCCCGAGCTACCAGGAACTGTACAACCAGGCTCTCACCCTGGAACAGGGAAGGAAGGAACTAGAGGCCACTAAGAGGCCACTTCAGGGGGATCATCAGAGCTCCTCGGCTGCTGACGGCAAGAAGCGTAGGGTCTTCGTTCCCTATAGCTCCGTGCCCCGTCCTCCGTTCGTGCCAAGGACCTCGGAGTACAGGCCACCTCCGCCGCGCCCTCCTACTCCAAAAATGGGCCCGGGCGGAAGTGGTTATCGTCCTCAACTCCCTGCACCATCGACCAGCACGTGCTACAGCTGTGGCCAGCCCGGCCACTACTCCAGAGAATGCCCTAGGAAGGCGCCACCACCAGCTCCTGCCACACCCGTAGCCAAGACGGGTACGGCTAGTCGTGGTCGCCTGAACCACGTCACTGTTGAAGACGTGGAGGACGACCCCAGTGTTCTCATGGGTACGCTTCGAATTGCTAAAGCTCTAGCTACAGTACTGTTTGATTCTGGAGCATCGCATTCATTCATTTGGGTAGCATTTGCACAACGAAACAATATACCGTTTGAAGAGTTGGAAGCACCGTTATATGTCACCAGCCCTGGTACTCGTTGGCAAACCAAAAGGGTGACCCCGGAAGTTTCAATTAATACAGGCTCATTCCCCTTCCCGTTTCCGCTGCTAGCCTTCAATTCAACCGGCTTTGATGCCATACTGGGCATGAACTGGCTAGGGAAATACAAGGCTAACCTCGACTGTGCTGCCAGAACCATCACCGTGACCACATCTTCCGGAGAAATTGTGGAGTATTGGTCTGCACAGTCCAGACCTCCATCTCCATCCATGCCCCACTCACCTGAGCTTCTCCTTTGCCTTATGGAAGGCTTATCCCCTCCTGAAATCCAAGACATACACGTTGTGTGTGACTTCCCGGATGTGTTCCCGGAGGAATTGCCTGGCATGCCACCTGATCGAAGTGTGGAGTTCGTCATAGAGTTGCTTCCCGGTACCGCGCCGGTTGCCAAGAAGCCCTACCGGATGCCGGTGGAGGAGATGGCGCTGTTAAAGGAGCAAATTGATGAACTGTTAGCGAAAGAGTTCATTCGGCCTAGCAGTTCACCTTGGGGTTGTCCCGTACTCTTCGTCAAGAAGAGGGATTCTACCGTGCCTCGTCTAGTCTCTGACTACAGGCCGTTAAATGCGGTGACAGTCAAAAACAAGTACCCTATTCCTCGCATCAATGATCTATTGGATCAACTAGCTGGGGCAACGGTATTTTCCAAGATGGACCTGAGATCAGGGTACCATCAAATCAAGATCAGAGAGCAGGATATCCCAAAGACGGCATTTTTTACTCGCTATGGCTCCTACGAGTATACCGTTATGTCCTTTGGTCTCACCAATGCTCCTGCGACGTTCATGAGGCTCATGAACTCCGTCTTCATGGATTATCTCGACAAGTTCGTTGTCATTTACATCGATGACATTCTCGTCTACTCCAAAACCGATGAAGAGCATGCCGAACATCTTCGTTTGATCCTGACACGCCTTCGAGAACACCGCCTCTATGCCAAGTTCTCTAAGTGTGAGTTTTGGTTGGACAATCTCGTCTTCCTCGGCCATGTGATTTCCGCAAGTGGAGTGGCTGTCGTTCCCGACAAGGTTCAAACTATTATGGATTGGGTAACTCCCATGTCTGTCAAGGACATCCGAAGCTTTCTGGGATTGGCAGGTTACTACCGCCGATTCATCGAAGGGTTCTCCAAAATAGCCAAGCCTCTGACCAACCTTCTCAAGAAGGATACAAGGTTCGTATGGACGGACCAAGCTGAAGAGAGTTTCAAAACCCTGAAGGCCAAACTCATTTCTGCTTCTGTGCTTGCCCTGCCAGACGCAAGCAAGGATTTCGTGGTCTTCTGTGACGCCTCTCTGCTAGGCTTGGGCTGTGTGTTAATGCAAGATGGCCATGCAGTGGCATATGCCTCTCGCCAATTGAAGCCTCATGAGCAAAACTACCCAACTCATGATTTGGAGCTTGCCGCAGTGGTTTATGCTCTGAAGCAATGGAGACCATACTTGTTTGGTAACCGTTGCGAGATTTACTCGGATCACAAGAGTTTGAAATACCTTTTCACTCAGCCGGATTTAAATCTCAGGCAAAGACGTTGGTTGGAGTTAATCAAAGACTATGATGTGAGTCCGAATTACCAACCCGGCAAGGCGAACGTCGTGGCTGACGCGCTAAGTCGAAAAGCTTATAGCAACAACCTGATGGTTGAGAAGGCTCAACCTGCTCTCCATGAAGAGTTCGCCCGTTTGAACCTGGAAATTGTTCCCTTTGGCTACCTCGCAAATCTGGAAATCAAATCTACTCTGGTAGACCAGACAAAGGAGGCGCAGAAACTGGATACTGGCATTCTTAATATCAGAAAGAACGTTGCTAGTGGAAAGGCCAAATGCTTCTCTGAGAATGAAGCGGGAATCGTGTACTTTGGTGACCGTCTGGTGGTGCCAAAGGAACAGAATCTGAAGGAGTTGATCCTCAAAGAAGCGCATGATTCCCCTCTCTCTATTCATCCCGGTAGTACCAAAATGTACCAAGACCTCCGACCACTATTCTGGTGGACTCGGATGAAAAGAGAAATCGCCAAGTATGTTGCTGAATGCGACACCTGTCGTCGTGTAAAGGCTGAACATCAAAGGCCTGCTGGCACTCTTTGCCCTATTGCGATACCAGAATGGAAGTGGGATGAGATTGGTATGGACTTTATTACGGGTCTGCCGAAGTCTCCCAAGGGCAACGATGCTATCTGGGTAATCATTGATCGACTATCCAAAGTGGCTCACTTCCTCCCAGTGCGAGTCGACATCACAGCTGCTAAGCTGGCTGACCTGAATGCTTCCCGGATCATCGTACTTCACGGTGTTCCCAAGAGGATAATTTCTGATCGTGGCAGCTTGTTTACCTCGAAATTCTGGACAAGTTTCCAACAAGCCATGGGAACCCCTCAACTTCAGCACAGCTTTCCATCCCCAAACTGATGGACAGACCGAAAGGGTGAACCAAGTTCTAGAGGACATGCTTCGAGCTTGTGTAATCTCTTTTGGAAAGGGGTGGGAAAAATACCTTCCCTTCGCTGAGTTCTCCTGCAACAATAGCTATCAAGCGAGTCTGGGTATGGCCCCATTCGAGGTTCTGTATGGAAGGAAATGCCGAACTCCGCTAAATTGGTCCGAGACCGGAGAGAGGCAACTCTTGGGTCCAGATGTGATCAATGAAGCTGAGGAGAAGGTGAAAATCATACGAGAGAATCTGAAGATTGCCCAGTCTAGGCAGAAGAGCTACTATGATAAGCACCATCAGGAGGTCCATTATGAGATTGGTGACAAGGCCTATCTACGCGTCTCTCCTCTTCGTGGAGTTCGTCGCTTTGGAATCAAGGGAAAATTGGCCCCTCGTTATGTTGGCCCTTTCACCATTCTAGCCAAACGAGGAGATCTATCCTACCAGCTAGAACTCCCAACCAACTTCCCGGATGTGCATGATGTGTTCCATGTATCCCAACTCCGCCGTTGCTTCAAGGATCCTATCCGTGGAGTCAGTCATGAGGAGCTGGATATCCAGGCGGATCTCACCTATCGCGAGCATCCCATACGTATCCTAGATGAAGCAGAAAGGAAGACTCGGAATAAGACTACCAAGTTCTTCAAAGTTCAGTGGTCTCACCATTCCGAAGAAGAAGCTACCTGGGAAAGACAGTCTAGTCTTCGTGAGGAGTATCCCGACTTTCTTCCGCAACTTTAGAATCTCGGGACGAGATTCCTGTAAGGGGGGTAGATTTGTAACAGCCCAAGGTTTAAAACCTAAAAACCTCTGTAATTTTTTCACTTTTGTGTAATTGCATCATGGCATTCCATATCCTTTTGCTACTATTATGAACATTACCACTCACAACTTTAATCTTGCATATTTCTCAAGGAAGTTCCAAGAGTTCAAAAGAGGATAATGGCACTTGCTAAAACCAAACTACTTTGAATCTTGCATATTTGTCAAGGAAGTTCTAAGAGCTCAACTTATTATATTTACATTGTCTCCAATTCATTAAAGTGGCAACTTATGGAAATATCAACAAAATGCCCTTTTAACACTATGGACAAAAGTGCACCAAAACATTTTATTTTGAGGAGCCAATTTTTGTGGTGCCTCTACATGGTATGGGGAGGCTCCATGAATTTTCTCAAATTTTTATAAAATGTTTAACTGCCTCAATAAAATCAAAACAGTGCTCTGGTTTTGAAAAGATTTAGAAAAGGACCTCTCTGCAATGGAAAAGGACCTGTTTGTGAGGAAAAGAAAAGTGGCAGGGGGGTGTTCAAAAATCTTCTTCTTCTTCCTCTGTAGCGACCGGGGAGCTCGTCCCCGTCGCACCAGCTCGTCGTGTCGCCCCCTCCTGCGCCGCGCCCGGACCCCCCCTCCTCCTCTGCTGCCCTGGAGAGGATAAAACCACCACGAGCCGTGCTCTGCTCCCTCCCCCCCCCGATCTTCCCTCTGTTCTCCCCCCCCGAACCCTAGCACCATGGCCGTAACCTAACCGAGCTCCGCCGCCGCATCGCCGTCGTGTGAGACCACCCCGAGCCCCGCCAGGACCCCCACGAGCTCCGCCGCGACTCCTGCTTCCTCTCCACCAACGGGATCGACCCGGAGCGCCCTAAATCGCCGCCGCCGTCCTCTTCTTCCCCGACTCCGGCCGCCGGACTCCGAGCACGCGCGCGACCTCCTTCGACCTCCTCCGTCACCGCCGCGAGTTCCCACGCGTCGAGGGTGAGCTGGCGCACCTCCTAGACACCTCCTCCCTCTCCACCTCTCTCTGGCTCGCCGCGTAGACGCCGCTTCCGTCGGAGCCGTAGCACGCCGCCGCCGCCGCTCGTCGCCGGAGCACTTCCCGGCGACCATTTGGCCCGTAGCCCCGCCACGAGGCTCCACGCACTCGTGCGCGTCGAACGCGAGCACTCCCGGGCTCCCTGGCGCCGTAGAATCGCACGCCCGTGCGCCTCGCCGCCGGCGTCCACTCCGGCCACGCGCTCCGGCCGCGCTGACAGCCTGGGCCCACGCGTCAGCGACCCCGAGCCAGCCCCGCGCCGCGTCAGCGCCACCTGGCCCCTGGCCCCGCGCGTCAGTGGCTCGGGCTAGCTGCGCGCGCGGTGAAAAACGCCCGAGCGAATTTCTGCGAAATAAAGAAAAAGACAGAAAATGATTCAAACTTCAAAAATTCATAACTTTCAAAATAATTATCCAAATTTAGCAAATAATATACCAAAATGCTCAGAAAAATAAATGCTATCTAATGGATTGACTCACACTTCCATTACTGCTACTGTAATTTTCTGTTTTGCTAAAATGAAGAAAGGGGTAGAAATAAAAGGTGTAGTTTAAATTCATATTAAATTCCTCAATTTGCTAGAAGTGTACCCTCTAAATAAAAATGCTAATAAGCACTGGTTCTAAACATTCAAAATCATTTCAAGCATGTTACCTAAATTAAAATGGCAGGGGAACATAAACACAAATAGGAAAATATATTTCCTATATCGTTGAATAATTATTCCTAGCATCCCATGTAAATGTGATATAATTGATTTAATAATTCAGTGCATTAAAATGTCATACCATCATGTGTTTGCGCATTGCATATGAATTGCTTGGATTGATTGTGTTCTTTCCGGTGTTTTTAAACATCGATAGATCAAGGAACCGGGGTCTCGCCACATTACCCCGACGATCAGTATTACCCGCCTGTTGAGCAAGGCAAGCGTGATCCCCACCCTCTTGCATATCTTATCCTATTTTCCGCAAATTATTTTCTCCACTATAATATTGCATGCGGTTCCAAATGTCAATTTGATTGGATTAGAGTATCCTATATTTGCATTCCGTTACCGAAGCCACTACCAGTTTCCCCTCCTATTATCCATAGGATTGTGTTGATGGCCTGAATTAATTACTTTGCTAGGTTGTTGCTTAGCCATGCTTAGTTAACTGCTTAGTGGTCCGATGGATATTCGTGTTGGGATCCGATGTGGAATTTCCGCGGAGGATGGTGGAGAATTGTGGTAATAATTAATAAAATGCTAAAAGGTGGGGATGAGAGGCCACATGGTATGTGGTGGGTTGTCTCGTACTCGCCGCCTCGGTGTGAGTTCTCGCCTTCGAGCCAAGTTGAGCGTGCTACCATGCGTGGGTATATGGAACCTCATCGACCGACTAACTTGTGTCGGACTAGCCGAGGGTCCTCTAGTTTGGCTTTCCATTTGCGCGTGTGTTGAGATGGTGGCCAAGACTGAGATGAGGATTATGGTGGTAGGAAAATGAGTGGCCGCGGGGCAGGGTGTTGGAGGCACTGAACTTGTCCTACGGTCACTGATGATCCTAGGTTAGTCCAAAGCGAGGTAAAGGTCGTAGCCGCTCCCACCCAGCCGGCTTTCCCCGGAAGAGAGCTAGTTGTACAGGCAATGGGCCGGACGGTACGCATGGATAAGGAGCTGGGAGGTCCCTCGGGAACCTGGCGCCTTTCACATTGTACACCCCCTGCAGGGATAAATCTTTTCGAAAAGTCGTGTCCACGGTTAAGGACGACTTGGTGACGAATTCAGGGATCATAGAATAACTTTAACGGAATGATTAAAAACTGGGTACTAAAGGTACCACTCACGATTGTAAGGTTGACTTCCTCGAGGGTGATTTGGGGAGGTGCCTTTGAAGAACAGGTACAGTGGTGGAAGAGGATGAGAAAGTGAATCAAAAGAAAAGAGTTACTTCTTACCCCTCTTCGAAAATATTCTGATAGTCGATGCCTTGGAGTCATATTTTAAGAATAAAATCAGCTTTACGCAAAACAGCCATAAAACCTTGAGAGCCAATCATAGAGCAAATAGCTCAAAATCTTGTTGAGTTCGTCAAACTCACCCTTGTTTATTTTTGTTTCAGAGGAGGACTTTACTTACCCCGAAGGTGGGTTCTATGTTGACATCGACGAGTAGTCTGGGGTTCCCGGGTGGCAGCCTGGGGCAACTAGGAACCAGCTGGCACGGGATTGTTTATCTGTAGGCCTCTTAGGCCATATTTGGATCTTGTTGTTTAGAACAACTTAATTTGCTTCCGCTTGATGTACTGATGGGTCTGTGACCTTGGATTGTAATATTTGCTATCTTTCTCTACTAAGAGTTGAACTATATTATCTTGAGTCGTAGGGTCTGTCATGTGCCAGGTGTTCCGATGTCTTAGTCTCTTTATTATACTTGAGGGCTATGCTTTGGATATGGCATGATCGAAGGGTTGTGTTGCCGATGATCCATGCCGAGCACGCCTGCCGATGTTTACTCGGCCTGGGTGGTAACCCCAGTAACCTTCGATTATGTGGCATGACCACCGACACATAGCATCATTGTATAATTTATGGACTGGGGCATTACACTGACACCCGATCATCACGGCCTGCCTCATAACGTAGAACTTTCTTGGTGGTGCGCAACGAGGGAGAACACAATTTTGGTATTTGTTAGGGATCATCCTATTTAAGATGCTACCGTTGTATATCTAGCATATAAGCAATCAATAGGATGCACACACAACATCACACAATAATGATGCAATGAAGTGCGATGTGACATGGTCGATGCGCCTGGACCTTCATGGCGCCATGTGCCTGGCCCCCGGCGCCCCGGCATGGCTCCGAGTCCACAGAGCCCTCCATTGCCTTCGACAGTACGAGTAATATCAAAACTTACCGTAACCAGGTCACATAAAATAACGCCTCTGCAAAACAAAGTTAGACGCCTCTAGCTTTATTTAGTTTTGCAAGTTTTACGTGGCAAATAGGCTTATTCGTAAGAGAATCGCTTCCCTACCTACGAACTTTGTACCACAACGTCGATCGTATAATTGCATTTTTAAGCATCCCTTTTGGGCCCTCCATTGAAAATGCTTTGCCAACTAGAGAGAGAGAAACAGACACCCGCCAGCCACAGATACGGTGCGAGTCGTATGTCAGTAGTGGAACCAGTCTCACGTAAGCGTACGCGTAAAGTCGTTCCGGGCCGCTTCATCAACTCAATACCGAAGGCATCGCAAGTGCACGCTAGAGGGTAGCAAATATAAGAAAGATGCCCTCATTCAACATGAGTTCTAACCGTACCAGCAGTACTACGCATAGATCGGCTCTGATACCACTGAAGGGGTTACGGTGCAGAAAACAATAATTTTTCTAGCGAACGAAACCCTAACTAGCCAGGATCTATCTATCTAGTACATGCGATAACGGTGGCGGAACGGGTTACATTACCTCCATGTAGACCGATAGCGGGGATTACGCTCCCGCACAAGCGTTGACGATGAAGTCGTACGTAGCCGACCTCGAGGTCGCGAAGAACTTGCCGCGATGTCGAAGTCGATGACGCCGGGGTGTCGATGATGATCTGCGTCGACGGGCGTCGGGCGGAAGAAGGCAGAGCGCCAGCACCAGGGCTGGTGCGCCGGCAGCAGAGGGGAGGGGGGCGCGGCGGCTGCAGGGGGCGAGACGACGTCGCCCAAGCTCCTCAATAGAGTAGCCTCCGAGCACTCGCAAACATACGGAGCTTAGCGACAACTCCCGGTCATTCAGATCCAGCTGAAATCGCAGGAGTAGATCTTATCTGGAATCCCGCAGAGCAACGGCGCTCTGCGATATGGCTTAGGTGGAGAGAGACCCCCTTCCTTAGCTCGGCGCGGCTCCAACTTGGGAACCACGAGATCGAGAGAGAAATCGGGAATTAATTGGATTTTCCTATAAAAATCCAGAACCTATCTCCTAGCGTCGCTAAGACCTTAAGTTTGTTACGCTACGGTTCGAGAACACTCCAGACATGGTCGAGACACTCCGCTCACCAATGATCGTCAGGGATACCTGGAAATATATGACGACCCCTGTGCATTCCACGAATATCGTCGTTGAACCATAAATATGATATTCATTCCCTTTGTCTCTGCGATACTACCTTGTCCGAGATATGATCGTAGACACACCGATGCCTTTGATGTATCTCGTTACCGACGAAGGTTATTAACTCGTCTGCGATATTACATCTCCATGACCTAGTCATAAGCTGCGCAGCTGTATAGATGCAATATCACCGTGTGGGCCCAGAGTATCTTTCCATTACAAGAATGAACAAATCCCGCTCTTGATCCTTACGTCTTGATGCTCTTTCGGAATACCCAAGATGGACACCGTTATTGTCATGCTATATAAGACACAACGTTTGATGCTCTCAAAGCACCCCTACGAAGCATTAATAAGTACGGTCTCACGGTCTAAGGAATAAGCTATCATATTCTTATCTATTGCAAATGACAAACATCGTAATACGATCTTATTGCAATACTTTGCGTATGTCCCTCACCTTATGCAACCAACAAGATGACCCCATTGTCAACCGACGTCATTGTCCTTGATCGGGAATCTCGATCAACTGTTGCCCAATGGACTAGCTCATATAGAGGCTTGCTAGGGACCTGGTTGTCTATGTATCACACGTGTATTAACAATTCCGATTAATACAGTTATAGCATAATACATAAACCTATTATAAACTTATGAGATAATTCAATAAATACTACTTATTTATTTGCCTCTAGGGCATATCTCCTTCACCAAGTCCAGGTACGCGTTCCTGGCAAGGAGGTTTTCCCCACTCCCCGCGATGGGAACGTGTTTGCTTCGCGGATTTCCTTCCGCGGGGCTTCGGGTTCCCCATGCACGATTTCGTGCGCGGTCTCCTGTATGCCTATGGGGTTCAGATCCACGATCTGACCCCCAATGGCGTCTTGAGCATCGCGGGCTTCATCGTGCTCTGCGAGTGCTTCCTGGGTGTGACGCCCCATTGGGCGTCGTGGAAGTCGCTCTTCCTCGTTCGCAAGAACGTTGGGAAGAGCGGGTTGACCTTCCCCGTGGGCGGCTTCGGAATCCAAGTGCGCGGTGACACCGCGTACTTCCAGATGAAGAAGTGCGACTCCGTCCAGGGATGGCGCAGGAGATGGTTCTACGTCCAGTCGAGCCAGGACGGCCTGGATGCATTCGACAGCGGACGTGGACTGCGGAAGACCGGAGCCTGGGCGCACCCGCTGACTGCCGTGGAGAAGGAGGCCGTGCGACCCTTGCTGAGCCTGCTGCGTGATCTGACCAAGACCCTTGGGCGCGAGGCGGGTGGCGTCTTCCTGATGGCCACCTTCTTCCGTCTTCGGGTGCAGCCACTCAGCGCTCGGCCTCACCCGATGTGGGCCGCCGAGGGCGTCAGCACCGAGCCGCTTGACGATGAGGAGGTGGAAGCCAAAGTAAGATCCATCACCAACCTCCGAGTCGCGGACACGTGCAACGTCAAGTGCCCGATTGCTGCTTACGGGGCCTCGAACCCCGTTCCTGAGGTAAGTCTTGGCTTGTTCTCCTTTTGTCCTTGCTCGACTTGCGTCTACTTTCTTTTTGATTCGACTTGTGTCTACTTGCTTTAGGGTCGGGCTCTGTTGATCAGCCTTCCTCCTCTTCCCGAGAACGGACCCGACGACGAGTCGAAGTTTGTCGAGGAGGAAGACGACGACGAAGAGATTCCCTCCGCACACTCTCCCCACGATGAGGTGGAGGAAGAGGATGAAGTGGAGGAACCTGTGCGGAAGAAGCGGAAGCTCCCGAGTCGTGGCGACTCTGCCACTGCGTCGTCACCCGCTAAGGATGTCGACGTTACCCTGGAGGAAGTCGTCGCGACGTCGTCGGGTGCGCGGTCCTCGGGTGGCTTGGATGAACCCCTGAATGTTCCTCCAGTCAGCTCCGCATCTCCTCGTTCTTTTGCGCGGATGCCTTCGCCTTCCCTGGAGAGTTACGATGACCTTGGTACTCCCAGGTGAGCTTCTTTATGATGTGTGTCCTTCAAGTTGTGTTTTGTAGTTGCAACGTTTAAGTTGACAGGTGTGCTCGTTTTCGCTGCAGCCACCGTTCTGGCGATGTTAGCTCCCCCCTTTGGGACGTGGAGCATACATCCACCCCTTCGACTGGACTGGGGACTCGGGCGGTAGTGGAGAAGGTGCTTGGTGAGCCTGCTGGCGTTGCATCGTCTAGCCGCGTTCCTCCTTCGGCTTCAGAGGGCCTTGACCTCCTGGACCACGTAAGTCCTTTACGCTTGTGCTTGCATTCTTGAATTTTCATCGGGTGCGCGATCAGCGCTCCCGATGGGAGTAGCCCCCGAAGGTGTGGGTGACTAGTATAGTCGCCCGCAACTTTATTAACATCTTGCTTTTGTTTCAGCCATACTACCGTCAGCAGCTTGACGCAGCCGCGGCTTATGTTCGCCTGGAGAAGGAGAGGGACCAACTGCGTGCTTCTCTGGACCAGGCTACTGGGCGGGTTGATGCGTCTGAGAAGGCTCTACATGAGTCTCGAGAGCGGGAGCTGGCGCGGGTCGCCCAGGAAAAGACTCAAGTCGGTCGTCTCCTTTCACTCGCCGGTGTTCTTGGGGGTAAGTTTCGGCTTGATGCCTATTGTGTCTTGATCTTTTTCTTTGTCTGAGCTTGGATCCTTTGCACAGAGACTTGCGGTGGGGCTCCTCCGGAAGACGCGTCGAGTGAGACGGTTGACCTGGCGACTGTTGTTGGCTTCCTCGACCGGGTCTGTGCCTATGCCTCAGATGCGCTGAAGAAGTCCGCAGCCGCATTGCAGAAATCGACTGGAGCCCTTGCTGTGGTGCACCAAAGTATCTTCCCGGGCGACCAGCCGCCGGCAGCCGTGGACGCCCTTGCTGCGCCGTTTGAGGACGCGACCACCATCGCCGACTTCACGCGGTCGCAAACGGTACACGGCTCCGAGCTCACCTTCCAGCTCCTCTTAGGGCATCAGGTTCCAGGTGACTTCGAGAAGGTCGTCAGAGGTTTTCCCCGCAAACCCGATGGCCGAACCGCGTCACTGAGTGGCGTGAAGGAGCGTGCCTCGCAGTTAGCCGTGCAACTTGTGGCACTCTTCGAGAGGGCCCTTGCTAAGGCGACTGAGGCGGCTGCCTCTCGGAAGGGTCGTTCCCGGTCGCAGTCCGCAGCCTTAGAGTAGGCCTAGCTTTAGGAATTCGGCAGTCGCCGTGGTCTGTATTTTGAACTTCTTGTTCTGTAATGAATATTGTCCTTCCAGGTCTTTTGGCCTTCGATATTGCTTTCTGCTGACTTTCTTTCTGCCGAGTTTAAATGTGCTTCGCAGTCGTATGATTGTATTGACTCTGCGTATTCATGGTAGAATGTTGTGCGCGGTGATGCTTCGCCTTCTCTGTGGCCGAGCCGAGTGGCGCGGCTTCTTCTTCGGGTGCTCGCCGTCGTCGGGCGGCGCCTGCTCCTCCACGTAGTGTAAATGATCAACGGATTATCACATACCTGAAGAACAAGGTGGTTGAGCTAGAGGCGACCCTCAAGAATACTGAGCGGCTGTTGCACCGCTCCCAGTCGCATCCTACGGCGGAGTTCTCGCGACGTGAGGATTTTTTGCTTGGGGAGATTGACTTGATCAGCCGGCAGTTGCAAGGTTTGTATCCTTTTGGCGGCTGCTGTCTTTGTTGGCTTTCTTTCTTGTTCTGACTCGCATTTTATGCGTGCAGATGTTAATCCTGATTGGGAGGCCGAGCGGGTTCGCGTTGAGGAGCGAGTTACCCGAGAGGCGTCCGGCAACTCCTACGAAGCTCGGCAGTTCTGGGTGAACAAGTCGAGGGGGCGCGTCCTTGCCACCATGCTTGATCGTACGTGGCGCACTGCTTTTCTTTTGGAGAACTGCCGGAAGACACTCTGGCACATCAATCGCGTGTACTTCCCGCAGAATGCGCAGCCGAACGGGCTGTCCGCCTTGCTGGAGGGGTTTCGCGATGGTGAAGGGCTGAAGGAGGTTGTCGACGCCCAACTTGTGGCTGGGGCGAACACGGCGTTGGCATACGTCCGGATGCACCGGCCGCATCTTCCGCTCGACCGGGTGCTTGATGGCCTGCCTGGTGATGATGACTTCGACGAGACCTTAGCGGCTGCGCGCCGAATTATCAGGCAGGTTCAGGACCTGAGTGAGCGCCTTGTAGGTCCCCTCGATGCGCCGAAGGCCGAGCCTGCAGTTTAGAGTAGCTGTCGTCTGACGTATAGGGTTAGCTATAGAGGGCAAATGTGCCTGTGCAAGTCGTAATGTAATAGATTAAAATACTTTTGAGTCATGAGAATTGATCTGCTTGCTCGAAAGTGAAAATGCCTGTTTTGATTTGCGACCTGTTTGGCGCAGTCGCCTAGTATGTTAGGCAACGGCCTAGGTTTTTTCAAGTGTGACCTGTATGCCGCAGTCTCTGATTTTAACAGGTGACGACTTAGGATTTTTGTAACTTGACCTGTATGGCGCAGCCCCCGAGTTGTTCGAGTGGTGTCGTGGTATCGGCATAATTGATAGGAGACGGGGGTCCTCTAGCCTACGTATGGATTGTGGGGAAGAAGGTTGGTGTCGTCAAGGACGGGATTGAACACGGCGAGTTTACCCAGCCTCGGATCCCACAGCGGTGGCGAGATCCTACGTGCTGCTATAATTCACTATGAGGCAATAGCCGTGAACATGTTACAATGGGTATCATGCCTATTGAAGTGTCTGCCCTAAAGGCTCCCTGGTGGCTGGCTTATATAGGCGGCCAGACCCCAGGGTACAAGGCAAGTACTTGTCCGGCAAGTAAACAGAGTCCTACGCCTAGCTGGCTTAGTTGCCGCCTTCCGTCTTGGGCTTGGTGGCTTGATGGGCTTTGGCCTTCCGCCTTCCTTGGACCGTCCGCCTACTTCCTTGGACGTCAGCTATCTGGGCCGCCCGGCAGGCTTCGGCCTTACCACCCTTGGGCCACCCTGGACTAGCCGGATTGATCCATGTTGGTTATACCCCTAGTTGATATATCCCCAACATTAGCCCCCAGAAAGGTTGAAGTTCTCCAGGCGCCGGCTTCTTCTTGATTCTTGATCCGCCAAAGTTGGCGGCTGCAGGACTTGAACCATTCTGAAAATCAACGAGGCATGCGTGTCTTGATATTGAAATGAAACTCGATCTTGTTTGAAATGAAACATAAATGAAAAAACACAAACACAAAAGAATCAGTAACATAAAATAGAAAACAGAAACAAAAATAGAAAACAGGAAACAAAATAAAAGAAACAAAAAAAAACATATATACTGTCCCGGTTCGTATTACGAACCGGGACAAATGAGTCGCAGGCAGAGGCTGCCTTGATTGGCCACGTGGCCCCCCTATTGGTCCCGGGCCGTGGCGTGCCCGGGACAAATAGGGGAGGCTATTTGTCCCGAACACGCTGTCCCGGGCGCGTGACCGGGGCAAAAAGCCCTCACGGCCCGGGACCAGTGGCCTGTTTTGCTCTAGTGTGACATGTGGCCGCCTTTATCCATCATGGGAAAAGACGGCTGCCCAGCAATCTTGCCGAGCATCCTTCTTGGCGGTCTCCACCTAGCCAGCTCACGACAGTTTGAAAACAGTCTAGGCGGGAATCTCGCCATGATCACAAATTGCGGGAAAAGAGGAGGCGTGGAGATCGTGCAATCGTGTGCTGCAACGGATGCTGGACACGTGTCCGGCTAAAAACGCCGCTGCACAGGGAGCAACGCCTGGCCCTATAAATAGGTAGCCAAACGGTCCATTTTCACCACCCAGCCTTTGCTCTCCGTGCACTCTTGTCTTTTCCACTTCTCCACTTCTTGCCTCCGAGCGAGCTCCGGCGAACTCCTCTCCTCCGACGACCTCTCCTTGCGGCGATGTCCACCGGCCCGACTCTTTCGACGGCGTCGAGCGGTCCGGCGACCGAGACCGCGCCCGCGCCGGCGATGGGCAGCGCGATAAACCGTCCCGTGGCGGCGGCGACGGGCAATGTCGCCACCGTCGCCCCTCGGACTTCCACCGCGCGCGCGCCAGCGGCGGGTCCTTCGGCTCCTCCACCAACCACCGCGGCGATGACGACGGCGGGCGCCCCCGTCGACGAGGAAGAGGAAGCGGCGGACCTCGGGTCCCGCTACTGGCTACCTTCCATTGTCGACGAAGATGCCCTCCAAGATTTGGAGGCTGTCGGCTACCTCCCCACTCGGGAGGATTGCCGGTGGAGGGCCGCCTTCGGAGACGTCATCCCGGCCCCGAAAGCCGGGGAGCGGGTAATCCTCACCTCCCATCTAGTTAGGGGAATGGCGCTTCCGCCTTCCGCCTTTTTTAGCGAGGTTCTAGATCACTATGGGCTCCAGCCCCACAACATAGCACCTAATAGCATATTAGTCCTAGCCGGCTTTACAGCTCTGTTCGAAGGCTACCTAGGTATTAGGCTTAGTTCAGACTTCTTCAGATACCCGTTGCCGGCGACAGACGGTGCCAGACGGCGGGCTGGCAACCTGCGGCAGCGTCACCTTCAACGGCAGCGTCGACTAGTACTCAGAAAAGCAAAACGGCCGGGAAGTCTCGCTTTGTGAACTCTCGCAAAGATGTCGATACATGGGTCGAGGAGATCCAGACTTCCCAGAGAAAGAAGGCAAAAAAGATGTCTTTGCCTGTTCCGGTTTATTCTCCGGAAGCGATACGGTGGGCCATAGAATTTCTTACGCATCCGTCGCAATATGAACTAAATATGGACGATGACTACACACGCGTTCTGGTGCGTACATCTA
The DNA here is from genome assembly GCA_026929855.1 of Poa annua. NCBI lineage: Eukaryota > Viridiplantae > Streptophyta > Magnoliopsida > Poales > Poaceae > Poa > Poa annua. Next base: position 116,420,789 of record CM049428.1, on the reverse strand, counting down.
AGAGAGTGCGGGAAGAACAAAAATCTGCTGCCACCCAGAAGAGAGATGTTCCACAGCTCGGAATGCAGGCGGGACAATCGGCCCCTCCACTCATATTTGCGCCTTACAACCGGAACCCGATCGATGATGTACTTTCGCAGCAAGCTAGAGATATGGGTATAACTCTGGCAGAGCTGAAGGCATTGCAAGCTGGCGAGAGTGTCACCATACATGAGGTGGTGCGAACATATGTGAGAGGACAAGATCTTGTCGACCCTGCAATGGTGCGCACTCTACCAGCTAGGTTGCACCAACTAAATGCATGGTACTTGCGTACCACGAAAAGTCAAGAAGGAGACTGACTCTATGGGAAAATTCCAAAGGATTTTTTTGGCCCAGGTGATGATGAGGTTCAAATCGAGTATTGCGAATTATGGCAGTTATTCAATTTTGACGCGCTCGACAAATCTATCATCAGTGCCTTTTGCATGTAAGTAATTAAATTATGTATATATGTCAGTAATTCTCTAGCTCTACTTATATTTCATTGCTTGTAATTATCCTTATCACTATATTACTTTTGTACTCTATTATGCAGGCTGAAAATTATACAATCTCGAAAGCTGGGACTCAATCACAAGATTGGATTCATTGACCCTAATCGAGTTCATCATCATGGTTTGTTACATTACCCAGATGAAACAAAGGAGCTTTTGCTTACTTATTTGATGGCGCAACATTACAAAAGCACCATAATTTTCCCGTTCAACTTCGAGTGAGTTGTTTACTTTCTTATACATACTCGATGTTAATTAAGTATATGTAATTGATGATTTAGTTATTAACAAATATAAACATATGGCAGATTTCACTGGGTATTATTAGAGATTGATGTTGAAAAGGCAATCGTTGAGGTCTTGGACCCATTATCGAAACCTGAAGAAAAGTTCGACGACACGAAACAGATGCTCCAGAGGTAATTTCGTTCATTATTACAATCGACCTCGTCTTTTCTAATAATATATAGTAATTAGTTAACTTCTTTACTAATTTTTCATACCGTAAACTTCAGGGTTTGGGACAAGTTCACCGGTTTCCACAAGGATGTCGGTATAGCTAAGAACCTCACTTTTAAATGGCGAGAGGTAAAGACGTATACTAGCTAGGTTCCACATACGCATATTCTTAATTTCAGTCTCACAATACCATTTTTTCAATATTTATGATTATTTTTTATTAATTTCTTATCTTATTCTATCATAAAGTGCGCGAAGCAGCAACAAGGCACCAATTTGTGTGGATTCTATGTCTGCGAGTTCATCCGAATTCACTTCAATGAGGGTGCAGACTGGAATAGGGTACGTTAACAATTCATTCAAACTTATTCACTTCTCAAATTGAATTATTTTCATAATGGTTGATATATGGTGTTGATCTCTCCTTTTTAGTTTGAGACGATCCGGAACAGGCTAGAAGCAAAAGACCGCCTACTACCAATCGCGGAGGAAATTGCGGGCTTTCTGCTTGACTATGTCATAAAGCCAGGCGCAGAATGCAGTATAATCCGGCCGCCAAAAAAGACCATCCCGAGGAAAAAAATAGGGTCTAATTCTTCTTTGTCATGTAAAAAAATATTTGTACTTAGCCGTGTCCCCGGTACAGACATGATCTTCCGGTTGTAAATATTTGTTTGGGAGAACTCGTGTACTAGTAGTATTCATGACTATATCCCGAGGAAAAAATCGTGTATTCATGATATATATTACATAGTAACGTATAATATGCAACTCGATATTGTTTGAAATGAAACATAAATGAAAAAACACAAACACAAAAGAATCAGTAACATAAATAGAAAACAGAAACAAAAATAGAAAACAGGAAACAAAATAAAAGAAACAAAAAAAAACATATATACTGTCCCGGTTTGTATTACGAACCGGGACAAATGAGTCGCAGGCAGAGCCTGCCTTGATTGGCCACGTGGCCCCCCTATTGGTCCCGGGTCGTGGCGTGCCCGGGACAAATAGGGGAGGCTATTTGTCCCGAACACGCTGTCCCGGGCGAGTGACCGGGGCAAAAAGCCCTCACGGCCCGGGACCAGTGGCCTGTTTTGCTCTAGTGTTGGTCTCTTTGGGGGGCTGAAATGATGCCCCCTGCTCCGGGTTCACCATCCCGGGCATTCCGAGTTGGGAGGTCTTGGCCATTGCCACCACCTGCTGAATCCTCTTCTTTTCTTCCGCGATCACCAGAGACTCAGCCAAGCACGACCCCGCCGAGGCACATTCCATGGAGCGCTTGTGGTCTCCCGAGATGGTGATTACGCCGTTAGGTCCCGGCATCTTCATCTTGAGGTAGCCCATGTGAGTCGAGATCATGAACTTGGCGAGGGCCGGTCTGCCGATCAGCGCGTGATACGGGCTCTCGAGGTCCACGACCTCGAACTCCAAGCTCTCGGTTCGGCAGTTCTCCCGAGTTCCGAATAGCACCTCAACCCAGATCTTTCCCATGGGTGAGCAAGAGACTCCGGGCACAATGCCGTGGAAGGTTGTCTCGGTAGGCAGTAAGGTGTTCATGGATACCCCCAGCTTTAGCATCGTGTCCTTGTACATGATGTTAATGGCACTGCCATTGTCGATCAGAACCCGACTGAAGCGGACGTTGAGGTTGGGTCCGACAAAAGTTGGGTCCACCACCAAGGCATACGCCCCCGGCTTAGGCATAACCCTGGGGTGATCCTTCCGGTTCCACGTGATCTCCATCTCGGACCAGTGCAAGAACTTGGGCACCGCCGGGATCACAACATTCACCTCCAGGGCACGCTGTCGCACGCTTCTCCGGTCAGTAGGTTCGGTCACGAAGACCACATAGCTTTGATGTGCCTCCCGGTATTTGCTCTGCTGCTGTCCGGCTTGGTTACTGGGGCCTGCACCGCTGTCGTTCCGGGTGTGCACTAGATTCACTGGCCGAGGTGGGGGTCCTCGCGGAGGCGGGTTGATTTGGACAGCGTTGGCCCCCGACGTCGGAGGAGGGGGTCTCGGGATATTGGGCCGAGATGCCGGAGCACTCTGCCGAATAGCTCCCGAGCTGCCTTCCTGCAACGTGCGCTGATACCAACTGCACTGCCGAGTAGAGTGGTTTGCGGGCTTGTTGGCCTCCAGAGTATGGTAGCAGCATGGCTTGTTCAGCATTTCCTCATATGTCAGGGGCTTCTTTTGTTCCGCCCAGGTCTTTTGCACCTCCTGACTCTGACCCCAAGCCGGGCCAGTTGTCTTTTGACGCTGGCTGTTGCCGGCATCCTCCTGCTCCCGGGTCACTGCTGCGACGTGCTGTGCGGCATGGTGGTACTCGGGGTGGTTCCTTTTCTGGCCAAAATCTTGGCGATCATGGCTCCTGCTCGGTCCTGAACGCTGAGGTCCCGCATTCCTCCTGTTGGAGTCACCGACATCCACCAGGGGTTGCATGGGATCTCCAAGCGTGTAGGTATCGGCGATGCGCATGGTCTCTGCCAAGGTTGCCGGCATCTTTCTTTGCAACTTCTGCCACAGCATTGAGCCATGCCGGCATCCTTGTGCGAACCAGGAGATGGCCTGCGCCTCTACCACTCCTTCGCAAGAGTTGCGAATATTGCTCCACCGGGTAAGGTATTCCCGGTCGGTCTCGTTGCTCCTTTTCCTACAGATGGCGAGCTGTTGAGGCCTGTTAGGCCTTTTGTACGTGCTGGTGAAGTTGCTGATGAATGCTTCCTCAAAGTCTAACCAGCAGTCTATGCTGCCAGCTCTCAGGTTGTTCAAACAGATCCGGGCAGGTCCTTCCAACATCTGCGTTACGTATCGTACCGCCCATCGTCTGTTTCCACCGGCTATGCTTACTGCCGTTACATAGTCGGTTAGCCAGTCCTCCGGCTTCTTGCTGCCGTCATAGGTCTTGGCACCCCTGTTGAGCTGAAAGTTGCGAACAGGTGGTTCCCGCATGATCCGAGGTCCGAAGCAGGCAGGCCCCGGAGGTCCATGCTCTTCCACCAATTCGGATTGGTGAATCCGGTCGAGCCGGAATCTGGCATCTGCTGGGTTCAGCTGCCTGGTTCCTATCCGAGATCCCAAAGGGTTCTCGTCTGGCTGATACCCGAGCTGCTGCAGCCTCGAGTTGCCATCGTTGAGCCTGTTCTGCGCAGGGATCACGGCCTGCTGGGGAACAGAGGCGACCTCCCTCTGTGGGTTTCCCTGAACATGAGGATGGTTCCAGGGTGGATTACCACGGCCGACCGGGTTATTGTTTCCTACACCCAGGTTACCATCCTCACGGGTACTTCCCGCCTGCCCCGAGTTACGCTGTCCGGCTTGCCCGGCTTGCTGGATACCGGCGAAGGCCGGGTCATAGGTCTGTAGCTGCTTGTTCTTCCCGGAACCTCGACTCCGGCTCTTGCTCTTGCTCTTGCTTCTGCTCGGATGTGGGGAAGAGGCCTCCCCGTCCGATTTCTGGCTATTGGGTCTTGCCGAGTGCACTTGAGATCCTGCCCCGGGGTTCTTCTTTTTGAAGGCCTGATTCTGACGGTTGGCCTCAATCACCAACTCGTTTACTCGCTCCTGCTGCTTGCGTAGGGCCTCACCGGATAACCCCACCAACTCGGCCATGGCGGCTTCGGCGGCCCTAAGAGTTTTCGCCGGTGAGCTGTACACCGGCTTCCCCGCTGAAATCCGACTTTCCGTGTGACTGGTTGTTGCTCCACCTGCCAGCTCCTCATTCACCATTCTTCCTTTCTTGCGCAGATCCGCGATGCGCTTGTCCCGGAAGTCTATCTTAAGGAATCTGTGAGCTGCATTGTACTCCCGGAGGCTAGCATTGAGCTCGCGACGGATCTCGGCGATCTCCTGCGCTTCGGCGAGTAGCAACCTCCGCTGCTCCTCCAACTCAGCCGAAGTGGCCTGGGTATCTGCCTCAGCGGCCATAGGTACAGTTAACTTGGCCACCAGGCCCGAGAGGGGATCCGGACGACGCCGCGGCTGGGACGGCTGTGGATCGCCATCTCGGGCCGCAGCTCTTTCCTGCGGGGGTTTGGCCAAACGGATGTGGCCGCTCCCGGTATCGCCGTCAGCGTCCTGGTACTCCTCCTCGGTTGCCCCGACCATCATTACGGCGACGGAACTCGGGGGGTGACCGGCACGCAGACCCCGAGCAGCGCAGAGCATTGGAGGGTCCTCAGCTTCCAGGACCACGTCCGGGTAGCTACAGACAACCTCGGTGACGACGTAGGTGGTGAAACCACCAAAGTCAATGAGACATCCGTTCACCGGAAAAGGTCTGTTCCGGAAGCATCCTGCGTTGTCGCAGACGAAGTCCATCTTCCCTAGCCTTACGACCAGGCCAGAGAGAACCCGAACATCGAAGTGAACAGGGGAGCCCGTCCGGATGTGTACACCAGCCAACGCCTCTGTCGGCCCCACGGTGGGCGCCAACTGTCGTGGTGGTGTCACGGCAGATGCCATAGGATGGCTAATGTGTGGGGCCGATGGACGTTGGTGGATCTGGGGAGGGATAGCGAGCTGAATAGCCCACGCAAGGAGGATCCTGGTATAACCGAGATCTCCCAGGAACAAGGAACAAGATCAAAGTGCGAGGGGGAAGATCTAACAAACACGAACAAATGCACGAAGGCACACAACCCACACACGATATACCCAGGTTCAGGGCCCTCGTGAGGAGGTAACACCCCTACTCCTGCCTTTCCTCTCTATATAGTTGTGGTATAAGAGTTACAACCTGCTGCTAGATCTCTCAAAGGGAGGAGTACAAAGAACTAGATGAACTCAAGGTGTGAAGAAGTAAATGCTCTAAGAGTAAATGTGACTATAGCTTTGGCTCCCAAGTTGGTCTCTCTCTCACAGAAGCAGTTATGGCGCCTTTTATAGAGTTCCAGCCAGGAGGGCCGGAAACCCTAAATCAGCTTGGCCCCACCGGACAGGCCTAGCCGGCATGCCGTCACCGGCTAGTGCGACCTAGTCGCCGCGCTATCCGGTGTAGCCCCTTCGTCATCATTTCGCCAAGGACAGCAGGCGCTGTCCTGGATCATCATTGCCTCCCTGTCAGAGACAGGACATGTCTTTGCCCATTCCGGATAGCCTTTTCCGGATTGCCGGGCTAGGCATGTCAGGTCTTGTCGTACCGCGGTCGTACCGGCTGACGCGCTCCCGTGTCAGGCGGGAGGTGACCATGCTTCCGTGTCAGGCGGGAGGTGACCATGCTTCCGTGTCAGGCGGGAGGTGACCATGCTTCCGTGTCCGGCGGAATGGTACTTCCCCCCGCAACAGACGGGAAAGCCTGCTATAGACCGTTGACGGCCTACCGGAAGCCCTCATGCCGGCTACCTCCTCGCTTGCCACTGTGAGCCTCTCCTACACAAGATCAAGACCGAGACATACACTCCGGTAAGCACTTACCCAGACCATCTATTCGGTAAAACCGAGTACACCTCCTTCCGGGAGTCTTCTCGGAGCCCGAGATCCGGGATCCTTTCCGGAGGCGCCCGAGCTTGTCCCAGGATGAGTATCTCTAGGCCTAGCCTCCCGAAGATGTCTTAGCCTATCAGCAAAGACATCTTCGAGAAGCTAGTTCTTAGAGGAACCACCCGCTTAGGCTTGGGCTGCCATTGTGAAGGCCGGGGGTGTCTATTTATAGCTGCCAGGGCTGACCCTTGCGCCTGCCAGGAGGCACTTTGCACTCTAGCAGCGCTCAAGGGTCAAGTTGCCCCTTCAGCACACCAGGGGGTGTCCCTTGCTCATGCCAAAGGTCAAGTACTGTTGGCATCTTACTGAATTATTCCGGGATCTGTCCCTACCCGGGGGGCAGCCCCCCGACACAGATAACTGCCCTGAAAAACACACTCAGCCATGCAGAGCCCCTTGTAACAATTACAAACTCGCGATATCTACATACTTTCACACCAATGTAGAGAACTTGACATTCAAATGTCAATCCCTTAACTAACGCACTTCTACTTCCAGTAAATTCCAAATTTACTTTCATAACTGCTCTTTATTCCAAGAACATCGGTTATATTTCATCGAGCAGATAATAAGGTTTCTGTATGATGTCTAATATTACATAATAGACCCACATGTCATACAACCATTACTTTCACGCATCATTACTCTTAATGATCAATTGGATTCCAAAGGACCATCCTTTTGATTCTATTCTGACTCCTCAGATATAATCCAAAACAACTCGATTAACTATTTAAAATTCCGGTTCTATTTCCAAATAGACACTAGCTTTAAAATAGTTTCACAACTTCATCCTATTCTATTGGTACAGTTTCACAATGTGTTAACCACACAAGATGAATTCGACTCCCACTCAAATTATGTCTCCACATATTTGATAACACGAGCTCCCACTCAAAAACGTGTCATCCACATATTTGAGTTCCTGAGCTCCCACTCAAAAATATGTTCTTCACATATTTCACCTGAGTGAACCAACTATGACTCCCACTTAAATCGACATTTTGGTCAAACCAAAATCATTGATCTGCTATCAATTCAAATTTAATACAAACTACAGTATTACATTAATACAAATCCCTCAGACTTGAAGCATGTCTACATAAATGTAGTCAACAAATTTGATCTTGTCCAAGACACATTTCTTGACAAGACATGCTACCGCGTCTTTCTTATAGTCACATTTTCATATAACACTTTATATGACGATTAAACAATCTTATTCCTCTAATAAGAATTGCAGCAACAATTACTCTCTTAATCCTTTCAAATGTAACTTTGGATTTCCAGACTCAAAAAGCCTTTGTTCGTATTCCGATATTTTCTCAACTTTCTTTGTATTTACAAAGTGCACCTTGATCTGTCAACAAGATCTGAAATACTTAATACAGTGTTGTGACCTGACAGCAATATTAAATATAACAGCACTTTATTTAGAAGTTTCTTTCATGAAAATATTATGATCTTTATGAAGAGGATTGCAAGCAGAAAACAATTTTCTAGTCTCCCTCACTCTTAATCATCAAATTTTCATTAGCAGACATATACTCTTTGGCACACCTTCCAACATAAGTCTGACACTTTATTCCAAACTTCTAATTCCAGTTCATAAACCATAATTCGAAAAGCCATCTTTTCTCAGAATTACATAGACAACAAACTGAACTTTGTTTCTAATTGGTTCTGGAATACACTCTCGTCCAATGCGAGCAATCTACAAAGAACCACTCATGTATATTCCGAATTATCGCATAATCATATACATGTCGACACTACTGTCGATCCTACGAATTCTTGTTGAGAAAAACATCTATTTTCTAAAGTGGACATCGACTATAATGTTTCAAACATATTAGGAGATTCTAAGACTGATTCTGACAGACCACACTTTATTTGAAATAGAGCATGATTATAATTCCCCACATATCACTATATATGACATTATAATTTTGTGAAGCAAATTTCCACAAGTCTCTTGTGTTGAAAACATAATTCAAAAATATTGTCCTTTGATCGAATCTTGTGAATACAATATTCACTAATCTTTCTTCTGAAAACCCCCATTTGATCTATTATCAAATTAATTTCAGACTCCATAATTTATCGGGCAAATACTCCTATTTACCAAAATCATGGAAGAATTCGGATCAAGCAAAACACCATTGATTAATCATTAAAAATGACTCTCAATCAATTTCCTCTAGTATTGCAACTTCAATACTGCATTTCAAACTTAATCAATTTTGGCACTCGAAATACTTAAATGGACCAAAAATATCCATTACTTCTTTCATTGCCTTTATGACTAAATTCGATGGTGTTTGTTCTTTGGACACATAATTTTATCATTCCCGCTATTATAAATGTATATCATACGCATAATGTAATTGAGATGTGATGCAAATTACTCATAACATGAAACAACTGCTTTGGTTTCATAACATAAAACAACTGATGTGTTCTATATGAATAATTATGTCTTGTAACATTCAAGACACCAAACTAGATCACATTCTCACTATTACAAAATGTCTTATCAAAAACTATTGATGATAACTAATATGATATCTCGAGGGCGTGAGCACTACTGGCCATTAACTTGCCATCACTTGTGCAATGTCACGTCACCCTTCGCCACATACTTGTGATAATCAGGGACTGTTTCACAAACAGAACAATTATCAAACACTTTTCATCAAGTATGAGAAGGATACATTTATATCTTCGTATATCAAATATACCCATAGCGTCAAAGAACTCTTCTTCGATGAATCAACTTTTAGAGATTTGAACTTGTTCACGAACGTGAAGAAGCTCACCGTGTCTCTATAGCATATTCACGCACATGCTATTCACAGCTAGGAGGTAAAGCACACTCTCTATTGCACTGGAGTTCGCTGTCTAGAAATCGTAGATATTCGTAAGCCTGAAGTAGATGTCACACAACTTCTTCAACTGAGTCTCCAGACAGGTATGCTCCCCATGTGAATGGTCCGGAACTTTCTAAGCTGTCTGAACTGCTCAAGAGTCAATTCATCTTCGAAGTGACCTCTGATCGCATCAATCACGACATATGGCTCCATGTGTTGAAACAACTTTCAACTCAGGTGCTAGGCATACGCTCATGACGATCGTCACTTCCATGAACATGTCATGATGCTTACGAAACTCATCATCTTCCTCCTTGCTATCAGAATCATCTGGTCTAACTTCTAACTAATGTTCTAGGACATATAGGATGTTTGTTGTGTTTGGAGAATGTTTTAAAAAACCCTTGTACCATCTGATGAAGTTGGACCCGTCGGCTTCCAAGGTAGAATCCGAGTTCTTGAAGAAGTAACCGAAGCGTAGTTCCGTAGTCTCCAGATGTGATCGCAAAAGAGGTAAGATAAGTTTATAATATATAGGTGAGTTTTAGTTCTATAATCTCATTATCAAAAACACACCTGACGAGGTTCTAACTCGGCAAGTCCCAGGGTTGTACACCCCGGGTTGATTGATGGGGAGATAGGAGAGTGCAAGGTGATCACGACGGCTGACAAGCAAGGTTTACCCAGGTTCAGGCTCCCGGAGGATAACACCCTACTCCTGCTTGTCTGGTTATTGATGCGAGTAACGATTACAATGGCGAGATTGTGATCTCGCTAGGGTTTGGTGGCTCCGAGCGTGCGTTGTCCTCTAGGACGGGCAACCCTCCTGGCTTTATAGGTAGCCAGGTCTCGGGTTGTTGGTACAGATACGGTAGGTTTTAAGCCCTAACCGAGTTGGACTAGGATACGAGATACCCCGAGTGGGCCTTCTGCGGGCCTTTCCATCCTTGGCGCGGCCCAGGTAGCCTCATCGTGGGTCACCCGTAAGGTAGCCCCACGTCAACACCACACCAAGATTATTATCCCTAAAAATAATAATGGCGATTACACGACCCTCATCCACCATACTACCCCTGATCATCACGGCCGGCAGCACAGATTAAAAGGTGGACATAACATGTCGATCACAACAACTCTGTGACTCGTGCTCGATCTTTCGATCTTCCTGTGTTCCGAGGCCATACCTCTGAGTATGCTAGGCTCGCCAATCAAACCTCGAAGACCCTGCGCGTGCAACATGGCTTACACCCACTGTATGCGAACGACGAGATGTGTGACTGTAACAGCCCAAGGTTTAAAACCTAAAAACCTCTGTAATTTTTTCACTTTTGTGTAATTGCATCATGGCATTCCATATCCTTTTGCTACTATTATGAACATTACCACTCACAACTTTAATCTTGCATATTTGTCAAGGAAGTTCCAAGAGTTCAAAAGAGGATAATGGCACTTGCTAAAACCAAACTACTTTGAATCTTGCATATTTGTCAAGGAAGTTCTAAGAGCTCAACTTATTATATTTACATTGTCTCCAATTCATTAAAGTGGCAACTTATGGAAATATCAACAAAATGCCCTTTTAACACCTATGGACAAAAGTGCACCAAAACATTTTATTTTGAGGAGCCAATTTTTGTGGTGCCTCTACATGGTATGGGCAGGCTCCATGAATTTTCTCAAATTTTTATAAAATGTTTAACTGCCTCAATAAAATCAAAACAGTGCTCTGGTTTTGAAAAGATTTAGAAAAGGACCTCTCTGCAATGGAAAAGGACCTGTTTGTGAGGAAAAGAAAAGTGGCAGGGGGGTGTTCAAAAATCTTCTTCTTCTTCCTCTGTAGCGACCGGGGAGCTCGTCCCCGTCGCACCAGCTCGTCGTGTCGCCCCCTCCTGCGCCGCGCCCGGACCCCCCCTCCTCCTCTGCTGCCCTGGAGAGGATAAAACCACCACGAGCCGTGCTCTGCTCCCTCCCCCCCCCCCCCCCCCCGATCTTCCCTCTGTTCTCCCCCCCCGAACCCTAGCACCATGGCCGTAACCTAACCGAGCTCCGCCGCCGCATCGCCGTCGTGTGAGACCACCCCGAGCCCCGCCAGGACCCCCACGAGCTCCGCCGCGACTCCTGCTTCCTCTCCACCAACGGGATCGACCCGGAGCGCCCTAAATCGCCGCCACCGTCCTCTTCTTCCCCGACTCCGGCCGCCGGACTCCGAGCACGCGCGCGACCTCCTTCGACCTCCTCCGTCACCGCCGCGAGTTCCCACGCGTCGAGGGTGAGCTGGCGCACCTCCTAGACACCTCCTCCCTCTCCACCTCTCTCTGGCTCGCCGCGTAGACGCCGCTTCCGTCGGAGCCGTAGCACGCCGCCGCCGCCGCCGCTCGTCGCCGGAGCACTTCCCGGCGACCATTTGCCCCGTAGCCCCGCCACGAGGCTCCACGCACTCGTGCGCGTCGAACGCGAGCACTCCCGGGCTCCCTGGCGCCGTAGAATCGCACGCCCGTGCGCCTCGCCGCCGGCGTCCACTCCGGCCACGCGCTCCGGCCGCGCTGACAGCCTGGGCCCACGCATCAGCGACCCCGAGCCAGCCCCGCGCCGCGTCAGCGCCACCTGGCCCCTGGCCCCGCGCGTCAGTGGCTCGGGCTAGCTGCGCGCGCGGTGAAAAACGCCCGAGCGAATTTCTGCGAAATAAAGAAAAAGACAGAAAATGATTCAAACTTCAAAAATTCATAACTTTCAAAATAATTATCCAAATTTAGCAAATAATATACCAAAATGCTCAGAAAAATAAATGCTATCTAATGGACTGACTCACACTTCCATTACTGCTACTGTAATTTTCTGTTTTGCTAAAATGAAGAAAGGGGTAGAAATAAAAGGTGTAGTTTAAATTCATATTAAATTCCTCAATTTGCTAGAAGTGTACCCTCTAAATAAAAATGTTAATAAGCACTGGTTCTACACATTCAAAATCATTTCAAGCATGTTACCTAAATTAGAATGGCAGGGGAACATAAACACAAATAGGAAAATATATTTCCTATATCGTTGAATAATTATTCCTAGCATCCCATGTAAATGTGATATAATTGATATAATAATTCAGTGCATTAAAATGTCATACCATCATGTGTTTGCGCATTGCATATGAATTGCTTGTATTGATTGTGTTCTTTCCGGTGTTTTTAAACATCGATAGATCAAGGAACCGGGGTCTCGCCACATTACCCCGACGATCAGTATTACCCGCCTGTTGAGCAAGGCAAGCGTGATCCCCACCCTCTTGCATATCTTATCCTATTTTCCGCAAATTATTTTCTCCACTATAATATTGCATGCGGTTCCAAATGTCAATTTTATTGGATTAGAGTATCCTATATTTGCATTCCGTTACCGAAGCCACTACCAGTTTCCCCTCCTATTATCCATAGGATTGTGTTGATGGCCTGAATTAATTACTTTGCTAGGTTGTTGCTTAGCCATGCTTAGTTAACTGCTTAGTGGTCCGATGGATATTCGTGTTGGGATCCGATGTGGAATTTCCGCGGAGGATGGTGGAGAATTGTGGTAATAATTAATAAAATGCTAAAAGGTGGGGATGAGAGGCCACATGGTATGTGGTGGGTTGTCTCGTTCTCGCCGCCTCGGTGCGAGTTCTCGCCTTCGAGCCAAGTTGAGCGTGCTACCATGCGTGGGTATATGGAACCTCATCGACCGACTAACTTGTGTCGGACTAGCCGAGGGTCCTCTAGTTTGGCTTTCCATTTGCGCGTGTGTTGAGATGGTGTCCAAGACTGAGATGAGGATTATGGTGGTAGGAAAATGAGTGGCCGCGGGGCAGGGTGTTGGAGGCACTGAACTTGTCCTACGGTCACTGATGATCCTTGGTTAGTCCAAAGCGAGGTAAAGGTCGTAGCCGCTCCCACCCAGCCGGCTTTCCCCGGAAGAGAGCTAGTTGTACAGGCAATGGGCCGGACGGTACGCATGGATAAGGAGCTGGGAGGTCCCTCGGGAACCTGGCGCCTTTCACATTGTACACCCCCTGCAGGGATAAATCTTTTCGAAAAGCCGTGTCCACAGTTAAGGACGACTTGGTGACGAATTCAGGGATCATAGAATAACTTTAACGGAATGATTAAAAACTGGGTACTAAAGGTACCACTCACGATTGTAAGGTTGACTTCCTCGAGGGTGATTCGGGGAGGTGCCTTTGAAGAACAGGTACAGTGGTGGAAGAGGATGAGAAAGTGAATCAAAAGAAAAGAGTTACTTCTTACCCCTCTTCGAAAATATTCTGATAGTCGATGCCTTGGAGTCATATTTTAAGAATAAAATCAGCTTTACGCAAAACAGCCATAAAACCTTGAGAGCCAATCATAGAGCAAATAGCTCAAAATCTTGTTGAGTTCGTCGAACTCACCCTTGTTTATTTTTGTTTCAGAGGAGGACTTTACTTACCCCGAAGGTGGGTTCTATGTTGACATCGACGAGTAGTCTGGGGTTCCCGGGTGGCAGCCTGGGGCAACTAGGAACCAGCTGGCACGGGATTGTTTATCTGTAGGCCTCTTAGGCCATATTTGGATCTTGTTGTTTAGAACAACTTAATTTGCTTCCGCTTGATGTACTGATGGGTCTGTGACCTTGGATTGTAATATTTGCTATCTTTCTCTACTAAGAGTTGAACTATATTATCTTGAGTCGTAGGGTCTGTCATGTGCCAGGTGTTCCGGTGTCTTAGTCTCTTTATTATACTTGAGGGCTATGCTTTGGATATGGCATGATCGAAGGGTTGTGTTGCCGATGATCCATGCCGAGCACGCCTGCCGATGTTTACTCGGCCTGGGAGTGGTAACCCCAGTAACCTTCGATTATGTACCATGACCACCGACACATAGCATCATTGTATAATTTATGGACTGGGGCATTACACTGACACCCGATCATCACGGTCTGCCTCATAACGTAGAACTTTCTTGGTGGTGCGCAACGAGGGAGAACACAATTTTGGTATTTGTTAGGGATCATCCTATTTAAGATGCTACCGTTGTATATCTAGCATATAAGCAATCAATAGGATGCACACACAACATCACACAATAATGATGCAATGAAGTGCGATGTGACATGGTCGATGCGCCTGGACCTTCATGGCGCCATGTGCCTGGCCCCCGGCGCCCCGGCATGGCTCCGAGTCCACAGAGCCCTCCATTGCCTTCGACAGTACGAGTAATATCAAAACTTACCGTAACCAGTTCACGTAAAATAACGCCTCTGCAAAACAAAGTTAGACGCCTCTAGCTTTATTTAGTTTTGCAAGTTTTACGTGGCAAATAGGCTTATTCGTAAGAGAATCGCTTCCCTACCTACAAACTTTGTACCACAACGTCGATCGTATAATTGCATTTTAAGCATCCCTTTTGGGCCCTCCATTGAAAATGCTTTGCCAACTAGAGAGAGAGAAACAGACACCCGCCAGCCACAGATACGGTGCGAGCCGTATGTCAGTAGTGGAACCAGTCTCGCGTAAGCGTACGCGTAAAGTCGGTCCGGGCCGCTTCATCAACTCAATACCGAAGGCATCGCAAGTGCACGCTAGAGGGTAGCAAATATAAGAAAGATGCCCTCATTCAACATGAGTTCTAACCGTACCAGCAGTACTACGCATAGATCGGCTCTGATACCACTGAAGGGGTTACGGTGCAGAAAACAATAATTTTTCTAGCGAACGAAACCCTAACTAGCCAGGATCTATCTATCTAGTACATGCGATAACGGTGGCGGAACGGGTTACATTACCTCCATGTAGACCGATAGCGGGGATTACGCTCCCGCACAAGCGTTGATGATGAAGTCGTACGTAGCCGACCTCGAGGTCGCGAAGAACTTGCCGCGATGTCGAAGTCGATGACGCCGGGGTGTCGATGATGATCTGCGTCGACGGGCGTCGGGCGGAAGAAGGCAGAGCGCCAGCACCAGGGCTGGTGCGCCGGCAGCAGAGGGGAGGGGGGCGCGGCGGCTGCAGGGGGCGAGACGACGTCGCCCAAGCTCCTCAATAGAGTAGCCTCCGAGCACTCGCAAACATACGGAGCTTAGCGACAACTCCCGGTCATTCAGATCCAGCTGAAATCGCAGGAGTAGATCTTATCTGGAATCCCGCAGAGCAACGGTGCTCTGCGATATGGCTTAGGTGGAGAGAGACCCCCTTCCTTAGCTCGGCGCGGCTCCAACTTGGGAACCACGAGATCGAGAGAGAAATCGGGAATTAATTGGATTTTCCTATAAAATTCCAGAACCTATCTCCTAGCGTCGCTAAGACCTTAAGTTTGTTACGCTACGGTTCGAGAACACTCCAGACATGGTCGAGACACTCCGCTCACCAATGATCGTCAGGGATACCTGGAAATATATGACGACCCCTGTGCATTCCACGAATATCGTCGTTGAACCATAAATATGATATTCATTCCCTTTGTCTCTGCGATACTACCTTGTCCGAGATATGATCGTAGACACACCGATGCCTTTGCTGTATCTCGTTACCGACGAAGGTTATTAACTCGTCTGCAATATTACATCTCCATGACCTAGTCATAAGCTGCGCAGCTGTATAGATGCAATATCACCGAGTGGGCCCAGAGTATCTTTCCATTACAAGAATGAACAAATCCCGCTCTTGATCCTTTCGTCTTGATGCTCTTTCGGAATACCCAAGATGGACACCGTTATTGTCATGCTATATAAGACACAACGTTTGATGCTCTCAAAGCACCCCTACGAAGCATTAATAAGTACGGTCTCACGGTCTAAGGAATAAGCTATCATATTCTTATCTATTGCAAATGACAAACATCGTAATACGATCTTATTGCAATACTTTGCGTATGTCCCTCACCTTATGCAACCAACAAGATGACCCCATTGTCAACCGACGTCATTGTCCTTGATCGGGAATCTCGATCAACTGTTGCCCAATGGACTAGCTCATATAGAGGCTTGCTAGGGACCTGGTTGTCTATGTATCACACGTGTATTAACAATTCCGATTAATACAGTTATAGCATAATACATAAACCTATTATAAACTTATGAGATAATGCAATAAATACTATTTATTTATTTGCCTCTAGGGCATATCTCCTTCACCAAGTCCAGGTACGCGTTCCTGGCAAGGAGGTTTTCCCCACTCCCCGCGATGGGAACGTGTTTGCTTCGCGGATTTCCTTCCGCGGGGCTTCGGGTTCCCCATGCACGATTTCGTGCGCGGTCTCCTGTATGCCTATGGGGTTCAGATCCACGATCTGACCCCCAATGGCGTCTTAAGCATCGCGGGCTTCATCGTGCTCTGCGAGTGCTTCCTGGGTGTGACGCCCCATTGGGCGTTGTGGAAGTCGCTCTTCCTCGTTCGCAAGAACGTTGGGAAGAGCGGGTTGACCTTCCCCGTGGGCGGCTTCGGAATCCAAGTGCGCGGTGACACCGCGTACTTCCAGATGAAGAAGTGCGACTCCGTCCAGGGATGGCGCAGGAGATGGTTCTACGTCCAGTCGAGCCAGGACGGCCTGGATGCATTCGACAGCGGACGTGGACTGCGGAAGACCGGAGCCTGGGCGCACCCGCTGACTGCCGTGGAGAAGGAGGCCGTGCGACCCTTGCTGAGCCTGCTGCGCGATCTGACCAAGACCCTTGGGCGCGAGGCGGGTGGCGTCTTCCTGAAGTCCACCTTCTTCCGTCTTCGGGTGCAGCCACTCAGCGCTCGGCCTCACCCGATGTGGGCCGCCGAGGGCGTCAGCACCGAGCCGCTTGACGATGAGGAGGTGGAAGCCAAAGTAAGATCCATCACCAACCTCCGAGTCGCGGACACGTGCAACGTCAAGTGCCCGATTGCTGCTTACGGGGCCTCGAACCCCGTTCCTGAGGTAAGTCTTGGCTTGTTCTCCTTTTGTCCTTGCTCGACTTGCGTCTACTTTCTTTTTGATTCGACTTGTGTCTACTTGCTTTAGGGTCGGGCTCTGTTGATCAGCCTTCCTCCTCTTCCCGAGAACGGACCCGACGACGAGTCGAAGTTTGTCGAGGAGGAAGACGACGACGAAGAGATTCCCTCCGCACACTCTCCCCACGATGAGGTGGAGGAAGAGGATGAAGTGGAGGAACCTGTGCGGAAGAAGCGGAAGCTCCCGAGTCGTGGCGACTCTGCCACTGCGTCGTCACCCGCTAAGGATGTCGACGTTACCCTGGAGGAAGTCGTCGCGACGTCGTCGGGTGCGCGGTCCTCGGGTGGCTGGGATGAACCCCTGAATGTTCCTCCAGTCAGCTCCGCATCTCCTCGTTCTTTTGCGTGGATGCCTTCGCCTTCCCTGGAGAGTTACGATGACCTTGGTACTCCCAGGTGAGCTTCTTTATGATGTGTGTCCTTCAAGTTGTGTTTTGTAGTTGCAACGTTTAAGTTGACAGGTGTGCTCGTTTTCGCTGCAGCCACCGTTCTGGCGATGTTAGCTCCCCCCTTTGGGACGTGGAGCATACATCCACCCCTTCGACTGGACTGGGGACTCGGGCGGTAGTGGAGAAGGTGCTTGCTGAGCCTGCTGGCGTTGCATCGTCTAGCCGCGTTCCTCCTTCAGCTTCAGAGGGCCTTGACCTCCTGGACCACGTAAGTCCTTTACGCTTGTGCTTGCATTCTTGAATTTTCATCGGGTGCGCGATCAGCGCTCCCGATGGGAGTAGCCCCCGAAGGTGTGGGTGACTAGTATAGTCGCCCGCAACTTTATTAACATCTTGCTTTTGTTTCAGCCATACTACCGTCAGCAGCTTGACGCAGCCGCGGCTTATGTTCGCCTGGAGAAGGAGAGGGACCAACTGCGTGCTTCTCTGGACCAGGCTACTGGGCGGGTTGATGCGTCTGAGAAGGCTCTACATGAGTCTCGAGAGCGGGAGCTGGCGCGGGTCGCCCAGGAAAAGACTCAAGTCGGTCGTCTCCTTTCACTCGCCGGTGTTCTTGGGGGTAAGTTTCGGCTTGATGCCTATTGTGTCTTGATCTTTTTCTTTGTCTGAGCTTGGATCCTTTGCACAGAGACTTGCGGTGGGGCTCCTCCGGAAGACGCGTCGAGTGAGACGGTTGACCTGGCGACTGCTGTTGGCTTCCTCGACCGGGTCTGTGCCTATGCCTCAGATGCGCTGAAGAAGTCCGCAGCCGCATTGCAGAAATCGACTGGAGCCCTTGCTGTGGTGCACCAAAGTATCTTCCCGGGCGACCAGCCGCCGGCAGCCGTGGACGCCCTTGCTGCGCCGTTTGAGGACGCGACCACCATCGCCGACTTCACGCGGTCGCAAACGGTACACGGCTCCGAGCTCACCTTCCAGCTCCTCTTAGGGCATCAGGTTCCAGGTGACTTCGAGAAGGTCGTCAGCGGTTTTCCCCGCAAACCCGATGGCCGAACCACGTCACTGAGTGGCGTGAAGGAGCGTGCCTCGCAGTTAGCCGTGCAACTTGTGGCACTCTTCGAGAGGGCCCTTGCTAAGGCGACTGAGGCGGCTGCCTCTCGGAAGGGTCGTTCCCGGTCGCAGTCCGCAGCCTTAGAGTAGGCCTAGCTTTAGGAATTTGGCAGTCGCCGTGGTCTGTATTTTGAACTTCTTGGTAATGAATATTGTCCTTCCAGGTCTTTTGGCCTTCGATATTGCTTTCTGCTGACTTTCTTTCTGCCGAGTTTAAATGTGCTTCGCAGTCGTATGATTGTATTGACTCTGCGTATTCATGGTAGAATGTTGTACGCGGTGATGCTTCGCCTTCTCTGTGGCCGAGCCGAGTGGCGCGGCTTCTTCTTCGGGTGCTCGCCGTCGTCGGGCGGCGCCTGCTCCTCCATGTAGTGTAAATGATTAGCGGATTATCACATACCTGAAGAACAAGGTGGTTGAGCTAGAGGCGACCCTCAAGAATACTGAGCGGCTGTTGCACCGCTCCCAGTCGCATCCTACGGCGGAGTTCTCGCGACGTGAGGATTTTTTGCTTGGGGAGATTGACTTGATCAGCCGGCAGTTGCAAGGTTTGTATCCTTTTGGCGGCTGCTGTCTTTGCTGGCTTTCTTTCTTGTTCTGACTCGCATTTTATGCGTGCAGGTGTTAATCCTGATTGGGAGGCCGAGCGGGTTCGCGTTGAGGAGCGAGTTACCCGAGAGGCGTCCGACGACTCCTACGAAGCTCGGCAGTTCTGGGTGAACAAGTCGAGGGGGCGCGTCCTTGCCACCATGCTTGATCGTACGTGGCGCACTGCTTTTCTTCTGGAGAACTGCCGGAAGACACTCTGGCACATCAATCGCGTGTACTTACCGCATAATGCGCAGCCGAACGGGCTGTCCGCCTTGCTGGAGGGGTTTCGCGATGGTGAAGGGCTGAAGGAGGTTGTCGACGCCCAACTTGTGGCTGGGGCGAACGCGGCGTTGGCATACGTCCGGATGCACCGGCCGCATCTTCCGCTCGACCGGGTGCTTGATGGCCTGCCTGGTGATGATGACTTCGACGAGACCTTAGCGGTTGCGCGCCGAATTATCAGGCAGGTTCAGGACCTGAGTGAGCGCCTTGTAGGTCCCCTCGATGCGCCGAAGGCCGAGCCTGCAGTTTAGAGTAGCTGTCGTCTGATGTATAGGGTTAGCTATAGAGGGCAAATGTGCCTGTGCAAGTCGTAATGTAATAGATTAAAATACTTTTGAGTCATGAGAATTGATCTGCTTGCTCGAAAGTGAAAATGCCTGTTTTGATTTGCGACCTGTTTGGCGCAGTCGCCTAGTATGTTAGGCAACGGCCTAGGTTTTTTCAAGTGTGACCTGTATGCCGCAGTCTCTGATTTTAACAGGTGGCGACTTAGGATTTTTGTAACTTGACCTGTATGGCGCAGCCCCCGAGTTGTTCGAGTGGTGTCGTGGTATCGGCATAATTGATAGGAGACGGGGGTCCTCTAGCCTACGTATGGATTGTGGGGAAGAAGGTTGGTGTCGTCAAGGACGGGATTGAACACGGCGAGTTTACCCAGCTTCGGATCCCACAGCGGTGGCGAGATCCTACGTGCTGCTATAATTCACTATGAGGCAATAGCCGTGAACAGGTTACAATGGGTATGATGCCTATTGAAGTGTCTGCCCTAAAGGCTCCCTAGTGGCTGGCTTATATAGGCGGCCAGACCCCAGGGTACAAGGCAAGTACTTGTCCGGCAAGTAAACAGAGTCCTACGCCTAGCCGGCTTAGTTGCCGCCTTCCGTCTTGGGCTTGGTGGCTTGATGGGCTTTGGCCTTCCGCCTTCCTTGGACCGTCCGCCTACTTCCTTGGACGTCAGCTATCTGGGCCGCCCGGCAGGCTTCGGCCTTACCACCCTTGGGCCACCCTGGACTAGCCGGATTGATCCATGTTGGTTATACCCCTAGTTGATATATCCCCAACATTAGCCCCCAGAAAGGTTGAAGTTCTCCAGGCGCCGGCTTCTTCTTGATTCTTGATCCGCCAAAGTTGGCGGCTGCAGGACTTGAACCATTCTGAAAATCAACGAGCCATGCGTGTCTTGATATTGAAATGAAACTCGATCTTGTTTGAAATGAAACATAAATGAAAAAACACAAACACAAAAGAATCAGTAACATAAATAGAAAACAGAAACAAAAATAGAAAACAGGAAACAAAATAAAAGAAACAAAAAAAAACATATATACTGTCCCGGTTCGTATTACGAACCGGGACAAATGAGTCGCAGGCAGAGGCTGCCTTGATTGGCCACGTGGCCCCTCATTGGTCCCGGGCCGTGGCGTGCCCGGGACAAATAGGGGAGGCTATTTGTCCCGAACACGCTGTCCCGGGCGCGTGACCGGGGCAAAAAGCCCTCACGGCCCGGGACCAGTGGCCTGTTTTGCTCTAGTGTGACATGCGGCCGCCTTTATCCATCATGGGAATAGACGGCTGCCCGGCAATCTTGCCGAGCATCCTTCTTGGCGGTCCCCACCTAGCCAGCTCACGACAGTTTGAAAACAGTCTAGGCGGGAATCTCGCCATGATCACAAATTGCGGGAAAAGAGGAGGCGTGGAGATCGTGCAATCGTGTGCTGCAACGGATGCTGGACACGTGTCCGGCTAAAAACGCCGCTGCACAGGGAGCAACGCCTGGCCCTATAAATAGGTAGCCAAACGGTCCATTTTCACCACCCAGCCTTTGCTCTCCGTGCACTCTTGTCTTTTCCACTTCTCCACTTCTTGCCTCCGAGCCAGCTCCGGCGAACTCCTCTCCTCCGACGACCTCTCCTTGCGGCGATGTCCACCGGCCCGACTCTTTCGACGGCGTCGAGCGGTCCGGCGACCGAGACCGCGCCCGCGGCGGCGATGGGCAGCGCGATAACCCGTCCCGTGGCGGCGGCGACGGGCAATGTCGCCACCGTCGCCCCTCGGACTTCCACCGCGCGCGCGCCAGCGGCGGGTCCTGCGGCTCCTCCACCAACCACCGCGGCGATGACGACGGCGGGCGCCCCCGTCGACGAGGAAGAGGAAGCGGCGGACCTCGGGTCCCGCTACTGGCTACCTTCCATTGTCGACGAAGATGCCCTCCAAGATTTGGAGGCTGTCGGCTACCTCCCCACTCGGGAGGATTGCCGGTGGAGGGCCGCCTTCGGAGACGTCATCCCGGCCCCGAAAGCCGGGGAGCGGGTAATCCTCACCTCCCATCTAGTTAGGGGAATGGCGCTTCCGCCTTCCGCCTTTTTTAGCGAGGTTCTAGATCACTATGGGCTCCAGCCCCACAACATAGCACCTAATAGCATATTAGTCCTAGCCGGCTTTACAGCTCTGTTCGAAGGCTACCTAGGTATTAGGCCTAGTTCAGACTTCTTCAGATATTGCTTCCGTTGCCGGCGACAGACGGTGCCAGACGGCGGGCTGGCAACCTGCGGCAGCGTCACCTTCAACTGCCGCCAGGGCCGCCAATGGTATCCTAAGATACCATACCTTGAGTCCGTCAAGGGCTGGACCTCCACGTTCTTCTACTGCCAAGATATGGCAGCTCCGGGCCGCCAAGTCGGCATCCCGACATTCGTCAACGCGCCACCCATGCCTCCGCCATGCTGGGACGAGGCGGTGCCCAAGTTGACGGAGGAACTCCGCCTTATTCAGAGGCGGATTGAATTCCTCACGCGGACGATGGCTCCCCCTCTGCTGGATGGGGTCGACACCGTCATCTGCTGGCTCGGCCGGCAGATCCTCCCCCTGCGGTACAGCCCGCACAAGATGTGTCAGTATTCGCCTACTGACACGGCCTCTCTTCGCGTGAGCGAAGAGATGTTGCCGGTTGACCTAGCGTTCCGGCTCCGCAGCCTTGTCAAGGCGGGGCTGGTGAAGGCGGTGGAGGGCGTGCCTATGCACACCCACGACAACCCTCCCCTCGAGGTAAATATCTTCTTCCTTGCCCCTTGTTTGATAGCTTCGCCGGCTAAAATTGAGCTCCATTAAACTTGTCTTCTTTTCCAGATCTCCGCCTTGGGGGAGGATGACCTGGCTCCCGACTTCTACGAGTCGAAAGCCGGGAAGACGAAGAAGCGCAAGGCGTCCGGCGCCGCTTCCTCCACGGTGAATGCCGAGAGGAAGAAACGGATCGCATCGGCTACCGAGCCGGCTCTCGCCAACCTTGGCGAGAACGCGGGGATTAATATCCCCCGAAGGTACTCAATCTTGCCTTTGATAGACGACAAACCTTTTTAATACTGGCACCCAATTGACTGTGCTTGCTTTTTATTGACAGGGAAAGGGTCGCAACCTCCCGGTTGACGACCAGGCTTCTTGGCAAAGGTAAGCGGCCACAAGGCAGCTCGCCGGCTACCGTGCCGCCAACTCCTCAGCCCCACGCCGGCAGCTTTATGGGCGACGCTCGTCGTCAGCCCCCGGCTCCGGCTTCAGGCGCTCCGCCAAGGGCCCCTTCCGCCGACCACGCGCCCAAAACTCCCCTACTGTTGGCTGAGGCTACGGCCGATGATGCCGCTCAATCGCGCGCCGCCAATGAAGGGTTGCTGGAGTCGACTGCCGGCGGGTCTCGGAGGGCAGCCCTGACTGCGGGAGGCGGCAGGGTCAGGGACCCTTGGTCCACCTTTAAGGAGGCCAAGGAGTCAACTTTGGCTTTCGCCAACTTCGCCTCGCAGGCCTTTGCCGACTTGGAGGGCGACCTATCTGTGAGTTCTTACCACTCCGGCATATACATAGTCTTTCCCCCGAGCACTTAGATGGCAAGTCAAAATAAAAGAATTATTGACTGCCGGCTTAGTGGTTACTCGACAATATGTTTTATGCCTTTGTTTGTCCCGCAGGGCCTTGTGTCCGCCAACGTCGAGCTCCTCTCCTCCCGGGCCGAGATAAACCAGCGGTGCCGCGACCTGAAGAAGGACTGCGACGCCAAGGACCTGCGGATTGCCGAGTTGGAGGCGGCCCGCAAAAAAGATGAAGGTAGGGTTAATCCTCCTCGCCTTCAACTATACTTTCAACTTATGTTGCCGTCAATCATTTAGTTAGTGAATCCATATCTGTAGAACTGCTAGACCACACCCAGGATATTCTGAAGGTGTCCACTGATATGCAAGCTCTTATGAATGAAGCTTCAGATTTGGCGGCCGCCAACTTGGAGTTGAAGGAGGCTCATCAGAAGGAGATGGAGGCCCAGCAACTCAAGTTTGCGCAGGAATCTAGCCAGCTCACTGGTGAGCTGGAAAGCCTGCGCAACAAGTTGGCGGAGGCGGAGAAGACGGCTGCCGAGGAAATCTCCAAGCAGACTTCTCGCGCCCAAACCGCTGAGGCTGCGCTGGCCACTCACATGATTGAGCTGTCCGCTTTCCATAACTCGGTCCTTGGTAATTTCTTTCTCCTTATTTGATTTTGCCATTTTGCTTTAGCCTGAGCCAAACTAATGGCTTCATTTTTGATACAGTTCCCGCCGGTTTAGGCGATGACAAGGCTGTCAGCCCCCGCCTGGATCGCCTTGCGCGTCTAGGCGAGCTGATCACCGAGACTTTGGCGGCGTCCAAGCGGTTTGCCGCCAAGTTCTTCACCTCCTCCGGCAGCCAGGAACCGACCGAGTTCAGCGACGTGCCCGCCATCTTGGAGCAGGGGACCAAACTGCACAAAAGCTCGCTGAAGTCGGCGGCACGGGGTGGAGCCAAGACCGCACTTGGGTTGTTCATGGCGCACTACCCCGAGGCGGAGATAGAAGCCGTCACTGAAGGCATGCCGTCAGCGTATGAAGACGGCAGGGAGGTTGAGCCGGCCGCTGTTCTGGACAGCGTTGCCGGCTACGCCACGCGTGTTGCCGACATGGTCGACAATTCAATCTTCTACCGGCGCCATCCTGTGCCTGGCGGAGAGGGAGCTGAAGCTGCCGGCGCGGCCGAGGCGGAGGGGAGTGATAGTTCCGGGGCTGAGGTTGTCAGCCCCCAAGCCTGATGTAGACGCTCCCCCGAGCCATATCTTTTCTGTCCTTGTCTCCTATTAGCCTTACTTGTTGGCTCCTGAAACAATGCAACATTGACTTGTAATATTTGTATATACTTTTCCTGCTGCTTTGTTAAGCGGAAATAGCTGACAAGTTTTATTTTGTCTTTATTTATATGGCCCGCCTTAATTTTACCCTGATTTATATGCTTGACTTTTTGTATGTTGACGAAAACTCAGCCGGTAACTTTAGCTGAAACAACCAGGGCTAAACCATGCGTTTAGAATCAGAGACCAAAGCCAACATGTTGGTGTCAAAGACATACTACTAGGCGAACCACATATAAGTAATCAGAGGTAAAGGAATTAGGCGGCGCAAAAAAGTTTATTTTTGCTTTGGGTTGGCTCGAAAGCTGCAAGTATCTACCAGTTTGAACCTTTGCACGGAGCTAGAAAATAGGTAACTTAGATACATAGGGGAAATATGATTGCAAGAAAAGACAAAAGATGACATGCTTCTCAACACAGATGAGGAACCATAGACTTTTATTTCATAATCATATTTAACTTATTACAATTATAAATTGCTAAGTGTAGAAAGAACGTAGCTGCTCAATATTCCAAGGTCGTCTTGTTTGCTCGAACGGATCGTCAATGCCTTTCTTGCGCTTGGTTCCCCTTTTTCCTGCCGCCTTCTTGCGCATTTTCTTTTCGTCTTCGTCGCGGATGTCGGCCAGGTAGTAGGAACCATTGAGCAGCGCCTTTGTGACTATAAACGGTCCTTCCCATGGCGGGGATAACTTGTGCAAGTCTTTTCTGTCTTGAATTAGGCGGAGAACCAGGTCACCCGTTCTGAAGCTTCGCTTCCGCACTCTCCGGCTATGATAGCGGCGAAGTTGTTGCTGGTACAAGGCGGAGCGATGGAGAGCGACGTCTCTTTCTTCGTCTAGCAGGTCTAGGCTATCCTGTCTTGCACCTTCTACGTCTTGCTCGATGTAGGCTTGAACTCTTGGGGAATCGTACTTCATGTCGGTAGGTAGCACTGCCTCAGCGCCATATACTAAGAAGAAAGGAGTGTAGCCGGTAGACCTGTTTGGCGTTGTGCGCAAACTCCATAGTACCGACTGTAACTCATCTGCCCAAGCGCCGGCTGTCCTGTGTAATTGAGCTTCGAGACGAGGCTTAAGTCCTGATAAGACTAGGCCGTTTGTACGCTCTACTTGTCCATTGGATTGAGGGTGTGACACGGATGCCAAATCAAGCCGGATACCTCGCTGCAGTATTCTTCTATGTCGCCTTGAGACAGATTGCTGCCATTATCGGTGATAATGCTGTGTGGAACTCCAAACCGAGAGATAATTCCCCAGAGAAAATTGGTGGCTGTTCGTGCGTCAAGTTTGCTGATCGGTTTAGCCTCGACCCATTTGGTGAACTTGTCGACAACGACCAATAGGTGGGTGTACCACCACGCGCCTTTTTGAAAGGACCCACCATGTCTAAGCCCTAGACCGTGAACGGCCAGGTGATTGGGATCGTCCTTAGCTCCTGTGCCGGCAAGTGAGGTTGACGAGCGTACAACTGGCAGCCTTTGCATGTCTTTACGATGTTCTCGGCGTCTTCTTTGGCGGTGAGCCAGTAGAAACCTTGGCGGAAAGCTTTGGATACAATGGACCTGGCGGAAGCATGATGCCCGCAGGTGCCAATATGTATGTCCTTCAGAATTTCCCAGCCTTCTTCCGGCTGTATGCACCGCTGATAGATGCCGCATGTGCTTCGCTTGTATAGCTCGCCTTTTATTATCGTGAATGCCTTGGCTCGCCTTATGATCTGCCTTTTTAGCACCTCATCGTCCTCCGACAACTTTTGGTCGATTAAAAAATCGAGATATGGAACTGTCCAATCCGGCTGTGTTAAGTAGACAGCGAGACTTGCCGCTTCTACCGGTTCTTCTGCATCGGGGTCCATCAAATCGGCACCTTTAATGGATGGCTTGTGCAAATGCTCCAGGAAAATGTCTTTTGGTACCTTTTTGCGTTCCGATCCTAGTCTTGCAAGTGTGTCCGCCGCCTCGTTCTCAGCTCTTGGAACATGCCGGACTTCGTAGCCCACGAAGTTTTTTGCGAATTCGTCAACTTTGGCTCTGTAAGCCGCCATTGTTGCGCTTTTCGCATCCCATGTTCCGCTTACTTGCTGCGCGACCAAATCTGAGTCGCCATAACAGAGGATTCTTTTGACGCCTAGGTCGTTTGCCACGTGTAACCCGTGAAGCAAGGCTTCGTACTCGGCAACATTGTTGGTTGCCGTGAAGTGGATTTGTAACACGTAGCTAAGCTTGTCACCTTTAGGCGTGCGTAGAACGACTCCAGCCCCCGAGCCTTTGAGCATCTTTGATCCGTCAAAGTGCATGACCCAATATTCTGATTCGGGGAGTGTCGTTTCCTCCATGGCCTCTGTCCAGTCGGCGACAAAGTCTGCAAGCGCTTGAGACTTAATGGCGGTCCGTGGTTTATAGACTATATCAAAGGCGGCAAGTTCGATGCCCCATTTGGCGACTCGACCTGTTGCCTCTGCATTGTTGATTATGTCTCCCAACGGTGCCTTGCTGACTACTGTCACTGTGTGTTCCTGGAAGTAATGCCTAAGCTTTCTGGCGGCGAAGAATACACCATAAGCCAGCTTTTGGTAATGCGGATACCTCTGCTTGGAGGCGGAGAACACTTCAGTGATGAAGTAGACCGGTCGCTGCTCACACGCCGCGGCTTCGTTCTCCTTTCTTTCCACAGCCAAGACAACGCTGACAACAGCTCCTGTTGCCGCGATGTACAGCAGCATTGGTTCCTGTGATCGAGGTGCTGCCAATATTGGAGCGGATGTGAGGGCCTCCTTAAGGTGCTGCAAGGCAGCATCTGCCTCTGCTGTCCACTCGAAGTTTTCGGATTTCTTCAATAGCCGGTAGAGAGGCATTGCCTTTTCCCCTAGGCGGCTTATGAAACGACTGACGGCTGCTGCCGATCCGGCTAGGCGCTGCACGTCCTTCAGACAAGTAGGTCTGGATATGTTTTGGATGGCCTTGATCTTCTCCGGGTTAACCTCGATCCCTCGTTCTGAGACGATAAACCCGAGCAATTTGCCGGCTGGGACGCCGAAAACGCACTTGGCGGGATTGAGTTTCATCTGATACCTCCGGAGATTCTGAAAAGTTTCTTCCAAGTCCTCTAGGAGATCTGCCTTCTTTTTTGACATTACCGCGATGTCGTCTACATAGACGTGAACATTGCGGCCGATCTGTTCGTGCAGGCAATTTTGCATACAGCGCTGGTATGTTGCCCCTGCATTCTTCAGGCCGAAAGGCATTGTAATGTAGCAGAAAGTCCCGTATGGAGTTGTGAAAGATGTTTTCAGCTGATCTGACTCTCTCATCTTGATTTGGTGGTATCCTGAGTAGGCGTCCAGAAAACAAAGCAGCTCGGAGCCTGCTGTGGAGTCTATGACCTGGTCAATTCTAGGCAGCGCAAAGGGATCCTTTGGGCAGCACTTGTTAACACCGGTATAGTCAATACACATCCTCAGCTCTTTATTCTTCTTTGGAACAAGTACAGGATTTGCCACCCAATCGGTGTGTACAACTTCTTTTATGAAATTGGCGGCCTTCAGCCTATTTATCTCCTTTCCTATAGCCTTGCGTCTCTCATCTCCAAAGCGTCTTGTTGCTTGCTTCACCGGCTTGGATCCTTTTATGACGTTGAGCGAGTGCTCGGCAAGTTCCCTCGGTACACCAGGCATGTCGGAAGGCGACCATGCAAAGATGTCACGATTCTCACGGAGGAACTCGACGAGCGCGCCTTCCTATTTGCTGTCAAGGTTGGAGCCGATGACAACTTGCTTAGACTTGTCACCTGGGATGAGGTCCGCCTTTTTGGTGTCTTCTGAAGCTTCGAAGGTCTTCTTGACATCCATCTTTGGCTTTGGCATGGAGTTGTCTGAATCCGCCCCGAGCAGCGCGAGTTCTTCCTTGTGGATGACGGCTTCTGCGAAGGCGGCCATGCCACGCTCGCACTCCTTGGCTTTCTTGAAGTTGCCGGAAATCGTGATGGTTCCGTTTTCCCCCGGCATTTTAAGCTTGCTGTATATGTAGCACGGCCTTGCCATGAACTTGGCGAAAGCCGGTCGTCCGAAGATTGCATGATAGGCGCTTTTGAAGGGGACAACTTCGAACCGAAGGAACTCTGAGCGGTAGTTCTCTTTTGGTCCGAAAGTTACCTTCAGCCTGATGCTCCCCATTGACTTTGCTTGCCTGCCGGGCACTATGCCATGAAAGGTGAGGTTGTTGTGGTCCAGCTGATCCTCTGATAGGTTCATGCGGCTTAGTGTGTCATAGTACAGGATGTTGAGGCTGCTGCCGCCATCCATAAGTACCTTTGTGAGTCTGAAGTTGTCGACAATGGGATCGACGACAAGGGCGTACTTGCCTGGGTGAGGAACGTGATCAGGGTGGTCGGACCGGTCCCAAGTGATCGTTGCCTCAGACCAGTTCAAGTATTGAGGGACGTCCGGCATTGTCGCGTTGAGTTCGCACATTTCCGCCTTAGCCGAAGGCGTGCCGACAAAGCACACAAGAGATTCTTTGACCTTCGGATACGGCTTCTTTTTCTTGGCGGCTGCGTCATCTTCGCTTGAGATAGACATGTCGTCGTCATCCTCATCCTCCTTGCTGTCTTTTTTTGTCGTTCTTCTTTGACTTCTTTGACTTCCAGCCGACTGTGTTATCCTTTTTGAAGTCGTCCATGAAACGGCACTCGCCAAGCATATGGTTGACCTTGCCCAATGAGGCGTGGATGGGACATGGCAAAAGCTTTGCCTGTTCATAAGTGATTCGCGCCGCCTTAGGCCCTGAGCCGGCTTCGCGACTATCTCTTATTCTTCCACTTCTTTTTGCCGGCGTTTCCTTGGAATGCTGCGGCTACCTCATTGGAAGGCCCGGCTTTGTCATCCGCCGCCTGCTTGCGCTTGTTGTTCCGCTTTGGTATGATGTTGACGTCTGGGTCATCGTCCCGGGCGTCGTCATCCGCCGCCGCGTATTGGGCGGCCAGGTTGAGCATCTCACCAAGGTCCGTGATTTGCTCGCGGACGAGCCTATGACGGAGCAAGGACTTCTTCTGTAGGCCTGTGTAGAAGGCGTGGATAGCCTGTGCGTCCGAAACACCATGATAGTTGGCTTTTTCGGATATCCAACGGCTGACAAAATCTGTCATGGTTTCGTCCGGCTTTTGGATACAGCGTTGCAAATCCGTGTAGGTATTTGGACGCTTGTATGTTCCTTGGAAGTGCTGGGAGAAAACCTTTTCCATGTCGTACCAGCTATGGATGGACTTTTCAGGAAGGTTGTCAATCCAAGCTCTTGCCGTGCATTCCAACATGAGAGGTAGGTAGCGGACGGCAATATGGCTGCTCCCTCCGGCAATTTCTATGGCCATGGCATAATCAGATAGCCATGAGTCCGGCTTAACGAGGCCGTTGTACCTAGAACAGTTTTTTGACACTGATGTCATGTCCTTAGGGAACGGCTCTCTGCGGATGGCGTCACCGAAGCACTTTGGTCCAGAGTATAGCGGCTCCTTTCCTCTTGCTATGTCTTGTAGGCGGTGTCGTGCGTCTTTTGGATCGAGCTGTCGTGCGCCTCTGTTTGCGTCCGGCTCGTCCTGCGCTGCCCGACTTATGCTGCGCCTGGGCCCTTCTACCTCCTTTCTCTTCTTGCTGCCAGTGCTACGCTGCGGAGATCGGCTTCGACCTCTCCTGGGAGGGTCGTTGCTGACATCTTTTCTAGGCGGTGGCCTGTTGTTCCGGCTACCGCCATTGTCGCGTCTTGGCTGGGATGGAGGTGGCAGGTCTCCTCTGCTTCCTGTCCTTGAATTCTCGTCCCGCCTTGGCTTTGGCGGTGGCGTCTTCTTTGGAGGTGGCGTTGCCTTCCTTTTGTCTCCATGGCTACTGGAGCCAGACGGGCCATCGGGGTCGGCGCCGGGTGCAGCTTTGCACTTTCCCGACTTAGACTCTAGGTCTCCTCCACGGGCATCCGCCATATGGCCGTAGGAATCAGCGCGAGCTTGTTGTTCTAGGGTCGTGCTTACGAAGTGTCTTGCATTGGCCAGCTTCTCTTCTGCCGTGCAAGTGTTGTCGTCCAGGGTATCTAGCACGGCGGCCGCGTTGAGGACAGGGGTGCAGAAGACAACATCTCCCCTTCTGTCCAGGCGCTGTGGTGCCGTGCGCCAGTCGAACCCTAGATCTTGAGCCACTGTTGTCGCTTGCGTTGGCGGCTCTTTTCCACGGCGGTTTCTTGATGACCTTTTCTCCTCGAAGAGTTGCCGGTTTGTTTTAGCCGACATCTTCTCATGTTCTTTCTTGATCTTCTTCGCAAGGCTCTCAACGTGCTCCTCTCTTTTTCGCAGGAAGTCAGAGTGCTTAAGCATGTTAAGCCTAAGCTCTTCTACTTCGTCAAGTGGGGTGTCTTTGTTCACCGGAGTATTCATGATCTCGTCTACTTCTTTGATGACGGAGAGCAAATCCGTGGGTTTGCTGCTGCCGCCTTTCTCGAGGCCAGTTTTCTTCTTTGCGCGCACCTTGTCGGAACTTTCAATGAGTTGGCCGGCAGTGGTGTCACCGGCATCTTCCGCCGGCTTGTTTTGCGCCTCCGAAGTGACTGGGGTTGTCTCGTGACCGACAACAACCATCATAGCTAGCTTGTCAGGCATGTCAGTATCCGCTGTGCCCTCTGAGGGAGCCGGATTACCACTGGAAAAGCGGGTTTTGATCTTCTCTTCGAAGAGACTAGCATCATCATCGGAGTCAGAGTCTATGTTGACTTGAACGGTAGATCTGGATCTGGCATCTGACATCGCATCTTCCTGTAGAGCAGGGAGGATTGACTCAGGATCGTTGTTTTCCGGCTGGGAGTATGATCCCAGTCCGACAACTCCGACAAAGTGGAAATCAGATTCGGCCGACTCCTGGGAGAAGGCGGATTCAGATCCATCTTGCCGGTCGATTGCTTGGTCGAAGGGTTGGTGGGTGGGGTTGTAGAAACGCGGTAGGCCGTACGCCTCTGGCGTGTACCCGATGAAGACGTCGATACCTCCGATCGGTACGATTGCGCATCCGATAAGGTAGTCGTCCGCCGGGAGCCAGGACTCATCCGAGTTGACGTAGCTATGGCCGCCATACCTTGTGACGCGACCGACGGCGATCTGCTTTCCCACGCCGCCAAGTGTTCCCGCCTGGAACGTGACGCCAGGAACCTTAGGCACCACGGTGGGCGCCAACTGTCGTGGTATCGGCATAATTGATAGGAGACGGGGGTCCTCTAGAGTACGTATGGATTGTGGGGAAGAAGGTTGGTGTCGTCAAGGACGGGATTGAACACGGCGAGTTTACCCAGCTTTGGATCCCACAGCGGTGGCGAGATCCTACGTGCTGCTATAATTCACTATGAGGCAATAGCCGTGAACAGGTTACAATGGGTATGATGCCTATTGAAGCGTCTGCCCTAAAGGCTCCCTGGTGGCTGGCTTATATAGGCGGCCAGACCCTAGGGTACAAGGCAAGTACTTGTCCGGCAAGTAAATAGAGTCCTAGGCCTAGCCGACTTAGTTGTCGCCTTCCGTCTTGGGCTTGGTGGCTTGATGGGCTTTGGCCTTCCGCCTTCCTTGGACCGTCCGCCTACTTCCTTGTACGTCAGCTATCTGGGCCGCCCGGCAGGCTTCGGCCTTACCACCCTTGGGCCACCCTGGACTAGCCGGATTGATCCATGTTGGTTATACCCCTAGTTGATATATCACCAACAAGTGGTGGCCTAGGATTTTGGCTAAGACCTGTGTGGCGCATCCCCCGAGTAGGTCGAGTGGCGGCCTAGGATTGCAAGTGTTACCTGTTTGGCGCAGCCCCCGAGTATGTCGGGTGGCGACCTAGTATTTTGAACTTGACCTGTACAGCGCAGCCCCCGAGTGAGTTCGAGTGGCGGCTGAGGATTTTTCTGAGAAGGCCTGTTTGGCGTAGCCCCCGAGTAGGTCAAGTGGTAGCCTAGGATTACTAGTGTTACCTGTGTGGCGCAGCCCCCGAGTGTGTCGGGTGGCGACCTAGGATTTTGAACTTGACCTGTATGGCGCAGCCCCCGAGTCGGTCGGGTGACGGCCTAGGATTTTTTTACTTATGCTTGTATGGCGTAGCCCCCGAGTAGTTCGGGTAGCGGCCTAAGATTTTCTTTCAACCTGTGTGGCGCAGCCCCCGAGTAGTTCGAGTGGCGGCCTAGGATTTTAGCTTCTTCTGTGTAACAGGTAAAGGAGACAGTTTTTCTTCAAATCACTTTATTGATTCTTGCGAACAGGCCGCCTCATTAAAACCCTTCCAGTCCCCTCAGGTACCCTGGTAAGGGAAAGAGTGCGTCTGAAACCTGCCGCGCTGATTTTCTTGTACAATGATTGGGTTGAACTAGGCGTAGAACCGGCGGAGTTGTGCCACGTTCCATGGGTTGCTGCAGTCTGCTCCCGTCTTCGAGTCTTTCAGGCGTAAGCTCCGTTGCCGATTGCTTCTGTCACGATGTACGGGCCCTCCCATGGGGAAGCGAGCTTGTGCACCTTCTTTTGCTTGAGTCGAAGAACCAGGTCGCCTGCAACGAACGCTCTTGCTCGCAGCCTCCGAGTGTGATAGTTGCGCAGGTCCTGTTGATACACGGCTGATCGTGCCAGGGCGATGTCGCGTGCTTCGTCAAGGGTGTCCCTGCTGTCTTCGAGTGCCTCCTCTGCATCCGACTCGTCGTAGGTGACTACTCTCGGTGCGTCGAACTTGATGTCGCAGGGGAGGACCGCTTCTGCGCCATACACCATAAAGAATGGAGTGTACTGGGTAGATCTGTTTGGAGTTGTTCTCAGACTCCAAAGGACCGACGGCAGTTCTTCCACCCATGCGCCCGCTGCGTGTTTTAGGGGCACGCGCAGTCGCTTCTTGATGCCATTGCAGACGAGGCCATTGGCTTTCTCCACTTGCCCATTGGATTGCGGGTGCGAGACAGACGCGTAGCTGAGCTTGATCCCCTGCTCTGAGCAGAAGTCCTTGAATTCTTCGGCTGTGAAGTTCGAGCCGTTGTCGGTGATGATCCCATTCGGTACTCCAAATCTGAAGATGATTGACCTGATGAAGTTGACTGCTGTGGATGCAGTCGAACTCGTGATGGGCACGGCTTCGATCCACTTTGTGAACTTATCGACTGCAACCAGGAGGTGAGTGTGACCTCCGGGTGAGGATTTCTTCAGCGGGCCCACCATGTCCAGACCCCATTGGGCGAAGGGCCAGGCTAATGGTATTGTCTTGAGTTCCGATGATGGCGCGTGTGGCTTGTTGGCAAATTCTTGGCACCCTGTGCATTTCTTTACTAGCTCCTCGGCGTCCTGCATGGCTGTCAGCCAGTAGAACCCGGCTCGTAGCGCTTTGGCCACCAGTGCCCGACTGCTGGCGTGATGCCCGCAGATACCCGCGTGGATGTCGAGTAAGATGGCTTGGCCGTCGACTGGATCTATGCACCTTTGCAGGATTCCTGAGATGCTTCTTTTGTAGAATTCTCCGTTGATGACGGTGAAACTTTTGGAGCGCTTGATGATGCGCTTTGCTTCGACTGGGTCGGCTGGCAACTTCTGATGTAGTATGTACGCTAGGTACGGTCCTGTCCATGTGGCTTCGACTAGCATGACCTCCATGGGAACCTTGTCTTGGCTTGGCGTGTTGGCATCGCCTTTTGTTGTTGCAGTGCTTGCTGTATTCTGAGTCTTGATGAATCTCTGCGTGATGCACTCGAGGAAGACGCCGGGTGGGACTGGCACCCTGTCTGAGCCCATGTTAGCAAGGACGTCGGCTTCCTCGTTGCTTTCACGGCCAATGTGGCGCAGCTCGCAGCCGTCGAAGTTTCCTTCCAATTGATTGTAGAGGTCTCTGTAGGCGATCATGTTGTCGGCGACGGCGTCGCAGGACTTCATGGTTTGCTGTACCACCAGGTAGGAGTCGCCGTATATCATGAGGTGCGTGGCGCCGCAGTTCTTTGCCATCCGCATGCCATGGATCAGGGCCTCGTATTCGGCTTCGTTGTTGGACGGCGTCGGAAAGTCCATCTGTAGGACATACTTGAGCTTGTCGCCTTTGGGGGAGATGAGCACGACTCCTGCCCCGGCTGACTTGAATTTCTTGGAGCCATCAAAGTACATTGTCCATGCGTTGGACAAGTCGGGTATATTTGGTAGCTGGGCTTCTATCCACTCGCTGGTGAATTCCGGGAGGACTTGGGCCTTGATGGACTTCGGGTGAGCATACTTCAGCCCCCATGGTCCTAGCTCGACAACCCACTTG
The DNA here is from genome assembly GCA_026929855.1 of Poa annua. Lineage (NCBI taxonomy): Eukaryota > Viridiplantae > Streptophyta > Magnoliopsida > Poales > Poaceae > Poa > Poa annua. The sequence goes on along the minus strand of CM049428.1, from coordinate 116,385,631 downwards.
GCGACTCGTCCTGTCGCGCGTTGGTTTGTGAGAATGTCTGCTAGTCCAGAGGAGCTTACCACCGTGATCGGGTGCTCGGAGAAGTAGTGGACGACCTTTCTGGAAGTTATGAAGATTCCGTATGCCAGCTTCTGGTCATGAGGGTAGTTCTGCTTGGACAAGGTGAGTACTTCGCTAAGTTAGTAGACGGGCCTCTGCACCGGGTGACTGTGCCCTTCTTCTTCGCGTTCGACTACAAGCACCGTGCTCACCACCCTGTTTGTTGCTGAGACGTATAAGTACAGCGGCTCGTTTTCCAGTGGTGCCACGAGGACTGGAGAGGTTGTCAGGGTTTTCTTGAGATGGTCGAATGCGTCCTGCGCCTCTTGTGTCCACTCGAACTTGTCCGTCTTCTTCATCAGTTGGTAGAAAGGTAAGGCTTTCTCTCCCAACTTACTAATGAACCGGCTAAGAGCTGCGACTTGGCCGGCTAATCGTTGCATCTTCCGGAGCTTGGTTCGTGCTGGCATTGTGAGTATGTTCTGCATCTTCTCGGGGTTTGCTTCGATTCCTCTTGCGGATACGAGGTACCCTAGTAGTTCTCCGGCTGGCACGCCGAACACGCACTTCTCTGGGTTGAGCTTGATCTGGTACACGTCGAGTGCGGCAAAGACCTTGCGGAGGTCGTCGACTAGGGTATCTTCCTTTCGGGTCGTGACAACAATGTCGTCGACGTAGACTTGGACGATCTGCCCGATTGGCCCCTTGAGGCATGCTTGCATTGTCCGCTGGTACGTGGCACCTGCGTTCTTTAACCCGAACGGCATCGTTTGGCAGCAAAAGACGCCGTCGGGTGTGATGAAGGCCGTCTTCTCTTCGTCTTCGACTTTCAGCCTAATCTGCTGGTACCCTGAGTAGGCGTCCAGGAAGGACAGGCGCTCGCAAACTGCTGTCGAGTCGATGATCTGGTCTATCCACGGTAGCGGGAAGTGGTCCTTGGGGCAGCATTTGTTGACTGCGGTGAAGTCAACGCACATGCGTAGTTTCTTCTTCTTCTTTTTCTCTACTAGGACTGGGTTAGCGACCCAGTCCGAATCCTTGATCTCTCGGATGAATTTGGCGTGCAGTAGTCTGTCGACTTCCATGGTGATCGCGTCTCGTTTGGGTCCTGAGAAGCGTCGCATGGATTGTTTGACTGGTCTTGCGTCCTTGTGGACTTTTAGAGAGTGCTCGGCGAGTTCCCTGGGTATCCCTGGCATGTCAGAAGGTTGCCATGCAAAGATCTTCCAGTTCTCACGTAGGAACTCGACGAGCACGCTTTCCTATGCGGGGGTCAGACTCGATGAGACCTTGACCGTATTTCTGCTGTCAGTCAGATGGACTTGGTGGGTTACGGTGTCGTCGTTCGTGTTGCCCACAGACGGCGCCAATTGACGAGGTGTTCACTCGACAAGTCCCAGGGTTGTGCACCCTGGGTTGATTGATGGGGAGAGAGATGAGTGCAGGTGGTCACGACGGCTGACAAGCAAGGATTTACCCAGGTTCAGGCTCCCGGAGGATAACACCCTACTCCTGCTTGTCTGGTTATTGATGCGAGTTGTGGTTACAATGGCAAGATTGCGATCTCGCTAGGGTTTGTGCCGTAGCTATTTTTCATGTCCTCTGGGACGAGCAACCCTCCTGGCTTTATAGGCAGCCAGGTCTCGGGTGATTGGTGCCGATGGCAACTACAGATATGGCAGGTTATGCTTCCTAACCGACTTGGACTAGGTTACATGGTACCCCGCGTGGGCCTTCTGTGGGCCTTCCTGTCCTTGGCGCGGCCCAGGTAGCCTTATCGTGGGCTACCCGAAAGGCAGCCCCACGTCACGCTCCTCCTTCGGCTTCAGAGGGCCTTGACCTCCTGGACCACGTAAGTCCTTTATGCTTGTACTTGTATTCTTGACTTTTCATCGGGTGCGCGATCAGCGCTCCTGATGGGAGTGGCCCCCGAAGGTGTGGGTGACTAGTATAGTCGCCCGCAACTTTATTAATATCTTGCTTTTGTTACAGCCGTACTACCGCCATCAGCTTGACGCAGCCGCGGCCTATGTTCGCATGGAGAAGGAGAGGGACCAGCTGCGTGCTTCTCTGGGCCAGGCTACTGGGCGAGTTGCTGAGCTTGAGAAGGCTCTGCATGAGTCTCGAGAGCGAGAGCTAGCGCGGGTCGCCCAGGAGAAGACTCAAGTCGACCGTCTCCTCTCACTCGCCGGTGTTCTTGGGGGTATGTTTTGGCTTAGCGCCTACTGTGTCTTGATCTTTCCTTTGTTTTACCTTGAATCCCTTGCACAGAGACTTGCGGTGGAGCTCCCCCGGAAGATACGTCGAGTGACGCGGTTGATTTGGTGACTGCTGTCGGCTTCCTCGACCGGGTTTGCGCATATGCGTCCGACGCGCTGAAGAAGTCGACGGGAGCCCTCACTGTGGTGCACCGGAGCATCTTCCCGAGCGACCAGCCGCCGGCAGCCGTGGACGCCCTTGCTGCGCCGTTTGAGGACGCGACCACCATCGCCGACTTCACGCGGTCACAGACGGTACGCGGCTCCGAGCTCACCTTCCAGCTCCTCTTAGGACATCAGGTTCCGGGTGACTTTGAGAAGATCGTCATCGGCTTTCCTCGAAGACCCGATGGCCGAATCGCGTCGCTGGGTGGTGTGAAGGAGCGCGCTTCACAGCTGGCCGTGCAGCTTGTGGCACTCTTTGAGAGGGCCCTTGCTAAGGCGACTGAGGCGGCTGCTACTCGGAAGAGTCGCTCCCGGTCGCAGTCTGCGGCCTTAGAGTAGATGTAGTATAGGAATTCGGCAGTTGCCGTGGTCTGTACCTTAAACTTTTGGCTCTGTAATGACTATTGTCCTGCCAGGTCTTTTGGCCTTCAGCAATGCTTTTGCTAGAATTCAGTTTCCTTCTATCAAGATTGTCTTTGCTGAACAGTCGTATGATTGTATTGACTCTGCATATTCGTGGCAGATTGTCGTGCGCGGTGGTGCTTCTTCTGCTCCTGCGGCTGAGCCGAGTGGCGAGGTTTCTTCTTCGGGTGCTCGCCGTCGTCGAGCGGCGCCGGCTCCTCCGCGCAGTACAAATGATCAACGGATAATCACGTACCTGAAGAACAAGGTGGTTGAGCTTGAGGCGACCCTGAAGAATACTGAGCTGACGCTGCACCGCTCCAGGTCGCATCCTACTGTAGGATTCTCACGGCGTGAGGAATTTTTGCTTGGGGAGATCGATCTAATCAGTCGACAGCTGCAAGGTTGGTATCCTTTTTGTGGCTACTTTCTTTGTTGAAACTTGCATGTTCTGACTTGTAGTTTGTGCGTGCAGATGTGAACCCAGATTGGCAGGCTGAGCGGGATCGCGTTGAAGAGCGAGTTACCCGAGAGGCATCCGGCGACTCCTATGAAGCTCGTCAATTCTGGGTGAACAAGTCGAGAGGGCGCACCCTTGCCACTATGCTTGATCGTACATGGCGTGCGGTTTTTCTTCTGGGGAATTGCCGGAAGACACTCTGGCATATCAATCGTGTGTACTTTCCGCATGACGCGCAGCCGAACGGGCTGACCGCCTTGCTGAAGAGGTTTCGCGACGGTGATGCGCTGAAGGTGGTCGTCCACGCCCAACTTGTAGCTGGGGCGAATGTGGCGTTGGCGTACATCCGGATGCACCGGCCACATCTTCCGCTCGATAGGGTGCTGGATGGCCTGCCCGGCGATGACGACTTTGCCGAGACCTTGGCGGCTGCACGCCAGATGATCGGGCAGGTTCAGAGGCTGAGTGAGCGCCTTGCAGGCCCACTCGATCCGCCGAAGGTCGAGCCTGCAGGTTAGGGTAGCTGTCGTCTGATGTACAGGGTTAGCTATAGATGGCGAATATGCCTATGCAAATCGCAATGTATTAGATTAAAAATACTTGCGAGTAATGAGAATTAAACTGCTTGCTTTGCTCTGTAAATGCCTGTTTTAATTTTCGACCTTTGTGGCGCAGTCCCCTAGTATGTTAGGTGACGGCATAGGTTTTTCCAAGTGTGACCTGTATGCCGCAGTCTCTGACTTTATCAGGTGGCGACTTAGGATTTTTAGAACTTGACCCGTATGGCGCAGCCCCCGAGTTGTTCGAGTGGCGGCCTAGGACTTTTGCTAAGGTCTGTATGGCGTAGCCCCCGAGTAGGTCGAGTGGCAGCCTAGGTTTACAAGTGTTACCTGTGTGGCGCAGCCCCCAAGTGTGTTAGGTGGCGGCTTAGGATTTTGAACTTGACCTATACAGCGCAGCCCCCGAGTGAGTTCGAGTAGCGGCTGAGGATTTTCTAATAAGGTCTGTATGGCGTAGCCCCTGAGTGAGTCGAGTGGCAGCCTAGGATTACAAGTGTTACCTGTTTGGCGCAGCCCCCGAGTATGTCGGGTGGCGACCTAGCAGTTTGAACTTGACCTGTATGGCGCAGCCCCCGAGTGGTTCAGGTGGCGGCCTAGGATTTTTTGAGTTATGCTTGTATGGCACAGCCCCCGGGTAGTTCGGGTAGCGGCCTAAGCTTTTCTTTCAACATGTATGGCGCAGCCCCCGAGTTGTTTGTCGTGGTGGTTTCACGGCAGATGCCATAGGATGGCTAATGTGTGGGGCCGATGGACGTTGGTGGATCCGGGGAGGGATAGCGAGCTGAATAGCCCACACGGGGAGGATCCCGGTATAACCGAGATCTCCCAAGAACCAGAAATAAGAGCAGTACGCTGGAGGGAAGATCTAACAAACAAGAACAAATGCACGAAGGCACTCAACACACAGACGATATACCCAGGTTCAGGGCCCTCGTGAGGAGGTAACACCCCTACTCCTGCCTTTCCTCTCTATATAATTGTGGTACAAGGGCTACAACTTGCTCTTAGATCTCTCAAAGTGAAGAACAGAAAGAACTAGATGAACTCAAGGTATGAAGAAGTAAATGTTCTAGGAGTAAATGCAACTAGTGCTTTGGCTCCCAAGTTGGTCTCCCTCTCACAGAAGCAGTTATGGCGCCTTTTATAGAGTTCCGGCCAGGAGGGCCGGAAACCCTAAACCGGCTTGGCCCCACCGGACAGGCCTAACCGGCATGTCGTCACCGGCTAGTGCGACCTAGTCGCCGCGCTATCCGGCGTAGCCCCTTCGTCATCATCTTGGCAAGGACAGCAGGCGCCGACCTGGAACATCATTGTCCCCTTGTCAGAGACAAGACATGTCTTGGCCCATCCCGGATAGCCTTTTCCGGATTGCCGGGCTAGGCAGGTCGTGTCTTGTCGTACCGTTGTCGTACCGGCTGACGCGCTCCCGTGTCAGGCGGAAGGTGACCATGCTTCCGTGTCAGGCGGGAGGTGACCATGCTTCCGTGTCAGACGGAAAGGTACTTCCCCCCGCATCAGGCGGGAGAGCCTGCTACAGACCGTTGATGGCCTACGGGGGTCCCTCGTGCCGGTTATCTTCTTGCTCGCCCCCGTGAGTCCTTCCGGCACAAGATCAGGACCGAGATAGATGTTCCAGTTAGCACTTACCCGGATTGTCTATCCGGCAAAACCGAACACACCTCCTTCCGGGAGTCTCCACGGAGCCCAAGATCCGAGATCCTTTCCGGAGGCACCCGAGTTCGTCCTCGGATGAGTATCTCTAGGCCTAGCCTCCCGAAGATGTCTTAGCCTATCAGCAAAGACATCTTCGAGAAGCTAGTTCTTAGAGGAACCACCCGATGATGCTTGTGCTGCCATTGTGAAGGCTGGGGGTGTCTATTTATAGTTGCTAGAGCTGACCCTTGCACCTGCCAGGAGGCACTTTGCACTATACCAGCGCTCAAGGGTCAAGTTGCCCCTTCAGCTCACCAGGAGGTGTCCCTTTCTCTCGCCAAAGGTCAAGTACTGTTTGCACCTTATTGAATTATTCCGGGATCTGCCCCTACCCGGTGGGCAGCCCCCCGACATTGTTCGAGTGGCGGCCTAGGATTTTAGCTTCCCCTGTTTGAAAGGTAAAGGAGACAGATTTTCTGCAAATCACTTTATTGGTTCTTGCGAACAGGCCGCCTCATTAAAACCCTTCCAGTCCCCTTAGGTACCCTGGTAAGGGAAAGAGTGCGTCTGAAACCTGCCGCGCTGATTTTTCTTGTGCAATGATTGGGTCGAACTAGGCGTAGAACCGGCGAAGTTGTGCCACGTTCCACGGGTTGCTGCAGTCTGCTCCCGTCTTCGAGTCCTTCAGGCGGTAAGCTCCGTTGCCGATTGCTTCTGTCACGATGTATGGGCCCTCCCATGGGGAAGCGAGCTTGTGCACCTTCTTCTGCTTGAGTCGAAGAACCAGGTCGCCTGCGGCGAATGCTCTTGGTTGCAGCCTCCGAGTGTGATAGTTGCGCAGGTCTTGTTGATACACGGCTGATCGCGCCAGGGCGATGTCGCGTGCTTCATCCAGGGTATCCATGTTGTCTTCGAGTGCCTCTTCTGCATCTGACTCGTTGTAGGCAACTACTCTCGGCGCGTCGAATTTGATGTCGCAGGGGAGAACCGCCTCTGCGCCATACACCATGAAGAATGGAGTGTATTGGGTGGATCTGTTTGGCGTTGTTCGTAGACTCCAAAGGACTGACGGTAGTTCTTCCACCCATGCGCCCGCTGCGCGTTGTAGTGGCACGCGCAGTCGCTTCTTGATGCCGCTGCAGACGAGGCCATTGGCTTTCTCTACTTGCCCATTGGATTGCGGGTGCGAGACGGATGCATAGCTGAGTTTGATACCTTGCTCTGAGCAGAAGTCTTTGAATTCTTCGACTGTGAAATTCGAGCCGTTGTCGGTGATGATCCCGTTCGGTACTCCGAATCTGAAGATGATTGATCTGATGAATCTGACTGCTGTGGATGCAGTCGAACTTGTGATGGGCACGGCTTTGATCCACTTTGTGAACTTATCGACTGCAACCAGGAGGTGAGTGTGACCTCCAGGTGAGGATTTCTTCAGCGGGCCCACCATGTCCAGACACCATTGGGCGAAGGGCCAGGCTAGTGGTATTGTCTTAAGTTCTGACGCTGGCGCGTGTGGCTTGTTGGCAAACTCCTGGCACCCTGTGCATTTCCTTACTAGTTCCACGACGTCATGCATGGCTGTCAACCAATAGAACCCGGCTCGTAGTGCTTTGGCCACCAATGCTCGACTGCTGGCATGATGCCCGCAGATACCCGCATGGATGTCGAGTAAGATGGTTTGGCCGTCGACTGGATCTACGCACCTTTGCAGGATTCCTGATATGCTTCTTTTGTAGAGTTCTCCGTTGATGACGGTGAAACTTTTGGAGCGCCTGATGATGCGCTTTGCTTCGATGCGTCCACTGGCAGCTTCTGGTGCAGTATGTATGCCAGGTACGGTCATGTCCATGTAGCTTCGACTAGCATGACCTCCATGGGGACCTTATCTTGGCTTGGCGCGTTAGCATCGCCTTTTGTTGCTGCTGCAGTGCTTGCTGTGTTTTGAGTCTTGATAGATCTCTGCGTGATGCGCTCGAGGAAGACGCCGGGTGGAACTGGAACCCTGTCTGATCCCATGTTAGCGAGGACGTCGGCTTCTTCGTTGCCGTCGCGGCCGATGTGCCGCAATTCGCAGCCGTCGAAGTTGCCTTCCATCTGGTTGTAAAGGTCTCTGTAGGCGATCATGTTGTCGGCGACGGCGTCGTTGGACTTCATGGTTTGATGTACCACCAGGTAGGAGTCGCCGTATATCATGAGGTGCGTGGCGCCGCAGTTCTTGGCCATCCGCATGCCGTGGATCAGGGCCTCGTACTCGGCTTCGTTGTTAGACGGCGTCGGAAAATCCATCTGTAGGACGTACTTGAGCTTGTCGCCCTTGGGGGAGATGAGCACAACTCCTGCCCCGGCTGACATGAATTTCTTGGAGCCATCGAAGTACATCGTCCATGCGTTGGACAGGTCGGGGACATTTGGTAGTTGGGCTTCTATCCACTCGGTGGTGAATTCTGGGAGGACTTGGGCCTTGATGGACTTCGGGTGAGCATATTTCAGCCCCCATGGTCCTAGTTTGACAACCCACTTGGCGACTCGTCCTGTTGCGCGTTGGTTTGTGAGAATGTCTGCTAGTCCAGAGGAGCTTACCACCGTGATCGGGTGCTCGGAGAAGTAGTGGACGACCTTCCTGGAGGTCATAAAGACTCCATACGCCAGCTTCTGGTAATGCGGGTAGTTCTGCTTGGACAAGTGAGGACTTCGCTGAGGTAGTAGACGGGCCTTTAGAGAGTGCTCGGCGAGTTCCCTGGGTATCCCTGGCATGTCAGAAGGTTGCCATGCAAAGATCTTCCAGTTCTCACGTAGGAACTCGACGAGCGCGCTTTCCTATGCGGGGGTCAGGCTTGACGAAACCTTGACCGTCTTTCTGTTATCAGTCGGATGGACTTGGTGGGTGACGGTGTCGTCGTTCGTTTTGAATGCTGCGTCCTTAGCTGGCTTCTTGCAAGGTGGAAAGAGGGTCTTGTCGTTGTCGGCTGATATGGCCTTGAAGTGCTCTTCGACCCCGAAGAACTCAGAAATCTTGGCGAACTCGCGGTCACAGCTGTTGGAGAGTCCGAAGTCTCCGCGTACAGTGATTACTCTATTCGGTCCGGGCAGCTTGACCATCAGGTAGGCGTAGTGGGGTACTGCCATGAACCTGGCAAAGGTTGGGCGCCCGAGGATGGCGTGGTATTGTGACTTCCAGTCGACGACCTCAAAGTCTATCGACTCCTTTCTGAAGTGCTCGGGTGTACCGAGGATGACGTCGAGTGTGATTGTTCCCATGGGCGTGACTGCTTGCCCTGGTACTATGTCGTGGAAAGTGGTTTCCGATTCCGGCAATTTCTCTGTCGACCTGTTCATTCTTCTCAGGGTGTCGGGGAATGTGATGTTGATGCCGCTGCCTCCGTCCATGAACACCTTCTTCAAGCTGTAGTCGCCGATCATGGCCTCAATCACGAGTGCGGCGTGTCCGGGTCAGGTTACCTCAGATGGGTGATCTGCCCTGGAAAACGTGATGGGTGTCTCAGACCCGCGCAGGTAGTCTGGTACCGCGCGCGGGCTGTTGATGGCCTAAAGTACTTGGCGGGTGATGAGCTTTTGGCGCCTGTTTGACGGAGGTCCCTTCTGGATCATGTTCAGCTTTCCTCGTGCGGGTGGATACGTGTCGGTTGCTGCCGACTGACCTTGTTGCTGTTGTTGCTGCTGCGACTGGGGGAATGCTCCTGCCGCCTGCATCTGGTTATTGTTTGCGGGTGCCGCCTGGATGGCTAGCTGCGGGGCTGCCTGTATTGCTTGCACTGGAGCGATGATTTGCTGCATGGCTTGGTATATCTTCCTTGCTTTGCGACAATCTTTCAGCAGATGGCTGGAACCCCACTTGCCTGTCTCCGGGTTGCGGAACGAGTGATGCTTACAGTGTTGCATCAGCTCCTCTGCCGGGGTCAGCGGGCGCTTCCACTCGCGTTTCTGGCCTCCGTCATTGTGGCCAATGCTGCTGCTGCCACGGTTGTACTGACTCGAGCTGGACTGTCGACCTTGATCGTACTGTCGACTGTTGCCGCGTTTGTCATCACGGGTGTAACGTGGCTTCTTATTTTGGCGTGCCTCACGCCAGTTGCTTGTTTCGACCTCTTTCTTGGGGGAACTATCGCGGACGTAGTCCTCTCCTTTGGCCCACTGGTTGGTTGTCTTCATGAGCTCTACTGTAGTCTTTGGCTGGAGCCTACCAAATTCCTCGCGGAGGTCGCGGCGAGCAACGCCGTGCAAGAAGGCGTCCATCACCCGGTCTTCTGAGACGGGTTCCATGGTGTTGCGGAGGAGTGTCCACCGCTAGATGTAGGAGCGGAGCGACTCATCCTTTCCTTGCTTGCAGGCTTGCAACTCGATGTAGGTCGTTGGCCTTGCGAACGTTCCCGAGAAACTTTTTATGAAATTATCCTGGAATTCTTCCCATGTCCGGAAAGAGTCCTTGGGTTGGCTTGTGAGCCACCCGCGCGCCGAATCTGTCAGCATAAGCTGGACGTACTGCATTGCCGTAGTCGACGTCCCGCCTTGTCAGGTGCAGGCGATGAGGTAGTCCTCGAGCCATAGTCGTGGATCTTGCTTCCCGTCATACTTTGGGGTACCTGCTATCAGCTTGAAGCCCTTTGGCATGCGAGTGTCGCGGATATTGAAGCTGAAGCATGCCGCGCCGCACGGCTCGAAGTCGCGGTCGGCGTGGTCGTCTGGGTTTGCTGCTCCAGCCGAACGTTCCTTGCGGTTGCGATCCACCGTCTTCTGCGTGAGGACATCGCGAAGGTCCTTGACTGGTTGTCCCTGTGCCGCTGGGATGCCCGAGGTTGCTGGTTCGTGCGCCCGGTTGCTTGGCCCCTTGGCCGCCAGCGCTTCTTCGATTGCCCTTATGGAGGCGATTTGCTGCTTGTGGAGAAGGGAGCGCGCGTCTCCCTCCGGTGGCTGCGTGAGCCGGAGGTATGTCTCGACTGAGATCAGGGCGGCGTTCGCCGTCTTTGGGACGGGTATCCCGTTCTCATCTTCGGTGACGAAGGACGAGTCGAGGTTGCGGGTGAGCCTGGTTCGATCGGCTTCTGCCATGAGGGGAACACGAGGTCTGTTTCGTCTTGCTCCTTGGTTAACTTCCGTAGAGGAGGTAAACGAGATGGCGGCTCGCCTGGCGCTTGACGCATCCGCGTCCCTCTTTCGCCGAAGTAACTCGGCCTTTTCTGCGCGAAGTCGCTCGCCTTCCTTGCGCAGCAAGTACTGGACCGCCAGGTGGTCGTCTCGAGGTGCGTTGGGTGGGGGGAACGTGCCCTCGTCCACATGCTTCATGGCTTGGATTGCCATGTCCCGTGTGATGACGAGTTTAGTTTGGTCCGGCATGTCCACTTCTAGCGGATATGCGGGTTCTTCGTCGTCGCCATGTGGTGTTGTGCCGGCCATGAAGACTTGCTTGGGGTAGATTTGAGTCGGGGAGTTGGTGCTGCCGCTACTGCTTCTGTCGTCCGAGTCTTGCTCGGGATCAAAAATTGCTGCAACGTGGCGCGCGGCGTAGTCGTTGTCGCGTCTTCTCGCGATTGTCCCCGTGTTCGCACTCGCCGGAGCGAGTGCGATTGGCTTGGGGTAGACTTGGGATTTACACGGAGATGAAGGCACGCGTGACGTGGCTGCCGGACGCGAGCTCCTGGTTGCCCGTGCGGGTGCGACCGTTGAGGTAGATCTTGACTTAGTCGACCGCGCGACCGAGGTGGGTGTAGTAGACTCGATCCGCGCGGCCGTTGCTGAAATTGTCCGACGCAGCTGCGATCTTCGCGGGTGCGGCGGGCGCGGCCTCCGCGGGTGCGACAGATGTGATCTTCGCGGGTGCGGCGGGCGCGGCCTCCGCGGGTGCGACAGATGTGATCTTCGCGGGTGATGATGATGGCGCGAGGGTTGCCGATTCGGGTGACGTCGCCGCGCGTGGCGCGGTAGCCGTAGACCTGAGTATTCCACGACTGTCGATGCAGCAGTATATGGAGCCGAAGGTGATGTGTATACCTTTGTCCAGATTGGCGTACACCGAGCGGTGGGCCGGCGGGTGGAGGACGTACTCGAAGGAGCCGAAGCGGATCGACTCCCTGGCGGCGTGGACACCGATCTTCATTGCGGATGGAGCCGGAGCGACCATGATTCCAACACTTGTTTGACTTCCCACAGACGGCGCCAATTGACGAGGTGGTAACTCGACAAGTCCCAGGGTTGTGCACCCCGGGTTGGTTGATGGGGAAAGAGATAGGTGTTGGTGATCACTACGGCTGACAAGTAAGGATTTACCCAGGTTCAGGCTCCCGGAGGATAACACCCTACTTCCTGCTTGTCTGATTGATTATGCGAGTAGCGATTACAATGGCGATATTACGATCTCGCTAGGGTTTGTAGCGATGACTATGAGCGTGTCTCTTTGTTGTCCTGGGGACGAGCCACCCTCCTGGCTTTATAGGTAGCCAGGTCTCGGGTGGTCGATGCCGATGGCGATTACAGATATGGCAGGTTATGCGACCTAACCGACTTGGACTAGGTTACACGGTACCCCGCGCGAGCCTTCTGTGGGCCTCCAAATCTTTGGCGCGGCCCAGGTAGCCTTATCGCGGGCTACCCGAAAGGTAGCCCCACGTCACTAACCGCATAATCTGATCCCTCAAATGCAAATCAATTAGTCATACAACCACATCAAGCCATATGGTTCTCTTGAAATTCCATCATTATATCATCTGAGCAAGCTTGCAATTGGTAAAACAAACATCTACATTTCTTGAAAATATTGCTCACTGATTCTACCAAAATATGGGCACCAACATCTTTAGTTAGTTCAGTCTCCATTTTCTATATTTTAGTTTACATATTTCTTCGGCACTAATATAATGCAAAAAGTCCGACAGCAACGCGCAGGGTAACTTCTAGTTTTTAATATGCGCATTGCACGCATGTTTAATCTGAATATCCAAACAGTAAATATCCAAACTGCTAGCTTGGTGACGTACATAATTATCTTTCCACATTATGACCGTGGCAAAGAGTTTGGGTAAAACGTTATGTCTTTAAGTTAGTTAGGGAAGTCCACTTTTAAAAGAAAAACTATCATAGGTGTCAAATGGAATTGGACACCTATGAACCTTGGTACATGGTTACGTAATTAATAATACTTCATTAAATCTTAACCACTAATTTTAGATCTAATAGTCGAAATAATTTAGATGATGTGGCTTAACCTGGTGTCTCGAAAAACTAACTCATTTTGCTTTTAGTATATAATAGAAGAACTGCCTATACCAAAAATTGTATACATGTAGGATAAATGTCTATAGGTATTTTCGAACAAATTCATGTCAATCATTTTGAAACAGAAGTACGTCCAACCCTACCTTATCAGATTTGTCACCTTTTAGGTACCATGAACGGGCAATGCGATTCTGTTGTGAGAGGCTAGCGACCCAAATCGAAGGCGGAAAAGCCGCTAGATCGACGCATGCATGCAGCAGATAGTGAGAATCCACAACATGCACCACCAACTTTTAGGGTTTCTTTGGATCATAAGATTAGAAAACATAGGAATCGAAAAAACACAGAAATTTAACAGGATTTGATGTGCAAAACAGATAATTACAAAATAGATGAAAACTGTAGTAATTGCCATTTGGCTAGAACATAACACATAAAATGTGCCTCAGTCATACACGAATGAGTGTAAATAAAGTTAGAATGGATTTTGAACTTTCTATGGGATTGCAATATAGGAATGTAATCCATAAGAATTTTAAAGATGTCATTCATTTTATCCAAAGAGATTCTTTAGAGAGAAAAAACCTACAAATTGAAACGGCCATTATGCTAATAGTATCTATAGGGCACAATTTTTTAGCGGCCATGCGTTTCGAGTTTCGACATGGTCTTTGTTGCTTTGGGATGGTGAGCATGTGAGGTAGCAAAGAAACGAGGCGGGTCTAGTTCCTCGCCCGTGGACGATCTTTTGTTCTTTTGAAGTTCCAGCAATCTATACTGATAATCATCAGAAAAACCTACAAATAAGTCTATGGACCATCTAGCAACGGCTGAGCAAGTAGTATAGCGTGTTTTATTGAAAAGACGGGAATTCGTCGTACCTAGACCGTAGAAGACCATCGGACCAGAACAACAACATCGCTAGTTATGAGAACGTAAGGTACAACTCATGAGCACGAAAACCGATTAGATCCAAATTGTGCAAACACAGAACTCCGTACACACTCAATCGCGCTCTACATGCCGGTATGCCATCAACAGGTTAGGACGGGGAGGATCTTATTCGAATGTCTTCGAGGGCTCACCATTCCAACACAGGTAAAACATGTTTGTCAATGACCATAATTGAACCATCAAATGTTGTGCTGGCCTGCAACCAAATCAGGCCACCACGAACTACTTATTGTGAAGGGCCACGTCCACGTACTCGATGGATCGATCGTCCACCAGACTTGCAGCAAACGAACACATATGCATGTATCATGTATGTATGCGGTTGACATGCTGACCCACACCTCCGGATTAGGCAGGGGCGTGCACTCGTGTACTGGTCCAGGCCAGATCGGGGCGTTTGCGTGGCAATGGAGGCCACATCCCTGCACCCGGATACGCCATCCTTCCGGATCCTATCGCGATTCGATCTGCGAATTTGCTGGCGCGTTGTCGATAGCTTGCAAGTGATCAAAGTGTGTCTGCCGAGCTGTGTAGGTAACTAGGTATACGTACGTGCGTCGCCCTGCCGAGTTGATGCTCGCTTGCTACGTTGCCTAGCTGGGCTAGCTAACAATGCGAGAGTTTCACAGAAATTTTCCAAAAAAAAATTCCGACAAAAGGGAGCAATGCTCCCAAAAAGATCACTTTGAAACTATACAAATCAGAAGGGCAATTTTTTTGCTGCAGTAGCACACAGATCATGTTATACAAGTTAGGATTTGGGACCAGATACAAGTTAGACGGCGGTGCATATTGTCAGATGAGGGGGCACTCACCATAAATCACTAATTCACTAGATTTTTCTGCAAACATTGTAACTAGCGACCGTCAAGCAACCCCAACACCGTAAAGGCGCATACCAGAAGAGATGGAAAGCCTCCTCCTTTACAACAACAAAGAAGCATCATCGTCAATAAGGTCTTCAAAGTCGATCGATGAACACACCCACTGCAAGCAACGAGGAACATATCTTGCGACACGTTGTGCGAGAGACGTCTCTGTGGTATACCTAGCCTCGCCACATCCCATCGACAAAGTCGAGAAAAGCCTCATTTACAAATGTGTACGCCTCATAACCTCCATAGTTTAACATATAAAGATCTTTTAAATTTATCCACATTCACAAATTCATACGCCTCTAACCCCCCTGTCTAGCTATGTTTTCAAATATAAAGATATTTATTATTTATCAGTTGATTAGGTGCAAATGTGCCTTTTGGACCGATCCTACGAATAAGAGGCATTAACAAAGCATTTCTGAGATACCATACTTTCAATAGGCAAGGGCCAGCCCGAAGATCAACGGGATCTTTCTCCAAGCTAAGTTTCCACCCCTGAGGGAACCGGCCACGATGCGTGGGGGTATCGGTGCTGATAAACTCGTCTCCGCTCATCTTACCTGGTTATCCACATTCATTCATGCATACGGCTCATAACCCCGATCAATCCACGCCAAGGTCACATGACACAGCTGCATGCAACCAGCAGCCTCCCGTTTCAACCCTAAGCCCATGCGTGAGACCACCATTTTTGGCTCCGACAGCATGCATTGCGATCGCATTCGCATCACGCTGTGATGTGACGCGCGCGTGTCCTAGTCGATTGAGATCTGCAACTGGCACGTCACGGTCTCCGGCGAGCCGCTTGTCCGCTCATGCGTTTTGATTTGCTATGCGTCATATTCCTCTTCGTCTATGCTGTCGGCTACAGCGTGATATCCGGATTTCATGCCTGATCGATCGAGTACGTGTATGAGCACGCGTATATTATGTTCGGATATACACGGATCCTGTTAGAATTTGGACCCATGAGTGGGAAGCCCAATTAGCAATTTCTGAAATCTCAAAACACATGAAAAAATAGCAACACACATGAGAGTGGAGTGGGAGCTAAAGTTTAGTCCCACATTGCTAGTTTAAGAGCAGTGACACCACCTTATATAGTGGAGTTGTGAGAACATGAGACTCTCTCACGCGCTCCTCCGCCGCTCGCACGCGCCGCGCCGCGCCGCGGGTTGCGGGAATCTCGCCGAGCCGAACTTTATTTTTGCAGTCTGGGAAAAACGGTTTGGACGGACGCGTCACAGATAGTCGGTTCGGGTGCCCGTTGTACCCGTTAGGGTTTTCCCTAGACGTGCTATATAAAGTCGGGCACTGCGTGCGCTGCAAACACACCAAACCGATCTAGGTTTTGCCACCTCGTGCCTTGCGCCGCCACCGTAGTCTACTCCATCCCGAGCGCCGGCGTGCACCGGCGAACGGGACAGCAGGTCTCCGGAACCCTCGTCCTTGTGATCCTGTACGGGAGAGGGCGAATAGGGTTTTTGGGAAGCGCTCCGCGCGACTGCTCTGAACCTCTTCATCACGGCTCGCCTTCCTGGACGTGTACGCTCGCCGGACTCGCGGGCTGCTCGTCAACAACGTCGCCATCGCCTTCAGGAAGCTGCTGTCGTCGGTGCTGCTGCTGCAACACCTACGACGACTACTACGACTACTTCATCTAGAGTTGTTCGGTACGTTCATCACGTGCCGATGTGCCGATTTAGTATGTCTATGTATGTAGATGTTTTGCTGCTGTTTATGTTAATTAATACATCTAGTATTTGCGAGATTAACATGCTAGTAGTTGTTGTTATAATGTTAAATATACTGGAATTAATCATGGAAATTGTGCCTAATATTCCAACAATCCAAAAACCTTATATGTGTTATAGGCAATTTACTGAATTAAACATGGGACATCTATCTGATTCGCTGAGGCCGGACAAGTTGACCGGTGCGGATTTTAAGAGATGGAAGATCAAGACCACGTCGTGGTTGCGATCTCTTAAAGTGTTCGAGGCCAGTGAGGGTTTACCTGAAGGAGCTATATCTGACGAAGATCAGAATAAGTTCAAGGATACCAACACTGCCTTTGTGGGACTCGTTCTGAGTGTTCTTAGCAACAAGCTGTTTGATGTGTACATGCACATCTCAGATGGCAAAGAGCTCTGGGAGGCACTGAACGCTAAGTTCGGTGTAGCAGATGCTGGTAGTGAACTGTACATCATGGAGAATTTTCATGACTTCAGGATGGCTAACAACCGTTCTGTAGTCGAACAGGCTCATGAGATACAGTGCATTGCGAAGGAGCTTGAGCATGCTAAGTGTGCCTTACCCGACAAGTTTGTGTCCGGGTGCATTATTGCAAAGTTGCCTTCTTCATGGAGGAACTTCGCCACAACTCTCAAACACAAGAGACATGAGATATCGGTTGAAAACCTGATAGCGTCTCTTGATGTTGAGGAGAAGGCTCGGGCTAAGGACACTGCTGAGAGAGGTGGTGAAGGTCAGTCTAGCGCCAACATGGTGCAGAAGAACCATAACCACGGCAAGAACAAAGGAAAGAACAAGCCTGCTTTCAATGTACCTGCCAAGACTAATTCTTTCAAGAAGAAGAAGAAGATGATGAACAAGTCTGGTCTAGGTTGCTATACCTGTGGAGAGCTCGGTCACTTCTCTGTGGACTGCCCAGATCGTGCAGACAAGAAAGGGAAAAAGGCCAAGACTGTCAATGTCGTGACCGCTAGCAATACTGATGGGTATGGTAATTTACCATTTGTGCTTTCAGTATTTCATTCTCCATGTTGGTGGATTGATACGGGTGCTAACGTTCATGTGTGCGCTGACATCTCTTTGTTCACTTCTTATCAGGTCGCTCGGGATTCTTCCATCCTAATGGGGAATGGATCACATGCTACGGTTCGTGGTGTTGGCACGGTAGATCTGAAGTTTACTTCGGGGAAGATCGTGCAGCTGAGGAACGTGCAGCATGTCCCTATTATGAACAAGAATCTCGTTAGCGGTTCCCTTCTATGCAGAGATGGGTTTAAGTTAGTCTTGGAGTCCAATAAAGTTGTAGTTTCAAAGTTTGGACAATTTATTGGTAAAGGTTATGAGTGCGGAGGCTTGTTCCGTTTTTCACTTTCATATTTCTGTAATAAATCAGTAAACCATATTTGTGGCGGTGTTTCCGATGATACCAGTGTTTGGTATTCTCGTTTATGTCACATTAATTTTGGTTTGATGTCTCAGTTGTCTAGTATGAGTTTAATTCCGAATTTCACTATTGCCAAAGATTCCAAGTGCCATAGTTGTGTGCAATCAAAGCAACCTCGAAAGCCTCACATGGCAGTCGAGGAGAGACACTTAGCACCCCTGGAACTCGTACATTCGGATCTGTGTGAGATGAATGGCGTGTTGACAAAAGGTGGAAAGAAATATTTCATGACTTTAATTGATATGCTACTAGGTTCTGCTATATATATTTGTTGCAAATTAAAGATGAAGCTTTAGACTACTTTAAAATTTACAAAACTGAAGTAGAAAATCAACTAGAGAGAAAGATCAAACGTCTTAGGTCGGATCGTGGTGGCGAGTATTTCTCCAAAATATGTGATGTATTCTGTCAGGAACATGGCATTATTCATGAGAGGACGCCTCCCTATTCTCCCCAATCAAACGGGGTTGCCGAGAGGAAAAACCGCACGCTGACCAACTTGGTGAACGCCATGTTGGACACTGCTGGTTTATCTAAGGCATGGTGGGGGGAGGCTTTATTGACTTCGTGTCATGTCCTGAATAGAGTTCCTAACAAGAATAAAGAGAAGACCCCTTACGAGGAGTGGTCTGGGAGAAAACCATCACTTTCTTATTTACGCACTTGGGGGTGCTTGGCGAAAGTCAATGTTCCAATTCCTAAGAAACGTAAACTCGGACCAAAGACAGTGGATTGTGTCTTTCTGGATTATGCTCAGCGGAGCATCGGCTATAGATTTTTAGTAGTTAAATCTGAGATACCTGATATGCATGTTGATAGTATTATGGAATCTCGTGATGCAACATTTTTTGAGAACATGTTTCCTATGAAGGATATGCATAGCACTGATAGGATTTCTTCTGAGATATTTACTGAATCTAGTACATCTGTTGATTATTCTGAACAACCACATGTTGAGGAAGTCCTTGAGAAGGATGACAATGAAGCTCCCAAAAGGAGCAAGAGAGAGAGGATTGAAAAATCCTTTGGTGATGATTTCATTGTGTACCTTGTGGACAATACCCCTACGTCCATTGCAGAGGCATTCGCATCTCCTGATGCGGATGACTGGAAAGAAGTTGTCCATAATGAGATGGACTCGATTATTTCTAATGGAACTTGGGAATTATCTGAACGACCCTACGGTTGCAAACCCGTGGGTTGTAAGTGGGTGTTCAAGAAAAAGCTAAGGCCTGATGGTACTATTAAGAAGTACAAGGCACGGCTTGTAGCCAAGGGTTACACTCAGCGTGAAGGCGAAGATTACTTTGACACCTATTCGCCTGTCGCTAGACTGACCACCATTCGTGTACTACTTTCCATGGCTGCCTCCTATGGTCTGATCGTTCATCAAATGGACGTAAAGACAGCTTTCCTTAACGGAGAGTTGGAAGAGGAAATCTATATGGATCAGCCCGATGGGTTTGTAGTAAAAGATGAAGAGAGAAAGGTGTGCAAATTGTTAAAATCTTTGTATGGGCTGAAGCAAGCACCTAAGCAATGGCATGAGAAGTTTGACAGAACGTTAACGTCTGCAGGCTTTGCCATTAATGAGGCTGATAGGTGTGTGTACTATCGCCATGGTGGGGGCGATAGTGTCATATTATGCTTGTATGTTGACGACATACTAATTTTCGGTACAAGCATGATAGTGATAAATGAGGTCAAGTCTTTCTTGTCAAATAGCTTTGATATGAAAGATCTGGGACAAGCTGATGTGATTCTGAACATCAAGCTGATTAGGGATGAGAGTGGGATTACGTTAACGCAATCACACTATGTTGAGAAGATCTTGAGCCGATTCGGCTTTATAAACAGCAAGCCTTCTCCAACACCCTATGATCCCAGCGTGACACTCAGAAAGAACAAGAAAGAGACGAGAGATCAATTAAGGTACTCTCAAGTGGTCGGTTCACTCATGTACCTTGCGAGCGTGACGAGACCTGATATCTCTTTTGCTGTGAGCAAATTGAGCAGGTTCATGTCTAACCCGGGTACTGATCATTGGCATGCACTTGAAAGGGTCATGCGCTATCTGAACGGTACAATGAGTTACGGGATTCACTATTCAGGGCACCCTGCTGTGCTTGAGGGATATTGTGATTCGAACTGGATCTCAGATGTTGATGAGATCTACGCCACAAGTGGATATGCGTTTATTCTTGGTGGTGGCGCAGTATCAGGTCTTGCAAACAGACCATATTGATGAGGTCAACCGTGGAAGCAGAACTTACTGCGTTAGATACAGCTTCTATTGAGGCAGAATGGCTGCGTGAGCTCTTGTTGGACTTGCCGGTGGTTGAGCAACCATTACCGGCCATCCTTATGAACTGTGACAACCAAACGGTTATTGTCAAAGTGAACAGTGCTAAGGATAACGCGAAGTCATCAAGACACGTTAAAAGACGTTTGAAGTCTGTCAGGAAATTGAGAAACTCCGGAGTAATAATTGTTTCGTATATTCAAACAGACAAAAACCTGGCAGATCCCTTTACGAAGGGACTATCACGTAATGTGATAGAAAGTGCATCGAGGGAGATGGGGTTGAGACCCGTGAGCGTTACTCCATAGTGGTAACCCAACCTATGTGATCGGAGATCCCGTGAATTAGGACCTGGGAAGAACAAGCTAGTGGTGTGACAGAGGAGAGTTATTACCTAACCCTCTCTATGTTAAGATGCAAAACTCTCAAAATCTGTAAGGCAGGTTGGCTGCATGCCTTAATGTGGTTATATTGGCTATTCATAGCAAAGATGCTGTTATACAGAGCATTCTTAAAAGAACACACCTATATGAGTCAAATTGTTAAACGTCGCAACTTATGAGATTTGGGTGATCTCTAGTAAACTCATGAAGAGACCAGGTAGTATGACGCATATGCTACACCCGCGGGGTAGGCTACTGGCAGCCAAGTACCAGTTATGATTTTGTGTGAAATCTACAAGCACCAAACTTGCAATTCAAGGTTCGTCCATTGTTCAAGTTGCCAATAGACGTAGCTCAAGGTTCTAGGCAGAAGTTCAACTTAACAGTCTCTGCTGAAACACTGGTATATAAACAAGACTCGAGGTCTGGCAAACATCTCTAAATGGGATTTGAGATCTGGTGGGGGATTGTTAAAATTTAGGCCCATGAGTGGGAAGCCCAATTAGCAATTTCTGAAATCTCAAAGCCCATGGAAAAATGGCAGCACACATGAGAGTGGAGTGGGAGCTAAAGTTTAGTCCCACATTGCTAGTTTAAGAGGAGTGGCACCACCTTATATAGTGGAGTGGAGTGCTACTTGGTAAGCTTGTGAGAACATGAGGCTCTCTCACGCGCTCCTCCTCCTCCGCCGCCGCTCGCACGCACCCACCGCACCGCCCCGCCCCGCCCCGCCCGTCCGTCTCGCCGCGCCGCGCCGCGCCGCACCGCGGGTTGCGGGAATCTCGCCGAGTCGAGTTTTATTTTTGCAGTCTGGGAAAAACGGTTTGGACGGACGCGTCACAGATAGTCCGTTCGGGTGCCCGTTGTACCCGTTAGGGTTTTCCCTAGACGTGCTATATAAAGTCGGGCACTGCGTGCGCTGCAAACACACCAAACCGATCTAGGTTTTGCCACCTAGTGCCTTGCGCCGCCACCGTAGTCTACTCCATTCCGAGCGCCGGCGTGCACCGGCGAACGGGACAGCAGGTCTCCGGAACCCTCGTCCTTGTGATCCTGTACGGGAGAGGGCGAATAAGGTTTTTGGGAAGCGCTCCACGCGACTGCTCTGAACCTCTTCATCACGGCTCGCCTTCCTGGACGTGTACGCTCGCCGGACTCGCGGGCTGCTCGTCAACAACGTCGTCATCGCCTTCAGGAAGCTGCTGCCGTCGCTGCTGCTGCTGCAACACCTACTACGACTACTACGGCTACTTCATCTACAGTTGTTCGGTACGTTCATCACGTGCCGATGTGCCGATTTAGTATGTCTATGTATGTAGATGTTTTGTTGCTGTTCATGTTAATTAATACATCTAGTATTTGCGAGATTAACATGCTAGTAGCTGTTATTATAATGTTAAATATACTGGAATTAATTATGAAAATTATGACTAATATTCCAACAGATCCGTGCATAAATTGTTACAAGTACTACCCACGTAAAATCCACACACGTTTTATTATGACCAGTACACATAAAGTGACGAAAAACGTAAAACGTTAAGCTTTGACTAAGATATGGAAAATATCGATAAACACGAGAGACGATTTCTAGCTATTGAGCTCCTGTGATTGCAAATTTTTTAAATCGAAAATGGTAAAATTGAATTTTCTGAAAGTATAAAAAACAATTTATGTGCATACATATACTGATATACATACTATTTATATATTTGCATAATTTTGCTCGATAATGAGGGTATATGTTAGGCTAGATGTCAAAGCAGACACTTGTACAACCTCGTCACTATTTGTTGAAAGCACGAATAAATTGACCACCTGCTTGCTGACGGTTACTGAAAGATATGGGAAATGCTTCTACAATGACAAGACAAACACTAAACACTTTTTTACTAATACTAAACCCTTTTCTCCAAGTCTTTAATGAAATCCGGGCGGAGTAGATTACTTTGTGACGGTACACACTTCAATCGTTTTCGTAGAGATCTCTGACAGCATATGGCATGAATGCGCGATTTGGTTGGCCCTGCCCTGCACGACCTAACTCAAAAGCCCATGCAACCTTAGGTCCTCCCTCTAACTGAGTGTTGCATGATTGTATCATTGTTACAGCTCCATGGGATTGCTCAGCTAGACAAGGAGCGAACAAACGAATGAGTTTGCATATGCCCGTCCGGTACAAAAGAATGAAGAAATATGGTCTAGATTCTAGATAACGACTTCATTCGTTGTTTTTTTGGTAGGTATACTGCCGCCATTGTTTGGGCCTTTGGTGTCCCAAAAAGAGCACTCCTGGTATGTTGATGTCCGCCGGCGCGCGCGTGGTGGGAGTCTGAGAGGCGACGGTGGCGACATTGCCCGTCGCCGCCGTCGCGGGGCGTGATGTCGCGCCGCCCATCGCTGCCGCAGGGATGGCTTCGGTCGCCGGACCGCCGGATGCCGCGGAAGGGATGTCCTGGCCGGTGGACATCGCCGTGTGCGAAGGTCGTCGGAGGAGAACGCTCGCTGGAGTTCGCTCGGAGCAAGAAGCGGGAAAGTGGGAGAGCAAGGGGCCGAGGAGAGCAAGGGCAGGGGTGTAAAAATGAACCGTTCGGTTCCCTATTTACAGATCCGGGCGTTGCTTCCTGTGCAAACGGTGTTTTTAGTCGGACACGTGTCCAGCATCCGCTGCGACGCATGATCGCACGATCTCCACGCTTCCTCTTTTCCCGCGATTTGTGATCATAGCGAGATTCTCGCATAGGCCGGTTTCAAACTGTCGTGAGCCGGCTAGCGATGTCCGTCAAGAAATATGCTCGGTGAAATTGCGAATTAGCCGTCTTTTCCCATGTTGGATAAAGGCGGCCGTGTGTCGATATCGGGACACACATGGCCCATTGATTTTCAGAATGGTTCAAGTCCTGCAGCCGCCAACATTGACGAATGAAGTATCAAGAAGAAGAGAACTCCAACCTTTCTGGTGGCTAATGTTGGGGATATATCAACTAGGGGTATCTCCAACATGGATCAATCCGGCTAGTCCAGGGTGGTTCAAGGGTGGTACGGCTGAAGCCTGCCGGGCGGCCCAGATAGCTGACGTACAAGGAAGTAGGCGGACGGTCCAAGGAAGGCGGAAGGCCGAAGCCCATCAAGCCACCAAGACTAAGACGGAAGGCGGCAACTAAGCCGGGTAGGTCTAGAACTCTGATTACTTGCCGGACAAGTACTTGCCTTGTATCCTGAGGTTTGGCCGGCTATATAAGCCGGCCACCAGGAAGCCTTTAGGGCACACTCCAATACGCATCATACACATTGTAACATGTTTACGGCTATTGCCTCATAGTGAATTATAGAAGCACATAGGATCTCGCCACCGCTGCGGGATCTGAGGCTGGGTAAACTCGCCGTGTTCAATCCCGTACTCAACGACACCAACCTTCTTCTCCACAATCCATACGTAGGATAGAGGACCCCCGTCTCCTATCAATTATGCCGATACCACGACACCGTCACAAAGTAATCTAGAATTGACTAATGACTCGTGTCTAAATTTTGTGCTTTTATTTTTTTGTCATTATTAGTATTGACTAATGACTCTTGTCTAAATTTTAAGTTACGATCACAAGACGGAAGTTTTCAACTGTCCATACTAATGTTTACGAAATGACTGTGAAGTAACTACGGATGTCAAGTTCTTTGCATAACATTTTCAGCTATTTATTATATTGAGCTTTTCTACCTTTACATAAAAATATTAGCAGTAAATACATTTCTGATTAAACAACTTACAATATAACAACTTTATGATTTCTGGATAGAAGTCACAAAATTAATAACACCCCTATATACGTTTCTGATACTCATTTCTTACAAATACATTGTTCGTGTTAATTGAAACCCTTTTACATTACGATTTTAAGCTTAGGTTAGTATGTCTGGAAAATGTTATCCAAAGTATCCTAATATTAAATAAATCCCCTAAGTTAAGTGGGTTTATATGTGTATGTTACCCAATTACGATATTTACTAAACTTGAGAGGGTGTTTTAAATCACGTGAATCTGACAAATAACTTGATAAATACTTCCATTACACACAACCATAAAGTTTATATGTCAGTAAGTAGAGAATTCTAGAATATATGTGGTGTCAAGAAGTAGTATGTCCTTAAATCCTTCTTTTATCTTACTCATTTGTAGTGCTCGTTTCGTGGTCAAATTCAGATCCTTCTATTGTGGGACTATGAGTAGGACATCAACACATGTGTGATATGTGCATGTTCCCAAAATCATTCTCCTCATGACATGAATGAGAATTCAAACTTTTGTAACAGGAAAAATGTTCATTTTCTTATATTGGATGGCCGGCTAATATCGGAATCACAAATTTACTAATCAATCATGCAAACAATGTGCTTAACCCATAGATAACTTACCTAGCCGTCACAGTCACTAGTCGAATATACTCTCTCTAGAAAAAAACAATGAAAGAGGTTTCTTCTACAAGTTAAACAGTGAGGGTCAAATACTCCATACTGCTCGTCGACCACTCTGTAGTCAATGATCATGAATACAGGAAGACATACGTCACTTGCAACTTGATTTGTCTACCATTGCCCGGTCGAAACCAAAATCATCACCTTGATTCATGTCTTAGTTGTGTCTACCTCAGGCCTCAGCATCAAAAAAGTTTCCTCTATCCCTCCGTGTGTTCATGCTTATGCATGCTTTGATCGATATGACATGTGCATAACTGCATATGCATGCATGTTGTTGGATCAACCCTACATCTATCCATCTAGTGCTAGATAAGTTCTACTCCATCTAGACAATCAACCTATCTTGTTGGCACCGTCACCGGGCCACTTAAGGAGAATTTGGTCGATCGTGATTGAAGAGTGAAATTTCTAAAAGGGCTCTTCCGCCTTAGATTTGGGTTTCTATCCCCGCAGAACAGGATCGTGTTGCACGTGCATGGTACCCAAAGGTGGCAGACAGATCTTATCAGATCGGGTCGGGCACGGACGTACTCTTTGAAGGGGATCGTAGGCAGAAAACAAAAAAAATCCTAACAACGATATGCTTAAAACATGTCAAGATCTATTCTATGCAGATATAGTAGTACGAACGGAGATCGGAATACATACCCTTGTAGACCGAAAGCAGGATTACGTTCCCGCACGAACGTTGACGATGAAGACCGACGAAGCCGACCTCAAGGTCGTGAAGAGGAAACAGACCTCCCAGCACCGCTAGCGCCGCACCTCGCAGGGCGTTACACATGTACGGTGGAGACGACGGCTTCCGAAACTCCAGTCCAGTACGAGAAGCGGAAAACTTGGACCGGAACACCACCAGCGCGACATCGGGCTATGGTGGAGAGATACCCCTCTCAACTCGGCGCAACTCCGACAAAGGAAATCACGAAATCGAGAGAGAATTGGGGAATTAATTGGTGAATTAAAAGGCTAGTGATGCCACTTCTCATATAGGCTCCCAGGGGGAGCCAACTTGCCAGTCAGGCAATGTGGGACAATTCCCACATGCCTGGTGCGGCATTGGCTGGTGCGTCGGCCCTGATGGGCCCCATTTGTGAAAGGGGTTCCGGTGCAGAAAACAATAATTTTTCTAGCGTATCAAACGCTAACTAGTCAGGATCTATCTATCTAGTACATGTGATAACGGTGGCGGAACGGGTTAGATTACCTCCATGTAGACCGATAGCGGGGATTATGCTCCCGCACAAGCGTTGACGATGAAGTCGTACGTAGCCGACCTCGAGGTCGCGGAGAACTTGCCGTGATGACGTAGACGATGACGCCGGGGTGACGATGATGACCTGCGTGGCGCCCGCAGCTGGGGGGTGCGCTGGCGGCAGGGGGGAGCAGCGGCAGGGCTGCAAGCGGGCGAGACGACGTCGCCCAAACTCCTCAAAAGTGGTGCCTCCGAGCACTCGCAAACATACGGAGTTTAACAACAACCCCCGGTTATTCAGATCCAGCTGAAATCGTAGGGGTAGAACTTTTCGGGAATCCCGAGGGGCAACGGCGCCCGGCGGTATAGCTTAGGTGGAGAGAGGGGGCAAAACGGGCGGAGAAGCAACGCGGCCGGCCTGCTAATCAATTAATTGTATTTTTCTGTGTATTAATCCAATTAATATACCTTGTTATATAAAGGGGGGAGGGGGTGTGCAAACACCTTGCCTCCCCCATGTGGGACTAAACAAAGGAGGATGAGGGGGGTGGCGCACCCACCGTGGGCTGGCCGAACCAGCCATGGGGCCCACCCCCTTTATTGGTGCGGCTCCCCCTCTTGGGCCCTCTCAGGGCCCATGTAGGTGGGAGGCCCCCTTTTCCTTTATCATTTAATAATTAAATTAATATAAAATATAATTAATTCATAATTAATATATTTAAATACTTTTTAATATCCCGTGACTCCGAAACATTTTCCGAACCACCCGAACAACTTTCGTACATTCCTGGAACCCTTCCAGACCTTCCCGGAACTTTTTCCGGACCACCGGAACTCTTTCCAGATCATTTCTCTCTCTCTAACAAAATCCTATATTATTTCAGAACCTATCTCCTGGTGTCGTTAAGACCTTAAGTTTGTTACGCAACGGTTCGAGAACACTCCAGACATGGTCGAGACACTCCGCTCACCAATGACCGTCAGGGATACCTGGATGTATATGACGGCCCATGTGCATTCTACGAATATCGTGGTTGAACCATAAATATGATATTCATTCCCTTTGTTTCTGCGATACTACCTTGTCCGAGATATGATCGTAGACATCCGATGTCTTTGTTGTATCTTGTTACCGACAAAGGTTATTAACTCGTCTGTGATATTACATCTCCATGACCTAGTCATAAGCTGCGCAGCTATATAGATGTAATCTCACCGAGTGTGCCCAGAGTATCTTTCCATTACAAGAATGAACAAATTCCGCTCTTGATCCTTACGTCTCGATACTCTTTTGGGATACCCAAGATGGACACCGTTATTGTCATGCTATATAAGACACAACGTTTGTTCTCAAAGTACCCCTACGAAACATCAATAAGTACGGTCTCACGGTCTAAGGAATAAGCTATCATATTCGTATCTACTGCAAATGACAAACATCGTACTACGATCTTATTGCAATACTTTACGTATGTCCATCACCTTATTCAACTAATAAGATGACCCATTGTCAACTGACGTCATTGTCCTTGATCGGGAATGTCGATCAACTGTTGACCAATGGACTAGTTCATATAGAGGCTTATTAGGAACCTGGTTGTCTATGTATCACACTTGTATTAATAATTCCATTTTAATACAGTTATAGCATAATACACAAACCTATTATAAGCTTATGAGATAATGCAATAAATACTACTTATTTATTTGCCTCTAGGGCATATATCCTTCAGTCTCCCACTTGCACTAGAGTACAAATAAACTAGCTGCATTTTACTTTATCAAAATCGCTTATCAAATAAGCGTCATATGATAATACTTGCTTGTGGAAGAGTGTTACTCTGACAATCTGTACAATACATAATTGTGCGTTCTTTTGCGATCCATTGATATCAACTTGCTTGATATCACCATGTTATCCAATAACATATATGCGAATACCATAACTAAGTGGGACTTCTGTTTCCTAGTGCTTACTCTGATTCTGCTAACTAGATAACTGCCTTGAAAACACACTCAGTCATAGAGAGCCCCTTATAACAATTACAAACTCGCGATACCTACATACTTTCACACCTATGTAGAAAACTGGACATTCCAATGTCAATCTAATAACTAATGCACTTCTACTTACAGTAAATTCTAAATTTACTTCTATAATTGTTCTTCTTCTAAGAACATCGGTCATATTTCATCGAGCAGATAATATGATTTTTGTATGATGTATAACAATAGACGAACACGTCATACAACCACTATTACCATGTATCATTACTCTTAATGATCAATTGGATTTCTAAGGACCATCCTTTTGATTCTATTCTGACTCCTCAGTTTCCATCCTTCTTATCAATTCTACAGGTACAATTTCACAATGTGTCATTCACACATGATGAATTCGGCTCCCACTCAAATTATGTCTCCACATATTTGAGAACACGAGCTCCCACTCAAAATATGTCTCCACACATTTGAGAACATAAGCTCCCACTCAAAATATGTCTCCACACATTCGAGAACATAAGCTCCCACTTAAAAATATGTCCTTTACATATTCTACCCGAGTGAACTAACTTTGACTCCCACTTAAATTCACAATTTATTTCGACATTTTGGTCAAACCAAAATCATTGATCTCTTATCAATTCGAATTCAATACAAACTACAATATTACATTAATACCTTCAAGCATGTCTACATAAATGTAGTCAACAAATTTGATCTTGTCCAAGACACATTTCTTGACAAAACATGCTTCCACGTCTTTCTTATAGTCACATTTCTCATA
The DNA here is from genome assembly GCA_026929855.1 of Poa annua. NCBI lineage: Eukaryota > Viridiplantae > Streptophyta > Magnoliopsida > Poales > Poaceae > Poa > Poa annua. Next base: position 116,356,692 of record CM049428.1, on the reverse strand, counting down.
TAACACTTTATATGATGGTTAAACAATCTTATTCCTCTAATAAGAATTGTAGCAACAGTTACTATTTTAATCCTTTCAAATGTAACTTGGATTTTCAGGCTTAAAAGTCTTTATTCGTATTCTGATATTTTCTCAACTTTCTTTGCATTCATAAAGTGCACCTTGATATGTCAACAAGATCTGAAACACTTAATATCGTGTTGTAACCTGGCAGCAATATTAAATATAACAACACTTTATTCAGAAGCTTCTTTCATGAAAATATTATGATCTTTATGAAGAGGATTGCAAGCAGAAAACAATTTTCTAGTCTCCCTCACTCTTAATCACCAAATTTTTATTTGTAGACATATACCCTTTGGAACACCTTCCAATATTCTACTTTTATGAATATAGGTCTGACAGCTTATTTCAAGCTTCTAATTCCAATCCATAAACCATAATTCAAAAAATCATATTTTACTTGGAATTACATAGACAACAAACCAAGTTTGTTTCTATTTGGTTTTGGAATACACTCCCATCCAATGCGAGCAATCTACAAAGAATTATTCATGTATATTCTGAATTATCGTATAATCATATACATGACGACACTATTATCTATCACACGAATTCTCGTTGAGAAAAATATCTATTTTCTAAAGTGGACATCGACTATAATGTTTCGAACATATTAAGAGATTCTAAGACAGATTCTGACAGACCACACTTTATCTAAAATAGAGTATGATTATAATACCTCACATATCACCATATATGATATTATAATATTGTGAAACGAATTTCCACAAGTTTTTTGTGTTGAAACCATAATTCAAAAATATTATCCTTTGATCAAATCTTGTGAATACAATATTCACTAATCTTTCTTCTGAAAAACCCCATTTGATCTCTTATCAAATTAATTTCAGACTCATGATTTATTATGCAAATACACCTATTTACCAATAATCATAGAAGAATTCGATCAAGTAAAGTACACCATTTAATCTTTCATATTGACACTTCAATACTACATTTCAAACTTAATCAATTCGGCACTCGAAATACTTAAATGGACCAAAAACATCCATTACTTCTTTCATTGCCTTTATGACTAAATTCAATGGTGTTTGTTCTAGTAACAAAACTTTTATTCTTTGGACACATAATTTTATCATTCCCACTATTATAAATGTATATCATACGCATAATGTAATTGATATGTGATGCAAATTACTCATAATATGAAACAACTGCTTTGTTTCATAACATAAAACAACTGATTTGTTCTATATGAATAACTATGTCTTGTAACATTCAAGACACCAAACTAGATCACACTCTCACTATTACAAAATGTCTTATAAAAAACTATTGATGATAACTAATATGATATCTCGAGGGCGTGAGCACTACTGGCCATTAACTTGCCATCACTTGTGCACTGTCACGTCACCCTTCGCCGCATACTTATGATAATCAGGGACTGTTTCATAAACAGAACAAGTATCAAATACTTTTCATCAAGTATGAGAAGAATACATTTATATCTTCGTATATCAAATATACCCGTAGTGTCGAAGAACTCTTCTTCGATGGAATCAACTTTTAGAGATTTGAACTTGTTCACGAACGTGAAGAAGCTCATCGTGTCTCTATAGCATATTCATGCACATGCTCTTCATAGCTAGGAGGCAAAGCGCAATCTCTATTGCACTGGAGTTCGCTATCTAGAAATCGTAGATATTCGTAAGCCTGAAATAGATGTCATACAACTTCTTCAATTGAGTCTCCAGACAGGTATGCTCCCCATGTGAATGTCTGAACTGCTCAAGACTCAATTCATCTTTGAAGTGTCCTTTGATCGCATCAGTCACGACATATGGCTCAACACAGCTAGGCATATGCTAATGACGACATTCACTTCCATGAAAATATCATGATGCTTTCGGAACTCATCATCTTCCTCCTTGCTAGTAGAATCATCTGGTCTAACTCCTAACTAATGTTCTAGGACATATAAAATGTTTGTTGTGTTGGAAAATGTTTCTAAAACCAATGTACCAGCTGATGAAGTTGGACCCGTCGGCTTCTAAGGTAGAATCCGCTCTCTTGAGGAAGTAACCGAAGTGTAGTTCCGTAGTCTCCAGATGTGATCGCAAAAGAGGTAAGGTAAAGTTTATAATATATGTGAGTTTAAGTTTATAATCATATTATCAAACAAACTCCACCAAAATTATTATCCCTAAAATAATAATGGTGATTACACAACCCCCATCCACCATACCACCCCCGATCGTCACGGTCGGCGGCACAGCTTCAAAGGTAGACATAAAATGTCGATCGCAACAAATCTGTGACTCATGCTCGATCTTTCGATCTTCCCGTGTTTTGAGGTCATATCTGCATATCCTAGGCTCGCCAATCAAACCTTGAAGCCCCTGCGCGTGCAACATGGCTTACACCCACTGTATGCGAACAACGATATGTCTGACACCCGATCATCGCGGCCTGCCTCATAACGTAGAACTTTCTGAAGGGGTTACGGTGCAGAAAACAATAATTTTTCTAGCGATCGAAACCCTAACTAGCCAGGATCTATCTATCTAATACATGCGATAACGGTGGCGGAACGGGTTACATTACCTCCATGTAGACCGATAGCGGGGATTACGCTCCCGCACAAGCGTTGACGATGAAGTCGTACGTAGCCGACCTCGAGGTCGCGGAGAACTTGCCGCGATGTCTGAGTCGATGACGCCGGGGTGTCGATGATGATCTGCGTCGACGGGCGTCGGGCGGAAGAAGACAGAGCGCCAGCACCGGGGCTGGTGCGCCGGCAGCAGAGGGGGGTGGCGCGGCGGCTGCAGGGGGCGAGACGACGTCGCCCAAGCTCCTCAATAGAGTAGCCTCCGAGCACTCGCAAACATACGGAGCCTAGCGACAACTCCCGGTCATTCAGATCCAGCTGAAATCGCAGGAGTAGATCTTATCTGGAATCCCGCAGAGCAACGGCGCTCTGCGGTATGGCTTAGGTGGAGAGAGACCCCCTTCCTCAGCTCGGCGCGGCTCCAACTTGGGAACCACGAGATCGAGAGAGAAATTGGGAATTAATTGAATTTCCTATGAATTAAATCAATTAATATGCCTTGCTATATAAAGGGGGAAGGGGTGTGCCAACCCCTTTGGCTCCCCCATGTGGGACTAAAGGAGGAGAGGGGAGGGGGGGTTCGGCTGAACCCCCCTTGGGCTTGTCCCACTCCTAGTCCAACTAGGACTAGGAGGACCAAGCCTTCCCCCTTTCCTTGTAGGATGCGGTTTCCCCCTCTTGGGCCCTCTTAGGGCCCATTTAGGTGGGAGCCCCCTTTTTCCTTTATTTAATTAATATTAAATTAATATAAAAATCCCATTAATTCATAATTAATATATTTATACATAATTCAATATCCTATGACTCCGAAACTATTTCGGAACCACCCGAACAACTTTCGGACATTCCCGGAACCATTCCATACCTTCCCGGAACTCCTTCCGGACCACCGGAACTCTTTCCGGATCATTTCTTTCTCTCCAACAAAAACCTATAAAATTCCAGAACCTATCTCCTAGCGTCGCTAAGACCTTAAGTTTGTTACGCTACGGTTCGGGAACACTCCAGACATGGTCGAGACACTCCGCTCACCAATGATCGTCAGGGATACCTGGAAATATATGACGACCCCTGTGCATTCCAAGAATATCGTCGTTGAACCATAAATATGATATGCATTCCCTTTGTCTCTGCGATACTACCTTGTCCGAGATATGATCGTAGACACACCGATGCCTTTGCTGTATCTCGTTACCGACGAAGGTTATTAACTCGTCTGTGATATTACCATCTTAATGACCTAGTCACAAACTGCGCAGCTATATAGATGCAGTATCACCGAGTGGGCCCAGAGTATCTTTCCATTACAAGAATGAACAAATACCGCTCTTGATCCTTACGTCTCGATGCTCTTTCGGAATACCCAAGATGGACACCGTTATTGTCATGCTATATAAGACACAACGTTTGATGCTCTCAAAGCACTCCTACGAAGCAACAATAAGTACGGTCTCACGGTCTAAGTAATAAGCTATCATACTCTAATCTATTGCAAATGACAAACATCGTAATACGATCTTATTGCAATACTTTGTGTATGTCCATCACCTTATTCTACTAACAAGATGACCCCATTGTCAACCGACGTCATTGTCCTTGATCGGGAATCTCGATCAACTGTTGCCCAATGGACTAGCTCATATAGAGTCTCGCTAGGGACCTGGTTGTCTATGTATCACACGTGTATTAACAATTCCGATTAATACAGTTATAGCATAATACACAAACCTATTATAAACTTATGAGATAATGCAATAAATACTACTTATTTATTTGCCTCTAGGGCATATCTCCTTCACTTTCTTGGTGGTGCGCAACGAGGGAGAACACAATTTTGGTATTTGTTAGGGATCATCCTATTCATGATGCTACCGTTGTATATCTAGCATATAAGCAATCAATAGGATGCACACACAACAGCACACAATCAAATGATGCAATGAAGTGCGATGTGACATGATCGATGTGCCTGGACCTCCATGGCGCCATGTGCCTAGCCCCCGGCATAGCTCCGAGTCTACGGAACCCTCCATTGCCTTCGACAATACGAGTAATATCAAACTTACCGTAACCATGTCACATAAAATAACGCCTCTGCAAAACAAAGTTAGACGCCTCTAGCTTTATTTAATTTTGTAAGTTTTACGTGGCATATAGGCTTATTCGTAAGAGAATCGCTTCCCTACCTACGAACTTTGTACCACAACATCGATCGTATAATTGCATGTTTAAGCATCCCTTTTGGGCCCTCCATTGAAAATTCTTTGCCGACTAGAGAGAGAGAGAAACAGACACCCGCCAGCCACAGATACAGTGCAAGCCGTATGTCAGGAGTGGAACCAGTCTCGCGTAACCGTACGCGTAAAGTCGGTCCGGGCCGCTTCATTAACTCAATACCGAAGGCATCGCAAGTGCACGCTAGATGGTAGCAAATATAAGAAAGACGTCCCCATTCAACATGAATTCTAACCGTACCAGTAGTACTACGCATAGATCGGCTCTGATACCACTGAAAGAAGTTTCGGTGCAGAAAACAATAATTTTTCTAGCGTATGAAACCCTAACTAGCCAGGATCTATCTATCTAGTACATGTGATAACGGTGGCGGAACGGGTTACATTAGCTCCATGTAGACCGATAGCGGGGATTACACTCCCGCACAAGCGTTGACGATGAAGTCGTACGTAGCCGACCTCGAGGTCGCGGAGAACTTGCCGTGATAAAGTAGACAATGACGCCGGGGTGTCGACGATGACCTGCGTCGACGGGCGTCGGGCGGAAGATGGCGTGGCGCCGGCAGCTGGGGGGTGGGGGTGCGCCGGCGGCAGGGGGAGCAGCGGCATGGCTGCAAATGGGCGAGACGACATCGCCCAGGCTCCTCAAAAGTGGAGCCTCCGAGCACTCGCAAACATACGGAGCTTAACAACAACCCCCAGTCATTCAGATCAAGTTGAAATCGCAGGGGTAGAACTTTTCTGGAATCCCGCAGGGCAACGGCGCCCGGCGGTATAGCTTAGGTGGAGGGAGGGGGCAAAACGGGCGGAGAAGCAACTCGCCGACCTGCTATACAATTAATTGTATTTTTGTATGTATTAATCCAATTAATATGCCTTGCTATATAAAGTGGGGAGGGGGTGTGCAAACACCTTGCCTTCCCCATGTGGGACTAAACAAAGGAGGATGAGGGGGGTGGCGCACCCACCATGGGCTGGCCGAACCAGCCATGAGGCCCACCCCCTTTATTGGTGCGGCTCCCCCTCTTGGGCCCTGTGCATTTTACGAATATCGTCGTTGAACCATAAATATGATATTCATTCCCTTTGTTTCTGTGATACTACCTTGTCTGATATATGATCGTAGACATCCGATGTCTTTGTTGTATCTCGTTACCGACAAAGGTTATTAACTCGTTTGTGATATTACATCTCCATGACCTAGTCATAAGCTGCGCATCTATATAGATTTAATCTCACCGAGTGGGCCCAGAGTATCTTTCCATTACAAGAATGAACAAATCCCGCTCTTGATCCTTACGTCTCGATACTCTTTCGGGATACCCAAGATGGACACCGTTATTGTCATGCTATATAAGACACAACGTTTGATACTCTCAAAGTACCCCTACGAAGCATCAATAAGTACGGTCTCACGGTGTAAGGAATAAGCTATCATATTCTTATCTATTGCAAATGACAAACATCGTAATACAATCTTATTGCAATACTTTGCATATGTCCATCACCTTATTCAACTAATAAGATGACCCCATTGTCAACCGACGTCATTATCCTTGATCGGGACTCTCGATCAAGTGTTGCCCAATGGACTAATTCATATAGAGGCTTAATAGGGACCTGGTTGTCTATGTATCACACGTGTGTTAATAATTCTCATTAATACAGTTATAGTATAATACACAAACCTATTATAAACTTATTAGATAATGCAATAAATACTACTTATTTATTTGCCTCTAGGGCATATCTCTTTCAATTTGGCCCACATAGGCCGCCCCCCATGCCCCCCACCGAATGCCCTTGGAGATTTTTCCCCATGGGCCTTCTTTCCACCTGAAGGCCCATTTAGAAAAATCAGCCTAATAAATTCAAAAATAAATATATAAAATCATATTTAGACATTAATTAATATCAAACTTATTATATATAATATTTTCTAGCTCTGAAAACTATTTCGTCGCTGCCCGATCTCCATCAGACCTCTCCCGGGACGTTCCCGTGATCTCTTTCCTTTTGATCTCTTTCCTTTCTGATGTTCTTGTTGAAACCCCTTAGGTGTATAATCCTAGCGGTTCGATATAATAACAAGTATGATAAAGACTCCTCTCTGATCAACGACTAACTCGTAGGCCTGAACCCCATGAATTAACCCCTGTGATATAACGAATGACTTTCATTTATCAAATCTGAACGTAAAGTCTTAAACCTTTTGCCATAGAGATACTTAGCGTGTCCAAATATTTTTCATAGATATCTCCATACCTAGCTGACCTCGTTACCGACAACGCTATCTTCTACTCGTTTATGATTTCATGTCTTCGTGACCTAGTCACATGCTTGCAATCTCATTAGACATAATCTCACCGAATGGGACCTAGAGTATCTATCCTGCTATGCGGATTGACAAATCCCGCTCTTGACCCCTCGTCTCAACTACTCCCTTCCGATACCCAAAAGTATCACCGTTATTGTCATACTATATAAGATACGACGTTTGGTGCGATCAAAGTATCTTTCAGGAATAACAATAAGAGTTGATCTAACGGTCGAATGCGTAATGACTATGCCTTATAAATATGGGTATGTCCATCACATCGTTCAACCAACGATATGACTTCCATTGACGACCGACACCATGCCCTATGATCGGAAAATATCGATCATCGATCGCGCTACGAAACTAGTCTTAGTAGAGGCTATTAGGGATCTGGTTGTTTTACGCATCATACCTGTATTAATGTTTTCACTTAATACGGTTATAGCATGACACAAAAACGTATTATGAACAAACGAGATATGATAAAAAATACACTTTATTAATTGCCTGTAGGACAAATCTCCTTCACTCTTTCGTATCAAATCGTGGATTTGTTTAAAATTACGTATAGTCATATTTGTGTTATGTATACAATTTTGGGTATATGCAGCTATTTCTACAAAATAAAATAAAATAAAATAAAAGGAAAGGACCCCAATGTGTGCATTGTAAGTTTTCCTCGGCCTAAATGTACATAATTAAGCAACCAAACTGGATGGGCTAAGTTAAGTAGCTATATATACATCCTTAATCTAATTAACTAATCAATCACCTATTTGATCTCCAATCGCATACGCCTAACTACCTAGCTATGATATACAGTTAGATCGTCGTATGTAGTCTTCTCAGTTAAGAATCGGACATCAGCTGTTGGGAGTCGGCCGGCGGTGGGAAGATGCCTTGCCCGGTGGCCAACATGGCTTTGGGGTCGAACTCCGCCTTTAGGCCCGCGAACCGCCCCCATCTCGCAGGGCCGAAATGAGCCTCCCACTCGGGCTGGGACTTGTGGTTGGGTAGGTACTGCTTAACCTTGATCCCGGTCTCATCGCAGAATTCGAGAATGTGGCGGTTCTGTCGCGCCAAAGCTTCGAGGCTCTGCGGCGCGCCGGGCAGCGCCGAGCGAAGGAACGCCACCAGGTAGAACACCTCCTCGTCCGGCGTCACCACCGGGCTCCTCGGATCCCACCTGCACAACACAAAGTGAACATCTCACCATCAGAATATAGTTCCTCTTTTATTACAACAGGCGTTAGCGGATCATCGGCAGTTTGATGATGAGTCGAGCACTCGAGCAAAGCGACGACGCATCTGGCATTCAGTTTAGTTCATGCCACTGAGACCGCAAAGACAAAGCGAATTGTGACAGTGCCGCGCGGCCGGTCGTCGTGGAGCGAAAACGGATTAGAATAACTGGTCGGCGCAGGCCGGGAAGCCGGCCGTGTCCGGTTAACTGATGGCATGTCATTCCACTAAACTAGCGAGAATACTAAGAAATTCAGAAGAGAGAGGCTGTCACCCCAGTGCGCGATATGTCTGCGGCCATTCACCGATCACAGGATCCCCGGCTGACGGTGATGGCAATGGGGAAACTGATTAAGGAACGACTTGCCTGCCATATACTAGTATTAATCTAGTGCCCACCACCTGATTAAGCAGTGCTGTGTCGCATGTGAGATCATGCGCAGGTGCATGCTTGGGCGGTGATGAGCCGCCCTATAGGAAGGCCGGCGATGAGCCCTAGTCGTGCATCGAAGTGGTCAACTTACTTACTCGTGGTTACTACATATAGCTAGATTGGTTGACTTAAACTGTTCACAGAAGAAGAATGGAGTATTAGCTGCATGTGTTGACTTACTTGTGCTTGTTCATGGGGTAGATGAGGATGGGTCCTCCGGAGGTGCGGCTGCCGAGGATGCCGCGGAAGACGGCGCGGTCGAAGTCGGCGATGCGGGACGCCGGCACGAAGAGGTTCAGCCACGGGTGCGGCACCTCCCACATGCCCTTGCCGCGAAGCTTCAGCTCCGCCTTGTGCACGCGGTCCAGAAAATCCACGTACGGAAGGTCGGTGGTGAACACCGTGCCCGGGAGGAAGTTCAGCTCGCCCAGCAGCGCATCCACATCCTGCATAATTAGTTTCATTAGACTTGCGGTTCACTGCACCACTACAAAACTATAAATTCTGGTGGTTGATAAGTGCGATCGAATGCAGGATCTAGTATTACGTATATCAGATTTGGCGGTTCATTGCACTACTACAAAGTCTAGTCCTTCGTTACCGCGCTGAAACAACAACAATTCCTGAAAAAAAAAATATGCTTTCCTATCAAGTAACGCCTTCTCCACTTGACTCCACTGGTCAAGAACTCTGGAGCTTCATCCGAGATCCTGGTTGATGATAAGTTCGATCGAATGCTTAGCTAACGGAATTGCAGGATCTAGTATTACGTATGGCAAGATCTATGCATCCATTGTGCCCTGAATGTAGGCGTCATCATACACTAATAATCTGCAGGGCCGGGGTGACCTCCAATAATTATACAAGGGACTAATTAACTAAATGAAAAACATATATAGCCCAATGATTGGCTTAGGGCCGGAGAAAAGGTAGCACAACTAACTGGGAATTAAGAAATACCGTCATAAACAAATGTGACGGTCAGGTCAGGAGAAATGCAGCATTATTGGATCGATCGACAGGGAAAGGCGGCGAGACCTGATCAACGGTGGCGGCGGTGGAGTCGTCGTAGTTCTTGGTGACCTCGAGGCAGTAGAGCACGCCGGTGTGCTGCTTGAGCGAGGTGAGCTTCACGGGGTTCTGCGGCGAGAAGAAGGAGGACCTCCAGTTGTTGATGAGGCCCTCGGCGGCGACCACGAAGCCTTCCACGTAGTCGAACCGGCCGCGGCCGGCGTGCTGGGACGGGGAGATGAGCCGCTCCTGGTCCGCGGTGAACTCGGTGAAGTTGGAGTAGAGCACCCGGATCCAGCGAACCTATAGAAAACAAACCAAAACATGCGGATGATTAAAATCATTGGCCAAGCTACTGATGTGGCTGCTGAATGATATCAGCCTTGATCTACGTACGGCTTAATAACAAATTGGCTTGGATTTCGTCAGCTAATTATTAAGATGCATGAGGGAGAATGTGTATATATAGGATCTTGCGAAAGATCTCATGAGGTAGACGAAGGGTACAGTACTGTTTTGTAGTGCTAGATATGTATACAAGACTGAATTGGTCAGCAAGACAAGTTGGTCGACCATGGATCGATCTATCCCCCAACCAACCTGGGCGGCTTGACCACCTGAACATGATCCACCAGACGCACATGCATATAATTAAACTGGTACTACTGTAGTATTGATTTCTCAAGACTTTATCGTGGGTGGACTTTGAACACTAGCTAATGTGTGTGTATTCTGCCGATCGAGAAGACCACCCTAAAACTTCTGAAACAAATTAAAAGCGAGACTAACAAAACATACGTGTCGTCCATCCCGCGTAAGCTGGTTTTGGAGAAGGATGTGTCGAGCGGCTATAATTAGCAAACACGTTTTGGGCTTCTTATCGTTATCTTTATCTGTTCTTTGTTGACATGTGTTAATTTTCTCTGTACCTAACAATGGTGGGATGCCGCACGAACCGGGACGCCTGCCACTTGCTTGGCTAGTGTTAAGTTCCCCATTGGGCATTGCAATTAGTCGGAAAGCGAGGGTGGTGACACAGAAAGAACAAGAACACGGGAGAGATGGAAAGGGAAAGGCGCACGAGATACTCGATCCTCTACCACATCGGGCAGCTAGCTCGATTAACTAACTAAAACAAAGCAGAAGTGGATGCATAAAAAATGGTGTGGATGATGGATGCGTAGTGTGCGTGTAAGAGCCGATGGCATGGTGGCGTCGGAGGGATAGAGAGAGTGTGTGTTACCTTGCGGGGAGCAGGCTCGAGGGCGATGCGAGCGCGCGTGATGATCCCGAGCTGGCCGAGGCCGCCGAGCACGCCGAAGAACAGCTCCGGGTTCCTCGTCTCCGAGCAGGTCACCGTCTCCCCCTTCCCGGTGACCACGTCCAGCTCGTAGACGTTGCTGATCTGGGGCCCGTGGTGGAAGGCCTGCCCGCTGATGCCGGCGTTGGAGAGGGTGCCGCCCACGGACAGGTACAGGTAGTCCGTCCACGACCGCGGCGCCAGCCCGCCGTGCGCCAGCGTCCAGTTCAGCACGTCCACCCACAGCTCGCCGCCCCACACGTCCACGTAGTGCCCGCCCAGCGCCGCCGAGTACGCCGGCAATGCCCGGTCTTTCCTGGTCTCCCCGTGGCGGCGGCTCATGTCCACGACCACCCCGCCGGGCGCCTGCGCCTGCCCGCTGATGGAATGCCCGTGGCCCCGCGCCGAGACGCGGAGGCCGCCGCGAGGGGAGGTGTACGCCGCACGGACCAGCGCGGCCACGTCGTCGGCGTCGCGCGGGTGGTACACGGCCAGCGGCTCGGCTCGGGTGAGGCCACCAAAGTCGCCGGACGCCTCCCGGAGGTCGGCCGGGTCGACGCTCAGCCGCCCGCCGCCCACGTCGCCGCCTAGGCCCAGCTGCTGGAGCTCCGGATCGAGCTCCAACAACGGGAGCGGCAGCCCGACGGTGGAGATGAGGCAGTAGATTTGGAACACCGCGAACACCAAGCAGCGCGCCATTGCCACTACGTACCCTAAACGACCAGAGAACAATCCTTCTCTGTTTATATGTGGATAATTGCTCGGTTTCTTGCTCGTAGCTGATCGAGGAGCTTGGTGTGTTGCGTTGCGTTGTGGTGTGGCGGGAGACGCGGTATTTATAGGAGAGAATGAGGTGAGAAAGGAGGGAGACCGAGGAGGATAGGAGAGAAGACATGCTGTCGCGGGAACAGAGCACCACCGTTGCTGCCGCCCAAGAATAAACTAATCCGGGGCGGGGCACGACACACGCACCATCTTCGTCGCAGCCGCCATGGATCCATCTCGATGACCGCCTGTGTCAGACCAGTCGATCGTGTATCGCCGCCCAGAGAACAACTAGGCGGCCGCCACTCACCGACTCACTCAACAACTTGTCCTAAACAGTCCTCCTGCGTGCCATGTGCAGGAGCTTTGGAGCGGAATTCTTTAAGGCTAGCTGGCTAGCTGGAGGAAGAAGAAGAAGTATAGCAGATCCACAGAAGCTATGGGGAAGATCAACTCCGAACCAAAATAAAGACGACCCCCTCCCGTATCTTGACCGGCTTTTGATGAGCCCCTTCATCGGCTTACATGCATGCAGCAGATGGTGAGAATCCACAGCAGCACCAGCCTTGAAACGACTGGCGTTCGTTTCCAAATTTCCAATCAACACTACACAACACCCTGCCTAAAGTGCACCATATGAAAGTTGCACCGCACATTTCCAGCTTTTGATCCGGCATTTACCAAAGTACGTGCTACCAAGATCTTCATGATCTATATATAAAAGGATTCAGGTACCACTGTGCCATGCAGCTAGCAGATGTCCTGGAGATAGCGGCCTAACAGTGTTAGAAATCAAATGTCCGGGTACTGTTCTTCCACGGTGGCATGATCGATCTTGCAGTGTTTAGCTCGATCAGCCGTGTAGTGTAGGCTGTCTGAACGGCGGAAGGCGAGTAAAGCGCCGCGCACGGCCACGTGAGTGATAGCACACAGGATCGCACCAAGATACGCTATGCCTTCTTTTGCTTTCTGCTATGTAGTAATGTAGGTATCGACCGGGCACCATTTTTTGCGGCCATGGACTTCGACGCGCGAGGATACGGTTTTTGTTGCTTTGGGATGGCGAGCATGTGAGGTAGAAGAACAACGTGGCAGGTCTAGGTCTTTGCTCGTGGATATCCAGCGCAGCATAGTGGTAGCAACATCGCGACTGTCCTGTCTCCGTCATAAAAGATGTACATGTATCTACACATTAAAATATATCCATATATACAAATTAGATAAATTTTAAGCATCCTTTTATCAACGAGGAAGTAGATATCAAAAGATCAACCAACACACGACTCTGTCCCCACTAATGATACAATTGTTTATGTGTTAGACGTTTAACATAACGTTTCACTTACATCCATTTACGGCTAGCTATTTAAGATCCCCTTGTATATTAGAGTACTTAGGGCATGTACAATGGGGTGACGTCAGCCTTCTCTTAGCGTTGACACGTAGGATAATTGTCTAGGTGGCGGAGAGAGAATGAAGAAAGAGAAGGTTGTCTTCACTTAGTTAAGGGATGATCTCTTACGAAATAAGAAAAGACTAATTTCACCATTGTACCAATTGTCTTCCCTTAAAACTAATTTTCTACCAAAATATAATTAATTTTCATTAATTGCTAGGGATGGCAACAAGAGATAATGCATTGTACAACTTATAATTTGTCTTCCCTAAATGACGTGGATGGTTAAGAGAAAGCGTGCCTTCCCTACCATTAGTAAACGAAGTGGTGGAGTAAAGTTTTATGTGTTGGTATTGTTGCCTTTTTTTTACTTTCTTTTATTTATGAGGATGAGTCCACGCCATGAAACCTTTGCGGTTGGCGTTCAGCTCCTCCATGCCCAATCCCCGCCCCCCCCCCCCCCCCCCCCCCAACCCGCCGACTCAGTAGTACATGCCACCGCGGCGAGCTCGCCTCACTGCTCCTTGTGCCGCTCGACGCCCTTTGCACGTGCTCGGCATGCTGCTCCCTAAAGACCACGTCACTCGTCTACCCACGTCTGATGCTGCTCCTTGGGCGCTTGTCGCCCTCGCCATGCTGCTTCCCGCCGACCACGCTGCTCGTCCATCCTTCCGCCCGCAGCTGCTCTGGCCTTGTGCCGCCCGTCCATCCGCAGCGAGGAGGCGGCGAGGAGTATTGTGGTTGTTACGACCGCCGCCAGTGTTATGGTCGTCAAGAACGTGATGAGGTCGAGACCAAGCTCGCCATGGAGAGGAGGATCACGCACATCAGCTACGACGACGCCGGTGGAGAGGCGCGGTCAAAGCTATCCTGGAGCAGCCAGCAAAGGCACGACGGCGGTGGGTAAAAAAATGAAGGTGAGAGAAATTGAGAAGCGAGAGGAGAGAAACGGGTAGGTGGGGGGGGTGTTAGCGGCTGACATATGGGCCAATACTCAGACAGGGGAGGACGCAGCTGATTTTTTTTGTCCGTTTCTATCCGTTCATGATTCAAATCTGACCCAAATTTTGACCGTAAATGTATCAAACCGAACATATAACGAACACAAAACGGATATCCAGATAAAATGGGTATCTATGTTGAGTTTTGCTTTTTCACAAACGGGTACGATCGAGCAAAATAGGTCTCTCCATTGGAGTAATCATTTGCTTACTCCGTTTGTATTTGTAACTGTGAGAGCTATAGTCCAAGACATTATTTGATGTGAGCACAGGTAAAATGTGTTTGTCAAAGTCCATAATTAAGGCATTAAATGCTGTGTTCCTGCAACCAAATCGATCACATTCTATCCCTGCCACGAACTACTTATTTCGCCCCGGGCAAGCAAGCTAGGACCAGCAGCAAAGGGACACATATGCAGTTGATATGCTGACCCACCCGTCCCGATTATGCAGGGTGTACTGGTCCATGCCAGATTGGGGCGTTTGCGTGGCAATCGAGGCCAGATCCCTGCCTCCGGATACGCCATGTCGCCATCCATTCAGAATTTCAGATCCATGCGCGATTCGAACGATCGGGAATGAGTGCTCAAACTTGCTCAAACTTGGAACCTCAAAAATATTATAAGATTTAGTTTTTTTGAGAAATCTGTTTTGATCAACGCGTAACGCATAGCACAAACCGTAATCAAAACTGTAAATTTTATAATTTTAGCGGGAATAAACTAGTGTTCGTCCCGAATATATCACACAGAGAGAGTTCATGACCGATCCAAAGTTAATTTACATATCCCAAAATCTAAACCTAATGCTAATCGTCGCCGGAGCCTACCGTACTACCAAAATGTGGCTCACCGGAGCCCAGGCGCGGCGGCGACGATGTCGAGGCGGCGCCGTCGATCTTCACTCATCTTCGGAGACGAGGTCGACGACCTCCTCCGCGTACGCCCACCAGTACTACTTCTTCTCCGTGGCGACGACGCCTGCCTCGAATCCCTGGCGGAGGAGGATCTCGTCGATCTCCTCCTCGCGGGCTGTCTGCGTCGCCTTCTCCTCCGCCTCCCACACTGAACGGAGGAGTACTTGAGCCGTGACGGCATCAATTGCCTCCTCGTCGGGTCGTACTCGTCCACCGGAGGCAGTGCCCGCTAGCGCGGTGGAGGTGCTGGAGCCGCCGCTTGAGCTCCCTTCCTCGTTCAGACGCTGACGGCGGCGGCGGACCTCGCTCTCGGCGCGGAGGAGGTCGAACTCCTCGACCTCGCGACTGAAGAAGGACGGCGGCACGTGCTCGCCGCGGTTGCTGTACCTGAGCGCCCCCGCTTGCGACCGGCGTTGCTCTTGACCGCTTTCGCGCGGCGCTCGTTGGAGAAGTCACCGCCGAAAGGGTCTCGACGGTGCGGCGGGGTGGAGGGCTCGCGCTTGGGGGTCATCGGGCAGGCGGAAGCGGACTCCGGCGGCGTGGATTGCTCGTCGGAGAAGAAAGAGCGGCGGTGCGGGTGGATAAGGATTTTGATCTAGAAATGTGCCCCTGCCCAGCATATATACGGATGTACGCGTCACCGCTACGGGCGCACTTATCGTGTTTAAGGGCCAGTTCGCGTTCATGGGCTTTGCTATGGGTCAAAAAAATGAAAACCCCTTTAAACTCGACGGAGTTTTAAGGGTTTTCACGTGTTTGAAAGCTCTGTTAGAGATGCTCTTAGCTTGCACGTTGTGAGCCGCTTGCAAGTGCGTCGGTCTGCTTGGCGCCGAGTTAATGCATGCGCGCTTGCGGCGTTGCCCATTTTTGCACGAATTTGAAAACATACTCTGAAGGATACTCGTTCTGCAGGGATTTGAAACATACTGTGCATACTATGTTACTGTAGTTTGGAGTCGGGACCATACTGAAGGAAATTTTCGTAGGCGGAAAGACGAGTGTTAGTTAGGAGTCTCAAGTTGGCTGTATTCCATATTCGTTCGTCACGATTATTATGGTGAGTCCCCCCGTTTGATACGCACCGGCAGCCGTCTTAGTTGAAGAATGTCGATCGTCGAAATGCGTTGTCGGACACTTATGGCTGTACGTACGTACCTCCCTAGCTGACGTGTGTGATCACTGCAAGGTTGACGATGACGTTCAGGAAGCTTGGTCTCCAGCCGGATCGATGCTTACCGCTTACGGCGGGCATATGCTTAATTCGGTCCAGCACAATTATATATCGTGCTTACTGCTTCGTGCAATGTATATATCGGGGACAAGAAACGTAGGTACGGTCCCTCCCTGCCGCGCACCCGGCCGGTACCTACGTTTTCCACTCCACGGCGTAGCCAGTAGCAAACGTGTTTCTCGACATGCATGCACGAATCTCCAATACTCCGTACTAATATCTATCTATCCCTACGATTCTACTGTACGATTGTGCCAGGCATGCGCGGTCGATGGATATATGGACGCCGTGCATGGGTAATATATACTGGCTCGGCAAGAAAATGTACACGCACGCACAATGGATAGGAGTAAGTATACTCATTCCAAAAAAAAGATAGGAGTAAAGTATAGGATACGATATACCGTATATTGGACAATTTGAATAAACATACTGTCAGCGACCTGGGGACGGACTCTACTACAACACAGCAACAAGACACCAGGCCCAAGAGAGCAAGCAAGTTACCGGGCTGGCTAGCAGGTCATGACGTGGGAAGGAAGAAGCCCAGCGCGTCACGCTCCTGACCGTCGTCTCCAACTATATTAGTAGGTGTGCGTGGGTGTAGGAGGTAGGCAAGGAATGGACGAACTGGACGGCAGTGCCGTGTGTAATCGAACTAGCTCGGGGGAGGTTGGGAGGAGAGCTAATTTATAAACCAGTTCTTGTGCTAGAGTGAATTCCGATCGATCCTTGTTCCGGTACCTTACATCTGGTATCAGAGCCGTACGGTCCCCGATCTGGAGATCCCCAACCACCCACACCACACTCGCTTCCGTTCGCATCAGCGGCAGGCGATCATGGCGAATTTGTCGCCGGAAGCCAAGGAGATCTACGACATACTCATGGCGGACACGAAGGAGGCGTACGAGGCTCGCTTCTTGGAGCACAAGAAGCAGATCCTCGACTCCGTCAAGGGATACGTCGACGGCACGAACAGGCAGTTCAAGACGGTGAACGAATCGGTCGCCGACGTCAAGGCTTCGTTTGGAGCCGATCTGGAAGGAGTACATATCAAGTTGAGTGGTGAGATTTCGCAGCTCTCTGCTACAATTGACCGCGCCATCGCCTCAATTCCGACCGCCGCGGCAAATCCATCACCGTCTTCGCACGCGTGGCGGCCGGGACCTGGCGCCGTCGGCCCCGATGGGCACCGCTCTGCGCTACAAAACCGGGGGACGGCCTGTGATTTTCACACGCCTCCTCCGGGAGGAGGTACGAATACGAACACATCCGTCCTGTCTAAATTGGGTGCGAGTTCCAGTTCATCAGGTTCTGACCCATCTCCTTCGGCTCCCCGTGTTGAGCTTCCGCAATTTGATGGTACCAATCCCAAGTTGTGGCAGCGGCGTTGTGAGGAGTATTTCTGGCGTTGGCAAACTCCGTCAGAACACTGGATTTCATATGGATCATCACAGTTTTCGGGAGCAGCAGCTACCTGGTTGGAATCATTCTTGCTGAAGAGTCCGCAAGCAGTTTGGGCAGATTTTGTGGCTGCAGTTCAAGCAAGATTCATGAGGAACCAGCGCTCTACCTTGCTTCGAAGGATGTACCATATATCACAGACAGGCACAGTGGCTGATTATGTCCAGCGTTTCTCTGAACTTGTGGATCAGATCAATGCATATGACGCTCAACCTGACTATTTGCATTTCTTAACTCGGTTCTTGGATGGCTTGGTTCCATCCGTGAGGGTACTAGTGGCTATCCAGCAACCTGAAGATCTGGATCGAGCTTACACTTTGGCCCTGTTATATGAAGAGTTGGGTGATGGCTGCAACCCCTTCGATACACCACCAAGGTTTCAGCCCACGAGTCGGCGTGTGTCTCATTATTCACCGCCAGCGCCAGCGCCACCACCAGCCCCTCCAGCTCGTTGGATATCCAAGACTGTCGAAGAGAGGAAACAACAAGAGCCATTCAGGTCTGCAGCTGACGATAAGTGGTCTAACCTGAAAGCTTATCGTCGAGCCAAGGGGCTCTGTTTCATCTGTGGAGAAAAATGGGGCAAGGATCACCAGTGTCAACGTGCAGTTCCATTACATATGGTACAGGAGATGCTTAATTGTCTGCAAACAGAGGAGGAAGAACTTACTGAACCAATAACTGATCAGGATAAGCCAACAGGCCAGATCATGTTGTTATCAGCAATGGCGACTGGAGCAGTGTCTGGTACCAGCAGTCGTACAATGTTACTCAAGGTACAAGTGCAGGGGCAACAACTGGTGTTCCTGGTAGATTCAGGAAGCTCAGCATGTTTCATTGACAGCGAAAGAGCAACAACCTTGCTGGGCAAGCAGAAACTTGACACTGCAACTCGTGTACAAGTTGCGGGAGGTGATATACTACAATCTACTGAATATTTTCCGCAACTGGAATGGTCAGCCGGTGATAATGTTTTTTCTGACGGTTTTCGCATTTTGCCTCTCAAGAGCTATGATGGTATCATTGGATACGATTGGTTGGCAAGTCATAGCCCAATGATAACACACTGGACACAACAGTGGTTGGCTTTTGAGCATAAAGGAGCTCTGATTGTGCTGAAAGGTGAAGGAGCTCATGAGGCAGCTCAAGTGATGCTGGACCTCAATCTGGTGAGAGAAGAGGTCAAGGAAGATAAGCAACCGCCAAGTCCGGATGTCCAAGTGATTTTGGACGAGTTTGCATCAGTTTTCGAGGCTCCTACTGGGTTACCACCTAGGCGCCAATACGATCACCACATTCCATTAATTCCAGGTGCTAGGCCAGTATCAATGAGACCATACCGAGTAGCTCCAGAACTGAAAACAGAATTGGAACGCCAGATTAAGGAACTGTTAGAACAAGGTGTAATTACACACAGTAACAACCCTTATGCCTCGCCTGTGATTCTGGTTAAGAAGGGAGATGCCCTAGCAAAAGCATGGCGACTGGTTATCGACTTTCGTCAGCTAAATGCACTGACAGTTAAGGGGAAGTATCCGCTGCCCGTGATCGATGAACTTCTGGATGAATTGGCAGGATCCAGCTGGTTTTCTAAACTCGACCTCCGAGCGGGTTACCACCAGATTCGCTTGGCGCCGGGCGAAGAGCATAAGACTGCGTTCCAAACTCACAATGGCCACTATGAATTCCGTGTGATGGCTTTTGGCCTAACTGGCGCGCCTGCGACATTCCAATTTGCAATGAATGCTGCCCTCGCGCCGATGTTGCGCAAATTTGCTCTGGTTTTCTTCGATGATATCCTGATATACAGCAAGACTTATGACGAGCACTTGAGCCACATTCGTCAGGTTCTCGAGGTTCTGGATAAGGAACAGTGGAAGGTGAAATTGTCCAAATGCGCGTTTGCTCAACAGTCTGTAAACTATCTGGGACATGTCATTTCTGACAAGGGAGTTGCTACTGATCCAAGCAAGATCGAGACAGTGCAGAATTGGCCTCGACCATTAACACTGAAAGAACTCAGAGCTTTGCTGGGCATGACTGGATATTATCGCAAGTTCATCCAGTTTTACGCGATTATCAGTCGGCCACTTACTGAACTTCTGAAGAAGGGTGTAGCCTTCTTGTGGACTGACGCGCAAGAGACAGCGTTTCAGGTGCTGAAGAAATCCCTTCTGACAGCACCAGTCTTGGCCTTGCCTGACTTTTCTTGCCCGTTTGTGGTGGAGACAGACGCGTGTGACGTAGGAATTGGAGCAGTCCTGTCACAGAAGGGACATCCGATTGCGTTTGTTAGCCGAGGACTCGGTCCACGCAACAGGTGTCTGTCTGTGTATGAAAAGGAGTACTTGGCAATACTGTTAGCAGTACAGCAATGGCGGCCTTATCTGCAGCTTCGCGAGTTCGTCATTAAAACTGACCACAAGAGCTTGACACACTTAACGGACCAACGTTTACACACAGAGTGGCAGCAAAAGGCACTAACCAAGTTAATGGGGTTACAATACACTGTGCAATACAAGAAAGGCATCCATAATGGCGCAGCAGATGCCTTATCCAGGAAACCAGTGGAGTCATCGCCTCTAATGACAGCTACAGTTCTCAAACCAATTTGGCTGGAGAAGGTCTTGGAGAGCTACCAATCTGACGAGTTTGTGCAGCTAGAAGCTGGCTCTGGATCCATTGGCTGAACAACAATTTACATTCCAGAATGGTTTGCTGAGGTACCAGGGGCGCATTTGGATTGGTGGCAGCGAGGAACTGCAACAGACGATCACGGAAGCCTTTCATAGCAGTCCGGTGGGGGGGCACTCGGGGTTTCCGGTGACTTATCGTCGTTTACTGTCGTTGTTCAAATGGACAGGCATGAAACAATTTGTGCGCGCCTTTGTCCAGAACTGCCATGTTTGCGAACAAGCGAAGCCGGAGCGCACACTGCCTGCTGGGTTGCTCCAACCACTTCCAATTCCATCAGAACCATGGGAGATTGCATCGATGGACTTCGTTGAAGGGTTGCCTCCTTCCTTCCGATACAATTGTGTGCTCGTTGTCGTCGACAAGCTGTCAAAATACGCACATTTCATTCCCTTGAAACACCCTTACACGGCGACGACAGTGGCTAAAGTTTTCTTGAATAATATCTACAAGCTGCATGGTCTCCCTCAGTCAGTGATATCTGATCGTGATCCCATATTCACAAGTCAGTTATGGCAGTCTATTTTTCGAGCTACGGGCACACAACTTCGCATGAGCACAACGCATCATCCCGAGACTGACGGACAAACGGAGCGCGTTAATCAGTCACTGGAGTGTTATCTTAGATGTTTCATCAGCTCACACCCGAACAAGTGGGTCAAATGGTTGGCTCTGTGCGAGTTCTGGTATAACACCAATTGGCATTCTTCATTGGGTAAGTCTCCGTTCGAGGTTATATACGGAAGAAAGCCGCGGTACTTCGGAATCACTGCCTCGGACAAAATTGCCTCAGCAGATGTCAAGATGTCAATGCTTGGCTCAATGAACGCAGTCTCGTTACAGCATCAGTACGACAGCACCTTCTCCGGATGCAGCAGAGGATGAAACATCAGGCGGACAAGAACAGGTCTGAGCGTGTTCTCTCCGTTGGTGATCGGGTATTTCTGAAATTACAACCATACATTCAGACTTCAGTCGAACGACGTCACAATCACAAGCTAGCATTCAAGTTCTTCGGGCCTTTCATCGTGCTGGAACGCATTGGTGCTGTTGCTTACAAGCTGGACTTGCCTCTGTCCAGCCGTGTACATCCTGTGTTCCACGTTTCGCAACTGAAACCATGCATTGGCCCTGGACAATAGGTAACTGCGCAACTGCCCCCAGCTGAAGATCTTTTGCAGGTTCCTGTTCGTATCTTGCAGCAACGCGTGCAGCAGCGCGGCCGTCGAGCTGTTGATCAAGTACTGGTGCAGTGGAGTGGCTGTTCTGAGGAACTGGCGACATGGGAGAACAAGGAGTTTCTTCATCAACGATTTCCCCGTGCGTCTGCTTGGGGAGAAGCAGATTTTCAAGACCAGGGGATTGTCAGCGACCTGGGGACGGACTCTACTACAACACAGCAACAAGACACCAGGCCCAAGAGAGCAAGCAAGTTACCGGGCTGGCTAGCAGGCCATGACGTGGGAAGGAAGAAGCCCATCGCGTCACGCTCCTGACCGTCGTCTCCAACTATATTAGTAGGTGTGCGTGGGTGTAGGAGGTAGGCAAGGAATGGACGAACTGGACGGCAGTGCCGTGTGTAATCGAACTAGCTCGGGGGAGGTTGGGAGGAGAGCTAATTTATAAACCAGTTCTTGTGCTAGAGTGAATTCCGATCGATCCTTGTTCCGGTACCTTACACATACATGTCATATAGGTGCATAAGGCATATAAATATGTCATACGTCACTCATTATGGGAATGGGCCGACCGGTCCTGGCCTTGGACACAGCCCCATGACACCGAGCCCAAATTTAGAGATCATGGGTCGGTCTATTCGACGACGCGGTGGCGGACCTAGCCCCATGACATCGAACCCAAATTTAGAGATCATGGGTCGGTCTATTCGACGAAAACTCTGTGGCATCGATACCCCGTTGGGTATCTCAGTGAGACGCGGTGGCCGACAAGCACCGCGCCTTGAAACTCAAGATCCAGTACCTTGACCAAAGCAATATGGAGATGGGTTGCTCGTCTGCTTTGATGCACAATGAAGCGACGAGCTTGTGATAGCCGGATGTAGCGCCATCAGCGTAACAAATATTAGTTTTCGCCGAGGCAACAAAGATTAGTGCCAACATCCATTAGAGTATAAATGCATAGACGACAATGAGAATCGAATCCCTTCGCGACTTTTCTAGAAAAAAAGGGTGATAGAGTCGACCCGCTCGACCCTTTGGGCTATGCAGAGCCAACCTGACTTATGCTGACCCGACCGCCCCGATGGCTTTGAGTTTTTGGGCCGGGTCACTAGCCCATTCCAATGTAGATAAGTCAAGATAGTCGTGGTCCTGTTTGGTTGGGTTTAAAAGTTGGTTTTGACCTTTGGTTTATAATTCACAAAAACTGTTAAATAGGTGCTTTCGGCTTTTGACTTTAACTTATACCAAAAAACAATGTAAGTTAAAAGCTAAAACCAAAAGTTGAAAGCACCTATTTGAGATACTTTTATGGATTATAAAGCAAAATCAAAAAAGCCAAAATAAGCCTAACCAAAGAGAGAGGACTAGCCGGATGTGAACGTCGATGGATCTCTTGCGGAAACACCCCGCCAAGGACGTCACACGACGCACAGCTGCACCCTCCACGACGTGAGATCACCATTTTTGACGCTCTCAATGCTCCGTTGCGATCGGATTCACATCACGCTGCAGTACCATTCGTGCCTCTGATTTCAGCATGTCATGGCTGGGTTGGTTCCTTGCTCTGCAGTCTGTACCTTGCACGTCACAGTCTCGGACGACACCGCTTGTCCGCTCATGTGCATCTCAGTTAGCTATACGTCATTCCTGTGCGTGTATGTTGTCGGCTACTGTACATCTTAACATCCGGATTTTGCCGATATCGTCGATATCGCGTATATTAAACATGCACGCATAGTTCCATCGTCTCTAAACCCAGACACATGTACAATCTCGTCACTGTTTGCTGAAAGGCATGGAGGCGGAATAAATAATGACCATTTGCTTGCTGATAGAGTGATAGTTACTGCAAGATACGGAGATGCTGCTGCGACGACATGACGAACACTGATCCATTTTTTTCAACGGAATCCTTGCTATGAATTACTTTGTGACGGTACACACTTCAATCTTTTTCGGAGAGATCTCTCACAGGATATGCCATGAATGACTGATTTGGTTGGCCAGTCCCTTGAGCGACCTAACTCGAAAGCTCGTGCTGTGCATGCAGGTGCTCCTCTAGCTAGTTCGGTGTTGCACGACTGTATAGCTGTTGCAGCTCCAGGGGTTTGCTCAACACTTTGCCGGCCGGCACAAAAGAATGAAGGCAATATGGGTCTAGATTCTAGATAACGACTTCTTTCTTTGTTTAAATTTGTTTGGTTGGTATACTGCCGCCATTCTTTTGGAGCTCTCGAAAAGGGCACTGCCGCCATTGTCGTATACCACTTACCACCACAGGACTTTATCATGCTTGCTGGAATTTCTTGAACACTTGCCGATTATCATGGATATGTCCCGAGATATAAGATGGCTGCAAAAGTACTAACAGAACTCTTATATTTTTTCCGAGAGTTTTTTCAAGAGTAATTCCGAGAATGATTAACTCTCTCATATTTTCTATAAAGAGCGACAACATTTTCTCCATATCTTGCTGGCTTAGAATAGCGTCAGTCGGAGGTTTGCAGTTAGGATTACGAAATGATTGTTCAATGCAAACAACTCAATATTGTACTAGTGGCGAATCTACATGAGTACTCGCTACAATACATACCTGGACGGATGGAACTGAGATCGCCCTTCGTCCGGCTGGCCAGCTCGATCATCAGATTCCAGCACTACAGAACAAGGCAACAACCGGTGAGCAAACGGATGATGCGTCTCGTAGGACCATCTCTTCTCTAATGCAAGAATTAACCACATGTACGAAGAAAGCCCGAGCTTTAACACTGCACTTGCTTAAACAACCGATTCGTCGTCTGCTTAATTTGCTCTTTTCAGAGACCTTGCTCCGGCCCAAATCTGATCGACCATATAAAGATGTGCCTTTTGCGCTGATTAGCTGAGGTCTGCCTTTCGCGATCTGAGCTGTGTACTGATAATTCTTGCGAAAAAAACACACAAAAAAGTGTAGTGATAATTGCGTGACTAGCATATCAAATTTGACCACACGGCACAATATCCCCCCATGTACATAGCTGTGTTTTTGCTTTGTACAAAAGAAGTGCGACCGATCAATGACCAAACTTGACTACCTTTTAAGATTTGGAAGATCATGATTACCATGTGCCAAATGATGTCAAGCTAACTGTTTTCATAAATATGTCTACGCTGGTAAAACTGAATTTACGGACTGTAGGCACATTCTTTGTTCAACAACCTAGCTTAGCCCTATTCTATATGATTAGAGTTTTTACAAATCATATGCATACGAAACTGAGTGGTGACACATATGTTATCATATTGTTTATGTCAAAGCGGAATAAATACATAAACCGCTGCATAACAAATATGAAAACGCACATACAGTGGTTGAAAATACGGTCTTATCTAAAACCTACCACGTAAACAAGATATATATGACGAAAAACATGACGTACAATGGGCTATTTTTTTAGTCCTATCTTTACTACCAAGTATCCTTTACACTGTGTTTGGATGTTGGAAAACTGGCATGGAATTGGCAATTTGGAATTGCTGGCCCGCTTTCCCACGTTTGGGGTGGTCATGGAATTAAAGGGTGGAATTAGCAAAACTTTCCGAGCCCTCCGCCCCGCAAGCGTCCCGCTGCCTCGCTCAATTCCAAACTCCTTAGCTCGGAATTGCACGGAAAGAAGGCACCCCGCGTACCGCTTCACCTCCACAGAAACATCCGCCCCGATCGACTTTGCAGCACCAGGCGGCGCCGTAGCCGCCTGACCCTGCAGCCACCAGGCGCCGCAGCCGCCGGTAATCCCTCCTCCCTGCCCTCATCTTTCCCTTCCCGGCCGCCTCTCCCCGTTAGGCCACCTCTCGGCTGCGCCCATGGCCACCCCAAACCCTAATTTCAGACGGTTGTGGCCATGACGGCCGGTGGCAGAAGCTGGAGGTTCGGTTTGGCCGGTGCCCTCATCTTTCCTTCGTTCCAGCCGGTAGGATTGTGGTTAGGTTCGATGGCTTCTTGTTTGGCTATGTACAGGAAGTTGGGATCCATCTTGATCGTTTCATGTTGAGGATTTTCAGTAGTGTCGAGCCTGCTAGTTATCTGTTCTCTGTAGCTTGTTTGTGCCCTTAGTTCGTTAACCTTTGAGATATTGAGGGAATAGGTAGCTCATTACCTGGGACAAATCGTATGTGTTGTATCACGTATCTAGTCTGAACGTGATGCCTCGATCTGGTTAGTAGGTTCAGTTAGCTATTGTTCTAGCTAATTCCTGAAAGCACTGAACTTGCACTTTAAGTTATGGATTGTTATGTTCGTAATTTTGAGTTAAAATCCCACGGACGACTTTAATTTTTCATATGGCATTTGGTTTTAATTTATGCGTATTTATATTTGAATGTCTATGCTCTGAATAATTGGTTTTCAAACATTGTGTGCATTCTAGCATTATCATGTCTCAACAAGAGTTGGTTGCTTACATTACTGAAGAGAACAAAAGAAGAAAAAGAAAAAGGATCTTGTTGACAAAGATGTGGTTCGAGATGTCATGCATGGAACTTGCTTATCTTAGTACACAAAGGGCACCTAGAGACCTAGGATGTTTCAATGATGATGAGGAAAAGGTTGCATATAGAAAGTACATCTTAAAAAAAATGTATAATGGGTCCGAGGAAGCTTGCTATGATAATCTAAGGTTAACTAAAAGGAACTTCCATGACCTTTGTGCTATGTTCCGTGAGAAGTGTGGTCTCAAAGATAGCATCTATGTGACGGTAGAAGAAAATGTCGCTATGTTCCTACAAGTTGTTGGACATTGAATCAAAATGAGAGTTTTGGGTGGCTCGTATCAGCGGTCCATAGAGACTATCAGTAGGCGCCTCTCTACTGTGTTATCGGCCACCCTGTCTCTCACTGGAGAGTTTATCAAGCTTCCTGATCCTTCAGCGAACCCTCCCGACGATTACAAATGGAAGTGGTTTGGTAATGCACTTGGAGCACTAGATGGGTGTCATATTCGTGTGTATGTTAAAACTGCTGACAAAGGGAGGTATAGGAACCGAAAACAAGAAATCAGTACTAACATGCTAGGTGTGGTCGATTGGAACATGAAATTTCTTTATGTTCTACCTGGTTGGGAGGGCTCGGCATCAGACTCGAGAGTGCTGAAAGATGCTATGAGAAACCATCGCCAAGATGCATTTGTTGTACCACAGGGTACGAACCTTCCTCTTGGCTTTCTACTTCTCATATTTAATTGTTAGCTAACATATTTATTTGATAATAGGAAAGTACTACCTAGTTGATGCTGGCTACACCAATGGCCCGGGATTTCTATCTCCATTCAGATCCACGTGGTACCACTTGAAAGAGTGGGCTGCAAGTCTTCTAGGTCCCCAAAATGCAGAAGAGTTGTATAACCTGCGTCATGCTCGGCATTTGGGTAGATGATGCCTTATTTTGTGCTAGCTGGATGATGTTGCTATATTGTGTGATATTTTGTAC
Source organism: Poa annua (assembly GCA_026929855.1). Lineage (NCBI taxonomy): Eukaryota > Viridiplantae > Streptophyta > Magnoliopsida > Poales > Poaceae > Poa > Poa annua. The sequence goes on along the minus strand of CM049428.1, from coordinate 116,329,405 downwards.
CTTGTGTGCTTGGTTGAAACTAATATTTATGATTTATCTTTCTTACTGTTGCGTACCTTGCTATTTTTTACCTTGCTATTTTTTACCTTGTTATTTTGTATCATACTTGCAATTTTATACCTTACTTGTAGAAGCATGGCTGAACCAAAAGGGAAGAAACCTAGGAGTTACCTTACATGGACTACTGAGATGGACGCGACATTGTTGGTTGTCCTTGTTGAGCACCACAACATTGGTGATCGTGCTCAAAATGGTTGGAAGCCACATGTGTACACTGCTTGCATTAAGCATGTCAAGGAGAAATGTGATGTTGACATCATCAAGGACAACATTGTTGGAAGAATAAAAACGTTTGATAAGCATTATGAGATCATTAGCAAGATGCTTGCTCAGAGTGGTTTTGGATGGGATTGGGAAACCAACAAGGTTACTGTTGACAGTGACGAAGTCTGGACTCGTTATGTGGAGGTATCTAATTCTATATTTTGCTTTGTGGTTACTTTTGCACCCTCAATATCAACTCTAATATGTGTGTCTATTCTACAGGCGAACAAGGATGCACGTGCCTATAGGACCAAGGTAGTGCATAACTGGAGTGATATTGAGACTATTTATTCAAAAGACCATGCGAATGGTGCAGGTGCTAGGACGGGGGGTCAATGTGCTCAAGAACAAAATACTCCAGTTGTTGAAGAATCTCCCGAGGTGCCTCAAAAGAGGCAACGAACTGGTGATGATATCTTGTGCATGATGGGACAAATGAGAACATCGTTTGATGAAGCTTTGAAGACAGCTGAGCCACTACCGATGCCAAAGGCGACTCCTCCAACAGAAATCCTTGATGCACTCAAAAAGGTAGAAGGTTTGGAGGATTCTGATATGCTCATAGCTTACGGGAAGTTGATCGTCAATGAGCGCTTGTTCGAAGCACTCATGGCGCTCCCCGAGAACTTCATGAAGCCATGGCTCTTGACCTTGCCTTGATGTTCTACCTTATTTGGTGGTTGGTATAAACTCTGTGTGCGCTATGTGTGAGACATGATGTGTGCACTTTTCCTATTTGTTAGAGACATGAAAAATAGATTATATGTTGAAATTGAGGTTCGTACTAAATTTTTTGGTCACCTGCATGATGTTCCTGTGTCTTATTTAAATGATTTTAATGTTATTATGTGTGAAAAATAATATATAAACATTGTACTACGTACATATTATTTTTCATGCATGTACAAAAGTTTATATTGTCTAAAACCATCAACACATCCAATTCCATGGTTTGTACATCCAAACAGGAATTGGAATTGGTCACAGGCCTCTGTTTCCAGCAGGAAATTCTGAACACACCCAAACAACAGAATTGAATTCGAAAGCCAATTCCTTTCCATCCTGGATTTGAAATTCCTTCTCCAATTCAATTTCAGGCTAGTTTTCCAACATCCAAACACAGTGTTAACAATTTCTATTGAGACAACGGTTGCTTAGAGATCTCTTACTCTCTTAGATAAGAGAAGACAAACCTCTTTTTCTTGTTTCTCCCTTCTCTAACTCTGCAATTATCCTATGTAGCATTGCTAAGATAAAACTATTGTACATGTCCTAAGCACGGTTATTTACGTCGGTTGGTTTGTGCAAAAAAAAATTACGTCTGTTGGTCATCAACCCTGTTCCAGCACGGTCCGGATCAAACATTGGGCTCCACCAGGACGCCGATCTATCGATGCCGATCATGCCGTCGCGTCAAAAGCTTCCTCGTCTGCTTCATGCATGCATGCATGCATTATACTGTTCCTGGATCGACCTGGCCGGCATCTATCCATCTATAGTCCTACATGAGTTCTAGAACCATATCTCTCCAAAACATCTTTTCCGCCGATCGAAGATTTGGGCTGCGCCTCGCGCGCAACAGGATCGCGTAGCACGTGCATGGTTGCCGGTGCCTTTAGCAGACCGATCTGATCAGGTCGGGTCAGGATCGCACGTAATTGCCGATCGACAGAGCTAGGGCGGATCGAAGTCCTTTGTGCCTATCCATGGGAGCAGCTAGTCTGGTCGAATTTCCTCGAAAGACATGATATATAGGAGCACATTCCGAAATGCTTGCCACTCTTGTAGCTCGTATCTGAGCCTGGGGGCATATCTGATCTACCGCGCGTGGGAAAGCTCACATACCGCGCACTTGACATGGCAGTGGAATCACGATTTGGCCAACAGAACAGTAGGCAGTAGCAGAAAAATAAGCATGAATGCTGGCCGCAACAATGCGCACCTGACAACGGCCGCACACATGCATATATTTTAATTAAGGGCCTTCCGTCGATCGATCCTCTAGAAGAAAGCGCGAACTTGATCTGGTGCCGTCGCTCTCGCGGCACGAACCGAGTTCCCGATTGGCGCCACGGAAAGACTGGAACTGAAAAGAGGGAAAGGGCATGGTGTTTCTCTGAGCGTATCGAGACTGACATCGATCGATCGATCGATGATCGCGCACGCACATGATCGATCGATCTCCACATAGCTGAGCTAGTGCTGCTGCCGCTGCTAGTGGGCGTGGTGGAACTGGAACTTATTAGCGAGATCCTAGCTAGTGACTAGTGAGTGATCGCACCTATAGTGGCCGTTTTTTCTTTCTGACGCGTATACCCGTGTAATTAACTTGGTAGATGTCCTAGCGGCTGATAATAAGCCGGACCGGACGTTGTCTGCTGACCGGAACAGATCGGCTATTTTGTGGACTGTAGGTGTGCGAAGAAACATGTGCAGCAAGTTCCCTCTCCATTCTTTCTTCTTAAATCAGATAAGACAATACTCTTGGATACGCAGACAGCCCAATAGCCCATGTATGGATGTATCGGAGCATCGGTGGAGTACCATACACGGACACACCATAGTTTGAAGTATTGGTGCTTTGTAGTCTATTCCCCTTCCCCTAGTAGGATTAAAAACCTGTGTAAACGATTTCAGGTACCCACTGCCAGGAAACAGAGGTTCTGTATCGTCTGAGGTGATGGAGGCAACCACGTCCTGGACAAGGAGCGGGGTGAAGAGACAGGCGGACGGGCGTCCATGGCGATTCCGGTGACCTCGGACGGCTGCTGACCGGAGGCGACCCTGTCCCGCGACATCCATGTTCGCTGCCCGGCGACTGGCGGAGATGCTAAGGGCAAGTGTTGGGTGGACCTTGCGGGCGAGGATGCTGAGGACGCGGCCCTTGAGGCGGAACTGACGTTACGCTGCTCGCCGCCGATATCGACGACGTTTGGTGACTTCCTAGCGGTGGCGACGCGGCTAGCCTGCAAACGGCGCGCCGGGGAGGTTCCCCGGCGGCTCTGCGACGCCGGCCAGGGGCCCAGGGGGTCTCAGCGGCTACCATGCTTGCGCCTCGCTCCGGCGATGCTCCGGCGGAGGTGCTCGCAGCCCCAACGGCGTGCCCGGACCTCCTGCGCGAGCTCACGGTTTTGGCCGCCCAGGTGACCGCTCGGCGAGCGGCGGCTTCTTCCCCAGGTGCAGGAGGCGGCGCTGGCCTGGACCCTGGAAACCCTAGGACGCGACCCGTAGTTGGGCTAGGTGGGCTTGGTGGGCCAGGTAGGCCTCCCGAACTGCCACAGCCCACAGTAGAATGGCGGCGCCCGGGCAGGCAGATCCGGCCCACCGCCTGGTTCCTGCATTTGGGCCGACCCGGCCTGGGCCCAAATTCGGATCCCAAATCAGAAGTAAACATGCCTGCGCGCGTCGAAACCCTAGCCCACCCCAGAAACGCCCCTCCAGTCCGTTCCGCCGCCGCCAGCCATGATTTGCGCCATCGCAACTCCGCCCAGCCCGTGCGCCCGCGCCCTCGGACTCCGTCGCCGGCGTGGAACGCCGCCGCGACCATGAAGTGTGGCCGGACAGATGACTTGGAGGACGATACCAATCCGCGACACCGTCCGCGCTTGCCATCCCGTACCCTCCAGCCCGCACCTGCGCGCCGTCGGTCGCCACTCCGTAGGTCGCCGCCTCCACGTCGCTCGCCCCCACGCCCATATCGTGCCCCGTCGCGCAGGGCGCCGGACCTCTGGGACAGGCCCTCGGAACTCAACCGAGCCTCACATCTCCGTCGCCTTTCGCCGCGTGGGGAAGCTCCACCGCCGCGTCGGAACTTGCCGGCGAGGTCGCCGAGACCCCATGCCTCTCCGGCGGGGGGCGTCTAGGGAGGCTGAGCTCCGGAGGACGCTCGTGGGTCGGGAGCAGGGACGTCCGCGCTCACCTCTTCGCTCCTCGGAGGCGGGCTCGTGGATTAGGGACCGGGAGCGCCTTGCCCAGCCGCAGCCCCCGCCTAGGCAGCCCCATCCCGGAGGTCGCAAATGGAGCACCGACCAGGAAGAAGTCGAAGAAGCAGAAGAAGAAGAGCTCGACTGGGGTGGACGGTGGTGCGGGGGGGGGGGGGAGCCTAGGTGGGCTCCCACTTGTACTGGCCTTGACTACCCCTGGACGTGACCCGAGTAGGTCATCCCAGGTAGGGGTAGCTGCGCTCCGACCTTAGGGAGAGGAAGGGCGGGACTCACCGTCGAGGCGCATGTGCTTCAACTGTCGAGGCTCAGGTCACTACCGCTCGGACTGCACTCGCCCTCCGTGTTGCTTGAGGTGTGGAGACCCCGGACACGCTATTGGTGAGTGCCCCGTGCAGCCAGCCTAGCTTCACAGGTCCCGTCTAGAGACTCTGGGCCTCGGGCTAGAGGTGCTCTTCTTCTTTGTTGACTTGGGGGGGGGGGAGCCGAGGTCGGCACCCTAGAACCAGGCGACACTGACAGTGCTCCTGGACCAGCTGCCGGGGATAGCCATCGTGCTCACTATGGAGACTCTGAGGGAGGACCTGGCGTGGATTTCCCCTGATCACCAGTGGCAGATTCGGGAGCTTGCTCCCTCTGAGTTCTCCGTCGTGTTCTCCTCGACTGAGAGTCTGAGGCTCTGTTGCACACTGGACGAGTCCTTCTACACCCTGCCGCTCACCAGGATCCGTGTGTCCATCCGCCCCTCGACAGTCGTTCCCTCGGCTATCCCAACCCTCTAGTCTGTCTGGGTTCGCCTGTACGGACTACCAGAGGAGGCCCGGACGCAGTCCACTGTCGGGCTGGTGGCCCAGCTGCTGGGTAGGTTTGAGGAGGTGGACGCTGACTCCCTGGCTGGCGAGGGTCCAGTCCGCCTCCGTGTCCTAGTTCTCGACCCAGACTTGATCCGCGAGGACTTGCCGCCGTTCTACTTTGGGGGGCGGGGAGGGAACTGGGGAGCGGTGCTCCGGGTCGTCCCTGAGGGGGTGCATCCCCCTCCCTCGATGGTGGCAGACCCAACGAGGGACCCCTCGGACGAGGAGGGCGACCTGAGTGCCTCCCCCTCTGACGACGACCCAGGCTTGGACGACCACCAGGTGTCGGCTAAGTTTGTTGAGGCCCGGCCGGCTCCGGCACAGGTTTCTTCACCTTTTGCCTCGGTGACCGCGGGTTCTACCTCTGCTCTGGCCCTTCTAGCCCAGGTGCAGGCATCTTCTCCTACACCCTGTCCTGCTCCAGCTGAGCCGGTCCACTCTCAGAGTGCGCTGGCCAAGCTGCCGCCCGTCGACCGCCCGCGGACATCCCGCCCTGACCCCCAGCTCTTGTGACCCCCCCTCTTGCTCAGTACGGCACCAACTTTGGCTTGCCAGGGTTGGACGCCTCTTCACTTGGCATGTTGCCTACTGAGCCAGAGGAGGACTATGGGAGTGTGGGGCGGAGGTGGCTCCGCCGTCGTCGCCGCGATCTGCTGGTGCTCTCTGCTAAGTCCTCTCGCCAGGCTCGACTCCCACCTCGCCTGCGCTGTCGCCACCTCCGGTCCCGGCTACTCTGGCGGCCAGTACATGTGTGCTTCCCATGGTCTTCCCCGACACTCCTGTGGGGTACACAGACATCTCTGGCCCACCCCAGCCGCCAGGCAGCGCCAGTGCCCCAGACACCCCGCGTCAGTGCTAGGCTCGCCTCAGCACGAGGTGGGCTGGGGATGCCCGCGCCGACAGTTCAGGAGCTGGCGATCTAGAGGACCGCGGCCAGGAGGAGTCTAGGAGGTACCTTGCGTCGCTCACCTCTCGTTTCCTCGGGTTCGAGATTTTCTGTACTGGATGAGGTCCCTTTGGACCACTTGGTGCAGGTGGCCGATGATTGTGGCATTGTTTTTCGGGGCGAACAAGGCCCCAAGCTTGAGCAGGTGTCCGCCATCAAGGCGAAGGAAGTGTACGACGGGGCTCTTGCTACCGCACGAGCTCAGGTCGAGCCAGTACGGGAGACAGCCCCTGAACCTGCCGCCTCGGGGCAGGCGTCACCTCCCTCGGCCTCCGATGCGAGGAAGGCTCCCCTAGTGAGGCCCCTCCAATCGTTCCTCCCCAGGTGGGGAGGAAACGCGGGCGGCCACCGAAGGTGGTCTCCAGCCCTCGTCGTCTAGTAGACCACGTTCCGCCCCCCCCCCCCCCCAAGTGAGGCCTCTCCCAACGCTCTTCCCCAGGTGGGGAAGAAACGGGGACGCCCTCCGAAGGGCCCGGCACAGCCCTCAACAGCTGTTAGAGCTCGATCCGTCCCCCGTAAGGGGACAACCCTCGACATTGTTTCATGATGGATACAATCATAAGATTATTCGATTGGAACATGCGGGGGTTTGGGCAACCCGGACGTCACAAGCAGCTCCGGGACTACATACGACAAGAGGATGCGAACATTGTGGGGATTCAGGAGACGATCCGTCAAGACTTCTCCATCAAGGAGCTGCAGAGACTTACCACACACAAATTTGTGTGGCAATGGCTCCCTGCTAGTGGGCACTCTGGGGGTATCCTCATTGCGGTAAAGGAGGAGACCTTTGAAGTGGAGGATATGGACCGGGGCGAGTTCTATGTGAGCATGCTTATCAGACACAAATGATCATCCTTCAAGGTGGGAGGTGATCATTGTGTATGGACCCGCTGACCATACTAGAGCACCGTCGTTCCTCGCTGAGCTGAGCACGAAGGTGGAGCGGTGCTCCACCCCACTTGTCATTGCCGGGGACTTCAACTTATTCGAGCTCCGGAGGACAAGAGTTCGGCGAATGTGGACCCCCGGAAATGAGAATGTTCAACGATTGCATAGCGGATCTCGCTCTTAGAGAGATTCATAGGGTGGGAGCTCTCTACACTTGGTCGAATAACCGGGTAGACCCTATCCAGAGTGTACTGGACAGGGTGCTCGTCTCAGTCGACTGGGAGATGGCATACCCTCTTTGCTCTCTCCGTGCGATCACCAGGATAGGATCCGATCACTCACCCCTACTGCTGTCATCTGGAGGCGCCGCGCCACCAAGGCTGAACCGGTTCCACTTTGAAAACTTTTGGCTAGGTCAGCCAGGCTTTGTGGAGGCCGTTCGCCTGAAGTGGACATGGGCTGCCAACCACCCTACGCGTTTTTTCAATGTCGTGGATGTCTGGCACCACTGTGCACAGATGGTGCGCCAGTTCATGAGGGGTTGGGGCGCCAATCTTGGTGCGGCCCTTCGACAACAGTAGGCGGCTTTACTACGGGACATTCAACAGCTGGACAGTACGTCAGACTCGGTCAGTCTGACGGCTGACCAATGGGTCCAGCGGTATGCGTTGGAGAGCTCCCTTATGGAGATCTTCAAGGGTGAGGAGCTGTTTTGGCGGCAGCGGAGTCGCCAAAACTGGCTCCTCAAGGGCGATGCGAATACGGCATACTTCCACACGATAGCCAATGGCGGTCGCAGGAAATGCTCGATTCCTTTCCTCTGGGAGAACGATCGTCTGTTGGAGGTTCCAGCAGAGATCTCATCCCATATCTACTCCTTTTATAAGGAGCTGTTCTCGGCAGGTCCCCGTTCCGGGATATCCGTGGCAGTGGACTTATGGCCGGTACGGTCTAGAGTCTCACACAGGGAAAATGCGGACTTAACCCTCCCATTCCTGCCGGAAGAGGTGCAGAAGGCGGTGATGGAGATGAAAGCCAATTCGGCCCCAGGGCCGGATGGTCTTCCGGTGGCCTTCTTCTAGACTTTCCGGAAAGTCTAAGGCCGTGATTATGCCTATGTTCCAAGAGTTTTATATTGGAACGTTGGTGCTATCACGGCTGAACTTTGGTGTGGTGACCCTGATTCCCAAGGTAGTGGGAGCCACGGACATCCGCCAATTTTGTCCCATCACTGTACTTAACGTCGTCTATAGGATCCTATCTAAGGTTTGTGCCGTGAGACTCGCCCCCGTGTTGGAGCGGATCACACATCCTTACCAGTTCGCCTTTTTGAAAGGTCGGTTCATACACGATGGGATTCTAGCTGTTAGTGAGATTATTCATGAGGTGAAAACACGCTGCCAGAAAGGCGTGTTCCTCAAGCTAGACTTCCAGAAGGCGTATGACCGCCTAGATTGGGCCTTCCTCCGCTTGGTTCTGGAGCGGAGGGGGGTTGATGATAGGATGATTGGGTGGATCATGCAGTTAGTGATGAGTGGCAACACTGCCATTAACGTGAATGGGGAAGTAGGTCCCTATTTTCGTTCTACATGTGGAGTTAGGCAGGGGGATCCAATCTCCCCTCGGCTCTTCAACTCCGCGGTAGATGCTCTTGAGGAGGTATTAGAGCGTGCTAAGACCGCCGGCCACGTCACTGGTGAGGTGGGACATCTTGTCCCGGGGGGGGGGGGGGGGGGGGGGGTGGTGACCCACTTACAGTATGCTGATGACACTATGATCATGGTAGAGGGGTCGGAACTGGATATAGTTAATCTCAAGTTCTTACTCCTTTGCTTTGAGGCCATGTCGGCCCTTAATAACAACTTTTACAAGAGCGAGCTCGTGGTTTTAGGGTACTCGGAGGAAGACCAGCAGAGGATCGCGGACAACATGAACTGCAGGTTGGCGACATTCCCAGTTACGTATCTGGGAATGCCGACCAGGGACTCTCGGATCCTGGCTAAGAATTTCGCACCCCTTGTTGCACGAGTTAAATCAAAATCAGAACCTTGGCAGGGGAGGTTCACCTCCAAGGGTAGCAAGACGATCTTGATTGACTCGTGCATGTCTAGTCTCGCCTTGTATATGATGCGGATGTATATCTTGCTGGACGGGATCCATGCTAGCATTGACAAAGAGCTGGCTAGATTTTTCTGGCAAGCGTCGTCTGGAAAACGGAAGTACCATATGGTGAAGTGGGCCGACATTTGCGCCCCCAAGGAGTTTGGGGGCATAGGTATACTTGCGTCACGACACATGAACTAGGCCCTCATGTTACGCTGGGTCTGGAGGATTCTTCGAGGTGAGGGGGGCCACTGGCTTGACTTGGTGAAAGCCAAGTATCTTAGGGGCTGCCCCTTGTTGCCGTGTGAGCGCAAAGAGGGGTCCCAGTTCTGGCATGCCATCCAATCCATTAAGGAGCATATCAGACTAGGGGTGGTCTCTTCCGTACGTAACGGACGTGATACCCTATTCTGGCTTGACTCCTGGTGGGGCGGAAGGCCGCTACGATTTGGGTTCCCGGATCTTTTCGCGATTTGTGCGGATCCTTTGGTGTTGATTACCTCTGCCTTCCAGCAGGGGCGGTGGAAAATTGGGTTCCGCCGCACATTTGGCCCTGGGGTAGTAGGGGAGGTTGCGAGCTGGAGGTCCTTGCTCGCATTACTACCCCTAGCCATGTCTGACAGCCCAGATAGGGTCGCTTGGAGCCTTACGCCTCCGAAGCACTTTTCCGTCGGCTCCGCGTACCAGGCCCTTTTTAGAGGACATGAGTTGTCCTGGACTAAGCACCTTTGGAAGGCTCCTTTGCCTCTTAAGATCAAGAGCTTTACTTGGCAGCTTCTCCGTGACTGACTCCCTTCGGGCGTGGAGGTGGTTAAGCGTTTGGGACCTGGTGATGGCACCTGTCCCCTTTGTGCGGTCCCCGAGACGAGGACCCATATCCTATTCTCTTGTCCTGCAGCTCGCTTCCGGGAAGTGCAGGCGAACCATATCGGAAGGAGGAGGTCCCTCTTTTGGTTGGTGTTCGCGGCGATGACATGGACCCTTTGGACGATCCGTAACAAGATGGTCATCGAGCATGTATTACCACGACGGGCCACTGACTCAGTTTTTAAATTCTTGGCTTTCCTACAGGAGTGGCACCCCTTGGCTAGACAGCGGGACAGGCAGCGGTTGGACGACATTCTGGAGGATATCCTGAAGGCGACACACCTTCTTTCCTCACCGACCAGCCGTTGAGCTCTACGTGGTAGAGTTTGTATCAGGACTTGTAGTTTTATCTTTCGGCTTTGTTGTGTTGTGGCCCCAGCAAAAACTTTGTTTCTCTCGCACTTCAGTTTCCTCTGACGTTGGTTTGTAATCGGTGGATGGTTGCTTTATTTATAAAGCGGGGCGCAAGCCTGTTTCGTGGTGGTGGTACTGAAGGAGATATGCCCAAGAGGCAATTAATAAAGTGTATTTCTTTTTCATACCTCGTTTGTTCATAATATGTTTTTGTGTCATGCTATAACCGTATTAAGTGGAAAAATTAATACGGGTGTAATGCGTAAACAACCAAGTCCCTAGTAGCCTCTACTAAGACTAGTTTCGTTGTGCAATCGATGATCGAGGTTTCCCGATCATAGGGCATGGTGCCGGTCGGCAATGGAATTAATATCGTTGGAGAACGATGTGATGGACATACCCATATTTGGAGGGCGTAGCCATTACGCCTTTGACCGTGAGACCAACTCTTATTGTTATTCCTGGAAGATACTTTGATTGCACCAAACATCGTATCTTAATTAGTATGACAATAGCGGTGATAGTTTTGGGTATCGGAAAGGAGTAGTTGAGACGAGGGGTCAAGAGCGGGATTTGACAGTCCGCGTAGCAGGATAGATACTCTAGGGCCCACTCGGTGAGATCATGTCTATGAAGGGGATCGTGTGCAGAAAACAAAAAAATTCCTAGCAACGATATCCTTAAACTAGCCAAGATCTACACTATGTAGATATAGTAGTACGGCGGAGATCAGAATACATACCCTCGTAGACCGAATAGCGGGGATTACGCTCCCGCACAAGCGTTGCCGACGAAGACGACGTAGCCGACCTCTAGGTCGCGGAGAACTCGGCGCGACGAAGACGACGAAGATGACCTCAAGGTCGGGTGGAGGAAGTAGGCCTCCGAGTACCGCTAGCGCAGCACCTCGCAGGGCGTCACACACATACGGTGGAGACGACAGCCTCCGAAGCTCTAGTCCAGGACGAGCAGCGGAAGACTTGGACCGGAACACCAGCAGCGCGACAGCGGGCTAAGGTGGAAGAAATCCCCCTCCTCTACTCGGCGCGGCTCCGACAAGGGAACCACGAGATCGAGAGAGAAATTGGGAATTAATTGGTGAATTAAAAGGCCAGGGGTGCCCCTTCTTATATAGGCTCCCGGGGGAAGCCAACCTCCCTAGCCAGGCAATGTGGGACTATCCCACAGCCATGGTGCGGCTAGGGATGGTGCGCTGGCCCTAGGTGGGCCCCATTTGGCCCACCTAGGCCGGCCAAGCCTCCCCCACAAAATTCCCTTGAGAGTTCCCCCCCCCCCCATGGGCCTTCTTTCGACCAGAAGGCCCATTTAGGGAAATCAGCCTAAATAAATTCGAAAATAAATATATAAAATCATATTTGCATATTAATTACACTAATTAATATCAAACATAATATATATAATTTTTCCTAGCTCCGAAAACTCTTTCGGCGCTGCCCGATCTCCATCGGACCCCTCCCGGGACGCTCCCGGTGATCTCTTTCCTTTCCGGTTGTCTTGTCGAAACCCCTTAAGTGTGTTACCCTAGCGGTTCGATATAATAACAGGTACGATCAAGACTCCTCTATGATCGACGACTAACTCGTAGGCCTGGACCCCATGAATTAATCCCTGTGATATAACGAATGACTTTCATCTATCAAACCTGGACATATAGTCTTAAACCCTTTGTCATGTCGATACTTAGCGCGTCCGAGTATCATTATCAGATATCTCCATACCTAGCATGATCTCGTTACCGACATCGCTATCTTCTACTCGTCTATGATATTATGTCAGCTGGTGACCTAGTCACATGTTTGCAAACTCATTTGACATAATCTCACCGAGTGGGCCCTAGAGTATCTATCCGGCTATGCGGACTGACAAATCCCGCTGTTGACCCCTCGTCTCAACAACCCCCTTCCGATACCCAAAAGTATCACCTATCATTGTCACACTATATAAGATATGACGTTTGGTGCGATCAAAGTATCTTCCAGGGACAATAAGAGTTGATCTCACGGTCTTAAGGCGTAATGACTATGTCCTATAAATACTGGGTATGTCCCTCACATCGTTACACCTAACGATATGACTTCCATTGCCGACCGGCGCCATGCCCTATGATCGGAAAACCTCGATCATCAATCGCGCAACGAAACTAGTCTTAGTAGAGGCTACTAGGGACCTGGTTGTTTATCTACCACACCTGTATTAATGTTTCCGCTTAATACAGTTATAGCATGGTATAAAACATATAATGAACAATTGGGATATTGCCAATAAACTATGTTTATTAAGTGCCTCTAGGACATATTCCCTTCAGTCTCCCACTTGCACTAGAGTAACACTTAATCTAGTTTACAACCTGGTAAAAGCTCAACACCCATAGCATCTTGGTGCCTGCTTGCCTTGTGGAAGAGGAATACAGTCAATAGAACTCACACATTGAGATCTATATGTGCTTTGCAACACTTCTATGTCACTTAGTTTGACATAATCCCGTATCTTACGATGACAGTGAAATATATCCAAGTGGATGGAGTGAGACTCGAGCATTCGCGTAGCATGCGCCTTAAAAGTCTAAGAGATCTATTAAGGGGACCACCTACGCTCGGAAAACTGCTCAGTCCAATCACACTTGCTACTTCTGAAGTCGCGATATATTTCTATCCCTATGTAGATTGTGCGACAGTGCATTCATATGCGAGTTCGCAAACTAACCATGTCTATCTTCAAAATAAAGGACATCTCCTATATGAGATTTCTAGTCGTATGGGTCAGTGTAATAACTTGCATCATCGTAACCGCTTTACGGCAAGTTGCCATTCCACTCTTACCCGTTACTAGAAAAGCTATCTTCAGTTCTCATAGACACTGAAGAATAAACTTAACGTTTGTTCATTGATCTACACAAGGATCACTCTAGAACCTGTTCTTCAACCAAGAACTTGGGTCACACTAAGTCGAGCTTTCAGTCTGATAGCATCTATGTCTGATAGATAGATAATGTCGAACATCATTTGCTATTACTGAAAATGCCAATATAAACTTAATATTTTACCTAGTCATACAAGCAAGAACCTCTTTCTTTGCTTGTCCTATTCTGAAACACTTCAGAATCCGGACTTAGGAAATATTCCGACTTAATGTTATTAAGCCCCTTACGATCTATACAGTTATAAATCGGATGCCTAATACTCCTAACTTCATTTCATAGAAAATTTAATCACTTAAATAATCCTTTACACTCTACTAGAGGATCTGTGTCATTTAATATGTCGTTACATACAAAATCACGAATGACACCTACCTCCCACTCAAATATGCCTTCCGCATATAAGATCAAGCAAAGCTACTTAGCTCCCACTCAAATATGCCTTCTGCATATAAGATCAAGGAAAGCTACTTTGCTCCCACTCACTTCTTTGCAAATGTAAGTTTCTTCAACTATTTTGGACAACTCCAAAATCATTTGATCACATTATCAAAGTGAAGATTCCAGCTCCGATATGCTTGCTTCAGCCCATGAATGGACCACCGAAGTTTGCATACATGTTTAGCATCCTCAGGATTACAAACCATTCTTAATAACACTATTAAGAACCATGGTTTTCTCATCCATCTATCAATTTCTCATTCCAAATTATAGTAATTGCTAAACGACCCAGAATAGATTTAGGCTTCGCCACTTGAGACAAACTCTCATGTGGTCTGTCGGAACTGTTTCACGACAAATCGAATCTGCTCAATGTCTACTCTCTCATAAAATTCCATATACTATTAACATCCTAGATGCCATCAAGAAGATATCCCAAGTCAATACCTGGTAATCGTATATGTATTTTATTTCGGATCACAAATGACTCATAGCCATTTCTCGGACTTTGGTTCACCATCTCTTCTTCGTAGTTCGTAGGTCTATCATATTCCATTAATATGACCTTCATAGCAAGATTGTCGTAACACACAGTGTGGAAAACAACCTCGTATGCCTACGCTCTTAGTATGAGCTCAGAACATCATGATCTTGAATCATCATCTTTTTCAAGCTGTGGAGCCTGACACCGAAAACACTTTCGGTTGCGCCACTCTGATGTCTAGAGAAGAAGTTCACCAACTTCATCTTGCTCTACTTTCTTTCTCACTTATACCCTCGGACAAGAAACTATTTCTTTCGCAAGGTATATCCCGGCAATGATTTTGCCTATGTCGTGAGACATGTACCCAACTAACTCTTAAGGTAGGGTATACTACAAAGATTAATCCATTTTAGGTTCGATTACATCGAAACACTAAATTGCTGAAACGACAATCCAGGCTAAAAAGCCATGCCATCACTCGTATGGTATTGTCTCCATGGATTCAAATGGTTTCCCTATTTGCTAACGTAAGTGTTTACGTTTCTACCATATGACTCTAATGATCACAATAATTCGGTAAGAGATTTATTTACCACACACTATCCGATAGAGTGTAATTACGACGTCCTAACACACCATGACACTATGGTGTTCCATGCGACGTAATTTGTGGAACTCTTCTCACAAGTCTTCCAATGATGTGCCAACATTATAAGTCAAATCTTTATTTCCTCGATCTGCATCGCGGGAATTAGATTTTCTTGTTAAGTTTATTTCCTACTTCATTCTGGACTTGTTTGATTGAATCAAAATTTCCAGGCCAACATTCCCCGAGTGGATATCCATATATCTATTCGAATGTTCATGAAGTCTATGAAATAAAGACTTCCACTATACGTTAAAGTACTTCATTGATTCACATACACCGAAATGCACGATTCTCAACAAGCTATACTCAAAACGTTCAGTGAAGTTCACGAAATAAAGGTCTCCACTACCCGTCAATTACTTCATTGAACCACATACATCTCTATGTATGACTATCAATAAGTTATATGGCCGCTTTCCGAAAACGGTGTCACAGTTATTTTGCAAGTGTCAAAAGATCAAATCTTAGGACTTGTAGGTCCATCCAGTGTGGAGCTAATGCATATAACATTGACATGACTAAACGGTAGTGCCACACATATGTGGTGTCTTTATTAAGTTTGTATCCTTTGGCATTAATATTATGAATGTGGGAGCTTCTACCATCTAAATTCAAATCGGCATATGATCATTACTTCATAAATATTGGACACCAATTTGTCACTATCATGTATGAACAAGTGTCTCGCTAGAGGAGACACACTTGTAACGATCATACTAACAGGCGATCATAAAGAATTTACCCAAATGGTAGATCTAGAGGGAGAGTGTCTATGGCCGTCACAACCACTTGATTGCCATTATCAATACGCAATGTCGCCTCATCCTTTCAAGCTACTCAAGCAGTAAACCTGGTTTTTCACAGAACATGACTAGTTCAAAACTTAGTCACTACTACGAGTACTTGCTTAGCTAAAACATTCATAACATGTATATCATATATACACCATCATCATTGATGACTTCCGGCGATCTGTTTCATCTTCTTGATACTTCCACCGTAATCAAGAACCATGAAGGTGAACGATTCCCCTTGCATGACATAGTCTATGACAGAGGATTTGCACTTGGCAACGATGTCTGTCATCCAGTGATTGAGCTGAGCGAGGCGTCTCAATGTTCATTAATCATGAACATATGTCATTAAGTATGACCGCCACGTGCTCCCTCAATGTGTGTATTCTCTTCCATCTTGGTTGAGAAGACAATCAGCCAACGTACTGATAAACTTCATCAACCCAACGTTTGGTGTACCCCGAGTTTAGCGACCATATCATATGTTCGCGATAAAAAACTCGTACCCACCGTTGGTTCTCTATGGCAGAGATCATAGCATACACTGGACTATGATGATATCATCCGCATAAAATCCGATAATCCAAATTATCTTTTGTCAGCGGAATCTCCGGGGTTATCTCCTAGCGGGTATTGTAACACAAAGAGCTAACGGTTTAAACAAGGAGTATCCTCAAGCTAAAGCATAAAACTATGAAGTTTGGATCCAACGTTTTAAGTTTCTCAATCGCAGGAATGCGCCTAATTTGAAAAGATGCTATCACAATGGTTAATATCTACAAAGGTTTGCAAAACAGACTCTGTTCATTATATTCTGAGTTCTAGTATTTTAGAATATAACTATCCGAACTCCCACTCAAACGAACATCCCTCCTGGTCGTTTAAGCGATTACACGACCCCCATCCATTGCACCACCCCTCATCATCAGAGCCGGCGGCACAACTTCAAGAGTTGACAAATTTCCGCCACACCAATTTTGTGACTCGTGCTCGACCTTTCGGTCTTCCTGTTCCGAGGCCATATTTCTGAATATGCTAGGCTCGCCACCAAAAACCTCCACGCTGACGCTTGTGCAACATGGCTTGCACCCACTGTATGCGAACGACGAGATGTCTGACACCCGATCATCACGGCCTGCCTCATAACGTAGAACTTTCTTGGTGGTGCGCGTTGGAGGGAGAACACTAGTGGTATTTTGAAGGGATCATCTTATATAGCTACCGCCGTGTAACTAATGTATACTATACACACAATCACACAATATAAGATGCACACAAAACATCAAATGTAATGCAATGTGATATAGTCCATTGCGCCATGGTCTTGTTGGCGCCCGCAGTTTATAAACAATTTAATAAACCTACCTTGACCATATCACATAGCCCCTGCAAAATAAAGTTAGACGCTTCTACTTTATCTTTTGCATATTTTACGTGGCTTGGGGCTTTCGTAAATAGAACCGCTTCATACCTACGAACCTTATGACCACAACAACGATTCAATAATTGCATGTTTAAGCATCCCTTTGGGGCCCTCCATTGAAAATGCAAGACCAACTAAAGAGAGAGAAACAGGCACCCGCCAGCCACAGATACGGTACAAGCCGTATGTCAGTAGTGGAACCAGTCTCGCGTAAGCGTACGCGTAAAGTCGGTCCGGGCCGCTTCATCAACTCGATGCCGCTGGAATCACAAGTGCACGCTAGAGGGTAGCAAATAACAGGAACGGTGCCCCCGTGCAGAACACGGGTTCTAACATCGTACAACTATATCTACGATAGATCGGCTCTGATACCACTGAAGGGGATCGCGTGCAGAAAACAAAATTTTTCCTAGCAACGATATCCTTAAACTAGCCAAGATCTACACTATGCAGATATAGTAGTACGGCGGAGATCAGAATACATACCCTCGTAGACCGAATAGCGGGGATTACGCTCCCGCACAAGCGTTGACGACGAAGACGACGTAGCCGACCTCTAGGTCGCGGAGAACTCGGCGCGACGAAGACGATGAAGATGACCTCAAGGTCGGGTGGAGGAAGTAGGCCTCCGAGTACCGCTAGCGCAGCACCTCGCAGGGCGTCACACACATACGGTGGAGACGACGGCCTCCGAAGCTCGAGTCCAGGACGAGCAGCGGAAGACTTGGACCGGAACACCAGCAGCGCGGCAGCGGGCTATGGTGGAAGAGATCCCCCTACTCTACTCGGCGCGGCTCCGACAAGGGAACCACGAGATCGAGACAGAAATTGGGAATTAATTGGTGAATTAAAAGGCCAGGGGTGCCCCTTCTTATATAGGCTCCCGGGGGAAGCCAGCCTCCTTAGCCAGACAATGTGGGACTATCCCACAGCCATGGTGCGTCTAGGGATGGTGCACCGGCCCTAGGTAGGCCCCATTTGGCCCACCTAGGCCGGCCAAGCCTCCCCCACAAAATTCCCTTGAGAGTTTTCCCCCCATGGGCCTTCTTTCGACCAGAAGGCCCATTTAGTGAAATCAGCCTAAATAAATTCGAAAATAAATATATAAAATCATATTTGCATATTAATTACACTAATTAATATCAAACATAATATATATAAATTTTTCCTAGCTCCGAAAACTCTTTCGGCGCTGCCCGATCTCCATCGGACCCCTCCCGGGACGCTCCCGGTGATCTCTTTCCTTTCCGGTTGTCTTGTCAAAACCCCTTAAGTGTGTTACCCTAGCGGTTCGATATAATAACAGGTACGATCAAGACTCCTCTATGATCGACGACTAACTCGTAGGCCTGGACCCCATGAATTAATCCATGTGATATAACGAATGACTTTCATCTATCAAACCTGGACATATAGTCTTAAACCCTTTGTCATGACGATACATAGCGCGTACGAGTATCATTCTCAGATATCTCCATACCTAGCATGATCTCGTTACCGACATCGCTATCTTCTACTCGTCTATGATATTATGTCAGCTGGTGACCTAGTCACATGTTTGCAAACTCATTTGACATAATCTCACCGAGTGGGCTCTAGAGTATCTATCCGGCTATGCGGACTGACAAATCCCGCTGTTGACCCCTCGTCTCAACTACCCCCTTCCGATACCCAAAAGTATCACCTATCATTGTCACACTATATAAGATATGACGTTTGGTGCGATCAAAGTATCTTCCAGGGATAACAATAAGAGTTGATCTCACGGTCTTAAGGCGTAATGACTATATCCTATAAATACTGGGTATGTCCATCACATCGTTACACCTAACGATATGACTTCCATTGCCGACCGGCGCCATGCCCTATGATCGGAAAACCTCGATCATCAATCGCGCAACGAAACTAGTCTTAGTAGAGGCTACTAGGGACCTGGTTGTTTATCTACCACACCTGTATTAATGTTTCCGCTTAATACAATTATAGCATGGTATAAAACATATAATGAACAATTGGGATATTGCCAATAAACCATGTTTATTAAGTGCCTCTAGGGCATATTCCCTTCAGTCTAATGAGCTTGTAAGCATGTGACTTGGTCATGGAGACATCAAATCATAGACGAGTAGAAGATAGCGTTGTCGGGAACGAGGTCAAGCTAGATATGGATATATCTATGAACGATGCTCGGACACGCTAAGTATCGCCATGGATAAAGGTTTAAGACTTTACGTTCAGGTTTGATAGATGAAAGTCATTCGTTATATCACAGGGATTAATTCATGGGGACCATGCCTACGAGTTAGTCATTGATCGGAGAGGAGTCTCGATCATGTCTGTTATTATATCGAACCTCTAGGGTAACACACTTAAGGGGTTTCGACAAGAGAACAGGAAAGGAAAGATATCACCAAGAACGTCCCGGGAGAGGTCCGATGGAGATCGGGCAGCGACGAAATAGTTTTCGGAGCTAGAATAAATTATAAATAATATGTTGGATATTAATTAGTGTAATTAATGTCTAAATATGATTTTATATATTTATTTTCGAATTTATTTAGGCTGATTTCCCTAAATGGGCCTTCTGGTCGAAAGAATGCCTAAGAGGGGAAAATTCCCTAGGGGAATTTTGTGGGGGGCTTGGGGGCCGACCAAAGTGGGCCAAGAGTCCCACTAGGGGGCCGGCGCACCCAGCCATGCCGCACCAGGCATGTGGGATTAGTCCCACATTGCCTGGTGTGGAGGTTGGCTCCCCCCTGGGAGCCTATATATAGAGGGGCACCCCTGGTCTTTTAATTCACCAATTAATTCCCCAATTCTCTCTCGATTTCGTGATTCCCTTTGTCGGAGTTGCGCCGAGTTGAGAGGGGGATCTCTTCCACCATAGCCCGCTGTCGCGCTGCTGTTGTTCCGGTCTAAGTCTTCCGCTGCTTGTCCTGGACTGGAGTTTCGGAGGCCGTCGTTTCCACCGTACGTGTGTTAACGCCCTGCGAGGTGCTGCGCTAGCGGTACTCAGAGGTCTTCTTCCTCTACACGACCTTGAGGTCGGCTTCGTCGGTCTCCATCGACAATGTTTGTGCGGGAACGTAATCCCCGCTTTCGGTCTACAAGGGTATGTATTCCGATCTCTGTTCGTACTACTATATCTGCATAGAATAGATCTTGACATGTTTTAAGGATATCGTAGCTAGGAATTTTTTTGTTTTTTGCACATGATCCCCTTCAGTGGAATCAGAGCCGATCTATCTTAGATATAGCTGTATGCTGTTAGAACCCATGTTCTGCACGGCGGCACTGTTCCTGTTATTTCATACCCTCTAGCGTGCACTTGTGATTCCAGCGGCATCGAGATGATGAAGCGGCCCGGACGGACTTTATGCGTACGCTTACGCGAGACTGGTTCCACTGCTGACATACGACTTGTACCGTATCTGTGGCTGGCGGGTGTCAGTTTCTCTCTCTTTAGTCGGTCTTGCATTTTCAATGGAGGGCCCGAAAGGGATGCTTAAATATGCAATTATTGGATGGTTGTTGTGGTCATAAGGTTCGTAGGTATGAAGCGGTTATATTTACGACAGCCCCAAGCCACGTAAAATATGCAGAAGATAAAGTAGAAGCGTCTAACTTTATGTTGCAGGGGCTATGTGATATGGTCAAGGTAGGTTTATTAAATTGTTTATAAATTGCGGGCGCCAAGAAGACCATGGCGCAATGGACTATATCACATTGCATTATATTTGATGTTTTGTGTGCATCTTATATTGTGTGATTATATATATTAGTATATATTAGTTAAGCGGCGATAATTATATAAGATGATCCTTTCAAAATACAACTAGTGTTCTTCCTCCAACGAGCACCACCAAGAAAGTTCGGCAGGCCGTATCGATCGGGTGTCAGACATATCGTCGTTCGCATATGGTGGGTGTAAGCCATGTTGCACAAGCGTCAGCGTGGAGGTTATAGTGGCGAGCCTAGCATATGCAGATATGGCCTCAGAACACGGAGGCCGAAAGGTCGAGCACGAGTCACAAATTTGGTGTGACAGACAATTGTCTACTCTTGAAGTTGTGTTGCCGGCTCTGACGATCGATGAGGGGTGGTGTAATGGATGGGGGTTGTGTAATCGTTTAAACGACCAGGAGGGATGTTGGTTTGAGTGGGAGTTATGTTAGTTATTTTCTAAATATTCTATAACTCAAAATTATTATGAACAAAGTCTTATGTTGTTGCAAATTCCATTGTAGATGTCTCGCCCCTCGTTTGACCTAGGTATGTTCCCTGAGAAAGAAAAGCTTAAGACCAATGGGTCAAACTTCATGGCCTGGTTCCACAACCTAAGGATCCTCCTCAATCCCCATAGGGTGGCCTACGTCATTGAGGCCGCCATAGGTGTCCCTCCCGTAGATGAAGCCTCTGAGGATGAGAAAAAGGTCTTCCAGACCAGATCGGAGGATTCTGCCTTTGTCCAGAGTGGCATGCTCTATGCCATGGAAGCCGACCTACAGAAGTGCTTTGAGAAGATGAGAGCCTTTGAGATTATTTCTGATCTCAAGGCTATCTTCGCGCCGCAGGCTAAGGCTGAGAGATATGAAGCTTCTGAGCTTTTCTTCTCGACCAAGATGGAGGAGCATAGCAGTGTGAGCGAGCATGTGGTCAAGACGTCTGGCTACGTTCAGCGCTTGAATGCTCTGGAATGCAAGATTCTCGATGAGCTGGCGATTGATAGGGTGTTACAATCGTTGCACCCTAGCTATAAAGGCTTCATCATGAACTACAACATGCAGGGCATGGCTAAGTCCCTGGGTGAAGTGTTCGTGATGCTCAAGATTGCTGAGGTGGAGATCAAGAAGAACATGTTGTTGATGGTCAACAAGACCGTCGATTTTAAGAAATCCGGTGGCAAGGGAAAACATAGGTGGAAGTCCAGGAGGGAGGGCAAACTGGTTGCCAAGCCCAAGACTAACATATATGGTCCCAGAGCTGGCGTGGAATGCTTCTACTGCAAGGGAAAAGGTCACTAGAAGCGCAACTGCCCCAAGTACCTGGAGGATAGGAAAGCTGGCAAAACAGTCGACAAAGAGCAAGGTATATTTGATATACATGTTATAGATGTGTACCTTACATCCGCCCGTAGCAACACTTGGGTATTTGATATTGGTTTTGTTGCTCATATATGTAACTCTCAGGAGGAGTTACGGAATAAACGGCGGGTGGCTAAGGATGAGGTGACGATTCGCGTCGGCAACGGATCGAGAGTCGACGTGGTGGCTGTCGGCACGCTCCCTCTACGTCTACCATCGGGATTAGTTTTGGTTTTAAATAAGTGTTATTTTGTACCATCCTTGAGTGTAAACATTATAAGTGGGTCTTGCCTGTTACAAGACGGTTATTCATTTAAATCAGTATCAAGCAGTTGTGCTATTTATATGAATGATATCTTTTATGTTGATGCTCCCGAGAGTAATGGTTTATTCTTGTTGAATCTCGATCGTAGTACTCACATCCATAACATAGAAGCCAAACGGATTAAGTGTAGTGATGATACCGCCATGTATATGTGGCATTGTCGTCTTGGTCATATTGGTATAAAGCGCATGAAGAAACTCCACTCCGATGAACTTTTGGACTCGTTGGATTTTGGATCCCTCGATACATGCGAACCATGCCTTATGGGAAAAATGACCAGGACACCGTTCAAAGGTTTCGTTGAACGGGCGTCGGATTTATTGGGGATCATACCTACAGATGTGTCTGGACCAATGAGCGTTTCGACACGCAATGGTTATCGTAAGTTCGTCACCTTCACTGATGACTTGAGTAGATACGGTTATATCTATTTGATGAAACACAAGTCTGAAACTTTTGAAAAGTTCAAAGAATTTCAAAGTGAAGTTGAAAATCAGCTTAACAAGAAAATTAAGCACCTCCGATCCGATCGTGGTGGCGAGTATTTGAGTTTTGAGTTTGGCACACATCTGAAGAGTTATGGCATCGTACCCCAACTTACGTCTGCCGGAACACCGCAACGTAATGGCGTGTCTGAGCGGCGTAATCGTACTCTACTAGATAGTGTACGATCTATGATGTCTCCTACCGATTTGCCCGTATCCTTCTGGGGTTATGCATTAGAAACAACCACATTCATTTTAAAGAGGGCTCCGTCCAAATCCGTTGAAACGACACCGTATGAATTATGGTATGGCAAGAAGCATAAGTTATCGTTCTGAAGGTTTGGGGTTGTGAGGCGTATGTTAAGAAACTACATCCCGGCAAACTCAAACCGAAGTCGGAGAAAGTCGTCTTTGTAGGATATCCACGGGAAACCGTTGGATACACCTTCTACAACCAAGCTGAGGGCAAAACGTTTGTCGCGGAGACCGGTACCTTTCTTGAGAAGGAGTTTCTCACGAAAGGAGTAAGTGGGAGGAAGGTACACCTCGATGAGATCGTTGATCCTAAACTCGAGATTCCGAGTGGCGCAACGGAAGCTATTCCGGAAACGTCCTCCGCGGATGGAGTGGGAGAAACTGTCGAGGAAAGTATTCTACCTCGTAGGTCTGGAAGATCTCGGATCGCACCAGAATGGTATGGCAATATGGTTTGCACCGTCATGTTAATTGAACAAGACGAACCTACTAACTACAAGGAGGCAATGGCGAGTCTAGAGTCCGAGAAACAACTAGAAGCCATGAAATCCGAAATAGGATCCATGTATGATAACAAAGTGTGGACTTTGATGGATATTCCCGAAGGGCGCAAGGCCGTCGAGAATAAATGGATCTTTAAGAAGAAGACTAATGCCGATGGTAATGTGACCGTCTATAAAGCTCGTCTTGTCGCAAAAGGTTTCCGACAAGTTCAAGGGATTGACTACGATGAAACTTTTTCACCTGTAGGGATGCTGAAGTCATTCGGATTTTGTTAGCAGTTGCTGCCTATTACGATTATGAAATATGGCAGATGGATGTCAAAACAACCTTCCTAAATGGAAACATTGAGGAAGAGCTGTACATGGTACAACCGGAAGGTTTTGTCGATCCAGGAAATGCTGACAAGGTATGCAAGTTTCAGCGATCCATCAATGGATTGAACCAAGAATCTCGGATGAATCTTCGCTTTGATGAGGTAATCAAAGGTTTTGGATTTGTTCAAAATTTGGAAGAGACCTGCATTTACAAGAAAATGAGTGGGAGATCGGTTGTGTTCTTAACACTATATGTAGATGACATATTGCTGATTGGGAATGATGTGGAACTTCTGAATAGCGTGAAGGATTATTTAAACAGCTGCATACGTCTTAGGCATGAAAATCTATTGTGATAGATCAAGACGTCTATTAGCGTTGAGTCAGAGTACTTATCTTGACAAAATACTGAAGCGTTTCGGTATGGAGAAGGCAAAGAAGGGTTCTCTGCCGGTAATCAAGAACAAAACATTGCGAAAGGCACAGTGTCCTGTAACGGAACATGATAAGGCCGATATGACTAAACATCCTTATGCTTCAGCCATAGGATCGATTATGTATGCAATGTTAAGTACTAGACCTGATATGGCATTAGCTCTAAATTCTACAAGCCGGTTTCAGAGTAATCCTGGAATGGCGCATTGGATTGTTGTTAAGAGCATTCTTAAGTATCTCAATAAGACAAAGGAAATATTCCTTCTCTATGGTGGCTGCGATGAAGAACTTGGCGTCACAGGTTACTTGGATGCAAGTTTCTGCTCAGACCCCGATGACTCTAAGTCACAGACAGGTTATGTGTTCAAGGTGAATGGAGGCGACGTGTGTTGGAGAAGTGGGAAGCAACCCATCGTCGCACAATCTACAATCGAGTCGGAGTACATTGTTGCTTGTGAAGCCGCGAATGAAGCTGTGTGACTGAGAAAGTTCATCACTGAACTTGGAGTGTTCCCGAGCGTGCAAGACCCCGTGATCCTCTTCTGCGACAATACCGGTGCCATTGCTAACGCCAAGGAACCAATGTCTCAATCCACCGTCAAACACATTCTCCGACGCTTCCATGTGATACGTCAGTACGTATAAGGAGGCGATGTGAAGATTTGCAAAGTGCATACGGATCTGAATGTGGCAGATTCTCTGACGAAGCCTCTTCCGCTTGACAAGCATGAAACACACCAAGTTGCTATGGGTGTTAAGCTTTTACCAAGTTGTAATCTAGATTAATTTGTACTCTAGTGCAAGTGGGAGACTGAAGGAGATATGCCCTAGAGGCAATTAATAAAGTGTATTGCTTTATCATATCTCGTTTTTCATAATTCGTTTTTGTGTCATGCTATAACTGTATTTAGCGGAAACATTAGTACGGGTGTGATGCGTAAAAAACCAAGTCCCTAGTAGCCTCTACTAAGACTAGTTTCGTTGCGCGATCGATATTCGAGGTTTCCCGATCATAGGGCATGGTGTCGATCGGCAATGGAAGTCATATCGTTGGAGAACGATGTGATGGACATACCCATATTTGGAGGACGTAGCCATTACGCCTTTGACCGTGAGACCAACTTTTATTGTTATTCCTGGAAGATACTTTGATTGCATCAAACGTCGTATATTAATTAGTATGACAATAACGGTGATACTTTTGGGTATTAGAAAGGAGTAGTTGAGACGAGGGGTCAAGAGCGGGATTTGCCAGTCCGCATAGCAGGGTAGATACTCTAGGGCCCACTCGGTGAGGTCATGTCTAATGAGTTTGCAAGCATGTGACTAGGTCACGGAGACATGAAATCATAGACGAGTAGAAGATAGCGTTGTCAGTAACGAGGTCAAGCCAGATATGGAGATATCTATGAACGACGCTCGGACAAGCTAAGTATCGCCATGGCAAAAGGTTTAAGACTTTACGTTCAGGTTTGATAGATGAAAGTCATTCGTTATATCACAGGGATTAATTCATGGGGTCCAGGCCTACGAGTTAGTCACTGATCGGAGAGGAGTCTCGATCATGTCTGTTATTATATCGAACCGCTAGGGTAACACACTTAAGGGGTTTCGACAAGACAACCGGAAAGGAACGAGATCACCGGGAACGTCCCGGGAGAGGTCCGATGGAGATCGGGCAACGACGAAATAGTTTTCGGAGCTAGAATAAATTATATATAATATGTTTGATATTAATTAGTGTAATTAATGTCTAAATATGATTTTATATATTTATTTTCGATTTTATTTAGCCTGATTTCCCTAAATGGGCCTTCTGGTCGAAAGAAGACCCAAGAGGGGAAAATTACCTAGGGGAATTCGGTGGGGGGCTCTGGGGCCGACCCAAGTGGGCCAAGAGGCCCACTAGGGGGGCGGCGCACCCAGCCATGCCGCACCAGGCATGTGGGATTAGTCCCACATTGCCTGGTGAGGAGGTTGGCTCCCCCTGGGAGCCTATATATAGAGGGGCTCCCCTGGCCTTTTAATTCGCCAATTAATTCCCCAATTCTCTCTCGATTTCGTAATTCCCTTTGTCGGAGTTGCGCCGAGTTGAGAGGGGGATCTCTTTCACTATAGCCCGCTGCCGTGCTGCTGGTGTTCCGGTCCAAGTCTTCCGCTGCTCGTCCTGGACTGGAGCTTCTGAGGCCGTCGTTTCCACCGTACGTGTGTAACGCCCTGCGAGGTGCTGCGCTAGCGGTACTCGGAGGCCTTCTTCCTCTACACGACCTTGAGGTCGGCTTTGTCGGTCTGCAAGGGTATGTATTCCGATCTCCGTTCGTACTATGATATCTGCATATAATAGATCTTGACATGTTTTAAGGATATCGTTGCTAGGAAATTTTTTGTTTTCTGCACACGATCCCCTTCAGGTACCCACTTCCATCCCGAGTCATGACCTAAACATTTTTACTTATTTATTATAGGTTTTTGTAGTAAATATAGTTCCTTTATTTAATTATGTAAACACTAACATAAGATCCTAACTTGCATGTTTGTTCTTTTGTATTTTACAACATTATTTTCACCAAGTGTGTTGTCATACTGAATCTCCAAGTTCACTGCTCTATCATTACTAGCACAACATATCCAAATTATAAGTACAATTTTAAGCTATATTTCGTGTAAATGAAACAAAAATGTGTAAAAATGTTAAAGTCACATCCATCAATACTTTTTGGACCTTGCCACATAGATAGTATAGTGTCTTTAGAGCACCTCCAGTAAAACTTGTAAATTTGGACGTATATACCTCCTAATTTTTCAGTGGAATATGTAAATTAGGACGTGTATATTTACAACGGCTATGTTTCAACGATCAACACTAGTAGAAAACAGGCTAAAGGACCAAATTCCAAAACCCCATTTGTCCCGGTCGTACTGCAAACCGGGATAGATGGGGCATAAAACCCGCCGAGCGCTCTAGGCGACACCCATCTGTCCCGGTTCCAGCCACGAACCGGGACAAATGAGGTAGCACCCGCCGAGCGCTCCAGCGTACCCCTTTTTGTCCCGGTTCCAGTCACGAACCGGGACAAATGGCATGGTTTCAGTTACGCGCGCGCGGAAGGCGAGCCATCGCCGCGTTTTTTCGACGCGCACGGAAGACGAGCGGAAATACGGCGCCACCGGTGATTCCTCTGCCCTCCGACGATTAATTCCTCTGCTCTCCGGCCGGCGATTCATCTTCCTCTCCGGCGCTAATGCACTGCACAGTACGACTCCTCCACACACACCATCTCTCCGGCCATCTCTCCTCTCTTTTCTCCCTCCCTATGGAGCCACTCTTGCCTCGGTCCGATGAGTTTTACGACTACAAGAAGGAAGGCATGCGGTTCAAGGTGTGGGTCACACTTCGTGCATGGCGCGTGGAGAAGTGGATCCGCGACGTGAAGAACTACTTCCTCAACGCCGCTCCGATCAAAGCCGTTGGACTCGATTGCGAGTTCATCGACCCTCGACGGAAGGATACTCCATAGTGCGCCGCCGTCCTTCAACTCTCGGTGGTGACCGAGACTCTTGTATTCCAAATTTGCAAAGCTGATCAGGTGCCACAGGTCCTCGTGGATTTCTTAGGTGATGAGACAATCAAATTCTACGGCGTGGCAATCCATAATGACATGAAGATGCTAACCTACTACGGAATTATTATTCGGTCCGCGGTCGACCTGCAGAGGGATCGCCGAAACCCTACCGGCAATTTTACTCCTAGTCTATATGCTCTCTCTAATGCGTTCATTGGGACAAATCTTGAGAAGAAGAAGAAATACAAGAAGAAGAAGAACACTGACGACGACAAGGAAGACACGTTAGAAGAAGACCTAATTTTCGGATGGGGCAACGTTCCATTGAGCTACGATCAAGTCGTATATGCTACTTTAGACGCTCGCCTTGGCTTCGAGATTGCATGGAAGTGGGATAATCTACGCGGCTATAATACAGAGTATGATCATCTTAATGTCGTTGATGAGTAGACTATCTATGTATTCCGTTACGCAAAAATTATGTGTGCGCGTGTTCTCTTGTATTGACCGAAATATATCTAAAGTTTGCAAAAGTGTTTTCAAATTCCAAAGTTTGCAAAAGTTATTTAAAACAGAAAACAGAAAATGGTTTTGTATTAGTTAGTCAAATTCAAACACTTTTCATATTCATAGTTTTTCCAAAATCCAAAGTTTGCAAAAGTTATTTAAAACAGAAAACAGAAAAAAAAATGAAAAAACCTCCATCTGTCCCGGTTTCAGTCACAAACCGGGACAAATGGGCCTCCTTGTTGTCCCGGTTTGTGACTGAAACCGGGACAAATGGGGGGGTGCCTATATATACTGATCAGCAGCCCCCTCCCAAAACCATTGGAGGCATATTTTTTTTGAAATGGAAGGAGGGGGTGTGTGCTAGTCTGTTTTTTTTGTATGCATGCAAGGTGTTTGATGAAATGCCCGAGAGAGTTCACGAAATGATTTGATGTACACTTAAAGAAGTTTATTCTTCTTTTCGATCAAGGTTATTTTTTCTCTCATTTCATTTGTAATTAATTGATACCGTGCATGTTCAGTGTTTATTTGTCGATGTTCTGTAATGGTTATTGATGTAGTTCATTATATAATGCAGATGGACCGACAATGGATGTATGGTGACCGACGCACTGCCGAGTACATGACAGGTTTGAGGAAATTTCTAGAGAAAGCCCAGGTCCACAGTACCAATGGTTTCATGTGTTGTCCATGTGTCAACTGTCACAATAAGACAGATCACCCAAACGTGAGAACCCTTCAAAGTCATCTTATTCGGCATGGTTTCATGCCCAGCTATAATTGTTGGACGAAGCACGGAGAAAAAGGTGTTATGATGGAAGACAATGAAGAAGAGGAAGATGATGACAACTATCCTATGTTCCCGGAGTACGGAGATTCTGCAACGGGGGAAGCTGAAGCTGAAGAGGCACCAGATGAGCCCACTGACGATCTTGGTAGGGCCATTGCTGATGCAAAGAGAGAGTGCGGAACTGAAAAGGAGAGGTTGAAGTTCGACCAGATGTTAGAGGATCACAAGAAATTGTTGTATCCAAGTTGCGAAGATGGTCAGAAAAAGCTGGGTACCACACTGGAATTACTGCAGTGGAAGGCAGAGTGTGGTGTGACTGACAAGGGATTTGGAAAGTTGCTGCAGATAATTAGGAAGATGCTTCCAAAGGTCAACGAGTTGCCCGACAGCACGTACGAAGCAAAGAAGGTTGTGTGCCCTCTAGGATTAGACGTGCATAAGATACATGACTGCCCTAATGACTGCATCCTCTACCGCGGTGAGTATGAGAATTTGGATGCATGTCCAGTATGCACTGCATTGCGGTATAAGATCAGACGAGATGACCCTGGTGAAGTTGAGGGTGAGCGTCCCCGGAAGAGGGTTCCTGCCAAGGTGATGTGGTATGCTCCTATAATACCACGGTTGAAACGCCTGTTCGCGAATAAAGAGCATGCCAAGTCGTTGCAATGGCACAAAGAGGACCGTAAGAAAGACGCGATGTGTAGACACCCCGCTGATGGGTCGCAGTGGAGAAAAATTGAGAGAGAGTTCCCGGAATTTGAAGATGACGCAAGGAACTTAAGGTTTGGTCTAAGTACAGACGGCTTCAATCCGTTTGGGGAGCAGAGCAGCAGTCATAGCACATGGCATGTGACTCTATGTATTTATAACCTTCCTCCTTGGTTGTGCATGAAGCGAAAGTTCATTATGATGCCATTGCTCATCCAAGGCCCGAAGCAACCCGGCGACGACCTTGATGTGTACCTCAGGCCATTATTTGAAGAACTTTTACAGTTGTGGCGGGAAGAAGGTGTACGGGTGTGGGATGAGCACAAACATGAGGAATTTGACCTACGAGCTTTGCTTTTTGTGACAATTAACGATTGGCCTGCTCTTGCTAACCTCTCAGGGCAGTCGACCAAGGGGTACAATGCATGCACACACTGTTTGGTGAGACTGAATGTTTATATTTGGATAAATGTAAGAAGTGTGTGTATCTGGGGCATCGTCGATTTCTTCCGATCAGGCATACCGCAAGGAAGAAAGGCAAGCATTTTAAAGGTGAGGCTGATCACAGTAGGAGGCCTGTCAACCGTACTGGTGAAGAAATATTTGATATGGTCAAGGATCTAAAAGTAATCTTTGGAAAGGGTCCTGGAGGACAACAGGTTCCGAAAGACGCTAACGGGCACGCACCCATGTGGAAGAAAAAATCTATATTTTGGGAGCTACCATATTGGAAGGTCCTAGAGGTTAGATCTGCTATCGACGTGATGCACGTGACGAAGAATGTTTGCGTGAACCTGCTAGGCTACTTGGGCGTGTACGGGAAGAAAAAAGATACAGACGAAGCACGGGAGGACCAGAAACGTGTGAAAGAACGAGACGGCCTAAGCCCCGAACACTACGAAGGTCCTGCCAGCTACGCTCTTACCAAACAAGAGAAAGTAATATTCTTTGAATGCCTGAGCAGTATCAAGGTCACGGCTGGGTTCTCGTCGAATATAAAGAGGATAGTAAATGTGAGACTCCAAAAATTTCAGAACCTAAAGTCTCATGATTGCCACGTGATTATGACGCAATTGCTTCCGATTGCACTGAGGGGGCTACTACCGGAAAATGTTCGAGTACCCATTGTGAAGCTTTGTGCATTCCTCAATGCAATATCTCAAAAGGTAATCGATCCGGCGATTCTACCAGGGTTGCAAAATGATGTGGTCCAGTGTCTTGTCAGTTTTGAGTTGGTGTTCCCTCCATCCTTCTTCGATGTTATGACGCATCTCCTGGTTCACCTAGTCGAAGAGATTCAAGTTATCGGTCCTGTATTTCTGCACAATATGTTTCCATTTGAGAGGTTCATGGCAGTCTTAAAGAAATATATGCATAACCGTGCTAGGCCAGAAGGAAGCATCTCCAACGGCTACGGTAACGAGGAGGTCATTGAGTTCTGTGTTGACTTTATTCATGACCTTAAGCCGATAGGTGTTCCACAATCACGACATGAGGGTAGACTTAGTGGAAAAGGCACACTAGGAAAGAAAACAAAAATTTGTATGGATGGACATTCTTTCGCTGAAGCACACTATACAGTTCTACAAAGTGCTACCTTGGTGGCCCCGTATATCGATGAACACAAGAATCTTGTACGCTCTCTACACGCGGGGAAGTCTGACAACTGGATTGTACGTACACACATGGCGACGTTCGGCGGTTGGTTGCGAACACATCTTGAAAATAAAGACAAGGTTGATGAACAATTACACTTGTTGGCCAGGGCACCATCTACAACTATATGTACTTTCCAAGGGTAAGAGATAAATGGGAATACATTTTACACGAGTGTCCAAGATAAAAAGAGCACGAACCAAAACAGTGGTGTTCGCATTGATGCAACAAACAACAATGGGCAGAAGAACACATATTATGGTTGCATAGAGGAGATATGGGAACTTGACTATGGACCTTCTTTTAAGATCCCTTTGTTTCGGTGCAAATGGGTCAATCTGAAAGGCGGGGTTGAGGTAGACAAGATGTACGGAATGACAACAGTGGATCTAAACAATCTTACGTACAGAGACGAACCATTCGTGCTAGCCAATGATGAGGCTCAGGTTTTCTATGTGAAAGACATGTCTAGCAGATCCAAAAAAAGAAACATCCTGGGAGTGAAGGAGCCGAGGCGTCACATAGCTCTTTCAGGAAAAAGAAACATCGTGGGAGTGGAGGACAAGACAGACATGTCAGATGATTATAATAATTTTGATGAAATTCCTCCTTTCGTAGTGAACATTGACCCAATCATCAAGTTGATTGAAGAAGATGCTCCATGGTTCCGACGCAGAAGAACTGGCGGTGTTGTGTGATGGAGATGTTGGTTGGATATGTAATAATTAATATATTAAACTTTTTATATGAAAAAGATGCTCCATTTTTACCTGCATATCAAATGGATCCGTCGGTGTTGATAGAACAAAACACACGATTTCACCTGCATACAGCCCCACGGTGCCTCTTGATGAGTGCCTGCATATCAGATGCACCATGGGGCGTATGCAGGGAATCCGAATAATTTGTATATATTCCTCAGTAGATGAATTGAACTATTCTTTTGATAGAACAAAACACACGATTTCACCTGCATACAGCCCCACGGTGGCTCCTGAGTGACTGCATATCAAATGCACCGTGGGGCGTATGCAGGGAATCCGAGTAATTTGTATATATTCCTCAGTAGATGAATTGAACTATTCTTTTGATAGAACAAAACACACGATTTCACATGCATACAGCCCCACGGTGGCTCCTGAGTGCCTGCATATCAAATGCACCGTGGGGCGTATGCAGGGAATCCGAGTGATTTGTATACCACACACCACCCGGCTAGGCACTAGAAGGAGGAAACACTGAGTGCTCGTCTCGTCCGAGAGGGGGCTATATATAGGGTCACGGGCTCAACCAGTGGTACTGATAGTGTTGATCCAACAACTCTCAAGTGCTCAAAAGAAGCACACCCCTGATCCAACGGCTAACAAGTGTTTCAAAGAAACACACGATCCGTGTGCTTCTTTAGTCCCGGTTTGAAACTGAAAGCGTTAAACGAACAGCTCAGAAGCAATCAAAAGAAACACACACCTGATCAAACGGCTTACAAGTGCTTGAAAGAAACACACGATCCGTGTGCTTCTTTAGTCCCGGTTTGGAAGTTAAAGTGTTGATCGAACAACTCAGAATTCCAAAGTTTGCAAAAGTTATACAAATTCACATTCAAAATAGTTTTAAACTAATTAAAATAATGGTTATAGAAAAGAGAAAATGTTTTTGTATTAGTTAGTCAAATTCAAACACTTTTCATATTGAAAGTTTTTTCAAATTCCAAAGTTTGTAAAAGTTATAAAAATTCACATTCAAAATAGTTTTAAACTAATTAAAATAATGGTTATAGAAAAGAGAAAATGTTTTTGTATTAGTTAGTCAAATTCAAACACTTTTCATATTGAAAGTTTTTTCAAATTCCAAAGTTTGCAAAAGTTATACAAATTCACATTCAAAATAGTTTTAAACTAATTAAAATAATGGTTATAGAAAAGAGAAAATGTTTTTGTATTAGTTAGTCAAATTCAAACACTTTTCATATTGAAAGTTTTTTCAAATTCCAAAGTTTGCAGAAGTTATACAAATTCACATTCAAAAATAGTTTTAAACTAATTAAAATAATGGTTATAGAAAAGAGAAAATGTTTTTGTATTAGTTAGTCAAATTCAAACACTTTTCATACTGAAAGTTTTTTCAAAATTCCAAAGTTTGCAAAAGTTATACAAATTCACATTCAAAATAGTTTTAAACTAATTAAAATAATTGTTATAGAAAAGAGAAAATGTTTTTGTATTAGTTAGTCAAATTCAAACACTTTTCATATTGAAAGTTTTTTCAAATTCCAAAGTTATTTATAACAGAAAACAGAAAAAGAAAAGAAAAAGAAAAAACCCCATCTATCCCGGGTAGTGGCTCAGCCCGGGACAGATGGGGTGCTATCTATCCCGGGTGGTGGCTCAGCCCGGGACAGATGACCCCTATTTGTCCCGGGCAGAGCCACGACCCGGGACAGATAGCATTCTGCTATAAAACCAACACTTAGCTCCGGGCCGAGCAACCACCCGGAGCAGTTCCCCTTTCCTACCAAAGTGCTGCTGAAATTTCCCGTGAACCCTAGCCGCCGCCCCCTCCTTCCTCGACTCCCGTTGGGCCTCGTCGCCACCTTCCTCCTCGACTTCGCCCCCTAGGTGAGCCTCGCGCGTGCCCCAAACCCTAGCTCGTGCCCTCTTTCTCTCTCTGCGCGCGCGTGCCTCCTATCGCCATCTTCGGCTCCGCGGGATCGGTCGTCGCCGGTGACTCCGGCGACCTTTTGGTCCCTCGCGCCGCCAGTTCGATTCCCCGCAGTCTCCTCTACCAGGTGTGCATGCTCTGCGCCCGGCGCGCGTACGCTGCCGGCCGCCGCGTGTTCGCCAGCGCCGTCGTCGCCCGCTGACGTCAGCGGTGTCTGGCTGACGCATGGGTCCCACCTCTCAATGAATTATTAATTACAGAAAGTGCCTAAATAAAAAAAATCATATCTCCTCATGTCCAGTTCAGAAAAATGGAAATAAACTACCAAAAATTTCAGAAAAAATATATCTTTCCATCCAACACATTGGGAATTAGTATGCGAATTAGTATTTGAAAACTTGTGTATGTAAATAAAAACATGTGTACGTGAAATTAGTATTTGTAGCATGTGTATGCATATGTATGCGAATTAGTATGTGAAAACTTGTGTATGCAAATAAACGACTTAGTATTTGTAGCATACTACCATCTCCATCTCCTCCCCGTTGTCTCCTCCCTGTAAAATTACAATTTTGAATCTACGCAGCCGTCCGCGCGCACGTCTCTCGCCGCAATGCCTGTTGTTAGTTGAAGTTACTTGTGTATGCAAATAAATGACTTAGTATGAGTAGCATGCAAATTAGTATTTGTAGCATGTGTTTGTTAAATTATTTACAAGTTATAATGTTACAATGCAGATACACGGAGCCACCACCGCCACCCTCTCGGAGCCCTAGCAAAGTTCGAGATACTACAAAGAGAAATGTATAAGAGAAATTGGAATACTCGATACGAATCAAATATGATTGTAAAATTCAAATGTATTAATGTATTTGTACAATTCAAATAACTTTGCTCTGGTCTGAAATTGAAATGTGTTTGTACAATTGAAATCCCTTGCAGAAAATATGGACACCGGTAGAAACCTTGAACAAGAAGAGGACATGTTCGGCATCATCCGCGAAAGTGATGGATTGGACCAACAAGAATAGGAACACTTAGACGATTTCACAGGGCAATTTCTGAACGAGTCCGGTGATGGACTGGAGGGGCATTCAGACGGAATAGACGTCACCGACAGTTCAGCTCACCGACAGTTCACCGACTCTACTGTTGGAAAGTCGGCCGCCGAGGTAGATATATGCCCTCATGTTTTTGTCTCCATTGAATAGATTTGTGTGTATACATATATTAACTATCACTTTTTCTTGTGTTTAGCCGTCGGCGGGCCATGAACCGGGACCAAGCAAAAAGCATCTGTGAAACGAGGCGGGCCACGAACCGGGACCAAAAAGCTCCAAGGGAAACAGAAGTACCACATCGAGGAGATCAATGAAAAAGGCAAACTGATTGCTCCCGCTAACCATGCAAGGAAATTTGTAGCTCAGTGCGGAGTCATCGTTCGGGACAGACTCTCCATCAGGGCTCAAGAATGGTATAAGCCAAAGGTGCCAAAAGAGGGGGTTATTTATGTAAGGGATGAAGACAAACAACTCCTTTGGGACGAGCTCATGCAGAATTTTACTTTACCGGAAGAGGAGGATGTAGAGAAGTCGGTTATAGATAATCGATGCAAGGCCTGGACTTATATTGAGATGGGTGAATTGTTCCGCAGCTGGAAGAAAAGGCTAAACGGGTTCATAACTGAAGGTAAGACTCCATAATTTGTCGGAGTCTATGAAAAGATAAAAGATGAGTGACCCAAATTTAAGGCGTACAAGCAATCGGAAGCCGCTAAGAAAATCTCAGCGAGAAATAAGAAAAATGCAGAGAAAAAGATATATCACCATAACATGGGGTCAGGTGGCTACCTGACGGCCATGCCTAAGTGGACGAAAATGGAGGATGAGTTTTTGGCTAAAGGTATAGAGATCGAGACATTTGGCTGGCCAGACCGGCTTAAGGCTTGGTTCTATGGGCATGGTGGAAAGTTAGACCCTGAAACAGGTGACTGTCTTTTTACCACCGAGCACGGAGCTGACCCTATTAAAGCTCTCAGAGAGGTATGGAAGGAGGTCACAGAAGGCAGATTCCACCCTAACAGAGAGAAGGACGAGCTATCGCGAGCCCTTGGGAATCCTGAACACAGTGGACGAACACGAGGAACCGGTGGCTCCGTACCGTGGATAATTGGGTTTCCCAAAGATGTTAGCACTTACAGAAGCCGATCGAGAAAGAAGAAAGAGCATGCCGACCGGGCCCAGTGGATGGAAAATAAATTACTACAGCATGAGAAGGAGATAGCAGAGCTGAAGGCAGCGCAGACTCGACGGATGCCCTGCGAATCTGAGACGCCCGAAGATCCTTCTCCCGATCCAAAATCAATACGGAGAAGCAGCGTGGCTTCGACGGAGCTCGATCGCCACAATGATATGCCGGGTCCTCTCACCCCGTGGATAATATCGTGCAGCGGGAACTTTGCGACCTACATGTGCCACGCTTGAACATAACCGTGAAGGTGGCGCACGGCTTTGCCCTACCGCCTAGACCAAATGGAACTTACCATTGTCGCCCTATTCCAGATGGCTATGTTGTTGTCGGGGTTGATGAGGTTATCAAGACATATGAGGGAATTAAGCTGGACTCCCCTACGGGTGAAGACGAGGTTGAGTTAAGATTTGCCCTCAAGAGTACCTGCTTATGGAAAAAAGAATACATCGTGTTCCCACACATGCAGCAAAATCGCCCTCCCAGTCCACATGCCAGCCCACATAACTTCAACAACGACAACCAATGCGCTAGTCCAGACACCCCCCCACAACGACAACCAAGGCGCTAGTCCATCTCCGCCGTCGCGTGAGCGTACTCCGCCGCGTGAGCATACTCCGCCGCCTCCGCAAAAGAAGCGGAAGTGCACCGCTGCGTCGACTAGTACTCAGAAAAGCGAAACGGGGAAGTCTCACTTTGTGAACTCTCGCGAAGATGTCGATATATGGGTCAACGAGATCCAGGCTTCCCAGAGAAAGAAGGCAAAAAAGATGCCTTTGCCTGTTCCGGTATATTCTTCGGATGCGATACGGTGGGCCATTGAATTTCTTACGCATCCTTCGCAATATGAACTAAATATGGACGATGACTACACACGCGTTCTGGTGCGTACATCTAGGAGAGTGCGGGAAGAACAAAAATCTGCTGCCACCCAGAAGAGAGATGTTCCACAGCTCGGAATGCAGGCGGGACAATCGGCCCCTCCACTCATATTGGCGCCTTACAACCAGAACCCGGTCGATGATGTACTTTCGCAACAAGCTAGAGATATGAGTATAACTTAAGGCATTACAATCTGGCGAGAGTGTCACCATACATGAGGTGGTGCGGAAATATGTGAGAGGAGAAGATCTTGTCGACCCTGCTATGGTGCGCACTCTACCAGTTAGGTTGCACCAACTAAATGCATGGTACATGCATACTACGAAAAGTCAAGAAGGAGACTGGCTCTATGGGAAAATTCCAACGGATTTTTATGGCCCAGGTGATGATGAGATTCAAATTGAGTATTGCGAATTATGACAGTTATTTAATTTTGACGCGCTCGACAAATCTATCATCAGTGCCTTTTGCATGTAAGTAATTAAATTATGTATATATGTTAGTATTTCTCTAGCTCAACTTATTTTTCATTGCTTGTAATTATAGTTATCACTATATTACTTTTGTACTCTATTAGCAGGCTGAAAATTATACAATCTCAAAAGCTGGGACTCAATCACAAGATTGGATTCATTGACCCTAATCGAGTTCATCATCATGGTTTGTTACATTACCCAGAGAGTACGGAGGAGCTTTTGCTTACTTATTTGATGGCGCAACATTACAAAAACACCATACTTTTCCCGTTCAACTTCGAGTGAGTTGTTTACTTTCTTATACATACTCGATGTTAAGTATATGTAATTGATGATTTAGTTATTAACAAATATAAACATATGGCAGATTTCACTGGGTATTATTTGAGATTGATGTTGAAAAGGCAATCTTTGATGTCTTCGACCCATTATCGAAACCTGAAGAAAAGTTCGACGACACGAAACAGATGCTCCAGAGGTAATTTTGTTCATTATCACAATCGACCTCGTCTTTTCTAATAATATATAGTAATTAGTAAACTTCTTTACTAATTTTCCATACCGTAAACTTCCGGGTTTGGGACAAGTTCACCTCTTTCCACAAGGACGTCGGTATAGCCCGGAACCTCACTTTTAAATGGCGAGAGGTAAGTCGTACTAGCTAGGTTCCACGTAGGCATATTCTTAATTTCAGTCTCACAATACCATTTTTTCAATATTTTTGATTATTTTTTATTGGTTTCTTATCTTATTCTATCCTAAAGTGCGCGAAGCAGCAACAAGGCACCAATTTGTGTGGATTCTATGTCTGCGAGTTCATCCGAATTCACTTCAATGAGGGTGTAGACTGGAATAGGGTACGTTAACAATTTATTCAAACTTGTTCACTTTTTAAATTGAATTATTTTCATAATGGTTGATATATTGGTGTTGATCTCTCCTTTTTAGTTTGAGACGATCCGGAACAGGCTTGATGCAAAAGACCGTCTACTACCTATTGCGGAGGAAATTGCGGGCTTTCTGCTTGACTATGTCATAAAGCCAGGCGCATAATGCAGTATAATCCAGCCGCGGAAAAAGACCATCCCGAGGAAAAAATAGGGTCTAATGCCTCTCTGTCATGTAATGATCTCTGTTTGTAAATATTTAGACATGATCTTCCGGTTGTAAATATTTGTTGTAAATATTTGTTTGGGAGAACTCGTGTACTAGCAGTATTCATGACTATATCC
This sequence comes from Poa annua, assembly GCA_026929855.1. NCBI lineage: Eukaryota > Viridiplantae > Streptophyta > Magnoliopsida > Poales > Poaceae > Poa > Poa annua. The sequence continues at coordinate 116,290,269 of CM049428.1, read as the reverse complement.
CGAGGAAAAAATCGTGTATTCATGATATATATTATATAGTAACGTATAATATGCAACTCGATCTTGTTTGAAATGAAACATAAATGAAAAAACAGAAACACAAAAGAATCAGTAACATAAATATCAAAAACAGAAACATAAATAGAAAACAGGAAACAAAATAAAAGAAACAAAAAAAGAAAACAAAAAATCATATATACTGTCCCGGTTCGTATTACGAATTAACCGGGACAAATGAGTGGCAGCCAGAGGCTGACTTGTTTGGCCACGTGGCCCCCCTATTGGTCCCGGGCCGTGGCGTGCCCGGGACAAATAGGGGAGGCTATTTGTCCCGAACACGCTGTCCCGGACGCGTGACCGGGACAAAAAGCCCTGCCGGCCCGGGACCAGTGGCTTGTTTTGCTCTAGTGCAAATTTCAAATTGTTATATTTCAAACGATTATATTTTCAAATTTCAAACACATGGTGTCGAGAAAGCTTTGATCTTCTTCTATCTGCAAAATCAATAGAAGTGTCAACATTACGTTCTGAACTTTGATCACAAAACTAAGCAGCCATATTCAGTCGTTCAGCTAAAAAATTCTTCATATTACAAGCAGCAAAATTGAGTAAAAAAGCAGTGTTCTGCACCGTACTCAGCAGAAGAGACAAAATTTAGTTTTGACTCACATACATCTACTAGCACCGGTAATACTACAGCGAATTCAGGTACAAAAGAACAGGAGCAAAACGTCCGCATGGACCGCACTGACAGAATGCGCTCTCTGAATCTCATTGAATCGTAGGGAGACTGAGATGTACACAGGTGTTTTTGCGTTGCGTGTTGCAAATTTTTATTTGTTTTCTCTCTTCTTATTTATACAGAGTGTTGCTGAGCTATCCGGTCGTGCCATCCCACGCCCAGCTCGCCAGCTCCCTACTTTGCTGCCATGATCGCATGTAACCGTGCCATCCCACGATGCCACGATGCGAGCAAGCCGGCCAGACTAACAGCTACTAACTGAAACTCACGAACAGACTCATGCACTAGCCGTTTATTCTAACTGAACTTAACTGAACTTCTAGCAGCTAACTGAACCTAGCAACAGCTAAGATTAAGTGTCAACAAATCACCTCCTAATCTTTGTCGTTGCTGCTTTATTTCCTGAAGACTTCAGACATGCCGATCCTCCTTCTCAGCCCCTGGAACACGAGATGCCCGAGTGCCTTTGTCAGAACATCAGCAAGCTGATTCGCAGTTCGAAAATAGTCGATGTCGATCTTCCCTTCCTCCATGCACTCACGAATGAAATGAAACCTGATCTCGATGTGCTTGCTTCGTTCATGGAAGACAGGGTTCTTCGACTGGGAGATCGCCAACTTGTTGTCGACATACAACTTTGGCGCGGCTGCTTCTTCATTTATCATCTCGCCGAGCAACATCGCCAGCCATATGCCTTGAGAAGCAGCAATCGTAGCCGCTATGTACTCAGGCTCGCACGAAGATATGGCCACCACCCTTTGTTTCTACGACTGCCAGCTCACAGGATTCCCGCCGAGGAAGAAGAGAGTCCCTGATGTACTCTTCCGATCCTCAGTGTCGCCGGCGTGATCTGAATCACTGTATCCTGTGAGCTTCAGTTCCTGGTTCCCGCGCTTGTACGTGCAGCCATAGTCCAGTGTTCCGGCCACGTAGCGCAGGAGGTTCCTCATCGCTGCATAGTGATCTGCTGCATGCCTCCATGAACATGCTCAGAAAACCAACGACAAACATGATATCTTGCCTCGTGTGAGTCAGGTAGCGCAGTTCTCCGATGATACTCCAGTAGAACGTTGCGTCGACTGGTTTTCCCACTCCGTCCTTGCTCAGCTTCAGACGAGTTGCCATGGGAGTGCTGACAACGTTGCAGTCTGCCAGCCCAGCTCGCTCCAGAAGACGCTTGGTGTACGCCGCCTGACAGAGCGTGATGCGATCACGCTCCTGATGCACCTCGATACCGAGATAGAAACTGAGCTTGCCAAGATCACTCATGCGGAACAGGCTCGTCATTTGTTGCTTGAAGGCGTCGATCTCCTCCGTGTTCACTCAGGTGATTATGAGATCGTCAACGTACACCCCGACTAGCAGCAGTGTGTCGTCTGAGCCTCGCCGATACACTGCATGTTCTGACGGACAGTGCTCAAATCCGAGTGAGTTCAGGATTGCATCCAGCTTCACATTCCATGCTCGTTGGGCCTTGCGCAGTCCGTACAGCGCCTTACGCAGGCACAACACTTTGTCCTTGTTGCCGGTCTTCTCGTACCCCGGCGGCTGTCAGACGTAGACCTCCTCGATTAGGTCTCCGTTCAGAAACGCAGACTTCACATCCATGTGATGCACTGGCCATGAATTGTGAGCTGTGAGAGCAATGAGCACACGAACTGAGTCCATCCGCGCCACTGGCGCAAACACTTCCTCAAAGTCGATCCCCTGGCGTTGGACATATCCCTTAGCCACGAGTCTTGCTTTGTGCTTGATCACGACACCCTGAGCATCCTTCTTGAGCTTGTATACCCATTTCAGTCCAATCGCTCGGTGCCCAGGTGGGAGTGTGCAGAGATCCCATGTGCGGTTGTCGACGATGGTCTTCATCTCCTCATCCATTGCCTCACGCCAGCCTTTCTCCGCCTTGGCCTCGTTGAAGGAAGCAGGTTCTTCTGCGGCTAACATGCAGAACGCTAACTCCTCCTCCTCTCCAAGCACTACATAGTCAGCCAGCAGCTTGTTTGGCTGAACAATGCCATCCTTGCCGCGGGTGCGCATATGATGACAGTTCCTGACTGCAGCCTCAGGTTCATCAGCTTCATCAGCGTCTTTGTCCGGTTCCTCAACGTTGTCAGACCTCTCCTGTTGCGGGCTCTCACTGCCTGCATCGGGACATGATGGAGTCGGTGACGCGTGTTGCTCGGGACGCGGCGTCGGTGGCGTCGGTGGAGTTGCGTCTGGCCGCGCCGTGGAGCTCGTTGGCCAGTACTCCATGGTGAACTCGCCGAGTGGCTCCTGTGGCAGTGACTTGCTCCAGTCCCACGCCGTGGTTTCGTCGAATACGACATCGCGGGAGACCTGCACCTTCCCTGTAGCTGGGTTTGAAAGGAATATGCCCGAGAGGCAATAATAAAGTGGTTATTTTCTTATTCCATGTTTACGATAAATGTTTATTTCTCATGCTAGAATTGTATTAATCGGAAACACTAATACATGTGTGACTAATGAACAAATTAGAGTTCCTAGTAACACCTCTCGTTTAACTAGCTCGTTGAACAACTGGTGACCAAGGTTTCCTGATCATGAACATTGGATGTTGTTAATAACGGGATCACGTCATTAGGAGAATGATATGATGAACACACCCAAATTAAGTATAGCAATACGATCAAGTCATTAAATTTATATTGTTGTACTGAGCATACGAAATAACCCTAATCCTTAGACCATGAGATCATGTCAATCACTAACACTGGAAGAACGCTTTGATGACATCAAACGTCACACCGTAACAGGGTGACTATAAAGGTGACGTTGGGTATTCCGAAAATATTAGTTGAGGCTCATGGATCAAGAAGTGGGATTTGTCCATCCAGATGACAGAGAGATATACTTTGGGCCCTCTCGGTGATATCACATCGAGACCGCTTGCAAGCACGTGACTAGGTCACAAGGATGTCATATCACAGAACGAGTAAAGAGTACTTGTCGGGAACGAGATCAAACAAGGTATATATGATAACAATGATCGGATCTCGGACAAGTAAAATATCACGAGACAAAAGGAATTGGTTATGACGTTTTTGGTTCACACGTACACAAGATTCATCGTCGAATATGTAGGAGTCATTACAGATCTCCAGATCCCGTTGTTGACTATTGATCGGAGAGGTGTCTCGATCATGTCTACATTATTCACGAACCGTAGTGTGACACACTTAAGGTTTGTCGACGCTGTCGAGAGGCTGCCCCCGGGGTAGGGCAGAACCCGGTACATATCAGCAGTATGGCTACATAGAATGACCTTTGGGGAGTGCTAAGAGATGTCCTTTGGTACGCTGAAGGGGCAACTTGACCCTTGGGTGGTTGTCAGGGCCAGAGTGCCTCTTGGAGACGGCAAGGGCCATCTGGGGAGACTATAAATAGACCCCCATACCCCAAGAACGGCATAAGAATCAGCAGAGGGTTCCTCTAAGACCCAGTTTCTCGAAGATGTCTTTGGTGAGAGCCTAAGATATCTTCGTGAAACTGGGTCTAGAGATACTTCTCTTATGTGACTACCCGGATTCTAAGTGGAACCCGGTGTCGGCCGAAAGGGTCGTCCGGCATGAGAGTATGTCAGGGTCGGCCGGCATGGTCCCGGGTAGAGGAGAACCCGGGTTCCCGGCTAGACGTCCCGGGTAGAGGTTACCCGTCTTACCTACCTCGGTTCTGGCTAGTTGTCTTTGTCGTGTAGGAAGGACGTCCGGATGACTGAAGTAAAAGACCGACATGGCGCATGTCGGGCGGAGGTCAAGGAGCAGGAGCATGCTTTCCGCCTGACACGGGGGAAATACTATCCCTCCTGACACAGAAGTATAGTCACCTCCCGCCTGACACGGGGGCGTGTCAGCCGGTACTACGCCGTTGTGACAAGACCGGACATGCCTAGGCCGGCAATCCGGAAAAGGCTACTACGCATGGGCGAAGACATGTCTTGTCTCTGACAAGGGGACAATGATGATCCAGGACGGCGCCTGCGGTCCTTGCCGGTAGGATGACGGCAGGGCTATGTCGGATAGCTCGGCGGCTAGGTCGCAGTAGCCGGTGTCGACATAACCGTTGGCCTGACCGGTGGGACCAAGCCGGATTAGGGTTTTCGGCCCTCCCGACCGAAACTCTATAAAAGGCGTCATAACTCCTTCTGTGGAGGGACGACCAACTTGTGTGCCAAAACTATAGTCTCATTTACTCCTAGAGCATTTACTCTCTCTCCCTCTCTAGTTCATCTAGTTCATCACCAAAACAGCTCAAGGAGCAAGTTGTAGATCTTGTGACTTACATATAGTGAGAGGAAAGGCAGGAGTAGGGGTCTTACCTCCTCACGAGTGCCAAGAACCTGGGTACATCGTGTGTGCTATCTTGCATTCGTGCATTTGCTTGTGGTTTGGAGATGTTCGGGTGTGTTCTTCGGTGTTCTTGAGTGTTCTTGAGTGTTCTTGAGGCTCCTTGTTGATCTTCCTCCGGACTTAGCCATTCTCGGGTGCGTTTTGGAGTTCCTTACCGTGTGAGCTTCTCAGCTCGCTAGCCCTCCCCAGATCCACCAGCCTCCATCGGCCCCACACATTAGCCATCCTATGGCATCTCCCGTGATACCACCACGACAGTTGGCGCCCACCATGGGGCCGACATAGGCGCTGGCTGGTGTACACATCTGGACGGGTTTCGGCATCCACTCCGACATTCGCGTCCTCTCCGGCCTTGTCGTCAGGCTCGGCGAGATGGACTTCGTCAGCGACAACGCTGGCTGCTTCCGTAACCGGCCCTTCCCGGTCAACGACTGCCTCATCGACTTCGGCGTCTTCACCACCTACGTCGCCACCGAGATCGTCTGCGACTATCCGGACGACGTGCTCGAGGCCGAGGACCCTCCTGCTCTACGCGCCGCCCGGGATCAGCGTACCGATCGCCCCGTGGACTGCGTCGCGGTCATGATGGCCGGAGTGCACGAGGAAGTGTTCGAGGATGCCGCCGACGGCAACACCAGTGCAGGCCGCGCTCGTGCGGCGAAACCTCCTCAGGAGAGAGAGGCCACCCGAGATGGTGATCCCCAGCCCTCCCGGCATCGTCGCAGACCGGATCCTCTCTCGGGTCTGGTGGCCAAGTTGGCTCTCCCCTTGGCAGCTGATGCTGACACCTAGGTCACTGCTGACTTGGAGGAGCAGCGTCGTTTGCTCCATTAAGAGGCTCAGGAGATCGCCGAGATTCGGCGTGAGCTTAGTGCTAGTCAGCGTGAGTACAACGCTGCCCACGGATCCCGGAAGAGTGTGCGTCAGCGTGCACTAGAGGTGAATGTTGTGATTCTGGCGGTACCCAAGTTCCTGCACTGGTCCGAGATGGAGATCACTTGGAGCCGAAAATATCACCCCTGGGTGATGCCCAAGACAGGTGGTTATGCTTTGGTGGTAGACCCGACCTTTGTCGGACCAAGTTTCAACATCTGCTTCAGTCGGGTTCTGATTGACAATGGCAGTGCCATTAATATCATGTACAAGGATACCATGCTGAAGCTGGGGGTGTCCATGAACATGCTGCTGCCAACCGAGACGACTTTTCATGGCATTGTGCCGGGAGTCTCTTGCTCTCCTATGGGCAAGATTTGGGTGGAAGTGTTGTTCGGAACTCAGGAGCACTGCCGGACCGAGAGATTGGAGTTCGAGGTTGTGGATCTGGAAAGCCCGTATCATGCGCTGATCCGCAGACCTGCACTGGCCAAGTTCATGATCTCCAGTCACATGGGCTACCTGAAGATGAATATGTCGGGCCCAAACGGGGTGATCACCATCTCGGAGCTTCCTTTGTTGCTCCCCATCAATTCTTCTGCTCCACTGCATCAGGGCCATGGCCACTGATTAAACACTCCACCACCAAATTGAGTACAAATTGAGCGATCCATCCCCAAATTGAATACAAAATCGAGTAATTCACCACCGAATTGCCCCATCCCCATCTCGTCTCCTACCTCCCAACCCCATCCCCGACCTCCCATCCTCCCGCCTCCCGCAACCCAGCGCTGCTCCGCGATGCGGTGATGCCGCCCAGACCCGACCTGAAGCCCCGCGCTGCCCCGCCCAGCGCTGATGTACCATCGCCCAACGTCGCACTGCCCCACCGCCACCCAGCTCCACCTCTCCCGCTCAGCGTAGGCCGCCTCACCCCGCATCTGCCCGGCTCTCTCTCGCATCTCTCGCACCGGTGAAAAAAAGGAGATGGAGCACATACCTTCTCTGGCCGGAGAAGGACGACGACGGTGACGGCGACCTCCGGGCGTCCTCCTTCCCGTGAGGATCTGTACGGGGGCGGGAGGCAGAACGGGGACGGGACCATAGCTCTGCTTCTTTTCGCCTCTTTTCCTCTTTTCGTGGCTACACGAGCGTGGCTAGGTCGTGTTTACTTCCACGCCCAGTACCATCGTGGGTGGAGGTGGAGAGGATGCACGGGCATATACATCATCCACTAGGAAGCGTTTTTTAGTTTTCATCATGTATATTTACCATCCACCTCCATATACACCATCCACTAGAGATGCTCACATGTATATGGAATATTAAAATATCCTTATAGAGGGTTGTACAAACTATGACTTCAAAAAATATCCGGTAGTACTTTCTGATTACAGTTGTCCAGGTTAGTTGTAATAACTAATAGAAAATTGTAGAGTGTGTTAGGTCTGCTGCAAATGGTATATTCTCGAACCACTTCCGCTTAGCCTCACTAGCCGGCGTCGTATGGTCTTGGTCGCATTTCCACGTATATGGCATGCAATTTTATAGTGATGTCCTCCAAGGTTTATAAATCATCGACGAGCATCCATGTCCCCGTGCATTGCAATCGAACCATGCAAGAATTAATTAGGACCCGATCTAGGTTGTGGAGTTGTTTATTTTTTACTTGGTTATACATATGACCAATGTGCCACATCTAAACTACACAGCCCTACTGGAAAACCAACAAGACTTTGTTCACTTAAAACTAATTCAAACCATTATACTTTATGCATTTCACAAACGCTGCTTTAAGAGGTAACTATTATACCGGAATGTGACTATGTGAGATGTATAACTGTAGCATGTGGCTACATATCCTTGTATGCAGGGCTGCCGGAGGGCTGCCGGAGACAGAGGACCAGCAGGGTTACAGCCCCCTTGTGATCTTATATTTCCCTGAATATGTTTATATTTATTACATATTCTCTAGAAAATTGGGATATGAAAATATTGCACTGTTGCCTTGTTTGCACACCCCTCCCCCTACAAAAAAAAGTTGTCTTCTCCTTCTCCCCCACTTCTATGTCGCTCGGTTGGGCTTATGTTAACAACATGGGTTGTTGGCGGTGGACCTTATTGGGCTATGCTTTGAATTTTAGAACCTTCCGCTATTGTGTAAGCTAGAGGCAATTAACGTAAATAATTTACTGATAATAATTTGGTTTAATTTCGACTAACTATGGACCAACCACAAACATCAGAGGTTAGTTTTGGTCTAATAAAAACTTGGTATATACTTGTAGGTGGGCGAAGAACTGTCTGCAGCAACCCCGCAAAAAAAACGTCTGCAGCAAGTTGCCTCTAAATTCTATAATAGTAATGCGATATATCGAGGTCAGAATCAAATTTGTATATTACTCCTTAGTCATTACATTGAGGGACTTTTTGGTTATTGGGGTCTGAAAATGTAGCAATAGAAAATAAAATATATAATAACATGTTGAAGCCTAAGGGAATTGAAAACCCAATAAAATGCAATAAACGTGTTCTGTTACATGGCATGATGAACTCAATATTTGTTTCTAAAAGATTAGGTGTATGCCAATATTGTCAATGAAACAAAATAAATTTTCTACAAGGTTTGACGCAATGTTTTTTTTCAATTGCATGCAAACTAGAGCATACGGAAAGTGGATCTGAATTCTACAAACCAAACAACTTTTATACTGTGGTAAATATCATTAGGAATGTGGCTTTAACTCTTGTTTCGATAGAAAGATCACACATACACATCACGATTCCCCGGTACAGAAAAACGCAAAAACACTCTCCTGCAAGGCTGCAAACCCAGTCTCTTGGTACGTGATATGCTAAATCAAAAGAGATACTTGGAGATGTAGTACTTGGATGTGGTCGTGCTAGTAGCCTTGGAACTGGCAACCATAGCCTTGGAGTTGGAACTGGTCTTGGGATTGGCGGTGGCCGTGTTCCTGTCTCCCAGCCAGTGCTGCATGTGCACCCCGATGGCGTCCAGGTACAGGGCGCTCCGGCCGTGGAAGCCGACCACCTTCCCTTGCGTCGTGGCGGAGGTGAAGTACGTCCCGACCTCGTCGCCGAACGGACCGTACTTGCCGCGGCTACTGACGACGGTGATCGACCTCAGCACCCTAGGCCCTTCCCCCGCGCAGGTGTTGTAGTAGCCGTATATGCAGGTCAGCACCTCGTGTGGGTAGTCCAGCTTAATCTGCATGTGTACATTCAGTCAGGGGATAGATATCAGTACAGCTTCAATGCTTAATCTTGACAAGAAATGGCTAGCTGGTCAAGCTTAATGTGGAGTTCACAAGTGTAGTCAAGCTTAATGCTACACTCTGCTCTGATGTGCAAGCTCACCCTGTGTGTGATCTGGCCACCGTCGCCATGCCTGGTAGACCAGATGGACTGCCCGCTCCTGTCGTACTCGATCTGTATGGACCCGATGAAATCGTTCCTCGTGATGTAGATCTGCTTCACCCCCGTGTAGACGCCATCATCCCATGGCTTGCCTCCCTCCCCTCCCCATGGCCCCGGCCCTATCGGTATCGGCTCTTTCACCACGCCATAGGTAACCTGCAACATCAATCAATTCAGACACGTTCTTGCTTCAATAATCTTCTCGGCATTACTAATACTACCACAAGCATAATGCAGTCGAGAAATCGGTTACCTCGTCGCCGATGTCCCTCGTCGGCAACGCGAGCGCACCGGTCTGCCGTGACGGGCTCGTCTCGGCGGCTTTCTGCGGCAGCACCTTCCCTTCCAGTACATGGACGCCGATGCTGTCAACGTACCACCCTCCCCTGCCGTGAAACCCCACGATCCTTCCGTCGGTCAGGCAGCTGGAGAAGAAGGTTCCTTGCTCGTCCCCGAACGGGCCATGGCTCTTCTTCGTCGTGTGGAAGGTGATGGACTTGATCACCGTCGGTCCCATGATCATCGTAGGGCCGAAGTACCCGGTCACGTGCGTCAAGATCTCCGTTGGGAAGTCGAATATGATCTGCCAAAACAAACAACTCCATGTCTCACCGGGACTGAAACTGAAGCTGAGGAGCTGAAACAAACTGTGTTACCTTTTCAGGTCTCGCCGCCCCGCTGGAGCCGCGCTTGTCGCCCCATATCGCCTGCCCGTTGCGGTCGTAGAGGACCTTCATGGAGGATATCCCCAGCCCTCGCGTGATGGTGATCTGCCTGACGCCGGTGTATATGCCGTCGTCGAATATGGTGCCGCCGGTGCCACCCCACGGACCGAACCTCTCAGGCGTGCTTATGGTCATGGTTCCGTTGTCCGAGATGAAGCTAGGGAATGAGACCATCTGCAGAGCAAGATATATTGGTTAACAACCTGGATGGTGGTTAACTGTAGTCATCAGTCATCACTGATTACTGCATACTGGTATATCAGTACAAGGTTTATCTAGTCTGCCTTGGTTACCTTGTTGGAGAGAGTGGCGATCTGTGATGGATTAGGATTATGTTCCTTTGCAAGAACCATGTCATACCCGGCATTGCCATCCGCGTACTTATGACCTTTCCTGTCGACGGATCGCGTTATGCTTCGGAGCGCCGATGGGGCATTGGTATGATTTGGGTTCTTCCCGTTTGAGCCTCCAAAACTCTGCTGAGAAGTTGGACAGGTTAACATGTTGGCCAAAAGACCACGAAAAATTATTACAACTGGATATATACTCTACTGACGCATGAAATGAGCACAGTATTGTACCCTCCCTGAGACCCTGAGTGAACATCAAACAAGTCATTTTGATCTCATAAATCGCAAGCAGATAGGAAAAATTCCCCGAACTGTACGTAACCGGACGATGAATGTTAATACGATGACAAGCTAATATCAGCCCTAAACAATTCTAGAAGAACATTTCTGAAGATTACTGAACTGTTCTCCAGTCATCCTCATCAAACTAACACGAGTACAACAAAAGGACCTTGATTTTCCTCCATGTTTACAGGCAAGCATCCAAGCAACTAGGCAGAAACCACAGGGTAGTCGAAAAACATTTAGAGGAAGAGTCATGGTACCATGCTGTGTTGCACAAACAAACAAAATCTTGGCAGAGAATCCCCTCAAACAAAATACTGGCAAGAGAGAAACAGAGGTCGCACCAACAGCGATGAGCTTACTAGGTTGATGTCAAGAAGCAGTGGCATGTCCATCCACATTTATAGAACATCACGAGCCGCAGCGTCCGCGATTCCGAGAGCACAAGGAAAGCAACTGCCGGGTGCTCTAACGGCTGTAGACACACGGGGAGAACTCGATTCGCTGACCATTGTGGCGTGATGTGATCCGACGGCCAATTTCACCGTATCCCGTTCGCCAGGGGACGCAAAAGGGAAGGATTTCTCGGCTGGCTTTGGCTTTGCGTGATTCCTCCTCGCGTTTCACGGTGGAAAACTAAAGCAGCCACCACTCCTGCCGCCCCTCCTTTTATTTCGATTCTCCCTCCAGAGAATGTTTGTGTTGTATCGATGCTTTCTTTCTCTCTATTTTTGTCAGGGCCGACTTCTGGAATGGTGGAGCAACAAAATGCACACTTTGTCTTTTTCAATGGAACAATTTTAAGTATGGACAGAGCAGTCCAGATGAACTGGCTGGCGTGCATCCGATCCCATCTAGATTTCCAGTCACCTCTAACACTTCGTACATATATGCCGAAATCTTTTTCGGGGTTTAGGGTTCAAAACACGAGATCACTCCAGTCTCCAATTAAGAAGGCCACAAACAGGCAGAAAGTAACAAGGTTCTGGGTCTCCCAAAGTATATACCAAGCTAAAGAGAGAAAAGAGACTATAGTTTTGACATAAACAAAACGTTCACAGCAAGCTGACTCGAACTAAGATATCTCAACGATCATACACAACGTCCTGGTATATACATCTTACAGCTAAGGGAAAAAACAAGAGAGAAAAATCATAATTCACACAACATCCCTCTTCCATGGTACAACTGTCCCGAATAATAGTATGTCCGGTCGCCGCACAAGGCGCTTCTCTCAGATATGTGCATCTCGTTTGTTATCTTCAACGGAAATTGTGTACATCTCTCGGTGTTGCTTCCGCACTCTCAAGGGGACATGAGTCTGAAGGCCTTTTCACTTTGCAAGGTCCAAATTGGTTGCGCCTTACTTGTTCAGAAAGGCCTTCAAAGAAAATGGTGTGTAAGAATCCTGCTCCAAGAGTTTCAATTGTCATGCATGCATCATAGTCAAATCTCAATTCAAGTGGATGTTTGTGGAAGGAAATTTTAAAACAAGCAAGTAATGACTGGTAGTGAGAAAAACAAGCTAGTATGATTGGTAGTGAGAAAAAAACATGGTCAATGCTATATTACCTTGCCGACTTCCTGCTGTAAGTATTGTCCAACCACAGTCGACTGCTGTATCACTCTTTCCAATGATGAATATGCCGGTAGATTAGCATTTTCTGTCACTCATCATGAGACAGAGATCACGATTAGATCATATCAAGGCTATGGCACCAGTAGCTAAGGAGGGTATCTTACAACATACCGAGAATAGCCCGATTCAAGCTATCTGCAACATTCTGCCTATACTCTGGGCTTAGTAGATGGAACATAGGTGACTTCTCAGGCTCTTCATAAGCTAAAAGGGCCATAAAGTCCTACATAACAAAACAAGGATTGTCATAATTCTCCTTGCATAACATTATCAAGACACATCATGTGTTGAATAAATCTAGGACCCAGAACGGGTGATGATAATTAGGGGCTACTTTTTCATACTTGGACAACACAAAACATCATCTTGTATTCACAAGAGCCATGATTAAAACTATTTCAATGCCAATTCCGCTCAAAAGTTGGATGTGATCTATTGATTAAACATAACAAAAACACATGATAGTCTAGCAAACTCAACTAAAGCTGTTGATATCAATCAGAATACAGAAGACTATATCAATCAGAATACAGAAGACTACAATACTAGCCAGATTTGAGGTGGTATGGTACTATAACTGTTTTGGTATATCCTCCAGAACATTCATATCTCATGCATCACAGGAATCCAAATTCCTCATGTTGTCTGGACTAAAAACGAGATTTGTACTTTTCTACTAAATAATTCTAGGTTTAGGAAACATGTACCTCTAACTTTTCAAGATACTTGGCAATTTTTCCAAATGGTTTCAACTTCTTCTGGCCAAACTCAACAACTTCTGCTGTGCTGTCAGCCAAAAATATCTAGATTAATCAAACCATGTAATGCAATTTCCTTCAACCCTCCAAATATAAATTTTGCTAGTTACCATTTTCTGGAACGCACTAGCTCAATGAAGTGAAGACTTAAAAGATCAAAATGCAAATCCATATCATTTTCTAGCAACTTGGGTGCCAACTCTTCTGTCAGTTCTATGGCTTTGACGGCATCCCCTTCCAACACAAAATTTAAAATTGCTGGGAAAAAATCCATATACAGCATTAGGATATGGGATGCAAATAGTGATGCACGACGACAAACCGGAATAAAAATGGTTGTTTTTTTGAAACTTGCATACTTTATATTGTCATTAACTCGTGATATAAAGCCTTTAAGATCTATTTAAACCACGACAATTTCATATGCTCTATGGGAAAAAAAAGGAAGCTACCATTGAAAACAATCTATGCAGAAAGTATCCAAAAAAATGTAAAACATGGAAGAAATTAGCCTCAGATTTGCTTAGGTTTTACTAAGCGGAAGTTTACTGTAATAATGTAAACAAAATCCATAGGTTGACTTGACAGTGCACGACACTTGCATTTGTAATGGTGTGCAACAGAAATCACATCCAACCACTGGTACCGAAGTATGAATGACAGTGAACACCAAACACCTCTGTATTGGCTACATCTCAATACCCTATCGGCTAAACAAAGTGCAGTTCCGTACTTGCATTGACCAGTTGATTCAGCAACGGCATTTCTGTAACTGAATTAGTACTTTTAGTATACGTCCTTTATTGCAAATGAAAATGGAAATCTTTCATGATCTTTAATTAACCTCAATATTATAATAGAATGGTTTTAACGAATAGGATAATACGGAGGTGGAAAAGCAGTGGCAAAGTGCATTTGTAAATCGTAAGTCCAGAGCTACGGGGAATTTTACTGAAAAAATATAAGTTCTTCCGCAATTTAATAAGTAATAGTAATACAGATCCATCGACAATGCCAAATGCCAAATGCAAGATTGAGTATTGATCCACAAATAAATACCTTTACGCTTATCCACATCTACAGTATAATCAATCGGTAAGTTTAACCCAGTGCTGGTTATGAAGGTCTCTGCGGTCTCCTTAAAACAGCCGTGCATAAGATAAGATAGCACTATGTCGCGAACATCATTATCGCTGACGGACTGCAGTTGGAAGAAATTCCAATGTCAATAGTAGAATATTACTAAATATAAGATGGTGGCATAACTATTATCAACCAAATTTAGAAAATGAAAGTCTATTCATCCACCTCCACATGGTAATAAGATTTTCCCTTGACTGAGTGTGGCAAGACAAATACTAATTCAAACTAAGATTAGTAAACATGTACAAGTGGTTCAACTCTTTCCAATCTGCACTCAACTTAATGAACGTCAAGCTGGACTACTTGAAGCATTGCCCCGATATAAACACTAACAAAGATTTCGAGCATGCCAGTTACCGCTATGAAGCAGAGTGTCTCGCTAATTCAACTACATCGCAGGGTACTTCATCGTTAAAGTTCCAATCTCTTTTCACTACAAAAACCACGCAAATTGACATAGTCTCAAATATTTTTGCGCTACAAGCTTAACTCGTTGACAAAGTACCAATCTTTCTTATAATTTCCCGAAAGCAGCAACTCATCTACAGGAGTTCCTCATCCAGTCCACGCACCCCCATAACCACAGAAGCCTACGCAGACGAATCAATCCAATAGCCGAACACACAGCGATGAGCACTTGACGAATTCGCGCACGGACGCGAGAAATTCACAAGAGTCGTTAGTGGCAGCGCCAATCCCGTCCATCTACTTCGTCCCCCCACCTCCCTAGACGACGGATTCGCGAAAGAAACCAACACCAACAACAACTAAGCTATATACAAGTCGCGGGGGGTATGAGCGTACGTACGACGTTCTCGTAGAGGCGGGGATCCAGGTCCATCATGGCGGAGGCCGGAGGAGGAGAAGTCGGCGCCGGATGCGAGGAGGAGGAGGGTGGATGTCGCTGCCTGCCGCTGGGGGAGCCGGAGATTCCCAAAGAGAGGATTTTTATTTTTCGTTTCCGGGCTTTACGGCCTCTGCTGACGGCACATGACAGGACAGCTGAGAGTTTTTACTTCCTGGACAACAATATCAAGATTGACTTTTTTTCTTTTGGGCAAGGAGGAGACAATGAGATCGAGTTTGGTTAAGTTCCGTCTCAGACGCCGGCCAGAATTATAAGACATGTACAATGTATTACATGTAGATCTATGTCAAATTTTTAAAGGAAAAGGCGGTCCAAAACAAACTTTAAACTTATCTTATAGATGAAAGCTAATTCAAACCTTTAACATTGAATTCCCGTAATTGACACTCTAAACTATCAATT
Source organism: Poa annua (assembly GCA_026929855.1). Classification (NCBI taxonomy): domain Eukaryota; kingdom Viridiplantae; phylum Streptophyta; class Magnoliopsida; order Poales; family Poaceae; genus Poa; species Poa annua. Next base: position 116,274,676 of record CM049428.1, on the reverse strand, counting down.
TCTAGTATATTTTCAACCCTAAACCTATCTACTCGTGAAAAGGAAATATTAAAACTTTTTATTTTTACACATATATATTCTCTCTAATATGTCTGCTTTCTTGTAGATGCTACTGGAGTTAATGGAAACAAAAAAATTACAACATGTAAGTTGCTGGGAACGTCTAAACCTATCTATTCGTGAAAGGAAATTTTAAACGGTCAGACTGACATTGACGAATTTGATAAAATTTGTTGAAAAGTGATGCAAATTTTGATTTAAAATTAAGAAGATAGAGTTGATGAAACTTGACTGTTTACGTGAATTGAACCTACTCCTTGATGCACATATGAGTTTAGGCCCAGCACTACCGAAACCAGTTATGGTCCGAGCATTGTACAAATGAGAATTTCGGCACGAGCACTACCGAAACCAGGTGTTTCGCCCCTAGTCTTGCCCAAGGTGTACTATTTTTAAATTTGATTTAATTAGTGTACTAGTTTCAAAATTTGAATTAAAATTAATAATATTCACAAAAATCCGTCCAACTATTGCTCCTAGAAAAAGAACTAAGTAAGGAATAACATATGAACAGCTGAAGAAGCAAGAAGAACATACCAAAAAGGGGATTGGATACGGTCTTTCTCCGAATGAGAGACGATGAGGAGTCGCTTCGTTATTGTTTGGGGGGCATTGTTCCAATGCACTACCGCACTCCCACTAGTCCGCCTTGGTGATATAATGTCATGTATTTAAGAGATGGTCTCTTAAGACATGACATATTCTTCATTGTACAAGATGCTTTCTCTTAATCTATGTTTTCTTGTTTGAATTCTATAACATTGTAATCTTAGGAGTATGCAAAGATTAGATGTTAGAAATACCTTGAGAGATGATGCATTGTACAATATGTTTTTTTGATCTTCTCTAGATGACATGGAATAAATAAAGATTGTCTTATCAAACAATGTACATGCCCTTACAATTAATTAAGTTGTGACACACCGTCTTTTGGAGAGATGTTTGCTTCGAGCAATTGCTCTGGTCATTTTAAGCTTTATGACATAATGACATTTATAATGAGTTTGAATCGTTAGTGCAGAGAGCCCATTTCTCTTTCATGATTTTCTACCACTAACAAATCGAATTCGTTATAGATATCATTATAGTACATGTCTCAAGATTTGGCCAGTTTATTAGCAGAAAACTGAAAAAAAGCGCCATAAACATCGATGGCCATTATGGAACACAATCGCTGCAAGAATACACCCAACCGGAGTTTTCGCTTCACCGGACGTTACGACACTGTCCCCTTATTCTCCCCGGCCATTCCTGCTCTAAGCGCGTGACACTTTTGCACAAACAGCTCCACGTTATTCGAGTATTACAATTCAGTCCCCCCGCCCGTCAGCTGGGTATATAACAGACGAAATCGAACGAAAACCCTAACCGATCCTAGACCTAACCCTATCCCCTGCCACAAAAACGGTGGGGGCGCATGCACCCTCTCTCCCTCCCACGCTGACGGCGCCCTCCCGCCCCGACGCGCTCCTCTGCATGGCGAACCGCACCCGCGCCTGCGCCTCGGCCCGGCGGCGCCCTCCCTCACCTGTGGCGGCCGACCGCGCCCTCCCTCGCAGGCGATGGTGCCCGCACCCGCGTCGGTGCCTTGGTGCCCTCCGCCGTCGGCCTCCCTACATGCCTTCTCTTTTTTTTCCTTTTTTCTCTTTTTCTTTCGACCTTTCTATACCGGATTTTCGGATACGAATTTGTAAAAGGGGACATATCTCTTGTGTTAGTCCTCAGATCCACACATCTAATGGACAGATCTACACCATATTTCTTTTGGATACAAATTTGTAATCAGTCAGATCTCTTTGCGCTTGCAAATGGATCCACACAATGTATGAACAAATCTAAGTCATATTTGTTTGGATTCGAATTCATAATGAACATATCGTAATCAGATTTCTTTTGGATTTGAATTCATCCGAACTGCAATTCAAAAGAATCTGGTGTAGGATAATGTGTGTTACTAGGCGGATCTCTTGTGTTATCAAAAGAATCCGAATCACAATTGAAAAGAATCCAAATTGCAATTAAAAAGGATTTGAAAGTATCCAAAAATCTGCTTAAAGGATCCACAAATTTGTAACCTAGGTTAGAATCTGGGGTAATGAAGAAGGGACCTACTAATACAATTTTTAAAAAGTGAGGTCCTTTTTTGCAAAATAGCTGAATCTTGATGCACCCGGATGGCCTGTGATAAGGGTTCGGCGCCATACCGTTCTGTAAAACGCCGCGTACCACCCAACCAATCTGGTTACCTATGGAAGCAGCACTCACCACCGAAACGAGGGTCGTTGTCGAGGTTGATCATCGTCAAGTCAGTGACTCCGACATCATTGAAGAATGACCACCTGAGCAACAAATAAAAGCTATCCAATCTAAGCCCCTGGCTTTGCAGGATCACAAGAATGAGGAGAGTCTAGTTCAGAGGTACGAGCAAACTGTAACTAAGCTGAACGATTATCGAATGCAAAGAGCTAAAAAGAATTGGGTGAAAAATGGCGATAGGAACATTGCCTATTTTCACAAAGCCATTACTAAAAGAAGAAGGAAGAATACCATTTACTCGATCAATGATGAAAACAACAACACTCATTCCATGCCTGATCAGATAGCTAGCACATTTGTATCCTACTTCAGGTCTATTTTCACCTCTTCGTATGTAGCTGCTGCAAACAATTTCATTGCAGTGGATACTGATCTCCCGAATGACCCCGCATATTCTACACCCACGAAACAGGAAATCTAGGAGGTCCTCAAGGAAATGAAGAGGAATGCTTCACCAGGCCCTGATGGCTTCAATGTGGAATTTTATTTGGCCACCTGGGATTGGGTTGGAGATGATGTCACTACACTAGTCACTATTTTTTTTCTACTGCTCACCTCCCTTCCCACGTCAATGACACTCACATTGTTTTAATTCCTACAAAACTTGTTCCTCTAGTTCCTGCAGACTATCGTCCCCCATTAGTCTTTGCAACGTGGTCTACAAGATTATTGCAAAATGTCTAGCTAACAGACTCAAACCGCTTGTTCAAAAAAAAATAGACTCAAACCGCATCTACCTGATTACATTCATCCCTCCCAGCAAGCTTTTACTGAAGGACGTAGCAACAACATCATCATTGCACAGGAAATCACTCACTCCTTTCAGCTGTCCTCCTGGAAGGAAAAGGCTTTTCTTCTAAAAATTGATCTAGCTAAAGCTTTTGAAAGGGTGGATTGGAGTTTCAGTATACAGGCTCTGGCACGTAAAGGAATGCATGGTCATTTCATTAATCTGATCCACGTATGCATTTCTTCGCCCACTTATTCAGTTATTGTTAATGGTCAACCATTTGCGAGATTCGTTTCTGACACGGGAATACGACAAGGCTGTCCTTTATCGCCATATCTTTTTGTCCTTACTATCAACGAACTGTCTATTGTTTTGTAGGAAGCTCTAGCTGCAGTCTTCACGGACTAATTCTTGGACCCAACTGAACGGATAGACGTCGCCTAGAGGGGGTGGGTGAATAGGCGATTAAAAACTTTTTCGAGAAGCCGGATTATCCTGTCCAAGAGTGACCCGGATATTCCGGTATGCTTGATAAAACGGAATAAAACTAGACTTTTATTTTAACAAGCATACAACCTAGATAAATAAACTAGGCTCACCTATGTGCACCAACAACTTATGCTAAGCAATACAAGTAACAAGATGATAGCAAAATAGATGACTTCAAGCACGATGGCTATCACAATGTAAAGTGTATAAGTAAAGAGCTCGGGTATAGAAATAACCGAGACACGCGGGGACGAGGATGTATTCCCGAGTTCCACCTAAAGGGTGTACGTCTCGTTTGGAGAGGCGTGCGTAACCACAACATGTTAGCCGCAACGACACAAAGGCTCACCTTCTTCTCCTGATGAACTCAATCACAAAAGGTTGCGAGTTCACCTTCCACTATTGATCTCCTTTGGGGCGGAGATCGAATCCCGTACAACACTCTTGAGGCACACACGCACAACTTAATTGAGGTCTCTCAAGTATTGAGGCACACACCCACAACTTAATTGGGGGCTCTCAAGTGACCACAAAAGGTCTTGACCACAAAAGGTCTTGACCATAAAAGGTCTTGTCCATAAAAGGCCGGCCACAAAAGGCGTCTAGGGTCCAATGACCCAAGAGTAACAAGCTCACAAGTATCACCACCACGAATCCCTGTGGAGGGCTCAAACCGATGCAAATGCAATGGCAAGAGCACACGAAGTGCTCAAGTCCTTCACTCTCAAATTCCAACAAAGCAACAAATGCTTATGGGGGAATAAGAGAGGAAGAACAAAGGAAACCACAAATGAGTCAAATCTTTCACTCCCAAATCCCACCAAAAGCAACTAATGCTTGTGGGGGGGAGAAGAGAGGAAAAACAAAGAGAAGAACCACAAAGGAACTCCAAGATCTACACCCACTAGGTTCCCCTCACTTAGAGGACAGATGGATTGGTGGAAATGTGGATCTATATCTCCTCTCTCTTTTCCCTCAAGAAATCGCAAGAATCATTGGAGGGATTGAGAGATCTCAAAGCTTTGGAGGTCAACAATGGAGGAGGAGAGAGAGCACCAAAACTTGGGAACATTGGGGAAGATGACCCCTTAAATAGGTTCCCAACAAATCTACCCGTTGGGGACAGTTTTTCTCACTCGGGCCGGAAGTTCCGGGCTTATCCCGGAACTTCCGGACCCCCCCGGACACCCCAAAACGCGCCCGGGAAGTGTTTTCTGGACAAACCGGAAGTTTGGGCGGAAGTTTGGCCGGATTTTTCCGGCCGGCCGGAATTTCCGCCCCTGGCAGAAACATCAACACGAAAACAATGATATCTTGACCATCCGAATTTCGTTTTCGATGATTTTTGGCTCGTTGGAATCACCACGAAGAGCTCTATAAGATCATGCAGAGAAACATCATAGTACAACAAGTGAGGTTAAAACCAAATGAGAAAATGTAACATCTCTAGATAGGAGAACAACCGGTAAAACCTCTAACATAAAAAACGCAACATGTTTTCCAAAGTAAACCCGTTTTCGATGAACTAGACCTTGACATGGAGATGAGCCAAGCTCTAATCCTCACAAGGATAAAAGCCAAATAAGAACCAAGAAATATAATATGCCAAGTATGCAAAGATTTGAGCTCTCCACAACGATGCGATCAAGTTACTCACTTGAGGGGCCCTCTTGATAGTACGCCTATCTATCCTATAGCCCTATCAAGATCATACCTTTGCCTTGAGCATTCCACTTCAGTTAGATGATGACTATCTTGATCTGTTCAAGTGGTTCATCTTTCTTGATTGCGTGTCCAAGCACATGCTTGATGAAAACTTATCCAAATACCCCCACCCCATATCAATAATGGGAGAGTCTTGCTAGGCTCCGTCTTCATGTATCCATAGAAAGCTCCAAGCATAGGATCTCTTCAAAAAGCTTCTCTTGGTCTTGCACTTCTCAACCTCGATGACGATCACCACATGGCGTCATCCTCCATGAGCTATAAGAAATCTTCATTTGTTGCAAACCCATGGGCAAGATACCTAACCTCATATAAAGATACCACACACATATATCATGAGTTAGTTCACAAAGCTATACGGACATGTGTTTACCATCCCAAGAGATACAAGATTCCTCTTGGTACATCTTGTAGCTTTGTGTGTTGATCAACATCTTGATCAATCTTGTATCTTCCAACATTTCTTCCCTAATATGATGTCTTGAATACTTCAAGACATACTTGCAATATGCTCAACTCAACACATGACCATCCATCATATACATCCTTGAATGGAATCTTGGTCATCAAATAAGCTTTTAGAGTCCAACACATGAACTCCATTATTCCCATGGACACGATCTATAAAGATATCTCAATGCAAACATTAGTCCATAGGTACTGTCATTTAATTACCAAAACCACACATGAGGGAAAATGCTCTTTCACCAACTGTCCGCCTATTCATTCGCTCTTATTTGCTGATGATCTAATCATTTGTGGTGCAGCTACTATGTCAGAAGCACAGGCTATGAAACAAATTTTAGACATGTTCTGCTGAGCATCAGGGCAACTTCATAACTGGAATAAATCAGGTATCCTTTTTAGCAAGCATGTCTCTGACGCTGACAAGCAGCACATATTGCAAACTTTCCCTTTTCCTATTATAGATGACTCTTTTATTCACTTGGGCCACCCACTTGTTCTTCCTGCTTAAAATAGATCAGAAGCTTATAATTTCGTCTTGGATAAATTCAAAGCTAAGCTTGGAACTTACAAAGCTAATACCCTTTCCCATGCGGCTAGGCTTGAGCTGATTAGCTCCATGTTTTCTTCCATTCCTATTTATTATATGTCGAACATCATCTTTCCAAAAAAAATCATCGCAAAAATTAATACCATTATTAGAACGTTTTGGTGGACTGGAGTTAACGCTGACACTCCTGCCAAGCCTCTTTGTCTTAAATCCTGGAGAGACATTTCCGAGCCAAAATGAGAAGGTGGTCTTGGAATTCGAAACTTGCAGGCCGTAAACTACAGTCTCATTCTTTCTGGGCTGTGGAGAATTGCCTCTCAGCCCAACAACCAACTCTATCAGATTTTGAAGGCCAAGTACTTTTATGATACATCTATCTGGAGACCCAAGGCTAATATTTCAAAATCTGCTTTCTGCACAGTTGCATTAAAAGTCATTCCGCTTCTTCAAACAATGCTTTCTATCAAATTGCTAGTGGTAATATTTCAATTTGGAGCGCTCCTTGGTGCTCTACTTGGCAAAACATTCATAATGATCTCATCATTCAACATGAACCTTTCTCTAATCCCGCCTCGGTCAACAAACTTATGATACAAGATGCTAAAACTTGGAATGATAACTTAATAGATCAGTTTTTTCCCAACCTACGGCTTCCGTGATTAAATCTACCCCCATTATTTGCTCAAATGACGACGATATTCTATGTTGGAAGCTAACCCCAAATGGTAAATTCAATTCCAAATCAGGTTATCGTCTTTGCTTGTAGTCCTTACATGATGCAGGTATGCAGAGGCCAAGGAAACCGGATGAGCTACATCAACAACTTCTGAATTCAGTCTGGAAATGCAGGAAAATGATTCCAAGGGTCAAGACATTTGCTTGGAGAATCCTTCATCAAGCCATACCTTCAGGAGCAAGGGTTGCACCCAGATCCAAACACATCTCGCCTCTATGCTCTAGGTGTGGATTACCTGAAGATGATGTGCATATCCTTCTTCTCTGTCCTTTTTCCAGAGCCGCTTGGTTCCATCATCCCTGGTTCATTCGCTCAGACATTCTAACTTGCAATGGCAGCTCCATGTCTATGATAATTAAGAACCTTCTTCACAATAACCATCCTTGTGGAAATTTAAACTATGTCTTCACCTTCCTTTCGTGCCTATGGAAATCAAGAAATGACTATCTATTTGGCAGGAAAAAGAATTGGCCTTACCAAGTCGCTATAGCTGCTAGGAGAAGACTCTGTCCCTTGTCCATTTACAGGTATGAATAGGTATTGTTCTCTTCACACAGAGAAATCTTTTCTAGAACACGGCATTGAGCACCAGTTATCTGGAACTCTGGAGAAAGATATAATGACATCAACAGTTCTTCTTTTCACTTTTTCTTCCTACCTCGGCAAGACTACTTACAACAGTATTGGTTTGCCTGCGTTACTTCAGGATCAAGAGACAACAACAACAACAACAACAACAAGAATAACAACAACAACAACAATAGATCCAAAGGTAGCTAGGGAGGATCGGACTCAAGCTTTCAAAGACAATGATTTCCACTTCCTTGCAGGTCCTAGATTTGTATTGATGCAACGTGGAAACAGGGAATAAATGGAGAGCCTACTGAAGGGAATATGCCGTAGAGGCACTTAATAAACATAGTTTATTGGTTATATTCCAATGTTTCATTATATGTTTTATACCATGCTATAACTGTATTAAGCGGAAACATATACATGTGTGGTAGATAAAACAACCAGGTCCCTGGTAGGCTCTACTAAGACTAGTTTCGTTGCACGATTGATGATCGAGGTTTTCCGATCATAGGACATGGCGCCGGTCGGCAATGGAAGTCATATCGTTGTAAGAACGATGTGATGGACATACCCATATTTGTAGGACGTAGTCATTACGCCTTTGACCGTGAGACCAACTCTTATTGTTATTCCTGGAAGATACTTTGATTGCACCAAACGTCGTATCTTATTTAGTATGACAATAACATTGATACTTTTGGGTATCGAAAAGGGGTAGTTGAGACGAGGGGTCAACGGCGGGATTTGGCAGTCCGTATAGCCGGATAGATACTCTAGGGCCCACTCGGTGAGATTATGTCAAATGAGTTTGCAAACATGTGACTATGTCACCAGCTGACATAATATCATAGACGAGTAGAAGATAGCGATGTCGGTAACGAGATTATGCTAGGGATGGAGATATCTGAGAATGATACTCGGACACGCTAAGTATCGCTATGACAAAAGGTTAAAGACTAGACGTCCAGGTTTGATAAATGAAAGTCATTCGTTATATCACAGGGATTAATTCATGGGGTCCAGGCCTACGAGTTAGTCATTGATCGGAGAGGTGTCTCCATCATGTCTGTTATTACATCGAACCGCTAGGGTAACACACTTAAAGGGTTTCGACAAGACAACCGGAAAGAAAAGAGATCACCGGGAACGTCAAGGGAATGGTCCGATGGAGATCGGGCAACGGCGAAATAGTTTTCGGAGCTAGAATAAATTATATATAATATGTTTGATATTAATTAGTGTAATTAATGTTTAAATATGATTTTATATATTTATTTTCGAACTTATTTAGACTGATTTCCCTAAATGGGCCTTCTGGTGGAAAGAAGGCCCAGGGGGGGGGGGGAACCCCAAGGGAATTCGGTGGGGAAGGCGTGGCCGGCTTAGGTGGGCCAAATGGGGCCCACCTAGGGCTGGCGCACACTCCTTGGTCGCACCAGGCATGTGGGATAGTCCCATATTGCCTGGCTGGCAAGGTTGGCTCCCCCTGGGAGCCTATATAAGAAGGGGCACCCCTGGCCTTTTAATTCACCCCAATTAATTCTCGATTTCTCCTCGATCTCGTGATTCCCTTTGTCGGAGTTGCGCCGAGGAGGATGAGAGTTCTCTCTCCACCATAGCCCGCTGCCGCGCTGCTGGTGTTCCGGTCCAAGTCTTTCGCGACTCGTCCTGGACTGGAGCTTCAGAGGCCGTCGTCTCCACCGTATGTGTGTAACGCCCTGCGAGGTGATGCGCTAGCGGTGCTCGGAGGCCTACTTCCTCCACCCCGACCTCAAGGTCATCTTCGTCGTCTTCGTCGCGCCGAGTTCTTCGCGACCTAGAGAACGGCTACGTCGTCTTCGTCGTCAACGCTTGTGCGGGAGCGTAATCCCCGCTATTCGGTCTACGAGGGTATGTATTCCGATCTCCGCTGTACTTCTATATCTGCATAGTATAGATCTTGGCTAGTTTAAGGATATCGTTGCTAGGAAATTTTTTGTTTTCTGCCTGCGATCCACTTCAGTGGTATCAGAGCCGATCTATCATAGATATAGTTGTACGCTCTTAGAACCCGTGTTCTACACGGGGGCACCATTCCTGTTATTTGCTACCCTCTAGCGTGCACTTGTGATTCCAGCGGCATCGAGTTGATGAAGTGGCTCGGACCGACTTTACGCGTACGCTTACGCGAGACTGGTTCCACTACTGACATACGGCTTGTACCGTATCTGTGGCTGGCGGGTGTTTGTTTCTCTCTTTTAGTTGGCTTTGCATTTTCAATGGAGGGCCCGAAAGGGATGCTTAAACATGCCATTATTGGATCGTTGTTGTGGTCATAAGGTTCGTAGGTATGAAGCGGTTCTATTTACGACAGCCCCAAGCCACGTAAAATATGCAAAAGATAAAGTAGAAGCGTCTAACTTTATTTTGCAGGGGCAATGTGATATGGTCAAGGTAGGTTTATTAAATTGTTTATGAACTGCGGGCGCCAAGAAGACCATGGCGCAACGGACTATATCACATCGCATTACATTTGATGTTTTGTGTGCATCTTATATTGTGTGATTATATAGATTAGTTACGCGGCGGTAGTTATATATAAGATGATTCCTTCAAAATACCACTAGTGTTCTTCCTCCAACGAGCACCACCAAGAAAGTTCTACGTTATGAGGCAGGCCGTGATGATCGGGTGTCAGACATATCGTCGTTCGCATACAGTGGATGTAAGCCATGTTGCACAAGCGTTTCGAGGAGGTTATTGTGGCGAGCCTAGCATATGTAGATATGGCCTCGGAACGCGTAGGCCGAAAGTTCGAGCATGATTCACAGAGTTGTTGTGATTGACGATTGTGTACCCTTGAAGTTATGTTGCCGGCTCTGACGATGAGGGGTTGTGCAATGGATGGGGGTCGTGTAATCGCTTAAACGACCATGAGGGATGTTCGTTTGAGTGGGAGTTCTGATAGTTATTTTCTAAAATACTAGAACTTAAAATATAATTAACAAAGTCTGTTTTGCAAACCTTTGTAGATATTAACCAATGTAATAGCATATTTTAAAATTAGGCACATTCCTGCGATTGAGAAACTTAAAAGATTGGGTCCAAACTTCATAGTTTTATACTTTAGCTTGAGGATACTCCTTGTTTAAACCGTTAGCTCTTTGTGATACAATACCCGCTAGGAGATAAAACCGGAGATTCCGCTAACAAAAGATAATTTGGATTATCATGTTTTGTGCGGATGATATCATCATAGTCCAGTGTATGCTATGATCTCTGTCATAGAGAACCAACGGTGAGTACGAGTTATTAAATCGCGAACATATGAGATGGTCGCTAAACTCGGGGTACCCCTAAAGTTGGGTTGATGAAGTTTATCTGTATGTTGACTGATTGCCTTCTCAACCAACATGGAAGAGAATACACACATTGAAGGAGCACGTGGCAGTCATACTTGATGACATTGGTCATACTTGATGACATATGGTCATACTTGATGAACATTGAGACGCCTCGCTCAGCTCGATCAGTGGATGACAGACATCGTTGCCAAGTGCAAATGTTATGTCATAGACTATGTCATGCAAGGGGAATCATTCACCTTCATGGTTCTTGATTACGTTGGAAGTATCAAGAAGATGAAACAGATCGCCGGAAGTCATAAATGATGATAGTGTATATATGATATACATGTTATGAATGTTTTACCTAAGCAAGTACTCACAGTAGTGACTAAGTTTTTGATACTAGTCATGTTTTATGAAAACCAGGTTTACTGCTTGAGTAGGTTGAAAGGATGAGGCGACATTGTGTGTTGAGAATGGCAGACAAATTGTTGTGATGGCCATAGAGACTCTCCCTCTAGATCTACCATTTGAATAAATTCTATATGACCGCCTGTTAGTATGATCGTTATAAGTGTGTCTCCTCTAGCGAGACACTTGTTCATATATGTTAGTGACAAATTCGTTGTCCAGTATCTATGAAGTAATGATCATATGCCGATTTGAATTTAGATGGAAGAAGCTCCCACATTCATAATATTAATGCCAAAGGATACAAACTTAATAAAGACACCACATATGTGTGGCACTACCGTTTAATTCGTCAATGTTATAGTCAATGAATTAGCTCCATACCGGATGGATCTACATGTTCTTAGATTTGATCTTTTAACACTTGCAAAATAACTAAGACACCGTTTTCGGAAAACGGGCATAACTTATTGATAGTCATGCATATAGATGTATGTGGTTTAATGAAGTAATTGACGTGTAGTGGAGATCTTTATTTCGTAAACTTCACTGAACGTTTTGAGTATAGCTTGTTGAGAATCGTGCATATGGGTGTATGTGAATCAATGCAGTACTTTAACGTGTAGTGAAAGTCTTTATTTCATAGACTTCATGAATATTCCGATTAGATATATGGATATCCACTCGGTGAATGTTAGTATGGAATTTTGATTCGATCAAACAAGTTCAGAATGAAGTAGGAAATAAATTTAACAAGAAAATCAAATTCTTGTGATAGAGATCGAGGAAATAAAGATTTGAGTTATAATGTTGGCACATCATTGAAAGACTTGTGAGAAGAGTTCACAAATTACGTCGCATGGAACACCATAGTGTTATGATATGTTAGGACGTCGTAATTGCACCCTATCGGATAGTGTGCGACTAATAAATCTCTTACCGAATTATTGTGATCATTAGAGTCATATGGTAGAAACGCAACATTCATGTTAGGTAATTACCGTCTTAATGAATGATCATTGACAAAATTAAAGATGTTTGTTTCATGCAAACCCAAGGTGGTAGGTTGTATGGAATAAGCATCACCGGCCAAGTACTATGCTTTGAACTCATGTTTCTGAAAGGGTTAAAACCATCACTTGCAAGACCAAGGCGTACATTACGGGCATCTTCGGCAAATTTGGGATATCTCAAATCAAGATCTTTCCAACACTCACCATATGCTGGGTGACGCAAAACATTGTCTTTGGTGCGTCCCTCATCATGCCAGCGCATGTCATCCGATGTTTTGGTAGTTGAAAAGAGCCTTTTGAGCCTTGGTATCAAAGGAAAGTACCGCAACACCTTTGTAGGTATCTTCTTGTTTTTCTTAGACAAAATAGGAGCATCTCCCTCATCATCAGTCAACCAGCGAGATGTACCACACACATGGCAGTACTCTTGGTTACTTCTTTCACCTCAAAAAAGCATGCAATCTTGAGGACATGCATGTATTTTCTCATACTCAAGCCCCAAACCACGAATGATCATTTTGGCTTCATGATACTTCTTCGGTAACTTTGCCTCTTGAGGAAGAGCATTAGATAATACACCAAGTAGTGCCGTGAATGATTTTTGTGACCAACCATGTAAGACTTTCAAGTGATATATGGTGACTAGGAATGATAACCTTGTAAATGTTTCACATCCATTATGCAACTTTATGGATGCATCTTGTAAGAAGCTTTCTTTCATTCCATCACCTTTTTCATGTGGAGCATTCCAACTATTAGCCACATCCGGTTCCATATTGCCAAACTCGGACTCACCGCCCTCGGATGGGCTTGATAGTGATTCATAGCTATTACTGAAGTTGGTACCAAATGTAGCATTTACAAGACCTAGCATGTCATCCATTCTTTTGTGGCCATGATCCTGTACAACATTATTCTTTTGAATACCAGAAAAAACAAGTTTACTATTGTTCTCTAATATGTGTGCAAATGCAATAGATGGTGCATCACATTCCTCTCCATGTAAAACCCATCTAGTATAATCTTGAAGAATGCCATCACACCGCAGGTGGGTTTTCACTTCTTCTGAATTTTGTCTTGCTTTGTTTGCACAATTTACGCATGGACAAAGGATTTTTTCACCAAGTGGAACATGACCGTATGCAAAAGATAGGAATTCCTCAACACCATGTTTATAATCGACACTTGCTCTTGGTTTACACATCCATCCTCGATCCATCACACTTCAATATGCTGTGGGGAAAAGAAAAGTACTCGGGTTATTTTAGATGGCCTAAAAGATTCCACTCAACACGAAAGCAACACCCGTAGGTGTAAAATCTAATCCAGGCGCAAGCTTGAGATCACTAAATAATCTGGAGTTTTGCGAGTTATGTTGCACAAATAATTCTAAACAAGTGATCTCTTTTATTTTCAGGCAATTTTTTGCGAGTTATGTACAAGCAAAAAAGCTTGACGTCATTGAGATGGTAGAGCAATGACCAAGAAAGGCTATGCTATATAAAAGAAGATCCACTGTATCAGGAAAGCAATGAGGAGTAAACAACGATCGACATGATACTTTCAGATGCATGCAAACAAGCATATTCAGTATATATACCTTGTTACTATCAGCCCGGTCGGAACGATAGCAAACTTCAACACGATTGCCAGGATCCTTGATGAGCTCGAAGAACCTGGGGCGGATTGTCGCGATGATGAGCTGGATCTCAATTCAGATTAACCAGGCAGCATCCGGCCGCACGGAAGAGATGTTGGTCACACTAATGAACATCAAAAAGAGACAGATCAGATCGCCAGATTAACCAGGTAGCGTCCGGCCGCACGGAAGAGATGTTGGTCACGCTAATGAACACCAAAAAGATAGAACAGATCGGATACTTGGGTTGTTCGTTTGGCTGGAATAGTCCAATACGGACACGGAAGAGTATAAAAACAGAAGGCCCAAATAAGGTACCCTTCTATATAACAATATATAATTGGAGAAGCCAAATTAGCTAGAAGCGTTTGTGTTTGTCATGGTTCGAGTTTTGCTTCTGCTATAGTATTTTCTACCGGCATTTATTCACTAGGGCATTTTTTTCTCTATTCGGTATGTATTTCACATAGGTATGTTCTATTGACCCGTTATTTGATTAATTTAATTCTGTAAGTGTTAATTGTATAGACGCACTCTTAAACGTCTCAAGATTCGTTACCTTGTAAGTGCAAGTTATACATTTTATTTATTTTGCCAACATATAAAAGATTTTTTTGAGACGTTATGTGGAACGTCTAAATAAACGACCCTATGTTGATCTGCTATGGCATGCTATAGACGAAAACAAATCCGTTTCATATATAGCATCCCGACGGGATGAGTTTGTTGTAGTGATAGGGAAACCATTTGAATCCATGAAGACAATACCATATGAGTGATGGCATGGCTTTTAGCCTGGATTGTCGTATCAGCAATTTAGTGTTCCGATGTCATCAAACCTAAAATGGATTAATCTTTGTAGTGTACCGTACCTAAAGAGTTAGTTGGGTACATGTCTAACGACATAGGCAAAATCGTTGCCGGGATATACCTTGTGAAAGAAATGATTTCTTATCCAAGGGTATAAGTGAGAAAGAAAGTAGAGCAAGACAAAGTTGATGAACTTTCTCTCTAGACATCAGAGTGGCGCAACCGAAAGTGTTTTCGGTGTCATGCTCCACAGCTTGAAAAAGACTGATGATACAAGATCATGATGCTCTGTGCTCATACTAAGAACGTAGGCATACGAGGTTGTGTTCCATATTGTGTGTTACGACAATCTTGTTATGAAGGTCATATTAATGGAATATGACAGACCTACGAACTACGAATAAGAGATGGTGGACCTAAGTCCGAGAAATGGCTATGAGTCATATATGATCCAAAATAAAATCCATGTACGATTACCAGGTAATGACTTGGGAGATCTTCTTGATGGCATATAGGATGTTAACAAAATATGTAATTTTATGAGAGAGTAGACACTGACAAGGATCGATTTGTCATGAAACAGTTCCGACAAATTCAAAAGTTGACCACAACGAGATTTTGTCTCAAGTGGCGAAGCCTAAATCTATTCTGGGTCGTTTAGCAATTACTATAATTTCGAATGAGAAATTGATAGATAGATAAGGAAACCACGTTTCTTAATAGTGTCATTAAGAAAGAGTTGTAATCAGTACAATAATGGTTTGATGATCCTGAGGATGCTAAACATGCATGCAAACTTCAGTTGTCCATTCATGGGCTGAAGCAAGCATATCGGAGCTGGAATCTTCACTTTGATGATGTAATCAAATGATTGTGGAGTTGTCCAAAATAGTTGAGGAAATCTGCATTTGTAAAGAAGTTAGTGGGAGCAAAGTAGTTTTTTTTGATCTTATATGTGGAAGGCATATTTGAGAGGTGAAGGGTTTCCGGTGCATAAAACAATAATTTTTCTAGCGTATGAAACCCTAACTAGACAGGATCTATCTATCTAGTACATGTGATGACGGTGACGGAAAGGGTTACATTACTTCCATGTAGACCGATAGTGGGGATTACGCTCCCGCACAAGCGATTACGATTAAGTCGTGCGTAGCCGACCTCGAGGTCGCGGAGAACTTGCCGCGACGATGTAGACGATGACGCCGGGGTGTCGACGATGACCTGCGTGGACGGGCGTCGGGCGGAAGATGGCGGGGCACCGATGACAGGGGGGTGGCGCCGGCGGCAGGGCAGCGGCAGGGCTGCTGGGTGGGCGAGACGACTGACGAGGTGTTAACTCGGCAAATCCCAGGGTTGTGCACCCCGGGTTGATTGATGGGGAGAGAGAGAGGTGTTGGTGATCACGACGGCTGACAAGCAAGGATTTACCCAGGTTCAGGCTCCCGGAGGATAACACCCTACTCCTGCTTGTCTGATTATTGATGCGAGTAGCGATTACAATGGTGAGATTGCGATCTTGCTAGGGTTTGTGGTGGTGGCTATGAGCGTGTCCTCTAGGACGGGCAACCCTCCTGGCTTTATAGGTAGCCAGGTCTCGGGCGGTTGGTACAGATATGGCAGGTTACAAAACCTAACCAAGTTCGACTAGGATACGTGGTACCCCGAGTGGGCCTTCTGTGGGCTTCTACATGTTTGGCGCGGCCCAGGTAGCCTCATTGTGGGCTAGACGAAAGGTAGCCCCACGTCAGTAGCCCCCGAGTGCTTGGTCGAAGCGCAGCGTCGGGCAAAGGACTTCCTCCTCCTGGACGCGCCATTGGATTGCTTGATCTTGAGCTTGAACTCGATTTCCTCAGTCGAACAGGCCTCTCCCGATGGGAGTGACCTTTGTAGTCGAATTACTTTTGTCTTGCTCTTCATGTGAAGCTTGCTTCTATTCAGCCTGTTGGCTTACATGTAGATTTGATTCGGCTACTGGAGCTTACTCGACTTTCTTTGTCACCTGAATAGATGTTTCGGGTTCCTTGAACAGCGCACTGTCTTAAGATGTTTCAGCTTAGAAGCTTACCACTCGAATCTTGCGCTCGAGTTAACATGTTGTTTCAGTTGTTTGGAGCCGTTGGCTTGATGACGTCGCTGCTGACGTTTCCTCGCACGCCTCTGCGCCCGATGGGACGTGACATGGCGGGGCCCAATGGCAGAGCTGACAGCGGTCATCAGTTGTCACGTCTCCAGTTGTCACGTCTCTGAACTGGGCGCGAAATTTTCACGCACGATGATGACGCCTCGATTCTCATGCGTAGTGGAGGAAGTTGGCGGCGACGGTTGGCCTCTCTGCTTGACACGTGGACGGCGGGATGAAGACGCTCCAAACCGCTTCGCGACGGAGGGCTGAGATTGATTTCACTGAGGCATAAGTACTGCGCCGCAGCGCGAGAGCATCGTCTTCTCCATTCGCCTGCGCCTCCTTTCCTCTGCCTTCTGCCATTCTCGCCCTCACCAAAGCTCCGTGCTATTTGTCCACGCACCTTGCGCTGCCCCGCGAAGCCATGGGCAAGCCGAAGATTGCCGCTGGTTCCTCCGCCGCCGCCGACGAAGCCGGGCTGATGAAGAAGCCCGACAGCGACTGGCAGAGGTCGTCTGTGAAGAAGGCGGAGGTCGAACTCCTCCGTGCTCAGGGTCTCCTTCCTCCTGCTGACCAAGTCCAGGTACGCGCTTCTGGCAAAGAAGTTTATCCTACACCCCGCGATGGGGAGCGCGTATGCTTCGTGGATTTCCTTCCGCGGGGCTTCGGGTTCCCCTTGCACAATTTTGTGCGCGGTCTCCTGTATGCCTATGGGGTTCAGATCCATGATCTGACCCCCAATGGCGTCTTGAGCATCGCGGGCTTTATTGTGCTATGCGAGTGTTTTCTGGGTGTCGCGCCCCACTGGGCGTTGTGGAAGTCGCTTTTCTTCGTTCGCAAGAACGTCGGGAAGAGCGGGTTACCATTCCCCGTGGGCGGCTTCGGAATCCAAGTGCGCGGTAACACCGCGTACTTCCAGATGAAGAAGTCGGACTCCGTCCAGGGGTGGCGCAAGAAGTGGTTCTACGTCCAGTCGAGCCAGGACGGCCTGGCGGCATTCGACAGCGGGCGCGGGCTGCGGAAGACTCACGCCTGGTCGCACCCGTTGGCTGCGGAGGAGAAGGAAGCCGCGCGACCGCTGCTGGGCCTGCTACGCGACCTCACCAAGACCCTTGGGCGCGCGGGTGGCGTCTTCTTGATGGCCACCTTCTTCCGTCTTCAGGTGCAACCGCTCAGTGCTAGGCCCCACCCGATGTGGGCCGTCGAGGGCGTCAGCACCGAGCCACTTGACGACGAGGAGGTGGAAGCCAAGGTGAGGTCCATCACCAACCTCCGAGTGGCGGATACCTGCAATGTCAAGTGCCTGGTTGCTGCATATGGGGCGACGAATCTCGTTCCTGATGTAATGTTCCTGACTTTTTTTCTTTGTTTCTTCTGTCTTGAAATCCTGCTTCTTAATTCGACTTGCGTCTACTTGCTTTCAGGGTCATTCTTTGCTGGTCAGCCTTCCTCCTCTCCCTGAAAATGGATCCAACAACGAGTCGAGGGTTGTGGAGGAGGATGACGACGACGACGAGCTTCCGTCCGCTGTCTCTCCCAACGATGATATGGAGGATGATGATGACGACGAGGAACCCGCTCATAAGAAGCAGAAGCGCCGGAGTGGCGGAGACTCTGCGACCGCTTCGTCACCCGCAAGGGATGTGGAAGCTGGTCCAGAGGAAGTCGTCGCGACATAGTCGGGTGCGCGGTCCCCAGGTGACTGGATCGAGCCCCTGGTTGTTCCCCCTGTCAGCTCCGCGCCACCATGGGCATTCGCGCGGCTGGCGTCTGTCTCCTTAGGGAGTGATGATGAACTTGAAACCTCCAGGTTAGTACCTTGTTTGCTTTGAGTTGTCTTTTGTATTTCCAATCCTTTAGTTGGTCATTGTACTGTTTTGCTTCAGTCGTCGTTCTGGTGATGTCCACTCCCCTCGTCGTGAAGTGGAGCACACGTCCGCCCCTTCGACCGAGCTGGTGACCCGGGTGGCAGCCGAGGAGCGCCCGCAACTTGCTGCCGTCGCGTCTTCAAGTCGCGCTCCTCCGCCGCCTTCCGAAGATGTCGACCTCCTGGACCACGTAAGTCCCTTGTATTTGAGCTTGTAGTCTTGAATTTTCATCGGGTGCGCGATCAGCGCTCCCGATGGGAGTAGCCCCCGAAGGTGTGGGTGACTAGTAGAGTCGCCCGCAACTTTATTAATTCCTTGCTTTTGTTTCAGCCATACTACCGCCAGCAGCTTGATGCAGCCACTGCTTACGTTCGCCTGGAGAAGGAGAGGGACCAACTTCGTGCTTCTCTTGACCAGGCTGATAAGAGGGTTGCTGAGCTTGAGTTGAAGATTCAGGCTCAGGGTGAGCTTGAGAAGGCTCTTCACGAGTTCCAGGAGCGTGAGCGGGTGCGGGACGTGCAAGAGAAGACTCAAGTCGACCGTCTTCTCGCGCTCGCTGGTGTTCTTGGAGGTAAGTTTCGGCTTGGCGCCTACTGTCTCTTGTGTTTTTCCTTTGTTTGACATTAGATCCGCTTCTCTAGATGACTGCGGTGGGGCTCCTCCGGAGGGCTCGTCGAGTGACACGGTTGACTTAGCGACCGCTGTCGGCTTCCTCGACCGCGTCTGCGCATTCGCGTCCGATGCACTGAGGAAGTCGGCGGCTGCGCTGAAGCAGTCGACTGGCACGCTAACGACAGTGCAACGGAGCATCTTCCCAAGTGACGCGCCACCGACTGCTGTCGACGCTCTTGCTGCTCCGTTCAAGGAAGATGCCACCACCCTTGCGGACTTCACTCCGACGCAGACGGTACGTGGCTCCGAGCTCACCTTCCAGCTCATTCTAGGTCACCAGATTGAGGGCGATTTCGAGAAGGTTGTCAGCGGCTTCCCTCGGAGGGCTGACGGCCGGACCGCGTCGCTTGGCGGGGTGAAGGCGCAGGCTAAACAGTTAGCTTTGAAGCTTGTGGCCACCTTTGAGAGGGCGCTCGCCAAGGCGTCTGAGGCGGCTGCTTCCCAGAAGACCCGCTCTCGCTCGGAGTCTGCTGCCCTGGAGTAGTAGTGTTGTAGGGAGTCGACAGTCTCCTTGGCCTGTATTCGTACCTTTTTCTTGTAATGACTGATATTTTGTTTGGTCTTCAGACCTTGAACAATATTTTGTGTTGAAATTGAGTGTCTTCAATTGTGTTTCCTTGTGCTGAGCAGTCGCGCATCTGTATTGACTCTGCGAACTTATGGCAGACTGACGTGCGTGGCGGCACTTCTACTGCTTCTGCGGCTAGTCCAAGCGGTGAGGGATCTTCGTCGGGTGCTCGCCGTCGTCGGGCGGCGCCGGCTCCGCCTCGAAGCGCGAACGACCAACGGATCATCACATATTTGAAGAATAAGGTGGTTGAACTTGAGGCGACTCTGAAGAATACCGAGCTATTGCTGCATCGCTCCAGGTCTCATCCTACTGCCGGCTTCTCCCAGCGTGAAGATTTCCTGATCGGAGAGATCGATCTGATCAGTCGACAACTTCAAGGTTGGTATCCTCTGAGCCTGCTTTTCCTTGTTATAACTTGCTGGTTCTGACTTCTAGCTTGTGCACACAGATGTGAACCCGAATTGGGAGGCTGAGCGGGACCGCGTCGAAGAGCGTGTTACCCGGGAGGCATCTGGCGACTCTCACGAAGCTCGCCAATTCTGGGTGAACAAGTCGAGAGGGCGCATTCTTGCTCGCATGCTCGACCGAACTTGGCGTGCGGCTTTTCTTTTGGAGAATTGTCGGATGACCCTGTACCATGTCCATCGCGTCTACTTCCCGCACAATGGGCAGCCGCATGGGCTGGCCACTTTTCTGGAGAGGTTCCGTGATGGCGATGCGTTGAAGGAGATCGTCCATGCTCAGCTTGTCGCCGGGGCGAATGCGGCTCTGGCGTACGTTCGGCTGCATCGGCCCAACCTTCCGTTGGAGAGGCTGATGGGTGGACTGCCTGGTGACGCCGAGTACGCCGATACCCTGGCGGCTGTGCGCCAGATGATTGAGCAAGTGCAGAAGCATAGCGAGCGCCTTGTAGGCCCACTCGGGGCGCCGAAGGCCGAGCCTGTAGACTAAGAGTAGATTTCTGCTGCTGTATAGGGTTAGTTTAATGTGGCGACTATGCCAATGTAAACGACAGTAGACGAAGTTAAAAGAGTTCCGAGTAACGAGTGAAACTGTTTTCATTACTGTGCTAGTATTTGCTTTGTTTTTGACTTGCGTGGCGCAGCCCCCGAGTACCTTGGGCGACTACCTAACCCTGCGTTGTGACCCTGTGTGGCGCAGCCCCCGAGTGAGTCGAGTGGCGTCCTAGGATTCTTTCAAGTGAGACCTGTGTACCGCGGCTACCGATTGTATCGCGTGGCGATTTAGGGTTTTGGACTTGACCTGTATGGCGCAGCCCCCGAGCGGCTCGGGTGGCGACCTAGGATTTTTCAGTGGAGCCTGTATGGCGCAGCCCCCGAGTAGTTCGAGTGGCGGTCTAGGGACTTTCAAGTGTGACCTGTGAGGTGTAGCCCCCGAGTATGTCGGGTGGCGACCTAGGATTTTGGACTTGACCTGTGCGGCGCACCTCCCGAGTAGGTCGGGTAGAGGCCTAGGATTTTTGAGTTGTGCCTGTTTGGCGCAGCCCCCGAGTGGTTCGAGTGGCGTCCTAGGCTTTTCAAATGTGACCTGTGAGGTGCAGCCCCCGAGTGCGTCGGGTGGCGACCTAGGATTTTGGACTTGACCTGTTTGGCGCATCTCCCGAGTAAGTCGGGTGGAGGCCTAGGATTTTTGAGTTGTGCCTGTTTGGCGCAGCCCCCGGGTGGTTCGAGTGGCGGCCTAGGCTTTTATTTCAAGCTGTGTGGCGCAGCCCCCGAGTGAATCGAATGGCGGCCTAGGATTTTCTGTTTGCCTTGACTGAGAAGGTAGTGAACAACATTTTCTTCAAATAACTTTATTGATTGCTGCGAACATGCCGCCTCATTAAAACCCTTCAAGTCCCCTTAGGTACCCTGGTAAGGGAAAGAGTGCGTCTGAAACCTGCCGCTTTGACATGCTATCCTTGTTACAATGGTTGATTCGACTAAGCATAGAACCGCCGGAGTTGTGCGATGTTCCACGGGTTGCTGCAGGCTGCTCCTGTCTTCGAGTCCTTTAGGCGATATGCTCCGTTGCCAATTGCTTCTGTGACAATGTACGGACCCTCCCATGGGGAGGCGAGCTTGTGCACTTTTTTCTGTTTGAGGCGAAGGACCAGGTCACCTGCGACGAAAGCTCTTGGTCGCAATCTTCGTCCGTGATAGTTGCGAAGGTCCTGCTGGTAGACGGGTGATCGCGCCAGGGCGATGTCGCGTGCTTCGTCCAATATGTCCATGTTGTCTTCGAGTGCTTCTTCTGCGTCTGACTCGTCATAGGAGACCACCCGTGGTGCATCAAACTTGATGTCGCAGGGTAGGACTGCCCCTGCACCGTACACCATGAAGAATGGAGTGTATTGGATGGATCTGTTGGGCGTGGTCCGCAGACTCCAGAGGACTGACGGTAATTCTTTGACCCATGCGCCCGCTGCACGCCTGAGTGGCACACGTAGTCGCTTCTTGATGCCGTTGCAGACTAAGCCGTTGGCCTTCTCCACCTGTCCATTGGATTGCGGGTGCGAGACAGACGCATAGTTGAGCTTGATACCTTGATCTGAGCAGAAGTCTTTGAATTCTTCGGCTGTGAAGTTTGAGCCGTTGTCTGTGATGATCCCGTTCGGCACTCCAAACCTGAAGATGATGGACCTGATGAAGTTGACCGCTGATGATGCAGTCGAACTTGTGATGGGTGCGGCTTCAATCCACTTGTTGAACTTGTCGACTGCAACCAGGAGGTGAGTATGCCCTCCAGGTGATGATTTCTTCAGCGGGCCCACCATGTCTAGCCCCCATTGGGCGAAGGGCCAGGCTAGCGGTATTGTCTTGAGCTCTGATGCTGGCGCGTGTGAAAGAACATTTCTTAATCCCTAGTGTTTTGTGTGTTAGTTAACAATACCAATGATATACTAATCCTATTGCTAAGTATTTCAGTTTGGGTGAATTTCATATCACAAATCCCAAAGCCAAAATGTAGAGAAAAAGAGTTTCTGGAATTCTTCCCAGAATCGGATATTCCGGGTCTCTGACTCGGATATTCCGAGTCACCCTCAGAAAATTGGCTAAGTCAAGTTCAGAAAGTGGTTCTGACTTCAACCGGAAGTTCAGCTCGGAAATTTCACTGACTCGGAATTTCCGAGTCACCCTCAGAAAATTGGCTAAGTCAAGATGTCAAAGTGGTTCTGATCTCAACCGGAATTTCCGGGTCCTCGAAGCAGCCAACGGCCAGATTTTGAGAGGGGGTATAAATACCCCCTCACTCACTCAAGAACAGGGAGCTCTCAGATATTCTCTCTCCTACCATTCTTGAAAGCTCAAATCAACAAGATCTCTCAATCCCTCCACCCAAATTCGTTGATCTTTGGAGGATTGGAGGAGAAGGCCCGGATCTACATCTTCACCGAAGGGATTTGCATTTCCTCCCCATTCACTTGGGGATTTCGTGGCTAGGGTTTTCGGTGGGAAAACCTAGTTCACCATTGTTGTAATCTTGGTGTTGCCTTGACCTTTTGTGGTCCTTGACCTTTTGTGGTCTTCTTGAGAGCCCCCAATTAAGTTGTGGGTGCGTGCCTCAAGCGTTTGTAAGGTATTCGATCTCCGCCGTAAAAGGGGATCAATAGTGGAAGGTGAACTCGCAACCTTTGTGGTTGAGTTCATCGGAGAAGAAGGTGAGCCTTTGTGGCGTTGCGGCTAACCTGTTGTGGTAGCGCACACCTCTCCAAACGAGACGTACACCCTTGGGTGGAACTCGGGATTACATCTTCGTCTCCGCGTGCTTCGCTTGGTTCCCCTTATCTTTGCTCCCTTACTTGCTTGTCTTGTTACCTTGTGTATCTTATTATTGCTTAGATTGTCATTTAGGTAAATTCACCGTAGTTGCATATCTAGAGAATTTACCTTTGTGTTAAGCCTAAATTTGAAAAGACCTAAAATTTGTAATAGCACCTATTCACCCCCCCCCCCCTCTAGGTGCCGGATTCCCGTTCAATTGGTATCAGAGCCAGGTTCACTTTTTAGGGCTTAACCGCCTAAGTGCAACGATGACGAAATCCGATGCCGAGAGGGCCGCCCGTGAGAAATTAGAGGCGGAGAAGGAGGCGTTAGCCAAAGGGGCAACCATGGCCGATCTTATTGATATGAGATCGTCCTTGGAGGCCCAACTCCTCAAGATGAATGAGATGCTCATGGCACTCTTGAAGTCTAAGGAACCCGAGGCTACTTCTCCCTCTCCTCCTCCTAAGGAGCATGCGGAGAACTCTAAGGAGTCATCTTCGGATGGGTCCAAAGACGTTACCTCAAGTGTTCCCCTCGGGAAGGCGGAAAAGGATGAATCACCTAGCTCCTCTAACACCCTCAAAGGAGAGGAATTTCATAATGTCAACCGTAATTACTCTCCTAACCCTCCTATCCCTCACCCTCATGTAAACTTTAGAAGTGATCCACCTAAGCTTAAACCTACTCATTTCTCTCAATGACAATTTCTAATGAAGTCTCATCTATGTAGTGCCTCCATTGAGCTATGGCGCATCATTGAAGAAGGATACAAGCCCCATGATCCAACCAACTTGACAAGAAGAGAGGTGGTTGATAGTCAACTCAACACCACCGCTCTTCATCAACTCCAAATGGCCGTTGGAGAGAAGGACATGGCGCTCATCCAACAATTCTCCACCGCCAAAGAAGTTTGGAGTGCTCTTTCCGACATCTTCGTCGGGAATGAGAGCATGAAGAAGAACCGGTATGATGCCTTATGCAATGAGGTGGAAGGGTTCTACAAGTTGGATGGAGAAAGCCACGAGGACATGTACCGGAGGTTGGTGTTGGTTGCCAACTCCTTCAAAAACCTCGGGGCGGTGTACATTGATGATGCTTGGATCAAGAGGAAGTTTGTGACCGCTCTCTTGCCCTTTGAGGAAACGGATTTTAAGACACTCCAAGGGAGACATGACTTCGCAAAGATGACATCCAATGAAGTTATGCAAGAGATGACCGCATACAAGGTGGCCTCCAAGATTGCACAAGATGCAAGAGCTAGAGCCATAGGGATGCACAAGCATGCCTCAATTGCTTTGAAGGCCACCGTTGAAGAAGAGGATGAAGAGGAGTATGATGATCAAGTCGAGCTATCTAGTGAGACCCTCTCAAGTACTCTTACTCAACACATGGGTCTTGCGGCAAGAACGTTTTGGAAGAACCCCGGAAGGGCCAAAGCGAGGATTGACAAGAAGTTTCCCTCCAATGGAGGAAAGCCATTCAACAAGGTGAGGATTTGCTATAACTGTGATGACAAAAGCCACTTCGTTGCAGATTGCCCATGGGAGAGAAGAGAGGATCATGGTGGGAGGCTCGTGGCCAAGACGAAGGGCAAAGGGCCCATGCCCATGAAGAATCCCTTCTTCAAGAAGAACCAAAAGATTGTCTTGGTGACTCAAGAGCAATATCCCACCGATGATGAAGATAGTGACAAGGAAGATACTCCAACGCAAGTGGCCGCACTAGCCATTTCTTCCACTCCTTCGTCACTCTTCTCCTCACCAAACGAGAGCCCCATCATCAAGAATCCAAGATGTCTCATGGCAAAGACATCCGAGGTAAAATTGTCCCCCACCTCCATATCCCATGACATTGATGATGGTATGAGCCTAGAAGTCAAGGATGAAATTATTGCATTAGATAAATTCATGACTAACTTGCACGGAGAAGGAAAGAAACACTTTGGCTCAATTATGAGTCGTATAGGTGAGCTTGAGGATGAGCTTGAATTAAAAGGTGAGATTGAGAGAGAGGATGCACACGCTAAGGTGTCCCTCCAATCCTCTCTCGAAGATGAACAAGAAGCTCATGCTCTCCTCAAGGAGCAACTTGCTAAGATCACTAAGGATCGTGATCTCTACTTTGCTAAATGTAAAATTGTGCAAAATGAGAAGTCCGAGCTTGTAGTTGCTCATGCTAGACTTTGCGAAGATCTCGAGTCACTTGAAAATACTTACAAGGTATTGACAAGTGATCACGAACGTCTCCTCAAGTCTCGTGATCAACTCCAAACTCGGATAACTCTTCTTGAGAAACCTAGTACTTCTACTCCTTTGAATACTAATGCAAATGTTGTCAAGGATAAATCTAGGATCTTGTTTGTTCCCTCCATGGAAACCGATTCCAAGACCTCCCTTGATAAAGGTAAGGGGACACTCACTACTCCACTTCATGAGCAAGTGCCCCACAAGGGTAAGGAAGGTCTAGGTTATGTTGCTAAGGAGAAGAAGAAGATCAAGAAGAAGACCAAGACCGCACAAGCCAATAAAGATGACATTGCGAGTGGAAATGCCACAAGGGGCACTCCCACTCGTGATGACTTTGCGGGCATATCTAACCCCAACTATGCTTTATATGTTGATTATTATGGGGATGTCTATGCTAGATACATTGGTCCTTTTGATGGTTATATTGAATATGCTATTTGGGTTCCAAAGACCCTTGTTGCTAACCAAAAGGCACCCATTGCAAAATGGGTACCTAAACCAAAGAATTGATTGTGTGTAGGGCCTTGCTTCCGGAGGATCGAAATGGATAATTGATAGTGGGTGCACTAGTCATATGACCGGAAGCAAGGAGATTGTAACGGAGTTGAAGCCCAATGATGATCAAATGACCGTTACATATGGTGACAATTCAAAGTCTAAGGTAATAGGGCTCGGCAAGGTGGTAGTGCCACCGGACATCACACTTGTGAATGTCTTGCTTGTCGAGTCCCTAGGTTTCAACTTGATCTCCGTCAATTCCTTAACTTGTTTGGGTTATACCGTTGTCTTCGAAAAGGAAATGGTCATTCTCTTGCGGAGCAAGTCTCTCAATGTGCCTTTCATTGGGTACATTGAGAATGAGCTCTATGTGGTTGACTTCTCCGGAGTCACCACTTCCCATACAATGTGCCTATTCGCAAAGGCGGACTTGGGTTGGCTATGGCATCGCCGACTAGCCCATGTCAACATGAGAACTTTGCAAAGTCTCCACAAGGGTGGCCATATCCTAGGACTAAAAGACCATGTTTCTTTCTCGAAGGATCGAATGTGTAGGGCGTGTGTTGAAGGAAAAATGCATGACATCTACCATCCAAGCAAGACCACCATTTCTTCAAAAAGGGTTTTGGATCTTCTCCATGTTGACCTCTTTGGTCCCATTCCGGAAGCTAGTCTTGGTGGCAAGAAATATTGCTTGGTGATTGTTGATGACTATTCAAGATACACATGGGTTTTCTTCTTCAAGACAAAGATGGAGACTCAACAAACTATCATCGACTTCTCCAATGAAGCTCAACGTCAACACAATGCCCCTATATTGGTGATAAGAAGTGACAACGGGTCCGAGTTCAAGAACTACACCTTAAACGAGTTCCTTAGTGAAGAAGAGATTCGTCATCAATATTCCGCTGCTTATACTCCCCAACAAAATGGTGTAGCCGAAAGGAAGAATCCCACTCTTATTGAGATGGCAAGGTCGATGATGGCGGAGTTCAAGTCCCCTCACAACTTTTGGGCCGAAGCCGTCAACACCGCTTGCCATTCATCCAACCGACTCTTCTTCCGCAAAGGACTCATGAAGACCCCCTATGAAGAACTCGCCGGGAACATGCCCAATATCTCTTACTTCCGAGTTTTTGGTTGTAAGTGTTTTTATCTCATCAAAGTTGTTCGTTTAGGCAAGTTTCAATATAAGTCTCTTGAAGGGACATTTGTGGGCTACGGATCCGAATCCCACACTTACAGAGTCTATGATAAGGCCTCGTGCATAATAATAGAAACTTGTAGTGTGGTGTTCGAGGAGAATGACGGCTCCCTTGTGGAGCAAAGTGGTGTTTCCGTTGCAGGTGATGATCAACTTCAAGATGATATCCGAAGAATGGGGTTAGGAGTCCACCGCCCCGTTGAACTCTATTATGAGGTTGCTCAACAAGGATCAAGTTCTTCACAAGTGGTGACCACCCCAACACAAGAAACACCCATCGACAACACCGTGCCCAATACGCCTAGCCAAGAAGAAGCACAAGATTCTCCAGCTGCTCCTGGAATTTCCGGAGGACCGGAAAATCCGGTTCAACCTGGAGTCGGAAATTCCGGTGGTTCGGAATTTCCGGTCCATGAACCCGGAATATCCGGTCCTGCTGACATTCCCGGTGGCAGCTCGCAAGGCCAAGATCAACCCTCTCCTTCAACGATGGACACCACTCCAATGGTTGATCAAGGCCATCAAATCTGTCAAGGCGGAGACATGAATGATCAAGATGATCAAGCGATTCCTCCCACCACTCGGAGGGAAATCGAGATCTGCCGCTTGAATAGGGTTGGCACCTCACAAGAATTAAGAGCTCTATCTCTTGACAAGGTGCTTGGTGATGTGAGAAGCAAGGTCTCTACCCGAAGACAACTTGCAAGCTTTAGTGAACATCAAGCTCACATCTCCATGGTGGAACCCAAGAAGGTCTTTGAAGCTCTTGAAGATAAAGATTGGCTTGATGCTATGCATGAAGAGCTCAACAACTTCGAGCGCAACAAGGTGTGGAAGTTGGTGGAAAGACCCAAAGATTGCTGCAATGTTATCGGCACCAAGTGGATTTTCAAGAACAAGCAAGATGAACATGGCATGGTGGTGAGGAACAAGGCAAGATTGGTGGCTCAAGGTTACTCCCAAATTGAAGGCATTGACTTTGGAGAAACCTACGCGCCCGTGGCTCGACTTGAGTCAATCCGTATTCTTCTTGCCTATGCCTCTCATCATAACTTTAAGTTGCAACGAATGGATGTTAAATCCGCTTTTCTAAATGGTCCACTAAATGAACTTGTTTATGTTAAGAAACCACCGGGGTTCGAGGACCTCAAGTATCCGAACCATGTCTACAAGTTGGATAAGGCACTCTATGGCCTTAAACAAGCCCCACGAGCGTGGTACGAGCACCTTAGAGAACTACTTGTAGACCCTGGATTCCAAGTTGGGGAAATCGACCCCGCACTTTTCACTAAGAAAGTTAATGGAGAGCTTTTCATTTGTCAATTATATGTGGATGACATTATATTTGGATCGACTAACAAAGCATTTAACGAAGAATTCTCTAAGCTTATGACTGACAGGTTTGCGATGTCTATGATGGGCGAGATGAAGTTCTTCCTCGGATTTGAGATCAAACAATTGAGGGAAGGAACGTTCAACAACCAAGAAAGTACTTTCAAGACATGCTCAAGAAGTACGAGTTGCTTGATCTCAAGGGTGCCTCTACCCCAATGCAAACCAAATGCCACCTTGAGCTCAACCCGAAGGGTAAGGATGTGGATCAAAAGGTATACCGCTCCATGATTGGATCTCTCCTCTACCTTTGTGCATCTAGACCGGATATAGTGCTAGCCGTAGGAGTGTGTGCAAGATATCAAGCGGCTCCTAAAGAAAGCCATGATATGGCGGTCAAGAGAATCTTTAGATATTTGGCTTATACCCCAACCTTTGGATTGTGGTACCCCAAGGATGCAAATTTCTCATTATGTGGGTACACGGATTCCGATTGGGCGGGAGATCATGATGATAGGAAGTCAACCTCCGGCGCTTGTCAATTTATTGGGAGGTCCTTGGTAAGTTGGTCTTCTAAGAAGAAAAATTGTATATTCTCTCCACCGCCGAAGCCGAGTATGTTGCCGCCACAAGTTGTTGCACTCAGTTGCTATGGATGAGGCAAACTTTAAAAGAGTACGGAGTCGATTGCGACAAAGTGCCTCTTCTATGTGACAACGAAAGTGCCATCAAGATTGCTTACAACCCGGTGCAACATTCAAGAACCAAGCATATTGAGATCCGCCATCATTTCATAAGAGATCATGTGGCCCGAGCAGACATTGACTTATCATATGTGGGCACAAGGGATCAATTGGCGGATATCTTCACGAAGCCCCTTGAGGAAGGAAGGTTTTGCTTTTTGAGGAATGAGCTAAATATCATTGATTCGAGGTCCTTAGCTTGATCGCTTGCACACTCACCTAGGACGTAATTGCATCTTATCTTGTTTAGATGTAGGCATGGAAATAGGGGGAGTGCGGTCCTAATACATTGGACCATCCCTCCCCCCATTATGCTGATAGCAAGTGTTCTTTTATCTCTATATTCATTCTTATGACTAATGAGCTAAAACGACGAGTATTGGTTATGTACCCAAGATACATCTTTGCGGTAACATGCCATACACTCCTACATGGTGGCCTCGGCCACCGACCTCTTCTCTTTGAAGAGTTGGTTTTATTTGGAGCTTTTTGTTGCTATTTGCCCTCCTTTTCATGCATGTGGGAAACCTACTCAACTTGGCGCTTTATGTTTCGATTTGGTAGTTGTGAGTTGAGTATGGTGTACCAATGACAGTTTGGAAATCTATCCCAAGCCTTCTTACCCCTAAAAACATTTCTCTCTATTGCACACAAGTCATCCATTTGAAAACTGGGATTTTGGTTCAGCAGGTCGGAATATCCGGTTCATTTATGAATCGGAATATCCGGTGACCCGGAATTTCCGGTGTAAGTTACACTCGGAATATCCGGTGACTCGGAATTTCTGGTGTAAGTTAGACTCAGAATATCCGGTCAAGCGGTTTGTCCAAAAATATAAGGGCAGGCTCGGGGTGAAGGGCTCATTAGTGCCCTTCTTCCACCCCCGACCTCCCTCTCCTCCAGCCGCCGCCCCTGCTGCTCCAAGGTCCCTCCGGAGCACTCCGACCGCCGGGGAACCTCTTTCTCGGCCGGATCTGCTCCCCCTCCGCCCCGGGAACTCACTCCTCCAAGCAATGGCCTCAATGGATGAGGGTAACTTCACTTTTCTTCTTCCTTATGTGCTTGCACTTGGATCTTGATGTGGAGTTATTTGTTTCAATATTGCTTGGTAGAGATTGTTCCTAGCACTATTCCCTGCCATCTACATACATTAGTTTTGCATTGTGTTGGATCGATCTAGTTTTAGACCGAGTCAATCTCAGATCTGCAGTTTATGTCTGACTCGGAATTTCCGACTCAGACTGACTTGGAATTTCCGGTCATGTCTGAACCGTAATTTCCGAGTCAAACACTGCAGTTTTAAGATTAACTCATGTTTAACTACATTTGATTCATCAAATTCCTACCTAATGTGTGTATAATCTCCTGACTTGTGTGCACTTACCTTATGCTACCCTTGAACGGGAATCCGACACCTAGGGGGGGGGGTGAATAGGTGCTATTACAAATTTTAGGTATTTTCAAATTTAGGCTCAACACAAAGGTAAATTCTCTAGATATGCAACTACGGTGAATTTACCTAAATGATAATCTAAGCAATAACAAGATAAACAGGCTAACAAGACAAGCAAGTAAGGGAGCAAAGATAAAGGGAACCGAGTGAAGCACGCGGAGACGAAGATGTAATCCCGAGTTCCACCCAAGGGTGTACGTCTCGTTTGGAGAGGTGTGCGCTACCACAACAGGTTAGCCGCAACGCCACAAAGGCTCACCTTCTTCTCCGATGAACTCAACCACAAAGGTTTCGAGTCCACCTTCCACTATTGATCCCCTTTTTAGGGCGGAGATCGAATCCCTTACAAACGCTTGAGGCACACACCCACAACTGAATTGGGGGCTCCCAAGAAGACCACAAAAGGTCAAGGACCACAAAAGGTCAAGGTAACACCAAGAGTACAACAATGGTGAACTAGGTTTTCCCACCGGAAACCCTAGCCACGAAATCCCCAAGTGAATGGGGGAGAAATGCAAATCCCTTCGGTGAAGATATAGATCCGGGCCTTCTCCTACAATCCTCCAAAGATCAATGAACTTGGGTGGGGGGATTGGGAGATCTTGATGATTTGAGCTTTCAAGAATAGTAGGAGAGAGAAAATCTGAGAGCTCACTGTTCTTGAGTGAGTGAGGGGGTATTTATACTCCCCCTCAAAATCTGGCCGTTGGTTGTCTCCGGCACCCGGAAATTCCGGTTTAAGTACCACCGGAAATTCCGGTCACCCGGAATATCCGGGTCTTTGAAAATATCCGAGCTGAATTTCCGGTTGAGATCAGAACCAATTCTGAACTTGACTTAGCCGATTTTCTGAGGGTGAATCGGTATATCCGAGTCCTTAAAATTTCCGAGCTGAATTTCCGGTTGAGATCAGAACCACTTCTGAACTTGACTTAGCCGATTTTCTGAGGGTGACTCGGAATATCCGAGTCCTTGAAATTTCCGAGCTGAATTTCCGGTTGATATCAGAACCACTTTCTGAACATGACTTAGCCAATTTTCTGGGGTTGACTCGGAATATCCGAGTTGGGGAACCGGAATATCCGAGTCTGGGAAGAATTCCAGAAACTCTTTTTCTCTACAATTTGGCTTTAGGATTTGTGATATGAGTTTCACCCAAACTAAAATACTTAGCAATAGGATTAGTATATCATTGGTATTGTTAACTAACACACAAAACACTAGGGATTAAGAAATGTTCTTTCAACCCTCTATGCTCAAATTCACAGGTTCTAGTGGGAGTCCGTCCGCTGGGGCATCAAGGAACACAGCAAGAACACCTGTTCTCAAGAACCCAGTCAACAAGGGAAAGGTCCTGCAATTCAAAGGCCGAAGAAAGCTGTTGTCAGCAAGCCACCTTCCAAGAAAAGGAAGAATGCCCCTATCCCTCAACGTCAGAACTACACCAAGATGAACTCAGTGGATTATTCTCAGCTTAGACAGGGGGATTGGTACCTTAGGCCAAGGGACAACTCTCTGGATGATCGCAGCTATTGGTGCCAAGAGCAAGAGCACATACTCGTGGATCTATACCTCTCTCTGTCGAAGCCCATTCGACCTATGCATCCGTTTGATCTGGCAACTTTGCAGAAGAAAGCCTCCTTTGTTGAGGCTATTCATATTGTCAAGACCATGGGTTTGGAGAGGCTGGTGCTCACCCGTTGTCCCTACAACGCCCAACTTGTTATGCAGTTCTTTGCCACCCTAGTGATCAAGGGTGACTCGAAGAAGACTATGAAGTGGATGACCGGGGAATCGTACTGTGAGTCCAACTTTGAGGAGTTTACCAAGGTGTTGGGCTACAGGTTTGATGGTGACAATCCTCAAGGCTTTCGCATGCACAACCCCTACAAGCTCAACAAGAAGCAAACATCACACTTATATGGTGAGGGAGCCACCCCTGGTAATTCTCATGACTTGCTTCCACTGTACGATGTTCTTGTGCGCATCCTGCGTGAGAACATTGCACCAAGTGGTGGCAACAACGACAACGTGGTGACTCCTCTTTGCAACCTGCTCCTTCTTGCCAACCGCATTGTGGAAGACACTGGTTCTGATGCTGACTGGAGTGTAGATGTGATGGATTACATCTACAATGAGATGTATGAAGCCATGACCACCAGGGTCACTATTCCCTATGCTCCTTACATCATGAAGCTTCTCAAGTTCAAGTTCCCTGACTATAACTTCAGCAATGCTGATTTGGAGCCACATGACTTCAAGAAGCTGTATGAGAAGAAGACAGTGGTCAAGCCCCCTCCTAGGCCTTCTACTAGCTCAGCTCAGGGTGGATCCTTCATGGGTGATGCTAGGAGGGCTGCTGCTCCCACTCATGTCCCAGCCACTCATGCGAAGGTCAAGAAGCTGAATTGGTTTCAACGCAATGTCCTATGCATGAATGTGGACATCCACAAGGAGCAATACACTGCCTACAAGGATCGCCGTCAGATGGCCTACAAGCAAGACTTGATCCTTCACCATGCATCTGGCTCTCCTGCTCCTGCTGAACTGTCTGATCCCCTGTCCTTTGCTCAGTGGAACCAGGGTTCCTTGGCTCTGTGGACTCTTATTGACCATGACCTTGGCGGCAGCTCATACACCATAGGACATGACTATGATGATGAGGAGGAAGATGAGGATGAGGAGGCAGAGTATAAGGATGATGAGGAGGATGATGACGATGACGAAGATTATGATGCTGAGGATGATGATGAGGAGACCCCCTCGGACTGAAAACCTCCATGGGACGTATCATCGCTCTTCTTCCTTTTTGGCGTTTAGATGCCAAAGGGGGAGAAGTTGCTCTAGTAGGACTTCTTCGGGGATTTGCAAGGGGTCGGGCACAAGCATATGCGTTTACCATTTATTTGCGCTTGTGTCCATTTATCTTGTTTGAAGTTATTTGTTGAACTCTTTTAATTTCCATGTGTGATAACTATGTATTGAGACAATGTTTTGCTGCTATCATTATCCTATGGTATCCTATGGTTGAGACTTCGAATTTATTGTGTTGGTATTCTCTTCATATTCTATATACACAAGGTATGAAAATCTATCTAGTCTCAAATGCTACCATAACCTTACATTTTGTCTCTTTTCTCCTTTGTGATATCTTGTGTTTGTTGTAAAATTGCTCCTATCCTTTGTCATATTGTGTTGCTTACATGCACTTATTTAGGGGGAGCCATTTTCTGTCAAAAACATGACATTGCATTTTGTTTCTTTGCAAATCTTGGTATTGTCATCTAACACCAAAAAGGGGAGATTGAAAGAACATTTCTTAATCCCTAGTGTTTTGTGTGTTAGTTAACAATACCAATGATATACTAATCCTATTGCTAAGTATTTCAGTTTGGGTGAATTTCATAGCACAAATCCCAAAGCCAAAATGTAGAGAAAAAGAGTTTCTGGAATTCTTCCCAGAATCGGATATTCCGGGTCTCTGACTCGGATATTCCGAGTCACCCTCAGAAAATTGGCTAAGTCAAGTTCAGAAAGTGGTTCTGACTTCAACCGGAAATTCAGCTCGGAAATTTCACTGACTCGGAATTTCCGAGTCACCCTCAGAAAATTGGCTAAGTCAAGATGTCAAAGTGGTTCTGATCTCAACCGGAATTTCCGGGTCCTCGAAGCAGCCAACGGCCAGATTTTGAGAGGGGGTATAAATGCCCCCTCACTCACTCAAGAACAGGGAGCTCTCAGATATTCTCTCCCCTACCATTCTTGAAAGCTCAAATCAACAAGATCTCTCAATCCCTTCACCCAAATTTGTTGATCTTTGGAGGATTGGAGGAGAAGGCCAGGATCTACATCTTCACCGAAGGGATTTGCATTTCCTCCCCATTCACTTGGGGATTTCGTGGCTAGGGTTTCCGGTGGGAAAACCTAGTTCACCATTGTTGTAATCTTGGTGTTGCCTTGACCTTTTGTGGTCCTTGACCTTTTGTGGTCTTCTTGAGAGCCCCCAATTAAGTTGTGGGTGCGTGCCTCAAGCGTTTGTAAGGGATTCGATCTCCGCCCTATAAGGGGATCAATAGTGGAAGGTGAACTCGCAACCTTTGTGGTTGAGTTCATCGGAGAAGAAGGTGAGCCTTTGTTGCGTGGCGGCTAACCTGTTGTGGTAGCGCACACCTCTCCAAACGAGACGTACACCCTTGGGTGGAACTCGGGATTACATCTTCGTCTCGGCGTGCTTCGCTTGGTTCCCCGTATCTTTGCTCCCTTACTTGCTTGTCTTGTTACCTTGTCTATCTTATTATTTCTTAGATTGTCATTTAGGTAAATTCACCGTAGTTTCATATCTAGAGAATTTACCTTTGTGTTAAGCCTAAATTTGAAAAGACCTAAAATTTGTAATAGCACCTATTCACCCCCCCCCCTCTAGGTGCCGGATTCCCGTTCAGCGTGTGGCTTGTTGGCAAACTCTTGGCAACCTGTGCATTTCCTTACTAGATCTTCGGCGTCCTGCATGGCTGTTAACCAGTAGAACCCGACTCGTAGTGCTTTGGCCACCAGTGCTCGACTGCTGGCATGATGCCCGCAGATACCCGCGTGGATGTCGAGTAGGATGGCTTGGCCGTCGACTGGGTCTACGCACCTCTGCAGGATTCCCGAGATGCTTCTCTTGTAGAGCTCCCTGTTGATGACGGTGAAACTTTTGGAGCGCCTGATGATGCGCTTTGCTTCGACTGGGTCCGCTGGCAGCTTCTGGTGCAGTATGTATGCCAGGTATGGTCCTGTCCATGTAGCTTCGACTAGCATGACCTCCATGGGGACATTCTCTTGACTTGGCGGGTTTGCATCGCCTTTTGCTTTTGTTGCGGTGCTTGCTGTGGCTTGAGTCTTGATAGATCTCTGCGTGATGCGCTCGAGGAAGACGCCGGGTGGAACTGGAACTCTGTCTGATCCCATGTTAGCTAGGACGTCGGCTTCTTCGTTGCTGTCGCGGCCAATACGCCGTAACTCGCAGCCATCGAAGTTGCCTTCCATCTGGTTGTACAA
The DNA here is from genome assembly GCA_026929855.1 of Poa annua. NCBI lineage: Eukaryota > Viridiplantae > Streptophyta > Magnoliopsida > Poales > Poaceae > Poa > Poa annua. Next base: position 116,238,314 of record CM049428.1, on the reverse strand, counting down.
GTCTCGGTAGGCGATCATGTTGTCCGCGATGGCGTCGCAGGACTTCATGGTTTGCTGTACCACCAGGTAGGAGTCACGATATATCATGAGGTGCGTGTCGCCGCAGTTCTTGGCCATCCTCATGCCGTGGATCAGGGCCTCGTACTCGTCTTCGTTATTGGATGGCGTCGGAAAATCCATCTGTAGGACATACTTCAGCTTGTCACCCTTGGGGGAGATGAGCACAACTCCTGCCCCAGCCGACGTGAATTTCTTGGAGCCATCGAAGTACATTGTCCATGCGTTGGACAGGTCGGGGACATTTGGTAGCTGAGCTTCTATCCACTCGGTGGTGAATTCTGGGAGGACTTGGGCCTTGATGGACTTCGGGTGAGCGTACTTCAGCCCCCATGGTCCTAGCTCGACAACCCACTTGGCGACTCGTCCTATCGCGCGTTGGTTTGTGAGAATGTCTGCTAGTCCAGAGGAGCTTACCACCATGATCGGGTGCTCGGAGAAGTAGTGGACGACCTTCCTGGAGGTCATGAAAACTCCATACGCCAGCTTCTGGTAATGCGGGTAGTTCTGCTTGGACAGCGTGAGGACTTCCCTGAGGTAGTAGACGAGCCTTTGCACCGGGTGACTGTGTCCTTCTTCTTCCCGCTCGACTACGAGTACCGTGCTCACCACCCTGTTTGTTGCTGAGACGTACAGGTATAGCGGCTCGCTTTCCAGCGGTGCCACTAGGACTGGGGAGGTTGTCAGGGTTTTCTTGAGATGGTCGAACGCATCCTGCGCCTCCTGCGTCCATTCGAACTTGTCCGTCGTATTCATCAGTTGGTAGAAAGGTAAAGCGTTCTCTCCCAACTTACTAATGAACCGGCTGAGAGCTGCGACTCGGCCGGCTAATCGTTGCACCTCCCGGAGCTTGGTTGGTGCTGGCATTGTGAGTATGTTCTGCACCTTCTCGGGGTTTGCTTCGATTCCTCTTGCGGATACGAGGCACCCTAGTAGCTCTCCGGCAGGCACGCCGAACATGCACTTCTCTGGGTTGAGCTTGATCTGGTACACATCGAGTGCAGCGAAGACCTTGCGGAGGTCATCGACTAAGGTATCTTCCTTTCGGGTCGTGACGACGACGTCATTGACGTAGACTTGGACGATCTGCCCGATGAGCCCTTTGAGGCACGCTTGCATTGTCCGCTGGTACGTGGCACCCGCGTTCTTTAACCCGAATGGCATCGTCTGGTAACAAAAGACGCCGTCGGGTGTGATGAATGCCGTCTTTTCTTCGTCTTCGACTTTCAGCCTGATCTGCTGGTAACCTGAGTAGGCGTCCAGGAAGGACAGGCGCTCGCAGCTTGCCGTCGAGTCGAAGATCTGGTCTATCCGCGGGAGCGGGAAGTGATCTTTGGGGCAGCACTTGTTGACTGCAGTGAAGTCAACGCACATGCGCAGTTTCTTCGTCTTCTTTTTCTCCACCAGGACCGGGTTGGCGACCCAGTCCGAGTCCTTGATCTCTCGGATGAACTTGGCGTCCAGTAGTCTGTCGCCTTCCATGGTGATCACGTCTCGCTTGGGTCCTGAGTAGCGTCGCATGGATTGCTTGACTGGTCTTGCGTCCTTGTGGACTTTTAAGGAGTGCTCGGCGAGTTCCCTGGGTATTCCTGGCATGTCAGAAGGTTGCCATGCAAAGATCTTCCAGTTCTCATGCAGGGACTCGACGAGCGCGATTTCCTATGCGGGTGTCAAGCTTGACAATACTTTGACCTTCTTGCTGCTGTCGGTCGGATGGACTTGGTGGGTGACGGTGTCGTCGCTTGTGTTGAATGCTACGTCCTTAGCCGGCTTCTTGCGAGGTGGAAAGATGGTCTTGTAGTTGTCGGCTGATATGGCCTTGAAGTGCTCCTCGACCCCGAAGAACTCAGAAATCTTGGCGAACTCGCGATCGCAACTGTTTGAGAGCCCGAAGTCGCCACGTACGGTGATTACTCCTTTCGGTCCGGGTAATTTGATCATCAGGTAGGCGTAGTGGGGTACTGCCATGAACCTGGCAAAAGTTGGGCGTCCGAGTATGGCGTGGTACTGTGACTTCCAGTCGACGACCTCGAAATCGATCGACTCCTTCCTGAAGTGCTCGGGTGTGCCGAGGATGACGTGGAGCGTGATTGTTCCCATGGGCGTGATTGCCTGCCCTGGTACTATGCCGTGGAAAGTGGTTTCCGACTCCGGCAATTTCTCTGTCGACCTGTTCATTCTTCTCAGGGTATCGGCGAATATGATGTTGATTCCGCTGCCTCCGTCCATGAACACCTTTTTCAAGCTGTAGTCGCCGATCAGGGCCTCAATCACTAGTGCGGCGTGTCCGGGCCGGGTTACTTCGGATGGGTGATCTGCCCTGGAAAACGTGATTGGTGTCTCTGACCCGCGCAGGTAGTCTAAAACTGCGCGCGGGCTGTTGATGGCCTGAAGTACTTGGCAGGTGATGAGCTTTTGGCGCCTGTTTGACGGGGTCCCTTCTGGATCATGTTCAGCTGCCCCCGAGCGGGTGGATACATATCGGTTGCTGCCAACTGGCCTTGTTGTTGCTGCTGTTGCGGCTGGGGGAATGCCCCGGCCGCCTGCACCTTGTTGTTATTTGCGGGTGCCGCCTGAATGGTTAGCTGTGGAGCTGCCTGTATCGCTTGCACTGGAACGATGATTTGCTGCATGGCCTGGTATATTTTCCGTGCTTTGCGACAATCCTTCAACAAATGGCTGGAACCCCATTTGCACGTCTCCGGGTTGCCGAACGAATGATGCTTACAAGGTTGCATCAGCTCCTCTGCCGGGGTTAGCGGGCGCTTCCACTCGCGTTTCTGGCCTCCGTCGTTGTGGCTAATGCTGCCGCTGCCACGGTTGTACTGACTCGAGCTGGACTGTCGACCTTGGTCGTACTGTCGACTGTTGTCACGCTTGTCATCACAGGGGGTTTCATATCCCGCCGCTACTAGCTCGATTGTGTCGTGGGTGTAACGTGGTTTCTTCTTTTGTCGTACCTCACGCCAGTTGCTTGTTTCGACTTCCTTCTTGGGGGAAGTATGACGGACGTAGTCCTCTCCTTCGGCCCATTGGTTGGCTGTCTTCATGAGCTCTATGGTGGTTTTCGGCTGGAGCCTACCGAATTCCTCGCGGAGGTCGCGGCGAGCAACACCGTGCATGAAGGCGTCCATCACCCGGTCTTCTGAGACGGGTTCCATGGTGTTGCGGAGGAGTGTCCACCGCTGGATGTAGGAGCGGAGCGATTCGTCCTTTCCTTTCTTGCAGGCCTGCAACTCGATGTAGGTCGTTGGCCTTGCGAATGTTCCCGAGAAACTTTTTATGAAATTATCCTGGAATTCTTCCCAGGTTCGGAAAGAGTCCTTGGGTTGGCTTGTGAGCCACCCGCGCGCCGAATCCGTCAGCATAAGCTGGATGTACTGCATTGCCGTAGTCGACGTCCCGCCTTGGCAAGTGCAGGCGATGATGTAGTCCTCGAGCCACAGTCGTGGATCTTGCTTCCCGTCGTACTTTGGAGTGTCCGCTGTCAGTTTGAACCCCTTAGGCATGCGGGTGTCGCGGATGTTGAAGCTGAAGCATGCAGCACCGCATAGCTCGAAGTCGCGGTCGGCCTGGTCGTCTTGGTTCGCTGCCCCAGCCAAACGTTATTTGCGGTTGCGGTCCACCGTCTTCTGCGTGATGACGTCGCGAAGGTCCTTGATTGGTTGTCGCTGTGCCGCTGGGACTTCCGAAGTCGCTGGCTCGCGTGCCCGGTTGCTTGGTACCTTGGCCGCCAGAGCTTCTTCGATCGCCTTTATGGAGGCGATTTGCTGCCTGTGGAGAAGGGAACGGACGTCTCCGTCCGGTGGCTGCGTGAGCCGGAGGTATGTCTCGACTGAGATCAGGGCGGCGTTCGCCGTCTTTGGGACGGGTATCCCGTTCTCATCCTCGGTGACGAAGGACGAGTCCAGGTTGCGGGTGATCCTGGTTCGGTCGGCGTCCGTCAGGAGGGGAACGCGGGCTCTGTTTCGCCATGCCCCTTGGTTAACTTCTGTAGAGGAGGTAAAGGAGAGGGCCGCTCGTCTGGCACTCGATGCATCTGCATCCCTCTTGCGCCGGAGTAGCTCGGATTTTTCGGCGCGGAGTCGTTCGCCTTCCTTGCGTAGCAAGTACTGGACTGCCAGGTGCTCCTCTCTCGGTGCGTCGGGTGGAGGGAACGTGCCCTCGTCGACATGCTTCATGGCCTGAATTCCCATGTCCCGTGTGATGACAAGTTTAGTCTGGTCCGGCATGACCACCTCCAGTGGGTATGCGGGTTCTTCGTTGTCCTCGGGTGGCGCTGTGCCCGCCATGAAGCATTTCTTGGGGTAGACTTGGTCCGGGGTGTTTGTGCTGCCACTGCTGCTCCCGTCGTCCAAGCCTTGCTCGGGATCGAAAATTGTTGCAACGTGACGCGCGGCACAGTCGTTGTTGCGTCTTCCTGCGATTTCCCACGTGTTCGGAGGTTTCTCAGCCGCCGGAGCGAGCGCGATTGGCTTGGGGTAAACTTTGCAGCCCCATGAAGACGAAGACGCGCGCGACGTGGCTGTCGGCCGCGAGCCCTTGGTCCGCCGCACGGGTGCAGTAATTGAAGTAGATCTTGATTTAACCGACCGTGCGATTGGGATTGGTGTAGTAGACCCGATCCACGCGGCCGTTGCTGAGGTTGTAGACGTAGTCGACGCAAATGCGATCTTCGCGGGTGCGACAGATGCGATCTTCGTGGGTGCGACAGATGCGATCTTCGCGGTTCTTGGTGAGGGCGGCGGTAGATTCGCCGATGCGAGTGCTGCCGCGCGTGGCGCGGTTGCCGCGGATCTAAGTATTCCGCGGCTATCGGCGAAGCAGCATACGGAGGCGAAGGTGATATGTATACCTTTGTCCAGATCGGCGTACACCGAGCGGCGAGCCGGAGGGTGGAGGACGTACTCGAAGGAGCCAAAGCGGATCGACTCCCTGGCGATGTGGACGTCAGCATTTATTGCGGATGGAGCCGGAGCGACAATGATTCCAACACCTTTTTGAGTTCCCACAGACGGCGCCAATTGACGAGGTGTTAACTCGGCAAATCCCAGGGTTGTGCACCCCGGGTTGATTGATGGGGAGAGAGAGAGGTGTTGGTGATCACGACGGCTGACAAGCAAGGATTTACCCAGGTTCAGGCTCCCGGAGGATAACACCCTACTCCTGCTTGTCTGATTATTGATGCGAGTAGCGATTACAATGGCGAGATTACGATCTCGCTAGGGTTTGTGGTGGTGGCTATGAGCGTGTCCTCTAGGACGGGGAACCCTCCTGGCTTTATAGGTAGCCAGGTCTCGGGCGGTTGGTACAGATATGGCAGGTTACAAAACCTAACCGAGTTGGACTAGGATACGTGGTACCCCGAGTGGGCCTTCTGTGGGCTTCTCCATGTTTGACGCGGCCCAGGTAGCCTCATTGTGGGCTAGCCGAAAGGTAGCCCCACGTCAACGACGTCGCCCAGGCTCCTAAAATGTGGTGCCTCCGAGCACTCGCAAACATACGGAGCTTAAAACAACCCCCGGTCATTCAGATCCACCTGAAATCGCAGGGGTAGAACTTTTCTGGAATCCCGCAGGGCAACGGCGCCCGGAGGTATAGCTTTGGTGGAGAGAGGAGGCACAACGGGCGGAGAAACAGCTCGGCCGGCCTGCTACAAATTTAATTGCATTTTTCATGAATTAATCCAATTATTATGCCTTGCTATATAAAGGGGGGAGGGGTGTGCAAACACCTTGGCTCTCCCATGTGGGACTAAACAAAGGAGGAGGTGGGGGGTGGCGCACCCACCAGGGGATGGCCGAACCAGCCATGGGGCCCACCCCCTTTATTGGTGCGGCTCCCACTAATGGGCCCCAATTGGCCCATTAGGTGGGTTGCCCCTTTTTCCTTTATTTTTAATTAATATTAAATTAATATAAAACACTTTTAATTCATAATTAATATATTTACATATAATTTAATCTCCCATGACTCCGAAACATTTTCCGAACCACCCGAACATCTTTCAGACATTCCTGGAACCATTCTAGACCTTCCCGGAACTCCTTCCAGACCACCGGAACTCTTTCCGGATCATTTCTCTCTCTCCAGTAAAATCCTATATTATTCCAGAACCTTTCTCCCGGTGTCGTTAAGACCTTAAGTTTGTTACGCTACGGTTCGAGAACACTCCAGACATGGTCGAGACACTCCGCTCACCAATGACCGTCAGGGATACCTGGACGCATATGATGGCCCCTTGTGCATTCTACGAATATCGTCGTTGAACCATAAATATGATATTCATTCCCTTTGTTTCTGCGATACTACCTTGTCCGAGATATGATCGAAAACATCCGATGTCCATGTTGTATCTCGTTACCGACAAAGGTTATTAACTCGTCTATGATATTACATCTCCATGACCTAGTCATAAGCTGCGCAGCTATATAGATGCAATCTCACCGAGTGGGCCCATAGTATCTTTCCATTACAAGAATGAACAAATCCCGCTCTTGATCCTTACGTCTCAACACTCTTTCGGGATACCCAAGATAATACCCGTTATTGTCATGCTATATAAGACACAACGTTTGATGCTCTCAAAGTACCCCTATGAAGCAGCGATAAGTACGGTCTCACGGTCTAAGGAATAAGCTATCATATTATCATCTATTGCAAATGACAAACATTGTAATACGATCTTATTGCAATACTTTGCGTATGTCCATCACCTTATTCAACTAATAAGATGACCCCATTGTCAACCGACGTCATTATGCTTGATCGGAAATCTTGATCAACTGTTGCCCAATGGACTAGTTCATATAGAGGCTTACTAATGTATCCCACGTGTATTAATAATTTCGATTAATACAGTTATAGCATAATACACAAACCTATTATAAACTTATGAGATAATGCAATAATACTATTTATTTATTTGCCTCTAGGGCATATCTCCTTCAGTCTCCCACTTGCACTAGAGTACAAATAAACTAGCTGAATTTTACTTCATCAAAATCCCTTGAAATAAGCGTCATATGATAATGCTTTCTTGTGGAAGAGTGTTACTCTGACAATCTGTACAATACATAATTGTGCGTTCTTTTGCGATCCATTGGTATCAACTTGTTTGATATCAACACGTTATCTAATAACATATATACAAATACCGTAACTAAGTGAGACTTCTGTTTCCCAACGCTTACTCTGATACTGTTAATCAGATAATTGCCTTGAAAACACACTCAGTCATAGAGAGCTCCTTGTAACTATTACAACCTCGCTATATCTATATATACTTTCACACCTATGTAGAAAAACTTGACAATATAATGTCAAGCTACTAACTAATATACTTCTACTTCCAGTAAATTCTAAATTTACTTTTACAACTGTTCTTCTTCCAAGAACATCGGTCATATTTCATCGAGCAGATAATATGGTTTATGTATGATGTCTAATATTACATGATAGACCAACATGTCATACAACCATTACTATCGTGTACCATTACTCTTAATGATTAATAGGATTTCCAAGGACCATCCTTTGGTTTTATTCTATTCTGACTCTTCAGATATAATCCAAAACAACTCGACTAACTATTTAAAATTCCCGTCTATTCCAAATAGACACTAACTTAAAAATAGTTTCACAACTTCATCTTTCTAATTAATTCTACTGGTACAATTCACAATGTGTCATTTACACAAGATGAATTCGGCTCCCACTCAAATTATGTCTCCACATATTTGAGAACACGAGCTCCCACTCAAAAACATGTCATCTACATATTTGAGATTCTAAGCTCCCACTCAAAAATATGTCCTTTACATATTTTACCCGAGTGAACTAACTTTGACTCCCACTTAAATTCATAATTTATCTCGACATTTTGGTCAAACCAAAATCATTGATCTCTTATCAATTCGAAATCAATACAAACTTCAGTATTACATTAATACAAATCCCACAGACTTCAAGCATATCCAAGACACATTTCTTGACAAAACATGCTTTCACGTCTTTCTTATAGTTACATTTCTCATATAACACTTTATATGATGATCAAGAAATCTTATTTCTCCAAAATTAATTATAGCAACATTTACTTTTTAAATCCTTTCTAAATGTAACTTGATTTTCAGGCTGAAAACCTTTGTTCGTATTATGATATTTTCTCAACTTTCTTTGTATTCATAAAGTGCACTGTCGTCGTGGCGAACAGACAGATGCCTACGGGTAGGCTAATTTGTGGGGCCGATGGACGCTAGGGGATCTCGGGGAGGGATTGCGCGATGAACTCGCGCGCAGGTAAACACAACCGACACAGGGACACAAGGATTTACCCTGCTTCGGGGCTCTCGTGAGGAGATAAAACCCCTACTGCAGCATCTAGCCTACTCGGTATATTTCCACTCTTACTATCCGGGCTACAACACGCTCCGTGAGCTGCTACACTTGCCTCCATGAGGTCTTGAGAGCAAATGAGAAGGGGGGAAATGAAGTGGTGGGGTGGTGGTCTCCCCTCTCCCCCTCCCCTGGTGCCCTTTATATAGGAGAGCCCAGGGGACAATCAGGGGACAAGAATCACTGTTCATCGCGTACTGTAGCTGAGGCGACTACTGGGGTCTAATCGGCACTGTTCACTGTGTCATGCGCTGTGTACTGTTGTCACATCCGGGGCACTGTAGCGTCACTGTAGTCCATGTCTGGTCATGTACTGGATCTCGTCTTCTAGTGCTTGTTTTCCATATCTCTCCACGTCTTTCATCTTATCCCCTCCAAAATACTTCGCCACCCAGGACCAACCGAGTAGGGTGCAAATTCGGATGTGGTTGGGGGAGCCGTGACTGCCAACATGGGGATCTCGATCTGACCGAGTTGACGATGCCGGAGAGGGCAACCCGGGGTCGGGGAAGCCGGATGGCGCGCTGGCGCGGGCATGGGAATATGGTGCCGGGGATGTCACCGCGATGACCTTGTCTCGACCCAGTCTCGGTCCAACCGAGACGAACTGACGCCGGGGAGCGCTGTGCCGGGGGCGCGTGCGGACGGAGATGATGCAGTGCCGAAGTCGGCAAGGTCTGACGCAGTGGCGAGACCGAGGGCGCGGACGGGGGCGCCGGTGCTGAAGGGGCGTTGCGGGAGTTGAGGCAGCCGGGGCGGAGAGCTCGGGACCGAGGCCGGGGGCGGGGAGGATGTCGACCAAGTTGGAGGTGTTGCCGCGGTGGAGATCTCGGGCGGACGTAGGGGAGCCGTGGGCGAGGTCGGGCGGCGCAACCGCGGCGTGGAGGAGTCGGGGATGAGGGCTGCCGGGCGGTTTCCCGGAGACACGGGCTACGCCGGGGACGAGCTCGGGATGAGGAGGCGACGATCTCGGGCGGTGTCCGGGTGCGGGGATGCGGGGGAGCCGAGGTTGATGCCGGGTGCGGAGAGCGGCCTGGGCGAGGCGCGGATGCCGGGGCGGAGCTCTCCCGACGTGAGGTCGAGGACGACCTCGGGAGATGATCTCGGCCCACCGAGATGGGCATACCCGGGGCGCGGCGGAGCTCGGGCGGAGGCGCAGACGCCGGAGTCGGGGGCGTGCTCGGGCGGCCGGACGCCGGAGTCGGGCGGAGATCGGGGTCGAGGAGCCTGGTGGTGCGGTTGGTGGGTGCGGGAGTCCGGGGAAGATGAGGACACGATGTCGATGTTGACCGAGATCACGATTCTGGCGAAGCCGAGCGGCCCGTTACCGAGATGTGGCCCAACTCGGTTTTCACCCGAGCCCCCCGAGATACAGTCCACTGGGTGCTACCGAGATGTGGATCTCGGCCCGCAGGAAAATGAGCTACCTCTTCTCTTTTCGGCCCTAAATGCAATTCTTCTCCTTTTTCTTTATTCTTCTCCTATTTAAATGTTTTTATACCTGCAACACTAAGTAACAAACCCATATTTCCAGGGTACCGGGGAATTATATCCCCGACACTAGTCCCCGAGTCATATTTTTAGGGATCCCGGGGAATACAACCCCGACACTAGTCCCCGAGGCTGCGGGGGACTCGCAGAGTTGCGCGCAGACTTAGAAGAAATCTCAACCTCATCGTTTTCACTTGCTCCGCCGAGTACCTGCAAAAATACAATCATATGCCGGTTCCTTAGCCACTCTGGGCGTTTTACCGACATAGATGTCTTCGGCCACCGCCGGTCTGACACACAACACAGGCCGGCATTTAGCCACTCTGGGCGTATACCGACACGGACGCCTCATGTGCCGGCTTGTAGCCACTCTGGGCGTATACCGACACAGAGTCTCATGTGCCGGCGTTTAGCCACTCTGGGCGTATACCGACACAGACGCCTACACACACAATGTTACACAGGTATCTCGGTATGTCGGTATGTCGGTATGTCGGTATGTCGGTATGCCGGTATGTCGGCCACTCTGGGCATATCACACATGTTTCGGTATCTCTGCCACTCTGGGCACATCACAGGTGTTTCGGTATCTCAGGTGTTGCCTTTAGCGAACTTTGATAAACCGAAACAAATGACGATTTGGAAATATTGCCCGATGCCATGATACATTGGCGAACCGAAATAAACGGGGATCTGGGGCTATGGTATGATGCCGCGATATAATGGCGAGCCGACCTGAATAGCGATATGGAGATATTGCAGTATGCCATGATATATTGGCGAACCGAAATAAACGGGGATCTGGAAATTGTGCATGATACCGCGATACGTGGGCCAACTGATACCACAGATCATATGCAATGTACCTTGAGGTAACAATAAATATAAGATGGATCCGAGATAACCGATATAATCAAGACTTTCGACATGAGTATCCTCGCGGTAAAACCGATATCACCTTTTAACGTTAGTTAAGACATATATATTTTAACAAGAATAAAGACAGAAAATAACTCTAGCAGCAAACCACGCAATAGTACAGAGGCTCGGTTTCCACCGAGTCCCCGAGTAAATTTTCAGATACGGCAGGAGGACAAAGGAGTACGGCAGTCCCCGAGTCCAGTTTCGGGATGCCGGCACACAAATGATACAGCAAGAAGCAGGATACAACAAGCATATAAATAAATACAAACTGAGCAACTCTACCGACTTAGCATGCAAGGTAGAACTAAACAGTAAGCGAGTCCCCGGGTCAAGACATCTCGCCCCCGGGGAAAAACAGATAGATGACAAACAGGTGAAACAGGGCAGTCCCCGGGTTATGATATCTCGTTCCTGGGTAAACAATTAAATTAAGCATGCATGGGCAGCTCCCGAATAAATCTAAGACAACATAATTGCAAAGTACATACGACGATACTCACGGAGCACAGGAGCGGTAGGGGATGTCGGGGGCGACATAACCCGGGTAATCGGTGTGCAACTGCCAGGGGCCCATTGGTGATGAATGTCGGGGTAGACTCCGGCGGCTGGTGCCCGTGATGCAGGGGTGCTGGTTTGGGATGTCGATGACCGGTTTCCGCGATGCGGGGATGTCGATGACCTCCACCCGCGGTGCAGGGATGTCGGAGACCTCTACCCGCAGTGCAGGGATGTCGGCGACCTCTACCCGCAGCGCAGGGATGTCGGCGACCTCAACCCGCCACGCAGGGATGTCAGCGACCTCAACCTGCAGCGCAGGGACGTCAATGACCACTGCCCGCAGCACATGGATCCCGAATTTAGGATCCCGGATTTGGGATGCCGGCGACCGCTACCCGCGGCACAGGATGTCAGTGACCACTGCCCGCAGCGTAGGGATCCCGGATTTGGGATGCCGGCGACCGCTACCCGTGGCGCAGGATGTCAGTGACCACTGCCCGCAGCGTAGGGATCCCGGATTTAGGATCCCGGATTTGGGATGCCGGCGACCGCTACCCGCGGCGCAGGATGTCAGCGACCACTGCCCGCAGCGTAGGGATCCCGGATTTAGGATCCCGGATTTTGGGATGTCGATGACCGCTACCCGCGGCGCAGGATGTCAGCGACCACTGCCCGCAGCGTAGGGATCCCGGATTTAGGATCCTGGATTTGGGATGCCGGCGACCGCTACCCGCGGCGCAGGATGTCAGTGACCACTGCCCGCAGCGTAGGGATCCCGGATTTAGGATCCCGGATTTGGGATGCCGGCGACCGCTACCCACGGCGCAGGATGTCAGTGACAACTGCCCGCAGCGTAGGGATCCCGGATTTAGGATCCCGGATTTGGGATGCCGGCGACCGCTACCCGCGGCGCAGGATGTCAGCGACCACTGCCCGCAGCGTAGGGATCCCCGATTTAGGATCCCGGATTTTGGGATGCCGGGTCCCGTCCGAAATTGTTCCCGCAAGCGCCACTCTGCCCCACGGTGGACGCCAACTGTCGTCGTGGCGAACAGACAGATGCCTACGGGTAGGCTAATTTGTGGGGCCGATGGACGCTAGGGGATCTCGGGGAGGGATTGCGCGATGAACTCGCGCACAGGTAAACACAACCGACACAGGGACACAAGGATTTACCCTGCTTCGGGGCTCTCGTGAGGAAATAAAACCCCTACTGCAGCATCTAGCCTACTCGGTATATTTCCACTCTTACTATCCGGGCTACAACACGCTCCGTGAGCTGCTACACTTGCCTCCATGAGGTCTTGAGAGCAAATGAGAAGGGGGGAAATGAAGTAGTGGGGTGGTGGTCTCCCCTCTCCCCCTCCCCTGGTGCCCTTTATATAGGAGAGCCCAGGGGACAATCAGGGGACAAGGGGACAAGAATCACTGTTCATCACGTACTGTAGCTGAGTCGACTACTGGGGTCTAATCGGCACTGTTCACTGTGTCATGCGTTGTGTATTGTTGTCACATCCGGGGCACTGTAGCGTCACTGTAGTCCATATCTGGTCATGTACTAGATCTCGTCTTCTAGTGCTTGTTTTCCATATCTCTCCACGTCTTTCATCTTATCCCCTCCAAAATACTTCGCCACCCAGGACCAACCGAGTTGGGTGCAAATTCGGATGTGGTTGGGGGAGCCGTGACTGCCAACATGGGGATCTCGATATGACCGAGTTGACGATGCCGGAGAGGGCAACCCGGGGTCGGGGAAGCCGGATGGCGCGCTAGCGCGGGCATGGGAATATGGTGCCGGGGATGTCACCGCGATGACCTTGTCTCAACCCAGTCTCGGTCCAACCGAGACGAACTGACGCCGGGGGAGCGCTGTGCCGGGGACGCGTGCGGACGGAGACGATGCATAGCCGAAGTCGGCGAGGTCTGACGCAGTGGCGAGACCGAGGGCGCGGATGGGGGCGCCGGTGCTGAAGGGGCGTTGCGGGAGTTGAGGCAGCCGGGGCGGAGAGCTCGGGACCGAGGCCGGGGGCGGGGAGGATGTCGACCAAGTTGGAGGTGTTGCCGCGGTGGAGATCTCGGGCGGACGTAGGGGAGCCGTGGGCGAGGTCGGGCGGCGCAACCGCGGCGTGGAGGAGTCGGGGATGAGGGCTGCCGGGCGGTTTCCCGGAGACACGGGCTACGCCGGGGACGAGCTCGGGATGAGGAGGCGACGATCTCGGGCGGTGTCCGGGTGCGGGGATGCGGGGGACCCGAGGTTGATGCCGGGTGCGGAGGGCGGCCTGGGCGAGGCGCGGATGCCGGGGCGGAGCTCTCCCGACGTGAGGTCGAGGACGACCTCGGGAGACGATCTCGGCCCACCGAGATGGGCATACCCGGGGCGCGGCGGAGCTCGGGCGGAGGCGCAGACGCCGGAGTCGGGGGCGTGCTCGGGCGGCCGGACGCCGGAGTCGGGCGGAGGTCGGGGTCGAGGAGCCTGTTGGTGCGGTTGGTGGGTGCGGGAGTCCGGGGAAGATGAGGACACGATGTCGATGTTGACCGAGATCACGATTCTGGCGAAGCCGAGCGGCCCGTTACCGAGATGTGGCCCAACTCGGTGTTCACCCGAGCCCCCCGAGATGCAGTCCACTGGCTGCTACCGAGATGTGGATCTCGGCCCGCAGGAAAATGAGCTACCTCTTCTCTTTTCGGCCCTAAATGCAATTCTTCTCCTTTCTCTTTATTCTTCTCCTATTTAAATGTTTTTATACCTGCAACACTAAGTAACAAACCCATATTTCCAGGGTACCGGGGAATTATATCCCCGACACTAGTCCCCGAGTCATGTTTTTAGGGATCCCGGGGAATACAACCCCGACATGCACCTTGATCTGTCAACAAGATCTGAAACACTTAATATTATGATGTGACCTGACATCAATATTAAATATAACATCACTTTATTTAGAAGCTTCTTTCATGAAAATATTATGATCTTTACGAAGAGGATTGCAAGCAGAAAACAATTTTCTAGTCTCCTTCACTCTTAATCACCAAATTTTCATTTGTAGACATATGCCTTTTGGAACACTTTCCAATATTCTAGTTTTATGAATATAGGTATGACACCTTATTTCAAACTTCTAATTCCAATCCATAAACCATAATTCGAAAAATCATATTTTCCTCGGAATTACATAGACAACAAACCAAGTTTTGTTTCGATTGGGGTTTTGGAATATACTCTCATCCAATGTGAGCAATCTACAAATAACTATTCATGTATATTCTGAATTATCGTATAATCATATACATAACGACACTATTGTCGATCACACGAATTCTCGTTGAGAAAAAATATCTATTTTCTAAAGTGGACATCGACTATAATGTTTTGAACATATTAAGGGATTCTAAGACAGATACTGACATACCATACTTTATCTAAAATAGAGTATGATTATAATACCTCACATATCACCATATATGATATTATAATATTGTGAACGATTTTTCACAAGTCTTTTGTGTTGAAACCATAATTCGAAAATATTGTCCTTTGATCGAATCTTCTGAATACAATATTCACTAATCTTTCTTATGAAAAGCCTCATTTGATCTCTTATCAAATTAATTTCAGACTCATGATTTATTTTGCAAATACACTTATTCACCAATAATCATAGAAGAATTCGTATCAAATAAAATTCACCATTTAATTAAATAAACAATCTTTCTAAATGACTCTTAATTCATTTCCTTTCGTATTGACACTTCAATACTACATTTCAAACTTAATCAATTCGGCACTCGAAATACTTAAATGGACCAAAAATATCCATTACTTCTTTCATTGTCTTTATTACTAAATTCAATGGTGTTTGTTCTAGTAACAAAACTTTTATTCTTTGGACACACTATTTTTATCATTCTTGCTATTATAAATGTATATTATACGCATAATGTAATTGAGATGTGATACAAATTATTCATAATATAAAACAACTGCTTCGTTTCATAACATAAAACAAATGATTTGTTCTATATGAATAACTATGTCTTGTAAAATTCAAGACACCAAACTAGATCACACTCTCACTATTACAAAATGTCTTATACAAAACTATTGATGATAACTAATATGATATCTCGAGGGCGTGAGCACTACTGGCCATTAACTAGCCATCACTTGTGCACTGTCACGTCACCCATCGCCGCATACTTGTGATAATCTGGGACTGTTTCATAAACAGAACAAGTATCAAATACTTTTCATCAAGTATGAGAAGAATACATTTATATCTTCGTATATCAAATATACCTGTAGCGTCGAAGAACTCTTCTTCGATGGAATCAACTTTTAGAGATTTGAACTTGTTCACGAACGTGAAGAAGCTCATCGTGTCTCTATAGCATATTCACGCACATGCTCTTCATAGCTAGGAGGCAAAGCACAATCTCTATTGCACTAGAGTTTGCTATGTAGGAATTGTAGATATTCGTAAGCCTGAAGTAGATGTCATACAACTTCTTCAAATGAGTCTCCAGACAGGTATGTTCCCCATGTGAATGGTCCGGAACTTTCTAAGTTGTCTGAACTGCTCAAGACTCAATTCATCTTTGAAATGCCCTTTGATCGCATCAGTCACAACATATGGCTCCATGTGTTGAAACAACTTTCAACTATGGTGCTAGGCATACGCTCATGACGACCTCCACTTCTATGAAAATATCATGATGCTTATGGAAATCATCATCTTCCTCTTTGCTAGCAGAATCATCTGGTCTATCTCCTGACTAATGTTCTAGGACATATAGGATGTTTGTTGTGTTGGAGAATGTTTCTAAAACCAATGTACCAGCTGATGATGTTGGACCCGTTGGCTTCTAAGGCAGAATCCGGGCTCTTGAGGAAGTAACCAAAGTATAGTTGCGTAGTCTACATATGTGATCGCAAAAGAGGTAAGGTAAAGTTTATAATATATGTGAGTTTTTTATAATCATATTATCAAACACACTCCACTAAAATTATTATCCCTAAAATAATAATAGCGATTACACGACCCCCATCCACCATACCACCCCCGATCGTCACGGCCGGCGGCACAGCTTCAAAGGTAGACATAAAATGTCGATCACAACAACTCTGTGACTCATGCTCGATCTTTCGATCTTCCCGTGTTCCGAGGCCATATCTGCATATGCTAGGCTCGCCAATCAAATCTCGAAGACCCTGCGCGTGCAACATGGCTTACACCCACTGTATGCGAACGACGATATGTCTGACACCCGATCGTCACGGCCTGCCTCATAACATAGAACTTTCTTGGTAGTGCGCAACGAGGGAGAACACAATATTTTGTATTTATTAGGGATCGTCCTATTTATGATGCTACCGTTGTATATCTAGCATATAAGCAATCAATAGGATGCACACACAACAACACACAATCAAATGATGCAATGAAGTGCGATGTGACATGGTTGATGCGCCTGGACCTCCATGGCGCCATGCCTGGCCCCGGCGCCCCGGCATAGCTCCGAGTCTACGGAGCCCTCCATTGCCTTCGACAGTACGAGTAATATCAAACTTACCGTAACCATGTCACATAAAATAACGCCTCTGCAAAACAAAGTTAGACGCTCTACCTTTATTTAGTTTTGCAAGTTTTACGTGGCATATAGGCTTATTCGTAAGAGAACCTGAACGAATAGACGTCGCCTAGAGGGGGGGGGGGGGGGGTGAATAGGCGATTTAAAACTTTTTCCGAGGGGCCGGAATATCCGGTCCAAGGATGACCCGGAAATTCTGGTATGCTTGATAAAGGCGGAATAAAACTAGAGGTTTACTTTAACAAGCATACAACCTAGATATAAATACTAGGCTCACCTATGTGCACCAACAACGTATGCTAAGTGACGAGGTGTTAACTCGACAAGTCCCAGGGTTGTGCACCCCGGGTTGATTGATGGGGAGAGAGATGAGTGCAAGGTGGTCACGACGGCTGACAAGCAAGGATTTACCCAGGTTCAGGCTCCCGGAGGATAACACCCTACTCCTGTTTGTCTGATTATTGATGCGAGTTGTGGTTACAATGGCGAGATTGCGATCTCGCTAGGGTTTGTGCTGTATCTATGAGCGTGTCCCTGGGACGAGGAACCCTCCTGGCTTTATAGGCAGCCAGGTCTCGGGTGGTTGATGCCGATGGCAACTACAGATATGGCAGGTTATGCTTCCTAACCGACTTGGACTAGGTTACACGTTACCCCGCGTGGGCCTCCTGTGGGCCTTTCCATCCTTGGCGCGGCCCAGGTAGCCTTATCGTGGGCTACCCGCAAGGCAGCCCCACGTCAGTAGCCCCCGAGTGCTTGGTCGAAGCGTAGAGTCGAACAAAGGACTCCTTCCTCCTGGACGCGCCATTGGATTGCTTGATCTTAAGCTTGAACTTGATTTTTTCAGTCGAACCGGCCACTCCCGATGGGAGTAACCTTTGCAGTCGAATTACTTTGCCTTCATCTTCTTGTGAAGCTTGCTTCTACTCAGCCTGTTTGGCTTACTTGTGGATGGATTCGGCTGCTCGTGCTTACTATATTGCCACCCGAATGGTTCCTTCGGGTTCTTGGATCATCGGCTGATCCTACTTTGTTGGTTTCAGCTTTGAAGCTTACTACTCGAATCACTCTGTCGAGTTGCTTCAGTTAATTTTGGAGTCGTTGGCTTGATGACGTCATTGGTGACGATCTGTTGCACGCCTCTGCGCCCGATGGGACGTGACGTGGCGGGCCCCGCTGTCAGAGCTAACCGCGGTCAACAGTTGTCACGTCTCCGAAGTGGGCGCGAAATTTGCGCTGCACAATGACGATGCCTCGGTTTTTGTGCATAGTGGACGAAGTGGGCGATGACGGTTGGTTTCTCCGTGCGACACGTGGACGGCCGGATGTGCCTGCTCGGAGCCCTTGTTCGGTGGACGGTTGAGATGCTGATTTTTGAGGCATAAGTACTGTGTCTTGATGTTTGGGATTTCATCTTCTCCAATCGCTCTGTGCTTCCTTTCCTCTGCGCTCTACCATTTCCGCCGCCATCCAGAGCTCCGGGCAATCTGTCCGTACTCCTTGCGACCTGACCATGGGCAAGTCGAAGAGCGCCGCTGGCTCCTCCGCCGCCGCCGATGAAGCCGGGGTGATGAAGAAACCCGACGGCGACTGGCAGAGATCCTCGGTGAAGAAGGCCGAGGTGGAGCTTTTCCGCGCGCAAGGTCTGCTGCCACCTGCCGACCAAGTCCAGGTACGCGTTCCTGGCAAGGAGGTCTTCCCCACTCCCCGCGATGGGGAACGTGTTTGCTTCGCGGATTTCCTTCCGCGAGGCTTCGGGTTCCCCATGCACGATTTCGTGCGCGGTCTCTTGTATGCCTATGGGGTTCAGATCCCCGATCTGACCCCCAATGGCGTCTTGAGCATCACGGGCTTCATCGTGCTCTGCGAATGTTTCTTGGGTGTCGCGCCCCATTGGGCGTTGTGGAAGTCGCTCTTCCTCGTTCGCAAGAACGTGGGGAAGAGCAGGTTGACCTTCCCCGTGGGCGGCTTTGGAATCCAGGTGCGCGGTGACACCGCGTACTTCCAGATGAAGAAGTGTGACTCCGTCCAAGGGTGGCGCCGGAGGTGGTTCTACGTCCAGTCGAACCAGGACGGCCTGGAGGCGTTCGACAGCGGACGTGGACTGCGGAAGACCGGCGCCTGGGCGCACTCGCTGTCCGCCGTGGAGAAGGAGGCCGTGCGGCCCTTGCTGGGCCTGCTGCGTGATCTGACCAAGACCCTTGGGCGCGAGGCGGGTGGCGTCTTCCTGATGGCCACCTTCTTCCGTCTTCGGGTGCAGCCGCTCAGCGCTCGGCCTCACCCGATGTGGGCCGCCGAAGGCGTCAGCGCCGAGCCGCTTGATGATGAGGAGGTGGAAGCCAACGTCAGATCCATCACCAACCTCCGAGTCGCGGACACGTGCAACGTCAAGTGCCCGATTTCTCCTTACGGGGCCTCGAACCCCGTTCCTGAGGTAAGTCTTGTCTTGTTTTCCTTTTGTCCTTGTTCGACTTGAGTCTACCTTTCTTTTTGATTCGACTTTTGTCTACTTGCTTCAGGGTCGAGCTCTGTTCATCAGCCTTCCTCCTCTTCCTGAGAACGGACCCGACGACGAGTCGAAGTTTGTCGAGGAGGAAGACGAAGACGAAGAGATTCCCTCCGCACATTCTCCCCGTGATGAGGTGGAGGAGGAGGATGAAATGGAGGAACCCGCGCGAAAGAAAAGGAAGCTCCCGAGTCGTGGCGACTCCGCCACTGCATCGTCGCCTGCCAAAGATGCCGACGTTACTGTGGAGGAGGTCGTCGCGACATCTCTCGGTGCACAGTCCTCGGGTGGCTGGGACGAACCCCTGAACGTTCCTCCAGTCAGCTCCGCAGCTCCTCGTTCTTTCGCGCGGATGCCTTCGCCCTCCCTGGAGAGCTATGACGAGGCCGGCACCCCTAGGTGAGCTTCTTTGTGATGTGCGTCCTTCGAGTTGTACTTTGCAGTTTCGACGTTTTCAGTTGACAGGTGTGCTTGGTTTTGCTGCAGCCACCGTTCCGGCTATGTTAGTTCCCCCCTCCGGGACGTGGAGCATACATCCGCCCCTTCGGCTGGACTGGGGACGCAGGCGGTAGTGGAGAAGGTGCTTGCTGAGCCTGCCGGCGTTGCATCGTCTAGCCGCGTTCCTCCTTCGACTGCAGAGGACCTTGAACTCCTGGACCACGTAAGTCTTTTATGCTTGTTCTTGCATTCTTGATTTTTCTTCGGGTGCGCGATCAGCGCTCCCGATGGGAGTAGCCCCCGAAGGTGTGGGTGACTAGTATAGTCGCCCGCAACTTTATTAAATTCTTGCTTTTTCTTCAGCCGTACTATCGCCAACAGCTCGACGCAGCCGCGGCTTACGTTCGCCTGGAGAAAGAGAGGGACCAACTACGTGCCTCTTTGGACCAGGCTACTGGGCGGGTTGACGAGCTTGAGAAGGCTCTTCACGAGTCTCGAGAGCGGGAGCTGGCGCGGGTCGCCCAGGAGAAGACTCAAGTCGGTCGTCTCCTTTCGCTCGCCGGTGTTCTTGGGGGTAAGTTTCGGCTTGAAGCTTACTGTGTCTTTGATCTTTTTTCTTTGCTTGACTTTGAATTTTTGCGCAGAGACTTGCGGTGGAGCTCCTCCAGAAGACGCGTCGAGTGACACGGTTGACCTGGCGACTGCTGTTGGCTTCCTCGACCGGGTCTGCGCCTATGCCTCAGACGCGCTGAAGAAGTCCGCAGCCGCGTTGCAGAAATCGACTGGAGCCCTCACTGTGGTGCACCAGAGTATCTTCCCGGGCGACCAGCCGCCGGCAGCCGTGGACGCCCTAACTGCGCCGTTTGAGGACGCGACCACCATCGCCGACTTCACGCGGTCGCAGACGGTACGCGGCTCTGAGCTCACCTTCCAGCTCCTATTAGGCCATCAGGTTCCAGGTGACTTCGAGAAGGTCGTCAGCGGTTTTCCTCGCAAACCCGATGGCCGGACCGCGTCGCTGAGTGGCGTGAAGGAGCGTGCCTCGCAGCTGGCCGTGCAGCTTGTGGCACTCTTCGAGAGGGCCCTTGCTAAGGCGACCGAGGCGGCTGCCGCTCGGAAGGGCCGTTCCCGGTCGCAGTCCGCAGCCTTAGAGTAGGCGTAGCTTTAGGAATGCGGCAGTCGCCGCGGTCTGTATTTTGAACTTCTTGCTTTGTAATGAATATTACCCTGTCGGGTCTTTTGGTCTTCAATATTGATTTTGCTGACTTTCTTTCTTCTGAGTTGATATGCGCTTCGCAGTCGCATGATTGTATTGACTCTGCGTATCCCTGGCAGAATGTTGTGCGCGATGATGCTCCACCTTCTCCTGTGGCCGAGCCGAGTGGCGCGGCTTCTTCTTTGGGTGCTTGCCGTCGTCGGGCGGCGCCGGCTCCTCCACGCAGTGTAAATGATCAGCGGATAATCACATACCTGAAGAACAAGGTGGTGGAGCTTGAGGCGACCCTGAAGAATACGGAGCGGCTGCTGCACCGTTCCCAGTCGCATCCTACGGCGGAGTTCTCGCGGCGTGAGGATTTTTCGCTTGGGGAGATTGACCTGATCAGTCGGCAGTTGCAAGGTATGTATCCCTTTGGCGACTGCCGTCTCTGTTGGCTTTCCTTCTCGTTCTGTCTTTCATTTTATGTGTGCAGATGTTAATCCTGAATGGGAGGCCGAGCGGGCTCGCGTTGAGGAGCGAGTCACCCGAGAGGCGTCCGGTGACTCCTACGAAGCTCGACAGTTCTGGGTGAACCAGTCGAGGGGGCGCGTTCTTGCCACCATGCTTGATCGTACGTGGCGCGCTGCTTTTCTTCTGGAGAACTGCCGGAAGACACTCTGGCACATCAATCGTGTGTACTTCCCGCATAATGCGCAGCCGAACGGGCTGTCCGCCTTGCTGGAGAGGTTTCGCGATGGTGAAGGGCTGAAGGAGGTTGTCGACGCCCAACTTGTGGCTGGTGCGAACGCGGCGCTGGCATACGTCCGGATGCACCGGCCACATCTTCTGCTTGAGAGGGTGCTTGAAGGCCTGCCGGGTGACGATGACTTTGACGAGACCTTAGCGGCTGCGCGCCGGATTATCCGGCAGGTTCAGGACCTGAGCGAGCGCCTTGTAGGTCCCCTTGATGCGCCGAAGGCCGAACCTGCAGTTTAGAGTAGCTGTCGTCTGATGTACAGGGTTAGCTATAGAGGGCAAATGTGCCTGTGTAAGCTTGATGTAACAGATTGAAGTATTTCAAGTCATGAGAATTGATCTGTTTGCTCGAAAGTGACAGTGCCTGTATTGATTTGCAACCTGTTTGGCGCAGTCGCCTAGTACGCTGGGCAACGGCCTAGGGTTTTTCAAGTGTGACCTGTATGCCGCAGTCTCTGATTTTAACAGGTGGCGACTTAGGATTTTTGTAACTTGACCTGTATGGCGCAGCCCCCGAGTTGCTCGAGTGGTGGCCTAGGATTTTGGTTAAGACCTGTGTGGCGCAGCCCCCGAGTAGGTCGAGTGGCGGCCTAGGATTACAAGTGTTACCTGTTTGGCGCAGCCCCCGAGTATGTTGGGTGGCGACCTAGGATTTTGAACTTGACCTGTACAGCGCAGCCCCCGAGTGGGTTCGAGTGGCGGCTTAGGATTTTTCCGAGAAGGCCTGTTTGGCGTAGCCCCCGAGTAAGTCGAGTGGTAGCCTAGGGTTACAAGTGTTACCTGTGTGGCGCAGCCGCCGTGTGTGTCGGGTGGCGACCTAGGATTTTGAACTTGACCTGTATGGCGCAGCCCCCGAGTCGGTCGGGTGACGGCCTAGGATTTTTTGACTTTATGCTTGTATGGCGCAGCCCCCAAGTAAGTTGGGTAGCGGCCTAAGCTTTTATTTCAACCTGTATGGCGCAGCCCCCGAGTGGTTCGGGTGGCGACCTAGGATTTTGGACGTACTTGTATGGCGCAGCCCCCGAGTGGTTCAGGTAGCGGCCTAAGCTTTTATTTCAACCTGTGTGGCGCAGCCCCCGAGTGGTTCGAGTCGCGGCCTAGGATTTTGAGCTTCCTCTGAGTGATAGGTAAAGGAGACAGATTTTCTTCAAATCACTTTATTGATTCTTGCGAACAGGCCGCCTCATTAAAACCCTTCCAGTCCCCTCAGGTACCCTGGTAAGGGAAAGAATGCGTCTGAAACCTGTCGCGCTGATTTTCTTGTACAATGATTGTTTTGAACTAGGCGTAGAACCGGCGGAGTTGTGCCACGTTCCACGGGTTGCTGCAGTCTGCTCCTGTCTTCGAGTCCTTTAGGCGGTAAGCTCCGTTGCCTATTGCTTCTGTTACGATGTACGGGCCCTCCCATGGGGAAGCGAGCTTGTGCACCTTCTTTTGCTTGAGTCGAAGAACCAGGTCGCCTGCAACGAACGCTCTCGGTCGCAGCCTCCGAGTGTGATAGTTGCGCAGGTCCTGCTGATCGTGCCAGGGCGATGCCGCGCGCTTCATCAGGGGTGTCTCTGCTGTCTTCGAGTGCCTCCTCTGCATCCGACTCGTCGTAGGCGACTACTCTCGGTGCGTCGAACTTGATGTCGCAGGGGAGGACCGCTTCTGCACCGTACACCATAAAGAATGGAGTGTACTGGGTGGATCTGTTTGGCGTTGTTCGCAGACTCCAGAGGACCGATGGCAGTTCTTCCACCCATGCGCCCGCTGCGCGTTTTAGGAGCACGCGCAGTCGTTTCTTGATGCCGTTGTAGACGAGGCCGTTAGCTTTCTCCACTTGCCCATTGGATTGCGGGTGCGAGACAGACGCGTAGCTGAGCTTGATCCCCTGCTCTGAGCAGAAGTCCTTGAATTCTTTGGTTGTGAAGTTCGAGCCGTTGTCGGTGATGATCCCGTTCGGTACTCCAAATCTGAAGATGATTGACCTGATGAAGTTGACCGTTGTGGATGCAGTCGAACTTGTGATGGGCACGGCTTCGATCCACTTTGTGAACTTATCGACTGCAACCAGGAGGTGAGTGTGACCTCCGGGTGAGGATTTCTTCAGCGGGCCCACCATGTCCAGACCCCATTGGGCGAAGGGCCAGGCTAATGGTATTGTTTTGAGTTCTGATGCTGGCGCGTGTGGCTTGTTGGCAAATTCCTGGCACCCTGTGCATTTCTTCACCAGCTCCTCGGCGTCCTGCATGGCTGTCAGCCAGTAGAACCCGGCTCGTAGCGCCTTGGCCACCAGTGCCCGACTGCTGGCGTGATGCCCGCAGATACCCGCGTGGATGTCGAGTAAGATGGCTTGGCCGTCGACTGGATCTATGCACCTTTGCAGGATTCCTGAGATGCTTCTTTTGTAGAGTTCTCCGTTGATGACGGTGAAACTTTTGGAGCGTCTGATGATGCGCTTTGCTTCGACTGGGTCGGCTGGCAGCTTCTGATGTAGTATGTATGCCAGGTACGGTCCTGTCCATGTGGCTTCGACTAGCATGACCTCCATGGGGACCTTGTCTTGGCTTGGCGGGTTGGCATCGCCTTTTGTTGTTGCAGTGCTTGCTGTATTCTGAGTCTTGATGGATCTCTGCGTGATGCACTCGAGGAAGACGCCGGGTGGGACTGGCACCCTGTCTGAGCCCATGTTAGCGAGGACGTCGGCTTCCTCGTTGCTTTCACGGCCAATGTGGCGCAGCTCGCATCCGTCGAAGTTGCCTTCCAACTGATTGTAGAGGTCTCTGTAGGCGATCATGTTATCGGCGACGGCGTCGCAGGACTTCATGGTTTGCTGTACCACCAGGTAGGAGTCGCTGTAGATCATGAGGTGCGTGGCGCCGCAGTTCTTGGCCATCCGCATGCGGTGGATCAGGGCCTCGTACTCGGCTTCGTTGTTGGACGGCGTCGGAAAGTCCATCTGTAGGACATACTTGAGCTTGTCGCCTTTGGGGGAGATGAGCACGACTCCTGCCCCGGCTGACTTGAATTTCTTGGAGCCATCAAAGTACATTGTCCATGCGTTGGACAAGTCGGGGACATTTGGTAGCTGGGCTTCTATCCACTCGGTGGTGAATTCCGAGAGGACTTGGGCCTTGATGGACTTCGGGTGAGCATACTTCAACCCCCATGGTCCTAGTTCGACAACCCACTTGGCGACTCGTCCTGTCGCGCGCTGGTTTGTGAGAATGTCTGCTAGTCCAGAGGAGCTTACCACCGTGATCGGGTGCTCAGAGAAGTAGTGGACGACCTTTCTGGAGGTCATGAAGACTCCGAACGCCAGCTTCTGGTAATGAGGGTAGTTCTGCTTGGACAAGGTGAGTACTTCGCTAAGGTAGTAGACGGGCCTCTGCACCGGATGACTGTGCCCTTCTTCTTCGCGTTCGACTACGAGCACCGTGCTCACCACCCTGTTCGTTGCTGAGACGTATAGGTACAGCGGCTCATTTTCCAGTGGTGCCACGAGGACTGGAGAGGTTGTCAGTGTTTTCTTGAGATGGTCGAATGCGTCCCGCGCCTCTTGTGTCCACTCGAACTTGTCTGCCTTCTTCATCAGTTGGTAGAAAGGTAAGGCTTTCTCTCCCAACTTACTAATGAACCGGCTGAGAGCTGCGACTCGGCCAGCTAATCGGTGCACCTCCCCGAGCTTGGTTGGTGCTGGCATTGTGAGTATGTTCTGCACCTTCTCGGGGTTTGCTTCGATTCCTCTTGCGGATATAAGGTACCCTAGTAGTTCTCCGGCTGGTACGCCGAACACGCACTTCTCTGGGTTGAGCTTGATCTGATACACGTCGAGTGCGGCGAAGACCTTGCGGAGGTCGTCGACTAGGGTATCCTCCTTTCGGGTAGTGACGACGATGTCGTCGACGTAGACTTGGACGATCTGCCCGATTAGCCCCTTGAGGCATGCTTGCATTGTCCGCTGGTACGTGGCACCTGCGTTCTTTAACCCGAACGGCATCGTCTGGTAGCAAAAAACGTCGTAGGGTGTGATGAAGGCTGTCTTCTCTTCGTCCTCGACTTTCAACCTGATTTGTTGGTAACCTGAGTAGGCATCCAGAAAAGACAGGCGTTCGCAACCTGCCGTCGAGTCGATGATTTGGTCTATCCGCGGGAGCGGGAAGTGGTCCTTGGGGCAGCATTTGTTGACCGCGGTGAAGTCAACGCACATGCGTAGTTTCTTCGTCTTCTTTTTCTCAACTAGAACCGGGTTGGCGACCCAGTACGAATCCTTGATCTCTCGGATGAACTTGGCGTGTAGTAATATGTCGACTTCCATGGTGATCGCGTCTCGTTTGGGTCCTGAGAAGCGTCGCATGGATTGCTTGACTGGTCTTGCGTCCTTGTGGACTTTCAGAGAGTGCTCGGCGAGTTCCCTGGGTATCCCTGGCATGTCAGAAGGTTGCCATGCAAAGATTTTCCAGTTCTCACGTAGGAACTCGACGAGCGCGCCTTCCTATGCGGGGGTCAGACTCGATGAGACCTTGACCGTCTTTCTGCTGTCAGTCGGATGGACTTGATGAGTGACGGTGTCGTCATTCGTGTTGAACGCTGCGTCTTTGGCAGGCTTCTTGCGAGCCGGGAAGATGGTCTTGTCGTTGTCGGCTGATATGGCCTTGAAGTGCTCTTCGACGCCGAAGAACTCGGAGATCTTGGCGAACTCGCGGTCGCAGCTGTTGGAGAGCCTGAAGTCGCCGCGGATGGTGATCACTCCTTTCGGCCCGGGCAACTTCATCATCAGGTAGGCGTAGTGGGGTACTGCCATGAACCTGGCAAAGGTCGGGCGTCCGAGGATGGCGTGGTATTGTGATTTCCAGTCGACGACCTCAAAGTCTATCGACTCCTTCCTGAAGTGCTCGGGTGTACCGAGGATGACGTCGAGTGTGATTGTTCCCATGGGCGTGATTGCTTGCCCTGGTACTATGCCGTGGAAGGTGGTCTCCGATTCCGGCAATTTCTCTGTCGACCTGTTCATTCGTCTGAGGGTGTCGGCGAATATGATGTTGATGCCGCTGCCTCCGTCCAGGAATACCTTCTTCAGGCTGTAGTCGCCGATCAAGGCCTCAATCGCGAGTGCGGCGTGCCCGGGTCGGATTACCTCCGATGGGTGATCTGCCCTGGAGAATGTGATTGGTGTCTCCGACCCGTGCAGGTAGTCTGGTACCGCGCGCGGGCTGTTGATGGCTTGAAGTACTTGGCGTGTGATGATTTTCTGCCGCCTGTTTGACGGGGGTCCCTTCTGGATCATGTTCAGCTGTCCCCGTGCGGCTGGGTACGTGTCGGCTGCTGCCGACTGACCTTGTTGCTTCTGCTGCGGCTAGGGGAACGCTCCTGCCGCCTGCACTTGGTTGTTGTTTGCGGGTGCTGCCTGGATGGCTAGCTGCGGTGCCGCTTGTACGGCCTGCACCGGGGCGATGATTTGCTGCATGGCATGGTAGATCTTTCTTGCTTTGCGGCAATCCTTCAACAGGTGGTTGGAACTCCATTTCCCTGTTTCCGGGTTGCGGAACGAGTGATGCTTACAGGGTTGCATCAGCTCCTCTGTTGGGGTCAGCGGGCGCTTCCACTCGCGTTTCTGACTTCCATCATTGTGGCCGACGCTGCTGCTGCCACGGTTGTACTGTCTCGAGCTGGGCTGCCGACTTTGCTCGTACTGTCGGCTGCCGTCACGCTTGTCCTCACGGGGGGTTTCATAACCCGCCGCTACTAATTCGATTGAATCGTGGGTGTAACGTGGCTTCTTCTTTTGACGTGCCTCGCGCCAGTTGCTTGTTTCGCCCTCTTTTTTGGGAGAAGTTTCGCGGACGTAGTCCTCTCCTTCGGCCCATTGGTTGGCTGTCTTCATGAGTTCTATTGTGGTCTTCGGCTGGAGCCTACCGAATTCCTCCCGGAGGTCGCGGCGAGCGACGCCATGCATGAAGGCGTCCATCACTCGATCTTCTGATACGGGTTCCATGGTATTGCGGAGGAGTGTCCACCTCTACATCTAAGAGCGGAGCGACTCATCCTTCCCTTGCTTGCAGGCCTGCAACTCGATGTAGGTCGTCGGTGAGGTGTTAACTCGACAAGTCCCAGGGTTGTGCACCCCGGGTTGATTGATGGGGAGAGAGATGAGTGCAAGGTGATCACGACGGCTGACAAGCGAGATTTACCCAGGTTCAGGCTCCCGGAGGATAACACCCTACTCCTGCTTGTCTGGTTATTGATGCGAGTAGCGATTACAATGGCGAGATTGCGATCTCGCTAGGGTTTGTCGTAGTGGTTATGAGCGTGTCCTCTAGGACGGGCAACCCTCTTGGCTTTATAGGCAGACAGGTCTCGGGTGGTTGGTATAGATACGGTAGGTTACAAGACCTAACCGAGTTGGACTAGGATACGAGGTACCCCGAGTGGGCCTTCTGCGGGCCTTTCCATCCTTGGCGCGGCCCAGGTAGCATCATCGTGGGCTACCCGCAAGGCAGCCCCACGTCAGTAGCCCCCGAGTGCTTGGTCGAAGCGTAGAGTCGGACAAAGGACTCCTTCCTCCTGGACGCGCCGTTGGATTGCTTGATCTTGAGCTTGAACTAGAATTTCTTCAGTCGAACCAGCCACTCCCGATGGGAGTAATCTGTGCAGTCGAATTACTTTGCCTTCATCTTCTTGTGAAGCTTGCTTCTACTCAGCCTGTTTTGGCTTACTTGTTGGATGGATTCGGCTGCTCGAGCTTACTGCGTTGCCACTCGAACGGTTTCTTCGGGTGCTCAGATCATTGGCCGATCCTACCTTGTTGATTTCAGCTGTGTAGCTTACCACTCGAACAACTTTTTCGAGTTTCTTCGCTTGATTTTGGAGCCGTTGGCTTGGTGACGTCATTGATGACGATCCGTTGCATGCCTCTGCGCCCGATGGGACGTGACGTGGCGGGCCCCGCTGTCAGAGCTGACCGCGGTCCGCAGTTGTCACGTCTCCGAAGTGGGCGTGAAATTTGCGCGGCACGATGACGACGCCTCGGTTCTCGTGCGTAGTGGAGGAAGTTGGCGGTGACGGTTCGTTTCTCCGTGCGACACGTGGACGGCTGGATGTTCCCGCTCGGAGCCCTTGCTCGATGGACGGTTGAGATGCCGATCCTCGAGGCATAAGTACTGTGTCTTGGCGTTTGGGATGTCATCTTCTCCAATCGATTCTTGCCTTCTTTTCCTCTTGCGCTCTACCATTTCCGCCGCCATCCTGAGCTCCGAGCGATCCGTCCACGCACCTTGCGACATTGGCAATGGGCAAGCCGAAGAGCGCCGCTGGCTCCTCCGCCGCCGCCGACGACGCCGGGGTGAAAGGACAATGATGTCGCCTAGAGGGGGGGTGAATAGGCGGTTTAAAACTTTTCCGGTTTAGGCTTGATAATTGCGGAATAAAACTAGATGTTTAAATTAACAAGCCGACAACCTAAATAAACTAGGCTCACCTATGTGCACCAACAACTTATGCTAAGCAAGACAAACAACAAGGTGATAGCAATATAGAATACTTCAAGCACGAAGGCTATCACAATGTAAAGTGCATAAGTAAAAGCTCGGGTATAGAAATAACCGAAGCACGCGGAGACGAGGATGTATTTCCGAGTTCCTCCTTGTTAAGGGAGTACGTCTCGTTGGAGAGGTGTGAACCGACACAACGGTTCAACAACCACAAAGGTTTCACCTTCTTCTCCGATGAACCGCACCACAAAGGCTTGGTTCACCTTCCACTATCGGAATTCCTTCGAGGCGGAATCCGGAGCCTTTCAACAACAATCCGGGGCACAACCCACAATGGGATTGGGGGCTCCCGAACGGCCTCCAACAACAATCCGGGGCACAACCCACAATGGGATTGGGGGCTCCCGAACGGCTTCAAGTGACCACACAAGGGTCCAACCACCACAAAGGCGTCTAGGGTCCAAGGACCCAAGAGTAACAAGTTCACAAGTTTTCAACTTCCACGAATCCTCGTGGAGAGCACACCGATGCACCAAATGCAAAAGGCAAGAGCACAAGTGCTCAAATCCTTCACTCTCAAATTCCAACAAAGCAACAAATGCTTATGGGGGAATAAGAGAGGAAGAACAAAGAGGAGATGCACCAAGAACTCCAAGATCAAGATCTACAAGGTTTCCCTCACATAGAGGAGAAATCGATCGGTGGAAACGTAGATCAAGATCACCTCTCACTTTCCCTCAAATATTAGCAAGAACCATGGGAGGGATTGAGAGGAAGAGCAAGCTTTACAAAGGGCAACAATGGAGGAGAGAGAGGAGAAAGACTTGCTCTTGAGCTTGGCAAACCAATGGGGAAGAAGGCCCCTTAAATAGCTCATCCCAAAAATCCAGCCGTTGCAGCAGCTTCTTGTTCCGCAAGTGCGGTAGTACCGGACTCAAGCCCGGTAGTACCGGCCCTGCGGTATCTTCGTCAACGCAGAAAACCGAGCGCGCGGTACTACCGGGGAAAAATACCCCGGTACTACCGGGCCCAAGTGCTGGGCTCCAACCCCGGTACTACCGGGGCCATCCGTGCCAAAACGTCCGAAAACCAACTTCAGAGAGTAGTACCGCAGAGAGCCCGGTACTACCGCAGCGAGCCCGGTACTACCGGCTGACTGCGGTACTACCGGAACAAAACTCTCCGGTACTACCGGGCCTGTCCGAACACCAAAAACACAGCTATAACTTTTGCAAATGAACTCCGAATGAGGTGAGACCAACTCCGTTGGAAAGGTACCGACAAGGAGAAGGCACACATGGCAAGGTGTGGGACTTTCCTCACGGTTGAACCGGCAATATTTCCGCCACCGAAAACGCAACTAGTTTTCCAAGGTAAAACCGTTTTCGATGAACTAGAGCTTGACATGGAGATGAACCAAGCTCTAATTCCTCACCACCATAAAAGCCAAATAAGAACCAAGAAATATGATATGCCAAGTATGCAAAGGTTTGAGCTCTCCACAACGATGCGATCAAGTTACTCACTTGAGAGCCCCTCTTGATAGTACGCCGTCTATCCTAAAACCCGGTCTCCCACTAACACCATGAGACCGGTAAAATAGAAAACCTATCAAGATCATACCTTTGCCTTGCGCATTCCACTTGAGCTCGATGATGACGATCTTGACTCTCTCAAGTTGAAACACCTTTCTTGATTGTGCTTGCTAGCACATGCTTGATGAAGACTTCTCCAAATGCTCCCCCATACTCCATTATGGGAGGGCCTCGCTAAGCATCGTCTTCATGACTCCTTTGCAACCTTCAATCAAATGATATCTTCGAGATGCATCATATTGAGCTTGCACTTCATCTTCTTCTCTTGATATGTATGATGGCTTGGTGGTAAACATGATTGTTCACTCAATCTTCTATTCCAAGCCATACTTGTAATGAGCTCAACTCTTCACATGACCATTCTTCATATAAACCCTTGAGTAGAGCGTTGATCATCATGTAATCTACTAGAGTCCAACACATGAACTCCAATCTTTTCCTATGGACAAGATCTACAAGTATATCTCAAAGCAAACATTAGTCCATAAGGATTGTCATTAATTACCAAAACCACGCATGGGGGCAACCATGCACTTTCAATCTCCCCCATTTTGGTAATTGATGACAATCCCTTTTACGAGGGTTTATATAATGAATTTAAGCAACCATGCAACACAAAGAGCAAGGATGCAAGAGAACCGCAAGAGAACAAACCCATATTCTCTTAAACCCTCTAAATTTCTCCCCCATTGGCATCGATTGCCGAAATGGAAAGAAAAACTTAGAAGGCAAATATAGTGAGAGCTCCCCCATAATGTGTGCATTTCTCATAATATGAGTGAAATCAAATGCACATATCCAATGACGAGTAGATGGAGGGAGATCAAACTATATAGAGGATCCAAAGATTGCAAAAGAATATCAAATGGAAAGATACTTCAACGAAAGAAGCAAGCAATCAAAAGGATCCGAAAAGTGTTCTAAATATCATGAGGGAACTCCCCAAGGTACGTGCATAAATAGGATTTGTATTTCAATATAGTGTGCACAACATGGAATCCTCACTCCCTCCTAGATGAATTCGAACACAAGCTCATGCAAGAGAATGTAAATGATAAAGGAGGCAAAACAACTTTCACCTAATAAAATGTTTTGCAACAAGAGCAAGGAGCGGCAAATAAAAGAATGGGTGTGAGATACAAAGACATTTTAGGAGACTAATACAAGGATGAGCCAAAGCATCAACATAGTCTTTCAAAAAGAGTTGCACATAGTGCATATCATGTCTTTCCCATACCCCCACACCAAAAGAGATAAAGCAAATAGCTCCACAAGCTTAGTAAAATGCAAAAAGCATAGCACAAAAAAAGAAGCTTGTGCCTTTTAGAAACCACCAAAGAATCAAAAGCAAAAAGAGGTGGTCACTAAAGAATTGGAATATCAATTAAAGATGTAACTTTTCTTATGTGTATAAGTTTCTAAGTAGACACGAATCACTAAGATATGGGTCTACAAATAAACATGTACACACAAGATAGATACAAGGGTAAAGAATCATGATATCCAAGAGGAAGTCATAAATACACCAATAAGATCTTTGCTGGATAACATAGCACAAAGCCGAAATATATCTTAACGGAATATAAATGAACTTCCAACACATACTCATCATAGCATCAAAAACTATCCACGAGGGATAAAGGTTAACAAATGGATGCTCCTAGTAAGATAACAAGTAACACAAAACGCTAGATACTCATCATACGCAAATGATTTTGAAAATTCATCAATGTTGCACATGAGAGACTTTAAGTAGAAAGTGCTAGATTGACATAATTGGGATCGATGAATCATAGAAATGAATATATAGTCCTCTTATATGTAATCATCCCGGCTTACTCACATTTGCAATAAAGACGTTTTGCAAGAATCAAATTAATTGCAACAAAAAGATTCATGCCAAGATACAACCTACACAAGGTTGAAAACTAGAAATGTATGCATGAGGTAGATACTTGTTACCGAGATAGCATTGGTGATGTATAGTATAAGAGTTAACGATCATCCAAACTTGGCTCCAATGAACACATGGTGACACCACCTTCCTTGTAAATGAGACAAGCTTCCAATGCATCTCCACATGTACCTAAAACAAATTCAAGTACAAAATGGTACCCAAACTCATTGGGTCCAAAGTAGTTAGAGCAACTACAATACATAGGACAAACTCCACATAAATATGTGCATATTAATGTGAAATTGAATTTCATGCACATCTTAGCCATATAGGATTTGATGGAGTTTATCCTATATATTGGTTCAACGAAAGTAAGCATGCCAAAGAAATACATGTAGTAAATATGCATGCACAAGACTTTCAAGAACCAAAAGAGATATAATTTGGACAAAACACCAATTAAACCAAGAAAGCACACACAAGTGCGACAAGAAAAAGAATTGTCCAAATTATATCAAAGGCCCAAATCAACACATGATTGAAGAAACCACTTTGAAAAGATACCAAATGAAAGCAAGAAACCAATTGAAGAAAATAACATCAAATAATAAACCAAACCCTCTACACTTTTCATGATGGCACAAAGTGACAAAACGAAAAATGTTTGTCTTCCAAAGAGACACGTCATCGGGATCAAATACCAAATGAAGACAACTAATGTTCGAAAGCACATAGGATTGCTCCCCCAAGATGTGTGCATTATTTATGATCTTGCATTTGAATACAAAATGCACACAAATGAGATCATCACTCTCCATATATATATTTATATAGATATTCAAACACTAGTCATATTCAAGAAAGGTAAGAAATTGCAATACCAATTTAAAGAACGATGTTCCACTCAAAGTAGGATAGCTTCCCAAAGAATAGTGCATTATCAAAAAGTATGACTTTTGAATGTCAATGCACAAGAATTGGATCATTGCTTTTCCCAACTCAAGAAAGCACAAAACAAATTTCAAGTAGAGCAATAAAGTATCCAAAAGATACAAGGAAGACAAATAAGAGTTAGATCAAAAGCAAATCCTTGGCAATCAAATAAGGCAATTCAAAGCAAGAGCCAAAGTGAATATGATCAACATATTTACCCCCAAATATGATTATCACTTGTCAAGACAAGTAACGTATGGAGATATTTCTCGGTGGTGGATTGCAAGGATATATTCAAGATCATATTCACAAAACATAAGCATGAGGCAAAGAATAGGAATTAAAAGCCATGCTTAGATAGATATTCTTGATAGATTCACAAATCATGTGATAATGCAAAGCAACTCCAAGGAGTAGCTTGAATCAATTGGCTTCCCAAAAAGATATATGAGAACATATTTAGGGAAAGCCATATCAAGAACATCCTCCACAAACAAGATCCAAAAGAGTGAGAGACAAAGAGCATTTAAGTAAATGGGAACTTGTTTGAGCAACATGCCACATAGGAACAAGATAATTAGCAATATCAATTCTAGGTGGCAAAACCTCACATTTTCACATTTTCTAGGCTTGTAATATGCACATAGCTTATTACTCCCCCATAATGTGATAATCCATTTATTTTAACACAAGAGGCAGACAAAAACAACTAGAGAAATTAATGGACATTATATAATTTGAATTTCTCATGAGCATGACATACCACAAAGAGAATAGATAATATTGATATATCAAAACTAAGTGGTATTCCTCATGTACACACATTTTTAGGATTGTGAAGTGCACGAAGCATATCACTCTCCAAAAATGGATAGTCCATTTATCTCTCAAAGAGAGCCAACAAGATAAGATATGATATAAAAGCAATAAGGCTCAAAACAAGTAGATGGTGTGCAAACCAAAATACACATGCTTGATTTCTCAAGATAAGTAAGTAGAGAGCACAACACATACAAACACTAGCAAGGTACAAAACCTAACACATGCAAGGGTGCAAGCAACTTTCAATGTATATATGATTTAAATAAAAGTTACCGCAAGGAGGAACATTGGATATGAGATAGAACAATATAATCCATATGACTTGACTTGAGAGAATATAATTGATGAAGATCCCTTAATTCTTCATAGTGTAGCCAAGTCTCCAAAGCCCTCCAACAACGCCTATTGATCAAGTTTTAGCTTGTTGGTCCCCAACCAAGTTGGGTCCTAAGAGGTTAGTCACAATAGGTTTGGCAACCCAAATGGTTCTTTTCTTGACACCACTTTGAGTACCAACATATTTGGCAAACACATTGCCAACCTTATCCTTTCGAAGAGAATAAACATCATTAATTATAATGGGGTTGGATAAGGTACCATTTGTGCATGAAGAAGCAAGGTGACCCTTCTCACGACATAGGTAGCAACATCTACTTCCTCCTCTCTTCTTAGTTGGAGTCTTGACTTGAGGAGGGGTAGCTTGATTCTTCTTGGGAAGAGACCGTTCTTCAATTTGAGGAGCTTGAGTTTGAACTTGAGGTTTCTTCCCTTGTTGCTTATCACTAAGAGCCTTCTTCTTCAAAGGGCAAGATCTAACATGGTGCCCTTCAACTTTGCACTTGAAGCAAACAATCTTGGCCGAATCCTTGACTTGTTCTTGGCCCTTGTTCATCTTGTTAACCTTGGACTTGTTCTTGATATTGGAGTTGAATCCAAGTCCACTCTTGTCATTTGGGCGTCTTTGAACACTCAACATATTGTCAAGTGTAGAATCCCCAAAATGACGCTTTTCCAAGTCTTTCTTCAAAGAAGTGACTTGGGCCTTGAGCTCATTTAATTCCTCTACATGGTTAGTATCAACACAAACACTAGAGGAAGTAGACGCTTCATTGTTAGAGCAACAAGGTATGGAAAGTAATTCATCACAAGATGTAGAAGCATTGTGAGTGGATGAATCACTCGGACTAGCACATGGCAATAAGGCATTTCTAGAAGAAGTTGTGCCAATATCCGCATGAGGCTCACAAGATGTTACCTTTGTAGAGATAGCCTCATGAGCTAACTTTAGCCTAGCATGGGATGCTAGAAGATCATCATTAGAGGTAGAAAGCTTTTCATGACTTTCTTCCAATTTCCCATACTTACTAGATAGCAACTCAAGTTGAGCCCTTAGCTCAACATTCTCCTTCAAAATAGATGCTTCACAAGAAGTGGAGTTAGTAGCACAAGCATCATTATCATTAGAAATGGAAGAACACAATTTTGCAAGCTTATCATTATTAGATAGTTGAGTTTGGAGTTGATCATGAGACTTGATGAGGAGAGAGTGTTCACTTTCTAAAGCCTTGTGAGCTTTGTCAAGTTTCTCTATGTCCTCACTTAGTCTAGCATTGCCAACACCAAATTCAACTTTTTCCTTTTTAAACACTTTATATTTAGCAATAGCATGATCTCTTTCCTTAATGATTTTAGTAATGATAAGATCATTTGATTCATCAAGAGATTCGAGTCTCTCCTCAAGAGACACTCGAAGCTCTTGCTCTTCGTTAAGGGCATTCTCTAAGGATGCTTTTTCAATAGCATCTTCTCTCTCAATTTTACATTTTTGCTCAAATTGAGTATCCAAATCCTCAATGGTTTCTATACATTTAATACCATGAGCAACAATTTCACATAGAGAAGAGATAGCTTCACTACCTTTGGGAAGAGCACCAAGAACAATCTCACCCTTCTTGGTTAAGGTTTCAATGTCAAAATCTTCTCCATGAGCATCCTCAACCACATCATCACATATCTCGGGATTCGAGGTAGAAGTTACCTTGGAATCCTTAGCCATGAGGCAAACATGATTAATGGGTGAGGAGGATGAAGAATTACTTGAAGCACCATTGGGTTCCATGTCTTGTTCCAACAAATGTTGGGATTCCTCTACATTGTTAATCATGCAAATACTAGAGGATATGGAAGCATTATTTTCATGACAACAAGACATAGAGAGCATATCATTATTATATTTAGCTAAGCAACTATTACTTGATATGCAAGGACCATCAACTCTAGCATGTATGACATTTGGAGTGCTAGAAGAGTTTAGGTCCAAAGATAGAACATTGCAATGTGATAGAGAAGAGGTATAATCAATAGTAAGTTCACCATCACCAATGCAATTTCTATCACCACTCACCATATCATTATCTTGTGACAAATCACATGTTGGTGGAGTGGAAAAAGTTGTGAACTCATCACGGCCGGAGGTGGAGGGAAAACAATCATCCTCAATAATTTTGGACACTTCATATATATCTTGAAGCTTGGTCCAAAGCTCATGTGCATTTCGAAAAGGCATGATTGAAGCAAGAACTACATCGGTCAAAACACATATAAGACCATTAGTAACTTGAGTCTCGAGATGAGAGTTTATCTCATCCTCTAAAGATAATTCTTGGGAATCCTTTGGAGGAGATAAACTCACATCTACAATCCTCTTCATATAATTTGGACCCATGGCCCTAAAAAGATTAAGCATGCGAATTTTCCAAACATCATAATTTGTGCCATCGAATATGAAAGTGGGATCGTGCACTAATTCTCTAAACGACATCTTTTACTCTCTAGGCGGTAAAGCCCAACAAGAGAGCCCAGGCTCTGATACCAATTGAAAGGACAATGATGTCGCCTAGAGGGGGGGTGAATAGGCGGTTTAAAACTTTTCCGGTTTAGGCTTGATAATTGCGGAATAAAACTAGATGTTTAAATTAACAAGCCGACAACCTAAATAAACTAGGCTCACCTATGTGCACCAACAACTTATGCTAAGCAAGACAAACAACAAGGTGATAGCAATATAGAATACTTCAAGCACGAAGGCTATCACAATGTAAAGTGCATAAGTAAAAGCTCGGGTATAGAAATAACCGAAGCACGCGGAGACGAGGATGTATTTCCGAGTTCCTCCTTGTTAAGGGAGTACGTCTCGTTGGAGAGGTGTGAACCGACACAACGGTTCAACAACCACAAAGGTTTCACCTTCTTCTCCGATGAACCGCACCACAAAGGCTTGGTTCACCTTCCACTATCGGAATTCCTTCGAGGCGGAATCCGGAGCCTTTCAACAACAATCCGGGGCACAACCCACAATGGGATTGGGGGCTCCCGAACGGCCTCCAACAACAATCCGGGGCACAACCCACAATGGGATTGGGGGCTCCCGAACGGCTTCAAGTGACCACACAAGGGTCCAACCACCACAAAGGCGTCTAGGGTCCAAGGACCCAAGAGTAACAAGTTCACAAGTTTTCAACTTCCACGAATCCTCGTGGAGAGCACACCGATGCACCAAATGCAAAAGGCAAGAGCACAAGTGCTCAAATCCTTCACTCTCAAATTCCAACAAAGCAACAAATGCTTATGGGGGAATAAGAGAGGAAGAACAAAGAGGAGATGC
Organism: Poa annua; assembly: GCA_026929855.1. Lineage (NCBI taxonomy): Eukaryota > Viridiplantae > Streptophyta > Magnoliopsida > Poales > Poaceae > Poa > Poa annua. Next base: position 116,200,077 of record CM049428.1, on the reverse strand, counting down.
ACCAAGAACTCCAAGATCAAGATCTACAAGGTTTCCCTCACATAGAGGAGAAATCGATCGGTGGAAACGTAGATCAAGATCACCTCTCACTTTCCCTCAAATATTAGCAAGAACCATGGGAGGGATTGAGAGGAAGAGCAAGCTTTACAAAGGGCAACAATGGAGGAGAGAGAGGAGAAAGACTTGCTCTTGAGCTTGGCAAACCAATGGGGAAGAAGGCCCCTTAAATAGCTCATCCCAAAAATCCAGCCGTTGCAGCAGCTTCTTGTTCCGCAAGTGCGGTAGTACCGGACTCAAGCCCGGTAGTACCGGCCCTGCGGTATCTTCGTCAACGCAGAAAACCGAGCGCGCGGTACTACCGGGGAAAAATACCCCGGTACTACCGGGCCCAAGTGCTGGGCTCCAACCCCGGTACTACCGGGGCCATCCGTGCCAAAACGTCCGAAAACCAACTTCAGAGAGTAGTACCGCAGAGAGCCCGGTACTACCGCAGCGAGCCCGGTACTACCGGCTGACTGCGGTACTACCGGAACAAAACTCTCCGGTACTACCGGGCCTGTCCGAACACCAAAAACACAGCTATAACTTTTGCAAATGAACTCCGAATGAGGTGAGACCAACTCCGTTGGAAAGGTACCGACAAGGAGAAGGCACACATGGCAAGGTGTGGGACTTTCCTCACGGTTGAACCGGCAATATTTCCGCCACCGAAAACGCAACTAGTTTTCCAAGGTAAAACCGTTTTCGATGAACTAGAGCTTGACATGGAGATGAACCAAGCTCTAATTCCTCACCACCATAAAAGCCAAATAAGAACCAAGAAATATGATATGCCAAGTATGCAAAGGTTTGAGCTCTCCACAACGATGCGATCAAGTTACTCACTTGAGAGCCCCTCTTGATAGTACGCCGTCTATCCTAAAACCCGGTCTCCCACTAACACCATGAGACCGGTAAAATAGAAAACCTATCAAGATCATACCTTTGCCTTGCGCATTCCACTTGAGCTCGATGATGACGATCTTGACTCTCTCAAGTTGAAACACCTTTCTTGATTGTGCTTGCTAGCACATGCTTGATGAAGACTTCTCCAAATGCTCCCCCATACTCCATTATGGGAGGGCCTCGCTAAGCATCGTCTTCATGACTCCTTTGCAACCTTCAATCAAATGATATCTTCGAGATGCATCATATTGAGCTTGCACTTCATCTTCTTCTCTTGATATGTATGATGGCTTGGTGGTAAACATGATTGTTCACTCAATCTTCTATTCCAAGCCATACTTGTAATGAGCTCAACTCTTCACATGACCATTCTTCATATAAACCCTTGAGTAGAGCGTTGATCATCATGTAATCTACTAGAGTCCAACACATGAACTCCAATCTTTTCCTATGGACAAGATCTACAAGTATATCTCAAAGCAAACATTAGTCCATAAGGATTGTCATTAATTACCAAAACCACGCATGGGGGCAACCATGCACTTTCACGGGGTGATGAAGAAACCCGAAGGCGATTGGCAGAGGTCCTCGATGAATAAGACCGATGTGGAGCTGCTCCGTGCGCAGGGCCTGCTGCCACCTGCCGACCAAGTCCAGGTACGAGTCCCTGGCAAGGAAGTCTTCACCACTCCCCGCGATGGGGAACGTGTTTGCTTCGCGGACTTCATTCCGCGAGGCTTCGGGTTCCCCATGCACGATTTTGTGCGCGGTCTCCTGTATGCCTATGGGGTTCAGATCCACGATCTGACCCCCAATGGCGTCTTGAGCATCGCGGGCTTCATCGTGCTCTGCGAGTGCTTCTTGGGTGTCGCGCCCCACTGGGCATTGTGGAAGTCGCTCTTCCTCGTTCGCAAGAACGTGGGGAAGAGTGGGCTGACCTTCCCCGTGGGCGGCTTCGGAATCCAGGTGCGTGGTGACACCGCGTACTTTCAGATGAAGAAGTCCGACTCCGTCCAAGGATGGCGCCGGAGATGGTTCTACGTCCAGTCGAACGACGACGGCCTGGACGCGTTCGACAGCAAGCGTGGACTGCGGAAGACCGTCGCCTGGGCGCACCCGCTGTCCGCCGTGGATAAGGAGGCTGTGCGGACCCTGCTGGGCCTGCTGCACGAGCTGAATCAGACCCTTGGGCGCGATGCGGGTGGCGTCTTTCTGATGGCCACCTTCTTCTGTCTTCGGGTGCAGCCGCTCAGCGCCCGGCCTCACCCTATGTGGGTCGTCGAAGGCGTCAGCGCCAAGCCGCTGGAGGATGAGGAGGTGGAAGCCAGCGTCAGGTCCATCACCAACCTCCGAGCCGCGGACACGTGCAACGTCAAGTGCCCAATTTCTCCTTACGGGGCCTCGAACCCCGTTCCTGAGGTAAGTCTTGTCTTGTTTTCTTTCTGTCCTTGTTCGACTTGAGTCTACCTTTCCTTTTGATTCGACTTTTGTCTACTTGCTTCAGGGTCGAGCTCTGTTCATCAGCTTTCCTCCCCTCCCCGAGAACGGACCTGACGACGAGTCGAGGTTTGTCGAAGAGGATGACGAGGACGAAGAGATTCCCTCCGCGCATTCTCCCCGCGACGAGGTGGAGGAGGAAGATGAGGTGGAGGAACCCGCGAGGAAGAAGCGGAAGCTTCCGAGTCGCGGCGAGTCTGCCACTACGTCGTCCCCTGCCCGGGACGTGGACATTGCTGAGGAGGAGGTCGTCGTGACGTCTCCGGGTGCTCGGTCTTCGGGTGGCTGGGAGGAACCTCTGAACGTTCCTCCAGTCAGCTCCGCAGCACCACGCTCGTTCGCGCGGATGCCTTCGCCTTCTTTGGAGAGCTATGACGACGCCGGCACCCCCAGGTTAGTTTCTTTGCAGTGTGTCCTTCGAGCTGTACTTTGCAGTTTGGACGTTTTGATTCGACTGGTGTTCTTGGTTTTGCTGCAGCCATCGTTCTGACGATGTTAGTTCCCTCCTTCGGGACGTGGAGCTCACATCCGCCCCTTCGACTGGGTTGGGGACGCCGGTGGTAGTGGAGAAGGTGCATGCTGAGCCTGCCGGTATTGCATCCTCTAGCCGCGTGCCTCCTTCGACTGCGGAAGATCTTGAACTCCTGGACCACGTAAGTCTTGCATGCTTTTTCTTGCGTTCTTGATTTTTCATCGGGTGCGCGATCAGCGCTCCCGATGGGAGTAGCCCCCGAAGGTGTGGGTGACTAGTATAGTCGCCCGCAACTTTATTGACATCTCGCTTTTGTTTCAGCCTTACTATCACCAGCAGCTCGACGCAGCCGCAGCTTATGTTCGCCCGGAGAAAGAGAGGGACCAACTGCGTGCCTCGCTAGACTAGGCTACTGGGCGGGTTGATGAGCTTGAGAAGGCTCTTCACGAGTCTCAAGAGCGGGAGCTGGCGCGGGTCGCCAAGGAGAGAACTCAAGTTGGTCGTCTCCTTTCGCTCGCCGGTGTACTTGGGGGTAAGTTTCGGCTTGGCGCCTACTGAGTCTTTGTTCTTTTTCTTATCCTGACTTTGGATTTTTGCGCAGAGACTTGCGGTGGAGCTCCTCCAGAAGACGCGTCGAGTGACACGGTTGACCTGGCAACCGCTGTTGGCTTCCTCGACCGGGTATGCGCCTATGCTTCGGACGCGCTGAAGAAGTCTTCGGCCGCGTTGCAGAAGTCGACTGGAGCTCTGGCCGTGGTGCACCAGAGCATCTTCCCGGGTGACCAGCCGCCGGCGACCGTGGACGCCCTGGCTGCACCGTTTGAGGACGCGACCACCATCGCCGACTTCACGCGGTCGCAGACGGTACGCGGCTCCGAGCTCACCTTCCAGCTCCTATTAGGCCACCAAGTTCCAGGTGACTTCGAGAAGGTCGTCAGCGGTTTTCCTCGCAAACCCGATGGCCGGACCGCGTCGCTGAGTGGCGTGAAGGAGCGCGCCTCGCAGCTGGCTGCGCAGCTTGTGGCACTCTTCGAGAGGGCCCTTGCTAAGGCGACTGAGGCAGCTGCTCGGAAGGGCCGTTCCCGGTCGCAGTCCGCGGCCTTAGAGTAGGCATAGTTGTAGGGATGCGGCAGTCGCCGCGATCTGTATTTTGAACTTCATGCTTGTAATGAATATTGCCCTGTCGGGTCTTTTGGTCTTCAATACTTGATTTTGCTGGCTTTATTTCTCCTGAGTTGATCTGTGCTTCGCAGTCGCATGATTATATTGACTCTGCGTGTCCCTGGCAGAGTGCTGCGCGCGATGATGCTCCGCCTTCTCCAGTGGCAGTGCCGAGTGGCGCGGCTTCTTCTTCGGGTGCTCGCCGTCGTCGGGCGGCGCCGGCTCCTCCCCGCAGTGCAAACGACCAGCGAATAATCACATGTTTGAAGAACAAGGTTGCGGAGCTTGAGGCGACCCTGAAGAATACGGAGCGGCTGCTACATCGTTCTCAGTCGCATCCCACGGCGGAGTTCTCACGACGTGAGGACTTTTTGCTTGGGGAGATCGACCTGATCAGTCGGCAGCTGCAAGGTATGTATCCTTTTTGGCGGTTGCCGTCCTTTGTGGCGTTCCTTCTCGTTCTTACTTGCATTTTATGTGCGCAGATGTTAATCCAGACTGGGAGGCTGAGAGGGTTCGCGTTGAGGAGCGAGTCACCCGAGAGGCGTCCGGCAACTCCTACGAAGCTGACAGTTCTGGGTGAACCGGTCAAGGGGGCGCGTCCTTGCCACCATGCTTGATCGCACGTGGCGCGCTTCTTTTCTTCTGGAGAGCTGTCGGAAGACACTTTGGCACATCAATCGTGTGTACTTCCCGCATAATGCGCAGCCGAACGGGTTGTCTGCCTTGCTGGAGAGGTTCCGCGATTGTGAAGGGTTGAAGGAGGTCGTCGACGCCCAACTTGTGGCTGGTGCGAACGCTGCGTTGGCATACGTCAGGATGCACCGGCCACATCTTCCGCTTGAGCGGGTGCTTGAAGGCCTGCCGGGAGACGATGACTTCGACGAGACCTTGGCGGCTGCGCGTCGGATTATCCGGCAGGTTCAGGACATGAGCGAGCGTCTTGTAGGGCCCCTTGATGCACCGAAGGCTGAACCTGCAGTGTAGAGTAGCTGTCGCCTGGTGTACAGGGTTAGCTATAGGGTGGCAAATGTGCCTGTGTAAGTATGACAATAGATTGAAATACTTTGGAATTATAAGAGTTGATCTTTTTACTCGGAAGTGAGTGCCTGATTTGAGTTTGCGACCTGTATGGCGCAGTCGCCTAGAATGCTAGGCGGCGACCTAGGTTTCTCAAGTGTGACCTGTATGCCGCAGTCTCTGATTATATCAGGTGGCGACTTAGGATTTCTGTAACTTGACCTGTATGGCGCAGCCCCCGAGTCGCTCGAGTGGTGGCCTAGGATTTTGGCAAAGACCTGTCTGGCGCAGCCCCCGGGTAGGTCGAGTGGCGGCCTAGGGTTACAAGTGTTACCTGTTTGGCGCAGCCCCCGAGTATGTCGGGTGGTGACCTAGGATTTGGAACTTGACCTGTGCAGCGCAGCCCCCGAGTAAGTTCGAGTGGCGGCTGAGGATTTTTCTGGGAGGTCCTGTTTGGCGTAGCCCCCGAGTAAGTCGAGTGGTAGCCTAGGGTTACAAGTGTGACCTGTGTGGCGCAGCCCCCGTGTGTGGCGGACGGCGCCCTAAGATTTTGAACTTGACCTGTATGGCGCAGCCCCCGAGTCGGTCGGGTGGCGGCCTAGGATTTTTTGACTTTGTGCTTGTATGGCGCAGCCCCCGAGTGAGTTGGGTGGCGGCCTAAGCTTTTATTTCAACCCGTGTGGCGCAGCCCCCGAGTGGTTCGGGTGGCGACCTAGGGTTTTCGACCATGCTTGTATGGCACAGCCCCCGAGTGGTTCGAGTAGCGGCCTAAGCTTTTGTTTCAACCTGTGTGGCGCAGCCCCCGAGTGGTTCGAGTGGCGGCCTAGGATTTTTGAGCTTCCTCTGAGTGACAGGTAAAGGAGACAGAGTTTCTTCAAATAACTTTATTGATTCTTGCGAACAGGCCGCCTCATTAAAACCCTTCCAGTCCCCTCAGGTACCCTGGTAAGGGAAAGAGTGCGTCTGAAACCTGCCGCGCTGGTTTTCTTTGTACAATGGCTGTTTTGAACTAGGCGTAGAACCGGCGGAGTTGTGCTACGTTCCATGGGTTGCTGCAGTCTGCTCCTGTCTTCGAGTCCTTTAGGCGGTAAGCTCCATTGCCTATTGCTTCTGTTACGATGTACGGGCCCTCCCATGGGGAAGCGAGCTTGTGCACCTTCTTTTGCTTGAGTCGAAGAACCAGGTCGCCTGCCACGAACGCTCTTGGTCGCAGCCTCCGAGTGTGATAATTGCGCAGGTCTTGCTGATATACGGCTGACCGTGCCAGGGCGATGTCGCGCACTTCATCCAGGGTGTCTCTGCTATCTTCGAGTGCCTCCTCTGCTTCCGACTCGTCGTAGGCGACTACTCTCGGTGCGTCGAACTTGATGTCGCAGGGGAGGACCGCCTCTGCACCGTACACCATGAAGAATGGAGTGTACTGGGTGGATCTATTCGGCGTAGTTCGCAGGCTCCAGAGGACCGATGGCAGTTCTTCCACCCATGCGCCCGCTGCGCGTCGTAGGGGCACGCGCAGTCGTTTCTTAAGGCCGCTGCAGACGAGGCCGTTGGCTTTCTCCACTTGTCCGTTGGACTGCGGGTGCGAGACAGACGCGTAGTTGAGCTTGATCCTCTGCTCTGAGCAGAAGTCCTTGAATTATTTGGCTGTGAAGTTCGAGCCGTTGTCGGTGATGATCCCGTTTGGTACCCCGAATCTGAAGATGATTGACCTGATGAAGTTGACCGATGTGGATGCAGTCGAACTTGTGATGGGCACGGCTTCGATCCACTTTGTGAACTTATCGACTGCGACCAGGAGGTGAGTGTGACCTCCGGGTGAGGATTTCTTCAGTGGGCCCACCATGTCCAGACCCCATTGGGCAAAGGGCCAGGCTAATGGTATTGTCTTGAGTTCTGACGCTGGGGCGTGCGGCTTGTTGGCAAAATCCTGGCCCCATGTGCATTTGTTCACCAGCTCCTCGGCGTCCTGCATGGCCGTCAACCAGTAGAACCCGGCTCGTAGCGCCTTGGCCACCAGTGCCCGACTGCTGGCGTGATGCCCGCAGATACCCGCGTGGATGTCGAGTAAGATGGCTTGGCCGTCGACCGGATCTATGCACTTTTGCAGGATTCCTGAGATGCTTCTTTTGTAGAGTTCTCCGTTGATGACGGTGAAACTTTTGGAGCGTCTGATGATGCGCTTTGCTTCGACTGGGTCTGCTGGCAGCTTCTGATGTAGTATGTATGCCAGGTACGGTCCTGTCCATGTGGCTTCGACCAGCATGACCTCCATGGGGACCTTGTCTTGGCTTGGCGGGTTGGCATCGCCTTTTGTTGTAGCTGTGCTTGCTCTACTCTGGGTCTTGATAGATCTCTGCGTGATGCACTCGAGGAAGACGCCGGGTGGGACTGGCACCCTGTCTGAGCCCATGTTAGCGAGGACGTCGGCTTCCTCGTTGCTTTCACGGCCAATGTGGCGCAGCTCGCAGCCGTCGAAGTTCCCTTCCATCTGATTGTAGAGGTCTCTGTAGGCGATCATGTTGTCAGCGACGGCGTCGCAGGACTTCATGGTTTGCTGTACCACCAGGTAGGAGTCGCCGTAGATCATGAGGTGCGTGGCGCCGCAGTTCTTGGCCATCCGCATGCCGTGGATCAGGGCCTCGTACTCGGCTTCGTTGTTGGACGGCGTCGGAAAGTCCATCTGTAGGACATACTTAAGCTTGTCGCCTTTGGGAGAGATTAGCACGACTCCTGCCCCGGCTGACTTGAATTTTTTGGAGCCATCAAAGTACATTGTCCATGCGTTGGATAAGTCGGGGACATTTGGTAGATGGGCTTCTATCCACTCGGTTGTGAATTCTGGGAGAACTTGGGCCTTGATGGACTTCGGGTGAGCATACTTCAGCCCCCATGGTCCTAGTTCGACAACCCACTTAGCGACTCGTCCTGTCACGCGCTGGTTTGTGAGGATGTCTGCTAGTCCAGAGGAGCTTACCACCGTGATCGGGTGCTCGGAGAAGTAGTGGACGACCTTTCTGGAGGTCATGAAGACTCCGTATGCCAGCTTCTGGTAATGAGGGTAGTTCTGCTTGGATAAGGTGAGTACTTCGCTGAGGTAATAGACGGGCCTCTGCACCGGGTGACTGTGCCCTTCTTCTTCGCGTTCGACTACGAGCACCGTGCTTACCACCCTGTTCGTTGCTGAGACGTATAGGTACAGCGGCTCATTTTCCAGTGGTGCCACGAGGACTGGAGAAGTTGTCAGTGTTTTCTTGAGATGGTCGAACGCGTCCTGCGTCTCTTGTGTCCACTCGAACTTGTCCGCCTTCTTCATCAGTTGGTAGAAAGGTAAGGCTTTCTCTCCCAACTTACTAATAAACCGGCTGAGAGCTGCGACTCGGCCAACTAATCGTTGCACCTCCCTGAGCTTGGTTGGTGCTGGCATTGTGAGTATGTTCTGCACCATCTCGGGGTTTGCTTCGATTCCTCTTGCGGATACAAGGTAGCCTAGTAGCTCTTCGGCTGGTACGCCGAACACGCACTTCTCTGGATTGAGCTTGATCTGATATACGTCCAGTGCGGCGAAGACCTTGCGGAGGTCGTCGACTAGGGTATCTTCCTTTCGGGTAGTGAAGACGATGTCGTCGACATAGACTTGGACGATTTGCCCGATTAGCCCCTTGAGGCATGCTTGCATTGTCCGCTGGAAAGTGGCACCTGCGTTCTTTAACCCGAACGGCATCGTCTGGTAGCAGAAGACGCCGTCGGGTGTGATGAAGGTTGTCTTCTCTTCGTCCTCGACTTTCAGCCTGATCTGCTGGTAACCTGAGTAGGCATCCAGAAAAGATAGGCGTTCGCAACCTGCAGTCGAGTCGATGATCTGGTCTATCCGCGGGAGCGGGAAGTGGTCCTTGGGGCAGCATTTGTTGACTGCGGTGAAGTCAACGCACATGCGCAGTTTCTTCGTCTTCTTTTTCTCAACTAGAACCGGGTTGGCGACCCAGTCCGAGTCCTTGATCTCTCGGATGAACTTGGCGTGTAGTAATCTGTCGACCTCCATGGTGATCGCGTCTCGCTTGGGTCCTGAGAAGCGTCGCATGGATTGCTTGACTGGTCTTGCGTCCTTGTGGACTTTTAGAGAGTGCTCGGCGAGTTCCCTGGGTATCCCTGGCATGTTAGAGGGTTGCCATGCAAAGATTTTCCAGTTCTCACGTAGGAACTCGACAAGCGCGCTTTCCTATGCGGGGGTCAGACTTGATGAGACCTTGACCGTCTTTCCACTGTCAGTCGGATGGACTTGGTGGGTGACAGTGTCGTCATTCGTGTTGAACGCTGCGTCTTTGGCAGGCTTCTTGCGAGCCGGGAAGATGGTCTTGTCGTTGTCGGCTGATATGGCCTTGAAGTGCTCTTCGACACCGAAGAACTCCGAGATCTTGGCGAACTCGCGGTCGCAGCTGTTGGAGAGCCCGAAGTCGCCGCGGACGGTGATCACTCCTTTCGGCCCGGTAGGCGTAGTGGGGTACTGCCATGAACCTGGCAAAGCTTGGGCGTCCGAGGATGGCGTGGTATTGTGACTTCCAGTCGACGACCTCAAAGTCTATCGACTCCTTCCTGAAGTGCTCGGGTGTACCGAGGATGACGTCGAGTGTGATTGTTCCCATGGGCGTGATTGCTTGCCCTGGTACTATGCCGTGGAAGGTGGTTTCCGATTCCGGCAACTTCTCTGTCGACCTGTTCATTCGTCTGAGGGTGTCGGCGAATATGATGTTGATGCCGCTGCCTCCGTCCAGGAATACCTTCTTCAGGCTGTAGTCGCCGATCAAGGCCTCAATCACGAGTGCGGCGTGCCCGGGTCGGACTACCTCCGCTGGGTGATCTGCCCTGGAAAATGTGACTGGTGTCTCCGACCCGCGCAGGTAGTCTGGTACCGCGCGCGGGCTGTTGATGGCCTGAAGTACTTGGCGTGTGATGATTTTCTGCCTTCTGTTCGACGGGGGTCCCTTCTGGATCATGTTCAGCTGTCCCCGTGCAGCTGGGTACGTGTCGGCTGCTGCCGACGGACCTTGCTGCTGCTGCTGCTGCGGCTGGGGGAACGCTCCTGCCGCCTGCACTTGATTGTTGTTTGCGGGTGCTGCCTGGATGGCTAGTTGTGGCGCCGCTTGTATGGCCTGCACCGGGGCGATGATTTGCTGCATGGCGTGGTAGATCTTTCTTGCTTTGCGGCAATCTTTCAGCAGGTGGTTTGAACCCCACTTTCCTGTCTCCGGGTGGCGGAACGAGTGATGCTTACAGGGTTGCATCAGTTCCTCTGCTAGGGTCAACGGGCGCTTCCACTCGCGCTTCTGGCTTCCATCATTGTGGCCGATGCTGCTGCTGCCACGGTTGTACTGACTCTAGCTGGGCTGTCGACTTTGCTCGTGCTGTCGGCTGCTCTCACGCTTTACCTCTCGGGGGGTTTCATAACCCGCCGCTACTAATTCGATTGAATCGTGGGTGTAGCGTGCCTTCCTCTTTTGACGTGCCTCGCGCCAGTTGCTTGTTTCGCCTTCCTTTTTGGGAGAAGTTTCACGGACGTAGTCCTCTCCTTCGGCCCATTGGTTGGCTGTCTTCATGAGTTCTATCGTGGTTTTCGGCTGGAGCCTACCGAATTCCTCCCGGAGGTCGCGGCGAGCGACGTCATGCATGAAGGCGTCCATCACTCGATCCTCTGATACGGGTTCCATGGTGTTGCGGAGGAGTGTCCACCTCTGGATGTAAGAGCGGAGCGACTCATCCTTCCCTTGCTTGCAGGCCTGCAACTCGATGTAGGTCGTTGGCCTGGCGAATGTTCCCGAGAAACTTTTGATGAAGTTGTCCTGGAATTCTTCCCATGTTCGGAAAGAGTCTTTTGGTTGGCTTGTGAGCCACCCGCGTGCCGAATCCGTCAGCATGAGCTGGATGTACTGCATTGCTGTAGTCGACGTTCCACCTTGACAGGTGCAAGCGATGAGTTAGTCCTCGAGCCATAGCTTTGGGTCTTGCTTCCCGTCGTACTTTGGTGTGCCAGCCGTCAACTTGAAGCCTTTAGGCATGCGGGTGTCGCGGATGTTGAAGCTAAAGCATGCTGCGCCACACGGCTCGAAGACGCGGTCGGCGTTGTCGTTCGCGTGTGCCACGCTAGCCGAACGCTCCTTGCGGCTGCGGTCCACCGTTTTCTGTGTCAGGACGTCACGGAGATCCTTGACTGGCTGACGCTGCGCCGCCGGGATGCCCGACGTCGTTTGTTCGTGCGCTTGGTTACTTGGTCCCTTGGCCGCCAGAGCTTCTTCGATTGCCCTTATGGAGTAGCGATTACAATGGCGAGATTGCGATCTCGCTAGGGTTTGCCGTAGTGGTTATGAGCGTGTCCTCTAGGACGGGCAACCCTCCTGGCTTTATAGGCAGCCAGGTCTCGGGTGGTTGGTATAGATACGGTAGGTTACAAGACCTAACCGAGTTGGACTAGGATACGAGGTACCCCGAGTGGGCCTTCTGCGGGCCTTTCCATCCTTGGCGCGGCCCAGGTAGCATCATCGTGGGCTACCCGCAAGGCAGCCCCACGTCAGTCGGCCTGGCGAATGTTCCCGAGAAACTCTTGATGAAATTATCCTGGAATTCTTCCCATGTTCGGAAAGAGTCTTTGGGTTGGCTTGTGAGCCACCCGCGTGCCGAGTCCGTCAGCATGAGCTGGATGTACTGCATTGCCGTAGTCGATGTTCCGCCTTGGCAGGTGCAAGCGATGAGGTAGTCTTCGAGCCACAACTTTGGGTCTTGCTTCCCGTCGTACTTTGGTGTGCCAGCCGTCAACTTGAAGCCTTTAGGCATGCGGGTGTCGCGGATGTTGAAGCTAAAGCATGCCACGCCACACGGCTCGAAGTCGCGGTCAGCGTGGTCGTCCGCGTTTGCCGCACTAGCCGATCGCTCCTTGCGGTTGCGGTCCACCGTCTTCTGCGTCAGGACGTCACGAAGGTCCTTGACTGGCTGTCGCTGCGCCGCTGGGATGCCCGATGTCGTTGGTTCGTGCGCTCGGTTACTTGGCCCTTTGGCCGCCAGAGCTTTCTCGATTGCCCTTATGGAGGCAATTTGTTGCTCGTGGAGAAGGGAGCGTGCGTCCCCCTCCGGTGGCTGCGTGAGTCGGAGGTACGTCTCGACTGACATCAGGGCGGCATTCGCCGTCTTTGGGACGGGTATCCCGTTTTCATCTTCAGTGACGAAGGATGAGTCGAGGTTGCGGGTGAGCCTTGTTCGATCAGCTTCTGCCATGTGGGGGACACGGGCTCTGGTTCGCCGTGCTCCCTGGTTCACCTCTGTGGAGGATGTGAAGGAGAGGGCGGCTCGCCTGGGAGTCGATGCATCCGCGTCCCTTTTGCGCCTGAGAAGTTCGGCTTTTTCGGCGCGAATTCGTTCGCCTTCCTTGCGTAGCAAGTACTGGACCGCCAGGTGATCTTCTCGAGGTGCGTTGGGTGGCGGGAACGTGCCTTCGTCCACATGCTTCATGGCTTGGATTGCCATATCCCGTGTGATGACAAGTTTCGTCTGGTCCGGCATGTCCACCTCCAGTGGGTATGCGGGTTCGTCTTCGTCGTCATGCGGTGTTGTGCCGGCCATGAAGACTTGCTTGGGGTAGACTTGAGTTGGGGAGTTGGTGCTGCCGCTGCTGCTTCTGTCACCCGCTTCTTGCTCGGGGTCGAAAATTGCTGCAACGTGGCGTGCGGCGCACCCGCTGTCGCGTCTCTTCGCGATTGTCCTTGTGCTCACACTCGCCGGGGCGAGTGCGATTGGCTTGGGGTAGACTTGAGATTTCCACGAAGACGAGGGCGCGCGCAACATGGCTGTTGGACGCGGGCCCCTGGTCGCCCGTGCGAGTGCGGCGGTGGAGGTGGATCTTGACTTGATTGACCGCACGACCGAGGTTGGGGTTGTAGACTCGATTCGTGCGGCCGTTGCCGAGATTGTCGATGTAGATGTCCTCTTCCCGGGTGCAGCTGGCGCGAACCCTGCGGGTGTGGCAGATGCGATCTTCGCAGGTTCGGCGGTCGCGATCTCCGCGGGTGCGGCAGATGCGATCACAACAGGCTCAGCGGTCGCGATCTCCACGGGTGCGGCAGATGCGATCTTGGCGGGTCTAGCGGTCGCGATCTCCGCGGGTGCGGCAGATGCGATCTTGGCGGGTACAGCGAGCGCGATGGTTGGCGATTTTGGTGGCGCCGTCGCGCGTAGCGCAGTAGTCGTAGACCTGAGTATGCCACGACTATCGATGCAACAGAATATGGAGCCAAAGGTGATGTGAATACCTTTGTCCAGATCGGCGTACACCGATTGATGAGCTGGCAAGTGGACGACGTACTCGAAGGAGCCGAATCGGATCGACTCCCTGACGGCGGATGCGCCGATCTTCATTGCGGATGGAGCCGGTGCAACCATGATCCTAGCACTTGTTTGACCTTCCCACAGACGGCGCCAATTGACGAGGTGTTAACTCGACAAGTCCCAGGGTTGTGCACCCCGGGTTGATTGATGGGGAGAGAGATGAGTGCAAGGTGATCACGACGGCTGACAAGCGAGATTTACCCAGGTTCAGGCTCCCGGAGGATAACACCCTACTCCTGCTTGTCTAGTTATTGATGCGAGTAGCGATTACAATGGCGAGATTGCGATCTCGCTAGGGTTTGTCGTAGTGGTTATGAGCGTGTCCTCTAGGATGGGCAACCCTCCTGGCTTTATAGGCAGCCAGGTCTCGGGTGGTTGGTATAGATACGGTAGGTTACAAGACCTAACCGAGTTGGACTAGGATACGAGGTACCCCGAGTGGGCCTTCTGCGGGCCTTTCCATCCTTGTCGCGGCCCAGGTAGCATCATCGTGGGCTACCCGCAAGGCAGCCCCACGTCAGTCGGCCTGGCGAATGTTCCCGAGAAACTCTTGATGAAATTATCCTGGAATTCTTCCCATGTTCGGAAAGAGCCTTTGGGTTGGCTTGTGAGCCACCCGCGTGCCGAGTCCGTCAGCATGAGCTGGATGTACTGCATTGCCGTAGTCGATGTTCCGCCTTGGCAGGTGCAAGCGATGAGGTAGTCTTCGAGCCACAACTTTGGGTCTTGCTTCCCGTCGTACTTTGGTGTGCCAGCCGTCAACTTGAAGCCTTTAGGCATGCGGGTGTCGCGGATGTTGAAGCTAAAGCATGCCGCGCCACACGGCTCGAAGTCGCGGTCAGCGTGGTCGTCCGCGTTTGCCGCACTAGACGATCGCTCCTTGCGGTTGCGGTCCACCGTCTTCTGCGTCAGGACGTCGCGAAGGTCCTTGACTGGCTGTCGCTGCGCCGCTGGGATGCCCGATGTCGTTGGTTCGTGCGCTCGGTTACTTGGCCCTTTGGCCGCCAGAGCTTTCTCGATTGCCCTTATGGAGGCAATTTGTTGCTCGTGGAGAAGGGAGCGTGCGTCCCCCTCCGGTGGCTGCGTGAGTCGGAGGTACGTCTCGACTGAGATCAGGGCGGCATTCGCCGTCTTTGGGACGGGTATCCCGTTTTCATCTTCAGTGACGAAGGATGAGTCGAGGTTGCGGGTGAGCCTTGTTCGATCAGCTTCTGCCATGTGGGGGACACGGGCTCTGGTTCGCCGTGCTCCTTGGTTAACCTCTGTGGAGGATGTGAAGGAGAGGGTGGCTCGCCTGGCACTCGATGCATCCGCGTCCCTTTTGCGCCTGAGCTGGTCGGCTTTTTCGGCGCGAATTCGTTCGCCTTCCTTGCGTAGCAAGTACTGGACCGCCAGGTGGTCTTCTCGAGGTGCGTTGGGTGGTGGGAACGTGCCCTCGTCCACATGCTTCATGGCTTGGATCGCCATGTCCCGCGTGATGACAAGTTTAGTCTGGTTCGGCATGTCCACCTCTAGCGGATATGCGGGTTCTTCCTCGTCGTCATGCGGTGCTGTGCCGGCCATGAAGACTTGCTTGGGGTAGACTTGAGTCGGAGAGTTGGTGCTGCCGCTGCTGCTTCTGTCGCCCGCTTCTTGCTCGGGGTCGAAAATTGCTGCAACGTGGCGTGCGGCGCACCCGCTGCCGCGTCTTTTCGCGATTGTCCATGTGCTTACACTCGCCGGGGCGAGTGCGATTGGCTTGGGGTAGACCTGGGATTTCCACGAAGACGAGGGCGCGCGCGACATGGCTATCGGACGCGGGCCCCTGATCGCCCGTGCGGGTGCGACGGTCGAGGTGGATTTTGACTTGATCGACCGCACGACCGAGGTTGGGGTAGTAGACTCAATTTGTGCGGTCGTTGCCGAGGTTGTCGATGTAGATGTCCTCTTCGCGGGTGCAGCTGGCGCGGCCCCTGCGGGTGCGGCAGATGCGATCTTCGCGGGTTCAGCGGTCGCGATCTCCGTGGGTGCGGCAGATGCGATCTCAGCGGGTTCGGCGGTCGCGATCTCCGCGAGTGCGGCAGATGCGATCTCAGCGGGTTCGGCGGACGCGATGGTTGGCGATTTTGGTGATGCCGTCGCGCGTAGCGCAGTAGTCGTAGACCTGAGTATACCACGACTATCGATGCAGCAGAATATGGAGCCGAAGGTGATGTGTATACCTTTGTCAAGATCTGAAGGAGATATGCCCTAAAGGCAATTAATAAAGTGTATTCTTTATCATATCTCGTTTGTTCATAATAGGTTTTTGTGTCATGCTAGAACCGTATTAAGCGGAAACATTAATGCGGGTGTGATACGTAAACAACCAGGTCCCTAGTAGCCTCTACTAAGACTAGTTTCGTTGCGCGATTGATGATCGAGGTTTCCCGGTCATGGGGCATGGCGCCGGTCGGCAATGAGAGTCATATCGCTGGAGAGCGATGTGATGGACATACCCAGATTTGGAGAACGTAGTCGTTACGCCTTTGACCGTGAGATCAGCTCTTATTGATATTCCCGGAAGATACTTTGATTGCACCAAACGTCGTATCTTATTTAGTATGACAATAACGGTGATACTTTTGGGTATCGGAAAGGAGTAGTTGAGACGAGAGGTCAAGAGCGGGATTTGCCAGTCCGCATAGCAGGATAGATACTCTCGGGCCCACTCGGTGAGATCATGTCTAATGAGCTTGCAAGCATGTGACTAGGTCACGGAGACATGAGATCATGAACGAGTAGAAGATAGCATCGTCGGTAACGAGGTCGGGATTAGGTATGGAGATATCTATGGAACGACACTCGGACGTGCTAAGTATCGCTATGGCAAAAGGTCTAAGACTTTACGTTCAGGTTTGATAGATGAAAGTCATTCGTTATATCTCAGGGATTAGTTCATGGGGTCCAGGTCTACGGGTTAGTCGTTGATCATTGAGGAGTCTTGATCATACCTGATATTATATCGAACCGCTAGGGTAACACACTTAAGGGGTTTCGACAAGAAAACCGGAAAGGAAGGAGATCACCGGGAGCGTCCCGGGAGAGGTCCGATGGAGATCGGGCAGCGCCGAAAGAGTTTTCGGAGCTAGGAAAAATTATATATATAATGTTTGATATTAATTAGTGTTATTAATATGCAAATATGATTTTATATATTTATTTTCGAATTTATTAAGGCAGATTTCCCTAAATGGGCCTTCCGGACGAAAGAAGGCCCAAGAGGGGGGGGGGGAACCCCCTTGGGAATTCGGTGGGGGCTTGGAGGCCGGCCTAGGTGGGCCACAAGGGGCCCACCAGGGGGCCGGCGCACCCCCTTGGCCGAACCAGGCTATGTGGGGATAGTCCCACATTGCCTGGATGGCAAGGTTGGCTCCTCTTGGGAGCCTATATAAGAAGGGGCACCCCCAGCCTTTTAATTCACCAATTAATTCCTGATTTCTCTCTCGATCTCGTGGTTCCCAAGTCGGAGCCGCGCCGAGCTGAGGAAGAGGGGATCTCCTCCACCATAGCCCGCTGCCGCGCTGCTGGTGTTCCGGTCCAAGTCTTCCGCTGCTCGTCCTGGACTGGAGCTTCGGAGGCGTCGTCTCCACCATACGTGTGCGACTCCCTGCGAGGTGCTGCGCTAGCGGTACTCGGAGGCCTGCTTCCTCTACACGACCTTGAGGTTGGCTTCGTCGGTCTGCATCGACAATGTTTGTGCGGGAACGTAATCCCCGCTTTCGGTCTACAAGGGTACGTATTCCGATCTCCGTTCGTACTACTATATCTGCATAGAATAGATCTTGGCATGCTTTTAGGATATCGTCGGTAGGAAATTTTTTGTTTTCTGCACACGATCCCCTTCAGTGGTATCAGAGCCGATCTATCGTAGATATAGCTGTACGCTGTTAGAACCCGTGCTCTGCACGGGGGCACCGTTCCTGTTATTTGCTACCCTCTAGCGTGCACTTGTGTATTCCAGCGGCATTGAGTTGATGAAGCGGCCCGGACCGACTTTACGCGTACGCTTACACGAGACTGGTTCCACTACTGACATACGGCTTGTACCGTATCTGTGGCTGGCGGGTGACAGTTTCTCTCTCTTTAGTTGGTCTTCGCATTTTCAATGGAGGGCCCGAAAGGGATGCTTAAACATGCAATTATTGGATCGTTGTGGTGGTCATAAGATTCGTAGGTATGAAGCGGTTCAATTTACGAAAGCCCCAAGCCACGTAAAATATGAAAAAGATAAAGTAGAAGCGTCTAACTTTATTTTGCAGGGGCTATGTGATATGGTCAAGGTAGGTTTATTAAATTGTTTATAAACTGCGGGCGCCAAGAAGACCATGGCGCGATGGACTATATCACATTGCATTACATTTGATGTTTTGTGTGCATCTTATTTTTGTGTGTGATTGTGTGTTACACGGCGGTAGCTGAATAAGATGATCCCTTTAAAATACCACTAGTGTTCTCCCTCCAACGCGCACCACCAATAAAGTTCTACGTTATGAGGCAGGTCGTGATGATCGGGTGTCAGACATATCTTCGTTCGCATACGGTGGGTGTAAGCCATGCTGCACAAGCGTCAGCGTGGAGGTTTTTGGTGGCGAGCCTAGCATACTCAGAGGTATGGCCTCGGAACAGGAAGACCGAAAGGTCGAGCACGAGTCACAAAATTGGTGTGGCGGACGATTTTGTCAACTCTTGAAGTTGTGCCGCCGGCTTTGATGATGAGGGGTGGTGCAATGGATGGGGGTCGTGTAATCGCTTTAAACGACCAGGAGGGATGTTCGTTTGAGTGGGAGTTATGTTAGTTATTTTCTAAAATACTATAACTCAAAATTATTATGAACAAAGTCTTATGTTGTTGCAAATTCCATTGTAGATGTCTCACCCCTCCTTTAACCTAAACCTGTTAATTGAGAAAGAGAAGCTCAAGACCGATGGGTCTAACTTCGTGTCCTGGCTCCGCGATCTGAAGTCCATCCTTGAAACCCACAAGGTGGCCTACATCCTTGATGCCCCCTTAGGTGATCTTCCAAGCGCCGCCCCGGAAATCGAAAGGATTGTCCATGGGGTCAAGGCGGAGATTTCTTCTTATGTCCAGAGTGGCATGCTCTTTGCCATGGAGGCTGATCTGCAAAACCGCTTCATGAACAAGGGTGCTTATGATGTAATCACTGAACTCATGGCTGTTTTTGCACGACAAGTCAATGCTGAGACGTACGAGGCAATTGTGCTTTTCTTCTCAGCCCAGATGGAAGAGCACGGCAATATCAGTGAGCACTTGGCCAAGTTGTTTGGCTGCGCTCGACTTCTGAGTGATCTGGGAAGTGTGATCCTAGAGGAGATGGTTATTGATAGGGCGCTGATTTCTCTGCCCCCTAGCTATAAGAACGCCATCGTGGACTACGGCATGAAAGGGACGTCAAAACCCCTGTCGGAAATCCTGAAGATGCTCAAAGTGGCCGAATTAGAAATCAAGCTGGAGGAGATGGTAACCATCGGATCACCTGAGCGCAACTGCCCCAAGTATCTGGAGGATAGGAAGTCTGGCAAGACGGTCGACAAAGAGCAAGGTATATTTGATATACATGTTATAGATGTGTACCTTACATCCGCCCGGAGCAATATGTGGGTATTTGATACTGGTTCTGTTGCTCATATATGTAACTCTCAGGAGGAGTTACGGAATAGAAGGCGGCTGGCGAAGGATGAGGTGACGATGCGCGTCGGCAACGGATCGAGAGTCGACGTGGTGGCTGTCGGCACGCTCCCTCTACATCTACCATCGGGATTAGTTTTGGTTTTAAATAAATGTTATTTTGTGCCATCCTTGAGTGTAAACATTATAAGTGGGTCTTGCCTGTTACAAGACGGTTATTCATTTAAATCAGTGTCAAGCAATTGTGCTATTTATATGAATGATATCTTTTATGTTGATGCTCTCGAGAATAACGGTTTATTCTTGTTGAATCTCGATCGTAGTACTCACATCCATAATATAGAAGCCAAACGAATTAAGTGTAGTGACAATACCGCCATGTTTTTGTGGCATTGCCGTCTTGGTCATATTGGTATAAAGCGCATGAAGCGACTCCACTCCGATGGACTCTTGGACTCGTTGGATTTCGGATCCCTCGATACATGTGAACCATGCCTCATGGGAAAAATGACCAGGACACCGTTCAAAGGTTTCGTTGAACGGGCGTCGGATTTGTTGGGGATCATACATACAGATGTGTGTGGACCGATGAGCGTTTCGACACGCAATGGTTATCGTTACTTCGTCACCTTCACTGATGACTTGAGTAGATACGGTTATATCTATTTGATGAAACACAAGTCTGAAACGTTTGAAATGTTCAAAGAATTCCAGAGTGAAGTTGAGAATCAGCTTAATAGGAAAATCAAGCATCTCCGGTCCGATCGCGGTTGAGAGTACTTGAGTTTTGAGTTTGGCACACATCTGAAGAGTTGTGGCATAGTGCCCCAACTTACGCCCGCCGGAACGCCGCAGCGTAACGGTGTGTCCGAGCGACGTAATCGTACTCTACTAGATAGTGTCCGATCTATGATGTCTCTTACCGATCTGCCAGTGTCCTTCTGGGGTTATGCGTTAGAAACAGCCGCATTCATTTTAAATAGGGCTCCGTCCAAGTCCGTTGAAACGACGCCGTATGAATTATGGTATGGCCAAAAGCCTAAGTTATCGTTTCTGAAGGTTTGGGGTTGTGAGGCGTACGTTAAGAAACTACAGCCCGACAAACTCGAACCGAAGTCGGAGAAAGTCGTCTTTGTAGGATATCCGCGGGAAACCGTTGGGTACACCTTCTACAACCAAGCTGAGGGCAAAACTTTTGTCGCGAAGACCGGTGCCTTTCTAGAGAAGGAGTTTCTCGCGAAAGGAGTAAGTGGGAGGAAGGAAGACCTCGATGAAATCGTTGATCCTGAACTCGAGATTCCGAGTGGCGCAACGGAAGCAATTCCGGAAACGTCCTCCGTGGAAGGAGTGGGAGAAACTGTCGAGGAAGATGTTCTACCTCGTAGGTCTGGTAGATCTCGGATCCCACCAGAATGGTATGGCAACATGGTTTGCACCGTCATGCTAGTCGAGCAAGACGAACCTACGAACTACAAGGAGGCGATGGAGAGTCTAGAGTCCGAGAAATGGCTTGAAGCCATGAAATCCGAAATAGGATCCATGTATGATAACAAAGTGTGGACTTTGGTGGATATTCCCGAAGGGCGCAAGGCCGTCGAGAATAAGTGGATCTTTAAGAAGAAGACTGATGATGATGGTAATGTGACCGTCTATAAAGCTCGGCTTGTCGCAAAGGGTTTCCGACAAGTTCATGGAATTGACTACGATGAAACTTTTTCACCGGTAGCGATGCTTAAGTCTATTCGGATTTTGTTAGCGGTAGCTGCCTACTATGATTATGAAATCTGGCAGATGGACGTCAAAACGGCCTTCCTGAATGGAAACATTGAGGAAGAGTTGTACATGGTACAGCCGGAAGGTTTTGTCGATCCAGGAAGTGCTAACAAGGTGTGCAAGCTTCAGCGATCCATCTATGGATTGAAGCAGGCATCTCGGAGCTGGAATCTTCGCTTTGATGAGGTAATCAAAGGTTTTGGATTTATCCAGAATGTGGAAGAGACCTGTATTTACAAGAAAATGAGTGGGAGCTCGGTTGTGTTCTTAGCACTGTATGTTGACGACATATTGCTAATAGGGAATGATGTGGAACTTCTGAATAGCGTGAAGGAATATTTAAACAGTAAGTTTTCCATGAAGGACTTAGGAGAAGCTGCGTATGTTTTAGGCATAAAAATCTATCGTGATAGATCAAGGCGCCTATTAGCACTAAGTCAGAGTACTTATCTTGATAAAATATTGAAGCGTTTTCATATGGAGAAGGCAGAGAAGGGTTCTCTGCCGGTTATCAAGAATAAGATATTGCGTAAGGCGCAGTGTCCGGTGACGGAACTGGGTAAGGCCGAAATGACGAAACATCCTTATGCTTCAGCCATAGGATCGATCATGTATGCAATGTTGAGTACTAGACCAGATGTGGCATTAGCTCTAAGTTTGACAAGCCGGTTCCAGAGTAATCCTGGAATGCCGCATTGGGTAGCTGTTAAGAGCATTCTTAAGTATCTCAATAAGACAAAGGAAATGTTCCTTGTGTATGGTGGCTGCGATGAAGAACTTGGCGTAACGGGTTACGTAGATGCAAGTTTCTGCTCAGACCCCGATGACTGTAAGTCATAGACAGGTTACGTGTTCAAAATGAATGGAGGCGCCGTGTGCTGGAGAAGTGGGAAGCAACCCATAGTCGCACAATCTACAATGGAGTCGGAGTACATTGCTGCCTGCGAGGCCGCGAATGAAGCTGTGTGGCTGAGGAAGTTCGTCATCGAAATTGGAGTGTTCCCGAGCGTGCAAGACCCCGTGATCCTCTTCTGCAAACGCCAAGGAGCCAAGGTCTCACTCCACTGCCAAACACATTCTCCGACGCTTCCATGTGATACGTCAGTACGTACAAGGAGGCGATGTGAAGATTTGCAAAGTGCATACGGATCTGAATGTGGCAGATCCGCTGACGAAGCCTCTCCCGCTTGATAAGCATGAACAGCACCAGTTAGCTATGGGTGTTAAGCTTTTACCAAGTTGTAATCTAGATTAAGTTGTACTCTAGTGCAAGTGGGAGACTGAAGGAGATATGCCCTAGAGGCAATTAATAAAGTGTATTCTTTATCATATCTCGTTTGTTCATAATAGGTTTTTGTGTCATGCTAGAACCGTATTAAGCGGAAACATTAATGCGGGTGTGATACGTAAACAACCAGGTCCCTAGTAGCCTCTACTAAGACTAGTTTCGTTGCGCGATTGATGATCGAGGTTTCCCGGTCATGGGGCATGGCGCCGGTCGGCAATGAGAGTCATATCGCTGGAGAGTGATGTGATGGACATACCCAGATTTGGAGAACGTAGTCGTTACGCCTTTGACCGTGAGATCAGCTCTTATTGATATTCCCGGAAGATACTTTGATTGCACCAAACGTCGTATCTTATTTAGTATGACAATAACGGTGATACTTTTGGGTATCGGAAAGGAGTAGTTGAGACGAGAGGTCAAGAGAGGGATTTGCCAGTCCGCATAGCAGGATAGATACTCTCGGGCCCACTCGGTGAGATCATGTCTAATGAGCTTGCAAGCATGTGACTAGGTCACGGAGACATGAGATCATGAACGAGTAGAAGATAGCATCGTCGGTAACGAGGTCGGGATTAGGTATGGAGATATCTATGGAACGACACTCGGACGTGCTAAGTATCGCCTTTGGCAAAAAGTCTAAGACTTTACGTTCAGGTTTGATAGATGAAAGTCATTCGTTATATCTCAGGGATTAATTCATGGGGTCCAGGCCTACGGGTTAGTCGTTGATCATTGAGGAGTCTTGATCATACCTGATATTATATCGAACCGCTAGGGTAACACACTTAAGGGGTTTCAACAAGACAACCGGAAAGGAAGGAGATCACCGGGAGCGTCCCGGGAGAGGTCTGATGGAGATCGGGCAGCGCCGAAAGAGTTTTCGGAGCTAGGAAAAAATATATATATTATGTTTGATATTAATTAGTGTTATTAATATGCAAATATGATTTTATATATTTATTTTCGAATTTATTAAGGCAGATTTCCCTAAATGGGCCTTCCGGACGAAAGAAGGCCCAAGAGGGGGGGGAACCCCCTTGGGAATTCGGTGGGGGCTTGGAGGCCGGCCTAGGTGGGCCACAAGGGGCCTACCAGGGGGCCGGCGCACCCTTTTGGCCGAACCAGGCTATGTGGGGATAGTCCCACATTGCCTGGCTGGCAAGGTTGGCTCCCCTTGGGAGCCTATATAAGAAGGGGCACCCCCAGCCTTTTAATTCACCAATTAATTCCTGATTTCTCTCTCGATCTCGTGGTTCCCAAGTCGGAGCCGCGCCGAGCTGAATAAGAGGGGATCTCCTCCACCATAGCCCGCTGCCGCGCTGCTGGTGTTCCGGTCCAAGTCTTCCGTTGCTCGTCCTGGACTGGAGCTTCGGAAGCGTCGTCTCCACCGTACGTGTGCGACTCCCTGCGAGGTGCTGCGCTAGCGGTACTCGGAGGCCTGCTTCCTCTACACGACCTTGAGGTCGGCTTCGTCGGTCTGCATCGACAACGTTTGTGCGGGAACGTAATCCCCGCTTTCGGTCTACAAGGGTACGTATTCCGATCTCCGTTCGTACTACTATATCTGCAGAGAATAGATCTTGGCATGCTTTTAGGATATCGTCGGTAGGAAATTTTTTGTTTTCTGCACACGATCCCCTTCAAGATCGGCGTACACCGACTGATGAGCTGGCGAGTGGATGACATACTCGAAGGAGCCGAATCGGATCGACTCCCTGACGGCGGACGCTCCGATCTTCATTGCGGATGGAGCCGGAGCGACCATGATCCTAGCACTTGTTTGCTTTCCCACAGACGGCGCCAATTGACGAGGTGTTAACTCGACAAGTCCCAGGGTTGTGCACCCCGGGTTGATTGATGGGGAGAGAGATGAGTGCAAGGTGGTCACGACGGCTGACAAGCAAGGATTTACTCGTGTTCAGGCTCCCGGAGGATAACACCCTACTCCTGCTTGTCTGATTATTGATGCGAGTTGTGGTTACAATGGCGAGATTGCGATCTCGCTAGGGTTTGCGCTGTAGCTATGAGCGTGTCTCTGGGACGAGGAACCCTCCTGGCTTTATAGGCAGCCAGGTCTCGGGTGGTTGATGCTGATGGCAACTACAGATATGGCAGGTTATGCTTACTAACCGACTTGGACTAGGTTACACGTTACCCCGCGTGGGCCTCCTGTGGGCCTTTCCATCCTTGGCGCGGCCCAGGTAGCCTTATCGTGGGCTACCCGCAAGGCAGCCCCACGTCACTAAGCAATACAAGTAACAAGGGGATAGCAAGATATATGACTTCAAGCACGAAGGCTATCACAATGTAAAGTGCATAAGTAAAGAGCTCGGGTATAGAAATAACCGAGGCACGCGGAGACGAGGATGTATTCCCGAGTTCCACCCAAAGGGTGTACGTCTCGTTTGGAGAGGTGTGCGCAACCACAACAGGTTAGCCGCAACGCCACAAAGGCTCACCTTCTTCTCCTGATGAACTCAACCACAAAAGGTTGCGAGTTCACCTTCTACTATTGATCTCCTTTGGGGCGGAGATCGAATCCCGTACAACTCTTGAGACACACACCCACAACTTAATTGGGGGCTCGCAAGTCTTGAGGCACACACCCACAACTTAATTGGGGGCTCTCAAGTGACCACAAAAGGTCTTGGCCACAAAAGGCGTCTAGGGTCCAAAGACCCAAGAGTAACAAGCTCACAATCTTCCACTTCCACGAATCTCGTGGAGAGAAAAAACCGATGCAAATGCAATGGCAAGAGCACACGAAGTGCTCAAGTCCTTCACTCTCAAATTCCAACACAACAACAAATGTTTATGGGGGAATAAGAGAGGAAGAACAAAGGAAACCACAAAGGAGTCAAATCCTTCACTCCCAAATCCCACTAAAAGCAACTAATGCTTATGGGGGAGAAGAGAGGAAGAACAAAGAAGAAGAACCACAAAGGAACTCCAAGAACTAGATCCACTAAGTTCCCCTCACTTAGAGGAGAGATGGATTGGTAGGATTGTAGATCTAGATCTCCTCTCAACTTTCCCTAAAGAATATGGAAGAATCAATGGAGGGATTGAGAGGAACCAAGCTTTCCAAGGTCAACAATGGAGTAGGAGAGAGAGTAAATTTGGGCTACCTTGGTTGGGCAAGGGAAGAAGAAGGGGAGGGGTATTTATACCCCCCAGAAAATAGAACCGTTGCACCCAGAATTCAGACTGGAAATTCCGCCCAAAAGTGAAATTTCCGATCTGAGTTTCCGGTTCCAATCAGTGCCTCTTTTTTGAGAAAAACTGCGAGAATCGGATATTCCGATTCAGTCCAGAATCGGATATTCCGAGTGACTGAAAACTGACAGAAACAACAAAATCAAAACTGCAATATCTTTTCCATCCGGACTCCGTTTTCGATGATTTTTGGCTCGTTGGAATCGTTACAACGAGCTCTACTTGAATATGCATAGAAACATCATAGTCCATCATGTGAGGATAAAACCAAATGGAGAAAGTTTTAACTTTCCTAAAACATGTAAACCGGTAAAACCTCCAATATCAAAACGTAACAAGATATTCATACGAAATCCGTTTTTGATGAACTAGAGCTTAGTATGGAGATAAACCAAGCTCTAAATCCTCACATGGATGAAAGCCAACAAGTTTTCTAAAGTAAGACCGTTTCTGATGAACAAGAGCTTGACATGGAGATGAACCAAGCTCTAGTTCCTCACCACCATAAAAGCCAAATAAGAACCAAGAAATATGATATGCCAAGTATGCAAAGGTTTGAGCTCTCCACAACGATGCGATCAAGTTACTAACTTGAGAGCCCCTCTTGATAGTACGCCTATCTATCCTATAGCCCTATCAAGATCATATGTAACATCCCAACATTTTGGAATGTTCAAAAATCACTAAAATTTAAAACTTTTCTTTTATTAAAATAAAATATTAAATGCATAAGGAAACCAACTATAAAAGACTTCAAAACTTTTGAAAGAGTTTAATATTCCAAATATCACAGTTTAAATATTTTATTATCCACTGTAATTCAAAAACCTTAAAATATAATGTGACAAATATTTTACAAACTACAATCCATTTTATTTTTAAGTAAATAGTTACATATAAGAAATTGATTCCAATCACATAGCCATAGCCATTCATAAATTAAAATAATATTTATAAGTGATCCTCTTAAACTATTTAAAACATGGATTATCCAAATAAACATTTCATTAACTTAAAATGAATTCCATGTATTTTCAACACCTAAAATGATTTTCATGAATATGTATTCTGTATAAGAAAAGAATTAAATCAAAATTCCTTTCCAAGGGTGTTCATGAAGTTCAAATGATTATCTTAAAATAAAACATAATATTACTTTTGAAAGAGGATTCAAGCATTGCACTCATGCATTCATGCATAGACACCATTTCATCTTGTGGCTTAAATTAAATAAGAGTTTGAAATTTAATATTTAATGATATGTTGTTTTGGAAATTATTCCATAAAACATGATTAATTGTATTCTTCAAAATATTCCAATTTATTAATTTTATTTTGGGCAAGAATACTACCAAAAAGTTCTAAATTAAATTAGCATTCCAAAACATATTTTTATGAATTTTTCTGAAAAGGTTTGGTTAAGTTTAAAAATCAATTTTGAATTTAAAGTTTAAAAACAGAAAATGATTTGTCAAAAAAAAAGGAAGAAGAGAAACGGCCGAGCCAACTGGGCCGAAGCCCATTTCTTCTCTCCCGCGCGCGCAGCTCGCTTGGGCCCAGCAGCAGCCCACTCCGGCCTCGCTCCCTCTCCTCCTCCCACTGACGCGCGGACCCCACCTGTCATCATCTCCACACGTATCTCGCTGGGACTCCGGCGAACTTCGATTCGGTTACGATTCAAACCACCCGATTCTTGCGGGATAAGCCGCCTCCGTGCACCCCATAAATAGCCGAGGCACCGCCGCCGCTTTCCCCTCAAACCCTAAATAGGACTCGCCTCCAGGCCGCTGAAATCGAGCTTCGTAGCGTCTCCATTGCCACCGGCAAAAAGCTCGCCCCTCGGTCAGCTCCGTTGACCCCGAGCCCTCCTACTCCCCCTGCTCTCCTGCCTTTCTTCTTGCGCTTCGTTTTGACACGGTCTGGTTTGCTAGCGTGCGCCAGATCGAGCGATCCGTGCTCCACCGAAGCTCCCCGCCGCCGTGCGCAACTCCGACGAGGTGTTGCCGAAGAACGAGGAAGCGCCGAGGACCACGAGCACGCCATCGACCTCGCCTTGATCTCCTCTTCATCACGGTACGCTCCCCTAGTCCTCTTAGGTTGTAGATCATCGGGAACGCTTTTTCCGATCATGTCGCCACCGCGCAAATCATCTCCGGTGAGGTCTCCGGCGACCTAGCGCCGCTCCCCTGTTGCCGTTAGATCTCGCCCGTCCGATTGTTTTTCTGCGGCCTAGATTAGATCCTGCTAACGAAGCGGTACGATCCGATCTGGACCGTCAGATCCGGATCTGACGGCCCAGATCTGTTAACTTAACCACGTCAGCGCCACGTAGACAGCACAGTCAGCGCACAGTCAGCGCTGACGTGTAAAATCAATTTCGTAATTAAATTTAATTGGCAGTTTTACAGAAACACCCCTGTCACTTAGATCTCTCACAACTTTTTAACCCCAACTCCAAATTTAATAATTTTTATATATTTGGGAAGCTCTCGACATGTAGATTATTTTGTATCTGACAAAATTCAAATTTTACTTAGTATAAAATATTCAAATTTCAAATGGTGAATTTGAGTGTATTTGTAATAACTTTAAATCTATAAATCCAAAAATTGCAAATAAATATGTTTTAGAAAGTTTAGAATATTTTTAAATTAATGCTACTGCTATAAAAGATTTTTGAGTAATTTTTGAATGATTTCATAGTTGTGTGTTCAATTTGAATAAGTTTGACTATTTTGTTTAAATAACTTTTAATAGAAACATTATTTTTGATTAAATCCAATTGCAATAGATTTAATTAAATGCTCTCTGTCTATTAACACTAAGTATAAATTTTGTTATAAAAATTTAGTCATAGGAAACTTTAATCTTATAATTATTCCTTTATTATATTTTTCCAAAAATTAGAAATTTATTTAAATTGCATTTATAAATTCATGCATATTTATAAAGAAATCACAAAGGTTATTTTGATGTTTCTTGTGATTTAAAATTTCATTTCATTCATAGCATAATTTATATTGTAGATATATTCTCATAGGAAAACCCCTCTTCATTAGTTTTCTCTAAGTTAGAAATAATTTCAAACTTAGAATTTTGAGAAAAGTGCTATGCACTAGACACTTAGTAATTTTCAACATGGAGCTAGAAGACCAATGAAGGACTTAGCCAAAAACAAGACTTCAGAAGTATCTCCAAGGAGAAGAAACACTTAGAAGAAAATCAAGAAAGAAGTTCATGAAGGACTTAGAAGAAAACAGGCTCTGGAAGCATCCTCAAGATGTCAAGCACTTAGAAGAAAAGTGAGAAGAAGTTCAAGAAGGCCAACCCCCTTTTATTCTCTAAGTCTCTCTCTCTGTCTTTTCTTCTCCTCTGAGATTTCATGAAGAATAAGTAAACCAAGACCAGCCTCGAGGATACAAGAACCATCAAGTCTGAAGATTCAGCAAGACCACCAAGAACTCAATCAAGACATCATCCAGAAGAAAGTTACAAGTCTGGAGATGAAGCCTGGAGGACAACTACATCTTTCTTTCTATCTTTTCCCTCTTTCCTAATCTTGTCTTTTAGACTTAAACAAATTTGATCATGATGTTATCATCTTGAAGTTGTTGGATCCTAACGGCATAGTGAGATGAAGCGGCCTGGAAACAAACCTTACATGTCCACGTACATGAGACCTGTTCCACAATTTAAGTGGCTGGCCGGGTGTCTGTCTCTCTCACTATAGTGAATGTCCAATTTACAAAGAGTTGATAATAATTGTTGATCACCTCGAACAAATGACTTAGTATTTTTCTCTAGGTATTTTGCACATCATGGCTAAGCCATTAGAGTGCTTGTTTAAAGAGGATATAAAACAAAGTATTTTTATCAAACTTAAGACCTTAGTCCTTAGTCATTCTTGACCCACCTATTTTACTTGCATTAACTTAAGAGATTTTTCATAGCATAACATGCATCTCTAGCCCTTAGAAATAATTTGCATATCATACATGACATGTTTTCCTTAGGAGTTTTATAAAACTTGTCGTTCATTTGATATGAGCATGTATGTTGATGATTGTGGTTGGTTGATTGTTGTATTGTTGTTTGCTATTAATGTTTAGATTAAACGGAGAGCAAACGTTCGTTGTTGAAAAGAGTTGTGAACAACGACAACATTCAAAGGCAAGTGGCACACCTCATAAACTTCCTATTTTTATATGCATTACTTAGTGTATTTTTTATGCATGTGTTGCAATGCTAAACCTGTGTAGAATCCCTTATACCTGTGTCTAGGTTCCTATGCAATACTTAGTAGAATTATTGATGCTATGCAAATGTTGTTTTGTGAAAATCTAAATTCTACTAAGTTAAGAATGAAACACCTGGGTGGTAATTGGTTGCATGGGTTATGTTGAGTGGCTACTCAGGTCCATGTCTATGGTTCCTGGAGTATGTACACTTGAGAATGGCCACCCAGGAACAGAGGAATCTGAAGAACTCCGAGTGACGATTGCTTCCAGTGCAGCCATTGCCATATGGGCTCTGGCTTGATCAATTATGTTGCGTGGACTCTCTCCGGCTTGACAAGCAGATGTAGGGGGATGTTAGGTGGAACGGGTCAAGCCAGGTGGGAGGGAAAATGCTTCTGAAAGATCTCGTCTCATTCTCTCCTTTCCTTATCACAAATGGTGTGTAAAGGATACCTTGGGTTGAATGGGTACAATGGTGAAAGTGCACAACCTCTGCAGAGTGTAAAACTAAGTACTTAGCCGTGTCCCCGGTTACGGACAATTTTGAGCAGCTGATCAAGGACGTCAACGGAGGATTCCACCATTCCAACTTCAGAAATAAAACTTGATGGGTGAACAAGGGAAGATGAGATTTTCATGCCATACTCGTCGATTTCAAGAAAAGGGTTTTCAAAAGAGTAGGAAAAATTGGCTTTATGCAAATTAGCCTTGAGCTCCACCAGCCAAATATGCATATAGGCTTTAGAGTTATTTCCTTGAGTGTCCACCATAGTGTCACTTGCCAGACTCCATTTATAATGGAATCTGACCCACGTTGTTGCAATACTTTCTTATTGCAGATTTGATCAGATGACGAGTGAGGTTTCGTAAAGGTTTCGAGTCTACAACCAACATGTTTTCGCCTGTGGCAGCATGAAAGTTATAGAGACTCCCTGCTATTGTATTTCCGTTGTGTACTTTTTCAATGCTAGCTTTACGCTATGCAACTTGTATCAAATATTTTATAATTCTGGATCATCGATGTAATATAATTGATGCTTTGTTGTGATATTACATCGTAAACTGTGTGTGCAAATGAATCGATCCAGGGATTTGCACTATACACAGGAATCTGCCTTATTTAAAGTGCAGGTACGCTACAGATGGTATCAGAGCACTGTGTTGCCTGTAGGTTCGAAACCCCTAGGATTGGACTAAGACCCAAAGTTTAAATAGTTAACTAAACTAGGTTTCCAAAACATGAGTGAATCTTGAACTTCCTTTAATATTGTTTTACATTATTTATCTTGTCTTACATCTTTCCCTTTTCTTTTAAATTCTAATACTCTTACCTGTTCAGAATTCTAGATGGGAGAATACACTGAGACTGCTTATGCTGGAGTTTTGTCGGGTTTCATCTTTGGGAGGCAGCTGTCTAGATTGACAAGTGTATTGAAGCTACCACCACCTTATTTCCGAGGAAGGAAGGAGGAGACCAACATACCCCATGGGATACGTTGGGAAATACGCACCATCATGACCCCGGATCCTACGATGCCAGACTTCGAGCCCGTGGACTATGTCACCTACTACCCAGAGTGGATTGAGGGAGTGAACATAGCTATGGTGGACTTAATGGCTCGTTTGTGTTACAAGTATCGATTCAAGCTAGCACCGGAATCGCCCTTCCGTGCCTTTGGGAAGAGGAATGCACATGGTCTCTCGATGGCTCATACGGGAAATCGCCTGGACCTGCCCCTCGTTAACAAGAAGTTTGAAGACTTGGATTATCTCATCAAATGTCTGACCAGGAGGGTCCAACAGACTTATGACGTCGCAAATCATGCACAAGCCGTCATACACGCAAAAACCCAAGAACTCCAGGCTTCTGAAAATCTTATTGGTCAGCTGGAGGAACTCATTCATGACCTACATTTGGAGAACCTTGGCAAGGATGAGCAAATTGCCATGCTTGAGGCGCAACTCATTCCACCTCCACCACCGCCAGTAGCTGAAGAAGGAGGTGACCAAGGCACTGGAAATGTGACTGTATCTGCAGCTACGAAGGAGGAAGGACCAGTGGAAGAAGACCCCGAAGAGGTGCTGTTTGAAGAGTCAACTGAGGAAGAAGTCACGCCTGTGGCAAATAACCACGCAATAAAACGCAAGCGTAGTATTTAGGAAGGATAAGTGTAGCAATCAAAACCATGTTAGAGGGACCACCATTTATCTTATTTAGCTTATCGTATCGATTTAGTATATTGACCTATCAAATTGTGGTATGGCAGTACTGTTGCTGTTGTATTTCCCCGACCTTTCGTTTGATAAAAGAATTGTTCGATTTCTCAAAATAAGTTTGAAATTTTCATGTATGCATTGCTTGTGTTTGAACCTTGTTGCTTGATGTTTGTTAGATGATGTTTGTAATGGATTATCTTGATTTTTGGTTGTGCATTAGGATGTTGAATTATCAACAAAACTTTTCTTTTAAGGGTGGTAGCCACCTAGATAATTCAAACCCAGTCACTTAAACCCAGAGATCTCAAACTATCTTTCTTTCCATCCTCCTAATCAGAAAAACCATTCACTGCCAAGTTTTCAAGTTTCCATGTCAGAAATTTACATTTCTCAAAACATCTCGAGCTATCAGAATCACTCAAGCTTTTGTCTTGTCTTTCTAGCCTCTCCGAATCTCGGGGACGAAATTCCTTTTAAGGGTGGTAGTCTGTAACATCCCAACATTTTGGAATGTTCAAAAATCACTAAAATTTAAAACTTTTCTTTTATTAAAATAAAATATTAAATGCATAAGGAAACCAACTATAAAAGACTTCAAAACTTTTGAAAGAGTTTAATATTCCAAATATCACAGTTTAAATATTTTATTATCCACTGTAATTCAAAAACCTTAAAATATAATGTGACAAATATTTTACAAACTACAATCCATTTTATTTTTAAGTAAATAGTTACATATAAGAAATTGATTCCAATCACATAGCCATAGCCATTCATAAATTAAAATAATATTTATAAGTGATCCTTTTAAACTATTTAAAACATGGATTATCCAAATAAACATTTCATTAACTTAAAATGAATTCCATGTATTTTCAACACCTAAAATGATTTTCATGAATATGTATTCTGTATAAGAAAAGAATTAAATCAAAATTCCTTTCCAAGGGTGTTCATGAAGTTCAAATGATTATCTTAAAATAAAACATAATATTACTTTTGAAAGAGGATTCAAGCATTGCACTCATGCATTCATGCATAGACACCATTTCATCTTGTGGCTTAAATTAAATAAGAGTTTGAAATTTAATATTTAATGATATGTTGTTTTGGAAATTATTCCATAAAACATGATTAATTGTATTCTTCAAAATATTCCAATTTATTAATTTTATTTTGGGCAAGAATACTACCAAAAAGTTCTAAATTAAATTAGCATTCCAAAACATATTTTTATGAATTTTTCTGAAAAGGTTTGGTTAAGTTTAAAAATCAATTTTGAATTTAAAGTTTAAAAACAGAAAATGATTTGTCAAAAAAAAAGGAAGAAGAGAAACGGCCGAGCCAACTGGGCCGAAGCCCATTTCTTCTCTCCCGCGCGCGCAGCTCGCTTGGGCCCAGCAACAGCCCACTCCGGCCTCGCTCCCTCTCCTCCTCCCACTGACGCGCGGACCCCACCTGTCATCATCTCCACGCGTATCTCGCTGGGACTCCGGCGAACTTCGATTCGGTTACGATTCAAACCACCCGATTCTTGCGGGATAAGCCGCCTCCGTGCACCCCATAAATAGCCGAGGCACCGCCGCCGCTTTCCCCTCAAACCCTAAATAGGACTCGCCTCCAGGCCGCTGAAATCGAGCTTCGTAGCGTCTCCATTGCCGCCGGCAAAAAGCTCGCCCCTCGGTCAGCTCCGTCGACCCCGAGCCCTCCTACTCCCCCTGCTCTCCTGCCTTTCTTCTTGCGCTTCGTTTTGACACGGTCTGGTTTGCTAGCGTGCGCCAGATCGAGCGATCCGTGCTCCACCGAAGCTCCCCGCCGCCGTGCACAACTCCGACGAGGTGTTGCCGAAGAACGAGGAAGCGCCGAGGACCACGAGCACGCCATCGACCTCGCCTGGATCTCCTCTTCATCACGGTACGCTCCACTAGTCCTCTTAGGTTGTAGATCATCGGGAACGCTTTTTCTGATCATGTCGCTACCGCGCAAATCATCTCCGGTGAGGTCTCCGGCGACCTAGCGCCGCTCCCCTGTTGTCGTTAGATCTCGCCCGTCCGATTGTTTTTCTGCGGCCTAGATTAGATCCTGCTAACGAAGCGGTACGATCCGATCTGGACCGTCAGATCCAGATCTGACGGCCCAGATCTGTTAACTTAACCACGTCAGCGCCACGTAGACAGCACAGTCAGCGCACAGTCAGCGCTGACGTGTAAAATCAATTTCGTAATTAAATTTAATTGACAGTTTTACAGAAACACCCCTGTCACTTAGATCTCTCACAACTTTTTAACCCCAACTCCAAATTTAATAATTTTTATATATTTGGAAAGCTCTCGACATGTAGATTATTTTGTATCTGACAAAATTCAAATTTTACTTAGTATAAAATATTCAAATTTCAAATGGTGAATTTGAGTGTATTTGTAATAACTTTAAATCTATAAATCCAAAAATTGCAAATAAATATGTTTTAGAAACTTTAGAATATTTTTAAATTAATGCCACTGCTATAAAAGATTGTTGAGTAATTTTTGAATGATTTCATAGTTGTGTGTTCAATTTGAATAAGTTTGACTATTTTGTTTAAATAACTTTTAATAGAAACATTATTTTTTATTAAATCCAATTGCAATAGATTTAATTAAATGCTCTCTGTCTATTAACAATAAGTATAAATTTTGTTATAAAAATTTAGTCATAGGAAACTTTAATCTTATAATTATTCCTTTATTATATTTTTCCAAAAATTAGAAATTTATTTAAATTGCATTTATAAATTCATGCATATTTATAAAGAAATCACAAAGGTTATTTTGATGTTTCTTGTGATTTAAAATTTCATTTCATTCATAGCATAATTTATATTGTAGATATATTCTCATAGGAAAACCCCTCTTCATTAGTTTTCTCTAAGTTAGAAATAATTTCAAACTTTGTATTTTGGGAAAAGTGCTATGCACTAGACACTTAGTAATTTTCAACATGGAGCTGGAAGACCAATGAAGGACTTAGCCAAAAACAAGACTTCAGAAGTATCTCCAAGGAGAAGAAACACTTAGAAGAAAATCAAGAAGAAGTTCATGAAGGACTTAGAAGAAAACAGGCTCTGGAAGCATCCTCAAGATGTCAAGCACTTAGAAGAAAAGTGAGAAGCAGTTCAAGAAGGCCAACCCCCTTTTATTCTCTAAGTCTCTCTCTCTGTCTTTTCTTCTCCTCTGAGATTTCATGAAGACTAAGTAAACCAAGACCAGCCTCGAGGATACAAGAACCATCAAGTCTGAAGATTCAGCAAGACCACCAAGAACTCAATCAAGACATCATCCAGAAGAAAGTTACAAGTCTGGAGATGAAGCCTGGAGGACAACTACATCTTTCTTTCTATCTTTTCCCTCTTTCCTAATCTTGTCTTTTAGACTTAAACAAATTTGATCATGATGTTATCATCTTGAAGTTGTTGGATCCTAACGGCATAGTGAGATGAAGTGGCCTGGAAACAAACCTTACATGTCCACGTACATGAGACCTGTTCCACAATTTAAGTGGCTGGCCGGGTGTCTGTCTCTCTCACTATAGTGAATGTCCAATTTACAAAGAGTTGATAATAATTGTTGATCACCTCGAACAAATGACTTAGTATTTCTCTCTAGGTATTTTGCACATCATGGCTAAGCCATTAGAGTGCTTGTTTAAAGAGGATATAAAACAAAGTATTTTTATCAAACTTAAGACCTTAGTCCTTAGTCATTCTTGACCCACCTATTTTACTTGCATTAACTTAAGAGATTTTTCATAGCATAACATGCATCTCTAGCCCTTAGAAATAATTTGCATATCATACATGACATGTTTTCCTTAGGAGTTTTATAAAACTTGTCGTTCATTTGATATGAGCATGTATGTTGATGATTGTGGTTGGTTGATTGTTGTATTGTTGTTTGCTATTAATGTTTAGATTAAACGGAGAGCAAACGTTCGTTGTTGAAAAGAGTTGTGAACAACGACAACATTCAAAGGCAAGTGGCACACCTCATAAACTTCCTATTTTTATATGCATTACTTAGTGTATTTTTTATGCATGTGTTGCAATGCTAAACCTGTGTAGAATCCCTTATACCTGTGTCTAGGTTCCTATGCAATACTTAGTAGAATTATTGATGCTATGGAAATGTTGTTTTGTGAAAATCTAAATTCTACTAAGTTAAGAATGAAACACCTGGGTGGTAATTGGTTGCATGGGTTATGTTGAGTGGCTACTCAGGTCCATGTCTATGGTTCCTGGAGTATGTACACTTGAGAATGGCCACCCAGGAACAGAGGAATCTGAAGAACTCCGAGTGACGATTGCTTCCAGTGCAGCCATTGCCATATGGGCTCTGGCTTGATCAATTATGTTGCGTGGACTCTCTCCGGCTTGACAAGCAGATGTAGGGGGATGTTAGGTGGAACGGGTCAAGCCAGGTGGGAGGGAAAATGCTTCTGAAAGATCTCGTCTCATTCTCTCCTTTCCTTATCACAAATGGTGTGTAAAGGATACCTTGGGTTGAATGGGTACAATGGTGAAAGTGCACAACCTCTGCAGAGTGTAAAACTAAGTACTTAGCCGTGTCCCCGGTTACGGACAATTTTGAGCAGCTGATCAAGGACGTCAACGGAGGATTCCACCATTCCAACTTCAGAAATAAAACTTGATGGGTAAACAAGGGAAGATGAGATTTATGGTTTTCATGCCATACTCGTCGATTTCAAGAAAAGGGTTTTCAAAAGAGTAGGAAAAATTGGCTTTATGCAAATTAGCCTTGAGCTCCACCAGCCAAATATGCATATAGGCTTTAGAGTTATTTCCTTGAGTGTCCACCATAGTGTCACTTGCCAGACTCCATTTATAATGGAATCTGACCCACGCTGTTGCAATATTTTTCTTATTGCAGATTTGATCAGATGACGAGTGAGGTTTCGTAAAGGTTTCGAGTCTACAACCAACATGTTTTCGCCTGTGGCAGCATGAAAGTTATAGAGACTCCCTGCTATTGTATTTCCGTTGTGTACTTTTTCAATGCTAGCTTTACGCTATGCAACTTGTATCAAATATTTTATAATTCTGGATCATCGATGTAATATAATTGATGCTTTGTTGTGATATTACATCGTAAACTGTGTGTGCAAATGAATCGATCCAGGGATTTGCACTATACACAGGAATCTGCCTTATTTAAAGTGCAGGTACGCTACATCATACCTTTGCCTTGATGACAATCTCTTTTGAGAGGGTTTATAATATGGAATTTAACGAACAAGAATGGTTGCAGTAACATCAAATACTACAAAGGTATGTGATGTTAGTCCATCCACATATATAGAGCAAACTCCCCCATAATTTATGCACGTGTGTATGAACATGAATTCATTGCATATATTATCGACCATTACCGATGGTGGAGTTTCCACTATATATATAAAACCAAGCAACGAATGCAAAGGCAAGGAAGGCAAATACTTAAGAATAAACCAAAGTATAAATCCAATTCCACACAACCCTCCAAAACTTCTCCCCCATTTGGAAAGGTAACATAATAAGATCTCCTTCATGATTTATGCATTTCTCATGATATGAGTGAAATCAAATGCACTTATCGAATGACGAATAGATGAAGGGGATCAAACTATATTGAGGATCCAAAAATTGCACAAGAAAGGTATCAATTGAAATCCACTGGAAGGATACCAATTGCAAAGGGGAAAAGCATTCACAAAGAAGCAAGCAATCAAGGGATCCAAAAACCAATTGAGCACAAGAAGATGTTATGATAAGATCAACCAAGTGTTCTAAAAATCAAGAGGGAACTCCTCAAGGTACATGCACAATGAAAATATTTGTATTTCAATATGGTGTGCATAACATGGAATCCTCACTCCCTCCTAGATTCTTTCGAACACAAAAAGGTGCAAGATTGTATAGGTAAGAAAATAAGTATACCTTGCAACAAACAAATGTTGAGCAACAAGAGAAAGAAGTGACAAATGAAGACTTGCTCAAACGAGAAAGGATGGGTGTGTCATGAAAATACATTTTAGGAGACTAAACAAGGATGTGCCTAAGCATCACCATAGTCTTTCAAACTATGAGGCGCATAGTGCATATCATGTATTTCGCAAACAAGCACACCCAAGAGGATAAATCAAATAGGATCACAAGCTTATTAAGAGGCAATGTGAAACCAATAAAAAAACAAAGCTTGTGCCTTTTAGAGATCATCAAAGAATCAAGAAAGTAATAAAAGGTGATCACTAAAGATTTTGAATACCAATAAAATATGTAACTACCTTCATGTGTATAAGTTTCTAAGTGGTCACTAAGTCCACAAAGAAACATGCACACACAATGTAGGTACAAGGTAAAGCACATGGTATCCAAGAGGAAGTCATAAATACACCGATAAGATTTTTGCTTACAAGGAAAGCACATAGCTCAAATTATTCTTAAAGGGTATAGATGAACTTCCAACACCAAGTTCTCAAAGTATCACAAATACCCACATAGGATAAGTGATAGTTGGGATACTTCGAGACACAAAACAAATATCACATAAGGCAAATGGTTTAAGAGAGTTCATCAATATTGCACATGAGAGATTTTGAAACGAATTTGCTAGATTAACATATTGGGGATGCGTGAATCATGAAAATGATTATATATAAATATATATTCCCCTTGATGTTTAATCATCCCGGCTAACTCACATTTGCAATGAGATGTTTTGAAAGAAACTTTGCAAAAACCATATCAAATGCAACTTAGAGAAACTCATGCCAAAGAACAACCTACACAAGGTTGAGAGCTAGAAGTATATGCATGAGTTAGATACTTGTTACCGAGATAGCATTAACGGTGTAGAAGATGAGAGTTTACAATCATCCAAGCTTGACTCCAAGAAGCACATGGTGAAGACATCTTCTTTAAAAGGAGGCAAGCTTCCAATGCATCTCCCATGTACCTAAAACAAATCAAGTACACAATGGTACCCAAACTAATTGGGTCCAAAGTAGTTAGTCCAACTACAATACATAGGACAAACTCCACAAAAATATGTGCATATTGATGTGAAATAGAATTTCATGCACATCTTAGCCATTTAGGATTTGATGGAGTTTATCCTATATATTGGATCAGCGAAAGTAAGCATGACATAAGATATACATATAGTAAATATGCATGCACAAAACTTTCAAGAACCAAACGAGATACAATTTGGACAAAACACGAAATAAATCAAGAAGCTACACAAAAGTGTGGCAAGAGAAAGATATGTCCATATTATATCAAAGACTCAAATCAACACATGATTCGAGAAACCAATATGAAAATATATCAAATGAAAACAAGGTCGAGGCTAAACCAATGAGCATAAGAAATAAAACAAGCAAACATGCTCGAAGGTTTCATCTCATCCAAGAAGATACACTAAGAACCATATGGGATGAGATAGCCAACTCCACAAAGAGGAGTAAGGTTCCAACAAATAAACCAAGCCCTCTACAATTTTCATGATGGCACAAAGTACCAAGACGAAAAAAGTTTGTCTTTCAACGAGACATGTCATCGGGATCAAAAACCAATTGAAGACAACTAATGTTCAATAACATATAGGGTTGCTCCCTCAAGATTTGTGCATTCTTTATGATCTTGTATATGAATACAAAATGCACACAAATGAGATCATCACTCACCATATACATTGTTAAAACATTAGTCATGTTCAAGAAGAGCAATAAAATACCAAACCAATTTTAAAGAAAAGTGTTCTAAAGAGTATAGAGTAGCTTCCCCATGATTAGTGCATTTTTAAGATCTTGTATGTAAATACAAAATGCACACAAGTGGGATCATTACCCTCCATATATCTTTTTGAACACAAAGTTCAAGAAAATCAATAATACCCGATAACAATTAAAAGGATTATGTTCTACTCAATGTAGGATAGCTCCCCCAAGAATAGTGCGTTACCTAGAATTAAGTCTTCGAGTGTAAATGCACAACAATGGGATCCTTGCTTTTATTAACTCAAGAAAGTTCAACACAAATTATGAGTAGAGCAACAAAAGGATCCAAATGAAGCAAAGAAGACAAAAGGATGGTTAAAGCAAAACAAACTTGACGATATAAAAATACAACTTTAAGAACAATAGCCAATATGAATATGATCAATAAATTTACCACAAATATAATTATCACTTGTCAAAGACAATGATTGTATGGAGATACCTCTCGGTGATAGATGGAAAATATTTTCAAGATCATATTCACAAACATAAGCATGTGGCAAAAGATAAGAATTGAAAAACATGCTTATATAGAGATTCTTGATAACTTCACATATTCAATGATCATACTAAGCATCAAGAAACTCTCTCACAAACAAGATACCAAAAGATGGGTGAACAAAATGCATTTAAGCAACTATGGAACTTGTTTGAGTACCATGTCACCTAGGAACAAGATAATCAACAATATCAACTCTAGGTGACACTACCTCTCATGTTCACATTTTCTAGGCTTGTAATATGCACATAGCTTATTACTCCCCCATAATGTGATAATCCATTATTTTTAACAAGAGGCAAAAGAAATCCAACAAGAGATAATTAATGGACATTAGAAATTGAATTTCTCATGAGTAAGACATATCACAGAGAGAGTAGATAACATTGATATATCACCACTAAGTGGTAGTCCTCATGAATACACATTTTAGGGTGGTGAGTTACCAAAAAGCACATCACTCCCCCAAAATGGGATAGTCCATTAATATCCCTACAAGAGCCACTTAAGATAAATGCAAATAGGCAAGAGGCTCAAAACATACATGGTGTGCAAACCAACATACACAAGGTTGATTACTCAACATAAGTAAGTAGAGAGCACAACACATATAGACACTTGTAAGGTACAAAACCAAACACATGCAAGGGTGCAAGTAACTTTCAATGCATACATATGATTTAAATACAAGTTACCGCAAGGAGGAGCATTGGATATATGCTAAGACAATATAATCCACTTGACTTGACTTGAGATAATATGGATGATGAAGATCCCTTAATTCTTCATGATGTAGTCAAGTCTCCAATGTCCTCCGCTTACACCTATTGATCAAGTCTTAGCTTGTTGGTCCCGAACCAAGTTGGGTCCTAAGAGGTTAGTCACAATAGGCTCGGAAACCCAAATGGTTCTTTTCTTGACACCACTTTGAGTAACAATAACTTTGGCAAACACATTGCCAACCTTATCCTTCCGAAGAGAATGGACATTATCAATAGTAGAAGGGTTGGATAAGGTACCTTGAGTGCATGAAGAAGCAAAGTGATCCTTCCCACGACATTTGTAGCAAAGTCGGCTTTTACCTTTCTTTTTGGGAAGGGAAGGTTCTTCAACTCGGGAAGCTTGAGTTGGGACTTGAGGTCGCTTCCCTTGTTGCTTCTCACTAAGAGGCTTCTTCTTCAATGGGCAATATCTAACATGGTGCCCTTCAACCTTGCACTTAAAGCACACAATCTTGGCCGAATCAATAGCTTATTCTTGGCCCTTCTTCTTGACGAAATTGTGCTTCTTCTTGACATTGGACTTGTTCTTGTTATTGGAGTTGAATCCAAGTCCACTCTTGTCATGAGGAAGTTGTTGCACTCTCAACATGTTGTCGAGGGTGGACTTCCCTTCATGACACTTCTTCAAGTCTTTCTTCAAAGAAGTGACTTGTGCCTTGAGCTCTTTAAGTTCCTCTACATGGTTAGTTTCAAAACAAATACTAGAGGAAGTAGATGCTACATTGTTAGAGCAACAAGGCAAGGAATTTAATTCATCACAAGATTTAGCAATGGTATGTGATGTAAAATTACTAGTACTAGCACATTGCAATAAAGCATTAGTAGTAGAACTTGTGCTAGTGTCCACAAGAGGCTCACAAGATTTTACCTTCATAGTGACCGCCTCATGAGCTAACTTTAGCTTAGCATGGGATGCTAGGAGATCCTCATTAGAGCTAAAAAGCTTTTCATGAGTTTCTTCCAACTTCCCATACTTGCTAGTTAGCAAATCAAGTTGAGCCCTTAGCTCAACATTCTCCTTCAAAATAGATGCTTCACACAAAGTGGAGTTAGTAGCACAAGCATCATTAATATTAGAAATGGAAGGAGACAACATGACAAGCTCAATATTTAACTTAGCATTTTTTCTTTACTAAGCACATTACATTTAGCAATAGCATGGTCATGTTCTTTAGTGAGTTTAGCAATTACTTCATTGTTTAACTCCTCACTAGATTCCAATCTCTCCTCGAGAGCAACCCGAGTTTCTTGCTCTTCCTCAAGAGCATTCTCAAGATTATGGACCTCACCCGCGGAATCACGAGCAAGACCCCACCCTTCATGACAACGGGTCTCCATAGCCTCAAAGGTCTCCTTGAACTCAAAAATGGTAGTCATGATTTCTAAGAAGTTATCATGAGCATTTTTTTTATTTACGAGAGCATGAGAGACAATGTCAACCTTCTCCTTAATTAGATCATCATCATCATTATCATCATCATGAGATATATTGGAGTGCACGGTAGGTGATACCTTGTACTCCTTAGCCATTAGGCAAATGTGAGTAGTGGATGAAGACGATGAAGAGACACTTGAAGCACCTTTGAGGTCCATGTCTTGTTCCAACAATTGTTGGGATTCCTCTACATTGTTAGCCAAACAAGTACTAGAGGAAATAGAAACATCTTGATCATGGCAACAAGACAAGGAAAGCATATCATCACGAGATTTAGTTAAGCAACTACTACATGATATGCAAGGACTATCAACACTAGCATTTAAGACATTTGAAGTGCTAGAGGTGTTTAAGTCCAAAGATAGAGCATTGCAATAAGATGGGTGAGAAGTATAGTCAATAGTGGATTCACCGTCAAGATTGCAATTTCTATCACCACTCACCATATCATTACCTTGTGGCAAACCACATGTCGGTGAAGTGGAGGAAGTCGTGAGCTCATCACGACCGGATGTGGAAGGAGGACAATCATCTTTGGAAATGTTGGACACCTCATATATATCTTGAAGTTTTGTCCATAATTCATGAGCGCTCCGAAAAGGCATGATTGACGCAAGTACTACATCGCTCAAAGCACATATGAGACCATTAGATGCTAGAGTATCGAGATAAGAGTTTTTCTCATCCTCTAAAGATAATTCTTGTGAATCCTTTGGAGGAGAAAAACCCATATCTACAATACTCTCTAAATTTGAACCCATGTCTCTAAAAAGATTAAGCATGCGAATTTTCCAAACATCATAATTTGTGCCATCGAATCTATAAGTGGGATTGTGCACTAGATCTCTAAACGACAACTTTATCTCAAGGCGGTTAGTCCTAATAATGAGATAACCTGGCTCTGATACCAATTGAATGGATAGACGTCGCCTAGAGGGGGTGGGTGAATAGGCGATTTAAAACTTTTTCCGAGGGGCCGGAATATCCGGTCCAAGGATGACCCGGAAATTCCGGTATGCTTGATAAAGGCGGAATAAAACTAGAGGTT
Organism: Poa annua; assembly: GCA_026929855.1. Taxonomy (NCBI): domain Eukaryota; kingdom Viridiplantae; phylum Streptophyta; class Magnoliopsida; order Poales; family Poaceae; genus Poa; species Poa annua. Next base: position 116,156,636 of record CM049428.1, on the reverse strand, counting down.
TACTTTAACAAGCATACAACCTATATATAAATAGTAGGCTCACCTATGTGCACCAACAACTTATGCTAAGCAATACAAGTAACAAGGGGATAGCAAGATATATGACTTCAAGCACGAAGGCTATCACAATGTAAAGTGCATAAGTAAAGAGCTCGGGTATAGAAATAACCGAGGCACGCGGAGACGAGAATGTATTCCCGAGTTCCACCCAAAGGGTGTACATCTCGTTTGAAGAGGTGTGCGCAACCACAACAGGTTAGCCGCAACGCCACAAAGGCTCACCTTCTTCTCCTGATGAACTCAACCACAAAAGGTTGCGAGTTCACCTTCCACTATTGATCTCCTTTGGGGCGGAGATCGAATCCCGTACAACTCTTGAGGCACACACCCACAACTTAATTGGGGGCTCCCAAGTCTTGAGGCACACACCCACAACTTAATTGGGGGCTCTCAAGTGACCACAAAAGGTCTTGGCCACAAAAGGCCGGCCACAAAAGGCGTCTAGGGTCCAAAGACCCAAGAGTAACAAGCTCACAATCTTCCACTTCCACGAATCTCGTTGAGAGCACAAACCGATGCAAATGCAATGGCAAGAGCACACGAAGTGCTCAAGTCCTTCACTCTCAAATTCCAACACAACAACAAATGTTTATGGGGGAATAAAAGAGGAAGAACAAAGGAAACCACAAAGGAGTCAAATCCTTCACTCCCAAATCCCACTAAAAGCAACTAATGCTTATGGGGGAGAAGAGAGGAAGAACAAAGAAGAAGAACCACAAAGGAACTCCAAGAACTAGATCCACTAAGTTCCCCTCACTTAGAGGAGAGATGGATTGGTAGGATTGTAGATCTAGATCTCCTCTCAACTTTCCCTAAAGAATATGGAAGAATCAATGTAGGGATTGAGAGGAATCAAGATTTCCAATGTCAACAATGGAGTAGGAGAGAGAGGAAATTCGTGCTACCTTGGTTGGGCAAGGGAAGAAGAAGGGGAGGGGTATTTATACCCCCTAGAAAATAGAACCGTTGCACCCAGAATTTAGACCGGAAATTCCGCCCAAAAGTGAAATTTCCGATCTGAATTTCCGGTTCCAATCAGTGCCTCTTTTTCGAGAAAAACTGCGAGAATCGTATATTCCGATTCAGTCCAGAATCGGATATTCCGAGTGACTGAAAACTGACAGAAACAGCAAAATCAAAACTGCAATATCTTTTCCATCCGGACTCCGTTTTCGATGATTTTTGGCTCGTTGGAATCGTTACAACGAGCTCTACTTGAATATGCATAGAAACATCATAGTCCATCATGTGAGGATAAAACAAAATGGAGAAAGTTTTAACTTTCCTAAAACATGTAAACCGGTAAAACCTCCAATATCAAAAACGTAACAAGATATTCATACGAAATCCGTTTTTGATGAACTAGAGCTTAGTATGGAGATAAACCAAGCTCTAAATCCTCACATGGATGAAAGCCAACAAGTTTTCAAAAGTAAGACCGTTTCTGATGAACAAGAGCTTGACATGGAGATGAACCAAGCTCTAGTTCCTCACCACCATAAAAGCCAAATAAGAACCAAGAAATATGATATGCCAAGTATGCAAAGGTTTGAGCTCTCCACAACGATGCGATCAAGTTACTAACTTGAGAGCCCCTCTTGATAGTACGCCTATCTATCCTATAGCCCTATCAAGATCATACCTTTGCCTTGAGCATTCCACTTGAGTTAGATGAAGACTATCTTGATCTCTTAAAGTGGTTCATCTTTTCTTGATTGCGCGTCCAAGCACATGCTTGATGAAGACTTCTCCAAATACTCCCCCATGCTCACAATGGGAGAGTCTCGCTTAGCTTCATCTTCACGTATCCATTGCAAGCACCAAGCATAGGATCTCTTCAATAAGCCTCTCTTGGTCTTGGTCTTGCACATCTCACCTTTGTGTGTTGATCAACATCTTGATCAACCTTGTATCTTCCAACATTTCTTCACTAATATGATGAATTGAATCCTTCAAGACATACTTGCAATATGCTCCACTCAACACATTAGCTTCAAGAGTCCAACGCATGAACTCCATAATTCCATGGACATGATCTATAATGATATCTCAATGCAAACATTAGTCCATAGAGATTGTCATTCAATTACCAAAACCACACATGAGGGAAAATGCTCTTTCAGAACCGCTTCCCTACCTACGAACTTTGTACCACAACGTCGATCGTATAATTACATGTTTAAGCATCCCTTTCGGGCCCTCCATTGAAAATGCTTTGCCGACTAAAGAGAGAGAAACAGACACCCGCCAGCCACAGATACAGTGCAAGCCGTATGTCAGTAGTGGAACCAGTCTCTTGTAAGCGTACGCGTAAAGTCGGTCTGGGCCGCTTCATCAACTCAATACTGAAGGCATCGCAAGTGCACGCTAGAGGGTAGCAAATATAAGAAAGACATCCTCATTCAACATGAGTTCTAACCGTACCAGCAATACTACGCAAAGATCGGCTATGATACCACTGAAGGGTTTCCGGTGCAGAAAACAATAATTTTTCTAGCGTATGAAACCCTAACTAGGCAGGATCTATCTATCTAGTGCATGTGATGATGGTGGCGAAAAGGGTTACATTACCTCCATGTAGACCGATAGCGCGGATTACGCTCCCGCACAAGCGTTGACGATGAAGTCGTACGTAGCCGACCTCGAGGTCGCGGAGAACTTGACGCGACGATGTAGACGATGACGCCGGGGTGTCGACGATGACCTGCGTCGACGGGCGTCAGGCGGAAGATGGCGGGGCGCCGGCGACAGGGGGGTGGCGTCGGCGGCAGGGCTGCTGGGTGGGCGAGACGACGTCGCCCAGGCTCCTCAAATGTGGTGCCTCCGAGCACTCGCAAACATACGGAGCTTAACAACAACCCCCGGTCATTCAGATCCAGGTGAAATCGTAGGGGTAGAACTTTTCTGGAATCCCGCAGGGCAACGGTGCCCGGAGCTATAGCTTTGGTGGAGAGAGGAGGCAAAACGGGCGGAGAAACAACTTGGCCGGCCTGCTACAAATTTAATTCTATTTTCCATGAATTAATCCAATTAATATGCATTGCTATATAATGCGGGAGGGGGTGTGCAAACACCTTGCCTCCCCCATGTGGGACTAAACAAAGGAGGAGGTGGGGGGTGGCGCACCCACCATGGGCTGGCCGAACCAGCCATGGGGCCCACCCCCTTTATTGGTGCGGCTCCCACTAATGGGCCCCAATTAGCCCATTAGGTGGGTTGCCCCTTTTTCCTTTATTTTTAATTAATATTAAATTAATATAAAACACTATTAATTCAAAATTAATATATTTACATATAATTTAATCTCCCATGACTCCGAAACATTTTCCGAACCACCCGAACATCTTTCAGACATTCCTGGAACCATTCCAGACCTTCCCGGAACTCCTTCCAGAGCACCGGAACTCTTTCCGGATCATTTCTCTCTCTCTCCAGTAAAATCCTATATTATTCCAGAACCTTTCTCCCGGTGTCGTTAAGACCTTAAGTTTGTTACGCTACGGTTCGAGAACACTCCAGACATGGTCGAGACACTCCGCTCACCAATGACCGTCAGGGATACCTGGACGCATATGATGGCCCCTTGTGCATTCTACGAATATCGTCGTTGAACCATAAATATGATATTCATTCCCTTTGTTTTTACGATACTACCTTGTCCGAGATATGATCGAAAACAATCGATGTCCATGTTGTATCTCGTTACCGAAAAAGGTTACTAACTCGTCTGTGATATTACATCTCCATGACCTAGTCATAAGCTGCGCAACTATATAGATGCAATCTCACCGAGTGGGTCCAGAATATCTTTCCATTACAAGAATGAACAAATCCCGCTCTTGATCCTTATGTCTCAACACTCGTTCGGGATACCCAAGATGGACATCGTTATTGCCATGCTATATAAGACACAACGTTTGATGCTCTCAAAGTACCCCTATGAAGGCAGCGATAAGTATGGTCTCACGGTCTAAGGAATAAGCTATCATATTATCATCTATTGCAAATGACAAACATCATAATACGATCTTATTGCAATACTTTGTGTATGTCCATCATCTTCTTCAACTAATAAGATGACCCCATTGTCAACCGACATCATTGTCCTTGATCGGGAATCTCGATCAACTGTTGCCCAATGGACTAGTTTATATAGAGGCTTACTAGGGACTCTGGTTGTCTATGTATCACACGTGTATTAATAATTTCGTATAATACAGTTATAGCATAATACACAAACCTATTATAAACTTATGAGATAATGCAATAATACTAATTATTTATTTGCCTCTAGGACATATCTCCTTCAAGTGGGAGCTAAGTAGCTTTTTCTTGATCTTATATGCGGAACGCATATTTAAGTGGGAGCTAGGTGTCATTTTTGATTTGGTATGTAACGACATATTGAATGACACAGATCCTCTAGTGGAGTGTAAAGGATTATTTAAGTGATTAAATTTTCTATGAAATGAAGTTAGGAGTATTAGGCATCTGATTTATAATTGTATAAATCGTAAGGGGCTTAATAACATTAGGTCGGAATATTTCCTAAGTTAAGATTCTGAAGTGTTTCAGAATAGAACAACCAAAGAAGATTGTTCTTGCTTGTGTGACTAGGTGAAATATTAAGTTTATCTTGGCATTTTCAGTGATAGAAAATGGTGTTCGACATTCTCTATGTATCAGACATAAATTCTATCAGACTGAAAGCTCGGCTTGGTGTGACCCGAGTTCTTGGTTGAAGAACAGGTTCTATAGTGATCCTTGTGTGGATCAATGAACAAACGTTAAGTATATTTTTCAGTGTCTATGAGAACTGAAGATATGTTTTCTAGTAAAGGGTAAGAGTGAAAAGACAACTTACCGTAAAACGGTTACGATGATGAAAGTTATTACACTAGCCCATACAACTAGAATTCTCATATAGGAGATGTCCTTTATTTTGAAGAAAGACATGGTTAGCTTGCGAAGTCGCATATGAATGCATTGTCGCATAATCTACATAGGTATAGAAATATATGGCAACTTCAGAAGTAGCAACTTCAGAAGTAGCAACTGTCCCTTAATAGATCTCTTATACTTTTAAGTCCCATGCTACGGGTATGTTCGAGTCTCACTCCATCAACTAGGATATATTTGACCTTCATCGTAAGATACGGGTTAATGTCAAACTAGGTGACATAGAAGTGTTGCAAAGCACATATAGGTCTCAATGTGTGAGATCTATTTGCTGTATTCCTCTTCCACGAGACGAGCAGGCACCAAGATGCTATGGGTGTTGAGCTTTTACCAAGTTGTAAACTAGATTAAGTGTTACTCTAGTGCAAGTGGGAGACTGAAGGGAATATGCCCTAGAGGCACTTAATAAACATAGTTTATTGGTTATATTCCAATGTTTCATTATATGTTTTATACCATGCTATAATTGTATTAAGCGAAAACATTAATACATGTGTGGTAGATAAAACAACCAGGCCCCTATTAGCCTCTACTAAGACTAGTTTCGTTGCGCGATTGATGATCGAGGTTTTCCGATCATAGGGCATGGCGCCGGTCAGCAATGGAAGTCATATCGCTGGTAGAACGATGTGATGGACATACCCATATTTGTAGGACGTAGTCATTACGCCTTTCACCGTGAGACCAACTCTTATTGTTATTCCTGGAAGATACTTTGATTGCACCAAACGTCGTATCTTATTTAGTATGACAATAACGGTGATACTTTTGGGTATAGGAAAGGGGTAGTTGAGACGAGGGGTCAACGGCGGGATTTGTCAGTCCGTATAGCCGGATAGATACTCTAGGGCCCACTCGGTGAGATTATGTCAAATGAGTTTGCAAACAAGTGACTAGGTCACCAGCTGACATAATATCATAGACGAGTAGAAGATAGCGATGTCGGTAACGAGATCATGCTAGGTATGGAGATATCTGAGAATGATACTCGGACACGCTAAGTATCGCTATGACAAAAGGTTTAAGACTAGACGTCCAGGTTTGATAGATGAAAGTCATTCGTTATATCACAGTGATTAATTCATGGGGTCCAGGCCTACGAGTTAGTCATTGATCGGAGAGGAGTCTCGATCATGTCTGTTATTATATCGAACCGCTAGGGTAACACACTTAAGAGGTTTCGACAAGACATCCGGAAAGGAAAGAGATCACCGGGAACGTCCCGGGAATGGTCTGATGGAGACCGGGCAGCGACAAAATAGTTTTCAGAGCTAGAATAAATTATATATAATATGTTTGATATTAGTTAGTGTAATTAATGTTTAAATATGATTTTATATATTTATTTTCGAATTTATTTAGTCTGATTTCCCTAAATGGGCCTTCTGGTGAAAGAAGGCCCATGGGGGGGGGGGAACCCCAAGGGAATTCGTTGGGGAAGGCTTGGCCGGCCTAGGTGGGCCAAATGGGGCCCACCTAGGTCCCGCGCACCCTCATTGGCCGCACCAGGCATGTGGGATAGTCCCACATTGCCTAGCTGGTAAGGTTGGCTCCCCCTGGGAGCCTATATAAGAAGGGGCACCCCAGTCCTTTTAATTCACCCCAATTAATTCTCGATTTCTCCTCGATCTCGTGATTCCCTTTGTCGGAGTTGCGCCGAGGAGGATAAGAGTTCTCTCTCCACCATAGCCCGCTGCCGCGCTGTTGGTGTTCTGGTCCAAGTCTTCCGCTGCTTGTCCTGGACTGGAGATTCGGAGGCCGTCGTCTCCACCGTATGTGTGTAACGCCCTGCGAGGTGCTGCGCTAGCGGTACTCAAAGGCCTACTTCCTCCACCTGACCTCGAGGTCATCTTCGTCGCGTCGAGTTCTTCGTGACCTAGAGGTCGGCTATGTCGTCTTCGTCGTTAACGCTTGTGCGGGGGCGTAATCCCCACTATTCGGTCTACGAGGGTATGTATTCCAATCTCCGCCGTACTTCTATATCTGCATAGTATAGATCTTGTCTAGTTTAAGGATATCGTTGCTAGTAATTTTTTTGTTTTCTGTCTGCGATCCCCTTCACCTTCAACAGCAGGACTGGGTGTTTTTGCAACACGAGAAGACCATAACAAGCGCACTGATGTCTTTATATTTGCAGCAGCTGAGAGTGTTTCGTCAGTTCCTATTGCAGAAGCTAAAGCATTTATGCTTGCAGCTGGATTAGCAAATCATCTGAAGATTCAAAATGCAGGCTTCTTCACAGACAATGTCAATGTGGCGGGCTCAATTTTAGCTCCCTCCATTGCACATTCCTCTGTCCTTTGAGAGATCAGGCCACTGGTGGTTTAAATTAACCAATGTCAGCATTCAATAAGGCCATCAGTTAGACATATCTCAAGAACCTCCAACACAATTGCTCACAACTGCGCACATCAGGCTTTGCAATCCTTTCCATTGCAGCCTACTCTTTATTACATGAATATAGCTCATAGCAGTGCTCCTTGTCCTGTTTTGAATTATTTTACAAATGTTTACGATCAGGACGATGTAATCATCTCTGTACTCTGCTTTTGAGCTATGGAAATGAGGGCACGAATGTGCCACCCCTTGTTCAAAAAAGAAGAATGGCCACCTAAGAAAACCTTGCCGCAGCGGAGTCGTGAAGCCCACGTCCAGTGCCACCATCTCATATCTACTGTCTTCTCCATCGCCATCTCCTCTCACTCTCAAAACCGTGTCGAACTAAACACGCACGTCACGGCAAATTCCAAGACCTAGTCGCCACGCTGGTTCATGAGATCCACACCACACATTGTAACCCAAACCACATGTAGTAGCACGCTAAGCTAAGCTGGTCGCCTAACCAATACCCTGTGATCCATCTCTCGCTCCGGCCGGAACCTAGCCATCACCATTCGCCACCATGCCATCCGTGAAGGTGAGGCCTCCGTCCCCAGCGCCGGCCGTCGTGCTCCTCCTCCTCGTGGCAAGCTTCGCCGTATCCCAGGCGGGGGTAAACTGCGGCGCCCCCGTTGCTTCTCCCTCCCCAGCACCACAACCGGCGTCCACCGCCGCCGCCAACAGCAGCACGTTCCGCGCCAACCTCCAAACGCTCCTAAACGCGCTCCCACAGGCCGCCACCCCTCCCTGGTCTCCAAACCTCGCTACGACCTGGCCTTCGACGCGCCGCCTCCGGGTCCGGCTGCTCCACCGCCGCCGGTGCCCTCGCCGTCTTCCAGCGGAGGAATACCCGGTGAGTAACTTTACGGCTGGAGTAGAAAATTCGCGTCAAAGTCCGCGTGGAGAAGATATCAGAAAGCGAGGTTTCCATTTTTGGCCAACACTTAGTCAACAAACAGTTTTTAGAGACCATAATGGTTGTACTGCCGTCGTCATCGTTCTGACCGAGCTCCACCATTTCCTGCACGGCTGCTCAACCCTCGTGCATGCATGGAGAGACAATAATATTGCTGATTAATTAACCGGATAAAAACATCCATGCAGGAAAGAGGAGATCATCGAAACGTGCCGTCGTCCTTGCAGCGGCGCTCTCAGTCGGAACACTGCTCCTGCTACTCTTCGTACTGGTTTGTCTATACAGGCAGAGGAGAAGGATAAGGGCACCACGAGGTATATACAGTCGCTGCTTGCACGAGCGGATTTTAGGAGCATTGCTTCAGCCAAGTACTAACAGATTCACTCGATCGCGTGTGAGACCGACGTATAGATGATGGTGGAGAAGAGAGCAGCAGCAGGTGCGTTTTTCCGGAGCAATTCACTCTGCCGTTGCTGAGGGCTGCGACGGGCAACTTCGCCGCGGAAAACAAGCTAGGAGAGGGAGGCTTCGGGCAGGTTTTCAAGGTAATCGATCGATCAGTTAGCAAGCAGACATGCTATTTCTGCTCTCTGCTTAGTGCTTACTGTTTCGACAATTCGATTCGCAGGGTATACTGCCGAACGGGCAAGTGATAGCGGTGAAGAGGCTCTCCCAGAGCTCCTCACAGGGATTCCACGAGCTGAAGAACGAGCTGCTGCTGGCCGCCAAGCTCCTGCACCGGAACCTCGTGCAGCTCCTTGGGGTCTGCCTGGAGGAGCAGGAGAAGCTGGTGGTGTACGAGTATCTGCCAAACAGAAGCCTGGACACCGTCCTTTTCGGTAAGTTATATGAAATTTCTCTGACGAACTACTCTTCCTTTTATTTCAAGTCCCAGCAGCTCCTAGATATTGATCGATCTTTGGTCGCAGATAATGGTGGGAGGGGCCGGCGGCGGCATGGCCTGGACTGGAGGCAAAGGTACACGATCATTTCCGGGATCGCTCGTGGCCTGCTGTATCTCCACGAGGAGTCGCGCCTGAGGGTCATCCACCGAGACCTCAAGCCCAGCAATGTCTTGCTGGACGAGAACATGAACCCCAAGATATCGGATTTCGGGCTGGCTCGAGCGTTCCGGGGAGACCAATCCAGAGATGTCACCAAGCGAGCAGCTGGTACCCTGTAAGTTGACCGATACATTTCCGCTCTGTTTTGTCTGAAACTATAGTTACTGATATATGGGCGCACGCATGCAGTGGGTATATGTCGCCGGAGTACGCGTACTCCGGCCACGTCTCCACCAAGTCCGACATGTACAGCTTCGGAGTCATCGTGCTGGAGATCGTCACGGGTCGAAGGAACAGCAGCCCCTGCCAAGACGCCAACGACAACAACTTGCTAAGCGATGTAAGCACCCGCATCTGACGAGTAATTCATTGGCAAGAGGGAGAACCTCACTACTCAAACTCCACACATACAAAATTTCGACTTAATTAGGGCAAAACAAACATGATTACATTTTCAGGAGGATTGACTACCAATCCTATCTATGACACTACCAACTGGAACTGCATGCTTAATTGATATCAACATTATAATTACATGCTTAGTTGCTTAGTTGATGTCAAAAATATAATTGCCTGTAGGTGTGGGAAAAGTGGAGGTGTGGAACAGCAACGGAGATAGCGGACGCATCACTGGGAAAACACTACCCTCGGTCTGAGATGCTCAGTTGCATGCACATCGGGCTCCTCTGTGTCCAGAAGAAACCTGAGCTGAGGCCCAACGCGTCGGAGGTCATGCTGATGCTCAACAGCCAGTCCACGTCAAGGCGGACACCCTCTAGGCCGGCGTTCTATTCCGGCCCCTGCACCAGCAGTGACACTTCACGTGTTAGTAGCAAAAACGTCTCAAAGAATGATGTGACCATGTCAGAGCTTGAACCGAGGTAGCTGCTTGGGTAGAGAAGATGGAAAATAAGAAGGTTCTAATACATATGATACATGAGGAACATCTTCAAGTAGTCGACGGTCAGATCACTGTAAACCGGTTCCCTCGCTGGTCGTCTTCTTCCGATGACGAGGGAGGCGGCGATGGCTTCCCGGCGACCCCGGTGACCTCAGGCGGCAGCTGACCGGCGGCGTCCCTGCCCCGTAATCACCTACTCCCTGCTGTCCGGCAACCAACTACCTCACCAGGTCGGTGATGGCGGTGGTAACGCTGGAGGGCCGGAGTTGGGCGGATATCGCGGATGAGGACGACGTGGCCGCAGCCCTAGAGGAGGACCCGGTCGCCAGAAGCACGCCGCTGCTGGCTCCGACCTTCGGGGAGTTCTTGGCCATGGCGACGAGGGGGAGCTCGCGAGCGGCGCGCCGTCGCCGGCCGGTGACGCTGGGAAGCCCTCAGGTGAGGTCTGATCCGGTGCCGGACCTCTTACGCGAGCTCACGGCCCTGGCGGAGGAGGTGACGCTGCAGCGGACGGTGGCGACGGCGGCGACGGCGGCGGGCTCTCGCGCTGGCGGCGGCACTCTCCTGACGCAAACGAACCCTAGCCAACGAAGCTTAGGTGGGCTAGTTGGGCCGCGTGGGCCGCTGGTGCAGGGGGTCCTAGAGGGGCGTCTAACGGGCCGTCGGCCCACGGAACAGGCGGGTCGCGCTGTCGGGTGTGGCCCGGGCCCAAGTAACCCCACGACGGGGACCTACGAATCCATCCGGTTCGGAACCCTTTCCTTCCCCGCACGATTCCCAGCCGCCACACCTGAGTCGCACGCGTTTTCCCTAGCCCTGACTACCCAGCCCTCGCGACCGCCACCGGCGCTCGTCGTCGCCGACGCCATGAAGCGCGACCGCGACCGCGTCGAGGACTTGGACGACGACGTCCACCCCCGCCGCCGGGCACGCTCGCCATCCTCCCCACCGCCTCTCGTCCGTGCGCGACCCCGCTCGCCTCCTCCCCGTCGGTCCCCAGTCCGGCAACCGCCGCCTCCCCCGTATAGGGTCCCGGGCCGCGGCGCGGCGCCGCTGCGCAGGTCGCCGGACCTCCGGACCAGAGACCAGGAACGGTCCCGTGCTCCACCTCGGGGAGGAGCCCCTCCGCCCCGCCGTTCCTCACCCGCAAGGTCGCCAGGGCGGGCGATCTCGTCTGTCGGGCGTCCAGGGAGGCAGAGCTCCGCAAGAACCTGGTGGCTCGGGAGCAGGGACGGGCGCGTTCCCCGGGACGGTCCTCGGAGGCGGGTTCGTGGATTAGGGACCGCGCGCACAACGCCCAGCCGCAGCCCCCGCTGAGACAGCCCATCCCGGACGCCGCGAACGGTGGGCCAACAAGGAAGAAGCTCAAGAAGAGGAAGAAGACCTCGAGTGGGGTGGACGGCGGGACAGGAGGGGGCCTAGGTGGGCTCCCTCTTGTTCCGGCCTCGACTGCCCCTCGCGTGACCCGAGTATCTCTACCCAGGTTGGGATAGCTGCGCCCCTTCCTCCGGTTGCGGAAGGGCGGGACTCGCCGTCGAGACGCATGTGCTTCAACTATGGAGCTACGGGCCACTATCGTTCGGACTGCGCACGCCCTCCGTGTTGTTTGAGGTGTGGAGACCCCGGACACGCCATTGGTGAGTGCCCCGTTCAGCCTGTCGTGCTTCACCGGTCCCGGCTAGAGACTTTGGGCCTTGGACTCGAGGGACTCTTCTTCTTTGTTGACCTAGGGGGGGAGCCGAGGTTGGCACCCCAGAACCAGGCGACATTGACAGTGCTCCCGGACCAGCTGTCGGGGATCGCTACCGTGCTCACTATGGAGACCCTGAGGGAGGACCTGGCGTGGATTTCCCCTGACCACCAGTGGCAGATTCGGGAGCTCGCTCCCTCTGAGTTCTCCGTCGTGTTTTCCTTGACAGAGAGTCTGAGGCTCTGCTGCACACTGGACGAGTCCTTTTACACCCTGCCGCTCACCAGGATCCGTGTCTCCATCCGCCCCTCCGCAGTCGTTCCCTCGGCTATCCCAGCCCTCCAGTCTGTCTGGATTTGCCTTTACGGACTACCAGAGGAGGCCCGGACGCAGTCTACTGTCGAGTTGGTGGCCCAGCTGATGGGTAGGTTTGAGGAGGTAGACACTGACTCCCTGGCCGGCGAGGATCCAGTCCGTCTACGCGTCCTAGTCCCCGACCCAGGCCTAATCCGCGAGGACTTGCCGCTGTTCTACTTTGAGGGTCGGGGAGGGAACCGGGGAGCGGTGCTACGGGTTGTCCTTGAGGGGGGGGCAGCCCCCCCCCCCCTCGGCGGTGACAGACTCGGCGAGGGACCTGTCGGACGAGGAGGGTGACCCGTCTGCCTCCCCCGGTGACGACGACGACCCAGGCCTAGACGACCACCAGGTGTCCGCTACCTCTGCTGAGGCCCTGCCGGCTCCGGCACAGGTTTCCTCACCTGTGCCCCCGGTGACTGCTGGTTCTACCTCCGCGCTGGCCCCTCTGGCCCAGGTGCAGGCTTCTTCGCCTACACCCCGCCCTGCTCCAGTTGTGTCGGTTCACTCTCAGAGTGCGCCGGCCAAGCTGCCGCCCGTCGACCGCCCGCGGACTTCCCGCCCTGACCCTCCAGCACTCGTGACCCCTCCTCTTGCTCAGTACGACACCAACTTTGGCTTGCCAGGGTTGGACGCCTCTACACTAGGCATGTTGCCTACTGAGCCAGAGGAGGATTGCGGGAGTGTGGGGTTGGAGGTGGCTCCGCCGTCGTCGCCGCGGTCTGTTGGTGCTCTCTGCTACGTCTTCTCGCCAGGATCGACTCCCACCTCGCCTGCGCTATCACCTCCTACGGTCCCAGCTACTCCGGCGACCAGTACCTGTGTGCTGCCCACGGTCTTCCCCGACACTCCTATGGGGGGTACACAGCCGGTTCTGGCCCGCCCCAGCCGACAGGCAGCTTCGTTGCCCCAGACACCCCGCGTTAGCGCCAGGCTGGCCTCAGCAAGGGGTGGGCTGGCGATGCCCACGCCGACAGTGCAGGAGTTGGCGATCCAGAGGACCGCTGCCAAGAGGAGCCTAGCAGGTACGTCACGTCGCTCACCTCTCGTTTCATCGGGTTCGAGATTCTCTGCCCTGGATGAGGTCCCTTTGGACCACTTAGTGCAGGTGGCCGACGGGTGTGGCATTGTTTTTTGGGGCGAACGAGGAACCAAGCTTGAGCAGGTGTCCGCCATCAAGGCAAAGGAAGTGTACGAGGGGGCTATTGCTACCGCACGGGCTCAGGTCGAGCCTGTGCAGGAGACGGCCCCTCAACCTGCCTCCTCGGGACAGGTGTCACCTCCCTCGGCCTCCGACGTGACGAGGGCGCCCTCTAGTGAGCCTCCTCCCATCGTTCCTCCTCAGGTGGGGAGGAAACGCGGGCGGCCGCCGAAGGGTGGCCCCCAGTCCTCGTCCGCTAGTAGAGCACGTTCGGCCCCCCTAGTGAGGCCTCTCCCACCGCTCTTCCCCGGGTGGGGAAGAAAAGGGTACGCCCTCCGAAGGGCCCCATACGGACCTCGACTACTATTAGAGCTCGATCCGTCCCCCGTAAGGGGACAACCCCCGACATTGTTTCATGATGCATACAATCATAAGGTTATTCGATTGGAACATGAGGGGGTTTGGGCAACCCGGACGTCGCAAGCAGCTCCGGGACTACATTCGGCAAGAGGATGCTAACACTGTGAGGATTCAGGAGACGATCCGTCAAGACTTCTCCATCCAGGAGCTGCAGGGACTTACACCACACAAGTTTGTGTGGCAGTGGCTCCCTGCTAATGGGCACTCTGGGGGTATCCTCCTTGGGGTTAAGGAGGAAACCTTTGAAGTGGAGGATATGGACCGGGGCGAGTTCTATGTGAGCATGCTTATCAGACATAGACGATCATCCTTCAGGTGGGAGGTGATCATCGTGTATGGGCCTGCTGACCATACTAGAGCACCGGCATTCCTCGCTGAGCTGAGCGCGAAGGTGGAGCAGTGCTCCACCCCACTTGTCATTGCCGGGGACTTCAACTTGATTCGTGCCCCGGAAGATAAGAGTTCGGCGAATGTGGACCCCCGGAGAATGCGGATGTTCAACGACTGCATTGCGGATCTCGCTCTTAGAGAGATCCGTAGGGTGGGAGCTCGCTACACTTGGTCGAATAACCGAGTAGACCCTGTTCGGAGTGTTCTGGATAGGGTGCTCGTATATGTCGATTGGGAGATGGCACACCCTCTTTGCTCACTACGTGCGATCACCAGGATAGGATCCGACCACTCTCCCTTATTGTTGTCGTCTGGAGGCGCCGTGCCACCAAGGTTGAACAGGTTCCACTTTGAAAACTTCTGGCTAGGTCAGCCAGGGTTTGTGGAGGCCGTTCGCCTGAAGTGGGCATGGGCGGCAGACCACCCTCCGCGTACTTTCAACGCAGTGGATGTCTGGCACCACTATGCACAAAAGGTGCGCCAGTTCATGAGGGGTTGGGGCGCCAATCTAGGCGCGACCATTCGGCAGCAGAAAGCGAGTCTGCTTAGGGATATTCAGCAGTTGGACAGTACGTCGGACTCGGTCGGTCTGACGGCTGACCAATGGGTCCAGCGTTATTCGTTGGAGAGCTCCCTTATGGAGATCTACAAGGGTGAGGAGCTATTTTGGCGACAACGGAGTCACCAAAACTGGCTCCTCAAGGGCGACGCGAATACGGCTTATTTCCACGCGATAGCCAATGGCCGCCGCAGGAAATGCTCGATTCCGTGCCTTTGGGAGAATGAGCGTCTGCTGGAGGTACCAGCAGAGATCTCATCCCATATCTACTCCTTTCATAAGGAGCTCTTTTCGGCGGGACCCCGCTCCGGGGTTTCCCTGGCAGTGGACCTATGGCCGGTACGGTCTAGAGTCTCAGACAGGGAGAATGCAGACTTAACCCTGCCATTCTTGCCGGAAGAGGTTCAGAAGGCGGTAATGGAGATGAAAGCCAATTCGGACCCATGACCGTATGGGCTCCCGGTGGCCTTTTTCCAGACTTTCTGGGACGCGGCTAAGGCCGTGATTATGCCTATGTTCCAAGAGTTCTATATTGGAACACTGGTGATATCACGACTAAATTATGGCGTGGTGACCCTGATTCCCAAGGTAGTGGGAGCCATGGACATCCGCCAGTTTCGTCCCATCACTGTCCTTAATGTCGTCTATAGGATCCTATCTAAGGTGTGCGCCGTGAGACTCGCCCCCGTGTTGGAGCGGATCACGCACCCCTACCAGTTTGCCTTTTTAAAAGGCCGGTTCATACACGATGGAATCCTAGCTCTTAGTGAGATTATTCATGAGGTGAAAACACGCCGCCAGAAAGGCATGTTCCTCAAGCTAGATTTCCAGAAGGCGTACGACCGCCTAGACTGGGCCTTCCTCCGCTTGGTTCTAGAGCGGAGGGGGATTGATGATAGGATGATTGGGTGGATCATGCAGCTAGTGATGAGTGGTCACACAGCCATTAACGTGAATGGGGAAATAGGTCCCTATTTTCGGTCTACCTGTGGAGTTAGGCAGGGGGATCCGATTTCCCCCTTGCTTTTCAACTCCGCGGTAGATGACCTTGCGGAGGTCTTAGAGCGTGCTAAGACTGCCGGCCATATCAGTGGTGTGGTGGGACACCTTGTCCCGGGGGGAGGCGTGACCCACCTACAATATGCTGATGACACTATGATCATGGTAGAGGGGTCGGAACTAGATATAGTTAACCTCAAGTTCTTACTCCTCTGCTTTGAGGCCATGTCAGGCCTTAAGATCAACTTCGACAAGAGTGAGGTCGTGATTCTTGGGTACTCGGAGGAGGACCAGCAGAGGATTGCGGACAACCTGAATTGCAGGTTGGCCTCCTTCCCAGTTACGTATCTGGGGATGCCGGTCAGGGACACTCGAATCCTCTCTAAGGATTACGAGCCCCTTGTTGCACGAGTCAAATCAAAATCGGAGCCTTGGCATGGGAGGTTTACCTCCAAGGGTAGCAAAACGATCTTGATTGACTCGTGCATTTCTAGCCTAGCCATGTTCTTGATGGGGATGTATATCTTGCCGGACGGGGTCCATGCTAGCTTCGACAAGGAGCTGTCTAGATTCTTCTGGCAGGCATCGTCTGGGAAACAGAAGTACCACATGGTGAAATGGGCTGATATTTGCGCTCCCAAGGAGGTTGGGGGCATAGGTATTTTGGCGTCGCGACACATGAACAAGGCACTGATGTTGCGTTGGGTGTGGAGGATCCTTCGGGGCGAGGGAGGCTTATGGCTTGACTTGGTAAAAGCCAAGTATCTTAGGGGTTGCCCCTTGTTGGCGTGTGAGCGGAAAGAGGGATCCCAATTCTGGCACGCCATCCAATCTATTAAGGAGTATATCAGACTAGGGGCGGTCTCATCCGTAGGTAACGGACGAGATACCCTATTCTGGCTTGACTCCTGGTTTGGCGGAAGGCCGCTAAGAGTTGTGTTCCCGGATCTTTTTGCGATCTGTGCGGAACCTTTGGTGTCGATTGCCTCCGCCTTCCAGCAGGGACAGTGGAACATTGGCTTCCGCCGCACGTTCGGCCCGGGGGAGGTCGCGAGCTGGAGGTCTATGCTCGCATCTCTCCCCCTATACCTGTCTGACAGCCGGAATAGGGTAGCTTGGAGCCTTACGCCGGCGAAGCAATTCTCAGTAGGCTCTGCCTACCGGGCCCTATTTAGTGGGCCGATGCTATCGTGGACGACGCATCTTTGGAAGGCGCCTCTGCCTCTAAAGATCAAGATCTTTACTTGGCAGCTTCTCCGCGACCGCCTCCCGTCGGGAGTGGAGGTGGCGAAGCGTTTGGGACCTGGTGATGGCACATGTCCCCTTTGTGCGGTCCCCGAGACGGGGACCCATATCCTGTTCTCTTGCCCCGCTGCTCGGTTCCTGTGGAGCTTCCTCGCCGAGGCCTTGGGTCCTGAGTGGCAGGCCCGTGACTTGGCAGAGTTCCTGGAAGTGCAGGCGAACCATACCGGGAGGAGGAGGTCCCTCTTCTGGTTGGTGTTTGCAGCAATGACCTGGACCCTCTGGACTATTCGTAACAAGATGGTCATCGAGCATGTCTTCCCACGGCGAGCCGCTGACTCAGTTTTTAAATTCTTGGCTTACCTGCAGGAGTGGCACCCGTTGGCTAGACAGAGGGACAGGCAGCGGCTGGACGGCATTATTGAGGATCTCCTGAAGGCGGCACGCCTTCTTTCCCCTACGCCCAGCCGTTGAGCTCTACCTTGTAGAGTTTGTATCAGGACTATTTCTGCTTCCCTTGGGCTTGTTTTTGCTGTGGCCCCAGCAAAATCTTTCCCTCGCTTACTTTGTATTGCTTTTCCTCGTTTGTCGGTGGTTGTAAACTGTGGATGGTTGCTTTATTTATAAAGCGGGGCGCAAGCCTGTTTCGAGGATACATATGATACATGTACACGATCAATATACAATAGCACCAAGGAAAAAGACCGATGTTTTTGGAGGAAAACATATTATAGCAGGATAGGATAGTTCCGTTGTTTTTCAGTCAAACATGGTTTCTAAAACCTAAGAACATAAAAACTAAAGCAGTTGGTGTATGCTCATTTGACCAAGTAACCAATAAAAGGAAACTAAACCCACAAAGGAAAAAAAAAGACTACAGGTGTGGGAAGGCTCGGAACAACACCGGAGTATTGGAGTGAGTAACCAATAAAAAGCAAACTTAAACCCAAAAGAATACGGCAGTAATACCCGCCAACCGCCTCTCATTGAGGTTCTTTATTTCATTTGATCACTCATGTTTGTACAAAAGGTTTATTCCCTTGAGATGTACCACCTTATCCCTAGGGTTTGGGACATTTTTGATGGGTCAGTGCATCCCTTATGTCCAAAATCCTGATTCAATTAACCATTTGTTTGGTACCACTAAAGGAGCGAGAACATCTGTTCTGATTCTTCTTGAACATCTACAAAACTAGACCCAAAATTCTAACCACCTAATAAAATCTTGTTTTATAAAATGTCTTTCTCTGTCTATCCTAATTCTTCTTCCCATGAGTAAAGCCAAAGAAACCGGAAAACATTCGAAGAAAACCGAACAGAACAAACTATACGACACAATCACACAACAAAGAACAAACCGAAAAAACACCCACCAAGGTGCGAGAGACGGCTTGCCAACATTGAACCTGCAGAATTTAGAAAGGCCATTCTCAGAGGACGAAATTTGGGAAGACATTAAGAACTTGCCGCCGGATAAAGCGCCAGGCCCCGATGGCTTCTCTGTGAGGTTCTATCAGTCCTGCTGGACGGTCACAAGAGATGCCATAATGCGGACGGTGAATGCATTTGACGCGGCAGATGGCCGTGGGTTTGCAAGGCTGATAGTGCATATATCACGTTGTTGCCAAAGAAAGAGGAGGCGATGGAGGTCTCAGACTTTAGGCCTATAAGTCTTATACACAGTTTCACCAAGATAGTTTCAAAAGCAATGGCCAACAGACTGTCGTCAACGCTGCCGACATCGGTGGATCGCAATCAGAGCGCATTTGTAAAGGGGAGAGCGATACAAGACAATTTTTTCATGGTGCAGCAGTCAGTTCACTACATAGAAAGAAGATGCCTGCTTTGCTTTTGAAGTTGGATGTAGCCAAGGCATTTGACTATGTGGACTGGCCTTTCATTCTGGAAGTTCTGCAGCACAGAGGCTTTGGCCCGCGTTTGAGGGCAAGGTTTGCGTTGATTCTCTCATCTGCGAACACAAGGGTGTTGATTAACGGCACACCTGGCGCGGAATTCTTGCATGGCCGTGGGCTTAGGCAAGGCGACCCCATTCCCCCAATGAAATTTGTTATGGTAGTGGATGTGCTGAATGCTATATTCAAGCTTGCAGAGGAGGCGGGAGTTTTTGAGCCCATGGAGAGCTGCGGGGTGAAGCATAGGCTATCCCTGTTTGCAGATGATGTAGTGATGCTGATCAAACCTTTAGCTAGCGAAGCTGTCGTGGTGGTGTCACGGCAGATGCCATAGGATGGCTAATGTGTGGGGCCGATGGACGTTGGTGGATCCGGGGAGGGATAGCGAGCTGAAGAGCTCACACGGGGAGGATCCCGGTGTAACCGAGATCTCCCAAGAATGAGAAACAAGAACAGCACGCTAGAGGGAAGATCTAACAAACAAGAACAAATGCACGAAGGCACACAACACATCATTCACCATTCTTCCTTTCTTGCGCAGTTCCACGATGCGCTTGTCCCGGGAGTCTATCTTAAGGAATCCGTGAGCTGCATTGTACTCCCGGAGGCTAGCATTGAGCTCGCGACGGATCTCGGCGATCTCCTGTGCTTCAGCGAGTAGCAACCTACGCTGCTCCTCCAAATCAGCCGAAGTGGCCTGAGTGTCTGCCTCAGCAGTCACAGGGACAGCCAACTTGGCCACCAGACCCGAGAGGGGATCCGGACGACGACGTGGCTGGGACGGTTGTGGATCGTCATCTCGGGCCGAACCTCTTTCCTGAGGAGGTTTGGCCAAACGGACGTGGCCGCTCCCGGCATCGCCGTCAGCGTCTTGGTACTCCTCCTCGGTTGCCCCGACCATCATCACCGCGACGGAACTCGGGGAGTGACCGGTACGCAGACCCCGAGTAGCGCAGAGCATGGGGGGGTCCTCAGCTTCCAGGACCACGTCCGGGTAGCTACAGATAACTTCGGTGGCGACGTAGGTGGTGAAACCACCAAAGTCAAATGAGGCATCCGTTCACCGGAAAGGGTCTGTTCCGGAAGCACCCTGCGTTGTCGCTGACGAAGTCCATCTCATCCAGTCTTACGACAAGGCCAGAGAGAACCCGAATGTCGAAGTGAACGGGGGAGCCCGTCCGGATGTGTACACCAGCCAAGGCCTCTGTCTGCCCCACGGTGGGCGCCAACTGTCGTGGTGGTGTCACGGCAGATGCCATAGGATGGCTAATGTGTGGGGCCGATGGACGTTGGTGGATCCGGGGAGGGATAGCGAGCTGAAGAGCTCACACGGGGAGGATCCCGGTGTAACCGAGATCTCCCAAGAACGAGAAACAAGAACAGCGCGCTAGAGGGAAGATCTAACAAACAAGAACAAATGCACGAAGGCACACAACACACAGACGATATACCCAGGTTCAGGGCCCTCGTGAGGAGGTAACACACCTACTCCTGCCTTTCCTCTCTATATAACTGTGGTACAAGGGCTACAACTTGCTCTTAGATCTCTCAAAGTGAAGAACACAAAGAACTAGATGAACTCAAGGTATGAAGAAGTAAATGCTCTAAGAGTAAATGCAACTATAGCTTTGGCTCCCTAGTTGGTCTCTCTCCCACAGAAGCAGTTATGGCGCCTTTTATAGAGTTCCGGCCAGGAGGGCCGGAAACCCTAAACCGGCTTGGCCCCACCGGACAGGCCTAACCGGCATGTCGTCACCGGCTAGTGCGACCTAGTCGCTGCGCTATCCGGCGTAGCCCCTTCGTCATCATCTTGGCAAGGACAGCAGGCGCCGTCCTGGAACATCATTGTCCCCCTGTCAAAGACAAGACATGTCTTGGCCCATCCCGGATAGCCTTTTCCGGATTGCCGGGCTAGGCAGGTCGTGTCTTGTCGTACCTTTGTCGTACCTTTGTCGTACCGGCTGACGCGCTCCCGTGTCAAGCGGGAGGTGACCATGCTTCCGTGTCAGACGGAAAGGTACTTCCCCCCGCATCAGGCGGGAAAGCCTGCTACAGACCGTTGACGGCCTACCGGGGTCCCTCGTGCCGGTTATCTTCTTGCTCGACCTCGTGAGTCCTTCCTGCGCAAGTTCAGGACCGAGACAGATGTTCCGGTTAGCACTTACCCGGATTGCCTATCCGGTAAAACCGATACATCTCCTTCCAGGAGTCTTTTCGGAGCCCAAGACCCGAGATCCTTTTCGGAGGCATCCGAGTTCGTCTCTGGATGAGTATCTCTAGGCCTAGCCTCCCGAAGATGTCTTAGCCTATCAGCGAAGACATCTTCGAGAAGCTAGTTCTTAGAGGAACCACCCGGTGATGCTTGTGCTGCCATTGTGAAGGCTGGGGGTGTCTATTTATAGTTGCTAGAGCTGACCCTTGCGCCTGCCAGGAGGCACTTTGCACTCTACCAGCGCTCAAGGGTCAAGTTGCCCCTTCAGCACACCAGGAGGTGTCCCTTGCTCTCGCCAAAGGTCAAGTACTGTTGGCACATTACTGAATTATTCCGGGATCAGCCCCTACCCGGGGGGCAGCCCCCCGACACTAGTCCCCGAAGCTGGTGCTGCGTAGCGACCTCGGATGATGTGCAGGATCAGCTTTAATAACAACTATCTTCTGAGAACATACGATATTATCCTCCGCCTAGATGCTGAGATTGGTTTTTTCCGAGATCCTCATACCGAGATCGTTTCAACCGGAAGGCGATGTCTGTAACCGGATAGTGCAGCCTGAGTGAATCTTGACCGTTGGGTCTGCGTTGAATTCGAGATCGCGAGCTGGGTCCCACCCGTCGTCCTGTCTGATCAGAAGCGCACTCGAGTGCTTCTGATCGAGCACGCCGCTGCTCGGGTTCGCGCGCCGGGAGCCGCAGCCGATCCGAAGTCCAACCGTTGGGGCCGTGTGGCCCTCGGTGTGGCCGGATCGGGTGCTCTGGTGAGCGCCACGTGCCGCGCTGCACAGAACGGATCCCACCCACGATCGGAGAGATCGTGGGCGGGAAAATTGGAAACCGCTCCGGAATCACCCCATAAATAGGGGACCGGAACGGTCACCTCTTCTTCTTCCTCTCCTTCACACCTCCGTCACCGTCATCTCGAGCGCGCCGCCGTAGCCGTGTCCGGAGCCCGAACGCCGCCGCTCTCGTTGGTCGCCGGAGCCCGAACGTCGCCGCTCTTCTTGCGCATCACCGGCCTCGCTTCCTCCGGTGAGCTCTTCTCTCCGCCCCGATGAACCTTTCTTCCACGGGAACAATGCCTCGTGCTCGGTCGTGCCCTAACACACGCGCGGCTGCGCCGCCGCCGGCGAGCACGATTCACGCGGCGCGCACGGGGCGCGCGGCGGGGATGCATAGTCGCTGTAGGACCTAGCCCTTTTGCCCGCACTATGCCCTGTTTGAGTTTAGTCCGAGCCTATTTTCCTCATTTTAGTTTTGATTTACTAGCACGCGGTAGATCTTACTTGCCAGGAACCGGTTGTCTTTAGGAGTTTGTGATCCGGTATCTTAGCTCCCGGTAGACTAATTTCGACTAACTGCCGCTGCGCCTGCAGAGTAGCCCGGATACATCTGCGGATTTCTCCGGCATGGGTGAAGAAAGTATCGGGGGGTGCTGGGATGGATCCGAGACCAAACAGGAGGACCTGGACTGGCTGTACCGGACTCATCGGATTCCGCCAGAAGTTGAGAGCCGTCTCCCGGAGGACGAGGTTCAACCGGAACCCTAACCCGGGGAATACGTTGTATTCCTCACGCACTTCGAGCGCGGGTTTGGGCTTCCGGCTAGCCCCTTCTTCCGCAACTTCCTCGACACCTACAGCCTCCAACCCCATCATCTCCCAGCTAACGCCATCATGATGCTTTCGGTCTTCACCACCTACTCGGAAGCATATCTCGGCGTATGGCCATTCCTGGACCTCTGGGCCAGGTTCTTCATCCTTCGTCGCCAAGTCATCCCCAATCCGGATCAGAAAGTAAAAGACTTGGTCGACTGCGGAGGGGCCACCATCATCCCCCGTGCTGACTCCGGATTTCCTATAGTCAAAGGACTAGAATCCTGCCGGAAGTGGCAGCGCAGCTTCTTCTATGTGAAGAATCGGGAGAGCTCGGTAGATGCTCCGGGATCCTCGAATCCGGATTTCATAAATTTGCCGGAGTTTGCTATTGGTCCTCCCCGCAAATTCAACCTCAGGAAACTGTTCCCCGACACCGAGGAGGTCAGGTGTATGCACGACGTCCTTAACGTGCTAACCGACAAGATGACTGACGACGATCTCCTGCGTTGCTTCATCATTCGCCGCGTTTGCCCCCTCTAAACCCGAGTGCACAAGATGTGCCATATGGCCGGGAACTTAGACCCCACCAGGACCAGTATTTTTGGGTTGGACCATTCTGCGGTCGTCCGGCGCGTTCGAGCTATTGCTCGGACGAAGATGTCGGATGACTATGTCTGGGGTGCCATCAGGGGATCCTGGAAAAAACCCCTGAAACAGGTGCTCCTGTCTGCCTTTCGTAAACTTGCATTTGCACCCGGGTTCTGCTGGAAACCGACATGGTTGTCATGTGGTGATTTATTCGCGCAGTTATTCGAGCGGCAAACCGAGGAGGACGCGATCCACGCCAACGGGAATTTCGCGCCGAACATCCCAGCACCGACCGAGATGCCGAGAGAGGATCCCGACGGCGAGGACCATCTCGCCATTCCTCTAGTTAAAGCTGCCGCCCCGGGTAACCCTTCAATCTCAGAGGCTATTTCCATTTCTTCGGATGACGAGGATGAGATTGACTATCAAATACTCGATGTGATTGATGCTCTCCCCCTCAAAAGGGCTTCAGCAGTGGTTCCGAAACTGACGGCCGTGAACAAACGCGCCGAGAGCCGGAAGCGTGCGGCTTCCGACACCGATGCTGCCGATGATTCCGGCAACCCCCCCAAGAGGAGCAAGCCGAACAAACAAACGGCCGAGAAGCCTCGACGTCGGAGAAAGGGTCCTCCCACCGTGGATTCCGGGTACATTTTCTTTGCTTCATGCCACATGATCTTGCCTTCTCCTGAAGTTTTTACTGAGATATTTCTTTCAGGGACGCACTCGACCTCCCGTCATCCTTTGCCTCCCGTCCTCCTGGATCCCGGACTCCCAGCCCGCCTCGGGCTGCCTCTTCTCCACCTCGTCCTTCCTCCCGAAGAAGCGAGCCTCCTGCTTCTGGTGCCGCACCGACTGCTGCCGCGGCTCCGGATACTCGTCCGGTGGTCGATGAGACTCCAGTCCAGGCCACGACTGCATCGGAAGACATCCTTCTTCCGGAGAGTCCGCGCAGGGTGCCCGAGCTCGAGGCGGAGATCATGAGCCCTCCCCGGCGGCCCGTGCCAAGCGTCCCTTCCCGGCAAGCTGCGAATAAGACAACCCTGGAGAAACAGCCTGCAGCCTCTTCCCGGCGAACTGATCACCCTGCCGTAAAAGCGCGCACCAAGGTTGCCGGGCAGAAAACAATTTATGCCCAACCTACTGCTGCCCCGACATCCTCGGCCCAAGACTTGGCCCTACGCACGGGTAAGTTATCACCGTTACCGCCACCTCCCGCCGAGATCCCTACTGCTGCCCTGCGGACGCTGCGAGCAACCGTAAGCTCCTTTGTGCCTTCAGGATCCCGGGAAGTTGTTGCTGCTCGCGCGCCCGGCGGCTCCGGCATACACGTTGTTGACGAATACAACCAGGCCTGGATTGCCGCTGACGCCTCCGAGACCGTGGGGGACTTGCACGCTGCCGGCCCTAGCCGCAACGCTCAAGCTCTGCACGCTCTCCAGGTGGCCGCGATGGATGTTACTCGGGTGACCGAGGTAAGTTTGTTCCCTTTCCTTCTCCAATAAATATTTGTTTCTTCCCCACTAGTCCCCGAGATTGGTGCTTAGTGTTCTAGATTCCACCGAATAGCAGACCACTAGGCTCCAATCTTAGAGAAAATACCAGGACTCGGAAAACGAGTCCCCGAGATCCTCCCTACCGAGTAGCTTTTAATTGTTACCGATCTCGGAATCTCCCGAGTCCCTTAAATCTTTTCCAAGATTGACTCATCCTTCTTTGTCTTGATTTCAGGAGTGCAGCAAGAAACGTGGCAGCATCTTCAACCGGGTTCTTGCTGATCTCGGTCAGTCCAAGAAGTGCGATGTAGCGTACCTGCACTTAAAATAAGGCAAATACCTGTGTATAGTGCAAATCCCTGGATCGATTCATTTGCACACACAGTTTACGATGTAATATCACAACATAGCGTCAAGTTTATTACATCGATGATCCAGAATTACAAAATATTTGATACAAGTTGCATAGCATAAAGCTAGCATTGAAAAAGTACACAACGGAAATACAATATCAGTGAGTCTCTATAACTTTCATGCTGACACAGGCGAAAACATGTTGGTTGTAGACTCGAAACCTTTAACGAAACCTCACTCGTCATCTGATCAAATCTGCAATAAGAAAAATATTGCAACAACGTGGGTCAGATTCCATTAAAAATGGAGTCTGGCAAGTGACACTATGGTGGACACTTAATAGAATAACTCTAAAGCCTATATGCATATTTGGCTGGTGGAGTTAAAGGCTAATTTGCATAAAGCCAATTTTTCCTACTCTTTTGAAAACACTTTTCTTGAAATCCAGACGAGTATGGCATGAAAACCATAAATCTCATCTTCCCTTGTTCACCCATCAAGTTTTATTTCTGAAGTTGGAATGGTGGAATCCTCCGTTGACGTCCGTGATCAGCTGCTCAAATTGTCCGTACCGGGGACACGGCTAAGTACTTAGTTTTACACTCTGCAGAGGTTGTGCACGTTCACCATTGTACCCATTCAATCCAGATTATCCTTTAGACACCATTTGTGATAAGGAAAGGAGAAGAATGAGACGAGATCTTTCAGAAGCATTTTCCCTCCCACTCTGGCTTGACCCGTTCCACCTAACACCCTCTACATCTGCTTGTCAAGCCGGGGAGAGTCCACACAACATAGTTGATCAAGCCAGAGCCCATATGGCAATGGCTGCACTGGAAGCAATCGTCACTCGAAGTTCTTTAGATTCCTCTGTTCCTGGGTGGCCATTCACAAGTGTACATACTCCAGGAACCATAGACATGGACCTGAGTAGCCACTCAACATAAACCATACAACCACTTACCACCCAGGTGTTTCATTCTTAACCTAGTAGAATTTAGATTTTCACAAAACAACATTTGCATAGCATCAATAGTTCTACTAAGTATTTCATAGGACCCTAGACACAGGAATAAGGAATTCTACACAGGTTTAGCATAGCAATACTATCCTACACATGCATATAAAAATACACTAAGTAATGCATATAGAAATAATAGGAAGTTTATGAGGTGTGCCACTTGCCTTTGAATGTTGTCGTTGTTCACAACTCTTTTCAACGATACTCGGGACTCTCCGTTCAATCTAACAGTATAGACAAGCAACAATACAACAATCAACAGCAAGCACAACTCCACAATGCATACAAACACATACTAGATGAATAAATAAGTTTTATAAAACTTTCTAAGGAAAATATGTTTATGCATGATGTGCAAAATACTTAGAGAAAAATACTAAGTCTATAAGGTGATCAGCAATTACTATCAACTCTTTGTAAATTGGATATTCGCTAAAGTGAGAGAGACAGACACCCGGCCAGCCACTTAAATTGTGGAACAGGTCTCATGTACGTGGACATGTAAAGGTTTGTTTCCAGGCCGCTTCATCTCACTATGCCGCTAGGATCCAACAACTTCAAGATGATAACATCATGATCAAAATTTGTTTAAGTCTAAAAGACAAGATTAGGAAAGAGGGAAAAGATAGAAGGAAAGATGTAGTTGTCCTCCAGGCTTCATCTCCAGACTTGTAACTTTCTTCTGGATGATGTCTTGATTGAGTTCTTGGTAGTCTTGCTGAATCTTCAGACTTGATGGTTCTTGTATCCTAGAGGCTGGTCTTGGATTTACTTAGTCTTCATGAAGTCTCAGAGGAGAAGAAAAGACAGAGAGAGAGACTTAGAGAATAAAAGGGGGTTGGCCTTCTTGAACTTCTTCTCACTTTTCTTCCAAGTGCTTGACATCTTTAGGATGCTTCCAAAGTCTGTTTTCTTCTAAGTCCTTCATGAACTTCTTCTTGATTTTCTTCTAAGTGTTTCTTCTCCTTGAAGATACTTATGTAGTCTTGTTTTTGTCTAAGTCCTTCATTGGTCTTCCAGCTCCATGTTGAAAATCCTAAGTGTCTAAGTGTATAGCACTTTTCCCAAAATACTAAGTTTGAAAATAATCCTAACTTAGAGAAAATGGGGAGGAGTTTTCCTTATGGAAAATATAACTATAAAATATGCTATGCATGAAATGCAATTTTAAATCACAAGCAACATAACACTAATTTTTGTGAATTTTATAAAATATGCATAAAGTTATAATTGCAATTTAATTAGTTTCTAATTTGCAAAACATAATAAAAGGAAACATATAGATTAAAGTTTTATGTGATTTATATTTTAAAACACAATTTTCTTTATAGATGGTGTTAATAGCCAGAGGTGGTTTAATTATATTTAATGCAATTTGATTTAATCAAAATTAATATTTCTATTAATAGTTATGTTGAAAATATTCAAACTATTCAAATTAAATATATAACTATGAATTCATTCAAAAATTACTCAAAAATATTTTATAGTAGTGGCATTAATTTACAAATATTCTAAAGTTTCTAAAACAATTTTATTTGCAATTTTTGGATTTATAGATTTAAAGTTATTACAAATATACTCAATTTTCCCATTTGAAATTTGAATATTTTATACTAAGTCAAATTTGAATTTTGACCGATCTAAAATAATCTACATGTCAAGAGCTTTCCAAAAATATAAAAAATATTAAATTTGGAGTTGTGGTTAAAAAGTTATAGATGTTTTAATTACAGGGACTAATCTGCAAAACTTCCAATTAAAATTAAAATAGAAAATGATTTACACGCTGGCGCTGACGTGGCTGCTGACGAGGCACTGACGTGGCTGCCACGCGGGCGCTGACTGGATAAGTCAACAGATCTGGGCCGTCAGATTTGGATCTGACGGTCTAGATCGGATCGTACCGATTCGTCTGAGATTTTCTAATCTGGGCCGTTGAGATTGGATCGGACGCTCACCGTGTGTTGACCAAAAACCGGCGGCGGGATTTCGCCGGAGACGAGGCCGACGGCGGCGCTGCGCTTGGGCGTGGATGCTCCCGTCGTTGTCGTGCCTTCCTGGGCTCGTGGAGGCGATGGGCGGACGCGGCGCGGCCTGGCGAGGTGGATGGTGACGGTGAGGTTGTCTCGGGCGTCCTCGGACAGCGGAGAGGCGAGGACGAGTGCGGCGGCGGCTCCGGTGATGTCCGGTCGTGCACGATGCGCTCGAAACACTGCAGGAAACAATCGAACGCGTGACTTAGGAGATGCGCACGAGGACGGCATGGAAGAGGAGAGGGTCAGGGGCATCGGGGAAGGCTCACCTCGCCGGGGAACAAAGAAAAATGGCGGCGCTCCGGCGAGCTTTTCCGGCGGCCTGGCGGCGTCTTAGGGGCTAGGATTTGGGGCAAAAGGAAGAGGAGAGCACGGGGTTTATATAGGCCGAAGGGGAAAAACGAATCCGCGACAATCTCGCTCGATTTTGGAAGGAGATCGCCGGCGGAAATCTCGGCTGGAGGTTGAAGAAGATCTGTTGACGTCAGCATGACGTCACAGGTATTTTCTTTTCTGATTTTTCTATTTTATTTATATCTTTTGATTTATAACTCCAAATGATGTCAAATAAATTTCTAAAAATTTGTAATATTATTATCTTTCTGTTAAACCAATTGTGGGAGTGTTTTGAACACTTTTCAAAAATAATAATTTCGAAATATTGATTAAATGTAAAATTGACACTTTATGTTTAATATAAACTAGGGTTTAATTAATTTTAATTTTGGCTAATTAAATTATATGAAATACCCATATTCAATTATGTTTGGATTTAAGTTATTTAACTTGTTTTACTAAATCATTCTTCTTTATTTTGGCATGATATTAAAGAACTAAATATAAAAAATGTTTAGGAAATGTGAAATATAGGGTATTCATTTTTAATTGAAAATAATTTGTGCAACATTATATTTCATATTATGATAATTCATTTGAAAACTTCATAACAACTTTGGAAAAGATTTTTGTTTTAATTCTATTCTTATTTAGAATATATTAATCATTTCATGCTTTGAAAATAGATGAAATTCATTTGAGCAAATGAAATGTTTATTTGGCTAATTCATTAATTTAAAATCTATAAAGTTTATAGTTATAAATTACAGAATTTAAATTTTAACACCATGTTTTGAATTTAGTTGAGAGAATGATAACCATTTGGCAACTACACCAATTTTAATTAATTTGAAAATTTATGGATAGATATGGCTAAGTGGTTGAAATCAATTTCTTATAAGTAAACTATTTACTTAAAATAAAATGGATTGTAGTTTGTAAAATATTTGTCAAACTACATTTTTAGGTTTTTGAAATACAGAGGATAATAAAATGTTTAAACTGTGACATTTGAAATATTAAACTCTTTCAATAAGTTTGAAGTCTATCATAGTTGGTTTCCTTATGCATTTAATATTTTTATTTTAATAAAAAGAAAAGTTTTAAATTTTAGTGATTTTTGAATATTATAAAATGTTGGGATGTTACATGCGAGGAGCGCCTCCGGGAGGAGCGAGATGCCGCGCGCAAAATTTCGGTGGATCAGAAGGCCGCACTTGCTACCGCGCATGCCGAGATCGCGCGGCTCAATGGCGAGCTTGAAAAGGCCAGATCTGCTGCGACCGACATGAAGACGCACTTCGTGGACGTGACGCAGAAGCAAAAGGAGACCTTGGACCAGTCCGAGGAGCGCGCGCATCTTGCCGAGACCGGGCTGGCTCTTCTCCAGTCACGGGCCGATACTTGGCTCTCCGAGCTAACTGTATTGAACCGGGATCTTAACAGTAAGTGGACCGACATCCCCCTTTTTTCCTTGCTCTCTTTCTTTGTTGTTGCTCTTCTTATGACCTAGTCGCTTGACAGCTCTTCTTTTTAAAGGAGAATTTGAGCACTCCCGCGACGCTGCTGCTCTTGCGGTTGCTGCCGCCCAGGAGAAGCGTGCCGGGAAGGGCCCTGTCTCGGATGCTTGGGACATTGAGGATCACCTCACTGCCCTGAAGGCCCGGATCGTGCCTCTCCGGTCGATCGGGACAGAGTTGCTCAGCGTCGCGATCTACGTTCACGGTGCGCTGTGGCCGGGTGTCAGCGCGACGCTCTCGGTCGGCGAACTTGCGAGCGCACTCCGAGGTGTCGGGAGGCGTGTCCATGCTTGGAAACGCTCCGGTGCGCGGGCTGGTTCCGATCAGGTCTTGACCCAAGTACTTAGTTGGTACGAAGGTCTCGACCTAGACGTGATCCAGCGCCTGCGCACCATCTCGCCGTGGTGCAGCGATCCGGCTAAGGTCCAGCGGCGACAAGAAGTGGCGCATCGCATCGCCTCCTGGTCCAATATCCGCGCCTTCACCGTCAGCGTCGTTGCTTCCGACTCCGAATCCGATTACGAGGATGACGACGAAACCGGTGCGACCGGCGACGCGGACGCTGAGATCCCGGAGGAGGATGACGCTGCTTCTGGTGCTGCCACCGAGACCGTGGTTGCCCGGGATGCTTCAACTCCTTCGCCACCCGAGGCCTCCGAGGCCGAGGTGGGCCCAGATGCCCCGAGTACCGCTGCCGGTGCTGAGGACACCGCCACTGCTGCTCCCGTTGCTGCCATCGCCGAGAAGCCGACTTCCCCCACTACTTAGAAATATTTAAGAGTAGAACTGTTAAATCCCCGGGATGTCGGGTGCAAAATGTAATATATACTATTAACATTTATGTTCCGTACTAAATTATCTATCCGAACAAGCTATGTCGGTTTATTCTGTCACGAGTCCCTGAGTTGCTTTTCATGTTTACCGTACTAAGGCAATTTCTGCTCTTGTCTACCATTTCGGCGTTCGACAGTCGAGTCATAAAACTCCATATACGGCATACATTACTTAAGAAAATCCGAGTTCTAGCTAACCGAATTCCCGACATAAAAAATAACTGGGTTAGCAAAAACAGGTATGCCGGATAAGTTCCTGCTCCGAGTCCCCGAGACCATTTTCGTGTTCCCCACATTTGATTCTCTTTGCTCTTGACTACCATTTCGGCGTGCGTCAGTCGAGTCACAAGATGATTTCACATTACATACATTACTCTGACTTTGAGAATCGAAATCGGAACTTTCCCGGCATACAAATAACACAAAAAATAGGTATTTGGCCGTCCCCGGGTTCCTTCCCGAGATGCCGGTATGAAATAACAAATAAACTGGACAAAATAAATGGGCACACAACGAGGCAGTCCCCGGGTTCCTCCCGGGGTGCCTTACTTTCATTAATACATAAAAACTGAAATTCACCATACACTGAGCCCTTTTATGTGTAAAAGGGGCGAAGCAGAGCTACATTCCATGGGCGTTTGGTTTCCTCTCCGGATTTGTCCATTACACCTTTCCTAGCCTCCTGTGCATCTACAAGGTAATAAGAATCATTGTGCACTGCCCTGCTTATCACGAAAGGTCCCTCCCATGGAGGTGACAGCTTATGCATTCCCGCCGTGCGTTGGATGAGCCTTAGCACAAGATCTCCTTCTCGGAACACCCTCGGGTGCACCTTCCGGCTATGATAGCGGCGGAGGTTTTGCTGGTAAATTGCAGACCGAGAAAGTGCCAATTCTCTTGCCTCCTCAAGTAAATCAACATCATTTTCTCGGGCCTCCCTTGCCCCGGTCTCGGTGAACATTGTCACTCTCGGTGAATCATATTGTATGTCGGTTGGGAGTACTGCCTCGGCACCATACACCATGAAGAATGGCGTATACCCGGTAGATCTATTCGGTGTAGTCCGGAGACCCCACAAAACCGCCGGTAACTCCTCTATCCAGCATCCAGGAGTTCTCAACAGTGGCTCGATCAAACGAGATTTGATGCCGGCCAAGACCAAAGCATTTGCTCTTTCGACTTGCCCGTTTGCTTCCGGGTGTGCAACTGATGCTACATCCAGCCGGATTCCCTTCTCAGCACAAAATCGAGCGAATTCCCCCACAGCAAAATTGGTGCCATTATCCGTGATAATGCTGTGCGGGTACCCGTATCTCAAGATGATGTCTTTCTGGAATTGCACAGCGGTGTGTCCATCACACTTCCGGATTGGCTTGACCTCTATCCACTTGGTGAATTTATCTACCATGACCAGTATGTGCGTCATATTGCCTCGTGCCGGTTTGAACTGCCCGACCATATCCAAACACCATACTGCGAATGGCCAAGTGATAGGGATTGTCTTCAGTGCTGACGCCGGCATATGTATCGGGTGAGCAAACCTCTGGCATCCTCCACACTTCCGGACAATGTCTTCTGCCTCTTGCAACGCAGTGGGCCAGTAGAACCCATGTCGGAACGCTTTCGCCACCAGGGCCCGGGATGATGCATGATGTCCACACTCGCCCTGATGTATTTCCAGGAGCATCTCTTGCCCTTCTGCCGGTTCCACACATCTCTGGAGTACCTCAGTGACACTCCTCTTGTATAGCTCTTGATTGATGACGGTGTAGGATTTTGACCTTCGCATTATCTGCCGGGCTTCCACTTCATTCTCCGGGAGGGTTCCTTCCAAGATGTAAGCCCATCCCGGGACAGGTCGAACCGGGAACACGGGAGCGTCTATGTCCATTGGCTCTGCCGACATCACCTCCATCATCATCTTTCTTTGCCTCTCTGAGCATAGTGATGCAGTCCCCGGGTTCGATGTGATGCTCCCGACATCTACTTCCATGGGTACAGCATCCGAACTAGGTTCCTTGGGGATGAAGATAGAATCCGACTCGGGTGAGGGTTGAATAGATGGCTTCCTCAAATGCTCAAGAGCGATCCCGGGTGGGATGGCATCCCGAGATGACCCTAGCTTGGACAAGACATCTGCTGCTTTGTTTTCTCCTCTGGGTATGTACTTGAACTCGCATCCTTCGAAAAATCCGGATATTTTCTGCACGTGAAATCTGTACAAGGCCATGTTTGCATCCAGCGCATCCCAATTCCCCGACACCTGCTACACTACGAGGTCGGAATCACCGAAACACTCTATCCGGCGGATGCCGATTTCCCTGGCGACATTCAGTCCATGAACCAAGGCCTCATATTCCGCGACGTTGTTAGATGCCCGGAAATGGATTTGCAGAACATACTTCAGCACATCCTGTTTTGGTGAAGTGAGGACCACTCCGGCACCCAACCCGATCTTAGCCTTGGAACCATCGAAATGCATCCTCCAGAAATTGTAATCCGGCATCGGAGGTTCATATTGCATCTCGGCCCAGTCTACCAAAAAGTCTGGCAGCGCCTGCGACTTGATGGCATCTCGTCTCTCATATGCCGGAGCGTATGGAGACAACTGGATGGCCCATTTGGCTACCCGGCCGCTAGCGTCCTTGCAACCGATGATCTCGGCCAGAGGAGCCTCGCACACCACTGTGATCGGGTGCTCTTGAAAGTAGTGCTTGAGCTTGGTCACTGCCATGTATACTCCATACGCCATCTTCTGGTAGTGCGGGTAGTTCTGCTTGGATTCCGAGATCACCTCACTGAGGTAATACACCGGCCTTTGTATCAGCTTACCCCCGTCTTCCCTCTCTACCACCATTGCCACACTGACTACCCGGTTGGTGGCAGCAATATACAGCAGTATAGGTTCCTTGGGTAACGGGGATGCCAACACGGGTGCTGTTGAAAGCATTCTCTTCAAATCGTTGAACGCCGCGTCGGCCTGCGGGGTCCAAACAAATGTTTTGCTTTTCTTCATCAACTGGTACAGGGGCAAGGCCTTCTCTCCAAGTCGACTCACAAACCGACTTAGGGATGCAAGACAACCAGTGAACTTCTGCACATCTTTGAGACGTACGGGCAGTTTCATGCTCTCGATAGCACGAATTTTACCCGGGTTGACCTCAATTCCCCGGCTTGAGATGAGGAAACCGAGTAACTTCCCTGCCGGAACACCGAATGTGCATTTATCCGGGTTCAACTTCATCCGGAATCTTCTTAAGTTCTTAAACGTCTCCCTCAGATCATCTATTAGTGAGGCCTTTTCTTTCGTTTTTATGACTATGTCATCGACATAGACCTCAGCATTCCGGCCTATCTGGTCGTGCAAACACTTTTGCATGCACCTCTGGTATGTAGCACCAGCATTTCTCAAACCGAAAGTCATGACACGATAGCAATAAGCCCCATAAGGGGTAATAAAAGCAGTTTTCAATTGATCATCCGGATTCAAAGGTATCTGGTGAAAACCAGAATAGGCATCTAAAAAAGTCAAAAGTTCACTCCCGGCAGTGGAATCTATCACTTGATCTATCAGGGGCAGTGGAAAGGGGTCCTTCGGGCATGCTTTGTTGAGGTTGTTGAAGTCGATGCACATGCGCCACACCTTAAGTAGGAGGGGATCATCCCTCATCTTCTCTACTAGGACCGGATTCGATATCCAATCCGGGTGCAGCACTTCCATTATGAATCCGGCGGCCAGCAGTATACCAAATGCTCCATGACGGCAGCTCTTCTTTCATCCGAGAGGCGCCTAGTCGGTTGCTTTACCGGCTTCGCGTCCGGTCTAACAAACAGAGAGTGCTCAGCCAACTCCCTCGGGACACCTTGCAGATCGTCACTTGACCACGCAAAATCATCCCGATTCTCACGGAGGAAGTCGACGAGCTCGCCTTCCTATTTGTTGTCCAGGTTGCTGCCAATGATAACTTGGCGGTCCGGGTTGCTGGGGTCCACACCCACCTTCTTGGTCTCCTTGGGGGGCTGGAATGATGCACCCTGCTCCGGGTTCACCATCCCGGGCATTCCGAGTTGGGAGGTCTTGGCCATCGCCACCACCTGCTGGATCCTCTTCTTTTCTTCCGCGATCACCAGGGACTCAGCTAAGCATGATCCCGCCGAGGCACACTCCATGGAGCGCTTGTGGTCTCCCGAGATGGTGATTACGCCGTTAGGTCCCGTCATCTTCATCTTCAGGTAGCCCATGTGAGTTGAGATCATGAACTTGGCCAGGGCTGGCCTGCCGATCAGTGCGTGATATGGGCTTTCGAGGTCCACGACCTCGAATTCCAAGCTCTCGGTTCGGCAGTTCTCCCGGGTTCCAAATAGCACTTCAACCCAGATTTTACCCATGGGTGAGCAAGAGACTCTGGGCACAATGCCGTGGAAGGTCGTCTCGGTAGGTAACAAGGTGTTCATGGACACCCCTAGCTTCAGCATCGTATCCTTGTACATGATGTTAATGGCACTGCTATTGTCGATCAGAACCCGACTGAAGCGGACATTGAGGTTTGGTCCGACAAAGGTTGGGTCCACCACCAAGGCATACGCCCCTGGCTTAGGCATAACCCTGGGATGATCCTTCCGGCTCCACGTGATCTCCATCTCGGACCAGTGCAAGAACTTGGGCACCGCCGGGATCACCGCGTTCACCTCCAGGGCACGTTGTCGCACACTCCTCCGGTCAGTGGGCTCGGTCACGAAGACCACATAGCTTTGATGTGCCTCCCGGTAGTTGCCCTGCTGCTGTCCGGCTTGGTTACTGGGGCCTGCACCGTTGTCGTTCCGGGTGTGCACCACATTCACCGGCCGAGGTGGGGGTCCTCGCTGAGGCTGATTGATCCGGATCGCGTTGGCCCCCGATGTCGGAGGAGGGGGTCTCGGAATGTTGGGCCGAGATGCCGGAGCACTCGGTCGAACAACTCCCGAGCTGCCCTCCTGCAATGTGCGCTGATACGAGCTGCACTGCCGAGTAGAGTGGTTTGCTGTCTTGTTGGCTTCCAGGGTATGGTAGCAGCATGGCTTGTTCAGCATCTCTTCATACGTCAGGGGCTTCTTTTGTTCCACCCAAGTCTTTTGCACTTCCTGACTCTGACCCCAAGCCGGGCCACTTGTCTTTTGACGCTGACTGTTGCCGGCATCCTCTTGCTCCCGGGTCACTGCTGCGACGTGTTGTGCGACATGATGGTACTCGGGGTGGTTCCTCTTCTGGCCAAAATCTTGGCGATCATGGCTCCTGCTCGATCCCGAACGCTGAGGTCCCGCATTCCTCCTGTTGGAGTCACCGACATCCACCAGGGGTTGCATGGGGTCTCCAAGCGTGTAGGTATCGGCGATGCACATGGTCTCTGCCAAGGTCGCCGGCATCTTCCTTTGCAATTTCTGCCACAACATCGAGCCATGCCGGCATCCTTGTGCAAACAGGAGATGGCCTCTGCCTCTACCACTCCTTCGCAAGAATTGCGAATATTGCTCCATCGGGTAAGATACTCCCGGTCAGTCTCGTTACTCCTTTGCCTACAGATGGCGAGCTGTTGAGGCATGTTTGTCCTTTTGTACGTGCTGGTGAAGTTGCTGATAAATGCCTCCTCGAAATCTAACCAGCAGTCTATGCTGCCAGTTCTCAAGTTGTTCAACCAGATTCGGGCAGGTCCTTCCAACATCTGCGGTACGTATCGTACCGCCCAGCGTCTGTTTCCACCGGCTATGCTTACTGCAGTTACATAGTCGGTTAGCCAGTCCTCCGTCTTCTTGCTGCCGTCATAGGTCTTAGCACCTCGGTTGAGCTGAAAATTACGGACAGGCGGCTCCCGCATGATCCGGGGTCCAAAGCAGGCAGGTCCCGGAGGTCCTTGCTCTTCCACTAGCTCGGATTGGTGAATTCGATCGAGCCGGAATCTGGCATCTGCCGGATTCAGCTGTCTGGTTCCTATCCGAGAACCCAAAGGATTCTCATCGGGCTGGTATCCGAGCTGCTGCAGTCTTGAGTTGCCATCGTTGAGCCGTTCTTGTGCCGGGATCACAGCCTGCTGCGGGACAGAGGCGACCTCCCTTCGCGGGTTTCCCTGAACATGAAGAGGGTCCCGGGGTGGATTACCACGGCTAGCCGGGTTATTGTTTCCTACACCCAGGTTGCCACCCTCACGGGTACTTCCCGCCTGCCCCGAGTTACGCTGC
Source organism: Poa annua (assembly GCA_026929855.1). Classification (NCBI taxonomy): domain Eukaryota; kingdom Viridiplantae; phylum Streptophyta; class Magnoliopsida; order Poales; family Poaceae; genus Poa; species Poa annua. The sequence continues at coordinate 116,119,442 of CM049428.1, read as the reverse complement.
CCGGCTTGCTGGATACCGGCAAAGGCCGGATCATAGGCCTGCAACTGCTTGTTCTTCCCGGAGCCCCGACTCCGGCTCCGGCTCTTGCTCTTGCTTCTGCTCGGATGCGGGGAAGAGGCCTCTCCGTCCGATTTCTGGCTATTGGGTCTAGCTGAGTGCACTTGGGATCCCGCCCCGGGGTTCTTCTTCTTGAAGGCCTGGTTCTGCCGGTTGGCCTCGATGACCAACTCGTTCACCCGCTCCTGTTGCTTGCGCAGAGCCTCACCGGATAGCCCTACCAACTCGGCCATGGCGGCTTCGGCAGCCCTAAGAGTTTTCGCCGGTGAGCTATACACTGGTTTCCCCGCCGAGATCAGGCTACCCGTGTGACTGGTTGCGGCTCCACCCACCAACTCATCATTCACCATTCTTCCTTTCTTGCGCAGTTCCGCGATGCGCTTGTCCCGGGAGTCTATCTTAAGGAATCCGTGAGCTGCATTGTACTCCCGGAGGCTAGCATTGAGCTCGCGACGGATCTCGGCGATCTCCTGCGCTTCAGCGAGTAGCAACCTACGCCGCTCCTCCAAATCAGCCGAAGTGGTCTGAGTGTCTGCCTCAGCAGTCACAGGGACAGCCAACTTGGCCACCAGACCCGAGAGGGGATCCGGACGACGACGTGGCTGGGACGGTTGTGGATCGTCATCTCGGGCCGCACCTCTTTCCTGAGGAGGTTTGGCCAAACGGACGTGGCCGCTCCCGGCATCGCCGTCAGCGTCTTGGTACTCCTCCTCGGTTGCCCCGACCATCATCACCGCGACGGAACTCGGGGAGTGACCGATACGCAGACCCCGAGTAGCGTAGAGCATGGGGGGGTCCTCAGCTTCCAGGACCACGTCCGGGTAGCTACAGATAACTTCGGTGGCGACGTAGGTGGTGAAACCACCAAAGTCAATGAGGCATCCGTTCACCGGAAAGGGTCTGTTCCGGAAGCACCCTGCGTTGTCGTTGACGAAGTCCATCTCATCCAGTCTTACGACAAGGCCAGAGAGAACCCAAATGCCGAAGTGAACGAGGGAGCCCGTCCGGATGTGTACACCAGCCAACGCCTCTGTCTGCCCCACGGTGGGCGCCATCTGTCGTGGTGGTGTCACGGCAGATGCCATAGGATGGCTAATGTGTGGGGCCGATGGACGTTGGTGGATCCGGGGAGGGATAGCGAGCTGAAGAGCTCACACGGGGAGGATCCCGGTGTAACCGAGATCTCCCAAGAACGAGAAACAAGAACAACACGCTAGATGGAAGATCTAACAAACAAGAACAAATGCACGAAGGCACACAACACACAGACGATATACCCAGGTTCAGGGCCCTCGTGAGGAGGTAACACCCCTACTCCTGCCTTTCCTCTCTATATAACTGTGGTACAAGGGCTACAACTTGCTCTTAGATCTCTCAAAGTGAAGATTACAAAGAACTAGATGAACTCAAGGTATGAAGAAGTAAATGCTCTAAGAGTAAATGCAACTATAGCTTTGGCTTCCAAGTTGTTCTCTCTCCCACAGAAGCAGTTATGGCGCCTTTTATAGAGTTCCGGCCAGGAGGGCCGGAAAACCTAAACCGGCTTGGCCCCACCGGACAGGCCTAACCGGCATGTCGTCACCGGCTAGTGCGACCTAGTCGCCGCGCTATCCGGCGTAGCCCCTTCGTCATCATCTTGGCAAGGACAGCAGGCGCCGTCCTGGAACATCATTGTCCCCCTGTCAGAGACAAGACATGTCTTGGCCCATCCCGGATAGCCTTTTCCGGATTGCCGGGCTAGGCAGGTCGTGTCTTGTCGTACCGTTGTCGTACCGGCTGACGCGCTCCCTGAAGGAGATATGCCCTAGAGGCAATTAATAAAGTGTATTCTTTATCATATCTCGTTTGTTCATAATAGGTTTTTGTGTCATGCTAGAACCGTATTAAGCGGAAACATTAATGCGGGTGTGATACGTAAACAACCAGGTCCCTAGTAGCCTCTACTAAGACTAGTTTCATTGCGCGATTGATGATCGAGGTTTCCCGGTCATGGGGCATGGCGCCGGTCGGCAATGAGAGTCATATCGCTGGAGAGTGGTGTGATGGACATACCCAGTTTTGGAGAACATAGTCATTACACCTTTGACCGTGAGATCAACTCTTATTGATATTCCCCGAAGATACTTTGATTGCACCAAACGTCGTATCTTATTTAGTATGAAAATAACGGTGATACTTTTGGGTATTGGAAAGGAGTATTGAGACGAGGGGTCAAGAGCGGGATTTGCCAGTCCGCGTAGCAGGATAGATACTCTCGGACCCACTCGGTGAGATCTTGTCTAATGAGCTTGCAAGCATGTGACTAGGTCACGGAGACATGAGATCATGAACGAGTAGAAGATGGCATCGTCGGTAACGAGGTCGGGATTAGGTATGGAGATATCTATGGAACGACACTCGGACGTGCTAAGTATCGCTATGGCAAAAGGTCTAAGACTTCACGTTCAGGTTTGATAGATGAAAGTCATTCGTTATATCTCAGGGATTAATTCAGGGGGTCCAGGCCTACGAGTTAGTCGTTGATCATTGAGGAGTCTTGATCATACCTGATATTATATCGAACGGCTAGGGTAACACACTTAAGGGGTTTCGACAAGACAACCGGAAAGGAAGGAGATCACCGGGAGCGTCCCGGGAGAGGTCCGATGGAGATCGGGCGGCGCCGAAAGAGTTTTCGGAGCTAGGAAATATTATATATATTATGTTTGATATTAATTAGTGTTATTAATATGCAAATATGATTTTATATATTTATTTTCGAATTTATTAAGGCAGATTTCCCTAAATGGGCCTTCCGGACGAAAGAAGGCCCAAGAGGGGAAAATTCCCTAGGGGAATTCGGTGGGGGCCAGGAGGGCCGGCCTAGGTGGGCCACAAGGGGCCCACCAAGGGGCCGGCGCACTCCCTAGCTGAACCAGGCTGTGGGGGGTTAGTCCCACATTGCCTGGCTGGCAAGGTTGGCTCCCCTTGGGAGCCTATATAAGAAGGGGCACCCCCAGCCTTTTAATTCAACCAATTAATTCCTGATTTCTCTCTCGATCTCGTGGTTCCCAAGTTGGAGCCGCGCCAAGCAAGAGGAGTCGGGGATCTCCTCCACCATAGCCCGCTGCCGCGCTGCTGGTGTTCCGGTCCAAGTCTTCCGCTGCTCGTTCTGGATTGGAGCTTCGGAGGCGTCGTCTCCACCGTACGTGTGCGACTCCCTGCGAGGTGCTGCGCTAGCGGTACTCGGAGGCCTGCTTCCTCTACACGACCTTGAGGTCGGCTTCGTCGGTCTTCATCGACAATGTTTGTGCGGGAACGTAATCCCCGCTTTTGGTCTACAAGGGTATGTATTCCGATCTCCGTTCGTACTACTATATCTGCATAGAATAGATCTTGGCTAGTTTAAGGATATCGTTGCTAGGAAAATTATTGTTTTCTGCCCACGATCCCCTTCAGTGGTATCAGAGCCGATCTATCGTAAGATATAGTTGTACGCTGTTAGAACCCGTGCTCTGCACGGGGGCACCGTTCCTATTATTTGCTACCCTCTAGCGTGCACTTGTGTATTCCAGCGGCACTGAGTTGATGAAGCGGCCCGGACCGACTTTACGCGTACGCTTACGCGAGACTGGTTCCACTACTGACATACGGCTTGTACCGTATCTGTGGCTGGCGGGTGACAGTTTCTCTCTCTTTAGTTGGTCTTCGCATTTTCAATGGAGGGCCCGAAAGGGATGCTTAAACATGCAATTATTGGATCGTTGTTGTGGTCATAAGATTCGTAGGTATGAAGCGGTTCTATTTACGAAAGCCCCAAGCCACGTAAAATATGCAAAAGATAAAGTAGAAGCGTCTAACTTTATTTTTTGCAGGGGCTATGTGATATGGTCAAGGTAGGTTTATCAAATTGTTTATAAACTGCGGGCGCCAAGAAGACCATGGCGCGATGGACTATATCACATTGCATTACATTTGATGTTTTGTGTGCATCTTATTTTGTGTGATTGTGTGTGTTACACGGCGGTAGCTGAATAAGATGATCCCTTCAAAATACCACTAGTGTTCTCCCTCCAACGCGCACCACCAATAAAGTTCTACGTTATGAGGCAGGCCGTGATGATCGGGTGTCAGACATATCTTCGTTCGCATACGGTGGGTGTAAGCCATGTTGCACAAGCGTCAGCGTGGAGGTCTTTGGTGGCGAGCCTAGCATACTCAGAGGTATGGCCTCGGAACAGGAAGGCCGAAAGGCCGAGCACGAGTCACAAAATTGGTGTGACGGACGATTTTGTCTACTCTTGAAGTTGTGCCGCCGGCTTTGATGATGAGGGGTGGTGCAATGGATGGGGGTCGTGTAATCGCTTAAACGACCAGGAGGGATGTTCGTTTGAGTGGGAGTTATGTTAGTTATTTTCTAAAATACTATAACTCAAAATTATTATGAACAAAGTCTTATGTTGTTGCAAATTCCATTGTAGATGTCTCACCCCTCCTTTAACCTGAATCTGTTCATTGAGAAAGAGAAGCTTAAGACCGATGGGTCTAACTTCGTGTCCTGGTTCCGCGATCTGAAGTCCATCCTTGAAACCCACAAGGTGGCCTACATCCTTGATACCCCCTTAGGTGATCTTCCTAGCACCGCCCCGGAAATCGATAGGATTGTCCATGGGGTAAAAGCGGAGATTTCTTCTTATGTCCAGAGTGGCATACTCTTTGCCATGGAGGCTGACCTGCAAAACCGTTTCATGAACAAGGGTGCTTATGATATAATCACTGAACTCATGGTTGTTTTTGCACGACAAGTCAAGGCTGAGACGTACGAGGCAACTGTGCTTCTCTTCTCAGCCCAGATGGAAGAGCACGGCAATATCAGTGAGCACTTGGCCAAGTTGTTTGGCTGCGCTCGACTTCTGAGTGATCTGGGAAGTGTGATCCCAGAGGAGTTGGTTATTGATAGGGCGCTGATTTCTCTGCCCCCTAGCTATAAGAACGCCATAGTGGACTACGGCATGAAAGGGACGTCAAAACCCCTGTCGGAAATCCTGAAGATGCTCGAAGTGGCCGAATTAGAAATCAAGCTGCAGAAGATGGTGGTGACCATCGGATCACCTGAGCGCAACTGCCCCAAGTATCTGGAGGATAGGAAGTCTGGCAAGACGGTCGACAAAGAGAAAGGTATATTTGATATACATGTTATAGATGTGTACCTTACATCCGCCCGGAGCAATACGTGGGTATTTGATACTGGTTCTGTTGCTCATATATGTAACTCTCAGGAGGAGTTACGGAATAGAAGGCGGCTGGCGAAGGATGAGGTGACGATGCGCGTCGGCAACGGATCGAGAGTCGACGTGGTGGCTGTCGGCACGCTCCCTCTGCATCTACCATCGGGATTAGTTTTGGTTTTAAATAAATGTTATTTTGTGCCATCCTTGAGTGTAAACGTTATAAGTGGGTCTTGCCTGTTACAAGACGGTTATTCATTTAAATCAGTGTCAAGCAATTGTGCTATTTATATGAATGATATCTTTTATGTTGATGCTCCCGAGAGTAATGGTTTATTCTTGTTGAATCTCGATCGTAGTACTCACATCCATAACATAGAGGCCAAACGAATTAAGTGTAGTGACGATACCGCCATGTTTTTGTGGCATTGCCGTCTTGGTCATATTGGTATAAAGCGCATGAAGCGACTCCACTCCGATGGACTCTTGGACTCGTTGGATTTCGGATCCCTCGATACATGTGAACCGTGCCTCATGGGCAAAATGACCAGGACACCGTTCAAAGGTTTCGTTGAACGGGCGTCGGATTTATTGGGGATCATACATACAGACGTATGTGGACCAATGAGCGTTTCGACACGCAATGGTTATCGTTACTTTGTCACCTTCACTAATGACTTGAGTAGATACGGTTATATCTATTTGATGAAACACAAGTCTGAAACGTTTGAAAAGTTCAAAGAATTCCAGAGTGAAGTTGAGAATCAGCTTAATAGGAAAATCAAGCATCTCCGGTCCGATCGCGATGGAGAGTACTTGAGTTTTGAGTTTGGCACACATATGAAGAGTTGTGGCATTGTGCCCCAACTTACGCCCGCCGGAACGCCGCAGCGTAACGGTGTGTCCGAGCGACGTAATCGTACTCTACTGGATAGTGTCCGATCTATGATGTCTCTTACCGATCTGCCAGTGTCCTTCTGGGGTTATGCGTTAGAAACAGCCGCATTCATTTTAAATAGGGCTTCGTCCAAGTCCGTTGAAACGACGCCGTATGAATTATGGTATGGCCATAAGCCTAAGTTATCGTTTCTGAAGGTTTGGGGTTGTGAGGCGTACGTTAAGAAACTACAGCCCGACAAACTCGAACCGAAGTCGGAGAAAGTTGTCTTTGTAGGATATCCGCGGGAAACCGTTGGGTACACCTTCTACAACCAAGCTGAGGGCAAAACTTTTGTCGCGAAGACCGGTGCCTTTCTAGAGAAGGAGTTTCTCGCGAAAGGAGTAAGTGGGAGGAAGGTAGACCTCGATGAAATCGTTGATCCTGAACTCGAGATTCCGAGTGGCGCAACGGAAGCAATTCCGGAAACGTCCTCCGTGGAAGGAGTGGGAGAAACTGTCGAGGAAGATGTTCTACCTCGTAGGTCTGGTAGATCTCGGATCCCACCAGAATGGTATGGCAATATGGTTTGCACCGTCATGCTAGTCGAGCAAGACAAACCTACGAACTACAAGGAGGCGATGGAGAGTCTAGAGTCCGAGAAATGGCTTGAAGCCATGAAATCCGAAATAGGATCCATGTATGATAACCAAGTGTGGACTTTGGTGGATATTCCCGAAGGGCGCAAGGCCGTCGAGAATAAGTGGATCTTTAAGAAGAAGACTGATGCTGATGGTAATGTGACCGTCTATAAAGCTCGGCTTGTCGCAAAGGGTTTCCAACAAGTTCATGGAATTGACTACGATGAAACTTTTTCACCGGTAGCGATGCTTAAGTCTATTCGGATTTTGTTAGCGGTAGCTGCCTACTATGATTATGAAATCTGGCAGATGGACGTCAAAACGGCCTTCCTGAATGGAAACATTGAGGAAGAGTTGTACATGGTACAGCCGGAAGGTTTTGTCGATCCAGGAAGTGCTAAAAGGGTGTGCAAGCTTCAGCGATCCATCTATGGATTGAAGCAGGCATCTCGGAGCTGGAATCTTCGCTTTGATGAGGTAATCAAAGGTTTTGGATTTATCCAGAATGTGGAAGAGACCTGTATTTACAAGAAAATGAGTGGGAGCTCGGTTGTGTTCTTAGCACTGTATGTTGACGACATATTGCTAATAGGGAATGATGTGGAACTTCTGAATAGCGTGAAGGAATATTTAAACAGTAAGTTTTCCATGAAGGACTTAGGAGAAGTTGCGTATGTTTTAGGCATAAAAATCTACCGTGATAGATCAAGGCGCCTATTAGCACTAAGTCAGAGTACTTATCTTGATAAAATATTGAAGCGTTTTCATATGGAGAAGGCAAAGAAGGGTTCTCTGCCGGTTATCAAGAATAAGATATTGCGTAAGGCGCAGTGTCCGGTGACGGAACTGGGTAAGGCCGAAATGACGAAACATCCTTATGCTTCAGCCATATGATCGATCATGTATGCAATGTTGAGTACTAGACCGGATGTGGCATTAGCTCTAAGTTTGACAAGCCGGTTCCAGAGTAATCATGGAATGCCGCATTGGATAGCTGTTAAGAGCATTCTTAAGTATCTCAATAAGACAAAGGAAATGTTCCTTGTGTATGGTGGCTGCGATGAGGAACTTGGCGTAACGGGTTACGTAGATGCAAGTTTCTGCTCAGACCCCGATGACAGTAAGTCACAGACAGGTTACGTGTTCAAGGTGAATGGAGGCGCCGTGTGCTGGAGAAGTGGGAAGCAACCCATAGTCGCACAATCTACAGTGGAGTCGGAGTACATTGCTGCCTGCGAGGCCGCAAATGAAGCTGTGTGGCTGAGGAAGTACGTCATCGAACTTGGAGTGTTCCCGAGCGTGCAAGACCCCGTGGTCCTCTTCTGCGACAATACGGGTGCCATTGCGAACGCCAAGGAGCCAAGGACTCACTCCACCGCCAAACACATTCTCCGACGCTTCCACGTGATACGTCAGTACGTACAAGAAGGCGATGTGAAGATTTGCAAAGTGCATACGGATCTGAATGTGGCAGATCCGCTGACGAAGCCTCTCCCGCTTGATAAGCATGAACAACACCAGTTAGCTATGGGTGTTAGGCTTTTACCAAGTTGTAATCTAGATTAAATTGTACTCTAGTGCAAGTGGGAGACTGAAGGAGATATGCCCTAGAGGCAATTAATAAAGTGTATTCTTTATCATATCTCGTTTATTCATAATAGGTTTTTGTGTCATGCTAGAACCGTATTAAGCGGAAACATTAATGCGGGTGTGATACGTAAACAACCAGGTCCCTAGTAGCCTCTACTAAGACTAGTTTCATTGCGCGATTGATGATCGAGGTTTCCCGGTCATGGGGCATGGCGCCGGTCGGCAATGAGAGTCATATCGCTGGAGAGTGGTGTGATGGACATACCCAGTTTTGGAGAACATAGTCATTACACCTTTGACCGTGAGATCAACTCTTATTGATATTCCCCGAAGATACTTTGATTGCACCAAACGTCGTATCTTATTTAGTATGACAATAACGGTGATACTTTTGGGTATTGGAAAGGAGTATTGAGACGAGGGGTCAAGAGCGGGATTTGCCAGTCCGCGTAGCAGGATAGATACTCTCGGGCCCACTCGGTGAGATCTTGTCTAATGAGCTTGCAAGCATGTGACTAGGTCACGGAGACATGAGATCATGAACGAGTAGAAGATGGCATCGTCGGTAACGAGGTCGGGATTAGGTATGGAGATATCTATGGAACGACACTCGGACGTGCTAAGTATCGCTATGGCAAAAGGTCTAAGACTTCACGTTCAGGTTTGATAGATGAAAGTCATTCGTTATATCTCAGGGATTAATTCAGGGGGTCCAGGCCTACGAGTTAGTCGTTGATCATTGAGGAGTCTTGATCATACCTGATATTATATCGAACCGCTAGGGTAACACACTTAAGGGGTTTCGACAAGACAACCGGAAAGGAAGGAGATCACCGGGAGCGTCCCGGGAGAGGTCCGATGGAGATCGAGCGGCGCCGAAAGAGTTTTCGGAGCTAGGAAATATTATATATATTATGTTTGATATTAATTAGTGTTATTAATATGCAAATATGATTTTATATATTTATTTTCGAATTTATTAAGGCAGATTTCCCTAAATGGGCCTTCCGGACGAAAGAAGGCCCAAGAGGGGAAAATTCCCTAGGGGAATTCGGTGGGGGCCAGGAGGGCCGGCCTAGGTGGGCCACAAGGGGCCCACCAAGGGGCCGGCGCACTCCCTAGCCGAACCAGGCTGTGGGGGGTTAGTCCCACATTGCCTGGCTGGCAAGGTTGGCTCCCCTTGGGAGCCTATATAAGAAGGGGCACCCCCAGCCTTTTAATTCAACCAATTAATTCCTGATTTCTCTCTCGATCTCGTGGTTCCCAAGTTGGAGCCGCGCCGAGCAAGAGGAGTCGGGGATCTCCTCCACCATAGCCCGCTGCCGCGCTGCTGGTGTTCCGGTCCAAGTCTTCCGCTGCTCGTCCTAGACTGGAGCTTCGGAGGCGTCGTCTCCACCGTACGTGTGCGACTCCCTGCGAGGTGCTGCGCTAGCGGTACTCGGAGGCCTGCTTCCTCTACACGACCTTGAGGTCGGCTTCGTCGGTCTTCATCGACAACGTTTGTGCGGGAACGTAATCCCCGCTTTCGGTCTACAAGGGTATGTATTCCGATCTCCGTTCGTACTACTATATCTGCATAGAATAGATCTTGGCTAGTTTAAGGATATCGTTGCTAGGAAAATTATTGTTTTCTGCCCACGATCCCCTTCACTCCCGTGTCAGGCGGGAGGTGACCATGCTTCGGAAAGATACTTCCCCCCGCATCAGGCGGGAAAGCCTGCTACAGACCGTTGACGGCCTACCGGGGTCCCTCGTGCCGGTTATCTTCTTGCTCGACCTCGTGAGTCCTTCCTGCACAAGTTCAGGACCGAGACAGATGTTCCGGTTAGCACTTACCCGGATTGCCTATCCGGTAAAACCGAATACATCTCCTTCCGGGAGTCTCTTCGGAGCCCAAGACCCGAGATCCTTTCCGGAGGCATCCGAGTTCGTCTCCGGATGAGTATCTCTAGGCCTAGCCTCCCGAAGATGTCTTAGCCTATCAGCAAAGACATCTTCGAGAAGCTAGTTCTTAGAGGAACCACCCGCTGATGCTTGTGCTGCCATTGTGAAGGCTGGGGGTGTCTATTTATAGTTGCTAGAGCTGACCCTTGCGCCTGCCAGGAGGCACTTTGCACTCTACCAGCGCTCAAGGGTCAAGTTACCCCTTCAGCACACCAGGAGGTGTCCCTTGCTTTCGCCAAAGGTCAAGTACTGTTGGCACATTATTGAATTATTCCGGGATCTGCCCCTACCCGGGGGCAGCCCCCCGACAGAAGCAATTGCAGCCATTGAACTGCTCAGGGTGTTCGGCTTGGCTTCCGGGTTACACTGCAATCTGAACAAGAGTTCAGTCACTCCTATAAGATGTTAGGGTATGGACCTGCAGCCAATCTTGGAGGCCCTGGCGTGCCCGATAAAACCATTCCCTATCACCTACCTAGGATTGCCTCTGTCCCCAATCCGTCTCACCAAGAGCCAGCTGCAACCAACTGTTGACAAAGTAGCTCGCCATGTCCCCTCTTGGAAAGCAGGGCTACTGCAGAAGAGTGGCAGGCTAATTCTAGTGGACTCGACATTGGTGGCAACGACAATCTACCCTTTGCTGGTTATGGACTTGCCACCATGGTTCTTCGAAAAAATTGACAAGATTCTTAGGAGTTTCTTCTGGGCAGGATCGTTGGAAGCACGCGGGGGTCAATGCAAGGTGGCTTGGAAAAATGTCTGCACTCCAAAGGAACTTGGTGGGCTGGGTATCAAAAATCTCAGGCTCCTGAATCTAGCTTTCAGAATGAGGTGGAAATGGCTGGAACTAACTGATGTTGATAAGCCGTGGCATGGGCTGAGTTTCTCTATCCCACGAGAAGCAGAACATCTATTCTTGAATGCTCTAGACTGCACAGTGGAGAATGGGGAGCGATTGCGGTTCTGGTTGGATCCGTGGATTGGTGGGCGCACTGCGGAGAAAATCGCACTGAAGCTTTGGCAACATGTCAAACCTGCCGATAAACTACTGCCGGTGCGAGACGCTCTTGTGGACAATAGATGGGTTAGAGGGATTCGAGTCCAGCTCACGGTGCAGGAAGTTGCTGAATATCTGGACTTGTGGGAGCTTGTCAGAGACCAACACATCTCGGAGGAGGATGACCAGGTTCGGTGGCGGCTTACGGCAAATGGAAGGTACTCCGCGAAATCGGCGTATGCGGCTTACTTCTATGGTAGAACTACAGCCACCTGTGCTTCGGAGTTTTGGTCAGCAGGCGCCTCTGTCCCACAAAATCCACGTGTGGCTTGAGCTTAAGAACCGTCTCTGGACGGCGGACAGATTAGCGAAGAGAGGGCTGCAACATCCTGCTCGTTGCCTGCTTTGCGATCAGGATCCAGAGGATGGAGAACACCTCATGGTCAGACGCGTGTTCACCAGGGAGATCTGGTTATACAACAGGTTGGACTGCAGATGAGTACTCCCACCATGAACTCCTCGTTTGCTGCTTGGTGGCCTGGAATTGTTGCAGCAGTGCCAAAGAACAGGAGGAAAGAAACGAATGGGTTTGTCATCCTAACTATCAGGTCAATTTGGCTTGAACGAAACAACCGAGTATTTGATCATGTATCATCTTTTCAGAGGTAGTCGTTGGCCGGATCAAGGTGGAGTTTGCGTTATGGCAGACGGCTGGAATATGTGGAGAGAGGCGAGGGAGAGAGTAGAATTGAACTTGTATCAGCTGTGTAGACCCGCCGCCTGTGTGGTTGGGTCTACAAGTAAACTCTATATAATTATGTCTCACCTTTCTATCTTAATATAATGACACGCGGTGCTCGCCGCGTGTTCTTGCCAGCAAAGAACAAACCCAGAAAACCTACCGGAGGGAAGTACCCCGCGAGTTAATGGGCCGGCTTCTGTGCGCCATTCTAACTACAGAGCCTGCCTAGCAAGGCCCAGGATCAGTCTTGCCGAAGATCCCCTACTCTGTCACCGAGCCCTACAGCTGCCGTCGCGCCGTACCTTAGCGGCGGCGAAAGCGCCGGCGTCTCACTCCCATGCCCCCGTTCCCCAGCCTCTCACGCGCGTCGCCGCCGCCATCGCCGCTCCCGTTCTTCCTCGTAGGGACACCGCGCTCCTGCTGTCTCCACCCCGTCCGCAGTTGAGTTTTGAGGTAGTATGAAGTTGTTTTTTACCCAGCGATTAGTTAGTTAAATCCCACTGACCTTGCCGAGCTTCTTCTGCGTGCGCAGGTGCACGGTGCCCACCATGTCGACGCCCTCCGGCTCCGGTGAGGCCGATGGAGCCGCCTCCGCTGCCTCCACCTATTACGACGTCTACGGTCCCGACGTAAGTGCTTTCTTGCCATAGTTTTTTTCCTCCATTGTTTCAGAGTGGTAGAACCGGGAAGGTTTTTAATCACCTGGCGCTGTGTTTGTATGTTGCTAGGAAAGGCTGTGCTTTCGTTCTTGATTTGCCGATGATGGAGAAGATTGTAGCTTCTAATTTTGACTTTACTATGCAACTCGTGTTTTGGAGTTTTATTCTGTTATTAAGATTGAAACATAGGGTTATGGAATTGCAACATTAGACTGTTATTTTTGGCTCACGGCGAAGATGGATAGTGGACCTGGGTCGAAACCTATGGAAATGTGTATTGATGTTCGGGAGAGTTTCCTCAAAGGGTTGAAGCTTTGATACCTACAGATGAATACAATGTAGTCATAGTGGATTGTTCAACTGAACTTATAGACTGGTTGCTTGTCAGCAGAACAGTGTGTTTCCTCGGTCAAACAAACACTTGAAATTTGATGAATACTATGTGTATTTTGATATCAGAGTTTGCTCTCAACACTAGAAAGCTGTTATGTTGCTCTGTGATCAAATGTTTGGATTGATTTCTATATAATATAAATGGACTATCAGGTGAAAAAGCATGGAAGTTTTGTTTGTTTTCACTAATTTTATCACAGAAATTGATCAACACAATTGCTACTTGAAGCTATGCATTACTTCTTACCGAACTAATTCTTGTTCTTGTTGTTTTGTTTCATCCTATCCAGGCCAAACCTGATGTTGTTTTTAAGGAAACCACTTCAAGTTCCACATTGAATTTGCAGGTTCCTTTCATACCAAAAAAACAAATTCACCTCTTGTTTTCTGTATTGTAACACGTTATTTATTTGTAACACAGGATGTCCAGGGGCTAGTAACTTGGGTTATTGGTGAAGGCATGCTGCCTTCCTGGGTGTTTATAAAAGTAAATTCTGTTACTTGGTCCTTTTTTTTACTTGGTGGAGCACTTGATTTCCCCTTTTTACCCTCCACTGTATGTACTAGTCATGCTAAAAGAACAACCGCTGAGTTTGTTTTGTTTCATATTTTTCATGACTGTACTTTGGACTGAGAACAACCTGCTATATAATTACCATAAAGTCTATCTTAGATGCACGTGTAACGTTCTGTTAACCTAGTAAACTGTAACATCATAAAAAAACATTGATAACTCATGATAGCAATAAGTAGATGTCGATTTACATTGAGCATCTATACTTAATTTGCACATGTAATGTTTGCTTTGGTGCTTGTCGATTTTATTAGCACTGAGTTATGCTTGTCTTTGGTGTTCAGAACAAGCCTCTTATCCCGAAGGTTGTCCTTCTCTATGTTCCTGGCCTCGATGCAGCTTTATACATGTCGCAGTCCCGCCTCCTTTCTTCTTTGAAAGAATTGTGCGGGAATCCAAAACCTGTCCTAGCTTCAAGGTTTGTGCATTGAACAAGCGACTTAGATTTTTGTCCCACAACCTTTTGTATTCTGGTGTATCATTAGTAGAATATTGGCAGTATTCCCAAGTCAATCCACTACACTCGTTATGGCTAACTTAATTTTTTCTGGCAGTCGTGTACCAGATGAAAGGCATACCATTGATGCACTCCTAACATGCAGAGTAAAGCGAAAGCGCGAGTCACAAACATTAAACCAAATATATGAATCTGATGGAGGTATGATATGAGATCATGGCATTGAGCCCATACTATATGATTTGGTCTGCTATTATGGTGGTAGCGGCACTGGACAAATAATCTGAGATTCGTTCTATGATTAAGATTCTATTTTCGCACATCATGTGACTCATTTTACCAGATATGTTTCATGCTAATCATCTATCGTTTATTTTCCTAAGCTCAAGATGTCTTCTCAAATCTCTCTAGCCAATAATTCCTTCTCTTGTTTAATGTTTGGCCACCTGTTTATTTGTACACTTTCTGAAATTAGAGTATGAATCCCTTTCCTATGACAAGTGAGCACTAGTGAGTCCTACACCAATTTGTCTTCTTTTTTTTGTGCAATTTCCTAATTTGTGTGTGTTTAAGGTAAATTATCAAGTCTGGAGGACCTAAGAGATAAACCATTTCCTGTTAAATACTACACACTATCTGATAAAGACTTAGAAGACAATGGTTACTCATTCAGTTTACCAGGTTAGTTTTTTGTCCTTGGCTTCGCCTTCCATTTTTATGCTTGGATGCTAAATTTTTTATTTTCCAAAAATTCAGGTTTTGTCCCTACGGTTCCAGCTCCTTCAGGCTCTTCTCCATATGAAATTCTCGCACTTGACTGTGAGATGGTAATACGATTTTCTGTTTCTTGAACGTTTAAACTATAGATGCACTTTTTGAGGCCCTTGTTTGATTGTTCATCAGAAAAGAACTTGACATATTAGATTCATATAGTTGATAGGTACATATATGCCACTGTCTATTTCTATTCTAATATTCATTAAAAAACATATTATGTTGCAAATCTTTACTTTCAGTGTGTGACGGCAGCTGGATTTGAACTTACAAGAGTGACATTAGTCGATATTAAAGGAGAGGTATGGACATTACTATTATGAGGTTCCTTTGAAGAATTGTCCATATTATAGTTATGCTTGACTTTGATTTCTGTTTCCTTTGGATCAAAGTGATCTTAATTTCAAAAGATAAACATTTCTTCTTTATATGTGCTTGGACGAGCCATTATTTTCTTCACAGTTCAGTGCACATAATAATTATTCTTGCAATCTCTTCAGGTGGTAGTGGATAAACTAGTTAAGCCTGCCAATCCAATCACTGATTACAATACAAGGTATATAATGCCTTTACTTCCATTCTAGTAGGGCTAGCATGCACTTTGTTGTGGTTTTCATTCAGTATTCTGTCGACATATTTATGTTACAAATTTTTAGTTCTGCTATATGTGGATTGCTAGGAATTGCTACCTTTGTTTCAAACACATGTATTGTAGTACTCCCTCCGTACATAAAAGGATGCCTCAACTATGTGTAGATACATACAATTTAGACAAAGTTGAGGCATCCATTTATGGGCGGAGGGAGTAGTAATAATATGAAATTCTAATTTGTCAATGAAATTCCATTGTCCTAATTTATGCCTTAATGTGTCTGTAAAGTGTTTCTCCATAATATTCCTAGTATGCTCTGATTGATAGGTTTGAGTTTAATTATTCTTCATAGTGCAGGTTCAGTGGAATCACTGCTGAGATGCTATCAGATGTGACCACAACCCTCCAGGAGATTCAGGTCAGCTATTTCTGATATTCTCATGATTTTTTTTGTGCGTCATACTTTGGCTGACACCATTGTGTTCTCTTTCCAGGAAGAGCTTGTTGGACTTGTGTACAAGGAAACCATTCTTGTGGGGCATTCTTTGGAAAATGACCTTATGGCATTACGGATATCGCATGACTTGATCATTGATACTGCTGTTTTGTACAAGTATAATCGTGGCCCTCGCTGTGTTAAAGTTGCTTTACGTGTTCTGGCAAGCAAATATCTTAGCCGGGAGATCCAGAACTCAGGATCTGGGCATGACAGCGCAGAAGATGCAAGAGCTGCTCTCGATCTTGCCCTTTTGAAAATCAAATATGGTAAATCATACTTTTAAGAATTCGTTTAATTTATTTTCCAGCTATTATTTCCTTGAATGCTTACCTGCATACGAACAGAATATGATAGCATTCCATTTGTCTGCTTTATTGCCTTTGTATGTTAATGTGTATCATCTCATATCTAGTTCAACAGGTCCTGATTTTGGCTCTCCACCAACGTTTTCACGACGAAATCTGGCTTCCACTCTGCATGAAAATGGGAAGAAGTGTTCCCTCATAGATGAAAAGTATGTTCTTAGTCGCTATTCAGATGCTTCTTGCAATTCGATTGCAGTTTTCTCAGATGAGGATGCCCTCTCTAGATCAATGAAAGAGGTCAGTACTATAAGTACTTAGTGGCAGTATTGCCTCCGTATTTTTTTAAGTGTTCATTAGTTGCTAAAATCTCATTGCAGGTAAAGAAGGACAAAATCAGCTTTGTCTGGACTCAGTTTTCAGGACTGATTTCCTTTCTACGTAAAAGAGCTGAAGACCCTGAGAAAGTGAAATCATGTGTTGCGGAGGCTATTGCATTGAAAACCTGTGATGCAAAAACTGCCCGGAAAAGAGCGAAGGACCAAATGTGTCTAGAGTTGAAGGGAATTTTGTGTGAATTGGACAAGAAAATCAGAAAATTACACAGTGCGCTGCCTGAAAATGCTATGTTTATCATATGTACCGGTCATGGGGATACTCCTTTGGTACAAAGGTAAATCTATTCAGGAAAATACATTTCATATTTGCCCTCCCTAGTTTGAGTTGGTCTTTAGCTGCTTATACCCTATTACTTGATGTGCAAAACTGTTTCACAGTGTAACCTACTTAGTAACTATGTTATGCGATGCAGATTAAAGAAAATGCTTAACCACGGAGAAGACGAAACAGTCGCCAGCCGGGAAAATATTGTCCATGCATTGGAAGATCTGCAAGCTCAAGCGGAAGTTGCCCTATGCTTCTGTTGTGTCAAGCATTAGCGGTGAGCAACTTGTCTTTTCTTCCCTGCATGTTTTGGAGATGAAACACAATCCATCATTCTGAGTTTGCATTGTTGGGTATCGACAACCATTTTTGAACACTAATGAACTTACAAACATCCCTTCAGTTGTTGCAGCCTTGCAGGAAGGATGGATTCAGGTGCTGCATGCTGACTGACATAAATGAACTATCAGATTTGAAAATTGAGTTAGCTTATAAATGACTTGTTTAGTTTTAGGAAGGATGGAGTGCTGCATGGATCCTAATCGACTGACTTGAGGACTGGGCTACAGCAGGGATTCAGCTTTGAAACACGACTTGGAAGTCCCAGTTATGGATGATTAAGTTGTAGATTTTTGCATAGCACTGTTCAGGTTTCAGGCATGCATAGTACAGTATGTAGGTAACATTTGAAACAAGATGTAAGTTCAGCGCATAGACTGATGATGATAACCCATTCTTTGCCTCCAACTCGAAGGAGAATCTAGGTTGGGTGTTGTTCAAATGCCAAAATCATAGGGTGAGATTTATTTTTCGCCTTGGCTCTCAAATTCATATGCATCTTGCACCGGAATTTCTCCTCTCGCTCCAAATTTGTCTCCAATGATCGTAGGGCGAGTGACGTGTAGGGTAGAAGTTAAGTACGTGTACACCTGTTCCCGAGATGCTCATAGGAAAAGGAATCCAATTAAATTATTTGGAAGCGTCAACTTGGCAGTTGGCAAATGTTGTGCTGGTAGCAGGCAGCAGTATTAAGCAACCGTTTACAAGCAAGGAAGGAGTACATTGAGTTGATGATTGATTCTCTGCATGTATTATCTACTTGATTGAATTCAACGTTGGTAGGCCGACTAGCTGGAAGTCGGCGTCATATGTTGTGGTGTGATTGACAAGTGGTGGAGTTTTCACTGCTCACTCCGTCGACCATCTATGTGAACTCCAGGTCCAGGATACTGTATCTTCGTTGCGCTTGATACAATTCACAAAAAGTCTCTGCATTGCTAACCAGTCGTTAGTCTTCCAATTCGGCGGGAACCACTCCCGTCCTATCTGCTGGATGGCTGGCTTGGTTTTTCTCTGAAGATGCTGCGCAACATGGGTCGATCGCGACCGACGCCGTTCGCTTGCTTCCCTCAAGCCAGTCAGACAAGTGGAAATTGCCTCGCCGTTGAGGATTTTTCAAAGCTTTTCAGTCTCTCTCAGTAATGGTATGAACTATGATCCCGTGATCGGTCCATCCAACGCCAGTCCATCGTTGTCATCATCACATAAAGCCTGTGAACACATGCATGCATTTTGCCACCAGTAGTTGGAGTGTACTTATTTTTTCATGCTAAATGATCATTAGTTCATTACTTAAATGAAGATCAAACTCTCACAAGGTAGGTAGGACTGGGAGTAGAAAAGTACTTTATATAGATTCTTCATACCATCACAAAATCAAGTCGTTGGACTCAGTTGTAAACATCTTGCCACTCAACTCAACTCACTCTAACACAAGTGCTACACTACTAGAGACTTATAGAGAGTACATATCACTGACATCATCGATCCATCACCACTTGTGATGATGCACGACTCCACCTAGCAAAGTACTCCTACGTGCATGCAGGCCGCCGTTCCAAACCATGCAATGCATTCCAGACGATCTTCTTCTCACACTCACACGGGCACCGTCCTGGCGTCCGCCGGCGCGACGTCGTCCTCGTTCTCGCCAGAGAGCTCCTCGAGCGATATCCCGTTGGACTCCGGCGCGAGGAACGTGAAGCCCATGCCGAGGAAGTTGCAGGCGGCCAGGATGAAGAGCGAGTTCTTGACCCCGATCCCGGCCTTGTACCCGTGGTCCACGAGCTTCGGGTCCTGGTTCTGCGCGAGGTAGAGGAACCCGAACGACCCGACGATGGCGCCGAGCTTGCCAGCGGCAGCCGAGATCCCGTGGCAGGTCGACCGGAGCCTGGCCGGGAAGATCTCCGCCGGCACGATGAAGGTGGTGGAGTTGGGCCCGAAGTTGGCGAAGAAGAAGGTGAGCGCGTAGAGCACGACGAAGCCGATGTGGTTTCCCGGGGTGGTCCAGTGGTGGTACGGGAAGGCGAGGCCGAGCATGAAGACGGCCATGAAGAAGAAGCCGCAGAGCTGGATCCAGAACCGGCCCACCCGGTCGATGAGCGCCACCGTGAACCAGTACCCCGGCACCGTGCCGCAGAGCGCGATCAGGGTCTGGGCGCGGGCGATGCGGTGGACCTCCTCGAGGGCGCTCATGGTCTTCGCCTTGGGGATCCAGTGGATCGCCGTGAAGATGTCCTTCTGGAAGAGGTTCTGCGAGTAGAAGGCGATGTCGAGGAGGAACCAGCAGGTGGCGGTGCCGAGGAGGTGCAGGCCGTGGCGGTGCAGGAACTGGCTGGAGAAGAGGCCGAAGGAGTTGGACCCGTTGTCGACGGCGCCGGCGGCGGGGTCCTTCTCGTCGCTGATTTCCACCTGGAGGACCTTGGACATGTCGGCGGCGGCCTGCTTGGCGTTCTTGGCGACGAGCGCGGTGTAGCGCGCCGTCTCGGGCATCTTCATCCGCCAGTAGTAGGTGAGCAGGGCCGGGATGGCGCCGAACATGAGGATGACGCGCCAGACGTAGTCGGCCTGCGGCGGCGTGGAGGCGGCGGCCCCGTCCTGGTACGCCGGCGCGTCGAAGGCGGCGCGGAAGGCGGCGGAGACGACGAGTGTGACGACGCCCCCCGTGAGGATCCCGAAGCCCTGCATGGCGAAGACGGCGGCGATGAACGCGCCGCGCGTCTTCTTGTTGGCGTACTCTGACATGATGGTGGCGGAGAGCGGGTAGTCGCCGCCGATGCCGAAACCGAGCCAGAACCTGAAGAAGCAGAGCGTGGCCATGACGGAGCTGGGCGTGGAGCCGAAGGAGAGGCCCGAGGCGAGGGAGCAGAGCACCATGCACATGAGCGTCATGCCGTAGACCTTCTTGCGGCCCATCCGGTCGCCGAGCCAGCCGAAGAAGAGCTGGCCCGAGAGTGTGCCGCAGAAGGCGACGCCGTTGACGGCGGCGGCGACGTTGGGCGGGAGGGAGCCCGGGTCGGCGGCGCCGGCGCGGTAGTAGTAGACGCGGCCGAGGAGCTTGGTGACGAGGGAGATGCAGAAGAGGTCGTAGGCGTCGGTGAAGAAGCCCATGCCGGCGATCACGATGGCAGTGAAGTGGTACCACTGCGTCTTGGCCGCGTCGAGGGCCGAGAGCACCTCCAGCTGCTCCCGCGCCATCGCCGGATCGATGCGGTGATCTCTGTAAAGATCGGATTTTTAGGCCGTAAGGTTTTTGGCGAACTGGTAGAGAGGGAGATGAAGCCGTATATGGCCGGGACTGTTAAAAGTTGTTGCGATTTTATAGGGGAAAATGGTTGAACCGGCCGTAGGATAGAAGGAGGATATTCCTCGAGATTATGCGATGGTTTCGATTTTTCGGAGAAATCCTCAGTTATTGAGAGGTTTGGAAAAGAGGAAGCAAACGTGTCAGCATCAAGGAGGCACGCGGGGTCTTTGAGGTGACAGCGACCATGGAGTCAAAACCTCCCAAAAAAACAAACAACTTTATGGGTTCACATACATACTCAATACTATACTCGATTGATTGACTGATTGATTGGCCACCTAGAAAAGTATCAGAAGAAAATTAAGGTGTGGGGTTTGGTTGATTTGATTCTCTCCCTTTTCAGTTCCGGATACTGCCTGCGTTCACAAACTCTGTCTAGAAAGACAAATTTTTGGATTGCATTGGCTTGGCTTGATGAAGAAAAGTTGTAGAGCCAGCCAGTGCCCGTGATGCGATGCTAGTTACTCAAATCAAATGTCTACTCTGACTCTATGCCTGCTTAGAATAGAATGCAAAGTTGATGTGAACAGAGTAGCACTCCAGCCCCCTGTTGCTTCGCGCCGGGGCGGCTGCTACGGAGCGGGTGGTGTGTGTCGTCGCGTTTGTTCAGACTTGTACAGTGTGACCGGTGGATCGTTTTATCTGTATGATTCTTTTATACAGTTTGTATGATTTTTGGGTCCGGTTTTCATTATAAACTGGGTCAATTCTCTTCTATCTATTCGAGCGATGGTACGTTGTTCTAAAAAACTTATACAAGCACAAGTACTAAGTGCGAGATTGATCGTGTGGTGCGGAGATTTGCTACAGATAGCAAGGGTTTACTGCTAATAATAAATGCAGATTATTGAGAAGTAAACATGCTCACCGATGAGTGTATAGAAAGATACAGCGGCATACGCATGCGGGAATCGGGATAGGGTAGCTACCTAGCTAGAGGAAGAAGACAACCACGAAGATTTATGGAGGCACAGCAAGTCAATGAGCCAGCTGGCCCATACCGCACACGATTTTCATTTTTGGTTCCAGTTCACTGTTCGTGCACGTATACACGTATAATACGTACTCCCCCCTGGCATGGCATTGCATTTGCCAGTCAACGACGACTAGCTGCCGTACGTGGCCGAAATCCCGTCACGTCGGGCGAGTAATAACACACTCTCAAAGTCTCAAGTCCACTCCTGCGGTCACCGCCGTCCACATTCGCTGCTCCCTTCTCTCAGTGAAATGCAGAAATGGTTCCATGTCTCATTATCTACGGTAGTTTTCAAGGAAAGATATTTTGAGCGACGATTTGTGGCACCCGAGCTCGATTTTTGGAAATACAAAATGGTAGCTTGGGGTTTCAAAAAAATTCGATTTTTCTTTCTTGAATACATAGACACGTTCGGTATATTTGTGCAAAGTTTTGATAAGGATTTTTTCCCTATTTTGGGCTACAGAAAATAATAATTTGTGGTTCTATAAAGAAATAAAAACAGTCTTATTTCATCCCTTATTTGTCTTTTTTGTGTACTTATTAAACATACAAGATAGTCTAAACGAAACTTGTGGCATACATACCGTACTATATGTGTATATGTAGTTGTCATAATTTTTGCTAGTAGTATTTATATATAAATACCATATTCTGTTATTAGAGCACTATTATTTGGATGCACACTAATAGTTTTGGAGAACTTTTGGCAATCGGCTTGGCTTGATGAATGCGCCCTTCCATCTTCGATGCTTCTATCATCGTTGTTGATGACAAAAGAAGAAAAATGTTGCTATATGTGATTTTTTACTATCTAATGCTTGTCCGATGCAGGATAACTATCCCCGAGCTACACTTTACAATGCGGTTACCGTCGGATAAGAACTGGACATAGTACTTTGGACGCAACATTGTTTCGAAGAAAAAACACCATTGTTAATCCTCTTACCAATGTTGCCTCGTTTGATCACGTTGCTACCATGTTTGATGTTTTCATGCACGCAACAAAGTGGAGGTGGAGTGTTGCCTAGTTTACGGACCTCTGGATCAACACGTTGACATCAGCCGAGTACATTACTAAATATATCACGCCTTCGGCTCACTATGGAGTTTGTATTCATGCTAGGTGATCCAAAGAACTATTTATAATTCTTATTACTTTGCCGTTGATGATTATTAATGGATTGGATGAAAAAAATTGCAGGAAAATTAAAATATATCAACGTTTGGGGAGGTTGGAATTGAGCTTTTGATGCCAACTCTGATGAAGGCACCATCGCCCGCCAACTATCGATCTCTGGAGTAAATTCCATGTAGCAACCAAAACGTCCCAAGACGACCGATGGATGCATCCAGTCTGATCAATGATCATCGATCGCTGCTCACTGGTACCAATAATAATTCGTACTCCTCGTCAACGAGTCAAAGTCAACCGGCCAAGTCCTTCTCTCCGGCCAAGGACGGCGACAGCAATATTAATCGGTCCCTGCCTGCAACTGCAACTGCAACTAGCGAGCATCTTCGGGTACACTCAACTGCATTTGCCGTGTTCTTCCGTCGGTCAAGCACAGGACGAACGTGTTCTGTTTTCTCCCGTGACAAACGAGGCTCCGATCGGACCTTACAGTTTTGTTTTCAGTTTTCTGGGTATTCCACTGCTAAGGCCGCGCTTGGTTCGCTGGATTTGGGGCGGGTATAAAATTACGGACCTGTCTAGCTTCGTATCTTTGCTATACTACCTGTCGTTTTCTGTCCCGAGGGAAAGATAAACAGCGAACCAATCGGGGCCTAATGGTTTTCTGCGTTTGAATCGCAGTAAATTGTCTGTATATGGATTTGTATTTCTTTTCTGGACTACCGAGTAGATCCCTAAATCTATACAGTATATATAAACACAACAACAGCGACAACACCCACACTGATTTACAAAACAAGAAAATTGTATAACACGGTCTTCGTCATTGCAAAGGAAAACGATGGGGCCATATAAATTGACTAACAATACCATGAATCACTAAACAATCGATTTGAGGCTACTATAAATCCATTATTAAATGGCAAAGCACAAAAAAGACTGAACGGTAGGGAAGATCTTCCTCACGCGTCCGAAAACTTGTGGACGTCGGTTTGAAGAGCAACATCACAACTCACCAAGTGTATTTGGAAGACCCAAATACTGTTTCCACTATACCTTTCAACATTTTACAACAAAATCAACATACTCAGGAGCAAAATCATGAAATGATACAGAATATGCCGGAAAAAATTGATTTACACTCTGCTGGCCTGCTGGGTGACCTATACTTTCTGTAAATACACAATTGAAGGCCGGTCCATCTTCTATGCCCAGGCCTTGCCGTATGTTACAAACAACAAGATGGCAGATACAACGCACATATACAATTTTGGGATCATGTATCAGCCTCTACAAGTGCTGTATACAAGCATCCTTGAGGCGTGGATTCGCTCTAATTAGATTTTGCTCGTTTCCATACAATAACTGTACCGTCTGAATCAGATGAAGCCAGCAAATTTTCCCCGTGGTTCCAGGCCACTCCAATCACTGGAGAGCCGTGTCCCTTTAGGAATGTAAATGGTTTCATTACTGCCTCAACTTATAATCAAATCTTCAGATGCGAAAAATAGAGGAACAACATACCTGCAGTTTATTTACACAGGAATTCTTTGGCCGTGCCAAATCATAGAAGTAAACGTTTGAATCCCCACTGCCAGTAACTTCATATTGAGAAGACAATACAAGTTAGCTACATTGTTCTTTTGCAAAAAGTTCAGGAATGCATCATAGCAGAAAAAGGGGTGGAGAAGCGCACATGCTATATTTATTCTTGAAAGAGCAAGCACACCGCAGATGCCAGAGCTACGTATCCTAGGTTGTTAATGTGTTTCAAAAAGTTCAGCTTGGTAGCTTTTAAAAACTGAGTACCAAAGTTTGCTCAGGAAAATGTGGAATTAAGTGTCAACAACTGAAATGTGATCGTTTTGTTACCTCATTGAAACACAATTGTGATTCAGCATTCACAAATATTAATTAGCAGTAAAACAATAACTGACAGCCAGCAATATAACATGCAGTAGTACTTCATTACAAACTGATGGGAACAAGATGACCCTGAAATGTGGATGACCAGGAGCTTAAGTTCACCTAGCCGATAGGCACAAACTATAAATGGTCTCAGCTCACCTATGAATTCCCCTTTCTCAAGGGAAAGAAGCGGGCAGAAAGAAGCACGTATATTCTGCACCGTTGAGGCCAATTTTAGAGAGCATATGAGAGTCAAGTATCCCTGGGCATTAGTTGCAATGCTGAAATGCCAATAAAAAAATACTAGTGAGGTAAAAGTGCAAGCCAGCACAGGTTAGACAGTAATAAAGTAGCATACCTGAAGAAATATAGGTTTCCATCTTGAGCACAAGATAGAAGTACTGAACAGCGTGCTACCAGAGAGAAGGTGCGGTACTGGATGGTTGTAATAGAAGATTTGCTCTTACAACTCTTGTTCTTATGAGTTCTAGATAGCGACCCCGTGTGAGAATTTACACTGACACTGTATATGTAACCCTGCACATTTGAAGCAACAGTTCAAAATGACAAACTTTAACAATCCGAATTTGCGTTCAAATTTAAACTATTGGATACCTGTGCATCACCAGCAAAAATAAGCTGTCCGGTGTGATCGATATCCAAAGCTGTAACCGCATTATCAAAGGTGAGCTTGCTGACTACTCTCCCAGTGCTAAAATTAATTGCCTAGATAAGAAATGGAAATGGATCACATGACTGTACAAGGAAAGGAAAATATGCTTCTGATTACGTAGTTGACATGATTTAGAACTATTTAATGAGTAGCAGTTACAACAGCTTCATTGGAATAATTACCAGAACAAACAAAGAAACATATATTTCCATTATTATTTCAGAACAGAACATTGATCAGAGGACCAACCAACCAGAAACATATGCTAAAGTGAACTACTGTATATAAATATTTCCAAGCAAGAGGGCAGAAATTTTACATTGATTTCCCTGTTCGCATTGCCAACTAACAGTAAATTATTATTCACCTGCAATGAAGTGTTTGGAAGAAAAAAGGTAAATATATGATGCATGAGATAATTTATCCTAGTTATCGTACATAGAGTTATTATAATATTAGCACTGCAGATGCAGGCAGAGAGCATTGGTGCAAAAAGTAGCAACCATGCTTTCCTGCTAAGATTGGACTTACAGGATGAAAGCTGATGCATAGCTGGGAAGAAACTCCATATACAACCCTGATACAATTGCCTTTTGATATCTCCCACACTCTCACAGTTTTATCCATTGAGCATGAAGCTATGTACTGGTTATTAGATGAAAAATCAAAATCTGTAATGCAGTTAGAATTTCAAACTCACAATATACTTGAACAATGAAAGAATAGACAGGGAAGTGCAGCTTAAATTGATCAAGATTCATTTATAATTGCGAAATCCATATAATACCATAAGTTTTTCAAGTCTTAAAAACCTTTCTAGCTAACACAAACCCAAATTCGTCTAATTATCCAAATTAGAAAAATAACAAGTTTTTCAAGTATAAGAACCCGTTGTAGCTAACACAAACCAAAATGCGTATAGACATCGGTGTTACTTATGTGCATAACAATGCTCATCACTAGTGTTTGTTTGTCCTATTATTAACTTGCGCGGAAGTCCAAAACTATTCATGTACTCCCTCCGTCCACAAATAAGTGTCTCAAGTTTGTCAAAAAAGAGATGTATCTTGACAAGATACATCTCTTTTTTCACAAACTTGAGACACTTATTTGTGGACGAGGGAGTACATAGTTTAAGCAATTAGTTCTTACTTATTAAGACAAGTGACACATTAGACCCCAGAACCACCAAGAGTTGGGCACTGTAGTAACGAAATTCATGATGTCAGGGACATGGTCCGATACAGATTTTATGCACATAGGAAGTTAGGAATAAATGCTACTCCCTCCGATCCATATTAGTGGGCATAGCTTTGTCTAAATTCATATGTATCTAGTTAAGTATTTAGACTAGATACATGTGTATCTAGACAAAGTTGTGCCCACTAATATGGATCGGAGGGAGTACTAGAATCTGGGTGTAAATTTCAGTCTTACTAGTGCTTGAAGACAAATAATTTGAAACGAAATGAAGGTAGATATAAAAAAAAAATCCTTTACAAGCACAGTTAAGTAAATCTAACCTGTGATATCTTTAGAATGTCCTATTAATTTTTGAAGAACGGATGGTGGGTCAGAAACCTGGCAAACCGTCAAACTGCCATCAGATGAACCATAAGCAAGCACATCTGAATTGTTGCGGCCAAATTTCAATATTGTAACTGTCAAGAGTAAATCAATAATAGATGAGTATACTGCTCAATGTATGAGAATACTTCAGTGTGCACAGATAAGAAACAGCATAGCTACGAGCAGACAACCTGATGATTTGCAGTTGTCAAAGATGCAATGCATTCCAACAAACGAGTACGCGGGTTCGGAAAATCTGACATGCCGCTCAGGTTCACTCTGCTTTGAGCTGACACTCAAGGTGCGGCTTAACACGCCACTGTTAGTTCTGAGGTCCTGCAGCAAAGAAGTAAATTACATGTATTAGCCTTCACACCAACATGTGCACACACATTTTTTCAGGAGAAAAAAGGCATCCACATGATAAGCTTCTTATAAGAAAGCTAAAAGAACGAACCCGGATAGAACTCCAGCTGTCTACTTCAGATGTAGCAGGGCCAGCAAACCACCTCCCACTGGTCAATCAGACAGAGCGTGAGAGATGTTAGAGAACAAAGGGATTGAGCTTGAGAACAAAGCAGTGGAGAAGCATAAGCAAAATTTCACATTTTTCATTAACATTAGAGCAGTGCGCACAAACTTGGCAACATTTAGGTACGGCAGCCGGGCGGGGAAGGGGATGATGAGGAACAGAGCAATCAGAGGCGTCATTCACCTGTTGCCGGGCGTGCTGTGGGCGCTGCTGGAGTTGGCGCCGCCGTCGAGGCGGCGGAGGAGGAAGTTGCGGTGCGCGACGTAGCCCTTGCCGTTGGCCCGCCACTCCTACAACATCCCTCGCCACAAGAAGGCCATTCAATCGTTCGTACATTGTGATTGTCCCGAAAGCATGCATAGAAACGAGCGTGGTGCCATTGGCAGGAGGGAGGGAGGGATCTGAGAGAGGGTAATACCATGCGGTGCTGGAGCGCGGAGGGTGGCTTGCGGCGGAGGAGGAGGCGGCGGAGGGCGGCGTAGTCGGCGTCCGGGCGGGAGGAGGAGGGGATAGGTGGCTGGAGGACGCAGCTGAGGAAGTCGGGGTCTGTAGGCCGCGACGGCGGCGCAGGGGCAGGGGAGGGAGCGGAGGTGGTGGAGTCGTCGGCCATTTTCTCCGGCGTGCGTGCCGGTGGCTGGCGCGCGCGCCGGGGAGAGATCAGAAAGGAAGGGGCTTGGATCTCGGGCCGGTGTACGGGGACGAGCTGGCACGGTGTTTTTTATTTTATTTTTGTTTTTTATTTTCTTGTCCGTGCGCACGCCAAACTGAAAGTGGGTCAACGACTTTGTTATATGCCAAAATCTTTTCCACTATCATCTTCATCGGTGCTCCCAATAACAACTGGTAATTATATCGACTAAGTGTTGTTGAGAGTGTCGTGTTTTTTGAGATATTGAGACGGTGGTTTTCACACCGACTGTTCCAAATAGACCCTCATAGTACATTGTGATCAATTTTCTTAATCAAGTTCCACATAATAGAATAGATGGTCAATTTAAGTTTTTGCCTAAAAACGCCCCCATATCCGAGGATCATATTAAAGATATCAATTGATATAAAATAAATGCTCGACTCGCTGCAGTTCGACATGACATCTGGTTGCGGCGTCGTCTGGTCTACCTTGTTGTGTCTATCGTTGACTCCTTCGATAGAAGAACCATCTCAACCAATATAAGTTGTTCATAGATCATAGCAAACCCTAACTAGAAGTGCTGAAAAGAAAAGAAGTAGAAGTTCTCTCAATTTAGGTCATGAGACCGTTCTATCGTGTGCTATGCGATTCATTGCCACGATCTATGAATATTGATATCCGGTAATGCAAACTCCTGACGCCCACCATTTCTTTGGAATTCACACCACACATTGCTCATGACACTCAATGTTTTAATTCTTACATGTCGCTACTTCTCTAGTTTTATAGTTGGGATAGAAAAGTTGTTTTCTCCTCTTCGTGTTGCCGTTATTTCACATATGGAGACAAATATATCTTTACTATTAAAGCAGAATGCGTGGTATGGTGTCACAATCCAAATGGTGTCACACTTAAAATGTCACTCCGCTACATAACTAATTACGGTGATGCCAAAATACCGGTTCATAAACACTTCACGTAAATGGAGTTTGTCTCGTTCGTCTGCCAACACCCTGCTAGAACTGGGCCGACCCAATACGCGAATGCGTCGTACGCGCCGCTCCGCAACCACCCTCCCTGTCGCGGTCCTCTGGCTAGATCGGGGAGGGGGTAAGATGCCTTTGTCAGACCGGATGTTGTCGTCTCCAGATCCAAATCATCCAGTTTCCTGGCCCATCCGACATCGCCAAGACGCCAACCGATCCTCGGCCTCCACACCGCCTACGCAAGCTCCTCGGAAAGTTGTTGCCGCCATTATCATCCTGACAACCTGTGTTGTTGCCTCGAGTAGGTTGAATGGGGCGGCGCAGAAGAGTTGCCGCGCTCGGGACGACCGTGTTCGCCAGCACCGTCGTCGACGCGACCTCCTCCACTGCGCCACCACCACTCCCCGGTAATCCACCCCACCACGGTCGAGCTCGAGCCATCTTACCCCCTCCCCGATCTGGCAAGGCCACCAGGGAGACCATGGATCCAACGGATATCTCTGCAAGCTGTAACTCTGACATGTCCTTCTGATGTGTTCCAAACTGAATTAGCAGATGGCAACCCGAATCGATCCAAGTTTTCAGATGCAAGGGCTTGCAAGTTGCAACTGTTTGGACGATCCGTTAGTGTGTGAGGATTCAGAAGCATGTGCAAGGCCCTGCACCTGCCGTCGGTGACATTTTGCTCCAGGTTCGATGTTTCTTCCTCTGCCTATTGGTATGTACTTCAGTTACCTGTATTAATCTATACCATAAAGTCAGTTCAAAGAGATGTGTCCTGAAGAAATGGTTAATCAACGACAGTGTTTTTCATGATAGTGGGGCTGATTAAAAAGCACCAAACTGCAGTGCATTGCAATGCATGATTGGTTGGATTTATTTTAGGCCATGGATTTGAACTTTCTTTCGTTGTTGTTTGGTGGAATATCTATGTTCCATCAGGGTTCCGGAAGCTACTGCCTTTATTTTCCATGGAGATTGAAAGAGGTAGAGTACAATATTTGGTTTAGTTCAGATAATTGTTTGTAAATTTTAGTTTGTACCGTACTGTGTGTGAGTCTTCTTGAGCGAGAACATATCTTTTCAAGAACATATCCACAAAAGTAAAGCCAAGGCAAAGCGCATTGAAACTGCTATTGGTTTTTTGAAACTGCAACATGTTTATAAATTAATTAGGCAACCAATGTCCATAGAACAATGTGAAAATTTTACAAAAGCAAGGTAAATATATTTTTTACACACTATAAGATTTTCAGCAAAATCGGAGTTGATTTGAAATTTTTCATTTTTTGAATAATTCAAGAAGTGCAACCAGTATTTTGACAAAACCTGAAAACTGAACAATAGCTAATATTTGAGTGGAATTTTAAAGCAATAAATATTTTTAAGTCATTGCAGTATGATAACGGTTCATTTGGTAAGTATTTGAGTCGTGGAAGACTCAGTTGTAAGTATGTGATGCCATGTATGGTTTTAACGTGTATGGCCGTTGGTTCAAAGGGGACAAGTTGAGCGTTTTTTTTCCAATCACCCCTACTTGAATATGGAATAGATGATAAACTTTCAGTGTCCACACAGATACAACTGTCTTGAATCCTAAATGTTTGCATAGCATCAGTGCGGACATTGATAGGGTGAAGAAGGAGAGCGACAACTTGGAAATCGAGCTCAGGAAATTTTCCATATTCAGCTTCAGTTTTGTTTTCTTTCCATTTTACCTTCATCACTTCAATGTCTTATGACACAGCTGTTGTGGCTCATGATTCCCTGCATCCCAATTAGCTGATTGCCACCAAGGAGGCGTTCCAGAACGTCCAGACAAACCTGAGAGATAAGACCTTAACTTTGTTGTTTGGAATGTTGTGTCTCTAATGTAAGTATTGTCTCCTTGTTGCAGTTGGAGCGCTGGAAGATGCACATGAGGAATGTGTCTTCTTCTGTACACTATTGAGTTTGTTGAATAATAAATTGTTTAGTCTTGAAGTTGACACACACTTCAATACATGGAGGATCCTCTTGCATATTTTCACATACATCTAGCAGTATTGGATTAAGCGAACGCATATGCTGATTTGCTGAAAGCCTTGAAAATGCAGTATACTTGTAACAACCATGCAGTCATTTTCCAGCTATTTGGATATATAGATGTACGTTTCAGACTTTCAGTTTAAGCATCTTTGTTCTTTTAGGATTATACTATTTTCCAGCTAAGAGTGTATGTCTGTTTCAGCTGCTAATCCATCCGTTCTTAGCGGGTGACGAGCAACGATGGCAGCGCAGACATGGGAGAGAACTATGACAAGTACCTGCATGAGAGGAATGCCAATGGAAGGTAAAGCGAAGGGACCAGTGACGTCGACAAGGTCTTGAAGGACCACAAAACTATGAGCAAACAGAATAGCAAGGTATAAATCTGAGGTTTCTTGCTCAATGTCTTTCTTCATGTGAATTCCGCTCTCTAAAGTACTTTTTTCCTTGGACGTCTCTGAATACAACACTCATCACTGAGTTGCTTGTTGATTCCCAAATTTCTGTTCAGTGTGATTCCTTTGAGGTCATGGATGATGGATCTTGCAATCTTATTTGTTTGAATTGTTTGAAGTTGGTGGGGTTGTCAAGACATTGGATTTTACGAATAAGGTAGGATTGTGAAATTGGGCATGGATATGTTGTCTCAATACGGTACAAACATTGCGTCTAATTTGTTTATATTATTTCATCGAAACTTTGAAGTCAAATGTACATGGAAAGGATTTTGTATAGCTAGAGAAAACACTGGCGCACAATGAAGAGTTACACGTCGTTGGAGTAGCTAGGTACAATGAATCTTTTGTTTCATGCAACCAATATTTCAAAATAACCTTATTATTATACATATAAATGTTTAATTTTCCGTAGCAACGCACGGGTATTCAGCTAGTATATGTAGTGCACCAATAGGCCAAGTATGCAACCCCTCATTCAAATCATTACCAACTTTTAAAGGATCTTGCTCTATTTATTGGAAAAATAATAGCTTGGTGGTTGAATGTATATTGTACTCGCCCGTATAGAAATATAAGTGGCGTACATTATGTGTGTGTTCATGCTTTAAGACCTTGATATTTTGAGAAATGGATTGAGCATCCGAGAATAATATCATGGTATGTGTGTTTTACACTTGAACAGCTCGCCTCCATTCATTTCCTTTAATTACACAATTTCAGACTTTAGTCCCTCCTCCTTGAAGTTATTACATGAGTGTACACACTAACAAGATCAAATTACTTGTATGCGTTTGTACTATCGTCGTAAAAAGATCACCGCAAATTATCTTCTCGGACTGTTCTTGACGACAATGGCTTACAACATGGAACCCTAGTTGAGAGGTCGCACGCCCACTTGACGATTCAAATTAATCGCAGCATGTGATGTAGCTCCTACTAGAGTACTAGTCCATTATTGTTTATCGGAAAGTGGTTTTTGTTCTTGATCTACAGTGATCTCGCCACTTAAAAAAAAGTTTCAAAAAATCTGAAAACAATCATACATGTTCTCAATAATGCATACTAGAAGCATGCAAAATCTCAATGCAAAACTCTTTATATTTTAGTCTACACAAAAGTGACAAATATATATTTAAAACTATACATCGCTGTATAGGGAGCTGGAAGTGTTCTGGACTTCGAAAGTACGTGCTCCTCTACAAACTGAAAGTGGGTCAACGACTTTATTATATTATGCCAAAATATTTTCCACTATCACCTTTATCAGCCCTCCTAATAACAACTATTAATTATAATATCGAGTAAGTGCTATTGAGAGTCCCGGTATTGCTTTTCGAGTTGTTGAGACGGTTTTCACAACAACGGGCTCCAAATAGACTCTCCTAGTACATTTTTGATCTATTTTGTCAATTGAGTTCATCCGATAGACAGACGGTCCAATTTAAGTTTTGGTCTAAAAACGCCCCCATATTTGAGGATCATATTACATGCATCAATTGCATATAAACTAAATGGTCGACTCACGCAATAGACGGTCCAATTTAAGTTTTACCTTGTCATGTCGGCGTTGGCTTGGCTCCTCCGGTAGAAGATTCATCTCACCTAATATGCGTTGTTGATAGATCATATACCAAACCCTAACTGGAAGTGGGAAAGAAAATAAGAGTAGTTCTCTCAAGTTAGGCCATGAGACCTTTGTACCGCTGGCTATTTGATTCATTTGCATGACCTATCAGTGTTGATGTGTAATAATACAAACTTCTGACACCCCCCGTTTCTATTAGAATTGACACCACATGTTGCTCATGTCACTCAATGGTTCCATTCTTACATGTCGCTACTTCTCTAGTTTTATAGAGGTGATAGGAAAGTTGTTTTCTCTTCGTGTTGCCCTTATTACACATATGGATACGAATATATAAATGAATTGCGTCAATAGGAGGTCAAGTATGCTAGCCCCTCATTCAAATCATTATTCGTACCAACTTTCAAAGGATCTTCTCTATTTATTGGAAAAAAAACAATAGCTTAATTGGTGGTTGAATCTACGACCATGGTAACTGTATATTGTACTCACCCATATCTCAACTATCTAATACGTTTTGAGGTGGTGATGGTTGGCAATGGTAAAACATCATTTTTTTTATCTAATACATCTTGAGGTGGTGATGGTTGAAGGTAATTGGATTTCAGACCTTAGATTGATACGATCCCTGGCAGGGATATATATAGTATAAGGAGGTCGGTTGTTATACATAGAATAATAACCGATTACAATTGTATACGACTACAATCTCCTAAACTACCTTGACTAGTGGAGATGC
The DNA here is from genome assembly GCA_026929855.1 of Poa annua. NCBI lineage: Eukaryota > Viridiplantae > Streptophyta > Magnoliopsida > Poales > Poaceae > Poa > Poa annua. The sequence continues at coordinate 116,085,608 of CM049428.1, read as the reverse complement.
CGTGATGTCTATGGACTCCATGCTCGGACATATTCTAACACCCCCCGCAGTCGGAGGGGGAGGACACCGGACGTTTAGACTGGAGCGGAACTCATCGAAGATAACAGTCGGAAGCCCTTTGGTGAAGATGTCGGCGTACTGAGAAGTTGTGGGTACATGCAGAACTCGAACATCTCCGAACGCAACATGTTCACGCACGAAATGCAGATCAATCTCCACATGCTTAGTGCGTTGGTGCTGCACAGGGTTGGTGGAGAGGTAGACGGCTGAGATGTTGTCGCAATAGACTACGGTAGCACGCTGCAAGGGTCGACGAAGTTCTAGCAAGAGTTGACGCAGCCAGCAGGTCTCAGCAACGGCGTTAGCAACATAGCGATATTCAGCTTCCGCGCTTGACCGAGAGACAGTTTGTTGACGCTTCGACAACCAAGAGACCAAGTTGTCGCCGAGGAAAATACCATACCCAGAGGTAGACTTGCGGGTGTCGGGACAGCCAGCCCAGTTTGCGTCAGTGTAAGCCGTGAGAGCAGACGTTGTAGAGCGATGAAGTTGTAGACCATGGTCAATGGTACCACCGAGGTACCGGAGAATCCTTTTGACAGCGGTGAGATGAGGCTCTCGTGGATCATGCATATGTAGACAGACCTGCTGCACAGCATAGGCAATGTCAGGCCTTGTGAACGAGAGGTACTGCAGAGCACCCACCAAGCTCCGATAGTGTGTGGGATCAGCGACGAGGGCACCATCAGAACCAAGCTTAGCATGCGTATCAACAGGAGTAGAGCTTGCATTGCAGTTCATCATCCCGGCGCGCTGCAAGACATCCAAGATGTATTGCCGTTGAGAAAGGAACAAACCGCTGGAGTTTCGAGTGACAGCGACGCCGAGAAAGAAGTGAAGCTCGCCGAGGTCTTTGAGGGAAAATTCACGCTCAAGAGCCGTAATGGTGCAGCGAAGGAGTTCCTCAGAGGAGGCCGTCAAAACAATGTCGTCGACGTAGAGTAGGAGGTATACCACGTTAGACCCCTTGCTGTAGATGAAGAGGGAGGGATCGGCGCGGGAACCGACAAATCCAAGCCGTAGAAGATGACTGGTGAACCTGCTGTACCACGCACGAGGCGCCTGCTTGAGCCCATACAAAGACTTATTAAGGCGGCACACGTGATCGGGCTTGGAGATATCGACAAAACCGGAGGGTTGCTCGCAGTAAACTGTCTCAGTGAGGGTTCCATGGAGGAACGCGTTGTTGACATCGAGCTGATGGAGCCAGTCTTGGGCAACAACAAGCGAGAGGACTGTCCGAACAGTCGCCAGTTTGACTACGGGACTAAAGGTCTCACCATAGTCAATGCCGGGACGCTGGGTGAAGCCGCGGAGAACCCAGCGAGCTTTGTAGCGGTCTAGAGTGCCGTCGGGTTTGTGCTTGTGGCGGTAGATCCATTTACCGGACACGACGTTGGCACCAAGCGGGCGTGGTGTAAGTTCCCAAGTACAGTTTGTCTGCAAAGCTGAAAATTCATCAAGCATAGCTATTTTCCAGTTTGGATCCTTGAGTGCGCTGCGATAACTCTTGGGGATTGGAGAGATGGTAGTAGCTAGAAGATTGAGACGGTCAGTAGGCTTGTGGCGGCCACGGGTGTATATGGTGTGGTTGTTAGCAGCAAGAGCAGGACCAACGGGAGCTAGTGGAGCCTGCGTATCAACAGGTACAGGACCGGGAGATGCAGGCGGAGCGAGCTCAGCTTGGGTGGCAGGTACGTATGGTCGAGGCAGACTGATAACCGAGGGTAGCACCGGGGGGATTTCATCAAGAAACGAAAAGTCTGCAGCAGCTGGAGAAGTCTGCTCCGCAAAGGGAAAGGAATTTTCGTCGAACATGACATGCCGGCTGATGATGATTTTATGTGTAGAGAGATCAAGACAACGAAAATCCCGATGATTAGAGGGATACCCAAGGAATACACACATAGTGGATCTTGGTGCAAGTTTGTGGACATCAGTAGCGGAGAGGTTAGGATAGCACAGATAACCAAAGACGTGAAGGTTGTCTAGTGGAGGCGGCTTGTGGTTAAGGGTTTCGAAGGGAGTTTTGAATTGTAGGGTTTTGGTGGGGTGAAGGTTGAATAGAAACGTTGCAGCATTGAGGGCTTCAACCCAATAAGTTGGGGGCATGCTTGCTTGGAAGAGTAAAGACCGGACGATGTTATTGGTTGTGCGAATGACACACTCAGCTTTCCCATTTTGTGGCGAGGTGTATGGACAAGACATGCGAAGGGAGGTACCGAGGGAGGTGAGAAAAAGGTTTGCTGCGGTGTTATCGAATTCTCGTCCATTGTCGCATTGGACAGCTTGGACGGTTGTGTTATATTGGGTGGAAACGAAAGCAAAAAAGTTTTTAATGGCAGGGAAGGCATCTGATTTTAAGCGAAGAGGATAAGTCCAAAGAAAATGAGTGAAATCGTCTAAGATAACGAGATAGTACTTGTATCCGGAAATACTAGCTAGGGGTGATGTCCATAAGTCACAATGAATCAACTCAAAGGGGCGTGAAGTCCGAGAAGTAGAGGTATCAAATGGTAAGCGAGTATGTTTTCCAGGCTGACAAGCATGGCATAGAGAATCATTGGGAGAAATTTTATTACATGGAATATGAAAAACATAGTGCGTGAAGTGTGATAAAGCTTGATGACTAAGGTGTCCTAGGCGGCGATGCCACAATGTCGATGGAGACGTCGTGACAAAGAAGGCATGTGCGGCCGGCGGCGGCCAATGGAAGGGATAAAGATCACCATCACTATTGCACCTGGCGATCACGTTCTTGGTTTGAAGATCCTTCACAGAGAGACCAAACGGATCAAATTCAACGGAACAAAGGTTGTCACGAGTAAAGCGACAAACAGAAATAAGATTTTTTATGATGTTAGGGGTGACAAGAACATTGTGCAAATGAAAGGAGTGTTGGGGATTAGAAAAAGAAGTGGAGACTGTTGTGGCAATGGGGATGGGAGTCCCGTTGCTAACAATGACATGAGGAGGAGCAGCGGAAGAAGGATAAAGAGAAGATAGAGTACCCTGGTTGGAGGTCATGTGGGCGGTGGCACCGGAGTCCATGACCCACTCAGAACTGACCGGCGGCTGCAGCGTCATCGTGTTGAAGTTCTGGAGCAGGTGTTGTTGGTCGAACGAGGGCGGCGCAGTGGAGCTCATGGCAGGTGAACTCCAGGGAGCGGTGCCCCAAGTCAGCAATGACGGTGACGGAGCTGGAGCGGACATGGCCGCAGTGTATGCATAGGGCATGGCCGCATTATATCCATGGGGCATGGACGCATAGTGTGCATGGGACGTGGCAGCATGGTATGCTTGAGGTGGGCCAGGCATGCTGGCTCCGTGAGGACGTGGAGCACTTGTCCAGGGACCAGGCCACATGTGAATGGAGCCGGCCACGGATTTTGAGGTGACGACCATGGCGTTGTCGTTCCCTTGTTGCCGGCAGGGGCGCCGTGGCTGAAGGAACCGTTGTTGCGGGACGACGAGACAGCGGCGGCGTGCGTGAATTTGCACCGGGCACCAAAACGGCAGTTGCCGCGTTGCTGAAAATTGCGGCACAGTTCGGAGGAGCGGCGTGATCCACAAGTGTTGTCCGTGCCGTTCTGCTGTAGAGGAGCTGGGGCGGTACTCTTGGCAACCAAGGCCGTAGGATTCGCGTTAGATTGTACGAGCGTCAGCTCCTCGAGGAGGAGGGATGAGCGGACGTTGAGGAACGTCGGGAACGGGCGTTGCTTCAGCAGCAGTGTACGCATGTAGGCGAGAGGTTTGCCGAGTCCGCGCAGAGTATTTTGGATGAGACTGCGGTCGGAAATAGGCGTCCCCAAGGCGTTGAGCTCGTCGGCGAGGGCCTTCTGCTTGCGGCAGTAGTCGCCCACCGTCATGGTGCCTTGTTGGAGGCCGTGAAACTCCTGCTCCAGATAGGAAGACCGGGTCTCGGCGTTGTCGTGGAAGATGCCCGAAAGACGCGACCAGAGTTTGTGCGGGGAGGACGACGGTCGTGTCGACCACCATGGCAAGGAGCTCGGGGATGACAGCACCATTGAGCCATGAGCGGACGATGGGGTCAAGGCGAGACCACTGCGGGGTCGGGTTGGCAGGATAGGCCGACTCAAGGATATGATCCTCAAGGGCGTACTTCTGAAGGGCATCGGTGAACATCCCCTGCCATTGAAGGTAGTTCGCGGTTTGGAGGTCGAGGATGACGGGCACAATGGCGCGGATGCTTTGGATAGCAGCAGCAAGGGACCAGAGGGAAGCCTTGGCGTCGGCTTCGGCCTGTGCCATGGCGGCTGCTTGTTCGTCCGCGGAGGGAGCCATCGAGATTGGATCGATCGAACCTAAACTGATACCATGAAGGTAATTGGATTTCAGACCTTAGATTGATACGATCCTTGGAAGCCAGATATATATAGTACAAGGAGGTCGGTTGTTTTACATGGAATAATAACCGATTACAATTGTATATATGACTACAATCTCCTAAACTACCTTGACTAGTGGAGATGTCGTGATGTCTATGGACTCCATGCTCGGACATATTCTAACAATGGTATGTCATTTTTTTACCGATTTTACCCTCTCATCAAATCACATATTTACCCACCACTGCCACCCATTAGTCATATACCGAATAGTTTTTTTCCCGTGTGCGCCCGGCAGTGACCCCTCGAGTCACTGACCTCCTTCTCCACCGTTCACCGGACATCCTCGTCGCAGCCGCCGGCCCGGACCTCCTCACCGCCGTCATGCTCCACGTATGCCCGACGCGGCTGCCCTCCGCCTGTGAGCCCTCCGGCAACCGGCCGCCATCCTCTCTAGCTTGATTCGGTCGACCGCAGTTCCTCTTCGCATGGGCAAAGTCATCCACGATTCTTGTTAACCAGTACAGTAATGAGGCGGAAATAAGTGCAGTTATAGAAAACAAGCATAAACAAGCAGTAGACGTGGGCAAAGACATTCTCGATCACTGATTACCCTGATTATGCATCCAGGCGGCGGATGACGCCATGTCCCAAGGTTCTCGGTGAACTGCCGCCTCAAGATCTCTAGCCTTCCAGCCGAGGTCGCTCGATTTGTTCCTATTACGAGGGCTTGTTTTTGCTTTGGAAGTATTCCCTGTGTGCACCCGCATGGCTATGTCAGCATGCTACAGTTTTTTATACCTGCACAAACTATAGGTTAATATGTCAATAGACAGGCGTATGTAGATTAAGTCTGATCCATACGAGCTGTTCTTTATATATTTTCCAGCACAAATGGAATGTCATGTTAAAATAAATGTGGTTTCAGTGAAGTATGAAGTCTAAACATGAGGTTTTTGCTAAATACTTTTTTGTTCATACTCAACTTCATTTTTGCTCAAAATTATTTCGAATAAATCTTTTTATTTAATTAATAGGAGGATTGTTTCTTTCGTATTATTCGGTCCAAGATGTGGGCCATGAATATGTAATTCGATTGCCCCTCTTCTCGCCTACTAACTTGCTCCCGCCAGAGTTAGATGGCACATGACCCTCTTCCAAGCAGGCGGATCATACTGGAGGCGACCTTGGGACGTGACTATCTGAGGAGTTGGTGATTGGGAAGTAAAGGCTCCCTGAGAACCGAGCTGATGCCCCATGTTAGGGCGGCTCGGGGAGTAGGCCAACGGGTCCTCTGAGTTGAAGGGAAGAGGGGGATTTCGTTAAAGAAGAAGGGAGGGCAGAGCTTGAGAAAAGAAGTGGATTGGAGGGTGGAGACCACGAGCACTAAAAGGGAGAGGAGCCAAGTTCCGTCTAGCATGAAGGAGTTGTGCACAGGTGGAAAGGGTGGTGCATCGCAGAAGTTCTATTAGGGAGCTCGCTCATTTCGACCATTCGCACGCCAAGATTGTTGGGCTTTAGGATGAGTTTAAAATATTTATTCACAATAAACATCAACATGTAACAATGCATTAACATATTTTCCATATCTTCAAATATATATAGTCGTAGCAACGCACGGGCACTTTTGCTAGTAGAAATATAAGGGGCGTACATTATGTGGGTATTCATGCTTTAAGACCTTGACATTTTTTGTTCTCGGTCTACAATGCTCTGGCCACTTTAAAACACAAAATATATTTAAAAGTTTCAAAAAATCTGAAAACAATCATACATGTTCTCAATAATGCATACTAGAAGCATGTTAAATGTCAATGTAAAAAATCTTTATATTATAGTCTACACAAAAGTGATTAATTGCTAACTATAATCAGATCTGTAAAATGTTATTTTATGTAGGTCAAAATATAAAGTATTTCACACTGTAATATTACACGTCTATAGGATACATTGTCGAGAACATGCATTTTCATATTTTTCTGAAACTTTTAGATAGGAAATTTTCACTGGTGTACATGAATCGGCACATCGAGTTCATGGCGCGTGTATTGCTCATTCACACTGCTACGCGTAACCTTCATCTCTGTATAGAGTTCAGGGTACTCTACTCAACGCGGTTTTTTCGCAACTATGTGCGACCGCACCTTTCATCAATAACGTATGTTTGTTGGAGATTCGTGCTAACTTTTTGCATCGACCCCCTTACTTTTAAGCGTTTCTTGCACTGAAGTACTCGGTATTATGGAGATACCTACCTAACTTTTCATCATTAGTATTAATAAGTGCATAATACGTTTTTCGGATTACGCAATGACATATTTTTTTGGTTTCTATTTATTCGGATTAATGTAATAACAAAATAGTTTGCATTCTACTCAAATATGTACTAAGGCATTTTCGGAATGATGTTTATAAATATATATAAAAATATATATGTGTTTATATATATACATATACAAATTATATACTTCTTTATATATATATATATATATAACTGCATCTAGGGTACGAGTTCTAAATAAAACAAATACATTTTCTGAATGTAATAACATTTTTCGGATTTTTTTTCCGGATGTAATAACATTTTCTGAATATAATAACATTTTTCTGGACGTAATAACATTTTCTTGGATGTAATAACATTTTTTTAGATGTAATAATATTTATTTTAAGTAGCCATTTTCTGAATAATCTCCCAATCATGGAATACTATTTTTTTGATCGGTTATGATTCATATATAGGGGATCGTTTTGTCCATTTAAAGAAATGGAGGATTTTTTGCAAAGTATTACACGGACCGTTGGATTTAGGATATACGTCCCAGATAAGCAGTGCGGTCGCATATAGTTGGGTAGTTGCATTTCCGCTACTCTGACCTCTAACTACACCTTGAACAGCTCCCAAGCGATCACGGGGGAGCATGGAACATCTCCGGCCTCCTTCATTCGTTGGCATCACTGGGAATCGTCCAAGGAATCGTCAGTGGGCATCCAGTACCTGTTGGTGAACCAGAGGGAGTCGGCGGCCACGGCGGCGCCGTCCTGGTTGCGGTGCCACGCGTAGTAGGCGTGCGTCCGGTTCTTGATGTCCAGGATGGCGTGCCCGAAGCTCGCCTCCCTGAACGCCGAGTAGCTTGGCTGCGGCTCCGACATGCTGTTAATCAGAGCCAAGAGATATACTGTTAATCAGAGCTCGACAGAGCAAACCAGCATGCAGGGACCGCTCTTACTTGGTGGCCAGCCCTTCCTGGTTTCCTCCGTCGCCGATGGTTATGTAGACCGGCGAAGACTGGTCCGGGATCGGAGAGCAACGGCCATTTACGATGTTGTATGCGACGTTTGATATCCGATGCTGCAATCAGAGAAGGATGTTCTATGTCAGGAGCTAAGTATTGAGGTGTCATTCTAAGCAGAAGAACGAAGCGCATTAAACTGATCAATGGTTTCAACAGGAATAATATATGAGTTCACTTACTGTCCGTTCGTAGGCATGGACATGCCCTGCAAACACAACGTCCACCTTGTACTTGACGAACCACGGCTCGTACATCACCCTCATGCTTTCACCTTCCATGTAGTGGTAGTTGTAGCTGTTGTACCATGGAGCATGCATCAGAACGATCAGCCACGGCGTTTCGCTCCTGTTCACCTTGGGGAACTCAGCTTCAAGCCACTTGTACTGAGGAGTATATTTTCCTAGCAAAGAAGCAACAACCGGTCAAGTTAACTTCAGAGTTTTCTAGCTATCAGCATGTATGCTGCGACTCTGGGGTTCTATATATGTCTTCTTTGCCCAAAACAACCAAACTGAATTATTCTTTCTTTCTTTCTGAAACCATCTTACACACTGCATCAATTCGTTTTGGATGTTTTCTCTATATTTAGTAAGGAACTACGAACATGCAGAGCCATAAGAACACAACTTACCATATGCAGAATATGATGCCAGGACAATCACATACGCAGAGGCTCTTTTGATAGAATACCAGTAAGGTGCTGTGCTGCCGGAAGCCTTATAAGGGGTGGGATACCTCTTGGTGTATGGCTTAAACGGCTTAGTTTCGCCCTGCAAATACGAGCAATATTATTTTTAACTAGCAATATACATAGTTAATCAGTTGTATATTTGAACTGTAAAAGCATCAACTGGAACAAAAGGAAGTTATCCTTACAAGTTCAGGAGCAAAATCTATCTCATGGTTTCCGGCTGTCCAGATCCAAGGCTGATATGCAAGATTCCTCTCCACGAATCTTGCCCATGTATCCCACCTCACATTATCATGAAATGGGTAGTTATCTGCATATGTCAGGTCCCCGACGAAAAGCACGGCCTGCGCTTCTGAATTGGACTCATAATGAGCCAGAGTGACATTTGAGTCGAAACTCTGACCAAGATCACCTAAACACAACAGCAATATTTTAGTAGAATTACTCCCAAATCAGAAGCAGATTTAGTGAATGTGTATTCTGATAATGAATAAGTAGCACATATATATAAAGAACTGAGCAAATTTGATAATACCTATCAGACCAAATGTATATGGAACATCTGGGCCACTTTTCGGAGGAGTTCTGAACCAGAACTTCCTCATTGTCTGTTCAGTCCCAACGGCATAGTAATACTTTGTGTCAAACTGCAACAAAGTCATAATTAAATATTGTATCAAGTATAACCTTAAAAAACTATAAGCCTTAAATTTCTGCTGAGATGATAACCTCCAACTTCTTTATTGTAGAATGATGAATGTATCCTGAGGTATAGTTGTAGAATGTATACTGAGTATGCTTGCCCTTTGCAGAGCAGTTGAGGTTATCTTCTGAAGTCCCGTAAAGCACTGTGCTTGACCCAGGCTCGAGTGTGGTCACCCATGAGATTATCATGGCTGTACCATCATGGTCCCCTTGTGTGATATGAACCTATTAGAGCATCACACCAACCAATATGAAAGGGAAGAATAAACCACGATGTGCGGCCACAACTTTTGTGCTACTTTCTGTTCCAACAGCAATATTTGTAATTACAAAGTGCAAGAAATAACACATCAATATCATGAATAAGACATCATTATATTATTAAGTTATGTTCTGTAAGAATGAGTAAGAGCAAAAGAAGTTCTTACCATAGAAAAGGCATCACATCATTTAATTCTATGGAGTTAAACAAAGTAAGAACAAAAAGGTTCCTAAAAGGGATCCTACAGCAAAAACAAGTAGCAGGCAAACACAAATATATGATGGCAGACTAGCCCAAAAGTTGGACCAAAACCATTACTTTGATTAAAGAAACACTGGTCTGTGATGTTAAATGGGCTCGCAATAAGTAACTGTGGGAAGTAGCTAAAAGAGCACAACATAAACATATAACTGGGAGCTGCTGAGAAAAAATAGATTCCCAACCTACCATGCCATTCATATAGCACACTGAAAATTTGCTATGAAATCATCGGATTGACTGGTAACTGTTAAATGTTCAAGGAACTTAGCATAGGTCAGAATTCTATCAGTAATTGGACTTATACATGGTTTCCAGTAAGTTTCCAAGGCTTGTACAATCCAAGGCAAACTAAGAGTTGGTATAATTAAACAGTTTGAAAACTGAACTTGTTCCAATGACACTGCAGCACAGACGCAGAGCCAAACATGAAGGAACGTAAAAAAAATCTATCAGTTGTCGAATAAAAATTCTATTGCTAAAGACATGACTGATGACTATTCCTCCATTAAATAACACAAGGCTTATTAGTAAATGATGAAGAGAATCATGTGAGACAAACAACGAAACAGCTAACAACATGTGAAGTGAACCCAGGCAATCAACCGGAAGTTTTGGAATGGTCCAGTTTGTATCATACTAGTACGTAGTATCATACAAATAACAGCTATGCAAGCCTGCTAGCTATCATGTAAACGACCACGCTCGACTAACAACCGCATGGCGACAAAGAAAAAAAAAATCCAATAGAACTGGTGTGGATAATAATGATACAACAGTCCATAACACATTCATCGAATACTACAAGCAATGACCAGTAGTCAACTGTTCACCGGAGTCGATGGAAATCACCGGCAGACAGGGGTATATCATTACCTGCTGCGGCGCATTGCGGCCGGCCGGAGCGCGGAAGACGTCGGCGTCGAGCGGCATGTCGATGGCCTGGCCGAGCTGCCGCCGGTACTCGCTGGTCTGGCCGGCGTGGCACGCGACGGCCAGCAGCAGGACGGCGCAGGCGACCGCCGCCGCGCCGGTCCGGTTCACCAACCCCATTCCCGCCGCCCGGGGACGGCTCCTCTGCAACTGCAAGTCTGCTTGTTGGTTTCCTGTCGCGTCTTCTTGGAGGTTGTACTCCGTGGACGGTAATGGTATCGCTTGTTGGGTGTCGTGAGTGATAAACAGGTCGAGGGTCAAAGCAAGAAGGCGAGGGATATGGAGGGGGGATGGAATATGCTCATCCAAGGTGCCACGAAATTAATCGGAGATGGAGACGGGAGAGAGATCGATTACTTGGTGGTTTAAACTTGGAACACGCGCACGCACGGAAATGAAGTCTCCAAGTGGTAGCGTAGCGTGAGAACTGAGATGGATTTGGAGGGGACAAGGAACTCCATTTTTTATCACTCCTTTGCACACAAGGACCTAAGAATTTATTTGCTAAGATCTGCAAATCAAGAACAAGTTTTTTACTTCGAAAACTATTGTTTGTGTGCATGGTGGTGTTGTGACATGTGAGGCGAAGGCACATTCGCTTTTAAGCCTTATGTTCTCGAGCCTCAGCAGATCACCCTGTCGATGCAGAGGCCGGGAAATCGCACCCTCCTTTTTCTAAAAAAAAGCAGACCACCCTACATCGGTTTGGTGCATTGTTGGGTGAGCGTATTAATAACTATTATTGACTCGCGCAACACATAACATATTTGCAATTTATTTTAATTTTATGACAAGTGTTTACTGTTTACTATTTACTGATCCATTGCAACACACCGGTATTATGCTAGTGTTGTTTCAATGTGCACACTCTGTTAAATTTTGACTAGGTAGATAATTTGACCCACGAATTAGTGTCATTAGTTCAGTTTAATCTCTATAAGTTCATACAAAATGCTTACATAGCAATGCACTAGAAACCACTACTGAGATATTTCGGTTAGATCATATTCTTAACATATCTTTACCATAAATATATTAATTATGCTTGTAGAAAAAACGGTTCTAGAACAAACTTTATTGCAAAATACATTTTTAGTATTTAACACTTGTAAATATGTGCACCCTTTTGTAATTATTTTGTAAATATTGTCTTGGCTAAACTATGTGAACAAATAGAAAATAATTATACATGTAATATTGTAACATGCTAAAAATATGAGATAGAAAAGTATAAAGGTTAAGGACAAACTGGGGATGGGAGGATGGCAGGCTCGCAACAATATAGGAAATGTACTTTCATCATCAATTAGGGTAGGATGTTAGATCATGATCATCGATTCCTCCGTTAGTCTTGCAAGTTCAACCTTCTCTTGTTGAACCACGAAGACATCATCTAACTTCTTCTTTTTCAACTCCAATTTTAGCCTAGCCTCCTTCTCCGCGAAGGCTGACCACCGCCGCAGATACTTGGTTTGCTTCCTGGTCGCCAGGGCAGTCATCTTTAGCAATATCTCTCTCGTCGACATTGTCAGAGGGCACAGCCTGTTCGACACCGTCTGCAGTCGTGGTGTCACTGGCCCCGTTTATGAATATGGTATGTAACACTTTTCCCACGCGACACCCCGAGATGACTGATGCCCGCACCGACATCGAGACCAAACTGCAGACGGAGTCTTCCGCCAAGGACAAGCTGGAGTCGGAGCCGGAGCCAACACAACTGCACGAGACGCTGCATCGGCTTGATGGTGACAAGTGGGGACGTGTGTGTTGCTAGTTTACCTGGAGGAAAGTTAGCCATCTCAAAGACCAACCTAGTTTGCGAGTAGATAAGTTATAGCGTGACTGTGTCATGTGAGTTCGAATGATCCACTCAAGTTACGGTGACTGTTATGTGAGTTTGAATGATCCACGTAAGTTCTGATGACTGTCATGTGAGTTCGAATGATGCACTTAAATCGAGGTGATTAGATTGTGCGACATGTGGTCTCAGTAGGCTGGTAGAGCTATATTTCTCGATCTCGTTTACCTACGCAGCCACATATTCATTCAACATACGTATATCAACAATTCTGGTCTCACGGTAATCTAGTCGGTTACATTCGAGTTAAGCTACGGTAACTAATTCCAAATAAATAGTAGTATTACTAAATGGAGAGTCATATACACTATTAGTTCCACAACTTGCTCGGTATGTGCAAATTACTCCCACAACTTGCAAAGTATGAATTATGGTTCACAAACTTGTTTCGAGAGAACAAATTATTAGTCCCAACCGATTCTAGAGATGACATGTGGCGTTGTAAATTTTGCGCAAAGATCCCTGTATATTTTTCTTTCACATGTGTGACATTGATGCTTCCTTACATGCGGATCCCACATATAAGAAGTGGCTGAAATAATTAAAAATTAAAAGTGGGACTTGCAATATTCGGATTCAAGACCTGGATGTTTGAACACTAGCGTGCACAACCAGCACAGTAAAAAGAACATCTTTATTATACACAGTATACCAAGACAGTGCAAGACTCATAACAGTCCCTGGATGACAGATCTGGATCGGTAGTATTGGAGGAGCTGATCACCCATAATGATAATTCCCTTTTGATCATGCTGGAGGTTAAGTTACTCATAACGGTCTGATCCCTCCAGTTTGGCGTTGCCCCATATCGGTGATGGCAATTATAGGTAATTATAGGAATTCTTGTGCTAAATTTATTGCAGAAACAGGTGAGAAATGGTCAAAGCCTGGACCCGGGTTTGTCAAGTTAAATGTTGATGTTGCATTTGATGCGAATATTGGATCTGGTGCCACGGCTGCTCAGCCCTTTGGGGGATAGTCGGAGGAACTTTATTGCAGCACAATGCATGTTTGTTGAGCAAGGACTAGACACCGCGTCTACGGAAGCACTAGCTATGAGAGATGGTTTGAGTCTTGCTAATGAGTTGGGATTCTGACGAGGTTCTAACTCGGCAAGTCCCAGGGTTGTACACCCCGGGTTGATAGATGGGGAAATAGGAGAGTGCAAGGTGATCACGACGGCTGACAAGCAAGGTTTACCCAGGTTCAGGCTCCCGGAGGATAACACCCTACTCCTGCTTGTCTGGTTATTGATGCGAATAGCGATTACAATGGCGAGATTGCGATCTCGCTAGGGTTTGGGGTTCTGAGCGTACGTGTCTCTCTGTCCCCCCTCTAGGACGGGCAACCCTCCTGGCTTTATAGGCAGCCAGGTCTCGGGTTGTTGGTACAGATACGGTAGGTTAAAGCCCTAACCGAGTTGGACTAGGACACAAGGTGCCCCGAGTGGGCCTTCTGCGGGTCCTTCCATCCTTGGCGCGGCCCAGGTAGCCTCACCGTGGGCTACCCGCAAGGTAGCCCCACGTCAGTAGCCCCCGAGTGCTTGATCGAGTCTCAGAGTCGGACAAAGGACTCCTTCTTCCTGGACGCGCCATTGGATTGCTTGATCTTGAGCCTGAACTCGAATTTCTTCAGTCGAACCAGCCTCTCCCGATGGGAGTAATCTTGTGCAGTCGAATTACTTTGACTTCTTCTTGTGAAGCTTGATTCTATTCAGCCTGCTTTGGCTTACTTGCTGGATGGATTCGGCTGATTGAGCTTACTGTTTTGCCACTCGAAAGGTTACTTCGGGTGCTCAGATCAGTTGCTGATCTTACCTTGTTGATTTCAGCTGTGAAGCTTACCACTCGAATGAATCTGTCGAGTTCTTTTTCAGTTGGTTTCGGAGCCGTTGGCTTGCTGACGTCACTGATGACGGTTTTGCTGCACGCCTCTGCGCCCGATGGGACATGACGTGGTGGGTCCCGCTGTCAGAGATGACCACGCCCACAGCTGTCACGTCCCCGAACTGGGCGCGAAATTTGCGCGGCGCGGCGACGACGCCTCGATTTTCGTGCGTAGTGGAGGAAGTTGGCGGCGACGATTGGCTTCTCCGTGCGACACGTGGACGGCTGGATGGCTTCGCTCGGAGCTCTTTCGCGATGGACGGTTGAGATGCCGATCCTCGAGGAATAAGTACTGCGCCCTGGCGTTTGGGATGTCATCTTCTCCAATCCATTCTTTCCTTTTCCTCTCCTATTTGCGCTCTGCCATTGCCGCCGCCGTCCCGAGCTCAAAGCGATTTCTCCCCGCACTCTCCGACCTGCGCGATGGGCAAGCCGAAGGGCACTGCTGGCTCTTCCGCCACCGCCGCCGATGCCGCCGGGCTGATGAAGAAGCCCGAGGGCGACTGGCAAAGGTCGATGACGAAGAAGGCCGACGTCGATGTACTCCGCGCGCAGGGTCTGCTGCCACCTGCGGACGAAGTCCAGGTGCGACTCCCTGGCAAAGAGGCTTTTCCTACCCCTCGCGATGGGGAGCGCGTTTGCTTCGCGGACTTCGTTCCGCGTGGCTTCGGGTTCCCCATGCACGATTTTGTGCGCGGGCTCCTGTACGCCTACGGGGTTCAGATCCATGATCTGACCCCCAATGGCGTCTTGAGCATCGCGGGCTTCATCGTGCTCTGCGAGTGCTTCTTGGGGGTCGCGCCCCACTGGGGACTGTGGAAGTCGCTCTTCCTCGTTCGCAAGAACGTGGGGAAGAGTGGGCTGACCTACCCAGTGGGCGGCTTCGGAATCCAGGTGCGCGGTGATACCGCGTACTTTGCGATGAAGAAGTCCGACTCCGTCCAAGGGTGGCGCCGGCGATGGTTTTACGTCCAGTCGTCCGGAGATGGCCTGGACGCATTCGACGGCAGGCGCGGGCTGAGGAAGACCGGCGCCTGGGCGCACCCGCTGCCTGCCGGGGAGAAGGAGGCAGTGCGGCCCCTGTTGGTGCTGCTGCGCGAGCTGACCGAGACCCTTGGGCGCGAAGCGGGTGGCGTCTTTCTGATGGCCACCTTCTTCCGCCTTCGGGTGCAGCCGCTGAGCGCCCGGCCCCACCCGATGTGGGCCGTCGAGGGCGTTAGCGACAAACTGCTGGACGACGAGGAGGTGGAGGCCAACGTCAGGTCCATCACCAATCTTCGAGTCGCGGACGCCTGCAACGTCAAGTGCCCCATTGCTCCTTACGGGGCTACGAACCCCGTTCCTGAGGTGAGTCTGTTCTCTCTTTCTTGTTGTACTTGTTCGACCGGAGTCTACTTTGTATTTTGATTCGACTTGCGTCTACTTTTGCTTTTAGGGTCGGGATTTATTCATCAGCCATCCTCCCCTCCCTGAGAATGGGCCCGACGATGAGTCGAAGTTCATCGAGGATGAGGGTGATGACGAAGAGATCCCCTCCGCACACTCTCCCCGCGATGATTTGGAGGAGGAAGACGAGGTGGAGGAACCCGCGAGGAAGAAGCGGAAGCTTCCGATCCGCGGCGAGTCTGCTTCTGCGTCGTCGCCTGCTAGGGATGCGGGTGTTGCTGAGGAGGAGGCCGTGGCGACGTCCCCGGGTGCGCATTCTTCGGGTGGCTGGGAGGAACTTCTCAGCGTTCCTCCCGTCGCCTCTGCTGCGCCACGGTCCTTCGCGCGAATGCCCTCGCCGTCGCTGTCGAGCTTCGACGACGCCAGCTCCCCCAGGTTGGTTTCTTTGCAACATATTCTTCGAGTAGTGCTTTGCGGGTTCGCCGTTTTGTTGACTTTTGTGTTCCTGATATTGCTACAGCCATCGCTCTGACGACATCGGCTCCCCCATTCGGGACACAGAGCTTACTTCTGGCCCTTCGACTGGGCTGGAGACGCCTGTGGTGAGGGAGAAGGTGCACGTGGAGGCCACCGGCGTGGCCTCGTCTAGCCGGGCTCCTCCTTCGGCTGTCGATGACCTTGAGCTCCTGGACCACGTAAGTCTTCTTTTGTCTTCCTTGTTCTTCTGTTTTCTCATCGGGTGCGCGATCAGCGCTCCCGATGGGAGTAGCCCCCGAAGGTGTGGGTGACTAGTATAGTCGCCCGCAACTTTATTGACATCATGCATCTTTTGTTTTCAGCCATACTATCGCCAGCAGCTTGACGCAGCCGCGGCTTATGTTCGCCTGGAGAAGGAGAGGGACCAACTGCGTTCCTCGCTGGACCAGGCTACTGGCCGGGTGGATGAGCTCGAGAAGGCTCTTCGTGAGTCTCAAGAGCGGGAGCTGGCGCGGGTTGCCCAGGAGAAGACTCAGATTGGTCGTCTCCTTTCACTCGCCGCTGTTCTTGGGGGTGAGTATCAGCATTTCGCTTACTGAGTTTTTCATTCCTTTTCTCGTCCTGACTTTGAATTTTGTCGCAGAGACTTGCGGTGGAGTTCCTCCGGAAGACGCTTCGAGTGACACCGTCGACTTGGCGACCGCGGTTGGCTTCTTCGACCGCGTATGCGCCTACGCCTCGGATGCCTTGAAGAAGTCTTCCGCCGCGTTGGAGAAGTCGACCGGAGCCCTGGCCGTGGTGCATCAGAGCATCTTCCCGGGCAGCCAGCCGCCAGCGACCGTGGACGCTCTGGCTGCACCGTTTGGGGACGCGACCACCATCGCCGACTTCACGCGGTCGCAGACGGTACGCGGCTCCGAGCTCACCTTCCAGCTCCTTTTAGGCCACCAAGTTCCAGGTGACTTCGAGAAGATCGTCAGCGGTTTTCCTCGCAAGCCTGATGGTCGGACCGCGTCGCTGAGTGGCGTGAAGGAGCGCGCCTCGCAGCTGGCTGCGCAGCTTGTGGCACTCTTCGAGAGGGCCCTTGCTAAGGCGACCGAAGCGGCTGCTCGGAAGGGCCGCTCCCGGTCGCAGTCCGCGGCCTTAGAGTAGGCGTAGGTGTAGGGATGCAGCAGTCGCCGTGGCTTGTATTTTGAGCTCCCTGTTTGTAATGAATATTGCCCTGTCGGGTCTTTTGCTCTTCAGTATTGATTTTGCTGACCCTGTCTTCTGAGCTCATCCGTGTTTGGTAGTCGTACTTCTGTATTGACTCTGCGTACTTCTGACAGAGTGACACGCGCGATGATGCTCCGCCTTCTCCCTTGGCCGAGCCGAGTGGCGCGGCTTCTTCTTCGGGTGCTCGCCGTCGTCGGGCGGCGCCGGCTCCTCCGCGCAGTGCGAATGACCAACGGATAATCACCTACTTGAAGAACAAGGTGGTGGAGCTTGAGGCGACCCTGAAGGATACGGAGCGGATGTTGCAGCGCTCCCAGTCGCATCCCACGGCGGAGTTCTCACGTCGTGAAGATTTTTTGCTTGGAGAGATGGACTTGATCAGTCGACAGTTGCAGGGTATGTGTCATGTTTGGCGGCTGCCTTCGCTGTTGTTAGTCCTTCTCCTTCTGACTTGCAGTTTGTATGCGCAGATGTTAATCCCGATTGGGAGGCCGAGCGGGCTCGCGTTGAAGAGCGAGTCACCCGAGAGGCGTCCGGCGACTCCTATGAAGCTCGCCAGTTCTGGGTGAACAAGTCGAGGGGGCGCGTCCTTGCCACGATGCTTGATCGAACGTGGCGCGCTGCCGCTCTTCTGGAGCGCTGCCGGACGACACTTTGGCACGTCAACCGCGTGTGCTTCCCGCATAATGCGCAGCCGAACGGGTTGCCTGCCTTGCTGGAGAGGTTCCGTGATGGCGAAGGGCTGAAGGAAGTAGTCGACGCTCAGCTTGTGGCTGGTGCAAACGCGGCGCTGGCGTATGTTCGGATGCACCGGCCACATCTTCCGCTTGAGCGAGTGCTTGAAGGCCTGCCAGGTGACGACGACTTCGACGAGACCTTGCCGGCTGCGCGCCGGATTATACGGCAAGTTCAGGACTTGAGCGAGCGGCTTGTAGGTCCTCTCGATGCGCCAAAGGCTGAGCCTGCAGTTTAAAGTAGCTGTCGTCTGATGTACAGGGTTAGCTATAGGGGGCAAATTTGCTTGTGTAAGTATAATGTAACAGGTTACAACATTTTTTCGAGTAATGAGAATTGCTATGTTTACTCGAAAGTGAGGGTGCCTGATTCGACCTGTGTGGCGCAGCTGCCGAGTATGCCAAGCAGTGGCCTAGGTTTTGCAAGTGTTACCTGTATGCCGCGGTCCCTGGTTTTATCAGGTGGCGACTGAGGATTTGTAACTTGACCTGTGCGGCGCAGCCCCCGAGTCGTTCGGGTGGTGGCCTAGGATTTTGATTAATTCCTGTCTGGCGCAGTCCCCGAGTAGGTCGAGTGACGGCCTAGGATGACAAGTGTGACCTGTGTGGCGCGTCCCCCGAGTATGCCGGGCGGTGACCTAGGATTTGGAACTTGACCTGTGCGGCGCAGCCCCCGAGTAGGTTCGAGTGGCGGCCGAGGATTTTTCTGAGTCCTATTTGGCGTAGCCCCCGAGTAAGTCGAGTGGTAGCCTAGGATTGCAAGTGCGACCTGTGTGGCGCAGCCCCCGAGTATGTCGGGTGGTGACCTAGGGTTTTGAACTTGACCTGTGCAGCGCAGCCCCCGAGTAGGTTCGAGTGGCGGCCGAGGATTTTTCTGAGTCCTGTTTTGGCGTAGCCCCCGAGTAAGTCGAGTGGTAGCCTAGGATTGCAAGTGTGACCTGTGTGGCGCAGCCCCCGAGTATGTCGGGTGGTGACCTAGGATTTTGAACTTGACCTGTGCAGCGCAGCCCCCGAGTAGGTTCGAGTGGCGGCCGAGGATTTTTCTGAGTCCTGTTTTGGCGTAGCCCCCGAGTAAGTCGAGTGGTAGCCTAGGATTGCAAGTGTGACCTATGTGGCGCAGCCCCCGAGTATGTCGGGTGGTGACCTAGGATTTTGAACTTGACCTGTGCAGCGCAGCCCCCGAGTAGGTTCGAGTGGCGGCCGAGGATTTTTTATTCTGTGCTTGTGTGGCGCAGCCCCCGAGTGAGTTGGGTGGCGGCCTAAGCTTTTATTTCAACCTGTATGGAGCAGCCCCCGAGTGGTTCGGGTGGCGACCTAGGATTTTTGGCATGCTTGTATGGCGCAGCCCCCGAGTGGTTCGGGTGGCGGCCTAAGCTATTATTTCAACCTGTGTGGTCAGCCCCCGAGTGGATCGAGTGGCTGCCTAGGATTTTGAGCTTCTTGAGTGACGGGAGGGAGGAGACAGTTTTTCTTCAAGTCACTTTATTGATTCCTGCGAACAGGCCGCCTCATTAAAAACCCTCCAGTCCCCTCAGGTACCCTGGTAAGGAAAAGAGTGCGTCTGAAACCTGCCGCGTTGCCTTTCTTGTACAATGCTTGACGTGAACTAGGCGTAGAACCGGCGGAGTTGTGCTACGTTCCACGGGTTGCTGCAGTCTGCTCCTGTCTTCGAGTCCTTTAGGCGGTATGCTCCGTTGCCTATTGCTTCTGTTACGATGTACGGGCCCTCCCATGGGAGGGCGAGCTTGTGCACCTTCTTTTGCTTGAGTCGAAGGACCAGGTCTCCTGCCACGAACGCTCTTGGCCGCAGCCTCCGAGTATGATAATTACGCAGGTCCTGCTGATACACGGCTGATCGTGCTAGGGCGATGTCTCGTGCTTCGTCGAGGGTGTCTCTGCTGTCTTCGAGTGCTTTCTCTGCTTCTGACTCGTCGTAGGCGACTACTCTTGGTGCGTCAAACTTGATGTCGCAGGGGAGGATCGCTTCTGCGCCGTACACCATGAAGAATGGCGTGTACTGGGTAGATCTATTCGGCGTTGTTCGTAGACTCCAGAGGACTGACGGCAGCTCTTCCGCCCATGCGCCCGCTGCGCGTTTCAGGGGTACGCGCAGTCGCTTCTTGATGCCGTTGCAGACTAAGCCATTGGCTTTCTCCACTTGTCCGTTGGATTGCGGGTGCGAGACAGATGCGTAGTTGAGCTTGATCCCCTGTTCTGAGCAGAAGTCTTTGAATTCCTCGGCTGTGAAGTTCGAGCCGTTGTCGGTGATGATCCCATTAGGTACTCCAAACCTGAAGATGATTGACCTGATGAAGTTGACCGTTGTGGACGCAGTCGAACTTGTGATGGGCACGGCTTCGATCCACTTTGTGAATTTATCGACTGCGACCAGGAGGTGGGTATGACCTCCGGGTGAGGATTTCTTCAGCGGGCCCACCATGTCCAGGCCCCATTGGGCGAAGGGCCAGGCTAGTGGTATTGTTTTGAGCTCTGATGCTGGGGCGTGCGGCTTGTTGGCGAATTCCTGGCACCCTGTGCATTTCTTCACCAGCTCCTCAGCGTCCTGCATGGCTGTGAGCCAATAGAATCCGGCTCGCAGCGCCTTGGCCACCAGTGCTCGGCTGCTTGCGTGATGTCCGCATGTACCCGCGTGAATGTCGAGTAGGATGGCTTGGCCGTCGACTGGATGTATGCACCTTTGCAGGATTCCTGATATGCTTCTTTTGTAGAGTTCCCCGTTGATGACGGTGAAACTTTTGGAGCGTCTGATGATGCGCTTTGCTTCGACTGGGTTAGCTGGCAGCTTCTGATGCAGTATGTATGCCAGGTATGGTCCTGTCCATGTGGCTTCGACTAGCGTGACTTCCATGGGGACTTTGTCTTGGCTTGGCGGGTTGACATCGCCCTTTGTGGTTGCAGTGCTGGCTGTACCCTGAGTCTTGCTGGATCTTTGCGTGATGCACTCGAGGAAGACGCCGGGTGGGACTGGTACCCTGTCCGAGCCCATGTTAGCTAGGGCGTCGGCTTCCTCGTTGCTTTCACGGCCGATGTGGCGTAGCTCGCAGCCGTCGAAGTTTCCTTCCATCTGATTGTAGAGGTCTCTGTAGGCTATCATGTTGTCAGCGATGGCGTCGCAGGACTTCATGGTTTGCTGTACCACCAGGTAGGAGTCGCCGTAGATCATGAGGTGCGTAGCGCCGCAGTTCTTGGCCATCCGCATGCCGTGGATCAGGGCCTCGTACTCGGCTTCGTTGTTGGACGGCTTCGGGAAGTCCATCTGTAAGACGTACTTGAGCTTGTCGCCTTTGGGGGAGATGAGTACGACTCCTGCCCCGGCTGACTTGAATTTCTTCGATCCATCAAAGTACACTGTCCATGCGTTGGACAGGTCGGGGACATTTGGTAGCTGGGCTTCTATCCACTCGGTGGTGAACTCTGGGAGAACTTGGGCCTTGATAGACTTCGGGTGAGCGTACTTCAGCCCCCATGGTCCTAGTTCAACAACCCACTTGGCGACTCGTCCCGTCGCGCGCTGATTTGTGAGGATGTCTGCTAGTCCAGAGGAGCTTACCACCGTGATTGGGTGCTCGGAGAAGTAGTGGACGACCTTTCTGGAGGTCATGAAGACTCCGTATGCCAGCTTCTGGTAATGCGGGTAATTCTGCTTGGACAAGGTGAGCACCTCGCTAAGGTAGTAGACGGGCCTCTGCACCGGGTGGCTGTGGCCTTCTTCTTCGCGTTCGACTACGAGCACCGTGCTCACCACCCTGTTTGTTGCTGAGACGTACAGGTAGAGCGGCTCGTTTTCCAGCGGTGCCACGAGGACCGGAGAGGTTGTCAGTGTCTTCTTGAGATGGTCGAATGCGTCCTGCGCCTCTTGCGTCCACTCGAACTTGTCTGACTTCTTCATCAGTTGGTAGAAGGGTAAGGCCTTTTCTCCCAACTTACTAATGAATCGGCTAAGGGCTGCGACTCGGCCGGCTAATCGTTGCACCTCCCTGAGCTTCGTGGGTGCTGGCATTGTGAGTATGTTCTGCACCTTCTCGGGATTTTCTTCGATTCCTCTTGCGGATACAAGGTACCCTAGCAGCTCTCCGGCTGGCACGCCGAATACGCACTTCTCTGGATTGAGTTTGATTTGGTACACGTCTAGTGCGGCGAAGACCTTGCGTAGGTCGTCGACTAGGGTATCTTCCTTCCGGGTAGTGACGACGATATCGTCGACGTAGACTTGGACGATTTGCCCGATTAGCCCCTTGAGGCATGCTTGCATTGTCCGCTGGTACGTGGCACCTGCGTTCTTTAACCCGAACGGCATCGTCTGGTAGCAGAAGACGCCGTCGGGTGTGATGAAAGTTGTCTTCTCTTCGTCCTCGACCTTCAGCCTGATCTGCTGGTAACCTGAGTAGGCGTCCAGAAAGGATAGGCGTTCGCAACCTGCAGTCGAGTCGATGATCTGATCTATCCGCGGGAGCGGGAAATGGTCTTTGGGGCAGCATTTGTTGACTGCGGTGAAGTCCACGCACATGCGTAGTTTCTTCGTCTTCTTTTTCTCGACTAGGACCGGGTTAGCGACCCAGTCTGAGTCCTTGATCTCTCGGATGAACTTGGCGTGCAATAATCTGTCGACTTCCATGGTGATGGCGTCTCGTTTGGGTCCTGAGAAGCGTCGCATGGATTGCTTGACAGGTCTTGCGTCCTTGTGTACTTTCAGAGAGTGCTCGGCGAGTTCCCTGGGTATCCCCGGCATGTCAGAAGGTTGCCATGCGAAGATTTTCCAGTTCTCACGTAGGAACTCGACGAGCGCGCTTTCCAACGCGGGTGTCAGGCTTGATGAGACCTTGACTGTCTTTCCGCTGTCAGTCGGATGGACTTGATGGGTGACGGTATCGTCGTTCGTGTTGAATGCTGCGTCTTTGGCAGGCTTCTTGCGAGCTGGGAAGATGGTCTTGTCGTTGTCGGCTGATATGGCTTTGAACCGCTCTTCGACGCCGAAGGACTCGGAGATCTTAGCAAACTCGCGGTCGCAGCTGTTGGAGAGCCCAAAGTCGCCGCGGACGGTGATTACTCCTTTTGGCCCAGGTAGTTTTATCATCAGGTAGGCGTAGTGGGGTACTGCCATGAACCTGGCAAAGCTTGGGCGTCCGAGGATGGCGTGGTATTGTGACTTCCAGTCGACAACCTCAAAGTCTATCGACTCCTTCCTGAAGTGCTCGGGTGTACCAAGGATGACGTCGAGTGTGATTGTTCCCATGGGCGTGATTGGCTGCCCTGGTACTATGCCGTGGAAGGTGGTCTCCGACTCCGGCAATTTCTCTGTCGACCTGTTCATTCGCCTGAGGGTGTCGGCGAATATGATGTTGATGCCGCTGCCCCCGTCCAGGAACACTTTCTTCAGGCTGTAGTCGCCGATCAAAGCCTCAATCACGAGTGCGGCGTGTCCTGGTCGGACTACCTCCGTTGGGTGATCTGCCCTGGAAAATGTGATCGGTGTCTCCGACCCGCGCAGGTAGTCTGGTACCGCGCGCGGGCTGTTGATGGCTTGAAGTACTTGGCGTGTGATGATTTTCTGCCTCCTGTTCGACGGGGGTCCCTTTTGTATCATGTTCAACTGTCCCCGTGCGGCTGGGTACGTGTCGGCTGCTGCCGGCGGACCTTGTTGCTGCTGCTGCGGCTGGGGGAACGCTCCTGCCGCCTGCAGTTGATTGTTGTTTGCGGGTGCTGCCTGTATGGCTAGCTGTGGTGCCGCCTGTATGGCCTGCACGGGGGCGATTATTTGCTGCATGGCATGGTAAATCTTCCTTGCTTTGCGGCAGTCTTTTAACAGGTGGTTTGAACCCCACTTTCCTGTTACCGGGTTGCGGAACGAGTGATGTTTACAGGGTTGCATCAGTTCCTCTGCCGGGGTTAACGGGCGCTTCCACTCGCGCTTCTGACCTCCGTCGTTGTGGTCGATGCTGCTGCTGCCACGGTTGTACTGGCTCGAGCTGGGCTGTCGACTTTGCTCGTGTGGTCTGCTGCCCTCACGCTTGATTTCGCGGGGAGTTTCATAACCCGCCGCTACTAACTCGATTGAGTCGTGCGTGTATCGTGCCTTCCTCTTCTGACGCGACTCGCGCCAGTTGCTTGTTTCGCCTTCCTTTTTGGGAGAAGTCTCGCGGACGTAGTCCTCTCCTTCAGCCCATTGGTTGGCTGTCTTCATTAGCTCTATTGTGGTCTTCGGCTGGAGCCTACCAAATTCCTCCCGGAGGTCGCGGCGAGCAACGCCATGCATGAAGGCGTCCATCACCCTGTCCTCTGATACGGGTTCCATGGTGTTGCGGAGGAGTGTCCACCTTTGGATGTAAGATCGGAGCGACTCGTCCTTCCCTTGCTTGCAGGCCTGCAACTCGATGTAGGTCGTTGGTCTGGCGAATGTTCCCGAGAAACTTTTGATGAAGTTGTCCTGGAACTCTTCCCAGGTTCGGAAAGAATCTTTTGGTTGGCTTGTGAGCCACCCGCGTGCAGAGTCTGTCAGCATGAGCTGGATGTACTGCATTGCCGTGGTCGATGTTCCGCCTTGGCAGGTGCAAGCAATAAGGTAGTCCTCGAGCCATAGCTTCGGGTCTTGCTTCCCGTCGTACTTTGGTGTACCGGCCGTCAACTTGAAGCCTTTAGGCATGCGGGTGTCGCGGATGTTGAAGGAGAAACATGCTGCACCACACGGCTCGAAGTCGCGGTCGGCGTGGTCGTTTGCGTGTGCCGCGCTAGCCGAACGTTCCTTGCGACTGCGGTCCACCGTCTTCTGTGTCAGGACGTCACGGAGGTCCTTTATCGGCTGTTGTTGCGCCGCCGGTATACCCGACGTCGTTGGTTCGCGAGCTTGGCTACCTGGCCCCTTGGCCGCTAGGGCTTCTTCGATTGCCTTTATGGAGGCAATTTGTTGTTTGTGGAGGAGGGAGCGCGTGTCACCCTCCGGTGGCTGCGTGAGCCGAAGGTACGTCTCGACTGCTATCAAGGCAGCGTTTGCCGTTTTTGGGACGGGTATCCCGTTTTCATCTTCGCACGAAGGAAGAGTCGAGGTTGCGGGTGAGCCTTGTTCGATCAGCTTCTCCCATGTGGGGGATACGGGCTCTGGTTCGACGTGCTCCCTGAGTCACCTCTGTGGAGGATGTGAAGGAGAGAGCAGCTCGCCTGGCACTCGATGCATCCGCGTCCCTCTTGCGCCTGAGAAGTTCGGCCTTTTCGGCGCGAATTCGTTCGCCTTCCTTGCGTAGCAAGTACTGGACTGCCAGGTGATCGTCTCGAGATGCGTTGGGTGGCGGGAACGTGCCCTCGTCCACATGCTTCATTGCTTGGATTGCCATATCCCGCGTGATGACAAGCTTCGTTTGGTCCGGCATGTCCACCTCTAGTGGGTATGCGGGTTCGTCGTCGTCGGCATGCGGCGCTGTGCCGGCCATGAAGACCTGCCTGGGGTAGGCATGGATTGGAGAATTGGTGCTGCCGCTGCTACTTATGTCGCCCGCTTCTTGCTCGGGGTCGAAAATTGCTGCAACGTGGCGCGCGGCGCACCCGCTGTCGCGTCTCTTCTTGATTGTCCATGTGCCCGCACTCGACGGGGCGAGTGCGAGTGGCTTGGGGTAGACCTGGGTCTTCCAGGAAGATGAGGGCGCGCGTGGTGTTGATGTCGGACGCGGGCCCCCGGTCGCACGTGCGGGTGCGATGGTGGAGGTGGGTCTTGACATGATTGACCGCGCGATCGAGGTTGGGGTAGTAGACTCGGTTCGCGTGGTCGTTGCCGAGATCGTCGACGTAGATGTCCTCTTCGCGGGTACAGCTGGCGCAAACCTTGCGGGTGTGGCAGATGCGATCTCCGCGGGTGCGGCAGATGCGATCTTCGCGGGTCCAGCGGTTGCGATCTCCGCGGGTGCGGCGGATGCGATCTCCGCGGGTGCGGCAGATGCGATCTTCGCGGGTCCAGCGGGCGCGGTGGTTGGCGATTTTGACGATGCCGCCGCGCGTAACGCCGTAGTCGTAGACCTGAGTATGCCACGACTATCGATGCAACAGAATATGGAGCCGAAGGTGATGTGTATACCTTTATCCAGATCTGCGTACACCGATTGGTGAGTTTTCGAGTGGATGACGTGCTCGAAGGAGCCGAATCGGATCGACTCCCTGATGGCGGGTGCGCCGATCTTTATTGCGGATGGAGCCAGCGTGACCATGATCCTAGCACTTGTTTGAACTTCCCACAGACGGCGCCAATTGACGAGGTTCTAACTCGGCAAGTCCCAGGGTTGTACACCCCGGGTTGATAGATGGGGAAATAGGAGAGTGCAAGGTGATCACGACGGCTGACAAGCAAGGTTTACCCAGGTTCAGGCTCCCGGAGGATAACACCCTACTCCTGCTTGTCTGGTTATTGATGCGAATAGCGATTACAATGGCGAGATTGCGATCTCGCTAGGGTTTGGGGTTCTGAGCGTACGTGTCTCTCTGTCCCCCCTCTAGGACGGGCAACCCTCCTGGCTTTATAGGCAGCCAGGTCTCGGGTTGTTGGTACAGATACGGTAGGTTAAAGCCCTAACCGAGTTGGACTAGGACACAAGGTGCCCCGAGTGGGCCTTCTGCGGGTCCTTCCATCCTTGGCGCGGCCCAGGTAGCCTCACCGTGGGCTACCCGCAAGGTAGCCCCACGTCAGATTCCACATTGTTGAGGCAGAATCAGACTCCACACATGTCATCAATTTATGCTCATGACAAGTACAATGGTGGGATGTCGGTTGTCGCTATTTTTGCAGAATGTGTGGACTTGGCTACTTCAATGGGGAAAGTAAAGTTTAAGCATTGTCCTTGTATGGCTAATAGTGTAGCTAATGATATAGCTAGTTATAGTTTTTGTAATCATAATTCTATTAGCTGAACTAACGAACCTCCGGGCTAGTTAATGAGGACTAGTTAATGAGGACGTTGATAAACGATGTAATGATCGATATTGTTTAAAGGCGTCAAGTTTAAGACACACTTTTTTCCTTGTCAGGGTACAGAAAGGGACTGATAAGATTTTTAATGAGGTGGCTTGCTAACCTAATATATATGGGGTAAAATTTCAATAAAACATTTCTCTTCACCTTCTCTTTTATAGATCTCAAAGCAGAGAAGATGATGTCAACGAACAAGATAGCTCCCAGACCCTTGCATGCATGCATGTACAGAAGCATTTTCATTTGTATAAAGTTGTTTCAGTTTAAAAATATTGAATTAAAAAAGAACAGAAGTTGGGCGCCAGCGATCGTGCTTTTCAAATCACCCGCCCTCGTTCGCCCTGTCTCTTAGCAATCGATTCCACGCCTAGAATTGATACGCATGTCGCGGTCCGACAATCCCATTCGGTAGCTACTCTCGGAGGATTACGCAAACGCATTCGTCACACATGAGCAGCACCAAAAAAAAGTTACTCGGATATTTCACGACTCATTTTGGCTGTACTCAGATGTTTCATCTCTCTTTCTTGGAGGTACACAGATATTTCATGCGTTGACAAACATCTCATTGTCCCACAGAATCACGGATCCTGCAGGAATGTTTAAGGATTGGTGGAGTCGATTTCTTGTAAAGTTATTTCAGACCCAAATTTAGGTTTTCTACGACTTAATAGAAGAAATAAGTAGAAATACTTCATGATGATCAAGTGAACTATATATACAGTAAGGAAACAAATGGTAATTCGTACGATCTTTTCCGGTTCTCTTGGCACCTCAGTATTGTATACTCAACGGTTCATGAATGTAACAAATGTGGTACATGTTGATAACAAATTTATCTTGCTGCAAACTGAGCGCAGGGTCCATACAGATACAGAGATACTCTCAAAATACACTTGCTAATTGATGATTCGCTGATGTGTTCCCAGCGCCATATCTCGTTCCACCGAGTGATGCCACCCCACCCAAGACACGCAGTGATGCGGTTTTCTATCCGTGGACTCTTCCCAGTCAGTATGTTTGCGGTATTTGTGGCTTCATCAGGCACAGCGGGTACAACATCAGCTAGGTACTGGAAGGGACAACTCTGGCAGGCTCGCCTACTTATGTGCTAAAGACGAGTCCATGACACTGCATGACTTGTCCATGAACTGCAAAATGGTTACAAGAAGTGAAGGAGATCAGTATTTGGCGAAGAAGCATGTCAATAACCATGAATAAATCATAATTGCACATGTTTCTTCTGAAGCTAATCAACAATAAGGAGGTCAAAATACAGAGTTGGACTTCAGCAACTACCAAGAGATGCTACGATTCTGGTCAAAGTTTACAATTCTATTCGAGAGAACCAAGCATCAACAAAAGACTTAAACGACATCTCAAGGTATGAACTTAACTTCGACCAGAATTCGAAACACATCAGACGATGTTATAATCTAAGCATTCAAATTAAGTGAGGAGTAACTAATGAAACTTTTGAGTTTTGATGCTTAGCCTAGAAGTCTAGGCTTCGTCACACTAACTTCTGAGATGATTGGCTAAATGGTCAGAATGCCCAAATTGATCAAACAAAAGTTATACCAGCACTATTATTTTGAGATACAGCTCACGCATTTAGTACTGGACCCACCCATCCAGCATCTACATTCGAGAAAAGTTAAGCAGAACATCGCCATGGTGTCAGGCATGTCTTATGAAATGATTCAGCTTAAAGACTGCATACTAAGAATCAAGTAACCTAAGGAGAGCGCCTTCTAAAAATGTAACCAATATGTACGTACATATTTTTGCACTCAATCTGTGACATGTGCACTGGAATACTAGCGTTTCGTTGACAACACTCAATAGCAGAAATATGAGATGGTTGTACCACCCATATTGTTGGGCCAGCTGTGCACCTTAAATGTGACCAATGTGTGCATATGGTTGCATTCAATACTTCTAGACTAACAAGTCCAAGAAGACTATTACCAGTAAAATGCAAAGTAGGTGATACAACAACTATCAGTGTGCAGTGGGCATTGGGCAACTATGCAACATGCTTCGATGACTTAAGTTACTTGCAGCCAGCGCGCTACAAAGACCAAGCGACAGCAATATATCCTATTTATCTTTCACATAACACACTGCAGACGAAGTTTGACAATGGACAGAAACTTTTAACGAATATTGCTATACAGACAACACAATCAAACAAAACCCTTCTGTAAGACTGCTAAGGCAATTAAGCAGCACATACTTGGGACTTGGGAGTTTGATTACAGAGACTTCATAACTCAGAACACATAATCATGATGTAACAGGACTACAGAAGGAAAGCCTTAAAAATTAAGTTTACCTTCTTCATGGAATGCAATTCCCGACCAAATGGTTCCAGAAACTTCATCTCTATATCTAGAGGCCAAACCTGCATAGAGATAACAAAATAGTAAATCTCGATATTAGCTGAAATGGCTTTAAGTTTTCACAATCTACAATATCATAGACTAGCCATATTAACTGGTTGACATTTAGCTGTAACAACTATTAGCACTATACAGAACTAGCTTGCAGTTAGGCAAGCACAGAGGCCAAACACTGCATTTGCATATGCAAAAGCTGGACATATTAAAAGCACAGCTGACTTCAGTACAGAAACACCACATGCTCATGTGGAAGCAAATTTATTAAGTGATCCATTTACGCGCTTCCAGCAATCAAAAAAAGATGATGAAATCAGCTATGGTATTAGTATCATACGCGTGATAACATAAACACCATCCACCGCGTTTAATATTATTCAATATAAAAATGATGTATAACATGAACCATATGATGCCAGATTTTGTGGCTATAAAACACTGTCTCGGCTAACAGGAAAGCATCCAGGAAACAACAATGAATGATCAAACACAGGCATCAAAGACCGAGCTATCCAACCATGAGGTAGAATCGCCCATTTACACGATCATTTTGTAGAATTAAACGGAATCATCAAATCATGATGCAGCATGATCAGATCATGGTGCCGAATTGAGGAAAATAGGTCACGCCACAAACAAGGACGCGTTATGTAGGATTGATCAAATCACCCATTTACCCGATCGTTTTGTAGGATTAAACGGAATCATCAAATCATGACGCAGCATGCATGATCAGACGAAACTAACTATCGAATCATGACACGGAAGGAACGGGGCGGGAGCAATCTAATCATGGTGCCGCCGAATTGAGGAAAACAGGCGACACCACAAACAACGATCACATCACATCGTTCAACAACAAACTAATAGCTAGCTAGATCGATCGATCGCATAGACATGACGATCAGAGTAGTAGAATAAGCGCACTTACTGCGAGCTAGTGTAATAATAGACGGATGGGATGGATTGGCACCTTGATCCCCATGAGGCGCAGCGGCGCGTGCTGGCCTGGCACGATGCACTCGGGCCCCGCGGCCTCCGCGACCGCCTCCATGGCGAGGCCAACCCCAATCGGATCCGGATGCTGCGCAGAGATGGATCATCGAAATCAGCCACCTAACCCCCACAGCGAACCAACCAACCCGGAATTGAAACTGAAGCAGAGGAGGACCCTGCGTACCTTCATTAGGGCGAGGGCGTATGCGGAGGAGTCGTCGTGGGTGGCGACCCTGAGGACGGGCGCGTGGTGGATGCGCGGGACGGGGCGGATCCCTGCGGAGCCGGTGGCGGCGACGCGCCAGGGCGCGTCGTCGCCGGCGAGGTGCGGGCGCTTGGAGGCGGCGGCGGTGGGCGAGACGGAGGAGGCCGCGGAGGTGGCGGTGGAGGCGGCGGGCAGCGCCGCGGGCGAGGACGCGGTGGTGGTGGTGAGGGACGCCATGAGGGAGGAAGGAGGCTCCGGTGGTCCGGAGGGGGAGAGGATAAGGGGAGGGAGGAGACGTTCGCGTCTCTTCCGTTTGCGTGTTGTTTGGCTCGCTCGCGTGTGGGGCGACGACGCGAGGGAGCGGGCGAGAAGAGGGTAGGAGGGGATCTCTTTATACAACGTGCGGGGTTGGTCGACGGAGGCGTGTTGGGAAGTCCGGAGCCGTTTCGTGCGAGGGGGGAGAGTTCGGGTTGGGGTTGGCCTTTGGTGCCGCGTCTGGAATGATCGGCCGTCTTGGTTTGAATACTTTTTCTTGGTAATTTCATTTAGTGGTCAATGTAGTGGTGTCATAGGCTCATAGCTATATTTTTAGTGAGGAAGGAGGGATCAAGGTGAGGAGTTCGTTGTCTAGGAGAAGTGCACCGGAGTACTATTGTCTAGGAGGCGGAGCTAGACAAAACCTTTTTTTTTGTTATCTCCTTTCTTGCTACTTTCAACACTGTTTTTGGCATTCAACATAGTATTTAGGAGAATATTCAACCTTTTCATATAGTAGTTGTATAGCATGTCATCTATATATTTACCAGACTTAGAGCATCTCTAACAGCGCCTTTAAACAGGGTCGAAACCTTAAAACTCCGGCCACTTTACGGGATGAGTCCATTTTTTTTTTGCCATAGCAGAGGCTGCCCGTAGATGCGAACCGCTCACCGGTATTTATGTCGGGTTCCACACATTTCCGAGGTCGAAACCCTTATTCCCCACCGCCGCCGACGAGGTCGATGACGTTCTCCACGTCGGCCTCCCAATACACAATCTGTCGCCGTAACAGTACTACTTGAGGCACCAAGTAACGGAATAGAGCTGAGAGATTCATCCTTCCGGGTGTTGGTAAATTACACATCGCTTTGACATTAGATTAACCAACATGGGCAACCACTGGAAATTTTGAGACTATTACATTATGGATACTACTTTTTTTTGCGCTAGTACATTATGAGTGACCCTGGGTTGACCCTCTCCACCATCTGCGCGGCGGTGACTCAGGTCACATCCGAGGCATCATTCGCGGCGCACTACGATCCTCATGCAAGCCAATGTTATCTACAATCAACATTCTTCTCTACGTATTGGTATTGAATCTTCTTCCTAGGAAGCTAGAAATGAAATCGAGAGTTACAATGGTTCAGAATAAGACATTTGCAGAATATATACAATAAAATTCATACGTGCCTTCAAAATCTGATTTGCAATCAACTCCTTAGCAACCCCTCCGGGAGACAAATGGTCATTACTAGTATCATATAACTCAGTTGCGCATACATGCATACTAGATATATTACTTACATCATGAGGGATGTCTTTCACGCAGAAATCAAACTGGACAAGAAAGCAGATGAAACACATTAGCAAGATTGTGTAGTGTGTTAGTAATCAGGAACAACAGAAACCTTTTTCCAGCAGGGATATTACCCAAAAAAGGGCAAACAATTGGCTTCTTCTCAGATAGAACAGCATGAGTCGGGGAACAAAATGCATTTCTTTGACTTGCATCAAAGCAGGTGTGAACTTCAACTGTACAAATGATTGAACGCAAAGAAAATGTATATTGTTAAATAATTTGGTGATTTAGCATATGATTTAATTCCCAATAACAGTGAACAATTCATGACTAGAATAATACAAATTAAACTAATCATGTGATATACGCAAACAGTACATAAACAGATTAAATCTAGAGCACATACTACAAGTAGGAACTCTAGTAAAACTTCATATAGGAAGATCAAGAACACATACGGTACAACGGCAGTCGCACCGCTGGAATTCCCCGTGTCGTCGCCCATGTCATCGATGAAGAGGCTGGCGATGTCAGGGAAGAAGTCGTCGTTGGGGAAGAACTCGAAGCCAGTAGTCGTGTGAGTGCGCTCCCCAAAAACCTGATCGTCCCTCTCCCGTACAGGATCACAAGAGGCGGGGTTCCGGATCCCTACTATCCCTTCAACCGGTGCACGCCGTAAGACGGGATGGAGAAGACTTGGTAGATGGCGGCGCAATGCTCTGGAACGGTGTGAGACCATGTATCTCGTGGGTGCAGCTAGGGTTTGCCCTGGGCTGTATATATATGGAGCGAGTCGGGTCCACGATCGAGTCGGTAACGCCCCACGATCCCATTGGAATCGGAAACGACAAGGTAATTAGCGCATCCATTAATTACCAATCAATGACTCATTAATTTTCTCAGACTGCAAAAATATAAGCTCGGCTCGGTGAGATTCCCGCAACCCGCGGCGCGTCGTGTCGTGACCAGGCGAGGCCTGGCGTGGCGAGGCGAGCGAGGAGGAGGAGCGCGTGTGTGGCACTCTTCATTTTCTCTTGTTCTCACTTGCTCATACTAGTGCTAGAACATCCCACTATATAAAGTGGTGCAGCTCACTCTCCACAAGCAGTATGTGACTAAACATTAGTCACGTACATGCACAACCAGCCAAACAGAATGGGTTATGAGAATTTCGAATTTTGGTTGGGCTTTGGCCCAAGTACACTAAAATTCCAGCAATCCCCCAGAAAGTCTTATTGGCACATTGTATCACTTTATTCCAAAACATTGTTTTATATACCGGTGCTTAGTGGGGACTGTTAAGTTGAACTCCACTTAGAAACTTATGCTACGTTAGACCGCAACTTGAATAGTGGACTATGTCTTGAACTACAAGTTTGTTGCGACCTAGTTTCACACAAGCCCTTGACCGATACTAGGCTACCGCAAGACTTCCCCGCTGTGTGGAGCTTATACGTCATACTCCAAGTCCTTTCATGAGTTTATTAAAAAGCACCCGACTCTCATAGACTCGACGTTTAACAGTCAGACTCACATAGGTGTGTTCCTCAAGATATGCTCTACAGGATAACATCTCCGCTTATAAAAGTAAGCCGCTTGGAACACATTAAGATAAATATCAACCTGCCATGCAGATCAAGAGAGTATTGCATCTTTGTGGAGTGGGATAGTAAAATGGAAGGATACTCTCCTCCCAGTCGACCAACAGCTTGTCTCCCACTTCTAATTCACGGGATCTTCGACCACATAGAGTAGGTTACTGAAGGGAATATGCCCTAGAGGCACTTAATAAACATAGTTTATTGGCAATATCCCAATCGTTCATTATATGTTTTACACCATGCTATAACTGTATTAAGCGAAAACATTAATACAGGTGTGGTAGATAAACAACCAGGTCCCTAGTAGCCTCCACTAAGACTAGTTTCGTTGCGCGATTGCTGATCGAGGTTTTCCGATCATAGGGCATGGCGCCGGTCGGCAATGGAAGTCATATCGTTAGGAGTAACGATGTGATGGACGTACCCAGTATTTATAGGACATAGTCATTACGCCTTAAGACCGTGAGACCAACTCTTATTGTTATTCCTGGAAGATACTTTGATCGCACCAAACGTCGTATCTTATTTAGTATGACAATAACGGTGATACTTTTGGGTATCGGAAAGGAGTAGTTGAGACGAGGGGTCAACAGCGGGATTTGTCAGTCCGCATAGCCGGATAGATACTCTAGGGCCCACTCGGTGAGATTATGTCAAATGAGTTTGCAAACATGTGACTAGGTCACCAGCTGACATAATATCATAGACGAGTAGAAGATAGCGATGTCGGTAACGAGATCATGCTAGGTATGGAGATATCTGAGAATGATACTCGGACACACTAAGTATCGCCATGACAAAGGGTTTAAGACTATACGTCCAGGTTTGATAGATGAAAGTCATTCGTTATATCACAGGGATTGATTCATGGGGTCCAGGCCTACGAGTTAGTCGTCGATCATAGAGGAGTCTTGATCGTACCTGTTATTATATCGAACCGCTAGGGTAACACACTTAAGGGGTTTCGACAAGACAACCGGAAAGGAAAGAGATCACCGGGAGCGTCCCGGGAGGGGTCTGATGGAGATCGGGCAGCGCCGAAAGAGTTTTCGGAGTTAGGAAAAATTATATATATTATGTTTGATATTAATTAGTGTAATTAATATGCAAATATGATTTTATATATTTATTTTCGAATTTATTTAGGCTGATTTCCCTAAATGGGCCTTCTGGTCGAAAGAAGGCCCATGGGGGGGGGGGGGGGGAACCCTCAAGGGAATTTTGTGGGGGAGGCTTGGCCGGCCTAGGTGGGCCAAATGGGGCCCACCTAGGGCCGGCGCATCAGCCTTGGCCGAACCAGGCATGTGGGATAGTCCCACATTGCCTGGCTGGCAAGGTTGGCTCCCCCTGGGAGCCTATATAAGAAGGGGCACCCCTGGCCTTTTAATTCACCAATTAATTCCCAATTTCTCTCTCGATCTCGTGGTTCCCTTGTCGGAGCCGCGCCGAGTAGAGGAGGGGGATCTCTTCCACCATAGCCCGCTGCCGCGCTGCTGGTGTTCCGGTCCAAGTCTTCCGCTGCTCGTCCTGGACTGGAGCTTCGGAGGCCGTCGTCTCCACCGTATGTGTGTGACGCCCTGCGAGGTGCTGCGCTAGCGGTACTCGGAGGCCTACTTCCTCCACCCGACCTCGGGGTCATCATCGTCGTCTTCGTCGCGACGAGTTCTCCGCGACCTAGAGGTCGGCTACGTCGTCTTCGTCGTCAACGCTTGTGCGGGAGCGTAATCCCCGCTATTCGGTCTACGAGGGTATGTATTCCGATCTCCGTCGTACTTCTATATCTGCATAGTGTAGATCTTGGCTAGTTTAAGGATATCGTTGGTAGGAAAAAAAAAATTCTGCACACGATCCCCTTCAGTTACCACTATGGACAACTAATACGGTGGGTCTCAAACCCATCTCCCTCGATGTATTATCTATCACGTTATGTGATAAACCCTTTGTGAAAGGATTTGC
This sequence comes from Poa annua, assembly GCA_026929855.1. Classification (NCBI taxonomy): domain Eukaryota; kingdom Viridiplantae; phylum Streptophyta; class Magnoliopsida; order Poales; family Poaceae; genus Poa; species Poa annua. The sequence continues at coordinate 116,049,809 of CM049428.1, read as the reverse complement.
CAAGTTTTTAGACGTTTGGATATAATCCAACGCAATAACTCCGGAGTTCTTCAATTTTCTGACAGATTTCAATCTTCTTTTCACATGTCTTGATGACTTCAAATTATCCTTAGAACTTTTAATCTTAACTATCACAGTTCATAAGGATAGCGGGTATGGGTTTTCCAACCACAGGTAAGTCCATCAAAAGCTCTCGAAGCCACTCTGCTTCAACAGTGGCTGTGTCTAATGTTGTGAGTTCTGCTTCCATAGTTGACCTTGTTAAGATGGTCTGCTTGCAAGACTTCCAGGAAACAGCTCCACCACCGAGTGTAAACACATAACCACTCGTGGCCTTAATCTCATCAGCATCAGATATGGTGTCGGAGAAGGCTTGCAGTCGTCATACCCGACGCGACTCAAGATCTTTTCAACATAGTGGGATTGAAGCAGTGTAATTCCACCATCACCATCTCTCAACAGCTTGGTGTTTAAGATTACATCAGCTACTCCAAGATCCTTCATCTCAAAACATTGAGACAAGAAATCCTTAACCTCCTTGATTAAATCAAGATTGGTTCCAAATATCAGTATGTCATCGACATACAAACATAGAATAACACCCTCGCCCCCACCATGGCGATAGTACACACACTTATCGGATTCATTAACAACGAAACCTGCAGCAGTTAAAGTTCTTTAAAACTTCTCATGCCACTGCTTAGGAGTTTGCTTAAGGCCATATAAAGACTTCAGTAACTTGCACACCTTTGCTTCCTGACCCGGTACTACAAAACCATCTGGCTGATCCATATAGATTTCTTCGTCCAACTCTCCATTTAGGAAAGTTGTCTTAACGTCCATTTGATGAACGAGAAGACGATGCGAGGCAGTCAATGAAAGTAGCACCCAAATCGTGGTCAGTCTAGCCATAGGTGAGTAAGTATCAAAGAAGTCTTCTCCTTCTTTCTAGGTATAACCCTTGGCCACAAGCCGCGCCTTGTACTTCTCAATAGTATCATCAGGACTAAGTTTTTTCTTGAACACCCACTTACATCCTACAGGTTTGCACCCATAAGGACGCTCAGTAACTTCCCAGGTTCTGTTAGCTAAGATGGAATCCATCTCACTACGGACAGCCTCCTTCCAGTAGTCAACATCAAAAGATGCATAAGCTTCTGAAATGGTACTGGGGGTGTCATCCACAAGATACACAATGAAATCATCACGTAAGGACTTTGCAGTCCTCTGTCTCTTGCTCCTAACAGGAAATTCATTGTCATCTTCCACGGGATTATCAGTGTGTTCTATCGAAATGGTAGGATCAGGAATCTCAACTAATTCCTGACTAGATGTATTGGGTATATCCTGATTTGATGACCTAGACATACCCTTCATGGGAAAAATTTCCTAAAAGAAAGTCGCATCATTCAACTCCATAATCGTACCAACATGCATGTCGGGTACCTCAGATTTGATTATCAAAAATCTATAGCCAATGCTATGAAACGCATAGCCCAGAAGAACACAATCCACGGTTTTTGGTCCTAGCTTGCGCTTCTCGGGAATTGGAATATTGACTTTCGCCAAACAACCCCAAGTACGTAAGTAAGAGAGTCTCAATTTTTTCCTTTCCCATTCCTCAAATGGAGAAACGGTTTTGTTCTTTGCGGGAACTCGGTTTAGGACATGACAAGCTGTCAATAGCGCCTTCCCCCACCATGCCTTGGAGAGACCCGAAGTGTCTAACATGGCGTTAACCAAATCAGTTAGAGTTCGGTTCTTTCTTTCGGCTACCCCATTTGACTGAGGTGAATAGGGAGGCGTACTCTCATGGATTATACCATGTTCCGCACAAAAAGAATCAAACTCATTGGAAACGTACTCTCCACCACGATCAGACCTTAGCCGTTTTATTCTTAGATCAAGTTGGTTCTCTGCCTCAGTTTTATAGTTTTTGAAGAAGTTTAAAGCTTCATCTTTTGTTTTTAGGAGATACACATAACAATATCTAGTGGAGTCATCAATAAGCGTCATGAAATATTTCTTTCCGCCTCTCGTCAATATACCATTCATCTCACACAGATCTGAATGTATAAGTTCCAGTGGTGCCAAGTCTCTTGCCTCCACAGCCTTATGGGACTTGCGAGGTTGCTTAGCTTGAACGCACACTTGACACTTCAAACCTTTCACATTAGTGAATTTCGGAATTAAATCCAAATTAGCTAACCGCTTCATGCTACCAAAGTTAATATGACAAAGTCGTGAATGCCAAAGATTAGACTCAGTTTCGTGGTAAACAAGATTAATAACTTTGGAGCAAATATCCGATAAAGATAGGCGGAACAAGCCTCCGCACTCATAGCCTTTTCCAACAAATTGTCCATACTTAGATATTACAACTTTATTGGACTCGAAAACCAACTTAAAACCATCTCGACACAACAACGATCCGCTGATGAGATTTTTATTGATGGCGGGCACATGATGAACGTTCTTCAGACGCACGGTCTTCCCCGAAGTAAACTTCAGATCAACTGTACCGACTCCACGAACAAAGGCATGTGACCCATTACCAATCAACACGGGGGAAGTCCCTCTGATCTGGTAAGAAGAGAACAACAAAGCATCAGCACAAACATGTACATTGGCACCAGTGTCAATCAACCATTCAGGTGAATGACAAACTGAAAGGATTGTGGGAAATATTCCGTACTCTGAATCCTACATCTCAGTATCGCCAACGACAACATGGGCACTCTTGCCATTGTTCTCAGGTTCGCGCAGCTCATGACGGTTGGGACATCGAGGTGCCCAGTGATTTAGATCACCGCAAACATGGCATGAATCCTTCCTCGGTTTATTGTTCTTCTTCTTGAAGTTGGTAGGCTGTGATGGCTTGAACTTTCCATCAGGCTTTCCCTTACCCCAGAGTTGTTCTTGTTAAACGTGGGGCGGCTGGTAATTCTTTTTCTGTACCACATGGGCAGTAGAACCAGCCTCGGTAACTCGAGCACGTGTATCCTTCGCTCTCGCATTCTCTTCCACATCAAGCGACGCAATGAGATCCGAAACGGAAAACTCTTGTCTCTTGTGTTTCATAGAGGTAATAAAGTTGCTCCACGAAGGTGCAAGCTTGGCGATTATGCCACCGGCGACAAACTTGTCCGGTAAGATACACTTAAAGTGCTCAAGTTCCTTAGCGAGCGACTGTATCTCATGAGCCTATTGAACAACAGGGCGCTCATCGGTCATCTTGTAGTCATAGAAAGTTTCCATGACATACAACTCGCTGCCAGCGTCCGAGACCCCAAACTTGGCCTCGAGCGCATCCCACATGTCCTTGTCGTTAGAAAACGACATATACTGAAGGGAATATGCCCTAGAGACACTTAATAAACATAGTTTATTGGCAATATCCCAATTGTTCATTATATGTTTTATACCATGCTATAACTGTATTAAGCGAAAACATTAATACAGGTGTGGTAGATAAACAACCAGGTCCCTAATAGCCTCTACTAAGACTAGTTTTGTTGCGCGATTGATGATCGAGGTTTTCCGATCATAGGGCATGGCGCCGGTCGGCAATGGAAGTCATATCGTTAGGTGTAACGATGTGATGGACATACCCAGTATTTATAGGACATAGTCATTACGCCTTAAGACCGTGAGACCAACTCTTATTGTTATCCCTGGAAGATACTCTGATAGCCCCTCTCCCGTACATGATCACAAGACGCGGGGTTCCGGAGGCCTATTGTCCCTTCAAACGGTGCACGCCGGAAGACGGGATGGAGAAGACTTGGTAGATGGTGGCGCAATGCTCTGGAACGGTGTGAGACCATGTATCTCGTGGGTGCCGCAAGGGTTTGCCCCGGGCTGTATATATATGGAGCGAGTCGGGTAAGACGTGGGCTGTAAGCCACGATCGAGTCGGTAACGCCCCACGATCCCATTGGAATCAGAAACGGCAATGTAATTAATGCGTCCGTTAATTACTAATCAATGACTCATTAATTTTCCCAGACTGTAAAAATATAAGCTCGGCTCGGTGAGATTCCCGCAAGGCGCGTCGCATCGCATCGCATCGCGTCGCGTCGTGACCAGGCAAGGCGAGGCGAGGCGTGGCGAGGCGAGCGAGGAGGAGCGCGCGTGTGGCACTTTTCATCTTCTCTTATTCTCACTAGCTCTTACTAGTAATAGAACATCCCACTATATAAAGTGGTGCAACTCACTCTCCACAAGCAGTATGAGACTAAACATTAGTCACGTACATGCACAACCAGCCAATCAGAATAGGCCATTATAATTTTGGATTTTAGTTGGCCTTGGATCAAGTACACTAAATTTCCAGTATATATCACCATCCATAACCAGCATATTATAACACTACCGAGTGGACTGCACGAGTACACCACAAATAGCGACCGTGCGTAGCATATGTTACCGAGGTACGATACCAACCTCTTCCTTGGTGACAAGCTTCCAAATCTCAAAGAAGATAATATCCCATTCTTCACAGAACAAGTAATCACAATGCAAACTCCAAATGTGTTCCTGGAGCAAAATAATCATACAGTAAGAACCCGTGCCGATAACAACATTTTAAATAGAGAGAAGATAGGGTACCTCATAAGCAGTATTAGCTAACTCAATAGTCAAGCCCGGAAATCTTGTCGCAATCTTCAATGCTTGGCGAGCTCCTCTGGTTTGCATATTTCGCCACTTAAGAGCACAAAAGAGTTGAAATGGTACTATACTACTCACTCCGATCCATAAAAAGTGTCGTCCTTGTACGAAAGGAGCGACACTTTTTGTGGATCGGAGGGAGTAGTATAAAATAGTAGGGTCATAGCGTTTACAGTACTCCTTGGTTTTTGCGAGACTAGGAATATTACTTACCTCAACTGACCCTTTAATCTTAATATACTTTTTTAGCAATTGCCCAAAAGACAAAATGGTTTTGTATAAAAAGATTAGATGCTGATTTTTTTTTGAAACAGTCAGTAGCTTAGTATCGGTGATACCTGGAATTTTCTAGAAATTTCACCATAGAACATGACATTGCCTTTATCCATTTCGTAAGTAGTAAAATTTGAGCAGTAAACTGCCCAATTTACGTATTCCTCGTCGTCCTGCAGCAAAAGGGGAACCAAATATACAATCAGACTGTGAGTTAGTCAAGTGCTTTGATGCAACCAAAGTTAAACACGTTACCAAATAAAGTAAATTTCTGGAAGTGCATTGTCAATCACTCGATAATTATCGAGTACATACACAAATGTGTGTAAATGCATTTTCGATCACTGGACTTATAGAATACATAGAGCAAATTTGTGGAAATTACTGGTAGTCTAAACTACAAGTCCATCCATAGAACATGTCTGGATATTTTCTTATTTCACGTCTATAGGATGCAATATCAACCTTTGGATTTTATAAACCTATTCTTTTCACAAAATACAAATACAGAAGTTCAGAATTGTGAAAACAATCATGTCACTTTCTCATTATCAGTTCAAACAATCTGAAACACTACCAATTTTACTACAAAAAAGAAGTTGATACTGAAGGAGATATGCCCTAGAGGCAATTAATAAAGTGTATTTTTTATCATATCTCGTTTGTTCATAATAGGTTTTTGTGTCATGCTAGAACCGTATTAAGCGGAAACATTAATGTGAGTGTGATACGTAAACAACCAGGTCCCTAGTAGCCTCTACTAAGACTAGTTTCGTTGCGCGATTGATGATCGAGGTTTCCCGGTCATGGGGCATGGCGTCGGTCGGCAATGAGAGTCATATCGGTAGAGAACGATGTGATGGACATACCCAGATTTGGAGAACGTAGTCATTACGCCTTTGACCGTGAGATCAACTCTTATTGTTATTCCTGGAAGATACTTTGATTGCACCAAACGTCGTATCTTATTTAGTATGAATATAACGGTGATACTTTTGGGTATCGGAAAGGAGTAGTTGAGACGAGGGGTCAAGAGCGGGATTTGCCAGTCCGCATAGCAGGATAGATACTCTCGGGCCCACTCGGTGAGATCATGTCTAATGAGCTTGCAAGCATGTGACTAGGTCACGGAGACATGAGATCATGAACGAGTAGAAGATAGCGTCGTCGGTAACGAGGTCGGGATTAGGTATGGAGATATCTATGGAACGACGCTCGGACGTGCTAAGTATCGCTATGGCAAAAGGTCTAAGACTTTACGTTCAGGTTTGATAGATGAAATTCATTCGTTATATCTCAGGGATTAATTCATGGGGTCCAGGCCTACGAGTTAGTCGTTGATCATTGAGGAGTCTTGGTCATACCTGATATTATATCGAACCGCTAGGGTAACACACTTAAGGGGTTTTGACAAGACAACCGGAAAGGAAGGAGATCACCGGGAGCGTCCCGGGAGGGGTCCGATGGAGATCGTGCAGCACCGAAAGAGTTTTCGGAGCTAGGAAAAATTATATATATTATGTTTGATATTAATTAGTGTTATTAATATGCCAATATGATTTTCTATATTTATTTTCGAATTTATTTCGACTGATTTCCCTAAATGGGCCTTCTGGTCGAAAGAAGGCCCAAGAGGGGGGAAAATCCCTAGGGGATTCGGTGGGGGCCAAGGTGGCCGACCTGGATGGGCCAAGGGGCCCACCAGGGGGCCGGCGCACCAAGGCTAGCCGCACCAGGCATGTGGGGATAGTCCCACATTGCCTGGCTGGCAAGGTTGGCTCCCCCTGGGAGCCTATATAAGAAAGGGCACCCCTGGCCTTTTAATTCACCAATTAATTCCCGATTTCTCTCTCGATCTCGTGGTTCCCAAGTTGGAGCCGCGCCGAGCAGAGCAAGGGGATCTCCTCCACCATAGCCCGCTGCCGCGCTGCTGGTGTTCCGGTCCAAGTCTTCCGTTGCTCGTCCTGGACTGGAGCTTCGGAGGCCGTCGTCTCCACCGTACGTGTGCGACTCCCTGCGAGGTGCTGCGCTAGCGGTACTCGGAGGCCTGCTTCCTCTACACGACCTTGAGGTCGGCTTCGTCGGTCTTCATCGACAACGTTTGTGCGGGAATGTAATCCCCGCTTTCGGTCTACAAGGGTACGTATTTCGATCTCCGTTCGTACTACTATATCTACATAGAATAGATCTTGGCATGCTTTTAGGATATCGTCGGTAGGAAATTTTTTGTTTTCTGCACACGATCCCCTTCAGTGGTATCAGAGCCGATCTATCGTAGATATAGCTGTACGCTGTTAGAACCCGTGCTCTGCACGGGGGCACCGTTCCTGTTATTTGCTACCCTCTAGCGTGCGCTTGTGTATTCCAGCGGCATTGAGTTGATGAAGCGGCCCGGACCGACTTTACGCGCACGCTTACGCGAGACTGGTTCCACTACTGACATACGGCTTGTACCGTATATGTGGCTGGCGGGTGTCAGTTTCTCTCTTTTTAGTTGGTCTTCGCATTTTCAATGGAGGGCCCGAAAGGGATGCTTAAACATGCAATTATTGGATCGTTGTTGTGGTCATAAGATTCGTAGGTATGAAGCGGTTCTATTTACGAAAAACCCAAGCCACGTAAAACATGCAAAAGATAAAGTAGAAGCGTCTAACTTTATTTTGCAGGGGCTATGTGATATGGTCGAGGTAGGTTTATTAAATTGTTTATAAACTGCGGGCGCCAAGAAAACCATGGCGCAATGGACTATGTCACATTGCATTACATTTGATGTTTTGTGTGCATCTTATTTTTGTGTGATTGTGTGTATAGTATACATTAGTTACACGGCGGTAGCTGAATAAGATGATCCCTTCAAAATACCACTAGTGTTCTCCCTCCAACGCGCACCACCAAGAAAGTTCTACGTTATGAGGCAGGTCGTGATGATCGGGTGTCATACATCTCGTCGTTCGCATACAGTGGGTGTAAGCCATGTTGCACAAGCGTCAGCGTGGAGGTCTTTGGTGGCGATTCTAGCATACTCAGAGGTATGGCCTCGGAACAGGAAGACCGAAAGGTCGAGAACGAGTCACAAAATTGGTGTGGCGGACGATTTTGTCTACTCTTGAAGTTGTGCCGCCGGCTTTGATGATGAGGGGTGGTGCAATGGATGGGGGTCGTGTAATGGCTTAAACGACCAGGAGGGATGTTCGTTTGAGTGGGAGTTATGTTACTTATTTTCTAAAATACTATAACTCAAAATTATTATGAACAAAGTCTTATGTTGTTGCAAATTCCATTGTAGATGTCTCGCCCGTCGTTTAACCTAGTTTTGTTCCTTGAGAAAGAAAAGCTTAAGACCAATGGGTCAAACTTCATGGCCTGGTTCCGCAACCTGAGGATCCTCCTCACTCTCCATAGGGTGGCCTACGTCATTGAGGCCGCCATAGGTGACCCTCCTGCAGATGATGCCTCTGAGGATGAGAAGAAGGTCTTCCAGACCCGATCGGAGGATTCTGCCTTTGTCCAGAGTGGCATGCTCTACGCCATGGAAGACGACCTGCAGAAGCGCTTTGAGAAGATGAGCGCCTTTGAGATCATTTCGGATCTTAAGGCTGTCTTCGCGCCGCAGGCTAAGGCTGAGAGATATGAGGCTTCTGAGCTTTTCTTCTCAGCCAAGATGGAAGAGCATAGCAGTGTGAGCGAGCATGTAGTCAAGATGTCTGGCTACGTTCAACGCCTGAATGCTCTGGAATGCAAGATTCCCGATGAGCTGGCGATTGACAGGGTGTTGCAATCGTTGCCGCCAAGCTACAAAGCTTCGTCATGAACTACAACATGCAAGGCATGGCTAAGTCCCTGGGTGAAGTGTTCGTGATGCTCAAGACTGCTGAGGTAGAGATTAAGAAGGAGCACACGCTGTTGATGGTCAACAAGACCGTTCATTTCAAGAAGTCCGGTGGCAAGGGAAAGCAGAGCTGGAAGTCCCGGAGGGAGGCAAAGTTGGCTGCCAAGCCCAGGACTAACAGGTCTGGTCCCAGAGCTAGCGTGGAGTGTTTCTACTGCAAGGGGAAGGGTCACTGGAAGCGCAACTGCCCCAAGTATCTGGAGGATAGGAAGTCTGGCAAGACGGTCGACAAAGAGCAAGGTATATTTGATATACATGTTATAGATGTGTACCTTACATCCGCCCGAAGCAACACGTGGGTATTTGATATTGGTTCTGTTGCTCATATATGAACTCTCAGGAGGAGTTACGGAATAGAAGGCGGCTGGCGAAGGATGAGGTGACGATGCGCGTCGGCAACGGATCGAGAGTCGACGTGGTGGCTGTCGGCACGCTCCCTCTGCATCTACCATCGGGATTAGTTTTGGTTTTAAATAAGTGTTATTTTGTGCCATCCTTGAGTGTAAACATTATAAGTGGGTCTTGCCTGTTACAAGACGGTTATTCATTTAAATCAGTGTCAAGCAATTGTGCTATTTATATGAATGATATCTTTTATGTTGATGCTCCCGAGAATAACGGTTTATTCTTGTTGAATCTCGATCGTAGTACTCACATCCATAACATAGAAGCCAAACGGATTAAGTGTAGTGACGATACCGCCATGTATTTGTGGCATTGCCGTCTTGGTCATATTGGTATAAAGCGCATGAAGCGACTCCACTCTGATGGACTCTTGGACTCGTTGGATTTCGGATCCTTCGATACATGCGAACCATGCCTTATGGGCAAAATGACCAAGACACCGTTCAAAAGTTTCGTTGAACGGGCGTCGGATTTGTTGGGGATCATACATACAGATGTGTGTGGACCGATGAGCGTTTCGACACGCAATGGTTATCGTTACTTCGTCACCTTCACTGATGACTTGAGTAGATACGGTTATATCTATTTGATGGAACACAAGTCTGAAACGTTTGAAAAGTTCAAAGAATTCCAGAGTGAAGTTGAGAATCAGCTTAATAGGAAAATCAAGCATCTCCGATCCGATCGCGGTGGAGAGTACTTGAGTTTTGAGTTTGGCACACATCTGAAGAGTTGTGGCATAGTACCCCAACTTACGCCAGCCGGAACACCGCAGCGTAACGGCGTGTCCGAGCGACGTAATCGTACTCTACTGAATAGTGTCCGATCTATGATGTCTCTTACCGATCTGCCAGTGTCCTTCTGGGGTTATGCGTTAGAAACAGCCACATTCATTTTGAATAGGGCTCCGTCCAAGTCCGTTGAAACGACGCCGTATGAATTATGGTATGGCCAAAAGCCTAAGTTATCGTTTCTGAAGGTTTGGGGTTGTGAGACGTACGTTAAGAAACTACAGCCCGACAAACTCGAACCGAAGTCGGAGAAAGTCGTCTTTGTAGGATATCCGCGGGAAACCGTTGGGTACACCTTCTACAACCAAGCTGAGGGCAAAACTTTTGTCGCGAAGACCGATACCTTTCTAGAGAAGGAGTTTCTCGCGAAAGGAGTAAGTGGGAGGAAGGTAGACCTTGATGAAATCGTTGATCCTGAACTCGAGATTCCGAGTGGCGCAACGGAAGCAATTCCGGAAACGTCCTCCGTGGAAGGAGTGGGAGAAACTGTCGAGGAAGATGTTCTACCTCGTAGGTCTGGTAGATCTCGAATCGCACCAGAATGGTATGGCAACAGGGTTTGCACCGTCATGCTAGTCGAGCAAGACGAACCTACGAACTACAAGGAGGCGATGGAGAGTCTAGAGTCCGAGAAATGGCTTGAAGCCATGAAATCCGAAATAGGATCCATGTACAATAACAAAGTGTGGACTTTGGTGGATATTCCCGAAGGGCGCAAGGCCGTCGAGAATACGTGGATCTTTAAGAAGAAGACTGATGCTGATGGTAATGTGACCGTCTATAAAGCTCGGCTTGTCGCAAAGGGTTTCCGACAAGTTCATGGAATTGACTACGATGAAACTTTTTCACCGGTAGCGATGCTTAAGTCTATTCGGATTTTGTTAGCGGTAGCTGCCTACTATGATTATGAAATCTGGCAGATGGACGTCAAAACGGCCTTCCTGAATGGAAACATTGAGGAAGAGTTGTACATGGTACAGCCGGAAGGTTTTGTCGATCCAGGAAATGCTAACAAGGTGTGCAAGCTTCAGCGATCCATCTATGGATTGAAGCAGGCATCTCGGAGCTGGAATCTTCGCTTTGATGAGGTAATCAAAGGTTTTGGATTTATCCAGAATGTGGAAGAGACCTATATTTACAAGAAAATGAGTGGGAGCTCGGTTGTGTTCTTAGCACTGTATGTTGACGACATATTGCTAATAGGGAATGATGTGGAACTTCTGAATAGTGTGAAGGAATATTTAAATAGTAAGTTTTCCATGAAGGACTTAGGAGAAGCTGCGTATGTTTTAGGCATAAAAATCTATCGCGATAGATCAAGGCGCCTATTAGCACTAAGTCAGAGTACTTATCTTGATAAAATACTGAAGCGTTTCCGTATGGAGAAGGCAAAGAAGGGTTCTCTGCCGGTTATCAAGAATAAAATATTGCGTAAGGCACAGTGTCCGGTGACGGAACTGGGTAAGGCCGAAATGACGAAACATCCTTATGCTTGAGCCATAGGATCGATCATGTATGCAATGTTGAGTACTAGACCGAATGTGGCATTAGCTCTAAGTTTGACAAGCCGGTTCCAGAGTAATCCTGAAATGCCGCATTGGGTAGTTGTTAAGAGCATTCTTAAGTATCTCAATAAGACAAAGGAAATGTTCCTTGTGTATGGTGGCTGCGATGAAGAACTTGGCATAACGGGTTACGTAGATGCAAGTTTCTGCTCAGACCCCGATGACTGTAAGTTACAGACAGGTTACGTGTTCAAGGTGAATGGAGGCGCCGTGTGCTGGAGAAGTGGGAAGCAACCCATAGTCGCACAATCTACAATGGAGTCGGAGTACATTGCTGCCTGCGAGGCCGCGAATGAAGCTGTGTGGCTGAGGAAGTTCTTCATCGAACTAGGAGTGTTCCCAAGCGTGCAAGACCCCGTGATCCTCTTCTGCGATAATACGGGTGCCATTGCGAACGCCAAGGAGCCCAGGTCTCACTCCACCGCCAAACACATTCTCCGACGCTTCCATGTGATACGTCAGTACGTACAAGGAGGCGATGTGAAGATTTGCAAAGTGCATACGGATCTGAATGTGGCAGATCCGCTGACGAAGCCTCTCCGGCTTAATAAGCATGAACAACACCAGTTAGCTATGGGTGTTAAGCTTTTACCAAGTTGTAATCTAGATTAAGTTGTACTCTAGTGCAAGTGGGAGACTGAAGAAGATATGCCCTAGAGGCAATTAATAAAGTGTATTCTTTATCATATCTCGTTTGTTCATAATAGGTTTTTGTGTCATGCTAGAACCGTATTAAGCGGAAACATTAATGCGGGTGTGATACGTAAACAAACAGGTCCCTAGTAGCCTCTACTAAGACTAGTTTCGTTGCGCGATTGATGATCGAGGTTTCCCGGTCATGGGGCATGGCGCCGGTCGGCAATGAGAGTCATATCGCTAGAGAACGATGTGATGGACATACCCAGATTTGGAGAACGTGGTCATTACGCCTTTGACCGTGAGATCAACTCTTATTGTTATTCCTGGAAGATACTTTGATTGCACCAAACGTCGTATCTTATTTAGTATGACAATAACGGTGATACTTTTGGGTATCGGAAAGGAGTAGTTGAGACGAGGGTTCAAGAGCGGGATTTGCCAGTCCGCATAGCAGGATAGATACTCTCGGGCCCACTCGGTGAGATCATGTCTAATGAGCTTGAAAAGCATGTGACTAGGTCACGGAGACATGCGATCATGAACGAGTAGAAGATAGCGTCGTCGGTAACGAGGTCGGGATTAGGTATGGAGATATCTATGGAACGACGCTCGGACGTGCTAAGTATCGCTATGGCAAAAGGTCTAAGACTTTACGTTCAACTTTGATAGATGAAAGTCATTCGTTATATCTCAGGGATTAATTCATGGGGTCCAGGCCTACGAGTTAGTCGTTGATCATTGAGGAGTCTTGGTCATACCTGATATTATATCGAACCGCTAAGGTAACACACTTAAGGGGTTTCGACAAGACAACCGGAAAGGAAGGAGATCACCGGGAGCGTCCCGGGAAGGGTCCGATGGAGATCGGGCAGCACCGAAAGAGTTTTCGGAGCTAGAAAAAAATTTATATATTATGTTTGATATTAATTAGTGTTATTAATATGCAAATATGATTTTATATATTTATTTTCGAATTTATTTAGGCTGATTTCCCTAAATGGGCCTTCTGGTCGAAAGAAGGCCCAAGAGGGGGGAAAATCCCTAGGGGATTCGGTGGGGGCCAAGGTGGCCGACCTGGATGGGCCAAGGGGCCCACCAGGGGGCCGGCGCACCAAGGCTAGCCGCACCAGGCATGTGGGGATAGTCCCACATTGCCTGGCTGGCAAGGTTGGCTCCCCCTGGGAGCCTATATAAGAAAGGGCACCCCTGGCCTTTTAATTCACCAATTAATTCCCGATTTCTCTCTCGATCTCGTGGTTCCCAAGTTGGAGCCGCGCCGAGCAGAGCAAGGGGATCTCCTCCACCATAGCCCGCTGCCGCGCTGCTGGTGTTCCGGTCCAAGTCTTCCGTTGCTCGTCCTGGACTGGAGCTTCGGAGGCCGTCGTCTCCACCGTACGTGTGCGACTCCCTGCGAGGTGCTGCGCTAGCGGTACTCGGAGGCCTGCTTCCTCTACACGACCTTGAGGTCGGCTTCGTCGGTCTTCATCGACAACGTTTGTGCGGGAATGTAATCCCCGCTTTCGGTCTACAAGGGTACGTATTTCGATCTCCGTTCGTACTACTATATCTGCATAGAATAGATCTTGGCATGCTTTTAGGATATCGTCGGTAGGAATTTTTTTGTTTTCTGCACACGATCCCCTTCAGATACATGATTCAGTTAAAAAAGATTTGTACAAGAATCAAGAGATACATTAAGTAGACTTTGAAAGACTTGGAGAAATTCTAGAGTTTTGTGAGTTATGACCGATATTACTTCAAGCCCCACATTTGTTTGTGGATATTTTGCTAGACATCTTGCAGGGCTGGCAGAGTTGAATCAAGTAAGACTTTTGAAGAACAAGATTTGTTTTGGAATTCTACCATATATGGATTCCTGTAACAATTCATCTGACCATATTGTTTCGCCAAATCACATTAAAAATATATACTTCACTAAAACCTTTTTTTTCAAGAACATGCAAGATATGCATGTCATGACATTAAGGGAGAAGAAATTGTTACACATTACAATGCAACTCTGTTGTCCGCAAACCACAAGCTGGGCTACTCCTCTCGTCTCTCCGCACTTTGCCTAGCTACCGCCCACGTCTGAAGTTCAGACTCTATTCTAGTCAGAATTACATCATCCGAAACAACCACTCCATCGAAGTGCCTAATATTTCTTTCTAGCCAAAAAGCTACAAGAAATACAAAGTTCAAATCTTGAAAACCAATGTGCAGTGAGGAAACCATTATTTGTCCGTCACCTATATCAACACCACTGTTATCTGCCTTTCAGAGAATGTAGACTTTGTCCTAGGTCTCACACTATCCATAAACTAATGAAATCAGTCCTCTATCCAATACAACTGGTAAACGTGATTACATTCTTCCAGGCAGTTTATGAAGAATATTTTGGAATACTATGTGAATGTCGTCATATAAAAAGAGCATGCCGCCGACTGAGTAAGCCAGTCCAAAATATCATTACTTGTATCCTTAATGGACCTCTCTTGTCTGAAGCAATAAGCTTTATGAGATAAATGGCCAAAAACCGAAGTATTTCATAGAGAAACCAGATAAACGTGTGACAAATTTAGGACTTGAGCCTTCCTTCAGTTAAAGTTGAAATGAGAAACTAAAGTAGATCCCAACTAGTCATGGTTAGAATATATGTATCTTTGCCAAACTTTTGAACTCAACCCGTAGCATGTATTTCATGTAACCAACTATAGCACCACATGGCACAGCAACAGGATGATCTAAGAATGCATTACATGTGGACGACCTGGCTTAAGCATAACAAGAACGCAGAAACAAACATACATGACATTCAAATAAAATGCTTGATTCTTGGATGCATAAATAATTTTAACTTAGCAACCACTCTGAGTTAGCAATTCATACTAGTACCCGTAGACGATTGCTTACATGATCTTTAAGAACAAGCCGTTGGCAGTGAGCCAAGTCTTCAAGCTTGGAGAATTCAGGGTCGAAATACCAATCAACACCATCAACTTTGTCGAGACATTCAAAATATCTATCCATCTCAAAATGAAGTTGAAAGATGTCTTCAGTTTCTTTTCGAAGAAAATCATGTAACTCCATTTCCTGTGTCTCATCATCCACTCTGGACTCCGCCCCCCTTTGACAACTGCTAGCTCAAACGAACGAAAAATACATGTACAAAAGTAAAGTGGCCATAAAATGAATATGACGAATACAAATTGACATGCGCATGGATGTCTGTGATGACCCGCCATGCTACCGCATGATTGCAGCACGCAGGACATCGATGTAAAACTCACGGAACACCGTTCCGCAAATTTCACACCATCAGAGTGGCACAACAGAAACATTGCATGGGTCCAACGGTCATACACATATTATTACAAGCCAAAAGTATACAAATTCGGAAAGATCCTCTTCGGTCCACCGAGGATCCGCACTACTAGGTTCTATTTGTAAACTTAAGAGTTTTACAAACAAGGGGTGTTAACAAACTTAAAAACATAGAGCTCAGCAACTTATTTAGTAAAGTTCTATGTCGCTCGGCTCACTAACTACACTAGGAATTTGCTCTAGTAATCCTCCGTCTCTCCCTCTTGACCACCGTAGGTGATGAGGTAGTCGACGCCTTCGACTCCACCTGATAGGTCTGGCTCGTCGTAGACCAGATTGTCTTGGTTGTAGGTGTCGTAACCTCCTCCGTCTCATGTGGCCTCAAAGTCTAGAAAGGGGTTTAAAGCAAGGGTGAGTAACAGCGTTACCCCGCAAGTTCATTATGGTAAGGTGGGAAGTTTGATGCACTAGCTACAGCCACAGACAATGGATTGTCGTAGGCTAATGCAATTTTTATAAACATTTCTTCAAAGGTTGCTTTTATTCTGAAGAGCTATGTCCGTCAGGAGTCACAGGGCTAGGGCTTCGAGGAGCCTCCTTTCCTGCTGCGTTCGTCGTTCTGTCCTGGAACGTGGAGTAACATGTCACATTCATACACTCTGTAGAGGTGCGCTGCTTTACCCATAAGAGATCAAGACCTTGTTGCACAACCGGGCGAATCTTTCCCGTCCACACTTCCTTGGTGTGGGGCCCAGTCAGTAATCCAAGCCAATCACTGCGCCTTTCCACCATACCCGCACACCCCCCATTACTCCGGTTGCAAGCTAGTGGGCACCGTCCCATGCTAAAACTTGCTGACCAGTGGGCACCGTCCCAAGCTAGTCCCGAAGCCAACCTTCAATAGATGCTAGAAGCCACAACCCGAAGGTGAGATTATTATCCGAGCCATCTCAAGCTCATGAGCGGATTTACCACCGCATGGCTTGTACTATGCATCCGTTGGTGTACAAGAGGAAAAGGGTACAACTGACTTCTCCGTCCCATTCCAAATCTTATGGTTGCGCGTAATATTCGGCGCAAGAATCACTGGCGACATTTGTTGTTAAGTCCTAGGTGATACTTTCCCGTGCAAATGGAACCTCCACCACAACATTCTTACCGTGGTCCCATCTGCCACCCATATGAGATTACCACCTCACTGGTGGATAACCTTAGTCATATCATTATAAAATAAGTTTTCGGTCCTTTTTGTAATGCATGTGATAATAGCATTTTGAAAATAGTTTTTTAACAAATATTTCAAGAGGACGTGTTTAAAAGGGATGAACTTGCCCGTTGCCTGAGAGGTGGTGTAACGTGAAGGTTCAGACTGACCCGGGACCTCAGGTTCTGAAATAAAGCATCATTGTCTCATAAGACAATGTTTTAAAGAAGCAATGGATGCTTTGAAGCATAAGTATGAGATGCATTTTGTGAAACCCCGAAGTATTTCCCGGTGTTGTGTGTGAGTTAAATTTGGGTGATTTGGTTAATCTTAATGTTTAATTCACAACCAAGGGTATATTCTAAGATGCTAAAAGTAAACTTACAAGACATATTAGTAAAGCATAGTAATAGTAGATGCTTGATGTTGATTGGTTTCATTTCTAATGAAAGTCATGCTTAAGTTGTTAAGATTTAAAATGAATAATATGGGGTTTTTGTGTGAAGTGGCAAAAAGAATAACTTTTGAGGAAGAAAATATTTCTTATATTAAGTTAAGCAATCTCCAAAGATTATAAGGATAATTAAGATCATAATTATTCTCCGGTTAAATTATTTTGAATTGTTATAACCTCCAAACTTATTTGTTGTTTACTTTTATTAAGTTGTAAAGTATTATCATATTTAGAAATAATACTTAAGTAAAATTGATTAATTCAGGTATATAACCTATTCAAATAATAATAGTTAAGAATATTAAAATGATTGAGAACTTTATTGTATTAAGGATTTTATTTTACTACCTAGAATAATTTGGAATATTACTTAAAGAAAAGACCTATAATAATATATTTTATTTTAGGCAATTATTTTGGATACTTGTTTGAATTCTAAAACTATCATGGCATTATAATTTTTCTTATCAGTAATTTAATGGATGTTAAAACCTTATCCCTTTTTTTTAATGCTTATTTGATTACAAAATATTATTTCAATTAGAATTCTAATTTCCTTATCTTGGAAAATAACCACTCTAATTCTTACCATGAGGTAAGCTCACCAAAATTCTATTAAAAATTCACTTTTAAAAACTAGAGCAAATATAGATACTTATTTATATTATTATTTGATTTTATTATTTTTTTTTATTTGGTAGATGATTTGAATTTCTTAACTTTAAAATAGATCATTTCTTTTTTAGATAAGCTAGGATTTATAAATAAACTCATTTTAAAAGATATTATTTAAAATTGGGAATAAATAATTTTGAATACCTTATATTTTTTTGAATTAAAAAATTTTCTTTATTTAAATTTGTAGTTTGTATTTATTGTTTGGTAAATGGTTTTATTTTATTTGTTTGCTTTATTTGCAGGAAGTTTTATTGGGCCTTTATTTTTAAATGACCCACTGACTAGTGGGCCAGCCAAAGGGTCTAGCCCGGTCAACACAGCCGACCGAGTCGGTCGAACGACCAATTCCAACGTCCTCACCCCGCCTCGCGGTCCCCTTCTCTCTGCCGAGCGAGAAATCGCCGGCGCCGTCGCCGGGCTATTCCGGCCGCTTCCGGCGACCTCCGCCTCCGCCCCTGCGCGCAAACGACGCGCCGCCCTCTCCTCTCTCAGATCCACCGCGGAATCTTCTTTCACGCCTGTGGCTGTCCACGCGCGACTCGACCCGGAGCTAGGGTTTCGGCCTCCGGCGGTTTTCCGGCGGCTCTGGTGCACGGGGAAGGCTTCCCGGTGTTGCGCTGCGGCGGCCGCTTGGGCACTGCCCCACCACGCCGTCGTGGTTGCACACCGGCGCTGGTAAGCACCTCTCTCCTCCTCCTCTCTCTCTCTCTCTCTCTCACTCTCTCTCTCTATTTGGGCCCGAGGCCGTGCTGTGTGATATTCCTCTCTGTTGGTAGTGATTAGCGGCTCATTTACTTGCTAGGATTTTCGCCAGATTTGGTGCTACTGTGGTGTTTACACAAATGAGGAATTAGGGTTGCTTGTGTTGCCCCTGTGATTTGTGTTGATTGTTGTCAAGTGCTCTGTCAAAATTATTGCGGTGAGATGTAGGTGGTGAAGGAGATATGCCCTAGAGGCAATTAATAAAGTGTATTCTTTATCATATCTCGTTTGTTCATAATAGGTTTTTTGTGTCATACTAGAACCGTATTAAGCGGAAACATTAATGCGGGTGTGATACGTAAACAACCAGGTCCCTAGTAGCCTCTACTAAGACTAGTTTCGTTGCGCGATTGATGATCGAGGTTTCCCGGTCATGGGGCATGGCGCCGGTCGGCAATGGGAGTCATATCGTTAGAGAATGATGTGATGGACATACCCAGATTTGGAGAACGTAGTCGTTACGCCTTTGACCGTGAGATCAACTCTTATTGTTATTCCTGGAAGATACTTTGATCGCACCAAACGTCGTATCTTATATAGTATGACAATAAAGGTGATACTTTTGGGTATCGGAAAGGAGTAGTTGAGACGAGGGGTCAAGAGCGGGATTTGCCAGTCCGCATAGCAAGATAGATACTCTCGGGCCCACTCGGTGAGATCATGTCTAATGAGCTTGCAAGCATGTGACTAGGTCACGGAGACATGAGATCATGAACGAGTAGAAGATAGCATCGTCGGTAACGAGGTCGGGATTAGGTATGGAGATATCTATGGAACGACGCTCGGACATGCTAAGTATCGCTATGGCAAAAGGTTTAAGACTTTGCGTTCAGGTTTGATAGATGAAAGTCATTCGTTATATCACAGGGATTAATTCATGGGGTCCAGGCCTACGAGTTAGTCGTTGATCATAGAGGATTCTTGGTCATACCTGTTATTATATCGAACCGCTAGGGTAACACACTTAAGGGGTTTCGACAAGACAATCGGAATGGAAAGAGATCAGCGGGAGCGTCCCGGGAGAGGTCCGATGGAGATCGGGCAGCGACGAAAGAGTTTTCGGAGCTAGGAAAAATTATATATATTATGTTTCATATTAATTAGAATAATTAATATGTAAATACGATTTTATATATTTATTTTTGAATTTATTTAGGCTGATTTCCCTAAATGGGCCTTCTGGTCGAAAGAAGGCCCAAGAGGGGGAATCCCCTTGGGGATTCGGTGGGGGCCAAGAGGGGCCGACCCAAGTGGGCCAAAGGGCCCACTAGGGGGCCGGCGCACCCTCCCTAGCCGCACCAGGCATATGGGGGTTAGTCCCACATTGCCTGGTTAGCTAGTTGGCTCCCCCCTGGGAGCCTATATAAGAAGGGGCACCCCTGGCCTTTTAATTCACCAATTAATTCCCAATTTCTCTCTCGATCTCGTGGTTCCCTTGTCGGAGCCGTGCCGAGCTGAGGAGGGGATCTCTTCTACGATAGCCCGCTGCCGCGTTGCTGGTGTTCCGGTCCAAGTCTTCCGCTGCTCGTCCTGGACTGGAGCTTCGCAGGCCGTCGTCTCCACCGTACGTGTGTGACGCCTTGCGAGGTGCTGCGCTAGCGGTACTCGGAGGTCTGCTTCCTCTACACGACCTTGAGGTCGGCTTCGTCGGTCTTCATCGACAACGTTTGTGCGGGAACGTAATCCCCGCTTTCGGTCTACAAGGGTACGTATTCCGATCTCCATTCGTACTACTATATCTGCATAGAATAGATCTTGGCATGCTTTTAGGATATCGTTGGTAGGAAATTTTTTGTTTTCTGCACACGATCCCCTTCAGTGGTATCAGAGCCGATCTATCGTAGATATAGCTGTGCGCTTAGAACCCGTGTTCTGCACGGGGGCACCGTTCCTGTTATTTGCTACCCTCTAGCGTGCACTTGTGTATTCCAGCGGCATTGAGTTGATGAAGCGGCCCGGACCGACCTTACGCGTACGCTTACGCGAGACTGGTTCCACTACTGACATACGGCTTGTACCGTATATGTGGATGGCGGATGTCAGTTTCTCTCTCTTTAGTTGGTCTTTGCATTTTCAATGGAGGGCCCGAAAGGGATGCTTAAATATGCAATTATTGGATCGTTGTTGTGGTCATAAGGTTCGTAGGTATGAAGCGGTTCTATTTACGAAATCCCCAAGCCACGTAAAGTATGCAAAAGATAAAGTAGAAGCGTCTAACTTTATTTTGCAGGGGCTATGTGATATGGTCGAGGTAGGTTTATTAAATTGTTTATAAACTGCGGGCGCCGAGAAGAACATGGCGCAATGGACTATATCACATTGCATTACATTTGATGTTTTGTGTGCATCTTATATTGTGTGATTGTGTGTATAGTATACATTAGTTACACGGCGGTAGCTATATAAGATGATCCCTTCAAAATACCACTAGTGTTCTCCCTCCAACGCGCACCACCAAGAAAGTTCTACGTTATGAGGCAGGCCGTGATGATCGGGTGTCAGACATCTCGTCGTTTGCATACAGTGGGTGTAAGCCATGTTGCACAAGCGTGAGCGTGGAGGTCTTTGGTGGCGAGCCTAGCATATTCAGAAATATGGCCTCGGAACAGGAAGACCAAAAGGTCGAGCACGAGTCACAAAATTGGTGTGGCGGACGTTTTTGTCTACTCTTGAAGTTGTGCCGCCGGCTCTGATGATGAGGGGTGGTGCAATGGATGGGGGTCGTGTGATCGCTTAAACGACCAGGAGGGATGTTCGTTTGAGTGGGAGTTATGTTAGTTATTTTCTAAAATACTATAACTCAAAATTATTATGAACAAAGTCTTATGTTGTTGCGAATTCCATTGTAGATGTCTCACCCCTCCTTTAACCTAAACCTGTTCATTGAGAAAGAGAAGCTTAAGACCGATGGGTCTAACTTCGTGTCCTGGTTACGCGACCTGAAGTCCATCCTTGAAACCCACAAGGTGGCCTACATCCTTGATGCCCCCTTAGGTGATCTTCCAAACACCACCCCGGAAATCGAAAGGATTGTCCATGAGGTAAAGGCGGAGATTTCTTCTTATGTCCAGAGTGGCATGCTCTTTGCCATGGAGGCTGACCTGCAAAACCGCTTCATGAACAAGGGTGCTTATGATATAATCACTGAACTCATGGCTGTTTTTGCACGACAAGTCAAGGCTGAGAGGTACGAGGCATCTGTGCTTTTCTTCTCAGCCTAGATGGAAGAGCACGGCAATATTAGTGAGCACTTGGCCAAGTTGTTTGGCTGCGCTCGACTTCTGAGTGATCTGGGAAGTGTGATCCCAGAGGAGGTGGTTATTGATAGGGCGTTGATTTCTCTGCCCCCTAGCTATAAGAACGCCATCGTGGACTACGGCATGAAAGGGACGTCAAAACCCCTGTCGGAAATCCTGAAGATGCTCGAAGTGGCCGAATTAGAAATCAAGCTGAAGAAGATGGTGGTGACCATCGGATCACCTGAGCGCAACTGCCCCAAGTACCTGGAGGAGAGGAAGTCTGGCAAGACGGTCGACAAAGAGCAAGGTATATTTGATATACATGTTATAGATGTGTACCTTACATCCGCTCGGAGCAACACGTGGGTATTTGATACTGGTTATGTTGCTCATATATGTAACTCTCAGGAGGAGTTACCGAATAGACGGCGGCTGGCGAAGGATGAGGTGACGATGCGCGTCGGCAACGGATCGAGAGTCGACGTGGTGGCTGTCGGCACGCTCCCTCTGCATCTACCATCGGGATTAGTTTTGGTTTTAAATAAGTGTTATTTTGTGCCATCCTTGAGTGTAAACATTATAAGTGGGTCTTACCTGTTACAAGACGGTTATTCATTTAAATCAGTGTCAAGCAATTGTGCTATTTATATGAATGATATCTTTTATGTTGATGCTCCCGAGAATAACGGTTTATTCTTGTTGAATCTCGATAGTAGTACTCACATCCATAACATAGAAGCCAAACGGATTAAGTGTAGTGACGATACCGCCATGTATTTGTGGCATTGCCGTCTTGGTCATATTGGTGTAAAGCGCATGAAGCCACTCCACTCCGATGGACTTTTGGACTCGTTGGATATTGGATCACTCGATACATGCGAACCATGCCTTATGGGCAAAATGACCAAGACACCGTTCAAAGGTTTCGTTGAACGGGCATCGGATTTGTTGGGGATCATACATACAGATGTGTGTGGACCGATGAGCGTTTCGACACGCAATGGTTATCGTTACTTCGTCACCTTCACTGATGACTTGAGTAGATACGTTTATATCTATTTGATGAAACACAAGTCTGAAACGTTTGAAAAGTTCAAAGAATTCCAAAGTGAAGTTGAGAATCGGCTTAATAGGAAAATCAAGCACCTCCGATCCGATCGCGGTGGAGAGTACTTGAGTTTTGAGTTTGGCACACATCTGAAGAGTTGTGGCATAGTACCCCAACTTACGCCAGCGGGAACACCGCAGCGTAACGGCGTGTCCGAGCGACGTAATCGTACTCAACTGGATAGTGTTCGATCTATGATGTCTCTTACCGATTTGCCAGTGTCCTTCTGGGGTTATGCGTTAGAAACAGCCGCATTCATTTTAAATAGGGCTCCGTCCAAGTCCGTTGAAAGGACACCGTATGAATTATGGTATGGCCAAAAGCCTAAGTTATCGTTTCTGAAGGTTTGGGGTTGTGAGGCGTACGTTAAGAAACTACAGCCCGACAAACTCGAACCGAAGTCGGAGAAAGTCGTCTTTGTAGGATATCCGCGGGAAACCGTAGGGTACACCTTCTACAACCAAGCTGAGGGCAAAACTTTTGTCCCGAAGACCGGTACCTTTCTAGAGAAGGAGTTTCTCGCGAAAGGAGTAAGTGGGAGGAAGGTAGACCTCGATGAAAACGTTGATCCTGAACTCGAGATTCCAAGTGGCGCAACGGAAGCAATTCCGGAAACGTCCTCCGTGGAAGGAGTGGGAGAAACTGTCGAGGAAGGTGTTCTACCTCGTAGGTCTGGTAGATCTAGGATCACACCAAAATGGTATGGCAACATGGTTTGCACCGTCATGTTAGTCGAACAAGACGAACCTACGAACTACAAGGAGGCGATGGTGAGTCTAGAATCCGAGAAATGGCTTGAAGCCATGAAATCCGAAATAGGATCCATGTATGATAACAAAATTTGGACTTTGATGGATATTCCCGAAGGGCGCAAGGCCGTCGAGAATAAATGGATCTTTAAGAAGAAGACTGATGCTGATGGTAATGTGACCGTCTATAAAGCTCGGCTTGTCGCAAAGGGTTTCCGACAAGTTCATGGAATTGACTACGATGAAACTTTTTCACCGGTAGCGATGCTTAAGTCTATTCGGATTTTGTTAGCAGTAGCTGCCTATTATGATTATGAAATCTGGCAGATGGACGTCAAAACGGCCTTCCTAAATGGAAACATTGAGAAAGAGTTGTACATGGTCGGAAGGTTTTGTCGATCCAGGAAATGCTAACAAGGTGTGCAAGCTTCAGCGATCCATCTATGGATTGAAGCAGGCATCTCGGAGCTGGAATCTTCGCTTTGATGAGGTAATCAAAGGTTTTAGATTTATCCAAAATGTGGAAGAGACCTGCATTTACAAGAAAATGAGTGGGAGCTCTGTTGTGTTCTTAGCACTGTATGTTGACGACATATTGCTGATTGGGAATGATGTGGAACTTCTGAATAGCGTGAAGGAGTATTTAAACAGTAAATTTTCCATGAAGGACTTAGGAGAAGCTGCGTATGTTTTAGGCATAAAAATCTATCGTGATAGATCAAGGCGCCTATTAGCACTGAGTCAGAGTACTTATCTTGATAAAATACTGAAGCGTTTCGGTATGGAGAAGGCAAAGAAGGGTTCTCTGCCGGTTATCAAGAATAAGATATTGCGGAAGGCACAGTGTCCGGTGACGGAACTGGGTAAGGCCGATATGACCAAACATCCTTATGCTTCAGCTATAGGATCGATCATGTATGCAATGTTGAGTACTAGACCGGATGTGGCATTAGCTCTAAGTTTGACAAGCCGGTTCCAGAGTAATCCTGGAATGACGCATTGGATAGCTGTTAAGAGCATTCTTAAGTATCTCAATAAGACAAAGGAAATATTCCTTGTGTATGGTGGTTGTGATGAAGAACTTGGCGTAACGGGTTACGTAGATGCAAGTTTCTGCTCAGACCCCGATGACTCTAAGTCATAGACAGGTTACGTGTTCAAGGTGAATGGAGGCGCCGTGTGCATGAGAAGTGGGAAGCAACCCATAGTCGCACAATCTACAATGGAGTCGGAGTATATCGCTGCTTGCGAAGCCGCGAATGAAGCTGTGTGGCTGAGGAAGTTCGTCATCGAACTTGGAGTGTTCCCGAGCGTGCAAGACCCCGTGATCCTCTTCTGCGACAATACGGGTGCCATTGCGAACGCCAAGGAATCAAGGTCTCACTCCACCGCCAAACACATTCTCCGACGCTTCCATGTGATACGTCAGTACGTACAAGGAGGCGATGTGAATATTTGCAAAGTGCATACGGATCTGAATGTGGAAGATCCGCTGACGAAGCCTCTTCCGCTTGATAAGCATGAAAAGCACCAGTTAGGTATGGGTGTTAAGCTTTTACCAAGTTGTAATCTAGATTAATTTGTACTCTGGTGCAAGTGGGAGACTGAAGGAGATATGCCCTAGAGGCAATTAATAAAGTGTATTCTTTATCATATCTCGTTTGTTCATAATAGGTTTTTTGTGTCATGCTAGAACCGTATTAAGCGGAAACATTAATGCGGGTGTGATACGTAAACAACGAGGTCCCTAGTAGCCTCTACTAAGACTAGTTTCGTTGCGCGATTGATGATCGAGGTTTCCCGGTCATGGGGCATGGCGCCGGTCGGCAATGGGAGTCATATCGTTAGAGAATGATGTGATGGACATGCCCAGATTTGGAGAACCTAGTCGTTACGCCTTTGACCGTGAGATAAACTCTTATTGTTATTCCTGGAAGATACTTTGATCGCATCAAACGTCGTATCTTATATAGTATGACAATAACGGTGATACTTTTGGGTATCGGAAAGGAGTAGTTGAGACGAGGGGTCAAGAGCGGGATTTGCCAGTCCGCATAGCAGGATAGATACTCTCGGGCCCACTCGGTGAGATCATGTCTAATGAGCTTGCAAGCATGTGACTAGGTCACAGAGACATGAGATCATGAACGAGTAGAAGATAGCGTCGTCGGTAACGAGGTCGGGATTAGGTATGGAGATATCTATGGAACGACGCTCGGACATGGTAAGTATCGCTGTGGCAAAAGGTTTAAGACTTTGCGTTCAGGTTAGATAGATGAAAGTCATTTGTTATATCACAGGGATTAATTCATGGGGTCCAGGCCTACGAGTTAGTCGTTGATCATAGAGGAGTCTTGGTCATACCTGTTATTATATCGAACCGCTAGGGTAACACACTTAAGGGGTTTCGACAAGACAACCGGAAAGGAAAGAGATCGCCGGGAGCGTCCCGGGAGAGGTCCGGTGGAGATCGGGCAGCGACGAAAGAGTTTTCGGAGCTAGGAAAAATTATATATATTATGTTTGATATTAATTAGTGTAATTAATATGCAAATATGATTTTATATATTTATTTTCGAATTTATTTAGGCTGATTTCCCTAAATGGGCCTTCTGGTCGAAAGAATGCCCAAGAGGGGGGAATCCCCTTGGGGATTCGGTGGGGGCCAAGAGGGGCCGACCCAAGTGGGCCAAAGGGCCCACTAGGGGGACGGCGCACCCTCCCTAGCCGCACCAGCCATGTGGGGGTTAGTCCCACATTGCCTGGTTAGCTAGTTGGCTCCCCCCTGGGAGCCTATATAAGAAGGGGCACCCCTGGCCTTTTAATTCACCAATTAATTCCCAATTTCTCTCTCGATCTCGTGGTTCCCTTGTCGGAGCCACGCCGAGCTGAGGAGGGGATCTCTTCCACCATAGCCCGCTGCCGCGATGCTGGTGTTCCGGTCCAAGTCTTCCGCTGCTCGTCCTGGACTGAAGCTTCGGAGGCCGTCGTACTACTATATCTGCATAGAATAGATCTTGGCATGCTTTTAGGATATCGTTGGTAGGAAATTTTTTGTTTTCTGCACACGATCCCCTTCAGGTGGATGTTTGCTGATGTGCTTCAATTCCTGCCACTGTGTGTTACTCATATGGCTGCTCCTCTGAATCACAAGGTTCAGAGATGTGCAACCCTAGCTGAATTGAACTCCTGTGTTCACTTAGCTATGAGACTTGGCCGTGTTAGTTTCTAATGATTCCTGGAACCAAATGCCAGGAAAATGATTTATAATAAGATGGATACCTTCTAGAGCTTTCATATTAGGATCTGATATGTGTATGGTGGTTGTGGTGCTATGCTAACAGGTTAGTGCCCAACTATATATGTATTGGATCTTATGCTAGCTGGTTGATTTATTTGAGGTCCTTAGCTAATTACTTTTAGCAGGGAATTGAGTTGTGTTGCCTCAGCCGATGATGCTAAGGCTGAGGCTTAGTTAAATCAGAACATATGTAGTTCAATTGCCTCGAACTTATTTCATAATGGCCAGTGATGGTGGTCCGAGGCCTTTGTAATCAAACTGGGTGCTTGTGTTTGTTTAATTCATGCCCATAGCCTATGATGCACAGACTGAGGCCTTTTTTATTATCTGATAAGAGCAGATGCTTGTGTGCTTCTTGTAAAACCCCTATGATGAGTTATGCATACCATTTGTATGCATCTCTGAGGGTTAAACACCTAACTAAACCATTTATGCATCAATTGATGTATCCACTTGCTAAATGAGTTGAGAATCAACCTCCAGGCAAGTTGTGGTGTGGTTTTGGTTGGTGTGGAGGTCCTGGATCACTTGTCAATCCTTCTCCTTCTTGTTTGCCACCCTTCTCCTCCTAGCTTGTGCTCAGCCCTTCTCCTCCTAGTGCTTGCGCAGCCCTTCTCCTCCCTGGTGCTGCTCAGCCCTTCTCCTCCTCGGTGCTGCTTACCATCATCTTGCTTTGCTTTCAGCAGAGTTGGGGTTTTGGTATAGTGGTGCTAGGTGGATGAATTAATTGGTGAGGTGGATTGAGTGTTGAACAGGGATGAACAGTTGATGGTGCTGGATGTTGTGAGCTGAAGTGAGGAAGTCCCTTTGCTCTCTTGCAAGCTACGGCAGTGTTCTCTTATCTCTTCGGTTGCAGCTGTGCTGGTGACAGCAGTGGTTTTTGCATGTGTGATTAAGCTGCTTGTGAGCTTGCCTGTGTACTGACTTGACTCAGCTCTTGTGCTTGGAGCTGATCCATTCGGCTGGCTTGGTATTATCCCTGCTGGATATTTATTTTGTGGTGTCAAGTGTATTATTTGCCCCTAAACCAATGATGTTGATTTGAGGTTAATTAAACCATAAGAACATATGCTAAACCTTGATTAAGGTCCAACTCAATGATGTGATCAGCAGTGCATTTCACTGCCAAACTGAGAGTAATCCTACACTAACCCACCTTGTGTATTTTCTATATTTGTTTTGTTTTCTTTTTATCTTTCAGGACGAAGGTTGGTGCAAGATGAGATGTTCAAAAGATATGAAGAATCAGGATGCAAGAATTAGTCTACTTAGGAGTTTTATTTTTCTTATGTAATTCCTTATTTATTTGATTTCCATTTGATTATTTGTAAAGACAATGTATTATTGTTATAAATCAATAAAGCAATTCTTGTTGTGTTTCATATTTGTAACTCATGTTTGTAATTATTTAATTTATGCATTACTTCTTTGTTTATTATTTACTTATCATTTATTTTTGTTTGTTTCAAATTCAAATTATTTGATTATTTAAATTTGCTCAAATTCCCTCAAACGGGTAAAATACCTAAAGGTCATGTCAAAATTTATCACAATCACCTCAATTGAACTATACACTACTCAATGAGTTGAAAGAAACTTTGATCTCTTCAGGTTTTTAAGCTGCGAAAAATTTATTCGGGTTTTAAGATGCATGAATGCAATTGCACAAATTCTATATCTACCCTCCGTGGTTTCCTAAACGCTGGGACGTTACAATGTCAGTCTGAAATAATAAAACATGTAATACTCCTAGTAAACAACAAACATGGTACAACACCGTATGAATAAAGTAGAGAAGAGATGAGAAAGTGGGACAACCTTATGAGCTTTGAGGCGGTAGAGAGCAAGACGGCGGTAGACATGGCGCTGTGCCTCGCCGTCCAGGTAGCCGGTTTTATCAGCGAAGATAAAATCTCTCTCTCTCTCTGAAAGTCTTGATACCCATCATTTCATCCATGCTGACGACAAAGTTTTCCAGATCCGTCGTCGTGAAGAAAGGGTTTTCTTGACACCCCTGGGTAGGACTAGGAGGGTTGGCTGATGAGACCACGTCGTGAAGAGATGGGCCGACGAGCTTGAGCCTCTTATTATCTCCCATGTCGGTGCCGTCCGGACGAGGATGGCACTGAACGGGCCTTTCGTGCAGCATCTCGGATCACATGCCTTCTGTGGGGGAGTATGGCGGCGCCGGCGAGGCGCGGCGGATCGAGAGGAGGAGGAGCGGGTGCGGCGCGAGGTAGAGGTGGAGAGCGGACATTGAAGCGAGTGTTAGGGTCGGCTAATTCTCGGCTAACCGACGTTACTGTTCCATCACTTACATTAGGGCCCCACACCCTGACTTGCCATAGGTCCACCTGCAGCGCACCCTCCCAAAGCCCACCGCTAAACTGAGGGTGTGTTTGGTTGAGTTGTGGATTTTGAAAAAGCTGTTGTGAACTGTGAATTGTGAAAAAACTGCTGTCAGTTAAGAACTGTGGATACTCTGAAAGTCGTTTGGTTATAACAACTGTGAACTGTGGGTTTAGTTAGAAACGTCTATAATACCCCTCACACCTAGAGAGACCGTTTAAATGATCATTTTGGGTCATATTATTAAAGTTTTAAATGTATAACATTTATAGATAATATAAATATAGAATTTAACGTCTCAAATTATTACAAAAGACTTATGAATCACCCAAAAGACATGGTTGACATGATAATGTCCTCTCTCAGCATAAAATATCATATTCCACTATCGCTGCCAGCAAAGCATCGGCTATCCTACTTCGGATATCGTTCATGGATTCCTCGTTCTCACCTTCTAGAACGTCATCCCCTTGTGTGTGTGGTGTTCCAGGTGCTGCTCCAGGTACATAATCCTCATCTTGATCGCACTTATCAAACTCCTTGTCACGCAATTTGCTATCGCGGATGAAATTGTGCAACGCCATATAAGCAAGAATAATATGCTTCTGTGTACGAGGTGAGAAACTTGGCATGGCCTTCAATATACGCCACTTTTGCTTCAAGATGCCAAATGCACGCTCAATGACATTGCAAAGTGATGAATGTAGAAAATTAAATATCTCGTACTTCCCTTGAGGTGGACGCCCACGGCGAAGACGAAACTCTGGTAGATGGTGCGTACTCCCTTTGAAAGGAGCAAGGTATCCTATTCGATTTGGATAACCGGAATCAACAAGGTAGTATTTTCCTGTAGTAACATGAAGTGAGCATAAAATGTGTTTAAAATGACATTATTTGTGGCGTAGATATTTATTGTATGCCTTTAGGAGCTAGAAGAAAAGAAGAAAATTTTGCTAGTGCATGATGTAGGATCCTTGTGTCATGTGGTGATCCCGGCCAACCAGCAACTACGAAGGTAAACCTCATGTCGAAGTCACATATAGCAAGAACATTCTGAGATGTATATCCATGACGACATGTGTGGTTAACCACCTCTTCCTTAGGAACTAAACATGGGACATGTGATCCATCTATAGCACCAATAGGGCCTTTGAAGTGAGGCCAAAAACGATCTTCCTTAACCTTCGAATGCTCTGTACTGAAAGTAGAATCTCTTGGTTTTGTATTGTCTCTTGCTAATTTGCGCAAACAAGACAATACTTCCTTGAACTCGGTGTGGACCGTCCATAGTGACCTTATAAATTGGTTTTCAGCTTGTGCAAATGTTTGGGGGCCTCCAACAATCCATAAGAACATGGCTAGTGACTCAACGGATGACAGATTGTTAGTTGATTTCAAACCATAGCTAGAGACCAGCAAGTCATGGAGTGTTGTGAACCAAAGCACCTCATAACCCATTGAAGTCCAGTTTCAGGAGCTTTTCTATATGACTCTTTCTGTAAATATCGCTCGGTATAGAGGTTACCCATATTCCCAAGGATGGCAGCCTGTTGCGCAAGCTCGGCAAGCTCATCAAGATATTGAAGTCTCTCTTGTCCTTGTTTGGCCATGCTAGCATCCATCTACACACATATAAATATGTTCGAGTTAAAAATGTGGTTATCATGACAAGACACATACTGTTCACACGACTAGAAATAAAATGGTTCACATGACTAGAAATAAAATGGTTCACACAACTAGACTACACGTGTTTCATCTAATTCTCATATTCCCTCACGAGAAAATAAAACCGTCCTTCTTTTGTTTTAAGCAAGCCAAAAATCTCCCTAAATTCGGGCTTCACGATCATCGTAGTGGCTGTGTGCATCAAAGCAGTTCCATCTTCCACCCCACAATCTTTCACCATCTGCATAACATCTGCAATGCTAGGTACATTGTTGGTTGAAGTTGCAACACTTGAGGATATCTTATCAGCTGTTGTTCCTATCTTCTGACATGTGTTCTTGTACAATCGAAAGAAGGGGCTCTTCTCATCTTTCTCTTCGGTGGCATTAGATGATTCCTTACGCTTCTTATTTTCTTTTGGTTTCTTCAAAGAATCCAACTTTACTTCTGGTTTTTCATCAGTTTTGTTTACCACATCCACATCCTCATCGATGGATTCATTGTCGCCGAGGTGTGTTGTCACATTCCTTGTCCTCGTCATGGTCTGGTAGATGTCTCCGGGCGAAAGCCTAGGTCCGGAGTTGGACCGACGCGATGGCGGCGTCTCGACGTCGTCCCTCTGCTGAGAGCATTGCGTTTGGAGACACGACTTGGAGGTTCCTCTCCTCCGGTGCTCGCCGCTATCCAAGGTTGAGTGCAGGGGCGCTATGCACACCTTTGCTTATAGGGTCAAGACGACTTCTTTCTCGGGATGGACCGAGTCCCGCCATCCTTCTCGTATGATGGTGCGTTGACAAGGGAAGTCAAGATGGAGATGTTCTTTCTCGAAGACGGCGGCTTGGGTTGGGACGCGGCCTTGTTCTTAGGCTAGGATAGTCTTTTACTTCTGTTGTGTGTGTCGGACTAGCCAGAGTGGAGTGGTGTCTTGACAGTGTTGTGCGCAACTGACTGTTAATTTTCTTGTACTCAAACCTCTGCCTTCTATAAAACTAAGGTACGCAATTGCGTACTCTAAAAAAACAATTTACTTTGTGTCATCCCATCCAAGTCCAGTAGCCGCATTTTTTAACTCCATGAACCATGTATATTCTTTCTTCATATTGTCTCATTTATTTTTCAATTGAGTCTTTGTTAGCTTCTTTCCAGATTTTGCTTCAAACTTCTCTACAAGGTTTTTCCAACCAGTTGTATTGAGAAAACCTAAGGGTTTGTTCTCATTACTAATCTCTTGTTTGCAAATAGCAATATAGTGCACCACGTTTGCTTCATCCCATACTGTTTTCTCAGCCATACTCTATTAAAACAACCAGTACGATGACATGTTTAGATACGAAAAATTCAGCAAATTGCATCTGTGTTCATTGCACATATCCCTCCCAACTCAACCATACAAGCTACAAAAATACGAAATCCCTGCCATAAATTTGATGGTACATGTTGCAAGAACAAGTCACGGAGACACATACATGCATACTATAAAAGAAGGGTCTCCATGGGGTCAATCTGCTGCTAGATTTGCATGCATGCATGATGCAATCTGTAGCTAGCTTTGCATGTAGGCTAGCTATATACACACGAGCGATCGATCATTGCCTGGGTGGTGTGAGACAATAGCAAGCAATGACCACAGATGCTGGAATCGACAGGGACATCATTGTGGTGCCTTGCCTGTCCTTGTTCCGCCGGACTATCCATCAAATTAGGAGGGTTCAGATCAGCTAGCAGGCGATCTAGTCTACAACTATCATAGTATGTTTAGCATAGCCTAGCGCTAGTCTACAACTATCATAGTATGTTTAGCATAGCCTAGCGCCACGCGCGGCACGGACATGCAATGGAGAAATCTATCTATGATCTGACTTATTTTCAAGATATGACGAGAGAGCATGGATGGTGAACAAGATCATCTACCTCTGATCTCAGATGAAGCTCCGGCCAATGGTGCTTGCCGGTCTAGGCGATTCCCTTGACGGCGGCGAGCAGACCGGAGTGACGGCGGCTGGAACCCTAGCTGCCGTGAGCTGTATATGAGAACGATAGAGGTTGTTCTCGGGAGGAGAAGAAATAGAAGGTCGGACCGGTAGGACTTGTTCGATGGCAGTGGGTAATTTTAGGCAAAGGTTGGCTCTCACCCGCGACGGAAGCTGGTCGCGAGGGGCTGCGAGAATCGTACCAGAAAAGCTAGAAAAGCTAGCTGCGTTTAGAGATTTTGGTGTGGTCAAAAACCCGTTTGGTTGAGATTGTGCGTTTGCCACCGCGAAGCTGGTTGGAAAGCTGAACCTGAACGTTTTCATGTCAGCCAAATTCTTCGGTGATCCAACAAGATTTGTTTTGTCAGTGATCTTCCATGTAATTGAACAAATTTGTCATACTAATTTTATAAGTTTGGATATCCATTATACGTAAACACATGTGACATGTGGAAAATAACTCACAACTTTCTTTCTCTTTTCATAAGATGTTATATGGACGTATTGTTTGCATTGGGTAAATGAATCTGCGTCATGCATCATTTCTAAGATGTTGACAAATCAGCATTGGTCATCTATCTTCGTTTGTTGTGTTTTTCAGCTGCATGCTAGATGTGCAAATTCTGAATATCAGTTTTATGTAGAGCACTAGATAGTAGACATGATTTATTTCTACCTTTGGCATCTCTTAAATTTTGTTAAGTAACACAAATGCCTGATATACGTAGGATGAAACATTGTAATAATATCCGAAATATATTAGAAGCATCGCTCAATTATTTAACTGAGATAGATGAACGATTTTTCATAAGGAAGAATCTCATCATTTGATGTTTAAGCAAAAAACTCGTGTGTCACGCCAGCCAAACTCTCTCATAAGATACAACGATTATTATCTCAAAAAAGAAACAAGATACAACGATTATTTCGTAAAACTGTCAAAATATTTACATTTTTTCGTAAATACTGCTGCTCTCTCACTTACATTAGGGTCCCACACCCTTGACTTGCCACCGGTCCACCTGCCAAAGCCCACTGGTAAACTGAAACGAACGTGCATAATCATCTCCCTCCCACCCTTCTTCACCCTCCCGAACTGCGTCCCCCTCACCGCCGGATCTCGCCGTGCGTTCTAAGCAAAAGCGCGGCCACGCACGATGCCAGCCGCCGCGGCCGCCTCCTCCGGCGGCGGCGTGGCCGACGCCGAGGAGCTCTTCCGCACCAA
Organism: Poa annua; assembly: GCA_026929855.1. NCBI lineage: Eukaryota > Viridiplantae > Streptophyta > Magnoliopsida > Poales > Poaceae > Poa > Poa annua. Next base: position 116,015,545 of record CM049428.1, on the reverse strand, counting down.
GCGCATCGCCGAGATCCGCGCCGCGGAGGCCGCCACCCGCCGCGAGATCTCCGCCAAGGAGGAGGAGCTCCGCCAGCTCGTCGGCCGGAGCTACCGCGACCTACTCGACTCCGCCGACTCCATCCTCCTCATCAAGCACTCCTCCGACGCCATCTCCGCCAACCTCTCCCGCGTCTCCGACTCCCTCTCCTCGCTCTCCCCGCCACCGCCGACCCCCGACGAGCACCCCACCGCGTCCCCGTCCCCGTCCGGCGGCGGCGGACGCGTGCGGCTCTACGCAGCGGCAGCCCGCGCCAAGTACCTCGTCGACACGCCCGAGCACATCTGGGGCCGCCTCGACGAGGGGACGCTCCTGGAGGCCGCGGGGCGGTACGTGCGGGCGCGGGCCGTGCACCGCCTGCTCTCCCGCGATGCCGCCGCCGCCGCGCGGTTCCCGCTGCTCGCGCACCAGGCGCGCCTCGTGGAGGCGTTCCGGCCCCAGATCGCGCAGCGCGCGCGCGAGCGCCTCGCCGACCGCCGCCTCCCCGTCGCGGCCCACGCCGACGCGCTCGCCGCGGCGGCCGCCATCGACGACGCGCCGTCGCTCACGCCGGCGCAGGCGCTCCTCCTCCTCCTGTCCTCCCGCCGCGCCTGGATCTCCCAGGCTCTGGCCGCGCTGGCCTCGGATCCATCCGCATACGCCTCCGTGCTGTGCGATGTCGCGCGGATCGTTCGGGTCACCCTCGGCCACGTCGGCCAGTTGTTTGTGCCTGCGCTCACCGACTTGCCGCTCTTCTACAAGACGGTGCTCGAGTCGCCGCCCCCTGCGCAGCTCTTCGGCGGCATTCCGGACCCTGATGACGAGACGCAGTTGTGGAGACAACACTGGGATCAGCTTGAGGCTACCATGGTGCTGCTTGAGCCGGATGCCGTGGCACGAACCTGTACGGGTTGGCTTAAGGACTGCTGTGATGAGACCTTCGGTGTGATTGCTGGGGCGCAGAGACTAGTTGACTCCATTGAGGATGGAGATGGGCTTGGCTCGGTGCAAAGGCTCGTGCGTGAGACACTAGATGGGAGGAAAGGACTAGAGGCGAGTTTGGAGCAGTGGCTGAAGAGTGTGTTTGGATCGGAGATTGAATCCGCATGGGATCAAATCCGTGGGTTCATCTTGAAAGAAGGGAAGGATATTTTTGAGGAGCGGATGGAGGAAGCATTTGTGCGACGGATGAAGCACATTGTGCATTCAGAGTTTGATAGCTTGGGCGGTAGTGTTAATGTGTTGGAATCGATTGAGGCCATTGGTGCCAATGCTGATTCAAAGGATGCTGGTGATTTCCTGGTGCATATGAGAAAAGCTTCGACCGGGGGCAGTGTGTGGTTCTCGGAGTCTAAGATCAAGAAAGGTGGAGTTTTGGCACACTTGAAACCGGTTGCTGATGAGAATGACTTCCACAGCTGCCTAGACTCGTATTTCGGGCCGGAAGTTAGTCGTATCAAGAATGCAATTGACAGCAAATGCAAGAGTATTCTTGAGGATCTATTGATCTTTGTCGAGTCACACAATTCTGTTCCAAGGTTGAAGGAATTGGTACCATATGTTCAGGAGAAATGCTATAGGACCATCTTGGGAATACTGAACAATTTAGAAGCAAAACTCGGAAAGCTCTCTGATTCATTGGGAACCAAAAGTGGGCATGACAGTGAGCCTGCTGCATCCGTTATTGTGGAGAGGTCTCTCTTTATTGGCCGTCTGTTGTTTGCGTTGAGATATCATTCAAGCCATGTACCCCTTATACTAAACTCCCCAAGGCAGTGGGTAAAGGATTCTGGTGGTGCAGCATTTGCCAGGTTATCATCGCCCACACCAAGACATTCAAGAGCATCTTTTGATTCAGCGGTACCTTTTCCCAGGAGGCACACAGTTGACAGCCCTAGGAGTCCTGGAAGTCAAACTTTTGAGAGCCCCAGAAGGCAATCTCTTGCTGCTGCTGCTTCCTTGCTTGGTTCTGATGATAGCTCCAATCCAAGACTTGATGACCTCAACAAGACCTTAAAGGCACTATGCATTACAGCTCACGCTTTGTGGATTACATGGGTTGCCGCTGAATTGACAGGCCTTCTTTCATATGCCCTTAATGCAGATGATTCATTAGCCTCATCAACCCCTTTAAGGGTACACCCTCAGCGCCATTCGTTTTTCATTCTTTTTTGTTCTGGATCATTTGACCATTCATAGTATATATATCACTGTCGTATCTAGCTATGTCGTCTCATGCTATTCATATTCACACTGTTGTATCTAGCTATGCCGTATCTAGGGCAGATTGTATCTATGTTCTCTATGAAGTTGTATATCTATATTATCTAGAGTAACATCAGCGACACGTGCAACTTGTAAATTGTCATAATCACACAGCCTGTTGGACATGACTGAACAGAAAGGAGATGTTCTTTTTGTGATTAAGCGCCACTGTAGTATTTTAGAAACTCATGGAACAATGTAGATGGTTGTACTTTAAGAAGTTCGGCTTTACCTATGGCAGAACCACACTTCAGCAATAATATCTCCTAGGATGGTTGATGAAGTTGTACCTAAGGTGTACCTTTTCGAGACACTAAATAATTATTTTTCCCGTAGTTGTTCTGAAACGGGTTTGTCTTGTTGAGTCATTAAGTTCTATTTAAAGATTCCAGCATCACTGTATTGTTCTGTCGAGCTATTTCAATGTAAAAGGAAATATCTTATTTTTGGTTACCTATTGGATAGATATTTATGCTGCTTGTTTTGATTATTGGTATGGTTGCCTTTTCAGGGATGGGAAGTCACAGTCATCAAACAAGAGGAACCCACCGATGGACCCATGGAGATGCAAATAGCTCTTCCATCAATGCCTTCACTGTACATTATATCGTTTCTTTACCAATCATGTCTGGAGATTCATAAAATTGGAGGGCACATCCTGGACAGAATTATACTGCATAAATTTGCGTGGGAGTTACTACAGAAGGTATGTTCTGATAACAATTTATCAACATGCATAACACTTTGTTATTGTTCTGATACTTCATTACTTGTAGCAAAGAACCTATAGTTCTTCGAGTTGTTTTGTAACTAAGCTGCTTTACCATGAGTCTGATAAAAAAACTTGGTCCATTTGGTTACTTGTTGGCGCTGATTATGGAGTTTTGATATTACTTTTGCTAGTTGTGTTCTTAGCTGAGAAGTTAAGCATGGCATGTGCATAAAGTTGTTACTCGTGAACTTATGATGGCTTTTAACGATAAAATGCTAGAAATTTCTATAAATATGGTGATATTGAACATGGAAGTTTACTTTGCATGAACTGATCTATAGTTCGAAAAATAGTGTCGCTACAACCCTTCATGTCGGGAAAAGAAAATCTGAGTTGTACGAGCACAAGTATTCATTATATTCATGTTTTTTAAGGCGGTAGAGCGAGGCAAGGTGACTAACCGCCGCCTTACCTTTTAGTCGCCCAAGACGAAGCGGTAAGGCGACGCCTTAGACATTGCAGGAAAAGAGGAATCAGCTGTTCTACACTTATATTACTAGGAAAAATAGCAATGAATGAGAGATGGGCCACTACTTATGCACCTCCCAGTGGCCCAAAAGCTCATTTAGTGGCCGTATACTCATTGTACGTGTCCAGTCAACTAATTGTACTGTCGATTTTTGTTGTTGTAATACACTTGTTTGACTCAAACGTTGTTGCTTTATCATTTGATCTCGATCCGATGTTTACTTTCTTGTTCCATTGTGTTGGCTATAAACCATCTGCGAATAAACAGAAACAAACAAGTCTCATAATATGTATGAGATTAGATCATGGATTCTGTCCCATTTATTGACCCTGCAATAAATCTGCTGATTGTTTATCCAAGTATATGTTTTAAGTGTTAACAATTAACTTTTTTTTGAAGTGTTAACTATTAGCATTTTCATATCTAGCTTTATTGCAGAAGTTTGGATACGAAAGTGCAGTATAAGATTTCCATTCTTGTCGGTGGACTAACATGTACTTAAACTCATGCAGGTTATCAGTATCTATGAAAACCTTCTGGCATCTATCGAGTTAGGTAACTCACAGGTTTCAGAAAAAGGTGTTCTGCAAATACTGCTTGATCTGCGTTTCATTGGTGATATCCTATCAGGAGGCAAAAAATCTTCCACCAACTCTTCTGAAAAACAAGTGAAACAGGATTCTTTACCAAGCACCATGGTTAAGACTTCCTATAGGAGAAAACAATCACAACCTCAGGCAGATTCAGCTACCATAGAACCGATAAACAAGTTGATCATTAAATTCTCACAAAGACTGGATCCAATAGACTGGGCAACGTAAGTAATTTTCATGTTCTACATTGTTATGCATGAATATGAACGTTTGACTAAATTAGCTTGCTCGGTAATCTTTGCAAATGAACCATGTCTCGTTTGAAACAGGTATGAGCATTACTTGTGGGAGAATGAGAAACAGTCTTACAAGCGTTGTGTTGTACTTTTTGGTTTCTTGGTTCAACTGAATCACATGTATACTGGTGCCGTACAAAAGTTACCAACAAAAGCAAATACAGATTCAAATATTTTGAGGTGCTCTCAGGTTCCAAGATTCAAGTACTTACCAATCAGGTAAATAATTGTTCGGTCTAAACTGTATGACATTTCTTAAAGGATATGGATCATTTTTAGATTACTATTTTTTGACAGAACCATGGTTCCTTAAAATATTTGATAAGATGGTATGATTAATAGTCTTATTAATTAATAAAAATAATATTATCTGCCTACACCCTGGGGATTATACTGGACAACACAGTTGTTGTGAAGAATGTCGCATTGGATTTTCTGTATTATGTAGTAACTGGTACAAACTGCTATCATAGCAATGTGCAAAATACTAGTCTTCATAGTGTCAAACTGTCAATAGCTGATAATAGTGTAGGATATAGGTGTCTCAGTGTCTGTTGTTCCATTCTCATGCAGTCACATACTTAGGGTGCTCATGACCATGTTGGTTCCAACCCGGCCAGAATTGGTAGTGCAGCACTAATACAACTTTCGCTGGCAATGTTAGGGCAGCATGCTCTAGTTAAAAAAAGTCAGCAGCTCCAGTTGAAAATTCCAATAGGACGGTCTCCTTGCTTGAGTTGAACTGTTTGTAAACACTCCTACACATAACATGACAATGTTGCAAGACATATGTTATAACTTGTGGATGAAATTAAGTACTGTAGACTTGACAAAAACCCAATGTGACAAAAAGCCAATGTGAGTTGTCAAAGACATGTTTTCAGTGTCTCCCTTCAGTGTTTAGGATTGCTTAATAGTTCATTGTTGCTATATGTCTCCCCATTGTTGTTTTGGGCCCTGCGGTGGGAGTTTTTTTTTCTTCATATTTTAGGTTTGGTTATCATGAACGATTATGCTGTTGTTTAGGTTGTAACTGCTTCCCTATTCACCTTTTTGTAGTGCCCCAGCTCTATCATCAAGAACACCCAGATCATCAATACAGTCGCCATCTGAGGATTCAGTGTCTAGAAGCCCTTGGAATTCATATTCAAATGGTGAAAGATCTACCGCACCAGAATATGATAATAATGCAAGTCTTGGAAGTGCTGCTCCATTGCTCAGGTCCTTTGTAACCCAGGTAAGTAGCCAGACATATGTTTATTAATCCATTTTTGTTTTAACCTTGCATTTAGAAGTTGAAGTGAAATTACCCAATATTGTTGTGCTAAATGTAGTTCCACATGTCAGTTGGCCAGCTCTATGTTTACTAGTATTCTGTTTGTTTTGCCCTTCCATTTAGAAGTTGAAGCGAAACTAGCCAGATAGTGCTCCTAAATGTAGCCCCATATGCTCATTCTGCTTGGCCGAATATCTTTTGGCAAGTCATGTAGGAAGTTACTCAAAGCTGATTCAGTTCAACATGTCAGGAGATGTATTCATGTCTAACTAGTGCATAAGTATCAAGTCAACCTAGTCTTGTCCATTGACTAGATTTGAGATGTGGAATTTATATCTCTGAATAACAGTGTTGAGCTAAACATACCCGTGCTTTTTTTTGTTAGGTTGGAAGCAGATTTGGGGAGAACACGTCTAGATGGGGGTCTATGCTCTCTGATGGCCAGGTCGGCATGCTCAGTGACATTCTTCCTGGACCAGCAGCTGGGTTCTTCTCATCTTTCACATCTGGTGCCCGATATGATTCATAGGCAAAGGGCTGTGAAGGCGTTTAGGTGCCTCCTATATGCCAAATGGAAACGCACGTGTCACCAAGGTTATGGCGATACTTCTGACGAGTGAGCGATCTGTCATCTGTTGCATATGCAAGGACAAACACGAAGTTGCCCCAGTGATGCTCAGCACATCCAACCATGCCTCTTGCACTCTATTTGATTGGGCGGGCGCTTGAGGAGAGCTCAAGCAGATGTGATGATGCTCAAGATGGGCCTGCAGAATAGAAGAACCGGTGATACTACGAATCAAATGTTTTTTCTACATGTTTCCGTCATGTAGTTTGGAAAGGTATATAGCCAGGACAAAGCAAGTGCAGGTTCCTACAGGTACTAGCTCACCTTTTTTTTGTGGTGTCTCAATCAACTTGTGGACACGGGCCTCGTGAAAAGAATTTTGCAGCCCATTCATGTGTATTTTTGGTCTTGGTGGTTTGGGAGCATGTTATATTCGAAGAGAGAGCTGAAGCTGCAGCGGTTGTGGTAAATCCTCATGTGTAGTTGTTGCGTACACTGCAAATATAGCAATAAAGCATTGTTTTTTGGCAGCCACTATGAGTCGGACGCCGATTTTTTGCTACCCATCGGACCCCTGCTTGTCCGTCCGATTCGGAAGCAGCTAGACCGTAGAAATTCAAACATACACGCAGTCTCTTGCCGTGATTCTAGCAATCAATTAAATGAGCGCTTCCATAAATAGTTACGTGTAACTGCTCCCATATAACTTCTTCCCTAAAACTGCTTAAACTCGCATCCCTTTCTTCGTCTCCATTGTCCAGAGTTGCTTCTACCATGGATAGTGTGTATGAAGCAAAATAAAATTATGTAAGAAGCATATCATTATAACCTTAGTAGCTTTATAATTTAGGATGATGTGATGCTTTATTTTTGGCTTTGGGAGCAATAAAATTGTAGTAGGGAACATACATCTGACGCTATTAGAATTTGTGACCTCGGATGTGAAGCATACATTAGATTTGCAGAAGCACATCTCTTGGTTACCGAAGCATACAAGTCAGACGTCAGAGGTCGAAACTCGGAAGCACTGCTATTTTATATTGCAGCATGCATGATTTTAGGAATAGGAATGAAGAAAAAAGGATTTGGCTTAGGAACATGCTGTTCGTCAGCAGCAGAGGAGGCGGCGGTCGGCGTCACTGCCATTTCGGCAGAAAAAATGGTGTGTCTGCGCTCCAAGGTCAAGCCCCACCAACCTGCCGGCGAGAAGCATGAAGTAGACCACAGGGAGAAGTGCTTCCACACTCGCGATGATGCAACGTGCGTGGGGATGCTTCGCCGTGCATGCCGATGCGTCCATTGATGCTCTTTTCTTCTACTGCTTGTCGGCCCAGATGGCCCTTCTCAAGCTCTAGAGTCACGGACCATGAATCATCGGCTGATCGGCGAGCTCCGCTGGAAGCACGGCCGACATCGGGAGGGTCGGGCACGGCCGCGACGGCTTGCCGAGACCTTGCACAAACGACGATATTTGTGACGACACATTAGGGCGAGCAATGGGGTGGTGTCGTTTTTTTATAGCATACGCACGAACCGTTGGATGGATCGTAAGGCCAGATACTAGTCCGGTGGTTTGCTTCACATCGGACCATGCTATGTAGTATTTTCCTTGTTTTTTCTCGATGAAACGACCCAAGTGCCGCCATTCCTTCTCTATAGTAAAGTTTTATCTATCCATTCATATGTACACGTTTTTCAGTTAAACGTTTGTGAAACGTACTCAGGAGTCAGGACCACGCAAAAAACATGGGCCGGGACCAGAAGCTGAAACCTGTTGGCATCAACAGCGTTGCGACGGTGGATGAGACGTTGCTTGCGCCGTCTCCGGGGCCGGAAAAAAGGCTTCACCCTTTCCTTGTTGCCTTGACGTACGGATGGCGAACCGCCAACAGATAGCTCGTCCAACTTGCCGAAAATGATGAGTGACGCGTACGCATGATAAATACTGGATATATGAACGAAAGGACTCATGTTTATACTACACCGTCCACCTCCAAATCTCAGCTCTGCGAAGGCTGATATGAGGATCCTGATCCCTACAGGAGCTCAACAACGCAAGCTTTAAATCTTCGAGAAGACCCCCATCCATTATATTTTGTACTCAGAACAGAACTGATTCGACGCCACACCCACCGGACTCGACCTTTATCATGGATTTTCATCCAGCAAGGCTCAGCTGTCTGGTTTTTCATACTACTATCTTTCTTGTTGAAAAGGTGGCGACGCCACGACTCTGAGTTGCGATGGAGAGTTACATGTCTCACCTTCTAGACTGCATGCTCGTACCCTCGTTGCCAAGGAAGAAAAAAAAGAGGAGAGTACAATTTCGTACGTCGCAGATCTGCAACAAACTTTCAGATACAGCGAGGCCAAGCGGCACTTGCCCCGCTTGTGCAGATGATTCCGGAGGCGATATATATTGCACTGCATGCCCCTGCTGTTGATCAAAAGGGAAGGCCGCCAAGGCAGTGCAACCTTTCTGAAGAACAGTAGGCGGTGGCATGTTGCTACTTGCATAGAGTGTTCAACGTATAGCAGACCCGAGTATTATAGTTACAGACATCTTTCTTTCTTTCTGCAGAGATTTAGCTATAGAGATCTTAATTCTTAACACACGTGGAAGAAAAAAACACCGATTAGAAAGTCTTGAAAGAAAATGTGAACTACACACCATATCCAAAGGGAAGGGACATTCCATAAACATGAAGAAATAAAAAGTGTCAATGTCTTGAAACATTTTATTTTTATACTTTCATCTCCTGGGCATGATTTCTTATGGCTTTATTTTTCCCACGAAGTGACAGTTCACCGCCTCGTTCATGTTTGCGCTTTGAACAATTGAACATATGACTCTTTGGCAAAGAGATAGAGACGGAAACACACACGTGATGATCAGCCAGTTACAAGCCGCCCTTCAAAGTTCATACTTTGGCTCCAACAAGATCCGGCATTGAGCATGTGCAGATGATCCTCTGCCGGTCCCCGGACTCGCAGCACATCACATCTTTGATAATTGCCGTACCAAAGCACCCGTACCGCTTAGCTAGTTGCTAGTTGTTGTGATTAACTTTCTTCTCCCTAATCTCTGTCTCTCTGTGGGGTACTGTGCTACGGAGTGAGGCGCAACCTTCTTTTTACATTAAGATCTAGACACCTTTTGCCGGGTGATTGGTCCGGATGGGCTCGATCGGTTTCTGTGTTAAAAGCAGCAGCAGCAGCGATAGGTCACTCTCTCTCGCCAGGTTTATTCGTGGGGGTCTTTCCTTTTCCAACGGGCGTCCAACCTTGGCCCTGAGGTTGCTTAACGCCAAAGCTAGTAGTTTTGGCTTGGGGTTAACTGCTGGAGTACTACTATAGCTTAGCTGTACTAGTTCCTAGCGGAGTAGCGGGAGAACTAGAGCGTAGGTTGAAGTTAGTAAGTTAGTCATGCACTGGCTCACTGTTTGGTTCAGTGATTTCCGTGAGAAAACATTTACCAAATTAATGGTAGCCAAAAATGGGACTTGAGGGTCTAGACAGATCTCCAAGCAGGGGTGGGCAAATCTGACACCGGCGGAAACCGTGACAAACCGGCAGAATGCTGTAGTTCATTTGCTTTCACAAAACTAATCCCAACCACCACTTTAGTACAAAAAATGAACTAAGCTGAAACCGGTTTAACCATCAAACCGTTTTTACCCACCCCTACGTCCAAGCATTTTTTTCAGAAGAAATTAGGGGCTTGTTTGATTCATAGGATAGGAAAGTCATAGGAATAGGAAAAGTATAGGATTGCTATGGCATGTACACTCCAATCCTATAGGGTTTGGTTTGCATCAAAGTTTGTGTGATTTCACCAAAGGAATTATAAAAAGAGCTTGGAGTGGATGTTAGAATTCCTATTAGAAGTAGTATAAAAATTCCTATAGGAACCAATCCTATGAATCAAACCAGTAGGAAAGGAAAAAATCCTATGAGATAAAATCCTACATGAATCTTACAAGATTCCTATGAATCAAACAAGCCCTAGATGTGTGCACCTTCTAGCCATCCAGACGGAGTCTAAGTCCACATGTAGGGACTTAATACCGTTGATTCGTGGGGGCATGCATTTTTCATGTTTCCTTTTGTTTTGGGTGTTTTCTTTCAAATATTACATAAACTTTTTTTGAATGGAAATGAGACCATGAGATTACGTGTACGTAGAGCCTAGCACTTTGATATAGACTTAAGACTTCTTCTAGATGACACATAGTAGGCAACAGCAACACCACATTTGATGGACTGTTTTTATTTGCGTTGTTTGTATCGTCTTGACGCAACTTCTAAATTTTGAATAAAAGCTCGCTTCAGATTTCCAAAATCACATTTGAGATTTACCAGCTTACTAAACCACCCAAAGATGGAAGAACGCATATAAGTATCATGATAACTCTAGGAAAAGTTGTGACATATCGATGATACATATCTACCATGGCCAGAAATGAGGAATGTGCCTTTATTTCTGATGAATGGGGTCTCCCTTTTCCCGCAAAAATAATGTAATGAGCTGAAGGAGCCCGAACAGGAAAAGGGACTGTACACTTATTTCTGATTAATGGAATCTCTCTTTCACTATAAAAAAAAAATGTGTATAGGAGGCTAACAGGGAAATGATTGCTGTGTGCTGGCTGCTGCCCTACGTTTTCTAAGCGGCCCTGCTGCCCTGCAACTTATTTGACCGCTTCTGTCACAGGAGAAAAAACAATCGCAAAAGAAACACAGTGGAGTTCGATAATGGTTGAACATATAAGTTTGCTGGCAACAAGTATTAAGTTGATTGACTTGAGATCAACAGTCGTTGAACAATGACTATGCTAATACTTATTAAATCGTCTCAGTTGATAAATTCTTAGATCTCTCCTACCAACAGCAAGAAACAGATACTACTATGTTGATCCAACCGCTCCATAATTCCTCCTGATATGATCTAGACATGAAACATTATCTGAATGTTCTGAAGCTAAAACCATTGGCAATCCGTATTATTTTGCACCAGGCATCGTATGATTGGTCCTCATGATAAGTTTATGCCTGGAGCAGCACTTGATGATCATCATGAAACCAAACCACATCGTGATACTAATTAAACGAAAAAAATATCTCTGAATGGAATGTGGCCATGCTGTAGTACCAACCAGTACAGAGCATTAGACAACAATTTTGCTAAAAGCCAGGGAGAATTCAGAAGATTCGAGCCCCTTTGCCCCGTCAACTCTGTAAACTACTAACCAACTTGACGATAAACAAATGAAGCACCGGCAGGGGTGGGCAATTAGCCAATAGCATCAAGGTAAGAGCCGATGCAGGGGAACCTTCGTCGACGGCAACAGATCAGGAGCAATAGTGGCGTGTTTCCGTGTAGCGCAACCCCGGTTGCTTGCTTCACCCGGCCGCTCAACTCATCCGACCATTCTTCTCTGGCTCTGGCTGATTCCATGGCTATCGTTGTTGTTTTCTTTCTCTCCAGCTAGTACGGCCGTACGGGGCCAGGCGCAAGAAACTGATGGAAAACTTTGTGGGAACCGTTTGGCATCTTCTCAAGAACAGATTCTTAGACACTTTCTTCATAGACTACCATTGTCTGCGCGATCATGCTAACCACGTCTGGTTGCCCCAAACATCAAACAAACATAGAGGCATCAAGGCTTGTAATTTCTTTTGGGACGTCTGCATATATCGATAGGGAACTATATATAGAACTCCTTATATTGTCTGAAGAAGAAGAAAAAACTAAGATAAGAAAGAAGAAAGAATCACCTAGATACATCAGGGATAATTCAAAAATGCCGCAATTATGCACCTAACACAACCCCACAGCCTCATAATTAATCACCCTTTATGCAAACCAGTTCCAAGGAAGGGAGTACACATTTGGTGAGTGAGATATTTGGGTCGAGGCAGCACAAGAAAGCGTGTGCATGCAAGATCGGTTGCCGATCGAAGGGCAAAACCCGACAACGACACAACAACGCCTAGCTTGCAACTTGCAAGCAGGCAGCACAAGTTCCGGCCATGAACCACTTGGAAGCAGGCAGCAAATCGCCCAACGACGGCGGCATGCCAGAGCACACCGGTTATACCCTGCCGAGATGAGGATTTCAACCAACCCCGTCGAAGGGATGATGACCAAATCGTTGGTTTGACGTCAAGGTTTGTTTCATGATCGCGTTGCCTGTCTGGCCAGCTCGCACCCCAGAAGTTTCTCCCCACAGTCGTCTCTCATGAGCGTTTCATTTGTACGAGTCTAGGATACCAATTGACATCTCTCCATCTCGATTTTCTTGTTTTGACGTTTCTCCACTCTTAACGTCTTTTCTTTTTGCGTAAAGACTAGTATTTTTTACTTGATTTATTTTGTGAGTTCTGTGCTATGTGCAGTCCCGTCTCCCGTGTGTAGAAGCTGGGAGTTGAACTGCTGTGTCCAATGCCAGAGAGTCTCAAAATATTTAAAAACAAAATCATTTTTAAAAAATTTACTGCAACAAAACAGAAAGATAAAAATATATGAAAATAATAAGAAGTTTGTAAGCACCAGGGAGACTGTGTACAATTTATTGACAAAAGTTAGAATTTAAAGGAAAAGATATCAGGAAATACCCTTTTTGTTGATTGGGCTGCCACCTATGCAAAACTACCACCATTAGAGTAAGGGGGTCCAATCTAGATGATTTTGACACTTGCTTCATGCCAAATTTGTAGTATTGGAGATATCTAGAAAAAACACTTTTTCTTGTGTCCCTTCTTTTTTTTATCACCTTTTTAATGTTGATTGGGCTGCCACCTGTGCAAAACCACTGCCATTAGAGTAAGGGGCCAAATCTAGATGATTTTGACACTTGATGGATGGTATGGGAGATATCAGGGAAAAACCTCTGGTTTATTTGTATGACATCGCCGTTTATCTTACAATATTGTTTTTCTAATGTTGATTGGGCTTCCACCTGTGTAAAACTACATTAGATTAAGGAAAAAATATAGATTATTTTGACAATTGATTGATGCCAAATTTTTAGTACGAAGTACCTATTAGAGTCGAGAGGCCAAACTTGAATTTTGGTAGCAATTGAATTATATAACTTCCCTAGTCATGTATATGTTTTTTTTTCTCTTCTTGCACATGACCATGTTTGACACAAGCTTACCTTTTTTTTATCATACACTTCAGAATCAGTGTTGATTCTTGGACTAAAGTGAAATACATTGTTGTTTCAGTTGGACATATTTGCGTGAATGCTACATGACAATCAACATTTGTTTGTCGCTCGTACTCACAAGGTCAATTCTTAGGCAAAACGGTGGTGTACTCTTGTTCAAACAGACGACACGTTTGATAATTCTCATTAAGTATATTGGAATGGCAGCCAAAGCAAAACTATTGGACAATACTTTGACTATTTAATAATATATTTAGGGCTAGTTTGGCAGCAAAATTTCTATAAAACTGCAGTATCGTAATACCATAGTATTCATGTGCCTGGCAGAGTAATACTTCAGTTTCATAAAAAGAGGTCCAGACTTGTTTTTCCAATACTTCAAAAATAGCACGTTTTGTGGGATACTAAAGTATTTAATCACAACCAAACACATCAAAGTATTTGAAACTGTGTTTTTTTTAGAAATTGTAGTATTGTGGAAATACTTTAAAAATATTTTGCTACCAAACTAGCCCTTAGTATTTTGGTGATATCATCTTAGACTATTGAAGTACACCACAATCTGTGTCCTATGATACCCACAATATAATTTCATGGAAACATATCATCCATCGCATCACATCTAGAGAGAAAGAAAACCATTATAGTAACCACCATGAATTTCAGTCGGCCATCTTTGAATTGAATAAAACCAAACGAGACCAAACCCATCACTTTGGTCAATGCCAGAGAAAGAAAGGAGGAGGCGAAAGCGGAAACCCAAAGATGAAACGAAACTGTCGCCAACCCTATAAAGCGGTGCAACACACGGCACGGCACACGCAGAGGGAGTCCACACGTAATCCCATCGTCCCTGAGCATTTACCCCCCTGTGCTTCTCGCATTTTAAATATCTGGACCGGTACGAGGGTGGCGTACGTGCCGGAGCGCGAATTTGGAGCTTTTCTCGGGGACCCGAGCGCGAAAGGGGGCGAGCTGCTACGCGCACACGCGGGCGCAGCCGCCGTCGTGGGGAGGAGCGGCTCCCTTCGCGTCGCCGCGTCGTCGGGGGAGGAGCGGCTCCTGCTTCTGCTCGATGAGGCCGCCCGGTTTGGCGTTTCTGGTGGTGGCGGTATTGGCGGCGGCGCTCCTCGCTGGGGCGGCGGCGTTGCCGTTCCCGGCGGCGCTGACGCTCGAGCGCGCGCTGCCGCACAAGGGGGTGCCCGCGGAGCACCTCAGGGAGCGGGACAGGGTGCGCCACGCGGGGAGGGGCCTCCTCGGGCCGGCGCCCGCCGTCGCCGGCGTCGTGGACTTCCCCGTCGAAGGCTCCGCCAACCCGTACATGGTCGGGTGGGTGAGCTGCTTCGCTATTCGCTTCCCTTTTTTTCTTTTCTTTCCCGTCTGGTGGTTTGGATTTGGTCAGGTGGTTGTGTGTGAATTGTGATCGGCGGAAGCGTTGAGAATCCGAGCTTGGTTTCGGTGTGGGCGTTGAGCTGAAATTGCTTGCTGGATTGATCTGCTAGCTTTCTTGTGCGGTGTCCTGTATCGGCGAAGGCGATTCCTTTCTGGATTATGGACTTGTAATTCGGTTGCTTGGCTGCTCGTGTTCGTTCTGTTCGTCGGCTGAAGCCACAGCCATTCAAGTGTTGCATTCTGCAGACATCACAATTAATTATGCAAGTTTCGGAGATATTTTTCATGGAGATATGCCTTCTTGTTGCTTCAGACGACCGACTCTTGTGTTCCTTTTCTTCCTTAGATTTATTTCCATTGCCGTTTTAATTCGATTATTCTGTCCGTTTCACTCGGTCTTTGTGCGTTCCAGTGTTCTATATATGTTTGATTGTCGACGCACACATGATGCTCCATTCTGACGTGTTTTCTTGTACCAATCACCACAATAGTTCACTGCCTTTAGTTTGAAATAATAAAAAACATCTCTTTTTTATGCTTTGCTTCTCTTGGATCCTACTCTTCATAAATCTTGTTGCTGTCATGTCCTCGGTTGCTTTTGCTTAAGGTCAATTCCTTCTGTTTGAGCTGCAGTTTGGGATTTCTCCCTTAAGTTTGTTACTCCAGTAAGGTGTAGGGGTCTACATTTTGCTACACGCTTTGGAGCCAGTATTTTGTAGAGGTTTTGCTAGCACTAGTATAATGGATGAATTGGCAGCCATTTTTACTCTTCATGTGCAAGTCTTAAGTTAGACAATGCCTGTGGCTGCATATGCTAAGCCCCCCCCCCCCCCCCCCCCCCCCCCCCTCTTACGAATTGCTGATTTTATTAGGATTTATGTTTTAGTAACATAGATTCTTGTTAGAAATCTCTTGTGATTGATAAAATCCCATTAGACAGTACACCACAGATAATAAACAGGGCAGAGTGTTGAAAAATACAACTCAATCTTTCACCTCAGCTCGTGTATTTACTGATTTAGTCCATTACCCAAATGCAGCAAAAGTCTATTTTAGGATGCAAGAGTCAATTAATTTCTTTTGACCAATCCTCAAATTGGTTAGGATGCAAAGTTCAGTTTATTCCTCTGTTTTACCCCTGTGTTGTGATTGATTAATATTTTTTGGCATTATCATCTCATCAATTCATATTATTTTGCATTTCTGCAACTAGGCTTGCTCTTATTTGGAATGGGGAGGGATTTATTTCAATCTATAATGCAATACTCTTTTGTTGTTACTGTATCCTAAAGTTTGAAATTACAGGCTCTATTTTACACGGGTGAAACTGGGAAACCCTGCGAAGGAGTACTTTGTCCAAATTGACACTGGCAGCGACATCTTATGGGTTGCTTGCAGCCCTTGCACGGGTTGCCCGACATCAAGTGGGCTCAATGTGAGGCAATCATCATCCAGTGTCATATTAATCTCTATAAGAAAAACATATATTTTGGAATAGATTTTTTATCTTCATATGGGATTTGTTGTTAGCTAAGAGTATGCTTCTGATGGTTTGCTACTTGGTTTGCTTCTCAGATCCAATTGGAGTTCTTCAACCCCGATGCTTCATCAACATCCTCTAGGATACCATGCTCGGATGATAGGTGTACAGCTGCCCTCCAAACAGGGGAAGCGCTTTGCCAAAACTCAGATTCCCCAAGCAGCCCATGTGGTTACACTTTCACATATGGCGATGGAAGTGGCACGTCAGGGTACTATGTGTCTGACACTATGTACTTTGACACTGTCATGGGAAATGAGCAGACTGCCAATTCTTCTGCCTCTGTCGTTTTTGGGTACGGTTTCCTTGGAGTACTATTCTTTTTTAATCTCCTAGCTGATAATGAAAACTTTGCATTTATGATTAATGGTCATTTTACTTACGATAGCTAGAAACCTAGCTAGAGTGGTACAACAACCGTGCCTGGTAAGATAGTTGACATGATGTGGGTCCTTGTCTCCTTGATAATCTGAGCCATTTACATGTTGACACTTTGTGGCACAGGTGCGGATAAAGTTATATCGTTTTGTTCATCGGGTTAGTACAAATGATGGATCTAATGGCAACAAAATGTTGTCCTGAAACCAGCAGGTTGCTAGTTACTACTGTCAGCGTTGTTCTTTTCCTTGCTGCCATTCAAGATAACAGGTGTTACTAGGAAAATAAATCAATTTTCCATGATTTTCATCTGGAACAAATGCTGGAATAATTAGATTGATGCCTTTTTCATTCTCTAGCAAAAGTATATTGGCATGTGACATATCTGAGCATCCTTAAATGCTGATTGATATAGAGGACTCTGCTCTGATATGTCTCTGAACATTCGGAAGGTCAGCCTCAGGATGGATTTTTGTAGTGCTACCATTTTGTTCTGGTCTAATTGGTTTAGTTATACCATGTTTAGTATACAGCAATTATATATATCGTTACAGTTTTGTGTAGTCGTTGCCTTAATAAGGAAGCCTGCTGCCTAGTAACATTTTCAATAGATTTTTCTTCATTGTTGTAACGTTTGTGTTTTTGTAACAGATGTAGCAACGCACAGTCAGGTGACCTGATGAAGACAGACAGAGCAGTTGATGGGATTTTTGGGTTTGGACAGCATCAACTGTCGGTCATTTCACAATTGTACTCTCTTGGAGTATCCCCTAAGACATTCTCTCACTGCCTGAAAGGTTCAGATAATGGTGGTGGCATTCTTGTTCTTGGCGAAATTGTCGAGCCAGGATTAGTATTTACTCCACTTGTTCCATCACAGTAAGTTTTTTTTCCTGGAGTTGCTCCTGAGTGTAACTTCGGAGTTATGCATGTTCACTTTTTGTTTCTGTAGCTCTACTTATGTTACCCGTGTGGTTGTAGCTTGCAAGTATGGGGGGATAAGTACTATGGCTGCAAATACTAACAAATTCAGTCATTTGCTTTCTAGTCTTTTTCCTTTCTGAAAATAAACTTGTGAGGTAAATTTATGTGGTGATATTTAATTACCCAACAGTACTTGTGTGTTGGCTAACAATATAGCTAGTTTTTGTTCTGTCAAGTAAACACTCTACCATTTCTGGCGGCGATAAACTAAGGAGCATTATGATACTAAACACTGATTTGTGTGGTATTTTTATGTTTATTGAAATGTAGGCCTCATTACAACTTGAATCTGGAGAGCATTGCTGTGAGTGGTCAAAAGCTACCCATTGATTCTTCCTTGTTTGCAACCTCAAATACGCAAGGAACAATTGTGGATTCAGGAACAACACTAGTCTACCTTGTCGATGGAGCCTATGATCCGTTTGTTAATGCGGTAAACCCCATATTCACACTTCATGCTTTTGTTTGACGGAACAGCATATATGTGACCAGTTTGGATTACTTAAATACACGCTTATTAGTTGTATTGATTTACATCTGCAGATAGCTGCTGCTGTCTCTCCATCTGTACGTTCTGTTGTCAACAAGGGGAGCCAATGCTTTGTTACAAGCAGCAGGTTTTTTTCTTCTTTCTTTGAAGAAAATTAGCAGCGCATGTCATTCAGAATGTTGAATTGCTTACAAATGATTTTCTTCTTCTCTACCAGTGTTGATTCGTCATTTCCAACAGCAACACTATATTTTGAGGGTGGTGTTGCGATGACTGTGAAGCCAGAGAACTATCTTTTGCAGCAGGGTTCTAGTGTATGTGAACAAGCCTTTTTTTTGCTAGTTCTTTCTGCAATTGCTTATCTAGTAAAGTGTTTATGGGTGCAATTGTCTCGGTGCAATTAATACTATATTGTGATTTGCAGGACAACAATGTATTGTGGTGCATTGGCTGGCAAAGGAGCCAGGGAATCACTATACTTGGAGGTTAGTCATCTTGACTGGATTGGCCAGTATAAGTTGCACATGTAGCCATTATATTTTGAGGCTGCTATTCCATCATGGATGTCTGAATAAATTATGCTGTTGAACAAATATTTCAATAGCTGCACCAAATACAAACATAAGTACACAACTCAAATCTATCCAGGCTTTGTGAGAATGATCCTGCCTTTTCACTCCATGCTTATTTCTCTACCCCGCTAATATAAAACTGACCGGTTATTCCCAAGTACCATAGCTTCATACCAGCTATTGTCTACTCCCAAGCAAGGTGTTTTCTTGCTAAATAATTATCTGGTGCCATTTTGTCGCAGATCTTGTCTTGAAGGATAAGATATTCGTGTATGACTTGGCGAACATGCGGATGGGCTGGACGGACTATGATTGTAAGCAAAAATCCCTCCTCTCTAGCGCAGCAACATCTGTCATCAGTTCTTCTAGCTGGCTGCCAGGAAACTTAGCGTTGCTAACAGTGCCTTCCTTTCCTTATTGCCAGGTTCGTTGTCGGTCAACGTCACCTCCTCATCAGGGAAGAACCAGTACGTGAACACGGGGCAGTTCGACGTGAACGGGTCGCCGCGGCCGTCACCGTACCGCATCATCGGCCTGGTGCCTGCCAGCATTGTCGTCGCCCTAGTGCATATGCTCATTTTTGGCGTCCTGGGTAGTAGATAGCACACGCACACAGGAGTGTCTGACATGACATTGTGGTTCCACATTTCTATTCTTTACTAGCGGCGGGCGGGGCCGCTGGCGCCCCTTCCCGTGGCATGAGCATTCTTGCTGTACATAAATATACAGGAAAAAAAAGAAAAAAAGAAAAAAAACTTCATTGTTCATGAACACGGCTCTCGCAACCGCAGGTGCGCAGCGTGCTCTGACTAGATCGGCTCTGGACTAAGGTTTTTGAACTGAGAAACATGCATTGCCGTGCAACACAAAATAGGGCTGAGAGTGAGAGCGTCTCCACCAATGTGCCTTTTCAAAACATAGCTCTAAAATCCTTTGATTAGTTTTTAAGGGTCAGTCCTAATTACTCAGCCAACAAATTTGAATAACCACCCTTAAAACTCAGGCAACCTCTATTTATTTTCCGCCATGTTACATGCAATCAAGATTCAACGTCACTTGAACTTAATTCAAATTGAACACAAATTAAATTCAAACACCAGTTCAACCCAAATCAAACTTCACCCAAACTCTTAACATATTGTGTAAATTATCCATCACATTAATTCAACCCAAATCAAACTTCACCCAAACTCTTAACATATTGTGTAAATTATCCATCACATTAACATAAGTTGAATATCGCAAAAGTTAATAAAACATAAACTCTACTTCTTCTTCATCATCATCCACGGGTATGCATCGGTGTCGTCTAGCCGACAGGCGAACATCCCCACTATCTAATCATTCTGATCGTGGGGTTCATTCAGCCACTATCACAGGGGCTTCAGCGAGGGACATCACCACAAAAATATTCTCCACGATCTTGGTAACTTCCTCCTCATCTATCTCAATAAGCATCGCCTCCGGCCTCCTTAGTTTCATGCATCATGCTTGAGCTCCCTCAACTCCCACTTGGAGAGGGTTTCATAATTGGACGACAAGCCTACTGAGTCCGACATTTTGTCGAGCAAACGCGATTAGCGGAGAAGGAACCTAGATCCGACTATGAGATGAGGCAGATGGGACAGGTAGCTCATGGAAAGATGACGAGGTGGTGTGCCAAGCATTCCCGGTGAAGTGGTGGTTGTGGCGCGATGACGACTCTTCGAGCGCGGCGGTGATGGATGACGCCGAGCCCGGGAGCACGACACATGGATATTGGGGGAGGAAGAATAGCTGTGTATAAAAATAAGAGGGAGGGTTGTGGCAGGAGAACTCCTAGATTTCAGGGTGGTATAGCGTGGTGCACGAGTAACATTGGCGACAACATGCATAGGAGAGGAGATGTCCAGATGTGATGAAGAAGCACGGGAGACAACGATGACAACAATGGAGCGGAAGAGGAGTCAAAAAGAGGAGAAAACCTTAACTTCAGTGAATCAAGAGACCCAATTGTCTATATGGATTCCGTTTTTAACTAAGAAATGTTTTACACTTTATCCACATTCACATGTATATAGATATCGTGTATGTTCACTGATTTTACTATGCATAGCCTACACTAATACACTACAATTTTTTTTCCCAAAACCGGCTTGAGTGTTTTAGGCGCTACATTTCTTCTGCTTCCCGCCCCTTCCCACTTCTCTTCACAACACACGAAGGGAAAGAGAGACGCGGCGGCGGCAATGGGGATCCAGGGTTTGCTCCCGCAACTGAAGTCAATCATGGCGCCCATCGCGGTGGCGGACCTCAGGGGGCAGACGGTGGCCGTCGACACCTACTCCTGGCTCCACAAGGGCGCCCTCTCCTGCGGCGACCGCCTCTGCAAGGGCATCCCGACCACCAGGTTCCGCTCCCGCCCCCCTTTCTTGGACCCAGCAAAGAGTAGCTTCGACCCCGATAGGGTTTCTTCACCCGTACCCCCCGATTGCCGAAACCTAATCGACGGATTGGGGAAAGCGATTTCTTTGCGACAAGGGATTTCTTGATTGGGTCAGCAAGGGATTTCTTGGTCTTACAAGGGATTTCTTGATTGGGTCAGCGTACCATTAGACGTACCCCGTTCCGGATGAAGGATAGATGGGGGACATTGTTTGTGCTTTCAAGGATTTCTTGATGGGGGGCCTTGTTCGTGCTGTCTCTCTCAGGATTGCCGGAAGGAAATGCGCTTCATTTGTTCCGTTTACCCCTTAAAATGTAGTGCGTTTACTGAATCTGCTTTCTATAATCGTTAACACTGCTATGTACCATAGTATTTTCGAATGATTTCGGAGGGCCATATTTACAATCGAAATTTACGTTCTACTTCGTTGTTCAGCACCATGAACTCACCTGTGATTCCGCCCCTTGATTTTGAACCAGGCACATTGAGTACTGCATGCATAGGGTTAACTTGTTGCGACACCACGGCGTGAAGCCAATCCTCGTTTTTGATGGAGGCTTTCTGCCAATGAAGGGCGAACAAGAGGTCAAACGTGCAAGGTATGCTCTTTTTCAAGTGTAATAGCCTAATATGTTTCAGCTGCCAAGGGACATCAGCATTAGCCTTGCATAATGTCAAAAGTTTTTAGATCTTTCTAAACATACGAGCCACTGCTATGGTCAGCTTTGGGACTCTCTACCTATATAATGCACTTGTTACATTACTGTCTAATGTGGATATGTTAAGGGGCGCTACAGCTATCTTTTGCTATTCCGATGGTATTTCGTTTTGTAGCGTTAGGTACTGGATGCTAATCATGCTGTTGTTCAGGTCACGAAAGGAAAATCTTGAGCGTGCCAGGGAACATGAAGGAGCTGGGAATTCACGTGCTGCTTATGAGTGCTATCAGAAAGCTGTAGACATTACGCCTAAAATTGCTTCTGAACTGATCCAGGTACACATGCAATGTTACCAAATGGTTACCACCTGTTTGGACCAGTTTTTACTAGAAAATGAGAATATTTATTTGGTTAGACTTGTGTATATTGTTATAAAACATGCATTGTGCAATGCAGGTACTGAAGCAAGAAAAGGTCGATTATATTGTTGCGCCTTATGAAGCAGATGCACAAATGACATTCTTATCTGTAAACAAACTTGTTGATGCTGTAATCACCGAGGATTCAGATTTGATACCATTTGGCTGTTCCAGAGTAAGTGCATTCTTACAGCCCTTTCATCTGCTCCCTGCCTCTGAAAAACATTGCTTGTATTCTCACTTTTATGTATCTCATTGTAATGTGCAGATTATTTTCAAGATGGACAAATTTGGGCAGGGTGTTGAATTCCAGTTTACACGATTAGAGCGAAACAGGGAATTGGACTTAAATGGATTCACGAAACAAATGTTGCTAGAGATGTGTATTTTAAGTGGCTGTGACTATCTTCCATCGTTGCCAGGAATGGGTGTGAAACGAGCTCATGCACTCATCCAAAAGCTCAAGAGTCACGAGAAGGTAATTCATGTCTTCTCGGTGTCTATTGAACATTTCAGCATACTACCTCCACTATTTCAGGAAAAAAAAAACAGAAAACACATGTGGCATAGCCTGTCCTACAAGACAAGGTAGACCTAAGGACACATGCATTATGTGAATACAGATTACAGAATAAATAGTTCTAGAAATGGATACAATAGGCAAAAAAAAGTTGATCGGTCTATCAACTATTATGAGGCTATTAGTGTTTTTAGTTACCGAGCATACAAACCGTGATGTCGTGTTTCAAATTTTACTATTTGGAAACTTCTCCACAAGTTAATGGCATGTATGCTTTCAGGTAATCAAGCACCTGAGGTACAGTGCTGTTTCTGTTCCACCTCAGTATGAAGAAAACTTCAAGAAGGCAATATGGGCATTTCAATTTCAAAGGGTCTATGATCCTGCGACAGAAGATATTGTACATTTGTCTGGCATTCCTCATGGCATCAGTGAAGATGACTTTCTGGGCCCATATCCTTGATAAACTTATATTTATATGGCTAGATATTAAGTTCCCTGCAAAAAAAGATATTATATAATGACAACCATTGTTCTACACACTCCATGGATGGGTTTCTTCCTTTAGTTGGTCATTCTTTCTAATCACCAGTGTACATAGGCAAGTTTAGCTAAGGGCCTTTTAATGACACCAATTCCTCAGTAATTCTTAACTGTTTTACCTCCAAAAAGGAAATTTTCATGCACTATAGAATTTCCTTAATTGTTCTATACATGGTTACCGCAGGCTGTTGTTAAAGGTATTGCTCTAGGAGACATTGATCCACTTACAAAGGAACCGTTTGAGGTACTGGTCTGTTACTTTCTGTGCTGTTTTTCTCAGGTTTCTTCCTTCCCTAGAAAATATTTTTGTGTCACTTACAAAGTAACCTTTGAGGTACTGATCTGTTTCCTCCTGTGCTGAAGCAAAACTTTTTGTGTCAATGTACATTGTGTCGAAGTTATTTTTGCTTTCCCTCGTATGCTTTACTAATTGGTAAAGTTAGTTTGCTGGTGCTTTGTTCCTTCAAACTTAATTCATTCTAATCTGCTGAGGAGCCTTGTGCATGTAATGGCATGCATATGCACAAACATACCACGCCACTATTAAATGAATAACAGCAAATATGAGGGCCTTTTATGAATGTATTTCTGATCTTAGCAAATTTCTCACTTTATTGATTAAGTAAAGGAAGTCTTGAACATAGCATTAGTGCATTTGCACCAGCTCCGCATGGAAGATACAAAAAGGGGAAGTAATAGAAGATTTAGCTAGAAAACAGACAAGTTTCGTCACCAATAGGGTAGAACGGAAGTAGATATAAGTTGATTAAGTTCTCATTGTTTTGTGTTCTGGCAACTCTTACTGAATGTACTATTTTCTTATCAGTTGTTACAAAAAAAATTATATCAGGATGCACTAAGTTATAAACTTATAATGTGCTACTCGCAAATCACCAAGGTGTAGTTGTGTTTTCTTTCTTGATTATCTTGTTTAGGTTACCATCTGCCTTGCCTTACGTATATACACCCTGCAGGCCAGCGTTCAGTGCAATGTACCTGCTGTTGATAAAGGTTATCCAATCAGAGAGTCTATTGTCCCGTCAGTTGGAAAGAAGAGGCTAGCGCGTACACATACCTTGCAGGGCAGTGCTCAGTGCAATGCACCTGCTGTTGATAAAGGTTATCCAATCAGAGAGTCTATTGTCCCTTCAATTGGAAAGAAGAGGCTAGATCTTCCTGTGCAGAAAAACATGTTGACAAACTACTTCTGTATCCTCTCAACACATCAAATCCTTCTTTTAAGAAAACTTCATGTTTGTAAGTTACTACAGTGAGCTCCTAACTGCATGCATATAATTCACATATATGTAATGCCCTTGGGACAAGAATCTTGCAACTTTCTGTTTCAAAAACCTGTTTACATCATTCATGAACATTTCCTACGTCAGCACCCCAAATATTTTAGTAGGCAAGGCCACAGTACTATTTGTAGTATGCTATCAGACTTATACCATCTTATTATCTGCATAATTTTGTATCATTTATAGACACCATTTACCTGTCCATTGTATTGTGCTATCCTTAACCCCCTAAAAGGCTTAGCGTCGCTTGAGGCAAAACGGAAGTTCAGGGCACCTAAGGTTACACCCAAGCAACAGAAATTGAATGAGTCTTCTTTGCCCAGTCCTCAGACTGAAGACTCTGGTACCCCTGATTCAGTTGATGACACTAGCTCGCAAATAAATGGTATTGAAGCCTCTCAGTGTAGTTCCGAGCGTTTTAGCTCTGAACCTTCTCCAGATGATTCAAGAAACGTCCCTCAGTGTAGTGCTGCACATTTAAGTTATGTCTTCCCTCGGGATGATTCAGCTAGTGTTTCACCCTACTGTAGTTCTCGTGATGTTGGCATTGATCCCCATTCCGAGGACCAGTACCTTGAAGATACCGAGGTATCCCTCATGACTAGTGCCTAAACATGGCCAACACACTCAGTAGTCCTACCCTCCCACTGTGAACATATTTCTGTTTCCTCATGTCCTGCTTGTCTTATTCAGGTTGAGGTCAGTTATTGCAATGCAAGTACAATGCCAACAAGTCCTTGCTTAGAGAGTAAGACCTCTATTTTGTATGGTTGATGTATGACTTATTCTATAAATCATGCGATTGTTTGTTTTCATGGAGAATCAACATTGACAGTCTTGGTATTGATTTCAGTAGTTCATATGTGTCTGTTTTCTGTTTCTAGGGATGTTGCCTGGGATAGCAGATCCATTATTAGTTTCATACAACACAGAGCCATCTAGACCAGTGCTCCATTATGATGAAAGCACTGTGGCCCCTAACAGAAATATTACTGTAAGGAGTTCATACTTTAAGAAAGATGAAAGAGTTTACACAAATCAAGGAGAAGACCAGTTCGATGATGACGATAACCAAGAGACTGGCACTTCCACTCTTTCCGGGGATCAACTGAGGAGCCCTGAAGGTATCACAAAGAGAAGAAAACTTTGGGATCCCCAAAATTTTGAAGACGTAAGTGGTTGTTTTATTTCTCTTAATCATTACATGGCAGCTAATAGTTCTACCTTTGTACATAGCTGGTATTTGATATGCCTTTTGTGCAGGAAACATTGCAGACAACTACTTTGCATGGCAGTCCACCAGTTGATGAAGGTAATAATTCTACTGTGTTTCATTTTGTCTTTGTTTCTTCCATTTGAGAATTTGGACCTTTTTCTCGTTCCTTTGCTATATTTGATATGAAGATTACTAAAAATGGCTGCAAGTAACATCGGCCTCCATTTGTCTTTTGCTTGTTACCATGCATGCAATTAGTTGGAAGTTTCACTACTTTCCGTGCTTGCATGTGTCATGCAAGTTATAATGATATTTAGCAGGTTGACTATCATCCCCTGCAATGTTTTTATTTTAGCACATGAAGTTTTATTATTTCTTAGCTTGTTATTCTTGATCACTAAGATGAACATATGTAGTATAGATTATAAATGTCCAGTAAATTACCATTACATAGTTATTTTAGTATTTGGCCTGATCTTTGGAGTCTGAAATTATCGCAGGCTGTGATGCTGGTTCCCTTAATGGTATCGACACTAATTCTGAAGGCAGATTTGGATGCAATGTTTCCCATGTGAATAAATACAGTGGCATTGCGGAGAAATCAATGGATAAGTTTGCTGCACTGATATCATCTTTCAGATATGAAGGCTCCCGTGCCAGTGGCCTTCGTGCTCCTTTAAAGGATGTGAAGAATACCATTTCTGTGAGGTACGCAGCTATAGAAATTGAAGTACACTAATCAATACTTAGAAGTGAGCTGGTTTCCTCCATGAGTGAATATATAACGACACACTTATTCTATTGCAGATCGATTCTCAGACCTCCAGAAAAGAACCTCAGATGTACTGCTAAGAAGACTGCCAGAGGTCATTGTGCACAAAGCAGATCCACAAGTGATCCCCCAAAGAGCACTGACAGTCCTGATCTGAGCACATTTGCATACAGGCCTAACAAAACTGCTGCTTTTCTCCCTGATTTGGGGAAGATCACCAATAAAGCTGCAGGTCCTGCTACCAGCTCTCCTGATATGAGCACATCTGAATACACACCCACAACTAGTCACCTGGACCGGAGCAAATTCTTTAATACAGCTATACGAACTGCTGATAGCCCTCCTGATCTGAGTACATTTGCATATAAACCCATGAAACCTGTATCCAGACAGTCGGATGGGAGCAGATTTACAGGCACAAGACTCGCGCCTTCTGGACGGACTTCTCTCGGCCGATTTATATAGACGATTGAATTGCCCATCCACCTGTCCTTCCTGATCTGCTAGCCTTCCGGATCCTACCCGAGAAAGTCAGATCAGGCAACAAATTCCGTCTTTAGCACCCTTGAACACCTGATCCAAGAACGCCCCTTTCGCTGCCAACAGAGCTGAAGCCCGAAGGAAGATTGCTGGTGTTCTGTCATCAAATGGCAGTGGATAGCTGATGAGCCCGCCACTCTGGTGTGCAGATGCAAGCTGGACCGTGGATGGTCTGCGGAGGTAACTGGCAGCAGGGGCTCATTCTTTTCAATTTGCAGAGCCCACCGTGTGTGCTTTGCGATTGCAAACCTATTTCACATGCTCATTCGGTTGCTTTTCGAGGAAACTGTTGTTCATTGTAGTATCATTCCTGCTGTTATCTTCTATCAGTTCCCCATCAAGATGGAAGAAATAATTGTAGAATATGTTGTATTGTGGACTCTGGTGATGCCTACAGTTTCGTGGGGTGCAACACTCATTATTTTGACTGTAGATACGTATTGAACTTCTCATTTCCATGCATTGCTGATATATATAACTGAACAGCTGATCTATCAAGTCAAATAAATCTTAGCACAGTAAAAGAAAGTCAAACAAACCGTACTAGTAGTTTCTCTGGAATTTTTCCTCTTAACAAATGAAAACAGAGCGAAAAACTTTCCATCCGTTCTGGAAAATAGAAACGAAGTGTTAATCTGCAAACGGAATGGAAATTTGTGGATAGTTTATCACAGAATACAAATTTAAATATTATCAATTTAGGGGAGCATTCATTTGTATATCTTTTTGTACGTCCCTTTTTGGTGGTTAATGACAATATGGTTAGGGCTTACAAAAGATATACAAGTGAACGCAATGGATCCTTTGGATCAGTAATACACTCTGTCGCCATCACCATCTGTGAGCTGTCGGGTGAAGATTAGTCGGAGCCGTGGATGGCCCTCTGTGACGGATCTATCCCAAGTGGTAGGGTGAACGAAAGGATGGAAACTGGTGTAAACCCCAGTGAACCATTGCACAAAGGTTCGAGCCGCTCCATCTCCGATGGATGCAAAGTAATTGAAGTGCAATAGCCATCCCGATGGTATGTTTTATACTTTTATATTTGTAGCTTCATTGAGCAACCCTTTAATTTTGTTTACATAATTTTTAATTACAATCTAGAGGAGATTTCACCGTAATCTTATAAATGATGCACTAGTAGGATGTTAACACAGGAAAGGCCACCGCCGGTAGCCCCCTTCTACACAAGAAGCGCCCCCATATTTGAACGAGATGTAGGAGGGAGTGAGAGAAAACCTTGCTCGCCATCCAAAGGGTGATTGTACTTTATTTTGCACATGTATACACATATTGTTTACTCCCTCTGTTTTATATATTATAAGATGTTTTAGTGTGTGTTTCACGTGTTATCTAGATTCGGATCAAAATGAGTGGGTAAGTACACTAAAAGGTGTCTAGATTATATATACATGTGAATGTGGAAAAGTTTAAAATATCACGTGACCCAGGCCATCGTGATCTAAACATGTGTCCCAGATTGGCGAGCAAGGTTTATTCTCATGTAGAGAAACGACCAGATTGGGTGAAAAATGTTGGGAAACTTGGGCCTCGTGTACGAGGCAGCCCACTTCGATGGTGCGTGCGAGTCCACGTAATGGCCAAGTCAATCCCCCCACGTTTAACGTTAAGTGGGTCTTATCCTTCTATCCTCTCCCCTCTATATAAAGCAAATCATTGTACGTACTGTTGACCAATTCTAGAGATAATAGAAGAGAGACTTTGCTCATACCTTGTGTCAATTTACTTTTGTTCGTGTGTGTGCCTCGCGTCTTCGACTACTTCGACTACTTCCTCTACGCTACACATCCTCGGGACCGGCCAGCCGGCAGAGGTTGTGTAACACGTTATCAGCACCGACTCTCCGTCGAGCCTCCGTCGAGCCTACCTCAAGCAGCCTCCCTGATCGCAAAAATGGATCCGTATCGAGATTTCCTTTCCGTTTTTGCGTCTTCCGTAATTTTTAGTTAATACCTACGGTGTTGATTTCTCTCCCGAGAGCTGAGCTGACGAACACGTCGCCGATCAATGTCGATGCTCTCGGATTCATGGGAGATTTGATGACGACACTGTAGGGAGTCGGTACGGACGTGATCCAGATGATCACGGTACCGCCGCGGCACACCGGCTGTGCGACGCGCCGTCATTGTTCCAGATGAATGAGACGAAGAAATTTGACTTCCATATTATTGTTGCGCCGCTATCTACGTGAGCCCCGCTGACCGCGCCGCTGCGAGCTCCGGCCCCGCTGGCCGCCACCGTGTGTCGCCTGCCGTGCGAGCCCTGCTGGCCCTGTTACCGTGCTCGCACACTGGCCGCCGCCGTGATGGTCGTCGTCGCCTACACGAGCTGCGCCGCCCGGCCCAGCTAGCCGTCGTCGTCGCGTGCGCGCCTCGCACTGGCCGCGCTGGCCATGGCCGCATGCGCGCGGGCGCTGGCTGCTCTGGCCGTTGCCTGCTGCTGGCCATGCTAGCACATGCATGCCAAGCTGCGTGCTACATACTGCTGGCCCTGCTGGCCATGCTAGCCATCGCTGCTGCGCGCCCACGCTCGCACGACGAAGCGGCACCGCTTGCTAGCCGCGTTCTGCTACGCCGCGTGATCGACTGCGCCCCGCGTCTTGTTGGCCGCCGCCAGCGACGATGCAGTTCCGCAGCCGCCAGCAATCTGCAGTGTTAGGGAACCCTAACGTGATGTCCCTGCTGGACACCCGCGAGATGGGCCGGCCCAACGCGAGCGACCGGAGATGGGCTGAACTCGGCCCGTGACGTCTGCGCGTGAAATTTTTATTTTAGCACTTGTACTTTTCCAGTTTATTATATAATTTTATTCCTGCTGAATAATTTATGTTTAAGTCCTTGGAAACATTCTGTTTTGCTAAAATTGTATATTTGAGCATTAAAAGCTACGGAAAGTCATTTTTAGGACAAAATTTCACGTTTAGAATGCGCTTAGCATAATATCTCTAAGTACATGCTTTTATATCATGTTTTACTACAGTAATTTTTTTTAATACTTAGTAGAACATTTTTAGCATGTTCTTTTAAATTTTGGAACGCCGTCTTATTGAAATTTTTGTATCAACATCGCTTTATGCAATCGATTACCTGCTGTAATCTGATGTGTTTTTGCATAAATCGCAGATGGTCGAATCATGAACCGGGAATTCGAGGAGTTGGCCCAGAACGGGATGAACTACCTGACTTGGGCCTCGGACGTTGGACTCGTCCTTGAGGGCCGCAAGCTTAAGGGAGTGCTGGACGAGGGGACCCGGATGCCCCCCCAGCGCCACCACTCCGGCGGAAAACGCCCAAGTACTGCACTTCCTCCGCCATCATCTGTGTACTACCTTGAAACAAGAGTACATGGCCGAACGGAGTGCTTCAGCCCTATGGACCGCCCTTGAGGCACAGTTCGCTAGGCTGAAGTACACCATTCAACCACATGCGGAGGCGGAATAGATGCGTCTGAGGTTTGCGGACTTCAAGACGGTGGGAGATTATAACTCAAAGTTACACAAGATTACTACCTCTCTTCAGTGTTGTGGTGTCACTACCACGGATAGTCAGAAGATTGAGAAAACTCTCTCCACGTTCCATCCATCAGCTCTCCAGAGTGCGCGGAACTACCGCCAGGAGAAGTTCACACAGTACGATATGCTTATCGACGCTCTCCAGGTGGCTGAGGCGCAGGATGAGGTTCTCAAAAAGAACTTCAACTCGCAGCCTTTCGGAGGGGGTCCAAGTCAGGAAACTTATGCAGGCGCATATAAGGTGCGCCAGCCAAAGTTTAAGAAGCGTGGCAAGAACGGCAAGAAGGGACCTAAACCTCCCCACCCGGCCAAGCACCAAAAGGCGGGTGTGGGGGAGGCAAGGCCCCAGGATTGCTTCCGTTGCGGCTCCAAGACTCATTTCTCCAGGCAGTGTCGGGCCCCAAAACACGTCGTGGACGCGTACAAGGCCAAGAAGGCGCGCGAGACGCACCTTGTCCAGGTGGTGGCACCACCGGCGCCCGCTGCGGCGCCCGTGATGATCCCAACACCCACTGTCGCACCCATTGTGACACAGAGTGAGGCGCTTGTGGAGGCACTTGTGGCGGTTCCCACGAACGCCACCGTGTCCATGGAGGTTGAGCACACCGTGCCCCCTCCAACACCACAGTTGGACATCGACTCTGCCGCGGTGATGATCGCTAATGAAGAGAAGATCAGCCAGCTCGAGATTGCGGCTGAAGTGAATGGATACTTTGTTGAATCCACCTAGATTCTCTTCATTTATTTATGATTCCTTTATGCCAATAAATTGATACAATTATTTCGATTTGGTTGTAAGCTCTATGAGAGCAATAATATTTGTTTCACCAACATTTATTTATTTATCAGCGATTGGATGACTTTGTTCTCATTCATTTATTCCATTATTTAATAGAGATGTTCATGTTATGTTCTGAAATATTTGAGCGTTTATTTATTAATGTAGCTTCTTCCTCGCTTCATTTTATTAATTAGACGCTATATTTTAGAACACGTGTGGCGCCCGCATGGAGGAAACGTGCCTTGCCGATAGCGGCACCACTAATACCATCTTGAGAGAAACAAAGTACTTTGAGTCCATCACTAAGATTGAGGGGAATATTACGACGATCGCCGGATGCGGTCCTCATATAGTTGGCTCCGGACGAGCCACTATTGTACTCCCCATGGGAACAACATTGATCATTAACGATGCATTGTTGTATCCGGAATCGACTCGTACTCTCTTAAGTTTTAAATATATTCGTGTGAATGGTTTCCATGTTGAGACCTATGATGATGACACGGGTAAGGAGTACCTAATCATCACAAAGCACGATGAAAATGGTAAACATGTTGTCGAAAGGCTTCCTTCATTCGCTACAGGGTTGTACTACACCAAGATAGTAGCACCGCCCATGTACACTGCCCTTAAAACTGTTTTTAGAAGCTCTGAACTTTTCAGCCTCTGGCATGATAGGTTAGGCCATCCCGGTCTTAGAATGATGAGAAATATAATTAACAACTCGAATGGTCATACTGTAAATGTGAAAAATTTCACAAATCCAGATGATTTCGTGTGCCCTGCATGCGCTACGGGGAAATTAATCATTCGACCATCGCCCCTAAAGGTGAAGGATGAAATCCCCGCGTTCTTGGAGCGTATCCAAGGGGATATATGCGGTCCTATTCAGCCCCTCTCAGGACCGTTTAGGTACTTTATGGTGCTCATCGATGCTTCCTCTAAATGGTCCAATGTTTGCCTGCTGTCAACAAGGAACCATGCTTTTGCAAAACTGATCTCACAGATCATATAAATGAGGAATAAATTCCCTGATTATCGTATAAAGTCTATTCGAATGGACAACGCCGGTGAATTTACTTCAAAGGCGTTCAATGATTATTGCATGGCAATAGGAATCAAAGTTGAGCACTCTGTACCGCACGTCCACACACAAAATGGACTTGCGGAGGCATTGATAAAAAGAATTAAATTCATTGCCAAACCGCTCCTTCAGGGTTGTAATTTACCAACTACATGTTGGGGCCACGCAGTGTTACACGCGGCCAATCTCATCAATTTTCGACCATCGTCCTACAACATCCACTCTCCTATGCAGCTTGCGCAAGGGTCGGCACCGAAAGTTTCCCACCTTCGTAGGTTCGGTTGCCAGGTATATGTACCTATACCACCCCCTCGGCGATCAGCGATGCGACCGCTCCGTAAGTCGGGGATATACGTTGGTTATGAGACTGTGTCCATAATCAGGTTCCTGGACCCCGCGACAGGTGACTGTCATACGGCCCGTTTCGCTGATTGTATTTTTGACGAGGATCTTTTCCCGACTTTAGGGGGAGATAATCAACTCCTTGATGATAAAAGTCGAGAAATTACGTGGCACGCCACAGGGATCCACGCAAATGACCCACGCACTGCTGAGTCTAATAAAGAAGTCCAAAAAATAATAGATTTGCAGTCTTTAGCGAATCAACTGCCTGATCATTTTAGTGACCTAAAGACTGTGACAAAGTCGCATGTGCATTCGCGCAATGCACCGGGAAGGGTTGAAATACCAAAGAAAAATAATGGTACACCCGCTCCCGCCCTTAGGCCTAAAAGGACGAGGAATCCGGTTTCTCAAATCCCAAGTACTCGGGGACGCCCGAAGAAAAAGGACAAGAGAGATTTATCACAGCCTACCCCTCAAGTGGGGAGCCAGTCGAGACCTGGCACAAGTACGGAACTTTCAGTGCACGAAATTCTGGACTTGAATTTTCCTATATCGGAAATACCCAGCAAAGATGTGTGCGGACACATTGGAGCGGGAAAGCTAAAGGACCTTGCTCCTGGATTAGGAAATCCGGTGGAGGAAGGAAATGTGCCTGATGCACCCCATGACGAAATGGCCATTAACTATGTTAATTTGGGTGAGTCAATAAATAGAGCCATGGAAAATGTCGACATATACTTTGCCACTAAAATTGCCTCAATCATAGATCCTGACACCGAGCCTAACACGCTCGCTGAATGTAAGAAGAGGTCGGATTGGAAAGACTGGCAGAAGGCAATTACTGCTGAGTTAGTATCTCTGAACAAAAGAGAGGTGTTTGGACCTGTTTGTCTAACTCCTTCCCACATTCGCCCCGTTGGCCATAAGTGGGTTTTTGTTCGAAAGAGAAACGAAAATAACGAGGTAGTAAGGTACAAAGCAAGGCTCGTTGCTCAAGGTTTCTCTCAGCGACCAGGTGTCGACTTTGAGGAAACTTACTCACCTGTCATGGATGGAATTACCTTTAGATACTTGATCTCAATGGCAGTAAACTTGGACTTGAAAATGAAACTTATGTATGTTGTCACCGCTTACCTATATGGTAACTTGGATTAGAACATATACATGAAGGTACCCGAAGGTATCCCTGTTCCGAACCAAGATAGAGCAAATAGAAGTTTATACAGTGTTCAACTTAAGAAGTCACTGTATGGACTTAAACAGTCTGGTAGGATGTGGTATAATCGTTTAAGCGATTTCCTTCATCAGAAGGGCTACACGAGCAATGAATCTTGCCCATGCGTTTTTATACGGAGATCACAAGATGGTTTTTGTATTATATCGGTGTACGTGGACGATTTGAATATAATCGGTACACCTAAGGATATTGAGGAAGCGAGTTCCTACCTGATGTCGGAATTCGAGATGAAGGACTTAGGCAAAACTAAGTTCTGTCTAGGTCTACAACTTGAGCATTCCCCTGCTGGGATCTTAATGCACCAATCAGCCTACACCCAGAAGGTGTTGGAAAGATTTGGATTTGATAAGCCTTATGCTTCTAAGACCCCGATGATAGGGAGATCTTTACAACGAGACAAGGACCCGTTCCGGCCTAAGGAAGAGGGGGAGGAAATTCTGGGACCAGATTTTCCTTACCTGAGTGCAATTGGCGCACTCATGTACCTCGCAAATTGTACACGACCGGACATTGCGTTCGCCGTCAATTTACTTGCTAGGTACAGTTCCGAGCCTACCAATAGACATTGGAAAGACATTAAGGACATCTTCCGGTATCTCCAAGGTACCAAAGATCTTGGCTTGTTTTACCGAAGGAACCAAGACCTTTCACTTGTGGGATATGCTGATGCTGGGTACATGTCAGACCCGCATACTGCTAAGTCTCAAACTGGATATGTTTTCCTATGTGGTGGAACCGCAGTTTCCTGGAAATCGTCTAAGCAAACTTTAGTAACGACTTCGACGAACCACTCGGAAATCATAGCATTATATGAAGCATCACGAGAGTGTGTATGGCTTCGACGGATGATCGGTCACATCCAACTGACATGTGGGCTGAACACCGTCCAAACCCCAACTATTATCTATGAAGATAATGCTGCTTGTGTTGCACAAGTCCAGACGGGTTATGTGAAGAACAACCTCACAAAGCATATCGACCCCAAGTTCTTCTATGCACATGAATTGCAAAAGATGAACGAAGTAAGAATCTTGCATACTAAGTCGTGTGAAAATCTTGCTGATTTGTTCACTAAGTCATTACCGGCATCTTCTTTCGAGAGATGTGTCCGTGGAATGGGTATGATGAGACTTAGGAAGATGCAAGGTTCAGGGGGAGAATCTTCACAAACTCATCGCTGAAATCTCGATCCCGATGATTAAGTACTTAACTTAAAATGTTAAGTGAGTTGTACTCTTTTTCCCTTTAGTGAGTTTTTATGAAGTTTCTCACATAAAAGTATACCATGTACTTTTCTCCATATTTTTCCCACTGGGTTTTTCGGAGTTTTGAGTCATGGATATACGGATAAACCCAAGGGGGAGTGTTGGGAAACTTGGGCCTCGTGTACGAGGCAGCCCACTTCGGTGGTGCGTGCAAGTCCACGTAATGGCCAAGTCAATCCCCCCACGTTTAACGTTAAGTGAGTCTTATCCTTCTATCATCTCCCCTCTATATAAATTAAATCATTGTACGTACTGTTGACCAGTTCCAGAGATAATAGAAGAGAGACTTTGCTCATACCTTCTGTCAATTTACTTTTATTCATGTGTGTGCCTCGCGTCTTCGACTACTTCGACTACTTCCTCTACGCTACACATCCTCGGGACCGGCCAGCCGGCAGAGGTTGTGTAACAAAAAAATACATCAGGCTTGTCCCAAACCCCCAATTGACTCGAGTCATGAACCGACGCTCACGCCGAAGAGGCAAGCGCGGCCGCACGAGCCCGGACCCCCCGGCGAAGCGCCGCCGAGGCCCGTCGGAGTCAGAGTCCGGCGAGCTGGAGGCCGCCCCAGTTCCGGTCCCGGCGCCGGCCGTGGCTCCGCCGCAGCAGTCGTTAGTGATGGTCGCTGGGCTGCCGCCCGGGTGCGGAGTGATGCAGCTCAAGTCGCGGCTGGAGGCGTACGGCCCCATCGCGCGCACCCGCATCGACGCCGCCGCGGCCACCGGGCACGTCACCTTCCGCTCCGCCGCCGCCGCCGCGGCCGCCATTGCCGCCTCCCTCGACCCCGAGTGCGGCATCACCATCGGATCCAAGAAGGTAAATACAGTAGATCTGTTTAGAGTTCACTGAAGCACGATGTTGGATGGATTCGGTAGCAACGGGGGAGCCAAATTTGTGCTGAGTTCGGCCAGTGCTAACATGGTAAACAACATCTAGCGAAACAAATGCGGTGAAGGCGTCAGCTTTCTTTACAAGGTTTACTTTTTGTGGCAAAACAGCTAGATTTGAAGGTAAAGGTGCAAACCAAACCATGTTTAGTGGTAAAGATGGAAACAAGCTATTTGATGCATCTTACGAACCTTGTTCAGATTTGGCATTGGTATTTCGTTTGCCCTTTTAGCTTCATATTATGATGGTGGGTTTTAGGCTTTTAGCTCAGTTTAGGCATGTGAAATGCTAATCTGGTTATTTATCTTTATAGCCTACATCGTAGTTGCGTTTTCTTTCAAGCATTCCTGATTTTCTTTATCTACATACTTGTTGAGCTCCGCAATGTGAGATTGGCACTCTGATACCCGTATGGGCATGATCTATAAAAATAACAATAATGTGATGAAATGCCTACACTTGCAAAAATCATGAAGACTAAGACCTAAGCTATATGTTATCAACCACATGTCATCAAGGATTGGATTATGTTGGTCTTGGCTTCCTCTACTCAGACTGTTGCAAACTTTGTTGGCCCAATTCGTGTCAAGCATTGCTTTTGCTTTGGTAACTTCTGGTACTTACATTGCTGTTTTATTTTCGTTGGATACAGGTTTTAGTTGTACAAGCAAGAGAACCGCTAGATGACCACAAAAGTGTAGTTCAATCTGACCCGGCAGATGCGACCAAGAATGGTGCGCGTGATGCTTCAGCCATCCTGTCCAGATTAGGTCCAAAAGCAATCCATAAAGCGCGAGAAATAGTCGCTTATGATGATCTGTTCTGATAGACAGCTTTCCTAGGTTAGTGAGGAACAGTTGGTCTTGTACAATACTAGGGCATTTAGCTGTGTAACTGTAACCTATGGATAGATCTCGTAGTGCTGCGTCACGGACGCAACTATTTCCTTTCTTCAGTATGCACTATGTGAGGAATTCTCATTGAGTTAAGTTGCTACCTAGTATAATTTGTCTTGCTGTGCAAATAAGCTATTTTGCATAATTACATGTGTACTATAACAAAGTGCAGTAAGCAAAAAGGAGAACACAAGCAGTGCTCTGGTAAAGCTTTCTCATCATCTGTTGTACTGCTTTATAGAAAAGGAATCAACTGGATCACTACAGGTAACGACTACTATATTCTGAGCCAGTGGTGCAGCGTCAATTTAACATTGAACCCTGTTTACATGCAACCCTCTGCCTGAAACTCCCTGATTGGCCAGCATATAAAGTACTCTCCTCCTATCCAGTGCTAGATACATCAGATCCAGTGACAGTTAATACGGATCAGAGGGAGTAGCAAATATTTGCTTGTTTTATTGTTTGAAGACAGAAAACAATTGAATTTAAAGCTCACATCAATCTGCCTTTCCTATAAATTATGGAAGAACAAGTATCCAAATACAAATTCTATACAAACCTTTAACCTATTATTTACAGATTGCAGTATTTGTGTAATAAGTTTTACCAGGTTTCATTCTCAGTGTTGGCGAGATTCTTTCTGCAGCACAATGCCTTTGGACCCTGCCAGTCATATGGATCATCTTACAGTACTACCTCGTCTTGGTGATTGTCGAGTGCTTCATCAACTTCACTCTGTTGGTAAAGCATTTTTCGTTAAGCAACATGATGGCTCAGAACACACTGCAGCTGAACTGGACGATTATGCTCTATTCTTGAAGCTTTCTCGTCTTCCTTTATGGTACTTGGCATGTCTGAGTCTGACTACTGTTGCTACAAATTGTCAATAAGGTAAACAAAAGAGGTAAGGAGAATTTCAAGTAACAAAGTGATGTTGGTAAGATAAAAGAAGAAATAAATTCTAGGTCAATGTCACCATAGGTTAAATACAAGATATAGCCTTATTACACCATTTGTTAAAAGAGGAAAACAGCCTAGTAAGAATATCTGACTGGCTGATATTCACAGGATGGTGTCAAATTGTCAATATGACTGGCTGTTTGCTGACACAAGTAGTTGGTCTTCTTCCACAGATTAATTGTTCAAAGAAGTAGATATCCATGTAACATTATCTGATTGGTTGACAAAGATCTAATTCCATCAGCGGTGACATGCACCGGCACTAGGCAGCTTCTATTCATAATTAGTTTATACAATTCTATATTTGATAAACCTATAATATGACTAGGGGTGAAAACGGTACGGATTATTTCCGACCGACCGACCGACCGGAGGCTCACGGAAGGCAAATACGGATTCGGTCGGATAGTTGACGGATACGGTCACGGATACGGATAGTAATCCACGGATACGGAAAAGAATGTGGTTTTTACTAATATCCGTCCGTATTCGAAGATATACCATATTTCACGGTTATATCCGACGATTATCTGGTGAAATATCCGGTAACTAATACCTCGAACCTCATGTGACCGAGTTTTAGACAAGATGAAACTTATGTACTTACATAACTCCGCACAAATCTTATCAAGCCACTACCATGTTTGTTAATCACATTTGTTGGAGGCGCCCTTAGGCCATAATAGGTAAAACTTAAATAGCCAGTTGGAAAGATAAGTATGAGTTACAAGAACATTTTTTGTACAATATATAAATTTAATTTGGAATAAGTTGATTGATAGTATTTGATATATGTTAGTCCTATGTTCAGTACGTCATCCGACAAAAAAATTATCCACAACCGAACCATATTCGCCCCGTATTCGATCCATATTCTTAACCGACATGATCCGATTCTGTATTCGTATCCGCACACTATCCGCTCCGACTCCGTATCCGAAAAAAATATGGTCAAGAACATGCTTTCACTATTATTCGACTGTATCCGCTCCATTTTCACCCCTAAATATGACCATGCATCCAAGTGTACAATTCAATAGGTTCTGATAATTAAAGAAAATATACATTAAGATCATTTATGATTTGGCTGAACAATTTGGTCAAATCAATAGTGTAGCTACTTGGTCAAAGTGTCACTGCCATTCTTCCGTAACACATATAAGACGCAATATCCATATGTTTTATAGCCATTGAAAAAAACTTTGTAGTGCATATGCTTTTCGTGATGCACTTCTGATTGATTTGACAATAAATTGTCTCCAAATAATACATGACATAAAGCTAGCTGAGGAATAACAGATAAAAATAATTTTTATCTTTTAAGCTTTATGAGAAAAGAGGAGCTTACAACCCCTTTGAAGGTCTGAATTGACTCTCTAGATTAGCCCTGTTCAATCCCTCCCTACCCCTTCTTGTACATTTCCCCATTTTTGTGGATATCTTACTACTTATTCTTCAATTAAATTACTGATAACCTATCTCCAATTTCACCCTGTTCTAGCACCGACCCAGGCCCTTTGGTAACGCCAACAGTTGTAGTGTCACAAAATGGCAATAACACAGCAATCGTGACATGACAAGTTTTGGCCACGCTGCAATCAAAGACCATGCGACCAGGGTCAATTTTTAAAACAATTAGACGAGGTTCATTCATAAATAGTTAGCAGAAAATTTTGGTTGTTCCAAAGAGTTGTAGGTTCTCAAAATGTCTACCCCGGGTTGTGTTTTTACATGTCTGATCAGTATCAATGTCCAGCATGGGATCGAACTGTTGCAACTTCTAGTAGTCAACAGACAGGAATCTTTGCTATCTTGTTGACATCGTCGTACCTTGTTAAGTTATAATTCTCAGGAACAGCATGTCATGGTGCAAAGGTACTAATGCATTAAGGTTACTAAGACTAAATGTATGCGCTTCACTGAATGAAAGCAATGAGAAAAAAAGAAAAGAAAAAGGCACATGAATAGAAGCTTTTATCCACTAGTAGCAGTAGTTGACAATAGGAGCAAGGAATCAAGGATAGAGATTAACCAGTTTTGCTCCTTGCAGTTCAATATCTCTGCAGAAGCGGACTGACAAACATTGAGAAGGAGTAGCTGGAGGAAAATCTTCAGCTGGCATTGCAAACAGGCGGGTCATT
This sequence comes from Poa annua, assembly GCA_026929855.1. NCBI lineage: Eukaryota > Viridiplantae > Streptophyta > Magnoliopsida > Poales > Poaceae > Poa > Poa annua. The sequence goes on along the minus strand of CM049428.1, from coordinate 115,975,229 downwards.
TTATCAAATTCGTCCAAGGTTAGATATGAACCAGCTTCTTGCAACCTCTCTGGTTCCATTATTGGCACTGTGTGGTCATCAGGTAGAAAGGAATCTTCGTCATGTGCACTCTGCAAAGAAAAATTTCGAGAAATGTTGAGACTAATACATCCACCAAGACTGGATTTAGGTTAATCAACCAAAATCACCTCTAAGCAACTTATATCTGCACCACGACTGAATGTCATCTCTATACGGAACCTCTTTGGATCTTCCAAAGGCACCTGTGATAGTTGTGGCATTGAAAATACAACAGCTTCATGTTAAGTATATCTATGTGCGTCCTAGTTGTTCCAAAAAAAACTCAGTTAATAACTCTAATGTAGCATAAGCGTCAAAAGCCATAGGACATGATCAGCACTATTATTCATTTACACAATTACCATAAAATGAATCTGGGAAGCATTACAAGCACATGTATTTGTATGCACCTGATCTAGTTGGTTGCATGTTCTGCTCCATTATTGTAATTATATTGGTGCAGCAAGACTTTAGGGATGCAGTGTCATCACTGAAACTATACAGCTAGACTGTTAATTTCATTATCTTCTTATCATTGTCAAGAAACAGATACTTAATATTCCCTAAAAATCATTTAAACAAAATGATGGCAAGTGGAATGTCAGAACTTGTTTATATCAAAAGACGGAAACTACATTACCTTTTTCCAGATATTTTTTCACAGTTTTTTATCAATATTGTAGCATGCAAGAAATCAGATGTATTTACAGAACCTGATAAAACATTTTTTTACCAAAAACAGAAAGATAGACATGAATAGTTTTATTGATTTGGTTTTCGTTGGTTAAGTTAGCAACTAAACATTACCATTGGTAAAAGGATCCAAACTCATGGCTAAGAATTATTTTTTAATACCTCTGTATTCTCGAACATGCGCAACACAATGTAACTCATATAGTCAAGTTCCTTTGTCTTAAATAAACCATCTAAAGATTTTTTGCAGATGAGACTCTCTTCTCCCTTTAGAGACTCGTCCAAATAGCAGTATCGAAGTACATTCATTAGAGAATGTATATGTGATTCCTGTGAAGAAAAACAATCTTCAGTCATGCTTATGAGGGAGAAGAAAAAGTCAACATAGAGATTACTCCAGGATACACGTCTCTTTTTGATAGAGTGAAACATGAGATAATTAATATTTTAGAAATTGCTCTATGATGTTAATCAACATTATTGCACAAAAAAATTAAAAGTTGAAGATCATCTACATACCGATGTAAAATAGAGCCTTGTTCGAACACGTCTTTCTGGTTCCACCACATTTGCATATCTGCACAAAGATTATTTGCATAACTGTTTTTATCATTCAAAAGTCAAAACAACTGGAATTAGCAGGATGCTTACTTTGGATCTAAGCAATAGTTTGTTTCTTTATGGGAATCTAGATCGACTGACTTCTGGTCTGTACTAGATCTTTCAAAACCCTCATTCTTAACACTATCATAGTAACACCTATCCTTTTGTTTTGTAGAAGATACTATTTTTGGATCATGACATGTGCTAGACTCAGCAGCAATAGCGACAATTTCTCTTCTGGTATTGTGCAGGTCAATCAGAATCTTGCCTAGTAAACGGCGTGCTATCTGCAGAAAAGGACAGAAGAAATAGGTTGTGATGGTTTCGACCAGAAACAAAGGGCAAAAAAGAAAAAAAAAACAAGCTTCAGTTTGGTAGAATGACTGCAGATTATCACAAGTTATCGATCTCTTACTTTCAGCATCCTTCCTATCTAAATATCCTCAGCTTCTCACTTACAATAAATACTGTATAATGAACAACAACTACACAAGATACAACACATAGAAGAAGCACAGCTTACAAGTTAATTCATGGACAGTACCTTTGAACCTATTTTGAGTTTCTGTTTCTGATTTATCCCGTACTCGTTTGGAATGACGCCATCAGCAAGCAACTGAGTAGTATAAATAACAAAATAATTAGAAAAAAGGGAAGAAAATGTGTCAAGAGATAGCACTGGAATGAGGAAGCATCAAATCACGAGTACATTTTTTAAAACTAGACTTTCTTTTGTCAAACTACCGAGGAAACACACTTTTAATATTTTGTTTCATTAAATCACACCTTTTGTGTTACATTGCCAAATCCCGAGGACTTCTTGGCTGCAGACCCCATGATCCCGCTGAGCCTGGACTAACTCCAGTATTGACTATGGGCTATGGCGGCCACACTATGGCCATGGCCATGTCCAGAACCATAATGCTGGAGACGGTCCAGCACTGCTGCAGCAGCTATGGGTGTGTCCCAATGTAAAAACATAAGCCCGAACTTCTCACTTGGGACCTCCATCACGAACCAACACCCTCATCAGTCATCACTATGACTTATTGGCTCCACTAAACTTTATTCTTCTTTTCCATTAGGTATTTAGGTGATAATTGATTGAGTGCAGATCAGTGTACAATCAGCATAGTTTGGTCAGTAAAATTTGACACATGGATAAGACGTCAAGAAAACACATTTCCATGACAGCTAGCGAAACACAGATGGTTGTACTTTTTTCGAGACAATATCCGATGGGTATCATTTAGATTCTGAGTAATATAAAAATATGCAAGCATGACCTGCAATTTAGTTATAATCAATGATATGTGTTCACATCATGGCCATAGATAATCTGTAGCTCGAATAAACTCTAAAACTGCCTGGTGTTGCTTTCACAAATACTTCATCTTGAACCGTTAGCCAATGAATAGTGGGTATCACATCAATTCTATTATATGTTGAGGATATGAAGCATGATCGGTTTACCTTAGATACTTTGAAGAGATCATGCAAACCATTAAGGCTGAGATGTGAGTTATGCAGAAGGTCGTACCTGGAAATACAATATTACGAGCGAAAATGTCACATCTGCATAAATGATGTGCAAAAAATGTCACTTTGCATATGATGTGCAAAAATGAAGAACTGCCAGCTTCAGAGAAGCATCATGGAAATTTTCATATGTGCAGGAATCTTCAAATATAAGAAAGAAAACATGAAGACATGTATTGGAAAGCAAACAATAAAAGAGGAAGGCGGCAAAACAGTGTTAGTAGGGTAGATTAAATTTCTTTACATTTCTGTTAGAAATACTTCCATTTGAAGTTCAAAGTGATCCACCAGTGCAGCATATACCTTTAGATGATGAGTGCAGCATATATAATACCAGTAGAGCAAACACTACTTGCAGGTAAGCTTAGATCCTCTTTGGGACTTTGACGGTTAGTATGAGGATCATAAGTTTATTTTTCTGTGACCCTTCAGTGAACTTAGTCTTGTACCAACTGATTTCTACAGCAGGCAATTAACCCACTATTCGTGTTAATTTCCATATCAACAATAGACAGTGTGACAGAAGGATAATTAAGTTATCAGGCACCAAAAAGCTGGTGGATATAGGTTTCCTCACACTTCCATTTCATCTTTAGCGAATTTTGGTTGGAAGAGGAACAGTGAAAATTATGTTACAGCTAGTTTTCAGGAAAGATGAGTACTGTTACTACCTTGCAAGCTCTTTGTAAGTGGATCTGGGGACGATAGGGATCTTATGGAGGAGTATGATACAACATATATTCAACTATTTTATAAAAATAAATCCAAACAAAACTAAAATCTGATGGGGATACCGTTACGTACTTGCAAGAGTCATATATATCAGGAATCTGTGTAGTGTCAAAGCGCCTGCATTGTAGTGGGATTTTGACAATGGTTAGACTAGGTTGCATTTTCAAAGAACTTTTAAGCAGGAAAGCACTCGTCAAGAATGTTAAAGCTGGGGAACATACTTTTTCCTTCCGTTGTAGAGACCCCTCTCGAGTTTCTTCCAACGGGCAAACATCAAAAGGAAGCTTTCGCTGCCACAAGGCAATCCAGCAGCCATTCTGTCCATGTCAATTGCTGTTCTCCATAGTGCCTTCGCTTGATCATAGGGTTGATTAGGCGAGTCACTATCAGTTGCGACCTCCTCATTTTCGTCATCAGAAAACAGCTTCACTTGTGCAGTTATCTCTTTTGTTAATTTAGCCTGATCAGACAAGGACAACCTAGTTACCATCAGTATCGGCCGTACTTTAAGGCATATATGTCTCTCCCTCCCTCACTCGCATTTTCCATGGCCAAATGGCCAGTGACAATTCTATTGAACACATGAGTCCAAAGTACATTGAATATGTTGATGGATGTTTGTTGTGCAGAGAGAAAAAAATAGGTAGTTTTGGCATGCTCCGGATCATCACAGTTGATTTGCTGGTGAGAGGGAAATAGAGATGAAGAAGCACATCTGTGAGAACCTATATGTCGTATGCTGAATGGCAAAACCAAAAATTGCAGCCAGATAACATGCACCCATTTTAACAAGAGGGTGCCCAAACCCCAGTATTGAGTCAAAGGTTGGTTCCCGACTCAAGAAAAAGTTATAATTTTTTAAAGGATAGGGATCAAGTCAACAAGCTCAGCATATAGTAATGATCAAGTCCACGAAGTGTTAATATAAAGTATAAATTTAGAATTCGAGGGAAATAAGAGAAGGTATCCAATGCATTTACCAAATCTGTTAGAAGCTGAGTGGCATTTGTAGACAATCCAGCCCCATCAACCATCCAGGGAAATGCTGCAGGTTCACTACCATTTGCAACTTTCGGAGAGATGATAATATCATGCAACTGAGCCTACAGGGTATGGGTATTTAAGAAATACTGGACCAAATATCAACATGGAATGCCATTTATGAGTAAAATATCCAAGATCCTAGTGATAGTTTCACTGGATTATCTTTGTTCTATGCAAAGATTTTTTTCACAAGTGTTCCATTTCTTTCTCAACAATCTAGTAGCTCCAGTTTTTTCAGTTTTGAAGATCCTGTCATACTTAAAATTTTCTTTCTATTTTTTCAGTTGGCACCATCAGATTCTTGGGTACTATGAGTTAAATTGTATAGTCTGAGACGCAAGCCATGGTTACTTTTGTTCCCTCGGCAAGCCAATTTGAAGGTTCAAACTAATATTCATATACGAGTTATGGCATTGGTATCTAAAGCACACCTTTGCTTCATTTATCTCATTAATACCATCCTGGAGTCCATCAAGCATAGATGAGTCCTTACTGACAAGTGAAACCTGGAGATAGCAAAATCCAGTGAATTTGGGTTTTGCTTTACTTCAACAGACATCTACTATTGATGAGAAACAAACCAGGATTGGCGTTAACTCCCCCTCCAAATCAAGAAGACCTTTTGCAAAAGCTGCGGCAGACATCTATAATAAAAATAAATTAGCAAAATATGTAAGCAATCAATCAAAAATTACAGTTCGGTACAAAGGAACAACTTTATCACTCTACTTTAAAGGGATTTTTTTTGTATCTGTGGCCTCTGTGACCGGCTCACGGGCCGTGGCATTTTTAGAAGAAACTACCATGATCACACCCCACAGAGGTCAAGCCTCGAACCGAAGTGGGCTGGGCAGACGCTCGCGATTCTGGCCAACTGAAGTGACGCTAACATGCTGAGTGTCACCAATGCCAAGTATTCAGAAAACATCCTGGATGTGCATCCAAAATACTACCAAGGAGTTCACATAATTAGCATTTACTATGTGGTACATTTATGTCGGAAGGCGTATGTGGTACATTTACCAAACAAACACTTGAGCTCAATTACTTCTCTGAAGTATGAAAGACTATTTTACGGCGTGTCACAGAGGACACAAATAAAAAAAATCCAATAGGGACTTACTAAAAGTGGAACTAGAATACTTGCTAGTAAATAATGAATCATGCCCTATGAAGGTACCTTTCCCCTAGATCATGTACATCCTACCATGTTCTAATGCAGATATAAGTAATTTGCCACTATTTGACAAGTCACTTATGTCCGCAGGAACCCAAAATAAGCTCGCTACCAGTTCTGAACCGCCACTGTTTCATTGGTTTTACCTTTTTAAAGAGATTTTGCACGATTGTGAGGCAAACGATCTAAAAAAGAACAAACTTTCTACTGTTAACAGGCAAAAAAAGCTGTTTTGCCAGAACTGGCCTGCTGACGGTAATGGTTCTCATTCTGAAATCCTAAAACCTGGTAAGAGCAAAGATAATAGTATAGCGGGTGTTGGCTATAAGATAGCGCCATGTCATTTATAGCCAACCTAATAGCCAACAGGCATAATAGTTGGCTATAAATATATACTACAGAAATGGCCCACCTTACAATCTCACGATGTGTCTTGGAGCACGTGTTGCATCTGGCTCTTATTTTACAACCCGCTTCACTCTTCTCTCCTATTCTCTCTTCCAACTAAGAAAATTTATAAGAGCAATGATAAAAGTATAGCCGGGTGTTGTCCATAAGATAGTGCAATGTCATTTATAGCCAACCTAATAGCCGACAAGTACAATAGTTGGCTATAAACATAGACTATTTTAATAGATGCCCATCTTGCATTCTCACAACGTGTCTTGGAGCATGTCCTACAACTGGTTCTTACTACAGCCCGCTTCTCTTTTCTCTCCTCCAACTAAGCAAACTTGCTCTTATTGCTGAGTAGGACCTATTGTACTTACTCTAATGCACCATGACGAACATAATATAGAAGCGGGAAATTGATATATTTTATTTCCTTGTCTTCTACCTTTGATAACCCAAGATTGCAAGAAGAGATACTACCATTTACCTGTACACGACCTTCATCTGAACTGTATATTTTCAGATCATGCCTATATGTGCTGTGCAGGCGAAGCAATCCTGGTCCTTCACCTAAATGAACCAAAGTTGCACAAATCAACACAACTGCCAAAGACATTGCTGCTTTGTGCTTTCTAATGGTAAATAATCACTTGAAGTTGTTTTACAGAAGTTTGAACAGAAATTATCTCTTTGGCAACCAACACGGTAAGTTTGCATGTAGACAATTTTATGTGGCAAATGGACCGAAATATATGAAGGCGTACTTGGATACATATTATTTCTGAAATATCTTCCCAATTCTTCTGCCTGCACAATTAAAAAATCAGATGAAGTCTCCCTGGCAAGATTTTACGCAGTAAACCAACAGGTAATCAGACATTAAGTTTTCAGAGATAACATATTACTACCAATAACTATTCCCTCTGTTTCAGATTAGATGTCGCTAAATATACTATTCCCTACGACAACTAATATGGAACGGAAGAAGTGTAAAATAAGAAGCTGAATAGTGTGAATTCGTTGAGTTAACCCTAAATTTACTACTCCCTCCGTCCCAAAATAATTGTCTTAAGTTTGCCAAAAATTGGATGTATCTAGACATATATTATGTCAAGATACATCCACTTTTAGCCAAACTTGAGACACTTATTTTGGGATGGAGGGAGTAGTAATAAAGTAAGAATCAACCAATCAACGCATAACATCATTAATACCCTAGAAACATGCAAGATGACAATTTACCCATAACATCTTAGTGAGTTGTATTAGCAAGGTGTCTATTGTATTGATCAAACAGTGACTTAACAAAATAATAGAACTTGAACATGTGAATTAATGTCAACCTGCTTTCTTCCTGCATGGGTTAAAACACCACCATACTTAAGAATCATGAGGGCTTCAATTGGAAACTCCTCCTCCCCTTCTCCACTACTTTTAGGAATGCATACCCAGTTTGATGGTTTTAGCTGTACTTTCCTGTAAATACCTGAAAAATGCCCACCCTGAAAGCCACAGGGAACTAAGATTTAATGGAAGCAAAAATTGTTGCATTCAGCAAAGAAAATAATACTCTACGACTGGAAAATGTGCACAATACATGTGTACATGTATAGTATATACTCCCTCCGTAATAAATTATAAGACATTGGCAGTGTACAAATTCAGGTAGCACAACGTCTTATAATTCGTTATAGAGGAAGTACCTCTCTATCTTATTCCTATATACTTCAGCACAAGTGTAAAAGGATGATAAATTTTGGATAAAGATTATTTTGTTAGCATTTTACGCGTATGTGCCATAAAGCATAAATTAAGGCATATATACCTCTAATGCATCATAATGAACGCATTGAACCTGCGGCTGAGCACGTCGTAATGAACACCAATCATAATGAACACGTTGAGTTTCAGGCAGCATTATAAGCCAGGACACTATTTTGGTACTTTCTCATAAAACAGCTTAGTTTCTACAATGACTTGTATGCTTGTGTTGAAGGTAAACAAGATATGCAAAGTGGTGCCATGTAATACATTACTAGAGCCATCCCCATAAATACTTAATAAACCGTGTTACCTCTTCAAGAACTGCTCTAACTTGACGCAGTTTCTCTGCATGCTCAACTTCAGCATCACTATCACTTTCACGGCCAGATCTGAAGTTCATAGCAATTTCTCAACTTCATTGAGGATGCACAAGAGAAATAATATTAAAGAATGTGATTTATGTTCCAAACATTAGAGGAATAATATGGTAGTAACATTATGGCGATCAGATGCTGAGAAACCTACTTACGGTGTGGTCCCTGCTTGTGACTGCCAACTTTCTAGAAGCACTTTTGACATGATATTATCTGTAAGTGTTTTTTGTGAATTACAGCAATTCAATGGCACATTGCAACATAATATAGTATTCTCAGTTCTTGTACAAAATGTTGAAGATGATGTGCTACACAGGATCTTAACAATACTTGCATTTTCCACACAACTAATAATATTGAGCACCAGTTGGACGAAAAGCAGTAAGAATAGGAACACGTTAAGAATAGATATGTGGTAGGGTATAGTGATAGCTTAAATCTCCATAATAAACCATAAAAGTAGGGGATCCTCCTGAGGTTCCAGAAAGTTACCTAGCACGCGGTACAAGGATTCTTGTTGCATCTAACAGATCTTGCAGCTGCAAGGCACTTTTAAGCTTCGCCTGCACTTAAGAAGCAGAAAATATGAAGGCTTTGAGAAAACTAAATAAAAACAACAAAGTTTTCACACCTCCGCGTGGGCCTTTCCGCCATTGTATTTCAGCATCAATTTTAGAAGCTTTTCTTGAGTTACTTTCAACTTCACCTTCTGCTTTGGTGTGCGATCCCCACTTGCATAATTTGCTTATCAGAAAGAAGTTTGATGGTTACAAATTTTGACATTCTTAATGACTATCCTTACTGGCGTATAACAGCTATGACACAGCGCAACTCTTCCGATTGCGTAGGTATACCAACAGTTCTCCTTTCTTGACATCGTACAGTATCTGGTTGTTGCGCTGGCTCACATATTTTCCATGGAAGATTAGCAGGAATGGTAGATGAAATATGTGGAGCTTTCTCATCAAGAAACATTTTCCTCAGAATGCATGCAGCATCGTCATAGTACCTGACGTGATGAGTAAATAAGACATGCTAATGACTTCTGGTCATAGTAATGAATGAAAACGTTACAATAATAGTTGCTGTCACAAAAAAAAGATGTTTACTTATATGAGCTTTTCACAAAACTCCAGCCATTCACGTCACATACATAAGATCTTGCCTCCCCCAGGTCACACCTCAGAAGATCAAAGCCACATACCTGCAGAAAAAGGGATGATTAGCATGGACATGCTGCGTAAGTGTATGTGGAAATTCAGATAGCTTAGAGCTTGGATTCTGCTCAATTAGATTTTGTCTCAAGCAACTACAGACATAATTTATAGGGTTAATTGGATATATGCCATTGCCCAATTCACAAGTTGGACATATGCCATTACAAAAACTGAAGTTTGATATATGCCACTCAAACTTTGCAATACCTCTATCTATGCCATTGTCTCCATTAAATAAAATAACTGGATAAAAAAGACAAGTATTTAACTACATAGTATCGTATTTATCATACTACACTTTTTGGCAGCAATTTTAGCGTCATCCAGGCGCCCAAAAAATACAAAAAAAAAATCAAATTTTGGTGAAAAGTTGACTTTCTTAGAAAAATCTATTTTTTTTACAGAAAATCCAAAACACTAATCTGAGCCTACTATTCAAAAACGAGTCAATTCTGGGCGCATATGGACCATTAACCTGAGATTTTAAGTTTTGTCCAGAACTTTTCAATTTTAACTGAGTGTATAACTGTTGTATAAGTTTTGGTAATGAACAAAATGGCATAGATAGAAGTACTGAGAATTTTGAGTGGCATGTTTCCAACTTCAGTTTTTGTAATGGCATAAATCCAACTTGTGAATTGGGCAATGGCATAGATCCAATTAACCCTAATTTATATTCTAGACTCTTAAACTAAGCCTATTCCTAGTGTTTGATTGAGTTATGGTCATCCAGAAAACGTTTCTCTGACTGTCACGTAATCAACTGACCTCTGCAATCAATTAACAGTTGACAACTAACAAATCCTACTGGTATGTTGGAGATGACTAGACAATGATTTCAACAATTATATCCACTTCTCCAATGGTACCCAACAACCCATAAGTTCTCAAGCAGTGCACACTTCCATCACAAGATATTAAAAAGGTCATATATTCAAATAAGAAAACACAAAAAAATTATAGCTAGAATTTTTTTGAACATACCGCTTGCCCGAAGGCTTGGCAAACATTCCATGCAATTTGCTTCTCAGTGGGGGTTAGTAAAACAGGATAACGCACCTTCAGGCAAGATACGAAATACATTAAAATGCTATTACACTAAGAAAAACAGTAAATAACATCCTCGCCAAAACAACACAGTATATAACATGTCAAAAAAACTGAAGACTGCATGATAGAATAAGGTGAATCCTACCTCTTTCCCATCAGAATTCCTCATGACAACCCCATCTACAACTGGTGATTTACGAGCTTCAGCGTGTGCGTACCCTGGCCCAATTGTATAAACCTACAACAAAACGCAACGACCTCATGTATATCTTTTTCCAGTTAACGAAAGTGAGAGTGTATCTAACTGTTTATTGCTAAATTCCTTAAAAAGAAGAAACTGTATCCATAATTCTATACAACTAAAAAAAACTCTAGGAAGCTTCATTGGCATGTGCACTAACGATGCATGCGACTACATTATTACAAATCATGAAAAATCGGCAAAAGAGGACACATGATGGCAGGTTGCTGAACACAATACAAGCCAAATCCACTTCCTTGTAACCCCTACACCAATGCTACCAGGAGATCGTTGATACGCAACACCAACTTCGCAGCGGTCAGGTGCAGAGGAGCCTAGTCTTCATGACGCCTCCAATGAGGAATTCGTCTCGCATCGTCGTTGCCGGATTCGACCAATGAGGCCAAATCCTAAATTGTCACCGCCATGGCGGCATGTATTAGGATGGGAACAGTGCAGTTTTTTCTCTATCTAGAAGTGGAATAGAATAACCCGGCCATCATCGTTGGGTTCGGATAACTAGACTGAAAGGATATCTACCTCCCTAAGTGGGTGTTGGTGTTGATGATAAATGATTTGGTAGCTAATTATGTTTATAAGGTTTGTCAACGTGTTGGTGCCGTTGTCGGCAATATAAGGTAGCAGGGATTGGATGTAGAGAATTGAGAGGGTCGGGAATAGCAAGTAGAAGATAGATTAGTTGTTTGTTGCTTCCCTGACCCACGGGATACGCGTATCACTAAAAAAAGGCCGACCTTCGCAAAGGTCGGTTTGGGCCACGCGCGCACTTCCTCAGGCCGCCACGTGGCGGCCGTACGAAACGTGGATCCGTTTCAGATCCAGATCCAAATCTAGATCCAGTTTTAGATAAGATGTACAAACCCACACAACACTATGTACAAAAACAAACTTAACTAGTACAACTACACATATATGGTTGTACGTACAACTACACAGACCACGTTGTACAGATCACGTTGTACAAGTAAACAACAGGTTGTACAGATCAGGTCGTACAACTATACAGATCAGGTTGTACAGAACATGACTGAACGTACAACTAAACAGATCAGCGTTGTATGTACAACTACAGTCAGGTTGAGTTGTATGTACAAATACGCATAACAAGTTGTACAAACTATACATAATCCAAAGTACAAAAGAAAAAGTTCGTCGAAACATGTCAACAATGGATCTAGTTTTGAAGATCTCGACGCAAGGAATTCAAAAATGAAAACGGTTCGTAATTCGGATAAACGGTTCTCAAGATATTTCATTTTGAAAAAAACGAAACTCAAAATAAATGCACTGCCCACCAGCAGGAAGCTGCCATTTGTCACGGGTGGAGGAAATGTGGGAATTGAAGACGAATGAAATCGCGACATGTGTCGGACTTACAGCAGACGAAAGTAGCCCTTCGCAAAGGGAGGCCTTTTTCTAAGGATTTTCACGGGATACACATGAGGACCAGCCACCAGGGGACCGGTGCACAAACCGATTCCAGCACCTGTCGTACGTAACTAGGACTCTATTTAAGTCTGACACAAGCTAACTCACGAGATACCCTTATTTTCCTAATGAATCCTGCAGTGGACTCTAGCTATGGATGTGGCAGCTGCTATGCTATTAAGGCCACAACATAGCTATTCCTCAACCTACTGTTTTTCCATTACAACACTCTCGCTTGTAATGATGTTCTAGCCATGTTTGTCACTAATAACATGATCAATACCAGCAAGGAGACCAAATCCTTGGCTAATCAAACATGATGGACAATCTTGCTCTGACGACTAAGTAGTGGCCCAAGCAAGTGTTTTTTATTTGGATCCCTCCGATAAATTATATAAGGTATTGGCTCTTTTTACAAAGAGGTTCAAGCCTTTTGGCTACGAGAGCTCAAAATAGCAAGGGACGCTCATCCAAGCCGAAGACGTTTTGCTAAGATTATGGTGATCCCAATCACTTCATAGTTGATTCCCCAAGCCCGAGAATTAAGACAAGGAGAAGGAGAAGGCCTACAAGAAGAAGCCCCTCAACTACAACAAGACTTGCCAAGGCCTTCATGGGTCAAAGGTACAACTCCAACTCCGAGACCAAGGAAGAAGAGGAGGTGGCGATCACGGAGCTAGCAATCCTTTCCATACCAAGGACGACCTCTTATTCAAGTACGACTCGAGTGGGGAGAATAAGAAATCTTCCATATGCCTCATGTCTTGGGAGACTATGGTTGTATGTCACGCCCTTGCTTCACCATTTCTCTCTCTTTGTGATATTGATACAAATATAGATGTGATTGCGATGATGTTGATGAGGAACAAGAATTTTATTTAAACAAATTTGGCATCTCTCTGATGCACGCAAGATTATGGAAAGTGTTATGGGATATTTCTTCGAGACTAGCGACCACATAGAATGATGTCAAATACTTGTCACTCTGGAGAAAGAGAATGTGAAATATCTTGAACACCTTCTCCATGAAGAAGTATAAAAAAATTATCATTCCTAATGAAAATATTTCATATAAAAAAGTTCTTGAAAATCTTGAATTTTGGAATGCTAGAATTTAAGAGGATTTTAATCACCTTGACAATGGCTCTAAGTTAGTAAAGTGTGGGCTTATCAAACTCATAGTCGAATGAGCACTAATAAGAAGCTCTTATCCATTGCTAGTACTTCTCGGTCTTCTCTTGCTATAATTTATGTGGATGCTTGTAAATCTAAGTATTTTGATGAGACAACATCCCTCAAAGCCTAGAATGCAAAGTTGAAGGCTGAAAAGAACCTCAATAAGCTTTGAGTAATCAAAGAGAGAATTTCGGCAAGGAGGGACTTGCATATACTCCCAAGTTCAATGGCAAGAGCAAAGAATGGTTGACTCATCCTTACCTCGGGAGCATGTTTGTGCAACATAAGCAAAAGGAGGTTGTGCAATAAGGTGGGTGGTGATGCAAATAGGATCAAAACCACTATCAATAAGAAAAATTGCGAGTGAGAAGCTCTAAACTGTAGGTGACCGAAGCATGGCTGAAATTGTTGGCGATCGTAAGGCGATCGTGACCTAGCCTCCACCAGCCCCGCCGACGTCGATCCCCGCCGGCAGCCCTCCCACCAAACCCCAACCCTCCCCACCCCTTCCCAGCCATGGCCTCCATTGGCTCCACCTCCCGCTCCGACGATCGTGTCTCCTCCGGCGGTCTGCGATGGGGTGTCTCGGATGGTGAGTCTTCTGTGCGCTCGTATAGCGAGGCTGCGCGTACTCCCCCGAGCCCTCGACGCCCTGCTCCGGCCGTGACTGCGCCGCCAGCCCCTGGCCCCGCGACGAGGACGATGGTGCACATCCCGATCTCATCTAGATTGGGACCCCGCTCGGAGATCCACGTGACCCGCGCGGCCGAGGTAGATGCGGAGGGCTTCCAGCAGCCTCGCCGCAAATACCGGCGCCGCCCCCGTCATGCGCCTGCACCAAACCCGTCGTCGCCGCCGCAAACCCAACGCAGCCCCTCGCCGGAGGCGCTCGCAGGGCTGTGTTTCCGCTGCCTTGATCACCGCCACCGCGTTCGCGACTGCACCGGCGATATCCGATGTCGCCGCTGCCTCATCTCAGGCCATGCCTCCCGCGACTGCGAGGCGTATCACAGGAGCATTGGCCGCGCGCCACCGCCCGCCTCACCACGCACCAACCCGCCATCTCCGCCCACCCCTCCTACTCCGGCCGCACCGACGCTCGCCGCTGAACCAGCGCGGGTCATCGTGTCGCGCACTGTTGAGATGGAGGCCACGGAAGAGATGCTGGCACGCGCGATGGTGGCCACCATCACGGGCACTCGGCCGCGGGTCTCTGCTGATGACGTCGCCGACGTCCTGTCCCGCAGCTTCGACTTCGCTGACGGCGACTTCAGCGTCCACCTCCACCACCCTGAGGATTTCCTGATCCTATTCAACTCCCGCGCCGCCAAGGATCGCATGAATGGAGACCACTTCGTCAAGAGCCCTCGATTCACACTATCATTGCGGCCATGGTGCAAGTTGGCCCATGCTGGCTCCGGTGGGTTTGAACACCATGTTGAGCTCGAGCTCCGTGGCATCCCCGCCCACGCCTGGCACCTTGCAACGGCAGAACATATCCTGGGGCCAAGTGTTTGGATTGAGCGCCTCCACCCTCGGACACGCTCCCGTGCTGATCTGTCAGTATTTCGGCTCGCCGGACCCACACACAATCCAGCATCCATCCGCCATGAAGCAATTCTTGAGATCGTCGAACAGCTGCCAAGCCTTACTGCCACCTCCACACCGGCGATTCGGACCCTCACGTACCCCATCCATATCGCCCTTGCCCGTTCTGAGCGCGACCGCAACCTTGCTCGCAGCGGCCGTGGACTGACCCCGGACCTGATGGAGCCCCGGACGGAGGTGACAAGCACGATGACACCAACGACAACCGTTCAAGACGTCAGCAATGACGCCGTGGTCGCAAGCGCAGGCGTACGCCAAGCGGCCCACAGGGCCGTGCTGACTGCGCAGAGATGGACGCGCTGGGAGGCACTCTACCTCTCGGATGCCAGCGCGTGGATGGTGTCGCTGTTGACGCCCGCTGGACGGACTCCCGCGACGCTACAACCTCGACGACGAACCAGACCCAGACCCACCGCCCGCGTCGAAAATCCAGAAGAGGAAAACGCGGTGGAGTGAAAAAACGTGCACGGATCGCGGCCGCCCTCGCCAAAGCAGCTTCTGCAGTGGATCCCAGGCCATCGGAGCCATTGTCTCGGACGGACGTGCATGGGGACGTTACAGCCGATAATGGCTCATTGGACAAGGACGACTCTGCTCCTGTTGATGGCCCTGCCACTCCAACTCATGTGTCTGATACTACACAAGGAGATAGCAGCTGCAGCAGCGACGACCTGTCCTCAGCCAACCAGCGCGTGCGTATGGATCAAGATGACCAGTCGACCAGCGAGGTTCCTGATTCCCAACATATTGAGTGCCGCACTGCACCCAACGGTGACCCTATGCCGGGACAGAGCGAGCCTGCAAGCGAGCATGCACCGGCCTCTGAGTTGGGCTCCCACGAAGACAACACTCGCCCAGCCGCCGTGGAGCAGGAGGAGATGATGGATGCCGACTCCGAGTCCATCTCTCCGACCTCGCCAATGACAAGACCCAGTACGGCAATCAGGCCCGCCACAGACCCTGCGACGACTCCATCCTCACCAACAACATCAGGCTCGTCCGTGTCCGCCGCCGCGACAGGCGCACCAATGACGACTCCGGCAAGGGACCCCGCGCGGTTCGCCTCTCCTCCGGTTACGCTGCGCCGGCGGCGTCCAAACCCAGGTCCCACCGCGCCAAGCCTTACCCTAGGCGAGTTCCTATCAGCGGCCACAAAGCCATTGGGTTCTGTACTCCCCACGCCTGGACGCAAGCAGCAACCACTCAGCTTCGCTGCGCCACGCCGTGGGCGCTCTGCAGCAGCTGCTGCCACTGGTGCCGCTCCTCGCGTCACCCCCTGCGCCAAGGCTGCCGCTAGGCCAACTGCGGAGCGACGCGCACAAGTCCAGCTGCTCCGCACCCTGGGTATCATTGGAGTGGACCAGACAATCGACGCTGAAGCAATGAAAGCCTATGATGGCGTGTTCACCACGCCCATCCCCATTGATGTCTTGCGTGCAATGGCTGCGTTGATTGGTCGCCAGCTCCCTGATGACCCGACAATCGCGCCGATCACCACGCTGATCGCAGGAGGCGAGACTGTGGCCGCGGCTTAGCCATGCTGCCACGCCCGATATGTCGATCATGTTCTTCATGGATCACGGCCTCAAGATAATAATCTGGAATGTGCGCGGCCTAAACTCTCGCGCCAGACGCATTGCGATACGCTCGCTCATCCTCACCACCGACGCATCCATTGTATGTTTCCAGGAAACAAAGATGGAGTCTATCTACTTGTCTACCATCCTAGAAGCTCTTGGCTCGGAGTATGATGAGTACGTGTACCTGCCCGCGATCGGCACGCGCGGCGGCATCTTGCTTGCATGGAAAGGCAGAGAGGTGACGATCACCAACCAGACGTTCACGACGAACACGTTGACGGCTCAGGTGGCGACACATTCCAGCGCTGCCGCCCCTTGGTGGCTCACTGTCGTCTACGGCCCGCAGCAAGATGATGACAAGATAGCGTTCCTGCAGGAAATTCGCGACACTCGCGCAAACTGCCCTGGCCCCTGGATGCTATGCGGAGATTTCAACTTGATCTACCGCGATGAAGACAAAAAAAATGGAAACCTCAACCGGCGCATGATGGGGCGCTTCCGTCGTGTTATTAATGATCTAGCCCTAAAGGAGGTATACCTCAATGGCAGACGCTATACGTGGTCCAATGAGAAAATCCCGCCGACACTGGTTCAGCTTGATCGCGTCCTCTGCACCACGGACTGGGAAGAACAACACGGTGAAGCCCACCTCCATTGCCTTGCCTCGGTGGTTTCAGACCATTGCCCGCTCATCCTTGACTGCTCACCAATGCCTCACGTCCAACGGCGCTTCCACTTTGAGGATTATTGGACAAGGATTGATGGGTATCAAGATGTGGTTGCAGCTGCATGGAACTCGGTGGATGATGCGGACCCTTTCCGGCGCATCATGCGACGCATGCAAGTCACCGGGCGCATGTTGACAAGCTGGAGCGCGCGCACCGTGGGCACCATCCGAGACAAGCTTGCGATCTCTCGCGAGCTGCTGATGTGCTTCGATGCAGCCCAAGAGCTGCGCCACCTAACACCACACGAAGACTGGCTGCGTCGCACGATTAAGCTCAATTACCTCGGCCTCGCCTTGATTGAACGAACACTGGCACGGCAGCGCGCGAGGATCGCGTTCTTGAAGGATGGAGATGCGAACACATCTTTCTTCCATCAACAATGCACTTACCGCAAGCAGAAGACACGGATTCACAACCTGACAGTGGATGGCGTCATCCTCACCGATGCAGACGACATGGCAGCGACGACCTTCGCGCACTATGACTCTCTGCTTGGTACAAACATGCCACGAGACTGCACACTTGACCTTGAGCATCTCATTGAGCCTGCCGACCTGGAAGGCCTTGATGCACCGTTCAGTGAAGACGAAATCTGGCAAGCCATCAAGCGCCTCCTCACGCGGAAATCGCCTGGACCCGACGGGTTCACCGCGGAATTTCTACGCTCATGCTGGCCGGTTATCAAGAATAATTTTGTCAGTGCCTTCCAGCAGCTTTACGAGCTCCGCGGCCGTGGTTTCTGTCGCCTGAACCAAGCGCTGCTCACGCTGATACCGAAGCGCGCCGACGCGGCCTGCCTTGGTGATTACAGGCCAATTAGCCTAATTCACCTCGTCGCCAAGATCTTCGCCAAGGTGCTGTCACTACGCCTTGCGCCGCACCTCAACGACCTAGTCAGCCCCATCCAGAACGCGTTCATCCCCGGGAGAAGCCTGCACGATAATTTCGTCCTTGTGCGCCAGTCCACGCGCCTTCTACACCAGCTGGGCGCGCCGCGAGTGCTGCTAAAGCTGGACCTGGCAAAAGCCTTCGACTCGGTGTCGTGGCCGTTCCTTTTCGAGGTCCTCAGGCGATACGGATTCAGCGATCGCTTCCTCGGGTGGCTGGCTGTGCTACTCTCATCGGCAAACACGAGGGTTCTCCTCAATGGCGTGCCTGGTCCGCCAATTTGGCACCGTCGAGGCCTGCGCCAAGGGGATCCCTTGTCGCCACAGCTCTTTGTGCTCGCTGTGGACACCCTGGGACGCATCTTCCGCCGCGCGATCGAGCTCAACATACTGCACCAGCTGCACCCAAGACGCACGATCCCCGTCATCTCGCTGTACGCCGACGACGTCATCCTGTTCTGCCACCCATCGCAAGGAGACACTCTAGCTGTGAAGGAGATCCTACAGCTATTTGGACGCGCCTCTGGGCTGCGCGTTAACTTCCAGAAGAGTACGGCTACGCTGATCAAGTGCGACATCGAGGAGGCGGCGCCCGTCGTTGCAAACCTGGGATGCCCAATTGTTGATCTTCCAATCACATATCTGGGCATCCCACTCACTGTGCGACGCCCCACCACAGCCCAGTTGCAATCCGTGGTGGACAAGACGGCCGCCAAACTCCCCACTTGGAAGGCACACCTCATGGATCGCGCCGGCCGGCTCGCCTTCATCAAAGCTGTCCTGAGCGCGATCCCAATTCACCAGCTGCTTGTGCTAGCGCCGTCCAAGAGGATCCTCAAACTGCTCGAAAAAATTCAGAGAGGGTTTCTATGGGCTGCACGCGCTGAAGCCAACGGTGGCCACTGCCACGTGAACTGGCGAAGGGTCTGTCGCCCAATTCAGCTTGGTGGTCTTGGTGTGCGTGACCTGGAGCGCACTGGCTTGGCCCTGCGCACCCGCTGGCTCTGGTTCAGCAGTCTAGACGACAATAGAGCATGGAGTGGACTTGACCTGCAGTTCACACGCGAGGAGCACACGTTCTTCTTCGCGTCCACGGTGATGATCCTAGGCAACGGCCTGCGCGCACGCTTCTGGGAGGACAAGTGGATTAATGGACGCGCAATCCCACAAATTGCGCCACAGCTATACACTCTCATCCCCAAGCGACGACGCAAGAACAGGACTGTTGCTGAAGGCCTGCTTGACCACCAATGGGCCACAGACATCCAAGGTACTCTGGGCATTCACGAGATTGGGCAATACTTGATGTTGTGGCGGGTGATCGAGGGCGTCGTCCTCTCAGCAGAACCAGATCGCTTGCACTGGCTCTGGACTGCCAATGGCAAGTACACCGCGGAGTCGGCATACACGGCCACCTTCCATGGTTCGCTTTCCTGCCCGGCGTGGAAGTTCACCTGGAAGACATGGGCACCGCCGCGAGTCAAGTTCTTTCACTGGCTTGCCAACCTTGGACGCTGCTGGACGGCGGACCGCCTTGCTCGACGCGGCCTGCCACACCCACCCCGCTGCCCGCTTTGCGACCAGGCGCCCGAGACAATTCAACACCTGCTGCTGGAGTGCTCTTTCACCAAAGGAGTATGGCATGAAGCCCTATCATGGCTGCGCCTAACCTGCCGTGTGCCTAATGGCGAGGACTCCCTGACGACCTGGTGGTGCAATGCGCGTCAAAGCACGCCAAAACCCATGCACAAAGGACTCGCCTCCGCGGCGCTGCTGATCCCTTGGATGACGTGGAGACATCGCAACCCCATCGACTAGCGCCCTAGTGAGCAAGATCAAAGAGGAAGCTGTGCTGTGGGCGAGAGCTGGTGCATTGGGCCTGCGCGCCATTCTCCCAAGCACCTGGGATGTTCATTGATTTTGCTACTTATCAGTGTGTATTTGGACCTCCTAGGAGGATGTAACAACTCTGTCTTTTGCGTTTCCTCTAAAAATAAGAAAAATTGCACCTTTGACATGTCATATGTGATGGAAATGTCTTTGCTACATATGTCGGTGCTCATAATGTTGGATATGCTTATAGGTCTCATTCCATTTGGGTTCCCAAGGCCCTTGTTACAAACATGAAAGGACCCATCTTCAAGTGGGTACCTAAAATCAAGGCATGATCCTTGTTTTGTAGGACTTCTCTTCTGGAGGAAACCATAGGGGGCTAAGGTAAGCGTCCAAGTCGTGGATCTGCTCCAAGAAAGTTTGTGAAGGTTGGAAGACCCTCAAGTTCCTCAAATAGTGAAGTGGGAAAGTACTTTGTTGAGCTTGCTCAAGGGAGAAGAGAGATAGAATCTGGGGATCCTTCGTAAGTTCGTATGTTGACCACGGCCTGTCCAACGGAGATTAGAGTTCCCCCCAAGGAACTTAAATTCGAGACAACTCTTGTGCCTTTGTCTTCGTTTTGGAGAGT
This sequence comes from Poa annua, assembly GCA_026929855.1. Classification (NCBI taxonomy): domain Eukaryota; kingdom Viridiplantae; phylum Streptophyta; class Magnoliopsida; order Poales; family Poaceae; genus Poa; species Poa annua. The sequence goes on along the minus strand of CM049428.1, from coordinate 115,954,453 downwards.
CCCTGTCGTCATTGGGAGCAGGCGGGGAGGCCGCCCCAACAGTAGCGACTAGACCGGAGGGGGCAGCGGTTGCTGGTTGGAGGAACCCTAATTTCCCTCCTAGGTCGCACACAGTTGCCCAGGGGAAGTACCGGTTGATGTCATACAGCTATAAAAGTAAGGTGTTTCCATGGAAAATTCTAACAGATTAAGAAAATAACCATAGAGTAAGTAAGAACTTTGACTAAAGGAGCAATTGTTCAGTCGCTTGAATTAATAGAGCTATATTTCTAACAGTCCATGTGTAGTACCCACAGACAGCAAGATAATGGTGGGCACTATTATATACCAGATACGTAAAATTACATGATACATTGTATTACATGTATCATACATGATTGCAATCTTGGTGATCACGAAGTGTTCAAAAGCTCTGCAATCAGTTTGGTGGGCGACTTACACCCAAGTAAATTACTCCATCTGTTCACTTTTATAAGGCATTCTAACTTTTAAAAAAAATACCGCATCTAGACATATCTAGTGTGTAGATTCACTCGTTTTGATCCGTCTAGTCCATATTGAAATATCTAGAATGCCTTATAAAAGTGAACGGAGGGAGTACAGGGTTTAAGACATTAGTTGCTTGCATACTTTAATGGTCACACATGATGATGAATGCATATTTTTTATTAGTGTAAGCTAGTTGCACATCCCTCATTTTCACATTATGAGAAGAGCAATATTATGATAAAAAATAGTAATAAATGTGTAGTTTGTCACCTTCACATCTGTTCCTCCTGTAGGCATGAACTCCTCGTAAATGTAAGATCCATCTCGCCTCACCTTCCTAACATCTGGATAAAATTCACTAGATCTATTCCCAACCTATGCATGAATATTTGGGGGAATTTTACATCTAGTCAGTGCATTTTCAGGTCCTGTACAAGTAGACATGAAGTTGAAGAACATGCTACTACTATTTGATGAATAAAAGACATTAACTCAGTCATGCATATGTGTAGCCTATGGAACACGCGACCTTCTTGAGCAAAGCCATATATTCATTACCCATATGAAGAAAAATATATTAGCATTTATTCATTTTATACTACATCACATATATAGCAAAGAACTATGCAAGAGTGGCAGCAAGGAGGACCGACAGCAGTTAAGAAACAAAACAGATAGGTGAAGTGTTAGAACATAAAGCAGATAATATGCTAGATAATTATAACAAATACTGTATTAGAGTATGCTCATTTTTGGTGTGATTCGCCTGTAGCCTGTTTCAGGTCTGTACATAACAGTGTACCTCATGAATAAAACAAGGCGGATTGCTTCTGGCTTTTTCTCGAGAAAGAAGAAACAACTAATACTGAAGTAATTTCTGTGCTATCAAATCGGATTTTCTTGACATAAGGAACCTGATTGCAAACTTCTACCAAAAAATATGTGTAATGGCTTTCTTGCAGGAAATGTAACTAAAGGCCAACAGTACCTTACGGAACAATTCTTTCATTCCTCCACCAGCATAGCTAGGATAGTATATCATTATATTATGGTCATCCCCTTCATAAAATAAAATTAATTAGGACCACACCATTTTTATTCTAATACTTCTTCACAAGATAAAGGTAGAAAAAGGTGACTAGCAGTCAAGAGCAACAGTTTGACAATTAAATTGCAGTAACTTTGGAATATGCAAAAGTAGTGATCATGGATGTGTTCTCTTTAAGTAGAAAGCCACTGGACTAAACCACACAGCTCTAGATTTTTTTTATTAATAGATGCATTTGTGTTTTGTTTCGTTCTAGTTTCAGGCATTTGACTATTCTCTGTGTTTTTAAAAATTATATCATTAATACAAAAATACATTAGGTAATCCTCTAGTTTTGCTTAAGAAAATATGATTCATTCAGATACATGTTATTTATTTATTTTTCAGAGCTTTACTAATCAAACACGGACAAGTTTACAGAAGTAGTACCAGGATCACAGCTATCAATCTCCACGCAGGGAGGAACAGCCTTCAGCAGGACACCCTCACACCCAGTTCTAAAGCTAAATTTGGCAATATTATGAGCAGCAACATTGCCCGATCTAGCTACCTTATCAAGTCTGACACCTTTAAGTTTTTTCACCAAATTTTTGGCCTCAGCTAGGATGATCATGACAGCAGACTTACAAGTTTCAGAGCTTTTAAGAGCATTATCACACTCGATAATGACCTCTTTGTCAGCTAAGGGAAGCATGGCTTTAACTCCTTCCTCATCATTCAGATACATGTTGATATATGCCGGATGATAGTTTACTAGATGGAAAAATTGAGCAATCATAACTCCTAAGGAGATAGTTACGAGTTGGTGTAGGTTAGGCCCTAGACGCATATTTGCATGCTTAGTTTCAATCCATGCAAGATCTTTGCAGTGTGAGTAATACTCTGCTTCCTGAGCTGGATCTTTTGTATAGTTAGTTTGCAGGAAGCATTCTCCTGCAAACTCGATTTTGTCTTCTAAACCTTGTGCCATTGTTCAAGGTATTTTGGCATACATGTATTGGGCTGAAGGAATTCTTAGTGTGAGGCAGTGAAAAACAAACACGATGGAGGAACAGAGTACAAAACATATTAATCAATAGCTTTTACCATCGATGGGTTTCTCCACGAAAGGCTTCCAAAACCGTTTTCCATGAATCTCAATAAAATCATCATGCTCGGTAAAGTAGTTTAACTCTTGGTTAGGATGCAGTCTTCTGACAACAGCATAAGTAGGAACAGGAACTCTGAACAATTTGAGGCGCTGAGAAAGCAAAATAAAAATATCAACAATTTGAAGAGTGCATTAACTTTTTTCCATAATAAAAGGACTGTTCTCCAGATCATCATAGATTGTTTTACTAGTGGGTGGTGGTGCTGTATCAGGAAGTAAAATAATCTAACATAGTCATGAAGTAAAATAATCTAACATAGTGCACTGATTGTAACCAGCTTAAAAACAGTCTGTAAAAACCTCCTAGGAGGATGTAACCCAACTCTCTCTTTTCAATGAAATAAAACGCAAAGAATCCTTTGCGTTTTCTCTAAAAAAAATGAATAGCTTCCGGAAAATGAACAAATTCATATGTTTTTTCAAGTAATTGTGGAATTTTAAGGTTCAGCAATACTTGTTCAGACATGATATGGATACTATTAGTGCATATTCACTTCAAGAAAATTATCTTATGAAAGGGTTTAAACTGTCATCCCTATGAAAATAGCAGGAAGTAAACAGCTTAAGGCATCTTCTATAGAAAAAATAAATGCAGTTGAGCTCCAAAAGAAAATTAATGGTGGAAATAAACATATATAGATCTGTAATCTTTGAAGCAACAGTTTGCTATGTTATCAATAGTTCAATACCTCATATACTTTGCTGCGATCATGAAGCAGGTATTGTGGGTCCAACTCATTCACCAAAAAAGGCCTACATAACAATATATAGAAAAGTGACTAAATTAGATTGTGGAACTCCTTTAAAGTAAAATACATAGTACATTTTTTTAAAATAAGAAATGTATCCCCCCCCCCCCCCCCCCCCCCCACCACACACAGAAAGGTAGATAAAAGTTAAGTTCATGTCTTCAGCTTTGCAGCATAAATAATAAAGTCAGAGGAAAAGGTATATATGATCCGTAAAGAACTTCTTCATTTCTTCGGTTATGGGAAAAGGACATAGAAGAGCTGACATATAGTAATAATAATGGAATAGCGATAGAATTTAAGAACCGTTTTGGTGGATATAATTAATTTTGATAGTTAAATTGGTCATGGGAAAATTAAAGGGCAACTGTATCTGCATAACTTTCTAAAAAGGTGCAAACCTTGAAAACAAAAAGGAAGGACGTATTTGAATGAGGACTAGAATTCCATACAGAAGCCACACATAGATATTCAGTCATATAAAGCATACTCCAGAACAATAAATTCTGAGAGACCCAATATTGCCATCATGATAATGAGAAAGCGTTTAACCTGCGTAAAACAGCATATTTCTCCGCCTTTTCTAGTGGATAACCAGCTGAATAGAAGGCGATTAGACAGTCACAAAAAGGCCAACTGACAAAAAAGTAACAGTGGTTAGTATAATATGACACAACTTGCACTCTGGATGGTGTAAAAAAACAATGGTGACATATAGTAATACAAAACTGACATCAGAAGTGCATGGATAATGGATATTTAGCACCGCAAATAAAAAACTCTAGGATTTATAACACACAGAAAGATATTTCTGGTCACCCACAAGGAATAAATATGGATACGCTAGAGAAATATGTAGTTCATGATAAAAGTAGGGTAAAATGTTCCATTCCACTAGTCATGGTTTAAATCTGTTTAATAAAGGCATGTAATATACCCACTTTCCTTCATCCTGAAAATTCAGAAAATTAATACTGAAGAAATTCAAATTCCGAGAAGACTTCCCCTACACATTTGTCATTTGTCAGTTATACCTTTCGACGGGATCTTCTAGAATTACCTTGTCACCAAAAATTATAATCTGTGTACACAAAGCATGCATATTATTTCCAGTCTTGATGACCAGGACGAAAAAAAATAGTAAGTTAGCTAACGAATTAGTTTCAAATATCTCTTGCAGGAACACCATATTAACTAATAACAGTGTAAAACAGAGACGATTTTGGAGCCATACCTCGAACTCGCCGAACGCGTGCAGCCTCTCAAGAATCTGCTCCATGGGAGAACAGGACACCTGCAAAAAAAAAACAGGAAGAAACAACGGCAGAAGCTGTCAGGTAATCCTGTCGACCACGCCGCGCATTGCGGCCAACCCGAGAAACAGAGCATCACAAGAACTCCAGATTTCTCTCCCCCAAAAGCGCACCTTCTTCTCCATGACGCAGACGCCAATCTTGATCTTGCCTCCGCCGCCGCTGCCATCGTTTTTCCGCTCCATCCGCTCGCTCCCCACCCGTCCCGTTGGAAGTAGAAGTTGCAGCAGGAACGGGGATGCTTGTTTCTTGGATATTTCTGCTCCTCGGGGCTAGAATCTGTGGGTCTTTATGCTTACGGAGAAAGAGGGGAGGGAAGTGAACAGAACTCACGAGGAGGGACTGTGGGAAGTGATCACTGTGTGATGACTGAGAGGCTTTCTCTCCACGGATCGCCATGTTTGTTTATGTTTTCTCTTTTGACCCAGCGACTTTATGTTTCTAATTATCATTTTACTTTTATTAATGTGATGCAGCCAACAGACCAAAATCTTAGATTCGAATGGGCATGGCATGCAATCATGCATTTTTAAAATCATGTGACCTTAGACGCTATTTGGAACAAAGGAAAACATGAGAATTTTGGTGGAAAGTGGCATTTTGGATACTCAGAAGCATATGCTCCCGCTTTTTTTAAATCCGATTTTAACATATTTTGGAACGTCATAAAAATTTGGTAAAAAAAACATTACGTTCTCGACATTCCAATGTGCTCACAAAGTCGTTTCACAAAAAAATCGATGCTTTTAATGTGATACAGCCTACAGACCAAAATCTTAGATTCGAATGGGCATGACATGTAATCATGCATTTTTATCATGTGAATCAAAGAGCCCTTAGACCCCATTTGGAACAAAGGAAACCATGAGTATATCTCCACATTCTAATGTGCTCACAAAGTCGTTTCACAAAAAATCGATGCTTTTGGGTCATGTGTAAATAGACAAAATATATGTAAAAAAAAGTTGGTGTTTTCACGAAACTCGATGCGTGAAATTTTTGTTCAATTTTTTTGACATTTTATAAAAATAGCAGGATATACCCCCATGTGCCAAAGTTAATTTCCGAGAAATTTTTCAGGACTTATAAGAAAAATTACTGTTTGGGACAAAGCAATGGAAGATATTTTGAAGCAAAACAAACATGAAATTATACTCGTTTCTCTTTGTATATACTCCCTCTGCCCGTGATGTAAGATGTTGTTACGGGACATAGGGAGTATGATTTATGTATATTTTTTCACGTGACATCCAAATTCAACTGAATTTTTACAGTTTTTATGTGCTTTTGATACCCGTTTCGTTGGAATAGATAGTATCTGACTCTTCAATTCCTAGATTTTTCCTCTTGCTATGTTTTGATTCCTGCGTTCAAGGGTGTACTATAATCATTTCAATATGCATAAAACTTACTATCATGCATGACATGCGGAAGAAAAAAAAGACAAACACTAGTGCACCCTTATTCTAACAGCCAGTTTGGCAACAATGAAAACTCTTTTTTTTAATTAGGATTAGGAGTATTATACATGAGCAAATATCTGAACCGAAATACATCATTTGCCATGGCCCATGGGAGCTTCAACTATTGCAGACGGGCATACAGCTGTACAGACTACAGAGCAATATTATCCACGATAAGAGGCATCGGATGCATATCTCATGGCTTTGAAACAAAAGGATGGCTATGAGCAAGACAAACATTCTCTAACGAGACACGGGAAAGAACGACCATTCATACAGAAGCTAGCCACTCTTTAGTCTTGTACGACTGCTTAATGTATGATGACTTTACATTATTATACGTATTAGGTGAGTCAAGCAGGCCACAAATTAAGAAAGACCAAGTGGGAATATTTTACTGAACATTCGTCTAGACCCGGAATATCCCATGGGAAGAGCGTACAAAGTTAGGCCAAACTGGCCGGTATACGTATTCCTGACCCGGCGGGCGCTCCGGTCGCCGTCGACGTACGTCCAGATCGATCGTAGCGGCAGCACTCAACCGGAATATCCCAGCCGGGAAGGCGTGCCGACCAAAAATCCTACTGCTACTGATACGGACACCATGCATTCCAGGACATCCTGGAGCTTTCCCTGACATGTTGATGATGAGTCAAAACAAGGATATAAAATACCCTTAAAAAAACACGGATATAAAATGTCGGTAGGCGTTTGTTGTATTGGACCTTTGGTTCACTTAAAGAGTCGTGTATACAACTGATGGACCAAAACATTTCTACATGACTGGATATACATATAAACAAGTCTTAGGTTCTGCCTTTCTAGTGTCACCTTTCCTTTGTTAATTTGAATATTGGGTCAGAGCATATTGTTTTCTTTTCTTTTTAATTCCTGGAACCTAATGCAACACCTCTGTATTTATGTCCCCAATCCAGAGTATGGTCGCACGGTAGCAAATATGAATGCCATTCAACAGTTACAACGTCTCTTATTTATTTTTCAACGTTTCGGATAGTTGAGGAGTACAATTCACAAAATGAAAACATTGTTGTCCCAAGAGTATTCCATCCATGCACACTTTGTGCTCATCTTTCTCGCATACTGAGTGGACACGGGGTGAAAACGTCTGGTACAACAACAAACCAATCTGCCACTAAGCCAGGCTCACGGCGACGGTAAATCCACTCCCACAATACACGCCGAGTGAAGAAGCTGAAGAGTGTGAGATATTGTCACCTAGATTTACTCTCTGAGGAACCACCTGATCACAAGTATCTCCCAAGCCCAGCTGGCCATGCTCTCCCCAGCCCCAAGTGAACAATGCTCCACTGTCTGAGAAAAGATGCAACAGCAGTTAGCCAAGTTCAGTTATGTATGTAGACATCTGCAGCTGTGGAATAACTCTTTACCTGTTATCAGAACTGAATGTTCAGTGCCGGCTGCTATGTTGGCCACCTTTTCTCCATCTACAGAGGGCACCTTCTGTAAATTTGATACTGAAGATGACTCTGCATGTAACAAAGATGATTTCACAAGGTGTGAGAGGTGCAAATGCAACATGGTCATCAGATGGAGCAAACATGAATCTAAGCAAACGAGAGAAACAGTATTGCAAGTTAAATGGATACAGAAAAAGGATTTCTGATTTGAGGAGAATCTAATTTTGTCATGATTTGCTGGTGCAGTGCACACTGCTATTTTTGCAAATGCTTAGCATGTCCCCAACATAATTTTGTTTCACAGGATGCTTGACTGCAAGGCACTATTCGCTAGATGCATGTCTCTCTTCACAACTGAGTTCTGTTTCAAACTTCTAGCTACTACAACCCTCCATCCCCACCCCCACCCCATCGCCAAAAACCCTATTTCAAATATGATATGGTAAATCAAAAGATTGTAAGGAGTACCATGATGAGTACCACTTGTTGTGGTTAGATTTACTTGCTCCGCCACTGCATTTTCTGACGCAGCAGGGTCCTGCTTCTGATGGCGGTAAGCACCAATAATGTACAACTCACCTCCTGAAATGAAAGATGTCAAACTTCTGAAAGAAGTTCTACAACACATAGTTCAATCCATATGAACAGCTGTGTACCGGATAGAACTAATGCATGATGCCATCCTAAGGCCACTTCAGAAATACTCAAAGAGGGAAAGGCTGCCTGAGGTTGGTCGTCATCATGTTCACCAAGTAATGCTCTTCCCCACATGTACAACTGGCCAGATTCTGTTATATCCAGTGAAAGGGAAATTATGCCAAGTACCACATAGAAGAGAGTTTGGTAACTGCAGATTTAAAATGCTTACCATCCAATGCAGCACTATGATCTCCATTGGCATATAAATTCACTATCTTACAGTTTGGAAAACCATCAATTAATCTAGGAACATTATAGAACTTTTGGTTCTTAGAAGCAGATTTGCCAACTTGTCCCCGTCTTGATGAGCCAAATCCATAGACGGAATTATCTGGAAGAAAGAAGATTAATGTGTATTTTATTCGTAACACAGATGTGCCAAATTTGATTCTGTCTCTTATGAAGGAGAGATGGTTCTGTCCATAAACTCCCAGATGTCTAGTAAAAAGATCCTACACGTTGTGATGATCTAACTTCCCTTTTTTCTCCCTCTTTACTAGCTTCATCTACAGATTTTTGCTTTTCATAAGTTACAGCAAGTTGCTTCCCTGTTATTCCCATCGACACACAGAATACTGGAATACTGATTAATTATTCCCTTGAGCATGTTAGAACTTAGGAAATGCATAAATGAGTTTCTATAGATATTGGGAGTTACTTAGAACTAGAAACATAACTGAACAAGAAAATGTACCCAAGTAAATTTGTGTTGTTTATGAACATGCACTTTCCTACTCCCTCCGAACCAGATTAAGTGTCGCCGGAAAATAACTACACACGCACAATCATACTGGGCTGGTGGCGACATTTTTTCGGTTCAGAGGTAGTAACAATTAAGGAGTCACTATAACTGTGTGTCATATTTTACTTGCCTTTCAGTAGGACAAGAGAGTGGCGCATCCCAAATGCCAGCTTCTCAACATGCTTTGTGGTAAAGAATGGCACTTCAAACGGCAAGTTCCTTGACTGATTATCACCAGTGCCAAGTTGTCCGAATGAGCCCTCTCCACACATGAAGAATTGTCCAGAATCTGAAAATAACAACTAGAAACATCACAGCAAAGCTCATCAGTAGCATTTCACTTACCAAACAAAATAATAAGACTATAGATCAACAGCACTACAAAAGATGCAACGGCCACAGGCACATGAAATACACCAACAATATAATTAAGCATGAAATGTGAATACCGAAATGGAAGTTGAAAAGTAAATGAATGGTTTCAGAATTTGGAGACCTGTAGCAAATCCAGAATGGTTCCATCCAGCTGACACACATGTTACTTTATATTTTTCAAAGAACTTAACCAACTTTGGTTGAGGGATGTTCTCCATGTTCCCATGGCCAAGCTGACCATGAGTGCCTCTGCCCCACGTAAATACTTCACCATCACCTGAAATGTTGAGTAAAGAATTTTCAAAAAAACTAATGATATCGGTCTAGTCAGCCATGAATCATGGGGTAATGGCGTCTGATGCATAAACTATTTCTGGCTGATAAAAACGGGACAACAAGGCTGCCAGCAAGATATAGTTGTCTCCAGATAAACAGATTGTCTTCAAGAAACGAAGTATCTTGACAATTAAAATTGCACGATCCGAAAAAATTAACACAAGAGAAATCAGCATGTCAAAATGATTGATCGTTCATACTCGAAATGGAAAGAAAGAGCAACTTATGCATGTACATGAGAAGAAGCATTCACAAAAATGAAGCAGAACTTAGATTGTGTAGCATACATGAGTCCTGAATGAGCATAGTAGCAAATTCCAGCTAAAAACAGGTTCAGGTCATCCAGAAAGACTCCGGGTCAACAATGGCCTAGTAAGTAGCTGAGTGTACTACTGTAGAAGGGAAACTGCAATACCATCTGAACTCTTGCTGCTACGATTACCAAAACCACCTCGTCGTACATAGAATCCATCAATCTAAGTATCTATTCGAGCGCTGCCAGAGCCATATACCAGCACTATGACCAAAGATGAGAACCAAGAAGCCATGGAAGCTCGCCTGATCGAATCCTATGGAGAAACCTACGAAAGTAGAAAGGGGAGCGGGGACGTACTCGTGAGGGCGATTGCGTGGGCGCCGCCTCCCGCGACGAAGGAGACGCGACCCCGGCAGCAAGCGGGGAGGAGGAGCGGCTGCGGCAGGTGGTGGTCCTGGAACCCGCCGTTCCCGAGCTGCCCGTCCGTTCCCGCGCCCCAGGCCCATGCCCACGCCTCCTCCCGCTCCTCTTCCGCCGCCGCCATGGCACCCGTGTCGGCTTGATCTGCTGAAATTACTGCAAATTCAGAGTTGGATTGCGGAACGAGGCCAAAAGCCCACAAGGCCTTGTTGATCTCTGAACTACGGGCCGAGCCCGACATCTCAACGGCCTGGAAAAGCTGACTCGGTTTGGAGAACAAAAAAAAAACTGAGTCGGTTTGGGGTTTTCTCTTTGTGGTCAAGCCCAACCGGGGATAGGCATTGCTAGAAAAAGGTCGACCTTCGCAAAGATCTGTTTTGGGTCGTGCGCGCACTCCCATAGGCCGTCACGTGGTGACCGTACGAACGCGGGTCTGTTTTAGATCCAGATTCAGTTGTAGATAAAAAGTACAAACTCACACAACACTATGTACAAAAACAAACTTAACTAGTATAACTACACAGATATGGTTGTACGTACAACTACGCAGATCACGTTATACAGATCATGTTGTATAAGTAAACAACAGGTTATACAGATCATATACAGATCAGGTTGTATAACTATACATATCAGATTGTACAGAACATGACTGAACGTACAACTACATAGATCAGCTTGTACAGATCAGGTTGTACGTATAACTATAATCAGGTTCAGTTGTATGTACAACTAGTATAACAGGTTGTACGAATTATACACAATCCGAAGTATTAAAAAAAAGTTTGTCAAAACCTGTCAACAATGGATTTATTTTTAAAAATTTCGACACGAGGAGTTCAAAAATGAAAATGATTCGTAATTTGGATAAACGGTGCTCAAGATATTTCATTTTGAAAAAACGAATCTCAAAATAAATACAGGTACAACCCTCTGCCCATCACCAGGAAGCTGCCACTCATCACACGTGAAGAAATATGACGATTGAAGGTGGACGAAATTGTGACACGTGTCAGACTTAAAGCGGATGAAAGTAGCCCTTCACGAAGGGAGCCTTTTTCTAAGAAATTCCGGCTCAAGCTCAGCCTGAGACTTCAGGGCCTGCCGTTCCTGTTTAACGCTCATTGCATTAATGGCAACACGTACACAGCCGGCTTGGCCCATAAAAGCAAGTACAATAGAGATGACTCAGCATGTTATAAGATATTTTATATTAGCACAATATTATGTGGAGGGGAGAGAAGATATGAGAGAAGAGAACCGGCGCCACAACAAACGAAAAGCTACAGCTCGCATGCAGTCGACATGCAGCTTTGGGCCGGCTCTTGCGCAGGCCCTAGCACCTCATGAGTCTTGCATGCAAGTACGAGTAGATGGCATGGCCATGCATTCATCAATAATTAAATATTTTATAGAGCCCACCTAATAGCTAGCTTATTATATAAAATCTTGTTTAAGATGGCTATAGGTGATATGGCATAGCTATATAGCCATTAACCGACTATATTATTATACTTGCTCTAAAGAGCATAGACAAACCCGAGAGTAGAGTTAGGCCTGCGGGTGTGGGAGACATCTGAGACGAGGGTTTAGAGGGAGGGCTTATGGCAATTGGCAATGGATTGACATAGGTAATGGATAGGCCTTGGTGTTCTCGGTGGTGGGAGACGATCATGGTCGGCGATAAATGAAGAGCATATTATTAGAGGAAATGGGGGGAGGGAAGGGGATCATATGCTGCCTCAACGAGCCACTACCTATCTTCGTTCACGCATCGGTGTGTGTACGACCATTTTGCACTCCATGACGTGCCACGCATAAGGCCCTCGATTGTCCTCATTTTTTCAAGCCTAGTCTTACCTCTTATATCACATATATCATACACGTTGCTTAAGCCCGGATTATTAGAAAATTGGATGACAATAACACATTCCTTATACAAGTTTTATCATGCTTGGTATTTTGAACAACCATCCATCTGGTGATAAAATTGAAGCTACCTGAAACTACTAGAATAAAACTACCTGAAACTAACAAAAAAGAATTGTTTTTAATCTAAAATAAAAGGGCATTGTGGTAACTTGATGTCAATGGACCTAGAAGCCAATGCCGGAGGTTAGGCTGTGGAAGGCGGAGTAGTAGGAGTTGCCGCTCTTGGCCTCTGGGGAGCCAGGCGTCGTGCGGGTCGACGAGGCGCGTGATGTGGCCAATGCGCGTAGCGGCGACCGGTCGGCCGGCGTCGGGGAGTGTATCTCGCTGGTGGAGGTCGCCTCCTTTGGACATGGCACCGGTGTACTAGCTCGTTGTACCCTCTACGTGACACTCTTTGCCAGGCAAGCTCGGCTGATTATTGATTCCGGCGAAGCTCAACGGCAGGGATGGAGATTTATAGATGGTTTCTTCACACGGACCGGCGCTCCCGCGGTTGCTGAAGGTTCAGTCGGACAATGTAGGCATCGTGAAAACCTGCGCCGGCGACCCGATCATATAAGGACATGGAGTGAATGCCGGTCATAGCGATCGCACTCTACTAATGACCATCTGAGGTACAGAAAAGACGGCGACGGCACTGCAGTTCGTTTATTCTCCATGTCAATTCATGATCAAATGGTCATAATACCCCGGCCAGATTTAATGAAAAAATTGATGGATGATTGAACGCCTGACATAATTTAGGGATGGAGGTGAGAGAATCAACGGCTGAATTTTTTTAGGAGCGAAGCTACCTGAATTACCTAGGTAGTTTTGACTAGCACCATAAAACAGCTCCATTCCTTAAGCCTTTTTTATACGCTACTTTCTTCAGATTTATCTATCCCATGACCCACCGACCCCATCACAATGGCGGGTACACATATAATTCTTAGGGTGGGTCTACCAAGATCATGTGATTACATATGAGGCGGGTGTTTTAAATTTTGTTTTGTTTTTTCAGCGATATACTCCCTCTATCTCAAATTACCCTTGTGTTTTAGCTTTGGTCAAACTCAATTTTTCTTATAGTCATCTACTCCCTCCGTTCTGAATTATTTGACTCAGATTTAGTACAACCTGAACTAAATCTGAGTCAATTAATTTAGAACGGAGGGAGTAGTTCAGTAGATGTTAATAGTTTTTATTGAACTTTTTTGTGTTTGATTATATTCTCATATTATATTTCTTTTATTTTCTTGTTTATTTGGTTATACTTTTCAGTTGTAATTTCCTTCAAACACACATAAACATTTGTTATCTTCTTCTTCTTTTTATTTTCATTTTGTACCTTTTTATGACTGCATGAATATTTTGTACATGATGTATAAACATTTATTTGAGACCTCATGAACAATGCACAATGGCGCCCGGTGGCAGGTCCACCCCAAGTGGTTTCATCCCTGGCGGTGGTCACTCCAAGTGGCTTCATATCGGGGTTGAATATTGGACGCAATGATAATTTTCCTTTTCCCCTCAGGGTGTCATGTTGAGGCTATAATTTGCACTCTGAAATAAAGATCAATCTAGGCCACCGAGAGGGCGTGAAGCGTCGTGTAGGGTTGGATAGCGGACGCGGATTTACCCCTTACGTATAGGGCCACCGCTGCTATCTGAGCCACTCGTTTTTTCTTTGGGATTCGTGCAGGTCAACTGCTCAGAGAGGCATATGTTTTTGCATTTTGCCCCCCTGAAAATAGTAGATTCAACCCATAGTACACGGTTGCCTATATATTCGTAAAAAAATGGGGAGAAACCCTAACCTCCCGACCCGATCCTCCCCAAATCACCTGCCCGCGCCGGCGGCGCCAGAACGAGCCGTCCCTCCCGTGCCCTCCCGTGCTGTCGCCCGTGACCTTCGTATCCCCGGCGGCGCACAAGGAGAAGGCGGCGGCGCACAAGGAGAAGGGGCGCGGCGCACAACGAGGTGGTGCCGTCCACGCTCAACATCATCGCCCTGATCCTGCTTTTTTCTGGATTTTTTTAATCTATTTTTCTTGTTGTATTCAAAGTTTCTTTTGGTTTATTCCCCAGATCTCAAAGGATTTGATTTGATATGTGTCGTTTTTGTTTTGGATCTGCTCCTTGTTCTTCAATTTTGTTTTTGTTCATGGTTCACGTTGATGCAAATATTTCCATTTTTCAGATCCGGATTTGTAGATCCAGCCAATGCGATCGGGAAGCTAGTGAGGACCTCAGATTCTTGCCTAGAACATGCAGAACTCTGTCAAACTATTTCGTAGTTTGGAGAAACAAAAAAGCGATCATTAGCTGGCAACCTCGCCAGATCCGAAGCTCCAAGGCAAGGCAGCAACATCAAAGCAGCACCATGGTGGTCTGAGTATGGCTGGGTCTGAAGCATAGTAGCTGTTTGCTGGTAGGGAGGCAGCGAGGGGATTTTTTGAAATTGACTTTTCGTTTGTGAACGGAAGCTGTCGTTGCTTACTTCTTTCCCTATTTTTCTTTTTAGAATCCAACATGATTTCTAAAATTGTTTACTGTGAATCATGTATGAATTGTGTATGAATCCCATACGAATCTTGTACACCTTATATGAATCCTGTATGAACTTTGTATGAAACTTCACAGAATTATTTTGGTATTTTTTGTAATTTATGAACCGTGTATGAATATTCTGGGAAAGTTGCTATTAGAAAAATTGTGATATGAAAAATTATGGGAAATATTTTATTTTGTGAATCTCTCTGAATCTTGTATGAAATTTTGTATGAAACTTCACATAATTATTTTGATATTAAAAAATCCAGAAAAAATGTATTTAACATAATTGTGTTTGTGATTTTCTATAAAATTATTTTGTGTTGTATTAATATTTGTGAAATGAGAAAAGTTTTTGTCAGTAAATATTGTATTTTCTCTGAATTAGCTAAAATTATATGATCTACAATATGATAAAATTTTGACTCAGAAAATTATTCGAATGTGGACAAATTTCTTAGAAAAATGTTTTCCCACTTTTGACTCAAAAAAACTGGACAAAACAAATTACATGAGAAAGGAGAACTTGAAATATCTGAAATTATAAGGGGGATTCTGTAAAATGAAATGGACTGGTGGGAGGGGTGATCTACAATTTTTTTTACACGAATCTCCAACAAGTCAACAAAAATTGACGGCATAGATAGGGCGGGGGCCCTTACCCAGGGTGGTATTGTATTTTCCGTTGGATAGCGCAGACGGCTACCTGTCTTCGTATGCACTCTATTCAGGTGGGATGCATCGTCGAGACTCCTCGATCGAGAGCCAGGAGTGACAACTAGAAGAGTGTTGGGCTCACGAACACCGCTTGTTCTATCAGGGCTAGGCCTCTTCATGCGTCGGGCCAATACAGGCCGAGTTTCTAGTCGATAAACATGTCGACATTGACTCGCGATTATAGGCGATCCTCCGGCAACGACAACACGATAGTGTTGCAACCTATCTTTTTTTCTTTATCGTCGCAGCAACTGAGTATATGGATCGGGTTCCTGCGTAGCCTCTTAGGTGCCACCTTTTAGGACACTCCTACACGTACTCCTTCTCCTTTCGTTTCTAAATATAACATGTTTCTATCCTCTTCAGACTAACATGTATCTAAATGTGTTTTAGTGTGTAGATTCGTATGCATCTTATATTAAAACATATCTACGCAAAAACTAAAACATCTTAAAGAACCTAGAAAGCGACGGTGCAGTAGACCTTGAAGCTGTTGCAACCGTCGGCATCAACAGGTAGGTACCAACACGCTAGGTTACCCCAAAATTAATTAACATTTAAGAAACACGATATATTGATTAATTATACGCGAATTTGTTTTATCGTAGAAATAGGTAGCGTGGCAAGCCTGCAAGGAATATAGAAATTGCACTGCATCGAGCGTAAGCAGCGAAAAACCGCCAAACCATTCGTCTGGCACTGCCGAATGTCTCATCCTTTTTTTTTGGTTTTGACCGGTGACAAATGGCAGGTTTATGACCGAGTAAGAATCTTCCAAAAAACAGTCGGCACGGGCCTCCCGGAGCCAGAATTCAGAAGAGCGAGCAATACTGATGTGTGCAGTTGGCTACTGGTTAAGCAGCTGCTAGTATATTTCTTGAAATCTTGGGCATCTGACGATTAATTACTCTGCTAGCTGCTCGCTACTACAGTAACCTATGAAGTCCATTTTATCATGCTGAACTTAATTAACAATCAGTGTGTAGAATAGATGGATGGACCATCTGAAAGTCAAGGAACGGCGGAGATAGATAACGGCCCGCGCGCCCTGAAGAGGCCGCGGCTAACGAATGAACGAACGCCCATTGAAATTCTATTTTCCCACTGTGGCCTGGCCACGTAGATATATCTTACTATATCACTAGCAAAGTGTCCGTGCGTTGCTACGGGATAATTTTGAACCGTTGAGGGAGGCAAAAATGTGAGAAAAGGTTTCCCTATCTGCCTTGCAGCACCTTGCAATGTAGCTTCCATTAGTTTCTCTAATTCAACGAAAGATTCCAGAGAATTCATGGTTATAGCAGAGTCCTGAATATTTTCTTCAAGTGGAATTCATCGACAATGTTCCTTTACCCCTTCATAATTTAACCTACTTTGGTCACATGCTTATTTAGTTTCAGATTTGCCCGTGCATTGCTTCGGGTTACTTTTATTAGCTATATGATGGATGAGATGCAATAATTATTGAGATTCCCAATTGTCGGCGTGAACAACAGTCAAACACATTAGAAGTCAGAGACGACATAACATAATTAATTTCACCTTACAATATTAAATTTACAGCCTTTTCAATTCAAATTTGGCAAATAAAATCAAGATGATTGTCTATATGCATAATTATATATTTTGTTATCACCTATATTTTCGAAGATTTTTGTAATGAAATGAAATTATCTATAAGTATTAAGATATGCCCAGCCAACTATGTATGAAAATTAATAATAGTAAGTTAGAGCATGGACATTTTCTCTTAAATCCAAGTGACAAACAGATAATCTCTACTACGATCGAGTACACAATACATACGGGTTGCTCTAGATCCTTCTCAGTTGTGGCACCTATTCTCCTTGAGATTGTAGAGCTAGCTAGTTCTTTTACTGTTTTTTCTATTCAACATGTAATAAGAACTGCCAATTACCCGGCTCACCTTTGTGCCAAGCGTGCTAGCACATTGGATGTGACGGAGTGTTGGTTAATCGATACTCCTAGCTTCCTGTTCAGCAGTCTGATGGCTGACTGTCCAGCGAATGCATTCTTTTGAATAAAGTTATAGTTTTTCCCGCAAAAAAAATTAGTGAAATATTGAATTACCCTCAAAACTGCCCGTTTTCACCACTCCTAGTGGAATACGTGAGCAACAACATGGTAGGTTGTGCGGGTTGTTGAATACTTCATATACTACTTAAAACCACTGTATCAGCAATCAGCATACTCATGTACGGAGTTTGAGCTCCAAAACTATCTAAGTGTACCAAACTACGGAACTCCGCTCGGCTCTTCTCCACCTCTGCTGCCCAGCTCCAATCCTCACCAAGACACCATCCTGCCCCTCTCACCTGTATCTACACCGACGGGTGCAGCACAAGGCCGCAACACCATCCCCCATCCGGCCATCCCCATATGCCAGCACTGACGATGCCATGTGCCTAGCACAATGCCCACAGAGGAGCACCGGGGCTGGTTGCTGTAGCCCGGCGCCTGGCCTCTGAGGATGACAAACATGGTGAAGAAGACCTCGAGGACAACAAAGATGTAGCGGATTGGCCTTGCGCAGATCCGGTGGCAACAGAGAAAAAATGATGGCCGGGACAGAGAGGAGTTCTGAGAAACGTGGGGACGATGGTGGCGGCGCTCGAAAAAATTGGCGGTGGGAGCTCCCGCTCCGGTACCTCACGCAAGCGCATACGGCCCAGCCGCCGCACCGGATTCGTGTCCCTTGTGTGCGGTCCGCGTCCGCCTTCATGTCCCGGCCTTCGCCTGACTTCCCCATGCACCCAGCGGTCAGCTCCGGCGACCATCGAGCCTCCTGTGCACGAGCTAGAAGAAGACTGTGCGAGGGAGGAGGCCGCACGGTCACCGGCAAGTCTGGCGCTGATGGCGCGCTGCGGGAGTTGTGTGTTGCAGGTGACCTAAAAGCTCCGGCCTAGGGGGTCGTATCGGATTAGGAAAGCTCCGGCCCGAGGGATTAAGCGAAGGCGATAAGGGACGAAGCTGGCGCAACTCCGTTCGGTCGGGAATAGAAACAATTGAACCGGTATGTTGGACTGCGGCTTGATTTTGAGATTTGTGAGGGGCTAAAATATAAAACAAACACGACGTACCATGGACACGGTAAGCCGTATTATCTTATTACTAGTAAAATGCCCGTGCGTTACAACGGGCAAACAAATTTAGACACATTTCAATATTAATTGTAGTGTACAAAATGGTCGGTTGACCTCTCTAGTGTTATATTTGCGATATGTGACATTATAGCGTACTAATCCTTTTTATTTTGTTAATCTCACAATTTTTGTACACAAATCCAGTTATATTTTAGAGAAACAGACAACTCTAGAATCAGATGTGTTTAACTCCAATGGATTTCAGGAAATATTGTTTATGTTACCAATCTCCTGTAAAAATGACAAATTTGCCATGATAAAGTGTGAAACAGTTTTACATATATCATGGTATGCTAGCTACAAGGAATAACTTTCTATGAAACACCCCGTGAACATGTAGTGTAAAAAAGAGTCAATTTAAATCGAATGGGAGTACCGCTTATTAGAAACAAAATGCCAAATTGTCTCCGTCAACTCATGTACTCGGGGGCACATGAACGCTAGAACCAGGTGCTGCAGGCCATGGCCTGGCAGGCTTTGCGGAGGAGGTCCCTTATGCGTCGGCGAGGATGGAGAGCGAGGGCCCCGTTCTGCCCACGAACGTTGAGCGGTATCGCCAACAATGCCCTACGGGTCGAGCCAGCGGAGCACGGGCACGAAGTCGCCGATATTGAAGACGCCTGTGAGCTGGAAGATCTCCGCCACCACGTCCTTGAACTCTCCTGCGTATCTTACCCACCGATACCACAGTAGACACAGAAGAGCTTATTGCATGCTTTAGATCCATAGATGGTACACGCTCGAGTATTATCTTTCGCAAAGTAGCAGCCTCCTAAGCTGGACGTGTAGGTTCATAACACACTGACATTGTTCCCACGAATTCATGATCTGATGTCTTCCCGTGCTTCACTTGCTCTGCTCTCAGTCTTTGACATGTACGACCTGCCGTTGGTACGCAGTTCACGGTCATAAACATTGCCTTGTCCTGTCGCATGTCGGGAGCTTGCGGGAGTGGAGCAGAGCGGAGCCTCCTGGACAAGAGAGGAAGCAAAGCGGGTCACTGACCCCAGCCATGCGTACCAGATATCGGGCACAGGTTGAGGACAATGCCATCAGAAGGGAGAGATCAGACACCACGACTCCTTCCCCCGCTCTCTTCCATGCCGCCTGGATCACGGCCGCCGTCGCTGTCTGTGCCTCGCGCTCTACACCATCCACTCCCGCAAGTCCTCCTCCTCCGTCCGCCACGACTCCACGACGACTCCTTCCCCCGCTCTCTTCCATGCCGCCTAGATCACGGCCGCCGTCGCTGTCTGTGCCTCGCGCTCTACACCATCCACTCCCGCAAGTCCTCCTCCTCCGTCCGCCGTGGCTCTTTGTGGCCCAGGGAGGCCAACAGCGGTGGCATTGCCGTCGCGACCACGGCGGCGGTGAAGGTGTCCCGACGCCGAGCCCGGTCGACATGGCTAAGAGCTGTTGCGTTAACATCGGCGACCTGCATGATCTGGCGTGCGTCGGGGACGACGTTGTCATGCAGGACGACCCGATGACGGTGATCGACGTCGGGACGCACGGGCCGATCACGCCTGTCTTCCCAGTGCCGGACCCGATGCCGCCGCGGCGGAGCCTGTCGGTGAAAACATCCGGATCGAGCGGCTGGTGGAGAGGATATGGTTGCGGCGGTGGGGAGCTGGGGACGACGACCAGGAGGAGGAGGCCGGGCAGCCGGACGATGCAACAATGTGGAACAAGACGATCCTCCTCGGCAAGAGGTTCGTGCAGACTTGCTTGTGCCGAATCGTTTTTTAACTAACGCGGTGGCATTGGCTGTAATATGTGGTTTGGTGGGAGGGTAAACTCGGAAATAAAAATGACGTACCGGACACGTTAGGCCGTATTATATAGTAGAGATAGAGATATATATATATATCATTTATGAAACAGAAAAAGATTACTACTCCTGCATATTTCTAAATGGAGTATTGAAAGCAATCTTTAGTACTACAACAATGCACTGCCAAAGAAATAGTTTTAGTAACCTACTAGCAGGGTCTCGAATGGCGATTATCCCTTTCCATCAACGACCTACGAGGTGGGGCATCACATCGATCACCAGACATACGAGACCCTGTCCGTATAAATACTAGTTCACCCATCATCACCGGAGTATTCTATAATCCTCGGTCGCAAGAGCCTAAACTATCCCAGGACAGGAGTCAGGCCTGCTGCTCCGACTCCATTAGTTAGCCGTCCAACGCCCCGCTACGCTCGCCGTCTTTCTTGAGCCGCGCGACCTCGAACTGATCGTAGGCTGCCAAGTCCTTCTTGTTCCCTTTCGCGTTGTCGTCGTCGTCGACGACGACGGGGCCGGACGGCATATGGACAAGGGCGGCGGCGAGACGAGGCGGATCAGCGTGGTGTACTTCCTGAGCCGCGGCGGCAGGACGGACCAGCCCCACCTCTTCCGCGTCAACCTCGGCCACCTCCACCGCCGCGCCGGCGTGCGCCTCCGCGGTACGTCCCTCCGTGCTGTCAACTGTCATTGATTTACTAGCTATATATGCAGTTGCAGAAGCTCACTGCAATGGCGTCCGCGAATGAATTCAGATGTGAAGAGGTGGCTGTCGGAGGTCCGCGGCAAGGACATGCCGGACAACTTCTCCTGGTCTTACAAAAGGTATGTATGATGAGAATTAAAAACCCACTAATTAATCTTTGGGTGTGTCTAGAGCTCAGTCGACTTAGAACTCGGTGACGTAAGCATGACGTACACATGAGTTTTGGCTAAAAAATGTACAAATTCAAAAAATTGTCCTGAAAAAATTCAATTGTAACCCACTTGCAACCGAAAAATCCAGTTACAACCCACTTGTAACAAAAAATATATATAGTTTCGAACAACTTGCAACTGAAAAAATTTCAGTTACAAACGACTTGTAACTGGAAAAACGTGAAAAAGAAAAGAAAAACACACGCATCGAAAAACACACGCATCTTGACGCATGATCGAACGGTAGTGGACACGACTTAGAACTCGTAAGTTCTCAGGCGACTTAGAACTAGCAAAACCGTTAATCTTTTGATGGAAACAAAACCATTCCCGGCCTTGATCAATTGCCGTTTCTTTTTCCGGCAAGGTTTTAGTATCTGCCATTTATTCATCGCGCGCCTGATGACTTTCCCAATCCTGCTGCAATTAAACCCGTACAGCTTTGTTTCCATAATACTACGTATGATCTTCCCGTTAATCGATCTTATCTTAACAATTGAGGGCTGGTCGAGCAGGAAGTACAAGGCCGGGTACGTGTGGCAGGACCTGATGGACGATGACCTCGTCACGCCCATCTCCGACAACGAGTACGTCCTCAAGGGCTGCGACGTGCGAAGAACGCCCCCGCCTTGCGCCGGCGGGACAGGTGCTGTCTCGATATGATTTTGTATTTCTCGCCCTGTTTCGTTATTTATTTGAAAAATGTTGAGAGACTAACAAACGCTAGCTCTGACGAACTGCGGTTCTATTGCAGACGAGAAGAAACTGAGCAGAAAGGGAAACCGGGAGCAGATCAAGAAGCAGGTGGAGGCGGCGCCTGGAGTTCAGGTGATTACACGAGACCACGACGAGAGGTCCCCGAAGCCGCCGCCGACCGACCAGGGCTCTCCCGGCGACGAGCCAGCGCGTCTCGACAAGCCGTTCAGGATCGTGTTGCCGCAGGACCTTCGGCAGCGGCGTCAGCAAGAAGCGGCGGCAGCGACCGAGCAACAGGCGGTCGTAGTGGCGCGGACGACGGCGGCGGCCATGGGAGGCGATAAGCAGCAGCGCCCTGCCGTGGGGAGGATGCGCGTTGCGCGGGTGCTCCAAAGCATCATGACGTGCGGCGCGGCCGACGGCGCCGTCGACAACGCCGCGCTCCGGCCCGTCGTCCCGCGGCAGGGCGCCGGCGCCATCAGCGACGACGACGACGGCTGGTCCGGGACGCCCGTCTGCCCCGGCATGGACGGCTGCGGCATCCAGTGAGTACATGATTACATACACGATTGGATTGATTCCTTCCATGGTTTCTAAACAGATTTAATTAAACGAGTTCTTGGCGACGTGACAGCATGAGCAGGAGGGTGAAGCCGCACCGGGGTGGCGGGAAAGACGGCAAGGCGAAGCGGGACAGCGGGAGGCGAGACCGCGTCGCCGCTGCCGCCCACAAGCCGGCAAGCCAGCCGCGTTGCTCGTAAGCCTCGATCATACACTCTCAGTAAACTCGCTCGATCGTTTCTCTCAACTGAACCACTTGTTTGCGCTGTCTCTGACCGGATCCTGTACTCGTCGGTTAAAGTTCGGTGATGGGACGCAAGCTAGCTAGCTGCTACTGGTTCCGAAATCCTGCTGTTTCGATCGACCCGGCCTTGAGTAGGTTTGAGAGGTCAAGCTATACCGGCCGTCGTCCAGCGTTTTTCTTTATAGATTCTTACGTCTGCCATTGACGTATGAACAACGAATGAAGCCGTATTTAGAAGCAGAAAAATTGAATGGAAGTGTTTGTTTATTTATTTATACAGATGAATGGAAAGAGTGTTTAGCTGGATCAGTTCTTCAGATTACCCTAGACTATTTCGTCGTTCACGTGTGGAGCCTTGGGTTGGCATAGGCCTAGCACCACATAAACACTAGACTGGTTTATATCTGTCTGTCAAGCATCTGTTATAGCTTTTAGCTTTGGGCTGTGTTCTGGACGCGGAAAATCCACAAATAGGAGGACCTGCTCATATCTCTTTTACCATCCATCTTGCTTTAAGATGTGAGCAAAACATTTTGATGAATCCATCAAATCAAATCATCATTGTTTTGTATCTTAGATATTTTTATGTTGACAAATTAATATTTGTGGATATGTGTTTTCGGAAATGATTTTATTTTTTATTTTCTATAAAATTTTGTGAATATGTATGTTTATGAAAACATATTTTTATATTAACAAAATTAACCAATATTTTCCAAAAATGTAAACATATTTTTATGTTGACAAATTAATATTTGTCGATATGTGTTTTCGGAAATGATTTTAATTTTTATGTTGGTATTAAATTTTGTGAATATGTATGTTTATGGAAACATATTTTTGTATTAACAAAACTAACCAATATTTCTCAGAAATGTAAACATATTTTATTTTGTTTGCATTTTGTTAAATACATGTGGAATATGTATGTCATTAAGTATTAACAAGGAAATGGGAGTAAAAAAATCAAAAGAATGGAGATGGGAGGACCTGCTCTTAGTTGTGGAACTTCATTTTCGCTTTGTTCTTCATCTTGTTTCCTGGAACAATATTTGCAAGCCGATAATTTCTGAAGCCTTTGAATTGAAAGACTCGCAAAGCAAGTTATGTACTGACACCTCTTATATTCTCAACGACCTACAGGCAATGCGGGAAGGGGTTCAAGCCGCAGGAGCTGCACTTGCACATGCAGTCGTGCAGGGGCTTGAGGGAGAGGATGAGGAGCAGCGCGCGGGACAGGAGCCGGAGCTCCACGGCGAAGGGCGACCTGTCGTCCTCCTCCACGGAACGACCGCCGCCCACCGTGTTCCTCCTCACCGAGTCGTGATCTGATCTTCCTATGGTTATGAGATGTAAATGTGATTGCTTTGATCCGTGGGTCCGTCACTGATTAATTCTGGAATTGTGTAGCTTCACAGTGGGATGCTCCTACCTTCGATTGTCCACACTGGCTCCATTTTTCTCTCTCTTAAGGTCTTAGGGGGGAGTGAATCCGTACCGCTCCTTGCGTTCACCCTAAAGATAATACGGAGTAGCATTCTCATTTATAAATGGTCAAGCGGTGGCGTGCCTGCTGCGGTGCGGCGACTGGGACTTTATAGGCCCAATTTGAGCTCGGCTGGGCTAGTGTGGGTCGGGTCATCTGGTGTGTCCTTGTTGTTGCATCCGGTCGACGGTAGTGGAGGTCGAATCCCTCCTGCGTGCTACTGCATTGCTGCTCCTTGTCGGTTCCCCTTCTTCTCTGTCTTTTCGGTCTCGTAACGTGGTTCTCGGTCTAAACTATGGGGGGGGGGGGGGGGGTAATTTTTTTGTACTCATGTCAATTTTTTGGGAGGGCCGAAGTATAAAAATGCAACAATTGAAGGTGTTTTTAGCAAACAAATCAAGGGCCCCCTTGTCTCCGTCACTACTTTGGAGGATGTAGACGGACCTTTTGCGACCTTGGCGCGGGTTGGATATCTAATTCTCTAGGGATAGACAACATGTGTTTGATGCCTACAGCAAGATTATTCTTGAGACTACACCAGACTTGTACGCGCAAATTCGGACGACCCAGGAAGAACCACATAGTACAAAGGCCCTAGATGAGCGTCGTTGGATCGCGGGTGGCGCCCTGAGCTTGCTCGTACTCTGGCAGTATATGTAGTTGTGAGTCCAACTCCGTGACGTGCGGCTTGGGGAAGAACCAGACACGTTGTGGATTACCAATATTCGTCCAAGCAGTGCCGCACACCCTTTTCCTTGGGGCGGTTGTGTCAAGCTCCTGAAAGCTTACTTGGAAGTCTTGGTGCCATCACGGGTGCAGGTTTTCATCTGGCTTGCCTGCCTTGACAGGTGTTTGTTGTGTGACGATGTCGTATTCTCACCAGTTGCCCATTCTCGTGGAGATTTGGCACAAGGTGTTATTTTGGATACGATTCATGTCAGACCACCCCCTCCCCCGTTGTGGAAGATAACTTCACGAGCTTATGGTCGATGGCCTTTTACTCCACCCTTTGCCCTTTGTGCATGTGCTACTCTCGTCGGTGATCATGCCCACGACATGGTGGATCTGAAAAAATCGAACCGCGGGCGTTTTCGGCAATGCCCGACCCTCCGTCAAGGCTTTAGTGGAGGTGATCAAGGTAGAGCCCAGTGCGTGGGTAAGCGTGGGGACTATTACTCTCCTAGACTAGTTGGCGAAATTCATGTGTGAGTAGTGTTAATTTTGGTTTTATCTTTTTATTACACTATTTATGCTAGATTTGCTCTTTTATTTCTGATTGTGTATTTCGAATTTATACCTGATGTTTTTGCAGGTTGTAGACATGCCTCTTGTGAACATTCACATTTTTTTGGTACGTATAAGTTTTTAAACTTTTGAAATTGATATTTTTAACGGTAGTATAATCTCACTAGATATATGCTCCCCATCTACCTCTCTTTTCTGAAACACAATGGTTTTCGCGCGATAAATAGAATGTAAAACAAAATTTGACTCATTTGGCCTAACACGTCCAGTGGCGTATTCAAGGGGTATGCCAAGTATGTCGTGGCATACCCCAGGATTTCCTGCCTTGTTGTATACTTGCACTTAATCCCAAACAACAAATCAATTTCGCCGGTCACGAGCCCGTGTAGCCTTGGTCTCCTGTCCGCGACGGCAGCTACTTCTTCGAGACAATGCGCACTGTGAGGCCGACCTGTGACCGCCCGGCTGGGCGCATTGTGCTCGCACGCACGGCTGGGACCCGGTGGTGCCGGACGGCGCATGGTATGTGGGGAAAGTTCGAGTACAAGTGCGTGCTGAGCATCGAGGGCCTCCCAGAGGATGCGTGGGAGCCCCATGCTGTTAACCTTGTTTTTGCAGGTCTCGATGGCGAGCTGATCGAGCTATTGCCGGTGACTGACCGTTGGGTGTTGCCGGTCTCGGCGTGGCTGCGCGACCCCTGCGCCGTGCCCAAATGTGTCACTGTGACGATACCGGCACCACCTCCGCTTCCTCTGCAACCCAGCTCCGACGACGAGGTAGAATCACCTTCACCTCCAAGATCCCCAACAAAGATGCGCACACATGATTATCAGCTTCTTGTCCATGTTAAAGAGGTAATCGATCGTGACCCGTCGCTCGCCGATGGCTATCACCCTGAGCCGAAAGCACACGACATGAACCGCAAGCACAAGTTCAAGACCTGGAAAAGGAAAGAAACGAATCGTCGCGATGTACCTGGTCGGCAGGAATTTTTGTCCAAACGCACAATTTGCAGAAACGCCCTCATAATAGCACTGTTATGCCTCCATCGCCCCTCATACGCTGACGTAGCTTGCCACGTGGACGAAATACATACAAAAAAGTTCGCAGTGACCGCATGTGCACACACGGAACAAGTTCCAGCACCCGAAAATGTCATTTCATGAATTCGTTGTCATTTTTACACCCACCAGAATAGTTCAGTGACCGTTGGTGAATTTTTCTTTTTTTTTACCCAACAAATTTTTAGTGCGACATACCCTCTACTAAAATCCTAGATACGCCACTGAACACGTCTCTCTGTTCTTGGCAATCTCCTACGTTCACAACTGGCTCTATCCATTCCACTCCGGTCAGTAGCCCAGCAGCACAACAAGTCAACAACTCGACGACCTCCCTCCAGCTCTTCCCCTCCGACGAGATGCCGCACCGCTCC
The DNA here is from genome assembly GCA_026929855.1 of Poa annua. Lineage (NCBI taxonomy): Eukaryota > Viridiplantae > Streptophyta > Magnoliopsida > Poales > Poaceae > Poa > Poa annua. The sequence goes on along the minus strand of CM049428.1, from coordinate 115,927,246 downwards.
TTCGACGACGCGCTGGCCGCGGCGCGCCCGTTCCTCCGCGGCGAGGAGTCCGACACCGACCCGTCCCTCCCCGCGCTCGCCGCCGTGCTGCGCGCCGCCGGCGCGGGCGAGTGCTGGCACAAGCACGGCACTTTCCTCGCCCACCTCCTCGAGGTCCACCGGATCCTCCACCTCTGGGGAGCCCCCGACGCCGTGTGCCGCTGCGGCCTCTACCACTCCGCCTACTCCAACTCCTACGTCAACCTCGCCATCTTCGAGCCCGACGTCGGCCGCGCCCACGTCGCCGCCGTCGTGGGGGGCGAGGCCGAGCGCCTCGTCCACCTCTTCTGCGTCGTCCCGCGCCAGCAGCTCATTCACGACGACCTGCTCTTCCACTACGCCGACGAGGACCTCGTCGCTGACCTGGCCCGGTCCGAGGAGTCCGTCCGGGACGCGCGCCAAGGGGTGTTCCAGGAGGCCGAGCCGTGGCGCAGCAAGATCCAGCGGCTCCTCCCGGCCGCCGGCATCACTGTCAAGCACATCAGGTGTGTTTTTCCTTTTTCTTTTTCGTTGTCATGGCATTTGTGTTGCTGCTTGCTTGAAACCAGTGAACTCATTTGAAGAACTGAACTGAACTGAACTGAACATTGTTGTGCAGTGTTTGGAAGTACTGACCCATTTATACAGGTCATTGAAATATACAAGATATAATAGCTTAAGAAGTGAGGATCAATTACTCTTACCTAGCTGATCATCACAAGCTTTAAGTTTCAGGATTAGCCGATTATTAGGCGTTCATACATTATATATCAAGAACTTAGGCCTACCTTATAACCTACCAAGGTCCAAACCTTTCGAAATGAGATGTAAAACTTTGTTTCAGGCACTTATACAGGTAAAGGTCTCATTTTTCTGTCAGAGAAAAAGTTAGAAAAATATTTAGTGTCTTGCAAGGAAGATTTAGAACATTACTATGTAGCAACTTGCCGATACATGTTTAACTTGTAAGTCTGGAAGATTTCTGTTTGATCTGTTCAATTCTGATGCAATCAATGTTGTCAAAATACTTGCAAATAATTCTAGTAGTCACCACAACTAACACTAAAGATATCTATTTTCAACCCTATTCGAAATTCAGACTATGCAGCCGAGTAATGTGGAAGAAAATTGCTAAGCAAACTACTCCCTATTCCTTGTCCAATTTTATTTCAGAAAAGGGTGGTTCTGCATCCACTGAGCACCTGAAGTGATTCATTGCCATTGCCCTGCAGGACCGGTGAGGATGTGGCTCTCTCTAGGCGGGTAGCGGCGACATTCCTTCTGATGACAATGGCAGATTTCAGTGACCAGCTCTTCGACTGGCAAGACCGCCTCTTCGACAACACCAACGGCCGTCTCGAGTACAGAGGCAACACCTGGACGGCGCTGTGGCCTGGCACCGGCAAGCCCGGCCTCTGGACCACGTCCATCTCCCGCATGGGCGCGCTCTACAGCCTCATCGTTCGCGAAGAGGAGATATACATAGCTCACCGAGCACAAACCACCGGCCAGGAAGTCGATGACTCAGCTTCCCGCGACGAGGACATCGCCCTAGTGATCCCTCCGGTATTCGATGGCTGCACCAAGGTGCTCAACGCCGATGAGCAGAAGGCAGCACGAGACCTCTACTGGGAGGCAGTGTGTACCGACGAGGAGGTGGTGGACCGGTGCAAAGTCGAGGAGCTCCTCCGGCAGAGCATCGCCAAGAACCCGTTTGTCGGAGAACCTCGGCTGGTCCTCGCGCAGTTGTGCCTCAACACGGAGATGTACGAGGAAGCGCAGGAGCAAGCGGAGGCAGGGCTAAAGCTGCTGCTGGAGTGGGGGAGCAGCTGGGACAAGAGGATGCAGTGGGAGGGGTGGGTGTCCTGGGGCAGAGCCATGCTGACCAAGGCCAAGGAGAAGGACTGGCCTCATACCTCCTTCGGCATCCTCAGCCTTGGCCTTGTCAAGTAGCTGCTTTGTGTTATGGTCTCGGCATATCAGCATATGGTTAGCATGACAGGTATGGAATCATATATCTGCAGCAACTAAATAAATGATTTTAAGACATCGGGGAGGATTTACCATTTCCCTTGTAAAAAAAGATGCAATCGTGATCATTGTATACATAGTATATTGATGTCTATACAGAAGTCTCGGAATGTTGCAGTGCCCTTACAAGCTAAATGACCAGGATGTCATGTAATTATCTTAACTGTAAGTCTGTACTGTATGCACACCAAATCAAGCTGGACAAGTATCCAACAAAATCTGTTATGAAGATTTAGGAGATCAAAGAGTGTCACTCTTGTACCAGAATATAGGACATACTGAATTATCTGCCCTGACAGCATAGAACTTGGCTGCATACTAACTGCAAATATGGTTACGGTCTTTTTGTCATAGCACTCTGGTATCTTAGATTGTGCACAATAATACAGCAGAGTCAAATATATTTGTTATTTGTACCAATATCTCACGAATTCTTAAAAGAAGTTATCATATACCCATCTAATAGGTAATATGTATCCTTAGTAAACCTAGTCAAGGACATTAGGAATTCGATCATACCGTACATGTCACTAAACCAGCTATATGAAATTCGGATCTAATGATTTAATCCCCTCCACAACACAGCAAACAAAAATGGAGTACCATATTTCACATAACCAAAAAAAACTACTTGTTCCTAATAACTACACAGGCTATGTAGTTTCGTGTTAGGTACTTAGGTTGTGTGAACCACATGCAGTTCAGAACTTCAGATATTAGGTTGAGCTCACGATGGAGAAGAGCTGGAGAATATTATATGTTAGGGTGTGTGACTAATTCTCAGTTGAATGAGAATTAGCAAAACCGTATTTGTTAGGCATTGATCTTTTGTAATACAAACAACACTTAAGATTATCATCGACGGCAACTATAACCAGCTGGGCAGTGGCACGAGTATAACAATCGATACCAGTTGGCAGTTGCACATGGTAGTGCCCAACACAACGGAATAACCAAACTAATCATGTCAACCATCAAATCAATCACCATTTGGTGATCATAGCGAAGCCTAACACTTGCACAGCCTGTGAAAGACCGGCCGAAAGCTGTAGCTCCAGCCAATGATCCTCACTATATAAAATAAATCAGACCAAAGCCTTCCGATCGCTCCTATATATACCCGACGTGCCTCGCTCTTTCTTCACATCCAAAGCTCCTAGCTCGCTCTATCATCTTGTTCGTTGCTCACAAGTCACGCATCTTCAGCTCATTCCCAAGCATCCACCGAGAAGCTAGCAAGAAGAAATGGCCGCCACCCTCAAGCTCAGGATCCTCGCCGCGGCCTGTGCCGCCACCGTTGTGGCCTCTTCCCTGGTCGGCGTTGCCACGGCTGCTGACGCGCCGGCTCCCGCCCCAGCCACCCAAAGCGCCGCCGCGACCGCCCCGGCATTCGCCGTCGGCACGATCATCGCAGCCGCCGTTGGGTACCTCTTGTGCTGAGCTACGGCGCCTGTGCATCTGGACGAGCAGTCATATTAATCCACGCGAACCTTGTTCAATCGATGTGTCCTCTATGCGGTGCTGTTGATGTTAGTGTTGGGTTTATGTTCTGATCGGTTGACGGACACATTTTACATTGTGACTTGTGTACATTATACGAATGAATACAGAGCACATATATATATCTATTATATACTAAAAGCAAAATGAGTTAGTTTTTTGAGACACCACGTTAAACCACATCATCAAAATTATCTAAACAGTTGGATCTATGATTAATGGTTAGGATTTAAAGCGGAACAGTTAGATTGACGTAACAAACATGTAAAAAAAAATGTGTTGTCACGTATTTGTGCAAAGCAGCTAACCGGTCCGTGTTGAGCGGGAAGGTAGTAAGCTGAATCTACTTAAATAATAACGACCTTGACCTGACTTGATCCGGCCGGCCAGCTGTATATTTTTATTTTCTAAAATAGGATGGCCTATTTTGTTAACGTGTTGGGTTTACATGATGTATAACCTATATTGTGTAAACGTGTTGTACGAATGAATTTCGATGCTAACAATTATCGATAGAAGAAAACACTGTAACAACGATCGATCGGCTCAGCTGAATCGTGCTAATGCGTGACTCTTTCCCTCTCTGTGTCCATTAAAAAACTACACACCCTATATTTTTCGTCGGGTAAAAGTTTACTAACTTATACTCTTCATGACTGTAATTTATTGTCACAAATTTGTCTATCTACACATTGAAAATGTCTAAATATATCTGTATTTAGACAAATTTATGTCAATCTTTTTCGATCGGAAGTATTAATACATCTATATGAAAAATCTATATCAACTATTTTCGGGCAAAGAGATTATATATAGATATTTGTGTTGATAACCGTCCATTAAAAAAGCTACCACTATTGACTCAGTGTTGATAGAAACAACGACTCATAATCATGAATATAATCATCGACAATTATACATATATGGCTCAACTAAAATAAAAACACAAGCGTATAATTAGTAGCCAGCCACTGCCCCCGATGAGCGGTATCCACTTGAAAACACGAGGATTAGACATATCCAAATATCAAGCACTCGCTACCACTACTGGATGGTCTACAGTTATACGATATGGCTATAAAGATGATCATGATTAGACGTATACGATATGGCTATAAAGATGATCATGATTAGACGTATCCAATAAGATTTTATTCCGTATGACACCATCTCAATCTAATGACATGTTCATTAAGAACACGACAGCATAACATTCTCAAAATATACATACATGATTATGAAGGGAGTAGAACACCCATATTTAGACAAATTTGTGTTAACTATTTCAGGATGGAGGGAGTATATATAAATATAATTGTATGATTGAGAATACTTAATAATCGCAAGATAAATACAGTTTTAGTAATATTAAGTTCAAGTGTAGGTATATTCGTCAGCACACTACGACCATATGTATGGACATACATATACAACATTCATTAAAAAACCAACCACTATTGGCTCGCTATCTACAAAAACAACGATGCATAATCGAGAATGCAATATTCTACAGTTATACAGATATGGTAAAAAGGGCGATGTTTGATTATAAAAATAAAATAGAAAGACAAGCCATAATTATAATTACTACTGAACCAATCTATTTCGAAACAACAAGGATTAGACAGATCCAATATGATTTGATTATGTATGAAACCATGTTAACCCCATGACATGTTCATGAAGAACCCAACACCTACCTAAAATACACTTAGAAGACCCGATTAGTTCATCTCACGTCACTAAGAGACTTTTATCTATTATCGAGGTTGAACGAAGCTTGATAGTAACTGAAACATTTTTTATAGTAAAAAAACTCTAGAGATGAGCTTGAAAGTAAATTCTGAAGTTAAGGAGACCTACACTTTATAAGGAATAATTATTATTTTAGATATTCATATCATGTTTTTTTACTTTAATAAAAATATGCAAGATAAGAATAATATGGTAGATAAATAGTTAGAAATTTTCAGAAAAACTAAACATCCAGTCATCATTCTAGCACACCCTCTTTTATTTTTAGATCATACACAAAATATGTTTATAATTAAACAAGATTAGAACAAACATACCATCATAACTGTGTCGGGAAAATTCACAAATTAAGGAATTTGTATAGTTGCATTGAGAAAATTGCGATTAATATGCTATGCTAATTATATCATCTAATAGATCTTCATAGAGTGTGTAAAGTAAATAACATAACTTAATCTCTTCACAACCAAAGTTTTCATGGAGTTACTTCAACCTCATATGGTTTTCCTACGGAGTGAATAAATATTTTTATTTCAGTCTGAATGTTTTGCGAGAAACTTTATTTCCTTTCTTATTCTTAAATATTAAAATGTGAGAACATTGAAATTTTATAATTAATTTGTACATTTTATTGACTAATGAAGAATCCCGAACAACATTTTTTTAATAACAATGTAGTGATTTTTCACGACACAACCTATGCAAGAGAAGGATATAGTACAATAACTGGGTTAAAGAGTGGATTTGGCAAGGTTTCTAAAAAAGAGAGTGGATTTGGCAATGAGAGAGTTAAATCATACAAATTAAATAGTTGACCTATAATGTTGGTTATTATGAAGATACAACAAAGAGATATGATAACATGATGCTTAGAGTTTTGTGGTGCAACTAAAACATTATTTGTGAGATGACTTACAATAATCTGGTGACCGACCAAGTACCATCACATTATATTTTTAAATAATATAATACGCCATATGAAACTAGGAGTCAAGTAGTCATTTTAAGGGGAAAAAACTTGTACAACTTAGAGAGTAAAATAACAGAGGGGCGACAAGAACAGAGTAAAAACATGTGTCAAAATAAAACTATCTATGATTAAAAGTAACCAGGAATATAGAATGTGTGACATGTATGTTTTAAAAATATATTATCAAAAAATATATATATTTTACACCTACTTCCAGAAATTCAAATATCATATGTGTCTGTGATTTTCTCTTCAATAACTTCCGGCGGTCACTTGAGGCTCTTATTTAGATTTCGGTTTTTTTAGTATCTATATAAATGCTCAAATGTAGTATATAAACATATTCAATATGTTAAAGATGATGCCCTCGCATTTGCGAGGGCCACCTTGCTAGTTCATCCCTAAAACGATAATGGCGTTGTGCCATGTGGAATGTTGATACTAATGTGACTATATATTCATTTTTTGACGGAAAGAGCAGTCCAGTCTGTTGTTTCATTGATAGTAGAAGAAATAAAATGTGTCCAGAAATATTCATTTAGTGTTTAGGCTGAAAAAGCCTTTTTTCTCTTCTGTACATCTGATTATATATTCATGGCTACCAAGTTTCTATAGAATTTTTGTTTTGTTCCGAACAGCCAAACATTTATATTGATGCCACTTTAATGTTGGTTTATAGACTTGATATATGTGATTGTCATCCCCTCACAAAAAAAAATCACCCCTCAAATCCTGGCTCCTCCCCTAGGTAACTCCACCGCTGCACGCACACGATGCTGATTGGCAATTGTCTTTATCGTCTCCTCTAGATCAATAATTAATCCATTAATATGTGACTTTAAAACCCCGGTCTGATGTTACGGACACACATTTAAGTTCATATGGTGTTTGAACTGAAGTTACAAAATAAATAAATTTTATTGATTTATGTTCAATTTTTTTGTTAAAATTATGAGAAATATAAATATATGTGGTTTTACGGCTATTACTGGAAAGATTTGGACCAGACCTTAGAAGCAGTATGTGAGTATAAGGACCATATTTTAAGGGCCACTGTTGGTGATGCTCTATCGTTAGAATAAGTGAGAAATACTGGAGTATTTCAATATTTAGGCAGTTGAAGTGAAAACCAAAAAATAAAGTACTTTATGTTCGTATATTGCCTCATTGATATAGCATTGACCTTTATCCGGACATATAGTGTGCGCTATGAATGCTATCAAGACAGTTTGTGTGCAACAAAGACTATAAGTACGTCCTTAGTTTTTGCAAAATCAAGATATTTTGGATATTTTAGTGTGAACTGTGTATGGACTGAAATGAGTAAGTCCCTGCTTGGAAGGTTGTTTATTTGCACCACCACTTTTCTCGTGGAAACTATAGCTTTGACGGAAAGAGCAGTCCAGTCTGCTGTTTCATTGATAGTAGAAGAAATAAAATGTGTCCAGAAATATTCATTTATTGTTTAGGCTGAAAAAGCCTTTTTTTTCTCTTCTGTACATCTGATTATATATTCATGGCTACCAACTTTCTATAGAGTTTTTGTTTTGTTCTGAACAGCCAAACATTTATATTGATGCCACTTTAATGTTGGTTTATAGACTTGATATATGTGATTGTCATCCCCTCACAAAAAAAATCACCCCTCAAATCCTGGCTCCTCCCCTAGCTACCTGCACCGCTGCACGCACACGATGCTGATTGGCAGTTGTCTTTATTGTCTCCTCTAGATCAATAATTAATCCATTAATTTGTGACTTTAAAACCTCCGTCTGATGTTACGGGCACACATTTAAGTTCATCTGGTGTTTGAACTGAAGTTACAAAATAAATTAATTTTATTGATTTATGTTTAATTTTTTTGTTAAAATGATGAGAAATATAAATATATGTGGTTTTACGGCTGTTACCGGAAAGATTTGGACCAGACCTTAGAAGCAGTATTGAGTATAAGGACCATATTTTAAGGGCCACTGTTGGTGATGCTCTATCGTTAGAATAAGTGAGAAATACTGGAGTATTTCAATATTTAGGTAGTTGAAGTGAAAACCAAAAAATAAAGTACTTTATGTTCGTATATTGCCTCATTGATATAGCATTGACCTTTATCCGGACATATAGTGTGCGCTATGAATGCTATCAAGACAGTTGTGTGCAACAAAGACTATAAATACGTCCTTAGTTTTTGCAAAATCAAGATATTTTGGATATTTCAGTATGAACTGCGTATGGACTGAAATGAGTAAGGCCCTGCTTGGAAGGTTGTTTATTCGCACCACCACTTTTCTCGTTGAAACTATAGCTGTAAATTATACGGAGCAACTCAGGTTTGTATTCCTTCCCGGCGGATTCCATCGTTTCGGGTTAAAATACGAGCATCCAAGCGAGGCCTAAGCAAACACACCGAATTGTGTCTGTATAGTATATACATGTGACTCAGAAGAAGGTATAACATCTTATAGTTTGAAACGGAGGGACATCAATAATTCACTATTCGAACGATATTTAAAACCATCACCGACAAACATGGCTAATAACCATTTGCGTGTTCGGCAAATCCAGACATCGAACCATCCATGAAAACATAACCAGCTGACAATATGGCACCGATTTTTTTATTGTTTTTTAAAATTTTAGTGGCACCGATTATAGCCATATATGCCAGTTGGCAGTTGCACATGGTAGTGCCCAACACAATGGAATAACAAATCAGAAACAACAAACCAACTAATCATGTCAACCATCAATCACCCATTTGGTGATCATAGCGAAGCCTAAAAACTGCCAACTTGCACAGCCTGTGAAAGACAGACCGAAAGCTGAAGTTCCAGCCACGATCCTCCCTAAATAAATCAAGCCAAAACCCTTCCGTGTTCCGACCGCAGCTATATATACTCGACGTGCCTCGCTCTTCAATTCCCATCTCCAAACTTTCCAGCTCGCCAGCTTCTTGTTCTTTGCTCACACATCTTTGCTCATTCCCAAGCATCCACCAAGAAGCTAGCTACCAGAAATGGCCGCCACCCTCAAGCTCAGGATCCTCGCCGCGGCCTGTGCCGCCGCCGTCGCCGCATCTTCCCTGGTCGGCGTTGCCACGGCTGCCGACGCTCCGGCTCCCGGCCCGGCCCAAAGCGCCGCCGCAACCGCCCCGGCATTTGCTGTCGGCACGCTCGTTGCTGCCGCCGTTGGGTATCTCTTCTGCTGAGCTGCGGCGCCTGTGCATCTGGACCAGCAGTCATATATACATCCACGCCTTGTTTAACCGTTGTGTCCTGTATGTTGTGCTTTTGGTGTTGGGTTTATGTTCTGATCTGTTGAGAGACACATTTTATTATGCGACTTATGTACACTATACGAATGAATACAGAGGCCCTATGTATTCACCCCTAAAACGATGATGGCATTGTGACATGTTGAATGTTTACATTAACATGATTTTTTTTACCCTGAACAAAGGAGCTCTGCTTTTATCATTAAAGGGAGAAAGAAGGCGAAATACAACTGGTTACTTGATGTATATATTCACGGGTAACAAGTCTTCCATAACGTGTGGGATCCCACATATACACCATGACGACCGGCAAGTGGTTTTGTCGCTTTCCTCTTGATCGATAATCCATGATCTCGAAGTCTCACTGTGATACCTATTTTTTGTAGAGAAAAGGGCTTGGCCCCGATTTCATTAACGAAACCATACAGAGTATCCACCACAACAGAAGCAAACACTAGTGTTTTCCTCCTATCTCCGGAGAGGTTTAAGAAAAGGAAAAAACAAAGTGAAAACGTTGTGATACCTATTGTTATCGTTAGGGGCACACATTTAAGTTAAAATGGTTGTTTGAATTAGAGTTATAAATGTGCTAAATTTAAATTAGTTTGGATGAATTATTTTAAAAAAATATGAAATGATGAGAAATAGGAATATATGTGGGTTTTATGGTTGTTGCTGGAGAGATTTGAACCGGCCCTTAAAAACGGTATAAGGACAATGTTTTAAGGTCTAATGTTGGAGATGCTCTTTTGTTATTTTTTGATGTGGAAATCAAATAAGATAGTACCTCTATTTTGTTTAATTAGCAATGATCTTTTTTTAGAAATAGGGACATATAATGAGCTATGAATACTACCAAGATTGATATGTGTAACAAGCAGTTGTGTTATGAGTGGAACTCGCTCTACGGTTATTTAAAAATCGTAAAACTACAAATATTCCGTTTAGTTTTGCGAAATCAAAATGTTTACTAAAACATACTGATAGTCAATCATCTCACCGATCAAATTCGATGCTTGTCAGTTGTCATGTTGCAGTTGTAGGGGTCTAGGTTAGCTCTCATGTGCACAAAGTTGGGGGTAAACTAGCTCTAGTTGTATTGCATTTTTATTTACAGTTTGGAGGTTTGTAAAATGTCTGGATCTTAACTCTGCTGGCTATTCAGCTCGGATTTATGCTGCTTTCAATATGAAGCAGGGCTTTCGGGCCTGTTCTCTAAAAGTAGAGTTCTGTTGTAAGAAAACGAATGAGCGGACCACAATCGCGTGTTCTTTTTTTGCACAGATTCAGACGCCAGATCGATGAGCAACATGCATTGCGTATTTGCATCCAGTTTGCATCTGTTCTGTATGCCCTTGAGTTCCTAACAGAGACTTCAACAGATTTATTTTGTTCATTTTGCGATTGTACCCCGCATGGTTTAGTAGAAGCAGGGCATTGCCATAGAGGAGTGCCAGACCGCCGGCAGGACCTGCAGTCTTGCAAATTGCAAACGAAGGAACAGATAATGTATGAATTTAATGTCGTCACTGTACACACACTACAAATCTCGAATTAAAAAAAGAATTACGACCGATCACTCATGGATTCAGAACAAATCACGGAACGAATAGAGAAGCGTGTGCATGCGCTGCGCCTAGCAGAAGAGGTAGCCGAGAGCGGCGGCGGCTACCGACACGGCGGCGAAGGCCGGGGCGGCGGCACCGTTGGCGCCGGACGCGGGCGCCGGGGCGGGGCCATCGGCGGCGCAGGCGGTGCCGACCAGGGACGAGGCGACGACCACGGCGACGGCGGCCGCGGCGAGGATCTTGGCCTTCAATTGCCCTGCCATCTTCTTAACTTGATCAGCTTCTTGCTTGAGGATGGACCGAGCCGAGCAGGTGCTGCGAGAAGCTTGGAGCTCTGTTGCTGTTGATGCCTGTTGTGGTGGATGTGGATGGGCAATGGAGGAGGGGGAGAGGCGCTTATATGCAGCTGCGGGGGTCCGGCGGCCTGCCTAATAATAAGCTGTCGATCGAAGGAACGGGAGGACGGCCGGCTGTCGCGCGGCTGGCTTGGGTTCATCACCTATGTTACGTTACGCGTGCGCGAGTGATTTCCGGCCGGCGCCGGTGGGGGAGGTTGGTGCGGGGCCTGTCGTCGCTGCGCTGGAGCGGCGAATTATTCGGGCGGCTGCCGGCAATGGCACATGGTGCTGGCAACCACTCCGCCGTGCAACGATTGGCACCGCGTGTACCATTTTTTTTCTTGCGGTTCCTCTTTAGAAACATTTTAGCGTAGTGAGTTAAGTAGGCATGTCTGTAAGTTAATACTGTGCAAAGTGGTAATACATGTTTGTTTGATTTTCAGAAGTTTGACTTGGCTGTGACACTTTGAAGCATGGCATGTATTTTTGAGCTTTATGTCCTTGTTTCTATGATTATTTCCGTCCACCCCGGTCTTACTTGGTCACATTTTGACAAACTACTAGCCATCAACTCGTGTTCCTACATGAATAGTAGTAATTCACATGTCACTAGAGTTTTTTTTCCATATATTTCTAAGTTACTTCTGTATATCCCATCAGTCAACACATAGCCATTCTGTTACATGCACATTTAGACCAAAAATGATTTATATCTTGGGAACTACTCCCTCTGTCGCACAATATAATACTTTATGGTAAGTTGTTTTATCTTGTCAAATAATCTATATTGTGGATCGGTGAGTTCTTTTAGCTTGCCAGAAAAGCACTATCTACTTTATTTTGTTTGTACAAAAAAACTGTACATGAGTGTGTATGCATTTGTAGAGGAAACAACGGAATTTCATTAAACAGACTAATCATAAAAGAAGGCTAGATGTACAATCTCCACGCCACAAACGAAAATACATGTTTCCATCAACCCGGTTACACAAAAAATTGAAACTATATTGTAAGTTTTTTTTAAAAAATGGGGAAATTATTTCACATGGGCATATAAATCGATGTCAATTGCGTGTATGCAAAATTGGATTAATACTTTTTAATTCTGAGCTGCATTAAAGAAGAAAATAAATGGATCTAAAAATACTACTTTCAAAATTACGTATATGTTAATGAAAATGTACGCATAATACATTGAAATTACATATATGCATGACTGGATGAGGTAGGTATTTGTCTTTGTTGTATGACTCATTAGAATTACAATATTTCTTGTTAAAAATTATGCATACCATAGCAGTACATGTGGTTTTAAGAAATTAGACAAAATATCCTGTGCTTTTTGAATATTCCTTTTTCGTTGTAGTTCAGGACCCAAACGGCCACACAAGACAAGAGTGAGCCAAAACGAAAACTCCTGGTAAGCACCGCCGAGCACTGGGTTTGGCTAATATTGTCTAACGCGGCCTGTTCTTGTGAGACCAACCCAAATCTTCCACGGCCAGATAGGCCGTGCCTTTGTTCTGGGCCAATGAGACCAGCGGCCTACCACCAACAAACGGCAGAGCAACACGTGTTTGAAATTTCTTTAGCTCTTTTCTCCGTGCGTGACAAGTGACGGCTCACTGGAGGTGTGGAGAGGGTTACATGCATTTATTGAGATTTTTTTAAAATGAAATATCTTGAGAACCGTTTATCTGAATTACGAATCGTTTTCACTTTTAAACTTCTCGTCTCGAGATTTTCAAAATTGATAGGTTTTGACGAATTTTTTTTATTGTTTTGGACTGTGTATATTTCGTACTTTATGTGTAGTTGTACATTCAAACCTGCATCCAATGCCGTCCTGTCTGGAAAAACGACGCATCAAAGCTCATAAAGAGGGGCGTGCTCGGAAGAGCCCATCACCACACTCGTCAAGGAAACCGCGATGCAAACAAGTGCAGACACTTCTACCAAAGAGGGCAATCTCTCTCGTCCCAGCTATACTTGGTCCCTCAATCTGGATGGAAGGATCGATCCGTTTTAGCGTAGCGTATTTACAACTCCCTTAGTTCCATTTGACTTGCATTTTTGTAAATATAGATGTTTCTATACTTGTTTAGTGTTCAGATACATCCGTTTGTAAATAAAGTTAAGTCAAGTAATTTAAACACTACTACAGTAGATGGATTGATAAATTGAACGGACAACCAGCTTGTTGTAAGTATCTAGTATCCTGAATGGATGGAATTGATTCGACACGCAGCTAGGTCATGTATTATGCGGCTTCTTGCGGCACACCGCCAGTAGTGGAATCATCACGGTGGAGCAGTGGATTCAGTCATGAAGACGCGTGATTTGGCGGAGGGGATTGGAGAATGTATTGTGGTGTTGGGACGAAGAAAATGACTAAAGGGAATATTCGATTTTACAGTTTATTATTGCAGTATATGTTATGTCCATACGTTTTTCAGCCCTTAAAATCATTTCACGGGTCCACTTGTATGTGTTTTAAGGGTTCATTTTTTACAGGCTCTACTATAGATGCTCTAACCCGACGGCCTAGTGTTATGAGACGAATGAGACCACCGGACACGAGCAAGCAGCAAACCAAGATGTTTTCTAGTGTGTGTATGTTTCACTAACACTTGAATCTCTTACTTTTTGGGAAATATTTGTTTTAGTCAAAGATAGCATGTTGTATAGGTACAATGCGACCACATCGGCCATCGGCCGTGAGAGGAGAAGATAATTAAATACTAAACTATTTTTTGTAGCTATCTATCGGTCACGTATAAAAGACCATTGACCATTAAAAAGTATAAATCATTAATTTTGTGTGTGTGCAATAGTAGTCGGTGATTAATTATTTAGGTAAAAAGTATAAATCATCGTCATATTATTAATTAGTACTGCATTCATTGAAACTTCTAAAATATATTTGACCAAGTAAACAATGATCATGTCAATGGTTTTACTTATATTCAAGAAGTTTCTATATATTTACTTTCATAACAATACACTACACATCTATGTTAAGATATTTGCTATATTTATGCATTGGAATCTCTAAAAATATATTTAATAATATGAAAAATAGATAATAGAATCTAAAATAATATATATATATGCTATATAATTTATCAGTTTCAGGAACTTAAGGAGCTATGTTTTTTCACCTTTAAGATGACTTTGTATCGGTAAGCACAATATCTCACAAAGCAAAAACATTCTGCGTAACTCAAAATATTTTGAATGATAAACATTGTAATATTGTATGGTTAAAAATCTTAATTACGTATTTTTTTTGTTAAAACCGTAATATAGTACAAACACTTAAAAATATATCTAATTAATATAATTGTATTTATTAAAATTTCTTGGGTCTAATAAATAATTGGAACAAAGACTTGTCCATATGAAACTTCATTGTTGTTAAACAAGTGATCAAATATTTGGGAACTTATGTGACAATCATCAAACAAAATAGTGAGTATGGGTTAGTTTTGTCAAGATGTCTTTTTTAGTCATGAAATAAGAACTATCATTGTCGAATCTTCTTAGTTAGTTTTGCCCTCACTTTCTCTAGACCATGGTTACCATTTGTTACTAATTAAATCTCAATGTACTATGCTAATCTATGTAAGTTTGGCATATAAAATTTGTAAGAGAGAAATGTGTGTGTCTTAATAAAAAATTATCTACACTATTGTTGATGATGTAAAGATGAAAGATGAGAATATTATTGAATCTTGGCTGGATCAAAGTATATAGAGAAAATAATAGGCTAGCTCTTTAGCATCGTCACCCCTCCCTCCCCCTCTATCTGTTGTTTGGCCTAGGCCGCACCATGTGTTACTTCTCCTGTATCATTACAAAAGGCAAAGTTTTTACCTTGTTTAAAAAAAAGCAAGCACATTACCCTAAATAAAAGACTTCACCTGAAGAAAATAAAAAAGAAGGCCAGGTAGCAATGACGAGTATGCTATATGCGTCTATGCGCTCTTACGTGGGCAAAACTAAAAACACAAGCAAACAGCAAAAGAAACAAAAGATTATTGACTATTTAAGAATAGTAGAAAGTCGATCTCAGTTTACATAAACACTTGCACAGTGATGTGCCACATAGAAACAAAACAATTGAACTAGTTTTTTATAAATATAACTTCGATGCTAGTCTCCCTTATGAATACCTTACACATGCTATATTAAATGTTTTGCTTAATATATATTCAATGTCTAACATCCTAACTGATGGGTTCGTAGCATAGAAAACAAAAAATTTCCTACGGTGAGAACAAACCAACAAGCCAAGATCTAATCTAGGAGATGCTCGTAACGAGTGGAACATATTTCAAGAGAAACTCACCCTCGAAGACCGTAAGCGTTTCGAGAATAATTCTTGTGGATGATGTAGTCGTTCACTCGCCGATCTCAAGATCGTGAAGATGTGCGCTGCAACGGGCATCGCCTCCGTACTCGGTCACACGTACAGCTTGATGACGACCTCCGTTCCCTCGATTCAGCGGGGCAGCGGAAGTAGTAGAACCACCAAGGAACTCCAACAACACGACGTCGTGGTGTGGGGGAGAACTAAACGACCATGGCTTCGTCAAGCGGATGGCCGAGAGGTGGAGAAGCGGGAGGAGGGAGAGCGGATCAAGTGTGTCCATAAGAGGGAGCTCTACCTCTCCTTATATAGGAGAGGGAGGCAGCCCAAGGGTGGTGCGGCTCAAGGAGCCCCCACCCCTTCCTCTTCATGTGAGTGGAGCATCCACTCATGCCCACTCACTCTCTTTAAAACTCCACTCAAACAATCCCAAGGGTTTTTCTTTATTAAATAAAACAATTTCATTTATTTTTAATATTTGTTAATTCTATTGACAAACATTAACACTTATCCCCTTGGTTCATTTGTTAATTCTATTAACAACCATTGGCAACCATTGACAATTAACCCCTTGAACTATTTCAATATTAACCGAAACAATTTCGGTGTTGTCCAAACCTTTCTCTGAAATTCCATGTCTACCCAAAAGCGTCGACAAACCTTAAGTGTGTCACCCTACGGTTCGTGAATAATGTAGACATGATCGAGACACCTCTCCGATCAATAGTCAACAGCGGGATCTGGAGATTCGTAATGACTCCTACATATTCGACAATGAATCTTGTGATCGCGTGAACCAAATAACGTCATAACGAATTCCTTTTGTCTCGCGATATTTTACTTGTCCGAGATCCGATCATTGGTATCATCTATACCTTGTTCGATCTCGTTCCCGACAAGTACTCTTTACTCGTTCTGTGATATGACATCCTTGTGACCTAGTCACGTGCTTGCAAGCGGTGTCGATGTGATATCACCGAGAGGGCACAAAGTATATCTCTCTGTCACCTGGATGGACAAATCCCACTTCTTGATCCATGAGACTCAACTAATACTTTCGGAATACCCAACGTCACCTTTATAGTCACCCTGTTACGGTGTGACGTTTGATGCATCAAAGCATTCTTCCGGTGTTAGTGATTGAAATGATCTCATGGTCTAAGGATTAGGGTTACTTCGTATGCTCAGTACAACAATATAAACTTAATGACTTGATCGTATTGCTATACTTAATTTGGGTGTGTTCATCATATCATTCTCCTAATGACGTGATCCCGTTATTAACAACATCCAATGTTCATGATCAGGAAACCTTGATCATCAGTTAATCAACGAGCTAGTTAAACGAGAGGCGTTACTAGGAACTCCAATTTGTTCATTAGTCACACATGCATTAATGTTTCCGATTAAAACAATTCTAGCATGAGAAATAAACATTTATCATAAACATGGAATAAGATAATAACCACTTTATTATTGCCTCTCGGGCATATTCCTTTCAGTCTCCCACTTGCACTAGGGGCAATAATCTGTATTACATTGTAATGATCCTAACACCCATGGAGTTTCGGTGTTGATCATGTTTTGCCCTTGGGAGTTGTTTAGTCAAAGGGTCTGCCACATTCAGATCCGTATGTACTTTGCAAATCTATATATCACCATCCTTGACATGTTCACGGATGGAGTGAAAACGGTGCTTGAAATGTTCGGAATTCTTGTGAGACCTTGGTTCTTTAGCATTGGCTATGGCACCATTGTTGTCAGAATAGATAACCATCGGATCCAACGCACTTGGAACCACATCTAGTTCGGATATGAACTCCTTCATCCAAACTCCTTCCTGCGCTGCCTCCGAGGCAGCAACATATTCCGCTTATGTCGACGATCCCCCCACCACGGGTTGCTTGGAACTCCTCCAGCTTACTGATCCTCCATTCATAAGAAATACGTACCCAGATTGTGACTTAGAGCCATCCGGATCGGTGTCAAAGCTAGCATCGACGTAACATCTTGCGACGATCTTTTCTTCACCGCAATACACGAGAAACATATCCTTAGTCCTTCTTAAGTACTTTGGGATATTCTTTACCGCCATCCAGTGTTCCAAACCTGGATTAGATTGGTACCTGCTAGTCAAGCTAATAGCATGTGCCACATCCGGTCTTGTACATAGCATAGCATACATGATAGAGCCTATGGTTGAGGCATAGGGGATCTTGTTCATCAATTCTCTATCTTCCGATGTAGCTGGACTTTGAGTCTGACTCAATGTCTTTCCTTGTAACATTGGTAAGAGCCCTTTCTTACTTTCATCCATTCTGAACTTCTTCAGAATCTTGTCAAGGTATGTACTTTGCGAAAGACCAATCAAGTGTCTTGATCTATCTCTAAAGATTTTGATGCCTAATATATACGATGCTTCACCTAGGTCCTCCATCGAAAAACTATTGTTCAAATAACCTTTAATACTATTCAAAAATTCTATATCATTTCCAATCAACAATATGTCATCCACATATAGTACTAGAAATGCTACAGAGCTCCCACTCACTTTCTTGTAGATACAAGCTTCTCCATAAGTTTGGACAAATCCAAACCCTTTGATCACTTCATCAAATCGGAGGTTCCAACTTCGGGATGCTTGATTCAGTCCATAAATGGATCGCTGAAGTTTGCATACCTTGTAAGCATCCTTAGGATCGACAAAACCTTTGGATTGCACAATGTACAACTCTTCCTCAATGTGACCATTAAGGAACGCAATTTTGACATCCATTTGCCAGATTTCGTAATCGAAAAATGCAGCAATTGCTAACATAATCCTAACATCCTTCAGCATCGCTACAGGAGAGAACGTCTCCTCGTAGTCAATTCCTTGAACTTGTCGAAAACCTTTTGCGACAAGTCAAGTATTATAGACGGTCACATTACCATCAGCGTCAGTTTTCTTCTTAAAAATCCATTTGTTCTCAACGGCCTTGCGGTCATTGGGTAAGTCCACCAAAGTCCATACTTGATTTTCGTACATGGATTCCATTTTGGATTTCATGGCTTCTAGCCATTTGTTGGAATCTGAGCCCATCATCGCTTCATCATACGTCGCATGGTCATCATTATCAACTATCATGACATTCATGACGGGGTTGCTGTATAGTTCAGGAGCTGTAAGCATCCTTGTTGACCTGGGAAGTACGGTAGTATCCTCTTTTGGAGTTTCATGATCTTGATTATCATTAGTTCCCTCTTCATCTGGTGAAGTCAACTCCGGAACAATTTCCGACGCTGCACTACTCGCCATTCCAAGAAGAGAAGGTTCAATAAACTCGTCGAGTTCTACCTTCCTACTACTCACACCTTTTGAGAGAAACTCCTTCTCCAAAAAGGATCTGTTCTTTGCAACGAAAACTTTTCCTTCGGATCTGTGATAGAAGGTGTACCCAATTGTTTCTTTAGGGTATCCTATGAAGACACATTTTTCCGCTTTGGGTTTGAGTTTATCAGGCTGAAGCTTCTTCACATAAACATCGCATACCGAAACTTTTAGAAATGATAGCTTAGGTTTGTATCCAAACCAGAGTTCATACGGTGTCGTTTCAACGGATTTAGATGGATCCCTATTTAAAGTGAATTTAGTTGTCTCTAGTGCATGACCCCAAAATGATAGTGGCAAATCTGTTAGAGACATCTGAAGGGGATCGTGGGCAGAAAACAAAAAATTTCCTAGCAACGATATCGTTAAACTAGCCAAGATCTATTCTATTTAGATATAGTAGTACGAACGGAGATCGGAATACGTACCCTTGTAGACCGAAAGCGGGGATTACGTTCCCGCACAAACGTTGTCGATGCAGACCGACGAAGACGACCTCAAGGTCGTGTAGAGGAAGCAGGCCTCCGAGTACCGCTAGCGCAACACCTCGCAGGGAGTCGCACACGTACGGTGGAGACGACGCCTCCGAAGCTCCAGTCCAGGACGAGCAGCGGAAGACTTGGACCGGAACACCAGCAGCGCGGCAGCGGGCTATGGTGGAGGAGATCCCCGGATCCTCTTGCTCGGCGCGGCTCCGACTTAGGAACCACGAGATCGAGAGAGAAATCGGGAATTAATTGGTGAATTAAAAGGCTGGGGGTGCCCCTTCTTATATAGGCTCCCAGGGGGAGCCAACCTTGCCAGCCAGGCAATGTGGGACTATCCCCACATGCCTGGTGCGGCTAGCCTTGGTGCGCCGGCCCCCTGGTGGGCCCCTTGGCCCATCCAGGCCGGCCACCTTGGCCCCCACCGAATCCTCTAGGGATTTTTCCCCCTCTTGGGCCTTCTTTCGACTAGAAGGTCCATTTAGGGAAATCAGCCTAAATAAATTCGAAAATAAATATATAAAATCATATTTGCATATTAATAACACTAATTAATATCAAACATAATATATATAATTTTTCCTAGCTCCGAAAACTCTTTCGGCGCTGCCCGATCTCCATCGGACCCCTCCCGGGACACTCCCGGTGATCTCCTTCCTTTCCGGTTGTCTTGTCGAAACCCCTTAAGTGTGTTACCCTAGCGGTTCGATATAATATCAGGTATGATCAAGACTCCTCAATGATCAACGACTAACCCGTAGGCCTGGACCCCATGAATTAATCCCTGAGATATAACGAATGACTTTCATCTATCAAACCTGAACGTGAAGTCTTAGACCTTTTGCCATAGCGATACTTAGCACGTCCGAGTGTCGTTCCATAGATATCTCCATACCTAATCCCGACCTCGTTACCGACGATGCTATCTTCTACTCGTTCATGATCTCATGTCTCCGTGACCTAGTCACATGCTTGCAAGCTCATTAGACAAGATCTCACCGAGTGGGCCCGAGAGTATCTATCCTGCTACGCGGACTGGCAAATCCCGCTCTTGACCCCTCGTCTCAATACTCCTTTCCAATACCCAAAAGTATCACCGTTATTGTCATACTAAATAAGATACGACGTTTGGTGCAATCAAAGTATCTTCCGGGAATATCAATAAGAGTTGATCTCACGGTCACAGGTGTAACGACCATGTTCTCCAAATCTGGGTATGTCCATCACATCGCTCTCCAGCGATATGACTCTCATTGCCGACCGGCGCCATGCCCCATGACCGGGAAACCTCGATCATCAATCGCGCAATGAAACTAGTCTTAGTAGAGGCTACTAGGGACCTGGTTGTTTGCGTATCACACCCGCATTAATGTTTCCGCTTAATACGGTTCTAGCATGACACAAAAACCTATTATGAACAAACGAGATATGATAAAGAATACACTTTATTAATTGCCTCTAGGGCATATCTCCTTCATTCTCCCACTTGCACTAGAGTACAATTTAATCTAGATTACAACTTGGTAAAAGCCTAACACCCATAGCTAACTGGTGCTGTTCATGCTTATCAAGCGGGAGAGGCTTCGTCAGCGGATCTGCCACATTCAGATCCGTATGCACGTTGCAAATCTTCACATCACCTCCTTGTACGTACAGACGTATCACGTGGAAGCGTCGGAGAATGTGTTTGGCGGTGGAGTGAGACCTTGGCTCCTTGGCGTTCGCAATGGCACCCGTATTGTCGCAGAAGAGGACCACGGGGTCTTGCACGCTCGGGAACACTCCAAGTTCGATGACGAACTTCCTCAGCCACACAGCTTCATTCGCGGCCTCGCAGGCAGCAATGTACTCCGACTCCATTGTAGATTGTGCGACTATGGGTTGCTTCCCACTTCTCCAGCACACGGCGCCTCCATTCACCTTGAACACGTAACCTGTCTGTGACTTACAGTCATCGGGGTCTGAGTAGAAACTTGCATCTACGTAACCCGTTACGCCAAGTTCCTCATCACAGCCACCATACACAAGGAACATTTCCTTTGTCTTATTGAGATACTTAAGAATGCTCTTAACAACTACCCAATGCGGCATTCCAGGATTACTCTGGAACCGGCTTGTCAAACTTAGAGCTAATGCCACATCTGGTCTAGTACTCAACATTGCATACATGATCGATCCTAGGGCTGAAGCATAAGGATGTTTCGTCATTTCGGCCTTACCCAGTTCCGTCACCGGACACTGCGCTTTACGCAATATCTTATTCTTGATAACCGGCAGAGAACCCTTCTTTGCCTTCTCCATATGAAAACGCTTCAATATTTTATCAAGATAAGTACTCTGACTTAGTGCTAATAGGCGCCTTGATCTATCACGATAGATTTTTATGCCTAAAACATACGCAGCTTCTCCTAAGTCCTTCATGGAAAACTTACTGCTTAAATATTCCTTCACGCTATTCAGAAGTTCCACATCATTCCCTATTAGCAATATGTCGTCAACATACAGTGCTAAGAACACAACCGAGCTCCCACTCATTTTCTTGAAAATACAGGTCTCTTCCACATTCTGGATAAATCCAAAACCTTTGATTACCTCATCAAAGCGAAGATTCCAGCTCCGAGATGCCTGCTTCAATCCATAGATGGATCGCTGAAGCTTGCACACCTTGTTAGCACTTCCTGGATCGACAAAACCTTCCGGCTGTACCATGTACAACTCTTCCTCAATGTTTCCATTCAGGAAGGCCGTTTTAACGTCCATCTGCCAGATTTCATAATCATAGTAGGCAGCTACTGCTAACAAAATCCGAATAGACTTAAGCATCGCTACCGGTGAAAAAGTTTCATCGTAGTCAATTCCATGAACTTGTCGGAAACCCTTTGCGACAAGCCGAGCTTTATAGACGGTCACATTACCATCTGCATCAGTCTTCTTCTTAAAGATCCATTTATTCTCGACGGCCTTGCGCCCTTCGGGAATATCCACCAAAGTCCACACTTTGTTATCATACATGGATCCTATTTCGGATTTCATGGCTTCAAGACATTTCTCGGACTCTAGACTCTCCATCGCCTCCTTGTAGTTCGTAGGTTCGTCTTGCTCGACTAGCATGACGGTGCAAACCATATTGCCATACCATTCTGGTGCGATCCGAGATCTACCAGACCTACGAGCTAGAACATCTTCCTCGACAGTTTCTCCCACTCCTTCCACGGAGGACGTTTCCGGAATTGCTTCCGTTGCGCCACTCGGAATCTCGAGTTCAGGATCAACGATTTCATCGAGGTCTACCTTCCTCCCACTTACTCCTTTCGCGAGAAACTCCTTCTCTAGAAAGGCACCGGTCTTCGCGACAAAAGTTTTGCCCTCAGCTTGGTTGTAGAAGGTGTACCCAACGGTTTCCCGCGGATATCCTACAAAGACGACTTTCTCCGACTTCGGTTCGAGTTTGTCGGGCTGTAGTTTCTTAACGTACGCCTCACAACCCCAAACCTTCAGAAACGATAACTTAGGCTTATGGTCATACCATAATTCATACGGCGTCGTTTCAACGGACTTGGACGGAGCCCTATTTAAAATGAATGCGGCTGTTTCTAACGCATAACCCCAGAAGGACACTGGCAGATCGGTAAGAGACATCATAGATCGGACACTATCCAGTAGAGTACGATTACGTCGCTCGGACACACCGTTACGCTGCGGCGTTCCGGCGGGCGTAAGTTGGGGCACTATGCCACAACTCTTCAGATGTGTGCCAAACTCAAAACTCAAGTACTCTCCACCGCGATCGGACCGGAGATGCTTGATTTTCCTATTAAGCTGATTCTCAGCTTCACTCTGGAATTCTTTGAACTTTTCAAACGTTTCAGACTTGTGTTTCATCAAGTAGATATAACCGTATCTACTCAAGTCATCAGTGAAGGTGACGAAGTAACGATAACCATTGCGTGTCGAAACGCTCATTGGTCCACATACGTCTGTATGTATGATCCCCAACAAATCCGACGCCCGTTCAACGAAACCTTTGAACGGTGTCCTGGTCATTTTGCCCATGAGGCATGGTTCGCATGTATCGAGGGATCCGAAATCCAACGAGTCCAAGAGTCCATCGGAGTGGTGTCGCTTCATGCGCTTTATACCAATATGACCAAGACGGCAATGCCACAAAAACATGACGGTATCGTCACTACACTTAATTCGTTTGGCCTCTATGTTATGGATGTGAGTGCTACGATCGAGATTCAACAAGAATAAACCATTACTCTCGGGAGCATCAACATAAAAGATATCATTCATATAAATAGCACAATTGCTTGACACTGATTTAAATGAATAACCGTCTTGTAACAGGCAAGACCCACTTATAATGTTTACACTCAAGGATGGCACAAAATAACATTTATTTAAAACCAAAACTAATCCCGATGGTAGATGTAGAGGGAGCTTGCCAACAGCCACCACGTCGACTCTCGATCCGTTGCCGACGCGCATCGTCACCTCATCCTTCGCCAACCGCCTTCTATTCCGTAACTCCTCCTGAGAGTTACATATATGAGCAACAGAACCAGTATCAAATACCCACGTATTGCTCCGGGCGGATGTAAGGTACACATCTATAACATGTATATCAAATATACCTTTCTCTTTGTCGACCGTCTTGCCAGACTTCCTATCCTCCAGATACTTGGGGCAGTTGCGCTTCCAGTGACCCTTCCCCTTGCAGTAAAAACACTCCACGCTAGCTCTGGGACCAGACCTGTTAGTCCTGGGCTTGGCAGCCAACTTCGCCTCCCTCCGGGACTTCCAGCTCTGCTTTCCCTTGCCACCGGACTTCTTGAAATCAACGGTCTTGTTGACCATCAACAGCGTGTGCTCCTTCTTAATCTCTACCTCAGCAGTCTTGAGCATCACGAACACTTCACCCAGGGACTTAGCCATGCCCTGCATGTTATAGTTCATGACGAAGCCTTTGTAGCTTGGTGGCAACGATTGCAACACCCTGTCAATCGCCAGCTCATCGGGAATCTTGCACTCCAGAGCATTCAGGCGTTGAACGTAGCCAGACATCTTGACTACATGCTCGCTCACACTGCTATGCTCTTCCATCTTGGCTGAGAAGAAAAGCTCAGAAGCCTCATATCTCTCAGCCTTAGCCTGCGGCGCAAAGACAGCCTTAAGATCCGAGATGATCTCAAAGGCGCTCATCTTCTCAAAGCGCTTCTGCAGGTCGGCTTCCATGGCGTAGAGCATGCCACTCTGGACAAAGGCAGAATCCTCCGATCGGGTCTGGAAGACCTTCTTCTCATCCTCAGAGGCATCATCTGCAGGAGGGTCACCTATGGTGGCCTCAATGACGTAGGCCACCCTATGGGGAGTGAGGAGGATCCTCAGGTTGCGGAACCAGGCCATGAAGTTTGACCCATTGGTCTTAAGCTTTTCTTTCTCAAGGAACAGACCTAGGTTAAACGAGGGGCGAGACATCTACAATGGAATTTGCAACAACATAAGACTTTGTTCATAATAATTTTGAGTTATAGTATTTTAGAAAATAACTAACATAACTCCCACTCAAACGAACAACCCTCCTGGTCGTTTAAGCTATTACACTACCCCATCCATTGCACCACCCCTCATCATCAAAGCCGGCGGCACAACTTCAAGAGTAGACAAAATCGTCCGCCACATCAATTTTGTGACTCGTGCTCGACCTTTCGGTCTTCCTGTTCCGAGGCCATACCTCTGAGTATGCTAGGCTCGCCACCAAAGACCTCCACGCTGACGCTTGTGCAACATGGCTTACACCCACCGTATGCGAACGAAGATATGTCTGACACCCGATCATCACGGCCTGCCTCATAACGTAGAACTTTATTGGTGGTGCGCGTTGGAGAGAGAACACTAGTGGTATTTTGAAGGGATCATCTTATTCAGCTACCGCCGTGTAACACACACAATCACACAAAATAAGATGCACACAAAACATCAAATGTAATGCAATGTGATATAGTCCATCGCGCCATGGTCTTCTTGGCGCCCGCAGTTTATAAACAATTTAATAAACCTACCTTGACCATATCACATAGCCCCTGCAAAATAAAGTTAGACGCTTCTACTTTATCTTTTGCATATTTTACGTGGCTTGGGGCTTTCGTAAATAGAACCCTTCATACCTACGAATCTTATGACCACAACAACGATCCAATAATTGCATGTTTAAGCATCCCTTTCGGGCCCTCCATTGAAAATGCGAAGACCAACTAAAGAGAGAGAAACTGTCACCCGCCAGCCACAGATACGGTACAAGCCGTATGTCAGTAGTGGAACCAGTCTCGCGTAAGCGTACGCGTAAAGTCGGTCCGGGCCGCTTCATCAACTCAATGCCGCTGGAATACACAAGTGCACGCTAGAGGGTAGCAAATAACAGGAACGGTGCCCCCGTGCAGAGCACGGGTTCTAACAGCGTACAGCTATATCTTACGATAGATCGGCTCTGATACCACTGAAGGGGATCGTGGGCAGAAAAAAAAAATCCTAGCAACGATATCCTTAAACTAGCCAAGATCTATTCTATTCAGATATAGTAGTACGAACGGAGATCGGAATACGTACCCTTGTAGACCGAAAGCGGGGATTACGTTCCCGCACAAACGTTGTCGATGCAGACCGACGAAGCCGACCTCAAGGTCGTGTAGAGGAAACAGGCCTCCGAGTACCGCTAGCGCAGCACCTCGCAGGGAGTCGCACACGTACGGTGGAGACGACGCCTCCGAAGCTCCAGTCCAGGACGAGCAGCGGAAGACTTGGACCGGAACACCAGCAGCGCGGCAGCGGGCTATGGTGGAGGAGATCCCCGGATCCTCTTGCTCGGCGCGGCTCCGACTTGGGAACCACGAGATCGAGAGAGAAATCAGGAATTAATTGGTGAATTAAAAGGCTGGGGGTGCCCCTTCTTATATAGGCTCCCAGGGGGAGCCAACCTTGCCAGCCAGGCAATGTGGGACTATCCCCACATGCCTGGTGCGGCTAGCCTTGGTGTGCCGGCCCCCTGGTGGGCCCCTTGGGCCATCCAGGCCGGCCACCTTGGGCCCCACCGAATCCTCTAGGGATTTTCCCCCTCTTGGGCCTTCTTTCGACTAGAAGGCCCATTTAGGGAAATCAGCCTAAATAAATTCGAAAATAAATATATAAAATCATATTTGCATATTAATAACACTAATTAATATCAAACATAATATATATAATTTTTCCTAGCTCCGAAAACTCTTTCGGCGCTGCCCGATCTCCATCGGACCCCTCCCGGGACACTCCCGGTGATCTCCTTCCTTTCCGGTTGTCTTGTCGAAACCCCTTAAGTGTGTTACCCTAGCGGTTCGATATAATATCAGGTATGATCAAGACTCCTCAATGATCAACGACTAACCCGTAGGCCTGGACCCCATGAATTAATCCCTGAGATATAACGAATGACTTTCATCTATCAAACCTGAACGTGAAGTCTTAGACCTTTTGCCATAGCGATACTTAGCACGTCCGAGTGTCGTTCCATAGATATCTCCATACCTAATCCCGACCTCGTTACCGACGATGCTATCTTCTACTTGTTCATGATCTCATGTTTCCGTGACCTAGTCACATGCTTGCAAGCTCATTAGACAAGATCTCACCGAGTGGGCCCGAGAGTATCTATCCTGCTACGCGGACTGGAAAATCCCGCTCTTGACCCCTCGTCTCAATACTCCTTTCCAATACCCAAAAGTATCACCGTTATTGTCATACTAAATAAGATACGACGTTTGGTGCAATCAAAGTATCTTCCGGGAATATCAATAAGAGTTGATCTCACGGTCAAAGGTGTATCGACCATGTTCTCCAAATCTGGGTATGTCCATCACATCGCTCTCCAGCGATATGACTCTCATTGCCGACCGGCGCCATGCCCCATGACCGGGAAACCTCGATCATCAATCGCGCAACGAAACTAGTCTTAGTAGAGGCTACTAGGGACCTGGTTGTTTGCGTATCACACCCGCATTAATGTTTCTGCTTAATACGGTTCTAGCATGACACAAAAACCTATTATGAACAAACGAGATATGATAAAGAATACACTTTATTAATTGCCTCTAGGGCATATCTCCTTCATTCTCCCACTTGCACTAGAGTACAATTTAATCTAGATTACAACTTCACTCTGAAATTCTTTGAACTTTTCGAACGTCTCAGACTTGTGTTTCATTAAGTAAATATACCCATATATACTTAAATCATCCGTGAAGGTAACAAAATAACGATATCCACCGCGCGCGCCGACACACTCATTGGACCACACACATCGGTATGTATGATTTCCAATAAATTCGTCGCCCGTTCCATCGTGCCGGAAAACGGGGTTCTTGTCATCTTGCCCATAAGGCATGGTTTCACATGTCTCAAATGATTCATAATCAAGTGATTCTAGGAGCCCATCAGAATGAAGTTTCTTCATACGCTTAACACCAATATGACCTAAGCGGCAATGCCACATGTACGTAGCAATATTATCATTCAACTTGATTCTTTTGGCATTCACATTATGAATGTGTGTATCATTACTATCAAGATTCAAAAGAAATAAACCATTCTTCATAGGTGCATGACCATAAAAGATATCATTCACATAAATCGAACAACCATTGTTCTCAGACTTAAATGAATAACCGTTTTGCATCAAACAAGATCCAGATATAATGTTCATGCTCAACGCAGGCACCAAATAACAATTATAAAGGTTCATCACTAATCCTGATGGTAGACGAAGAGGTAGCGTCCCGACAGCAATCACATCAACCTTTGATCCATTGCCGACGTGCATCGTCACCTCATCCTTTGCTAGTTGTCGTTTATTCCGTAGTTCCTGTTTTGAGTTACATATGTTAGCAACCGAACCAATATCAAATACCCAGGCGCTACTACGAGTACTAGTAAGGTACACATCAATAACGTGTATATCACATATACCTTTGTTCACTTTGTCGGCCTTCTTATCCGCCAGATATTTGGGGCAATTACGCTTCCATTGCCCAGTACCCTTGCAGTAAAAGCACTCAGTGTCAGGCTTAGGGACAGCCTTGGTCTTTTTCTCAGGCGCGGCAACAATTTTGACGCCCTTCTTGAAATTACCTTTCGGCTTGCCTTTCTTGCCTTTCTTGAAACTAGTGGTTTTATTGATCAACAACACTTGATGCTCCTTTTTGATCTCCACTTCAGCAGTTTTGAGTATTGACAGAAGCTCGGGGAGAGTCTTCTTCATGCCTTGCATATTGTAGTTCATACAAGTTCTTGTAACTTGGTGGGAGTGATTGGAGAACACGATGAATTCCTAACTCACTAGGGATCGATATACCCAGGGCTATGAGCTTATCGGCGTACCCAGACATTTTGAGTACGTGCTCGCTAACGGAGCTGTTTTCTTCCATCGTGCAGCTAAAGAACTTTTCTGAAGCATCATAACTTTCTACGGCAGCATGGGTATCGAAAATCATTTTCAATTCTCCCATTTTATCAAAAGCGGTGTTGTTCTCGAAACGTTTTCGCAGCTCCGGCTCTAAACCATACAGAATGCCGCAGTGAACTACACTGTGCTCCTCCTTCTGAGTCAGGAAAACATTTTTCACATCATCGGGAGCGTCATCAGCGGGTGGGGCACCTAGCGGTGCATCAAGCACATAGAGCTTTTGACAAGCTGTGAGGAGAATCCTCAGGTTAAGTCCCCAATTGGTGAAGTTGCTTCCATTGTTTGCTAGTTTCTCTTTCTCCATGAACATATTGAAATTGAAAGCAGGTGGTGTCATGATCTACAACATATTTGCAAAGACTATTTAGACTAAGATTATGATAGATTAAGTTCAAGTTAATTCAAAAATATTACGTGAACTTCCACTCAAAAACAACATCACTCTAGTCGTTTCAGTGATTACACGAACCAAATTCACTACACCAATAACCGATCATCACGAGAGATGGTGCAGCTGCAAAGGCGAACATCGACATGTTCATCATATCATCTATATGACTCATGCTTTACCTTTCGGTTACGTGTTCCGAGACCATGTCTGTACATGCTAGGCTCGCCAAGTAGAACCGTAGTATTTGCGTGTGTAAATCTGGCTTACACCCGTTGTATGCGAACGTTGAGTCTATCACACCCGATCATCACGTGGTGCTTCGAAACGACGAACTTTCTTAACGGTGAATACTAAGGAAGAACACATTATTATCTTGATATTAACTGTGAGAGGGATCATCTTATAATGCTACCGTCGCAATCTAAGCAAAGATCTAAGCAAAATAAGATGCATAAAAGGATTAACATCACATGCATGGATAAAGTGATATGATATGGTCCTTCTTGCACTTGATCTCCATCTTGTGCATCTTGGCATGATCTCCATCATTCCACCGGCGTGGCACCAAGGTCCATGGCGCCTCCTTATTGATTGTCCTCCAAATTTACAACATATCATCTAGATATGATATTTAGCACGCATGCCATAAATTAAAAAGACAACCATGTGGCTCCTGCCAGTTTGTCATAATTTACAACAAATATCATCTCATACATCAAATTTGTAACTTTGACCATATCACATCACATGCCCTGCAAAAACAAGTTAGACGTCCTCTAATTTATTTTTACATATTTTACGTGGCTTAGGACTTTCGAAGATAGAACCGTTCTTACCTACGAACATGAAACCACAACGGTGATGAAAATATTATTAGCAACATGTTCTATTATATATCTTAACTATACTTGGAGAGACAGACACCCGCAAGGCCACTTATGCAAAACAAGTTGCATGTCAGTCGTGGAACAAGTCTCATGTGCGTGGACATGTAAGGTTAGTCCGGGCCGCTTCATCCTACTATGCCACTAAGATACAAAATATACAAAGGAAGCAATAACATGATCATCAACGCCCACATACACATATGTGTTCTACCCGTACAAAGCATCTACGCATAGACACGGCTCTGATACCACTGATGGGTTCGTAGCATAGAAAACAAAAAATTTCCTACGGTGAGAACAAACCAACAAGCCAAGATCTAATCTAGGAGAAGCTCGTAATGAGTGGAACATATTCCAAGAGAAACTCACCCTCGAAGACCGTAAGCGTTTCGAGAATAATTCTCGTGGATGATGTAGTCATTCACTCGCCGATCTCAAGATCGTGAAGATGTGCGCTGCAACGGGCAGCGCCTCCGTACTCGGTCACACGTACAGCTTGATGACGACCTCCGTTCCCTCGATCCAGCGGGGCAGCGGAAGTAGTAGAACCACCAAGGAACTCCAACAGCACGACGGCGTGGTGTGGGGGAGAACTAAACGACCATGGCTTCGCCAAGCGAATGGCCGAGAGGTGGAGCAGCGGGAGGAGGGAGAGCGGATCAAGTGTGTCCATAAGAGGGAGCTCTACCTCTCCTTATATAGGAGAGGGAGGCAGCCCAAGGGTGGTGCGGCTCAAGGAGCCCCCACCCCTTCCTCTTCATGTGAGTGGAGCATCCACTCATGCCCACTCACTCTCTTTAAAACTCCACTCAAACAATCCCAAGGGTTTTTATTTATTAAATAAAACAATTTCATTTCTTTTTAATATTTGTTAATTCTATTAACAAACATTAACACTTATCCCCTTGGTTCATTTGTTAATTCTATTAACAACCATTGGCAACCATTGACAATTAACCCCTTGAACTATTTCAATATTAACCGAAACAATTTCGGTGCTGTCCAAACCTTTCTCTGAAATTCCATGTCTACCCAAAAGCGTCGACAAACCTTAAGTGTGTCACCCTACGGTTCGTGAATAATGTAGACATGATCGAGACACCTCTCCGATCAATAGTCAACAGCGGGATCTGGAGATTCGTAATGACTCCTACATATTCGACAATGAATCTTGTGATCGCGTGAACCAAATAACGTCATAACGAATTCCTTTTGTCTCACGATATTTTACTTGTCCGAGATCCGATCATTGGTATCATCTATACCTTGTTCGATCTCGTTCCCGACAAGTACTCTTTACTCGTTCTGTGATATGACATCCTTGTGACCTAGTCACGTGCTTGCAAGCGGTGTCGATGTGATATCACCGAGAGGGCCCAGAGTATATCTCTCCGTCACCTGGATGGACAAATCCCACTTCTTGATCCATGAGACTCAACTAATACTTTCGGAATACCCAACGCCACCTTTATAGTCACCCTGTTACGGTGTGACGTTTGATGTCATCAAAGCATTCTTCCGGTGTTAGTGATTGAAATGATCTCATGGTCTAAGGATTAGGGTTACTTCGTATGCTCAGTACAACAATATAAACTTAATGACTTGATCGTATTGCTATACTTAATTTGGGTGTGTTCATCATATCATTCTCCTAATGACGTGATCCCGTTATTAACAACATCCAATGTTCATGATCAGGAAACCTTGATCATCAGTTAATCAACGAGCTAGTTAAACGAGAGGCGTTACTAGGAACTCCAATTTGTTCATTAGTCACACATGCATTAATGTTTCCGATTAATACAATTCTAGCATGAGAAATAAACATTTATCATAAACATGGAATAAGATAATAACCACTTTATTATTGCCTCTCGGGCATATTCCTTTCAGTCTCCCACTTGCACTAGGGGCAATAATCTGTATTACATTGTAATGATCCTAACACCCATGGAGTTTCGGTGTTGATCATGTTTTGCCCTTGGGAGTTGTTTAGTCAAAGGGTCTGCCACATTCAGATCCGTATGTACTTTGCAAATCTATATATCACCATCCTTGACATGTTCACGGATGGAGTGAAAACGGTGCTTGAAATGTTCGGAATTCTTGTGAGACCTTGGTTCTTTAGCATTGGCTATGGCACCATTGTTGTCAGAATAGATAACCATCGGATCCAACGCACTTGGAACCACATCTAGTTCGGATATGAACTCCTTCATCCAAACTCCTTCCTGCGCTGCCTCCGAGGCAGCAACATATTCCGCTTATGTCGACGATCCCCCCACCACGGGTTGCTTGGAACTCCTCCAGCTTACTGATCCTCCATTCATAAGAAATACGTACCCAGATTGTGACTTAGAGCCATCCGGATCGGTGTCAAAGCTAGCATCGACGTAACATCTTGCGACGATCTTTTCTTCACCGCAATACACGAGAAACATACCCTTAGTCCTTCTTAAGTACTTTGGGATATTCTTTACCGCCATCCAGTGTTCCAAACCTGGATTAGATTGGTACCTGCTAGTCAAGCTAATAGCATGTGCCACATCCGGTCTTGTACATAACATAGCATACATGATAGAGCCTATGGCTGAGGCATAGGGGATCTTGTTCATCAATTCTCTATCTTCCGATGTAGCTGGACTTTGAGTCTGACTCTATGTCTTTCCTTGTAACATTGGTAAGAGCCCTTTCTTACTTTCATCCATTCTGAACTTCTTCAGAATCTTGTCAAGGTATGTACTTTGCGAAAGACCAATCAAGCGTCTTGATCTATCTCTAAAGATTTTGATGCCTAACATATACGATGCTTCACCTAGGTCTCTAAATCGGGAATTAATTGGTGAATTAAAAGGCCAGGGCTGCCCTTTCTTATATAGGCTCCCAGGGGGAGCCAACCTTGCCAGCAAGGCAATGTGGGACTAATCCCACATGCCTGGTGCGGCACTGGAGGGTGCGCCGGCCCCCCTAGTGGGCCCTTGGCCCACTTGGGTCGGCCCCTCCTGGCCCCCACCGAATCCCCTAGGGATTTTCCCCCTCTTGGGCCTTCTTTCGACAAGAAGGCCCATTTAGGCAAATCAGCCTAAATAAATTCGAAAATAAATATATAAAATCATATTTGCATATTAATTACACTAATTAATATCAAACATAATATATATAATTTTTCCTAGCTCCGAAAACTCTTTCGGCGCTGCCCGATCTCCATCGGACCCCTCCCGGGACGCTCCCGGTGATCTACTTCCTTTCCGGTTGTCTTGTCGAAACCCCTTAAGTGTGATACCCTAGCGGTTCGATATAATAACAGGTATGACCAAGACTCCTCTATGATCAACGACTAACTCGTAGGCCTGGACCCCATGAATTAATCCCTGTGATATAACGAATGACTTTCATCTATCAAACCTGAACGCAAAGTCTTAAACCTTTTGCCATAGCGATACTTAGCACGTCTGAGCGTCGTTCCATAGATATCTCCATACCTAATCCCGACCTCGTTACCGACGATGCTACCTTCTACTCGTTCATGATCTCATGTCTCTGGGACCTAGTCACATGCTTGCAAGCTCATTAGACATGATCTCACCGAGTGGGCCCGAGAGTATCTATCCTGCTATGCGGACTGGCGAATCCCGCTCTTGACCCCTCGTCTCAACTACTCCTTTCCGATACCCAAAAGTATCACCGTTATTGTCATACTAAATAAGATACGACGTTTGGTGCAATCAAAGTATCTTCCAGGAATAACAATAAGAGTTGATCTCACGGTCAAAGGCGTAACGACTACGTTCTCCAAATCTGGGTATGTCCATCACATCGTTCTCCAACGATATGACTCCCATTACCGACCGGCGCCATGCCCCATGACCGGGAAACCTCGATCATCAATCGCGCAACGAAACTAGTCTTAGAAGAGGCTACTAGGGACCTGGTTGTTTACGTATCACACCCGTATTAATGTTTCCGCTTAATACGGTTCTAGCATGACACAAAAACCTATTATGAACAAACGAGATATGATAAAGAATACACTTTATTAATTGCCTCTAGGGCATATCTCCTTCAGTCTCCCACTTGCACTAGAGTACAACTTGGTAAAAGCTTAACACCCATAGCTAACTTGTGCTTTTCATGCTTATCAAGCGGAAGAGGCTTCGTCAGCGGATCTGCCACATTCAGATCCGTATGCACTTTGCAAATCTTCACATCGCCCCCTTGTACGTACTGACGTATCACATGGAAGCGTCGGAGAATGTGTTTGGCGGTGGAGTGAGACCTTGGCTCCTTGGCGTTCGCAATGGCACCCGTATTGTCGCAGAAGAGGATCACGGGGTCTTGCACGCTCGGGAACACTCCAAGTTCGATGACGAACTTCCTCAGCCACACAGCTTCATTCGCGGCTTCGCAAGCAGCGATATACTCCGACTCCATTGTAGATTGTGCGACTACGGGTTGCTTCCCACTACTCCAGCACACCACCTTGAACACGTAACC
Organism: Poa annua; assembly: GCA_026929855.1. Taxonomy (NCBI): domain Eukaryota; kingdom Viridiplantae; phylum Streptophyta; class Magnoliopsida; order Poales; family Poaceae; genus Poa; species Poa annua. The sequence continues at coordinate 115,892,303 of CM049428.1, read as the reverse complement.
TGTCTGTGACTTACAGTCATCGGGGTCTGAGCAGAAACTTGCATCTACGTAACCCGTTACGCCAAGTTCTTCATCGCAGCCACCATACACAAGGAACATTTCCTTTGTCTTATTGAGATACTTAAGAATGCTCTTAACAGCTACCCAATGCGGCATTCCAGGATTACTCTGGAACCGGCTTGTCAAACTTAGAGGTAATGCCACATCCGGTCTAGTACTCAACATTGCATACATGATCGATCCTATGGCTGAAGCATAAGGATGTTTCGTCATTTCGGCCTTACCCAGTTCCATCACCGGACACTGTGCCTTCCACGATATCTTATTCTTGATAACCGGCAGAGAACCCTTCTTTGCCTTCTCCATACGGAAACGCTTCAGTATTTTATCAAGATAAGTACTGTGACTTAGTGCTAATATGCGCCTTGATCTATCGCGATAGATTTTTATGCCTAAAACATACGCAGCTTCTCCTAAGTCCTTCATGGAAAATTTACTGTTTAAATATTCCTTCACGCTATTCAGAAGTTTCACATCATTCCCAATCAGCAATATGTCGTCAACATACAGTGCTAAGAACACAACCGAGCTCCCACTCATTTTCTTGTAAATGCAAGTCTCTTCCACATTTTGGATAAATCCAAAACCTTTGATTACCTCATCAAAACGAAGATTCCAGCTCCGAGATGCCTGCTTCAATCCATAGATGGATCGATGAAGCTTGCACACCTTGTTAGCATTTCCTGGATCGGCAAAACCTTCCGGCTGTACCATGTACAACTCTTCCTCAATGTTTCCATTTAGGAAGGCCGTTTTGACGTCCATCTGCCAGATTTCATAATCATAGTAGGCAGCTACCGCTAACAAAATCCGAATAGACTTAAGCATCGCTACCGGTGAAAAAGTTTCATCGTAGTCAATTCCATGAACTTGTCGGAAACCCTTTGCGACAAGCCGAGCTTTATAGACGGTCACATTACCATCAACATCAGTCTTCTTCTTAAAGATCCACTTATTCTCGACAGCCTTGCGCCCTTCGGGAATATCCATCAAAGTCCACACTTTGTTATCATACATGGATCCTATTTCGGATTTCATGGCTTCAAGCCATTTCTCGGACTCTAGACTCGCCATCGCCTCCTTGTAGTTCGTAGGTTCGTCCTGCTCGACTAGCATGACGGTGCAAACCATGTTGCCATACCATTCTGGTGCGATCCGAGATCTACCAGACCTACGAGCTAGAACATCTTCCTCGACAGTTTCTCCCACTCCTTCCACGGAGGACGTTTCCGGAATTGCTTCCGTTGCGCCACTCGGAATCTCGAGTTCAGGATCACCGATTTCATCGAGGTCTACCTTCCTCCCACTTACTCCTTTCGCGAGAAACTCCTTCTCTAGAAAGGTACCGGTCTTCGCGACAAAAGTTTTGCCCTTAGCTTGGTTGTAGAAGGTGTACCCAACGGTTTCCCGCGGATATCCTACAAAGACGACTTTCTCCGACTTCGGTTCGAGTTTGTCGGGCTGTAGTTTCTTAACGTACGCCTCACAACACCAAACCTTCAGAAACGATAACTTAGTCTTTTGGCCATACCATAATTCATACGGCGTCGTTTCAACGGACTTGGACGGAGCCCTATTTAAAAACAATGCGGTTGTTTCTAACGCATAACCCCAGAAGGACACTGGCAGATCGGTAAGAGACATCATAGATCGGACACTATCCAGTAGAGTACGATTACGTCGCTCGGACACGCCGTTACGCTGCGGCGTTCCGGCTGGCGTAAGTTGGGGTACTATGCCACAACTCTTCAGATGTGTGCCAAACTCAAAACTCAAGTATTCTCCACCGCGATCGGATCGGAGATGCTTGATTTTCCTATTAAGCTGATTATCAACTTCACTCTGGAATTCTTTGAACTTTTCAAACGTTTCAGACTTGTGTTTCATCAAATAGATATAACCGTATCTACTCAAGTCATCAGTGAAGGTGACAAAGTAACGATAACCATTGCGTGTCGAAACGCTCATCGGTCCACACACATCTATATGTATGATCCCCAACAAATCCGACGCCCGTTCAATGAAACCTTTGAACGGTGTCCTGGTCATTTTGCCCATGAGGCATGGTTCGCATGTATCGAGGGATCCAAAATCCAACGAGTCCAAAAGTCCATCGGAGTGGAGTTGCTTCATGCGCTTTACACCAATATGACCAAGACGGCAATGCCACAAAAACATGGCGGTATCGTCACTACACTTAATCCGTTTGGCTTCTATATTATGGATGTGAGTACTACGATCAAGATTCAACAAGAATAAACCGTTATTCTCGGGAGCATCAACATAAAAGATATCATACATATAAATATCACAATTGCTTGACACTGAATTAAATGAATAACCGTCTTGTAACAGGCAAGACCCACTTATAATGTTTACACTCAAGGATGGCACAAAATAACATTTATTTAAAACCAAAACTAATCCCGATGGTAGATGAAGAGGGAGCGTGCCGACAGCCACCACGTCGACTCTCGATCTGTTGCCGACGCGCATCGTCACCTCATGCTTCGCCAGCCGCCGTCTGTTCCGTAACTCCTCCTGAGAGTTACATATATGAGAGACAGAACCAGTATCAAATACCCACGTGTTGCTCCGGGCGGATGTAAGGTACACATCTATAACATGTATATCAAATATACCTTGCTCTTTGTCGACCGTCTTGCCAGTCTTCCTATCCTCCAGGTACTTGGGGCAGTTGCGCTCAGGTGATCCGATGGTCACCACCATCTTCTTCAGCTTGATTTCTAATTCGGCCACTTCGAGCATCTTCAGGATTTCCGACAGGGGTTTTGACGTCCCTTTCATGCCGTAGTCCACTATGGCGTTCTTATAGCTAGGGGCAGAGAAATCAGCGCCCTATCAATAACCACCTCCTCTGGGATCACACTTCCCAGATCACTCAGAAGTCGAGCGCAGCCAAACAACTTGGCCAAGTGCTCACTAATATTGCCGTGCTCTTCCATCTGGGCTGAGAAGAAAAGCACAGATGCCTCGTACCTCTCAGCCTTGACTTGTCGTGCAAAAACAGCCATGAGTTCAGTGACTATATCATAAGCACCATTTTTCATGAAGCGGTTTTGCAGGTCAGCCTCCATGGCAAAGAGCATGCCACTCTGGACATAAGAAGAAATCTCCGCCTTTACCCCATGGACAATCCTTTCGATTTCCGGGGCGGTGTTTGGGAGATCACCTAAGGGGGCATCAAGGATGTAGGCCACCTTGTGGGTTTCAAGGATGGACTTCAGATCGCGGAACCAGGACACGAAGTTAGACCCATCGGTCTTAAGCTTTTCTTTCTCAATGAACAGGTTTAGGTTAAAGGAGGGGTGAGACATCTACAATGGAATTTGCAACAACATAAGACTTTGTTCATAATAATTTTGAGTTATAGTATTTTAGAAAATAACTAACATAACTCCCACTCGAACGAACATCCCTCCAGGCCGTTTAAGCGATTACACGACCCCCATCCATTGCACCACCACTCATCATCAAAGCCGGCGGCACAACTTCAAGAGTAGACAAAATCGTCTGCCACACCAATTTTGTGACTCGTGCTCGACCTTTCGGTCTTCCTGTTCCGAGGCCATACTTCTGAGTATGCTAGGCTCGCCACCAAAAGACCTCCACGCTGACGCTTGTGCAACATGGCTTACACCCACTGTATGCGAACGACGAGATGTCTGACACCCGATCATCACGGCCTGCCTCATAACGTAGAACTTTCTTGGTGGTGCGCGTTGGAGGGAGAACACTAGTGGTATTTTGAAGGGATCATCTTATACAGCTACCGCCGTGTAACTAATGTATACTATACACACAATCACACAATATAAGATGCACACAAAACATCAAATGTAATGCAATGTGATATAGTCCATTGCGCCATGGTCTTCTTGGCGCCCGCAGTTTATAAACAATTTAATAAACCTACCTTGACCATATCACATAGCCCCTGCAAAATAAATTTAGACGCTTCTACTTTATCTTTTGCATGTTTTACGTGGTTTGGGGCTTTCGTAAATAGAACCGCTTCATACCTACGAATCTTATAACCACAACAACGATCCAATAATTGCATGTTTAAGCATCCCTTTCGGGCCCTCCATTGAAAATGCGAAGACCAACTAAAGAGAGAGAAACTGACACCCGCCAGCCACATATACGGTACAAGCCGTATGTCAGTAGTGGAACCAGTCTCGCGTAAGCATACGCGTAAAGTCGGTCCGGGTCATTTCATCAACTCAATGCCGCTGGAATACACAAGTGCACGCTAGAGGGTAGCAAATAACATGAACGGTGCCCCCGTGCAGAGCACGGATTCTAACAGCGTACAGCTATATCTACGATAGATCGGCTCTGATACCACTGAAGGGGATCGTGTGCAAAAAACAAAAAATTTCCTACCAACGATATCCTAAAAGCATGCCAAGATCTATTATATGCAGATATAGTAGTACGAACGGAGATCGGAATACGTACCCTTGTAGACCGAAAGCGGGGATTACGTTCCCGCACAAACGTTGTCGATGAAGACCGACGAAGCCGGCCTCAAGGTCGTGTAGATGAAGCAGACCTCCGAGTACCGCTAGCGCAGCACCTCGCAAGGAGTCGCACACGTACGGTGGAGACGACGGCCTCCGAAGCTCCAGTCCAGGACGAGCAGCGGAAGACTTGGACCGGAACACCAGCAGCGCGGCAGCGGGCTATGGTGGAAGAGATCCCCCCTTCCTCAGCTCGGCGCGGCTCCAACTTGGGAACCACGAGATCGAGAAAGAAATCGGGAATTAATTGGTGAATTAAAAGTCCAGGGGTGCCCTTTCTTATATAGGCTCCCAGGGGGAGCCAACCTTGCCAGCCAGGCAATGTGGGACTAATCCCACATGCCTGGTGCGGCACTGGAGGGTGCGCCGGCCCCCCTAGTGGGCCCTTGGCCCACTTGGGTCGGCCCCTCCTGGCCCCCACCGAATCCCCTAGGGATTTTTCCCCTCTTGGGCCTCCTTTCGACCAGAAGGCCCATTTAGGGAAATCAGCCTAAATAAATTCGAAAATAAATATATAAAATCATATTTGCATATTAATTACACTAATTAATATCAAACATAATATATATAATTTTTCCTAGCTCCGAAAACTCTTTCGGCGCTGCCCGATCTCCATCGGACCCCTCCCGGGACGCTCCCGGTGATCTCCTTCCTTTCCGGTTGTCTTGTCGAAACCCCTTAAGTGTGTTACCCTAGCGGTTCGATATAATAACAGGTATGACCAAGACTCCTCTATGATGATTTTAAGATATTTTAAGATATTTTTTATATTTTATGCATTGGAAACTAAGAAAATATTAATTGTATTAAAAATATAATAGAATCCAAACAATAATATACATATACGCTATATAATATATCAATTTCAGGAATTTAAGGAGTCGTGTGTTTTTCTTTTTTGGTTTGTTTTCACCTTTAAGATGATTTTGTATCTTGTTAAGCACAATATCTTACAAAGAAAAATGTTTTGCGTAATTCAAAAATATTTTTAATGATAAAAAATACAATATAATGGAAAATAATTGAAAAATATTGTACGGTTAACAATCTTAATTAAGTAAAGATTTTTTTGTAAAACCATAATTTGGTGATAAAACTATTATTTTTTATACAATCAGTGTAATTATACTTATTTAACTTGTCCGGATTCGAAAATAAGTGGAATGACTTGTCACTGTGTAAGTTTGTTGTTGATACTGATTTTAAACAAGTGATAAAAGATTTGGTTGTTTGTTGGGTGGAACTTATGTGATGATCATTAAGAAAATCAATGGGTACAGTATGTGTCAGTTATTTAAGATGTCTATTTTGTTCATGAAGTAAAAAAAGTTAATGTTGATGGTTCTTAGCTTGTTTTGCTCTCTGTTTAGGCCCGGATGCCATGTGTGGCTTATTGAACCCCTGATACTTTGATAATCCCTGTAAGTCTGGCCCTTAGAATTTGTAAGAGTGAAATGAGCGTGTTTTCAATAACAAATTATGTGATGTAAAGGATCAAAGATGAGAGTAAGAACTGAATATTTTCCGAACCAAAGAATTTGTTTGGCTTGGGCCGCACCATGTTTATTTCTCCTACAAAAATATAAAAGGCGAAGTTTTTGACTCGTTTAAAGAAGGTGATCACCTTACACTAGAAAAGACTTCACCTAAAAAAGGAGAGAGATGAGAGCAACTACGAGTATGCTCAATGCGCCTATGCGCTCCTGCATGGGCAAAACTAAAAGCGCAAGCAAACAACAATATGGAAGGAAACACAGAAGCTGCAGTGACAGTTTCGAACAATTGCTGAAGATCCATTTTCTTTTGTGTCATGTAACAGGGGATGATGAACTGCGACGAACCTGCATCCAAATGCAGTCCCAACAGAAAAAACGAGGCGTCAAAACTCAAAAGGAGGGGCGCGCTCGGAAGAGCCCATCACCACACTCGTCAAGCAACCCGCGATGCAGACAAGTGCACACGCAGCAGCTTCAGCTCTTCTACTACCAAAGAGAGGGCAGTCTCTCGTCCCGGCGGCCTCCAAAAGAGGCGCCGGACACAGACCCGTAATCAGGAATCATACGCTAGCTATATATACTAGTCCACCTCCCTCACATGGAGCCATGACGCTCGGCCGCTCCTTATTCAGGGGGTGTCGCCGCTGCCGATGGAGCGCCGGTCGGTGCAATTCTCAAGATCATCAGGATCAGTTGGTCAGCCTGAGCACCTTCATCGGCGTCGGGGGCGGCAGGCCGTGGGACTCCATGAGGATCGACCAGAGCACGTGCACGTCCTCGCATTGGCACGACTTGACGTCGTCGTAGAGGATGTAGATCCCTCTCTCTGCAAGGATCAAATCGATCGAGTAAGCATCACCATTCATGATAAACCGGAAGAACAGAGACTCGGAGAGAGAGGTGACATACTCTTGCGCTGCAGGGTGTTCATGTTGCACCAGAGCTTCCTCAGCGGGGAGACGAGGCACCGGAGCCACCCCATGCTTTCTCTCTCTCTCTCTCTCTGATCGCCCTCCTCCGTCCTCTACCCCCGGCCTTTATACCCCGTAAAAATGGGGGCAAAATCAAATCGTGATGACGAGCATGTGAGAGGAACTGCAGCTGGTTGGTGTGGTGCGCGTGTGTGGCTCTCGCTTTGCACTTGGGTAAAGTCTCGCACACCCCTACGGTTCTCCCTTCGCGGTCACTGGACCGGATCAAGTGACCGCTCGGCCTCCCCTGCCGCACCAGACACACTTGCGGCTCAATCAATCAATCGATCAATCGGCCGGCCGGCGGTGATCTATTGCTGCAATACGGTGCGCCGTCGTTCTCGCGGATCTCTCGCGTTCCCGACAGAGGTAAAAGAATAGAGAGAAGCTGTCGCGTGTGCACCTTCTCTTACGAGTACTAGATTACCAGTGTAGGTACTAATCAAGAGAGTAACAACGCACCGAGCCACGAGAGACACTCAGACACCGGTTAATTTCTCGTGTCCGGCAGGTACATCGCTGAAAGAATCGCATAAACAGCCCCGGACGGACGCTTGTCTGCGAAGCTCCTCCATTTTTCCATCGCGAGTCCTGGCCATGCATGCAGCGCATGATGTTCAGTTACACCGACGAACGCAGGCGTGGAAACTCATGCAACCACATGGTAACTCTTAAGATGCACGACATCGGTTAACCAGATAAGCGCGCAAGCAACAACAACAACGACGACAGTAGAGAGAGGTCGAGAGAGAGAAAAATATGCACAGGACGATCGACAAGCCGACGCTTCTCCAGCCCTCTCACCGACGATCTCCAGCAGCTCGTTATCCACGTGCCCCAGGGGTCGTGGTTGCGCCCGTGCGCCTGTGGCTATCAGGCGACGCCCCAAGTCACATCGTGGGAAAGAATAAGTGTGCACATATGTATATATGATTGATTTGTCTAGCTTTACTGCTGAATTAAGCATGGTTAGGGTGGACCTATCGGGATACTCTGAAGTCACCCGAGATTGCGAGGGAGGGTGGTGGTGGTCTACGCGGCTGATCGATGTATAATAAAATGTGTAAAGTGTGCTCTGTTTGGCTTCATACCCTTCATATATATGCATATATATAATCAGCGGCCAGGCCATCGATCAGTGCGGTTCTGTCACTGTGGAAGTGGGATCCTGACTTGGTACCTTACAGAAAAGGTTAGAAGGAGCTATTGGTCGATCCAAGAGAAAGAAGATGATTGTTGCTGTCAAGAGTATCATCTATCTGTTGTTTAACTACAGCCTTGAGTCCTTGAGAATTTACAAGGCCCCTAGCAACAGAACAGTCAGCACCCTAAATTATGTCTCTTACGGTATTTCCCAACGAGCCGACGCCACTAGAGGGGTCAGACTTGGCGTCTTTTGTCCCAGGCTCAACACAGTAAGGGCTTCTTTGGACTGAAAGATTTTCATAGGAATATTGGAGGATTAGGATTTTTTCTAAAGATTTTATTTGGATTAAAGGAATGAAACCTCCAAAATTCCCATGATTGAATTTCTATGGCCCAATTCCATAGTAATTTTAACATCCATTCTAACCTCTTTTCTACACTTATTCGCGTATGATCGAAACACTTTTATTTTGTTTTTCTTGTGTTCCATTCAAATGACCATTCATGTAGTTTTTCTCTGTTTTATAGTTGCAATCTTATTTGATTCCTGTGTTCTCTCAATTCATGTGTCTTAGCCTAGAGCATCCAACAGTTTTTCTAAAATGTCCCCCCTATATGTCTATGTAGGGGACTTCCCCTAAAACAATCTCCCTTAAAACTTGTTTAACTCCAGCAGTTTCCCTAAAACATCTCGCATATTTAATATTTTAAGAATATTGTATAACTAACATTTAAAATCCAACGACTACCAGTGAGAGGTTATTGGCGTTGCTGAGATAGGGGAGTCGTCCACCTCCCCTACTAGTAGGGGAGACGAGCGAGCAGAATCGGGAGCGCTTATAAATCGGGTGAGCGTTAAGGGAACTGCTAGGCGGTTGTTTTGGTGATTTTTCCCCTAAAAAACGTATAGGGGAGTGTTTGAGGGAACTGCTGGACTTGCTCTTAGGGCCTCTTTGGATCATAGGATCATAGGGTTGAAAAACACAGTAAAAGCAAAACAGAGAATTATAAAAAACATGAAAATACAGGAAATCGTACGTTTGGATAAAATATAGGAAAAAGAGAGGAATAGTGCCTCGATCCTACACACTTGAGTCTGAAAAAAGAGGTTAGATTGGGTGTTTAAATTCCCATGAAAATGAGGCATAGGAATCCAATCCATAGTATTTTGGTAGCACCATTCATTTAAACCAAGGACAATTCATAGGAAAAACTCCTTAGGATAGGAATCTTATGAAAATCGTATGAAATTCCTACAATCCAAAGATGCCCAGACTTGTCAAAAGGTTTTTCTAGGGATATGAGGATTGAGAATGAAAAGAGACTTGGTGAACACCCATTCTCACAAAGTGGTATAATAATTTCTCTCAACAATAAACTAGCATGAGCTAGGATTTTTGTTCTAAACAAATATAAGGTGGTTGGTGGGGGGTATTTAGGGATCATCTCTTCTAAAATCGTACTATTAAACATACTGCTGATAATCTTTTGGGATTCGAGATAATCCCTTTCAATATTTTAAAATACACTACAAGTGAACAAGGCCTAAACAGAGGGACATGTAGGCTCATTGCTGACCCCACGTGCGGGAGCCAGCGGCTCTCCGGTTTGTAGCACCATCTGATGGGCCTCCATTGGTGTTGTGCATGCACAGATGCCTCCTACAAAAGCTCACAAGTGAGCCGTCTCGCCTTGTCAGATGCTCTGTAGAATCGTATCTTGGTCCCGGTGGAAAGGTTTTTCACATGTCGACGGTGAGCATCTGCGGTGGCAGGGGTCGTCTGAGGCACACGGTGGGTGTGTTGTTGGGAGACCCCAAGAGGAAGGTATGAAGTAGTGCATCAGCAAATTTCACTCAGTATGAAACCAAGGTTATCGAACCAGTAGGAGATGAAGAGTTCCCTCGAGGTTGTTGGTGAAGACATTGGCACGGCGCAACACCAGCGTTAGCAACGAACGTGGAGCCTGCACACAAACAATCAAGATACTTTCCCCCAACTTAACAGTGAGGTTGTCAATCTCACCGGCTTGATGTAACAAAGGATTAAACGTATGTGTGGAAGAAAGAGTGATGTTTGCAGAAAGTAACATGTTTGCAGTTGTGGTTTTATCAGATTAATGAGAAGGACCGGGGTCCACAGTTCACTAGTGGTGTCTCTGCATAAATAATAGTAATAACATTCATCCATGCGTGGTAAACAAATTACAGCTAGGCAATTGACACAATAATGATGAGCAACCCAATGCATATACTAATGATATGGTGTCTAGTGTGAGATTAATTTGGGAATTAAAACAATATACATAGAATGTTCCAACCGCATCTATGACAAATAATCCACCTTCCGGTTAGCGTCCGCACCCCTTTCAGTATTAAGTTGCATGCAACAGATTATCGCCTTAAGCACTGTGTGTAAAGTAAGTAAGTAACATTATCATTAGATAAAGTACTACTGTTTTATCCCTAGTAGCAACAGCACATCTACAACCTTAGAGATTTCTGTCACTGCACCAGATTAAATAGAGACATGAACCTACTATCGAGCATAAATACCCCCTCTTGGAGTTACAAGCATCTACTTGGCCAGCGCATACACAAGTAACGGAGAGCATGCAAGATCATTAAATAGCAAACACATGATATATTATGAAGCAATAACTTTAGTACTCAATATTCATCGGATCTCAGCAATCACAACATGGAGAATTACGTAAAGATGATTTTGATCATGATAGGCAGCTCACAAGATCTAAACATGATAGCACAAGAGGAGAAGACAACCATCTAGCTACTGCTATGGACCCGTAGTCCAAGGTAGACTACTCACGCATCAGTCCGGAGGCTCTCATGGCAACGTAGAAGCCTCTGGCGATTCCCCCTCCTGGTAGGGTGCCGGGGAGCAGTTCTGATCTCTCCTGAAGTGGTGGCGGCGACGGCGGCGGCTCGGGACACGTGGAGGAAAAAGTGATTAACTGTCCAGAGTTTTTAGGTCAGGGGGGTTTATATGGGCGAAAGACCTAGGTCGGTGAGCGCTCGAGGGTGCCACACCACCTCCCGGCGCGGATGGCTTCTGGCCCGCCCCACGAGGCGATGTGGGCCCCTCGGGGTCCGTCTTCGTATCGTCTTCGGTTCTTCTGGTCGCAAATATTCCAAAAATAAATACTGGTTGTCTCGTTTCCAATTTGGGGGATATTTTCTTAAGAGCTTTTCTGAAACCAAAAACAGCTGAAAACAAGGAACTGACACTGTGGCATCTTGTTAATAGGTTAGTCCCAGAAAATGCATAAAACTATATAAAATGCATATAAAACATGTAATAACATGATATAACATAGCATGAAACACAAGGAATTATGGATACGTTGGAGACGTATCAACATCCCCAAGCTTAGTTCTACTCGTCCCGAGTAGGCAAGAACGATAAAAGAAGAATAATTTCTGAAGTGACATGCTTAAACACAATCTTGATCAGGTAATTCATTATAAGACATGTAAACTGAGATCAAATGAATAAGGGTTGTAGTTTATATTGATATCCAATGAGTAATGAACAAACAAGTAGGTGAAGAAAGCAAAGCTTTCAATGATATAGTACTAGATAGCAATCAAATGTGCAAAGTAGATATTAAATATGATTTAAGCTTCAAGAACAACAATATAATCATCTAATGCTTCCAACAAACATGACAACTTTATGAAAGGATCAAGTCAAGTCATAGCAATATGCACGTAGAAAATCAATATATTATTTGCTCAAAAGAAACAAGCAAGCGATGAACGTTGGTTCCTGGCACCAGGATGTTATGGCTAAGAGAATGTTAACGGAGGTTTGTATGGCCAATGGAAGAAAGACTCACAAAGCTATATATGATCATTAGACAAGAGAAAGTTATACAATCGAAGCTATGCAAGGAGTAGTGATTGCCATACAACGGATGCACAATGAGCTATAAGTATAATAAAGCTCTCCAATAGAACTAGTGGGGGTGCATCCAACTTGCTTGCTCATGAAGACCTAGAGCACGTTTGAGGAGGCTCATCATTGGAATATACAAGTCAAGTTCTATAGTGTAAAGTTCCCCACATAATAATGCAACTAAGACATGAAAACTCTCTCATATGGAGTAAAGGTGCTAAACATGAGCACAAATGATGATCACAAATGATATGGTTCTATAACATGAGCACAAGTAATGACTATAAATGATATGGTGCTGTAACATAAGCACAAATGTGTGATAAAGAATAGTAATGTTGCCCCCTTTTATTTCTTTCTTTTTTCCTTTTCTTTTTTTTCTTTTTTTGTTTCTCTTTGCGATGGCTCCATGACTCTTTTCACTTTTAGGGGCAAGCATCCTAATATGATACATGATGTATGACAACACACTAATGATGATAAAACAACATACTGATGATACAAGTAACTAATATGAATGTGCCATAAGAATACATATGACAACGGTGCCTCTGCCAGTGTAGCAAGTTATGCAGAGCTCTAGCGTAACATGGGTAAAACCACACATCAGCTTTATAGAAACACGCAAAACAATAAATAAGTAATGAATGCCAACAAGTCATGTAATGTAAGATGGATGTTGCATGGCAATATATCTCGAAACAGCTATGGAGATGTTGTAGTAGGTAGGTATGGTGGCTGTTTTGAGGAAGATGTTTGGCTTATGTGTGAGAGAACAAGATGAAGATCTCCCACGAGTTTGGATGTATCCGCAAAAAATGCACCAACTCTCAATGTGAGAAAGGGCAAAGCAAAGTACCGAAGAGGCTAGCAATATGGTGGTGGAAGTGCCATGAAAACCGCAATTTTAGAACTCAAAAGTAAAAAGATTTCAAATAAAAATATGATCATCCAAGGCATAATGAAAATTACTCCTAGACGGATCGTGGCGAATGACAAAGTCACCGTTGGCTTCCCCGACTGTAGCGCATAACATAAATCCATTACGGTTGCCTTACGAAAAAAGAAGTCATATACCATTATGCAATCAACTGGAAATTTAAGTGTGGCACAGTTTTTAAGTTTCCCTAGAGCAACCATTTAATCATTCCACTTTACTAGACCATCATTTTTACCATTAGGAAAACTAATATCTCAAAGCAACATCAATGATTCAAGTGACACAATTTAATGATCTACAAGATTAATGCATCATTTAATTATACCATCTACCACATTTAGCATTTTCTGTTCTCAACCAAACACCAATCAACTTATTTAAAAGATAAACTCTCCAAGTAATTAAACAATGAGATATGAGAGTATGATATAACAAAGCTAACAGCTCTACAAAAGATGCATGAAAAACAAGAGCTAAAGAGCAAACGATAACAAAAGACGAAAGCTCAACAAATATAAGTGAAGAATACGAGTATTCATAAGAAAAAGCGGAGCGTGTCTCTCTCCCACACAAAGTATACTAGGATCCATATTTTATTCGTAGAATGAAAATAACAAAAACAAAAACAAAAAACAAACAGACGCTTCAAGATAAACACATAAGATGTGACGGAATTAAAATATAGTTTCACTAGAAAGGACCTGATAGTTTGTCGATGAAGAAGGGGGTGCCTTGGGCATCCCCAAGCTTTGACGCTTGAGTCTTCTTGAATTACATTGGGGTAAACCACCGGGGCATCCCCAAGCTTTGGATTTACTATCCTCTTGATCACATTGTATCATCCTTTTCTCTTGATTCTTGAAAACTTCCTCCACACCAGACATAGAGTAACTTCATTAGAGGGTTAGTGGACAAAAAATTATGATATTCTGTAGGAACACAATTGCTACCATTGCTACTGGACATTAGCTACAACCACTAATACTTAAAAGGATAAAAATATCCAATCAAAATAGTAAAAGATGCATTGCAAAAGAAAATGGTATAATCTGTCAAAAACAGAACAGTCCGTAAAGACGAATTTGTTCGAGGCACTTAACTTGCTCAGACCAGAAAACTCAAAACTAATGGAAGTTGCGTATACATCTGAGGAGTATGCACAAAAAATGCAGATTTTTCTGACGTACCAATGAATTGATATAATTTTTACGGTGGACAACAGAAATCTGTGTCAGCACAGGAATTGAAATTTAACATCAACTTTCGACTAGAGGCTTAACTTGACACAACATTGCAATAAAAATAAGATAAAAAAGAATTGCTAAAGAGATAGGCATGTTCCTTGACACAAGAAAAATAAATTAAAATAACAGGAAATAAAAGTGGGTTGTCTCCCATAAGCGCTTTTGTTTAACGCCTTTGAGCTAGGCACAAAGTGAAACTCAAGTATTATCAAGAGATGAAGCATTAACACCATAATGTGAACGGACAATAGAATCAAAAGGTAGCTTAATTATTTTCCTAGGGAAGTGTTCCATACCTTTCTTGAGTGGAAATTGGTACTTGATGGTACCTTCTTTCATATCAATAATTGCACCCACAGTTCTCAGAAAGGGTCTTCCCAACACACTTGGACAAGATGGATTGCATTCAATGTCCAAGACAATAAAATCAACGGGGAACAGGTTATTGTTAACCATAATAGGAATATCATTGATCCTCCCCAAAGGTTTCTTCAAAGCATTATCAGCAAGAAAAACATCCAACTAACAATGTTCCAATGGTGGCAAATCAAACATATCATAGAGCTTTTTAGTCATAACAGAAATACTTGCACCAAGGTCACACAAAGCATTGCAATCGAATTTATCTACTTTTTAATGATGGGATCCCAACCATCTTCTAACTTCCTAGGGATATAAGCTTCAAGTTTTAATTTATCTTCCCTAACTTTTATGAGAGCATTTGTAATATGAGCAGTAAAAGCCAAATTAACAGAGCTAGCATTAGGACTTGTGGATAATTTTTGCAAGAACTTAATAACTTCAGAGATATTACAATTATCAAAGTCAAAATTATTATCATCAAAGCAAACCGAACCAGTTTCTCTCACGTTGTTAAAAATTTCAGCACTTTTATCAACTCTAGTTTCAGCAGTTTTGGTCAATTTTAAATTTTTGGGTGAAGTAGAGTAGACATTTCCAACACCAACTATGTTACCATGGATAGTAGGAGGGTCACTAACATGTGAAACATCATTATTTTAAGAGGTAGTAATAGTAAAAACTTTAACAATATTAGACTATTTCTCTAATTCTCTCTCTCTTTCCCATCTAGCACGTAATTAAGTCACCAATCTAATATTTTAATCAATTGGAACTTGGATGGCATTGATTTTAGAAAAGGGATTATTCTCTTTAGTTTCAGTAGGCATGATTTTACATTTTAAAAGATCAACATCAAGGACAAGACTATCAACTTTAGACGCAAGAATATTAATTTTTCCAAGCTTTTCCTCAACAGTTTTACTAAACAAAGTTTGTGTAGTGATAAAATCTTTTAGCATGGTTTCAAGTTCAGAGGTGGTAGTCCTATTGTTGTTATAAGAATTACCATACAAGTTTCCAATATTAGGAGGATAGGGCTTATAGTTGTTATTACCATAGTTGTTCCTATAGGCATTGTTGTTAAAATTGTTGCTTTTAATAAAGTTTACATCAACATGCTCTTCTTGTGAAACTAAAGAAGCTAAAGGAACATTATTGGGATCAACATGGGATTTACCACTAGCAAGTATAGACATAATAATATCAATCTTTTCACTCAAAGAGGAGGTTTCTTCCACAGAATTTACCTTCTTAGCTTGAGGTGTCCTCTCCGTATGCTATTCAGAATAATTCACCATCTTATCATCCAAGAGTTTTGTTGCAGCCCCCAAAGTGATGGACATAACGGTACCTCCCGCAGCTGAATCAAATAAGTTTCTTGAAGAAAAATTCAGTCTTGCATAAAAGGTTTGGATGATCATCCAAGCAGTCAGTCCATGGGTTGGGCAATTCTTTATCATAAATTTCATTCTTTCCCAAGCTTGAGCAACATGTTCATTATCAAGTTGTTTAAAATTCATGATGCTAATTCTCAGAGAAATAATTTTAGCAGGAGGATAGTATTTTCCAATGAAAGCATCTTTGCATTTAATCCATGAATCAATACTATTCCTAGGCAATGAAAGCAACCATTCTTTAGCTCTTCCTCTCAAAGAGAAAGGAAATAATTTCAGTTTTACAATATGACCATCTATATCTTTATGTTTTTGCATTTCACATAATTTAACAAAGTTATTTAGATGGGCAGCAACATCATCAGAACTAACACCAGAGAATTGCTCTCTCATAACAAGATTCAATAAAGCAGGTTTAATTTCAAAGAACTCAGTCAGGCGGATCAATGGGTGTGCATATAAAATCATTATTGTTGGTGCTTGTAAAGTCACACAACTTAGTGTTTTCAGCGGAACTCATTTTAGCAATTTAAAATAACAAACCGAAATAACAATATTAAAGAAATAATGCTAAACTGAATTAAACAAATCAACAAAACTAAAAATAAAATAGCAAAACCGAAATAAGAAAAGTAATGCAAGTAACTATTTTTTTTGTATTTTTTATATTAAGCAAACAAAATAGTAATAAAAATAAACTAAGCAAGAAAATAACAAAATAAAAAGATTGGAAGTGCAAAAACTTCCCTCGTGAAGGAATGCTCAACTCCCGGCAACGGCGCCAGAAAAGAGCTTGATGCACACGGTGGGTGTGTTGTTGGGAGACCCCATGAGAAATGTATAAAGTAGTGCAGCAGCAAATTTCCCTCAGTATGAAACCAAGGTTATCGAACAAGTAGGAGATGAAGAGTTCCCTCGAGGTTGTTGGTGAAGACGTTGGCACGGCGCAACACCAGCGTCAGCAACGGACGTGGAACATGCACACAAAAAATCAAGATACTTTGCCCCAACTTAAAAGTGAGGTTCTCAATCTTACCGGCTTGCTATAACAAAGGATTAAACGTATGTGTGGAACAATAAATCTAACCCTCCTCCACCATGGCTCTCTTCCCACCCCCCACCTCCCACCTCCCTCCCACCTCCCACCCCCTCGGCGGCCATGGATTCCTCCAAGCTTAGTCCTCCATGGAAGGTCTTCTGCATTGGGACTTCTCGCCCGGCTTAGCAGTCGAGGCTCAGGTGCGTCGGCGTTTCCAGTCTTCTGTCTCCTTTTCCCCTCCTTGGCTTGCAAAAGAGTTCTTCCTGGTGGTGGTTTTCTCGTCTGCTTCCTTCTTCCTTTCGGAAGAGAATGTTTCCCTAGCCCTTCAGTGTTGTTTGGGTGGTATTGCGGTGGATTTCCGAGTGGTCAGGCTTTCTCTTAAACGTATTCGTTTCTCGGTGGCTTCAAATCAAGTGGGTCATTTTATTTATGGTTTACGGGACAGAATTTGGCCGGATTTCTCTTGTCACTTCAAGCTGCATCATGGTGTGGTATCCAATTTCCCGGTCTCCTGTGTGGATGCGGCTGCTAAGCTCTGGTTTGAGGAATACTTTTCCAAGCGTGCTGATTTACGTGGTAATCTGGCGATCCGTACTAACCTGAAGTTCCTTCAGCCATGTGCTAAAACCACGGCGTTCAATCAGTCGCAATTTATTAAATTTGGATCCTTCTCTTCGGATGATATGATTTTTACCTCCCCTGGTGTCAAAACCAGGCCTACCCTTTTCATTGATCCAGTGCCAACGGTTCCAAGGTCAGATGTTACTATTCGATTTGGGACTCTTGAGGCCCGGGCAAAAACAGAGGTTGATATTCCAGCAAATGCGGTTGCATATCTAAATTTTTTCAAATCACTGGGAAAGGATGTTTTGCTGGAAATTATGGAGCTTCAAGTGGCTAATTACTCTGTTGATGACATACGTTATGCTCTTGATTTGCCGAGAGTTCCATCTTTGACTGTGGTTTATGATATTTTGAATAAGTGCGAAAGTTGGGGGCTGATTGGACATCTGGCTTCTGCCTGCCCGGGAGTTTTGTGCTCTGACTGTAGGGACCTGGGCCGACCCTGTGCTAAATGCTGCAAAGTTCGTTGCTACCGCTGTAAGCAATCGGGACACATCAGAAAGAACTGCCCTTCTAAACCCACTAGTGGCTCCAGTCGGGAGGTGGGCCAAAATCGGAAAAAAAAAAGTTGCGGCAAAGCCCATTTACTGTGTTGTCACCGTTGTGGTGTACTTGGTCATTTTTGGTCTGACTGTTTGACCAAGCAAATCTGGAAGCCCAAACTTTTAAAGCGGGATTATTCTTCAATTAACGATTCGCCTACCAGTAAACAGGCCTTACCGCCTAAGTGCGGCCCTGATTCCGGACCTTCCCTCTCTGGACGTTTAACCAAGACTGTTTGGGTGCCTAAGCGCAATCTAGGCGCGGTGACAGTGTTTGGCGATTCGATTCCCGGGGAAACGACAGTTGTTCCCCTTTCCTCCCTTAGCTCGGCTACTCCGCTCGTCATTTAATCACCTTCCTTGCCTGGCAGCTCGTCTCTCTCCCTTCCGCCGCCTCCTCCACCCAGTTCACCCGTGCCATTTCCACTGCCTCCCCTGCCTTCCTCCCCCCGGGCAGGCGCTCCGGGTGAGATTCTACAGGGCGCCATGGCAAACTACCCGGTCAATCCTTCAAGCTTCCTGCCGGGGCCGATTGAGGTTGAGGAAGGGCCGGCAAGTCGCATCCAGCGGTGCCATATCGTGGTGGGTCCTCCGCCACTGCAGCATGATGAATACGGCATTGTGATCGTCGACTATGATATCCTAGACATCGACAAAGAAGGCATGCTGGATGAGGTTTGTGAAATCTTGGGTCGAGATCTCCATGCTCATGTTATTTACCGTGATGTTTGCGCTCTGGGCGTTGGTTTGGTCAGCTTTGCTTCGGCTGCTATTAGAGATCACATTGTCACATCAGGTCCGCATGCTCTGGATAGAGAGACAGGGGGAAATTTTTATGCTATTCCACATGATGAAGGTATTAATATGAGATTACCTGTTTTCTCGCTTGAGGTGTGGATTATGATGGTTGCTTACCCCCTAGATTATCAAACTCAGTACTACATCAACAAGGTTATTTCTCTCTTTGGTACCTTGCTTGTCTGGCACAACCCTGGTGTGAATAAAGCGAGAGTTCTGGCCAAAGTGTTAATCAAGGATGAAAGCTTGGTGCCTTTCAGTGTTGTGATGACTAGAGGTGCTGACCTCATGGGCTCGGTCACCCGCTCTTGGTCGTTTCCTGTTTACTTCTTAAATGGCAGATCCTCTGTCGTGGCACCTGAGTCAACTGAAGAACCGGCGCCCCCGCTGAATGTCTCTCCTCATCCGAGAAGCCTGCCCTACCTGACTGTTGCACAACAGTACCATCTGGATGTCCAGGAGTGGTTAGTACAAAATGCCTCCAATCCTTGGGAGCAAGCTGCAGCCCAAAATATTCAGCAGAACCAAAATGGTTGGGGGGAATGGCCAGCGGATATGCCTGTTGCACCGCCGTACCAAGGTTTCAGCTACCGAGCTTTGACTGGTTATGAGGGTCCGTCGATGATGGATGGCATCATACCGGATGGTAATGTGTCTGATGACCCCCAATCCTGGTTCGCCAATATCTCTGTTGATGAGCTTTCAGAAGTGGAGCTAGCTTCCCATAACCTTCTGCATGGTATCCAAGGAGGCAATGCTCACTTTGTTCGTGCCGGAGGCGCCGTCCTGCAGCTTGACATCTCTGAGACTCCGCTGCTCCAGAACAACAACGGCGATGTTGCCAGTTCCAGCCGTGGTCCAACTGCTATTGTCCTCCTGTCGGCAGATGAAGTGTTTGATCTCACTGTGGACGAGTTTGCCTGTTTCTGTAATTTGTTGTCCAAGAGAGTGTACACTTCTCGCTTTTGTATCACTGCTGCATCCTCTGTCAGGCTGGCACAAGACTCCGAAGCTGAATTAGCTCTCTGGCAAAAGCTGTCGCAACTCCTCTTTGCCAAGGTGATGTATCGCTTGTTCTTATTTAACAGTATCATGGATATTGCTGAGAAGGAAGCCACCAAGGGTGCTACCTCTGCGTTCTTTTCTTCTGATATGTTCCAAAACTTGTTCCTATGTCTGACTGTGGAGGGTTCAGTTGAGCTACTTCTGGCGACATGCTCTTTCACTACTCGTTCAAGTTTCTTTGGGCCTATTGTAGAGGATGGGCCGTGGGTGGCCCAAGAACCTGCTTCTTCCTCTGTTGGGTATGGAGAGGGGCTGGGCCTCCTAGGCAGTGACCCTCACTTGGAGAGCTTCTGCTCAGACGTGGTAGCCATTTCTTCAAATGTTGATTCTTCCTGCGTAGCCGACCGAAGTTGCAAGGCCAGGAAGATTGTTTCTTCAGGTTCTTCTCGTATAACAAGGCAGAACAACGAAGGTTTCAAATACCAGTCGATCCCCTACCTGCTACCTCGTCGAAACACTGCAACAAAAGCTAAGAAACCAGTTGTGCTTCGTCTGGAGGAGATGAGGCGCCTAGGCATTGAGCGTTGCAACATCAGCCCTGAGGAGCTCACTGATGACAAGCTCCTGGAGAACAAGAATGCCTAATAGTGCCATGGTGTTCATGGTGGTGCTCTTGGTGGTGTCCAGTGGCACCATGTTGTTACGGGCATCAGGAGTTTTCTTTCCTTTTTTAATCTACTTTATGTTGTTCCTTTTGAACCTGCGACTGTTTTATCTGGTATCTGTTAAACTGTTTCCGTCGTTATGCAATCCACTCTGAGAAACAAATCCTGGAATGTTCTTAGTTGGAATATTCGTGGAATCAATGATCCTCTTAAATGGCCACATATTCGTGCAAAAATTGTAGAAAGCGATGCTTCTTTTATATGCATCCAGGAGACCAAGAGGACTAGTTTTGATAATACTTTTATCAAAGGTTTTGCGCCCAAGAGATTTGATCAGTTCGCCTTTGTGCCGTCTGATGGTGCTTCAGGGGGGTTGCTGACACTTTGGTCGAGTAAAGCTTTTGCTGGGCAAGTGGTATTGCAAGATTTTTGCGGTCTGGTCATCTCCTTCACTTCACTACATTCTAATGAATCTTTTATACTCACTAATATTTATGGCCCTTGTACTGGCATTGCTAGAGATGATTTTGTCGCCTGGTTATTTCATCTCAGTATTGATACCGACTCACTGTGGCTTCTAGTGGGAGATTTCAACTTCTATCGATCAGTGGAAAACAGAAATCGTGACGGAGCTAATCTACAGGACATTGAAACCTTCAGTGAGATCATTAGCTATCACGGGCTGATAGAATTACCCTTAAAGGTCGTTCCTTTACTTGGTCTAACATGCAGAGAGATCCGCTTCTCGTACAGCTGGACTGGTTCTTCACATCCACGGCTTGGACCCTAAAATTCCCTAATACTTTGGTAACCCCGTTGGCAAGACCTACTTCAGATCATATCCCTTGTGTTGTATCGATTGGAACTGCTATTCCCAAAGCTGGCGTGTATCGTTTTGAAAACCACTGGATCACGATGCCAGGGTTCTTTCAAACTGTGGAATCTATTTGGCAAATCCATTGTCCTGGGGACAGTGCTAAAAGACTATCTTCCAAGTTCAAGCTGTTGCGCAAAGGGCTCAAAAATTGGAGCACCAGCATCTCCAAGATTAACAAAATTATTGATAACTGTAATGAGGTTATTTTCATGATCGATGAGCTGGAGGATCAAAGGCCGCTGCATTTTTCGGAACGGAATTTTCGTAACATTGTCCAGAGGCAACTTGATCTTCTTCTCAAATACAAGCAAACTTATTGGAAGCAAAGATGTACGGCTAGATGGGCTAAACTTGGAGAGGAAAACACTTCTTATTTTCATGCGATGGCCACGGTCAGTTTCCTTAAAAATGCAATCAGCTCTTTGGTGCGAGATGACGGTTCTCTGGCTACCACACACGATGAAAAGGCTGGGGTTCTTTGGCAAACTTATAAGGAAAGGTTGGGGATTTCGTGTAACATTGATGCCAATTTTAATTTTGCTCGCTACCTCTCCCCGCACCCGGATCTTTCTGCTCTATCCTCTCCGTTCACCATGAAGGAAGTTGAAGAGGTAGTTAATAGTTTGCCCAATGCAAAAGCTCCAGGTCCAGATGGTTTTACAGGTTTTTTTCTAAAGAAATGCTGGCACATTGTAAAATGGGATTTCTATGATCTATGCCGAGATTTCTGGATGGGACAAATCAACCTGCAAAGCATTAATGATTCTTTCATAACTCTTATTCCAAAAGTGACTTCCCCGGAGAGACCCAATGATTTTCGACCCATTTCCTTGCTGAACTGTTGCCTTAAATTCTTGACTAAAGTCCTTGCTAACAGGTTGCAATCCAAGATTAAGGAGATTGTTCATGTAAATCAGTATGGTTTTATAAAGTCACGAACAATCCAAGACTGTGTATCTTGGGCTTACGAATATATTCATCAATGCAAACAAACACAAAAGGAATGCATCATCCTGAAACTAGATTTCGCTAAGGCGTTTGACACTATTGAACATTCAGCAATCCTGCAAATCCTGAAACATAAAGGTTTTGATGATAGATGGTTGGGGTGGATGGACTGTATCCTTAAGAGTGGCTCCTCCTCCATTCTCCTGAATGGTACACCAGGGAAAAAATTTGCTTGCAAAAGAGGGGTGCGTCAAGCAGATCCTCTATCTCCCACGCTTTATGTGGCTGGCTCTGATCTTCTGCAATCGATGGTAAACTTTCTGTTCAATGAAGGCACTCTCATTGCCCCCTTACCCATCCTTGGCTCAGACTTTCCTATCATTCAATACGCCGATGATACGCTTCTTGTGATGCAAGCTTGTCCTGACCAATTAGTGGCTCTTAAAGGTCTGTTGCATGAATTTGCTGCGGCTACTAGATTACAGGTGAACTACAACAAATCATGTATCCTGCCAATAAATGTCTCTGAGGACAAGATGACGCAGTTGGCGTCTGTTTTTGATTGTTCTTTTGGGTCCTTGCCTTTCACATATCTGGGGCTGCCCTTAGGAACTGCTAGACCTATGGTTAAAGACCTTGCCCCTGTCACTGATCAGATCGAACGGAGATTAAATGGTTGCATGCGTTTTTTGCCCATGGGGGGCAGGCTACAAATTGTAAACTCTGTCATGTCGGGCCTCTCCACTTTCCCGATGTGCACACTGAAGCTTCACAAAACCTTCATCAAATCGGCTGATAGAGCTAGACGTCATTGTCTTTGGGACAAACGCGAAGACTCAACCTCATTTGCAGGACTAGCAGCGAGGGACATGGTGTGTAAGCCAAAGAACCATGGGGGGCTTGGTGTGATCAACCTGGAACTGCAGAACATGGCTCTACTCCTGAAACAATTGCACAAATTCTTCAGCAAGGAAGACATACCATGGGTTAAATTGGTATGGTCCCTATACTCGGATGAGCTACCACAAAGTCAATCCAAGCGAGGCTCTTTCTGGTGGAGAGATGTGTTTAGTTTTGCTGAGGTTTATCGGAGCATCACTAATTGCCAAGTTGGAGACGGTTCCACTATTCTTTTTTGGAAGGACTTCTGGCTATCCGAGGACCTGCTTCTGGATAAATTCCCCCGACTTTTCTCTTTTGTGGAAAAGGAAGACATGTCGGTGCGCAACCTGAACTTGTTACAAGACCCCAGTGCTATCCTCTGTTTGCCGTTATCCTCACAGGCTTATGACGAACTACAGGAGCTAAGGCAACTCTGTGATGAGGGGGTAGCTCTGTCCATACAGCCAGATACTAGAACATTCACCTGGGGAAAAGTAAAATATGCATCTTCCGATTTTTATAAGTTCATGTTCCAGGAGACCCCCAAGGACAAGGTACTGCAGCGTTTCTGGAAGTCGAAAAGCGTTCCGAAAATTAAAGTTTTCTGTTGGTTACTCATCAATGATCGTTTGAACACAAAAGATATGATGCTAAGGAAACATTGGCAAATGGAGGGTGGCTCAGATTGTGTGCTATGTAACAAGGCTATTATGGAGGACAACAATCATCTTTTCTTTGACTGCGACTTTGCTAGCTCTTGCTGGGATTTCGTAGGAGTGGACTGGGATCGCTCTCTGCCGATCAGGGACAGATTAATGGATGCTTTGGACTCCTTCCCGCACGCCAACTTCATTGAGATATTTGCTTATGTGGCGTGGAATATTTGGAAGATGAGGAATGATTTAATCTTCAGGCTCATTCCACCTTCGCTGGACAGCTGGAAATACCATACATAGAGGGACCTTCTTTTGCTTCAGTATAGAGTTAAAGCTGCGAGTGTGCAAGCTTTTCTTTTTCTAGTGGTTCTGCTTTTTCCCTGATAAGTTTTGTTTTTTACTATTTTCTTTAGGCTGAGTCAAATCTATTGACTCTCCAAAGCCCACACATGTAAGACTTGGCTTTTGCCCTTTATAATTTATAAAATACACCGTAGGGGATTCCCCTACGGTAACATGGTAAAAAAAACGTATGTGTGGAAGAAATAGTGATGTTTGCAGAAAGTAATATGTTTGCAGTTGTGGTTTTATCAGATTAATGAGAAGGACCGGGGTCCACAGTTCACTAGTGGTGTCTCTCCATAAATAATAATAACATTCATCCATGTGTGATAAACAAATTACAGCTAGGCAATTGACAGAATAATAATGAGCAACCCTTCAGTACTAAGTTTCATGCAACAGATTATCGCCTTAAGCACTGTGTGTAAAGTAAGTAAGTAAGTAACATCATCCTTAGATAAAGTACTACTGTTATATCCCTAGTAGCAACAACACATCTACAACCTTAGAGCTTTCTGTCACTGCCCCAGATTAAATAGAGACATGAACCTAATATCGAGCATAAGTACCCCCTCTTGGAGTTACAAGCATTTACTTGGCCAGAGCATACACAAGTAACGGAGAGCATGCAAAATCATTAAATAGCACACACACGATATATTATGAAGCAATAACTTTAGTACTCAATATTCATCGGATCCCAACAAACACAACATGGAGAATTACATAAAGATGATCTTGATCATGATAGGCAGCTCACAAGATCTAAACATGATAGCACAAGAGGAGAAGACAACCATCTAGCTACTGCTATGGACCCGTAGTCCAAGGTAGACTACTCACACATCAGTCCGGAGGTGGTCATGGCGACGTAGAAGCCTCCGGGGACGATTCCCCCTCCCGGCAGGGTGCCAGGGAGCAATTCTGATCTCTCCCGATGTGGTGGCGGTGACGGCGGTGGCTCGGGACCCGTGGAGCAAAAAGTGATTAAACGTTCGGAGTTTTTAGGTCAGGGGGTTTATATGGGCGAAAGACCTAGGTCGGTGGGCGCCCGAGGGCGCCACACCACCTCCCGGCGCGGCTGGCTTCTGGCCCACGCCAAAAAGCGATGTGGGCCCCTCGGGGTCCGTCTTCGTCTCGTCTTCGGTTCTTCTGGTCGCAAATATTCCAAAAAAAAATACTAGTTGGTTCGTTTCAAATTTGGCGGATATTTCCTTAAGAGTTTTCTGAAACCAAAAACAGCAGAAAACAGGGAACTGACACTGTGGCATCTTGTTAATAGGTTAGTCCCAGAAAATGCATATAAAACATGTAATAACATGATATAACATAGCATGAAACAAAAGAAATTATGGATACGTTGGAGACGTATCATCGCCTTATGGGCCAGGCAATCACATGGCCTTTCGCTCGGTGTCCAACCTCATCCCTCATTGTGCTCTTGAGCAATGTTCCTAACGCTATACTCAATGGCGATGTTCGTCTCCTCGAGAGTGACATACCTCATTCAACATTGATCCCCCTCCTGGCGTGTCGTGACATATGAGTGGTACATGTCTATCATCTCCTGCCACAACGTCTACTGCTCCTCCTCCTACTCACTCTTCACACCTTTCTTGGTGTATTCATCGTCAAACATCGGAGGGGTTGGATCCGGCGGCAGGAAACAACCACACACGACCTAGGTGATGGTCTCCCACGAGTGGCCAGGCGGAAGCATGTTTTTATCGATGACAACATGCCACCTTATAGGTGGGTAATATGATGGGAAACAGAGGCGGGAAAGCGAGAGGTGTGTGGAGCAGTACTGCATCAATTTACTGCTTGAGAGATGTCTCCGACCTGTTGGCCTCGCAGTGCCGTTTGCAAATACAAAAAGGGTTTGCAAATACAAAAAGGTTGAATTTGTCATTACAACTGACATGATAGGTTTTTGTGCCATCTCAAACAGATGGGGTGCCGTTGGGGACGTTGTTTGTGTTTGAACCCCATTGTCCTTTGAGATACTTTGGGGAGTCGCTCACAGAGAGCTACATTTTTTGACAATTAAAATATAACACTTTTAAATTTTATTTTATTGAAAATAATCCTAGATGTAGATAATGATGACTTTGATTTTAAAATAAATCAATGGGACATATTTTGTATTTTGGGTTGTGTAATAATATCAAAGTTCTAGATGTGACGACTTGAACACTGCAAAATTTGGACTTCCATATTTGTTTAAACTTATCATTTTAACGTTGGCCGGAATAAAATATATATCGCGAGAAAATTTGTAGCACCTTAGAGTACGATCATTGTCAACCTTTATGTTTTTCATGGAACTTTGAAATGTCAGATTTCAAAAACAATAATTTAAAGCAGCCTACATGTAAGGGGTGTAAACGGATAGGATAATTTCCGCACCATATCCGATTCCGAAACCGTTTTAAGCAATCCATATCCGATTTTAAGGAATCCGACGGATAAGAATATCCGATTCCGAACTTGACACCCGGATATGGTATAGGATTGAAGGAGATATGCCCTAGAGGCAATTAATAAAGTGTATTTCTTTATCATATATCGTTTGTTCATAATATGTTTTTGTGTCATGCTATAACCATATTAAGCGGAAACATTAATACGGGTGTGATGCGTAAACAACCAGGTCCCTAGTAGCCTCTACTAAGACTAGTTTCGTTGCGCGATTGATGATCGAGGTTTCCTGATCATAGGGCATGGTGCCGGTCGGCAATGGAAGTCATATCGTTGGAGAACGATGTGATGAACATACCCATATTTGGAGGACGTAGTTATTGCCTTTGACCGTGAGACCAACTCTTATTGTTATTCATGTAAGATACTTTGATTGCACCAAACGTCGTATCTTAATTAGTATGGCAATAACGGTGATACTTTTGGGTATCGGAAAGGAGTAGTTGAGACGAGGGGTCAAGAGCGGGATTTGCCAGTCCGCATAGTAGGATAGATACTCTAGGGCCCACTCGGTGAGATTATTTCTAATGAGCTTGCAAGCATGTGACTGGGTCACGGAGACATGAAATCATAGACGAGTAGAGGATAGTGTTGTCGGTAACGAGGTCAAGCTAGATATGGAGATATCTATGAAAGACGCTCGGACACGCTAAGTATCGCCATGGCAAAAGGTTTAAGACTTTACGTTCAGGTTTGATAGATGAAAGTCATTCGTTATATCACATGGATTAATTCACGGGGTTCAGGCCTACGAGTTAGTCATTGATCGGAGAGGAGTCTCGATCATGTCTGTTATTATATCGAACCGCTATACGTGGAGGTTATTGTGGCGAGCCTAGCATATGCAGATATGGACTCGGAACACGGAGGCCGAAAGGTCGAGCACGAGTCACAAATTGGTGTGACGGACAATTGTCTTCTCCTGAAGTTGTGGTGCGAGCTCTGACGATGAGGGGTGGTACAATGGATGGGGGCGTGTAATCGCTTAAACGACCAGGAGGGACGACCTGGTTCCGCGGCCTGAAGTCCATTCTTGAAACCCACAAGGTGGCCTACATCCTTGATGCCCCCTTAGGTGATCTTCCAAACACCGCCTCGGAAATCGAAAGGAATGTCCATGAGGTTAAGGCGAAGATTTCTTCTTATGTCCAGAGTGGCATGCTCTTTGCCATGGAGGCTGACCTACAAAACCACTTCATGAACAAGGGTGCTTATGAGATAATCACTGAACTCGTGGTTGTTTTTGCACGACAAGTCAAGGCTGAGAGGTTCGAAGCATCCGTGCTTTTCTTCTCAGCCCAGATGGAAGAGCACGGCAATATTAGTGAGCACTTAGCCAAGTTGTTTGGCTGCGTTCAGCTCCTGAATGATCTGGGAAGTGTGATCAAAGAAGAGCTGGTTATTGATAGGGTGCTGATTTCTCTGCCCCCTAGCTATAAGAACGCTATCGTGGACTACGGCATGAAAGGGACGTCAAAACCCCTGTCGGAAATCCTGAAGATGCTCAAAGTGGCCGAATTAGAAATCAAGCTGGAGAAGATGGTGGTGACCATCATATCACCTAAGCGCAACTGACCCAAGTACCTGGAGGATAGGAAGTCTGGCAAGCCAGTCGATAAAGAGCAAGGTATATTTGATATACATGTTATAGATGTGTACCTTACATCCGCCCGTAGCAACACGTGGGTATTTGATATCGGTTCTGTTCCTCATATATGTAACTCTCAGGAGGATTTACGGAATAAACGGCGGCTGACTAAGGATGAGGTGACGATGCGCGTCGGCGACGGATCGAGAGTCGACGTGGTGGCTGTCGGCACGCTCCCTCTACATCTACCATCGGGATTAGTCTTGGTTTTAAATAAGTGTTATTGTGTACCATCCTTGAGTGTAAACATTATAAGTGGGTCTTGCCTGTTACAAGACGGTTATTCATTTAAATCAGTATCAAGCAGTTGTGCTATTTATATGAATGATATCTTTTATGTTGATGCTCCTGAGAATAATTGTTTATTCTTGTTGAATCTCGATCGTAGTACTCACATCCATAACATAGAAGCCAAACGGATTAAGTGTAGTGATGATACCGGCATGTATATGTGGCATTGCCGTCTCGATCATATTAGTATAAAGCGCATGAAGAAACTCCACTCCGATAGACTTTTGGACTCGTTGGATTTTGGATCCGTCGATACATGTGAACCATGCCTTATGGGCAAAATGACCAGGACACCGTTCAAAGGTTTCGTTGAATGGGTGTCGGATTTATTGGGGATCATACATACAGATGTGTGTGGACTAATGAGCGTTTCGACACGCAATGGTTATCGTTACTTCGTCACCTTGGCTGATGACTTGAGTAGATACGGTTATATCTATTTGATGAAACACAAGCCTGAAACTTTTGAAAGTTCAAAGAATTTCAAAGGGAAGTTGAGAATCAGCTTAACAAGAAAATCAAGCACCTCGGATCCGATCGTGGTGGCGAGTATTTGAGTTTTGAGTTTGGCATACATCTGAAGAGTTGTGGCATAGTACCTCAACTTATGCCTGCCGGAACACCGCAACGTAACGGCGTGTCCGAGCGACGTAATCGTACTCTACTGGATAGTGTCCGATCTATGATATATCTTACTGATTTGCCTGTATCCTTCTAGGGTTATGCGTTAGAAACAACCGCATTCATTTTAAATACGGCTCCGTCCAAATCCATTGAAACGACACCGTATGAATTATGGTATGGCAATAAGCCTAAGTTATCGTTCTGAAGGTTTGGGGTTGTGAGGCGTATGTTAAGAAACTACAGCCCGACAAACTCGAACCGAAGTCGGAGAAAGTCGTCTTTGTAGGATATCCGCGGGAAACCGTTGGATACACCTTCTACAACCAAGTTGAGGGCAAAACGTTTGTCGTGAAGACCGGTACCTTTCTAGAGAAGGAGTTTCTCGCGAAAGGAGTAAGTGGGAGGAAGGTAGACCTCGATGAGATCATTGATCCTGAACTCGAGATTCCGAGTGGCGCAACAGAAGCTATTCCGGAAACTTCCTCCGCGGATGGAGTGGGAGAAACTGTCGAGGAAAGTATTTTACCTCGTAGGTCTGGTAGATCTCGGATCGCACCAGAATGGTATGGCAATATGGTTTGCACCGTCATGTTAATTGAACAAGACGAACCTATGAACTACAAGGAGGCAATGGCGAGTCTATAGTCCGAGAAATGGCTAGAAGTCATGAAATCCAAAATAGGATCCATGTATGATAACAAAGTGTGGACTTTGATGGATATTCCCGAAGGGCGCAAGGCCGTCGAGAATATATGGATCTATAAGAAGAAGACTGATGATGATGGTAATGTGACCGTCTATAAAGCTCGGCTTGTCGCAAAAGGTTTCCGACAATTTCATGGGATTGACTACGATGAAACTTATTCACCGGTAGCGATGCTGAAGTCCATTCGGATTTTGTTAGCAGTTGCTGCCTATTACGATTATGAAATATGGCAGATGGATGTCAAAACAACCTTCCTAAATGGAAACATTGAGAAAGAGTTGTACATGGTACAACCGGAAGGTTTTGTCGATCCAGGAAATGCTAACAAGGTATGCAAGCTTCAGCGATCCATCTATGGATTGAAGCAAGCATCTCAGAGCTGGAATCTTCGCTTTGATGAGGTAATCAAATGTTTTGGATTTGTCCAAAATTTGGAAGAGACCTGCATTTACAATAAAATGAGTGGTATCTCGGTTGTGTTCTTAGCACTATATGTAGATGACATATTGTTGATTGGGAATGATGTGGAACTTCTGAATAGTGTGAAGGAATATTTAAACAATAAATATTCCATGAAGGACTTTGGAGAAGCTGCATACGTCTTAGGCATTAAAATCTATCGTGATAGATCAAGACGTCTATTAGCGTTGAGTCAGAGTACTTATCTTGATAAAATACTGAAGCGTTTTGGTATGGAGAAGGCAAAGAAGGGTTTTCTGCCGGTTATCAAGAATAAAACATTGCGAAAGACACAGTGTCCGGTAACGGAACAGATAAGGCCGATATGACTAAACATCCTTATGCTTCAGCCATAGGATCGATTATGTATGCAATGTTAAGTACTATACCTGATGTGGCATTAGCTCTAAGTCTGACAAGCCGGTTACAGAGTAATCCTGGAATAGCGCATTGGATTACCGTTAAGAGCATTCTTAAGTATCTCAATAAGACAAAGGAAATGTTTCTTGTCTATGGTGGCTGCGATGAAGAACTTGGCATAACAGGTTACGTGGATGCAAGTTTCTACTCAGACCCCGATAACTCTAAGTCACAGACAGGTTATTTGTTCAAGGTGAATGGAGGCGCCGTGTGCTGGAGAAGTGGGAAGCAACCCATCGTCGCACAATCTACAACGGAGTCGGAGTACATTGCTGCTTGCGAAGCCGCGAATGAAGCTGTGTGGCTGAGGAAGTTCATCATTGAACTTGGAGTGTTCCCGAGCGTGCAAGACCCCGTGATCCTCTTTTGTGACAATACGGGTGCCATTGCTAACGCCAAGGAGCCAAGGTCTCACTCCACCGCCAAACACATTCTCCGACGCTTCCATGTGATACGTCAGTACGTAAAAGGAGGCGATGTGAAGATTTGCAAAGTGCATACAGATCTGAATGTGGCAGATCCGCTGACGAAGCCTCTCCCGCTTGACAAGCATGAAAACCACCAGTTAGCTATGGGTGTTAAGCTTTTACCAAGTTGTAATCTAGATTAATTTGTACTCAGTGCAAGTGGGAGACTGAATGAGATATGCCCTAGATGCAATTAATAAAGTGTATATCTTTATCATATCTCGTTTGTTCATAATATGTTTTTGTGTCATACTATAACCGAATTAAGAGGAAACATTAATACGGGTGTGATGCATAAACAACCAGGTCCCTAGTAGCCTCTATTAAGACTAGTTTCGTTACACGACGATGATCGAGGTTTCCCGATCATAGGGCATGGTGCCGGTCGGCAACGGAAGTCATATCGTTGGAGAACGATGTGATGGAAATACCCATATTTGGAGGACGTAGTCATTACGCCTTTGACCGTGAGACCAACTCTTATTGTTATTTCTGGAAGATACTTTGATTGCACCAAACGTCGTATCTTAATTAGTATGACAATAACGGTGATACTTTTGGGTATCATAAAGGAGTAGTTGAGACGAGGGGTCAAGAGCGGGATTTGCCAGTCCGCATAGCAGGATAGATACTCTAGGGTCCACTCGGTGAGATTGTGTCTAATGATCTTGCAAGCATGTGACTGGGTCACGGAGACATGAAATCATAGACGAGTAGAGGATAGCGTTATCGGTAACGAGGTCAAGCTAGATATGGAGATATCTATGAACGACGCTCGGACACTCTAAGTATCGTCATGGCAAAAGGTTTAAAACTTTACGTTCATGTTTGATAGATGAAAGTCATTCGTTATATCACAGGGATTAATTCATGGGGTCCAGTACTACGAGTTAGTCATTGATCAGAGAGGAGTCTCAATCATGTCTGTTATTATATCGAACCGCTAGGGTAACACACTTAAGGGGGTTCGACAAGACAACCGGAAAGGAAAGAGATCACTGGGAACGTCCCGGGAGAGGTCCGATGGAGATCGGGCAGCGACGAAACAGTTTTTGGAGTTAGGATAAATTATATATATTATGTTTGATACTCCCTCCATTCCTGAATGTAAGAGCTATAGTTTTTTGAGAAAAATTCCAAAATATATGGTTTACAAAGATTTTTGGATGAATTTACCGATGAAAAAGTGAGTTTCATTCTTGAACGGAGTGATTTTATGGATTGTTTTCATTTGTTGTCTATTAGGGAGTCCTCTCTTCTGAATTTTGTCTAAAACAAATGAGTCCATGGTATGTCAAATACTCATGTCTTAATATCCGTGCAGAAAACTATAGCTCTTACATTCAGAGGGAGTATTAATTAGTGTAATTAATGTCTAAATATGATTTTATATATTTATTTTCGAATTTATTTATGCTGATTTCCCTGAATGGGCCTTCTGGTCGAAAGAATGCCCAAGAGGAGAAAAATTCCCTAGGGAATTCGGTGGGGGCTTGGGTGGCCGACCCAAGTGGGCCAAGAGGCCCACTAAGGGGCCGGCGCACCAGCCTATGCCGCACCAGGCATGTGGGGTTTAGTCCCACATTGCCTGGCTGGCAGGTTGGCTCCCCCTGGGAGCCTATATAAGAAGTGGCACCCTTGGCCTTTTAATTCACCAATTAATTTCCCAATTCTCTCTCGATTTCGTGATTCCCTTTGTCGGAGTTGCGCCGAGTTGAGAGGGGGATCTCTTCCACCATAGCCCGCTGCCGCGCTGCTGGTGTTCCGGTCCAAGTCTTCCGTTGCTCGTACTGGACTGGAGCTCCGGAGGCCGTCGCTTCAACCGTACGTGTGTAACGCCTTGCGAGATGCTGCGCTAGCGGTACTCAAAGGTCTGCTTACTCTACACGACCTTGAGGTCGGCTTCGTCGGTCTTCATCGACAACGTTTGTGCGGGAACGTAATGAAAGGACAATGATGTCGCCTAGAGGGGGGGGGGGTGAATAGGCGGTTTAAAACTTTTCCGGTTTAGGCTTATTAATTGCGGAATAAAACTAGGTGTTTAAATTAACAAGCCGACAACCTAAATAAACTAGGCTCACCTAAGTGCACCAACAACTTATGCTAAGAAGGACAAACAACAAGGTGATAGCTATAGAATACTTCAAGCGCGAAGGCTATCACAATGTAAATTGCATAAGTAAAAAGCTCGGGTATAGAAATAACCGAGCCACGTGGAGACGAGGATGTATTCCCGAGTTCCTCCTTGTTAAGGGAGTACGTCTCGTTGGAGAGGTGTGAACCGACACAACGGTTCAATAACCACAAAGGTTTCACCTTCTTCTCCGATGAACCGCACCACAAAGGCTTGGTTCACCTTCCACTATCGGAATTCCTTCGAGGCGGAATCCGGAGCCTTTCAACAACAATTCGGGGCACAACCCACAATGGGATTGGGGGCTCCCGAACGGCTTCCAACAACAATCTGGGGCACAACCCACAATGGGATTGCGGGCTCCCGAACGGCTTCAAGTGACCACACAAGGGTCCAACCACCACAAAGGCGTCTAGGGTCCAAGGACCCAAGAGTAACAAGCTCACAAACTTTCAACTTCCACGAATCCTCGTGGAGAGCAAACCGATGCACCAAATGCAAAAGGCAAGAGCACAAGTGCTCAAATCCTTCACTCTCGAATTCTAACAAAGCAACAAATTCTTATGGGGGAATAAGAGAGGAAGAACAAAGAGGAGATGCACCAAGAACTCCAAGATCAAGATCTACTAGGTTCCCCTCACTTAGAGGAGAGATGGATTGGTGGAAATGTAGATCTAGATCTCCTCTCTCAAATCCCTCAAAGATATGCAAGAATCATGGGAGGAAATGAGAGAGGGGCAAGCTTTCCAAGGTCAACAATGGAGGAGAGAGAGGGGAAATTCGTGCTTGGAAGAGCTACTCTCTCTGGGGAAGAAGGGGTCTTTTTATAGGTCCCACGAAAAAGAGCCGTTGCAGGAAAACTTCACACCGGAGATTCCGGTCACTAGGGCCGGAAACTCCGGCCAGGGGCGAAAACTCCGGCCTACTGGGACCGGAAACTCCGGCCCCCACCAGGCGCTGAACACTGTCAACACCGCCGAGGCTTGGGCAAACTCTCCGGTGCCCTGGGCCGGAAAGTTCATCCAGGGGCGGAAACTCCGGCCTCTAGGGCCGGAAACTCCGCCCCCCACCAGGGGCTGAACAACTTCAAAGCAGCTTTGGAGAAAAACGTTGAGTCCGGAGACTCCGGTCCTGCACAGACCGGAGTTTCCGGTCTAGGACCGGAGACTCCGGCCTAGGAAAAACTGCAGCAAAACCGATAACGAAAACGTCAATATCTTTTCCATCCGGACTCTGTTTTCGATGATTTTTGGCTCGTTGGAATCACAACGAAGAGCTTTACAAGATCATGCAGATAAACCTCATAGTCCAACAATGGAAGATAAAACCAAATGGAGGAGGTTAAAACCTCTTTAAAAAGGAATGATCGGCAAACCTCCAAAACCGAAAACGCAACAAGTTTTCCATATGAAATTTGTTTTCGGTGAACTTGGGCTTGTCGTGAAGATCACAACAAGCACCAAAACCCAACAAGGAGAAAAACCAAGTAAGAACCAAGAAAGATGAAATGGCAAGTATGCAAAGGTTTGAGCTCTCCACAAAGATGCGATCAAGTTACTCACTCGAGAGCCCCTCTTGATAGTACGTCATCTATCCTAAAATCCGGTCTCCCACTAACACCATGAGACCGGTAAAATAGAAAACCTATCAAGATCATACCTTTGCCTTGTGCATTCCACTTGAGCTCGATGATGACGATCTTGACTCTCTCAAGTAGAAACACCTTTCTTGATTGTGCTTGCTAGCACATGCTTAATGAGGACTTCTCCAAATGCTCCCCCAAACTCCATTATGGGAGGGCCTCGCTAAGATTCGTCTTCATGTCTCCTTTGCAAGCTTCAATCAAAAGATATCTTCCGAGATGCATCATATTGAAATTTCACTTCATCTTCTTCTCTTGATATGTAAGATGGCTTGGGGGTAAACATGATTGTTCACTCAATCTTCTATTCCAAGCCATACTTGCGATGAGCTCAACTCTATATATGACCATTCTTCATATTAACCCTTGAATAGAGCATTGGTCATTATGTCATCTTGAAGAGTCCAACACATGAACTCCTATATTTTCCCATGGACAAGATCTATAAGAATATCTCAATGTAAACATTAGTCCATAAGGATTGTCATTCATTACCAAAACCACGTATGGGGGCAACCATGCACTTTCACGTAATTTCCGCTTTCGATCTACAAGGGTATGTATTCCGATCTCCGCTCGTACTACTATATCAGTATAGAATAGATCTTGGCATGTTTTAGGGATATCGTTGTTAGGAAAATTATTGTTTTTTGCACCCGATCCCCTTCAAGGATATGGTATGGAAAATAGACTAAAATATGGATTATCCGAAATTTAAATAGGATTATCCGATGGTTTGAATCCGAATAATCCGATTTTATACCGAAATGTCTAGTCTAATATAGCATAATTTGTAGCTAGTAAGTTATTGAATTCGTTAGTCGAACAATATCTCACTTAAATAGTCATTGTAAAGACTATGAATTACAAGTTTGTTAGTTATTAGGTTACCGAACAATTATTTTTGTATGTATGTTTTTTAATTTATTT
The DNA here is from genome assembly GCA_026929855.1 of Poa annua. Taxonomy (NCBI): domain Eukaryota; kingdom Viridiplantae; phylum Streptophyta; class Magnoliopsida; order Poales; family Poaceae; genus Poa; species Poa annua. The sequence goes on along the minus strand of CM049428.1, from coordinate 115,856,045 downwards.
GTACATGTACCAATCCGATTAATTTTGTTACAGCTCCGAATTCGCCCCGTTTCGACTACGAATACTCCATCACGGATATCCGCATCCGACACTTATCCGATCCGCTCCGAATCTGATGAAAAATTATGGTAAAGATATGATAAAGACAAAATCCGATCCGATCCGATCCGATCGGTTTACACCCCTACCCGACTTTTCGATCGCTAACAAATTCCGCGCAGCGACTAATCTTAGTTAATGGGCTGAAATACTAGTTAACAACAACTAGTTGGGTGAGTTTCTAAACCACGGTGCCAGCCCAACAGCCCAACATCAGCTCTATGTAAGGAATTGCCCAAGATTCTAAAAAACCAAAATTTCAAGCCCCTATTTTTTTTTTAGAAATGCAAGCGCCTAGCTTCGGAGCACAACTCTGCTCATGGCTCGTCATACTTTACTTCATAGAGGAGTGAGGTAAATATGAGTAAATATTTCTCGCTTCCGAGTTAAGAGTTATCATTTTATTTAAAATAATATATTATAATTTTTTTATTTAGAACAAAAAGAGTGAATTTTATTTTATCTTATAATTGTGCATTTATGACACTTGGTACCCATTTGGTGAAACAAAATCATAATACACCATATATATTATTTGTGAACACAGTTTAACACAATTTTGGCATTTCACACGTTTTGTTGGAATACACCGACATCTTAGTGCGTAAAAACAAGTGGAGATTGGAGGGAGGCATCAATGATAATGTACAACCTTCTCTTTACCATTTGTTCATTAGGCGTCGTTGTCCTATTATTTCTAAGCGTCAACACATCACACCTTACCCAAAAAAAATGTATTAGAAAATGAGTGCCCGAAATCTTTAAAATGGATGATCTAGGTTGGAGTAACTATCTTCTCTTTTCACATGGATATGGATATTTATGATATTTTACGCTCACAAGTGAGTCATTTGTGACGACAAATAAAACAAAGGAGTCATGACACGCAAAAGCATTCAACTAGCGTCTCCAATCCATAATAAGTGTTGCAATTTTAAGTAACCCAATTCTAAATTGTGACACTTATTACTATGATGAATCAAAAAGAGTAATTGTAACAGGCATAGTTTTGGTAGTACTCCATCCATTCGTAAATATAAGATGTTTTGGCTTGTTTTGATCCACAAGTATCTAAAAATGTTTTTGAGTGCAAGATTCACATGTACCTTACACCAAACCTTATGTAGATACATGTGGGCCAAAATATGCTAAAACATCTTAACGAAGGGGGTACATCCTCCAAAATAATTTTCTGCAAACTGCTTTTTGCACGGTAGCGCGTAGTGCTAGACGACGGCGGCGCATATTCTGGCGAGATTGGTCGGAGCAAGCTTTGCAGAAAATGGACCCGACATGGGAGACCGAGATAAGAGCATCTTCCTTGTTTCTTTATTATTCTTCCCGGAGATCGATCGGAGCTGAGCACTCCACCATTTTCCTACCGGTCCTGCACTCCGGCGGTGCTCCCATGCCTTGCAAGCAACGACAAGCACCCTCCTCCCCGCGCACGCACGTCTCCTCCGCGCGTGCACCGCCCACGTCGTCACGCACCGCCGCTGACGCGTGGGCCGTTCTTTGAGCTAAGAGACGACTACCGATTTCGCTCGCAGCACTCGATTCACCCGCAACAACGGAAACAACGGCCTGGTGGGAGAGGCCGGAGAAATATAAAAATACGAGCCGCGCGACGGGACGAACGGAACCACGACGCCATTACTCCGCCCCCAACAGCCACCTCCTCCTCCCCGATCTCGCCGTGCCTGCCCGCGCGCGATCAGGCTCCTCCTTCTCTCCGACCGCCGTAGGAGGTGCCACCCCGGCGTCCCATGGTGGGAACCGTACACCGGAGCCTCGAGATCTAGGGTTTTCGCGCCGGCCGCGGCGGTGGTGGGGAGCGATGGGGCGACGGAAGGGCTCGGCGGCCGTGGCGGCGGCGCCACAGCGGGGCTCCTCGAGGGCCGCGTACGGCGTCATCTCCGGTGAGATCCGCACGCGCCTTTGCTTTTCTCTCTGCCAATGCATTGCATTGCCAGTTTATTTTTTGTGGATCGGAGATAAGGAGTAGCTGCCACCGTAATCGTAATGGGTTTGTGGAAGGCTCTGATTAAGAGTTACTAGGATTTGGAATGGAGCTGTAGTTGCCGAGTCGAGTTGGATTGGGGATACCCGCGGCTGAGGAGGGGATGTGGTAGACGGCAGGTATTTGTCAGTGTCGACGGTGCTAGTAGTCTGTGCTCTGTTTGTAGGATGTCAATTCGCTAGGATTCAAATGCGGATCAGAGCAGGTATACATACTACGTCAGCCTTCTTTTTGCTAGCGTTTGACACATTAAGGCGTAGGTACCTACCACGTCAGGCTTGGTTTGCTAGCGTTTGAGTTTGACGCGCGGGAGGTTTTATAGTATGAACCTATGCTATAGTTGTGCGCATATGCTGTGACTGCGTAGATTCGACTGATGAGGTACGAGTGTTTAATGTATCACACATGTATTTAAGGAAACTTAGTACGTAGTAGAGTCTGAGTGGATGTCTGTTTCCTACATCAAGTTTTACTACTTGAGGTGGTGAAGCATTAATTTGGAGTATGGGAAATGAATTCAGTGTTCTAAGGCCGGCCCACTAAGGCGCTACCCTCCCGCATCGCCGCCTGGGTAACTGCCTAACCCTGCATATGTGCTCCGCCGCGTAATGCGCAGCGTCTTTTAGAGCAGTAAAGGAGGTGTCAGGTCAGGTAGTTATGGCCAAAGTGTTCGCAACTTGAATACTATTTTTGTGGTTTCTTTAGTTTAACGTTGCCTAGTGTTAATTGCTGGATAAGCTCAGTTAGCTCTATATCCCATTCCCACACCATTCTATATCACCTGAAAGATCCTAACTTTGTTGATTGCTCCACTGCAGTCTAGGTCTGCTAATTCTCCCCATATAGGAAATCAACATTGAAATTCAACACCGGTTGATTCATTTGCTGATGGTCATATGAAGTGACCTCATTAAACTGGTCCATCTACTAGAGTCGTAGCAATATTAATTTACTTTTTGCCTTGCCGGATGACTAGCTAGGCAAATAATGTTAGGTCTAGTTAATAGACAAACCATTTGCATTTCATATACACCCTTTGTCTACTCATTGGAGCATGTATGACGCAAGTGCTTAGTAACATAAACCGGTCTTTTCTCGCCACGCAGGATATCATTGGTCTTTAGTTAGCCTGTCTTAGTCTCTGAGCTTGTACAGCTGGGTATTGTATTTAGCCAATTGGAAGTTGACATATTGTATCTCTGTATCCTAACTATTTCTTTATCTTCAGAAATCCGGGAGAAGCATAAATTGGAATTGGAGAATTTGACTCTTACAAAGCACCCATTCAGGACGTTGCACTTTTTCATGTTAGCTATGTTGCAATACTTGAAAAGAGTAGCAACATATATCCTGAGTAAAGGTGCTTTGTTTGTTGTCTTAATTGTTTTGGTGGTGATTCCCGGGGTTACACTTCTGGTTACAGATGGTCTGCACAAAAAGGTGCGCTACATTACTTGCTAGGGGCAGCTTCATTACAAATTTGACTTTGTTGTTATGAGTAGACTGTCGTGATAACAGTAGACACTGTATTTTGTAAATTACTTGAGTGCTAATGTTTATTTTCTGATCTCTGTGCAGCATGTGCAGGAGTTCCTTAATTATGCTAAATTTGTGGTGTGGTGGGTTTCATTGGGTGTGGCCTCGTCAATCGGACTAGGCAAGTGCTTTTAGAGCTCTCAAGATTATGTAGTCCATTTTTTTATATAGAAAAGGAAGCACATATGAATAATGTGTTAATTCTATTCACTATTGATCCATTTTAGTCTTAGAAGTACTTAACCTTTTATTGTCAAACTAAACATGGCCGAACCATCTACTGTCTTTGAATGACTTAATTTGGAAATTTGACTCATTCTTTACTAAACTATACAGCCATCACAATGACTAGTATGTGCACCGAGCCATCTTGGAGGTTTACTACACATGACATTATCATTCATGACCTTCTCTTTTGCACCTAAAGAAGGATATTCTTGCCGTATTCATGTTTTTAGTAGCACGTGTGGTCAGAATTTTAGACGATTTCAAGCCATCATCCAGGAAAATTCCTACACTATTGGGTATCCTCATAAATGCTAAAGCCTACCATGTTTAGTTAGTTTTGTATACTCATTAAGTATCAGTTGTCTTGTACAATAGTCTGAAAGGTTCACCTTTATCTATACGAACACTAATAGCATTGAATGCGTGAGTGTTAATTTTGAAAAATGAAACTTCAAAGTTTATTTGCTTGTCTAAAGGAAGGAGGTCATTTTCTAAATGGAATTAGTATTCTAAATGCAGGTTCAGGTTTGCATACATTTGTGCTATATCTTGGGCCCCACATTGCTCTCTTCACTATTAAGGCTGTTCAATGTGGTCGGATTGATTTGAAGACTGCTCCATATGATACCATACTGCTTAAACAGGCACCGTCATGGCTTGACAAAAAGTGTTCTGAATTTGGATCGCCAATGTACACTGCATCAGATCATTCAGTGATGATCCCGGTCTTTGATTTACTACCTCAGGTTCAGTTGGAAGCTGTTCTTTGGGGTATCGGGACAGCACTTGGCGAGCTCCCTCCTTATTTTATATCACGAGCTGGTAATTGTGCGATTTATTTTATTCTGAAGAATACTTATATTATGTCTTTGGATGCTTTACGGTTGTACGTCATTATTTGATCTAAATGCAGATACTATTTGTCCTTTCTCTGTTTATTCTCTTTCTCTTTCCTTGACATACTGGAGTTGATTATTTAAGGGTCATAATATTATTGATATGGATGAATATTGAATTATAGAAAATAATTTGTAGCACAACCTAGCTTGTGGGTTCTTGAAATCTGCAGCCTTCATTATCTACAGCTTCGTCTTTTCCAAGCTGCACATACTGAATAAATGATATCCGGTGTTGCAGCTCGTTTGTCAGGAAGTGAGTTAGAAGCTGTCAAGGAGCTGGATGTTGCTCCTTCGACCGAAGATGGTCCAATTGCATCTAATCTGAACCGTACAAAACGCTGGCTTCTTTCTCACTCTCAGCATCTCAACTTCTTCACTATCTTGATACTTGCTTCGGTTAGTGGTCTATGTCCTGTCTACATCCTGTTATGTCAACAACTTTGAGCAATGTTTTTGATACAAACAATTGTACATGTAATGATTTCTATCAAAAAGTACACGTCAAATTATGCTTGTAGATTTTTCATGTAGTTTTTGCATATTTTGTAGGCTTCAACTGATTTTTTTTCTTCTATTTGGTGCAAAAATAAGTTAATGTAATTTCTTGTATACTGAACTTAAGCTTCACAAGTACCAATACGCAATGGATATATAGTTTACCATACGATTTTATTTCCTTTGTGTTTCCTAGGTTCCAAACCCACTGTTTGACCTTGCTGGTATTATGTGTGGTCAATTTGGCGTACCCTTCTGGGAGTTTTTCTTTGCAACTTTGATTGGGAAGGCCATAATCAAGACTCATATCCAGGTTTTCCATCTATCCATTATTTTCTTGATATTAATTTGTTCTGTTTTTCTCTTGGTACAACATGCGTCATTTATTTTTGTCACCTTTGCCTGGTCTGCTAGTGATTTAGTCTATTTGTCTGCGTTAAGCTTCTACAGTATAAGGCAACCATGTATTAACTTCACTGTTTCAGAGTATTCTGCTGTGCAATTTATGTGATCATGTCCAGTCAATCTTGAAAATTTGCAAGCTGTCTCAGCCAAAGGCCCATGCATAGTTTAATTGCAACTTACATGGCTACATTGTTATTTTTAGTCTCTGCAGAATTTGTTGTGAGATGTAGTGGATTTTTCACTTAAGTATGAATTTTACTGTGATCAAATAATAAGTTTACTAAAGTTTGCATATAAAGATGTTGTGATCTACTTGTATACACATCACTGTTTATTTTTCCAAGTAATGCCTATTTTCGTTTTCTTGTCTTAATAGACATACAAAACACGAGTGCTGTGTTTCTTATTTTCTGCTCCACTTATTGATGAAATCAAGCAAATTAGTCGGGAAAATATCAATTTCCAACTATGCTTAACTTGTTTCTCAAAGTTTTAGTTTATTGTCAGATTGGTGGTTGACATGAATATTTGCAGTCTCTCTCTGTACTGACGCATGAATTTTACCTTCTTACCCTTCAGACACTGTTTATCATCTCGTTATGCAACAACCAACTCTTGTACCTTATGGAAAAGGAATTAATCTGGATATTTGGTCACATTCCTGGGTTTTCTGCCAACTTACCATCTGTGATTGCCAAACTCCACAATGCAAAGGAAAAATATTTATCACCACCAGCGTCAGCTTCAGCATCCTCACAAATTGAGGTTGGTATATTCATTTTTATATCATTTGAGTTTGCTAGATCTATGTATATGCTCATTGTTTTTTAATAACTATATCATGTGTACAGGATACACAGTGGAATTTCTCTTTTGCATTGATCTGGAACAGTGTAGTATGGCTCGTGCTTATGAACTTCTTTGTTAAGATCGTCACATCGACAGCTCAGGACTATCGCAAAAGGCAGCAGGACGTAGAGATGGAGCTCATTACTGATTCCTCGTCCCTGAGTCATTCTAAAACTAACTAATGACAAACATTGTATTATTTATTCAGCTTCAAGTTGCGAATATTCTCCTCAGTAGCCTTAACGCCTGGCTAAGCCCTTTGCAGATGACACCAGCGCTGGTAGAAGTTGTATTCTTCTGTACAGTGAATAGATACATGGGCCTTGATAACCCGCCCCATGTGATGGCTGCAACCTTTTGTCATTGAGCCTCTCTAGTGGCAGTTCCTCGAGGAGAATTTGAGACGCCAACTTGGATGAACTTTAGGGATTGTTTGTTTAGCACGATTACATTACTAAGATGTATTATTGGTACCCTTTTTTACATTCCTATTTTGGAGATGCGGTAGCCAATAGAGCACCTGAGAATATTCAATGGTGGCATGTTTTATTGTTACATTCAGTATGCAAATGCATATTCGCAATTGGAGTGAGCTGTATCAAATGGAACATATGACTATAATTTTTACCTGGCAAATAAAGCTGCTGATGTTGATTGGACTGTTGTAACCTTGCATATTCTGCGGCACGTTTTTGAATGGTGCCCTGAGCCGTGTAAAATACTGATACCTTGCCACTAGGTCAGTTCCTGACGATGTTTGTCATGCTCGTCAAATCATGTTAGCTCAGTTTTGTATTCTATTTTGTCCTATAGCTTTTGAATTTTCAGCAAAGCGAAAGGCCTTGAATCGGTCAGGTATGCGGTGCTATTGCACCTCATCAAACCGATCGAAACGAAATGGTAGTAATGTAGCTTTAGTGCTGACTCTAGAACTTCTTCGTTGTCTTGCAAGCGGAATGGTTCACGAGCAATCTATTGGGTGTACTTGCTCAACTGAAATCAAACGGAATGGTTCACGAGCAATCTGTTGGGTGTACTTGAGTAACTGAAAGTTAGCTGCGGAAAAGTTCGAGCACAAATGGGGCAGATTATGTCAGGAAACTCGCTAATATATTCTTGAGCAGGTCTCCTAGCTGGGTCGTCGTTCACAATGAATTGTTCATACCTACTCCATAGAAACTCTCGCCGAGCGCGGAGGAGAACTGGGTAAGGTGTCGCTATGGCTATGGCGGCGTCGCGAGCACGTCATTCGCCGGTAGGACAAAGACTTCCGTCATGGCGTCATCCCGCACAGTTGCAACACTCCGTAACAAACAGTTCCCGTCCATGATCCATTCCAACTTTCCAAGGGAAGTGTTCACTGCCACCCAATCCTGTTGTGCCCAGTTTTCTTACAATAATGACCCTCTGCTGAATGTAATTATCAAAAATGACCCTTCCAAATTTTATTGTCAAAAATGACCTGAGAGGAAGAGGTGAAAGCGACACTGTGACACTTCCCGCCATAGCGGATGGATGGATGTACCTCCCGCCATAGGGGTGGCCGGATGTGCCTTTTCGCTAGCTGCGCGTCCCGCCTCCTGCCAAATGATGTTGCGCCACCTCACCTCTTTCCGCCATAGGGTATGGAAGGATGTATATCCCACCATACCATGTGACAAGATGATACGTGTCGCTTTCTCCTTTTTCCGTTAGGTCAATTTTGACAATAAAATTTGGGGGCATTTTTTACATTATATTTAACAGAGGGTTATATTTGAAAAAAAATCTATTAACGAGACGAGTCAGACAACAGCAGCGACAGACTACAAAATAGTACTCCTACCCCACTAGCTTCTTAAGCCTTAAGCCTCCAATCCGCCATTGGAGGTTGGAGCGAGGACGACTTGGGGACAGGAGCGCGAGGAGTCGAGATGGCGGCGGCGGTGGAGGCGGCGACGGCGGGCAATGTGGAGTTCATCCGCGCGCGGAGCGACAAGCGGGAGTACCGCCGCCTGGTGCTCCCAAACGCGCTCGAGTGCCTCCTCATCAGCGACGCCGACACCGACAAGGTCCGTCCCGTCGCTGCCACTCTCGCTCGCCTCCCTCCGCACCAGCCACCAGCGTCACCGAAGCAGAGAATGCTCGCCGCCGCCAGTTGACTCGAGCGTGTTTGCGCCGGCCTGATCCATTCGGTTTTGCTTGTCTCAGGCGGCGGCGTGCATGGAGGTCGGCGTGGGCTCGTTCAGCGACCCGGAGGGGCTCGAGGGCCTCGCGCACTTCCTCGGTGAGCTCACCTCCCTTCCCTCCCCCACTCCTCGCCTGGGACTGGGACACCTGGGCTGGGCTGGTCGCAGCGTCGCGCTCCTGCTCGACGATTTGCTTGCGCGACGCGACGGCGCGAGATGAATCTCCCCTCCCCCTTTGGACATCCGGCCGGGGTCTCGAATTTTTTCTAGATAGAATCAACGGACACTCGCCTTTCGTTGGTGCCAATCAACCAATGATGGAACGCCAGATTTGCAATCAGGTCAATGCATGTTCCTGTAGAAAGGTTGAATCAGTCTGTTGCTTTGGTCGAGTGTCGCCGGACGTGTTCTGACCGTCCGATGATCCGATCACGCCATCGACAGTCAACTCCGGAGTGAACAAGGGTCTGGCCAAAATGGGTGGCGATTCTTTGCCTCGATCGTCCATGATTTGATCGCGCATCCGTAGCCGAGTACGATAACCGGCTACCTGTTGCATTTACTGCAGCAATCGCACTTGTTCTGCTTTTCTTCAATGTTTCTTCAGAGGTCCAAATCAGTTAATAAATGTCAGTACTATATATGTGTTGGACATAATTCTGCGCATGGGCGACGGTGTTCATGAAAGGACTGCGTTTATTTCAACGATCTAAGAGTTTCATGTGAGACATGAATTTGGTTAGGGCGGGGTCCAGCGCCCCAGACATGGGATGGGAGCCTGTCGATCTGCTAGCTGGACTGCCCCTCCGCGTTGTTGCCTAGTAGGATCCTTGCAGCTTGCTCAATGCTCACTCCACGAGTCCGTGATGAATTTTTGTCTGGCGTGTGATTTCCGCAGTACCAATTTATTTCATGTGAGCTACATATGCTGGGTATGTTGCAGAGAAATACAGAAACTCAAAACTGATAATCGGACTGAGACTGTAATAGCTTTTTACTCTTCCAATTCAAAATTTTAACTGTCACAAAGTAGAGTTATGTGTTGAATATCCGGGGAATGTATGTGAATGTGCTTAGTTATTAGAGATGATTATCATGAGAAATACTGGTTGCGTCAAATCAAATTTTAACTTTCAGTTAACCGTTTTTTTCCTTTTGTTTTGTTTTGTTTTGATGATTTATTACCATCGACTTGCTTGCAGAGCATATGCTATTTTATGCCAGCGAGAAATACCCTGGAGAACAAGATTATACAAAATATATTTCAGAGGTACATTCTGTGATCAGATCTAAGAAAACATTCAACCATATTTTCGTTTCAACCTATGTTTGCAACTATTAATCACACTTAAAACAGGTTCTGACCTAGGTGTATCATTTACCCTTAATCATGCGAAAAGATCCCGAGCCAGTCAGAAAATAACTCGTAAGATGAAAAAGAAAGTGAAAAGGAATATGTTAGGATATGGTAGGTGCCAGTGGCCCATTATGACTGACATCACTGAGTTGCAATTAGCTTTGTGCAAGGATATACAATTGTACCATAGCCCACCTCAATGCCATTGTGATTGCAAAAGTGTGGACCAAATGATATCTACTTGCCCACCTCTAAGCAGGTTTATAAGTGACTGTGGTCACAGTTGAAACTTTTTTTCATGCATAAGGTCCAATTGCAGCTTGTTTGGCTCTCAAACAAAATACAACTTAAATCTGTTGTGCCAGTACAATTATTTCAGAACAGCTTAAATCTGTTATTTTTAATGCTTGGAAGTTACATGCAGTGTTCTTGGATTTTATGTTTTTGAGTATTTGGTATATCATGTCAAATATCAGCATGGTGGTTCTTCCAATGCCTTTACATCCTCCGAGACTACAAATTTCTATTTTGATGTTAACGCGGACAATTTTGAAGAAGCCTTAGATAGGTAATCTCTCTCAGTAGTATTTTTTTCAGTCAATGCATGCGGTGCTGAATAAGGTTGTGAATTTTGTGCTGCATCTTTGCATGGTTTGTATTAAAACATGAAATAAGGGTGTGATCTGTTGCGCAGATTTGCCCAGTTCTTCATTAAGCCACTGATGTCGGAGGATGCTGTTCTTAGAGAGATAAAGGCTGTTGATTCTGGTGAGTTGTTGCTATACAACATTGATGTGATCTTATCACGATCATTTTATGTTTACACTTGTTTTTTTGGTACTAAGAAACACATTCTGGCTAACATTATGTTTCGTTGTTCTTACAGAACACAAGAAAAATTTGTTGTCAGATGGCTGGAGGATGTACCAGGTACTTTAAAGTCCGACCTTCGTAGTTAGATACATAAAATATTCTATCTTGCAACACTAATATCATATCTACACCAGAAACTTCAATATATCATATCTACACCAGAAACTTCAATCTCTTAGTATTGGTGTTTTTAATGTGTGTTAGGTAACAATATTCGGCACCATATAAGCCTGGCTTGTACTCAGAATGCCATTTTTAATGTCCCCTTTAGCCTGCTGCACCTTTACACCAGTTTTCATCTTTTTCCCCACAGCTTCAGAAGCATCTGGCTTCAAAGGATCACCCTTACCATAAATTCAGTACTGGTAAGAAATTCTTGATTTTCTGTTATTTTTATATTACTGTACTACTGGCTGCAAAACAGCATGATGTTTCTGTTTTCCTGTGTTTCAGCTATATAAATATATATCTATCAGATTTGGAGATCACATTTTTAGTTCACATCCAAAGAATAGTAAATTGTTCATGGATATTATCTTATATCTTGTTGTGCATCCCTAATAAAATACTCTTTGTGGAGTTCGATTCTTATTCAAAATTATGTAATCTAACACATCAGGAAGTTGGGAAACATTGGAAACAAAACCGAAAGAGAGAGGCTTAGACATCAGACTTGAGCTTCTCAAGTTCTACGAGAATTATTCAGCAAATCTTATGCACCTTGTTGTTTATGGAAAGGGTAAATATTACTAGATGTTACTCAATTTTGGCATGCTTACCCTACTTGTTACTGATGAAATGATTTTGCAGAGAGTCTCGATTGTATTCAAAGCTTAGTTGAAAGTTTGTTTAGTAACGTAAAAAACACTGACCAGATAAGCTTCAAATGTCCAAGTCAACCTCTTGCATCAGAGCATTTACAGGTAACTTAAAAAAACACCAATCACACCAAAATTAATGGAAAATTATGCTGGAATTTAGCATACTCTTTTTCTTGTAATGCAGCTTCTTGTCAAAGCAATCCCCATAACAGATGGTGACTACCTAAGAATTGTGTGGCCAGTTACACCTAACATCCGCTTCTACAAAGAAGGTCCTTGCCCTTATCTCGGCCATCTAATTGGGCATGAAGGCGAGGGATCCATCTTCCATATAATAAAGGAATTAGGCAAGTTAATTTCAACAGTATATTGTTGTAAATATTCTTTTGCCGTGTTATCTGTTCAATCACTGGTCCTTGTAGTAACTTGTCTCAACTTTGTGACCTGTGCCATGTCCAATTTTTACTACATTAGGATGGGCCATGGACTTGTCAGCTGGTGCCGGTAGTGACAGCACCAAATTCTCTTTTTTCTCAGTAAGCATGAGGCTCACTGATTCTGGCCATGGTAAGTTTCCATCTTAATTTTGTTCTCTCAGAATTGATCGACCATTACATTTTTGTGATAATAAACTAATTTGGTATTGTTTCAAGTCTCTTATGTGTACATACAATGATTTCAGAACACATAGAGGATATCATTGGGTTGGTCTTCAAATATCTCCGCCTATTAAAAGCAGATGGTGTCCACGAATGGATCTTTGATGAGGTGATTGACAGACACATCATTTGTATTATCATGTGAAGTAATTTGAGGATTATGATTCTAATATGCAGTTAAGTTTAATATGAACATTGCACCCGACTCTGATCTGTAATAGAGCAACCTCATTGGGTTTAAAATTTATCACTCAAAAGTTTTTTTTAATCATATTATCACTCAAAAGGTTTTTTGTGCATCAGTTTGTAGTGTGATTTATTGTGCGTGTTTTTTAAGCGTAGTGAAAAGTAAATATGTTTTAAATATTATTACAAACTGTACATGCTAACGTGTTTATTATTTTCTAGCTTGCATCAATCAATGAAACAGGATTCCACTATCAAGACAAAGTTCATCCAATCAGCTACGTAACAGATACTGTCTCAAGCATGCGGGTATATTTCCCTTGAGCTCGTTACATATTTCAGCACTTACAGATTCTTGCTATCAATAGTTTTTAATGCGGAGTTCTAATATCTTGGGGAGAAGTTTGATGAATTGCAATTTCAAGTATCAAATACTCAACAGTTAGGATTCCAACGGGTCCAGAATTTGTTGAACTGCACCTTTCTTATGTGCTTCAATCTTTCTTCTGTGCTTCAGTGGTGTCTTCTTTCTACAAATTGACATACTTGTGAATTGGCTTGCAGTTGTTCCCACCAGAGGAATGGCTGGTTGGAGCATCAATACCATCGAAGTATGCGCCAAGTAGAATAAATATGATACTTGATGAGTTGTCACCCGAAAGAGTAAGGTATGCTTACACAGTTTGCATGACTGCTCTGACGCCTCTAAAACCTAGCTCGCTGTAGAGTTTCAGAGAGAGAAGAACACTGAAGATTTTTGTGCCGCTTGCTTAACTGCAGCTTTTCTGATTCTATTTAACCAACTGAAAACCGGAAAGAGTCTTTGCCACGAGCTCCACTACCGAACGTGCCATCCCACGATCCGAGCTGCTTGCAAGACGATCCTACAAACCAGCTGACGGCGCACAGATCGCAATCGCCAGGCGAGCTAAACTCTATCTGTAGCTAACTGAAACTGTCGAAAAACAACACTACCTAACTGAACTTCAGAGAAACGGAGAGAGCCAGGGTTTAAGCCAACAATCTCCCCCTCAACCTTGGCTCGCGACCTTGATGTCGATGATCCCCACTTTGCCGCGCAGCTCCTTGAAGCGAACATGGCCCAGTGCCTTCGTCAGGATGTCCGCCTTCTGCTCATTGGTGCCGATGAACTCCACGACCACCGTGCCTTTTTCAACAGTCATGGATAAAGTGATAGCGCAGATCAATGTGCTTACTGCGATTGTGGAGTACCGGGTTCTTGCAGAGCGAGATGGCGGACTTGTTGTCGATGTAGAGTGTCGTAGGAGCGGCGTCTTGATTGAGCAGCTCCCCAAGAAGACGAGCAAGCCAAATTCCTTGGCACGCCGCCGTGGCCGCCGCGATGTACTCGGCCTCGCATGAGGATTTCACGACGACCTTCTGCTTCTATGATTGCCAACTGACAGGGCTTCCTCCAAAGAAGAGCAACACGCCAGATGTGCTTTTCCTGTTGTCCACGTCCCCGGCGTGGTCGGAGTCGCTGTAGCCGATCAGCGTCTCATGGTCACCACGGCGATACACGCATCCGTGCATGAGAGTGCCCGAGATGTAGCGAAGGAGATACTTGACTGCTGCAAGATGATCCGCTGCTGGTGCTTCCATAAACCTGCTAAGAAAGCCAACATCAAATGCTATGTCTGGTCGCGTATGCACCAGATACCGCAGGCTGCCGATGATGCTGCGGTAGTATGTGACGTCCACAGGTGCTTCCTTGCTCTCCTTGCTTAGCTGACACTTTGCCTCCATCGGTGTGAGCGTGGGATTGCATCTAGACAAGTCTGCCTTTTCAAGCAACTTACTGGCGTATGCAGTTTGTACAATCGTGGTCTGCACACGATCCTGCTTCACTTCTAGTCCGAGGTAGAACCTGAGCAAGCCAAGGTCGCTCATACTGAAGAGACGATGCATCTCCTCTTTGAAGTGTTGGACCTCTAGCTTCTCAGCTCCGGTGATGACGAGGCCGTCGACGTACACGCCGACGATGAGCAGCTCGTTCCCGGTTCCTCGTGAGTACACACCGTGCTCCGTGATGCTGCATGTGAAGTCGAGTGACGTCAGACTCGCGTCGAGCTTCGTGTTCTAGGCCCTTGGAGCTTGCCGCAGCCCGTACAGTGCCTTGTGAAGCTTGTAGACGCCATGTTCGTGTCTGTCGGCGGTGAACCTAGGTGGCTGAGACACATACACCACCTCCTCGAGCTCGCCGTTGAGGAACGCCGACTTCACGTCCATGTGGTGGACCTCCCATCCACGATGCGCCGCCAGCGCGAGGATCAGCCACACGGACTCCAGCCTCGCCACGGGCGCAAACACTTCATCGAAGTCCACGCCTGCACGCTGTACATACCCCTTTGCGACGAGCCGTGCCTTGTGCTTGACGATGTGACCGCGCTCGTCGCTCTTCACCTTGTACACCCACTTGAGCCCAATAGCGCGGTGTCCTGCAGGAAGAGAGGTGAGCGTCCAAGTCTCGTTCTCGTCGATGGACTGGAGTTCATCCAGCATTGCACGACGCCAACAGTCCTCGCGTTCAGCTTCTGCGAAGTTCGTTGGTTCTTCTCCGACAACAAGGAGCAGCTCGTCCTCTTCGTCAGAGGATGGCTTGTCAGGTTCACTGTCAGCCTTCATCACATAGTCGTTGTTGTAGATGGGGTTAGGCTTCACGATCCCGTGCTGTGCGCCTGATGTTTTGCAGCTGCGCCAGCATACTGAGTATCAGTAGTCGCCGCCTGCGGTGACACGGACCGTGTGGGTGTGCTTGTGACTTCCTTTCCCGTCGGCGACAAAGCCTCGGCCTCGTTGGCGCGTGCTGGCGGTGGAGACCTTGCCGTGCCCGGCGAGCGCATCGCGCCTGTACTTGCCTTCTTCTTCCCTGCCGCAGCAGGAACCCGCGTGTACAGAGGGTACTCGACGACGAACTCGTTGCTCTCCGGTTGCTCCCCCGGCGACTCCCAGTTCCAACGTGCCTCCTCGTCGAAGATGACGTCACGAGACACGTGTACACGTTTGGAGACGGGGTCGTACATCCTGTACGCCTTGGTGCCGATCTCGTAGCCGATGAAAACCAGGGGTGAGCGGCGATCGTCGAGTTTCTTCAGTTGCGGGTGTGCAACCTTGACATGCCCGACGCAGCCGAAGATGCGGAGGAAATGCACGTCTGGCTTGGTCATGCCAAGCCTCATATGGCGTCATGCCATCGACACTCCTTGTGAAGGAGCGGTTCAGGATGAAGACGGCCGTGAGCACCGCCTCCCCCCAAAACTTGTTCGGCACCTTCTTTGCCTTCAGCATGCTCCGCGCCATCCCGAGCACCGTATGGTTCCTCCTCTCGACGACGCCGTTTTGCTGTGGCGTGTACGGAGCGGTGAGATGACGTTGTACTCCTTGCTCCTCGTAGTGCTGGTAGAACGTGGCCGACGTGAACTCGCCGCCGTGATCGGTGCACAACACTTTCAGCTTGTGTCCACACTCCACCTCTGCAGCTCCTTTGCAGCTGCTTGGAACTTGATGATGGCGCAAGCAGCTTCATCCTTGGAGGCGAGCAGTTCCACCCACATGAAACGGCTGCGGTCGTCGACCAGCAGCAGAATGTAGCGGCATCCTCCTGGTGTCGCAGGCGTGATGGGGCCGCACAAGTCGCCATGAACCAGTGCGAGTGGAGCCTGCGCCCTGTACTTTGCCTGCTGCGGGAATGATAGACGCCGCTGTTTCTCGGCCAGACAAGCATCACAGAGCTCGTCTGCGTGCTCGATGTGCGCCAGTCCTCGCACAAGCCCGCCCGCGCCATTTTCTTCACCCGTCGAAGTGGAGGTGCCCAAGCCGTGCGTGCCACCGCCACTCATCGGAGACGTGACCCACAGCAAGGCACACTGGAATGACAGGGCGAAACGTGAGCCGGTAAAGACGATTTTGTGATCTTTTTACCTTGATCAGGAGTCGCCCGTGATGGTCGCTAATGGTGAGCGTGCCGCGGCGGATGTTGATGTCGTACCAGCTCTCGTCGAGCTGGCCTAAGCTCACCACACTGCTCTTGAGGGCGGGGATGTAGTAGACGTCTGAGAACGTACGATGATCCCCGCCATCAACGGTGAACACTATTGTGCCACGGCCAGAGATGTCCACCACTGAGCCGTCCGCAAAACGCACCTTGCCGGTGACCGAGCGGTCCAGCTCGGAGAACGTGTCGAGGGCGCCGGTCATGTGGTTCGTGGCTCCCGTGTCGAGGACCCACTGGACACCATACTCGACGTCGTCACGAGTGGGCGTGATCACGGCCCTTTCCTCGTTGAGGTAGACCTGGCCGCCCGTGGCCACGGGCAGAGCCTGCTCTGAAGTTGCTGAAGGGGATCGTGGTCAGAAAACAATAATTTTCCTAGCAACGATATCCTTAAACTAGCCAAGATCTATTCTATGCAGATATAGTAGTACGAACGGAGATCGGAATACGTACCCTTGTAGACCGAAAGCGGGGATTACGTTCCCGCACAAACGTTGTCGATGAAGACCGACGAAGCCGACCTCAAGGTCGTGTAGAGGAAGCAGGCCTCCGAGTACCGCTAGCGCAGCACCTCGCAGGGAGTCGCACACGTACGGTGGAGACGACGCCTCCGAAGCTCCAGTCCAGGACGAGCAGCGGAAGACTTGGACCGGAACACCAGCAACGCGGCAGCGGGCTATGGTGGAGGAGATCCCCGACTCCTCTTGCTCGGCGCGGCTCCAACTTGGGAACCACGAGATCGAGAGAGAAATCAGGAATTAATTGGTGAATTAAAAGGCTGGGGGTGCCCTTTCTTATATAGGCTCCCAAGGGGAGCCAACCTTGCCAGCCAGGCAATGTGGGACTAACCCCCCACAGCCTGGTTCGGCTTGGGAGGTGCGCCGGCCCCTGGTGGGCCCCTTGTGGCCCACCTAGGCCGGCCCTCCTGGCCCCCACCGAATTCCCCTAGGGAATTTTCCCCTCTTGGGCCTTCTTTCGTCCGGAAGGCCCATTTAGGGAAATCTGCCTTAATAAATTCGAAAATAAATATATAAAATCATATTTGCATAATAATAACACTAATTAATATCAAACATAATATATATAATATTTCCTAGCTCCGAAAACTCTTTCGGCGCCGCCCGATCTCCATCGGACCTCTCCCGGGACGTTCCCGGTGATCTCCTTCCTTTCCGGTTGTCTTGTCGAAACCCCTTAAGTGTGTTACCCTAGCGGTTCGATATAATATCAGGTATGATCAAGACTCCTCAATGATCAACGACTAACTCGTAGGCCTGGACCCCCTGAATTAATCCCTGAGATATAACGAATGACTTTCATCTATCAAACCTGAACGTGAAGTCTTAGACCTTTTGCCATAGCGATACTTAGCACGTCCGAGTGTCGTTCCATAGATATCTCCATACCTAATCCCGACCTCGTTACCGACGATGCCATCTTCTACTCGTTCATGATCTCATGTCTCCGTGACCTAGTCACATGCTTGCAAGCTCATTAGACAAGATCTCACCGAGTGGGCCCGAGAGTATCTATCCTGCTACGCGGACTGGCAAATCCCGCTCTTGACCCCTCGTCTCAATACTCCTTTCCAATACCCAAAAGTATCACCGTTATTGTCATACTAAATAAGATACGACGTTTGGTGCAATCAAAGTATCTTCGGGGAATATCAATAAGAGTTGATCTCACGGTCAAAGGTGTAATGACTATGTTCTCCAAAACTGGGTATGTCCATCACATCACTCTCCAGTGATATGACTCTCATTGCCGACCGGCGCCATGCCCCATGACCGGGAAACCTCGATCATCAATCGCGCAACGAAACTAGTCTTAGTAGAGGCTACTAGGGACCTGGTTGTTTGCGTATCACACCCGCATTAATGTTTCCGCTTAATACGGTTCTAGCATGACACAAAAACCTATTATGAACAAACGAGATATGATAAAGAATACACTTTATTAATTGCCTCTAGGGCATATCTCCTTCAGTCTCCCACTTGCAGTAGAGTACAATTTAATCTAGATTACAACTTGGTAAAAGCCTAACACCCATAGCTAACTGGTGTTGTTCATGCTTATCAAGCGGGAGAGGCTTCGTCAGCGGATCTGCCACATTCAGATCCGTATGCACTTTGCAAATCTTCACATCGCCTTCTTGTACGTACTGACGTATCACGTGGAAGCGTCGGAGAATATGTTTGGCGGTGGAGTGAGTCCTTGGCTCCTTGGCGTTCGCAATGGCACCCGTATTGTCGCAGAAGAGGACCACGGGGTCTTGCACGCTCGGGAACACTCCAAGTTCGATGACGAACTTCCTCAGCCACACAGCTTCATTCGCGGCCTCGCAGGCAGCAATGTACTCCGACTCCATTGTAGATTGTGCGACTATGGGTTGCTTCCCACTTCTCCAGCACACGGCGCCTCCATTCACCTTGAACACGTAACCTGTCTGTGACTTACAGTCATCGGGGTCTGAGCAAAAACTTGCATCTACGTAACCCGTTACGCCAAGTTCCTCATCGCAGCCACCATACACAAGGAACATTTCCTTTGTCTTATTGAGATACTTAAGAATGCTCTTAACAGCTATCCAATGCGGCATTCCAGGATTACTCTGAAACCGGCTTGTCAAACTTAGAGCTAATGCCACATCTGGTCTAGTACTCAACATTGCATACATGATCGATCCTATGGCTGAAGCATAAGGATGTTTCGTCATTTCGGCCTTACCCAGTTCCGTTACCGGACACTGCGCCTTACGCAATACCTTATTCTTGATAACCGGCAGAGAACCCTTCTTTGCCTTCTCCATATGAAAACGCTTCAATATTTTATCAAGATAAGTACTCTGACTTAGTGCTAATAGGCGTCTTGATCTATCACGGTAGATTTTTATGCCTAAAACATACGCAGCTTCTCCTAAGTCCTTCATGGAAAACTTACTGTTTAAATATTCCTTCACGCTATTCAGAAGTTCCACATCATTCCCTATTAGCAATATGTCGTCAACATACAGTGCTAAGAACACAACCGAGCTCCCACTCATTTTCTTGTAAATACAAGTCTCTTCCACATTCTGGATAAATCCAAAACCTTTGATTACCTCATCAAAGCGAAGATTCCAGCTCCGAGATGCCTGCTTCAATCCATAGATGGATCGCTGAAGCTTGCACACCTTGTTAGCACTTCCTGGATCGACAAAACCTTCCGGCTGTACCATGTACAACTCTTCCTCAATGTTTCCATTCAGGAAGGCCGTTTTGACATCCATCTGCCAGATTTCATAATCATAGTAGGCAGCTACCGCTAACAAAATCCGAATAGACTTAAGCATCGCTACCGGTGAAAAAGTTTCATCGTAGTCAATTCCATGAACTTGTCGGAAACCCTTTGCGACAAGCCGAGCTTTATAGACGGTCACATTACCATCAGCATCAGTCTTCTTCTTAAAGATCCACTTATTCTCGACGGCCTTGCGCCCTTCGGGAATATCCACCAAGGTCCACACTTGGTTATCATACATGGATCCTATTTCGGATTTCATGGCTTCAAGCCATTTCTCGGACTCTAGACTCTCCATCGCCTCATTGTAGTTCGTAGGTTCGTCTTGCTCGACTAGCATGACGGTGCAAACCATATTGCCATACCATTCTGGTGGGATCCGAGATCTACCAGACCTACGAGGTAGAACATCTTCCTCGACAGTTTCTCCCACTCCTTCCACGGAGGACGTTTCCGGAATTGCTTCCGTTGCGCCACTCGGAATCTCGAGTTCAGGATCAACGATTTCATCGAGGTCTACCTTCCTCCCACTTACTCCTTTCGCGAGAAACTCCTTCTCTAGAAAGGCACCGGTCTTCGCGACAAAAGTTTTGCCCTCAGCTTGGTTGTAGAAGGTGTACCCTACGGTTTCCCGCGGATATCCTACAAAGACGACTTTCTCCGACTTCGGTTCGAGTTTGTCGGGCTGTAGTTTCTTAACGTACGCCTCACAACCCCAAACCTTCAGAAACGATAACTTAGGCTTATGGCCATACCATAATTCATACGGCGTCGTTTCAACGGACTTGGACGGAGCCCTATTTAAAATGAATGCGGTTGTTTCTAACGCATAACCCCAGAAGGACACTGGCAGATCGGTAAGAGACATCATAGATCGGACACTATCCAGTAGAGTACGATTACGTCGCTCGGACACACCGTTACGCTGCGGCGTTCCGGCGGGCGTAAGTTGGGGTACTATGCCACAACTCTTCAGATGTGTGCCAAACTCAAAACTCAAGTACTCTCCACCGCGATCGGACCGGAGATGCTTGATTTTTCTATTAAGCTGATTCTCAACTTCACTCTGGAATTCTTTGAACTTTTCAAACGTTTCAGACTTGTGTTTCATCAAATAGATATAACCGTATCTACTCAAGTCATCAGTGAAGGTGACGAAGTAACGATAACCATTGCGTGTCGAAACGCTCATTGGTCCACATACGTCTGTATGTATGATCCCCAACAAATCCGACGCCCGTTCAACGAAACCTTTGAACGGTGTCCTGGTCATTTTGCCCATGAGGCATGGTTCACATGTATCGAGGGATCCGAAATCCAACGAGTCCAAGAGTCCATCGGAGTGGAGTCGCTTCATGCGCTTTATAACAATATGACCAAGACGGCAATGCCACAAAAACATGGCGGTATCGTCACTACACTTAATTCGTTTGGCCTCTATGTTATGGATGTGAGTACTACGATCGAGATTCAACAAGAATAACCCGTTATTCTCGGGAGCATCAACATAAAAGATATCATTCATATAAATAGCACAATTGCTTGACACTGATTTAAATGAATAACCGTCTTGTAACAGGCAAGACCCACTTATAATGTTTACACTCAAGGATGGCACAAAATAACATTTATTTAAAACCAAAACTAATCCCGATGGTAGATGCAGAGGGAACGTGCCGACAGCCACCACGTCGACTCTCGATCCGTTGCCGACGCGCATCGTCACCTCATCCTTCGCCAGCCGCCTTCTATTCCGTAACTCCTCCTAAGAGTTACATATATGAGCAACAGAACCAGTATCAAATACTCACGTATTGCTCCGGGCGGATGTAAGGTACACATCTATAACATGTATATCAAATATACCTTTCTCTTTGTCGACCGTCTTGCCAGACTTCCTATCCTCCAGATACTTGGGGCAGTTGCGCTTCCAGTGACCCTTCCCCTTGCAGTAGAAACACTCCACGCTAGCTCTGGGACCAGACCTGTTAGTCCTGGGCTTGGCAGCCAACTTTGCCTCCCTCCGGGACTTCCAGCTCTGCTTTCCCTTGCCACCGGACTTCTTGAAATCAACGGTCTTGTTGACCATCAACAGCGTGTGCTCCTTCTTAATCTCTACCTCAGCAGTCTTGAGCATCACGAACACTTCACCCAGGGACTTAGCCATGCCCTGCATGTTGTAGTTCATGACGAAGCCTTTGTAGCTTGGTGGCAACGATTGCAACACCCTGTCAATCGCCAGCTCATCGGGAATCTTGCACTCCAGAGCATTCAGGCGTTGAACGTAGCCAGACATCTTGACTACATGCTCGCTCACACTGCTATGCTCTTCCATCTTGGCTGAGAAGAAAAGCTCAGAAGCCTCATATCTCTCAGCCTTAGCCTGCGGCGCAAAGACAGCCTTAAGATCCGAGATGATCTCAAAGGCGCTCATCTCCTCAAAGCGCTTCTGCAGGTCGGCTTCCATGGCGTAGAGCATGCCACTCTGGACAAAGGCAGAATCCTCCGATCGGGTCTGGAAGACCTTCTTCTCATCCTCAGAGGCTTCATCTCCAGGAGGGTCACCTATGGCGGCCTCAATGACGTAGGCCACCCTATGGGGAGTGAGGAGGATCCTCAGGTTGCGGAACCAGGCCATGAAGTTTGACCCATTGGTCTTAAGCTTTTCTTTCTCAAGGAACAGACCTAGGTTAAACGAGGGGCGAGACATCTACAATGGAATTTGCAACAACATAAGACTTTGTTCATAATAATTTTGAGTTATAGTATTTTTAGAAAAATAACTGACATAACTCCCACTCAAACGAACATCCCTCCTGGTCGTTTAAGCGATTACACGACCCCCATCCATTGCACCACCCCTCATCATCAAAGCCGGCGGCACAACTTCAGGAGTAGACAAAATCGTCCGCCACACCAATTTTGTGACTCGTGCTCGACCTTTCGGTCTTCCTGTTCCGAGGCCATACCTCTGAGTATGCTAGGCTCGCCACCAAAGACCTCCACGCTGACGCTTGTGCAACATGGCTTACACCCACCGTATGCGAACGAAGATATGTCTGACACCCGATCATCACGGCCTGCCTCATAACGTAGAACTTTATTGGTGGTGCACGTTGGAGGGAGAACACTAGTGGTATTTTGAAGGGATCATCTTATTCAGCTACCACCGTGTAACACACAATCACACACAAAATAAGATGCACACAAAACATCAAATGTAATGCAATGTGATATAGTCCATCGCGCCATTGTCTTCTTGGCGCCCGCAGTTTATAAACAATTTAATAAACCTACCTTGACCATATCACATAGCCCCTGCAAAATAAAGTTAGACGCTTCTACTTTATCTTTTGCATATTTTACGTGGCTTGGGGCTTTCGTAAATAGAACCGCTTCATACCTACGAATCTTATGACCACAACAACGATCCAATAATTGCATGTTTAAGCATCCCTTTCAGGCCCTCCATTGAAAATGCGAAGACCAACTAAAGAGAGAGAAACTGTCACCCGCCAGCCACAGATACGGTACAAGCCGTATGTCAGTAGTGGAACCAGTCTCGCGTAAGCGTACGCGTAAAGTCGGTCCGGGCCGCTTCATCAACTCAATGCCGCTGGAATACACAAGTGCACGCTAGAGGGTAGCAAATAACAGGAACGGTGCCCCCGTGCAGAGCACGGGTTCTAACAGCGTACAGCTATATCTTACGATAGATCGGCTCTGATACCACTGAAGGGGATCGTGGGCAGAAAACAATAATTTTCCTAGCAACGATATCCTTAAACTAGCCAAGATCTATTCTATGCAGATATAGTAGTACGAACGGAGATCGGAATACGTACCCTTGTAGACCGAAAGCGGGGATTACGTTCCCGCACAAACGTTGTCGATGAAGACCGACGAAGCCGACCTCAAGGTCGTGTAGAGGAAGCAGGCCTCCGAGTAACGCTAGCGCAGCACCTCGCAGGGAGTCGCACACGTACGGTGGAGACGACGCCTCCGAAGCTCCAGTCCAGGACGAGCAACGGAAGACTTGGACCGGAACACCAGCAGCGCGGCAGCGGGCTATGGTGGAGGAGATCCCCGACTCCTCTTGCTCGGCGCGGCTCCAACTTGGGAACCACGAGATCGAGAGAGAAATCATGAATTAATTGGTGAATTAAAAGGCTGGGGGTGCCCTTTCTTATATAGGCTCCCAAGGGGAGCCAACCTTGCCAGCCAGGCAATGTGGGACTAACCCCCACAGCCTGGTTCGGCTTGGGAGGTGCGCCGGCCCCCTGGTGGGCCCCTTGTGGCCCACCTAGGCCGGCCCTCCTGGCCCCCACCGAATTCCCCTAGGGAATTTTCCCCTCTTGGGCCTTCTTTCGTCCGGAAGGCCCATTTAGGGAAATCTGCCTTAATAAATTCTAAAATAAATATATAAAATCATATTTGCATATTAATAACACTAATTAATATCAAACATAATATATATAATATTTCCTAGCTCCGAAAACTCTTTCGGCGCCGCCCGATCTCCATTGGACCTCTCCCGGGACGTTCCCGGTGATCTCCTTCCTTTCCGGTTGTCTTGTCGAAACCCCTTAAGTGTGTTACCCTAGCGGTTCGATATAATATCAGGTATGATCAAGACTCCTCAATGATCAACGACTAACTCGTAGGCCTGGACCCCCTGAATTAATCCCTGAGATATAACGAATGACTTTCATCTATCAAACCTGAACGTGAAGTCTTAGACCTTTTGCCATAGCGATACTTAGCACGTCCGAGCGTCGTTCCATAGATATCTCCATACCTAATCCCGACCTCGTTACCGACGATGCCATCTTCTACTCGTTCATGATCTCATGTCTCCGTGACCTAGTCACATGCTTGCAAGCTCATTAGACAAGATCTCACCGAGTGGGCCCGAGAGTATCTATCCTGCTACGCGGACTGGCAAATCCCGCTCTTGACCCCTCGTCTCAATACTCCTTTCCAATACCCAAAAGTATCACCGTTATTGTCATACTAAATAAGATACGACGTTTGGTGCAATCAAAGTATCTTCGGGGAATATCAATAAGAGTTGATCTCACGGTCAAAGGTGTAATGACTATGTTCTCCAAAACTGGGTATGTCCATCACATCACTCTCCAGTGATATGACTCTCATTGCCGACCGGCGCCATGCCCCATGACCGGGAAACCTCGATCATCAATCGCGCAACGAAACTAGTCTTAGTAGAGGCTACTAGGGACCTGGTTGTTTGCGTATCACACCCGCATTAATGTTTCCGCTTAATACAGTTCTAGCATGACACAAAAACCTATTATGAACAAACGAGATATGATAAAGAATACACTTTATTAATTGCCTCTAGGGCATATCTCCTTCAGTTGCAACGTCGTCGGTGACCGCCTCTGCTGCGGCGACGTGCTCCTGTACGTCCACGACGCACACCATGTTCAGACGAGGGTTGACGTCGTCTTCCTCTGCCTGTACCATGTTCGCAGCGCCGGCCGCCGCCGCGGCCTGGTCACGCTGCCTCTTACGGCCTCGCGGGTCCAATGTCCCTTCTTGCAGCAGTACTTGCATTTTTCCTTGTTGAGGACGTTGCCGTTCGCGTCGCACGGTGGCGGGGCCTGTTGACGAGGCTGCCCGCTCCTGTCTGCACCGCCTGTGCGATTTCCACCGCGAGGCTCCCTTCTGCGTGCTTCCCACTGCTGCTCCGTTAGTAGGAGCTGTCCTCCGACGTCGCTGCTTCCCGGGACACCATCCATGCGCACCTCGGCGGCGCGCAGATGTCCGACGACTTCCTCGACGGTGAGTGTGGCGGGGTTCAGTAGCGTCTCGATCGAGAACGCAATTTGCACGAAACGACCCGGGACGACTGAAAGAAACTTCATGACTACCTTCTCGTCGTCGACGACGTCGCCGTACGAGCGCAGGGACGCAGCGAGGTTGGAGATGCGCATCGCGAACTCTTCCATCTTCTCGCCGGTCTTGAACGCGATCGTCTCGAACTCTGCGCGGAGTTGACGGAGGTGCGTCTCGCGCACCCGATCGCTGCCCTGGTGCTGCATCCGGATTGCCTCCCACGCCGCCTTGGCGCTGCCCTTGCCGATCAGCATGCAGTGCATATCAGGCGGGGTGGAGCGGAGCAGCGCAACCAGCGCCTGCTTGTCCTCGCAGCGAGTCTCTGGGACTTCTTCAATCGCCTCCCACAGGGATGCCGCCTGCATGTTCACCTCCATGACCATTGCCCAATTGTTGTAATTGGCCCTGGTCAGCATCGGGAAGGAGAGAGCAGCGGTGCCGCCAGCGCTGCTACAAGCCTCGCGCACCACCTGCTGCACGACGATGTCGCCGCCACCGCCTCCACGCCGTACTGTGCTCCGCCCACGACTTTGCGAGCGCTGTCGCGTCGCGGGCGGTGGAGTCTTGGACGCGCCGGACGCCGGTGGTGGTGTCTTGCCGTCGCCTGCCATGGTCGCAGGATCTTTACTCTGATACCAATTGACGCCTCTGAAACCTAGCTCGCTGTAGAGTTTTAGAGAGAGAAGAACACTGAAGATTTTTGTGGCGCTTGCTTAACTGCAGCTTTTCTGATTCTATTTAACCAACTGAAAACCAGAAAGAGTCTTTGCCACGAGCTCCACTACCGAACGTGCCATCCCACGATCCAAGCTGCGTGCAAGACGATCCTACAAACCAGCTGACGGCGCACAGATCGCAACCGCCAGGCGAGCTAAACTCTATCTGAAGCTAACTAAAACTGTCGAAAAACGACACTACCTAACTGAACTTCAGAGAAACGGAGAGAGCTAGGGTTTAAGCCAACATGCTCTGATTCTTCCTTGCTTCCATATGCATAGGTATGTTTGATGTCAACATATAAATGCATATATGCAGCTGTCTGGAATAAGTAAATTGCTATTACCTGATGCTGTGACTCATCACTAAAGAATTGGGCATGGTCTTACTTCATATCATCAATTTAGTATTTTGCTGATGAGTTTATGCCTCAAATCATCTGCAGTTATGGACGTCAATTAGCATAAAACTGTAAGCTAAATATCATGTGTTTATTCTAACTGTGCAACACTCCTCTCTGTCTCCAGAATACTCTGTGAGTCTAAAAAGTTTGAAGGATCTACTGATTGTGCTGAGCCCTGGTACAGTACATCATATTCTGTGGAGAACGTCACTCCTTACATGATACAGGTTTGTCCCATATACACACACATAAACAAACTAAATCATGCTCCAATTTTTTTTATTCCAATCTTATGCCTCTGTTTCCCAGCAATGGATTCAAAAGGCTCCTACTGAGATGCTCCATCTCCCAAAGCCTAACATTTTCATTCCAAGGGATTTATCTCTGAAAGAAGTCCACGACAAGGTAAAATTTGGAGCTACTTATGCCTTGTGTTCACACTATGAATCTTTCAAAAACTTTGAATATCCTCATAGTATATTTATTTTGATAAAACATAACTGTCTCGCCAGGTTAAATTTCCGACAGTATTAAGGAAGACACCACTTTCACGGCTGTGGTATAAGCCCGACATGTTGTTCTTCACTCCAAAGGTTTACATTATAATTGATTTCCACTGTCCATTGTCAAGCCACTCCCCCGAAGCAGAAGTATCTATAGGTCTCTTTGTCGATCTGTTAGCCGATTACTTGAATGCTTATGGTAAGAATTAATTTATAAATTATGTGAATAAAATATTTTTACAGTATGAACAGTCCATTTGGAGATTTCTCCCTTAACTTTAAGTCCAAATATACACTCTCAATTAGTCTGTTCTTTTTGCAGCTTATGATGCTCAAATTGCGGGTTTATTTTATTCGATAGATCTTACTTCTACTGGATTCCAGGTTCTGTTCTATACTATGTTCCTTCCTGTTGCCTACTAGCGTTCCAGACAGATACATTGCTCTTCATGCTGTATGTATGTGGTTTGAGTTCCAGTTCAAATATTTACCTGTCTATTTCTAAAGGTCTCCTTAGGTGGTTATAATGACAAGACGAGAGTTCTTTTACATGCCATAATGAAGCAGATAGCGAACTTTGAAGTTAAAGCAAACAGGTTTTCAGCCCTGAAGGTCAGATGGGATCCTCGGGTTCCTTGTCAGTTGTCACAGTTTCATATGGCACATTTATGTTTACATGGTCCCTTTGTTATCAACTTTGTGTGGATAAAATTTAAAGACTATTGAACTTCATTTTATTAAACACTGTTCATCTATTGAGTTGCAAGAACTGATAGATGATCAAAACTGAGTGAGGTATGTCAAATTTTAAGGGGTGCACACCAAAATTTAGACCCAAAAGTTTCTCAAGAAATTTAGTGGAGGGTTTTACAAAGTTTACTTATTAAGTTACAGTAACGTCCGTATCCTCGTGATGCTTGATTTCAGTTTATGAGATATTCTTCCCCTTCAGATTCTTAATCGGTGTTTGCAACTGCTGCGATGATTTCTTTCATGGCTAATTTTTTTTACCAACATCTTACCATTACAGGAAACTTCTGTTAAGGACTACCAAAATTTTAACTTTAGCCAACCATACTCCCAAGCTTATTACTATCTCTCATTAATATTGGAGGAGAAAAAGTGGCCATTGGTTGAAAAACTTCAAGCTCTTTCCACGCTTGAGGCAGACTCTCTTGCAAAGTTTGTGCCACACTTGCTATCCAAGACATATCTGGAATGCTATATTCAAGGTTTGGTAAATTTCATGTTAATTACCGAAATGTATTTCCATGGACTGGACTGGAATGCAATGCCTATTATGCTTATCATTTAAACTTCCTGTAGGGAACATTGAACCAGGTGAGGCTGAGTCTATTGTCGAGGAGATCGAAGATATCATATTTAATACCCCCAATTCTTTATTCAAATCCATGTCCCCATCACAATATCTGATCAAAAGGGCTATCATGCTTGAAAATGATTTAAAATGCTACTACCAAATCGAGGGATTAAATCCGAAGGATGAGAATTCATCGATTGTTCAGTATATTCAGGTATAGGCTCCTCCTTAACTTGAATGCAGCTAATGTTATCCCAAGCGATTGTTTGTCAGCGATAAGTAGGGGTGGGCACAAAAAACCGATAACCGAACACCGAACCAAATTAACCGAAACCGAATTCACCAAAACTGAATTAGCCGACATAAATTTCGGTGCGTATATGCAATAAACCGAATTTAAATATTTAAATTCGGTTTTGACCACTTATTACCTGAAAGAACCGTAATAACCGAGATAAGCGTCAATGACGTGAAACTCTCCTCTCCCACATCGATACTATAACTTCTCAGGCCAACAAATAAAGCCTAATAGCCTTTCTCTTACGGCCATGCACACGCTGACATGCACATAGGCCTCGCGTCATATTCCAAGTCCCGTCATGCTTCTCTAGCACACGCTGACACGCACCAGTACAACCATGCATTCCTATTTTTTACCCACCCATGAGGCATTCACATTCGTGCATTCACATGCTAGCATGCAGCCATGTAAACATTCCCCCTGATGTACTCAGCATTTCCCTCCCATTGTTTGGACAAATCGGTTTAGAACCGAAGAACTAACCGAATTATCAGCTAACCGAACTTCCAGTTAATTAGAAAACCGAATATAATTTCGGTACCTATTTTTTATAAACCGATTTATAGGAAAACCGAAATAACCGAACCGAATTTACAAAAATAACCGAACGCCCAGGCCTACTGATAAGTACCTTCGGATGTTTGCAAAACTAATGATCACCGAACCTGGCATTAATCGGTAATCCTGTTTCCAGCTAATTATTGTTGCAAAACTGTTGGTATATTTAAATAATAACTGCTGAACCTGGACGACTAACACCGAAGTATATTGCATGTCGGAGCATGACTGTCGACTCAGCCTTCAGTCACTAACCTGACGTTTGACTGAACGAGCATAAGGGGCATGTAATATTATTTCCTAGTCATAAGGTGACGTATGACTGTACTAACTAGGTGTGCAACTTTTGTCATTGCTCTGTTTTTTTCTTTCGCTTTGCTCTGTTATGCTAACCTAGGCTCTCTCCTTTCTTTTTGGTTCTGTTTTATATGCTTTGTGTCGTCTCAACAATTTCCTCAAATACAAAGAACACACATTTTGGTGCATACGGATAAAAAAACTGGACAGACAATTATTCAGTTATTTTGACCTGTTTGCGAGGAGAGCTAGGCATGCTTGAGCCACCAAGTGATGCTCTAACAAGTCAATTAGCTTATCAAATCGGTAAAATACAGCGACGCAACTGAGTGTGACGTTCCTGGATGTATAAAATATGGCAATGCTTTTGTTCTATTAACTTCCGTTAAGAATTATTGTTCTCAAATAGTGCAATATCGATCCGAATATAGAAATTACTCATGTCGAGTGCATAATGGCCTATGGCAAGAAGCATGCTAGATTACTAAGTATCATCGACATATTCAGGTCCATCAGGACGACGCCATTTCGAACGTTCATCTTCAGCTGTTCTCTCAAATTGCTAGCCAGCCTGCTTTCAATCAGCTGCGGACTGTGGAGCAACTTGGGTATATAGCAGGTCTTTCTCTAAGGTATAATCCTTTCAGGAGTAACCTGCAGGTTTTATTTTCATTGATCATCTATTATCCTATCTTACTATGAATATCATAATCCATCAGATCTGATCGTGGAGTCTGGGCAGTCGAGGTTGTTATTCAATCCACAGTGAAGGTACAGGTTCAAAGACAAGAGTAATAAATATGAACTATTTTTTGCTGCTTTCTCTACTGATCTTATGATGGAATTCGTAGGACCCTTCATATCTTGACGCTAGAGTTGATGAGTTCTTCAAGACGTTCGAAAGCAAAATCCATGAACTGTCTGACAAGGATTTCAAGGTTAGTGGCTTCAGTTAGCTTCAGAACTAACTGGTGCACCTGTGAGAAGTTTTACATCTCTTTCACAATACACAGTAAAGAACTCACGATATGATCAGTATTCGACTAAGTTAGCACACAAGTGTCGTTTTCAGAAATACAAATGTATCTGTGCATTAATGTAGCTCATGTTGTCACTGACATGTCCTTATGACAGAGAAATGTCAAATCGCTGGTTGATTCGAAACTGGAGAAATTCAAAAACTTGTGGGAGGAGGCTGGCTTCTACTGGGAAGAGATTGAAGCCGGAACTCTCAAGTTTGATAGGGTTGAGTCAGAGGTAAGTGATTTCGCCTCAGGCAACAATGCATGACAAGCGAAAATTGTGTCCAATACAAAATTGACAAGACAAAAATGGCAACAATACTGCAATTTTCTTTGGAAACACACGACTCTTCTTTCCAAGGGAAAATACAAAGGTTGTGTATATATGACCTTGAAAACAATATATGCAGGTTGCTCTCCTGAGAGAGCTGAAGAAAGACGAATTCATCGAATTCTTTGACCAGTACATAAAAGTGGATGCGCCCCAAAGGAGGACAGTAAGCGTGCAAGTCTTCAGCGGCAACCATTCGACGGAGTTCAAGACCGCGATCGCCGAAGCTGATGCGCCGAAAACTTACCGGATCACCGACATATTCGGGTTCAAGCGATCAAGGCCTCTGTACCCCTCGCTGAAGGGAGGTCCAGGCCGGATCACAATGGACTGACTGACTGGCAAGGCATACTACATCATATTCTTTGTCTCCTGCAGACTGGAGTGCAGTGTATAGCCCTTCTCCGCATGCATGAACCCGATTTCCACTGATTTTTCAGTAGTCACAACACACGATTGCACATTGCTACGTTTCATGTATGCAGAAAGTAAACCATGTGATGCTATATATATATATATATATATATATATATATATATATATATATATATATATATAGCTTAAATGCTTTCTACTCCCGGGTGTAACTACACCCATGTCTCGTATACCACCTTACGGAAGTATTTGTCATACTTTATTGGTTTGAGTATGTTCATAATATCTAAGATATCCTAAAATAAGTTTCGTCAAAAAATTGTAATTGTCCTAATATTTTACACTATATACTCAAAATACCATCATATATGCATATAAAAGAGAAGTATGTAGAATTTTTTTACATACTATCTAAAAAGAAGTATCTTTAGTACTAAAATAATACTACATGTTACATACCTCCCGGTATGATAGATACTCCATACTCGTGTGAAACACACATGGGTGTAGTTACACCCGGGTGTAGTATGAATATGTCCTATATAGGTTAAATGCTTCTACACCCGGGTGTAACTACACCCATGTGTGTTTCACGCGAGTATGGAGTATCTATCACACCGCGAGGTACGTAACATGTAGTATGGAGTATATAATGTTATTTTAGTACTAAAAATACTTCTTTTTAGGCAGTATGTAAAAAAATTCTACATACTTCTCTTTTATATGCATATATATGCATATATGACGGTATTTTGAGTATATAGTGTAAAATATTAGGACAATTGCAATTTTTTGACGAAACTTATTTTAGGGTATCTTAGATATAGTATATGAACATACTCAAACCAATAAAGTATGACAAATACTTCCGTAAGGTGGTATACGAGACATGGGTGTAGTTACACCCGGGAGTAGAAAGCATTTAACCTATATATATATATATATATATATATAATCAGAACAGATCTACCGGCTGCTGTAGAAACCAAACCACGCGTGCTAACCTTGTTGGTTTGTATTTCTTCTAACAAGTGACAAGTGCTATGTACAGTACAAATTACATGATCTTGCGATCACAGTAGTGGGCAAGGAGGCACACCATGAGCCGGGAACAGAACACGTACACATTCTGCGCGCGCGGCGCGTGGCTGTGTAGGGCGTGTAGGTGTCACCACACATCTTGCACCGTCATCGCGCTGCCACCCTCCCGCGGCCGCTGCCCCAGTCGTAGCCGCGGCGGTGCCATCGGCACCGGAACGAGCCCCGGTGCGCGGTGGGCGAGCACACGCAGTAGTGGTGCGTGTGCATCTGGCGCTGCGGCACGGGTGAAGAAGGCGCCACGACGGCTCTCCGGCGCCGGATCACCGCCGCGCAGCCCGGCGGCAGAGGCGGCAGCCCCGGGTGGCACATGCCGCGAACAAGGCCCGACGGCTCAGCTGCAGCCTGCAGGGAGGAGGAGGAGTCTGTCCACCGGCCACACGCATAAAAAGGCGGAGGAATGGAATCTGGTTCCTGAGTTTTCCTGGTTGTGGTGGTGGTGGTGGGGAGATGATTGGGAGGAAAGCGAGGAATATTTGTTGGTTTTGTGAGGTGATGGGCGGGATGCATGCGTGGCGGGAGAGGCGTGGCGTGGCGCGCGCGCGGCGAGATCGCGTGGAGCGGGGTGCAATGCAATGGCGCGACAATGAATACTCATCCTGAATGTCTAGTCGTGATCCACTTCCAGGGACGGTGATTGATTCCTTCCTTCCGCCGCACTTTTTTCTGGGTCGGATGGGGGGGATTGCCGGATTGGGGTGCGGGCCTAATCAGGACGAAAGATGGTGGCAGCAAAATCGTGGCTTTCGTGCTCTCTAGTTCTGTCTCTTCTTTGCGGCGGCAGTTCCTTATCCTCTCGATCCCTGACTCGTCCAAATGACATTGTGTACCCACGGCGACACGGCGCGATCCGTTGGAGTCATGGTGGATAAACGACGGCGCGACGCGGTGACACAAGCTCGTTTCTCTGGCCTGTCGTGGCGGACAACAGTAACAACGGAGTGCCCGCCGTGTGTCCGTTTTATGTCTACTTGGCAACCTTCATCCGTCGGTTCGGTATTTTGGAGGTGCTCATAAGTGTAAGGTGTGTGCGCGCGGGTGAGTATGCGCGCGTGTCTATGAGCGTGTGTGTTTGTACTGTGTTTTTTTAAAAAAAGTCTACTTAACAACGATACAATGGATAGTCAGCATCCCTCACCGTCACCGGTCATATCTAGTGCATGTTCATGTGTGGATAGGAACGACACCACTTCCCCCCGCCCTTACTGTGCGGTCTAGCCGTCAACCGCAAACCCTAACCACCGCACCGTCATGGCTCGGGAAGGGGAAGAGCAACAAACCGCCACTCTACTCCATTGTCCCCACATCAATGGTACCATCGACGTCGTGCATCTTCTCGCGCCTATGCTCCACCAGCACCGTGCATGGTGAAGGGGAGGTGCAGGACGACAACGGCGAGGTTCTGGATGGCGAGGACCCCCCGAGTACAAGGCCACGGTGGCCGACGCCCTCTTCACCATGCACCTCGATGAGCTGAACCACCGGCAGGGGCTCGGGTCGGTCCTCTATAAGCCACCGTGGAGGCGGAGGCGGAGCGACCACATGAGGACTGCTACTGAAGCAGTACCACTGGCAGCAGGAAGAGGCGTACCAGTGGCAGCAACAGGAGGAGGTCGACGCAATGCCGTTGGTTCATGTTGCTGCACTTCCAATCCAGGTCGTGGAACGGTGACCCTAATGACCTGCTCCCAAGTAGAACCAGAGGCCGACCACCGCTCTGTGATGGTCGACGGCGGCGCCACCCCTCTGGATTGGTTTTTGCTCCCGGTTAACTGTTAAGTGATCTGGTGAGGCTTTTGTATTTGGATGATGCACGTATGTGCCTGATTTGAGCACATGTCGCTGATCAGTCCACCCTCGTCATCAATCATGTAGGTTTAGCATGTTATCAGGCCCGTCTTTGAGACCAAACGAGGTGCACAACCGTTTAGGGCCCCCATTTTTCATGAGCCCCCATTTTCTTAAGCTGAATATACATTAGCAGAATAGGGTACTGCCTACTATCGTGAAGCGGCGACCACCCCAAGTCTCCATAGGTAGAATAGGGTACTCCACCCACTCCCTACCTTGCCTCTAGCGTCAGATCCGACCCTCCATGGAGATGGATCGCTCGAACCACCATGGATAGAGGACAGAGCTTTCTTTCAGACCCTCAGTTTCGTGAGAAGAAGATACATGTGATAGGCCTGTGTTGTACGTCTGGGCTTAAGTGATAAGGCCCAACAGACTTATTTCACTGGAAAAAAATTGCTACTCCTAAACACAACCCGCATGCACATGCACTCCCGTGTCAGTAGCTTCTAAGAGCTTTTTAGTACATTATATCCTTTAAAAAGGAACGTTTTAGTAAAAAAAAATTGCACAAAGCTTTTTTGTATATTGTGACATCCAACGAGCAATCAAACAGTATGGGTCTGATGCTAGTACCGTCTAAGTTTTGAAGTATAATTTCACATCCCTAATACGTAGTTTGTACTTCCTAAATTTTGTAGATCGAATATTTGTTGGACAATTTTTTGTTTCTGTATTTATGTCATATAATTTCTTAGTTATGTTAGTTATATATCTTACAGAATAAAAGGTCTCATTATACATTTCGCACCGGGGTCCCCAATTTCTGGAGACGGCCCTGCATGTTATCGTATGGACACACTGGCTTTCAACTGATCGATATATTTCTTTATGACACTGATGGTTTTCTGTTTTCTCCTTCGTAACTTAGTTATGTGCATCTTTTTTATGTAAAGATTGGGGCTTCACTCCACAATTCTTTTTAAAACTACACGGACTCCTCTAGCTTCAAGCATATCAAGCAGGTATGACCAGGAGACGGTGTCAAACGCCTTTGCGATATCAATTTTAAGTAGCAGCACCGGAATTTTAGATGTGTGGAAGTGTTTAATTAGTCCTTTGACATACAAGAAATCATCTTGAATACTTCGTCCTGAGATGATGGGAAGAATTGGGGTGCGGGTCCGATCATGAGTTCAGGACAAAAGATGGTACCAGCAAATCGTGGCTTTCGTCCTCTCTCCTTCCGTCTCTTCTTTGCGGCGGCCGTTCCTTATCATCTACGACTCGTCCCAGCGCATGGTGTACCTGGGGCTGAGAACCAACTGATTGCATGGTTCACACGATATGACATCTACCGGCGCTTGTCCAAAATACAAATTCTTCTAGTTTTTGGATTATGGATAGAAGAACAAAAAGGAAGAAAATGCACGTATGCTAACCTTTTCATCATACTATTAGATTAGCAAAGTGTCCGTGTGTTGCTATGGGATATTTTGTCAAATATGGTTGAAACAATATACATCATATAAAGTATACATCCAGTTTTTGTCTCTCTTTATGTTGAATTCAGTTTTGTTTACTGTGCATCCACAACTTGCCTGACGTCTGGACACACAGCATATAAGAGGCGATAATTGAGCAATCCAAGCATAGAACCGTCAATTCTTCATTATTTTTTAAGGATACGTTCCAGCTGATGTATCGGTTTCAATACGGAGAGGCCAAACGACCATTACAACGCGTTTTTTTGACACATACACCGTTAACGCCAACCACCGAAAAAGAAAAAAACGGATCACTTCTCTACGGGTCCTAAGACACCCCTAAACAACCCTGCCGTCCTCCAAAGGTCCGCCTCTGCTACAACCATCCCGATTGCGGTCTCCACCGATGGCGTCTGGCCTTGAAAAACCACATTGTTCTTGTGCTTCCAGAGGCTCCAACAAATTAAGTCAATCGCTGTCCACAGGTCTTCGGCATTCTTACCACCGGCCTCCTTAGATGAGAGCGACTCCACCAGTCGTCCCCCATGGGCTGGGACCCAGTCCGCCTTCCCCCATACCCTTAAGAAGAAGGACCAAACTCCTCTCGCAAGGACGCACCCGAGTAAGAGGTGGCTAATATCTTCTTCCTCCTGGTCGGCTGTCCAGCATCTGTCTCTCAATGCAAGCCAAAGAAAAACCTTGCATTTGTTCGGGGCACGCGACTGCCAAATATGTCGAGCTCCTGGCATCTCTATCTTGCCTTCGAAAATAGCCCGGTAGGCCGATCTAGCGGAGTACTTGTGGCTAGCCTCCTAGTTCCACCTGATCTCATCGGCGACACCCTCGGAGGGGGTGAAAGCCGCCACACTGTCTGCTAAGGACAACAAATCCCTAATCTCTCTGGCGTCGAGGTCAGGTGGGACGTCCAGAAGCCAGGCACCGGTCAGTCCCTCGCTGACCAACCTCGAGTTCTTCGCGCTCTTCGGTACCTTGAGGACGATGTTTGGGGCTAAGGGGGTGTTTGTTTGGGCTGTGGCTGGCTGGCTGTGGCTGGCTGTGATGCTGTGTAGGGAAACCTGCTGTGTAGGGAAAGCTGCTTTTCTGTGTGATGTTGTTTGGCGACTTGACTGGCTGTCGAGCTGTGTGTAGATAAATTGTCCAAAATGCCCTCCGAATTTCGATGACATATATATGCTAATTAAATTTTGCTTATTGAATTGTACAAGCGTATTTGTCATGAAATACCTACATTAAACATAACAAATAATTGATATATGTATTTTTGACTACAATACATACGTATACAGTTACCAATTCAAGCAACATCACATATTTATTTGACATAAGAAGAATTAGAGGTAAAACATCACAAGCACGCTACACAGATTTGGCCCAAGAATTACACAACAGAACTATAGAAAAAACAAGATTAAATAATCGAGCTCCACATCTGCGTTCATAGACGGAGGACGGTGGCTCCACATCGAGCTCCACATCTCCTTTCTGCCCTGGGCTGGGACAACGTCGGCCCGGGAGGAGGTCAGCCACGAGGAGATAGGTCGAGGAGGAGGTGAGCTGCCGTGGATGGGGCCAGGCGAACTGCCGGCGGCGCGGATCAGGCGGTAGGCGACGGTAAGTAGCTTCGGCGGAGGGGAAGCCGGACATCAGGGAGGAGCTTCCGCGACGGGGAGGTCGGGCGGCTGAAGGAGGTAGGGCGGCTGGGACGGCGAAGATGGCAGGAAGGAGCTTGGCGGCGGGGACGGCAAGGACGACATGGAGGAGGTAGGACGGCGGGCTCGAGCGAGGATGCGACGGGGAGGAGGTCGGGCGGCGGAAGGATATCCAGAGGCGGGAAGGAGGTTGGGCTTTGGCGGCCCGCTGCTCACCGACAAGAGCGGATCGAGGAGCTGGCGCCGCTGGGACTGGTTTGGGGCTGGAGGGGAAGATAGCGAGGGCCTGGATAGTCGGGATGGGGAAGTGAGTCTGGGTCGGGTGGCAGTTGCTCGTAATTTTGATGAACACCATGTCTACTTTAAAAAACGCTTCGCACCACTTTGCGGAAAGCCCTGGGAAGCACCTCCGGAGGTGCTTTCTCCCCATGCCTATTTTTCACTTTGGCTTTTGCTGGCTTTGGCAAAGCCCAAAGCCAAAGCACCCCCGTTTGGTTCATTGAGGATGCTTTTCCACTGGAAAGCTAGCAAAAGCCCAAACAAACACCCCCTAAGTCCCTCACACGCCCTCCAGGGGCCATCTATCCGTCCAGAAGAATGTGGACGTTCCATCCCCCACCACCGAGGTTGTTGCTGCCTCAAACGGTTGCCGAACCACTCGCGGGACTTGAATGTTGAATTCCCTCTCCACGGCTTCGAGCCATCCGTCCTGCTGAGCCAAAGCCATCTAGCTCTGAGCGCGTGATTCATCGACCTTAGGTTCGGGACACCAAGCCCCCCATGCGTTTGGGCATACAGACCCTCTCCCACGCCACTTGGTAGTGACCTCCACAGACGTCCTTACGTCCTGCCCAAAGAAAGCCCCAGATGATCTTCTCAATGGCCACCAGAGTTTGTATCGACAAGTCCAAGGACATCATGGCGAAGATGGAGATCGCCGATAGAGTAGTTCTGACCAACTCAAGTCTCCCTCCACGGTTTAGCAACCCCGCGCGCCACTTCGGAAGGTGGTTCGACACATTATCCACCACATACTGAAGTTGGGCGACAGTCGGCTTGCAAAGGGAGAGCGGGAGGCCGAGGTACCTCAACGGAAAGGGGAGCACCGGGCAACCCAGTTCCTGTGCCACCAACTCGGCTTCTGCCTCTCCACAACGAATGAGGTGGGCCGAGCACTTGTCGAGGTTGACTCTCAAGCCGAAAGCCCCTCCAAAGTCTTCCAGCACTTGTGAGAAGACACATAGGTCCTTCTGTAAGGGTCGAAGGAAAGTCACCACGTCGTCCGCATACATCGAGGTCCGATGCCTCAGTCCTGTCTCGGACAACCGAGTCAAAAGTTCATAGGCCATGGCCCTCTCCACCAACAGGTGCAGCACCTCCATGATCAAAATGAATATCTGTGGCGAGAGCGGGTTCCCCTGTCTTAGTCCACGCCTGTTGAAGATCTTGCCACCGGGGTGTCCATTAAGGAGAACCCGCGTGGAGGCCGAGGAGAGTAGGGCGCAAATCGTCGCAAGAAGGAGGTCTCCAAAACCCATCTTTCTCAACACCTCCAAGAGGAAGGCCCAGTCCACCGTGTCAAAAGCTTTGGTGATATCTAGCGTCAGGAGGACCGCAGGGTTTCTCAAGCTATGAAGCTTGCGTGCCGTGCACTGTACCATCATGAAATTGTCATGTAGGCATCTACCACGCACAAATGCGCTCTGATGTGCACCCACTAGCTGCGGCAGGGAGGGGGTCACCCTGGAAGCAACTACTTTAGCCACCAACTTGGCGAGACTGTGAATCAAGCTGACGGGCTGAAAGTCTCGCACCTCGTGTGCCCCCGCCTTTTTTGGCAACAACATGACGAGCGCCTGGTTAACCGCTCCAAATCCACGGGCGTCGCGACGAGAAAGCGAGTCGAAAGCCGCCATAACATCCCCTTTGTGAAGGGGTTACGGTGCAGAAAACAATAATTTTCTAGCGAGCGAAACCCTAACTAGCCAGGATCTATCTATCTAGTACATGCGATAACGATGGCGGAACGGGTTACATTACCTCCATGTAGATCGATAGCGGGGATTACGCTCCCGCACAAGCGTTGACGATGAAGTCGTACGTAGCCGACCTCGAGGTCGCGGAGAACTTGCCGCGATGTCGGAGTCGATGACGCCGGGGTGTCGACGATGATCTGTGTCGACGGGCGTCGGGCGGAAGAAGACAGAGCGCCAGCACCGGGGCTGGTGCGCCGGCAGCAGAGGGGGGTGGCGCGGCGGCTGCAGGGGGTGAGACGACGTCGCCCAAGCTCCTCAATAGAGTAGCCTCCGAGCACTCGCAAACATACGGAGCCTAGCGACAACTCTCGGTCAT
The DNA here is from genome assembly GCA_026929855.1 of Poa annua. Taxonomy (NCBI): domain Eukaryota; kingdom Viridiplantae; phylum Streptophyta; class Magnoliopsida; order Poales; family Poaceae; genus Poa; species Poa annua. The sequence goes on along the minus strand of CM049428.1, from coordinate 115,816,065 downwards.
TCAGATCCAGCTGAAATCGCAGGAGTAGATCTTATCTGGAATCCCGCAGAGTAACGGCGCTCTGCGGTATGGCTTGGGTGGAGAGAGACCCCCTTCCTCAGCTCGGCGCGGCTCCGACTTGGGAACCACGAGATCGAGAGAGAAATTGGGAATTAATTGAATTTCCTATGTATTAAATCAATTAATATGCCTTGCTATATAAAGGGGGAAGGGGGTGTGCAAACCCCTTGGCTCCCCCATGTGGGACTAAACAAAGGACAAGGGAGGGGGGTTCGGCCCCCACATGGGCTGGCCGAACCAGCCAATGGGGCCCACCCCCCTTGGTGGTGCGGCTCCCCCTCTTGGGCTCTCTTAGGGCCCATATAGGTGGGAGCCCCCCTTTTCCTTTATTTAATTAATATTAAATTAATATAAAAATCCCATTAATTCATAATTAATATATTTATATATAATTCAATATCCCGTGACTCCGAAAACTCTTTCGGACCACCCGAACAACTTTCGGACATTCCTGGAACCATTCCAGACCTCTTCGGAACTCCTTCCGGACCACCAGAACTCTTTCCGGATCATTTCTCTCTCTCCAATAAAAACCTATAAAATTCCAGAACCTATCTCCAAGCGTCGCTAAGACCTTAAGTTTGTTACGCTATGGTTCGGGAATACTCCAGACATGGTCGAGACACTCCGCTCACCAATGATCGTCAGGGATACCTGGAAATATATGACGACCCCTGTGCATTCCACGAATATCGTCATTGAACCATAAATATGATATTCATTCCCTTTGTCTCTGCGATACTACCTTGTCTGAGATATGATCGTAGACACACCGATGCCTTTGCTGTATCTCGTTACCGACGAAGGTTATTAACTCGTCTGTGATATTACATCTCCATGACCTAGTCATAAGCTGCGCAGCTATATAGATGCAATAACACCGAGTGGGCCCAGAGTATCTTTCTATTACAAGAATGAACAAATCCCGCTCTTGATCCTTACGTCTCGATGCTCTTTCGGAATACCCAAGATGGACACCGTTATTGTCATGCTATATAAGACACAACGTTTGATGCTCTCAAAGCACTCCTACGAAGCAACAATAAGTACGGTCTCACGGTTTAAGGAACAAGCTATCATACTCTTATCTATTGCAAATGACAAACATCGTAATACGATCTTATTGCAATACCTTGCGTATGTCCATCACCTTATTCTACTAACAAGATGACCCCATTGTCAACCGACGTCATTGTCCTTGATCGGGAATCTCGATCAACTGTTGCCCAATGGACTAGCTCAAATAGAGGCTTGCTAGGGACCTGGTTGTCTATGTATCACACGTGTATTAATAATTCCGATTAATACAGTTATAGCATAATACACAAACCTATTATAAACTTATGAGATAATGTAATAAATACTACTTATTTATTTGCCTCTAGGGCATATCTCCTTCACTTTGATGATCCCCCAACAAGGCACGAAGAATTTGTTCGAGAACCCATCTGGCCCAGGGCACTTGTCCAACGGCATGCTCCAAATCGCATTCCACACCTCCTCTGAGAAGGCTACTTCCAGGTGAGAGAGATCCACCGTGGGAAGCTGCAAGAAGTCTAGGTCAAGCGAGAGCTCTCTATCCACCTCCGACCCAAATAGGTTGTCAAAGAAGGAATCCACGGCCTCCGACTTGGCCTCATGCTCGGTCTGTCGAACTCCATCTAGCATGAGGTGGCCAATGAAGTTTTGCCTTCGCATGTGGCTCGCGTGCAGGTGAAAGAATTTAGTGCATGCATCATCCTCCCGCAGCCAGACCACTCTCGCTCTCTGCCTCACCATCGAACGCTCCAGCGAAGCCAAACCCAGTAGCTTTCCCTTAAGTATTTTCCTTAGCCCCCTCTCAGCCTCAGAGAGTGGCCTGGACTCCATAGCAACATCGAGGCGTAGGATGAGCTCACTGGCCATCAGAATGTGCAGCTTAATATTGCCGATGAATTGACTGCTCCACCGCGACAGGCTCTTGGCCGTAGCTCGAAACTTGAGATCCAACCTCTTGAAGGGGTTGATCTCGCGCTCAACCGAGGACCACGCCTCCTGGACGACGTCTAGAAAACCGTCCGCCTTCCTCCAGAAGGACTAAAACTGGAATCTACGCCCCAACCGGAGGTCCGGGGCTAAGCTCAACACGAGGGGGCAGTGGTCGGATGGCCCAGAGGAGTTCGCTGACAGGAAAGCATCTGGAAAGCAGTCATCCCAATCTACAGTCACGAAGACCCTGTCAAGCTTCTCCATGGTCGGCTGCTGGTGCTCATTCGACCAGGTGAACCGCCGGCCATTCAGGTATATCTCTTTCAGCTCCAACAGCGACAAGGTACGCCTAAATATACCCATCATGGCATGGTGGAGGACACCCTGGTTTTTGTCCTCAGGGTCAACAATGAGGTTAAAGTCGTCTGCTACCATCCATGGGCCTGCATGAAGATCCCTAATATCCCGCAACTCTTGAAGGAAGGCCTGCTTTGCTGCCGGACTTTGAGGACCATAGACTCCAGTGAACCACCACGCTTGCCCTCCCCCTATTGAAACACTTGCCGTCAAGGCATTGTCCGATAGGTGGGGATTTGTTACCGAGACAAACTCGGACTGCCACGCAAGCAACACACCACCATGGGTGCCAACAGCTGGTAGGTAATAAAACCTGTCGAAGGCCACGCCTAGGCACTCACACACTATCTGCGCTGTACTCACCTCCATCTTTGTCTCCTGGAGACAAACGATTTTCGCCCCCGTGGACGACATGGCCTGAAAAATGACTGCCCGACGAGCCATCGAATTGAGTCCACGCGCATTCTAAATGGCAATTACTAAATCAAGATCCAACATAGTCTCAGGAAGCCAATACAACAATACAATAGAGAAATGACAGACAAAAACACAACAACCTAAACTAGGATCTCCACCGGAAGGTCATCGGACGTAGGCAGCGCCTCAGGCATCCACTCGAATAGGCTCACGATCACGTCAATGTGCTGCTATGGTAAAGGCTGGTTGAAGAGGTCCAGGTACGCACTCAGGGCCTCCTCCCCAATGGTGTCCCCCTCCCTCGCGATCTGTAGACACGTGATCAGTTCCCTCTGTTTTCGTTTCACCGGCGTCCTAGAGGTGAACTTGTTGCGGTGCCTACTGCTACGCCGAACTGGCCTAGTGTGAATCCTCTTGGAGCGGCATCGCTTTGCCGGTTTGTTCAAGACCGGCGCCACTGCCTTGGTAGCACAAGCTCTGAACTGGTCGAGCTCCAGCGTCTCCTCCACGGCTACACATCGTGCGACTGTCCGCTCTCTCTCGAAAGGCTGACCGAGAAGTAGTCAAGAACCGAAAAAGGAGAGTTGTAGCGAGCCACGCCGCGAGGCGTCCACGCTGGCGATCCAGACGATCCACAACCGATAGAAGAGAGCAAGCCCGCAGCTCATCCCCTGCAACGAAGCCTTCCACAGGTGTAAACCCCAAAGGCGGGAGAGACCTTCCCCAGATTCGAAATTTGGGGGAATCATCCTCCATCCCACCTTGTACGCCATGGTGTTGGGCACTTTTGACCGGTCCAAGTTCTGGTGAGAGACTGCCAACTAAAAAAGCATGCACCAGCCCAGCGTCACCTGGACCATCCACTCTGGCCACGTACGCCTCACCTGGCCCAACTCCTGTGGCCACGGCCAGGTTATCTTGACCAGAAATTTCCACGCTCACAGAAGAGCTACCACGCGGCGTCGCCAGATTGGCTACCGCAACCTCTAGCTCCATCGGATCCCACCGATCCGGAACGGACAGCGGTCCAGCACCCACGACCAGCAGATCGGGACAAACCCTCTGTGGGGCCCTCCATGATGCATCCATGACGTCAGCATCTTCTTCCCCAGACTGTGCCGCCGCAGCCGCTCTATTCCGGCCACCGGCCCACCATAGCTCGGACCGGTGCCAGCGCCGCCACCACGCCAACGCTCCCCATCGCGGACCGGTCGCCCACGTCCTGGTGGAGCCAGCCGGCACGGTGGGGCCGTACATGGACCCAGAGTACTAACGTCTCTAGGAGCTGGCCAGTGCAGCGACGCGTACAACTTTGGTATGGTGCTTATGGAGCTCGTCATCAGCAGAAAGGTGATCCACTGGGTCCACAACTAGAACGTCATCAAGCTTCTGGGCCCAGCTAGGAAGCCTCGCTCGCTGCTCGTCGTCTATGAGGACATCTCCTACGGGGCTGCTCAAATCCGGACCGATTTGGTCCGGGTTTTGTCCGTTTGAGCAGCCCCGGACACTGCGCGGACACGGGTCGAAACAGGTGCACCCTACGGGGGTGCTCATTTCAGGCCGGACACCAGGCTAGATTGCGTAGGGGCCACAGTGGCCATTGTTTAACACGTAAAAAAAAGAAAAAAAAACATACATAAAATAGCCACTGGATAAGCCAGTGGCGGCCGGTGGCCGGACTTCTACGCCGGACTACTCAAGGATGACGTAGTCCGGGTCATGGACGAGGTGCGCGGGCAGCCCCTGGCGGCGCGGTGGAGTCTGGGGCTGCTCCGGCGGCGGCGGCGGCCCGTCCGCTGGCCCGGTCCACTGCCAGCGCATGCCAACTAGTGGCATGAACCAGTCCGGGACCTCGCCGCAGTCCTCCTCCTCCTCCTCCATTGCCTGCCGCGCCTCCTGCCGCTCCATGTCCTGCTGCGCGACGACGGCGGCCAGCGTGGCGGCGAGGGCCCTCTCCTCCTCCGCGGCGGCTTCTTCCGCCTCCCGCTTGGACTCCTCGATGGCCTGGGCGAGGTCCCTCTCCTGCTCCTCCGCGGCGGCGGCGTCACCGTCTTCCTCCATCTTGATGCTCAGGGGAGGCGGCGGCGCGTACCTGTTGTCACCGTGAGGTGGGGAGGGCGGCGGGTACTGCGGTGGGCCGCTGGCGTGCCGCACCCCGAAGAAACCCCGGCGCCGCTGGTTGTGCTCGGCATGGAACCAAGTGTCCCAGTTCGAGCTGCTGACGGCGTAGACAGGGTCGTGGCGGAGGTCGTCCGGCAGCAGGTCGCGCCGCCGGAGGATCTCCACCTCCCTCTCGAGTCCCCGCTTCGGGACGGGCGGCACCGGAATCCGCTCCGGATTCAGGTGCCACCCCTCGAAGAGGTGGACGTCTGGCCATGGTACTGGGATCGCGTTGTCCCAGTACCACTGGCACTTCCTCTTGCTGAGGTAAGGCCGGACGCGGCGTGGAGGTGCCGGAGGTGCGGCGGCGCGCGGTGCGGCGCCGGGCGCGGGCGGTGGCGGCAATGTCGGTGGCGCCGGAGACCACGAGGAGCGGCGAGAGCTCCCCGCCTCGGGGTCGTTGGCGCCCTTGCCGAGCCACCATCTCCCCTTCCCCATGGCGGCTAGGGCAGTGTGGCGGTGGCGGGTAGATCAGTGTGGCGGTGTGGGGAACGGTGGGGAGCAGTGTGGGGGACGGTGGGGGCGGCGGTCCCATTAAATAAGACCGATGGGGGATGCCAATGGTCGACGGGTCACTGACCGGTGGGGCCGGGGAGTTTGACCGCCAAGAGGCGGGGGCGCGCGCGTCCGCGGGCGTCCGCGTGGTGTCCGCGGCTGCTCAAACCTGGACCAAATTTGGTCCAGGTTTGAGCAGCCGCGGACATCACGCGGACAGAAAGGGGCCTGGTTTTGTCCGGGCCTGTTTAAATTCGGACTGTACGGGGCAATTGAGAAGCCCGTTGGAGATGTCCTGAGGACTCCGTGCTGCGCTCGATTCCTGTTTGTTGGTCCAGTTTTTTTTTTCGATCGTTGACGTACCAACCATATATATCTGACGTCAGCGGCGCACAGCGAGCGGGCGTGGTCGTCACGACCGTTGAGCGGATTGAGAGTCCAGCTCTATACGTACTCCAATACGGCCTGCCTAATTCGACACGGACAGGCAGTTTTTGCTAGCGATCGTTTTCTTATCAAGGGTACGATGTAAGTCATCCGGTACCGGTATAGGGGCTCTTTTACGGTACAATCGTGCTAGTAGTATTGTTAGGACTAGTGTAGGAAACTTATCATTATAAGGTTTTTTTTTTAAATTGTTATATCTTTCCCTTATGAAGGCTTGTTTGGCTATCGGGAAGAAAAAGAAAAAGGCAGGATACAAACTACTAGTGGCAAATGCAAATTTCTCTGTACACCATACATGGCCTCCACCACGGGACAGATCACCCAAGGTGGAAAAACACCTATACTGTCATTTGAACAACACGGGAAAGGAAAGGGAACGAGAGAAGTTAAATAGATCATCATACTGTACATATTACCACAAAATGCTCTCACTACTTCATACAAAATTGTCATCAATTTCAGAACATAAAATATTTATTCAGGAAAAAACAAGAAATTGGGAATGGAACCCTCCAAAACTCATTAATTATCACGGGGATATTCAATTTTGAATTTACAACAAACCACCTCATATTTTTAAACTTCCAGTCACAAATGCATTCTCGAGCGGGAGTTGAAGCTCGGCCCCTACCTCATCCTCCGCTCCGCGGCCGTCCGCTTGCAAGGGGAGCCTCCATTCACCCGAATCACGTCTCTTTTCGAACTCCAACCAACAATGCCGTCGCCACGACTCGTCACCTACGGAGCTCCTCCCGGTTTCCCAACCCCCAAGTCGCCTCTTAGGTGAGCTCCTGATCATATAGGGCCACTTTTCTCTCTCCATTGCAATAGTAGATGCTCTGTGACCTGTAAATTATGAACTCTTGTGACCTGCAATTGCCAAATTGTAGAAAATCGGAAAATGAAAAGGAAAGTGCAAAAATTATAGCTAGTTTGTTTTTGATACAAGTGTTTGCTTAACTACTTCTCTATCTATCTTGGGCATAATAGGTTGTTGCAAGCCATCAGTGTTCTTCAGCCATGGGTAATACTTAGGAACCGGTGAACATTAGATGGTAAATTCTGGCTGGGTTTTTCCATACAGGATCAAACCTGACACGAGTCGAAGAAACCTAATCCATGACCAGATCGAGCATGATGCTAAAAAGAAAAATCTAAAGTGCAGCTAGTAGCGTACAAGGACATCGTAACATGGAGCTAAGGGAAACATCTGAAGTGCAGCTAGCAGTATACAACCATCATGCTACGGAAAATATCTGAAGCAACACGAACCTGCATCCGCCTCGCAGTTATCGTTCATGCCTTCCTGGCCACTTCCCAACTAACAGTATACACCTAGTTATATCTGTCCACAACATAATCCATCATTACCCTTCAAATAAAAAGAAAATCCATCATTCTGCAACATATAAAATCAATGCCTACTCCATTTCCATCAGGTCGGTTAGTTATGTTTACTAAAAAAAGATGGGAGGTTGTCGAATAACACAGAAAAGCTAGACTTGTTGTAGTATGATTGCTATTGTTTATCAAAACAATGAATTCAGAAAGATCTGAGCATACATTACTAAAATACCAGAGGCCGCGCATGGAATTGATTTCATTGATCTGAGCATACATTGCCAATTGAAGTGCCAGAGCCGTGGTGGCACTGGAGCTCCGGGCGTCTTGGAAAAGCTATGCCAGAGCTGAGCGTCGATCTGGTATGTCTGTGATGGCGCCACCACGACGTTGATCGAATCCATGAGGTCGCCATCCAGCCATGGGTGCATGCCCGCCGGGGCCATGAACAGGAACGAGCGTTACTGCCTCCTCGCCGCCGACGGGCACGGCTATTGGCCGAGGCTGTCTCGCGGCGGGTGTGCCGGTGAGCGAGTGGAGACGATGGATATGCCGCCGCCGCGAGTGAGTAGGGAGTAGTGTGCGGATCAGCCCCCAACCCTAGCTGGATGGATAATTTGGGAAAACCCCCTGTTCTATTTGGAAATTATGTTACGGGACACGTTTTCTCATTTACAATTTTACCTTCGGGTGGAAAAATACTGGTGGGTTAGTCGACAAGTATGGATCAACATCTACGGTTTGATCCGGCGTGTTGGGCGGCTACTGTACATCCGTCCGTACCGTAAAAGAGCCCCGGTATAGGATTCCTCTCTCTTTACAAATCTGGGACGGCTTCCATCTACGTAGTTGTTTCCAAAACGTGCAAGTTAAGCAAACGACCTATATATATACGATGCATCCTTGCCGGCAGGGCAGAATCTACAAAACGGAAGCGATCAAATCAATGGAGCAAGATGAGGACAACCAGGAGGCGAGCCTGCCGGAGGACCTACTGGCGGACATCCTCGGCCGTCTTGCACGGCGCTGCCTGGCCGTGTCCCGCTGCGTCTGCAAGGCCTGGAGAGTCACCATTGACGCCCGCCGCCTCCTCCTGCTCCCGCTCAGGCTCGAAGGCATCTTCCTGTACTTGACGTTCCACAAGTTCCCGGAGTTCTTCTCCCGCCCCGACACGCTCATCACCGGCGAAATGGACTTCCTGCCTTCCGCCAACGATCGCATGGAGGATGACCTCTCTGAAGTCCAGGATCACTGCAATGGACTGCTCTTGCTACAGGATCACTGCAATGGAGTCACCATGGAGGATGGTCTTTTCATCGAGAAGGGGGTGCTCTAGGGACCATCGCTGAGATGCGACCACGTAGGGAGTCTAGTGATTCTCGATGCCGTGCCGTCTACCGGCCAGCAACACTTTACGTGCATTGTGACAAGGGTTTTCTTATGAGGTACCTGCATATCTGTTGATCTCACGTTTCAATTTTTTGACACTCGGTTTACCTCTTTCAACATCAGTATTTCAATCCTCAATGCTTTGACTTTGCAGAATATCCCCATCGAATGGTATGTTTCGTGCAATTGAACTACCAGAAGGTGTCATATCAAAGAAATATACAGAGAATTATCTAGAAAGATCAAAAGAGGGGGTGTATTTTGCATCGCTGTATAACGGTAGGCTTCGAGTTTGGATCCTTTATGACCCGTGTGGTGAGATGGAATGGAGGTTGAAACACGACCATGACCTTGTGCTGCCACATCATGCGTTTCACCGACAAGTTGTTCACGGACCTTGGGTCTTACAAGATACGAACTACAAGTTCTTCCGCCATCGCCTGTCAGACATATACAGAAACGAGGAAGTTGTATTCGACGAAGAGAAGTTTGAATGGAGCTCCGATGACGACTTTGGTGTTGCTGACAACAGAGATATGGCTGAAGAGCGTTACCGTGGAGACATTAAGATACTTGGATTTCACCCATTCAAAGAGATCATCTTTTTGCTATTGACTGGATTAAACATAATGAGACCACTGGCCTACCATTATAATAGCTTGAAGGCTGAAGTCTTAGGCGTTGTCGATCCAACAGGTTACGACAATTATTTCCTCCAGGTGCCTAATGAGTCGCACACTATCGAAGGTTTTCCTTACGTGCCTTGTTGGCTTGAGTAGTTTTCTACAAATACTAAATCTTGAAGAACATCTTAAACCTTTGTTAATTTATTTTCTTTGCTTATTCTTTTATGAGCCTTTTTCGGTCACTGTTCAGTTCTAGATGTTGATGTTATCCTTTATAGTAGTCATGATCGTACCACAAAAGATGAATTCTCTAACAATTTGATCAAGTCATTATTTAGCCATGTATCGTAGATTCGCTAGCTAGTTTGTTGTGCTCTACTAACATCTAGTACGTCGTGATAGAGAATGTTGAAGTCTACGGTTGGGACACCTACCCCCGGAACAATTTGGAGGGAACTTGTAATCCTAGGACCCGTTGTATATGTAAGGTCGGGTACCTCTCAAAAGATCCAATCAAGTTTTATTTCTCTATATCCAAGTAGCGGAAGCGCAACCTTGTACTTGAGACTACCATCATCAATATAAATAAAGCAGAAGTAAGCACGGTTAGGTCTTTAACTTCAGCATGAGAGGTTAAATCTGGATAAACCGTGTTGCTCGAGTTCTCTAGATCTCTCCCCGAATAAACTATTTAGTCGCCAAAGCGCTCCACACCTATGAAGTCATTATAGATCTCTCACCAAATAGATTATTAAATCGCCAAGGGCTCTACACCTATGAAGTCATTAGAGATGACACCACGACAATTAGCGCCCTGCGACCAAGTGTGTTATTTTTCTAGAGGGTTCGCTTCTTGGAATCGAGACGCTTAGGATCGATCGAGTCACCACCGATAGGCATGGTTTCCACCTCATCGGTCACTTCGGCTAGGGTCCTGAGGCACTCTCCCTAGAGCACAGCTACAACCTTGCCATTGGAAAGGTCGAGGTCTTCGTCGGCTTCATCGGAGGAGTTCGTCACAAGCCGACTCTCCTGAGGACGTCGAGCAAGACTCCATCACCGGAGCCGCCACACTCGTCCAATCGTGCGGCGAATCTTTGGTCCGCAACAACGACATGGAGGACGACATCGAGTTCATACTCTCTCTCCTCCAGGGAAGGCTAGCATACAACTCCTATACAAAAGTGGATTACTATGTTTCCCTAAGACAATTTCACCGAGTTGGCTATCATATAAGTTGGTGATGTATCTCCGAAAATAAATTTCTGTCAGCAACTTGTACGAATGATTATGTAAATATTATTGATTTATTATGTGCGCAAGTCGGATTCCTGAATGATGTGTGACCTTACTTAACGTGTATTTAATTTTCCCAATCATGTAATGGAATAAAATATTAATGTCCTTGAAACATCAATTGTGTACTGCTATGTTGTCATGATTCTTATTTGATGTTATACAAAATTAATAGCTAAATCAATTATCTGAGTATAGTCGAGAAATCATCTATTCTTCTAAAGGAGAAAAAACTAAAATGGCTTAAACTCAACAAAAGTTTTTTATATTTTTTTGAGAGGCACACAAAATTGAACTAAATATTAGGGTACACAATTGTGACACCGTATGATAATACACGGATATTCAACAAATTGTACGGTGCCGTAGCAACGTACGGCATTTAATAAGTTTGCTTAATTGGCCATTCGAATCCGTTGGTTTTCAAATTACACGGAAAAAATACCTAAATATTTCTAATTCTAATCCGAGAGTAGCGGTGACAGCCGACGCCACCGGCTTCCTTCCCTGGATCCCCACCGCTGACCCAACTTCTACACGCGAGTTGGGAGACACCGCCGCTGCCATCCTGACTTCCACACGCGAGGAGCCTCCCCGTTTGAGGAAGGTGCCATCGGTCGCCGCTGCCGCTCTTCCCAGCTGCGCGTGAGGAAGGCGCCGCTGCTGTTTCTGCCGGCTTCCCGGCGACGCTGCCCCGTACTGTTCCCTTCTCCCCTGTCCCCAACGCTTTCCGCTTCTCCGCCACCTTCTCCACACAGATCCTTCTCCCAAGGCACTGCTCTACTCTTATATTATTGTTCTTGCTGCATATTCTTGTCCCTATTCTTGTTCGAGCTGATTCTTTCTTCTTGTAGAATCTGTATACTTGCCATTGTATTGTGAAACTTATTTATAGATGGACACCACAGTACTAATCTTGTTCCACTATGCACAATTAATAATTATCAGTGTACGTTCTTGGTGAAGTCCTGGCCATTGCACTGCTAGCCTGCAACCTAGACAAGGTTTTGATTGATAGCTTATCATAAGTGGCCTAGGGAGAGAACTTGTCTCTAAGATGGTTAGGAGGATGGTTGTATTCCCAGCCCAGCAGAGTTCAAACCCCAGGTTTGACGCTGGTGTTTCTCATTTAGACGGAATATTCTTTCAGTGGGAGGCGACGTTCCCGTCGACAGCGAGGCGCCTGTGGTGACTTCGTCAATCTCAAGACCTGACCCGCCGGCTTAGTCTATCGGAGGTGCTCATAGGGGTAGGGTGTGCGTGCGTTTATAGGGGTGAGTGTGTTCGCGTGTATATGAGCGCTTGCGTTGTACTGTGTTTCAAAAAAAAAGTGACCTAGGGAACAGAGATAAGTGTTTACCGGGTGTAAAGTCTATTGCAGTTGTTGGGGTACAGATTCACTTGTCGCGACTAATTTTATATGCTTACTGTCATCTATCGCCTTAGAAGGTTAGTTATACGTTTATAATAGATAGCTTCCATTTTATTATCTTGTGCTCCCATCGTTCATAGTTAGTTGAGCCTCAGCCTTTGAATTATTATAAAAAGGATGACAATAATCTTGTTCTTACTGATTCTGACGAGGAAGAAGAGAATTAAATGTAATTTCTAGTATTCTCTTCATCACTGCACTCTATCTACACAAAGTCTTAGTCTCTCATCCATAGAATTATCTTGCAACTGGAGTAGGAGAAGTATGTAACCAAAAAAGCTCATGTTTTTGTCCTCTTCTTGCAGTGTCACACTGTCACCATTAATCAGTAGTAATTTATCATGGAAAAATGAACTCATTTACTATGGGGCGGCAAATACTAATCCGAGTGCAACAGAAAGCTGCGTGCCTTAGATTAGTCACAGTAAGAGTATCATAGGAGGTATCATAGATGTCATGTTGGCAACAAGATGACGTGTCACTGCAATTAATGAGGAGAGAAGTGATAGTGGTATCATAGGTAGATACTGTAACATAACGGATTCCAATACAAGATGAGTCTATAACCTAATAAATACAATATCATATGATACTATATATATGTTATCATGCATTGTGGAGATGGTAATATGTAGTAGTATCATATACATAATAGTAGTATATGATACCCTTTTGCAGTACTGTGGTGGTACGGAAGGCACGGACTCCGCCCTTAGCTACTGCAAGTTGCCTTTTCTCCCAGTCCACGCATGATTAATTCCAATACACATAAAACTATGTATATACCCGCATGATGCGTGCCCTGTTTGTTGGATGATTCTTTTTATGTGCAGTTGGGGCATATAATTCATGTTCAACTTTTCCAGATAATCTTTTCCGGTGTGTATAAAAATCTTGTTGTGTTGTCTATGCATGTCATATGGATGGTGTAATTTTGCATAAAATCTTATTTTGTAGAAAAATCTTCTTTCACTAAATAGTGTAGCAACCAGCTGCATCATAATGCTGTAATTTTGCATCTGCAACAGCAGTTCATAAGTGTTGCAATTGTAGCAAGAGAAGTTGTGTTCTCAGATAATTGATTTGTAGGAACGGTAGACAACTCTTGCTGATCACTTATATTTTGAACGATTTACTACATTTCTGAATATTTGTTATATTTATTTAAATCAGGTTGTAGTGGCATCACAAAGGGCAAAGTGGACAGGAAAATGTGAAAAGGGGTTGGTGGATGTACTATTGGAATACAAGGGTTCACATTTCCGTGGTCAAAATGGATGGTCTAGCAAAGGGTGGAATAGTATTGTGCGAGATGTTAACAAGCTCTTTCCGGACGAGAATTAACCAAGTCACAAATTCAAGACAAAGAAGCTCAATTCAAGAAGAGTTACAATGCAATCAAATCCATTGTCAATAGAAATGGAGTATTATTGAATCCTATTTCGTTAATGATAGACACAACCGCTGAAAAATGGGACGAGATAGTTGAAGTAAGCATCTGACCCTTCTAAGTAACTTTCTTAGATTTTTTTTATACAACGGCCCCATTGACAAATTTGGCAGGAGGACTCCAAGTTGAGGAAGTATGAAAACAGGAGTTTCCCATTGTATGATTCATTGGATATTTTCAAAGCATATGAAGGAAATCTAAAAAAGATGATGAGTTTTCAAATGATTTATAATGTCATGAAATTTTAGTTCTTACTATTTTGTCTATAACTAGCATGACGGCCCTCGCAAATGTGAGGGCAGTGTCTAGTATGCTTAATTGAATTGTCTCTTCATCGACATCACATGATGCACTAAGAACTAATACGGCTCTAACACCATAAATTCAATTCTAACAATATCCAGATACATAATATCATCAAACAATACTAATTTGTAGGCAATGAATTATTACGTCATTTCTATAATCACCCATATATGTGTTTTGTGCAGTATTATATTAGTAAACATAATTGTATTTTCAATATGATGTTATATTAATAGGAGAGGTTAATTTCGGTATCATTCTATATGTAAGATTAATTACAAAAGATTCATATTTTGGTTGCAATAAAATTAAGAGCTTTGAGTGCATCCACTTAATGATATAGAAAGTTTCCCAGAATAAATTTTTTGTTTTATTGATATATCACATTATGTGAGAAAAAATAATGAAGCTCTAACACCAACATAAATGATATAGTAAATACTACTCCCTCGTTCCGTAATCCAAAAGCTATAGTTTTGACAACTGTTTCAAAATGAATGGGTTTCGGCTGTTTTTGCTGCCTCCCCGCGTGCACAAATTGAGGGAAATCCCTTAAAATATGGAGTTTGTTTGATCGCTCAGCCAAATTTCGAGAAAAATAATCGCTATTTCCATCTAATCTAACTACCGCATGCAGCATCTCAACAGAAAACAAACGTGCGCTAATTACCGTGCAGAAAAACTATAGCTCTTGCATTACGGAACGGAGGGAGTATATCACATATGTAATTAATATTGTTCTAGGCCACAGATTATTTTGATGTAGGGTATTCTCAATATTCAAGATTCATATGTTCGTGTATGTTTGAAATGATAATTAGAAATGTACATATAATGGAGAACTAATGTATTATTGTATAGTTAGAAGTGTGCTTGTATATCTAATCACCACGTGTCAACACCCTCGATAATAATGAACATACGACAGTCGTGAATTCATTATCATTTCAAGACCTATATTTATGTGATCACTATCGGTTCTATATCTTATTCGATTCCTACATTGTGCATATCTCTAATTTTTCATATTAAATTTTTTAAATATTTTCTCTTGATAATGTATTGGTGATTATATTACTTAGGGTCTAAATGTATAAAATATGATCAAATAAATCAAAAAGATGGAGGTTTTATAGGATCTAACAGAGATGGAATATTTTTTTGCACCATGTGTGTCTTGCTAAAGCCGATTATCTCTTGAACGGAAAATGACATTGTGGTCAATAGTGTTGACTTCACTAATACTGAAACTCGACAACTATGGTTCTTAGAAGACTGGCTCCGAGTGTATGTACATATGGTGGTGGCAGTGTATTCATGTGTATATCGTAATCTATGCTTAGAAACCAATCATGTAATTATGTTGTCATTTTTATCCACTCATGTACATACGCAATATATTAGTACATTCAACTACTACGGGAAGTAAATTTACCTTTTTAAAAGTATATTTAATTTCCTTCATGTTGTATGTATACCACCCTATTCTCAGTGAGTATAAAATGTACAATATTTCTAAATAGCAGGCACCTTTCATGGGGCATATGTGCACGCAGCCATACTAGCCACTGATCCACGCGTGCACATATAGATTTGACCCATCATGTCAGCCCACATTTAATGCAAAATTCAAAATTTTGAAATGTTTTGTAGCCTCAACCGTTTGTCCGATTTAGAATCTGTTTTCTCCGCTGAGCTAGTTGTGACAAGATCTTCAAAACAAGATCCCATGTTGACATATTTTGAGAACTTTTTTTTGACACAAAACTTACCAACCTTTAACACGTAAGTTATCTGGACTATTGTATGTAAGTTACCATCATATTAATGATTAATTTTTAGGTTTAAATAAAAGCATTTTTCATGCACTTTTCTCAAAACCCAGTGATAAAGTTACCATGTTTTTTTTTCTCAAAACCTAGTACTGATACCATATGTTTTCTAGTGTATTTGAAGTTATTTATGTGTTTATGATATAGTTATCCACCACGAAATTCATATGGTTAACATGCCAACTAAATAATATTTAGGAACACAATGTCCATCTTTTTTATGTGTAGTTTTATTATGAAACCGAATTTATCATCCTAATACTTATGCATTACCCACGCTAGATTTATCCATGTGTTTATAATATAGTTATCCACCGAAATAGATGCAGTTATCATGCCCTCTAAATATTTGTTACCCACCTAGTAAAGTGAAATATACTTTTAAACCGAAAATTAATCATCGATTGGGTTGGTAACTTACATAAATTCACCCTGGTAACTTACATGTTAATGGGTGGTAACTTTTGAACCATAAAAAAATATCGTTCAAACATATCAACATGAGATCTAGTTTCGAACATCTCGACGCGACTAGTCCAACGGTGAAAACAAATCATAAATCCGGTAAACGGTTTGAGCTACAAAACATTTTGAATTTTCAAATTTTACATTTAATACGCAATGATGTTACCAATTTCTGATTTTAGTGCATGCATGTAGTCACATATCTGCGTGGACTTAAACTAATTAGCAGGCGCCATATACATAGTCCGGTCCAAAATGTATGGATTTTTGTTTTAGAATGAGTACGGGTTGGACACACCCATCTTTCTTGCCGTGAATAGTCTGGACGTGCCAAACCCGGTCGAAGTACAAACTGAAAATAATTGCTGATCATTTTTGGCAGAAAGCTGAAAGAATAAAAAAATCGGTCGTTTGGGACGTGAGGTACATGTGCTAGCCACAAAGTTGATTGTGACATAGTTATTTTTATTTTGGAGGAGCAACTTTAATGTGTCCTGTTTTTTTTCTTTTGACAAACCAATGCGTTCAGTTTTTTTAGTTCGGTCAAGCCCAGCCATTGTGTACCTGTTGTTTTCTTAGATCCACATCTTATTGTTGGGTATATCTAGATTGAAACGTGTCAAACTAAAATTTACTGTTACGTAACTACATATCTTTTGTTGTATCTTAGCCATCTATTTTAAATCTAACCATTAGACTTAATTCTGATGATGTGGATTAATGTGGTGGCTCCGTTAAACATCCTTATATTGCTTTTAGTATATAACTAGCATGGTGGCCCTCGCAAATGCGAGGGCATCACTTTTAGCTCTATATTATGTTCATGAACTAAAGTTTTTGTTTCATAGATACTAAAAAGGAAAAATAAATCTTAGAATTCAATAAATGTCCAAAATATTATGCTAGATGAAGTATCACCAACATATGACCTTTTAACTTATGGAAGAGGGGGTATTCTGACATTTCCTCAAAAAACCATGTCATGTATTCTAAATGCTGTTTACTTTTTAACCGTATGAAGTGCTCTTCTTCCGGTCCTCCCCTATTATTCATAGTAATTCCTTTAAACATGTAACAATGAATACATCGACATGATGGTATAGGTTCACATAACATAATAAAGTTAAGAATAGAATACCTAGGTTCATAGTTTCAACATTTAACCGGTAACCAATTTATTTCAAACCAACAGGCTACTATTGCTCCTTGAAGCATACTACTAATACTACCCGATAGTTAAGGTCGATTATTTTATTCACATGTCATACCGCTCTCCCTACTAAAGCCACTCTTGAACCTACTAATTATATGCTCTCGCTCACTTGTATTTATTGTGTCATGAAACAACATTGTTTTTGCATCTTCATTAGTCATATTTTTGTATACATATTTGCGAATTCCAATGATGTCTCCTACTAAATTATATAAATAAGAAACCAAATAAAATCCTACAAAAATCAAAATGCATTTAAAAATAGTGTGTACTTAATCACAACATAGGAAGACCATATGAACTCATAAGCCATGATTATTTTTCAAAAGGTTATACTCAAAGCAAAAAATAATCTAGTTGAGTGTGACTGATAGAAATATTTTCTTAAATTTATAGTCCTTAAAAGTAAAACCGCTCATCGAAATATCCAAGAAGTAACATTTTATCATGAAATCTGAATTATTTTAAACAAAAATGGTAGGAAACCATTTCTGATAGAAAACCAAATATTATCACTACTTTAAACTACACATCATTGGATGATGGTTTATATCAAGTTATTGTATACTAATACAATCATTCGGTCATGAAGAGTTTAAATTATACTGTTACACTTTATAGACTTTAGGAAGGTCTATCGATTGATATAGTTATCGTGATCGATGGACCCTTGTTATCTGAAATACGACTATCACATATGAATTGACTTGTGAATTGCTCAAACACATTTATGATTATGTGTTTGTTTTGATCTCGTGTATGAATAGTTATGGACATTGTTTTTTGTGCTCTACTAACAAAAGGAGAGTTTGCTACAATGATGACCAGATTTTTGCTTTTCTGAGAATTTATCGCATGTCTATCTTTCTCTACCATGTGCTCGTCTACCATACTTTGATTTTAACATAGACTTCCTTTTGTGATAAATAAATTTAAAATTGTGATGGATTAAAAAGTAGCTACCTCTTTAACATCACAGTTCCCTTGAACCTTGTCTTTATGTTTTTTAATCTTTACCAATCTCTATCACCCAACAATAGATAGTGACTCTGAGAGAGGCAATTATCAATCCCTTTGTGTATTTTAGGTATGTGTGTTCTTCATGATAGTGTACGGCTTAATGTTGAAACTGTGCCATATGGAATAATTTTATTATTTGTTGCGCCTAATTCTTTGGTTTTGTATGCATCAATGTTTATTGGACACTGGTGCATGGAACCGATGGTCCTCGAATGAATCCCATATGTGTATCTTAGGTATATTATGTTAGTGTGTTCTTCATTACAATGTCTTGGGGTTGAGATGGATCACTGATAAAAGCATATTGACTCTGTGTAATTCTTTGTGCTATGTTATGGATCAATGCTTCAGGTAGTGGTTCATGAAACCGATGGTCGTGGCTTGTATTATTTTTTAATTTTTTAATAATGAAACCTCGGACTATGCGTCGTATGTGTACAATTAAAGAGGATTACTCTCTTGAATATGAACGTCGATAGCGAGCCAATAGCAATAATTCATATCAATCTCGATGCTCCTCGACTCAAGTCGTGAACGGATGATGAAGTGTATGAAGTATGTGTACATATGGTGATATCGTGCCAGTGTACCCGCGAGTATATCTCGTCAATGGAAAAAATATATGTGTATATCTATATATATGGTGATATAGTGCTAGTGTGCCCGGGGGTATATCTTCATCATACTCAACGTTTCTAAAATTTGCACTCCCTCGGTCCAAAATATATGGCGCGTTTTTTTTCCGAATGATCCTTGATGCACGACTCTGACCAGTAAAATCGTTGCATTCATCTTTCAATTTTTTCCATTTTATATAATGTGAGTATGCAAACGTTTATATAGAGTAACATAGTTTTTTTTTTCTTAAACGGCACCAGTTTTGGTTGGCCGATACGTTTTAAAATTCTGAAGAAAAAAGAAAGAAGAGTCTTTGCCTTGATAAGAGAGGACTCTTAACCCAAAATAAAAAAACGATCGTGAGGTGAGCAACCCCGGCCGGCCGGCAGGAGTACGATCTGTGTTTTTTTTGTGCTGCTAAGCTGTTACGTGGTTGTTAAAAAAAACTGTTACGTGCCAATGGAACTTAGAATCGTGTTGGAAAATAATAAAACTGTTACGTGGCCATTGAAACTTCATTAAATCTTAGCCACATATTTTAGATCCAACTATTAAAATTAATTCAAATGATGTGGCTTAACGTGGTGTCTCAAAAAAACTAACTCATTTTACTTTTAGTATATAACTAGCAAGGTGGCCCTCGCAAATGCGAGGGCATCATCTTTAACATATTGAATATGTTTATATACTACATTTGAGCATTTATATAGATACTAAAAAAACCGAAATCTAAATAAGAGCCTCAAGTGACCGCCGGAAGTTATTGAAGAGAAAATCACAGACACATATGATATTTGAATTTCTGGAAGTAGGTGTAAAAAATATATATTTTTTGATAATATATTTTTATAACATACATGTCACACATTCTATATTCATGGTTACTTTTAATCATAGATAGTTTTATTTTGACACATGTTTTTACTCTGTTCTTGTCGCCCCTCTGTTATTTTACTCTCTAAGTTGTACAAGTTTTTTTCCCTTAAAATGACTACTTGACTCCTAGTTTCATATGGCGTATTATATTATTTAAAAATATAATGTGATGGTACTTGGTCGGTCACCAGATTATTGTAAGTCATCTCACAAATAATGTTTTAGTTGCACCACAAAACTCTAAGCATAATGTTATCATATCTCTTTGTTGTATCTTCATAATAACCAACATTATAGGTCAACTATTTAATTTGTATGATTTAACTCTCTCATTGCCAAATCCACTCTTTTTTTTTAGAAACCTTGCCAAATCCACTCTTTAACCCAGTTATTGTACTATATCCTTTTCTTGCATAGGTTGTGTCGTGAAAAATCACTACATTGTTATTAAAAAAATGTTGTTCGGGATTCTTCATTAGTCAATAAAATGTACAAATTAATTATAAAATTTCAATGTTCTCACATTTTAATATTTAAGAATAAGAAAGGAAATAAAGTTTCTCGCAAAACATTCAGACTGAAATAAAAATATTTATTCACTCCGTAGGAAAACCATATGAGGTTGAAGTAACTCCATGAAAACTTTGGTTGTGAAGAGATTAAGTTATGTTATTTACTTTACACACTCTATGAAGATCTATTAGATGATATAATTAGCATAGCATATTAATCGCAATTTTCTCAATGCAACTATACAAATTCCTTAATTTGTGAATTTTCCCGACACAGTTATGATGGTATGTTTGTTCTAATCTTGTTTAATTATAAACATATTTTGTGTATGATCTAAAAATAAAAGAGGGTGTGCTAGAATGATGACTGGATGTTTAGTTTTTCTGAAAATTTCTAACTATTTATCTACCATATTATTCTTATCTTGCATATTTTTATTAAAGTAAAAAAACATGATATGAATATCTAAAATAATAATTATTCCTTATAAAGTGTAGGTCTCCTTAACTTCAGAATTTACTTTCAAGCTCATCTCTAGAGTTTTTTTACTATAAAAAATGTTTCAGTTACTATCAAGCTTCGTTCAACCTCGATAATAGATAAAAGTCTCTTAGTGACGTGAGATGAACTAATCGGGTCTTCTAAGTGTATTTTAGGTAGGTGTTGGGTTCTTCATGAACATGTCATGGGGTTAACATGGTTTCATACATAATCAAATCATATTGGATCTGTCTAATCCTTGTTGTTTCGAAATAGATTGGTTCAGTAGTAATTATAATTATGGCTTGTCTTTCTATTTTATTTTTATAATCAAACATCGCCCTTTTTACCATATCTGTATAACTGTAGAATATTGCATTCTCGATTATGCATCGTTGTTTTTGTAGATAGCGAGCCAATAGTGGTTGGTTTTTTAATGAATGTTGTATATGTATGTCCATACATATGGTCGTAGTGTGCTGACGAATATACCTACACTTGAACTTAATATTTCTAAAACTGTATTTATCTTGCGATTATTAAGTATTCTCAATCATACAATTATATTTATATATACTCCCTCCATCCTGAAATAGTTAACACAAATTTGTCTAAATATGTGTGTTCTACTCCCTTCACAATCATGTATGTATATTTTGAGAATGTTATGCTGTCGTGTTCTTAATGAACATGTCATTAGATTGAGATGGTGTCATACGGAATAAAATCTTATTGGATACGTCTAATCATGATCATCTTTATAGCCATATCGTATACGTCTAATCATGATCATCTTTATAGCCATATCGTATAACTGTAGACCATCCAGTAGTGGTAGCGAGTGCTTGATATTTGGATATGTCTAATCCTCGTGTTTTCAAGTGGATACCGCTCATCGGGGGCAGTGGCTGGCTACTAATTATACGCTTGTGTTTTTATTTTAGTTGAGCCATATATGTATAATTGTCGATGATTATATTCATGATTATGAGTCGTTGTTTCTATCAACACTGAGTCAATAGTGGTAGCTTTTTTAATGGACGGTTATCAACACAAATATCTATATATAATCTCTTTGCCCGAAAATAGTTGATATAGATTTTTCATATAGATGTATTAATACTTCCGATCGAAAAAGATTGACATAAATTTGTCTAAATACAGATATATTTAGACATTTTCAATGTGTAGATAGACAAATTTGTGACAATAAATTACAGTCATGAAGAGTATAAGTTAGTAAACTTTTATCCGACGAAAAATATAGGGTGTGTAGTTTTTTAATGGACACAGAGAGGGAAAGAGTCACGCATTACCACGATTCAGCTGAGCCGATCGATCGTTGTTACAGTGTTTTCTTCTATCGATAATTGTTAGCATCGAAATTCATTCGTACAACACGTTTACACAGTATAGGTTATACATCATGTAAACCCAACACGTTAACAAAATAGGCCATCCTATTTTAGAAAATAAAAATATACAGCTGGCCGGCCGGATCAAGTCAGGTCAAGGTCGTTATTATTTAAGTAGATTCAGCTTACTACCTTCCCACTCAACACGGACCGGTTAGCTGCTTTGCACAAATACGTGACAACACATTTTCTTTTTACATGTTTGTTACGTCAATCTAACTGTTCCGCTTTAAATCCTAACCATTAATCATAGATCCAACTGTTTAGATAATTTTGATGATGTGGCTTAACGTGGTGTCTCGAAAAACTAACTCATTTTACTTTTAGTATATAATAGATAGATGGATAGATAGGACAATTTGCTAAGGGTGCCTCACTTCTATTAGAGCTCCTGATCTTGATGATCTAGGCAGCGCTATATGTTCCATTGTTGCGACAGCCGTTGGTCCAGGCTGCTGCACTGCCAAGCCTGGTCGTGGAACGGTGACCCTGACGACCTGCTCCCGAGTAGAACCAGAGGCCGACCACCCCTCTGCGATGGTCGACGACGGCGCCACCCCTCTGTCGTCGATGTGGGCAAGTCCGGTAGATGCATTGCGCGGTGAGCTGGCTGGTGCAGGCGGTTCTTCTGTGGGAACGTCTGCATCTGGTCACGCTTAACTCTACAACGCAGGATACGGTCACCTGGAGACTGACTGCTGACGGCAAGTACTGAACGGCCTCGGCATATACTGCTCAGTTCCAGGGAGCATTGAGGACGTAGTTGAGGTAGATGTATTATATATTCAACTACTAAATCTACCGGACTCAGACAGATTGTATGATGTCTTTGTGCTGATCATACTGAATAATGGGTTGGTGTAGAAGACGAGACAACCGTGACTTATCAGCTGCGCATGCGCGTGTGGTGAGGTTCTGCTGGACTGGTTTGTGCTCCCGGTTAATTGTTAAGCGATATGGTGTGGCTTATGGATTTTTATGATGCGCGTAGGTGTCTGATTCGAGCACATGTCTCTGATCAGTCCACCCTCATCATCAATCTTGTAGGTGTAGCATGTTATCGTATGCACACGGTCTGACTTTCAACTGATCGATATATTTCTTTATAACATTTTGGTGATTTTCTGTTTTCTCCTTTCGTTAATAAAAAAGTTATGTGCATCTTTTTTATGTAAAGGTTGGGGCTTCACTCCACATTTTTTAAAAAACTACAAGGACTCCTCTAGCTTCAAGCATATCAAGAATATGACCAGGAGACGGTGTCAAATGCCTTTGCGATGTCAATTTTCAGTAGGAGCGCCGGAATTTTAGATGTGTGGAAGTGTTAAATTAGGGTGTGTTTGGTAGTCCGTATCATCCATCTCAACTCGTACAGGCCCGGTCGAACAATGTTGTGCACATTTTTTTTTCGAAAATGGAAAATCCAGCCTCTACAACCTTTATTATTTGTTTTCTATGTTCTGTTTGGTAGGTTGTATGCGTTAAGCCGAGTTGAGTTGATACAATGTTTGGTAACCTGTATGACCTGAACTAGGCCAGACTTTTCTACAAAGCAATCAGGTCCCTGACAGAAAAGTTGAAATGCAATCAAGTCCCTAGGCCATTCGTCTCTGTCTCCGGCGTCGCTGCAGACGAGAGGAGCCGCCGCCCATACGAGGGGACCCGCCGCCGGGAGTCTTCGTCCTCCTATTCCACGTATGGAGGCGGCAGGCGCGGGCGGAAGCGCGAGGAGGACGCCCTCGTTTTTCCTGGCGGCGAGTTCATTTCCATGCGGTGAGGCGCATTGGCCGAGGCGGTTGCGCGAGGAGGAAACGGCGTGAGCGGCTGGAGGTGGGCACCTCGCTGGTTGTCGGTCATTGCGCCGCGCTGGTTTCTTGGCCGAGGAGGCGGCGGCGTGAGGCTGGGCATCAGCTGGGTCCGGCCGGATCGAGGAGGAGCAGCGGGGAGGCGTCGCTGGGCAGCGGCCCAAGGCTGGGCGACGGAGGCTGCACGAGGAGCAGCGGGGAGGCGGTGGTCGGCAGTGATAGGAGGTCGGACGACGCGAGCCGGCGGCGGCGCGAGGAGTAGGATCGAGGTGGCGCTTAGCGGCTTGAAGGAGACGGGGACAGGGGAATGGGGAGGGGAGTCGCTAGGAGATGGGCACCCGACGCCGCTGTGGAGCCCACGCGTGGGATATTTTCGGAGATGAGCTTAGCCGGGTTGAGATGAGAAGCTCGACCTGAGCTTCTCAACCGGGCCTGGCCGAGAGGCATTTTCGTACGAAGTGGACAGTGTCCGATGGAGCCGACCCGACCTAACAAACAGCCAAATTTGGGATGAGCTGAGATTATCTAGGTTGACCCAAGCTACCAAACACACCCTTAGTCCTTTGACATACAAGAAATGGTCTTGAATGCTTCGGCCTGAGATGATGGGGAGAATTGGGGTGCGGGTTGGTAGCAGCAATTTGTGGCTTTCGTCCTCTTCCGTTCCTCCTTTGTCGTTCCTTTTCTTCTTTGTGGCGGCCGTTCCTTATCATCTACGACTCGTCCCAGAGCGCATGGTGTAGTTCAACTCAATGGACGTTTCCTTTTCATATTACACATGTTCAATATTCAACTCCTACGTACACGGACATCTCCATGTAAGTCATCCGGTATAGGACTCTCTCTTTACAAATCTGGGACATCTTCCATCCACGTAGTTGATTCCAAAACGTGCAAGTCAAGCAAACGACCCATATATATATATGCATCCTCGCCGGCTGAATCTACGAAACGGAAGCGATCAAATTAATGGAGCAAGACGAGGACAACCAGGAGGCGAGCCTGCCGGAGGACCTGCTGGCGGACATTCTCGGCCGTCTTGCACCGCGCTGCCTAGCCGTGTCCCGCTGCATCTGCAAGGACTGGAAAGCCACCATTGACGCCCGCCGCTTCCTCCTGCGCACGTACGAACTTCTCCCGCTCAGGCTCGAAGGCATCTTCCTGTACTTAACGTTCCACAAGTTCCCGGAGTTCTTCTCCCGCCCCGACACGATCATCACCGGCGAAATGGACTTCCTGCCTTCCGCCAACGATCGCATGGAGGATGACCTCTCTGAAGTCCAGGATCACTGCAATGGACTGCTCTTGCTACAGGACCCGGACAACCCGAATTCCAGCTACGTGGTCAACCCTGCTACCCAGAGTTGGGACCGTCTGCCAGACCGGCCGCCGATCCACGTCAATGGGGTGGACTTCAATAGCAACATGTATCTTGCCTACGATCCCATGGTGTCACTGTCACCGCACTATGAGGTGTTCACGATCCCATATTTCCGGTGGATGAGAGGCGATGAACAGCTCGACCCTTCATTTGAGGAATCTGAATGGCCGCCGGCAACATTCATCCTAAACGTCTTCTCGTCGAGGACACGTTCTTGGGAGCCAAGGTCTTTTCATCGAGATGGGGGTGCTCTAGGGACCATCGCTGAGATGCGACAACGTAGGGCGCATAGTGATTCTCGATGCCGTGCCGTCTACCGTCGAGCAACACTTTACGTGCATTGTGGCAATGGTTTTTTTATGAGGTACATGCATTTGTTGATCTCGTTTTTAATTTTTTGACACTTGGATACCTCTTTCAAGATCAGTATTTCAATCATCACTGCTTTGACTTTTCAGAATATCCTTATCGGATGGTATGTTTCGTGCAATTGAACTACCAGAAGGTGACATATCAAAGAAATATACAGAGAATTATCTAGGAAGATCAAAAGAGGGGGTGTATTTTGCATCGCTATATGAAGGTAGGCTTCGAATTTGGATCCTTAATGACCCGTGTGGTGAGATGGAATGGATGTTGAAACACGACCATGGCCTTGTGCTGCCATATCATGCGTTTTACCGACAAGTTGTTCACGGACCTTGGGTCTTACAAGATACGAACTACAACTTCTTCCGCGATCGCATGTCAGACATATACCTTGTATTCCACGAAGAGAAGTTCGAATGGAGCTCCGATGACGACTATGATGTTGCTGACAACAGAGACATGGCTGAAGAGCATTACCGTGGAGACATTAAGATACTTGGATTTCACCCATTCAAAGAGATCATCTTTTTGCTATTGACTGGATTAAGCATAATGAAACCACTTGCGTACCATTATAATAGCTTGAAGGCTGAAGTCTTAGGCGTTGTCGATCCAACAGGTTACGACAATTATTTCCTCGAGGTTCCTAATGAGTCACACACTATCGAAGGTTTTCCTTACGTGCCTTGTTGGTTTGAGTAGTTTTCTACAAATACTAAATCTTGTAGAACATCTGAAACATTTGAAAATTTATTTTCTTCGCTTATTCTTTTATGAGCCTTTTTCGGTCACTGTTCAGTTCTAGATGTTGATTTTATCCTTTTTAGTATTCATTACCAGAAAAGATGAATTATCTAACAATTTGATTAACTCATTATTTAGTCATGAATATCTATCGTAGAGTCGCGCTAGCTAGTTTGTTGGGCTCTACTAACATCTAGTACGTCGCGATAGAGAATGTTGAAGTGGCCGAGTGGTTTGGTCACCCATTCAAAGAGATCATCTTTTTGCTATTGACTGGATTAAACATAATGACACCACTGGCCTACCATTATAATAGCTTGAAGGCTGAAGTCTTAGGCGCCGTCGATCCAAAAGGTTACGGCAATTATTTCCTCCAGGTGCCCAATGAGTCACACACTATCGAAGGTTTTCCTTATGCGCCTTGTTGGCTTGAGTAGTTTTCTACAAATACTAAATTTTGAAGGGCATCTTAAACATTTGACAGTTTATTTTCTTTGCTTATTCTTTTATGAGCCTTTTTTCCTTCACTGTTCAGTTCTAGATGTTGATGTTATCCTTTATAGAAGTCATGATCGTA
This sequence comes from Poa annua, assembly GCA_026929855.1. NCBI lineage: Eukaryota > Viridiplantae > Streptophyta > Magnoliopsida > Poales > Poaceae > Poa > Poa annua. Next base: position 115,789,013 of record CM049428.1, on the reverse strand, counting down.
CCACAAAAGATGAATTCTCTAACAATTTGATCAACTCATTATTTATCCATGTATCGTAGAGTTGCTAGCTAGTTTGTTGTGCTCTACTAACATCTAGTATGTCGCAATAGAGAATGTCGAAGTGGCAGAGTGGTTTGGTCACAGTGATGCCCCGTAGCAACTTCGGTATGAATCTCATCCGAAGCAAAAATTTGGAATTCTCTTGACACAATGCTAATCTTATGAAAATCTAGTAGGGTTACTCTTGTTTGGGGAATGCCTTCTTCGTAATCCCACGAAGCGGGACAACTCGGAGACCAAGGAGGCCCATGGTCGGTTCATTACCTCCCAATCCTTGGACTTACATGGTGGGCCAGATCATTTAGAACACGTCGTACAAAGGAGTTCACACACAAGATGTAGTCCTAACAAGGAAGGTGACACTCAACGCTAGTAGTCTACGGTTATAGGACACCGACCTCCGGAACAATAGGGAGGAAACTTGTAATCCTAGTACCCGTTGTGTATGTAAGCTAGGTCGGGTACATGACCTCTCAAAAGTTCTAATCAAGTCTTATTTTCGAGTTGATGGCATAAGACTACCACTTTACCCGGGTCAATTACGGCATGGTACGAGTGCGTCTTCGAATCATAAAAAAACTACCGGATTGAAATTAGATTTTCGCAATTTGCCCAAACCAAGCTCGGAGAGCGAATTGACAGCAGAGCTGACCGATTGGGCCCACATGTAAGAATGACATGGCGGTGTCCGTTAACGGAGGGTGGCTGGGCCCACCTGTGAGAGCATAAAACAACCACTTTATGCGGGTCAATTACAGTGCATTTTTAATCGCATAAAACTACCGGATTGAAGTCAATTTTCATAATTTTCCCAAAACGAGCTCGGAGAGCGAATTGGCAGCGCTACTAACCGATTGGGCCCACTTGTACAGATGAAGTGGCAACTAGCAAGCTTAGGCAAGTTAACACCAAACTGAAGGTGGGACCCACTTGTTAGTACAATAAAAAATTTAAAATTTTAAAAAATGAAAAAATCTGCCCTCATCTCCATCGTCTCCGGGGACACTGCTACCACCGGAGGAGATGGCGTCCGACTCGCCGTTCGGGGCGGACGTGGTGAGGGGATAGGCGGCAACTGGTCACAAGTGGCGGCTCCGACATCTGCTTCAAGATCGCCACGATGGGGGAGGGTATGGAACTCCGGTGACGCGGTCACGGAGGATTTCAAAGATGGGCGTCCGCAACGACGCAGCGAGACGTCGTGCGCGACGCGTCGAGGAGGCCGAGACGCATCGCTCGGTCAACGGGGTTCTTTTTCCATATTTTTAATTCTTATTGTACTGCAAGTGGGTCCCACCTTCAGTTTGGTGTTAACTTGCCTAAACTTGCCACGTCATCCTTACATGTGGCCCCAATCAGTTAGTAGCGATGTCAATTCGCTCTCCGAGCTCGTTTTGGGAAAATTTCGAAAAATTGACTTCAATCCGGTAGTTTTATGCGATTCAAAAATGCACAAGTCGTAATTGACCCGCGTAAAGTGGTAATTTTATGCTATCACAGGTAGGCCCAGCCAACCTCCGTGGCATTAACGGCCACCGCCACGTCATTCTTACATGTGGGCCCAATCAGTCAGCTTTGTTGTGAGTTCGCTCTTTGAGCTTGATTTGGGCAAATTGCGAAAATCGGATTTCAATCCGGTAGTTTTTTATGATTTGAAGATGCACTGGTACCATGTCATAATTGACCCGGATAAAGTGGTAGTTTTATGCTATCAACTCCTTATTTCCCAGTATCCAAATAGCAGAAGCGCAACCTTATATTTGAGACTACCATCATCATATAAATAAAGCAGAAGTAAGCAGGAATAGGTCCTTAACTTCACCATCAGGGGTCAAAGCCTGGGTAAACCTTGTTTCTCGAGTTCCCTAAATCTCTCACCGATAAACTATTTAGTTGCCAAAGCGCTCCACACCTATGAAGTCATTATAGATCTCTCGCCAAATATAAATTATTAAATCGCCAAGCACTCCACACCTATGAACTCATTAGAGATGAACAATTAAGGCAGGCAATTTTGTTTATCTAAAAGTCTCTCCCAAGAAAGGAACAAGGCGTTTAATTAAGTCCGAGATATGTTGGACCATTTCAGGTCACCGACAAAGTTGGGGCAGTAGCCTATCGATTGAATCTACCTCCAAGGACTGCACAACGTATTCCATGTATCAACTCTAAAGAGATGTGAGAATCTGCCGGAAAGAGTAAAAGTGCCCCTGGTAGAACTCCAACCTGATTTATCATATGAAGAGTATCCGATGAAAATTCTGGATTATAAAGATAGATTCATGAGAAAAAGAACTATCAGATTTTTAAAAGTCCAATCGAGCAATCACACTGAAGAAGAAGCGACATGGGAAAAGGAGGATGATTTATGTGCATCTTTTCCGTATCTTCAGATTACGGTAAATAAATTTCAAGGACGAACTTTTCATAAGTAGGGGAGGATGTAATACCCATGGTATTTAAATTTAATTAGTAGGAGAATGAAAATATTAAAAAGGAGTTTATCATATGATTTTCGTTTAAGTAATTAGTCTCGACATCGTAGCATGAATTAATGTCTTAGAAGTATATACACTTTAGTCTTATTTCTATACTAGGAAACACGCCCGTGTGATGCAACGGGAGAGAAAAGTGAGTTTAAATAACTTATATTCAAACATATGAATATGTGACATTTTCATAAATTCAATTTGGCCAAAAATAAATTTATTAAAGGCATATTTTCAAATTTGACATAATGTGTCAAAGTTGTATTTAATAAATATTTTGAAAAAAAATCTAAATGTGTTCAAAACATACGTACAAATGTTTTGAAACGTAGACATGAATTTTAGATTTTTTTAGAAATTTATTTAACTTAATTTTGGGTTTGAAATCAAAAGATATGAAAGAAATACGAAAACCTAGGAAAATAAGTAAAAAAAAGTTGTTGGTGTCAGCGATGACATCATCGTTGTCTTCCATCTTCACACTAAATCACGCCCGTAACAGCTCCCGTGCTGTTTTTCGTGACTTGATTCCGGACCATTTACAACCCCAATTAAATCGCCGTTTCCTCATACTAAAAGCACTCGACCTCCTCCTTCATTTCCCCCCAAAAGCCCTCTTTGAAACACCTCCAGGCTACCGTATTTGCCCGCCAAAGACCACGCTGACCGTTTCACCTGAAATTGCTCCTCTTCAATTCGCGCAATGAAGACAACTATTCACGCCCCTGCCTGCCCTATTAGTAGCACGCGTCCTCCTCCGTTCCTGCGCTAGAGTGCGCCACCACGACCTGTCCTCCAGCCAACTAAGATCGCCGCCCCGGTCTATCCTGCTCCACTTCTAGCCTCGTGGTACGCCCATCAACTGGGCGGAGGCTGACGGAGCGCCCTGCCTCGTTGGCAGAGCTGGTCGTCTCGCTGGCAGGCGGGGCTGCTCGGCTCGCTAGGAGCTTGGGCGCTCTGGCGCGTGGTGCGGTGGCGCGTAGTCAGGGCGTGCCGTGCTTCTTCCGATGCGTGTGAGAAGCGACGAGAAGGGAAAAGCAAAGGAACCAACCGTCAACTAATCGGTGGCAGTGGCTGTAATGTGTGTTGCTGTGGGAGGCAAAACCGTCCGGAAAAAAGGACCAACCAAGAAGGAAGACTTCCTTACTTTATAATTAGGTAGAGATAGGAACCTATATATTTTACTTACCCTAGATATTTTTTCCTACATGTGGATAGACGCATGCAAGCGCTAGCATGCTGGCTGACTCAGGTTGACCTGAGCACGTGTCTAGGCAGGAAGTGCCGGCAAAGCGGCAGGTAATATCTCTCCAGGACACTCAAAAGACCTAAATGGTGCCTTAATACGAAAGGCTGAGATATTTCTGAGTCTACCGTCTATAAATAGAGGTAAACGAATGGACTAAGCGCCTTAGTAGCAATAGCAATAACGTAGCTAGTTATCTGACGGAGACCAATCCACTGTGAAAAATCTGTAGCCAGCCGTAGCGAAGGAGCGGAGAAGGCAAGCATGCGTCCCCATCCCGAATCTGTGCCATATTATTTGCTCTCTCTCTCCATCTAATATGTGTTGTCATAGGTCGTGTGGTTCTGTACTTGTACAGTGTTCTTAGCTTTTCTTGGTCCATGCCCTAGAGCACTGGTAGTGCTCATGCATGGTTGGTCACGATTTGCATGTTGTGCACTAATCTTCTGATTCCTTGAGCTCTATGTCATTTCTTGTATCGGTACCTAAATGCATTTCTTATTCCTATCTGATTTTGATATATGGTGTGAAATATTTGGTTCTACTATTTTTTCATGATTCTTTGTCGTGTCCTTTAAAACTTGGTTTCACGACGGCAAACGTATTGTACCGGTCGCGGTGTGGGTATGGGACCGTCGGTGTTCTCCGTTAGGGACGACCCTCGTTCCGGAACATGTCGGTGATGGATCCGTAGGAGCGACCGACACTTGTAAGTCGAGATGTTTGGGTCGTAGCGGGTGTAAGTGAAGGGGCTCATAGGCAGAAAACAAAAAAAATACTAGCAACGATATCATTAAAACATGCCAAGATCTATTCTATGCAGATATAGTAGTACGAACGGAGATCAAAATACATACCCTTGTAGACCGAAAGCGGGATTATGTTCCCGCACGAACGTTGATACGATGGAGACCGACGAAGCCGACCTCAAGGTCGTGTAGTGGAAGTAGACCTCCCAGCACCGCTAGCGCAGCACCTCGCAGAGCGTTACACACGTACGGTCGAGACGACGGCCTCCGAAGCTCCAGTCCAGAACGAGCAGCGGAAGACTTGGACCGGAACACCAGCAGCGTGACAACGGACTATGGTAGAGAGATCCCCCTCGCAATTCGGCGCAACACCGACAAAGGGAATCACGAAATCGAGAGAGAATTGAGAATTAATTGGTGAACTAAAATGCCAGGGGTGCCCCTCTATATAAAGGCTCCTGGGGCAGCCAACTTTGCCAGCCAGGCAGTGTGGGACTATCCCCCATTGCCTGGTGCGGCTAGGCTGGTGCGCCGGCCCCATGGTGGGCCCCTTTTGGCCCACCTAGGCCGGCCATCATGCCCCCACCAAATTCCCCTAGGGAATTTTTTCCCTCTTGGCCTTCTTTCGACCAAAAGGTCCATTTAGGGAAATCAGACTAAATAAATTCGAAAATAAAAATATATAATCATATTTAAATATTAATTACACTAATTAATATCAAACATATTATATATAATTTATTCTAGCTCGGAAAACTATTTCGTCGCTGCCCGATCTCCATCGGACCTCTCCCGGGACGTTCCCGGTGATCTCTTTCCTTTCCGGTTGTCTTGTCGAAACCCCTTAAGTGTGTTACCCTAGCGGTTCGATATAATAACATGTATGATCGAGACTCCTCTCTGATCAACGACTAACTCGTAGGCCTGGACCCCATGAATTAATCCCTATGATATAACAAATGACTCTCATCTATCAAACCTGAACGTAAGTCTTAAACCTTTTGCCATTGCAATACTTAGTGTGTCCGAGCATCGTTCATACATATCTCCATACCTAGCTGACCTCGTTACCGACAACGATATCTTCTACTCGTCTATGATTTCATGTCTCCGTGACCTAGTCACATGCTGGCAACCTCATTAGACATAATCTCACCGAGTGGGCCCTAGAGTATCTATCCTGCTATGTGGATTGGTAAATCCCGCTCTTGACCCCTCGTCTCAACTACCCCCTTCCGATACCCAAAAGTATCACCGTTATTTTCATACTATATAAGATACGACGTTTGGTGCAATCAAAGTATCTTCCAGGAATAACAATAAGAGTTGATCTCACGGTCGAAGGCGTAATTACTACGTCCTACAAATATGGGTATGTCCATAACATCGTTCAACCAACGATATGAGTTACATTGCCGACCGGCTCCATGCCCCATGATCGGGAAACCTCGATCATTGATCGCGCAACGAAACTAGTCTTAGTAGAGGCTACTAGGGACCTGGTTGTTTACGCATCACACCCGTATTAATGGTTCCGCTTAATACGGTTATAGCATGACACAAAAACATATTATGAACAAATGATACATGATAAAGAAATACACTTTATTAATTGCCTCTAGTGCATATCTCCTTCAATCTCCCACTTGCACTAGAGTACAAATTAATTTAGATTACAACTTGGTAAAAGCTTAACACCCATAGCTACTTGGTGTTTCTCATGCTTATCAAGCGGAAGAGGCTTCGTCAGGGGATCTGCCACATTCTGATCCGTATGCACTTTGCAAATCTTCACATCACCTCCTTGTACGTACTGTCGTATCACATGGAAGCGTCGGAGAATGTGTTTGGCGGTGGAGTGAGACCTTGGCTTCTTGGCGTTAGCAATGGCACGAGGATCACGGGGTCTTGCGCGCCTGGGAACACTTCAAGTTCATTGATGAACTTCCTCAGCCACACAACTTCATTCGCGGCTTCGCAAACATCAATGTACTCCGACTCCATTGTAGACTGCGCCACGATGGGTTGCTTCCCACTTCTCCAGCACACGGTGCCTCAATTCACCTTGAATACATAACCTGTCTGTGACTTAGAGTCATCGGGGTCTGAGCAGAAACTAGCATCAACGTAACAGCCACCATAGACAAGGAACGTTTCCTTTGTCTTCTTGAGATACTTAAGAATGCTCTTAACAGCAATCCAATTCGTCATTCCTGGATTACTCTGGAAACGGCTTGGCAAACTTAGAGCCAATGCCACATCAGGTCTAGTACGTAACATTGCATACATAATCGATCCTACGGCTGAAGCATAAGGATGTTTAGTCATTTCGGCCTTACCTTGTTCCGTTACCGGACACTGTGCCTTTCGCAATGTTTTATTCTTGATAACCGACAGAGAACCCTTCTTTTCCATCTCCATACCAAAACGCTTCAGTATTTTATTAAGATAAGTAATCTGACTCAACGCTAATAGATGTCTTGATCTATCACGATAGATTTTAATGCCTAAGACGTATGCAGCTTCACCTAAGTCCTTCATGGAAAATTTACTGTTTAAATAATTCTTCACGTTATTCAGAAGTTCCACATCATTCCCAATCAACAATATGTCATCTACATATAGTGGTAAGAACACAACCGAGTTCCCACTCATTTTCTTGTAAATGCAGGTCTCTTCTAAATTTTGGACAAATCCAAAACCTTTGATCACCTCATCAAAGGGAAGATTCCAGCTCCGAGATGCTTGCTTCCATCCATAGATGGAGCGCTGAAGCTTGGATACCTTGTTAGCATTTTCTGGATCGACAAAACCTTCCGGTTGTACCATGTACAACTCTTCCTCAATGTTTCCATTTAGGAAGGTTGTTTTGACATCCATCTGCCATATTTCATAATCGTAATATGCAACAACTGCTAACAAAATCCTAATAGACTTTTGCATCGCTACCGGTGAAAACGTTTCATCGTAGTCAATCCCATGAACTTGTCGGAAACCTTTTGCGACAAGTCGAGCTTTATAGACGGTCACATTACCATCAGCATCAGTCTTCTTCTTAAAGATCCATTTATTCTCGACGGCCTTGCGCCCTTCGGGAATTTCCATCAAAGTCCACACTTTGTTATCATACATAGATCCTATTTCATATTTCATGGCTTCTAGCCATTTCTCGGACTCTAGACTCGCCATTGCCTCCTTGTAGTTCGTAGGTTCGTCTTGTTCAATTAACATGACGCTGCAAACCATGTTGACATACCATTCTGGTGCGATACGAGATCTACCAGACCTACGAGGTAGAATACTTTCCTCAATAGTTTCTCCCACTCTATCTGCGGAGGACGTTTCCGGAACAGCTTCCGCTGCGTCACTCGGAATTTCGAGTTCAGGATTAACGATCTCATCGAGGTCTACCTTCCTCCCACTTACTCCTTTCGTGAGAAACTCCTTCTCTAGAAAGGTACCGGTCTTTGCGACAAACGTTTTGCCCTCAGCTTGGTTGTAGAAGGTGTATCTTACGGTTTCCCGCGGATATCAACAAAGACGATTTTTTCCGACTTTGGTTCGAGTTTGTCGGGCTATAGTTTCTTAACATACGCCTCACAACCCCAAACCTTCAGAAACGATAACTTAGGCTTCTTGCCATACCATAACTCATACGGTGTCGTTTCTATGGATTTGGACGGAGCCCTATTTAAAATGAATGCGGCTGTTTCTAACGCATAACCCCAGAAGGATACGGGCAAATCGGCAAGAGACATCATAGACCAGATACTATCCAATAGAGTACGATTACGTCGCTCGGACACGCCGTTACGTTGCGGTGTTCCGGCAGGCATAAGTTGTGGCACTATGCCACATGCCTTCAGATGTGTGCCAAACTCAAAACTCAAATACTCGCCACCACGATCGGATCGGAGGTGCTTGATTTCCTTGTTAATCTGATTTTCAACTTCACTTTGAAATTTTTTGAACTTTTCAAAACTTTCAGACTTGTGTTTCATCAAATAGATATAACCGTATCGACTCAAGTCATCGGTGAAGGTGACGAAGTAACGATAACCATTGCAAGTCGACACGCTCATTGGTCCACACACATCTTTATGTATGAACAAGTCAGACGCCCATTCAACGAAACCTTTGAACGGTGTCTTGGTCATTTTGCCCATAAGGCATGGTTCGCATGTATCGAGGGATCCAAAATGCAACGAGTCCAAAAGTCCATCTGCATGGAGTTTCTTCATGCGCTTTACACAATATGACCGAGACGGCAACGCCACATATACATGGCGGTATCATCACTACACTTAATCCTTTTGGCATCTATGTTATGGATGTGAGTACTACGATCGAGATTCAACAAGAATAAACCATTACTCTCGGGAGCATCAACATAAAAGATATCATTCATTGAAATAGCACAAATGCTTGATACTGATTTAAATGAATAACCGTCTTGTAACAAGCAAGACCCACTGATAATGTTTACACTCAAGGATGGTACAAAATAACACTTATTTAAAACCAAAACTAATCCCGATGGTAGATGTAGAGGGAGTGTGCCGACATCCACCACGTCGACTCTCAATCCGTTGCCGATGCATATCGTCACCTCATCCTTAGCCAGGCGTCTCTTATTCCACAATTCCTCCTGAGAGTTACAAATATGAGCAACAAAACCAGTATCAAATATCCAAGTATTGCTACGGGCGGATGTAAGGTACACATCTATAACATGTATATCAAATATATCTTGCTCTTTGTCGATTATCTTGCCAGCTTTCTTGTCCTCCAGGTACCTGGGGCAGTTGCGCTTCCAGTGACCTTTTCCCTTGCGGTAGAAGCACTCCACGCCAGCTTTGGGACCAGATTTGGGAGTCTTGGGCTTGGCAACCAATTTTCCCTCCCTCCTGGACTTCCAGCTCTTCTTTCCCTTGCCACCAGATTTCTTGAAATCGACGGTCTTGTTGACCATCAGCAGCGTGTGCTCCTTCTTGATTTCCACCTCAGCAGTTTTGAGCATCACGAACACTTCACCCAGGGACTTAGCCATGCCCTGCATGTTGTAGTTCATGACGAATCCTTTATAGCTAGGGGGCAACGATTGCAGCACCCTATCAGTCGCCAACTCATCGGGAATCTTGCATTCCAGAGCGTTTAGGCGTTGAACGTAGCTAGACATCTTGACCACGTGCTCGCTCACACTGCTATGCTCCTTCATCTTGGCCGAGAAGAAAATCCCAGAAGCTTCATATCTCTCAGCCTTAGCCTACGACGCAAAGACAGCCTTGAGATCAGAAATTATCTCAAAGGCGCCCATCTTCTCAAAGCGCTTCTGCAGGTCGGCTTTCATGGCGTAGAGCATGCCACTCTGGACAAAGGCGGAATCCTCCGATTTGGTTTGGAAGACCTTCTTCTCATCATCCCGCAAAGGAGAGGTAGCCTATGAATTGGAACTTCCGGAAGCACTTTCCGCAGTTCACAATGTATTCCATGTGAGCCAGCTGAAGAAATGCCACCCAGAAATGGCAGTGACACTGCTAAGAGATACGGTGCCACTAGAGGAAGTACAACTAGAAAGTGATCTCACTTATGAAGAAAAACCCATAAAGATTTTGGAGACAGCAGAGCGTGTCACCCGAACCAAGACCATCAAATTCTGGAAAGTACAGTGGAATCACCATTCAGAAGAAGAAGCAACTTGGGAAAGAGAAGAAGATCTGAAAGAAGACCACCCTCACCTATTTGCTAGCCAATCCGAATCCCGAGGGCAAGATTCATCTTAAGGGGGTTAGGTTTGTAACATCCTAATTTTCAGAAAAATTTAAAACTTTGCATTCATGCATCATCATCATTTAAACTTGTCATTTGAATCACATATGATTTAAATTAAATTACTTATATATGTTTAAATTGATTTTAAGTCCACAAAACTATTATTTGAATTTATAATAATATTCCTTTTTATTTTGTTTTTATTTTGGAGAAAAATACTACCAAAAATTTCTATTTTTAATAAGCTTTTAAATTATATTTTTATGAATTTTTCTGAGAAGTTTTGATATTGTTTTGAAATTGTTTTATACTCAAAAGATCAGAAAATGAATTATAAAAGAAAATGAGTCGGGCCAGCTAAGTGGGCCGAAACTCACTGGCTATCTACCGCGCGCGCAGCGCCTCAGCCCGCCAGCAGCCCACTCCCGCCCGCGCGCCTCTCTCTCTCACTGGCAGGCGGACCCCACCTGTCATCCCTTCCACGGCAACGGTTCGCCCAAATCACGCCCGCGATGAACGCCGAGAAACGGCCGAATCAATTCGATTCATTGCGGTGGATTCACTGCCCCGTTTACGTCGATGTTTCTTGCTATAAGACCCCCTCGATCCCCTCTCTCTTTTGCCCCAAAAAATCTAAATGTGTTCAAAACATACCTACAAATGTTTTGAAAACAAATTTAAATTATTTCGAGTTACCTACAAATGTTCAAAACATACCTCCAAAAATTTCGAGTTACCCTTTTTATTCAAGTCTAAATAATTGAAAACAAATTTAAATTATTATCATGCATTCCTCATAAAAATTCTAAGAGATAATTATATTAGTTTCCTGAAATTAAATTATTGCATCTCATGCATAGCATATTTTGTATGATTATATTGCTTTTATGTTTATTTATGGCTTTATATTTTGTTAGACTATTCGGAGATAAACGAGAGTCTTTGCAACTGTAACTGCTGCACTCCCGGTTGCTAAGGCAAGTGACACACCTCATAAAAGTCCTAGTATTTTTCTATGCATGAGTAGTATATTTTCCTAAGCATGTTTAGGACTTAGTAGAAATGCTATGCTAGACCTGTTTAGAATTCCTTATTCCTGTGTCTAGGTTCCTATGAAAATACTTAGTAGAATTGTGATGCTATGCAAAACTGTTTTGATAAAATGTTAAATTCTACTAAGTTAAAATCAAACACCTGGGTGGAATTGGTTGCTTGGTTGTATGAGTTGAGTGTTGTCACCAGGGGTTTTACCTGTGGGATATTCACTTGTGGATGGCCACCCAGGAACAAAGGGATCTGAAGTACTCCGAGTGAAGATTGCTTCCCGTGCAGCCATTGCCAATATGGGCTCTGGCTTGATCAATTATGTTGCATGGACTCGCCCTGGCTTGACAGGTGGTGGTAGAGGAATGTAGGTGGAACGTGTCAGGCCGGCAATGGGAGGGAAAATGTTTCTGAAAGATCTCGTCTCATTCTTCTCCTTTTCCTTAACACTTAAAGAGTGTATAGGATAGTTTGGGTGGAATGGGTACAATGGTGAACGTGCACAACCTCTGCAGAGTTAAAATCTAAGTACTTAGCCGTGTCCCCGGAAACGGACAATTGAGCAGCTGAACGAGGACGTCAACGGAGGATTCCACCATTCTAACTTCTAAGTTAAAAACTTGATGGGTGAACAAGGGTAGAATGAGACTATGGCTTTCATACCATATCTGTCTCAACTAGGTAAAGTTGTTTCAAAGAGTTAAGGAAAAACTTGCTTTCTGCAAAATAGCCTTGAGCTCCACCAACCAAATAAGCATATAGGTTACAGAGTTATTCATTTAAGTGTCCACCATAGTGTCACTTGCCAGTTCCATTTTTAAATGGTTCTGACCCACGTTGTTGCAATATTTTTCTTATTGCAGACTGTTCTGATGATAAGTGAGATTTTGCTAAGGGTTTCGAGTGTTCAACCAACATGCTCGCCTGTGGCATATGCTGATGATGGGGACTCCATGAAGAATAATTTTCCGCTGTTTACTCTGTTCACTGCTAGCTTTACGCTATGCAAGTTGTAATGAATATTTTTTAAGTCTCGATCAGCTTTGTAATAAATTGATACTTTGTTGTGATATTACATCGTAAACTGTGTGTGCAAACGAATCGATCTAGGGATTTGCACTATACGCAGGTACCTGCCATATTTTAAGTGCAGGTACACTACAGATGGTATCAGAGCACTGTTGTCGTCGTGGCGAACAGACAGATGCCTACGGGTAGGCTAATTTGTGGGGCCGATGGACGCTAGGGGATCTCGGGGAGGGATTGCGCGATGAACTCGCGCGCAGGTAAACTCAACCGACACGATGTCACAAGGATTTACCCTGCTTCGGGGCTCTCGTGAGGAGATAAAACCACTACTGCAGCATCTAGCCTACTCGGTGTATTTCTCCTCTTTATATCCGGGCTACAGTATGCTCCGTGAGCTGCTAGGTATGCCTCCATGAAGTTTTGGGAGCAAATGGGAAGGGGGAAATGAAGTAGTGGGGTGGTGGCCTTTTTTTCTCCCCCTCCCCTGGTGCCCTTTATATAGGAGAGCCCAGGGCACAAGACGGGGACAAAAAGACAAGAAGTACTATTCACTGCGTACACTGTAGATGATTTGACTACTGGGGTCTTGTCGGTACTGTTCATCATGTCACACGGTTGTACTATAGTCACATCCGGGTACTGTTCAGGACGCATCGCAGTGTACTGTCGTCACATCTCGGGTACTGTAGCCATGCCGGAGGTGTCCTAGACTTTTGTCTTTAGTGTCTGTTTTCCATACCCATACGTACTCTTCTTATCCTTGATTGACTTTGCTCCCGAGATGGTGAGATGCAGGTCCATCGCGCTCCCGAGATGCTGGGGCCAACTCGGTCAACCCGAGATGAGGAGGTACTCGGGTTCGTAGGAGGTGACGTGGGCATGATGAAGATGTCCAAGGTGATGGTGACGTCGGCCGAGGCGATGCCGGAGATGGGGAGGCGCGTGATGTCGGAGAAGGGGCGGCCACCGAGACGAGGATGAACTCGGGTGCCTCCGAGCGGCGACTAGGGGCGAGGTGAGGTCCCGAGCAGAGAAGGTGATGCCGGGGGCGGCGCAGACCTGTCCGGGGTTGAGGAAGACGGGGGTACAAGGGGCGCCCGGATGCCCGCAGTTGAGGGCGCGGCGGCGAAGTCGGAGGCGGTCGGTGGTCCGGGGCGCGGGAGAATTCGGGCACAGTCGAGGGAGGCCGCGGCAGAGCACGTCGGAGGAGACGCGTGCGGGCCGCTCGCTGCCGAGGTCGGGAAGCACCGAGATGTCGGGGTCGCGGTAGAGGAGGCCGTGCCTAGCGCGGGGGCGGTTGCCAGGGTGATGCCGGAGATGGGGAGGGCGGCCGCTGCGTCGAGGAGGAGGCCGGCGTCGGTGCGTACCCGACCGAGGTGGGGATCGGGTGGCGCCGGGCGGGACTCGCCGGATGCCGGGGTAGGAGACGATGAGCGCAGCCCATCTCGGAGGAGACGAGGCGCGGGAGTCCTCTGCTGGGCGGCGCAGCCGGAGTCCTGGATGTCGGGGGGCGCATCCGGAGTTGGATGAGGTTGGGGGCGAGCATGGTGGTGCGGTTGGTGGATGCGGTTGCTTGCTCTCGGGAGGGGGAGACGCATGCGGGGATCGTGGGTTGATGCAGTTGACCGAGTTGGGCTCTCGGTCAACCGAGTAGGGGATCTCGGCCCAGCGACCAAATCCGGCCCATATTGTCTCTTCTCCTCTTTATCTTCATCTGTCGCTTCCTCTACTATTCAAGTGTAAATATACCTGCAACATTAACATGGTAAACCCCGTACTCTCAGGGTATCGGGGAAGTACATCCCCGACACTAGTCCCCGAGTCTAAGGGGGATTCGTTAGAATCGCGCTTAGACTTACAAAATAAACAACCACCAGGACATCTGCATGCCGAATGTTACACTCTGTAGGAGTCCCGGGGTTTACATCCCCGACACTAGTCCCCGAGGCTGCGGGGGACTCGCTGAGTCGCGCGCAGACTTAGAAAAGATTCCAACATTATTGCCTTCACTTATTCTGCCGTGTACCTGCAAAAATACAATCATATGTCGGTTCCTTAGCCAATCTGGGCGTTTTACCGACATAGATGTCTTCGGCCACCGCCGGTCTGACACAAACACACAACACATGCCGGCGTTTAGCCACTCTGGGCGTATACCGATACGGACGCCTCATGCGCCGGCTTGTAGCCACTCTGGGCGTATACCAACTCAGAGTCTCATGTGCCGGCGTTTAGCCACTCTGGGCGTATACCGACACAGACGTCTACACACACAATGTCACACAGGTATCTCGGGTGTCTCGGTATCTCGGTATGTCGGTATGTCGGTATGTCGGCCACTCTGGGCATATCACACATATTTTGGTATCTTGGCCACTCCGGGCGTGTCACAGGTGTTTCGGTATCTCAGACGTTGCCTTTGGCAAACTTTGAGAAACCGAAACAAATGACGATTTGGAAATATTGCCCGATGCCATGATACATTGGCGAACCGAAATAAACGGGGATCTGGAGATATGGTATGATGCCACGATATGTTGGCGAACCGACATAAACGGCGATCTGGAGATATTGCAGGATGCCACGATATATTGGCGAACCGAAATAAACGGCGATCTGGAAATTTTGCATGATGCCGCGATACACGGGCAAACTGGTACCACAAACCCTATGCAATATATCTTGAGAAAATAATCAACCATAAGATGGATCCAAGATAACCGATATAATCAAGATTCTCGACATGAGTATCCTCGCGGTAAAATCGATATCACCTTTCAACGTTAGTTAGGACATATATATTTTAATAAAGACAGAAAATAACTCTAGCAGCAAACCACACAATAGGACAGAGACTCGGTTTCCACCGAGTCCCCGGGTAAATTTTCAGATATAACAGGAAGACAAAGGAGCCCGGCAGTCCCCGAGTCCAGTTTCGGGATGCCGGCTCACAAACTACACAACAGGAACCAAGATACGCCAAGCATATAAATAAATACAAACTGAGCAACTCTACCGAATTAGCATGCAAGGTAGAACTAAACGGTAAGCCGGTCCCCGGGTCAAGACATCTCGCTCCCGGGGAAAAGACTAACAGATGACAAAATAGGCACAACAGGGTAGTCCCCGGGTTACGATATCTCGTTCCCGGGTAAACAATTAAACTAAGCATGCATGGGCAGCTCCCGAATAAATCTAAGATAACATAATTGCAAGGTACATACGACGATACTCACGGAGCACATGAGCGGTTGGGGATGTCGAAGGCGACATAACCCGGGTAACTGGTGTGCAGCTGCCAGGGGTTTGTTGATGATGAGTGTCGGGGTAGGCGCCTACGGCCGGTGCCCGCGATGCAGGGATGCCGGTTCGGGATGTCGACGACCGGTTTCCGCGATGCGGGGATGTCGATTACCTCCACCCGCGGTGCAGGGATGTCGGAGGCGCAGGGATGTCGGCGACCTCAACCCGCGGCGCAGGGATGTCGGCGAACTCAACCCGCCGCGCAGGGATGTCAGCGACCTCAACCCGCAGCACAGGGATCCCGGATTTAGGATCCCGGATTTGGGATGCCGGCGACCGCTACCCGCGGCGCAGGATGTCAGTGACCACTGCCCGCAGCGTAGGGATCCCGGATTTGGGATGCCGGCGACCGCTACCCGCGGCGCAGGATGTCAGTGACCACTGCCCGCAGCGTATTGATCCCGGATTTAGGATCCCGGATTTGGGATGCCGGCGACCGCTACCCGCGGCGTAGGATGTCAGTGACCACTGCCCGTAGCGTAGGGATCCCGGATTTTGGATCCCGGATTTGGGATGCCGGCGACCGCTACCCGCGGTGCAGGATGTCAGTGACCACTGCCCGTAGCGTAGGGATCCCGGATTTTGGATCCCGGATTTGGGATGCCGGCGACCGCTACCCACGGCGCAGGATGTCAGTGACCACTGCCCGCAGCGTAGGGATCCCGGATTTAGGATCCCGGATTTGGGATGCCGGCGACCGCTACCCACGGCGCAGGATGTCAGTGACCACTGCCCGCAGCGTAGGGATCCCGGATTTAGGATGTCGGGTCCCGTCCGAAATTGTTCCCGCAAGCGCCACTCGCCCCACGGTGGGCGCCAACTATCGTCGTGGCGAACAGACAGATGCCTACGGGTAGGCTAATTTGTGGGGCCGATGGACGCTAGGGGATCTCGGGGAGGGATTGCGCGATGAACTCGCGCGCAGGTAAACTCAACCGACACGATGTCACAAGGATTTACCCTGCTTCGGGGCTCTCGTGAGGAGATAAAACCACTACCGCAGCATCTAGCCTACTCGGTGTATTTCTCCTCTTTATATCCGGGCTACAGTATGCTCCGTGAGCTGCTAGGTATGCCTCCATGAAGTTTTGGGAGCAAATGGGAAGGGGGGAAATGAAGTAGTGGGGTGGTGGCCTTTTTTTCTCCCCCTCCCCTGGTGCCCTTTATATAGGAGAGCCCAGGGGACAAGACGGGGACAAAAAGACAAGAAGTACTATTCACTGCGTACACTATAGATGATTTGACTACTGGGGTCTTGTCGGTACTGTTCATCATGTCACACGGTTGTACTATAGTCACATCCGGGTACTGTTCAGGACGCCTCGCAGTGTACTGTCCTCACATCTCGGGTACTGTAGCCATGCCGGAGGTGTCCTGGACTTTTGTCTTTAGTGTGTGTTTTCCATACCCATACGTACTCTTCTTATCCTCTTGATTGACTTTGCTCCCGAGATGGTGAGATGCAGGTCCATCGCGCTCCTGAGATGCTGGGGCCAACTCAGTCAACCCGAGATGAGGAGGTACTCGGGTTCGTAGGAGGTGACGTGGGCATGATGAAGATGTCCAAGGTGATGGTGATGTCGGCCGAGGCGATGCCGGAGATGGGGAGGCGCGTGATGTCGGAGAAGGGGCGGCCACCGAGACGAGGATGAACTCGGGTGCCTCCGAGCGGCGACTAGGGGCGAGGTGAGGTCCCGAGCAGAGAAGGTGATGCCGGGGGCGGCGCAGACCTGTCCGGGGTTGAGGAAGACGGGGGTACAAGGGGCGCCCGGATGCCCGCAGTTGAGGGCGCGATGGCGAAGTCGGAGGCGGTCGGTGGTCCGGGGCGCAGGAGAACTCGGGCGCAGTCGAGGGAGGCCGGGGCAGAGCACGTCAGAGGAGACGCGTGCGGGCCGCTCGCTGCCGAGGTCGGGAAGCACCGAGATGTCGGGGTCGCGGTAGAGGAGGCCGTGCGGCGCGGGGGCGGTTGCCAGGGTGATGCCGGAGATGGGGAGGGCGGCCGCTGCGTCGAGAAGGAGGCCGACGTAGGTGCGTACCCGACCGAGGTGGGGATCGGGCGGCGCCGGGCGGGACTCGCCGGATGCCGGGGTAGGAGACGATGCGGGCAGCCCATCTCGGAGGAGACGAGGCGCGGGAGTCCTCTGCTGGGCGGCGCGGCCGGAGTCCTGGATGTCGGGGGGCGCAGCCGGAGTTGGATGAGGTTGGGGGCGAGCTTGGTGGTGCGGTTGGTGGATGCGGTTGCTTGCGCTCGGGAGGGGAAGACGCATGCGGGGATCGTGGGTTGATGCAGTTGACCGAGTTGGGCTCTCGGTCAACCGAGTAGGGGATCTCGGCCCAGCGACCAAATCCGGCCCATATTGTCTCTTCTCCTCTTTATCTCCATCTGTCGCTTCCTCTACTATTCAAGTGTAAATATACCTGCAACATTAACATGGTAAACCCCGTACTCTCAGGGTACCGGGGAAGTACGTCCCCGACAACTGTGTTGTCTGTAGGTTTGAGCCCTTAGGATTGGATAAACCTTTTTGATCATTGTATTATCTCCTTAAGTACTTTGGATCCTAGCGGCATAGTGAGATGATGCGGCCTGGAGACAAACCTTACATGTCCGCGTACATGAGACCTGTTCCACAATCATAAGTGGTTGGCCGGGTCTATGTCTCTCTCACTATAGTGAATATCCAATTTATAAAAAGTTGTTAATATTTGTTGATCACCTTAAGTTTTGACTTAGTACTTTCTAAATTTATAATGCACACATGACTAGTACTTCTTTACCTTATGCATTTCTTGTTTTTATTTCTTTTCTTTCTACCTAAAGGATGACGAGCTTCCACTTCACCACTGCGGAGGAATTCGAGAACACCCGTTTTGGCTGCTACCTCCTCGACATCGGCGAGAAGATAGGTTTACCGCTACCTCAAGTCAAGGGCTTCATCCTGAAGAAGTTTAACAAAGAGGGTTGTTGGGGAATAAAAGCAACTCAGCCATGACGTGGAGAAGAGCCCCCGTTGGAGATCAAAATTGTAAGTGATTCCAAAGATAAAGGACTCAATCTAGTCATGCAAGACCTGATTGGGCGCCTCTGCGGACGCTACAACACAGAGTTGAGGGGCCACTACTCCATTTTCTTTGGAAGGAGAAACGAGGATGGAGAACCTTACCTTTTTTATGTCGGAGATAGAGGCAAAGCAAAGCCCCTTAGTCTTTATTTCCAGGAGTTGGAGATCCTCGTCATGGAATTTTATGAGGATAGGCGCACTGAGCTCCTGAAGAACGATGAGCTATGTGCCTTACTCAAGGAGAACGAGGAGAAGATGAAGGTGCTGGAGGAAGTGACTAAGGCCCAAGAAGAGAGGTTTGCTGCACAAGATGAGAAGTACAAGAGACAGGAGAAAAGGGTTCAAGAGAAGAACAAGACTATCAGAGAACAGAAGGCAGAACTCGAGAGCAATGAAGTTAAGTTTGAAGCTGATAGTGACTTGGTCAAGAGGATTCGTACTGAGAAGAGGGAGCTGCAAGACAAGAACTCTGCCCCGGAGAAAGAAGTGAAGGAACTCAAGGAGGTACTCGACAATGAAGGAATCGAGATTCAGGAAATTGAAGAAGAAGAAGATGACATGATCGAGTTGTTAGTTAGTGAGACTACCATTTACTTTACACCTCATCGTTATCTTAGTCTTGTATTGACCTACCAACTTGTGGTAAGGCAGTACTTTCCCTTGTATCCCCGGAACCTCGCGAGTTTATTTTCCAAACTTTCATATCGTTTTTAATCCAAAGGTTTTGATTTGTGTGTTGATTGTTCTTATAAGTTGTTTGTTTGTTGGGGTAATTTCTCTTTAGACCTTTCCATCTAAACTCATCTAAACCACAGATGCCTCCCCGCCGTGTGCCCGATAACAACAACAACAATGATGCTATACAACAGTTGATGGCCGCTCAAGCTCAACTAATGACTATGATGACCCAGTTCATTGCGGCAACCAACAACAATAACAACAACAATAACCACAACCCACCACCACCACCACCGCAACCACCCCCCCAAGTGGATAGACTTACCAGATTTCTGAGGCTCCGGCCTAACAAGTTCTCCACTGCAACTGAGCCAATTGTGGCAGCTGACTGGCCGCGTTCTGTGGACAGAGATCTAGTGACTTGTGAATGTACCGACGCTGAGAAGGTGAGGTTCACTACTCATCTGTTGGAAGGACCAGCAATTCAGTGGTGGGAAACTTATCAAATCACTCACCCACTAGAAACCTTGACTTGGGAAAACTTCAAGGAAGGATTTCGTAATGCTCATATCTCCTCGGGTATTATGAACTTGAAGCAAGAAAAATTCAGAAACCTGGGGCAAGGAAACAAGAGCCTTAAGGAGTACATGGCTGATTTCCATGCCCTTTCTCGATATGCTTCTGAAGACATCAACACTGAGGCTAAGAGGAAGGAAAAATTCCTAAATGGGCTGAGTGACGAACTGAAGATTCCTTTAACAGTAGCATATGCCCCAAATTATCAAACCCTCCTAGATCAGGCTATCATACTGGAGGATAACATCAAGAAGGCTGAAAACAGGAAGAGGAAGTTGAATATTCACAAACACCATTCTGAACCTTCATTCAAAAGGCACTTTCCTCAAGATACAAACCATGGTCATAAACCTAGGCACTATCCTAGTGGAGGAAGCAACCACAAACATCATGGTCACAACCATAGTGGTGGGTTCAAAGGAAACAATGGGAATCCCAAAGGAAATGGAAATGTTGGCCATAACCATGCACATCATCGCCCAAATCCTGAATATAAGAAAGATATCAGCCAAATTTTATGCTTCAAGTGCAATAACAAGGGCCACTACGCCACTGACTGCCCCGAGAAGAAGACTGCAGAAGCTGCCAAGCCCAACCCTTTCCAGAAGGGACATGTGAACCACATCAATGTGGAAGAAGTGTACGATGAACCTGATGCTTTCATTGGTACGTTCTTGCTCAATTTATGTCTAGCATTAGTTTTATTTGATACTGGAGCATCGCATACTTTCATCTCAAGAGCTTTTGTAAACAAACATGGGTTAGAGGTTGAAAGCATGGTAAATCCTGTTAGGGTAAGTTCTCCTGGCGGAGAAATGTTAGTAACCTCAGGTTGTAGACAGTTGAGTCTGAAGATTGGAAAACATCAGTTTCCTACGGACTTGATCATCCTAGAAACCCAAGGCTTGGATGTTATCATAGGAATGGATTGGATGTCCTGTTTTGAAGGAATCATAGACTGCGCAAATAGAACCATCACCCTTACTACTCCAGAAGGATTAAAAATCAAGTTCAGATCAAAGTTTGAGCTAAAGAAGGTTAGGCTTAATTCTCTTAAGGGGGTTAGCCTAGGTGATGTTCTTATAGTCAAGGAATACCCTGATGTGTTTCCGGAAGAACTACCGGGAATGCCACCCGATAGAGATGTGGAGTTTCTCATTGAACTGAAGCCGGGTACAGGACCAATTGCTAAAAGACCCTACCCGATGGCAACTGATGAACTGAAAGAACTCAAGAAGCAACTGGAAGAATTTATGCAGAAAGGCTTTATCCGTCCAAGTTCATCACCCTGGGGAGCCCCAATCCTTTTCGTCAAGAAGAAGGATAGTACACAAAGATTAGTCACCGATTACCGTGACATAAATGAGCATACAATCAAGAACAAGTATCCGCTACCCAAAATCAATGAGCTCTTCGATCAATTAGAGGGGTCGTCGTGTTCTCCAAGATCGATCTCAGATTCGGGTACTTTCAGATGAAAGTTCGAGAGATGGATATACCCAAGACTGCTTTTGTTACAAGATATGGTTCGTATGAATACACAGTAATGCCTTTGGGGTTAACCAATGCTCCAGCCTATTTCATGAATATGATGAATAAGGTATTTATAGATTTTCTGGACAAGTTTGTTGTTGTCTTCATCGATGACATCTTAGTCTACTCCAAAAGTCACAAAGAACATGAAGAACATTTACGTCTGGTGTTGCAAAGACTCCGAGAGCATAAGTTATATGCTAAGTTCAACAAGTGTGAATTTGGTTAGAACAGGTAGGATTTCTAGGACACCTGGTGTCTAAACATGGAATAGCAGTGGATCCTGAGAAAGTTGCTGCTGTGACAAATTGGGAATCACCCAAAAATGTGGGGGAAATCCGCAGTTTTCTAGGACTGGCAGGATACTACCGGAGATTCATTGAAAATTTCTCCAAGATTGCCAAGGCCTTGACTGAACTACTAAAGAAGGGAAAAAAGTTTGAGTGGACAGAAGCTTGTGAGACCAGTTTTCAAGAGTTAAAGAAACGTTTAGTGTCTGCACTAATCTTATGCCTACCAGATCTAGAGAAAGACTTCCAAGTTTATTGCGACGCTTCATATCGTGTTCTAGGAAGCGTATTGATGCAAGAAGGCAAAGTAGTGTCTTATGCCTCAAGACAACTCAAAAATCATGAAGTAAACTACCCCACTCATGATCTAGAGTTAGCTTCTGTAGTACATGCCCTGAAGATATGGAGACCTTATTTATGGGGAAAGCGATGTGAAGTATTCACAGATCATAAAAGCCTCAAGTACTTCTTTACTCAGAAGGAATTAAACATGCGACAAAGGAGATGGCTAGAATTGATCAAGGACTATGATTTAAGTCTACACTATCACCCAGGGAAAGCCAACGTAGTGGCTGATGCCTTGAGCCGTAAGACTTATGTAAACGGGCTCACGGTAGGAGAATTGCCTGAAGATCTATGTAAAGGATTTAAGGACCTCCGATTGGAAGTGGTACCTGAAGGATTCATAGCATCCTTAGAAGTTCAACCTCTTCTATTTAACAAAATCAAGGAAGCTCAGTTAGAGGATAAAGAAATAAAAGAAATCAAGAAGAACCTAAGTGAAGGCAAGGCCAGGGATTTTAGAGAAGATGAAGAAGGAACTGTATGGTATAAAGAACGCATATGTGTTCCTGACGATGCTGATCTTAGGAAGTTAATACTTCAAGAAGCTCATGAATCACCCTATTCCATACATCCGGGTAACACCAATATGTATATGGATGTAAAGGAGAGGTATTGGTGGATCAATTTGAAGAGAGATATTGCTAAATATATTGCAAAGTGTGACGTCTGCAGTCGTGTGAAAGCAGAACACCAAAAACCAGCAGGATTGTTGCAACCCTTACCAGTATCAGATTGGAAATGGGAACATATTGGTATGGATTTGATCACTGGTCTGCCGAGGACTAAATCAGGGTATGATTCTATTTGGGTTATAGTCGATCATCTGACGAAGGTATCTCACTTTATACCCGTGAAGACTACTTACACTAGTGCCAAACTAGCTGACATCTATATGAAGAGGATTGTGTGTCTACATGGTGTTCCCAAGAAAATTGTGTCGGATAGGGGTACTCAGTTTACCTCTCATTTCTGGAATCAATTACATGAGTCATTGGGAACCAAATTAGAGTTCAGCACAGCGTTCCATCCGCAGACGGATGGACAGACAGAAAGAGTAAACCAAATCCTGGAAGATATGCTAAGAGCATGCGCTCTAGATTATAAGTCTAGCTGGGATGATAATCTCCCATATGCTGAGTTCTCTTACAACAACAGCTATCAAGCGAGCATAGAGAGGTCGCCATTTGAAGCCCTGTATGGAAGAAAGTGCACTACACCACTACTATGGAGTGGCGTAGGAGAACGTAGTTTGTTCGGACCAGACATAATCAAGGAGGTGGAGGAATAACTCAGACTGATTAAGGACCGTTTAAAGATAGCACAATCCAGACAGAAGAGTTATGCGGACTCCAACAGAAGGGAAGTCACTTATGAAATAGGCGATCGAGCCTATCTCAGAGTTTCACCTATGCGTGGAGTTAAAACATTTGGGATGAAAGGAAAATTGGCACCCAGATTTATTGGACCTTTCAAGGTATTATCCCGCAAAGGAGAGGTAGCCTATGAATTGGAACTTCCGGAAGCACTTTCCACGGTTCACAATCTATTCCATGTGAGCCAGCTAAAGAAATGCCACCTAGAAATGGCAGAGACACTGCTAAGAGATACGGTACCACTAGAGGAAGTACAACTAGAAAGTGATCTCACTTATGAAGAAAAACCCATAAAGATTTTGGAGACAGCAGAGCGTGTCACCCGAACCAAGACCATCAAATTCTGTAAAGTACAGTGGAATCACCATTCAGAAGAAGAAGCAACTTGGGAAAGAGAAGATGATCTGAAAGAAGACCACCCTCACCTATTTGCTAGCCAATCCGAATCTCGAGGGCGAGATTCATCTTAAGGGGGTTAGGTTTGTAACATCCTAATTTTCAGAAAAATTTAAAACTTTTCATTCATGCATCATCATCATTTAAACTTGTCATTTGAATCACATATGATTTAAATTAAATTACTTATATATGTTTAAATTGATTTTAAGTCCACAAAACTGTTATTTGAATTTATAATAATATTCCTTTTTATTTTATTTTTACTTTGGAGAAAAATACTACCAAAAATCTCTATTTTTAATAAGCTTTTCAAATTATATTTTTATGATTTTTTCTGAGAAGTTTTGATATAGTTTTGAAATTGTTTTATACTCAAAAGATTTAAAACAGAAAATGAATTATAAAAGAAAAAATGAGTCGGGCCAGCTAAGTGGGCCGAAGCCCACTGGCTATCAACCGCGCGCGCAGTGCCTCAGCCCGCCAGCAGCCCACTCCCGCCCGCACGCCTCTCTCTCTCACTGGCAGGTGGACCCCAC
This sequence comes from Poa annua, assembly GCA_026929855.1. NCBI lineage: Eukaryota > Viridiplantae > Streptophyta > Magnoliopsida > Poales > Poaceae > Poa > Poa annua. The sequence continues at coordinate 115,764,529 of CM049428.1, read as the reverse complement.
CTTTCATCCCTTCCACGGCAACGGTTCGTCCAAATCACGCCCGCGATGAACGCCGAGAAACGGCCGAATCAATTCGATTCATTGCGGTGGATTCACTGCCCCGTTTACGTCGCCGTTTCTCGCCATAAGACCCCCTCGATCCCCTCTCTCTTTTGCCCCAAGCGCCATCTCCTGAGAGCCACCAGGCCGCACGCGAGCATCCCTGGAGCTCCGCCGTTGCCGCCGGCGAAAAATCGCAACTCCGGCAAGAACCGTGAACCCCGAGACCTCACATCCCTCCCACTCTCTTTCTTTTCTCAATGCGCATAATTTTGACTTTGTCTCGTGTGTTTTCGTGCGCCAGATCGACGCATCGTCCACACCCGGAGCCCGCCGCCGCCTCCATCAACTCCGGTGAGCCATCCTAGGAGACATAGCACGTTTCGACGGCCGCAACCTCGCCATCGTCTTCGCCTCGGCCTCCTCCACGCTCGGGTATGACTCGTTCGTCCCTGTAGGCAGTAGATCGTCGAATACGAGCGTCGCCGGCGATGGCGCCGCCGTGAGCACGCCTCGGGCTAGGTTTCCGGCCGGCCGCGCCGCTCGGTCTTGGTCGTTTTGATCTAGACCGTTAGATCAAAATCGGACGGCCGAGATTAGAATTATTTTTTAAAAGCGAATCGGTAGACACGGCGCCGCGTCAGATAATATTTTCTGCGATTTTCGTAAATCATTTTAATTGGCAGTTTTGCAGAAAACACCCTTCATATTGTTTTTATCATTACTTTTTATCTGTTTAGCCAAATTTAAATATTTTTATATATTTGGAATCCTTAGAACCAATACAATATTTTGGCTTCATTAGTTTTCGGTTTTTTCACATTCAAAAATTTCAAATATTCATGTGATTAGTTTAAGTGTTTTGACATAACTTTAGTTAGAAAAATTATTTTTGAGTAAATCAAATTGCTAAAAATTTGTTTAGATGCCCTCTGTGCAATAACCATTTTTACAAATTTTGGTTATGAAATTTTATTACTGTAAACTAAATTTTATTACCCTTTTTATTCAAGTCTAAATAATTGAAAACAAATTTAAATTATTATCATGCATACCTCATAAAAATTCTAAGATATAATTATATTAATTTCCTGAAATTAAATTTTTGCATCTCATGCATATCATATTTTTGTATGATTATATTGCTTGTATGTTTATTTGTGGCTTTATATTTTGTTAGACTATTCGGAGGAAAACGAGAGTCTTTGCAACTGTAACTGTTGTACTCCCGGTTGCCAAGGCAAGTGGCACACCTCATAAAAGTTCTAGTATTTTTGTATGCATGAGTAGTATATTTTCCTAAGCATGTTTAGGACTTAGTAGAAATGCTATGCTAGACCTGTTTAGAATTCCTTATTCCTATGTCTAGGTTCCTATGAAAATACTTAGTAGAATTGTGATGCTATGCAAAACTGTTTTGATAAAATGTTAAATTCTACTAAGTTAAAATCAAACACCTGGGTGGAATTGGTTGCTTGGTTCTATGAGTTGAGTGTTGTCCCCAGGGGTTTTACCTGTGGGATATTCACTTGTGGATGGCCACCCAGGAACAAAGGGATCTGAAGAACTTCGAGTGAAGATTGCTTCCCATGCAGCCATTGCCAATATGGGCTCTGACTTGATCAATTAAGTTGCATGGACTCGCCCTGGCTTAAGAGGTGGTGGTAGAGGAATGTAGGTGGAACGTTTCAGGCCGGCAATGGGAGGGAAAATGCTTCTGAAAGATCTGGTCTCATTCTTCTCCTTTTCCTTAACACTTCCAGAGTGTATAGGATAGTTTGGGTGGAATGGGTACAATGGTGAACATGCACAACCTCTGCAGAGTTAAAATCTAAGTACTTAGCCGTGTCCCCGGAAACGGACAATTGAGCAGCTGAACGAGGACGTCAACGGAGGATTCCACCATTCTAACTTCTAAGTTAAAAACTTGATGGGTGATCAAGGGTAGAATGAGACTAGGGCTTTCATACCATATCTGTCTCAACTAGGTAAAGTTGTTTCAAAGAGTTAAGGAAAAACTTGCTTTTTAGCCTTAAGCTCCACCAGCTAAATAAGCATATAGGTTATAGAGTTATTCTTTTAAGTGTCCACCATAGTGTCACTTGCCAGTTCCATTTTTAAATGGTTCTGACCCACGTTGTTGCAATATTTTTCTTATTGCAGACTGTTCTGATGATGAGTGAGATTTTGCTAAGGGTTTTGAGTCTTCAACCAACATGCTCGCCTGTGGCACATGCTGATGATGGGGACTCCATGAAGAATAATTTTCCGATGTTTACTCTGTTCACTGCTAGCTTTACGCTATGCAATTTGTAATGAATATTTTCTAAGTCTGGATCAGCGTTGTAATAAATTGATACTTTGTTGTGATATTACATCGTAAACTGTGTGTGCAAACGAATCGATCAAGGGATTTGCACAATACAAAGGTACCTGCCATATTTTAAGTGCAGGTACACTACACAATAATTGCATGTTTAAGCATCCCTTTCGGGCCCTCCATTGAAAATGCAAAGCCAACTAAAGAGAGAGAAACTGACACCCGCCAGCCACAGATACGGTACAAGCCGTATGTCAGTAGTGGAACCAGTCTCGCGTAAGCGTACGCATAAAGTCGGTCCGGGCCGCTCCATCAACTCGATGACGCTGGAATCACAAGTGCATGCTTGACGAGGGTGTAACTCGACAAATCCTAGGGTTGTCAACCCCGGGTTGATTGAGGAGGAGAGAAAGAAGCGTTGGTGATCATGACGGCTGACAAGCGAGGCGTTTACCCAGGTTCAGGCTCCAGGAGGATAACACCCTACTTCCTGCTTGTCTGGTATTGATTGCGAGTTGAGGTTACAATGGTGAGATGTCGATCTCGCTAGGATTTGTGGTGGCGGCTATGAGCGTGTCTTTGGACGAGCAACCCTCCTAGCCTTTATAGGTAGGCTAGGTCTCGGGTGAACGGTGCCGATGGCAATTACAGATATGGCAAGAGTCGTATGACCTAACCGACTAGAACTAGGTCACACGATACCCCTAGTGGGCCTTATATGGGCCTCCGTAACCTTGGCGTGGCCCAGGTAGCCTCATAGTAGGGTAGCCGGAGAGTAGCCCCATGTCAGTAGCCCCCGAGTGCTTGGCCGAATCGTAGAGTCGGTCAGAGGACTCCTTCCTCCTAGGCACGCCGCCAGGTTGCTTGTAGTTGAATTTGGACTCGCTTTCCTCAGTCGAAGAGCATGCTCCCGATGGGAGTGAATTCTTCAATCGAACTCCTTTGTCTTGAATTTTTTGGAACTCGCTTTTTTTGGCCTGTTGGCTTACTTGCTTTTCTTTTGCCACCCGATTGATTTCTTCGGGTTCCCGGATCAGCACTTTGGGCACTGGTGATTTCAGCTACGAAGCTTACTACTCGAATCGTGCGTTCGAGTTCTTCCTCAGCTCCGTGTCTTCTTTAGAGCAGTTGCTTTGCTGACGTCAGCTATGACGCCTTGTGGCACGCCTCTGCGCTTGATGGGACGTGACAGGACTGGCCCCACTGTCAGTGTTGACTGTAGTCAGCGTTTGCCGCTTATCTCTGGTTTGGGCGCGAAATTTTCGCGGCGTGATGATGGTGCCTTGATCCCCATGCGTAGTGGACGGAGTGGGCGGCGACGGTTAGTCTCTCCGTATGACACGTGGACGGTTGGATGCTTTTGCTGGGAACTGTTTCTTCGTGAACGGCTGAGATGGGCTGCCCTGTACGGCATAAGTACTGCACCACGGCGCAAATAGCAAGTCATCTTCTCCAATCGCCCTTACCTCCATTCCTTGCGCCATTCTTGCCCCCATCCGAGCTCTTTGCCATTTGTCCTCTCACCTTCCGTGAGCGGTCAACTCCATGGGGAAGTCGAAGGTTGCCTCCAGCGCCGCCGCCGCTGCCGAGGCAGGGGTGATGAAGAAGCCTGACGGCGACTGGCAGAAGTCGTCGGTGAAGAAGGCCGATCTTGAGGTCCTGCGCGCGCAGGGCCTGCTTCCCCCGACGGACCAGGCCACGGTACGTGCTCCTGGTAAGGAGGTGTACCATGCTCCTCGCGAGGGGGAGCGCGTTTGCTTCGTGGATTTCCCTCCACGGGGCTTCGGGTTCCCCCACCACGATTTTGTTCGTGGTCTTCTGTACGCCTATGGGGTTCAGATCCATGATCTGACCCCCAATGGCATCCTAAGCATCACGAGCTTTATCGAGCTATGCGAGTGCTTTATGGGGATCGCTCCCCACTAGGCTTTATGGAAGTCGCTCTTCCTTGTTCGGAAGAACGTGGGGAAGAGCGGGTTGACATACCCAGTGGGTGGCTTCGGCATCCAAGTGCGCGGCGACACCGCGTACTTCCAGATGAAGAAGTCGGATTCCGTCCAAGGGTGGCGGAAGCGGTGGTTCTACATTAGGTGCGACCAGGAGGGTCTCGCAGACTTCAACGGCGAGCGCGAGTTGCGGAAGACGCGTGCTTGGGCGCACCGGCTCGCCGAGGAGGAGAAGGAGTCCGTGAGGCCATTCCTGAGCCTGTTGCGCAACCTGCTCAAGTCCCTGGGGCGCGAGTCGGGCGGCGTCCACCTCATGGCCACTTTCTTCAGGCTGCGAGTCCAGCCGCTCCGCGCTCGCCCCTACTCGATGTGGGCAGTCGAGGGTGCCGGCGACCCGCCACTTGATGACGAGGAGGTGGAGATCAAGGTGAGGGGCATCACTAGCCTCCGAGCCGCAGACCCCTGCAACGTCAAGTGTCCTGTCGCCGTGTACGGGGCGGCGAACCCTGTTCCTGAGGTAAGCTTCTGCTTTTCACTTATTTTCTTGGCTTGATTTCTTGATCTTCTGTTCCTCGATTCGACTTGTCCTTATTTGTTACATGGCCGCTCTTTTCTTGTCAGCCTTCCTCCACTCCCTGAAAACGGACCTCATAACGAGGCGACGTATGTGGAGGAGGAGGGTGACATGTCTTCTTTGTTACAGGGCCGCTCTTTTCTTGTCAGCCTTCCTCCACCCGCCGTCTCTCCGAGTGACGAGGCGGATCAAGAAGAGGAGGAGGAGCCCGCGCGAAAGAAGCAGAAGATGCGGAGTGGCGGCGACTCTGCGACTGCTTCGTCGCCTGTGAAGGATGCGGCTGCTGACTTGGAGGAGGCTGGCATGTCTTCTTCGGGTGCACGGTCTCGGGATGACTGGAACGAGCCCTTGGCTGCCCCTCCTGTCAGCTCTGCGCCACCGCGCGAGTTCGCTCGGATGCCGTCCATCTCCCTGGGGAGAGACGATGACCTCGAGGCCAACAGGTAAGTTTTTCTTTCATTTTTGTTGCGTCGAGTGGCCTTTGCGAGTTTCAGGCTTCGAGTTGATTTTCTCTGAATCTTGTGCCAGCTACCGCTCTGGCGGCGTCAGCTCCCCTCCACGTCAAGTGGAGCATACGTCTACTCCCTCGACCGAGCTAGCTATGCGGGTGGTGGTCGAGGAGCATGCGCGGGCTGGTGGCTCCGTGGCGCCGAGTGGCGCTGCCCCGGCGACTTCGACGGATGCCGACCTCCTGGACCACGTAAGTCCTTGTTCTTGTTCTTGTTCTTCTGTAGTTACATCGGGTGCGCGAACAGCGCTCCCGATGGGAGTAGCCCCCGAAGGTGTGGGTGACTAGGATAGTCGCCCGCAACTTTATAATTTCTTTCTTGTTTTGCAGCCATACTACCGCCAACAGCTTGAGGCAGCCGCTGCCTATGTTCGCCTGGAGAAGGAGAGGGATCAGTTGCGCACCTCTTTGGACCAGGCTACTAAGCGGACTGCAGAGCTGGAGCTGAAGCTTCAGGCTCAGGCGGAGCTGGAGAAAGCGCTGCTCGAGTCGCAGGAGCGCGAGCGTGTGCGGGTCGTCCAGAAGAAGACCCAAGTCGACCGCCTGCTCGCACTCGCCGGCGCCCTTGGAGGTGAATTTTTCGGCTTAACGCCTACTCTTGTCTTTGCTTGATTTGCTTTGTGTTGACTTCTGACTTTTTGTCCAGAGAAATGCGGAGGCACTCCTCCGGATGGCTCGTCCAGTGACGACGTCGACTTGGCCACCGCGGTCGGGTTTCTTGATCGCGTCTGCGCGTATGACTCCGCTGCGCTGCAGAGGTCGACGGCAGCGCTGCAGAATTCGACATGAGCACTGACGACTATGCACCGGAGCATTTTTCCCAGCGCTCCGCCACTGTCTGCCGTCGATGCCCTCACGGCGCCGTTTGAAGACGACGCGACCACCCTCGCGGACTTTACTCGGACGCAGACGGTGAAGGGAATATGCCCTAGAGGCACTTAATAAACAGAGTTTATTGGCAATATCCCAATCGTTCATTATATGTTTTATACCATGCTATAACTGTATTAAGCGGAAACATTAATCCAGGTGTGGTAGATAAACAACCAGGTCCCTAGTAGCCTCTACTAAGACTAGTTTCATTGCGCGATTGATGATCGAGGTTTTCCGATCATAGGGCATGGCGCCGGTCGGCAACGGAAGTCATATCGTTAGGAGTAACAATGTGATGGACATACCTAGTATTTATAGGACATAGTCGTTACGCCTTAAGACCGTGAGATCAACTCTTATTGGTATTCCTGGAAGATACTTTGATCGCACCAAACGTCGTATCTTATTTAGTATGACAATAACGGTGATACTTTTGGGTATCGGAAAGGAGTAGTTGAGACGAGGGGTCAACAACGGGATTTGTCAGTCCGCATAGCCGGATAGATACTCTAGGGCCCACTCGGTGAGATTATGTCAAATGAGTTTGCAAACATGTGACTAGGTCACCAGCTGACATAATATCATAGACGAGTAGAAGATAGCAATGTCGGTAACGAGATCATGCTAGGTATGGAGATATCTGAGAATGATGCTCGGACACGCTAAGTATCGCCATGATAAAGGGGTTAAGACTATACGTCCAGGTTTGATAGATGAAAGTCATTCGTTATATCTCAGGGGTTAATTCATGGGGTCTAGGCCTACGAGTTAGTCGTTGATCATTGAGGAGTCTTGATCATACCTGATATTATATCGAACCGCTAGGGTAACACACTTAAGGGGTTTCGACAAGACAACCGGAAAGGAAAGAGATCACCGGGAACGTCCCGGGAGGGGTCCGATGCAGATCGGGCAGCGCCGAAAGAGTTTTCGGAGCTAGGAAAAATTATATATATTATGTTTGATATTAATTAGTGTAATTAATATGCAAATATGATTTTATATATTTATTTTCGAATTTATTTAGGCTGATTTCCCTAAATGGGCCTTCTAGTCGAAAGAAGGCCCAAGAGGGGGAAAATCCTCAAGGGATTTTTGTGGGGGAGGCTTGGCCGGCCTAGGTGGGCCAAATGGGGCCCACCTAGGGCCGGCGCACCAGCCTTGACCGAACCAGGCATGTGGGATAGTCCCACATTGCCTGGCTGGCAAGGTTGGCTCCCCCTGGGAGCCTATATAAGAAGGGGCACCCCTGGCCTTTTAATTCACCAATTAATTCCCAATTTCTCTCTCGATCTCGTGGTTCCCTTGACAGAGCCGCGCCGAGTAGAGGAGGGGGATCTCTTCCACCATAGCCCGCTGCCGCGCTGCTGGTGTTCCGGTCCAAGTCTTCCGCTGCTCGTCCTGGACTGGAGCTTCGGAGGCCGTCGTCTCCACCGTATGTGTGCGACTCCCTGCGAGGTGCTGCGCTAGCGGTACTCGGAGGCCTACTTCCTCCACCCGACCCCTAGAGGTCGGCTACGTCGTCTTCGTCGTCAACGCTTGTGCGGGAGCGTAATCCCCGCTATTCGGTCTACGAGGGTATGTATTCCGATCTCCGCCGTACTACTATATCTGCATAGTGTAGATCTTGGCTAGTTTAAGGATATCGTTGCTAGGAATTTTTTTGTTTTCTGCACACGATCCCCTTCAGTGGTATCAGAGCCGATCAATCGTAGATATAGCTGTATGCTGTTAGAACCCGTGTTCTGCACGGGGGCACCGTTCCTGTTATTTGCTACCCTCTAGCGTGCACTTGTGATTCCAGCGGCATCGAGTTGATGAAGCGGCCCGGACCGACTTTACGCGTACTCTTACGCGAGACTGGTTCCACTACTGACATACGGTTTGTACCGTATCTGTGGCTGGCGGGTGCCTGTTTCTCTCTCTTTTTTTGGCTTTGCATTTTCAATGGAGGGCCCGAAAGGGATGCTTAAACATGCAATTATTGGATCGTTGTTGTGGTCATAAGGTTCGTAGGTATGAAGCGGTTCTATTTACGAAAGCCCCGAGCCACGTAAAATATGCAAAAGATAAAGTAGAAGCGTCTAACTTTATTTTGCAAGGGCTATGTGATATGGTCAAGGTAGGTTTATTAAATTGTTTATAAACTGCGGGCGCCAAGAAGACCATGGCGTGATGGACTATATCACATTGCATTACATTTGATGTTTTGTGTGCATCTTATATTGTGTGATTGTGTGTATAGTATACATTAGTTACACGGCGGTAGATATATAAGATGATCCCTTCAAAATACCACTAGTGTTCTCCCTCCAACGTGCACCACCAAGAAAGTTCTACGTTATGAGGCAGGCCGTGATGATCGGGTGTCAGACATCTCGTCGTTCGCATACAGTGGGTGTAAGCCATGTTGCACAAGCGTCAGCGTGGAGGTCTTTGGTGGCGAGCCTAGCATATTCAGAAATATGGCCTCGGAACAGGAAGACCGAAAGGTCGAGCACGAGTCACAAAATTGGTGTGGCGGACGATTTTGTCTACTCTTGAAGTTGTGCCGCCGGCTCGGATGATGAGGGGTGGTGCAATGGATGGGGGTCGTGTAATCGCTTAAACGACCAGGAGGGATGTTCGTTTGAGTGGGAGTTCGGATAGTTATTTTAAAAAATACTAGAACTCAGAATATAATGAACAGAGTCTGTTTTGCAAACCTTTGTAGATATTAACCATTGTGATAGCATCTTTTCAAATTAGGCGCATTCCTGCGATTGAGAAACTTAAAAGGTTGGGTCCAAACTTCATAGTTGTATACGTTAGCTTGAGGATACTCCTTGTTTAAACCGTTAGCTCTTCGTGTTACAATAACCGCTAGGAGATAAACCCGGAGATTCCGCTAACAAAAGATAATTTTGATTATCGGATTTTGTGCGGATGATATCATCATAGTCCAGTGCATGCTATGATCTCTGCCTTAGAGAACCAATGGTGGGTACGAGTTATTGAACTCGGGGTACCCCAAACGTTGGGTTGATGAAGTTTATCAGTACGTTGACTGATTTTCTTCTCAACCAAGATGGAAGAGAATACACACATTGAGGGAGCACGTGGCGGTCATACTTAATGACGTATGTTCATGATTAATGAACATTGAGACGCCTCGCTCAGCTCAATCACTGGATGACAGACATCGTTGCCAAGTGCAAATCCTCTGTCATAGACTATGTCATGCAAGGGGAATCGTTCAACTTCATGGTTCTTGATTACGGTGGAAGTATCAAGAAGATGAAACAGATCGCCGGAAGTCATCAATGATGATGGTGTATATATGATATACATGTTATGAATGTTTTAGCTAAGCAAGTGCTCGCAGTAGTGACTAAGTCTTGAACTAGTCATGTTTTGTGAAAAACCAGGTTTACTGCTTGAGTAGCTTGAAAGGATGAGGCGACATTGCGTGTTGATAACGGCAGTCAAGTTGTTGTGACGGCCATAGACACTCTCCCTCTAGAACTACCATTTGAATAAATTCTTTATGATCGGGTGTTGGTATGATTGTTACGAGTGTGTCTCCTCTAGCGAGACACTTGTTCATACATGATAGTGACAAATTTGTGTCCTATATTTATGGAGTAATGATCATATGCCGATTTGAATTTAGATGGTAGAAGCTCCCACATTCATAATATTAATGCCAAAGGATACAAACTTAATAAAGACACCACATATGTGTGGCACTACCGTTTAGTCATGTCAATGTTATATGCATTAGCTCCACACTGGATGGACCTACAAGTCCTAAGATTTGATCTTTTGACACTTGCAAAATAACTGTGACACCGTTTTCGGAAAACGGGCATATAACTTATTGATAGTCATACATGGAGATGTATGTGGTTCAATGAAGTAATTGACGGGTAGTGGAGATCTTTATTTCGTGAACTTCACTGAACGTTTTGAGTATAGCTTGTTGAGAATCATGCATATGGGTGTATGTGAATCAATGAAGTACTTTAACGTGTAGTGGAAGTCTTTATTTCATAAACTTCATGAATATTCCGAGTAGATATATGGATATCCACTCCGGGGAATGTTAGTCTGAATTTTTGATTCGATCAAACAAAGTTCAGAATGAAGTAGGAAATAAACTTAACAAAAAAATCAAATTCCCGCGATGCAAATCGAGGAATGAAGATTTGAGTTATAATGTTGGCACATCATTGGAAGACTTGTGAGAAGAGTTCCACAAATTACGTCGCATGGAACACCATAGTGTTATGGTGTGTTAGGGCGTCGTAATCGCACCCTATCGGATAGTGTGTGGTAAATAAATCTCTTACCGAATTATTGTGATCATTAGAGTCATATGGTAGAAACGTAAACACTCACGTTAGCAAATAGGTAAACCATTTGAATCCATGGAGACAATGCCATATGAGTAATGGTGTGGCTTTTAGCCTGGATTGTCGTTTCAGCAATTTAGTGTTTCGATGTAATCGAACCTAAAATGGATTAATCTTTGTAGTGTACCCTACCTAAAGAGTTAGTTGGGTACATGTCTCACGACATAGGCAAAATCTTTGCCGGGATATACCTTGCGAAATAAATATTTTCTTGTCCGAGGGTATAAGTGAGAAAGAAAGTAGAGCAAGACGAAGTTGGTGAACTTCCTCTCCAAACATCAGAGTGACGCAATCGAAAGTGTTTTCGGTGTCAGGCTCCACAGCTTGAAAAAGCTGATGATTCAAAATCATGATGTTCAGAGCTCATACTAAGAGCGTAGGCATACGAGGTTGTGTTCCACACTGTGTGTTACGACAATCTTGTTATGAAGGTCATATTAATGGAATATGATAGACCTACGAACTACGAAGAAGAGATGGTGGACCTAAGTCCGAGAAATGGCTATGAGTCATTTATGATGCGAAATAAAATCCATATATGATTACCAGGTAATGACTTGGGAGATCTTCTTGATGGCATCTAGGATGTTGATAGTATATGGAATTTTATGAGAGAGTAGACATTGACAAGATTCGATTTGTCGTGAAACAGTTCCGACAGACCACATGAGAGTTTGTCTCAAGTGGCGAAGCCTAAATCTATTCTGGGTCGTTTAGCAATTACTATAATTTCGAATGAGAAATTGATAGATGGATGAGAAAACCATGGTTCTTAATAGTGTCATTAAGAATGGTTTGTAATCCTGAGGATGCTAAACATGTATGCAAAATTCGGTGGTCCATTCATGGGCTGAAGCAAGCATATCGGAGCTGGAATCTTCACTTTGATAATGTGATCAAAGGATTTTGGAGTTGTCCAAAATAGTTGAAGAAACCTACATTTGCAAAGAAGTGAGTGGGAGCAAAGTAGCTTTCCTTGATCTTATATGCGGAAGGAATATTTGAGTGGGAGCTAAGTAGCTTTTCCTTGATCTGATATGCGGAAGGCATATTTGAGTGGGAGCTAGGTGTCATTTGTGATTCTGTATGTAGCGACATATTGAATGACACAAATCCTCTAGTAGAGTGTAAAGGATTATTTAAGTGATTAAATTTTCTATGAAATGAAGTTAGGAGTATTAGGCATCCGATTTATAATTGTATAGATCAGAGGGGGCTTAATAACATTAAGTCGGAGTATTTCCTAAGTCAGGATTCTGAAGTGTTTCAGAAAAGGACAAGCGAAGAAAGAGGTTCTTGCTTGTATGACTAGGTAAAAGATTAAGTTAATCTTGACTTTTTCAGTGATAGAAAATGATGTTCGACATTCTCTATGTATCACACATAGAGTCTATCAGGCTGAAAGCTCGACTTGGTGTGACCCGAGTTCTTGGTTGAAGAACAGGTTCTAGAGTGATCCTTGTGTGGATCAATGAACAAACGTTAAGTTTATTCTTCAGTGTCTATGAGAACTGAATATAGGTTTTCTAGTAACGGGTAAGAGTGGAATGGCAACTTGCCGTAAAGCGGTTACGATGATGCAAGTTATTACACTGACCCATACGACTAGAAATCTCATATAGGAGATGTCCTTTGTTTTGAAGATAGACATGGTTAGTTTGCGAAGTCGCATATGAATGCACTGTCGCATAATCTACATAGGTATAGAAATATATCGCGACATTAGAAGTAGCAAGTCTGATTGGACTGAGCAGTTTTCTGAGCGTAGGTGGTCCCCTTAATAGATCTCTTAGACTTTTAAGGCGCATGCTACGCGAATGCTCGAGTCTCACTCTATCCACTGGGATATATTTCACCGTCATCGTAAGATACGGGTTTATGTCAAACTAGGTGACATAGAAGTGTTGCAAAGCACATATAGATCTCAATGTGTGAGATCTATTGACTGTATTCCTCTTCCACGAGGCGAGCAGGCACCAAGATGCTATGGGTGTTGAGCTTTTACCAGGTTGTAAACTAGATTAAGTGTTACTCTAGTGCAAGTGGGAGACTGAAGGGAATATGCCCTAGAGGCACTTAATAAACAGAGTTTATTGGCAATATCCCAATCGTTCATTATATGTTTTATACCATGCTATAACTGTATTAAGCGGAAACATTAATACAGGTGTGGTAGATAAACAACCAGGTCCCTAGTAGCCTCTACTAAGACTATTTTCATTGCGCGATTGATGATCGAGGTTTTCCGATCATAGGGCATGGCGCCGGTCGGCAACGGAAGTCATATCGTTAGGAGTAACGATGTGATGGACATACCCAGTATTTATAGGACATAGTCGTTACGCCTTAAGACTGTGAGATCAACTCTTATTGGTATTTCTGGAAGATACTTTGATCGCACCAAACGTCGTATCTTATTTAGTATGACAATAACGGTGATACTTTTGGGTATCGGAAAGGAGTAGTTGAGACGAGGGGTCAACAGCGGGATTTGTCAGTCCGCATAGCCGGATAGATACTCTAGGGCCCACTCGGTGAGATTATGTCAAATGAGTTTGCAAACATGTGACTAGGTCACCAGCTGACATAATATCATAGACGAGTAGAAGATAGCGATGTCGGTAACGAGATCATGCTAGGAATGGAGATATCTGAGAATGATGCTCGGACACGCTAAGTATCGCCATGACAAAGGGGTTAAGACTATACGTCCAGGTTTGATAGATGAAAGTCATTCGTTATATCTCAGGGGTTAATTCATGGGGTCCAGGCCTACGAGTTAGTCGTTGATCATTGAGGAGTCTTGATCATACCTGATATTATATCGAACCGCTAGGGTAACACACTTAAGGGGTTTCGACAAGACAACCGGAAAGGAAAGAGATCACCGGGAACGTTCCGGGAGGGGTCCGATGCAGATCGGGCAGCGCCGAAAGAGTTTTCGGAGCTAGGAAAAATTATATATATTATGTTTGATATTAATTAGTGTAATTAATATGCAAATATGATTTTATATATTTATTTTCGAATTTATTTAGGCTGATTTCCCTAAATGGGCCTTCTTGTCGAAAGAAGGCCCAAGAGGGGGAAAATCCTCAAGGGATTTTTGTGGGGGAGGCTTGGCCGGCCTAGGTGGGCCAAATGGGGCCCACCTAGGGCCGGCGCACCAGCCTTGACCGAACCAGGCATGTGGGATAGTCCCACATTGCCTGGCTGGCAAGGTTGGCTCCCCCTAGGAGCCTATATAAGAAGGGGCACCCCTGGCCTTTTAATTCACCAATTAATTCCCAATTTCTCTCTCGATCTCGTGGTTCCCTTGACGGAGCCGCGCCGAGTAGAGGAGGGGGATCTCTTCCACCATAGCCCGCTGCCGCGCTGCTGGTGTTCCGGTCCAAGTCTTCCGCTGCTCGTCCTGGACTGGAGCTTCGGAGGCCGTCGTCTCCACCGTATGTGTGCGACTCCCTGCGAGGTGCTGCGCTAGCGGTATTCGGAGGCCTACTTCCTCCACCCGACCTCGGGGTCATCTTCGTCATCTTCGTCGCGCCGAGTTCTCCGCGACCTAGAGGTCGGCTACGTCGTCTTCGTCGTCAACGCTTGTGCGGGAGCGTAATCCCCGCTTTTCGGTCTATGAGGGTATGTATTCCGATCTCCGCCGTACTTCTATATCTGCATAGTGTAGATCTTGGCTAGTTTAAGGATATCGTTGCTAGGAATTTTTTTGTTTTTTGCACACGATCCCCTTCAAACGGTACGCGGCTCCGAGCTCACCTTCCAGCTTCTGCTTGGTCACCAGGTCGCTGGCGACTTCGACAAAGTTGTTAGCGGCTTCCGTCGAAGGCCTGACGGCAAGACCGCGTCCCTTAGCGGGGTGAAGGCGCGGGCTACACAGCTGGCTGTGAAGCTTGTGGCCACCTTCAAGAGGGGGATCGCCAAGGCAATCGAGGCGGCAGCTGCTCGAAGGAGTCGCTCCCGATCGGAGTCCGCTGCATAGAAACTTTTTAGTGTAGGACTTGGTACTCATAGTAGTCTGTGCTTGAGTCTGCTTCTTTTAATGACTTATATTTTGTCGGGTCTTCTGGCCTTGAACTATCTTTTGTGCTGAATTATATGTTCCTTCACTTCAACTTTGATTTGGTTGAGAAGTCGCCTTTTTGTATTGACACTGCATATTCGTGACAGACTGACGTGCACGGAACCACTTCCATTGCTGCGGCGACTGGCGCGAGTGGCGAGGGAGGTTCTCGCTCGACTGCGCCTTTGCGCCGTCGTCGATCAACACTAGCTCCTCATCGAAGCACGAACGACCAATGGCTGATCACCTACATGAGGAACAAGGTGGTCGACCTCGAGGCGAGTCTGAAGCGTGCCGAGTTGGAGTTGGAGCGCTCTAAGTCGCGCCCTGTCGCGGAGTTCTCTCAGCGCGAGGACTTCTTGCTTGGCGAGATTGATCTGATCAGTCCACAACTGCAAGGTTGGTAGCATTTTGTCTTTGACTTCCTCCTTGCGATTTGTGGATTGTAACGCTAGTAGTTTCTTGATGCAGATGTGAACCCTGATTGGCAAGCTGAGCAGGCTCGGGTCAAAGAGCGGGTCACCCGGGAGGCAACTGGCGGTTCACACGAGGCGCGCCACTTCTGGTCGAACAGATTGAGAGGGCGTATCCTCACGTGTATTCTTAATCGTACTTGGCGGGCTGCTTTTCTCCTGGAAGGTTGCAGGAAGACCCTCTGGCACATCCATCGCGTGTACTTCCCGCACAATGGGCAGCCCCACGAGCTGGCCACATTGATGGAGAGGTTCCGCAAAGGTGATGCGTTGAAGGAGGTTGTCGACGCCCAACTCGTCGCCGGGGCGAACGCGGCGTTGGCGTA
This sequence comes from Poa annua, assembly GCA_026929855.1. Classification (NCBI taxonomy): domain Eukaryota; kingdom Viridiplantae; phylum Streptophyta; class Magnoliopsida; order Poales; family Poaceae; genus Poa; species Poa annua. The sequence continues at coordinate 115,749,004 of CM049428.1, read as the reverse complement.
CGTCCGACTGCACCGGCCAAATCTTCCTCTGGAGAGGTTGTTAGGTGGCCTGCCTGGGGATGACGATTACGCTGATACCTTGCCAGCTGCGCGCCAGATGATTTAAAAGGTCCAAAAGCTTAGTGAGCGCCTCGTAGGGCCACTCGACGCGCCAAAGGATGAGCCTGCAGATTAGGGGTAGCAATCTTCTGTTCTTCAGGGTTAGTTATAGGAGGCAAATTTGCCAAATGTAAATATCAATGTATGAGGTTGAGGGAGCCCCCGAGTAAGCAAGTTGAAATTGTATGCATTACTGTGCGAATATATGTTGTGCACCCTCGAGTGGACTTAGTGCGACTTAGGCCTAGTACTTGTGCGACGTGGCCCGAGTGCATCGAGCGCGGGTCTTCACCTGTGCGACGCAGCCCCCGAGTGTATTGGGTGGTGGACCAGGTCTTTGTCGTTGACTTGTATGGCACAGCCCCCGAGTATTTCGAGTGGTGGACTAGGATTTCAAGTGATACCTGTAAAGCGCAGGCCCCGAGTGTATCCGACGGCGGCCAAGGATTTTTTGACTTGACCTGTGTGGTGCAGCCCTCGAGTGGTTCGGGTGGTGGCCTAGGATTTTACTAGTAGGGCATGTATGGCGCAGCCCCCGAGTAGTTCGAGTGGCGGCCTAGGACTTCAAGTGATACCTGTAAAGCGCAGCCCCCGAGTGTATCCGGCGGCGGCCAAGGATTTTTTGACTTGACCTGTGCGGCGTAGCCCCCGAGTGGTTCGGGTGGTGGCCTAGGATTTTACTAGTAGGGCCTATATGGCGCAGCCCCCGAGTAGTTCGAGTGGCGGTCTAGGACTTCAAGTGATACCTGTAAAGCGCAGCCCCCGAGTGTGTCGGGTGGTGGCCTAGGATTTTTGACTTGACCTGTATGGCGTGGCTCCCGAGCGGATTGGGTAGCGGCCTAGGATTTTGCTTGTAAGGCCTGTATGGCGCAGCCCCCGAGTGGTCGAGTCACAACCTAGGCTTTTGACTTGACCTGCATGGCGCTGCCCCCGAGTGGTGCGATTGGTGGCTTAGGTTAGGGATTGCTTTGACTGGAAAAGTAGAGGGGAGAGCTTGTTCCATAAATCACTTTATTGATTCTTGCGAGCATGCCGCCTCGTTAAAACCCTTCCAGTCCCCTTAGGTACCCTGGTAAGGGAAAGAGTGCGTCTGAAACCTGTCGCCTTGACATGCTTTCTTTGGTACAATGATTGAGTCGACTAGGCGTAGAAACGATGAAGCTGTGCGACGTTCCACGGGTTGCTGCAGGCTGCTCCCGTCTTCGAGTCCTTTAGGCGGTAGGCTCCGTTGCCAATTGCTTCTGTCACAATGTACGATCCCTCCCATGGGGAGGCGAGCTTGTGCACCTTCTTCTGCTTGAGTCGGAGGACTAGGTCGCATGCGACGAATGCCCTTGGCCGTAGCCTCCGTCCATGATAGTTGCGCAGGTCTTGTTGATACACGGCTGATCGTGCCAGGGCGATGTCGCGGGCTTCATCCAGGATGTCCATGTTGTCTTCGAGTGCTTCTTCTGCATCCGACTCATCGTAGGCAACCACTCGTGGTGCGTCGAACTTGATGTCGCATGGCAGCACCGCCTCTTCACCATACACCATGAAGAATGGAGTGTTCAGGGTGGACCTGTTTGGCGTGGTTCGCAGGCTCCAGAGTACTGATGGCAGTTCTTCGACCCATGCGCCCACGGCTCGTCTCAGCGGTACTCGCAGGCGCTTCTTGATGCCGTTGCAGACTAGACCATTGGCTTTCTCGACTTGCCCATTGGATTGCGGGTGTGAAACAGATGCATAATTGAGCTTGATGCCTTGATCAGAACAGAAGTCCTTGAATTCTTCGGCTGCAAAGTTCGAGCCATTGTCCGTGATGATGCCGTTTGGTACTCCGAATCTGAAGATGATGGATCTGATGAAGTTGAATGTTGATGATGCAGTCGAACTCGTGATAGGCACGGCTTCGATCCACTTGGTGAATTTGTCAACTGCAACCAGGAGATGAGTTTGTCCTCCGGGTGAGGACTTCTTCAGCGGGCCTACCATGTCCAGTCCCCATTGGGCGAAGGGCCAGGCTAGTGGTATTGTCTTTAGCGCGGACGCCGGTGCGTGTGGATTGTTGGCGAACTCTTGGCACCCGGGGTACTTCCTTACTAGATCTTTTGCGTCTTGCATAGCTGTTGGCCAGTAGAACACGACTCGTAGCACTTTGGCCACCAAGGCCCGACTGCTGGCGTGATGCCCGCAGATGCCGGCGTGAATGTCAAGTAGGATAGCTTGGCCATCGACTGGATCCACGCACCTTTGTAGAATTCCTGAGATGCTTCTCTTGTATAGTTCACCATTGATGACGGTAAATCTTTTGGAGCGCCGAATGATGCACTTGGCTTTGACTGGATCGGTTGGCAGCCTTTGGTGCAGTATGTAAGCTAGATATGGCCCCGTCCATGTGGCTTCGACCAGCATGACTTCCATGGGTTCTTTTTCCTTGCTCGGCGGGTTGGCAGTGCTCGTTGCCGGTGCAGACGGGATTGTTGCGGGTCGAGTCTTAATGGACCTTTGCGTGATGCGCTCGAGGAAGACGCCGGGTGGAACTGGTACCTTGTCTGGTCCCATGTTTGCGAGGGTGTCGGCTTCTTTGTTGCTGTCATGGCCGATGTGTCGCAGCTCACAGCCGTCGAATGTACACTCCAGCTGGTTGTACAGGTCTCTGTAAGCGATCATGTTGTCGGCGATGGCGTCGCAGGACTTCATGGTTTGCTGTACGACGAGGTAAGAGTCTCCGTAGATCATGAGGTGAGTGGTGCCGTAGTTCTTGGCAATCCGCATGCCGTGGATCAGGGCCTCGTACTCTGCTTCGTTGTTCGAGGGTGTTGGGAAGTCCATCTGCAGAACATATTTCAGTTTGTCGCCTTTAGGGGAGATGAGGACGACTCCTGCCCCTGCCGCTTTGAACTTCTTGGAGCCGTCAAAGTACATTGTCCATGCGTTGGACAAGTCGGGGACATGTGGTAGTTGAGCTTCTATCCACTCGGTGGTGAATTCCGGGAGGACTTGGGCCTTGATCGACTTCGGGTGAGCATACTTCAGCCCCTAGGGTCCTAGTTCGACAACCCACTTGGCGACTCGTCCTGTCGCGCGTTGGTTCGTGAGGATGTCTGCTAGCCCAGAGGAGCTTACCACCGTGATCGGGTGCTCGGAGAAGTAGTGGACGACCTTTCTGGAAGTCATGAAGACCCCGTAGGCCAGCTTCTGGTAATGCGGGTAGTTCTGCTTGGACAATGTCAAGACTTCGCTGAGATAGTAGACTGGTCTTTGGGCAGGGTGACTGTGCCCTTCTTCTTCTCGCTCCACTACGAGTACAGTGCTCACCACCCTGTTGGTTGCTGAGACGTACAAGTATAGCGGCTCGTTCTCCAGTGGTGCTACCATGACTGGGGAAGTCGTCAGGGTCTTCTTGAGCTGGTCGAATGCCTCTTGCGCTTCTTCTGTCCACTCGAACTTGTCCGTATTCTTCATCAGTTGGTAGAAGGGCAGGGCCTTCTCACCCAACTTACTTATGAACCGGCTGAGAGCTGCGACTCGGCCAGCTAGTCGTTGTACCTCACGGAGTTTGGTTGGTGCTGGCATTTTGAGTATGTTCTGCACCTTCTCAGGGTTTGCTTCAATTCCTCTCGAAGACGAGGTACCCCAGCAGCTCTCCGGCTGGCACTCCGAAGACGCACTTCTCTGGGTTCAGCTTGATCTGATATTCATCCAGCGCCGCGAAGACCTTGCGGAGGTCGGCGACTAGGGTGTCTTCCTTTTGGGTCATGACGACGATGTCGTCGACGTAGACTTGGACAATTTGCCCGATGAGACCCTTGAGGCATGCTTGCATTGTACGCTGATATGTAGCGCCGGCGTTTTTTAACCCGAAGGGCATTGTCTGGTAACAAAAGACGCCGTCGGGTGTGATGAATGCCGTTTTTTCTTCGTCGTCGACGTTTAGTCTGATCTGTTGGTAACCTGAGTAGGCGTCAAGGAAAGACAGGCGCTCGCAGCCTGCTGTCGAGTCGATGATCTGGTCTATCCGCGGGAGCGAAAAGTGATCCTTGGGGCAGCATTTGTTGACGGCGGTGAAGTCGACGCACATGCGTAGTTTATTCGTCTTCTTCTTCTCTACTAGGACAGGGTTGGCGACCCAGTCCGAGTCTTTAATTTCTCGGATGAACTTGGCGTGCAGCAGTGGGTCGATTTCCATGGTGATCGCGTCCCGCTTGGGCCCGGAGAAGCGTCGCATGGCTTGTTTGACGGGTATGGCGTCCTTGTGAACTTTTAAGGAGTGCTCGGCGATATTCCTTGGTATTCCTGGCATGTCAGAGGGTTGCCATGTAAAGATTTTCCAGTTCGCACGTAGAAACTCGACGAGCGCGCTTTCCTATGCGGGGGTCAAGCTCGATGATACTTTGACCGTCTTGCTGATGTCACTCGGATGGACTTGGTGGGTTGTTGTGTCATCGTTCGTGTTGAAGGGGACATCCTTGGCTGGCTTCTTACGGGGTGGAAAGACGGTCTTGTCATTGTGGGCTGATATGGCCTTGAAGTGCTGCTCTTCGACCCCGAAGAACTCAAAGATCCTGCTGAACTCGCGGTCGCAGCTGTTGGAGTGGTCGAAGTCGCCGTGCACCGTGATTATTCCTTTGGGCCCAGGCAACTTGATCATCAGGTAGGCGTAGTGCGGTAATGCCATGAACCTGGCGAAGGTTGGGCGCCCAAGTATGGCATGGTATTGTGACTTCCAGTCGACGACCTCAAAGTCGATCGACACTTTCCTGAAGTGCTCGGGTGTGCCAAGTATGACGTCGAGTGTGATCGTTCCCATGGGTGTGATTGCTTGCCCTGGTACTAGGTCAGGGAAGGTGGTCTCAGACTCCGGCAGCTTCTCTATTGACTTGTTCATCCTTCTCAGGGTGTCGGCGAATATGATACTGATACCACTGCCTCCATCCATGAATACCTTCTTCAGTTTGTAATCTCCGATCAGGGCTTCAACGACTAGGGCGGCGTGCCCGGGTCGAGGTACATCTGACGGGTGATCTGCCCTGAAGAATGTGATTGGTGTCTCTGACCCTCTCAGGTAGTTTGGTACTGCACGTGGGCAGGTGGTGGCCCGAAGGACTTGGCGGGTGATGAGCTTTTGCGCCCTGTTTGAAGGACGTCATTTCTGTATCATGTTGAGTTGTCCCCGCGCGGCTGGGTACGCGTCGTGTGCCATTGGCTGGGCTTCTTGTTGCTGCTGCTGTTGGGGGAAGGCTCCTGCTGCCTGTGTCGGGTTATTGTTCGCGGGTGCTGCCTGGATAGCAAGCTGTGCGGCTGGCTGCAGCGCCGACACAGGAGTAATGATATGCTGCATGGCCTCGTAGATCTTGCGTGCTTTACGAAAATCCTTCAACAGGTGGTTGGCGCCCCATTTGCCTGTTTCCGGGTTGCGTAACATGTGATGCTTGCAAGGTTGCGCCAACTCCTCAGCTGGTGTCAACGCGCGTCTTTAGTCGCGCTTCTGGCCTCCGTCGTTGCGGCTGATGCTACCGCCGCTGCAGCTGTATTGTCCTGGGTCGGACTGTCGACCCTGATCGCTGTTGCGGCTGTATTGGCAACCTTGATCATATTGGCGATTGCTATCGCGTGCATCGTCACGGGGGGTTTGATATCCCGCTGCTACTAGCTCGATCGAGTCGAGGTTGGTGAAACGTGGTTTCTTCTTCTGGCGTCCATCCCGCCAGTTACTTGTTCCGGCTTTGTTCTTCGGAGAGTTGTCACGGACGTAGTCCTCTCCTTCGGCCCACTGGTTGGCTATCTTCATGAGCTCGATCATGGTTTTCGGCTGGAGCCTACTGAACTCTTCGCGGAGGTCGCGGCGAGAGACGCCATGCTTGAACGCATCCATCACCCGGTCTTCTGAGACGGCTTCCATAGTGTTGCAGAGAAGTGTCCACCGTTGGAGGTATGACCGGAGCGACTCATCCCTTCCTTGTTTGCAGGCTTGCAACTCTATGTAGGTTGTTCGCCTCGTGTACGTTCCAAGGAAGCTTTTGATGAAAGTATCTTGGAATTCTTCCCAGGTTCTGAATGAGTCCTTAGCTTGTGTTGACTTCGATTTTGTCTTGACTGTAAATAATAAATTGACACTCACGAATTTAGATAAAATAATTCAATATGCTAAAAAGGTGCTTCGTATGATTCAAAATAAATAAAATAAATGTATCTACATATCGCCCTTATTAGCGATAGTGGTCCGATATTAACCTAAAATTCTCAATATCGATAATGATATTAAATTTGCAGAAATATTAACCATTGGAAAAAAGTTGACTTTATTCCGACAATATGAGGGATTATGGTCATGTTTCATTATACCAAAATAAATGACAAATCATCTACAAAAGATTTGAAGAATAAATAATGTAATACACGATGAAAATTAATCACTAGAATTAATATCAAGCTATCTGATTTGTGTATTGTACACAACGTGCAACTATAATCACGTGCATGCATGGATTTCCCAGTGCCTTGACTAATCAAACATTAAGTAATAATTAGTCTATGCCCCATAAGGCAGCAGGCCATCAGCCCATACGTTGCGCTCCACATTTCGGTAAGCCGTTAAACAAAAGGAAAAATAGAAAGAAAGAAAAGGAGGAGCGTACAACCGCTCACTAGTGGAAATTGGGGCTCCAGTCCCGATTCCAGAGGGCCTGTAGTCCCGGTGTAGCAACCGGGACTACCAAGGCGGGACTAGAGCCCCCCTTCGTCTCGGCTCAGCACAAACCGGGACCGGAGCCCCCCCACCAATCAGAGCTCCGCACGTGGAGGGGGCAGGGGCGCGCAAGGGCGAACCCTTTAGTCCCGGTTCGTGTTACGAACCGGGACTAGGGTTTATTTTTTTTAGATTTCAGGATTTTGTTTTTATTTTCATTTCAGTGCTTTGTTTTTTTTTTATTTTGACCGGTTTTCTGGGTAGGGGTTTCGGATGGTACCATGTCGATGCGTCGGGGGTAGGGGTTTCGGATGCTACAGCTTCGATGGGCGAAAAACACGTATAAATTATTATACGAAACTAGATGAAGTTGCATCATGCATATATACAATTACATGAAGATCATAACACATATACATTTAAGTACGCGTGGTACATGAATATCACGTTTCCCGGTTCCAGAGACTTAGAAATATTTTGTTACATGGAGATCACTATATATTACATGTCCGCACTAGTCAACATAGTGGTACTCTCCGGTCTCCGGTATGACTTCGGTGAGGTAAAATCCCGTCAACTCCTCTGCAATTGCCCTGAAGCGGGTCTTTATTGGTAGCTCGTTGCGCTTTCTTACCAACTGTAAAAAAATGATATCACAATGAATACATGAGATATGAAATGAATAAAACTCATCACGATTGATGATACAAAAATATTGTTGTGACTAGAGCTTTACGTACTTATACTTCTTTTGCTCTTCAAACTCTCGTTGACCACAGTGTGCATGTACTCGCAAACGAAGAATCCACATAGATCAGTACCGGTTGGCTGTTTAAGACAAGTCTATAGAAGAATAAAATTTAATCAAATAATAATAAAGTATGATAATGGTGCATGGGCCTAGTTATAGTACTACTTACATCGTTAGTACGCCAGCGCAGTTTCTCTGGCCATCCACTATTCGGATGTTCCGCGAGGAACATTTTCCAAACGCTGCATGACAAGAAACTGAATGAATGAGTCATAAATTCCTTGATATTAGGAAATGAACGAAAGAGGCGATAAGAAAAAAAAGTACCTTGCCACCAAATCAAAACAGGTCTTGTATTGTTTAGGGCATCTTCTTAACGAGTCAAGGACAACAATTTCTCCTTTCCGCAAGTCAATAACGATAAGAATGTAGTGGTAGCTGCGCACGTTTATAAATAGTCATGCATAAATAATCAATTAAACTTAACATCGGGTGAGAAAAATAGAATGTGTAATAAACAGTAACACTCACTTGAAGTTGTAAGGCCATAATATATATTTTTTGTAAGCTTGTCGCTTAAAAAACATTAGCAAATTTCCCGGTGTATCCTTGTTAACTAGTGGATCAATTATGTTATCTTCATGCATTATAGAGGGGTCAATGAACCCAATGTGGTTGATTTTCTTCTTCTTGCATTCGAGCATCTTCATTCTGCGTAATAAAGCACACAAAATATTATAGAGAGGATTATCACAGACAATGAACGAGTAGAGCTAATTAAAACATTAAATTACAGGAATAGATGACTTACATACAATATGAACTTATGATGTTTTTGTCGAGAGCCCGGAGATTGTATAACTGAAAGATTTCGGCGAAGTAAAGGACAACGGAGTATTCTTGGAAATAATGCTCTTCCTTAACTGCCATCTGGAGAGCGACTTTATCCGTCTCCTTTACGGTATGCTTGTACCATGCTTGAAATTGACGCATTCTTGTGGGTAAGTCGCCGTCAACAAAATTCTCCCCGTGAACATAAGTACGAACAACATCCGCGAAGGGGATATCATCTCCCGAATATACCAGCTCCCGCACATTGATGTTTTTGAGAACTCTGTCATCAAGCACCTTGAGCGGGGGGGGGGGGGCGACTGTGCGTCTTGTTTTTTAGTACCATTCTCTGCCTTCCATTGCAACAATTCAAGTGTGGTACCTAGCTTTTTCTGATCATTTTGACAAGTTGGGTATAACAATTTGGCGTGATCAGCTAACATACGCTCCAACTTCAACCTTTCGTTTTCACTTCCACAGTCCATTTGTGCATCACGAATGGCCCGACGAAGATCATCGTCGGGCTCATCAATAATGGGATCTTCTTCAGTTTCGTCTTCTCCCATTGTAGTATCACTGAACCAAGGATACTTGTCATTATCCTCCTCTTTTTCATTTTCTTCCATGATAACCCCTGTTTCTCCGTGCTTGGTCTAACAATAATAACCAGGCATAAAACCATTATGCAAGAGGTGTGAGTGAATGACTTTTGAGGTAGAGTGCTCACTCATATTCTTGCAGGCACTACATGGACAACGAATAAAACCGTTCTTCGGCTTGTTTGCCTCAGCCATATGGAGAAAATTATGCATGCCATCAATAAACTCAGGACAACATCGGTCACCGTACATCCATTGTCGGTTCATCTGTATTACATAAAAGTATATCGAACCCCATTATTACACTACTGTCATAAATAATATGTAAGAGCAAATTAATTAATACAATGTCATCCATTAAAATAAGAGTAGAGTATTGACAAGCGGTAATACATAGTTCTCATAAACATACATTAACTGAAACAAATATAAAAATTATCTAAAGAATTTAAATCCAACAACAAATGCGATCAAAATCGCAACTAAGGTAAATACTGAACCCACAGCATAATGATACCAAGCCTCCCGATTAATGGCATATTTTCTAATCCTTTTTATCTTCAAGCGCATTGCATCCATCTTGATCTCGTTACCATCGACCACGTCGGCAAGTTTGAGCTCTAATTTCATCTTATCTTCTAAGCATTGAAAATAAAGAGCTTCACTTCTTTTCAATTTTGCTTTCAAATCATTGTTTTCTTTATCCAAAAACTCGACAATAGGATCAGGTTCAATTTCTGGTTCAACTACCTCCTAGATAAAAATAATTCTATGTCAAGTTGGTCGCCATAATTGTCAGAAACATAGAATGAAATAAATAGTTTTGAAAATATACCACATCCGAATCATAGACCGGACGAGGACCGACGGGGACGGATATCAGAACCATGACACTATACATATAATACAAGTTAGAAAATTATACAAGTAGTAACTATGCATCTAAATCATAAAAGCTATGTTTTTAAAATAAAATAAAATAAAATAAAATATAGAGGCTCACCGAGGTGGTGACGGGACGGCGCGGGCGATCGACGTCGATAAGGCTCCTCACCACACTAAAACACATAAATCATTATTTTAGTTTGAGAACAAATTGCACATATACAAAAATGAGATCATAACTTAGGCATTACATCGAACACCTTGCTTGCACAAAAAAATTGAAATGAGCAAAATGAGCTAAATAAGCAATGCCGGAAAGAGAATGAAGAGGCTAACCGTGGGGTGTCTTCAATCTCTCCAAATGGTGTAAAAATATTGTGTATTATCTAGGCTTGGGGAGAGAAAAAGGAGAAGATGTAGAGAGAAAATTTGCGAGCTCAAACTCGGGCTAAAAATGGAGTTGGCTCGGGCTGGAAGAAGCTGATATAGGTGGACCTTTAGTCCCGGTTTGTGTTACGAACCGGGACTAAAGGTCTCTGGCGCTGGGGCCCGCCTCTGCTGCCGCATGCGGTGAACCTTTAGTCCCGGTTCGTAACACGAACCGGGACTAAAGGTCCCTCACAAATCCAGCGGTGTGGCTCTCACCCCTTTAGTCTAGGTTCAAAAAATGAACCGATACTAAAGGGGTGAACCAAAAGATCATTTTCTACTAGTGGCTCAATCCCACGATGTTGAACGTGGGAGCGTCTCCCGCATCGAGCCAAACTCCCGTCGCGCTACTCCTATAAATACCAAGGTGTAGACGCAGTACAAGGGGATCATAAATTTATACAGAAACCAGTCCATCGCTGGCTCATCCCCCGATCGAATTGCTCATACACGTTGATACTCCCCAATACCAGTGATGTCAATACAATCACTCGCCATAGCCCGAGACCATCTCCATATACCATCGTCATTCATCCCAAAATCATCAGTCGATCATACACCCAGCACTCATACACACATACACTGCTGTTGATCACACGAACACTGCCGCCGGCCGGCCGCACCGCCACAGTTCTTCACTCGCTGAGAAGAAAGGTTTGAAGAAGGTGAGAGATGTGATATTTGCATTGCTACTTGGCTGGTCATATTGACACACGCCATGGAGACTCTCCTCATATTCTAAAATTGCTGCATATTATCCCACTCTTGACACCAGAGAAGAAAGGTTTGAAGAAGGTGAGAGATGTGATATTTGCATTGCTACTTGGCTGGTCATATTGACACACGCCATGAAGCCTCTCCTCATATTCTAAAATTGCTGCATATTCTTCCACTCTTGGTTTTGGTCATATTGACACACACGATAGAGTTATCTTATTAAAATCATGAAAAGCAAGCTCTTGTCTTGGTCATATTGACACAAGCCAGGCAACATTATATTTTATACTTACAAAATTGTCTCTTAGTTTGGTCCTGTTGACACAAACTAAGTTGCTCTAAAGTTAACATATCTATAATTTCTTAAAATCCATTGAAGTTCTTGGTTTGGTCATGTTGACACAAACCAAATTACTTTGCAAACTATGTCATATCGAAATTATCAAATGTTGTGCTTGGTTCGATCATATCGACACAAACCAAGTTACTTTACAAACTATGTCATATCAAATCATCAAATTGTGTGCTTGATTTGGTCATATTGACATAAGCCAAGTTGCTACTAAAATAAATTCATAGTATCCATAAATTAGTCTAAAATATAATTGACTTCCATATTCTGGATACACGCATGTTAAAATAAATACTTAAATCAACTATACATGCAAGATTGCTTAAAATCTAGCCTTAGTCTAAAAAGGCTAGTACTATATTTGATGGTACAAAAGAATTAGTGCATGTAGATGATCGCTGCACATGCATATGCACACGCTTGGCCTATGGCTAATTTGCATGCATCATCCCGGATACTCTTAGTTGGCTAGTATAAAAAATGAAGCCATCTCACCAATAAACATCAAATCTATGTATGCTCAGCCAATTAAATAAACTAAGTGTTCAATGCATGCAAATTTCTTGTACTGTTAATATTAGTGCAAGTAAAGATGTGAAATATATGCTAAACAATAAATAATATTAAAACATATGATAATTCGACGAAGATCAAATGCTCCTTCAAGCATCCGACGGCGAGGAGGACTTAATAGTCATAGCTTATATTTGTAATAGTCATAGATGTTGTAATCTTTCATATTTAGAAAGCTTGAATTCTTAATCAGGGGTTTTCTCTTCGGAGATGTAATTAACGGTACCTTTCTATAAATGTAAGACTGCCGGAAATATGAACTTGCAATCTTTGATATTTGTCTCATTTATATTTGCGCACACATTTTAAAATCCAAATTCTATATGTCTCTATGACGTGGACGTGTATCGTGTCGTATCATTTCGATCGCCCCATTTTCCCGTCATCAGATTCTGGCACGCCCGGTGGGACATATTTCTCCCATCATCTTTGAATTCCAACATAGGATTAGGACATGTGACATTATAAAATAAATACATTAAAAAAATTGAGATATCTAATATGTCGGTTTCTTGATTTATATGAAGGTATGGAGAGGCAATTACAACAATATGTGGCTATCCGCATTGGAACCCTTTGGTTTGATGTGCCAATGGGTGCTCTTGTGACATTACAAAGCCAAAGTTCGCTTAGGAGCATGGCACCATCACCAACTAAACAAGACCAAGAAAAAGAGGTCTTTTCTGCATTGCTGAATCGGTGCACCCATGTCCTTCCGCAGTCAGCCAAGAAAGATATAAGATCTGCTAAAAAAGCATTTCCGCATGGTGTGACTCCATCTGCAGCAGCGCCATGTATGGAAAAGAAAGCTGGCAAAGTGGCAGAATCATCTGATCACTTGTTCAAGAACAAAGAAAAAATAGTGATGCTCAACAATGGAAAAAAAAAGTTGGTGCATAAACTCCATTACAAGCAACCTGGAAAAGAAGGTGAAGGCTTGGCCATATTGCCGTATGCACCAGAATATATAGGAACACCTACAAGGGCTCAGACTAAACTTCAAGATGATACTTCTTCACTGGACCATATACTTAATGAAGGAAGCTCTGAAGTAATTTATGAGTATTCACATTACCCGGTGCAGCATCAAGATCGTCAAAGAAATGCTCGTCGCATCAAACGCCGGCGTGTTATTGTCGGCAAGGTTCGTGTCCACTTCTCCAAAAATATGGAACGCAACTATTCAGATCGCCGCTCCTATATTAGCAAGGGTGGTCTAAGGATCAAGACGATGGTCACCAGCAACCCCTCAACAGTTGTTGCTTTTATCCGGTTCATTTGGAAAAAATATCTTAACCACGCTAAGCATCGTGTGGTTAGACTCGACTGTGAGTATACAAGATACATCCATAGAAAAGAGCGTCGTAAACTTCCGCTTGCCAAGCAAGATGCTATCTTAAACCAAGAGCCCCAACGTGCTGCTGTTTTGCAACTCTGTGTGGGAAATCATTGCCTGGTTTATCAAATATATCAAGCACATGCAGAGGGTTCTATCCCTCCACAACTCCGTTGGTTCCTCGCCAATGGCACAATCAAGTTTGTGGGTGCCGCCATAGGCAATGACATAAAAAAGCTCAAGTTTTATAACCTAGGCATCACAAATGCCGTTGACTTGCGGCAACTTGGTATCAAGGTTCGTAACCACAAAGAAAACCAATTGGTGTCACTAGAGAAGCTAGCAAAGAAGGTGGCGAAAATAAAACTCAACAAAGACAAGAGTGTTAGTCTCAGTATGTGGGAGATGCCCAATCTGAGCCATGAGCAGATTAAATACGCCTGCCTAGATGCATACGCAAGCTTTGAAGTTTTCAGGCGCCATCTAAATATATGTGGTTATCTTAGGTCCCATTGAAATGTTTGGACCAGAGTTGAATATTACAAAGATAGGTTGTAGTGGGTGTCAAAATGTATGGAAAAATTGTACAAAGAAATGGAAAGTTATGTTTATGTGATGACATGGCGCATTTGTATATTAAAGAATTGTCGATTGTTTCATGATGATATTTTATTTTTTATAAAAAAACAAATCATAAGCGATGTCAAGGAAAGCATCTCATTGTGGTACCTCAAAAAAAATGGAATAGACATTTAAAGATTCTGACTAAAGAAAATGATCTTCATATTTCCGAGACATGGTATCAAATATTCTCGATTTCCTAACTTCTTAGAGCTGCTCTAATACCAACGTGCATGTGCGTACAATCTACCACCATACTCCAAGGCTATAAGAGTATAAACTATCAGCCTCATGTAAAAAATAATACTGAAAGACATACTCCAATGTCGCACGAATATAAACAGTTGACAATATGCAGATACAGCATCTAAAATCTGATGCATTGGTGCAGAAGCATATATTCTTCTTATACTACAAGACTTCAAGAGTCTAAACGACCAGTCTCGTGCAAAGAAACAAACAAAAAATTACTCCAAAATCTTGTGAGTATACTACCATGGAACATTAAAATAGTACTATGGAAGATTGAAAGATTATTATATGGAATATTAAACTACAGAGTATGAAAAAAAATAGGCCAATACCTTATTTGTAAGAACTACTCTTTAATAGTACAACCCAAATTAAGGCTACAGGCTTGTAATAGCCTGTCATAATGGCCAGATAAAAAAAAACAGGAGCATTGGTTGCTGCAATATAATTTGCTAGTCACACGTGTAAGAGAAATAAATAAGTGAGATCCTCTAATCTCCTATGAATACAAACTGTTCGACATCATGTGTAAAAAAAGCACATCCATGTCCTAAGTAAAGCATGGTAAAATGTAGCCTAATGATAATATTACAAATACTCCAAGGCTATAAGAGTATAAACTGTTTGCCTCAAAAGAAAGAAAAACGATATACTCCAAGCATTTACGAGTATAAACTGATTGCACCATATCAAACAAACAGTAAAAAAAATGACTCCAAGCATTTACGAGTATAAACTGATTGCGGCATATCAAATAAACAGTAGATCAAACACTACTCCAAGCATTTACGAGTATAAACTGATTGCGCCATTTAAACAAACAGTAAACAAAATATTACTTGTATGGACAACAATAAAAAAATGACTCCAAGCATTTACGAGTATAAGAAGATTGCGGCCTATCACATGAACAGTAAATCAATCACGACTCCAAACATTCATGAGTATAAACTCATAGTGCCATATCGAGTGAAATAAAAAAAATTACTCAAAAATCTTATGAGTATAAACAATGATAATATGTAAGAAATGAATGTAAGGTTGCATGCTTATAAAAGTCTACCCTTGTGTAATAAAACGAAATCACTCTAATGTCTTCCAAGTATGGAAAGTGACATTGTGTGTAGAAACATAATTCACTAATTAACAAGCAACTCTAAGGCTGCAGAACAAAAACATTGAGTCCATATGAGTTTCACCCAGAAGACTAAAAAAATATATGCTCCTATTACTTCATAAGCTAAAACTGTAAGCCAACATTTTCTTCATTGAAAATGGAAGATTAAATTGCTCCAACGTTATATGAGCCTAAACTATTAGCATAAAAACTAAAATATGCTCCAACCCTATATGAGACTAAACTATTAGCATAAAAACTAAAATGCTCTAACGGTATATGAGCCTAAACTATTAGCATAAAAAGTAAAATATGCTCCAACGCTATATGAGCCTAAACTTTAGCATAAAAACTAAAATATGCTCCAACGCTATATGAGCCTAAACTATTAGCATAAAAACTAAAATATGCTCCAACGCTATATGAGCCTAAACTATTAGTATAAAAATTAAAATATGCTCCAATACTATATGAGCCTAAACTATTGGCATAAAAAAAATGCTCCAATACTGTATGAGCCTAAACTATTAGCATAAAAATATCAAAATATGCTCCAATGCTGTATGAGCCTAAATTATTAGGAAAAGAAATCAAAATTAATATGCTCCAATGCTATATGAGCCTACACTATTAACTAAAGAAATTAAAATATGCTCCTATTGCTTCATGAGCTAAAACTGTCAGCCAATTTTTTCTTTATTGAAAATGAAAATATTAGAATATGCTCCTATTGCTTCATGACCTAAAACTATAACTCAAATTTTTCTTCATTGAAATTGAAATATTAAAATACTCCAAATGCTTCATGAGTCAAAACTGTAAGACAAAGTTTTCTTCATCAAAAATGGAAGATTAAATTACTCCAATTGCTTCATGAGCTAAAACTACAAAAAAACCTTCATTAAAAAAGGAAGATGAAACCACTCTAAGATCTTACTGTTGACATCATGCATACTATTTCATATGAGATAAGTACTCCAGAGCTGCAAGAGTACTAATGAGTGGAAGTACTCCAAGGCTGCAAGAGTGGTATAAAAAAATCACTCCAAGGCTCGTGTAAAAAATACAGGGAGTGAAATTACTCCAATATAGCACGATTAAAGCTATTAGCAGCGCGCATGTAAACACAACGTTGTTGCAGAACCCTGATCTACTCCTACAAAAATAGTACGTCAATATCTTCAACCTTATATAAAACATTCTTGAGGCTGCAATATCACCAAGCCAAACAGCAAAAATAAGTTTGCCTTATAAAAATAAAATAAAAAAATAAACTCCATACCCTCGTGAGTATAAACTGGGGCACAGAAATAAATAAAAAACTCCATACCTTCACGAGTATAAACTGGGGCACATAAAAAATACTCCATACCCTTACGAGTATAAACTGGGGCACATGAAAAACAAATACTTCATACCCTTCTGAGTATAAGCTGGAGCACATAAGTAAAAAATACTCCATATCCTCATGAGTACAAACCGGGGCACCAAAAAAATTACTTCATACCCTCACACGTATAAACTGGGGCACACCAAGGCACAATTACTCCAAGAAACTTACGAGTCAAAACTGCGTCGATTAAAACAATAAACTTACAAGTCTAAACTATAAAAAAATACTCCAAGAAACTTATGGGTCTAAACCTGCGACAAGAAAAAAAATTATTCCGACATAAATGAATTTACCTTGATAAGCATAAAACATAGCAGGGCACTTCAATGAGCGCACTATGTCTGTATAGCCGAAGGCATAAATATCACAGCGAATTATAAAATAAATGGTTCTTGCTAACCTAGTAAATAAAGAAAATGTTACATAGATGCTCAAATAAATACATCACACAATCAAGCTCCAGTATAGTGATGGTTGCATATAAGCACACATTATTACAAACTGATTAAAATTGGTTTACGGAGGAATGAAATAATTATTCAAGTGAATCAAGAGTGCTTCTTAATTTGGCACCCAGCTCTTCAAAGTCTCTAAAATTGAACCAGCTCTTCATTTCCCAACACTGACGTTATCCTTCAGGGCTTCCATTTCTTCAATAGCTTTGGATTATATTCAACCTCATGCAAAATATCACGGAATCTCTTGGCCTCAGATTGCTTGTCCGAGTGCCCTAAATTCACTCATGCAACCTCGTCTTTGCTCCTAAGTAATGCAGAAGTAGCTTCATTCAGCTGAACAGAGAGAGATGCCACAAGCTTTTCACTCTTATTCTGTTGCTCTATCACATATCCAACCTCGCTCTCTGCCTTAGCAATAGCTTCAGACTTTGTGCCGACATAGTGCCGATTCTTCCGCTGGCTTCTTGCATGTCAATGGAAATGGAAATAAGCCTTTCCAAATTAGCCTCGCGGACAGAACTCAGAAGCGACCTGAGGTATAGATGGGAGCATACGAATAAGCCCTCGCAAATTAGCTTGGCGTTGAGGTTCCACAATGGTGGAGGCGTCTAGTCCTTCAAGGGTCATCCGCAACGATAACTCGCACTAGAGTAAAACAAGCCACTGGTGGGCCGGGAGGGCTTTTTGTTCCGGTCACGCGCCCGGGACAGCGTGTTCGGGACAAATAGCCTCCCCTATTTGTCCCGGGCACGCCACGGCCCGGGACCAATAGGGGGGTCACGTGGCCAAACAAGACAGCCTCTGGCTGCCACTCATTTGTCGTATATATGTTTTTTTTGTTTCTTTTATTTTGTTTCCTGTTTTCTACTTGTGTTTCTGTTTTTGATATTTATGTTACTGATTCTTTTGTGTTTCTGTTTTTTCATTTATGTTTCATTTCAAACAAGATCGAGTTGCATATTATACGTTACTATGTAATATACATCATGAATACACGATTTTTTCCTCGGGATATAGTCATGAATACTACTAGTACACGAGTTCTCCCAAACAAATATTTACAACCGGAAGATCATTTCTAAATATTTACAAACAGAGATCATTACATGACAGAGAAGCATTAGACCCTATTTTTTCCTCGGGGTGGTCTTTTTTGGCGGCCGGATTATACTGCATTCTGCGCCTGGCTTTATGACATAGTCAAGCAGAAAGCCCGCAATTTCCTCCGCAATTGGTAGTAGGCGGTCTTTTGCATCAAGCCTGTTCCGGATCGTCTCAAACTAAAAAGGAGAGATCAACACCAATATATCAACCATTATGAAAATAATTCAATTTGAAAAGTGAACAAGTTTGAATGAATTGTTAACGTACCCTATTCCAGTCTGCACCCTCATTGAAGTGAATTCGGATGAACTCGCAGACATAGAATCCACACAAATTGGTGCCTTGTTGCTGCTTCGCGCACTTTATGATAGAATAAGATAAGAAATCAATAAAAAAATAATCAAAAATATTGAAAAAATGGTATTGTGAGACTGAAATTAAAGAATATGCATACATGGAACCTAACTAGTACGTCTTACCTCTCGCCATTTAAAAGTGAGGTTCTTAGCTATACCGACTTCCTTGTGGAAACCGGTGAACTTGTACCAAACCCTGAAGTTTACGGTATGAAAAATCAGTAAAGAAGTTAACTAATTACTATATATTATTAGAAAAGACGAGGTCGATTGTGATAATGAACGAAATTACCTCTGGAGCATCTGTTTCGTGTCGTCGAACTTTTCTTCAGGTTTCGATAATGGGTCGAAGACATCAACAATTGCCTTTTCAACATCAATCTCAAATAATACCCAGTGAAATCTGCCATATGTTTATATTTGTTAATAACTAAATCATCAATTACATATACTTAACATCGAGTATGTATAAGAAAGTAAACAACTCACTCGAAGTTGAACGGGAAAATTATGGTGCTTTTGTAATGTTGCGCCATCAAATAAGTAAGCAAAAGCTCCTCTGTATTCTCTGGGTAATGTAATAAACCATGATGATGAACTCGATTAGGGTCAATGAATCCAATCTTGTGATTGAGTCCCAGCTTTCGAGATTGTATAATTTTCAGCCTGCATAATAGAGTACAAAAGTAATATAGTGATAAGGATAATTACAAGCAATGAAAAATAAGTTGAGCTAGAGAATTACTGACATATATACATAATTTAATTACTTACATGCAAAAGGCACTGATGATAGATTTGTTGAGCGTGTCAAAATTGAATAACTGCCATAATTCGCAATACTCAATTTGAATTTCATCATCACCTGGGCCAAAAAAATCCGGTGGATTTTTCCCATAGAGCTAGTCTCCTTGACTTTTCGTAGTACGCATGAACCATGCATTTAGTTGGTGCAACCTAGCTGGTAGAGTGCGCACCATTGCAGGGTCGACAAGATCTTCTCCTCTCACATATGTCTGCACCACCTCATGTATGGTGACACTCTCGCCAGATTGCAATGCCTTAAGCTCTGCCAGAGTTATACCCATATCTCAAGCTTGCTGCGAAAGTACATCATCGACCGGGTTCCGGTTGTAAGGCGCCAATATGAGTGAAGGGGCCGATTGTCCCGCCTGCATTCCGAGCTGTAGAACATCTCTCTTCTGGGTGGCAGCAGATTTTTGTTCTTCCCGCACTCTCCTAGATGTACGCACCAGAACGCGTGTGTAGTCATCGTCCATATTTAGTTCATATTGCGACAGATGCGTAAGAAATTCTATGGCCCACCGTATCGCATCCGAAGAATAAACCGGAACAGGCAAAGGCATCTTTTTTGCCTTCTTTCTCTGGGAAGCCTGGATCTCCTCGACCCATGTATCGACATCTTCGCGAGAGTTCACAAAGCGAGACTTCCCCGTTTCGCTTTTCTGAGTACTAGTCGACGCAGCGGTGCACTTCCGCTTCTTTTGCAGAGGCGACGGAGTCCGTTGACGCGGCGGAGTACGCTCACGCGACGGCGGAGATGGACTAGCGCCTTGGTTGTCATTGTGGGGGGTGTCTGGACTAGCGTATTGGTTGTCGTTGTTGTAGTTATGTGGACTGGCATGTGGACTGGGAGGGTGATTTTGCTGCATGTGTGGGAAAACGATGTATTCCTTTTTCCATAAGCAGGTACTCTTGAGGGCAAATCTCAACTCAACCTCGTCTTCACCCGTAGGTAAGTCCATCTTAATTCCCTCATATGTCTTAATAACCTCATCAACCCCGACAACAGCATAGCCATCTGGAATAGGGCGGCAATGGTAAGTTCCATTTGGTCTAGGCGGTAGGGCAAAGCCGTGCGCCACCTTCACGGTTATGTTCAAGCATGGCACATGTAGGTCGCAAAGTTCCCGCTGCACTATATTATCCACGGGGTGACGAGGACCCGGCATATCATTGTGGCGATCGAGCTCCGCCGAAGCCATGCTGCTTCTCCGCATTGATTTTGGATCAGGAGAAGGATCTTCGGGCGTCTCAGTTTCGCAGGGCATCCGTCGAGTCTGCGCTGCCTTCAGCTCTGCTATCTCCTTCTCATGCTGTAGTAATTTATTTTCCATCCACTGGGCCCGGTCGGCATGCTCTTTCTTCTTTCTCGATCGGCTTCTGTAAGTGTCAACATCTTTGGGAAACCCAACTATCCACGGTACGGAGCCGGCGGTTCCTCTTGTTCGTCCACTGTGTTCAGGATTCTTAAGGGCTCGCGATAGCTCGTCCTTCTCTCTGTTAGGGTGGAACCTGCCTTCCGTGACCTCCTTCCATACCTCTCTGAGAGCTTCAATAGGGTCAGGTCCGTGCTCCTTGGTAAAAAGACAGTCACCTATTTCAGGGTCTAACTTTCCACCATGCCCATAGAACCAAGCCTTAAGCCGTTCTGGCCAGTCAAATGTCTCGATCTCTATACCTTTAGCCAAAAAAATTCCTCCATTTTCAGAAACTTAGGCAGGGCCGTCAGGTAGCCACCTGACCCCATGTTATGGTGATATATCTTTTTGTCTGCATTTTTCTTATTTCTCACTGACATTATCTTAGCGGCTTCCGATTGCTTGTACGCCTTAAATTCGGGCCACTAATCTTTTATCTTTTCGTAGACTCCGACAAATTCTGGAGTCTTACCTTCTTTTATGAACTTGTTTAGCCTTTTCTTCCAGCTGCGGAACAATTCACCCATCTCAATATAAGTCCAGGCCTTGCATCGATTCTCTATAACCGTCTCCTCTACATCCTCCTCTTCCGGTAAAGTGAAATTCTGCATGAGCTCGTCCCAAAGGAGTTGTTTGTCTTCATTCGAGACATAAATAACCCCCTCTTTTGGCACCTTTGGCTTATACCATTCTTGAGCCCTGATGGAGAGTCTGTCCCGAACGATGACTCCGCACTGAGCTAAAATTTTCCTTACGTGGTTAGCGGGAGCAATCGGTTTGCCTTTTTCATTGATTGCGTCGATGTGGTACTTCTGTTTCCCTTGGAGCTTTTTTGTCCCGGTTTGTGGCCCGCCTCGTTTCACAGCTGCTTTGGCGCTTGGTCCCGGTTCATGGCCCGCCGACGGCTAAACACAAGAAAAAGTGATAGTTAATATATGTATACACACAAATCTATTCAACGGAGACAAAAACCTGAGGGCATATATCTACCTCGGCGGCCGACTTTCCAACAGTAGAGTCGGTGAACTGTCGGTGAGCTGAACTGTCGGTGACGTCTACTCCGTCTGAATGCCCCTCCAGTCTATCACCGGACTCGTTCAGAAATTGCCCGGTGAAATCGTCTAAGTGTCCCTCTTCTTGTTGGTCCAATCCATCACTGTCGCGGATGATGCCGAACATGTCCTCTTCTTGTTGAAGGTTTCTATCGGTGTCCATAGTTTCTGCAAGGGATTTCAAACCATTTACATTTGCATTTAATATATAATATGTTAATTTATATTTCAATCATCCATTTACATTTCACTAGTCCATTTACATTTGCAATAATTCCATTTAAAAATAGTCGAAGAGAATAATTTCACTAGTCCATTTACATTTACTAAAATAGTCGAATATTCCATTTAAAAAACCAATAATACATCTTAAATAATCCATTTACATTTTCTTGCTCGTCTGTCAGTGGCGGAGTAGTCGAAAAAAGTTGGGGCTCTGAGAGGGCGCAAAATCCGAGGGGGCAACGCTCCGACACGATGACAAATCAGAGAACCTGCATCAACAAAATTGATCTAAGTATCATATTGCAATAATAATATTTTAACACATTACAATATTTCAACACATTACAATAATTCAACACATTACACTACTTCAACAATTTTTTGCATTTGCACATTACACATTACAACAATTTTTACACATTACACATTACAACAATTTTTTGCATTTGCACATTACACATTACAATAATTCAACACATTACACTAGTTCAACAAAATAATATCACATTTGCATTTGCAACGATATTCCAACAATTGTTTTGTTTATTCAAACTTATTCAAACACACAAAATAATGACACAACAACATGTATTTTATTTTTATGAACATTTTGATAAAAAGTTTGTATTTTTCTGATTTAAAGTAATTTAATTATGATTTTCTATAATTTAACATAGCTTCTGAAAATGATGACGTCATGCTGACGTCATCAATGGTGAACCGAATCCACAGTAGAGGAGGTGACGCACGCGGTGGCGGCGGACTGCGGCACGGTGGCGTCGTGAGAGAGGGAGGAGGACTCACCCTCGGCAATGGCTCGGCGGAGCTCCGGTAAGGGCGAGGAAGAACGGCAGGACAGCGAGGGCGGCAGCTCCGGTCTCCGGACTCACCCGTGGAAGGACGGAGGCGCTGGGACGGCGAGGGCGCAGCAGTGCGCAGCGGCGTCGGGATGGCCGGAGGCGCGGGGAGGGATGGCCGGAGGCGCGGGGATGGCGAGGAAGGAGGCGGCGGCGCTAGCTCGAGGGGAATTTTGGCAGCCTGACGGCGTCGTACTGATTTTGCTCCGGGTTGAGCCACCACCCGTGGCTAAGTGTTGCTTATATAGCAACACTCAACTGTCCCGGGTGGTGGCTCAGCCCGGGACAGATAGCACTCAACTGTCCCGGGCCGTGGCTGCACCCGGGACAGATAGCACCCCATCTGTCCCGGGTGGTGGCTCAGCCCGGGATAGATAGCACCCCATATGTCCCGGGCTGAGCCACCACCCGGGATAGATGGGGTTTTTTCTTTTTCTTTTCCTTTTTCTTTTCTTTTTCTGTTTTCTGTTTTAAATAACTTTGAAATTTGAAAAAACTTTCAATATGAAAAGTGTTTAAAATTGACGAACTAATACAAAAACATTTTCTCTTTTTTATAACCATTATTTTAATAAGTTTAAAACTATTTTGAATGTGAATTTGTATAACTTTTGCAAACTTTGGAATTTGAAAAAACTTTCAATATGAAAAGTGTTTGAAATTGACTAACTAATACAAAAACATTTTCTCTTTTCTATAACCATTATTTTAATAAGTTTAAAACTATTTTGAATGTGAATTTATATAACTTTTGCAAACTTTGGAATTTGAAAAAACTTTCAATATGAAAAGTGTTTGAATTTGACTAACTAATACAAAAACATTTTCTCTTTTCTATAACCATTATTTTAATAAGTTTAAAACTATTTTGAATGTGAATTTGTATAACTTTTGCAAACTTTGGAATTTGAAAAACTTTCAATATGAAAAGTGTTTGAAATTGACTAACTAATACAAAAACATTTTCTCTTTTCTATAACCATTATTTTAATAAGTTTAAAACTATTTTGAATGTGAATTTGTATAACTTTTGCAAACTTTGGAATTTGAAAAAACTTTCAATATGAAAAGTGTTTGAATTTGACTAACTAATACAAAAACATTTTCTCTTTTCTATAACCATTATTTTAATAAGTTTAAAACTATTTTGAATGTGAATTTGTATAACTTTTGCAAACTTTGGAATTTGAAAAAACTTTCAATATGAAAAGTGTTTGAATTTGACTAACTAATACAAAAACATTTTCTCTTTTCTATAACCATTATTTTAATAAGTTTAAAACTATTTTGAATGTGAATTTGTATAACTTTTACAAACTTTGGAATTCTGAGTTGTTCGATCAACACTTTAACTTCCAAACCGGGACTAAAGAAGCACACAGATCGTGTGTTTCTTTCAAGCACTTGTTAGCCGTTTGATCAGGTGTGTGTTTCTTTTGATTGCTTCTAAGCTGTTTGATTAACGCTTTCAGTTTCAAATCGGGACTAAGGAAGCACACGGATCGTGTGTTTCTTTGAAACACTTTTTAGCCGTTGGATCAGGGGTGTGCTTCTTTTGAGCACTTGAGAGCTGTTGGATCAACACTATCAGTACCACTGGTTGAGCCCGTGACCCTATATATAGCCCCCTCTCGGAAGAGGCGAGCACTCAGTGTTTCCTCCTTCTAGTACCTAGCCGGGTGGTGTGGTATACAAATCACTCGGATTCCCTGCATACGCCCCACGGTGCATTTGATATGCAGGCACTCAGGAACCACCGTGGGGCTGTATGCAGGTGAAATCGTGTGTTTTGTTCTATCAAAAGAATAGTTCAATTCATCTACTGAGGAATATATACAAATTACTCGGATTCCCTGCATACGCCCCACGGTGCATTTGATATGCAGGCACTCATCAAGAGCCACCGTGGGGCTGTATGTAGGTGAAATCGTGTGTTTTGTTCTATCAACGCCGACGGATCCATTTGATATGCAGGTAAAAATGGAGCATCTTCTTCATATAAAAAGTTTAATATATTAATTATTACATATCGCACCAACATCTCCATCACACAACACCGCCAGTTCTTCTGCGTCGGAACCATGGAGCATCTTCTTCAATCAACTTGATGATTGGGTCAATGTTCACTACGAAAGGCGGAATTTCATCAAAATTATTATAATCATCTGACATGTCTGTCTTGTCCTCCACTCCCACGATGTTTCTTTTTCCTGAAAGAACTATGTGACGCCTCGGCTCCTCCACTCTCAGGATGTTTCTTTTTTTGGGTCTGCTAGACATGTCTTTCACTCGAAAACCTGAGCCACATCATTGGCTAGCACGAATGGTTCGTCTTTGTACGCAAGATTGTTTAGATCCACTGTTGTCATTCCGTACATCTTGTCTACCTCTACCCCGCCTTTCAGATTGACCCATTTGCACCGAAACAAAGGGATCTTAAAAGAAGGTCCATAGTCAAGTTCCCATATCTCCTCTATGCAACCATAATATGTGTTCTTCTCCCCATTGTTGTTTGTTGCATCAATACGAACACCACTGTTTTGGTTCGTGCTGTTTTTATCTTGGACACTCGTGTAAAATGTATTCCCATTTATCTCGTACCCTTGGAAAGTACATATAGTTGTAGATGGTGCCCTGGCCAACAAGTGTAATTGTTCATCAACCTTGTCTTTATTTTGAACATGTGCTCGCAACCAACCGCCGAACGTCGCCATGTGTGTACGTACAATGCAGTTGTCAGACTTCCCCGCGTGTAGAGAGCGTACAAGATTCTTGTGTTGATCGATATACGGGGCCACCAAGGTAGCACTTTGTAGAACTGTATAGTGTGCTTCAGTGAAAGAATGTCCATCAATATAAATTTTTGTTTTCTTTCCTAGTGTGCCTTTTCCACTAAGTCTACCCTCATGTCGTGATTGTGTAACACTTATCGGCTTAACGTCATGAATAAAGTCAACACAGAACTCAATGACCTCCTCGTTACCGTAGCCGTTGGAGATGCTTCCTTCTGGCCTAGCACGGTTATGCACATATTTCTTTAAGACTGCCATGAACCTCTCAAATGGGAACATATTGTGCAGAAATACAGGACCGAGAACTTGAATCTCTTCGACTAGGTGAACCAGGAGATGCGTCATAACATCGAAGAAGGATGGAGGGAACACCAACTCAAAACTGACAAGACACTGGACCACATCATTTTGCAACCCTGGTAGAATCGCCGAATCGATTACCTTTTGAGATATTGCATTGAGGAATGCACAAAGCTTCACAATGGGTACTCGAACATTTTCCGGTAGTAGCCCCCTCAGTGCAATCGGAAGCAATTGCGTCATAATCACGTGGCAATCATGAGACTTTAGGTTCTGAAATTTTTGGAGTCTCACATTTACTATCCTCTTTATATTCGACGAGAACCCAGCCGTGACCTTGATACTGCTCAGGCATTCAAAGAATATTACTTTCTCTTGTTTGGTAAGAGCGTAGCTGGCAGGACCTTCGTAGTGTTCGGGACTTAGGCTGTCTCGTTCTTTCACACGTTTCTGGTCCTCCCGTGCTTCCTCTGTATCTTTTTTCTTCCCGTACACGCCCAAGTAGCCTAGCAGGTTCACGCAAACATTCTTCATCACGTGCATCACGTCGATAGCAGATCTAACCTCTAGGACCTTCCAATATGGTAGCTCCCAAAATATAGATTATTTCTTCCACATGGGTGCGTGCCCGTTAGCGTCTTTCGGAACCTGTTGTCCTCCAGGACCCTTTCCAAAGATTACTTTTAGATCCTTTACCATATCAAATATTTCTTCACCAGTACGGTTGACAGGCCTCCTACTGTGATCAGCCTCACCTTTAAAATGCTTGCCTTTCTTCCTTTCGGTATGCCTGATCGGAAGAAATCGACGATGCCCCAGATACACACACTTCTTACATTTATCCAAATATAAACATTCAGTCTCACCCAAACAGTGTTGTGCATGCATTGTACCCCTTGGTCGACTGCCCTGAGAGGTTAGCAAGAGCAGGCCAATCGTTAATTGTTACAAAAAGCAAAGCTCGTAGGTCAAATTCCTCATGTTTGTGCTCATCCCACACCCGTACACCTTCTTCCCGCCACAACTGTAAAAGTTCTTCAAATAATAGCCTGAGGTACACATCAAGGTCGTCGCCGGGTTGCTTCGGGCCTTGGATGAGCAATGGCATCATAATGAACTTTCGCTTCATGCACAACCAAGGAGGAAGGTTATAAATACATAGAGTCACAGTCCATGTGCTATGACTGCTGCTCTGCTCCCCAAACGGATTGAAGCCGTCTGTACTTAGACCAAACCTTAAGTTCCTTGCGTCATCTTCAAATTCCGGGAACTCTCTCTCAATTTTTCTCCACTGCGACCCATCAGCGGGGTGTCTACACATCGCGTCTTTCTTACGGTCCTCTTTGTGCCATCGCAACAACTTGGCATGCTCTTTATTCGCGAGCAGGCGTTTCAACCGTGGTATTATAGGAGCATACCACATCACCTTGGCAGGAACCCTCTTCCGTGGACGCTCACCCTCAACTTCACCAGGGTCATCTCGTCTGATCTTACACCGCAATGCAGTGCATACTGGACATGCATCCAAATTCTCGTACTCACCGCGGTAGAGGATGCAGTCATTAGGGCAGGCATGTATCTTATGCACGTCTAATCCTAGAGGGCACACAACCTTCTTTGCTTCGTACGTGCTTCCGGGCAACTCGTTGACCTTTGGAAACATCTTCCTAATTATCTGCAGCAACTTTCCAAATCCCTTGTCAGTCACACCACACTCTGCCTTCCACTGCAGTAATTCCAGTGTGGTACCCAGTTTTTTCTGACCATCTTCGCAACTTGGGTACAACGATTTCTTGTGATCCTCTAACATCTGGTCGAACTTCAACCTCTCCTTTTCAGTTCCGCACTCTCTCTTTGCATCAGCAATGGCCCTACCAAGATCGTCAGCGGGCTCATCCGGTGCCTCTTCAGCTTCAGCTTCCCCCGTTGCAGAATCTCCGTACTCCGGGAACATAGGATAGTTGTCATTATCTTTCTCTTCTTCATTGTCTTCCATCATAACACCTTTTTCTCCGTGCTTCGTCCAACAATTATAGCTGGGCATGAAACCATGCCGAATAAGATGACTTTGAAGGGTTCTCGCGTTTGGGTGATCTGTCTTATTCTGACAGTTGACACATGGACAACACATGAAACCATTGGTACTGTGGGCCTGTGCTTTCTCTAGAAATTTCCTCAAACCTGTCATGTACTCGGCAGTGCGTCGGTCACCATACATCCATTGTCGGTCCATCTGCATTATATAATGAACTATATTAATAACCATTACAGAATATGCACGTACGGTATCAATTAATTACAAATGAAATGAGAGAAAAATTAACCTTGATCGAAAAGAAGAATAAACTTTAAGTGTAAATCAAATCATTTTGTGAACTCTCTCGGGCATTTCATCGAACACTTTCCATGCATAAGTAAAAAAATGTAACTAGCACACACCCCCTCCTACCATTTCATAAAAAAATGCCTCCTTGTTTTGGAAGAGGGGAGGGGGCTGCTGAGTATATATAGGCATGGGCCATTTGTCCCAGTTTCAATCACAAACCGGGACAAATAGGGGCGTGCCTTGAGGCACCAGCCTATTTGTCCCGGTTTGTGATTGAAACCGGGACAAATGGCCTGCTGCACATGCGCCCGGCCTCTGCAGGCCCCCATCTGTCCCGGTTTGTAATACGACCGGGACAGATGGGCTATTTGCATTTGGTCATTTGGCCTATTCTCTACTAGTGTCGGTGAACTTCATAAAATATTCGGTGAGAACGTCCATTGGTTGGCACTGCAGTTTGGACTAACACTCCCTTGTCAATACTAAGAACGTCCTGTATCTACAAACGGTCAAGAGGTGAGTATAAAAAAGGGCATAATACAGTTAAGTAGATAAAACTACACCATGCACTAAAGCCGGTGAAATGGTAGAATCTTCAACTACAGGAGACACGTTTGTGCTCAAGTCTAGGTAAAATGTTGGAAGTTGGAACACCCAATGATTCTGTTTCAACATAATCGTTTATGTTTAAATCCTCTAGATCACTTAAACCATGATCTATATCTTCATTAAGTACCCCATTCACAACTGCACCATTAATGTCATCCACATAGAGAGGTACGTTCAATTCTATGAGACCATAATTATTCTCGGGATTTACAGCAGCAAACTCCAATTTTCTCTTGGCAATAGGCCTTGCCTCCTCATCAGAAGAGATAATTTCTGTTGGACAAAGTTCCTTCAGTTTAAAATCTAAAATATTTTCATCAACATGCATATTCGATGGAGACACAGAATGAGAAGAAGAGTTGATAGCAGTATGTTTACTCTTTCGTTTCTGTAAATATGTTGTATACAAAACAATATGTAAATTATGGCAAAGGTAAACTAAATGAAATGAAACAAAGTTTTAAACTCACATATCGAGTATCCATAGAAAGTTCATTATCCGAGAGAAAGGCAGTCAGAATCGGATTCCAATAATCCACGATCTCTTTCTCTTTTGCCTCAATAGCAGTAATATATCCATCTCGGCGTGTGGCTGATACTTCTTTTATTACGAATAAATCTGATTTTGCGAGCATGCATTGAGACATAAATTCCTTCTCAATTTGCTTGTATGCACTCTACCTTTCAGAATATGAAATTTCTCCTTTCGAACTACCAGTCCGGCTATTTAAAATAAGAGTGAACGGCTTCACAAAAGATTGTCCACCAATTGGCCCGTGATAAAGCACATTTGCCTTTATATGTGTTGCTAAGAAGATGTTGGATATTTTCCTGAGAGGGACGCATTATATGTGACCATAATGTATATGCAACACCAATTTCATCTCCGATGAATAAAGACCCCAGTGAATTATCTGGTATTTTCAGGTCTAAATTAAATTGACGCGCCACATGATCTGGATGATATGGCTCAGCTATGCATATATCAACATTCTGATATAAAGAATCTCCAAGGAAGAATACCCCGCCGGACAGAAATCATGAAAGCTCCAAGTTAAGTTATGAGAGGAATAAGGACACAAATTATATTAATATGATTCTCATGGAAATCATGTGCTTTTTCAGAGAAAATTAATTTGGAGGTCTGAACACATGATGTCCAGCATAGTTGGTTGCATCAGCAAACTCTTAGGAGTAGGAAGATGATTCCCTTTAACTTTGGACCTATAAGTTTTCTTTAAATAAAGATCATACATCCGTTGATATAGTGAGTTGGCCAAAGTGTTTTGGAATATGATGGGCCAACAAAAGATGCATACTGATACAAAAACAAAATACAAAGAAGACAATGCTGGCCGAGCAAGTGAAATTTTACGTCCTATGGCAATCCAAGATTCCATGACATGAACTCCGGGACGGATATATGGCCAAACAGCAATAAACGCGCGAGGTACATTTCGTGAAGGCTAGAGAAAGTTAAAGGTTTGTGACGTTGGATGTGAAAATAGTCACACCATTCCTGAAAAGACACCAATATATCTTCACGTTTAGAAGAAAGTTCCTCCCATATTTGCAACATGGTGGAGAGTTTAAACTCGTCGGCACGCCAACCATAATATCGTGCTGCATAATTTTGAGAAAAAAATGGTCAACGATTGTAGTTTTAGTTATATTACCTAGCTAAGCTTTGCGAGAAATTACTTCCAGTAAAAGGTCAGTATTTTCCCTGTACATAACAAAACAGGAAAATATGTATAAAAAAATGATGTTAAAAATATCTCACATGAATATCTGACCTTATGGTTGAACTACGGACCGAGCTGTTTAAACTCGCCGGCAAGCCAATCGTAAGATCGTGCCACATAATTTTGAAACAAAAATGATTAAACAAATTGGTGCATACCATATCTGCAATTAATTCAAATCTATAATTCGTGTATATATAAAAAAGATAATACGTGAAACTGAACAGTTTTGCAGCTATGAAGAAGAAAGCAGATGTACATCAACCAAATAGAAAGCGGTTATAATAATAGACTATACATAATCATTCACTCGGATGGATGTTTATACTCAAACACTCACCGGTATTGGAAGTAAGAATCGATCTGCAGATTCACAGAGAGGTGTTCAAAATGACGCCTGATAAGCACTTGAAGTAAGTATAATAATTAATATTATTATAAAGACATTTTATTAAATATGAATAAAATGAAAATATACATTTTCGAGTCCTGGATCCGAATCATACAAACATTCGCAACCAGGCCTCGAGGAGCATCTGTTGACATCGATTTTGTCTTGACTGTAAGAAATAAATTGACACTCACGAATTTAGATAAAATAATTATATGCTAAAAAGGTGCTTCGTATGATTCAAAATAAATAAAATAAATGTATCTACGTATCGCTCTTATTAGCGATAGTGGTCCGATATTAACCTAAAATTCTCAATATCGATAATGATATTAAATTTGCAGAAATATTAACCATTGGAAAAAAGTTGACTTTATTCCGACAATATGAGGGAGTATGGTCATGTTTCATTATACCAAAATAAATGACAAATCATCTACAAAAGATTTGAAGAATAAATAATGTAATCGACGATGAAAATTAATCACTAGAATTAATATCAAGCTAGCTGATTTGTGTAGTGTACACAACGTGCAACTATAATCACGTGCATGCATGGATTTCCCAGTCCCTTGAATAATCAAACATTAAGTAATAATTAGTCTATACCCCATAAGGCAGCAGGCCATCAGCCCATACGTTGCGCTCCACATTTCGGTAAGCCGTTATACAAAAGGAAAAATAGAAAGAAAGAAAAGGAGGAGCGTACAACCGCTCAATCCCACGATGTTGAACGTGGGAGCGTCTCCCGCATCGAGCCAAACTCCCGTCGCGCTACTCCTATAAATACCAAGGTGTAGACGCAGTACAAGGGGATCATAAATTTATACAGAAACCAGTCCATCGCTGGCTCATCCCCCGATCGAATTGCTCATACACGCTGATACTCCCCAATACCAGTGCTGTCAATACAATCACTCGCCATAGCCCGAGACCATCTTCATATACCATCGTCATTCATCCCAAAATCATCAGTCGATCATACACCCAACACTCATACACACATACACTGCTGTTGATCACACGAACACTGCCGCCGGCCGGCCGCACCGTCACAGTTCTTCACTCGCTGAGAAGAAAGGTTTGAAGAAGGTGAGAGATGTGATATTTGCATTGCTACTTGGTTGGTCATATTGACACACGCCATGAAGCCTCTCCTCATATTCTAAAATTGCTGCATATTCTTCCACTCTTGGTTTTGGACATATTGACACACACGATTGAGTTATCTTATTAAAATCATGAAAAGCAAGCTCTTATCTTGGTCATATTGACACAAGCCAGGCAGCATTATATTTTATACTTACAAAATTGGCTCTTAGTTTGGTCCTGTTGACACAAACTAAGTTGCTCTAAAGTTAACATATCTATAATTGCTTTAAATCCATTGAAGTTCTTGGTTTGGTCATGTTGATACAAACCAAATTACTTTGCAAACTATGTCATATCGAAATTATCAAATGTTGTGCTTGGTTTGATCATATCGACACAAACCAAGTTACTTTACAAACTATGTCATATCATCAAATTGTGTGCTTGGTTTGGTCATATTGATATAAGCCAAGTTACTACTAAAATAAATTCATAGTATCCATAAATTAGTCTAAAATATAATTGACTTTCATATTCTGGATACATGCATGTTAAAATAAATACTTAAATCAACTATACATGTTCCGATAGCATGCAAGATTGCTTAAAATCTAGCCTTAGTCTAAAAAGGCTAGGACTATATTTAATGGTACAAAAGAATTAGTGCATGTAGATGATCGCTGCACATGCATATGCACACGCTTGGCCTATGGCCTATTTGCATGCATCATCCCGGATACTCTTAGTTGGATAGTATAAAAAATGAAGCCATCTCACCAATAAATATCAAATCTATGTATGCTCAGCCAATTAAATAAACTAAGTGTTCAATGCATGCAAATTTCTTGTACCGTTAATATTAGTGCAAGTAAAGATGTGAAATATGTGCTAAAGAATAAATAATATTAAAACATATGATAATTCGACGAAGATCAAATGCTCCTTCAAGCATCCGACGGCGACGACGGTGAGGAGGACTTCATAGTCATAGCTTATATTTGTAATAGTCATAGATGTTGTAATCTTTCATATTTAGAAAGCTGGAATTCTTAATCAGGGGTTTTCTCTTCGGAGATGTTAATTACTTTTCTATAAATGTAAGAGTGCCGGAAATATGAACTTGCAATCTTTAATATTTGTCTCATTTACATTTGCGCACACATTTTAAAATCCAAATTCTATATGTCTCTATGACGTGGACGCGTATCGTGTCGTATCATTTGGATCGCCCCATTTTCCCGTCATCAGGTTGGCTAGTGAGCCACCCGCGAATCCGTGAGCATGAGCTGGATGTATTGCATCGCCGTGGTCGACGTCCCGCCTTGACAGGTGCAGGCGATGAGGTAGTCTTCGAGCCAAAGTTGCGGGTCTTGTTTCCCGTCGTACTTGGGTGTTCCTGCTGCTAGCTTGAAGGCTTTGGGCATGCGGGTGTCGCGGATGTTGAAGCTGAAGCATGCGGCGCCGCATGGCTCGAAGTTGCGATCGGCCTGGTCGTCCGGGTTCGTCGTGTCAGTCGAACGTTGGGTGCGGTTGCGGTCCAACGTCCTTTGCACGATGACGTTGCGAAGGTCTTCGCCTGGTTGTGGCTGTTGTAGTGGCCTTGCTGCAGGGGCATCTAGCGCTGCCGTCTCGCGTGCTTGATGTTCTTGCTCCTCACGTGCCCGGTTGCATGGCGCCTTGTTCGACAAGGCATCCTCGATTGCCTTCATGGACATGATCTGCTGCTTGTGGAGAAGGGCGCGCGCGTCTTCCTCCGGTGGCTGTGTGAGCCGAAGGTATGTTTCGACTGCCATGATAACATCATTCGCCGTTTTGGGGACGGGTATCCCGTTTTCGTCCTCGGTTACGAAGGAAGAGTTGAGGTTGCGGGTGACCCTGGCTCGATCGTCTTCCGTCATGAGGGGAACGCGAGCTCTGTGTCGCCGTCCTCCTTGGTTGACTTCCGTGTAGGAGGTAAATGAGTAGGCAGCCCGTCTGGCGCTTGACGCGTCGGCTTCCCTCTTGCGTCGGAGGAGCTCTGCTCTCTCTACGCGAAGTCGCTCGCCTTCCTTGCGTAGCAAGTACTGGACTGCCAGCTGATCGTCCCGAGGTGCGTCGGGTGGCGTAAACGTGCCGTCGTCGACATGCTTCATAGCCCTGATCGCCATGTCGCGCGTGATGGTGAGCCGCGTCACCTGGTCAGGCATGACCACCTCCAATGGATATGCGGGTTTATCATTGCCTTCTGGAGGCACTGTGCCAGCCATGAAGACTTGCGCGGGGTAAACTTGGGTAGGGGTGTTTACGCTGCCGCTGCTACTTCCGTCATCCGAGCCTTGCTCGGGATCAAAAATGCTGCCACGTGATAAGCAGCGTAGCTGTCGTTGCGCCTTCTCGCGACCTTTATCGCAGTCATGGAGTGTAGCGTACCTGCACTTTAAATAAGGCAGATACCTGTGTATAGTAAAAATCTCTGGATCGATTCATTTGCACACACAGTTTACGATGTAATATCACAACAAAGAGTCAATTTTATTACATCGATGATCAGAATTACAAAATATTTGATACAAGTTGCATAGCATAAAACTAGCATTGAAAAAGTACACAGCGGAAATACAATAGCAGTGGGTCTCCAACAACTTCATGTTGCCACAGGCCAAAAACATGTTGGTTGTAGACTCGAAACCTATAAACGAAACCTCACTCGTCATCTGAACAATCTGCAATAAGAAAAATATTGCAACAACGTGGGTCAGATTCCATTAAAAATGGAGTCTGGCAAGTGACACTGTGGTGGACACTTAATGGAATAACTCTACAGCCTATATGCATATTTGGCTGGTGGAGTTCAAGGCTATTTTGCATAAAGCCAATTTTTCCTAACTCTTTGGAAAACACTTTTCATCTATTCGAGACATCCGTGGCATGAAATCCACTGTCTCATTCTACCCTTGTTCACCCATCAAGTTTTATATTTTTGAAGTTGGAATGGTGGAATCCTCCGTTGACGTCCTCGTTCAGCTGCTCAAATTGTCCGTACCGGGGACACGGCTAAGTACTTAGATTTTTAACTCTGCAGAGGTTGTGCACGTTCACCATTGTACCCATTCAACCCAAATTACCCTTTACACACCATTTGTGATAAGGAAAGGAGAAGAATGAGACGAGATCTTTCAGAAGCATTTTCCCTCCCACTCTGGCCTGACGCGCTCAACCTACAAACCTCTACCACCACCTGTCAGGCCGGGAAGAGTCCACGCAGCTTAGTTGATCTAGCCAGAGCCCATATTGGCAATGGCTGCACGAGAAGCAATCTTCACTTGGAGTTCTTCAGATTCCTTTGCTCCTGGGTGGCCATCCACAAGTGAATATTCCACAGGTAAATCCCCTGGGAACAACACTCAACTCATACAGCCAAGCAACCAATTCCACCCAGGTGTTTGATTAAAACTTAGTAGGCTTTATCTTCTTCATCAAAATAGTTTTTGCATAGCATCACTATTCTATTAAGTATTTTCATAGGAACCTAGACATAGGAATAAAGAGGTCTAACATGGCTTGCATAGCAATACTATCCTACACATGCTTATAGAAAATAATCTACTCATGCATAGAAAATAATAGGACTTTTATGGGTGTGTGCCACTTGCCTTTGAATGTTGTCGTTGTTCACAAACTCTTTTCAACAACGAACGTTTGCTCTCCGTTCAATCTAAACAATATAAGCAAACAACAATACAGCAATCAACAAACAACAATCATCAAACATACATGCACATTCATAGTGAACAAACAAGTTTTGTAAAACTTCTAAGGAAAGCATGTCATGTATGATATGCAATTTATTTCTAAGGACAAGAAATGCATGTCATGCCATGAAAATCTTTTAAGTTAATGCAAGGAAATGTGTTGGTCAGAATGACTAAGGACTAAAGTCATGAGTTGAATAAAATATTTTGTTTTATATCATCTTGAATAAGCACTCTAATGGCTTAGTCCTGATGTGTAAAATACTTAAAAAAAACTAGCTCTATTCTTCGAGGTGATCAACAATTATTATCAACTCTTTGTAAATTGAATATTCACTATAGTGAGAGAGATAGACACCCGGCCAGCCACTTAAATTGTGGAACAGGTCTCATGTACGTGGACATGTAAGGTTTGTTCCCAGGCCGCTTCATCTCACTATGCCGGTAGGATCCAACAAACTTCAAGATGGTAATAACATGATCAAAAATCGTTTATGTCTAAAGTGAAAGATAAGATTAGGAAAGAGGGGAAAGATAGAAAGAAAGATGTAGTTGGTCTTCTAGAAATCTTCTCCATACTTGTAACTTTCTCATGAACTTCTTCTTGATTTTTCTTCTAAGTGCTTCTACTTCTTGGAGATTCTTCTGGAGTCTTGTTTTGGCTAAGCCCTTCATTGGTCTTCTTGCTCCATGTTGAAAATACTAAGTTTTGAAAATATTTCTGACTTAGAGAAAATGGGGGAGGAGTTTTATTATGGGAATTATAACTATATGTGAAAATAAGTCATGCATGCAATGCACTTTTAAATCCTAAGAATATCATACAAAATTTGTGATATTTATAAAGTATGCATTTTGCTATAATTGCAATTTAATTAATTTCGATTTTTGGAGAAAATAATAAAAGGAAAAGATTAAAGTTTTCTATGATTAATATTTTTATAACTTAATTTTTATTAATAGTGTTAATAGACAGGGAGCATTTAATTAAATATATAGCAATTTGATTTAATCAAAAATAGTATTTCCATTAATAGTTATGTTGAAAATACTCAAACTATTCAAATTAAATATATATAACTATGAATTTATTCAAACATTACTCAAAAATATTTTATAGCAGTGTCATCAATTTACAATTATTCTAAAGTTTCTAAAACAATTTTATTTGCCATTTTTGAAATTACTGATTTAAAGTTATGACAAAAATACTCAAATTTACCATTTGAAATTCGAATATTTTAAACTAATTCAAATTTGAATTTTGGCAGATCCAAAATATTCTACATGTCAAGGGCTTTCCAAATATACAAAATTATTTGAATTTGGATAAACAGAGAAAAAGATATAATAGTTTGAATAGACAGGGGCTTTTCTACAAAAGTGCCATTTACTCTAATTAAAAGAAATCAAAATCCACGTGGCTGCTGACTGTGCGCTGACTGGGCTGACACTCTGGTGCTGACGTGGATAAGTCAAAGAATCTGGGCCGTCAGATCTGGATCTGGCGGTCCAGATCTGTTCGTACCGTTTCGATTAAAACTTCTAATCTGGGTCGCACAGGGTAGATCGGACGGTCCAGGGGCGTTGACCCAAAAACTAGCGGCGCGGCCGGCCGGAGTTACTCCGGTGACCTCAATCCGCGGCGGCGACGCATCGGCAACAGCCGTTCCCGGTGTTCTACTGTGTTCCGAGACGAGCGGGTCATACCTACGGGTAGAGGGCGTCGAGGCAAAGTCGTTGGCGCGGTGATGAGCTCCGGTGTACCCCCTCTTCTCCTCCTTTTGCTCGCCGGAGTCGCGGGTGGCGGCGACGTGCTTCGGTTGCGCACGGTATCGTCGACCTGGCGCATGAAAGGACACACGACAATGTCAGACGGACGCGCACGGTCAAGGGAAGGAGTAGAAGGCACGAGGGGGAGCTCGGGGTCGACCGTGCTCACCGAAATCCGAAGAAACAGGCGGCGGAAATGGCGGCGGTGGCGGCTCCAATTCGAGCAGCCCGGTGGCGAGGTTTCTAGGGTTTTCGAGGGGGAAAAGGGAGAGGAGCTCGCAGTCTACTTATAGGACAGAGAGGCGCGTTGATTAGGGGAGGAAATCACGGGAAAAGATGGGAGGAATCACCGGCGGTTTCGGGCGAGATTCTCGTGCGGGAGGTTGAAGACAACCTCTCCCCCTGACAGGTGGGTCCCGCATGTCAGGTATTTTTCTTTTTCTTTTCTGTTTTATTTAATTCCTTTATAACTTTTGATTTATTTGTCCAAATGCTGTCAAACAAATTTCTAAAAATTTGTAAAATTATTATCTTTGTGTTAAACCAGTTGTGGGCATGTTTTGAACATTTTTCAAAAATACAATTTTGAAATATTGATTAAATACAAATTTGACACTTAAAGTCAAATTTGAAATTATATCTTAATTAATTTTTCCTTTGGCTAAATAAAATTTGTAAAATACCCACATTCTAATATTGTTTGAATTTAAGTTATTTAGACTCATATTCCATTATTAAATAGATTTTAGCTTTAATAGATTATTAAATATCATATTACAAGTATTTGTAATGAAAAGAGAAAATGTAATGTAATCATTTTTAATTCAAATTATTTTGTGCACCATTATATTTTATATTATGATAAGTCAATTGAAACTTCATAGCAACTTTGGATAGGCTTTTAGTTTTTAATTAATTTCTTATTTAGAATATATTAATCATTTCAAGCTTTGAAAAATAATGAAATTCATTTAAGCAAATGAAATGCTTGTTTGGATAATTCATTAATTTTAATTTATGAAGTTTTTAAAGTTATAAACTATAGGCTTATAGTTTCCAAACTAAATTTTGAACTTAGTTGAAGAATGAAAACCATTTGGCAACATAGATTATATTTAAATAGTTTAAAAGAATACTTCTCAATATTATTTTCAATTTATGAATAACTATGGTTAGGTTATTTAAATCCAATACTTATAAAGAAACCTTTTATTTCATGAATATGGTTTGAAGGTTTCGTGAAACATTTTTCATATTAGATATTGAGGTTTTTAATAATTACAATGGATAATAAATTGTTTAACTTGAAACAACTTTTGAAAAGTGAGATATTTGAATTATTAAACTCTTTCAATAAGTTTGAAGTCTTTCTTAGTTGGTTTTCTTATGCATTTAAATGTTTTATTGTAATCAAAAACAAATTTTTAAAATTTTAGTGATTTTAAACATTATAAAATGTTGGGATGTTACAGACTACCACCCTTAAAAGGAATCTCGTCCCCGAGATTCTGAGAGGCTAGAAACAGAAGCAACTGCTTGGAAAGATTATGATAACTCGAGAGGTTTCAAGAAATGCAATTTTCTGACATGGAAGCTGGAAACTAGTAGGGGATGAATTTTCTGATTTGGGGAGGCCATAAAGAGAGATGGTTTGGGATCTCTGAGTTTAAGCGACTGAGTTTAAATTATCTAGGTGGCTACCACCCTTAAAAGAAAGTTTTGTTGATAG
Organism: Poa annua; assembly: GCA_026929855.1. NCBI lineage: Eukaryota > Viridiplantae > Streptophyta > Magnoliopsida > Poales > Poaceae > Poa > Poa annua. The sequence continues at coordinate 115,709,617 of CM049428.1, read as the reverse complement.
TCAACATTCTAACTTATACAAGATGATCAAGACAATTAATTACAAACAATATCTAACAAACATCAAGCAAACAAACACATTCACAACTCAAGTTTCAATAACCACTCAAATTTAAAAATCCTGAACTTGAAGTGTTTAAGTCTCAAATCTGAATGCGATTTAAGTTCCAAAACAAACACACTGGTACTGCCATATCACATTTTGATAGGTCAATACACTAAAACGAAACGATAAGCTAAAGATAAATGGTGGTCTCTCTAACGCTGCTTGAATTGCTTCGCTTATTATTCCTTGATCACACTCTTGCGCTTCATTGCATGGTTATTCACCACGGGTGTGGCTTCTTCCCCACTTGTCCCTTCAGACAGCACCTCTTCGGGGTCCTCTTCCTCCTGTCCTTCCTCCTTCACAGCTGCACGTACAGTCACGTCTCAGTTGCCTTGGTCACCTCCTTCTTCAGCGACCGGCGGTGGTGGAGGTGGAATGAGTTGCGCCTCAAGTGTGGCAATCTGCTCATCCTTGCCAAGGTTCTACAAATGTAAGTCATGGATGAGTTCCTCCAAATGACCAACAAGATTTTCAGAAGCCTGGAGTTCTTGGGTTTTTGCGTGTATGACGGCTTGTGCATGATCCGCGATGTTATAAGCTTGTTGAACCTTCCTGGTCAGACAGTTGATGAGAAAATCCAAGTCTTCAAACATCTTGTTAATGATGGGCAGGTCCAGGCTATTTCCCGTGTGAGCCATCGAGAGACCGTGTGCATCCCTCTTCCCAAAGGCACGGAAGGGCGATCCTGGTGCTAGCTTGTTGCGATACTTGTAACACAAACGAGCCATTAAGTCCACCATAGCTATGTTCACTCCCTCAATCCACTCCGGGTAGTAGGTGGCATAGTCCACGGGCTCGAAGTCTGGCATCGTGGGATCTGGGGTCATAATTGTGCGGATTTTCCAACGCGTCACATTAGGTATGTCGGTCTCCTCTTTCCTTCCTTGGAAATAGGGCGGTGGTAGCTTCAATATACTTGTCAACCTAGACAGCTGCCTCCCAAAGATGAAACCCGACAAAACTCCAGCATACGCGATCTCAGTGTACTCTCCCATCTAAAATTTTGAAAAGGAAAGAGAATTAGAATTAAAATGAAACAGAAAAAATCATATGCTAAAATGAAAGTTTTGTTTTTTAGAAAATTGAATAAAATAGATTTTCAATCCTATGGTCAAATCCTATTTCTATCCAAACCTAGGGTTTCAAACCTAGAGGCAACACAGTGCTCTGATACCATCTGTAGCGTACCTGCACTTTAAATAATGCATATACCTGTGTATAGTGCAAATCCCTGGATCGATTCATTTGCACACACAGTTTACGATGTAATATCACAACAAAGCGTCAATTTTATTACATCGATGATCCAGAATTACAAAATATTTGATACAAGTTGCATAGCATAAAGCTAGCATTGAAAAAGTACACAGCAGAAATACAATAGCAGTGGGTCTCCAACAACTTCATGTTGCCACAGGCGAAAAACATGTTGGTTGTAGACTCGAAACCTATAAACGAAACCTCACTCGTCATCTGAACAATCTGCAATAAGAAAAATATTGCAACAACGTGGGTCAGATTCCATTAAAAATGGAGTCTGGCAAGTGACACTGTGGTGGACACTTAATGGAATAACTCTACAGCCTATATGCATATTTGGCTGGTGGAGTTCAAGGCTATTTTGCATAAAGCCAATTTTTCCTAACTCTTTGGAAAACACTTTTCTTCTATTCGAGACATCCGTGGCATGAAATCCACTGTCTCATTCTACCCTTGTTCACCCATCAAGTTTTATATTTTTGAAGTTGGAATGGTGGAATCCTCCGTTGACGTCCTCGTTCAGCTGCTCAAATTGTCCGTACCGGGGACACGGCTAAGTACTTAGATTTTTAACTCTGCAGAGGTTGTGCACGTTCACCATTGTACCCATTCAACCCAAATTACCCTTTACACACCATTCGTGATAAGGAAAGGAGAAGAATGAGACGAGATCTTTCAGAAGCATTTTCCCTCCCACTCTGGCCTGACGCGCTCCACCTACAAACCTCTACCACCACCAGTCAGGCCGGGAAGAGTCCACGCAGCTTAGTTGATCAAGCCAGAGCCCATATTGGCAATGGCTGCACGAGAAGCAATCTTCACTTGGATTTCTTCAGATTCCTTTGCTCCTGGGTGGCCATCCACAAGTGAATATTCCACAGGTAAATCCCCTGGGAACAACACTCAACTCATACAGCCAAGCAACCAATTCCACCCAGGTGTTTGATTAAAACTTAGTAGGCTTTATCTTCTTCATCAAAATAGTTTTTGCATAGCATCACTATTCTATTAAGTATTTTCATAGGAACCTAGACATAGGAATAAAGAGGTCTAACATGGCTTGCATAGCAATACTATCCTACACATGCTTATAGAAAATAATCTACTCATGCATAGAAAATAATAGGACTTTTATGGGTGTGTGCCACTTGCCTTTGAATGTTGTCGTTGTTCACAAACTCTTTTCAACAACGAACGTTTGCTCTCCGTTCAATCTAAACAATATAAGCAAACAACAATACAGCAATCAACAAACAACAATCATCAAACATACATGCACATTCATAGTGAACAAACAAGTTTTGTAAAACTTCTAAGGAAAGCATGTCATGTATGATATGCAATTTATTTCTAAGGACAAGAAATGCATGTCATGCCATGAAAATCTTTTAAGTTAATGCAAGGAAATGTGTTGGTCAGAATGACTACGGACTAAAGTCATGAGTTGAATAAAATATTTTGTTTTATATCATCTTGAATAAGCACTCTAATGGCTTAGTCCTGATGTGTAAAATACTTAAAAAAAACTAGCTCTATTCTTCGAGGTGATCAACAATTATTATCAACTCTTTGTAAATTGAATATTCACTATAGTGAGAGAGATAGACACCCGGCCAGCCACTTAAATTGTGGAACAGGTCTCATGTACGTGGACATGTAAGGTTTGTTCCCAGGCCGCTTCATCTCACTATGCCGGTAGGATCCAACAAACTTGAAGATGGTAATAACATGATCAAAAATCGTTTATGTCTAAAGTGAAAGATAAGATTAGGAAAGAGGGGAAAGATAGAAAGAAAGATGTAGTTGGTCTTCTAGAAATCTTCTCCATACTTGTAACTTTCTCATGAACTTCTTCTTGATTTTTCTTCTAAGTGCTTCTACTTCTTGGAGATTCTTCTGGAGTCTTGTTTTGGCTAAACCCTTCATTGGTCTTCTTGCTCCATGTTGAAAATACTAAGTTTTGAAAATATTTCTGACTTAGAGAAAATGGGGGAGGAGTTTTATTATGGGAATTATAACTATATGTGAAAATAAGTCATGCATGCAATGCACTTTTAAATCCTAAGAATATCATACAAAATTTGTGATATTTATAAAGTATGCATTTAGCTATAATTGCAAAATTAATTTCGATTTTTGGAGAAAATAATAAAAGGAAAAGATTAAAGTTTTCTATGATTAATATTTTTATAACTTAATTTTTATTAATAGTGTTAATAGACAGGGAGCATTTAATTAAATATATAGCAATTTGATTTAATCAAAAATAGTATTTCCATTAATAGTTATGTTGAAAATACTCAAACTATTCAAATTAAATATATATAACTATGAATTTATTCAAACATTACTCAAAAATATTTTATAGCAGTGTCATCAATTTACAATTATTCTAAAGTTTCTAAAACAATTTTATTTGCAATTTTTGAAATTACAGATTTAAAGTTATGACAAAAATACTCAAATTTACCATTTGAAATTCGAATATTTTAAACTAATTCAAATTTGAATTTTGGCACATCCAAAATATTCTACATGTCAAGGGCTTTCCAAATATATAAAAATATTTGAATTTGTCTAAACAGAGAATAAGATATAATAGTTTGAATAGACAGGGGCTTTTCTGCAAAACTGCCATTTACTCTAATTAAAAGAAATCAAAATCCACGTGGCTGCTGACTGTGCGCTGACTGGGCTGACACTCTGGTGCTGACGTGGATAAGTCAAAGAATCTGGGCCGTAAAGTCTTAAACCTTTTGCCATTGCGATACTTAGCGTGTCCAAGCATCGTTCATAGATATCACCATACCTAGCTGACCTCGTTACCGACAACGCTATCTTCTACTCGTCTATGATTTCATGTCTCCGTGACCTATTCACGTGCTTGCAATCTCATTAGACATAATCTCACCGAGTGGGCCCTAGAGTATCTATCCTGCTATGCGGATTGGCTGTCGGCCCAGTGGGAACTGGGGTATGGAGAGCCCATTCCCTCCAGGCCTCGCACGCTGGCCAGACAGACGAAACGACTAAGGAGCAGGCATCTCCGCCTGGCGGGACACTCGAGAGGCAATTCCCCTCGAGGGCCTGAAGAGGAAACGAGGCCCTCAAGGGAACCTCCCGAGGCGCCAGCTCGCCTCAAGGGAGTCCCGCGGGAACCTCCCTCAGGCCTCCCCGCGCCTGAAGGGAAACGTTGCAGCCAAGCAAGTACGGCAAGACGCACATGGCTTCTGCCACGCCCACGTGGTAACGCAAGTACCTCCGTTGCTGTTTTGGTGATAAAGGGGTCAATAAAGCGGCTCCGCCTGCTGCGCAGTTGGGAGGACCTTCTACTCTGACAATAAAGCGGGCGGACGGCGCAACCCTCCAAAGGAGAACGTCACCGTGGGCTCCACCTTAGAGACTGCCCTCTCTGCAGGCAGTACAGCGCGGTCGGCCGCCGGTCGGCCACCGCGCCCACCTTTATCAACAATGGACCGCGTCCATGGACGAACGGATGGCGGTGGACTCCTGCTCCGCCATGCCACTGCCATGTGGGAGCCACCTTGAAGGCCAAGCCGAAGGAGAAGGCCAGAGGCGCCTATAAAAGGGAGAAGATATCCATCGTAGCACGGGTCGACTCTTTGCGTGCTACAACCCTTGTAAACCCTAGCAACCCATGTTAGGATAGCCTGGAGCCCGAGGAGGAAGAAGATCATCGCTTCCCTCCTCGGGCAAGAACAGCCTCAAGGGGGCCTCCGGCTGACTCCACTTCACTATAAACTCCATCATCTAATACAGACAAGCAGGAGTAGCGGTCTTACCTCCTCACGAGGGTCGTGAACCTGGGTAAAGGCCGGTGTCTTCCTCTGTCGTGTGCGTGTCTTCTTCGGGTCCGGCGAGAAACATCGCGGGGCCACTCGAGGGTCTAGGCCTCTGTGTTCAATCCCCTTCACGAACAACTCTTCAGGAAGTGATGACCCCCAATTCTTGGGAGTCATAACCCGACATTTGCGCGCCAGGTAGGGGATTGAGGTGCGTCAACAACCTTCGAGTTCGTCTCCGCGCCATGGTGGACACCCGCGCCACCCGCGTCGCCCGCGTCAACCGGCCTGCGCCTGGCGGAGCACGTGCGTCGCCAGGCACCGCGACCACCCGCGCACGGTGGGGCCGACCCCACCAAGAAGAGCATGTCCCTTCTGGCCCTCACGCAGAGGCGCCGGAGCACAACTCCGACCACCAGGAGGACGCACAGTCATCGCACCCGACGCAGAGCCCGAGCGGCTCGGGCCCAGGGAGGACATACCTTGCGCCTCACACCGCGCTGCTCATGGCGCCGGAGTGTAGCGTACCTGCACTTTAAATAAGGCAGATACCTGTGTATAGTGCAAATCCCTGGATCGATTCGTTTGCACACACAGTTTACGATGTAATATCACAACAAAGTATCAGTTTTATTACATCGATGATCCAGACTTACAAAATATTCGATACAAGTTGCATAGCATTAAACTAGCTTTGAAAAAGTACACAGTGGAAATACGATAGAAGTGAGTCTCCATCTCTTTCATGTTGCCACAGGCGAAAACATGTTGGTTGCAGACTCGAAACCTTTAAACGAAACCTCACTCGTCATCTGAACAATCTGCAATAAGAAAAATATTGCAACAACGTGGGTCAGATTCCATTAAAAATGGAGTCTGGCAAGTGACACTATGGTGGACACTTAGAGGAAAACTTTATAACCTATATGCTTATTTGGCTGGTGGAGTTCAAGGTTATTTTGCATAAAGCCAATTTTTCCTATCTCTTTGGAAAACACTTTTCTTCTATTTGAGACATTTGTGGCATGAAAACCACTGTCTCATTCTACCCTTGTTCACCCATCAAGTTTTATTTCTGAAGTTGGAATGGTGGAATCCTCCGTTGACGTCTGTGATCAGCTGCTCAAATTGTCCGTACCGGGGACACGACTAAGTACTTAGATTTTAACTCTGCAGAGGTTGTGCACGTTCACCATTGTACCCATTCAACCCAAACTATCCTTTACACACCATCTGTGATAAGGGAAAGGAGAAGAATGAGACGAGATCTTTAAGAAGCATTTTCCCTCCCACTCTGGCCTGACGCGCTCCACCTATAAACCACTACCTCCACCTGTCAGGCCGGGGCGAGTCCACGCAGCTTAGTTGATCAAGCCAGAGCCCATATTGGCAGTGGCTGCACGAGAAGCAATCTTCACTCGGAGTTCTTCAGATTCCTCTGTTCCTGGGTGGCCATCCACAAGTGAATATCCCACAGGTAAATCCCCTGGGGACAACACTCAACTCATACAGCCAAGCAACCAATTCCGCCCAGGTGTTTGATTATAACTTAGTAGAATTTAACATTTCATCAAAATAGTTTTGCATAGCATCACAATTCTACTAAGTATTTTCATAGGAACCTAGACACAGGAATAAGGAGGTCTAAACATGGCTTGCATAGCAATACTATCCTACACATGCTTATAGAAAATAATCTACTCATGCATAAAAAAATAATAGGACTTTTATGGGGGGTGTGCCACTTGCCTTTGAATGTTGTCGTTGTTCACAAACTCTTTTCAACAACGAACTTTTGCTCTCCGTTCAATCTAAACAATATAAGCAAACAACAATACAACAATCAACAAACAACAATCATCAATCATACATGCACGTACATAGTGAACAAATAAGTTTCATAAAACTTCTAAGGAAAACGTGTTATGTATGATATGCAAATTATTTCTAAGGACTAGAGATGCAAGTCATGCCATGAAAAAAAATTTAAGTCTTAAGTGAAAGACAAGATTAGGAAAGAGGGAAAAGATAGAAAGATGTAGTTGGTCTTCCAGGCTACATCTCCAGACTTGTAATATTCTCCTTCGTGATGTCTTGATTGAAGTTTTGATAGACTTGATAAATCTTCAGACTTGATACTTCGTGTATCCTCGAGGCTGGTCTTGGATTTAACTTAGTCATCGTGAGTTCTCAGAGAAGAAGAAAAGACAGAGAGAAAGACTTAGAGAATAAAAGGGGGTTGGCCTTCTTGAACTTCTTCTCACTTTTCTTCTAAGTGCTTCGAATTCTTGGAGATTCTTCTGGAGTCTTGTTTTGGCTAAGCCCTTCATTGGTCTTCTAGCTCCATGTTGAAAATTCTAAGTGTGTATGTTATAAAACTTTTATCAAAATACTAAGTTTGAAAATATTTCTAACTTAGAGAAAATGGGGGAGGAGTTTTCCTTATGGGAAATATAACTATAAAATAAAATATGCTATGCTTGAAATGCAATTTTAAATCACAAGAAATCTAATACTAATTTTTGTGATATTTATAAAGTATGCATAAAGTTATAATTGCAATTTAATTAGTCTCTAATTTTGCAAACATAATAAAAGGAAAACATATGGATCAAAGTTTTATGTGATTTATATTTTATAACACAATATTTATAAATGGTGCTAATAGCAAGAGGTGATTTAATTAAATTTATTGCAATTTGATTTAATCAAAAATAATATTTCTATTAATAGTTATGTTGAAAATACTCAAACTATTCAAATTAATTATATAACTATGAATTCATTCAAATATTACTCAAAAATATTTTATAGCAGTGACATCAATTTACAAATATTCCAAGGTTTCCAAAACAATTGTATTTGCAATTTTTGAATTTACAGATTTAAAGTTATGACAAAAATACTCAAATCTTCCATTTGAAATTTGAATATTTTAAACTAAGTCAAATTTGAATTTTGGCAGATCCATCATATTCTACATGTCGAGGGCTTTCCAAATATATAAAAATATTTGAATTTGGATAAACAGAGAAAACGATATGATAAAACTAATGTGCAGGGTATTTTCTGCAAAAGGTCCAATTAAATTTATTCCGAGCTAAAATCAGAAAACAGATGGGCCACGTGGCGAGCTGTGGTTGGATGGGCTCGGCTCGGCATGAGCTTGGGCTCGGCTTGGCTTAGCCGGAGCCGCGGCTCGGCTCGGATTAATCGGGGCCGTCAGATCCAAATCCGATGGATCCAAATAGATCGTACCGGTTCACTAATCCAATCTAATCTGGGCCGAAGAAAACAGATCGGACGGCTGGGGGTGGTTGACCGATACCTGCCGGGGAAGTTCGCCGGAGACGGAGAAGATGGCGGCGGCGCGGCCTCGAGCGTGGACCGATTGGTCGCTCCGATGGTCCCCTTGCTCGGCGGAGACGACGGCGAGGTTCAGGAGGACGTGGGGGAGGCGAAGCACGTGGTGGTGTCCTTGAGTTCTTCCTGGAGCAGTGGGGAGAGGCGGCCGGAGCGGTGAAGACCTCCGGCGGTTCCGGCGAGCTCGGCCCGCTCGATTTCCTACACAAAACCATAGTCCGAAGGGATGAGGATGTGCGCAAGGACTTGGGAAAGAGAGGGGGGAGGGTCTCGGGCTCGGGGGCGTGCTACCGTGGCCGGAGTTGGAGAAATCGGCGGCGGCGATGGAGGAACTCCGGCGAGAAAAATTGCAAGCCTTGGGGCGTTTGGGAGAGGGCTTTTGGGGGGAAAGGAAGGAGGAGGTCGAGGGCTATTAGTAGGAAGAAACGGTGCGAAGTTTGGTGGAGTAAAACTCCCGCAATCAAGAGAAATAAATTGGCAGTTTTCGGGCACGATTTCCGTCCAGAGCTTGAAGACGATGCTGACGTCATCGCTGACGTCAGCGATTTTTTTCTTTTTCTTTTTCTGATTTTTCTTATTTCTTTCATAACTTTTGATTTAAGACTCCAAAACAAGTCAAATAAATTTCTAAAAAAATTTAAAAACAATATCTTTGTGTTAAACCAGTTGTAGGCATGTTTTGAACACTTTTCAAAAATCATAATTTTGAAATATTGATTAATTACAAATTTGACACTTAATGTCAAATTTGAAAACATGGCTTAAATAATTTCGTTTTTGGCTAAATAAAATTTATAAAAATACAACACTTATATAAGTTTAAAAATTAAGTTATTTAAACTCATTTTCCAATATTAAATATTTTTTGGCTTTAGTACAATATTAAATAACATCACATATTTATTTGAAATGAAAAGGGAAATATAATGTATTCATTTTTAATTCAAAATATTTTGTGCACCATTAAGTTTTATATTATGATAAACCATTTTAAAACTTCATAACAACTTTGGAAAAGATTTTAGATTTAATTCATTTCTTATTTAGAATATATTAATCATTTCATGCTTTGAAAATAAATGAAAATGATTTAATCTAATGAAATGTTTAATTGGATAATCCATTAATTATAAAATATATGAAGTTATTAAAGTTATAAACTATAGAATTTTAATTTCCAAACTATGTTTTGAACTCAGGTAAATGAATAATACTCTTTTCGCAAATAGACAATGTTTTCAATAGTTAAAAAATAACACTTGTAATTATTATTTTAATTTATGAATTGCTATTGCTAAGTGGTTGAATTCAAATACTTTAACTAAACCATTTACTTAAAATAAAATGGTTTGTACTTTATAAAACATTTGTCAAATTACATATTAAGGTTTTTGAAATACAATGGAAATTTTGAAATAATAGACTTTTTCAAATTGGTTGAAGTCTTTTATAGTTGGTTTCCTTAAGCATTTAAAGTTTTATTTTAATCAAAAACAAAAGTTTTAAATTTTAGTGATTTTTGAACATTCCAAAATGTTGGGATGTTACAAGGAGCTTCTCCGCTACCAGCCCACCGCTGAGGCCCACGAGCAGTGGCTCCAACGCCTCAACCACCTCGTCGGCATCGCTACGACGCGCCCCGCACCGTCGCAGTCCAACCTGTGCCCCTCTCTTGCGGGCACGGTCGCGACAAACGCGCTTTCGCCACCCCCGAGGCCTGCACCGGCTGCGGCGCAGAGGGCTGCTTCGCACGCGTCCTCGCCGCACGATTGCTTGATCGTCCAGCGCACCGCGCCCGACGCTCGCGTGGGGATGGAGCTCCATAGAGACAGCCAGAACAGACTCGTGGAGGAGATTGGCCAGGCGGGTCAGCAGAACCGCAGCGCGCTGCAGCACGGGGTCGCTACGTACGCCTCAGGCTGCATGGCGTTCACCCGTTCTCTGCGCCGCGTGGTCTGGCCCGCAAAGTTCAGGCCTGCTCTCCCCAAGGGCTACGACGGCTCCAGCAACCCCATCGAGTTCCTGCAGCTTTACACCACCTCCATCCAAGCTGCGGGTGGAGATGACAAGGTCATGGCCAATTGGTTCTCCCACGCGCTTCGCGATTCTGCACTGTCGTGGCTCCTGAACCTCCCTGAGGACTCCGTGAACTCCTGGGAGGAGCTGTGCAAGCAGTTCGTCTCCAACTTCAAGGGGACATACGAGCGCGCCCTCACCCACAACGATCTGCGCGCCATAGTGCAGAAGAAGGATGAGACGCTTCGGAAGTACATCCAGCGCTTCAGCCAAGTGCGCAACAAGATCCCGAACATCCCCGACACCCAAGTCATCGCCGCGTTCCGCGAGGGTGTCACCAACAGCAGGATGCTCGAGAAGCTGGGCATCCACGACAAGCTCACCTCTGTGGTCAAGCTTTTCGACCTGGCTGACAAGTGCGCCAAGGCTGAAGAGGGACTCCTCTTCGTCAAGATGTCCTCAAGAGGGGACAATCACGCTGAGGGGTCCAAGAGCCTGAAGAAGAAGGAGGAGCCCAAGCGCAAGGCCACCGCGGTTCTCGCGGCCGAGGCTGACGCGAAGGGCACCCGAAGGGACTCCCCCGAGCCTAGAGAGAGAAGAGACGACCACCTCCCCTTCTACATCTACCACAACAGGCGCGGCCACTCTACAGAGTCCTGCTTCGATCTCAAAAGGTTGAGCAAGGAGCGCGAGCAAACAGAGGGTAGCGGTAGCCGTGGCCGAGGCCGTGGTTACTGCGGAAGCGGACGCAAGGGCGGCTACCAGAAACCAACTGGAAATCAGGCCAACGCCGCAGAAAAGAACGACAACCTCCCTGACGAGGAAGATGGCGGCTACCAAGCCCCGAGAGGCGCCATTGCCTGCATCCTCGGGGGAGCGTAGGCGTTGAAATCGAACAACCAGTTCAAGCAGTTCACTCGCGAGCTCAACGCTGCCCTCCCAAGCACGGAAACCTCCAGGCCCCTCAAGTGGTCTCAGTACACCATCGCCTTCGACGCTCAGGACCACCCCAAGTCCACCAAGGCTGTGGGAACCCTCCCGCTGGTTTGCCTCCCCACCATCGACAAAGTGGCTGTCTCCAAGACTCTCGTCGATGGCGGAGCAGGCCTGAACGTTATCTCCATAGATGCGTTTGAAGCGCTTCAAGTGCCCGACGAGCGGCTCATGCCCTCGATGCCTTTCACGGGGGTCACCAGCGGCTCGATCGAGCCTCTAGGCCATGTCAGGTTTGCCGTCACCTTCGGGAGCAAGGAAAATTACCGCACCGAGCACATCGATTTCGATGTAGCACACATCAGCCTGCCGTACAATGCTATCCTGGCTACCCCGCGCTCGCGAAGTTCATGGCCGTCACACACCATGCCTACAACATGGTCAAGATCCCCGGCAGCGCTGGCACGATCACCATTCGTGGGCATGTTCTGGACGCTACGCGCGCGGTTGAGACGGCCTACAAGACCGCCGCCATGGCATTGTCCGCAGAAGAGGACCTAGAGCCTCTCGAGAGACCCAAGAAGAAGAAGCAGTTGTTCTCCCAGGAGGCAGCTGCTACCAAGAAGGTCTCTCTAAGCTCCCGTAGCTCGGGGGCTGAAGGCTCGGGGGCTAGCGTCACCATTGGCGCCGCGCTGCCTCCCAAATAGGAAAGCGCGCTCGTCGCCTTCCTCCAGGAAAACTCTGACATGTTCGCATGGACATCGTCAGATATGTCTGGTGTACCGAGGGAGGTGATCGAGCACCACTTGGCCGTGTGCCCAAACGCGCCCCCCGTCAAGCAAAAAGTAAGAAAGCAAGCCCCCGAGAAGCAAGCATTCATCGTCAAGGAGGTCGAGAAGCTCAAAGCAGCAAAAGTCGTACACGAAGTCGCCCATCCCACTTGGCTCTCCAACGGCGTGGTAGTCCCAACGCCCGCCGGAGGAGGCCGCCTCTGCATCGACTACACTGATGTAAACAAGGCCTGCTCCAAAGACCCTTATCCCATGCCCAGAATTGACCAAATTGTGGACTCCACGGCAGGCTGCGACCTCCTCTGTTTTCTTGATGCCTTCTCTGGTTACCACCAGATAAAGATGGCTAAGGAGGACGAGGAGAAGACGGCTTTCCTCACCCCGTGCGGTGTGTATTGCTACGTCTGCATGCCTTTCCGCCTTAAAAATGCCGGAGCCACTTTCCAGAGGTTGATGAGGATAGCCCTTGGCGGGCAAATGGGGCGGAACGCCGAAGCATATGTCGATGACATCGTCGTGAAATCACGAGAGGGAAATACTCTCCTCGGAGACCTTGAAGAAACCTTCGCCAGCCTGCGCAAGGTGAACATCAAGTTCAACCCCGCCAAGTGCGTCTTTGGAGTGCCTTCAGGGAAATTGCTTGGGTTCCTCGTGTCTCATCGGGGCATAGAGGCAAACCCAGACAAAATCAAAGCCATAGAAGACATGCAACCTCCACGCAGGCTCAAGGACATGCAACGTCTGGCAGGCTGCATGGCCAGCTTGGGTCGATTCATCTCCAAGTTTGGCGAAAGAGCCCTACCGTTCTTCAAGATCATGAAGAGAACTGGCACTTTAAAGTGGACCTCTGAAGCTGAAAAAGCATTTGAGGACTTGAAGAAGTATCTGGCCAGCCCACCAGTAATGGTAGCCCCAAGGCATGGCGAGCACCTGAAGCTGTACTTATCAGCTACTCCGCAAACAACCAGTGATGTCCTTGTGGTGGAAAGAGAAGAGCCAGTACTCCACAAGAAGAGTGCGGCCACTCCAAAGAAAAAGCCCCCTGATAAGAAGCTCGACGAAAGGGCAACCCTCACAAACCCGCCGCCAGGCCCAAATACCCAAGAGAGGGCCGCCCCAAGTCCACCGCTGCAAGGAATTCATGCCAAGAAGCCTGAGGAGCCCCTTGAGGCCAACCCCCTCGAGGCACAGGGCAAGCCCCCTAAACCCCCTCGAGGGCCAAGCTGAGCCACCTCAGGCAAAAGACGCCAAGGCTACAGTAACTACCATCGTCGAGCATCCAGTCTACTTCGTCAGCACAGTATTGCGTGATGCTCGCGAGCGGTATACAATGCAGCAGAAGCTTCTCCTCGCACTCCTCATTGCCTCAAGAAAGCTGCGACACTACTTCCAGGGGCACCCCATCACAGTGGTCACCTCTTTTCCCCTGGAGCAAATACTGCGCACCCGAAACGCAACAGATCGCATCGCAGGGTGGAACATTGAGCTACAGCCATTCAATTTGCGCTTCGATACCACAAGGGTAATCAAAGGAAGAGCGCTGGCTGACTTCGTCGCCGAGTGGACTGACCCAACACCTGAAGAGCCCTTGGGAGAAGAGCAATCCTCTGGAGCCGCAATGCCTAGCCTCTGGACCATGAAGTTCGACGGAGCCTTCGCTTGTCGCTGCGGTGGGGCAGGCGTAGTCCTGATTGAAGGGGTTACGGTGCAGAAAACAATAATTTTCTAGCGAGCGAAACCCTAACGAGCCAGGATCTATCTATCTAGTACATGCGATAACGGTGGCGGAACGGGTTACATTACCTCCATGTAGACCGATAGCCGGGATTACGCTCCCGCACAAGCGTTGACGATGAAGTCGTACGTAGCCGACCTCGAGGTCGCGGAGAACTTGCCGCGATGTCGGAGTCGATGACGCCGGGGTTGTCGACGATGATCTGCGTCGACGGGCGTCGGGCGGAAGAAGGCAGAGCGCCAGCACCGGGGCTGGCGCGCTGGCAGCAGAGGGGGGAGGCGCGGCGGCTGCAGGGGGGCGAGACGACGTCGCCCAAGCTCCTCAATAGAGTAGCCTCCGAGCACTCGCAAACATACGGAGCCTAGCGACAACTCCCGGTCATTCAGATCCAGCTGAAATCGCAGGAGTAGATCTGATCTGGAATCCCACAGAGCAACGACGCTCTGCGGTATGGCTTAGGTGGAGAGAGACCCCCTTCCTCAGCTCGGCGCGGCTCCAACTTGGGAACCACGAGATCGAGAGAGAAATTGGGAATTAATTGAATTTCCTGTGTATTAAATCAATTAATATGCCTTGCTATATAAAGGGGGAAGGGGGTGTGCAAACCCCTTGGCTCCCCCATGTGGGACTAAACAAAGGAGGAATGGAGGGGGGTTCGGCCCCCACATGGGCTGGCCGAATCAGCCTATGGGGCCCACCCCCTTTGGTGGTGCGGTTCCCCCTCTTGGGCCCTCTTAGGGCCCATATAGGTGGGAGCCCCATTTTTCCTTTATTTAATTAATATTAAATTAATATAAAAATCCCATTAATTCATAATTAATATATTTATATATAATTCAATATCTCGTGACTCCGAAAACTCTTTCGGACCACCCGAACAACTTTCGGACATTCCTGGAACCATTCCAGACATCTCCGGAACTCCTTCCGGACCACCGGAACTCTTTCCGGATCATTTCTCTCTCTCCAACAAAAACCTATAAAATTCCAGAACCTATCTCCTAGCGTCGCTAAGACCTTAAGTTTGTTACGCTACGGTTCGGGAACACTCCAGACATGGTCGAGACACTCCGCTCACCAATGATCGTCAGGGATACCTGGAAATATATGACGACCCCTGTGCATTCCACGAATATCGTCGTTGAACCATAAGTATGATATTCATTCCCTTTGTCTCTGCGATACTACCTTGTCCGAGATATGATCGTAGACACACCGATGCCTTTGCTGTATCTCGTTACCGACGAAGGTTATTAACTCGTCTGCGATATTACATCTCCATGACCTAGTCATAAGCTGCAGCTATATAGATGCAATATCACCGAGTGGGCCCAGAGTATCTTTCCATTACAAGAATGAACAAATCCCGCTCTTGATCCTTACGTCTCGATGCTCTTTCGGAATACCCAAGATGGACACCGTTATTGTCATGCTATATAAGACACAACGTTTGATGCTCTCAAAGCACTCCTACGAAGCAACAATAAGTACGGTCTCACGGTCTAAGGAATAAGCTATCATACTCTTATCTATTGCAAATGACAAACATCGTAATACGATCTTATTGCAATACTTTGCGTATGTCCACCACCTTATTCAATTAACAAGATGACCCCATTGTCAACCGACGTCATTGTCCTTGATCGGGAATCTCGATCAACTGTTGCCCAATGGACTAGCTCATATAGAGGCTTGCTAGGGACCTGGTTGTCTATGTATCACACGTGTATTAACAATTCCAATTAATACAGTTATAGCATAATACACAAACCTATTATAAACTTATGAGATAACGCAATAAATACTACTTATTTATTTGCCTCTAGGGCATATCTCCTTCAGTCTCCCACTTGCACTAGAGTACAAATAAACTAGCTGCATTTTATTTTATCAGAATCCCTTATCAAATAAGAATCATTTGATAATGCTTGCTCGTGGAAAAGTGTTACTGCACAATCCATGATTGTACATGCTTTTGCGATTCACTGGCATCAACTTGTTTGATATCACCATGTTGTCTAACAACATATATGCAAATACCGTAACTAAGTGAGACTTCTGCTTCCCAGCGCTTACTCTGATTATACTAACCAGATAACTGCCCTGAAAAACACACTCAGCCATGCAGAGCCCCTTGTAACAATTACAAACTCGCGATATCTACATACTTTCACACCAATGTAGAAAACTTGACATTCAAATGTCAATCCCTTAACTAACGCACTTCTACTTCCAGTAAATTCCAAATTTACTTTCATAACTGTTCTTTACTCCAAGAACATCGGTTATATTTTATCGAGCAGATAATATGGTTTCTGTATGATGTCTAATATATACATAATAGACCCACATGTCATACAACCATTACTCTTTAATGACCAATTGGATTCCAAAGGACCATCCTTTTGATTCTATTCTGACTCCTCAGATATAATCCAACACAACTCGACTAACTATTTAAAATTCCCGTTCTATTTCAAAATAGACACTAACTTTTAAATAGTTTTACAACTTCATCCTATTCTATTGGTACAGTTTCACAATGTGTTAACTACACAAGATGAATTCGACTCCCACTCAAATTATGTCTCCACATATTTGATAACACGAGCTTCCACTCAAAAACATGTTATCCACATATTTGAGTTCCCAAGCTCCCACTCAAAAATATGTTCTCCACATATTTCTCCTGAGTGAACTAACTATGACTCCCACTTAAATCGACATTTTGGTTAAACCAAAATCATTGATCTATTATCAATTCGAATTTAATACAAACTACAGTATTACATTAATACAAATCCCTCAGACTTCCAGCATGTCTACATAAATGTAGTCAACAAATTTGATCTTGTCCAAGACACATTTCTCGACAAGACATGCTACCGCGTCTTTCTTATAGTCACATTTCTCATATAACACCTTATATGACGATTAAACAATCTTATTCCTCTAATAAGAATTGCAACAACAATTACTCTCTTAATCCTTTCAAATGCAACTTTGGATTTCCAGGCTCAAAAAGCCTTTGTTCGTATTCCGATATTTTCTCAACTTTCTTTGTATTCATAAAGTGCACCTTGATCTGTCAACAAGATCTGAAATACTCAATACAGTGCTGTGACCTGACAGCAATATTAAATATAACAACACTTTATTTAGAAGTTTCTTTCATGAAAATATTATGATCTTTATGAAGAGGATTGCAAGCAGAAAACAATTTTCTAGTCTCCCTCACTCTTAATCACTAAACTTTCATTAGCAGACATATACTCTTTGGAACATCTTCCAACATAAGTCTGACACTTTATTCCAAACTTCTAATTTCAATCCATAAACCATAATTCGAAAAGTCATCTTTTCTCGGAATTACATAGACAACAAACTGAACTTTGTTTCTAATTGATTTTGGAATACACTCTCGTCCAATGCGAGCAATCTACAAAGAACTACTCATGTATATTCCGAATTATCGCATAATCATATACACGTCGATATTACTGTCGATCCTATGAATTCTTGTTGAGAAAAATATATATTTTCTACAGTGGACATCGACTATAATGTTTCGAACATATTAGGAGATTTTAAGACTGATTCTGACAGACCACACTTTATTTATTTAAAATAGAGCATAATTATAATTCCCCACATATCACCATATATGACATTATAATATTGTGAAAACAAATTTCCACAAGTCTTTTGTGTTGAAACCATGATTCAAAAAATATTGTCCTTTGATCGAATCTTGTGAATACAATATTCATTAATCTTTCTTCTGAAAAACCCCATTTGATCTATTATCAAATTAATTTCAGACTCCATAATTTATCGGGCAAATACTCCTATTTACCAAAATCATAGAAGAATTCGGATCAAGCAAAACACCATTGATTAATCATTAAGAATGACTCTCAATCAATTTCCTCTAGTATTGCAACTTCCATACTGCATTTCAAACTTAATCAATTTTGGCACTCGAAATACTTAAATGGACCAAAAATATCCATTACTTCTTTCATTGCCTTTATGACTAAATTCGATGGTGTTTGTTCTTTGGACACATAATTTTATCATTCCTGCTATTATAAATGTATATCATACGCATAATGCAATTGAGATGTGATGCAAATTACTCATAACATGAAACAACTGCTTTGTTCCATAACATAAAACAACTGATGTGTTCTATATGAATAATTATGTCTTGTAACATTCAAGACACCAAACTAGATCACATTCTCACTATTACAAAATGTCTTATCAAAAACTATTGATGATAACTAATATGATACCTCGAGGGCGTGAGCACTACTGGCCATGAACTTGCCATCACTCGTGCACTGTCACGTCACCCTTCGCCACATACTTGTGATAATCAGGGACTGTTTCACAAACAGAACAATTATCAAACACTTTTCATCAAGTATGAGAAGAATACATTTATATCTTCGTATATCAAATATACCCATAGCGTCGAAGAACTCTTCTTCGATGAATCAACTTTCAAAGATTTGAACTTGTTCACGAACTTGAAGAAGCTCACCGGGTCTCTATAGCATATTCATGCACATGCTATTCACAGCTAGGAGGTAAAGCGCAATCTCTATTGCACTGGAGTTCGCTATCTAGAAATCGTAGATATTCGTAAGCCTGAAGTAGATGTCACACAACTTCTTCAACTGAGTCTCCAGACAGGTATGCTCCCCATGTGAATGGTCCGGAACTTTCTAAGCTGTCTGAACTGCTCAAGACTCAATTCATCTTTGAAGTGACCTCTGATCGCATCAATCACGACATATGGCTCCATGTGTTGAAACAACTTTCAACTCAGGTGCTAGGCATACGCTCATGACGATCATCACTTCCATGAACATGTCATGATGCTTACGGAACTCATCATCTTGCTCCCTGCTATCAGAATCATCTGGTCTAACTCCTAACTAATGTTCTACACATATAGGATGTTTGTTGTGTTTGGAGAATGTTTCTAAAACCAATGCACCAGCTGATGAAGTTGGACCCGTCGGCTTCCAAGGTAGAATCCGAGCTCTTGAAGAAGTAACGGAAGCGTAGTTCCGTAGTCTCCAGATGTGATCGCAAAAGAGGTAAGATAAGTTTATAATATATAGGTGAGTTTTAGTTCTATAATCTCATTATCAAAAACACACCACACCAAGATTATTATCCCTAAAATAATAATGGCGATTACACGACCCTCATCCACCACACTACCCCCGATCATCACGGCCGGCAGCACAGCTTCAAAGGTGGACATAACATGTCGATCACAACAACTCTGTGACTCGTGCTCGATCTTTCGATCTTCCCGTGTCCCGAGGCCATACCTCTTAGTATGCTAGGCTCGCCAATCAAACCTCGAAGACCTGCGCGTGCAACATGGCTTACACCCACTGTATGCGAACGACGAGATGTGTGACACCCGATCATCACGGCCTGCCTCATAACGTAGAACTTTCTTGGTGGTGCGCAACGAGGGAGAACACAATTTTGGTATTTGTTAGGGATCATCCTATTTATGATGCTACCGTTGTATATCTAGCATATAAGCAATCAATAGGATGCACACACAACAGCACACAATAATGATGCAATGAAGTGCGATGTGACATGGTCGATGCGCCTGGACCTTCATGGCGCCATGTGCCTGGCCCCCGGCGCCCCGGCATGACTCCGAGTCTACAGAGCCCTCCATTGCCTCCGACAGTACGAGTAATATCAAAACTTACCGTAACCATGTCACATGAAATAACGCCTCTGCAAAACAAAGTTAGACGCCTCTAGCTTTATTTAGTTTTGCAAGTTTTACGTGGCAAAAAGGCTTATTCGTAAGAGAATCGCTTCCCTACCTACGAACTTTGTACCACAACGTCAATCGTATAATTGCATGTTTAAGCATCCCTTTCGGGCCCTCCATTGAAAATGCTTTGCCGACTAGAGAGAGAGAAACAGACACCCGCCAGCCACAGATACGGTGCAAGCCGTATGTCAGTAGTGGAACCAGTCTCGCGTAAGCGTACGCGTAAAGTCGGTCCGGGCCGCTTCATCAACTCAATACCAAAGGCATCGCAAGTGCACACTAGTGGGTAGCAAATATAAGAAAGACGCCCTCATTCAACATGAGTTCTAACCGTACCAGCAGAACTACGCATAGATCGGCTCTGATACCACTGAAGGGGTTACGGTGCAGAAAACAATAATTTTCTAGCGAGCGAAACCCTAACTAGCCAGGATCTATCTATCTAGTACATGCGATAACGGTGGCGGAACGGGTTACATTACCTCCATGTAGACCGATAGCGGGGATTACGCTCCCGCACAAGCGTTGACGATGAAGTCGTACGTAGCCGACCTCGAGGTCGCGGAGAACTTGCCGCGATGTCGGAGTCGATGACGTCGGGGTTGTCGACGATGATCAGCGTCGACGGGCGTCGGGCGGAAGAAGGCAGAGCGCCAGCACCGGGGCTGGCGCGCTGGCAGCAGAGGGGGGAGGTGCGGCGGCTGCAGGGGGGCGAGACGACGTCGCCCAAGCTCCTCAATAGAGTAGCCTCCGAGCACTCGCAAACATACGGAGCCTAGCGACAACTCCCGGTCATTCAGATCCAGCTGAAATCGCAGGAGTAGATCTGATCTGGAATCCCGCAGAGCAACGGCGCTCTGCGGTATGGCTTAGGTGGAGAGAGACCCCCTTCCTCAGCTCGGCGCGGCTCCAACTTGGGAACCACGAGATCGAGAGAGAAATTGGGAATTAATTGAATTTCCTGTGTATTAAATCAATTAATATGCCTTGCTATATAAAGGGGGAAGGGGGTGTGCAAACCCCTTGGCTCCCCCATGTGGGACTAAACAAAGGAGGAGGGGAGGGGGGTTCGGCCCCCACATGGGCTGGCCGAACCAGCCTATGGGGCCCACCCCCTTTGGTGGTGCGGTTCCCCCTCTTGGGCCCTCTTAGGGCCCATATAGGTGGGAGCCCCCTTTTTCCTTTATTTAATTAATATTAAATTAATATAAAAATCCCATTAATTCATAATTAATATATTTATATATAATTCAATATCCCGTGACTCCGAAAACTCTTTCGGACCACCCGAACAACTTTCGGACATTCCTGGAACCATTCCAGACCTCTCCGGAACTCCTTCCGGACCACCGGAACTCTTTCCGGATCATTTCTCTCTCTCCAACAAAAACCTATAAAATTCCAGAACCTATCTCCTAGCGTCGCTAAGACCTTAAGTTTGTTACGCTACGGTTCGGGAACACTCCAGACATGGTCGAGACACTCCGCTCACCAATGATCGTCAGGGATACCTGGAAATATATGACGACCCCTGTGCATTCCATGAATATCGTCGTTGAACCATAAGTATGATATTCATTCCCTTTGTCTCTGCGATACTACCTTGTCCGAGATATGATCGTAGACACACCGATGCATTTGCTGTATCTCGTTACCGACGAAGGTTATTAACTCGTCTGCGATATTACATCTCCATGACCTAGTCATAAGCTGCAGCTATATAGATGCAATATCACCGAGTGGGCCCAGAGTATCTTTCCATTACAAGAATGAACAAATCCCGCTCTTGATCCTTACGTCTCGATGCTCTTTCGGAATACCCAAGATGGACACCGTTATTGTCATGCTATATAAGACACAACGTTTGATGCTCTCAAAGCACTCCTACGAAGCAACAATAAGTACGGTCTCACGGTCTAAGGAATAAGCTATCATACTCTTATCTATTGCAAATGACAAACATCGTAATACGATCTTATTGCAATACTTTGCGTATGTCCACCACCTTATTCAATTAACAAGATGACCCTATTGTCAACCGACGTCATTGTCCTTGATCGGGAATCTCGATCAACTGTTGCCCAATGGACTAGCTCATATAGAGGCTTGCTAGGGACCTGGTTGTCTATGTATCACACGTATATTAACAATTCCAATTAATACAGTTATAGCATAATACACAAACCTATTATAAACTTATGAGATAACGCAATAAATACTACTTATTTATTTGCCTCTAGGGCATATCTCCTTCACTGATCTCCCCCAAAGGCGACAAGTTGTATTACGCAGTACAGCTGTGCTTCGGAATTGACAAGATATCCAACAATATCGCCGAGTATGAAGGCTTGCTTGCCGACCTACGCGCCGCAATCGCCCTAGGCGTCAAGCATCTACTCATAAAGGGCGACTCCCAGCTGCTCGTCAACTTGTCTAACAAAAGCTACAAGCCTAAGGACGACCACATGGCCGCATACCTTGAAGAGGTCCGTAGGCTTGAGAAGAGCTTCAGGGGAATGGAGCTCATGCACATCCCAAGAAAGGAAAACCAAGAGGCCGATGACATCGCCAAGCGCGCATCGAAGAGGCTAGCTCAGCCGCCAGGTGTCTTTGAGGAAAGGCTCGTCAAGGCATCCATAAAGCAGCCCCAAGAGGCCCTGCCCGCAAGCACAGACGAAGCGCTCCCGCCACCACCTGCAAGCGGGGCTCCAGGCTGCGGGGCCCCTACAGGGGAGCATCTGTTTCTCACAACGGTGCACCAAGAAACAGAATGGATCGACGAGATAAAAGATTACCTCCAAAAAGGGGTCCTTCCCGAGGAAGACGTTGAAGCGGAGCGAATCACCCGCCAAGCAAAATCGTACCAAATCCTCGAAGGAATTCTCTATTGCAAGCGCCCAAACGGCGTCGCGCTCAAATGCGTCCCTCCTGAAGAAGGCAAACTGCTGATCAAGGACATCCACAGCGGGGAATGCAGCCACCATTCGTGCGCCCGCGCCCTCGCAGGCAAAGTCTTCAGGAGCGGCTTCTACTGGCCTCAAGCGCTTCAAGATGCAATGGACATCATTCAAACATGTGAAGCCTGCCAATTCCACGCCAAGCAAATCCACCAACCAGCGCTGGGGCTACAGACCATTCCGCTCTCGTGGCCGTTTGCGGTCTGGGGGCTGGACATCCTGGGACACTTCCCAACGGCGCAAGGTGGATATCGCTACCTCTTTGTGGCCATTGACAAGTTCACAAAATGGCCTGAAGTGGAGGCGACGCGCACAATCACAGCAGGCGTGGCGGTGAAATTCATCAGAGGCCTGGTCTGCCGCTTCGGAGTGCCTAACTTCATCATCACCGACAATGGCTCCCAGTTCACCAGTAGCATCTTCAGAGCCTACTGTGAAAGAATGGGCATCAAGCTCTGCTTCGCCTCAGTCGGCAATCCGCAAAGCAACGGACAGGCTAAGCGCGCAAATGCAGAGGTCCTCAAAGACCTAAAGACCAGGACCTTCGATATCCTCAAGGGACACGGCAAGGGCTGGATCAACGAGCTCCCCTCGGTGCTCTGGTCCATCCGTACCACGCCACCCAAGACCACTGGGGAAACACCGTTCGCCCTTGTCTATGGAGCCGAAGCAGTCCTCTCAACAGAGATAAAGCATGGATCCCCACGGGTCCTTGCCTTTAACAAGGACCAGCAAGAGGACCTCCACAACGACGACCTGCTACTTCTTGAAGGGCTACGACGCCGCGCCGCCCTCTGGCCGGCCAAATAACAGCAGGACCTGAGGCGCTACCACAGCCGCAACGTGCGCTCGCGCACCCTGGAGGCAGGTGATCTCGTCCTCAGGCGAATCCTCTCCAGGGAAGGCCTCCACAAGCTGTCCCCGATGTGGGAAGGTCCCTACAGGGTCACCCACATTGCTAGGCCTGGCGCGGCTCGCCTCAAGACGCAAGATGGCGTCCCCGTCAAGAATCCATGGAACATCATGCACCTACGCAAGTTCTACCCGTGATCATTGTCACGACAAGGCATGTAGCGAAAGAGGCAGCCCACGGCTCAACCTCCAAGCACTTTTTGTCCCTCAAGGTTAAAAGCTCAAGGCTTAAACCTCACGAATCTTTGTATCCACAAGGAGCAAATTAAAAAAAAGTGATCATAGTCACGTCTGTGATCATTGTCACGTTGAGACTTCAAGCGGAAGAGGCAGCCTACGGCTCAACCTCCAAGCATTTTCGTCTCTAGAGGTTAAAACGATCACGGCTTAAACCTCCAAAACATGCTTTGTCTCCTAAGGGAACAAACGCAAACCGTGGTCATTGCCACGCCCGTAATCATTGTCACGTCGAGACTTCAAGCGGAAGAGGCAGCCTACGGCTCAACCTCCAAGCATTTTCGTCTCTAGAGGTTAAAATGCTCACGGCTTAAACCTCCAAAACATGCTTTGTCTCCTAAGGGAACAAACGCAAACTGTGGTCATTGCCACACCCGTGATCATTGTCACGTCGAGACTTCAAGCGGAAGAGGCAGCCTACGGCTCAACCTCCAAGCGTTTTCGTCTCTAGAGGTTAAAACGCTCACGGCTTAAACCTCAAAAGCATATTGTGTCTCCTAAAGGAACAAACGCAACCGTGGCCATTGCCACGCCCGTGATCATTGTCACGTCAAGACTCCTAGTGGAAGAGGCAGACTACGGCTCAACCTCCAAGCATCCTTGTCTCTAGAGGTTAAAAGCTAACGGCTTAAACCTCCAAGCTCCAAAGGCTTCTCTCGTGGGCAAACCCTCCAAGCTCTCCATTTAACGAGCCACCTCAGGCCGTTGAGAGTCTCTGCCACTAATGGGTGGTCCCCATGCCTCGACATGGTCAAAACATTAACTTGGCAAACCCAAGCATAATGACTCAATTTCGTTCCCAAGTGAACTTAGCGCTTCGGTGCCGCTTTAAAATATTTTCGCATTACTCTCTTGAAGTGTGCGCTTACATCTCTCCACATTCGTACCTCGCGAGCGGGGGCTGAGTACGGTGCCAGTGCCTCAAATGACACACCAGCAGCACTGCAAAACCCAAGAGTCCGAGCTCTTGCTGGAGGGCAAGATCCCACAAACACGCCATCTCTACAGAGGACCTTGGTACTTACTCTCCTCGCGAAGAACGCCTGAGGGGACCTATAAGAGCGCACGAGTCCCTTGAACCATGTTCCAGCGTTTCGGTTCGCCCCTCTAACATCTGCAGGGAAAAATCCCCCCATGAGCCTGAAGAAGCATCCTGGAGCGACCCCTCAAGTGGGCAACCTTGCCAGGCGAAAAGCCTCTGGCGGGCGGAAACCTCGAGAAGCTAAGTCTCGCGCCCACGCCTCAAGAGCGTTTCCTCCCCCTAACGCACGTTTGCCCCTCAAGCGACTTCGCTTTCCCTTACGCTTCATGGACTACTTGCACGTCTAAGGGGGGCACTTGAGCATCGCGACTCAGGGCTCTTACCTCTCCTAGTCCTAAACTCCCCCCAGCCTTGCGGAGTCATTGCTCCTGCATACCGAAGTGGCGGAGTCATGGCACGAAGAGATGAGACCTGCCGACGCAGAGAACAAATAGGAATGAAGATGAGTCCAAAGAGACCTCACGGGGGACAAACAAGCTCGAATTAAACAGTATTAAAGAGTATATTACAGGCCAAAGGTCTTAAGAAATCTAAACATACAATTGTTTCAGATACAAGCGCTCGCAGGCGCAATAAGAAAAAGCTCAGAGGGAAGCAGCGCCGCCTGGAACCTCCTCCGCGGCACCCTCCTCAGCCTTGGCAGAGCAGGCCTGCTCCTCGCTGTCTTCAGCTACAACCTCCGCGCGCCTGAAGCGGTTGCAGAAGGTGTCAACTTGCTCACGGAGGGAGCTTGAGACCCGCTGCGCGTCCTCGCCTTGAGCAGCTTATGTGACGGAGGAGAGGTCGAAGCCTGGCGTGAGGAGATTGAGGTTGGTGAAGATGCGATCAACGACCACCCCCAGGAGCTGCCGGCTCTCGTCTTCGATCATCTCGCGAAGCTCGGCGACGGGACCCTCGAGCACCTCGAAGAGCTGGTCGAAATAGACCAGGTACATGGCAGCGTCACCACGGCCTCAAACGTCGGTGTGCGGCGCGTCTGCGCCAAGCTGCGCAGCGAGCTCGTTGCCACGGGCGACCAATGCCTCAAACATGCGCTCGCGCTGCTTCGAGAGCGCGCGAGCCGCAGTGGCAGAGTCTGAGGCCTCCGCCGCCCATTGCATCGCCGGGGCCACTTGCTCCTCCACGTCATTGGCCAAGGAGTTGAGGTTGTGGACCACCTCGGTGCGAGCCTCCTCCGCCCGGCGACGACCATCCTTGGCGCGCTTAAGGCGAGCCTCCAACTTGGAGTTGGCCCTCTCAAGCTCGGCGATCCGCCGAGCATCCGCGGCGTGCTTGACCTTGAAGCGGTCCTCCTGCGTCTGGGCCAGGTCGCGGTACTTCTGAGAAGTGGTCTTGCGAAATTGCTTCTCGCGCTCCTCGAGGGCGTCATCGGCCTCCTTCTTCTTCTCGGCGAAACGCCGCTCGAAGCGCTCGTAAGCTATCTTCTGGGCAGCGACGTTTTCGTCGTACTTCACGATCGCCTTGGCCAGGTCACCCCCGCGCTCCTCAAGGGCCTCGCGTTGGGCAACCAGGTCCTTCTGCGCCTGAAGGCACTGCTCCTCGCGCTATTGCAGCTCCTTCTCCTTGAGGGCCAACTGTCGCTCCCGCTTGGAAAAATCCTTGCGGTCTTCCTCCAGAGCGGCTTGCGCTGCCTGGTGGGCGGAGAGCAGCTGAGTCTCCAGCTGGCCCAACTCGCGCCGCTTCTGCGCCAGCGAGCCCTCCATCGCCTCGCGCTCAGCCCTGGCCTGCCGCAGGACCTCCTCGGCAGCGTCACGTTCCGCTTGGAGGGGCGCAAGGAGCTCCGCAGCATCGCGAATGGCCCCCTCGCGGACCTCCTTGGCAAAGCGGGTGGCCTCCTCGCGCGCGGCTTGCAGCGCCGTATCTTCCAGCCGGCGCGCCTCGACCGCCGCGTGGAAGGATGACCATGACTTCGCCAACTCCTCCTGCCACTGAGCGAGCCATATGTCTCCGAGGGCGAGGTGGGCCTCCAAGCCCTCCAAGGATTCCCTCACAAGGCCGAAGGAAACCTCGCGGCGCCCCGCGCTCCAGTCCCAGCCGCGGAGGACCAACTCCTGGCTCGTGGAGGGCCCGGCTCCAGCAACGGCCTCGCAGGCCCGGCCTCGGGGAAAGCTTGGGGGCTAGCCTGAGCTTCGCCTGCGCCCGCGCCGGTATCCTCTTCCGGCCCTGCAGCTACGGGACGTTCCTCAGTTAGAGCTTGACGAGGAGGCGAGGAAGCTTCTCCCCCAGCAGCACCGCCTGTGCCTGCTGCTGCCTCGTGTGCTTCCGCAGGCGGCACAGGAGCAGTGGCCGCAGGTGGTGGGGTAGGCACGCGCGGAGGCGTCAACGCACGCGACGTCGTTGGTTCGCACGGTGGTGTGACCTCGCGCGGAGGCGTAGCCGCGCGAGGAGGAGTAGGAACGCGAGGCGGCCCGGGAATTATCTCCTCCGAGCCTTCCACCACCAGAGGCTCGGGGGGGCGGTGCGGGAGCCTCTGGGCGTACCATGCCGTCCTCCACCTGAGGCCCTGCTGCCCCGCCTGGGGCACAGCCGCCTCCGCTTGAGGCTCCCCCTCAAGGGGGCTCGTGGAGGCCGCTTCCGCAGGCCTCGCGGCCTCATCATCCGCGGCCCCCGCCATGGCGCCGTTCACCTCAGATGCCTTGCAAAGCCGGCGATGCTTCGCAGGTACAAGGTCACTGCCAAGAGGCCAAGAAAAGACTTCAGAAAAAAGTAAAGCGAAAGAGAAAGCTAAAGGACGAATGATCCAAGATAATGGGTACTAACCCTGAAAGGGGGGCACCAGCATCGACCCACGCCAGGCCTGGCGAGCGCCATGAGGGGAAGGGCTTGGAAGCAGGCCTCGCTGGTGGCGCCTCCGCTTTCCTCTTGGAGGGGACGTCAGACGGTCTCGCCCCCAAGTGGTCCACGGTGGCTTTGGTGCAAAGGCCCGCGCCTTCCCGGAGTGGCCTCCGCGGCTGAGGCCTCTTCTTCCTCAGCCTCTTCCTCCATGATGCGTGAGGGCGCCACCACGAAGGCGTCTTCATCGCCTGACGAGATATCGCAAATCTCGTAAGTAAATGGCCCAGCCCTTGAAGAAGAAACCTCCCCAGCCGCGACCTCCTCCTCACCTGGGTCAGCTCCTGAAGCCGAGGGAGAACCGGCCCCCTCCGCTTCCCGCGCGACCGGCATCAGCGCCTCAAGGTCCGCCTGGCCTGTCGGGGTGAACGGAGGCATCCCCTCCAGGAGGGCCATGCGCTCTGTCAGCTTGTATTGGTGGAGAGGCCGGAGCGCCGCGGGGAGCTCATCAATGGGAAGCACAGAGGGTTTGACGAAGAGCGCGGAGAGGATGTTGTCGACGGTGTCCATGTCGTTGTCCTCGACGTGAAGCCGCTTCTTGTCCTTCGGCCCCGAGTACATCCACATGGGGACCGAATGCGCCTGGAGGGGCGCAATACGGCGCGTCACGAAGTCCGCGACGATCATCTTCCCCGTGAGGCCCTCCTCGCGGAGGAAGCTCCGGCGCCCCATCAAGCTCACGTTCCTGGCGCCGTCGAAGGTGGCCTTGCCCCAATGGGAGTTCTTCACCGGGGGCTCGTCGGGGACCTCGAGGAAGGCGCAGGGACGCTCCACCCCAACAAAGAACCACTTCTGGCGGAAGTCGTCCACCTTCTTCGTCACCGAGGTGATGGCCTTGCCCTCGCTCCAGGACATGGGGATGTAGACGCGCCCCATGTCGTCGACGATGCGGAACGAGACGCATCCCGAGCGCTCGTTCTTCGCCGTGTTCCGGAGCGCGTAGAAGCACCGGTACAGCCCCACCGTGGGCTCTAGGCTCAGGTACGCCTCGCACAGGTAGGCGAAGACGGCGAGGATGAGGAAGGAGTTGGGGTGCAGGTGCAGCAGCTGCACCTGGTAGAACGCCAGCACCGCCTCCAGGAACGGCGAGAAGGGCGGCACCAGTCCCGCAGCCAGGCAATTCTGGAAGATCGGGAAGAACCCGCGCGGGCGCTTCCCGTACGCCGCGGGCTTTAGGGCAGTGGCGCCGTGCTCGTTTGTCCTGTCCGCCACCAGGCATCGGACCTTGGCAAGTGCCTTCTCGTTGACGCGTACGCCCAGCAGCGCCGCCTCCACAACGGTTTCAGGGGCCTCGACCTGGGAGGAAGATCCTGCGGCGGCCTTGCCCTTGCTCTTGAGAGGGATCATCGTCGCGGAAGGTTGGAAAAGTTGGAGAACGGTGATTCGCAGGGGAGAGCGGAGGTGGAGAGCTCTGTAGAGAGGAAATTTCTGCGAGAAGATTTGGAAACGGTAACGGCTCCCTGCCGCCTCGCTCGGGCTTTATGTCACCTCGAGGAGCAGTTACCGGGACGTGGTGGGACCCCCCACGACTCGCGCCCCGGATCGTGCGAGACCGTTATTCATCCAAGTGCCGCGTGGCTCGGGCCGGCTGGGCACTAAGGGCCCACGACGCTTCGCCTGAGCCCATGGGCTCAGTCGTGCTCATCATGGGCCCGGGGGCTACTATCGGCCCAGTGGGAACTGGGGTATGGAGAGCCCATTCCCTCCAGGCCTCGCACGCTGGCCAGACAGACGAAACGACTAAGGACCAGGCATCTCCGTCTGGCGGGACCCTCGAGAGGCAATTCCCCTCGAGAGCCTGAAGAGGAAACGAGGGCCTCAAGGGATCCCTCTGAAGGGGTTACGGTGCAGAAAACAATAATTTTCTATCAAGCGAAACCCTAACTAGCCAGGATCTATCTATCTAGTACATGCGATAACGGTGGCGGAACGGGTTACATTACCTCCATGTAGACCGATAGCGGGGATTACGCTCCCGCACAAGCGTTGACGATGAAGTCGTACGTAGCCGACCTCGAGGTCGCGGAGAACTTGCCGCGATGTCGGAGTCGATGACGCCGGGGTGTCGACGATGATCTGCGTCGACGGGCGTCGGGCGGAAGAAGACAGAGCGCCAGCACCGGGGCTGGTGCGCCGGCAGCAGAGGGGGGTGGCGCGGCGGCTGCAGGGGGCGAGACGACGTCGCCCAAGCTCCTCAATATAGTAGCCTCCGAGCACTCGCAAACATACGGAGCCTAGCGACAACTCCCGGTCATTCAGATCCAGCTGAAATCGCAGGAGTAGATCTTATCTGGAATCCCGCAGAGCAACGGCGCTCTGCGGTATGGCTTAGGTGGAGAGAGACCCCCTTCCTCAGCTCGGCGCGGCTCCGACTTGGGAACCACGAGATCGAGAGAGAAATTGGGAATTAATTGAATTTCCTATGAATTAAATCAATTAATATGCCTTGGTATATAAAGGGGGAAGGGGGTGTGCAAACCCCTTGGCTCCCCCATGTGGGACTAAAGGAGGAGGGGGGTTGGTGCGCCCCCACCATGGGCCGGCCGAACCCCAATGGGGCCCACCCCCCTTGTGGGGTGCGGCTCCCCCCTCTTGTGCCCTCTTAGGGCCCATGTAGGTGGGAGCCCCCTTTTTCCTTTATTTAATTAATATTAAATTAATATAAAAATCCCATTAATTCATAATTAATATATTTATATATACATCAATATCCCATGACTCCGAAACTATTTCGGAACCACCCGAACAACTTTCGGACATTCCCGGAACCATTCCATACCTCCCCGGAACTCCTTCCATACCACCGGAACTCTTTCCGGATCATTTCTCTCTCTCCAATAAAAACCTATAAAATTCCAGAACCTATCTCCTAGCGTCGCTAAGACCTTAAGTTTGTTACGCTACGGTTCGGGAACACTCCAGACATGGTCGAGACACTCCGCTCACCAATGATCGTCAGGGATACCTGGAAATATATGACGACCCATGTGCATTCCACGAATATCGTCGTTGAACCATAAATATGATATTCATTCCCTTTGTCTCTGCGATACTACCTTGTACGAGATATGATCGTAGACACACCGATGCCTTTGCTGTATCTCGTTACCCACGAAGGTTATTAACTCGTCTGTGATATTACCATCTCCATGACCTAGTCACAAGCTGCGCAGCTATATAGATGCAATATCACCGAGTGGGCCCAGAGTATCTTTCCATTACAAGAATGAACAAATCCCGCTCTTGATCCTTACGTCTCGATGCTCTTTCGGAATACCCAAGATGGACACCGTTATTGTCATGCTATATAAGACACAACGTTTGATGCTCTCAAAGCACTCCTACGAAGCAACAATAAGTTCGGTCTCACGGTCTAAGGAATAAGCTATCATACTCTTATCTATTGCAAATGACAAATATCGTAATACGATCTTATTGCAATACTTTGCGTATGTCCACCACCTTATTCAACTAACAAGATGACCCCATTGTCAACCGACGTCATTGTCCTTGATCGGGAATCTCGATCAACTGTTGCCCAATGGACTAGCTCATATAGAGGCTTGCTAGGGACCTGGTTGTCTATGTATCACACGTGTATTAATAATTCCGATTAATACAGTTATAGCATAATACACAAACCTACTATAAACTCATGAGATAACAATAAATACTACTTATTTATTTGCCTCTAGGGCATATCTCCTTCAGTCTCCCACTTGCACTAGAGTACAAATAAACTAGCCGCATTTTACTTTATCAGAATCCCTTATCAAATAAGAATCATTTGATAATGCTTGCTTGTGGAAAAGTGTTACTTCACAATCCATGATTGTACTTGCTTTTGCGATTCACTGGCATCAACTTGCTTGATATCACCATGTTGTCTAACAACATATATGCAAATACCGTAACTAAGTGAGACTTCTGCTTCCCAGCGCTTACTCTGATTATACTAACCAGATAACTGCCCTGAAAAACACACTCAGCCATGCAGAGCCCCTTGTAACAATTACAAACTCGCGATATCTACATACTTTCACACCAATGTAGAAAACTTGACATTCAAATATCAATCCCTTAACTAACGCACTTCTACTTCCAGTAAATTCCAAATTTACTTTCATAACTGCTCTTATTCCAAGAGCATCGGTTATATTTCATCGAGCAGATAATATGGTTTCTATATGATGTCTAATATTACATAATAGACCCACATGTCATACAACCATTACTTTCATGCATCATTACTCTTAATGATCAATTGGATTTCATAGGACCTTCCTATTGATTCTAATCTGACTCCTCAGATATAATCCAAAACAACTCGACTAACTATTTTAAAATTCCCGTTCTATTTCAAAACTGACTTTCAAATAGTTTCACAACTTCATCCTATTTTATTGGTACAGTTTCACAATGTGTTAACTACACAAAATGAATTCGACTCCCACTCAAACTATGTCTCCACATATTTGACAACACATGCTCCCACTCAAAAACGTGTTATCCACATATTTGAGTTCCTGAGCTCCCACTCAAAAATATGTTCCATACATATTCCACCTGAGTAAACTAACTACGACTCCCACTCAATTCGACATTTAGGTCAAACCAAAATCATTGATCTATCATCAATTCGAATTTAATACAAACTATAGTATTACATTAATACAAATTCCTCAGACTTCAAACATGTCTACATAAATGTAGTCAACAAATTTGATCTTGTGCAAGACACATTTCTTGACAAGACATGCTCCTGCGTCTTTCTTATAGTCACATTTTCATATAACACTTTATATGACGATTAAACAATCTTATTCCTCTAATAAGAATTGCAGCAACAATTACTCTCTTAATCCTTTTAAACGTAACTTGGATTTCCAGGCTGAAGAGCCTTTGTTCGTATTCCGATACTTTCTCAACTTTCTTTGTATTCATAAAGTGCACCTTGATCTGTCAACAAGATCTGAAATACTTAATACAGTGCTATGACCCGACAGCAATATTAAATATAATAGCACCTTATTCAGAAGTTTCTTACATGAAAATATTATGATCTTTATGAAGAGGATTGCAAGCAGAAAACAATTTTCTAGTCTCCCTCACTCTTAATCACTAAACTTTCATTAGCAGACATATACTCTTTGGAACATCTTCCAACATAAGTCTGACACTTTATTCCAAACTTCTAATTTCAATCCATAAACCATAATTCGAAAAATCATCTTTTTCTCGGAATTACATAGACAACAAACTGAACTTTTTTTCTAATTGGTTTTGGAATACACTCTCATATAATGCGAGCAATCTACAAAGAACCACTCATGTATATTCTGAATTATCGCATAATCATATACATGTCGACACTACTGTCGATCCTACGAATTCTTGTTGAGAAAAATATCTATTTTCTAAAGTGGACATCGACTATAATGTTTCGAACATATTAGGAGATTCTAAGACTGATTCTGACAGTCCACACTTTATTTGAAATAGAGCATGATTATAATTCCCCACATATCACTAT
Source organism: Poa annua (assembly GCA_026929855.1). NCBI lineage: Eukaryota > Viridiplantae > Streptophyta > Magnoliopsida > Poales > Poaceae > Poa > Poa annua. The sequence goes on along the minus strand of CM049428.1, from coordinate 115,676,271 downwards.
ATATGACATTATAATTTTGTGAAGCAAATTTCCACAAGTCTCTTGTGTTGAAAACATAATTCAAAAATATTGTCCTTTGATCGAATCTTGTGAATACAATATTCACTAATCTTTCTTCTGAAAAACCCCATTTGATCTATTATCAAATTAATTTCAGACTCCATAATTTATCGGGCAAATACTCCTATTTACCAAAATCATGGAAGAATTCGGATCAAGCAAAACACCATTGATTAATCATTAAAAATGACTCTCAATCAATTTCCTCTAGTATTGCAACTTCAATACTGCATTTCAAACTTAATCAATTTTGGCAGTCGAAATACTTAAATGGACCAAAATTATCCATTACTTCTTTCACTGCCTTTATGACTAAATTCGATGGTGTTTGTTCTTTGGACACATAATTTTATCATTCCCGCTATAAATGTATATCATACGCATAATGTAATTGAGATGTGATGCAAATTACTCATAATATGAAACAACTGCTTTGCTTCATAACACAAAACAACTGATGTGTTCTATATGAATAATTATGTCTTGCAACATTCAAGACACCAAACTAGATCACACTCTCACTATTACAAAATGTCTTATCAAAAACTATTGATGATAACTAATATGATATCTCGAGGGCGTGAGCACTACTGGCCATTAACTTGCCATCACTTGTGCACTGTCAAGTCACCCTTCGCCACATACTTGTGATAATCAGGGACTGTTTCACAAACAGAACAATTATCAAACACTTTTCATCATAGCGTCGAAGAACTCTTCTTCGTTGAATTAACTTTTAGAGATTTGAACTTGTTCACGAATGTGAAGAAGGTCACCGTGTCTCTATAGCATATTCACGCACATGCTATTCACAGCTAGGAGGTAAAGCACAATCTCCATTGCACTGGAGTTCGCTATCTAGAAATCGTAGATATTCATAAGCCTGAAGTAGATGTCACACAACTTCTTCAACTGATTCTCTAGACAGGTATGCTCCCCATGTGAATGGTCCGGAACTTTCTAAGCTGTCTGAACTGCTCAAGACTCAATTCATCTTTGAAGTGACCTCTGATCGCATCAATCACGACATATGGCTCCATGTGTTGAAACAACTTTCAACTCAGGTGCTAGGCATACGCTCATGACGATCGTCACTTCCATGAACATGTCATGATGCTTACGGAACTCATCATCTTGCTCCTTGCTATCAGAATCATCTGGTCTAACTCCTAACTAATGTTGTAGCACATATAGGATGTTTGTTGTGTTTGGAGAATGTTTCTAAAACCAATGCACCAGCTGATGAAGTTGGACCCGTCGGCTTCCAAGGTAGAATCCGAGCTCTTGAAGAAGTAACTGAAGCGTAGTTCCGTAGTCTCCAGATGTGATCGCAAAAGAGGTAAGATAAGTTTATAATATATAGGTGAGTTTTAGTTTTATAATCTCATTATCAAAAACACACCACACCAAGATTATTATCCCTAAAAATAATAATGGCGATTACACGACCCTTATCCACCACACTACCCCCGATCATCACGGCCGGCAGCACAGCTTCAAAGGTGGACATAAAATGTCGATCATAACAACTCTATGACTCGTGCTCGATCTTTCGATCTTCCCGTGTTCCGAGGCCATACCTCTGAGTATGCTAGGCTCGCCAATCAAACCTCGAAGACCCTGCGCGTGCAACATGGCTTACACCCACTGTATGCGAACGACGAGATGTGTGACACCCGATCATCACGTCCTGCCTCATAACGTAGAACTTTCTTGGTGGTGCGCAACGAGGGAGAACACAATTTTGGTATTTGTTAGGGATCATCCTATTTATGATGCTACCGTTGTATATCTAGCATATAAGCAATCAATAGGATGCACACACAACAGCACACAATAATGATGCAATGAAGTGCGATGTGACATGGTCGATGCGCCTGGACCTTCATGGCACCATGTGCCTGGCCCCCGGCGCCCCGGCATGACTCCGAGTCTACAGAGCCCTCCATTGCCTCCGACAGTACGAGTAATATCAAAACTTACCGTAACCATGTCACATGAAATAACGCCTCTGCAAAACAAAGTTAGACGCCTCTAGCTTTATTTAGTTTTGCAAGTTTTACGTGGCATATAGGCTTATTCGTAAGAGAATCGCTTCCCTACCTACGAACTTTGTACCACAACGCCGATCGTATAATTGCATGTTTAAACATCCCTTTCGGGCCCTCCATTGAAAATGCTTTGCCGACTAGAGAGAGAGAAACAGACACCCGCCAGCCACAGATACGGTGCAAGCCGTATGTCAGTAGTGGAACCAGTCTCGCGTAAGCGTACGCGTAAAGTCGGTCCGGGCCGCTTCATCAACTCAATACCGAAGGCATCGCAAGTGCACGCTAGAGGGTAGCAAATATAAGAAAGACGCCCTCATTCAACATGAGTTCTAACCGTACCAGCAGTACTACGCATAGATCGGCTCTGATACCACTGAAGGGGTTACGGTGTAGAAAACAATAATTTTCTATCGAGAGAAACCCTAACTAGCCAGGATCTATCTATCTAGTACATGCGATAACGGTGGCGGAACGGGTTACATTACCTCCATGTAGACCGATAGCGGGGATTACGCTCCCGCACAAGCGTTGACGATGAAGTCGTACGTAGCCGACCTCGAGGTCGCGGAGAACTTTCCGCGATGTCGGAGTCGATGACGCCGGGGTGTCGACGATGATCTGCGTCGACGGGCGTCGGGCGGAAGAAGACAGAGCGCCAGCACCGGGGCTGGTGCACCGGCAGCAGAGGGGGGTGGCGCGGCGGCTGCAGGGGGCGAGACGACGTCGCCCAAGCTCCTCAATAGAGTAGCCTCCGAGCACTCGCAAACATACGGAGCCTAGCGACAACTCCCGGTCATTCAGATCCAGCTGAAATCGCAGGAGTAGATCTTATCTGGAATCCCGCAGAGCAACGGCGCTCTGCGGTATGGCTTAGGTGGAGAGAGACCCCCTTCCTCAGCTCGGCGCGGCTCCGACTTGGGAACCACGAGATCGAGAGAGAAATTGGAAATTAATTGAATTTCCTATGAATTAAATCAATTAATATGCCTTGGTATATAAAGGGGGAAGGGGGTGTGCAAACCCCTTGGCTCCCCCATGTGGGACTAAAGGAGGAGGGGGGTTGGTGCGCCCCCACCATGGGCCGGCCGAACCCCAATGGGGCCCACCCCCCTTGTGGGGTGCGGCTCCCCCCTCTTGGGCCCTCTTAGGGCCCATGTAGGTGGGAGCCCCCTTTTTCCTTTATTTAATTAATATTAAATTAATATAAAAATCCCATTAATTCATAATTAATATATTTATATATAATTCAATATCCCATGACTCCGAAACTATTTCGGAACCACTCGAACAACTTTCGGACATTCCCGGAACCATTCCATACCTCCCCGGAACTCCTTCCAGACCACCGGAACTCTTTCCGGATCATTTCTCTCTCTCCAATAAAAACCTATAAAATTCCAGAACCTATCTCCTAGCGTCGCTAAGACCTTAAGTTTGTTACGCTACGGTTCGGGAACACTCCAGACATGGTCGAGACACTCCGCTCACCAATGATCGTCAGGGATACCTGGAAATATATGACGACCCCTGTGCATTCCACGAATATCGTCGTTGAACCATAAATATGATATTCATTCCCTTTGTCTCTGCGATACTACCTTGTCCGAGATATGATCGTAGACACACCGATGCATTTGCTGTATCTCGTTACCGACGAAGGTTATTAACTCGTCTGTGATATTACCATCTCCATGACCTAGTCACAAGCTGCGCAGCTATATAGATGCAATATCACCGAGTGGGCCCAGAGTATTTTTCCATTACAAGAATGAACAAATCCCGCTCTTGATCCTTACGTCTCGATGCTCTTTCGGAATACCCAAGATGGACACCGTTATTGTCATGCTATATAAGACACAACGTTTGATGCTCTCAAAGCACTCCTACGAAGCAACAATAAGTACGGTCTCACGGTCTAAGGAATAAGCTATCATACTCTTATCTATTGCAAATGACAAACATCGTAATACGATCTTATTGCAATACTTTGCGTATGTCCACCACCTTATTCAACTAACAAGATGACCCCATTGTCAACCGACGTCATTGTCCTTGATCGGGAATCTCGATCAACTGTTGCCCAATGGACTAGCTCATATAGAGGCTTGCTAGGGACCTGGTTGTCTATGTATCACACGTGTATTAATAATTCATATTAATACAGTTATAGCATAATACACAAACCTACTATAAACTCATGAGATAACAATAAATACTACTTATTTATTTGCCTCTAGGGCATATCTCCTTCACCCTCGCCTCAGGGGACCCTCCCGAGGCGCCACCTCGCCTCGAGGGAGTCCCACAGGAACCTCCCCTCAGGCCTCCCCGCGCCTGAAGGGAAACGTTGCAGCCAAGGAAGTACGGCAAGAAGCACATGGCTTCTGCCACGCCCACGTGGTGAAGCAAGCACCTCCGTTGCCGTTTTGGTGATAAAGGGGTCAATAAAGCGGCTCCGCCTGCTGCGCAGCTGCGAGGACCTTCTACTCTGACAATAAAGCGGGCGGACAGCGCAACCCTCCAAAGGAGAACGTCACCGTGGGCTCCACCTTAGAGACTGACCTCTCTGCAGGCAGTACAGCGGTCGGCCGCCAGTCGGCCACCGCGCCCACCTTTATCAACAATGGACCGCGTCCATGGACGAACGGACGGTGGTGTACTCCTGCTCCGCCATGCCACTGCCATGTGGGAGCCACCTTGAAGGCCAAGCCGAAGGAGAAGGCCAGAGGCGCCTATAAAAGGGAGAAGATATCCATCGTAGCACGGGTCGACTCTTTGCGTGCTACAACCCTTGTTAGGATAGCCTGGAGCCCGAGGAGGAAGAAGATCATCGCTTCCCTCCTCAGGCAAGAACAGCCTCAAGGGGGCCTCCGGCTGACTCCACTGCACTGTAAACTCCATCATTTAATACAGACAAGCAGGAGTAGCGGTCTTACCTCCTCACGAGGGTCGTGAACCTGGGTAAAGGCCGGTGTCTTCCTCTGTCGTGTGCGTGTCTTCTTCGGGTCCGACAAGCAACGTCGCGGGGCCACTCGAGGGTCTAGACCTCCGTGTTCAATCCCCGTAACGGACTACACTTCAGGAAGTGACGACCCCCGATTCTTGGGAGTCATAACCCGACATTGGCAAATCCCGCTCTTGACCCCTCGTATCAACTACCCCCTTCTGATACCCAAAAGTATCACCGTTATTGCCATACTATATAAGATACGACGTTTGGTGCAATCAAAGTATCTTTCAGGAATAACAATAAGAGTTGATCTCACGGTCGAAGGCGTAATGACTACATCCTACAAATATGGGTATGTCCATCACATCGTTAAACCAACGATATGACTTCCATTGCCGACCGGCGCCATGCCCCATGATCGGGAAAGCTCGATCATCGATCGCGCAACGAAACTAGTCTTAGTAGAGGCTACTAGGGACCTGGTTGTTTATGCATAACACATGTATTAATGTTTCCGCTTAATATGGTTATAGCATGACACAAAAACGTATTATGAACAAACGAGACATGATAAAGAAATACACTTTATTAATTGCCTCTAGGGCATATCTCCTTCAGTAAGAGCACCGCTCGACTAGCGCCTGGGTGGTACAGGTCGAGGCTGTCGATGTCGGAGTACCCCTCTGCAGAGCGTAAAAGCGTGAATATTCACCCTTGTGATTCCCGGGTCGGGAAACTTGTTGTTGAAGGAGATATGCCCTAGAGGCAAATAAATAAGTAGTATTTATTGCATTATCTCATAAGTTTATAATAGGTTTGTGTATTATGCTATAACTGTATTAATCGGAATTATTAATACATGTGTGATACATAGACAACCAGGTCCCTAGTTAGCCTCTATATGAACTAGTCCATTGGGCAACAGTTGATCGAGATTCTGGATCAAGGACAATAACGTCGGTTGACAATGGGGTCATCTTATTAGTTGAATAAGGTGATGGGCATACGCAAAGTATTGCAATAAGATCGTATTACGATGTTTGTCATTTGCAATAGATAAGAATATGATAGCTTATTCCATAGACCGTGAGACCGTACTTATTGATGCTTCGTAGGGGTGCTTTGAGAGCATCAATCGTTGTGTCTTATATAGCATGACAATAACGGTGTCCATCTTGGGTATTCCGAAAGAGCATCGAGACGTAAGGATCAAGAGCGGGATTTGTTCATTCTTGTAATGGAAAGATACTCTGGGCCCACTCGGTGAGATTATATCTATACAGCTGCGCAGCTTATGACTAGGTCATGGAGATATAATATCACAGACGAGTTAATAACCTTTGTCGGTAACGAGATACAACAAAGGCATAAGATGTCTACGATCATATCTCGGACAAGGTAGTATCGCAGTTGCAAAGGGAATGGATATCATATTCATGGTTCAACGACGATATTCGTGGAATGCACAAGGGCCGTCATATACATCCAGGTATCCCTGACGGTCATTTGTGAGCGGAGTGTCTCGACCATGTCTGGAGTGTTCTCGAACCCTGGCGTAACAAACTTAAGGTCTTAACGACACCAGGAGATAGGTTCTGGAATGATATAGGATTTTGTTGGAGAGAGAGAAATGATCTGGAAAGAGTTCCGGTGGTCCGGAAGGAGTTCCGGGAAGGTCTGGAATGGTTCCAGGGATGTCCGAAAGTTGTTCGGGTGGTTCAGAAAATGTTTCGGCGTCACGGGATATTAAATAGTATTTAAATATATTAATTATGAATTAATTATATTTTATATTAATTTAATTATTAAATGATAAAGGAAAAAGGGGGGCTCCCACCTACATGGGCCCTAAGAGGGCCCAAGAGGGGGAGCCGCACCAAGCAAGGAAGGGGGGCTTGGGCCCCTAGTCCAAATTGGACTAGGAGATTCGGCCGGCCTCCCCCCTCCTCTCCTTTAGTCCCACATGGAGGAGGCAAGGTGTTTGCACACCCCCTCCCCCCTTTATATAGCAAGGCATATTAATTGTATTAATTCATTGGAAAATACAATTAAATTTGTAGCAAGCCGGCCGAGCTGTTTCTCCGTGTCGCCGATCACGCTGGTGTCTTCATCATCCTCGTAGTCGGATTCGATATCGGAAGCAATGACGCTGGCGGTGAAGGCGCGAATATTGGACCAAGAGGCGATGCGGTGCGCCACTTCTTGTCGCCGCTGGACCTTTGCCGGATCGCTGCACCACGGCGAGATGGTGCGCAGGCGCTGGATCACCTCGAAGTCGAGACCTTCGTACCAACTCAGTACTTGGGTCATGACCTGATCGGCACCAGCCCGTGCACCGGAGCGTTTCCAAGCATGGACACGCCTCCCGGCACATCGGAGTGCGCTCGCGAGTTCGCCGACCGAGAGCGTCGCACTGATACCCGGCCACAGCGCACCATGAACGTGGATCGCGGCGTTGAGCAGCTCCGTCCAGATCGACCGGAGAGGCACTATCCGGGCCTTCAGGGCGGTGAGGTGGTCCTCAATGTTCCAAGCATCCGAGACAGGGCCCTTCCCGGCACGCTTCTCTCGAGCGGCAGCAACAGCAAGGGCGGCAGCCTCGCGAGAGTGCTCGAATTCCCCTTTAAAAAGAAGAGTTGTCAAGCGACTAGGTCATAAGAAAAGCAACAACAAAGAAAGAAAGCAACGAAAAAAGGGGATGTCGGTCCACTTACTGTTGAGATCCCGGTTCAGTACAGTTAGCTCGGAGAGCCAAGTATCGGACCGTGACCGGAGAAGAGCCAGCCCGGTCTCGGCGAGATGCGCGCACTCCTCGGACTGATCCAAGGTCTCCTTTTGTTTCTTCGTCGCCTCCACGAAGCGCGTCTTCATCTCGGTCGCAGCAGCTCTGGCCTTTTCAAGCTCGCCATTGAGCCACGCGATCTCGGCCTGCGCGGTAGCAAGTGCGGCCTTCTGATCCACCGAGATCTTGCGCGCGGCATCTCGCTCCTCCCGGAGGCGCCCCTCGCACTTCTTGGACTGACCGAGGTCAGCAAGAACCCGGTTGAAGATGCTGCCGCGTTTCTTGCTGCACTCCTAAAGTCAAGACAAAATAGAATGAGTCAATCTTGGAAAAAATATAAGGAACTCGGGAGATTCCGAAATCAGTAACAAGCTACCCGGTTGGGAGGATCTCGGGGACTCGGTGTCCGAGTCCTGAAATTTTCTCTAAGATTGGAGCCTAGTGATCTGATATTCGGTGGAATCTAGAGCACTAAGCACCAATCTCGGGGACTAGTGGAGATGGAGCAAATTTTGAAACAAGCTACCCGGTTGGGAGGATCTCAGGGACTCGGTGCCCGAGTCCTGAAATTTTTTCTAAGATTGGAGCCTAGTGATCTGCTATTCGGTGGAATCTAGAGCACTAAGCACCAATCTCGGGGACTAGTGGAGATGGAGCAAATTTTGAAACAAGCTACACGGTTGGGAGGATCTCGGTGACTCGGTGTCCGAGCCCTGAAATTTTCTCTAAGATTGGAGCCTAGTGGTCTGCTATTCGGTGGAATCTAGGACACTAAGCACCAATCTCGGGGACTAGTGGGGAAGGAACAAATATTTATTGGAGAAAGAAAGGGAACAAACTTACCTCGGTCACCCGAGTAACATCCAGAGCGGCCACCTGGAGAGCGTGCAGAGCTTCGGCGTTGCGGCTAGGGCCGGCAGTGTGCAAGTCTCCCACGGTCTCGGAGGCGTCAGCGGTAATCCAGGCCTGATTGTATTCGTCAACAACGTGTATGCCGGAGCCGCCGGGCGCACGAGCAGCAACAACTTCCCGGGATCCTGAAGGCACAAAGGAGCTTACGGTTGCTCGCAGCGTCCACAGGGCGGCAGTAGGGACCTCGGCGGGAGGCGGTGGTAACGGTGAAAACTTACCCGTGCGCAGGGCGAAGTCTTGGGCCGAGGATGTCGGAGCAGCTGTAGGTTTGGCAGAAGTTGTTTTCTGCCCGACAACCTTGGCGCGCGCTTTCGCGACAGGTTGATCAGCTTGCCGGGAAGAAGTTGCGGGCTGCTTCTCCGGGGCGGCCTTGTTCGCAGCTTGTCGGGAGGGACCGCTTGGCACGAGCTGCCGGGGAGGGCTCAGGATCTCTGCCTCAAGCCCGGGCACCCTGCGCGGACTCTCCGGAAGAAGGATGTCTTCCGAGGTAGTCGTGGCCTGCACTGGGGTCTCGTCGACCACCGGACGTGTATCCAGAGTCGCAACAGTAGCCGGTGCGGCACCGGAAGAAGGAGGCTCGCTTCTTCGAGTAGAAGGACGAGGTGGAGAAGGGGCAGCCCGAAGCGGGCTGGGAGTCCGAGATCCAGGAGGAGGGGAGGCAAAGGATGACGGGAGGTCGAGTGCGTCCCTGAAAGAAATATCTCAGTAAAAATTTATGGAGAAGACAAGGCCAGGTAGCATAAAGTAAAGAAAATGTACCCGAAATCCACAGTGGGAGGACCCTTCCTCCGGCGTCGAGGCTTCTCGGCCGTTTGTTTGTTCGGCTTGCTCCTCTTGGGAGGGTTGCCGGAGTCATCGGCGGCGTCGGTGTCGGAAGCCACACGCTTCCGGCTCTCAGCGCGTTTGGTCGCGGTCGTAGCTTTCGGAACCACTGCTGAAGCCCAATTGAGGGGTAGAGCGTCAATCACATCGAGAATTTGACAGTCAATCTCATCCTCTTCATCCGAAGAAATCGAAATAGCCTCTGAGGTGGAAGGGTTACCCGGGGCGGCAGCTTTGACTAGAGGAATGGCGAGATGGTCCTCGCCGTCGGGATCCTCTCTCGGCATCTTAGCCGGTACCGGGATGTTCGGCACGAAATTCCCGTTGGCGTGGATCGCGTCCTCCTCGGCTTGCCGCTCGAATAACTGCGCAAATAAATCACCACATGATAACCATGTCGGTTTCCAGCAGAACCTGGATGCGAATGCAATTGTGCAAAAGACAGACAGAAGCACCTGTTTCAATGGTTTTTTCCGGGATCCCCCAATGACACCCCAAACATACTCATCCGACATCTTCGTCCGAGCAATAGCTCGAACGCGTCGGACGACCGTGGGACGATCCAGGGGGAAAATACTGGTCCTGGTGGGATCATAGCTCCCATCCATATGGCACATCTTGTGCACTCGGGTTTGTAGAGCACAGACGCGGCGGGTAATGAAACAGCGCAAGAGATCATCGCCGGTCATCTTGCTGGTCAGCACCGCGAGGACGTCGTGCATACACCTGACCTCCTCGGTGTCGGGGAACCGTTTCCAGAGGTTGAACTTGCGGGGAGGACCAATGGCGAACTCCGGCAAGTTTATGAAATCCGGATTCGAGGATCCCGGAGCATCTCCCGAGCTCTCCCGGTTCTTCACAGAGAAGAAGCTGCGCTCCCACTTCCGGCAGGATTCTAGTCCTTTGACTATAGGGAATCCGGAGTCAGCTCGGGGGATGATGGTGGCCGATCCGCAGTCGACCAAGTCTTTTACTTTCTGATCCGGATTGGGGATGACTTGGCGACGAAGGATGAAGTACCTGGCCCAGAGATCCAGGAATGGCCATACGCCGAGATATGCTTCCGTGTAGGTGGTGAAGACCGAAAGCATCATGATGGCGTTAGCTGGGAGATGATGGGGTTGGAGGCTGTAGGTGTCGAGGAAGTCACGGAAGAAGGGGCTAGCCGGAAGCCCAAACCCGCGCTCGAAGTGCGTGAGGAATACCACGTATTCCCCGAGTTGGGGTTCCGGTTGAACCTCGTCCTCCGGAAGACGGCTCTCAACTTCTGGCGGAATCTGGTGAGTCCGGTACAGCCAGTCCAGGTCCGCCTGTTTGGTCTCGGATCCATCCCAGCACCCCCGGATACTTTCTTCACCCATGCCGTAGAAGTCCGCATATGTATCCGGGCTACTCTGCAGGCGCAGCAGCAGTTAGTCGGAATTACTCTACCGGGAGCTAAGATGCCGGATCGCAAACTCCTAAACACAACCGAGTTCCTGGCAAATAAGATCTACCGCGTGCTGGTAAATCAAAACTAAAAGGAGGAAAATAGGCTCGGGCTAAACTCAAACGACGCATAGTGCGGGCAAAAGGTCTAAGTCCTACCGCAACGGTGCATCCCCGCCGCGCGCCCCGTGCACGCCGCTCGAATCGTGCTCGCCGGCGGCGGCGCAGCCGCGCGTGTGTTAGGGCATGACCGAGCGCGAAGAATCGTTCCAGTAAAGAAGATCATCAGGGCGGAGAGAAGAACTCACCGGAGAAGAGGAGGTCGATGACGCGCAAGAGGAACGGCGGCGTTCAGGCTCCGGCGACCAGCGAGAGCGGCGACGTTCGGGCTACGGACACAGCTACGGCGGCGCGCTCGAGACGACGGTGACGGAGGAGTGAAGGAGAGGAAGAAGAAGAGGCGACCGTTCCGGTCCCCTATTTATGGGGGGATTCCGGAGCGGTTTCCAATTTTCCCGCCCACGATCTCCACGATCGTGGGTGGGATCCGTTCTGTGCAGCGCGGCACGTGGCGCTCGCCGGAGCGCCCGATCCGGCCACACCGAGGGACACACGACCCTAACGGTTGGGCTTCGGATCGGCTGCGGCTCCCGGCGCGCGAACCCGAGCGACGGCGTGCTCGGTCAGAAGCACTCGAGTGCGTTTCTGATCAGACGGGACGTCGGGTGGGACCCAGCTCGAGATCTCGAATTCAATGCAGAGCCAACGGTCAAGATTCATTGAGACTGCAGTATCCGGTTACATGCTTCGTCTTCCGGTTGAAACAGTCTCGGTAAGAGGATCTCGGGAAAAACCAATCTCGGCATCTAGTCAAAGGATAATATCATATATTCTCAGAAGATAGTTGTTATTAAAGCTGATCCCGCACATCATCCGAGGTCGCTGTGCCGCACCAGCTTCGGGGACTAGTGTCGGGGGGCTGCCCCCAGGGTAGGGGCAGATCCCGGAATAATTCAGTAATGAGCCAACAGTACTTGACCTTTGATGAGAGCAAGGGACACCTCATGGTGTGCTAAAGGGGCAACTTGACCCTTGAGCGCTGGTAGAGTGCAATGTGCCTGCTGGCAGGCGCAAGGGTCAGCTCTAGCAGCTATAAATAGACACCCCCAGCCTTCACAATGGCAGCAAAAGCATCAGCGGATGGTTCCTCTAAGAACTAGCTTCTCGAAGATGTCTTTGCTGGTAGGCTAAGACATCTTCGGGAGGCTAGGCCTAGAGATACTCATCCAGGGACAAACTCGGACGCCTCCGGAAAGGATCTCGGATCTTGGGCTCCGAGGAGTCTCCCGGAAGGAGGTGTGTTCGGTTTTGCCGGATAGACAATCCGGGTAAGTACTAACCGGAACGTCTATCTCGGTCTTGATCTTGTGCAGGAAAGGCTCACGGGGGCAAGCAAGGAGATAACCGGCACGAGGGATCCCGGTAAGCCGTCAACGGTCTGTGGCAGGCTTTCCCGTCTGTTGCGGGGGAGAGTACCATTCCGCCTGACACGGAAGCATGGTCACCTCCCGCCTGACACGGAAGCATGGTCACCTCCCGCTTGACACGGGAGCGCGTCAGGCGGTACGACAACGGTACGACAAGACACGGCGTGCCTAGCCCGGCAATCCGGAAAAGGCTATCCGGGATGGGCAAAGACATGTCCTGTCTCTGACAGGGGGACAATGATGTTCCAGGACGGCGCCTGCTGTCCTTGCCAGGATGATGACGAAGGGGCTACGCCGGATAGCGCGGAGAGTAGGTCGCACTAGCCAGTGACGCCATGCCGGTTAGGCCTTTCCGGTGGGGCCAAGCCGGATTAGGGTTTCCGGCTCTCCTGGCCGGAACTCTATAAAAGGCGCCATAACTGCTCCTGTGGGAGAGAGACCAACTTGGGAGCCAAAGCTATAGTTGCATTTACTCCTGGAGCATTTACTTCCTCATACCTTGAGTTCATCTAGTTCTTCTTGTTCTTCACTTGGAGAGATCTACGAGCAAGTTGCAGCCCTTGTACCACCATTATATAGAGAGGAAAGGCAGGAGTAGGGGTGTTACCTCCTCACGAGGGCCCTGAACCTGGGTACATCGTCTGTGTGTTGAGTGCCTTCGTGCATTTGTTCTTGTTTGTTAGATCTTCCCTCTATCGTGCTGCTCTCGTTTCTAGCTCTTGGGAGATCTCGGTTACACCGGGATCCTCCCCGTGTGGGCTATTCAGCTCGCTATCCTTTCCCGGATCCACCAACGTCCATCGGCCCCACACATTAGCCATCCTATGGCATCTGCCGTGACACCACCACGACACTCCGCCCGTTTTGCCTCCTCTCTCCACCTAAGCTATACCGCGGGCATCGTTGCCCTGCGGGATTCCAGATAGGTTCTACCCCTGCGATTTCAGCTGGATCTGAATGACCAGGGGTTGTTTTTTAGCTCCGTATGTTTGCGAGTGCTCGGAGGAGACTCTTCTGAGAAGCTTGGGCGACGTCGTCTCGCCCACCTGCAGCCCAGCCGTTGCGCCGCCTCCCCCCTACCGACGGCGCCTCGACATCTTCCGCCCGACGCCCGTCGACGCAGGACATCGTCGACACCCGGGCGTCATCGTCTACGACATCGCGGCAAGTTCTCCGTGACCTCGAGGTCGGCTACGTACGACTTCATCGTCAACGCTTGTGCGGGAGCGTAATCCCCGCTATCGGTCTACATGGAGGTAATGTAACCCGTTCCGCCACCGTTATCACATGTACTAGATAGATAGATCCTGACTAGTTAGGGTTTCATACGCTAGAAAATTATTGTTTTCTGCACCGGAACCCCTTCAGTGGTATCAGAGCCGATCTATGCATAGTACTGCTGGTACGGTTAGAAATCATGTTGAATGAGGACGTCTTTCTTATATTTGCTACCCTCTAGCGTGCACTTGCGATGCCTTCGGTATTGAGTTGATGAAGCGGCCCAGACCGACTTTACGCGTACGCTTACGCGAGACTGGTTCCACTACTGACATACGGCTTGCACCGTATCTGTGGCTGGCGGGTGTCTGTTTCTCTCTCTCTAGTCGGCAAAGCATTTTCAATGGAGGGCCCGAAAGGGATGCTTAAACATGCAATTATACGATCGACGTTGTGGTACAAAGTTCGTAGGTAGGGAAGCGATTTTCTTACGAATAAGCCTATATGCCACGTAAAACTTGCAAAACTAAATAAAGCTAGAGGCGTCTAACTTTGTTTTGCAGAGGCGTTATTTTATGTGACATGGTTACGGTAAGTTTGATATTACTCGTACTGTCGGAGGCAATGGAGGGCTCCGTAGACTCGGAGCCATGCCGGGGTGCCGAGGGCCAGGCACATGGCGCCATGAAGGTCCAGGCGCATTGACCATGTCACATCGCACTTCATTGCATCATTATTGTGTGATGTTGTGTGTGCTTCCTATTGATTGCTTATATGCTAGATATACAACGGTAGCATCATGAATAGGATGATCCCTAACAAGTACCAAAATTGTGTTCTCCCTTGTTGCGCACCACCAAGAAAGTTCTACGTTATGAGGCAGGCCGTGATGATCGGGTGTCAGACATCTCGTCGTTCACATACAGTGGGTGTAAGCCATGTTGCACGCGCAGGGTCTTCGAGGTTTGATTGGTGAGCCTAGCATATGCAGATATGGCCTCGGAACACGGGAAGATCGAAAGATCGAGCATGAGTCACAGAGTTGTTGTGATCGACATTTTATGTCCACCTTTGAAGTTGTGCTGTCGGCCGTGATGATCGGGGGTGGTGTGGTGGATGAGGGTCGTGTAATCGCCATTATTATTTTTAGAGATAATAATTTTGGTGTGGTGTGTTTTGATAATATGATTATAAAATAAAACTCACCTATATATTATAAACTTCACCTTACCTCTTTTGCGATCACATCTGTAGACAACGCAACTATACTTCGGTTACTTCCTCAAAAGTCCGGATTCTACCTTAGAAGCCGATGGGTCCAACTTCATCAGCTGGTACAAGGGTTTTAGAAACATCCTCGAACACAACAACATTATGTATGTTCTCGATGAAGCATTACGAGAAAGACCAGGAGATTCTGCGAGCGAGGAGGAGGAAGATGATTTCCGTAGGTGTTGAGACATATTCATCGAAGTGGAAATCACCATGACCGTATGCTTAGCACCTGAGTTGAAAGAGTTGTTTCGACGCAAGGAGCCATGCGTCATGATTGATGCGATAAAGACACACTTTCGAGATGAATTAAGGCGTGAGCAATACAGGCAGCTTAGAATGTTCCATACCATTCATATGGAGGAGCATACCTGTCTGGAGACTCATTTAAAGAGATTGTATGACATCTACTTCCAGCTGACGGTTGTCTTCGATTACTGGATCGCAGATTCCTGTGCCATTCAGATTGTCCTGATATCTCTACCTCCAAGCTATGAGAAGCATGTGCGCAAGTACATTTTGAAGGCCGACAATATGAACTTCTACAAGTTCGTGTATGAGTTCAAATCTCTAAAAGTTGATTCCATCGAAGGAGAGCTCTTCGATGCTACAGGTATATATTTGATATATATAAAATTATGAATTCGCCTCTTGATATATGATAAAGTATTTGATACTGGTTCTGTTTGTGAAATAGGTCCTGATTATCACATATATGCGGCGAAGTATGATGTGACCTGGCGCTGAAGATGGTGATCAAGGAGTTGATGGCCATTTGGTGTTCACGTCCTCAAGTTATCATAGTTATCATTAATAGTTTTTGATAAGATCTTTTATAATAGTGAGAAAGTGTGTTCAGTGTCTTGATTGTTACAAGACAAAGTTATTCATAAAATAAGACAAGTTCAGTTGTTTTATGTTATGGAACAAGCCAGTTGTTTTACATTATGAATAAAGGTTTCACATCTCAATTACATCAATTGTATGATAAACGTTCATAATTGTAGAAATGATAAAATAGCATGTCCAATGAATAAAACTTCTATCACTAGAACAAACACCATCGAATTTAGTCATAAAGGCAATGAAAGAAGTAATGGATATTTTGGTCCGTTTAAGTATTTCGAGTGTCGAGTTGATTAAGTTTGAAATATAGTATTGAAGTGTCAATACGAGAGGAAATTAATTAAGAGTCATTTTAAATGATTATTAAATTAATTAATGGTGTTTTTGCTTGATCCGAATTCTTCTATGATTATGGGTGAATAAGAGTATTTGCCTGATAAATCATAAGTCTGAAATTAATTTGATAAGAGATCAAATGGGGTTTTTCAGAAGAAAGATTAGTGAATATTGTATTCACAAGATTCGATCAAACGACAATATTTTTGAATTATGGTTTCAACACAAAAGACTTGTGAAATTTTGTTTCACAATATTATAATGTCATATATAGTGATATTGAAGGGGATCGTGTGCAGAAAACAAACAAAATTCCTACCAACGATATCCTAAAAGCATGCCAAGATCTATTCTATGCAGATATAGTAGTACCAACGGAGATCGGAATACGTACCCTTGTAGACCGAAAGCGGGGATTACGTTCAAGCACAAACGTTGTCGATGAAGACCGACGAAGCCGACCTCAAGGTCGTGTAGAGGAAGCAGACCTCCGAGTACCGCTAGCGCAGCACCTCGCAGGGCGTCACACACATACGGTGGAGACGACGGCCTCCGAAGCTCCAGTACAGGACGAGCAGCGGAAGACTTGGACCGGAACACCAGCAGCGTGGCAGCGGGCTATGGTGGAAGAGATCCCCCTCCTCTGCTTGGCGCGACTCTGACAAGGGAATCACGAGATCGAGAGAGAAATTGGGAATTAATTGGTGAATTAAAAGGCCAGGGGTGCCCCTTCTTATATAGGCTCACAGGGGGGAGCCAACTTGCTAACCAGGCAATGTGGGACTAACCCCCACATGCCTGGTGCGGCATAGGAGGGTGCGCCGGCCCCCTAGTGGGCCCCTTGGCCCACTTGGGTCGGCCCCTCTTGGCCCCCACCGAATCCCCTAGAGGATTTTCCCCCTCTTGGATCTTCTTTCGACCAGAAGGCCCATTTAAGGAAATCAGCCTAAATAAATTCGAAAATAAATATATAAAATCATATTTGCATATTAATTACAATAATTAATATCAAACATAATATATATAATTTATCCTAGCTCTGAAAACTCTTTCGGCGCTGCCCGATCTCCATCGCACCCCTCCCGGGAAGTTCCCAGTGATCTCTTTCCTTTCCGGTTGTCTTGTCGAAACCCCTTAAGTGTGTTACCCTAGCGGTTCGATATAATAACAGGTATGACCAAGACTCCTCTATGAGCAACGACTAACTCGTAGGCCTTGACCCCATGAATTAATCCCTGTGATATAACGAATGACTTTCATCTATCAAAGCTGAACGCAAAGTCTTAAACCTTTTGCCATAGCGATACTTAGCATGTCCGAGCGTCGTTCCATAGATATCTCCATACCTAATCTCGA
This sequence comes from Poa annua, assembly GCA_026929855.1. NCBI lineage: Eukaryota > Viridiplantae > Streptophyta > Magnoliopsida > Poales > Poaceae > Poa > Poa annua. The sequence continues at coordinate 115,658,751 of CM049428.1, read as the reverse complement.
CCTCGTTACCGACAACGCTATCTTCTACTCGTCCATGATCTCATGTCTTCGTGACCTAGTCACATGCTTGCAAGCTCATTAGACATGATCTCACCGAGTGGGCCTGAGAGTATCTATCCTGCTATGCGGACTGGCAAATCCCGCTCTTGACCCCTCGTCTCAACTACTCCTTTCCGATACCCAAAAGTATCACCATTATTGTCATACTATATAAGATACGACGTTTGGTGCGATGAAAGTATCTTCCAGAAATAACAATAAGAGTTGATCTCACGGTCAAAGGCGTAACGACTACGTCCTCCAAATCTGGGTATGTCCATCACATCGTTCACCAACGATATGACTCCCATTGCCGACCGGCACCATGCCCCATGACCGGGAAACCTCGATCATCAATCGCGCAACGAAACTAGTCTTAGTAGAGGCTACTAGGGACCTGGTTGTTTACGTATCACATCCGTATTAATGTTTCCGCTTAATACGGTTCTAGCATGACACAAAACCCTATTATGAACAAACGAGATATGATAAAGAATACACTTTATTATGCCTCTAGGGCATATCTCCTTCAGTCTCCCACTTGCACTAGAGTACTAATTAATCTATATTACAACTTTGTAAAAGCTTAACACCCATAGCTAACTGGTGTTTTTCATGCTTATCAAGCGGGAGAGGCTTTGTCAGCGGATCTGCCACATTCAGATCCGTATGCACTTTGCAAATCTTCACACCGCCTCCTTGTACGTACTGACGTATCACATGGAAGCGTCGGAGAATGTGTTTGGCGGTGGAGTGAGACCTTGGCTGCTTGGCGTTTCATTGCGCGATTGATGATCGAGGTTTTCCGATCATAGGGCATGGCGCCGGTCGGCAATGTAAGTCATATCGTTAGGTGTAACGATGTGATGGACATACCCAGTATTTATAGGACATAGTCATTTGCGCCTTAAGACCGTGAGATCAACTCTTATTGTTATCCCTGGAAGATACTTTGATCGCACCAAACGTCATATCTTATATAGTGTGACAATAACAGTGATACTTTTGGGTATCGGAAGGGGGTAGTTGAGACGAGGGGTCAACAGCGGGATTTGTCAGTCCGCATAGCCGGATAGATACTCTAGGGCCCACTCGGTGAGATTATTTCAAATGAGTTTGCAAACATGTGACTAGGTCACCAACTGACATAATATCATAGACGAGTAGAAGATAGCGATGTCAGTAACGAGATCATGCTAGGTATGCAGATATCTGAGAATGATGCTCGGACACGCTAAGTATCGCCATGACAAAGGGTTTAAGACTAGACGTCCAGGTTTGATAGATGAAAGTCATTCGTTATATCACAGGGATTAATTCATGGGGTCCAGGCCTACGAGTTAATCGTTGATCATAGAGGAGTCTTGATCGTACCTGTTATTATATCGAACCACTAGGGTAACACACTTAAGGGGTTTCGACAAGACAACCGGAAAGGAAAGAGATCACCGGGAGCGTCCCGGGAATGGTCCGATGGAGATCGGGCAGCGACGAAATAGTTTTCGGAGCTAGAATAAATTATATATAATATGTTTGATATTAATTAGTGTAATTAATGTTTAAATATGATTTCATATATTTATTTTCAAATTTTTAAAGGTTGTTTCCCTAAATGGGCCTTCTGGTGGAAAGAAGGCCCATGAGGGGGGAGAGTCCCCCAGGGTTTCGGATTGAGGGAGGGCCGGCCTAGGTGGGCCAAATGGGGCCCACTTAGGGCCGGCGCACTGCCCTAGCCGCACCAGGCAATGGGGAATAGTCCCACATTGCCCGGCTGGCAAGGTTGGCTCCCCCTGGGAGCCTATATAAGAAGGGGCACCCCTGGCCTTTTAATTCACCAATTAATTCCCTAATTCTCTCTCGATCTCGTGATTCCCTTTGTCGGAGTCGCGCCGAGTAGAGGAGGGGGATCTCTTCCACCATAGCCCGCTGCCGCGCTGTTGGTGTTCCGGTCCAAGTCTTCCGCTGCTCGTCCTGGACTTGAGCTTCGGAGGCCGTCGTCTCCACCGTATGTGTGTGACGCCCTGCGAGGTGCTGCGCTAGCGGTACTCGGAGGCCTACTTCCTCCACCCGACCTCGAGGTCATCTTCGTCGTCTTCGTCGCGCCAAGTTCTTCGCGACCTAGAGGTCGGCTACGTCGTCTTCGTCGTCAACGCTTGTGCGGGAGCGTAATCCCCGCTATTCGGTCTACGAGGGTATGTATTCCGATCTCCGCCGTACTACTATATCTGCATAGTGTAGATCTTGGCTCGTTTAAGGATATTGTTGCTAGGAAAAATTTTGTTTTCTGCAGACGATCCCCTTCAGTGGTATCAGAGCCGATCTATCGTAGATATAGCTGTACGCTGTTAGAACCCGTGTTCTGCATGGGGGCACCGTTCCTGTTATTTGCTACCCTCTAGCGTGCACTTGTGATTCCAGCGGCATCGAGTTGATGAAGTGGCCCGGACCGACTTTACGTGTACGCTTACGTGAGACTGGTTCCACTACTGGCATACAGCTTGTACCGTATCTGTGGCTGGCGGGTGCCTGTTTCTCTCTCTTTAGTTGGCTTTGCATTTTCAATGGAGGGCCCGAAAGGGATGCTTAAACATGCAATTATTGGATCGTTGTTGTGGTCATAAGGTTCGTAGGTATGAAGCGGTTCTATTTACGAAAGCTCCTAGCCACGTAAAATATGCAAAAGATAAAGTAGAAGCGTCTAACTTTATTTTGCAGGGGCTATGTGATATGGTCAAGGTAGGTTTATTAAATTGTTTATAAACTGCGGGCGCCAAGAAGACCATGGCGCAATGGACTATATCACATTGCATTACATTTGATGTTTTGTGTGCATCTTATATTATGTGATTATATATATAGTATATATTAGTTACACGGCGGTAGCTATATAAGATGATCCCTTCAAAATACCACTAGTTTTCTCCCTCCAACGCACACCACCAAGAAAGTTCTACGTTATGAGGCAGGCCGTGATGGTCGGGTGTCAGACATCTCGTCGTTCGCATACAGTGGGTGTAAGCCATGTTGCACAAGCGTCAGCGTGGAGGTTTTTGGTGGCGAGCCTAGCATATTCAGAAATATGGCCTCGGAACAGGGAGACCGAAAGGTCGAGCACGTGTCACAAAATTGGTGTGGCGGACAATTGTCTACTCTTGAAGTTGTACCGCCGGCTCTGATGATGAGGGGTGGTGCAATGGATGGGGGTCGTGTAATCGCTTAAACGACCAGGAGGGATGTTCGTTTGAGTGGGAGTTCGGATAGTTATTTTCTAAAATACTAGAACTCAGAATATAATGAACAGAGTCTGTTTTGCAAACCTTTGTAGATATTAACCATTGTGATAGCATCTTTTCAAATTAGGCGCATTCCTACGATTGAGAAACTTAAAATGTTGGGTCCGAACTTCATAGTTTTATGCTTTAGCTTGAGGATACTCCTTGTTTAAACCATTAGCTCTTTGTGTTACAATACCCGTTAGGAGATAACCCCGGAGATTCCGCTAACAAAAGATAATTTGGATTATCAGATTTTGTGCGGATGATATCATCATAGTCCAGTGTATGCTATGATCTCTGCCATAGAGAACCAACGGTGGGTACGAGTTTAGATCGCGAACATATGATATGGTCGCTAAACTCGGGGTACCCCAAACGTTGGGTTGATGAAGTTTATTAGTATGTTGACTGATTATCTTCTCAACCAAGATGGAAGAAAATACACACATTGAGGGATCACGTGGCGGTCATACTTAACGACATATGTTCATACTTAATGAACATTGAGACGCCTCGCTCAGCTCAATCACTGAATGACAGACATCGTTGCCAAGTGCAAATCCTCTGTTATAGACTATGTCATGCAAGGGGAATCGTTCACCTTCATGGTTCTTGATTACGGTGGAAGTATCAAGAAAATGAAACAGATCGCCGGAAGTCATCAACGATGATGGTGTATATATGATATACATGTTATGAATGTTTTAGCTAAGCAAGTACTCGAAGTAGTGACTAAGTTTTGAACTAGTCATGTATTGTGAAAACCAGGTTTACTGCTTGAGTAGCTTGAAAGGATGAGGCGACATTGCGTGTTGATAATGGCAGTCAAGTTGTTGTGATGGCCATAGACACTCTCCCTCTAGATCTACCATTTGAATAAATTCTTTATGATCGCCTGTTAGTATGATCGTTACAAGTGTGTCTCCTCTAGCGAGACACTTATTCATACATGATAGTGACAAATTTGGTGTCCTATATTTATAAAGTAATGATCATATGCCGATTTGAATTTAGATGGTAGAAGCTCCCACATTCATAATATTAATGCCAAAGGATACAAACTTAATAAAGACACCACATATGTGTGGCACTACCGTTTTAGTCATGTCAATGTTATAGTCAATAGCTCCATACTGGATGGATCTACAAGTGCTAAGATTTGATCTTTTGACACTTGCAAAATAACTGTGCCACCGTTTTCCGAAAGCGGTCATATAACTTATTGATAGTCATACATAGAGATGTATGTGGTTCAATGAAGTAATTTACGGGTAGTGGAGACCTTTATTTCGTGAACTTCACTAAACGTTTTGAGTATAGCTTGTTAAGAATCGTGCATATGGGTGTATGTGAATCAATGAAGTACTTTAACATGTAGTGTAAGTCTTTATTTCATAGACTTCATGAATATTCCGAGTAGATATATGGATATCCACTCCGGGGAATGTTAGTCTGAAATTTTGATTCGATCAATCAAGTTCAGAATGAAGTAGGAAATAAACTTAACAAGAAAATCAAATTCCCGCGATGCAGGTCGAGGAAATGAAGATTTGAGTTATAATGTTGGCACATCATTAGAAGACTTGTGAGAAGAGTTCCACAAATTACGTCGCATGGAACACCATAGTGTTATGGTGGGTTAGGACGTCGTAATTACACCCTATCGGATAGTGTGTGGTAAATAAATATCATACCGAATTATTGTGATCATTAGAGTCATATGGTAGAAACGTAAACACTCACGTTAGCAAATAGGGAAACCATTTGAATCCATGGAGACAATACCATACGAGTAATGGCATGGCTTTTAGCCTGGATTGTCGTTTCAGCAATTTAGTGTTTCGATGTGATCAAACCTAAAATGGATTCATGTTTGTAGTGTACCGTACCTAAAGAGTTAGTTGAGTACATGTCTCACAACATAGGCAAAATCATTGCCGGGATATACCTAGCGAAAGAAATAGTTTCTTGTCCAAGGGTATAATTGAGAAAGAAAGTAGAGCAAGACGAAGGTTGTGAACTTCCTCTCCAGACATCAGAGTAGCGCAATCGAAAGTGTTTTCGGTGTCAGGCTCCACAGCTTGAAAAAGCTGATGATTCAAGATCATGATGTTCTGAGCTCATACTAAGAGCGTAGGCATACGAGGTTGTGTTCCACACTTTGTGTTACGACAATCTTGTTATGAAGGTCATATTAATGGAATATGACATACCTACGAACTACGAAGAAGAGATGGTGGACCTAAGTCCGAGAAATGGCTATGAGTCATTTATGATCCGAAATAAAATCCATATACGATTACGAGGTAATTACTGAAGGGGTTACGGTGCAGAAAACAATAATTTTCTATCGAGCGAAACCCTAACTAGCCAGGATCTATCTATCTAGTACATGCGATAACGGTGGCGGAACGGGTTACATTACCTCCATGTAGACCGATAGCGGGGATTACGCTCCCGCACAAGCGTTGACGATGAAGTCGTACGTAGCCGACCTCGAGGTCGCGGAGAACTTGCCGCGATGTCGGAGTCGATGACGCCGGGGTGTCGACGATGATCTGCGTCGACGGGCGTCGGGCGGAAGAAGACAGAGCGCCAGCACCGGGGCTGGTGCGCCGGCAGCAGAGGGGGGTGGCGTGGCGGCTGCAGGGGGCGAGACGACGTCGCCCAAGCTCCTCAATATAGTAGCCTCCGAGCACTCGCAAACATACGGAGCCTAGCGACAACTCCCGGTCATTCAGATCCAGCTGAAATCGCAGGAGTAGATCTTATCTGGAATCCCGCAGAACAACGGCGCTCTGCGGTATGGCTTAGGTGGAGAGAGACCCCCTTCCTCAGCTCGGCGCGGCTCCGACTTGGGAACCACGAGATCGAGAGAGAAATTGGGAATTAATTGAATTTCCTATGAATTAAATCAATTAATATGCCTTGGTATATAAAGGGGGAAGGGGGTGTGCAAACCCCTTGGCTCCCCCATGTGGGACTAAAGGAGGAGGGGGGTTGGTGCGCCCCCACCATGGGCCGGCCGAACCCCCATGGGGCCCATCCCCCTTGTGGGGTGCGGCTCCCCCCTCTTGGGCCCTCTTAGGGCCCATGTAGGTGGGAGCCCCCTTTTTCCTTTATTTAATTAATATTAAATTAATATAAAAATCCCATTAATTCATAATTAATATATTTATATATACATCAATATCCCATGACTCCGAAACTATTTCGGAACCACCCGAACAACTTTCGGACATTCCCGGAACCATTCCATACCTCCCCGGAACTCCTTCCATACCACCGGAACTCTTTCCGGATCATTTCTCTCTCTCCAATAAAAACCTATAAAATTCCAGAACCTATCTCCTAGCGTCGCTAAGACCTTAAGTTTGTTACGCTACGGTTCGGGAACACTCCAGACATGGTCGAGACACTCCGCTCACCAATGATCGTCAGGGATACCTGGAAATATATGACGACCCATGTGCATTCCACGAATATCGTCGTTGAACCATAAATATGATATTCATTCCCTTTGTCTCTGCGATACTACCTTGTACGAGATATGATCGTAGACACACCGATGCCTTTGCTGTATCTCGTTACCCACGAAGGTTATTAACTCGTCTGTGATATTACCATCTCCATGACCTAGTCACAAGCTGCGCAGCTATATAGATGCAATATCACCGAGTGGGCCCAGAGTATCTTTCCATTACAAGAATGAACAAATCCCGCTCTTGATCCTTACGTCTCGATGCTCTTTCGGAATACCCAAGATGGACACCGTTATTGTCATGCTATATAAGACACAACGTTTGATGCTCTCAAAGCACTCCTACGAAGCAACAATAAGTTCGGTCTCACGGTCTAAGGAATAAGCTATCATACTCTTATCTATTGCAAATGACAAACATCGTAATACGATCTTATTGCAATACTTTGCGTATGTCCACCACCTTATTCAACTAACAAGATGACCCCATTGTCAACCGACGTCATTGTCCTTGATCGGGAATCTCGATCAACTGTTGCCCAATGGACTAGCTCATATAGAGGCTTGCTAGGGACCTGGTTGTCTATGTATCACACGTGTATTAATAATTCCTATTAATACAGTTATAGCATAATACACAAACCTACTATAAACTCATGAGATAACAATAAATACTACTTATTTATTTGCCTCTAGGGCATATCTCCTTCACCCTCGCCTCAGGGGACCCTCCCGAGGCGCCACCTCGCCTCGAGGGAGTCCCACAGGAACCTCCCCTCAGGCCTCCCCGCGCCTGAAGGCAAACGTTGCAGCCAAGGAAGTACGGCAAGAAGCACATGGCTTCTGCCACGCCCACGTGGTGAAGCAAGCACCTCCGTTGCCGTTTTGGTGATAAAGGGGTCAATAAAGCGGCTTCGCCTGCTGCGCAGCTGCGAGGACCTTCTACTCTGACAATAAAGCGGGCGGACAGCGCAACCCTCCAAAGGAGAACGTCACCGTGGGCTCCACCTTAGAGACTGACCTCTCTGCAGGCAGTACAGCGGTCGGCCGCCGGTCGGCCACCGCGCCCACCTTTATCAACAATGGACCGCGTCCATGGACGAACGGACGGCGGTGTACTCCTGCCCCGCCATGCCACTGCCATGTGGGAGCCACCTTGAAGGCCAAGCCGAAGGAGAAGGCCAGAGGCGCCTATAAAAGGGAGAAGATATCCATCGTAGCACGGGTCGACTCTTTGCGTGCTACAACCCTTGTTAGCATAGCCTGGAGCCCGAGGAGGAAGAAGATCATCGCTTCCCTCCTCGGGCAAGAACAGCCTCAAGGGGGCCTCCGGCTGACTCCACTGCACTGTAAACTCCATCATTTAATACAGACAAGCAGGAGTAGCGGTCTTACCTCCTCACGAGGGTCGTGAACCTGGGACGTGGTGGGACCCCCCACGACTCGCGCCCCGGATCGTGCGAGACCGTTATTCATCCAAGTGCCGCGTGGCTCGGGCCGGCTGGGCACTAAGGGCCCACGACGCTTCGCCTGAGCCCATGGGCTCATTCGTGCTCATCATGGGCCCGGGGGCTACTGTCGGCCCAGTGGGAACGGGGGTATGGAGAGCCCATTCCCTCCAGGCCTCGCACGCTGGCCAGACAGACGAAACGACTAAGGACCAGGCATCTCCGTCTGGCGGGACCCTCGAGAGGCAATTCCCCTCGAGAGCCTGAAGAGGAAACGAGGGCCTCAAGGGATCCCTCTGAAGGGGTTACGGTGCAGAAAACAATAATTTTCTATCGAGCGAAACCCTAACTAGCCAGGATCTATCTATCTAGTACATGCGCTAACGGTGGCGGAACGGGTTACATTACCTCCATGTAGACCGATAGCGGGGATTACGCTCCCGCACAAGCGTTGACGATGAAGTCGTACGTAGCCGACCTCGAGGTCGCGGAGAACTTGCCGCGATGTCGGAGTCGATGACGCCGGGGTGTCGACGATGATCTGCGTCGACGGGCGTCGGGCGGAAGAAAACAGAGCGCCAGCACCGGGGCTGGTGCGCCGGCAGCAGAGGGGGGTGGCGCGGCGGCTGCAGGGGGCGAGACGACATCGCCCAAGCTCCTCAATAGAGTAGCCTCCGAGCACTCGCAAACATACGGAGCCTAGCGACAACTCCCGGTCATTCAGATCCAGTTGAAATCGTAGGAGTAGATCTTATCTGGAATCCCGCAGAGCAACGGCGCTCTGTGGTATGGCTTAGGTGGAGAGAGACCCCCTTCCTCAGCTCGGCGCGGCTCCGACTTGGGAACCACGAGATCGAGAGAGAAATTGGGAATTAATTGAATTTCCTATGAATTAAATCAATTAATATGCCTTGGTATATAAAGGGGGAAGGGGGTGTGCAAACCCCTTGGCTCCGCCATGTGGGACTAAAGGAGGAGGGGGGTTGGTGCGCCCCCACCATGGGCCGGCCGAACCCCCATGGGGACCACCCCCCTTGTGGGGTGCGGCTCCCCCCTCTTGGGCCCTCTTAGGGCCCATGTAGGTGGGAGCCCCCTTTTTCCTTTATTTAATTAATATTAAATTAATATAAAAATCCCATTAATTCATAATTAATATATTTATATATAATTCAATATCCCATGACTCCGAAACTATTTCGGAACCACCCGAACAACTTTCGGACATTCCCGGAACCATTCCATACCTCCCCGGAACTCCTTCCAGACCACCGGAACTCTTTCCGGATCATTTCTCTCTCTCCAATAAAAACCTATAAAATTCCAGAACCTATCTCCTAGCGTCGCTAAGACCTTAAGTTTGTTACGCTACGGTTCGGGAACACTGCAGACATGGTCGAGACACTCCGCTCACCAATGATCGTCAGGGATACCTGGAAATATATGACGACCCCTGTGCATTCCACGAATATCGTCGTTGAACCATAAATATGATATTCATTCCCTTTGTCTCTGCGATACTACCTTGTCCGAGATATGATCGTAGACACACCGATGCCTTTGTTGTATCTCGTTACCCACGAAGGTTATTAACTCGTCTGTGATATTACCATCTCCATGACCTAGTCACAAGCTGCGCAGCTATATAGATGCAATATCACCGAGTGGGCCCAGAGTATCTTTCCATTACAAGAATGAACAAATCCCGCTCTTGATCGTTACGTCTCGATGCTCTTTCGGAATACCCAAGATGGACACCGTTATTGTCATGCTATATAAGACACAACGTTTGATGCTCTCAAAGCACTCCTACGAAGCAACAATAAGTACGGTCTCACGGTCTAAGGAATAAGCTATCATACTCTTATCTATTGCAAATGACAAACATCGTAATACGATCTTATTGCAATACTTTGCGTATGTCCACCACCTTATTCAACTAACAAGATGACCCCATTGTCAACCGACGTCATTGTCCTTATCGGGAATCTCGATCAACTGTTGCCCAATGGACTAGCTCATAGAGAGGCTTGCTAGGGACCTGGTTGTCTATGTATCACACGTGTATTCATAATTCCGATTAATACAGTTATAGCATAATACACAAACCTACTATAAACTCATGAGATAACAATAAATACTACTTATTTATTTGCCTCTAGGGCATATCTCCTTCAGTCTCCCACTTGCACTAGAGTACAAATAAACTAGCCGCATTTTACTTTATCAGAATCCCTTATCAAATAAGAATCATTTGATAATGCTTGCTTGTGGAAAAGTGTTACTGCACAATCCATGATTGTACTTGCTTTTGCGATTCACTGGCATCAACTTGCTTGATATCACCATGTTGTCTAACAACATATATGCAAATACCGTAACTAAGTGAGACTTCTCCTTCCCAGCGCTTACTCTGATTATACTAACCAGATAACTGCCCTGAAAAACACACTCAGCCATGCAGAGCCCCTTGTAACAATTACAAACTCGCGATATCTACATACTTTCACACCAATGTAGAAAACTTGACATTCAAATATCAATCCCTTAACTAACGCACTTCTACTTCCAGTAAATTCCAAATTTACTTTCATAACTGCTCTTATTCCAAGAGCATCGGTTATATTTCATCGAGCAGATAATATGGTTTCTATATGATGTCTAATATTACATAATAGACCCACATGTCATACAACCATTACTTTCATGCATCATTACTCTTAATGATCAATTGGATTTCATAGGACCTTCCTATTGATTCTAATCTGACTCCTCAGATATAATCCAAAACAACTCGACTAACTATTTTAAAATTCCCGTTCTATTTCAAAACTGACTTTCAAATAGTTTCACAACTTCATCCTATTTTATTGGTACAGTTTCACAATGTGTTAACTACACAAAATGAATTCGACTCCCACTCAAACTATGTCTCCACATATTTGACAACACATGCTCCCACTCAAAAACGTGTTATCCACATATTTGAGTTCCTGAGCTCCCACTCAAAAATATGTTCCATACATATTCCACCTGAGTAAACTAACTACGACTCCCACTCAATTCGACATTTAGGTCAAACCAAAATCATTGATCTATCATCAATTCGAATTTAATACAAACTATAGTATTACATTAATACAAATCCCTCAGACTTCAAACATGTCTACATAAATGTAGTCAACAAATTTGATCTTGTGCAAGACACATTTCTTGACAAGACATGCTCCTGCGTCTTTCTTATAGTCACATTTTCATATAACACTTTATATGACGATTAAACAATCTTATTCCTCTAATAAGAATTGCAGCAACAATTACTCTCTTAATCCTTTTAAACGTAACTTGGATTTCCAGGCTGAAGAGCCTTTGTTCGTATTCCGATACTTTCTCAACTTTCTTTGTATTCATAAAGTGCACCTTGATCTGTCAACAAGATCTGAAATACTTAATACAGTGCTGTGACCCGACAGCAATATTAAATATAATAGCACCTTATTCAGAAGTTTCTTACATGAAAATATTATGATCTTTATGAAGAGGATCGCAAGTAGAAAACAATTTTCTAGTCTCCCTCACTCTTAATCACTAAACTTTCATTAGCAGACATATACTCTTTGGAACATCTTCCAACATAAGTCTGACACTTTATTCCAAACTTCTAATTTCAATCCATAAACATAATTCGAAAAATCATCTTTTTCTCGGAATTACATAGACAACAAACTGAACTTTTTTTCTAATTGGTTTTGGAATACACTCTCATATAATGCGAGCAATCTACAAAGAACCACTCATGTATATTCTGAATTATCGCATAATCATATACATGCCGACACTACTGTCGATCCTACGAATTCTTGTTGAGAAAAATATTTATTTTCTAAAGTGGACATCGACTATAATGTTTCGAACATATTAGGAGATTCTAAGACTGATTCTGACAGACCACACTTTATTTGAAATAGAGCATGATTATAATTCCCCACATATCACTATATATGACATTATAATTTTGTGAAGCAAATTTCCACAAGTCTCTTGTGTTGAAAACATAATTCAAAAATATTGTCCTTTGATCGAATCTTGTGAATACAATATTCACTAATCTTTCTTCTGAAAAACCCCATTTGATCTATTATCAAATTGATTTCAGACTCCATAATTTATCGGGCAAATACTCCTATTTACCAAAATCATGGAAGAATTCGGATCAAGCAAAACACCATTGATTAATCATTAAAAATGACTCTCAATCAATTTCCTCTAGTATTGCAACTTCAATACTGCATTTCAAACTTAATCAATTTTGGCAGTCGAAATACTTAAATGGACCAAAATTATCCATTACTTCTTTCACTGCCTTTATGACTAAATTCGATGGTGTTTGTTCTTTGGACACATAATTTTATCATTCCCGCTATAAATGTATATCATACGCATAATGTAATTGAGATGTGATGCAAATTACTCATAATATGAAACAACTGCTTTGCTTCATAACACAAAACAACTGATGTGTTCTATATGAATAATTATGTCTTGCAACATTCAAGACACCAAACTAGATCACACTCTCACTATTACAAAATGTCTTATCAAAAACTATTGATGATAACTAATATGATATCTCGAGGGCGTGAGCACTACTGGCCATTAACTTGCCATCACTTGTGCACTGTCACGTCACCCTTCGCCACATACTTGTGATAATCAGGGACTGTTTCACAAACAGAACAATTATCAAACACTTTTCATCATAGCTTTGAAGAACTCTTCTTCGTTGAATTAACTTTTAGAGATTTGAACTTGTTCACGAATGTGAAGAAGGTCACCGTGTCTCTATAGCATATTCACGCACATGCTATTCACAGCTAGGAGGTAAAGCACAATCTCCATTGCACTGGAGTTCGCTATCTAGAAATCGTAGATATTCGTAAGCCTGAAGTAGATGTCACACAACTTCTTCAACTGATTCTCTAGACAGGTATGCTCCCCATGTGAATGGTCCGGAACTTTCTAAGCTGTCTGAACTGCTCAAGACTCAATTCATCTTTGAAGTGACCTCTGATCGCATCAATCACGACATATGGCTCCATGTGTTGAAACAACTTTCAACTCAGGTGCTAGGCATACGCTCATGACGATCGTCACTTCCATGAACATGTCATGATGCTTACGGAACTCATCATCTTGCTCCTTGCTATCAGAATCATCTGGTCTAACTCCTAACTAATGTTGTAGCACATATAGGATGTTTGTTGTGTTTGGAGAATGTTTCTAAAACCAATGCACCAGCTGATGAAGTTGGACCCGTCGGCTTCCAAGGTAGAATCCGAGCTCTTGAAGAAGTAACCGAAGCGTAGTTCCGTAGTCTCCAGATGTGATCGCAAAAGAGGTAAGATAAGTTTATAATATATAGGTGAGTTTTAGTTTATAATCTCATTATCAAAAACACACCACACCAAGATTATTATCCCTAAAAATAATAATGGCGATTACACGACCCTTATCCACCACACTACCCCCGATCATCACGGCCGGCAGCACAGCTTCAAAGGTGGACATAAAATGTCGATCATAACAACTCTATGACTCGTGCTCGATCTTTCGATCTTCCCGTGTTCCGAGGCCATACCTCTGAGTATGCTAGGCTCGCCAATCAAACCTCGAAGACCCTGCGCATGCAACATGGCTTACACCCACTGTATGCGAACGACGAGATGTGTGACACCCGATCATCACGGCCTGCCTCATAACGTAAAACTTTCTTGGTGGTGCGCAACGAGGGAGAACACAATTTTTGTATTTGTTAGGGATCATCCTATTTATGATGCTACCGTTGTATATCTAGCATATAAGCAATCAATAGGATGCACACACAACAGCACACAATAATGATGCAATGAAGTGCGATGTGACATGGTCGATGCGCCTGGACCTTCATGGCGCCATGTGCCTGGCCCCCGGCGCCCCGGCATGACTCCGAGTCTACAGAGCCCTCCATTGCCTCCGACAGTACGAGTAATATCAAAAACTTACCGTAACCATGTCACATTAAATAACGCCTCTGCAAAACAAAGTTAGGCGCCTCTAGCTTTATTTAGTTTTGCAAGTTTTACGTGGCATATAGGCTTATTCGTAAGAGAATCGCTTCCCTACCTACGAACTTTGTACCACAACGCCGATCGTATAATTGCATGTTTAAACATCCCTTTCGGGCCCTCCATTGAAAATGCTTTGCCGACTAGAGAGAGAGAAACAGACACCCGCCAGCCACAGATACGGTGCAAGCCGTATGTCAGTAGTGGAACCAGTCTCGCGTAAGCGTACGCGTAAAGTCGGTCCGGGCCGCTTCATCAACTCAATACCGAAGGCATCGCAAGTGCACGCTAGAGGGTAGCAAATATAAGAAAGACGCCCTCATTCAACATGAGTTCTAACCGTACCAGCAGTACTATGCATAGATCGGCTCTGATACCACTGAAGGGGTTACGGTGCAGAAAACAATAATTTTCTATCGAGCGAAACCCTAACTAGCCAGGATCTATCTATCTAGTACATGCGATAACGGTGGCGGAACGGGTTACATTACCTCCATGTAGACCGATAGCGGGGATTACGCTCCCGCACAAGCGTTGACGATGAAGTCGTACGTAGCCGACCTCGAGGTCGCGGAGAACTTGCCGCGATGTTGGAGTCGATGACGCCGGGGTGTCGACGATGATCTGCGTCGACGGGCGTCGGGCGGAAGAAGACAGAGCGCCAGCACCGGGGCTGGTGCGCCGGCAGCAGAGGGGGGTTGCGCGGCGGCTGCAGGGGGCGATACGACATCGCCCAAGCTCCTCAATAGAGTAGCCTTCGAGCACTCGCAAACATACGGAGCCTAGCGACAACTCCCGGTCATTCAGATCCAGCTGAAATCTCAGGAGTAGATCTTATCTGGAATCCCGCAGAGCAACGGCGCTCTGCGGTATGGCTTAGGTGGAGAGAGACCCCCTTCCTCAGCTCGGCGCGGCTCCGACTTGGGAACCACGAGATCGAGAGAGAAATTGGGAATTAATTGAATTTCCTATGAATTAAATCAATTAATATGCCTTGGTATATAAAGGGGGAAGGGGGTGTGCAAACCCCTTGGCTCCCCCATGTGGGACTAAAGGAGGAGGGGGTTGGTGCGCCCCCACCATGGGCCGGCCGAACCCCCATGGGGCCCACCCCCCTTGTGGGGTGCGGCTTCCCCCTCCCCATGTAGGTGGGAGCCCCCTTTTTCCTTTATTTAATTAATATTAAATTAATATAAAAATCCCATTAATTCATAATTAATATATTTATATATAATTCAATATCCCATGACTCCGAAACTATTTCGGAACCACCCGAACAACTTTCGGACATTCCCGGAACCATTCCATACCTCCCCGGAACTCCTTCCAGACCACCGGAACTCTTTCCGGATCATTTCTCTCTCTCCAATAAAAACCTATAAAATTCCAGAACCTATCTCCTAGCGTCGCTAAGACCTTAATTTTGTTACGCTACGGTTCGGGAACACTCCAGACATGGTCGAGACACTCCGCTCACCAATGATCGTCAGGGATACCTGGAAATATATGACGACCCCTGTGCATTCCACGAATATCGTCGTTGAACCATAAATATGATATTCATTCCCTTTGTCTCTGCGATACTACCTTGTCCGAGATATGATCGTAGACACACCGATGCCTTTGCTGTATCTCGTTACCGACGAAGGTTATTAACTCGTCTGTGATATTACCATCTCCATGACCTAGTCACAAGCTGCGCAGCTATATAGATGCAATATCACCGAGTGGGCCCAGAGTATCTTTCCATTACAAGAATGAACAAATCCCGCTCTTGATCCTTACGTCTCGATGCTCTTTCGGAATACCCAAGATGGACACCGTTATTGTCATGCTATATAAGACACAACGTTTGATGCTCTCAAAGCACTCCTACGAAGCAACAATAAGTACGGTCTCACGGTCTAAGGAATAAGCTATCATACTCTTATCTATTGCAAATGACAAACATCGTAATACGATCTTATTGCAATACTTTGCGTATGTCCACCACCTTATTCAACTAACAAGATGACCCCATTGTCAACCGACGTCATTGTCCTTGATCGGGAATCTCGATCAACTGTTGCCCAATGGACTAGCTCATATAGAGGCTTGCTAGGGACCTGGTTGTCTATGTATCACACGTGTATTAATAATTCCGATTAATACAGTTATTGCATAATACACAAACCTACTATAAACTCATGAGATAACAATAAATACTACCTATTTATTTGCCTCTAGAGCATATCTCCTTCAATTACTTGGGAGATCTTCTTGATGGAATCTAGGATGTTAATAGTATATGGAATTTTATGAGAGAGTAGACATTGAGCAGATTCGATTTGTCGTGAAACAGTTCCGACAGATTCAAAAGTTGACCACATGAGAGTTTGTCTCAAGTGGCGAAGCTTAAATCTATTCTGGGTCGTTTAGCAATCACTATAATTTCGAATGAGAAATTGATAGATGGATAAGAAAACCATGTTTCTTAATAGTGTCATTAAGAATGGTTTGTAATCCTGAGGATGTTAAACATGTATGCAAACTTCGGTGGTCCGTTCATGGGCTGAAGCAAGCATATCGGAGCTGGAATCTTCACTTTGATAATGTGATCAAAGGATTTTGGAGTTGTCCAAAATAGTTGAAGAAACCTACATTTGCAAAGAAGTGAGTGGGAGAAAAGTAGCTTTCCTTGATCTTATATGCGGAAGGCATATTTGAGTGCGAGCTAAGTAGCTTTTCCTTGATATTATATGCGGAAGGCATATTTGAGTGGGAGCTAAGTGTCATTCGTGATTTGTATGTAACGACATATTGAATGACACAGATCCTCTAGTAGAGTGTAAAGGATTATTTAAGTGATTAAATTTTCTATGAAATGAAGTTAGGAGTATTAGGCATCCGATTTATAATTGTATAGATCAGAAGGGGCTTAATAACATTAGGTCGGAATATTTCCTAAAGGGTAAGAGTGGAAAGACAACTTGCCGTAAAGCGGTTACGATGATGCAAGTTATGACACTGACACATACGACTAGAAATCTCATATAGGAGATGTCCTTTATTTTGAAGATAGACATGGTTAGTTTGCGAAGTCGCATATGAATGCACTGTCGCATAATGTACATAGGTATAGAAATATATCGCGACTTCAGAAGTAGTAAGTGTGATTGGATTGAGCAGTTTTCGGGGCGTATGTGGTATCCTTAATAGATCTCTTAGACTTTTAAGGCCCATGCTGCGCGAATGCTCGATTCTCACTCCATCCACTAGGATATATTTCACTGTCATCATAAGATACGGGATGATGTCAAACTAGATGACATAGAAGTGTTGCAAAGCACATATAGGTCTCAATGTGTGAGATCTATTGACTGTATTCCTCTTCCACGAGGCGAGCAGGCACCAAGATGCTATGGGTATTGAGCTTTTACCAAGTTGTAAACTAGATTAAGTGTTACTCTAGTGCAAGTGGGAGACTGAAGGGAATATGCCCTAGAGGAACTTAATAAACATAGTTTATTGGCAATATCTCAATTGTTCATTATATGTTTTATACCATGCTATTACTGTATTAAGCAAAAACATTAATACAGGTGTGGTAGATAAACAATCAGGTCCCTAGTAGCCTCTACTAAGACTAGTTTCATTGCGCGATTGATGATCGAGGTTTTCCGATCATAGGGCATGGCGCCGATCGGCAATGGAAGTCATATCGTTAGGTGTAACGATGTGATGGACATACCCAGTATTTATAGGACATTTTCATTACGCCTTAAAACCGTGAGATCAACTCTTATTGTTATCCCTGAAAGATATTTTGATCGCACCAAACGTCATATCTTATATAGTGTGACAATAACGGTGATACTTTTGCGTATCGGAAGGGGCTAGTTGAGACGAGGGGTCAACAGTGGGATTTGTCAGTCCACATAGCCGGATAGATACTCTAGGGCCCACTCGGTGAGATTATGTCAAATGAGTTTGCAAACATGTGACTAGGTCACCAGCTGACATAATATCATAGACGAGTAGAAGATAGCGATGTCGGTAACGAGATCATGCTAGGTATGGAGATATCTGAGAATGATGCTCGGACACGCTAAGTATCGCCATGACAAAGTGTTTACGACTAGACGTTCAGGTTTGATAGATGAAAGTCATTCGTTATATCACAGGGATTAATTCATGGGGTCCAGGCCTACGAGTTAGTCGTTGATCATAGAGGAGTCTCGATCGTACCTGTTATTATATCGAACCGCTAGGGTAACACACTTAAGAGGTTTCGACAAGACAACCGGAAAGGAAAGAGATCACCGGGAGCGTCCCGGGAATGGTCCGATGGAGATCGGGCAGCGACGAAATAGTTTTCGGAGCTAGAATAAATTATATAAAATATGTTTGATATTAATTAGTGTAATTAATGTTTAAATATGATTTTATATATTTATTTTCGAATTTTTAAAGGCTGGTTTCCCTAAATGGGCCTTCTGGTGGAAAGAAGGCCCATGAGGGGGGAGAGTCCCCCAGGGTTTCGGATTGAGGGAGGGCCGGCCTAGGTGGGCCAAATGGGGCCCACTTAGGGCCGGCGCACTGCCCTAGCCGCACCAGGCAATGGGGGATAGTCCCACATTGCCCGGCTGGCAAGGTTGGCTCCCCCTGGGAGCCTATATAAGAAGGGGCACCCCTGGCCTTTTAATTCACCAATTAATTCCCTAATTCTCTCTCGATCTCGTGATTCCCTTTGTCGGAGTCGCGCCGAGTAGAGGAGGGGGATCTCTTCCACCATAGTCCGCTGCCGCGCTGCTGGTGTTCCGGTCCAAGTCTTCCGCTGCTCGTCCTGGACTGGAGCTTCGGAGGCTGTTGTCTCCACCGTATGTGTGTGACGCCCTGCGAGGTGCTGCGCTAGCGGTACTCGGAGGCCTACTTCCTCCACCCGACCTCGAGGTCATCTTCGTCGTCTTCGTCGCGCCAAGTTCTTCGCTACCTAGAGGTCGGCTACGTCGTCTTCGTCGTCAACGCTTGTGCGGGAGTGTAATCCCCGCTATTCGGTCTACGAGGGTATGTATTCCGATCTCCGCCGTACTACTATATCTGCATAGTGTAGATCTTGTCTAGTTTAAGGATATCGTTGCTAGGAAAAAATTTGTTTTCTGCACACGATCCCCTTCACGTAACCAGTTACGCCAAGTTCTTCATCACAGCCCCCATACACAAGGAACATTTCCTTTCTCTTATTTAGATACTTAAGAATGCTCTTAACAGCTATCCAATGCGGCATTCCAGGATTACTCTGGAACCGGCTTGTCAAACTTAGAGCTAATGCCACATCCGGTCTAGTACTCAACATTGCATACATGATCGATCCTATGGCTTAAGCATAAGGATGTTTAGTCATATCGGCCTTATCCAGTTCCGTTACCGGACACTGTGCCTTCCGAAATATCTTATTCTTGATAACCGGCAGAGAACCCTTCTTTGCCTTCTCCATACCGAAACGCTTCAGTATTTTATCAAGATAAGTACTCTGACTTAGTGCTAATAGGTGTCTTGATCTGTCACGATAGATTTTTATGCCTAAGACATACGCAGCTTCTCCTAAGTCCTTCATGGAAAATTTATTGTTCAAATATTCCTTCACGCTATTCATAAGTTCCACATCATTCCCTATCAGCAATATGTCATCTACATATAGTGCTAAGAACGCAACCGAGCTCCCACTCATTTTCTTGTAAATGCAGGTCTCTTCCAAATTTTGGATAAATCCAAAACCTTTGATTACCTCATCAAAGCGAAGATTCCAGCTCTGAGATGCCTACTTCAATCCATAGATGGATCGATGAAGCTTGCATACCTTGTAAGCATTCCCTGGATCGACAAAACCTTCCGGTTGTACCATGTACAACTCTTTCTCAATGTTTCCATTTAGGAAGGTTGTTTTGACGTCCATCTGGCAGATTTCATAATCATAATAGGCAGCTACTGCTAACAAAATACGAATAGACTTAAGCATCGCTACCGGTGAAAAGGTTTCATCGTAGTCAATTCCATGAACTTGTCGGAAACCTTTTGCGACAAGCCGAGCTTTATAGACGGTCACATTACCATCAGCATCAGTCTTCTTCTTAAAGATCCATTTATTCTCGACGGCCTTGCACCCTTCGGGAATATACATCAAAGTCCACACTTTGTTATCATACATGGATCCTATTTCGGATTTCATGGCTTAAAGCCATTTCTCGGACTCTAGACTCGCCATCGCCTCCTTGTAGTTCGTAGGTTCGTCTTTTTCAACTAACATGACGGTGCAAACCATGTTGCCATACCATTCTGGTGCGATCCGAGATCAACCAGACCTACGGGGTAAAATACATTCCTCCACAGTTTCTCCCACTCCTTCCACGGTGGACGTTTCCGGAATTGCTTCCGTTGCGCCACTCGGAATCTCGAGTTCAGGATCAACGATCTCATCGAGGTCTACCTTTCTCCCACTCACTCCTTTCGCGAGAAACTCCTTCTCTAGAAAGGTACCGGTCTTCGCGACAAAAGTTTTGCCCTCAGCTTGGTTGTAGAAGGTGTACCCAACGGTTTCCCGCGGATATCCTACAAAGACGACTTTCTCCGACTTCGGTTCGAGTTTGTCGGCTGTAGTTTCTTAACGTACGCCTCACAACCCCAAACCTTCAGAAACGATAACTTAGGCTTTTGGCCATACCATAATTCATACGGTGTCGTTTCAACGGATTTGGACGGAGCCCTATTTAAAATGAATGTGGTTGTTTCTAACGCATAACCCCAGAAGGACACTGGCAAATCGGTAAGAGACATCATTAGGGGTGTAAACGGATCGGATTTTGCATTTACCATATCCTATAC
Source organism: Poa annua (assembly GCA_026929855.1). Taxonomy (NCBI): domain Eukaryota; kingdom Viridiplantae; phylum Streptophyta; class Magnoliopsida; order Poales; family Poaceae; genus Poa; species Poa annua. The sequence goes on along the minus strand of CM049428.1, from coordinate 115,637,546 downwards.
CATAATTTTTTATCGGATTCGGAGCGGATCGGATAATGACCGGATGCGGATATCCGTGATGGCGGATTCGGAGGCGGAAACGGAGCGGATTCAGACCGGTAACAAAATTAATCGGATAGATACGTGTACAATTAAATTTTCAAACCATATATACAAAAATTATTGTTCGATAACTTAATAACTAACCAACTTGTAATTCATAGCCGTTACAATGACTATTTAAGTGAGATGTTGTTCGACTAACGAACTCGACAACTTACTAGATTCAAATTATGCTATATTAGACTAGACAATTCGGTAGAAAATCGGATTATTCGGATTAAAACCATCGGATAATCCTATTTAAATTTCGGATAATCCATATTTTATGCTATTTTACATACCATATCCTATACCATATCCGGGTGTCAACTTCGGAATCGGATATCCTTATCCGGCGGATTCCTTAAAACCGTATATGGATTGTTGAAAACGGTTTCGGAATCGGATATGGTGCGGAAATTATCCTATCCGTTTATACCCCTAGACATCATAGATCAAACACTATCCAGTAGAGTATGATTACGTCGCTCGGACACTCCGTTACGCTACGGTGTTCCGGCTGGCGTAAGTTGGGGTACTATGCCACAACTCTTCAGATGTGTGTCAAACTCAAAACTCAAGTACTCGCCACCGCGATCGGATCGGAGGTGCTTGATTTTCCTATAAAGCTGATTCTCAACTTCACTTTGGAATTCTTTGAACTATTCAAAAGTTTCAGACTTGTGTTTCATCAAATAGATATAACCGTATCTACTCAAGTCATCAATGAAGGTGATGAAGTAACGATAACCATTGCGTGTCGAAACGCTCATCGGTCCACACACATCTGTATGTATGATCCCCAATAAATCCGACGCCCGTTCAACGAAACCTTTGAACGGTGTCTTGGTCATTTTACCCATAAGGCACGGTTCGCATGTATCGAGGGATCCGAAATCCAACGAGTCCAAAAATCCATCGGAGTGGAGTTGCTTCATGCGCTTTACACCAATATGACCAAGACGGCAATGCCACATATACATGGCGGTATCATCACTACACTTAATCTGTTTGGCTTCTATGTTATGGATGTGAGTACTACGATCGAGATTCAACAAGAATAAACCGTTATTCTTGGGAGCATCAACATAAAAGATATCATTCATATAAATAACACAACTGCTTGATACTGATTTAAATGAATAACCGTCTTGTAACAGGCAAGACCCACTTATAATGTTTACACTCAAGGATGGCACAAAATAACACTTATTTAAACCCAAGACTAATTCGATGATAGATGTAGAGGGAGTGTGCCGACAGACACCACGTCGACTCCCGATCCGTTGCCGACGCGCATCGTCACCTCATCCTTCGCCAGCCGCCATCTATTCTGTAACTCCTCCTGAGAGTTACATATATGAGCAACAGAACCAGTATCAAATACCCACGTGTTGCTCCGGGCGGATGTAGGTACACATGTATATCAAATATACCTTGCTCTTTGTCGACCGGCTTGCCAGACTTCCTATCCTCCAGGTACTTGGGGCAGTTGCGCTTCCAGTGACCCTTCCCCTTGCACTAGAAGCACTCCACGCTAGCTCTGGGACCAGATCTGTTAGTCTTGGGCTTGGCACTCATCTTGTCTTCCCTCCGGGACTTCCAGCTCTGCTTTCCCTTGCCACCGGATTTCTTGAAATCAACGGCCTTGTTGACCATCGACAGCGTGTGCTCCTTCTTAATCTCTACCTCAGCAGTCTTAAGCATCACGAACACTTCACCTAGGGACTTAGCCATGCCCTGCATGTTGTAGTTCATGACGAAGCCTTTATAGCTAGGGGGCAACGATTGCAACACCCTGTCAATCGCCAGCTCATCGGGAATCTTGCATTCCAGAGCATTCAGGCGTTGAATGTAGCCAGACATCTTGACTACATGCTCGCTCACACTGCTATGCTCTTCCATCTTGGCTGAGAAGAAAAGCTCAGAAGCCTCATATCTCTCAGCCTTAGCCTGCGGCGTGAAGACAGCCTTCAGATCAAAAATAATCTCGAAGGCGCTCATCTTCTCGAAGCGCTTCTGCAGGTCGGCTTCCATGGCGTAGAGCATGCCACTCTGGACAAAGGCAGAGTCCTCCGATCTGGTCTGGAAGACCTTCTTCTCATCCTTAGAGGCATCATCTGTGGGAGGGTCACCTATGGCGGCCTCAATGACGTAGGCCACCCTATGGGGAGTGAGGAGGATCCTTAGGTTGCGGAACCCGGCCATGAAGTTTGACCCATTGGTCTTAAGCTTTTCTTTCTAAATAAACAAACCTAGGTTAAACGAGGGGCAAGACATCTATAATGGAATTTGCAACAACATAAGACTTTGTTCGTAATAATTTTGAGTTATAGTATTTTTAGAAAATAACTAACATAACTCCCACTCAAACGAACATCCCTGCTGGTCGTTTAAGCGATTACACGACCCCCATCGATAGCACCACCCCTCATCATCAAAGCCGGCGGCACAACTTCAAGAGTAGACAAAAGTCCGCCACACCAATTTTGTGGCTCGTGCTCGACCTTTCGGTCTTCCTGTTCTGAAGCCATATTTCTGAATATGCTAGGCTCGCCACTAAAGACTTCCACGCCGACGCTTGTGCAACATGGCTTACACCCACTGTATGCGAACGACGAGATGTCTGACACCCGATCATCACGGCCTGCCTCATAACGTAGAACTTTCTTGGTGGTGCGCGTTGGAGGGAGAACACTAGTGGGATTTTAAAAGGATCATCTTATATAGCTACCGCCGTGTAACTAATCTATACTATATATACAATCACACAATATAAGATGCACACAAAACATCAAATGTAATGCAATGTGATATAGTCCATTGCGCCATGGTCTTCTTGGCGCCCGCAGTTTATAAACAATTTAATAAACCTACCTTGACCATATCACATAGCCCCTGCAAAATAAAGTTAGACGCTTCTACTTTATCTTTTGCATATTTTACGTGGCTTGGGGCTTTCGTAAATAGAACCGCTTCATACCTACGAACCTTATGACCACAACAACGATCCAATAATTACATGTTTAAGCATCCCTTTCGGGCCCTCCATTGAAAATGCGAAGACCAACTAAAGAGAGAGAAACTGACACCCGCAACCACATATACGGTACAAGCCGTATGTCAGTAGTGGAACCAGTCTCGCGTAAGCGTACGCGTAAAGTCGGTCTGGGCCGCTTCATCAACTCAATGCCGCTGGAAGACACAAGTGCACGCTAGAGGGTAGCAAATAACAGGAACGGTGCCCTCGTGCAGAACACGGGTTCTAACAGCGTACAGCTATATCTACGATAGATCGGCTCTGATACCACTGAAGGGAAACGTGTGCAGAAAACAAAAAAATTCCTACCAACGATATCCTAAAAGCATGCCAAGATCTATTCTATGCAGATATAGTAGTACGAACAGATATCGGAATACGTACCCTTGTAGACCAAAAGCGGGGATTACGTTCCCGCACAAACGTTGTCGATGAAGACCGACGAAGCCGACCTCAAGGTCGTGTAGAGGAAGCAGACCTCCGAGTACCGCTAGCGCAGCACCTCGCAGGGCGTCACACACGTACGGTGGAGACGACGGCCTCCGAAGCTCCAGTCCAGGACGAGCAGCGGAAGACTTGGACCGGAACACCAGCAGCGCGGCAGCGGGCTATGGTGGAAGAAATCCCCCTCCTCTGCTCGGCGCGACTCCGACAAGGGAATCACGAGATCGAGAGAGAAATTGGGAATTAATTGGTGAATTAAAAGGCCAGGGGTGCCCCTTCTTATATAGGCTCCCAGGGGGGAGCCAACTTGCTAACCAGGCAATGTGGGACTAACCCCCACATGCCTGGTGCGGCATAGGAGGGTGCGCCGGCCCCCTAGTGGGCCCCTTGGCCCACTTGGGTCGGCCCCTCTTGGCCCCCAACGAATCCCCTAGAGGATTTTCCCCCTCTTGGGCCTTCTTTCGACAAGAAGGCCCATTTAAGGAAATCAGCCTAAAAAAATTCGAAAATAAATATATAAAATCATATTTGCATATTAATTACACTAATTAATATCAAACATAATATATATAATTTATCCTAGCTCCGAAAACTCTTTCGGCGCTGCCCGATCTCCATCGCACCCTCCCGGGACGTTCCCGGTGATCTCTTTCCTTTCCGGTTGTCTTGTCGAAACCCCTTAAGTGTGTTACCCTAGCGGTTCGATATAATAACAGGTATGACCAAGACTCCTCTATGATCAACGACTAACTCGTAGGCCTGGACCCCATGAATTAATCCATGTGATATAACGAATGACTTTCATCTATCAAATCTGAACGCAAAGTCTTAAACCTTTTGCCATAGCGATACTTAGCATGTCCGAGCTTCGTTCCATAGATATCTCCATACCTAATCTCGACCTCATTACCGACAACGCTATCTTCTACTCGTCCATGATCTCATGTCTTCGTGACCTAGTCACATGCTTGCAAGCTCATTAGACATGATCTCACCGAGTGGGCCCGAGAGTATCTATCCTGCTATGCGGACTGGCAAATCCCGCTCTCGACCCCTCGTCTCAACTACTCCTTTCTGATACCCAAAAGTATCACCGTTATTGTCATACTATATAAGATACGACGTTTGGTGCGATCAAAGTATCTTGCAGGAATAACAATAAGAGTTGATCTCACGGTCAAAGGCGTAACGACTACGTCCTCCAAATCTGGGTATGTCCATCACATCGTTCTCCAACGATATGACTCCCATTGCCAACCGGCGCCATGCCCCATGACCGGGAAACCTCGATCATCAATCGCACAACGAAACTAGTCTTAGTAGAGGCTACTAGGGACCTGGTTGTTTACGTATCACACCCGTATTAATGTTTCCTCTTAATACGGTTCTAACATGACACAAAAACCTATTATGAACAAACGAGATATGATAAAGAATACACTTTATTAATTGCCTCTAGGGCATATCTCCTTCAGATATGTGGGGTATTATAATCATGCTCTATTTTAAATAAAGTGTGGTATGTCAGAATCTGTCTTAGAATCTCTTAATATGTTCGAAACATTATAGTCGATGTCCACTTTAGAAAATAGATATCTCTCTCAACGAAAATTCGTATGATCGACAATAGTGTCGTCATGTATATGATTATATGATAATTCGGAATATACATAAATAGTTCTTTGTAGATTACTCGCACTGGATGGGAGTGTATTTTAAAACCAAATAGAAACAAAACTTGGTTTGTTGTCTATGTAATTCCGAGGAAAATATGAATTTTCGAATTATGGTTTATGGATTGGAATTAGGAGCTTGAAATAAGGTGTCAGACATATATTCATAAAAGTAGAATATTGGAAGGTGTTCCAAAGAGTATATTTCTACGAATGAAAATTTGGTGATTAAGAGTGAGGGAGACTAGAAAATTGTTTTCTGCTTGCAATCCTCTTCATAAAGATCATAATATTTTCATGAAAGAATCTTCTGGATAAAGTGATGTTATATTTAATATTGCTGTCAGGTCACATCACAATATTAAGTGTTTCAGATCTTGTTGACAGATCAAGGTGCACTTTATGAATACAAAGAAAGTTGAGAAAATATCATAATACGAACAAAGGCTATTTAAGCCTGAAAATCCAAGTTACATTTGAAAGGATTAAAATAGTAATTGTTGCTACAATTCTTATTAGAGGAATAAGATTGTTTAATCATCATATAAAGTGTTATATGAGAAATGTGACTATAAGAAAGACGTGGAAGCATGTTTTGTTAAGAAATGTGTCTTGGACAAGATCAAATTTGTTGACTACATTTATGTAGACATGCTTGAAGTCTGAGTGATTTGTATTAATGTAATACTGCAGTTTGTATTAAATTCGAATTGATAATAGATCAATGATTTTGGTTTGACCAAAATGTCGATTTTAAGTGGGAGTCAAAATTAGTTTACTCAGGTGGAATATGTAAATGACATATTTTTGATTGGGAGCTTAGGAACTCAAATATGTGGATGACATATTTTTGAGTGGGAGCTCGTGTTTTCAAATATGTGGAGACATAATTTGAGTGGGAGCCGAATTCATCTTGTGTAAATGACACATTGTGAAATTGTACCAGTAGAAAAGATGAGAAGGATGAAGTTATGAAACTATTTCAAAGTTAGTATCTATTTGGAATAGAACGGGAATTTTAAATAGTTAGTCGAGTTGTTTTGGATTATATCTGAGGAGTCAGAATAGAATCAAAAGGATGGTCCTTGGAAATCCAATTGATCATTAAGAGTAATGATACAAGGTAGTAACGGTTGTATGACATGTTAGTCTATTATGTAATATTAGACATCATACAGAAACCATATTATCTGCTCGATGAAATATAACCGATGTTCTTAGAAGAAGAGCAGTTATAAAACTAAATTAGGATTTACTGGAAGTAGAAGTGCGTTAGTTAATGGATTGACATTGGAATGTCAAGTTTTCTACATTGGTGTGAAAGTATGTAGATATCGCGAGTTTGTAATTGTTACAAGGGGCTCACTATGTGTAACGCCCCGGGATTTATCCCCAATTAGATTTTGTTGTTTTTCTTTTGTGCATTATCATGTCATCATTTCATCATGCATTTGTCACTTCATTTAATATTTGCATTTAAATTTTAAATCACACAATTTGAATTCAAATACATTTCAAATTAATTGAAATGTGTATTTTAAATCTTTTGCAAATATTATAAAAACTAGTTTATTAAATTGCCCATTTTAAACTAAAACTATTTTTGTAAAGTTTCTTTATTTAAATTATTTTCTATTTTTTGTTTTAAAATACAAAAACAGAAAAGAATTAAACCAAAAATAAAAGTTCAGAGAAGAAAAAGCCTCACCTGGCCGAAGCCCACTTGGCCCATCTCCCCTCTGGCCCAGCCCACCTTACCTTCTTCCTCGTACTGACACAGACGAACAACTCTCGCTTTCCACCTCAGCCATGGTGATCCCCCACCATGTGCTCTCCCTCCCCCTCCTACTTAGCCCGGCCCCCTCCTCCTCTGCCCTAACCCTAGCTTCCTCCTCCCTCCCTCTGCGCCGCCGCCGCCTCCCCTCTTCTCTCCACCTCGATCCTCCTTTGTTTCTTCTCCACTACGCACCACCGGAGACCACCTCACCGCCCCCCGCAACTCCGGTGCCGTCGAAGGGCCGAAAGGAGGCCTAGAAGATGCACCTCGTCGTCGCCAAGCTCCTCCCCCCAAGGAATCGCACCGGGCGTCCCTGACGGCGACGGGATCGTCCTCGTCATCCCCTCGATCGGCGACCTCCGCCGCCAAAATACGCCGCTTTCGACGGCGTCGAGCATGAACAACGACACCATCCCCCTCCCAGTGAGCCTCTCGTCCGATTTCCCCTTCCCTCTTCTCAATTCCGTGTTGTACTCGAAGGAACCGTCCAATCTTCCTCTGTTGTCCGCCATTGACGCCATTGATGCGAGCTCATGTGCTTGCTGCTGCTCCATTCGCTCCTCGCTAGCACGTGCACGCATCCGATGCCTCCCGCACCACTACAACACCGCAGGACACCCCGCAGCACCACGCCTCCCCGCTTGCACGCCCGCCCACGCGCACTAGAAGTTGCCCCCGCGCCTGTGTCCTTCGTCCCCATCGAGCGGATTCAGAAAAAAGTCTGAACTTTGCTGTCGTCAACGTTGCCCGTTCTGTTCATATAGAGTTCAGTTCAATATTAAACACGAACCAATATGAAGCCCAGTGGCTACGCTCCTTTCTCTGCACTCCAGAGATCCGAAGATCAAACCCTACCGAAGGCTATTTTCATCTCCTTTTTTTTGTGCTCTTAACCACTGAATCTTTTGTTCCTGAAATTCAGTTAACAAAGTACCTTTGCCTCATTAGGAGTACGCATCAAATGCAATCACAATCAGCGCACCAGCCCAAGTGGTTGTGCCTCTATGTCCAACCCAGAAGATCCCTGAGTTCGAATCCACTCTGCCCCGTAGTGAATAAATGGCGCTCTTTTATTTTACCTACCAGTCGCTGACAGTGGGTCCCACCGGTCAGTGACAGAGGCGCCTGGGTTTTTGCCCCGAGCCCCCTGTTTCTCTGCTTTTCACAAAGAAGCACTCACTGATAAGTTTTCTATCACGAACAGGTCCCTGCAAATTACAGAAACAACCCTAAACTTAATATGTTAATAACTTTTAATTTATAACTCCAAATAAAATAATCTTTATATGTTTATTTATCAGAAAAATGCAATGAATATTAATATGCCATTTGTATGCCATTTTGCATTTGTTATTTTAATTGCTTAGTATAATTTGTTAATTGCAACTAAATAATTAAATATGGAATGTGTGGGGTGATAAATATATAATGCCCTATTCCATTTAAATTAATTAGATCACCCATGCCATGTGTTACCATGTTAACCAACATTTAATATTGTTGAGTAGATAAATCACTTGCACCTAAATAATAATTGCCGGGGTTGCTTTCCCGCTTAATTTGGATTACCTGCATTGTATTGCATCTTGCCATGCCATGCCATGCCATGCATCGTTCTCGTATGATCATGCTGAATCTTTTGTCGTAGTTGTAAATTGCATCTTTTATGCTTTCCAGTGTTTGTTGCTTCTTCGCGGATACTACGTTGAGATGTGTGAGCACCGACAAGATCTGCTTCCATGCGGGATTCCAGGCAAGCAAAGTTTGCTTGTTTACCTATACATTGTCTTTCATTCCTGTCGTTGATCTCTGTTACCCTAGTATTCGATTCTTTATCGCGATCCCATCACATGTTTATCCTGCAGCCCATACAGCTTTATCCCCACAACCTAATACCCGTTGCATGTTTATCTGTTGGCCTTGCGAGTCGTAGCGCATGCTTAGAGTTGATTGTGCGAGTCGTCTGTTGGTCCTATGTTTCATCTGCTTAGTATGATAGATTGTTCTACTTTAATAAAATGCTATCTTGTGTTGGGGTATTATAATTAAATGATAAGGCACCAGGCGGAAGGCCTTGCGAGGTGCTTTGTTCTGCTTAGTGTCGACCTAGGAACTGAGATTTTGTCCTCGGATCCAATTTTGAGCGCACTAACCACTTGTGGGAGGCCCTATGGAGCCCCCCTCGACTTTGAACGGATCTACAGCTTGTCCATGTGCCGCAAGTAGTTCGGGTTTTTCATTTGCTCATATGCATGTGCATGATGATGATGATGAGAGATTATGTGATACGGGGGGTCATATAGGTGCGGTACGACACGAAGTGGACAGTTCCTACTGTGGTTTGATCCGCATGGTGGCGTAGTCACAAACTAATGAGTCCGCAATTGAGATTCGGCCGGACTCCTGACGCGGGTAACAACTCATATGGGTGGCAGTTGGACTTGCTGTAGTGAAGGAACGAGTCGTGTTGAGAAGCCCTGATGCTTGCTTGGGTTGATCATGCGAGTATGGGCACAGTAGTGCACCCCTGCAGGGTATAATCTTATCGATGAGCCGTGTCCACGGTTATGGACGACTTTGGTGATGATGCTGGCTAACAAGATCTAGACAACTTGCACCTAATTAAAGTTAATTAATTTGACTAGTAATATAGAATTACTTTCACAATAAATTATAATTAAAACTGTTTAACGTGTGAGTTTCCCGAATTGCTTCCTCATATTTGGTTGAGGGGGTTAATTCGAGAATGGGTTATGTTTGGTGTTAGTTGTAGATGTTTACTTTATGTGCTCTCTTATCCCTCTCTGATTAGACGGAAGTTGTAGCGTGTCTCTTTAGGTTGCTAGTGCTGCTGCCGCTAAGTCCACCTCCACTATATTTTGGGAGATGGTGTAAAAAGTAGGCAAGTCGGTTTTGCTCGCCAGGGAGTGCCCTGACCCTCTTTTGGGTTGTGCTTTATGTGCAGTCAACAGGTTTGAACTCCGACGACGTTAGCTTGGGAAACCCTCCGGCTTGGCTGGGCAGGGATATGGCGCCATCGTTTATCTTCAGGACTCTTAGTCCAGTTTGCTTCTTATCCGTAGTCGGATACTATTCTGCTTCCGCTGTCTTTTGAATCTTTGTATTGTATAATTTGTATCTTGACTCGTTCGAGTCGTTGTTGTAATATTATCTTTGTTGTATTTGTGGATGTATCGGAACTGTTGTAATGTTATCATAATTCCACCCACATAATGCGCATGTTTCGGCGTGCACATTATGTCTGGTGGGCGACCTAAAATCGTTATTATGTGGATTTCGGCGGGAACGCTTAAATCTACATAGTACCGATTTGAGGGCGTCACACTATGACTGAGTGCGTTTTTCAATGCAGTTATCTGGTTGGCGTGATCAGAGTAAGCGCTGGGAAACAGAAGTCTCACTTAGTTACGGTATTTGCATATATGGTGATATCAAGCAAGTTGATATCAATGAATCGCAAAAGTACGCACAATCATGTATTGTACAGATTGTCAGAGTAACACTCTTCCACAAGCAAACATTATCAAATGAAGCTTATTTGATAAGGGATTTTGATAAAGTAAAATGCAGCTAGTTTATTTGTACTCTAGTGCAAGTGGGAGACTGAAGGAGATATGCCCTACAGGCAAATAAATAAGTAGTATTTATTGCATTATCTCATAAGTTTATAATAGGTTTGTGTATTATGCTATAACTGTATTAATCGGAATTATTAATACACGTGTGATACAGAGAACTTGCCTGTGGCAAGATGGTCAGGAGGATGGTTGTATCCCCAGCCCACTAGAGTTCAAACCCCAGGTTTAGCGCTGGTGTTTCTCATTTAGGCGGAATATTCTTTCAGTGAGAGGCGACGTTCCCGTCGACAGCGAGGCGCCTGTGGTGACTTCGTCAATCTCAAGACCCGCCGGCTCAGTCTCTCGGAGGTGCTCATAGGGGTAGGGTGTGCGTGCGTGCGTTCATAGGGGTGAGTGTGTGCGCGTGTATATGAGCGCTTGCGTTGTACTGTGTTTCTCAAAAAAAAATACACGTGTGATACATAGACAACCAGGTCCCTAGTTAGCCTCTATATGAACTAGTCCATTGGGCAACAGTTGATCGAGATTTCCGATCAAGGACAATGACGTCGGTTGACAATAGGGTCATCTTATTAGTTGAATAAGGTGATGGGCATACGCAAAGTATTGCAATAAGATCGTATTACGATGTTTGTCATTTGCAATAGTTAGAATATGATAGCTTATTCCTTAGACCGTGAGACCGTACTTATTGATGCTTCGTAGGGGTGCTTTGAGAGCATCAAACGTTGTGTCTTATATAGCATGACAATAACGGTGTCCATCTTGGGTATTCCGAAAGAGCATCGAGACGTAAGGATCAAGAGCGGGATTTGTTCATTCTTGTAATGAAAAGATACTCTGTGCCCACTCGGTGAGATTATATCTATACAGCTGCGCAGCTTATGACTAGGTCATGGAGATATAATATCACAGACGAGTTAATAACCTTTGTCGGTAACGAGATACAACAAAGACATCGGATGTCTACGATCATATCTCGGACAAGGTAGTATCGTAGAAACAAAGGGAATGAATATCATATTCATGGTTCAATGACGATATTCGTGGAATGCACAGGGGCCGTCATATACATCCAGGTATCTCTGACGGTCATTGGTGAGCGAAGTGTCTCGACCATGTCTGGAGTGTTCTCGAACCGTAGCGTAACAAACTTAAGGTCTTAACGACACCAAGAGATAGGTTCTGGAATGATATAGGATTTTGTTGGAGAGAGAGAAATGATCCGGAAAGAGTTTCGGTGGTCCGGAAGGAGTTCCGGGAAGGTCTGGAATGGTTCCAGGGATGTCCGAAAGTTGTTCGGGTGGTTCGAAAAATGTTTCGGAGTCACGGGATATTAAATAGTATTTAAATATATTAATTATATTTTATATTAATTTAATTATTAAATAATAAAGGAAAAAGGGGGGCTCCCACCTACATGGGCCCTAAGAGGGCCCAAGAGGGGGTGCCGCACCAAGCAAGGAAGGGGGGCTTGAGCCCCTAGTCCGAATTGGACTAGGAGGTTCGGCCGGCCTCCCCCCTCCTCTCCTTTAGTCCCACATGGGGGAGGCAAGGTGTTTGCACACCCCCTCCCCCCTTTATATAGCAAGGCATATTAATTGGATTAATTCATTGGAAAATACAATTAAATTTGTAGCAAGCCGGCCGAGCTATTTCTCCGCCCTTTTTGCCTCCTCTCTCCACCTAAGCTATACCGCCGGGCGCCGTTGCCCTGCGGGATTCCAGATAAGTTCTACCCCTGCGATTTCAGCTGGATCTGAATGACCGGGGGTTGTTGTTAAGCTCCGTATGTTTGCGAGTGCTCGGAGGCGACTCTTCTGAGAAGCCTGGGCGACGTCGTCTCGCCCACCTGCAGCCCAGCCGCTGCGCCGCCTCCCCACCTGCCGTCGGCGCCTCGCCATCTTCCGCCTGACGCCCGTCGACGCAGGACATCGTCGACACCCCGGCGTCATCGTCTACGACATCGCGGCAAGTTCTCCGCGACCTCGAGGTCGGCTACGTACGACTTCATCGTCAACGCTTGTGCGGGAGCGTAATCCCCGCTATCGGTCTACATGGAGGTAATGTAACCCGTTCCGCCACCGTTATCACATGTACTAGATAGATAGATCATGTCTAGTTAGGCTTTCATACGCTAGAAAATTATTGTTTTCTGCACCGGAACCCCTTCAGTTGTCACATGTGATACCAATTATTTTTCCCTTCCATTTTAATTCTTGTTCATCTAGTCAATATTGTTCCTTAGTATTTTCTCTTCACTAATCCTATTTTATCTTCAGCTATTGTTGCCTAATATATCTATGTCTCGTGTGCTTCCTGAGTATATCATCATACTCATTCGTGCTAAAAAAAATCTTTGCAGAAGTAAGCACGTTTGGTTTGGATGTTAACCACTAGGAGTAGCACTACGGGGAGGGTACTGAATAAAAAGAGTTGCATGTAATCCGTACTTGTACTTGTAGAAAGAACTTGTGTACTAGCTAAACTCATATATGATAAAGGGTTGTTCTCCGTTCCAGCTTTTTGAAGCTTGTTTAAGATATTATTTAGCTTAGCATGTTTATAATCTCATCATTTATAAATATGTGGCGGTTGTTGCGTATAGGCCCATTTTTGGGGCGTGACACTCTCCCTAGATCACAGCTACAACCTCGCCATTGGCAAAGTTGAGGTCTTCGTCGGCTTCATCGAGGAGTTTGTCACAAGCCGACTCTCCTGAGGACGTCGAGCAAGGCTCCATCTCCGGAGCCACCACGCTCTTCCAATCGTGCGGCGAATCTTTGGTCAGCAATAACGACACGGAGAACGGCATCGAGTTCATACTTTCTCTCCTCCAGGGAAGGTTAGGATACAACTCGGATACAAAAGCGAATTACTATGTTTCTCTCTGACGATTTCACCAAGTTGGCTATCATATAAGTTGGTGATATATCTCTGAAAATAAATTCGTGACAGCAACTTGTATGAATGATTATGTAAATATTATTGATTTATTTTGTCGGCAAATCGGATTCCTGAATGATGTGTGACCTTACTTAACGTGTATTTAATTTTCTCAATCATTTTATTCGAGTAATGGAATAAAGCATTAATGTCCTTGAAACATCAATTGTGTACTGCTATGGTGTCATGATTCTTATTTGATGTTGTACACAATTAATAGCTAAATTAATTATCTAAGTATAGTCGAGAAATCATCTATTAATTCTTCTAAAGGAGAAAAAACAAAAATCTTGGAATCAATAAAAGTTTTTTGAGAGGCATACATAATTAAACTAAATATTATGGTGCACAATTGTGACACCATATAGTAATGCACGCATATTAACCAAATTGTATGGTGCCTTAATTGGCCATTTGAATCCGTTGGTTTTCAAATTACAGCCGGAAAAAGTGCCTAAATATTTTCTAATTCTAATCCGAGAGTATCGGTTCCGCAGCAAAGGAGAGACAGCCGACGCCGCCGGCTTCCTTCCCCGGATCCCCACTGCCGACGGCCGACCAACTTCTACACGCGAGTTGGGAGACACCGCCGCTGCCATCCTGACTTCCACACGCGAGGAGGGACTGCGCGTCGCCTCCCCGTTTGAGGAAGGTGCCGTCGGTCGCCGCTGCCGCTCTTCCCATCTACGCTTGAGGAAGGCGCCGCTGCTGTTTCTGCCGGCTGCCCCGTACTGTTCCCTTCTCCCCTGTCCCCAACGATGTCCGCTGCTCCGCCACCTTCTCCACACAGATCCTTCTCCCAAGGCACTGCTCTGCTCTTATATTATTGTTCTTGCTGCATATTCTTGTCCCTATTCTTGGTCGAGATGCTGATTATTTCTTCATGTAGAATCTGTATACTTGCCATTGTATTGTGAAACTTAGTCATAGATGGACACCACAGTCCACAGTACTAATCTTGTTCCACTATGCACAATTAAAAATTATCAGTGTACGTTGTTGGCAGTGGCGGAGCTGCTTGCAGCTAGCTGGGTGCACATTTGGATCACTCGTTTTATGATTCATGGGATCATTCATATGAAGGTAACTCAAGAAAGTTGAAGAGATTCCAAAATTATTTGTAATTCCATGGAAATTTATTTCTTACAAACTATTTTGATGTCTTAATAGGACAATGTGCTGAGGGAAAGCATTGCTTCACTTCTATTAGAGCTCCTGATCTGTGATGATTTAAGGGTTGCGATTGGAAGCAAGAGTACTTCGTGGAAGCGTCCAAGGGAAGAAACACACGAAGTATCTCAAAGAAAGGATGCCTCCACAAGTCAAGTATTGCATAATGAGACCTTTGGTGATGGAAGAAATGAGGTCGGTGGAAGAAGTGATGGCCAACCAATGTCACAAGGTCTGCATGAAGAAGATTTGGATGATGCTGAAGTTGATGTAGATCGACAAGCACCAAGAAGTGAAGAACCTTCAAACTCGAGTGCGGACTGTGGTACGAATGGAAGACCTAAGAAACGTAAGGATGAATCAATCACACACCTTGATTAAACCATCTCAGCATATACTGATCTCAAGATAGCACAGACTAGCTCAAAGGAACAAGCAATGACACAGGGGCAACAATACTCGATATCAAGATGCTTTGAAGTGCTCCATTCCATGGATGATTTATCTGATTACATCATGGTTCTTGCTATTAGAGTTATATTGTATCAATGGCACTTGCATCTGATGTATTCAAGGATCCAGTAAATCGTGAGATCTTTATGTGCTATCAACCTAGATTCCGTGGCTTGTGGCTGAGAAAAGAGGTGGCCAAGCTCGACGTTCCAGACTTACGTTTGTAAGATCGTTCTTCACAATTCTCTATTCCATACTCAATCATCATATGAACTGGTTTCATGTGTTATATCAGTACAAGTGTCATTTATTTCAACTATGCATTTCCACTGAGCATGAATAGCAATTCCATAATCTGAACTGATTCCATGATCAATTAATTATGTTAGGAAATGATAACTTTAGGATGCAAGAGCTTGACAATCCGACTACTAGATAGGAAGGTAAAGAATTATCTCTCCAAATAACATATTTTTTCCTTATTGTGGATTATGCCTTCTTGTCACCAAGATGGTTTGGCAGTCTAGATCTCGTTGATTATTCTCTTCACTGCACTATTCTGAGATGATAAATAATCTCTTTTAGATGCTCAGAATTGGAAATTCTGCAACTCATTAGTATGTATGGTAAATTCTTGCAAATAGCTACTCCCTCTGTCCAACAAAAGATGTCTTGACTATATCAAAAAGAGCATGTATCTATACAGTATATAGATACATGCTCTTTTTGACAAAGTCAAGACATGCTTTGTTGGACAGAGGGAGTAGTAGTTCTTAGATGAAGATAGACCCGGGTGCTCTATTGAATCGTGCTTGGATAGTGTGACCATCTTGAGATCAATAGAGCGCCCAAGGCTATCTGTTGCACCCGTGCTTGGATTCTAGCACCTCTGATATTGAAATACCCAAGGACAAGCGCAAGGCTATGATGAAAAATAGGGTGACATAAATTTCTTAAAATCTTTGCTATGATTTTTTTAGAAAGCAAACACACTATTGACAGATGAATCTAATTTCCATATTGACGGGGTATAAACCCGACAAATCCCTCGATTAGATACCTTGGGTTTCGTATAGAGAGAGAAGTATGGCGGCTGGTGGTTCCGGACGACTGACAAGCAAGGATGGATTTACCCAGGTTCGGCCCCTCATTGTGAGATAAAGACCTACTCCTGCTTGTCTGATCTGGTATTGATGATGATTACATGGTGGCCTTGATTGCGATGATGGCGAGGCGTGGTCGCTTGTCTATTTTTTGTCTATCTTCTATGATGTTGCGGCTTATCCTTTTGTCTACCCCTCCCTGTCTTTATATATGCATCCATGTCTTTATATATGCATCCAGAGAGTTTTACATAAGAGTCCTAATAGACTACGAATAGGAGTCCTTGTCTTGTTCTTCAAGTTATTCCTTAACAGCTTTTTGGTCTTCATTGGGCCATCTGGTGGACCTCATCTTCCTTAAACGTCATAGTGGGGGTACCCATAGGGTATACCCATGTCAATAGCCCCCGAGTGCGTGGTCGACTCGAAGAGTCGGGCAGGGACTCATAACTTCATAAATCTTCAGGTGCTCCTTATGTGTGATGGTTGGTTGGAGTCTTCAGTCGGTACCGCGTCGAGTGCTTCTGTCTTGGTTGTAATTCGAGAGCTTCTGTCTTGATAATTCTTCGAGTGATTTTGTCTTGATAATTTTTCGAGTGCTTTTGTCTTCATAATACTTCAAGTCATCACTTGCGCGATCAGCGCTCATCGGGTGTGCGGCCAGCGCTCCCGATGGGAGTAACCCTCGAGGCTATGTGCGACTCGCAGAGTCGGGCATAGGCTCAAGTTGTTCTAATCCCATGTATTTTATCTTCTGTTTCTTGGTTCCTCATATCCGGTGAACAAATATAGTAAAAAGATTGATGTATCCACGTTAGTTACTGCAATTTGTCTTTATCCGGTGTTCCTTTGTACTTCCTGTCCTGTTAAGGAACATTATGCGAGATCTCATGGCTCGGAACTTTATTTTCGTCTTATGTGGGATGGATGTCGTAGTAGGACTGATTCAACCGACGGATCGGGGTCAAGTGAATTCGCAGCTCGGGTAAAAATACCTTTCTAGCCTACGTAGATTCGAGTCCCTTGGCTTGAACACGGTAAGACCATTCAAGTTCGACTCAAGCCTGTCGGGACTTACTGGTCAGAACACGGTCATTCGTTAGAGTACCCTTGACGCGTCCGCCGGGATTTTGCATCATGCCTGCTGCCATGGAAATTATCAGGTCCGCATAGCTTGTATGGGCCACCCGACCTTACTCAGGTCTTACCTTTGTACTTGTTTGCACAGCATCCGAGGACTAGTGTAGGCTGGAACATCCCGGAAATTGTTATTTATATATTTGAATACAGTCCAGGAGGCACTCGACCGGATTTCGACTGCATATGTGACTGTTTATCTCTTGATGTTCTTCGACTGACGATGATCGTCAACTGAAATCATCGGGTGCGTGACAGCGCTCCCGATGAGAGTAGCCCCTAAGGCTATGTTTAATTGCTTGAGCGTAGGCTCGAAATCACAACCAAAAATGTTGCGGCTTATCCTTTTGTCTACCCCGATATGTAGCCGGGGGGATTTACATGAGAGTCCTAATAGACTACCAATATGAGTCCTTGTCTTGTTCTTTAAGTTATTCCTTAACAGCTTCTTGGTATTCATTGGGCCATCTGGTGGGACTCATCTTCTTTATACGTCATAGTGGGGGTACCCGCAGGGTATACCCACGTCACATATAGAAGGTATACCTAAGGACAAGCGCAAGGTTATGATGAAAAATAGTGTGACCATAAATTGGTTAAAATATTTGCTATCATTTGATTAGAAAACAAATGATATGCTACTCTACTGTGAGATCATTGCATAGACAGATGAATCTTATTTCCATATTGAAAGTATATATCTGTGTATACTATTGCGGGAAGCAGCCTTTTCAGTTTTCAGCGGTGTGTTTGTGCTCCCTAATCACTTTTCTTAGGAATTATTTACCACATTTTGAATGGTTAAAGCAAATGCTGAACTGAATTATTGCATGTTGTAGTCAATTCCTACTGAGGTGCTGGTCGTAGAGTATTTGAAATGAGATAGTACCACTTGTCAACTACTATTACATGGTATGTGCCTGGAACCTGGTGGCGTGCTTTGATCCTGAATCAAACTATTGTGGATTGACCAGCTCACCTGGCAATGAAGACCACAAACTGCATTCTTCAGTTGCATATTCACAATTTGAAGTATTTCGTTCTAATTATTGCTCAGCTTCAGTATATGTATAAATATTTTCTCTCTATGAAAAGAAGGAACAGGTGGGCTCTGCTATAACTTGTGTCTTGCTTGTGACACGCAGTTTGTGCAGTTGTGCAAACAAATATTCTTCGTTCTGTTCTTGTACATGCTACATACCTTAATGTGTAATTTATCATGTAGACTACTTGCTGGAAGTTCTCCGATGTGCATTTTATTTCTTGCCTAAGTTTGAGATCTAATAGCTGATGTTGTTTTTTCCTTTTTCAGTATGATAAGGAGAATACATGCTGAATATTTTGCCAGTCGTTGATTCGGAACTCTGTTTATGTAGCACACTGAGAGATAAGCATCGAATGACTCGGGGATCTTTAATTTAAGTTGCTGATTTCGAACTTCACTGGTCATGGTTCTCATCTAGATAAATGTGCAAAACATGAGTTGGGTTTCATCTACACATCAGTTCATATATTGTTTGTGCGCCTATGCTAGGCTGACGAATTTGCTGAATTGCTGCTCCAGTTTCATTTCAAAGTTTGATAGCTTGCCGTACATGCTAGCATGCTAACAATACATGTCATCCAATGACCACTTTCGGACCAGAGATACCCCAGCTTTCTACTACCTCTGTTCCAAAGTGTAAGCCATTTTAGCTAGCTAAACTAGCCAGCAAGCTAAAAAGGCTTACAATATAGAGTGGAGGGATTAAGTTTTTTTCAGAGTTTTGCAAAATACTCCTGAAATTCGCTTACACATGTACATTTCCATAGAGTATGGGCCAAACGGATATATAGTTTTTGCTTCATTTTGTGTTTGTAGCGGTACATCTAAAACATGTCATACTCAGTTACGGCTTCAACCTAACTAGATTAAAATATTTAAAGGGATATTATTAGTCAAATCCAAACATGTTTGAGTGCAAACTGATTTGCATGAACAATGAGGTACTTTGCATAACTGTGATAGTGGTCAACCGATCCTGGCCATCTCTTCTGCATCCAACGGCCAAATGTGCACGGGTGTGACAGGTGCGCAGATTTGGCTGGTGCTCCGGATATTCTCCTGGATATTTTACTAGACACAGCTACCACTAGAACAACAAAAATGGGACAACAGGGCAGTGCACGTAGCCAAGACAGATACGAGCAACCAATGCCAGCCTTTTTATAATCCAGCTCATTGGCTAGTCAACCCCGGCCCCATGTGCAGCTGAGCTCCTCCCCCGTCATTCTCCACGGCTCGCCCACCGAAAGGCGGAGTCTTTTCCTCCATGGGGATCTCCGTCGCCGTCGCCGTCCCCTCCGCCGCCCTCCTCCTCCTCCTATCCCTCCTCATCCCGCCGCCGGCCGCCGCGCACTTCTCCTTTTCGTACAATTTCAGCGCCACCTCGGACTCGGCTCCGTCGGGCATCTCCTTCCAGGGCGACGCCTTCTTCAACAAGTTCATCCGCCTCACCCGCGACGAGCGCGTCGGGCCCCTCACCAGCAGCGCCGGCCGGGCCTACTTCTCGCGCCCCATCCCGCTCTCCGACCCCGTCTCCCGCCGCCCCGCCTCCTTCGCCTCCGCCTTCTCCTTCGCCATCTCCGCCCCCGAGCCGTCCGCCGCGTCCGGCGATGGGCTCGCCTTCTTCCTCTCCCCGTTCCCCTCCGTCCTCCCCAACAGCTCCGCCGGCGGCCTCCTCGGCCTCTTCAACTCATCCGCCCGCGACGGCCCCCTCGTCGCCATCGAGTTCGACACCTACCGGAACGACTGGGACCCCAGCGACGACCACGTCGGCATCAACCTCGGCGGCATCGTCTCCGCCGCCACCGCCGACTGGCCCACCAGCATGAAGGACGGCCGCACGGCGCACGCGCGCGTCGCCTACGACGGCGAGACCAAGAACCTCACCGTGGCGCTCTCCTACGACGGCGACGCCGCCCCCACACCCACGGACGTCATCCTCTGGTACGCCGTCGATCTGAGGGAGTACCTGACGACGAACGCCGTGGCCGTCGGCTTCTCCGCCGCCACGGGCGAGGCCGCCGAGCTGCACAAGGTGATGTACTGGGACTTCACCTCCACCGTCGATCCCAAGGAGGAGACGGTGATACTGTGGGTGGTATTGGGAGTGTGCGGGTTGCTTGTTCTGCTTGTCGCTGCAGGAATTGTTTGGTTCGCCAAGGAATGGAGGAAGGCCGGAGAATCCGTCCTCTATGCTGACATTGAGGATGCAATGGGGTACGAGGAGCTGGACGACGATGAGTTCGTCGTGGAGAGCGGTCCAAGACGATTCGGGTACGCCGAATTGGCAGCGGCGACGAAGAATTTCTCCGAGGAGAGGAAGCTCGGGCAGGGCGGGTTTGGTGCCGTTTACCGGGGTTTCCTCAAGGAACTTGGCTTGGAGGTGGCTATCAAGAGGGTCTCCAAGGGGTCGACACAGGGGCGCAAAGAGTATGCGGCGGAGGTGCGCATAATCAGCCAGCTGCGCCACCGCCATTTGGTCCAGCTCGTCGGGTGGTGCCATGAGCACCGTGGTGATTTCCTGCTTGTGTATGAGCTCATGCCCAATGGCAGTGTCGACCAGCACCTCTACGGCAAGGGCGTGCCCCTCACTTGGCCGACGCGGTATGACATCGCACTGGGCCTCGCGTCCGCGCTGCTCTACCTCCACGAGGAGTGCCTTCAGTGCATCGTGCACCGCGACATCAAGCCAAGCAACGTGATGCTGGATGCCACTTTCAATGCCAAGCTTGGTGACTTTGGCCTTGCCAAGCTCGTCGAGCATGGCAGCGATCCTTACACCACCGTCCTGGCCGGCACATTGGGCTACTTGGCGCCAGAGTGCCTCACGACAGGCAAGGCGAGCCAGGAGTCGGATGTGTACAGCTTCGGCGTCGTGGCACTGGAAATAGCTTGCGGACGAAGGCCAGCAGAGCTCTCCATGGAGCCTAGCAAGGCAAGGCTGGTGCCGTGGGTGTGGGAGCTGTATGGGAAGAAAGCCCTTCTTGAAGCGGCAGACTCCAGGTTGGAAGGAGTGTTTGATGAGAAGCAGATGGAGCATCTGATGCTGGTCGGGCTATGGTGTGCTCACCCAGACTACACCAATAGACCAAGTATCAGGCAGGCCCTGAATGTGCTGAAATTCGAGGCGCCACTGCCTGTGCTTGCACACAAGATGCCGGTGCCAACTTTCTTCCCAATCCATTTGCCTGAGGTATCAGTTGGAGGTGTATCACGGGGATGCTTGCGGATGATAACAGACATTCAAGAGTGTGAACCGTCTGCTGACAGCAGGCCATCAGCGACGGATAATCTTCTGGAGCCATGAATGTGGATTTTGGAGCTAAACATAGCTTTCATAAGAATTTTGTTTGTTTTTGTTTTGGTTGGAATTTGGTTAGAATAACAAAGCGCTATCGCTCAAAAGACGGTGCAAAATATTTGTCACAGTTCGATCTATTCTATTCCATGTTAATTGCAGAGTACAGTCAAGCTGCTAATAGAGAAGTATCGTGGCGCCAGACCAAAAGGTCGAATTGCTACTCCCATAAGAGGAAACCAGAGATCATCACGGTTGGCCGGTGGCTCGTCACTAATCGCCAGTAGCAGGTCACACGCAACAACCATCATCATATGATGCCCAGCATAAAAAATCATCATCCGTTCTCGACAAACCATATCAAAATGCAAATAGCCCAGCTCAAGCTTTAATGTAAAACCACACTGTGCAGATAAGGCCAACCCGAATTAATATGTGCTGGTGAAAGCTATGTATGTACAAATATCAAGTTAGCTAACTGCATCTTTCCTTCGTTATCTTCATGATAGTCAAACAGAAACTATGCAGGCCAATAATATCATGCCTAGTGATGATAGCGACAAGAATTGGATGATCTAACAACCACAATGGCATCTTCCAACTACAAAATCTCAGCACCTGTACAAACTAAAAGCACTAGTAACACTAGAGAAATGCTATGCGTTACCTCTCCTGAGAAATATTTATCTATCACTGCCTACTACACCTTTCCATGAGCAAAATTGCCTTCCATCTCAGGAGGTGATGCTAAGCATTGAACAAATAATTCAAGTCATCCACTGTCAGTCGAGTTTGACCACCACCAGATTTATCTTCCCCAAAAGCGGAAGAAACCATCTCCCGCTTTTTCTCCTGAGACAAATTATACAGATTAGTCAGAACTACAAGAGACGGTACACTTATTAATTTATTGCTAAACAAAACACAAGTATATAGTACTTTCTTAGTATTTCAAAAACACTCTCTCACTACTCAAGGTGGAACTAGGGCCGCATTCTACACATACTATAAAAATGGACCATCAATACTGGGAAGCAACCTAGCAAATGGTTCACATTCAAATCCTATGGTCAATTATAGCAGAGACCTAGTAATGATATCCTAGCCATACAAACTCAAGTGATCTCACAGCTGATGGTTTTTACCTGGAGCGCCAAAATACGATCTTCAACGGTATCTTTTACTGTCAACCTTGATACTGTGACCGGTCGTGTTTGGCCAATGCGGTGTGCTCTATCAACAGCTTGATCCTCTGTTGTAGGATTCCACCAAAGATCGAGCATAAGCACATGGCAGGCAGCCACCATATTCAGACCAAGACTAGCGGCTTTGAGAGACATGATCATAACAGAAACCTGCCAGCAGCGGAAGTCAACAGACAATAAATTGTGATACACACAAAGTTACATGTAAGGCATATCATTGCACACAAACCTCTGGAACTGTCTTGAAGTCATTCACAGCTTTTTCTCGAGCAGCAACAGACATTGTTCCATCAAGCCTCCGGTATGACACATGAGAAGCTTTCAAATGAACCTCTAGCAAATCGAGCATTCCAGTCCACTGAGAGAAAACAATGGCTTTCTCTGTCATCTTTGTGTCAGCATATTCTGAACCCTTCTCAATGATACTTTTGGATGCAAGCCCCTTTATTTTTTTGTTATCTATAGTTTGAGTGGAATCAACTTTTGGTAAGGAAAGAATAATATCTAGGGCAGCCCTCACTTTAGAAGAGGCATATGATGAATCAATCCCAGTTTGATTTTCAGTATGGGCCATCTCTGTACAGGAATCATTAGGCTGGTATTCACTGGTTAATTTGCACAGGGAGAATTCAAGAGTGCTTCGGGAGAACAGTGAAGTGGCATTAAGTCGGATTCTGCAATTTGAGACTGGACATATGCTGTCATCACCAGTAAGTTGCTCCAATATGCACTGGTTGCAAAAAACATGGCCACATAAAGTAACTACAGCATCTTCGGGTGCATCCTGCGCAATTTAAAATACTAAAAATTAGAAATGAACTGAGGAAGAATAGAAGGCATGAACCAAGTTGGGTCATGAAATGGGACTCAAAGCCAGCTGTTATTTCCTTTCCAGAAATTTGTTTCTTTTTTCTAGCTCGGATGTATGGAGCCACAAGAAATTAGACTAGATTTCGATGCTTCCTTCTGTCTGTCCAGGAAAAAAAGCTCATAACCAAAACCAGAGCGGAGCCGGATCCTGACTTTAGGTTTCCTGACTTTCCCTGACTTTGAGTCATTTGACAGATAGGTCCTGTGCACGGTGGGTCTCACATGTAAATGACCCAAAGTTAGGAAAAGTTAGGATTGGAAAGTTAGAGGAGCCCGTTCCAGAGCTGGCTGAGAAGTTAGGATTGGAAAGTTAGAGGAGCCCGTTTCAGAGAAACTAAAAAAACTGCTGGCTATGAATAGGTGATAAAGTCTTGTGTGCGGTGGGTCTCACAATGCACTAACATTTCCTAGTGCTGACCTGTGAATAGGTGATAAAGTTCATGGTAATAATAGCAGTTGGTTCTATAGCCAAGAAACTAAAAAAAACTCTTTCGACTATGCAACATTACTAGCTACAGACTACGGATAGTAGCAAAATGGAAATACTGAAGGACATGCAGCAGATATAAAGAAAAATATGCCAATTTTTAACTATAGATAGATGCAGGACAAAATGAGCCAAATTCACTTACATTGCAGAGAGCGCATATTGCAGAACAAGATTGCAAGCAAACCAGCAATTCCTGTTGCCGTTCCATGGGAAGTTTCTTTGCAGCCTCCAATGAAGAAGTCCAGCTAGATTCATGACCTTTAACAAGGTGAGGGTGATCACAAGCCTGCCTGAGCCGTAAAAGCATCAGCAGGATGTTCACGTAGTTTTGCTTAAGAGTACCAGCAGCTGCGTACTCCTGCAGATGAGGTGTTAGCTTATACTACTGAGCAACAGAGGATATACATAGGGTACAACGTGTTGTGAACTAAAAAAACGAAATGAGTGTTCAGACTTCAAACATGCTTCCATCTCACAAGTCACAAATATGTATCTCCCTGGTTGTAAGTTACCGTTACGGACTCTATAAGCCCAATTGTAACTAGATTGTTTGCTATCCAGGTACCTCAATTCTGAGCAAAGTTATGTACATGTATATTCCAAGCATAAGTGTACACTGACCAAAATGCATGTGTGCCATGTTTCAACAATACACGGAAACAGCTTTCATAATTCAAATAAAATCCTTAGTGATATACTAATGAGTTTGTTGGATAAAAAGATGCCTATATCTGGTGTAAAAATAGCAAGAACCAACTAAATGAATAAAGAAAAAATATAGCAGGAAGTGGCCGATTAGTCAACACTGGACACACCTTGAATTGCGCTCGTGATTCAGCTTCTAGAGTGTTATAAAATACACGCTCCTCACTCGTGAAGTTCACAGCCTTGAGATGAATGGTCTTCGGCGGTAGGGAAATGATTGGTTTTCCATCCAGCATTGTCGCTATATTAACAAAGACAATTTTAACTTTCAAAACCAATTAAAAAAATAGTAACATTGGGATAACATATCTATGTTGCAGGTGCAGCAGAAAATATTGGCAAGAATAGCAGGCTGCCATATCAAAACCACATTAGTGAAATTAAAATACTAAATACACAGCAGTACCGATACGAGTATATGACTACGCTACTACATTCTGAATTAGGTATCATGCATTCGACAAGTCACCAAAAATACTTGTTCCATGTACATCGCCTATAAGATCCATTTTTAGGACTAAGTAGAAGACCAATAGAAGTTTCGAACTGTACAAATTATGCCTCTCCTGCTAATTAATGATATTTTGATATCTCCTTCTATAGCATTCACCAAAATATTTCCATCATTGGTCCAAAGACACTAGCAATACAACTTTTCAACATGATTTGGTGAAACATTAGCAATTTAGCTTAACAATCATGATTATTTATTTACTTGATATAACAATTATTACCGCAAGTACGTTGTCTTCAATAAAAATGGAAAATGTAAATGTGGCTTACATACAGTGAGTAGGACGTCTTATTTGTTGGAGACAGCAAACCAATACTTTTCTTAGAAATGCACGGATTAAGAGATGGAAAACACAAATAATATGTTCAGTAATTGACCTTTAGTCCGACGTAGCATTACAGTCTTCAAAACAACTTGCAGCTTCCTGTAACCAGTGATTGGGTTCCTACTGATTGGCATTTTTATCAAGGTGCAAAATTGCTTGTATCCACAATATGGTTCGTATCTGAGAAATTTAAAATAGCTAAAGAGATCTTCAACAGCATTCTGTATTGGTGTCCCTGACAAGCACCACCTTCTTTTGGCTCGCAAGGCCCAGCAAGACCCAGCAACGTTAGTTCGATAATTTTTAATACTTTGTGCTTCATCAAGAATAACCCTGAACCATGCAACTTTCGCAAGAGGTCTCTCAGGCAAGCAACTCTTCTCTTTTGCCTTTTTGGTTTTCTTGGAAGCTTTCCTTTTTTTGCTGCCTGGAAGAAAAAGACCATATCTGTCTGGCCTTCCTTTCTCTTCATCGTCACTGTCAGGACTTGTTTGCTTAGGTACCTCCATACTTACTATAGAATATGTAGTTAACACAACATCATATTTAGTAAGCTCGTTCGGATCCTTCGTCCGGTTGCTACCATGATATATTAGAAAGGACAAATTAGCTTTACTGGTGACTTTGGTCCTCAGTTCTTCCGCCCACTGCCGTAGAACACTTGTCGGGCAAACAACCAGAGTCCCAGCAGCTGGCCTAGTTTTAATCTCTAGAATATGTTTCTCTATCTTAACTGAAGTGCTTGCCACTTCAGAACTAGATGCATATGGCCTCTTTTTCAAACAAAGTTCAGCGGGGTCGTCGTCATCGTCGTCAAGAGTTACAGCTTCGCAGGGCTCCTGCTTGATGGCAGATGATCTCGGTAATGGTGCTCTTTCTGTCAATATCAGTGATATAGTTGATATAGTTTTACCCAGACCCTGAAAAGCATCAGATGACATGTAAGACACACTTGTCCACTTTGCTGAACAACAACAGCATCATCATCGAAGTCTCGCTTTGCTGAACAAAGGAGAATAAATAACTGGTATACCTGATCATCAGCAAGGATTCCACCAGAACAGTGTGAACTATTTCTCTCCTTTTGCAGCATCCATGACAAAGCAATTTTCTGTCCGAACAAAAATTAGTACAATTACTCAGAAGCTGGTGACACTAGTTTGAGGGAATCACAGAACATTCACCACAAGGTGTACCTGATGCCTCAGTAAAGGAACTGCTAAAAGCCCATCAGGTGGATTAGTCTCAGACTTTGCTTGGGCTATATCCTGGCAAACATCCAATATGTTAAGCATACTGAAGTAGCACATGAGAACTGGATGCAAGAAAAACACACACACACATATATATATATATATATATAGGACATATTCATACTACCCTCGAAGGTAACTACCCCACGTGTGTTTCACACAATGTATGGAGTATCTATCATAACATGAGGTATGTATCATGAAGTATATAATGCTATTTCAGTATTATAGATACTTTTTTTAGTAGTATGTAGAAAACTTCTATATACTTCTCTTTTATATGCATATATGACGATATTTCGAGTATATAGTGTAAAATATTAGGCCATTTGCAATTTTTTCATTAAAGTTGTTTTTGGGTATCTTAGATATAGTGTAGGAACATACTCAAACCGATAAATTATGACAAAGTACTTCCCTAAGTTGGTATATGAGACGTGGGGTAGTTACCTTTGAGGGTAGAAATCATTTTACCTATATATATATATATATATATATATATATATATATATATAGGTTAAATGCTTTCTACTACCAGGTGTAACTACACCCATGTCTCATATACCACATTATGGAAGTATTTGTCATACTTTATCGGTTTGAGTATGTTCATATACTATATCTAAGATACTTCAAAACAAGTTTCATGAAAAAATCACAATTGTACTAATATTTTACACTATATACTCGAAATATCGTCATATATACATATAAAGTAGAAGTATGTAGAATTTTTTTACATACTACCTAAAAAGAAGTATCTATAGTATTAAAATAGCATTATATACTCCATACTACATGTTACATATCTCCCGGTATGATAGATACTCCATACATGTGTGAAACACACATGGGTGTAGCTACACCCGGTGTAGTATGAATATGTCCTATATATATATATATATATATCAAATGATGCTACTTTCTCCATCATCATCAGATAAATCCAATGTCCAATTAATAAGTTTTCATGGCATAAATTCAAAGCCAATGTTCTATAGAGTATGGTTGTAGAATATCACAGAAACTGGAAACATGATCCCCAGCAATTAGTGGTATAGGAAGCTAAGAACTAGAATATGGAACTTGCCGTAAAAAAATTAACAACATACATGAAAGAGAAGTAAATAGTGATGGAAAACATTATCAGTGAATATCCAAATGCTGATACTCGGTAAACTAAATTATGTGTTTCATTATTCTACAGACTGCTTATGCAAAACTGCATTTGGTATATTGAGTAACCACTCATGCTAATGATGAGTGATTAGTTGCAGTAGGTAGAACCAAGTTAACAGGAGCAAAAAGAAGGATCCAACAGTAAATAAGGATATATGACCTGTAAAGCCAGTTGTAGAGTCGTCCTTTCCTCACATGTCTTATATGCCACCCCACCAAACCGAGGAACTATAGGATTTGCAGACAAAGATTGTTGAAAGCTACTCAGTTTTCCCTGGAGTGGCAATATATGACCTGGGGCACGAAGGCTACCCAGGATAGATAAATCAGGATCACCATTGACATTTGCACCAAAGCAACTTCTTGACAAACTCCCCTGAGTAAAAGAGTTGCCACTTCTATGAATATCATATTGTTCATGAAAAGCTGGAGGCATTTGATCTGGCATGCTCCTAAATGGTTGTTGGTGGCTGATAGGAATGAAGCTAGAGTTCAGTAGCTGTTTTGTTGTGCCTCCTAAGTATTTATCAGCATCCTCTGTAGTAGAGTTTCTGCTTGAGGGTACTGGGGAAGAGTCAGTGCTAGACTCACTCTTCAAACCAACAAATTCAGATTGGTTCTGCTCACATAAGGACTCTGGAGAAGACACATCATCCATGTAGTAATCTGATTTAGAAGATGTATCATCACAATATTCATCCGGAGAGCCCGTCTGCATCGAACTGCTTTCACAAATGTTCTGCTGGAACTGTTCCATCTCATAGGACTGATTGTTTTGTGCCAAATCATGCAGTGGCACTTCACCAGTCATATCAAGAGACCCATACTCTGGTTTAATACATCCCCCGAATCCCCCCTGCAGATATTCCTCCTGTGCAGTTAGGCAACTGTTGTTGCCGTTGTTCATGCTTCCAGTCGCCAGCTCAGCGTAAGAAATATCAGGTATGGTCGCACTATTATGGTGAAGAGAGAACATGTCTGTTGGTATGAAATGAATACCCTCCTGACCAGTATTATCAAATATTGCACCTGTATCCTCACTTTTAACTTCACTCAAACCAGATTGCTCTGGGAACTCTTCCGATGGCAAATCTGCAGAAGATATCAAATGAATAATGGGATCGTTATACTTAGATGATTCAAGTTATATATTGCCAAAGATAAATTGACATACAAGTATTGATTTGTGGCCCCGTGCTCTCTAAGTGGTTCTCTTCTTTGATCTGTGTTTGGCCGAAGTACATTTGGTCTCCATCGTATGAAGAGTTTGAGATAGCTTCGTATGGAGATGCAATTACTTCTTCAACAGCATTCAGACGGTTTACTGTGTCCATTGGTAAAGTTTGGTTGTCATGATTATTGGTCCATGAGTTCCCAGATAAATCTGCAAGTACATGGTTAAATAAACAGTACTTAATACAGAGATAAATATCAAGTGTCACTTCAAAACAAGTTTTGGTTTCTCACCATTGCCAAGAAAACCATAAGGCATAGCATCCGAGTTATGAAAAGCTATATCTCCTTGTTCCATCATTGGTTCAATCTGGTACTGAGGAGGGTCTACATGCGGGTTGTTTGTCCATAATCCTCCATCCTCCAAATAATCTACTATTAAACGATATAGCTTAATAATGATTATGTAGAAGAAAAGCAATGAATCTTGTAAAAACATGCGCTACAATGGGAATCTGAGTCTACCTTCATTGGTTTCACCATTATCATAACCAGTGGCATCCACTGGGACCTCGAAACTAACTTGATTGGCCTGCAACTGAATAACAAGATGTGTGTTTGATCAGGGGATATGAAATAACAGATGAGAGACACAGTCTAACAGATAGGAGGATGTCCCGAGAAAGCGTGCGGCTTGCCCTAGATATAGATGCACAATCTCGTCAACAGTTGACGTGTTGGTCATAAACAGAAATGATTGCAATGATTCTAGCAAAATTAGAGCAAACATTTGTACTTAATAATTTAGTTTCTGGTGCTACCAGAGAAGAAGGCAATGTGATCGAATTGTTGTTAATATTGTGGATGAATCGAGAAACTAGCTTCTTACTGTGAGATCTCCAATTCCAAACAATCAAGTGGTTCGAGTAACAAGCCGGCCTCCCAAAATTGATCTGCTAATCTAAACTAAACTAGAGAAACACCTACACCACAAAACAAGGAGTACTCAAAAGTAGTACCACAGCACTGGCCAGGCCAGTGATCGAACACTCTGCCACTGCACCAAAATGCAACGGGGCAGGAGCCTCTGCGAGTCAGCTTACTACAGTGACAAAGGCAGCACCCCCCTGGGTGCTTGTTCAAGTGGTTGGGCCCAAATATCCAAAGACGGCTATCTATCATTTGTCAACAACATTTAACAGCGAGACATAACTTAATTGCGTCTCACACTCGAACTGAGCTTGTAGCGTCATCAACATGGTGTGCTTCCGGTTGTTATTATTACTGAAAAAACAACAACGAGATGACTCGAAAAGCCACACCGAGTCCCTCGGCTAGACCTGATCATGGTGTGCTCCGGCTCGCAGAGGCACGGCATCTATCTATCTAGGACCGGATCGCAGGTACGCGCGGGCGGAAGTCGTCCCAACAACCCCAGACGCGTCCGCTCCGACGCAATCCAAAACCCTAGTCTGAAGGGTATCCTCCGCCTTGACCGACCGTGGGTGCCGAATTGGATCCGACTATCACGCCAGCGGCGAATTAGGGCACGGAAAAGGAGGGGGGTTAAGGTCGACGCACGCACCTCGTCCTCGGCGGGCTGCTCTTCCCCGTCCTCGGCGGGGTCGGTGTCGAGGAAGGCCATGAAGTCGCCGAGGGGCATGCAGAGGTTGTCCTCGCCGCCGCCGCCGCCGCTCTCGAAATCCATCGCCGGTTCCTCCGCCATCATCCGCCGCGGCGCGATTCGATCATGCAATTCGCCGCCTCCTCGGTCGCTCGTCTTTAATCGCGGCGGGCGGCGGTGGGCTCGGTGGGAGAAGATGCCGTCCGCGTCGAAAAGGGGCGGAGGAGCAGGAGGCTTGCGAACGGAGGGGAAAAATTCGTTCCTGGCTTGGCTTGGTTGGGGATTTTAAAAGGAGACGAGAGACAAACAAAGGGTCGGCGTGGGTTTGGGAATTTACGAATAGGACCCGGAATCGGGCGGCGTAATTTCGCGGCAGTCCCCCGGCATGTGCACCACGCGGTTTCGGGCTCCAGGGCTGCGGTGGAGAACACGAGGAGGAGGAGGGCCCGGTCCAACTCAGCGGAGAGGCCCGTGGCTTGCAGCACACACCCTGAGTTTTGCAGAATTCTGACTTGTCGATGGATTGGGTTTTGATGGCTGGGAACTGGGAGACAGTCGGGTAGACTGGTAGTAGCACGTTGTGTTTTCTTCTCAAGCACGGCAGCGATCGATTGAACTGAGATTCCCATTGCGGCACTGGTATATACTCTCTCCATTCTAAATTAGTTCTAAATTAGATAATTGTATATAGATTTGTAACATGTGCAGATACATTCATCTTTATATAAATAGAAGTCATCTAAATTAAAAGAGAGAGATGGAGTATAAGATAAAATCCCAAAACTGAATCACCTAGTGTGACTTAAAAAGTAAGAAACCAAATCTAAACCTAACCAAATAACCCCCTAAGTCATTGTTCACGTCTACATCTTCTATGCGCAAAATACATTAATCAAATTTTAAAGAAGAATAAAAGTGGAGTTCTAGGGAAGTGTGCTCCCTCGACATTTTTGATGATATTCACGTAAGCTCGCTGGAACATACAAGAACAAAGTACTCACTCCGTACCAAAATAAATGTCTCAAGTTTGTCAAAAAGTAGATTTATCTACTCCCTCCGACCCGAATTACCGTTCGTGGTGGTTTATTTGCAAAAAAAACCAACTCTTTTTCACCTGAAATAAACAGTCCTCCCACCAGCCTTATCTGCTCTGCTCGCCTGCTCAGACCGTCCCGGCCGCGTGCTCCACCCCTCTCTCGTCGCCTGCTCCGCCCCTCCCCCAAGATCCTAGCTTTAACCTCCCCACCGCCCCTCGATCCGTCGTCGAGAGAGCCCGCCCGCACGCACGCCGTCGCCGCGATGGCCGTGAGGAGCAGGAGGCCGCAGCCCAAGAAGAAGCTCAGCTTCGCGAGCGCCGAGCAGGAGACAGGTCCGTCAGCCCCCCCCCCCCCCCCCTCTCTTACTCTCCTCCTGAATCAATCAACCAATGTCGTCTCTTTGGTGTGGTGACCAGTGCGCGTGATGCTAAGCTCTCGCTCTCCTTTTCTTTTCTTTGCAGGTGGCCCCGGCACGTCGGCGACACACATGACGATCCGGTGAATCAATCAGCTCTGTCTGTCCATCCGGGATCTGCTCTTTCGTGTCTAATGTTCGACGGATTGCAGAGGGGACGCGGGCGGAGGACGCCTCAAGGTGCGGTGATCTTGGGTCGATTTCTGTTTTCCGGCCGCTTCCTCGGGTTGTTTCCATTGAGATCAATCCCTACATCTCTCTTCATGGAAGAATGGTGAGCGCCTGAAGAGAACCTTCTACTCTTGCAAACTGGCTACTCCTGGCTATTGTAGCTTCAGTATTCAGTCAATGCACAATAGCTTCATTATTAGAATATCCACCTTTCAATGCACAGTAGCTTCAGTATTCAGTCAGCTATCGTTGTAGTCTGAATTTTTGTGCTATCTCTGAATTCTTTTGCTCTGACAGAAGATGTTGTGAAGAATTACCGCGGGATGGAGAGGGAGGAGGCCTCCATCAGACGATCAGAGCCGGTGGGAGAAGCCGTCCTGAGGGTGCACGGCGGCCGGCAGAGGAGGCAAGCGGGACCGCGTTGAAAGGACAATGATGTCGCCTAGAGGGGGGGTGAAATAGGCGGTTTAAAACTTTTCCGGTTTAGTCTTATTAATTGCGGAATAAAACTAGGTGTTTAAATTAACAATCCGACAACCTAAATAAACTAGGCTCACCTATGTACACCAACAACTTATGCTAAGCAAGACAAACAACAAGGTGATAGCAATATAGAATACTTCAAGCACGAAGGCTATCACAATGCAAAGTGCATAAGTAAAAGCTCGGGTATAGAAATAACCGAGCCACGCGGAGACGAGGATGTATTCCCGAGTTCTTCCTTGTTAAGGGAGTACGTCTCGTTGGAGAGGTGTGAACCGACACAACGGTTCAACAACCACAAAGGTTTCACCTTCTTCTCC
Organism: Poa annua; assembly: GCA_026929855.1. Classification (NCBI taxonomy): domain Eukaryota; kingdom Viridiplantae; phylum Streptophyta; class Magnoliopsida; order Poales; family Poaceae; genus Poa; species Poa annua. The sequence goes on along the minus strand of CM049428.1, from coordinate 115,604,016 downwards.
TATGAACCGCACCACAAAGGCTTGGTTCACCTTCCACTATCGGAATTCCTTCGAGGCGGAATCCGGAGCCTTTCAACAACAATCCGGGGCACAACCCACAATGGGATTGGGGGCTCCCGAACGGCCTCCAACAACAATCCGGGGCACAACCCACAATGGGATTGGGGGCTCCCGAACGGCTTCAAGTGACCACACAAGGGTCCAACCACCACAAAGTCGTCTAGGCTCCAAGGACCCAAGAGTAACAAGCTCACAAACTTTCAACTTCCACGAATCCTCGTGGAGAGCACACCGCTGCACCAAATGCAAAAGGCAAGAGCACAAGTGCTCAAATCTTTCACTCTCAAATCCCACCAAAAGCAACTAATGCTTATGGAGGGAGAAGAGAGTAAGAACAAGGAATCCACAAAGGAGCCAAATCCTTCACTCTCAAATCCCACCAAAGGCAACTAATGCTTATGGGGGAGAAGAGAGGAAGAACAAAGGAGAAGAACCACAAAGTAACTCAAAGATCTAAATCCACTAGGTTCCCCTCACTTAGAGGAGAAATTGATTGGTGAAAAGGTGGATCTAGATCTCCTCTCTCTTTTCCCTCAAGAATTAGCAAGAATCATTGGAGGGATGGAGAGATAGCAAGCTCAAGAAGGTCAACAATGGAGGTCAAAACTTGCTAGAAAGGTTAGGGAACCATTGGGGAAGAAGGCCCCTTAAATAGGCAACCCAAATTCCAACCGTTGGGTGCAGATTCGCGCCGTAGCGGTACTACCGCTGGCCCTAACGGTACTACCGCCCCCCTAGGGAGTTAGGGCATCAAAACGGGCTGAAAACAGGCTTCCGTAGCGGTACTACCGCCCCGGGTAGCGGTACTACCGCCCCGGCGGAACTACCGCTCCCGGTACCGCCGAAAACAGCTCTCTGTTAGCTCCGGCGGTACCTCGGGCGGTACCGCGGCGGTACTACCGCTACAGCAAAAAACAACAGAAACTGATAAACGAAAACGTCAATATCTTTTCCATCCGGACTCCGTTTTCGATGATTTTTGGCTCGTTGGAATCGTTACAACGAGCTCTACTTGAATGTGCATAGAAACATCACAGTCCATCATGTGAGGATAAAACCAAATGGGGAAAGGTTGAACTTTCCTAAACAATGCAAACCAGTAAAAACTCCTTCATAAAAACGCAACAAGATATTCATACGAAATCTGTTTTTGATGAACTAGAGCTTAGTATGGAGATAAACCAAGCTCTAAATCCTCACATGGATAAAGACAACAAGTTTTCCAAAGTAAAACCATTTTCGAAGGACTTGGTCTTGTCATGAAGATCACGACAAGCACCAAAACTCAACACGGAGAAAAACCAAATAAGAACCAAGAAAGATGATATGCCAAGCATGCAAAGGTTTGAGCTCTCCACAAAGATGCGATCAAGTTACTCACTCGAGAGCCCCTCTTGATAGTACGCCTATCTAACCTATAGCCCTATCAAGATCATACCTTTGCCTTGCGCATTCCACTTGAGCTCGATGATGAAGATCTTGACTCTCTCGAGTTGAAACACCTTTCTTGATTGTGCTTGCTAGCACATGCTTGATGAAGACTTCTACAAATGCTTCCCCATACTCCGTTATGGGAGGGACTCGCTAGGCTTTGTCTTCATGTTTCCTTTGCAAGACTCAATCAAAGGATATCTTCCGATATGCATCATATTGAACTTGCACTTCATCTTCTTCTCTTGATATGTATGATGGCTTGGGGTTAAATATGATTGTTCACTCAATCTTCTATTCCAAGCCATAATTGCAATGAGCTCAACTCTACACATGACCATTCTTCATATAAACCCTTTGAATAGAGCATTGGTCATTAAGTCATCTTGAAGAGTCCAACACATGAACTCCTATAATTTCCCATGGACAAGATCTATAAGAATATCTCAATGTAAACATTAGTCTATAAGGATTGTCATTAATTACCAAAACCACGCATGGGGGCAACCATGCACTTTCAATCTCCCCCATTTTGGTAATTGATGACAATCCCTTTTACGAGGGTTTATATAATGAATTTAAGCAACCATGCAACACAAAGAGCAAGGATGCAAGAGAACAAACCCATATTCCCTTAAACCCTCTAAATTTATCCCCCATTGGCATCGATTGCCGAAATGGGAAGAAAAACTTAGAAGGCAAATATAGTGAGAGCTCCCCCATAATGTGTGCATTTCTCATAATATGAGTGAAATCAAATGCACATATCCAATGACGAATAGATGGAGGGAGATCAAACTATATAGAGGATCCAAAGATTGCAAAAGAATATCAAATGGGAAGATAGTTCAACGAAATAAGCAAGCAATCAGAAGGATCCGAAAAGTGTTCTAAATATCATGAGGGAACTCCCCAAGGTACGTGCACAATTAGGATTTGTATTTCAATATAGTGTGCACAACATGGAATCCTCACTCCCTCCTAGATAAATTCGAACACAAACTCGTGCAAGAGAATGTAAATGATAAAGGAGGCAAAACAACTTTCACCTAATAAAATGTTTTGCAACTAGAGCAAGGAGCGGTAAATCAAATAATGGGTGTGAGATAAAAAGACATTATAGGAGACTAATACAAGGATGATAGCATCAACATAGGCTTTCAAAAAGAGTTGCACATAGTGCATATCATGTCTTTCCCATACCCACATACCAAAAGAGATATAGCAAATAGCTCCACAAGCTTAGTGAAATGCAAAAAGCATAACACAAGAAAAATAAAGCTTGTTCCTTTTAGAAACCACCAAATAACCAAAAGCAAAAAGAGGTGGTCACTAAAGAATTGGAATATCAATAAAAGATGTAACTAATCTCATGTGTATAAGTTACTAAGTAGACACGAATCACTAAGATATGGGTCAACCAATAAACATGTACACACAAGTTAGGTATAAGGGAAAAGATTATGATATACAGGAGGAAGTCATAAATACACCAATAAGATCTTTGCTTAAAAGCATAGCACAAATCCCAATTATATCTTAACGGAATATAAGTGAACTTACAACACATACTCATCATAGCATCAAAAATTATCCACAAGGGATAAAGGTTAACAAATGGATGCTCCGAGTAAGATAACAAGTATCATGAAAGGCAAAGGATTTGAAGAAACATCAATATTGCACATGAGAGACTTTAAGTAGAAAGTGCTAGATTGACATACTTGGGATCGATGAATCATAGAAATGAATATATAGTCCCCTTATATGTAATCATCCCGGCTTACTCATATTTGCAATAAGGATGTTTTACAAGAACCAAATTAATTGCAACACAAAGATTCATGCCAAGATACAACCTACACAAGGTTGAAAGGTAGAAATGTATGCATGAGGTAGATACATGTTACCGAGATAGCATTGGTGATGTAGAAGATAAGAGTGAACCATCATCCAAACTTGGCTCCAATGAACACATGGTGACACCACCTTGTAGATGAGACAAGCTTCCAATGCATCTCAAGTGTACCTAAAACAAATTTAAGTACAACATGGTACCCAAACTAATTGGGTCCAAAGTAGTTAGAGCAACTACAACACATAGGACAAACTCCACATAAATATGTGCATATTGATATTCGTGGTGGTGATACTTGTGAGCTTGTTACTCTTGGGTCTTTGGACCCTAGACGCCTTTTGTGGCCGGCCTTTTGTGGCCAAGACCTTTTGTGGTCACTTGAGAGCCCCCAATTAAGTTGTGGGTGTGTGCCTCAAGACTTGGGAGCCCCCAATTAAGTTGTGGGTGTGTGCCTCAAGAGTTGTACGGAATTCGATCTCCAATTAAGCTGTGCTTGAAGTCCAACACATGAGATGCATCATATTGAACTTGCTCTTCATCTTCTTCTCTTGATATGTAAGATTGCTTGGGGGTAAACATGATTGTTCACTCAATCTTCTATTCCAAGCCATACTTGCGATGAGCTCAACTCTATACATGACCATTCTTCATATTAACCCTTGAATAGAGCATTGGTCATTATGTCATCTTGAAGAGTCCAACACATGAACTCCTATATTTTCCCATGGGCAAGATCTATAAGAATATCTCAATGTAAACATTAGTCCATAAGGATTGTCATTCATTACCAAAACCACGTATGGGGGCAACCATGCACTTTCACGCGTCGGCGGGGCGCCATGACGTAGAGGACGCACCAGGCGGCGAGGAGCGGGAGGAGGGCGGCGTCGGCGAGGGTGTCCGGGCGAGGAGAGCGTCGCGCGGTCCAGGAGCTCCGCCCAGGGCCGCCGCCGGGGAAGACCAGCTCCGTCCCCGTCCTCTCCTCGGTTGTCGCCGCCGGATTCGGACCGCCGTGTGATGGGGAAGGGGAAGCGACCGGCGGTGGAAGCCTACCAACTGTGGGCGGATCCGCCGCGGACTCGCTCTCGCCGGCGAGCTGCGGATGGCGAGCTCCTGCTCGTGTGAGCAATGGCGGAGGACACAAACGTGAGGACTTGATTTCAAAACTATTAGAACTGGTGGGGAGGTTTTTATAAAAAAAATTAGAACCCAGTCCGCCCATTAATTCGGGTCGGAGGGAGTAGATAAAACCAGGTATAGATACATTTTCTTTTTGACAAACTTGAAACACTTATTTGTGGACGGAGCGACTACCACAAATCAGTTTAGTATTCTCTAGTAGGCATGACACTTGCATATCTACAGCTTCGTTGGGAGTGCACGGGCCATGTGGTAAAAATGAAATTCGTTACAAAATATAAAATTTTCATTATATGTGCAGTTGTATCCTGTTTGACACTCTAGGCGCCTCGATATGGTCTGGCTTTGTGAGAACACTGGTAAATCTGTTTAGGCAACAACCACACATCAAAATGTTTTTACACGATTATTATTTAGAAACTTAAAAGAGGCGCAAAAAATCGTAAACCTAGACCTGATCAGTATCTTCCGTGATTGCACAAGACGAGAGGTTGGATTTTTTTTTCGGGGATGACAGGGGAATGCGTTGGAATAGTGCGAGAGGATTCCCTATCCCGATCCCAATCCTACTGGCCTCCGGATTGCAGTGAGGTAGCAGTTGGAGAAGTTACGAAGTTGGTGGAGGTTGTTGGCTTCAATTCGCTCTCGTAATCCGCGTCACGGCAGGCCTTCGTCAAGACTAGTAGCAGACCCGACGGCCGGCGGAAGCCAAGTCCGGCGACGAAGGCAACCCATGTTCACACTCCACCAGCTAGTTCACTGACCGGCTCTATCTCAAAAACAAAAGCAAAAATAAGGTCACTGACGACTCTTCACACTGTTAAAACCAGTCTACTTTTCTTCTTACTGTTCATCTTACATCTTCGATGAACGCGTTGCTGCTCAGATTTCGCATTTCTTTTTTGCTCCCCATGGAAATTATAGAAGGCAGGAAAACACTCGTACTTTACCGTACAGTTCTTGCCAAATCCCTTTTTCCGTTGAGGTCGTAGCTAGCAAATCCTTACAGAGACGACTGCACAGGGGAGCGGACACCGACAGAGATATGCTTCTTTTGGACCACTGGCGCTGTAAAGTAAACAAGTCGTCGATCCAGCGCGCAAGCGGCCGAGAATGTTGCCCCCGATTTCCCGATCAGTTCGAGGCTTGTTCGCTCGTGAAAGAAATGGAGAAGGTCGCGTCAATCGCACCGACACACACACACACACTTGTTGGGAAGAAAAAAACACGCGCGTTTGGAGCTGCACATGGCAGTACGGGATGTAGGCAAAGCATCTTGCTGACTTCCACCGAGCAGGCGCTCATCTTCATCTTCTCTTTCTTTCTTTATGCTTAAAAATGTTGCGCTCGTCATGCTGCCGGCTTGTAGTAGCTGACGTTGCTTTTCCATTGGCCGACGTCCAAGGAGCGGGAGGACCGTGTGAGTTTTTCGAGGGAAAATCGTCCCCGTTTCAAAGCCTTGCGCAAGCAAAAGAGCAAACCCTAGGACTAGGATAGTAGCTACGCGATGCCTGTACAGCTGGTACTTATCCTGGGTGAGTGTTTACCTTGTCTTACGTCGGTTGAAGTTTTCCACTGAAATCTGCGATTTGTTTTTTCTTTTTTGGGTTGAAAACGATGTGTTTTTTTCAGAGAGAGAAACCATGCAGTAAATTGGCATAGAGTGGTACAAGTTCAGTGGCCATATCATGTATCGCTGTCTTTTTTAGCTTGGTGGGCTTTAAGCCCGACCCAGGACTAGTAATAAAAGCCCCCAAATTTTGTGGCCCAATACTTGTTAAGGCCAGACAAACACAGGTGGCCCAAGCACCCGATTGACTGATCTATAGTTCGGCCTCTTCAGTTTTTATCTTGCAACACATGTCAAAATAGTGCACGTAACACATTCGGAAAATGTAACGTAGAGATATAGACGAAGCCGAAATACTTAGAAAAAAGCTTCCGTTCGTGAAGGTCATTCTATCCGCTCGTGTACGACACGTGTCGTAATTTTATTCGCTTTCAATCTCTACCTTTCTTTCGTACGTGACAAGTGGCAGCTTGCTAGTGGTGGGCAGAGGTGCATTTATTTTAAGATTTGTTTCTTTAAAATGAAATATCTTGAGAATCGTTTATCCGAATTACGAACCGTTTTCACTTTTAAACTCTTCACGTCGAGATTTTCAAAACTAGATCCATTTTTGATAGGATTCGACGAACCTTTTATTTTATACTTTGGATTGTGTATATTTTGTACAACCTGGTATGCGTAGTTATACATCCAACTGAAACTGAGTGTAGTTGTACAACCTTATCTGTGTAGTTGTACGTTCAGTCATGTTTTGTACAACGTGCTCTGTATAGTTGTATGACAAAATTTGTACAACCTGTTGTGTAGTAGTATAACGTGATATGTACAATATGATCTGTGTAGTTTTATGTACAAATATATATATGTAGTTATACGTCTGAGTCTATATGGTTGTTCGTACACCATGATTATGTGTAGTTTTAAAAAAAAAAATACAGACGCAGACACTCATAAATAGACACATCCACACACCACTATGAACATACGCACGCAAACTCTACCCCTATAAGCATCTCCGAAAGACTGGTCCGGCAGATCTTGAGTTTGACAAGGTCACCACAGTACGCCTAAGTGTAAGTTCTTTTTGCGATTAATCTAAATCTGAGTATGTACAACTTAAATTTGTGTACAATGTACATACGTCTACAACTCTAACCTATTTCGGCGGCCGGTTCAGAACGTACCAGCGTGTCCATGTATGTAGGCGTGCGTGGCTATGCACGCCGGGTTCAGCCAGCGGATCTTTTCGTGTCAAATCGCGTACAAGGCTTAGGGTGTGTTTGTTTGGCATTTTAGCTGCTTTACACGAAAATAAGTTGGACAACCAAAACAAACGGTTTGGATGTGCGTTTGGCTTTTACCAAGCATGTCCATTTCCTTCACAGTCAAAAAAACACGGTTGAGGGGTGCTTTAGGTGCTTCCCGAGCTTCGGTGACTAAACCTGAAGGGACATATCTTATAGAACATATCGTTTGCCATTATTACAAGCAGAGTGCCACCGAATTCATCTATCCTCCGGGGACGAATCGTTTTCTTTATCCTGTCTATTCCCGTCAAACCTGATACCGGCCACCCCCGCAGGAATCAGATTGTGTTACCGCGAGCAATCTGGCCAGATTCTGATCTACTCTTGCGCCTACCCTCCTCCGCCAGTTGATCCATATCTCCTCCCGTCCCCCTCGTCCGTGAAAGTGGTACAAGCACCCAGATTTCCCCTCTATATCCCTCCGCTACGAGCAGCGGCGGCCGACAACGGGAACACCATGACTACCGATCCTTGCTTCAAGTTGTGCCCTTTTACAGATCCCCAAACGGCGTCGTTCTCCTCTGGTCGCTGGATTGCTGCACCTTTTGCCGGCCATCCACCACTGACCACCCCTCCGTTCGGATCTGTACTTAGGCTAGCTTTTTTCTGTCTATGTGAGTTAACAAGGTTGAACCAAACACGTTCCTAGTAGAAGACGAATCCTCCATTTCATCCCGGTTAGAGTAGCGTGTTGAATATGTGTGTGCGTGTGTAGGCTTAAGTGCAAAAATAAATAAGAGGATATAATTGTTATGGACAATATTGGTTTTATGATTTTAAGGGTAGTTTAGATAATTTCACATATTACAGCCAGACAACTAGTTTGTGGCCAAACATTAAAATTTAGAACAACTACTTTACCTGGACAGCAGCTTTTTGTGCACAGCAGTACAGCCAGCCGCAGCCAGCCACAACCAGCCCAAACAAACACACCCTTAGCCATGAGATGCTTGTACGACCGCGCGTAGAGTTGCGTGAGGCCAGAGCTGCTTATGATCGGCTTCATACAATCGACAAGGTGCGAGACGCTTTGTACGTGGGCCACGTGCCGGCAGGTCGATTGTGGCGGCGACCTAGGGTTTCAACCCTAATCGTTGCCATCGGTGCCATCTGCAGCTTCATCATCGTCGCAGGCAAAGATTTGACGGGTTCTCGTCTCCTCTAGTTATCGTTCTGGCACTAGGAGGGTGGGGATCTCGGACCTGCACACGGCGACACTTAATGTTAGATTTGGTTTGGATCGTCATCTTTTTCGTTAATGGAGATGGTATCGTCTGAACTAAGTGATCCCCACACTTCGTTCGACGACGAGATATCCTCCACGATGTCAATGGTGGCTTTGCAAATCAAGTTTGTCTAGGTATGATTCTTTAAATCTTGCTTCGTCAGATCAATGTTAGATTATTTCTTATGGTTGTCGCGAGGAGTTATATTCTCGTAATATCTATCACGGCTACTACGTCTTCGGCAATGATGATTCTTTCTCTCGGCTCCCAACGAAGTCGACAACGTGGTTCGTTATTTGTCCCTGAAATATCAGTGATGATGCTCTTGTCGATGTTGCTTGATTAATTTAATGGTTGCGTGCGTGTACAAAGTTCTGCATTGTGGCTCGAAATTAAAAAGGGATAACATTCGGTGGTATTCACAGGTGTGAGGTTTTGTGGTTTTGGCGTCGTTATACGACTGCTTTTAGAAAAGCACAAGACTATGTCATTAATGAAGAAAGGGATTGAATATCTCATAGATTTATTAGTCCATTTTAACTTTAGTTCTATAATATACTCTCATGAAGTTGGCGTGAACCAAAAAGTCCCACGACTTTGCTAAGGACTTACATAATTTAAAAAGGGGGCAGACTCCGAAAAAAATATGAACCCGAGGTGTATAATGTCACCTCCATGCTGTCTGGAGCTGACATTGGGAGGTTAGATTTAAAAATAGTTTTTTATATAGTTCAGATCACAGGTTAGTCATATCTGCAAAATAAAAATACAAGCATATAAACATGGTATCAAAATCTCTGATATGCTCTGATTCGCAGAACAAATCCTCAGGCCTTGATAGAATAGAGATGAGTGAAAAATGGGTGAATGAGCTCGATCGTGGTTACGGCCTACTGAATCGACCGAGCAGAGTGAAATTTCACAAAAATAACCCTTTGGGCAAAGTTTAGCAAAAAATAACCTATTTTCAAAACTATTTTGAAATCTAACCCTTTTTGGTAGCGCCCGGCGCTACCCTCTGTATGGTAGCGCCACAGCCTCCGTCGCTACCCTCGTGCCAGCGTGGCAACGCGGGCCCCGTGTGGAAACGGCTAAGTCTGGGAGGGTAGCGCCATGCCCCTCGCCGCTACCCTTAAGAGGGTAGCTCCAAGCCCCATGGCGCTACCCTCCCAGACTTAGCCGTTTTCGACGTGCTCGGAGGGTAACGCCATGGGGCTTGGAGCTACCCTCTTAAGGGTAGCGTCGAGGGGCATGGGGCTACCCTCCGAAGGGTAGCGCTAAAGGGCTTGTTGCCACGCTGGCACGAGGGTAGCGACGGAGGCTGTGGCGTTACCACACAGAGGGTAGCGCCGTATCGTTGGGCGCTACCAAAAAGGGTTAGATTTCAAAATAGTTTTGAAAAGAGGTTATTTTTTACTGAACTTTGTTCAAAGGGGTTATTTTTGTAAAATTTCACCCGAGCAGAGCACTGCAGCTGGACGTTGAGCCGCGAACCAACAGTCCAACGCCAGTCGTCGTGGCTGACGCAACCGTTGAGAGTCCAGACAAAGCGCAACGCCGGCAGCAAGAACTAGTGCTAGACGGAGACGCGCGCGTGGTGGGGGTCAGCACTCAGCAGCCTGCATTCGGCGACACGTCAGTTCTGCCGCTGGTCTTCTCTGCTTCACCGCGCAAGGAAGCAAGCAAGAGGCGAGAGGGGTAGGACGGTGCAGCGGGAGAAGACAAGGCGGGATCCCGTGATCTCTTTCTCAGCTCTCACATCGCGCGCGAGTTCCGCGTTCTCGCGCCAAATTTTTTTAAATATCACACATCGGTGCATGGGGGCAAGATCTGAGCACATCTGTTTTGCCTAGGTTCATGTGCTCTTTGCAGATCTGATTCCTTCTGATTACATCACAAAGCGGCGTGGATGTACTGTATGTTCCTGCTTCCTGGCCTGGTTGAGATGAGATGAGATGAGGCACTGCTCGTTGACACCCCACCGTGCCGGGGCAGGCGTCGGCAGGGCTCATGGCAAAGCATCCGATGTCTGAGCTATCAAGCCTGACGCACTTAATGGTGAACACAAACCAAGGTCATCAGCCACACTACTGGACCACGGCCAAAGTGCGGATTGCAAGTGTTTGCTGGCTGTGTTCGACAGTCGACAGTAGTATGGGTCAGGAGGCCTGAATTTTCTTTCAAACGCCCAACTTATCGAGGGTCGATGCGATCAAAGGTAATGTTACAGTAAGCGGGGGTACAATACCATACGGACCAGAAATCCAGAAGCCAAGGCTTGACGATCGATCAGTCGACAACAAGGATTACCCAGAAAAGCCAAAGATGACGCCCCCACCCAACGCAACACCCGAAAGCTACCAGCAATTTCGACGGGAGATGGCGGCAGCGTTACATCACCGCAAACAAGCTAACTATCTTTCCTACGTACTACTACGGCGCACCGCGCAGCGTAATTAATCAGCACCTAATTAATAACCGAGGATTAGCCGAGACATTCGACGGACAGCAGCGGGAGCCGCCCATCAGAGGAAGATGAAGCACTCCATGGACACCAGCGGGTTCTCCAGCGACTCCTTCCCCGCCTCGCCGTCGCTGGCGCCGGGGCCTTGGCCTTCACCGCCGGCATTGGCATCCGCGACGCTGTCCTCGCCTACCGCCGTGCCGGCGGCCGGGGATGCCGGAGGAGGTGGCGCCTCCCGCGCCCGATGCGGCGACGCGCGCCTGCTCGGGACGGGCGGCTTCCGCTGCAGTGGCGCTGCCGGGCTCGCGGCCCGATGCTGCTCCGGCGAAGGCCGCTTCGCCGCCGGCGACGGCGACCTCCGCACGGACCGGTCCCGCTGCTCCCTCCGCGGAGGAGGGGACGGCGAGGCGCGGCAGCTACGGGACCGGACCCCATAGGCGGCGGCGGCGGCAGCGCGGTCACGCCGGGCGAGCCCCAGCTCGCCGGAGACCGGGCGCCTCCGGGCCGGCTTCCCCGGCGACCGCTCGGGCCCCATGACCGAGCTGGTCGCGACGGACGACTCGGACGCCGCCTCGGACCGCTCGTCGGTGGCCAGCGAGAAGCAGCTGCCGAGATCGCTCACCGCGGCCTTGAACGCCTCTTCTTGCTTCACCTTCAACTTGAACGCCTCTTCTTGCTCCTCCTGCTCCTCCACCGCTGCCACGGCATTGGCGACGACGGGCTTAGGCTCCGCCGTCGCCTTGGCGCTCGGCGTCTCCGAGAGCACCTCCTTCACCTTCTCCTCCTCCGGGGACGGCGGGGGCGGCGGGTCGCGGTCCTCCGGCTTGTAGCGGCGGGGGAAGTCAACGGAGCCGTCCGGATGCTTCATGCGCTTCTTGCTGAAGCAGCAGCCCATCTCTCCGGCGCACTGGGCGGCCGTCTACGGCGATCGATGCGGCGGTGGTGTTGGTAGTTGGGTTCGGCGGGGAGCTTCGATTTGGGCGAGAATGGTAGTGTGGCGTGGGTACTGATGAGTGTGGGACGTCCACGCTCTAATAGTGAACCCCGGTTTTGTCCAAAAATTAACGAAAAAAATAGTGAAGCTGGATGTGGCAAGTACGGGCCTTGATCACTACGACGCGCTACAAAACATTCATCCCAATACGTACGGTTGTAATAACATCTCGTATTATAGGACAATGGAAGTACATAATTGACATATATCTTAGCCACAAAGTCACGTGTAAACTTGCATGTCATTACGAATGAAAATAAAGCCGATATTGATGAACATCGGTGTGTTCTCTTCATCTTTTGGCTTAGTACTTTTCCTAACGTTTAGCTAAATAAAAACACATTTGGCTTTCAGTTAGATTGTTGGATCTTAGCGTCGCGAATCTCAACGACATTCTTTCGTCCAACCTCTGGTGTGTTTGTGCGGTTTTTAATCTTTGGTTTTTAGCTTTAGTTCAGTTGAGCTCTGTTTTTATCTGCAATTGTGCGGTGTTGCTTTGTCTCTTTCATTTTATGCATTTGTCTTTCAAATTGTTTTGTTCTCACAATGAGAGCGAAAGGGGTTGGGCGACGAGGCGTTGCCTCAATCTCCCCCACGGTTCCATCACACGGAGACGCTGAAATACGTAACATTCTAGAATATAATTTGCATAATTTATGAAGTTGACCCTAAACTCTCGAACGATACCTAAGTGGGATCCTCTTAGTTTGACCCAACCGAGTGTGAATAAGTACATGATGGTGAAAGACTTTTATAGGCTTGATGTCTTTTGAGTTTTGATAAAAAGTGCAAGGCTAACTTTGGTGGTGGTATGTAAAATATCATGAATGTATGATGGACTTTGTTATGCGTAGAATGTTAGGTATTTCAGATAGCTACTGAATAGTCTGCTTGTGAGGCGGTAACTTTGTTTTCTAAGTGTGTTCCCACTTCCCAATAATCAAATTAGTTGATGTCATGATGGTTCTATTTTATTTAAAATAAAAATGTTCTATGTCTTATCAAATTTAAGAACCGTTTTCAGCACAAAAATAAGTGTCTACTTCCCTACCCTTGACGAGGTATCTCTCTTTTACCTCCACACTTCTCCCCTTTACCAGGGTCACCACTCACCAACAACGTGCAGCCACAAGCTCCACGAGCGGGCGGTCAGATCATATAATGGAGGCAACATTTAGGGGAAAATCACCCGGTTTGGACGACATTCAGACATAACCTGGAATTTTCAAATGTTGTAATGGAAGAAAATCGATGTGTTATTTTTGGTTTGCAATATATGGTGGATTAGGAGGGTTTAAGCTTCACACTGCTCCGCCATTATCACATTGTTTCGTCTTCACCTTATATTTTATGGTTTTTTTCCTTTTTTACTTCTTGGCCATGGCTAGTTGCTTGGATTTTCTTTCACTTGGCTTGACTTGCTTGCAGCAAGAAAATAAACATAATAAACTTTCTCAAAAGGAAAGTTTTATGTCTGTTGTCCAGCTTTTTCTGACCAATGTATCCTATGGCTGATCCATTTGGTCCGTCCTAGCCTTTTTTAAATGAACCAAATTTTGACACATTTAAATCAAATGTTGCATAAGATAAATAAAAGTAGCATAGTTTACAGCCAAATCGAATAAAATTACAATATTTTTATTACAGACAAATTGAAATAAATTTTGCGACCAAATTAGGCCGTTGGTTTGTTCCCATAATGTTGCCACAAAAAAAAAAGGCAAAACAAACCAAGTGGGCCGCCCGGTTGTATGTCACGCCAACAAAAGGGTGCAAAGGGGCCGAGCAACTGCACGTTTAGTTTTCTTTTGCACAACCCGTTTAGCACAACTCGTTTAGCAATCGAAATGGACCAAAGCGGGATCATTTTTAAGCCCGTGTTTGTTGACCCGTTGGATTTGTCCTCGTGAAATATCTTACATTTATGGAAAATACTAGTACTACTTACAAGAGAGAATATGGATTTCACGGACAACATTTGCACAAGATCCTCTTTCCATGTAATACGATGATCATCTCCGGCTCTACACAGAAACACACAACGAGATTAGTACCCTGTACCCGTGTCTCGTGTTGTACGTATGCACCTGTACAGTACCACGGTGCACGACGATGGCTTGACGCCCCAGTCACCCCCTTGCCCTTGTGTTTTTACCGTACTTTCTACTAGCCCAGGTAGCTCCGGCGTATGGTTTGACCACTCTCACCGTCGGGACAAGTGCCGACGATGGGGAAATTCATGAAGAGGACTTGACGCGGCTGTTCTGACCCTATGTCTCCTACTAGGACGCTGCTTGCTTCTGCCCGAATCAAGATGGGGTCACATGCATGCGTCCGTGCGTGCGTGGGGCAAACGCAGTGTCAGGTCGCCTCGTCCCTCGCAGAGTCGCAGCAGGCTCGCACGGCGGTGGTGCGCTACACGGTTGGACATCGTAGACTTCCCTAGGCTGAGGCCTGGGCTGCACTGCACGCCTGCACCTACGCCATTCAGTGGGTCGCGATACATACAACGCGTACATACATGGAATGGGAACAGAATAACGGAATGGTGCAACTCACCACGGCCGGCTCGTTCACACACTAGAGCTCAACACTACTGCGGCGTTCATGTAATTCAGTAATTGTTAGTTTGTTACTTTAGATTTACCTACGGTGAAGCCTTTCAGCTTTTTTTTACGAAACATTGTACACATCTTATCCCATGCTTCTCATTGTCGATGGAAAACAGGTTTTGAAATTGATGAAGTCATCGTATGCTTGGAATACGTCGCCTCCACGCCTTCCAACTACAAACCATGGGCTTATATGTGTCTATCAGCTGACTCTAACTCCCCAAACAACCAACCCATCTAATCCAGCTATATAACCTCGCCTCGTTTTCTCCATGTAGAAAAAAAATCAATAAATGATTTGTCCGATCATTGTAGCAGAAGAAACATATTTTTGTTGACCAAAATTAAAAGACATAGTTTGACGCTAGTTTAACATGAAATATAACTCCCTGTTTGCGTACAAAGACGGAGGGAGTATACGCTAACATGCCTTAACGAACATTGAACACCATGATATAACACCAACACGAGAGTTCAACACACTAGCATGTGAAATGCAATTGCACCAAAAAAAATTCATCAAAACCACTGGTCTATTATCAAAGACTAGCTAAATACTCATGTGTTGCAACGGTATTAAATCTTTTTTTGTTTTGTGACATTATGTTAGGAACTTACTACTTTTAATATGTGATATTACAGACTAATTTTTTCTAGACTAATTACATCACGGTTGCATCCAAATATGAACATTAAATGGAAAATATATCTACGCCCTCTTAGGCAAAGCAATTTTAGTTATCCATTTAAAAACCGTTGGTAGTATCTCTTATTTTAGTAAAATACAAGAAAGACATAGTTAAGTGAGGCTTTCACAACCCAATGATTGATATGTTCAAATGCACAATTGAAAATACAAAATTTGGATGCTTTACAAAGGTTAGAAAACACAATCTATTGCAAAAGTTCCACAACAGATTGAAATTAGATGATCATGTATACAACTGAACCTGGTCTGCACAATACACCAATGTGGAGGTCTCAAAGTTTATCTGGATATTGATATGTTACCACCAGAAAACATATAACATGCATGATATAAGAGAAGTTATGCTAAGAAAGAGGAAGGACGCGGGATATTAAGGTGAGAGTGATTCCTATATTGTTCTAGAACATGATTGCTCTCAGTTCCAAACTAAAAACGATGAGGAATACCATGTGTTGTTAGCCGCTAGTCGTCAAATCCTTCCTTTCTGTGGTGGAATCATGTACATTGGCCGACGACCACCATGAGGCACTTGCACGGTGAGAAGGATCCGTCGTTGAGCATGCTGAACTGCAATTGTGCTTGTTTCTTCACATCTTCGACCTGTAGCGGGCCACCCGCCAAGGTAGACCATTCAAAATGACATTCTCATAATACGATGGGAAAATGATACATAATAAATTTTAGCATACTCATTGCCAGTTCTAGCACCACCAAGTACAATTCTGATTAAATAGAAAACAATAGTGGTTTATATCTTCAGTAGCATATGAATCCGGATGTATAATTTAATCTTAATGACTAGAGGCGCTCGTGGCAACATTCCAACTCAGCGTGGATGAACTTTAATTTTCTCTAAAACCTATGAATTTAAGAACTAAGTCCAAAACCTTTGAAAATTTTGCTTTCTTGATTTAACTGACAGGTTTACATTCAGATGTTACACACGGCATGCACACTGGTGATTGATTGTCAGATTCCATGGGTACCTCTGGAAGAAGAACTCGGAGAAGTCCAGCTCCGGTAAGAACTGAACCACAACCTAGAGTGGAGTGTCTTTGCCTCGAGGAGTTGATTCCCGTGCTTGTACATTCAGAATTGGTCGGCGGCGGCGAGATGCATGGAGTGGAGGCGGTAGTACAGGCGTTGGACCAACTACTACAGACTGAGGAAATTCTCGAAAAATTGGCTCTCTTCTTTGCATAAAGCTCACCTTCCTCACCATACAATTATTGTTAAATGTATGTTGTAACAATAAGATTTGTACTGCAAAATTGCCATATATTTTACCATTTCCGTATCACTTGCATAACCCAAAAGGGTAAACTTAAGCTAAGCATATGAAAGTATCATTTGAAGGCATCATAGTAAAGTTTATAAAAGCAAACCTCCACCAACTCTTACTCTGCAATTAAGTGAACTCACCATAATTACCTTCCAACCGTTACAAATAGTCTCCAGAAATATTATCTGTTTAGACTGAATTCAGTGGGCAAGCAATGCATGATAGAAATGTACCAAATGCACAAAAATACATTAAGAAACTAATCCACAAGCAATGCATTATATTTATATGTCATTTTTCAGCCTGAATCAATTTTAGCTTGAGATGCTCAAGGAAGAACCAGCTAAGGACCACATAAACTGTTAATTACCTTCAGCCATCTTAATTTCGGAGAACAACACACATAAATAATCATCAAACATTTGCAATATGTAAGATCTACGTGCCTAATATCCAGCTAATAGTAAGTAAAATTGAGATATCAATCATTTGTAGCTGTCAAAGCATTATCCGCCATGTAACAATGCTGATATTGGATTAACAGACCATGCTGATTCAATATCATTTCTACAGAGTTCAAGTTCTTGGGCACATAAAGAGAGGATGTTTTACCTGATGCGTCACCAGTTCACCACATCATGATGCCTTGAAGAGCTGGACAGTAGCACTCGTTTCACAATCAGAGCATGAGCTTGTGTCTGATTATCTACACTGGTCTTTGTTTCTATAAATATTACACAACTTTAGTTTGAAAGTACAAATTAAGACATTATAAGACAATGACATTGACCTTAGATATATAAGTGGTGACTTATTGGCGTTTTTCCTCCTTACTTTTTGTTTTGTTTATTATCTTGGGAGATCACAAAATGATGGGAAGCAAAAGCATAGCACAACATCTTGTCTTAGCTGGGATTTTGTTTTTTTTATTATGAACACCAGCAATTAGATATTGGGAACAATGAATAATAAAATTAACATCAGCTAGGAAATCGACTAACTCAATGGTGTCTATTCAAATCTCAAAAATAGAATAGCACACTGAGAAAAGCATGAGAAGCGTCAATCTTCAACATAATTATAAACACTTACATATCCAAAGTGACAAACATAGACATTATCAGTCAGCTGACTAATCTAGATCGAAGCATGATTCACCACATACATTCATGCGAATTAACAACAAGAAACAACAGAAACTTATAGTAGCAAAAAAATATCCAAACAACAAAATAAATGAATGATGGTTTCATTTAATTCTAACGAAAGCACCAATGTTTTGTAAAAACTAAGAAGATTGCATATCATTAACACCTTAGGGAAGCATATTGTCCAAGCTAAATGGCAATGGTACAATTCCAGATTGACAAACAAAGAGAGAGCTCTCAGTGTCAAGTTGAAAGAGCATTTTCCCTCATATGTGGTTTTGGTAATTGAATGACAATCTCTATGGACTAATGTTTGCATTGAGATATCCTTATAGATCTTGTCCATGGAACTGTGGAGTTCATGTGTTGGACTCTTGAAGCTTATGTGTTGAGTGAAGCTTATTTCAAGTATGTCTTGAAGGATTCAAGACATCATATTAGTGAAGAAATGTTGGAAGATACAAGATTGATCAAGATGTTGATCAACACACAAAGCTACAAGATGTCCAAGAGCGATCATGCATATCTTGGGATGGTAAACACTTGTCCGCATAGCTTTGTGAACTAACCCATTATATATGTGTGTGTGGTATCATTATATGAGGTTAGGTATCTTCCCATGGGATTGCATCAAATGAAGATTTCATATAGCTCATGGAGGATGACGTCATGTGGTGATCGTCATCAAGGTGAGATGTGCAAGACCAAGAGAAGCTTCTTGAAGAGATCCTATGCTTGGTGCTTGCAATGGATACATGAAGACGGAGCTAAGCGATACTCTCCCATTGTGAGCATGGGGGAGTATTTGGAGAAGTCTTCATCAAGCATATGCTTGGACGCTCAATCAAGAAAAGATGAACCACTTGAAGAGATCAAGATAGTCTTCATCCAACTCAAGTGGAATGCTCAAGGCAAAGGTATGATCTTGATAGGGCTATAGGATAGATAGGCGTACTATCAAGAGGGGCTCTCAAGTTATTAACTTGATCGCATCATTCTGGAGAGCTCAAACCTTTGCATACTTGGCATATCATATTTCTTGGTTCTTATTTGGCTTTTATGGTGATGAGGAATTAGAGATTGGTTCATCTCCATGTCAAGCTCTTGTCCATCGGAAACGGTCTTACTTTAGAAAACTTGTTGGCTTTCATCCATGTGAGGATTTAGAGCTTGGTTTATCTCCATACTAAGCTCTAGTTCATCAAAAACGGATTTCATATGAATATCTTGTTGTTTTTGATATTGGAGGTTTTACCGGTTTACATGTTTTAGGAAAGGTAAACCTTTCCCCATTTGGTTTTATCCTAACATGATGGACTATGATGTTTTTATGCATATTCAATTAGAGCTCGTTGTAACGATTCCAACGAGCCAAAAATCATCGAAAACGGAGTCCGGATGGAAAAGATATTGCAGTTTTGTTTTGCTGTTTCTGTCAGTTTTCAGTCACTCGGAATATCCGATTCTGGACTGAACCGGAATATCCGATTCTCGCATTTTTTCTCGAAGAAGAGGCACTGATCGGAACCGGAAAATCAGCTCGGAAATTTCACTTTTGGGTGAAATTTCCGGTCTAAATTCTGGGTGCAACGGTTCTATTTTCTAGGGGGGTATAAATACCCCTCCCCTTCTTCTTCCCTTGCCTAACCAAGGTAGCACGAATTTCCTCTCTCTCTGCTACTCCATTGTTGACCTTGGAAAGCTTGATTACTCTCAATCCCTCCATTGATTCTTCCATATTCTTTAGGGAAAGTTGAGAGGAGATCTAGATCTACAATCCTACCAATCCATCTCTTCCCTAAGTGAGGGGAACCTAGTGGATCTAGTTCTTGGAGTTTCTTTGTGGTTCTTCTCCTTTGTTCTTCCTCTCCTCTCCCCCCATAAGCATTAGCTGCTTTTGGTGGGATTTGAGAGTGAAGGATTTGACTCCTTTGCGGTTTCCTTTGTTCTTCCTCTCTTATTCCCCCATAAGCATTTGTTGCTTTGTTGGAATTTGGGGGTGAAGGACTTGAGCATTTCGTGTGCTCTTGCCATTGCATTTACATCGGTTTGAGCCCTCCACGAGGATTCGTGGTGGTGATTCTTGTGAGATTGTTACTCTTGGGTCTTTTGACCCTAGACGCCTTTTGTGGCCAAGACCTTTTGTGGTCAAGACCTTTTGTGGTCACTTGAGAGCCCCAATTAAGTTGTGGGTGTGTGCATCAAGACTTGGGAGCCCCCAATTAAGTTGTGGGTGTGTGCCTCAAGAGTTGTACGGGATTCGATCTCCGTCCAAAGGAGATCAATAGTGTAAGGTGAACTCGCAACCTTTTGTGGTTGAGTTCATCAGGAGAAGAAGGTGAGCCTTTATGGCGTTGCGGCTAACCTGTTGTGGTTGCGCACACCTCTCCAAACGAGACGTACACCCTTTGGGTGGAACTCGGGAATACATCCTCTTCTCCGCGTGCCTCGGTTATTTCTATACCCGAGCTCTTTACTTATGCATTTTACATTGTGATGACCTTCGTGCTTGAAGTCATATATCTTGCTATCACATTGTTACTTGTATTGCTTAGCATAAGTTGTTGGTGCACATAGGTGAGCCTAGTATTTATATCTAGGTTGTATGCTTGTTAAAGTAAACCTCTAGTTTTATTCCGCCTTTATCAAGCATACCGGAATTTTCGGGTCATTCTTGGACAGGATATTCCGCCTCATCGGAAAAAGTTTTAAATCGCCTATTCACCCCCCCCCCTCTAGGCGACGTCTGTCCGTTCAATTGGTATCAGAGCCAGGTTATCTTATCATTAGGACTAACCGCCTAGAGATAAAGATGTCGTTTAGAGATCTAGTGCACAATCTCACTTATAGATTCGATGGCACAAATTATGATGTTTGGAAAATTCGCATGCTTAATCTTTTTACAGACATGGGTTCAAATTTAGAGAGTATTGTAGATATGGGTTTTTATCCTCCAAAGGATTCACAAGAATTATCTTTAGAGGATGAGAAAAACTCTTATCTCGATACTCTGGCATCTAATGGTCTAATATGTGCTTTGAGCGATGTAGTCCTTGCGTCAATCATGCCTTTTCGGAGCGCTCATGAATTATGGACAAAACTTCAAGATATATATGAGGTGTCCAACATTTCCAAGGATGATTGTACTCTGTCCACATCCGGTCGTGATGAGCTCACGTCTTCTTCCACTTCACCGACATGTGGTTTGCCACAAGGTAAATATATGGTGAGTGGTGATAGAAATTGCATTCTTGATGGAGAATCCACTATTGACTATACTTCACACCCATCTTATTGCAATGCTCTTTATTTGGACTTAAACACCTCTAGCACTCCAAATGTCATACATGCTAGTGTTGATAGTCCTTGCATATCATGTAGTAGTTGCTTAACTAAAACTCATGATGATATGCTTTCCTTGTCTTGTTGCCATGATCAAAATGTTTCTACTTCCTCTAGTACTTGTTTGGCTAACAATGTAGAGGAATCCCAACAATTATTGGAACAAGACATGGACCCCATTGGTGTTTCAATTAACTCTTCGTCGTCTTCATCCACTACTCACATTTGCCTTATGGCTAAGGAGTTTAAGGTATCTCCTACCGTGCACTCCAATATATCTCATGTTGATGATGATGATGTTGATGATGATACTAGTCTTGAAATCAAACAAGAAATTATTGCTTTTGATCATTTCATGACTAACTTGCAAGGAGTTGGCAAGAAACACTTTGGCTCTCTTATGAGCCGTATAGGTGAGCTTGAGGGTGTTTTTGAGCTAAAAGGTGAGATTGAGAGAGAAGATGCCTATGAAAAGGTATCTCTTCAATCATCTCTAGAAGATGAACAAGAAACTAATGCTCACCTTCAAGAGCAACTTGAAACTATCATGGAGTCTCATAACTCCAAAATTGCTAAACTCACTAAAGAACATGACCATGCTATTGCTAAATGTAATGTGCTTAGTAAACAAAATGCTAAGTTAAATAGTGAGCTTGTCATGTTGTCTCCTTCCACTTCTAATGATAATGATGTTTGTGCTACTAACTCCACTTTGTGTGAAGCATCTATTTTGAAGGAGAATGTTGAGCTAAGAGCTCAACTTGATTTGCTAACTAGTAAGTATGGGAAGTTGGAAGAAACTCATGAAAAACTTTTTAGCTCTAATGAGGATCTCCTAGCATCCCATGCTAAGCTAAAGTTAGCTCATGAGGCGGCCACTATGAAGGTTACTTCTTGTGAGCCTCTTGTGGACACTAGCACAACTTCTACTACTAATTCTTTATTGCATTGTGCTAGTACTAGTAATTCATCCACTCATAAAATTGCTACATCTTGTGATGAATTAGTTTCCTTGCCTTGTTGCTCGAACAGTGTAGCTACTACTTCCTCTAGTATTTGTGTTAAAACTAACCATGTAGAGGAACTTAAAGAGCTCAAGGCACAAGTCATTTCTTTGAAGAAAGTCTTGAAGAAGTGTCATGAAGGGAAGTCCACCCTCGACAACATGTTGAGAGTGCAACAACTTCCTCAAGACAAGAGTGGACTTGGATTCAACTATAATAACAAGAACTAGTCCAATGTCAAGAAGAAGCACAAGTTCTTCAAGAAGAAGGGCCAAGGACAAGCTATTGATTCGGCCAAGATTGTGTGCTTCAAGTGCAAGGGAAAGGCACCATGTTAGATCTTGCCCTTTGAAGAAGAAGCCTCTTAGTGAGAAGCAACAAGGGAAGCAACCTCAAGTCCAAACTCAAGCTTCCCAAATTGAAGAACCTTCCCTTCCCAAGAAGAAAGGTAAAAGCCGCCTTTGCTACAAATGTCGTGGGAAGGATCACTTTGCTTCTTCATGCACACATGGTAACTTATCCAACCCCACTATTATTAATAATGTTAATTCTCTTCGGAAGGATAGGGTTGACAATGTGTTTGCCAAAGTTATTGGTACTCAAAGTGGTGTCAAGAAAAGAACCATTTGGGTTGCCAAGCCTATTGTGAGTAACCTCTTAGGACCCAACTTGGTTGGGGACCAACAAGCTAAAACTTGATCAATAGGTGTAAGCGGAGGACATTGGAGACTTGACTACATCATGAAGAATTAAGTGATCTTCATCAATCATATTCTCTCAAGTCAAGTCAATTGGATTATATTGTCTTCGCATATATCCAATGCTCCTCCTTGCGGTAACTTGTATTTAAATCATATGTATGCATTGAAAGTTACTTGCACCCTTGCATGTGTTTGTCTTTGTACCTTACTAGTGCTTTATATGTGTTTTGCACTCTACTTACTTTTGATTGAGTAATCAAGATTGTGTATGATGGTTTGCACACTATGTATGTTTTGAGCCTCTTGCCTATTTGCTTTGATCTTAAGTGGCTCTTGTAGGGATATTAATGGACTATCCCATTTTGGGGGAGTGATGTGCTTTTTGGTAACTCACCACCCTAAAATGTGTATTCATGAGGAATACCACTTAGTGGTGATATTTCAATATTATCTACTCTCTTTGTGGTATGTCTTAATCATGAGAAATTCAAATTCTAATGTCCATTAATTATCTCTAGTTGGATTTCTTTTGCCTCTTGTTGAAAAGAATGGATTATCACATTATGGGGGAGTAATAAGCTATGTGCATATTACAAGCCTAAAAAATGTGAACATGTGAGGTAGTGTCACCTAGAGTTGATATTGTTGATTATCTTGTTCCTAGGTGACATGGTACTCAAACAAGTTCCATAGTTGCTTAAATGCATTTTGTTCACCCATCTTTTGGTATCTTGTTTGTGAGAGAGTTTCTTGATGCTTAGTATGATCATTGAATATGTGAAGTCATCAAGAATATCTAGATAAGCATGTTTTTCAATTCTTTTATTTTGCCACATGCTTATGTTTTGTGAATATGATCTTAAATACATATATGTCATGTACCACCGAGAAATATCTCCATACAATCATTGTATTTGACAAGTGATAATTATATTGGTGGTAAAATTATTGATCATATTTACATTGGCTATTGTTCCTAAATTGTATTATTCTATTGCCAAGTTTGTTTTGGTTTAACCTTCCTTTTGTCTTCTTTGCTTCATTTGGATCTTTTTGTTGCTCTACTCATAATTTGTGTTGAACTTTCTTGAGTTAGGAAAAGCAAGGATCCCATTGTTGTGCATTTACATTCAAAGACTTAATTCAAAGTAATGCACTATTCTTGGGGGAGCTATCCTACATTGAGTAGAACATCATCCTTTTAATTGTTATCGGGACTCATTGTTTTTCTTAAACTTTGTGCTCAAAAGGATATATGGAGGGTAATGATCCCACTTGTGTGCATTTTGTATTTACATACAAGATCCCAAATAATGCACTAATCATGGGGAAGCTACTCTATACTCTTCAGAACGCTATTATTTAAATTGGTTTGGTATCTTATTGCTCTTCTTGAACATGACTAAAGTTTTAACAATATATATGGAGAGTAATGATCTCATTTGTGTGCATTTTGTATTCAAATACAAGATCATAAGTAATGCACTAATCTTGGGGGAGCAATCCTATATGTTATTGAACATTAGTTCTCTTCAATTGGTATTTGATCCCGATGACATGTCTCTTTGAAAGACAAACATTTTTCGTCTTTGGTACTTTGTGCCATCATGAAAAGTGTAAAGTGATTGATTTATTTGCTGAAACCTTAATCTTCTTTGTGGAGTTGGCTATCTCATCCCATGGTTCCTAAACTACCTTTTTGGATGAGGTAAACCTTTGAGCATGCTTGTTTGATTTATTTCTTATGCTCATTGGTTT
Organism: Poa annua; assembly: GCA_026929855.1. Lineage (NCBI taxonomy): Eukaryota > Viridiplantae > Streptophyta > Magnoliopsida > Poales > Poaceae > Poa > Poa annua. Next base: position 115,579,410 of record CM049428.1, on the reverse strand, counting down.
AGCTTTGACCTTGTTTTCATTTGATATCTTTTCAAATTGGTTTCTCCAATCATGTGTTGATTTGAGTCTTTGATATAATATGGACATATCTTTCTCTTGCCACACTTTTGTGTAGCTTCTTGATTTATTTCGTGTTTTGTCCAAATTGTATCTCGTTTGGTTCTTGAAAGTTTTGTGCATGCATATTTACTATATGTATATCTTATGGCATGCTTACTTTCGTTGATCCAATATATAGGATAAACTCCATCAAATCCTAAATGGCTAAGATGGGCATGAAATTCTATTTCATATCAATATGCACATATTTATGTGGAGTTTGTCCTATGTATTGTAGTTGGTCTAACTACTTTGTACCCAATTAGTTTGGGTACCATTGTGTACTTGATTTGTTTTAGGTACATGGGAGATGCATTGGAAGCTTGCCTCTTTTTAAAGAAGATGTCTTCACCATGTGCTTCTTCGAGCCGAGCTTGGATGATTGTGAACTCTCATCTTCTACACCGCCAATGCTATCTAGGTAACAAGTATCTAACTCATGCATATACTTCTAGCTCTCAACCTTGTGTAAGTTGTTCTTTGGCATGAGTTTCTCTAAGTTGCATTTGATTTGGTTTTTGCAAAGTTTCTTTCAAAATATCTTCATTGCAAATGTGAGTTAGCCGGGATGATTATACATCAAGGGGATTTATACAATCATTTTCATGATTCACCGAACCCCAATATGTTAATCTAGCAAATTAATTTCAAAGTCTCTCATGTGCAATATTGATGAATTCTCATAAATCATTTGCCTTATGTGATATTTGTTTTGTGTCTCGAAGTATCCCAACTATTACTTATCCTATGTGGGTATTTGTGATGTTTTGAGAACTTGGTGTTGGAAGTTCATCTATACCCTCTAAGAATACTTTGAGCTATGTGCTTTGCTTTTAAGCAAAAATCTTATCGGTGTATTTATGACTTCCTCTTGGATACCATGTGCTTTACCTTGTACCTACATTGTGTGTGTATGTTTCTTTGTGGACTTAGTGTCCACTTAGAAACTTATAAAAATAAGGGTAGTTACATATTTAATTGGTATTCAAAATCTTTAGTGATCACCTTTTATTACTTTCTTGATTCTTTGGTGATCTCTAAAAGGCACAGGCTTTGTTCTTCTATTGGTTTCACATTGCCTCTTAATAACCTTGTGATACTATTTGATTTATCCTCTTGGGTGTGCTTGTTTGCGAAATACATGATATGCACTATGTGCCTCATAATTTGAAAGACTATGGTGATGCTTAGGCACATCCTTGTTTAGTCTCCTAAAATATATTTTCATGACACACCCATCCTTTCTCGTTTGAGCAAGTCTTCATTTGTCACTTATTTCTCTTGTTGCTCAACATTTGTTTGTTGCAAGGTATACTTATTTTCTTAACTATACAATCTTGCACATTTTTGTGTTTGAAAGCATCTAGGAGGGAGTGAGGATTCCATGTTATGCACACCATATTGAAATACAAATCTTTTCATTGTGCATGTACCTTGGGGAGTTCCCTCTTGATTTTTAGAACACTTGGTTGATCTTATCATAATATCCTATTGTGCTCAATTGGTTTTGGATCCCTTGATTGCTTGCTTCTTTGTGAATGCTTTCCCCCTTTGCAATTGGTATCCTTCCAGTGGATTTCAATTGATATCTTTCTTGTGCAATTTTTGGATCCTCAATATAGTTTGATCCCCTTCATCTATTCGTCATTGGATAAGTGCATTTGATTTCACTCATATCATGAGAAATGCATAAATCATGAAGGAGATCTTATTATGTTATCTTTTCAAAGCCTTTCGCCCATTTCGGCAATCGTTGCCAATGGGGGAGAAGTTTTGGAGGGTTGTATGGAATTGTCTTTGTACTTTGGTAACCTTTGCATTCGTTGCTTGGTTTTATATATAGTGAAAACTCCACCATCGGTAATGGTTGACAATATATGCAATGAATTCATGTTCACACACACGTGCATAAATTATGGGGGAGTTTGCTCTATATATGTGGATGGACTAACATCACATACCTTTATAATATTTGATGTTAGTACAACCACTTTTGTTCGTTAAATTCCATAGATCAACACACAAAGCTACAAGATGTACCAAGAGCGATCATGCATATCTTAGGATGGTAAACACTTGTCCGCATAGCTTCGTTAAATTCCATATTATTAACCCTCTCAAAAGAGATTGTCATCAATTACCAAAATAGGGGAGATTGAAAGAGCATTTTCCCTCATGTGTGGTTTTGGTAATTGAATGACAATCTCTATGGACTAATGTTTGCATTGAGGTATCCTTATAGATCTTGTCCATGGAACTGTGGAGTTCATGTGTTGGACTCTTGAAGCTTATGTGTTGAGTGAAGCTTATTGCAAGTATGTCTTGAAGGATTCAAGACATCATATTAGTGAAAAAATGTTGGAAGATAAAAGATTGATCAAGATGTTGATCAACACACAAAGCTACAAGATGTCCAAGAGCGATCATGCATATCTTGGGATGGTAAACACTTGTCCGCATAGCTTTGTGAACTAACCCATTATATATGTGTGTGTGGTATCATTATATGAGGTTAGGTATCTTCCCATGGGATTGCATCAAATGAAGATTTCATATAGCTCATGGAGGATGACGTCATGTGGTGATCGTCATCAAGGTGAGATGTGCAAGACCAAGAGAAGCTTCTTGAAGAGATCCTATGCTTGGTGCTTGCAATGGATACATGAAGACGGAGCTAAGCGAGACTCTCCCATTGTGAGCATGGGGGAGTATTTGGAGAAGTCTTCATCAAGCATATGCTTGGACGCGCAATATAGAAAAGATGAACCACTTGAAGAGATCAAGATAGTCTTCATCCAACTCAAATGGAATGCTCAAGGCAAATGTATGATCTTGATAGGGCTATAGGATAGATAGGCGTACTATCAAGAGGGTCTCTCAAGTTAGTAACTTGATCGCATCGTTCTGGAGAGCTCAAACCTTTGCATACTTGGCATATCATATTTCTTGGTTCTTATTTGTCTTTTATGGTGATGAGGAACTAGAGATTGGTTCATCTCCATGTCAAGCTCTTGTTCATCGGAAACGGTCTTACTTTAGAAAACTTGTTGGCTTTCATCCATGTGAGGATTTAGAGGATTTAGAGCTTGGTTTATCTCCATACTAAGCTCTAGTTCATCAAAAACGAATTTCATATGAATATCTTGTTGTTTTTTATATTGGAGGTTTTACCGGTTTACATGTTTTAGGAAAGGTAAACCTTTCTCCATTTGGTTTTATCCATGATGGACTATGATGTTTTTATGCATATTCAATTAGAGCTCGTTGTAACGATTCCAATGAGCCAAAAATCATCGAAAACGGAGTCCGGATGAAAAAGATATTGCAGTTTTGGTTTTGCTGTTTCTGTCAGTTTTCAGTCACTCGGAATATCCGATTCTGGACTGAACCGGAATATCCGATTCTCGCATTTTTTCTCGAAGAAGAGGCACTGATCGGAACCGGAAAATCAGCTCGGAAATTTCACTTTTGGGCGGAATTTCTGGTTTAAATTCTGGGTGCAACGGTTCTATTTTCTAGGGGGGTATAAATACCCCTCCCCTTCTTCTTCCCTTGCCTAACCAAGGTAGCACGAATTTCCTCTCTCTCTGCTACTCCATTGTTGACCTTGGAAAGCTTGATTACTCTCAATCCCTACAGTGATTCTTCCATATTCTTTAGGGAAAGTTGAGAGGAGATCTAGATCTACAATCCTACCAATCCATCTCTTCCCTAAGTGAGGGGAACCTAGTGGATCTAGTTCTTGGAGTTCCTTTGTGGTTATTCTCTATTATTCTTCCTCTCCTCTCCCCCAAAAGCATTAGTTGCTTTTGGTGGGATTTGGGAGTGAAGGATTTGACTCCTTTGTGGTTTCCTTTGTTCTTCCTCTCTTATTCCCCCCATAAGCATTTGTTGCTTTGTTGAAATTTGAGAGTGAAGGACTTGAGCACTTCGTGTGCTCTTGCCATTGCATTTGCATCGGTTTGAGCCCTCCACGAGGATTCGTGGTGGTGATTCTTGTGAGCTTGTTACTCTTGGGTCTTTGGACCCTAGACGCCTTTTGTGGCCAAAACCTTTTGTGGTCAAGACCCTTTGTGGTCACTTGAGAGCCCCCAATTAAGTTGTGGGTGTGTGCCTCAAGACTTGGGAGCCCCCAATTAAGTTGTGGGTGTGTGCCTCAAGAGTTGTACGGGATTCGATCTCCGCCCCAAAGGAGATCAATAGTGGAAGGTGAACTCGCAACATTTTGTGGTTGAGTTCATCAGGAGAAGAAGGTGAGCCTTTGTGGCGTTGCGGCTAACCTGTTGTGATTGCGCACATCTCTCCAAACGAGACGTACACCCTTTGGGTGGAACTCGGGAATACATCCTCGTCTCCACGTGCCTCGGTTATCTCTATACCCGAGCTCTTTACTTATGCACTTTACATTGTGATAACCTTCGTGCTCTAAGTCATATATCTTGCTATCACCTTGTTACTTGTATTGCTTAGCATAAGTTGTTGGTGCATATAGGTGAGCCTAGTATTTATATCTAGGTTGTATGTTTGTTAAAGTAACCTCTAGTTTTATTCCGCCTTTATCAAGCATACCGGAATTTCCGGGTCATTCTTGGACCGGATATTCCGGCTCCTCGGAAAAAGTTTTAAATCGCCTATTCACCCCCTCTAGGCGACGTCTGTCTGTTCACAAGTGTCAGAGACAATATGAAGCACATTATAAATCTTCACTACCATTGTGGCCTGATGATACTATCATAAGAAATCCGGGGTTCAGTTACCTCTTATTCAATGGCATGGCAGTCCATGGAAATTCACATAATACATATAACAGTACTTTCCACACAAAGGAAGCACATTTTTCTAATTCTTCACTACCCCGTTGTAACATATCCCAGGATTAGTTGCCTCTAATTAAATGGCAAGGCAAGTCAACGACTTTCACATATACTTCTGGCTGGCATTTGCTGAATCAAACATGGTGCACCTCTAAACCTAAAATGCCCAACGTCCCTCTACTACTATATTGTTCCTGATGTCACACCCAAAACACCACAAATATACCGAATTCGACAATTTAAAGCAACCACGTGTGGCATATGTATCCCAAGGTTTCCCCACGATCTAGGTGCAAAATCAAGCACACCACACCGCATCTCCAGCCTGAACCTAATGACTCCGTCAACGAGAAAACCGCCCGCGTCAGTTGAGAATCAGAGGTAAGCGCAACGTACCGGTGCTGGTCCTCGGCTGTGGCAACCAGGTTCCAAGTCTCTTGGACCTCATCAGCTGGCTCTTTCCTCCACTCGAGCCGCCCACATGGCGGACGTCGTGGACCATCCGGTGTTCACCTTCTCGCTCGATTTCTCCAGCCTCGTCGGTGAAGAGGAGAAGGACGGGTAAAGGCAAGAATATCAAGCGGGCAGGAGCTTTTGGGCGTGAGGCGTTGGCGGCACGGCGTCCATGGAGTGGGTCTAGGGAAAAGCCGCCGTCGGTGATGAGATAACTTTTGGGGAGAGGATGAAGGGGAGGGCATGCTCAGGAACTCTGTTGGGTCTGGCCCATCTCCATCGTCGCGGGAGTGAGATAGTCTGGCAGATGAAACCGAGCACACACGTACGTACTAAGTCATCACATCCGCCTCGCTCTCGATAGGAATATCGCCTCCACTGAAGAATATTTTGACTAAATAAGAAACACTAACGTCAAACCTGAAGTTTGAACTATGGTGGGTTTGAGATACAACCACCATCATAACCATCTTGGCACGAACAAGTTCTTCCCTCGGAAGATGTTGCTTCTAAACTCTAGTCATATTCGAGCTTCCCAGTATGAGAACCTGAAACATGGTACTCGAACAAACCAACGTCGCTGCATTATTTGCAGTAGCCCCCGTCGGGCAGATAATTTTTTAGGCGTAATTTGTTAAATTAATGAGAAGTCTAACCACAGTGATCGAGTCACCTGTGCCATTCCAGTGCGACTTGTTTGTCGGCGCTGATCGGAGCCCGGCAAAGCATAGGTGTCGCCACATGCGCTCTAGTGGAAGTGAAGCCCCCCGCGCCGCCCATCTCATCTTCTTCCCCGCACACACAGCACGGCATGTGCCAGCGAGAGCGGCCACCGTCGTGGTTCGATTGTGTCGGCCCCTGCTCCCGAGCGACGTATCACCAAACCAGACCAAAACGTTTTCTGTGCTCGTTCTTGTCCACGGTGGAGGCCAGCAGGTAGGCCAAATCTGAACTCCTCAGTCCTCATGGTGTACTTGGCATGTCATGGCGTGACCCTGCTTCTAATAGCACAATCAATGCTTCGCACCTGCTTATCGATTGTGCTTCATTCAGCCGATGTGCCTGGTGACGAGAAAACTGTGTATGATTGTCAATTGCCTGCTCTTTAAGAGATCTGCATTCCCTTCCAAAAAAATGCATTTCATAAAGTAGTAATTACGTACACCACATCAACTTTTGTGAGAAATCATAACTCTTAGCTCTACTCCCTTCATTTTATAAAAATAGTTGACATAGATCTATCTAAAACATAATGTTTCTACACACTAAAACATCGTTTGCATACATCCGTATAATGTCAAATATTTAAATCAGATGGAGTAAAAGATAACAGAGGCGGGCTTTGACGTGGCTCGGCTACCAATAGAGGTTTGTATTGAATCATCATCCACCTTGTTGAATTCTTGTTCCTGTGTATTCGAACTCTCATACGTGGCAGCGAGACAATTAATGTTAAGATTTCATTTCTTGTGGCCGTGCACTACTCGTTATGCCTAACATGAAGCCGCCAAGTGATCCATTTTCCTTCCTTGAATCATCTCCCCCCCTTTCCTTTACCACCCTAGTCACATCCTTTTTGGATATGCTCCTCAAAGTACTCCGTCCACCGTCGATGCCCTTTCTCCCACAACTAGTGGCTAACGGTGACTTCGCCATGCCATCTTCACCCAACTTCGAAACCACTGCCTTCTACCCCTATTTGTGCAATTATTCGGTGATCTTATACCTTGAATCTTCCAAGGATTGTTATCCGTGTCCTAAGGGGATGATTTTAAGTTGAGCGACGATCCGTTCAATCAAAGCCAATCCTATTTCCTCTAGATCCATCTAACAAGGTATAACTCTCTACTCACCCCGTCGGCTATACATCAATTTCAGTAGGATGGACTGAGTTCTATCGTTCCCCGTTCCTATTTAGAAATTCTAACTGAAGGAGATTATCTCGTGGCTGTCAAGTGACCATCTTTTCATTGTCATGTACTTGCCTCTCGCATTTTACGAGGCACACATGCTAAATTATAAATGACGATGAATTATCAGCAAGACTTCATGTAGATGATAGATCTACATGCATCCTTTCGATACAGAGCCCGACACATGCTCACCATTTAAAAAACACAATGTAGATGATGGCGCGAGGCGAGAGGTTGAAGACGATGCGCTAAACCGAGACAAGTAGCCTCTCTTATACTGGATCAGTATCTTTTTCTACATCATATCCTCTTATTTAACCATGCACTCTCATCGAATTATCGATGCGTGACACAAAGGGTCCCGAATATTACACACTCTTTCCGGAGCAAGGCTGTGTGCACGAGCGGTTTTCTTAAGCATGATTCGTATGAACTTTTGGGTCGTCTCTTCCCCAACAGCAACAAATGAACGAACACGAGAAGGGAGCGCCTTTCCTTTATTGCGCTTTGGTACAGCAACGAGACCAAAAGGCTGAAAAAGGCAAGGCGGACGACAAAAACTCCACTCTCCCTCCCCACCCACCCACGCCGCACTCCTCCACACCCATCCTTCTCACTGCTGCCTGCTCCGAGAGAAGGCGGAGGCGGAGCGGCTCCATCGTCTCGCCCTCCGCTCGGATCCGAAATTCCCAGTCCCGCCCCCGCTCTGGGACGGACCCCGTCGTCGTCGGCGGCGGGACGAGGGCTCCTCGCGCGTGCCCGGGCGCCGGTGGCCCGTTTGCGGGGGTTCTGGGGGGAGAGGCGGAGGAGGGATGGACCCTGGGAAGCGCGGCTACAAGTTCCGTATCCTTCTTTCGCTGCTGTCTCGAGTGTCTTTTATCGGGGTCTACCCCCTCTTCCTGATCCGATTTAGCTCGCGGGGGAAGAATCAGCTGTTTCTTGAAGTAATCTGGGTGGGCATTTGCGGGAGCAGTTGAGGGGGAGTAGGATTTTCCCCCGAATCCTTGTATTCAGTTATTGTTCCTTCAGTTAGATTCTCGAGAGAAGACTTACCACGATTGTTCTGTTTCTTGGCAATCTATCATCTATCTACGCCAACGAAGCCGGCCATTTCTTGAAGAAACCAAGTTAAGCATTGAGTTGTTGCAACCTCTCCCCTTTTGCCCCGATTTAGGTCAGCAATGCCAGATTATAAAAATGTATTCTGCCCTCGGAGTAACTATGATAGAGGGATCCTCTAACTGTAATCTTGGCGGCCATTTCTTGAAGAAATCAAGCTAAAACATTCAGTTCCCCCTTTTAGGTCAGCAATGCTAGATTATCAAAATGTGTTTTTTTTTTGTCTTCGGAGCAACCATAGCTAAAGGGATCCAATGACTGGTCACGCCGTAGCAAAGAGGAAAAATAGGAGGAGATATTAAGAAATGCTGATAAGGCATTTCTGTTTTCCCTTTTAGTTTAAGCAATTCTTCGTGGAGTCAAATGGCAGCCAATCATAGTCATGTGAACTTGCCACTTGTTACTAGTACTCTTTGATTCACGGCATTCCGAAAATGCGGGATTAGGAAAACTGTAGGAATTAAATGCCACAATATATTGAATCCGACGGGAATAGGAAATACAGATATGATTAGTGGAAGTTATCTGGTTGCACTATAGAAAAAGGCAGGAGTGTTGTTCAAGGATGAGGTACTTGCCATAGTTGTCATAGACACAAAGGTTGGTTACAATGAGGTTGGACTCGAAGGAAGTTTTTCTTTGGAGTTGCATGCAATGTAGCCCACAGGGAAAAATCCGTTTTCAATACTACAAATCAACATGTAGAAAAATTCCTTGGGAATAGAGTCGTCCGAAATTCCTATGATTTTTTTTGTATCAAATTGGCCCTTGAAATGTGTATTGCTCAAACTTGACTTCTCCTTAACTTGCAACCTGAAATTAGAGGAGTTTGTGGCGCACGATGCGGAAGTGAGGTCCTTGTCCATTGGTAAGAAGTCGAACCGTGTGTTTATTACCGGTGGCAGTGACCGCAAGGTCAACCTGTGGGCCATTGGCAAGCAGACTCCTCTCCTGGTTTGTGTCCTATGGAATTTTATAATGATACTAGAATTCTCTTTGGATATTTTATTAGAATTTTAGCCATGTTGAGCTTTTCGTTGGGTTTCTATTGTTGCACAGAGTTTGTCAGGTCATACAAGCTCGGTTGAGGCTGTAGAGTTTGATACAGCAGAGGTGCTTGTGCTTGCTGGCTCATCAAATGGCTCCATCAAGCTCTGGGACTTAGAAGAAGCTAAAGGTATGGTTGGCGCTTATACAATACTGAAGAAGACGGTTATCTATCGATATCTTTTTTCCCTTGCGTTTTTATTCGTTCATTATTGAACAGTTTATACTTCAGAGCACATTATACGATATCTGTGTGTTCGAACCCAAAATTTATATATTTTGATACAAATGGAATCACTGTCAGAGTGGGGCTAGCTTGCTTTTCCGAGTTGCGGTATAAGAAGATTATATATGGTAAACTAGACGCAGTAACCTTTGAAATCTTTGTCAAAATGTCTTCTGTGATAACCATGATTACACTACATTTTGTTTTCTGATTAATATCTCAGCTGAGCTAATGTCGTCGATAGCTACTTTAGCAGAGAGTAAACTTCCTAGTAATACTGAGAGCTATGCTTTGCTGAAGCTGGACATCTGATTACTGTCTTGAACTGAAATGCAGTTGTGCGGTCTCTCACTGGGCACAGATCAAGTTGCACTGCTGTTGAATTCCATCCATTCGGCGAATTTTTTGCATCTGGTTCTTCAGATACAGATCTCAAGATCTGGGATATAAAGAAAAAAGGATGCCTCCATACATATAAGGGTCATAGAGGAGCAATTAGATCAATCCGATTTACACCTGATGGACGTTGGATTGTCACCGGTGGAGAAGATAACATTGTGAAAGTGTGGGATCTGACAGCTGGAAAGCTCCTACACGATTTCAAGTTCCACAGTGGACAAATACGATGCATTGATTTTCACCCTCAAGAATTTTTACTTGCAACAGGTATGACTTTTCTTCCAACTGTTTGAAGGGTTGAGCTTCTGAAAGAACAGATTTTTTTCATATAATAATTCATCAAGATTATTATCTTGTAGGATCTAGAAACAAAAGTTGACTTAATGAGGAATCCCATTTTATTCTTTTAATTATCGGAAACATCATCATCATCATTTTTGCTTAGTAAAATGTAGGAAGCTGGAGTATATTCTCAGTCAGTTTACTGTTATTTTCCAGGCTCAGCTGATCGAACTGTGAAGTTTTGGGATCTTGAAACTTTCGAATTGATAGGTTCTGCTGGACCAGAGGTACTTGCAATTGCTTTTCTTATATCATGATAATTTTATGCAAGTCTAACTTTGTCATTTGATAAACCATAAGCTCTGACTCCTCAATTACAGAATTATTTGTATGCAATATGCATGGTAACCAAGTAGAATACATGGCAACTGTGGCTCATGTTAAGGCATTAGGCATCTACTTTATTCTTTTAATTTTGCACCATAAGAATTCCTAGGAACAAATTTGAGGAAAAGAAATGGTATTCTATTTGGAATACTTGATGCTGCCCATTTTCACATTTCCCTATGATTGTTTTTTGTAGTTAATTTGGGTGGTGCACTTATATCTATTTTGAACTTGCTTAATTCATCTCTTGTGTTTTTGCTTTTATTCCTGCATTAAAAACGTGCATGATGATCTCACGCATTCCTGTTATGATATCATTTACTTTACGTGGATCTTCTCTTCTAGGATACTGGTGTTCGTTCTATGGTGTTTCATCCAGATGGGAAAACCCTTTTCTGTGGATTAGAGCAAAGCTTAAAGGTAGGTCTGATTTTCATGTGTATTGATATTATACGTGTGGCACTTGCTGACTGCATGGGCATTGTTAGGTATTCTCTTGGGAGCCAGTAAGATGCCATGATGCTGTTGACATGGGGTGGAACAATTTAGTTGATCTTAGTATTTATGAAGGAAAACTGTTGGGATGTTCGCATCATGAACGCCGTGTTGGTGTTTGGGTTGCTGATATATCGGTGAGTGTCACTCTCTGCGTGCATTATGTACTTTCTTACATGTTCTAACTTTAATCTCTTGACCCAGCTCATTGCACCCTATGCTCTTGGTGTTTGCCCGAAAGCAAATTTCTTTGCTGAGCTTGTACATTCTATAGATGATACTACTGTCACACCGAATGGTAGCACTGCAAAGTCCGTCCGTGCAGTAGCCACAGCACATCCAAAAAACTCGTACAAAGTCCAGGAATCAGGGATTGGTATGGCTTTAAATCATTAGTATATTTTTCACCCAAGCACTCCATACCCGATAGTGATAATATCTCTTATTATAGCAGCTGAAACCGGAGTTCGGGCCCCACGTCTAATTCAAGCAAGTACAGAAAAAATAAAGAAAGATAAGAGCAGCACCATTCCTCGAAGTCGACCCGATTCATCTGTCAAATCATCTACTCCAGTGCGACGTATGAAGCCAGCTGATAGTCCTTCCACCAATCCAAAAACAGCAGAACGGAATTTCGGACAGCGAGACATGCCATTACTATCTCGTGCCGGGATAGCCAATAATTCTTCAGCCACTAAAAGGTTTCACCCTATAGAGCTGGCGGATGTAAAAGATATTTATACTACAACACAGTCTGTTTCTGTGCCCAGAGACATTTTAGAGGACAAAGCTGTAGGCAGCGTTAATAGAGGACTTGGAGGCAGAGCTGCACTCCCAGAGGATTTTCGCAGTCCAGTTCACTTAAGAAAACTTTCTAGTGGTGGTCCTGGTGATAGTGTCAGCTCAGTAAGATCTATGCTCGCCGAGCCTGATGTCTACTCAGAGGGTTTGTCTGGCTTAAAGTTCTCCTTTGGACTAACTCCATACGAGAAGAAACATGATTCTGACGGTACAGATAAAGGAAATATTACACAAATAGCAGAAAAGATGGACAGAGTAGTGTCACTGGGTCATCCGGTGCAGCCAAATGATGATAAGTGTATAGCTCTTTCTTGTTTGTCCTTCAGCATTGAAACCATGTAGTTTAGCTCATTTTGCTGATTCACATTACAATAATTTCCACAGCAGCATTTGATTCACCATGCTCAACGACAGAAACTACCAGGGTCAAATATGTCCGAGGAGGTGCGTGCCTATGTTAACTGATGGTATCAAGGGTGCAACCTTGCATCCACCCTCAAGCTTGAGTCTACTTGGCCCAAAGATAGTTTTCTAACTATATTTGGAACTCCTTTTGCAGTGGCTGTGCCATTAGGAAAAACCAAGTCTCTTGTGGAGAGATTTGAAAAAAGAGAGAGCTCTAGCATTGATTGTTCACCTCCAACTGGCTCTTGCAGTGATCGTACAGTGATAGCTGACAGCCCTCCCACCAGTTTGGTATGTACTCATGGTTTCTTACTATAGTTAACTTCATATATTTACGAATCTTTAGTATAATCGTATTATTGAATTCTTGATGTTTAGGAACTCCTCACCTAGTTAAGTATTGATCCTCAAAATATGAAGCTAAAAGAAGATTCCACAAATCCCCACTTGAAACATATGTCCACTTTCCATGATTGCTTAAACCATTCCTGCTATCCTGGATTATGTAGTTCTCACTGAATAATTTCATGCATACTTTAGTTTTACATGTTATGATACTCCATCCAAAATTACATGGCGGCTTATTTTTGTATGCTCCAACTTTAACCATTAGCTTGACCAATAATACATGAGAAAATCTCATTGAAATTATACCATTGAAAACTTTGTTTGAATACGAAATTACGAATTCAGTGGTATAATTTTACAACACATAATGCAGGTTTTGTTGGCCAAAATAATTGTTAAAGTTGAGTAATTGTGGATGGATGGAGTAATTTAACTCTCAGTCCTTATGGTCCTTACTAGTTATTTTGGACATGTATGGGAGCAGTCATGATTTAATGTTTTCTGGATTTATGCATATGTCATGAAACCGACGGTATGCTGTTGGAAGGCTGCAGCAATAGTATTTTCAGAAGTTGTACGCAGAATACAAGTCAAACAAATATGACTATACTAATGCTCTATTTTTATTATTTGTGCTCTCTAGTGTTTGCCATTTTTTTTTGGTTGTTCAACTTATTTGGTTTGTGGTGATTGCAATTGACAGGCAGAACCAAGTCAGACATATGAAAGAGACTTGTCAACAGTGGACGAGGTGATGACCCCTGTCGATTTGGTGCAGAACCACGATGAATTCATAAATCTTCTGAAATCTCGGCTGACAAAGCTAGAGGTGATGCTTCTGTTCTTTACTTGCCGACCTTGTTTCTTACTAGCTCAGGGAACTTACCACCAACAATGGGAGGCATGATCTTGGGTATCTCCTCTAGTTTATTACTTTATTTGGTACTGCAACATATTGGTGGCAGGGTATAACCTTATTACCTGTAAACAAGTTCTTCAATATTCTTATAAGAACTTTAGCTGATACCGTTGGGACTAGAGAAATGACTGGTATGTTATTCCTAGGACCAACGAAGATGACATGGCTTGACATATCAGTGCAGGTTACTCTAGAGAAAACCACACCATTAGGCGAATTCCTTGTAGTCTTGTAGATGTGGGAAGTTGGCTCTTTTTGTCGGCTCTTCAGTGCAATTAGAAAGCTTAACAGTAGCATGCGCTTATAATTATTTATTTAGAAATTTATCAATTGATTCGGTGACATTTCGTAAACATAGTCTGTTATCCTTCACTGTGTGAACTTCTTATGGGATGCAAATGTTCGTCTGAACTATAGTTGATCAGCCAAAAGATCAAAATCTGCTATTTGTGATGGATCATTATAGTATTAACGCTTAACGTATTCAGATGATGCGGCATGTCTTTAGTCAAAATGGTATAAAAGGAGCAATTGCGGCAGTGGCAAAGTTGCCTGATATTTCGGTAAGTTTTTCTTGGGATATGTGATGGCTGTACATCATGTTCTTCAAACTATATGTTAGCTAATAATGGTTGAGTTTGTACAGGTTCAAGCTGATGTTGTTAGTACTCTGAAGGGAAGGCTTGGTCTTTTCAATCTAGATGTTTTCTCAAGCTTTCTGCCTGTTCTTGCCGGGTTACTGAGCAGCAAAACTGAAAGGTATATCATATGTATAATTTCATTGCATGCTGGCTCTTGGTAGACTGGTATCTTGGAAATAGCAACACAGATGGAGATGCACCCATGCATGCACTACTTTAGTATCTTCTTGCAAGTCTGTACAATTGGAACAGATGATCATTAAATGTTTGTTCAGACCCATATAATTATCCTGCAAATCTGCAATGTGAATGTGTGAATCATGCACATATTGGCATCCTACAGTAGAACATGATTAGCTTAGCGGTAACTTTTATATCTAATAGTTACTTTTTCTAAAATTTACAGGCACACTTTCGTATCTTTGGAACTATTATTGGATCTTATTAAGATTTTTGGGCCTGTTATCCATTCAACATTGTCATCTAGTTCAACCGTTGGAGTAGATATTCAAGCCGAACAGAGGTATGCTCACTAACTTTACTCTGGGAAGGAAGCTGGGTGCTGTTAAAACGGGATAATGCAAAGAGTTGTGTGTTGCCACAAGAAAGTCACTGTGAACTTACATTTCGGCAAAACTGTTGTCCTAAAGCAAAGAGTGTAGTTACTGCGGTCATCCGAAGCATATTACCGTAGCTGGGGCAATGACCAATTTGTCTGATGTCATGCAGGTTGCAGCGTTGCACCCGGTGTTTTAACCATCTGCAAAAGATTCTGCAGGCTCTACAACCATTGATGATGTAATCCTCTTTACCATCCCTTCAACAGACACTGCTAGTCTTTTTTTCATGCATATTGTTCTACTCATTCGTGTAGCGATGCAACTTGAGAAATATGCACTACTATCGGCAACAACCGAATCTGACTCTCCGCGATCTTTTCTCTCTTTGTTGTGTTGGCGCAGGCGGGGTGGTCAAGCGGCGCAACTTGCTCAAGAACTAAACATGTCCTTGCAAAACCTGGTGGTGTTCTGAAATTAGCCGCAAGACAGTAGTAGATACGATTCATTTTTGGGAACAAGATGGTAACCGCCACAGGCGGGTTAGGTAGCTCTGTTGTTGTCGTGAGTTGGCTCTTGTAATTGTGTCCTGGATCCGGCATCTGTTGTTCCCTTTTGTACATGTGAGGTCGGCTGTTCATCAGTCTGTAAGTAAACCCCCATTTTACTGCATGGACAGCCCCGGGACAGAGGGACGTTGGAATGGATGGAAAGAAAACGCCTGCTGGCTAGTTAGCTCTATCTTCTATGTTCAGTCTTTACTTTCTGTGGTGTTAGTTCATTTCACCATCAGCCCGCCCCGTGGTTGAAGTCACGAGGAGTTGAATGGAATGGAAACATCTTTTCTTTCATCCATGGTTTGGTACGGTTTGACCCGGCCTTTGTTTAACGTGTGCCTACCAGCTGGTTGCCATTTGAATATTTCCTAAAATGTGAACCCCAGATCCTTGGCTGCTAAGGAAACAACCTTCCTGCAGTCTACGACCAAATTGGCTGTTATTTATTTTTCTCCATTGAGTCCCTTCCATTTCTTGAATGTTATTACTGTCCTGTCTTGCTGTCGATTTCCTGGTTTGGTTGTGACTTGTGACCAAGTCAGTCTGGCAAATGCGCCACTAGTTGCCATGTTCTTTTCAGTTCAATTTGTTTGGAAGCTCTACTTTGTTTTCAAGGGCAAGCCCTATCGAATGCTCCGTTCAGTTCTTTGAATGCTCTGTCAGGACAAATCTGTCTTCCACGTGAGAACCTTCATTTCCTAAACTTTTCGTCGCTGCCCAAATAACAAAATTCTACTAGTCCTTCTCGCCTCGCGGGCCCACCTGTCAGTCAGTAAACCAGATTTGCGCAGCAGGTCAACAAATCCACATTCCAAACCCACCGCGTCACGTAAATAACACCGGCTAAAAAGCGCGAGTTGGTCGCCTCGCCTCGCCACCGCCGCGTTGGACTTCTCCCCCCCTTTCCCTCTCCTGCGCCTCGCCGGAGAAACCCGCCGCAGCACCACAGCCGCCGCTTCTGGAGGAGGGGAAGGTGTAGCAGGAAGGAAGGAGGCCATGGCGGGGAGGTACGACCGCAACCCCTTCGAGGAGGACGACGTCAACCCCTTCGCGGTGAGCTGCCTAGTTCATTCATTTTTACTTTGCTCGCACGCCGTACACCCGCACAGCGCCTCGTGGCGCCGCAGTTGGTCTTGTCTTCTACTAGTACAAGCTTCTTCACTGGCTTGCGGAGATGTGGAATTACTCCGGATCGCCGTTGGAGTGTTAAGGCAGTGCCGGGTTTCTGGCTCTGAACGACGCCTCTTTCGCTCCCTGCCCCGCTGAACGCTTGGATGGATCTGGTCGAGTTGCTGGTGCTGGGGTTCGTAGGGGATTCCACGGACGGACGGCTGCGTTCATATGCGTGTTCTGTTGATTGATTGATCTCCAGTAAAATTGGCTTTCAAAGTCCAGTCTCTTCTGAATCTCTTTATGGGACGAGAAATGATGACACTGAATTGTTGGGATAAACTTTGAAATTGTTTGTCTAAATAAAGTTATGCAGCTTAGTACACGTGTAAAACTTTGAAAGCAGACGATTTGCTCTTCAAGTTAGTTAACATCATAACGCAGAATGGAATAGTACCTATGGCCTTTTCGGTCTTCTAGATCGTTGGTAACATAAAGGCGATCGAAGGCTGTCTTAGTGCTGGTTTCATTTCGTGAAATTTGGCGAGTGTGTGTGTATCTGCCGTATGCTGCTGCTGCAAATGTTCCAATTCGGACGTTTTGCGTTGTGCATAAGCTTCTAGTTTGGTTGATTTTCCATGTGCCTCGTGTTCTACAGGGAGGGAGCGTACCTCCGGCTTCTAATTCTCGGATGCCACCTCTTCCTCATGAACCTGCTGGATTCTACAATGATCGTGGCGCTACTGTGGACATACCTCTTGACTCAACTAAGGTAAGTACATGCACCCCCCATTGACTTTGTTAATTTTTTACTTAGCAACATGTGCTTGCACCTTTACCCAACATTGAAAGGTCATGCAGAATGCAGTTGACCTGTGATGATCGTCAAACTATTATTTCTTAGATAATACTGATTTTGAAATTGATTACATTTTTTTCCCACTCGCACCGTTGATTGCTTATGTTGTAAATATGCACATGTTTATTATGTTATTTTCCAATTTAGGACTTAAAGCAAAAGGAGAAAGAACTGCAGTCGAAGGAGGCTGAGCTCAACAAAAGGGAAAGAGTATGTGTCTATTGCTTGTAAATTCAGATTCTAGCTATATACTCACTCGGTACTTGTGTCTTGAAATGTTCTACCTGATTTATATCCTCCTGACTCCAGGAATTGAAAAGACGGGAAGAAGCTGCTGCTAGAGGTATAGCTCTTTCTGTGAGTAGATGTGGTCAATTTTTGTATATTTGTAGCAATGATGGGAAAGAGGCAGCCAAGATATTGGCCCAGAAGATTAGTGAGGCTGTTTATCTGGAACTTCTGCCATCAACTTAAATTTAGGCCTTGAATGATTCAGAGAAAGGCTATTCGAGCTAAATTGGTTATTGTGCTGTTGCTGTTACAGTCCAAATTTTTTACCTGCCTTTCAACTTCATACTACCATCCCTTTCATTTGCAGCTGGTATTGTCATCGAAAATAAAAACTGGCCACCATTTATGCCCATCATTCATCATGACATTTCAAATGAGATACCAGTCCACCTACAGAGGATGCAGTATCTTGCATTTTGTTCACTATTGGGTAAGTACTGGTTCTCCCTCTTGTGGTACTCTGTCTTACTAATGAACTTACTTCCCCTGAATATATTTTTATTGCCACATTATCTCCCACCCAGAGTGTGAATCTGACATTGTCTTTTGAGAAGTGGTATGACAAAACAGAATGGTATTTCGAAACGTTTTTTATTAAACAAATATTTTGCATGTTGGCAATGTGTACTACCAAGAAAGAGGACTATTAACAAGTCTTTAGCCAATGCTTTGTTGCCAAAATATAGTCTTGGTAATGGGAACCTGATTACTGCCTACTCTTCTTTGAGATCGGGCTTGAAGCCTTGAGCTTCCCACCATTATGAGTTATGACTAAATGTCCAACAAATGCTAGTAATCATTTAGTAGTGATCCCAGACGATTTATCAAAATTGAGAGAGTGGAGATATAGACTCCATCAAGGTGCTAATTTGTGCAAATTTTGATGCAATTCAGGATTGACGTTATGTCTTTTTTGGAACATCATTGCAACTACAGCAGCATGGATTAAAGGGGAAGGTATGGCTGAGCAGTACCTTATAGTTTGTCTTGTTGATGAACTGATATGGTTTGACACTTTGTTTTTGACGGTTATATGGTTTGACACTTAAAGGCTGTTCCTTCTATAGGTGTTATCATCTGGTTGCTAGCCATTATCTACTTTATCTCTGGTGTCCCTGGGGCCTATGTGTTATGGTATCGGCCGCTTTATAATGCGATGAGGTTGTGCATATGCTTCTTTTTTGTTGCTTATATATCATGTATTATGTTTTGCATCTTATACCACTGAATGCATGATACAGGACTGAAAGCGCTTTGAAATTTGGATGGTTTTTCCTGTTGTACTTGGTAATATCCTTACCATCTAATATTACTCCTCCAGACATATATTGTTGATATTCCATTCATCGCTAATCAACTTCCCTTCCAGGTCCATATACTATTCTGCATCTGGTCAGCTGTTTCTCCCCCATTTCCCTTCAAAGGAAAATCTTTTGCGTAAGTATTACATGTATCACTAAAACTTTTTATGTTTGTGCCATGCATGAATCTTCACTAGTCTTAGCATATACTCCCTCCGTTTTTTAATATAAGATGTTTTAGCATTTGTCCACATTCACATGTACCTAAATGTATCTAGGCACATTTTATTGTATATATTCACTCACTTTAGTATGTATCTAGACAACATGTGGAATACCTTAAAAATCTTATGTTTAAAACGGAGGGAGTACTTGTGCATTTGATCAAAGGTACCACTATAGGCAAAGCCGTTCTGGGCTGTTTTGTTACATTTCCATGATTATTAGGGTACCTGGACCAATCCTATTGCTGCTCTAAACTGTTTTATGTTAAGAACGTTAAATCACTGGTTCTTAGATATCATCTCCTCTAATGTACAGCTTGTTTCAGTTATGTATATTCTAATTGCCTATCTTGTTTCTGTTATTACAGTGGGTTTTTACCGGCAATTGATGTCATAGGCAACAGTGTTATTGTGGGGGTAAGTATTCACGCCTTCAACTCGCATCAGTCTGATTCGAGATAATTTTGCACGGTTTTGGGTACATGTTCACAGAATGCCCTTCAACTTCCGATAGTCTGCTTTTCTGGGTGCTTGATGAAGTTGTTGAATATAAATATAGTGTCTAGCCCTTTCCATCAGTTCGGACTTATGGTCTAGATGGCTAGTGCAGCAATTCTATATAAGCATCTTTCATGAATCAGACTTAGTTATGCAATGAGTCTTGTTTAGTTGACTAGTCATTTAAATTGTTACACACTTTCTTTTGGCAGATATTTTACTTCGTTGGATTTGGACTGTTCTGCGTTGAATCACTGCTCAGCATTGCTGTCATCCAGGTGCGTTTATAACCTTTTGTTGTGCGTTCTGTTTTCTTCCCCAAGAGGGATTTTCTTTCTGAACTTCGTCATATGAAATGCAGCAAGTCTACATGTACTTCCGTGGAAGTGGAAAAGCTGCAGAGATGAGACAAGAGGCAGCACGCGGTGCTATGCGATCAGCCTTTTGAGAGAGCAGCCTTGATGAATGGAAGAGAACACAGGCTGATGGTGTCTTGTACATCCCTATACATATCGCAGCGTCGCCGAGAATACTTGTAGCTAAGGATTGTATGGCCTCTTGTAATATATTACCAGTGTTATCTAGGTCCAGATGTGCTTGTAGGTAGCTTAATCTTTTGAGAGTAGACATGCCTACCTTTTTTAAAAAACTTTGTGAGGGGACTTGCCTACATCAACTTCCAAGATCACAATTCTGACGAGCTTGGTTGTTCTTTCATGGAATATAAGTATTGTTAGTATATGAGAAGTTACTGCTTGATCGTGTTAATACAAGTTTACTGTCCATACAAAGCTGAAGAACCTTATTGCATTACACAATAAATATATCTAGTCCACTTTAGCCCAGAACTCTGAAAGCCTAGCATGACATTGAGAATGAAATAAATATACCACTTAAAACAAATGGAAGAACTACCGCATAAAACAAATGAAACTGGAGAAAACAAATCTAAAGCTGAGATTTTATACTTTTGGCGCCTCTATTTGCTGTTCAGGGCAGGCTGTGCATGCTGCACCTTGGCCCCGAATCCGCACTTCCTGGTGAGCATGCCCCATGACCTCCTGGGCTTTCCGAGCCGGCGGATCTCCTGCTTCATGCACATGCACTCTTTCTCCAGCTCCGACACCCTCGCCTTCACGTCGGTGATGCCCTCGCTCCCCTTGCCGTCGGGGGTGACGACGAGGGCTTCGTCCTGGCCGCTGTCCGCCACGTTACTGCCCTTGGGGACGATGGCGCCGGCGTTGTTGCCCGGGTGGTGCGGGTGCGCGCCGTCGTTGTCGGACACGAAGAACCAGCCTGCGATGGAGGTCCGGAGGCGGAGCTGCTCGAAGAAGAGCACCTGCACCACCACCCGCAGCGGGAGGCGCTCGTTCTGCGCCGCGTGCGTGCACGCCTCCAGCGACAGCTTCTGGCAGTTCATCAGCCGGCACAGCTGCTCCCGCTCCGACTCCGACAGCCACGGGTGAGACTGCACACAACTGAAGTGTTAATTTCATTGCAAAAAAAGAGAAGAGTGAAATGTTAATGCAGCAAATTGATGGTGTTTGTCAGGGTGTCACCTTGAGGTATATGTCCATGGCGCGATAGATGCCATCGTCGACGGGCCGCGCGTAGTCGGGCACGACGGCGGCGAGCGCCTGGAACTTGGGCAGCTTGAGGTTGGCGTCCGGCGCCACCTCCGCGAGGTACCCGTCCATGAGCTTGGCCACCATGGCGACCGGAGATACGGCGGGCGGCGTCCCCGCGGTCTGCATGGGCGCCCCCAGCCCCAGCTGGCTTCCCTGATCCTCCACCGCCAGAGCAGCCGGCGACGTGTACCCGGTGCCCAGCCCTCCGTCCGTGGACGACATGAAGTAGTCCAGTATCCTTTGCACGCAGTCGATGTCGTACAGCGTCTCCACGGTGTAGCCGAGGTTGGGCACGAGCAGATCCTCCAGGCACGCGTCCTCCAGCTGCGCCCCGATGCGGCGCTCCAGGTTCTCCCGGCACAGAGGGCTGGCGTGCAGGAGCATGGCGGTGCGGAGCAGGCCGAGCAGGAACCTAGTGGACGCCACGCCCTTCTTCGCCGGCAGCAGCGCCACGATCTCCTCCAGGAAGTACCTCTGGTCGCCCTCCGAGACGCCGCCGCTGGAGGCGCGCGGGGTCACGCTGCGGCTCCCGGCGTTGCTGGTGGCGTTGCTGAAGCTGGCGTTGCGCTTGAGGCCCGGGAGGAGCCGGCCCGCGTAGAACATGATGGCGCCCGCGATGCTCTCGGCGCGCATGCTCTTGGCCTCCATCGCCTGGACCAGCCGCTTGAACATTGGCAGGCTGAGGAACGACACGTCCTCGTACCACCAGTCCATGGCCGCGGACGCGCCGCGCGGCGTGTCGCCCGTGCCGATGCCGTTCCAGAGCACATCCCTGTCGAGGCTGGCGTTCTTGTGCGGCGCGGCGCCGTAGGCTGCGGCGTCGGAGGCGCAGGCCTTGGAGGCGAGCGCGGTGATGCAGCGGGAGACGATGTGGAGGTCCTCGGCGGCGGGGAGGACGTCCTCGCAGGTCTCCAGCGCCTTGATGGAGTCCTTCCAGTTGGCGAGCACGTCGGTGAGGAACGACTCCGCCTGCGCGATGAGGTTGCCCTCCGCGTAGTCGTCCGTCATGCCCAGGTACTCGGCGGCGCACCGGAGGCTGACCACGTTGAGCGCGTTGAGCTCGATCTTGACGTCGTAGCAGAAGCGAGCCGCCAGCTCGAACGCCTTGGCGCCGCCCGGGATGTCGTCCAGCTGCAGCGTGCACATGCCGCCGTCGTCCGACGACGAGTCTGGATGGTACTCGCTGATCAGACGCTGCAGAACGCCGCTCCGGCTCAGCAGCGGGAACTGCACGCTCCAAACAAACATGAGCTCGATCGGAAGTTTGGTTGACGAATGCGATAATGTGACGGTGATTCAGAGGTTGCTAACCTTGTGGAGATAGAAGGACATGTCTCCTACTTCTACGACAACATCGCTCTCAAGCTCGGTCATACTTCTCCTGGGGAAAGGTTCAGATGGAACGTGTAAGAACATAGGAAATACTATCAAATTCAAATGATCAAATCGGCATGCGTGCTCGTATGTTCAAATGATCTACTCACTCCGTTCCAATAAGTGTCTCAAATTTGTCCAAAATTGAATGTATCTAGACATGTTTCATATATAGATACATCCACTTTTGAACAAACTTGAAACACTTATTTTTGGATGGAGGGAGTATTTTCTTTCAGAAGGCAACATGGACTGTCCACATGCTTATGTGGGTAACGGAATGGAATAAAAACAGGAAAAAAGCACCTAAATCTAACAATAATGCAATTGTAAAACAAGAAGACGAAAAAAGAAATTCACAAAAAAATTCGTTTGAACAAAACACGTTAAAAAACTACTCGAGCTCGTGGGAATGAGCGGGAAAAGGTGGTTGATTAATTCTTATGAGCGGAGTCGGAGACTAATCCTCGGGAATTTGGTTTCATCATCCGTACGATCTAAAGAATTTATGTACTCCATATGACATTTCTTTGAGAATTGTGATCAGAAACATGGTTTTGGGTACCGGTTGGAAAATCCGTTTACTCGTCGGTAATCAGACATCCCGAGCATCCTCTGGAAATAGTCATACCGGATGAAAAGTCACAAAAAAAATAATTTTTGATGGATCTCTTGGTAAATGGTTATAATGTGAACCAAAAAATTGAAATTACAAATTCGTGGTCAGGATTTTTCGATAATCACGATAACCGGATAACCAAAACAAAACGGTATACTAGGACATCTTTTGGTTTTAATCAGGAAAAATCGCTGGAATAGAGAAAGATCCAAACGTACACAGGGAGTTAGCTATTGAATTGACGCATTGCAAAAGGAAAGTCGGAATGGAGATGATAATTAACCATGTGAGGCCTTCGAGGACGAATATATCCGGCTTGGAACCCAGCTTCATTGTCACCATCGTCTTCTCCACCACCTAGCCAGAGGATCTACACGTCCCTCGGACTGAAGGAGAGGGAGGTTCTCTGTTTACTGGATCTGAACCCTGCTGAGAGGGAGATGGCCTCTGTCAATTTACTGATCTAAAGGTAACTTTTTTTTGGAGGAAACGGAAGCCGAGGGAAGGAGGCGAGCACGGATTTATTAGCAGATGAGATGTGGCGGTTGCGCATGAGCGAGGTGGCGCGCGCGCAGGGAAAGGTGCGACAAGGAATCGATGCATGCATGGACGAAACAGTTCAAAGCTTTGGCCCTGGTCTCAAGGGGAGAGGCGTCAGCGGACCCTAGCGTTTCCTCTTCGTCACTTGGCAGCTTGCATGAAGTGTCTTTTACTAGTGAGTGAGGTGTTTTTGGCACCCGAGATCCGGTGCTCTCGGTGATTTAAAATATTCGAAAATCTTTTTTACATCTATACATACACATTTGTCATATGAGTAGAGTTTTGCTAGATAATACTACGTTTTTGCTCCCAAAGATAAGAAAAACGTGTATCTACAAACCCAAAACATAACTCATTTTTTCTTTTTACATTTGTGTTTTTTGTGCATGCAGCATCTGAGCAAATATTTCGATGCAATTTGTAATATTTAGTACATGATTTTACTCAGATTTTTTGTGACCTAAAAATTAACTCTTCAATTTTTCATTAGATTAAGAATGTCAAATGTTTAAACTCTTGGCATAAGACATGAAAAATATATGAACTTTTTTATTATGTGAAAAGCGTTATCGCTTCACCGAAAGTTGCTATTTCATCGTACCTCGTCACACCCTCTATGCTAAAGACTTATGAACAAACCAACGGTTTGTCAACCCTATATGTGAAGCATTACTAAATGGTTGTTTGGATACCGAGAATTAACCACCAGTTTTCAGATAAACGAGTTTTAATAAGATTTTTAGGAAAACGGATTTGCTAACTTTTCTGTTAAGAAAAGGCATGCATAAAATTTGGTTTGGGTCAAGAGGCTCTAAAATAAGTTTTGCCATTATTTGGATTGGATATCAACATTCAAAATTGTTTCTCTTTCTCATCGTCGACCATGCCGATAGTCAAGATGGTCGAGGTTGTTGCGCTGTTGCTGCGACACCGTCCGAGGACATGCTACTTGGCCTGTCTGCACTGGACGTGTCGTGCTCCTCTTCAAAGACGCTGACAACAAGCTCATTTTGTGATCCGTCCACGACTCCCTCATGGCCAGGGAGGGACCACCCCCCCCCCCCCCCCCCCAACATGTAGATTTTCTTCGTAAACTCCGTACTAAACATGCTTGTAATGAGTGTTCTAAGCCATGTTTTCCCCTCCAACAAAACTCTGCCCCCTCAAATCCAGGTCTCTGGTCATGGTCACACTCACGCCGTCACGCTCACACGCTCCCCTAGCTGTCAGGAGGATCGGCATGTCTTATAGGTTGCTTCGACCGGCTCGGATGATTGCATGGCGGTTTGTCGTTGTTGATATGGACGATGTGGATGCTGGGGGAGGGGGGGGGGGGGGGGGGTCGTACACAAGGTTGACGATTTTCTGTAGGGTACGCCAGGTGATCCTAACCAACCAATTCCGTCCTTCTCTTGTGCTTCACATCAACACCGCCGGCCGGCGCTGGGGTTTGGCGACCACACTCCATACATGAGGTCTTCCTCAGCATCTCGTCGGACCAGCCGAAACACCTCGTCCGCATCTCTCGCCTTCATCTTAAAGACATTGCATCATGAGCTCTTCTAATCAGAACACTCCCGTCAACCTCCACCATGTTGCCAGAGACAGAGACGCTCACATGGCTAATGCACTTCTCAAAGATATTAGAGGCCACGAACACATGATGGTCATCCTGGATAAACGGCGTTGGAGGCGATGTTTTGATGAGGTCAAGTATAGCTAAAAGGAGTTGTCACAAAAAACATCTGGTATCCGTTTTCCAAAAAATGCAGATTTTGGGTGTTAATGAAATTAAGTTATGCTTATCCATGAATTTTTTGGACAATCGAAACAAAGTATTAGTTAGTTAGGCCTTGAGATGCGTGAAGGGGTTACGGTGCAGAAAACAATAATTTTTCTAGCGAACGAAACCCTAACTAGACAGGATCTATCTATCTAGTACATGCGATAACGGTGGCGGAACGGGTTACATTACCTCCATGTAGACCGATAGCGGGGATTACGCTCCCGCACAAGCGTTGACGATGAAGTCGTACGTAGCCGACCTTGAGGTCACGAAGAACTTGCCGCGATGTCCAAGTCGATGACGCCGGGGTGTCGATGATGATCTGCGTCGACGGGCGTCGGGCGGAAGAAGACAGAGCGCCAGCACCGGGGCTGGTGCGCCGGCAGCAGAGGGAAGGGAGGTGCGGCGGCTGCAGGGGCAAGACGACGTCGCCCAGGCTACTCAAAAGGAGTTACCTCCGAGCACTCACAAACATACGGAATTAGCGACAACCCCCGGTCATTCAGATCCAGCTGAAATCGCAGGGGTAGATCTTATCTGGAATTCCGCAGAGCAACGGGGCTCTGCGGTATAGCTTAGGTGGAGAGAGGGGGCAAAACGGGCGGAGAAACAGCTCGGCCGGCCTGCATACAATTAATTGTATTTTCCAATGAATTAAATCAATTAATATGCCTTGCTATATAAAGGGGGAAGGGGGTGTGCAAACCCCTTGGCTCCCCCATGTGGGACTAAAGGAGGAGAGGGGAGGGGGGGTTCGGCCGAACCCCCCTTGGGCTTTCCTACTCCTAGTCCAACTCGGACTAGGAGGCCCAAGCCTCCCTTCCTTGTGGGGTGCGGCTCCCCCCTCTTGGGCCCTCTTAGGGCCCATGTAGGTGGGAGCCCCCTTTTTCCTTTATTTAATTAATATTAAATTAATATAAAATTCCCATTAATTCATAATTAATATATTTATATATAATTCAATATCCCATGACTCCGAAACTATTTCGGAACCACCCGAACAACTTTCGGACATTCCCGGAACCATTCCATACCTCCTCGGAACTCCTTCCGGACCACCGGAACTCTTTCCGGATCATTTCTCTCTCTCCAACAAAGTCCTATAATATTCCAGAACCTATCTCCTAGCGTCGCTAAGACCTTAAGTTTGTTACGCTACGGTTCGAGAACACTCCAGACATGGTCGAGACACTCCGCTCACCAATGACCGTCAGGGATACCTGGAAGTATATGACGACCCCTGTGCATTCCACGAATATCGTCGTTGAACCATAAATGTGACATTCATTCCCTTTGTCTCTGCGATACTACCTTGTCCGAGTTATGATCGTAGACACACCGATGTCTTTTGTTGTATCTCGTTACCGACGAAGGTTATTAACTCGTCTGCGATATTACATCCCCATGACCTAGTCATAAGCTGCGCAGCTATATAGATGCAATATCACCGAGTGGGCGCAGAGTATCTTTCCATTACAAGAATGAACAAATCCCGCTCTTGATCCTTACGTCTTGATGCTCTTTCGGAATACCCAAGATGGACACCCTTATTGTCATGCTATATAAGACACAACGTTTGATGCTCTCAAAGCATCCCTACGAAGCATTAATAAGTACGGTCTCACGGTCTAAGGAATAAGCTATCATACTCTTATCTATTGCAAATGACAAACATCGTAATACGATCTTATTGCAATACTTTGCGTATGTCCATCACCTTATTCAACTAACAAGATGACCCCATTGTCAACCGACGTCATTGTTCTTGATCGGGAATCTCGATCAACTGTTGCCCAATGGACTAACTCATATAGAGGCTTGCTAGGGACCTGGTTGTCTATGTATCACACGTGCATTAATAATTCCGATTAATACAGTTATAGCATAATACACAAACCTATTATAAACTTATGCGATAATGCAATAAACACTACTTATTTATTTGCCTCTAGGGCATATCTCCTTCAGTCTCCCACTTGCACTAGAGTACAAATAAACTAGCTGCATTTTACTTTATCAGAATCCCTTATCAAATAAGAATCATTTGATAATGCTTGCTTGTGGAAAAGTGTTACTGCACAATCCATGATTGTACATGCTTTTGTGATTCACTGACATCAACTTGCTTGATATCACCATGTTATCCAACAACATATATGCAAATACCATAACTAAGTGAGACTTACGTTTCCCAGCTCTTACTCTGATTATACTAACCAGATATCTGCCCTGAAAAACACACTCAGCCATACAGAGCCCCTTGTAACAATTACAAACTCGCGATATCTACAAACTTTCACACCAGTGCAGAAAACTTGACATTCTAATGTCAGTCAACAACTAACACACCTCTACTTCCAGTAAATTCTAAATTTACTTTCATAACTGCTCTTCTTCCAAGAACATCGGTTATACTTCATCGAGCGGATAATATGGTTTCTGTATGATGTCTAATATTACATAATAGACCCACGTGTCATACAACCATTACTTTCATGCATCATTACTCTTAATGATCAATTGGATTCCAAAAGACCATCCTTTTGATTCTATTCTGACTCCTCAGATATAATCCAAAACAACTCGACTAACTATTTAAAATTCCCGTTCTATTTCAAAATAGACACTAACTTTCAAATAGTTTCACAACTTCATCCTATTCTATTTGTACAGTTTCACAATGTGTTAACTACACAATATGAATTCGACTCCCACTCAAATTATGTCTCCACATATTTGACAACACGAGCTCCCACTCAAAAACGTGTCATCCACATATTTGAGTTCCTGAGCTCCCACTAAAAATATGTTCTTTACATATTCCACCTGAGTAAACTAACTATGACTCCCACTTAAATCGACATTTTGGTCTAACCAAAATCATTGATCTATTATCAATTCGAATACAAACTCCAGTAATACACTAACACAAATCCCTCAGACTTCAAGCATGTCTACATAAATGTAGTCAGCAAATTTGATCTTGTGCAAGACACATTTCTTGACAAGACATGCTCCCGCGTCTTTCTTATAGTCACATTTCTCATATAACACCTTATATGACGATTAAACAATCTTATTCCTCTAATAAGAATTGCAGCAACAATTACTCTCTTAATCCTTTCAAATGCAACTTTGGATTTCCAGGCTCAAAAAGCCTTTGTTCGTATTCCGATATTTTCTCAACTTTCTTTGTATTCATAAAGTGCACCTTGATCTGTCAACAAGATCCGAAACACTTAATACAGTGCTGTGACCCGACAGCAATATTAAATATAACAGCACTTTATTTAGAAGTTTCTTTCATGAAAATATTATGATCTTTATGAAGAGGATTGCAAGCAGAAAACAATTTTCTAGTCTCCCTCACTCGTAATCACCAAATTTTCATTAGCAGACATATACTCTTTGGAACACCTTCCATCATAGGTCTGACACTTTATTCCAAACTTCCAATTCCAATCCATAAACCATAATTCGAAAAATTATATTTTCCTCGGAATTACATAGACAACAAACTAAGTTTTGTTTCTATTTGGTTTTGGAATACACTCCCATTAAATGCGAGCATCCTACAAAGAACCATTCATGTATATTCCGAATTATCGTTTAATCATATACATGTCGACACTACTGTCGATCTCATGAATTCTTGTTGAGAAAAACATCTATTTTCTAAAGTGGACATCGACTATAATGTTTCGAACGTATTAGGAGTTTCTAAGACCGATTCTGACAGACGATACCTTATTTAAAATAGAGCATAATTATAATTCCCCATATATCACTATATATGACATTATAATTTTGTGAAACGAATTTCCACAAGTCTTTGTGTTGAAACCATAATTCAAAAATATTGTCCTTTGATCGAATCATGTGAATACAATGTTCACTAATCTTTCTTCTGAAAAACCCCATTTGATCTATTATCAAATTAATTTCAGACTCCATAATTTATCGGGCAAATACTCCTATTTACCAAAATCATGGAAGAATTCGGATCAAGTAGTAAACACCATTAATTAATCATTAAAAATGACACTCAATTAATTTCCGCTAGTATTGCAACTTCAATACTTGATTTCAAGCTCAATCAACTCAGCACTCGAAATACTTAAATGGACCAAAAACATCCATTACTTCTTTCATTGCTTTTATGACTAAACTCGACGGTGTTTGTTCTAGTAATAGAACTCTTATTCATGTGACATGCTATTTTATCATTTCTACAATTATGAATACTTATCATACAATCAATGTAACTGAGATGTGGAATCTTTATTCATAAGATAAAACAACTGACTTGTTCCATAACATAAAACAACTGAACTTGTCTTATTACATGAATAACTTTGTCTTGCAACAATCAAGACACACACACTCGCTCACTATTACAAAAGATCGTATCAAAAAACTATTAATGATAACTATGATAACTTGAGGACGTGAACACCAAAAGGCCATCAACTCCTTGACTACCAGCTTCAGCGCCAGGTCACATCAAACTGCGCCGCATATATGTGATAATCAGGACCTGTTTCACAAACAGAACAAGTATCAAATACTTCATCATATACCAAGGGCGAATTAATAATCCTGCATATATCAAATATATACCTGTAGCATCGAAGATCTCTCCTTCGATGGAATCAACCTTTAGAGATTGGAACTCACGTATGAACTTGTAGAAGTTCATATCGTCGGCTTTCAAAATGTACTTGCGCACATGCTTCTCATAGCTAGGAGGTAGAGATATCAGGACAGTCCGAATGGCACAGGAATCTGCCATCCAGTAATCGAAGACCATCGTCAGCTGGAAGTAGATGTCATACAATCTCTTCAAATGTGTCTTCAGACAGGTATGCTCCTCCATGTGAATGGTCTGGAACATTCTAAGCTGCCTGAATTGCTCACGCTTTAATTCATCTCCGAAGTGTGTCTTTATCGCATCCATCATGACGCTTGGCTCCTTGCGTCGAAACAACTCTTTCAACTCGGGTGCCAGGCATACGGTCATGGTGATCTCCACTTCAATGAATATGTCTCGACGCCTACGGAAATCATCTTCCTCCTCCTCGCTAGCAGAATCTCCTGGTCCTTCTCCTAACGGTTCGTCGAGAACATATAGAATGTTGTTGTGTTCGAGAATGTTTCTAAAACCGCTGTACCATCTGATGAAGTTGGACCCGTCGGCTTCTAATGTAGCATCCGGGCTCTTGAGGAAGTAACCGAAGTATAGTTGCGTAGTCTACAGATGTGATCGTAAAAAGAGGTAAGGTAAAGTTTATAATATGTAGGTGAGTTTTAGTTTTATAATCTTATTATCTAAAAACACACCACACCAAGATTATTATCCCTGAAATAATAATGGCGATGACACGACCCCCATCCACTACACCACCCCCGATCATCACGGCCGGCAGCACAGCTTCAAAGGTGGACATAAAATGTCAATCACAACAACTCTGTGACTTGTGCTCGATCTTTCAATCTTCCCGTGTTCCGAGGCCATACCTCTGAGTATGCTAGGCTCTCCAATCAAACCTCGAAGACCCTGCGCGTGCAACATGGCTTACACCCACTGTATGCGAACGACGAGATGTGTGACACCCGATCATCACGTCCTGCCTCATAACGTAGAACTTTCTTGGTGGTGCGCAACGAGGGAGAACACAATTTTGGTATTTGCTAGGGATCATCCTATTTATGACGCTACCGTTGTATATCTAGCATATAAGCAATCAATAGGATGCACACACAACAGCACACAATAATGATGCAATGAAGTGTGATGTGACATGGTCGATGCGCCTGGACCTTCATGGCGCCATGTGCCTGGCCCCCGGCGCCCCGACATGGCTCCGAGTCTACAGATCCCTCCATTGCCTCCGACAGTACGAGTAATATCAAAACTTACCGAAACCATGTCACATAAAATAACGCCTCTGCAAAACAAAGTTAGACGCCTCTAGCTTTATTTAGTTTTGCAAGTTTTACGTGGCAAATAGGCTTATTCGTAAGAGAATCGCTTCCCTACCTACGAACTTTCTACCACAACGTCGATCGTATAATTGCATGTTTAAGCATCCCTTTCGGGCCCTCCATTGAAAATGCTTTGCCGACTAGAGAGAGAGAAACAGACACCCGCCAGCCACAGATACGGTGCAAGCCGTATGTCAGTAGTGGAACCAGTCTCGCGTAAGCGTACGCGTAAAGTCGGGCTGGGCCGCTTCAATACCGAAGGCATCGCAAGTGCACGCTAGAGGGTAGCAAATATAAGAAAAACACCCTCATTCAACATGAGTTCTAACCGTACCAGCAGTACTACGCATAGATCGGCTCTGATACCACTGAAGGGGTTACGGTGCAGAAAACAATAATTTTTCTAGCGAACGAAACCCTAACTAGCCAGGATCTATCTATCTAGTACATGCGATAACAGTGGCGGAACGGGTTACATTACCTCCATGTAGACCGATAGCGGGGATTACGCTCCCGCACAAGCGTTGACGATGAAGTCGTACGTAGCCGACCTCGAGGTCGCGAAGAACTTGCCGCGATGTCGAAGTCGATGACGCCGGGGTGTCGATGATGATCTGCGTCGACGGGCGTCGGGCGGAAGAAGGCAGAGCGCCAGCACCGGGGCTGGTGCGCCGGCAGCAGAGGGGAGGGAGGTGCGGCGGCTGCAGGGGCAAGACGACGTCGCTCAGGCTACTCAAAAGGAGATACCTCCGAGCACTCACAAACATACGGAATTAGCGACAACCCCCGGTCATTCAGATCCAGCTGAAATCGCAGGGGTAGATCTTATCTGGAATTCCGCAGAGCAACGGCGCTCTGCGGTATAGCTTAGGTGGAGAGAGGGGGCAAAACGGGCGGAGAAACAGCTCGGCCGGCCTGCATACAATTAATTGTATTTTCCAATGAATTAAATCAATTAATATGCCTTGCTATATAAAGGGGGAAGGGGGTGTGCAAACCCCTTGGCTCCCCCATGTGGGACTAAAGGAGGAGAGGGGAGGGGGGGTTCGGCCGAACCCCCCTTGGGCTTTCCTACTCCTAGTCCAACTCGGACTAGGAGGCCCAAGCCTCCCTTCCTTGTGGGGTGCGGCTCCCCCCTCTTGGGCCCTCTTAGGGCCCATGTAGGTGGGAGCCCCCTTTTTCCTTTATTTAATTAATATTAAATTAATATAAAATTCCCATTAATTCATAATTAATATATTTATATATAATTCAATATCCCATGACTCCGAAACTATTTCGGAACCACCCGAACAACTTTCGGACATTCCCGGAACCATTCCATACCTCCTCGGAACTCCTTCCGGACCACCGGAACTCTTTCCGGATCATTTCTCTCTCTCCAACAAAGTCCTATAATATTCCAGAACCTATCTCCTAGCGTCGCTAAGACCTTAAGTTTGTTACGCTACGGTTCGAGAACACTCCAGACATGGTCGAGACACTCCGCTCACCAATGACCGTCAGGGATACCTGGAAGTATATGACGACCCCTGTGCATTCCACGAATATCGTCGTTGAACCATAAATGTGACATTCATTCCCTTTGTCTCTGCGATACTACCTTGTCCGAGTTATGATCGTAGACACACCGATGTCTTTTGTTGTATCTCGTTACCGACGAAGGTTATTAACTCGTCTGCGATATTACATCCCCATGACCTAGTCATAAGCTGCGCAGCTATATAGATGCAATATCACCGAGTGGGCCCAGAGTATCTTTCCATTACAAGAATGAACAAATCCCGCTCTTGATCCTTACGTCTTGATGCTCTTTCGGAATACCCAAGATGGACACCGTTATTGTCATGCTATATAAGACACAACGTTTGATGCTCTCAAAGCATCCCTACAAAGCATTAATAAGTACGGTCTCACGGTCTAAGGAATAAGCTATCATACTCTTATCTATTGCAAATGACAAACATCGTAATACGATCTTATTGCAATACTTTGCGTATGTCCATCACCTTATTCAACTAACAAGATGACCCCATTGTCAACCGACGTCATTGTTCTTGATCGGGAATCTTGATCAACTGTTGCCCAATGGACTAACTCATATAGAGGCTTGCTAGGGACCTGGTTGTCTATGTATCACACGTGCATTAATAATTCCGATTAATACAGTTATAGCATAATACACAAACCTATTATAAACTTATGCGATAATGCAATAAATACTACTTATTTATTTGCCTCTAGGGCATATCTCCTTCAGTCTCCCACTTGCACTAGAGTACAAATAAACTAGCTGCATTTTACTTTATCAGAATCCCTTATCAAATAAGAATCATTTGATAATGCTTGCTTGTGGAAAAGTGTTACTGCACAATCCATGATTGTACATGCTTTTGTGATTCACTGACATCAACTTGCTTGATATCACCATGTTATCCAACAACATATATGCAAATACCATAACTAAGTGAGACTTACGTTTCCCAGCGCTTACTCTGATTATACTAACCAGATATCTGCCCTGAAAAACACACTCAGCCATACAGAGCCCCTTGTAACAATTACAAACTCGCGATATCTACAAACTTTCACACCAGTGCAGAAAACTTGACATTCTAATGTCAGTCCAACAACTAACACACCTCTACTTCCAGTAAATTCTAAATTTACTTTCATAACTGCTCTTCTTCCAAGAACATCGGTTATACTTCATCGAGCGGATAATATGGTTTCTGTATGATGTCTAATATTACATAATAGACCCACATGTCATACAATCATTACTTTCATGCATCATTACTCTTAATATATGCAATGCATTCATGTTCATACACACATGCATAAATTATGGGGGAGTTTGCTCTATATATGTGGATGGACTAACATCACATACCTTTGTAGTATTTGATGTTAGTGCAACCATTCTTGTTCGTTAAATTCCATATTATAAACCCTCTCAAAAGAGATTGTCATCAATTACCAAAATGGGGGAGATTGAAAGAGCATTTTCCCACATGTGTGGTTTTGGTAATTGAATGACAATCTCTATGGACTAATGTTTGCATTGAGATATCCTTATAGATCTTGTCCATGGAACTGTGGAGTTTATGTGTTGAACTCTTGAAGCTCATGTGTTGAGTGAAGCTCATCGTCGCTATCTTTCCAACAAAATTGGTCTCACCTCATTTGGAGTTCATTTGCAAAAGTTATAGCATTTGTTGGAACCTTACTCTTCTTTGTGGAGTTGGCTATCTCATCCCATGGTTCCTAGTCTACCTTTTTGGATGAGATAAACCTTCGAGCATGCTTGTTTGATTTATTTCTTATGCTCATTGGTTTAGCCTTGACCTTGATTTCATTTGATATCTTTTTGGTTTCTCCAATCATGTGTTGGTTTGAGTCTTTTGATACAATGAGGACAAATCCTTCTCTTGCCACACTCTTGTGTAGCTTCTTGATTTAATTGGTGTTTTGTCCAAATTGTATCTCGCTTGGTTCTTGAAAGTTTTGTGCATGCATATTTACTATTTGTATATCTTATGGCATGTTTACTTTCGTTGATCCAATATATAGGATAAACTCCATCGAATCCTAAATGGCTAAGATGTGCATGAAATGCTATTTCATATCAATATGCACATATTTATGCGGAGTTTGTCCTATGTATTGTAGTTGCACTAACTACTTTGGACCCAATTAGTTTGGGTACCATTGTGTACTTGATTTGTTTTAGGTACATGGGAGATGCATTGGAAGCTTGTCTCGTTTTAAAGAAGATGTCTTCACCATGTGCTTCTTGGAGCCAAGCTTGGATGATTGTGAACTCTCATCTTCTACACCGTCAATGCTATCTCGGTAACAAGTATCTAACTCATGCACTTACTTCTAGCTCTCAACCTTTTGTAGGTTGTTCTTTGGCATGAGTTTCACTAAGTTGCATTTGATTTTGTTTTTGCAAAGTTTCTTTCAAAACATCTTCATTGCAAATGTGAGTTAGCCGGGATGATTAAACATCAAATGGAATATATATTTATATATAATCATTTTCATGATTCATGGATCCCCAATATGTTAATCTAGCAAATTCATTTCAAAGTCTCTCATGTGCAATATTGATGAATTCTCCTAAACCATTTGCCTTATGTGATATTTGTTTTGTGTCTCGAAGTATCCCAACTATCACTTATCCTATGTGGCTATTTGTGATGCTTTGAGAACTTGGTGTTGTAAGTTCATCTATACCCTTTAAGAATAATTTGAGCTATGTGCTTTGCTTTTAAGCAAAAATTCTTATCGGTGTATTTATGACTTCCTCTTGAATATCATGTGCTTGACCTTGTACCTACATTGTGTGTGCATGTTTCTTTGAGAACTTAGTGTCTACTTAGAAACTTATACACATGAGGGTAGTTACATATTTAATTGGTATTGAAAATCTTTAGTGATCACCTTTTACTACTTTCTTGATTCTTTGGTGATCTCTAATTGGCACAAGCTTTGTTTTTCTATTGGTTTCACATTGCCTCTTAATAAGCTTGTGATCCTATTTGACTTATCATCTTGGGTGTGCTTGTTTGCAAAATACATGATATGCACTATGTGCCTCATAATTTGAAAGACTATGATGTTGCTTAGGCTCATCCTTGTTTAGTCTCCTAAATTGCATTTCCATGTCACACCCATCCTTTCCCGGTTGAGCAAGCCTTTATTCAATCTTGCACCTTTTTGTGTTCAAAATTATCTAGGAGAGGATTCCATGTTATGCACACCATATTGAAATACAAATCTTTTCATTGTGCATGTACCTTGGGGAGTTCCCTCTTGATTTTTAGAACACTTGGTTGATCTTATCATAACATCTTCTTGTGCTCAATTGGTTTTTGGATCCCTTGATTCCTTGCTTGTTTGTGAATGCTTTCCCCCTTTTGCAATTGGTATCCTTCCAGTGGATTTCAATTGATATCTTTCTTGTGCATTTTTTGGATCCTCAATATAGTTTGATCCCCTTCATCTATTCATCATTGGATAAGTGCATTTTATTTCACTCATATAATGAGAAATGCATAAATCATGAAGGAGATCTTATTATGTTACCTTTCCAAAGCCTTTCGCCCATTTCGGCAATTGTTGCCAATGGGGGAGAAGTTTTGGAGGGTTGTATGAAATTGGCTTTTTACTTTGGTATCTTCTTAAGTATTTGCCTATTTGCCTTCCTTGCCTTTGCATTCATTGCTTGGTTTTATGTATATACACTAGTAGAAAACGAGCCTTTGGTTCACCCTTTTAGTCTCGGTTCATTTTTTGAACCCAGACTAAAGGGGTGAGATCCACACCGCTGGATTTGTGAGGGACCTTTAGTCCCGGTTCGTGTTACGAACCGGGACTAAAGGTTCACCGCATGCGGCAGCAGAGGCGGGCCCCAGCGCCAGAGACCTTTAGTCCCGGTTCGTAACACAAACCGGGACTAAAGGTCCTCACTTTATCAGCTTCTTCCACCCTTCTCACTCCATTTTTCCCACCGAGCCCGAGCTCAAAATCAGTTCCTCTCCATTTCTTCTCCATTTCCTCTCCCCAATACTAGATAATCCATAATATTTTACACCATTTGGCAAGATTGAAGCCACCCCACGGTTAGCATCTTCATCCTCTTTCCGGCATTGCTTATTTAGCTCATTTTGCTCATTTCAATTTTTTTGTGCAAGCAAGGTGTTCGATGTAATGCCTAAGTTATGATCTCATTTGTGTATATGTGCAATTTGTTCTCAAACTAAAATAATGATTTATGTGTTTTAGTGTGGTGAGGAGCCTTATCGACGTCGATCGCCCGCGCCGTCCCGTCACCACCTCGGTGAGCCTCTATATTTTATTTTATTTTATTTTAAAAACATAGCTTTTATGATTTAGATGCATAGTTACTACTTGAATAATTTTCTAACTTGTATTATATGTATAGTGTCATGGTTCTGATATCCGTCCCCGTCGGTCCTCGTCCGGTCTATGATTCGGATGTGGTATATTTTCAAAACTATTTATTTCATTCTATGTTTCTGACAATTATGGCGACCAACTTGACATAGAATTATTTTTATCTAGGAGGTAGTTGAACCAGAAATTGAACCTGACCCTATTGTCGAGTTTTTGGATAAAGAAAACAATGATTTGAAAGCAAAATTGAAAAGAAGTGAAGCTCTTTATCTTCAATGCTTAGAAGATAAGATGAAATTAGAGCTCAAACTTGCCGACGTGGTCGATGGTAACGAGATCAAGATGGATGCAATGCGCTTGAAGATAAAAAGGATTAGAAAATATGCCATTAATCGGGAGGCTTGATATCATTATGCTGTGGGTTCAGTATTTACCTTAGTTGCGATTTTGATCGCATTTGTTGTTGGATTTAAATTCTTTAGATAATTTTTATATTTGTTTCAGTTAATGTATGTTTTATGAGAACTATGTATTACCGCTTGTCAATACTCTACTCTTATTTTAATGGATGACATTGTATTAATTAATTTGCTCTTACATATTATTTATGACAGTAGTGTAATAATGGGGTTCGATATACTTTTATGTAATACAGATGAACCGACAATGGATGTACGGTGACCGATGTTGTCCTGAGTTCATTGATGGCATGCATAATTTTCTCCATATGGCTGAGGCAAACAAGCCGAAGAACGGTTTTATTCGTTGTCCATGTAGTGCCTGCAAGAATATGAGTGATCACTCTACCTCAAAAGTCATTCACTCACACCTCTTGCATAATGGTTTTATGCCTGGTTATTATTGTTGGACCAAGCACGGAGAAACAGGGGTTATCATGGAACAAAATGAAGAAGAGGAGGATAATGACAAGTATCCTTGGTTCCGTGATACTACAATGGGAGAAGACAAAACTGAAGAAGATCCCATTATTGATGAGCCCGACGATGATCTTCGTCGGGCCATTCGTGATGCACAAATGGACTGTGGAAGTGAAAACGAAAGGTTGAAGTTGGAGCGTATGTTAGCTGATCACGCCAAATTGTTGTACCCAACTTGTCAAAATGACCAGAAAAAGCTAGGTACCACACTTGAATTGTTGCAATGGAAGGCAGAGAATGGTACTTCTGACAAGGGATTTGAAAATTTGTTAAAAATAGTTAAGAAGATGCTTCCAAAGGATAACGAATTGCCGTCTAGTACGTATGAAGCAAAGAAGGTGGTATGCCCTCTAGGATTAGAGGTGCATAAGATACACGCTTGCATTAATGACTGCATCCTCTACCGCGGTGAGCACGAAAAATTGAATGCATGTCCTGTATGCGGTGCTTTGCGGTATAAGATCGGGCGAGATGACCCTGGTGATGTTGAGGGCGAGCCGCGCCCCAGGAAGAGGATTCCTGCAAAGGTGATGTGGTATGCTCCTATAATACCACAGTTGAAACGTTTGTTCAGCAATAGAGAGCATGCCAAGTTGTTGCGTTGGCACAAAGAAGATCGTAAAAATATTTGATGTTGAGACACCCCGCGGATGGGTCCCAGTGGAGAAAAATTGACAGAGAGTTCCCGACATTTTCAGATGACGCAAGGAACTTAAGATTTGGCCTAAGTACAGATGGCTTTAATCCTTTAGGAGAGCAGAGCTCCAGTCACAGCACTTGGCCCGTGACTCTATGTATCTATAACCTTCCTCCTTGGCTGTGCATGAAGCGGAAGTACATTATGATGCCCGTGCTCATTCAAGGCCCGACGCAACCTGGAAATGACATTGATGTGTACCTCAGGCCATTAGTTGAAGAACTTTTGTAGTTGTGGTGTGAGGAAGGTGTACGTGTGTGGGATGAGAACAAACTGGAGGAATTTGATCTACGAGCTTTGCTTTTTGTAACCATCAATGATTGGCCTGCTCTAGGCAACATTTCAGGACAGTCAAACAAGGGATACAATGCATGCACGCACTGTTTAGCTGAGACTGATAGTATACATTTAGGTAACAAGAATGTGTACCTAGGTCATCGTCGGTTTCTTGTACCCAAGCATCCGTTAAGGAAGAAAGGCAAGCATTACAAATGTGAGGCAGATCATCGGCCGAGGCCTACCCGCCCTTCTAGTTCTGCTATACATGATATGGTCAAGGATTTAAATGTAATCTTTGGAAAGGGTCCTGGCGGTCTCACTGTTCCGAATGACGCAAACAACCACGTACCCACGTGGAAGAAGAAATCTATATTTTGGGAGCTGCCATATTGGATAATGCTAGAGATTCACTCTGCAATCGACGTGATGCACGTGACAAAGAACATTTGTTGCAATTTGCTAAACTTCTTAGGCGTGTATGGGAAGTCAAAAGATGGGAAGTCAAAAAAAGGTACACCAAAAGGAAGGCAGACCCATCAACGTATGAGCGAAGAGATGCATCGAGACGATACTCATTCAGAGAATCAGCCAGGTCCTGCAAGCTACGCTCTTACTAAAGAAGAGAAGAAAATATTTTTTGAGTGCCTTCGCAGTATGAAGGTTCCATCTGGCTTCTCATCAAATATAAAAGGAATAATAAACATGGCAGAGCAAAAATTTCAGAATCTAAAGTCTCATGACTGTCACGTGATTATGACACAATTACTTCCGGTTGCATTGAGAGGGCTTCTACCGGAAAATGTTCGAGAACCCATTGTGAAGCTATGTGCATTTCTCAATGCAATTTCTCAGAAGGTCATCAATCCACTAACTCTAAAAAATTTAGAGAAGGATGTGGTCCAATGTCTTGTCAGCTTCGAGTTGGTGTTCCCACCAACCTTCTTTAATATTATGACGCACCTTGTAGTCCACCTAGTCGAAGAGATTTCTGTTCTCGGTCCTGTATTTTTACACAACATGTTCCCCTTTGAGAGGTTCATGGGAGTCTTAAAAAATATGTGCATAACCGGGCTAGGCCAGAAGGAAGCATCGTCAAGGGTTATGGAACAGAGGAGGTCATTGAGTTTTGTGTAGATTTTATTCCTGATCTGAAGCCGATCGGTGTTCCTGAATCACGTCATGAGGGGAGACTGCATGGAAAAGGCACCTTTGGAAAGAAAGCAACAATATGTCAAGACGGGGATTCTTTCACTCAAGCACACGACACCGTTCTACATAATTCCAGTTTGGTGGGTCCGTATGTCGAGGAACACAAGAATGTTTTACGCTCCAAGTACCCGGAGAAATCTGAAGATTGTATTGATGGAGAACACATGAAGACTTTCAGCAGTTGGTTAAAAAGACGTCTCATTAATGACACCAATGTTGAAGAACAGCTATACTTGTTGGCCACATCACCAGCTTCAACTATATTGACTTTTCAAGGGTACGAGATAAATGGAAATATATTTTACACAGCCAAACAAGATAAAAAGAGCACCAACCAAAACAGTGGAGTACGCTTTGATGCAACAATCTGCAACGGGACAAAGGACACATATTATGGTTACATAGAGGAGATATGGGAACTTGACTATGGACCTACTTTTAAGGTCCCTTTGTTCAAGTGCAAATGGTTCAACCTACGAGGCGGGGTAGAGGTAGACCCACGATACGGAATGACTGCAGTGGATCTCAACAATCTTTCGTACGAGAATGAACCATTCGTCCTAGCCAGTGAAGTTGCTCAGGTTTTCTATGTGAAAGACATGTCTACCCTACCGAAAAAAAGAAAAGATAAGCAAGCGAGTACATCATACGATGAGCCAAAGCGCCACATAGTTCTTTCAGGGAAAAGAGTCATTGTGGGAGTGGAGGACAAGACAGACATGTCAGAAGATTACGATAAGTTTCATGACATTCCGCCCTTTAAAGTCAACACTGATCCAAGTATCAAGTTAAATGAAGAAGATTGTCCGTGGTTACGGCGCAATCGGAAGAACAAGTAAACACTAGAGAGGGATATTATTGTTGATGTGTAATATCCGAATGTTTTGTATCAGAAGAACAAGTGAACTGAAGTATTTTGTAGATGCATGGAACAAAACACACGATTTCACCTGCATACAGCCCAACGGTGGCTCGTGAGTGCCTGCATATGAAATGCACCGTTGGACGTATGCAGGGAATCCGAATGCTTTGTATTCTGTCGATGAAGTAGAATGAGGAGACAATGACTGCCGGACATGTTCAAGAGGGGGCTATATATAGGGTCATGTGACTCACGAACTGGTCATGATAGTGCCCATCCAACATCTCAGAATCTCTCAAAAGAAACACATCTCTTCATCCAACGACTCACAAGTGCTTAAAAGAAACACACGATCCATGCGCTTCTTTAGTCCCGGTTGGTGTTACCAACCGAGACTAAAGAAGCACATGGATCGTGTGTTTCTTTCTAGTGCTTGTGAGACGTTGGATCTGAGGTGTGTTTCTTTTGAGAGATTCTGAGCTGTTGGATCAGCAGTATCACGACCACTTCGTGACCCACATGACTCGGTTGTTGTTACCAACCGGGACTAAAGAAGCACACGTACCTTATATATATCCCCCCTCCCGGACATGTTCAACACTCAGTGTCTACTCATTGTAGTTCATTTTGGCAGCACACGGGTAGCAGAGAGGACTCAGTGAAGGCTGAAGGTGAACCCTCCACTCGGCAGAGGCATCTCTGGGCAACCAGCGACAAGACGTCTCTGATGATCTGCGACCGTTTCAAACGGTTGCAGATCATCAGAGATGTCTTGTCGGACGGTTGTAGATCATCAGAGATGTCTTGCCACGGTCATTTGGCTTGGCTTGAAATGACCATAACTTGGTCATTTGGTTTGAAACTTCTAGATGTTCAAGGATTTCATTTTTTGAGGTGTTTATCATTTTTCCTAGCAACTAGTACACATATAAGGAGCCCATGCCAAAGGATTTGATTTTTTGAGGTGTTTATCACTTTATTACATTTTTTCTTAAAAACGATTAAAACGGTCGCTACGACTAATCATCGGAAGAGGTGATATTTTCTAGAACTATCAATGTTTCTGTGATATAACCACTAGTTGTGTACCTTAAAATGATTTTTCCAAAAGTTTCAGACCAAACTATCAAATAGTTGTAGTTCAAATTTGAATTACTTTCGATAAATCAACATAAACTCAATTAACTAGGGAAAATTAGCTATAATTCTAAGAAAAAACTCAAACTTGGGGATCATCCATCATATGTGCACCACTCTTAGTGAAAAATAGTTGGGTGCCATTTGGAATCATATTTTCTGTACTCACTTCACAAAAAACCTCATTTTTTGCACTCAAAAAAAGGAAAATGATATTTATGAAAATAATTTGAAGAATCCCTTTGGCATGGTTGTTTAATATACCAATATGCACCTATGTGTGGAGTATGAGATCTTTATCACAAACTATGTCGTCGAAATGACCATAACTTGGTCATTTGGCTTGAAACTTCTAGATGTTCATACATGATAGACCTTTTTGTGAAGACTTTTTTTGCAAATGTAGGCAAAAATCAAGTTTATCATTTTTCCTAGCAACTAGTACACATATAAGGAGCCCATGCCAAAGGATTTGATTTTTTGAGGTGTTTATCACTTTATTACATTTTTTCTTAAAAACGATCAAAACGGTCGCTACGACTAATCATCGGAAGAGGTGATATTTTCTAGAACTATTAATGTTTCTGTGATATAACCACTAGTTGTGTACCTTAAAATGATTTTTCCAAAAGTTTCAGACCAAACTATCAAATAGTTGTAGTTCAAATTTGAATTACTTTCGATAAATCAACATAAACTCAATTAATTACGGAAAATTAGCTATAATTCTAAGAAAAAACCCAAACTTGGGGATCATCCATCATATGTGCACCACTCTTAGTGAAAAATAATTGGGTGGCATTTGGAATCATATTTTATGTAC
Organism: Poa annua; assembly: GCA_026929855.1. Lineage (NCBI taxonomy): Eukaryota > Viridiplantae > Streptophyta > Magnoliopsida > Poales > Poaceae > Poa > Poa annua. Next base: position 115,535,863 of record CM049428.1, on the reverse strand, counting down.
TTACTTCACAAAAAACCTTAAAACATAGAAAATAATATTTATGATATAATTTGAAGAAATCACCTTGGCATCTTAAAATGTTAGAAAATATAAAACAAAACATAAAAATAAGCTAGAAACCAAAACAATTCAAAAAATAAGTAAATCAAAATAAGAAATAGAAAAGTAAGCAATGCAAACAATTTAAAAGAAAACAGAAACAAAAATCAGTAAAAAGAAATAAGGAAAAAAGAACCTTTAGTCTCGGTTGGTAACACCAACCGAGACTGAAGAGTTAAAGAGGCGCTTTGGGCTCCAGCCAGAACCCTTTAGTCGCGGTTGGTAACTCCAACCGCGACTAAAGACCCTTTAGTCTCGGTTCGTGGCTAGAACCGAGACTAAAGGTCCTTCCGCGCCGGTTTTCGTCGCCCTGCCGCTCAAATTTTTCTTATCTTTCCCAAATCTTCCAAAGCGCCGTCGCCTCCCGCTCCGCCGCGCCGTCGCCCTGCCGCCCCGCCGCGCCGTCGCCCTGCCGCGCCGCCGCGCTGTCGCTCTGCCGCTCCGCTGCGCCGTCGCCCTGCCGCTCGCCGCGCCGTCGCCCTGTCGCTCGCCTCGCCGTCGCAACTAGTGCTCGCCGCGCCGCGCGTCGCCCTGCCGCGTCTGCTACGCCGCGACGCCCCTACAACGCCGGTATGCCTAGTTCAGTCCCCTCCCTCCCCTAGCTAGCTTCCACGCCGCCCTCCGGGTTAGGGCATTAGGGTTAGGGTTAGGGCATTAGGGCATTAGATGGAAACTCGAATGCCTATATGAAAACAATGGTTCAGTTTAGTTGCAGATAATTGTATCCTCTGTTTCAATAATTGAGCTAGCATCACCAAGAATGATTACTTCCCTAATATTGATGTTTATGGTGGATTCAATTTCAGCAAATAATCAAGATGAATATGATATTTTCAGTCCACCTATTATTGAGGATAAAGTTTAGTATGATTATGATATGCATCCTATATATGATGATTATAATGATTGTTATGAATGTTTTACTCCCACTATCACTAATAAGAAGGATTTTACTTATGTGGAGAGTATTAATACTTTTATGCTTGTAGATCATGAAAGACATGCTCTATGTGATAGTTATATTGCTGGATTTTTTCATGATGCTACTGAAAGTTATTATGAGAAGGGAAAACATGGTTCTAAATATTTCAATATTATTACATGCCCTCTCTTTAAGTTGAAAGTATGGAAATTGCTCTTTTTTTATCTTCCTATGCTACTTGCTTTGTGTTCCAATGATTTATTTTCTTACAAGATCCCAATGCATAGGAAGTGGGTTAGAATCAAGTATGTTTCATATTTCCCCTCGATGCTCTCTTTTGCGTTTTAATCATTATTCCTATGTGAGCATCATTAAAACTATCATGGCTGTCTAGAAAACAGATTCCTGATCTTTACTGGGAAAAATGTATAAAATCACAGAAAAGGAAAATTGACTTGATATTTTACGACCGAAATATTCAGTTATTAATACACATTTCATTAGTTCGAAGTTTTCTGATTTGAGCACCGTAAGTGCCTCTGAAAATTCACTCTTTACGGGCTGTCCAGTTTTTGACATATTATGTCTTTATTTTGCATTACTCTCATTACTTGTGTTTTGTGTGGTTCTTTTGATCAAGGAGCAATACACAACCTTAGTAACAATAGCTAATGTTTAGAATCAACTCATGATATGTCTTTGCTGTACTTACTGTTTGTGTATGTATCAGATGAGGCTTTTTATGAACTTCGGTCGACTCATGCGTTTATTTGCTAACTTGTTGTGTTTGATATATCTCTATGTGACTCAATGCTAATTTGATTGATATACAATTCATTATACAACTTGCAGGAGGTCTGCTGCTCGGGTCCTTGTGTCCACGGCTTTTCAGGAGGTCTTGCTCCTTGCCGAGGCTGTGCCGCTCCTCCTCGTCGTTGCCTCGATTTCAGGTGTAAAAGACATGCCTATATGATCTAGTAGTAAAGAAAATCCGAACTATTTGTATATAAAGCTGATGGAATTCTAGATTTCTCGATATGTCTACAACATGTATATAAAGCTGATGGAATTTAAAGTTGTTGGAGAACTTGAGGTCTGAAGATGAGATATTGCCTTCATTATGTGTATGGAATTTGGGTTGCAGATATTTGTTTGAACTGTGATGTGAGTTAGCCGAGGTCTGAAATTAAATCTTAGACCTTTTGTGTGTTAGATATGCAAATTGAGATGATTGTAATATATATAATATATATGACCCAGTTGTATCAGCTGCTTCCTCCCAGTTTTATTTATGAGAATTACACTTGGGTGCATTAGTTTGACATGCTTGAGTAGTAAACAGGTACATTGTAATTTATAGAATATTTTAAACAATCATCAACCCAATATTCATATTCTTGTAATTTATAGGATTGCATACTTGTATCTTTTTTAGAATAAATCTAAACTTGATTGCAAATTTGATTGATTGCAGGTACATTTGAGCTATGGAGCACTTGCGAGACGAGCAGATAGAAGAAGCACAATTTCAACGAGACGAAGAGATGGAAGACCAAATGGAACAACTTATTTTTAATGATGCCCGAGCTGGAGGAGATGTAGATGATTATGATTTCGACCAATTTTTGAACGACTTTGGAATCGAGTCACAAGACTTTGATGTGGTGATAGCAAACTCCGGCGGAGAGGTGTATATGTGTTTATAATAAATATGGCGATATGTTGTTGTTAACTACATGCATTTATTAACGACTTATTTTTCTTTTAGCCATCCGGATCGAGCAAATCTGCAAAAAAGCAGCCACCATGTGCTCCTCGAGGCAAGGCAAAAAGAATGACGAGCGAGGATCCAAAGTTACGGATTGAGGAAATTGCTGATTCCGGCGAACCGCTCGAACCAAAACAGAACCGCAAAAAATTTATAAATCAAGCTGGAGTTATTGTTAGGGACATGATCCCAATCAGCATACGCGAATGGAATAAGCCGGCGGTCGCAGATGTGGACGACCCATGTTATGTCCACCAAGTTCTTAAGGATTTGGTCTATAACACGCTGTTGTCACATTTCACCCTCCCGCCAGATCTCTCTAAAGTGAAGAAGGACAACCTCAAGAGGTGGAATCTTATTAAGATGGCGGAACAATTCCGGAACTGGAAGAAAAAGTTATGGAATCAATATGTAGAAACAAAAGAAGTGCCAGATTTCAGTGGAGCACAAGGGAAGAAGTTAGAATCTGAATGGGCGGCGTTTAAGGCGTATAGGGAATCACCTATGGCTGTGGCCCGATCGAAGATAAATAAATTGAATGCTAAGCTGAAGGAACACCACCATACATTGGGGACAGGTGGCTACAAGAGCGCCATTCCTAAGTGGTTAGCCTATGAAGAAAAACTGCTTCAATCGGGTGTCCGTCCACAGACACTTGACTGGCCCGAGAGGTCGAAATTCTGGTTGTTCGCGCATGGGGCAATGTTGGACCCTAAAACCGGAGAGATTGTTGGAAGGGGAAAATGGAAGGTTCTCGTGGAGCGTATAAAAAAGAAGCTTGAAGAAGCAATTAATGATGTTCGCAATGGTGTGTTCAAACCCGATAGAGAGGATGACGAGCTGACACGGGCACTGGGGAATCCTGAACATGTTGGACGAGCTCGAGGCTTTCCTGGCGGTGCTACGTTTAAGACTGCGTGGCCGGAATCCGCTCACACTTATAGAAGCCGTAGCAGAGGTAAGAAGAAGGAGGCCGACCGGATATTACAATTGGAACGTGAAATGAAGGAGCAACGGGCGGAAATAAAAGCATTGAAGGAGCAAAGAACGGAACCTCAGGAGCGGCACCAATTAGACCATGAAGCGCATGCCGCCCAACCTCAGCGTAGTAGCAGCGTTGGTTCCACGCGTCAGGTCGACGTTGGTGCCTACCCAGTGGATGACATCACAGAGCCTACAGGTTGTGAGCTACATATAGCAATGCGAAACATAACTTTGAAGGTGGCGGTGGGGCAAGCTTTAGTAATTCAACCTGGAGAACTCTACCATTATGGTCAAATTCCAGATGGCTACGCTCGTGTCGGGGTGGACGAAATTATGCCGGGATTTGAATCCTTGGAACTTGAGTTACCTGGAGGTGACGAGGAGAAAACGTTGGCAGACGTCAAGCATGCCTTCGCCCTATGGCCCAAGAAATACATCGTCCTTCCAGAACAAGCAAAGTCCACTCCTCGTTCTAGGAGTCCAGCTCACCAGCCAAGTCCACTCTTCCTCGAGAGGGATCAAAGACGGAGTCCATCTCCACCCCATCAGCAAAGCCCACACCTCCCCGATAGGGACCCCAGCCCGAGTCCATCTCCAGCTCAACAGCAAAGCCAACCGCCCCCCGAGAGTGTTCCTAGCGTGAGGCCATCGCAGTCTGTGCCAGTCCGCCAGAATGTTAAGTCGCTCTCGAGTAGGCGCCAGTCTGATTCTCCTGTTAGGAAGAAACCTAGAAAGCAGAAAACACCGCCGCCTACTCCAAAGTTACCTTGGGAGAGAACCGTCGAGTAAAACGATATCGCACGCAAAGAACATACGGATGCCTGGCTTGCTGGCGTGAAACAGAAAGCGTTAGCGAAACAATTGCCTCCTGCAAAATTTACTGCCGGAATTCCTCAGGAAAAAATTGACCGTTGCATCGATGCCCTATACAACCCCCCACCATCGCCGCCAACAGACTATGATCGCAACATTGGTAAGTCATATGACGAAGAGATGGATGATCGATCGAAAAAAGGGAAACAAGTTGCCCAACTCGGAGAACAAGACGCACAGTCGGCCCCCCCGCTCAAGGTGCTTGATGACAGAGTTCTCAAAAACATCAATGTGCGGGAGCTGGTATATTCGGGAGATGATATCCCCTTCGCGGATGTTGTTCGTACTTATGTTCACGGGGAGAATTTTGTTGACGGCGACTTACCCACAAGAATGCGTCAATTTCAAGCCTGGTACAAGGATACCGTAAAGGAGACGAATAAAGTCGCTCTCCAGATGGCAATTAAGGAAGAGCATTATTTCCAAGAATACTCCGTTGTCCTTTACTTCGCCGAAATCTTTCAGTTATACAATCTCCGGGCCCTCGACAAAAATATCATAAGTTCATATTGTCTGTAAGTCATCTATTCCTAATTTAATGTTTTAATTAGCTCTACTCGTTCATTGTCTGTGATAATCCTCTCTATAATATTTTGTGTGCTTTATTACGCAGAATGAAGATGCTCGAATGCAAGAAGAAGAAAATCAACCACATTGGGTTCATTGACCCCTCTATAATGCATGAAGATAACATAATTGATCCACTAGTTAACAAGGATACACCGGGGAATTTGCTAATGTTTTTCAAGCGACAAGCTTACAAAAAATATATATTATGGCCTTACAACTTCAAGTGAGTGTTACTGCTTATTACACATTCTATTTTTCTCACCCGATGTTAAGTTTAATTGATTAGTTATGCATGACTATTTATAAACGTGCGCAGCTACCACTACATTCTTATCGTTATTGACTTGCGGAAAGGAGAAATTGTTGTCCTTGACTCGTTAAGAAGATGCCCTAAACAATACAAGACCTGTTTTGATTTGGTGGCAAGGTACTTTTTTTTTCTTATCGCCTCTTTCGTTCATTTCCTAATATCAAGGAATTTATGACTCATTCATTCAGTTTCTTGTCATGCAGCGTTTGGAAAATGTTCCTCGCGGAACATCCGAACAGTGGATGGCCAGAGAAACTACGCTGGCGTACTAACGATGTAAGTAGTACTATAACTAGGCCCATGCACCATTATCATACTTTATTATTATTTGATTACATTTTATTCTTCTATAGACTTGTCTTAAACAGCCAACCGGTACTGATCTATGTGGATTCTTCGTTTGCGAGTACATGCACACTGTGGTCAATGAGAGTTTGAAGAGCAAAAGAAGTATCGAAGTACGTAAAGCTCTAGTCACAACATTATTTTTGTATTATCAATCGTGATGAGTTTTATTCATTTCATATCTCATGTATTCATTGTGATATCATTTTTTTACAGTTGGCAAGAAAGCGCAACGAGCTACCAATAAAGACCCGCTTCAGGGCAATTGCAGAGGAGTTGACGGGATTTTACCTCACCGATGTCATACCGGAGACCGGAGAGTACCACTATGTTGACTAGTCCGGACATGTAATATATAGTGATCTCCATGTAACAAAATATTTCTAAACTCTGGAACCGGGAAACGTGATATTCATGTACCACGCGTACTTAAATGTGTATGTGTTATGAACACATGATCTTCATGTAATTGTATATATGCATGATGCAACTTCATCTAGTTCCGTATAATAATTTATACGTGTTTTTCGCCCATCGAAGCTGTAGCATCCGAAACCCCTACCCCCGACGCATCGACATGGTACCATCCGAAACCCCTATCCAGAAAACCGGTCGAAATAAAAAAAAACAAAGCACTGAAATGAAAATAAAAACAAAACCCTGAAATCTAAAAAAAAATAAACCCTAGTCCCGGTTCGTAACACGAACCGGGACTAAAGGGTTCGCCCTTGCGCGCCCCTGCCCCCTCCACGTGCGGAGCTCTGATTGGTGGGGGGGGCTCCGGTCCCGGTTTGTGCTGAGCCGAGACGAAAGGGGGGGGCTCTAGTCCCGCCTTGGTAGTCCCGGTTGCTACACCGGGACTACAGGCCCTCTGGAACCGGGACTAGAGCCCCAATTTCCACTAGTGATAGTGGAAACTCCACCATCGGTAATGGTCGATAATATATGCAATGGATTCATGTTCATACACACGTGCATAAATTATGGGGGAGTTTACTCTATATATGTGGATGGACTAACATCACATACCTTTGTAGTATTTGATGTTAGTGCAACCATTCTTGTTCGTTAAATTCCATATTATAAACCCTCTCAAAAGAGATTGTCATCAATTACCAAAATGGGGGAGATTGAAAGAGCTATTTCCCTCATGTGTGGTTTTGGTAATTGAATGACAATCTCTATGGACTAATGTTTGCATTGAGATATCATTATAGATCATGTCCATGGAATTGTGGAGTTTATGTGTTGAACTCTTGAAGCTCATGTGTTGAGTGAAGCTTATTGCAAGTATGTCTTGAAGATTCAAGACACCATCTTAGTGAAGAAAAGATGAGTTGTGCAAAACCAAGAGAAGCTTTCTCGAAAAGATCCTATGCTTGGTGCTTGCAATGGATACATGAAGACGAAGCTAAGCGAGACTCTCCCATTGTGAGCATGGGGGAGTATTTGGAGAAGTATTCATCAAGCAAGTGATTGGACGCGCAATTAAGAAAGATGACCCACTTGAAGAGATCAAGATAGTCATCTTCTAACTCAAGTGGAATGCTCAAGTCAAAGGTATGATCTTGATAGGGCTATAGGATAGATAGGCGTACTATCAAGAGGGGTTCTCAAGTTAGTAACTTGATCGCATCGTTGTGGAGAGCTCAAACCTTTGCATACTTGGCATATCATATTTCTTGGTTCTTATTTGGCTTTTATGTTGGTGAGGAGTTAGAGCTTGGTTCATCTCCATGTCAAGCTCTTGTTCATCGAAATCGGTTTTACTTTGGACAACTTGTTGCGTTTTCGGTGGCGGAAATATTGCTGGTTCTACCTTGAGGAAAGTCCCACACCTTGCCATGTGTGGAGATTTTACTCTATTTATGGGATGAAATATTTTGTTGGGTAGTCATCGTCGCTATCTTTCCAACAAAATTGGTCTCACCTCATTTGGAGTTCATTTGCAAAAGTTATACCAGTTTTCGTTTCGGTGTTCTGCTGATTCGGATTATTGGGGCCGGATATTCCGCCCTACCGGAATTTCCGGTTCCCCAGCTCATCCAAGAAAACGGCTAAGGAAAGGAGAAAAAGGGTTCTGACTCCAGTCGGAAATTTTGCTCGGAAATTTCCATATACCGGAATTTCCGAGTGCCCCCAGAAAAGTCCTCCAGAAATGGCTAAGGAAAAGTTTGGTTTTGCTTCTGACTCCAGCCGGAATTTCCGAGCTCTCTTAGACCGGAATTTCCGGGTCTCTCTAGACCGGAATTTCCGGATGACCGGAATTTCCGAGTCTAACTTATACCGGAATTTTCGAGTGTCAAAACAGCCAACGGCTATATTTCCTGGAGGGGTATAAATACCCCTCCCCTTCTTCTTCCCCAGCTAATCCAAGGCAGCACGACTTTCCCCTCTCTCCTACTCCATTGTTGACCTTGGAAAGCTCACTTCCCTCTCAATCCCTCCATTGAATCTTCCATATTCTTTAGGGAAAGTTGAGAGGAGATCTAGATCTACAATCCTACCAATCCATCTCTCTAAGTGAGGGGAACTTAGTGGATCTAGTTTTTGGAGTTCCTTTGTGGTTCTTCCTCTTTATTCTTCCTCTCTTCTCCCCCCTTAAGCATTAGTTGCTTTTGGTGGGATTTGGGAGTGAAGGATTTGACTCCTTTGTGGTTTTCTTTGTTCTTCCTCTCTTATTCCCCCATAAACATTTGTTGTTGTGTTGGAATTTGAGAGTGAAGGACTTGAGCACTTCGTGTGCTCTTTCCATTGCATTTGCATCGGTTTGAGCCCTCCACGAGGATTCGTGGTGGTATTACTTGTGAGTTTGTTACTCTTGGGTCTTTGGACCCTAGACGCCTTTTGTGGCCGGCCTTTTGTGGCCAAGACCTTTTGTGGTCAAGACCTTTTGTGGTCACTTGAGAGCCCCCAATTAAGTTGTGGGTGTGTGCCTCAAGACTTGGGAGCCCCCAATTAAGTTGTGGGTGTGTGCTCAAGAGTTGTACGGGATTCGATCTCCGCCCCAAAGGAGATCAATAGTGGAAGGTGAACTCGAACCTTTTGTGGTTGAGTTCATCAGGAGAAGAAGGTGAGCCTTTGTGGCGTTGCGGCTAACCTGTTGTGGTTGCGCACACCTCTCCAAACGAGACGTACACCTTTGGGTGGAACTCGGGAATACATCCTCGTCTCCGCGTGCCTCGGTTATTTCTATACCCGAGCTCTTTACTTATGCACTTTACATTGTGATAGCCTTCGTGCTTGAAGTCATATATCTTGCTATCATCTTGTTCTTGTATTGCTTAGCTTAAGTTGTTGGTGCACATAGGTGAGCCTAGTTTATATATATCTAGGTTGTATGCTTGTTAAAGTAAACCTCTAGTTTTATTCCGCCTTTATCAAGCATACCGGAATTTCCGGGTCATTGTGGACCGGATATTCCGGCTACTCGGAATTTCCGGGTCACTCTTGGACCGGATATTCCGGCTCCTCAAAAAAGTTTTTAAATCGCCTATTCACCCCCCCTCCCCCTCTAGGCGACGTCTATCCGTTCAATTGGTATCAGAGCCAGGTTATCTCATTATTAGGACTAACCGCCTAGAGATAAAGATGTCGTTTAGAGATCTAGTGCACAATCCCTCTTATAGATTCGATGGCAAAAATTATGATGTTTGGAAAATTTGCATGCTTAATCTTTTTAGAGACATGGGTTCTAATTTAGAGAGTATTGTAGATATGGGTTTTTCTCCTCCAAAGGATTCTCAAGAATTATCTTTAGAGGATGAGAAAAACTCTTATCTCGATACTCTAGCATCTAATGGTCTTATATGTGCTTTGAGCGATGTAGTCCTTGCGTCGATTATGCCTTTTAGGAGCGCTCATGAATTATGGACAAAACTTCAAGATATATATGAGGTGTCCAACATTTCCAAGGATGATTGTCCTCCTTCCACATCCGGTCGTGATGAGCTCACGACTTCCTCCACTTCACCGACATGTGGTTTGCCACAAGGTAATGATATGGTGAGTGGTGATAGAAATTGCAATCTTGATGGTGAATCCACTATTGACTATACTTCTCACCCATCTTATTGCAATGCTCTATCTTTGGACTTAAACACCTCTAGCCCTTCAAATGTATTAAATGCTAGTGTTGATAGTCCTTGCATATCATGTAGTAGTTGCTTAACTAAATCTCATGATGATATGCTTTCCTTGTCTTGTTGCCATGATCAAAATGTTTCTATTTCCTCTAGTACTTGTTTGGCTAACAATGTAGAGGAATCCCAACAATCGTTGGAACAAGACTTGGACCTCAAAGGTGCTTCAAGTGTCTCTTCATCGTCTTCATCCACTACTTACATTTTCCTAATGGCTAAGGAGTATAAGGTATCACCTACCGTGCACTCCAATATATCTCATGATGATGATAATGATGATGATGATGATGATCTAATTAAGGAGAAGTTTGATATTGTCTCTCATGCTCTCTTAAATAATAAAAATGCTCATGAGAACTTCTTAGAAATCATGACTACTCTTTTTGAGCTTAAGGAGACCTTTGAGGCTATGGAGACCCGTTGTCATGAAGGGTGGGGTCTTGCTCGTGATTCCGCGGGTGAGGTCCATAATCTTGAGAATGCTCTTGAGGAAGGGCAAGAAACTCGGGTTGCTCTCGAGGAGAGATTAGAATCTAGTGAGGAGTTAAACAATGAAGTAATTGCTAAACTCACTAAAGAACATGAACATGCTATTGCTAAATGTAATGTGCTTAGTAAACAAAATGCTAAGTTAAATAATGAGCTTGTCATGTTGTCTCCTTCCACTTATAATGATAATGATGCTTGTGCTACTAACTCCACTTTGTGTGAAGCATCTATTTTGAAGGAGAATGTTGAGCTAAGAGCTCAACTTGATTTGCTAACTAGCAAGTATGGGATATTAGAAGAAAATCATGAAAAGCTTTCAAGCTCTAATGAGGATCTTCTAGCATCCCATTCTAGGCTAAAGTTAGCTCATGAGGCGGTCACTACGAAGGTAAAATATTGTGAGCCTCTTGTGGTCACTAGCACAAACTCTACTACTAATGCTTTATTGCGATGTGCTAGTACTAGTAATTCTACATCACATACCATTGCTAAATCCTGTGATGAATTACTTTCCTTGCCTTCTTGCTCTAACATTGTAGCATCAACTTCCTCTAGTATTTGTGTTGAAACTAACCATGTAGAGGAACTCAAAGAGCTCAAGGCACAAGTCACTTCTTTGAACAAAGACTTGAAGAAGTGTCATGAAGGGAAGTCCACCCTCGACAACATGTTGAGAGTGCAACAACTTCCTCATGACAAGAGTGGACTTGGATTCAACTCCAATAACAAGAACAAGTCCAATGTCAATAAGAAGCACAAGTTCATCAAGAAGAAGGGCCAAGAACAAGTTATTGATTCGGCCAAGATTGTGTGCTTCAAGTGCAAGGTTGAAGGGCACCATGTTAGATCATGCCCTTTGAAGAAGAAGCCTCTTAGTGAGAAGCAACGAGGGAAGCGACCTCAAGTCCCAACTCAAGCTTCCCGAGTTGAAGAACCTTCCATTCCCAAAAAGAAAGGTAAAAGCCGACTTTGCTACAAATGTCGTGAGAAGGATCAATTGGCTTCTTCATGCACTCACGGTACCTTATCCAACCCTTCTACTATTGATATTGTTCATTCTCTTAGGAAGGATAAGGTTGGCAATGTGTTTGCCAAAGCTATTGGTACTCAAAGTGGTGTCAAGAAAAGAACCATTTGGGTTGCCAAACCTATTGTGACTAACCTCTTAGGACCCAACTTAGTTGGGGACCAACAAGCTAAAAGTTGATCAATAGGTGTAAACGGAGGACATTGGAGACTTGACTACATCATGAAGAATTAAGGGATCTTCATCAATCATATTCTCAAGTCAAGTCAATTGGATTATATTGTCTTAGCATATATCCAATGCTACTCCTTGCGGTAACTTGTATTTAATCCATATGTACTCATTGAAAGTTACTTGCACCCTTGCATGTGTTTGGTTTTGTACCTTACAAGTGTTTATATGTGTTGTGCATTCTACTTACTTATGTTGAGTAATCAAGCTTGTGTATGTTGGTTTGCACACCATGTATGTTTTGAGCCTCTTGCCTATTTGCTTTTATCTTAATTGGCTCTTTTAGGGATATTAATGGACTATCCCATTTTGGGGGAGTGATGTGCTTTTTGGTAACACACTATCCTAAAATGTGTATTCATGAGGACTACCACTTAGTGATGATATATCAATGTTATCTACTCTCTTTGTGGTATGTCTTACTCATGAGAAATTCAAATTCTAATGTCCATTAATTATCTCTTGTTGGATTTCTTTTGCCTCTTGTTACAAAGAATGGATTATCACATTATGGGGGAGTAATAAGCTATGTGCATATTACAAGCCTAGAAAATGTGAACATGAGAGATAGTGTCACCTAGAGTTGATATTGTTGTTTATCTTGTTCCTAGGTGGCATGGTACTCAAACAAGTTCCATATTTGCTTAAATGCATTTTTATCAACCATCTTTTGGTATCTTGTTTGTGTGAAAGTTTCTTGATGCTTAGAATGATCATTGAATATGTGAAGTCATCAAGAATATCATGATAAGCATGTTTTTCAATTCTTTTATTTTTCCACGTGCTTATGTTTTGTGAATATGATCTTAATTATATATTGAAGGAGATATGCCCTAGAGGCAATTAATAAAGTGTATTCTTTATCGTATCTCGTTTGTTCATAATAGGTTTTTGTGTCATGCTAGAACCGTATTAAGTGGAAACATTAATGCGGGTGTGATACGTAAACAACCAGGTCCCTAGTAGCCTCTACTAAGACTAGTTTTGTTGCGCGATTGATGATCGAGGTTTCCCGGTCATGGGGCATGGCGCCGGTCGACAATGAGAGTCATATCGCTGGAGAGTGATGTGATGGACATACCCAGATTTGGAGAACGTAGTCGTTACGCCTTTGACCGTGAGATCAACTCTTATTGATATTCCCGAAAGATACTTTGATTGCACCAAACGTCGTATCTTATTTAGTATGACAATAACGGTGATACTTTTGGGTATCGGAAAGGAGTAGTTGAGACGAGGGGTCAAGAGCGGGATTTGCCAGTCCGCATAGCAGGATAGATACTCTCGGGCCACTCGGTGAGATCATGTCTAATGAGCTTGCAAGCATGTGACTAGGTCACGGAGACATGAGATCATGAACGAGTAGAAGATAGCGTCGTCGGTAACGAGGTCGGGATTAGGTATGGAGATATCTATGGAACGATGCTCGGACGTGCTAAGTATCGCTATGGCAAAAGGTCTAAGACTTTACGTTCAGGTTTGATAGATGAAAGTCATTCGTTATATCTCAGGGATTAATTCATGGGGTCCAGGCCTACGAGTTAGTCGTTGATCATTGAGGAGTCTTGATCATACCTGATATTATATCGAACCGCTAGGGTAACACACTTAAGGGGTTTCGACAAGACAACCGGAAAGGAAGGAGATCACCGGGAGCGTCCCGGGAGAGGTCCGATGGAGATCGGGCAGCGCCGAAAGAGTTTTCGGAGCTAGGAAAAATTATATATATTATGTTTGATATTAATTAGTGTTATTAATATGCAAATATGATTTTATATATTTATTTTCGAATTTATTAAGGCAGATTTCCCTAAATGGGCCTTCCGGACGAAAGAAGGCCCAAGAGGGGGGGGGAACCCCCTTGGGAATTTGGTGGGGGCTTGGAGGCCGGCCTAGGTGGGCCAGATGGGGCCCACCAGGGGGCCGGCGCACTCCATTGGACGAACCAGGCTGTGTGGGATAGTCCCACATTGCCTGGCTGGCAAGGTTGGCTCCCCCTGGGAGCCTATATAGGAAGGGGCACCCCCAGCCTTTTAATTCACCAATTAATTACCGATTTCTCTCTCGATCTCGTGGTTCCCAAGTCGGAGCCGCGCCGAGCTGAGGAAGAGGGGATCTCCTCCACCATAGCCCGCTGCCGCGCTGCTGGTGTTCCGGTCCAAGTCTTCCGCTGCTCGTCCTGGACTGGAGCTTCGGAGGCGTCGTCTCCACCGTACGTGTGCGACTCCCTGCGAGGTGCTGCGCTAGCGGTACTCGGAGGCCTGCTTCCTCTACACGACCTTGAGGTCGGCTTCGTCGGTCTTCATCGACAACGTTTGTGCGGGAACGTAATCCCCGCTTTCGGTCTACAAGGGTACGTATTCCGATCTCCGTTCGTACTACAATATCTGCATAGAATAGATCTTGGCATGCTTTTAGGATATCGTCGGTAGGAAATTTTTTGTTTTCTGCACACGATCCCCTTCAGTGGTATCAGAGCCGATCTATCGTAGATATAGCTGTGCGCTGTTAGAACCCGTGCTCTGCACGGGGGCACCGTTCCTGTTATTTGCTACTCTCTAGCGTGCACTTGTGTATTCCAGCGGCATTGAGTTGATGAAGCGGCTCGGACCGACTTTACGCGTACGCTTACGCGAGACTGGTTCCACTACTGACATACGGCTTGTACCGTATCTGTGGCTGGCGGGTGACAATTTCTCTCTCTTTAGTTGGTCTTCGCATTTTCAATGGAGGGCCCGAAAGGGATGCTTAAACATGCAATTATTGGATCGTTGTTGTGGTCATAAGATTCGTAGGTATGAAGCGGTTCTATTTACGAAAACCCCAAGCCACGTAAAATATGCAAAAGATAAAGTAGAAGCGTCTAACTTTATTTTGCAGGGGCTATGTGATATGGTCAAGGTAGGTTTATTAAATTGTTTATAAACTGCGGGCGCCAAGAAGACCATGGCGCGATGGACTATATCACATTGCATTACATTTGATGTTTTGTGTGCATCTTATTTTTGTGTGATTGTGTGTTACACGGCGGTAGCTGAATAAGATGACCCCTTCAAAATACCACTAGTGTTCTCCCTCCAACGCGCACCACCAAGAAAGTTCTACGTTATGAGGCAGGCCGTGATGATCGGGTGTCACACATCTCGTCGTTCGCATACAGTGGGTGTAAGCCATGTTGCACAAGCGTCAGCGTGGAGGTCTTTGGTGGCGAGCCTAGCATACTCAGAGGTATGGCCTCGGAACAGGAAGACCGAAAGGTCGAGCACGAGTCACAAAATTGTTGTGGCGGACGATTTTGTCTACTCTTGAAGTTGTGCCGCCGGCTTTGAAGATGAGGGGTGGTGCAATGGATGGGGGTCGTGTAATCGCTTAAACGACCAGGAGGGATGTTCGTTTGAGTGGGAGTTATGTTAGTTATTTTCTAAAATACTATAACTCAAAATTATTATGAACAAAGTCTTATGTTGTTGCAAATTCCATTGTAGATGTCTCGCCCCTCGTTTAACCTAGGTCTGTTCCTTGAGAAAGAAAAGCTTAAGACGAATGGGTCAAACTTCATGGCCTGGTTCCGCAACCTGAGGATCCTCCTCACTCCCCATAGGGTGGCCTACGTCATTGAGGCCGCCATAGGTGACCCTCCTGCAGATGATGCCTCTGAGGATGAGAAGAAGGTCTTCCAGACCCGATCGGAGGATTCTGCCTTTGTCCAGAGTGGCATGCTCTACGCCATGGAAGCCGACCTGTAGAAGCGCTTTGAGAAGATGAGCGCCTTTGAGATCATTTCGGATCTTAAGGTTGTCTTTGCGCCGCAGGCTAAGGCTGAGAGATATGAGGCTTCTGAGCTTTTCTTCTCAGCCAAGATGGAAGAGCATAGCAGTGTGAGCGAGCATGTAGTTAAGATGTCTGGCTACGTTCAACGCCTGAATGCTCTGGAGTGCAAGATTCCCGATGAGCTGGCGATTGATAGGGTGTTGCAATCGTCGCCACCAAGCTACAAAGGCTTCGTCATGAACTACAACATGCAGGGCATGGCTAAGTCCCTGGGTGAAGTGTTCGTGATGCTCAAGACTGCTGAGGTAGAGATTAAGAAGGAGCACACGCTGTTGATGGTCAACAAGACCGTTGATTTCAAGAAGTCCGGTGGCAAGGGAAAGCAGAGCTGGAAGTCCCGGAGGGAGGCAAAGTTGGCTGCCAAGCCCAGGACTAACAGGTCTGGTCCCAGAGCTAGCGTGGAGTGCTTCTAATGCAAGGGGAAGGGTCACTGGAAGCGCAACTGCCCCAAGTATCTGGAGGATAAGAAGTCTGGCAAGACGGTTGACAAAGAGCAAGGAATATTTGATATACATGTTATAGATGTGTACCTTACATCCGCCCGGAGCAATATGTGGGTATTTGATACTGGTTTTGTTGCTCATATATGTAACTCTCAGGAGGAGTTACGGAATAGAAGGCGGCTGGCGAAGGATGAGGTGACGATGCGCGTCGGCAACGGATCGAGAGTCGACGTGGTGGCTGTCGGCACGCTCCCTCTGCATCTACCATCGGGATTAGTTTTGGTTTTAAATAAATGTTATTTTGTGCCATCCTTGAGTGTAAACATTATAAGTGGGTCTTGCCTGTTACAAGACGGTTATTCATTTAAATCAGTGTCAAGAAATTGTGTTATTTATATGAATGATATCTTCTATGTTGATGCTCCCGAGAATAACGGTTTATTCTTGTTGAATCTCGATCGTAGTACTCACATCCATAACATAGAAGCCAAACGAATTAAGTGTAGTGACGATACCGCCATGTTTTTGTGGCATTGCCGTCTTGGTCATATTGGTATAAAGCGCATGAAGCGACTCCACTCCGATGGACTCTTGGACTCGTTGGATTTCGGATCCCTCGATACATGCGAACCATGCCTCATGGGCAAAATGACCAGGACACCGTTCAAAGGTTTCGTTGAACGGGCGTCGGATTTGTTGGGGATCATACATACAGATGTGTGTGGACCGATGAGCGTTTCGACCTGCAATGGTTATCGTTACTTCGTCACCTTCACTGATGACTTGAGTAGATACGGTTATATCTATTTGATGAAACACAAGTCTGAAACGTTTGAAAAGTTCCAAGAATTCCAGAGTGAAGTTGAGAATCAGCTTAATAGGAAAATCAAGCATCTCCGGTCCGATCGCGGTGGAGAGTACTTGAGTTTTGAGTTTGGCACACATCTGAAAAGCTGTGGCATAGTGCCCCAACTTACGCCCGCCGGAACGCCGCAGCGTAACGGTGTGTCCGAGCGACGCAATCGTACTCTACTGGATAGTGTCCGATCTATGATGTCTCTTACCGATCTGCCAGTGTCCTTCTGGGGTTATGCGTTAGAAACAGCCGCATTCATTTTAAATAGGGCTCCGTCCAAGTCCGTTGAAACGACGCCGTATGAATTATGGTATGGCCAAAAGCCTAAGTTATCGTTTCTGAAGGTTTGGGGTTGTGAGGCGTACGTTAAGAAACTACAGCCCGACAAACTCGAACCGAAGTCGGAGAAAGTCGTCTTTGTAGGATATCCGCGGGAAACCGTTGGGTACACCTTCTACAACCAAGCTGAGGGCAAAACTTTTGTCGCGAAGACCGGTACCTTTCTAGAGAAGGAGTTTCTCGCGAAAGGAGTAAGTGGGAGGAAGGTAGACCTCGATGAAATCATTGATCCTGAACTCGAGATTCCGAGTGGCGCAACGGAAGCAATTCCGGAAACGTCCTCCGTGGAAGGAGTGGGAGAAACTGTCGAGGAAGATATTCTACCTCGTAGGTCTGGTAGATCTCGGATCCCAGCAGAATGGTATGGCAACATGGTTTGCACCGTCATGCTAGTCGAGCAAGACGAACCTACGAACTACAAGGAGGCGATGGAGAGTCTAGAGTCCGAGAAATGGCTTGAAGCCATGAAATCCGAAATAGGATCCATGTATGATAACAAAGTGTGGACTTTGGTGGATATTCCCGAAGGGCGCAAGGTCGTCGAGAATAAGTGGATCTTTAAGAAGAAGAGTGATGCTGATGGTAATGTGACCGTCTATAAAGCTCGGCTTGTCGCAAAGGGTTTCCGACAAGTTCATGGAATTGACTACGATGAAACTTTTTCACCGGTAGCGATGCTTAAGTCTATTCGGATTTTTTAGCGGTAGCTGCCTACTATGATTATGAAATCTGGCAGATGGACGTCAAAACGGCCTTCCTGAATGGAAACATTGAGGAAGAGTTGTACATGGTACAGCCGGAAGGTTTTGTCGATCCAGGAAGTGCTAACAAGGTGTGCAAGCTTCAGCGATCCATCTATGGATTGAAGCAGGCATCTCGGAGCTGGAATCTTTGCTTTGATGAGGTAATCAAAGGTTTTGGATTTATCCAGAATGTGGAAGAGACCTGTATTTATAAGAAAATGAGTGGGAGCTCGGTTGTGTTCTTAGCACTGTATGTTGACGACATATTGCTAATAGGGAATGATGTGGAACTTCTGAATAGCGTGAAGGAATATTTAAACAGTAAGTTTTCCATGAAGGACTTAGGAGAAGCTGCGTATGTTTTAGGCATAAAAATCTATCGTGATAGATCAAGGCGCCTATTAGCACTAAGTCAGAGTACTTATCTTGATAAAATACTGAAGCGTTTTCATATGGAGAAGGCAAAGAAGGGTTCTCTGCCGGTTATCAAGAATAAGATATTGCGTAAGGCGCAGTGTCCGGTGACGGAACTGGGTAAGGCCGAAATGACGAAACATCCTTATGCTTCAGCCATAGGATCGATCATGTATGCAATGTTGAGTACTAGACCGGATGTGGCATTAGCTCTAAGTTTGACAAGCCGGTTCTAGAGTAATCCTGGAATGCCGCATTGGATAGTTGTTAAGAGCATTCTTAAGTATCTCAATAAGACAAAGGAAATGTTCCTTGTGTATGGTGGCTGCGATGAAGAACTTGGCGTAACGGGTTACGTAGATGCAAGTTTCTGCTCAGACCCCGATGACTGTAAGTCACAGACAGGTTACGTGTTCAAGGTGAATGGAGGCGCCGTGTGCTGGAGAAGTGGAAAGCAACCCATAGTCGCACAATCTACAATGGAGTCGGAGTACATTGCTGCCTGCGAGGCCGCGAATGAAGCTGTGTGGCTAAGGAAGTTCGTCATTGAACTTGGAGTGTTCCCGAGCGTGCAAGACCCCGTGATCCTCTTCTGTGACAATACGGGTGCCATTGCGAACGCCAAGGAGCCAAGGTCTCACTCCACCGCCGAACACATTCTCTGACGCTTCCATGTGATACGTCAGTACGTACAAGGAGGCGATGTGAAGATTTGCAAAGTGCATACGGATCTGAATGTGGCAGATCCGCTGACGAAGCCTCTCCCGCTTGATAAGCATGAACAACACCAGTTAGCTATGGGTGTTAAGCTTTTACCAAGTTGTAATCTAGATTAAGTTGTACTCTAGTGCAAGTGGGAGACTGAAGGAGATATGCCCTAGAGGCAATTAATAAAGTGTATTCTTTATCGTATCTCGTTTGTTCATAATAGGTTTTTGTGTCATGCTAGAACCGTATTAAGCGGAAACATTAATGCGGGTGTGATACGTAAACAACCAGGTCCCTAGTAGCCTCTACTAAGACTAGTTTCGTTGCGCGATTGATGATCGAGGTTTCCCGGTCATGGGGCATGGCGCCGGTCGGCAATGAGAGTCATATTGCTGGAGAGTGATGTGATGGACATACCCAGATTTGGAGAACGTAGTCGTTACGCCTTTGACCGTGAGATCAACTCTTATTGATATTCCCGAAAGATACTTTGATTGCACCAAACGTCGTATCTTATTTAGTATGACAATAACGGTGATACTTTTGGGTATCGGAAAGTAGTAGTTGAGACGAGGGGTCAAGAGCGGGATTTGCCAGTCCGCATAGCAGGATAGATACTCTCGGGCCCACTCGGTGAGATCATGTCTAATGAGCTTGCAAGCATGTGACTAGGTCACGGAGACATGAGATCATGAACGAGTAGAAGATAGCGTCGTCGGTAACGAGGTCGGGATTAGGTATGGAGATATCTATGGAACGATGCTCGGACGTGCTAAGTATCGCTATGGCAAAAGGTCTAAGACTTTACGTTCAGGTTTGATAGATGAAAGTCATTCGTTATATCTCAGGGATTAATTCATGGGGTCATGGAGCTTCGGAGGCGTCGTCTCCACCGTACGTGTGCGACTCCCTGCGAGGTGTTGCGCTAGCGGTACTCGGAGGCCTGCTTCCTCTACACGACCTTGAGGTCGGCTTCGTCGGTCTTCATCGACAACGTTTGTGCGGGAACGTAATCCCCGCTTTCGGTCTACAAGGGTACGTATTCCGATCTCCGTTCGTACTACTATATCTGCATAGAATAGATCTTGGCATGCTTTTAGGATATCGTCGGTAGGAAATTTTTTGTTTTCTTCACACGATCCCCTTCATATATGTCATGTACCACCGAGAAATATCTCCATACAATCATTGTCTTTGACAAGTGATAATTATATTGGTGGTAAAATTATTGATCATATTTACATTGGCTTTTGTTCCTAAATTGTATTATTCTATCGCCAAGTTTGTGTTGGTTTAACCACCCATTGTATTCTTTGCTTCATTTAGATCTTTTTGTTGCTCTACTCATAATTTGTGTTGTGCTTTCTTAGTTAGGACAAGCAAGGATCCCATTGTTGTGCAATTACATTCGAAGACTTAATTCTAAGTAATGCACTATTCTTGGGGAGCTATCCTAAATCGAGTAGAACATCATCCTTTTAATTGTTATCGGGTCTTATTGTTTTTCTTGAACTTTGTGTTCAAAAAGATATATGGAGGGTAATGATCCCACTTGTGTGCATTTTGTATTTACATAAAAGATCTTAAAAATGCACTAATCATGGGGAAGCTGCTCTATACTCTTTAGAACACTATTCTTTAAATTAGTTTTTAAATTGGTTTTGTATCTTATTGCTCTTCTTGAACATGACTAAATGGTTAACAATATATATGAAAAGTGATGATCCCATTTTTGTGCATTTTGTATTCAAATACAAGATCATAAGTAATGCACAAATCTTGGGGGAGCAATCCTATATGTTATTCAACATTAGTTGTCTTCAATTGGTGTTTGTTCCCGATGATATGTCTCTTTGAAAGACAAACATTTTTCGTCTTGGTACTTTGTGCCATCATGAAAAGTGTAGAGGGCTTGGTTTATTTGTTGGAACCTTACTCTTCTTTGTGGAGTTGGCTATCTCATCCCATGGTTCCTAGTCTACCTTTTTGGATGAGATAAAACTTCGAGCATGCTTGTTTGATTTATTTCTTATGCTCATTGGTTTAGCCTTGACCTTGATTTCATTTGATATCTTTTCAAATTGGTTTCTCCAATCATGTGTTGGTTTGAGTGTTTTGATACAATGAGGACAAATCCTTCTCTTGCCACACTCTTGTGTAGCTTCTTGATTTAATTGGTGTTTTGTCCAAATTGTATCTCGCTTGGTTCTTGAAAGTTTTGTGCATGCATATTTACTATTTGTATATCTTATGGCATGTTTACTTTCATTTATCCAATATATAGGATAAACTCCATCAAATCCTAAATGGCTAAGATGTGCATGAAATTCTATTTCATATCAATATGCACATATTTATGCGGAGTTTGTCCTATGTATTGTAGTTGGACTAACTACTTTGGACCCAATTAGTTTGGGTACCATTGTGTACTTGATTTGTTTTAGGTACATGGGAGATGCATTGGAAGCTTGTCTCGTTTTAAAGAAGATGTCTTCACCATGTGCTTCTTGGAGCCAAGCTTGGATGATTGTGAACTCTCATCTTCTACACCGTCAATGCTATCTCGGTAACAAGTATCTAACTCATGCACTTACTTCTAGCTCTCAACCTTGTGTAGGTTGTTCTTTGGCATGAGTTTCACTAAGTTGCATTTGATTTTGTTTTTGCAAAGTTTCTTTCAAAACATCTTCATTGCAAATGTGAGTTAGCCGGGATGATTAAACATCAAAGGGAATATATATTTATATATAATCATTTTCATGATTCATGGATCCCCAATATGTTAATCTAGCAAATTCATTTCAAAGTCTCTCATGTGCAATATTGATGAATTCTCCTAAACCATTTGCCTTATGTGATATTTGTTTTGTGTCTCGAAGTATCCCAACTATCACTTATCCTATGTGGGTATTTGTGATGCTTTGAGAACTTGGTGTTGGAAGTTCATCTATACCCTTTAAGAATAATTTGAGCTATGTGCTTTGCTTTTAAGCAAAAATTCTTATCGGTGTATTTATGACTTCCTCTTGAATATCATGTGCTTGACCTTGTACCTACATTGTGTGTGCATGTTTCTTTGAGGACTTAGTGTATACTTAGAAACTTATACACATGAGGGTAGTTACATATTTAATTGGTATTCAAAATCTTTAGTGATCACCTTTTACTACTTTCTTGATTATTTGGTGATCTCTAATTGGCACAAGCTTTGTTTTTCTATTGGTTTCACATTGCCTCTTAATAAGCTTGTGATCCTATTTGACTTATCATCTTGGGTGTGCTTGTTTGCAAAATACATGATATGCACTATGTGCCTCATAATTTGAAAGACTATGATGTTGCTTAGGCTCATCCTTGTTTAGTCTCCTAAATTGTATTTCCATGTCACACCCATCCTTTCCCGGTTGAGCAAGACTTTATTCAATCTTGCACCTTTTTGTGTTCAAAATTATCTAGGAGGAAGCGAGGATTCCATGTTATGCACACCATATTGAAATACAAATCTTTTCATTGTGCATGTACCTTGGGGAGTTCCCTCTTGATTTTTAGAACACTTGGTTGATCTTATCATAACATCTTCTTGTGCTCAATTGGTTTTTGGATCCCTTGATTCCTTGCTTCTTTGTGAATGCTTTCCCCCTTTTGCAATTGGTATCCTTCCAGTGGATTTCACTTGATATCTTTCTTGTGCATTTTTTGGATCCTCAATATAGTTTGATCCCCTTCATCTATTCGTCATTGGATAAGTGCATTTTATTTCACTCATATAATGAGAAATGCATAAATCATGAAGGAGATCTTATTATGTTACCTTTCCAAAGCCTTTCGCCCATTTCGGCAATTGTTGCCAATGGGGGAGAAGTTTTGGAGGGTTGTATGAAATTGGCTTTTTACTTTGGTATCTTCTTAAGTATTTGCCTATTTTCCTTCCTTGCCTTTGCATTCATTGCTTGGTTTTATGTATATAGTGGAAACTCCACCATCGGTAATGGTCGATAATATATGCAATGGATTCATGTTCATACACACGTGCATAAATTATGGGGGAGTTTGCTCTATATATGTGGATGGACTAACATCACATACCTTTGTAGTATTTGATGTTAGTGCAACCATTCTTGTTCGTTAAATTCCATATTATAAACCCTCTCAAAAGAGATTGTCATCAATTACCAAAATGGGGGAGATTGAAAGAGCATTTTCCCTCATGTGTGGTTTTGGTAATTGAATGACAATCTCTATGGACTAATGTTTGCATTGAGATATCATTATAGATCATGTCCATGGAATTGTGGAGTTTATGTGTTGAACTCTTGAAGCTCATGTGTTGAGTGAAGCTTATTGCAAGTATGTCTTGAAGATTCAAGACACCATCTTAGTGAAGAAAAGATGAGTTGTGCAAGACCAAGAGAAGCTTTCTCGAAAAGATCCTATGCTTGGTGCTTGCAATGGATACATGAAGACGAAGCTAAGCGAGACTCTCCCATTGTGAGCATGGGGGAGTATTTGGAGAAGTCTTCATCAAGCAAGTGATTGGACGCGCAATTAAGAAAGATGACCCACTTGAAGAGATCAAGATAGTCATCTTCTAACTCAAGTGGAATGCTCAAGTCAAAGGTATGATCTTGATAGGGCTATAGGATAGATAGGCGTACTATCAAGAGGGGTTCTCAAGTTAGTAACTTGATCGCATCGTTGTGGAGAGCTCAAACCTTTGCATACTTGGCATATCATATTTCTTGGTTCTTATTTGGCTTTTATGTTGGTGAGGAGTTAGAGCTTGGTTCATCTCCATGTCAAGCTCTTGTTCATCGAAATCGGTTTTACTTTGGACAACTTGTTGCGTTTTCGGTGGCGGAAATATTGCCGGTTCTACCTTGAGGAAAGTCCCACACCTTGCCATGTGTGGAGATTTTACTCTATTTATGGGATGAAATATTTTGTTGGGTAGTCATCGTCGCTATCTTTCCAACAAAATTGGTCTCACCTCATTTGGAGTTCATTTGCAAAAGTTATACCAGTTTTCGTTTCGGTGTTCTGCTGATTCGGATTATTGGGGCCGGATATTCCGCCCTACCGGAATTTCCGGTTCCCCAGCTCATCCAAGAAAACGGCTAAGGAAAGGAGAAAAAGGGTTCTGACTCCAGTCGGAAATTTTGCTCGGAAATTTCCATATACCGGAATTTCCGAGTGCCCCCAGAAAAGTCCTCCAGAAATGGCTAAGGAAAAGTTTGGTTTTGCTTCTGACTCCAGCCGGAATTTCCGAGCTCTCTTAGACCGGAATTTCCGGGTCTCTCTAGACCGGAATTTCCGGATGACCGGAATTTCCGAGTCTAACTTATACCGGAATTTTCGAGTGTCAAAACAGCCAACGGCTATATTTCCTGGAGGGGTATAAATACCCCTCCCCTTCTTCTTCCCCAGCTAATCCAAGGCAGCACGACTTTCCCCTCTCTCCTACTCCATTGTTGACCTTGGAAAGCTCACTTCCCTCTCAATCCCTCCATTGAATCTTCCATATTCTTTAGGGAAAGTTGAGAGGAGATCTAGATCTACAATCCTACCAATCCATCTCTCTAAGTGAGGGGAACTTAGTGGATCTAGTTTTTGGAGTTCCTTTGTGGTTCTTCCTCTTTATTCTTCCTCTCTTCTCCCCCCTTAAGCATTAGTTGCTTTTGGTGGGATTTGGGAGTGAAGGATTTGACTCCTTTGTGGTTTTCTTTGTTCTTCCTCTCTTATTCCCCCATAAACATTTGTTGTTGTGTTGGAATTTGAGAGTGAAGGACTTGAGCACTTCGTGTGCTCTTTCCATTGCATTTGCATCGGTTTGAGCCCTCCACGAGGATTCGTGGTGGTATTACTTGTGAGTTTGTTACTCTTGGGTCTTTGGACCCTAGACGCCTTTTGTGGCCGGCCTTTTGTGGCCAAGACCTTTTGTGGTCAAGACCTTTTGTGGTCACTTGAGAGCCCCCAATTAAGTTGTGGGTGTGTGCCTCAAGACTTGGGAGCCCCCAATTAAGTTGTGGGTGTGTGCTCAAGAGTTGTACGGGATTCGATCTCCGCCCCAAAGGAGATCAATAGTGGAAGGTGAACTCGAACCTTTTGTGGTTGAGTTCATCAGGAGAAGAAGGTGAGCCTTTGTGGCGTTGCGGCTAACCTGTTGTGGTTGCGCACACCTCTCCAAACGAGACGTACACCTTTGGGTGGAACTCGGGAATACATCCTCGTCTCCGCGTGCCTCGGTTATTTCTATACCCGAGCTCTTTACTTATGCACTTTACATTGTGATAGCCTTCGTGCTTGAAGTCATATATCTTGCTATCATCTTGTTCTTGTATTGCTTAGCTTAAGTTGTTGGTGCACATAGGTGAGCCTAGTTTATATATATCTAGGTTGTATGCTTGTTAAAGTAAACCTCTAGTTTTATTCCGCCTTTATCAAGCATACCGGAATTTCCGGGTCATTGTGGACCGGATATTCCGGCTACTCGGAATTTCCGGGTCACTCTTGGACCGGATATTCCGGCTCCTCGAAAAAGTTTTTAAATCGCCTATTCACCCCCCCCCCCCCCCTCTAGGCGACGTCTATCCGTTCACTAACTCATATAGAGGCTTGCTAGGGACCTGGTTGTCTATGTATCACACGTGCATTAATAATTCCGATTAATACAGTTATAGCATAATACACAAACCTATTATAAACTTATGAGATAATGCAATAAATACTACTTATTTATTTGCCTCTAGGGCATATCTCCTTCAATGCGTTCGTACAAAACTTGTTACCTATAAACTAGCTATCCAAACACGCCTTGATTGCCAAGCCATGGTCGGATCTATCGTGACCGATACGAGGTGATAATCCCCAGGAGCAGGTATTCACTGTAGCATAATTCGATAAGTATTTTAGTGTCGAACCTACGAGTAGACGAAGGTAAATTATCTATTATGTAAATCCATATAACCCTCTTATATGGCCTTTGATGCAAAACAATAAACAAAAATGTGTAGGTAACTTTTTACTAGTAACTAGATAACGGTAAAATACTAAAAGGTAAAACTATAAGTAAGCTAATGTAAGCAAGTTAAACAAGTTAAGTGATGTGTGATCAAGTTTCTCAAGTGAAAATTTTCTCAAGCACGTTTCTCAATCAAGTTTCTAAACATCCAGTTTCTCAAAGTAGATTTTTTAAGGGAGCAAATGTTATAACAATTTTTATTTTATTCATTTGGTTGTCAGAATTAACGTAACAGAAGAACACATGTTTCACGTGTGTACTCTTTATTGTTTCTTTTAGGAGTAGTTATAGATAGATGCAACCGTATACATGTGCCCCTTATGATGAGTCATAAAGTCAGTTTTATGAGGAAGCAAAAAAAAATCATTCAGACATAAGCTTTAGATTTGAGGTCCCCAAACAGGGGCTAAAATGGACAAGCCTGGACCAGATCTAGGATGACTGAGACTAGGCAAGACCAACTGAAACATATTTAGTCCTGAGATTATTGAAAATTAATATATTTATAGTGAATTTTTATAATTATTTTGACTTCATATATTCATACTATAATCTTAAAGAGTATAGTTTTTATGTATATTTATTTTTATAGTTAACCACATTTGAATGGTTCTTATAATAATTAAAGCGTTATTTATTATACAATTGCAATGTGTATCAAAACAAAATTGTGTTATGAGAAATTTAAATCATATAGTCATACTATAATCTTAAAGAGTATAGTTTATATATTTATTGATTTCTATAGTTAACCACATTTGAATGTTGCTAATATTGATTAAAGCGATATTTATTATACAATTGTAATGTGTATCAATACAAAACAGTGTTATGGGAAATTTAAACCATATGTATTCAAAACTATCTCCATGATTATTTTTGTAATAACATAACTTATATGTTGTATATGTATATGTTTATATTTGTGTCTATAGCCGTCAGCGGTCGAGTTTATATTAATATACTTAGTATGCTGGTAGAGGTTTCTAAAGTGATACATGCTAATCGATAAATAAATATATTAATAGTGGTTTCTCTTGTATGATTAGGTAAGCACATTTGTATAAATTTTCGTAACCGCTGAATAGTCTAATTTGCGTATGATTTCACTATCTTTGATGCTCGTCCGCAATGTGTTTGGCATCATCTTTTGTATGCAAGGATCTATTTCTCAAATAAGTGGTCAGGTTTAAAACATGAAAATCTTTTTAACATAGGTTTGAGTGCAACATGCAGAACATCAATCCTAATTAATGAGAAAGACTAACCATTGTTATCCATCATATTACTAGTTTGTTTCTACGTGGTACACGATATTTATTTGCCCCGTTGTTTCTAGTTGCTCAGAGGCCAAACTCCAAAGTAGTTTCGTAAAGAGTCTAGACTCGAAATTAGCCACGCGCCAGACCTTCGAAATCAAAATGTACCGCGCAGAAGATGCCAAGCGCCGAAGCACGGGTAGAATGCATGCTGCTCCTGTGTTCGAGGTATGTGAGCTTTTCTCGGCTGGCTGGCTGGCTGCCAAGCGTGTCAGTCACTCTGCGTCGTACACCACTCTATAGCCGCCTGCCTGACTGACGGCAGGGTTCACCTCTGACGGTGATGGATGTTTGGCAGTTTTGTCCCGTTCACTCTGCGAGCGAATCTCTTTGCTGGATCCACCCCGGCAGTGTCCTATCACGTACGAGTCAGTACAGTAGTAGGCCCATCGCTCCTATTACCATGCTGCAGTGCTGCTCCTCGTCGTCAGCCAGCAGCAGCAACAAGCCGCGTACCATCCCCATATCACCCCATGAGACCATGACAGCCGAACACACCACGCGCACTCTACTGTGCACACCACCTTGACTCCAAGCACCCAACGTTGCTCCTCGTCTTAGTGCCACCGGCAGTAAGGACACGCGCTGCTCAAATCCGGACCGATTTGGTCCGGCTTTTGTCCGTTTGAGCAGCCGTCCGCGGGCGTGTCTGCGCGGACTGGAGCCATGCGCCCTACGGAGTTGTTTAAATTGTGAGAGTTTTGAAAGTGCACATATAGGCAAATACGAAAATGCCCTGGAAATACCCAAAAACCAAAATTGGCACATGCAAAAGGAGGCCACGGTTCAGGCCATGCCGGACACGGGGTGATGGACTAGTCTAGATGTACAAAATAGGATGCCGGCCACTGGTTTAGGCCATGTCGGGCACGATCAGGCCATGCCGATCAGCCCTCGGCCTCCATGTACCGCTGCTGCTTCTTCTCGTAGTAGTCCCTCTTCCTTGGGGTGAAGCAGGTCAGGTCCATGGCCATGATCTGCGCCTCTTGGGCGGCCAGAGCGAGCTCGACCTCCCTCCTCTTGTTCTCAGCCTCCATGGCCCTTGTCGAGTCTTCCAAGGACCTGGTCTTTGCATTCTCCTCCTCTATCTCGAGCTTCTTCGTTTGGACGAGGAAGAAGTTCTTCGTCACCTCCTCTCGCTCCCGGCGCTTCTTCTCGCCCCTCGCGTCCTTCTTCTCGGTCTCCTTGTCCTTCTGGGTGATGAAGCCTTGGAGGGTCTCCTGCAGCGCGATCGTCGTGACGTCCCGCTTCAGGTCGAGCTTGGAGTTGACCCGTCCCCTTGGCCTTTCTCTTTCCGGACCATCGGCGGAACCCGTGGCCATTGGCGGCACCCCTCCGGGCAAGGCCACTCCTTTCTTGAGGGCGCTGTGAAGCTCCTTCCATTTCTGGTTGTCCTTGAGCTTCCGGTAGCAATGGGCGAAGTTGAATGACTTGCCCCCATGCTCGGCCTTGTAGACCTCCAACGCTTGGAACGCCTACACAAACGGCCATTGGAGGACATGGAACGCCAACACAAACAACAAATGGACAAGGAAAGGAAGGGTCACTCACCAAGTCGGCGATGCCGATGCCACTTTGCGGCCGGGCCGCGGCGTGCTCGAAGGAGCCGATGAACTTGCTGCACTCCTGCGAGATGAGCCTGAACCTCTTTTGGATGGAGAGCTCGGTCCGTGTGGTGACCATGGAGTACGGCTGGAGGAGGGCCCGTTCATGGTAGTTCCTGAACATCCTCGCCCAGTACACGCTGCCCTTCATCTCGGCCCCGATAATAGTGTTCTGTCCCACCTCCATCCATGTGTCGCAGAGACACCAATCCTCCTTCTCGGTGAAGCCGGCGCCCCGCTTGACGTTCCTCCTCGCCGCCTTGGCCTGCTGGGTGAGCTCGTCCATGAACAACGACATGTCGGCGATGTGGTGTTCGTCCGCTCCGTCCGCTCCGTCCTCCTCCAGCTCGTCCCCGGCGTCGATGTAGCTCGCACGGCCATTCTCGTTGATGAAGCCGTTCATGTACGCGTCGCCTTCCTCAAACGTCAGTCCCGGAGTCGCCTGAGTCGACGGGACCGGCGTTTCGTCGAACAGGTTGCGGGGCACGGGAAGAACGCCCGGCGGAACGCGGATGCAACTTTTGCGGGGCGCGGACAGCCCAGAGGCCGGCGCGGACAGCCCAGAGGCCGGCGCGGTGTTCAGATCGATCGAGCCCACGGCGGGGCCGCGGAGCGGCGACGAATCTTCCACTTCAATCGAGTAGAAGGGCTGCGGCGTCGGGTCACGGCCGGGCAAGTACCCGTACGTCGGCGCGGGGGATGCGTCGGCGTCGGGGGGGGGGGGGGGCGCGACCGGGCCGCGGACGTGTTGGAGCTGGCAGCCTGCGAGGGAGGCACGTACGTCGTGGTCGTGGTCGCCGGACACATGCCCAGCACGCTCATCACCGCTTCCGCCGCCGCCTGGGCGATCCTGATACGCTCGTCGTCCATCGGGAACAGCTTCTCCTCCTTCGCTCTCCTCCTCCGCCCCGCCCTCTTGGCCGACTGCTCCCTCCTCTCTTCGTCCGTGAGCACCTTGGGCTTTTGAATCGGCTTTGGCGGCGGGGCAGGGCGGGACATGGATAGTGTTTTTGGCGGGCGGAGGCTGGGGGTGGGAGAGGAAATGGCAAAATGTGTGCCTCTTTTTGGCGGGACAGGGCGCCAAGTAGTGGACACGATTGTGTCCAGAGTTGTCCGGGAGGCTGCTCAATTGTGGACCAAATTTGGTCCAGATTTGAGCAGTCGTGGACCAAAAAACGGACAGCAGTCCGTTTGGACAGCCCCACAGGGCCTTGGTTTTGTCCGAGGCTGCTCAAATCCGGACTGTCCGGGGCAATTGAGCCGCCCCATAGGAGATGTCCTAAGGTATCTCCAAGTCCGACGCAAACGGACGTCTGTGCGCCATTTCTGTCCGAAAATGATCAGCGTCGGCAAAAACCCAGCCAATGGGGTGACGCATTTTGTCTGCACTGTCCGCGGCGAATAAAACTCGGTCTAAATTTGGGCGCGTTTTACGTCGTCGTGGACATTCCGATGTGTCCACTTGTGTCCTCCCCTTTTGACCGGGTCCCGCGCGTCAGCGACTGCTGCCTTCGGTACGGCTCCCGAGGCCGCGACCACTCGAAAAAAGCCCGCGTCGCGCCGTTTCAGCGTCTGCGCCACCGCCATCAATGGTGATGCGCCACTGCGCCACCACCTCTGATATCAGCACCCGTGATCAATGGCATGGACGATCGACGCGAGCCAGCAGCCGCGGGCCACCGCTGCCGCCTCCGAAGACGGAGGTCATGAAGTCGCCGCCGCGGCAGGTGCCATGGCATGACGCGTCGTCCTCCTCGCAAACACCGCCACCTGCACCGCCGCGGTGGGCGCCATGGCCTGACGCGTCGTCCTCCTCGCAGACATCGCCTCCTCCACCGCCGCCAGCTCCGGTTCCCGCTACGACGTGGTCCTTCCCCCGGGACCCGCCACCCTTATACGACCTCACCGGCGATAACGACGAGTAGGCTCCGACTGCTAGCCCTAGTTTATTTTCTATATTTATTTTCATGTCCTAGAATGTAAAATATCTATTAATATTAAATCGATTTGAAAAAAATGCAACAAACCGCAGAGCTGGGGCGCGACCCAAACGGACATCACCCATTTTCTATCCGCGACCCAACGTAAACGGACCAAATCAGACAGCCGTTGGAGATTCCCTAAGGGTTCCCCAAAGTCCAAACAATTTTAGCTGGGGCCCTCCACAAGCTCACTTTACTTGCCACGCATTTGAGCAAACACATTGCATGCATATCACATATCTCAGCGGCACCATCAAAATGAGAAAATTATACCAAACAAAGCAATGGACGGGACAGATAATATAGAATGCAATTGAATGTAAAACTGTTTGACAAATTGTATCCAGTACACGAACTAGCTTGCTTCCCCGGATAGGTTTTTATGGAAACGGAAGCCTAGCCATAGAACAGAAGAACAAGACGATGTTTCAGAATGCTGGGGAGCCGCTCCCTCCTGATTCGGATGGCGGCAATAGGGGGAGCGTTTTCGGTGTCTGACTCAACAAATGAAATGAATGGTTTGTCGGATGATCCTACTCCTTGGAGTTGCGGTAGAAGTCGACGCAGGTCTGGCACGCGCAGCCGGTGAAGCGGCACATCTCGCACCCAAAGCACACGCACTTCATGCAGCCGGTGCACGACGCCGCGCGGGAGCACCCCTTCAGCACCTTGCGGCTCCCTCGCTCCTCCTCGTCATCGCAGCTCATCCTGGTGGGTGTCAGCCATGCACGATAAGAGATAGTTAGATACTTAGATAGGCACTACTAATAGCATGAACTCTAATGCCAGACATAATAACGCACTTGTCACGGTAGAAACCATACAGCCAACCAAGACACACAAAAAATCAAGCTGATACGGATCAAATCAATGATCATGTTTATTGGAATAAAAACAAGTAAAAGGAAAACGATAGATGCAAACACCGACCAGCCTTCATATTATGTGGTATGCTTTTATACGAAGGTGCACTGTAGTTACAGGGCACATGAATTTGCAGAGAACTGACAATGCCGGCAAGAAACTTACACAGCAGTACACTTCCACAGCCTAGAGTTTCTACTTCCTACCGTATACTTACTTTCTTAAGAGTACTGGAGTTATTTTGACTACTGAACACTAGTATACTTTAGTTTGAAGTTGCCCAAACTATTTGGTAACTAAGTGCACATTCCTGATTAGCAATATTGGCAAAGGTGATATAATTATGAAAAAATACATTTTATTAGGTTGCAGCGGCCTGCTGCCACAGCAGGGAGTACCAGCCTCGGTTTACTAGTTCTAGTATTAATATAATAATTAATTGATAATAAGAAGAAGGAGAAGAATAAGAATAGAATAATAGTAATAATTTGGTGTCACTTTCTTTGTAAGATTACGAGCTGAAACAAGCAAACCGTTCCATAGATGCTTTCTACAAAATTCCAGCCTACAAAGGAATCCACCATTGCACTTAGTATATATTTATTAGTTCCTCTACCAAGAAATGTATAAAAAATTAGAAGATATGAGAGTGGCCGGATAGCCCCAATAAAAAAAATATTAGGATACACACTACACTAGTAAAATAGCACAGAAGCAATCAAGTTGACATAAAAAATTATAGCCTTTGTTCTCTAGTTGCAACACATACCTATCAGTAGTAAAATCTGCACATGTCCAGTTAAGTTTCGCAAGAGCATCATGGTAAACACGACACTCTTCCTTGGTCCGAAGCCGAAATCTCCTCTCCTTGTCACATCTAGTGCAGCGGATGAACTCATCACGGTGCGATGGACGTCCATTACGAGCTTTGGTTGAACCATTGTGTGACTGATTGTAGTATTTGAGCAGAACTGTCTTTGAGAGTGGGACCTTCTCTCCTTGAACCATGGCCCACACGGTGTTCCTCCACTTTCCAGCAGTCTCCCTTCCAGAGTGCTTCTCAAACGCGGAAGGAGTCAACTTATCTGAATTTCAAGACACAAAACACAAAAAACAATTATCCCAGAGCAATTATGATACCAGACTACTGTACTAGGCAGAAAAACAAGCTGTGAAATATAACAAATGGTAACAAAATTGTGCGTTGAAATGCTTAAAGAAACAATAATTTTTATATGGCATCAGCTGTGATGTCACTCCCAAGCACTTGACAAATTATTAACATAAGTCGCTTTCCTAAAATGATGGTGTTGTTTTAACAAGGAGCACCCCACTCGCACTGTACGCACCTAGATCAACACACATCTTATAGGAGGCAGCCGTCATAACTTATTGACAGGAGGAACTGCATATTTTGAATGCAGAGCCTTTCAACTTTCTTAAATCATACTTCTATCTAGATATCATAAACAAATCCTTGAGAACTGGAAGGAGCAGTTGGAACTCAATTAGCATATGGCAAAGTTGCACTGATGCATCCTTCTTAATTTTCTCATGTTACTTTGCACACATTTTCTTCCATGTAAGTTACTTCCGAGGCTAGATCAAATAAAGACCAATATTTGATTAAAGGGCATAAGGAGAATGGTTGCTTAACGCACTGAGCTGTGCTAGAAACATTTTGAATTGACCATACTGAATAATGAATTACGTATGCAGACTCTGAACTCATACGAATATGCAGACAATGCAAGATGGTGGATCGTATGGTGTGTAGTAGCATAATCATAGTCTAGCAAGGTCTGCACGGATACAGTGAAATTGGATGAAAACCAAAAAAGTTATCATCAACATATGTCGGAGCCAAATGTTAAAAGGAAGCAGGTGCCGACATAGAACAGAGACATGAATTAGCTTTCAGTCCCATTTAATGCAAATACAAGCATCCGATGTTAGAGTCAAGACACGAGAGCCAGCTCAACTGATTGGCACGTAATGAATCAACATGCAAGCCAGAACATGGCCTAAGCAAAGCGCCATCTACCACAGCCGATACATGCAGAAGGAGACCTAAAAATAAGCAGAGACAGTAACAGCGTATTTCTGTCTGAATGATCAGTACTGTGTGAACAGAGAGGAAATCTGATCATCAACAGCATGCAGAGAGTACACGAGACAAACTACGTACGTGCTCTAGATTGTAGTACCACGGAAGAAATGCTTCCATCCACGTACATGTGCTAGAGGCCCTGCAGAGGCAGCAGCATGAATGAAGTTTGCATAAACCGAAGGAATGGCGCAGCCGACATTACTCGCAGAGAACAGCAACCAAACTCTTCTTGGCTACAGATATCCTGACAGGAGCCAGAGCAAGAACGTCCAGCCAGCCAGAGCAAGAATGCATGCTACCAAGCAGGAAGTACTGGAGGGCGGGCGCACGAACATGTACCGGCATTGCATGCAGATTGGCTCACACCGTAACCAAAAGACCAAACACCATCCGTGCATAGCATCGATGCACGGACATGAAATCAAGAAGAAGAAAACAGAAACAAGCGAGCAAGCGACGTGGGGTGTATATGGTGGTGGTGTTGTGGGGGCACGAACAAACCTTCACGGCAGCCTGGCGTACAATCGCAGCTAATCTCGAGGTCGCCTGAAGGGTAGATGAGGAGGCGACCTACAGCGTCGCCGTAGCGGCGGCTGGTGCATCCGCACATGACCTCCACGAAGCCCTCGCCCAGGCGCACCCCGGTCACCTCCTGAAGCTCCTCCTCGCTGAACAGCGCCGCCGCCCCGCCTCCGTTCGCTGCAGCCATGTCTCCGAACAAGCACGGGAAACTAACTCTTCTTCTTTATTAAAAAAAAGGCCAGAAAGCGATCTGGCTGGCCTGCGTCAAATCAAGAAACTACTGGACACCGATCAAACGGGGAAGGCAAAAACCGGTGGATCAAAGAAAAAGGAAGTTAGGCAGGTAGGTGGACAGGAGATGAGATATATAGAGGTGGGAAACTGTGGAGAAACAGGAACCAAAGCGGCGCCTTTCCGCGAGGAACCACCGCGGCGAATTTGGTTCCCACCAAATCTCGACGAGAGCGATCTCGGAAAGGCCCAGCGAGGAATAAATGCAAAGGCGGCCCCTTTTCCCGGAAGGGATATATGACCCGAGGCTAAGAACAGCAGCAGGCAGAGACGGCAGGAGCAAAGGCGACTCCTTTGCGCAAGAAGAAGCGATTTGGGGGGCTCGCTCCAGATCGCGCAAGAAACCACCCGAAAAGGCGGATCTGGATGAGGGGCGCGCGCAGGCGTAATGCCTCCTGCTCCGACTCCAGCCCTCTCGATGGCTATGGCTATTGGGGGTTCGGAGAGGGAGGAGAGGGCCGGGGAGGAAGAAGGGGAGGAGTAGGAGGAAGATAGGAGATGGAGTTGTGCTGGAGCTGGGCTTTTAACCTATGGACGGATGGGAGGATGGTTATGTTTGTGTGCGTCTCTTCTCCACGAGCCTTCGCTATTCATCAACTGTGCTTCTACTGTTTTCCATTATTACTGCTATTCAGAACTCTCTAGTGGTACTGTAATTCGAAAGAAAAAAAATGTTAATTGGTTTAGAAGAAAATAGGATTGGATATTGGCTAAGAAACACTCATATTTGGAATGAACAATTTATCGGCTAAGCGCTTTACGGTGAATCCGCGCGACATGATGGTGGTGGCGGCGGCGGATCTCTAGAATTTACCGAGCACAACCTAGGGCATGGTCATCCTCTCGGATTCGCTGGCCCACATAAATGGGCCCTAGCTCGTAAATTGGTACACACTGTGTTCTGTGTGGTCCGAAAAGAGGCCCATTATTCTAAGTTGGTCGTGGCGAGCTAAAATATAGAAATATACTCCGAGTAGTCCTCCCGGTCTATCTCGACGAGGACGCCTTGCTATGACTTCTAGTATGTTCCTTCGACATGTCGAACTACCAAGTTTGTCTAAAAGGTTGCTCTTTTAGTTCTTTTATCTAAAATGTTACCAAATAACAATGTATATGGATTAATATGACCTTTTATTATAGAAGATCAAATCACACTGAAATAAAATTATGATCAATCAACCATAATTTGCTAACATATACTTCGCACTGTTTCACCCAGCCAAAGTTATGAGTAGCAATTGACCGATATTGGTTTTTTATTTGGAAATATAAGGGCAAACAGTTGTATCCATATCTTCTCTACAAGATGGTGAAAACCACAATTATTTATCGATTTGATTGTTTGAATGGATAATTTTCAATCTTTGTTCTAGTTCAGTTTTCATACGCGATGCATGACTGGTATGGTTATGTGTAGAATTGATAAATTTGGACATTATTATGCTATGATGATATTATCTGTACATGGAGTCTGACATTCCCCATGATTAGATCAAACTGAAGACCATAACGAATACATAAAGTAGATATAAAGTAGATGTTGACGAAAAACAAGAGATGTGTTAATATGTGGGTTTGGTTTGCATAAATAGACAGTAAACAAATCGAATCGTAGTGAAACCACATGAAATGTTGTAATTAGAACGTTCGTGCATGGTTATTCAAATAGAGGAAAGAGTGAGCTATAAATTTTATGAATTTTTCCTTTGAAACAACGATTTGAAGAAGAAAAAACTCCTTTGCCTCAACATGGAAAAAAAACCATATTCCTTATATTCCTACACTTCTCCTATGAACCAAGGATGCCCAATATTTTGGCACCTCGCCTTGAGATCGCCCTTGATATAAAAGCATGGCGGGCTAGGCGATAATATACTAGTAGCTCTTTCCATTTGTGAAACCATCACACAACTATAAACCGCAACTAATACATCCTTTCTCGAGAAAAGGGAAATTCATGTGCCACTTGAATTTACAACTGTAAATGGAATCGAGGGAACATGGCATTTCGTACATAGCATGAGGCCCGTGGTTGCTAGTATGAGGCGGCGGTGGAGCCCGTACGTTGTGACTTGTGAGGTGTGAAGCCTCGACGACGACGCTGGCTGGATGCCGATACGTTGGGAAAGCTGGGGCGGGCCCTGCGTGCCGAGCGAGAGGCTCCCGAGTCCCGAGGCAGGAGGCAGGAGGGTGACGCGGAGGCTGGCTGGCGCGCGGCGTGGCGTGGAGATTTCGAATTTTTACGCCGCGGCTACGTGAAGGCTGGCTGGGCACCGAGCTCGTGGCGTGACATCACGAGCCAGGACGTTGCCCGTCGGGTTCGGCAGCGCCGCACTCCTGCTCCTGCTGCTCCTTGCTTATCCGGTTATCCCTCGGTCGACAGGGTCTCGATTGTCGCCGCCAACGTGCGCGTCATCGGTGGATCCTCAATTCCTGAATCCTGATTTTTACTAAAGCCTCGCCCTCACACAAAGTCCATGCTCATGTAGTCATGTAGTATACTACTCCCAGCTCCCTCGGTTCGTAAGTAAATAGTACTACGTGTGCTTTTGTTTGGGATTTGTATTCAGTCAAAATAGTTTTAATTTTCGCCACCTTTATAAGAAAATGCAGTAACATTTGCAACACCAATTAAATTAGGTCCATTTCAAAATGTAGTTCAATAATATACTGACTTAAAGTGGTAGGCATAACTCCTTAGAGCATCTATAGCAGAGCGATCAAACCCTTATAACTCCGACTTCACGGGCTGAGTCTTTTTTTGGCCCATAGCAGAGTCCGTGAACGCGAACCGGCCCTCAAACGCGATAAGAGCGCCCGTCGAGACGGTGCGTCCATTCGTATTTATGCCGGGCTCAGACACATTTCCATAATCCTTATCCACCTGCGCGGCGGAGGGCTTCGTCCCCGAGGACGCACTTGGCACCATCACGGTGCAAGTGATGCTCCGTTCAGTACGGGAGGCGGAGGAGAAGGCGGCGCAGGCTGCCCGCGAGGAGGAGATTGACCAAATCCTCCTCCAACAGGGACTCGAGGCAGACACCGTCACCACCGAGAAGAGCGCCTACTGGAAGGCGTACGCCGAGGAGGTCGTCGACCTCGTCTCCGACGAGGAGTGAAGATCGTCGGTCTCCATCGTGTCGCCGCCGCATCCAAGGCTCCGGTGAGCCAAATTTTGGCGACCTTCTAATCTAGTTTAGCTTTTGGATTAATGTACAACAATGTATAATTATGTATTGATCAGTGAAGAACAGTTCTCTGTGATGAATCGGGGAAGAACTCTAGTTTGTTCCCGGTAAAATCAAAATATATCCAGTTCTGTTTAAGTTTTCTGCTATGTGTTGGTCGTTTTTCCGAGTAGAATTCTCAAAAAAATTGAACCTTAAAATTTATTTGAGGGTGTGAGTTTGAGGACGCTGTTAGAGATGCTCTTAGCGATGTTATTTATGTTTTTTTACTATATAAATAAAGGGATATAAGACCTATGATATGAATTTGTGTAAAGAAATATAAAACATATCACAAATGTTGAAAAAATTAGTTGACGTGATTTTCTTTTGTATTTGATGATACAAATAGGTGACAAGGATAATTGGATGATAGAAGATAAATGACATGAATATGTTGCACACACGAAAATGTTAATTTCAATGAATATTAGTGAGATGACATAGATATTTCGTTGGCTTAGTGAATGGATAAAGAGAATATTTTACATGTACGCATGGGCCGCACCCGAACCAGCCCTGACTTCTTCACAATGACGAACCGAATTAACCTTTTGTCGATCCTTGTTCTCCTTGATTAAGTTACTAACCGAGAGTTCATTAATTTGGTATCTGAGTAAACAAACCGGCCTAGATTCCGCGCCGTATAGTCAGAAAATAAACAAGCCCCCATATGCTTCCCATGAGCATGAGCTAGTGCATATGCGTACCGTCTATCCAATGCCCATTTGTTATTGTTAATCTAGGTTATCTCCATTCTCACACTTCAGCGCCATGGCAGTCTAGTGGAGTGCTAGGCGTGTTTAATAATCGCACAATCATCGCCTAATCCCTCCTGTCATCAGCAACATTTCCTGATCGCGATGTCCCATGTGTGTACACTGCAGTACGAACATATCCTCGCCAGAACCACTTGCTTTGTCACTTGTGTGCAAACGGGCGATGATGGGCAAGCCAAGCCAGCGCCCAGCGATGTCGTGGTATTTGACAAAGAAATCTGGCATTTCCTGACCGCAAGAATCGCAGGGCTCGAGTAGCGGCCATTCCTGTTCAGCTTCGAGCTTTAGCTGAGCTGACTGTACGGGTTACAGCGTACAGACTGAAGACGTTGGAAACCACAGTTTCATGGCTTTCTTTCAGGTTGTTGTTGGTGGATGGCATTATTGGTGAAGGATGGGCTTTGGCTGCAAACCCGGTCCAGCTCCAGCCTATCCCTGCATGGGTAGACCACTACGGAAATAGGCTTTTTCTGGGCCGG
Organism: Poa annua; assembly: GCA_026929855.1. Lineage (NCBI taxonomy): Eukaryota > Viridiplantae > Streptophyta > Magnoliopsida > Poales > Poaceae > Poa > Poa annua. The sequence continues at coordinate 115,496,574 of CM049428.1, read as the reverse complement.
AACGACAGATTACACCTAGGAAAAAAGATTCTAGTTAGCTGTCAGAGTGCAAACTCACTAGAGGATGGAAACAGTATTTCCTAACGCAGTAACGTGCATTGTGCCAACCAAAAATGGGGCGGGCCAAAAGAAACCCTGGTACGTGGTTGCACTGAACAGTGTCCAATGATTTCACAGTGTAGAAAGCTTTCAGAATGTACGACCAGCATATCGCAACTTCCAAAGAAGCTTCACCCACGCTCCGAAAAGAAAAACCTTAACAACTGTGGCACATCGAAAAGAAACCCTGGTGGGCCGCGGGAAGTCGCCAACGCAGCCTCTGTCCGAAGAAGCCAAGCCACATCAAGGTGAGAGGACGGCTGCGAGGAGAGGCACTTGGAATGAAGTTAAGAAGATGGAGGGGACATTTTTTTTGTTGAGAAATACAGTACAACGAAAACGCTCATATACACGCGCACGTACTCACCCCTATGAACGCACACACGCACACCCTACCCCTATGAGCATCTCCAAGAGACCGAGCAGGCAGATCAGGTCTTGAGATTAACGAAGTCACCACAGACGCCTCGCTATCCCGTCTAAATGAGAAACATCTGGTACAACCATCCACCTAACCATTTTATACATACACGTTCTCAGGAGGGGAGAAAATATATTTCATACTCCCTCCAATCCACAAAAGATGTCGCTCATGTAGTACAAAGTTTATACTAACTTAGTATAAAATAACCGACACTTTTATAAATCGGAGGGAGTATCATATGTGAATGCCAATGCGAGTATTGGAGTAGGAGACTACTTGAGAACAAAGGCAACACAAACAAACGCGTGAGGAGAAGCACCACCACACCACGTAACAAAATCTTTACACTTTACACGAAACCCCCTCGTAATTCCTCAGCCTCCCAAACACCGATCCTTCCCCTCCTCCCCCCAATCCCGCGCCGCACGGCACGGCACGGCGGAACCCTAGCTAGCCCCGAGATCCGCTCGCCGGCGCCGATGGAGGTGAAGCTGTGGAACGACAAGCGGGAGCGGGAGCTCCTGGAGAGCCTGGCGGACCTGTACGCGATCATCAGGGCGACGGAGAAGCTGGAGCGCGCCTACGTGCGCGACCTCGTCTCCGCCGCCGACTACGAGGCCGACTGCCTCAAGCTCATCTCGCAGTTCAACTCCCTCTCCTCCTCCCTCGCCGGCGTCGTCACCATCCCGCGCTTCGTCCAGGCCTACCGCCTCGACTGCCCCGCCGCCCTCAACCGCCTCGTCCAGTCCGGCGTCCCCGCCACCGTCGAGCTCCGCGCCGCCACCGCCTCCTCCTCCGCGCAGCCCTCCACCGCCGCATCCGCCTCCGCCATCGCCCAGTGCGTCCAGAGCTTCATCACCGCCATGGACGCCGTCAAGCTCAACATGCTCGCCAACGACCAGGTCCGGCCCCTCCTCCACGACCTCTCTACCTCCATGGGCAAGCTCGGCACCGTCCTGCCGCCCGACTTCGAAGGGAAGGTCAAGGTCAACGAGTGGCTCGCCAAGCTGCATAAGATGGGGGCCGGGGATGAGCTCACCGAGCAGCAGGCCAGGCAGCTCAACTTCGACCTCGATTCCGCATACAGTGCCTTCATGGCCTCGCTTCCCACTGCCGGCCTGTGAGCAAGGGTTCTGAGTTGTTCCTTTCTGGTCTGTTACTATTGTCTTGTGTTGTGTTTGCATCACCAATGCAGTGCTATAGATATGTGTAATTTCGGTTCACACAGTATTGTTGATCAATAAGACAATAACAATGCCAATCTATCTTGTGGAAAGTTGCCCCTATAAATTGATTGTTTCATGCCTAGTAATTCAGGGACCATTGATCTTGTACAGTATCGTGTTCCTCTGTTGTATTGTATCCATCCATGGTAGAATGCTCATGTCCTTTCCCTCGGATACGCTTCTTCTCTGTCAATAATATCAAGCATAAGTGGTGGCAGAATAACAAGTCATATTTGATGCCGTACTTTCATTCCCACGGGACGGTCCAGACTTGCCTGGAATATATCCTCGCCTCCCACCCCGCCTATACTTCCACCTCCCAACCCAAGCTCACCCCTCTATATATCTCAGAAATGGTGTTGGCAGACAGAGAGTGAGAGACACGAGCAGGTTCCTTTGTTGTTGTCTCCTCTCTACTCAATCTTCATCCCTATTCCCCTAGAAAGACTGGACGGCGGCACAGTGGGGTGGCTGGTGAGGGGCGGGCTCACCACGGACGGCGCCAGTGAGCAGCCCGAGCTCGTCCACTTCTAAAATACGTGCAAACTCCTCTCCCTCTCCGTAAGGTATTTTTTTCTTTCTAATTTTGCTTTTCTTGTCTTATTAGTTCTGAATTTTGCATCTAAAGTGGGGAAAGTTTAAACTAGGTCCTGGAAATTGTTGTTTACAGATTTTTTAAACAAAATATGCAGTGAGGAGTAGCCTTTACATATAATGATGTTAAAAATGTATTTTATGAAGATCAAATTTTCCTAAAAATGCCACACATTCGGTTCAGTTTGATTTCAACAAGTTTGTACGCATATATATCTCTGAACAATGACAACTGGCAACCCATTCTTGATAGTCTACAGTGCGTGTGATGTTATCTCCGTAAGTCTGTATATTTATAGTCTGTTGATCACATAGCTAGACTGAAAACTGATGTACAAGTTTTAGCTAACTGAACTGAAACGAGTGAGACAGATCATGTTTAAGCATACACTGGAGCTTTGAGCAAAGACTTGCCTGTGCCGTAGCAGACTTTGTACTGATTCATGTTAAGTACAATAACCCATAGCTGCTGGGAATTATTTCACCTTGTTGTCATATGTTCTGGTGTTCCATTTTTTTACACATATTTTGCAGCCCCCCACCCCCCAGAGATTCTGTTCAAGGTCCGACCTCAGAGCTGCTCCCTGAAATATTTAGCGCGCCGATGAGGCCACCGCCCATGATGGTCGTGGTGGTGCTCCTGGCCACAGCCGCCGAGACGACGCTTGCATCAGCAGTGGTGCTGGAGCGTGTGCTGCCGCTCAAGGGGGTCCCGCTGGAGCACCTCAGGGAGATGGACAGGGTGAGACACGAGAGGATGGGCCCTTGGGTAAACCTCACTCTGGAGGGCACCTTCAACCCGTTCATCAGTGGGTGGGTGCTGCCTGTAGTTACTTATCGATCACCGTAAATACATACATACATACATACACACACCCTTTAATTTGTGATCCATCACTGTATCTAAATCATGAAGAATTTGCAGGCTCTGTTATCCAAGTGTGAAGTTAGGGAACCCCCCTAAGAAACACACTTTCCAAATTGACACTGGCAGTGACACCTCGTGGGTCACTTGCAAGGGCTGCACAGATTGCGTGAACAAAAGTGTGCTCAATGTGAGGCTCCATTCTCTTCCCATCACATTACTAAATATTTATCAATCTAATCTCTTTGTTTCCCTCAGATCTAGAAGGAGTTATACAACCCCGACTCTTCATCAACTTCATCCTGAATATGATGCTTAGATAATAGCTGTAAATTTTTTACCAGCAAATCGTTCGACTGCAAAGCCCCATTCGCCCAATGTAGTTATCACTTTACATATGGTGATGAAAGTAGGGTGTCCGGGTACCTTGTGAAGGACATAATGTATTTCGACACTATCATGGGGAATCAGCTTTCTGCCTCTGTCGTTTTTGGGTAAACTTTCCATGCATCTTTTCCAATTCCCCAGCAGAGAATTGACCATACTTTTGTTAAGATACTATCAGAAACCTAATTTCATAGAGTGGTGCAAGAATAGGATTTTCACAAAAGGCTTGTACTGAATCTAGCTGGTTCGATTATTGCTTTGTTGATATTGACACAAGAAAAGTTACGGAAAAAAATCGATTTCATATGTGGTCATCCAGATTATATGTTTATTTCCTATATATTATGTCATTCTCTAGCAAAAATATGTTGGCGTAATATGAAAAGTATTAGTACATTCATTGCTCCAGAGTGATGAAGTGGTCATCCTCTCACATGTAAACTGCATCATGTTAGTGGCCATGTCTCCAAAAATTTAGCCTCTGATTATCGATCTTTTAGTGATATTATCCTGATCTTCTTTGTATAGTTATATCTTGCGTTGTTTTGAGGTGTACCTATTCATTTTGGTTGCAGTCTTGTTTATTCATGCATTATAATCAAAGTGAAGTTTGCTACCTAATATGGTCCACATAATTTATTCATATTTGCCCTCACATGGTTCAAGCAAACTTTTTTAAACAGATGTACCACCTACTCAGTGTCCCACTTAGGGACAGACGGCATTCTTGGGTTTGCGCCGACTGAAATGTCGATCATTTCACGACTGAACTCTCAGGGGCTATCCCCTAAAGTGTTCTCTCATCGCCTGAGAGATTCTGAAGATGGTGGTGGCATTCTTGTTCCTGGTAAAATTATGGCACCAAGATTAGTATTTACTCCAATTGTTTCATCTTCATTGTAAGTTTTTTTGTTTCCTGGAATTACTTCGAGTGTATAGAGTGAGAGTTCAGAATTCTGCATCGCTCTCTTATATTTCATTATCCAGATTTGGTCATTTTTTTTTCCAATCTTTATCTCTATATAATCCAAAACAAGCTTGTTAGATTAATTAATTTGAGAACCGTGCTGTAGCCCAGTGGTAGATCTCTTGCGATCCTGCCTATCAGACTCGGATTATTTGTTAAAAATAAAGATCGTGCTCCTCCTCCATGGTCTGTGTTTTATTTAGTTTGTGTTTGTGCTCTCCTTTTAGTTCCTTTTCTTTTTTGATTTTTTCTTTAAAGATGCATGTTCTTCACTGAGCGGCCAACATAATACAATATAGCATGCTATTTTTAAATCTCTGAAATGTGTGTTATACCATTTTCAAACTTTCTGAATTCATTTTAGTTTGTGTTTTTCTTTGTGCTCTCCTTATTTCACTTTATTTTTTCCTAAAGAAATATGTGTTTCACTTGTATGAGAAGCCAACAATAATACAATATAGTCAGAGTTTTCTTACGTCTGGAAATGTGAGTTCTACCATTTTGGAACTTTCTGAATTACTCATATGAACCACTTTTTGTGTGTTAATATTCTAATGGGAATATAGACAATAATACAATATAGTTAGCGTTTTTAATCTCTGAACATGTTGTTTCTGGAACTTTCTGAGTTCTTCATATGAACCACCTTTTGTGTGTTAATACTCTTTTTGGATTATAGGGGGCATCATTACACTTTGAATCTGGTGAGCATTGCTGTTAATGGCCAAAAGCTACCCATTGATTCTTCTGTGTTTGCAACACCAAATTCGAAAGGAACAGTTGTGGACACAGGTTCAACACTAGTATACCTTGTAGATGGAGCGTATCATCCATTGGTTAGTGCGGTGAGTTCATAGCATCAGATCACACATTCACACTTAATTCTTCTTCTTCTGAACAACTAATATGTGACCAACCTACATTAGTTCATTTTTAGTATGCCATATTCACATTTAGCAATTTGCAGATATTTGCAGCGATCTCTTCATCTCGAGGTACTTACAACTTAACATGGACCAGTGCTGATAAGTGTTTTCGGACTTCTAGCAGGTTTTCGTTTTTCTTGGAATGAAATTAGCAGCATGAGTCTTTAAGGACGTCAAATTTACTAATTATTATTTTATTTCTCTACTAGCATTGACTTGTTATTTCCAACGGTGACACTACATTTTAAGGGTGGCGCTGTAATGACAGTGGAGCCTTCGCAATATCTTCTGCAACAGAGTAAAAGTTTCAATGTAAGTCGAACTGCCTTTTGTTGCTTGCCTTTTTGTGTTTTTTTTAAAATTCCATATATTGTTGATATTTGTGGGAAAGTTATCTCAAAAATAAAATATCGTAGGGAAACCATGTTGTGTGGTGCATTGCCTGGAGGAGTAGTCAGGTACACCAATTATCCAAGGAATGACAATACTTGGAGGTTAATCATCTTACCGTATCAGCCAGTGTAAGCTGCACATATTACTCCCTCCGTTTTTTAATATAAGATGTTTTAGCATGTGCCTAAATTCACATGTATCTACATGTATGTAGACATGTTTTAGTGTCTAAGTGTATCCCTTTTGGTGTGCATCTAGTCAACATGTACTAGATCTAAAACGTCTTATATTTATGAAAAGAGGTAGTAGCTAATAGGACTTGAGAATGCTATTTTGACGTGGATGTCTGAAATGAAATAATATGCTCAACAAATATCTCAATAATTATGCCAATAGCAAACATAAGTCTTACCTGACAACTGTATATTCAGGTTGCTTCAGAAATTATCGTGACTTTTCACCATGCCCTTCTCGAACTCCTATTATTTTATCAAATGAACACTGTATATTCAAAACAAAAAAACTGACTAATTCCCTCATGCCAACATTGTCCTGCAAATCCAGGAAATCTGAAGTTATGCGAGTGTGAAATGAGGTCTCTTCCAGGAAATCTGAAGTGTTTCTCCAGTCTGGCAAACCTCGAGATCTATAACTGCCCAAACATATTATCTTTACCAGATCTTCGTCCTCCCTCAAGCACATATTCATACGGGGTTGTGAACTCTTGAAGCAGAGCTGCCGAGCACCTGACGGAGAAAGCTGGCCAAAGATTGCACATATCCGCTGGAAGGAATTCAGATAAATGAAAAGCTAAAGGTTCCACCAATATCTTTGCAAAGTTAACCTTTTGTAATATTTGTTTCATCTTTTTTGATCCTTTTAGTACTTAATTTTGTTTCTAAGTTTCATGCGTATTTGTTTATTTCGAACAGCAGGCCTGAGATTTATCCTGTCCGGTGACCTCGTTCCACTGCCTGTCGATATTTGGAGTGGCTCAAGCTCAGAATACTTTCAACCTCATCTGCATCGTCGCTGATACGACCCTTGGTTCACTTCTTCATCAGTTGCTTCATGCAGGGTTCTTCCACTCTCAACAGCTTTACCTTATGTGTTGGTGCACATGTCTAAATTTGGATCATTCATGTTACTTGTTGGCTGTTGATGCTGTGTGCTGAGATGTTGAAGAGATACTTTGATTTCCTGAAGGTCTCGTATGAAGCACGTAGAGGTTCAGATAGACACCGCCTCGCTTCCTCCTGAGTACGACACCAGTTTGCATTGGCTCTGATTGGAACTGCATATGAATATATCCCTCCGCTCCGTTTGGATCTGCCTGGGTCTGAGAGAATAATGACGGGAGGACGGCGCAGGCGCCTAGAACTGGGTGTCCCTGTACCCCGGTGGGTGGGCTGAGCAAGGACGATATGTTCAGGCTCCGTTATACAGTGTCATCTTCGTGCTGGGGCGTCGGACCACGATTGATCAAACTCAAAGGTCAGCAAAATTAATGTTTCTATTCAGCGGCCCTTGTCTACTGCTATTTCGATTACCCAACTTGGTTGTAGTCACGTAATGGATTTATGAATTCATTGCAGTATATGATTATAAGTTGTGTTTTATTATCCTTCAAAAAAGTTAAAATAGAGTCATTTGTACTATCTTATGTCACCAGTCATTTGTAAGAAAACATTGGTTTTATCTGTTTTTATGTACTATCTTATGTCACCAGTACAAAAGAAAATCGGTCTTATATGTTTTTCCCTCTTCCTGCACTTTCTAATCCTTGCAATCCAAATACGTCATATTACCTTTTTAATCCTTGTAAGAAAACCATTTCATTTTTTTTTCATATTTCGTATTTATTGTAGATCTGGAGTTTTAAAATCATTAGCTATATTTTTGATAGAGCTACAAGCTAACGTGTCTGCAATTATTTTGATGTATACGGTGTTAAGTGGTGCTCGTAGAAGAAAAGCCTAAACAACAATCTTAGCTTATACTACCTCTGTTTCTAATTATAAGACGTTGTAGATAGTGTATATGTTGGTTGGATACACACTTAGATGAATGTATATGTACACTAAAACATGTCTACATACATGTAGATACATGTGAATCTAGTCAAATGCTAAAACATCTTATATTAAAAAACGGAGGGAGTACATGCAAATGATCGTGCAGATTTCCTACTAGTGTACCAGAGAAGTAACGTAAATACTGCTCATGTTACTCATGTAGCATCAGCCTAAAAACAATTTCGGAAATATTGGAGCATCAATCATTGTAAAGAAGAAGGGACTGTGTACAGCGCAGAAAATACTATTGCAGTATGGATCCTACTACACTATGGGTGTTTGGTAGCCCGCACCATCCTGCCAGCCTATCTCCCCTCATACAAGCCCACACCATACAAGCTGAGTTGACATTTTTCAATGTGTTTGGTAGCCCGTATTAGTTAATACATGCTGAACTGAAATGTTGTTTGTTAGCCTGTATCAATAGAGACAAGATGAACTGAGATGTTGTTTGGTAGGTTGTTTCTAAGCTGAGATGTTAAATACGAATTTCATGAAGAAATCATTATTTGTAGCACATAAATGTGTCATTTCAGCAATATTATGACATTAAAACAACAACAAAACAGGGCACTGGACCACCAAAAATATCATATCAGCAGCATATAATAAATTCCAGGACCAAAATTATGACATTCGAGCAATATATAATAAATAGCAGCACGAAAATATACCAATATATAATAAATTCTTTGACCAAAATATTACATTCCAACAATATATGATCATCCATAATAATTCCATGAAAGTGTGCATACATCGAAAAGTAATCTAGAACAAGCATTACAAAAGAGATGATAACTCAAGCTCCAAGTCAAAGAAGATCTGGATTTTTTGCTAGAATGCGCTTGAAGGAGGCTTCACGAACCCGAACTTCCATTTTCAGGAAATTTAGACCTTTACCCTTGTTCTCTGTCGGGTAATCTAGAACAACCAAGCGTTGATCCATTACGAATGGAAGGTCCATAACAGCGTTGTACAAGTCTAGATGTGTCTCGGTATGACAGTGTTATTGATAGCACCAGCCACATCACGCAATGCATCCGACATGTTGCTATATTGAATGGCATCTTCTTCACTCATATTGGATGCTCTCTTCCTCTTGTTATTTGTGGCAGTAGGTGAAGGAGTAGTGGCACCAATTCCAGCACTATCAAAGTCCACATTAATAGAAGCAGCTGCGGAGTTACCTTCACCTTTGACAGCAACAGGTTTCCCCAAAGGCTCATTCGACCCCATTGCAAACTTTCCTGTCGCAAGCTTATTGGCAAAGCAAGCTTCCATATATTCAAAGTTAACAATTGGTTTGTTGAGTAATTTAGCATCCTTATGTATCCTACAATCAACATAATGACATATTTTAACACATTCCAGCAATAAACATGGATATTTCAGAACATATATAAGATTTCAGAATGAATGTGCATACCATAGTATGGCCCAAATAATGTTGCTCTTCTAAGACGATCATTTTTTTGATCATCATCCCAAAGCGCCCCACTTAGAACTCTCAGTTTTTCAATCCTTTGATACCTTATCTTCCACTTGCGGAGATGATTGCTCACTTGCATGATAGTAACTTCGTACCCAACAAGTTGGGTCAAAGCTTTTGCAGCTTGGTTAATATGTATCTCTTTGAAGCCTTTGTCGGTCTTCACACCTTTCGCTGCAATCTCGGCAAGACATCGCATCATGCATGCTGACATAGGAGGGGTCCAATTCATCACCTTCCCGATCTTCTTTGCTTTAGCACCAACATCTGAAATTTCCTCCACACTATCATCCATCTACACCAAAATAACATATTTCAGCTATATTATAACATTCCAGCACCACAAATGATAGATTTCAGCAATGTTATAACATTCCAACACCAAAATAAGAGATTTCAGCAATATATTATGGCATTCCAGCAGCAAATGACAGATTTCAGCATTGTTCTAACATTCCAGCACCAAAATGACAGATTTCAGCACTATATTATGGCATTCCAGCAGCAAATGACAGATTTCAGCAATATTTTATGACATTCCAGCACCAAATGACAGATTTCAGCAATGTTATGGCATTCCAGCACCAAAATGACAGTTTTCAGCAATGTTATGACATTTCAGCACCAAAATGACAGATTTCAGCAATGTTATGACATTCCAGCACCAAAATGACAGTTTTAGCAATGTTATGACATTCCAACACCAAAATGACATATTTCAGCAATATATTATGGCATTTCAGCAGCAAATAACAGGTTTCAGCACTATTTTATGACATTCCAGCACCAAATGACAGATTTCAGCACTATTTTATGACATTCCAGCACCAAATGACATATTTCAGCAATATTTTAACATTACAACATCAAAATAAGAGGTTTCAGCACAAAAAAAAAAGGTTCCAGCACCACACTTCATAAAATGCAATTATTACATCAACTAACACCATGGTTCATCAAATGTGTGCAAACCCCCTATTCGCCCACATTTGTTGTGCAAATTCGTCTCTCTTTTGCTTCCAAGTAATATTATCATAAGCAACATCATTGTGGTCTTCATCATTAGATTCTGGTTCAAATGTAGCTTCTGGTGGAAAGTACTCGTCCTCACCAAACTGAAGTATCCAATTATGGAGAATTGCACAAGCTATTACTACTTTTACTTGGGTCTTGTAAGGATGAAATGGCTTATTGTAAACAAACTTCCAACGGTTCTTGTATGCAGCAAAAGCCCTTTCAACCGTTATCCTTAACGAAGAGTGTCTTAAGTTGAACAACTCTTTATAATTTTCAGGATGATTTCCTCCACCATATTCTTTCAAGTGGTACCTTGTTCTACGGTATGGTGGAAGGAAACCAGGTCTCACAGCATAACTAGCATCGACAAGATAGAATTTTCCTATAAAATTCAAGTATTAGCTATAGCAAAACAATTTATTGCCTATTGGGGAAGGTTTATGCTTTGGCTTTAGTTATTACCTGGAGGGAGTGACAACCCATCATCCCTCTCCACCGCATCCGCAAGTATGAGGGCATCATGGGCAGATCCCTCCCAACCAGCAAGAACATAGGTAAACTTTAAATCAAAGTCTACCGCAGCCATGACGTTTTGGGTAGTGCCTTCTTTTCTACCCCTAAACGCAGTCGAGATATTTACTGGGACTCTTGCAAGCACATGTGTCCCATCAATTGCTCCAATACAATCCTAATTCAAACACACAAGTTATTTTATTATACATAAGTTCTTTACAAATTTCTATGTGTAGTGTTTTGAAATAAAAAGAGTATTACCTTGAAATAGGGATTGAATCTGTTGTTTTCCAGAATTTTAGGGTGGGTTTGAGTCGAGGGAGGCCGGATCATCTCATCTCGCAACTCTCCAACAGCATACAATGCAGCCTTAAAATACCTACTGATTACTTCGATAGATCTCCTAAAAATAGGTTGTAGATCCCTAAACCTTGTGTTGTGGCCAACTACTAGGAGAAACATGGCTACTTGTTCCTCAATAGAAGTATGAATGCTATCGAATAATAATTCCCTCTCTCTAAACAGAGTACACAAACGGAAAAAGGGAGCTCTTTTCATTCTTAACTGATTTAGGCAATTTGTGTCGCTAGAATGATATATGTATCTCAGATTTGCTTCCCTAGCTACATCCATATCAATCCTACGACCTATGTTATCACTAGAGTTTTCCTGACACGCCTTGAGATAAACACCATGTAGGCACCCATTACGGCTGCAAGGCCAGCTGCTTTCACAATTAGTTGCCGGCGTTTTTTGGCCATATCATTCATCTGCCCACAACAAATATCTACGGTTGGTACCATTTAAATAAATGAATAACATACATTGTCCACAAAATAAATAAAGCAGAATCATCCTTGTGTCCCATAACAAATATTCACATTTGGACAACAAACAAATATCATGCCATCAACAACAAATAAATTGTTACAGTAACATGCATTAAACAGCAAAATAAATCATCCATGTGCCAAACACAACATGGACAGAGAGAAGACATATCTTCTCTGGAGGACACATCAACAAAAATTAATACAACAAACGCATGGACAGAGAGAAGACGGTGCTACCTTCGCTGGTCAATCAGCTTTGCGTGATGGACAGAGAGTAGAAGATAGATCTTCTCTGGAGGCGCTTGGTGAACGGATAGACGTCGCCTAGAGGGGGGGGGGGGGTGAATAGGCGATTTAAAAACTTTTTTGAGAAGCCGGATTATCCGGTCCAAGAAAGACCCGGATATTCCGGTATGCTTGATAAAGGCGGAATAAAACTAGAGGTTTACTTTAACAAGCATACAACCTAGATATAAATACTAGCTCACCTATGTGCACCAACAACTTATGCTAAGCAATAGAAGTAACAAGGTTATAGCAAGATAGATGACTTCAAGCACGAAGGCTATCACAATATAAAGTGCATAAGTAAATAGCTCGGGTATGGAAATAACCGAGGCACGCGGAGACGAGGATGTATTCCCGAGTTCCACCCAAAGGGTGTACGTCTCGTTTGGAGAGGTGTGCGCAACCACAACAGGTTAGCCGCAACGCCACAAAGGCTCACCTTCTTCTCCTGATGAACTCAACCACAACAGGTTGTGAGTTCACCTTCCACTATTGATCTCCTTTGGGACGGAGATCGAATCCCGTACAACACTCTTGAGGCACACACCCACAACTTAATTGGGGGCTCCCAAGTCTTGAGGCACACACCCACAACTTAATTGGGGGCTCTCAAGATGACCACAAGAGGTCTTGACCACAAAAGGTCTTGGCCACAAAAGGCCGGCCACAAAAGGCGTGTAGGGTCCAAGGACCCAAGAGTAACAAGCTCACAAGTATCACCACCACGAATCCTCATGGAGGGCTCAAACCGATGTAAATGCAATGGCAAGAGCAGACAAAGTGCTCAAGTCCTTCAATCTCAAATTCCAACACAACAACAAATGTTTATGGGGGAATAAGAGAGGAAGAACAAAGGAAACCACAAAGGAGTCAATTCCTTCACTCCCAAATCCCACCAAAAGCAACTAATGCTTATGGGGGGAGAAGAGAGGAAGAACAAAGAAGAAGAACCACAAAGGAACTCCAAGATCTAGATCCACTAAGTTCCCCTCACTTAGAGGAGAGATGGATTGGTAGGATTGCAGATCTAGATCTCCTCTCAACTTTCCCTAAATAATATGCAAGATTCTATGGAGGGATTGAGAGGGGAGTGAGCTTTCCAAGGTCAACAATGGAGTAGGAGAGAGAAAGAAATCGTGCAGCCTTGGATCCATAGGAAGAAGAAGGAGAGGGGTATTTATACCCCTCCCAGAAATCTGACCGTTTTCTGCCCGTTGGGCCGGAACTTCCGGCCACTAAACCCGGAACTTCCGGTCGGCCGGAAAGTTCCGGCCAAAGTTCCGGCCAAACTTCCGGCCTGGTCAGGGCGCAGGCAGTTCCAGACTTAGAGAAAAACCAGCATGTTCAGCACCGGAACTTCCGGTGGTTTGGCCGAAACTTCCGGTCGCCCGGAAAGATCCGGCCAAACTTCCGGCCAAAGTTCCGGCTTTGCCCGAGTGCGAGCAATTCCCGACTTAGCCAATTTTCTCGTTTGTCTGGAACGGAACTTCCGGTCGAGGGCCGGAACTTCCGGTCGCCCGGAAAGTTCCGGCCAAACTTCCGGTGAAAGTTCCGCCTTTGCCAGGGGCTAAATCCTAAAAGGACTTAGCCGTTTTCTGGCCAGATGGAAATGTCCGGTCACAGCACCGGAACTTCCGGTCGGTCGCTAGGCCGGAACTTCCGGACGAAGTTCCGCCCCCGCCAGTAGGCCTCACCAAAACTGAAGTAACTTTTGCATCCCATAAATAGAGTAAAATCGACACACATGGCAAGGTGTGGGACTTTCCTCATGGTAAAACCGACAATATTTCCGCCACCGAAAACACACAAAGTTGTCCAAGTAAAACCGATTTCGATGAATAAGAGCTTGACATGGAGATGAACCAAGCTCTAATTCCTCACCAACATAAAAGCCAAATAAGAACCAAGAAACATGATATGCCAAGTATGCAAAGGTTTGAGCTCTCCACAACGATGCGATCAAGTTACCAACTTGAGAGCCCCTCTTGATAGTACGCCTATCTATCCTATGGCCTTATCAAGATCATACCTTTGCCTTTGAGCATTCCACTTGAGTTAGATGATGACTATCTTGATCTCTTCAAGTTGTTCATCTTTCTTGATTGCGCGTCCAAGCACATGCTTGATGAAGACTTCTCCAAATAGTCCCCCATACCCATAATGGGAGAGACTCGCTAGGCTCCGTCTTCATGTATCCATAGTAAGCTCCAAGCATAGGATCTTTTCAAGAAAGCTTCTCTTGGACTTGCACCACTCATCTTTTCTTCACTAAGATGATGTCTTAAATCCTCAAGACATACTTGTAATAAGCTTCACTCAACACATGAGATTCAAGAGTCCAACACATGAACTCCACAATTCTATGGACATGATCTATAATGATATCTCAATGCAAACATTAGTCCATAGAGATTTTCATTCAATTACCAAAACCACACATGAGGGAAAATGCTCTTTCACTTGGGGATGCGGCCGGAATAGTGGGGGATGCGGCCGGAATCGCGGAAGGAGGCGCTGGGGAGACGATGGGTTGACGGAGATCACGTCGGCATTGGTTCTGGGGGAGCGGCGCGAGGTCTGGGGGAGAGGCGTGAGGTTGGGGGAGCGGCGCGAGGTCGAGGGAGCGGCGCGAGGTGCGGGGGAGCGGTGCGAGGTCTGGGGGAGAGGCGCGAGGTCGAGGGAGCGGCGCGAGGTGCGGGGGAACGGCGCAAGGTGCGGGAGCTCGGAGCGTGGCAGCGCGGGTGGTGGGAGAGGGACGCGAGTGTGCGAGGGTCGAATGAGCGAGTCGGGGTGAGAGGTCATTGTGCCCTAGCGTCTCGCGGGGTTTTTTCGGGTCGCACGGGGAAGGATTTCGCGATGAGCTCGGCCAGGCTCGCTTGTGAAGCTCGATTCGAGTTTCACAACCCGGCCAGGCCGAGAGGCCCTCTTCATATCGATCGGGCATGGCCCAAAGTGCTAACCCAGGCTACCAAACAACCAAATTCTGGGTCGGAAGAGATTATCTGGGCTCACCCAGGCTACCAAACACACCCTATATTTCCTTGGCAGCATGCTGTGTCAATTGCTGTCAATTCCCACACACCACACATGCAGGTCCACTTGCGGCGTAGACTTTTCCATCAAATCACATATGAAGTCTTGGTGTCGTGAGACTTGAGAGCAATCTCGATCGAAACACATAACTTATACTGGTTCGTCAGGTACACCTGTAACAATTTTGACTGCCCAATAACCAATTTGATCCCAAGGCAAAGAATAACCAGTTACGCCAAATGTGTTTATCCTTCCTTTTTCGAGTGTCTTCTTGGATAGTTATAGCGGCTGCTGACATGAGCGATGATGTCGTCGCCCGCATGAAGTATGCCAATAATGCATTTCGTTTGGGAAACATGGTATTTTTTGCCAAATCTGACGGTTATCACGAACTAATAATGTATCTGGACTCTCCGGAAAACTATTTCTGAATCTGGCCGTCCGGGTCAGCGCCATCCCAATCAGCGCTGAACCAGTGCAAGACGGCGCCGTTACTCAGCGTCGAAATTCGCGGCTGGGTCCGAGCAAAATCCTACGTGGCACGTCCGCGTCAGATAGCATGGCACTGAACTGGCGTGTTATCTGAACCTCGTTTAGGGTGTTCGACGTGTTTCCGATTACAGATGACATACTCAAAAGGTTCCGATTATAGATGGCATACTCAAAAGTTCCTTTAACCCCTGGGGTTCGGCGCTAGCCCGAAACGCGCCGCCGAACACCCTAAACGTGATTCAGATAACATGCAAGTTCGGCGCTCTACCATCTGGCGCTGACGTGCCATGTAGGATTTTGTCTGAACACATCTTCAAACTTTGGCGTCACGGAGTAACGGTGCCGTCATGCACTGATTCGGCGCTCGTCGGTCTGGCGCCGACCCGGGCGGCCAGATCCAGAAATAGTTTTTCAAAGAGACCAGATCCATTATTAGTTCGTAATAACGGTCAGATTTGGCAAAAAATACGGAAACAGGCTGCTTATCCAAGACGAAGAGGTCAAGCAGCTAGCTGCGGTGCAGCTCGTAGCTTCTAAACTTGGAACACGGGGACGGAGCACACAAGAAGCAATAGAGCAGCTCAGTTCATACAATGGAAGCATCCATGGAGGCAGCTCGTGGCACCGGAGCCAAGCACATCATCCTCGTCCATGGCGGGTGCCACGGAGGCTGGAGCTGGTACAAGGTGGTGTCCCGGCTGCGATCGTCAGGGGCAGCGGCAGGGCTCAGCTACCACGTCGCAGCCCCGGACCTCGCCGCGTCGGGGGTCGATGGCCGCCGGCTGTCTGAGGTGCCGACGTTCCGCGACTACACAGGGCCGCTGCTCGAGGTGCTACGGTCGCTGCCGGAGGGTGAGAAGGCGGTGCTCGTCGTTGTAGCAGGAACTTTTTTTACATACTAAAAGTTTTTTGCGATCAAATTTGGTAAAAAACGTAGAGATTTCCTGGCCACTCAAGGCACCGAGCTGTAGACAGAGATTACCACACAATAGCCAATTGCGCGACCGCATTCCCTCTACGACTCCCCGCACGTGGAACAATCACCAGCCACACTCAGGGCCAGCCTGGGTGGCTCGTTCATCCCAGCCAGGGAAGGCCTGTTGTTGTGGTGCCACCGTGCCAGCTTGGTGGCGACATGTACCGATGGACGACGCAAGGATTTGGATTTCGGTTTTATAAATTTTTCGAATGGTCCCATTTCGAAAAATTCTGCAATTTTGATGAAATTCCGGATGAAAAGAAAGAACCAAAATTTAAAACTTAGAACCAAAAATAACCAGAATTTGAAATTTTCAAGCAAATTTCATGTAAACTTATATTTTATGAATATATATTACCAAAATTGCTCAAATTTGAAATATTTCGTCCGGTAAATACTTTTACCGGTCCTGACCAGAATTGCTGGATTTCGGTGGAATTTCGTTTCTCTCGGCCGAAATCCAAAACTCTGGGACGACGAGCTAGGTGTGACACAATGGGAATGTGTCGTCGTCGATGACGTGTCATGGTGTCAGCGACCCTTCCTATACATCATGTAGGGCTGGCACTTGGGCCGCCGTACGTGACACCAGTGACACATAACCGAGCTACTCCCTCCCATCCATAAAAAGGCGCCACTTATGCCTACATACGACGTTGTTTTCTCAGGACACTTTAAACAGATTTGGGGGAGTGCAAATACGCAAGACATGCCAACGAGAACGACATCCAAGTTGGATCAGCCGAATCCGACATAGCGGCCTCCTCCCCCACCTCGGCTCTAAACCCTACCCTTTCTTAATGATTGTCCTCTTTTAGCACACATGTGCTCTTATATCTAAGAGTAAATTTGTGTTGCGATCCAAACTTAACCGAAATAGATTGAGAGACGCTAACACATGGTATCAGAGCCAAAAATAATTCCCCACCATCCCGAATTGGCTCCATCGAGACACGTCACCAGAAATCTGATCGTCCAGCCCGAGAAGCCATGGATAGGTCAAGAAGTCAATCACTGAGCGATTCACTATCTGGAAGCCAGCGGTCGAAGTGCAATACTCCGGTCTATAAGGGGCGCTGGACTTGCTCCACCATCATGACTACCGTGATGAGGGCAACGACGCGGATGAGGCGTCTATAGCGGATCCACTTGATCTGTTGGTGCTGTAGGCCAGCCCAATGACGCCCACGACCATCGTCGACATCATCCATGTGCTAGCTGCATCTACGGCAAACAATGGAACCTTCAACGACGAGGCTATCAAGGAATTGCATTTGTGGCTCCGATCCCCACTACCAAGATATCACTCCTGCTCGAGCCTGTTGCCCACAACCACCGTGGACTTGACCTCCATACTCGTTGTTGCTACAGATGCGGCATCACCATTGATTTTGGCTACGGAAGGCCCACAGATCGAGCTAGGAGAAAGAACATTTCTTAATCCCTAGTGTTTTGGGTGTTAGTTAACAATACCAATGATGTACTAATCCTATTTGCTAAGTATTTCAGTTTGTGTGAGTTGCATATCACATATCCCAAAGCCTAAATGTAGAGAAAAAGAGTTTCTGGAATTCTTCCCAGAATCGGATTATTGGAACCGGAAATTTCCAGGATCGGAAATTCCGGGTCTCATATACCTAACAGAAAAATGGCTAAGGAAAAATCAGAAAGTGGTTCTGACTTCAATCGGAAATTCAGCTCGGAAATTTCACTGACTCGGAAATTCCGAGTCACCCTCAGAAAATTGGCTAAGTCAAGTTTAGAAAGTGGTTCTGACTTCAACCGGAAATTCAGCTCGGAAATTTCACTGACTCGGAATTTCCGAGTCACCCTCAGAAATTTGGCTAAGTCAAGATCAGAAAGTGGTTCTGACTTCAACCGGAAATTCAGCTCGGAAATTTCACTGACTCGGAATTTCCGAGTCACCCTCAGAAATTTGGCTAAGTCAAGATCAGAAAGTGGTTCTGACTTCAACCGGAAATTCAGCTCGGAAATTTCACTGACTCGGAATTTCCGAGTCACCCTCAGAAATTTGGCTAAGTCAAGATGTCAAAGTGGTTCTGATCTCAACCGGAAATTCAACTCGGATATTTCTCAGACTCGAATATTCCGGGTGACTCGGAATTTTCGGGTGTCACTTATACCGGAATTTCCGGGTCCCCGAGGCAGCCAACGGCCAGATTTTGGGAGGGGGTATAAATACCCCCTCACTCACTCAAGAACAGCTAGCTCTCAGATTTTCTCTCTCCTACCATTCTTGAAAGCTCAAATCAATAAGATCTCCCAATCCCTCCACCCAAATTCGTTGATCTTTGGAGGATTGGAGGAGAAGGCCTGGATCTACATCTTTACCGAAGGGATTTGCATTTCCTCCCCATTCACTTGGGGATTTCGTGGCTAGGGTTTCCGGTGGGAAAACCTAGTTCACCATTGTTGTAATCTTGTTGTTGCCTTGACCTTTTTTGGTCCTTGACCTTTTGTGGTCATCTTGAGAGCCCCCAATTAAGTTGTGGGTGCGTGCCTTAAGCGTTTGTAAGGGATTCGATCTCCGCCCTAAAAGGGGATCAATAGTGGAAGGTGGACTCGCAACCTTTGTGGTTGAGTCTATCGGAGAAGAAGGTGAGCCTTTGTGGCGTTGCGGCTAACCTGTTGTGGTAGCTCACACCTCTCCAAACGAGACGTACACCCTTGGGTGGAACTCGGGATTACATCTTCGTCTCCGCGTGCTTCGCTCGGTTCCCCTTATTTTTCCTCCCTTACTTGCTTGTCTTGTTAGCTTGTTTATCTTGTTATTGCTTAGATTGTCATTTAGGTAAATTCACCGTAGTTGCATATCTAGAGAATTTACCTTTGTGTTGAGCCTAAATTTGAAAAGACCTAAAATTTGTAATAGCACCTATTCACCCCCCCTCTAGGTGTCGGATTCCCGTTCAATTGGTATCAGAGCCAAGTTCACTTTTAAGGGCTTAACCGCCTAAGTGCAACGATGACGGAATCCGATGCCAAGAGGGCCGCCCGTGAGAAATTAGAAGCAGAGAAGGAGGCGTTAGACAAAGGGGCAACCATGGCCAATCTTATTGATATGAGATCGTCCTTGGAGGCCCAACTCCTCAAGATGAATGAGATGCTCATGGCACTCTTAAAGTCTAAGGAGCCCGAGGCTACTTCTCCCTCTCCTCCTCCTAAGGAGCATGCTGAGAACTCTAAGGAGTCATCTTCGGATGGGTCCAAAGATGTTACTCGAAGTGTTCCCCTCGGGAAGGCGGAAAAGGATGAATCAGATAGCTCCTCTATCACCCTCAAAGGAGAGGAATTTCATAATGTCAACCATAATTACTCTCCTAACCCTCCTATCCCTCACCCTCATGTAAACTTTAGAAGTGATCCTCCTAATCTTAAACCTACTCATTTCTCTCAATGACAATTTCTAATGAAGTCTCATCTATGTAGTGCCTCCATTGAGCTATGGCGCATCATTGAAGAAGTATACAAGCCCCATGATCCAACCAACTTGACAAGAAGAGAGGTTGTTGATAGCCAACTCAACGCCACCGCTCTTCATCAACTCCAAATGGCCGTTGAAGAGAAGGACATGACGCTCATCCAACAATTCTCCACCGCCAAAGAAGTTTGGAATGCTCTTTCCGACATCTTCGTCGGGAATGAGAGCATGAAGAAGAACCGGTATGATGCCTTATGAAATGAGGTGGAAGGGTTCTACAAGTTGGATGGAGAAAGCCACGAGGACATGTACCGGAGGTTGGTGTTGGTTGCCAACTCCTTCAAGAACCTCGGGGCGGTCTACATTGATGATGCTTGGATCAAGAGGAAGTTTGTGACCGCTCTCTTGCCCTTTGAGGAAACGGATTTGAAGACACTCCAAGGGAGACATGACTTTGCAAAGATGACATGCAATGAAGTCATGCAAGAGATGACCGCATACAATGTGGCCTCCAAGATTGCACAAGATGCAAGAGCTAGAGCCATAGGGATGCACAAGCATGCCTCAATTGCCTTGAAGGCCACCGTTGAAGAAGAGGATGAAGAGGAGTATGATGATCAAGTCGAGCTATCTAGTGAGACCCTCTCAAGTACTCTTACTCAACACATGGGTCTTGCGGCAAGAACGTTTTGGAAGAACACCGGAAGGGCCAAAGCGAGGATTGACAAGAAGTTTTCATCCAATGGAAGAAAGCCATTCAACAAGGTGAGGCTTTGCTATAATTGTGATGACAAAAGCCACTTTGTTGCAGATTGCCCATGGGAGAGAAGAGAGGATCATGGGGGAGGCTCGTGGCCAAGACGAAGGGCAAGGGGACCATGCCCATGAAGAAGCCCTACTTCAAGAAGAACCAAAAGATTGTCTTGGTAACTCAAGAGCAATATCCCACCGATGATGAAGATAGTGACAAGGAGGATACTCCAACGCAAGTGGCCGCACCAGTCATTTCTTCCACACCTCCGTCACTCTTCTCCTCACCAAACGAGAGCCCCATCATCAAGAATCCAAGATGTCTCATGGCAAAGACATCCGAGGTAAAATTGTCCCCCACCTCCATATCCCATGACATTGATGATGGTATGAGCCTAGAAGTCAAGGAAGAAATTATTGCATTGATAAATTCATGACTAACTTGCAAGGAGAAGGAAAGAAAAGCTTTGGCTCAATTATGAGTCGTATAGGTGAGCTTGAGGATGAACTTGAATTAAAAGGTGAGATTGAGAGAGAGGATGCACACGCTAAGGTGTCCCTCCAATCCTCTCTCGAAGATGAACAAGAAGCTCATGCTCTCCTCAAGGAGCAACTTGCTAAGATCACTAAGGATCGTGATCTCTACTTTGCTAAATGTAAAATTGTGCAAAATGAAAAGTCCGAGCTTGTAGTTGCTCATGCTAGACTTTGCGAAGACCTCGAGTCACTTGAAAATACTCACAAGGTATTGACAAGTGATCACGAACGTCTCCTCAAGTCTCGTGATCAACTCCAAACTCGGATATCTATTCTTGAGAAACCTAGTACTTCTACTCCTTTGAATACTAATGCAAATTTTGTCAAGGATAAAGCTAGGATCTTGTTTGTTCCCTCCATGACAACCGAGTCCAAGGCCTCCCTTGATAAAGGTAAGGGGACACTCACTATTCCTCTTCATGAGCGAGTGCCTCACAAGGGTAAGGAAGGTCTAGGCTATGTTGCTAAGGAGAAGAAGAAGATCAAGAAGAAGACCAAGCCCGCACAAGCCAAGAAAGATGACATTGCGAGTGTAAATGCCACAAGGGGCACTCCCACTCGTGATGACTTTGCGGGCATATCTAACCCCAATTATGCCTTATATGTTGATCATTATAGGGATGTCTATGCTAGATACATTGGTCCTTTTGATGGTTATATTGAATATGCTATTTGGGTTCCAAAGACCCTTGTTGCTAACCAAAAGGCACCCATTGCAAAATGGGTACCTAAACCAAAGAATTGATTGTGTGTAGGGCCTTGCTTCCGGAGGATCGAAATGGATAATTGATAGTGGGTGCACTAGTCATATGACCGGAAGCAAGGAAATTGTAACGGAGTTGAAGCCTAATGATGATCAAATGACCGTTACATATGGTGACAATTCAAAGTCTAAGGTAATAGGGCTCGGCAAGGTGGTAGTGGCACCGGACATCACACTTGTGAATGTTTTGCTTGTCGAGTCCCTAGGTTTCAACTTGATCTCCGTCCATTCTTTAACTTGTTTGGGCTATACCGTTTTCTTCGAAAAGGAGATGGTTATCCTCATGCGGAGCAAGTCTCTCAATGTGTCTTTCGTTGGGTACATTGAGAATGGGCTCTATGTGGTTGACTTCTCCGGAGTCACCACTTCCCATACAATGTGCCTATTCGCAAAGGCGGACTTGGGTTGGCTATGGCATCGCCGACTAGACCATGTCAACATGAGGACTTTGCAAAGTCTCCACAAGGGTGGCCATATCCTAGGACTAAAAGACCATGTTTCTTTTTCGAAGGATCAAATGTGTAGGGCTTGTGTTGAAGGAAAAATGCATGACATTCACCATCCAAGTAAGACCATCATTTCCTCAAAAAGGGTTTTGGAGCTTCTCCATGTTGACCTCTTTGGTCCCATTCCGGAGGCTAGTCTTGGTGGCAAGAAATATTGCTTGGTGATTGTTGATGACTATTCAAGATACATATGGGTTTTCTTCTTCAAGTTGAAGATGGAGACTCAACAAACTATCATCGACTTCTCCAATGAAGCTCAACGTCAACACAATGTCCCTATCTTGGTGATAAGAAGTGACAACGGGTCCGAGTTCAAGAACTACACCTTAAACGAGTTCCTTAGTGAAGAAGGGATTCGTCATCAATATTACGCTGCTTATACTCCCCAACAAAATGGTGAAGCCGAAAGGAAGAATCGCACTCTTATTGAGATGGCAAGGTCAATGATGGCCGAGTTCAAGTCCCCTCACAACTTTTGGGCCGAAGCCGTCAACACCGCTTGCCATTCATCCAACCGACTCTTCTTCCGCAAAGGACTCATGAAGACCCCCTATGAAGTGCTCACCGGGAACAAGCCCAATATCTCTTACTTCCGAGTTTTTGGTTGTAAGTGTTTTTATCTCATCAAAGGTGTTCGTTTAGGAAAGTTTGAATCTAAGTCTCTTGAAGGGACATTTGTGGGTTACGGGTCCGAATCCCACACTTATAGAGTCTATGATAAGGCCTCGCGCATAATTATAGAAACTTGTAGTGTGGTGTTCGAGGAGAATGACGGCTCCCTTGTGGAGCAAAGTGGTGTTTCCGTTGTAGGTGATGATCAACCTCAAGATGCTATCCGAAGAATGGGGTTGGGAGTCCACCGCCCCGTTGAACTCTATTATGAGGTTGCTCAACAAGGATCAAGTTCTTCACAAGTGGTGGCCACCCCAACACAAGAAACACCCATCGACAACACCGTGTCCAATACGCCTAGCCAAGAAGAAGCACAAGATTCTCCAGCTGCTCCTGGAATTTCCGGAGGGCCAAAAAATCCGGTTCAAACTGGAGTCAGAAATTCCGGTGATTCGGAATTTCCGGTCCATGAACTCGGAATATCCGGTCCTGCTGACATTCCCGGTGGCAGCTCGCAGCAAGGCCAAGATCAACACTCTCCTTCACCGATGTACATCACTCCAATGGTTGATCAAGGCCATCAAATCTGTCAAGGCGGAGACATGAATGATCAAGATGATCAAGCGATTCCTCCCACCACTCGGAGGGAAATCGAGATCCGTCGTTTGAATAGGGTTGGCACCTCACAAGAATTAAGAGCTCTATCTCTTGACAAGGTGCTTGGTGATGTGAGAAGCAAGGTCTCTACCCGAAGACAACTTGCAAGCTTTAGTGAACATCAAGCTCACATCTCCATGGTGGAACCCAAGAAGGTCTTTGAAGCTCTTGAAGATAAAGATTGGCTTGATGCTATGCATGAAGAGCTCAACAACTTCGAGCGCAACAAGGTGTGGAAGTTGGTGGAAAGACCCAAAGATTGCCGCAATGTTATCGGCACCAGGTGGATTTTCAAGAACAAGCAAGATGAACATGGCATGGTGGTGAGGAACAAGGCAAGATTGGTGGCTCAAGGTTACTCCCAAATTGAAGGCATTGCCTTTGGAGAAACCTATGCGCCCGTGGCTCGACTTGAGTCAATTCGTATTCTTCTTGCTTATGCCTCTCATCATAACTTTAAGTTACAACAAATGGATGTCAAATCCGCTTTTCTAAATGGTCCACTAAATGAACTTGTTTATGTTAAGCAACCACCATGGTTTGAAGACCTCAAGTATCCGAACCATGTCTACAAGTTGGATAAGGCACTCTATGGCCTTAAACAAGCCCCACGAGCGTGGTACGAGCACCTTAGAGAACTACTTGTAGACCGTGGATTCCAAGTTGTGGAAATCGACCCCACTCTTTTCACTAAGAAAGTTAATGGAGAGCTTTTCATTTGTCAATTATATGTGGATGACATTATATTTGGATCGACTAACAAAACATTTAACGAAGAATTCTCTAGGCTTATGACTGACATATTTGAGATGTCTATGATGGGTGAGATGAAGTTCTTCCTCGGATTTGAGATCAAACAATTGAGGGAAGGAACGTTCATCAACCAAGCAAAGTACATTCAAGCCATGCTCAAGAAGTACGAGTTGCTTGAGCTCAAGGGTGCCTCTACCCCAATATAAACCAAATGCCACCTTGAGCTCAACCCTAAGGGTAAGGATGTGGATCAAAAGGTATACCGCTCCATGATTGGATCTCTCCTCTACCTTTGTGCATCTAGACCGGATATAGTGCTAGCCGTAGGAGTGTGTGCAAGATATCAGGCGGCTCCTAAAGAAAGCCATGATATGGCGGTCAAGAGGATCTTTAGATATTTGGCTTATACCCCAACCTTTGGATTGTGGTACACCAAGGATGCAAATTTCTCATTATGTGGGTACACGGATTCCGATTGGGCGGGAGATCATGATGATAGGAAGTCAACCTCTGGCGCTTGTCAATTTATTGGGAGGTCCTTGGTAAGTTCGTCTTCTAAGAAGCAAAATTGTATATCTCTCTCCACCGCCGAAGCCGAGTATGTTGCCGCCGCAAGTTGTTGCACTCAGTTACTATGGATGAGGCAAACTTTAAAGGAGTACGGAGTCAATTGCGACAAAGTGCCTCTTCTATGTGACAACGAAAGTGCCATCAAGATTGCTTACAACCCGGTGCAACATTCAAGAACCAAGCATATTGAGATCCGCCATCATTTCATAAGAGATCATGTGGCCCGAGGAGACATTGACTTATCATATGTGGGCACAAGGGATCAATTGGCAGATATCTTCACAAAGCCCCTTGAGGAAGGAAGGTTTTGCTTTTTGAGGAATGAGTAATATCATTGATTCGAGGTCCTTAGCTTGATCGCTTGCACACTCACCTAGGGCGTAATTGCATCTTATCTTGTTTAGATGTAGGCATGGAAATAGGGGGAGTGCGGTCCTAATACATTGGACCATCCCTCCCCCCATTATGTCGATAGCAAGTGTTCTTTTATCTCTATATTCATTCTTATGACTAATGAGCTAAAACGACGAGTATTGGTAATGTACCCAAGATACATCTTCGCGGTAACATGCCATACACTCCTACATGGTGGCCTCAGCCACCGACCTCTTCTCTTTGAAGAGTTGATTTTATTTGGAGCTTATTGTTGCTATTTGCCCTCCTTTTCATGCATGTGGGAAACCTACTCAACTTGGCGCTTTATGTTTCGTTTTGGTAGTTGTGAGTTGAGTATGGTGTACCAATGACAGTTTGGAAATCTATCCCAAGCCTACTTTCCCCTGAAAACATTTCTCTCTATTGCACACAAGTCATCCATTTGAAAACTGGGATTTTAGTTCAGCAGGTCGGAATATCCGGTTCATTTATGAATCGGAATATCCGGTGACTCGGAATTTCCGGTGTAAGTTACACTCGGAATATCCGGTCGGGCGGTTTGTCCAAAAATATAAGGGCAGGCTCGGGGTGAAGGGCTCATTCGTGCCCTTCTTCCACCCCCGACCTCCCTCTCCTCCAGCCGCCGCCCCTGCTGCTCCAAGATCCCTCCGGAGCACTCCGACCGCCGGGGAACCTCTTTCTCGGCCGGATCTGCTCCTCCTCCGCCCCGGGAACTCACTCCTCCAAGCAATGGCCTCAATGGATGAGGGTAACCTCACTTTTCCTCTTCCTTATGTGCTTGCACTAGGATCTTGATGTGGAGTTATTTGTTTTAATATTGCTTGGTAGAGATTGTTCCTAGCACTATTCCCTGCCATCTACATACATTAGTTTTGCATTGTGTTGGATCAATCTAGTTTTAGACCGAGTCAATATCAGATCTGCACTGTTTCCGTCTGACTCGGAATTTCCGACTCAGTCTGACTCGGAATTTTCGGTCCCCCGGAATTTTCGGTTATGTCTGAATCGGAATTTCCGAGCCAAACACTGCAGTTTTAAGATTAACTCATGTTTAACTACATATGATTCATCAAATGCCTATCTAATGTGTGTATAATCTCCTGACTTGTGTGCACTTACCTTATGCTACCCACTATGCTCGAATTCACAGGTTCTAGTGGGAGTCCGTCCGCTGGGGCATCAAGGAACACATCAAGAGCACCTGTCCACAAGAACCCTGTCAACAAGGGTAAGGGTCCTTCCTCCTCCAGCAATCCACCTATTCAAAGGCAGAAGAAAGCTGTTACTAGCAAGTCACCTTCCAAGAAAAGGAAGAATGCTCCTATTCCTCAACGTCAGAACTACTCAAAGATGAACTCAGTTGAATACTCTCAGCTCAGACAAGGGGATTGGTACCTAAGGCCAAGGGACAACTCTCTGGATGATCACAGCTGTTGGTGTCAAGAGCAAGAGCACATACTCGTGGACCTCTACCTCTCTCTGTCGAAGCCCATTCGGCCTATGCATCCGTTTGATCTTGCAACTCTGCAGAAGAAAGCCTCCTTTGTTGAGGATATTCATATTGTCAAGACTATGGGCTTGGAGAGGCTGGTGCTCACTCGTTGTCCTTACAACTCCCAGCTTGTGATGCAGTTCTTTGCCACCCTAGTGATCAAGGGTGACTCGAAGAAGACTATGAAGTGGATGACTGGGGAATCTTTCTGTGAGTCCAACTTTGAGGAGCTTGCCAAGGTTTTGGGCTACAGATTTGATGGTGACAATCCTCAAGGCTTTCGCATGCACCACCCTTACAAGCTCAACAAGAAGCAAACATTGCACTTATATGGTGAGGGAGCCACCCCTGGCAATTCTCGTGACTTGCTTCCACTTTATGATGTTCTTGTGCGCATCCTGCGTGAGAACATTGCACCAAGTGGTGGCAACAACGACAATGTGGTGACCCCACTATGCAACTTGCTCCTTCATGCCAACCGCATTGTGGAGGACCCTGGTCCTGATGAAGACTGGAGTGTGGATGTTATGGATTACATCTACAATGAGATGTATGAAGCCATGGCCACCAGGGTCACTATTCCCTATGCTCCTTACATCATGAAGCTCATTAAGTTCAAGTTTCCTGACTATAACTTCAGCAATGGTGAGATGGAGCCGCATGACTTCAAGAAGCTTTATGAGAAGAAGACAGTGGTCAAGCCCCCTCCTAGGCCTTCTACTAGCTCAGCTCAGGGTGGATCTTTCATGGGTGATGCTAGGAGGGCTGCTGCTCCCACTTATGTCCCAGCCACTCATGCGAAGGTAAAGAAGCTGAATTGGTTCCAACGCAACGTCCTTTGCATGAATGTGGACATCCGCAAGGAGCAATACACTGCGTACAAGGATCGCTGTCAGCTGGCCTACAAGCAAGACTTGATCCTTCATCATGCATCTGGCTTTCCTGCTCCTGCAGAACTCTCTGATCCTCTGACCTTTGCTCAGTGGAACCAGGGTTCTTTGGCTCCGTGGACTCATATTGACCATGACCTTGGCGGCAGCTCGTACACCACTGGACATGATTATGATGATGAGGAGGAAGATGATGATGAGGAGGCAGAGTATGAGGAGGATGACGATGATGATGATGCTGATGATGAGGAGGAGGAGACCCCCTCGGACTGAAGACCTCCATGGGACGTAGCATCGCTCCTCTTCCTTTTTGGCGTTTAGATGCCGAAGGGGGAGAAGTTGCTCTAGTAGGACTTCGGGGATTTGCAAGGGTTCGGGCGCAAGCATATGCGTTTACCATTTATTTGCGCTTGTGTCCATTTATCTTGTTTGAAGTTATTTGTTGAACTCTTTTATTTTCTATGTGTGATGACTATGTATTGAGTCAATGTTATGCTGCTATCATTATCCTATGGTTGAGACTTCGAATTTATTATGTTGGTATTCTCTTCATATCCTATTTACACAAGGTATGAAAATCTATCTATTCTCAAATGCTACCATAACCTTACATTTTGTCTCTTTTCTCCTATGTGATATCTTGTGTTTGTTGTTATAAAATTGCTCCTATCCTTTGTCATATTGTGTTGCTTACATGCACTTGTTTAGGGGGAGCCATTTTCTGTCAAAAACATGATATTGTATTTTGTTTCTTTGCAAATCTTGGTATTGTCATCTAACACAAAAAAGGGGAGATTGAAAGATCATTTCTTAATCCCTAGTGTTTTGGGTGTTAGTTAACAATAACAATGATGTACTAATCCTATTTGCTAAGTATTTCAGTTTGTGTGAGTTGCATATCATATATCCCAAAGCCAAAATGTAGAGAAAAAGAGTTTCTGGAATTCTTCCTAGAATCAGATTATTGGAACCGGAAATTTACAGGATCGGAAATTCCGGGTCTCATATACCTAACAGAAAAATGGCTAAGGAAAAATCAGAAAGTGGTTCTGACTTCAATCGGAAATCCAGCTCGGAAATTTCACTGACTCGGAATTTCCGAGTCACCCTCAGAAAAATGGCTAAGTCAAGATCAGAAAGTGGTTCTGACTTCAACCGGAAATTCAGCTCGGAAATGTCACTGACTCGGAATTTCCGAGTCACCCTCAGAAATTTGGCTAAGTCAAGATGTCAAAGTGATTCTGATCTCAACCGGAAATTCAACTCGGATATTTCTCAGACTCGGATATTCCGGGTGACTCGGAATTTCCGGGTGTCAAGAGGATCTTTAGATATTTGGCTTATACCCCAACCTTTGGATTGTGGTACACCAAGGATGCAAATTTCTCATTATGTGGGTACACGGATTCCGATTGGGCGGGAGATCATGATGATAGGAAGTCAACCTCTGGCGCTTGTCAATTTATTGGGAGGTCCTTGGTAAGTTGGTCTTCTAAGAAGCAAAATTGTATATCTCTCTCCACCGCCAAAGCCGAGTATGTTGCCGCCGCAAGTTGTTGCACTCAGTTGCTATGGATGAGGCAAACTTTAAAGGAGTACGGAGTCAATTGCGACAAAGTGCCTCTTCTATGTGACAACGAAAGTGCCATCAAGATTGCTTACAACCCGGTGCAACATTCAAGAACCAAGCATATTGAGATCCGCCATCATTTCATAAGAGATCATGTGGCCCGAGTAGACATTGACTTATCATATGTGGGCACAAGGGATCAATTGGCGGATATCTTCAGGAAGCCCCTTGAGGAAGGAAGGTTTTGCTTTTTGAGGAATGAGTAATATCATTGATTCGAGGTCCTTAGCTTGATCGCTTGCACACTCACCTAGGGCGTAATTGCATCTTATCTTGTTTAGATGTAGGCATGGAAATAGGGGGAGTGCGGTCCTAATACATTGGACCATCTCTCCCCCCATTATGTCGATAGCAAGTGTTCTTTTATCTCTATATTCATTCTTATGACTAATGAGCTAAAACGCTGAGTATTGGTTATGTACCCAAGATACATCTTCGCGGTAACATGCCATACACTCCTACATGGTGACCTCGGCCACCGACCTCTTCTCTTTGAAGAGTTGATTTTATTTGGAGCTTATTGTTGCTATTTTCCCTCCTTTTCATGCATGTGGGAAACCTACTCAACTTGGCGCTTTATGTTTCGTTTTGGTAGTTGTGAGTTGAGTATGGTGTACCAATGATAGTTTGGAAATCTATCCCAAGCCTACTTTCCCCTGAAAACATTTCTCTCTATTGCACACAAGTCATCCATTTGAAAACTGGGATTTTAGTTCAGCAGGTCGGAATATCCGGTTCATTTATGAATCGGAATATCCGGTGACTCGGAATTTCCGGTGTAAGTTACACTCGGAATATCCGGTCGGGCGGTTTGTCCAAAAATATAAGGGCAGGCTCGGGGTGAAGGGCTCATTCGTGCCCTTCTTCCACCCCCGACCTCCCTCTCCTCCAGCCGCCGCCCCTGCTGCTCCAAGATCCCTCCGGAGCACTCCGACCGCCGGGGAACCTCTTTCTCGGCCGGATCTGCTCCTCCTCCGCCCCGGGAACTCACTCCTCCAAGCAATGGCCTCAATGGATGAGGGTAACTTCACTTTTCCTCTTCCTTATGTGCTTGCACTAGGATCTTGATGTGGAGTTATTTGTTTCAATATTGCTTGGTAGAGATTGTTCCTAGCACTATTCCCTGCCATCTACATACATTAGTTTTGCATTGTGTTGGATCAATCTAGTTTTAGACCGAGTCAATCTCAGATCTGCACTGTTTCCGTCTGACTCGGAATTTCCGACTCAGTCTGACTCGGAATTTTCGGTCCCCCGGAATTTTCGGTTATGTCTGAATCGGAATTTCCGAGCCAAACACTGCAGTTTTAAGATTAACTCATGTTTAACTACATATGATTCATCAAATGCCTATCTAATGTGTGTATAATCTCCTGACTTGTGTGCACTTACCTTATGCTACCCACTATGCTCGAATTCACAGGTTCTAGTGGGAGTCCGTCCGCTGGGGCATCAAGGAACACATCAAGAGCACCTGTCCACAAGAACCCTGTCAACAAGGGTAAGGGTCCTGCCTCCTCCAGCAATCCACCTATTCAAAGGCAGAAGAAAGCTGTTACTAGCAAGTCACCTTCCAAGAAAAGGAAGAATGCTCCTATTCCTCAACGTCAGAACTACTCAAAGATGAACTCAGTTGAATACTCTCAGCTCAGACAAGGGGATTAGTACCTAAGGCCAAGGGACAACTCTCTGGATGATCACAGCTGTTGGTGTCAAGAGCAAGAGCACATACTCGTGGACCTCTACCTCTCTCTGTCGAAGCCCATTCGGCCTATGCATCCGTTTGATCTTGCAACTCTGCAGAAGAAAGCCTCCTTTGTTGAGGCTATTCATATTGTCAAGACTATGGGCTTGGAGAGGCTGGTGCTCACTCGTTGTCCTTACAACTCCCAGCTTGTGATGCAGTTCTTTGCCACCCTAGTGATCAAGGGTGACTCGAAGAAGACTATGAAGTGGATGACTGGGGAATCTTTCTGTGAGTCCAACTTTGAGGAGCTTGCCAAGGTTTTGGGCTACAGATTTGATGGTGACAATCCTCAAGGCTTTCGCATGCACCACCCTTACAAGCTCAACAAGAAGCAAACATTGCACTTATATGGTGAGGGAGCCACCCCTGGCAATTCTCGTGACTTGCTTCCACTTTATGATGTTCTTGTGCGCATCCTGCGTGAGAACATTGCACCAAGTGGTGGCAACAACGACAATGTGGTGACCCCACTATGCAACTTGCTCCTTCATGCCAACCGCATTGTGGAGGACCCTGGTCCTGATGAAGACTGGAGTGTGGATGTTATGGATTACATCTACAATGAGATGTATGAAGCCATGGCCACCAGGGTCACTATTCCCTATGCTCCTTACATCATGAAGCTCATTAAGTTCAAGTTTCCTGACTATAACTTCAGCAATGGTGAGATGGAGCCGCATGACTTCAAGAAGCTTTATGAGAAGAAGACAGTGGTCAAGCCCCCTCCTAGGCCTTCTACTAGCTCAGCTCAGGGTGGATCTTTCATGGGTGATGCTAGGAGGGCTGCTGCTCCCACTTATGTCCCAGCCACTCATGCGAAGGTAAAGAAGCTGAATTGGTTCCAACGCAACGTCCTTTGCATGAATGTGGACATCCGCAAGGAGCAATACACTGCGTACAAGGATCGCCGTCAGCTGGCCTACAAGCAAGACTTGATCCTTCATCATGCATCTGGCTTTCCTGCTCCTGCAGAACTCTCTGATCCTCTGACCTTTGCTCAGTGGAACCAGGGTTCTTTGGCTCCGTGGACTCATATTGACCATGACCTTGGCGGCAGCTCGTACACCACTGGACATGATTATGATGATGAGGAGGAAGATGATGATGAGGAGGCAGAGTATGAGGAGGATGACGATGATGATGATGCTGATGATGATGAGGAGGAGACCCCCTCGGACTGAAGACCTCCATGGGACGTAGCATCGCTCCTCTTCCTTTTTGGCGTTTAGATGCCGAAGGGGGAGAAGTTGCTCTAGTAGGACTTCGG
The DNA here is from genome assembly GCA_026929855.1 of Poa annua. Taxonomy (NCBI): domain Eukaryota; kingdom Viridiplantae; phylum Streptophyta; class Magnoliopsida; order Poales; family Poaceae; genus Poa; species Poa annua. The sequence goes on along the minus strand of CM049428.1, from coordinate 115,463,959 downwards.
GGATTTGCAAGGGTTCGGGCACAAGCATATGCGTTTACCATTTATTTGCGCTTGTGTCCATTTATCTTGTTTGAAGTTATTTGTTGAACTCTTTTATTTTCTATGTGTGATGACTATGTATTGAGTCAATATTATGCTGCTATCATTATCCTATGGTTGAGACTTCGAATTTATTATGTTGGTATTCTCTTCATATCCTATTTACACAAGGTATGAAAATCTATCTATTCTCAAATGCTACCATAACCTTACATTTTGTCTCTTTTCTCCTATGTGATATCTTGTGTTTGTTGTTATAAAATTGCTCCTATCCTTTGTCATATTGTGTTGCTTACATGCACTTGTTTAGGGGGAGCCATTTTCTGTCAAAAACATGATATTGCATTTTGTTTCTTTGCAAATCTTGGTATTGTCATCTAACACAAAAAAGGGGAGATTGAAAGAACATTTCTTAATCCCTAGTGTTTTGGGTGTTAGTTAACAATAACAATGATGTACTAATCCTATTTGCTAAGTATTTCAGTTTGTGTGAGTTGCATATCATATATCCCAAAGCCAAAATGTAGAGAAAAAGAGTTTCTGGAATTCTTCCTAGAATCAGATTATTGGAACCGGAAATTTACAGGATCGGAAATTCCAGGTCTCATATACCTAACAGAAAAATGGCTAAGGAAAAATCAGAAAGTGGTTCTGACTTCAATCGGAAATCCAGCTCGGAAATTTCACTGACTCGGAATTTCCGAGTCACCCTCAGAAAATTGGCTAAGTCAAGTTTAGAAAGTGGTTCTGACTTCAACCGGAAATTCAGCTCGGAAATTTCACTGACTCAGAATTTCCGAGTCACCCTCAGAAATTTGGCTAAGTCAAGATCAGAAAGTGGTTCTGACTTCAACCGGAAATTCAGCTCGGAAATGTCACTGACTCGGAATTTCCGAGTCACCCTCAGAAATTTGGCTAAGTCAAGATGTCAAAGTGATTCTGATCTCAACCGGAAATTCAACTCGGATATTTCTCAGACTCGGATATTCCGGGTGACTCGGAATTTCCGGGTGTCAAGAGGATCTTTAGATATTTGGCTTATACCCCAACCTTTGGATTGTGGTACACCAAGGATGCAAATTTCTCATTATGTGGGTACACGGATTCCGATTGGGCGGGAGATCATGATGATAGGAAGTCAACCTCTGGCGCTTGTCAATTTATTGGGAGGTCCTTGGTAAGTTGGTCTTCTAAGAAGCAAAATTGTATATCTCTCTCCACCGCCGAAGCCGAGTATGTTGCCGCCGCAAGTTGTTGCACTCAGTTGCTATGGATGAGGCAAACTTTAAAGGAGTACGGAGTCAATTGCGACAAAGTGCCTCTTCTATGTGACAACGAAAGTGCCATCAAGATTGCTTACAACCCGGTGAAACATTCAAGAACCAAGCAGATTGAGATCCGCCATCATTTCATAAGAGATCATGTGGCCCGAGGAGACATTGACTTATCATATGTGGGCACAAGGGATCAATTGGCGGATATCTTCACGAAGCCCCTTGAGGAAGGAAGGTTTTGCTTTTTGAGGAATGAGTAATATCATTCATTCGAGGTCCTTAGCTTGATCGCTTGCACACTCACCTAGGGCGTAATTGCATCTTATCTTGTTTAGATGTAGGCATGGAAATAGGGGGAGTGCGGTCCTAATACATTGGACCATCCCTCCCCCCATTATGTCGATAGCAAGTGTTCTTTTATCTCTATATTCATTCTTATGACTAATGAGCTAAAACGACGAGTATTGGTAATGTACCCAAGATACATCTTCGCGGTAACATGCCATACACTCCTACATGGTGGCCTCAGCCACCGACCTCTTCTCTTTGAAGAGTTGATTTTATTTGGAGCTTATTGTTGCTATTTGCCCTCCTTTTCATGCATGTGGGAAACCTACTCAACTTGGCGCTTTATGTTTCGTTTTGGTAGTTGTGAGTTGAGTATGGTGTACCAATGACAGTTTGGAAATCTATCCCAAGCCTACTTTCCCCTGAAAACATTTCTCTCTATTGCACACAAGTCATCCATTTGAAAACTGGGATTTTAGTTCAGCAGGTCGGAATATCCGGTTCATTTATGAATCGGAATATCCGGTGACTCGGAATTTCCGGTGTAAGTTACACTCGGAATATCCGGTCGGGCGGTTTGTTCAAAAATATAAGGGCAGGCTCGGGGTGAAGGGCTCATTCGTGCCCTTCTTCCACCCCCGACCTCCCTCTCCTCCAGCCGCCGCCCCTGCTGCTCCAAGATCCCTCCGGAGCACTCCGACCGCCGGGGAACCTCTTTCTCGGCCGGATCTGCTCCTCCTCCGCCCCGGGAACTCACTCCTCCAAGCAATGGCCTCAATGGATGAGGGTAACTTCACTTTTCCTCTTCCTTATGTGCTTGCACTAGGATCTTGATGTGGAGTTATTTGTTTCAATATTGCTTGGTAGAGATTGTTCCTAGCACTATTCCCTGCCATCTACATACATTAGTTTTGCATTGTGTTGGATCAATCTAGTTTTAGACCGAGTCAATCTCAGATCTGCACTGTTTCCGTCTGACTCGGAATTTCCGACTCAGTCTGACTCGGAATTTCCGGTCCCCTGGAATTTTCGGTTATGTCTGAATCGGAATTTCCGAGCCAAACACTGCAGTTTTAAGATTAACTCATGTTTAACTACATATGATTCATCAAATGCCTATCTAATGTGTGTATAATCTCCTGACTTGTGTGCACTTACCTTATGCTACCCACTATGATCGAATTCACAGGTTCTAGTGGGAGTCCGTCCGCTGGGGCATCAAGGAACACATCAAGAGCACATGTCCACAAGAACCCTGTCAACAAGGGTAAGGGTCCTGCCTCCTCCAGCAATCCACCTATTCAAAGGCAGAAGAAAGCTGTTACTAGCAAGTCACCTTCCAAGAAAAGGAAGAATGCTCCTATTCCTCAACGTCAGAACTACTCAAAGATGAACTCAGTTGAATACTCTCAGCTCAGACAAGGGGATTGGTACCTAAGGCCAAGGGACAACTCTCTGGATGATCACAGCTGTTGGTGTCAAGAGCAAGAGCACATACTCGTGGACCTCTACCTCTCTCTGTCGAAGCCCATTCGGCCTATGCATCCGTTTGATCTTGCAACTCTGCAGAAGAAAGCCTCCTTTGTTGAGGCTATTCATATTATCAAGACTATGGGCTTGGAGAGGCTGGTGCTCACTCGTTGTCCTTACAACTCCCAGCTTGTGATGCAGTTCTTTGCCACCCTAGTGATCAAGGGTGACTCGAAGAAGACTATGAAGTGGATGACTGGGGAATCTTTCTGTGAGTCCAACTTTGAGGAGCTTGCCAAGGTTTTGGGCTACAGATTTGATGGTGACAATCCTCAAGGCTTTCGCATGCACCACCCTTACAAGCTCAACAAGAAGCAAACAGTGCACTTATATGGTGAGGGAGCCACCCCTGGCAATTCTCGTGACTTGCTTCCACTTTATGATGTTCTTGTGCGCATCCTGCGTGAGAACATTGCACCAAGTGGTGGCAACAACGACAATGTGGTGACCCCACTATGCAACTTGCTCCTTCATGCCAACCGCATTGTGGAGGACCCTGGTCCTGATGAAGACTGGAGTGTGGATGTTATGGATTACATCTACAATGAGATGTATGAAGCCATGGCCACCAGGGTCACTATTCCCTATGCTCCTTACATCATGAAGCTCATTAAGTTCAAGTTTCCTGACTATAACTTCAGCAATGGTGAGATGGAGCCGCATGACTTCAAGAAGCTTTATGAGAAGAAGACAGTGGTCAAGCCCCCTCCTAGGCCTTCTACTAGCTCAGCTCAGGGTGGATCTTTCATGGGTGATGCTAGGAGGGCTGCTGCTCCCACTTATGTCCCAGCCACTCATGCGAAGGTAAAGAAGCTGAATTGGTTCCAACGCAACGTCCTTTGCATGAATGTGGACATCCGCAAGGAGCAATACACTGCGTACAAGGATCGCCGTCAGCTGGCCTACAAGCAAGACTTGATCCTTCATCATGCATCTGGCTTTCCTGCTCCTGCAGAACTCTCTGATCCTCTGACCTTTGCTCAGTGGAACCAGGGTTCTTTGGCTCCGTGGACTCATATTGACCATGACCTTGGCGGCAGCTCGTACACCACTGGACATGATTATGATGATGAGGAGGAAGATGATGATGAGGAGGCAGAGTATGAGGAGGATGACGATGATGATGATGCTGATGATGAGGAGGAGGAGACCCCCTCGGACTGAAGACCTCCATGGGACGTAGCATCGCTCCTCTTCCTTTTTGGCGTTTAGATGCCGAAGGGGGAGAAGTTGCTCTAGTAGGACTTCGGGGATTTGCAAGGGTTCGGGCGCAAGCATATGCGTTTACCATTTATTTGCGCTTGTGTCCATTTATCTTGTTTGAAGTTATTTGTTGAACTCTTTTATTTTCTATGTGTGATGACTATGTATTGAGTCAATGTTATGCTGCTATCATTATCCTATGGTTGAGACTTCGAATTTATTATGTTGGTATTCTCTTCATATCGTATTTACACAAGGTATGAAAATCTATCTATTCTCAAATGCTACCATAACCTTACATTTTGTCTCTTTTCTCCTATGTGATATCTTGTGTTTGTTGTTATAAAATTGCTCCTATCCTTTGTCATATTGTGTTGCTTACATGCACTTGTTTAGGGGGAGCCATTTTCTGTCAAAAACATGATATTGCATTTTGTTTCTTTGCAAATCTTGGTATTGTCATCTAACACAAAAAAGGGGAGATTGAAAGAACATTTCTTAATCCCTAGTGTTTTGGGTGTTAGTTAACAATAACAATGATGTACTAATCCTATTTGCTAAGTATTTCAGTTTGTGTGAGTTGCATATCATATATCCCAAAGCCAAAATGTAGAGAAAAAGAGTTTCTGGAATTCTTCCTAGAATCAGATTATTGGAACCGGAACTTTACAGGATCGGAAATTCCGGGTCTCATATACCTAACAGAAAAATGGCTAAGGAAAAATCAGAAAGTGGTTCTGACTTCAATCGGAAATCCAGCTCGGAAATTTCACTGACTCGGAATTTCCGAGTCACCCTCAGAAAATTGGCTAAGTCAAGTTTAGAAAGTGGTTCTGACTTCAACCGGAAATTCAGCTCGGAAATTTCACTGACTCGGAATTTCCGAGTCACCCTCAGAAATTTGGCTAAGTCAAGATCAGAAAGTGGTTCTGACTTCAACCGGAAATTCAGCTCGGAAATATCACTGACTCGGAATTTCCGAGTCACCCTCAGAAATTTGGCTAAGTCAAGATGTCAAAGTGATTCTGATCTCAACCGGAAATTCAACTCGGATATTTCTCAGACTCGGATATTCCGGGTGACTCGGAATTTCCGGGTGTCAAGAGGATCTTTAGATATTTGGCTTATACCCCAACCTTTGGATTGTGGTACACCAAGGATGCATATTTCTCATTATGTGGGTACACGGATTCCGATTGGGCGGGAGATCATGATGATAGGAAGTCAACCTCTGGCGCTTGTCAATTTATTGGGAGGTCCTTGGTAAGTTGGTCTTCTAAGAAGCAAAATTGTATATCTCTCTCCACCGCCGAAGCCGAGTATGTTGCCGCCGCAAGTTGTTGCACTCAGTTGCTATGGATGAGGCAAACTTTAAAGGAGTACGGAGTCAATTGCGACAAAGTGCCTCTTCTATGTGACAACGAAAGTGCCATCAAGATTGCTTACAACCCGGTGCAACATTCAAGAACCAAGCATATTGAGATCCGCCATCATTTCATAAGAGATCATGTGGCCCGAGTAGACATTGACTTATCATATGTGGGCACAAGGGATCAATTGGCGGATATCTTCACGAAGCCCCTTGAGGAAGGAAGGTTTTGCTTTTTGAGGAATGAGTAATATCATTGATTCGAGGTCCTTAGCTTGATCGCTTGCACACTCACCTAGGGCGTAATTGCATCTTATCTTGTTTAGATGTAGGCATGGAAATAGGGGGAGTGCGGTCCTAATACATTGGACCATCTCTCCCCCCATTATGTCGATAGCAAGTGTTCTTTTATCTCTATATTCATTCTTATGACTAATGAGCTAAAACGCTGAGTATTGGTTATGTACCCAAGATACATCTTCGCGGTAACATGCCATACACTCCTACATGGTGACCTCGGCCACCGACCTCTTCTCTTTGAAGAGTTGATTTTATTTGGAGCTTATTGTTGCTATTTTCCCTCCTTTTCATGCATGTGGGAAACCTACTCAACTTGGCGCTTTATGTTTCGTTTTGGTAGTTGTGAGTTGAGTATGGTGTACCAATGATAGTTTGGAAATCTATCCCAAGCCTACTTTCCCCTGAAAACATTTCTCTCTATTGCACACAAGTCATCCATTTGAAAACTGGGATTTTAGTTCAGCAGGTCGGAATATCCGGTTCATTTATGAATCGGAATATCCGGTGACTCGGAATTTCCGGTGTAAGTTACACTCGGAATATCCGGTCGGGCGGTTTGTCCAAAAATATAAGGGCAGGCTCGGGGTGAAGGGCTCATTCGTGCCCTTCTTCCACCCCCGACCTCCCTCTCCTCCAGCCGCCGCCCCTGCTGCTCCAAGATCCCTCCGGAGCACTCCGACCGTCGGGGAACCTCTTTCTCGGCCGGATCTGCTCCTCCTCCGCCCCGGGAACTCACTCCTCCAAGCAATGGCCTCAATGGATGAGGGTAACTTCACTTTTCCTCTTCCTTATGTGCTTGCACTAGGATCTTGATGTGGAGTTATTTGTTTCAATATTGCTTGGTAGAGATTGTTCCTAGCACTATTCCCTGCCATCTACATACATTAGTTTTGCATTGTGTTGGATCAATCTAGTTTTAGACCGAGTCAATCTCAGATCTGCACTGTTTCCGTCTGACTCGGAATTTCCGACTCAGTCTGACTCGGAATTTCCGGTCCCCCGGAATTTTCGGTTATGTCTGAATCGGAATTTCCGAGCCAAACACTGCAGTTTTAAGATTAACTCATGTTTAACTACATATGATTCATCAAATGCATATCTAATGTGTGTATAATCTCCTGACTTGTGTGCACTTACCTTATGCTACCCACTATGCTCGAATTCACAGGTTCCAGTGGGAGTCCGTCCGCTGGGGCATCAAGGAACACATCAAGAGCACCTGTCCACAAGAACCCTGTCAACAAGGGTAAGGGTCCTGCCTCCTCCAGCAATCCACCTATTCAAACGCAGAAGAAAGCTGTTACTAGCAAGTCACCTTCCAAGAAAAGGTAGAATGCTCCTATTCCTCAACGTCAGAACTACTCAAAGATGAACTCAGTTGAATACTCTCAGCTCAGACAAGGGGATTGGTACCTAAGGCCAAGGGACAACTCTCTGGATGATCACAGCTGTTGGTGTCAAGAGCAAGAGCACATACTCGTGGACCTCTACCTCTCTCTGTCGAAGCCCATTCGGCCTATGCATCCGTTTGATCTTGCAACTCTGCAGAAGAAAGCCTCCTTTGTTGAGGCTATTCATATTGTCAAGACTATGGGCTTGGAGAGGCTGGTGCTCACTCGTTGTCCTTACAACTCCCAGCTTGTGATGCAGTTCTTTGCCACCCTAGTGATCAAGGGTGACTCGAAGAAGACTATGAAGTGGATGACTGGGGAATCTTTATGTGAGTCCAACTTTGAGGAGTTTGCCAAGGTTTTGGGCTACAGATTTGATGGTGACAATCCTCAAGGCTTTCGCATGCACCACCCTTACAAGCTCAACAAGAAGCAAACAGTGCACTTATATGGTGAGGGAGCCACCCCTGGCAATTCTCGTGACTTGCTTCCACTTTATGATGTTCTTGTGCGCATCCTGCGTGAGAACATTGCACCAAGTGGTGGCAACAACGACAATGTGGTGACCCCACTATGCAACTTGCTCCTTCATGCCAGCCGCATTGTGGAGGACCCTGGTCCTGATGAAGACTGGAGTGTGGATGTTATGGATTACATCTACAATGAGATGTATGAAGCCATGGCCACCAGGGTCACTATTCCCTATGCTCCTTACATCATGAAGCTCATTAAGTTCAAGTTTCCTGACTATAACTTCAGCAATGGTGAGATGGAGCCGCATGACTTCAAGAAGCTTTATGAGAAGAAGACAGTGGTCAAGCCCCCTCCTAGGCCTTCTACTAGCTCAGCTCAGGGTGGATCTTTCATGGGTGATGCTAGGAGGGCTGCTGCTCCCACTTATGTCCCAGCCACTCATGCGAAGGTAAAGAAGCTGAATTGGTTCCAACGCAACGTCCTTTGCATGAATGTGGACATCCGCAAGGAGCAATACACTGCGTACAAGGATCGCCGTCAGCTGGCCTACAAGCAAGACTTGATCCTTCATCATGCATCTGGCTTTCCTGCTCCTGCAGAACTCTCTGATCCTCTGACCTTTGCTCAGTGGAACCAGGGTTCTTTGGCTCCGTGGACTCATATTGACTATGACCTTGGCGGCAGCTCGTACACCACTGGACATGATTATGATGATGAGGAGGAAGATGATGATGAGGAGGCAGAGTATGAGGAGGATGACGATGATGATGATGCTGATGATGATGAGGAGGAGACCCCCTCGGACTGAAGACCTCCATGGGACGTAGCATCGCTCCTCTTCCTTTTTGGCGTTTAGATGCCGAAGGGGGAGAAGTTGCTCTAGTAGGACTTCGGGGATTTGCAAGGGTTCGGGCACAAGCATATGCGTTTACCATTTATTTGCGCTTGTGTCCATTTATCTTGTTTGAAGTTATTTGTTGAACTCTTTTATTTTCTATGTGTGATGACTATGTATTGAGTCAATATTATGCTGCTATCATTATCCTATGGTTGAGACTTCGAATTTATTATGTTGGTATTCTCTTCATATCCTATTTACACAAGGTATGAAAATCTATCTATTCTCAAATGCTACCATAACCTTACATTTTGTCTCTTTTCTCCTATGTGATATCTTGTGTTTGTTGTTATAAAATTGCTCCTATCCTTTGTCATATTGTGTTGCTTACATGCACTTGTTTAGGGGGAGCCATTTTCTGTCAAAAACATGATATTGCATTTTGTTTCTTTGCAAATCTTGGTATTGTCATCTAACACAAAAAAGGGGAGATTGAAAGAACATTTCTTAATCCCTAGTGTTTTGGGTGTTAGTTAACAATAACAATGATGTACTAATCCTATTTGCTAAGTATTTCAGTTTGTGTGAGTTGCATATCATATATCCCAAAGCCAAAATGTAGAGAAAAAGAGTTTCTGGAATTCTTCCTAGAATCAGATTATTGGAACCGGAAATTTACAGGATCGGAAATTCCGGGTCTCATATACCTAACAGAAAAATGGCTAAGGAAAAATCAGAAAGTGGTTCTGACTTCAATCGGAAATCCAGCTCGGAAATTTCACTGACTCGGAATTTCCGAGTCACCCTCAGAAAATTGGCTAAGTCAAGTTTAGAAAGTGGTTCTGACTTCAACCGGAAATTCAGCTCGGAAATTTCACTGACTCGGAATTTCCGAGTCACCCTCAGAAATTTGGCTAAGTCAAGATCAGAAAGTGGTTCTGACTTCAACCGGAAATTCAGCTCGGAAATGTCACTGACTCGGAATTTCCGAGTCACCCTCAGAAATTTGGCTAAGTCAAGATGTCAAAGTGATTCTGATCTCAACCGAAATTCAACTCAGATATTTCTCAGACTCGGATATTCCGGGTGACTCGGAATTTCCGGGTGTCACTTATACCGGAATTTCCGGGTCCCCGAGGCAGCCAACGGCCAGATTTTGGGAGGGGGTATAAATACCCCCTCACTCACTCAAGAACAGCTAGCTCTCAGATTTTCTCTCTCCTACCATTCTTGAAAGATCAAATCAACAAGATCTCCCAATCCCTCCACCCAAATTCGTTGATCTTTGGAGGACTGGAGGAGAAGGCCCGGATCTACATCTTCACCGAAGGGATTTGCATTTCCTCCCCATTCACTTGGGGATTTCGTGGCTAGGGTTTCCGGTGGGAAACCTAGTTAACCATTGTTGTAATCTTGGTGTTGCCTTAACCTTTTGTGGTCCTTGACCTTTTGTGGTCATCTTGAGAGCCCCCAATTAAGTTGTGGGTGCGTGCCTTAAGCGTTTGTAAGGGATTCGATCTCCGCCCTAAAAGGGGATCAATAGTGGAAGGTGGACTCGCAACCTTTGTGGTTGAGTTCATCGGAGAAGAAGGTGAGCCTTTGTGGCGTTGCGGCTAACCTGTTGTGGTAGCGCACACCTCTCCAAACGAGACGTACACCGTTGGGTGGAACTCGGGATTACATCTTCGTCTCCGCGTGCTTCGCTCGGTTCCCCTTATCTTTGCTCCCTTACTTGCTTGTCTTGTTAGCTTGTTTATCTTGTTATTGCTTAGATTGTCATTTAGGTAAATTCACCGTAGTTGCATATCTAGAGAATTTACCTTTGTGTTGAGCCTAAATTTGAAAAGACCTAAAATTTGTAATAGCACCTATTCACCCCCCCTCTAGGTGCCGGATTCCCGTTCACTAGGGCGATCGTCCGGAGCCCCTATTCAAGAAGGGTCTAAAATGGTAAATTATATTGTAATAGCCATGTTATTATCAATTACTGGCCTACAAAAAAAAATTAAAGAATGAATGTTTTTCTGGTCAACAACGCACAACTTTCACAATGTGTTCATTTTAACTAGATCTAAGTACAAATACATATTAAAAAAGTAACCCATAATACACAACAATGCCATTTATACAAGCTTAATGCATACACTTTTGTATTTAGTGGTCAGTGACGTGAATTAAAGATGGTGAAAATCATGGTTGTCTTACATTTTGGGACGAAGAGGATATGCTAACATGATAAATATGTTATTTTTTAAATTAAATACACACCACGAGACTCTTGAGATGTAAAAATAAACCTTTATAACTGGCGAAAACAACTTTATTTAGCATGCTATTATCTTTCTTATGTAACCAAATTTCAATGTTTAATTTCGTGTAATAAATTTATTTTTCATAAACTCTGCTAGGGACTTGTGTACACAAGATGATAACAAACGCAATGAATAAGATCATATAAAATAATAAAATTGCATATCCAAACAAACCATAATCCACACTAATTTTTGCTGGTGATTATTCCAAACAATGTTATTTTCAATACCAAATACAAAGCATGCACAATTTGTTCAAATTTGCCTTGCTAGACATTTTTGCCTAGTGACTAGTGAAAAGTATTTAAATTGGTTCCGTTTAAGAATCTACAAATTTATGTAAAAATGCTTACTTAAGCATACACTAGAAACTGCTATTGAGACTTATTTTAGATCGTACTCTTTACATATCTTTAACATCAATAATTATAAATTTTATAGATCATGTTTCGTAGAGAAATTGGCTATATATATTTATATGACTTTTATTTTCCTTTCGCTTCATATGCAGAAGTTTGTGGGCAGACCTTATGCCCCGTTGGACAACGAGATGAAACCCCAAGATGCAGATGGAAAACTCCCATCTTCCTTCATGTTCGGACCACAGTTTACAGAACAAAAGTTGTATCAGCTGTGCTCACCTGAGGTATATGGGTGAGCTGGCTATTTTTTGTTGGTGGTACCAAGTTGGTCATCAGAAAGACATAAATGCAAGTGAATTTTCCTAATTGAGAATCTGGTTTGCCGTGGGTCTCACAAATAAAAACTTTGCTAATTTGACAGGATCTCACACTTGGAAAATCTCTCATGCGAATCAGCTCGCTCTTCGTGGAAGAGCTGCAAGTTCAGTTGCCTTTCACCAAAGATCGCTATGGCTCAGTGCGTAAGGTCTATGTAGTCTGCAAGCAAGATGAGACCATTACAGAGGAGCACCAGAGATGGATGGTGGCGAACAATCCGGTGGATGAGGTCATGGAGATCGATGATGCGGATCACATGGCAATGCTCTCTACGCCTGACCAGGTTCTGGAGTGCATAATTGACATTGCCCAAAGATACATTTGAACTGAATGGTTACTGAAGGTTGGTGTGGGTTGGTTCAGTATACACCCTGCCGCTAAATGTTTTTCAACGTAATTCTGCAGAAGACGTCTCTGAACAGGCCTAGTCGTGTCACCCTTCATCGTTCTCTTTTGCAGTATGCTCTAGGACCTGTGCCGAATGGGTTACCGGCAACTCACGGTAAACAGACTCACCAAGCAAAAAAAAATACCGAGATTTTTTTAATTTAAAATCACAAACTTGATAAATTGTCTAATAGCATAGATTTTATTTTCAGTACTTCCTTGTACTTTTACCTCTCCTACGATTAATGAAACAGCGGGCCAGACTGCTCTTTTGTCAAAAATAAATAAATTGTCTAGGATCTGGTTATCGATTGCTTGCAATGAAATCGGGAGCGATGCTCCTTAAATTCTAAAAACAAGGTTGGTGTGGAATCTCCGTGTTGCGATCAGCATGACAAACCTGAATATCCTATGAGCTTGACCATAATGGTGGATTGGTGGTCACACTCGATTCAGCGGAAAGAGCAAGGGGACGTTGCTGTGAATTGAATTGGACTAGCAATTCCAATTCCAAGATGGAAAGGAATTGAGCTCCAATTCAATTTCCGTTGTTTGTTGTGAATGGAATTTATGGTTGGAATCAAAGGGGTAGCACATGATTTCATTTCCTGTTTGGATGTATAATACATGGAATTGAATGTTTTGTCCCACACACTGACAAAATTTCAAATATCTAAAAAGAAAATTTGGTCACTCCTTCCCTCCCCTAATTTTCGTCCAACATTTGTTCTTTTTCAACACTTGAGCCATCCTCCGGTGCATTTTCCCTCCCCTCATTTTCTCTCAAGCATTTAGATGGCGCCCTTTAGATGGAAGGAAATCATCCTGTCTATTATACATGCAATCAACTCCGGCGAATTAACATTTTTTTCTAATTCTAAAACCTGAGCCAGTGCATTTAATCCTCCGCTCCATTATATGGAAGGAAATGATCCGCAATCAACATGCTACGGTCACTTGAATCATCCGCCGTCGCCGTTTTGGCCTTGCGGATCACAAACGACAGTGCAAGGGTCGCGGCACTGTGCAGCACCTGGTCATCACGCCGGCTTGAGCCTTGAGATCATGTATTCTTGGGCTCTGGTGGTAGAGCGCGCCAGCCGCGACAACCGACGGCAACATGTCCAGAGCTTCCAAAATCCGTTGATGCCGACATGCGTGAGCCAGAAGCTCAGTCAGGTCGCAGTATAAATTTTCTTTGATGCCATACCTTCGCCTGAAAATTGGTGGGGTACGTGAGCTAGCTTTGCTAGAGAAGAATGGATTGGCTTCATGTGTCCTATGTACATGGGCTCTGGTGCTATTAATGATTCCCCTAAATTTAAAGTAGAATTTGAAGAGCTATTATTACCGTATATGATTGGAACTTCTGGCTAAGCGTATAATATGTTCTTATATGACGATGCATTTATTGTGACATGATTGTTGATTTCTAACAGATCAGTGTTCATCATCCTATGTTAATATCATGAATGAATCACCTGCTTTGGTGGCTTTAAATATTGTTAGAAAATTGGTGCAAGAAATAGCTGTTGCATCACTCTTTATAGGATTAACCACAAAATAAAGTGTTTCGTGGCCCATGATTTGGTTGATTATAAAGGCCCCCCACCCAGAGGAGTAAATTTTATAACAAAAACCTGCTCCTCGTGTTGTTTAATTGTATATGTATATACAATAGGAGACATTGTATAAGTAATTTTCAGTTTGCAGAAATGTGTTGCCTTTAGTTTGGTATGTAGCAGAAGTTTCTATTGAAAATTGAGCACCCCTGCAGGGCACAAGAAGCACACGAAGTCGTGTCGTCTCCTCCCATCGCTTTGTCCTTCGTGGGTTCCAAGGGTGCCGCACAGGCTCACCGCAGCTCTGTATCGCCCGCGCTCGACTTCTCTCTCTTCGCCGCCTCTGGCTCATGCTACCTGAGAGGACGAAGGATGGTGGGAGGCATGAAGCGGTTGCTGCTGCTTGAGCACTACAGGGGAGGGAGCAACTAGGGAACAAGAAAAATAATATAAATAGAAGAGAAAGGCCAGGGGATGTCAAAATTTGTCAAGATGAAACCAAAATTGCTGAGCTAGGCTGGTAACTTGTATGTATTCCATTGAGTGTAATGATTGAACGATTGATATGATTCAAATAATTAGTCCACTAGGTAATATTGCAGGTTCTGGACAATTTGAGAACAGATGAACAGTATAACAATGACACTGTACTATCTGTAGTTCAGAGATAGCAACAAAAGAATTATTGTAGAGGTTCTCAAGCTTTCTAACATCAATGAGTTTATTAGTTAAATCCAATATAAGATTGTCCAATTGACGTAGCATGTACATCAGATTTGTGGTAGGTAAGAGGATGAGGCCTCATACAAAACATGAAAGAACTCAGCCATAGTTTGAACTTGCAGCATTCTTTTTTATTACTTCCATTTGTGTTTATTTAATTGCAAAAATAAGATAACGCAAATTGATTGGGAAGATATCAAGTTTGGTATTTAAAATGGTTGGCAAAATGACCGGGGCGAGCAAGCCCCACAAGCTGGAGAAAGGAATGCGGAAAGAGAGAAGAGAGTTGCAGAGGGAATGATGTGTGTTAGAGGTGGCTAAGAGATGGATATATGGTATGGAGGCTTGAGTTAAACCAAACATAAGTACATATCGGTGTTAACTAACTAATCATATTGGTTTAATTTGAAGTGAGAACTGAAAGTACCAAGAAAAAAAGTGGTAGAGAATCGATATTTGTTGACATATGAATGGAGAGTATGTGACATCATTCTAAACGCTCACTTTCGGATCAAAATAACAATTTGATCAACATTTTCGTTATCCATAGCAACGCATGGGCATTGTGCTAGTTAAACAAATAAACGTTTAGAGGATGCAGTATTTCGTATCTGAGTCTGCGCTCAGCCCGCCCATGGACACCGCCCGCGTGCGTCTGGAGCAAGCTGCACCACCAAGCTTTTATCTTCACCGCCTCCCCCGTGCCGATTTTTTCCACCGACGTGCGTGCAGGCAGGGCGGTCGGACGCGGTCGGAGCAAGCTGCAAACAGGGTTGTACTGTACTTGGACCATGGCGAGCAGGCAGGGCGGCCGGACGCGGCGAAGAGGACGAGGAGCCAGGGCGCCTCCGGGAAGGGCTCGAAGTCCCGGAACATCTCGTCGCCGGTGAAATCGGCCCGGGCGACGACGAACAACGCGCCCTCGACACTGCAGTCGATCTCAAGCCGCCCGTCTGGGCCCACCGCCATCCGCCTAGCCAAACGCCCGTGTAGGGCACCAGCGCCTCCCGCAGCCTCTCCGGCGGGAAGAACGACTCTTCCTCCTCCTTCTCTTCGCCGCCGCCATGCTCCCTTCCGCCGCCACCATGTCCCCTCCTATCGTCGGAGATCTAGGATTCAGGTAGGCACCGGGGTGATAAACGAAGAGGTAGGAGAGGAGCGGATGGAGGAGGAGCAGGGAGGAGGCCGATGGGAGGAGGAGGAGCTTCTCTGGTCGTCGAGGAAGGAGGTCCAAGCGGTCGAGCGAGAACGAGGAAGGAGAGCTGGTTGCCCCTCGTTATGTTTCTTCTGTTTCGAGCATGTGCGGAGGGAGACGATTCCGAGCGATTCCGAGCTGCGGGGCTCGGAAAGGTGGCCAGTGGAACGCGCCTGCGGGCGGGCTTGCTCGGAATTGCCTCTGGTTCCAAACCGCAGCTCGGAAAGGTGGCCAGTGGAACGCGCCTGCGGGCGGGCTTGCTCGGAATTGCCTCTGGTTCCAAACCTCAATTCCTTGACCGGTCCAAACGGCGGAATCAGCCGAGAAATTCCAGAATTCCAATTCCGAGCCCATCTTTCCTACATCCAAACACAGCCTAAGAAACATTTTCTCAATCTTGTTTGTAATACAACGGAGTTCTTTTTTAAAAATAGAATTGCTGAACAACGAGTAAACCAATTGAGACAAATGGGACAATCATTTGGGAGAATATACTGTAGCTAAGCCCTGGTGCACTGTCATTTGAACAGAAGGTCCATACGCCATCAAATCTTGATGCTGGTTTCTGCCGTATGTTTCTCCTCTGGCAATGACCTCCCCGTCCACATCTATGATACCACCCTTCCTCGGATTCTCCACAAGCTGTCCCGGTGATAACCGAAAAGATCTCACCTGCAAAGTCAAATTGATGGCATTTCTACTGAGGAAGTATTCAAAAAAAGGAGACACGAGATATGAATCAATGTACGTTGATCGCTAACCTTGAGATATGTAACATATGTCGATTTGACATAGCTCCCATCGCTCATCTTCAGCAGCAAAGATAGCAGATCAGGCTTTGGACAGTCTCTGATTATGACTGCATCCGTATAGCCCTCTGAGAACTGCATCACAGCCAAATCATGAATTCTCCCTCGAGTCAATCAAATTACACCAGCAAACAAACCGATCTTTTAGAAGGAAATGGAGCTGGATCCAATTACCTTGGCTTCAGGAGCTGCCATGACACTCTCAGCAGCCCATGGTACGTTATAGATGCACACGGCCACAAACGGGCCATCGATGGATCTCCAGTCTGAACCTCGAAACTCAGCTGAAGGACCTTGATAAGAACACACCTGAGACTCCCCATTCGGCTCCAGACGTTCCACAGTGGAGTTCTCTACTTGCTTGACAGGCTCTCCGTACGCCTCATAGCCCGGGGCAGGCACGAAATGGATGCTTCCGCAGTATCGGCGCAAGTTCATGATGCGAAGCAGAGCCTGAAACAAATCGATCAGAACTTGTCATGATTCGAGGCAACAGATGCCAAAGATTTCAATTCGCTGAAGAGAATTAAGAAGACACACGTAGAAGTCGAAGCGGGCGCTCCCCATCCACCTGTATCTCTCGGACTCGATGTCAACATCGGCCACCAAACCTGAAATTTATCTGAAAGTGTTAGATCCAGCAAAATTCCGTTGGAGTTTGTCAGCGTCTCGGGCCCAGCTCCACACACTCACGTCGTGTTCAGACGTTTCCTGGCCCACGGCCGCGCACACAGTCCAACTATAAGAAGAAAGCCCACTTCATCCCAAAAGCCCGGACTGAAAGGTGGAGGAGACTCTCCCTTATAAGCTGGGTGTGACCTCCTTCCACTAGCGTTGCCGGTGACTTTAGTCCCACCTCGCTAGTGGAAGGAGGCCACACCCAGCTTATAAGGGAGAGTCTCCTCCACCTTTCAGTCCGGGTTTTTGGGATGAAGTGGGCTTTCTTCTTATAGTTGGGCTGTGTGCGCGACCGTGGGGCAGGAAACGTCTGAACACGACGTGAGTGTGTGGAGCTGGGCCCGGGACGCTGACAGAGTTCGACTTTGTTGACACGTACCCCAGGTAACTGACAGCACGCTGAAAATTTTCTTCTCGCCTTGTGCTATGGCGCTGACATCCAAGGCCTGCTTGTGGCCTGCACAGCCAGAAAATCCATGTCAGGTTCTGCATCTGAAACTGCGAGGGATTACAATGCCTGAAAGTATACGATGACCTCTGATAATGGCGAATAAAGCGTCTGGAATTGAGTAGGCCTCGCCTGCAGCATGCGCGAGCGATTTCGCCATGCCGTTCCCCGTGCCTGCATAGATTGCAAAGCCCAAATCTATGTGAGTGTTTCTCTCAAGGTTGTTTTTCTGTACTGATATTTATCGTCTAAGATGAATTATTCGTACCAGCTGGAATTACCCCGATAGGCACTTTTATTGCTTCCTCCCAGTCCGTTCGCTGCAGAATTCCGTTCACCACCTATCGACAGAAAAGGACGGTATGAGGAACGAGTTATAGAACTTTGAGAAATCCACAGGTTTGCTACTATCTGCATGGCTCTGTTCGAACACTTCATTTTCTGCATGACCATGGAAAAAAAAACATTGCAAACGACACAAGCGGGTATTGTTACCAACCAACCTCCACGAGGACACCATCACCACTAACGCAGACGATCCCATCGTACCTCGCGAGGTCAAGAGAAGAGGCCACCTCCCGGGCATGCCCCCGGTACCGGGTCTCTAAAACAGAAATCAGGAATCAAAATTAACTGCAAGAGCCAAGATTGTAGGGGAAAGAAAACTTTGAATCGTGTAGAAAACAATGTGCATTTGCGTGTGGAAACCTTGAATTGTGATGTCGACGCCGGCAGCTTCCAGCATGGGCTTGACGTCTGCCTCGTAGATCGTGCTGGCGCGTCTCTTGCCGCCGAAAGGGTTGACGAGGACGAACAGTCTCTTCGGCCGGCCTGTGTATATCCATCACGAAATATGAATATTGTACTGTAAGTTACAATCTCTCCGTCTCTTGTTAAACTGAACAGTTGATAGAAAGTAAAAACAGAGGCAGAGAAACAACAGAGGAACGGCGCGTTCCCATCTACTCCGTCAGAGACGACAACACCAGCACACGGCGGACGTACGTACCGAGCGAGTCCAAGCAGCCTCGCAGCCTGTCGCCCCACGCCGCGGCGGCGCCTTCGCCGTCGGCCATCTGGAACACATAGTCCCTCCTCCTCCTGCGCCTCCTCCCTCCCGCAGCACAGCACGACGGCGGTTTCGCCGTGGCGGCGTCGCCCGCCACGAAGGCCCTGACGATTTGGATGGAATATCTTCACCAAAGATTTATATATTACAACATAGAAGGGAAAAACTTCCATATTTCATCCGTGCTAATGTTACCAGCAATTTAATGTATAAACGTAAACCAGCTCGAAAAGTTAGTGGACTGGTCACAAACGAATGGCAGGTGCTCGGATCACGGATCACCCCATGGTATTGATTCCTCGATGGTAAATTAGCAGAAATCATCAGTCCTCCGGGTTTTCTTCAATCGGTTCGACCATTCCGCTACTTGATTTTATGCAATGCTATAAGTAGTTAAATATGATGTTTTCTATCCGATTTGCATACAACAGTCCGATAGCACATACATCATGCATGTAACGATACCCTTACATCGTACGTCAACCGGATAGAGGAAACATCGTACGTGAGGCACTTCCGACCAATGCCGGACCCATGAATTTGTCGAAACTTGGGGGTGCTATAGTGCAACTAAATTTTTTTCCGACAAATGTAGGAAATATGGAGCACGTACAAAATAATTTGAATGCAGAAACATGAATAAACATACATTCATTGCTCAAAACACACACGGGTGACACAAACCTTCAGGCTAATGTTTTTCTCACCCGTCCTTTGTAACAATCTTTTCTTCTAATCATTGAATTTAGTAGTTCTCCTGCTAATTTAAAAAAAAGCACATTCCAATGTTCATAATTTAACAACAATTAAAATGCTCGTATGCGCTAGTATTTTATATGATAGAATTAAGTACTCCACGTCCACAGAAACAAAATAGTTACACCATGAAAATTGTGGGAAACGGCGAGATTGATCTAGCATCGAAGGAAATTTAAAACGGTCGACCAAAGTTGTTTCGTCTTAAAATGGTGCGAACTCCGGTCCAAAATTAAGAAACTATGTCAGTTCGTCGAACATGAAAATGGAATATACTCGTCGATGAATATATATTTCGTTTACAACTTATTTTAAATCGAAACACAGTTGTTTTTTGAGATAATAGGTGCAGATCCCAGCCTCTGCTCAAAATAATGCACACACCCATCATAATTATTAAATGTTTGAATATCTCAAAGTATAGAACTCAAGCATCACATAACGTGGAAACAAAAACCAGCCATCGCAAGAAAGATCTTTCCATCAAGTCTATTAAATCGAAATACGGTTGTGTAAATGTGTGCGCCGGGTTGGGAAATACACGGGAAGAGAGCAAAGAATGGATGGACGACCTTCTCGCTTAGGCCTCGTTCGGCAGGCTTGTTTCGGCCGGGTTTCCAGCGTATATTTCTGGCCCATCTGAAAACACCCGAAAACACTCCAATTATGTACGGTGGGCCGGGTTTGTTGGGCTGGCCCGGGAGAAACCGGTCAATCCACGTCAGGTCGGAGGGGATCGAAGACACGAGGGGGTACTCGCGTTTCTTCGTGGCTCGAGCTCTGGTGGCGTGTTGCCAGCGTCCTCCACCGCCTCCGCTCGTCGCCTGCGCCCTCCGCCGTCGGAGCTCGTCGCCTCCGACCTCGCCGACGTGCAAATCTTCGTCTTCCCCGAGATCAATACCTTCCCCATATCCTAGATCTTTCCTCCCTCACGCCGCCGACGGGTTCTTTGATCCCACCGCCGCCGGAGCTCCTCACGCCGCCGCAGGAATCGTTCTACGCCAGACTTCTTCGGGAATTTTATCAGGTACGTCTTCCCCTCCTGCTCTTGATTTGGTTCTAGGTTATCAGGAGCATATTTGGGTTGCCTAGGGTTTTGATCTGGCTATAGAAATCTCGAGTTCTTGGTTCACATGCCGGTCACGTCCTCTTTCCGATACGTGTAGCTGTTTTGGATCGCTGGTGGCGAACTCGTAGTACTTGTGGAGTCTGGACGATGTGGACGCAGTGCCGATGTCGGTGACAGTACTCGTAGTTCTGTAGCAATTGTTTGCTCTACTTTAATGGCATGGAAGTTATGGTGACAGTAATGGCTTCGGACTACTGATGTTTGGCTCTAGTTTAATCACATCACCATCTGCATGAATGCAAAGCTTTTGTTTAGACGTCTCGTTCTTTGAGCATACTAAAATAAGCTATCCAAACCATTTTGTACTTCTGATGCATTTCATATTTTCCAGATGCTTGTTTTCTTGTACACTATGTTCTGCTTGTTGTATAATCAGAAGGAATCTGTGGCGCCATATATATTTTTCTGGGTTAAAGTTTGATTGAATCTTGTCAACACTTAAACATAGTAGTAGACAGTAGTGTACATTTAATTCTTAAGTCTATGTTTGATGATATCCCCATGCTAAATTATCGGAGTTTGGTAGGTACTGATAGTTTGATAAATAATTTTTTATATTCAGTACTACGAGTGTTGCCGTCAATCTGAGTAGTTTGGGCCATAACTGAATTTAGTACCATCTCCGGTTTATCGTGTATTCAAACCTAAGGTGTCTGGTCAGTTGCTCTAGACCATATCATAAAAACATGACTCGTGATTTGTTTTCTCTTAAATCAGAAAAAGGGCTATGTTTCTAGGTAAACTGGTCGCAGCTTGTTGTTGCCGGTCACATGAGGTCGATTGAAATAGATGTTGCTAGTGCTATGGATTCAAACCTAAGGTGTTTGGTCATTTGATCTGGATCAGAATATAGAAAAACATGATCACATTTTTTTTATTGTTCAAATCAGTAAAGCTAGGTTTGTAAGTTAACTGGTCAGCTTGTTTGTGGTGACCTGAGATTGATAGGAATTGTTGTTGCTAGCTACTATCTGTTGATAAATAATTCTTTGTATTCTGATTATTTCCTTCTTGTATCCTTGTAGGTACCCATACCACCGGTTCTAGTTGGGGTGGACGAGCCGCCGCCGTCTTGGAGCCCCGTGAGCACACCTGATCCCGGCCTTGGAGGTTTTCAGAAATGCAGACAACCGTGAGATGTTTGTCAACCTTGTCGCGGATAATGATGGGATAACGATCGAGTGGCTCAGTGTCCAGATAGTCAAGCTATCTTAAGGTAAGCTACTGCTTTGCTATATGTTCCTTGTTTAAGGTTGTAGTAGTTATCAAATGGCTACTATTTTAAGCTGCTAGATAAATTTGGAGTATAATGTGGTGCTCTGTATGTTAACTTTGAAAGGAAAGACGTCGCCTAGAGGTGAGGGGTGAATAGGCGAGGAACACTTTTTACAATTTAGGCTTGATAAATGCGGAATAAAACTTAGTGTTTAACTTATCAATGACACAACCTAAATATACTAGGTTCGCCTATGTGCACCAACAACTTATGCTATGCAAGACAAACAACAAAGGGATATCAAGGTAAAGGACTTTAAGCACGATGGCTATCACAAAGTAAAGTGGATCAAGGTAAAGGACTTTAACCGATGCAAGATGCAATGGCAAGAACACACAAAATGCTCAAGTCCTTCACTCTCAAATTCCAACAAAGCAACAAATGTTTATGGGGGAATAAGAGAGGAAGAACCAAGAAACCACAAAGGAGACAAATCCTACACTCCCAAATCCCACCACAAGCAACTAATGCTTATGGGGGGATAAGAGAGAGAAAGAACAAAGGGGGAGAACCACAAAGGAATTCAAAGATCTAGATCCACTATGTTCCCCTCACTTAGAGGAGAGATGGATTGGTAGAATTGTAGATCTAGATCTCCTCTCACTTTTTCCTCAAAAATATGCAAGAATCATGGGAGGATTTGAGAGGGGGCAAGCTTTGTCAAGGTCAACAATGGCAAGAGAGAGAGGGGAAAGTCGTGTTCACTCAAGGAAGAAGAAGGGGAGGGGTATTTATACCCCTCCCACAAATCTAGCCGTTACAGCAGCTCAGACCGGAGATTTCCGACCCCCGGAGATTTCCGGAAAGATCTCCGAAGTTTTCTGGGCGACATCAGTACTGAAATCCGCCTTGAAATCCGCCTGATTCGGAAATCTCCGAGCCCGGTTCGGAGATTTCCGAGTACCCGAAAACTGCAGAAATACCAACACGAAAACGACAATATCTTGACCATCCGAACTCCGTTTTCGATGATTTTTGGCTCGTTGTAATCACAACGAAGAATTTTACAAGATAATGAAGAGAAACATCATAGTCCAAGATGGGAGGTTAAAACCAAATGGGGAAACATAAAACCTCTTGAAAAAGGAACAACTGGTAAAACCTCCAACATCGAAAACCAAGAAGCTTTTCAAACGAACTTTGTTTTTGATGAACTTGAGCTTGTTATGAAGATCACAGCAAGCTCCAAAACCCCACACGGAGAAAAGCCAAATAAGAAACAAGAAATATGATATCCTAAGTATGCAAAGGTTTGAGCTCTCCATAAAGATTCGATCAAGTTACTCACTCGAGCGCCCCTCTTGATAGTACGCCTATCTATCCTATAGCCCTATCAAGATCATACCTTTGCCTTGAGCATTCCACTTGAGCAAGATGATGACGATCTTGATATCTTCAAGTGGACCACCTTTCTTGATTGAGCTTGCTAGCACATGCTTCATGAAGACTCCTCGCGTTTGAACGGATAGACGTCGCCTAGGGGGGGGGGGGGTGAATAGGCGATTTAAAACTTTTTCCGAGGAGCCGGAATATCCGGTCCAAGAATGACCCGGAAATTCCGGTATGCTTGATAAAGGCGGAATAAACTAGAGGTTTACTTTAACAAGCATACAACCTAGATATAAATACTAGGCTCACCCTGTGCACCAACAACTTATGCTAAGCAATACAAGTAACAAGGTGATAGAAAGATATATTACTTCAAGCACGAAGGATATCACAATGTAAAGTGCATAAGTAAAGAGCTCGGGTATAGAAATAACCGAGGCACGCGGAGACGAGGATGTATCCCGAGTTCCACCCAAAGGGTGTACGTCTCGTTTGGAGAGGTGTGCGCAACCACAACAGGTTAGCCGCAACGCCACAAAGGCTCACCTTCTTCTCCTGATGAACTCAACCACAAAAGGTTGCGAGTTCACCTTCCACTATTGATCTCCTTTGGGGCGGAGATCGAATCCCGTACAACTCTTGAGGCACACACCCACAACTTAATTGGGGGATCCCAAGTCTTGAGACACACACCCACAACTTAATTGGGGGCTCTCAAGTGACCACAAAAGGTCTTGGCCACAAAAGGCCGGCCACAAAAGGCGTCTAGGGTCCAAAGACCCAAGAGTAACAAACTCACAAGTAACACCACCACGAATCCTCGTGGAGGGATCAAACCGATGCAAATGCAATGGCAAGAGCACACGAAGTGCTCAAGTCCTTCACTCTCAAATTCCAAAACAACAACAAATGTTTATGGGGGAATAAGAGAGGAAGAACAAAGGAAACTACAAAGGAGTCAAATTCTTCACTCCCAAATCCCACCAAAAGCAACTAATACTTATGGGGGGAGAAGAGAGGAAGCACAAAGAAGAAGAACCACAAAGGAACTCCAAGAACTAGATCCACTAAGTTCCCCTCACTTAGAGGAGAGATGGATTGGTAGGATTGTAGATCTAGATCTCCTCTCAACTTTTCCTAAAGAATATGGAAGATTCAATGGAGGGATTGAGAGGGAAGTGAGCTTTCCAAGGTCAACAATGGAGTAGGAGAGAGAGGAAATTCGTGCTACCTTAGTTTGTCAAGGGAAGAAGAAGGGGAGGGGTATTTATACCCCCCCAGAAAATAGAACCGTTGCACCCAGAATTTGGACCGGAAATTCCGCCAAAAAGTGAAATTTCCGAGCTGATTTTCCGGTTCCAATCAGTGCCTCTTTTGCGAGAAAAACTACGAGAATCGGATATTCCGGTTCAGTCCAGAATCGGATATTCGGAGTGACTGAAAATTCACAGAAACAACAAAACGAAAACTGCAATATCTTTTCCATCTGGACTCTGTTTTCGATGATTTTTGGCTCGTTGGAATCGTTACAACGAGCTCTACTTGAATATGCATAGAAACATCATAGTCCATCATGTGAGATAAAGCCAAATGGGGAAAGGTTTAACTTTCCTAAAACATGTAAACCGGTAAAACCTCCAATATCAAAAACGTAACAAGATATTCATACGAAATCCGTTTTTTGATGAACTAGAGCTTAGTATGGAGATAAACCAAGCTCTAAATCCTCACATGGATGAAAGCCAACAAGTTTTCCAAAGTAAGACCGTTTCCGATGAACAAGAGCTTGACATGGAGATGAACCAAGATCTAGTTCCTCACCACCATAAAAGCCAAATAAGAACCCAGAAATATGATATGCCAAGTATGCAAAGGTTTGAGTTCTCCACAACGATGCGATCAAGTTATTAACTTGAGAGCCCCTCTTGATAGTACGCCTATCTATCCTATAGCCCTATCAAGATCATACCTTTGCCTTGAGCATTCCACTTGAGTTAGATGATGAATATCTTGATCTTTTCAAGTGGTTCATCTTTCTAGATTGTGCGTCCAAGCACATGCTTGATGAAGACTTTTACAAATACTCCCCCATGCTCACAATGGGAGAGTCTCGCTAAGCTCCGTCTTCCTGTATCCATAGCAAGCTCCAAGCATAGGATCTCTTCAAGAATCTTCTCTTGGTCTTGCACATCTCACCTTGATGACGATCACCACATGACGTCATCCTCCATGAGCTATATGAAATCTTCATTTGATGCAAGCCCATGGGAAGATACCTAACCTCATATAAAGATACCACACACACATATATAATGGGTTAGTTCACACAGCTATGCGGACAAGTGTTTACCATCCCAAGAGATACATGATCGCTCTTTGTACATCTTATAGCTTTGTGTGTTGATCAATATCTTGATCAACCTTGTATCTTCTAACATTTCTTCACTAATATGATGTCTTGAATCCTTCAAGACATACTTGCAAGAAGCTTCACTCAACACATAAGCTTCAAGAGTTCAACACATGAACTCCACAATTCCATGGACAAGATCTATAAGGATATCTCAATGCAAACATTAATCCATAGAGATTGTCATATAATTACCAAAACCACACATGAGGGAAAATGTTCTTTCAGCGCTTGCTAGCACATGCTTCATGAAGACTCATCCATATACTCCCCCATACTCCATTATGGGAGAGTCTCGCTTAGCTTCGTCTTCATGTCTCCGACATGCTTCACTTGGTCTTGCACTTGTCAACCATGATGACAATCATGGCATGACATCATCCTCCATGAGCTAAATTAATTGATCTTCTTGTTGCGAGCCCATGTAAGATACCATCTTTCTTCATATAGGTGATGCCTTGACAACTTCAAGCCATACTTGCAATATGCTCAAAACACACATTAGTCCTTGGGGATTGTCATTAATTACCAAAACCATACATGAGGGCACATGCCCTTTCAATCTCCCCCATTTTGGTAATTGATGACAATCCCTTTTACGAGGGTTTATATAAGGAACTAAAAACAACCATGCAACACACTAAGCAAAGCAAGGTTGCAAGAGAAAAGAACTAAATCCCTTAAAACCCTCTAAATCTCTCCCCCATTGGCATCCATTGCCGGAATGGGAGAAAAATCTAGAAGGCCAATATAATAAGAGCTTCCACATAAATTATGCATTTCTCATGATATGAGTGAAATCAAATGCATATATCCAATAACGAATACAAGGAGGGGATCAAATTATATTGGGGATTCAAGAAATGCAAAAGAAAAGATATCAATAAAAAAATAAAAAATAAAGATACCAATTGCAACTCGAAAGATGCAATCAAAGGATCCAAAAACCAATTGGACACAAGAACATGTTATGATAAAAGCAATCAAGTGTTCAAATGAATCAAGATGGAACTCCCCAAGGTACATGCACAATGAAGAATTTGTAATTCAATAAAGGTTGCGCAACATGGAATACTCGTTCCTTCCTAGATTAATTTGAACAATAAGTGCAAGAGTGCAAAGACGGAAAAAGAAAGAATGAACTTTGCAACAAACAAATGTTGAGCAAACGGAAAGAAACGAGACAATCAAAGACTTGCTCAAACGAGAAAGGATGGGTGTAATATGGAAACACATGTTAGGAGACTACGAGGGATGAGCCTAGGCATTCCCATAGTCTTTCAAGGTAAGTGGCACATAGTGCATATCATGTATTTCGCATACAAGCACACCAACGAAAACACATCAAATAGATTCACAAGCTTATTAAGAGGCAAGAGTATACCAAATCAAATGCAAAGCTTATGCCGTTTAGAGATCACAAAAGGATCAAGAGAGCAATAAAGGTGATCAAAAAAGATTTTAAATGTCAATTAAAGATGTACCTAATCTCATGTATATAAGTTTCTAAGTAGGCACTAAGTCCACAAATAAACATGCACACACAAAATAGGTACTAGATAAAGAACATGATATTCGCTTGGAAGTCTAAATAAACCAATAAGAATTTTGCCCACACCCATAGCACAAAGCTAGGAAGACTTCCAACACACACTCTTCAAAGTATCTCAAATACCCAAAATAATAAGTGATAGTTGAGATGCTTTGAGAATGGTAAACACTCTCTCAAGCGGCAAATGATTTTGAAAATTCATCCATATTGCATATGAGACAAAAATAAGAAGAATTGCTAGATTAACATAGTTGGAATTGATGAATCATGAACACGATCAAGTATGTTCCCTTTACTATGTAATCATCCCGGCTTGCTCATATTTGTAATAAAGACGATTTGAAGGGAACTTTGCAAAAACCATATCAAAAGCAACTCGAGAGACTCATGCCAAGAAACAACCTACACAAGGTTGAGGGCTAGAAGAGTATGCATGAGATAGATACTTTTTACCGAGACAACATTGACGGTGTAGAAGATGAGAGTTCACAATCATCCAAGCTTGACTCCAAGAAGCACATGGTGAAGACATCTTCTTTAAAAAAGGCAAGCTTCCAATGCATATCTCATGTACCTAAAACTAATCAAGTACACAATGGTACCCAAACTAATTGGGTCCAAAGTAGTTAGACCAACTTCAATACATAGGACAAACTCCACATAAATATGTGCATATTGATATGAAATAGAATTTCATGCACATCTTAGCCATTTAGGATTTGATGGAGTTTATCCTATATATTGGATCAACGAAAGTAAACATGCCATAAGATATACATATAGTAAATATGCATGCACAAAACTTTCAAGAACCAAACTAGATACAATTTGGACAAAACACCAATTAAATAAATAAGCTACACAAAAGTGTGGCAAGAGAAGGATTTGTCCTCATTGTATCAAAGACTCAAACCAACATATGATTCGAGAAACCAATATGAAAATATATCAAATGAAAACAAGGTCAAGGTTAAACCAATGAGCATAAGAAATAAAACAAGCAAACATGCTCGAAGGTTTCATCTCATCCAAGAAGGTACACTAAGAACCGTGGGATGAGATAGCCAACTCCACAAAGAGGAGTAAGATTCCAACAAATAAACCAAGCCCTCTACAATTTTCATGATGGCACAAAGTACCAAGACAAAAAAAGTTTGTCTTTCAAAGAGACATGTCATCGGGATCAAATACCAATTGAAGAGAACTAATGTTCAATACCATATAGGATTGCTCCCCCAAGATTTGTGCATTCTTTATGATCTTGTATATGAATACAAAATGCACACGAATGAGATCATCACTCTCCATATACATTGTTAAAACATTAGTCATGTTCAAGAAGAGCAATAAGATACCAAACCAATTTTAAAGAATAGTGTTCTAAAGAGTATAGAGTAGCTTCCCCATGATTAGTGCATTTTTAAGATCTTGTATGTAAATACAAAATGCACACAAGTGGGATCATTACCCTCCATATATATTTTTGAACACAAAGTTCAAGAAAGTCAATAAGACCCGATAACAATTAAAAAGGATGATGTTCTACTCAAAGTAGGATAGCTCCCCCATGAATAGTGCGTTACTTAGAATTAAGTCTTCGAATGTAAATGCACAACAATGAGATCCTTGCTTTTCCTAACTCAAGAAAGTTCAACACAAATTATGAGTAGAGCAACAAAAGGATCCAAATGAAGCAAAGAAGACAAAAGGATGGTTAAACCAAAACAAACTCGGCGATATAAAAATACAACTTAAGAACAATAGCCAATGTGAATATGATCAATAAATTTACCACAAATATAATTATCACTTGTCAAACACAATGATTTTATGGAGAAATTTCTCGGTGGTACATGACATATATGTACTCAAGATCATATTCACAAAACATAAGCATGTGGCAAAATAAAAGAATTGAAAACCATGCTTATCTAGAGATTCTTGATGGCTTCAAATAATCGATGATCATACTAAGCATCAAGAAACTCTCTCACAAACAAGATACCAAAAGATGGGTGAACAAAAAGAATTTAAGCAAATATGGAACTTGTTTGAGTACCATGCCACCTAGGAACAAGATAATCAACAATATCAACTCTAGGTGACACTACCTCACATGTTCACATTTTCTAGGCTTGTAATATGCACATAGCTTATTACTCCCCCATAATGTGATAAGCCATTCTTTTTAACAAGAGGCAAAAGAAATCCAAGAGATGATTAATGGACATTAGAATTTGAATTTCTCATGAGTAAGACATACCGCAAAGAGAGTAGATAACATTGATATATCACCACTAAGTGGTAGTCCTCATGAATACACATTTTAGGATAGTGTGTTACCAAAAAGCACATCACTCCCCCAAAATGGGATAGTTCATTAATATCCTTATAAGAGCCAATTAAGATGAAAGCACATAGGCAAGAGGCTCAAAACATACATGGTGTGCAAACCAACATACACAAGCTTCATTACTCAACATAAGTAAGTAGAGTGCACAACACATATAAACACTTGTAAGGTACAAAACCAAACACATGAAAGGGTGCAAGTAACTTTCAATGAGTACATATGAATTAAATACAAGTTACCGCAAGGAGGAGCATTGGATATATCCTAAGACAATATAATCCAATTGACTTGACTTGAGAGAATATGAATGATGAAGATCCCTTAATTCTTCATGATGTAGTCAAGTCTCCAATGTCCTCCACTTACACCTATTGATCAAGTTTTAGCTTGTTGGTCCCCAACCAAGTTGGGTCCTAAGAGGTTAGTCACAATAGGCTTGGCAACCCAAATGGTTCTTTTCTTGACACCACTTTGAGTACCAATAACTTAGGCAAACACATTGCCAACCTTATCCTTCCGGAGAGAATGAACATTATCAATTGTAGTGGGGTTGGATAAGTTACCATGAGTGCATGAAGAAGCATAGTGATCCTTCCCACGACATTTGTAGCAAAGTCGATTTTTACCTTTCTTCTTGGGAAGGGGAAGTTCTTCAACTTGGGAAGCTTGAGTTTGAACTTGAGGTTGCTTCCCTTGTTGCTTCTCACTAAGAGGCTTCTTCTTCAAAGGGCAAGATCTAACATGGTGCCCTTCAACCTTGCACTTGAAGCACACAATCTTGGCCGAATCAATAACTTGTTCTTGGCCCTTCTTCTTGATGATCTTGTGCTTCTTCTTGACATTGAACTTGTTCTTGTTATTGGAGTTGAATCCAAGTCCACTCTTATCATGAGGAAGTTGTTGCACTCTCAACATGTTGTCGCGGGTGGACTTTCTTTCATGACACTTCTTCAAGTCTTTCTTCAAAGAAGTGACTTGTGCCTTGAGCTCTTTAAGTACCTCTACATGGTTAGTTTCAACACAACTACTAGCGGAAGTAGTAGCTACATTGTTAGAGCAACAAGGCAAGGAAAATAATTCATCACAAGATGTAGCAATTTTATGAGTGGATGAATTACTAGAACTAGCACATGGCAATAAAGCATTAGAAGTAGAGTTTGTGCTAGTGACCACACGAGGCTCACAATATGTTACCTTTGTAGTGACCGCCTCATGAGCTAACTTTAGCATAGCATAGGATGCTAGAAGATCCTCATTAGAGCTAAAAAGCTTTTCATGAGTTTCTTCCAACTTCCCATACTTACTAGTTAGAAAATAAAGTTGAGCACTTAGCTCAACATTCTCCTTCAAAATAGATGCTTCACACAAAGTGGAGTTAGTAGCACAAGCATCATTATCATTAGAAGTGGAAGGAGACAACATGACAAGCTCATTATTTAGCTTAGCATTCTCTTTACTAAGCACATTACACTTAGCAGTAACATGGTCAAGTTCTTTAGTGAGTTTAGCAATTACTTCATTATTTAACTCCTCACTAGATTCTAATCTCTCCTCGAGAGCAACCCGAGTTTCTTGCTCTTCCTCAAGAGCATTCTCAAGATTGTGGACCTCACCCGCGGAATCACGAGCAAGACCCCACCCTTCATGGCAACGGGTCTCCATGGACTCAAAGGTCTCCTTGAGCTCAAAAAGGGTAGACATGATTTCTAAGAAGTTCTCATGAGCATTTTTATTATTTAAGAGAGCATGAGAGACAATATCATACTTCTCCTTAATTAGATCATCATCATCATCATCATCATGAGATATATTGGAGTGCACGGTAGGAGATACCTTATACTCCTTAGCCATTAGGCAAATGTGAGTAGTGGATGAAGACGATGAAGAGAAACTTGAAGCACCATTGAGGTCCAAGTCTTGTTCCAACAATTGTTGGGATTCCTCTACATTGTTAGCCAAACAAGTACTATAGGAAATAGAAACATTTTGATCATGGCAACAAGACAAGGAAAGCATATCATCATGAGATTTAGTTAAGCAACTACTACATGATATGCAAGGACTATCAACACTAGCATGTATGAAATTTGTAGTGCTAGAGGTGTTTAAGTCCAAAGATAGAGCATTGCAATAAGATAGGTGTGAAGTATAGTCAATAGTGGATTCACCATCAAGATTGCAATTTCCATCACCACTCACCATATCATTACCTTGTGGTAAACCACATGTAGGTGAAGTGGAGGAAGTCGTGAGCTCATCATGACCGGATGTGGAAGGAGGACAATCATCCTTGGAAATGTTGGACACCTCATATATATCTTGAAGTTTTGTCCATAATTCATGAGCGCTCCGAAAAGGCATGATCGACGCAAGGACTACATCGCTCAAAGCACATATAAGACCATTAGATGCTAGAGTATCGAGATAAGAGTTTTTCTCATCCTCTAAAGATAACTCTTGTGAATCCTTTGGAGGAGAAAAACACATATCTACAATACTCTCTAAATTTGAACCCATGTCTCTAAAAAGATTAAGCATGCGAATTTTCCAAACATCATAATTAGTGCCATCGAATATATAAGTGGGATTGTGCACTAATTCTCTAAACGACATCTTTATCTCTAGGCAGTAAAGCCTAATTATGAGATAACCTGGGCTCTGATCAAGGTAAAGGACTTCAAGCACGATGGCTATCACAAAGTAAAGTGCATAAGTAAAGAGCTCGGGTATAGGAATAACCGAGGCACGCGGAGACGAGGATGTATTCCCGAGTTCCACCACAAAAGGTGTACGTCTCGTTGGAGAGGTGTGAGCAACCACAACATGTTTGCTCAACGCCACAAATGCTTCACCTTCTTCTCCGATGAACTCGACCACAAAGGTCCGATTCCACCTTCCACTATGAACTCCTTTGGGGCGGAGAACAATCCCGTACAACAACCTTGGGGCACACACCCACAACCGAATTGGGGGCTCCCAAATGATCACAAGAGGTCTTGACCACAAAGGTCCCAACTAGCCACAAAGGACTTGACCACAAAAGGTCATATGCCACAAAGGCGGCCACTAAGGCGTCTAGGGTCCAAGACCCAAGAGTAACAAGCTCACGAATTTCACCACCACAAATCCTCGTGGAGGGCTCAAACCGATGCAAGATGCAATGGCAAGAACACACAAAGTGCTCAAGTCCTTCACTCTCAAATTCCAACAAAGCAACAAATGCTTATGGGGGAATAAGAGAGGAAGAACCAAGAAACCACAAAGGAGACAAATCCTACACTCCCAAATCCCACCACAAGCAACTAATGCTTATGGGGGGATAAGAGAGAGCAAGAACAAAGGGGGAGAACCACAAAGGAACTCAAAGATCTAGATCCACTATGTTCCCCTCACTTAGAGGAGAGATGGATTGGTAAAATTGTTGATCTAGATCTCCTCTCACTTTTCCCTCAAAGATATGCAAGAATCATGGGAGGATTTGAGAGGGGGAAAGCTTTCCTAAGGTCAACAATGGCAAGAGAGAGAGGGGAAAGTCGTGCTCACTCAAGGAAGAAGAAGGGGAGGGGTATTTATACCCCTCCCACAAATCTAGCCGTTACAGCAGCTCAGACCGGAGATTTCAGGTCTAGGGCCGGAGATTCCCGACCCCCTGAGATTTACGGAAAGATCTCCGAAGTTTTCTGGGCGACATCAGTACTGAAATCCGCCTGATTCGGAAATCTCCGAGCCCGGTTCGGAGATTTCCGAGTACCCGAAAACTGCAGAAGTACCAACACGAAAACGACAATATTTTGACCATCCGAACTCCGTTTTCGATGATTTTTGGCTCGTTGTAATCACAGCGAAGAACTTTACAAGATAATGAAGAGAAAAATCATAGTCCAAGATGGGAGGTTAAAACCAAATGGGGAAACATAAAACCTCTTGAAAAAGGAACAACCGGTAAAACCTCCAACATCAAAAACCAAGAAGCTTTTCAAACGAACTTTGTTTTTGATGAACTTGAGCTTGTTATGAAGATCACAACAAGCTCCAAAACCTCACAAGGACAAAAGCCAAATAAGAAACAAGAAATATGATATGCTAAGTATGCAAAGGTTTGAGCTCTCCATAAAGATTCGATCAAGTTACTCACTCGAGCGCCCCTCTTGATAGTACGCCTATCTATCCTTTAGCCCTATCAAGATCACACCTTTGCCTTGAGCATTCCACTTGAGCTAGATGATGACGATCTTGATATCTTCAAGTGGACCACCTTTATTGATTGAGCTTGCTAGCACATGCTTCATGAAGACTCCTCGCGCTTGCTAGCACATGCTTCATGAAGACTCCTCCATATACTCCCCCATACTCCATTATGGGAGAGTCTCGCTTAGCTTCGTCTTCATGTCTCCGACATGCTTCCCTTGGTCTTGCACTTGTCAACCATGATGACGATCATGGCATGACATCATCCTCCATGAGCTAAATTAATTGATCTTCTTGTTGCAAGCCC
This sequence comes from Poa annua, assembly GCA_026929855.1. Lineage (NCBI taxonomy): Eukaryota > Viridiplantae > Streptophyta > Magnoliopsida > Poales > Poaceae > Poa > Poa annua. The sequence continues at coordinate 115,430,030 of CM049428.1, read as the reverse complement.
ATGTAAGATACCATCTTTCTTCATAAAGGTGATGCCTTGACAACTTCAAGCCATACTTGCAATATGCTCAAAACACACATTAGTCCTTGGGGATTGTCATTAATTACCAAAACCATACATGAGGGCACATGCCCTTTCAAACTTGTTTGTGTACACTAGGAGTGTGAAATCTTGTACAATGTGGTGCTCTGTATGTTAACTCAGCCTATTTATATTGTTTGTATACACTAGGAATCTGGTACAATCTGGTATATGACTGCTACAAGTTGTAGTCTTGTTAACAATGTGTTTCTTGTGTGCTTCGGTTCTGTTGCCACTTTAGCTTCTCTCATCCAGCAACATGCTACAGGTTGTGTCATTGTTTGGATAAAATACAGTAGAGCATTCATCCATCCCATTTTTGTTCTCTTTTTGTAGGTTCTCAGTTTCAGGTGTGATTTGATGATATAGAAGCAAGTATAATCTCCTGCCAAAAACTGATGTGACATGCAATCTTGTTCCGGTGGTCTTGTTCATGTGACGATGGTGTTCATGTGATATTTTTCATGCGACAATCTTGCTCATGTGATCTTGTTCCTAACAAAAACAATGTGTGAGATGTAAAAGATCAGATTTTTATTGAGTATGTATTTTGAGTTATTGTAAAAGATCAAATTCTTGTTGGTCATGCAATCTTGATCCTGTGATCTTGCTCAAATTATTGTTATTGAGTATGTATTTTCGTTCCTGTGAAATATTCTTCTAGAAAACAGTAGTTTTGCATTCCTGTGTAATTTACGTTGCCAATCCCTGTGTGCAGAACGAACAAAATAGAGCAGGGGATTGGGGTGGAGGGGTATTTGGGTGTAATCTAGTTGTTTGGGTGTACTGGGTGTTTTCACCAAAACGTGTGTGGTTAATACACTACAATCCCCTCCAAAACATGTGTGCCGAACAAGGCCTTAGTCGATTTTATGTTCCGTTGCCTCATGTGGAAGAGGCACGAACGCACAACCCAACTACAAGCGGCCTACCAAGAGTTACTAGCCAATCGTTTTGCCCATGATCAGATAGCATTTCGTTGATATAATCTGTCTCGCGTACGAGGCAAGCGCTTGCCCCAACTACAAGCGGCCTACCAAGAGTTACTAGCCTTTTTTTTGAAACGGGAGCAAAAGATTTGCCCCATATATTAATTAAGAAAAAGAGAGGTGTCCGATTAATTAACGGAAACCCGGGAAAAAACCGATACAACACAACAAATATAAGCGTCCAACACACTACCACAATAGACCAAGATCTAACAAACTCACCAACGTACTGCAACCACTTACACACAACGCAACCATTGACACACAAAATACTATCTAAAAAGGGCTCAAGAATCAAGCAAAACCGGAAGTTTTCCTTGCTCTTCGCACTTTCCTGAGAGACTTTTCCACCTTTATGATGAGACCATCAGAAGCCTTTCCCATCAACAAAAAAGCAATATCCTTACGATATCCAGGGCATGCCGTCCCCAAACCGGTGAGTAAGCCCAACACCTCTCTACCAAAAAGATGAAGGGGATCGTGTGCAGAAAATAAAAAAATTCCTACCAACGATATCCTAAAAGCATGCCAAGATCTATTCTATGCAGATATAGTAGTACAAACGGAGATCGGAATATGTACCCTTGTAGACCGAAAGCGGGGATTACGTTCCCGCACAAACGTTGTCGATGAAGACCGACGAAGCCGACCTCAAGGTCGTGTAGAGGAAGCAGACCTCCGAGTACCGCTAGCGCAGCACCTCGCAGGGCGTCACACACGTACGGTGGAGACGACGGCCTCCGAAGCTCCAGTCCAGGACAAGCAGCGGAAGACTTGGACCGGAACACCAGCAGCGCGACAGCGGGCTATGGTGGAAGAGACCCCCCCTTCTCAGCTCGGCGCGGCTCCGACAAGGGAACCACGAGATCAAGAGAGAAATTGGGAATTAATTGGTGAATTAAAAGGCCAGGGGTGCCCCTTCTTATATAGGCTCCCAGGGGGGAGCCAACTAGCTAACCAGGCAATGTGGGACTAACCCCCACATGCCTGGTGCGGCTAGGGAGAGTGCGCCGGCCCCCTAGTGGGCCCCTTGGCCCACTTGGGTCGGCCCCTCTTGGCCCCCACCGAATCCCCAAGGGGATTCCCCCCTTCTTGGGTCTTCTTTCGACCAGAACGCCCATTTAGGGAAATCAGCCTAAATAAATTCGAAAATAAATATATAAAATCATATTTGCATATTAATTACACTAATTAATATCAAACATAATATATATAATTTTTCCTAGCTCCGAAAACTCTTTCGGCGATGCCCGATCTCCATCGGACCCCTCCCGGGACGCTCCCGGTGATCTCTTTCCTTTCCGGTTGTCTTGTCGAAACCCCTTAAGTGTGTTACCCTAGCGGTTCGATATAATAACAGGTATGACCAAGACTTCTCTATGATCAACGACTAACTCGTAGGCCTGGACCCCATGAATTAATCCATGTGATATAACGAATGACTTTCATCTATCAAACCTGAACGCAAAGTCTTAAACCTTTTGCCATGGCGATACTTAGCATGTCCGAGTGTCGTTCCATAGATATCTCCATACATAATCCTGGCCTCGTTACCGACGACGCTATCTTCTACTCGTTCATGATCTCATGTCTCCGTGACCTAGTCACATGCTTGCAAGCTCATTAGACATGATCTCACCGAGTGGGCCCGAGAGTATCTATCATGCTATGCGGACTAGCAAATCCCGCTCTTGACCCCTCGTCTCAACTACTCCTTTCCGATACCCAAAAGTATCACCGTTATTGTCATACTATATAAGATACGACGTTTGGTGCGATCAAAGTATCTTCCAGGAATAACAATAAGAGTTGATCTCACGGTCAAAGGCGTAACGACTACGTTCTCCAAATCTGGGTATGTCCATCACATCGTTCTCCAACGATATGACTCCCATTGCCGACCGGCGCCATGCCCCATGACCGGGAAACCTCGATCATCAATCGCGCAACGAAACTAGTCTTAGTAGAGGCTACTAGGGACCTGGTTGTTTACGTATCACACCCGTATTAATGTTTCAGCTTAATACGGTTCTAGCATGACACAAAAACCTATTATGAACTGTAGTGTACCTGCACTTTAAATAAGGCAGATACCTGTGTATAGTGCAAATCCCTGGATCGATTCATTTGCACACACAGTTTACGATGTAATATCACAACAAAGCGTCAATTTTATTACATCGATGATCCAGAATTACAAAATATTCATTACAAGTTGCATAGCATAAAGCTAGCTTTGAAATAGTACACAGCGGAAATACAATAGCAGTGAGTCTCTATCACTTTCATGCTGCCACAGGCGAAAACATGCTGGTTGTAGACTCGAAACCTCACTCGTCATCTGAACAATCTGCAATAAGAAAAATATTGCAACAACGTGGGTCAGATTCCATTAAAAATGGAGTCTGGCAAGTGACACTATGGTAGACACTTAATGGAATAACTCTACAGCCTATATGCTTATTTGGCTGGTGTAGCTCAAGGCTATTTTGCAGAAAGCAAGTTTTTCCCTAACTTTTTGAAAACACGTTTCTTCTATTCGAGACATCCGTGGCATGAAATCCACTGTCTCATTCTACCCCTGTTCACCCATCAAGTTTTAAATTTATAAGTTGGAATGGTGGAATCCTCCGTTGACATCCTCGTTCAGCTGCTCCATTGTCCGTTTCCGGGGACACGACTAAGTACTTAGATTTTAACTCTGCAGAGGTTGTGCATGTTCACCATTGTACCCATTCAACCCAAATTACCCTTTACACACCATTTGTGATAAGGAAAGGAGAAGAATGAGACGAGATCTTTCAGAAGCATTTTTCCTCCCACTCTGGCCTGACGCGCTCCACCTACAAATCCTCTACCACCACCTGTCAGGCCGGGGAGAGTCCACGCAGCTTAGTTGATCAAGCCAGAGCCCATATTGGCAATGGCTGCACAAGAAGCAATCTTCACTTGGAGTTCTTCAGATTCCTTTGCTCCTGGGTGGCCATCCACAAGTGAATATTCCACGGGTAAATCCCCTGGGAACAACACTCAACTCATACAGCCAAGCAACCAATTTCCACCCAGGTGTTTGATTAAAACTTAGTAGACTTTATCTTTTTCATCAAAATAGTTTTTGCATAGCATCACTATTCTACTAAGTAATTTCATAGGAACCTAGACACAGGAATAAAGAGGTCTATCATGGCTGCATAGCAATGCTATCCTACACATGCTTATAGAAAATACTCTACTCATGCATAGAAAAATAATGGGACTTTTATGGGGGTGTGCCACTTGCCTCTGAATGTTGTCGTTGTTCACAAACTCTATTCAACAACGAACGTTTGCTCTCCGTTCAATCTAAACAATATAAGCAAACAACAAAACAACAATCAACAAACAAACATGCACATTCATAGTGAACAAACAAGTTTTGTAAAACTTCTAAGGAAAGCATGTCATGTATGATATGCAATTTATTTCTAAGGACTAGAAATGCATGTCATGCCATGATAATTCTTTAAGTTAATGCAAGGAAATGGGTTGGTCAAAATGACTAAGGACTAAAGTCATAAGTTGAATAAAATATTTTGTTTTATATCATCTTGAATAAGCACTCTAATGGCTTAGTTCTGATGTGAAAAATACTTAGAGAAAATACTAGCTCTATTATTCGAGGTGATCAACAATTATTATCAACTCTTTGTAAATTGGATATTCACTATAGTGAGAGAGACAGACACCCGGCCAGCCACTTAAATTGTGGAACATGTCTCATGTACGTGGACATGTAAGGTTTGTTCCCATGCCGCTTCATCTCACTATGCCGCTAGGACCCAACAAACTTCAAGATGGTAATAACATGATCAAAATCGTTTATGTCTAAAGTGAAAGATAAGATTAGGAAAGAAGAGAAGAATAGAAAGAAAGATGTAGTTGGTCTTCTAGAAATCTTCTCCATACTTGTAACTTACTCATGAACTTCTTCTTGATTTTTCTTTTAAGTGTTTCTACTACTTGGAGATTCTTCCGGGGTCTTGTTTTGGCTAAGCCCTTCATTGGTCTTTTTGCTCCATATTGAAATTACTAAGTTTTGAAAATATTTCTGACTTAGAGAAAATGGGGGAGGAGTCTTATTTTGGGAATTATAACTACATGTGAAAATAAGTCATTCATGCAATGCACTTTTAAATCCTAAGAATATCATACAAAAATTGTGATATTTTACAAAGTATGCATTTGGCTATAATTGCAATTTAATTAAATTTAGATTTTTGGAGAAAATAATAAAAGGATAAGATTAAAGTTTTTCTATGATTAATATTTTTATAACTTAATTTTATTAATAGTGTTAATAGACAGGGAGCATTTAATTAAATATATAGCAATTTGATTTAATTAAGAATAGTATTTCCATTAATAGTTATGTTGAAAAATACTCAACTATTCAAATTAAATATATATAACTATGAATTTATTCAAATATCACTCAAAATATTTTATACCAGTGTCATCAATTTACAATTATTCTAAAGTTTTATTAACAATTTTATTTGCAATTTTTGAACTTACAGATTTAAAGTTATGACAAAAATACTCAAATTACCATTTGAAATTTGAATATTTTAGACTAAGTCAAATTTGAATTCTGGCAGATCCAAAATAGTCTATATGTCGAGGGCTTTCCAAATATATAAAAATATTTGAATTTGGATAAACAGAGAAAACGATATGATAGTTTGAATAGACAAGGGCTTTTCTGCAAAACTGCCATTTTTAATTTAATTAGAAAAAGGAAATCCACGCTTGCGCTGACTAGGACGCTCACTGGGCTGCTGACGTGGTTAAGTCATTGGATCTGGGCCGTCAGATCTGGATCTGGCGGTCCAGATCGGATCGTACCGTTTCAATTTAAGTCATCTAATCTTAGCCACACAAAGTAGATCGAACGGCTGGGGGAGAGGGGGCTCACCGGGCGGCGCTTTTGGTCGCTGGAGAAGAGGATGGCGGCAGCGCGGGCTCGGGCGTGGACGAATCTCTCGCTCCAATGGCTCTCTTGGCTCGGGGAGGCAACGAACAGGCGCGTCTCGTTGCGGCGAGGTGGATGGTGGCGACGGCGTCTGCTCGGGCGGCCTGGAGCGGCGCGGAGGCGCGGAAGGAGCTACGGCAACTCCGGTGACCTGCGTGCCCGCTCGAGTCGTCGGCGTTTGAAAATTCAAAACATCAGAGAGGTTCACCGAGACGAAATAGAGAGAAGGGGCGCGGTCTCGGGGTCGGACGGTTGCTCACCTCGCCGGGGAAGAGGAACTTGCGGCGGCGGAGGAGATGAACTCCGGCGAGCGTTTTCTCGGGCCTGACGGCGTATTTGTGGCTAGGGTTTGGGGCAAAAGGACGAGGGGGTCGTGGAGGTTTTATAGGCCGAGCGTGGGAAACAATCCGCGACAATCTCGCTCGAATTTTAGCAAGGATCGGAGAGGAATTCGGGGGCGTAATTTCGGGCACGAGGTTAGGGATGAAGTCCCCTCGCAGGTGGGTCCCGCTGTCAGGGATTTTTCTTTTTCCTTTTCTGATTTTTCTATTTTCTTAATAACTTTTGACTTATAACTCCAAATGAGGTCAAACAAATTTCTAAAAATTTGTAAAATTATTATCTTTGTTTTAAACCAGTTGTAGGACTGTTTTGAATAATTTTTAAAATTATTAATTTTGAATTATTGGTTTTAATACCAATTTGACATTTAAAGTCAAATTTTGAAATCATTTCTTAATTAAGTTTTCTTTTGGCTAAATAAAATTTGTAAAATACTCATATTCAAATATGTTTGGATTTAAGTTATTTAAATTCATTTTCAATAACCATTCATTTCCATTTTTGGTATAATAGTAAAATAACTAAAAGATTTATTTTTAAGGAGATGATAAATTAATTTTTAAATTCAAAATGGGTTGTGAGCCATTATATTTTATATTAAGATAATTCATTTGGAATCTTCATAACAACTTTGGAAAAGATTTTAGATTTAATTCTTTCCTTATACAGAATATATATTCATGAAAATCATTTCATGTGTTGAAAATAAATGGAAAATCATTTAAGCTAATGAAGTCTTTATTTGGATAATTCATTAATTATAAAACCTATGAAGTTTTAAAGTTATGAAACATAAACTTATAACTTCCAAAACTATAATTTGAATTTAGTTAAATGAATGAAAACCATTTGGCAATTATACCATTTTAATAGTCTTAAATTTATTAATAGATATGGCTACGTGATAGAAATTACTTTCTTATAAGGAAACTATTTTATTAAAATGAAATGGTTTGAAGTTTATAAAACAATTGTCAAGTTTACATATTAAGGTTTTTTTTTGAAATACAATAAGAAATGAAATGTTTAACTAGAAACCACTTTTGAAAATAATGTTAAACTGAGATATTTGAATATTAAACCCTTTCAATATGTTTGAAGTCATTTATAATTGGTTTTCTTATGCATTTTAATATTTTATTTTAATCAAAACAAAAGTTTTAAATTTTTGTGATTTTTGAACATTATAAAATGTTGGGATGTTACATGAACAAACGAGATACGATAAAGAATACACTTTATTAATTGCCTTTAGGGCATATCTCCTTCAGTCTCCCACTTGCACTATAGTACAAATTAATCTAGATTACAACTTGGTAAAATCTTAACACCCATAGCTAACTGGTGCTTTTCATGCTTGTCAAGCGGGAGAGGCTTCGTCAGCGGATCTGCCACATTCAGATCCGTATGCACTTTGCAAATCTTCACATCGCCTCCTTGTACGTATTGACGTATCACATGGAAGCGTCGGAGAATGTGTTTGGCGGTGGAGTGAGACCTTGGCTCCTTGGCGTTCGCAATGGCACCCGTATTGTCGCAGAAGAGGATCACGGGGTCTTGCACGCTCGGGAACACTCCAAGTTCGATGACGAACTTCCTCAGCCACACAGCTTCATTCGCGGCTTCGCAAACAGCGATATACTCCGACTCCATTGTAGATTGTGCGACTATGGGTTGCTTCCCACTTCTCCAGCACACGGCGCCTCCATTCACCTTGAACACGTAACCTGTCTGTGACTTAGAGTCATCGGGGTCTGAGCAGAAACTTGCATCTACGTAACCCGTTACGCCAAGTTCTTCATTGCAGCCACCATACACAAGGAACATTTCCTTTGTCTTATTGAGATATATAAGAATGCTCTTAACAACTACCCAATGCGGCATTCCAGGATTACTCTGGAACCGGCTTGTCAAACTTAGAGCTAATGCCACATCCGGTCTAGTACTCAACATTGCATACATGATCGATCCTATGGCTGAAGCATAAGGATGCTTGGTCATATCGGCCTTATCCAGTTCCGTTACCGGACACTGTGCCTTCTGCAATATCTTATTCTTGATAACCGGGAGAGAACCCTTCTTTGCCTTCTCCATACCGAAACGCTTCAGTATTTTATCAAGATAAGTACTCTGACTCAGTGCTAATAGGCGCCTTGATCTATCACGATAGATTTTTATGCCTAAAACATACGCAGCTTCTCCTAAGTCCTTCATGGAAAATTTACTGTTTAAATATTCCTTCACGCTATTCAGAAGTTCCACATCATTCTCAATCAGCAATATGTCGTCAACATACAGTGCTAAGAACACAACCGAGCTCCCACTCATTTTCTTGTAAATGCAGGTCTCTTCCACATTTTGGATAAATCCAAAACCTTTGATTACCTCATCAAAGCGAAGATTCCAGCTCCGAGATGCCTGCTTCAATCCATAGATGGATCGTTGAAGCTTGCACACCTTGTTAGCATTTCCTGGATCGACAAAACCTTCCGGGGGTACCATGTACAACTCTTCCTCAATGTTTCCATTTAGGAAGGCCGTTTTAACGTCCATCTGCCAGATTTTATAATCATAATAGGCAGCTACCGCTAACAAAATCCGAATAGACTTAAGCATCGCTACCCGTGAAAAAGTTTCATCGTAGTCAATTCCATGAACTTGTCGGAAACCCTTTGCGATAAGCCGAGCTTTATAGATGGTCACATTACCATCAGCATCAGTCTTCTTCTTAAAGATCCATTTATTCTCGACGGCCTTGCGCCCTTCGGAAATATCCATCAAAGTCCACACTTTGTTATCATACATGGATCCTATTTCGGATTTCATGGCTTCAAGCCATTTCTCGGATTCTAGACTCGCCATCGCCTCCTTGTAGTTCGTAGGTTCGTCTTGTTCAACTAACATGACGGTGCAAACCATGTTGCCATACCATTCTGGTGCGATCCGAGATCTACCAGACCTACGAGGTAGAACACCTTCCTCGACAGTTTCTCCCACTCCTTCCACGGAGGACGTTTCCGGAATTGCTTCCGTTGCGCCACTCGGAATCTCGAGTTCAGGATCAACGATTTCATCGAGGTCTACCTTCCTCCCACTTACTCCTTTCGTGAGAAATTCCTTCTCTAGAAAGGTACCGGTCTTCGCGACAAAAGTTTTGCCCTCAACTTGGTTGTAGAAGGTGTACCCAACGGTTTCCCGCGGATATCCTACAAAGACGACTTTCTCCGACTTCGGTTCGAGTTTGTCGGGCTGTAGTTTCTTAACGTACGCCTCACAACCCCAAACCTTCAGAAACGATAACTTAGGCTTTTGGCCATACCATAATTCATACGGTGTCGTTTCAACGGACTTGGACGGAGCCCTATTTAAAATGAATGCGGCTGTTTCTAACGCATAACCCCAGAAGGACACTGGCAGATCGGTAAGAGACATCATAGATCGAACACTATCCAGTAGAGTACGATTACGTCGCTCGGACACGCCGTTACGCTGCGGTGTTCCGGCCGGCGTAAGTTGGGGTACTATGCCACAACTCTTCAGATGTGTGCCAAACTCAAAACTCAAGTATTCTCCACCGCGATCGGATCGGAGGTGCTTGATTTTCCTATTAAGCTGATTCTCAACTTCACTTTGGAATTCTTTTAACTTTTCAAAAGTCTCAGACTTGTGTTTCATCAAATAGATATAACCGTATCTACTCAAGTCATCAGTGAAGGTGACGAAGTAACGATAACCATTGCGTGTCGAAACGCTCATCGGTCCACGCACATCTGTATGTATGATCCCCAATAAATCCGACGCCCGTTCAACGAAACCTTTGAACGGTGTCTTGGTCATTTTGCCCATAAGGCATGGTTCGCATGTATCGAGGGATCCGAAATCCAACGAGTCCAAAAGTCCATCGGAGTGGAGTTGCTTCATGCGCTTTACACCAATATGACCAAGACGGCAATGCCACATATACACGGCGGTATCATCACTACACTTAATCCGTTTGGCTTCTATGTTATGGATGTGAGTACTACGACCGAGATTCAACAAGAATAAACCGTTATTCTCGGGAGCATCAACATAAAAGATATCATTCATATAAATAGCACAATTGCTTGACACTAATTTAAATGAATAACCGTCTTGTAACAGGCAAGACCCACTTATAATGTTTACACTCAAGGATGGCACAAAATAACACTTATTTAAAACCAAAACTAATCCCGATGGTAGATGCAGAGGTAGCGTGCCGACAGCCACCACGTCGACTCTCAATCCGTTGCCGACGCGCATCGTCACCTCATCCTTCGCCAGCCGTCGTCTATTCCGTAACTCCTCCTGAGAGTTACATATATGAGCAACAGAACCAGTATCAAATACCCACGTGTTGCTCCGGGCGGATGTAAGGTACACATCTATAACATGTATATCAAATATACCTTGCTCTTTGTCGACCGTCTTGCCAGACTTCCTATCCTCCAGGTACTGGGGGCAGTTGCGCTTCCAGTGACCCTTCCCCTTGCAGTAGAAGCACTCCACACTAGCTCTGGGACCAGATATGTTAGTCTTGGGCTTGGCATTCAACTTGCCTTCCCTCCTGGACTTCCAGCTTTGCTTTCCCTTGCCACCGGATTTCTTGAAATCAACGGCCTAGTTGACCATCAACAGCGTGTGCTCCTTCTTAATCTCTACCTCAGCAGTCTTGAGCATCACGAACACTTCACCCAGGGACTTAGCCATGCCCTGCATGTTGTAGTTCATGACGAAGCCTTTGTAGCTAGGGGGCAACGATTGCAACACCCTGTCAATCGCCAGCTCATCGGGAATCTTGCATTCCAGAGCATTCAGGCGTTGAACGTAGCCAGACATCTTGACTACATGCTCGCTCACACTGCTATGCTCTTCCATCTTGGCCGAGAAGAAAAGCTCAGAAGCCTCATATCTCTCAGCCTTAGCCTGCGGCGCGAAGACAACCTTCAGATCAGAAATAATCTCGAAGGCGCTCATCTTCTCGAAGCTCTTCTGCAGGTCGGCTTCCATGGCGTAGAGCATGCCACTCTGGACAAAGGCAGAATCCTCCGATCGGGTCTGGAAGACCTTCTTCTCATCCTCAGAGGCATCATCTGCGTGAGGGTCACCTATGGTGGCCTCAATGACATAGGCCACCCTATGGGGAGTGAGGAGGATCCTCAGGTTGCGGAACAAGGCCATGAAGTTTGACCCATTGGTCTTAAGCTTTTCTTTCTCAAGGAACAAACCTAGGTTAAACGAGGGGCGAGACATCTACAGTGGAATTTGCAACAACATAAGACTTTGTTCATAATAATTTTGAGTTATAGTATTTTAGAAAATAACTAACATAACTCCCACTCAAACGAACATCCCTCCTGGTCGTTTAAGCGATTACACGACCCCCATCCATTGCACCACCCCTCATCATCAGAGCCGGCGGCACAACTTCAAGAGTAGACAAAAACGTCCGCCACACCAATTTTGTGACTCGTGCTCGACCTTTAGGTCTTCCTGTTCCGAGTCCATATTTCTGAATATGCTAGGCTCGCCACCAAAGACCTCCACGCTGACACTTGTGCAACATGGCTTACACCCACTGTATGTGAACGACGAGATGTCTGACACCCGATCATCACGGTCTGCCTCATAACGTAGAACTTTCTTGGTGGTGCGCGTTGGAGGGAGAACACTAGTGGTATTTTGAAGGGATCACCTTATATAGCTACCGCCGTGTAACTAATGTATACTATACACACAATCACACAATATAAGATGCACACAAAACATCAAATGTAATGCAATGTGATATAGTCCATTGCGCCATGGTCTTCATGGCGCCCGCAGTTCATAAACAATTTAATAAACCTACCTTGACCATATCACATAGCCCCTGCAAAATAAAGTTAGACGCTTCTACTTTATCTTTTGCATATTTTACGTGGCTCGGGGCTTTCGTAAGTAGAACCGCTTCATACCTACGAATCTTATGATCACAACAACGATCCAATAATTGCATATTTAAGCATCCCTTTCGGGCCTTTCATTGAAAATGCGAAGACCAACTAAAGAGAGAGAAACTGACACCCACCAGCCACATATACGGTACAAGCCGTATGTCAGTAGTGGAACCAGTCTCGCGTAAGCGTACGCGTAAAGTCGGTCTGGGCCGCTTCATCAACTCAATGCCGCTGGAATACACAAGTGCACGCTAGAGGGTAGCAAATAATAGGAACGGTGCCCCCGTGCAGAACACGGGTTCTAACAGCGTACAGCTATATCTACGATAGATCGGCTTTGATACCACTGAAGGGGGTCGTGTGCAGAAAACAAAAAATTTCCTACCAACGGTATCCTAAAAGCATGCCAAGATCTATTCTATGCAGATATAGTAGTACGAACGGAGATCGGAATACATACCCTTGTAGACCGAAAGCGGGGATTACGTTCCCGCACAAACGTTGTCGATGAAGACCGACGAAGCCGACCTCAAGGTCGTGTAGAGGAAGCAGACCTCCGAGTACCGCTAGCGCAGCACCTCGCAGGGCGTCACACACGTACGGTGGAGACGACGACCTCCGAAGCTCCAGTCCAGGACAAGCAGCGGAAGACTTGGACCGGAACACCAGCAGCGCGGCAGGGGCTATGGTGGAAGAGACCCCCCTTCTCAGCTCGGCGCGGCTCCGACAAGGGAACCACGAGATCGAGAGAGAAATTGGGAATTAATTGGTGAATTAAAAGGCCAGGGGTGCCCCTTCTTATATATGCTCCCAGGGGGGAGCCAACTAGCTAACCAGGCAATGTGGGACTAACCCCCACATGCCTGGTGCGGCTAGGGAGGGTACGCCGGCCCCCTATTGGGCCCCTTGGCCCACTTGGGTCGGCCCCTCTTGGCCCCCACCGAATCCCCAAGGGGATTCCCCCCTTCTTGGGCCTTCTTTCGACTAGAAGGCCCATTTAGGGAATGAAGGGGATGGTGTGCAGAAAACAAAAAATTTCCTAGCAACGATATCCTTAAACTAGCCAAGATCTACACTATGCAGATATAGAAGTACGGCGGAGATCGGAATACATACCCTCGTAGACCGAATAGCGGGGATTACGCTCCCGCACAAGCGTTGACGATGAAGACGCCGTAGCCGACCTCTAGGTCGCGGAGAACTCGGCGCGACGAAGACGACGAAGATGACCCCGAGGTCGGGTGGAGTAAGTAGGCCTCCGAGTACCGCTAGCGCAGCACCTCGCAGGGAGTCGCACACATACAGTGGAGACGACAGCCTCCGAAGCTCCAGTCCAGGACGAGCAACGGAAGACTTGGACCGGAACACCAGCAGCGCGGCATCGGGCTATGGTGGAAGAGACCCCCCTCCTCTACTCGGCGCGGCTCCATCAAGGGAACCACGAGATCGAGAGAGAAATTGGGAATTAATTGGTGAATTAAAAGGCCAGGGGTGCCCCTTCTTATATAGTCTCCCAGGGGGAGCCAACCTTGCCAGCCAGGCAATGTGGGACTATCCCACATGCCTGGTTCGGCCAAGGCTGGTGCGCCGGCCCTAGGTGGGCCCCATTTGGCCCACCTAGGCCGGCCAAGCCTCCCCCACAAAATTCCCTTGAGGGTCCCCCCCCCATGGGCTTTCTTTCGACCAGAAGGCCCATTTAGTGAAATCAGCCTAAATAAATTCGAAAATAAATATATAAAATCATAATTGCATATTAATTACACTAATTAATATCAAACATAATATATATAATTTTTCCTAGCTCCTAAAACTCTTTCGGCGCTGCCCGATCTCCATCGGACCCCTCCCGGGACGTTCCCGGTGATCTCTTTCCTTTCCGGTTGTCTTGTCGAAACCCCTTAAGTGTGTTACCCTAGCGGTTCGATATAATATCAAGTATGATCAAGACTCCTCAATGATCAACGACTAACTCGTAAGCCTGGACCCCATGAATTAATCCCTGAGATATAACGAATGACTTTCATCTATCAAACCTGGACGTATAGTCTTAAACCCTTTGTCATGGCGATACTTAGCGTGTCCGAGCATCATTCTCAGATATCTCCATACCTAGCATGATCTCGTTACCGACATCGCTATCTTCTACTCGTCTATGATATTATGTCAGCTGGTGACCTAGTCACATGTTTGCAAACTCATTTGACATAATCTCACCGAGTGGCCCCTAGAGTATCTATCCGGCTATGCGGACTGACAAATCCCGCTGTTGACCCCTCTGAAGGGAATATGCCCTAGAGGCACTTAATAAACATAGTTTATTGGCAATATCCCAATCGTTCATTATAGGTTTTATACCATGCTCTAACTGTATTAAGCGGAAACATTAATACAGGTGTGGAGATATCTGAGAATGATGCTCGGACACGCTAAGTATCGCCATGACAAAGGGTTTAAGACTATACGTCCAGGTTTGATAGATGAAAGTCATTCGTTATATCTCAGGGGTTAATTCATGGGGTCCAGGCCTACGAGTTAGTCGTTGATCATTGAGGAGTCTTGATCATACCTGATATTATATCGAACCGCTAGGGTAACACACTTAAGGGGTTTCGACAAGACAACCGGAAAGGAAAGAGATCACCGGGAACGTCCCGGGAGGGGTCCGATGGAGATCGGGCAGCGACGAAAGAGTTTTCGGAGCTAGGAAAAATTATATATATTATGTTTGATATTAATTAGTGTAATTAATATGCAAATATGATTTTATATATTTATTTTCGAATTTATTTAGGCTGATTTCCCTAAATGGGCCTTCTGGTCGAAAGAAGGCCCAAGGGGGGGAAAACACTCAAGGGAATTTTGTGGGGGAGGCTTGGCCGGCCTAGGTGGGCCAAATAGGGCCCACCTAGGGACGGCGCATCAGCCTTGGCCGAACCAGGCATGTGGGATAGTCCCACATTGCCTGGCTGGCAAGGTTGGCTCCCCCTGGGAGCCTATATAAGAAGGGGCACCCCTGGCCTTTTAATTCACCAATTAATTCCCAATTTCTCTCTCGATCTCGTGGTTCCCTTGACGGAGCCGCGCCGAGTAGAGGAGGGGGATCTATTCCACCATAGCCCGCCGCCGCGCTGCTGGTGTTCCGGTCCAAGTCTTCCGCTGCTCGTCCTGGACTGGAGCTTCGGAGGCCATCGTCTCCACCGTATGTGTGCGATTCCCTGCGAGGTGTTGCGCTAGCGGTACTCGGAGGCCTACTTCCTCCACCCGACCTCGGGGTCATCTTCGTCGTCTCCGTCGCGCCGAGTTCTCCGCGACCTAGAGGTCGGCTACGGCGTCTTCATCGTCAACGCTTGTGCGGGAGCGTAATCCCCGCTATTCGGTCTACGAGGGTATGTATTCCGATCTCCGCCGTACTACTATATCTGCATAGTGTAGATCTTGGCTAGTTTAAGGATATCGTTGCTAGGAATTTTTTTGTTTTCTGCACACGATCCCCTTCAGTGGTATCAGAGCCGATCTATCGTAGATATAGCTGTACGCTGTTAGAACCCATGTTCTGCACGGGGGCACCGTTCCTGTTATTTGCTACCCTCTAGCGTGCACTTGTGATTCCAGCGGCATCGAGTTGATGAAGCGGCCCGGACCGACTTTACGCGTACGCTTACGCGAGACTGGTTCCACTACTGACATACGGCTTGTACCGTATCTGTGGCTGGCGGGTGCCTGTTTCTCTCTCTTTAGTTGGCTTTGCATTTTCAATGGAGGGCCCGAAAGGGATGCTTAAACATGCAATTATTGGATCGTTGTTGTGGTCATAAGGTTCGTAGGTATGAAGCGGTTCTATTTACGAAAGCCCCGAGCCACGTAAAATATGCAAAAGATAAAGTAGAAGCGTCTAACTTTATTTTGCAGGGGCTATGTGATATGGTCAAGGTAGTTTTATCAAATTGTTTATAAACTGCGGGCGCCAAGAAGACCATGGCGCAATGGACTATATCACATTGCATTACATTTGATGTTTTGTGTGCATCTTATTTTGTGTGATTGTGTGTATAGTATGCATTAGTTACGCGGCGGTAGCTGAATAAGATGATCCCTTCAAAATACCACTAGTGTTCTCCCTCCAACGCGCACCACCAAGAAAGTTCTACGTTATGAGGCAGGCCGTGATGATCGGGTGTCAGACATATCTTCGTTCGCATACGGTGGGTGTAAGCCATGTTGCACAAGCGTCAGCGTGGAGGTTTTTGGTGGCGAGCCTAGCATACTCAGAGGTATGGCCTCGGAACAGGAAGACCGAAAGGTCGAGCACGAGTCACAAAATTGGTGTGGCGGACGATTTTGTCTACTCTTGAAGTTGTGCCGCCGGCTCTGATGATGAGAGGTGGTGCAATGGATGGGGGTTGTGTAATCGCTTAAACGACCAGGAGGGATGTTCGTTTGAGTGGGAGTTCGGATAGTTATTTTCTAAAATACTAGAACTCAGAATATAATGAACAGAGTCTGTTTTGCAAACCTTTGTAGATATTAACCGTTGTGATAGGATCTTTTCAAATTAGGCGCATTCCTGCGATTGAGAAACTTAAAAGGTTGGGTCCAAACTTCATAGTTTTATGCTTTAGCTTGAGGATACTCCTTGTTTAAACCGTTAGCTCTTTGTGTTACAATACCCGCTAGGAGATAAACCCGGAGATTCCGCTAACAAAAGATAATTTGGATTATCGGATTTTGTGCGGATGATATCATCATAGTCCAGTGTATGCTATGATCTCTGCCATAGAGAACCAACGGTGGGTACGAGTTTTTAGATTGCGAACATATGATATGGTCGCTGAACTCGGGGTACCCCAAACGTTGGGTTGATGAAGTTTATCAGTACGTTGACTGATTGTCTTCTCAACCAAGATGGAAGAGAATACACACATTGAGGGAGCACGTGGCGGTCATACTTAATGACGTATGTTCATGATTAATGAACATTGAGACGCCTCGCTCAGCTCAATCACTGGATGACAGACATCGTTGCCAAGTGCAAACCCTCTGTCATAGACTATGTCATGCAAGGGGAATCGTTCACCTTCATGGTTCTTGATTACGGTGGAAGTATCAAGAAGATGAAACAGATCGCCGGAAGTCATCAATGATGATGGTGTGTATATGATATACATGTTATGAATGTTTTAGCTAAGCAAGTACTCGCAGTAGTGACTAAGTCTTGAACTAGTCATGTTTTGTGAAAAACCAGGTTTACTGCTTGAGTAGCTTGAAAGGATGAGGCGACATTGCGTGTTGATAACGGCAGTCAAGTTGTTGTGACGGCCATAGACACTCTCCCTCTAGATCTACCATTTGAATAAATTCTTTATGATCGGGTTTTGGTATGATCGTTACAAGTGTGTCTCCTCTAGCGAGACACTTGTTCATACATGATAGTGACAAATTGGTGTCCTGTATTTATGAAGTAATGATCATATGCCGATTTGAATTTAGATGGTAGAAGCTCCCACATTCATAATATTAATGCCAAAGGATACAAACTTAATAAAGACACCACATATGTGTGGCACTACCGTTTAGTCATGTCAATGTTATATGCATTAGCTCCACACTGGATGGACCTACACGTCCTAAGATTTGATCTTTTGACACTTGCAAAAATAACTGTGACACCGTTTTCGGAAGACGGGCATATAACTTATTGATAGTCATACATGGAGATGTATGTGGTTCAGTGAAGTAATTGACGGGTAGTGGAGACCTTTATTTCGTGAACTTCACTGAATGTTTTGAGTATAGCTTGTTGAGAATCATGCATATGGGTGTATGTGAATCAATGAAGTACTTTAACGTGTAGTGGAAGTCTTTATTTCATAGACTTCATGAATATTCCGAGTAGATATATGGATATCCACTCCGGGAAATGTTAGTCTGAATTTTTGATTCGATCAAACGAAGTTCAGAATGAAGTAGGAAATAAACTTAACAAGAAAATCAAATTCCCGCGATGCAAATCGAGGAATGAAGATTTGAGTTATAATGTTGGCACATCATTGGAAGACTTGTGAGAAGAGTTCCACAAATTACGTCGCATGGAACACCATAGTGTTATGGTGTGTTAGGACGTCGTAATGGCACCCTATCGGATAGTGTGTGGTAAATAAATCTCTTACCGAATTATTGTGATCATTAGAGTCATATGGTAGAAACGTAAACACTCACGTTAGCAAATAGGGAAACCATTTGAATCCATGGAGACAATACCATACGAGTGATGGCATGGCTTTTGAGCCTGGATTGTCGTTTCAGCAATTTAGTGTTTCGATGTAATCGAACCTAAAATGGATTAATCTTTGTAGTATACCCTACCTAAAGAGTTAGTTGGGTACATGTCTCACGACATAGGCAAAATCTTTGCCGGGATATACCTTGCGAAAGAAATAGTTTCTTGTCCGAGGGTATAAGTGAGAAAGAAAGTAGAGCAAGACGAAGTTGGTGAACTTCTTCTCCAGACATCAGAGTGGCGCAATCGAAAGTGTTTTCGGTGTCAGGCTCCACAGCTTGGAAAAGCTGATGATTCAAGATCATGATGTTCTGAGCTCATACTAAGAGCGTAGGCATACGAGGTTGTGTTCCACATTGTGTGTTACGACAATCTTGCTATGAAGGTCATATTAATGGAATATGATAGACCTACGAACTACGAAGAAGAGATGGTGAACCTAAGTCCGAGAAATGGCTATGAGTCATTTATGATCCGAAATAAAATCCATATACGATTACCAGGTAATGACTTGGGAAATCTTCTTGATGGCATCTAGGATGTTGATAGTATATGGAGTTTTATGAGAGAGTAGATATTGAGCAGATTCGATTTGTCGTGAAACAGTTCCGACAGACCACATGAGACTTTGTCTCAAGTGGCGAAGCCTAAATCTATTCTGGGTCGTTTAGCAATTACTATAATTTCGAATGAGAAATTGATAGATGGATGAGAAAACCATGGTTCTTAATAGTGTAATTAAGAATGGTTTGTAATCCTGAGGATGCTAAACATGTGTGCAAACTTCGGTTGTCCATTCATGGGCAGAAGCAAGCATATCAGAGCTGGAATCTTCACTTTGATAATGTGATCAAAGGATTTTGGAGTTGTCCAAAATAGTTGAACAAACCTACATTTGCAAAGAAGTGAGTGGGAGCAAAGTAGCTTTCCTTGATCTTATATGCGGAAGGCATATTTGAGTGGGAGCTAAGTAGTTTTTCCTTGATCTTATATGCGGAAGGCATATTTGAGTGGGAACTAGGTGTCATTTGTGATTATGTATGTAACGACATATTGGATGACACAGATCCTCTAGTAGAGTGTAAAGGATTATTTAAGTGGTTAAATTTTCTGTGAAATGAAGTTAGGAGTATTAGGCATCCGATTTATAATTGCATAGATCAGAGGGGGCTTAATAACATTAAGTCGGAGTATTTCCTAAGTCAGGATTCTGAAGTGTTTCAGAATAGGACAAGTGAAGAAAGAGGTTCTTACTTGTATGACTAGGTAAAATATTAAGTTTATCTTGGCTTTTTCAGTGATAGAAAATGATGTTCGACATTCTCTATGTATCACACATAGAGTCTATCAGGCTGAAAGCTCGACTTAGTGTGACCCGAGTTCTTGGTTAAAGAACAGGTTCTAGAGTGATCCTTGTGTGGATCAATGAACAAACGTTAAGTTTATTCTTCAGTGTCTATGAGAACTGAAGATAGGTTTTCTAGTAACGGGTAAGAGTGGAATGGCAACTTGCCGTAAAGCGGTTACGATGATGCAAGTTATTGCACTGACCCATACGACTAGAAATCTCATATAGGAGATGTCCTTTATTTTGAAGATAGACATGGTTAGTTTGCGAAGTCGCATATGAATGCACTCTCATATAATCTACATAGGTATAGAAATATATCGCGACTTTAGAAGTAGCAAGTGTGATTGGACTGAGCAGTTTTCCGAGCGTAGGTGGTCCCTTAATAGATCTTTCAGACTTTTAAGGTGCATGCTACGCGAATGCTCGAGTCTCACTCCATCCACTGGAATATATTTCATCGTCATCGTAAGATACGGGATGATGTCAAACTAGATGACATAGAAGCGTTGCAAAGCACATATAGGTCTCAATGTGTGAGGTCTATTGACTGTATTCCTCTTCCACGAGGCGAGCAGGCACCAAGATGCTATGGGTGTTGAGATTTTACCAGGTTGTAAACTAGATTAAGTGTTACTCTAGTGCAAGTGGGAGACTGAAGGGAATATGCCCTAAGGCACTTAATAAACATAGTTTATTGGCAATATCCCAATCGTTCATTATAGGTTTTATACCATGCTCTAACTGCATTAAGCGGAAACATTAATACATGTGTGGTAGATAAACAACCAGGTCCCTAGTAGGCTCTACTAAGACTAGTTTCGTTGCGCGATTGATGATCAAGGTTTTCCGATCATAGGGCATGGCGCCGGTCGGCAATGGAAGTCATATCGTTAGGAGTAACGATGTGATGGACGTACCCAGTATTTATAGGACATAGTCATTACGCCTTAAGACCGTGAGACCAACTCTTATTATTATTCCTGGAAGATACTTTGATCGCACCAAACGTCGTATCTTATTTAGTATGACAATAACGGTGATACTTTTGGGTATCGGAAAGGAGTAGTTGAGACGAGGGGTCAACAGCGGGATTTGTCAGTCCGCATAGCCGGATAGATACTCTAGGGCCCACTCGGTGAGATTATGTCAAATGAGTTTGCAAATATGTGACTAGGTCACCAGCTGACATAATATCATAGACGAGTAGAAGATAGCGATGTCAGTAACGAGATCATGCTAGGTATGGAGATATCTGAGAATGATGCTCGGACACGCTAAGTATCGCCATGACAAAGGGTTTAAGACTATACGTCCAGGTTTGATAGATGAAAGTCATTCGTTATATCTCAGGGGTTAATTCATGGGGTCCAGGCCTACGAGTTAGTCGTTGATCATTGAGGAGTCTTGATCATACCTGATATTATATCGAACCGCTAGGGTAACACACTTAAGGGGTTTCGACAAGACAACCGGAAAGGAAAGAGATCACCGGGAACGTCCCGGGAGGGG
The DNA here is from genome assembly GCA_026929855.1 of Poa annua. Classification (NCBI taxonomy): domain Eukaryota; kingdom Viridiplantae; phylum Streptophyta; class Magnoliopsida; order Poales; family Poaceae; genus Poa; species Poa annua. The sequence goes on along the minus strand of CM049428.1, from coordinate 115,408,510 downwards.
TCCGATGGAGATCGGGCAGCGACGAAAGAGTTTTCGGAGCTAGGAAAAATTATATATATTATGTTTGATATTAATTAGTGTAATTAATATGCAAATTTGATTTTATATATTTATTTTCGAATTTATTTAGGCTGATTTCCCTAAATGGGCCTTCTGGTCGAAAGAAGGCCCATGGGGGGAAAACCCTCAAGGGAATTTTGTGGGGGAGGCTTGGCCGGCCTAGGTGGGCCAAATGGGGCCCACCTAGGGCCGGCGCATCATCCTTGGCCGAACCAGGCATGTGGGTTAGTCCCACATTGCCTGGCTGGCAAGGTTGGCTCCCCCTGGGAGCCTATATAAGAAGGGGCACCCCTGGCCTTTTAATTCACCAATTAATTCCCAATTTCTCTCTCGATCTCGTGGTTCCCTTGACGGAGCCGCGCCGAGTAGAGGAGGGGGATCTCTTCCACCATAGCCCGCTGCCGCGCTGCTGGTGTTCCGGTCCAAGTCTTCCGCTGCTCGTCCTGGACTGGAGCTTCGGAGGCCGTCGTCTCCACCGTATGTGTGCGACTCCCTGCGAGGTGCTGCGCTAGCGGTACTCGGAGGCCTACTTCCTCCACCCGACCTCGGGGTCATCTTCGTCGTCTCCGTCGCGCCGAGTTCTCCGCGACCTAGAGGTCGGCTATGGCGTCTTCATCGTCAACGCTTGTGCGGGAGCGTAATCCCCGCTATTCGGTCTACGAGGGTATGTATTCCGATCTCCGCCGTACTACTATATCTGCATAGTGTAGATCTTGGCTAGTTTAAGGATATCGTTGCTAGGAATTTTTTTGTTTTCTGCACACGATCCCCTTCACCCTCGTCTCAACTACTCCTTTCCGATACCCAAAAGTATCACCGTTATTGTCATACTAAATAAGATACGACGTTTGGTGCGATCAAAGTATCTTTCAGGAATACCAATAAGAGTTGATCTCACGGTCTTAAGGCGTAACGACTATGTCCTATAAATACTGTGTATGTCCATCAGATCGTTACTCCTAACGATATGACTTCCGTTGCCGACCGGCGCCATGCCCTATGATCGGAAAACCTCGATCATCAATCGCGCAATGAAACTAGTCTTAGTAGAGGCTACTAGGGACCTGGTTGTTTATCTACCACACCTGTATTAATGTTTCCGCTTAATACAGTTATAGCATGGTATAAAACCTATAATGAACGATTGGGATATTGCCAATAAACTATGTTTATTAAGTGCCTCTAGGGCATATTCCCTTCAGGGAAATCAGCCTAAATAAATTCGAAAATAAATATATAAAATCATATTTGCATATTAATTACACTAATTAATATCAAACATAATATATATAATTTTTCCTAGCTCCGAAAACTCTTTCGGCGCTGCCCGATCTCCATCGGACCCCTCCCGGGACGCTCCCGGTGATCTCTTTCCTTTCCGGTTGTCTTGTCGAAACCCCTTAATTGTGTTACCCTAACGGTTCGATATAATAAGAGGTATGAACAAGACTCCTCTATGATCAACGACTAACTCGTAGGCCTGGACCCCATGAATTAATCCCTGTGATATAATGAATGACTTTCATCTATCAAACCTGAACGCAAAGTCTTAAACCTTTTGCCATGGCGATACTTAGCATGTCCGAGTGTCGTTCCATAGATATCTCCATACCTAATCCCGACCTCGTTACCGACGACGCTATCTTCTACTCGTTCATGATCTCATGTCTCCGTGACCTAGTCACATGCTTGCAAGCTCATTAGACATGATCTCACCGAGTGGGCCCGAGAGTATCTATCCTGCTATGCGGACTGGCAAATCCCGCTCTTGACCCCTCGTCTCAACTACTCCTTTCCGATACCCAAAAGTATCACCGTTATTGTCATACTATATAAGATACGACGTTTGGTGCGATCAAAGTATCTTCCAGGAATAACAATAAGAGTTGATCTCACGGTCAAAGGCGTAACGACTACGTTCTCCAAATCTGGGTATGTCCATCACATCGTTCTCCAACGATATGACTCCCATTACCGATCGGCGCCATGCCCCATGACCGGGAAACCTCGATCATCAATCGCGCAACAAAACTAGTCTTAGTAGAGGCTACTAGGGACCTGATTGTTTACGTATCACACCCGTATTAATGTTTCCGCTTAATACGGTTCTAGCATGACACAAAAACCTATTATGAACAAACAAGATACGATAAAGAATACACTTTATTAATTGCCTCTAGGGCATATCTCCTTCAAAAGAGTCTCAGAGTTGAGTGCCTCATCAACCCGATCACTCAGAGATGAGGAAGTGACAGGAGCAATCAAACATCCACAATCCACGGAAGCAGACAACCGGCATGACTCAGACGGGGGTGGGGATGGCGCCATGTCCACCGCCAAAGATTCTAGAGAGCCCAGCACAACCGGAAGCTCCAAAGATGATTCCCCACAACGATCAGGTGGCAAGGGCAAGATCTGTAGTACTGGAACCACATCCTTAGTGATGACCGCACTCCCAACTATAGACGGTGTCGCATGCAGAGCCCGGGGAGAGAAAACTCCAAAAGAGCATTCAGTCCCCTCATCAATGGAACCAAATTGGAGCTCAGACGACAAAGGAACGACCAACACAACTTGAAGCTTGACAAGAGCATCGTCGAGCTCAGAACAAACCTGCTCAACCTCTGAAGGAGCTCCATGTGCAGCAGGGTAAACTGAGACTCAATATAAGAGACCGAAAATGCATTGGCACATGAATCCTTACAACACCCAACAGGCGATCTTGTCGGCACCGATACACACATCGGCGGCAAAGAGCAAGCTGCTGCAAAGGCAGCAACCCCCAACGACCGGGGTGGAGTTGATGTAGACGCCACAGGGCCAAGGGGCAGAGAGGACGAGCCAAACGACCCCCGGCACTCGGGTCAGCCTTGCGGGATGCCAGGATGGCCATGGCCAGAGTGGCCGCAGAGGTGGTCGACGGAGGTGGCGCAACCGGCGGGGGCTGGGTCATCACCACCTCAACGGAGTAGAGGATGGACGAGCAGTGCGTAGCCGCGGTTGCAGCCTTGACGTGGGGCGGCAGTGCTGCAAAAGCTGGAGAGCGGGGCATCCCAAAGCCCCAATCCACCGAGGTGGACACCACATCAGCTCCAGAGAAGGTCTTGGTGGATAGGTCCTCATCCTCGTCTTCTTCATCATCCACGCCAGGAGCTGGCGGAGCCAAAGCAATGACGCGGCCAAGAGCTGGTTGCGGCTGTGGAGACAAGAGCTCTTCAACTTGGACGGAGGGAGCAGTGAAGACCTCCATCTCCTTGTTGCCCATGCTAGAGTCCAGGCACAAGAAACGCGAACCAGACGGCGAGGAAACACAGCTTGGCGGAGAGGTGTTGATGGTCGACGCCTGAGCCAACTGCTGGGACCGTTGCTCCGGGATGGTTGGCGCAGTGACGAGCTCGTCGGTGCTGGTCGGGCGTGGAGGAGGCACACAAACTTCTGCCGACAGGACAGCGGTGCGCGTCGATGAAGCAGGCCGGGGCTGGGAGCACGTACCAACCAGGAGAGGCGACAAGGTCTTCGGAAGCTTCCTAGCACCGGCGATGGACACAGGGGCGGCGAGCGGCGGGGTTGGAGAGACCGCCTTGACAGCCATGGAGACGACGGAGCGCTTGCGCTTCACCAACAACCGTCCACGGACGACCAGGTCCTGCTTGCGGGAGGCGAGCACATCCACGGCGAGGGCGACAGCCGGATCACGGGCGTTGAGCGGCGGAGGCGGAGCCAGGATGTCCGCCTCCACGGGGATGCGGCCATCGGCCGTCGGCCGGAGGCCTCGGGGGCACCGGCGACGCGGCGTCGGCAAGAGGAGCCGCTACATACCGGGAGTAGGGGAGGGAAGAGGGCGCCGAGGCAAGGTCGGATCTGCTCACGCCGGTCAGGGAGGACGCCGGAGGGAGGAGATCAAGCCGGCGGCGCCGCTAGTTCGCCCCAGGGCTCCATGGTCGCGTGAGCAAGCAATGGTCCGTGTCTTTGGTGGCGTCCAGGCTCAGATTCTTATCGTCACATCAGTGATGTAGAATTGGTTGGAGATGCACATCATAGAGGGCCAAAGCAGCATGGGAAGAGATGTGATTGGATGAAAGAACGCACGGGAAGCATCAAGCATGGCTTCCATTTCCATCTACGAAAGACAAGAAAGTCACGTACAAGAAACAACGTCCACGATGATTTGGTTAGGACAAATCTTGTAACATGTTGCAAGATAGACTGATCGGATTCCTCACCCAACCGAGAGTGCACAAGTCATTGTCAGTCTAAAACGAAAACTGGAATTTGGAACAGACATTGTGAATTAAAAAAGAAAGAACGGTTGCATTACGAATTAGTTTCTGAGCTGTAGCTGCAGGTTGTTTGGTTCAAGTGTGGATTTTAGAAAACTGCTGGACGGTACATTCCAAAAGTTTCATTTTCATTAAAAAAAAGTTTCATTTTTTGGCAGTCAACAACTCATTTAAGACAATTGTATTCTGGCATGAAACGTTGCCTTAAAAGTAGAAACTACACATGTTCCCAAGACGCAAAGCCAACGCAATAGAGAGAACAAAAAAAAGAACCAGCAGTAGTAGGCGGTAGGCGCTGTGTACAGCTGGGCCGCCGCACGCAAGCTCTGACCGAAAATATCTCCCCGCTGCCTGCCTGTCCTCCTTTCTTTCTTGTGTCGCAAGCCAAAATCCCCCACACCCGACCCGACGCACATCGAGCCGTCCACGCACGCGTCCCGAGCCGTCGGATCTCAACCCGGGCAGCGAAACCTCGACCGAACGAAAAGGAAAGCGAGCATCTTCGCCGATTCGCGCCCGCGATATCTCACATTCGTAGACGCACCCTCGAATCCCAGCCCCTCTAGCAGAAGGAGCGTGTCATTCGGCCCCTCTGCGGAGGACCCAGCCGCAAAAGCGCCGGGCACGCACGAACCATTGGTTGGTTCCGCTATAATTAGGGAAGGCACGTCTCGATCGTCTCGCCCTCCGTCCGCCCGTCCGTCCGCCGCCTCCTCTCCTCCCCCACCGCCGCCCGCACGCAGATCGAATCCGCGCCAATGTCCGCGTCCAAGGGGCTGCCGCTGGTGCGCCGCGCCGTCGAGGCCGTGCGCCGCACGCCGCGATGGCAGAAGAGGCTCGTCCTCCTCACCGCAGGGTGCGTGCCGCCGTCGATCTCTTCCCCTCTCCCCGCTACGATTCCCTCTATGTTTTTATCTGTGCTAGCGGCCGCGCGCGCGTCGATCGATCCGTACGTCCCGCCGCCTCGTACGTCTTTCCGCATTGCTGTCCGCCGCCCCATGGGCGGTTGCAAGGAATTTTGCCACCTTTTTTTCGTACTCCCTGAGATTTTCTACAGTATTTCAGTTCTGCCGTGAGGCTCCGAGCCGCAGAGTTAACGCGCGCAGGGGTAGATTGTTTGCTTCTGCTTAAGAATTGCTTTGGTGGTGATGATCTGCAACTTCGTTGATGCATCGTAGATTAGAATTTCTCGTTGGCCCTTGAGGTTTCTCATTATTACTTGTAGATCCATTTTGTTAATACTCCACCGGTTCAATATGAATAACTTTGTTTCAAAGTCTGCTCATCTGCTTGGTAAAAGGTAGTACTAAATGGATCTAATTATCTGCTGCGTTGTCAGGTATTATGCCGTAGTTGGCAGGATCCCTCTATTCCTACAGCCGAATTTGGCGATCTGATTTTTTTTGTGATTTTAAAAAAACGTATTACAGCAAAATTTTCTGTTTTGCTCAAGCTGAAGAAAAGGACTGAAGCCAACACATAATAATATAATGATAGCTTATACTTTATTATCTTTAAATGCATTTTGCACAGCACTTGCTGCTCCTAACAAATTCTCAGAGAACGTGCATTAACACGGGGGCTAAACACACCTGCAGTATTTCGTATATATGGTTGCCATTGCTCGTAAGATCTGGAGTGGGATATTAGCTATAACTAAACCGTGTTAAGAAATTGTTGCCCAGGTTGATTTCTTGAGATGGTACTAGACTATGTTTTCAGTATACCTGGAAGCTTGATTTCAATTCTGAGTACACCGTCACTACTATTTACTACAGTAAACTATATGTAGTTTTGCTGTGTTGCACAATCTACAGTAGTTAGTAAGAGTGTAAGACTGTAAGAGAATCCTTAACAATTTTACTTGCAAAGTGATCCTGTTACTGAAACAGATTTTACTTTATAATTATTAAGTTATTAAATTATTAATTATATTAACATTCTTACTTAATAGCTTAAGGATGTTATCAGTAAACCAAAAATTCAGCTGATCATTCAGCGCGATGCAGAAGCAGCATTTCTTCTTTTACTTTTAATTTAAAATGCCAATATTGTTTCAGTATTCTGACATACTTTCAACCTCATGCAGAGTCGGCACTTTAAGTTATGCTTGCCAGGATAATCAGGTTCTTCAAATTAGCGATGGAACAGGCAAGAAAAAAGTGGTTATACTTGGAACAGGATGGGCTGGCGCAAGTTTCTTAAGAAATATTGACACTTCTTTGTATGATGTCCATGTTGTATCACCTCGCAACTATTTCATGTTCACTCCTTTGTTGCCGAGTGTGACATGTGGCACAGTTGAACCACGTAGTATTGTGGAGCCAATTCGCAATATTGTCAGAAAGGTACCCTTTTGAATTATAAAGTGCATCAGTAACTCTTATTTCTATTATGCATCATTGTGTACCTTCTAGTAATTTGTTTTAATAAATGCACAATTTTGAGCAATACCATTGATCTATGTTGATATTTTGCAAGAACTATCTCAATTAGTATGTATACAATTTTGCAGAGAGGTGGTGCATTCAGATTCTGGGAAGCAGAGTGCTTCAAGATTGATCCGGCAAACAAGAAGATCCACTGCAAACCAGGCGATGGGACAAATGTTGATGGCGATGGGGAGTTTGTTGTGGACTATGATTACCTTGTTGTGACTGTTGGAGCTAAACCAAATACTTTCAACACCCCAGGTGTTGTTGAAAACTGCCATTTTCTGAAGGTCAGTACCTGCATCATCCATACTTGGATGGATGAATAAAACAACCTTTGTAAACAAAACTGTACTTCCATCTTTTTCTTTATCGGGAAATTATCTTTATCAATTAAACATGTGGCTGCTGCTTTGTACAACATATTTTTGTTCAACTAAACATGGTAGAGTCCAACTGACTTTTTTCCAGCTAATCCGTAGTCTTCTAGCAGGATGTCATAAGCTTACGGTTACTTGCTGTGTTTTTTGATCATGATAACTATGTATGTTCTTCTTCTTCTGCTGCTGCTGCTGCTGCGCTGCTTGTGCAGTTCAGTGTGTGTTGTAAACATTTTTTATTTTACAAAGCAGCTATACATTTCGTATATTGAGGTGATTTGACACAGTTGTTATTGTGTAGGAAGTAGAGGATGCTCAAAAGATCAGGAAGAGTGTAATGACATGTTTTGAAAAAGCCTCCCTTCCTAACCTTAGTGAGGAGGAGCGGAAGAAGAATGTTCATTTTGTTGTTATTGGTGGTGGGCCAACGGGCGTAGAATTTGCTGCAGAGTTGCATGACTTTGTCAATGAGGACTTGGCAAAGTTGTATCCTGAGGTAAAGGAGTATGTGAAAATTTCAGTAATTGAAGCTGGAGAGCACATCCTTACAATGTAAGACCATTGTTAACATATTAATTTGTCATCTCTTTTATTTTTGACTGACTAGAAACTTCTTGGTAGCATGTACACTAATTATACCTTATATCCGGTGTTAATTTCTGTGTAATACAGGTTTGACAAAAGAATCACCCATTTTGCTGAGGATAAGTTCCAGAGGGAAGGTATAGATTTGAAGACAAATTTTAAGGTTGTCAAGGTGTCTGATAAGACTATCACTATGACTAATCCTGGAACTGGAGAGATTGCTGTTCCTTATGGCCTGGCTGTTTGGTCCACTGGAATTGGGACACGTCCGATAATTATGGATTTCATGAAGCAAGTTGGTCAGGTATATGTTATGAATTGATTGTAAATTTCTTGTTCCACATAATTATAAAATACTTCAGTATTCTCATCTAACTAGGTACTTTTTTGTAGGCAAATCGCCGTGTGCTGGCAACTGATGAGTGGCTTAGGGTGAATGGATGTGACAATGTATATGCACTTGGTGATTGTGCAACTATAACCCAAAGAAAAGTGATGGTATGTGCGTGCTACTCAATATGAAAGATTTTGCATCATTGACAGTCTTTAGCACTCTTTCTTATGCTATCATTCTGTTGTCAGAATCTTAGTATGTCTCCTCATCTCCTCTCTGAATTCGATGTAACTCCTGCGTGTAGTTTAAAAACACCCTCGTATGCCTTTTCTACTCTCAGTAACTCGTGTCTTGCTTGTTCAAAAAAGTCTGCTCAGCTAACCTCGCAAGTTACAAGCTGTCGATTTTACTTTTTGCTTTACAAAATCCCTGAAGTTCTATACTGTATGATTTGCACAGTTTACTCATAGCACCAGATTTTTTATCTGTAATGTTGAGATAGTTCGTGGTTGTTACCGAAGTTGATACTTTTCACATTAAGTTTGTGACTTGATTACTAAGTGCCTATCAATATCTATTGTTGAACTATGGTTTAGTATCCAGCATGTGAAGATGCCAAGTTCTTTCGTTTAGTGCATTTTTAATATGTTATGTTCAACAAAATATTTAACAGAAGTTGCAAACTTACAACATTGTGTTATTTCGTTTTTTCTATCTAATTTACCAATTATTTTTATTAATAATTGGGCAGAATATGAACTTTTAACACTTTTACACCTTCAATTTTGGAGAATACTTTCTGTTGGTACGATGCTTCAACTGAAGGAGCATTGTTATTTATTTCTCTCTTGAGATGGAGAGGTTTAGCTTGTTAGTATCTACATGGTGGTTATGCTAAGTATGCCCCCCTTTAGAAGAATGCTATCTTGTAGTGTCAACTAAGCCCCCCTTTAGAAGAATGCTATCTTGTAGTGTCAACTAGCACATGTTTATACTTTTTGGAAATCTCAGTGGGTCATGTGATCTGTGTTTATATAAATACAGGAAGATGTTGATGCAATATTTCGGGTAGCCGACAAGGATAATTCTGGCACACTATCCGTAAAGGAAATCAAACATGTTCTTGGCGATATCTATCAAAGGTACCCTCAGGTGGAGTTGTATCTTAAAACCAACCAAATGAAGAACTTCCATGACCTACTGAAAGCTAAGGATTCAGAAGAGCTGAACATCGAAGAATTCAAAAAAGCTCTTGCGCAGGTGGACTCACAAGTCAAGATGCTCCCAGCAACAGCTCAGGTAATTAATGCGGATAACCTGGCAACTAAATAGTACCCCCCCACACATAGAGTAGCACAACTTACGTATTGATACCCTGCTAAATATTATATTAATGTTTGTTCCCCGCTTCAGGTCGCTGCACAAGAGGGATCCTATCTGGCAGATTGCTTCAATAGGATGAATACTTGTGAAGAAAATCCTGAAGGCCCTCTGAGGATCAGGGGTGCAGGGCGTCATCGGTTCAAACCTTTCAGGTCTGTTATCAAACGCCATGCTTTTGCTAGTGGGACTAGAGAAAATTTCATTCACATGCTTTTACTTTCGCGTACTAGGTTGGCAAGAAGTAAATCTGACAAAAAATACAATAGATGTCAGTAGAAGTCTAATATATATATGTTTAATTTTGATGATGTAACTTCCTTTTGCATGTCTAGAATTGATTATTCAAACAAAGAGTTACTTCCATCAGTAACGTTATGGAGTGCATCTGTTTTGCTAGGAATGTCGACAAGACCATAAAATATGTTAGTAAAGTTATTTAGATATATATTTAGCTAGTACTATGCTGATACAAGACCTCCGTTTGCATGTCATCAAATAGTCACAGTTTTTTTTACTGAAATAAAGCACTTTCTATTTACGTAGCTACGACCGTTCATTCCAAACTGCTCATGTACAGGTACAGGCATCTTGGCCAATTTGCTCCGCTTGGTGGAGAGCAAACAGCTGCCCAATTGCCCGGTGATTGGGTACATGTAGGCCACAGCACTCAATGGCTCTGGTATTCTGTCTATGCAAGGTATTGATCCCGCTCTCTACCTTGTTCCTTATTCACTTTAATCAGTGAAGGTTACTTCTGGATTGTTGGTTCTCATGGTCATTTACTCTTATTAAATACAGCAAACAGTTCAGCTGGCGCACAAGGATGTTAGTCGTAACTGACTGGGGAAGGCGGTTCATCTTTGGAAGGGACTCCAGCAGCCTATAAGCTGAACTCCAGATTGCGTAGCTCGTCTCATTCTGCTATCTGAAGATCTATTAGACTCTGATGCCACTTTCACCATACATACAACATCATTCGTGATGTTCCACAATTTTGAAAGCTCAAGTTCCCTGTAGCCTAGCAAGGGTCAGTTTGCCAGAGTTTGGCCTTGGCTGATATTATTTTGGTACGATAAACTTTATTTGTCTTTTCTTAATACACCTGCAACATTCAGGTGTCAGATAGTAGAGAGCTGAATTTTGAGTGCTCCTTGGCACTAAATTTGTTTCTGGCAAAGTTTGATAAGCTGCTTTCTACTTATTGTTTACATATTTGCTGTTCTTGCGCTGAGGTTCGTCAGGCAATGTCTAGACTCATCATTGTTAGAATAGATAAGGACTTTTATGGAAAAACCTGATACGTATGGGCGCTCAGTTAAACTGATGCCACTCAAAACCCTTATGTTAACTCATTTTTTTTCTCCATCGAATGGAACATGACACTCAAAATCCTTATGTTAACTTGTTTTTACTCCATAAAATGGAGCATGGCCGTTGGCTTCTGATGTTCTTTTCCGTTTGTGCGACATAACATTAAAGTCGAGAGCACTCCTCCTAGCGAATTTCTAGGCAAATTAGCTAGCCGTAGAGCCTCGGATTCCTAGATAACAAATGTTGAATGTGTTGACAGTGTTCAATTCCATGGTTCATATCACCGTAGGCAAATGCTCCTCCTATAGCAGCAACTCGTCCTGGTTTGGCTTGGGCGAGGTGAGCAGCGCGGTGTAGAGCCGCAGCTTCTCCTCCCCCAGCGAAGAGCACCGTGACAGCGGCCTGCGTGGCCTGATGAACGACAGTGAGGTGAGTGACTTGCGGTGCTTGTACTGGCGCCACGCGAGCTGCACCGCCACGGCTGCCCAAGTCCGCCACCCGTGCGAGTAGTAGCGCGCGCTGCGCCGCACCTTCTCGTTGGTGAAGGTGTAGCGGAAGTGCTGCGTCACGTACTTGACGTCGGCCGCCTCCAGCCCGAACGCCTCCGTGCTCTCCAGGGTGACCAGCGTGGAGGACGACGCCGGCAGCCGCTCCAGGAAGGGCCGGCGCAGGCACCACGACAGCAGCTCGTCCCCGCTGAAGTTTCCTGGCCCCAGCATGCAGCAGCTCGTGGCGCCGTTCCGCAGCACCTGGCTGCTCTGCAGGTGCCCGCGCACGATGAACAGCATCCTCTTCACCGGGTCGCCTTCTCTCACGATCTGTGATCGACAACACATTATATGAGCCTGACTCAGCTTCTACTGTACGATCGAGTAGCTAGAAGGACTTATTGATCAGGTATTTGTGTGAGGTTGGTTAATCAGTTACCACTTCTCCTTTGGGAAAGACGAGGGACTTGACCCTGTCGCAGATGTTCTCCAGCACCAGGTCGTCCATGTGCTGGAACAGCGGCACCTGCCGGACGAGGTCGAGGCAGAGGTGGTACTTGATGTCCCTGCGGAGGCCCTCCGGGAGGTCGCGCACGATGCGGCACTCGTCGACGCCGCGGGTGGCCGCCCACCGCTGCCGCTCGTACTGCCGGACCCGGTGACGGAAGCTCTGCGGCAGGTTCTTGCGCTTCATCCACCACTCGATGCTCCGCAGCCTCGTGTGCATCGCCTGCTTCTTGGACGTCGTCGCGTTCAGAAACACCTGCACGTTGTGGTACTTAGATCAGATGCCGAGTGTTGTTACCCATTTAATTTGGCTGGCTGACCGCACCGCACAGTACGTACCTTGATGTTACCTATGAGCATGGTGACGAGTATCAGCCCGCCGGTGATGGTGATGATGTTGAACACTATCTCCGACCACTCCGTCGTGCTCGCAAGGTTTCCAAAGGTACTGATCGATCAACGGCACGCAAGCAACAACAGATGATCACATCACATCAGAAACATATATGCACAGAACACATCAATCATCAGCATCTAATTAACTCTAGTCACCTGAGTGTCATGAGGCCCCAGAAGATTGGGAGGAGGATCTTCTCGAGCCAGCTGGGGTTGGTCACCAGCATGACGGTCCACTTGTACGCCCCGTACTGGTAGTCGTCGCCGCTGTCGAGGCACGTCGCCCTGGCGCCGGCGTTGCCGGCCCAGCCGAGCCTGTGCGCGCCCACGCCAGCGCCCCACCCGGCGCCGCCGTAGTAGAGCGGCTCCGCGCACGCCAGCGCCGCGGCCGCGCACCCGCCGCCGCCGCTCGCGGCGCAGTACTGCTCCCTCAGGCACTTGGTGGCCCGCTGCACCCCGAGCAAGTACCAGCACGCGCCCACCGCCTGCAGCATGCAACAACGGCACCGTCCTTCATCAGCAATAAAACTCGTGTGGCATGCAGAAGACCATGTGCACGTGACTCGGCAGAGCAGCACGACGATGAAAGAAGAAATGTTTGGCCAGAACGAGAGCTGAAGATGCGATGCGTACGTGAGCGGCGACGAAGTAGGCCATGAGGTTGAGCGCGATGCCCCACCAGATGGTGCCGAAGATGTAGCCGGAGACGTTCTGCATCCGGCGGAGGAAGCGGACGGAGTGGTAGATCTTGGGAAGGTACTCGAACAGGAACGACACCAGCAGCACCGTCATGACGGACGTCGTTGCTCCGGCGCGGATCATCGCCGGCAAGCCGACCCAGACCACCACCTGCTTAATTATTTATTACATATGATCGCGTCAACATGTTATTCGATCGATCGAGATGCATGACAAGGTTTACCCAACGTGCTCTAGCTACATATACATCAAGCAGGACATGCACACTGATTGACTGACGGACGGTATGTTGTGCATATGTAAGCCAAGAAAGATAATACCGGCCAGTCAGCCATAGCCCCCACAGGTTTCCTGAGATGTTGGGACCTCACCGCTAGAATTCATTCCACAACAAACTTTGAGTCTGCATTGAATTCGCAGCTGGCTCAAATATGGTAAAACGACGACTCGGGGAGGATGCCAATCTCCTAAACTGTACCCATGCATGGGATTAGCACCAGTGCAGTACATGCAACGGGATCGTGCAAAATCCAATGTGATGTTGCCTAATTACAGGCCCAAGATACAGCTAATTCGCTGCAATATGTTGGTGAGCACACTCGCATTTGCGTGATCTGGTCGGAGATGGGAGAACAGTGGATCACATGCACCGTTGCCAGAATGTGCTGGGGGTACTATGATGCTACGTACGACATGGCTACGGAAGGGAATAATCGTATGGACGATCCATGCTCTCGCCTGAAAGACTCCAAAGTCTCAAGCGTTCTAGTCTAATCCGGCAGTATGCATCCATGTGAAAGATGCTTCTGCGTTGCGTTCTGACCCTACAATTAGCAGGTGATCAAAATATTTGAAGCAAAAAGCAGATCCATGCAGATCAATCACACCGAGAGAATGCATTGCCGGAGTAAGCAACCATGCACGACGAACCTGCATCACCGGAAGAACGACGAACATGTCCAAGAAGAGCCCTCTCTTGGGCCTCGGCACCTGAGCCGGCACCGCGGCGCCGCCATTGCCACTCCCCTGCTGCTTCGCCTCCTCCTCGTCGGGCTCCTCCTCCAACACCTCCCGATCTGGCGCCGCGCACGCCATCCGGAGCCGCATCAGCAGGTTCCAGGCGTGCACGGCGTCGACCATGCACCGGAGCGCGGTGACCGCAGCGGCGAACCAGCCGTCGAGGAAGACGCACATCAGCGGGCCGCTGACGGACACGGCGTACAGGAACAGCGGGTCGACCATGAGCCCCGCGGCGCAGGCCAGGAGGTACGCCCGGTCCCACTCCCGCGCCCACCTCGCCCGGGGATCGATCGACGCCCACGAGGCCAGCCGGCGCCGGCCGCCGCGGCGGCTCTGCGCCGGCGAGCTCCTCTCTCGCTGATACCCTGCAGGCCTCCGCGCGACGCCGCCACCGTGAGGCGATGCGGCGGCGGAGGACGACGACGGCGTGGACGAGGAGGACGCGGCGGTCGGCATGATCGATGATACTTCAGCGCCACGCCGTGCTGCCCAGAAGATGCGGGTGGTGACGGAGCAGAGAGGACAGCATCCGCAGGACCCCGAGGCGAGACGGCGCGGACGGATATATAGCCAGCACGAGCTCCTCTGTGGGCTATGGCAGCGATACGTCGTCTCACCGCCGTGCGTGGGCGTGGTGCCGCGCGCTTGTCTCTTTGCGCCTGTTCCTATGCTCGGCGCCGGTCAGTTTGCATGTACAGCGGCTGTGTAGAGCGGCGGGGAGAACGTGGACGGACGACGAGGACAGCGCGTACGTGCGTACGTACGTTACCATGCTAGCTAGCGGTAGCAAAGTTGGAAGCTTTGCGACAGTGCGCAAGCCAACAAGGTGGCCACACATCAGCAATGGAGCGGCCTCCTCCATGTGTCAATCATGTTGGTCTTCTTCAATGCTGGCCTCGATCGATCCATCGGATCGGCAGGCACAGCGTGGTCCTGTGCTGTGCGGCTGCCTCACACTCCTTGCAAATTACTGTACCTCCTACGGTACCTTAGTAATTAGACTACTATTCACAGTATCACATGGGTTTCAAAGTCATGAATGTTCAAACATTATAGTCTGTATTCGAAACTTCTTTTACAAAATTATTTCAATGTACATGTTTTATCTTTTTTTTTTCACCAACTACTACACATAAACAAACTCGATGTCAAAGGATTGTATTTTTGAATATTTTGGTATTTTTTTGCTTTATTTTTAAAACAGGGTCAAAATTGGAGGCAAAATTATATTCATAGCAATTGTCAGAATCATTTCACACTCTCTGTGAATACTAGAATCTTACGTGGGTACCTTAAGCTTAGTTTTGGTAATTGTTAGGAGTAATCTATCACATACTTATAGTTTAGAATTTTAATTACCACAAAGAAATTAGCCGAAATGCGCTTATGCACACGGTGGTGTGTTGTTGGGAAACCCTAAGAGAAAGGTATGAAGTAGTGTAGCAGTAAATTTCACTCAGTTGTGAAACCAATGTTATCGAACCAGTAGGAAATGAGGATTCTCCTGAGGTGTCAACAATGTGAGATCCTGACTCAGATGTGAGATCCTGGCTCAGGGCTTAATAGGATTGATAGAATACTCATATCAACAAGTTGCAACTTCTTTTCCGGAAGCTCATCTGGAAAGGGCCAGTCTAGAAATCCTAGAGAGCTGCCACGCGTGATAGGCTCGGTCCAGGGGTGGGCCGGGGTGTTACAATTGGTATCAGAGCCGACCCTCGCGGTTACTCGGACGTGTGCGGGTCAGTGGGCGGACATGTGATATGTGCCGACACTGGACGCATGGACGGGTGCCAAGGGGGGGAGTTCCTGGACTGGGGGCTGACCGACGAGGGCGTCGGTCTTCTAAGGGGGGAAGGATGTGAGATCCTGGCTCAGATGTGAGATCCTGGCTCAGAGCTTAATAGGATTGATAGAATACTCATATCAACAAGTTGCAACTTCTTTTCCGGAAGCTCATCTGGAAAGAACTCCGAGGTTAAGCGTGTTTGGCCTGGATTACTCCAAGGATGGGTGATCGACCGGGAAGTCCTTCCCGGGTGCATAGAGTGAGGACAAAGTGCGCAGAAAAGACTAGTGTTGATCTACGGGGTCTAGAGATCCTAGAGAGCTGCCAGGCGTGATAGGCTCGGTCCAGGGGTGGGCCGGGGTGTTACAACAACGCCAGAAAAGAGCTGTGACGTGGAACCTGCCCACAACACAATCAAGATACTTTGCCCCAACTTAACAGTGAGGTTGTCAATCTCATCGGCTTGCTGTAACAAAGGATTAAACATATGTGTGAAAGAAAGATGTTTGTTTACAGAAAGTAATATGTTTGAAGTATGTGGTTTATCAGATTAACGAGAATGATCGGGGTCCATAGTTCATTAGTGGTGTCTCTCCATATATAATAATAATAATCATGCGGCTAATCAAATTACAGCTGGACAATTGATAAAATAATGAAGTGCATAACAATGCATATACTAACGTTATGATGTCTAATGTGAGATTCATTCGGGCATTACAACAATATACATAGACCATTCCAATCGCATATATGACTAACAATGTACATTCCGGTTAGCGTCCGCACCCCTTTTCAGTATTAAGTTGCATGCAACAGATTATCTTCTTAAGCACCGTGTGTAAAGTAAGTAAGTAAGTAAGTAACATCATACTTAGATAAAGTACCACTTTTTTATCTCTAGTAGCAATAGTACATCTACAAACTTAGAGCTAGTTGTCACCTCCCCATATTAAATAGAGACATGAAACTACTATCGATCATAAATACCCCCTCTTGGAGTCACAAGCATCTACTTGGCCAGAGCATCTACTAATAACGGAGAGCATGCAAGATCATTAAATAGCACACATGATATATTATGAAGTCATAACTTTCGTACTCAATATTTATCAGATCCCAGCAAACACAACATAAAGTATTACATAACGGTGATTAGGCAGCTCACAATATCTGAACATGGTAGCACAAGAGGAGAAGTCAACCATCTAGCTACTGCTATGAACTCGTAGTCCAGGTGTGAACTACTCACGCATCAGTACGGAGACGGGCATGGTGATGTAGAGCCCTCCGGTGACGATTCCCCCTCCCGACAGGGTGCCGGGGAGAAGTTCTGATCTCTCCTAAATTGGTGTTCACGACGACGGTGGCTCGGGACCCGTGGAGGAAAGAATGAACACCGTACTAGGGTTTTTGTTTTGGGGGGGGGGGGGGGTATATGTAGACGAAAGGACGAGGTCGGTGGAGGCCCGAGGGGCCCACACCTGTCCCTCGCGCGGCCAGGCTTCCTGCCGCGTGAGGACGTGGTGGTGCCGCCTCGGCCGCCCACTTCGTCACTTCTTCGGTCTTCTGGAACGTTTTAAAACGGATTTCAGAAAAGAAATCGTCCAATTCCAAGAATATTTTCTTAAGTACTTTTCTGAAACCAAAAACAGCAGAAAACAACGAACTAGCACTGTAGCATCTTGTTAATATGTTAGTCACAGAAAATACATAAAACTATAAATAATGCATATAAAACATGCAATAACGGTATAATATAAAATGGAACATAAGAAATTATAAATACGTTGGAGACGTATCATGCACTTAAACAGACGAAGTAGCTGGAAAGAGGGAAATTTTTTAGTACTTGTGAATATCTATTATTATCAAATTTGTGTGAATATTGGATAGATGTCACTAAGAAAATCTATTGCTGGCACTAAGAAAATGGAAAATCATTTTTCGTGAGAAAGGTAAAAACACATGCCAACTAGAAAGAATGACAACTAAAAAAACCTTCTTTTGAATTTGTTAAGTTCAATGTCAAAGGACACTTATGAACACCAAGGCACTCAACAAAAGTCGCGGCACTGTCAATTTTGTGTTAGGTGCCACCATGGAGGACACATCAACATTCTTTTGGCCTATTGTTTTTTTTGTTTGCCGAGTTCGCCAATACGAGAATCGGCATATCTGACGGGGTTAATTACGAGTGTCGTTGATAAGATGTCTGGAAAAGATTTTTTTTAGTGACAATGCTTTGTCGAGTGTATTGTGTTAGCACTTCGCAACGTAGCTTTTTCAGGTGGTGAAATTACAAATTAATTGCTCAATTAAAAAGGGCAATAATTAAATTTGTATTAATCTCAACGACGAGAACAGAATAGGAACACAAGAGGTTAGACAACATATATCAAGAGTAGTAGTACAGGTAGATCAACTAGCACAACAACGCTGAAGCCATGGACGGTAAAGTTTGGCGGGGAACGCCTCCTTATTCATACTGTAGTACAGTAGTAGCAAAATATTGCATTTGCACGTGCTGATTAAGCAGCGGAGGCGTCGAGGCAGACCCACTGGCCAAGGAAGACCTTGAGGCAGTTGATGTTGGGGTTGAAGCTGAGGAACTGCTCGTCGCTCAGGGCGGCGCCCGCCGCGACGGAGGAGCAGGTCTCGTCCGTCTGCACCTGGTGCACCTTGTTGCACTCTAGCGCCGGCACCGCCTTCACCGCATAGACTGCAACGTCGTAGCGCTGCACCTGCGCGGTGATCCTCGCGTCGCCGGCGAGGACCGCCACCACGAGGAGAGACGCGATCAGGAGAGCAGCGGCTCCGTGGTTCGCCATTAAAGATGCTGCCGATCGACTCGAAGGAAGAGTAATTAGACTGGTGTAATGAAGCTTATGATGAGGAGGCTCTGGTTTGGTGGCGGTGAGGATTGCCGCCTAGCTCTCGCCTTTTTATAGCGTCGCGGGTGCAGAGTCGATGAGATGCATGCAGGATGCAGCTAAAAGAATCGGACCCTGCGCCTTGGAAACTGCGTCCAAATGGTGGATAGGATGGACGTGTCGAGGAAACCATTTCTAAGCCGGCCAGGTCGGTTTGAGAATTGGTCAATCAGCAGGTGAAACAGAGGAGGAGCTTACGGTTTCTATGAAGGGCATCTTCAGTTGTGCCCCAGAGACTCAAAACGCCGCGAAAACGGTATAAGACGACGTAAAATCAAAACTTAGGGAGGTTAATTACCAGCCATAGCCAACCCAAAAGGAAAAATGAAGAGCTTTTGGTGAGAGCACGTGGGGTGGGGAAGAAAACGTAGGAGAGAGAGGCATCTTTACATGTAAAGTGGAGAAGAAGTAGGAGAAAGATGCTATTTTGCATGCAAAGCAACGACTTTTGCCCCCCAAGCCAAAACCTTTTTCAAGTCTTGGGGGCTGACTGGTGGATTTTCAGCCTTTTTTGGCCGGGCGACTGGAGATGCCCTTATTTTATGCCAATCCAAACTCATATAAAAATAAACCTAACTTTGGACAGGGTGCAGATTGGCTGACTTTGAGTCACTGTCAAGTGGGCCCATAACATGTGGGGTCCACATGACAGTGGCATAAAGTCAGTCAAAGCAAAGTCACCGTTGCTTTGGACGACCGAAGAGAGCCCCAAAGTGCGGGGTAAGCCGTCGGTTTGAGATTAGTAGAAAATTATAAATTCCTATCGATGGTAATCTCACCCGATCAAAGTGAAAATTGTTGGCTGACGTCAGTGGTTTTTTCTCTTCCGCCGTTGGAAGGGTCTTCCACCTTAAGTCTATATCCCCGTTGTGTTGATCTTGTTTTGTTTATTTTATCTCCCTATCGTTTATAACACTAGTTTGGAACAATTCTATACATCGCAACTTTTTTCTATGTTTGGTCTAGCCGGACAACAAGACAAATTGGGGTTAAGAACATCCCCATTGACAACTCCCAAATTACCCCCATCCATGGTAGGGCCAATGGAGATCCCACAGAAAAACATTATGCCCTCATTGATTTGGATTGTTCGTCCCAACTTTCGGGTGATTTTAATGACGTCAAGAGAGGTGAGTCGGCCTTGTCATTGGCCCCCTCTTCTGATTGCGTCAGAACCATGGATAAGCGTTTTGTGCGTACGGGAGGTTAGTGGTCCCCTCTTTCTTCTTCAACCTCTCGGAGAAGAACAACGAGACTGGTCCCTCTAAGCTCGTCTTCCCGACAACGAACAACGGTGAGGCTGACCCGTCTCATGTCATTGGCCCGGCGGTGAACAACGACGAGGCTGGCCATGTCGGCCTGGTGGCGAACAACAGCTGGACCCAAGGAGCCCTCTCTCAGCTCTTGGATCGGGTTTTAATTTAATTTGAATTTTACTTTAAATTTTCTTGTAATATGTCCAATTTAGCCGTTTATATAAATTTGCGAGAAGTGTTTGAATTTTGTTAAACCATCTCATGAAATGATCTGATCTCATCCTGTCCTGATCGTCCTTGTGTCCAATCTCCAACCCGGAACTGTAGCCGAAGCGATGTCTGTCCCCTACACCACACGTCCGCGAGCGCGACGCCGCGACGCGAGCAGCACTCAGCCATGGCCACGCTGCTCCCATCGTTCCCGCACGCCCTCTCCAAGCCCCACCACCTCCACCACTCCCACGTCGCCGCCGCCTCCACCAGGCCCGAGGCCCCCAACGCCGCGCCGTCGCCGAGCCCCGCCAGCTCCCGCCTCCGCCGCCTCATCGCCCGCGACGACCTCGCCGAGGCCGCGCGCCTCGTCGAGCGCTCCACCTCCCGCGGCGAGGCCCCCGACGTGTACCTCTGCACCAAGCTCATCCGCAACCTCTGCCGCCGCGGCCGCACCTCCGACGCCGCGCGCGTCCTCCGCGCCGCCGAGGCCTCGGGGGCCCCCGTTGACGTCTTCGCCTACAACACCCTCGTCGCGGGCTACTGCCGCTACGGCCGCCTCGACGCCGCGCGACGCCTCATCGCCTCCATGCCTGTGCCGGTCCCGCCCGACGCATACACGTACACGCCCCTCATCCGGGGCCTCTGCGACCGCGGCAGGGTCGGCGACGCGCTCACCCTGCTCGACGATATGCTCCGCCGCGACTGCCAGCCCAGCGTCGTCACCTACACGGTCCTCCTCGAGGCCGTCTGCAGGAGCAGCGGCTTTGGGGAGGCCATGAACGTCCTCGACGAGATGCGCGCAAAGGGCTGCACGCCCAACATTGTCACCTACAACGTCATCATCAACGGCATGTGCAGGGAGGGCCGCGTCGACGATGCGAGGGAGGTCTTGAATAGGTTGTCGGCCTATGGGTTCCAGCCCGACACTGTCAGCTACACCACCGTGCTCAAGGGCCTGTGTGATGCTAAGCGGTGGGACGACGTCAAGGTGCTGTTTGCTGAGATGGTGGAGAAGAACTGCGTGCCGAATGAGGTTACCTTTGACATGCTCGTCAGGTTCTTCTGTCGCGGGGGCAGGGTAGAGAGGGCGATTGAAGTTCTTCAGCAAATGTCAGAGCATGGATGCACCGCCAACACTACCCTGTGCAACATTGTCATCAACGCTATCTGTAAACAAGGCCGTGTGGATGATGCCTTTGAGTTCTTGAACAATATGGGCTCGTATGGGTGCAACCCGGATACCATTAGCTACACCACTGTCCTAAAGGGCTTGTGTCGTGCTGGCCGATGGGAGCATGCCAAGGAGCTATTGGACGGGATGGTCCGGAGGAACTGTCCCCCGAACGATGTCACATTCAATACATTCATCTGTATATTGTGCCAAAAAGGAATGATCGAGCAAGCTATTACGCTTATTGAACAAATGCCGGAATACGGATGTTCAGTGGGCATCGTCACATACAACGCTCTTGTCAATGGCTTCTGTGTGCAAGGTCGTGTTGATACTGCTCTTGAGCTGTTTAATAGTCTGCCGTGCGAGCCCAACACAATTACATACACTACCTTGTTAACAGGCTTGTGCCATGCCGAACGGTTGGATGCTGCTGCAGGGCTCTTAGCTGAGATGATTCACAAGGATTGCCCTCTAAATGTGGTGACTTTCAATGTACTTGTGAGTTTCTTTTGTCAAAAAGGGTTCATCGAGGAAGCAATTGAACTTGTATATCAAATGATGGAGCATGGTTGCACCCCTAACCTGATTACCTTTAATACTTTACTCGATGCTATTACCAAGGATTGCAACTCGGAAGAAGCCCTGGAGCTATTGCATGGTTTGATCAGTAAGGGAGTATCCCTTGATACAATAACCTACTCTTCAGTCGTTGATGTCCTCTCAAGAGAAGATAGAATCGAAGAAGCCATTCAGATGTTGCATGCCGTACAAGATATGGGGATGAGACCAAAAGCTGTGATGTATAACAAGATTATCTACGCTCTCTGTAAAAGATGTGAAACAGATCATGCTATTGATTTTTTAGCTTATATGGTGTCTAATGGTTGCGTGCCTAGCGAGTCGACCTACATTATACTCGTTGAAGGCCTTGCCCACGAGGGTCTGCTGAAGGAAGCACAATATGTACTGAGTGATTTGTACTCAAGAGGAGTTCTAAACAAGAGTTTAATTGAAGACCGGCTCTAAGGTTGTGGTTACACTGTGCATATGCCTTATGACTGAAAAGGAAAGAGAAAGAAAGTTGTGTATATGCCTTGAGTCAATGATTTAATCTGATGCCTTAGTGCTCTTTATATTTCCCCAAGTTTCTATGGAGCTTATTCCTCATTCACAGCAAGGTGGAATCGGATGGCATGCTTTATGTTTGTGCATCAAGCTACAATGAATCATGGTTATGTAACTTTCTCCCAGATGTCTTGCTACTTTTGAACCGCAGGATTGCGTAATAGAGACATATTAGGTTCCTGAAACCTTTTATTTCTTTCCTAGTACAAGATTACACTAAAAGGGATACCCGATTCCTCTGGGTGAACTATATGCCTACCTTCCTCGATGCCTGAAAGGATTGTAATCCCGGATGAGGCCGCATGTTTCAGACGCGCTCTTTTCCTTACCAGGGTACCTAAGGGGGGTGGAAGGTTTTTAATGAGGCGGCTGCGTGCTATTATATATAAGTGATTTTCAAAAAAAAAATCCTCTCGTTATATACTTTGAGACATCTTTAAAGTTTAAAAAATAGTTGTCCCAGATATTTGGTGTTTAATTACTTGTACACCTTCATGTTTTCATGTTAGCACTTAAATTTATGTTACTATATTAAATGTCAGAACTTTCTATTTTACACTGTAGTATGCTTAGTTACTTGAAATGTTAAGTCCTGGGTTGTAAAAATCTCACCATCAATAGTTATCTTGTTCAGGTCTTTGAAGTGTGAAGACAAAGGAAATCTAGACAATCTGGAGGAGACATAACGAAGGAATGAGTGTTCATACTTATATCGGCCTAGTAAAGATTAAATAATACAGGCCAAATAAAGTTGTTCTTGAATCGCTTCTGAGTTTCTGCAGTTTGGGACTGACGAATTGTATTATTTGACTGAACTTCATGTTTATAAACATTTTGGTTCTTCCATTAGCAATGGTATGTTAACAACTCCTTTTCCCTCCAGGGCTTTGTTAACCTTGCTTTTTTTTAAACATTCTGAATATCATCTACTATTTTTGTCTAATATAATTATGGACTAAATGGTCCTTGCCGAATCATGTTTCTACCTAGGTTTCTCTCAGTGCACGTTCGCGTGCCAAAAAAAATTGCAAGTAAAAATATAATGTCCACTGGTCCAGTTTTACTCTCAATAGGCTATAGTACCGTACCAACTTCATCATCAAAAAGGTCCATCTCGGTAAGCTCTATATCATCTTTTCACTGGGTGTATAATCCTGCTAGATCAGAGTATATTACATGCTTTATCCCAGGTTTGGTGTTAGATTCTCATATTGTTCTGTCTATATCTGCAGGTAAAAACATTGGGCATGATGCAATATTACATTCACAGGTATGATTACTTGTGCTCTAGCTGTTGTTTGAACTCCTATACCCTTCCCTGTCTGCAGAAACATGCAGAGGTTCAGAGTGAACCTCATGTTCTGTTGTTGGCTTGGAGGTTGGAACATATCAATATGCGACCATTATAATACAGTACATTAATACATACCTTTATTGCTCTGCATCACGCAGTTCCATGGCTCAGAAGTCATATGTTGGTCCCCCAAGAGGATCAGGCCTGGTGGCTGAGGCTCCTAGTGAGGAACCAGCCGGCCCGGGTTCGAGTCCCGGGAGGGATTCTCAGAAACCGGGCATCTCACCTTCTACCTAACAACGTAAAGTCATGGGAGGGATCATTCCCCCGTTGGCCACATTTTTATATGTTGGTCCCCACTTACCAGTTATACCTCTACTCTACGGAGAAACATGTGCATTGCAGAACTAAGAAAAACTACCGTATATATCCTGCAAGATTCGGTTCTGATTAATTGCTGGATGCTGTTTAGTGCTAGTTCATTTGTTCACGCATCATGTATAAGATCAGTGCCCTCTATGTTGAAATTATTTGCACAAAACCTTTCAAATGAAGAAAAAGCAGGATGCAAGCAAGCTGGCATCAGGAAATCAATGTAGACATACATCACACTAGACTTTGCTCAGCTTCTGCCTCGTGATTCAGAGTTAATGGTATGTTTATATAGTTCGCTTGCTACGGGTTCAGAGCTGGGCGATGACAATAATGGTCTTAGTCAGTAGCACACACAACAAGCAACTCTTTCATGTGATCATTTCGCATCTTTGGACTGAGTACCTTTTTAATACTGAGTAGAAATTTTGTTGGATTTCAATTTAGAAGACTTTTATGGAGGCTCTTTGGATCAAATGAATGATAAGACAAATTTTCTAGTGATTTTTCTTTACAATCTAATTCTTTAGCAAATCCTAGCAAGAGCTTAGATCTCATTATTTGCGTCAACGAATCCCAGTCCTACATTCTTCATATTTCTGCCGCACTTAGAATCTTGCGTTCCAAGGCACCTTGGAAGCTCCTTATTTTTTAGTGGAGCCCTCGGAAGTTCATACAATTGAACTAGCAATTCTATGCTGGATGATGGACCTTGTGGGCTTACTGACATGACTGATGACAGTTTATGTAAGCTTAAATACCATCATTGGCATGACCTATGGTCACTATTTTTTTCTCAGCTTATGTGTTACCAATTTACTAGAGAAAAACTGGATAGTCGGTAACCCACTAGAGTGCACGGCAGACCAAGTTTGTCATGGACAAAAAAATAATTGCCAGCAAAAGGATCTTACAGGGGCACGTCCACTGTTCCACAAAATTAGTGCAACAATCTATCTTCTACGAGACGAACTGTACAAGGCCCATTTTAGGATGCAAGTCTCTACTGTTTCGTCACATCACCCATGTAGCGGAATGACAAGGCAGCACCGAAGTTTCTTCGCTCCTCCGTGAAGTCATCGTCTGAGTCATCGCTGGAGCTTGAATCTGTATGGACTGTTGACATAGCCGGAGACTCGTGGATGCCTTTAGCTATGCAGTCTTTGGTGGCAAGCATCTTGACCTGTCCGGCATGGGATATCTCCACCACGACCTTGCCGTTATCCTGTGGAAGAGGTTGCTTCCAGGGCTCCCCATCAAGTCTCATGTAAGTATGGTCAGCTGCACCCTTGTGAAATTTGAATCGAACACCATGGGCCTGGGAAGAAATAGGTTTTAGTGTCCAAGGAGTTGAGTGCAAATGTGTTGAAGCTAGTTTGCATTTTGTAGAGTTTCATAATTAATTTTGCTAATTATGCCATTCAAATACTTAAACTGGCATTCGATATTGATGAATTGTAGCTTACATCCATCGACTAAAATAACTGGTAAGACATGATGGCCCACAAAATAAGGAGTGCTAGTGGTAGTACCGTAGTAGCTACTCCCTCTGTTCTGAAATGTAATTACTTGAGGCACCCATGCATCTCAAGATTTAAGTTTCATCAAGAATTAGATTAATAAAATCTGGTTTGTGCAGCAGAAATCATGTCATTTGGATTGGTATTGAAAAGCATTTTCCAATGATGATATCACTTCGGTGCTATCATGTTATGGTATAACTGTTGGTCGTAACTTCAAGCGAGATGTGTGGCACGTTACATCTAAGAACGGACTAGTAAATAGGTAGCCAAGTAATAATACAACATGCATTTGTATTTACCTGAGCAAGACGAGTGCCATGGCCTTTTGGAGATAACAACACAAGGCCGTGCCAAGCATCTTTGAAACCCACAATCTCCAGAAGTCCATCGTCTACAAGTGGAGGCATTACCAAGTCTCTCTGCAATGTTTAAATTTAGTACAGTAGCACCAGAGATTTTGCTATACAAATTTAGTCACTTTTCTGCAATGTTTAAATTTAGTCTCTCTGCAATGGTGTCAACATCATGTCTTATACTCACTTTTCTTCGCTTCCTCTTACTTGGTGCTCCCCAGGGATTTAGTCCACCAGAGAAGCTGGGTAAATTGAGACAAACGATGGACCGGATACTGCATTTGTGTAAAAACTTGTTGAGAACATTACTAAGTAGTGTCAAACTTTGAAGAAATATTATGACATCATATCACTGAGTAGTCAACTTAAAACATACTCCAACTCCAGATACTTTCCTAATTTTTGACTTATGGACGAACCTTTCAAGTTAAACTTTGACCATACATTCTGTACTAATGCATTTATCACAAGTTATATAAGTACACGGTAAAAAAATGTTTCTTAAAAAATGTATTTTGACATAATCAAACAAAAAACATAGAAATACCATAGTCAGAGTTTTCTAGGTATCGACTGTTCAAAGTCAAACAGGACAAGTATTTAGTACTACCTCTGTTCCTTAAATAAAACGTTGATGTCTTATATTAAAACAGAGGTAGCGATAAATTAGGTGAGGATTCTATGAGGTTTGTAAGTTGGAACAACCTATAAGACATATAGACCATATTAGTGGCATGGTACTGCCTTTAAGCTTAAAGGTGGCCTCATTTAACCTTGGCTTTTTTACGTAAATGTTAATGCTACAACTGAAACTTTAAAGTTCCACCTGTGCTCAAAGATAAGAACATAATCTCCAGAGCACCGACATAAGCACTCCAATACCAAAAAGGGAGAGCACATTAGACTTACCTCTGTGGAATTTCTAAGTTTTCCCATTTTCCAGATTTCTTCATTATCTTTACTTTTGCAAGATGTGCAACGTTCCTGTTGTCCAGTCAAAGACATCGCATTATGTGAGTCCAATGCAATGTTATTAACAAACCTTTGACTATTTTCCGAATACAAAAAATACATATTGAGATTTTTATGAAAAATAAATTGTAAAAAAGTTTCCCTACCCAAGTTAGTGCGAAAAGGAATTACCGTGACATAGGATGACTTAAAGAGGCACAGAACCATCCTTGTGTGCATGCCAGCTTCAAATATGTTTTCTGCACTAGAGATTACAAGAGAGGTTGGTTTGTGTATTATCTTAACAGAGAATTTAAAACCAAGCAATGAATACAAGTGTGAGCAATGAACATATGCTTAGTTAACCTGATTAGACAACTGGTTCTTGAATTTCTCTGGATGCGATTTCCTCTCAGAATGAAATGCATATGACACTTGTGCATCCATTCCTGTGACAGAATCAAAGTGTCTTTCAGCCTGGCTGTTCAGCTAAGCAAAAAAGTTCTGTTCTTTTCTTTCTGCTCAATTTCGTACAATAGCAAGAATCAATTAAAAATCAATCACCAACATAGAAATTGCACTGTAAAGATAACTCACCCATACTGAAATAATTCCAAAAGCCCCCACGATATGTGTATGAATATTCCTGGGACATACAAAAATATGGTCATACAGATACTAAGGGATACACATGATTCAATCCATCGATGGAGAAGCATACAATACAAATCAATTTGAACTGAGGTTTTCAACATTAGTACAAGATAATTTCTATCAAGTCGCATTTAAAAAAACTTATAGACAACTAAGTATAGAACATAAGACTGCAAGCAAGAAAGTGTAGTTTTGGGAATGCTCTATCCCTCTGGTTCATGATATACATTAGTTAAAACCATTTTCAGATGTGTGTCTAAACTATGCCACATTCTGGATTCTGATGGAAAATATTTGAAGGTGACGATAGTGCTCTTTCCAAAAGTAGATGACGGCTTCCAAGAAATCAGAAGCATTAATGAAAAAAATATATAGTGACCAGTTAACGCAAAAATCTGAATAGTCCACTTCAAAGATAGTTACCATATCTTCTGGATCTGTCTTTGGCACACGGTGAAATGCATGCAGAGAATGTGGCAAATCAGAGAGAGCTATTGGGTCGCAAGGAGAACTTTTTGGGCATTTCATTCTCATGACAGTATGCCAGCTGGAACATTGTATTAATAATAATGTAAGTTACCATCCATAAGAATATCAAAACAGAAGGACTGTGAAACTGTACAGAAGAAGCCCACCTATCAATGTTCATCTCTCTTGCTTCTTTAACTACCTGTAGG
The DNA here is from genome assembly GCA_026929855.1 of Poa annua. Classification (NCBI taxonomy): domain Eukaryota; kingdom Viridiplantae; phylum Streptophyta; class Magnoliopsida; order Poales; family Poaceae; genus Poa; species Poa annua. The sequence goes on along the minus strand of CM049428.1, from coordinate 115,380,321 downwards.
AATGACATGACAGACTCGGCATCCGTGCCAGGGTTCCTCTTACCCTGCACAGCAATTATGCGCTACTATTGAGTTGACAGCCCTTGATACAAAGTTTTGTACAGCAACTAAGCCATATGGATGGCATCACAAGAGGCAAGTTAATGAGGGTTGAGGAATATCTAACCCCCACTAGAAGAGAGAGTTATCTAAATTCTAGACAGAAAATCCACCAGATTTGTTTTTACAGTAAGTTTTGATGCACAGCACAAGGAAAAATATTTGAATCCAACATCTTAGGCCATATTGTCAAGTAAAATCAGGTCTAACAAAATTAGTTCATGCAAGTAATACACGCTGCACTAGTAAGAAGATCTAACAGGAACAAGATTGTATTGATTGATTACTTCTGACATACATACCCATCCAAACGAATATGGCAGGTTATTTCCAGTTCCCAGGGGAACTGTAGCAACTGGAGGTGGATGAACTAGCTTGAGATCAGATACAACTCCAAGCAACCAACCGGCTGTTCCATCGCCTCCAGCGACCTAATTAAATTTGCATGAAAATAATGCGTAAAGTCAGCCTATTTAACAGGACAAATAATGGTCGGTACATTAGCAAGATATCTTGAGAACGATGCCAAGTGCTACACTCACTATTAGCCTCAATCTTCTATGGATCTCGGCAGCAAAAGTATCTCCATCATGCTTGAGTCTTTCCAAGTTGCTATAGAGGTTGTGCAAGACTTTGTCTGGAGCTTCGTCAAGTAGATCAAATACCTGCAATTCAGAAATTTAGAACCACGCGTAAATCCATATACTTAGCTCTGCGGTAAAAATGCATGGGTACTGTCATGCTGGACAATTATATCTGGTGACCTTAAAAATATGTACCTGAGCATGATTGAGAAGCTTGCGGTATGTGAGAATCAAATCATTCCCCAGTTGCCCACCACTTCTGGTGTTGATAAAAACTATCACTGGACAGCTCGGTATGTGAGAAACTTGCTCCACTGAGGACTCAGGCATGAAAATATAGGTTGGAATGTAGAATTCTTTCAGCGTGTTATTTTTCTCGAAACTGTTCTCCATTTGAGCTTGCTACCTGCAATGTTCATGCATCAAAGTTACATACACCATTCAATGTCTGCATGAAAATGAAATACTAGCCTCCTGTGTCACTTATATTGATTTGACCCTGGTATGATTTGTCAAGCAGATGTCTTTGTTAAATTTATCTGGAATTTATGAAGTGGTCTTAGCAGGTTCATAACCACTTTCTTTCAACACGCAAGTCAAAAACATTAATACTCATTCGCATGTTGTAGTGTTAAATCAGAATGGAGTCAATGAGTTTTGATTCACATAAGTTAATGTTCAGGTCATGAGATGAAAGTGAAACTATTTTTGTAGAGTTGTTTGAACAATGCTGTCGAGCAAATGCTGGCCTGTACAATCAAGCCATTCCCGATTCCTTATCGGCCATTCGCCTGCTCATATGGAAACTCTGCAGCACAGATAACCAACCCATTCTGCACAAGCTGGATAACAAATTGACAGGACGATGAGCCCGGATGCTAACCAAGTGTGGTCAGTCATGATGCGGTCAGTCCTCTCATCCGTCTTAATTATTCCTTGTTTTCCACCGACATGCCGAAGTGGCCAAGTGGGTGAGACAACCCGTTGACAAGTAAAGGAAGTTTCTTCTGCGCAGAGCGCTGTTGGCTAAGTTGTGCTGCAGTCGATTACCCCGTCGCCAGATGAAGATTTCAACACCTTGTTTCAGAGAGTGGTGATGCCAGCAAGTTGAAAGGGGGGTGGTCTCTCTTCATCCTTACGATGTGGAGAATCTGGTGGCTGTGCAATAAACTGTCAAGTGCTAGTTGACATCATCATGGATGAAGCCAACATTTGCACCCTAAACCAGATCATAGCTTCATGTTGTTCTTTTTGTTTTCCTTTATTGTTTTTGCTTTGTTCTGTTTTCAGTCTAGTTTTATGTGTATTTTGTCGTAGTTTTGACACGTGCGCGTTCGAGGAAAAAAATACCATTATGCCACAGAAGACTGAACACATATCAATTGACATGTTAACAAACCACTTATGGTTTTTGTATGTCAAAACTATGACACGTCACTGAAGACTAGGCAAAACTGGTGTACGTGCAGCTTGTTCAAAAATAGCATTTGTTTATAATCAATGAGCAATTCAGATACTGTATGATAAGGACATCCGTTCCAATGAAGGAGGATAGATTTGAAGTCACTGTCATCCTTGAAACGAAGAATCATTGCAGTATTAATTATCAATTAATGTCACTCTTAATCGCTCACCCAAAATCAAGGCACCCTAAAATTGTCGATCTGGAACAATCGAGCCATCAATGATCCAAATCAACTCGTATAATAATGCCTTGGAAAACTGTAAAGCTGACGCCAGCGATTTTGAGCTAAAGAAAACAGAGAGGTGCTAAAAAGGGCTAAATAGTTGAGTATAAGTTTGAAAAGTAAGAGCAAATCGATGATTCTCAACCTGGTAAAAAAAACTGTAAACCTGACGCTAGTAGCAGGCAGCGAGTTTAATCAACGAACCTATCCTATTCCTGACAACTATATTCAGACGAACTATGTACAGAAGCCATGAGGCCATGATTCAACCATTATCCTCAGAGCAAACCAAGAAACCCATAAATAGAAGGAATACTTAATTTAGCCTGATCTGTCTCGGGACAAGGATCGTGTCTATTAACAGTTTTCATCCAAATCCAGTCTCGAAAATGAAGAGCTTCAACCAAAATGTAATTCAGGGGAGGTGGTGAGCTCCTCAAGCCGAAAGAAGGAATTAACAGCCTGATTAAACTGCATCAAAATTCAAAACGCGGAACCGTACGTCCAGAGGAGAGGAGAGGAGAGGAGACATGGAAGCAGCAGATCGATTTCGGTGACGGGTCATGGACAGAAACTGCAAATTCATTTCTTTTTCTTTCCAAACCAACAAAGAGGAGGAGAGAAAAGGAACGGCGATTGCGGAGCAATGAAGAAAACCAATTTACTTTGAGCAAATACATAACGGCCCAGAAACACAACGAAGGCCAGAAAGTTGAAAGGCCCCATACCGAAGCACAGATAAAATTGAAACACCTCTTCGTATCCGATCCCTAAAAAACAAAACCTCTTCGTATCCGACTCGGTTTCTTCTCTGCTTTGCGTTCGGGACCGGCTGTGTTAAAAGAAAGTCCCCAAGACCCTCAGCAGATCAAAGCGACATAGCCTCCCTAGAAACCTCACCAGATTGAGAGAGAGAGAGAGAGAAAGAGTTCAGCAGAACGAGGCAAGAAATTGAAAATTCGGGGCATCTTAGGGACGATTCGTTCACCGTCCGGCGTGACATCGTTGTCATGGACAATTTCTGCACAGAGGAGGGTAGTACCTTCAGCGCATCAGTGCCCCCGTGCGACCTAAATCAGGACCTCGGCGACCTCCTCAAGAGCGAGAAGGGTGCCGACGTGGTGTTCGAGGTCGCGGGTGAGAAAATCGCCGCCCACAGGTGGGTGCTCGCGGCCCGATCATCGGCGTTCTACGCGGAGCTCTTTGGGTCGATGAAGGAGGGAAGCAACGCCGGTGTCATGGTAGGCGTACAAGACATGGATGCAGATGTATTCAGGGAACTCTTGTTCTTTGTCTACACTGGCTCCTTGCCATCGACACAGGGCGTGGAGGATGAAGATTACATCAAGTTGCAGCATTTGCTTGTCGCCGCGGACAGGTACTGTAAGAGTCCCACTACTGGTATCACTCAATTAGACATCTGGTTCGAGTTACACAGAGATCAGACGAGTAACTACATGGATTTGGGGAGACCTAGAGGAAGAAGATGACCCAAGCCATACCCTAGCCTATCCTCGCCATCCAGGCCGAGGCAGTTCCCTTCCGTTCCGTTCCAAGCCCAGTTGCAGTTTGGGACTGGTATGTTGATATATACGCCTCGTACGGCTCCAAAGCAGGCCCAAGGCCGACGTGGTGGCCCACTAGTCAGCCCATGTAGACAGGTCGTTGACAATCCACCCTCCTTAAAATCCGGCTTGCCCTCAAGCGGATGTTGCCTATATCCACCTGGGTCCCATGTCAAGTGCAAGAATGGCTGTTGAGAACTATTCCAATAAAGAACAGGAATTGAACCTCCAGAAATGTACTTGATTTCTTGCACACTGTCAATGGTACTGGTAAAATCCAAGCTGAACCAGAATGCATCATAAAACTTGCAATGACCAGCAACTAGTTGCATCTGTAGGCAATTGCTCGAGAAAATTGCACGGCAAGGACCAGGGTACCATGGAATTTTCCATTCAAAGAGTTGAGAGCCAAGGTATGTTGTACTTCCCGCTACAAATTGGTTGCAGCTAGAGTATTGTCCCAGTAGCAACGAAACTTCCCAACAAGCATAAGTGGTGATGAACTCAACCTGGTAGAAAGTACCTCACGGATGTGTACCTCAAGGTAGTGACCAGATGTGGAATAGATGTCTTGCAAGATTAAACCTGAGCTGGCCAGAATATAGGAAGCACCATGCAAACAACTAGTCACAACAGTTTTGAAAGAGAACAATTCCCAGAAAGGCAAGGGTTGAAGCTGAAACATAATGTTGCAAACACACTCAGCTTGGGGAATAGTACTGGTCTTGACCGCAAACTGAACCCACAAAAATATTGGTATATCAGGACCAATAGCGAAAACACGAAGACAAGTCCATGGGTTCCCTTCAACTAATGACATGTTAAGTAACCCTCTAAGAATAGCTGAACATGGTCTCATCAGATAGACTGCTTCCCAATGGTATCTGAACAATTTCCATGGCATTTGCAGTAGCACTTGTCGATGGTCTTCTTGAAGTGCCCAATTAGTACTGCCAAGATAACAGTGTAGATAATCAACAGTCCTTGCAATGCCTGGATCCCATGACATCAGCTCTTCTAATGCGAGCATCCGGTGTTTAATCAGTTCAACCACAAAGCTACAGCTAGACAGCTCATGCATTGATTTTCCTTGCAAACATGTGACAACACCGGAACGGCTCGATCTTAGAGCAAAACCACCTAGGAGTTTACTGAACAAGATATCCATGCCAGATAATGAAAGTCCTGGATCCCAGGGCAGCAAAAGAACTTGTAGTTCTGCGATAAGGTTGCTGTCCTCAACCTCGCACGGAGCAGACTTGGTGATCATGGGCTCAACACCGACCTTGAGTTCCTTGTTGATGGCGGACATCCTGAACATCTCTTCAACACTCTTTGTTACACTCAGTGGGCTTGGCAAGTCTTCTTGAGGCGTGTTGAAGGATGGCTGCACACTCCCAGAAGTCAAGGACATGTCCATTGGGTCATCTTCGTCGGTGCTGTGGTTGGGGCCACACGGCAAGCAGATTGCAGCTGTAGGTGCAGTTGCGTCCATGACATCCACGTCGAGTGCCTTGTTGCTGAGCTCAGGGGCAGCAAGCTTGGCTACGATGCCGCCATTAGTCGTGGGCGAGTTTTCTGTTGCCGACGGAATGAGTGCAGCCACATATACAAAGGCGACGTTGCTTGGGCGTTCCGTCGAGCAGGTCGTGGGCACTAGTTTCGCAGCAGCAAAGTAGACTGCATCTTCGACATCCTCGGCCTCTGTAAGAGAAGGAAGCATGCTGGAGTCTGTAGATGGTGATGCCAGGGTGGACTCTGGTGAAGCTGTCGCCACAGTCTGGTATGATGGAGTCGGTGTCATGCTCGTGTTGCTGCCTGAGCATATTGTCGAGCAGTTGGAGGGCGTCAGGGAGTGGAGGTCCCTCTTAGGTGTTGTGGTCGTAGCCGCTGGCTCAGGAATTCCACTAATAGGAGCGGCGCTGCTCGGGGCACTCGGAGGTGCGATCGTGGCTGGTGTTGCGGAGCCGCCGACGAGGTACTCGTAGTGACGCAGGGCCCCTGGGCTGAGTTCATCGCGCGAAGCGAACTCATCGGACTTGCCGGTGATGTACTCGTAGATGAGCCGGGCGCCGGGGCTGAGGTCATCCTTGGATGAGTCGCGCTTGGCGTTGAGGACGGCGCGAGTCGCATCAGGCATCGCAGGGCTGGAGATGGGCGTGGCGTTGCGTGGTACACGCGGACACGCCGACACGCTTGTGGCTGCTGCAGGTGCTGGAGACGGGGCCGAGTTCGTCGGAGAAGAACCCGACGTGGTCCCCAATGCGAGGCACGCCTTCCACTCCCGGTCGCAGTCGTTCGGGTCAGCCAAGGCGAATTCCCGCCATGCCTTTCTGATTGGACTCTCGTGCTCCATGGGATTTGATGGTGGGGAAAAAATTGGGATGACAATTGTGGAATTTTGGGGACGGATCAAACGGCTCTGATACCAAATGTAAGAGTCCCACTACTGGTATCACTCAATTAGACATCTGGTTCGAGTTACACAGAGATCAGACGAGGAACTACATGGATTTGGGGAGACCTAGAGGAAGAAGATGACCCAAGCCATACCCTAGCCTATCCTCGCCATCCAGGCCGAGGCAGTTCCCTTCCGTTCCGTTCCAAGCCCAGTTGCAGTTTGGGACTGGTATGTTGATATATACGCCTCGTACGGCTCCAAAGCAGGCCCAAGGCCGACGTGGTGGCCCACTAGTCAGCCCATGTAGACAGGTCGTTGACAGGTACCATATGGAGAGGCTGAAACTGATGTGCGAGGAAAAGCTATGCAATAACATAGACGTGGACACGGTGACGACTGTATTGGCACTTTCGCAGCAGCACCATTGCGACAGTCTGAAGAAGGCATGCTTGGATTTTATGCGAGCAAATATGATGGCAGTCATGCGCACTGACGGGTTCCAGCATCTGCTCACGAGCTGCCCTTCAGTTGTGGATGAGCTTGTTGCCATCTACTTAGAGTGTATCAGTTGAGCAATATTGCCCCAATCCTGTAGGTAATGTGGTTTGTAGATCCTAGTTTCTAGACTTAGCTAATCAGGTAGCTTTCTTAGTGTAGGGCTGCATCCGTGCATCTATTAAACAACAATCGCTCGTTTCCCTCTCTTGGCTCGGCTGACTTGTTTTCACCGATTTGCAAACAACAATCTGACGTCGGCACAAATCTTTTAACCGTGTTAGCTCTATTTTCCCCCTTTCCCACGCAACAGAGGGGTAATGATCGGGCAAAACTGAAGACTGGCCAAAACTGGTGTACGTGCAGCTTGTTCAAAACTAGCATTTGTTTATAATCAGCTAGCAATTCAGAATTCAGATACTGTATAACAAGGACATCCGTTCCAATGAAGGAGGATAGATTTGAGGTCACTGTCATCTTTGAAACGAAGAATCATTGCAGTATTAATTATCAATTAGTGTCACTCTTAATCGCTCACCTAAAATCAAGTCACCCTAAAATTGACGATCTGGAACAATCGAGCCATGAATGATCCCAAATCTACTCGTATAATGCGTTGGAAAACTGTAAAGCTGAAGCCAGCGATTTTGAGCTAAGCAAAACAGAGAGGTGCTAAAGTTTGAATAGTAAGAGCAAATCAATGATTCTCAAGCTGGTTAAGAAATCTGTAGACCTGACGCTAGTTGCAGGCAGCGAATCTAATCAAAGAGCCCATCCTGACAACTATATTCAGACGAACTATGTATAGGAGCACAGATATACCCCATGACAGAGGCCAGGATTCAACCATTATCCTCTGAGCAAGCCAAGAAAGCCATAAATAGAATGAATGCTTAATTTAGCCTGAACTGTCTCAGAACAGGGATCTTGTCTATTATCAGTTTTAAACCAAATTCAGTCTCGAAGATGACAAGCTTGAACCAAATGTAATTCAGGGGCGGAGGCAAGCTCCTCAAGCCGAAAGAAGCAATTGAAAGCCTGATTAAACTACATCAAAATTCGAGGAGAGGAGACATGGAAGCAGCAAATCGATTTCGGTGACGGGTCATGGACAGAAACTGCAAATTCATTTCTTTTCCTTTCCAAACCCACAAAGAGGAGGATAGTAGGAAAGAAACGGCGATTGCGGAGCAGTGAACAAAACGCCAGATCAAAAGCGCCACATTTGGGCAAGGCATTCAAGAATCTAAACCGTACCCCGAAAAAATAAAACTAAAGAAAAGTAGGCGCTTTCAGCTGGCCGAATCCCAGGAAAACGCCCGTAATCTCCGGCTAACGCTCCTCTCAAGACCCAAACAAGCTAGATTAATGAACGTAAGCCAGATTAACGAACGTAGGGGAGGGAGGAGCAATGTCTGAGAAGGGATCACAAACGCACCTGGGAGGTGGGCGAAGGTTGGTGGCGTTGCAGTGGACGGCGCCGACCGAACGGGAGCTGGCTGTCTTGTCTGGCGCGCGGGCCGGAGAAAGAAAGAAGGTATGTGATTCCTTCCTTCCTTGCCACCCTCCCTCCCTCCCTGCGAGGCTGCCGTGCGGCGAGCGAGGTCCAGCCTCCAGGGGGGAGTCCGGCCGCCGGAGGAGGAGGAGGGTGGGAACTGAGGCAGCGGCAGGGCGTGCGGACGCGTGTTATATAAAGCGCCTGCCGGGTGGGGCCACGTGCGTTCCCGAGGACGTTCTATTTACGGCCAGCCGGGATGGCCGCGCGCGGTGGGGCCGCCAGCCATGGAGTCGTTCCATCATATGGCGAAGCTCCCCTCTCTCTGAGGCTCACACACACCGTCGCGGTCGGTCTCACGCGTGTTGCTTTCGTCCTCGAGGGTGGTTCGAATCTCGCTCTTCCTGGTTCCTACCCATGTCATCTTGTCTCGTCCCAGCTGGTGTGGAGTGGTTTGAGCTTGTGTGGTGGCGCCCATGGACCATGGCCGCCTTCTCTGCTAAGCCGCCGGCCGAGGCCGGGAGCTGGGAAGGATCCCAGCCGTGTGACGTGTGGGGAAGGGGAGGAATCCCGATCCCGCGTCCGCGCAGAGGCAGGCGGCGGTCTCGCGCGGCCGCTCGGTTTTCTCCTCTCTCTCTCTCGGAATCCTTCCAAAGAAAGGGTCGCCGTGATTGATTCCGAGCGAGCGAGGCTCCGGGCACGCGCGGCCGCGTGCGTGCAGGGTCCTCGCCTTCTCTGCGAGCGTGGCGGCGGCGTGGTGTATGCGTCGCAGACGATCGGGGCGGACGGACAAACAGGTCACAACAACGGGAACGGGACAGTGTCTGTCGACCGGAATCAGAATCTTGGCAGCCTAGCACTAGCAGAGGTCTTTGCCCACCACGTGTGACCAGGATGCCGCCTCCTCTTACGTTTCTCCACGTGACCAGGGTCCTATATGCTGCACTGCTACGTGTTTCTGTGGTAGGTACAGAATATTCAACTATAGATATCCCAGCAGAAATCTCCCGTTAATCCCACCAACAAAACCCGGTCCAAGAGTGTTGTGGTGTTTATCATTTAGACAGAATATTCTTTAGCTGGAGTAGTTATTTTCGTCGACACGAGGCACATGTAGTGACTTCGTCAATCTCAAGACCTAATCCACCGGGTCAGTCTTTCGAAGGTGCTCATATGGGTAGAGTGTGTGTGCGTGTGTTCATAGAGTTAAGTGTGTGCACGTGTATATGAGCGCTTGCGTTGTATTGTGTTTCTTAAAAAAAACACTTGTCCCAATAGTCTTTTTTTTCTAGAAAATTCTTTTTACGAAAAATGAAAACATACACATACACATACACATACATATACTCACCCCTATAAACGTGCCCCACTTAAATTGTATACTCAACATTTCAAGCATGTACTGTTCAAAATAAGAAAACATGTCCATGTGTGTATCCTCCTATTCCTACAACAAAACTCTTGTACCAATTAACTTTTTTTTGACGAGATTTAACTTTGGAAAACCCCTCCAAATAAAGGAGGAGAAAAAACCACGGGCGTCAGTCAGCAATATTTCACTATGATCGGGTGAGATTACAAACGTCTGTAATTTACAACTTACGACTTATCCAACCGACGTCTTATAAGAGGTATATATGGTGGCATAAACCTAGCTCGGCTGCAGTCCGACCCAGAAAACAACTCGTACCGGGACGTCATAACTCATAAGCAGACCTTTATCAGTATATACGAATTTGGATCACCATAAAACAACAAATAACCGATGTCTCGTTTGGCAGACATCTCTATAATTGTGGAATTCAATCGGATGAATACCTAATGTGTTTTCCTATCATGAAATACGAAACATCATTCCAAAGAAATGATGGAACCAACAACATTAATTTCATTTCCCCCCAAAAAAGCTGAAATGAGGGCGAGGTCTACATGTTTTCGATGTCCGACAACTGCATCAAATGATTGTTTGGGTTGAAAGATTATAATAACATAGGAATAAAATCATAATAATAGAAAAACTTATAATATATGTCATTTGATTTCATTTAGGAAAAAACACGGTATGTTTTATCAAGGATTGTGTTACCATAGTTGTTACAGAAAGAGATAAATGTGTTTATCAGGTTGGACCCATGGGAAAAATTTCTACGAAATTAATGCAAATTAGACCAAACAATACCCCTAGTTTTCTAGATGACATTTTTTTCTTGAGGACAAGTCTTCCAGGAAGACTTTGTTGTCACGCTTTTTGAACTTTCTACAAAAAAAAGCTTGGCCATTTGGCATTTGGTCTATAAAAAAGTAGACCGCCATGAGTTCGTATGGTTTCAAATCCTTCAAACCACAAGAACAGAATCCTCCAAAAAATTACAATAGTACAATTTAATTTGTAAAACCAAAAAAGCCCCCAACAAAGTATTCCTTCCGGCGGACGGTGCGGCTGGCTGCGTCACTACTCGCAAGAAGCAAGATGAGATTCCTTGTTCCTGCTGCGATGGAAACGTCTCCTCCTGCTGCTGACCTGGGTGCAAAGGGCTTTATATCTTTCGGAATGTCCAAAGTATCGCTCATGTTAGCTGAAAGTCGGTGCCGAAAGCTCATGTCGACAGTGCGGCGTCTCGCTTCCTGCCCGGCCCGGCGCATCTGTCCAACAGTATTGTATGTTCGGTGTAGCAGTTGGCGTTCAAAGCAGGGGGAGTTTCTTCTCATGCACACGGATGCAACCGGGCTAACTACCTGATCTTCATCAACTTTTGCAACTATCGGCTTTAGTCTTGTTATCAGATGAAAGGTGGCCACTTTATGTCTAGAAACTAATTTCATCCGAGTAGTCAAGAAGGTGAGGGTTCTATATGTTGCAAAGAAAACTGCATCAGAAAGACAGTCGCAACTAAACAGGTCCAGTAGACCAGCTTTTAGCAATCCAACTACTGTAACACTGTTACAGTAACAGCACCGCAGAACGTAGAATATTATACAGCGTAGCCGAGTCTGAAGTGCATCTCGTCTCGCCACAATAGAGTTCTAAGAAACATATGGGGGCAATAACATCCAGAAAGGCAAAGCTGGTTTAGATTGGTCAGAAGTCAGAACACTTCGGATCCCACTGCTTTCACCATCCAGTTGTTAAACTTTACAGGAGAAAGAAAATAATTTACTTGAGCAGATAACTTCACGCTGACAGGTTCGTCATCCAAGCTGTTAAATTTACAGGATCAAATAAGCTTTACTTGGGGAGATAACTTAAACAATACCCATTGGTTCTTCAGGTTCTTTGATCCTTGCACCACGGGAATCCTTCCTTTTCATTATAACTTTGCTTCTTTGCAATGTTAATCTGGAAATCTGGATCATCCTTCTTCTGGGTGTCTTTGAAGCACTTGGCCTTCTCTTAGGTGTCAGGCTTCCAGTATGTCCACTGTTCTTCACGGGTGTCCTGTCAGCGTACACTTCGTCTCCACAAAGATGACTGAAGTGATGGCGAGGATTCAGGTAATAGTATGAAGTGCTCACGAGTCCTACAACACCTGACGGACGCACTGTCTGCATGAAATCCTCTAGCTCTGCAAAACAAGCATGGTCGGAGTATGGCAGAGCATAAGAATCCTTCCCAAATAGCTTCGGTGGTGACAAGGGATCATAGTCCATTCCTATTGTGCCTATGCCCGACACTTCCTCTTTGCATCCGTTATACTTTGCTGGTGATTTACCACTTGACTTGGCCTTTCCTTCACTGCTTCTCCATAGCCAAGGGATGGCCGAAGGCATGATTCCTATAGTTGGACATACTGTGTTCAAAGCTTCAAGATTCTCAGTTGTCAAACTGTATCTTGGAACAGCACGGACCCTGGTCAAGCTGGTCTGAGTGGTGAAGATCTCCTGATTGTCATCAATGCCTAGAAGGTGCATTGTCAGTAGGCGCTGGGGCCAGACCCAAATCTGACGAGGAAAGTGAGGCGGAGGAAATACTTTAGCCTCCAGAAGATCAATGTGTGGTGTTTATAAAGCAAATACAATGGCAATGTGTGTATCAAAGTTATGACAGCTAAACAGAATTTTAGATTAGATGGACTGAGCAGGGGTCAGAGCTTAACAGTGATACTGAGCAAGTTTACGTTGAGTAACAGAACAACATTAGGAAAACAGATAATAGGCATAAGAGCTTAACACTGATACTGAAGCAAGTTCATGTTGAATACTAGAGGTAGTACGTCAAGGAAAAGAGTCTCCGCACCTTCGTTTGTAGTGCTCTCGATATGTGAAGCAAGAGGTCTTCTTTTCCAAGGGTGGCAACACCAATAATAACTTCATGATCAGGATGAGCCCTAATAACATCAACCATCTGCACCAAACACCAAGAAAGTACTAATATAGAACGTCCAGTCTGGCATGATGGATAACACAATGGTCACATACAGCACATTCAGTACAGAAACTTATGCATAGGCAACCTGCATACAAGCAGTAAATGACGTCTTATTGCGGGTAAATTATTTAGCACTAGAACTCTAGTCTATCAGAACATCCACCCCATCTACAGTAAAATAAGAATTAGAACAGGCAGGACAGCTAATGCTGAACATGAGGAAGTAAAATAGCTTGTCAACCAAATATTTGTCCAGTTAGTCTTTGGGCCATTGGAGATGCAGCTGCAGAAAACAATGTATGCCACTGGTGAAATTGTATGAGTTGCTTTGTGTGATGCGCTGAATCTACTGATGTATCAGCAGCAGAAATTAACTAGGGATATAATGGTTGAGATTGAAAACGAAGAATGGACATGGAAAACTGCATACAGAAGTGTATCTGCTCATTCCGGGAACTACACCAAAAGAACGAGACCGCCCCCCTACACTGTTTTCCATATGGATCCTAAGTTAAGGTAAGGTATAATAGGCATTGAACTGTTTTCCATAGGGATCCTAAGTCAAGGTAAGAGTGCACTGCTGGGAAGAACATTCAGACTGCACCATTGCGCCTACAGCACGCGCATTCGTGGCATTTACCACGGTTTGGCTGGAGTGAAAACGTTGCATACACAGGGCAGAAATTGGCACAATCGATGGAAGCAGAGCAACCCTGACCTGTTGAGCGACGACGCGACGCGGAGGGAAGTTGAGCGAGGGGTGGCAGTAGGTGTTGTCCATATAGAGCACATCCACGCTATCCCCTGCGAGAGCTTCCAGAAGCGCCTTCTTGGCGGACCGCGCCTTGTCGCACCCCAGCTCCCACCGGAAATCCCCAGTGTACAGCCTGCACCCGAGGTCGCCGCGGAAGAGGTACATGAGCGAACCTACACACACACAGGACGCCAGCCCAAGCACGGATCAGATCAGCAGATTTTACCGAGTGCTGTACAGGCGAGCAAAGTAGCAAGGGTTTGGGAGAAACTGGTACCTACCGGGGCAATGGAGGGCGGGGATGGCGGTGACGTGGAGGGAGACGGTGCGGCCGGAGATGGGGGAAGTGAGCGAGAGGGAGGCGGAGCCGCCGGGGGCGATGGGGCGGAGGAGGGAGGCGTCGATCCCCGGGAAGCGGGTGGGGAGGAGGCGCGCCGTGACGGGGGAGCAGTAGAGCGGGCCGTGGCGCCACCCGCCCGCCGCGCCCAGGCCGCCGGTGTGGTCCTGGTGGAGGTGCGTCAGGAAGTAGACCCGACTGCCGCCGCGGAACTTGTCCACGGACACCAGCCCTTCGTCCATGGCCGCCGCTTCGCCGGTCGGATGCGCCGCCGCCTGCGCCTCGCGGATTTGGGCGCTTTTCGGAGGGGAGAAGAGGAGACGCGCGCCAAAATGAAAATGCGCCTGCACACCTCCTTCTACAGTACATTAAAAAAAGGAATTTATGTACACAAATTTCGTGGGCAGATTGACGCGCTGCCATTTTGAGATGTGCTCATCTACAAAGCCCCTAATTCATAACAAAAACTCCTAATTCAGTATTTTAAGTGTTGTTAAAAACAAGGGGCTCGATACTCTCGTTTCAAAAACCTCTCTTAAAATTTGCACATTTGCAGACTGCCTTAACATTTGCAGTTGATCTTTGATATGATTTGTCATTCCTATCTATCCGACCATGAAATGGATTTGGATTTGAAATTTTGTGTAGCTATAGATGCACCCCCTTGTTTCAAATTATAAAATGTTTTGGCTACTTCAATGTGGACTAAATACAGTCTAAAATGAGTGAATCAACACACTAAAATACACCTAGATAGATACGAATCAAGAAAATGCTAAAAAAAGTCTTATATTTAGGAACAGATAGTCTATATCACAAAATGTTTTCAGATTTTTTCCGCAATTTTATACCTACTGTTTTTTCTGACCACTAATTATCAAAATACATGATGGAAGTATGTTCAACATGGTATTTATTCTGACACAAACCTGTCTGTCTTACAAACATTACAAACATGTGCAACAAACTGCATTGTCTATCCAGGCATACATGTACAAAGGCCGAAAACTAGAGAATAATACAACACACAATACATCAGGAAGCCTGGACCTACAAATAAGAGAGATTCGTCCAGCATAAACATACAGGTCGTGCACACAGGAATAATCCAGTGTGCTTGCACTCGACAACATAAACGCCTCGCAACGCAAACCAACAAAGACACCCGAGACTCGGGAGTCTAGTACTAAGTCAAAATGCAAAGCCTGGACTAGTGACAGCACTCATGACTCATGCAGTGGATACAGAAGTTGCGTCACTCGGATACACAGGGATCACCTAGGTACAAGCCTCATGTATTCTTTGCGCTCCAGTTGTAGGCCATTGCCTCAAGTTTCTGCAGTGAAGCAAAAGGTGAGTAAGATCCAGTAGCAACATATGCTGGAAAGCCAACTTATCAAGCACGTTGGTAGCAAGTGGTCAGGTTAAAGTACGAGTTTCAAACGAAACAATGTATACAGGTGCATTCGGCCTACTGCATACAGGGGGCTCAAAGCTCTTTAATATGATAAGAAACACCAACAAGAGAACATATACAGGGCCCTTATTAAAGGTAACAGTGTAAACTAATAAGGACAGAAAATATGAGTAAGCTCAATTCGCTCCAGTAGATAATTAAATATCACATATGAATGACAGACTAATGTTCACAAGGACCAGATCGTCTTCTGAATGCCGAACTTTACCCTACCAGTATGTTGCCAAAACTACGGGTTCCTCAAAATCTCAGGTTCTAATTAAAACTTAGTACTTAACGTATCCTAGAAATTTTGCAGTTTATAGTATGAATTTCCTTAATAAGAGCCTTATTAATTTATTATTACACTCGCATAGTTCGCTGCAACCAAGTGTGGCATGCTACATGCTACACATTCTGTAGCTTATGTCAGAGGTTGTTCCACTTGCCAGCCCACAATGGTAAGTGAATCTTTTTTGGCTGTTGCAAGTTATAAGGGCCAAAAAAGTGTGGACAAACCCCTGGTACCATGTCATTTGTTCCAACAACTGAATGCGTATATTGAAACCAACACACGAAGAAATTCAACTACAATGTTCCAATCAATAATCTGTGGATGATGAAGTGTGGTGTGAAGCAAAAACTGAGAGAACAGTAGTTACAGAAGGTTTATAAGAGATACGAACGGAAGTAACAGATGCCCAAACGGCAATCAAGAAAGGGTGATCTGATCCCTTTGTGACATAAGAGAAAAAAATGCAGTAATGCTCCATCCATTTCATTTTATAAAGGTGTTCAGTTTATCAATATTGCTTCACAATATACAAGACATGCACTTGAAGTTGCTCATCAACCTTCATTTCCCTATTTTATTGCATCTTCTCTAAGTAACACTATCACCCACTATTCATGACTCTAAGGAGTCTAAGAAACGATAGCAATAGCGACATAGCGTGGTCATCTTCTATTGTCCTTCTCTTGACTTTATGAACATCTTAAATGTTCTCAAATTATGCATAGTACATTGAAATGGGTGGTGTTCTACGAAATAAATAGGTCAAAATAGAGCAGGAGAAAGTATAGAGATATCAACACAGGACAAATATCGATCTCAGATTCAAAAGCCTGAGTTCATTCTAACTATAGCGGTCCAAAAAGAAACCTTCAAAACAGCAACTCTTATATGTTAAAAATGAATTACATGATAAGCTGACAATTTTTTTCAAAGTTTAGGCAGCCTAAATCTTTCAAAAGAGATACTCCCTCCTTGTCAAAATGTAGTGTATATTAGATTTTGTAAAAGTCAAATCATGTAAACTTTGACCAACTTTATATAAAAAAATACAACATCTAGAATACCATAGGAATCATGAAGTAAATTTTCATATGGTATACATTTAGAAATTCAGTATCGTAGAAATAGATAATTTTCTCAATAACTTGGTCAAAATTTAAATTTACACAGTTTGATTTATAAAAATCTCATATTCAGTATCGTACAAGTTCACACAATTTTTTTGCATAATTGCAAAGTAACTCCGTGGAGCTTTTAACAACAGGTAATTAATACATGAAGCTAAAAAAGTCCAATATTCAAAATTCACCTGATAATAAGCATATTAATTTGGGTAAAATATAAGCATGTGTTATTTGAATTTTAGCACTGACGAGGAACTTCGAATACAACCGGATCATGTTGTAAATGAATAAAATGAGCTTCCACATCTGAAAAACACCCAAATTAAATCGGAGAAAAAGGGAAATGCAACTAATTACATATATATACATAATACACTCTTTTTTCAATGAAAAATACTAATTGTGTATTAAAACTGTTATGGTTGCATTAAAAATACTACTAAGACCTAATTATTTATGCAAATGATAATTCTTTTAGATTCAATTACCCGATAGAAACATATGACCAGCAGACAAAATAACACATAAAAGGAAAGTCTCACGTGTAAATATTTAACCATAATATAAATATTGACGCTACAACTTTTAATTGCATCAACTAATTCCTGTGAATGCACTGGTCATCTCATGTGCTAACTCTAGACAGCTACAATAACAAACTGAGCAAAAGTCCCTCCTTGCCCAAATGTTTCCGCACCATGTAAAACATTAAGAAATACTCTCCTTGTACAATTGCATGCACAAGCATAAAAACTGAATTGTACTAACCCTGTGCCATGTCCTTCAGGACATTGGCACGGTCTCCAGTGTGACATTTTGACCATAGATTTCTTTGAAAATATTTTTTTTACTAAATTATAATACAAAAGTATTTGATGATGTATCTGGTAGCATCAATTTGATGTTGCCAATGTTTGTAATTATTCTACATTGACATCCCAACCAGAAAATGTTTAATGACGCTGATTCTAAAATAAAATGTATTTCGACAAGGCAGGGGTAAGAAACAACTATAGATAGCATCAACAAATATGGTTCAAGTGTGTGGCAGCAGAGGAATTTGATCCGCGTCTATTTAAGTTTATGACAACTGAGAAATTCATTAGTTTCATATTCCTTCTTAAATATCAGTACATTTTATTATTCATTTGCAACTCTAAGAGCACTGTGTAACCTTTAGTAGTAAGAGAGTATCGGCAATAATACCATTTCTGCATTTCCTACAGCAGCTCAGAACAGTTATGCAGATTAACAAATTAAGCAAAAACTACAGTTGCTAGAGAAAACTCAATCAAACCCGAGTCAACAAGACTAGCGCATCAAGCTTGTCACCACCATTACAATTTAGACATGTTCTATACCTGGTTTTGTTCTATACCATTTACTCTGTAGTAACTAGTAAATCACTTCATCTAGAACTAAATAATCAATCAATCAGCATTCGGGGTCACACAAAACTGCGGAGATGAGGCAAAGCTAGAGGGCAGACCTTTGTGTGCGTCAGGCGCATCATGATACACCGGCTCATCCTCAGGCACAGTGTGCAGCTCCTCTGTGGCTGCTGCCGCGGCCGCCGCCTCCCAGGCGACACCTGCAGGGTCATCCGGGAAGCGAACGACCACCACCGGGCAGAAGCAGTGATGCACGCAGTAGTCGCTGACACTCCCGAGCCTCCCGTTCCCGCCCTTGCGCGACGCGCCGAACCCGCGGCTCCCCATGATCATGGCGGACAGGCCGAGTCGCTCGGCCTCGAGGCAGAGGCGCTCCTTCATGTCGTGGTCCTTGACGACGTGGATCTTGAAGGGGATCTGCGCGGCGACGAGCGGCTGCGCCAGGTCCTCCGACTTGGTGGAGGTGAAGGCGTCGAAGTCCTCCTCCCGCTTCTTCTGCAGCTCCTCTGATGAGGCGGAGGCGGAGGCGGGGGCGGGGGCGGAGGGGGCTTCGTCGTCGGTGGAGGGGGCGACGGAGACGGGGATGGAGCCCCAGTCGGCGCCGTAGAGGACGGATGTGGGGCGCACGTGGAGGAGGAGCACGGCGTCGCCCGGGCGGAGGTAGTTCTGCACGGCCCAGCGGACGGCGTAGGCGGACTCGTCGGAGAGGTCGACGGCGATGCCGATGCGGCGCTGGGAGGCGGCGGCGTTGGCGCCGGCGCCGGCGAGCGAGGAGAAGAAGTAGCGCGGGGAGGAGGGCTGGATCGCGGCCGCCGCCTGCGCCGCCGCGAGGCGCACCGGCGGCAGCGCCGGGGACGGCATCTCCGACGGTGAGGAGGGGTTCGCCGCCATGGTCGGGGAGGCTCGCGAGCTAGGGTTGATGCGCGAACAGGAACAGTCGGAGTTCTCCCGGTGGTGGTTTGATCGGAGGCGAGGTGATTGTGGTGGTGGGTTTGGGGTTTGAAATGGTGGGGAGAATCGAGAGAGCGAACCTCTTGGGTCTTCCCCTTTTCTCCTCCTCCTCCTTGGCGACGCGACTGGGAGTGGGAGCTCTGTGATTTGGGGGAGGAACACGTCAATGGGCAATGGCGTCGCTTTTTTTGTTTCGCTTTTCCTAATCCTTGTCGTGCTCCTCCTAATCTTCCATCTGTATGGAATTCTGGATGGTGCTCACGTTGGCCTACCAATATACCATTGACCAATCTTCCAAACCGTTTGCTTACTGGCATAAACCACTTCAAAGCCTTAAACTCCAACAATCCTAATTGGGAGCATATGCTCCCAACTTGCAGTTTTCGAGAGCTGGCTTCCAACTTGAAGCTAAGGATGCCAATGAGTAGGATATGAGGTGGGTAGAGCAATATCATACCCATATTCAATGGGTACAAAACTCTACTCATACCCGTATCCATGGGTGTGAAACTTTACCTGTATCCATACCCGTTGGATATCAACGGTAGATTAAATAGTGCACAGTGTTATATATAATTTTACATTCAGTTTTGTATAACCGTCGAATTACTCCATCAATGCAACTCATTGTTTTTTTCTCCAAGTCACCGCTAAAAGTTTGCTAGAACCACGACGACTTGGCGCCGCTCGTCGATCCTTCTTGTCCTCGTTTTACGCCGCCACAACTCGTTCTGTCGACGGCACCACTATCTTCCTCCCTGCCCCCCTCCTCTCCAATGCTGGCCCATTTTGTCAACTAATTTATTTATGTGACTGTTGATTCGTTATTTATTGTTACTCAATAGGTTACAGATGGCGATGCTATAACATCATTTGACGATGTAAGAGTACGACAACCTCACAGCCGTTTTCTATATTTATATTATTGCTGGATAATCAATTATTTTTTCATATTCAAGAGAAAACATGAGTATATTGATAAAAAATGGAAATAAAGATAAGGCCAATCATTTTGGTGCTGCTGGTAACACCATTCTATTGTTAGACATGTCACATGTGTCCAACACCATTTAAAATGTGTCCGATTTAAGGGTCTCGGACAAAAAAGTTAAATTGTCGAAGGAGACGCTTTTTTTAAAATAAAAAACTTTGAAGGAGATGCTCTCAAAGTGTCGGCCGACAAAATTGCATATAACACCAATGTTTGGTGACAAAGTTGAACAAAACACAGAATCAAAACAACTTTTGCGGCTAGCCCCAACTTTTGATGTAATATGTTGCGGCAAGCCCAAATGAATGTCTTAGTGTACTTAACAACTGAGAAAATTACACACAACACCAATGTTTGGTGATAAAGTTGCACAAAATACAGAAATAAAATTATTTTTGCGATTAACACAAAATTTTGATGTAATATGTTGTAGCTACACCAAATAGATATCTTATGACTCTTAACAACGTATCTTAACAATGTTTTGACAAAGTGAGGCTTTTATTTTATATAGCATAAGTCAATTCTAAAAAATAGGTACCACAACTTCATGATAATTAAAAAATTATATCAAGGTGGTTGGTTATTTGTGGGGCTAGATTTATCGTACATGTATTGTTTATACATTTATGTGTCATATTTTAAATGCTAAATGAAATTTTAGATACCATTATAAAAATATAGAAAAAATATGTCTACTTTGTTTTATCGTACAATTATGTTGTACATTTTATAAATGTGATATATATTATAAAATATTGGCCCTATTTGTTAGGTAATTGTTAAGTACACTAAGATATTTATTAGGCTAACAGCAACATATTACACCAAAAGTTGGGGCTAGCCGCAAAAGCTGTTTTGATTCTGTGTTTTGTGCAACTTTGTCACCAAACATTGGTGTTGTGTGTAATTTTCTCGTGTCGGCCTAATAGACATCGTAGACTATAGTTTTCGTGGGATGTCAGCTCGATCAAGAAAAGTACGGAGTATATGTTGATTTTGGTCAATGGGCGCACAGGCTTCCCCATCTTTCCTGGTTGCTGCCTGCCAGTTCATGAACCTACACACCCCATTGTACGCGTTCACTGAACAGGATAGCATTTGGGATGAGGCCGTTGACTGGCCGTGGTTCCCAGCAGCTTCCTCGGAGTATGTCAATAGCAACAACAGTTCGGGAACCAAATGATAGACCTTCCACGACAAGCATATCAATTACGTCACTCCTAAATCATACTCCTAAATTAATTGACTCATATTTAATTTAAGTTATACTAAATCCGAGTCAATTAATTCAGAACGAAGGGAGTATGTGGTAAGGGTCTATG
The DNA here is from genome assembly GCA_026929855.1 of Poa annua. Classification (NCBI taxonomy): domain Eukaryota; kingdom Viridiplantae; phylum Streptophyta; class Magnoliopsida; order Poales; family Poaceae; genus Poa; species Poa annua. Next base: position 115,359,004 of record CM049428.1, on the reverse strand, counting down.
CTCTTGTCTCACCCCTAATTACGCATGTCGGTGTGTTGTAAAATCTGTATAAAAAAATTTACCGGAAACAATGTAAACCCAACAATGCAGAGGCTAGGGCGCCCTTTTCTTAAAAAGAAAATCCAACAATGTGGTAGGGTCTATGGTAGCTTGTGGAGCCGGGCTCTTCTCGATTTGAAATTGTCGATTTTAATCTCCCCGATTATTTCATAATTAATGAACATGTGAACAATGCAAACAACTTCCTCCAGATGGTTCCAGATGGTTAGGGCGCAAAATATGCGAACATTCCTTTGATTTTTGCAAGGACTACGGAATTTTCCTGGTGTCTTCCGTTCCATACACCGCTGGTCCTTCAACAACCATTAGAGTATCTCTGTTTTGCACAAAACAAACACCACATCTGATACTGACCTTAAACTTTTTAAAGCTTGCATGCTGAACAACACAACCTTTACAATCACACGTTGGGAGGCCGACTTGACGGTGTTAATTATATCGCGTGAGGCGATAATCATCGGGTCGCATGGCGTTATTTACCTGGTGGGAGGGAATATTCAGAACGCGTCGATAATCTTCAGGTGGCGAAACTCGTCGGAGTCCTGCCGTCTTCCGTCAAACTAACCGGAATTGCTGAAAAGTAAATCGAACGACTCCTGGGGCTTCGTCCAAGCCAGCTAGGACCCCGGGGCCGAGCTAGACTTTAAGCTAGACTTTAAATAATCTAAGTGGCAGAAACAAGTATGTGATTGAAAAGTCACAAATTTGAAATGATAGAGGAATAGCTAAGTACCTATGCTTGTCACGTACATCATATACACATAACGGGCCCGATTAGGCTTACAGATGTGAACTACTCATCATAATTATGTTATTTTATTTGCACGCACATGTCTAGTTACATCATCTATGGTATGTAGGTGAATCTGTAGGCATATATGAATGACGATGTGCCACTTTGAGGGAGCACGATGGTCATTAACGGCCTTACAGTCAGCAACCGACTGGTCCATCAACTGAAGAACACAAATTAAATTGTCAACACAATCACATACCTTGGTATCTCATTAAAAATATTGATAATTGGCAATCACATACATTTGACAAATGCAAAGATAATAATATCATGAACGTGGATTTTGTACAGACACGCATGGGTATGGGACATATCAAAACCATTCATTCCGTTCTCGAGATTCACGTATGTAACTTTTTAATTTTATTATGTCTTGTCCGTATATAGTAGAAAAGGTACGATCAAACAGTGTACAAAGTGCAATGTACAGTTTTCATTTCTTTCTCTCTCCTCTCGTGATCCGCTCCTCCCGTCAACATATCTTCCACGTCGCCGCCCCGGGTTTCCTCTGGCCCTCTCTCTCTCTCTCTCTCTCTCTCTCTCTCTCTCTCTCTCTCTCCTCTGGTCTGCTCCTCTTCCCGGCCGCCGCACCGGTGGTTCTGGAGGACGGAGAACGAGGTGGTGGCCGGCGGCGGGCTCGAGTCGCGCGTGTCGATGATCTACTTCGGCGGGCCACCGCTGGCGCAGAGGATTGCACCGATGCTGGAGCTCTGCCTACCGCTGCCTGAGCCGAGCGACTCCATGCGTGCACCACCGCTGATCTCTGCGCCCGGAGGTGGCCGGGGATCGAATCTTGGCCGCAATGGACGGGACGGGTCCGAGCACGTCCCCAGAGCTGATGGTGGCGGCGGGCAGCACACGGCCAACATGCTCCAGGCGCTCTCGCTCATCTCGGATGCGCTCGACTCAGCCCAATCCGCCGGGCTGGAGATGGTGGCGGACTGGGGGCCGACGGCGGTGGCTGGAGAGGAGGGGCCGGCCCTTGACCTGCAATGGGCAGGAGATGGCGGCGGCTGGAGGCCGGCGGCCGTTGACCTGTACAGAGTTGGAGATGGCGGTGGACTGGAGGCCACCGGCGGCGGCGGGCTGGAGAGGAGGGGCTGGCCGTTGACCTGCAGGGGGCTGGAGATGGCGGCGGGCTGGAGACCTGTACGGGGCGATGGCAGCAGGCTGGATAAAAGGGGTGGCCACTGGCCGTTGACTTGCACCGCCGCGACGCAGAGAAGGGCCACGGGAGGAGGGTACAGAAAGAGAAGGAGAAGAGAGAGAACAACGTTGAGCAGTGATAGACGTGTCCTTTATGTTACATCAAAGTACATTTCCAACTATTCAGAAATGCAAAGAAAACTAAAATCCATTTCTCTCCCCTCCTTTTTCTCCGAATCTCAAAGCATGGACAAAATGTTCAACGGACATGATAGCTACCACACCCGTGTGTGTGCATGTAAAAAAACATTTTCGTAATATCATAAAGTTTTTAAAAACAGACTGAGTTTGATTCATGAGCAGCGGTGCACGGGCCAACGATTTAAGCACATGACGAGTTCAATTCACCTAATCTAATCCAGATATAATCTCTTCGATGGCAGCAAAAAAATGTCGAGAAGAATGGTTGGTGGCTATGACTATTTTTCTTCTTCCAAAAACTATTTTTCTTCTTCCAAATAGTGAAGGGAGGGTTGGTGCAATCTATGACAAAAAAAAAGTACTCTCTCCGTCCGTCTAGATACATCTTCTTTTTTAGAGACTTGACACACTTATTTGTGGATGAAGTGAGTAGGAGTAGCACCAAAACGTTCTTTTCACGATTTTTTTTGAGGTAGCTCTACTTTTCTTTTTGTGAGGCAACTGGTTTTTTTAGGGATGCAATTGAGGTCTACCTTTTTTAAGGGGAGACAGCTTGTTCTCGTTCGACTGTGCTGCTGGGCTGGTTCTTGGCCCAACCCAAGTGCCCATCTCCTGCAGTGCGGCATCATCTTCGACCGGGCCCGGCTGGGTCGGTCACGCATCTCCCCGTTCCACAGCGCGCCGGCGGCGAGGCGATGGCGTCGCGGAAGCTCCTCTTCGGCCTCACGGCGGCAAGGCGAGTCGGCTCTCGCGCCCCCGTACTCATATCGGCCTCGCCCCTCCCGGAGACCTCCACTTCCGCCTCTCACGCAGCCGACGCCGCGACGAGGCTGTCGGGTGAATCGCCGTGGGCGCTGCTCTTCTCCTACAGGGCCTTCTCGTCGACGCGTCCGGCGCAGCATACCGCCGGAGATGCGCCCAACCCATCTGCAGTCGACTGCAGGTTTGTTTCTCGTCCTTTGAGCTCCTTGTTGCATTCATATCTTCAGTATTCGCCTTCTGCATAGTTTCTGCTTTCTTGGATAATTTGGCGCGTTGGAAAATGGGGAAAATTATAAATCTTATGGTGACGGCAGATTAATTAAACAATTTGTCTCGTGATTTTGTGGCCATTGCTGTCCAGCTCTTCTGCGAACCCCAAACAGAATCTCGAAGGATCAGACATACTTATTTTTCGCTACAAGATGCTAGGGCTTAGCTATAGTGGGTATTTTAGAAGCTACTGCTCTGGCTAGAGCAAGTAAATGTGCATGCAAATGGTGCAATGTGGAAAGTTGAGCCAAACAATGACTGCAAAGTTTAGGGCAGCAAAATCTGTTTTTCTTGGATATCCGTACATGCTTTGTTATGCCACATTGGATAACTGGCTATTGCGTCTGTGTTCATGGAACAGGTCGATAATGCCAGAGGACAAGTTTCATAAATTAGCAGATGATACGATACAGGATTTACTTGAAAAACTTGAGGTAATGGATTTGTCGATAAGCTCTTCATACCTTGATACTTCGGTGGAAGCTTTGCTAAGATGTATATCAGTTCAACCTTTATCTTTGGCTAACATCGCTCTCTGTTTCTTGTTCAGGAATATGGTGATTCTCAGCAGATGGAGGGCTTTGACATAGATTACGGGGTTAGTTATAGTGAAATGTCATGTAATCATGCTAGTTTCACTATTTTTCACTTTTTGGGTATTAGATCACTGATATTGTTTTGTTTATTTCCCTGAATTTTAAGAATCAAGTTCTAACATTGAGGCTAGGAGATTTGGGGACTTATGTTGTAAACAAGCAAGCACCAAACAGACAAATCTGGCTATCTTCCCCTGTGAGGTATGGTCGTGTTATCTTATTTTCTGGTCAGTTGATTGTGTGTTCTAAGTACCTGAATGTGGTCACATTATTATCTTATCATGGTATGCATTCCGTACTTTGAAGCTAGACTTGCTATTATGTGGCACTGATAATTGTCGAGGATAGTTTACTCAATCAGCACCTTTTAAATTTAAGAAGAGTGTATATTTATATTCTATTATTTAAATACTTAACCTATTTTTAATATGCTTAGATATCAAACTGTATAAGTTAAGCTGTCCATCACCCATAAGCTCGTCATTTTTTATTTTGTTTTTGACGTGTCTTCAATCTTGACTTTGTTATGTGTTGATTCTTATCTGAAAGAGCTGTCTATATTATGCCTGCAGTGGGCCTGCTAGGTTTGACTGGGATGCAGCAACACACAGTTGGGTTTATAGGCGAACTGGAGTAAATCTCATGCGACTGCTAGAGGAGGAGGTCGGCGAGCTCTGTGGCACCCCAGTAGATCTTTCGTAAAAAGAAAGGAAAATGCGACATATCTAAGTTTGACAGGGCATACGATATATTGGTGATGTACGAATGAGATGGCACCTTTTAATATGTTGATCCTGGGGAGTAAACCAAAACAATTGTTGTATGTTAAACCTTTTCACTGTGTGCTTATATGGGTTCCTTAATAAGTGTCTGCCTTTTGTCGATGTGTTGTTTTGAACCGTTTGCTTGAAAAAAATATGAGCTTTGTAAGTGTGATGTCCAGACATTGTGTGTTGGTACTTCCATAAATACTATATCAGCTAGACGCTTATGTTTCATCAGGAGAGGAGTACATAAGCACTCTGGATCTATTTATTGATGTATTTCACTCTTTTCTATTTTATGCAAATAACAAGTATTTGTTGGTGAAGTTATTTGTGATCTGCAAGTATGCTGTCCAGAAATCGTGTTTTGGTACTTCCACAAATTGTATGACGAGCCAGACTTTTATGCTTCATCAGGACTCAGAAGAGGAGAGCACAAAAAGATCTATGTCGTCATAGAATCTCTATATTCTACGTATGCAAGTAACAAGTATCAAACTACATCAGCATTCAAACATCCTATGTGACTCTTCCTCCATCAGCTCAGGGCTCAATCTAACCATGAGAACGCAGAACTCCATTTGATCCAGGACGCCGTCACCGTCTACGTCCCCCTCCCTCATCATCTCCCGAAGCTCTTCGTCCCGGAGCTCACCGAGGCCCAGCGCAACCGAGTTCCTCTTCAGGCTCTGGAAGGTGATCTTGCCGGTCCTGGAGTCCATGAGCAGCTGGAACCCCTTGCAGAGCTCCTGGATCAGCCCCTCCGCGCCGAGCTTCCTCGCCATCGACGGCAAAAAGTCCTCAAACTGCACCGAGGAGCCCTTATCAGCGCCCATACCACACTCGATCCACATCGACGAGGACGAAGATCGAAGAATGAAGTAGACGGCCCTGTTTGCAACAGTGGTAAATGAAGAATGGCAATGAGAGGAGAATGATGTGCGCTTAAATAAGGAAGGGGGTGGTGAGGCGAGTCCATGAAGTTCTCGGAAGCAGTCTCCCCATGCATGCCAGCCAAAGTACAGGCAATTGCAGGCGTCGTAGCTAGTAGCTAGCTATCTTTGGGAGGTTGCTGCGTCCGACGGTTTTTGCTTGGTTTCTGCGAAGTAGCCAGCACGGGGTAGGGAGGAAGGAGGATGCTTCTCCAGCACCGGTTGCTTGCAGGTTGTGATGTGCCGCCTTCCGCAGTACGTTTTCTCACTGAGAGTCATTAAGAAAATTGTTGGGTGATCGAAAGTGCGTTTGGGTCAATGTGTCTGATAACAACAAACAAACATATCTCGAGGAAGGTGGCAGTATTTATTTCCATTTTTTTGTCTGTCCGATAGGATCACCCAGTTCGTTGGGGGTAGTATGAAAGAAAGCGACGACATTTGGATTTGGTCATGTCACATAATTCTCAGGATATTTCCTCTCTGGTCGTTAATCCTCTGTCGTTGGTCGTCAATCGCAATGGGCACAAACTGTAGCCATCATTTAAGGCTAAAATCATGAAATTTATTTGTGATTCCATACCCAACCTGTTTGACTGTCATGAAACTGGACATGTCATTCCATTTGCAATTACAGAAAATATTTATTGTATGTTATTCAACTCATATCCGTAATCCTGACATTTTACTTGCCAAATGAAATGAAATGATGAGTGCCACGTGACCTCATTTGTTTTTGATTTGCACAAAATTTGGTGGATTAGGTTACGCTGGTCAAGAATCTTACTATTAGGTGGTGAGGTTGTGTATAATTGTGTTATCTCGGTATTGCCAAAGTATGCACCTAACATACTGTATGCCTCTTCTAGAGTATGCTTGGCAGACAAGAAGTAAAGAAGACTATTCTCATGACAGAAAGTTGAAGGAACATTTTCAATCTCAAACATATACTATTAGGTAAAATAGCCGAGACAATATTGTAAAAAACTAGTGTCGCCGCTTCTTGTCATCCCCCCCCCCCCCCCCCCCCCCGCCCCCGTCGCCGCCTTCAATGCAAGGGCAGTGAACCGTAGATCTACATTTGGACTAAAATTTCTCGTACGGTAGGTTTGTGATTTGTTGGTGACGTTGTCAGAACATTCTAGCATGGCATAAATGCCTCATGACTCATCCTCATCAATCGTGGCTGACATCTACATCAGACGGTTTCTTGTACTTCACTTTGATATGTATTGTGGTGGTGGTAACGATCATGTTATCAATTTGAATAGTAGTGGCTCATATTTGTGTTCTCAAAGATGTCTCCCGCAACATAGCGGTTTGTAGCGGTTTTTCCTTACAAGTCGCACGTCTCCCGCCATAGCTCGTTCACCTACTTTCTCACATCGGTGGAAAACTCGAGCGGTTCTTGAATCAATGAGGATAGTTCAACTTTTACATGTTCATGTTTGTGTTGTTTTATCACTATTCTAGGGTTCTTGAAACATTGAGGATAGTTCAACTTTTACATGTTCATGCCCATGTTGTTTTATCACTAATCTTGCTGAAAATCAATATGCAAAAAAGGTGTAGGTAGAGACACTGTCTTGATGCAGGTTTTACTTTTATGAGAAACATTTGAAATTCGTGTATGTTTAAGTTTTTTCAATATGATGTAAATTTGTGATGTCTTAGGTATGTTCAAATTCGAATGTATGTAGAAATGTTTTAGTATGCACATGCATTCGAATTTAGGCAAATCCAAGACATCTAATAGAGGGAGTAATGTTTTATATCACATCCTGTGTGATTCTTTCAACTTATTTGTGAAATGTCAGAAGTGACATAGAGGACCCAGTTACGAAGATGACATAGAGGACCCGACCACATGTCCACATGCAAGCAAGTTAACCACACCGGGCAAGATGAATTTACCCGTGCGCGTTCACGCAAACCCCAGCTGACGAGGAATACCCACTCGTTAAATTCAATCAGCATATTGTCAACCTCGCAGCCTGTATTTGGATAACACGTGATCGTTGTGCAACTGAAGATAACTCATATGCTAGGTGCTCCTAGTATATATACATTGTAATGGAGCCGAGGTGCCGTCACGCACCTTTGAATTGTACCATGTTGCATTACAAAACAATATTATGTTAGGACCTTTCTTTCGTATGTTCATATTAATCCATTAATTAATATATCACGGTGGACAAATTAAGTCAGGAGGAAAATGTAACACCTGACGTTGAGTCTGGTCATAGAGTCGAACAGTATATGAGAATTAAGTTTGGAAAAACAAGAGAATGGATTGGTCGAACACAATGTGGGTAGACATATAGAGGAACCTCCAGGCTCTGATGATACTGGATATCGAGTTGCCATTATTTGAAAATTATGCTATGCTTGTTTGTAGATACATATTATTGCGTTCTTGAAAAAATCTTAATCTTTAATATTTTATATGAAATCTTTCATAAATTTTCCATTTTCTTCCGAAATCCCCATCTTTATTGCACACAAACTATATCAAGATTACAAAGAGGATCCGACCACAGGTAAGCAAACCAGGCCTTTCACAATGCAACGTCCCCTCCGTTTTTATTTAGTTCACGTTCAGGGTTTTTTCAAAGTCAGACTTTTCAAAGTTTAACTAAGTTTATATGAAAAAAGATCAACGTCTATAATATTAAATATATATAGTATGGACATCTTATACAGAATTTAACGATATTAAAATTTATTGTAAATATATATATTTATATATTTGATTAAACTTCACAAAATTTGAAACGCCGAACACAACGTCGTAATTGTAAACGGAGGAAATGGAGGGAGTATACTAGCACATTAAGATTAGGAGAAATAGATACTTAAGCGACAACCTCCACAATGCATCATCTCCTAATTAAGTGGTGTACGTCTATATTTAATGCTTTTTGTGACAGGTACGTATGAGATTGGGCTGGCGCTTAGCAACATCTCTCCTCATAACTCGTAAGCTATAGTGCCACCTAAACATTTTTCCTTTTATATCGCGCTAAAAAACCGTATACTAATTTAAAGGCCTCATAAGGTGATTCGTCCGTACTCCAGTTGTCGGTCGACACAAACTCCAGTTGACCAGGAATCAAACATATTGTCAACAACCATACACAGCCTGTATTTGGGTAATCTAATCGTTGTAAAACTAGTATACACGATAGTGACGCCACGGTGTCACAACTTTTTAAATAGCACCATGTTGTATTACAAAAATAATACTATATCGATACTATGACTTGTTTTTTAGCTTTCGTATTAGGCCATTAATTAATATCACCGTGAACAAAGTCAGAGCTTTGATTCGGCCAATCGATTATAGAACTCAGGTGTTTGGCCAGAGGATTGAGTTCCCACAACAAGTGGCGTTCAGTATAGGCGTATCCAGTCCCGTAGTTTTTGCATTATTCGGAGTTTCGGACTGTGTTTTGAGTCATAAACAAACTTGATCTTGTTATAACCACATGCAGACGGCCGCGTACATAACACAACTGTAATACTCCCTATGTCGTATAATATAAGATGTTTTAGTCTTTTTCCACATTCATATATACATACATGAATCTTGACATATTTTAATGTAAACGTAAATTTAGTTTAGTATGAATCAAGACAATATATATAACATCTTATATTGTGGATCGAAGAGTACTAGCCATCGGTTCTTAACCCATCAAAGTCAGCATTGGTGCTGTACGTACCTTCCACTAGGAGTATTCTTCTCTCCGGGAGTGAAACACAGCACCTAAATTAGGTAGTGCATGTGCACTGGCCTGAAGAGTCGGATCGATTACCACACAAACCGCATGGTTCATGTGCAGCCCTTCGTTCGGACACGGCATAGTCAATTTGTATTGCAAATCATATAGATTATCAAAGCGACGATGAAAGGCGTCGTACGTTCGGCAAGTCTGGGCGGTTGCTAGCTTGGGCAGCAGCCAGCAGGGACGTTAGATTCGTATATGCATGTATTGAAATCTTCTACTCCAGATAGGGAACATTCATATTCAATATCCATATAAGAGCCCGTTGCTCTATATCTATCGGCAAGAGGTAAGACCAGAACTAAATCCAGTAGATTGCATTCCAATAGTTTCAAACAGCCCATAAAAAACACAAACACTAATGTGAATATGTAATTTAGTTTTTTACCTACTCCATCAAACAGCTGACTAATTAAACAAATTCGGTACGCTAGTAGGTGGAGAGATACTAAAATGAGAAATGATAAGTCTCAGGCTACCAAGTCGCCTGAAGGCCAGCTGTTCGGCAAAAGCCAACGCTCTCGTTCGCCAGCGAACGGGGCAAATGAAAAACTATGAAATGTGCTCAATCTGCTCTCTCGGCCTCTCACCATCCACGACCGATTCGTGAAGCGCGGTCCGCGGATTTGGAGAAATTTTAATCAGTGCCGCCCCCGCAGCTAATCATCGTCCCCACGACGATCACCACCAGTTCACCGCCCTGTGGTCAGCAAAGACATTCTCCCATGGTCATGGCCACACATATGTAGAATTGTAGATCGAGAGTGGCAATTTCGCGGCTTGGCGCGCAACCCCTAGCTCTAGCTAGAGATCGAGCCATGAGGGCGCGTGTGCTCCCTCTCCTCGGCCTAGCCCTCGCCCTCGCCGCCAGCTTCTTCTCCCCCTCCTTTGCCACCAACGACACCATCGACCTCACCACGTCCATCACCGGCAACCAGACGCTCGTCTCGGCCAGCGGGACCTTCCAGCTAGGCTTCTTCAGCCCACCCGGCGGCAGGACGTACGTCCGGTACCTCGGCATTTGGTACGCTAGCGTCCCGGACAAGACCGTCGTGTGGATCGCTAACCGCAACGACCCGCTCATCAGCGCCCCCGGCGTCTTGAGGCTCAGCCCCGACGGCCGACTCCTCATCGTCGGCCGCCGCAACGCCACCGTGTGGTCTTCGCCGCCACCCGCCAACGAGAGCCAAATAACCACGCGCGCCGTCGCCCAGCTACGCGACGATGGCAACTTCCTCCTGAGCTCGGATGGCAGCGGCTCCCCGGAGAGCGTGGCGTGGCAGAGCTTCGACTACCCGACGGACACGCTGCTCCCGGGCATGAAGCTCGGGATCGACGTCAAGAAGAGCATGGCCTGGAACATCACGTCGTGGAGGAGCCCCACGGACCCCTCGCCGGGGCTCTACACCTTCAAGCTCATCCTCGGCGGCCTGCCGGAGTTCTTCCTCTTCCGGGGCCCGGAGGAGGTGATCTACGCGAGCGGGCCGTTCAACGGGGCCGGGCTCACGGGCGTGCCCAACCTCAGGTCCCCCAACTTCGTCTTCAAGGTCGTGTCCAGCCCCGACGAGACCTACTACAGCTACGCCGTCACCGACAAGTCGATACTGTCGCGGTTCGTCGCCAACGGCACCACGGGGCGGGTGCAGCGGTACGTGTGGATCGACGGCAACTGGAGCAGCTTCTGGTACTACCCGACCGATCCCTGCGACAGCTACGCCCTGTGCGGGCCGTTCGGGTACTGCGACATGAGCGCCACCCCGCTCTGCAGCTGCCTGCCGGGGTTCCAGCCCAAGTCGCCGCAGCAATGGAACCTCAGGGAAGCCACCGGCGGCTGCGTCAGGAGCACCAATCTGACCTGCCCCGGTGGTGCCGCGGGAGCCGGAGATGGGTTCTGGCCGATGAACCGGATGAAGCTGCCGCAGGCGACCAACGCGACGGTGCACGCCGGCATGAACCTGGACGAGTGCAGGCAGACGTGCCTGGGGGACTGCGGCTGCAGGGCCTACTCCGCCGCGAACATGAGCGGCGGTGTCAGCCGAGGGTGCGTCATCTGGGCCATCGATCTGCTTGACATGAGGCAGTATCCGGCGGTCGTGCAGGACGTGTTCATCCGGCTCGCGCAGTCTGAGATCGATGCCTTGACCGCCGCAGCCGCAGGTTTGTACTTCTCTTCTCACTGGACCGAGTAGCGTCAGTATAGTTGGGTAAACATTTTTTTAATAATTTTCCTACTAATAGTACAACCATGAGCCTAGTTTGCTGGATTAATTAGGAGCAACGCAGTCCGCAAGAAAGATCACTCGACGAGCAAATGTGCAGTACCACCCAACATGCATAAAAGTGACCCAAGATATAAAAAGATGTTGCGTGGAACCGTGGTTATGATTAATTAAGAGCAATCACTTAGACTAGAAAAGCACATGTATTCTACATTGGCTCACCTCACGTTTACCGCTGCTTTATTTCAGAGGCCACCCGCCGGCGTTCAAACAGGAAGAAGCTGCTGGTCGCCGTCGTCGCCACTGTTGCCGGCGTGCTCCTTCTGGGGGCGATTGCCTGCTGCTGTATCTGGAGGAAAATGGCAAGGAAGAAACTTCAGCCTACAACTACAACTACAACTACAACGGTACCAAGCAGCCGGGGCCAACGGTCGGCTGACCAGCCGGGCAACGAGGAAGATCTCGACCTTCCGCTGTTCGACCTGGATGAGATTCTGACCGCAACAGATAACTTCGCCGAGTACAACAAGATAGGACAAGGTGGATTTGGCAGCGTTTATATGGTAGGATAACAGTCCAATAACAGTATATGAGCACCTAATTTTTATCGACTGATGTACGTATAGTAGATATTAACGAAACTGCAAATTTGATGTGCAGGCACAGCTTGAGGATGGACAAGAAGTAGCGATAAAGAGGCTATCTATGAGGTCGGTACAAGGGATTGGGGAGTTCAAGAACGAGGTGAAACTGATCGCAAAGCTTCAGCATAAGAACCTTGTGAGGCTGCTCGGCTGCTGCATCGACGGAGACGAGAGAATGCTCGTGTACGAGTTCATGCATAACAACAGCCTCGAGACCTTCATATTTGGTCAGTTCTTTTTCTTTTCTCAACAGATCGAAACAGCTTCGTGCTACCTATATATGATCTGGTTAGATCTACAATGTCTTTACCTCAAGTCAAATGTTGTGCAGATGAAGCAAATCGCGAGTTACTAGGATGGAAGAACCGTTTTGACATAATCATGGGGATTGCACGGGGTCTGCTGTATCTCCATGAGGATTCAAGAGTCAGGATCATACACAGAGATCTGAAGGCAAGTAATGTGTTACTAGACAGAAATATGATCCCCAAAATCTCAGACTTTGGTATTGCGAGAATGTTTGGAGGTGATCAGACAACTGAACATACCATGAAGATCATCGGGACATAGTAAGTATTATCTCTCAATCAATATGCACATTAAATGCCATCCAAGATACATATGAGCTTTCCTGCTGACAAAAGTGAGTTGGTTGTCTTCAGTGGTTACATGTCTCCAGAATATGCAATGGATGGCGTTTTCTCTATGAAATCCGACATCTACAGCTTCGGTGTCCTGGTGATAGAGATCATCACCGGCAAGAGGAACCGAGGGTTTTACCATGATGAACTTGATCTCAACCTCCTTTGTTATGTAAGTATCAATAAAATAACTAATCGTTAGAACTCACAAGGGATTGATCTCTGATTGTTTCTAATTCTAATACAAATCACGTCGGTCATTTTTCAGGCATGGACGTTGTGGAAAGAAGGTCGGGCTGTGGATTTACTGGATGAAGCGATGGCCGGCACCTATGACTACAGCGTAGTGCTGAGGTGCATACAGGTTGCCCTCTTGTGTGTTCAAGTGCACCCTCGGAGCAGGCCACTGATGTCTTCAGTTGTTATGATGCTAAGCAGTGAGAATGCAACGATGCCAGAGCCAACTGAGCCTGGAGTAATCATTGGGAAGAACATGTCAGACACTGAATCATCTATAACCCATACTGGAACCAATTTCACTGCACGAGATGCTAGGTAGTTTTCGGTAGTAATTGTTGTAGCTTTCTTGCTTTAGTGGAATATAGTTTGTGCAATAGAGGAATTCTTATTTCGCCGCTTGTTGTGATCTCTTGAAATTGTAATTATAACAGGAAAATGAAAACTTTTACGTACTATGTACAATTGTGTTCGGTCAGTTTTGAGTACTAATTGTCAAAAGCATTTGTACATAACGACACATCGGAGACCCCTCTATGCAAACGATATGATATGCATTAGGCGCCGACAGAATAAATGAGTTCCGTGCGCTTCCGCGAGATTGTGCACGCTAGTCGGTCGATGGTTCCGACCAGTGGTGGAGCCAGGAAAAGAAGCCAGCGATGTCAAAGCTAAAAAATATTAAAAGCTCAAAGTTGTACAACAAAATCCAATCCATTTATGTTGCATTATATTCATGGCAACACACCACCACGGTCATGCATGGCTTGGTAGTTATACATAATAGTGTCCGTACTAATCATCTGAAATACATCAGCTTCAACATAGGTAATCATACAATCATACAAAAAGTCATCAGCTATTCTATTACGCAAATCAGACTTGATGTATTTCATTGCAGAAAATGCTCGCTCCACGGTGGCAGTAGCTACTGGCAAAACCAATGTTAGCTTCAATAAAAGAAACACTAGAGGAAAGGTCGTGTGTTTCTTTGTTTCAACAAGCTTGCGGCAGAGATCACCAATCCCTTTTATGTCAGAAAATCTTGAATCATCCAAAAGTTTTCAACAAAATTATCGAGTTGGATGCTAAGTTCTTCAATGTTGCTTTCACTTCGAAAATCATCAGGATACAAACGAGACATAGATAAAATTCTTTCCTTGTCAAAGTTAGAGAAAGAACCACTAGGATCCAGACAGCCCATTCCAAGAAGCAATGTAGTGGCTGTCTCACTAAAGCGGCCATTAAGCTCGTCTTGCAAAAAATCAATGACGGCATACATGACACTTTTATAGTAATTTTTATTTGACAAGCCATCAGCTTGAACTCTACGCTTTGATTTTGACTCTCGGGGAAGATGCATGTCATCCATATCAGGAAGTACAAGATCATGTTTAATGCAAAAGTCAGCAACTGTTGTAAACATACCTTCCCAACCTTCATTTCTCATTTTTTGAAGCCTTCTCTTAGTTGTACAAGGATATGACACATCATTCACAATATCCTGATCCTTCTTTTGCAAAGCAACATTCAGTTCATTAGTAACCCCGAGAATGACTTTCATCAAGTGCAACATAAAGGCAAAATCGAATGTTTGTATACCATCCAGTACTCCTATCTATAGCGTTGGAGCCAAACTCTGCAACGGCATCAATATCTTTGACAACCGAGGAGATCATAACCGTCATGTTCAAGAGAGAACCAAAATGGGAGCCCCATCTAGTGTCACCAGCTCTTTTAAGCCCGAGTTCTTGATCAAACCTCTGCCAGTTTTAATTTCACCCATTTGCAATCCCTCTTTAATTTCTTCAGCCAACTTTTCCCTAAGCAAATCCTTGTTCTTGAAAGAACCTCCTATTGTGGATAGGATAACACTCATCCACTCAAACAGCCATACAACATCTTCATGACTTTTTGCAACTGCAACTAGTGTCAATTGAAGTTGATGAGCAAAACAGTGAATACTATGAGCAGCCTTAGAATCTTGCATAACTAAGGTTTTCAGACCATTCAAATGCCCTTGCATGTTACTAGCACCATCGTATCCTTGTCCACGGATTTGAGAAGGACTAAGCTGATGATATTCAAGTATATCATAAATAGCTTTTTTGAGTGCAAGAGAAGTTGTTTGACTAACATGTGAAACTCCAATAAGTCGCTCCATTACAAACCCTCTTCTATCAACATACCTTATAACAAGGGCCATTTGTTCCTTGTGAGACACATCCCGAGATTCATCAACCAAGATTGCAAAATACTCATCTCCAATGTCTTCTCTGATTGCTTTAAGTGTTTCTCTAGCCCAAGCAAGCACAATTTCTTTTTTGATAGTAGGAGAAGACAACTTCAAATTCTTCGGAGCATTCCCTAGCGTAATAGCACCTATCTCTGGACAGCGTGCAACATACCATTCATAGAAAGTAAGGGAATTGCCTTTCCTGATTGAACTTTCACTTTCATCATGACCCCGACATGGCAATCCCAAACTGAGAAGCAATCTAGCAATATCAATAGATGCAATCAGACGAGATTTGTAATGTCTCATAGATTTCTTGGTTTGCTTACGTATAGCAACTGCAATGGATTGCTTTTGGTTCATCAGATCACCACATCTCTTCACATTTTGATTATGGGAACTAGATGGATCACCAATATGAGTATCCAACCTGTTAAGATTATTCCAACTTCTCCACCCCTTTCCTGAAAATGTATCTCCTCCACCACGTCCTCACCGGTCAGTTTGAAACTAGTAGCAAGGAAGACAATAAGCTGCGTCTTCCTCTATACTGTCCTCAAGCCAGTCATATTGTTTAAACCATACTGATAGAAAACGACGCATAATTCCACTCATATTTCTTTGAGGGAAATTATGATTAGGTTGGAATGGACCTTTCTGAAGGTAAGCCCTCCGCACATCATCACGAACTTTGGCAGTCTTGTATTGCGAAATCGGCTTTCTTTTTGCAGGATCTGCTGGAAGAGCAGATAAATCCACATCCTCTTCTTTTTCTTCAGTACAGACTGGTCTTGCACTGCTATTAAGCAGCACCAGCTCCAAAGCAGCCCTAGAACTATCATCATTTCCTTCATCATCATCTGCAGGTGCTTGATTTGAAGGTGATATTTGAGAAGAATTCTTGGGGTCTGATTTGGATGCCCATAATTTGCGATATGTCTCCATATCGCACTCTGAAATAAATAGCTACTGCTAGTAAAGGATTCACCCAGGATCTTATTTAGCTATGCAATTGCAAGAAAAATAGAAGGATTCACCGTGCTTGATTAAGTTCAGCTAGGTAATGGAGAATAAAATCAGAAAGACTGAAAGAGAAGACATCATACATGTTACAGGACGCTGATTTCAGGCTGCTGGAGCAGTTCTTGCAGGAGCCTGGACAGCTGCGGCCGGAAGAAGTCGTGTCCAGCTCAACCATGGAATTGGGGAATTTTATGGAGGAGAACCAGAGGATTTTGAGGGAGAAAGATGGAGATTTCAGAAATTGGGGATATTGAGCGGCAGCACGGGATGGTAATAATGGAAGAGAGAGACAGGGATGAGTAAAGGAGGAGGCTTTCGTGTCAAATTTTGCTAGCTGACCCAGAAAAATATGTACAGAATGAATGACAACTGGGACCAGTGAGAGCAGTGATGTCAAAAGATGAAATTTATGGGGTCAAGTCTAGCATATCTATAGCTGGGTTTTTTTTTTGCACACCATTTTTCTGTGTGGTCGCTTGACCACATAGACGCTGAGCAGCTCCGCCACAGGTTCCGACACAATGACAGCGTAAGGTAAAATATCTCAGTTCACCATATATTGCCAACGGAGGAAAAAATACCTCTGTTGCTGATATTAAAGATCACCCACTCTAGTGTATCTCACTCTCACTTTCCCCTAGGTCCTAACCCCAGCCACACACTCTCTCCACGCACTTCACTCACTCAATGGAGAACTCCTCTAGCACCGACGGAAGTCAGGATAGAGCATCTTGCGCTAGCAACCATTCGAGTCGCCAATCAGACCTTCCTCTCCCCGACATCTCGGTTGAGGTCCACGGCGACCAAGGTTGCGAGTTGTTGCAGAGCCGTCAGATCCCCTGCGAATCCATGGCGCTGGAGGCCCCCGACGCCCAGATCTCGTTCTCGGATGAAGAGAACTCTGATCTAGAGATTGGTCTCCTCCTCTCTCGCATCACTTTGAGCATGAGCGCACCGACGGTGTCATTCGGGCGGCTGCAGTGCAGAGAGCAGTCCGTATCTCCGCCGCCAAGCACGCTATGGAAGACGTCGAGGAGGCATTGTACCATTCGCAGCCTCGAGTGGCCATAGACCGGTCTCTTCTCCCTGGACAGGGCCCTCGGCTAGATGTGTCGGCGGCGGTGACCAGTGGCAGAGCCAGGAAAAGAAGCCAGTGATTTCAAAGCTAAAAAAATATTAAAAGCTCAAAGTTATACAACAAAATCCATTCCATTTATGTTGCATTATATTCATGGCAACACACCACCACGGTCATGCATGGCTTGGTAGTTATACATAATAGTGTCCGTACTAATCATCTGAAATACATCAGTTTCAACATAGGTAATCATACAATCATACAAAAAGTCATCAGCTATTCTATTGCGCAAATCAGACTTGATGTATTTCATTGCAGAAAATGCTCGCTCCACGGTGGCAGTAGCTACTTGCAAAACCAATGTTAGCTTCAATAAAAGAAACACTAGAGGAAAGGTCGTGTGTTTCTTTGTTTCAACAAGCTTGCGGCAGAGATCACCAATCCCTTTTATGTCAGAGAATCTTGAATCATCCAAAAGTTTTCAACAAAATTATCGAGTTGGATGCAAAGTTCTTCAATATTGCTTTCACTTCAAAAATCATCAGGATACAAGCGAGCCATAGCCAAAATTCTTTCCTTGTCAAAGTTAGAGAAAGAACCACTAGGATCCAGATAGCCCATTCCAAGAAGCAATGTAGTGGCTATCTCGCTAAAGCGGCCATTAAGCTCGACTTGGAAAAGATCAATGACGACATACATGACACTTTTGTAGTAATTTTTATTTGACAAGCCATCAGCTTGAACTCTACGCTTTGATTTTGACCCTCGGGGAAGATGCATGTCATCCATATCAGGAAGTACAAGATCATGTTTAATGAAAAAGTCAGCAACTGTTGTAAACATACCTTCCCAACCTTCATTTCTCATTTTTTGAAGCCTTCTCTTAGTTGTACCAAGATATGACACAGCATTCACAATATCCTGATCCTTCTTTTGCAAAGCAACATTCAGTTCATTAGTAACCCCGAGAATGATTTTCATCAAGTGCAACATAAAGGCAAAATTGAATGTTTGTATTCCATCCGGTAATCCTTTTGCTTTAAGCCTATCTATAGCGTTGGAGCCAAACTCTGCAACAACATCAATAACTTTGACACAGGAGGAGAACATAACAGTCATGTTCAAGAGAGAACCAAAATGGGAGCCCCATCTAGTGTCACCAGCTCTTTTAAGGCCAAGTTCTTGATTCAAACCTCTGCCAGTTTCAATTTCACCCATTTGTAATGCCTCTTTAATTTCTTCAGCCAACTTTCCCTAAGCAAATCCCTGTTCTTGAAAGAACCTCCTATTGTGGATAGGATAACACTCATCCACTCAAACAGCCATACAACATCTTCATGACTTTTTGCAACTGCAACTAGTGTCAATTGAAGTTGATGAGCAAAACAGTGAATACTATGAGCAGCCTTAGAATCTTGCATAACTTAGGTTTTCAGACCATTCAAATGCCCTTGCATGTTACTAGCACCATCGTATCCTTGTCCACGGATTTAAGTAGGACTAAGCTGATGATATTCATGAAGGGGTTACGGTGCAGAAAACATTAATTTTCTAGCGAACGAAACCCTAACTAGCCAGGATCTATCTATCTAGTACATGCGATAACGGTGGCGGAACGGGTTACATTACCTCCATGTAGACCGATAGCGGGGATTACGCTCCCGCACAAGCGTTGACGATGAAGTCGTACGTAGCCGACCTCGAGGTCGCGGAGAACTTGCCGCGATGTCGGAGTCGATGACGCCGGGGTGTCGACGATGATCTGCGTCGACGGGCGTCGGGCGGAAGAAGGCAGAGCGCCAGCACCGGGGCTGGTGCGCCGGCAGCAGAGGGGGAAGGCGCGGCTGCTGCAGGGGGCGAGACGACGTCGCCCAAGCTCCTCAATAGAGTAGCCTCCGAGCACTCGCAAACATACGGAGCCTAGCGACAACTCCCGGTCATTCAGATCCAGCTGAAATCGCAGGAGTAGATCTTATCTGGAATCCCGCAGAGCAACGACGCTCTGCGGTATGGCTTAGGTGGAGAGAGACCCCCTTCCTCAGCTCGGCGCGGCTCCAACTTGGGAACCACGAGATCGAGAGAGAAATCGGGAATTAATTGAATTTCCTGTGTATTAAATCAATTAATATGCCTTGCTATATAAAGGGGGAAGGGGGTGTGCAAACCCCTTGGCTCCCCCATGTGGGACTAAACAAAGGACATGGGAAGGGGGGTTCGGCCCCCACATGGGCTGGCCGAACCAGCCAATGGGGCCCACCCCCTTTGAGGTGCGGCTCCCCCTCTTGGGCCCTCTTAGGGCCCATATAGGTGGGAGCCCCCTTTTTCCTTTATTTAATTAATATTAAATTAATATAAAAATCCCATTAATTCATAATTAATATATTTATATATAATTCAATATCCCGTGACTCCGAAAACTCTTTCGGACCACCCGAACAAATTTCGGACATTCCTGGAACCATTCCAGACCTCTCCGGAACTCCTTCCGGACCACCGGAACTCTTTCCGGATCATTTCTCTCTCTCCAACAAAAACCTATAAAATTCCAGAACCTATCTCCTAGCGTCGCTAAGACCTTAAGTTTGTTACGCTACGGTTCGGGAACACTCCAGACATGGTCGAGACACTCCGCTCACCAATGATCGTCAGGGATACCTGGAAATATATGACGACCCCTGTGCATTCCACGAATATCATCGTTGAACCATAAGTATGATATTCATTCCCTTTGTCTCTGTGATACTACCTTGTCCGAGATATGATCGTAGACACACCGATGCCTTTGCTGTATCTCGTTACCGACGAAGGTTATTAACTCGTCTGTGATATTACATCTCCATGACCTAGTCATAAGCTGCAGCTATATAGATGCAATATCACCGAGTGGGCCCAGAGTATCTTTCCATTACAAGAATGAACAAATCCCGCTCTTGATCCTTACGTCTCGATGCTCTTTCGGAATACCCAAGATGGACACCGTTATTGTCATGCTATATAAGACACAACGTTTGATGCTCTCAAAGCACTCCTACGAAGCAACAATAAGTACGGTCTCACGGTCTAAGGAATAAGCTATCGTACTCTTATCTATTGCAAATGACAAACATCGTAATACGATCTTATTGCAATACTTTGCGTATGTCCACCACCTTATTCAACTAACAAGATGACCCCATTGTCAACCGACGTCATTGTCCTTGATCGGGAATCTTGATCAACTGTTGCCCAATGGACTAGCTCATATAGAGGCTTGCTAGGGACCTGGTTGTCTATGTATCACACGTGTATTAACAATTCTGATTAATATAGTTATAGCATAATACACAAACCTATTATAAACTTATGAGATAATGCAATAAATACTACTTATTTATTTGCCTCTAGGGCATATCTCCTTCAGTCTCCCACTTGCACTAGAGTACAAATAAACTAGCTGCATTTTACTTTATCAGAATCCCTTATCAAATAAGAATCATTTGATAATGCTTGCTCGTGGAAAAGTGTTACTGCACAATCCATGATTGTACATGCTTTTGCGATTCACTGGCATCAACTTGTTTGATATCACCATGTTGTCTAACAACATATATGCAAATACCGTAACTAAGTGAGACTTCTGCTTCCCAGCGCTTACTCTGATTATACTAACCAGATAACTGCCCTGAAAAACACACTCAGCCATGCAGAGCCCCTTGTAACAATTACAAACTCGCGATATCTACATACTTTCACACCAATGTAGAAAACTTGACATTCAAATGTCAATCCCTTAACTAACGCACTTCTACTTCCAGTAAATTCCAAATTTACTTTCATAACTGTTCTTTACTCCAAGAACATCGGTTATATTTTATCGAGCAGATAATATGGTTTCTGTATGATGTCTAATATATACATAATAGACCCACATGTCATACAACCATTACCTTCATGCATCATTACTCTTAATGACCAATTGGATTCCAAAGGACCATCCTTTTGATTCTATTCTGACTCCTCAGATATAATCCAACACAACTCGACTAACTATTTAAAATTCCCGTTCTATTTCAAAATAGACACTAACTTTTAAATAGTTTTACAACTTCATCCTATTCTATTGGTACAGTTTCACAATGTGTTAACTACACAAGATGAATTCGACTCCCACTCAAATTATGTCTCCACATATTTGATAACACGAGCTCCCACTCAAAAACATGTTATCCACATATTTGAGTTCCCAAGCTCCCACTCAAAAATATGTTCTTCACATATTTCTCCTGAGTGAACTAACTATGACTCCCACTTAAATCGACATCTTGGTTAAACCAAAATCATTGATCTACTATCAATTCGAATTTAATACAAACTACAGTATTACATTAATACAAATCCCTCAGACTTCAAGCATGTCTACATAAATGTAGTCAACAAATTTGATCTTGTCCAAGACACATTTCTCGACAAGACATGCTACCGTGTCTTTCTTATAGTCACATTTCTCATATAACACCTTATATGACGATTAAACAATCTTATTCCTGTAATAAGAATTGCTGCAACAATTACTCTCTTAATCCTTTCAAATGCTACTTTGGATTTCCAGGCTCAAAAAGCCTTTGTTCGTATTCCGATATTTTCTCAACTTTCTTTGTATTCATAAAGTGCACCTTGATCTGTCAACAAGATCTGAAATACTTAATACAGTGCTGTGACCTGACAGCAATATTAAATATAACAACACTTTATTTAGAAGTTTCTTTCATGAAAATATTATGATCTTTATGAAGAGGATTGCAAGCAGAAAACAATTTTCTAGTCTCCCTCACTCTTAAGCACTAAACTTTCATTAGCAGACATATACTCTTTGGAACATCTTCCAACATAAGTCTGACACTTTATTCCAAACTTCTAATTTCAATCCATAAACCATAATTCGAAAAGTCATCTTTTCTCGGAATTACATAGACAACAAACTGAACTTTGTTTCTAATTGATTCTGGAATACACTCTCGTCCAATGCGAGCAATCTACAAAGAACTACTCATGTATATTCCGAATTATCGCATAATCATATACACGTCGACATTACTGTCGATCCTATGAATTTTTGTTGAGAAAAATATCTATTTTCTAAAGTGGACATCGACTATAATGTTTCGAACATGTTAGGAGATTCTAAGACTGATTCTGACAGACCACACTTTATTTATTTAAAATAGAGCATAATTATAATTCCCCACATATCACCATATATGACATTATAATATTGTGAAAACAAATTTTCACAAGTCTTTTGTGTTGAAACCATGATTCAAAAATATTGTCCTTTGATCGAATCTTGTGAATACAATATTCACTAATCTTTCTTCTGAAGAACCCCATTTGATCTATTATCAAATTAATTTCAGACTCCATAATTTATCGGGCAAATACTCCTATTTACCAAAATCATAGAAGAATTCGGATCAAGCAAAACACCATTGATTAATCATTAAAAATGACTCTCAATCAATTTCCTCTAGTATTGCAACTTCAATACTGCATTTCAAACTTAATCAATTTTGGCACTCGAAATACTTAAATGGACCAAAAATATCCATTACTTCTTTCATTGCCTTTATGACTAAATTCGATGGTGTTTGTTCTTTGGACACACAATTTTATCATTCCCGCTATTATAAATGTATATCATACGCATAATGTAATTGAGATGTGATGCAAATTACTCATAACATGAAACAACTGCTTCGTTTCATAACATAAAACAACTGATGTGTTCTATATGAATAATTATGTCTTGTTACATTCAAGACACCAAACTAGATCACATTCTCACTATTACAAAATGTCTTATCAAAAACTATTGATGATAACTAATATGATATCTCGAGGGCGTGAGCACCACTGGCCATGAACTTGCCATCACTCGTGCACTGTCACGTCACCCTTCGCCACATACTTGTGATAATCAGGGACTGTTTCACAAACAGAACAATTATCAAACACTTTTCATCAAGTATGAGAAGAATACATTTATATCTTCGTATATCAAATATACCCATAGCGTCGAAGAACTCTTCTTCGATGAATCAACTTTTAGAGATTTGAACTTGTTCACGAACGTGAAGAAGCTCACCGTGTCTCTATAGCATATTCACGCACATGCTATTCACAGCTAGGAGGTAAAGCGCAATCTCTATTGCACTGGAGTTCGCTATCTAGAAATCGTAGATATTCGTAAGCCTGAAGTAGATGTCACACAACTTCTTCAACTGAGTCTCCAGACAGGTATGCTCCCCATGTGAATGGTCCGGAACTTTCTAAGCTGTCTGAACTTCTCAAGACTCAATTCATCTTTGAAGTGACCTTTGATCGCATCAATCACAACATATGGCTCCAGGTGTTGAATACAACTTTCAACTCTGGTGCTAGGCATACGCTCATGACGACCTTCACTTCCATGAAAATATCATGATGCTTACGGAACTCATCATCTTTCTCCTTGCTATCAGAATCATCTGGTCTAATTCCTAACTAATGTTCTAGCACATATAGGATGTTTGTTGTGTTTGGAGAATGTTTCTAAAACCAATGCACCAGCTGATGAAGTTGGACCCGTCGGCTTCCAAGGTAGAATCCGAGCTCTTGAAGAAGTAACCGAAGCGTAGTTCCGCAGTCTCCAGATGTGATCGCAAAAGAGGTAAGATAAGTTTATAATATATAGGTGAGTTTTAGTTTTATAATCTCATTATCAAAAACACACCACACCAAGATTATTATCCCTAAAATAATAATGGAGATTACACGACCGTCATCCACCACACTACCCCCGATCATCACGGCCGGCAGCACGGCTTCAAAGGTGGACATAAAATGTCGATCATAACAACTCTATGACTCGTGCTCGATCTTTCGATCTTCCCGTGTTCCGAGGCCATACCTCTGAGTATGCTAGGCTCGCCAATCAAACCTCGAAGACCTGCGCGTGCAACATGGCTTACACCCACTGTATGCGAACGACGAGATGTGTGACACCCGATCATCACGGCCTGCCTCATAACGTAGAACTTTCTTGGTGGTGCGCAACGAGGGAGAACACAATTTTGGTATTTGTTAGGGATCATCCTATTTATGATGCTACCGTTGTATATCTAGCATATAAGCAATCAATAGGATGCACACACAACAACATACAATAATGATGCAATGAAGTGCGATGTGACATGGTCGATGCGCCTGGACCTTCATGGCGCCATGTGCCTGGCCCCCGGCGCCCCGGCATGGCTCTGAGTCTACAGAGCCCTCCATTGCCTCCGACAATACGAGTAATATCAAAACTTACCGTAACCATGTCACATAAAATAACGCCTCTGCAAAACAAAGTTAGACGCCTCTAGCTTTATCTAGTTTTGCAAGTTTTACGTGGCATATAGGCTTATTCGTAGGAGAACCGCTTCCCTACCTACGAACTTTGTACCACAACGTCGATCGTATAATTGCATGTTTAAGCATCCCTTTCGGGCCCTCCATTGAAAATGCTTTGCCGACTTAGGGCCCATATAGGTGGGAGCCCCCTTTTTCCTTTATTTAATTAATATTAAATTAATATAAAAATCCCATTAATTCATAATTAATATATTTATATATAATTCAATATCCCGTGACTTCGAAAACTCTTTCGGACATTCCTGGAACCATTCCAGACCTCTCCGGAACTCCTTCCGGACCACCGGAACTCTTTCCGGATCATTTCTCTCTCTCCAACAAAAACCTATAAAATTCCAGAACCTATCTCCTAGCGTCGCTAAGACCTTAAGTTTGTTACGCTACGGTTCGGGAACACTCCAGACATGGTCGAGACACTCCGCTCACCAATGATCGTCAGGGATACCTGGAAATATATGACGACCCCTGTGCATTCCACGAATATCGTCGTTGAACCATAAGTATGATATTCATTCCCTTTGTCTCTGCGATACTACCTTGTCCGAGATATGATCGTAGACACACCGATGCCTTTGCTGTATCTCGTTACCGACGAAGGTTATTAACTCGTCTGTGATATTACATCTCCATGACCTAGTCATAAGCTGCAACTATATAGATGCAATATCACCGAGTGGGCCCAGAGTATCTTTCCATTACAAGAATGAACAAATCCCGCTCTTGATCCTTACGTCTCGATGCTCTTTCGGAATACCCAAGATGGACACCGTTATTGTCATGCTATATAAGACACAACGTTTGATGCTCTCAAAGCACTCCTACGAAGCAACAATAAGTACGGTCTCACGGTCTAAGGAATAAGCTATCATACTCTTATCTATTGCAAATGACAAACATCGTAATACGATCTTATTGCAATACTTTGCGTATGTCCACCACCTTATTCAACTAACAAGATGACCCCATTGTCAACCGACGTCATTGTCCTTGATCGGGAATCTTGATCAACTGTTGCCCAATGGACTAGCTCATATAGAGGCTTGCTAGGGACCTGGTTGTCTATGTATCACACGTGTATTAACAATTCCGATTAATACAGTTATAGCATAATACACAAACCTATTATAAACTTATGAGATAATGCAATAAATTCTTGGTGGTGCGCGTTGGAGGGAGAACACTAGTGGTATTTTGAAGGGATCATCTTATATATCTACCGCCGTGTAACTAATGTATACTATACACACAATCACACAATATAAGATGCACACAAAACATCAAATGTAATGCAATGTGATATAGTCCATCGCGCCATGGTCTTCTTGGCGCCCGCAGTTTATAAACAATTTAATAAACCTACCTTGACCATATCACATAGCCCCTGCAAAATAAAGTTAGACGCTTCAACTTTATCTTTTGCATATTTTACGTGGCTTGGGGCTTTCGTAAATAGAACCGCTTCATACCTACGAACCTTATGACCACAACAACGATCCAATAATTGCATGTTTAAGCATCCCTTTCGGGCCCTCCATTGAAAATGCAAAGCCAACTAAAGAGAGAGAAACATGCACCCGCCAGCCACAGATACGGTACAAGCCGTATGTCAGTAGTGGAACCAGTCTCGCGTAAGCGTACGCGTAAAGTCGGTCCGGGCCGCTTCATCAACTCGATGCCGCTGGAATCACAAGTGCACGCTAGAGGGTAGCAAATAACAGGAACGGTGCCCCCGTGCAGAACACGGGTTCTAACAGCGTACAGCTATATCTACGATAGATCGGCTCTGATACCACTGAAGGGGATCGTGTGCAGAAAACAAAAAATTTCCTACCAACGATATCCTTAAACTAGCCAAGATCTACACTATGCAGATATAGAAGTACGGCGGAGATCAGAATACATACCCTCGTAGACCGAATAGCGGGGATTACGCTCCCGCACAAGCGTTGACGATGAAGACGCCGTAGCCGACCTCTAGGTCGCGGAGAACTCGGCGCGACGAAGATTACGAAGATGACCCCGAGGCCGGGTGGAGGAAGTAGGCCTCCGAGTACCGCTAGCGCAGCACCTCGCAGGGAGTCGCACACATACGGTGGAGACGACGGCCTCCGAAGCTCCAGTCCAGGACGAGCAGCGGAAGACTTGGACCGGAACACCAGCAGCGCGGCAGCGGGCTATGGTGGAAGAGATCCCCCTCCTCTACTCGGCGCGGCTCCGTCAAGGGAACCACGAGATCGAGAGAGAAATTGGGAATTAATTGGTGAATTAAAAGGCCAGGGGTGCCCCTTCTTATATAGGCTCCCAGCGGGAGCCAACCTTGCCAGCCAGGCAATGTGGGACTATCCCACATGCCTGGTTCGGCCATGGCTGGTGCGCCGGCACTAGGTGGGCCCCATTTGGCCCACCTAGGCCGGCCAAGCCTCCCCACAAAATTCCCTTGAGGGTTCCCCCCCCCATGGGCCTTCTTTCGACCAGAAGGCCCATTTAGGGAAATCAGCCTAAATAAATTCGAAAATAAATATATAAAATGATATTTGCATATTAATTACACTAATTAATATCAAACATAATATATATAATTTTTCCTAGCTCCGAAAACTCTTTCGGCGCTGCCCGATCTCCATCGGACCCCTCCCGGGACGCTCCCGGCGATCTCCTTCCTTTCCGGTTGTCTTGTCGAAACCCCTTAAGTGTGTTACCCTAGCGGTTCGATATAATATCAGGTATGATCAAGACTCCTCAATGATCAACGACTAACTCGTAGGCCTGGACCCCATGAATTAATCCCTGAGATATAACGAATGACTTTCATCTATCAAACCTGGACGTATAGTCTTAAACCCTTTGTCATGGCGATACTTAGCGTGTCCGAGCATCATTCTCAGATATCTCCATACCTAGCATGATCTCGTTACCGACATCGCTATCTTCTACTCGTCTATGATATTATGTCAGCTGGTGACCTAGTCACATGTTTGCAAACTCATTTGACATAATCTCACCGAGTGGGCCCTAGAGTATCTATCCGGCTATGCGGACTGACAAATCCCGCTGTTGACCCCTCGTCTCAACTACTCCTTTCCGATACCCAAAAGTATCACCGTTATTGTCATACTAAATAAGATACGACGTTTGGTGCGATCAAAGTATCTTCCAGGAATACCAATAAGAGTTGATCTCACGGTCTTAAGGCGTAACGACTATGTCCTATAAATACTGGGTATGTCCATCACATCGTTACTCCTAACGATATGACTTCCGTTGCTGACCGGCGCCATGCCCTATGATCGGAAAACCTCGATCATCAATCGCGCAATGAAACTAGTCTTAGTAGAGGCTACTAGGGACCTGGTTGTTTATCTACCACACCTGTATTAATGTTTCCGCTTAATACAGTTATAGCATGGTATAAAACATATAATGAACGATTGGGATATTGCCAATAAACTATGTTTATTAAGTGCCTCTAGGGCATATTCCCTTCAGTCTCCCACTTGCACTAGAGTAACACTTAATCTAGTTTACAACCTGGTAAAAGCTCAACACCCATAGCATCTTGGTGCCTGCTCGCCTCGTGGAAGAGGAATACAGTGAATAGATCTCACACATTGAGATCTATATGTGCTTTGCAACACTTCTATGTCACCTAGTTTGACATAAACCCGTATCTTACGATGACGGTGAAATATATCCCAGTGGATGGAGTGAGACTCGAGCATTCGCGTAGCATGCGCCTTAAAAGTCTAAGAGATCTATTAAGGGGACCACCTACGCTAGGCAAACTGCTCAGTCCAATCACACTTGCTACTTCTAAAGTCACGATATATTTCTATACCTATGTAGATTATGCGACAGTGCATTCATATGCGACTTCGCAAACTAACCATGTCTATCTTCAAAATAGAGGACATCTCCTATATGAGATTTCTAGTCGTATGGGTCAGTGTAATAACTTGCATCATCGTAACCGCTTTACGGCAAGTTGCCATTCAACTCTTACCCGTTACTAGAAAACCTATCTTCAGTTCTCATAGACACTGAAGAATAAACTTAACGTTTGTTCATTGATCCACACAAGGATCACTCTAGAACCTGTTCTTGAACCAAGAACTCGGGTCACACCAAGTCGAGCTTTCAGCCTGATAGACTCTATGTGTGATACATAGAGAATGTCGAACATCATTTTCTATCACTGAAAAAGCCAAGATTAACTTAATCTTTTACCTAGTCATACAAGCAAGAACCTCTTTCTCCGCTTGTCCTTTTCTGAAACACTTCAGAATCCTGACTTAGGAAATACTCCGACTTAATGTTATTAAGCCCCCTCTGATCTATACAAGTATAAATCGGATGCCTAATACTCCTAACTTCATTTCACAGAAAATTTAATCACTTAAATAATCCTTTACACTCTACTAGAGGATCTGTGTCATTCAATATGTCGTTACATACAAAATCACAAATGACACCTAGCTCCCACTCAAATATGCCTTCCGCATATAAGATCAAGGAAAGCTACTTTGCTCCCACTCACTTCTTTGCAAATGTAGGTTTCTTAAACTATTTTGGACAACTCCAAAATTCTTTGATCACATTATCAAAGTGAAGATTCCAGCTCCGACATGCTTGCTTCAGCCCACGAATGGACCACTGAAGTTTGCACACATGTTTAGCATCCTCAGGATTACAAACCATTCTTAATTATACTATTAAGAACCATGGTCTTCTCATCCATCTATCAATTTCTCATTCGAAATTATAGTAATTGCTAAACGACCCAGAATAGATTTAGGCTTCGCCACTTGAGACAAACTCTCATGTGGTCTGTCGGAACTGTTTCACGACAAATCGAATCGGCTCAATGTCTACTCTCTCATAAAATTCCATATACTATTAACATCCTAGATGCCATCAGGAAGATCTCCCAAGTCAATATCTGGTAATCGTATATGGATTTTATTTCGGATCACAAATGACTCATAGCCATTTCTCGGACTTAGGTCCACCATCTCTTCTTCGTAGTTCGTAGGTCTATCATATTCCATTAATATGACCTCCATAACAAGATTGTCGTAACACACAGTGTGGAACACAACCTCGTATGCCTACGCTCTTAGTATTAGCTCAGAACATCATGATCTTGAATCATTAGCTTTTTCAAGCTGTGGGGCCTGACACCGAAAACACTTTCGATTGCGCCACTCTGATGTTTGGAGAAGAAGTTCACCAACTTCGTCTTGCTCTACTTTCTTTCTCACTTATACCCTCGGACAAGAAACTATTTCTTTCGCAAGGTATATCCCGGCAAAGATTTTGCCTATGTCGTGAGACATGTACCCAACTAACTCTTTAGAAGGGTATACTACAAAGTTTAATCCATTTTAGGTTCGATTACATCGAAACACTAAATTGCTGAAACGACAATCCAGGCTCAAAAGCCATGCCATCACTCGTATGGTATTGTCTCCATGGATTCAAATGGTTTCCCTATTTGCTAACGTGAGTGTTTACGTTTCTACCATATGACTCTAATGATTACAATAATTCGGTAAGAGATTCATTTACCACACACTATCCGATAGGGTGCGATTACGACGCCCTAACACACCATAACACTATGATGTTCCATGCGACGTAATTTGTGGAACTCTTCTCACAAGTCTTCCAATGATGTGCCGACATTATAACTCAAATCTTCATTCCTCGATTTGCATCGCGGGAATTTGATTTTCTTGTTAAGTTTATTTCCTACTTCATTCTGAACTTCGTTTGATCGAATCAAAAATTCAGACTAACATTCCCCGGAGTGGATATCCATATATCTACTCGGAATATTCATGAAGTCTATGAAATAAAGACTTCCACTACACGTTAAAGTACTTCATTGATTCACATACACCCATATGCATGATTCTCAACAAGCTATACTCAAAACGTTCAGTGAAGTTCACGAAATAAAGGTCTCCACTACCCGTCAATTACTTCATTGAACCACATACATCTCCATGTATGACTATCAATAAGTTATATGCCCGTTTTCCAAAAACGGTGTCACAGTTATTTTGCAAGTGTCAAAAGATCAAATCTTAGGACTTTTAGGTCCATCCAGTGTGGAGCTAACGCATATAACATTGACATGACTAAACGGTAGTGCCACACATATGTGGTGTCTTTATTAAGTTTGTATCCTTTAGCATTAATATTATGAATGTGGGAGCTTCTACCATCTAAATTCAAATCGGCATATGATCATTACTTCATAAATATAGGACACCAATTTGTCACTATCATGTATGAACAAGTGTCTCGCTAGAGGAGACACACTCGTAACGATCATACCAACACCCGATCATAAAGAATTTATTCAAATGGTAGATCTAGAGGGAGAGTGTCTATGGCCATCACAACAACTTGATTGCCATTATCAACACGCAATGTCGCCTCATCCTTTTAAGCTACTCAAGCAGTAAACCTGGTTTTTCACAAAACATGACTAGTCCAAAACTTAGTCACTACTTCGAGTACTTGCTTAGCTAAAACATTCATAACATGTATATCATATATACACCATCATCATTGATGACTTCCGGCGATCTGTTTCATTTTCTTGATACTTCCACCGTAATCAAGAACCATGAAGGTGAATGATTCCCCTTGCATGACATAGTCTATGACAGAGGATTTGCACTTGGCAACGATGTCTGTCATCCAGTGATCGAGCTGAGCGAGGCGTCTCAATGTTCATTAATCATGAACATATGTCATTAAGTATGACCGCCACGTGCTCACTCAATGTGTGCATTCTCTTCCATCTTGGTTGACAAGACAATCAACATTCAGTTCATTAGTAACCCCGAGAATGACTTTCATCAAGTGCAACATAAAGGCAAAATCGAATGTTTGTATACCATCCAGTACTCCTATCTATAGCGTTGGAGCCAAACTCTGCAACGGCATCAATATCTTTGACAACCGAGGAGATCATAACCGTCATGTTCAAGAGAGAACCAAAATGGGAGCCCCATCTAGTGTCACCAGCTCTTTTAAGCCCGAGTTCTTGATCAAACCTCTGCCAGTTTTAATTTCACCCATTTGCAATCCCTCTTTAATTTCTTCAGCCAACTTTTCCCTAAGCAAATCCTTGTTCTTGAAAGAACCTCCTATTGTGGATAGGATAACACTCATCCACTCAAACAGCCATACAACATCTTCATGACTTTTTGCAACTGCAACTAGTGTCAATTGAAGTTGATGAGCAAAACAGTGAATACTATGAGCAGCCTTAGAATCTTGCATAACTAAGGTTTTCAGACCATTCAAATGCCCTTGCATGTTACTAGCACCATCGTATCCTTGTCCACGGATTTGAGAAGGACTAAGCTGATGATATTCAAGTATATCATAAATAGCTTTTTTGAGTGCAAGAGAAGTTGTTTGACTAACATGTGAAACTCCAATAAGTCGCTCCATTACAAACCCTCTTCTATCAACATACCTTATAACAAGGGCCATTTGTTCCTTGTGAGACACATCCCGAGATTCATCAACCAAGATTGCAAAATACTCATCTCCAATGTCTTCTCTGATTGCTTTAAGTGTTTCTCTAGCCCAAGCAAGCACAATTTCTTTTTTGATAGTAGGAGAAGACAACTTCAAATTCTTCGGAGCATTCCCTAGCGTAATAGCACCTATCTCTGGACAGCGTGCAGCATACCATTCATAGAAAGTAAGGGAATTGCCTTTCCTGATTGAACTTTCACTTTCATCATGACCCCGACATGGCAATCCCAAACTGAGAAGCAATCTAGCAATATCAATAGATGCAATCAGACGAGATTTGTAATGTCTCATAGATTTCTTGGTTTGCTTACGTATAGCAACTGCAATGGATTGCTTTTGGTTCATCAGATCACCACATCTCTTCACATTTTGATTATGGGAACTAGATGGATCACCAATATGAGTATCCAACCTGTTAAGATTATTCCAACTTCTCCACCCCTTTCCTGAAAATGTATCTCCTCCACCACGTCCTCACCGGTCAGTTTGAAACTAGTAGCAAGGAAGACAATAAGCTGCGTCTTCCTCTATACTGTCCTCAAGCCAGTCATATTGTTTAAACCATACTGACAGAAAACGACGCATAATTCCACTCATATTTCTTTGAGGGAAATTATGATTAGGTTGGAATGGACCTTTCTGAAGGTAAGCCCTCCGCACATCATCACGAACTTTGGCAGTCTTGTATTGCGAAATCGGCTTTCTTTTTGCAGGATCTGCTGGAAGAGCAGATAAATCCACATCCTCTTCTTTTTCTTCAGTACAGACTGGTCTTGCACTGCTATTAAGCAGCACCAGCTCCAAAGCAGCCCTAGAACTATCAGCATTTCCTTCATCATCATCTGCAGGTGCTTGATTTGAAGGTGATATTTGAGAAGAATTCTTGGGGTCTGATTTGGATGCCCATAATTTGCGATATGTCTCCATATCGCACTCTGAAATAAATAGCTACTGCTAGTAAAGGATTCACCCAGGATCTTATTTAGCTATGCAATTGCAAGAAAAATAGAAGGATTCACCGTGCTTGATTAAGTTCAGCTAGGTAATGGAGAATAAAATCAGAAAGACTGAAAGAGAAGACATCATACATGTTACAGGACGCTGATTTCAGGCTGCTGGAGCAGTTCTTGCAGGAGCCTGGACAGCTGCGCGAGGCCGCGAGGCCGGAAGAAGTCGTGTCCAGCTCAACCATGGAATTGGGGAATTTTATGGAGGAGAACCAGAGGATTTTGAGGGAGAAAGATGGAGATTTCAGAAATTGGGGATATTGAGCGGCAGCACGGGATGGTAATAATGGAAGAGAGAGACAGGGATGAGTAAAGGAGGAGGCTTTCGTGTCAAATTTTGCTAGCTGACCCAGAAAAATATGTACAGAATGAATGACAACTGGGACCAGTGAGAGCAGTGATGTCAAAAGATGAAATTTATGGGGTCAAGTCTAGCATATCTATAGCTGGGTTTTTTTTTTGCACACCATTTTTCTGTGTGGTCGCTTGACCACATAGACGCTGAGCAGCTCCGCCACAGGTTCCGACACAATGACAGCGTAAGGTAAAATATCTCAGTTCACCATATATTGCCAACGGAGGAAAAAATACCTCTGTTGCTGATATTAAAGATCACCCACTCTAGTGTATCTCACTCTCACTTTCCCCTAGGTCCTAACCCCAGCCACACACTCTCTCCACGCACTTCACTCACTCAATGGAGAACTCCTCTAGCACCGACGGAAGTCAGGATAGAGCATCTTGCGCTAGCAACCATTCGAGTCGCCAATCAGACCTTCCTCTCCCCGACATCTCGGTTGAGGTCCACGGCGACCAAGGTTGCGAGTTGTTGCAGAGCCGTCAGATCCCCTGCGAATCCATGGCGCTGGAGGCCCCCGACGCCCAGATCTCGTTCTCGGATGAAGAGAACTCTGATCTAGAGATTGGTCTCCTCCTCTCTCGCATCACTT
The DNA here is from genome assembly GCA_026929855.1 of Poa annua. Lineage (NCBI taxonomy): Eukaryota > Viridiplantae > Streptophyta > Magnoliopsida > Poales > Poaceae > Poa > Poa annua. The sequence continues at coordinate 115,324,663 of CM049428.1, read as the reverse complement.
TGAGCATGAGCGCACCGACGGTGTCATTCGGGCGGCTGCAGTGCAGAGAGCAGTCCGTATCTCCGCCGCCAAGCACGCTATGGAAGACGTCGAGGAGGCATTGTACCATTCGCAGCCTCGAGTGGCCATAGACCGGTCTCTTCTCCCTGGACAGGGCCCTCGGCTAGATGTGTCGGCGGCGGTGACCAGTGGCAGAGCCAGGAAAAGAAGCCAGTGATTTCAAAGCTAAAAAAATATTAAAAGCTCAAAGTTATACAACAAAATCCATTCCATTTATGTTGCATTATATTCATGGCAACACACCACCACGGTCATGCATGGCTTGGTAGTTATACATAATAGTGTCCGTACTAATCATCTGAAATACATCAGTTTCAACATAGGTAATCATACAATCATACAAAAAGTCATCAGCTATTCTATTGCGCAAATCAGACTTGATGTATTTCATTGCAGAAAATGCTCGCTCCACGGTGGCAGTAGCTACTTGCAAAACCAATGTTAGCTTCAATAAAAGAAACACTAGAGGAAAGGTCGTGTGTTTCTTTGTTTCAACAAGCTTGCGGCAGAGATCACCAATCCCTTTTATGTCAGAGAATCTTGAATCATCCAAAAGTTTTCAACAAAATTATCGAGTTGGATGCAAAGTTCTTCAATATTGCTTTCACTTCAAAAATCATCAGGATACAAGCGAGCCATAGCCAAAATTCTTTCCTTGTCAAAGTTAGAGAAAGAACCACTAGGATCCAGATAGCCCATTCCAAGAAGCAATGTAGTGGCTATCTCGCTAAAGCGGCCATTAAGCTCGACTTGGAAAAGATCAATGACGACATACATGACACTTTTGTAGTAATTTTTATTTGACAAGCCATCAGCTTGAACTCTACGCTTTGATTTTGACCCTCGGGGAAGATGCATGTCATCCATATCAGGAAGTACAAGATCATGTTTAATGAAAAAGTCAGCAACTGTTGTAAACATACCTTCCCAACCTTCATTTCTCATTTTTTGAAGCCTTCTCTTAGTTGTACCAAGATATGACACAGCATTCACAATATCCTGATCCTTCTTTTGCAAAGCAACATTCAGTTCATTAGTAACCCCGAGAATGATTTTCATCAAGTGCAACATAAAGGCAAAATTGAATGTTTGTATTCCATCCGGTAATCCTTTTGCTTTAAGCCTATCTATAGCGTTGGAGCCAAACTCTGCAACAACATCAATAACTTTGACACAGGAGGAGAACATAACAGTCATGTTCAAGAGAGAACCAAAATGGGAGCCCCATCTAGTGTCACCAGCTCTTTTAAGGCCAAGTTCTTGATTCAAACCTCTGCCAGTTTCAATTTCACCCATTTGTAATGCCTCTTTAATTTCTTCAGCCAACTTTCCCTAAGCAAATCCCTGTTCTTGAAAGAACCTCCTATTGTGGATAGGATAACACTCATCCACTCAAACAGCCATACAACATCTTCATGACTTTTTGCAACTGCAACTAGTGTCAATTGAAGTTGATGAGCAAAACAGTGAATACTATGAGCAGCCTTAGAATCTTGCATAACTTAGGTTTTCAGACCATTCAAATGCCCTTGCATGTTACTAGCACCATCGTATCCTTGTCCACGGATTTAAGTAGGACTAAGCTGATGATATTCATGAAGGGGTTACGGTGCAGAAAACATTAATTTTCTAGCGAACGAAACCCTAACTAGCCAGGATCTATCTATCTAGTACATGCGATAACGGTGGCGGAACGGGTTACATTACCTCCATGTAGACCGATAGCGGGGATTACGCTCCCGCACAAGCGTTGACGATGAAGTCGTACGTAGCCGACCTCGAGGTCGCGGAGAACTTGCCGCGATGTCGGAGTCGATGACGCCGGGGTGTCGACGATGATCTGCGTCGACGGGCGTCGGGCGGAAGAAGGCAGAGCGCCAGCACCGGGGCTGGTGCGCCGGCAGCAGAGGGGGAAGGCGCGGCTGCTGCAGGGGGCGAGACGACGTCGCCCAAGCTCCTCAATAGAGTAGCCTCCGAGCACTCGCAAACATACGGAGCCTAGCGACAACTCCCGGTCATTCAGATCCAGCTGAAATCGCAGGAGTAGATCTTATCTGGAATCCCGCAGAGCAACGACGCTCTGCGGTATGGCTTAGGTGGAGAGAGACCCCCTTCCTCAGCTCGGCGCGGCTCCAACTTGGGAACCACGAGATCGAGAGAGAAATCGGGAATTAATTGAATTTCCTGTGTATTAAATCAATTAATATGCCTTGCTATATAAAGGGGGAAGGGGGTGTGCAAACCCCTTGGCTCCCCCATGTGGGACTAAACAAAGGACATGGGAAGGGGGGTTCGGCCCCCACATGGGCTGGCCGAACCAGCCAATGGGGCCCACCCCCTTTGAGGTGCGGCTCCCCCTCTTGGGCCCTCTTAGGGCCCATATAGGTGGGAGCCCCCTTTTTCCTTTATTTAATTAATATTAAATTAATATAAAAATCCCATTAATTCATAATTAATATATTTATATATAATTCAATATCCCGTGACTCCGAAAACTCTTTCGGACCACCCGAACAAATTTCGGACATTCCTGGAACCATTCCAGACCTCTCCGGAACTCCTTCCGGACCACCGGAACTCTTTCCGGATCATTTCTCTCTCTCCAACAAAAACCTATAAAATTCCAGAACCTATCTCCTAGCGTCGCTAAGACCTTAAGTTTGTTACGCTACGGTTCGGGAACACTCCAGACATGGTCGAGACACTCCGCTCACCAATGATCGTCAGGGATACCTGGAAATATATGACGACCCCTGTGCATTCCACGAATATCATCGTTGAACCATAAGTATGATATTCATTCCCTTTGTCTCTGTGATACTACCTTGTCCGAGATATGATCGTAGACACACCGATGCCTTTGCTGTATCTCGTTACCGACGAAGGTTATTAACTCGTCTGTGATATTACATCTCCATGACCTAGTCATAAGCTGCAGCTATATAGATGCAATATCACCGAGTGGGCCCAGAGTATCTTTCCATTACAAGAATGAACAAATCCCGCTCTTGATCCTTACGTCTCGATGCTCTTTCGGAATACCCAAGATGGACACCGTTATTGTCATGCTATATAAGACACAACGTTTGATGCTCTCAAAGCACTCCTACGAAGCAACAATAAGTACGGTCTCACGGTCTAAGGAATAAGCTATCGTACTCTTATCTATTGCAAATGACAAACATCGTAATACGATCTTATTGCAATACTTTGCGTATGTCCACCACCTTATTCAACTAACAAGATGACCCCATTGTCAACCGACGTCATTGTCCTTGATCGGGAATCTTGATCAACTGTTGCCCAATGGACTAGCTCATATAGAGGCTTGCTAGGGACCTGGTTGTCTATGTATCACACGTGTATTAACAATTCTGATTAATATAGTTATAGCATAATACACAAACCTATTATAAACTTATGAGATAATGCAATAAATACTACTTATTTATTTGCCTCTAGGGCATATCTCCTTCAGTCTCCCACTTGCACTAGAGTACAAATAAACTAGCTGCATTTTACTTTATCAGAATCCCTTATCAAATAAGAATCATTTGATAATGCTTGCTCGTGGAAAAGTGTTACTGCACAATCCATGATTGTACATGCTTTTGCGATTCACTGGCATCAACTTGTTTGATATCACCATGTTGTCTAACAACATATATGCAAATACCGTAACTAAGTGAGACTTCTGCTTCCCAGCGCTTACTCTGATTATACTAACCAGATAACTGCCCTGAAAAACACACTCAGCCATGCAGAGCCCCTTGTAACAATTACAAACTCGCGATATCTACATACTTTCACACCAATGTAGAAAACTTGACATTCAAATGTCAATCCCTTAACTAACGCACTTCTACTTCCAGTAAATTCCAAATTTACTTTCATAACTGTTCTTTACTCCAAGAACATCGGTTATATTTTATCGAGCAGATAATATGGTTTCTGTATGATGTCTAATATATACATAATAGACCCACATGTCATACAACCATTACCTTCATGCATCATTACTCTTAATGACCAATTGGATTCCAAAGGACCATCCTTTTGATTCTATTCTGACTCCTCAGATATAATCCAACACAACTCGACTAACTATTTAAAATTCCCGTTCTATTTCAAAATAGACACTAACTTTTAAATAGTTTTACAACTTCATCCTATTCTATTGGTACAGTTTCACAATGTGTTAACTACACAAGATGAATTCGACTCCCACTCAAATTATGTCTCCACATATTTGATAACACGAGCTCCCACTCAAAAACATGTTATCCACATATTTGAGTTCCCAAGCTCCCACTCAAAAATATGTTCTTCACATATTTCTCCTGAGTGAACTAACTATGACTCCCACTTAAATCGACATCTTGGTTAAACCAAAATCATTGATCTACTATCAATTCGAATTTAATACAAACTACAGTATTACATTAATACAAATCCCTCAGACTTCAAGCATGTCTACATAAATGTAGTCAACAAATTTGATCTTGTCCAAGACACATTTCTCGACAAGACATGCTACCGTGTCTTTCTTATAGTCACATTTCTCATATAACACCTTATATGACGATTAAACAATCTTATTCCTGTAATAAGAATTGCTGCAACAATTACTCTCTTAATCCTTTCAAATGCTACTTTGGATTTCCAGGCTCAAAAAGCCTTTGTTCGTATTCCGATATTTTCTCAACTTTCTTTGTATTCATAAAGTGCACCTTGATCTGTCAACAAGATCTGAAATACTTAATACAGTGCTGTGACCTGACAGCAATATTAAATATAACAACACTTTATTTAGAAGTTTCTTTCATGAAAATATTATGATCTTTATGAAGAGGATTGCAAGCAGAAAACAATTTTCTAGTCTCCCTCACTCTTAAGCACTAAACTTTCATTAGCAGACATATACTCTTTGGAACATCTTCCAACATAAGTCTGACACTTTATTCCAAACTTCTAATTTCAATCCATAAACCATAATTCGAAAAGTCATCTTTTCTCGGAATTACATAGACAACAAACTGAACTTTGTTTCTAATTGATTCTGGAATACACTCTCGTCCAATGCGAGCAATCTACAAAGAACTACTCATGTATATTCCGAATTATCGCATAATCATATACACGTCGACATTACTGTCGATCCTATGAATTTTTGTTGAGAAAAATATCTATTTTCTAAAGTGGACATCGACTATAATGTTTCGAACATGTTAGGAGATTCTAAGACTGATTCTGACAGACCACACTTTATTTATTTAAAATAGAGCATAATTATAATTCCCCACATATCACCATATATGACATTATAATATTGTGAAAACAAATTTTCACAAGTCTTTTGTGTTGAAACCATGATTCAAAAATATTGTCCTTTGATCGAATCTTGTGAATACAATATTCACTAATCTTTCTTCTGAAGAACCCCATTTGATCTATTATCAAATTAATTTCAGACTCCATAATTTATCGGGCAAATACTCCTATTTACCAAAATCATAGAAGAATTCGGATCAAGCAAAACACCATTGATTAATCATTAAAAATGACTCTCAATCAATTTCCTCTAGTATTGCAACTTCAATACTGCATTTCAAACTTAATCAATTTTGGCACTCGAAATACTTAAATGGACCAAAAATATCCATTACTTCTTTCATTGCCTTTATGACTAAATTCGATGGTGTTTGTTCTTTGGACACACAATTTTATCATTCCCGCTATTATAAATGTATATCATACGCATAATGTAATTGAGATGTGATGCAAATTACTCATAACATGAAACAACTGCTTCGTTTCATAACATAAAACAACTGATGTGTTCTATATGAATAATTATGTCTTGTTACATTCAAGACACGAAACTAGATCACATTCTCACTATTACAAAATGTCTTATCAAAAACTATTGATGATAACTAATATGATATCTCGAGGGCGTGAGCACCACTGGCCATGAACTTGCCATCACTCGTGCACTGTCACGTCACCCTTCGCCACATACTTGTGATAATCAGGGACTGTTTCACAAACAGAACAATTATCAAACACTTTTCATCAAGTATGAGAAGAATACATTTATATCTTCGTATATCAAATATACCCATAGCGTCGAAGAACTCTTCTTCGATGAATCAACTTTTAGAGATTTGAACTTGTTCACGAACGTGAAGAAGCTCACCGTGTCTCTATAGCATATTCACGCACATGCTATTCACAGCTAGGAGGTAAAGCGCAATCTCTATTGCACTGGAGTTCGCTATCTAGAAATCGTAGATATTCGTAAGCCTGAAGTAGATGTCACACAACTTCTTCAACTGAGTCTCCAGACAGGTATGCTCCCCATGTGAATGGTCCGGAACTTTCTAAGCTGTCTGAACTTCTCAAGACTCAATTCATATTTGAAGTGACCTTTGATCGCATCAATCACAACATATGGCTCCAGGTGTTGAATACAACTTTCAACTCTGGTGCTAGGCATACGCTCATGACGACCTTCACTTCCATGAAAATATCATGATGCTTACGGAACTCATCATCTTTCTCCTTGCTATCAGAATCATCTGGTCTAATTCCTAACTAATGTTCTAGCACATATAGGATGTTTGTTGTGTTTGGAGAATGTTTCTAAAACCAATGCACCAGCTGATGAAGTTGGACCCGTCGGCTTCCAAGGTAGAATCCGAGCTCTTGAAGAAGTAACCGAAGCGTAGTTCCGCAGTCTCCAGATGTGATCGCAAAAGAGGTAAGATAAGTTTATAATATATAGGTGAGTTTTAGTTTTATAATCTCATTATCAAAAACACACCACACCAAGATTATTATCCCTAAAATAATAATGGCGATTACACGACCGTCATCCACCACACTACCCCCGATCATCACGGCCGGCAGCACGGCTTCAAAGGTGGACATAAAATGTCGATCATAACAACTCTATGACTCGTGCTCGATCTTTCGATCTTCCCGTGTTCCGAGGCCATACCTCTGAGTATGCTAGGCTCGCCAATCAAACCTCGAAGACCTGCGCGTGCAACATGGCTTACACCCACTGTATGCGAACGACGAGATGTGTGACACCCGATCATCACGGCCTGCCTCATAACGTAGAACTTTCTTGGTGGTGCGCAACGAGGGAGAACACAATTTTGGTATTTGTTAGGGATCATCCTATTTATGATGCTACCGTTGTATATCTAGCATATAAGCAATCAATAGGATGCACACACAACAACATACAATAATGATGCAATGAAGTGCGATGTGACATGGTCGATGCGCCTGGACCTTCATGGCGCCATGTGCCTGGCCCCCGGCGCCCCGGCATGGCTCTGAGTCTACAGAGCCCTCCATTGCCTCCGACAATACGAGTAATATCAAAACTTACCGTAACCATGTCACATAAAATAACGCCTCTGCAAAACAAAGTTAGACGCCTCTAGCTTTATCTAGTTTTGCAAGTTTTACGTGGCATATAGGCTTATTCGTAGGAGAACCGCTTCCCTACCTACGAACTTTGTACCACAACGTCGATCGTATAATTGCATGTTTAAGCATCCCTTTCGGGCCCTCCATTGAAAATGCTTTGCCGACTTAGGGCCCATATAGGTGGGAGCCCCCTTTTTCCTTTATTTAATTAATATTAAATTAATATAAAAATCCCATTAATTCATAATTAATATATTTATATATAATTCAATATCCCGTGACTCCGAAAACTCTTTCGGACATTCCTGGAACCATTCCAGACCTCTCCGGAACTCCTTCCGGACCACCGGAACTCTTTCCGGATCATTTCTCTCTCTCCAACAAAAACCTATAAAATTCCAGAACCTATCTCCTAGCGTCGCTAAGACCTTAAGTTTGTTACGCTACGGTTCGGGAACACTCCAGACATGGTCGAGACACTCCGCTCACCAATGATCGTCAGGGATACCTGGAAATATATGACGACCCCTGTGCATTCCACGAATATCGTCGTTGAACCATAAGTATGATATTCATTCCCTTTGTCTCTGCGATACTACCTTGTCCGAGATATGATCGTAGACACACCGATGCCTTTGCTGTATCTCGTTACCGACGAAGGTTATTAACTCGTCTGTGATATTACATCTCCATGACCTAGTCATAAGCTGCAACTATATAGATGCAATATCACCGAGTGGGCCCAGAGTATCTTTCCATTACAAGAATGAACAAATCCCGCTCTTGATCCTTACGTCTCGATGCTCTTTCGGAATACCCAAGATGGACACCGTTATTGTCATGCTATATAAGACACAACGTTTGATGCTCTCAAAGCACTCCTACGAAGCAACAATAAGTACGGTCTCACGGTCTAAGGAATAAGCTATCATACTCTTATCTATTGCAAATGACAAACATCGTAATACGATCTTATTGCAATACTTTGCGTATGTCCACCACCTTATTCAACTAACAAGATGACCCCATTGTCAACCGACGTCATTGTCCTTGATCGGGAATCTTGATCAACTGTTGCCCAATGGACTAGCTCATATAGAGGCTTGCTAGGGACCTGGTTGTCTATGTATCACACGTGTATTAACAATTCCGATTAATACAGTTATAGCATAATACACAAACCTATTATAAACTTATGAGATAATGCAATAAATTCTTGGTGGTGCGCGTTGGAGGGAGAACACTAGTGGTATTTTGAAGGGATCATCTTATATATCTACCGCCGTGTAACTAATGTATAATATACACACAATCACACAATATAAGATGCACACAAAACATCAAATGTAATGCAATGTGATATAGTCCATCGCGCCATGGTCTTCTTGGCGCCCGCAGTTTATAAACAATTTAATAAACCTACCTTGACCATATCACATAGCCCCTGCAAAATAAAGTTAGACGCTTCAACTTTATCTTTTGCATATTTTACGTGGCTTGGGGCTTTCGTAAATAGAACCGCTTCATACCTACGAACCTTATGACCACAACAACGATCCAATAATTGCATGTTTAAGCATCCCTTTCGGGCCCTCCATTGAAAATGCAAAGCCAACTAAAGAGAGAGAAACATGCACCCGCCAGCCACAGATACGGTACAAGCCGTATGTCAGTAGTGGAACCAGTCTCGCGTAAGCGTACGCGTAAAGTCGGTCCGGGCCGCTTCATCAACTCGATGCCGCTGGAATCACAAGTGCACGCTAGAGGGTAGCAAATAACAGGAACGGTGCCCCCGTGCAGAACACGGGTTCTAACAGCGTACAGCTATATCTACGATAGATCGGCTCTGATACCACTGAAGGGGATCGTGTGCAGAAAACAAAAAATTTCCTACCAACGATATCCTTAAACTAGCCAAGATCTACACTATGCAGATATAGAAGTACGGCGGAGATCAGAATACATACCCTCGTAGACCGAATAGCGGGGATTACGCTCCCGCACAAGCGTTGACGATGAAGACGCCGTAGCCGACCTCTAGGTCGCGGAGAACTCGGCGCGACGAAGATTACGAAGATGACCCCGAGGCCGGGTGGAGGAAGTAGGCCTCCGAGTACCGCTAGCGCAGCACCTCGCAGGGAGTCGCACACATACGGTGGAGACGACGGCCTCCGAAGCTCCAGTCCAGGACGAGCAGCGGAAGACTTGGACCGGAACACCAGCAGCGCGGCAGCGGGCTATGGTGGAAGAGATCCCCCTCCTCTACTCGGCGCGGCTCCGTCAAGGGAACCACGAGATCGAGAGAGAAATTGGGAATTAATTGGTGAATTAAAAGGCCAGGGGTGCCCCTTCTTATATAGGCTCCCAGCGGGAGCCAACCTTGCCAGCCAGGCAATGTGGGACTATCCCACATGCCTGGTTCGGCCATGGCTGGTGCGCCGGCACTAGGTGGGCCCCATTTGGCCCACCTAGGCCGGCCAAGCCTCCCCACAAAATTCCCTTGAGGGTTCCCCCCCCCATGGGCCTTCTTTCGACCAGAAGGCCCATTTAGGGAAATCAGCCTAAATAAATTCGAAAATAAATATATAAAATGATATTTGCATATTAATTACACTAATTAATATCAAACATAATATATATAATTTTTCCTAGCTCCGAAAACTCTTTCGGCGCTGCCCGATCTCCATCGGACCCCTCCCGGGACGCTCCCGGCGATCTCCTTCCTTTCCGGTTGTCTTGTCGAAACCCCTTAAGTGTGTTACCCTAGCGGTTCGATATAATATCAGGTATGATCAAGACTCCTCAATGATCAACGACTAACTCGTAGGCCTGGACCCCATGAATTAATCCCTGAGATATAACGAATGACTTTCATCTATCAAACCTGGACGTATAGTCTTAAACCCTTTGTCATGGCGATACTTAGCGTGTCCGAGCATCATTCTCAGATATCTCCATACCTAGCATGATCTCGTTACCGACATCGCTATCTTCTACTCGTCTATGATATTATGTCAGCTGGTGACCTAGTCACATGTTTGCAAACTCATTTGACATAATCTCACCGAGTGGGCCCTAGAGTATCTATCCGGCTATGCGGACTGACAAATCCCGCTGTTGACCCCTCGTCTCAACTACTCCTTTCCGATACCCAAAAGTATCACCGTTATTGTCATACTAAATAAGATACGACGTTTGGTGCGATCAAAGTATCTTCCAGGAATACCAATAAGAGTTGATCTCACGGTCTTAAGGCGTAACGACTATGTCCTATAAATACTGGGTATGTCCATCACATCGTTACTCCTAACGATATGACTTCCGTTGCTGACCGGCGCCATGCCCTATGATCGGAAAACCTCGATCATCAATCGCGCAATGAAACTAGTCTTAGTAGAGGCTACTAGGGACCTGGTTGTTTATCTACCACACCTGTATTAATGTTTCCGCTTAATACAGTTATAGCATGGTATAAAACATATAATGAACGATTGGGATATTGCCAATAAACTATGTTTATTAAGTGCCTCTGGGGCATATTCCCTTCAGTCTCCCACTTGCACTAGAGTAACACTTAATCTAGTTTACAACCTGGTAAAAGCTCAACACCCATAGCATCTTGGTGCCTGCTCGCCTCGTGGAAGAGGAATACAGTGAATAGATCTCACACATTGAGATCTATATGTGCTTTGCAACACTTCTATGTCACCTAGTTTGACATAAACCCGTATCTTACGATGACGGTGAAATATATCCCAGTGGATGGAGTGAGACTCGAGCATTCGCGTAGCATGCGCCTTAAAAGTCTAAGAGATCTATTAAGGGGACCACCTACGCTAGGCAAACTGCTCAGTCCAATCACACTTGCTACTTCTAAAGTCACGATATATTTCTATACCTATGTAGATTATGCGACAGTGCATTCATATGCGACTTCGCAAACTAACCATGTCTATCTTCAAAATAGAGGACATCTCCTATATGAGATTTCTAGTCGTATGGGTCAGTGTAATAACTTGCATCATCGTAACCGCTTTACGGCAAGTTGCCATTCAACTCTTACCCGTTACTAGAAAACCTATCTTCAGTTCTCATAGACACTGAAGAATAAACTTAACGTTTGTTCATTGATCCACACAAGGATCACTCTAGAACCTGTTCTTGAACCAAGAACTCGGGTCACACCAAGTCGAGCTTTCAGCCTGATAGACTCTATGTGTGATACATAGAGAATGTCGAACATCATTTTCTATCACTGAAAAAGCCAAGATTAACTTAATCTTTTACCTAGTCATACAAGCAAGAACCTCTTTCTCCGCTTGTCCTTTTCTGAAACACTTCAGAATCCTGACTTAGGAAATACTCCGACTTAATGTTATTAAGCCCCCTCTGATCTATACAAGTATAAATCGGATGCCTAATACTCCTAACTTCATTTCACAGAAAATTTAATCACTTAAATAATCCTTTACACTCTACTAGAGGATCTGTGTCATTCAATATGTCGTTACATACAAAATCACAAATGACACCTAGCTCCCACTCAAATATGCCTTCCGCATATAAGATCAAGGAAAGCTACTTTGCTCCCACTCACTTCTTTGCAAATGTAGGTTTCTTAAACTATTTTGGACAACTCCAAAATTCTTTGATCACATTATCAAAGTGAAGATTCCAGCTCCGACATGCTTGCTTCAGCCCACGAATGGACCACTGAAGTTTGCACACATGTTTAGCATCCTCAGGATTACAAACCATTCTTAATTATACTATTAAGAACCATGGTCTTCTCATCCATCTATCAATTTCTCATTCGAAATTATAGTAATTGCTAAACGACCCAGAATAGATTTAGGCTTCGCCACTTGAGACAAACTCTCATGTGGTCTGTCGGAACTGTTTCACGACAAATCGAATCGGCTCAATGTCTACTCTCTCATAAAATTCCATATACTATTAACATCCTAGATGCCATCAGGAAGATCTCCCAAGTCAATATCTGGTAATCGTATATGGATTTTATTTCGGATCACAAATGACTCATAGCCATTTCTCGGACTTAGGTCCACCATCTCTTCTTCGTAGTTCGTAGGTCTATCATATTCCATTAATATGACCTCCATAACAAGATTGTCGTAACACACAGTGTGGAACACAACCTCGTATGCCTACGCTCTTAGTATTAGCTCAGAACATCATGATCTTGAATCATTAGCTTTTTCAAGCTGTGGGGCCTGACACCGAAAACACTTTCGATTGCGCCACTCTGATGTTTGGAGAAGAAGTTCACCAACTTCGTCTTGCTCTACTTTCTTTCTCACTTATACCCTCGGACAAGAAACTATTTCTTTCGCAAGGTATATCCCGGCAAAGATTTTGCCTATGTCGTGAGACATGTACCCAACTAACTCTTTAGAAGGGTATACTACAAAGTTTAATCCATTTTAGGTTCGATTACATCGAAACACTAAATTGCTGAAACGACAATCCAGGCTCAAAAGCCATGCCATCACTCGTATGGTATTGTCTCCATGGATTCAAATGGTTTCCCTATTTGCTAACGTGAGTGTTTACGTTTCTACCATATGACTCTAATGATTACAATAATTCGGTAAGAGATTCATTTACCACACACTATCCGATAGGGTGCGATTACGACGCCCTAACACACCATAACACTATGATGTTCCATGCGACGTAATTTGTGGAACTCTTCTCACAAGTCTTCCAATGATGTGCCGACATTATAACTCAAATCTTCATTCCTCGATTTGCATCGCGGGAATTTGATTTTCTTGTTAAGTTTATTTCCTACTTCATTCTGAACTTCGTTTGATCGAATCAAAAATTCAGACTAACATTCCCCGGAGTGGATATCCATATATCTACTCGGAATATTCATGAAGTCTATGAAATAAAGACTTCCACTACACGTTAAAGTACTTCATTGATTCACATACACCCATATGCATGATTCTCAACAAGCTATACTCAAAACGTTCAGTGAAGTTCACGAAATAAAGGTCTCCACTACCCGTCAATTACTTCATTGAACCACATACATCTCCATGTATGACTATCAATAAGTTATATGCCCGTTTTCCAAAAACGGTGTCACAGTTATTTTGCAAGTGTCAAAAGATCAAATCTTAGGACTTTTAGGTCCATCCAGTGTGGAGCTAACGCATATAACATTGACATGACTAAACGGTAGTGCCACACATATGTGGTGTCTTTATTAAGTTTGTATCCTTTAGCATTAATATTATGAATGTGGGAGCTTCTACCATCTAAATTCAAATCGGCATATGATCATTACTTCATAAATATAGGACACCAATTTGTCACTATCATGTATGAACAAGTGTCTCGCTAGAGGAGACACACTCGTAACGATCATACCAACACCCGATCATAAAGAATTTATTCAAATGGTAGATCTAGAGGGAGAGTGTCTATGGCCATCACAACAACTTGATTGCCATTATCAACACGCAATGTCGCCTCATCCTTTTAAGCTACTCAAGCAGTAAACCTGGTTTTTCACAAAACATGACTAGTCCAAAACTTAGTCACTACTTCGAGTACTTGCTTAGCTAAAACATTCATAACATGTATATCATATATACACCATCATCATTGATGACTTCCGGCGATCTGTTTCATTTTCTTGATACTTCCACCGTAATCAAGAACCATGAAGGTGAATGATTCCCCTTGCATGACATAGTCTATGACAGAGGATTTGCACTTGGCAACGATGTCTGTCATCCAGTGATCGAGCTGAGCGAGGCGTCTCAATGTTCATTAATCATGAACATATGTCATTAAGTATGACCGCCACGTGCTCACTCAATGTGTGCATTCTCTTCCATCTTGGTTGACAAGACAATCAACATTCAGTTCATTAGTAACCCCGAGAATGACTTTCATCAAGTGCAACATAAAGGCAAAATCGAATGTTTGTATACCATCCAGTACTCCTATCTATAGCGTTGGAGCCAAACTCTGCAACGGCATCAATATCTTTGACAACCGAGGAGATCATAACCGTCATGTTCAAGAGAGAACCAAAATGGGAGCCCCATCTAGTGTCACCAGCTCTTTTAAGCCCGAGTTCTTGATCAAACCTCTGCCAGTTTTAATTTCACCCATTTGCAATCCCTCTTTAATTTCTTCAGCCAACTTTTCCCTAAGCAAATCCTTGTTCTTGAAAGAACCTCCTATTGTGGATAGGATAACACTCATCCACTCAAACAGCCATACAACATCTTCATGACTTTTTGCAACTGCAACTAGTGTCAATTGAAGTTGATGAGCAAAACAGTGAATACTATGAGCAGCCTTAGAATCTTGCATAACTAAGGTTTTCAGACCATTCAAATGCCCTTGCATGTTACTAGCACCATCGTATCCTTGTCCACGGATTTGAGAAGGACTAAGCTGATGATATTCAAGTATATCATAAATAGCTTTTTTGAGTGCAAGAGAAGTTGTTTGACTAACATGTGAAACTCCAATAAGTCGCTCCATTACAAACCCTCTTCTATCAACATACCTTATAACAAGGGCCATTTGTTCCTTGTGAGACACATCCCGAGATTCATCAACCAAGATTGCAAAATACTCATCTCCAATGTCTTCTCTGATTGCTTTAAGTGTTTCTCTAGCCCAAGCAAGCACAATTTCTTTTTTGATAGTAGGAGAAGACAACTTCAAATTCTTCGGAGCATTCCCTAGCGTAATAGCACCTATCTCTGGACAGCGTGCAGCATACCATTCATAGAAAGTAAGGGAATTGCCTTTCCTGATTGAACTTTCACTTTCATCATGACCCCGACATGGCAATCCCAAACTGAGAAGCAATCTAGCAATATCAATAGATGCAATCAGACGAGATTTGTAATGTCTCATAGATTTCTTGGTTTGCTTACGTATAGCAACTGCAATGGATTGCTTTTGGTTCATCAGATCACCACATCTCTTCACATTTTGATTATGGGAACTAGATGGATCACCAATATGAGTATCCAACCTGTTAAGATTATTCCAACTTCTCCACCCCTTTCCTGAAAATGTATCTCCTCCACCACGTCCTCACCGGTCAGTTTGAAACTAGTAGCAAGGAAGACAATAAGCTGCGTCTTCCTCTATACTGTCCTCAAGCCAGTCATATTGTTTAAACCATACTGACAGAAAACGACGCATAATTCCACTCATATTTCTTTGAGGGAAATTATGATTAGGTTGGAATGGACCTTTCTGAAGGTAAGCCCTCCGCACATCATCACGAACTTTGGCAGTCTTGTATTGCGAAATCGGCTTTCTTTTTGCAGGATCTGCTGGAAGAGCAGATAAATCCACATCCTCTTCTTTTTCTTCAGTACAGACTGGTCTTGCACTGCTATTAAGCAGCACCAGCTCCAAAGCAGCCCTAGAACTATCAGCATTTCCTTCATCATCATCTGCAGGTGCTTGATTTGAAGGTGATATTTGAGAAGAATTCTTGGGGTCTGATTTGGATGCCCATAATTTGCGATATGTCTCCATATCGCACTCTGAAATAAATAGCTACTGCTAGTAAAGGATTCACCCAGGATCTTATTTAGCTATGCAATTGCAAGAAAAATAGAAGGATTCACCGTGCTTGATTAAGTTCAGCTAGGTAATGGAGAATAAAATCAGAAAGACTGAAAGAGAAGACATCATACATGTTACAGGACGCTGATTTCAGGCTGCTGGAGCAGTTCTTGCAGGAGCCTGGACAGCTGCGCGAGGCCGCGAGGCCGGAAGAAGTCGTGTCCAGCTCAACCATGGAATTGGGGAATTTTATGGAGGAGAACCAGAGGATTTTGAGGGAGAAAGATGGAGATTTCAGAAATTGGGGATATTGAGCGGCAGCACGGGATGGTAATAATGGAAGAGAGAGACAGGGATGAGTAAAGGAGGAGGCTTTCGTGTCAAATTTTGCTAGCTGACCCAGAAAAATATGTACAGAATGAATGACAACTGGGACCAGTGAGAGCAGTGATGTCAAAAGATGAAATTTATGGGGTCAAGTCTAGCATATCTATAGCTGGGTTTTTTTTTTGCACACCATTTTTCTGTGTGGTCGCTTGACCACATAGACGCTGAGCAGCTCCGCCACAGGTTCCGACACAATGACAGCGTAAGGTAAAATATCTCAGTTCACCATATATTGCCAACGGAGGAAAAAATACCTCTGTTGCTGATATTAAAGATCACCCACTCTAGTGTATCTCACTCTCACTTTCCCCTAGGTCCTAACCCCAGCCACACACTCTCTCCACGCACTTCACTCACTCAATGGAGAACTCCTCTAGCACCGACGGAAGTCAGGATAGAGCATCTTGCGCTAGCAACCATTCGAGTCGCCAATCAGACCTTCCTCTCCCCGACATCTCGGTTGAGGTCCACGGCGACCAAGGTTGCGAGTTGTTGCAGAGCCGTCAGATCCCCTGCGAATCCATGGCGCTGGAGGCCCCCGACGCCCAGATCTCGTTCTCGGATGAAGAGAACTCTGATCTAGAGATTGGTCTCCTCCTCTCTCGCATCACTTTGAGCATGAGCGCACCGACGGTGTCATTCGGGCGGCTGCAGTGCAGAGAGCAGTCCGTATCTCCGCCGCCAAGCACGCTATGGAAGACGTCGAGGAGGCATTGTACCATTCGCAGCCTCGAGTGGCCATAGACCGGTCTCTTCTCCCTGGACAGGGCCCTCGGCTAGATGTGTCGGCGGCGGTGACCAGTGGCAGAGCCAGGAAAAGAAGCCAGTGATTTCAAAGCTAAAAAAATATTAAAAGCTCAAAGTTATACAACAAAATCCATTCCATTTATGTTGCATTATATTCATGGCAACACACCACCACGGTCATGCATGGCTTGGTAGTTATACATAATAGTGTCCGTACTAATCATCTGAAATACATCAGTTTCAACATAGGTAATCATACAATCATACAAAAAGTCATCAGCTATTCTATTGCGCAAATCAGACTTGATGTATTTCATTGCAGAAAATGCTCGCTCCACGGTGGCAGTAGCTACTTGCAAAACCAATGTTAGCTTCAATAAAAGAAACACTAGAGGAAAGGTCGTGTGTTTCTTTGTTTCAACAAGCTTGCGGCAGAGATCACCAATCCCTTTTATGTCAGAGAATCTTGAATCATCCAAAAGTTTTCAACAAAATTATCGAGTTGGATGCAAAGTTCTTCAATATTGCTTTCACTTCAAAAATCATCAGGATACAAGCGAGCCATAGCCAAAATTCTTTCCTTGTCAAAGTTAGAGAAAGAACCACTAGGATCCAGATAGCCCATTCCAAGAAGCAATGTAGTGGCTATCTCGCTAAAGCGGCCATTAAGCTCGACTTGGAAAAGATCAATGACGACATACATGACACTTTTGTAGTAATTTTTATTTGACAAGCCATCAGCTTGAACTCTACGCTTTGATTTTGACCCTCGGGGAAGATGCATGTCATCCATATCAGGAAGTACAAGATCATGTTTAATGAAAAAGTCAGCAACTGTTGTAAACATACCTTCCCAACCTTCATTTCTCATTTTTTGAAGCCTTCTCTTAGTTGTACCAAGATATGACACAGCATTCACAATATCCTGATCCTTCTTTTGCAAAGCAACATTCAGTTCATTAGTAACCCCGAGAATGATTTTCATCAAGTGCAACATAAAGGCAAAATTGAATGTTTGTATTCCATCCGGTAATCCTTTTGCTTTAAGCCTATCTATAGCGTTGGAGCCAAACTCTGCAACAACATCAATAACTTTGACACAGGAGGAGAACATAACAGTCATGTTCAAGAGAGAACCAAAATGGGAGCCCCATCTAGTGTCACCAGCTCTTTTAAGGCCAAGTTCTTGATTCAAACCTCTGCCAGTTTCAATTTCACCCATTTGTAATGCCTCTTTAATTTCTTCAGCCAACTTTCCCTAAGCAAATCCCTGTTCTTGAAAGAACCTCCTATTGTGGATAGGATAACACTCATCCACTCAAACAGCCATACAACATCTTCATGACTTTTTGCAACTGCAACTAGTGTCAATTGAAGTTGATGAGCAAAACAGTGAATACTATGAGCAGCCTTAGAATCTTGCATAACTTAGGTTTTCAGACCATTCAAATGCCCTTGCATGTTACTAGCACCATCGTATCCTTGTCCACGGATTTAAGTAGGACTAAGCTGATGATATTCATGAAGGGGTTACGGTGCAGAAAACATTAATTTTCTAGCGAACGAAACCCTAACTAGCCAGGATCTATCTATCTAGTACATGCGATAACGGTGGCGGAACGGGTTACATTACCTCCATGTAGACCGATAGCGGGGATTACGCTCCCGCACAAGCGTTGACGATGAAGTCGTACGTAGCCGACCTCGAGGTCGCGGAGAACTTGCCGCGATGTCGGAGTCGATGACGCCGGGGTGTCGACGATGATCTGCGTCGACGGGCGTCGGGCGGAAGAAGGCAGAGCGCCAGCACCGGGGCTGGTGCGCCGGCAGCAGAGGGGGAAGGCGCGGCTGCTGCAGGGGGCGAGACGACGTCGCCCAAGCTCCTCAATAGAGTAGCCTCCGAGCACTCGCAAACATACGGAGCCTAGCGACAACTCCCGGTCATTCAGATCCAGCTGAAATCGCAGGAGTAGATCTTATCTGGAATCCCGCAGAGCAACGACGCTCTGCGGTATGGCTTAGGTGGAGAGAGACCCCCTTCCTCAGCTCGGCGCGGCTCCAACTTGGGAACCACGAGATCGAGAGAGAAATCGGGAATTAATTGAATTTCCTGTGTATTAAATCAATTAATATGCCTTGCTATATAAAGGGGGAAGGGGGTGTGCAAACCCCTTGGCTCCCCCATGTGGGACTAAACAAAGGACATGGGAAGGGGGGTTCGGCCCCCACATGGGCTGGCCGAACCAGCCAATGGGGCCCACCCCCTTTGAGGTGCGGCTCCCCCTCTTGGGCCCTCTTAGGGCCCATATAGGTGGGAGCCCCCTTTTTCCTTTATTTAATTAATATTAAATTAATATAAAAATCCCATTAATTCATAATTAATATATTTATATATAATTCAATATCCCGTGACTCCGAAAACTCTTTCGGACCACCCGAACAAATTTCGGACATTCCTGGAACCATTCCAGACCTCTCCGGAACTCCTTCCGGACCACCGGAACTCTTTCCGGATCATTTCTCTCTCTCCAACAAAAACCTATAAAATTCCAGAACCTATCTCCTAGCGTCGCTAAGACCTTAAGTTTGTTACGCTACGGTTCGGGAACACTCCAGACATGGTCGAGACACTCCGCTCACCAATGATCGTCAGGGATACCTGGAAATATATGACGACCCCTGTGCATTCCACGAATATCATCGTTGAACCATAAGTATGATATTCATTCCCTTTGTCTCTGTGATACTACCTTGTCCGAGATATGATCGTAGACACACCGATGCCTTTGCTGTATCTCATTACCGACGAAGGTTATTAACTCGTCTGTGATATTACATCTCCATGACCTAGTCATAAGCTGCAGCTATATAGATGCAATATCACCGAGTGGGCCCAGAGTATCTTTCCATTACAAGAATGAACAAATCCCGCTCTTGATCCTTACGTCTCGATGCTCTTTCGGAATACCCAAGATGGACACCGTTATTGTCATGCTATATAAGACACAACGTTTGATGCTCTCAAAGCACTCCTACGAAGCAACAATAAGTACGGTCTCACGGTCTAAGGAATAAGCTATCGTACTCTTATCTATTGCAAATGACAAACATCGTAATACGATCTTATTGCAATACTTTGCGTATGTCCACCACCTTATTCAACTAACAAGATGACCCCATTGTCAACCGACGTCATTGTCCTTGATCGGGAATCTTGATCAACTGTTGCCCAATGGACTAGCTCATATAGAGGCTTGCTAGGGACCTGGTTGTCTATGTATCACACGTGTATTAACAATTCTGATTAATATAGTTATAGCATAATACACAAACCTATTATAAACTTATGAGATAATGCAATAAATACTACTTATTTATTTGCCTCTAGGGCATATCTCCTTCAGTCTCCCACTTGCACTAGAGTACAAATAAACTAGCTGCATTTTACTTTATCAGAATCCCTTATCAAATAAGAATCATTTGATAATGCTTGCTCGTGGAAAAGTGTTACTGCACAATCCATGATTGTACATGCTTTTGCGATTCACTGGCATCAACTTGTTTGATATCACCATGTTGTCTAACAACATATATGCAAATACCGTAACTAAGTGAGACTTCTGCTTCCCAGCGCTTACTCTGATTATACTAACCAGATAACTGCCCTGAAAAACACACTCAGCCATGCAGAGCCCCTTGTAACAATTACAAACTCGCGATATCTACATACTTTCACACCAATGTAGAAAACTTGACATTCAAATGTCAATCCCTTAACTAACGCACTTCTACTTCCAGTAAATTCCAAATTTACTTTCATAACTGTTCTTTACTCCAAGAACATCGGTTATATTTTATCGAGCAGATAATATGGTTTCTGTATGATGTCTAATATATACATAATAGACCCACATGTCATACAACCATTACCTTCATGCATCATTACTCTTAATGACCAATTGGATTCCAAAGGACCATCCTTTTGATTCTATTCTGACTCCTCAGATATAATCCAACACAACTCGACTAACTATTTAAAATTCCCGTTCTATTTCAAAATAGACACTAACTTTTAAATAGTTTTACAACTTCATCCTATTCTATTGGTACAGTTTCACAATGTGTTAACTACACAAGATGAATTCGACTCCCACTCAAATTATGTCTCCACATATTTGATAACACGAGCTCCCACTCAAAAACATGTTATCCACATATTTGAGTTCCCAAGCTCCCACTCAAAAATATGTTCTTCACATATTTCTCCTGAGTGAACTAACTATGACTCCCACTTAAATCGACATCTTGGTTAAACCAAAATCATTGATCTACTATCAATTCGAATTTAATACAAACTACAGTATTACATTAATACAAATCCCTCAGACTTCAAGCATGTCTACATAAATGTAGTCAACAAATTTGATCTTGTCCAAGACACATTTCTCGACAAGACATGCTACCGCGTCTTTCTTATAGTCACATTTCTCATATAACACCTTATATGACGATTAAACAATCTTATTCCTGTAATAAGAATTGCTGCAACAATTACTCTCTTAATCCTTTCAAATGCTACTTTGGATTTCCAGGCTCAAAAAGCCTTTGTTCGTATTCCGATATTTTCTCAACTTTCTTTGTATTCATAAAGTGCACCTTGATCTGTCAACAAGATCT
Source organism: Poa annua (assembly GCA_026929855.1). Lineage (NCBI taxonomy): Eukaryota > Viridiplantae > Streptophyta > Magnoliopsida > Poales > Poaceae > Poa > Poa annua. Next base: position 115,302,766 of record CM049428.1, on the reverse strand, counting down.
GAAATACTTAATACAGTGCTGTGACCTGACAGCAATATTAAATATAACAACACTTTATTTAGAAGTTTCTTTCATGAAAATATTATGATCTTTATGAAGAGGATTGCAAGCAGAAAACAATTTTCTAGTCTCCCTCACTCTTAAGCACTAAACTTTCATTAGCAGACATATACTCTTTGGAACATCTTCCAACATAAGTCTGACACTTTATTCCAAACTTCTAATTTCAATCCATAAACCATAATTCGAAAAGTCATCTTTTCTCGGAATTACATAGACAACAAACTGAACTTTGTTTCTAATTGATTCTGGAATACACTCTCGTCCAATGCGAGCAATCTACAAAGAACTACTCATGTATATTCCGAATTATCGCATAATCATATACACGTCGACATTACTGTCGATCCTATGAATTTTTGTTGAGAAAAATATCTATTTTCTAAAGTGGACATCGACTATAATGTTTCGAACATGTTAGGAGATTCTAAGACTGATTCTGACAGACCACACTTTATTTATTTAAAATAGAGCATAATTATAATTCCCCACATATCACCATATATGACATTATAATATTGTGAAAACAAATTTTCACAAGTCTTTTGTGTTGAAACCATGATTCAAAAATATTGTCCTTTGATCGAATCTTGTGAATACAATATTCACTAATCTTTCTTCTGAAGAACCTCATTTGATCTATTATCAAATTAATTTCAGACTCCATAATTTATCGGGCAAATACTCCTATTTACCAAAATCATAGAAGAATTCGGATCAAGCAAAACACCATTGATTAATCATTAAAAATGACTCTCAATCAATTTCCTCTAGTATTGCAACTTCAATACTGCATTTCAAACTTAATCAATTTTGGCACTCGAAATACTTAAATGGACCAAAAATATCCATTACTTCTTTCATTGCCTTTATGACTAAATTCGATGGTGTTTGTTCTTTGGACACACAATTTTATCATTCCCGCTATTATAAATGTATATCATACGCATAATGTAATTGAGATGTGATGCAAATTACTCATAACATGAAACAACTGCTTCGTTTCATAACATAAAACAACTGATGTGTTCTATATGAATAATTATGTCTTGTTACATTCAAGACACCAAACTAGATCACATTCTCACTATTACAAAATGTCTTATCAAAAACTATTGATGATAACTAATATGATATCTCGAGGGCGTGAGCACCACTGGCCATGAACTTGCCATCACTCGTGCACTGTCACGTCACCCTTCGCCACATACTTGTGATAATCAGGGACTGTTTCACAAACAGAACAATTATCAAACACTTTTCATCAAGTATGAGAAGAATACATTTATATCTTCGTATATCAAATATACCCATAGCGTCGAAGAACTCTTCTTCGATGAATCAACTTTTAGAGATTTGAACTTGTTCACGAACGTGAAGAAGCTCACCGTGTCTCTATAGCATATTCACGCACATGCTATTCACAGCTAGGAGGTAAAGCGCAATCTCTATTGCACTGGAGTTCGCTATCTAGAAATCGTAGATATTCGTAAGCCTGAAGTAGATGTCACACAACTTCTTCAACTGAGTCTCCAGACAGGTATGCTCCCCATGTGAATGGTCCGGAACTTTCTAAGCTGTCTGAACTTCTCAAGACTCAATTCATCTTTGAAGTGACCTTTGATCGCATCAATCACAACATATGGCTCCAGGTGTTGAATACAACTTTCAACTCTGGTGCTAGGCATACGCTCATGACGACCTTCACTTCCATGAAAATATCATGATGCTTACGGAACTCATCATCTTTCTCCTTGCTATCAGAATCATCTGGTCTAATTCCTAACTAATGTTCTAGCACATATAGGATGTTTGTTGTGTTTGGAGAATGTTTCTAAAACCAATGCACCAGCTGATGAAGTTGGACCCGTCGGCTTCCAAGGTAGAATCCGAGCTCTTGAAGAAGTAACCGAAGCGTAGTTCCGCAGTCTCCAGATGTGATCGCAAAAGAGGTAAGATAAGTTTATAATATATAGGTGAGTTTTAGTTTTATAATCTCATTATCAAAAACACACCACACCAAGATTATTATCCCTAAAATAATAATGGCGATTACACGACCGTCATCCACCACACTACCCCCGATCATCACGGCCGGCAGCACGGCTTCAAAGGTGGACATAAAATGTCGATCATAACAACTCTATGACTCGTGCTCGATCTTTCGATCTTCCCGTGTTCCGAGGCCATACCTCTGAGTATGCTAGGCTCGCCAATCAAACCTCGAAGACCTGCGCGTGCAACATGGCTTACACCCACTGTATGCGAACGACGAGATGTGTGACACCCGATCATCACGGCCTGCCTCATAACGTAGAACTTTCTTGGTGGTGCGCAACGAGGGAGAACACAATTTTGGTATTTGTTAGGGATCATCCTATTTATGATGCTACCGTTGTATATCTAGCATATAAGCAATCAATAGGATGCACACACAACAACATACAATAATGATGCAATGAAGTGCGATGTGACATGGTCGATGCGCCTGGACCTTCATGGCGCCATGTGCCTGGCCCCCGGCGCCCCGGCATGGCTCTGAGTCTACAGAGCCCTCCATTGCCTCCGACAATACGAGTAATATCAAAACTTACCGTAACCATGTCACATAAAATAACGCCTCTGCAAAACAAAGTTAGACGCCTCTAGCTTTATCTAGTTTTGCAAGTTTTACGTGGCATATAGGCTTATTCGTAGGAGAACCGCTTCCCTACCTACGAACTTTGTACCACAACGTCGATCGTATAATTGCATGTTTAAGCATCCCTTTCGGGCCCTCCATTGAAAATGCTTTGCCGACTTAGGGCCCATATAGGTGGGAGCCCCCTTTTTCCTTTATTTAATTAATATTAAATTAATATAAAAATCCCATTAATTCATAATTAATATATTTATATATAATTCAATATCCCGTGACTCCGAAAACTCTTTCGGACATTCCTGGAACCATTCCAGACCTCTCCGGAACTCCTTCCGGACCACCGGAACTCTTTCCGGATCATTTCTCTCTCTCCAACAAAAACCTATAAAATTCCAGAACCTATCTCCTAGCGTCGCTAAGACCTTAAGTTTGTTACGCTACGGTTCGGGAACACTCCAGACATGGTCGAGACACTCCGCTCACCAATGATCGTCAGGGATACCTGGAAATATATGACGACCCCTGTGCATTCCACGAATATCGTCGTTGAACCATAAGTATGATATTCATTCCCTTTGTCTCTGCGATACTACCTTGTCCGAGATATGATCGTAGACACACCGATGCCTTTGCTGTATCTCGTTACCGACGAAGGTTATTAACTCGTCTGTGATATTACATCTCCATGACCTAGTCATAAGCTGCAACTATATAGATGCAATATCACCGAGTGGGCCCAGAGTATCTTTCCATTACAAGAATGAACAAATCCCGCTCTTGATCCTTACGTCTCGATGCTCTTTCGGAATACCCAAGATGGACACCGTTATTGTCATGCTATATAAGACACAACGTTTGATGCTCTCAAAGCACTCCTACGAAGCAACAATAAGTACGGTCTCACGGTCTAAGGAATAAGCTATCATACTCTTATCTATTGCAAATGACAAACATCGTAATACGATCTTATTGCAATACTTTGCGTATGTCCACCACCTTATTCAACTAACAAGATGACCCCATTGTCAACCGACGTCATTGTCCTTGATCGGGAATCTTGATCAACTGTTGCCCAATGGACTAGCTCATATAGAGGCTTGCTAGGGACCTGGTTGTCTATGTATCACACGTGTATTAACAATTCCGATTAATACAGTTATAGCATAATACACAAACCTATTATAAACTTATGAGATAATGCAATAAATTCTTGGTGGTGCGCGTTGGAGGGAGAACACTAGTGGTATTTTGAAGGGATCATCTTATATATCTACCGCCGTGTAACTAATGTATACTATACACACAATCACACAATATAAGATGCACACAAAACATCAAATGTAATGCAATGTGATATAGTCCATCGCGCCATGGTCTTCTTGGCGCCCGCAGTTTATAAACAATTTAATAAACCTACCTTGACCATATCACATAGCCCCTGCAAAATAAAGTTAGACGCTTCAACTTTATCTTTTGCATATTTTACGTGGCTTGGGGCTTTCGTAAATAGAACCGCTTCATACCTACGAACCTTATGACCACAACAACGATCCAATAATTGCATGTTTAAGCATCCCTTTCGGGCCCTCCATTGAAAATGCAAAGCCAACTAAAGAGAGAGAAACATGCACCCGCCAGCCACAGATACGGTACAAGCCGTATGTCAGTAGTGGAACCAGTCTCGCGTAAGCGTACGCGTAAAGTCGGTCCGGGCCGCTTCATCAACTCGATGCCGCTGGAATCACAAGTGCACGCTAGAGGGTAGCAAATAACAGGAACGGTGCCCCCGTGCAGAACACGGGTTCTAACAGCGTACAGCTATATCTACGATAGATCGGCTCTGATACCACTGAAGGGGATCGTGTGCAGAAAACAAAAAATTTCCTACCAACGATATCCTTAAACTAGCCAAGATCTACACTATGCAGATATAGAAGTACGGCGGAGATCAGAATACATACCCTCGTAGACCGAATAGCGGGGATTACGCTCCCGCACAAGCGTTGACGATGAAGACGCCGTAGCCGACCTCTAGGTCGCGGAGAACTCGGCGCGACGAAGATTACGAAGATGACCCCGAGGCCGGGTGGAGGAAGTAGGCCTCCGAGTACCGCTAGCGCAGCACCTCGCAGGGAGTCGCACACATACGGTGGAGACGACGGCCTCCGAAGCTCCAGTCCAGGACGAGCAGCGGAAGACTTGGACCGGAACACCAGCAGCGCGGCAGCGGGCTATGGTGGAAGAGATCCCCCTCCTCTACTCGACGCGGCTCCGTCAAGGGAACCACGAGATCGAGAGAGAAATTGGGAATTAATTGGTGAATTAAAAGGCCAGGGGTGCCCCTTCTTATATAGGCTCCCAGCGGGAGCCAACCTTGCCAGCCAGGCAATGTGGGACTATCCCACATGCCTGGTTCGGCCATGGCTGGTGCGCCGGCACTAGGTGGGCCCCATTTGGCCCACCTAGGCCGGCCAAGCCTCCCCACAAAATTCCCTTGAGGGTTCCCCCCCCCATGGGCCTTCTTTCGACCAGAAGGCCCATTTAGGGAAATCAGCCTAAATAAATTCGAAAATAAATATATAAAATGATATTTGCATATTAATTACACTAATTAATATCAAACATAATATATATAATTTTTCCTAGCTCCGAAAACTCTTTCGGCGCTGCCCGATCTCCATCGGACCCCTCCCGGGACGCTCCCGGCGATCTCCTTCCTTTCCGGTTGTCTTGTCGAAACCCCTTAAGTGTGTTACCCTAGCGGTTCGATATAATATCAGGTATGATCAAGACTCCTCAATGATCAACGACTAACTCGTAGGCCTGGACCCCATGAATTAATCCCTGAGATATAACGAATGACTTTCATCTATCAAACCTGGACGTATAGTCTTAAACCCTTTGTCATGGCGATACTTAGCGTGTCCGAGCATCATTCTCAGATATCTCCATACCTAGCATGATCTCGTTACCGACATCGCTATCTTCTACTCGTCTATGATATTATGTCAGCTGGTGACCTAGTCACATGTTTGCAAACTCATTTGACATAATCTCACCGAGTGGGCCCTAGAGTATCTATCCGGCTATGCGGACTGACAAATCCCGCTGTTGACCCCTCGTCTCAACTACTCCTTTCCGATACCCAAAAGTATCACCGTTATTGTCATACTAAATAAGATACGACGTTTGGTGCGATCAAAGTATCTTCCAGGAATACCAATAAGAGTTGATCTCACGGTCTTAAGGCGTAACGACTATGTCCTATAAATACTGGGTATGTCCATCACATCGTTACTCCTAACGATATGACTTCCGTTGCTGACCGGCGCCATGCCCTATGATCGGAAAACCTCGATCATCAATCGCGCAATGAAACTAGTCTTAGTAGAGGCTACTAGGGACCTGGTTGTTTATCTACCACACCTGTATTAATGTTTCCGCTTAATACAGTTATAGCATGGTATAAAACATATAATGAACGATTGGGATATTGCCAATAAACTATGTTTATTAAGTGCCTCTAGGGCATATTCCCTTCAGTCTCCCACTTGCACTAGAGTAACACTTAATCTAGTTTACAACCTGGTAAAAGCTCAACACCCATAGCATCTTGGTGCCTGCTCGCCTCGTGGAAGAGGAATACAGTGAATAGATCTCACACATTGAGATCTATATGTGCTTTGCAACACTTCTATGTCACCTAGTTTGACATAAACCCGTATCTTACGATGACGGTGAAATATATCCCAGTGGATGGAGTGAGACTCGAGCATTCGCGTAGCATGCGCCTTAAAAGTCTAAGAGATCTATTAAGGGGACCACCTACGCTAGGCAAACTGCTCAGTCCAATCACACTTGCTACTTCTAAAGTCACGATATATTTCTATACCTATGTAGATTATGCGACAGTGCATTCATATGCGACTTCGCAAACTAACCATGTCTATCTTCAAAATAGAGGACATCTCCTATATGAGATTTCTAGTCGTATGGGTCAGTGTAATAACTTGCATCATCGTAACCGCTTTACGGCAAGTTGCCATTCAACTCTTACCCGTTACTAGAAAACCTATCTTCAGTTCTCATAGACACTGAAGAATAAACTTAACGTTTGTTCATTGATCCACACAAGGATCACTCTAGAACCTGTTCTTGAACCAAGAACTCGGGTCACACCAAGTCGAGCTTTCAGCCTGATAGACTCTATGTGTGATACATAGAGAATGTCGAACATCATTTTCTATCACTGAAAAAGCCAAGATTAACTTAATCTTTTACCTAGTCATACAAGCAAGAACCTCTTTCTCCGCTTGTCCTTTTCTGAAACACTTCAGAATCCTGACTTAGGAAATACTCCGACTTAATGTTATTAAGCCCCCTCTGATCTATACAAGTATAAATCGGATGCCTAATACTCCTAACTTCATTTCACAGAAAATTTAATCACTTAAATAATCCTTTACACTCTACTAGAGGATCTGTGTCATTCAATATGTCGTTACATACAAAATCACAAATGACACCTAGCTCCCACTCAAATATGCCTTCCGCATATAAGATCAAGGAAAGCTACTTTGCTCCCACTCACTTCTTTGCAAATGTAGGTTTCTTAAACTATTTTGGACAACTCCAAAATTCTTTGATCACATTATCAAAGTGAAGATTCCAGCTCCGACATGCTTGCTTCAGCCCACGAATGGACCACCGAAGTTTGCACACATGTTTAACATCCTCAGGATTACAAACCATTCTTAATTATACTATTAAGAACCATGGTCTTCTCATCCATCTATCAATTTCTCATTCGAAATTATAGTAATTGCTAAACGACCCAGAATAGATTTAGGCTTCGCCACTTGAGACAAACTCTCATGTGGTCTGTCGGAACTGTTTCACGACAAATCGAATCGGCTCAATGTCTACTCTCTCATAAAATTCCATATACTATTAACATCCTAGATGCCATCAGGAAGATCTCCCAAGTCAATATCTGGTAATCGTATATGGATTTTATTTCGGATCACAAATGACTCATAGCCATTTCTCGGACTTAGGTCCACCATCTCTTCTTCGTAGTTCGTAGGTCTATCATATTCCATTAATATGACCTCCATAACAAGATTGTCGTAACACACAGTGTGGAACACAACCTCGTATGCCTACGCTCTTAGTATTAGCTCAGAACATCATGATCTTGAATCATTAGCTTTTTCAAGCTGTGGGGCCTGACACCGAAAACACTTTCGATTGCGCCACTCTGATGTTTGGAGAAGAAGTTCACCAACTTCGTCTTGCTCTACTTTCTTTCTCACTTATACCCTCGGACAAGAAACTATTTCTTTCGCAAGGTATATCCCGGCAAAGATTTTGCCTATGTCGTGAGACATGTACCCAACTAACTCTTTAGAAGGGTATACTACAAAGTTTAATCCATTTTAGGTTCGATTACATCGAAACACTAAATTGCTGAAACGACAATCCAGGCTCAAAAGCCATGCCATCACTCGTATGGTATTGTCTCCATGGATTCAAATGGTTTCCCTATTTGCTAACGTGAGTGTTTACGTTTCTACCATATGACTCTAATGATTACAATAATTCGGTAAGAGATTCATTTACCACACACTATCCGATAGGGTGCGATTACGACGCCCTAACACACCATAACACTATGATGTTCCATGCGACGTAATTTGTGGAACTCTTCTCACAAGTCTTCCAATGATGTGCCGACATTATAACTCAAATCTTCATTCCTCGATTTGCATCGCGGGAATTTGATTTTCTTGTTAAGTTTATTTCCTACTTCATTCTGAACTTCGTTTGATCGAATCAAAAATTCAGACTAACATTCCCCGGAGTGGATATCCATATATCTACTCGGAATATTCATGAAGTCTATGAAATAAAGACTTCCACTACACGTTAAAGTACTTCATTGATTCACATACACCCATATGCATGATTCTCAACAAGCTATACTCAAAACGTTCAGTGAAGTTCACGAAATAAAGGTCTCCACTACCCGTCAATTACTTCATTGAACCACATACATCTCCATGTATGACTATCAATAAGTTATATGCCCGTTTTCCAAAAACGGTGTCACAGTTATTTTGCAAGTGTCAAAAGATCAAATCTTAGGACTTTTAGGTCCATCCAGTGTGGAGCTAACGCATATAACATTGACATGACTAAACGGTAGTGCCACACATATGTGGTGTCTTTATTAAGTTTGTATCCTTTAGCATTAATATTATGAATGTGGGAGCTTCTACCATCTAAATTCAAATCGGCATATGATCATTACTTCATAAATATAGGACACCAATTTGTCACTATCATGTATGAACAAGTGTCTCGCTAGAGGAGACACACTCGTAACGATCATACCAACACCCGATCATAAAGAATTTATTCAAATGGTAGATCTAGAGGGAGAGTGTCTATGGCCATCACAACAACTTGATTGCCATTATCAACACGCAATGTCGCCTCATCCTTTTAAGCTACTCAAGCAGTAAACCTGGTTTTTCACAAAACATGACTAGTCCAAAACTTAGTCACTACTGCGAGTACTTGCTTAGCTAAAACATTCATAACATGTATATCATGAAGGGAATATGCCCTAGAGGCACTTAATAAACATAGTTTATTGGCAATATCCCAATCGTTCATTATATGTTTTACACCATGCTGTAAATGTATTAAGCGAAAACATTAATACAGGTGTGGTAGATAGACAACCAGGTCCCTAGTAGCCTCTACTAAGACTAGTTTCGTTGCGCGATTGATGATCGAGGTTTTCCGATCATAGGGCATGGCGCCGGTCGGCAATGGAAGTCATATCGTTAGGAGTAACGATGTGATGGACGTACCCAATATTTATAGGACATAGTCATTACGCCTTAAGACCGTGAGACCAACTCTTATTATTATTTCTGGAAGATACTTTGATCGCACCAAACGTCGTATCTTATTTAGTATGACAATAACGGTGATACTTTTGGGTATCGGAAAGGAGTAGTTGAGACGAGGGGTCAACAACGGGATTTGTCAGTCCGCATAGCCGGATAGATACTCTAGGGCCCACTCGGTGAGATTATGTCAAATGAGTTTGCAAACATGTGACTAGGTCACCAGCTGACATAATATCATAGACGAGTAGAAGATAGCGATGTCGGTAACAAGATCATGCTAGGTATGGAGATATCTGAGAATGATGCTCGGACACGCTAAGTATCGCCATGACAAAGGGTTTAAGACTATACGTCCAGGTTTGATAGATGAAAGTCATTCGTTATATCTCAGGGGTTAATTCATGGGGTCCAGGCCTACGAGTTAGTCATTGATCATTGAGGAGTCCTTATCATACCTGATATTATATCGAACCGCTAGGGTAACACACTTAAGGGGTTTCGACAAGACAACCGGAAAGGAAGGAGATCGCCGGGAGCGTCCCGTGAGGGGTCCGATGGAGATCGGGCAGCGACGAAAGAGTTTTCGGAGCTAGGAAAAATTATATATATTATGTTTGATATTAATTAGTGTAATTAATATGCAAATATTATTTATATATTTATTTTCGAATTTATTTAGGCTGATTTCCCTAAATGGGTCTTCTGGTCAAATGAAGGCCCATGGGGGGGAAAACCCTCAAGGGAATTTTGTGGGGGAGGCTTGGCCGGCCCTAGGTGGGCCAAATGGGGCCCACCTAGGGCCGGCGCACTGCCCTTGGCCGAACCAGGCATGTGGGATAGTCCCACATTGCCTGGATGGCAAGGTTGGCTCCCCCTGGGAGACTATATAAGAAGGGGCACCCCTGGCCTTTTAATTCACCAATTAATTCCCAATTTCTCTCTCGATCTCGTGGTTCCCTTGACGGAGCCGCGCCGAGTAGAGGAGGGGGATCTCTTCCACCATAGCCCGCTGCCGCGCTGCTGGTGTTCCGGTCCAAGTCTTCCGCTGCTCGTCCTGGACTGGAGCTTCGGAGGTCGTCGTCTCCACCGTATGTGTGCGACTCCCTGCGAGGTGCTGCGCTAGCGGTAATCGGAGGCCTACTTCCTCCACCCGACCTCGGGGTCATCTTCGTCATCTTCGTCGCGCCGAGTTCTCCGCGACCTAGAGGTCGGCTACGGCGTCTTCATCGTCAACGCTTGTGCGGGAGCGTAATCCCCGCTATTCGGTCTACGAGGGTATGTATTCCGATCTCCGCCGTACTTCTATATATGCATAGTGTAGATCTTGGCTAGTTTAAGGATATCGTTGGTAGGAAATTTTTTGTTTTCTGCACACGATCCCCTTCAGTGGTATCAGAGCCGATCTATCGTAGATATAGCTGTACGCTGTTAGAACCCGTGTTCTGCACGGGGGCACCGTTCCTGTTATTTGCTACCCTCTAGCGTGCACTTGTGATTCCAGCGGCATCGAGTTGATGAAGCGGCCCGGACCGACTTTACGCGTACGCTTACGCGAGACTGGTTCCACTACTGACATACGGCTTGTACCGTATCTGTGGCTGGCGGGTGTCAGTTTCTCTCTCTTTAGTTGGTCTTCGCATTTTCAATGGAGGGCCCGAAAGGGATGCTTAAACATGCAATTATTGGATCGTTGTTGTGGTCATAAGGTTCGTAGGTATGAAGCGGTTCTATTTACGAAAGCCCCGAGCCACATAAAATATGCAAAAGATAAAGTAGAAGCGTCTAACTTTATTTTGCAGGGGCTATGTGATATGGTCAAGGTAGGTTTATTAAATTGTTTATAAACTGCGGGCGCCAAGAAGACCATGGCGCGATGGACTATATCACATTGCATTACATTTGATGTTTTGTGTGCATCTTATATTGTGTGATTGTGTGTATAGTATACATTAGTTACACGGCGGTATATATATAAGATGATCCCTTCAAAATACCACTAGTGTTCTCCCTCCAACGCGCACCACCAAGAAAGTTCTACGTTATGAGGCAGGCCGTGATGATCGGGTGTCAGACATCTCGTCGTTCACATACAGTGGGTGTAAGCCATGTTGCACAAGCGTCAGCGTGGAGGTCTTTGGTGGCGAGCCTAGCATATTCAGAAATATGGCCTCGGAACAGGAAGACCGAAAGGTCGAGCACGAGTCACAAAATTGGTGTGGCAGGCGATTTTGTCTACTCTTGAAGTTGTGCCGCCGGCTCTGATGATGAGAGGTGGTGCAATGGATGGGGGTCGTGTAATCGCTTAAACGACCAGGAGGGATGTTCGTTTGAGTGGGAGTTCGGATAGTTATTTTCTAAAATACTAGAACTCAGAATATAATGAACAGAGTCTGTTTTGCAAACCTTTGTAGATATTAACCATTGTGATAGCATCTTTTCAAATTAGGCGCATTCCTGCGTTTGAGAAACTTAAAAGGTTGGGTCCAAACTTCATAGTTTTATGCTTTAGCTTGAGGATACTCCTTGTAAACCGTTAGCTCTTTTGTGTTACAATACCCGCTAGGAGATAAACCCGGAGATTCCGCTAACAAAAGATAATTTGGATTATCGGATTTTGTGCGGATGATATCATCATAGTCCAGTGTATGCTATGATCTCTGCCATAGAGAACCAACGGTGGGTACGAGTTATTGGATCGCGGACATATGATATGGTCGCTAAAACTCGGGGTACCCCAAACGTTGGGTTGATGAAGTTTATCAGTACGTTGACTGATTGTCTTGTCAACCAAGATGGAAGAGAATGCACACATTGAGTGAGCACGTGGCGGTCATACTTAATGACATATGTTCATGATTAATGAACATTGAGACGCCTCGCTCAGCTCGATCACTGGATGACAGACATCGTTGCCAAGTGCAAATCCTCTGTCATAGACTATGTCATGCAAGGGGAATCATTCACCTTCATGGTTCTTGATTACGGTGGAAGTATCAAGAAAATGAAACAGATCGCCGGAAGTCATCAATGATGATGGTGTATATATGATATACATGTTATGAATGTTTTAGCTAAGCAAGTACTCGCAGTAGTGACTAAGTTTTGGACTAGTCATGTTTTGTGAAAAACCAGGTTTACTGCTTGAGTAGCTTAAAAGGATGAGGCGACATTGCGTGTTGATAATGGCAATCAAGTTGTTGTGATGGCCATAGACACTCTCCCTCTAGATCTACCATTTGTGTAAATTCTTTATGATCGGGTGTTGGTATGATCGTTACAAGTGTGTCTCCTCTAGCGAGACACTTGTTCATACATGATAGTGACAAATTGGTGTCCTATATTTATGAAGTAATGATCATATGCTGATTTGAATTTAGATGGTAGAAGCTCCCACATTCATAATATTAATGCCAAATGATACAAACTTAATAAAGACACCACATATGTGTGGCACTACCGTTTAGTCATGTCAATGTTATATGCATTAGCTCCACACTGGATGGACCTACAAGTCCTAAGATTTGATCTTTTGACACTTGCAAAATAACTGTGACACCGTTTTCGGAAAACGGGAATATAACTTATTGATAATCATACATGGAGATGTATGTGGTTCAATAAAGTAATTGACGGGTAGTGGAGACCTTTATTTCGTGAACTTCACTGAACATTTTGAGTATAGCTTGTTGAGAATCATGCATATGGGTGTATGTGAATCAATGAAGTACTTTAACGTGTAGTGGAAGTCTTTATTTCATAGACTTCATGAATATTCCGAGTAGATATATGGATATCCACTCCGGGGAATGTTAGTCTGAATTTTTGATTCGATCAAACGAAGTTCAGAATGAAGTAGGAAATAAACTTAACAAGAAAATCAAATTCCCGCGATGCAAATCGAGGAATGAAGATTTGAGTTATAATGTCGGCACATCATTGGAAGACTTGTGAGAAGAGTTCCACAAATTACGTCGCATGGAACATCATAGTGTTATGGTGTGTTAGGGCGTCGTAATCGCACCCTATCGGATAGTGTGTGGTAAATGAATCTCTTACCGAATTATTGTAATCATTAGAGTCATATGGTAGAAACGTAAACACTCACGTTAGCAAATAGGGAAACCATTTGAATCCATGGAGACAATACCATACGAGTGATGGCATGGCTTTTGAGCCTGGATTGTCGTTTCAGCAATTTAGTGTTTCGATGTAATCGAACCTAAAATGGATTAAACTTTGTAGTATACCCTTCTAAAGAGTTAGTTGGGTACATGTCTCACGACATAGGCAAAATCTTTGCCGGGATATACCTTGCGAAAGAAATAGTTTCTTGTCCGAGGGTATAAGTGAGAAAGAAAGTAGAGCAAGACGAAGTTGGTGAACTTCTTCTCCAAACATCAGAGTGGCGCAATCGAAAGTGTTTTCGGTGTCAGGCCCCACAGCTTGAAAAAGCTAATGATTCAAGATCATGATGTTCTGAGCTCATACTAAGAGCGTAGGCATACGAGGTTGTGTTCCACACTGTGTGTTACGACAATCTTGTTATGGAGGTCATATTAATGGAATATGATAGACCTACGAACTACGAAGAAGAGATGGTGGACCAAAGTCCGAGAAATGGCTATGAGTCATTTGTGATCCGAAATAAAATCCATATACGATTACCAGGTATTGACTTGGGAGATCTTCTTGATGGCATCTAGGATGTTAATAGTATATGGAATTTTATGAGAGAGTAGACATTGCGCAGATTCGATTTGTCGTGAAACAGTTCTGACAGACCACATGAGACTTTGTCTCAAGTGGCGAAGCCTAAATCTATTCTGGGTCGTTTAGCAATTACTATAATTTCGAATGAGAAATTGATAGATGGATGAGAAAACCATGGTTCTTAATAGTGTAATTAAGAATGGTTTGTAATCCTGAGGATGCTAAACATGTGTGCAAACTTCGGCTGTCCATTCATGGGCAGAAGCAAGCATATCGGAGCTGGAATCTTCACTTTGATAATGTGATCAAAGGATTTTGGAGTTCTCCAAAATAGTTGAAGAAACCTACATTTGCAAAGAAGTGAGTGGGAGCAAAGTAGCTTTCCTTGATCTTGTATGCGGAAGGCATATTTGAGTGGGAGCTAAGTAGCTTTTCCTTGATCTTATATGCGGAAGGCATATTTGAGTGGGAGCTAGGTGTCATTTGTGATTATGTATGTAACGACATATTGAATGACACAGATCCTCTAGTAGAGTGTAAAGGATTATTTAAGTGATTGAATTTTCTATGAAATGAAGTTAGGAGTATTAGGCATCCGATTTATAATTGTATAGATCAGAAGGGGCTTAATAACATTAAGTCGGAGTATTTCCTAAGTCAGGATTCTGAAGTGTTTCAGAAAAGGACAAGCGAATAAAGAGGTACTTGCTTGTATGACTAGGTAAAAGATTAAGTTAATCTTGACTTTTTCAGTGATAGAAAATAATGCTCGACATTCTCTATGTATCACACATAGAGTCTATCAGACTGAAAACTCGACTTAGTGTGACCCGAGTTCTTGGTTAAAGAACAGGTTCTAGAGTGATCCTTGTGTGGATCAATGAACAAACATTAAGTTTATTCTTCAGTGTCTATGAGAACTGAAGATAGGTTTTCTAGTAACGGGTAAGAGTGGAATGGCAACTTGTCGTAAAGCGGTTACGATGATGCAAGTTATTACACTGACCCATACGACTAGAAATCTCATATAGGACATGTCCTTTATTTTGAAGATAGACATGGTTAGTTTGCGAAGTCGCATATGAATGCACTGTCGCATAATCTACATAGGTATAGAAATATATCGCGACTTTAGAAGTAGCAAGTGTGATTGGACTGAGCAGTTTTCCGAGCGTAGGTGGTCCCTTAATAGATCTTTCAGACTTTTAAGGCGCATGCTACGCGAATGCTCGAGTCTCACTCCATCCACTGGGATATATTTCACCGTCATCGTAAGATACGGGATGATGTCAAACTAGGTGACATAGAAGTGTTGCAAAGCACATATAGGTCTCAATGTGTGAGGTCTATTGACTGTATTCCTCTTCCACGAGGCGAGCAGGCACCAAGATGCTATGGGTGTTGAGCTTTTACCAGGTTGTAAACTAGATTAAGTGTTACTCTAGTGCAAGTGGGAGACTGAAGGGAATATGCCCTAGAGGCACTTAATAAACATAGTTTATTGGCAATATCCCAATCGTTCATTATATGTTTTACACCATGATGTAACTGTATTAAGAGAAAACATTAATACAGGTGTGGTAGATAGACAACCAGGTCCCTAGTAGCCTCTACTAAGACTAGTTTCGTTGCGCGATTGATGATCGAGGTTTTCCGATCATAGGGCATGGCGCCGGTCGGCAATGGAAGTCATATCGTTAGGAGTAACGATGTGATGGACGTACCCAGTATTTATAGGACATAGTCATTACGCCTTAAGACCGTTAGACCAACTCTTATTATTATTTCTGGAAGATACTTTGATCGCACCAAACGTCGTATCTTATTTAGTATGACAATAACGGTGATACTTTTGGGTATCGGAAAGGAGTAGTTGATACGAGGGGTCAACAGCGGGATTTGTCAGTCCGCATAGCCGGATAGATACTCTAGGGCCCACTCGGTGAGATTATGTCAAATGAGTTTGCAAACATGTGACTAGGTCACCAGCTGACATAATATCATAGACGAGTAGAAGATAGCGATGTCGGTAACGAGATCATGCTAGGTATGGAGATATCTGAGAATGATGCTCGAACACGCTAAGTATCGCCATGACAAAGGGTTTAAGACTATACGTCCAGGTTTGATAGATGAAAGTCATTCGTTATATCTCAGGGGTTAATTCATGGGGTCCAGGCCTACGAGTTAGTCGTTGATCATTGAGGAGTCTTGATCATACCTGATATTATATCGAACCGCTAGGGTAACACACTTAAGGGGTTTCGACAAGACAACCGGAAAGGAAAGAGATCACCGGGAACGTCCCGGGAGGGGTCCGATGGAGATCGGGCAGCGACGAAAGAGTTTTCGGAGCTAGGAAAAATTATATATATTATGTTTGATATTAATTAGTGTAATTAATATGCAAATATGATTTTATATATTTATTTTCGAATTTATTTAGGCTGATTTCCCTAAATGGGCCTTCTGGTCGAAAGAAGGCCCATGGGGGGGAAAACCCTCAAGGGAATTTTGTGGGGGGGGGCTTGGCCGGCCTAGGTGAGCCAAATGGGGCCCACCTAGGGCCGACGCACTTCCCTTGGCCGAACCAGGCATGTGGGATAGTTCCACATTGCCTGGCTGGCAAGGTTGGCTCCCCCTGGGAGCCTATATAAGAAGGGGCACCCCTGGCCTTTTAATTCACCAATTAATTCCCAATTTCTCTCTCGATCTCGTGGTTCCCTTGACGGAGCCGCGTCGAGTAGAGGAGGGGGATCTCTTCCACCATAGCCCGCTGCCGCGCTGCTGGTGTTCCGGTCCAAGTCTTCCGCTGCTCGTCCTGGACTGGAGCTTCGGAGGCCGTCGTCTCCACCGTATGTGTGCGACTCCCTGCGAGGTGTTGCGCTAGCGGTACTCGGAGGCCTACTTCCTCCACCCGGCCTCGGGGTCATCTTCGTAATCTTCGTCGCGCCGAGTTCTCCGCGACCTAGAGGTCGGCTACGGCGTCTTCATCGTCAACGCTTGTGCGGGAGCGTAATCCCCGCTATTCGGTCTACGAGGGTATGTATTCCGATCTCCGCCGTACTTCTATATCTGCATAGTGTAGATCTTGGCTAGTTTAAGGATATCGTTGGTAGGAAATTTTTTGTTTTCTGCACACGATCCCCTTCATATCATATATACACCATCATCATTGATGACTTCCGGCGATCTGTTTCATCTTCTTGATACTTCCACCGTAATCAAGAACCATGAAGGTGAGCGATTCCCCTTGCATGACATAGTCTATGACAGAGGATTTGCACTTGGCAACGATGTCTGTCATCCAGTAATTGAGCTGAGCGAGGCGTCTCAATGTTCATTAATCATGAACATATGTCATTAAGTATGACCGCCACGTGCTCCCTCAATGTGTGTATTCTCTTCCATCTTGGTTGAGACGACAATCAGTCAACGTACTGATAAACTTCATCAACCCAACTATAGAGGTACCCCGAGTTAGCGACCATATGTTCGCGATCCAATAACTCGTACCCACCATTGGTTCTCTATGGCAGAGATCATAGCATACACTGGACTATGATGATATCATCCGCACAAAATCCGATAATCCAAATTATCTTTTGTTAGCGGAATCTCCGGGTTTATCTCTAGCGGGTATTGTAACACAAAAGAGCTAACGGTTTAAACAAGGAGTATCCTCAAGCTAAAGTATAAAACTATGAAGTTTGGACCCAACCTTTTAAGTTTCTCAAACGCAGGAATGCGCCTAATTTGAAAAGATGCTATTACTATGGTTAATATCTACAAAGGTTTGCAAAACAGACTATGTTCATTATATTCTGAGTTCTAGTATTTTAGAAAATAACTATCCGAGCTCCCACTCAAACGAACATCCCTCCTGGTCGTTTAAGCGATTACACGACCCCCATCCATTGCACCACCCCTCATCATCAAAGCCGGCGGCACAACTTCAAGAATAGACAAAATCGTCCGCCACACCAATTTTGTGACTCGTGCTCGACCTTTCGGTCTTCCTGTTCTGAGGCCATACCTCTGAGTATGCTAGGCTGGCCACCAAAGACCTCCACGCTGACGCTTGTGCAACATGGCTTACACCCACTTCATGCGAACGACGAGATGTCTGACACCCGATCATCACGGCCTGCCTCATAACGTAGAACTTTCTTGGTGGTGCGCATTGGAGGGAGAACACTAGTGGTATTTTGAAGGGATCATCTCATATATCTACCGCCGTGTAACTAATGTATACTATACACACAATCACACAATATAAGATGCACACAAAACATCAAATGTAATGCAATGTGATATAGTCCATCGCGCCATGGTCTTCTTGGCGCCCGCAGTTTATAAACAATTTAATAAACCTACCTTGACCATATCACATAGCCCCTGCAAAATAAAGTTAGACGCTTCTACTTTATCCTTTGCATATTTTACGTGGCTTGGGGCTTTCGTAAATAGAACCGCTTCATACCTACGAACCTTATGACCACAACAACGATCCAATAATTGCATGTTTAAGCATCCCTTTCGGGCCCTCCATTGAAAATGCAAAGCCAACTAAAGAGAGAGAAACAGGCACCCGCCAGCCACAGATACGGTACAAGTCGTATGTCAGTAGTGGAACCAGTCTCGCGTAAGCGTACGCGTAAAGTCGGTCCGGGCCGCTTCATCAACTCGATGCCGCTGGAATCACAAGTGCACGCTAGAGGGTAGCAAATAACAGGAACGGTGCCCCCGTGCAGAATACGGGTTCTAACAGCGTACAGCTATATCTACGATAGATCGGCTCTGATACCACTGAAGGGGATCGTGTGCAGAAAACAAAAAATTTCCTACCAACGATATCCTTAAACTAGCCAAGATCTAAACTATGCAGATATAGAAGTACGGCGGAGATCAGAATACATACCCTCGTAGACCGAATAGCGGGGATTACGCTCCCGCACAAGCGTTGACGATGAAGACGACGTAGCCGACCTCTAGGTCACGGAGAACTCGGCGCGACGAAGATGACGAAGATGACCCCGAGGTCGGGTGGAGGAAGTAGGCCTCCGAGTACCGCTAGCGCAGCACCTCGCAGGGAGTCGCACACATACGGTGGAGACGACGGCCTCCGAAGCTCCAGTCCAGGACGAGCAGCGGAAGACTTGGACCGGAACACCAGCAGCGCGGCAGCGGGCTATGGTGGAAGAGATCCCCCTCCTCTACTCGGCGCGGCTCTGTCAAGGGAACCACGAGATCGAGAGAGAAATTGGGAATTAATTGGTGAATTAAAAGGCCAGGGGTGCCCCTTCTTATATAGGCTCCCAGGGGGAGCCAACCTTGCCAGCCAGGCAATGTGGGACTATCCCACATGCCTGGTTCGGCCATGGCTGGTGCGCCGGCCCTAGGTGGGCCCCATTTGGCCCACCTAGGCCGGCCAAGCCTCCCCACAAAATTCCCTTGAGGGTTTCCCCCCCCCCATGGGCCTTCTTTCGACCAGAAGGCCCATTTAGGGAAATCAGCCTAAATAAATTCGAAAATAAATATATAAAATCATATTTGCATATTAATTACACTAATTAATATCAAACATAATATATATAATTTTTCCTAGCTCCGAAAACTCTTTCGGCGCTGCCCGATCTCCATCGGACCCCTCCCGGGACGCTCCCGGTGATCTCCTTCCTTTCCGGTTGTCTTGTCGAAACCCCTTAAGTGTGTTACCCTAGCGGTTCGATATAATATCAGGTATGATCAAGACTCCTCAATGATCAACGACTAACTCGTAGGCCTGGACCCCATGAATTAATCCCTGAGATATAACGAATGACTTTCATCTATCAAACCTGGACGTATAGTCTTAAACCCTTTGTCATGGCGATACTTAGCGTGTCCGAGCATCATTCTCAGATATCTCCATACCTAGCATGATCTCGTTACCGACATCGCTATCTTCTACTCGTCTATGATATTATGTCAGCTGGTGACCTAGTCACATGTTTGCAAACTCATTTGACATAATCTCACCGAGTGGGCCCTAGAGTATCTATCCGGCTATGCGGACTGACAAATCCCGCTGTTGACCCCTCGTCTCAACTACTCCTTTCCGATACCCAAAAGTATCACCGTTATTGTCATACTAAATAAGATACGACGTTTGGTGCGATCAAAGTATCTTCCAGGAATACCAATAAGAGTTGATCTCACGGTCTTAAGGCGTAACGACTATGTCCTATAAATACTGGGTATGTCCATCACATCGTTACTCCTAATGATATGACTTCTGTTGCCGACCGGCGCCATGCCCTATGATCGGAAAACCTCGATCATCAATCGCGCAATGAAACTAGTCTTAGTAGAGGCTACTAGGGACCTGGTTGTTTATCTACCACACCTGTATTAATGTTTCCGCTTAATAAAGTTATAGCATGGTATAAAACATATAATGAACGATTGGGATATTGCCAATAAACTATGTTTATTAAGTGCCTCTAGGGCATATTCCCTTCAGTCGCTTGACCACATAGACGCTGAGCAGCTCCGCCACTTGTTCCGACACAATGGCAGCGTAAGGTAAAATATCTCAGTTCACCATATATTGCCAACGGAGGAAAAAAAATACCTCTGTTGCTGATATTAAAGATCACCCACTCTAGTGTATCTCACTCTCACTTTTCCCTAGGTCTTAACCCCAGCCACACACTCTCTCCACGCACTTCACTCAATCAATGGAGAACTCCTCTAGCACCGACGGAAGTCAGGATAGAGCATCTTGCGCTAACAACCATTCGAGTCGCCAATCGGACCTTCCTCTCCCCGACATCTCGGCCGAGGTCCACGGCGACCAAGGTTGCGAGTTGTTGCAGAGCCGTCAGATCCCCTGCGAATCCATGGCGTTGGAGGCCCCCGACGCCCAGATCTCGTTCTCGGATGAAGAGAACTCTGATCTAGAGATTGGTCTCCTCCTCTCTCGCATCACTTTGAGCATGAGCGCACCGACGGTGTCATTCGGGCGGCTGCAGTGCAGAGAGCAGTATGTATCTCCGCCGCCGAGCACGCTATGGAAGACGTCGAGGAGGCATTGTACCATACGCAACCTCGAGTGGCCATAGACCGGTCTCTTCTCCCTGGACAGGGCCCTCGGCTAGATGTGTCGGCGGCGGTGACCAGTGGCAGAGTCAGGAAAAGAAGCCAGTGATTTCAAAGCAAAAGATATTAAGAAGGACTAAGCTGATGATATTCAAGTATATCATAAATAGCTTTTTTGAGTGCAAGAGAAGTTGTTTGACTAACATGTGAAGCTCCAATAAGTCGCTCCATTACAAACCCTCTTCTATCAACATTACCTAATATATTAAGGGGCGAGTCTTTCTCGCGCTCACAGGCGCCGATTCACTGTTCATTGTGAACAGTAATGAACAGTACGTCGAAGGACCTGATCGCAATTTCACAGAAACCCCCGGCCTTTTTTGCAAAAACACCACCGCATAACAGCCCCTCCCTCTCCTTCCTCTCTCTCACGCGACCTCCACAGCCGCCACCGGCCCACCGCCGCCACCGACGCGCCCTCCTCCCTTGCCGTCCTTCGCCCACCCGGCTTCTCCCGACGCGCTCGCCTCCACCCACACATCCCCCACCACAGGCCTCCCTTCTCCTCTCGCCTCATTCAGTGCGCTAACCCTAGCGCCTCCACGCCGCTGCCCTGCCGTCTCACCACCCGAATCCTCCTCCACGCATCTGCCTCCACCCGCCGCCGTCGCGGATCCACCCTTCTTTTTCGTCGCCGCTGTGGTGGCGCGTTCCTACCATGGGGCAGGGCACGCCGGGTGGCATGGGAAAGCACGGCGGTGAGGGCCGCAACAAGGCTGCAGCCGTCGCGCAGCAGAACGGCGAGAAGGAGGCGTCGTCTTAAACCGCCAGAACGCCGAGCGTGCAGCTCCACATGGTGGGCTTCGCCAAGGACATCGTCCTCAAGCAGCGCCGCCTGATGCGCCGGAGGAAGCCCTCTTGCCTCGGCGAGGAGGGTCAGGTCGCCATCCTTCTCATCGCGCTCTCCTCCACCGTTCTTCGACCAAATTCATCGCCTTCCAGTCGCTCCCGTGCTCGATTGACTTCACCAACAGCCTCTACGTGAGCTCCTGTTCCAATTTCCTACCTCTCCCTAATTATTTGGTTTGTCTATGTCGTTCCCCTGCCGACCTGAGCTATACCGCCATGAACGTGAGCTTAAGCTCATGTGTTTGGAGGCGTTGCTCCTCCCTGCCAACATATGAATAATCCTAGCAAAATAAACAATCCTAGCAAAATAAATATGATTCCATAGCAAGTACGAACCAATGAAATCTGATGGTGTGGTTTTATATAATTGTTTGACACTTCCATCTTTGTTGTTGTAGCTGAATGTGGAAACTGCTCACTTTTGTGGATAGCTAAATCTCAAAGTCTGAAACTAAATTTCTTATACGTGTTGTCCTCTCAAGAAGATTTTTATATTGGGCCAGTTATCATGAAAATCTCCTTTTTTGTAAGTGTAATGTGATATCGACGGCCGGCTCAGCATGGTCTCCACATTGTCTGCTACTATTTTATTCACCTTCTTCCTTTCTCACTTGCCTCAAACTCCATAGGCAGTACTTCTTTCTACAACTACATTGGGTACTCTTCCATCTCAAATGTTTTTTATGGATTGCAGAGGATTGTTTTAGAGGCACAACAAGCTTTGTCTGCACATTGCAGCTTGGAGAAGAGGCTCCAGGTACTGCTGGGATATCAATTAGTGATGTGTTGAGGATTTCTCGCGGTAGTTTGTGGTAAGTTGATTGGATTTTGTAGAACATCTTGGAGAATTATGGTCGCAGTCAGGTACTTGCAGTTTGGAGAAGAGGCTTCAGGCCTCCAGGTACTGCTGCGATATCAATTAGTGATGTGTTGAGGATTTCTCACGGTAGTTTGTGGGAAGGTGATTGGATTTTGTATACCTCTTAGAGAATTAAGGTCGCAGTCAGGTATTCAATTACATCTCAAGCTGCTTGGATTATCAACTAATTCCTTGCATTTTGGTACAGTTTTTCACTCTCTCGATAATTTTTAAAGTTTATGTTCAGATTCACATTTTGTGTGGCATGTCCACTAGAGGATAAATTGTTTCATTTTGTCAGATATGGTAACAAAGCAACGATTTTTTTTGCAGCTGAATTAATTGTGTATTCAATATACATAAGATTTTCAAGACGCATCTGCAAGGCAAGAATGAGTTGTAATAATTTGTATACGACGCTTTATCTGCTGGTCCGACTGATATGTAGGGTGACAGTTTGGACTGACAAGGTATTGAAGGTCAAAGATATAAGAGGTATTACCACAAAGAATATTTTGGGCTGTGATAACTGAGGTTAGGTCGTATAGTTCAGATATAATGCGGCACTACCATTAAAAATCAGTGTTTCCTTAGAGCTCTGCCAAGTATTTTATGCTTTGTGGTAGCAGAAATTGAGAATTCATATAAGATTTGTATTTGGGTATTGTGAATGTAATGTGAACCAATTTAAGAAGTTCCTGTTTTCTACGTGCATGGGTAGCGTTCTATATGTACTTATGCAGTTATGACGCTAAAACAATACATGCCCCACATTTTATTTGCTTTACCTCATCTGCTTTATTAGTTGCTATTCTTGGCTTTGATTTTATATCAAACCAGTATAAGGTGTTTCGTAGGTTGAATAATTTGGTTACAGTATGTTGTCGCCCCTCTTTCCTTCATCATGTTGAACTTAGTCTGTTGTATAACTATTTAAAGTATGTCTAAATGATTTATTCCTGGCCAAGCCTACTGTAGTAAGCCGATAGTTATTTAATTCAAAAGTGTTATCACTGCCACACTTAAATATTTTTTTCCCTTGGCTACCAAGTTTGAAGTTTATCTGCCTATTTATCCGCCGTTATGCTTCCAGTAGGTAGCTGATGGGTTTTTAATAGTTTTATACTTGCCTACCAAGTTTGGCATGGGATTGACATGTTTGCCTTTTTTGTACACATGGTTTACATGCTTGCCTTTTTTTTATGTACACATGGTTTGGGCAATGAGAAGGCTTATGTGTTCTAAAGAGTATGAATTATGCTGCCTATATTTTTTGCTTAATTGTGTTCTAAAGAGAAAAATATGATATGCCTGGTCTCTGTCGGCTAGGCTGGTCCCTTTTTGTTTTTTACTTCCATGCAGCTTTCGGTTCTGTAGATTGAGATAATCTATAGTTTGTCCCCTAAGATTTGTAAAATATAAGTTGTTCGTATACACACTTAAGTCAAGTAGGCCATAATCCTTCTTATACTGATGGAAAATGGAGCGGTTTTGTGATTCTCTAATTGGGATATTTTCCTATTTGTTTTGAGTTGAATTTAGACTCATAAATGACTGATTATCACACATCCTTTTTATACTGATGGAAAATAGAGCAGTGTTGTGATTCTCTGTATGGAATTTTTCCCTCTCTGTCTTGAGTTGATGTTCGTCGCTTTGCTTCACAACGTTCATGGTTTTGTTACTCATATTTTGTGGACTGTCATTTTTGTTGAAGAGATCCATTTCCCTAGATTACCCAATGGAAAAAGCTCTTTGTTACTACTTCGATATTGGAGCAGAGAGGAACGTTTATTTTTTAAAATTATTGTGAGGTCTTTGATCATTTTCAGCTTTTTCATGCAAGGAAATAAGGCCAAACTCAATGTTAACAGCTCGCGTTAGTATATTACTTATCGTTAAGAGCAATCGACTGAACAAGAAAAATATATGGTAATTTATATTTTATATTATATCAATTGAAGGATTACTCTTTCTTGGTAGGGTACTAAGTTTCTGTACTACAACACCATCATTTATGTTTCTTCTGTGTTACACAGGTATGAATGCACTCTCCAGTTTAGATGCTTACAAGGCCCATAGGTAATTAAATTCAAATAAATTTGTCTTATTAGGTTGCTACATTGAGTGAAATGTTCACAGTACCTCTCAGACTTGCCCAAAGTAGGGAGATAATCCAGCTGAAGTTACTTACACTACAGTTTTAATAAGTGATTTTAGTTCCCTGTTCAGCTAGACCATTGGTAAAAATATTTTTCACCTACTCCTTACCAATTTATGCTTGACATATTCTACCCATTTATGTACATTTTGTTAATTGTGAACGTAGAAAAGTATGCCTAAACTTACCTCACCCTATATGGACGCAAACGTTGAATTCGTATCATGTCTTATATTTATAAATTTGTTTGGTTTGGGTGAGGAAAGAAATTTCTTACATCATTGTTAGCTTTATCCTGAACCATCTCTTATGTGTGGTAGTTCACCAAGCCGTATTAATCTGAGATAAATCATGTGCAAGTTCTATTCCTTGGTCTACTACAATAAAACATTATTTCTACTAAGTATCCTTCAACAGTGGAACTTGAACGTAGTTCACTTATATACTTTTTGAATTAGTGCACCTTTCATTTGCTAACACATACTGTTTTCCAATCTGTAGATATATACCTTCATTGCCATTGCTCTACACAGCCAATCAATCAATACAACAGACATACAACTGGATCAATAAATGAATATTGCCACTGCCTTTACTGATTTGCTTATGTATATCGAGTGCTATGAGTTCACCCAGAGGCCTTTGTAGAAGTGATCATCATGTGAGGTTATGTAACTATGTATATATGCTGCTATGCACCAGCTTTTAACATCACCATAGTCCTCATTATAGGTCATCCTTTATGCAATTATTCAACAAACAAACAAACATTTTGTTCTATCGCTATCGCTGTAAAAAGAAAACAGACCGTCACCACGATTTTACTCCAAGGGCGCGGCGTGTCGCCGCGCCGGATTCAACTAGTATCTTATAACAAGGGCCATTTGTTCCTTGTGAGACACATCCCGAGATTCATCAACCAAGATTGCAAAATACTCATCTCTAGTGTCTTCTCTGATTGCTTTAAGTGTTTCTCTAGCACAAGCAAGCACAATTTCTTTTTGGATAGTAGGAGAAGACAACTTCAAATTCTTCGGAGCATTCCCTAGCGTAATAGTACCTATCTCTGGACAGCGTGCAACATACCATTCATAGTGTAACGTACATGCACTTTAAATAAGGCAGATACCTGTGTATAGTGCAAATCGCTGAATCGATTCGTTTGCACACACAGTTTACGATGTAATATCACAACAAAGTATCAATTTTATTACATCGATGATCCAGACTTACAAAATATTCATTACAAGTTGCATACCGTGAAGCTAGCTTTTAAAGAGTAAGCAGCGGAAATACAATAGCAGTGAGTCTCCATCACTTTCATGTTGCCACAGGCGAAAACATGTTGGTTGTAGACTCGAAACCTTTAATCGAAACCTCACTCGTCATCTGATCAATCCGCAATAAGAAAAATATTGCAACAACGTGGGTCAGATTCCATTAAAAATGGTGTCTGGCAAGTGACACTATGGTGGACACTTACAGAAATAACTCTAATAACCTATATGCTTATTTGGCTGGTGGAGTTCAAGGCTATTTTGCATAAAGCCAATTTTTCCTAACTCTTTGGAAAACACTTTTCTTCTATTCGAGACACCTGTGGCACGAAAACCACGGTCTCATTCTACCCTTGTTCACCCATTAAGTTTTATTTCTGAAGTTGGAATGGTGGAATCCTCCGTTTGACGTCCGTGATCACCTGCTCAAATTGTCCGTACCGGGGACACGGCTAAATACTTAGTTTTACACTCTGCAGAGGTTGTGCACGTTCACCATTGTACCCATTCAACCCAAACTATCATTTACACACTTATAGTGATAAGGAAAAGGAGAAGAATGAGACGAGATCTTTCAGAAGCATTTTCCCTCCCACCTGGCTTGACCCGTTCCACCTAACACCCTCTACATCTGCTTGTCAAGCCGGAGAGAGTCCACGCAATATAGTTGATCAAGCCAGAGCCCATTGGCAATGGCTGCACTGGAAGCAATCGTCACTCGGAGTTCTTCAGATTCCTCTGTTCCTGGGTGGCCATTCTCAAGTGTACGTACTCCAGGAACCATAGACATGGCCTGAGTAGCCACTCAACATAAACCATACAACCTCTTACCACCCAGGTGTTTCATTCTTAACTTAGTAGAATTTAGGTTTTCACAAAACAACATTTGCCTAGCATCAATAATTCTACTAAGTATTGCATAGGAGTCTAGACACAGGAATAAGGAATTTCTACACAGGTTTAGCATAGCAATACTATCCTACACATGCTTATATAAAAATACACTAAGTAATGAATAAAGAAAATAATAGGAAGTTTATGAGGTGTGTCACTTGCCTTTGAATGTTGTCGTTGTTGGCAAACTTGAAGGGGTTACGGTGCAGAAAACAATAATTTTTCTAGCGAACGAAACCCTAACTAGCCAGGATCTATCTATCTAGTACATGCGATAACGGTGGCGGAACGGGTTACATTACCTCCATGTAGACCGATAGCGGGGATTACGGTCCCGCACAAGCGTTGACGATGAAGTCGTACGTAGCCGACCTCAAGGTCGCGGAGAACTTGCCGCGATGTCGGAGTCGATGACGCCGGGGTGTCGACGATGATCTGCGTCGACGGGCGTCGGGCGGAAGAAGGCAGAGCGCCAGCACCTGGGGCTGGCGCGCCGGCAGCAGAGGGGGGTGGCGCGGTGGCTGCAGGGGGCGAGACGACGTCGCCCAAGCTCCTCAATAGAGTAGCCTCCGAGCACTCGCAAACATACGGAGCCTAGCGACAACTCCCGGTCATTCAGATCCAGCTGAAATCGCAGGAGTAGATCTTATCTGGAATCCCGCAGAGCAACGGCGCTCTGCGGTATGGCTTAGGTGGAGGGAGACCCCCTTCCTCAGCTCGGCGCGGCTCCGACTTGGGAACCACGAGATCGAGAGAGAAATTGGGAATTAATTGAATTTCCTATGTATTAAATCAATTAATATGCCTTGCTATATAAAGGGGAAAGGGGTGTGCCAACCCCCTTGGCTCCCCCATGTGGGACTAAAAGGAGGAGAGGGGGGGGTTCGGCCGAACCCCCCATGGGCTCTCCCACTCCTAGTCCGAGTTGGACTAGGAGGCCCAAGCCTTCCCTTCCTTGTGGGGTGCGGTTTCCCCCTATTGGGCCCTCTCAGGGCCCATTTAGGTGGGAGCCCCCCTTTTTCCTTTATTTAATTAATATTAAATTAATATAAAAATCCCATTAATTCATAATTAATATATTTATACATAATTCAATATCCCCTGACTCCGAAACTATTTCGGAACCACCCGGACAACTTTCGGACATTCTCGGAACCCTTCCATAGCTCCCCGGAACTCCTTCCGGACCACCGGAACTCTTTCCGGATCAATTCTTTCTCTCCAATAAAAACCTATAAAATTCCAGAACCTATCTCCTAGCGTCGCTAAGACCTTAAGTTTGTTACGCTACAGTTCGGGAACACTCCAGACATGGTCGAGACACTCCGCTCACCAATGATCATCAGGGATACCTAAAAATATATGACGACCCCTGTGCATTCCACGAATATCGTCGTTGAACCATAAGTATGATATTCATTCCCTTTGTCTCTGCGATACTATCTTGTCCGAGATATGATCGTAGACACACCGATGCCTTTGCTGTATCTCGTTACCGACGAAGGTTATTAACTCATCTGCGATATTACATCTCCATGACCTAGTCACAAGCTGCGCAGCTATATAGATGCAATATCACCGAGTGGGCCCAGAGTATCTTTCCATTACAAGAATGAACAAATCCCGCTCTTGATCCTTACGTCTTGATGCTCTTTCGGAATACCCAAGATGGACACCGTTATTGTCATGCTATATAAGACACAACGTTTGATGCTCTCAAAGCACTCCTACGAAGCAACAATAAGTACGGTCTCACGGTCTAAGGAATAAGCTATCACACTCTTATCTATTGCAAATGACAAACATCGTAATACGATCTTATTGCAATACTTTGCGTATGTCCACCACCTTATTCAACTAACAAGATGACCCCATTGTCAACCGACGTCATTGTCCTTGATCGGGAATCTCGATCAACTGTTGCCCAATGGACTAGCTCATATAGAGGCTTGCTAGGGACCTGGTTGTCTATGTATCACACGTGTATTAATAATTCCGATTAATACAGTTATAGCATAATACACAAACCTATTATAAACTTATGAGATAATGCAATAAATACTACTTATTTATTTGCCTCTAGGGCATATCTCCTTCAGTCTCCCACTTGCACTAGAGTACAAATAAACTAGCTGCATTTTACTTTATCAGAATCCCTTATCAAATAAGAATCATTTGATAATGCTTGCTCGTGGAAAAGTGTTACTGCACAATCCATGATTGTACATGCTTTTGCGATTCACTGGCATCAACTTGCTTGATATCACCATGTTGTCTAACAACATATATGCAAATACCGTAACTAAGTGAGACTTCTGCTTCCCAGCGCTTACTCTGATTATACGAACCAGATAACTGCCCTGAAAAACACACTCAGCCATGCAGAGCCCCTTGTAACAATTACAAACTCGCGATATCTACATGCTTTCACATCAATGTAGAAAACTTGACATTCAAATGTCAATCCCTTAACTAACGCACTTCTACTTCCAGTAAATTCCAAATTTACTTTCATAACTGTTCTTTATTCCAAGAACATCGGTTATATTTCATCGAGCAGATAATATGGTTTCTGTATGATGTCTAATATTACATAATAGACCCACATGTCATACAACCATTACTTTCACGCATCATTACTCTTAATGATCAATTGGATTCCAAAGGACCATCCTTTTGATTCTATTCTGACTCCTCAGATATAATCCAAAGCAACTCGACTAACTATTTAAAATTCCCGTTCTATTTCAAAATAGACACTGACTTTCAAATAGTTTCACAACTTCATCCTATTCTATTGGTACAGTTTCATAATGTGTTAACTACAAAATGAATTCGACTCCCACTCAAATTATGTCTCCACATATTTGACAACACGAGCTCCCACTCAAAACGTGTCATCCACATATTTGAGTTCCTGAGCTCCCACTCAAAATATGTTCCTCACATATTTCACTTGAGCGAACTAACTATGACTCCCACTTAAATCGACATCTTGGTTAAACCAAAATCATTGATTTACTATCAATTCGATTTTAATACAAACTACAGTATTACACTAATACAAATCCCTCATACTTCAAGCATGTCTACATAAATGTAGTCAACAAATTTGATCTTGTGCAAGACACATTTCTCGACAAGACATGCTACCGCGTCTTTCTTATAGTCACATTTCTCATACAACTCCTTATATGACGATTAAACAATCGTATTCCTCTAATAAGAATTGCAGCAACAATTACTCTCTTAATCCTTTCAAATGCAACTTTGGATTTCCAGGCCGAAGAGCCTTTGTTCGTATTCCGATACTTTCTCAACTTTCTTTGTATTCATAAAGTGCACCTTGATCTGTCAACAAGATCTGAAATACTTAATACAGTGCTGTGACCCGACAGCAATATTAAATATAACAGCACCTTATTCAGAAGTTTCTTTCATGAAAATATTATGATCTTTATGAAGGGGATTGCAAGCAGAAAACAATTTTCTAATCTCCCTCACTCTTAATCACTAAACTTTCATTAGCAGACATATACTCTTTGGAACATCTTCCAACATAAGTCTGACACTTTATTCCAAACTTCTAATTTCAATCCATAAACCATAATTCGAAAAGTCATCTTTTCTCGGAATTACATAGACAACAAACTGAACTTTGTTTCTAATTGATTTTGGAAGACACTCTCGTCTAATGCGAGCAATCTACAAAGAATTACTCATGTATATTCCGAATTATCGCATAATCATATACATGTCGACACTACTGTCGATCCTACGAATTCTCGTTGAGAAAAATATCTATTTTCTAAAGTGGACATCGACTATAATGTTTCGAACGTATTAGGAGATTCTAAGACTGATTCTGACAGGCCACACTTTATTTAAAATAGAGCATGATTATAATTCCCCACATATCACTATATATGATATTATAATTTTGCGAAGCAAATTTCCACAAGTCTCTTGTGTTGAAAACATAATTCAAAAATACTGTCCTTTGATCGAATTCTGTGAATGCAATGTTCACAGATGTTTCTTCTGAAAAACCCCATTTGATCTATTATCAAATTAATCTCAGACTCCACGATTCATCGGGCAAATACTCCTATATGCCAAAGTCATGGAGGAATTCGGATCAATCAATAAACACCATTAATTAATCATTTAAAAATGATACTCAATTAATTTCCTCCAGTATTGCAACTTCAACACTTGATTTCAAGCTTAATCAACTCAGCACTCGAAATACTTAAATGGACCAAAAATATCCATTACTTCTTTCATTGCTTTTATGACTAAACTCAACGGTGTTTATTCTAGCAATAGAACCTTTTGTTCATGGGACAAGCTATTTTATCATATCTACAATTATGAATACTTATCATCAATGTAACTGAGATGTGGAAACTTTATTCATAAGATAAAACAACTGACTTGTTCCATAACATAAAACAACTGAACTTGTCTTATTACATGAATAACTTTGTCTTGCAACAATCAAGACACACACACTCGCTCACTATTACAAAAGATCGTATCAAAAACTATTAATGATAACTATGATAACTTGAGGACGTGAACACCAAAAGGCCATCAACTCCTTGACTACCAGCTTCAGCGCCTCGTTACATCAAACTGCGCCGCATATACGTGATAATCAGGACCTGTTTCACAAACAGAGCAATTATCAAAATTTCATCATATTCCATGGGCGAATTCATAATTCTGCATATATCAAATATATACCTGTAGCATCGAAGATCTCTCCTTCGATGGAATCAACTTTCAGAGACTGGAACTCACGTATGAATACGTAGAAGTTCATATCGTCGGCTTTCAAAATGTACTTACGTACATGCTTCTCATAACTAGGAGGTAGAGATATCAGGACAGTCCGAATGGCGCAAGAATCCGCCATCCAGTAATCGAAGACCATCGTCAGCTGGAAGTAGATGTCGTACAATCTCTTCAAATGTGTCTTCAGACAGGTATGCTCCTCCATGTGAATGGTCTGGAACATTCTAAGCTGCCTGAATTGCTCACGCTTTAATTCATCCCCGAAGTGTGTCTTTATCGCATCCATCATGACGCTTGGCTCCTTGCGTCGAAACATCTCTTTCAACTCGGGTGCCAGGCATACGGTCATGGTGATCTCCACTTCAATGAATATGTCTCGACGCTTACGGAAATCATCTTCCTCCTCCTCGCTTGCAGAATCTCCTGGTCCTTCTCCTAATGGTTCATCGAGAACATATAGAATGTTGTTGTGTTCGAGAATGTTTCTAAAACCCCTGTACCATCTGATGAAGTTGGACCCGTCGGCTTCTAATGTAGCATCCGGGCTCTTGAGGAAGTAACCGAAGTATAGTTGCGTAGTCTACAGATGTGATCGCAAAAGAGGTAAGGTTAAGTTTATAATATGTAGGTGAGTTTTAGTCCTATAATCTCATTATCAAAAACACACCACACCAATATTATTATCCCTAAAATAATAGCGGCGATGACACGACCCCCATCCACTACACCACCCCCGATCATCACGGCCGGCAGCGCAGCTTCAAAGGTGGACATAAAATGTCGATCATAACTCTATGACTCGTGCTCGATCTTTCGATCTTCCCGTGTTCCGAGGCCATACCTCTGAGTATGCTAGGCTCGCCAATCAAACCTCGAAGACCTGCGCGTGCAACATGGCTTACACCCACTGTATGCGAACGACGAGATGTGTGACACCCGATCATCACGGCCTGCCTCATAACGTAGAACTTTCTTGGTGGTGCGCAACGAGGGAGAACACAATTTTGGTATTTGTTAGGGATCATCCTATTTATGATGCTACCGTTGTATATCTAGCATATAAGCAATCAATAGGATGCACACACAACAGCACACAATGATGATGCAATGAAGTGCGATGTGACATGGTCGATGCGCCTGGAATTTCATGGCGCCATGTGCCTGGCCCCCGGCGCCCCGGCATGGCTCCGAGTCTACAGAGCCCTCCATTGCCTCCGACAGTACCAGTAATATCAAAACTTACCGTAACCATGTCACATAAAATAACGCCTCTGCAAAACAAAGTTAGACGCCTCTAGCTTTATTTAGTTTTGCAAGTTTTACGTGGCAAATAGACTTATTCGTAAGAGAATCGCTTCCCTACCTACGAACTTTGTACCACAACGTCAATCGTATAATTGCATGTTTAAGCATCCCTTTCGGGCCCTCCATTGAAAATGCTTTGCCGACTAGAGAGAGAGAAACAGGCACCCGCCAGCCACAGATACGGTGCAAGCCGTATGTCAGTAGTGGAACCAGTCTCGCGTAAGCGTACGCGTAAAGTCGGTCCGGGCCGCTTCATCAACTCAATACCGAAGGCATCGCAAGTGCACGCTAGAGGGTAGCAAATATAAGAAAGACGCCCTCATTCAACATGAGTTCTAACCGTACCAGCAGTACTACGCATAGATCGGCTCTGATTCCACTGAAGGGGTTACGGTGCAGAAAACAATAATTTTTCTAGCGAACGAAACCCTAACTAGCCAGGATCTATCTATCTAGTACATGCGATAACGGTGGCGGAACGGGTTACATTACCTCCATGTAGACCGATAGCGGGGATTACGCTCCCGCACAAGCGTTGACGATGAAGTCGTACGTAGCCGACCTCAAGGTCGCGGAGAACTTGCCGCGATGTCGGAGTCGATGACGCCGGGGTGTCGACGATGATCTGCGTCGACGGGCGTCGGGCGGGAGAAGGCAGAGCGCCAGCACCTGGGGCTGGCGCGCCGGCAGCAGAGGGGGGTGGCGCGGTGGCTGCAGGGGGCGACACGACGTCGCCCAAGCTCCTCAATAGAGTAGCCTCCGAGCACTCGCAAACATACGGAGCCTAGCGACAACTCCCGGTCATTCAGATCCAGCTGAAATCGCAGGAGTAGATCTTATCTGGAATCCCGCAGAGCAACGGCGCTCTGCGGTATGGCTTAGGTGGAGAGAGACCCCCTTCCTCAGCTCGGCGTGGCTCCGACTTGGGAACCACGAGATCGAGAGAGAAATTGGGAATTAATTGAATTTCCTATGTATTAAATCAATTAATATGCCTTGCTATATAAAGGGGAAAGGGGTGTGCCAACCCCCTTGGCTCCCCCATGTGGGACTAAAAGGAGGAGAGGGGGGGTTCGGCCGAACCCCCCATGGGCTCTCCCACTCCTAGTCCGAGTTGGACTAGGAGGCCCAAGCCTTCCCTTCCTTGTGGGGTGCGGTTTCCCCCTATTGGGCCCTCTCAGGGCCCATTTAGGTGGGAGCCCCCCTTTTTCCTTTATTTAATTAATATTAAATTAATATAAAAATCCCATTAATTCATAATTAATATATTTATACATAATTCAATATCCCATGACTCCGAAACTATTTCGGAACCACCCGAACAACTTTCGGACATTCTCGGAACCCTTCCATAGCTCCCTGGAACTCCTTCCGGACCACCGGAACTCTTTCCGGATCAATTCTTTCTCTCCAATAAAAACCTATAAAATTCCAGAACCTATCTCCTAGCGTCGCTAAGACCTTAAGTTTGTTACGCTACGGTTCGGGAACACTCCAGACATGGTTGAGACACTCCGCTCACCAATGATCGTCAGGGATACCTGGAAATATATGACGACCCCTGTGCATTCCACGAATATCGTCGTTGAACCATAAGTATGATATTCATTCCCTTTGTCTCTGCGATACTACCTTGTCCGAGATATGATCGTAGACACACCGATGCCTTTGCTGTATCTCGTTACCGACGAAGGTTATTAACTCGTCTGCGATATTACATCTCCATGACCTAGTCACAAGTTGCGCAGCTATATAGATGCAATATCACCGAGTGGGCCCAGAGTATCTTTCCATTACAAGAATGAACAAATCCCGCTCTTGATCCTTACGTCTTGATGCTCTTTCGGAATACCCAAGATGGACACCGTTATTGTCATGCTATATAAGACACAACGTTTGATGCTCTCAAAGCACTCCTACGAAGCAACAATAAGTACGGTCTCACGGTCTAAGGAATAAGCTATCACACTCTTATCTATTGCAAATGACAAACATCGTAATACGATCTTATTGCAATACTTTGCGTATGTCCACCACCTTATTCAACTAACAAGATGACCCCATTGTCAACCGACGTCATTGTCCTTGATCGGGAATCTCGATCAACTGTTGCCCAATGGACTAGCTCATATAGAGGCTTGCTAGGGACCTGGTTGTCTATGTATCACACGTGTATTAATAATTCCGATTAATACAGATATAGCATAATACACAAACCTATTATAAACTTATGAGATAATGCAATAAATACTACTTATTTATTTGCCTCTAGGGCATATCTCCTTCAAAACTCTTTTCAACGATACTCGGAACTCTCCGTTCAGTCTAAACAATAAAAACAAACAACAATACAACAATCATAAAACAAAACAACACAACACAACACATACAAGCATAGATAATGAACAAACAAGTTTCATCAACTTCTAAGGAAAACATGTCATGCATGATATGCAAATTATTTCTAAGGACTGGAGATGCATGTCATGCCATGAAAATCTTTTAAGTTAATGCAAGGAAATGTGTTGTTCAAAAATGACTAAGGACTAAGATCTGAAGTTGGACAGAATAACTTTGTTATAAATTATCTTGAATAAGCACTCAAATGTCTTAGCCATGATGTGCATAAATACTTGGAGAAAATTCTAAGTCTATAAGGTGATCAACTTATATTATCAACTCTTTGTAAATTGGATATTCACTATAGTGAGAGAGACAGACACCCGGCCAGCCACTTATTGTGGAACAGGTCTCATGTACGTGGACATGTAAGGTTTGTCTCCAGGCCGCTTCATCTCACTATGCTGCTAGGATCCAACAAACTTCAAGATGGTAATAATATGATCAAAATTGTTTAAGTCTTAAGTGAAAGACAAGATTAGGAAAGAGGGAATATATAGAAAGAAAGATGTAGTTGTCCTCCAGGCTTCATCTCCAGACTTGTAATTTTTTCCGTCGTGATGTCTTGATTGAAATTTTGATAGACTTGATAAATCTTCAGACTTGATAATTCTTGTATCCTCGAGACTGGTCTTGGATTTAACTTAGTCATCATGAGTTCTCAGAGAAGAAGAAAAGACAGAGAGAAAGACTTAGAGAATAAAAGGGGGTTGGGCTTCTTGAACTTCTTCTCACTTTTCTTCTAAGTGCTTCCAGAGTATATTTTCTTCTAAGTCCTTCATGAAGTCTCAGAGAAGGGAGAAAAGAAAGAGAGAGGAAGCAAGACTTAGAAATTATTTGCTGGTTAGTCTTCAGGAACTTCTTCTTGATTTTCTTCTAAGTGCTTCTGCTCCTTGAAGGTACTAGTCTTGTTTTGGCTATATCCTTCATTGGCCTTCTAGCTCCATGTTGAAAATTCTAGTGTCTAAGTGCATACCACTTTACCAAAATGCTAAGTTGAACATAGCCTAAACTTAGAGAAAATGAGAGAGGATTTTTACTATGAGAAATATATCTATATAATAAGTTATGTATGAAATGCACTTTTTAATCTCAAGAAAGCATCAAAATAACTTTTGTGATTTCTTTATAAATATGCATGAGGTTATAAATGTAATTTAATTAATTTCTATTTTTTAAAAACATAATAAAAGGAATAACTATAAGGTTAAAGTTTTATGTGATTAAATTTTATAACAATTTTTTTATAAAAGGGTGTTAATAGATAGAGGGTATTTAATTAAATTTATAGTAATTTGATTTAATCAAAAATAATATTTCTATTAATAGTTATGTCAAAATTATTCAAACTATTTAATTTAAACATACAACTATTAAATCATTCAAATACTACTAAAAAATATTTTATAACAGAGGCATCAAATAAAAAATATTCCAAAGTTTCTAAAACAATTTTATTTGCAATTTTTGGATTTATAGATTTAAAGTTATTATAAATAACTCAAATTCACCATTTGAAATTTGAATATTTTAAACTAAGACAAATTTGAATTTTGGCAGATCTAAAATATTCTACATGTCAAGAGCTTTCCAAATATATAAAACTTATCAAATTTGGATAAGTGGTTAAAAAGTTATGAAGGTTTGAATATGCAGGGGCTTTTCTGCAAAAATGCCATTTAAACTAAGTTAAAGAAATCAATTTCCACGTCAGCGCTGACTGGGCGCTGACTGTGTGCTGACTGGGATGTGACGTGGATAAGTCATTGGATCTGGACCGTCAGATCTGGATCTGGCGGTCCAGATCTAAAGTACCGGTTCGATTTGAAACTTCTAAGCTACGCAGTCAGATCGAGATTAAAAGGCTCACATTGCTTGACCAGAAGGTGGCGGCGCATCTCGCCGGAGGAGAGGAAAACGACGGCGATGGCGGCTCGGCCTTGGACGCTTCGGTCGATGTGGTGTGGCCCCGGCCTCGGGAATAAGACGAGCGGGCGCGGGGCGACTTGGAGAGGAAGATGGCGACGTCGTCTACCACGCGCGGGCCCTGGAGCGAAC
The DNA here is from genome assembly GCA_026929855.1 of Poa annua. NCBI lineage: Eukaryota > Viridiplantae > Streptophyta > Magnoliopsida > Poales > Poaceae > Poa > Poa annua. The sequence goes on along the minus strand of CM049428.1, from coordinate 115,264,686 downwards.
GGAATGCACTGGCGGAGGTGCGGTACTCCGGCGAGCTTCGGTTCGAGATCGGATTGGACATGCAGCTGCGGAGAAACGACAAAGGAGGTGCTCAGGTGCTGCACACGAGCACATCGAATGAGGATAGGGGGAACCGGGGCTCAAACCGTGGTTACCTAGGGAGGAATCGACGAAAACACGCGGCGGCGACGGCTCAGACTCCGGCGAGCTTTTTGAGCGGCCTGGCCGCGCGATTTCGATGGGGATGAGAGGGGAAAGACTGCGGGGGTGGTGGAGTTTATAAGGGGGCGCTCCGGGAAACAAATCGCGGAGAATCCACGTTTGATTTGATCTGATTTTGGGAGGGAGGAGTTTCGGCCGGAATTGTTGCCAGAGGTTGAAGATGAAGCTGACGTCATCGCTGACGTCAACGATTTTCCTTTTTCTGATTTTTTTAATTAATTCAAAACTTTTGATTTAAATGTCCAAATGATGTCAACTAAAATTCTAAAAATTTGCAAAATTAATATCTTTGTGTTAAACCAGTTGTGGGCATGTTTTGAAAACTTTTTAAAATTAATAAATTTGAATTATTCATAAAATGCAAATTTGATCATTTAGGTCAACTTTGATATTAATAATTTAATAAATTCATTTGTGGTTAAATTAAATTTATGAAATTACCACAATGTTATATGGTTGATATACAGTTATTTAAAACTCATTTTTTTGTAACAATTCATTTTTGTTTTGGCATAATAGTAAAGTAATAGAATATAAATATTTTTAAAGTAATAGAAATGGATTCAAGTTTTAATTCAATTTTATTTTGTGCACTATTAAGTTTTATATTATGATAAATCATTTGAAAACTCCATAAATACCTTTGGAAAATATTCTAGATTTATTCCATTTCTTATACTGAATATATTCATGAAAATCATTTTATGTTTTGAAAATTAATGAAATGCCTATTTGGATAATTCATTAATTATAACATCTATGAAGTTTTAAGGTTATAAACTATCGGCTTAATATTTACAAAACTATGCTTTGACTTTAGGTAAAAGAATAAAACCATTTTGCAAAAAGATCATGTTTTAAATAGTTTAAAAGAACACTTGTAAATATTATTTTTAAGTTATGAATTGCTATGGCTAAGTGATTGAAATTAAATACTTAAAAGAAAACTTTTTCTTATATGAAATTGGCTTGAAAGTTTGTAAGACATTTATCAAATTAGATATTGAGGTTTTAAGAAATAGAATGGATAATAAAATGTTTAACTTGAACAACTTTTGAAAATAATGTTAAACTGAGATATTTGAAATATTAACTCTTTAATATGTTTGAAGTCCTTTATAGTTGGTTTTCTTATGCATTTTAATATTTTATTTTAATCAAAACAAAAGTTTTAAATTTCAGTGATTTTTGAATATTATAGAATGTTGGGATGTTACACATAGAAAGTAAGGAAATTGCCTTTCCTGATTGAACTTTCACTATCATCATGACCCCGAAATGGCAATCCCAAACCGAGAAGCAATCTAGCAATATCAATAGATGCAATCAGACGAGCTTTGTAATCTCTCATAGATTTCTTTGTTTGCTTACGTATAGCAACTGCAATGGATTGCTTTTGGTTCATCAGATCACCACATCTCTTCACATTTTGATTATGGGAACTAGATGGATCACCAATATGAGTATCCAACCTCTTAAGATTATTCCAAGTTCTCCACTCCTTTGCTAAAAATGTATCCCCTCCACCACGTCCTCGCCGGTCAGTTTGAAACAAGTAGCAAGGAAGACAATAAGTTGTGTCTTCCTCTATATTGTACTCAAGCCAGTCATATTGTTTAAACCATACTGACAGAATATGACGCATAATCCCACTCATATTTCTTTGAGGGAAAATATGATTAGGTTGGAATGGACCTTTCTGAAGGTAAGCCCTTCGCACATCATCACGAACTTTGGCAGTCTTGTATTGCGAAATCGGCTTTCTTTGTGCAGGATCTGCTGGAAGAGCAGATAAATCCACATCCTCTTCTTTTTCTTCAGTACAGACTGGTCTTGCACTGCTATTAAGCAGCACCAGCTCCAAAGCAGCCCTAGAACTATCAGCATTTCCTTCATCATCATCTGCAGGTGCTTGATTTGAAGGTGATATTTGAGAAGAATTCTTGGGGTCTAATTTGGATGCCCATAATTTGCGATATGTCTCCATATCGCACTCTGAAATAAATAGCTACTGCTAGTCAAGGATTCACCCAGGATCTTATTTAGCTAAGTAATTGCAAGAAAAATAGAAGGATTCACTGTGCTTGAACAAGTTCAGCTAGGCAATGGAGAAAAAAATCAGAAAGACTGAAAGAGAAGACATCATACATGTTATAGGACGCTGATTTCATGCTGCTGGAGCAGTTCTTGCAGGAGCCTGGACAGCCGCGTGAGGCCGGAAGAAGTTGTGTCCAGCTCAACCATGGAATTGGGGAATTTTAGGGAGGAGAACAAGAGGATTTTGAGGGAGAAAGATGGAGATTTCAGAAAGTGGGGATATTGAGCGGCAACACGGGATGGTAATAATGGAAGAGAGAGACATGGATGAGTAAAGGAGGAGGCTTTCGTGTCAAATTTTGCTAGCTGGCCCAGAAAAATATGTACGCAATGAATGACAACTGGGACCAGTGAGAGCACTGATGTCAAAAGATGAAATTTCTGGGGTCAAGTCTAGCATATCTATAGCTGGGGTTTTTTGCACACCATTTTTCTGTGTGGTCGCTTGACCACATAGATGCTGAGCAGCTCTGCCACTGGCGGTGACTGTGATGGAGGAGGACGAGCTGGTGATCGAGGAGGATGAGGTCTCCTTTGACAGTAGCTCCGGTGCCTACGACACATCCATCGGTGGTAAGCGACCCCGCCTCGCCTAAGGTAAAACCTTAAATTTGCTCTATATTTGCTCTGTATGTGCTCTGTATTTTTTAGCTATTTTAGCTTTGTTTTCTCTAGCTCTATTAGTTCTGTTTTTGTTCTATATTCTTAGCTAGTTTGTTCTGTTATTTAGCTCTATATTCTTATATGTTTAGCTCTCTTTGTTTTTTTATTTAGTTCTGTATTTGTTTGTATTCTTAGCTACTTTGCTTTGCTGTTTAGCTATGGTAGCTCTGTTATTTTGCTTCATTTACTATGTATTTGTTCTTTTTAACAAATGAATATTCGTTCTGTGTGGGGGCTTGGTGGATACCTGGTGACGACGTTGTTGCCGTGAAGACCTAGGACCGGGGTTCCATACACGGTGCCGTCACTAGAAGCACTGAAGTGGTACATTTTGTGCAGCACGAGCTGAAGTGGAGACAGTCGATGATCATCTGATGGCCGTGAAGAAATAGGTGAGCTCCAACCACGCACACAGATGAACTTTTGTACATTTGGGCAAATATAGATACGATGATGAACGTGTGTCCGTCTTGTCGCATGGAGCGGAGCTCCATCGATGGTGCAACCTTGTCACCGTGCCTTTTTCTTATAGTCCTTGTTAGAAACGGTGATTTCTAAAACTCTGTGTCTAATGTGAAACATATCAGTAAAGATGTAATATATTAACCATTGCCCATATTAGCGGCAAGGTGAATCAACTTCGTTGTCATTGAGCTCTTCACATCAATAGCGGGGGTGGGAAACATATGCTTTCTCCATTTCCGATGAGGATTTTGCCCCGTTTGCGATGTGTCGTTCTGTGCTAGTGAAACTTCACCAAAAGCTACTCCACTTCTACAAGACAAAATACAAGCACATGAATTGGCAACTTAGGGCGTGTTCTGAAGTCTCCCAGCTTACAGCTTCCCGGACACCACACGCGAAGCAGTGCAGCACGCTACCTCCATGGAGCTAGATCCGGGAAGATGAGCCAATTCGTGTACATACCACGGAGCATCTATTTGGCAAATCTAAGGATCCGAAAATGCTGAGCAGTAGCAATTTGCGCCTAAATGCCAACGCCAAGTGATCGAGCAAGCGAACCGGCATGCTCTCGCCTCTCGCGACATTTCTATCATGTCTCTTGTCCAGACAACTCAATCTCTCATATCCATCCCCTTTCCTCTCCTCCCTACAAGTTGGATGTCAGACCCGTGGTCAAGATGAGGGTAAATCTACCATTCGACTTCACTTGTGACGATTCCAACAAACCTCTGCATGACGAGATCTCGCCCCTAAAATTTAAAAATCACTACAATGCGAGGTAGGGGCCAGGGAGCAAACAACGATGGGGGAACTTCGCTTGAAACCGACCGCGTCCTGAAAAAACTAGCGGTCGAGTGCCCTTCTGGTACCGCGCGATCACTGCTGATACTCACCGATCTAGAAGCACATCGGGCCTTGAAAGTTGCGAGAGTTGAGGTGAAGCTCTGACTTGCGGAGGTCGCGCCGGTCTGCGACCATGGCGAAGATTTGAGGTAGAGTTGCGTGTTTGTCTCTATCCCAGTGTGCACCTCAGTGCTTCGTCCGGAAGAAACCAGATGAAAGATAAGGTGTACTATATGCACCCAAGTGCACTATGTGCTCACTCCGTCCCATCGTACTAGGCTACTAGGATGGAAACTAATGGACTCTTTTCTTTAAAAAAAAACACAGTACATACACAGACGCTCATAAACACGCACGTACAGATACCCCTATGACCGCACATACGCAAAAGTGCAAAACCTACCCCTATGGGCACCTCCGAGTGACTGGTCCGACATATCTTGAGGTTGACAAAGTCACCGCGGACGCTTTGCTGTTGACGGGCACATCACCTATCCGTAAAAGCATAAATCCGATTAAATACAGAAAAATTCAGAAAAATGTGAATACACATGCCAAGTCTAAGACTTGAATCTGGGCTAAGATCACTTTGCTGAAAACTACCCTGAAAGCTCAAGCTTCATCGATCAAGTTAGACCGAACATCTGAAAGCCGGATTGATGCATTTGTAGAATCTAGACCACATCCTAACACGTCCAATCCAAGAGTTTTGATGATCAAATTCACATCTTCGCGCAAGTTTTTTTTTGACATTTTCGCGTGAGTTTTTTGTTTTGAGTGGAACATCTGGGTTGGACTAGGGAAAGGGTGGCCTTCGCGAAGGTCTATTTTGTGGTCCCGCGCGTGAACTGCTGTCGCCACGTGGACACGTAAATTGAGGTGGTCCCGCGCATGGACAGATCCAGATTCAAATCCAGATTTAGATCTGGGTTGTACAAAACACAAACTATGATAGTACATCAACGCAGAACGGGATGTACAGCAACACAGACCGGGCTGTACAACAACACAGACCGGGTTGTACAGCAACACAAATCAGTTTGTACGTACAGCAACCCCGATCGGGTTGTACAGCAACGAAGACCGTGTTGTACAGCAACAAAAACCGGGTTGTACAGCAACATAGACCGGGTTGTACAGCAACACAGAACATGTTGTACATAGAAATACATTCGGGTTGTACAAACAACTACACGTAGCAAGTTGTACGTATAAATACAAAATTCAGTTTGTACGTACGACTACACTTAGAGTGTACAAAACATACACAATCCAAAGTACAAAAAGAAAGTTTGTCGAAACCTATCAATATGGGATCTAGTTTTGAAGATCTCGACGTGAGGAGTTCAAAAGTGAAAACGGTTCGTAAATCGGATAAACGGTTCTCAAGATATTTCGTTTTTAAAAAACGAATTTCAAAATAAATACATGTACAACCCTCACCAGGGAGCTACCACTTGTCACCGCGTGGAGAAAAGGTGGGAGCAGAAACGAACGAAATTGCCACACTTATCAGCACCGGAGCGCACGCGCGTGAAGGGAAAGGATTTCCGGAACATCTTCGCGCGAGGAGAAAATTGCACGCAACACCAATGTTTGGTGATAAAGTTGCACAAAACACATAATCAAAACAGGTTTTGCGGCTAGCCCCAACTTTTGGTGTAATATGTTGCGGCAAGCCCAAATGAATATCTTAGTGTACTTAACAACTGAGAAAATTGCATACAACACCAATGTTTAGTGATAAAGTTGCACAAAACACAGAATTAAAATTATTTTTGCGGCTAATCCAATATTTGGTGTAATATGTTGCGGCTAGACCAAATAGATATCTTATAACTCTTAACAACGTACTCCCTCCATTCTAAATTAATTATGCTCAAACATGTCCTCACATTTTTAATTTTATCTATGCTAAAACACAAAGTATTTCATTTTGAGATTTTTTTTGAAACTTTAAATTATATCAGGGTGGCTGGCTATTTGTGGGGCTAGATTTATCGTAAATGTATTATTTATACATGTATGTGTCATATTTTAAATGCTAATTGGAATTTTATATACTATTATAAAAATGTAGAAAAACATTCCTCTATCTTCTTTTATCGTATAATTATGTTGTATATTTTTATAAATGTGATATATAGTATTAAATTAGCCCCATTTGTTAGATAATTATTAAGTAAAGTAATACATCTATTTGGGCTAGCCGCAACATATTACATCAAAAGTTGGGACTTGCCGTAAAAGCTGTTTTGATTATGTGTTTTGTACAACTTTGTCACCAAACATTAGTGTTGTGTGCAATTTTCTCTCGCGCGAGTTGTACTGTGAACCTCACCCCTGGGCGGTTGGAAACTACGGCCCAAACATTTTCGGCCTAACCCAAGTGTTCGACTGGGCCGGCTGGGTCGGTCCGCAACACGTCCACGCATCTCCTCCTTCAACGGCGCGCCGGCGCCGGCGGCGATGGCGTCGCGGAAGCTCCTCTTCGGCCTCACGGCGGCAAGGCGAGTCCGCTCTCGCGCCCCCGTGCTCATCTCGGCCCCACCCCTCCAGGAGACCTCCAATTCTGCGTCCCACGCTGCCGCCGCCGCGACGAGGCTGTCAGGTGGATCGCCGTGGGTGCTGCTCTTCTACTCCAGGGCCTTCTCGTCGACGCAGCAACCCGCCGGAGATACTCCCATCCCATCCGCGGTGGACAACCAGTTTGTTTCTCGTCCTTTGAGCTCCTCAGTATTTCCTTTATGTATAGTTTAGCTTTATATATAATTTGGCGCGTTGGAAATGGGGGGAAATTATTAATCTTGTGGTCAGGGCAGATTTATTGCACAACTTCCGTCCTGCTCTGCTGCGAACCCCAAAACAGAACCTCTAATAAGGATCAGAGACTACTTATTTTTCATTACAAGGTGCAAGGGCTTAGCTCTAGTCTGGAGTAGTGAAGTGCATGAAATAGTGCAATGTGGAAACTTGGGCTAAAAATTGAATGCTAAGTATAGATTCATATATATATGCTTTGTATTCCACATTGGATGACTGGTTGTTCTCTTGTTAATATGGAATAGGTTGGTAATGCCGGAGGATAAGTTCCATAAATTAGCAGATGATACGATACATGATATTCTTGAAAAACTTGAGGTAATGGATTCGTCCATAAGTTCTTCATAGCTTAGTACTACTTACCTTTTTGGAAGCTTTGCTAAAACTATGTATGAGGTCAGCCTCTATCTTTGGCTAACACTGCTCTTTGTGGCCTGTTTCAGGAATATGGTGATTCTCAGAAGATGGATGGCTTCGACATAGATTACGGGGTTAGTTATAGTGAAATGTCATGTAATCATGTTAGTTTCTCTATTTTGCATCTTTTTGTGTATCGGATCAGTAATATATTTTGTTCATTTCCCTAAATGTTAAGAATCATGTTCTAACATTGAGGCTAGGAGATTTGGGGACCTATGTTATAAACAAACAAACACCAAATAGACAAATCTGGCTATCTTCACCTGTGAGGTAAGGTTGTGTTATCTTATTCTCTGGTCAGTTGATTGCGTGTGCTAAGTACCTGAATGTGAGCATATTATTATCTTATCACGATGTACATTCCTTACTTTGAAGCTAGGCTTGCTATTATTTGACACTGATAATTGTCAAGTATAGTTTACTGGATCATCACCTTTTAAATTTAAGAAGTGTATATTTACATTCTATTATTTTGATATGGCTATATTCTTCCTAGATATCAATGTGTATGTTTAAGTTAAGCTGTCCATTACCCATAAGCTCTTCAATCTTGATCTGTTTACTTGTCGATTCTTATCTGAAAGGGCTGATTGTATCATATCTGCAGTGGGCCTGCTAGGTTTGACTGGGATGCAGCAACACACAGTTGGGTTTATAAGAGAACCGGAGTAAATTTCAATCGACTTCTAGAGGAGGAGATCGGTGAGCTCTGTGGCACTCCAGTAGATCTTTCATAAAAAGAAAGGATAATGCCACATATCGGGGTTTGATGGGGCATACAATATTTCGGCAAAGTATGAATGAGATGGCACCTTTTAATATGTTGATTCTGGGGAGTAAACCAAAACAATTGTTGTAAAACTTTGCACTATGTGCTTATATGGGTTCCGTAGTAAGTGTCTGCCCTTTATCGATGCGGTGTTTTGATCGACCATTTTCTTGAAGAAATATGAGCTTTGGATGTGTGTTGTCCAGATATTCTCTGTTGGTACTTCTATAAATTGTATGGAGAGTCAGACTTTTATGTTTCATCAGGAGAACAGTGCACAAACACTATGGAGTCTATTGTTTGCAAAGAACAAGTATCAAACTACATCAGCATTCAAACATCCTATGCGACTCTTCCTCCATCAGCTCAGGGCTCAATCTGACCATGAGAACGCAGAACTCCATCTGATCCAAGACGCCGTCACCGTCTATATCCCCTTCCCTCGTCATCTCCTGGAGCTCTTCGTCCCGGAGCTCGCCGAGGCCCAGCCTGGCCGCGTGCCTCTTCAGGCTCTGGAAGGTGATCTTGCCAGTCCCGGGGTCCATGAGCAGCTGAAACCCCTTGCAGAGCTCCTGGATCAGCCCCTCCACTCCGAGTTTCCTTGCCATTGACGGCAAGAAGTCCTCAAACTGCACCGAGGTGCCCCTGTCGGCGCCCATACCACACTCGTTCCGCATCGACGAGGAGGAAGATCAGAGAACCAAGTAGCCAGCCCTGTTTGCAACAGTTCTCTAAAGAATGGGAATGAGAAGATCAGAGAACCAAGAATGGGAATGAGAAGAGAATGATGGGTTCTTAAATAAGGAGGGGGATGGTGAGGCGGAGACGAAGGAGTCCATGAGGTTCTCGGAAGCAGCCTCCCCATGCATCAATGCATGCGAACCAAAGTACAGGCAATCGCAGACGTCAAGCTAGCTATAGGATATCTTTGGGAGAGGATACTGTGTCCGGTGGTTTTTGCTTGGCTTCTGCGAAGTAACCAGCACCGTTTACTTGCAGGTTGTGATGTGCCGCCATTCGCAGTACGTTTTCTCTCTGGGATTCATTAAGAAAATCGACATGCGTGTGTTGATTTTGATCGAAAGTTGGTGTGTCAACGGTGCGTTTAGGTCCCAGTGTCTGATAACAACAAACAAACTTAACTCGAGGAAGGTTGCAGTATTTATTTCCGGTTTTGTTGGCCTGTTCGACAGGCAGATCACGTCTGTTCTCTGGAGTGGTACTACATTAAAGTCCTATGGGTTATTAGTTATCCCCGTCCTGGTTTAGTACCATGGCTAATACCTAGATCCATCGATTTCTCGTCCTACGACTTGACCTATTTTGTGGTGGTGGGAACGGTAATTTTTGTGAGATCATGAATTTTTTCCCAATGCAAGACGATAAATGGACATTTGCCTTGCAACAGGCAATACTCTCGATCTGGCGATCTTACTTCATCACATGTGTGGACAACTCAAGCGGCTCTTCAAATCATTGATGTTAATCCACTACAAGTTCATTCTTCTGCTATTTTTATTAGAGTCTTGGGGGAACATCAATGTGCAAAAAAGGTGGAGCTAGAGACAATGACTTTGCAGGTCTTTGATGCAAGTTTTACTTTTACCAGGGATCTTTGGGATTTAGTTTTGTAATATCATTTGCATTTGTGATTTGCCAACAATGTTATTTTTATTTATAAATTATCCATAATATATCCAATCAAATAAACTACAAGGTGAGAAAAGATATCCGATAAAATTGAATGTACGTGGAAGATGTTTCATACTTGTTCTCTCTAGCTCTACCTTTTTGTTTGTCTGATGTTTCTCGCAAACTCGCGAGGAACCCACTGAAAACTAGATTTGTATAAGTTAGAGTAACTTTATATATTTTAAAAACCCATTAAGTCACCCACTATAGTAGGTTAGAGCTTAAGAACTCTGAATGATATGTGGCTAGGTGTTTAGGACACACTTTTTTTGCGGAACGGGTTGTTGAACTGTTGATTTATTGCTTACTATCTTGAAAGAAGTTGGGACTCTACATTTCTCCTTTCCTCGTCTCTCCTCTACCTTGAGAGACCCGCTTGTCGCCGTTCTTCGGTTGCTCCCTCCACTATCTTCACCGCTGCAAAGACCAAAAAACACAGCACATGGTCCCAAATGGCAACCAAGCCAGCCAGGATGAGACACCAAGACGGGATTTTTACCCGACACTTTTTATTCCGACAACAGCTGCTGATCTTTTTTTTAGTGGAGACAAAACCTTATCTGGCCTGATTTTCTAATGAAATTGTCGTCGACGGCCCACTTATTTTATGGCCGTGTATTTGGCTCGACCCATGTGCATGCAGGGTCGAACTAGCCCATATGCTCAGAAAGAAAAAGAAAAGCCCAAACCAGCCGCACAAGGCCTCGCCTTCATCGCCGGCACGAGGGGGTCCCCGCGACGGCGGCGGCGGCGGCGACGCGATTCCGGATGCCCAGTTCCCTCACCTGACCTCGGAGCTTCATCTTCCGTACTGTACGATCTGGTGCGCCATTTTAATTTTGCAATTCAAGTTGCGGCTACACTTTGTTGCCTGTTGTGTCTAGCTTGCCTTAGATTTGCTTTGTGCACTGTTCGAACTGGTAGGGCGGCTGTGTATTGAAATGGAAGGGGTTGAAGAAACGGATTGTGGACACAAAAATGAGTTGGCGGAAGAGAAAGGGGGGAGTCGCGGATCCTGCAGGCCACAACATAATCAATTTAGCATGGTATTTACCAACCATACCCTGGTTCATGCAGCATACATAGCATCAGCTGAGATGAAGCGTGCACAGTTGCGCAAAATGAGTGAAGACTTTGTCGCACAGTCGCAGCTGGTTCATTCTTAGGCTTTCGTATTATTGTCCAAGTCAACCAGTCGGTCTCTGGTCAAAACTCGTAATACCTCAGGCGGAACCGGTGGAAGAGATGCCTCTAATTATTTGTGCCCAGTGTGTGGTAGCATGATTATCAGCTAGTGCTACAGACATAAGAGTCACATCCCAGCATTGACTGCAACCATCTTCCATGCTTGACTGGCAATTGGAAAATTCGTTCCATGGAAACTTCAAAGCTGGCAACCGCGGATGCTCATGATTTGTGGAGATATCTGCTGGAAAAAAATGCATGCCATCTTGCAGCGACCACAACAAGTATCTGCTTAACATGCTCTCCCCTTGAATCATTATTTCGAGAAACTCAGAGAGGTATGGAGACTTGCTTATGTACTCCTTTTATTATAAATCTCTTTCTCTCTCTCTCTCTCTCTCTCTCTCTTAACTATTTTGGTTTGCAGTTTGCCCAGTTTATGTTTGGAGAAAGCCATGTTTGTGGAAATAAGTTACTTGAACAAGTGCACAATAGTTTTTCTGCTAATTCCATCTCTATTAGCAGTAAGATGTTTATCAGCAACCACAACAAGAATAGACAGCATCACTCTGAATGAATCGATTTCTGATGGGCAGAAATTGGTTTCTGTTAGTAAAAACTTTGTGCTCGGATTCTTTAGCCCTGGAGCTTCAAGCCGGCGATATATTGGTATATGGCACAACGGTGTTCCAAATGCAACGGCTGTGTGGGTTGCTAACAGGAATGATCCTGTAGAGGATAAGTCAGGCATACTTAAGTTTGATTATTTCGGTAATCTGATACTAGTAGATGGCAAAGGGAGCTCGTTCACAATTGCTTCTGGGATGAGATTGACAGACGTGGAGGCTGCAATTCTGGATACTGGCAACTTTCAGCTGAGGAGCATGACCAACCATTCAAATATCGTGTGGGAGAGTTTTGCCTATCCTACTGATACATGGCTCCCTGGAATGAATATATCTGATAGATATTTGCTGACATCATGGAAGAGCTATGATGACCCAGCAACAGGGGACTACACTTTTGGACTGGGACTGGGAGAAGTTAATGCTGGACCGGGACTGGGAGTAGCCAATGCATCACAATTCATTATTCATTGGAATAGGAATAAATTTTGGACCAGTTCATACTGGACTGGAGACACAAATTCTCTCATTCCAGATCTGAAATCTATAGGCATCATCCCTGTTTCATTTGAATGTGCCAACCTTACATGCACATACACTCAAAATCCTATCAACACAATGACTAGGATTGTTTTAGATCGAACTGGGTCATTGAACATAACACAGTTTGATCTGAAAGCCAAATCCTGGACATTGTTATGGAGACAGCCAGCAAGTTGTGATGTGTCTAATTTATGTGGTGTTTTTGGTGTTTGTGACAACAGTATGTTATCAGTATCATTATCCCTTTGTCGATGTCCAGAAGGCTTTGCAAACCAATCGGATGCAAGGAAAGGGTGCATAAGGCAAACCCCTCTGCAGTGCAATGGTGATAGGTTTATTGATATGCCTCATATGCAACTTCCTGACTGCACACAGAAGCTTGTGAAGAATGGTGACTGTGAATCTGCATGCATGAATGATTGCTCTTGTACGGCATATGCTCATTCGCCATCAGATGGTTGCAGCTTATGTCATGGCAATCTAACAAACTTGCAGTCTGGAAATGATGGGGATGGAGTGGGAACACTTCATCTCCGTGTAGCTGCATCTAGCAGTCACTCAGGTAAGAAACATATCACAGTGTAAAGTATTAGTGCCACTGGGAGATAGAATGTGATAATTGGGTTAATTTCAAGGAAAGAAAAACATCTCCAAGAGTATTATTAAGTCAAGTGACAAGCTCTGTTCTTTTTCAGGCCCCAAAATAATTTGGATAGCATATGTACTTCCTTCAGCTGCGTTCCTTATATTTTGTCTCATTTGTTTCATTTGGATTAGGAGATGGAAACGTAAAGGTATGCATTCTGAGTTTGAGAAGATGATTCATTAAAGAACATGGCATGTCTTAGTCTGCAGTAAATGAAAACATGAGAAGTCTCTTTTGTGAACCAGGGAAAGGAAAACAGCATGATCACCCCCTCGTCTTGGCTTCAGATGTAATAAAACTTTGGGAGAGTGAGGACACGGGCTCTCACTTTATGATGCTTTCCTTTTCGCAAATAAAAGATGCCACAGACAACTTCTCAACTGAAAACAAGCTTGGAGAAGGGGGGTTTGGCCCTGTGTACAAGGTTAATTCTGTTCTTTTGTTTAGTTTTACTGATATGCTTGATAGCATTTCAAGACAAAATGGTATGAGTTATAATAATTTAGTATTAAGCATATAGTCAGCATACATAACTTTATTATTTAGGCCTATGATTGCAATAGAAATATATACTATTGAAAGGGGGAAAATAGAGAGTATGTGCCAGAGAAGGAATACATGACGCAATATATCGATATGCCATATCCTGCAGTACCCACATAGTTAGACAGCTATATCTATGCTAAAAAAATGTAGATATATTTTTCATATATTTCTGTAGTGGCCCTCTAAGATGTATATAGTTGCAACATCCTCCCTTTGTTATGTATGCATGACAAATAGTTGTGTTGTTCGATCAGACAGTTTGGCAAATTCAAATATACATCAAGCTAGACTAATTGTCCTTTTTATTTTGGCTGGAGGTGAATCTATTTGTAAGACCTGCATATTATCTAATGTCTGACTATGTTGTAAATTTGACACATGCTGAATTCTCCAGGGCAACTTACCGAATGGGCAGGATATTGCTATTAAGAGACTTGCAGCGAATTCAGGGCAAGGACTACCTGAGTTTAAGAATGAGATCATGTTGATAGCGAAGCTTCAACATAGAAATTTAGTTGGACTCTTAGGTTGCTGTATTGATGCGGAAGAAATGGTTCTAATCTATGAGTACATGCCAAACAAAAGCTTAGATTTTTTCCTATTTGGTATGTTCATTTATATATTTCTACTTAATAGTTCTTTTTCTTATATGCCTTCTTGAACCAATCAAGTTGTTTATTTTGCAAGAAAAATCGAGAAGGGCTTTTTTAGTCTGGGCAATGCGTCTTAACATAATTGAAGGAATTGCACAAGGTCTTATTTATCTCCACAAGCATTCTCGGCTGAGAATTATTCATAGGGATCTGAAACCAAGCAACATTCTGTTGGACAGTGATATGAATCCTAAGATCTCAGACTTTGGAATGGCAAAAATATTTGATCCCAAAGGAGGACTAGCTAATACGAAAAGAGTCGTTGGAACATAGTAAGTACTTCAAACTTGTATGCGACACATAAAGTGAAGAAACTCAATATTGAAAAATGGACATTGAACTTATAAGAGTATTGTTCGTTCAGTGGCTACATGGCTCCTGAGTATGCTATGGCAGGTATTTTCTCTGCCAAGTCTGATGTTTTTAGCTATGGGGTATTGCTTCTGGAGATCGTCAGTGGACTAAGAAATGCAGGATCTCACGGATTTGGCAACTCTCTTAACCTCCTTGGTCATGTGGGTTCAAGTTCTAACAAGCTTAAACTGTTCTATAATTGTCATAGATGCCATTTTTTCAAAGAAATTTGATGGCTACAGCTGAACTTTGCAGGCATGGGAACTGTGGAAAGAAGGCAGCTGGTCTGAACTCATTGACAAATCAATGCATGGCGCATGCCCTGAGAATATGGTACTACGATGCATTCATGTCGGCCTGTTGTGTGTTCAAGAGACCGCTGCTGATCGACCCTCCATGACCGAAGTGATTTCTATGATTGCAAACGAAAATGCCACCTTACCTGACCCAAAACAACCTGGTTTTCTCTCTATGTTGCTTCCCTTTGAAGCTGATGTCCCTGGAGGAACCTGCTCCCTGAACGATTTGTCAATTACTGTCCTGGATGGAAGGTAGTACTACTACTATCTGCATTAGATGTCCAGGCAACACAATCAGATGAATTGTATCATGTAATCCTGCAAGCTACTACCATATCACATGAACCCAAATCGAGCAGCACTTTTGAAGTAATCCCAGGGGGCTTCTGAAAATTTCTTGACATCGAAATATTAAGTGCCACGACTGTTGGATGGATTGTTCACTGGAAGCTATGATTGGCAGTCCGATACCTCCAAGTTTTGGGCTCCAGAACTGTTGTATAATCTCTGCGCCCCAGAAACCACTCTGTCAATTGTGGGTGCGGATTTCTGGCTGAGTATAAAACATGGTCAATGGCTTGTTGGTTCCAGTATTTCGGATCATATGATCGTGTAGCATCTTGGACGAAAATTCAGCGCAATTAGTATCAGTATAGTGAGGTATCCTTCGTACCAACTTCTATGTAGTTTCAGCATTTTTTTACGGATAAAGGGTGATTTATTACTCAATGGATTGAGTTTCAGCATTTTCTTATGCTGCTTAATCCTACCAAATTATTTGCTCTTGTCGCTTTACACATAAAGCAAGTCTACAGAGATTTTTAGTTTTTTAGACGTGTCCGGTACTTAGGTAGCTAGGTTCCTGCCTGGACGTCATTTCTCCTTTTATCCCTCTGTAAACTTTTGCGAGGTATTAGGATGTCGAATTTACGAATTCTTCCTCCCGATTATCTAGGGGTGGACACAAAGCTCGAGGCTCGAGGCTCGGCTTGGGCTCGACAAGGCTCGGCTCGGGCTCAGCTTGGCTCGAAGGTAGGACAAGCCAATCCTAAACCTACCAGGCAGGGCTTGAGACTCGACAAGCCGGCTCGGTGAACCTCGCAAGCCGGCTCGAAGGATCGATGTTAAGTGAAATTTTGACAGATTCTTTACTAAAAATGGAATAATTCATGATTATAAACAATAACTGAGCATGAATATATCCATAACATAGTCTAATTTGCTTCAGATTTTGTTGTATATAAAGTTTCAGCAAGTAAATACATGAAATAAACACTGTTTACACAGATTTTGCATTAGGTTTCTTGCTGTATTGTATCGAAAGGTCCAGGAAAAAAATACATCAAATAAGCATAGCTTACACTATTTTGCTTCACCTTTTTTTGATGTATAAAAAGTTACAGCAAGCATCAAATAAAAAGTTGGAGCAATGACTAAGCGAGATGCAAAATATCAACATCCAAGCACAAGTGGACGTATGAGTTCTTTTTGGAGCTTGGTTGCATCGTCAGTGGAGACGGAGCAGCAAACAATAGGCCAGGAGACGCTGGTGGCTGAAGTGACTAGCAGTTCGTCCATGCCCAGAGTAGCGCAGCAGTGCAGCTAGCCGGCAAGCAGGAGAGGGCCTCAACGGCGGCGTCGCTGCACAGTTTCCACACTTGTCGACCAATGCCTTGACAGCAAGCGTGTTGATAGGGGGAGGTCCAGCGTGGTAGTTCACTGGAGTCTACGGACCTCAGAGTCCTGCTGCAAAGCAGGCTTTCCTCCAGGAGCTAAGAGATGTGAGGGACCTCCATGCAGGTCCGTGGATGGTGGCAGGGGACTTTAACCTCATTGTGGACCCGGAGGATAAGAACCAGGGTGTTCTCCACCGTGCAATGATGGGTAGATTTCGACGGACCTTGTCTCTGTTGGAGCTGAAAGAGGTTTATCTCAATGGTCGACGCTTCACTTGGTCAAATGAGCGTCAGCAACCGACCTTGGAGAAGCTTGACAGGGTCTTCACGACCGTGGATTGGGAAGGTTGGTTCCCGGATGCCTTCCTCTCGGCCGATTCATCGGGGCCATCTGACCACTGCCCCCTTGTTTTGAGCTTGGCCCCAGATCTTCGGATAGGGCGTAGATTCCAGTTTCAGTCCTTCTGGACAAAGGCGGAGGGGTTCTTGGACGTGGTGCAGGAGGCGTGGTCTTCGGTGGGCCACGAGATAAACCCCTTCAAGAGGTTGGATCTCAAGCTTCGGGCTACGGCCAAATGCTTGTCGCGTTGGAGCTGTCGTTTCATTGGCAATATCAAGTTGCAGATTCTGATGGCCAACGAGCTGATTCTGCGACTTGATGTGGCGATGGAGTCTAGAGCTCTCTCAGAGGCTGAGAGGGGGCTGAGGAGAGTTCTAAAAGGGAAGCTCCTCGGGCTGGCCTCCCTGGAGCGCTCGATGGCCAGGCAGAGGGCGAGAGTGTTGTGGCTGAGGGAGGGAGATGCTTGCACCAAGTTTTTTCACCTACATGCGAGCCACAGGCGGAGGCAAAATTTCATTGGCCATCTGGTGGTGGACGGGGTTTGACAGACTGACCACAAAGTCAAGGCCGAGGCCGTGGACTTCTTCTTCGACAGTCTCCTCGGGACGGAAGTGGACAGGGAGGTCTCTCTTGACCTAGACTTCCTGCGGCTCCCTACTGTGGACCTCACCCACCTTGAGGTTGCCTTCTCGGAGGAGGAGGTGTGGAACGCCATTAGAAGTATGCCGCTGGACAAATGCCCCGGACCAGACGGGTTCTCCAATAGATTCTATGTGGCATGTTGGGGGATCATCAAGGGCGATGTCATGGCGGCTTTCGACTCGCTCTCCCGCCATGACGCCCGTGGCTTTAGTTCGGTGAACCAGGCGCTCATCACCTTATTGCCAAAAAAGGCGGGAGCGGATGAGGTGCGAGACTTCCGACCCATTAGCTTGATTCATGGTTTTGCCAAGTTGGTGGCGAAAGTGGTTGCGTCTAGGGTGGCCCCCTCCCTGCCAGTGCTTGTGGGTGCACATCAGAGCGCGTTTGTGCGTGGAAGATGTCTCCACGACAACTTCATGATGGTTCGAAGCACGGCACGCAAGCTCCACAGCCTGCGCATCCCCACGGTTCTCCTGAAGCTTGATATCACCAAAGCTTTCGACACAGTGGATTGGGCTTTCCTCCTGGAGGTTTTGAGGAAGATGGGGTTCGGGGACCTGCTCCTTAGTTCGATTTGCGCCTTGTTATCCTCAGCATCCACGCGGGTCCTCCTTAACGGACACCCTGGGGGTAAGATTTTCAACAGGCGTGGACTGCGACAAGGGGATCCGCTGCCCCCCCAGCTCTTCATTTTGGTCATGGAGGTGCTACACCTGTTAGTGGAAAGGGCCACAACCTGTGGTTTGCTGGCCCGTTTGGCGGATACGGGGTTGCGGCATCGGACTTCGATGTACGCAGACGATGTGGTTACCTTCCTAAGACCTTTTGCCAGGGACCTCCGAGTCTTCTCGCAACTGCTGGAAGATTTTGGTGAGGCCTCGGGGCTTAGGGTGAACATCAACAAGTGCTCAGCTCACCTCATCCGCTGTGGGGACGTTGAGGCAGCACTAGTGTGGCAGGAGTTGGGATGTCCAGTGCTCCCTTTTCCGTTGAGGTACCTTGGCCTTCCGCTCTCCCTCCGCAAGTTGACGGCAGCCCAACTTCAGTACTTAGTGGATAGCGTGGCTAGCCACCTCCCGAAGTGGCGCACGAGGTTTCTCAACCGTGGGGGGCGCCTTGAATTGGTCAGGACAACCCTTTCGTCGGTCTCCATCTTCGCTATGATGTCTCTGGACCTTTCGATGAAGACGTTGATTGCCATCGAGAAGATCATTCGGGGTTTTCTTTGGGCAGGGCGCATGGACGCCCATGGAGGTCATTGCCTGGTGGCGTGGGAGAGGGTATGTATGCCCAAACATTTTGGAGGACTTGGCGTCCTGAATCTGCGATTGATGAATCTTGCGCTCCGAGCCAGATGGCTATGGCTAAGCAGGACTGATAGCACGAAGCCGTGGAAGGAATTCAACATCCAGGAACCGCGAGTGGTCCACCTTTTGTTTGAGGCGGCGACTAGCTCGGTGGTAGGAGATGGGACATCTACTTTTTTCTGGACGGATAGGTGGCTGCCTGGGGGGCGTGTGAGGGATTTAGCCCCGAACATCCTCCGCAAGGTACCAAAAGACGCTAGGGCCTCGAGGCTGGTCAGCGAGGGTATAGGAGGTGGTTGGCTGGCAGACGTCCCCCCTGACCTAAACGCAGTGGAGATTGCGGAGCTGCTGTCCTTAGCTGACAGCGTGGCGGCTTTCACCCTTTCTGAGGGTGTCGTCGATGATTTTCGTTGGAATTGGGAGGCCAGCCATCAGTACTCTGCTCGGTCAGCTTACAGGGCTTTCTTCGCTGGCAAGGTAGAGATGGCGGGGGCTCGGAAGATTTGGCAGTCGAGAGCCCCGACCAAGTGTAAGGTGTTCATGTGGCTTGCCTTGAGGAATAGGTGCTGGACTGCTGATCGCCTAGGGAGGAGAGGCTTGCCTCATCCGGATGCTTGCCCTTTCTGCGACCAGGAGGAAGAGAGCATTAACCACCTTCTGCTTGGCTGTGTCCTGGTCCGAGAAGTCTGGACCACTTTCCTGTTTAAGTGGGGGAAAGTGGACTGGATCCCAGAGCCACAGGGACGGCTAGTGGAGTGGCTTTCGTCGAAGGAAGCTAGAGGGAAGGACGCGAAAGACCTGTGGACAGCTTTAACCTTGGTTTGCTGGAGCTTGTGGAGACACAGGAACAGTGTGGTCTTCGAGGGACTCGCGCCTTCGGCGGACACTGTGATCGCTTTGGTGGAAGCAGAAGCGGACCTTTGGAGGGCGGCGGGTTTGTTTAGGGATAGGTTAGGTCCCGTAGAGAGGTGGAGGGTTGGCGAGTGATCCCTTCTTCTTTTTTAGTGGGTGACGTTTTTGGCGCATGTGCCATAACGCGTTGTATTCGGCCGCTTGGCCTCTCCTTCTTGAAACCGATACGTCTGCTGGGACGTATCCTTAAAAAAAAGTAGTTCGGGTCCGGCGGGAGAAGCAGCAAGCATCGGGTGGCGGCCGGCGCGAACCTTAGCGCTAGCGATCTAGATGAGGATGGGCCGAGGCGCCGAGCAAGGGGAACAGAAAGGAATCGTCATAATGCGTCAAAAAAAAGAAAGGAATCGTCAGAACGAAGAGGCTGGATTGCCATCGGGGCTAAATTAGCTGGTGGTTAGTGGCCGGCTCGCGAGCCTACCGAGCCGAGCCACGAGCCTCTTTTTCAGAAACATTTGACTACCAAGCCGAGCTAGGCTCGGCTCGAATTTTAGCAAGCCTGTCCGAGCCAAGCGTTGAGCCGGCTCGGCTCGACTCAATTCCACCCCTACGATTATCTTATGATTTCGAGCTCCTTTTGGATGGGTATTAACCACATTTTCAGGAAAAAAATCTCACGATTTCGAGCCTGTAAATGTCCTTTTGGTCTTGCAGTAGAACATCTTAGAGCGAAATGTGTTGACTGTCTTTCATGCATCAGCATCTACATGGAGGCACACATATATATCCAGCTTGCATGCATCCGGCGGAAAACCTGCATATTGGTTTCCAGCGAAGCATGTACACATACTTCCGCATGCAAACGACGGCACCGCGCATCCCATAGCTAGCTGCCCCAACGTGGCACCCCGCTCTCTCCCCACGCCTCCGTATAAGACGTAGGTCGACTAAATGCGCACACACGCGTACGCTAGCTCCATGCAGCCCAGTTCTATCCCGAGGACGAGGAGCTAAGCACAACACTGAACGAACCTATGGCCAAGGTTGGAATTCTCAAGCACCGGATCTTCGATCGATCCTGCAACTCCCATGGTCACTTGTTCCAGTTGATTTGTCTTTGAGTTCGTCGTGATTATTTCTTGTCTATCTGTGGTGGCAGACGAGGGCAAAGAAGGCGACGGCGGACGGCGGTGGGAGGAGCACGGATGGTGTCCCGGAGAAGAAAGACGGCGTGGTGAAGGGTGGCGGTGATGGGGCGGCAAACGAGGTGGTGGTAAGCGTGCCGGTGCACTGCGAGGGCTGCGCCAGGAAGCTGCGACGCTCTCTGCTGCGCACCGAAGGTAATATATACGAGCTGGATTCATCAGTATATATAGCGTCGTCTAACTTCTATTACAGAGTCTTTTATCTAATTAGTTCTTGGTGCATGTGCGGTCAAAGGGTTTAAGGAGGTGATCGTCGATTACTCGACCAACAAGGTTGTCGTGACGGGCCAGAAGGCGGTGGAGGACCCGGTGAGGGTGGTCGAGATGGTCGAGAGGAGGACCAGGAAGAAGGCGGTGCTGTTGAGCCCGTCGCCGGATAAATTGCCGCCGTCGGCGGTGAAAAGTAAGGATACGAAGAAAGAGGCCGCAACGGCAGACATGAAAAACGATGTACCGGAGTTGGAAATGGTATTTTTACTAAATTATTACTTGTTTCTAGTTCATAATAATATCATTCTTAGTTCGATCACTACCTTCCTGCTGTAGTTTGGTTTAACCAAATTTTTGTTATGCGACTTAAATATACATGATTGTGTACCAGCAAATGGCTGTGGTGCTGAAGATAGAAATGCACTGTGAAGCTTGCAGTGAGGAGATGAAGAAGAGGATACTAAAGATAAAAGGTACCGATGTATATTCAGTTGTTCATATAGATAAACCCCGTCTACGTTATCCTTGCTTAATTTGTTTGTTCAAGTTCGTATATGTACTATATGGTGTTGCAAATTGTTAATCAGGAGTGGAGGAAGCCGTGCCGCACATGAAATCTTCACAACTGATGGTGAAAGGGGCAGTTGAGCCAGCAACCCTAGTAGGATTCATCCACAAGTGCACGGGAAGGAAGGCTGCCATCATCAGGGCAGAGCCTCTGGATCCGCCGCCAGCAGCAACACCGGCCGCTAAGACGATGGACGATAAAGCACCAGCGGATGCCAATGCAAAGCAGCAAGAACAATCTGACAATCCAGACGAGAACAATGAGGGATCAGCAGAAGAAGGGACCAAACAAGAGGATGACGGTGAAGGAGGTGGTGGAGGTGAAGGAGGAGATGGAGGTGGAGGCGAAGAGCAAAATGTCGACGAGAAAACAAAAACGGAGAAGCAAAACAAAGGCGATGGAGATGGACCTGAGGAGGAGAAAACCCAAGTGCATATAGAGGAGAAGAACCAGACGAAAGATCACCAGTTCAAACACCCTGGGCAGACTACGTTTGTTGCGGTAGCGCCGGAGACTGAGAAGATGGCCGAGAACAGCCTCTACCAATATTACTACCACCCACCCTATACTTATCCATACCCATACTATCCATATCCTCAGCAGTATCAATACCCATATGCTGGCTATCCTGCAGCAATGTATCGGCCGTGTCCGCACTATCCACCGCAGGCTCTCAGTGATGAGAACCCAGAAGCATGCACCATCATGTAATGGACTGTATGTAGCTTCCTTGTTATAAATTATACTCCGAAATATATGGAATAGAATAAAGATGAAAATAGATGGAATAAGGTATCGGGCTACTGTAGTGTATGATTAATCAAAATATATTACTATATATATTAGTGGTGTATATTAGTATATACAACATTTATATAGTAGCTTTCACTACTGGTGGGGTTAATGGTTCAGATATATTCTAATGAATTTCCCAAGCTCTATATTATGGATTTTTTGGAATATTAAAATTTAGCACTGCGATGGATTATGCCAATTCAGCCTTGTCTATTAAATTTTGGTTTCGTTGAACTATTGTTACCTAGTTTTGTGTCTATTTCTTATGGAGCGACTAGGCCTCAATCGAGTGAGAATTAAGTTAACTCTCACTCAGAGCGACGTCATCCAGTTGTATGTGCAACTCATTTTATAAGGATGTTTACGGATATGTCAAAAGGTTCGTGCATGGACTGAGTTTTTCTTCGTATTTTCTGTACACCTTTGTCAGACTGTTTTTTTAAACGAGGCAAAAGACTTTCCATTGTCAGATGTTAT
Organism: Poa annua; assembly: GCA_026929855.1. Lineage (NCBI taxonomy): Eukaryota > Viridiplantae > Streptophyta > Magnoliopsida > Poales > Poaceae > Poa > Poa annua. The sequence goes on along the minus strand of CM049428.1, from coordinate 115,241,771 downwards.
GATGTCAAATGTACACGATTCTTCCTCTCCTGCTTAAGCTCACGATGTCAAGACAGCAGGATATTCGAGCACAGTAGCCCGGGGCTGAACTGCTCAACTGCACCTAGCCATACATGCATAGCAAGTCCATTTAATCCACATGTTGTTTTCTCTCTATCAGTTCTCCCGCATTTCTGTACAGGCTGCACAGGAGCTTCATGCCGTCATACCTTCCCAGCTCAAACCCCTGCATGCAACTGCAACCGATCCAAAGCAGCAGGCCTTCTCTGTTCTCTTAGGGCGTTCTGTTGGCGAGCAGTTTATTGTTTCTCTCATGTCACGGTGCCACAATCGACATGGAGCAAGACAAAAAAAGTTATGGAGAAACGAAACATAGAATCCTTCTACAGTCAAAATCGGTGTGTGGCCGGAACCAGTAAAATTACCCGGCACAGAATATTCCAAACTAGTCTCATAGGATTCACAGATGAGATTACCGGGGATGTAAATGTTCTGAACGCCATGTCCTTACCAAGTTACTAACTACATATCCTTAACATAAGTAATGTCGCCCATACATAGGATGCCCGTTTACAAGGCCTTTGGCCGGGTTCTTATCGCCACATCCATCTCATCGACTGAAATTACAGTACTGGGTACGCTATAAAAAGGCGAGAGCAAAGCGGTAATTCTCATCAGCCACCTCGCCACCAAAGTAGCTGATCAAGCTAGCCCCATAAGCTTTTCTGCACCTAGCTATCTGCTGCTTATCCTTCCTTTCGCGTCGGTGCAGCATCAACAATGGCGAACCACGCAGCCGCCGCTCTCCTGATCGCGTCCCTCCTGGTGGCGGTGACCCACGCCGACGCCAGGATCACCTTGCAGGTGCAGGGCGGCAGCATGAAGGAAGGTAACTCCGTGATGACGTTCGCGAAGGTGCCGGCGCTGACGTGCAACAAGGTGCACGGGTTCCAGGTAGGCGACACCTGCTTCGACGTCGCGCAGGGCGCCGGCTTGACGCAGGAGCAGTTCCTCGGCTTCAACCCGAACATCAACTGCGTCAAGGTCTTCGTCGGCCAGTGGGTCTGCCTCCACGCTTCCTCTGCCTAACCATGAAGCCTACAAACGCAGCCTGGCCTGCCTGCAATCGAGAAATACGACTATGAATAAGGAGGCGATCTCCTCCGTTATGCATCCCTATATAGTATCTGTGTACTTCCCTCGCAAAAAGAGGGGCTTGCGTGTTGTCTGGAGTAGTCTGATTGATCGAGTCTGTCTTTTTTACCAGCTTTGGCTTGAAAGTTGTTTCAGTTGGTTGTGCATGATCCACTGTTCTTCTCTGTCGTGCCTTTTTGAACTTTGTTCGTCTGCTGTGGATAATCTGGCGATCTCCAAATTAGCGTTGCTTCACTTAAGTTTGTTTTTCGGAGTGCCTAATCGGACGGCCAAACGACCGTTAGATCAAGCCACTTAGCCACCGAGCACTGTCGGATCAACTTACCCCCAGCGAAACCGAGCTAGGAGTCTAGGACATCGATCCCAAGCCAGGTGCTAGAGACGAAGCCCAATAGACTGTAATCTGTTTTATCCTAGGTAAATTTGAAGTTCTCCATGCCCTTTCTTAAGGAAAAAATAAAAAATTGAAGACAAGAAAATCGTCACAAGAGTCCTCTCACACCCACTCGTTAACTACACAACTTCTGTGAAATGCAAGAAATTGCATACTCAATACAGGAAAACTGTAATACGCCAACAACCAACGCCTATGCTGACTGTTTTTTGTCGACGCCATCCGTGTAGGGGTCGAACTGGACTGCCAAGATTAGCCGTCGGCGTAATGGGCGACGCCGACGACAAAGTCATCGGGTAAGGTATATAGGTTATGTTGACGGTAAAGCCGTCGGCTTAGCTATTTTTTCTTCTATTTTTCATTTAAAATGAAATAAATCATATCTTTAGATCCATGAATCAAAATTTAACAAATAGAGAACGAGGCAGAGGCCCAGTGACAAGGGAAGCGGTGGCTAATCCCAGCGACCACGGTTCGAGCCCCGTCGGGGACGAATTTGTGGAACTCTCACTAGGAGGCATTTCTTCTATAAAAAGAAAGCCACCAGGGCTAGTCCTGGCTGGTCTTTTTTTATAAAATTTAACAAAAAAATGTCTAATTGATTAGAACCATAAGTTGAATCCAAATATAGCAATTATATCATCTTTTGCATGATATTTTTTTGCTTGGTTCACAAAAAACTCATTTTCGACACTAAAAATGGAAAATAATATTTATAAAATAATTTAAAAATCACTTCGACATGATTGTTTTCTATACTAAGATACACCTATTTGTAATATATGAGAACTTTATCACAGATTATATTATGGGAATGACCATAACATTGTCATATGTTTATACATGATAGGCATTTTTGTGATTTTTTAAACAATTATCTAAAATCAAGTTAATCATTTTTCACAGCAACTAGTACACTTAAAAGGACTCCATGCGAGAGGATGTCTTTTTTAGCTTTATTACACTTTATTTGATATATTTGAAAAACGGTCAAAATTGCCACCATTACTATTCATCGAAAGAGCTCACCTTTTCTAAATATATCTATATTTCTATGATATAAATACCACTTGTGTATCTTAAAATGATTTTTTTATATAAATTCGTATCAAACTATCAAACATTTGTAGTTCAAATTTGTATTATTTTTTAAAAACTGACATAAACTCATTTAGCTAGGTAAGTAGAAATTATACAAAATACATAAGATAGGGTCTTATATATGTGACTTCAGAGTTGTATGAAACAACTTTAATTTTCTGACCCTGGTATCATCAGTATATTCCCTTAGTTAAAACAATCTTGTGTCTCCGTTTCGATGAAAATTTAGATGACAGAGAGATTATACCTTGTGTTCTTGTATCAGGATATTATTGTGTTTTCTTGCGCTTAATGCATCTTTATATTGTGGACCTAGCAAATCTTTCACGTGCTTGGAACTTGGTTCCTGGCGGTTGTTTATAAAATAATATTTTTGACACTTAAAATGAAAAATGATATTTGTAAAATAATTTTAAAAATCCCTTCGACATGATTGTTTTCTATACCAAGATAAATCTATTTGTAAAATATGAGAACTTTATCACAAATTATGTCGTGAGAATGACCATGGTCATATGTTTATACATGATAGATATTTTTGTTAAGATTTTTTTACTTATCAAAAAAAGAAGTTTATCCTTTTCATAGCAATACTACACTTAAAAGGACTCCATGCGAGAGGATATATTTTTTGAGCTTGATTACAGTTTATTTGATATATTTGAAAAAAGTCAAAATTACCACCATGTCTATTTATCGAAAGAGGTCACTTTTTCTAAATATATCTATATTTTTGTGAACACTTGATTTTGTGAACCTTAAAATGATTTAAAAAAATAAATTTATACCAAACTATTAAACACTTATAGTTCAAATTTAGATTATTGTCAAAACAGGCATAAACTCATTAACTAGGTAGGATCTTATGTATATGACTTCAGAGCAACAATTTTAATTTTCTGACCCTAGCATTATCAGTATATTCTCTTGGTTAAAACAATCTCGTGTCATGAAAATTTGGATGACATAGAGATTATACCTTGTGTAGGCTTGTATCAGGATATTATTGTTTTTTTTCTTGCGCTTTGGGCATCCTTGTACCGTGGACCTAGCAAATCTTTTCAAGTGCTTGGAACTTAGTTCCTGACTACTTTAACTGTGTACGATTGCTTTATTTATAAAGCGGAGCTAAAGTCTATTTTAAAAAAAGAGAAAAATGATCCGGCCATGTGCATGCGAATTAATCACACAATCACAAGGCGAATTCAGATGCACCCATGTCCACGCAAACCACAGCTGACGAGTAGCACACACCACACAGAGACAGAGGTTAGTTACGCATTGTCAACGTCACAGCCTGTATTTGGATAATTCGCATTGTTCTCGAACTGAAGAAAACTGCGCGCTACATGCATGATAATGACGCCGATTGCTCGTCAGGCCTATTTGAATTATATCACGCGGCGCATCACAAAATAATCATCATATTAGGACGTTTTCTGAACGTTCATACATAGGCCATCAATTCGACGGCGAACAAAGTCAGATCTTTCGTTGCTGCAGCAGCCGGGCAAAGTCGACTTGTCAGATCAGAAGTTTGGCCAAACGAGCCGATCGAGGTCCCACAGCTACTTGCATTTTGGTGCAGGCGTGCATCGCTTTCTGTATTTATTCAGAGTTTCGGAGAGGTGTTTTAAGTCAGAAATAAGCTCGATCCACCGAATCCCATTTAGACGTAAGCCGTGAGCATGTCGTGTAGACGTATGCCCTTACTAGCCATCGTTGGTTACCCCATCAAAAAGCATGCAGCATCCCTATGTGGAAATTATCGTGTAGGTACGTGTTTGGTTACTTGCATGGTTTTTAATCCATTCGTCGCTCGCCGTGTCTGGTTCAGGAGAAACACGGGTCACGGCCAAAGTCATGTTCTAGAATTCTGCTTATGTTAGACAAGGTGGTTGTGTTAATTTAGTTTCCCAATCGGTTCTGCACCTTTGGCCACTCCATTTTCACCGACAATGTGATCGCAAACTTCATTACTGTTGCTCTTTGTAGGAGGGGTCTCTTTGACATCACGGACTTGAGTAAGCTTGCCTTCTCTAGTCTCATACGGTTTGTGGCAGTTTTTGGGAAAATTGTTCACTCGATCACGCCTATTTTAGCGTAGGTGAATAAGGTTGCTCTGTGAAAAAATCAGCGATTTCTTCACGGTATGGCTCAAGGATAATTTCAGATTCGTTCGGATCAGATTCTCAGTGCAGAAGGAAAATATTTATAGGTAATGCCCTTTTTATGGCGCACTAAATTGAGTGCACCACATAAAAGTATTTTTGTGGCGCACCCCTCCTGATGCACCACATAAAGTTCAATTTATGTGTCGCATGGGGCCGGATGCGCCACAGAAATTCATATCAGGTCACATGCGCCACATAAATATGATTTCAGATTCTCTAAATTTCAAAAGGAAAAAAAGTTATTTAAAAAGATTGTTTTTCAGTAAAATTAGAAAATGGAAAAAAAATATGTGACGCACCGGGAGGGGGTGCGCCACAGAATGTTTGGGAGGGAAATTTGAATCCCGCCGGCTTCCCCCTTTTCCTCTCCTCCTACTCCTATTCTCCTCCACTACTCTCATCTCCTCCTCCTCTCCTCCACTTCTCCTCTCATTTCCTCTCCTCCTCCTATTCTCCTCCACTACTCTGATCTCCTCCTCCTCTCCTCTACTTCTCCTCCCTCCTCCTTCTCAACTCCGGCGAGCTCCACCTCCTCCTCCTCCGCCTCCTTCTCACCTCTACTTCTCCCCCTCCTCCTTCTCAACTCCGGCGAGCTCTACCTCCTCCTCCTCCACCACTCTGGAACCACCTCCGATGACCTCCTCCTCCTCCACCATCTCCGGCGACCACCACCTCCTCCTCCTCCGATGACCACCACCACCTCCTCCGGCGACCGCCACCACCTCCTCCTCCTCTGGTGACCTCATCCTCCGGCGACCACCACCACCTCCTCCTCCTCCACCCATCTCCGGCGACCCTCATCCTCCTACGGCCATGGCCACGGGCACCACGGCCTCCGATGAGTTCCGGCAAAATTCCGGCGGCGCCAGATCCAGATCTTGATTTGACCGCTTTTAAATAAAATTCAAATGAACACATCTATGTGGGGTGCGCCACTAAAACATTTCTATGGCGCATGGTGACAAGCAACAAACAAACACGTCGTCACTGTTCAAAAAAAAAACACGTCGTAGGAGTATTCTTCTGCGGGTGTCTGCCCTGAAATCAAGCAGTGCATGTGCACCGGCCTCAAGAGCCGGATCAGCCACCACACAGCCGCACGGTTCATCTGAAGCGGCAGCCGATTCGTTGGGACAGACGGGCACAAGTGGCCGGCGGTTTGGTGGGGAGAGTTGGACTCATGGCTCTGACCACCGCGGCGCGCGGGAAGACCGGCAGGAAGCTGTTCAGGTCGACAGCCAACGTTGACGCTGCCACCTTCGCCACCTTTTCTTCTGCTGATAAACAAGGGGAAACTGAATAAGTATTTATGTATGAAATGTGCTCTGCTTCCAGCCTCTCGATCGCCACTCCTCATAGTCCAAAGAAACTTCTTCTCTTCAACGACCGGTTCAAGAGCGCCGATTCCGAGAAATAATTTAGCTAGTGCCGCGCACGCAGCAACACGGCGCACTCAGCTCAGATAGCTAATCATCATCGCCTCACGCACGATCATCACCAGTTCGGTTCACCCTCCCTGCGCGCGCTAGCTCACGCTGCCTGTCGGTGTGGTCACAGCTAGCTAGAGCATGCCCTGAGAGACGAGCCGAGCTCGGCTTGGCGCCCAACTCCGGTGAGAGCATGAGGACACGCGTGCTCCCTCTCCTCCTCATCCTCCTCCTCGTCGTCGCGGCCAGCTTCTTCTTCTCCCCCTCCGTCGCCACCGCCGACGACACCATCACCCTCGCCACCTCCCTCACCGGCAACCAGACGCTCGTCTCCCCCGGCGGAGTCTTCGCCCTGGGCTTTTTCAGCCCGCCCGGCGGCAGGACGTACCTGGGCATCTGGTACGCGACCATCCCAACCCAGACCGTCGTGTGGGTCGCCAACCGCAACGCCCCGCTCGTCAGCGCCCCCGGCGCCCTCACGCTCACGCGGGACGGCCGGCTCCTCATCCTCGACCGCCGCAACTCCACCGTCTGGTCCTCGCCGCCGCCCACCACCACCGGGAAGAGCCAGATGACCGCGCGCGCCACCGCCCAGCTCCAGGACGACGGCAACTTCGTCCTCAGCTCCGACGGCAGCGGCGCGGACCGGAGCGTGGCGTGGCAGAGCTTCGACTACCCGACGGACACTCTCCTCCCGGGCATGAAGCTCGGGATGGACCTCAGCAGGCGCATGACATGGAACATCACCTCCTGGAGCAGCGCCACCGACCCCTCGCCGGGCGCCTTCACGTTCAAGCTCGTCCCGGGCGGCCTGCCGGAGTTCTTCCTCTTCCGTGGCGCGCAGCGGGTGTACGGGAGCGGGCCCTTCAACGGGGCCGCGCTCACGGGCGTGCCGGACCTCAAGAACCAGAACTTCGTCTTCGGCGTCGTGTCCAGCCCCGACGAGACCTACTACAGCTACTCCCTCAGCGACGGGGCGTCGCCGTCGGTGCTGTCGCGGTTCGTCGTGGACGCCACGGCGGGGCGGGTGTACCGCTACGTCTGGATCACCGCTGACGGAGCCTGGAGCAACTTCTGGTACTACCCGACCGATCCCTGCGACGGCTACGCCATGTGCGGGAGGTTCGGGTACTGCGACATGACCCAGTCCCCGCTCTGCAGCTGCCTGCCGGGGTTCCAGCCGCGGTCGCCGCAGCAGTGGGGGCTCAACGACGCCAGCGGCGGCTGCGTCAGGAGCACCAACCTCAGCTGTCCCGGCGCCGGAGACGGGTTCTGGCTGATGAACCAGATGAAGCTGCCGGAGGCGACAAACGCGACGGTGTACGCCGGGATGAACCTGGACCAGTGCAGGCAGACGTGCCTGGCGAACTGCAGCTGCACGGCGTACTCCGCCGCGAACATGAGCGGCGGTGTCAGCCAAGGGTGCGTCATCTGGGCCGTCCCTCTGGTCGACATGAGGCAGTATCAGGCGTTCGTGCAGGACGTGTACATCCGGCTCGCGCAGTCTGAGGTCGATGCTTTGACCATAGCAGGTTAGTACAGTAGTGCTTCTGACTGGTCTCCTTAACTTTTTTTTTTTACTTGCTCTGCAGTTCAAAACTACAGCACACATTTTCCTCACAATTGAGCAGTTTAAAATTATTTTGGGTTCAATCCACCTACTAGATCATGATTATTATACATCCCTGCAAAACTTTCCATTAAATCCTGATTTACACATATATCTACCTTGTTCTTCAAAGAAAGCGAAGTTGGGGATAAATTTGGTATTGGGGTAGAAAACTGAACTTTCAGCCAGTACTGGGTTCTGGAAATAGTGGTCTCCGATAAGGACCGGCCATCCCCTCCGTTCCATTTACAGAAACCAGCATCACATCACAAGAACATTGGCTGGTCTAGTTGAGCAAGGGTCCAAATCTTTCTGTGTCCAAGATTAATGCATCCTCTGTTTTTTTCTTCCATGTAACCATCTGATAGCTAGCAAAGCCGTGTTCTTTTGCACGGCCATTTCTCTCGGCCAACTGTTTTGGACTTTGTATGCACCAATCAATGAATTAGTCGCACTCCATACTTGTGAGTTCAATAGTTCATCAATCACATACAAGTCGGTGGCTACCTGCGAACAGAAGCAAATTAGCATGGGTCCTGTAGACAAGTCGTTCGGTTAAGTAGCAACATGCATTATTTTTTCTATACTGGTATAGCCGAGTTCCTACCAAACTTTCTGGATTAGGTTCTAGTGCAGTCCGCAAGAAAGATCACTCGAAGAACAAATGTGCAATACCACCCAACTTGAAAGTGACACAAAGTTATAGTAGTATTAGATATTGTCCTTGTGTGGAACCGAGGATATGTTAGGTTAAGAGCAAAAGCACTTGGACTAGAAAAGCTAATTCTAGTTCACACAAGTTTATCGGAAGTTCAAAGCACATGTGTTCAACGGTGCAGTGTTAGACCTCACGTCCACTGCTGCTTTCCTTGATTTCAGCTACCCGCGGGCGTCCAAACAGGAAAGTGCTGATCGCCGGCCTGGCCACTGCTGCCGGCGTGCTCCTTCTGGTGGCCATTGGCTGCTGCTGTTTCTGGAGGAACAGGGCAAGGAGGAAACTTCAGACTAAAACGGCACCAACCACAGGCAGCCGGGACGACGACGCGCTTCCGCTCAGGTTCAGGAAACGACCCCCGCTGGGCCCAGCACTCGATCAACGGCTGGAAGAGGGCCAGATGGGCTGCGAGAAAGATCTTGACCTTCCGTTGTTCGACCTGGACGTGATTCAGGTCGCAACAGACAACTTCGCGGACAGCAGCAAGATAGGACAAGGTGGATTCGGCTCCGTTTATATGGTAGGATAATAACAAACACTCTAGAGCTTTGTAACAAACTTGATTAGTACTGATGAAGATATTAACGAATCTGCAAATTTGACAAATTAACAGGCAAAACTTGAGGATGGGCATGAAGTAGCGATAAAGAGGCTATCCAAGAGATCAGTGCAAGGGATTGGGGAGTTCAAGAACGAGGTAAAACTGATAGCAAAGCTTCAGCATAGGAACCTTGTGAGGCTGCTGGGCTGCTGCATTGATGGAGACGAGAGAATGCTTGTCTACGAGTTCATGCACAACAACAGCCTAGACACCTTCATATTTGGTCAGTTCTTTTTCTTCCAGAACAACTTCTTACTACTCTTGGTCTGGTTAGATGCACAGTACGTGCGTTTATAAACCCTGGTTGATATATTATTATGCAGATGAAGAGAAGCGCAAGTTGCTAGGATGGAAGAACCGGTTTGAGATCATTCTGGGTATTGCACGGGGTCTGCTATATCTCCATGAGGATTCAAGGGTCAGGATCATACACAGAGATATGAAGGCAAGCAACGTGTTACTGGACAAAAATATGATCCCCAAAATCTCAGACTTTGGTATTGCGAGAATGTTTGGAGGTGATCAGACAACTGAGCACACCATGAAGGTCATCGGGACATAGTAAGTACTATCTCTTAACTAATATGCAAACATAATACCTTTCAAGATATTGGATTTCCTGCTGACTAGTGAGCTGGCGGTCTTCAGCGGCTACATGTCTCCGGAATATGCAATGGATGGCGTTTTCTCTATGAAATCCGATATCTACAGTTTCGGCGTCCTGGTGATAGAGATCATCACTGGCAAGAGGAATCGAGGATTCTACGATGATGAACTTGATCTCAATCTCCTTGGTTACGTAAGTACCGCATTGTCAGAAGTGATCGATCTTTTATTATTATTTCTGCTACTAATACACAATAGTGTTTCTCCTTTTTTCAGGCGTGGATGATGTGGAAAGAAGGTCGGGGTGTGGAGCTACTAGACGAAGCAATGAGCGGTACCTTTGACTACACCGTGGTGCTGAGGTGCATACAGGTTGCTCTGCTGTGTGTTCAAGTGCAGCCTAGGAGCAGGCCACTGATGTCTTCAGTTGTTATGTTGCTGAGCAGTGAGAATGCAACAATGCCAGAGCCAAATGAGCCTGGGGTAAACATTGGGAGGAACACATCTGACACGGATTCATCTCTAACCTATACCGGAACCAATTTCACAGAAAAGTCAGCAGATGTTCGATAGCTTAATTTAGGGTAGTAATTGTTGTAGGTTTTTTAATTAGTGGAATAGTTTGTACAGCAGAGGCATTTTTGTTTCAAAGGTGTCACATTCCTTTGGAAGTTCAATCACTACAGGCAAAGGAAAAAACTTGTAAATATTGCTCATACAAAACATGTGTGTTCCAAGTGAACTATGTACAGAGTTTGTGTTATTATAGTTTTCAGCACCAACTGTCAAACTTCTGACACAGTATAGTACTCTAGTTCCAGCTGAATATAAAACGTAGTTAAGCCTAAAACCTATTTGAAATAATATTCGGGGTTTCACCGTTTCAGCACTTGCCACAGTACAAGAAAGAAAATTGGCACATCTGTTAGCAACTTATAGTGACCTTAGAGCATCCCAGTTTATCCCCAGAGAGGGGTAAAAGTTGCCCCCATTTTCTATTTTCGACAAATCAACGCATCACTTACACCACGTGCAGGAGTTGTTCAGAAGATTAAACCACGTGCAGTAGCGTGTACTCGTTGGATGACTCGACTCAGCGTCTATTAGATGTTTACCAAACTGTTATAAACATTCATGATGTATATAAATCTGAATGATATATTTTTATTTCTGAGTGAGTGTCTCGTTGCAGAAGCATCATGACAAATTGGTATCACAGTTAGAGAAAGAGATATTGTGTCAGAAAGTAGTCAGCATAGAGACAAGCTTAGTAAGAGCAGGTGATACACGTTGGGGGTCACACCATAGAAATCTAATCCTTTCATATCAAATGTGGGATTATGTGGTTGAAGGCTCTATGGCATTTTTTAAGGTGAGACAAAAATGGATCATAGAGATGTGTATTATCACATAATTATGAAACCCTTTGAATTTATTATTGTCTTGCATTTGATGCTTCAAGTGTTTGGTTTAACAAATGGTTTGTCACAATCATTACAATAAATATTAAAACATAGTTTGTGCCATGAATATGATTGTTTACGTGAAAGTCTACTGCACAAGTTGAGAGATGTACAGACGGGAGACTCTTTTGTTGGCTGCTACTAACTTTTCTGTTGGCAAAAATATTGTGGTGCCAAGTATGGATGATAACGTTTATGCTATATATAGGTTACCAAAGGAGCTCACACAAAATGGAGACTAACTTCCATGACTATAAGGTACAAATATTCAATGAGGTGATTGGTAGAAACATAGTTAAGATGAATAGTCGATTTAGTGAAACTTCCACGCGCTTGTTAAAAGTGCACTACGTGTCTTATTGTAGATTTAATTATGAGAAGCTACTTGAGCTTGCAAGTATTTACTCGGTTGATTTCTCTTCATAAGATTGCAATATCTTCATTAATCAATTTATCATATATATTGAAGTGATGAGGAAAAACTCAGGTTGTTGGACCGAACTAAAAAAATGGAGCGGCTCCCGGCCGATAGAGGGGTCAACACGTGAGTGGCTAGCACCGAGCAATCCAGACGAGAAACAATATCGATCTAAGGTTTTGTTGGTTGGCCAAGAATTAGTCATTTACAATTTTGCGTCTACATATATGAAATTTGTAGAGGCTACTCCAATCTTCACAGACAAAATTAAGCTAGAAGGCAAAATCTAAGAATGTGAACAGGCTCAGCCGCACAGATCAAAAAAGGAATGCAACACCATCGAAAAAGGCATGGAACATTCGAACCACGTAAAAAAATTATATCCACACGCGCACAAGCGAGACATGCTAGATCTTTTGTGGACGAGATAGCCTTAACGTTCAATGGTTTTATTTGTGAAGCACCTGTCACCTAGAATATCATCAACTTGAATTGTATTTTTTTATTCCTATGTCATTGTCTATGTCATTGTGAAAGTTGTGGCGTGGAACGTACCTTGGCCTCGGTATGGTTACGTATAGGCCACAAGGGCAGGAGCTGTACAAGTGTATGACTCGTATCCATACACAAGGAAATCGTATGGTATACGTTAATAGAGGTCTAACCGACCTATACATGATAGGAACCGACCTATACATGATATCTAACACTCTCACTTAATCTAACCTGTAGAGAGGTCTACGGGTTTAGATTAGGCTTGAACTCTTCTAATTTATTGACTACAAGTGTCACTGTGAATCCATCTGCAACTTGATCTTTAATTTTAACGCAAACTTCATATCTAGCAAATTTCCTTCAACTCTTTCTCGAACAAAGTGAAAATCATCTCAATATGTTTAGTTCTACCATGAAACACTTGATTGACAGAGAAATAGGTAGCACCCATGTTATCACACCAAAGACATGGCTTTTCTTTCAATTTCACTCCAAGTTCACCAAGGAGAACTTCAACCCATATCAATTCTACTGTATGATTCACTAGAGACTTGTATTCCGCTTCAATGCTTGATCTAGACATTGTAGCTTGTTTTCAGACACTCCAGGAGACCAAATTTGGTCCAATAAATATAGCAAAACCTCTAGTGGATCTTCTATCATCAAGGGAGCCTACCCAATCTGCATCTGAAAAAGCACTAAGGAATGTAGTGGAAGATTTTACTAATGTAATTCCAGTTTTCAAAGTATCTTTCACATATCTGAGAATATGTTTGACAGTTGTCCAGTGTTATGTAGTTGGAGCGTGAAGATACTGACAAAGTTTATTGACAAAACAGGACGGATCTTCTCATGTCAATGTGAGATATTGCAAGCCTTCAACAATTGTTCTGTACTGAGTACTATCATCATGATCGAGAGGTGTACCATCTGTAAGAGACACCTGTTCTGAGGAGGACAAAGGTGTAGGAGCAGTGGCGGACGCAGCGCCCCTGTTACCCGGCGCTTGCCCGGGCTTCCGGCCGGCCGATGTAGTGTATTTATACCGTATTTGATATTTGTACAGACTAAAAAATATCATTCTAAGGCTCTAAATTACTGTTTGCCCGGGCTTCCAAATATTCCTAGGTCCGCTACTGTGTAGGACCCGATTTGCATCCTAGCATGTCTACTCTCTGAAGCACATCCTTAGCATATTTTCTTTGTGTCAAGAGCAAGCCATTTTGTGTCTTTGTGACCTTAATACCAAGAAAATAGTGTAAGTCACCTAAATCTTTAATAGCAAAATTCTTCTTAAGATCTCGAAGCAAAGCAGAAATAGCATGATCATAAGAGCTTGTTACTATGATGTCATCAACATATATCAGCACAAACATAGTGATACCTGCCTTATCAAATAGAAACAACGAAGTATCAGCCTTTCAAGGTATAAAACCAAGGTCACAAAAATTTGAACTTAGCCTAGAATACCAGGCTCGAGGAGCTTGCTTCAGTCCATATAGAATTTTATCAAGTTTGCAAATGTGATGGGGAGCATTAGGATTTTCAAAACCTAGAGGTTGTTTCATGTACACTTCCTCTTCCAGAAGACCATGAAGAAACACGTTCGTGACATCCAGCTACCAAAGGCTCCAGCCATAAGAGACATAGAGAGCCAGAACAATCCTGATAGTAGAAATCTTAACCACATGACTAAATGTATCTTCATAATCAATAGCATTCCTCTGTTTGAATCCTTTTGCAACTAGACGATGCTTTATATCTATTACCATATGTTTTCTTCTTTATACGATATACCCACTTGCAATCAATCATGTTTTATTTCTGCTTGGAGAAACAAGTTGCCACGTCTTGTTCTCCATCAAGGCTTTGTATTCTTCCTTCATAACCATGTGCCAATTTTTATCGTTTAGAGTTTCTTCCAAAGTACACGGTTCACATGTGAATGACAACATACCACAACGAACTGTATCGTCAGTGTATTTCTTTGGATTTCGTATACCTTTCTGAAGCTGTGTACGTGGAAAGGATAACGGCGCGGGTGGTGCAGCAGCAGGTTGCACTAACGAGAGCGGCACCGAATCATCAGAATCATCAGAGAAAGAACTGGTCGCATAGTCAACTACAAAGCCAGTCGACATAGAAGCATAGTTTAAAAACCCAGACCGGCGATCGAACCGACGAGGCTACTTGTTCACAGGTTCACTGGTTAGACCGCCGTTTCGCTCGGTTCAATGGCGACAAAAAATCATTAAATATAATAAATATTAAAGGTAATTTCAGAAAAATTAGTCTTCCGATCCTATTTATAGTATTCTCTTCTATAATCTAACACAAAAGATCACCAGGTGGTATTTGGCCTCTACGCGTGTTTCTAGGCAATATTCGCAGGTCAAAGGTTCGAATTCTCGCGAAAGCAGATAATTTTCCTTATTTTTTCCGATTTAATGGTAGGCCGGTCTTTTCCACTTATAAAACTGGATAGTGCTCTGGTTCCGCGTTTTTCGGTTGAACCGTCTGTCCGGTTTTTAAAACTAGGCACAGAAGATCCTGATCCTCCTGCGTATTTGATTCCATCCATAAATGGACTTTCCTCTAGCTAATTGCCCACCCCTTCCACGTGTGATTTCCTTTTTCGAAATCGGAATTATTAAAAGAAGTCCACGCTCTGTCTGATAGGATCAGGACACTTGGAATTCGATAGGAATTGAGTTGTTGTTATGGTAAGTTAACACGGTTTAGTATTAAACCATGGGGATATGAGTCTACCGCTTACAAGAAAAGATCTCATGATAGTCAATATGCTTTTTTGAATTGTCATTATACTCGAAAAGTGCTGCTGGTCCAGTTAATATCGCCTATTCTGGAGTTTATCAGTGGTCGACGATAACATCACAGTTCCCACCGCTATTCCAATTTTAATTTGCCAGCTACTTGTTTCATGGCTTTAATTTGATCCGCCCGCATGAAACGGAAAATACTATGTTATTTCCTCTTCTTATATTACGCACAATGATGCGAATCGGGCTTTAATGAGTTCTAATATGCAACGCCTCCTCTTGGAAATTAGTTACTACTTGAGCCACAGAGGATGCTCTTTGACCATTTGTGTGTAGAAAGAGCCACATACACTACCATAGGATATTACCCTGACCCTGCTTCACCTTAATTGTTATTTGAACAAAAAGATCACAATAAACGAAAATCCTCGTGTCACCAGTTCAAATCTGGTTCCTGGCAGAGAAAAAAAGTCGTTATGATTCAAGCAAGGGACGTATAATTTATAGACTTCCCCATAAAGATTCGAGGATAGAGCAGTTTGGTAGCTCACAAGGCTCATAAGGGGTAATTTCTTGGTTTCGTCCAGTCATTAATAACTTGATTATTTTTAGATAAGGTGTTGTCAGGGCCCTGGCGCCGCGCCGCGACGACGCGTGATACATTACCAACGTATCTATAATTTCTTATGCCCCATGTTGTGTTATATCATGTTATTGCATGTTTTATATGCATTTTATATAGTTTTATGCATCTTCTGAGACTAACCTATTAACAAGATGCCAAAGTGCCAGTTCCCTGTTTTCTGTTGTTTTTGTTTTCAGAAAAGTACTTAAGGAAATATTGTCGGAATTGGAAATAAAAGATCCTGGATTATTTTTGGAATATTTACGTCACGAGGAACCGAAGACGAGATGGAGAAGACCACGAGGCGCCCACTAATGAAAGTTGATGCTAAATTTCAATTCCTGCACATAAACAGATTTCTGCTGTTTACCATTAAATTCATATCAATTCACTGGAACGTCAGAAAAGTCTGCCCTTTTTTGTGCATAATACTAGGATGTATAATCAACTTTCATTAGTTTTGAGTTTTCTGATATGAGCAAGTTAAGTGCCTCGAAATTTTTTGACTTTACAGACTGTTCTGTTTTTTACAGATTCTGCCATTTATTTTGCAATGCCTGATTTGCTATTTTGATTAGATATTTTTATCCTATTAACCATCAGTGGCTGTAGCTAATGTCCAGTATCATTGGTAGCAATTGTGTTCTTACAGAATATCATAATTTTTTATGCACTAACCCTCTAATGAAGTTTACACTAAGTTTGGTCTGGTGAAAGTTTTCAAGGATCAAGAGAGAAGGATGATATAATGTGATCAAGAGGATAGTTATGCCAAAACTTGGGTATACCCCGGTGGTTCACCCAAATATAATTCAAGAAGACTCAAGCGTCAAAACTTGGGGATGCCCAAGGCATCCCCTTCTTCATCGATAACCTATCAGGTCCTTTCTAGTGAAACCAATGAAAAAAATAGCGCGCTACAAAATATAGTGTGGCCCTTTTTAAAATGTTACAAACTCTATAGCGTGTTATAGCGTGCTATTTTTGAAATAGCATTTGACAAAAAAAATATAATATATAGCCTGAATAAGTGAATATTAAGGATTTTTTCAAAAAAAATTATCAGTAATACTTGCAGAACCTGTCCACTTAAACAGATCCATGACACAAACATAAAATAGGAGATACAAATTCATTCTAGCTTTTCAATATAATGAAACGCAAAGGTCCTTTGCGTTTTCGCGCAAATTCATGAACAAAATAACAAGGTCTAAAACCGAACCACCAGATTGTAGTGTACAACATCAATCAGAATTATTGACCTCATATTTTTCTTTACGAACAACCAGATTGTACACCATCATTATTACCGAAGACAGGAAGTATCTTCTTCCTAGGCTTTCCTTATGATGTTGATCTTTCAACTTCTATATCATCAGGTTCATCGGAGCTTGGGACACTGGGAGCTCTTCCTACGAACTCTCTTTCCTTTTGATGTTCTTCCTAGGAGCTTGGGAGGTGGACTTTTGTAGTTTTGTTACGTGTTTGGGCCTATGGGAGCTAGGTTTTTGTTTGGGCCAATGCGCTCCAGACCCAGTTCTTTGTAGCGCGCTATACGCTATATTATTTAGCGTGGTATAGCGCGGTATATCGCGTATATAGCGCGCGTAGCGCCGTAGCGAGCATTTTAGGCTAAATATAGCGTAGTCTCCTCAGAAACGCTATAACGCGCTATAAACGTCGATATAGCACGCTATTTTTTTCATTGAGTGAAACTATATTTTAATTCCGTCACATCTTATGTGCTTATCTTGAAGCGTCTGTTTGTTTTTGTTATTTTCATTCTCTGAATAAAATGGATCCTAGCATTCTTTTGTGTGGGATAGAGACACGCTCCGCTTTTTCTTATGAATACTCGTATTTTTCACTTATATTCGTTGAGTATTCTTTTCATGTTATTGTATCTAGCTCTTGTTTTTCATGCATCTCTTGTTAGAGCTGTTAGCTTTGTTATATCATACTCTCATATCTCATTGTTTAATTACTTGGAGAGTTTATCTTTTAAATAAGTTGATTGGTGTTTGGTTGAGAGCAGAAAATGCTAAATGTGGTAGATGGTATAACTAAATGATTCATAATCTTGTAGATCATTAAATTATGTCACTTGAATCATTGATGTTGTTTTGAGATATTAATTTCTTAATGGTAAACATGATGGTCTAGTAAAGTGGAATGATTAATGGTTGGTCTAGAAAAACTTGAAGTTGTGCCACACTTAAATTTCTAGTTGATTGCATAATGGTATATGACTTATATTTGCCTAAGGCAACCGTAATGACTTTATGTTATGCGCTACGGCCGGGGAAGCCAACGGTGACTTTGTCATCCGCCACGGTCCCTCTAGGAGTAATTTTCATTATGCCTTGTATGATCATATTTTTATTTAGAATCTTTTTACGTGTGAGTTATAAAACTGCAGTTTCATGGCACTTCCACCAACATATTGCTAGCCTCTTCGGTACTTTGCATTGCCCTTTCTCACATTGAGAGTTGGTTCATTTTTCGCGGGTACATCCAAACTCGTGGGAGATCTTCATCTTGTTCTCCGACACATAAGCCAAATATCTTCCTCAAAACAGCCACCATATCTACCTACTACAGCATTTCGATAGTTGTTCCGAGATATAGTGCTATGCAACATCCATCTTACATCACATGACTTGTTTTCATTCATTACTTATATATTGCTTTGCGTGATTCTATAAAGCTGATGTGTGGTTTTACCCATGTTACGCTAGATCATTGCATAACCTGCTACACTGGCAGAGGCACCGTTGTCATATGCATTCTTATAGCAAATTCATATTAGTTACTTGTATCATCAGTATGTTGTTTTATCATCATTAGTGTGTTGTCATATATCATATATCATATTAGGATACTTTCCCCTAAAAGTGAAAAGAGCCATGGAGGCCATCGTACAGAGAAACAGAAAAAGGAAAAAAATAGAGAAAAGAGAAAAATAAAAAAATAAAAAAGGGGGCATCATTATTATTCTTTATCACACACTTGTGCTCATGTTATAACACCATATCATCTTGTCATCAGTTGTGCTCATGTTATAGCACCATATCATTTATGATCATCATTTGTGCTTATGTTTGGCACCTTTACTCCATATGAGAGAGTTTTCATGTCTTAGTTGCATAACTATGTGGGAAAATTTACACTATATAACTTGGCTTATATATTCCAATGATGAGCTTTCTCTAAAGTGCTCTAGGTCTTCTTGAGCAAGCAAGTTGGATGCACCCCCACTAGTTCCATTGGAGAGCTTTGATACGTCTCCAACGTATCCACAATTTCTTGTGTTCCATGCTATGTTATATCATGTTATTACATGTTTTATATGCATTTTATATAGTTTTATGCATTTTCTGGGACTAACCTATTAACAAGATGCCACATTGCCAGTTCCCTATTTTCTGCTGTTTTGGTTTTAGAAAAGCTCTTAAGGAAATATCCGCCAAATTGGAAACGAGCTAACCAGGAATTATTTTTGGAAAATATGCGTTCAGGAAAACCGAACACGAGACAAATACGGGCCCCAAGGGGCCCAGATCGCCCCGTGGCGCGGCTCCCAATGCTGTTGCGCCGGGAGGTGGTGTGGCGCCCTCGGGCGCCCACCGACCTAGGTCTTTCGCCCATCAATATGCCCCTGACCTAAAAACGCTTGACGGTTAATCACTTTTTCCTCCACGGGTGCCGAGCCACCGCCGTCGCCATCACCACTTCGGGAGAGATCAGTACTGCTCCCCGGCACCCTGCCGGGAGGGGGAATCGTCCCCGGAGGCTTCTACGTCGCCATGACCGCCTCCGGACTGATGCGTGAGTAGTCTACCTTGGACTACAGGTCCATAGCAGTAGCTAGATGGTTGTCTTCTCCTCTAATGCTATCATATTTAGATCTTGTGAGCTGCCTATCATGATCAAGATCATCTTTATGTAATTCTCCATGTTGTGTTTGCTGGAATCCGATGAATATTGAGTACTAAAGTTATTGCTTCATAATATATCATGTGTGTGCTATTTGATGATCTTGCATGCTCTCTGTTACTTGTGTATGATCTGGCCAAGTAGATGCTTGTAACTCCAAAGGGAGTATTTATGCTCGATAGTAGGTTCATATCTCTATTAAATCTGGGGCAGTGACAAAAAGTTCTAAGGTTGTAGATGTATTGTTGCTACTAGGGATAAAACAGTAGTACTTTGTCTAAGGATGATGTTACTTACTTACTTTACATACAATGCTTAAGGCGATAATCTATTGCAGGCAACTTAATACTGAAAGGGGTGCATACGCTAACCGGAAGGTGGATTATTAGTCATAGATGCGGTTGGAACGGTCTATGTATATTGTTATAATGCCCTAATGAATCTCACACTAGACACCATATCATTAGTATATGTATTGGGTTGCTCATCATTATTCTGTCAATTGCCTAGCTGCAATTTTTTTATCACAGATGGATGAATGTTATTTTTTATGTAGACACACCACTAGTGAACTGTGGACCCCGGTCCTTCTCATTAATCTAATAAAACCACAACTGCAACCCTGTTACTTTCTGCAAACATCACTCTTTCTTCCACACATACGTTTAATCCTTTTGTTACAGCAAGCCGGTGGGATTGACACCCTCACTGTTGAGTAGGGGAAAAATACTTTGATTGTGCTGTGTGTAAATTCCACGTCAACTACGTCAAGCTCTTTTCTGGCGCCGTTGATACCTCGAGGGAATTCTTCATCTCCTACTGGTTCGATACCTTGGTTTCATACTGAGGAAAACTATTTATTGCACTGCTTCATACCTTCCTCTTGGGGTCTCCCAACAACACACCCACTGTGTGCATCAAGCATTTTTTTGGCGTCGATGCCGGGGATTTGAAGTTTCTTCACGAGGGGAGTTTTCGCACTTCCAATTTTTTTATTTTGTTATTGTCTTGTTTAGTTTATTTTTATTACTGTTTTGTTTGCTTAATATAAAAAATAGAAAAAAATAGTTACTTCCATTACTTTTTATATTTCGGTTTGTACATTTTATTTTCTGTTTTGTTGCTTTGTTTAATTTGGTTTGTCTTTATTTTCTGAATTTTGTTATTTCGATTTGTCCTAAAATTGCTGAAATGGGTAGTCCTGAAGTTGAAGTTCGTTCGTTTAAACAACAAGGAGGAGAAAGTTTAAAAGGTGCATGGTATAGAATAAATGATGCTCATCAAAATTGCACTAAGAAACACTCCACTTTAATCCTCCTTAGGAATTTTTATGTTGGTATCTCCAGTTGGTATAGGTATGTTCTTGACACGGTTACGGGGGGGGGGGGGGGGGGGGTAATTTTCTTGGTACACCTGCTTTTGAAGCACGCAATTTAATTAAAAGTTTGGTAGGATCACCACCCCTTACTAAAGAAGTTAAAACTGAGATCACTTTGGAAGATATAATTAAAAGGTTGGATTCTATGGAGAAAACTTTTCTTGATAATGCTACCAAGCATAATGAATCAATGGATGATATTAATGGAAGAATGACTGCTTTAGAAACTAGCAACACACTTGATACTCATAATCATAGAATTGATGAATTGGAAGATGTTATGGAAACTTTAGGTTCAACATTTGCTTCTATTAAAACTAAGAGAGATAACACTTTTGTAGGAAGAGAGCAAAAGTTCATTTATATTCCCAAGCCCAAACCTCCCAATATGCCTAAAAGTGATGGTTTACCTAATAGGACATACTCATGGATACCGAAAACACCTATTTCAACCAACCATGTTTTGTAGGAAGTCATTGATGTTGATGTTTCATCTCTTGATAATACTTGAGTTTCACTTTGTGCCTAGCTCAAAGGCGTTAAACAAAAGCGCTTATGGGAGACAACCCACTTTTATTTCCTAATATTTTAACTTGTTTTGCTTGTGTCAAGGACTTGTCCTACCTTTATAGCAATTCCTTTGTATCTTATTTTTATTGCAATGTTGTGTACAGTTAAGCCTCTAGTCGAAAGTTGATGTTAAAATTCAATTCATGTGTTGAAACAGATTTCTGCTGTTCACCGTAAACATTATATCAATTCACTAGAATGTCAGAAAAATCTTCCCTTTTTTGTTCATAATCCTCCGATGTATACGCAACTTTCATTAGTTTTGAGTTTTCTGATCTGAGCAAGTTAAGTGCCTCGAACAAATTCGTCTTTATAGACTGTTCTGTTTTTGACAGATTCAGCCATTTTCTTTTGCAATGCCTCTTTTGCTATTTTGATTGGATCTTTTTATCCTTTTAAGTATCAGTGGCTGTACCTAATGTCCAGTAGCAATGGTATAATTTGTGTTCCTACAAAATATCATAATTTTTATGCACTAACCCTCTAATGAAGTTACTCTAAGTTTGGTGTGGAGAAAGTTTTCATGGATCAAGAGAAAAGGTTGATAATGTGATCAAGAGGATAGTACCGCCAAAGCTTGGGGATGCCCCGGTGGTTCACCATAATATAATTCAAGAAGACTCAAGCGTCAAAGCTTGGGGCCCAAGGCACCCCCTTCTTCATCAACAAACTATTCGGTCCTTTCTAGTGAAACTATATTTTAATTCCGTCACATCTTATGTGCTTATCTTGAAGCGTCTGTTTTTTTCATTCTGTGAATAAATATGTATCCTAGCATTATTTTGTGTGGCAGAGAGACACGCTCCGCTTTTTCATATGAATACTCGTATTATTCACTTATATTCGTTGAGTATTCGTCTTTTGTTATCGTTTGCTCTCTAGCTCTTGTTTTTCATGCATCTCCTGTTAGAGTTCTTAGCTTTGTTATATTATACTCTCATATATCATTGTTTAATTACTTGGAGAGTTTAACTTTTTAATAAGTTGATTGGTTTTTGGTTGAGGACAGAAAATGTAAATGTGGTAGATGGTATAATTGAATGATACATTAATCTTGTAGATCATTAAATTTTGTCACTTGAATAATTGATGTTGTTTTGAGATATTAATTTGCTTAATGGTAAACATGATGGTCTAGTAAAGTGGAATGATTAAATGGTTGGTCTAGAGAAACTTGAAAACTGTGCCACTCTTAAATTTCCAGTTGATTGCATAATGGTATATGACTTCTTTTTGCCTAAACCAACCGTAATGGCTTTATGTTATGCGCTACGGTCGGGGAAGCCAACTGTGACTTTGTCATTCGCCACGATCCCTCTAGGAGTAATTTTCATTATGCCTTGCATGATCATATTTTTATTTCGAATCTTTTTACTTGTGAGTTCTAAAACTGCGGTTTTCATGACACTTCCACCACCATATTGCTCGCCTCTTCGGTACTTTGCTTTGCCCTTTCTCACATTGAGAGTTGGTGCATTTTTCACGAGTATATCCAAACTCGTGGGAGATCTTCATATTGTTCTCCTACACATAAGCGAAGCATCTTCCTCAAAACATCCACCATACATACCTACTCCAGCATTTTCATAGCTGTTCCGAGATATATTGCCATGCAACATTCATCTTACATTACACGACTTGTTGTCATTCATTACTTTTTATTGCTTTGCGTGTTTCTATAAAGCTGATGTGTGGTTTTACCCATGTTACGCTATAGCACTGCATAACCTGCTACACTGGCAAAGGCACCGTTGTCATATGTATTCTTATGGCACATTCATATAGTTACTTATATCATCGGTATCTTGTTTTATCATCATTAGTGTGTTTTCATATATCATATATTATATTAGGATACTTTCCCCTAAAAGTGAAAAGAGCCATGGAGGCCATCGAAAAGAGAAACAGAAAAAGGAAAAAAATAGAAAAAAGAGAAAAAGAAAAAAAGGGGCATCATTACTATTCTTTATCACACACTTGTGCTCATGTTATAACACCATATCATCTATTGTCATCACTTGTGCTCATGTTATAGCACCATATCATTTATGATCATCATTTGTGCTTATGTTTAGCACCTTTACTCCATATGAGAGAGTTTTCATGTCTTAGTTGCATAACTATGTGGGAAAATTTACACTATATAACTTGGCTTATATATTCCAATGATGAGCTTTCTCTAAAGTGCTTTAGGTCTTCTTGAGCAAGCAAGTTGGATGCACCCCCACTAGTTCCATTGGAGAGCTTTGATACGTCTCCAACGTATCCACAATTTCTTGTGTTCCATGCGATGTTATATCATGTTATTACATGTTTTATATGCATTTTCTATAGTTTTATGCATTTTCTGGGACTAACATTTTAACAAGATGCCACATTGCCAATTCTCTGTTTTCTGTTGTTTTTGGTTTCAGAAAATCTCTTAAGGAAATATCCGCCAAATTGGAAACGAGCTAACCAGGAATTATTTTTAGAAAATATGCTTTCAGGAAAACAGAACACGAGACGAATATGGGCCCCGAGGGGCCCACATCGTCATGTGGCGTGGCTCCCAATGCTGCTGCGCCAGGAGGTGGTGTGGCACCCTCGGGCGCCCACCAACCTAGGTCTTTCGCCCATAAATATGCCCCTGACCTAAAAACGCTTGACAATTAATCACTTTTTCCTCCACGGGTCCCGAGCCGCCGCCGTCACCACTTCGGGAGAGATCAGAACTGCTCCCCGGCACCCTGCTGGGAGGGGGAATCGTCCCCAGAGGCTTCTACGTCGCCATGACCGCCTCCGGACTGATGCGTGAGTAGTCTACCTTGGACTACGGGTCCATAGCAGTAGCTAGATGGTTGTCTTCTCCTCTTTTGCTATCATGTTTAGATCTTGTGAGCTGCCTATCATGATCAAGATCATCTTTATGTAATTCTCCATGTTGTGTTTGCTGGGATCCGATGAATATTGAGTACTAAATTTATTGCTTCATAATATATCATGTGTGTGCTATTTAATGATCTTACATACTCTCCGTTACTTGTGTATGCTCTGGCCAAGTAGATGCTTGTAACTCCAAGAGGGGGTATTTATGCTCGATAGTAGGTTCATGTCTCAATTTAATCTGGGGCAGTGACAGAAAGCTCTAAGGTTGTAGATGTACTGTTGCTACTATGGATAAAACAGTAGTACTTTGTCTAAGGATGATGTTACTGAAAGAGCATTTTCCCTCATGTATGGTTTTGGTAATTGAATGTCAATCTCTATGGACTAATGTTTGCATTGAGATATCATTATAGATCATGTCCATGGAATTGTGGAGTTCATGTGTTGGACTCTTGAAGCTTATGTGTTGAGTGGAGCATATTGCAAGTATGTCTTGAAACATTCAAGACATCATATTAGTGAAGAAATGTTGGAAGATACAAGGTTGATCAAGATGTTGATCAACACACAAAGCTACAAGATGTACCAAGAGCGATCATGTATCTCTTGGGATGGTAAACACATGTCCGCATAACTTTGTGAACTAACCCATGATATATGTGTGTGTGGTATCTTTATATGAGGTTAGGTATCTTCCCATGGGCTTGCATCAAATGAAGATTTCATATAGCTCATGGAGGATGGCGCCATGTGGTGATCGTCATCAAGATGAGATGTGCAAGACCAAGACCAAGAGAAGCTTCTTGAAGAGATCCTATACTTGGTGCTTGCAATGGATACATGAAGATGAAGCTAAGCGAGACTCTCCCATTGTGAGCATGGGGGAGTATTTGGAGAAGTCTTCATCAAGCATGTGCTTGGACGCGCAATCAAGAAAGATGAACCACTTGAAGAGATCAATATAGTCATCATCCAACTCAAGTGGAATGCTCAAGGCAAAGTTATGATCTTGATATGCCTATAGGATAGATAGGCGTACTATCAAGAGGGGTTCTCAAGTTGGTAACTTGATCGCATCATTGTGGAGAGCTCAAACCTTTGCATACTTGGCATATCATGTTTCTTGGTTCTTATTTGGCTTTTATGTTGGTGAGGAGTTAGATCTTGGTTCATCTCCATGTCAAGCTCTTGTTCATCGAAATCGGTTTTACTTTGGACAACTTGTTGCGTTTTCGGTGGCGGAAATATTGCCGGTTCTACCGTGAGGAAAGTCCCACACCTTGCCATGCGTGGTGATTTTACTCTATTTATAGGAAAGTCCCACACCTTGCCACAACTTGTTGCGTTTTTCTTGGGTGCTCATCGTCGCTATCTTTCCAACAAAATTGGTCTCACCTCATTTGGAGTTCATTTGCAAAAGTTATAGCAGTTTTCGTTTCGGTGTTTTGCTGATTCGGATTATTGGGGCCGGATATTTCGTTCTACCGGAATTTCCGGTTCCCCAACTGATCCAAGAAAACGGCTAAGGAAAGGAGAAAAAAGGTTCTGACTCCAGTTGGAAATTGTGCTCGGAAATTTCCGTCTACCGGAATTTCCGAGTGCCCCAGAAAAGTCCTCCAGAAATGGCTAAGGAAAAGTTTGGTTTTGCTTCTGACTCCAGCCGGATTTTCAGCTCGGAAATTTCATGGACTCGGAATTTCCGGTTGACCGGAATTTCCGTCTCACTTATACCGGAATTTCCGAGTGTCGAAACAGCCAACGACTATATTTCCTGGAGGGGTATAAATACCCCTCCCCTTCTTCTTCCCCAATAAATCCAAGGCAGGACGACTTTCCCCTCTCTCCTACTCCATTGTTGACCTTGGAAAGCTCACTCCCCTCTCAATCCCTCCATAGAATCTTCCATATTCTTTAGGGAAAGTTGAGAGGAGATCTAGATCTACAATCCTACCAATCCATCTCTCCTCTAAGTGAGGGGAACTTAGTGGATCTAGTTATTGGAGTTCCTTTGTGGTTCTTATTCTTTGTTCTTCATGTCTTCTCCCCCCATAAGCATTAGTTGGTTTTGGTGGGATTTGGGAGTGAAGGATTTGACTCCTTTGTGGTTTCCTTTGTTCTTCCTCTCTTATTCCCCCATAAACATTTGTTGTTGTGTTGGAATTTGAGAGTGAAGGACTTGAGCACTTCGTGTGCTCTTGCCATTGCATTTGCATCGGTTTGAGCCCTCCACGAGGATTCGTGGTGGTGATACTTGTGAGCTTGTTACTCTTGGGTCTTTGGACCCTAGACGCCTTTTGTGGCCGTCCTTTTGTGGCCAAGACCTTTTGTGGTCACTTGGGAGCCCCCAATTAAGTTGTGGGTGCGTGCCTCAAGACTTGGGATCCCCCAATTAAGTTGTGGGTGTGTGCCTCAAGAGTTGTACGGGATTCGATCTCCGCCCCAAAGGAGATCAATAGTGGAAGGTGAACTCGCAACCTTTTGTGGTTGAGTTCATCAGGAGAAGAAGGTGAGCCTTTGTGGCGTTGCGGCTAACCTGTTGTGGTTGCGCACACCTCTCCAAACGAGACGTACACCCTTTGGGTGGAACTCGGGAAAACATCCTCGTCTCCGCGTGCCTCGGTTATTTCTATACCCGAGCTCTTTACTTATGCACTTTACATTGTGATAGCCTTCGTGCTTGATGTCATATATCTTGCTATCCCCTTGTTACTTGTATTGCTTAGCATAAGTTGCTGGTGCACATAGGTGAGCCTAGTATTTATATCTAGGTTGTATGCTTGTTAAAGTAAACCTCTAGTTTATTCCGCCTTTATCAAGCATACCGGAATTTCCGGGTCATTCTTGGACCGGATATTCCGGCTCCTCGGAAAAAGTTTTAAATCGCCTATTCACCCCCCCCTCTAGGCGACGTCTATCCGTTCAGTTACTTACTTACTTACTTACTTTACACATAGTGCTTTCGGCGATAATCTGTTGCATGCAACTTAATACTGAAAGGGGTGCATACGCTAACCGGAAGGTGGATTATTAGTCATAGATGCGGTTGGAACGGTCTATGTATATTTTTGTAATGCCCGAATGAATCTCACACTAGACATCATAACGTTAGTATATGCATTGGTTTGCTCATCATTATTCTATCAATTGCCTAGCTGTAATTTGTTTACCACTCATGGATGAATGTTATTATTATTTATGGAGAGACACCACTAGTGAACTGTGGACCCCGATCCTTCTCATTAATCTGATAAAACCACAACTGCAAACCTGTTACTTTCTGCAAACATACATCTTTCTTCCACACATACGTTTACAGCAAGCCGGTGAGATTGACAACCTCACTGTTAAGTTGGGGCAAAGTATCTTGATTGTTTGTGTGCAGGCTGCATGTCAACTTAGCACCAGCTCTTTTCTGGCGCCGTTGATACCTCGGGGGAATCCTTCATCTCCTACTGGTTCGATATCCTTGGTTTCATAACTGAGAGAAATTTGTTGTTGCACTACTTCATACCTTCCTCTTGGGGTCTCTCAACAACACACCCACCGTGTGCATCAACACGCTGTGAGGATGTTCCTCGAGATCAGGCGGAGTAGAGGAATGTTCTTCCTCGTGCTCCGTGCTGGTTTCGTAGTCTTCTACCACATGGGATGACTCATTTATTCAGTTTATGGATTTATTTCAACTTTGTTTTCTTTTCTTTTTTTCTCCTGCTGCTTCTTCCTCTTGTAACACATTAGTACAAGACACAATAGGCACAATATGATCATAAAAAAATGCATCATCTTTTTTGGGAGGAGGTGTAGAGGATGGACGGAGCAAGATATCTTGTTTGAGACGAGCACCGGCATTGGGATGAAGTACGACAAAGGGAAAAACGCTTTCATTAAAGACAACATCTCTAGAGATATAGACACGACCTATGGAAACATCAAGACATTTGACGCATTTGTGGAGGGGACTATAGCCTATAATTAAAACACACTTTTTAGAATGATAGGTAAGTTTTCTCTTATTGTAAGGACGAAGATTATGACCCAAAAGTATGTAAAGCATCATAATTTGGAGTAATCTTCTGAAGACACTCAGTACGAGACTCAAAATCAAGAACTTTACAAGGAAGTATATTGATGAGAAAAGTGGTTGTGAGAAAAGCTTCATCCCAAAATTTAAGAGGCATGGATGCATTAGCAAGCAAGGCAAGACCCCCAAAATATAACAATTTTCCTATCAAACTTGCGTTCGACATACTATTGATAATTAAGAAAGGCTTGATAAACATTAAAACGCTTCTTAAGCAAATAAATCAATTTGAATTTTCTAAAATCATCGATAAAGCTTACATAATAGACATGTTTTCCCATAAAAAGAGGAGCAGTGCCCCATACATCAGAGAACACTTCCTCCAAAGGAGATGTAGAAACACTAGTGGATGTGGGATATGGAAGTTGGTGGCTCTTGGCTAACTGGCAGGAGTCACAAACATATGGAGTGCTTTTTGGTGTGTAAGTTATCTTATTTTTTCTAAGAACTTGTTGAACTATAAAATATGACGGATGTCCTAAACGGCGATGCCATGTAGAGGATGACAACTTTATTGCAGCGAAGGCAAGCTTGGAGGTCTCACTGAACATGGACAACAAGGGATAGAGACCATAATGATAGGGGCCTCTAAACCAAATTCTTTGTGTCTTTAGATCCTTGATCAAAAAGAAGAAAGGGTGAAACTCAATAAAGACATGATTATCAAACGGAAAGGAGATTTTTCCTCGCACTAGGAACATGGAGAATATTATTAAGATCAAAGGAACCATGAGGATGTGCAAATTTGGAATGACCAATATGGCTAATATGCATACCCGTACTGATGCGTTCGTAGCATAGAAAAAAAATTCCTACGGTGAGAACAAACCAACAAGCCAAGACCTACTCTAGGAGATGCTCGTAACGAGTGGAACATATTCCAAGAGAAACTCACCCTCGAAGACCGTACGCGTTTCGAGAATAATTCTCGTGGATGATGTAGTCGTTCACTTGCCGATCTCAAGATTGTGAAGATGTGCGCTGCAACGAGAAGCGCCTCCGTACTCGGTCACACGTAAGGCTTGATGACGACCTCCGATCCAGCGGGGCAGCGGAAGTAGTAGAACCACCAAGGAACTCCAACAGCACGACGGCGTGGTGTGGTGGAGAACTAAACGGCCATGGCTTCGCCAAGCGGATGGCCAGAGGTGGAGCATCAGGAGGAGGGAGAGAAGATCAAGTGTGTGCTCAAAAGGGAGCTCCCATCCCTTCATATATAGGAGAGGGGTGAGGTTGGGTGTTGCCCCTAGGGGTGACTCCACCTCTTCCCTCTTGATGTGAGTGGAGCATCCACTCATGCCCACTCATTCTCTTTTAATCTCCACTCAAAAATCCCAAGGGTTTTTCTTTATTAAATAAAATAATTTCATTTCTTTTTAATATTTGTTAATTCTATTAACAAACATTAACACTTACCCCCTTGGTTCATCTGTTAATTCTATTAATAACCATTGTCAACTATTGACAATTAACCCCTTGAACTATTTCAATATTATCCGAAACAATTTCGGTGCTGTCCAAACTTTTCTCCGAAATTCCGTGTCTACCCAAAAGCGTCGACAAACCTTAAGTGTTTCACCCTACGGTTCGTGAATAATTTAGACATGATCGAGACACCTCTCTGATCAATCGTCAACAGCGGGATCTGGAGATCCGTAATGACTCCTACATATTCGACGATGAATCTTGTGATCGTGTGAACCAAAAACATCATAACCAATTCCTTTTGTCTCGCGATCTTTTACTTGTCCGAGATCCGATCATTTATATCATCTATACCTTGTTCGATCTCGTTCCCGACAAGTACTCTTTACTCGTTCTGTGATATGACATCCTTGTGACCTAGTCACATGCTTGCAAACGGTGTCGATGTGATATCACCGAGAGGGCCCAGAGTATATCTCTCCGTCATATGGATGGACAAATCCCACTTCTTGATCCATGAGCCTCAACTAATACTTTCATAATACCCAACGCCACCTTTATAGTCACCCTGTTACGGTGTGACGTTTGATGTCATCAAAGCATTCTTCCGGTGTTAGTGATTGACATGATCTCATGGTCTAAGGATTAGGGTTACTTCGTATGCTCAGTACAAATATATAAACTTAATGACTTGATCGTATTGCTATACTTAATTTGGGTATTTTCATCATATCATTCTCCTAATGACGTGATCCCGTTATTAACAACATCCAATATTCATCATCAGGAAACCTTCATCATCAGTTAATCAACGAGCTAGTTAAACGAGAGGCGTTACTAGGAACTCTAATTTGTTCATTAGTCACACATGTATTTATGTTTCTGATTAGTACAATTCTAGCATGAGAAATAAACATTTATCATAAACATGGAATAAGATAATAACCACTTTATTATTGCCTCTCGGGCATATTCCATTCAGTCTCCCACTTGCACTAGGGGCAATAATCTGTATTACATTGTAATGACCCTAACACCCATGGAGTTCCGCTGTTGATCATGTTTTGCCCTTGGGAGTTGTTTAGTCAAAGGGTCTGCCATATTCAGATCCGTATGTACTTTGCAAATCTTTATATCACCATCCTTGACATGCTCACGGATGGAGTGAAAACGGCGCTTGAAATGCTTGGAATTCTTGTGAGACCTTGGTTCTTTAGCATTGGCTATGGCACCATTGTTGTCACAATAGATAACCATCGGATCCAACGCACTTGAAACCACACCTAGTTCGGATATGAACTCCTTCATCCAAACTCGTTCCTGCGCTGCCTCCGAGGCAGCAACATATTCCGCTTCTGTTGATGATCCCGCCACCACGGGTTGCTTGGAACTTCTCCAGCTTACTGCTCCTCCATTCATAAGAAATACGTAGCCAGATTGTGACTTAGAGTCATCTGGATCGGTTTCGAAGCTAGCATCGACGTAACATCTTGCGACGATCTCTTCTTCACCGCCATACACGAGAAACATATCTTTAGTCCTTCTTAAGTACTTTAGGATATTCTTTACCGCCATTCAGTGTTCCAAACCTGGATCAGATTGGTACCTGCTAGTCAAACTAATAGCATGTGCCACATCCGGTCTAGCATAGAATACATGATAGAGCCTATGGCTGAGGCATAGGGGATCTTGTTCATCAATTCTCTATCTTCCGATGTAGTTGGACTTTGAGTCTGACTCAATGTCTTTCCTTGTAACATAGGTAAGAGCCCTTTCTTACTTTCGTCCATTCTGAACTTCTTTAGAATCTTGTCAAGTTATGTACTTTGTGAAAGCCCAATTAAGCGTCTTGATCTATCTCTACAGATTTTGATGCCTAATATATACGATGCTTCACCGAGGTCCTTCATCGAAAAACTATTGTTCAAATAACCTTTTGTACTATTCAAAAATTCTATATCATTTC
This sequence comes from Poa annua, assembly GCA_026929855.1. Lineage (NCBI taxonomy): Eukaryota > Viridiplantae > Streptophyta > Magnoliopsida > Poales > Poaceae > Poa > Poa annua. Next base: position 115,209,984 of record CM049428.1, on the reverse strand, counting down.
CAATCAACAATATGTCATCCACATATAGTACTAGAAATGCTACAGAGCTCCCACTCACTTTCTTGTAGATACAAGCTTCTACATAAGTTTGGACAAATCCAAACCCTTTGATCACCTCATCAAAGCGGAGGTTCCAACTTCGGGATGCTTGCTTCAGTCCATAAATGGATCGCTGGAGTTTGCATACCTTCTGAGCATCCTTAGGATCGACAAAACCTTTGGATTGCACCATGTACAACTCTTCCTCAATGTGACCATTAAGGAACGCAGTTTTGACATCCATTTGCCAGATTTCGTAATCAAAAAATGCCGCAATTGCAAACATAATCCTAACAGACTTCAGCATCGCTACAGGAGAGAAAGTCTCCTCGTAGTCAATTCCTTGAACTTGTCGAAAACCTTTTGCGACAAGTCGAGCCTTATAGACGGTCACATTACCATCAGCGTCCGTTTTCTTCTTAAAATTCCATTTGTTCTCAACGGCCTTGCGGTCATTGGGTAAGTCCACCAAAGTCCATACTTGGTTTTCGTACATGGATTCCATTTCGGATTTCATGGCTTCTAGCCATTTGTTGGAATCTGAGCCCATCATCGTTTCATCATATGTCGCAGGATCATCATTATCAACTACCATGACGTTCATGACGGGGTTGCCGTACAGTTCAGGAGCTGTACGCGTCCTTGTTGACCTACGAAGTACGGTAGTATCCTCTTTCAGAGTTTCATGATCTTGATTATCATTAGTTCCCTCTTCATCTGGTGAAGTCAACTTCGGAACAATTTTCGACACTGCGTTACTCGCCATTCCAAGAAGAGAAGGTTCTATGACCTCGTCGAGTTCTACCTTCCTACTACTCACACCTTTTGAGAGAAATTCCTTCTCCAAAAAGGATCCGTTCTTGGCAACAAAAACTTTGCCTTCAGATCTGTGATAGAAGGTGTACCCAATTGTTTCTTTAGGGTATCCTATGAAGACGCATTTTTCCGCTTTGGGTTCGAGTTTATCAGGCTGGAGCTTCTTCACATAAACATCGCATCCCCAAACTTTTAGAAACGATAGCTTAGGTTTGTTTCCAAACCATAGTTCATACGGTGTCGTTTTAACGGATTTAGATGGAGCCCTATTTAAAGTGAATGTAGTTGTCTGTAGTGCATGACCCCAAAATGATAGTGGCAAATCTGTCAGAGACATCATAGACCGAACCATATCCAATAAATTACGATTACGACGTTCGGATACACCATTACGCTGTGGTGTTCCGGCTGGAGTGAGTTGTGAAACTATTCCACATTCTTTCATATGTGTGCCAAACTCGTAACTCAAATATTCACCTCCACGATCGGATCGCAGAAATTTAATTTTTCTGTTACGATGGTTTTCAACTACACTATGAAATTCTTTGAACTTTTCAAACGTCTCAGACTTGTGTTTCATTAAGTAAATATACCCATATCTATTTAAATCATCAGTGAAGGTAACAAAATAACGATATCCACCGTGTGCCGACACACTCATTGGACCACACACATCGGTATGTATGATTTCCAATAAATCCGTCGCATGTTCCATCGTGCCGGAAAACGGGGTTCTAGTCATCTTGCCCATAAGGCATGGTTCACATGTTTCAAATGATTCATAATCAAGTGATTCTAGGAGCCCATCAGAATGGAGCTTCTTCATGCGCTTAACACCAATATGACCTAAGCGGCAATGCCACATGTATGTAGCAATATCATTCAACTTGATTCTTTTGGCATTCACATTATGAATGTGTGTACCATTACTATCAGGATTCAAAAGAAATAAACCATTCTTCATAGGTGCATGACCATAAAAGATATCATGCATATAAATTGAACATCCATTGTTCTCAGACTTAAATGAATAACCGTTTTGCATTAAACAAGATCCAGATATAATGTTCATGCTCAACGTAGGCACCAAATAACAATTATTTAGGTTCATCACTAATCCTGATGGTAGACGAAGAGGTAGCGTCCCGACAGCGATCACATCAACCTTTGATCCATTGCCGACGCGCATCGTCACCTCATCCTTTGCTAGTTGTCGCCTATTACGTAGTTCCTGTTTCGAGTTACATATGTTAGCAACCGAACCAGTATCAAATACCTAGGCGCTATTGCGAGTACTAGTAAGGTACACATCAATAACATATATATCACATATACCTTTGTTCACTTTGCCGGCCTTCTTCTCCGCCAAATATTTGGGGCAATTACGCTTCCAGTGCCTAGTGCCCTTGCAGTAAAAGCACTCAGTGTCAGGCTTAGGGCCAGCCTTGGTCTTTTTCTCAAGTGCGGCAAGAGTTTTGCCGCCCTTCTTGAAATTACCCTTTGGCTTGCCTTTCTTGCCTTTCTTGAAACTAGTGGTTTTATTGATCATCAACACTTGATGCTCCTTTTTTATCTCCACTTCAGCAGTTTTGAGCATTGACAGAAGATCGAGGAGAGTCTTCTTCATGCCTTGCATATTGTAGTTCATCACAAAGTTATTGTAACTTGGTGGGAGTGATTGGAGAACACGATGAATTCCTAGCTCATTGGGGATCGATATACCCAGGGCTATGTGCTTATCGGCGTACCCAGACATTTTGAGTACGTGCTCGCTAACGAAGTTGTTCTCTTCCATCATGCAGCTAAAGAACTTTTCTGAAGCATCATAACTCTCTACGGCGGCATGGGTATCGAAAATCATTTTCAATTCTCCCATTGTATCAAAAGCGGTGCTATTCTCGAAACATTTTCGCAGCTCCTGCTCTAAACCATACAGAATGCCGCAGTGAACTACATTGTGGTCCTCCTTCCGAGTCAGGAAAACATTTTTCACATCATCGGGAGCGTCATAAGCGGGCGGGGCACCTAGCGGTGCATCAAGCACATAGAGCTTTTGACAAGATGTGAGGAGAATCCTCAGGTTAAGTCCCTAATAAGTGAAGTTGCTTCCATTGTTTGCTAGTTTCTCTTTCTCCATGAACATATTGAAATTGAAAGCAGGTGGTGCCATGATCTACACATATTTGCAAAGTCTATTTAGACTAAGATTATGATAAATTAAGTTCAAGTTAATTCAAAATTATTACGTGAACTCCCACACAAAAGCAACATCCCTCTAGTCGTTTTAGTGATTACACAAACCAAATTCACTACACCAATAACCGATCATCACGAGAGATGGTGCAGCTGCAAATGCAAACATCAACATATTCATCATATCATCTATATGACTCATGCTTTACCTTTTGGTTACGTGTTTCGAGACCATGTATGTACATGCTAGGCTCGCCAAGTAAAACCATAGTATTTGCGTGTGTAAATCTGGCTTACACCCGTTGTATGCGAATGTTGAGTCTATCACACCCGATCATCACATGGTGCTTCGAAACGACGAACTTTCTTAACGGTGCATACTAAGGAAGAACACATTATTATCTTGATATTAACTGTGAGAGGGATCATCTTATAATGCTACCGTCGCGATCTAAGCAAAGATCTAAGCAAAATAAGATGCATAAAAGGATTAACATCACATGCATGGATAATGTGATATGATATGGTCCTTCTTGCACTTGATCTCTATCTTGTGCATCTTGGCATGATCTCCATCATTCCACCGGCGTGGCACCAAGGTCCATGGTGCCTCCTTCTTGATTTTCCTCCAAATTTACAACATATCATCTAGATATGATATTTAGCACGCAAGCCATAAATTAAAAAAGACAACCATTTGGCTCCTGCCAGTTTGTCATAATTTACAAAAGGTATCATCTCATACATCAAATTTGTAACTTTGACCATATCACATCACATGCCCTGCAAAAAAAAAGTTAGACGTCCTCTAATTTATTTTTGCATATTTTATGTGGCTTAGGGTTTCGAAGATAGAACCGTTCTTACCTACGAACATGAAACCACAACAGTGATGAAAATATTATTAGCAACTTGTTATATTTTATATCTTAACTATAGTAGGAGAGACAGACACCCGCAAAGCCATTTATGCAAAACAAGTTGCATGTCAGTCGTGGAACAAGTCTCATGTGCGTGGACATGTAAGGTTAGTCTAGGCCGCTTCATCCCACTATGCCACTAAGATACAAAATATACAAAGGAAGCAATAACATGATCATCAACGCCCACATACACATATGTGTTCTACCCGTACAAAGCATCTACGCATAGACACGGCTCTGATACCACTGATGGGTTCGTAGCATAGAAAACAAAAAAATTCCTACGGTGAGAACAAACCAATAAGCCAAGATCTTCTCTAGGAGATGCTCGTAACGAGTGGAACATATTCCAAGAGAAACTCACCCTCGAAGATTGTAAGCGTTTCGAGAATAATTCTCGTGGATGATGTAGTCGTTCACTTGCCGATCTCAAGATCGTGAAGATGTGCATTGCAACGGGCAGCGCCTCCGTACTCGGTCACACGTACGGATTGATGACAACCTCCGTTCTCTCGATCCAGCGGGGCAGCGGAAATAGTAGAACCACCAAGGAACTCCAACAGCACGACGGCGTGGTGTGGTGGAGAACTAAACGGCCATGGCTTCGCCAAGCAGATGGCTAGAGGTGGAGCAGCGGGAGGAGGGAGAGAGGATCAAGTGTGTGCTCAAAAGGGAGCTCCCACCCCTCCATATATAGGAGATGGGTGAGGTTGGGTCGTTGCCCCTAGGGGTGACTCCACCTCTTCCCTCTTGATGTGAGTGGAACATCCACTCATGCCCACTCATTCTCTTTTAATATCCACTCAAAAATCCCAAGGGTTTTTCTTTATTAAATAAAACAATTTTGTTTATTTTTAATATTTGTTAATTCTATTAACAAACATTAACACTTAACCCCTTGGTTCATCTGTTAATTCTATTAACAACCATTGTCAACTATTGACAATTAACCCCTTGAACTATTTCAATATTACCCAAAACAATTTCGGTGCTGTCCAAACTTTTCTACGAAATTCCGTGTCTACCCAAAAGCGTCGACAAACCTTAAGTCTGTCACCCTACGGTTCGTGAATAATGTAGACATGATCGAGACACCTCTCCGATCAATAGTCAATAGCGGGATCTGGAGATCCGTAATGAGTCCTACATATTCGACGATGAATCTTGTGATCGTGTGAACTAAAAACGTCATAACCAATTCCTTTTGTCTCGCGATATTTTACTTGTACGAGATCCGATCATTGGTATCATCTATACCTTGTTCGATCTCGTTCCCGACAAGTACTCTTTACTCGTTCTGTGATATGACATCCTTGTGACCTAGTCACGCGCTTGCAAGCGGTGTCGATATGATATCACCGAGAGGGCCCAGAGTATATATCTCTATCATCTGGATGGACAAATCCCACTTCTTGATCCATGAGCCTCAACTAATACTTTCGGAATACCCAACGCCACCTTTATAGTCACCCTGTTACAGTGTGACGTTTGATGTCATCAAAGCATTCTTCCGGTGTTAGTGATTGACATGATCTCATGGTCTAAGGATTAGGGTTACTTCGTATGCCCAGTACAACAATATAAACTTAATGACTTGATCTTATTGCTATACTTAATTTGGGTATGTTCATCATATCATTCTCCTAATGACGTGATCCCGTTATTAACAACATCCAATGTTCATGATCAGGAAACCTTGATCATCAGTTAATCAACGAGCTAGTTAAACGAGAGGCGTTTCTAGGAACTCTAATTTGTTCATTAGTCACACATATTACTTTTTCCGATTAATACAATTCTAGCATGAGAAATAAACATCTATCATAAACATGGAATAAGATAATAACCACTTTATTATTGCCTCTCGGGCATATTCCTTTCACGTACCTTCAGTCGTGTGAACACGGTCATGTCCAGTGTACTTCTCATGCGTCGAGAGCTTGTTCAGCTCGCTCGTGGTGTGGTCAGTGGCACCCGTATCACAGCACCAGTTCATGTCTATACCATAGGATGCATGGTTTGCACTCTTGTCTCCTTGTGACCACGATCACGATCAGAGTCATCATCGTCTCCATAGTGCCACCATCATTCCTTTGTAGGATGTCTGTAGATGTTGCAGATTTGACATGTGATGTCCACAAAGGGCGTCGGGGTACGGTAAGAACGACGACACCCCTTGCCACCATCCTGGCGGCGGTCATCATCGCGTCGACGGGGGCGATTATCACCCCCTGGACGCATGTCATTGCGGCGGTCACGGCGATACCTGCCACCGCCTCCTCCTTGAGAATCCTGACTTTCGCGCTCGGGGCGGCCGTGATCAGGGTTGCGGCCTCATGGATGAGGGTCACGGTCATACTTCTGACCACGACAAGCGACGTTTGCTGAGGAGGTGAAGCCCTCTTGAGCCCCATGGCCAGGGCCATTGCGCATGTCGTAGGAGCTGAGTTGCCCGAAGAATTCATCGAGCATCGTGTCGTGCTTGTCGTTGATGTTCGTGACGTGGGAGTTGTAGTGGTCTTGTTCGAGTCCGTGGAGAAGATACCCGACCAGCTCGTCCTCATCGAGAGGCTTGCCGACCGTCGCACCCTCGGAGGCAAACCCCTTCATCTTGGTGAATTATTCGTCGACGCTCATGGCCAACTTCTTGGTGTCGTTGAGTTGGCTCCGAAGATGCTGAATCTTGGAACGAGACGCAGTCTTGAACATGGTGTCGATCTTGGATCCGAGGACATGTGAAAGAATATCAGGCGATAGTGAGTTAAGAAGGAAACGTAGAACATGGTGGACCCGCGCGATCCATGCAGCATAGGTCGGGTTCTCCACTGTGACCTTCTTCTTGTTCTCGTCTTCTTGCTCCAGAGTCTCGGACAGTGCATGATCAATGCCATGTAGGAGGCCCTGATGTCTACGCATGCTTCTATTCTCGTAGACAGTGTTGGGCCTCCAAGAGCAGAGTTTTGTAGAACAGCAACAAGTTTCCCTTAAGTGAATCACTCAAGGTATATCGAACTCGGGGAGGTAGAGGTCAAAGATAACCCTCTCTAGCAACTCTGCAATTAAGATACAAGAAGGCTCTTGTGTCCCCAACACACCCAATATGAAGGAGATATGCCCTAGAGGCAATTAATAAAGTGTATTCTTTATCATATCTCGTTTGTTCATAATAGGTTTTTGTGTCATGCTGGGACCGTATTAAGCGGAAACATTAATGCGGGTGTGATACGTAAACAACCAGGTCCCTAGTAGCCTCTACTAAGACTAGTTTCGTTGCGCGATTGATGATCGAGGTTTCCCGGTCATGGGGCATGGCGCCGGTCGGCAATGAGAGTCATATCGCTGGAGAGTGATGTGATGGACATACCCAGATTTGGAGAACATAGTCGTTACACCTTTGACCGTGAGATCAACTCTTATTGATATTCCCCGAAGATACTTTGATTGCACCAAACGTCGTATCTTATTTAGTATGACAATAACGGTGATACTTTTGGTTATTGGAAAGGAGTATTGAGACGAGGGGTCAAGAGCGGGATTTACCAGTCCGCATAGCAGGATAGATACTCTCGGGCCCACTCGGTGAGATCATGTCTAATGAGCTTGCAAGCATGTGACTAGGTCACGGAGACATGAGATCATGAACGAGTAGAAGATAGCGTCGTCGGTAACGAGGTCGGGATTAGGTATGGAGATATCTATGGAGCGACGCTCAGACGTGCTAAGTATCGCTATGGCAAAAGGTTTAAGACTTCACGTTCAGGTTTGATAGATGAAAGTCATTCGTTATATCTCAGGGATTAAGTCATGGGGTCCAGGCCTACGGATTAGTCGTTGATCATTGAGGAGTCTTGATCATACCTGATATTATATCGAACCGCTAGGGTAACACACTTAAGGGGTTTCGACAAGACAACCGGAAAGGAAGGAGATCACCGGGAACGTCCCGGGAGAGGTCCGATGGAGATCGGGCAGCGCCGAAAGAGTTTTCGGAGCTAGGAAATATTATATATATTATGTTTGATATTAATTAGTGTTATTAATATGCAAATATGATTTTATATATTTATTTTCGAATTTATTAAGGCAGATTTCCCTAAATGGGCCTTCCGGACGAAAGAAGGCCCAAGAGGGGAAAATTCCCTAGGGGAATTCGGTGGGGGCCAGGAGGGCCGGCCTAGGTGGGCCACAAGGGGCCCACCAGGGGGCCGGCGCACCTCCCAAGCCGAACCAGGCTGTGGGGGGTTAGTCCCACATTGCCTGGCTGGCAAGGTTGGCTCCCCTTGGGAGCCTATATAAGAAGGGGCACCCCCAGCCTTTTAATTCACCAACTAATTCCTGATTTCTCTCTCGATCTCGTGGTTCCCAAGTCGGAGCCGCGCCGAGCAAGAGGAGTCGGGGATCTCCTCCACCATAGCCCGCTGCCGCGCTGCTGGTGTTCCGGTCCCGCTGCTCGTCCTGGACTGGAGCTTCGGAGGCGTCGTCTCCACCGTACGTGTGCGACTCCCTGCGAGGTGTTGCGCTAGCGGTACTCGGAGGCCTGCTTCCTCTACACGACCTTGAGGTCGGCTACGTCGGTCTTCATCGACAACGTTTGTGCGGGAACGTAATCCCCGCTTTCGGTCTACAAGGGTACGTATTCTGATCTCCGTTCGTACTACTATATCTGCATAGAATAGATCTTGGCTAGTTTAAGGATATCGTTGGTAGGAAAAATTTTGTTTTCTGCACACGATCCCCTTCAGTGGTATCAGAGCCGATCTATCGTAAGATATAGATGTACGCTGTTAGAACCCGTGCTCTGCACGGGGGCACCGTTCCTATTATTTGCTACCCTCTAGCGTGCACTTGTGTATTCTAGCGGCATTGAGTTGATGAAGTGGCCCGGACCGACTTTACGCGTACGCTTACGCGAGACTGGTTCCACTACTGACATACGGCTTGTACCGTATATGTGGCTGGCGGGTGACAGTTTCTCTCTCTTTAGTTGGTCTTCGCATTTTCAATGGAGGGCCCGAAAGGGATGCTTGAACATGCAATTATTGGATCGTTGTTGTGGTCATAAGATTCGTAGGTATGAAGCGGTTCTATTTACGAAAGCCCCAAGCCACGTAAAATATGCAAAAGATAAAGTAGAAGCGTCTAACTTTATTTTGCAGGGGCTATGTGATATGGTCAAGGTAGGTTTATTAAATTGTTTATAAACTGCGGGCGTCAAACTTCATGGCCTGGTTCCGCAACCTGAGGATCCTCCTCACTCCCCATAGGGTGGCCTACGTCATTGAGGCCGCCATAGGTGACCCTCCTGCAGATGATGCCTCTGAGGATGAGAAGAAGGTCTTCCAGACCCGATCGGAGGATTCTGCCTTTGTCCAGAGTGGCATGCTCTACGCCATGGAAGCCGACCTGCAGAAGCGCTTTGAGAAGATGAGCGCCTTTGAGATCATTTCGGATCTTAAGGTTGTCTTTGCGCCGCAGGCTAAGGCTGAGAGATATGAGGCTTCTGAGCTTTTCTTCTCAGCCAAGATGGAAGAGCATAGCAGTCTGAGCGAGCATGTAGTCAAGATGTCTGGCTACGTTCAACGCCTGAATGCTCTGGAGTGCAAGATTCCCGATGAGCTGGCGATTGACAGGGTGTTGCAATCGTTGCCACCAAGCTACAAAGGCTTCGTCATGAACTACAACATGCAGGGCATGGCTAAGTCCCTGGGTGAAGTGTTCGTGATGCTCAAGACTGCTGAGGTAGAGATTAAGAAGGAGCACACGCTGTTGATGGTCAACAAGACCGTTGATTTCAAGAAGTCCGGTGGCAAGGGAAAGCAGAGCTGGAAGTCCCGGAGGGAGGCAAAGTTGGCTGCCAAGTCCAGGACTAACAGGTCTGGTCCCAGAGCTAGCGTGGAGTGTTTCTACTGCAAGGGGAAGGGTCACTGGAAGCGCAACTGCCCCAAGTATCTGGAGGATAGGAAGTCTGGCAAGACGGTCGACAAAGAGCAAGGTATATTTGATATACATGTTATAGATGTGTACCTTACATCCGCCCGGAGCAATACGTGGGTATTTGATACTGGTTCTGTTGCTCATATATGTAACTCTCAGGAGGAGTTACGGAATAGAAGGCGGCTGGCGAAGGATGAGGTGACGATGCGCGTCGGCAACGGATCAAGAGTCGACGTGGTGGCTGTCGGCACGCTCCCTCTGCATCTACCATCGGGATTAGTTTTGGTTTTAAATAAATGTTATTTTGTGCCATCCTTGAGTGTAAACATTATAAGTGGGTCTTGCCTGTTACAAGACGGTTATTCATTTAAATCAGTGTCAAGCAATTGTGCTATTTATATGAATGATATCTTTTATGTTGATGCTCCCGAGAGTAATGGTTTATTCTTGTTGAATCTCGATCGTAGTACTCACATCCATAACATAGAGGCCAAACGAATTAAGTGTAGTGACGATACCGCCATGTTTTTGTGGCATTGCCGTCTTGGTCATATTGGTATAAAGCGCATGAAGCGACTCCACTCCGATGGACTCTTGGACTCGTTTGATTTCGTATCCCTCGATACATGCGAACCATGCCTCATGGGCAAAATGACCAGGACACCGTTCAAAGGTTTCGTTGAACGGGCGTCGGATTTGTTGGGGATCATACATACAGACGTATGTGGACCAATGAGCGTTTCGATACGCAATGGTTATCGTTACTTCGTCACCTTCACTGATGACTTGAGTAGATACGGTTATATCTACTTGATGAAACACAAGTCTGAAACGTTTGAAAAGTTCAAAGAATTCCAGAGTGAAGTTGAGAATCAGCTTAATAGAAAAATCAAGCATCTCCGGTCCGATCGCGGTGGAGAGTACTTGAGTTTTGAGTTTGGCACACATTTGAAGAGTTGTGGCATAGTGCCCCAACTTACGCCCGCCGGAACTCCGCAGCGTAACGGTGTGTCCGAGCGACTTAATCGTACTCTACTCGATAGTGTCCGATCTATGATGTCTCTTACCGATCTGCCAGTGTCCTTCTGGGGTTATGCGTTAGAAACAGCCGCATTCATTTTAAATAGGGCTCCGTCCAAGTCCGTTGAAACGACACCGTATAAATTATGGTATGGCCACAAGCCTAAGTTATCGTTTCTGAAGGTTTGGGGTTGTGAGGCGTACGTTAAGAAACTACAGCCCGACAAACTCGAGCCGAAGTCGGAGAAAGTCGTCTTTGTAGGATATCCGCGGGAAACCGTTGGGTACACCTTCTACAACCAAGCTGAGGGCAAAACTTTTGTCGCGAAGACCGGTACCTTTCTAGAGAAGGAGTTTCTCGCGAAAGGAGTAAGTGGGAGGAAGGTAGACCTCGATGAAATCGTTGATCCTGAACTCGAGATTCCGACTGGCGCAACGGAAGCAATTCCGGAAACGTCCTCCGTGGAAGGAGTGGGAGAAACTGTCGAGGAAGATGTTCTACCTCGTAGGTCTGGTAGATCTCGGATCGCACCAGAATGGTATGGCAATATGGTTTGCACCGTCATGCTAGTCGAGCAAGACGAACCTACGAACTACAAGGAGGCGATGGAGAGTCTAGAGTCCGAGAAATGGCTTGAAGCCCATGAAATCCGAAATAGGATCCATGTATGATAACCAAGTGTGGACTTTGGTGGATATTCCCGAAGGGCGCAAGGCCGTCGAGAATAAGTGGATCTTTAAGAAGAAGACTGATGCTGATGGTAATGTGACCGTCTATAAAGCTCGGCTTGTCGCAAAGGGTTTCCGACAAGTTCATGGAATTGACTACGATGAAACTTTTTCACCGGTAGCGATGCTTAAGTCTATTCGGATTTTGTTAGCGGTAGCTGCCTACTATGATTATGAGATCTGGCAGATGGACGTCAAAACGGCCTTCCTGAATGGAAACATTGAGAAAGAGTTGTACATGGTACAGCCGGAAGGTTTTGTCGATCCAGGAAGTGCTAACAAGGTGTGCAAGCTTCAGCGATCCATCTATGGATTGAAGCAGGCATCTCGGAGCTAGAATCTTTGCTTTGATGAGGTAATCAAAGGTTTTGGATTTATCCAGAATGTGGAAGAGACCTGTATTTACAAGAAAATGAGTGGGAGCTCGGTTGTGTTCTTAGCACTGTATGTTGACGACATATTGCTAATAGGGAATGATGTGGAACTTCTGAATAGCGTGAAGGAATATTTAAGCAGTAAGTTTTCCATGAAGGACTTAGGAGAAGCTGCGTATGTTTTAGGCATAAAAATCTACCGTGATAGATCAAGGCGCCTATTAGCACTAAGTCAGAGTACTTATCTTGATAAAATATTGAAGCATTTTCATATGGAGAAGGCAAAGAAGGGTTCTCTGCCGGTTATCAAGAATAAGATATTGCGTAAGGCACAGTGTCCGGTGACGGAACTGGGTAAGGCCGAAATGACGAAACATCCTTATGCTTCAGCCATAGGATCGATCATGTATGCAATGTTGAGTACTAGACCAGATGTGGCATTAGCTCTAAGTTTGACAAGCCGGTTCCAGAGTAATCCTGGAATGCCGCATTGGGTAGTTGTTAAGAGCATTCTTAAGTATCTCAATAATACAAAGGAAATGTTCCTTGTGTATGGTGGCTGCGATGAGGAACTTGGCGTAACGGGTTACGTAGATGCAAGTTTCTGCTCAGACCCCGATGACTGTAAGTCACAGACAGGTTACGTGTTCAAGGTGAATGGAGGCGCCGTGTGCTGGAGAAGTGGGAAGCAACCCATAGTCGCACAATCTACAATGGAGTCGGAGTACATTGCTGCATGCGAGGCCGCGAATGAAGCTGTGTGGCTGAGGAAGTTCGTCATCGAACTTGGAGTGTTCCCGAGCGTGCAAGACCCCGTGATCCTCTTCTGCGACAATACGGGTGCCATTGCGAACGCCAAGGAGCCAAGGTCTCACTCCACCGCCAAACACATTCTCCGACGCTTCCACGTGATACGTCAGTACGTACAAGGAGGCGATGTGAAGATTTGCAAAGTGCATACGGATCTGAATGTGGCAGATCCGCTGACGAAGCCTCTTCCGCTTGATAAGCATGAACAGCACCAGTTAGCTATGGGTGTTAGGCTTTTACCAAGTTGTAATCTAGATTAAATTGTACTCTAGTGCAAGTGGGAGACTGAAGGAGATATGCCCTAGAGGCAATTAATAAAGTGTATTCTTTATCATATCTCGTTTGTTCATAATAGATTTTTGTGTCATGCTGTAACCGTATTAAGCGGAAACATTAATGCGGGTGTGATACGTAAACAACCAGGTCCCTAGTAGCCTCTACTAAGACTAGTTTCGTTGCGCGATTGATGATCGAGTTTTCCCGGTCATGGGGCATGGCGCCGGTCGGCAATGAGAGTCATATCGCTAGAGAGCGATGTGATGGACATACCCAGATTTGGAGAACGTAGTCGTTATACCTTTGACCGTGAGATCAACTCTTATTGATATTCCCCGAAGATACTTTGATTGCACCAAACGTCGTATCTTATTTAGTATGACAATAACGGTGATACTTTTGGGTATTGGAAAGGAGTATTGAGACGACGGGTCAAGAGCGGGATTTGCCAGTCCGCATAGCAGGATAGATACTCTCGGGCCCACTCGGTGAGATCATGTCTAATGAGCTTGCAAGCATGTGACTAGGTCACGGAGACATGAGATCATGAACGAGTAGAAGATAGCGTCGTCGGTAACGAGGTCGGGATTAGGTATGGAGATATCTATGGAGCGACGCTCAGACGTGCTAAGTATCGCTATGGCAAAAGGTTTAAGACTTCACGTTCAGGTTTGATAGATGAAAGTCATTCGTTATATCTCAGGGATTAATTCATGGGGTCCAGGCCTACGGATTAGTCGTTGATCATTGAGGAGTCTTGATCATACCTGATATTATATCGAACCGCTAGGGTAACACACTTAAGGGGTTTCGACAAGACAACCGGAAAGGAAGGAGATCACCGGGAACGTCCCGGGAGAGGTCCGATGGAGATCGGGCAGCGCCGAAAGAGTTTTCGGAGCTAGGAAATATTATATATATTGTGTTTGATATTAATTAGTGTTATTAATATGCAAATATGATTTTATATATTTATTTTCGAATTTATTAAGGCAGATTTCCCTAAATGGGCCTTCCGGACGAAAGAAGGCCCAAGAGGGGAAAATTCCCTAGGGGAATTCGGTGGGGGCCAGGAGGGCCGGCCTAGGTGGGCCACAAGGGGCCCACCAGGGGGCCGGCGCACCTCCCAAGCCGAACCAGGCTGTGGGGGGTTAGTCCCACATTGCCTGGCTGGCAAGGTTGGCTCCCCTTGGGAGCCTATATAAGAAGGGGCATCCCCAGCCTTTTAATTCACCAACTAATTCCTGATTTCTCTCTCGATCTCGTGGTTCCCAAGTTGGAGCCGCGCCGAGCAAGAGGAGTCGGGGATCTCCTCCACCATAGCCCGCTGCCGCGCTGCTGGTGTTCCGGTCCAAGTCTTCCGCTGCTCGTCCTGGACTGGAGCTTCGGAGGCGTCCTCTCCACCGTACGTGTGCGACTCCCTGCGAGGTGCTACGTTAGCGGTACTCGGAGGCCTGCTTCCTCTACACGACCTTGAGGTCGGCTACGTCGGTCTTCATCGACAACGTTTGTGTGGGAACGTAATCCCCGCTTTCGGTCTACAAGGGTACGTATTCCGATCTCCGTTCGTACTACTATATCTGCATAGAATAGATCTTGGCTAGTTTAAGGATATCGTTGCTAGGAAATTTTTTGTTTTCTGCACACGATCCCCTTCAGAAAATTCCCTAGGGGAATTCGGTGGGGGCCAGGAGGGCCGGCCTAGGTGGGCCACAAGGGGCCCACCAGGGGGCCGGCGCACCTCCCAAGCCGAACCAGGCTGTGGGGGGTTAGTCCCACATTGCCTGGCTGGCAAGGTTGGCTCCCCTTGGGAGCCTATATAAGAAGGGGCACCCCCAGCCTTTTAATTCACCAATTAAAACCTGATTTCTCTCTCGATCTCGTGGTTCCCAAGTCGGAGCCACGCCGAGCAAGAGGAGTCGGGGATCTCCTCCACCATAGCCCGCTGCCGCGCTGCTGGTGTTCCGGTCCAAGTCTTCCGCTGCTCGTCCTGGACTGGAGCTTCGGAGGCGTCGTCCTCACCGTACGTGTGCGACTCCCTGCGAGGTGCTGCGCTAGCGGTACTCGGAGGCCTGCTTCCTCTACACGACCTTGAGGTCGGCTACGTCGGTCTTCATCGACAACGTTTGTGCGGGAACGTAATCCCCGCTTTCGGTCTACAAGGGTACGTATTCCGATCTCCGTTCGTACTACTATATCTGCATAGAATAGATCTTGGCTAGTTTAAGGATATCGTTGGTAGGAAATTTTTTGTTTTCTGCACACGATCCCCTTCACAATACACTTGTCAGATGTATAGGTGCACTAGTTATACGAAGAGATAGTGAAATATAAGTAATATGGATGATTATAAGTAGTAATTGCAGTCTGTAATAAAAATGATAGCAAGCAAACGTGTAGCAGAACTTGTTGGAAAGGGTGTTTTAATACTTAGAAACAAGGTCTAGGGATCCTACTTTCACCAGTGGACACTCTCAACAATGACATCACAGTTGAATAATAAATAATACTCTTAAACACTCTCATGTTGGATGATAAACACCATTCATTGTGTAGGGCTACAAGAGCACCCTCAAAATCAGAGTAAACTAATACCAACAACGTCATAAAGGAATCACACACGGTGCACACACTGTCATCGTTACAACCATGAATAACCCCTGAGTTCATATTAATGTAACCTCTAAAGTGCATAATAGATAAAGAGTAGCATCACATATTCAACTAGATTACAAAGTTCATGATCACATAAAGATCATATCATGGGAGAGAGAGATAGACCACATAGCTACTGTAGGTCCCGCAGCCCCGGCGGAGAACTACCCATTCCTCATCATAGTAGTCAGCAACGACGATGGAGATGGTGGTGGAGTCGATGGAGATGGCTCCGGGGGCAATTCTCCGTCCCGACAAGGTGCCGGAACAGAGACTTTTGTCCCTCGAATCTTCTCTTCGATGGCGGCGGTGCTCTGGAACCTGTGGAGGAAAAGTGCTTATGTTTTTAGGGTTTTCTCCTCGGGGGCAATATATGGGCGAAAGGGCGGCGCGAGGGGGTATCCCCTCACGTGCTCGCGCCGCCCCCTCCTACCACACGAGGACGTGGTGAGGAGGTTGTGGGCCTCAGCTGGACCTGCCCTTCTAGCTCCATGAGTCTTCTGGCGAAATAGAATTTCTGAAATTTTTCTGGTTTTTTCTGAGCACTTTGGTTTTTGAGCCTTTTCTGCAATAAACAGACATAATAAACAGAAACTGGCATTATGACATCTTGTTAATATGTTAGTCCAATAAGTGTCATAATATGATATAAAGTGTATATAAAACAATGATAATTGGTATAATATAGGCATGGAACGTAAGAAATTATAGATATGTTGGATACGTATCAGGCCCATGACACGAGCACCACGAAACGCGGGGAGGACCAGTGCCTTCCATCCAAGATGGTTGGTGTGGTTGAGGGTTTGTGTGGGGGGGGCGCCTAGGACAGTAGCCAGCGTCGATGATGATGATGATGATGATGATGATGATGATGATGATGATGATGATGATGATGATGATGATGATGATGATGATGATGAAAAGCTCATGATGTCGTGGGGGGTAGCGGCAGCTAGAGAATCACAGAGGCGGCGACAGTCATAGCAGATCGTGGTCGTAGTAGGTCGTGTCATCGTGGTCGTAAGTCAGCGGCGATCAGAGGAGATCGGAAGGGCTGCAGTCGTCATTGTCGTGTCAATGTCGTGTAGAGGCGGCGGCGGCTGCAATGAACAGCGGTGGCGGTCGGTTGTTTAGGGTTTTGGGTCGTGGCGGGCAGCTAGAGATCTCGAAAGAGTCTCTCTGATACCATTTAAAAGTTGTGACGTCGAACACCATGTAAAAGTTGTGACGTTGAACGTACCTTGGCCTCGATACGGTTACGTGTTAATATAGGCCACAAGGGCAGGAGTTATACAAGTATAGGACTCATATCCATACACAAGAAGATTGTATGGTATACGTTAATAGAGGCCTAACCGAGCTATACATGATAGGAACCGACCTATCATGACCGACCATTCATGTGCGACCCCTAAAAAAAATCACATCCATATATATGCGATATGGACAATTGTTTCTGGACTGCTCTATTGGCTAGCATTATTTCGTTCTTCTCAATCACTGGTAAAGCGGACCAGGCTCCTAAAGATTAATCTTAAAATACTTCAAACGAAAAACTCCTGCTCAGCCCACCGCGGGTTCGACACCTCACTAGGGACACATCCTTTCAGGTCGATAGGCAATCTTTTTTGGGAAGGTGCAAATGAAACCCGTTTTTAAATTCAAAATCACCATTTTTTATTTTAAAAATATGAAAGACAATTCCAAGTGTATAATCAAACTGTACCTGCATGCAAAATCTCAATGCTAAATTCGTATTACCCTAGACTAAACAAAAAGGACAAATCCGAAAAATCTTCAAGTGTTCGCCGATCGAGATCCACCGTTTTTTTTATAATTTCTCATCCTAAAATATAAAGGAATTTGGGGTTCTTTTTGCACGCTTGTATTTCATATCATTATCTCTATCCAAATTTCTTTCAAGATTTTCTTGGAACCTGAAAATGCAGACTTTGAACATTTCATAAAACGAGCTTCCTGAAGCTCAGCCTCTAAAACGTCACTCTCCGTTTGAATTCGATATATAAACAGGTTCCTCCTGCCTCAACCCGTCAAGTTTATGGGTACAGGAGCAAGCCAGCTGTTTGCCCAATAATAACCGTACAACCAAGCCAGACCAAGTCGGTGGTTAACTATAGACAGTACACATTCTGTACAGGAGCTGATGAGCTACTAGCAACGGAATGTTTGAAGCATGCTACTGTTTGTCCCTGCTGCTCGTCGTGATAGCCTTCATATACCTCTTCCAGAAGAAGATCTTTGGTGGCACATCCTCATCGGTGACAACCGTGCCGCTCCCGCCGGGGCCATGGCCGTGGCCAGTGGTGGGTAACCTGCCCGAGATGATGCTCAACAAGCCGGCGTTCCGGTGGATGCATCTCGTGATGAAGGAGATGGGCACCGACATCGCCTGCTTCCGCCTCGGCGACGTCCATGTCATCCCCATCACCTGCCCCAAGATCGCAAGGGAGGTGCTCAAGAAGCAGGACGCAAACTTCGCGTCCCGCCCGCTCAGCTTCGCCTCGGGCGTCATCAGCCGCGGGTACAAGGACGCCGCGCTCTCTCCGTTCGGTGACCAGTGGAAGAAGATGCGCCGGGTGCTCACCTCCGAGATCGCCTGCCCTTCCCGCCACAGGTGGCTCCACGACAAGCGCGCCGACGAGGCGGACAACCTCACACGCTACGTCTACAGCCTCACCGGCGCCTCCGGCAACGACGTGGACGTCAGGCACGTCGCGCGGCATTACTGCGGCAATGTCATCCGCCGACTTGTGTTCGGCAGGCGCTACTTCGGGGAGGCTCAGCCCGACGGCGGGCCAGGGCCGCTCGAGGTGGAGCACATGGACGCCACCTTCACCTCCCTGGGGCTCCTCTTTTCCTTCTGCGTCAGCGACTATCTCCCGTGGCTGACTGGCCTTGACCTTGACGGCCACGAGAACAAGGTCAAGGACGCCAACGCGAGGGTGAATAGACTGCATGACACGGTCATCGAAGAGCGGTGGAGGCAGTGGAACGGCGGCGAGAGGCAGGAGGAGCTCGAGGACTTCCTCGACGTTCTCATCTCGCTCAAAGACGGCGATGGCAACCCGTTGCTCTCCATCGACGAGATCAAAGCCCTGTGCATGGTAAGGAGGCTGTTAATTAACGACCAGTATTTATAACACGTAAGTTTCATACAACAGTTTTACTACTATCTCCAATTCAAAATGTGTTCAAAGGAAAAATGGAGGAAACGGTAGAAGAAAATTTCCGTTCCTTTGTTGGTTCAAATAAATTACAGAAGAAAAGCAGAGGTCAATTGCGTCGACCACAGTCCTAAAGATTTTTCTTTTACAAAATCCACTTGAGCCCCTTCTGAAATTCTGTTGGCACAACGAACGAGGCGAAGTTTTTTAGTGGCACAATAAGATTCTAAGTATACAATTTCAAGTGATTTGGCTAGGAATTGACCTTGTTTACTCGGATTTCTTGCTTTCTCTATTCCTATGGAGGAAACACGCTGTTTTTTTATGGAGTTTTGTTTCCCAATTATTTGTTTTCCATATGTACTCCTATCATATTCCTTTCATTTTCCGACTCAACCATATTTCTAAGTTTAATATATATAAAAATAGAGTTTTGCTGGATCTCAATCGACTCAAATTCATGCAAAACATGATGTTGATAGAACTTTTATTATGTGAAGGGACAAAAAGTAATGGCAAAAGGTACAGTCTTAAAGTTGTGTCATTATCCTAAAGTACTTTTTTATTAGAGGAACCAATTAATTTAATTTAAATTATTTGGCTCTGAATTGACCACCGTGCACATAATTTGTCTCCATGTATAGGACATAACGTTAGCAGGGACAGACAACCCATCCAATGCCGTGGAGTGGGCGCTCGCGGAGATGGTTAATAGACCTGCGTTGCTGACTAAGGCTGTGGAGGAGATAGACCGTACAGTCGGCCGGGAGCGGCTGGTGCAAGAGTCAGACCTTCCACAGCTCAACTACCTAAAAGCGTGCATACGAGAAGCATTTCGGTTGCATCCTATCGCTCCCTTCAACGTCCCACACGTCGCAATCGCTGATTCCATAGTCGCAGGCTACAGTGTGCCCAAGGGCAGCCATGTTCTCTTAAGCCGGGTTGGCCTAGGCCAAAACACGACCGTATGGGACGAGCCGCTCCACTTCAAGCCAGAGCGCCATATGGGAGATGCCAACGACGTGGTGCTTACGGAGAGTGAGTTACGATTCATATCCTTCAGCACCGGTCGCCGTGGATGCATGGCGGTTTCGCTGGGGACGACCATGAGCCTCATGCTCTTTACCAGGCTATTGCAGGGCTTCACATTTACCAAGCCGGCTGGGGTGGGGATCCTCCATCTTAGAGAGTCCAAACACAACCTCTTCATGGCGAAGCCGCTAGTGCTACACGCCAAGCCACGCCTACCGGTACACCTCTATCCTATGATCTGACACCATTGAATCAATTGATATTACTCTATAAACAACAAGAAAGTAGTGATCCTCAGAACTTTGAACGTTCATGTCTACTTTACCAAGCATTTGAAGTCAGCAAAAATATTTGAGTTATATATTTCTTATTAATTTTAATTAGAGTTGTTATTTCTATTTGAACTTGCTGAACAAGATTGTGAATAAAAACAATCAAAGTACTCCCTATGATCATATCTTGAAATCAAAGAAACAGTGATAACCAGTCAAAAAAATGCCCCTGATCTACAAACTTTTTTGAAAGTAGAGCACAAAAACCTTACGTCAGTGCTGTGTAGTACTCAGATGGCTTGGTCCAATCCAATTTAGTCCTCACCACAGCATCCACAGACAAAAGCCAAAGATTTTCAATAACTTCCACAGCATAAAACCTGCTCACAATCAATAATAGATCACATTGTCAGTGCATTCAGTTGCAGCTAAGTATAAGATAATCTATTGAATAGGAAAAAAATCTGGCATTAATGGGTAAAATGTTAAAGAAAAATCTTATTGGAGCACTATTAACCATGGTTCCTATTTTCACCCTAAAAATGCATGCGCCAATTATAGGTACATCCCGTTGAGTATATTTGGACAAACATTACACAGAACATGATCCATAGCACTAAAAATCCAAGTGTCTCGTTTAAAAAAGTTCCAAGTTTCTACTACAAATAAGTTAAGCTGCATCTACATTCCATGCCGCACTGGATCATTATACCTACATCCTTTGAGTTGTGTTTTCTCTTTCTGAATCATGCTAAGGCTTCAAGCTTTGGTCTTTGGCGTCAAGACTTTGCTTCCATGAATGCCGCATGCTAGGTTCAGATGGAGCAATCTCTTTCTGTTTGTGCTACTTGCAAATAGTTCCTAGAAGATTGTAGTGCTTGTGAACCTTAATGGAAACAGAAATAATATGCATATATATATCCGAAGTCTGAACTGAAGCTGGCCATGGTAAGGTACAAGGGTTTCTGTATTTGTTCAGCAGATTGCTTAACATTACTTCAAGTTAACTAACCACAGTTGGTACTTGGAGTAAAATGGTTGATAATTATTGTTTTCTAATACATGCTGATAATCTTTAGTTCTTTACATATTATTTTCAATGAAGATTCAAATTATTTACTTTATTTGCAGCCCAAATATTAAGTTTATGGAATATCAACCCAGAACAATACTAATAAGACATGCCATTCAGTCGACAATCATTCCACATTGCTTCGTAGTAACTATGAGTGTAGGTATCTCTAGATGGAGTTTGAAGCTCATTGATGAAGTTTCACCTTGGGATCTCATAGGCAGTGACTATTTCCTCAAATCAGCTAATTGATGAAGTTCCACCTTGGGATCTCATAGACACCACTGAATTTTGTGCTCAAATCCAAGCTCAGATTGAGTACCAGACCTCCTCATGCAAATCAAGGCTTGTTTATTGCCGTCCTGCATCGGAATGACAAACATTTACTTATTCCTCCATCTTCAGTATGAGCATGCTGAATGTCAACAATAAATATGCGAGCAGGAAGTTAAATGCAGAGTCTAGGGTACCATAACAGAATGCGTTTGAGCAGAGGTGTAGCTTGCGTTCCTCCTTCTCATATAAATTCAGCAATTCACGATGTAAATCACTTGCAGGTTGAGCAACTCAGATGGTCTCATCGTTTCTATGACCCATCCTGGCAACATGGTGCCTCTTGACGGCACCAATCTCACCCATGAAAACGATGCACGGTGCCTTGACCTTCTCGAATAGGTCTCTCACCCTGGACGCGCCCACGCTGACGAAGATCTGCACAAACACCGACACGTCCAAGAGAAGAACGACACCCCGGTCTCCCCGGCGGGGCTACGTCTTCCTGGTCCCTGGTTAGCCGACGAGCAGGCATCCCCTGAGTGATCTCGGCCCCGAGCCGAGCGTGGTGTCGCCTGAGCAAGCAATGAGGGTGGGGGCGTCGCACACGCGGGGTGGCCCGACAGCGAGGCAGTGGCGGATCTTGGATTTGATCGATGTGCTGCCAAGCTTAAAATTTTCGGTTAAAAACATTTTAAATTTAGCGCGTAATTTTAAACTTTGCAATTGAAGTAAAGTAATTCAGTCGTAATGTCATACCACAATAATACCAGATTACATAAAGTTCTATGGAGTAATAAGAATCAGATAGTGGTTCGATTGTTTTGTCTTTAAATCACAATTTCACAAAGAGGAAATTCAGTTACTGTACCAGGCCGCGCCGACGCGCCGTCGCGGGTCGCCGCGCACGTGGTCGCCAGTCACCGGCTCTCTCCGCCGCGGGGCTGCCCGCTAGGTGCTTGAAATTCGGTCCGCCGCCGGCAGCTGCAGCCCCCGCTCATCGATTTAGGCGAACCCGCCGCCGCGAGATTAGATTTTCCATGCCGAGTTTGCTCATGTTCGAGGAGATATTGTCCTGGACGTAAATGGGCTTGTTGGCTGGGCTCTGTTTCTGAAGTTTGATCAAACCGTTTTATTAATTTCGTATTTTTTCACCTAGTAGACGTGTACAATTGATCTGAATACTACCTTTCAAAAAAAATGATCTGAATACTACTAGTTTAAAATAAATTTGCATTTTTTCAGGGGTGCCATGGCACCCCCGCTAGATCTGTCACTGCAGCGAGGATGGAGCAGCACACACAGAGGATGGCGTGGCCGACGTTGGAGAGGAGGAGAGAAGCGGCGGCGAATATGAGAGGGGGTTGAGCGAGATGCGATCCAGGTATTGGTCGGGCAGTGTTTCGTTATTAGCCTCACATGTCGGTGTTGTATCACGTGAGAGTGAGAGGAGAAAAAGGTCCATATAACCCGCAGACTATTGTCTACGCAGGTGACAGCTGGAATGTGGTGTATCTTGTGTTGGGTTTATGGTTGAAGGTTACAGTTTTGACTTTCTTGTTCGACGTCGTAGTCGTCCGAAGAAGTCAATTCTGGAGTTCGATGGTGTCCGGGGACATATTGCCTCGGTCTAATTCTTTCAACGGTAATGATTTTGTTTCTCGCAAACTACTTTCAAGATCCGTAAAGTTGCTGATCAGCGATGGCCCACATCGAGTTCATGTGAAGAGGTGATTTGTTCCCTTCACTTTGATGGTCACTTTGGTGCTGTCGAAGGAGAGGGTGGGTGTTGGTTTTTTGCATAGGGTTATCCTATTTTTTTCAGATCTGTAAGTTCAGTGTGTACACATCTTATAAGTTGTTCCTTTTATATAATTACCATGTAAAAAAACTGTTGAGTTTTGGATGCAACATCCCCAAGGTTTAAAGTGGACCACTAAACCCCTAGGACTAACAAAAACTGGACAATTAACCCCCTGTGGCTGTTTAGAGCTGTATTGTAGGGTGGTTTGTTGACGTGGACCGCCACCGCGGCCTTAAGCTCCGTCGCTGATAGACTTCATCATCATGTCTAGCACAACGGGAAATGTGTCTGCTCTGCCTCCTTGCAGGGCGCGATGAGGCTTCGGCGCGGTTCATAGTGGACAGAGGATCTGAAGGACTCTGGCCGGCGACGTCGAGCCAGGTTCCGTCGTGCCACGGAGCGTGCGAACCGTGGCCAGGACACCGTCAAGGCGTGCCATCTCGTCGGGCATCGCGCGGCATATGAGTATGACCGTGCGGATTGGTGTTAAGGCAGGAGAGGCGGTGTCCAATGTCCATGGTCTTCTTTCCGTATCGGCGATGGGCCGACGTCATTGACGAGCATGAACTCCACAACCCTGGTCGCGTCAACTGCCATCTACTCCCTTTGTTTTAAATTAATTAACTCAGATTTAATACTAGCTTTAATAAATCTGAGTCAAGTAATTTAAAACAGAGGGAGTACCAGTGAACCCTCCGGCCATGAGGAACGCGATAGTCAGAGGTGATCATTTCTCTAAATTGACGTTGCGGAGCATGAACGAGCACCAACCAGCCGAGTGTCGGTGCAGCCGGCGAGATGAAGACGGCTGGGCTCTTTTCCTGTGTTGCATCGTTACTGAACTAGAGGATACCCCGCGCGTTGTAGCGGGACCTTTTGGAGACAAATTATTGAACAAAGAAAAATTTGAAAGATAATACACTAATAATACTAAAAATACAGATTATGCTCAAATACTATATAATTGTTTCTCACCTCTGGATATGCGGTGGTCAATATGTTGGTTTAGATATGCACAAATAAGGTTGTTGAAATATAGGTGCATCGATTTAGATCTACATTTTAATTCATCTTGGAGCTGGACCCTGCTATTTTTGGGTTTAGTGCATAAACTCTGAGTTCCAGTGAAGAAAATTGTAAACTTCAACAATATCTGTTCGCAGTAGATGGAGAGACTGCATTCAATATGATAAAGAGAATGGACTTCATAGATTTGTGTGGGCTGCAACAAACGGAAATAAACTTCAGGCAAGATGGCTGCATCGTGCTTAGAGCATCTCTAACAGATCCCTCAAACCCTTATAATTTCGGCAACTTCATGGGCCGGGTCTTTTTTTGGCCCAAAGCAGAGCCTGTAAACGCAACTCGGCCCGTAAGCGGTTTACGGTCGCCCGGTAATGTGGACGCGGGATCAGTATTTATGACGGCGTCGCATCGATTCCCCATCCCAAATCCTTATCTACTCGTCGCCGCCGACGAGCAATCCACTCCGCACCACCTCTGCTCCAACGAGCAATAGACCGCAGTCACAACCATCTCCGCCGTCGGGATGGCCCCCAAACACGAGTACCCGTCACCGCCGCCGCGTCCGACCGGCGACCCTTTCGACGGAGACTTCTCCGAGGAGAGGCGGGTGAGAGCGGTGAAGAGCGACGACGCTCGGAAGCGCGCCGCCCGCTGGTACAGCAACCGCGGAGAGGAGGTCCCTCCTGCGTACTTCCGGCGCCAGGCCGACGAGTTCGACCGCCTCCGCGCCGAGTAGGAGGGTCGTCGCCGCCGAGCGCGCATCGCCGGCGAAGGAAGCTCAAGCGCCGGCGCCAGCTCCTCGTCCGCGCTGGTGGCTCTTCCACCGGCGGAGGACTACGAGGCGAGCGCATTCGGCTCCTCCGTGGCGGCGGAGGACTTCGTCGACGACGCTGCACTTGACGCCGTCACGGCTCAAGTGATTCTCTACTCCATGGCGGAGGAGGAGGAGGAGCGGAAGGCCTAGCGCGCCCGCGACGAGAAGATTGAGAGGATCTTGCTCCAACAGGGCCTCAACAGGATGCATCTCCTATGGAGAGCTAAGCACGGAGGAGAGGCGCAACATCGCGGCAGCACGCCCTAAGCGAGAGAGACGGCCGTGGTGTCGTCGGGATAGGGGCGGCGGCTTCCAGCAGCCAGTGAAGGAGCAGGGCGAGCCACCTTGGTGCGGTCGGGGGAGGAGCAGGGCGAGGAGAGGCGGCTCGCGGGAGGAGATTGGCTAGGGTTTCACCCGCGGGCGTGGGTTCTGCCTCGCTGCGGGGTGCGGGCAAAAGGAGAGTGACGTGCACGGGGCGGGCTCGCCCACCGACTGCTGGACCCTGGCCCCATCTGTCATGGACTTTGAGCGAATCCTCCGTTCATGCGAAACGAGTGATAAAAGTTTTGACCGCATCCAACGGCTATGGTGAAAAGTGAGGGGTGAAAAACACTGTTTAGGGTCGATCCGACGGCCCAGGATCACGAGAACGGCAAACACCCCGAGGATGCGGGTAGGCCTCCAGCTTTCACTCTTGTATTAATAAGAGCAAAAGACCAAATCTGAAATGAATTGAGGCCTCACGGATAACTCGTCTCGTGCATGGATGTTGTACAATCTTTTTTTCATCTCTACGATGTTCTTCATAGCTCGTTGGCAGCGCTGTCGCGTGACTGCGCACGTGATGGTGGCCGAGCGATGAACAGTGCTATGAGTGCGTCTTGGAGGGAGGGACGGGAAGATAGAGTTAGGCATCTTGACTTCCTTGTATAGAGTGATTGTGGTTAACGCAGGGAAGACAAAATGATCAATTTTTTAGATAAAAGAAATTTATTGATATTAAAAATCTGAGTATGTGTAGTACAACCTGATCTATGAAGTTTCCAACCGGGCTGACCCCCTTTCCATTAATTTTCATAAACGGAAATACAAAGTTTAAAGCCGAACCACAAAACCAAAAGAAATTTAGCTAGAGGGACAGCGAGCTGGTGCAGCAGCAGGAAACCTACTAGAGAACTCGATCTCGAGTAAACCTGTAGGGCAAAAACCTGCTGCCACAAACGAACAAACTATCCAAACAAACACACTGATCACCACCACAACACCGAAACTAGAAATCCTTCAGAAGTAACCAAAACCACCCGAACACAAACAACTCCATCTTAGCTTCCTTCCAGAACCACCACCTAAGACAGCAACAAGATCACCTCAGTTATTCTTGATCCGCAACATCACTGAATTCCCAGGAGCCGGATTAGTTGCCTTCAACACTTCCATCGCCTTCTGCACCAACTGATCAGCTCCAGCTCTTATCACTCCCTTGTCCGCCGTCTTGTGAAGACCTGACCAGTGTTTAAGAAAAGCAGCAATCGTGAAGATAATACCAACAGGAGTTTTCATCTTGTAATCCTCAAACGTAATTTTATTTCTCGTAATCCAAATTGACCAACACACTGCAGCAATCAGCAAAGCATAAAAACGTTCTCCCACCGGCCAGAAGGCATAAAACCAAGCAAAACATTGCCACATAGAGTTAGGACATGTCTTGGTTCCAAGAACTGAACCAATACACCCCCAGACCACCTTTGCTGAGACACATTCGAAGAAAATATGGTTCTTTGATTCTGTCATATCACAGAAAGAGCAAGAAGGGTTTCCCAACCATTTCCTCTTCTTCATATTATCCCTCGTTAAGATAGCATTTTGCAAAATTTGCCACAGAAATATTTTAATCTTCAGAGGTATTTTAGCCTTCCAAATCCATTTATAATTAGGACCAAAAGAAGAACTTTCCAAGGCTTCATAACAAGATCTCGTAGTAAAACATTTGTTACTTGTAAGCTTCCAGTAAACAATATCATTCTCCCCCACCGTTGGAATATTCCTAGCCTTTTCCACAATAAACTTCCATTGATCCTCCAGATCAGAAAATAATCTCCTACGAAAAGGAAATTCGAAATTCCCTTCCATCCCTTCCTTAAAATTTTCTCAGGAGCTTGACAAATACTATAAAGTTGAGGATTACTTTGCATAAGAGGAATATTGTTTAACCAGGGATCTTTCCAAAAACGAGTGAGAGACCCATTCCGCATTTTAATCCCTCTACCACCCAGATAGATATCTCTCACTTTCATGATTGCTTTCCAACAAGGAGAATCGTTGAATCTCGTTTTCACCGTAGAAATAGACTTGTTTGTCAAGTATTTTGCTTTAACTATTTGTTGCCACAATCCTTCCTTCGTCTCCAACTTCCACCACCATTTAGTAAGGAGGCATAAATTTTGTCTTCTAAGATCAGTGACACCCAGACCCCCTTTCTTTTTTGATTTACAAATACGTTTCCAATTAACCAAGTGATACTTTCTCTTCCCAGAAATCCCTTGCCAAAAGAACCTCCTCATGTGCTTATTTAACTTCTCAATAAAAGTTTTATTCAAAAGAAACATCGACATATAATATGAAGGAATACCAGCCAAGCAAGCCTGTAGCAATGTTAATCTCCCTCCAGAAGATGCATTTGCACAAATCCAGGCAGCTAAACGTTTTAAAAAATTTGCATCAACAAAATCCCAGTCCACATTTTTTAAACTTGAAAAGGTTACCGGCACACCTAAATATTTCAGCGGCAAACTCCCCACTTGACAATTGAAAAGATCAGCATAAAACTCAGTAATTGAATCATCACCACCAATAGTAATCACTTCACTTTTTAAAAAATTGATCTTAAGTCCCGACATCATCTCAAACGCATAAAGCAACAACTTCACATTAACAGCTTTCTCAGGATCATAAGAAAAACATAAGACCGTATCATCCGCATATTGCAAAACGGCAATACCATTCTCAATCAGATCAGGAGCCAAACCTTCAAAAAGCCCATTTTTCTGAGCCTCCAAAATCATTTTTGTTAACACTTCTCCAGCCATATTAAATAACATAGGTGATAAAGGATTCCTTGCCGGACCCCTTTCGCACTTTGAAAATAAGTTCCCATCTCATTATTAATTTTTACAGAGATTGTCCCATTATGAAGAATTTGACGAATCCAAACGCAAAACAGCTCAGAAAAACCCCTCTTTTTAAAACAATCCAGTAAAAAACTCCAATTTACTTTATCATACGCCTTTTCAAAATCTAACTTCAAAACAACCCCAACTTGTTTCTTAACATGAGTATGGTGTATAATCTCATGCAAGGACATAATACCATCAGTAATGTCTCTATTTTTTATGAAAGCATTCTGTTGAACACTAAACAACTTACTAGCTAAGGGGTCCAGCCTAATACATAAAGTTTTTGTAATCAACTTGTAAATGCACCTAAACGGGACATCTGACACGCATGTAAACGCGAGCTGCGGCTTCGTACGTGCCCGCACGGTGCGGCGGGATCGCACGCGCTGGCCGTTGGGATGGACCTTTGCAAAGGACATCCTTTTTTAAAGTGCCACCCGTCTAACGGCCGTGCCTTAAGCGTGTTGTGCATTTTTTAAGCGTGCCGGCCCGGTGGCCTATCGGTGCGGAGGTGCCGCGCGTTTAGCACCTAACCAGATTAGACAAAACAAACCTCAACCATCAGCTCCGAGCAGAAAGGAGAGAGTGTGCCCGCCCGTTCTCCCCCGCACTTCTCTTCTACCGACGACCTCCTCCTCCTAGATGCGAAATTCCTGTGCCGCCCCGCTGCCTCCCCGTCGCAGCCCACCCGATCACCGAGCCGCCTCCGCTTCTTCTGTTTTTTCCCCCGGTCCCTATCACATCTTGGTTGGCCTGGAGAAGCTCCGCCAGGACTGGGATCTTCCTGGTTCATTTTGGAACCGGCGGTGCCTTGATGTTTGACGAAATCGCCAGATGGAGGAGGTAGGGAGGGAGCATGACAACTCCGTGGTGGTGGTGCCCGTGGAGGATTTCACCACGGCCAAGGTCAGTGCCTCTATTCCAGTTGCTTGTTTCCCCCACTCTCTTTTTGTGCAATCTGCTGGTCATGATTGCTGTGAGCACATGCCCAGATTGGAATCAGCCTTTTACGCCGTGATGATTTAGTTTTTCTAGTATGGGTCAAATTAGTCTGGGATGAAATCCATTCACCCTCTCTTTCCTGTCATTAACCATCGGCACTCCCAACTCTTCCAAATGCAGGATACAACCAACGTGAACACGAAGCCTGCAAGGAGATATCCGCTCACTTCGTTGATCGCTATACTGGCCTTGACCACTCTCGTGGGCGTATACATATTCTCGTTGTCCCTGAACCAAAACGGGATGCTCTTCGGACTCAGGCAGACTAACATGATAGAGAAAGAGAGGGAGCAGCCTTGTCATAACTCCAGCATTCCGGAGACTGAGATGTCTTATGTGCATTATCCTTCACCGGATACTTATAGCAGGTACGGCTATCGACGTTGGGCATCTAAGTGTTTTACGTTTTTAGGCGGGTGAGTAACTTGTTCTTTTGCTTGTTAGGAAAGAATGCGCGTGCACACCAGTTAGATTCTTTGCTATCTTGTCGATGCAGAGGTCCGGAAGTGGATGGTTTGAAACTCTGTTGAATAGCCATGAGAATTTCAGCTCCAACGGAGAGATTTTCTCTGTCAAAGAGAGGCGAAGTAATATCACGGCGATCACCAAGACGTTGGATAAATTGTACAATCTAGACTGGGTCAGCAGTGCTGCTAAAAATGAGTGCACGGCTGCTGTGGGGTTGAAATGGATGCTCAATCAGGTACTTTTTGGCATGACAGTACTATTTGATTAATCCACGCAAGGTGGGGAAAAAACCCTGCTCGTCAGATAATATTTCTGCACAACATCATTCTATGGCTGAAGTATATATTCTGTAAATGAGCTGTCTGTTTAACAACGTGTCATTACACCCTTTAAGTTGCTATATATTGTTAACAAGGAATTTTGTGTGTGCGCTTGCATGTGCAACAAGGGCTTGCCTGCTACTGCCAGTATTTGGAACCTTTATGCGTAATTTTGGCTTGAAGGATTGCTAAGATTTGTTATACTGCAATTAATTAGTGTGTCGCATCTTTTACAATAATCTGAGGCTGCCTGTTTGACATTTTTTGTGGAATTACAGGGTCTAATAAAACATCATCAAGAAGTTGCTGAATACTTCAACCAAAGGGGTGTGTCTGTAATTTTTCTTTTAAGAAGAAATCTCCTCCAGCGTTATGTCTCTATATTGGCAAATGATTACGATAGAATCACCAAGCAACTAAATGGAACTCACAAAGCTCATGTGCATCACAGAGGCCAGGTTCACATTGTCCCCCTTAATCTTACTCAGAGTCCAGACTGTGATAATTTTTTATTTTCCATCTGCAACTTTTGGTATCACAAAGTAATGATGAACCCATCAAGTCTTACCATACCTTTAACTATTTTATCTGTTATAGTATTGTAGATGTGCATGCAGAATAAAATAAAATCCTTTTGTTTTCATTGCAGGCATATGTTCTTGCTCAGTATAAGCCAACAATCGACACAAAATTGTTGGTTGCTGAACTGAGGAGATCTGACAAGTTGGCAGCTGATGGTTTAATGAGTTTCAAGAAGATACGAAATATTGTGCTGTACTATGAGGATGTGGTCAGCAATCTCACTGTGAGCCTCTTTCATTATATCCTTGTTTGGGAATTAATCTACCATTATTTCTCTAGATAACATCAGTTTTTCTTTATTTCTTCAGAAGATCAAAGAGGTGCTGGATTTTCTGAAATTGCCAAAGGCAAATCTATCCAGTCGGCATGTGAAAATCCATACTAAGCGATTGCATGATCATGTTGATAATTGGATTGATGTTTATAACACTTTGAATGGCACAAAGTATGAGAGCTTCTTGAACAGCTGAAGGTGACCAAATTAGCTAAAGGTGTAAATAATGTTTTAGTGGGTTTTCCTACTTTTGGCCCTTCCTTCTCCCCCTGCTGTAGCTAGCAGAGTAATTCAGAGTTTGCACTTTTTGTCCATCATGTGCTAAGCCAAAGAGCTCGATTTATGTTCACATTACACCCTGACATGCATATATCTTAGCTGATCAATTTAATAACTATCATACAAAGTTATGATCGTCTTCACACTTCTCAATCCCCTTCACTTAGTTCAGAATATATATTGATGGATGATAATTAAGCAGCACTGTCTGCCTTCGTCAAAAAGATAATTAAATCTTATTTCTGGTATCAATTCACTATCCTAATTATTGTACGCCTAAGTTTGGGTAGCTGATAGGAAATAATATTTGGATGGTTATAACTGATATATTCGGAAATGTAGTCATGTAAGAGGTGACATAGTGATCTAAGTTAGTTCACTTGGTGGCATATCAAATGTTCCTAACTGTAGGACATAAGATGACAAAGGATTCCGTTATGACTGCTGAGTACATTACTTACAACCGTTTAAAGCCATTTGAGTGCATCATTGTGTTGGAGGTTGATATCTGTAAGGATTCTTAATCCGCCATTGCACAGCTACTCAAGCCGAGTTCTTTCTGCTTCAGTTAACATTTGCTTGAGAATGAAAAATCCTCCCATCTCATTTTCCCAACTAAGAAAAATATCCTAAGGAATTGAGAGTTTGAGACTGCCTTCGCCCTTCAGGACATGGATATTCATGGTGTATGTGTGGATTTGAAAAATTACCTGATAACAGAACTTAGTTCCTCTTGTTACTTTTCACCAATAACTACTATACCATACCCTCCGTTTCATGAAAAAAAGTGATGTTTTAGATATTGACATCGTCTTGAAAATGTAATTTTGACAAATACTTGTAATATTCTGAAAATACTTGTCAAGACGAATCTGTGCATATGATTTCAGTTTTCAATGTAAATATTTGAAGCTATATTGTTGTCCAAAGTTTGACATAAGAGATCTGTAAAACGTTGTTTTTTCGTGAACTGGACGGAGTACAATTTAAAATCACTGCTAAACTGAAGCAGGCTTCGTTTTAGTTTGTCATTTGAAAATATTGCCAAATAACAGACTTTTCTTAGCTTCTATTGTTATTTGTCAGCGATGACTACTACGACTTTAAGTAGCTCCTTGGCAGAAGCAATCTTCATTCTAGTTTGTGATATTATTCAAAATTATGTACTTCCTGTGCTCAGATGCACAAACTGCTAATACGCACCCCCTAGGTAAGTTCAATATGCAACTCGACTCCTATCGACCTTCAATTATAGTAACTGCCCCGCTGTTGAATATGCTGGAGTCTGGTTTGCTTGATGACGAGTCTGTCTCCATTAGAATTCTTCTAGCTGCAAAGCCAGGCTGCTTAGGAGTTGGCAATGGGGCAGTATCTGTAGCAGCTAACATCAGAAGCACTTGAGACATCAATGGCCGGTCATCTGGGTTCTCTTGCACACACAGGAGCCCCACTCTGGTGCATTTGAGTACTTCATCGGAGTTGAACGAGCCATTCATGGTTTCATCTGCTAATTCTGTACATTTCCCTTCGTTCCATAAGCTCCATGCCTACGGAAAAAATGTGACCAAGTTATTTTGAAGTTGTTCTGAGAAACACAAATAGTATGTGTTTGATGAGGTATATTCTCACATGTCCTAGAAGATTTAGGTGATTTGAGTAGGAATACACCCCTCTATTTCTCCTGCCACTAATTATTTCCAGAAGTAGTACTCCAAAACTAAATACTTCTGATTTGACTGAGAAGACTCCATCCATTGCATACTCGGGAGACATATAGCCACTACAGAAGAGCCACATCAATATGAGTAATATTGGGAACTCATTTACATAATCAAATATGGTTTTTATGTTACCAGACTTACTATGTGCCAACCACTTTTCGCGTATTGATTTCTGTTTCTTCGCTGCTAAACATTCTTGCCATACCAAAGTCAGAAATTTTGGGTGTCATCTCCTTGTCTAGAAGAACATTAGTTGCCTTCATATCTCTATGAACGATTCTGTATCTTGAGTCCTGATGGAGATACAGTAATCCTCGAGCAATGCCTTCTATGATACAGTATCGTGCTTGCCAATCAAGCAGGATACTGTTGGTTTTTTCTGTTGACATGCAAATACATGTTTTCCTCTGGGAATATTATCAGCGAATATTCAAGGTCGGAAAAGAAAGGTTGAGAGGTTACCAAATAGGAAGTAGTCCAAGCTCTTATTTGCCATATATTCATATACAAGTATCCTTTCTTGTCCACTGATGCTGTAGCCGAGAAGCCGAACAAGGTTCCTATGTTGGAGTTTAGCTATTAACATAACCTCATTCCTGAACTCATCGATACCCTGTACCGATGTTTTCGAAAGTGTTTTTACAGCTATTTCTTGTCCATCCTCGAGCTTACCCTGTAATTGAAGGAAATAGTTTCAAACTTAGACATAGAGTAGCAGGACATCACGATGTTCAAATTGCCATAGTTTTTCGTTGTTTTTTACTTTAAATGCTAGTCTTAACTTGTAATTTCCCTATACAAGTAACCTAGTAAGTTAGTTACTCCATATGAAGTCGTGAGCTTCCATTCGATCGAATATATAGATTTGCATTTGTATGGGTTGAAATTCATCGATCTGAGTTCTACCTTGTATACCGGTCCAAAGCCACCCTCGCCAAGCTTATTGTTGATGGAGAAACCATCAGTGGCAGCCGCAATTGTTGTCAGATCAAATATCGGCAGTTCCAAGTCATCATCGTGACTACTTCCCTCGTAGCGGCGGGGGTTGCTGCGTGAGCCGCCACTCCATTTACTCGATCCTGCAGTCATACAAGTCAGAATAACATCCATAAATACCACTTTTCCTTTTTTTCCCCAGGTATGCTTGATGGAATGTCATGTTACTCATGTTATATACTCAAATACACGGGATGCTACCTGTTTTTGGTGCTAGCTTCATCTTTCTTGACCAGAAGAAAAATCCAGCAAGTGCTACAAGCAATGCCAGTGCGGAGATGCTGGCAACAACTGCGATCACTGTGCGTGTCTTGTTTGATTTGGTTGTTGAACCTGCGTAAGACCTCGTGATGGTTAGATTTGATGATGAATATGCCTTGACCTTCATCTGGAGGAATCAGGAATGTGCATGTGCACTCATCAGTAGCCCAAGAAATGCTACATGATGCTCTTGCCAAATACGTCCGAACCTTTCATGAGCTGCAACCTGAGGATGGGCTTTCTCCCGGAAGAATGGTGAATTGGTGGCAACACACTGCTAAAGCTTCATAGTTTGATTGGCGATGCTTGGAAACTGTTGCTTTAATGAAAACACGGCCCGATGCTGATGCTATTTGGTGAGAAATGTGGTTGTTGGCTTATTGGCTAAGTAACGCATGGAAAGAATTAAGCGGGTGTCATCGTCGACACCGGCGGAGCTACATGTAATCAGCCGGGTGCACAGGCACTCTGTTACCTTTTTTGTACCTTAAAATTAGCCAAAAATCACTCTATACACCCCTGTAATCCATGATTAGTGCACCCTGGTGAGCTAAATCAGTACATATTACATGTTAGTACACCCTGATTGAATTTGCTCTTGCTCTGCCACTGAGATCGTAGAAGGCAGGACATAGGACATTCCCAGGTAAGCATCTGATACTCTTATTAGCTTTGGCCCAAAGCAGAGTGGTCCCACCCACATTTCTTGGTTGGGGGCGCCCTGACCTACCCAAATCTCCGCTTGCCATGCAAACAGTGTGTCACGAAGCCTCTGGCTATTCGCACGAGCTTTGCTGTGATGAACATGTATCAGTATTTAGTAGTGCAGGCATACTGGGGCAGTGGCTAGCTGGAGATGTCGCGCTTGGTTAGCTCGCCGGGGTCGTCACTTCTATTGACGGCGACGTGGATCGGGGTTGAGCCGTGCATGATCTCTGCTGGAAAGGTTGAAAGACGCTGGCCGGGCGGCATGACTTGCATTGTAAGCAGTAGTGCACCACCGCCCATTGTGGTATTTAGGCTTCGTGGAGCCTGATTTTTAAAATTCAATATCACCATTTAAATGCTTCAAAATAATCTAAACAAAACTCCTGGATGTAGACTATGTCGAACTCTACCCAGTATGCAAAAAAACAACTTTATAAGATCTGTCAATTAACAATCGGCATCTTATCACTATAGCCGTCCACCATGTCGATCCCCCTTTATCAGCCCCACGAAATTTCACCTGCCAAATGATACGATGCCCTCTCATG
The DNA here is from genome assembly GCA_026929855.1 of Poa annua. NCBI lineage: Eukaryota > Viridiplantae > Streptophyta > Magnoliopsida > Poales > Poaceae > Poa > Poa annua. Next base: position 115,174,402 of record CM049428.1, on the reverse strand, counting down.
TGTCTATTTTCCTCTACTAAGGTCATGCGACGCTAGTCTAATCGACATCAGGCATATGCCCAACAACGTAAAATCAAATGCCTCTGATTCCTCCAACGGAATGGGAAATCTCGTCGCATTCCCCATGTCTCCTTTCGCCTAGCTATTCCATTGGTGGAGCAACGACATGCCTAACCATTGATCATGGAGAGTGCACGTAGAAGCTCGATAGGAACCTCACAAAACTAGTTGTGGTTCTTGAAGCAGTCGGCGCCACCAGCCAATCAGCTTGGCTGCCAAGCATGCAAGCATTCAGACGCGCTGCCGGCCTCTGATACTCAAAAGAAACGGGTAAACCTTGACGATCAATGATCAAGTGAGAACATGTGATGTGGTCTATACCCCCAGGCTCTTTTTACCTACATTCAGTTAGAAATCTAGACCGTGTATGAGGTGAGAGGCAAGGTGGATGAGTGGTGATCTAATCTATACCGTAGTACATTGCATAATTGAGCTTTTAATTTGTTGCGACGTGCAAACCTAAAGTTTACTCCTTTTCGGATGAGTGCATGGCCCTGCTTTTGGATGTAAAGAACTCGGGACCGATACGCTGTGGTCACTATCGAGCTTAAAATGCTTTTTTTTCACTTCCTTTTCTCTCTAGCAACATCTGTTTTCCACTAAACAAAGAAGCAGCATCGAGTTTCCTTTCAAGAAAACGAAAATGATAGGACGAGCTAAAGAATGAAAAGGCTATCTATTATGTTCTTCTACCGATTTACTGAATATTAGGTTTTGCAGTAGCACAGTGACACACTAGCAAGGCAACAGAGAGTATGCGTACCAAGATCGGCGTCGGCGAGGCGGACGTATAGTTCCTGTCCGAAGTCCAGGTAGACGCGCAGGTCGGTGAGCGCCGAGGTCCACATGACGCAGCCCTCGCCGTTGCCCCGGCGGTCGTCGCTGACATTGCCGCTGGCGTACGCCGTGCAGGAGCAGTTCCTCAGGCACGCCTGCCGGCACTGCTCCAGGGTGAGCCCCATGTCCAGCACGCTCCGCGCCGTGTCGGGCACCTTGGCGTGCCTCACCGTGACGAACCCGTCGGCGGCGGCGCTGCTGCTGCCGTTACTGCCGCCGCAGCCGAGCGGCGTCGCCCGCACGCACCCGTCCCGGCCGTCCCGCAGCGCCCACGCCGCCGGCGACCTGGGGACGAAGCCGGGCAGGCAGGAGCAGACGGGCATGCTGTTGGTGTCGCACACGCCGTTGGGCCCGCACGGCGACACGGCGTCGCACTGGTCCTTGGGCGCGTACCAGTACAGGTTCCACGTCCCGGACGCCGGCACCCACGTCGACCGCTGCAGCAGCCCGTTGCTCCCCGTGCTGTTCAGCCCCAGCCTCGAGATGATCGACTCATTGTGCACCTAAGCATAGGCAATATATGTCGTGAACTCAGTAGCACATAAGCAATACATTTCTTTAGAAACCGAAGCATAGGCAATTGACTGGCTGAGTTCTCATAAGTGTACGTACATGAAAGCTGTATGTGACCTCCTCGGCGTTGTTAATGAAGCTGAAGCTGAAGTCATTGTAGGTGACGGTGTCCGGCACGCCGGTGAACTGGACGCCGTCCCAGGGTCCGGATCGCCAGGCCACTTCATCGCCGTTCCAGATGAACACCTGGGGGTCGCCTGACGTGACCATGGCCATGACCACGGGGCCCGGCGAGGGGTCAGACGGGCTCTTCCACGCAGTCAGCGTTCTGTTCCGCCCTGTCACCAGGTCAACCCCCAGCTTCATGTCCGGGAGCAGCGTGTCCGTCGGGTAGTCGAACCCCTGCCATGCCACGGCGCCGCCGCCTAAGTCCGCGAGCACAAGGTTGCCGTTGTCCAGGATCCGCGCCGTGGGGCTCGCCGGCGCCGATGCTGGCTTGACGGACCAAACGACGATCGAGTCGTTCGACGCAATGGCGAGCGTGCCGGTGGCGGACACGGAGAGCGTGGCGCCCGGGTTGGCCGCTACGTCGCCTGGGATCGGGTGCTCGCGGTTCGCCACCCACACCACCGTGCGCACGGAGACCTTGCTGTACCAGACCCCGACGTAGGTGCTGTTGCCGCCCGGCGGGGTGAAGAATCCCAGCACGAACTTGCCGTCGGGCCCCGAGAGCAGCGTCTCGTTCACGGCGAGCGGGCGGCCCGGCGTGATGCTGTCCCTTGCAGTAGCATAGCATGCCGTGGCCACGAGAACGAGGGGAAGGAGGAGGTAGCAAGCGAATGGCGCCATTGCTCTGAAGTCTGAACGAGTGGTGCTACCACGTCGCTGTGAGTTGTGCGCTGGCGTTCTGGAGTCTGGACGGGAGCTGCAGGATAGGATGGTGGTGGAGGATTGTTGCATGTTATGGAGTGGAGCCTGGGACAGGGACTCGATTTATAGGGAACCAGAGAGCTCCTCTCCACGCTCTCTAATTTCTGACACTTTTACAGGAATCAGGTATTAAGTTAGCTCCATTCACTAATCACTACTCCATCCGTTCCTGTATGTAAGGCGTATAGTTTTTTAGAAAAAAAAATCCAAAATATAGTGTTTATTATGATTTATGAATAATTTTACACATCAAAAAATGAGTTCCAATCTCGGACGTAGGGATTTTACAGATTGTTTTCATTTAGTGGCTATGAGGGAGTCCTCTCTTCCAAAAAAAAATCAGAAACAATGAGTCCATCATATCTTAAATACTCATCTCTTAATATTCGTGCAGAAAACTATAGACCTTACATACAGAAACGGAGGGAGTATTATCTTTTGACTTCTCAAACAAAGCTCCTATTAATTCATTTTTAAGCGTAAATAACTTTGTTAAAACAAAATTTGAAACGGCAAAAAGCTTTACCGTTTATATTGATATATATAGGAGAAGCAAACATAGAAGCGGAGAACAGTTTTGGTTAGTAGGATTATATGAACCCACTACCTAAAAATCGTATTTCAAAATGTAAAAAAAAACTTTTCAGGTGTACATCTAAATATTTTATGTTCATACATGAAGTTTCCGAGAAAAATGACATTTTCTACGGGCTATGTAAACAAAATCCTAGTGGTACATAATGAGCTTGTACGAGACTTTTTTTTTGTCTTTTTGCAAAGCCCATAAAAAATGTTGACTCTTTTACGAAATAGTTGTTTGGCTATGTGCCTTCAAGAGAAGTATAGTGTACTCCCTCCGTTTCATGTTAGATGACTTCTTTTCATCAAAAAGTGGATGTATCTAACTTATAGCACATCTAGATACATTCACTTTTGTCCAAATAGAAGTCATCTATTTTAAAACGGAGTGAGTATAATGCTGTTTTTGAGCGATCAACGGCGGGCCCAAAAGGACCGGCCTGAACCATTTTCCACTAAACCATCTCGTACAGAAAATAAAACAGCAGGAAGTATAAAAAACTAAAACCAAGCTAAAAACCGAAGGAGAAATTACAAAAAAAAGGGGGGAAGGGGTGGATATACAGGTACAATGCTGTTCAAATGTTTATAATGTAGTAAATTAGTTCATGCATCACTTTGACCATCTGAAAGGTGCCTGAAACTCTCCCCGAGGTAGTACTTCGAAAGATGGGTGCACCTCCTAGGCTTGATGCTCCGGTCATAACACCACAAGAACTGGTGGCCTGTGGAGGGAGCAGAGCCTTGCAGGCAAACCTGTCGACATCTTCTTCAGCACTGGAACCCAGGGTGGTGGGCAGGAGACTACAGCGTAAGTCCCAATCCACATCGTTGTGTTTAACTTTTGAAGCCTCGTACTGAAAGATCATCACAAAATCTCCTTGTTACAATTTCTATTTTGGGGTATTTACCTCAGGCTGACAACAACCCAGTTGACTCACCATGGCATGGTGCTTGTGCCTGGCGGGTACACCTTTGGTGCCAAGCTGTTTGACATGGAGAAATTTCAGGGTGGCAGCCCATATGGTGCATGCACATTTGCCGCTGATGGTGTCCGTCTGAGATGGAGCTGGAGCACGCCTTCCACCAAGGCCAGTACTTTACAGGTAACACGAAGACACTGAGAGCCTATGCTTGATCTTGTCAATGCACGTATCGTAAATTAGGAAAAAGTCTAATTTGAACCTTAAACTCGTACGGGAAAGCTAAATCAAACCCTCAACTCCTGATCCCCGAAATCAGCACTCTCAACTGTTAGATCCCGGTCTAATTCAAACCCTGATGACGATTCTCAGGGGAAAACGCTAACGTGGCAGTGGTCAACCGGGATTGTTGTCAGTTGTGGGCTAGGAAGCGGTTTGTTGACCGGGCGCGACATAACCGTTGGGTCTTAGGGTGGAGAGGCAGAAGTGGGGAACGAAATTAGGGTTCTTATCCTACAGGCGGAGAGGTGATTGGCGATTTCTCACCGGCGTGTGGACGGCGGCGGCTGGTGGCGGTGCAATGTCGTGGTCTTCCGGTGCTTCCTCTGCTCCAGGGTTCCGTAGAGCTTCTGGAAGGGGTGATGCGGAAGCGAGGTCGCCTGTGCGGTATCGCGAGGGCGCGATGGATTATGAGCCGGCGAGGCTTTGCAACTGCAATCCAAGGCGGAAGGCGCCGCGCTGGATTTCGTGGAGCCGCATGAATCCAGGGCGTAGGTACTATGCGTGCGTGGATGCACTTGTGAGGCTTTCTTCCTCCTCGATTTTGAGTTGTTTTCTTTGTTCTTTTGGAGTCCCTTTGTTGATTCTTTCCATTTTTGGTCAATCGAATAGCATGGCGGGTGTGGATACGTTGAATGGCATGATGATTCTTTGCCAAAGTTCTTTAGCGATTTGATTGGAGGCCTGAGAGATGAAGTGTGGAGGCTGAGGGGAGGATCTGCGGGTCGGACAGAGATAAAAATGAAGCTGAAGCAGGTAGAGATATGGTTCAGTGTCTGCAAGATCAGTTGAAGCTGAAGACTGAAGAAGTAGATGCAATGAAAAAGAAATACATGAGCATGCTGTTTTTTTTTTCATTGTATTTGTGCTAGGTTTGGTGCTAGGCAAATTATTCCTGATGTGAGATGTGAGTGGCAGTGCTATGTTCTAGATGATGTGTACTGGTTTAAGTTATGTTCTGGTATGTAAAACTCAAATAATGTGTACTGGATATGTTTAATATGAATCAGTTGTGGTAGTGCTTTAATATGAGTGAGTTCTGGCATTTGATCCAGTTTCAAATTTGATAGGAACATACATACATAAGGATACCAAGAACCAACAGGAACATAACACCATCAAATATTACATAGATAATAATTCAGTACCAACAGGAACATAGTACCATGTAACATTACATACTGACCAAAAGCATTGCATACTGCAGTACCAACTGACCAAAAGCATGGACACTAGATAGTTTAGGTTTCAGCGACCACAATCATAGACATTACACAGGACCAAATGCACTACTTGTTGCCACTGCAATTGAAGTAGGCATAAGATGGAATTGAAGTAATAGATCTACGTCGATTGAATGATCCTCTTGCAGTTGTCGATGCACCACGAACACCAGCAGATGCAGTGGAAGGCCTGCTTGCTCCAGGAGGTGCAGATGGAGCCCTTCTTGTTGCAGGAATACTACCAGGTGCTGGTTGTGTTGTTGCAGAGGTGTTTCTTGGAGGTTTAAATTTTTTGGAGGCTTTACTCACAGGAGCTGTTGTAGTTGCCTGAGAACTGGATGCTCCAGTAGCTGCAGCATTTGTCTGGTGATGTGCACAGCAAGTTAAATTGATGTTCAACGAGTGAAAATGATATGAGACAAATAAAATAGATGCATATCAACTCAAATGATCTATATCAACTATAAATACCTCAGTTATGTTCCTTTTTTTGTAGTCTTTGTGAGATGGACATTTTTCTTGCGTTTTTCTGTATTATTGGCACAACTTGTCTTTTTGTGGCTTGCAGTGCCACATATCCCACAGACTATAACAGTACCATGCTTGCTCATCTTCTTACCAACTGGCTTCTCATGTTCTTCTCTTTTCCTAGCATTTTTCTTTGGCCTTCCTGGCATTCTTACATAACCAGGTGCTTGTGGCCTTGGATTCTCGGACACTGGCCACATCTCCTCACCCTCAACAGGTTCCAAGCAATGCTCATATATTTGCTTAAACACGACAATGCTATAGCACGGAGCAATATAGTCATCAACCTGCTTGCCACACTTGTAAATTGCTGTGATGGCATGAGAGCAAGGAATCCCTGCCAATCGGAAATATCCAGAGGAACAAGTTCTCTTCTCTAGAATAACCTCCTTCCTGTTATCAACTTGACTTCAAAGCCATCCTTGCCATTCCATAGTACCTCCATGAACTGTGTTCTTGCAATGCTGGCCTTCAACTTCTTAAATATGCCTGAGCATATTTTTCCTTGGAATTTCTCTCCTTTGGCTCTCTGTTCTTGAATTCTTGTAAAGATTTTCTTTCTGATTTTTTCTTGCATGGAAATGAGATGGTAGAATCTTGCATCCACTATTGCATGATTGAAAGACTCACATAGGTTATTGTCCACTGACTCATAGTGTGAACCAACAGGAAAATAAGCTCTTGCCCAATGGGTTGGATCATTTCTCATTATATCTTTTGCTCCCTCTGGTGTTTCTTGTGCTAACTTTGCTTTGTAGTAATTGAAATCTTGGACGTTTGATGCCTTGGCAACAGCCCATAATTTTTTCTACCACTCATGTGCCCTATGCTTCTTTCTCCAGTTGGCATATATATGTCGAGCACACATTCTGTGCTCTGCTTTAGGAAGATAGTCACTCATGGCATTAATCAACCCTTTTTGTTGATCTGAGATGAACACCCAACCATCTCCATTGTCATTAATATCAAGATACTTAATTAACACACCAATAAACCATTTCCATGATGCATTTGTCTCCTGCTCAACCACTGCCCATGCCACTGGATACATTTGGTCGTTAGCATCCCTAGCAATAGCACAAAGAAGCTCACCCTTGACAACACCTTTGAAGAAACAACCATCTAGTCCTATCACCTTTCTGCAGCCAGCTTGAACCCTAACTTCAATGCATTGAAGCAAACATAGAAGCTCTGAAATATATGCTGGTGCATGTTAGTAGGATCCAAACAAACTGCAACTGTACTACCAGGGTGTTCGATAGAAATTTGTACGTGTACGGCTCGAAGTCTTATTTGATCGGTCACCTAGACTGCCTAAGCTATTCAGCTGATCTACTATATGTATGGATAGTGTGATTGTTATTTTTGCAGAAATACTCACGTACATGTGCCAGCCTGCGGAGAGCAAACCACGTGCCATACGACGAACATGATCGACCCGGCCGCGTATACCATGTGTATTTGTACCGTATTTGTTTGGTCGGCCGGCCGGAAATAGTCACGTATGGACGTGATAAGGATCGAACAATAAGTTTTATTTTGTAGGGAGTTGATCACATACGTGTAGAAAATATACAAGATTCTAGAAGATGGAGAGATAAAAGATTTAAACATCAACGGTGCAAGATAACTTGCGGCGAACGAAAGAAAGAAAAGGGAAAGGATCAAGAAGTTGTTGCTATTTTCGTGGCGACATCCTGATCTTGTACGACGGGGCTGCCTATAAAGATAGAGCTCCTCGGCGCATACTGGGGAGGGGAAAAAGGAGCCGGAGGCTGGAGGCTGATCGCATCTCTCGATCACTCTCGCACGGCCGAAAAGCTAGAATACACAAACACATCCGATCCAATCTCTTAGGAGCACATCCAGTACTAGGCGAAATCCATCCGGAGGAACGATATGGACACCACCGTCAAGGCTATGGACATGAAGAACGTCTGCTCCAATGGTGAAGAACACGCTTAATTATTTTCTTCCCTTTTCTGTACAGCTAGCATATGGAACAATGGAGTGGTGTCAATATCGTCGGAGTATTCGAGCTCACGAACGCACAACCCGACTGCAAACATATCGTCACGATAATCGAGTTCGCCAACGTCAGCAACCAGTCGCGAAAGGTGTTGTCTTTGCATAACTCATGCCTCGCTTGCCGGAAGATCGAGACGACGAAGACGACGTTACCAAGCAAGCGACGGCCGCCTAACTCTAACTCTCCAGCATGTAGACGTTCGTCGAAAGGCCAGAGTCGACCAAGGAGGTGTCGTCGTTAATATGCAGCTCAACATGGCGTACAGGTCCTCGACAATGTTCCGCGACGGCAAAGACACCCGGCGATAGTGGCCGGACGCGAGCCGCTAGACTCTGATGACGTGGAGTTCACCAATACATGCTAGCCCCAACAAGTCAAAACATGCTACATGTCTGCTACAACCCACGTCCGTGCATGGCCCATGCACACGCTTAGATTATGTTGTCTCTTTTGCAGCTCAACAAGTGGCAGCGGAAATTGCACTTTGGCGTTACTTGCAGCGGCGTTCCTCGTTACGACGTACAGCAGTAGTGGAACATCTCGGTGTACAGGACGGCGTCCGCGGCGGCGCGTCATCGGCATTATCCAGTCATATTATTACTTTATCATTTCACAGGTCTATGCGACGGCGTCTCCAGCTACGCTGACTGCCGTATACTCGGCGTTAGGCTGAAGTCGAGGCGTCGACCATATCGGCCACGCCAATTTGAGCGACAGTTGGTTTTATACCGACGTCGGTCTCCAAACCACATACTCTCGCGAGGCTTACCCTTTGCACACCCCGACAAAAGTTGTTAGTCGTTTAGAAGTCCAAGTCAGACCGACTGCATCATGTTTCTTCCACAACAATCATCTACACCGCTCAAGACCGATGAGGCGTGACGGTGAAGGCGGGCGAGGCCAAAACAAAGGCCACGCTTTTGGCGGCACGTGTACCGACGAGGACACGAGTTTTTGCCGCTGCCCATACACTTCATATAATTTTGCATGCAGGACGTGAAGCGAAGACGACGACGACCACACAGCTTAATCGGAGGTGTCTCGCGGTGTAACCCGTGAGAGTAATTAAGCGCCCCGTGAACCAGGAGACCGCAATCGCCCAAGTCATATCTGCCACACTAGCAGGCCATGGAGGGTATATTGTAAAGGGAACATGTACTTTTGTTTCTCCATCGAGAGATTAATAAAATGCAAGGTTCCCTATATTTTCATTTGTGTACATAGTACACTGGCACGCCCGCACTACTTTATTTTCCCCGGCGCGTAGAAAGATGATAAACTACCGTATCGTGTAGTTTATTATTTTTCGGGTCAAACACAGGGTTACTTCTAAGAAGCTCTAGCTGATAATCAAAAACCGTGGGGTGTACTCATTCTTCATGCCACATAACAGTTTGTCCATGACCACTTTCTTTGCATGCTTACACTTAGAGGTAGAAACATCAGCGAAAAGATCTTGGAGCACTTTAGCCTTCATGCTCTCAATCTTCCACATTGGATTTGCAAGAATAAAGTGTTCATACCTCTGTGCAATAAACTTTGAAGTCACAAGCTTATTATCTCTGTTTTGGGCACATCTATGGTCATCATCGAAGGTAAGAACTTGGAACCTGCTTGTCCTAGAATTCTTTGCTGCATAAAGTAACCAAGGACAGTTTACCCAACCACACACTGCTCTGACTCTATATGCCTCTGATTTCTTGAACTCAATACTCCTCTTTGTCACTATCCCATATCTCTTTAGAGCTTTCACTAGTTGGTTTTTGCTTCTAAACACCATTGACAACTCAAACTTGGGAACTTCTGTGTCATTGTTAAATCTGGGATATTTACTTTTCCTTATAACCACTTTGCCTTCTGAATCTTCATCATAAGAGTAGTCTTCGTCAGACGAATCATAATTCCAGTCCTTCTCCTCTCCCTCTATTTGTTCTTCCATGTTTGCAATCAAATCAATTGGTACCGCTTCATTTCTGTCTCTTCCAATCCAACTTCTTGTGTCTCTCATCTTTTTTTAAAATTTCCTAGCATGCCTTCTCAGCTCTACCACTTCTGAATCTTCTCCACTGTCCTCACTATGTGCCATGTACTCAGGGTCACTGTTTGATGAATCTTCAGTGTCACTTCCAACAACAGGAACTATAGGAAGCACAGGTAGTTGCTGCTGATCATCAACAGGTGGTTGGCTTGGATTGCAAACCTGAGAAGCTACATCCACCTAAATAAATGATGCATTTCTTCTTGAACTGCTGCACTTAACTAGGCTGCTAATGATTTGAGTAATACAACCTATATCATCTGGAACCAACACATGCTCCACCTCATCTGATAAGTGAACAATCTCATCTTCAGCATTTATCACACTGTCAGGTTGGTCATCTGATAAGTGAACAATCTCATCTTCAAAGTCGCTACAACTGATGTTGTCCTCACTATCTTCCTCCCCATTGTATTCAACATATATATCTGCCACTTCTCCCACTGTAATGTAATCTGCCATTTGAACACACTTGATGTCATCGTTCAAAAACATCAGACCATCTTTCAATTCTGTCCTCGGAATATGGAAATAATATTTCATTGATGCCTTCAGCTCGATATGATCCTTCAGAAATCCTTTCACCTCCTGCAAAGACAACTTGTCCCTCTCAATCTCTGACATTGCTTCATTGCCACCCACAAAGTCCATGGTCGGACCAATGCGGATGAACTCGCCTCCCACATGAAATCGGACAATCAAAATCTCTGTCGGGTCCATTCTTCAACTGAAAATAAAGCAATAATATCACTATCAGGCACCAATCGATACCCTCCATCCATGAAAAAGAGTATCTTGTAGACAACAAAAACCCTAGTTCATGTCACCGAAAAATCAATCTTTTCCCCACAAACCCTAGACCGAATCAGATCGATATGGGTGTGAAATGGTTCCCAGAGGAGCGCGATGATGGGAACATACCTTTGCCCGCTGCGCGCCGTCAAATGCTCGCCGAATCGTCGAGGATGCCGCCGATCAACCGCCCGTCGCCATTGCCGTCGCGGGAGCAGAGGAGAATGCCAGGGGACATCACCTGAACGAGTTTGACGATTGGGATATCTAGCTGGGCCGGGCCGCTTTCTTCCCACGCGGAAATAACCCTTCCTGTACTCAATCCCTTCCCTTGCCACGTCGGCAATCCCGGTTTGGGAATCGTCATCAGGGTTTGAATTAGACCGGGATCTAACAGTTGAGAGTGCTGATTTCGGGGATCAAGAGTTGAGGGTTCGATTTAGCTTCCCCGTACGAGTTTAAGGTTCAAATTGGACTTTTTCCCGTAAATTAATACTTACAGTTTCACCGTATCGTCAATGGCATTTCATGTTCTTTTGTGGTGTTTAGAATATTTTTTGACATGGTGGTGTTTAGAAATTGGTATATGGCTATATGGAACATATGATTCCGCGTGTTTGACGAATTAGTTTTAGTTTGTACTTGAATTGTGCCTTCCATATATACTGATACTCGAAAGGTTATTTTCACTGTCACTCCTGAGCATAGCACTGATGTTCTGTCTTAGGATCCCTCATAAACGGTTTTGTCTTAGGCCAACCTACATTTCAGTCTAATCACATTTAGTTGGTATTCTTCTTGATGTCATATGATTTGCATCTGGGGAATCCCGCTCTTCCACGAAGACTGTAGTGCTAGCTTGAACATGCTAGTCTATTCAGGGTTTAGGTTTTCGTACCTTTTCAATGTGTGCATAGAAGATCAAGTTAACCAGGCACGATTGAGCAAAATCACGTTACTCTTCAGGTCGTAGGATATAAAAATAAAATAACACCCATAACTCAAGATTTGCATATCGGTGTCGTTTTCTTTCCTCAAATTCGCATGTCCTCTTAAAAGTCTTACACGTGCCTGTAAAAAAACTGCATACATATGAGAATTTTGGATCCTCTTGTTTGGCCAATGACTGGAGATTAACTGGGCCAACTTTTCCGCGTTTCTTTAAGCCCAACCTAGAGTTACCCAGAAATGCCCATAAGGCCATCTCAGCTAGTCTCTCAGCTTTCTCTTGTTTCAATACTGCGGAGGGCCTTGTGCCATTGGGCTGCCCTGGCCCTTGTGCCATTGATCTGAAGTGACTGTGACCTCACCATGACGTTGAAGTGAAGTCACCATCTACGAAGCACCGATACGTCAGGCTGCCGTATCGCCGTATAAAACGTCACCCGATACGTCGATACGCCTTCGATACGCGTATCGCTAGCGTATCCCCTTTTTTCGAATAAAAAATAAAGACAATTAATCCGATACGCCGCCGTCCCGGCGGCGACACGGCCGGCGATACGGGAGAGCGCAGCGCCCGTGTATACTAACCCTAACCCTAGCGGCCCAGCGTCCTCTCTTTCTATCCATTCTTTTCCACGCTCAGCCGCCGCCGACTGGACTCGCACGAGCAGCCGCCCTGATTCGGTCCGCCAACGGACGGAATCGCTCCGCCGCCGACCGGAATCGCTCCATCTCCATCTCCGCCTGGGCTCACCTCTGCCGCCGCCCGTAGCCAGCAGCAAGGTAATGCTTCCGCCCTGCTTTGGTCCGTTTTGGTGTATGCTCCGCTGGATTTGCTTGCTGTTTTGCTGCTGCTTGCTGAGTGCTGAGTGCTGATGCTTTGATTCTAGCCGCCTGGATTGTCCTTTCCGCCGCCTGGATGGGTGGATTCGCCCCTCTCCCCATCACTGCCAGCAGCCCAGCAAGGTACCTGCTCTGCTTGCTCTCCTGATCTTGCTTGCTCGTTGCTCCATCTTGCCTTCTTGCTTGCTCTGCTGGACTGCTGCCGTGGGTTGATGTGTTGAACTTTTGATTGTTGTGATAAAAGTTAGCCAGGCAGCTATACAAGAGTCAAGGCACATCTTCTTCAGCGAAAGATAACTGGTGTTGAGACTTTGCTTAATGTGGAGACGGAATAGGAAGTGGGAAGCATACTGATCATTTGGTAAGCATGCTACAAGCCAACATCTTTGTTGTTTCTTTTTTTTCTCAAATTCTAATAAGAGCCTATGATCTATTTGCAAGTTATCCTTGGAGTGTAGACGTTGATGATCATTGATTCAGTCATTAAGGACTTGCAAAGCAAACAAACAGGGCAGTATTTTGATCTCATCTCATACATTGAATTATTCTTGTCTTTATTACATGGCATTTTATTAATTATATATATACTTGCCGTATCGCTGTATTGCTGTTTTCTGAAATTGCCGTCTTGCGTATCGCCGTATCCGTCTTGCCGTATCGGTGCTTCGTAGGTCACCATCGCCTAGCTCCCTATAAATGAAAAAGAAAACTAGAGACGGCTCCACGGTTCACCCTACAGGCTACAGAAGTACAACCACACACATCTCTAGACTCTAGTGCACTGAAGTTGACTATGAAAATAGAAAGCATGAACTGCTACGAGCCTACGATTAAGGCTTCTATATTCTTTTGCGTTTTGGCGTTGGCACTCAACACTCAACAGCCTGCTACTGCTGTGTGTTGGGACTTGGGATGCAGGTTGAGTTCACGCATTTCCTCTGGATATGTTCATTGCTCCTGCTCTTTTTGCTGCCGAACACCTTGATTAGCACATGGTGGAAACTAGTAATACTACCAGGGAATCAAAAACCACAATCACAATCTTAAAACACCGATTGAGCTCCCGCGCGTGCCGTCTCGGTTCTGACGCGTGCACGGCCGCACCAGATTGTGGGAAGCTAGCGGACGAGAGATGGAGAGAAAGAGAGATGGCCATGGACTTGTTCATGATTCAGTTCAGTCGCGTCCAGGGTTCCAGGCAGCCATACCGCATCCTGACTCTGTAGAATTTGCATGCGGCGCCATCTTCTCGTCAGAAAGGCACCGAGGCGGCAGGAAGAAAACGTAGATCCCGCTTACTTTGACGACTGGCCAGAGCCCATCGATCAGCTGCCCGCCAGCACCCTTTCGCTCCCAAATGTTTTCCACTGTATATTAGATTAGTCATAGTGGGCAGTATCATAGAGTGGTATGTGTTACTATCTCAATAGTGGAAAGTATCATAGGAGTAGTATCATATAATCATGCATTTATTAGATTATAGACTCATTTTATCTCGAAACCCGCTAGTCTTACCAGCACTTCCCTTGGAAATGGAGAACTCACTGAAAGTAAGGCGTGCAAAGCTCATGTCAGGTTACAGTTCACAAGAAGGTTGCAGGGTCCAGGACTCCAGGGTGACGTTAAGCTCTCATTGGTCGATCTTCTGTTTTTCATTTGTTTGTGATCACTCCAGGATGCGCAAGACTGCTTCGGAAATTTAAGCTGCTTTGCACTGTCTTCACCGCGCGTGCAAGTTTGCTATCGAGGGGATCACTGTCACTGCTTGCTAGCTCGGTGTACTATGAAGTACTAGTATGAACGGTCGATGAATGCCAAAAATCTAATTGTTCCGGATGTTTTGGCCCGAAGGTCATGTCTTTAATTATAGTCATTTTGACCTTTTTTGTAAAAACCACTCCCACCATTTTACAATATAAGATGTTTTAGCTTTTTCATATGTTGTTTACATTCAGACTAAGATAACTGTACAAATACATCAACACATGTACAGACACATGTGTATATATGTGAATGTGAAAAGGGCTAAAACATCCTATATTGTGAAACGCTCTGTGCCCGTTGCATACGCTCTGTGCAACAATTTCATATCGAGAGCTAGTCGCGACCTCAGTGATGCATAGAATAAAAAAGAAAAACTTTGTAGCGATCAACAACTCGCAAAGCTTTTGTGGGTCTGCTGCCCCAGAAAGCTCACCCCACTTCGGTTCAGCGCCAATAGCTTGGTTCATTCCTTCGCCAAGATTTTCTCTAAATTGTTAGCCACCCGGTTGCGTTGTGTCCCCTCATCTGTTGCATCATCACCACGGTGCAGAATGCCTCTCTCCAATCTGGTAGCATCCATGAAACTTCTTTGTTACTGAAATTTGGCGTGATCGATCCACGGAGAGATGAAGCCTTCATTCCTCGTAAAATTACGCTTGACCAACATTTAATTCAGTTTCCTAGGACTACATCCTCGTAAAATTATGCTTGATCAATATTTAATAATCACAAGTATCTCAAAAGTAGTTCTAAAGTACAAAATGCAGGTAGGCATATGCACTTTCTAGTAATTTGTCCATTTTATCACGTCCACTATAAGCGTTGGAAAGCACATTATGTATGAGAGCATAATATTGAGGGCAATAATTTCAATGTCTGGCGGACATCCTTTTAATTTATTCGTTTAGTGTCAATTTTTGAACATACCTGGCTTTACGAGATGACTGAAAATTATTAATTTAATACTCTGTTGACAATCCATTTCTTAAACTTGTATTCTCCATAGATGAGTGTCGGTACGTAGTATATAGTATTTAAGTTTTTACTGCACTTTGTTGCTTTGGTTTGATGATCGTAAATATGCATACATATCATAAATAAATAGGAATTGGAGACCATGTTGATTCCATCGTTTCATAACTTTCACATGCAAAATTTCTACTATATGATTATATTTCTTTAAATGACTATGTAAATCTTTCTATCCATAGATGGCCCTTCACCCTGAATAATATAAATGTAATCCATTTTTTTAAAAAAACGCCCAACACATTAATTCCACACTCAAGACTGTCAGACACAAACACAACACTTCCACTAGCATTCTTATTTGCAATGGTTGTGTATGTATGAGTATAGATCTATGCCATCCAGTAGAGAACCTCAAACCATTCTCTTTTGCACCTGCCCAACATTTGAATATTGATGTTAGCCTGTCTTTGAAGTTCAGCCTCTATAATTTCCCCTTTCCCCGTTGTCAAGTATCTTTTGATTGCTTCATTGCTTGTATGATTATCCCTTGCTTTTCTTCACAGACTTGCTACTAAAATTATGTTTGAGGATAACCGCTTACATGCATATCTTAGTACTCGAGCATTAGCAATACGTGAATTTGCTTTGCTTTAGCATCAGTGCTGTCTTTGTTTTGTAATCTGTACATGTACAAATATCTTAGCACGTGTACACGCAAACAGCAAATTATTCCCTAAAAAGTACTACCTATATCTCTCTACCTAAATGTGCCTCCAAATGTTGGGTACCAGAATTCCGGCACCGTCTCGCTTGCAACCGTGTATGTCGTTGCAACCGGCACAAGGCACAGGCCTCGACTTCGGAGATCCTTCTTTGTCTCGCCACTGCCGTCCTTTGCATTATCGGAACCCTAATTAGGACAAAAAGAAATGCCATTAGCAAATGCATTCGGACAGTAAGAGAAACATAAGATGCATGGATCAAGTAGATGAAACTTAATTTGTTACCTTCTGCTGGAACTGCTGTACTGAGTTCACATTCTTCAAGTACGGGTACGTCAGAGACTGCAGGGGTTCAATGACGAGTACATTAATTAGCAAAATTTGAGAATGAACAAGATATATAGGTCGATCGATGATTCGACGTAGCAAATTAAAGTAACAGGCGTGTGAATTCGGACACTCACCGCAACTTGGTCATGGAGGAACTTGATGTATTCGTTGGCCTCGTGAAGAACCGATGCTGTATCGGTCTAATATAAGTGCGAGGATACCAACGATAAGTTAGGTCATTATCGATCTCAGAGGAGTTTAGTACGAGAGCACTTGTTCTCTCCGATAATTGGGACGGCGGTGAGGAAATATAGGAGGATGATTCAGAGCAGAGAGAACTAATACCTTTCCAAAAGGCGAGACTAGTTGCTGGAGCGCAGTGATTCTGTCCCCTAGCTTCTCTTTCCTCACCTGCAGCACAAAAGCAAAACACAAAAGAAAATTTTATGCAATCCAAAAGCCATCATCCATCGATGCTCACAAAAGAAAAACACCTGCCATCGATCGAAGCAACATAAAGAGATCCCAAGTGCAGAAGGATCAAAAGAAAAATATCTGGATCATGTCGTACCTTAAACGTGGGCAAAGACGATGGTGCCTCGATCCGTGGCCTTTTCCCTGCGGCCGGGCTGTAGGACTCACTTTTCCTCGCCGCCGGTGAGCAAGCGTGTTCGGAAGACTGCAGGAGAAGCTGAGGTTATGCACATCTTGAGTTCTTGACGAAACCCTAGCTATATATGGAGGCTGGTGGTCAGGCAGGCCAGCCACTCATATGTTGGCTTCGTGCGCTTACCTCCACCATGAGATGATTGGAGTTAGAGCTGTAGCTGGTCTTGGGCTGTAGAGCTTGCAAGAGAAGCTGTGACGATACAGCGGCGCTACCGAAAGGCATGTAGCTGCCGGACCCTGACAAGTACTGCAGTTGGGAGTCACCGCCTTGCATCTGCATCCCGGCCGACGACTGGCACTCCCCGAACGTCGGAACGTTATGCAGGGCCGCCACCGGCGCCGCAGCGTTGTCGAACATGCCTTGCAACGCCGCCGTGCCGTACGGAGATGACGCTGCAGGCGCCTGGTCGAGCGAGCCGAAGCCGTGGCCCATATCCCTGAATGGGTTGTTCATCACCGTCTCGATGGCCGCCGGCTGATGAGCTCGAAATAAGGGCCTTGCAGTCGTTGACGCCACCATGTCGTCTTGAAGCACGGCGTCGCTTCTCCCGCTCCTGAACACAATCATATGCAAGAACGTTTTAGCCACCTGCAAGGGCGCCTAGAAACATATATAGCTATCTATATATGTGGAAGATGGAAGTGGACTTACAAGAAGGCGTGCGTCCAGTCCATGCGTGGATCGCCAAGGGAGGAGGCGGCATCAGATGAAGGCTGGTGAGAGGTGGTGCTGCTCCTTCGGGGATCCTGGAAGGTTATTGAGCTCGTGGACTCCACGCCGGGGGACGTCCAGCCGCATGCGGCGGCATGACCGGTGTCCATGAGTCGCGGGGCGGAGCATGCCGATGTGCCGTGGTTCCTCTGAGAAGCACTCCACCACTCGTCGGCCATGGAGAATTGGAGATGAAAGAGTCGATCTCACTGCCTCTTGTTGATGCTGTGTACTTCTGTTTCGCTTGAGGTGTAGAAGTAGGATGGATGGAACACGAGGTGAAAGGAGAAGGGGAATCTAGGTATATATGAGGGGTGCACTGTGGTATGGGGCTGTAGCATCATTGCATCAAAACTAGTGGACTTGCCCGGGGCAGGCTGACCACTGAAAGGAGACAAAAGAGGGTCGCTATTAGTCATCAGGGTCCTTTTTTTCTCCTTTATTTCCATGCATGTGAGAATAATTTCGTCAATTCGATCATCAAATAGGCGGCCCTATCTTATTTTTTGACACACAGAGTTGGTAGCAATATGCACATACATGACACACCACCAAAAGCACGGATCCACAAGCGTCCAACATAATGACAAAGCTTTAAGAATAAGGTCAGCACAGACGTCCTAGACAGAAATATCGCCCTGAAAAATTAGGGATAACATGTTTTTCATGTTGCGTGTAAAATATTGCAGTTTATAGTAAGACACAAAAACCTCGGGATCGATCCAACGTGGGATGTGTTATAGACACTGTGTTACACTTCATCGAAAAAGACTCTGTGTTACTGCGTTATAAAACTATTTGCCGACCTTTTCATTTTGGATGGCCTCAACCTGAGTTGACTCTTTTAGTGAAAAGGGCAAGGCTAAAGTGTATAAACCCGCATGAGGCGCATGTCTTGTCTATGTATTGGCCAAATTGGCAACCACATATTATAGGTTTTATTACATTACATAATATCCTAATATGTGTCATGTTCTTGCTGAACATGGTGGATCGTATCCCGGCATCACAGATGAAAATCCCCGAGATAGACCTATGGTTTCCCTCGTCACCATCGCGTTGTTGTTGTCTGTTGATCAAAATTCATTGAGATAAAAGCTAACCTGGGACGAGCGAAGCTAGTGGTATGAGTCATTTCTGGGTCGGCTTAAAGTCGACCTAGGGTTATACCGCTGTATATACATCTTGTAAGCCGTCGGTTGGGATAAGTCACAAGTTGTAAATCCCTCGTGTTTGTAACCTCACCCGATCATAGTGAAGATTTGCTGGCTGGCGCCCGTGGTATTTTCTCTTCCGATGCCAAAATAGTTTTCCATGGTAAAATGTTGTGTCCCCGTTGTGTTTTGATCTTGCTTTTCTTCATCATTTTATTTGCCTATCGTTTATAACACGCACATGTGGCATTTCTTTCTTGAATGACTAGTCTAGGACTTGTGTATTACTCTTTTGTTACTAGTTTTACCATAGAGTTAGTGATTATGGTGGTGTTATTGTCGCAAGGAACACAACCTCGGGTTTTCTCTTCCTGGCTGGATTTGCTCTGTGGTTAGATTTCGAATTACGAATAATATATAGCTTTGTGCATCAATCAATGCAAAAATCAGGAGGTTTCCTTCTTTCGGAAACTAGAAAAAGTGCACATGCAACCGCACGTCTATAAAATATAAATCTTATTTCTAGTCTCTAGTGAGATCTTTTTTGTTGCTGGAACAATATATTTCATGACTAAACAGTAGATGACGAAAAAAAACTAGAATATGAAATATTGATAGCCAGAGTCCTAAATGTTTGACTCCATGCAAAAACAAAAAAGGTTTGACTACACATATTTCAAATACACCTATTCTATTTTGTGAAAAGAACATTCACGAACTTTTGTTCCGATGTGCTTCATTCTGCCTTAATTTCGTACCAGATTTTAGTGGAAAAACTGAATATATGTAGAATTTTATTGAACCACGTAATATCATTTGTTTATAATCATGCATGCATGGTGGATACGATGATCATTGACGCCTCGAGTGAATATACTCATAAACAGAAACTTTCCACAAAATTGCATTTCGGCGACCCCTGTACCCACTCGGCAGCGTGCAAGTTATGTAGTGCACCATGCGTGACTATCGTAACGTGGTGTTTTTTAGAACGAAAATATATCATCCTCCTGGCCTCTACAATCTACATCATGTGTTCGATATGTGGCAAATATCAGAACTAAGTGCGTCAACATGTAAGTCACGCATGCATGTATTCCATAACCATAGTACGATAGATGATCTGTTGATCAGGTCTAGATTCCAAAGTCCAGGATGATTATTTCTCCAAAACATGATCAAAAGCGAATGTATCAATTGTGGGATGTGTTCTACAGCTGGTTGTTCACAACTTCACATCACTTGGAGAGAATTATCTTTTGGACTCATTGACCCTAGCTAGCTCGCTAGCGCGCGAGGTTGACTGATTCGTATTTGCTTGGGTACAAAGGGGCATGATATCGCTGCTTTATATAATGTAAAAAAGCACGAATGGGATGGTTAACTCAGTCATGGCCTCATTTCGTGCTTACCACAAACCATCCGCAATTCTACAGGTATTGAGTTTCTTAAAAAAAAACTACAGGTATTGAGCTTACTTGACATAAATAAGAAGCTACTCCTTGCTTTAGATGTAGTCGTGAGATACAGAGTCACGCTATAGCTAGCTCATGAAGCAGGACATGCTCGACCGTCCCTAGAAGATTAACCTACTCCCTCTATTCGGAAAAGGTTGTCGTTATAATGGATTTTTCTAGCACTAAAATATGTCTAGATACATCTATTTTAGGCATTCCCGGCTTGGCAGGGAACGGTGGGCGTAGGCCGTAGGTATGGTCCGGTGTCCTTCGGCAGGGCGCCGACGGGTGACAGGCATGGCGTAGTGCTGCTCCGGTGGCTGGCGGGGCCAGATCTGAAGACCCCACCTCCACCAGGCCTGATCTGACCCGTGCCATCGACAGTCGTGGCTGGCGGGTTGTGGTGCTGGTGGTGTAGAAGGAGACCGGGATAAATCTCGACGGCGGCGGTGTCCCCTTCTTGGACGTGCTAGATAGGTACTCCTCTCTCCCCACCCCTCCCACCCCTCCCATGTTGGTCTCCGGGGGTGAAAATCCCAACTTTGTTGGGCGGCGGCACCATGGGTGTGCGTCGTAACCTTCTTGGAGGCGCTGCTTTGCGAGCCATGGGGGTGTGTAGGTTCTGCCGGCATGAAGTAGACGGGTGGACTGCGGCTATGTCTTGTGGCTGTCTGACGGCGTTCATGGTGGATTTAGCTCTCAGGTTGCTCTGTGCCCGCCTCTCGCCTGTGATGTTCGGCGGTCCAATGGAGGGTTCCTCTCTACCGGTTACAGTCGTGGTGTGCCCTAAGAGCTGAAGCTTCTTCATGTGGATCCTTTACAACACTGTCGACGCTAGTTGCTGGCGCTCAACGACATTGCTTCATCTTATTCGACGCTCAAAGCTTTCTTCTCCTATGTAGTGGAACATGTGATCATTAGCAATGTGGCGGTGTTTGTTTGCTTGTTCTCGCAGGGTAGCCGCGTTCGGAGTCTCCCGCGATGCCTTGTGTTTATATTCTTACCCAGTCTCAGAGTAAGTATGTCCACCTGCCGAGGTGCGGTGTCCTCCGTTTTAGGGAAGGGGGCAGGGGTCCCCTTTCGAAGGTGGATTGTTGTGGGTGTTGTTGCTACAAGCTTCTCTGGAGTAGGTGATGGCATGCTCTTCCTTCTCTAGCTAGGTAAACATCCGCGCAGGAGGGTTTCGAGATCAACAAGTTGTGCTTCACTGTCTTTTTCTCTGATGTTTATAAACTCTACCGTATGGAGCTTTATTAATTTAATGCTAAGTGTTTAATGCATGTTATCTACAAAGAGTCAAAATAAAAAGTGTGTATTATAAGTATGATTGAGGAGCTGTCAAAACTATACTCATATATCAGTATTAATCTATAAAATCACTACATGTGTAGATATGTTCAACTTCAGCCTTGTGCGCCATTAAAATAGTTCATTTAACTAACTAAGATTCATTCTTCTCAAACGAGGATTTGATTTTGTTGTTGGGACACTTAAAAATATTCCCGAGGTATTGCTTCATCAAGAGGCGACCTCCATTGGACCACAGTACGAGCTAAAGAAGGGGACCTTGAAGACATCATGTCATGTTGCCTTCAAAACGGAGATGTAGATCGATTGCTAGCTTTGTACAAGTCATTCTTCACATGGAGCAAGGGCATTAGCCGGAATATTTACCGGCCAAACTACTCGTGTAGATTTCATCATCGATGGACATGTGATGCGTAGGGTGGTGATGTCGTGGCGGCATCAATGAAAGGACTACACTTTGTAGACGGGTTAACTGAAGATGGCGGTAGCCACTTCCAGAACGTGCACACGAGGTATTATCTCTGGATATAACCGACGAGCCCGAGATAGCTATGGTCGGACATAAAGCTACTTTTTTAAATCTATATTGTTGTGCTAGTGAGTGGTGTTGTCAGGCAGCTTCGACATGTAATTTTGTTGCAAGGCTTGTTGCCAATCTTTGTTAAAATAAATAAATAAATGAAAGTCATATGCATCTCTCTTCGATCCGGTGTAACTCCTCGTTTTGCAAAAATAAATAAAAGATTCACCATTGATATGCACTTCAATATTCGTGTAGTTTAATAAGTATAGTAGAATTTATTTTGTTTGTAACAAGGTTGAAAATGCTATTTTAAAGGTTATACGCATATGGACTAGCGAGTGGTGCTATCTTCTTCCTCAGGCACTACGGGACTAACAGGCCAGCCCGACGGCATTTGCCGTCGGGCTCACGCTAAAAACCGTCGGCGTACACGACGGTGGCCGTCGGGCTAAGGCCGTCGGCGTGTAATCCATCGGGCTCACGATGTTGCCGTTGGCGTCGCAAATACCGTCGGGCTCATAGTGAGCCCGACGGTATAACCGTCGGCCTTACAACTAGGATGCTTACAGCAATGCCGTCGGGCTCATAGATGGCTCTACCAATTTTTTTTTTCAAAATTTTTTTTCCAACTTTTTTATTATTATTTTAACTCCAATTTAGTCATATATTTAATCTCATATCACACACTTAATCATAATTTTAGCTCAAACTATCCACTCACACACTTAATCATAATCTTAGCTCAAACTATCCACACACACTTAATCATAATCTTAACTCAAACTATTCATCCTTAGTCAAACTTTCCAGAAGGACACCATCTTTAGAGTGCTCCATGCCAAGCACGCTTAACTATTGAGTTCTATTCAAATGAGAGTCCGGTTGAGATGTCATACCTTGTTGCTATTAGTATGATAACAATCACATTAACCCTTATCTGAGATATTATACGTTTTAATCTTTAAAATTTCAAAAAAATGATTTGAATGAACAAAATAACTATGTTTAATAATACTTGAATAATAATAATAATCAATTATTTTATTTTTGTTTTGTCTTTTCCATTTAATAAGAAATAATTCATATCTTCATATTGATATATCAGAATTTAATAAATAAAATATCTATGTCGATCATAAAAATGAGAGGAATCCAAATATGACATCCATGCCATCATTTTCATAATGAATGATGTCTTTTAAAACAAACAAGAACCAACATAAATCAGCATAAAGTAAATTAAAGAGGCGAATTTACATAGAAAGTAAGGAAAATCCTCATATTAAGTTATTATCCATAAAATATGTTCTACTCTTTTTGAAAATTAAATGGGTGTCATTTTGGATCATAATTTATGTACTTGCTTCACAAAAAAAGTCATTTCTGACACTTAAAAAATGGAAAATGATATTTCTAAAAAGAATTTTGAAAATCGCTTCGGTGACGTTGTTTCCCATACCATGACACACATATGTGCTGAATATGGGCACTTTATCACAAACTATGACATGATAATGGTCATACATTGGTCATTTGTCTTGAAACCTATGCATATTTATAGATGTTTGACATTTTTATGAAGTTTCGTTTTGAAAAGTTTGCCAAAAATCAAGTTTATCATTTTTTTCTATTAACTAGTACACGTAAAAGGACTCCATGCCAAAGGGTTTCTTTTTTGAGTACTTTTTCATATTTTTCCATTTCTTTCAAAAAACGGTCAAAATGGAGAGCATGGCTATTCATCAAAAGTGGTCGAATTTTTCAAAACTATTGACAGTTCTATGTTGCAACCACTACTTGTGTACCTTAAAATTATTTTTGTAAGAACTTCAGAGCAAACTATCACACAGTTATAGTTCAAATTTGAATTACTTCTGAAAAATTGACATAAAGTCAATTAAAGAGGCGAATTTAGATAGAAAGTAAGGAAAATCCTCATATTCAGATATTATCCATAAAATTTGTTCTACTCTTTGTGAAAATTAAATGGGTGTCATTTTGGACCATAATTTATGTACTTGCTTCAAAAAAAAGTCATTTCTGACACTTAAAAAATGGAAAATGATATTTCTAAAAAGAATTTTGATAATCGCTTCGGTGACGTTGTTTCCCATACCATGACACACATATGTGCTGAATATGGGCACTTTATCACAAACTATGACATGATAATGGTCATACATTGGTCATTTGTCTTGAAACCTATGCATGTTTATAGATGTTTGACATTTTTGTGAAGTTTCATTTTGAAAAGTTTGCCAAAAATCAAGTTTATCATTTTTCCTATTAACTAGTACACGTAAAAGGACTCCATGCCAAAGGGTTTCTTTTTTTGAGTACTTTTTCATATTTTTCCATTTCTTTCAAAAAACGGTCAAAATGGAGAGTATGGCTATTCATCAAAAGTGGTCGAATTTTTCAAAACTATTGACGGTTATATGTTGTAACCACTACTTGTGTACCTTAAAATTATTTTTATAAGAACTTCAGAGCAAACTATCACACAGTTGTAGTTCAAATTTGAATTACTTCCAGAAAATTGACATAAAGTCAATTAAAGAGGCGAATTTAGATAGAAAGTAAGAAAAATCCTCATATTCAGATATTATCCATAAAATTTGTTCTACTCTTTGTGAAAATTAAATGGGTGTCATTTTGGACCATATTTTATGTACTTGCTTCACAAAAAAAGTCATTTTTCACACTTAAAAAATGGAAAATGATATTTCTAAAAAGAATTTTGAAAATAGCTTCGGCGACGTTGTTTTACATATCATGGCACACATATGTGCTGATTATGAGCACTTTATCACAAACTATGACATAATAATGGTCACACATATGTGTTAAAACTATTGCATATTTGTACATGATTGATATTTTTTGTAAAGTTTGGTTTTAAAAAGTTGTCAAAACTCAAGCTTATCATTTTTCTGAAAACTAGTACACGTAAAAGACTTCATGCTAAAGGGTTTCCTTTTTTAGTTATTTTTCATATTTTTTGAGAAAAACTAAAAAACTGTATAGTGAGCCCAACGGTAATACCGTTGGGCTTACAATGTGATTAGACTTCATGCCACCGTCGGGCTCACTTAATAGACGCCGACGGTACTGCGAGCCCGACGGTGGCCGTCGGCCTTACAACTAGGACGCCGACGGTTTTTTCATTTCATCGGTTTCACGTTGTGACGCCGACGGCCCCCGTCGGCGTTGAAATGGCCGTCGGGCTGGGCTGTGTTTCCCGTAGTGAGGGCCAACAAACACTTACAAATTCTAGGTATATCCGTCTCGGAGCCAATCGTTTGGGATACTTCATACTTAAAAGTTGAGGATTGTCGACTTATTAGAAAGCTAAAAGTATAGTTTATATACATATTTGAAAAGTTGGGGGCCCGGAGAAAAACTTAAGAATTTGAATCTTTCATTATTTGGAAAGTTGATAAACTGTGGGTAGTTGAGAAACTGTGAAAAGTCTGATATTGGCAATAATTGACAGACCTACAAACTATTATATCCCAAAAAAATAAATTATGAATCAAATGTAAGTAGGAAATTCGAGCACTTTTACGGTATCAATATTCATACATATTACTTATTTATTTTTTCGACAAAGATGGATACTTTATGTATGAGAGTTATGGATTTGATCCCTTCCTGGTTAAATGGCTCGAACGGTATAACTACAGTACCAGTTACAAATTTGTCCAATAAACCAGGAAATATCACCTTTGATCAACAAGGAAAGCAGGATATACTTCTTTCCGTTTCCACTCTTCCCGCTCCCCTCTCTCTCGATCAAAAGCATAACCGCCCATATTTCTACGAGTAAAGCGACCATAATCCGTGAACGCTTTACCTATATAGTACTGCTGCCTGCAATCAAATAATCTTTGAGGAGCCAGCTGCAGCTTTCGTGCCGCAAGCTTGATAAACTTTCTTGCTCTGATATGACAATTGACATTATGTTTGAGCAAGGCCAGGAATTGAGGCCCTTGTCTTGAGGTGCAGAAAGACGGTTGAGATTTGGGCCATGGATCCATCCTGTTCGGCCCCTCACTTTGAGCTACAGACAAATGCAAGAAAACAACAAAAGGGATGTTCCCGAGCTGCCTCATGATCTAGTTTATGCATCGAGGCCTCGACTTTTTCTTGCCACTGGAGCCCTGCACAAGTTGCGCAGTTATCAAGACCTTGATGATTGGGTTCCTTTTTCGTTGCACTTTGTCATTGTTTTCCAAGTTTTCGTACTGTTGTTTGCGAAGGAAGAAAATTTTATAGCAAGCCCTATGTTCCCCTTAGGAGCTGGAGCCGAGCTAAAATGCTAAATAATACTAGTATAATTTGTTCGGTTCATATGTTAGCAGCGTATATCACTATATCGCTAATTTGACATATTTCTAAATCGTTAATTTAACCAAGGTAATGTAAGATATTTATTGTAAATATGTATCATTTGGAATTTGAGACATTCTGTTTTGAAATGTTTAGCTTATGTGTTATACAATTGATATTACAAAACGATATACCAATACATGTAGGACCCATAATGAGTAGTGGTTCCAACAAGGAGTAAAATCATCTCCACCGGCGCTACCAATAAAGAGTCCACCACCACATGTGTCGGATATTCTCTATTTGGAGCGCCATCAAACATCGACGTCCTATTGGAATTGCCCGCACCGAAGGCTCCCAATAAACTCTCAATTTTATTGAATTTCGCAAAATTGACGGTCAATTTAAGTTTCGTCCTCAAAAGCACTGCCATGCCCGAGGATCATATTATAAATATCAAATGCATAGAAATCATATTGTTGGCGCCTCCTCCGTTCTGATCATACGTGCCTCCGGTGTGAACTCCCACGTTGTGTCTAGTGTTTGCTCTCACATAGATGCGTTGTAGATGAATCATATACCAAACCCTCACGAGCGGTGTCAACGACGAGATGTTGGTGGTAAAAATCTTGATTTGTTTTCATCTATTTGACCACGGATTTAGAAGCCTCTGAGAGCGCGTAGACTCTTTCTGTGTCGACGACGGTAAGAGTCGCTTGGGTCTTCTCTTTCTCAACGATGAGCTTCTCTTTCTCGGCATGTGCTTTGCCATGAAGGACAACCATCTTTGTTTTAATTAAAGTGCTTGCATTTTGCATCGACATAGATGTGACCCCGGCGAGACACTTGTCAATGGTTGCTCTTGCACCGAAACCGATGAGGATGTCGTATGCCTATTGGCCTTGCATTCTTGTTTCTAATCAGGCGTCCCTTCATGAAACCGGCATATGTAGTGATCGACCCGACCCACCCATACTCTTTCGTCGGTTGGAGATCATTCGGGTTTCTTCCAACTTCTTCCAACTTTGAATCCATGTGAAGTAATGCATGAATTTGAAGTATGTGTCGTCGTTGTTGCCTCAGTAGAACCTTAGCGCATCCTTCAACTAAGCAAGTTCTACGCTGTTGTGCGATCGGCGGGAAGCGAGTTGCCCGATCTGCCGGCGACGGCGACGTCACGCCGACGACGAGCCCACCGTGTTGTGAGCTGGGGCCGTCCCGGCGCACGCGCGTGCCCCGGCCGGACCCGGGCAAGGGCCCGCCGGCTTGGGGTTGCCGTCCCATCGAGGCCTCCTGCAGGGCCACGGACCCAAAAGCGACGACTGCGCCTACACACATGGTCATCTCCGCGAGCGAGCGCGCGCCATTGCTGTACCTCCGGATCCTTTCGATTGAACGATCGGCGTATGCACGTACGCTCGCCGTCCAGCCCGCGTGCGATGCCGCCCACTATCTCTTGCCAGGCGCATCTTCTGCACCTTGAGCTGGGGTCCATAGCTGAAGAGGCATTTTTTTTCTTGGCTCCGGGTGGCCTGAGTCCTGAGTCCGTAAAAAGATACTCTACAAGGACTAGTAGACGTTTACGGTGCCTGTCAGAGTGTTATTTTCTTCGAGATGCTGCATGCCTGCCTGTTTCGATCGGTTCAGTTCATCTCTGATACAGCCATGCTTATAAATCGCAAAAGCTAACACGTAGCACAACCATCATGTACTGTTTGACCTAGATATCGGCAGGCTATGGCCACCCGTGAGTACGGATCAAAGCAAGATAATGAAGCCAAGGAAAGGTCAATCCCTGCTGCAAATCTGGATGGGTTTGGTTCCGTTCCCGAACCGGAGTGGATCCAACGAACTCGATTTTCCAACCGCAGACACCGGCCGGCTTCTTAATCACAGCATAAACAACCTAGCTATAAGCTATGATCGACTAAACGGCATGCAGCATCTCAGTGAGCCAGCGCCGGGCCAAGAGCAATGCGGCCGCGAAAGCTACCTGAACCCGCTGACTGAAACGCTACCAAATCACCTTTTAATTTGGCTTCAGTCCAGGACATTACACTAACACTAACCGAACAAAACAAAGCCAAGCTCGATCCCTCGGAGCTGCTGGCTGGCTACGGAGTTGAAAACCGCCGCATGCAGCAAGACATCGTTGTCAAGGAAGGAAGACAAAAAGAGAAGATATGTAGGCTCCGATCGAAATTCCTGCTACTCCGATCGAGGAACGGACAGTGTTAGTTAAGGGTAGCTAGGACGCAACTAATGCGAAGCTGCTACCTGCCTTCCCTAAGCTTATAAGAGCTAGCTGTAGAAAACGCTGCTCCGCGCTACGAGCTCGGCACTAGAGATCGCATCGCCGAAAAGTGTTGCCATTTTTATAGTAAGGGAGTTAGTTCGGAGATTTTAGAAATTAGAATCACCTGTCGCCAATGCGTCATGCGTCGGAGCCTGCATGCGACTTGCGAACACCCTTAATTATATCCTGAGCTAGTTAATTACTCCGTTTGATATCCTGGTCGACGGGAGCAATCCAAACCGGTCTTCTTCTCCTATGTCATCATTGGTTTTCTTAGCGATTCTATAAGTCAGTTTAGGAGCTTAGTTTAGGTTATCGGATGTGTGGCGATAGGGTTTGATTGACCTTAAGCTAATTCTGACGGTGCAACTGTACTGTAGCCATCTCGATTCCCTGGAATAGCAGCGATCCTTGTCAGAAAAGAGCCGGCCATCCCTGGTTCCGCTGAGCTAACCATTCGGCTCGCTCTGCACGGAAGCTGGCGAGTATGATCTCCTATCTTGCTCTAGATAGACGAAGCTGATGCGGACTGCAGTTTGTCAACGTAGAACAGGCGTATCAACTAAAGTTTTGATGTCCATTCAGAGGATGCACCTACTTATTCCCGAAGACACTCCTGTAGGCTGTAGTAGCCATTGGGCAATGGCGCAGGTGGATCTGCTCCAGAAATGGGGCTAGAGTTGCACCAGTTAAGTGTGTGACTTCCGTTATTTGCTATGAAATGGATCGTTGCCGTTCGTACTCAGCGCGAGCTGAGGTGTTTAATTACAAGTATCTATGCCTGCCTCACATTTTGAAATCTCACAATTAATTCAAGTAACGGACATTAATTTCTCAAGTCAGGGTAAAAATCCAAAGTCTGTGCTTAATTGGTCGTGCCTGATAGTGATCTTGTAGACATTGTTTTGAGAGCAAGTAGTATATTCAGATGAAAACACAAGGTCTAATCTTAATTGGTTGTGCCTTGCATTGTTCTTCTTGTAGGCATTGCTTTTGAAAAATTGGACATCAGATGTTGTTTTGGTGGTGGTTGTGCGGCTGTTGTAAAGACGGTAACTCTGTAGCGGAACTTTTCTTTCTTATTTTTTCTTCTTTTTGTCTTTTGGCTGTGTGCATCCGCAATAGTTTTAGTTATTGCATTGTTGCAGAGGTTGGGTGCAATTTGTATCTGCATGATATTAATATACATTCTTTATTAAAATAAATGAATATCGTCTCTTTTCAGCTTGCCAGAACAAAACCAAAGGCTGGGGCAATTCCGGGCTGGGTTATCTCATCTTGGGCCGTAGGTTCTCGGCTGCTTCGGGCCTGGGAAATTTAGGCTTGGACCGTGATTGCCCTGAGTGCATAGGCCGTATCTGAGAAGTGACACAAAATCCTGGGGTGTAGAAATGGGTCTACGGCCTCACAATGTATTATATACTAAAAGTAAAATGAGTTAGTTTTTTGAGCCACCACGTTAAGTCACATCATCTAAATTAATTATAGTGGTTAGATCTAAAATAGATGGCTGAGATTTATAAAAAGCTATGTAAACACAACTTTTATGTTAAGAGACGTGACCTCCCTTGGTTTTTTTACTTAAAAGAAGGATCTCATAATTATATATCCGTACCTCACAAAAATAATGTTAGGTACCAAGCGTTGCCGGTGACTTTAGTCCCACCTCGCTAGTGGAAGGAGGCCACACCCAGCTTATAAGGGAGAGTCCCCTCCACCTTTCAGTCCGGGCTTTTGGGATGAATTGAGATTTCTTCTTATAGTTGGGCTGTGTGCGCGGCCGTGGGGCAGGAAACGTCTGAACACGACGTGAGTGTGTGGAGCTGGGCCCGGGACGCTGACAATTGGTATCAGAGCCAACACCGCCATGCCTGCCTGGGGGGCTTCCTAGGGGGGTGGGGTGTTAGGTACCAAGCGTTGCCGGTGACTTTAGTCCCACCTCGCTAGTGGAAGGAGGCCACACCCAGCTTATAAGGGAGAGTCCCCTCCACCTTTCAGTCCGGGCTTTTGAGATGAAGTGGGCTTTCTTCTTATAGTTGGGCTGTGTGCGCGGCCGTGGGACAGGAAACGTCTGAACACGACGTGAGTGTGTGGAGCTGGGACCAGGACGCTGACAAATAAATCAACCCTTGGCCGTACCTACCTGTCCAACATGGTGGCAAAGGAGATATGGACTAGCAAATTACGTACTTGTGCCAAATAAATACACGATGTCTTCGTTCAAAACTTCCGGCGTGGTATACTAGGGTAGCAGACTATCTTGATACGTGACAGTGACAGCTAAAAGAGGAAAAAAACCTGAAACATGGTGACAATGGTATGCACATATCGATCACGGATAATTCAACTGGTTAGTGAGTACGTTCTCTATTTTAATTAGTCTGCTTTTCCAAGTTTAGTTAAAATAAAATTTGTACAAAATAACCAAATATGTAGTTACGATAGTAAGAAATTTATTTAATATGAAAAACCTTTTTGCGATGAATCTAATAATAATGATTTTTTATTGGAATTGCTTTATTAATTATATTTATTTGATCAAGCTTTTTTTTCGACAAAGCACCGGAATGAAGGTTTCCATGACTAAGTACACAGAATTGAAAATTTCCTTCGACAACCATAAGAGCATGCAGAAATTTGGAGTGCTGGAGTTTTAAAATTAATTAAGTCACGACATTAGTCGCACTACATACGTTGTTTCTATTTCTGAGTACACATAAATGACAACTTTTATTCGACTTCCATCAGACCAACACTCCCACAAAACACATAGGAGAAGTAGGAGTTTCGAGTCCGTAAACTTTAATACCAATGAATTAGCAACAAGAGTCACATTATCGATAGGAACGACAAAGCATCAAAACTATCAAAATCGTTGAAGATATAACAATAGGCAACACACTAGCGATGGGAGCATCTCTCACACTGGATTTTTTTTGTTTAACGATACACATAGAGCCAAGTCACCACATATTTTTCACTTGGTATGTTCATATATTTAGTATCCACATGTCGTGTCTTTATAATTTTGGATCCAA
The DNA here is from genome assembly GCA_026929855.1 of Poa annua. Taxonomy (NCBI): domain Eukaryota; kingdom Viridiplantae; phylum Streptophyta; class Magnoliopsida; order Poales; family Poaceae; genus Poa; species Poa annua. The sequence goes on along the minus strand of CM049428.1, from coordinate 115,142,606 downwards.
GGACGTGAAAAGTGTACATGTTATTTTATGAATTATTTGATGGATATGCTTACTTTGTATGGTAAACATATTGGAATGTTTTCTGGGTATCTCTCTCATGTAACGAAATCCACATAAGAGCACATGTCATTCCAATTGTATTAAGAGTTTTAAAATATGCTATCAAGTCGACTAGATGTTTTTCCATAACACGTAAAATACATGTGACACAGATGTGTAGAACCATTGAATGCATATCAAGATATGTTCCGAGTCTAGAATACATGTAGTAGTACTTTTCTAACTCTGACTATTAATGCATAAACATGTTGACGAATATGACTAGCAAAAGTAATTTATCTTTAGAAGTATATTAATATAAAAATCATGGACAACGTTTCATGTTCATGTTTCTAATACATTGTACATTCTGACATAGAGTAAGTAAATGAGAGGAAGAAACATCATACAAGATAATTCTCACTAATGTGACTCATCGATTAACAAGGATAGACCATTTTCTCTTTATTCAACGTTTTTACCAAAGATAACTACTCCCCCTTACTGATCCAACATCGTGTAAGAACTGAGTTCAGTTTACGTATGCAATATTACTTACATGACCAAAAAAAATTAGATTGCCAAAGATGTTACTTCCATACTTGATCTTTTGCTTACCAAAAATTAGGGATGGGTGTAGAACATTTTTTTTATGATATCAATGAAACCTTAATTTTCTTTTGTGAACAATTTCAACCATTGAATGAGGATCATGATAAGTTAATCTTGGAGAACTTAGAATATTACTTCTCTTTCTTTGACTATTAATGTATAAACATGTTAACAAATCAGCCTAGAAAAAGTAATGTATATTAGCATCATATTTATGTGAAAAAAATGATGGCCAACGTTTCACTATGTTTAACAGTTCCAATACTTTGCAAATTGTGACATGGACCGACTAAATGAGAGGAAAAAAACATAGTTACGAGTTAAGTCTCACTCTTTAATGTGGCGTACCTAAAGAAGGATATACCGTTATATCTTAATTTATTGTTTTTATGAAAGATAACTATTCTCCTAAATAGATATATTATCATGCAAAACCTATAGTCCGGTTTACATATACAATATTAGTAACATGGATCATTCAACATATGGCACGATGATATTTGCCAAAAATTTCAAATTACCAAATATGTTACCCGCATATGTGATATTTTGCTTACCAAAAAAGTGGGATAACGCTGGAACAATTTTGTTAATTGTCACATAATGGGAAATAATATAATATAAATGGAACCTTTTTTTTTTTTTAACACTCTGAACCAAAATTGAATGAAGCCCTCGCATTTGCGAGGGCCATCATGCTAGTTTTCATAAAGAAAACAAATTAAGGACCTGGCAAGTCCATAACAGTGTGTCGCACTTGCACCAGTAGCTGATGGGCCAAATGGAGGATACATTTGGATATCTCCATTTACCAGAGAGGCTCAAGGTTTCATCTGGGCTAGGATTAATATTCAGAAATTCCAGCAACTCTAGCCCCATTTCTGTCCCCTCCCCCCACACCCCTAAAGAGCACTGTCAATGAAAAAATAAATTGAAAGCTATATAATGAACTATATTTATGTTTTTATTGGTTCGACCTCTCTAATGTGAGTCACTAGAAGATGATTACATGGCAAGTGAGGATGGCAGAGTACATGACCTTGTGAACTAAAACTAAACTCTCTTCCCCTCATGGGCGCTGTGTATATGTACTCCCACCATCTATTTATACCATGCTATTAAGTTCTTAAAATAAAACCTTATATTTTCCCCTAAATTTCGTCAAAATTAGAATTTCCGACTTAAAATAATCTTGCATGATCTTGTGTACATAGTGAAGAGTTGAAGAGAGTAACAAGTTTTAGAAAATAAATAAATAATATAACTAGCATCTTTAACGATCGAGTAGGAACCTGTGCGACAAAGGCGGCGTCGGTGGCGCCCTTGCTGAAGTGCGGCGGTGGTGCTGGTGCTTTACGGGCTCTTTTTGGCTCAGCCGGGCAAATGAGGGTCTGATTTTCCCTACTGCTGCATGTAGTCGGCTACTGTTGCATCCAGTCGGCCACTACCTTCCGGCGGTGGAGGAAGATCCCTCCCGAGTGTGACTTTGCCGTCGACTCTCGCCGGGATACTTCTACTTGGTTCTCTGACCTCGCAATATTGGTCATTGTGAGATGACAACGATGACTGCAAGATCGAAGTGGTGTGCGTTGGTGGGCGGCAAGATTGGTGAAGCTATACTCAACATCTGGGGATGTGGTTCTTTGGAGGTCGGGACATATCCTTGTCGTCTCGGCACTGACGCGGTGACACTTGCGGGTGTCACGTTCCTTCCTGAAAGGCGTCAGGATAACTCTGTCCCACCCCTCAATATACATGGGAAACCTTAGGACACACCCGGCGGAAACCTTTGAAACTGTTCGGACAGCAACGTCCTCGTCGTCGCTCCCTTTTTAGAGGTGCTGCTTGGTTTGAGGCTCTTCGGAGGGTTAGGAGCGTGGTGGATGTTCTCCGGAGGGCGCATCGGTTGCGAGTCAACTTTTTTTTCGTCGAACCGCCGAGGACGGTTTCGTTTCTCTTCTTTGTTATTTTCTTGTTTCATTTGATCATGATTGAGTTGTTTGCTCCAGCAGTAGCTTTATGATTGTATCGATTGATTGCTATATTAATATCAGGGCGGAATCCTATCTCAACAAAGATGTTTTTGGAACTTTCAGTGTACTCGCTACTTATATCCTCTCTGCAAAGACACATTATTCACCCGGACATTTTCGATCGTTCGCTTCGGCTGGCGTCATATATATTCCTGGCAAAAACGTGGATCACATAATATGGATCACTGAAACCACCAACAAAACCGTGATTGAGTGATGGCGACGACACACGCCTCGATCGATCGGCCATAACCCCGTGTCCTCCGCAAAGAAAGAGAGCGAGCCTGCGCACGCACGTACCGGCACAGTACGCTCAGTTTATCTCCTGTTTTAACTCGAATATCATGCATATCCTTCCTTGATGTCATGAGCTTGCAGCTACGCCTATTTTTGTCGTAGCTAATTTGTTCGCTGTTTGGGAAACAAGACTTATCCGGATCTCATGCATATGATATGCCACCACCTTTCTTCTCTATCCGTCGACTTCTCTCGACTTGACCGTAAAGTTGTGCTGCTGCGCACGACGCACGCCGCACTCTCGGTGCTTGCTCAGTTGCTCTAGCATCCATGCATGGCAGAGGGCCAGAGGTGACCTCTCTAAAGGACATAGATCTTGTTTGACGCGCCACACATGCTATATACCTTTTGTGAACCTTTTCGTTGATGGTATCATATTATTGGAATAATTCTCCATTTTTATGTGGCATACAGCATACTCGAGGTTGCATATCGCAGACGTGTATACCGAATTTATATTAGAAAAAACGAGGGCATGTTTGATTTATGTTTTACTACTAGGCGTACATGGTCCTCGAAACAGGTTTTCGCCCCGCTTTATAAATAAAACCACACCGTTTGAGACCGCTGTTGGGTCAGACAGCACAACGCCCAAAAGAAAAGAAAAGAGAAAAAAAAAGAAAAATGCCGATAACGACGAAAAGACACAGAAAGCAAACTCCACAACCGCTGCGCCCACCGGAGGCCTGCCACCAAGCTCCTAGTGCTCCGGAGCGTCGTTGCCAATCAACACCTTCAGGAAGGAATGCGACGATTACGACGTTGTTGCCAAGGGTTTCCCCCGGTACACGACGGGGAGAGGAAGGGGAACACCGGACGCCCCTCAGGAAGGACTGACGACAACCACAGGCACCATCGCGCCGGAGTCGGACACACTGACTAGGATTTCTCCCGATTCCCCGTCACCCCAGACGCTCCAGAGCACTCCACCAAACCGCCCACCACCCCACGCCACACGATCGCGAAGCCGCTCCTCATGTCTCACCAGGAACAGAGAGGAGCAGCATGCACACTTAAAAAGAAGAGCCGGGACTAGGGCCCACAACACTGCCGACGTGCGGGAGGGACCAATCTCCACTGTCACAGACGGTAACCGACCGGACGTATCACCAGGAACATGCCAGACCCGCAAGCCCGGCCGAGCCTCTCAGCCTCGAGAGGCCCGTGAAGCATCCGCCGTCGCGCTACAGAAGGCACACCGTTGGTGCTGCCGCCCCCAATCCGAGCTGCTCTGCATCTTCAATGTATAGAAGGTCGCACCACCGAGGATTCAGACCGACCCGCCTAAAACCCAGAAGGGCCCAGATCTGGGCCGGGGGCGACGCGTCGGACCACCACCACAACAGACACGGCCCTGACGCCAAAGGGAGGCGCCACTACACTCCGACCAACCTAACCCCCGGGAACCCCAAGGAGGATCAAAGCGTCGCCAGCGGCCGAACAGCACCACCGCTGCACTCCCGACAAGGCCAAAGAGCAACATCGTAGGTTAGGCCAGTCCAGACCCAGGGTGGTCACCGCCACTCAGCCGCCGACAGATCTGGACCCACTGGCCCAAATCCAGCACGCAACACGCTACCGGCCATGCCATGGAACCTCCACAGCAGGCCGAGGCGGCGCGGACACGAGCACCAGGGCAGGGCATGCTGCCGCCGGCAGATCAGGGCCCACCTGGTCCAGATCCGGCCCGCCGCGGGCGCGAACATATTGGCCCAGACCTAGGCCCCACCGAGACCCAGATCTGGCCGCCGTCACCGTCCCATGTAGCTAGAAGCTCCTGCCATAGTAGCCCCGCCGCCAAGCCTCCAACCCCGTCGCCTGCCAAGCCCACCACCGTCCCGCCGGCCGAGAGGCCCCCCGCTGCCAAGCCTCCATCCCCGCCGGCCGCTGTCGCAGCAACGGGCGCGCCAGATCACGTAGAGCCACTCCACCGCCGCCGAAGACGACCGTGCGCCGCGCCCTCTGCTCAGCACGACGACCTCACCGGCCGCGTCGTCCCGCGCCGCCACGAACTCGCGAGGGGAGAGGAGCCCCGCCGCCACCGACGCTGACCGGGCTAAGCCCGGTGGCGCCCTCCGGCGGAGGCGAGGAGGGGGGAGGGAGGAACTAGGGGCGGCGCCGCCAGGGGCTCCCGGTCGCTCGCGGGAGCGACGCGGGATCAGAGCTAGGGTTTTCGGTCGTACCCAAATGTACCGGCTTCCTCCGATCTATGTAAAGCTCAAAGGATTAGACCAACTCTGAGGTTATGAGTTATCAGATCACCCCGACACAGCTTTAAGTACGCACCATCCTTTTTAGCTCGTGCTTGCATGTCATGACCATGACTTCAAGCACCCAGGTACTGTCGAAGGCTAATAAAGTCAAGATGTCATCGACCGATGGATAGCTAGCATAACTTTGAATCCGTTCCCGAATTTGTTTAAGATGTCATTGATATTTTGCAATGATGATACCGTGCTTTGCTTTTCAAACCAAGAGAAAGGATTGAACCAAAAATTCCTTTTCAATATGTCTGAGCTGATGTCGGGCTTGAAATTCAATTGTAAAAAAAGTGAGATATTTAGATTAGAGGAGACAACCTTATTGCTGAATTTTATTCCAATATATTTGGCTGTCAAATTCGCATCTTACCTTGGAACTACTTAGCGGTTCTTGTGAGCTTCAATAGTCTTAAGAATGCTTATTGGAATACACCGATGCAAAATTTGTATGGAATAAGATGTGTGGATTGGGATAAAACATCTTCGGGTTGTAGGTTGATGATTCTTGATGGTTGCTTGGTCTAATATCCTATATATACCATGACTTTGTTCTTGTTCAAGAAAACTTTTATTCATAAGATGGATAAACATAGGAAACGTTTTTCGTGGAATAGTATATCAAGATATGGTACTATATGGTTATATTGTCTTAAGTTACTATATCTAAAATTAAATGTGTGCTTGGTGCTAAAAGACTTGAGAAGAAAAAATATTAGCCTGATGACTAAGTGATGGTGAGAACTTTAGAAATATGATGCCATTTGTTTAAAAAATGTTGAGTGAGGTTAATTTTATAATAAATATGTGGCAACTGTTAAACCTAGCTAGCTAGGTTTGATGATTCACGTATCTGGAACGATAGTTTGAGTGGAAGATATTTTTCTATCCGGGAGAAATTTATCCTTAGATTGATTTTTTGTCAGACAAGAAGCCTAGCTAGGTTAGAAAGCATCCCCTTTGTGACCAGTTCCCTATCCTACATTCTATTTGGCAATCTTGGTAGTGTATTGTTGCTGATGCGGCAACATGCAATTTTTATTTTCCCTTTAGATGTATGTTGCGAGTAAGTTGCTAGCTCAACTAAACTATGAGCATGCGAGAATGAGAGCAATTAACCTTTCTGATAATCCTGATGTTTTGTCTTTTGGTCTCTGAACAAAAATGGGATCTTTAGACTAAATTTCTTAATCAATTGCGCGAAATAGGTACTGTTGGTTTAAACAATAAGTGGATCTGGGAGGCAAAGTTGCATTTCAAATCAAATTTTTCTGGTGAAAATTGTTCAGGAAAGCTGGGCTTACTCGTGATGGTATGAATGTCCAAAAATGGAGTAGTTCTCCTACTGTTCATTTTGTAAGAAAGTTCAGACAGCTGAGCACCCGGCCCTGTTTTTAGATGTATATAGGGAGTATGTTTGGTACTTCGTTGGTCGCTAACTCCGGTGATAGGTCTTTGTTTGGTTCTATTCTTTCTTACCTAGGGGCCGGTATGATTGATATCACTGTGATTTGTTGGGGAATTCAGAGTACACGACTTATATTTAAGAGCACACGATTGTGTTTAGCCTGTGAAATTATATATGTTTATGGCTTCTCTTTGTTGTACTGGGCGGGTTTTTTCAGAAGGATTTAGACAAAGAGGTACTGACGGTGAACGTGGCGAAACTGATGCAATGGCAGGAACGATCTATGCCAATTCAAATGCTGGTCCAAGTGGGATACCACCAATGTCTACCTTGATGATCACTTGATCTTGAAAATTTGCTGGAAATGTCTAGTTTGTCGTATGTGGTTAGATGTGCTATTGCATCTATGTTGATTTAGATAATTAATCTCATATGGAAATTGCCTAATATATCAGTAATCCAAAAACCTTATGTCTTAAGGTAATTTTCTTCACTTGGCTTGACTGCGTTGAATCTGAATCCGCCGTTTACATGGACTAATTTTAAGAGATGGCAGAACAAAACCACCATGTGGCTCACTTCGATGGGTGTGCACGGGGTTGATGAGTATGTGCGTATTCGTGATGCCTGCATTGAGCTTCCCGTTCTTTTGGAAACACAGTAGGGATACAATTGAGAAAGGTTAAGATATCTTACGATTAGGAACGGAGGAAGTAGCTTGGTACGAGAGTGAGGCATGCATATATGCGCGCGCGCATATACATCGAGGACACACATCCCATTCCAGTGGTCGGACGACATGAAGAAATACACGCATTTGCAGTTGTGCGGCAGACCGATTGATGAGAAGCTCGACAAATCGGCCCTAATTAACTCGCAGCAGCATCATCATAAGAGTGGCGACGTCGCGTGCCCACCATTGTCGGTAGATGGCCGGCCCGAAATGCCCACGACACGAGCATAACCATTAGCCGACGTGATTTGCGACCGGCCGATCGATAGCTAGCGGTGCCCGCCTACGTAGTGAACAAGAAGCCATTATATTGGCATACACATATCGAGCCGGGCATTGATGGCGTCACGTCGAAAGGATGCCGCCGGTGCATGCACGGACGGCAGGGCAGCAACGCTGCCTTTTCCCCATCAGCTGATGGCCGGACCACACGGTCGACGGCGACCGCTGTCGGCAGACGGCCCGGGCTGGACGGGACACGGCCATGCAGCGAGACGCCGACGGAACGTGCCGGGGTCGCCGTCGCCGGCATGGTCCTCCGCGACACGGCACGCGGCATGCAATCGATCTGCCGTGTTAGCCGTCCCCGTCCGGCTATGGCGACGGCGACGACACGAACCGCACGGGTAGTACGCTTAACTACATTCTTCTTGTAGCCCTCCCTAGGCGCTGGACCGCAGCGGCGTTGGCTATAGGGTAGGAGGGGACACCGGCACCACGATGGGACGCGCCGCGCGCGAGTTATTGCCGCGGCAGGGGAGCCCCGGCCGTGCGACGGGCGCGGCACTGAGAGCGCGTACGGCCGCGGCAGGGAGTTCTGCGGGCTACATACGTACGTACGGTACCGGGCCGGGGACCGTACCCCGGCGCGGCTTATATAGCCTTGTACTTGCACCGATCTACTTGTACTTATACGTGCTTCTTATACGCGATTCTGACACCGATGGTTCTTAGCGTACGTACGTGTGCTGACTGCGATTTGATATTTGTTTGCTCGCGTATGGAGCCAAGCCAACCGGGATCAGATCGCTACCATGCACTATGTGCTGAACCTATTCTCGATACACAATACGAGATATAAGTTGGAGAAACTCGTTTTTTTTTACCGGGAGAAACTCGTAACTGAGCTAGCGAACCACTTACAGTAGTAGATCGTGGTTCAAGTTCGATACCCTCTAGTAAAATATGGTTTCGATCCAATAGCTTCATATTACATATGATCATTACCTTGAGACTGGATAATAAAGATCGACAACCCAGCCCTAGCAGCCTCCTGGGTCGCCCCTGCCGGTCGACTCCGACGAAGGAGCCTCCCTCGCCGGCATGATCTTGGTCGGTGCCGTCGCCGCTGAAGCCGGCGTTGGCAACGCCCTTCTATCAAGGACGGAGGAGAGGAGAGTGCACGGTGGAGACGGTCCATGGGCAGTAGTGGGCTGGTGGCGGCGGTTCAAGGGCGGTGCGGCGTTAGAGCCAGGGCCTGAAGCCAGAGTGGCGCCTTGGTGGTGAGTGGCGAGCAGCGTCGGCATCGACCTCTGGCAGCACAATGGTGGATCGGATTAGAGCCTTAAGGCTTGATCTAGGCCGTCTTCTGTCATGAACTGTTTGTGGTTGTCTGTTGCAGTCCTCTTCTCTGTTGCTGCTTCGACCATCGGCGTGGGGGCCTGCTGGTGGCTTGAATAAAGGTGGTGGTACTAGGGTTCCTCTTGTGCCAAAACGAGGATTTTCCTTACCCCTGTCATCCTCGATTTGGCCGAAGTGCCGGGTTTCGGAAGACTTCGTCAAGGAACTCCCACCGACGTATTAATCCTACATATTGTTGGATCTGGTGGGATTCGGTCGTGTTTATTGAAATCTCCGTTAAGTATATCATGTTTAAACATCTATAAGTTTCAAGTCATGGCCATGCACAACGCATAGTTTGTGATAAAATTCTCATAATTGATAAATAGGTGTATCTTGGTATAAGAAACAATGGTGTCAAATAGATTTTTAAAATATTTTTATAAATATGAGTTTCCTTTTGCTAAGTGGCAAAAATATAATTTTTTGGGAAGAAAGGAAAAACTTATGGTGCAAAATCATCTAATTTTCACAAAGAGTAGTCCAAATTTGATAGATAATCTCCGCATAAATTTTCTAAATTTCTACCTAATTTTGCCTAGTTAAATGAGTTTATGCTGATTTTTCAAAACTAATCCAAATTTGAACTACACGTGTTTAATAGTTTGGCCTATTTTTAACTGAAAATTATTTTAAGATACACAACTAGTGGTTATATTATAGGAACATTAACACTCTTAGAAAGTTCAACACCTTTTGATGAATAACCATGGTGGCCATTTTAACCGTCTTTTGAAAAAATCAAATAAAGTGAAAAAACCCTAAAGGAACAATATCCTCTGCATGGAGTCCTTTTATGTGTACTAGTTGCTATGAAAACTATAATCTTGGTTTTTGACATTTTTTTCCAAAAAACATTACATTTAAAAGTTTAAAGCCAAATGAACATTTATGCCTATTCCCACGACATAGTTTGTGATAAAGTTATCATATTCAACAAATAGGTACTCTCTCCGGTCGGATAAGATTATGGCGGAAATGTACTACGGTAGTACAAAAGTTCGGCTAGCTCGCGAGAGCCAATACCGATCATATGGAGTATATCTTAGTCTTAGTATAGGAAACAATTGTGCCGAAGAGACTTTTCAAATTATTTTAGAAGTATCATTTTTATGTCCTGAGTGCCAAAAATGACTTTTTGTGAAGCAAGTGTAGAAATGGTGCAAAATGGCACCCATGTAATTTTGACAAATCGTAGTACACATTTTATGGATAATACCAAAGTGTCAAGAATTTCTTGATTTTAACCTACTTTCTCCTAGTTCAATGTGTTTATGTCGATTTTCGGAAAGTAATACGTTTGAACTACAAGTGTTTTCTAGTTAGGTCTAATTTTTTAAAAATCTTTTTAAGGTACGAAACGAGTGGTTATATCACAGAAATGTGGAGAGTTTTATAAAATTCGAAACCTTTTGATGAATAGCCTTCGATGCCATTTCAAAAAACAGTCAAATATAGTGAAAAACCTCAAAAAAATGATGTCCTCTCGCGAGTTGCTATGAGAAATGATAAGCTTGATTTTTTGACAAATTGTTCAAAAAAATTCTTCAAAAAGGTTTATGATGTATAAACAAATTGAAGGAGATATGCCCTAGAGGCAATTAATAAAGTGTATTTCGTTATCATATCTCGTTTGTTCATAATACGTTTTTGTGTCATGCTATAACTGTATTAAGAAGAAACATTTATACACGTGTTATGCGTTAACAACCAGGTCCCTAGTAGTCTCTACTAAGACTAGTTTCATTATGTGATTGATGATTTCCCGATCATGTGACATGGCGTCAGTTGACAATGAAGTCATATCGTTGGTAGAACGATGTGATGCACATACCCATAGTTTGTAGGACGTAGTCATTACGACTTCGACCGTGAGATCAACTCTTATTGTTATTCTCGGAAGATACTTTGATTGCATCAAACGTCATATCTTATATAGTGTGACAAGAAAGGTGTCCCTCTCGCGTATCGGATGGGGGTAGTTGAGACGAGGGGTCAAGAGCGGGATTTTTCAGTCCGTATAGCCAGATAGATACTCTAGGGCCCACTCGGTGAGATTATGTCAAATGAGCTTGCAAGCATGTGACTAGGTCACGGGGACATAAGATCATAGACGAGTAGAAGATAGTGTTGTCGGTAACGAGATCATGCTAGGTATAGAGATATCTATGAACAAGGCTCGGACATGCTAAGTATCGCTATGACACAAGTTTTAAGACTTAAGGTTCAGATTTGATAAATGAGAGTCATTCGTTATATCACAAGGATTGATTCACGGGGTCCAGGCCTACGAGTAAATCATTGATCAGAGAGGAGTCTCGATCATGTCTATTATTATGTCGAACCGCTAGGGTAACACACTTAAGGGGTTTCGACAAGACAACCGGAAAGGAAAGAGATCACCGGGAACGTCCTGGGAATGGTCTGATGGAGATTGGGCAGCGACGAAATAGTTTTCGGAGTGATAATAAATTATATAATATGTAATTAATATTAATAAGTAAAAAAATAGTTAAATACATTTTTATTTATTTATTTTTGAATTTTTAAAGGCTGATTTACCTAAATGGGCCTTTTGGTGGAAAGAAGGCCCATTTATATAGAGGTGCACCCTGATGCTTTCTACAGATGGTGGTGAACCCCAAGAGGAAGGTGTGAAGTAGTGCAGCAGCAAGATTTCACTCAGTTATGAAACCAAGGTTATCGAACCAGTAGGAGATGAGAATTCCCCCGAGGTGTCAACGGCGCCAGAATCCTGATACAACGTAGGAGACGTGGAATCTGCACACAACACAATCAAAGTATTTTACCCCAACTCAGCGATGAGGGTGTCAATCCCACCGGCTTGCTGTAACAAAAGGATTAACTATATCTGTGGAAGAAAGATGTTTGTTTGCAGAAAGTAACAGGTTTGCAGGTGTGGTTTTATCAGATTAATGAGAAGGACCGGGGTCCACAGTTCACTAGTGGTGTCTCTCCATAAATAATAATAACATTCATCCATGCGTGGTAAACAAATTACAGCTAGGCAATTGACATAATAATGATGAGCAACCCAATGCATATACTATGATATGGTGTCTAGTGTGAGATTCATTCGGGCATTACAACAATATACATAGACCGTTCCAACCGCCTCTATGACTAATAATCCAGCTTCCGGTTAGCGTCTGCACCCCTTTCAGTATTAAGTTGCATGCAACAGATTATCGCCTTAAGCACTGTGTGTAAAGTAAGTAAGTAACATCATCCTTAGACAAAATACTATTGTTTTATCCCTAATAGCAACAGTACATCTACAACCTTAGAGCTTTCTGTCACTGCCCCAGATTTAATAGAGACATGAACCTATTATCGAGCATAAATACCCACTCTTGGAGTTACAAGCATATACTTGGCCAGAGCATAAACAAGTAACGAAGAGCATGCAAGATCATTAAATAGCACACACATGATATATTATGAAGCAATAACTTTAGTACTCAATATTTATCGAATCCCAGCAAACACAACATGGAGAATTACATAACGCTGATCTTGATCATGATAGGCAGCTCACAAGACCTAAACATGATAGCACACGAGGAGAAGATAACCATCTAGCTACTGCTATGGACACGTAGTCCAAGGGTAGACTACTCACGCATCAGTCCGGAGGCGGTCATGGCGACGTAGAGGCCTCCGGGGACGATTCCCCCTCCCGACAGGGTGCCGGGGAGCAGTTCTGATCTCTCCCGAAATGGTGGTGACGACGGCGGCGGCTCGAGACCCGTGTTCGAAAAAGTGATTAATCGTACGGAGTTTTTAGGTCAGAGAGGTATTTATGGGCGAAAGACCTAGGTCGCTAGGCGTCCGAAGGCGCCACATCACTTCCTGGCGCGGCCAGGATGGGACCCGCGCCAGCAGGTGGTGTGGGATCCTTACGGCCCTTCTTTGTCTCGTCTTCGGTTCCTCGCGACACAAATATTTCAAAAATAATTCCAGGTTGATTATTTGGCGGATATTTCCTTAAGTAATTTTCGGAAACCAAAAACAGGGAACTGGCACTGTGGCATCTTGTTAATAGGTTAGTCCCAGAAAATGCATAAAACTATATAAAATGCATATAAAACATGTAATAATATGATAGAACATAGCATGGAACATAAGAAATTATGAATACGTTGGAGACGTATCAACATCCCCAAACTTAGATCTACTCGTCCCGAGTAGGCAAGAACGATAAAAGAAGAATAATTTCTGAAGTGACATGCTTAAACACAATCTTGATCATATAATAATGTAATGCATGTAAACTGAGATCAAATGAATAAGGGTTGTAGTTTATATTGATATCAAACGAGTAATGAATAAACAAGTAGGTGAAGCAAGCAAAGCTTTCAATGATATAGTACTAGATAGCAATCAACTGTGCAAAGTAGATATTAATGATGATTTAAGCTTCAAGCACAACAATATAATCATCTAATGCTTCCAACAAACATGGCAACTTAATGAAAAGATCAAGTCAAGTAATAGCAATATGCACGTAGAAGATCAATACATTATTTGTTCAAAAGAAACAAGCAAGCGTTCAACGTTGGTTCCTGGCACCAGGATATTATGGCTAAGAGAATGTTAATGGAGGTTTGGAAGGCCAACGGAAGAAAGGCTCACAAAGCTGTAGATGATCATTAGACAAGCGAAAGTCAAACAATCGAAGCTATGCAAGGAGTAGTGATTGCCATACAACAGATGCACATCGAGCTATAAGTATATGAAAGCTCTCCAATGGAACTAGTGGGGGTGCATCCAACTTGCTTGCTCACGAAGACCTAGAGCACTTTTGAGGAGGCTCATCATTGGAATATACAAGCCAAGTTCTATAGTGTAATGTTCCCCACATAGTTGTGCAACTAAGACATGAAAACTCTCTCATATGGAATAAAGGTGCTAAACATGAGCACAAATGATGATTATAAATGATATGGTGCTATACCATGAACACAAGTGATAACTATAAATGATATGGTGATGTAACATAAGCACAAGTGTGTGATAAAGAATAGTAATGCTGCCCCCTTTTTTCTTTCTTTCTTTTTATGTTTCTCTTTTCGATGGCCTCCATGGCTCTTTTCACTTTTAGTGGCAAGCATCCTAATATGATATATGATATATGACAACACACTAATGATGATAAGACAACATACTGATGATACAAGTAACTAATATGAATGTGTCAGAAGAATACATATGACAACGATGACTCTGCCAGTGTAGCAGGTTATGAAGTGCTCTAGCGTAACATGGGTAAAACCGCAGATCAGCTTTATAGAAACACGCAAAGAAATAAATAAATAATGAATGACAACAAGTCATGTAATGTAAGATGGATGTTGCATGGCAATATATGTCGGAAAAGCTATGGAAATGTTGTAGTAGGTAGGTATGGTGGATGTTTTGAGGAAGATATTTGACTTATGTGTAGGAGAACAAGATGAAGATCTCCCACGAGTTTGGATGTACCCGCGATTAATGCACCAACTCTCAATGTGAGAAAGGGCAAAGCAAAGTACCGAAGAGGCTAGCAATATGTTGGTGGAAGTGCCATGAAAACCGCAGTTTTAGAACTCAAAAGAAAAAAAAAATCCAAATAAAAATATGATCATGCAAGGCATAATGAAAATTATTCCTAGGGGTGCTGTGTGCAAATGAACAAGTCACTGTTGGGGACCCGACCGTAGCGCATAACATAAATTTATTACTGTTCCTTTAGGCAAATAGAAGTCATATACCATTATGCAATCAACTGGAAATTTAAGTGTGACACAGTTTTCAAGTTTCTCTAGACCAACCAATCATTCCACTTTACTAGACCATCATGTTTACCATCAAAACAATATCAATGATTCAAGTAACACAATTTAATAATTTACAAGATTATGAATCATTTAGTTATACCATCTACCACATTTAGCATTTTCTGTTCAACCAAACACCAATCAACTTATTTAAAAGATAGACTCTCCAAGTAATTAAACAATGAGATATGAGAGTATGATATAATAAAGCTAACAACTCTAACTGAAGATGCATGAAAAACAAGATCTAGAGAGCAAACGATAACATGAAAAGAATACTCAACGAATATGAGTGAATAATACGAGTATTCATATGAAAAAGCGGAGCGTGTCTCTCTCCCACACAAAATAATGCTAGGATCCATATTATTCAGAGAATGAAAATGACAAAAACAAATAGACGCTTCAAGATAAGCACATAAGATGTGACGGAATTAAAATTTAGTTTCACTAGAAAGGACCTGCTAGTTTGTCGATGAAGAAGGGGATGCCTTGGGTATCCCCAAGCTTTGACGCATGAGTCTTCTTGAATTATATTTTGGTGAACCACCGGGGAATCCCCAATCTTTGGCTTTACTATCCTCTTGATCACATTATATCATCCTTCTCTCTTGATCCTTAAAAACTTACTCCACACCAAACTTAGAGTAAACTTCATTAAAGGGTTAGTGCGCAAACAATTATGATATTCTGTAGTAACACAATTGCTACCAATGCTACTGAACATTATCTACAAACACTGATACTTAAAAGGATAAAAAGATCTAATCAAAATAGCAAAAGGGGCAGTGCAAAAGAAAATGGCAGAATCTGTCAAAAACAGAACAGTCCGTAAAGACGAATTTTTTCGAATCACTTAACTTGCTCAGATCAGAAAATTAAAGACTAATGAAAGTTGCGAATACATCTGAGAATTGCGCACAAAAAATGGCAGATGTTTCTGACGTTTCAGTGAGGAGTTATGAATTTAACAGTGTACATCACAAATCTGTTTCAGCACAGGAATTGAATTTTAACATCAACTTTTGACTAGACGCTTAACTTGACACAACATTGCAATAAAATTAAGATACAAAGGAGTTGCTACAGAGGTAGGAAAATTCCTTGACACAAGCAAAATAAATTAAAATGACAGGAAATAAAAGTAGGTTGTCTACCATAAGCGCTTTTGTTTAACGCCTTTGAGCTAGACACAAATTAAAACTCAAGTATTATCAAGAGATGAAGCATCAACATCAATAACCTCTTCTAAAACATGGTTGGTTGTAGTATGTGTTTTTGGTATCCATGAGTATGTCCTATTATGTAAACCATCACTTTTAGGCATATTGTAAGGTTTGGGTTTCGGAATATAAATGAACTTTTGCTCCCTTCGTACAAAAGCCTTATCTTTCTTAATTTTAATAGAAGCAAAATTTGAACCTAAAGCCTTATCAATTCTATGATTATGAGTATAAAGGGTGTTGCTAGTTTCTAAAGCAGTGATTCTTCCATTAATATCATTCATAGATTCATTACCCTTGCTAGCATTATCGAGAAAAGTTCTCTCCATAGAATCCAATCTTTTAATAATATCCTGCAAAGTGATCTCAGTTTTAACTTCTTTAGTAAGTGGTGGTGATCCTTCCAAACTTTCAATTAAATTGCAGGGTTTAAAAGTAGGTGTACCAAGAAAATTACCCCCCGTAAAAGTGTCAAGAACATACCTATACCAACTAGAGATACCAACATAAAAATTCCTAAGGAGGATTAAAGTGGAGTGTTTCCTGGTGCATTTTTTATGAGCATCATTTATCCTATACCAAGCATCTTTTAAACTTTCTCCTCCTTGTTGTTTAAACGAACAAATTTCAATTTCAGGACTACCCATTTTCAGTAAATTTAGGACAAACCGAAATAACAAAAGCAACAAAACTAAAAAAAATAGCAAAACCGAAATAACAAAAGTAATGCAAGTAACTAATTTTTTTGTATTTTTGATATTAAGCAAACAAGACAGTAATAAAAATAAACTAAGCATTTAATAAAAAAATAAAAATATTGGAAGCGCGAAAACTCCCCTCGAAGTGAATCTTCAAATCCCCGGCAACGGCACCAGAAAAATTCTTGATGCACATGGTGGGTGTGTTAGCAGCAACTTTCGCTCAGTTATGAAACCAAGGTTATCGAACTAGTAGGAGATGAATGTTCACCCGAGGTTGTTGGCGGCGACATTGACACGGCACAATACCAGCGTCAGCAGCGAACGTGAAGCCTGTACACAAACAATCAAGATACTTTGCCCCAACTTAACAGTGAGGTTGTCAATCTCACCGGCTTGTTGTAACAAAGGATTAAACGTATGTGTGGAAGAAAAATGTATGTTTGCAGAAAGTAACAGGTTTTTAGTTGTGGTTTAATCAGATTAATGAGAAGGACCGGGGTCCAATGTTCACTAGTGGTGTCTCTCCATAAATAATAATAGCATTCATCCATGTGTGGTAAACAAATTACATATAGGCAATTGACAGAATAATGATGAGCAACTCAATGCATATACTAATGATATGGTGTCTAGTGTGAGATTAATTCGGGCATTACAACAATATACATAGACCGTTCCAACCGCATCTATGACTAATAATCCACCTTCCGGTTAGCGTCATCACCCCTTTCATTATTAAGTTGCATGCAACATATTGTCGCCTTAAGCACTGTGTGTAAAGTAAGTAAGTAACATCATCCTTAGACAAAGTACTACTGTTTTATCCCTAGTAGCAACAGTACATCTACAAGCTTAGAGCTCTCTGTCACTGCCCCAGATTTAATAGAGACATGAACCACTATCGAGTATAAATACCCCTTCTTGGAGTTACAAGCATCTACTTGGCCAAAGCACACACAAGTAACGGAGAGCATGCAAGATCATTAAATAGCACACACATGATATATTATGAAGCAATAACTTTAGTACTCAATATTCACCGGATCCCAGCAAACACAACATGGAGAATTACATAAGGATGATATTGATCATGATAGGCAGCTCACACGATCTAAACATGATAGCACAAGAGGAGAAGACAACCATCTAGCTACTTCTATGGACCTGTAGTCCAAGGTAGACTACTCACGCATCAGTCTGGAGGCGGTCATGGCGACATAGAGGCCTCCGGGGGCAATTCCCTTGATACGTCTCCAATGTATCCATAATTTCTTGTGTTCCATGTTATGTTATATCATGTTATTGCATGTTTTATATGCATTTTATATAGTTTTATGCATTTTCTGGACTAACCTATTAACAAGATGCCACAGTGCTTGTTGGCGGGATCATAACCGACATAGAAGATAAGCCGGCCTAGCACGAGCTTGGGCCGGATCAAGCATAAAGACATGGGCCGGTTGATATGTAAGCCGGTGCGCAAGGTATACCTTGGCCGGCAAGCAGAAAGGATCCAGAAGGCTGGAGAACAAGTACAAGGCGGAGTCCTGCTAAGGAAAGAAGAAGCTTAGATGAAGTAGAGTAGAGTCCGGGTATGATAGGAACCCGGACCCGGTCTTGTACCTCCAACGAGACCCGCCACCTATATAAGGGGGTCTCCTCGTTTCTAGAGAGCTAGGTTCAAGTCAAAGGAGAGACACCATTGTAACCTCGAGACCCGGAAGCTAAGGCGCCGAGTTCTCGAAACCCTAATCAATAAAGCCGAAGCAGGAAGTAGATCTTTACCTCAAGACGAGGGGCCGAACCTGGGTAAACCCTTGTTTCCCCATGCCACGCTAGACAAGCTCCTGATGTCGGAAGCCGCCATGCCCCTCATCCCAAGTTTCCACCCGGAAACATCTGCCATGACAATCCAACGACAGTTGGCGCCCACCGTTGGGCCTGCGGCCAAGAGCATCACTTTTCAGAAGAAGCGCGACGAGGTATGGAAAACCTAGCTATCGGCCAGATCCACACGCTCCTAGGAGGGGAGCGGAACGTGGACGACTCCGACTGGACAGAAGAGGCTGATTTCTTGGAAACCGGATCTATGCTCATCTTTGGGCAGATTGATGTTTTTGTCGGGGTGATCCGATCTAGCGGATCCGACAGAGAGCAGTATGAGCCGGAGTTCGAATCAGAGTCCGGGTCAACCACGATGGCCCAGACGGACGGAGAAGAATCAGTTGGATCACCAGAGGAGGGAGAGTCGGAGATCCGGGTCATGCAAGACTTCATCGTCACCCCCGCCAATATGTCAGATCTGGATACAGACACGGAATCAATCTTACCCGTGTTCGAGGATCATTATGGAGATGGGCTCGCAGATGAAGATTACTCGGCACCTTTGGGACCCGTACGTTATGACGGTTCACGTTGTGACCCGGGCAGCACCGGCTGGCGGAGGATCGGCTTCCGTGAGAGACGAGACGAGCGCCGAATTACTGGCAATGCAGAATATAGATAATTGGGATCAACACCAAGTTCCGCCAGCAACAAACTATGTACCACCCAATCCCATGGTCGGAGGAGTTTTGCCGACTTTCAGTTCTTTGGCTCATATGCAGACACCAGTTGCGGGGATCCCCCTTGGAAACCCGATACTATCACAAACACCCATGCCAGCGCCAAACCCGACCAACTTGGTTAGACCTTTGTTGCAGCAGCACGTACTCGCAGGAACATCAGCAAGCCTGTCACATCATCAGGGAGATAAAACAAACAATAGCACGACTATGAGAGAGAATTGGAAGATCTAAGGCAGGCAGTGGCAAGGGCAAATCAAGAGCGCGCGGACAAGATCCGACGTATGCAGGATAGATAATGGCTTGTGATTCAGCAAGAGCAGGGTTTATTGGAAGAAAGGAATACCCTCCAGAGGAGAAGGGACGAGTTAACTGTTGTCCAGAACAGGAGACGTGGAAGCCGACTGCACCTTCTAACTGGGACAAACACTATAGCACCTCAGGCTTTGGAGTTCCAAACAACACCAAACGTGGTGCCTGCACCTGTAGTTGTAGCAACGGTGAACCCGGTATCAGGGGCAGGCGCGCCCCCGGCCGGGTTACCAGGAGCACCAACGAGAAACTCGGCATGAGACGGAGTAGCAGTCATCGAGCAACAGCCACCACCACCACCCAAGTTCGATCCTCCTCCGGGTCATTACAATAACCCGGTTGAGAGTATTCTTGCAGCGACACACGCCCTAGAGCAAATACGCTTCGACAACTCACCGGCCAGCTTAGAAGCAAGGAGAGTTGTAGATCTACTACGGACGGATGTGGTCCAGCAGAACAGTAACCCGCGATGCTCAGAAGCTTTCAACTCAGAGCCGCCGAGGACCCGTACCAGAACCCGACATCCAGAGCCGGTAGCAGCAAGATCAGTTCAGAACAGGTTGGGACCGGTAAACCGGCCATCCCCGCAACCAGTGCAACAACCACAGCCACAACAACAACAGCAGCAGGCGCCCGCGCCACAGAGGATGGCCGCGCCTGCCGCCTCTACTACCCAGTCCATAGTAGACAGTTCAAGAGCAAGACGCGCGGCAGCCGGACTTTCCGCACCAGAAGCCGGAGTGGGAGTTGGAGCCATGGCTCACCCCAGACCCGTCGTGAATTCACCATCGCCGAGTCAGGGAGGAGGCTCGTCAGCAAACCTGACAGGGCCCAAGTGTTGATTAGATGCGATCAGATCTGAACCTTTTCCAGAAAAATTCAAAGAGCCAAGCAAGATTGTTAACTATGAGCCAAACATGAACCCGGAGACGTGGTTGAGTGGATATAGTATGGCCATGGACATGAAGAACGCCACGGCAAACTTGTGCGCGAGGTATTTGTATCTGATGATGGCAGAAGAAGCACCCAAGATTTGGCTCTACCGGCTTCCGCCAAACAACATCCATTCATGGGAGGAACTCAAGACGACATTTATTTCAAATTTTGCCGGGACATGCAAGAAACAGTACACCGAGGCGGATCTTGATCGGTGTGTCATGAGGAAGATCGAGTCAGCAAGGCAATGGGTAGCCCGGATCATAGAGATTTTGCAGTCATCAATCAATATCTCGACTCACACGACAATAACAACGATGGAGAAGAACTGTGCTTTCGATTCTTTGACGCACAAACTTGGGCGTATGAGGGAAGATCCGGCCCGCCAAGACATAACCATTGGTGAAGTAGTTTCAACCGCTTACAAGTACGCAGCAACAGACAAAAGAGTAGGCGAGACGGAAGAGCAGCAAAAGAATAACCGGGTCAACGCAGCGCGTAACCCGGCGTCAAATCAGAACAACGGAAATCAAAACAACAACAAAAGTCCCAACGAGGGAGGAAATTCAGAGTTTTTTGGAACCACCCAGGCCTCAGGTTACAGAGGACCGAGGCCCGGCGGAAACTTCAGGGGCGGCCCTGCGAGAGGGCCAAATATCAGTGAGATATACAACATGCCGTGCCCTAGGCACGCCAAAATGGCAAACCAGCTAGTCACACGTTAGCACAATGTGCTGACATGAGAGCATGGAGGAGACACGAGGAGTCTTTAGAGCAGAACCAAGGCAACTTCAATGGAAACAACGGGAACAGTGGTAATCATGGACAACGGTAAGCCGGTCAGTCAAGGGCAAGGGTCCGGGTCTCAAGGACCACCGAACAACAATGCCGGGTCAAATCAAAATCAAGGAGGAGGTTATCAACAAACTCCGAAAGAGCTTCATAGCCAGGGCCAATATCATGTGTTTACCACTAGCACATGCAGAAGAGAGCAAACGTAGAAGGAAAGAGAGGTCAATGACGTAGCAACAACCATACCAAGATACTTGAGGTGGTCAGAACAACCAGTTACGTGGCGTAGAGAAGATCACGATAGAGCACCCGGGTCTCCTAGCCTTGGTGGTTGCGCCACAGGTTGATGGGTTCTGTTTGAACAAGATTTTGATGGACGGAGGAAGCAGTATCAACATCTTATACCTGGACACATTCCACAGGATGGTTCTATGTGAGAGCCGGCTAACACCAACATCAACAATTTTTCACGGCATAGTACCAGGAAAGTCGGCTCACCCGATCGGAAAAATCCGTTTGGAGGTAGCTTTTGGAGTAAGCAAGGCACAATACAGATCAGAGTACTTGACATTTGAGGTGGTAGATTTAAAGAGCCTGTATCACGCTTTATTCGGAAGGCCGGCTTACGCCAAGTTCATGGCGAGGCCGTGTTATGTTTACCTCAAATTGAAGATACCGGGTCCCCAGGGAATCATCACTGTTGAAGGAAGCAAGGACATGGCAATCGAGTGTGATCGAGGTTATGCCATCATGGCAGATCAGGCCTTCTCAGAAGAAGAGCTGAAGTACCATAAGTCTCAGGTAGACCTGGCTGACAAGCGTGTGCTGGATAAACCGGCTCAAGAAGAAGAGAAGAAAAAATTCAAATCTGCCCAGGACAACAAGATGGTTGATTTTGTGGAGGGAGACTCCTCCAAGCAGTTCTCGATCAGGTCTCACATGGACCCGAAATAGGAAAGTGCGCTCGTCGAGTTCATCCGTGAGCATCGTGACATCTTTGCATGGTCCCTTTCAGACATGCCGGGTGTCCCGAGCGAACTCGCCGAGCATAGCTTACACGTTGATCCAGCAGCAAAGCCAGTAAAGCAAGGTCTGCGTCATTTCAACGCAGACAGGAAAAAGATCATTGGAGAGGAGATAACCCTCCTTCTAGCGGCCGACTTTATCTTGGAAGTGTATCACCCGAAGTGGCTGGCTAACCCGGTCCTCGTGTTGAAAAAGAATGGAGAGTGGAGAATGTGTGTTGATTACACAAGTTTGAACAAAGTATGTCCGAAGGACCCTTTTGCGCTGCCTCGGATAGACCAGATAATTGATGCCACAGCCGGCAGTGAGTTGCTGTGTTTCCTGGATGCTTATTCCGGGTATCACCAGATCAAGCTCAAAGTAGAAGACCAAGATAAGACATCATTTATCACACCCTTTGGAGCTTTTTGTTACAAGACAATGTCCTTCGGCCTTAAGAACACATGGGCAACATACCAGAGGTGTATCCAGAAGTGTTTTGAGGATCAGATCGGACGCAACGTTCATGCTTATGTTGATGATGTTGTGATCAAGTCATAGAAAGCCGGATCACTCTTAAATGACCTGAAGGAGACCTTCACCAATCTCCGCAAGTATCAGATGAAGCTAAACCCGACCAAGTGCGTGTTCGAGGTTCCAGCAGGCATGTTACTCGGCTTCATAGTCTCAGAAAGAGGAATAGAGGCAAACCCGGCCAAGATTAAGGCGATCATGAACCTTAAGAAGCCGGAGTGCGTAAACAATGTCCAGAAGTTGACGGGTTGCATCACAACCCTAAGCCGGTTCATAGCAAGGATGGGAGAGAAAGCACTTCCACTGTACAAGTTGTTGAAGAAATCAGACAAGTTCGTATGGGACCAAGAAGCGGATGACGCCTTTGAAGATTTAAAGAAAACACTGTCCACATCACCAGTCTTAGCGGCTCCCACAAGCAAGGAGCCAATGTTGCTATATGTCTCTGCCAACTCACGAGCCGTCAATGCCGTGGTTTTCATAGAGAGGAAAGAGGAAGGCAAAGAATACCCGGTCCAGAGGCCGGTTTACTATGTCAGTGAGGCCCTGACCGAGTAAAAACAGAGATACCCGCAGTGGCAGAAGTTGGTCTTTGGAGTCTTCATGACAAGCCAAAAAATGCCACACTACTTCTAGGAAAATCCCATAACAGTAGTGAGCTCGGCTCCCCTAGCAGACATAATCAGAAACATAGAGGCAACATGTAGAGTAGCAAAGTGGGACATCGAGATGGGGCCTTATAAAATCAACTATGAGCCAAGGACAACAATCAAGTCTCAAGCTTTAGCCGATTTCATCAATGACTAGACCGAGTTTGAGCCCTTACCTCCTGCGTCAAGTATCAAGCATTGGGTCATGCACTTTGATGGGTCTAAGCTATTTGGAGGATCGGGAGCCGGCGTTGTTCTGACTTTGCCAAAGGGAGACAAGCTGAGTTATGTCTTACAGATACACTTCGAGCGATGCACAAACAACATTGCCGAGTATGAAGCTTTCTTACACGGCCTGAGAGTCGCCAAGGAGATGGATATCAAGAGGATCATGTGCTATGGGGACTCAGACCTAGTGGCACAGCAAGTATCAGGGACTTGGGATCGGAAGTATGCCAATATGGCAGCATATAGAAGAGAAGTTGACAGGGTAGCCGGGTTCTTCTCCGGGTATCAAGTGGAACACATTGATAGAAGAAAGAACGAGGCAACAGATGCTTTATCAAGAATCGACTCCAGGAGAGACCCGATACCACCCAACGTGTTCAAGGCCGAGTTATATCATCCATCCGTCAAGCTTGCAACAGAAGAAGAACTTGCAGTCCCAGATGACCCGGAGTCCCAGTTAGTTGCCGCCTTACACCAAACCCCGTCATGGACAGAGCCGTATCTGGCTTACTTGCTCAGAGAAGAGCTACCACAAGACGAAGTTTTGGCAAGACAAATTGTACGCCGGGCTAAGGCGTACGTCATCATCAATGACGAGTTACACAAGAGAAGCACTTCAGGAGTTTTTCTGCGATGTGTCTCACCAGAGGAAGGCCGGAAAATCTTACAGGAGATCCACTCAGGAGATTGCCGACACCACGCATCAACAAGATCAATGGTAGCCAAAGCATACATACATGGTTTCTTCTGGCTGACGGCTTTGGCAGACGCAGAGAACATAGCCCGGGTTTGCGATGAATGCTAGAGATATGCAAGGCAGATTCATGTGCCGGCTCAGGACTTGAGGACCATACCAATCACATGGCCTTTCGCAGTATGGGGTATGGACATGGTTGGACCTTTCCAGCCATCACCCGGCAAGAAATTCATATCCTGGTAGAAGTGGACAAATTCACAAAGTGGGTCGAGGTTCAAGCCGTCAACAGTTGCTCAGCAGCAACATCAGTTAAGTTCCAGAAGAAAATCATATTCAGATTCGGGTACCCTCACAGTATCATCACAGACTATGGGACAAACTTTTCACTCAGAGAGATGCAGAAATTCTGTAGAGACAATGGGATCCGGCTCGACTTGACTTCAGTTTCACATCCCCAATCAAACGGCCAAATTGAAAGAACAAACCAGGAGCTGCTCAGAGGAGTAAAACCAAGACTCCGGATTCCACTGATCAGGGCAGCCAGAGCCTGCGAAGAAGAACTTCCATGAGTTGACTGGAGCATCAACACAACCCCAAACAGGTCAACGGACTTCACCCCCTTCTTCATGGTTTGTGGGGCAGGGGCCGTGTTACCCAGCGATATCATTCATGATTCTCCAAGAGTTGCAAACTATGTGGAGACATAAAATGAGCAAGCGCGGCTGGCCTCAGTGGAGTTATTGGAGGAACCAAGAGAACTAGCCCAGGCAAGATCAACCATATATCAACAAGACCTCAGGCGACACCATAGTCGCCGGGTTAGATCAAGGACTTTTCAGCAGGGAGATTTGGTCCTCAGACTGGCTCAGAATAGAGCTGGCTTTCATAAGCTCACTCCTCCTTGGGAAGGACCCTTCGTGATAAGGAGAAACCTACACAATGGATCCTACTACTTGGTGTACCTAAGAGAAGAAACAGAGGCGACTGGACCCAACACAGATCACACGAGATACCCAATGACAAAAAATGACAGGCCCTGGAATACAACAGAGCTTAGGCCATACTACACATAGACAGAAGGAGACCCGGATGAGACGGATTCCACCCTTTTTTATCTTTTTTAACCGTGAAAGCAGCAGGTTTCAGACGTGCTCTTTTCCTTACCAGGGTACCTAAGGGGACTGGAAGGTTTTTAATGAGGCGGCTTGCTAGCTATGTACATATCTTATGATAAATAAAGAGAACTTCTCTGAAAAAAAGAGTTTGTTGGTACAAATACCCAGTTTCATACAGTAAGGGGTCTTGGGGGCTTACTAACTACAAGTTAGAAGTTGCAAACTCAAGACTCGGCAGAGACGCCGTTATATTCAGAGTTTTATGTTTTAAAAGGGGTCTCGGGGGCTTACTAACTAAAAGTTAGAAGTTGAAAACTCAAGACTCGGCAAAGACGCCACAAAGTTCATATCCATATTTCTTAAGGGGTCTTGGGGGCTTGCTGACTATCGGTTGCGAGTTGAAAACTCAAGACCCGGCACGGACGCCACAATTTTTTCTTGGTTATACTTGCCTGCTAGCTTGATGTTATTCTAACCCGGCATAAACCGGCTGGACAAGGCACACCACCCAGGCGTAAATTTGACGCCATTGTGACCCGATGCTAAAAATCCGGCTTTCAATCTGACTATGAAGCCCATGGGGACTTAGCAGACCCTGATCGACCGAGAGTTTTACGCACGAGATGTCACATGAAAGCCGGCTATGCAGAAGCAAAGGAAACCAAAAGGGTCATCAACACCAAACACAAACTCGCAAAATCCGGTCGAGGCCGGCTGTCATTTCAAAGCAAGTTTTTTAGGCGCACGAAGGCGCACCAGAACAAGTATAGCTCTATAAGTTTACGCTAACCTATTACATGCCATGCAGGGCAAAAGAATACAAGTTTAAAACATCAGTTGAGACAAGTTTACAAGCCGGTTATACTGCCGAGCCAGTCTCAGTTGGAGCAGCTGGTGTCTCAGGGCCTAAGCCGGACGAACCAGAGGCGGCGGCTTTCTTCTTCTCCTAACTCTTGGCCAAACCCTCAGCATCTTCCCAAGATATCTCAAAGACACTCGGGAAGGGGCTGGAAGGAACAGCCGGACGAGGAGGAGCTGGCACAACACGATACAC
Source organism: Poa annua (assembly GCA_026929855.1). Taxonomy (NCBI): domain Eukaryota; kingdom Viridiplantae; phylum Streptophyta; class Magnoliopsida; order Poales; family Poaceae; genus Poa; species Poa annua. The sequence goes on along the minus strand of CM049428.1, from coordinate 115,115,955 downwards.
GGAAGAAGGAGCAGTCTCCGGCTGACTCGGAAGAGGAGCCCTATAGCTCAGGTCCAGCTTCGTCGTCACCGTCTCCTTGGGATATGATTTGGAACCGTCAGCAGAGAACCCGGTTTGGAAGTGGCTCACGCTCAAGGTCTCTGTAAGGACCGTCCCATGTTGCCGGGTCTTCTTGTCGATGGCCTTGATATCCTTCTTCGTGAAAGGAGACCCGTCGCTCTTGGAAGGCCAGCCCCGGGTTAGCAGCTCTATGTTGACAGCCGGGTAATGCGCCTTGGTCAAAGCCAAGATGCGCATAGCAGCACGGCAAGTGGCAGACCTCCTCCAGGTGTTGAGCCAAGCCGACAGGACGTTCAGCTGTTGGAGAATTTTGGTCTGCTGCGTCGGCGGCTTCTCCCAGCCGTGACAAGCCATCAGCGCCTTGCCAGCTCCATAGTACAACTGTTGTGCAAGGGTGTAGACGGCTTTGAGCTTCTCCTCCGGCTCAAGCTTGCAGATGGGGTTCCAAGACCCTAAGACAAGAAAGACAGAAGTATAAGTCAGAAGAACAAAACAACAACAAACAAGACAAAGTCAAAAGCGAAATCCGACTCACCAAAGAGCGAAGCCACCATCTCGGAGAGAAACGTGACAAGCTTCGTATACTTGGCATTGGACGCATTCAGGTCCTTCTGTAGCTTGACCCGTTGCTTCGTCCAGCTGGTTTCATGCTCCTCCATCTCTTGACGGAGGAGGGAGTTCTCTTCAGCAACCTCGCCGAGCTTCATCTCAAGCTCGGCGATCTTCTTTTCAAGCCCGGCACGGCGGCCGGCTTCTGATTCTAACTCCCCCTTGGCAGCGTCAAGGGAATGGCCTTGCTGGCTGGTTTGGTCCCGAAACAAGAAACAAAGAAAAGGGGTCAAGAAAGGGCCCAAATTGTTATATGTCACAGGTCGCGCAGGCCAAGGCCCGACACTTGGGGGCTACTCAATTGTGGGCTCAGCAAATAGAAGTTCAAGAAGAAGACCCGTAGTATCGCAAGCGATAACCCGGCACTTGGGGACTACTCAGTTGAAAATAAAGGCAAGCATACAAATGAAGACCCGGAACACCGCAAGCAGTCATTCCGACTCTTGGGGACTACTTAACAAGAACATATCAAGAAACAGAAAGTCATAGTGGAAGTCCCAAGTCATCGCAAGCTGATAAGCCGACACTTGGGGACTAGGAGAGATATATGTGCATACCTCAAACTTTTCCTGGAGTTCAGCCAAGACGTTGTCCTCCGCCTGACCCGACTTCCCCACACGCCTATGAAGCTCTCCGAAGAGAGCTGCCAAGTCCAAGTCCTTGTAGGACTTGAAGCCGGAGGCCTTGCCGATTGAAGATTTTGAAGTGGTGGCACCCGACGCGGCGGTCTTGGCGATGCGGGAGTCGACAGGCTTGTCGCCTATCGCAGAGCCGGTGATCTCCACATCCGGTAAGACGGATGCCCGGGGAGAGGCCGGGTGCGTCGTCGACTTAGCGGCCCCTCCTTCCACGCGGAGGGGAGAGGTAACGACCGTCTCATCGACAGTCGGAGGAGATGGAGGAGTAGTGCGAGCTCTGCACAGATGAAAGGTTACAACAGAGACAAAGAAGTAACACGAAAAGCGAGAGAAAAGAGACTTACCCCTTATTGACAGCAAAGCCACCGAAAATATCATCGCTCAAATCTGAATACACTGAGAGAGACCGAGACTTAGACCTCCGCTCAGTCCCGGCTAAAGGATAAAGAACAGAAGGGCGCTTCTGTGGAGGCTTAACCCGGCGAGGAGTCGGGTTGTGGGAAATACCTTCAAAGAGTGGCTCGTCAGAGTCGGAGGACCGAAGCCGACGCTTTTGGCGACGGGCTTACTTTGCCTCCTGTCAAACACAATACAAATTCAGTATATAAACTAGAGCAAAGAACGAGAGCAAGACAAGCTAAGGCATAGTGAAGTTACCTCGGCGGAGTCTGAGCGGAGCCTCCTCTTGGCAGACGGAGGAGTCGGGTCCGTGGACGGAAGGACTGTATCTGATATATTTGCTTCATCAATAGGGGGAGACCGGCTTTCCCAAAGGTCGGCATCCATTAAGTCAAGGAAGAGCCGGGTGATGGAGTTTTACTCACCTTCCTCTTCTTCTTCTTCTACGCCGGCTTCCTCAGCTTCATTACCCGACTCACCGGCGTTGTCGGGTGAGGAGAGTAAAGCCACGGACCACCAACTGTCGTCCGCTTGAGAGATTCAAGGTTATAGCTCAGAGAAAACTTCAGCATAAGGAAAAAGACAAAGGAAATAGAAGGTACCGGTTTCAAGGGGTTGGTGGCGCAGAAAGGGGGGAGGCCGGTGTTCTTCAAGGCATCTGGAGACTCATTGACGATCCTCCGGATGATCCAGACCTGCGCCTCCTCCGACTGCCGACCCTTGTTGAAGCGCATCGGGTCATCCAGAGACCCGGAATACTGGCACATGAGGCCCGGCCGGATGCCGACTGGCATGATATGCCACCCCACCCAGCATCAGAACAAGTTTGCGCCCGTTAGCCCGTGGGCAAGGAGGGCGCAAACCCGTCCAATCAGTGGCTTAATGGCCTCCCAATCAGCGGGGGAGGCGAAGGAGTTCATGTTATCATTGAGAGTGAGCCTATCGGCTCGAAAGCCAGGAAGTGCCAGCTCACCCTCAGGAGTGTGTGACTGGCAGTAGAACTACGTCTTCTGCCAGTCCTTTGGTTGTGAGTGAAGGACCACACCCGGAAAGACAAGGTTGTGGTGGCGCTTGATCGTCACCCCGCCGCAGGAAACAAGAGGCCCCGCCAGGTATTCCCGTTGGGGCTTGCAGTAATAGAATTCGAGGAAAAGAGGGAGACTGGGAGCGATGTCGAGATAGGCCTCGCAAAGGACAACGAAATGAGTGATGTTTAGCACCGAGTTTGGTGCTATATCTTGTGGGCGAATCTGGAAGTAGCCAAGAAGTTTGACCGAAAGACAAGAGAAAGAATAAAGAAAGGAGAAAGTCAAAGGCTTAGAGAGTGAAAGCCGGCAAGTGGTTGCCGGGTTACGAGCTGTTGACCAAGCATCAGGCCGGCTGAGTAGGTAACCCGAGAGCCTGCTTGTCTAATGAGTTGTTTATTGTTTTTCAGATAACCCGGACAAAAAGACTAACGGCTTCCCCCAGAAACATGCTCCAAGGTGCAAAGGTGAAGCAAGTCAAGTGGGATGTCCAAGTTATCCTGGGGGCTACTGTTGGGGGGATCATAACCCGGTAGGCCCACCGACATAGAAGATAAGCCGGCCTGGCACGATCAAGCATAAAGACATGGGCTGGGTGATACGTAAGACGGTGCGCAACGTATACCTTGGCCGGCAAGCAGGAAGGATCCAGAAGGCTGGATAACAAGTACAAGGCGGAGTCCTGCTAAGGAAAGAAGAAGCTTAGAGGACTTAAAGTAGAGTCCGGGTATGATAGGAACCCGGACCCGGCCTTGTACCTCCAGGGAGACCCACCACCTATATAAGGGGGTCTCCTGGTTCCTAGAGAGCTAGGTTCAAGTCGTAGGAGAGACATAATTGTAACCTCGAGACCCGGAAGCTAAGGCGCCGAGTTCTCAAAACCCTAATCAATAAAGCCGAAGCAGGAAGTAGATCTTTACCTCAAGACGAGGGGCCGAACCTGGGTAAACCCTTGTTTCCCCACGCCACGCTAGAGAAGCTCCTGATGTCGGAAGCCGCCATGCCCCTCATCCCAAGTTTCCGCCCGGAAACATCTGCCGTGACAATCCCACGAGAGTGCAAGTTCCTTGTTTTCTACTGTTTTTGGTTTTAGAAAAGCTCTTAAGGAAATATCCGCCAAATTGAAAACGAGCCAACCAGGATTTATTTGGAATTTATGCGTCCAGGAAAACCGAAGACGAGACGAAGAGAGGCCGCGAGGCGCCCTCATCACCTGGTAACGCTGCCCACATGCCAGCCGCGCCGGGAGGTGAGGAGAGCCCCTCGGGCGCCTACCGACCTAGGTCTTTCGCCTACAAATACCCCCTTGACATAAAAACAGAGTACGGTTGAATAATTTTTCCTTCACGGGTCCCGAACCGCCGCCGTCGTCACCAACACTTTGGGAGAGATCAGAACTGCTCCCCGACACCCTGCCGGGACGGGGAATCGTCCCCGGAGGCCTCTACGTCGCCATGACCGCCTCCGGACTGATGCGTGAGTAGTCTATCTTAGACTATGGGTCCATATCAGTAGCTAGATGATTGTCTTCTCCTTTTGTGCTATCATGTTTAGATCTTGTGAGTTGCCTATCATGATCAAGATCATCTTTATGTAATTCTCCATGTTGTGTTAGCTGGGATCCGATGAATATTGAGTACTAAAGTTATTGCTTCATAATATATCATGTGTGTGCTATTTAATGATCTTGCATGCTCTCCGTAACTTGTGAATGCTCTGGCCAAGTAGATGCTCGTACCTACAAGAGGAGGTATTTATGCTCTATAGTAGGTTCATGTCTCTATTTAATCTATGGCAGTGACAGAAAGCTCTAAGGTTGTTGATATGTTGTTGCTACTAGGGATAAACAGCAATACTTTATCTAGATATGATGTTACTTACTTACTTTACACACAGTGCTTAAGGCGATAATCTGTTGCATGCAACTTAATACTGAAAGGGGTGCGGACGCTAACCGGAAGGTGGATTATTAGTCATAGATGCCGTTGGAACGGTCTATGTATATTGTTGTAATGCCCGAATGAATCTCACACTAGACACCATCTCATTAGTATATGCATTGGGTTGCTCATCATTATTCTGTCAATTGCCTAGCTGTAATTTATTTAGCACGCATGGATAAATGTTATTTATATTTATGGAGAGACACCACTAGTGAACTGTGGACCCCTGTCCTTCTCATTAATCTTATAAAACCACAACTGCAAACTTTTTACTTTCTGCAAACATACACTCTTTCTTTCACACATACGTTTAATCCTTTGTTACAGCAAGCCGGTGAGATTGACAACCTCACTGTTAAGTTGGGGCAAAGTATCTTGATTGTTTGTGTGTAGACTCCACGTTCGCTGCTGACGCTGGTATTGCGCTGTGTCAACATCGCCGCCAACAACCTCGGGTGAACATTCATCTCCTACTAGTTCGATAACCTTGGTTTCATAACTGAGCGAAAGTTGCTGCTGCACTACTTCACACCTTCCTCTTGGGGTCTCCCAACAACACACCCACCGTGTGCATCAAGAATTTTTCTGGTGCCGTTGCCGGGGATTTGAAGATTCACTTCTAGGGGAGTTTTCGCGCTTCCAATTTTTTATTTTTTTATTAAATGCTTAGTTTATTTATATTACCGTTTTGTTTGCTTAATATCAAAAAATACAAAAAAATTAGTTACTTGCATTACTTTTTATATTTCGGTTTGCACTTTTATTTTCAGTTTTGTTGCTTTGTGTATTTAGGTTTTTTAATTATTTCTCTATTATTGTTATTTCGGTTTGTTAAATAATTTGTTAATATGAGTTCCGCTGAAAATACTAAGTTGTGTGACTTTACAAGCACCAACAATAATGATTTTATATGCACACCTTTTACGCCACCTGCATCTAAAGTTGAGTTCTTTGAAATTAAACCTGCTTTATTGAACCTTGTTATGAGAGAGAAATTCTCTGGTGTTAGTTCTGATGATGCTGCTGCCCATCTAAATAACTTTGTTCAATTATGTGAAATGCAAAAATATAAAGATATAGATGGTGATATTATAAAACTGAAATTATTTCCTTTCTTTTTTAGAGGAAGAGCTAAAGAATGGTTGCTTTCATTGCCTAGGAATAGTATTTATTTATGGATTAAATGCAAAGATGCTTTCATTGGAAAATACTATCCTCCTACTAAGATTATTTCTCTAAGAAGTAGCATCATGAATTTTAAACAACTTGATAATGAACATGTTGCTCAAGCTTGGGAAAGAATGAAATATATGATAAAGAATTGCCCAACCCATGGACTGACTGCTTGGATGATCATCAAAACCTTTTATGCAGGACTGAATTTTTCTTCAAGAAACTTATTGGATTCAGTTGTTGGAGGTACCTTTATGTCCATCACTTTGGGGGCTACAACAAAACTCTTGGATGATATGATGGTGAATTATTCTGAATGGCATACGGAGAGGACACCTAAAGGTAAGAAGGTAAATTCTATTTAAGAAACCTCCTCTTTGAGTGAAAAGATTAATATTATTATGTCTATACTTGCTAGTGGTAAATCCCATGTTGATCCCAATAATGTTCCTTTAGCTTCTTTAGTTGCACAAGAAGAGCATGTTGATATAAAATTTATTAAAAGCAACAATTTTAACAACAATGCCTATAGTAACAACTATGGTAACAACAACTATAAGCCCTATCCTACTAATAATGGCAACTCTTATGGTAATTCTTATATTAAAATGCCTAGTGAGGAAACAATTCTAGAAATTGGAAAAGCTACTAAAGTTTTCATGCAAAACCAATATGAGCAAAATAAAGTGTTCACTAAAACCATGGAAGAACAATCTAATATGTTGAGAAACATTAGTCATCAAATGGAAAATTTAAATAGGGATATTTCGGGTCTCCAAGGAAAAAATACTAAAGCTGAAACTTGTATTTCCTCTATGTCTGCAGCACAATCTTCTTTAATTAATAAAATGGCTGCTAAACCTGAAAATTTAGATGATAATCCTTTTGCTACTGCTAATGTCATCCAAGTTCAAATTGATGAAAATGTTAGATTAATGGCCCACTTACGTGCTAGATGGGAAAGAGAGAGAGAGAACTAGAGAAAGAGTCCAATACTGTTAAAGTTTTTACTATTACTACCTCTGAAAATAATGGTGTTTCACATGTTAGTAAGCTTCCTACTATCCATGGTAACATAGTTGGTGTTGGAAATGTCTCCTCTACTTCCCCCAAAAAAATTAAATTGCCTAAAACTGCTGAAACTAGAGTTGACAAAAGTGCTGAAATTTTTAAGAATCTGAGAGAATGTGGTTCGGTTTTCTTTGATGATAATAATTTTGATTTTGATAATTGTAATATCTCTGAAGTTATTAATTTCTTGCAAAAATTGGCCACAAGTCCTAATGCTAGCTCTCTTAATTTGGCTTTTACTGCTCATATTACGAATGCTCTCATTAAAGCTAGGGAAGATAAATTAAAACTTGAAGCTTCTATCCCTAGGAAGTTAGAAGATGGTTGAGAGCCCATCATTAAAATGAAAGTAGATAAATTTGATTGCAATGCTTTGTGTGACCTTGGTGCAAGTATTTCTGTTATGACTAAAAACCTCTATGATATGTTTGACTTGCCACCTTTGGAACATTGCTATTTGGATGTTTTTCTTGCTGATAGTGCTTTGAAGAAACCTTTGGGGAGGATCAATTATATTCCTATTATGGTTAAAAATAACCTGGTCCCCGTTGATTTTATTGTCTTGGACATTGAATGCAATCCATCTTGTCCAACTGTGTTGGAAAGACCCTTTCTGAGAAATGTGGGTGCTATTATTGATATGAAAGAAGATACCATCAAGTATCAATTCCCACTCAAGAAAGTTATGGAACACTTCCCTAGGAAAATAATGAAGCTACCTTTTGATTCTATTCTTCGCTTCTCTTTATAATACTTTAGTTTCACTTTGTGCCTAGCTCAAAGGCGTTAAACAAAAACGCTTATGGGAGACAACCCACTTTTATTTCCTGTTATTTTATTTTGTTTGCTTGTGTCAAGGAACATGCCTACCTCTGTAGCAATTCTTTGTATCTTATTTTTATTGCAATGTTGTGTCAAGTTAAGCCTCTAGTCGAAAGTTGATGCTTAAATTCAATTCCTGTGCTGAAACAGATTTCTGCTGTCCACCGTAAAATTCATATCTTCCTACTGAAATGTAAGAAAAATCTTCCCTTTTTTTGCACAATCCTCAGATGTATACGCAACTCTAATTAGTTTTGAGTTTTCTGATCTGACCAAGTTAAGTGTCTCGAAAAAATTCGTCTTTACGGACTGTTCTGTTTTTGACAGATTCTGCCATTTCCTTTTGCAATGCATCGTTTGCTATTTTGATTGGATATTTTTATCCTATTAAGTATCAGTGGCTGTAGCTAATGTCCAGAAGAAATGGTAGAAATTGTGCTCCTACATAATATCATAATTTTTATGCACTAACCCTCTAATGAAGTTACTCTAAGTATGGTGTAGAGAAAGTTTTCAAGGATCAAGAGAAGAGAATGATATAATGTGATCAAGAGGATAGTAACGTCAAAGCTTGGGGATGCCCCCGTGGTTTATCCCAATATAATTCAAGAAGACTCAAGCGTCAAAGCTTGGGGATGACCAAGGCATCCCTTTCTTCATCGAAAAACTTGAAGGGAATATGCCCTAGAGGCACTTAATAAATATAGTTTATTGGGAATATCCCAATTGTTCATTATATGTTTTACACCATGCTATAACTGTGTTAAGCGAAAACATTAATACAGGTGTGGTAGATAAAACAACCAGGTCCCTAGTAGCCTCTACTAAGACTAGTTTCATTACGCGATTGATGATCGAGGTTTACCGATCATAGGGCATGACACCGGTCGGCAATGGAAGTCATATCGTTAGGTGTAACGATGTGATTGACATACCCAGTATTTATAGGGCATAGTCATTACGCATTAAGACCGTGAGATCAACTCTTATTGTTATCCCTGGAAGATACTTTGATCGCACCAAACGTCATATCTTATATACTGTGACAATAACGGTGATACTTTTGGGTATCGGAAGGGGGTAGTTGAGACGAGGGGTCAACAGCGGGATTTGTCAGTCCGCATAGCCGGATAGATACTCTAGGGCCCACTCGGTGAGATTATGTCAAATGAGTTTGCAAACATGTGACTAGGTCACCAGATGACATAATATCATAGACGAGTAGAAGATAGCGATGTCGGTAACGAGATCATACTAGGTAGGGAGATATCTGAGAATGATGCTCGGACACGCTAAGTATCGCCATGACAAAGGGTTTAAGACTATACGTCCATGTTTGATAGATGAAAGTCATTCGTTATATCACATGGATTAATTCATGGGGTCCAGGCCTACTAATTAGTCGTTGATCATAGAGGAGTCTTGATCGTACATGTTATTATATCGAACCGCTAGGGTAACACACTTAAGGGGTTTCGACAAGACAACCGGAAATGAAAGAGATCACCGGGAACGTGCCGGGAATGGTCTAATGGAGATCGGGCAGCGACGAAATAGTTTTCGAAGCTAGAATAAATTATATATAATATGTTTAATATTAATTATTGTAATTCATGATTAAATATGATTTTATATATTTATTTTCGAATTTTTAAAGGCTGGTTTCCCTAAATGGGCCTTCTGGTGGAAAGAAGGCCCATGAAGGGGGGAAAGTCCCCCCATGGCTTCGGATTGAGGGAGGGCCGGCCTAGGTGGGCCAAATGGTGCCCACCTAGGGCCGGCATACTTCCCTAGCCGCACCAAGGCATGTGGGATAGTCCCACATTGCCTGGCTAGGGAGGTTGGCTCCCCCTGGGAGCCTATATAAGAAGGGGCACCCCTGGCCTTTTAATTCACCAATTAATTCCTCAATTCTCTCTCGATCTCGTGATTCCCTTTGTCGGAGTTGCGCCGAGTTGAGAGGGGGATCTCTTCCACCATAGCCCGCTGTCGCGCTGCTGGTGTTCCGGTCCAAGTCTTCCGCTGCTCGTCCTGGACTGGAGCTTCGGAGGCCGTCATCTCCACCGTATGTGTGTAACGCCCTGCGAGGTGCTGCGCTAGCGGTGCTCGGAGGCCTACTTCCTCCACCCAACCTCGGGGTCATCTTTGTCGTCTTCGTCGCGCCGATTTCTTCGCGACCTAGAGGTCAGCTACGTCGTCTTCGTCGTCAACGCTTGTGCGGGAGCGTAATCCCCGCTATTCGGTCTACGAGGGTATGTATTCCGATCTCCGCCGTACTTCTATATCTGCATAGTGTAGATCTTGGCTAGTATAAGGATATCGTTGCTAGGAAATTTTTTGTTTTCTGCACACGATCCCCTTCAGTGGTATCAGAGCCGATCTATCGTAGATATAGTTGTACGCTGTTAGAACCCGTGTTCTACATGGGGGCGCCGTTCCTGTTATTTGCTACCCTCTAGAGTGCACTTGTGATTCCAGCGGCATCGAGTTGATGAAGCGGTTCGGACCGACTTTACGCGTACGCTTACGCGAGACTGGTTCCACTACTAACATACGGCTTGTACCGTATCTGTGTCTGGCGGGTGCCTGTTTCTCTCTCTTTAGTTGGTCTTGCATTTTCAATGGAGGGCCCGAAAGGGATGATTAAACATGCAATTATTGGATTGTTGTTGTGGTCATAAGGTTCGTAGGTATGAAGCGGTTCTATTTACGACAGCCCCAAGCCACGTAAAATATGCAAAAGATAAAGTAGAAGCGTCTAACTTTATTTTGCAGGGGCTATATGATATGGTCAAGGTAGGTTTATTAAATTGTTTATGAACTGCGGGCGCCAAGAAGACCATGGTGCATGGACCATATCACGTCGCATTACATTTGATATTTTGTGTGCATCTTATATTGTGTGATTATATATATTAGTATATATTAGTTACGCGGCGGTAATTCTATAAGATGATCCCTTCAAAATACCACTAGTGTTCTCCCTCCAACGCGCACCATAAAGAAAGTTCTACGTTATGAGGCAGGCCGTGATGATCGGGTGTCAGACATATCATCGTTCGCATACAGTGGGTGTAAGCCATGTTGCACAAGCGTCAGCGTGGAGGTTATAGTGGTGAGCCTAGCATATGCAGATATGGCCTCAGAACACGGATGCCGAAAGGTCGAGCATGAGTCACTGAGTTGTTGTGATTGACAATTGTCTACCCTTGAAGTTGTGCTGCCGGCTCTAACGATGAGGGGTTGTGCAATGGATGGAGGTCGTGTAATCGCTTAAACGACCAGGAGGGATGTTCGTTTGAGTGGGAGTTCGGATGGTTATTTTTTAAAATACTAGAACTCAGAATATAATGAACAGAGTCTGTTTTGCAAACCTTTGTAGACATTAACAATTGTGATAGCATCTTCTAAAATTAGGCGCATTCCTGCGATTGAGAAACTTAAAAGGTTGGGTCCAAACTTCATAGTTTTATACTTTAGCTTGAGGATACTCCTTGTTTAAACCGTTAGCTCTTTGTGTTACAATACCCGTTAGGAGATAAACCCGGAGATTCCGCTAACAAAAGGTAATTTGGATTATCAGATTTTGTGCGGATGATATCATCATAGTCCAGTGTATGCTATGATCTCTGCCGTAGAGAACCAATGGTGGGTACGAGTTATTGGATCGTGAACATATGAGATGGTCGCTAAACTCGGGGTACCCCTAAGATTGGGTTGATGAAGTTTATCAGTACGTTGACTGATTGTCTTCTCAACCAAGATGGAAGAGAATACACACATTGAGGGAGCACGTGGCGGTCATACTTAATGACATATGGTCATACTTGATGAACATTGAGATGCCTCGCTCAACTCGATCACTGGATGACAGACATCGTTGCCAAGTGCAAATCCTCTGTCATAGACTATGTCATGCAAGGGGAATCGTTCACCTTCATGGTTCTTGATTACGTTGGAAGTATCAAGAAGATGAAACAGATCGCCGGAAGTCATCGATGATGATGGTGTATATATGATATACATGTTATGAATGGTTTAGCTAAGCAAGTACTCACAGTAGTGACTAAGTTTTGAACTAGTCATGTTTTATGAAAACCAGGTTTACTGCTTGAGTAGCTTAAAAGGATGAGGCGACATTGCGTGTTGATAATGGCAAACAAGTTGTTGTGCTGGCCATAGACACTCTCCCTCTAGATCTACCATTTGGGTAAATTCTTTATGAACGCCTGTTAGTATGATCGTTATAAGTGTGTCTCCTCTAGCGAGACACTTGTTCATATATGTTAGTGACAAATTTGTTGTCCTATACTTATGAAGTAATGATCATATGCCGATTTGAATTTAGACGGTAGAAGCTCCCACATTCATAATATTAATGCCAAAGGATACAAACTTAATAAAGACACCACATATATGTGGCACTACCGTTTAATTCATGTCAATGTTATAGTCAATGCATTATCTCCATACCGGATGGACCTACAAGTCCTAAGATTTGATCTTTTGACACTTGCAAAATAATTGTGACACCGTTCTCGGAAAACGGGCATATAATTTATTGATAGCCATGCATATAAATGTATGTGGTTCAATGAAGTAATTGATGGGTAGTGGAGACCTTTATTTATTGAACTTCACTGAACGTTTTGAGTATAGCTTGTTGAGAATCATGCATATGGGTGTATGTGAATCAATGAAGTACTTTAACATGTAGTGGAAGTATTTATTTCAAAGACTTCATGAACATTCGAGTAGATATATGGATATCCACTCGGGGAATGTTGGCCTGGAAATTTTGATTCGATCAAACAAGTTTAGAATGAAGTAGGAAATAAACTTAACAAGAAAATCAAATTCCCGCGATACAGATCGAGGAAATGAAGATTTGAGTTATAATGTTGGCACATCATTGGAAGACTTGTGAGAAGAGTTCCACAAATTACGTCGCATGGAACACCATAGTGTTATGGTGTGTTAGGACGTCGTAATTGCACTCTATCGGATAGTGTGTGGTAAATAAATCTCTTACCGAATTATTGTGATCATTACAGTCATATGGTAGAAACGTAACATTCACGTTAGGTAATAGGGAAACCATTTGAATCCATGGAGACAATACCATATGAGTAATGGCGTGGCTTTTAGCATGGATTGTCGTTTCAGCAATTTAGTGTTTCGATGTGATCAAACCTAAAATGGATTAATCTTTGTAGTATACCCTACCTAAAGAGTTAGTTGGGTACATGTCTCACGACATAGGCAAAACTGTTGCCGGGATATACCTTGCGAAATAAATAGTTTCTTGTCCAAGTGTATAAGTGAGAAAGAAAGTAGAGCAAGACGAAGTTGGTGAACTTCCTCTCGAGACATCAGAGTGGCGCAACCGAAAGTGTTTTCGGTGTCAGGCTCCACAGCTTGAAAAAACTGATGATTCAAGATCATGATGTTCTTAGCTCATACTAAGAGTGCAGGCATACGAGGTTGTGTTCCACACTGTGTGTTACGACAATCTTGTTATGAAGGTCATATTAATTGAATATGATAGACGTACGTACTACGAAGAAGAGATGGTGGACCTAAGTCCGAGAAATGGCTATGAGTCATTTATGATCCGAAATAAAATCTATATACGATTACCAGGTAATGACTTGGGAGATCTTCTTGATGGCATCTAGGATGTTAATATTATATGGAATTTTATGAGAGAATAGACATTGAGAAGGATCGATTTGTCGTGAAATAGTTCCGATAGATTCAAAAGTTGACCACATAAGAGTTTGACTCATGCGGCGAAGCCTAAATCTATTCTGGGTCGTTTAGCAATCTATAATTTTAAATGAGAAATTGATAGATGGATAAGGAAATCATGTTTCTTAATAGTGTCATTAAGAAAGAGTTGGTGATCCTGGGGAGGCTAAATATGTATGCGAACTTCAGTTGTCCATTCATGGGCTGAAGTAAGCATATCGGAGCTGGAATCTTCACTTTGATAATGTGATCAAAGGATTTTGGAGTTGTCCAAGATAGTTGAAGAAACCTGCATTTGCAAAGAAGTGAGTGGGAGCTAAGTAGCTTTTCCTTGATCTTATATGCGGAAGCCATATTTGAGTGGGAGCCAGGTGTCATTCGTGATTTTGTATGTAACGACATATTGAATGACACAGATCCTCTAGTAGAGTGTTAAGGATTATTTAAGTGATTAAATTTTCTATGAAATGAAGTTAGGAGTATTAGACATCCGATTTATAATTGTATAGATCGTATGGGGCTTAATAACATTAAGTCGGAATATTTTCTAAGTCAAGATTCTGAAGTGTTTCAGAATAGGACAAGCAAAGAAAGAGGTTCTTACTTGTATGACTAGGTAAAATATTAAGTTTATCTTGGCATTTTCAGTGATAGCAAATGATGTTAGACATTATCTATGTATCAGACATAGATGCTATCAGACTGAAAGCTCGACTTAGTGTGACCCGAGTTCTTGGTTGAAGACAGGTTCAAGAGTGATCCTTGTGTGGATCAATGAACAAACGTTAAGTTTATTCTTCAGTGTCTATGAGAACTGAAGATATGTTTTCTAGTAAAGGGTAAGAGTGGAAAGACAACTTGCCATAAAGCGGTTACGATGATGCAAGTTATGACACTGACCCATACAACTAGAAATCTCATATAGGAGATGTCCTTTATTTTGAAGATAGACATGGTTAGTTTGCGAAGTCGCATATGAATGCACTGTCGCATAATCTACATAGGTATAGAAATATATCGCGACTTCAGAAGTAGCAAGTGTGATTGGACTGAGCATTTTTTCGACCGTAGGTGGTCCCCTTAATAGATCTTTTAGACTTTTAAGGCCCATGCTGCGCGAATGTTCGAGTCTCACTCCATCCACTAGGATATATTTCTCCGTCATCGTAAGATACAGGATGATGTCAAACTAGGTGACATAGAATTGTTGCGGAGCACATATAGGTCTCAATGTGTGAGATCTATTGACTGTATTCCTCTTCCACGAGGCGAGCAGGCACCAATATGCTATGGGTGTTGAGCTTTTACGAAGTTGTAAACTAGATTAAGTGTTACTCTAGTGCAAGTGGGAGACTTAAGGGAATATGCCCTAGAGGAACTTAATAAACATAGTTTATTGGCAATATCCCAATTGTTCATTATATGTTTTACACCATGCTATAATTGTGTTAAGCGAAAAGATTAATACAGGTGTGGTAGATAAAACAACCAGGTCCCTAGTAGCCTCTACTAAGACTAGTTTCATTGCGCGATTGATGATCGAGGTTTTCCGATCATAGGGCATGGCGCCGGTCGGCAATGGAAGTCATATCGTTAGGTGTAACAATGTGATGGACATACCCAGTATTTATAGGACATAGTCATTACGCCTTAAGACCGAGATCAACTCTTATTGTTATCCCTAGAAGATACTTTGATCGCACCAAACGTCATATCTTATATAGTGTGACAATAACGGTGATACTTTTGGGTATCGGAAGGGGGTAGTTGATACGAGGGGTCAACAGCGGGATTTGTCAGTCCGCATAGCCGGATATATACTCTAGGGCCTACTCTGTGAGATTATGTCAAATGAGTTTGCAAACATGTGACTAGGTCACCAGCTAACATAATATCATAGACGAGTAGAAGATAGCGATGTCGGTAACGAGATCATACTAGGTATGGAGATATCTGAGAATGATGCTCGGACACGCTAAGTATCGCCATGACAAAGGGTTTAAGACTATACGTCCAGGTTGATAGATGAAAGTCATTTGTTATATCACATGGATTAATTCATGGGGTCCAGGCCTACGAGTTAGTCGTTGATCATAGAGGAGTCTTGATCATACCTGTTATTATATCGAACTGCTAGGGTAACACACTTAAGGGGTTTCGACAAGACAACCGAAAAGGAAAGAGATCACCGGGAACGTCCCGGGAATGGTCCGATGGAGATCGGGCAGCGACGAAATAGTTTTCGGAGCTATAATAAATTATATATAATATTTTTAATATTAATTAGTGTAATTAATGATCAAATATGATTTTATATATTTATTTTCGAATTTTTAAAGGCTGATTTCCCTAAATGGTCCTTCTGGTGGAAAGAAGGCCCATGAAGGGGGGAAAGTCCCCCCAGGGCTTCGGATTGAGGGAGAGCCGGTCTAAGTGGGCCAAATGGGGCCCACCTAGGGCCGGCGCACTTCTCTAGCCGCACCAAGGCATGTGGGATAGTCCCACATTGACTGGCTAGGGAGGTTGGCTCCCCCTGGGAGCCTATATAAGAAGGGGCACCCCTGGCCTTTTAATTCACCAATTAATTCTCCAATTCTCTCTCCATCTCGTGATTCCCTTTGTCGGAGTTACGCCGAGTTGAGAGGGGTATCTCTTCCACCATAGCCCGTTGCCGCGCTGCTGGTGTTCCGGTCCAAGTCTTCCGCTGCTCGTTATGGACTGGAGCTTCGGAGGCCGTCGTCTCCAACGGATGTGTGTAACGCCCTCCGAGGTGTTGCGCTAGCGGTGCTCGGAGGCCTACTTCCTCCACCCGACCTCGGGGTCATATTTGTCGTCTTCGTCGCGCCGAGTTCTTCGCGACCTAGAGGTCGGCTACGTCGTCTTCATCGTCAACGCTTGTACGGGAGCATAATCCCCGCTATTCGGTCTACGAGGGTATGTCTTCCGATCTCCGCCGTACTTCTTTATCTGCATAGTGTAGATCTTGGCTAGTTTAAGGATATCGTTGCTAGGTAATTTTTTGTTTTCTGCACACGATCCCCTTCAAAACTATCAGGTCCTTTCTAGTGAAACTATATTCTAATTCCGTCACATCTTATGTGCTTATCTTGAAGCGTCTATTTGTTTTTGTTATTTTATTCTCTGAAAAAATGGATCCTAGCATTCTTTTGTGTGGGAGAGAGACACGCTCCGCTTTTTCATATGAATACTCGTATTCTTCACTTATATTTGTTGAGTATTCGTCTTTTGTTGTTGTTCGCTCTCTAGCTCTGGTTTTTCATGCATCTCTTGTTAGAGTTGTTATCCTTGTTATGTTATACTCTCATATCTCATTGTTTAATTACTTGGAGAGTTCATCTTTTAAATAAGTTGATTGGTGTTTGGTTGAGAACATAAAATGCTAAGTGTGGTAGATGGTATAATTAAATGATACATTAATCTTGTAGATCATTAAATTGTGTCACTTGAATCATTGATGTTGTTTTGAGATATTAATTTGCTTAATGGTAAAAACGATGGTCTAGTAAAGTGGAATGATTAAATGGTTGGTCTAGAGAAACTTAAAAACTGTGTCACACTTAAATTTCCAGTTGATTGCATAATGGTATATGACTTCTATTTGCCTAAAGCAACTGTAATGACTTTATGTTATGCGCTACGGTCGGGTCCCCAACAGTGACTTGTTCATTTGCCACTGCACCCCTAGGAGTAATTTTCATTATGCCGTGTATGATCATATTTTTATTTGGAATCTTTTTACTTGTGAGTTCTAAAGCTGAAGTTTTCATGGTACTTCCACCACCATATTGCTAGCGTTTTCGGTACTTTGCTTTCCCCTTTCTCACATTGAGAGTTGGTGCATTTTTCATGGGTACATCCAAACTCGTGGGAGATCTTCATCTTGTTCTCCTACACATAAGCCAAATATCTTACTCAAAACATCCACCATACCTACCTACTACAGCATTTCCATAGCTATTCCGAGATATATTGCCATGCAACATCCATCTTACATTACATGACTAGTTTTCATTCATTACTTGTTTATTGCTTTGCGTGTTTCTATAAAGCTGATGTGTGGTTTTACTCATGTTACGCTAGAGCACTGCATAACCTGCTACACTGGCAGAGGCACCGTTGTCATATGTATTCTTATGGCACATTCATATTAGTTACTTGTATCATCAGTATGTTGTTTTATCAACATTAGTGTGTTGTAATATATCATGTATCATATTAGGATGCTTGCCCCTAAAAGTGAAAAGAGGCATGGAGGCCATCAAAAGGAGAAACATGAAAAAAAATAGAAAAAAAGAGAAAAGAAAAAAGAGAAAGAAAGAAAAGAAATAAAAAAGTGGGCAGTATTACTATTCTTTAGCACACACTTGTGCTTATGTTACAACACCATATCATTTATAGTCATCACTTGTGCTCATGGTATAGCACCATATCATTTATGATCATCATTTGTGCTCATGTTTAGCACCTTTATTCCATATGAGAGAGTTTTCATGTCTTAGTTGCATAACTATGTGGGGAACTTTACACTATAGAACTTGGCTTGTCTATTCCAATGATGAACCTCCTCAAAAGTTCTCTAGGTCTTCCTGAGCAAGCAAGTTGGATGCACCCCCACTAGTTCCATTGGAGAGCTTTCATATACTTATAGCTCATTGTGCATCCGTTGTATGGCAATCACTACTCCTTGCATAACTTCGATTGTATGACTTTCTCTTGTCTAATGATCATCTATAGCTTTGTGAGCCTTTCTTCCGTTGGTATTCCAAACCTCTGTTAACATTCTCTTAGCCGTAACATCCAGCCTTCTTGTTTCTTTTGAACAAATAATATATTGATCATCTACGTGCATATTGCTATTACTTGACTTGATCCATTGATTAAGTTGTCATGTTTGTTGGAAGCATTAGATGATTATATTGTTGTGCTTGAAGCTTAAATAACCTCTAATATCTACTTTGCACGGTTGATTGCTATCTAGTACTATATCATTGAAAGCTTTGCTTGATTCACCTACTTGTTTATTCATTACTCGTTTGATATCAATATAAACTACAAGCCTTATTCATTTGATCTCAGTTTACATGTCTTACATTATTACATGATCAAGATTGTGTTTAAGCATGTCACTTCAGATATTATTCTTCTTTTATCGTTCATGCCTACTCGGGACGAGTAGAACTAAGCTTGGGGATGTTGATACGTCACCAACGTATCCATAATTCCTTGTGTTCCATGCTATGTTATATCATGTTAATACATGTTTTATATGCATTTCATATAATTTTATGCATTTTCTGGGACTAGCCTATTGACAAGATGCCATAGTGCCAGTTCCCTGTTTTCTGCTGTTTTTGGTTTCAGAAAAGCTCTTAAGGAAATATCCGCCAAATTGGAAACGAGCCAACCAGGATTTATTTTGGAATATATGCGTCCAGGAAAACGGAAGACGAGACGAAGAGGGGCCGCGAGGTGCCCTCATCACCTGGTGGCGCGGTCCACATGTCAGCCGCATCGGGAGGTGAGGAGAGGCCCTCGGGCGCCCATCGAACTAGGTATTTCGTCTACAAATACCCCCTTGACCTAAAAACAGAGCACGATTGAATACTTTTTTCTTCACGGGTCCCAAGCCGCCGCCGTCGTCACCTACACTTCGGGAGAGATCAGAACTGCTCCCCGGCGCCCTGCCGGAGGGGTAATCGTCCCTGGAGGCCTCTACGTCGCCATGACCGCCTCCGGACTGATGCGTGAGTAGTCTACCTTGCACTACGGGTCCATAGCAGTAGCTAGATGGTTGTCTTCTCCTCTTGTTCTATCATGTTTAGATCTTGTGAGCTGCATATCATGATCAAGATCATCTTTATGTAATTCTCCATGTTGTGTTTGGTGGGATCCGATGAATATTGAGTACTAAAGTTATTGCTTCATAATATATCATGAGTGTGCTATTTAATGATCTTGCATGCTCTCCGTTACTTGTGTATGCTCTGGCCAAGAAGATGCTCATAACTCCAAGATGGGGTAATTATGCTCGGTAGTAGGTTCATGTCTCTATTTAATCTGGGGCAGTGACATAAAGCTCTAAGGTTGAAGATGTGTTGTTGCTACTAGGGATAAACAGTAATAATTTATCTAAATATGATGTTACTTACTTACTTTACACACAATGCTTAAGGCGATAATCTGTTGCATGCAACTTAATACTGAAAGGGGTGCAAACGCTAACCGGAAGATGGATTATTAGTCATAGATGCGGCTGGAACGGTCTATGTATATTGTTGTAATGCCCGAATGAATCTCACACTAGAAACCATATCATTAGTATATGCATTGGGTTGCTCATCATTATTCTGTCAATTGCCTAGCTGTAATTTGTTTACCACGCATGGATAAATGTTATTATTATTTTTGGAGAGACACCACTAGTGAACTGTGGACCCCAGTCCTTCTCATTAATCTTATAAAACCACAACTGCAACTTGTTACTTTCTGCAAACATACACTCTTTCTTTCACATATATGTTTAATCCTTTGTTACAGCAAGCCGGTGAGATTGACAACCTCACTTTTAAGTTGGGTTAAAGTATCTTGATTGTTTGTGTGCAGGCTCCACGTTCGCTGCTGACGATGGTATTGCGACGTGTTAACGTTGCCGCCAATAACCTCGGGTGAACATTCATCTTCTACTGGTTCGATAACCTTGGTTTCATACCAAGGGAAACTTACTGTTGCACTACTTCACACCGTCCTCTTGGGGTCTCCCAACAACACACCCACCGTGTGCATCATCCCCCTCCCGGCAGGGTGCCGGGAACTAGTTTTATATCTCCCAAATTTGTGTTGACGACGGCGGCGGCTCGGGACCCGTAGAGTAAAAAGTGATTAATCGTACGAAGTTTTTAGGTCAGGGAGGTATTTATGGGCGAAAGACTTAGGTCGGTGGGCGCCCGAGGGCGCCACATCACCTCCTGGCGCGGTCAAGATGGAGCCCGCGCAAGCAGGTGGTGTGGACTCCTCGTGGCCCTTCTTCGTCTCGTCTTCGGTTCCTCGTGACGCAAATATTCCAAAAATAATTCCAGGTTGATTTATTTCTAATTTGGCTGATATTTCCTTAAGTACTTTTTTGAAACAAAAACAACAGAAAACAGGGAACTGGCACTGTGGCATCTTGTTAATAGGTTAGTCTCAGAAAATGCATAAAACTATATAAAATGTATATAAAACATGTAATAATATGATATAACATAGCATGAAACATAAGAAATTATGGATACGTTGGAGACGTATCAGCGTCCGCACCTCTTTCAGTATTTAGTTGCATGCAACAGATTATCGCCTTAAGCACTGTGTGTAAAGTAAGTAAGTAACATCATCTTTAGACAAAGTAATACTGGTTTATCCCTAGTAGCAACAGTACATCTACAACCTTACAGTTTTTTGTCACTTCACCAGATTTAATAGAGACATGAACCCACTATCGAGCATAAGTACCCCCTCTTGGAGTTACGAGCATCTACTTGGCCAAAGCACACACAAGTAACGGAGAGCATGCAAGATCATTTAATAGCACACACATGATATATTATGAAGCAATAACTTTAGTAGTCAATATTCATCGGATCCCAGCAAACACAACATGGAGAATTACATAAAGATGTTCTTGATCATGATAGGAAGCTCACAAGATCTAAACTTGATAGCACAAGAGGAGAAGACAACCATCTAGCTACTGCTATGGATCTGTAGTCCAAGGGTAGACTACTCACGCATCAGTCCGGATGCGGTCATGGCGACGCAGAGGCCTCCAGGGACAATTCCCCCTCCCGCCAGGGTGCCGAGGAGTCGTTTCTATCTCTCCCGAATTGGTGTTGACGACGGCGGCGGCTCGGGACCCGTGGAGGAAAAAGTGAACACCGTGCGTGTGTTTTTAGGTCAGGAGGTATTTATGGGCGAAAGGGCGATGTCGGTGGGCGCCCGAGGGGACACACCACCTCCTGGCGCGGTCAGGAAAGGAGCCGCGCCACGGGGTGATGTGGCCGCCTCGTGGCTCTCCTCCGTCTCGTCTTCGCTGTTCTGGAACATTCATTTTCTAAAAATAATTTCATGATCTTTTATTTCCCATTCCGAGAATATTTCCTTAAGTATTTTTCTGAAAACAAAAATAGCAGAAAACAGGGAACTCACAGTTTGGCATCTTGTTAATAGGTTAGTCCCAGAAAATGCATAAAAACTATATAAAATGCATATAAAACATTTAATAACATGATATAACATAGCATGGAACATAAGAAATTATCGATACATTGGAGACGTATCACACCCCTGGCCTTTTAATTCACCAATTAATTTCTCTTTCTCTCCTCGATTACGTGATTCCCTTTGTCAGAGTTGCGCCGAGAAGAGAGGAGGTCTCTCCACCATAGCCCGCTGCCGCGCTGCTAGTATTCCGGTCCAAGTCTTCCGCTGCTCGTCCTGGAATGGAGCTTCGGGAGTCGTCATCTACACCGTACGTGTGTAACGCCCTGCGAGGTGTTGCGCCAGCGGTGTTGGGAGGTCTACTTTTTTTACACGACCTTGAGGTCGGCTTCGTCGTCTTCATCGTCAACGTTCGTGCGGGAACGTAATCCCCGCTTTCGGTCTACAAGGGTATGTATTCCGATCTCCGTCGTACTACTGTATCTGCAGAGTATAGATTCTGGCTAGTTTAAGGATATCGTTGCTAGGAAAATTATTGTTTTCTGCTTGCGATCTTCTTCACAAATTACAAGTCAAATGACAAAGGTATGGCCATTCCCACGGTTTAGTTTGTAATAAAATTCTCATATTCGACAAATAGGTGTATTTTTGTATAAGAAACAATGGTGCCGAAGGGATTTCTGAAATTATTTTTATGTATATCATTTTCTATTTTCTAAGTGTCAACAATATCTTTTTTATGAAGCAAGAATAAACTATATGGTGTAAAATGGAACCCATATAATTTTGACAAAGAGTAGTCCATATTTGAAGGATAATTCCCAAGTTCTAGGAATTTACTTAATTTCTACCTAATTTCGCCTAGTTAAATGTGTGTATGCGGTTTTTCTTTTTTCAACTAATCTAAATTTGAACTAAAAGTGTGTGATTGTTTGGTCTGTTTTTTTTTCAACTAGTGGTTATCACAAAAAACATTGATAGTTTTAGAAAATTTGACACATTTCCATGAATAGCCATGGTGGACAATTTATCTACTTTAGAAACAAATTAACGGGAGAAAGTGGAAAAAACATTCAAAAAAATATATCCTCCAGCATGGAGTCCTTTTTATGTGTAATAGTTGCTATAAAAAATGTTAAACTTGATTTTTGCAGACATACCAAAAAACATCTTCATGAAAAGATCTATCATATATAAACCATCTTTAAGTTTCAAGCCTAATCACCAAGTTATGTCCACTCCTACGGCATCCTACGGCATAATTTGTGATTAATTTTCATATTCGACAAATAGGTGTATATTGGTTTAAGTAGCAATGGTGTTTGATACGTCTCCAACGTATCTATAATTGCTTATGTTCCATGCTATATTATACCAACTTATTACATGTTTTATATGCATTTTATATAGTTTTATGCATTTTCTGGGACTAACCTATTAAAAAGATGTCACAGTGCCAGTTCCTTGTTTTCTGTTATTTTTTGTTTTATAAAAGTACTTAAGGAAATATTCTCGGAATTTGATGATTTCTTTTCCGAAGTCCGTTTTTCATCGAAACGTTCCAGAAGACCGAACACGAGACGAAGTGGGCGACCGAGGCGGCGCCATCACGGTTTTGCCCGGCAAGAGCCTGGGCCGCGCGAGCACATGATGTGGGCCCCTCGGGGGTCGTCCGACCTCGCCCTTTCGCCTACAAATATCCTCCGAACCAAAAACCCTAGCACAGTGTTCAATATTTCCTCCACGGGTCCAGAGCACCGCCGCCATCGAAGACAAGATTCGGGGGACAGAAGTCTCTGTTCCGGCACCCTGTCGGGACGGGGAATTGCCCCCGGAGCCATCTCCATCGACTCCACCACCATCTCCATCGCCGTTGCTGACTCCTACGATGAGGAGTGAGTAGTTCTCCCCGAGGTTACAGGATCTACGGTAGCTATGTGGTCTATCTCTCTCTCCCATGTTGTGATCTTTATGTGATCATGAGCTTTGTAATCTAGTTGAATATGTGATGCTACTCTTTATCTATTATGCACTCTAAAGGAACTCCGGGGTTATTCATTGTTGTAACGGTGACAGTGTGTGCACCGTGTGTGATTCCTTTATGACGTTGTTGGTGTTAGTTTACTCTGACTTTGAGGGTGCTCTTGTAGCCCTACACAATGAATGGTGTTTGTTATCCAACATGAGAGTGTTTGAGAGTAGTGTTTATTTATTTAACTTTGATGTCATTGTTGAGAATGTCCACTGGTGAAAGCAGGATCCCTATGCCTTGTTCCTAAGCATTAAAACACCGTTTCCAACAAGTTCAACTACTTGTTTGCTTGCTGTCTTTTTTATTTCAGATTGTAATTACTATTTATAATCATCCATATTACTTGTACTTCACTATCTATTCACATAACTAGTGCACCTATGCATCTTACAAGTGTATTGGGTGTGTTGGGGGCACAAGAGACTTCTTGTACCTTAATTGCAGGGTTGTTTGAGAGAGTTATCTTTGACCTCTACCTTCCTGAGTTCGATATACCTTGGGTGATTTACTTAAGAGAAACTTGTTGCTGTTCTACAAAGCTCTGCTCTTTGAGATCCAACACTGTCTACGAGAATAAAAGCGTGCGTGGACATCAGTGTTAAAGGGAGTTTTCAAAATATTTTCATAAATATCATTTTCCATTTTCTAAGTGTCCAAAATGACTTTGTAGTGAAGCAATTATAGAAAATTATGGTGCAAAATGGCGCTTATCTAATTTTCACAAAGAGTAGTCCACATTTGATAGATAATCCCCCAAGTATAAGGATTTTTCTTGATTTCTACCTAATTTTTCCTAGTTAAGTGAGTTGAAGCCAATTTTTCAAAATAATCCAAATTTGAACAACAAGTGTCCGATGGTTTGGTGTAGTATTTTTAAAATCATTTTAAGGTACACATCTATTGGTTATATCACAGAAATATTGATGGTTTTAGAAAAATAAAAGAAACTGAAAAAATCTGGAACCCTTTTATGTGTACTAGTTGCTATGAAAATGATAAACTTGATTTTGGATAAATTTTTGAAAAACAAATCTTCATAAAAAGATTTAGCATGTATAAACCATCTAGACGTTTCAAGCCAAATGACAAAGTCATAAGTATTCCCACGACATAGTTTGTCACAAAGTTCTCATATTCCGTAAATAGGTGTATCTTGGTATAAGAAACAAGTGCCGAAGGGATTTTAAAATTATTTTACTAAATATTATTTTCTATTTTCTAAGTGTCAAAATTGACGATTTTAAGCAAGCACAAAAATGGTTCAAAATGGCACCCATCGAGTTTTCGCAAAGAGTAGTCCGCATTTGATGGAGAATATCCAATTATTAGGAATTTTCTTTATTTCTACCTAATGTTTCCTAGTTAAATGAGTTTATGCCGATTTTTCGTAAGTAACTCAAATTTTAACTTCAACTGTTCATAGTTTGGTCTGATTTAAAAAATCATTGTAAGGTATATAACTAGTGGTTACATCACATAAACATCTGTACTTTTAGAAAATTTGACACCTTTCGATGAATATCAGTGGTGACAATTTGACCATTTTTTCAAAAAATCAAAGAACGTCAAAAAACCTCAAAAATTATATCCTCTACCATGGAGTCTTTTATGTGTACTAGTTGCTATTAAAAATTATAAATTTATTTTAAGTAAAATTTCAAAAACAATCTTCTCAAAAAGGTTGTTCATGTATAGATATCTATAAGTTTCAAGCAAAATGATCAAGTTATGGTCATTCCTATGGTATAGTTTGTGAGAAAGTTCTCATATTTGATAAATAGTTGTATCTTGGTATAAGAAACAATGGTGCCAAAGGGATTTTTCAAATTATTTTTATAAATATCATTTTCCATTTTCTAAAGCAAGAACAAACAAAACATAGTGAAAAATGACACTCATTTTGTTTTCATAAAGAGCAGTGCACATTTGATGCATGATTTCTAAGTATGCCTCGTTAAATGAGTTTGTTTCGATTTTTTGAAAGTAATTTCGTCTAGTTAAATGAGTTTATATGATCCAATAGATGCATTTGTTTCCAGGATAGATCCCACTCTAGATCATAACAGTATATGATTTTTTCGATTATAAGCTGACTTGCTGACAACTTGGAAGTATCGCCCAAAATTCATATGAGTTAGCATCAATCGTTTTTCATGTATGCATACATGCATGATTCCCTTCGGACATTCAGACCGGCCATACCTCTCCATACAATTAGAAGACCTATCCAGAACGCCGGTTCGATACACAAGATTTTGCAAGATCTGATATGATAAAGTGGACTCCGAACAGCTCGGATAACACCTGTAGCAGCCAGGTTTTCACATACAAATGTGCCTTTTAGATGTATTTTAGATCGAACAAAGTAGTTTCAACTAGTATATAATTTGTCCATCAGATCTCTCAAACCCATGCATCAGGGTGAATTTTGACTGTAACCGGCAGGAGCTCTGCCATTTTAATATTAGATAAAAGAATTGATCCAGTTTAGAATGGAAACCAGACCCAAACACATACAAAAGCACAGTTAATTACGGAAACCGGCGAAAACCACTCCAAGTGAGAAAACCAAGTGAGTTGGACGCTTCAGAACCATGTAGAGGGTGTGTTACCATGCATATCCAGATCGATGTCAATCATATATTCATATGTCTTGGCGACTCGCGGCCCAAATGAAATCGTGTACAGAATATTTTTAAGGATACGTCCCAGCAGACGTATCGGTTTCAAAAAGGAGAGGTCAAGCGACCAAATACAACGCGTTTACGGCACATGCGCCGGCAACGCAACCCACCGAAAAAGAAAACAACACGGATCACTCGCCAACCCTCCACCGCTCTACGTGTCCTAACACACCCCTAAAAAGCCCTGCTGCCCTCCAAAGGTCTGCCTCTGCTACCACCATTCTGATCGCGGCCTCCACTGAAGGCGACTGACCTTGGAAAACCACATTGTTCATGTGCTTCCACAGGCTCCAACAAATTAATGCAACCGCTGTCCACAAGTCTTTGACATCCGTCCCACTGTCCTCCTTAGAAGAGAGCCACTCCACCAGTCGAACTCCATGGGCTGGGATCCAGTCCGCCTTCCCCCATTTCCTCAAGAAGAAGGACCAAACTTCCCTCACAAGGACGCACCCGAGCAGGAGGTGGCTAGTAACTTCTTCCTCCTGGTCGCAGAAGGGGCAGGCAGCCAGGCGGGGGAGGCCTCTTCGCCCTAGGCGGTCGGCCGTCCAACATCTGTCCCTCAAGGCAAGCCAAAGGAATATCTTGCACTTGCTCGGGGCTCGCGACTGCCAAATCTGTCGAGCTCCTGACATCTCTATTTTGCCTTCGAAGAAGGCTGGTAAGCCGATCTAGCGGAGTACTTATGACTAGCCTCCCAGTTCCACTTAAACTCATCGGCGACACCCTCAGAGAGGGTGAAAGCCGCCACACTGTCTGCAAGGGCAGCAGCTCCACTATCTCTCTGGCATCGAGGTCAGGAGGAACGTCCAGCAGCCAGCCACCAACCAAACCCTCGATGACCAACCTTGAGTCCGTCGCGCTCTTCGGCACCTTGAGGAGGATGTTTGGGGCCAAGTCCCTCACGCGCCCTCCCAGCAGCCATCTATCTGTCCAGAAGAAAGTGGACGTTCCATCGCCCACGACCGAAGTGGTTGCCGCCTCAAACAGTTGCCGAACCACTCGCGGGACCTGAATGTTGAATTCCCTCCACGGCTTAGAGCCATCCACCCTACTGAGCCAAAGCCATCTAGCTCTGAGCGCGTGATTCATCAGCCTCAAGTTTGGGACACCGAGCCCCCCCATGCGTTTGGGCATACAGACTCTCTCCCATGCCACTAGGCAATGGCCTCCACGGGCGTCCTTACGCCCTGCCCAGAGAAAGCCCCAGATGATCTTCTCAATGGCCACCAGCGTTTTTATCGACAAGTCCAAGGACATCATGGCAAAAATGGAGACCGCCGAAAGAGTAGTCCTAACCAACTCCAGTCGCCCTCCACGGTTTAGCAACCCTGCGCGCCATTTCGGGAGGTGGTTTGCCACATTATCCACTATGTACCAAGTTGGGCGACCGTCGGCTTGCGAAGGGAGAGCGGGAGGCCCAGGTACCTCTAAGGAAAGGGGAGCACCGGGCATCCCAGTTCTTGTGCCACCAACTCGGCCTCAATGTCTCCACAACGAATGAGGTGGGCCGAGCACTTGTCAAGGTTGACTCTCAAACCTGAGGCCACCCCAAAGTCCTCTAACAACTGCGAGAAAACTCGGAGGTCCCTTTGAAAGGGTCGGAGGAAGGTCACCACGTCGTCCGCATACATCGACGTCCGATGCCTCAATCCTGTCTCTGGCATCCGAGTCAAGAGTCCACAGGCCGTGGCCCTCTCCACAAGCAGGTGCAACACTTCCATGACCAGAATGAACAACTACGGCGAGAGCGGGTCCCCTTGCCTCAGTCCACGCATGTTGAAGATTTTGCTACCGGGGTGTCCATTAAGAAGAATCCGTGTGGAGGCCGAGGAGAGCAGTGCGCAAATCGTCGCAAGAAGGAGGTCTCCAAAGCCCATGTTCCTCAACACCTCCAAGAGGAAGGCCCAGTCCACCGTGTCGAAAGCTTTGGTGATATCTAGCTTCAGGAGGACCGTAGGAGTCCTTAAACTTTGGAGCTTGTGCGTCGTACATTGTACCATCATGAAATTGTCGTGAAGGCATCTACCACGCACAAACGCACTCTGATGTGCACCCACGAGCTGCGGTAGGGAGGGAGTAACCCTGGAAGCAACTACTTTAGCCACCAGCTTGGCGATACCGTGTATCAAGCTGATGGGTCGGAAGTCTCGCACCTCTTCCGCCCCCGCCTTCTTTGGCAACAACGTGACGAGCGCCTGGTTTACCGCACCAAATCCACGGGCATCGCGGCGAGAAAGTGAGTCGAAAGCCGCCATAACATCTCCTTTGATGATCCCCCAACATGCCACAAAGAATCTGTTCGAGAACCCATCTGGCCCAGGGCACTTGTCCAGCGGCATGCTCCGGATCGCATTCCACACCTCCTCCTCTGAGAAGGCTACCTCCAGGTGAGAGAGATCCATCGTGGGGAGCTGCAAGAAGTCTAGGTCTAGTGATCGGTCTCTATCCACCTCTGCCCCGAGTAGGTTATCAAAAAAGGAATCCACGGCCTCGGCCTTGGCCTCGTGCTCGGTCTGTCGAACTCCATCTACCATGAGGTGGCCAATGAAGTTCTGTCTCCGTCTGTGGCTCGCATGCATGTGAAAGAATTGTGTGCATGCATCACCCTCCCGCAGCCATAGCACTCTCGCCCTCTGCCTCGCCATGGACCGCTCCAGCGAAGCTAGACCCAGTAGCTTGCCCTTAAGGATCTTCCTCAGCCCCCTTTCAGCCTCTGAGAGTGGCCTGGACTCCATAGCCACATCGAGGCGCAAGATAATCTCATTGGCCATCAGGATCTGCAGTTTAATATTGCCGATGAATCGACTGCTCCACCGTGCCAAGCATTTGGCCGTAGCTCGAAACTTGAGATCCAACCTCTTGAAAGGGTTGACCTCGTGTTCCACGGAAGACCACGCCTCTTGGACCACGTCTAGGAACCCTTACGCCTTCGTCCAAAAAGACTGGAACTGAAATCTACGCCCCAAATGCAAGTCCGGGGCTAAGCTCAAGACGAGGGGGCAGTGATCGGACGACCCCGAGGAATTCGCTGTTAGGAAGGCATCCGGGAAGCACTCTTCCCAGTCCACAGTCGAGAAGACCCTGTCTAGCTTCTCCATGGTCGGTTGCTGACGCTCGTTCGACCAAGTGAAGCGTCGGCCATTGAGGTATATCTCTTTCAACTCTAAGATCGACAAGGTATGTCGAAATCAACCCATCATGGCACGGTGAAGGGCACCCTGGTTTTTATCCTCCGGGTCGACGATGAGGTTGAAGTCCCCTGCAACCAACCACGGGCCTACATGGAGGTCCCTAATATCTCGCAACTCCTGGAGGAATGCTTGTTTTTCGACCAGGCTCTGGGGACCATAGACTCCAGTGAACCACCACGCTTGCCCTCCTCCGATTGACACACTTGCCGTCAAGGCGTTGGCTGTCAGATGGGGGTTGGTAATCATGACAAACTCGGATTGCCACGCAAGCAGAATCCCACCACGGGTGCCAACTGCCGGCAGGTAAAAGAACCATCAAAGGCCACGCCAAGGCATTCATGCACTACCTGCGTCGTGATCACCTCCATCTTTGTCTCTTGAAGGCAAACAATTTTTGCCCCAGTGGCGGTCATCGCCTGAAAGATGACCGCCCGACGAGCCACCGAATTGAGTCCACGCGCATTCCAAATGGCAATCACTAGATCAAGGTCCAACATAGTTCGGATTACAACACAAATCAAAGAGCGAAAAACAACAAGCAGCTAAAACAGATACAACGCCTAAACCAGGCACTCCACCGGCAGGTCCTCGGACACAGGCAACGCCTCAGGTAACCACCCGAACAAACTCAGGATCACGTCGATGTGCTGCTGCGGTAACGGCTGGCTGAAGAGGTCCAGATACGCGGCTAAGGCTTCCTCACCAATGGTCTCTCCCTCCCTGGCGATCTGGAGGCGCGTAATCAGTTCCCTTTGCTGACGCTTGACTGGAGTCCCAGCCTTGAACTTGTTGCGCTGCCTGCTGCTACGCCGAACGGGCCCGGTGTGGATCCGCTTGGCACGGCTACCGCCGCGCCGGCCTGTGCAGAATCGGCGCCACCTCCTTGGTGGCACAGGCCCTGAACTGGTCCAAATCCAACGTGACGACGTCCACAACCAAGTCTAGCCCATCCACTGCAGCGCGCTGCTCGCCCGGGACCACAGTTACCTCCCGGGTCTCCTCATCTGAGAGACTGACCGAGAAGTAGTCCAAGACCGAAACCGGGGATCCACCTCGCGCCACATCCTTCGGCGTCCAAGCCGGAGAGGCCAAGGAACCATCGTTGACAGACGAGAGTAAGCCTACGGAGGCGAGCAGGAGGTCCTCCCCGGTCTCATGGCCACGTGCCACAAAAGCTCCATCCACAGCAGAAACTCTAGGAGAGAGAGTGCTGCCAAAATTTTGAAAAACTAGGAGGGAAATTGGCTCCACGTCTTGGTCAAGACGGGCCAAAGGATCCATGACCGAAGCACCATCAGCTTTCCCAGGCTGGACCGAATCCTCAGCACTTTTTCCCCAGGAGACCACGACCGAACGACCGGCCACCAACCCCACGACACGTGGCAGTTTCCTAATGGCCAACTCTGCTTCTAGCAGCATTGGATCCCAGCGACTAGGGACGGGCGCGGGCTCATTTTCATGCAGCGACAAAGAGGAAAAAGGCAGTGGGTCCCGCTCGTGCACGTCAGCGACCACTTTGGGCCCAGCTTCGAATGCGTCTTCGTCTACCTCCGGACCAGGCGCTCTCTGCCGGCCACCATGGTGCCTACTCTCGCCGGCGGCGTCATCGGAACGGCGTCCCACGCCGCGGCCATCTCGCGACCTCCAACTACGGTCGGCCGGGGGCGCGAACCGCACCCCGTGATCACGGCCGCGACCGTCGTCGCCGGGTTCATCCCGTCTGCCTCCACCTCTGCTAGGCGAGTGAGAACGGGAACGAGAACGCGAGCGCGGCGGGCGCGGCGGGTTCCACATGTCCTCCACCGAGAAACAGAGATGCGGATGATGTACTTGAGCATCGTCTTCTCCAAAGGGATCAACGCCTCGCCGGGCAGAACCAGACCTTCATCCTCCTCCATGGCGTCGTTTGGCTCTTCAATCCACAACTCTTTTTCGGTCGGAACGTGATCCAGGTCAGTGAGCCATGCGGTGACCTCGAAACGGCGCATGTCGTCCCCGCTGGCCGTCCCCGTGCTAGGGCGCTCGATCCAAACCGCCGACGGGCCGAGGAGCGTCGTCGCCGTCTTGATCTTCCACGCGTGTGCGGGGATGCCCACGAGCTCAAAGGAAGCCCGGTAACGCATGGAACAACTGGTCGCTTGGAGCAGACAGTTCCAAGGCGAGAATCGCAGAGAGAATCCATGCCCGTCCAAGTCGCCGGCCGCGGCGACCTCATCTCTGATCCTCCTGCTAGTGAAGCTGAGTAGAAAATCCGCCGGCCAGTAGTAGTGGACAGAGAAGTTCTGCTCCGCTCGCGGCACCGCCTCCGCTACTGTCCTTGCCACTTCGTCCGCCGACACCCGAGCACGCCCACCAGAAACGAACGCCACCAGGCTCCAGCGGAGCGCCGCCTCGGTTATGTCGATCTCCTCGGAGCGGGGAATCACGACCACTTCTCGCCGCGGGGCCACGCCAGCCGCCATTAGACCGGAGCGCGTCTCCGAAGAGGGCACCGGCGAAATCGGGCGAAGAGGCGGGCGCGGAACCTCCACAGCGCGCTCCGGCCGGAGAGGAGGGAAGTCCTCACTCTCGCGACCCGGAGCCCAGCGCCCAGAACTCTCTGCAGCGTGGCCACGGCGATCTCCACCACGCCGGTCTTCCACCCCGGCTGCAAGACGGGCAAAGGGGGCGGGACGGATAACCTCGCTGCGAAAGCCGCCATGGCCCGCGTCCTCGCGTTCCCCAGCACCACGCTTGCACGAGCTCGAGACGCCGCCGACTCGGGACCTGCGGGAGGCGAGGCTGGCATCCGTATGCTGATACGGTCATGCACCGGAGCGCGCCTCAGCACCTCCACCACGGCGCCTCTCTGCACCTCCACCACGGCCCTAGGTCCCTCACCTCCCCGCGCCAACCCCGGCAGAGGCGCACGCCGCACGTGGCAGTCGCGGGCGTGGTGGCCTTCGCCCTTGCACCGGAGGCACACCGTGGGATTGGTGCACTCCCGCGAGATGTGCCCAGGTCTCGCGCAGTTGAAGCAACATCCCGCGAGGTCGGGAGGGAGATCCTCGCGGATGACCAGCGCCGGAAGCTGGGGGCCACGGCGGCGTCGCGGAGCAGCGCTCCCATGCGCCCACGGCCGAGGCCCAGCCCCAGCGGGAGCGACGACCAGAGGAGGGGCGGGCTCACGCCGCGGCGCCTCAGCCACAGCGGGAGCGGCAGCCAGCGCAGGGGCGGGAGCAGCGCTCCCATGCGCCCACGGCCGAGGCCCAGCCCCAGCGGGAGCGACGACCAGAGGAGGGGCGGGCGCACGCCGCGGTGCCTCAGCCACAGCGGGAGCGGCGGCCAGCGCAGGGGCGGGAGCACGCTGCAGTGTCTCGGCGACTGGAGCGGGGCCGGCCTGGAGGAGACCGAACCCGGGGAGGACGGCGGCGGACGGGCCTCCGGCGGCGAGCCGCTCCTCAGCACCTCGCAGTAGGAGCGAGGGGAGACCTCGTCCTCCTCGGAGGAGTAGTCAGCCCACCTCCGCACTTCAGACGAGTTCGGGGTTGAGGTCGCTGGCGAGAACTGCGCGGGGGGCGGGGAGGAGCTCATGGCCGGAGACGAGGGTGGGGGGAAGGGAGGGATGTGGACGCCGGCGCCGGAGTGGCCGCCGGCGTGAGGCTGGGTGGACGCCGCCGCCGGAGTGGCAGACGGCGGGAGGACCAGGTCACGCTCTCCTCACGCTCTCCTCACGCCCACCCTGTTCCCATTTTGAAAATGTGTACAGAATATGACCATACTTTGTGAGGATGAACAGTAAGCTAGGCAGCCCTGCGCCAAGAACCCATCATGGTAGCTGAGCTGGTTCCATCCCCATGTGCAACCAATTTGGCGAGAAATGAAACATTTCGTCAAAGCGCAGAACTTCTGTCAGCGAAAAAGTAACCACACCTCCGAATTATATTATATTATCAGGCATATCTTATACTATGTGCACATCTGGACATCTGGTCCTGCACTTTTCAAACGATCCCAATCAATAGGAGGTGCTAGCTATGCTGTAGCTGGGCATGTAGTGCCACCATGGCGATCAGATGTGCTAGCTCACGATGGAGTTGACGGCATTGTTGCCGAGCGAATTGGATGGTTAGCTGAATGCCACCTTTTCCTTTCAGGATAGACGACATCGCCGCATGGCCCTGACTGTAACCACCTTAGGGCCGCCCCGATTGTGTTTGACTACTAATTTATATTCCGGCTAACCAGGGGTCGCAATGATGGTAGTTGGACTGGGGGATCAAGAGGCGCCGGGCGCGTAGTCGTAAACTGTACAGTTGTTAGCCACAAAAAATGATGCAGTATTTCTAGTTGAAATGAGAAGTTCAGTCAGCTGATGTATCTCTAGTAAACTCTGAGACTCTCCTGGATCTTGGAAGTTGTTAACCCTTCAAGTTTGTTAGTACTTACTTGTGCCTGCACCAAGGGAGACAAAACCCAAGTTGCTTAATCAACTTTGAGCACTATATAGCTTTACTCTACATGACACTGCGATTCTAGGCAAAAGTTCTCAAAATCGAGGGGCTTCTCTGTAGTCTATACAAGAGCTGCTTTGAGAATCATGAAATATCGTTACTCGTACCAACATATATATAGCAAAAGTGGAAAGATTATGTAGGGGAAACGCAAAAGTAGACGCCACTGGAGCTTTTTTTAAAGGACGCTAGTAGAGCTGACCTTCCAAACTGGTCATGTTGGTAGTGAACACTCCTGCTTGTGCGGCTTTCCACAGCCTATATCAAACGCCTCTGAATTCTCATGGATCCCTCCAATCAGAACCTCTCCATATGTGGTTTTATGAAGATATATTGAAGCACACGCAGTGATGCACAACCCGGACCCTTCAGACGATGGAGCATACATAAATAAATAGAAACCAAGCAATTGGGATTTTTTTAAAGGAGCAAAGCCCTAGCCTCTGCATCAAAATATGTGTATTTATTGTAAAGTTTTACTATATATTTAGAGTATTATAAAACGACAAAAAAAAGTGAACCATGGTGATTACAAGCCAGTCACCCAATAGCCTTGAGAAAACAAGCGTTAAGCATTGCGTAATCGCCAATCATGTTGCCACCCAAATGGGTAGTAGATAGCTTGGATGAGTCCATATTTACCCACTGGTCCAGTGGAAAAAGGTTAGCCCACATGTGGATCAAATACGTAGCTCGATGAACGACTTGTAACTAGTGAGCATTTGCAATCTTGTTAAACACCACGTCATTTTGGTTGTTCAAAACTACCAATTTAAAAGCAGATACACGAATGTGAATACGAGGTTTAGTTTTTGTATATACCCCATAAGCCAATATCTACACATGTTTGCTATACTGGTAGGAGGTGAAATGGTGTAGGTAAAATGGAGCAAGCTCCATATATCCCTCATAAAGGAATAAAATATAAACCAATGTTCTATGTTTGACAAAAGGCACATTTTCTTACATCAATTCCAGTTTCTTTTAATCAAATTATCTTTGGTTAGGACCACTGATGATCACTTTTCTATTAGCGAACCACAATTTTTTTAATTTAAGCGGAAGCTTCAATTTTCATAAATACTTGCGAAAAAAGGTGTATGTCCATTCATATAATCGGCATGCATGGATTTAACAGAAAACACACCATGTGGGGAGACAACCTCCACCTAAACGTATCATTCTCGTTATTAAGATAGACCGCCATAAGTCTCTCTAGTAAGCGGAGCCACTCATCGCAATATCTTCCTATCAAAGACCGTCTAAACTCAATGTTTATCGGTGGTGCATTTGCCAACAGATGCAACAAAGCCATTCGTCTTACAAGATAAGTTGAACCTTGTTGGGAATTGGACCGACAAAGGCCTATCCCCAAGCCATTATCTTCCCAAAATCGGGTTCCCTTGTCATTTCCAACTAGAAAAGAACCCCACAAGAGGAAACCCTGCTTCACCGCAAGTATCCCTTTCTAAAATGGATATATGGTTTAGGAGTTACTTGTGCTAGAGTTTTACCATATAGGTACTCATTATAAATCAATTCTTGCCAACCTCATTTTTCATTGAGTAGTTTGGAAATTCTTTTGGCTAACAAACATTTTTCCAAGCAACTAGTATATACTCAATCGATAGAATATTACGATACATGGCTTTCCATACATTTTCCCGCAATTAAAAAATATTTTCCATGCCTTATGGTCACATGTCTCTTCCAAGGGCCCTGAATATCGAGGCAAATTACATATCTATAAGATGTAAGAAAATATTACACATATATGGTATAGGGAACCGTAAAACAAAATATGATTCCACAAGAGCCTGAAATTAAAATCAATGAAAACCCCACGTAAAAGTTTTTTGTAGATTTTTATTTTATGTCATGGGATTGAAAATACACTCCATCTCTCACATATGTGACGCGCAAGGTGTCCCCGCGTGCACCTCCCTTGTACCCCTCTAATATCTCACAACTATGTTGTTTTGTCGCCAATTATAGGACCTCCAAACACATTTATTTGTAGGGGAACGACAAAACTATGCCACTCTACGATTGTCAGAAGGGGGAAACTGATGTATCGCCGACAACACCTACTTGAAGCAGAGAGAATAATCTACGACAACATCATGAATAGTGCAGTGTGATACCTGGCTATGACAGATTTGGATCTTTGGATTTGACACGCATTTTTTGGCTTAACTGGTGCTCAAAATGATATCAATGTGCTCCAACGCTCCCTGTTGTTTCTCAGACTTTCTTAAGGCCAAACTCTGGAGTGTAAGTATGTGATCAATGGTCCTGAGTATGACCAGGGGTTTCTATCCAAATTGGTGAACATTTATGAAGACTATGAGTAACCCTGTTTGCGAGGGAAACTGCCATTGCAAAGAAGTAAAATTATGTCTACAAAGATGTGGAGCGGACGGCCATTCGGTGTGCTCTAGCAGGTTTACCGCTGTCCCGTACGCTTGTCTATCTTGGTCCCTAGATCAAATGTGTGAGATCATGAAGACTTGTGTTTCATTCACAACATGATTATCTAGAATGAGCGAGTACGAGAAGGTCATTGATCAACGAGATGTTTGGCCTATGGCCTAGCCACAGACGGACATGCCAACCCAGTTTTCTGAAACCTTACCATGCATCGGCTAAATCGTGATGAAATAACACACAACAATGATCTAGTGACGCACTCGTGTGCGATCGAATCAAACAACGTAGTTCAACCAGGTATGGTTTGATTTCTGGAACTTGAAATTTTGTATTAAAATTGTGTAATAATTTTTACATTTTATGTATTTCAATTATTATTAAACTTTGCAACGAATTTGGAGTGGAAGTTCCGTTGGAGATGCTGATTTTATGAAGGTTTAGCGTCCAACTTTCAAAGTCGGGGCATTTCATCTGTGCATTCTACTGACGATCTTAGCAATGAGGAGGGGCTGGACGTTTTTTTTTAAAAAAGGGGCGTCCCGGCCTCACATCGAGTGATGCACACAACCATTTATTACAAAATTCAAATTCCTAAGTAATAAAAGTTTACATCTCACGCATCACCTAGATACTGAGACGAAGCTCAATCGACCGTAGAAACAAAACAGCAACTACGAAAGTCTACTAATATGTTGCCACGTATGCCGGGAGAAAAAATCATGTGCCACCAACAGGAGTCTTGAGCATCCAGCAACCATAAGTTCCCGCTGGTCCGAAAGAAGCAGGAAAGCCCATAGCTAGATCCAGTGCGTCGCCATATGGATAACCTGTAATACATGCAAATTTTTCTTTCCGTTAAAAACCAAATTGTTCCTACAATTCCAAAGAGACCAACAGATAGCTGAAACGCCAATAGGAATCATAGCTTTGGTCTTCTTATCAACCCCGTTCAACCAATTCCCAAACATATTGGTTACTTTAGAAGGGGAGGGATATTGTAAGTACAAAAGACAACACGCCAAACAAGTTTCGCAAAAGGGCAATTAATAAATAAATACTCAATAGTTTCGGATTCTCCACAAAATGGGCACTTAGTACTTCCCTGCCAATTCCTCTTTGCAAACTTATCCTTTGTTAACAAGACCTTTCAACTAAGGAACCACATAAAGATTTTAATTTTCAGGAATTTCAAAAAAAAAGATTTTAATTTTCAGCGGTATCTTTAATTTCCATAAGTAAGTTCGCAAATATCTAGTATGTCCATTCATTAAATCCTCATACATAGATTTTACGGTAAATAAGCCATTTTGCGTAAGTTTCCAGCGAAAAGAATCAGGGGTATTTGTTAGAATAACATCCATTAGCATGGTACATAGATGAGACCACATGTCCCATTTATTACCAACAAGAGCCCTTCTAAAACCCAAGTTTAGTGGGGGCGCGTTAAGAAAAACATCAGACACTAATACATCCCTATGTTGTATGATGTTATAAAGTAATGGATACTGATCTTTTAATGGAGATTCTCCCAACCAGGTGTCCTCCCAGAACCTGGTAGTTCTCCCATTCCCAACTTTGAAAGTGCCTTTGCTAAAGAACTCATTTTTAACCCTCATGAGCCCTTTCCAAAAGGGAGAATCAGTGGGTTGTTCCTCAACCTGAGCTAACGTCTTTGAATGGAGGTATTTATTCTGCAACAATTCTTGCCACACCCCCTCTTCATTCAACAGTTTAAACAATCATTTGCTGGGTAAACATTTATTTTTAACTCTAGCACTTCAACACCTAAACCCCCCTGATCTTTTGGTCTACATATAATGTTCCATTTAGTTAAACGATACTTCCGCTTATTATCATCACTCTGCCAAAAGAACCGAGATCTATAGAAGTCAAGTCTTTTTCTAACCCCCTTAGGTATTTCAAGAAATGACAACATCAACATCGGTAGACTTGTTAAAACCGCATTAACAAGCACTAGGCGTTCCCCGTAGGACAACATCTTTCCTTTCCAGCATCCTAGTTTGCCATCAAAACGGCTTTCAACTATGTGCCATTTAGCGTTCCGCAGTTTCCTATAATGGATTGGAACACCTAAATATTTAAATGGAAGAGAACCAGATTCACAACCGAAGATCTGTTTGTGTTGTTCTTCCACTTCCTTGGCTTTTCCAAAACAAAAAATCTCATTCTTGTGAAAATTTATTTTGAGACCCGACAACTTTTCAAAAATACAGAGGATGAGTTTCATATCTACTGTTTTTGCCAGATCGTGCTCCATAAATAAAACAGTGTCATCTGCATATTGTAAAATTGAAAGGCCCCCTTCCACTAAGTGAGGAATAAGCCCCCCAATCTGACCATATTCCTTTGCCCTTGCAATAAGAATGGCTAGCATGTCCGCAACAATATTAAACAACATTGGGGACAATGGGTCTCCCTGAGAATGGAGGGGTTGGACGTGAGTACATGATCCATCAGTTGAGAGGTTCAGAACAGCCTCAAATTAAGGGGGTGGCTCCTGCCAGGGAGTACGTAGTGCTAGCTGGTGCCTTCAATAATAGGTCCAAAACCATCTCGTCTTTGCCATCAATTATAGGACGCAAAAGGAATATGCAATGATTCGCGCCGTTGTAGTTTCGAGACTCTACCGTCGATATGCATATCCCGTGGCCCTTGATCTTATGATTGCAGGCGCGGCACATTACACTACTACACTACACTAGCTAGTGGTTGCTCTTTTATATGCTACTCTCCTAATCTCCCTCGTGTGTAAACATAAGGGATGCTTGAACCACCTTTTGGCTATTATACCTCACCACTTGTGCGGCAAAATAAAGCATGGATCCAGCGGCCTAACCGATTAGCGCAAGTACAGGGTGACAGAAGCTGCATTCGCCTTAAGAGATTGTCTGTCCACTCACCACCTTGATGATGGACCATGCTAGCTAATTGTACTCCCTATCTATATGGTTAACAAACTAAAGATCTTTTGAAACTGCCCAAGTTTGCTTGGCTATCTATCTGCATTGAGAAATCCACAAGCTCCATGTTGGAGAAATTATTACTTCGACAGGCGTCTTTTTCCCCGCTGAGCTTTGCATGGTTAGGTTTGCCCTTCTCTTCTTCTGTTGTTCTTGCTCCATTCAGGCCAAACACAAAGATAGGGTTTCGACTTGCGGTGCAACCAACCACCCCGGCCTCCAACGACAAACGCCAGCATGAAGCCATGAACCCGATCGAGGAGAAATACACATGGCTTTTCTCTCCTCGCTGATCGAACAGACACGCAACGAGCGGCGACATGGTGTCGTTGTGCATGTACTGTCTAACCGCCCCGCTCTGGTGGCTTCATCGGGAGAGAAAGCATGCAGGGATCTGTTTCGCCTATTTATTGCACGGCCGGGACTTGATCAGAGACTGTTACCCGTAGCGCTCAGTAGAGTTCATATAGTTTTAGACAGGCGCATGTGTTCCGCCGACCAACGAGTGATTCGTTTGTCGATCGATCTCTAGCTAATCGCATGTACTACAATCTGAACACTCAACTGATCGATCTCTCTGGTAGGACGTACGGTTGGACCATTAATTGAGATATGCGTGAACAACTGCAAATGCATGTTTAGTTATCAACTAGCAAGGAACTAGTAAACACTGTCTCGGATTAACCATTTATGCTAATTACTGATGAGCAATTGGGCGATGTGGTGAGTGGTGACCGGCGATATACATGCCGTAGTCAAGAAAACACAGTAGTATGAGTGTTCTTGGTTCTACCCCCGCTCTGTGTTGCTCGTTGGGTTGGCTGTTTGATCCCCCTGTCTCCGGGCATATCTTTGGACAGGGATGTGCCTGCCAATTTCGCAGATCTTCTCAACGATCACACTCGTTCCGTTGGCACCGATCAAGATACTAGTATATGGTATATAACAGGTGGCAAAGAGTGGACTAAAAGACGATCACATATTCAGATGGCCTCTCGATCGCGGGTGAAGAAAAACGCATTGAGCCGTGCGCGGCCAGATCGTTGCAGATCGACGCGGTGGACGATCGTCGCCGGCCGGGAAGCGATGCAACTGCCGGCCTTTCCAGCGGCACGGACACCATGAGAAGCAACTCGCCCACGCGCCGTGTCGGCCGCGCGCGCTTCCGTCGACGCCTTTTGCGTCCATAACTCGCTCTTGATTCGTGCTTCACTCGCCTCTCCAGTGCACTCTATTTCTTGGGAGAAGAGAGATACAGATCCCTAAGCTATATATGTATGCATGCCAAGTGGTACCGAATCTAAATAGAAAAACGGTGGGAACTTTTTGTTACCGCCGGAGGAAGCAAGAACTCATGATTCAGCTCTGCGGATTTTGCTTTGGTGAACTACTCAAAAAAAGATCTTATGCGAAGTGAGCCTATCTCAACTGGTTTGGTTCCTTCTGGTGAAACCAACCCACTTAGGTTTAAGTCCCAGACTTGGCATGTGTAGTCGCATTTTCCTGAATTTTCCAGAATTTAACCGGCGCTATGCTTTCATTGGTAGGTAACGTGTCCGTCAACAACGAGGCGCCCGTGGTGACTTTGTCAATCTCAAGATATGTCGGACCAGTCTCTCGGAGGTGCTCATAGGGGTAGGGTGTGCGTGTATGCGGTCATAGGAGTGTCTGTACGTGTGTTTGTGAGCGTCTACGTCTGTACTGTGTATCTAAAAACGATCTTATGTGTGCTTAATTTATATAGTGAGCCGCCGTGTTGCGAGTTGTGACTAGAATACCTGATGGAAAAGAAAAAAACCTACATAATACTCCAAGATCTAATCTATGAAGATGTAAGTAAAGATTAGATCTACTCCCTCCGTATATAAAAAGATGTCACAAGTTTGTCCAAACTTGCATGTATCTATGAAACAACCTTGTTGGTAACGATATAGATCTGGTTATGTAGTAGGCTAGTTCCTTGCTCTCTTGGCTAGATGGTGATGTTTTGCCCAAAAGCTGTCCCTGGTGGTGGTGTTTTATTTGCGATGTACTAGGGCTCGCTGAGCTCTAACTAGTGAATGTAAAAACCTGTGGTTTGTTTATTGGAACTGGGGCGTGGCCCTCTTATTTATCTGAAAAAAACAACTGTGTTAATGTTGTTATAAACCCAGCCTCTTGGCCCTGATATTATAACATATTATACACCTTTCACGATATATTTTAGGGGTGGGGGGTGGGTGGGGACTTGCTACTAATCAAGGGTGTACCATGCAAAAAGAACTGATCAAGGGAATAGAAATGTGGCAGTGTCAAACTGTCTAATTCGATCCCTTTTGTCTTGCAAAGTAAACACATATCATTCAGATCAAAACAAGTTACATGAAAGGATAGGTACACACGTGATCGAACAACCAAAATCATCTCAAAATTAAGGGATGAGAATAGACAATATTGGTCAAAACATTCCCACACACGACACTTATAAAACAAATAAAGCAAGTTGCTTTCACAAATTTGGACTAAGTAAACTTGTAGATGTCCTGCCACCCGTATACTAGGTCCGGTAAAAGGTTCCACATGCATACAATTTCACAATATGTATTTAGTTTGATAAAAGAATTTAAGGCCGGACTTCTCTGGTAAGAAAGTATGAATTTTCCTTTGAAATTTCATAAATGTCTTGAAATTTAAGAATCTTGATCAAGTGGGAAAAAATCGAGAGGAAATGTACAATGGTCCAACACTATATTACCCTTCTTCGGAATGTTCCAAAGAGGTTA
The DNA here is from genome assembly GCA_026929855.1 of Poa annua. Classification (NCBI taxonomy): domain Eukaryota; kingdom Viridiplantae; phylum Streptophyta; class Magnoliopsida; order Poales; family Poaceae; genus Poa; species Poa annua. Next base: position 115,073,674 of record CM049428.1, on the reverse strand, counting down.
GCCTCTGCATACATCTTCAATTTTCTACGAATATTTAAGAAACTTGAAGTTAATATAGTGTTGGACTGGCTGTCATTGTACATTTGCTCTGAAAGGGTTTTACATTTACAAATGTACTCTTAGATATACTACTAAATTACTTCCGCCGAAAAGATTATACTACTAAATTGATGAAAGGTGGGTCATAGCATTAAGATAAACAAATGGTAAAGATAATCTGATGAAACTTTTGGTAGAAACGAACCTGAAATATCACTCATATGCATGGTATAAAATGATTATTTATACATTTGCACCATTTTGATTTGAGCACGAGAATGGCTCCGGAGTTATAATAGAAGGTTGTAGGGCTTGTTTGGATGATACATTATTTGCACTATTTTATGCAAAGCTTTTATCATACGTGCACCGATAACACATGCCAGAGATGATCGGCATTTATCTTTCTGGGTCCAGCTACAGCTAGCTCAGCCGAGAGCCCGAGACATCTGGTCAGTGAAATATGCTACACCTGAAGAAAAATAAAACAAGAGCTAGATGTTTTGCGCATGGCTAAGCCGATAAGCTAGATAGACTAAAATCTTCCAAAAACAACAGTAATGACCATGCATTAGCAATTTTATATACTTCTTACATCATCTCATTGTAATACTAGTGAGTGCTTAGTATACAGGTCAGATGACATATATAGCGATGGCGACACAGTTGACAAGCCTGCAGTAAATAAATTAAGCACTCCCCCCCATCTCTCCCATCCTATCACTATATATAACTCTTCCCACTCGTACTTCTCGTTCACCCAAACACGGCCGGACTGCCTAGCTAGCTTTGGTTAACCACCGAGCGAATACTACCGCATCCTGACGAACCTGTGGTCACAAATCTGCGTTAACGCAGATCAGTCTCACAAACTCCATTCGCAGTGCAGTGCCATGCCGGAAGCACCTAGAGCCCAGCCAGTTCCTGCCTCCGGCTACGGCCCCGGGGCGCACCGCGAGGCGCTCGACTTCATCGAGCACGTCACGGCAAACACGGGGAAGGTGCAGCGGCGCGTCCTCGCCGAGATTCTGGCGCAGAACGCGCCGGCCGAGTACCTGCGCCGTTACGGCGTCCCGTGCAGCTCCCCAGATGCCGTGGACGCCTTCCGCCACTGTGTCCCGCTCGTGACCTACGAGGACCTCCAGCCAGACATACTACGCATCGCCAACGGCGACACCTCCCCTATCCTCTCCGGCAAGCCCATCTCCGAGTTCCTCACAAGGTATGCATGATCCGGCCACATGTGCATACGATTATATCTAGCCGATAATCGGACGTTTGCACTAACGCAATTGGGGTTTATGTTCACCAGCTCTGGCACGTCCGGAGGGGAGAGGAAGCTCATGCCGACCATCGCCGACGAGCTGGACAGGCGTTCGCTGCTGTACAGTCTACTGATGCCTGTGATGAGCCAGTCTTTGCCCGGGCTCGACAAAGGCAAGGCGATGTACCTGCTCTTTGTGAAGGCGGAGTCACGCACGCCGGGCGGGCTCGCCGCGCGTCCGGTGCTGACCAGTTACTACCGGAGCCGGCAGTTTATCGACCGGCCGCATGACCCGTACACGGCCTATACGAGCCCCAACGAGGCCATACTGTGCGTGGACTCCTACCAGAGCATGTATGCCCAGCTGCTCTGCGGCCTCTTGCACCGCACCGACGTGCTGCGCGTGGGCGCCGTCTTCGCCTCGGGCTTCCTCCGCGCCATCCGTTTCCTCGAGAAGCACTGGCCTCGCCTGTGCCACGACATCCGCACCGGCGAACTCGACCCGGAAATCACAGACCGCTCAGTGCGCGACGCCGTCGGGGGCCTGCTCCGCGCCAACCCCGCCGCCGCGGACGAGATCGAGGCCGAGTGTCTGAAGCCGTCGTGGGAGGGGATCATCCGACGCCTGTGGCCCCGCACCAAGTACATCGACGTGATCGTGACCGGCGCCATGTCGCAGTACATCCCGACGCTCGAGTTCTACGGTGGCGGCCTCCCTCTCACGTGCACCATGTACGCTTCTTCGGAGTGCTACTTCGGCCTCAACCTCAACCCCATGTGCAAGCCCGGCGAGGTCGCCTACACCCTCATCCCCACCATGTGCTACTTCGAGTTCCTCCCCGTCGACCAATGCAGCAACGCCAATGCAGAGCCAAGCCACCGCGACCTCGTTGATCTTGTCGACGTGAAGCTCGGTCATGACTACGAGCTCGTTGTAACTACCTTCTCAGGTAAGACTAGCTAGCATCTTCAAGTTACATAAGTAGATTCTCTCGTGTGGATTTTCCATCCAGATTCCAGACTGACATCGTCGGCTGTTTATGTGGGATTTTGACAGGCTTGTGTCGGTATCGCGTGGGCGACGTACTGAGGGTGGCAGGGTTTAAGAACGAGGCACCAATGTTCAGCTTCATGCGGCGGCGGAACGTGGCGCTTAGCATCGACTCGGACAAGACCGACGAGACGGAGCTGCACACGGCGGTGAGCAGCACGGTGCAGCACCTGGCGCCGTTCGGCGCGTCGCTGGTGGAGTACACCAGCTATGCCGACACGGCCGCCATCCCGGGCCACTACGTGCTGTTCTGGGAGCTGCGCGCCGGCAGCACGGCGGTGCCGGCCTCCGTGTTCGAGGAGTGCTGCCTGTCCGTGGAGGAGGCCCTAAACAGCGTCTACCGGCAGTGCCGCGCCAGCGACAAATCTATCGGCCCCCTTGAGATACGAGTCGTCTCCGAGGGCACCTTCGACAAGCTCATGGACTACGCCCTAAGCCGCGGCGCGTCCATCAACCAGTACAAGGCGCCGCGGTGCGTGCGCCCCGGGCCGGTCATCGAGCTGCTTGACGCGAGGGTGCAGGCCAGTTACTTCAGCCCCAAATGCCCAAAGTGGAGCCCTGGAAACAAGCAATGGAACAGCTCCAATGAGCTGGTGAGCAACGGAGGCGCCTTATTAGCCAGCTGATTGGATGGGGGAATATGCATGGCATGCATCGTGATCGATCGATGTGTTCTTAAGATATTTTGTATTTGAACTTCTGAGACAGTGAGGACATAGTTAAGCATTTATGACCTAATTAGCTAGGTTACCTAAGCATGTCTGCTTTTATATTTGTAATTTTTTTCTTTTTGGATCGTATGTTGTGTGGAAGCAGAAGTACATGTCAATTAATTTACTAAAACCCTACCAATATGGCTATATATTATCCTAGCTAGCTTCGTCCCAAAGATAATCTACCACCGATATGGGATAGACTTTATTCAACTATAAAGATATGGAATGGACTTCTCCATAAAAAATAATCTCTAATCTACACTTCCTAGGCAAAGAATGATCAGAACTGGGGATTATATATCCAGCACACAGAAAAAGGATTAAAAAAGATACTTTATACATATATGCAATTGACTTACAAAAACTATTGGTTATTGAGGAAACAAGATTAGGTGAAGTAGATCACAAAAAAGGGCCTATGTTCGCCGCACTCGCACTCCTCACATATAACTTTTTACCCATAAGTAAAGAGCCACATGTTATCCTCGGGGCCATCTCTACTAGCGGTCATCATACGGCGAAGTGAGATACACCGTGTTAACGTGTCAAGTAGAGTCGGTCAGGATCGTAACCAAATCTATGGCATAATAAGATCATATGACTTGTACATCAAATAGTGTACACAAGACTTCTCTGGAATAAAATAAAAAATATTTTGATGATTTACGTAGTAACTATCAATAATTGTCTTCTACACTAATGACTCTACGCACAAAAGTAAATAAAGAGAGTATTTGGTTGTATTCTAGGATGAGGGGAGGGGGGGGGAGGTACTACCTTAATCTTGGGGGATCCCCCTATCATCCCACTCTCCGTAAAAAAATCAACATTTTTTTCCAAACCAATTTTTGAGTTTCAGAAAAGTTTTGGAGCCGATCCAAATTCGGGAAAGGATCTATGTTCCTAGTGAAATAATTCATTATATGTTGCGGCATTCTATCACAGAGAAGAAAATAGAGGTTGCGCAATCCGTAGTCGGAGGAGAATTTGGGCAGGGAGCACTACCAGAATCACTTATGGTCGCATCTCCTCCTCCGCAATAGCCTTCACGTAGATCTCCATATTCTAGGGTATCCCCGCACCATGGGTTTGTGGCAGCAGGCTGATCATATTCTATATATGCTATCGTTGCTTTAGACTGTATGGGATTCCCTACATGGTATGATATTGTTAATTAGGTCATTTTGATGGTGGATCCTCTATTATGAGATGATTTATACCGCTGAAATTTTCTTTGTTCTATATTGTTATCGGTTCTAAATATTAGGATTGTCTACATAGTGGATAAAACCGTAGATTGAATATTGTGCATTAGTTGTAGTTGTTGTTTTTCCTGTTATTAGCTAAAGTGATTGAAATAGTAAAAGCATTAAATCCTGTTAGCAACCATATTGAGACATAGCACTAGCTAGGGGTAAATAGAGCTAGATACTTCTTGAAAGGTGTGACCAATGCTCAACTCCATGTCCTTCTACACTCAAGGCAACACTCTGCTAGTACTTCGCTCCGGGCGTGCGAACAGTCCACTCGCCTAAAGAGTATTAGCGGGCATGCAAGAAAAAACACATTTGTTTGATATTAGAACATGATTCATATACATATTCTCAATAGGTTAATATTTATTTAGTGCCATTCGTTGTTCCTAAACCATTATTTACCTTAATATTTGTTTGATAAAAAGATCACAATAATTTTTGCAAAAGTTTTGTCTTGGTCGGAGTGGGGACAACATGTCTCTTCTGCATCTATGTGGAGTTCTGTAAAACCCAAATAACGCAGAGATAGATATAGAGATAGGAATTTGTCGAACGAACCATACTCAGAGTCCCGCATGATATTTTTTTTTTGAAACTTGAGTACCATGTAGGTATATACGTGAGCATACTACGACCATATGTATGAACATACCTATCATACACCATCCATTGAAAAACTTGCCACTACTGGCTCGCTATCGACTGAAATAACGATGCTTAATCAAGAATGTAGTCTTCTAGAGTTATGCAGATACTGCTAAAAGAAGATGTGATTATAAATAATAAAATAGACAAGCCACGGGAATCATATTGGTACTAGAGCACCATCCAATGAGCGTTGGTCTATTTCGAAACACCAAAAATTAGTCGGATCCGTAGGATTTTACTTTATATGACACCATCTCAACCCAATGACATGTTCATGAAGAACACAACAACATAAAATACTTAAAATATGCATGCATGATTGAGAAGGGATCACATATTTAGACAAATTTAAGTTAACTATTTCCGGATGGAGTGAGTATACATAAATATAAGTGCATGATTGAGAAGACTTAATAATCACGAGATAAATACAAATTTTAGAAACACTGATATGATGTAGGTATATGAGTGAGCACACTCAGCCATATGTATGGACATACATATAATACATTGTATATTGAAAAAGGCTACCACTATCTATTGGCTCGCTATCGACACAAATATCGATGCATAATCAAGAATGCAATCATCTACAATTATATAGATATGGCAAAAAGGGTGATGTTTGATTATAATAATAAAATAAAATACAAGCCACAAGAACAATAGGTACTGGACCATTGTCCGATGAGCCTAGATCTATTTGAAAACACAAACGATTAGATCTCAACCCGATGACATGTTCGTGAAAAACACAACAACATAAAATATCTAAAATATACTTAGGAGATCGATTAGTTCCTCTCACGTCACTAAAATCCCTTTTTAATCTGTTATCGAGGGTGAATGGAGCTTGATAGAAACTGAAATAGTTTCTTTTTAGTGGAAAAAACATCAGAGATGAGATTCGAGGAAAAGGAAATTTTGAAGCTAATAAAGAGACGTCTACTTAATAAGGTGTGATCATTATTTTAACTATTCATATCACAATTTCGTTTACGTGAATAGAAATATGCTAGATAAGCACAATATGCTAGAGAAATACTCAGAAGTTTCTAGAAAACTAAACATTCGGTTATCATTCTAGCACACCCTCTTTTCATTTGTAGATCATCTCACAAAATAAGTTTATAATTAAACAAGATGAAAAAAACATATCATCGTAATTGTGTCGGCAAAACTCACAAGTTAATGGATTCTCATAGTTGCATTTAGAAAAGCACGATTAATATGTCATGGTAATTATACCTTCTAATAGATCTTCCTAAATTGTATAAAGTAAATAATATAACTTAATCTCTTCACAAACAAAAGTTTTCATGGGCTTACTTTAACCTCATATGGTTTTCCTATGGTGGATTAAATACTTGTATGCCAGTCTCAATGTTTTGTGACTTTATTTCCTCCCTTGTTCTTAAATATTAATAGTAGACACCATTGAAATTTCCTAATTAATAAGGTGTATAACAAATTAAGACTAATGAAGAAGCAAGAACAACATTTTTCATAACAATTTAGTGATGTTTCGGTACACGACCTATGCAAGTGAGCGACATAGTACAGTCTGGTTTAAAGAGTGGGTTTGGCAGGGAGAGATTGAAATCATGCAAAACAAATAATTGAGCAAAAGCATTGGTTATTATGAGGATACGACAAAGAGCTATAATAACATGATGGTTAGAGTTTCGTGGTGCAATTAAAATACTATTTATCAGATGACTGGCTACTTACCATCCAATTATCTTTTTAAAATAATGTAATATGCTACATGAAAATATGAATCATGTTAGTCCATGTAGTCATTTTTAGAGTAACATGAATGAGAGATGGTAAGAAGAGAGTGAATATATTCATTAAAATAGCACTACCTCAAGTTAAAAGTAACCAGACTTATAGGCCGCCTGAGACGGATTTTTTTCTTTTAATTATTAGAACACCTAAGTCCTAAGAGATCACATGTGTGTGCGATCTTCTCTTCAATAATTTCTTACAGTCATTTGAAGCTCTTATTTAGATTTCAGTATTTTTTAGTACCTATAAAACTTAAACTTAGTAGATGATCATATTTAATATGTCGAAGATGACGCCCTCGCATTTGCGAGGGCCACCTTGCTAGTTGCTTTAAATTTAGAGTTCTTATTTCAAGTTACGATTTCTAATTCTCTATTAGTTTTATTATACTTATGCTTTATCACATTGTTTTTTATTATGCAATTCATAGAACCATACATATTTGAATCCTATATCTTACTTAATTAAGAAATTAGGAACCAAACCTAAGTTTGGGGGCCATGTTTTGCTCCAAGTCTAGGAATATAAACCCTGGAAAACAAACCCTCCGGTGCAGCTGGGAAACCTGCCGGCCGGCCGGCGAGAGCAGAACGTCCGGTGTGTGCAGGACAGGTTGCACAAGGGTTACACGGAGGTGAGAGTCCAGAGGTAGAGGCAACGATCGGCAAGGCCGCTGTTGATACGCTATAGAACAGCAGAAGCAGGCTAAGCCACGCAGAAGCAAACAAGCACAGAAGCTGAGGTTTGTATGTCGACGGCATGGTACAAAGCGGACATCGGGCCCCGCCTGGCGCGGTGGCATCGACTCCGCAGCGCGCACGGCCGCCGCTGGGACCGCCCGTGCCGGCACCGCATGTGGCCATCAGCCAGGGCTACCACGTTAGCCGGAGGCCGGCATGAGCGCGCACGAGACTGATTCAACGACTTGATGAGACCGTATCAACGACCATATGCATGCCAATGCCATGCCAATCAAGCCCATGCATGATATCTCGTCTCAAGAAAACACATAATACTCCAGTATCTTGCACATAGCATAGCATGAGGTCGGTGAGGTAGTCCAGGTTGATCACACGTGTAATGGGGGACATGTAGGTCGCCTCTCCCCATACCTCCGGTTAATGCAGGGTGGTGGGGAGCTAGCTGGTGGTGGTGGACGTCTTGTCGCTTGCCATTGCCACGCTCTCGACGTGGCTCCGCGATCCCCCCCACACCCCTCATCACCGTTCGCCGGAGAAACAGGCAGCGACAGAGAAGGCCCATCCCTCCGACGCGCATTCACGGCCGGCGCCGGCTGGCTACCAACAAGAACAAAGAGCATCGGAGGAGGAGGAGGAGGCAGGAAGTCAAGCTCCCATTTACTCCCTTGTCCCATACGTTCGGCGCCCAGTTTCCATGCCGATTCGAGGCCACACGGTACGGGCCAAAAGAGCATCAGTGGCCATAATCAAAGTTGGACCGATAAACGGCAGGAAATCCGGTTGCTTGCTTCAGTTACTACATCACATCGCATGCGGCAGCAGCAGCCTAGCGGTGGCTCCTGCTGGAACCATTACTGAAAACGAGCTGTACCGCATGCCACTGTGCGGCGGATTAGAACGCGCGCGGCGACGTCGTCGTTTCAGGGAAGGCCAGGCCCTTGTAGTAAGCTACTAGCTCGGCGACGCGTTGAGCGACAGTGGCGAGATTAGCACGCTGCGAGGCATTCGTGGGACAGCGACGGTCCGCCCGGGGGACATTCCAGTCTTCCGGCCGGGTTTAGCTCACATCTGGTCGCCGTCGCCATCCTACCGCCGCTGCTGCTGGAGCTGGTGCGGTGTCTACTGTGAGAGATTCAACACGCTGCACGTCCGCTCCTCTCATGGCACATCCACGTCTCACACTGTTATGGGAACCGCATGTGCACGAGGACCAGCAGTGATTCAGAACTAACTTGTGGTTGGTTAAATGGATAGCAGGGTGACTGTATGCAAAGCCCAGTTTAAATTCTAAGTTTGACAGGGGAAATTTTTCAGTGTGAGTTGACATTCTAATTCATAGCGAGACGTGCTAAGTTTGTCAGTTTCAAGATCTAGCTGTGGGCTCTCTAAAAGTATCTCCAACTGGCCTCCACATACTACCCCTATACACCCTGGCCCGTCGAACGCCCCGGATACGGCCAGGACATAAAACATGCAACCAACCCCCTAACCCACCCCCGTCCCCTCTCGCCCCCAAACTCAGCTCATATCTGGGTTGTCCGAAAACTCTCAAAGTCAGCCCATATGTGGAGTAGTATTGAGGCTGCCCGGATGCAGCCAGACATGTCGGTCACATCGGATCCGACAGGACTAACCAACCCAATTTACATAAACTCGAACCGAACCCTCGCCCAAGAGGACATATTTGTCAAGCTCGCTCGTCTTCTTCTCCAAGCTCCGCCACCGTCTAGGTCTTCCCGTCGGTCGCGTGCATCCCCGCCGTCGTCTGCACTCCCGCAAACCTTCCCCGACTAGATTTTGGCCGTAGAAGAGCTTCGTGGGCGACAACATTTTCGCCGAACGTTTCCACCGCATTCGTCGCTTCGCCCACTGTCGCTCTTCCACACAGCTCCAAATGCCACGTTTCCCGATATGTAAGTTCCTCTAACCTTAAGCACTCCAAACTTCGTCGCTCTTTGACGGCTTCCGCCAACCGATTACAGCCGTCTTTGCCACCGCACAATGATTTCCTGGCACACCAACGAGTTCCATGCAACATCCTTCCCTCTATACGGGGACATCAACTCCTCTGACTCCACCGTGGTATGTTCTTGGGTTTGGTCAAATTTTGAGTTTATCCTAAAAATGGGCAATTAGACTTGATTTGAGTTGCACTTTGTTGTATTAGGATTCAAAAATATGTAATTGCAATGTTCGTGATGTCATATCCGAGATAGACAATTCCCTCCAAGGAAAGATGATCATACTGGAGGATTTGAACTTCACATCCGAGGTTGACAAACCTTAATTCTTGTGTTCGAGGACAATCTGGGGCCGGAATTCGCCCATTTTGATTTGAGATGATGTTATAGGGGCAGTGTGTACGTTTATAGATAATCTGTAATGTACCCCCTCCATTTTAAATTACATGACTCTCTTTTATTAAAAAATAGATATATTTAAATATGTTATGAGTATAGATATATCCACTTTTTCATAAAATAGAGTCATCTAATATGTAACGGGAGTACTTTACAAAATAAAATAGCAAGTGTTCGTGCTAATCATTGCAGGAGATGATGGCCCGGCTTTCCGCTCCTTTGAATTGACGCGATGCATGTTGGATTGTCAAACCAGAACTGCTGCAGCCTGTCAGCCGTATGTAAATTTGCACTTGCATGAGGTGCGACTTCGTTCCGTGTGTCCCAGCTATCGTGCATACTGGATGGCGACACCTGTTTCATTTTTGCAAGCATGGTCCTGCCTAACTTAGTTACAGTAATAACCTGAGAATCAGGCCGACTTAGTTACAGTAATAACCTGAGAATCAGGCCGGTTTGTTTTTCTGAAATACAGTATAACCACAGTCCTTCACATACCGATATAAACTCTCAAAATAGGCCGTAGCCCCGCTATATAAATATAGCAACCAACTGATACAACCAACTATTTCGAAATGCTGGGGCAGCAGCAAACACACATCCAAAGAAAAGAAAATAACAAAATAGAATAGAGACATAGGCGGATCGACTAAACGATGGTAACCCGAAACAGCTGCGCCCTCTCCAACAAAGTACCACCACTCTTCTAGCACCGAGTCACCGAGTACCAAGCAACACCCTCAAGAGGGAAAGCCACGATGCTGCCCAAACCAACGCATTGGTCCTAGGGTTTCCCCTGGTACAAGGGGGCGATGGACGAAAGGTAGCCAAGACGCCCTTCAAGAAGGAAAGATGCCACCCGAAGGCGGCACCGCGTCGGTGTCGGACGGATCGACAAGGATTTCTCCCGAAAACCCCATCCACAACCCCAGACGATCCGCAGCACAAGAACCCCACGAGGACGAGCCTCGAAACCACCCGACTATCCATCCACCAGCATGCGCCAAAACAATCCCGACGCCACCATCGCCGTCTCACCGAAGTAGCTACCCCGAGGTCTGCAGGACAAGGGTGAGGACAAAAATAAACTGTGGACAGCAGGACCGCGGTCGCACTGGAGGGAACAACCTCCACCACCGACCTCGGCGGTAGTCGACCGGACGTGGTAGCGGAGCACACCAGTCCCCGTCAGGTCTGGCCGGGCCAACCTTGCCTGTAAAGCCCCGCAGGACACACCAGTCCGAACAGGGTCCAGCCGGGTCCAAAATGGGCCCGTGAAGCTCGCCGCCACGCTGCAACACGCCGACCGCCGTCGCCGCCATCCCCTGCATCCTCGCCCTCACCTCCATCTGCAGAGCGTACCGCAGGTCAGGTCGGCCCGCCCCGACCCAGATGGGCCCGAAGGGCTCCGATCTGGGCACACACGGCCCGGCCAGCAACTGCAGTGCGCCTCCACCCGCTGCACTGCCCTACGCGCGCGCGTCGCCGCCGTTCCGCCACCACCCAGCCGGAGTTGGGCCACCGCCGCTCGAAGAGCGCCGCCGCCAGAAGGACAGAGCCCCGCCTCCATCTTTATCCAGCGCGGGGAGAGACATTCCGCCGCCGCCACCCAGGCCGCGCCCGGCAACACTTACCGGCGGCGGCGACGGGGGGAGGGGATGGGGAGAGGTTGCGCGGGGTGGGATGGGAGAAGGCGCGCCGCCGCCACGGGGGCGACGGACGCGCGAGGGAGAAGAGGGAGGGAGAGGGTGGCGCGGCGGCCGGCGGCGCGGCTAGGGTTAGGGTTCCGGAGGAGAGGCTCGCACGGGAAGGAGGAGGAGCATACTGATATAAACTCATCCCTATAAACGCATACTCTATTCTTATAAGTATCTTTGAGAGACTGAACCGACAAATCATGTTTTAATATTAAGAAAATCACCATAAACATCTTGTTATTGACGGAGACCACTATAAAATATTCCAGCTAAATAAGCAACACCTGGTGTCAAACTTGCGTTTCAAACTCTCATAAACCAGGGTACAATCACCCTCCTAACCATCATATCATAGACAACTTCTCAAATCGGGTTGGTTATTGTCAGAATATGCCAAAAAAAATATCAAGTTTTTAGCTTTTTGGGTTCGCCTAAAGTATGGTTGGTTTAGTATTTATGAATTTAGCTAACAAGACGGCGTGTCACACACCCATGAATTTTGTATTTCCGAGCAACGTCAAGCAGGACATAAAGGAGACGTCGGCCCCATAAGCAAAACTAGATCATGTAGGCGCACGTTGCCGTTGCCGTGCCCATCCATTAGAAAATATATATTTTAAGGAATAGATGGAAATATATTTGAATTTCACATTTTTTCGAAGTGTTGAAACCCGTCAAGCTTGTGCATATGAGCTACACTTTCATTTATTTGTTGTTTAGCTCGATAAACCTTGTACAGTAAAAATATGGTCGATTTGGCCCGACTCTACTTCAAAAATGTAATCATTACTGATTGCCTATCAGTAATGATTACATCTTTGAAGTGCAGTATCTTTGAAGTGCAGTCAGGCCCGATATCATCAGTTCTTGGAATAATAGATCCTTAGAGCCATGCTAAATTCTAGTTGGGAAAGCCAACATGATATCTACATATTGAAAAGCATAGGAAAACTTGCAGTAGCAAAATTTAAATCTATTCAAGATATATAGACAAAGAAAAACGAAAATTCTAGACAGGGATGAATCCTATAAAATTGTTGTGCACCGTTACAACAAATAAATACGAATATCTGAATAAGAAAAACACCAAGCACAAGATATGTTGGTAGTTACATATCCCTCTCGGTGATAAATGACATGAACATAAGACCATGCAACTATATAAGCTACTATTTAACACCAAATGTCATCACCGGGATCCCTTACACACCATTGTCTGATTTCAGAATAAAACTAACTACAAAAAAAGCTAAACATAAGATTGATGCTATCTCCAAAGTTCAGGCCTTCATCTCTTCCACACTGAGAATTTCAGAAAACCCCAAGTATAATTTGGATCATTATGGGAGAACAAGCAGTGCTGTGCTGGAAAGAGAAAAGCAAATCCTAACATAAGTGGACACCAAATTCCTTGGACACAAAGCTGATTGAAGCACTCACCGTCGGATCCCAGTCCTCTCGCTCGAGGCACTCTTCTACATGGGTTATATTTATTTTGTCCGTATATAGTTACTGAAAATTGATATGTCATTTTTTTAGTGAACTAGCAAGATGGCCCTCGCAAATGCGAGGGCATCGTCTTTGATGAATTGAATATGTTCGTGTACGAAATTTAAGTTTTTTGTAAATACTGAAAAATATAAAAATATAAAAATATAAAAAGAGCATCATGTTAGAAATTATTGAAGAGAAAATCACATAGATATGTGATCGCTGAATTTATGAAAGTAGGTTCTAATATTTTTAGAAAGAAAATCATGCCAATAATGGTAGCCTTTTCAATGGACGCGTACGTCATAGTATGCTCATAAATTTATCTAAATCGTCCTTGATATTTTTCAAAATTGTATCTATCTTATGACCGTTAAGTCTTGTCAATCATGCACATCTATTTATATATACTCGCTTTATCCGGAAATAGTTAATATGAATTTATCTAAAATGTAGTACTCAATCTGATAAAAAAATGATTAACACTCTAAATCGGTCTAATCCTAGTATTTTCAAGTGGATAATCTCATCAGCCAGTGGTGTTGGGTACCAATTTTTTGGTGGCTTGTCTTTTTCATTTAAGTTTAATAATCAAGTATAATCGTCTTAGCCTTATCTCTTTAAAATTATTTAAGTGGATAATCTCATCTGATCGATTATGAGTCGTTGTTTCCGTCTACGCCAAGCCAACAATGATAGCTTTTCTAAAAGACGGTGCATTATAAGCATATCACTTCTCTGGGTCCAACTGATAAGATAAATTCAGTCGATGAATTGGCTGATATGCTGATAAGTCAGCCGATTTACTCCCTATATTGGGTCGACGATTAGTTTTGGATAGGGGATATCCCCAACATTGATTATAACCAACATTGATTATAAGTATGTCCATATGATTAGTTTTCGCACAAATCTCTCCATTCAGCAATAGTTGATATAGATTTGTTTAAATATAAATATATTAATCCCTCCGATAAAAATTGATTGACATAAATTTGTTTGAATACAGTATCTATACATACATTGTTGTGTATAAATACATCCCTCATCACATTAAAAATAGTTGAATGTGCAAGCGCCTAGAGGAAAAAATCACGCGCTAGCTAGCTGACTACTATGGACTCGATCCATCGCTAGCTAGGCTGTTGTCTTTTTTCTTTCTTTCTAGCAATTGCTAATATCTGTTTTTATATGCCGTGCTCCACAGTTTTTTTTAACTGACCGGTCGGTGCTTTGAACAATCAATTTATTTTTTTAAAAATTAACAATCAATCTGCTTTTATCTTCTATGGGTTAAAAAAATTGTAACCTGACCGTTCGGTTGCTTTCACAACTAATTATGTGACAACCGATGAATTTTTCAACGGCCGTACAGACTCACTCTAATGATTAAAAGGTTACGCTGCTATTAATCTTTCATAAAATATTAACCGTATATTTCAGATCTAACCGTTGTAATTAATTTAGATGGTGTGGATTAACGTGGTGGCTCTGTTAGACACCCGTATATTGCTTTTAGGATATAATAGATGGAGTGTAACTAGTTGCGGTAGTGTGTTTGTGTATATGGGGATGAAACATTCCGAGAGATCAATATTCAGCAATCATCTAGAACCAAGCAAACTCGAGATCAGGGTGTTGGAGGCTAGGTTTTATGAAGATTTGGATTCACCAGGCATGCATGAGCTCAAAGGGATGGTACCTACAGAATCGAGGTGTAGGATATGATTGCTTAGTTGTGCAAAGCTTTTCACTCATTTGAATTTTGACAAGCTAGGTTCACTACGGGAAACACAGTCCAGCCCGACGGTCATTTCAACGCTGACGACAGTATGTCGGGCCGTCGGCGTCACAACGTGAAACCGATGAAATGAAAAAACCGTCAGCGTCGTTTTGCCGTTGGCGTCCTAGTTGTAAGACCGACGGCCACCGTCGGGCTCACAATGCCGTCAGCGTTTATTTAATGAGCCCGACGGCCACCGTCGGGTTTATAGTGCTGTCAGCGTCTATCTAATCACATCATGAGCCCGACGGTAATCACTGTACAGTTTTTCAGTTTTTCTTAAAAAATTAGATTACATTCAAAAAAAAATATGAAAACGTACTAAAAAGAGAAACCCTTTGGCATGCAGTCTTTTGACGTGTACTAGTTTTTAGAAAAATGATAAAATTGAGTTTTGGCAACTTTTCAAAACAAAACTTTACAAAAATATCAATCATATACAAACATGTAATAGTTTTAGCACATATGTGTGACCATTATTATGTCATAGTTTGTGATAAAGTGCCCATATTTAGCACATATGTGTTTCATGGTATGGGAAACAACGTCACCGAAGTGATTTTCAAAATTCTTTTTCGAAATATTATTTTCCATTTTTTTAAGTGTCAAAAATGACTTTTTTTGTGAAGCAAGTACATAAAAATATGGTCCAAAATGACACCCATTTAATTTTATAAAGAGTAGAACATATTTTATGGATAATACAAGAATATGAGGATTTTCCTTACTTTCTATCTAAATTCGCCTCTTTAATTAACTTTATGTCAATTTTCCGGAAGTAATTCTAATTTGAACTACAACTGTGTGATAGTTTGCTCTGAAGTTCTGAGAATTTTTTTTTAAGGTACACCATTAGTGGTTACAACATAGAACCGTAAATAGTTTTGAAAAATTTGACCACTTTTGATGAATAGCCATGCTCTCCATTTTGACCGTTTTTTGAAAAAAATGAAAAAATATGAAAAAGTACTCAAAAAAAGAAACCCTTTGGCATGGAGTCCTTTTACGTGTACTAGTTTATAGGAAAAATGATAAACTTGATTTTGGCAAACTTTACAAAACAAAACTTCACAAAATATTAATCATCTATAAACATGCATAAGTTTTAAGACAAATGACCAATGTATGACCATTATCATGTCATAGTTTGTGATAAAGTGCTCATATTCACCACATATGTGTGTCATGGTATGGGAAACAACGTCACCGAAGCGATTTTCAAAATTCTTTTTGAAGTATCATTTTCCATTTTTTAAGTGTCAAAAAGGACTTTTTTGTGAAGCAAGTACATAAAATATGGTCCAAAATGACACACATTTAATTTTCACAAAGAGTAGTACATATTCAGCACATATTTGAGGATTTTTTTGCTTTCTATCTAAATTCGGCTCTTTAATTGACTTTATGCTTATTTATGTTAGTTCTTATTTGTTTTAAAAGACATCATTCATTATGAAAATGATGGCATGGATGTCATCCACTTATTTTTATGATCGACATAGACATTTTATTAAGTAAATTCTGATATATAAATATGAAGATATGAATTATTTCTTATTAAATGGAAAAGACAAAACTAAACTAAAATAATTGATTATTATTATTATTAAACATAGTTATTTTGTTTATTCAAATATTATTTTTGAAATTTTAAAGATTAAAAAGTATAATATCTCAAATGAGGGTTAATATGATTGCTATCATACTTATAATAACAAGGTATGACATCTCAACTGGAATCTCATTTGAATAGAAGTTAACCGTGCTTGGCCTGGAGTACTCTAAGGATGGGTGACCGTCTGAGAAGTTTGACTAATGGTAGATAGTTTGAATTAAGATTATGATTAAGTTTTTGATATGAGATTAAATATATGACTAAATTAGAGTTGAAATTATAATAAAAAGGTTGAAAAAAAATCAAAATTTTAAAAAAATTGGTACAGCTATCCATGAGCCCGTCGGTAATGACGTCGGTGTAGTTAGCTATGAGCCCACTCTGATCCCGACGGTATTTGCCACGCCGACGGCAACGGCGTGAGCCCGATGAATTACACGCCGTCAGAGCGTCGGGCTACGTGTACGCTGACGGTTTCCAGCGTGAGCCCGACGGCAAATGCCGTCGGTCTAGGCTGTTAGTCCTGTAGTGGTTATAGGTTTATAGCTTGGTGTGTGCCTCAAAAATGCAGACTACTACTTACTTGGCAAAGTCCATTACTGAAACAAATTTAGCCTGGCTCATACCAGAAGAAGTATCACAACCATATCTGAATTTAGGGTTCTACTTCTTTATATATGAGACAAGAGCTGAGAGTCACACGAGTCCACTACTGAAACGAATTTACTTGTGCAACACCTACAAGTGGAGGTAGGAATTCAGAAATGTGTTAACATGGCCTATTGGCCTGTAGTACAACAACTGACATACACATCAACTGTGATTAACAATTTACCTTTTAACAATTTACCTTTAACCTTTTAAGGTCATTTATGCACTAAAATGTGGTCAGCCAGTGGCATCATCCAATTCTCCTGATGGAACTACCCTTTACTTTTTCCTGTACCTAGGGCTGTACCAAATGCGAGGAAAAGAGTATCCACATGCTGTCCCGTGTGGGTGAGAAATATATTGCCGGGGCTATTAGGAGTACCTGTCTTTATTTGACCATTTAAATATATGAGACAGTGCTCTTCTAGACGGAACCAAACAGTATTTTGAGGCTTTGCCCTCCTGTAAAACAACCAATTCCCACAAGTTTAGAAAAAGAGAGGCACGATTGAAGGGTAAATACAGGCATACTAACCAAGTGAACTAATCCGCAAGAGCACGAGGAGCATTTGTAGTTTCACGTTACAGTTAATTAAGACTGAATGTAAATAATATTAGAAAAGCAACTAACAAATTCAGATAGCTCTTACCTATCAACATAACCGCATAGGATTATGGTGATGTGCTCTTCTATGAAGTTTCAGCTTATAAATACACACCTGAGTTTGTTAATGTTCGAGTCCCGGATTCGTCTATGGAGGCGAAGCAGTGCTCCCCGCAGAGATAAAGCATGGATCCCCACGGGTCCTTGCCTTTAATGAGGACCAGCAAGAGGATCTCCACAACGACGACCTACAGCTCCTTGAAGGGCTAAGACGCCGCGCCGCCCTCCGGGCGGCCAAGTACTAGCAGTCCCTGAGGCGCTACCACAGCCGCAATGTGCGCTCGCGCACCCTGGAGGCAGACGATCTCGTCCTCAGGCGAATCCTCTCCAGGGAAGGCCTCCACAAGCTGTCCCTGGGAGGGTCCCTACAGGGTCACAAACATCGCCAGGCCTGGCGCGGCCCGCCTCGAGACGCAAGACGGCGTTCCCGTCAAGAATCCATGGAACATCATGCATCTGCGCAAGTTCTACCCGTGATCATTATCACGTCAGGGCATTTAGCGAAGAGGCAGCCCACGGCTCAACCTCCAAGCACCTTTTTGTCCCTCAAGGTTAAAAGCTCAAAGCTTAAACCTCGCAAACCTTTGTATCCGCAAGGAACAAGTTGAAAAAGTGACTATTGTCACGCCCGTGATCATTGTCACGTCGTGACGTCAAGCGGACGAGGCAGCCTACGGCTCAACCTCCAAGCATTTTTCGTCTCTAGAGGTTAAAACGCCAAAAGGCTTAAACCTCCAAAAACATAGCTTTGTCTCCTAACGGAACAAATGCAACCGTGGTCATTGCCACACCCGTGATCATTGTCACGTCGAGAAGACAAGCGGAAGAGGCAGCCTACGGCTCAACCTCCAAGCATTGTCGTCTCTAGAGGTTAAAACGCCAAAAGGCTTAAACCTCAAACACATGCTTTGTCTCCTAAGGGAACAAACGCAACCGTGGTCATTGCCACGCACGTGATCATTGTCACGTCGAGACTCCTAGCGGACGAGGCAGCTTACGGCTCAACCTCCAATCATTCTTGTCTCTGGAGGTTAAAACGCCAACGGCTTAAACCTCCAAAGCCCCAAAGGCTTCACTCGAGGGAAAACCCTCCGAGCTCTCAATTAAAACGAGCCACCTCAGGCCGTTGAGAGTCTATGCCACCAACAGGTGGTCCCAATGCCTCGACGTGGTCAGAGCATTAACTTGGCAATCCCAAGCATAATGACTCAATCTTGTTCCTAAGTGAACTTAGCGCTTCGGCGCCGCTTAAAAAATGTTTTTTGGGGGGTTTTTATTTACGCATTACTATTGTTGAAGTGTGCGCTTATATCTCTCCACATCCGTACCTTGCAAGCGGGGGCTGAGTACGGTGCCAGTGCCTGAAATGACACACCAGCAGCACTGCAAAATCCAAGAGTCCGAGCTCTGGCTGGAGGGCAAGATCCCACAAACACGCCATCTCTACAGAGGACCTTGGTACTTACTCTCCTCGCAAGGAACGCCTGAGGGGACCTATAAGCGCGCACGAGTCCCTTGAACCGTGTTTCAACGTTTGGGTTCGCCCCTCTAATACCTGCAGGGAAGAATACCCCCGCGAGCCTGAAGGGGCATCCGTGAGCGACCCCTCAAGTGGGCAACCTCGCCAGGCGAAAAGCCTCCCCAGGAGCGACCCCTCAAGTGGACAATCTCGCCAGGCGAAAAGCCTCCCCAGGAGTGACCCCTCAAGTGGACAATCTCGCCAGGCGAAAAGCCTCCCCAGGAGCGACCCCTCAAGTGGGCAACCTCGCCAGGCGAAAAGCCTTCGCAGAGCGAAAACCTCGAGAAGCTAAGTCTCGCACCCACGCTTTAAGAGCATTTTTTTCTCTCCCTAGCGTGCGTCTTTGCCCCTCGAGCGACTTCGCTTTCCATTACGCTTCATGGACTACTCGCACGTCTAAGGGGGGCACTTGAGAATCACGACTCAAGCTCTTACCTCTCCTAGGCCTAAACTCCCCCCGGCCTTGCGGAGTCATTGCTCCCGCATACCGAGGTGGCGGAGTCACGGCACGAAGAGATGGGACCTAACGATGCAGAGAACAAATAGACATGAAGATGAGTCCAAAGAGACCTCACGAGGGGCAGACAAGCTCGAATTAAAACAACAGATAAAAGTATATTACAAGCCAAAAGTTTCAAGATGTCTAAAGCACACAGCTGGTGCAGATACAAGCGCTCGCAGGCGCAATAGAGAATGACTCAATGGGAAGCAGCACCGACTTGGACCTCTTCCACGGCACCCTCTTCAGCCTCGGCAGAGCATGCCTCCTCCTCGCTGTCCTCCGGCGCAGCCTCCGTGCGCCTGAAGCGGTTGCACAAGGCGTCCACCTACTCACGGAGGGAGCTTGAGACCCGCTGCGCGTCCTCGCCCTGGGCGGCTTCGGTCACAGAGCCGATGTCGAAGTCTGGCGTGAGGAGCTTGAGGTTGGTGAAGATGCGATCCACCACCACCCCCAAGAGCTGCCGACTCTCGTCCTCGATCATCTCCCGAAGCTCGGCGACGGGACCCTCGAGCGTTGCGAAGAGCTGGTCGAAGTAGACCAGGTACATGGCAGCATCGCTGCGGACCCGAACGTCGGTGTGCGGCGCATCTGCTCCCAGCTGCGAGGCCAGCTCGTTGCCACGAGCGACAAGCGCCTTGAACATGCGCTCGCGCTGCTTCGTGAGCGCCCGAGCCGCGTTGGCGGAATCCGAGGCCTTCGCCGCCCGCTGCATCACCGGGGCCACCTGCTCCTCCACGTCCTTGGCCAAGGAGTTGAGGTTGTGGACAGCCTCGGTGCGAGCCTTCTTCGCTCGGCGGCGGCCATCCTTAGCGCGAGTGAGGCGGGCCTCCAGCTTGGAGTTGGCCTTCTCGAGCTCGGCGATCTTCCGAGCGTCCGCGGCATGCTTGGCCTTGAAGCGGTCCTCCTGCGACTGGGCCATGTCGCGGTACTTCTGAGAAGTGGACTTGCAGAACTGCTTCTCGCGCTCCGCGAGGGCGTCCTTGGCCTCTTTCTTCTTCTCGGCGAAGCGCCGCTCGAAGCGCTCGTAAGCCACCTTCTGGGCAGCGACGTTGGCGTCGTACCTCTGGGTCGCCTGGGCTAACTCGCCCTCTCGCTCCTCGAGGGCCTCGCGCTGAGCAACCAGGTCCTTCTCCGCCTGGAGGCGCTGCTCCTCGCGCTGCTGCAGCTCCTCCTCCTTGAGGACCAGCTTCTGCTCACGCTCGGCGAAGACCTTACGGTCCTTCTCCAGAGCAGCCGATGCGGCCTGGTGGGCGGAGAGCAGCTGGGCCTCCAGGCGGCCCAGCTTGCAGCGCTTCTGCGCCAGCGAGCCTTCCGTCGCCTCGCGCTTCGCCACAGCGTCACGTTCCGTCTTGATGGGGTTGAGCAGCTCTGCAGCGTCGCGGATAGCCCCCTCGCGGATTTCCTTGGCGAAGCTGATGGCCTCCTCGCGGCTGGCCTGCAGCGCCGAATCTTCCAGCCGGCGCGCCTCGACCGCCGCGTGGAAGGACGCCCACGACTTCGCCAGCTCCTCCTCCTGCCGAGCGAGCCATATGTCCCCAAGGGCGAGGTGCGCCTCCAAGCCCTCCAGGGACTCCCTCACGAGGCCAAAGGCGACCTCGTGGCGCCCCGCGCTCCAGTCCCAGCCGTGGAGCACCAGGTCTTGGCTCGTATAAGGCCCGGCCTCGGCGTCGAGTCTCGCGGGTCCGGCCCCCTTCAGGCCCTGCAGCCGCGAGGCGCTCCTCGCCTCCGGCCTGGCGGGGAGGAGAGGAAGAACCGTCCCCGGCAGATGCGCCCGCGCCTGCCGGTGCCTCGCAGGTCTCCGTCGCGGGCTGCGCAGAAGCGGTGGGCGCAGGCGACGCAGCAGGCACACTCGGAGGCGTCGACGCGTGCGGCGGCGTTGGCTCGCGTGGCGGAGTGGCCTCACGCGGAGGCATAGCCGCACGAGGTGGAGTAGCAGCGCGAGGTGGCGCAGAAGTTCTCGCCTCCGAGCCCTCCACCGCCAGAGGCTCGCGGGGCGCTGCAGGTGCATCTAGGCCTGCGGCGCCCTACTTCACAGGAGGACCAGCCGCCCCCGCAAGGGGCGCAGTCACCTCTACTTGAGGCGCCTCCTCAAGGGGGACCGCTGAGGCTGCCTCCACAGGCCTCGCAGCCTCGTCAGCCACGGCTCCTGCCGTGGCGCTCTTCACCTCGGACGCCTTGCAGAGCCGGTGGCGCTTAGCAAGCGCATGACCCCTGGCAAAAATCCAAGAAAAGACTTCAACAAAGGATGAGGTGGAAAAAGAAACCAAAAGGGCAAACAACCCAACGTCATATAAACTCACCCTGGAGGGGGAGCGCCATCATCGACCCACGCTAGGCCTGGCGAGCGCCATGAGGGGAAGGGCTTGGGAGCAGGTTTCGCGGGGGGCGCCTCCGCCTTCCTCTTGGAAGGGACGTCAGACGGCCTCGCCCATGTGTGGTCCGCGGCGACCTTGGTGCGAGGCCCGCACCTTCCTGGAGAGCCCTCTGCGTCCGAGGCCTCCCCTTCCTCAGCTTCCTCCTCCATGGGGCGCGAGGGCGCCACCACGAAGGCGTCTTCGTCGCCTGACGAGATATCACGAATCTCGTCAGTAAACGGCCCAGCCCTAGAAGAGGAGACCTCCCCAGCTGTGGCTTCCTCCTCACCTAGGCCAGCTCCTGAAGCCGAGGGAGAATCGGCCCCCTCTGCTCCCCGTGGGGCCGGCATTGGCACATCAGAGTCCGCCGGGCCTGTCGGGGTGAACGAAGGCATCCCTTCCAGGAGGGCCATGCGCTCCGTCAGGTTGTACTGGTGAAGGGGCCGGAGCGCCGCGCGGAGCTCATCCACGGGGAGCACAGAGGGGTTGACGAAGAGCGCGGAGAGGATGTTGTCGACGACGTCCTTGTCGTTGTCCTCGACGTGGAGTCGCATCTTGTCGTTCGGCCCCGAGTACATCCACATGGGGACCGAATGAGCTTGGAGGGGCGCGATGCGGCGAGTCACGAAGTCCGCCATGACCAGCTGCCCTGTGAGGCCTTCCTCGCGAAGGAAGCTCAGGCGCCCCATCAGGCTCACATTCTTGGCGCCGTCGAAGGTAGCCTTGCCCCAATGGGAGTTCTTCACCGGAGGCTCGTCGGAGACCTCGAGGAAGGCGCATGGACGCTCCACCCCGACGAAGAACCACTTCTGGCGGAAGTCGTCTACTTTCTTCGTCACTGACGTGATGGCCTTGCCCTCGCTCCAGGACATGGGAATGTAGATGCCCCCATGCCGTCGACGATGCGGAACGAGACGCACCCGGAGCGCTTGTTCTTCGCCGTGTTCCGGAGCGCGTAGAAGCACCAGAACAGCCCCACCGTGGGCTTCAGGCCCAGGTACGCCTCGTAGAGGTAGGCGAAGACGGCGAGGATGAGGACGGAGTTGGGGTGCAGGTGCAGCAGCTGCACCTGGTAGAACGCCAACACCGCCTCCAAGAACGGCGAGAAGGGCGGCACCAGTCCCGCGGCCAGGCAGTGCTGGAAGACCGGGAAGAACCCCCGCGGGAGCTTCCCGTGCGCCTCGGGCTTCAGGGCGGTGGCGCCGTGCTCGTTCGTCCGGTCCGCCACCAGGTATCGGACCTTGGAGAGTGCTTTCTCGTTGACGCGCACGCCGAGCAGCGCCGCGCCCATCACGGTCTCCGTGGCTTCCGCCTGGGAGGAAGACCCCGCGGCGGCCTTGCCCTTGCTCTTGAGAGGACTCATTGTCATGGGTGCGGAGGTTGGAAGGAGTTGGAGAACAGAAACTCACAGGAGAGAGCGGAGGCAGAGAGCTCTGTGGAGTGGAATTTTCTGCGAAGAATGAGAAACGGTAACGGCTCCCTACCGCAGTGCTCGGGCTTTATGTCCCCTCCAAGATCAGTTACCGGGGCGTGGTGGGACCCCCCACGACTCACGCCCCAGATCATGCGAGGCCGTTAATCATCCAAGTGCCGCGTGGCTCGGGTCGGCTGGGCACTAAGGGCCCACGACGTTTCGCCTAAGCCCATGGGCTCAGTCGTGCCCATCACGGGCCCGGGGGCTACTGTCGGCCCAGTGGGAACTGGGGTATCAAGAGCCCATTCCCCCCCAGGCCTCGCACGCGGGCCAGTCAGACGAAACGACTAAGGACAAGGCGTCACCGCCTGGCGGGACCCTCGAGAGGCGATTCCCCTCGAGGGCCTGAAGAGGAGACGAGGACCTCAAGGGACCCCTCGCCTCAGGGGACCCCCCCGAGGCACCAACCCGCCTGACGAGAGTCCAGCAGGAATCACCCCTCAGGCCTGAAGGGAAACGTCGCGGCCAAGGAAGCACGGCAGGGCGCACATGACCTCTGCCACGCTCACGCAGTGGCGCACGCACCCCCGTCGCTGTCCCTGACGATAAAGTGGTCAACAAAGCTGCTCCTCCTGCTGCGCAGCTGTGAGGACCTTCTACTCTGACGATAAAGCAGGTGGACGGCGCAACCCTCCAACGGAGATCGTCATCGCGGGCTCCACCTCAGAGACTGCCCGCTCTGCTGATAGTACCGCGCGGTCGGCCGCCTGTCGGCCACGGCGCCACCTTATCATAAATGGACCGAGTCCATGGACGAATGGAGCGCGGTGGACTCGGGCTCCGCCCTGCCGCTGGCAAGTGGGAGCCACCTTGAAGGCCAAGCCGAAGGAGAAAGCCCGAAGCGCCTATAAAAGAGAGGAGACATCCATTGTAGCAAGGGTCGGCCCTTTGCGTGCAAAACACCCGTGTAAACCCTAGCAACGCTGGTTAGGTTAGCCTCTGTCTGGAGGAGGAAGAAGATCATCGCTTCCCTCCCCAGGCAAGAACTGCCTCAAGGGGGCTTCCGGCAAGCTCAATTGTACTGTAACCTTCCACATATAATACAGACAGGCAGGAGTAGCGGTCTTACCTCCTCACGAGGTCCGTGAACCTGGGTAAAGGACGGTGTCTTCCTTGGTCGGGTGTGCATCTTCTTCGGGTCCGGCGAGCAACGTCGCGGAGCCACTTGAGGTTTAGACCTCCGCGTTCAATCCCCTTTCGAACTACACTTCAGGAAGTGACTACCCCCGATTCCTGGGAGTCATAACCTGACACCGTTCTCCTTTAAAGGGGTTATGTATAAGCGGTGGCGCATGAGAGCAGTGTTATGGTTTCAGAACAAGAACTGCTATGCTGCCACCAAAGGTAAGCCTAATGGCGAGCTTGACCCTGCACAACAGGAATCTTTCGAGAGGCTCGACAACATGTTTAAGAGTGCCCTTTTGAGTATTCTTGACGATTCCATTGTGGACTCGTATATGTCGTTTTCTAACAACAAGGACATGTGGGATGTGCTCGAGGCCAAATTTGGGGTCTCGGACGCTGGCAGCGAGTTGTATGTCATGGAAACTTTCTATGACTACAAGATGACTGATGAGCGCCCTGTTGTTCAACAGGCTCATGAGATACAGTCACTCGCTAAGGAACTTGAGCACTTTAAGTGTATTTTACCGGACAAGTTTGTCGCCGGTGGCATTATCGCCAAGCTTCCACCTTTGTGAATCAACTTTGGTACCTCTCTGAAACACAAGAGACAAGAGTTTTCCGTTTCGGATCTCATTGGGTCGCTTGATGTGGAAGAGAAGGCGAGAGCGAAGGATACACGTGCTCGAGTTACCGAGGCTGGTTCTAGTGCCCATGTGGTACAGAAGAAGAATTACCAGCCGCCCCACAAGCCCAAGTTTAACAAGAACAACTCTGGGGGTAAGGGCAAGCCTGATGGAAAGTTCAAGCCATCACAGCCTACCAACTTCAAGAAGAAGAAGAACAATAAACCGAGGAAGGGATCATGCCATGTTTGCGGTGATCCAAGTCACTGGGCACCTCGCTGTCCCAACCGCCATGAGCTGCGCGAATCCGAGAATAATGGCAAGAATGCCAATGTTGTGATTGGCGATACTGAGATGAAGGATTCAGGGTACGGTATATTTCCTACCATCCTTTCAGTTTGTCATTCTCCTGAATGGTTAATTGACACTGGCGCCAATGTACATGTTTGTGCTGATGCCTCGATGTTTTCTTCTTACAATCTCACAGGGACATCCCCCGTGCTGATGGGAAATGGGTCACATGCTTTTGTTCGTGGTGTTGGTACGGTCGATCTGAAGTTTACTTCGGGGAAGACCGTGCGCCTAAAGAACGTTCATCTTGTGCCCGCCATCAATAAAAATCTCGTCAGCGGATCGTTGCTGTGTCGAGATGGTTTTAAGTTGGTTTTCGAGTCCAATAAAGTTGTAATATCTAAGTATGGATAATTTGTTGGAAAAGGCTATGAGTGCGGAGGCTTGTTTCGCCTATCTTTGTCAGATATTTGCACCAAAGTTATTAATCATATTTGTCATGAAGTTGAATCTAATATTTGGCATTCTCGACTTTGTCATATTAATTTTGGTAGCATGACGCGGCTAGCTAATTTGGATTTAATTCCGAAATTCACTAATGTCAAAGGTTCCAAGTGTCAAGTGTGCGTTCAAGCTAAACAACCCCGCAAGTCCCATAATGCTGCGGAGGCAAGAGACTTGGCACCACTGGAACTTATACATTCAGATCTCTGTGAGATGAATGGCGTGTTGACAAAAGGCGAAAGAAATATTTCATGACACTTATTGATGACTCCACTAGATATTGTTATGTGTATCTCCTAAAAACAAAAGATGAAGCTTTAAACTTCTTCAAAAACTATAAAGCTGAAGCAGAGAACCAACTTGATCTAAAAATAAAACGGCTAAGGTCTGATCGTGGTGGAGAGTATTTCCAATGAGTTTGATTCTTTTTGTGCGGAACATGGTATAATCCATGAGAGGACACCTTCCTATTCACCTCAGTCAAATGGGGTAGCCGAAAGAAAGAACCGAACTCTAACTGATTTGGTTAACGCCATGTTAGGCACTTTGGGTCTCTCCAAGGCATGGTGGGGGAGGTGCTATTGACAGCTTGTCATGTCCTAAACCGAGTTCCCGCAAAGAACAAAACCGTTTCTCCGTTTGAGGAATGGGAAAGGAAAAAGTTGAGACTCTCTTACTTACGTACTTGGGGTTGTTTGGCGAAAGTCAATATCCAATTCCCAAGAAGCGCAAGCTAGGACCAAAAACCATGGATTGTGTTCTTCTGGGCTATGCTTTTCATAGCATTGGCTATAGATTTTTGATAATAAAATCTGAGGTACCCGACGTGCATGTTGGTACAATTATGGAGTCAAATGATGCGATTTTCTTTGAGTACATTTTTCCGATGAAGGGTATGTCTAGCTCATCAAATCAGGATATACCTAATACATCTAGTCAGGAACTAATTGAGATTCCTGATCCTACCATTTCGATAGAACACACTGATAATCCCGTGGAGGATGACAATGAAGTTCCTTTTAGGAGCAAGAGACAGAGGACTGCTAAGTCCTTTGGTGATGATTTCATTGTGTACCTTGTGGATGACACCCCCAGTACCATTTCAGAAGCTTATGCATCTCATGATGCTGACTTCTTGAAGGAAGTTGTCCGTAGTGAGATGGACTCCATCTTAGCTAACGGAACCTGGGAAGTTACAGATCGTCCTTATGGGTGCAAACCTGTAGGATGTAAGTGGGTGTTCAAGAAAAATGTTAGGACTGATGGTACTATTGAGAAGTACAAGACACGGCTTGTGGCCAAGGGTTATATCCAGAAAGAAGGAGAAGACTTCTTTGATACTTACTCACCTGTGGCTAGACTGACAATGATTTGGGTGCTACTTTCATTGGCTGCCTCACATCGTCTTCTCGTTCATCAAATGGACGTTAAGACAACTTTCCTAAATGGAGAGTTAGACGAGGAAATTTATATGGATCAGCCTGATGGTTTTATAGTACCGGGTCAGGAAGCAAAGGTGTGCAAGCTATTGAAGTCTTTATATGGCCTTAAGCAAGCTCCTAAGCAGAGGCATGAGAAGTTTGAAAGAACTTTAACTGCTGCAGGTTTCGTTGTTAACGAATCCGGTAAGTGTGTATACTATCGACATGTTGGGGGCGAGGGAGTTATTCTGTGTCTGTATGTCGATGACATACTAATATTTGGAACAAATCTTGATTTAATCAAGGAGGTTAAGGATTTCTTATCTCACTGTTTTGAGATGAAGGATCTTGGAGTAGCTGATGTAATATTAAACATCAAGCTGCTGAGAGATGGTGATGGTGGGATTACACTGCTTCAAACCTACTATGTGGAAAAGATCTTGAGTCGGTTCGGGTATGACGACTGCAAGCCTTCTCCGACACCATATGATCCCAGTGTGTTGATTCAAAAGAATCAGGGCATTGCTAGAGATCAACTGAGATATTCTCAGATCATTGGCTCGCTTATGTATTTGGCTTGTTCCACGAGGCCTGACATCTCTTTTGCTGTAAGCAAGTTGAGCCGGTTTGTTTCCAACCCGGGAGATGATCATTCGCATGCGCTTGAGAGAGTTATGCGTTATCTAAAAGGCACTACGAGCTATGGAATTCACTATTCTGGTTATCCTAGAGTACTGGAAGGTTATAGTGATTCCAATTGGATATCTAATGCTGATGAGATTAAAGCCACGAGTGGTTATGTGTTTACACTCGGTGGTGGAGCTGTTCCCTGGAAGTCTTGCAAGCAGACCATCTTAACGAGGTCAACTATGGAAGCGGAACTCACCGCATTAGACACAGCCACCGTTGAAGCAGAGTGGCTTCGAGAGCTTTTGATGGACTTACCTCTGGTTGAAAAACCCATACCCGCTATCCTTATGAACTTTGATAATCAAACTGTGATGGTTAAGATTAAAAATTCTAAGGATAATTTGAAGTCATCAAGGCATGTGAAAAGGAGATTGAAATCTGTCAAAAATTTGAAGAACTTCAGAGTTATTGCGTTGGATTATATCCAAATGTCTAA
Organism: Poa annua; assembly: GCA_026929855.1. Lineage (NCBI taxonomy): Eukaryota > Viridiplantae > Streptophyta > Magnoliopsida > Poales > Poaceae > Poa > Poa annua. The sequence goes on along the minus strand of CM049428.1, from coordinate 115,045,008 downwards.
GAACTTGGCAGATCCTTTCACAAAGGGTTTGTCACGTAACGTGATATATAATGCATCGAGAGAGATGAGTTTGAGACCCACCGTATGAATTGTCCATAGTGGTAACCTACTCTATGTGATCAGAGATCCCGTGAATTAGAAGTGGGAGACAAGCTGTTGGTCGGCTGGGAGGAGATTATCCTTACATTTTACTATCCCACTCCGTAAAGATGCAATACTCTCCTTATCTGCATGGCAAGTTGATATTTATCTTAGTGTGTTCCAAGCGTCTTACTTTTATAAGCGGAGATGTTATCCTGCAGAGCATCTCTTGAGGAATACACCTATATGAGTCTGACTGTTAAACGTCGCAGTCTATGAGAGTCGGGTGCTCTTTAGTAAACTCATGAAATGCCTTGGAGTATGACGTATAAGCTCCACACCGCGGGGAAACCTTGCGGTAGCATAGTATCAGTCAAGGGCTTGTATGAAATTAGGTAGCAGCAAACTTGTAGTTCAATGCATAGTCCACTATTCAAGTTGTGGCCTAACGTAGCATAAGTTTCTAAGTGGAGTCCAACTTAACAGTCCCCACTAAGCACCGGTATATAAAACAATGTTTTGGAACAAATGTGATATAATGTGCCAATGAGAGTTTGTGGGGGATTGCTGGAATTTTAGTATACATGAGCCATCCCAACTAAAATCCAAAATTCCCATGGCCCATTAATAAAATGGTTGGTTGAGTATACGTGACTAATGTTTAGTCTCATACTGCTAGTGCAGAGTGAGTTGCACCACTTTATATAGTGGGATGTTCTAGTACCAATATGAGCTAGTAAGAATAAGAGAAGATGAAGGGTGACACATGCGCGCTTTTCCTCCTCGCTCACCTCGCCACGTCTCGCCTCGTCACGACACGTCACGACGCGCCGCGGGTTGCGGGAATCTCGCCGAGCCGAGCTTATATTTTTGTAGTCCGGGAAAATTAATGAGTCATTAATTAGTAATTAACAGACGTGTTAATTATCTTGCCGTTTCCGATTTCTCTGAGGTCGTGGGGCGTTACCGACTCGATCGTGGCTTACAGCACACGTTCTACTCGACACGCACTATATATACAGCCCGGGGTAAACCCTAGCCGCCATCACGAGATACATGATCTCACACCGTTCCAGAACATTGCGCCGTCGTCTACCAAGTCTTCTCCATCCCGTCTTCCGGCGTGCACCGGCTGAAGGGACAGTAAGCCTCCGGAACCCCGCCTCTTGTGATCCTATACGGGAGTGGGACGATCAGGTTTTTGGGGAGCGCACTCGCGCGACTACTGGCTTCGAGTTCTTCCCCAACGACGACTTCTTCCCCGACATCGCCAGGCTCTTCATCGACGACATGGGCGACGACACGGGGAACTCAAGCGGTGCGACTGCCGCTGCACTGTACGTGTTCATGATCTTCCTATATGAAGTTTTACTAGAGTTGCTGCTTGTAGTGTGTGCTCTAGATTCAATCTATTTATCTACTGTTTGGATAGATCATATGATTAGTTTAATCTGTATTATTCTAGTCATATTTTGTTTACTATTTTCGCGGATTAAATCATATGCTAAATCGCCTAATTGTTCAACACGATTTAGCAGTGATCCTGCTACGCTAAAAAAAATCAATTCTGATAAAACAACAAAGAACAAATTGTGTTACACTTGAGAAAACGTACTCAAGCATCAAGACGGAAGTTCACTATGCATGCTCCTTATATCTACTTACTCTCCAAAAGTCCAAAAGTAGAACGAATCAAACAAAACCTTAATAATGTTAACAAAAAATTGCATCAACGTAGCGACACCAATGGAATCAGGGACGGAGGAAGGGGGGGACGAGCAGGGGAGCCACCCCCAACAATCTGATTTTCTTCCTAATATTCCTTATAATCATGCTTAGAATTAGCAATGCTAAGCTATTTTGCCCCCTCCAACTTAATTTTGCCCCTGCCAATACTAAATGCTGGCTCCGTCCCTGAATGGAATCAGTGGCGCTCCGCGTTGGAGTTGGTGGTCAGGATTGCGATGCTGGCCGCGGAGCCATGCAAGGTAGTATTCCTGACATGGACGACGCGTGACTTTGTGAAGAGGGAGACGATGCTGAAGAGATATGTGTGCCGAGCGACGGCGAGCGCGATCGCGCCACCATGGCGGACGGTGCGCTTGATCTCAGTCGCGGACCGGGACGGGAAGAGCGCGTCGGCGAGCGCCGCCGTGTCGTTGGAAAGCGCCATGTCGAAGGCGTCATCGAAGAACGAGAGGTTGTGTAGGTCGGCGCGGCGTATGAGGGGAGGGAATTCGATAAGATCAACGCCGGTGATGTCCCCCACGCGGGAGGAGTTTCCTAGGAGGCGCAGGCGCCGAAGAGGATCGAACAATGACCCGGAGAGGACCGGAGCTTGGGCAGGAGGAGGTCGGGGTCGACGACGCGCCGGGATGCTGCGTCGCAGGAGGTGCAGGGGGAGGGCGCCAGCGAGAGGGACGAATATGCGGGCGGGTTGGCGAAGCAGGAGGTGGATGCGTGGCGGAAGAGGTGCATCAGGGATTCAGGGCGGCGGTGCCCACGGCCGCCAGGGCGATCGCCACGCAGTCCATGGCCATGGTGACCAGGTAAAATGGTTTCGGAGACTTTTCTTTTTCTTGTTTAGTTGCGGTGTGTTGGGCTGGGCTTATTTCCACGGCCCGATTAGTAAGCACTCAGGAGCGGTGGCTGTCTTCTCCTCTCGCCCCAAACCACCATCTTTCCCCATGGCTTCCCACGCAGCCGCCACCGCCGCCGCCGCTGCTACCGCCACCGTCACCGCCCCCGCTGCTGCGACCCGGACCAACAGCCTCTCCCGCATATTTTCCTCCTCCTCACCAACCGTAAAACCACCACCCAAACACAAACTAGAGATCAAGCGCTCGCCGTCCTCGAAACCGCCCGCCGCCCTCGCTATTGAGTCTGACGGGGACCATGAGCTTCCGAAGCCCCTGCGCTCGATCCTCAATCTGGTCTCCCTGTCGTCGCCTTTCCGCGACCAGGAGCGTGTGCACGAGATCGCCTTGAGACGCCTCGCTTCCTTTCGCCGCAAAAATGGCATCGAGGCCACCATCGATGCGCTGAAGCCTTTCCTCGTGACATCCACCGTCGATGAGTGCTTCGCCAACCTCCTCATCCGCTTCTACGGCCGTCTCTCCATGCCATCCCACGCTGTCGCAACCTTCCATCAACTTCCCGCGCACCATCAATCCACCATAACATTCAACGCCGTCCTAGCCTCGTACGCTGAAGCCGGGGAATTTGACGCCCTCGTCGTTGCATTCCAGGAGATCCTTGCCTCCCACCCCTGGGTTGCCCCCAGCGTATACTCTTACAACCAACTCATCCGCGCCCTCTGCCACAAACCCGACCTCTCAGCTGCTCTTGATACTGTCCCACTCATGGAGAAGCGTGGTGTTTCGCCTGACGTTATTACATTCAACACACTTCTGAATGGGTTTTACAACCATGGCCGCACGGATGATGTAGAGACACTATGGGATATGATGAAGGAGAGGAATTTGAAGCCAAAATCAAAGTGCTACAATGCCAAGCTGCGATATTTGGTTGCAGAAGGGAGGATTGAGGAGGCAGTTGCTCTGTTTGAGAGTTTGGAGAAGGATGGGCCAAAGCCTGATACAGTATCCTACAATGAGCTGATTCGAGGATATTGCAAAGCAGGAAGGTTACAAGATGCCAAGAAGCTGTATGATCATTTGATAAAAAATGACTATAAACCAAACACCGGGACATATGGAACTCTCCTGCCACGCCTTCTGCAGGCTGGAGAGCTAGATTGTGCACTGAGGTACTGCCATGAACTGCTTGGTGCCAGTGGTGGCAGACGGTGCTGTAGAATGACATGTGGTCTGCTGAAGGATGTAGTGGATGCATTGGTAGAGGCATCGAGGTTGGAAGAGGCTACCAACCTTGTTGAGCTCGGGGTGCACCAGGGTTTGAGGATGCCACATACTAGGGTTGACACTGAATTAGGAGCTGAAATTGTTGAGAAAGAACCAGTATCAGAAGAAAATGAGACCGGCTGGAAATGGTTTAGATCCTTTATTTTTCGCTTTTCCTTGAGCTCTGGCCAGAGGGAGAAGAGCGACTGATCCCAGGTTTGGGTCCATAAGCAGTGACAATCACCCTATGAAGACTCACTTTCGCTACGGCTACGGTGGGGTTTGTTCCCTTAAACCCCAAAAGATCCTAAAGGAAGAAATACAAGCTCTAAATTCACCAGTCTGGATGTTTGGTAGAACTTATTAATGTTCTTTGTATTTTCTTTGCTGCTTGTCTCACCGTAAGTTATTGACACCAGTACCAATGTGATCACTTCACTTCAAGTTACAAAACCTTGAATTTGAAACAGAAGTTAGGTGCTTGATGCACAAGGTTATGATCTTATAATAGGCATTGACTAGTAGTCAAGTTTTGGTTAAATGACAGTTGACTGGAGTAAAGGAATGCTGGAAATCAATTATAAAGGCCAGCAAGTGATATTGCAAGATGTCACAGCTGAACTGAAGGTGTGCCAGGGAGCAGTTGACTTGCCAAGGAAAAGAAGAAAGAAAAGGTAGTCGGTTTCAGTTCCGAGATATCCTTCCCTGCCTTGTCAATTAATAGCTTGGATTCGTATCATGGGCAAGGGAAATATGCTAAACGAAGGTTCCCTCTTTGTTTGGGTACTCTTTTCAGGTGAGAGGACGCTGCGAGGCTAGGCAAAAAGAGATTTCTATGACCTTCTCAAACTATGACATAGGAAGAGCAAAAGGGCGAGGCCACACCCAGCTTCAAATAGGAGGAATGCTTAGCTTTGGATCCCACATGCTTGCAGAATCTAATGGATCAGAAAGGGTTGGGTTCTATTTGTGGGCCGTGTAGGAGTTCGAGGTCAGAACAAGAAAATAAGTGCACCTTCCCGGTATTTGGAAATATTCTTCAAACGATGTATATTTTAGTTTTTATGAGTATTTTCATTTTTTGGCCCTTGATAATTCAACTGTTAGCTCTGCGACAAAGCAAAACTTGAACCTCTTAATTTGTTCATAGTTGCACAGTAACATTATAATCTTGATTTCACATTTCTATTCATAATAAAGTACACCCAAATGAAAGAAAAATATGTAAAATTGAGAAATCAAGATACATATATTCAAAAGATACTCCTTGATGTAGAAATGGTTCTAGATCACTGGCTGTAACTGTAACAAATAAGAAGAAAACGTACGCTGAAACTTCAGCACCATACACAACCAATCTTAATTATTAAATGGGAGTTGGTACTTGGTACCCCCTCCTCCAGGAAAATTTCAGCCGATCGATGTTAGCGCTGAGTTAGCTTATCGACTGCGCGCATGGGCCAAGACCCAACAAACGACCGCAAGCCCGCTCCTCCCTTCAAGAACCAATTCCTCCGGACTCTCGCGGTGCTCCTCTCCCTTCTCGATCGATGACGTCCGCCTCGTCCGCTTTCCCTCCACTGGCGGTCGCTACATGGCCCTCGATTCTGCCTCTCCCTTCGTGTTGTAGCACTCGAGACGAGCATGGCACGGAGGTCGGCGTCGGACATGGCGCCCAGGCCCAGCAGCGTCGCGTTGCGGTGGAGGGAGGCGAAGGTGATGAGGCCCAAGGCCAGGTCTATGAGCATCCGGAACCCGGACGCCCGCTCCGCCATCACCGCAGGTAGTCCTCGAACCCCACCGGCTGCTGCGATTGCGAGGATTGCTGGTGCGACGCCATGGATGGATGGAAAGATGGGTGCTTTGCTGATTTGGCGAGGATCAGATCCGGCGTTGCTCGAGAGTCATACGTGATTACGTTGAAGTTGCGGTACTCACGCAAACAGCTGGCCAAGGCCACGGTGGCGAGCCGGAGGCATGACGTTCTGCGCGCAAAGTACCTGGAGGAGCTTCGTGGCAGAGATGCCCGTACAATAGCTCGTATCGCACCACTTCCGCTCACGACTGGGTCTCAACAAGGTTTGTCACTTCTCTGTCATCTTCACACTGCCTAAAATACGTAATATATTTGAATGTGCAGTTCATTTGCCTGTTCAAATTGTAAATAGGTTGGCGTCCTCCAATGTAAACAATTGATGTACTCTGTTAACATGAATGTTTTGCCATCTCAAAGAAATATGATTTTTCAAGACCTAATTGGTACTACTAATTGTGCATCAGACTGTACTGGTTTTTGATTTATTTGAAACTGAGCAAAGGACACTGATTGTTCCTTTTGTGTAAAGTTTCGGTTAAACCCTCTGAATTTCGAGCTGAGAGAGAGAGACTGTGTCTCACATATCTGTAGCACTATATTGCAGTAATAGATAAATAAAAGTGCAGTGATAGAACCAATGTATTAGTTCCAATAGCAGTTAGTCTATCTCTGTAACACTAACATATGAGGATGCGGCTAATGGGGGCAGTAGATGGTATTTACGAAGCTTAATGAGAAATTCAACGAAAACAAACAGCTAAAGGTAGGCATGTTGTGAGAAGGCAGACTATTTTTTGTACTATTTTACATATGTTGCATCTTTCTTTTCACTATAGTACTCTGATTCACGAAACAACCACTAGGTTTCCTCAAGTCAAACGTATATTTTTCTTGGCTCAGTTGAAATCCATTTTCTGTTTTATGTTCAGTTGTGTCCACAATTTGAAAATATGTAGTTGATACAGCAAAAAATCTTTTGGATATATATAGCAGGGTATAAATGACAAGTTGTTCACATTTTATTCTCTTTGTTGCATATGTTGACATAGAACAGAATTGAGCAGATCTCCATGAAAAGCTTTCCTAGAATTCAAAATCTATGGGGATACGAGGCAAGGACATGATCCAGAATCAAGGTCTCAATACGTTACATTTTTTGGACAAACAGGTGTGTAACGTGTGTTATGAACTAAAGAGGAGAAGGGGAGTAAGTTCTGTCGGCTGCGGGGCACAAGGAGAGAAGGGAAGGACCGAAGGAGGAGAGGGAGCTGGGCTAGCTGGAAAGCAGAAGAAGTCGGTTCTGATTTCAGCACAAACGCCGGAGTTGACAACAGGGACTATCAGGGCGGGCGTATTGGGTGTCGCACAAGTAAAGAGCGAACCAACAAAAGCAAGTCACATTATAATCCATATTGAAATTGAGCTACTATGTCAGTGGTTCTATTATGGCCAATTTTGAATCTAATTGTTAAGCTTGCAGGATGGGCTACTCTTTTATGGTGAACAACTGTTATCCGGAAACTCATTTCCTACCATTCTTGGGTCAGTCCTTCAAGCATAATCTTTGCTTACTTAGATTTATGTGGAACATCCCATGCTTCTCATCAATATGTTTGTGTTCAAATTCATCATTGTGCCACTTCCAGTCGATTGCAGTTATCTTTGTCCCCATCCAGGCGCAGACAAAAACGATTTGGATAATAAAGTAAGAATACGGTCAATTTCCCTTTGGTTTTTGTTTGCAAGATATGTGCCAATACTCTCGTATGGCAGGCAGATGCAAGAATTCATGTGTTGCTGGGTTCTGATATTACCACAGGGTCATTCTTTGTTTGGAATGAGACGATGCAGTAAGTTAACTAATATTATGTGCTTGAAGAGGTTATACTAGACATTCATGTAGCTCACACACCAAAGGTATGTAAGTGTGAAATATGATGCTCTAATAGTGTGGTTACCGAAGTATGAGTGCAATATGTTGATTTTGTTTTGAACTACCGTCCACTATTCGAATTCAGATACTTAACTGTTTTTCCTCACCGATATCCGCAACTTCCGTGTGCATGGTTTTGTTTTTCAGGGGTGAACCGAGTTCATATCTTCGACTTTGAGCAAATGCTTTTGATCCTGTATAGTTGCACTGTGGAAGTGCAGATGTACAACTTAAGGTTACTTGGGAAGGAGAATATAAGAGTAAGGAGATGTCATGGGAGCACCAAGATAAAGAGTGAGCATCTCATTACCGTGTAGTTTGTAGTTCAGTGCTCTGTTGAAGTAAAAAAATATTGGGTAAATAAATAATTAATTTTATTTTATCTGCTGCATCTCGTATGTAAGTAGAAGTTTTTAGTTTGTATGTAATACATGCTTTCGTGTTAACAAATTGCAAATATCTTTGTTATGGGATAGCCAATATTTTTCAACTACAACTAACAAATTACATATGAAAAGTACCTTACCTGCACTGTTCTTGTGGCATTGAAATACATTTTCTGAAATTCCTTGGCATCATATCGGTTGATGTTTTTATAATAGCTGCCCAATCATATTCATTTAGATTGCCTTGCTTACAGAAACTTGCACGTGGTGATAAGAAACTCTTCATGCTTCAGTATGATTATGCAACACTTCATCGTGGGTCAGTTGTATGTACACATATATAATTTGAAAACCTTCCCATTCTTAAATAGACAGTTCAGTAATGCATTTGCTATCCAGGAACAAATGTATTATTTTCTATATTAACAATATTGATACTCATGGATGGATATATTTTACCAAATCCTAAATAATATGGCAACTGCCCTAGCCATTTGACGTGTGCATGGATAATTTCTCTCTCGTGCTATTCGGGCATTCTTCTTATTCACACTTCGATCATCCAGGTACTCCAAAGGAGACAAATGTATTTATCTGTGCATATTTTTAATCACAATTTTTCTATTGCAGTGAGTGTCTACATATTGTATTGTTAACTTTGTAAAATTGTCGCAACCTGGTAAAAGCAACTGCATTATTTGATTCCTCTAATTGGATTCAAACTACAATTTTCTTTGCTTCCTGTAGGTTTGGAGTTGGCGACGAGCACCCTGAAGGCTGTAGAGGGACACATAACCGTGGCGCGGCGCGACGGCACCACAACTCGACAAATTTGAAGGTGATAGTGGTGGACGAAAATTGAGGTAGTATACGACTGGGTGCTTGAGAACTGAAAGATAGATAAGGGTGGTAGGGTGCTACACACGAGGAAGAAAAGGCGTGGCAATGACAAGTCAAGACAAGGAAGGGAGTGGAGGCCCTTTTAAAAAGATAAACAAGTTGTAGAGACATGTAAATGTTTGTCACTCTATTACTACTAAATACGTATACTGTATTCAAAATTATGAACCATTGCCTTAATTGTTCGAGGAAGTACACAAATAGTAAATATTTTGCTTGATATTTCATTCATGCTGACTTGCTTGAATTTTAGAATATCCCATCACGCCATAGTGAGTGACATAACAATGTGACTACGGATGACAATGCAAACGACAACATTATTTGACTGTGGCTAAGTACAAAGCATAATGATGGTGAGGAAATAGACTCGATAGTCCGTAGCAACTCGCACGGGCATTCAACTAGTGATGTGTAATCTGCTAGCAGTAAGAGAAAAGAACCGTGTGTGGAAATAGATTGTCAATTTTAAAAGAAAAATCATACATATAGAAACTTCTTTTGATGCCAACTAAACGAATTGAAAGAAAAGATACATGCAGTATGTTTTGATGCCAACCGAATAAAATAACAAGAAATTACGTTAAATGGGCCAAGCCGGCAAGCCCAAAATCCATACTCTTTCAGGAAAACCCTCCTTCTCCCATTCCTCCTCTCGCCCGAAACCCCCATCCGCCGTCTTCCCCATGGCTTCCCACGCCGCGGCCTCCGCCGCCACCGCCACCGCCTCCACCCGTGCAAGCAACCTCTCCCGCATCTTCGCATCCTCCTCACCAACCGTACCATCACCACCCACGGACAAGCCAAAAAATCCCGTACCATCACCCACGGACAAGCCAAAGGCCAAGCGCCCTGCGCCGACCAAGAAACCGCGCGCCGCCGACGCGGGCTCCAAGAAGCCCGTCGTCGGCGCACAGCCTCCCGCCGACGCTCCTGACGAGTCCGACGGGGGCCACCACAAGCTTCGGAAGCCCCTCAACATGATCCTCAAGAGCCTCACCCGGCAGCGCGACCCCGACAAGCTGGTGACCGAGTTCGTGAAGTCGTCGACCCTGTCGTCGCGCTTCCGCGACCGGCACCGCATCTACGAGATTGCCGTGAGCCGCCTCGCCACCTACGGCCGCCAGGACGGCATCGAGGCCATCATGGAGGCGCAGAAGCCGTTCCTCGAGACCTCAACGGAGGGGTTCGCCACGCGCCTCATCCGCCTCTACGGTCGCGCCTCCATGCCGTCCCACGCCGCCGCGATCTTCCATGAGCTCCCCGCGCGCCACAAGACCACCATGACGTTCAACGCCGTCCTGGCCTCGTACGCTGATGCCGGGGAATTTGAGGGCCTCGTCGCTGCGTTCCAGGAGATCCCAGCCACCCACCCCTCGGTTTCCCCCAGTGTGTACTCTTACAACATACTCATCAGCGCTCTGTGCCAGAAACCCGACCTCTCGGCTGCTCTTGATGCCGTCCCGCTAATGGAGAAGCATGGTGTTTCGCCTGACGTTGTTACTTTCAACACGCTTTTGAATGGGTTTTACAGCAGTGGCCGCATGGATGATGCAGAGACGGTATGGGATATGATGAAGGAGAGGAATTGCGAGCCAAACACAAAGTGCTACAATGCCAAGCTGCGGTTTTTGGTTGGGGAAGGGAGGATTGAGGAGGCAGTTGCTCTGGTTGAGAGTTTGAAGAAGGATGGGCCAAAGCCTGATACAGTGTCCTATAATGAGCTGATTCGAGGATATTGCACAGCAGGGAGGTTACAGGATGCCAAGAAGATGTATGATTATTTGGTAGAAAATGAGTACACACCCAATAGGGGGACATATAATACTCTCGTGCCACGGCTTCTGGAGGCTGGAGAGCTAGACTGTGCACTGAGGTACTGCAATGATTTGCTTAATGGGTTAGGGAAATCCAGAATAGCGGTTGGTCTGCTGCAGGATGTAGTGGATGCATTGGTAGAGGCATCAAGGATGGAAGAAGCTACCAACCTTGTTGTGCTTGGGCGGAAGAAGTACTACCCCAAAAAGGGTTTGAGGATGCCATGTGCTACGGAAGCCAATGAATCTGGAGCTGAAACTGATGAGGAAGAATCAATATCAAAAGAAAAGGAGAGTGAAGTGGAAGAACAGACTGAAAAATAAAATTATTTGACGAGGATGTTCCTTCATAGGTCAGGCTTTGATCTCTCACACTGGACAAGCCAAATTTCATCGTGACCTGTTTTATCCAATTTATTCCCTTGTTTTGATAGAACAAAAAAAGTGCAAGTTAATGTAGTGCTTACACTGGTTTAAGAAGGTATTGCATTTATCTCTCTTTGCTGTAATGCCTTGAAATATTTCTATCCATGTTAGATGAGATCCACAAGAAGTCTTTATTGTTATTACAATATCTAGCTTGGTGCTGATTTTCTTCATTGCATTGAAAATTTGATTTTATGATTTTCTTCAAATACTGTGTATTTTATGAGTATTTTCTTTTTGTTTCCCTTGATTATTCAATTGTTAGCTGCGATGAAGCTAACTTAGACCTCCCAATTTGTTCATTTTTGTTGTTGATTTAGTTTCTTTTTCTTTGATGCATGGCCAAATGTTATGACATACATGAAGTTAAAATTCCATCGAATAATGATCAGCTTCAATAGAAGTTTGTTAGTTTGCTAAGTATATGTAGATTAGTTGTAGCTACACCAGAATGGATTCATAACACCATCAGCTACTATTTTCATTTCCTGTAGTGAGCTTTGTCTTTGTCCCTCTTTTATGAACTAATTTTCATAACAATCCACTAGAGTTGTAAACTAAACAAGCAGGTGCCATATGGGTTAGGATAGTTTGTAAACTACCTTTTACTCACACCCACATTCCTGCTTTCTACAAACATGGTAGGACTGGACCTTTAAATGGGGTAATACGTACATAGTGCCTGTAGCATTTATCAATCTACTCGTTTGAGTAAAGGCTTTGTTTTTGTGATGAATTTGACCTTCAGTATGGCACTGCTAGGCTTTAAATTATACTCGGAATTCTTCCAAGAGTTCAAATTATGAATTTAGTATGAAGTCAAATGACCTATATTCTGAGGTTATATTAAGATACAAATGGTTTATGAAATGTTAGTATTAAAATCACATATGGATTATTTTTTACGTGAACAACTTAGTTAATGTTACTTTTTGTGCTTATTTTAGAGGGAGTGAGCCATCCCTTATCGGCTGAGCAGTGCTCAGTGTTTTCCACTTGTTCATGTCAAACTTAGCAGTTCTAGTAGGAGATGATTACTTTCTGGTCGTTGTTCAGGTATATGGTCATCATTTATCAGACATTTATGTGAGCAGTGGCACTTCCTATCTATTTGAGCAATGAAAGTGTTTTATCAATTCCTCTGATACCTAATGAGGCGTGTCTTTGTCAAGATACTACTGAGTGCAAGGTTATTTTAATTTCTCCTTTTGTCATCTGGCTTTCTCATTCATGTATGATCCATGTGAACCGTGAACCATGAGAACATACTATCCATCTTGGTGTTCAGACCTTCTGCGGGTCAGGTTTCCTGATCTTTATGTACAAAGCTCACTGCTTAAGCATCTTCTGTAACTATGAGAAATATCAAACATTTTGTCCTCAAGGCCATTCAGAGGTAAGTCTCCTGACCTACAATGTCCAAAGCTTGTAATTATATCTCGTTTCTGTCATATAAATTGAGCCTTTTCAGTTCATTTTGGGAACTTGTAGCTCTCAGTTTCATTGTTGAAGTTATCAATTGAACACGTGGGAACCCAACACCACTATAATATCCCAAAATACTAGCAACACCCAGAACATAAACTGTTACAATCTCCAAACCACAAGGACTTTGTATTCAGTTCGGTGGTGACGGCAATATGGTGTGTTGCTTTCTCTGCCGTATGGTAGTTTTTTTTAGATGTGATGTCTGGCAGGTTGATTGCATATCTGCACACAAGAACACTCTGGGCCCATCATGTGCCCTGCGTTCATTTAGCTTTGTCCTCCTAGACAGGTAGCCCAAAAAGGCTAAAACTAATCAGGCCATGCATATGCTTACTCCCTCCGTCCTTGAAAGAGTGTACATATACCTTTTATACTAAGTCAAATTTATTAACATTTGACCAAAATTATAGGAAAACGTGCCAACATTTATGACACTAAATTAGTATCACTAGATTTGTCTTGAAACGAAGTTTTAAAATATATCAATTTGATTTCGTACATATTGTTATATTTATCTATATATTTGATCAAAATATTGAAATATTGACATAGTATAAAAACATTATGTACACTCTCTCAAGGACGGAGGTAGCTATTTGATATTTTATAGAGAAAAGGTTGACAGGGTTATTGCAGAGTACTAGGATCCAACCAGTTTGCAATACCAGGTTTACATCATAAAAGCAAAACACTAAAAACCTCAAACGTTTCCTTGTACTTGTCATATTTTCTGCCAACACAAGAAAATATCTAAGATAAGGCTTTTAAAAAGCAAAAATTATCGAGATCACATAGCGCGAAAACAATCCCCTCCAGGAATAGGATGAAGCTTACACCGCCAGAAGCAGAACACTCCCACGAGTCTTGCAAGCAAGAAGAAAAGCATCAGGTTGGACCGTGTAAATGGGCCCAGTTGTTCTTCCTGCGGGTTGCAGGGTCCGTTTAATGCAGCTTCCAGGCCTTCGGGCCTTGTGTTTGTTCAAAAACAAATCTTGGCCTCTTGGGATACCACGTACTCCCCATTTTAAATTAATTGACTCAGATTTGTATAAGTTAAATTAAATCTGAGTCATTCGGAACGGAGGGAGTACTATGTTACCAGAGAGGGCGCTATTGCCACAAAAAAAGATAGTACACTAAATGGCATGTGCAGGGAGTTTCACTTTCAAGAATTTACCTTCAAAAAAGAGTTCATTCTGAAAGGTCCAGAGGGACCACAATGCAGTTACAATTTCTATCCAATTGAGTAAAACTCCCATATTTGGTTACGGCCAAAATTTCTAATTCACCAAGGGTGCTAGCCATAGTAGTATATCTCTGACCATTGACCATGCAAACACAACCATTGGACATTGGAAGATAAGATGATCCAGAGTTCCACACTCCCCACCCAACTGACTTTTACCATCAGTAGGACCATGCCTAGTGAGGAATTGCTCCCTGGTTGGTATTGCGCTCATGACGCGCCTGCCATAGAAAGAATCTGATTTTCAAAGGAAATTTCAGTTTGCATAGACTGCCATAGAACCATCTCCTGTCTTTCGAAAGAGCTCTAGAAATAGTATTCTAGGAATGAGCAGAATCATCATAATTGTGTCTCAGAGAAGCATTTGGAGTAGATGTTGCCATCGCCGCCGCCACTCTCAGGCCCCCCCCCTTTTCAAACAATTCAAAATTTTAAATTAAGGAGGAATTTAGTAAACTTTATAGAAATTCATAAATAGTTCAGCGATTACACTAAAATTTACATTAATTTAAAACTATTTAAACTAAAACCGGCCCTGGCGTAGTTCGAGTCCCAATCATACGCGTCCGAGTCCTCGGTTGAGGAAGACAGCGGCTCGGACGACGACAGATCGTTCCAGTGCGAGTCGTCCGGTGGGATCGTTGGGTTCTCCACCTGCGCGGCGATGAACTGTCGCCGCTCCTAGCGGTTCTCTGACCGGTTTCTCCTTCTATCTTCGGCTTCATATTCGAACTCTGTCTGCACGCCGTGTTGCCCCATGGACGAAGCGCCAGTATCGGCGTCGCTCCTCGTCCTCCTCGGCTATCTCGAGGCGTCGCTGCTCGGCGCGGTGGCGGCGCCGCTCGTCAGAGTAGTTCAGGCACAGCTCTGGCGCCCGCTCAATCACCTGCCAGTGGGTTTGAACGTCCTGAAAGTTCATCTACTCGTGAGGAAGGCCGAGACGTTTGAACGTCCTGAAAGTTCATCTCCTCGTGAGGAAGGCCGAGACTCCACGCCGCGGCGTCGTATGCGTGGGCGGCTCCCTGCCTCGTGTCAAAGCGGCCGAGGAAGAAGCGGCGTCCGCGGGCGTGCAACACGACGGAGAAGGTGCCGTTGAGGTGCTCCCGGACGCCGACGTAGTCGGTGCTTCCACGGCGCGGTGACATCTTGACTCGAGAGGAGAGCACGGTGGATTGTGTACGGAGGATGGTGAGAAGCACATTTTTTCTAGCGGGGAGGGTAGGCCGGGCGGCGGGGGCCGCATTAACGCCGACGAGACGCATCAGGTCGTGCGGGCGTTCGCCTGACCAATGTCACGCAGTCGCCGAAGGCGGGCATGTCATCAACGCGACGCATAAGGCGAGGAAGAAGACGATGAATGGGCCTAGCAGCGCGAATGCCACCCGAAACTACAACGTGGCCGCGGTTGCAATCCACACGACGTGGCGGTTGCCGCTGGCGGTTCGTGCGCCCGCAAGTCATTCATGAGAACAGATTCACCATTAGGTAGATATATTTATTCTTGAAGATTGGCTACCAAGGACTGTCACTTGAGCTAATGAACAATTTTCAAATGCACTTTACATAGCAACACAGGGATGCTAAGCCTAGTATAACTGAACGGTTCCACTGTTGGTCTGGCCAGCCTCTGAATGAACACTTGAGAGAGACGCAGTGATAGTGCAGACTCTTTCCTGAAACCCCAATATGCAGGCACGAACACTCCACCAGCCACCGCGAAACATCCACTACATTAGGCAGCAGATTTCTCAGCTATGCCTAGGCTATACTCCTAATTCCGAGAAATTAGTCAAGGTGTGCCAAACTGGACACCGACTTGATTAGCGCAAGTTGCGCACTCAGAATTATAGGGGGACGCCCATTTGAATGCGAGTTTCATGGTCAAAGGAGCAGAGATTAGTGTCGAACCAAGAAGTTAGCGCGTGTCCTGAACACGGTATTGCACGTACCAGTATCTCTGTTTTAAATAGCCGGTTATAGCCTGGCTATAGCCCGGCTATAGTCTTGCCAGAGGTTCTGCGCTAAGGCTAATCCCTTCATAGGCTATAGAGATAATAGCCCTATCGTCCGGCTATAGCCCGACTAAATGTATTTAACCCGCTATTTTTCAGGCTATACCGGCTATAGGAGTCCTAAAAAAAATTGAACAAAAATTATCCCGCTTAATTTTATAATATGGGGACAAAATCATGTCCAGAACTTATTATTCTTCATATTTATTATGTGGCTATGTTAATATCTTATACATTTGTGAATTACTGACATATATACACAGATATATGTTGTTAGAATACTGTTTTTTCCCATTATTAATCAACGCGGCTATATGGTCATAGCTGCGCTATAACCCGGCTATGGCCTTTCGTAGCCTCTGAAATCGCCGGGCTAAATAAAATAGCGGGCTATTTTAAACAGAGACCAGTATTGACCATAGCTCTTGGCACTAGGAGGCGCGGTGTAAAGATCCTTGGGATGCTTAATCGGGATTATAACTTGAGTGACACCAAAGATGTTATCCGGGGGAGCTCCGTACGACCGTCATGGTCAGTTTTAGATGGCCGGCTGGTACCGGGGAATAGAGTACCTGGGAATAAGATTTTAGGACAAAAGGTGATATCTGCAGGAAGCTTGGAAATTGAAAATCCCTTTCAAAATCAGATTCTTTCTATGTAGTTATTACACAATCGTGCAAAATCTTGATTTGAAATACTTAATACTCTAGCCTACACAAAAATAACAAATAGATTTTTTTTAGATAAAGGCCTTTTATTACTTAAAGTTTAAGCATTACACCTGGCCTCTGCATAGCTATGATGCACACAGCCATCAGTTCACCAACACTTAAAATAGTGACAAAAAGTAAATAGGTGTATTACAAATCAGTGTGGATCCGCCTAAGAAGCAGGTAGCTCTAATCGGAGTCTATGTTGCCACCCATGCCGGGAAAATAACTCCCTGTTCGCAGCCTCTAGTCTTTACGCCACCTCCAAAAATAAGTCTCGGTGCTCCACACGCTGTAGGAGCGACCATGCTCGTAACGTTGTGCACTGGTAAATCACTCGCATAAGAGAATCATTTTTATCATTAAAAACCTCGCTCCCACCCTACTGAATAGTTTGAACCTAGGATCCACTCCGTTTAACCAGTTGTCAAAAATATTAGCAACAGTACTTGGTACTTGGTGGATGTAAGGTCGAACCTATCTGGACGGCTGACCATATAGACCTGGCGAACTCGCACTGAAAGAAAATGTGTGTAATGGTCTCGTCATGTTGACAGAAAACACACTTTTTACTTCCGTGCCAATTGCGTTTGGCAAGGTTATCTTTGCTAAGGATTACTCCTCGACGTAAATACCACACAAACACTTTCATTTTTAGCGGTATTTTAATCTTCCAAAGTTTGTTATTATTTAAACTATGGACTAGAATTTCAGGTAGTATTAGTGCTCTATACATAGAATCAACCGAGAATTTACCATTCTTCATAAGATTTCATTGAAATTTATCTGAACCGTCCGACAATTGGATTGAATCAATCGGATGAGCAAAGCATTCCATGATGCTTGTCTTGTTCCAATTAAACTTCTAAACGAAACATCTGGTGGGGAAGTACCCAACACCTTCGCGATCATGTCACTTTTGTTTCATACGATAGAGTATAGAGCCTTTCTTTGAGCTCCTCCCAAAAACGAATTTCCAAACCATCCCTTATTAGGAAAGATCCATGTGGAAAAAAGAAACTTCTTTGTAGCCATGAGGCCTGCCCAGAATTGCGAATCACCAGGTTTCCACAGAACCTGGGAAACAACTTGATCTCCCACATATTTTCTCCTAAGAAGGGTTTGCCAAACTCCATCTTTAGAAAGAAGTTTGAATAGCCATTTACCTAGAAGTGCTCTATTCTTGACCTTAAGGTCATGAACACGTAGCCCTCCTTGGTCTTTAAGGCAACAAACCATACTCCATTTAATCAATGTTCCAAAGCCCAATTCATTCTATAATGGTGAAGGAGATATGCCCTAGAGGCAATTAATAAAGTGTATTCTTTATCATATCTCGTTTGTTCATAATAGGTTTTTGTGTCATGCTAGAACCGTATTAAGCGGAAACATTAATGCGGGTGTGATACGTAAACAACCAGGACCCTAGTAGCCTCTACTAAGACTAGTTTCGTTGCGCGATTGATGATCGAGGTTTCCCGGTCATGGGGCATGGCGCCGGTCGGCAATGAGAGTCATATCGCTAGAGAGCGATGTGATGGACATACCCAGATTTGGAGAACATAGTTGTTACGCCTTTGACCGTGAGATCAACTCTTATTGATATTCCCGTAAGATACTTTGATTGCACCAAACGTCGTATCTTATTTAGTATGACAATAACGGTGATACTTTTGGGTATCGAAAAGAAGTAGTTGAGACGAGGGGTCAAGAGCGGGATTTGCCAGTCCGCATAGCAGGATAGATACTCTCGGTCTCACTCGGTGAGATCATGTCTAATGAGCTTGCAAGCATGTGACTAGGTCACGGAGACATGAGATCATGAACGAGCAGAAGATAGCGTCGTCGGTAACGAGGTCGGGATTAGGTATGGAGATATCTATGGAACGACGCTCGGACGTGCTAAGTATCGCTATGGCAAAAGGTCTAAGACTTTACGTTCAGGTTTGATAGATGAAAGTCATTCGTTATATCTCAGGGATTAATTCATGGGGTCCAGGCCTACGAGTTAGTCGTTGATCATTGAGGAGTCTTGATCATACCTGATATTATATCGAACCGCTAGGGTAACACACTTAAGGGGTTTCGACAAGACAACCGGAAAGGAAGGAGATCACCGGGAGCGTCCCGGGAGAGGTCCGATGGAGATCGGGCAGCGCCGAAAGAGTTTTCGGAGCTAGGAAAAATTATATATATTATGTTTGATATTAATTAGTGTTATTAATATGCAAATATGATTTTATATATTTATTTTCGAATTTATTAAGCCAGATTTCCCTAAATGGGCTTTCCGGACGAAAGAAGGCCCAAGAGGGGAAAATTCCCTAGGGGAATTCGGTGGGGGCCAGGAGGGCTGCCCCAGGTGGGCCAAGGGCCCACCTAGGGGGCTGGCGCACCTCCCTAGCCGCACCAGGCTATGTGGGGATAGTCCCACATTGCCTGGCTGGCAAGGTTGGCTCCCCCTGGGAGCCTATATAAGAAGGGGCACCCCCAGCCTTTTAATTCACCAATTAATTCCCGATATTTCTCTCGATCTCGTGGTTCCCAAGTCGGAGCCGCGCCGAGCTGAGGAAGAGGGGATCTCCTCCACCATAGCCCGCTGCCGCGCTGCTGGTGTTCCGGTCCAAGTCTTCCGCTGCTCGTCCTGGAATGGAGCTTCGGAGGCGTCGTCTCCACCGTACGTGTGCGACTCCCTGCGAGGTGCTGCGCTAGCGGTACTCGGAGGCCTGCTTCCTCTACACGACCTTGAGGTCGGCTTCGTCGGTCTTCATCGACAACGTTTGTGCGGGAACGTAATCCCCGCTTTCGGTCTACAAGGGTACGTATTCCGATCTCCGTTCGTACTACTATATCTGCATAGAATAGATCTTGGCATGCTTTTAGGATATCGTCGGTAGGAAATTTTTTGTTTTCTGCACACGATCCCCTTCAGTGGTATCAGAGCCGATCTATCGTAGATATAGTTGTACGCTGTTAGAACCCGTGCTCTGCACGGGGGCACCGTTCCTGTTATTTGCTACCCTCTAGCGTGCACTTGTGTATTCCAGCGGCATTGAGTTGATGAAGCGGCCCGGACCTACTTTACGCGTACGCTTACGCGAGACTGGTTCCACTACTGACATACGGCTTGTACCGTATCTGTGGTTGGCGGGTGACAGTTTCTCTCTCTTTAGTTGGTCTTCGCATTTTCAATGGAGGGCCGAAAGGGATGCTTAAACATGCAATTATTGGATCGTTGTTGTGGTCATAAGATTCGTAGGTATGAAGCGGTTCTATTTACGAAAGCCCCAAGCCACGTAAAATATGCAAAAGATAAAGTAGAAGCGTCTAACTTTATTTTGCAGGGGCTATGTGATATGGTCAAGGTAAGTTTATTTTGCAAGAAGACCATGGCGCGATGGACTATATCACATTGCATTACATTTGATGTTTTGTGTGCATCTTATTTTTGTGTGATTGTGTGTTACACGGCGGTAGCTGAATAAGATGATCCCTTCAAAATACCACTAGTGTTCTCCCTCCAACGCGCACCACCAAGAAAGTTCTACGTTATGAGGCAGGCCATAATGATCGGGTGTCACACATCTCGTCGTTCGCATACAGTGGGTGTAAGCCATGTTGCACAAGCGTCAGCGTGGAGGTCTTTGGTGGCGAGCCTAGCATACTCAGAGGTATGGCCTCGGAACAGGAAGACCGAAAGGTCGAGCACGAGTCACAAAATTGGTGTGGCGGACGATTTTGTCTACTCTTGAAATTGTGCCGCCGGCTTTGATGATGAGGGGTGGTGCAATGGATGGGGGTCGTGTAATCGCTTAAACGACCAGGAGGGATGTTCGTTTGAGTGGGAGTTATGTTAGTTATTTTCTAAAATACTATAACTCAAAATTATTATGAACAAAGTCTTATGATTTTGCAAATTCCATTGTAGATGTCTCACCCCTCCTTTAACCTGAACCTGTTCATTGAGAAAGAGAAGCTTAAGACCGATGGGTCTAACTTCGTGTCCTGGTTCCACGATCTGAAGTCCATCCTTGAAACCCACAAGGTGGCCTACATCCTTGATACCCCCTTAGGTGATCTTCCTAGCACCGCCCCGGAAATCGAAAGGATTGTCCATGGGGTAAAGGCGGAGATTTCTTCTTATGTCCAGAGTGGCATGCTCTTTGCCATGGAGGCTGACCTGCAAAACCGCTTCATGAACAAGGGTGCTTATGATATAATCACTGAACTCATGGCTGTTTTTGCACGACAAGTCAAGGCTGAGACGTACGAGGCATCTGTGCTTTTCTTCTCAGCCCAGATGGAAGAGCACGGCAATATCAGTGAGCACTTGGCCAAGTTGTTTGGCTGCGCTCGACTTCTGAGTGATTTGGGAAGTGTGATCCCAGAGGAGTTGGTTATTGATAGGGCGCTGATTTCTCTGCCCCCTAGCTATAAGAACGCCATAGTGGACTACGGCATGAAAGGGACGTCAAAACCCCTGTCGGAAATCCTGAAGATGCTCGAAGTGGCCGAATTAGAAATCAAGCTGCAGAAGATGGTGGTGACCATCGGATCACCTGAGCGCAACTGCCCCAAGTATCTGGAGGATAGGAAGTCTGGCAAGACGGTCGACAAAGAGCAAGGTATATTTGATATACATGTTATAGATGTGTACCTTACATCCGCCCGGAGCAATACGTGGGTATTTGATACTGGTTCTGTTGCTTATATATGTAACTCTCAGGAGGAGTTACGGAATAGAAGGCGGCTGGCGAAGGATGAGGTGACGATGCGCGTCGGCAACGGATCGAGAGTCGACGTGGTGGCTGTCGGCACGCTCCCTCTGCATCTACCATCGGGATTAGTTTTGGTTTTAAATAAATGTTATTTTGTGCCATCCTTGAGTGTAAACATTATAAGTGGGTCTTGCATGTTACAAGACGGTTATTCATTTAAATCAGTGTCAAGCAATTGTGCTATTTATATGAATGATATCTTTTATGTTGATGCTCCCGGGAATAACGGTTTATTCTTGTTGAATCTCGATCGTAGTACTCACATCCATAACATAGAAGCCAAACGAATTAAGTGTAGTGACGATACCGCCATGTTTTTGTGACATTGCCGTCTTGGTCATATTGGTATAAAGCGCATGAAGCGACTCCACTCCGATGGACTCTTGGACTCGTTGGATTTCGGATCCCTCGATACATGCGAACCATGCCTCATGGGCAAAATGACCAGGACACCGTTCAAAGGTTTCGTTGAACGGGCGTCGGATTTGTTGGGGATCATACATACAGATGTGTGTGGACCAATGAGCGTTTCGACACGCAATGGTTATCGTTACTTCGTCACCTTCACTGATGACTTGAGTAGATACGGTTATATCTATTTGATGAAACACAAGTCTGAAACGTTTTAAAAGTTCAAAGAATTCCAGAGTGAAGTTGAGAATTAGCTTAATAGGAAATCAAGCATCTCCGGTCCGATCGCGGTGGAGAGTACTTGAGTTTTGAGTTTGGCACACATCTGAAGAGTTGTGGCATAGTGCCCCAACTTACGCCCGTCGGAACGCCGCAGCGTAACGGTGTGTCCGACCGACGTAATCGTACTCTACTGGATAGTGTCCGATCTATGATGTCTCTTACCGATCTGTCAGTGTCCTTCTGGGGTTATGCGTTAGAAACAGCCGCATTCATTTTAAATAGGGCTCCATCCAAGTCCGTTGAAACGACGCCGTATGAATTATGGTATGGCCATAAGCCTAAGGTATCGTTTCTGAAGGTTTGGGGTTGTGAGGCGTACGTTCAGAAACTACAGCCCGACAAACTCGAACCGAAGTCGGAGAAAGTCGTCTTTGTAGGATATCCGCGGGAAACCGTTGGGTACACCTTCTACAACCAAGCTGAGGGCAAAACTTTTGTCGCGAAGACCGGTACCTTTCTAGAGAAGGAGTTTCTCGCGAAAGGAGTAAGTGGGAGGAAGGTAGATCTCGATGAAATCGTTGATCCTGAACTCGAGATTCCGAGTGGCGCAACGGAAGCAATTCCGGAAACGTCCTCCGTGGAAGGAGTGGGAGAAACTGTCGAGGAAGATGTTCTACTTCGTAGGTCTGGTAGATCTCGGATCCCACCAGAATGGTATGGCAACATGGTTTGCACCGTCATGCTAGTCGAGCAAGACGAACCTACGAACTACAAGGAGGCAGTGGAGAGTCTAGAGTCCGAGAAATGGCTTGAAGCCATGAAATCCGAAATAGGATCCATGTATGATAACAAAGTGTGGACTTTGGTGGATATTCCCGAAGGGCGCAAGGCCGTCGAGAATAAGTGGATCTTTAAGAAGAAGACTGATGCTGATGGTAATGTGACCGTCTATAAAGCTCGGCTTGTCGCAAAGGGTTTCCGACAAGTTCATGGAATTGACTACGATGAAACTTTTTCACCGGTAGCGATGCTTAAGTCTATTCGGATTTTGTTAGCGGTAGCTGCCTACTATGATTATGAAATCTGGCAGATGGACGTCAAAACGGCCTTCCTGAATGGAAACATTGAGGAAGAGTTGTACATGGTACAGCCGGAAGGTTTTGTCGATCCAGGAAGTGCTAACAAGGTGTGCAAGCTTCAACGATCCATCTATGGATTGAAGCAGGCATCTCGGAGCTGGAATCTTCGCTTTGATGAGGTAATCAAAGGTTTTGGATTTATCCAGAATGTGGAAGAGACTTGTATTTACAAGAAAATGAGTGGGAGCTCGGTTGTGTTCTTAGCACTGTATGTTGACGTAATATTGCTAATAGGAAATGATGTGGAACTTCTGAATAGCGTGAAGGAATATTTAAACAGTAAGTTTTCCATGAAGGAATTAGGAGAAGCTGCGTATGTTTTAGGCATAAAAATCTATCGTGATAGATCAAGGCGCCTATTAGCACTAAGTCAGAGTACTTATCTTGATAAAATACTGAAGCGTTTTCATATGGAGAAGGCAAAGAAGGGTTCTCTGCCGGTTATCAAGAATAAGATATTGCGTAAGGCGCAGTGTCCGGTGACGGAACTAGGTAAGGCCGAAATGACGAAACATCCTTATGCTTCAGCCATAGGATCGATCATGTATGCAATGTTGAGTACTAGACCGGATGTGGCATTAGCTCTAAGTTTGACAAGCCGGTTCCAGAGTAATCCTGGAATGCCGCATTGGGTAGCTGTTAAGAGCATTCTTAAGTATCTCAATAAGACAAAGGAAATGTTCCTTGTGTATGGTGGCTGCGATGAAGAGCTTGGCGTAACGGGTTACGTAGATGCAAGTTTCTGCTCAGACCCCGATGACTGTAAGTCACAGACAGGTTACGTGTTCAAGGTGAATGGAGGCGCCGTGTGCTGGAGAAGTGGGAAGCAACCCATAGTCGCACAATCTACAATGGAGTCGGAGTACATTGCTGCCTGCGAGGCCGTGAATGAAGCTGTGTGGCTGAGGAAGTTCGTCATCGAACTTGGAGTGTTCCCGAGCGTGCAAGACCCCGTGGTCCTCTTCTGCGACAATACGGGTGCCATTGCGAACGCCGAGGAGCCATGGTCTCACTCCACCGCCAAACACATTCTCCGACGCTTCCATGTGATACGTCAGTACGTACAAGGAGGCGATGTGAAGATTTGCAAAGTGCATACGGATCTGAATGTGGCAGATCCGCTGACGAAGCCTCTTCCGCTTGATAAGCATGAACAGCACCAGTTAGCTATGGGTGTTAAGCTTTTACCAAGTTGTAATCTAGATTAAATTGTACTCTAGTGCAAGTGGGAGACTGAAGGAGATATGCCCTAGAGGCAATTAATAAAGTGTATTTTTTATCATATCTCGTTTGTTCATAATAGGTTTTTGTGTCATGCTAGAACCGTATTAAGCGGAAACATTAATGCGGGTGTGATACGTAAACAACCAGGTCCCTAGTAGCCTCTACTAAGACTAGTTTCGTTGCGCGATTGATGATCGTGGTTTCCCGGTCATGGGGCATGGCGCCGGTCGGCAATGAGAGTCATATCGCTAGAGAGCGATGTGATGGACATACCCAGATTTGGAGAACGTAGTCGTTACGCCTTTGACCGTGAGATCAACTCTTATTGATATTCCCGGAAGATACTTTGATTGCACAAAACGTCGTATCTTATTTAGTATGACAATAACGGTGATACTTTTGGGTATCGGAAAGGAGTAGTTGAGACGAGGTGTCAAGAGCGGGATTTGCCAGTCCGCATAGCAGGATAGATACTCTCGGGCCCACTCGGTGAGATCATGTCTAATGAGCTTGCAAGCATGTGACTAGGTCACGGAGACATGAGATCATGAACGAGCAGAAGATAGCGTCGTCGGTAACGAGGTCGGGATTAGGTATGGAGATATCTATGGAACGACGCTCGGACGTGCTAAGTATCGCTATGGCAAAAGGTCTAAGACTTTACGTTCAGGTTTGATAGATGAAAGTCATTCGTTATATCTCAGTGATTAATTCATGGGGTCCAGGCCTACGAGTTAGTCGTTGATCATTGAGGAGTCTTGATCATACCTGATATTATATCGAACCGCTAGGGTAACACACTTAAGGGGTTTCGACAAGACAACCGGAAAGGAAGGAGATCACCGGGAGCGTCCCGGGAGAGGTCCGATGGAGATCGGGCAGCGCCGAAAGAGTTTTCGGAGCTAGGAAAAATTATATATATTATGTTTGATATTAATTAGTGTTATTAATATGCAAATATGATTTTATATATTTATTTTCGAATTTATTAAAGCAGATTTCCCTAAATGGGCTTTCCGGACGAAAGAAGGCCCAAGAGGGGAAAATTCCCTAGGGGAATTCGGTGGGGGCCAGGAGGGCTGCCCCAGGTGGGCCAAGGGCCCACCAAGGGGGCCGGCGCACCTCCCTAGCCGCACCAGGCTATGTGGGGATAGTCCCACATTGCCTGGCTGGCAAGGTTGGCTCCCCCTGGGAGCCTATATAAGAAGGGGCACCCCCAGCCTTTTAATTCACCAATTAATTCCCGATTTCTCTCTCGATCCCGTGGTTCCCAAGTCGGAGCCGCGCCGAGCTGAGGAAGAGGGGATCTCCTCCACCATAGCCCGCTGCCGCGCTGCTGGTGTTCCGGTCCAAGTCTTCCGCTGCTCGTCCTGGACTAGAGCTTCGAAGGCGTCGTCTCCACCGTACGTGTGCGACTCCCTGCGAGGTGCTGTGCTAGCGGTACTCGGAGGCCTGCTTCCTCTACACGACCTTGAGGTAGGCTTTGTCGGTCTTCATCGACAACATTTGTGCGGGAACGTAATCCCCGCTTTCGGTCTACAAGGGTACGTATTCCGATCTCCGTTCGTACTACTATATCTGCATAGAATAGATCTTGGCATGCTTTTAGGATATCGTCGGTAGGAAATTTTTTGTTTTCTGCACACGATTCCCTTCAAATGGGACTCGAATACTAGTTATTTCCATAGTATTGCCTATATGGCAGACACAGGAAAAAGCGTATCCATTCTCTGGTTCAGGATGAAGGAACGATTGAGGGCCATCAACAACTAAAGTCGTATATCACAAATTATTATAAAGGCCTGTTCGGCGCCCCAGAGGAAAGCAATTTCACTTTGGATGAGTCCCGAACAGTGGATATACCCCAGGTATCAACTGAGGAAAATAACCTACTTACTAAACCCTACTCAGAAGAAAGTAAGAAAGGCGATTTTCCAAATGAAACACAATTCAGCTCCTGGTCCGGATGGATTCCCTGCTGAGTTCTATCAGAACTTTTGGGATGTCATCAAGGCTGATTTGCTTCAGTTGTTCGCTTGTCTTCACAGTGGACAACTTGAGTTGTTTCGTCTGATTTTTGATGAGATAATTTTGTTACCAAAGGTTAATGAGGCAGAAAGGATCCAACAGTTTAGACCTATATGCCTCCTTAATGTCAGCTTCAAAATATTCACCAAAGCGGCTACAATTCGATTGAACACTGTAGCAGATCATGTGGTTCGCCCGTCTCAGACCGCTTTTATGCAAGGTCGCAACATCCCTGATGGTGTTGCGGTCCTACATGAAACAGTCCACAAACTACATAGGAAAAAGTTGAATGGGGTAATTCTTAAAATTGATTTTGAGAAAGCTTATGACAAAGTGAAGTGGTCTTTCATCCAGCAAACCCTAAGGATGAAAGGCTTTTCTACTAAGTGGCGCGCATTAATTAATAGCTTTGTTTCCGGAGGAAGTGTAGTCATTAAGGTCAACGGCGACACTGGCAAATACTTTCAGACGAAAAAAGGCCTACGACAAGGTGACCCGCTATCGACAATACTATTTAATATAGTGACGGATATGTTGGCAATCCTTATCGAATGCGCTAAATCCGAGGGCCTTATTGAAGGAGTGATTCCACATCTCGTCGATGGTGGATTATCGATTCTCCAATATGCCGATGACACAATTCTTTTTATGGAGCATGATCTCGAAAAAGCTCGTAACCTAAAGTTGATTTTGTCGGCCTTCGAGCAACTTTCGGGTCTTAAAATAAACTTTCATAAAAGTGAATTATTTTGCTTTGGTGAGGCCCAAGAGAACTTCGTCTTGTATGCTGAGCTTTTTGGCTGTGAGCAAGGACAATTTCCTATCAGCTATTTGGGTATTCCGATACACTATCAGAGACTTACAAAGGCTGAATGAAAAAGGGTGGAGGAAAGGATTCAACTTCGTTTAAATAGTTGGAAAAGGCAAACTTCTATCTCTAGGTGGAAGATTGGTTCTCATAAACTCGGTACTAACGAATATGGTACTATTATGTATATGATTTCATTCTCCCAACTACCTAAAGGAGTCTTAAAATGATTGGATTTCTTCCGATCTAAGGACATCTCCTACGGGGCTGCTCATTTCCGGACCGATTTGGTCCGGATTTTGTCCGTTTGAGCAGCCCCGGACACTGCGCGGACACGGGTCGAAACCGGTGCACCCTACGGGGGTGCTCATTTCAGGCCGGACACGTGGCAAGATTGCGTAGGGGCCACAGTGCCCATTGTTTTAACACTTAAAAAAAAGAAAAAAAACATATATAAACTAGCCACTGAATAAGCCAGTGGCGGCCGGTGGCCGGACATCTACGCCGGACTACTCAAGGATGACGTAGTCCGGGTCCTGGACGAGGTGCGCGAGCAGCCCCTGGCGGCGCGGTGGAGTCTGGGGCTGCTCCGGCGGCCCGTCCGCTGGCCCGGTCCACTGCCAGCGCATGCCAACTAGTGGCATGAAC
Source organism: Poa annua (assembly GCA_026929855.1). Lineage (NCBI taxonomy): Eukaryota > Viridiplantae > Streptophyta > Magnoliopsida > Poales > Poaceae > Poa > Poa annua. Next base: position 115,017,072 of record CM049428.1, on the reverse strand, counting down.
CAGTCCGGGACCTCGCCGCGGTCCTCCTCCTCCACCTCCATCGCCTGCCGCGCCTCCTTCCGCTCCATGTCCTGGTGCGCGGCGACGACGGCCAGTGCGTCGGCGATGGCCCTCTCCTCCTCCGCGGCGGCTTCTTCCGCCTCCCGCTTGGATTCCTCGATGGCCTGGGCGAGGGCCCTCTCCTCCTCCTCCGCGGCGGCGTCGTCACCGTCTTCCTCCATCTTGACGCCCGGGGGAGGCGGCGGCGGCGCGTACCTGTTGTCGCCGCGAGGTGGAGTGGGCGGCGGGTACTGCGGTGGGCCGCTGGCGTGTCGCACCCCGAAGAAACCCCGGCGCCGCTGGTCGTGCTCGGCATGGAACCAAGTGTCCCAGTTCGAGCTGCTGACGGCGTAGGCAGGGTCGTGGCAGAGGTCGTCCGGCAGCAGGTCGCGCCGCCGGAGGATCTCCACCTCCCTCTCGAGCCCCCGCTTCGGGACGGGCGGCACCGGAATCCGCTCCGGATTCAGGTGCCACCCCTCGAAGAGGTGGACGTCCGACCATGGTACTGGGATCACCGGACGCGGCACTTCCTCTTGCTGAGGTAAGGCCGGACGCGGCGTGGAGGTGCCGGAGGTGCGGCGACGCGCGGTGCAGCGCCGGGCGCGGGCGGTGGCGGTGGCGGAAATGCCGGTGGCGCCGGAGACCGCGAGGAGCGGCGAGAGCTCCCTGCCTCGTGGTCGTTGGCGCCCTTGCCGAGCCACCATCTCCCCTTCCCCATGGCGGCTAGGGCAGTGTGGCGGTGGCGGCTAGGTCAGTGTGCGTGGTGGTTGCGTGGCGGTGTGGGGGACGGTGGGGACAGTGTGGGGGATGGTGGGGGCGGCGGTCACATTAATTAAGACCGGTGGGGGGAGGCCAATGGTCGACGGGTCACTGACCGGTGGGGCCGGGCAGTTTGACCGCCAAGAGGCTGGGGCGCGCGCGCGTCGCGGGCGTCCGCGTCGTGTCCGCGGCTGCTCAAACCTGGACCAAGTTTGGTACAGGTTTGAGCAGCCGCGGACCCTACGCGGACAGATTTATGCAAATGAGCAGCCCCACAGGGGCCTGGTTTTGTCCGGGCCTGCTCAAATCCGGCCTGTCCGCGGCAATTGAGCAGCCCCGTAGGAGATGTCCTAAATTCTTTTGGCAAGGGGATTGTGAGAAGAAAAATAACAAATAGATCCGAGTAGAACATATTTTAAATCGATATTTTGCATGTTTGGGGACTATATATCATTGACAATATGCACGATTGAGAACTGAGTGCTAGCTCAGTGGCAAATTCAGTGAGTGTGCGCCTAGCCGGCCCGGATTCGAATCCGAGCAGCGCCTAAAGTGGCTGCACCGAGGCACACGTAACAACGTAAAGTGAAAGGAGGGATAATTGACCACGTTTTCTACAATACGCAGGATTATTTTGATTTTTGTAAAGTAGAGAACTAGAGCCTTGTTGGTGGTAGCAATTCAGCCAGAGATTATGTTGCTTCTGTTAGAGAAGGAGGCAGCCGGATGATCAACAACTTGGAGTACACTCCAAGGAACCTAGCCGAATACGTTTCCTGTACATGTATTGTGTAATCGCTGGTATATAAATATATGAGGAGGGCTGAGGCTTGCGATCACGCAGCCCAGATTCAATCTAAACTTTCATGGTATCAGAGCACCAGCCGATCCCTTACCAATTCTAAAAACCCTAGCCCTCCTCCCTCTCCTACCTAGCCACCGCCGCCACCATGTCATCCGCCGCCGAGCTCAAGAAGCTCGAGTAGGAGCTCAAGGACCGCGAGTCTCTCCTACAAACTCGCAAAGAAGAACTAGATCGCCGCGCTGCCGAGATGGGCAAGAACATTGACCCCTCCCCAACCCAAAACCCTAGCCCCACTCCCTACGTCGCCTCCATCAAAAGCCCCGTCCCCATCACCCTTGATCTGCAGAAATCCAACTACGCCAAGTGGCGCGAGCTCTTCCTCGTCGCGCTCGGACGCTACGGCCTCACCAACCATGTCATCGGCTCCGCCGACGCCACGCCATCGGACATGTCGCCCACCTCCGATTGGGCGCGGGACGATTTCACCGTCCTCTCCTGGCTCTATGGCTCCATCTCCCTCGAGCTACTCGGCATCATCATGACTCCCGGCGCCTCGTCCCGTCAGATTTGGGACGCCCTCGCCAGCCTCTTCCACGACAACAAAAAGAGTCGCGCCCTCGCCATCGACGCGGAGTTCCGCAACACCCCGCAAGGCGACATGAGCGTCCACGACTACTGCTCCAAGCTCAAGTCCTTCGCCGACGCTCTCGCAGACGTTGGCCCGCCCGTCTCCGATGAAACTCTCGTCCTCACGGTTCTCCGCGGCCTCAACGAACAGTTCAGCCATCTCCGGCCGTTTCTTCCATATCAGGTGCCGTTTCCCAGCTTCCTTCAAACTCGTTCAGCTCTCGTTCTTGAAGAGGCGCAGAAGAAGACCGACGCCAAGAACGCGGCCGCCTCCGCTCTTTGGGCCTGCGGCAACAGCATCCTGCCGCACGGTGGCGGCTCTCCTCCAGCTGGACGTGGCGGTGGCTCCGGCAGCACCAATCACCGCCCTCCCTCACCCTACAACCCCGGCCGTGGTGGAGGTTACGGTGGCCGCCGTGGTCGCGGTGGTGGCCGTGGCCGCGGCCGTGACAACAACTCGCCATGGATGTTTAATCCTTGGACAGGTCTCCCGACCCGTGCGGCACAGCAGCAGCTGCCGTCCGCTCCGTGGCAGCCGCACTGGCGCGCACCCACGGTTGGCCTTTTGGGTCCTCGCCCCGGACATCAAGCCTACACCGCCACCGGACAGCAACAACACCTCATGACATCCACCTCGACCCAAGGACTGATGCAGCAGCCGCAACAACACAACCACCTCCAGCAGCTCGATCCGGCTCTACTCACCGCGCTACAGAACTTGCACCTCCCCGGCAACCAAGAGTGGTGCATGGATTCAGGCGCCTCTTCCCACATGGCATCCGATCATGGTATATTATCCTCTCTTCAACCCTCTTCCTCACATAAAATCATAGTTGGCAACGGTGCATCTCTCCCTATCACTCACACCGGCTCCTACACATTAGCCTCTCAACATAAAAATATGCATCTTCGTAACGTTCTCGTTGTTCCTCAAATTATCAAAAATCTTATTTCTGTTCGCCAATTCACTATTGATAATCTTTGTTCTATTGAATTTGACCCTCTCGGTTTCACTGTGAAGGATCTTCTTACCAAGACCGTGATTCTTCGATGCAATAGTCATGGACCCCTCTACTCCTTCCGCCCACCAGAAGCTCAAGCTCTCCTAACCACGTCATCCTTCGAGCTTTGGCATCGCCGTCTTGGACACCCCGGCCACCACACCATGAAGCGTCTCCACCAACACGAGCAAATTCCACCCACTAAAGTTCCATCTTCCTTATGTCACGCGTGTCAGTTGGGTCGCCACATCAGGCTACCTTTTTATCCGTCGGAATCAATTAGCGTTAAACCCTTTCAATTGTTGCATTGTGATTTGTGGACATCTCCTATTCTTAGTACTTCTGGATTTGGTTATTACCTTATTATTGTAGATGATTACACACATTATTTTTGGACGTTTCCCCTTCGCAAGAAATCTGATGTTTTTGCTACCTTCACTGCCTTTCATGCCTACGCACGCACTCAATTTAACCTCCCTATCCTAGCTATCCAATGTGATAATGGCGGCGAATTCGACAACAAACAAGTGCACTCTTTTTTCACTCAACATGGCACCCTCTTTCGCTTCTCATGTTCCCACACCTCTCAACAAAACGGTAAAGCCGAGCGCGCCATTCGCACAACAAATAATGTCATCCGAACCCTATTATTTCAAGCCTCCATGCCTCCATCTCTTTGGGCCGAAGCACTACATACAGCCACGTTTCTCATCAACATCCGACCCACCAATGCCAAAACACTCACCACCCCATATGAGCTTCTCTTCGGCCTCACCCCACCATACCAAACACTTCGTGTTTTTGGTTGTCTCTGTTACCCAAACATAACCTCCACCACACCCAACAAACTCTCTCCACGATCCACAAAATGCGTGTTCCTTGGTTACCCATCCCGTCACAAAGGATACCGGTGTCTCGACCTTACCACGCGTCGCATTCTCATCCCTCGGCATGTCATCTTTGATGAACACACCTTCCCTTATGCCCCAGCAACACCAAACCCACCACCGAACCCTATACCCGACCCTTTCGATCCCATCGATACCATACCGATACCAACACCCTTAACGTGCCGCTCGCCTCCACCTCCTCCCACGGCCACCACAGGCACACGACAGCCGCCACCGACAGATTCCTCGCTAAACCCATCCTTGCGCTCACCCGCCGCGCACCCCTCCCCAACTGAAACTCACAACGAGCCCCCCTCTCCACCGCCAAGCTCACCACCTCAGCCCCCACCAGTTCCTCCTACGGCACATCGTACTCGCTCTACGACCGGGCGTCTTCCCGGTCCAATCGACCGTCTTAATCTTTCCGCCATCGTCTCCTCGCCGCTACCCACCACCTATCTTCTCGCGCTTCGCGACCCTCATTGGCGACAGGCCATGCAGGAAGAATTCGACGCGCTCACTTAAAACCAAACATGGTCCCTCGTTCCTCCCCCACCTGGTGCGAATATAGTGAGCGGGAAATGGATTTTCCGCCACAAATATAACTCCGATGGTTCCCTAGCTCGTCACAAAGCCCGTTGGGTGGTTCGTGGTTTTTCCCAACAGCCCGGCGTCGACTTTGATGAAACTTTCAGCCCTGTCGTCAAACCAGCCACCATTCGCATCGTTCTCTCTCTAGCCCTCTCTCATGCTTGGCCCATACATCAACTCGACGTTAAAAATGCCTTCCTTCATGGTCATCTTGATGAGGTCGTCTATAGTCAGCAACCATCTGGGTTCATCGATCCACAACATCCTACTCACGTTTGTCGCCTTCACAAATCTCTCTACGGCCTCAAACATGCCCCTCGTGCCTGGTTCCAGCGTTTCTCCTCCTTTGCCCGCACCGTCGGGTTTGTTGACTCAAAATCTGATGCCTCTTTGTTCACTCTTCGTCGCGGTCCCGACACAGCATATCTTCTCCTTTATGTCGACGATATCATTCTCACAGCGTCCACTTCCTCTCTCCTTACGCATATCACCGCTGCTCTCAGCCGCGAATTCGCCATGAAGGACCTCGATCCTGTTCATCACTTTCTCGGCATTTCCGTCACTCGTTCACCCACCAGCATTCATCTTTCCCAACGCCAATATATCCTTGATATTCTTTCTCGTGAAGGCATGAGCGATTGTTACCCTGTTACTACCCCCATTGACACTAAAGCCAAACTATCCTCCACAGCCGGCCCACCCGTTTCTAATCCATCTAAGTACCGTAGCATTGCCGGTGCTCTCCAGTACGTTACTCTCACTCGTCCAGACATTTCCTACGCCGTCCAGCAAGTTTGTCTACACATGCATGACCCTCGTGAACCTCATTCTTCTCTCATCAAGCGGATTCTTCGCTATCTCAAGGGAACTCTTGATCATGGTCTCACTTTGCACCGTTCCACTTCTCACACTCTCGTTGCCTACTCGGATGCCGATTCGGCTGGGTGCCCGGATACTCGCCGCTCTACGTCAGGGTTCTGCATGTATCTTGGTGATAATTTGATAAGCTGGTCAGCTCGCCGTCAGACGACGGTCTCTCGCTCTAGTGCTGAAGCGGAATACCGCGCTGTTGCTACGGCTGTAGCCGAATCATGCTGGGTTAGGCAACTATTGCAGGAGCTTCATCGTCCGATCGAGACTGCCACTATTGTGTATTGCGACAATGTCAGCGCCGTTTACTTATCGGCAAATCCAGTTCATCATCGACAAACTAAGCACATTGAGCTTGACATTCATTTCGTCGAGAGAAGGTGGCTCTCGGCGCCGTTCGCGTTTTACATGTGCCCTCGACCTCTCAGTACGCTGACATCTTCACTAAAGGACTGCCTACCATTCTGTTCCGGGAATTCCGTTCCAGTCTTCACGTCGATGCTCTCCCTGGTTCAGACTGCGGGAGCGTGTTAGAGAAGTAGGCAGCCGGATGATCAACAACTTGGAGTACACTCCAAGGAACCTAGCCGAATACGTTTGTACATGTATTGTGTAATCGCTGGTATATAAATATATGAGGAGGGCTGAGGCTTGCGATCACGCAGCCCAGATTCAATCTAAACTTTCAGCTTCTTGTCTAATTTGACAAATTTCCATAGTTTGTTGCCCAAATCCCACTTCAAAACTGAGCACAGCAGCCCAAGAGTACACTTCCTTGTTTTTTCGATGAAAGCAAATAAGAAAAAGAACAGTGACGTGCAGCCCCAACTTTTTTTGTACAGGGTGCTCCAGCCGCCCAGCTGGTCCATCGCATCGCTCTGATATATACTGTGGCTACAGGCACCTTGACAAAAAAGAGCATTAATGGCCCGTTCAGATGGCTGGTAGCGCGATCTCCTCGCTGCACCTGGGCGGGCAAATGGTGAGATTTTGCTCAGAAGTTCGCAGCAAGTCGGTTGCGATTTTGAAAACGAAGAGGTCAAGACTCAAGAGGTGCCGAACAAAGTTTGAAATTAGAAATGGCTGAGTTCAGAAGACTTACATATATAATATGCGAAAGTCAGATGCCATTCAAGAGAGCGGCGCCGAGCAGGTTTGAAACACGGGATGGAATCGAATCCATTCAAAGACGACTACGCAAAAGTCAGAGAAACATGTGACACTAGAATCCTGTCTCTGTTTTTAAATCTGTGTATGTGTATGAAGGGATCTCTCTGTAGGTGGACCTGTATATACCTGCTCAAACCAGGAAGGTGCATTAACCCTGTCGATGCAGGTATCAGCGGATGATGGATGAGACCTCTGATTCAGAGGTTGAGATCATGCGACAAGGGGGTAAATACAAAACACAGACGGGGAGCACGTAAACAAAAGCAAATCTTTGGTTTCAGCCGATGTCGTGTAGCGAATACTGAACAGTGACCACTCGGAAAATGGTGAAGAAACCAGCTCGTACACACGTGAAGGGTACATTCAGTAATTCATTCATTCATAGAAATATGGACAAACGCATCCGGACGTGTTATATAGCTCGTGCAAACGTTAACAGAGTGGCAACACCGAAAAAAGAATGGTTAATTACTCGATTAATTAGGAGCTAGTAGCTTATGAGCACGAAGCAGTCAGTGATCAAGGCTTGCAGATGACGACGAAGCAGGGGAGCAGCGCCCTCGGGTTCAGCAGGTAGAGCTCCTCGATGTTGGCGTAGGGCCCGACCTTGCCGGCCAGCGAGTCGAACCCCGTCTGCCCCACGAACTCCTTGAGGTTCTCCAGCGGCTTGTGCACCCTGCCGGCGATCACCCTGCACACCAGCAGCGCCTTCCGCGTACCGCCAGTGCCGGCCGCGGCTTCGTCATCGGCGTCGTCGAGGACGGAGACGGACTCGAACGCCCGGCCGCTGGTGGAGGTGGTGAAGACGCCGACGCCCGCCCCGGCCCTGCCCTCCACCTTGGCCGAGAAGCCGTGGCGGATGATGCGGCAGACGGCGCACCTCTCCGAGGCGCACAGGGAGGAGCTGCCGGTGCCGAGGGCGCAGGAGAGCGTGGCGCCGTGGAAGCGCAGCAGCTCGTTGCCGTCGGCGAGGCACCGCGGGTGCTTCTTGGCCAGCTTGCTCGCCTTGAGCTTCACCGCCTCGCGGTACTCCTCGAAGCGGGACAGCGTGCGCTGCGTGTTGTGCACCTTGAACACGCGCTCGATCCGCACGCAGCTGCTCTCCGACTTGAGAAGGCTCGTCCGGCAGATGATCTCCACGATCTTCCGGGACGAGTCACCCTCAACAAGTTCCGTCACTGATGCATGAGACCAAACATGAGTTCATACTAGTCGATGCTTCATGCTTGTGTAGTTTTGTTGGATGTTTTATCAAGAAACAGAGAAGACACGCTGCATGATTTTAAACATAACTACCTACGAGCTAGGTACATTGCTTGGTGATAGCTTGCACATGATGTTTGCAATGCAAGCATAGCCTAGTGAGATGACAATAGTCTAGTGCTCCACTGAAAATGTCGTAAAGGATGCAAAAAACACGGAGTCATAATTATAGGCAAGCTACAACAAAATGAAAGATTTGGCAGAATCTCAAGCCACATGTGGCAGTTATTGTGTCAAAGCTGAAACCATGGATTTTCCTTCGAATAGTAAAGAGCAAAAAGATGAACTTTTGAGATACCGGCACTAACTGAAGTGAATCCAAGAACTGCATATATACTTTTTGTAATACTAGGAGTATATTGACCGCAAAAAGTAACCGGCTATGGAAAATGCGAAAACGATGGGAGTGCCGTGAAGATCTACCAACCGGGTCGATCCGTGCCAAGAAAAGATATTCTGTACTAAGCACCGCCATGGAAATGTCATGGATCCTCACCTGCATGTTTGGATAGGTGGTGCGCCTCCAGCGCCTCCCATTTGCTGAACTGCTCGCTGCACCTGTGGCAGCTGAGGCCGCCCGCGCCCTTGCCGCCGCCGTTCTTGCCGGCGTCGACGACCTCGCAGGAGGCCCGGTGGCCCGCGGGCGCCGCACTGGCCGTGGGGGCGCCGTCGACCCTGTCGAGCATCGGGTTAGGCGACCTGGGCGGCGTGCACCGCATGCTGCCGCCCCGGCAGGATCCGCTGTACTGCAGCCCGCCGCCGTGGCCCATCCATCCGGGCCCCGGCGTGCCCGGGCGGAGCGTGCCGACGAACGAGGACGACACGCCGTCGGCGTCGTTGGCGAGAGCACCGGGCGTGGCGAGGCTGGCGGGTCCGAAGCCGGTGATCTTGAGCTCGCAGCGGGAGTTGGTGCTGAGGACGACCTCGTGCGCGATGGGGTTGAGGAACTCGCTGCTGCCGATGGACCGCGGGCTGCAGCTGCTGGGCGGCTGCCCCGGGTGGCGCTTGCTCCCGTGGATGACGTCCCGCAGGTTGGCGATGGACCGCGAGCAACCCGAGCGCGCCGTTGCGCTCGCGCGCTTGGTCATTATCGAGGAGAGGTGGTGGTGGCCGGCGCCGGTGTTGGTGCTGGCGCTGGGCTTGGGCTTGGGCACGTGCACCTCGGAGGGCTGCGACCGGCACTGCAGCGACTTCTTGAGCGCGAACCACACCGTAGGCGCCGAAGCCGGCGTCGCGGGCTTCTGCTCGTCCGCCCGGGCGGTGGCGACGGCGGCGGCCGCGCGCCTCCTCCTGGTCTCGCCCATTTCCAGGCGGTGGATGGGGGCGTGAATGCGTGGTGAGGAGTCAGTTCCGTCACCGCGGAGTGCGCATTACTTATGGCAGGTGCAGGCTCGGGCGCCGCAGCTAGCAGCGCATCCAAGCTGAGAGATACGCTATGGCGATGGAGGGAGGGAGGCAGGCGGAGGCAATTAAACCATGGGGCTGGGCCTCGGCGGTAGTAAAGACGCACCACCAAACCAAACAAAACCAGCAGCTGTGGGGTGTGGCCCTGCTCTGCGTGCGTGGCTAGCCCTGTTTGTTGCTTGCCGATGCACTCTATGGCAAGGACGCTGAGACCTTGAGCAGGAACATGGACACGATAGAGTGCAAGATTAGGTTTAGAGAGTTGAGCCTGGGAGGCACATGAGAGTCGAGGGACGGGGACCAATCCAACGGGGGTGGCGAGTACAAACAAATGTTGAATTGGAAATGGGGGCAGCTACAGGTGGGCACTCAACACAAGGGGCGGCCATTATTACGAGAAAATCACCCGACACCGCCATAGTACCACGCCACAAGACACGGCTGTCCCTTGTGTGTTTGCCTACTACGCATTTCGCTCATGCTCACAGGGTGAGAGCTTCCACAACCGCGGCAACTGACGTGAAGTTGAATCGTAACCTCCGAGGAACGCCTCGCGTGTAAGTTGTTCGTCGCATTGACACGTCGATTTCTCTAGATTTTTTTTCCTTTAAGTTTTATAGTGGTTGTTAGTTACTACCTATCATCTGATTTCATAGAGGGATAGCTATAACAAGCTAAATATGGTCGGCGCAATGCACACTTTTGTCTCGTTGGTTCAGTAGGCCAGATCAATGCCGCTCCTCGGGTAGAGGTTCGAAGCATGGGAGGAGCATGAACAAAGATCGTAAAGGGATGGAACGCCATTTGAGGTTGTTTCAAAACTATTTCGTTGATAATTCAACACATGGGCCGAAGAATTTCGACAACACTTTAGGATGTATAAGGATCTATTCATGCAGATTACGATGGACATGGAGAGTACGATGAATACGTCAAGTGCAAAAAAGACTGCACCAGCTTGGTCAGTTTTTGGTCCCTTCAGAAATCCACCGCTGGTCCGATGCTCTCAGATGTCTTGCATATGGAACAATAGCCAAGATCTTGGATCTAGCATCGGTGTTTTGAGTCTTGGTGGTGATGAGAAGTTGGTTTGGTGATTTGTGACTTGGAGCAGCGGCATCGTAAGTGGGGGCAACGTCACATGAGAAGTTCAAAGTCTTGCCTTGCAGGATGAAAATCTAAGGTCTGTTCTTAATTGGTTATGCCTGACAATGACCTTACTGAAAGCGTTGTTTTGTGAGGGTGTACTTCATAACTTCTGGTGTTATCTCGGTGGTGGTAGTGTTGCTTTTTCAAGAAATATATCGCTATAGCGGGACTTATTTTTTAATTCTTTTTTCTTTTTTGGTTGTGTGCATCCGTAAAGCCGTCACGCAGACTAGATGTGTTTGGTACTTACTTGATATCAATAAATTCACCTTACCTAAAAAAAATGAATTTACGCTCCCAATATCACTTGGGATGCTCTCAAAGTCGATGGTTTTGTTGCTTTGTGCACTGACGTCCAAGTTAACATCTAATCGAGCGAGCTACGCGAGGGGAAAAACAGTTGCCCTATGAGTTCAGGTAAACGAGTATATACCGTAGATCTGTTATCATGTGCTGATGTGTGCCCATTAATTCGAAGAATCAGAAAGAACAGCTCTGCCAGCTTGTCGGCATAGAGGACTTCATTTTATTTCAATCATTATGTTCATCCAAAAGGAAAGACGTATCCTGCCATTTTTTTTCCGCTACCATGTGCGTATGGTCACAAAATTCAAACCGTGGTACAGGCATTAAGGTTTAAGCTTTATATTATATACAGTATAATAACTTTTTCTTCTAATCACCTAAAAGAGTTTTACACAACACTATATCCGACCAAGTTTTTATTGGCAAGAAGATACCAAGAAGAAAAATAGCGACATGCTAAATTGGATATGGTTTGACGACCTAAAGATAAATTTAGCTGGGTATTCATGAACGTGAGGTTGAGAACACATCACTTATGGGTAAATGGATTTTGACGTCCTTATTAAAGATGTGGTATGGCAAACTCTTCTAAAAAGATAATATATTGATTTTAAAGGCAGTATCCTAGGTATTTTGAAAACCTACTTACCAACACTTTTGGGTTGATCTACTTGCGACGAAGAAACACTTTTTTCTTAATACTATGGGTGGATGAGAAATAAGATTTTTGAGAGGATAAATGGTTAGGAAATACAAATCTACGATAGGAATAGCTCTATATGATTTTGTCGAACGTAAGAGGGGAGACACTTGTACAAGATCTCTCCATTAGATGATAATATAAGATCAAACATAAAAACCACATTTGCATTTTGCTAAAAGATCTATGATCATTACATTGCATACCTATGGGCTGTTCTACAACTCCAAAAAAAAATCAGCTCGATATTCACTTTATAGTTAGAGAAACAAAAAAAATCCAAATTATATCGTGAATAGTGTCAGCTTTGGGTGAATAGTGTTTCACATAATTTGCACCAAAATTTCTCTTAATTTTTCTCTTTTATAGTAGATCGAATTTGAAGCAGAAAATTCTTAGCGTTGCATATATAACGTAGATGTGTGGTACTGTGCTGTCATTTTTTTAGAACTTTTGAACATTTTTTTTGTATTAATAGAATTGTTCTCAGACATCCTATCTAATGTTAGACCGTATACCTTGCCCCTATAGAGTGATATGATACAATTGTTAAGGTGTTAAAAACAGTAGCGACTTAGTGTGGACCACTAGTAGAAAACGGCCTTTCGTCCAGAGCATTAGTCCCGGCCGGGTTGGAGGCTGGTATTAATATGGTCTTAGTACCAGTCCCAATGGCTAATTCGGCTGGGGGCATTAGTACCGGTCCGTGACGAACATTTAGTACCGGTTCGTTACATGAGCCGGTACTAAAAGTTATGCGTCAGGCTGGGCCCGAGTCAAAACCTTTAGTACCAGTCCGTTACACGGACCGGTACTAAAGGTTTCGGCTATAAATTCCATATTTTGAATTATTTTAAAAAAATCCACATAAACTCATTTAAATGGGCGGAATTAGGTAGAAATCAAGAACACTGATAATCTTTTGGAATTGCCCATCAAATATGTACCACTCTTTGTGGAAAATAGATGAGTGTCATTTTACATCATATTTATTATACTTGGTTCACAAAAGGTCATTTTTAGCACCTAAAAATGGAAAATGATATTTATGAAAATAATTTGAAAAATCCCTTTGGCATAATTGTTTCCTATACAATATGCACCTATTCTTTTAATATGAGATCTTTATCACAAACTATGTCGTTGAAATGACCATACCTTTTTTGAGGTGTTTATCATTTTATTTCATTTTTCGTAAAAACCATCAAAATGGTCAGCATGACTATTCATCGAAAGAAGTAAGATTTTCAAAATTATCAATATTTCTATGATATAACCACTATTTTTGTACCTTAAAATATATTTTTTAAAGATTCATACCAAACTATCAAATAGTTGTACTTCAAATTTGAATTACTTTCAAATAATCGACATAAACTAATTTAACCAGGCAAAATTAGGTAGAATTAAGGAAAAACCTAATACTTGGGGATTATCCATCATATGTGTACTAGTTTGCATGAAAATGAAATGGGAGTCATTTTGCATCATACTTTTTGTACTTTGTTCACAAAAAAATCAACCTTTACACTTCAAAAATGGAAAATGATATTTAAGAAAATAATTCAAGAATCCCTTTGGTACGGTTTTTGCTTATACCAATCAACTTATTTATGGATTATGAGATCTTTATGACAAACTATGCCGTATAAATGATCATAACTTGATCATTTGCTTGAAAACTTCTAGATGTTTACATATGATAGACCTTTTTCTGAAGACTTTTTTTGCAAATGTTGTCATAAATCAGATTTATCATTTTCATGGCAACTAGTACACATATAAGGATCCCATGGCAAAGGATTTCCTTTTTTGAGGTGTTTATCAATTTATTTCATTTTTTTCGTAATAACGATCAAAACGGTCGCGATGACTATTCAGAGAAAGAGGTAAGATTTTCTAGAATTATCAATATTTCTGTGACATAACCAATAGTTTTGTACCTTAAAATGATGTTTTCAAAAGATTCGGACCAAACTATCAAATAGTTGTAGTTGAATTTTGAATTACTTCCGTATAATCGACATAAACTCAATTAAGTAGGAGAAATTAGGTAGAAATCAAGGAAAAACCTAATACTGGGGGTGTAACGCCCCGGGAGTTATCCCCAATTAGATCTTTGTTGCTTTTCTTTTTTTGCATCATCATGACATCACATCATCATGCTTTTGTCACTTCTTTTATTTTATTGCATTTAAATTTGAAACACACCCTTCAATTCAAATTCCACTTTTAAATCTAATTGCAAATCAAATTAATTTAAATGTGGTATTTAAATTCTTTTCAAATATTCAAACTAATATATTAAATTGTATCTTTTGAAACTATTTATTTTGGCTAAACGTTTCTATCTCTCTTCTTTTTCTATTCTTCTTAAAAACACTAAAACAGAAAAAGAATAAATAAATAAAGGAATTAAAACCAGAAAGAAAAACTTACCTGGGCCACTTCTCTCCTTCTGGCCCACCCTTTTTTTTCCCTGGCCGAAGCCCACTTCGCCCTCGTCCACTTTTCCCCGACGCCGGCGAAGCACCGCCACCGCGATTCGCCGCCTCCGGTCGCCGTCGAGCACGATCGACTACATCACGCCCCTCACTGTGAGCTCCCGGTTTGATTCCCACGCTCCCCTTATCAATTCCGTGCTAGAATAGACGAGTTCGTCCACGACTCTTCCCGGTTCGCCGTTGACGGACGAGGAACTGTCCCTGTTCTTCTCCTCCGCTGTACATCGCCTCCTCCACTTCTTCTTACTCCAGCGCCGCAGTACTCCGCACTCCTGCCCGCACGCTGCAGCGCCGCTCGCCCTTGGTCGTCGCCGGTACGCTCTGTCCATCGTGCGCTCTGTCGCCGGTGCGGTGATGTTCAGTTTCGTCAGGCTAAGGTTTTCTTCAAGTGGTTAAAAACTGTGCCGTGCTAGTAGAGACAACAACACACACATTCCCTACTGGTCACCGGCGCTGTTCGATTCCATGCGCTTCGCAGCGCGAGTTCCCCGGCCATGTTGAATAAAAGGCCGTTTCTTTTCTTTTTTTCGCCTCACTGATAGAAGCAGCCCACCAGTCAGCGACCGGGTGCGCCGCACCCACGCAGTCAGTGCTCAGTCAGCGCGGGGACCCGCGCGTCAGTCTCTCTGGCTGGCCACACGCTCGATACAAAACACAAGATCCAGATCTGGATCGGAATCTTTGCGTCTAGCCCCCTGTTACACTGTTTTTCACACAGAGCCCCTCACTGGTTCTTTTTCAATCACGAATAGGTCCCTGACATTTGTAAAAAGAACCCTAAAAAGTAAAATGCTAATAAATTTTATTTTATAACTCTAAATAAAATAATCTTTATATGTATTTGTATCAGAAAAATGCAAGGAATATTAATATGCCATTTGTATGCCATTTTGCACCTGTTATTTTAATGGCTTAGTATAATGTGTTAATTGCAACCAAATAATTAAATATGAAATGTCAGGGTTAATAAATATATAATGGTCTATTCCATTTAATTTAATTAGATCACCCATGCCATGTGTTGCCATGGTAACCAACATTTAATATTGTCGGTAAATAAATAACTTGCACCTAAATATTAATTACCCGGGTTGTTTTCCCGCTTAATTTGGATTACCTGCATTGTATTGCATCTTGCCATGTCGTGCATCATTCTCACATGGTCATGCTGGATCTTTGCCGTAGTTATAAAATGCATCTTTTACGCTTTCCAGTGTTTGTTGCTTCTTCGCGGATAAGACGTTGAGATGTGTGAGCAACGACAAGATCTGCTACCATGCGGGATTCCAGGCAAGCAAAGTTTGCTTGTTTACCTATACATTGTCTTTCATTCCTGCCGTTGATCTCTGCTACCCTAGTATTCGATTCTTTATTGCGATCCCATCACATGTTTAACCTGCAGCCCATACAACTTTATCCCTACATCCTAATACATGTTGCATCTTTATCTGTTGACCTTGCGAGTCGTAGCGCAAGCTTAGAGTTGTTTGTGCGAATCGTCTGTATGTCTTATTTAATTGCATATGCTTAGCATGATAGGTTATTGTACCTTAATAAATTGTTGTCTTATATTGGGGTATTATAATTAAAGATAAGGCACCGGCGGAAGGCCTTGCGAGGTGCTTTGTTCTGCTAAGTGTCGACCTAGGAACTCAGTTCTTGTCCTCGGATCCAATTTTGAGCGCACTAACCGCTTGTGGGAGGCCCTATGGAGCCTCCCGCGGCTTCGATCTAATCCGCTTCTTATCCAGGGCGCCGCAAGTAGTTTGGACTTTCCATTTGATGCATGCATATGGTTACCTAACGATCTCATGATGATGGAGTAGTCGATTCTCATATAGGGTGGTACGTTCTTAGAGTGTTATGAAGGTCGATCCCGCGGGCACTGGACCTGATTAGCCGTGCACACAATCATGCGGTTCCCTGGATGGGTTGTAGAGAAGAGATTTGCCGTGTTGAGAGGCCCTACCTTCTGGCTTTGCTTTTGGGGTTGATCGAACGAGTACGGGTCCAGTAGTGCACCCCTGCAGGGTATAATCTTATCGATGAGCCGTGTCCACGGTTATGGACGACTTGGTGATGATGCTGGCTAACAAGATCATAGACAACTTACACCTAACCCTTGTTAATTAACCTGGCTAGTATTATAGAATTACTTTCACAATAACTTGTAACTAAAATTGTTCAATGTGTGAGTATTCCCGAATTGCTTCCTCATACTTGGTTGAGGGGGTTAATCCGAGAATGGGTTATGTTTGGTGTTAGTAGTAGTTGGTTACTTTATGCACTCTTTTATCCCTCTCTGATTAGACGGAAGTTGTAGCGTGTCTCTTTAGGTTGCTAGTGCTGCTGCCGCTAAGTCCACCTCCCCTATATTTTGGGAGATGGTGTAGAAAGTAGGCAAGTCGGTTTTGCTTGCCAGGGAGTGCCCTGACCCTCTTTTGGGATGTGCTTTATGTGCAGTCAATAGGTTTGAAGTCTGACGACGTTAGCTTGGAAATCCCTCCGGCTTGGCTGGGCAGGGATACAGCGCCATTGCTTATCTTCAGGACTCTTAGTCCAATTTGTATCTTATCCGTAGTCGGATACTATTTTGCTTCCGCTGTCATTTGAATCTTTGTATTGTAACATTTGTATCTTGACTCGTCCGAGTCATTGTTGTATTATATCTTCTGTTGTATTTGTGGATGTATCGGAACTGTTGTAATGTTATCACAATTCCACCCACATAATGCGCATGTTTCGGCGTGCACATTATGTCTGGTGGGCGACCTAAAATCGTTATTATGTGGATTACGACATGAGCGCTTAAATCTACATAGTACCGATTTTAGGGCGTCACTAGGGGATTATCCATCATATGTGTATTAGTTTTATGAAAATTAAATGGGTGTTATTTTGCATCATATTTTTGTATTTTTTTTACAAAAAGTCATTTTTTGCACTTCAAAAATTGAAAATGATATTTATGAAAATAATTTGATGAATCCCTTTGGCACGATTGTTTCTTATACCAATATGCACTTATTTGTGAAATATGAGATCATTATGACAAACTATGTCGTAGAAATGACCATAACTTAATTATTTGGTTTGAAACTTTTAGATGTTTATAGATGAAAGTACTTTTTGTGAAGACTTTTCTTTTGCAAATGTTATCATAAATCAGATTTATCATTTTTTATGGCAACTAGTACACATATAAGGACCCCATGCCAAAGGATTTCCTTTTTTGAGGTGTTTATCACTTTATTTCATTTTTTCGTAAGAATGATCAAAATGGTCGCGATGACTATTCAGAGAAAGAGGTAAGATTTTCTAAAATTATCAATATTTTTGTGACATAATCAATAGTTGTGTATCTTAAAATTATTTTTTCAAAAGATTTATACCAAACTATCAAATAGTTGTAGTTGAAATTTGAATTCCTTTCGTATAATCGACATAAACTCAGTTATCTAGGCGAAATTGAAAAACCTAATAGTTGGGGATTATCCATCATATGTGTACTAGTTTCCATGACAATTAAATGGGTGCCGTGTTGCATCATATTTTTTGTATTTTGTTCATAGAAAAGTCATTTTTTGCACTTTAAAATGGAAAATGGTATTTATGAAAATAATTTGAAGAATCCCTCTGGCATGATTGTTTCTCATACCAATATGCACATATTTGTTGAATATGAGATATTTCTGACAAACTATGTCGTAGAAATGACCATAATTTGATCATTTGGCTTGAAACTTGTTTATAGACGATAGTCCTTTTTGTGAAGACATTTTTGCAAATGTTGTCATAAATGAGGTTTATCATTTTTCATGTCAACTAGTACAGATATAAGATCCCCATGCCAAAAGATTTCCTTTTTTAGGTGTTTATCATTTTATTTCATTCTTTCGTAAGAATGATCAAAACGGGCGCGATAACTATTCACAAAAAGAGATAAGATTTTCTAAAATTATCAATGTTTCTCTGACATAACCAATAGTTATGTACCTTAAAATTATTTTTTCATAAGATTCAGACCAAACTATCAAATAGTTGTAGTTAAAATTTGAATTAATTTCGAATAATCGACATAAACTCAGTGAACTAGGTGAAAGTAGGTAGAAATCAAGGAAACACCTATTACTGGGGGATTATCCATCATATGTGTACTAGTTTTCATGAAAATTAAATTGGTGGCGTTTTGCATCATATATTTGTATTTATTTCACAAAAAAGTCATTTTTTGCACTTCAAAAATGGAAAATGATCATTGTTTTTGCAAATATTTTCATAAATCAAGTTTATCATTTTTCATGGCAAATAGTACACATATAAGGACCCCATGCCAAAGTATTTCCTTTTTTGAGGTGTTTATCACTTTATTTTATTTTTTCGTAAGAACGATCAAAATGGTCGCGATGACTATTCAGAGAAAGAGATAAGATTTTCTAGAATTATCAATATTTCTGTGACATAACCAATAGTTGTGTCCTTAAAATGATTTTTTCAAAAGATTCATACCAAATTATCAAATAGTTGTAGTTAAATTTTGAATTACTTTCGTATAATCGACATTAACTAAGTTAACTTGGCGAAATTAGGTAGAAATCAAGGAAAAGGCTAATACTTGGGGGTTATCCATCTAATGTGTACTAGTTTCCATGAAAATTAAATGAGTGCCGTTTTGCATCTTTTTGTACTTTGTTCACAAAAAAGTCATTTTTTACAGTTCAAAAATGGAAAATGATATTTATGAAAATAATTTGAAGAATCCCTTTGACATGATTGTTTCTTATACAAATATGCACTTATTTGTGAAATATGAGATATTTATGACAAACTATGCCGATGAAATGACCATAACTTGATCATTTGGCTTGAAACTTTTAGATGTTTATAGATGATAAACCTTTTTGTGAAGTTTTTTTTACAAATGTTGTCATAAATTAAGTTTATCATTTTTCATCGCAACAAGTACACATATAAGGAGCCCATTACAAAGGATTTCCTTTTTTGAGCTGTTTATCACTTTATTTCATTTTTTTGTAAGAACGATCAAAACGGTCGCGATGACTATTCAGAGAAAGAGGTAAAATTTTATAGAATTATAATTGTTTTTGTGACATAATCAATAGCTGTGTACCTTAAAATGATTTTTTCAAAAGATTCAGACCAAACTATCAACTAGTTGTAGTTGAAATTTGAATTACTTTCATATAATCGACATAAACTCAGTTAACCAGAAGAAATTAGGTAGAAATGAAGAAAAAACCTAATACTTGGGGATTATCCATCATATCTGTACTAGTTTCCACAAAAATTAAATGGGTGCCGTTTTGCATCATATTTGTTTTGTAATTTGTTCACAAAAAAAATCTTTTTTTGCAATTTAAAAATGGAAAATTATATTTATGAAAATAATTTTCAAGAATCCTTTGGTAAGATTGTTTCTTATACCAATATGCACAAATTTATCAAATATGAGATTTTTATCACAAACTATGTCATGGAATGACCATAACTTGATCATTTGGATTGAAATTTGTAGATGTTTATAGATGATAGACCTTTTTGTGAAGATTTTTTTTGGAAATTTTGTCAAAAATAAAATTATTATTTTTCATAGTAACTAGTACACATATAAGGACGCCATGCCAAATGATATCCGTTTTTCAGGTATTTATCGTTTTATTTCATTTTTTTTTGAAAACAATCAAAATGGTCACCATGGCTATCGATGTTTTTGTATTGCAAAATATGATTTGGATGTCATATTTGTATTCCTCTAATTATTTTGATAATTTTGGACATTTATTTGTTAAATTCAGATATAATGATTTAAAGATACACAATATTTCATTCTAAATGAAAAAGGCAAAAATGAAGTAAATTTATTTATTTCAACATTATTATTATAATCATTATTGTTTATTCAACTAATTTTTTATAATTCAAGCAATGAAAAAGTGTAACATCATAAGCGAGTGGTTAATATGATTGTTAAGATAATAATATCAGTAAGTTCTTAGTTCTCTCTTAGTATCTAATTTGGAAGTAATCTTGATGTTAAGCGTGCTGGGGTTGGAGTAGATTGAGGATGGGTGATCAAATGGGAAGTTTGACTTGAGACTAAATGTGAGGTTAGTGATGAAGTGAGTGTGTTAGTGGGTACTGGGTAGTTACGTGTGTGCTAAGTGAGTAAATTAGAAATTCAAGTAAATAAATATATTTTTTAGGAAAATTAAAAGAAATAAAAATATTTGAAAACCTTTAGTACCGATCGGATCGGTGTATAAAATCTACCCTACGCTCCACGTGGAGGCCTTTTAGTACCAGTCGTAATACGACGGGGATTAATGTTGGGGATCCTTTAGTCCCGCTTGGACAGTACCGGTTGCAAAACCGGTACTATTACCTCTCACCAACCGGTAATACATATGTGTTTTCCACTAGTGGACACAAGTCGCGTACCCCTTCGCTCCTGCGACTCCCGAGCGAGAGGCGATCTAGGGTTTTTGCCTCCTGCCAGCGGCGCCGTCGGGCCGCCCCGCCTCTGTGGCCTTTGCGCCATGGTTGCGTGGTGGATCCCGGTGCCCGCCGGCGGGAGGGCTCCATTCTCACAAGTTTTTCTCCATTTTGTTAGGTTTTGTGTCTTCCTTGGAGCGATCAAGCGGCGACTGCTCTTTGAAGATGGAATAAGATCCTCCCCACCCAGCCTCCGTTCCGACGATGTCTATAGCGTTGTTGGAGTGTGTGTGGAGGTTTGTCTCTGGTGGATCTCGTCAGATCTAGCCTGTATGTGTCTTCGGTGGATCCGGATGGATCCATGTCTTTGTTCGTCTCCGTTCATGTGTCAAAAAATTAGATGTTTCTGATCTATGCATCTCTTTATTGTCGACGGTTGATGTGCTGGTGAGTTGGTCCCATAGGGCCGTAGCACGACGATTTCTCGACTGTTTTCTACAACAAAATTCACCCGACTCTAATCATGGATGGATGATGGCAGTGGCGACTTCGGCTCGCTCTAGTGTTTGTAGTCGTCGCTAGGTGGTCTTCGGATATAGATATAATTTTTATTGTTTATGTTGTTTTTTGTACTGGCTTGATTGTTGATAAATAGATTGGAAGTTTCTTAAAAAAAAGATAGCAGTGACTTACTGACTTTCAAAAGGGTTCAAAATTAAAAATAATTGCGTTTCGTCGTTGCACTGGTCTAGAATTCCTTTGCTCATGTGATTCTACAGTTCGCTGTTTTGCAACTGTTGGAGCCTGCCACGGCCACGGTGAGTGCAGAATTGTCGCCGCGGCCACTGGCCAAAATTAGCGATCAGGAATGCAATAAGTAACCACCTTCTGTAAAGAGCAATTAAACAACAACAGAAACGATGTCGGACATTGTAGTTTACCACAATGCGTCGTGTGTTAATGTTGTAGTACTTGCACAGTTACACTGTACCAGTGGTCCAAGGATGAATGAGTATACCCGTGATTTTATTGACGCTACGACGCAACTTTGCAGGCTCCCCGTGCCATTATCTGTGCCAGCTATCTGCTTATCTCTAAACTTCCGTGCCTTCTCCAGAGAAACAAAAATCCGTTACCATTGTCATGTCTTCGTATGAACATATGAACATCAGTCATGCTCCATGCCAGCTCCTCGGCAGAAGTCTAAAATTGTATTCTCGAATCTCAGTATGAGTTCACCAAACTCGTCAGATTGTATAGGATCATGCCCGGTTTTCGTAGTGAAAACCTCAGCATTTTCTTCAGAAAAAGAAAGGTGGTGCACCAAGCTGCTTAAGCCGAGTTAAATGTGGCCTGCTTTCCGTGCATGGTGCTAGGACTAGTCTACTGGAGTGGCAGTGTTAGGGATTAATTTGCTTGACGACTTCTGGAGACTACACCTATATGAAAACACACTTGGAGCTATTGCAGGTTTAAATGATGCGGGCGTCTTGTTTGCCTTCAATCACAAGCAACCTGCCTCTGCGAATGATGGCATTGTACGCTTGGGCCCCTGATAACTTCTGACTTTTGTTCGTAGTCCGGTTCGCCAATTCAATTGGTATATTGTACGATCATCGTATATGTTTACTTCTTTTGAAACCGAAATGTCTCCCAAGGTGGGCTTGAAACTTAAACAGGTGCGCTAGAGTATGCAGTGCCGGTCCATGAGTTGGGCAAACAGAGAGACAGGCATGGGTCACGGAAAGAGAAATGCCCCAGCTATTAAGTATTTGTATAACTCGTATTATTATCTGTGTGTCACGTATAAGAGAACATTGACCATTTATAAATGTAGAAAGACAACTTTGGTTTACATTAACAATTGCACGGCGGATTTCCCCCTGATATGGGGCTGCCTCTATCCTCTCCATCAAAATAATGCATATGGCTTTCTATTTCATCATGGCATTGTTTAGTCACAAAACATTACAACTCATTGATCACAAAGGGTAGAAACATCAACGACCCAAAAAAACAAAGGAGATAGGAAAGGCGATACACCAACGAGTAATCCTGCTATGAAGTTGCCAACGATACTGACCGTATAAATCCCTTACTACCCTTTCCAATGTGTTGCACCTATAATACATGACATGATGATGCTCCACTAGATAGAGGTAACATATGATGAAGTGAAGTGAGCGGCTAACTTCGGAGCGAAGCGGAGGCCCGTCGCCGGGAGACTTGGGCCGTAGCGTAGCGAGGAAGTTAGCCCACCGGCCCATCCTGCGCTCGCGGGGGTGCGGTGGCAGCAGCCCCCGCGGTACAGTACGGATCGTATCCGAGTCGGATCGCAACCGACTTAGGGTTTCTGCACTCTATAAATACATCTTGTAAGTCGCCTGTTGGGGTAAGCCACACATTGTAAACCCACGGCGTTTGTAACCTCACCCGATATAGTGAAGTATTGTTGGCTGGCGCCCGTGGTTTTTTCCTCTCCTTTATTTGGAGGGGTTTTCCACGTTAAAATCTCGTGTCCCCGTTAGTTTGATCGTTCCGCTCTTCGTCGTTTCTTGCTATCTCATATAACAGTAAGACCACATACGGATCTAGTTTGTAGCCAAATAGATAATCTGTAGAAAAAATGAAGCTCTTGATTTGTTAAAAACAAAGTCACTACATACATTCAATATAGCCCAAATAACAACACAAAATTCCACTCAAATGGACCTCAAATCTATTTAAGGGTGCCCTTGAGACAATTTCCAAACAGATTCGTAATTTTCTTGGGGTATGAAAGACCAAAAGACGTGCACAATTTGCCAAAATATTTTATCTAGTGGACAATCAATTAGTAGAAATTCATCCTTGTGACAAAAACAACATGACAAGTCCTCATTCCATCTATGTTTAGCCAAATTATCTTTACTAAGTATAACCTTACGATTAAAAAACCACATGACAATCTTAATTATCAAAGGAACTATCATATTCCAAATGTATTTGTGCAGGTATTTAGTATGCTCACTATGGAGATATACTTACGTGGACTTAACCGAGTAGATCCTCGTTGAAGTTAACCTCCATTGAAAAGCATCTTGTTTGTTTGATAAATTAACATCCATCAATTGGTGAGCTAGCTCTAGCCATGTATCCCGCTTATTCCCTGTAAAAAAGATCTACAAAAAGTGATGTTTAAAAATTCATTTGTAAAAATACTAGCCTTCAAAACTTGTTATCGTTGAGCCATGTTATACAATATCAGATACTCATTACAAAGAGGTGAATCTCCTGAACATGCGTCTTCTTAAAACCTAGTGCTCATGCCATTTCCAACTTGAAAAGAACCCCTACTAAAGAAGTACTACTTCACCCTGATTAGGCGCTTAAAAAAGGTGAACGGAAAGGGTTTTGCAATACTAACGTTGTTTCTGAATGAAAGTATTCAATATAAAGTAGGTCTTGCCACACCCACTCTTCGCCTAATAGCTTAAACATCCACTTATCAAGTATACACTTACTTTTTTTTAGATCTTACACTTCAAATTCAAACTCCCTTGATCCCTAGGACAACATATATGATGTTCCCCTTAGCGAGTCTATACATTCTTTTGTGGCCATCACTTTTCCAAAAAAAAAATGTGACTGATAAAAGTATAATCTCTTTTTTACATCTTCTGGTATCCCCAAAAAAGATGACATGAACATAGGTAGATTAGTTCATACCGAGTTAAGAAGTTGGAACAAACCGTTTCGCTCCAGGAAAAGCGGATCGCACATGCGATCAAGGAAGCGACAATGGTTCCCTTGCATGCTGCCGGCGGCGTTGCCGGTTCCCTCTCTCTCTGCCGGCCGCTTCGGCGGCGGGAGGGAGGGGGGAACCTCGGGCCTGTCCGCTAGGCGGGTGCGTGGTAGGGTTAGGGTTGAGCGACTCGTTGTCGAGGCTGTTGCGGTGGTGCTGCGTCGGAATAAATCTCTCTGGGCTCCGTTCGCGGTCAGGCGAGGTTGGTTCGTTCGTCTAGGAGCCAGCGGGGTTGGGGATCCCCTGATCTCGTGGAGGTCGCGGGCTATGGTGTCTGGAGGTCCATCGGCTCTTGCCGATTGGATCCTCGGATGGGCGATGGATGCATGGAGACGAAGACCCTTCTTCCTCCTTGTCGGTATGATGTGCTACTGTTGTTCTTCTCCTTCCTCTGTGCTGATGCTGGAGGGTGATCATGTTTTGCCCGGGCAGATGGTCCGGCCGCGGTGCTGGATCGGTTGGTTGACTCGAGCTCTCTTCCTCTCGGAAGGGACACTTTTCACGGTACTCAAAGCCAAAGATGGCGACGGCTGTTGCAGGAGGAAGCAGCGTGGCGACACTTGTACCATGGTCGAAGATGCTGACTTGCTTGCGGTTAGTTGCAGATCTTTCAACTGCAGGGGTCTTCTCTCAAGTTTCAGGGATGATGACACATGGCTCCGGAGATCTTCATGTGTTTTAGGTTTCTTAGGGTTTTCTAAATTTTCATGGTCCTTTGTGTTTGCGTTTCAGTGTGCTTGTAAGGGTCTACTACTTTGTAATCTTGCGTAATATGATTGGAAAAATTCTCAAAAAAAAGAAGTTCATACCGAGTTAATAAGTACAAGTTGATTCCAATAAGATAATAACTTCCCTATCTAGCTAATTCGCTATTTCTCAAAACAATCTTCAATATATTTCCATTATCCATTTTTTAACTTATAGAAATGAATTGTAATTCCAAGATATATGAAAGGTAGTGACCGAGGCTCACATCCGAACAACTGAATATACTAAATGACCTATGATGTAAGACATAAGAAAAAAAATATATCAGCGGTGGTAAGTTTTACTTGGATGCTAGTCTCTTTTAGGAATACTTTACACATGTATATTAAATGTTCTTGATATGTTTTTAATGTTTAATTTCATGGATAACTTCTTATTTGAAAAAGTAACAAAAGCAGTTGAACATACACTACAATGATCATACATAATAATTAATGTTGTGTGTGCAATAGTAGAATGTGTGATATTCTATGTTTGTGTTTGATTAATATAAGCGATTTACTTAAGTAACAAACATAATCATCATCATATTATCAACTTATTACTAAATCCATGTTATTTTCTATACATTTGACCAGGAAAAAACCAATCATGTCAATTGTTCAATTTATATGTCAGCCATTTCTATATATTTTATTACATAACCGTACACTACACACCTATGTTAATATATTTGCTAGGTTTTATGCACGGAATCTCGGCCCAAATATTTAATAATACTTAAAAAAGATAAGAAACATCCATTAATATATACATATAAGCTATATAATACATCAGATTAAAGAACATCAAGGAGCCATGTGTTTTCCTTTTTGTTTGTTTGTTTTCACAACTAAGTTGATCTTGTATCTTGTTAAGTACAATACCTCACAAAGGAAAAGAAAACTTATGCATAAGTGAAAAACATTTTTCAGTGATAAAAATAGATAAAATGAGAAACGAAAAATATAATGTATGGGTAACAATGCTAACTAAGTATAAAACATGTATTTATTAAAACTGTAATATCGTGAAAAACTAAGAAAATATCAGTATAATTATATTTATTTAACTCACGCTGAATCCAATAAATAATCTTTCAAGCATGTACACCCTACTTTGCGTCATGGGCAAAGCACTAATAATTTGTTCGGAGGGGCTAAATTAGGTAGTGCTTGAACAAAGTTGTCCATACTTTAATCTAATGTTATTATTTAGCTAGCATTTTAGCAATTTCAGATTATTTACATTGTTCATTTGTTAGTTTTTCTTGATTTTGACTTAGTAAAAATCCTTCATGCATAAGTTGATTGTGTCGTTAGATCGGCTGATAATAGCCTGGAGTTGGTTCAGCCATTGTTGTGGATATCAGTCGTGCACAGTTCTCCATGTACGGTTGGTAGCCGAATCAAGTCATATCCTCCAAAACTCATAGCTATTCTCTCCAACCGAAAGGACGTGAACCCTAGAGCACATAATAGAGTCAGACCTGTTATAGGATTGTTGGTGCTCTGGGACGCCCGCATCGCCTAGACGATGCAATCATGACAACGGCCTCAGAAGCTAGGGTTTCACGCACATAAAGAATTGGCGAGTGCAGGAGAGCGAGCACAGAAGGGTATGAGGGAAACAACTAATGGCCGACTCAACATCGGAGCTCAGGGAGCAGATCATGGAGGACGTGGGGGATTTGGAGGAGCCAAAAAAATTGATTGGACATGTGGGTCCAATGTCCACTAGTGGGTGTGTGTCTTTTTAATGGCTCAAGTAAGCGATGTGAAATTTTGTTTCACTTGCTCGAGCTAATTTCGCCACTTAGACTGTATAGATGTGGCCGAACAGTCGGGAAATGGTTTAAAAATCAACTAATCCGCAGAATCAGTGCTACGTGTCATAGATACAACCCAATGCGTCTTGTTGTTTCAGACATTTTCATCAAAGATGGTGGGTTTCAGACAGCCAATACTGTCGTAAATTCGAACGGTAGGGGCGATTCATTGGACTGTGAAGCATAAGAGAGATGGGTCTCCGGTATGCACAAGAGAAATCGTGGGCTTCTAGCGGACTCGCCATTCCTCGGCCGTTGTGGCCCATAATTGAAATGGTTAATGCCCGCGGTAGTTCACTTGTCTAACAACACGGTGAAAGTATCGGACAGACTAGGCTCACTGAAACAAGCGATTATTATCATATCAGGTCTCAACACAAAATCTAAACACGCGATATAGTTGACGGTAACAGGAGGGAAAGTACGTAGCAAACATCTGGTGCCCTCGTGGCCTAATCGAAGTCACAGAGCCCGCACCGCAAAGCAAAGAGCTACTAGCCCCAGCGTGGCGTCGCCCCACTTTGCATTTGCATGCCACACTGCTGCTACAGCATCGGACGACATGGGCGGCGGCGGAGGAGTCGACGACATTGGCGCAAGGGCTGCTTCTGGGAGAAACCCGTCCTCTGACTGCACCGCCGGAGCCATTGTCGGCGCAGGCGTAGGTGGGGCATGCGACTTCTTGTGCTTCTTGTGCCCTGCATGCCTTGGTGGTTCAGCCGCGGGCGCCGGAGCTGGCGTAGGTGCCGGTGGCAACAGCGGCGGCTCAGGCGGGGAGCTGGGTGCCATGGGCGCAGGGCGGTCCGCGACCTCCACTTCCACCTTCATCCCGTTCTGGCAGTGGCCCGGCCCTCCGCAGATGAAGTAGCGCTTCCCCGGCAAGGTGAGCGCGACCGTGGTGAGGCCGCTGTTGTCGAACATAACAGGGTTGGCCGTGGAGCACGCTTCGTAGTCGTCGGCGGTCACTTCGACGACGTTGTGGTACGAGCTGTACCTGAATGCTGCATCACGAAAATGTGTTTGCAAGATCAGTATTGACTGCACGATCAGAGGCTTATGATTATGAGTCCGGCACTGATTTTTATTTTATGTTTTTTTTGAGAATCATGAGTCCTTTACTGATGACTTACTGACGGTGTCTCCAGGGGCAAAGGTTTGTGCCGAAGCCCAGGACTTGTAGTCCGTCTTCCCCTGCCAGCCGCCGGTTGGGTCGCCGACAATGTAATCGGCGGCGGTCACGGCGTGGATCAATGTTACTACTGCGGCGACGCAAATCACCGCCTTCATCGCCGCCATGTTCGTCGCAGAAGGCATGTTCTGGTGTTGTTCGAGGTTATCGTAGAGGTGTACTCTGTGCCGTGCCGCTATATATAGCGGGATTCTGGCCTCCGACCGAACCAGGCATGCAATGAGTTGGTAGGTGCTCGAAACAGAACAGAACAACCGGTAGAGCAGATCGACCTTTTGGAACATGCATCACCACCGTTTATATTCGTCCGTCATGCGCGAGTGTTCATCAGGTCCAGCCGAGCACACACATACAGGTTTACAGCAACGCGCTCGGCCGCTCGTCGACAAACGTCTCCGGCCACAACTAGGTCCCTGCCCACCGGCAACGGCGGCCGCAGCACGTACCGGGCGGCGGGTAAATCAACAGAAAATGAATGTTAAGCTGATCCACACTTGGCGCGTGCACCGGCCGCCATGCGTGGTTCCTTTCCACCGCTGAACTGCATATAGGTCACGAACATTCCCCCCGGGACGCGCAACGCTACAGTTCACTTCACGCCGGAATCTGCCCGGCGGAGGATACCGCCGGATGGACCGTCCAAGAGCGTAGGCCCTGGACCGAACGCTCCAGAAAAAAACCGGACCATGGGCCGGTCCAGCTCGCACATGTGCGAGCTGCCGCAATGGCTGCCAATGGAACGAACACAAGGGAGATGGCGCCAATTGATACAACACAATCGTTCAGGGTGGCAACTGTGTCCACAACTTCAGGATTCAGATTCTTTCTTCATTTACTCTGACGCAAAAATTTAACATCAGACTCCAGCAGCAAAATGCCAGCCTGAGGACGTCCTCAGTAGGTCTGTTTCCTTCAGCAGGGGAGCTTGAAACCCATGTACTGCCCGCCCGTGTACTGCGCCCAGACGCGAACCGCGCCGGAGCAGGCGATGACGACGGCGCTGAGCGCCAGGACGGCGGCAACCATGAGGACGATGAGCGAGACCCTGCCCGACTTCCTGATGGCGCCCTCGATCACGACCAGCCCGACGATCGAAGCCACGAAGCAGGCGACGGCGTAGACCAGCGCGCCCACGATCCCGTCCACTCCCAGGATTATGAACTGGACCATCGACATGGAGGCGCAGAAGAGGACCATGAACATCGTCGTCGCTGACGCTGTCTGAAGAAAACAGGTTCAGAACCAGAGCGTCAGCTAGGTTATTACGTACTACCTACTGAGCTCGCATTTACCCCCTGATGATATGAGCAAGACGTTGACACCATGGAAATACTGCTTACTTTTGGAGGTACTCCGATTTGGAGCAGTGTGGGATTGAGAAGCAGGCCTCCTCCAATGCCGAAGAGACCGCTCATGACGCCGGTCAGCAGAGCAGCCACCGGGAAGACGTACACCGGCAAAGCATCCAGCCTGCTCTTCCCTGCAACTGCCTACGCGTATTGCCATCCAAGGAAAGCAAAATTCACACCTCAAGTTAACTGAAATATAATTATCTGTCCGGAAGTATGGGCTTTTCTTGTGGCATACCAGCTCGTTCACTTGGCTGTTTCGAGTTTGCGATTTTCTTTTCTGGTGCGCAATACACGCTGTGAAAGCCACTGCAACAGGGATTTGGGCTACGGTGATGATCCAGTACGCGGCTCCACATGGCTTCATGTCAAACGTCCCCTGACGAAAAGGATGTGCCCTCACAATCTTCAGTTAAGACTTCAGAACAACATACTACGATTTTGGCACCAAAAATCATTATAATTTCTCGCTTTGGTTTCGAAAATTCAAGAAAAGTAACTGTGTAATGAAGAATAACCAACATAGTCAAGTCCCCAAGGGTCAAGGGAGATAACCATACCTTGGCGCCCTCACCTCCAATGAACAAATGCACGACAAAGAAGCAGAGCCAGACCGTGACAAGCACCGCCAAGTCCACCCAGTGACACCCGTGGCCACCTCCTCCCACCTTCCGGTCAATAAGCGGTTCCTCCGTGCCATCTCCGGCGCTCGCTCCCTCCAGGATCCTCCTCGCCGCCGCCGTCTCGCCGCGCCACCGCCTCATCCCGGTGCCGTACGTCTTGAACGTCGCCAAGGACAAGAAGGCGGCAAAGAGCGCGGTGACGAGCCACTCCGGGAACATGACGTTGCACACCACCCCGACGCTCACGCCCAGGAGGAGGCACGGCTGCGAGAGCACCGCGATGTCGTAGTCGATAAGCGGCTCACCGTCCGCGCCGGGGCCGCGAGCGAGCAGAGTGTAGAGCACGTTGGAGAGCGTGCCGCCGGTGACCATGAAGGTCGAGAACGCCGTGGACGTCTTGACGCTCAGCCCGGCCACGATGTTGAGGAACGGCACGTACAGTGAGCCGCCGCCGACGCCCCCGGCGCTGGAGATCATCGCGGCCAAGAAGGCGAGGATGCATGCGAGGATCGAACGCAGGTTGCTCGGCGACTGTAAGGAGGATTCCATGTCCATCAGATGTGATCTCCATGGAGACAGGTAGATTGTTGAGTTCATCGCCCTTGCAGCCGTGAGCAAGTGTTTTGGGAGATGAGTTCCAGATTTCGGCGTTGCCTTCTTCCAAATCTAACACAACTAAAGAAGCACTAATCTTGAGTTCTCTTTCTCCACTCTAATGATTTTGTGGTGTGTACGGGTAAAATGTCAACGCGGCGTATTTTGCACTATAGCAAAAAAATAATTGTACTCTTGTCTCTGCATAATGTCGACACAGAAAAATAATCTTGCACTTGTCTCTGCATAGATGCGGATGGGCCGAGAGTTGAATCTGCCTATAGTATAATCCACTTGCTCGTTACAGTGTTTAGATTTGAGGAAGACTCAATTAGAGTAGTCCTCGGGGACGCACACAACTAAACATTATTATTGTATGAGGTATTAGCACCAGCTATACAACAACTTGTCAGGTGGGAGCAACATCATACAACAACTTGTAAATTGGGGTGGAGAAGTACACAAACTTGTGTAGTGGGAGTAAATTCATACAAATTCACTCAGCAGGATACTTGGCTGCCACGGTGGACATATTTGTTTTGTAGAAAAGCCCAAAATATTTAAGGACTGATTTTTTTAATCCACAATTAGTGTTTCAGTGATGTCTTAATACTGATCATAATGATACAAAACTCTAGAGATGGAGAATGATGCAGGATTGGAGCTTGAAGACATACACCAGATAAAAGAGCAACATTTAGAGCTCAAGTACAGGTTTAGTGAGTTCAATGCTTAAGTGGACATGGAAGTGCCAGTTTTCAAAGTTGGCATGATATTTGGTTCTGTCAACGAACTAAGACGGGCAATTAAAGCATACAACATTAAGTAGAGAGTTAAAGTGAGAAAAAGCAGGAACGAAGCCGGCCACGACATCTCCGCCGCCTCCACCACTGTAAGCCGTGCCTCGTCGATGTGTCGCGGCGCCTCGCTGTCGCCGCGGTAGGGTTAGGGATTACACGAGTCGAAATAGGGATTTTTCACACTGTTGCATGCGTGCGCAAATCCTCCGTGGCAGACACGTGTCATGTTCTCAGTGGATTTGTATGAATTTGCTCCCACTACACAAGTTTGTGTATCACTCCACCCCATTTCATAAGTTGTTGTATGATTTTGCTCCCACCTGACAAGTTGTATGGCTAGTGCTAATATCTCTTATTGTATACTATATAAAGTGGTTAGAAAACGGCAACTATATGATCCGAGAAATAAAATGCATACTACTCAGAAAGGATTTTTTTCCTTTGAAATGAGGGTGCAGATGTATAGGCTCTAAATCGATGAACGCATCCATTATTGCTTAAAGAGAAACTAAAAACTTCTAGGTTCAATTTCACCACCTGACACTGCAACTCGATCCTCGCTAGGCGTAAGAAGAATTATGTGCTTGATGCATCGCTAGGTAAACCCTATGCACCTAGGACCACTCAGGAAGAGGCAGATGTCTATGATACACGTGGTAATGACCACACAATTCTTACATGTGCCATTCTTACATCTCTACAGTTCGATTTTCCAGAAACATTTTGAACACCTCGGGACTTTTGAAATGGTTTAAGAACTAAAAACCATGTTTTAGACTCAAGCCCGTGCTGGGAAATATGAGATCTCTGAGAAGTTCTTCACATGTACTCCCTCCGTTTCATATTAGATGACTCTCTTTTGTCAAAAAGTGGATTTATTTAGACTCACGACATATCTAGATACATCCACTTTTTAATAAAATAGAGTCATCTAATTTAGAATAGAGCAAGTAAGATGAAGGAGCACATCTCTATCGTGAACATGTTGTCATCATGGCCTCATGGGTGGCTATCCAACACTTGACTTGGGCCGACTCAACAACCAATGCGTGACAACAATCTTTGGTGGGGAAACCATTTCCTATACTTAGCATATATCTCTATCTCTACCTAATACTAAAGGAAGGATGGCTTCCTTCCTTTGGTTGGTCCTGTGCCCCACCTGGCACGCTTATCGTTTTACAAAAAAACCCTGACACATAGGGAAGTCAACCCGCAGTTCATCATTTTTATAATTTAGTCCCTCAGAAAGTAGGAAGTAAACCCGCAGTACAACATGTGTAACTGGATATCTTTTGCTCTATAGTCCGTTGCAACTTGCAAGGAAGAAGTCCAATGCTTTATCCTTGTGGTGGCCCCATGATGCGATAAAATGCGGCCATATTTTATTTTTTAAGATTATGGATCCAGATACTGGTAACGCTTATCAGAAATTTTTATTGGATTTAAATTTCAGATAGGTCTAAAAACAAAAATTACAGATAGGTCTAAAATTTCACTGAACAATTTTGAACACACAAAAAGAAGCAATCAGGTCCTTCGG
Organism: Poa annua; assembly: GCA_026929855.1. Classification (NCBI taxonomy): domain Eukaryota; kingdom Viridiplantae; phylum Streptophyta; class Magnoliopsida; order Poales; family Poaceae; genus Poa; species Poa annua. Next base: position 114,984,084 of record CM049428.1, on the reverse strand, counting down.
CGAGCCGGTGACCAAATGGACACCAGAGCCACCCGTTCCGCTCCCCGTGCTCTTCCAGCAAACACGCTTTGCCTCAGGCCCATGTGCGTGCTAGCTTGATCGACCTAGGGCTCGGCCGAGCCGGTTATGCTTGCCGCTAGGTGGGTGATGTCATCCGCTGAGGAGGAAGTAATTCCGACGATGACGAAGCTAGAACTCCAAATTTCGGCCGCTGCGAGGGGAGGAGGATGACGGCTGCCGCTGCGGCGACCATCCCCCGTAGCGAAACACAGGTATTTTTCCTAGTATTACCTATATTGAAAGCTCAAGTTGCTTCGTTGCTTGCTGTCCAGAAACTGAAATTTTGGCCTGTAATATAAAAATTTGTAGTTTATTCTCAGAAAATAAAAATGAGTATAATCTTTCCAGAAAATAAGTATATATCGTGTAAGATTTGCCAGATAAATAATAAGTACTCCCTTCGTTCCACAATGTAAGCATTTCTAGCAAGCTAAACTAATTTGCTAAAAAGATTTATATTGTGAAACATAGGTGGCAAAAACAATCCATTCTAGATAGAGACTATTTTGTGCGCATTCAATAATTGTCTACAATAAGATTCACTTGCTACTTGGTCGTTACAAGGTCTGAAACGTTCGCTCGTCTCTAGGTTAGTGGCATGATTTGCATTTTTATATGTTCCTCATTGACAAACAGTTTAATTTGGTCAACTATGTATTTAGACGCTTTGTAGTTGTAATATTAAGAAGGGATGACATTTGTAGTACGTTGGTGTGGCTAGTTCTGCCACTATTGCGCGTGTCGAATGCAACAGACTTGGAAGTACTCCCTCTGTTTTCAAATATAAAATGTTTTAACCTTTTTTCATATCTACATGTATTTAGACCTATTTTATTATTTATATTCACTCATGTTAGTTTGTATCTGGACACCATTTACAATAGCACTAGCCACCCAGATTTAAGTCCACACTGGTGCGACAAAATTTGTTAAGGCTAAAACCCAGAAATAGAGATATAAATGGATCAGATTGGATCGGATTGTGGCTCTACCATTATCCTTTTCACATTCTTTACTCAGATCCAGATCAGACCGTATAATGAACGGTTGCAGATATATATGGTCACATATTTGGAATGAAAATGAAGCAGATTTAGTGCGGAAACAAAATTAATCGGATCAGTAAACGTTTATGTGTATCATCAACCCACATAGTCAAAAATAATCGCTCAACAACCTAATAACATAACAAAGTTATACTTTCTTGTCTATAGAATAACCATGTAAGTGAGTTGTTGTTACATATGAACTTCACACCTCACTAACTACCAAATATGGTATATTAAATTAGACATTTTGGTATAAAATCGGATTATTCAGATATTAATTGTCAGATAATCCTAATTAATTTTTGGATGATCCATATTTAGAATTTATTTTACATACCATATCCTATACCGTATACAGATGTTCAGTTTGGATTCAGATATCATTATCCGTCAGATTCTTTAAAGATATGGATTTTTTTAAATGTATTTGGTGCGGAAATTGTTCTATCCAATTACATCCCTACCCAGAAACAACCGTAAGATCAACGAGAACATAGAAACTTCCTTCGGAAAGAAATCGACACCAAGCCAAAAGTAGCCATTGTTCGACGATCCTACATATCCAGGCTCGACCAGGAGGGTGTAAAACAATCTGTACCGTCCGTTACCAAGGGTCCAAACCGACTATCTTCAGTTCAGAATAGTCTCGGCTCATGGGGTGAGCGTGAGTTTGGTAACCTCGCAAAAAAAAGTCCGGAAGCTCCAACAAAACCTAGAGCGGCTTAGGGCTGCCTCAGTTGGGAATGGACCTACTGCGGAGGAGCGATCTGTAGTGACACAGCTAAATGAAGCATTGCGTCAGGAAGAGGTATGGATGAAACAACATTCGCGGGTGCAGTGGTTACGTGCCGGTGATCATAACACTGCATATTTTCACTCTCAGGCGGCTCACACGAAAAGAATCAACAAGATTTTATCTCTTGAGCGTGTTGATGGTTTCATTTGTGAGGAACCGGAGGAGGTGAAATCGGAGATTACGGAGTTTTATCAGAATCTGTATTTATCACAGGGGTACCAAAACATGGACGAATTGCTTTCATATGTTGAACCTCGTGTGTCAGAAGGGATGAATGAGGAGTTGCTAAAATAATTTACGGCAGCGGAGGTTAAAACAACACTATTCCATATGGCTCCATCAAAGGCCCCAGGCATAGATGGTTTTACAGCAGGGTTTTTCCAGCGCCATTGGGACGTGGTTGGCGGTGATTTGTCACTGGCTATTTTGGATTTCTTAAACGGTGGAGAATTGCCTCTTGGTTTAAATGATACAGCTATAACCCTAATTCTGAAAGTTCGAAGCCCTCAAAAGATTTCTCAATTCCGACCCATTGCGTTGTGCCCAGTACTCTATAAGATAGTTGCGAAAGCAGTTACAAATCGTTTGAGGGGACTAATCGCTGAAGTTATGGGAGTGGAGCAAAGCGCATTTGTTTCTGGACGTTTAATCACTGATAACGTGCTAGTGGCTTATGAAAGTATTCACGCACTAAGAAAGAAGAAAAAAATGCAAGACAACTTACTGTGCGGTGAAATTGGATATGCTTAAGGCATACGATCGTGTGGAGTGGCACTATCTAGAGGCAATGATGTCCCGGTTAGGCTTCTGTGAGAGCTTTGTGCGTCTAATTATGAAGTGTGTCACGTCTGTTAGATTCACAATCAAGGTTAATGGTGGCCTCTTGCCATTTTTTACACCATCAAGGGGACATCGACAAGGTGATCCAATGTCGCCGTATCTTTTCCTTATGTGCGGCCAGGGCTTTACTTCTTTGTTGAATCGCTATGGTGGTGCATATGTGGATCGTGGTATCCGGGTAGGAATCCATGCACCATGGGTAAGCCATTTGTTGTTCGCTGATGACAGCTTGATCTTCATGAGAGCAAATCTTCAAAGTGCGGACAAATTAAATAATATTCTTCGGTTATATGTCCAATGTTCTAGGCAAGCTGTGAACCGGGAGAAAAGTGCGATTTACTTCAGTCCCAATGCAGTGCAACCTTTGCGTGCTTCGCTGAAACATGCTATGGGCATTAATGTTAAGGCCTTCAGAGAACGGTATCTTGGTTTACCAACGGCCGTGGGGAGAATAACTAGTGATACCTTTGCTCATATTGGTGAAAGGAGTCGGGCAAAGATGGAGGGCTGGTCGGAGAAAAATCTAGCATGTGCAGGGCGTGAGACCTTACTGAAGTCGGTTATTCAGGCTATCGTCACATACAGTATGCTATGTTTTCTTCTGACAAAGAAAGTTTGTAAACAATTGTCCTGGCAGATGACGAGGTTTTGGTGGAGTAGCTCCATTGACAAAAGGTCCCTCCATTGGATTTCTTGTAAGAATTTATCAAAACCTAAAGTAGAGGGAGGAATGGGTTTCCGGGATCTTCAAATGTTTAATCTTGCACTCCTTGGTAAGCAAGGATGGAGACTTCTCACACATCCGGATACTCTCTGTTCACGTGTTCTCAAGGGGAAGTATTTCCCCAATGGAGATTTTAGGCAAGCTACTGCCCCTTCAAGTTCCTCTTCAACTTGGAAAGCTATCATCGCTGGGAGGAAGGCTTTGGAGGCTGGACTGATTAAAAGAGTGGGTGATGGTTCTACCATGTCCACATGGGAAGATAAGTGGATTGCTAATACTGCCACGCTCAAACCAATGGGACGTAACGGTACTGATCCTTTACCCCGGGTTTCTGATCTAATTGATGGTTATTCTATGACTTGGCGAGTGGATATTATTCGGAGGAATTTTCTCGAACCAGATGTTGAAGCTATATTAAATATTCCTTTGCGTTCATCTGGTGGCGAGGATTTCTTGGCTTGGGATTTGGAGAAATCAGGTGTGTATTCTGTTAAATCGGCTTATCGTGCTCTTGTGACTCAAAACGAGCATTCTGCTCCAGAGGAAGGGACGGCAGGGGCTTCTTCATCGTCAGATACACACTCATGGTCCGTTCTTTGGAAATTAAAAGTGATCCCTAGGGTCAGAGTGTTCTTTTGGCGGGTGTTGCGAGGTATCTTGCCAGATGGAGCTACTCTAAAGCATCGTCATATAAAACATATTACTAGATGTGAAGTTTGTGAAGCAATGGATGAAGATCTAATGCATGCACTAATTGGCTGTTCGCATGCACAAAAGTTTTGGCTTGCAGCTAGGGAGATTTTCTCTCTGAAACTCCCAAAGCTACATCCGGTCACTTGGGCCAAGGATGTATTGCTTGATAGTATGTTTAGAAAGGTGCAATATAATTTCAATTATGCATGCGATCTGGACATCAAGGAACAAATGGATGCATGGTCAGGATGTTTTCAAACCTGAGCAAGCTCTGAGAAGGGCACGCGAAGACCTGGCAGTGGTTTCTATGCCGGCCATTCGAAAGAAGGCAGTGGCATGACAGTCTTGGCGTCCTCCCGAGCCAGGATGGATAAAAATTAACACTGATTGTGCCATCAGTGTGGACACACAAACTGGAGGAGCGGGCGGTGTTGCACGCTCTTTTTCTTCGTTTTTGGGTGCATGGAGTAAACCATTGACTGGAGTATCCGATCCGCTCATTTCAGAAGTTCTGGCGATGCGGGAAGGTGTGATTTTTGCTCAGTTGAGGGAATTCTCACATGTGATCTTGGAAGTTGATTGTTTAGAGTCCGTTAACCTCTGATGCTCGCGCAACTATGAACGCTTGATAGTTGCGCCTATTCTTGATGAAATAAGGGAAATATCGTCAGGTTTTGCTTCGTTTTTAGTTACTCATGTTGGTAGAGAGTCTAATAGTGTGGCAGACCTTTGTGCTAAATTAGCATATACGCTGGATGTGTCGGAAGTGTGGCTTGATAAGAGTCCCAGCTTCCTGGTTGATAGTCTTTTGGCTGATTGTAATCGTACCATTATTCAGTAATAAAGATCCCTAAGTTCGTTGCAAAAAAAAGGTCCAAACCGACTTATCAACCCATAAACTGAAAAATCGACGGTACAACCCCGGAGAATGGAGGAGCAGGTTCGACGGCCTATTCTGGAAGAGCTCCCAAGAACGCTGAAGTTCTAGCGCCTTGGCCAGTGTGTACTTGGCATGCATGGATCGCCTAATTGTCATGGGAAACTGAAGCTGGATTGGCACGATCTGTGTTCAAGAAGGCACATCAGAGTTCAGACAGTGGCGGTGTTGCTGCGACCCTGCTGGCTTTCGTGGTACTTGGAGCAAAGTCTACCAGGAAATCAGTGATCCTTTCTACGGGGAAGCCTCGAAACAGATAGCTCTGTGCTGGTGCACTGCTGAGAAGCGATCGAGGCAAGCAGATCGATCGGTGATAGCACCTTCTTCATGACGTGAGCAAGCTATCTTTATTTCAGTCTTTCAACCGGAGTGTTTACTCGGCTGTCCAGGCAACAATATGGCACATGTCTATCTGCGTGATGCGTGTGTTCGAGGTGTGTCACAGACTCGCTGTGAGCTCACAGTTCCTACTGGACAGCTTACATGTCAATCGTACGTCTGATATTATAATGGAGTACACATGTATGTAGACATATCTTAGTGTAAAGTTCACATGAAAGTGCAGAAGATAAACAAAACAAAAGTCCGCCAGCATTGTGCATGTTAAAAGAGTACTGGACAATACATGCAAGCCTCTTCCCAAAGGTACATATTTATTTCAGACAAAAATATGTTAAGCCTAAATCCCAGAAAGAGACATAACAGCATCAAGAACACGAAAACTTCCTTCAGAATGATATCAACGCCAAGCCAAAAGTAGCCATAAAAAAGCACCTCTCCACACTCATGCTTCCCATAGTATGTACGTATACACCACTCAACAGATGCTATGAAACTCAACAAGGTAACTTGAATCCCATATAAGATCCAGCAGTGTACTGCGCCCAAACATCTACAGCGCCGAAAGCAGTGACGATGACGGTGCTGAGCGCCATGATGACAGTCACCAGGAACACGATCATGGAGGCCCGCCCGGACTTCTTGACGGCCCGTGCGATCAGAACTACGCCGGTAACCGAGCCAACAAAGCATATCCCCGCGTAAACCGCAGCCCCTGCGATCCCGTCCATGCCCAGCAGAATGAACTGAACCATCGACATGGACGCGCAGAACAGGACCATGAACGAAGAAGTCGCTGCTGCCGTCTTCACATGAAAACATATATATATGTAGCGTAGAAGTGTTATATCTTGGGAAATTTCAGAGCATCGATTAATTAACTATAGATCATGTAGCTAGGAGCATGTTGAAAATACCTGTGGGGGTATTCCGATCTGAAGGAGAACAGGGTTCAGGAGCAGGCCTCCTCCGATGCCGAAGAGGCCACTCAGAGACCCGGTCACGAAGGCCGCCAGAGGCAGAGCGATCGCCGGCAGGGTTTCCGTCTTGGTGACGAAGGAATTTGGCACCTGCATGAGTACATGAATGGCCATGGAAAGACTCGGTCAGTCCATTTGCACCCCAAGAAAATGGGAACATGAGGATCGATTGGCCCACGCACGTACCTTGCCATCTTCGTGGTCGTCCACAAGGTGCTTGTTTCTCTTTGCGTATATGATATAGGCTGTGAAAACCACGGCGAAAGGAACCTGGGATATGCTGATAAGCCAGTATCCTATTCCACATGGCTTTATCCCGATCATTCCCTGGACATGGTGACAAGATCACATTAATTAATGAAATCATACAGTAGGCGTTTGATATGATCGATTGATGTAACTATCTGAACTCTGAACTGCAACTTCCCACTAACACTAATTCATGTACAATGAACCTGGACACTTGGACAGGCACAACGTGACCAGATGCTAAGCATAAAAAACAACTACCGACCAACTGATTGTCCTTTGATTTATTAGTAATACTAGCTCCTCAGGGAAAATAACCAGCCTTAAACTATACTTGACCTTGGTGCTGTCCATTCGTTGGATAACTGAATAGATATAAGTTTGACATCTATATCCATGGCAACTACTACTCCAATTTTAAAATTAGAAGAAAAATTGCTAGTTGAATTGTACTAGAATGAACCTAGACGCCTAAACGGCTTGCTGGACTATTTGATATTTCTGTACCGATCGACCTACGTGAATGGTGCCACCATCGAGTGAGCTAGAAGGGCTCGTGGCTGAGTGCAGTTAGGCGTTAAGGGCCTCCACTGCATGGTTTTGAACCGCTGTCAAGCTAATGAATTTATTTTGATGAGATGGATGCCGACAATCTTCCTACAAAGCAAATAATGCAGAGCATATAATCTCAACTGGTATACATGTTACTGTTAGTAAGAACGTTGGTTCTAGTGTCGCCACGCTGGTGGACAACTGGACATCCTGGTGGTCTGGGACGACATGGTTGTGTTGGACCAAGGAGAAGCAAGCTGCCGACCGGTTGTTTTCAAAGGCTAAAACTTCAGTTATGATATTTCTAAAAAGATAATAAATAACCACTCCATGTGTCTGAACCCCCATATGCAAGTGTTTTAACTTTGATCACCAATTTGGCAAATAACACGTGAGAATGTGGGCGGGGACAATATTTCTAAACTACATTAGAATGTTTAGTGGATTTTTCTGAACCCCCATATGCAAGTGCACCACATCTACTTGGGTCCTCTAGCTTTGCATTGAGAGATACGTCCCTCACAAACTTGGCTAATTTCAGAGCATATAAACTTGAAAATTTGTAGGTTAACAACATGTAGATACTACAAGCGTACGTATAGAACTGTCGAAAACACTTAAAATGATATATCTTAATCAAGTAATTCTCATTTTAGATATTTATGGTGTACCAGAAAATCCAAAAAGATGTACTCCGTATACACATTGCAGCACTGGCGGAGCTTCAGGTGAATTACTAGGCGGGCCAACCTGAAGGAAGAGTAAGAATTCTGCTGTTTTTAGGCCGGCCCAGTAAAAAATAACAAAGGAATGACTGAAAGCTGGGCGGGCCACGACCCAGTTTAGCTTCGCTGAAGCTCCGCCACTACATTGCAGTACAAGTGTGTTGTTAACATGAAAGTATCAAGTTTATATATTATGGTGTTCCAAACTGAAAAAAGGAGAAATTTACATTCAGAGACCTCAAAACAAAAAAAACATACAACAAGACGAAAAGGCGTACCTAGAATATCATGCAAGCGTAAGAGATAAGTAATCTTTCTTTTCTTTCGTGGGAAGGGACATTATGGGTAGCTTCATGAATACCAAATACTGAGTAATAGTTACATCCTCCACTCAGAATTTTTAGAATGAAATTAGGAGATTCATAAGGATAAGAAAAATATTGGTTGATCTGGCAACTATCAACATTTGACTGGAACAAGAATTTCTAAGCCGAGTGGGTGATATATAATCACCACATTATAAACATGAGAATTTTCTTTGTGAGGAATTGACCAGGTGAGTACTAACAAAACTAACGCTACTTTTCGTCTACTTTAGAGTGAACGTGCTTCAGAGGCTGAGAAGAACTCAAACCTAACGCCCGAGCGACATGGCAGTGTCAATTCACTAGGGGGGAAACGGGCTATAGCCACTACTTTCCGGTGCATCAGAAAAGGAGAGCATAATGCCAATGAAAAATGACAAGCGAATCGAAGCGTGTGATTACGAGTGCGCACTATCTTGCTTTTGGCAACTCATATATTGGCTTACTCTCGACCTGATCTATCCAATTTTTGTGCCTGTGCTGTGTGCTCCTATCCATCCTATTCCTATACACACAGTGGCGCGCACGCCTCCATAGATTCTACCCTGATGGCCTGATCTATGCGTCACAATCGTGTCTCAGACGGCGCAGTTGTACTGTAACGGCAGCATGCACCAACCAAATTGAAGAGCTTACGCGGAGAAGGGAACACGTCGCAAACGTAGGCCATACCTTGCCGTGCTTATCTCCAATGAAGACATGGAGCAAGAAGAAGCAGAACCAGACCACGAGCAGCACCGCCACGTCCTTCCACGGGAACCTCGCGCCGGCACTGGAGCCTCCATTGTCGACAGACCCTTCACCTATCGACCCAGGCAGCGGGAGACCGCCGCCGAGCAGCAGCGGCACCTTGTGGTCGTGGCGCGCGGCGGCGCTCTCGGTCCGCCAGATCTTGACGCCGGCGCCGAACGTCTTGGCGGTGCAGAAGGCGAGGAAGAGGGAGAAGAGCACCATGATGAGCCACTCCGGGAACATGACGTTGCACACTACCCCGATGCTGACGCCCAGCAGCAGGCACGGCTGGAAGAGCAGCGCGATGTCGTAGTCGATCAGGCCCTTCCTGGAGAAGAGGTTGTAGAGCACGTTGGAGACGGCGCCGCCGGTGACCATGAAGGACGAGTAGGCGGTGGCCTGCTTCAGGGTCAGCCCCGCCACGAGGTTAATGATCGGGAGGAACAGAGACCCGCCACCGACGCCGCCGGCGCTCGACACGGACGCGGCCAGGAAGGCGAGGATCCACGCCAGGACGGTCTGCCGGCGAACACTCGTGGTGCCGTCCTGTGACGCCGCGTCGGACAGGTAATGCTCCCGCCATTGCGAGAACTGGACGAGGAGGTGGCCGGTGTGCGGCGAGGTGGAATTGGGCGACGCGGCTGCTGCTACGGCCGAGAGCAAGGAGATGTAGGTGGCGGCGACGAGGAGGAGAGGGATGACTCGAGCAGTCCACGACATGTTTGGTCTCTGCTACTTTGGGAATGTTTTTCGCAGTTCTGTGTGGAGGTGGGAGGCAAACCTGCAGGGTTTATATCCAGGTTTTGTGTGGGTGACACGACAAGACAGGGTTAGGAAATAAATATTTGAAACGTTCACAAATACAGAAATAGATGAGTTTCAGTTCCAGATTCTTAGAAAGAGGTAGTATGTGCCGCTTCAAATGGCAAATGTCCACTCGGTTACATGAAATACACACGAGTCGGCACTACAACGTGATACAGTAGCTGCCATTATCTCCAATATCCAACTCTGCTGAAACTCCCAAATGCCCCTTGTCTTTCTCAATTGATAATTTCTTTGAGAAAAAACGACCACATCAATATTGTCAACCCTCAAGCAAGGCACATTCTTGGTTCCGTGGATGAGATCAAGCACGACGCAAGTACGTGGACAGAATCAGGAGCGGAATGTACCACTCAGCTGATGTGGCATCTTTCAGACAAAAAAATACACCACCTACCAATGAAAAAATAAGGGCAGGGCAAATCCCTCCTTAAAAAAAGAGACCTTTTTAGAGCGAAAGGAGAGAATATGACCAGTGCTGTCTAATAAGTGATCTATTCCACCTGAACAAAAGCTTTTAAAAACCAAACTTTTTAAACATGGAACAAGAAAAGGAAGTGAAGATAGCTTTCGCTTGCAGGTATTTGCAATTAACATTACTAGCTTGGCTAGTAACCAACGCAAAAACAACAATTCACTGACTACATGTGTGAAAATACAATTTTTCAGAACCTAATATTTCCTTGTTTGACTTGGCTAGTACTGTGACAGCACGACATATATGTTGCACAGAATAACATGTACTATTGGTCCAGTTGCAAAATGAAAAAGACTCCAACTGATGGGAAACATCTAGTTGCTGCCACAAGGACGCATGCATCTAAAAAAATTGACACATACATTTAAATATTCACAAATTAAGAGCTGTTATTGAAAATGTAGTGAACAATATCGTTATGTACAGATTCTTGTAAGATAGAAACCCACAACTTTACATCACTAGAGCTTCCATATCCCTAGGGCCTAGGGCCATAATTCGACCTCCCTTCATCCTTTCATCGGTAAACTCATCATGAATGCATAAAAATAGCAAGTATACAAGAGAGGCCAAGAACTCCGGATGGAGATATGAAAGAATAACAGTTACACAAGCATAAGGAAGACTTTGGCGATTCAAGAAGCTCCTCCATCATGACCATAACCAGTGACCATCTGCAACACATGCTGAAAAGCACATGACCATGATTAATTGCCAAATGAAATAGTTCAAGGCTTCAAGTAACTTTAGTACCAACAAAATACAAGCAACGAATTTAGCATGTCAGCCCTACATAATGGTGGCGCAGAATAGAGACTACAATACATGTGCAGAGAATTCACAAGATCTAAACCAACACCCAGGTGCAATTGCAAACCAATGCTGGTAAGGGAAGTTGAATACTTATTTGCAAGGTAGGATGTTCAGATGCAATGGATTAACGGCTTCATAAGATTCAACATAATATGTATGCCAATGCCTAAATTGAAGCTATTACCTTTTATGACGTTCACTATCACAGGTCTGGGAGTAGCTCTCCATCAACATAATCCTCTTTGCTATTTACAACTCCGAGCTGGGCCTCCGTGTTCAGGCTCTCAGTGTTATTTACAAGCTCGGCTTGGCGGTTAAGAATTGAGTTCTTATTTACAGCAGCAGCACTATCTTCTACTAAATATTGACCCAAACTGTTATCATCAGAGCTATTCGGGACTTCAGACATGCAGTCCAAAGAACTGGAGCTGCTTCTGCGAGAGAGTCTACCATCTGCTGAAAATCCGGACTTATGTCGCTGTAGCAATCCACTTCTGTTACTATCAGGTGTGTTCACCCTAAATGGATAAAAGAAAACAAGTTACTAAGTTAGCACAAAGGAAATTTAAAGAAAATAATAATGTCGGCGAGCCATTATAATTACAATGATGAAGATTTCAATTATATACCGAAGATTGGTTATCATCCCAACAGATAAACATGACTAACTTGATACAAATCACTAACATAAAGCACCCAGCACAAATGCAGGCTTAGACCATACCTTGTCTGTTGATACCTAGATGTATGAAGGGAGTCAAAGACCGGTATGAGATTCTTTGACCTAGATTCGATGTTACGAGTCCAGACTTTTTCTATTTCGGTTTCCCCTGAAATGTCATCGGTGTCTGCATCTAAAGTTCCACCCCCTATCACTTGAAAGTGTACCTGGCCACCAATTAATACACAGGTGTTACAGGGAAGTCAAACAAAAAAGAAAATTTTGGTATTGAATGAGAACAGTTAAGATAAATACCCCAGATCTTGACCAGACCGGAATTTGCACAACATGTGTTTGCAGTTCACTCTCAGAAATATAATAATTATGTTTTTCATCAGCACTAAGCTTCAGCCTTTCAGCAGCAGCACAATTTGACGGGTAGATACTATTTCCTTTCCTGACCACTTTCTGGAAAAGTTTATTACTTTCTCCAACATCATAATCATTATATAAATTACTCTCAGTAGTGTCCCTTCTATTTCTCTTTTGGCAAACATCCCACTTCTGAAGAGCTTCAATAACAAACTTTGTATCAGTTTCCCTTTGGGATCCGTAAGGAACAGCATCTGAAGGAAAATCAATTCCGGAATCCTGTTCAGCCGAGTGATGGAGAACATACTGTATAATACTTCCAGATGGGGAAAATACTAGTAAATAATACTTAATGCCAGGTGAACTGCCATCTGACTGAATACCACCCTTGCAGTTGTGAAATGCTGAAGCAATAGCACCAGAAATTGGACTGGAAACACCCGTTGCAAATGCTGCAGCACCATGGACAGCACCCTTCAACAAGTTACTCCCATTTCTTATTCTACTAACAACAGACAATGCGATAGGAGGGCCCGATACGGAGAGCATTTTCTGACTGAGGCTCAAAGAGGGAGTTGCGTTTTGTGACCAATGACCAGCATGCTTGACTGATGAATCCACTACATAATTATTTTCTGCAAGGTTGCTATCACTATAGTGAAAGCTTGTGGATCCGCTATACGGAGATATTGCAAAGAAATGACTTGTGCCCCTCGACGAGCTAATCAGTATCCATTCACTGTCATCACTAAAGCTGATATCTTTTATGACCTATCACAAAGATCATACTGTTACAAGTCATCAAAGATTTAAAAAAATGTTAAAGAAATGTGAATGATTTTATCCACATAAAGTATATGAATGCCAGCTTACCGCATTGGTGATGCCTCTTTGCAACTTATACAAATGTGCATAGGTACCACTTGGACCATCTTCTGATGCACTCCCATCCAAAGAAGGCATAATGCGAAAGACATTGATGTTCCGGCCATGAATAGAAGCTGTTACGAGCAAAGTTCCACTGGGATCAAAACAAAGTGCTGAAATGGGACTAGTATGTGCCCTGAACTGAACTATTATTGCCTTGGAGACAATATCACGAACAATAACCTGCCATTGAAAGAGAACAGCTTCACATTTCATGAAGTAACAAGACAAATAGAGCACATATGAGATGATGTCATAATGTACCAAGAGAATACACGTTAGCAATTAACCAAAATCAGTAATTCAATATAATCAGAGGGGTAAGTTTTGCCATCCATCACTCATCCGACTACTATTGAAATCCAAACAGACCCCAAGACAGGAGGGATTTACTTTCTACATGTCCTGCTAAACCACCAACTTTATTTAGATTTTAGCAAAAAAGGACTTCTCATAATCCTTTGGATATACAAGATTTACAAATACACAAGCTTTTACGTGGAAAAAAAATGGTCTTGCTGTATAATGAAATTGTAAATAATCTGCCAACAGCGAGCTTTGCACGGCATTTACACACAAACTACATTGTCAGGTTGAAACCCATGATGAAGTTGGTACTTAGGTCTCTAATGGTCCTAAAACTTGTTGCTGTATATACGATTGGCATAATGAAACACCATAATAGTTTAGCCCAAAGGCCGTGACCAATTGTTTAACCACCTTTGGGATAACATAGTTAATAAAAGATATATGTGCTGTGACAAATTACGTACCATTCCAGCATATTCACTGTCAATAGCATGACCATTTGTTGCTCCATTTGCTTTGAATCCTGAATTCCCCTGCTTCATAGTACCGCTACCATTTGGAAGCAAGTCTGAATAGTACCTGGAAAGCTTCTTATATCCAACATCACCGAGTGTTACAATGCCAGCCGCCAAATGCTTGCTTGATTCTTTTGCATAGTATGCCACCACACTTCCATTTGAACCAGGTGGTGGGACTAAGGGCGACAGGCTAAGAAGCTGAGGGGTAACACGTCCTGTATTTGGTACTGGAACTGGACTCCCAGAATAAGCGATCCATCTAGGACCTAATCCAAGTGGGCCATAACCTGAAACCGGTGAAACTATAGGGCTGGTAAGAAGTGTATATTCCAGCTCCAATGTTGCAGCATCAAAACAATGTATCTGCAAAAGGTACCGTTTCATTACGATCATTCATGAACCAAACACTGAGTTAGAACTGTGTAGCATGCATACCTGAGTAGCCTGAGAAACAGCTACAACTCTAGGACTGCACCTAATGGAATAGACAGCTGATCTGAACTTCATTGAATGAACGTAACCATGCTCCTTCAGTGAGTAAAAGCGAAGGATTGTAGGCAGTTTTTCACCACCAAGATTATGATGAGTGCCATTTGTTCCATTGAACACAGAGCCATTGGCATCATTGCCGTTTGCACTTCCTGTGCTAGTTCCACCACCAGCAAGAGCTAGCAATGGCCGTGAATCTACAAATCTGTCTTCGCCTTTTTTCGAGGCAATTGGTTTCTTTAGCAGTTGCATGAAAGTAACGGCACCATCATGTCTAGATTCTAGCTGTCTTACATCATCAGCATGTTCAACATCCCAAACTTGGAAGCCAGATCTGTACGCTAGCAGCAAAACCTGCCGCAGCACATCACCTCCACATTCAATTTTGTCAAACCCAGCCCATTGTACCTGTAAACCATATGACAAATGGGGCATGTATTAGAACATTTTTCGTGGAGATTATTAGGATCATGTATTCTAAAAGATTACAAGCCTACACACTTTACATGGAAATGCTAAGGGTCTTATCTTTTTCCCTTGCCAAATCAAACAGTAATAATCAGTCTCAAGATCACGAGCAACACTTTTGCGTACATACAATAATATTTGCTACGCTTAATGTCCTTAGCTTATGGACCCCGAGTACAACTCCCGTGCCCTGACCTTCTAATTCATTGTGCATAATGTAAGGTCAGAATGACTAGAAATGAGTTATAACATGAATTGTAATAATGTCCTGACCTGCCCAATCAGGAACGTTTTCTGATACAGATAATTGAAACCAGAACAGAAAGCTAGCTTGTATATTCATGACAGCTCTATGGTTTCAACAGAAATCTGGCACTTGTCTTGACAACATTCTAATCATCCGACAGCTTTGCATTACTGCTAGTAGATATTAGCCACTACTACAATGACATACCAAAAGTGCAGTACAGTACAAACATCAGTGGTTGGGTATATGATGCTAAGCAAATATGTATGGTTACAAACAGTTAACACTAATATTGCCAAAACATTGCCAGATACAGAGTGTCATGGTGGAAGGGGAACAAAATCAGCAGTCCATTGCTCGTTTTGCATAATTAATTCCTTGCTCGCTTTGCATCAGTTAGCATTAATGCACACGTGGAAAAACTAAAAGCGTGCATAGTATCCAATTACTAGCAATCCAATGCTAACTACTACGCTAGAAACGAATAGCGGGAAATCCATCCTGTCAGAAAGGAAAGGGAGAAAATCATCAGAATAGGGAACCTGGTCGCGGCTCCCATCGTCGTCGTGGGTGGCGATCGAGTTGACGAGCGAGGCGCCGGCGGAGCGGAGGGAGGAGGCGGCCGTGGAGGCCCCCGAGGACATGATCCGCATGTAGCTGGAGAGGGAGCGCGCGGAGAAGAGGCCGAGGCCGCCGCCCCCGCCGCCCCGAGGAGCCGCCTGCGCGCCGTTGTTCCGCATCAGGGCAGGCAGGCAGAAGCAGTAGCCGTGCACGCCACCAGCCACCAAACTCTCCCCTCCTCAGATTGGGATGGAAGCTAAACCAAACCTAGACGGCAGCGCGCGGCGGTTGCTTGGGTTGGCAGGGAGGGAGGGACGGAGGCGCGATCGACGGATTCAGCAGCAGCAGCGCGACGCCCCCGGGCTGTTTCTCTTGGGACTCGGGGGGAGACTCTTGCAAGAAACAGCCCAGCGACCGTGTCCTCAGGTGAGCGCCATGATAGCCGAGCTCGGAGGTGTTGGGGGCAGGAGAAGGGGATCGGCGGGGAAGAGAGGCCTGGATGAGGCGGCGAGGGGAGGGGAGGGGGTACTGGTGGTGGGGAGGCCGGCGGGCGTACTGGTGGTGGTGCTCGGCTCGGGCGAGGGAGCAATTCGATCGGAGAAAGCGAGGGTTTGAGGGTTCTTTTTTTGTTTCGGTTCCTTGGGCGAGATGAGATGGGATTGACGATGACGATGATTAGAAATACGAATTGGCGGAGGTTAGAGAAGGAGGAGTAATATTCTCTTTGGGAGAAAGAATATTAAATCTCTTGTTTATATAGTATTTAGGAAAAAAGAATATAAAAATACGGTCTGCTGCTCTGATATATTTTTTTGAAAAGAAAAATGAGAATACGGAAGCGGTTGGTGTTCCGTAGTTTTGCTTCGCTTGGTGGGGAGTTTTAATGCGGCAAGGAAACGAATACGAGGCGGCCAAGGAAGGAAGGAAGGTTAACAAAAGGGAGAGATAATCTCGCCCGCCGTCTACGCTTCGCTGCTCTTCCGGTCCGGTCGCCTATGCTTTATGGCTCGTGCCGTGCGCACCTGCACCAGATCTGTCTGGGGTCGATTCACAGCGACGGGTCGGACTGCTCCTTTTTTTTTTCTTCCCTCGGTCGAGTGCCTAGCAGGCTAGCACATCGTGCATGCCACTCAAAATGAAAAACCAATTTATAAGGAGATAAAAAAAACAAATTATGATATTGATTCTTATTATTAGTGAAAGCCCATAGTTTTTTAAAAAAGTAAAGCCCATCATGTGTGGAGAAGTGTAGGTAGTACCGTTCACCAAACATTGTAGTACTAGGTGGATTCTTATATCAATTGGGTGTTAGAAAGATACTTATGGAACAAGGTGGATTCCCCTCAAAAAAGTTGTAAAAGGTTGGCAAGTGATGGTGGTCAAATAGAGTACCACTAATGGCATAGTTGTGTGATGATAAATTTCTTGATGATAACAGGAAGGATCGTAGGAGTAGACGGTGAAACATTTACGCACGTAATTCTCAAAATCATTTGGGTCGATGTTATGCTCAATTAGTTTCAACATGAGTCCACGAGACTAAAATAGCATGGCCACAGAATGGACGTAAACGACGATGTACAAATACTTGTTGTAGTTTCTTCTACATCATTTGTTGCAACTTTCTTTGTATCCAAGACACCTCAAGAGAATTTTGAAATACGCGAGACTGAAATGAAATATAAAAATATACGACTAGACATTATATCTAATGGGGTAGGTGGCGCAGATGTCCATCTCATGACTTTTTTTTGTCCCGAACAACCAACAATCCAATTAACATGACCCCAAAAAGATGCAAATGTGTCTCTTTTGTATGACGTCGTAGTTTAGCAAAATTAACATACAAGCGCATTTCAATTAAATTTTGGACTCATGGCGAGTTTAAATACAATTATACTATTTTTTTGTACTTTCTCGAAAAGATAGTACAAATATATGGAGCATTGTTACCTAACAAAAATTTTCAGTTGTCTTTCGTTATAAGTGAAATGTATACCATGGAGAACATATCAAGGTTGCACGGAAATATTCTTTTTCCTATTTATATATTATCCCTAAAATTTAGACCCTTAACTACCTTAAAGGTGAAAAGGTAAAAAAACTCACCCCCCTTCATTTTTTATAATAAATGAATTATATAACATATATGTATATTATGGTGTGAATATACTTGTCTATTCTTAAATATACGGTAGATATTTCAAAACATAGAACCTAAAAAATATCTTAATAGAAGTGTGTAGTGTATGATTATTTAAACAAATACCCTATAAATAGGGAAAATACCGTAACATAACACATTTCAAATAACGATGAGCCTACAATCTAATTAATACAATACTATATGATATCACAAATACGTTACTACCCATAGTGGAAGTAGTAATATAGATTAGTGTAATATGCATGATATTAATATATGATACTATATACTATGACTAGTCAGAAACAATATGACAACGAACACGAACGTCAATGCACAAACAAGTGGCGCAGATTGTATTTTTTCTACTTCATTTGATGCAGCCTTCTTGGTATCCAAGGCACCTTGAGAGAAAATTGTACGCGAGACACAATAAGATACAAGTGTAGGCATATGTTATGTCTAGTGGGGCTAGTTGGAGCGAAAGTTTGATGGTTGCATGATTTTTTTACTGGACAATCAATAATCAGATTAACATGACCCAAAATAGATCTGTGCAACCTTGTGACCTTTGCAGGGCGTCGCGGTCCAGCAAAATTCACAGACCAAGCTATTTCATCTAAATTTTGGACTCGGTGCGAGTTTAAATAT
The DNA here is from genome assembly GCA_026929855.1 of Poa annua. Taxonomy (NCBI): domain Eukaryota; kingdom Viridiplantae; phylum Streptophyta; class Magnoliopsida; order Poales; family Poaceae; genus Poa; species Poa annua. The sequence goes on along the minus strand of CM049428.1, from coordinate 114,965,578 downwards.
AATTATACTACTCTTTTACACTTCTATTAAAAAGGATAACATGGTTATTTTAACAAACATAGGTAGCATTGTTAACCAAACAATATATTTAATTCCTTCTCGTTATAAGTGCCAATGTATGTCATGAAAAATATATCAAAAGTTGCACGAAAAGATTTTTCCTGTTTTTATATATCATCCCTAAAATCTAGACCCTTTACTAGCTTAAAGGTAAATAAAAATAAAAACACATGCCTACTTAATTTTTTTCAACAATAAATGAATTATATAACGTATATGTATATTTTTTGTGTGAATGTACTACGCTATTTTTAATACTATTAATTAAAATACTTGTATAAATTTCAAAACTTACAACCTAAAAAACATCATAATATTTATGTAAAAAACTATACACCTTACATTCACAAACGGTATTGCAATTTTAGGTAAATGCTGCGGGAAAACCATTCGTGCATGGGTCATGTTACGTTCCTTTTGGAATACCGTCTTTCTTACTCTCTTATTTTGCGAGAATTTCGTCTTTGTTACTTATCCTCAAGGTTCCACAGTTCCCCTTGTTGGAAACATGAGCAATATCATCTGATTTGGGAGTTAATCTCATCAGAATTGAGACGAGAGAGAAGCTCAATTTTTTTTTCTTTTATGATAGCATCTACTGGCTACAATGTGCCTTTTCGCGGCTTTCGTTAGTCAACATTCAACAATGTACACCATATGTACAGGGCTTGTTAAGGACAAAGTACAAAAGTTACAACTCGCCATAGTCAAAAGATTAAAAAATCTAAAAACAAAGAAAACAAGAGTCGTCACGAATAAAGATATGATTTTTTACATATATATACACCGAGTATTTGCCGGTGGTAAAGAAAATTTCGCCCCGTGGCGATGTCAGTCCCCTAACCTAACCACCTCGACAGAATAATCTGTGGTGGGCGCGTCCACATGAGGCATGACGAGGCACCTGCACCAGTCAATATCGAACCTACCACGCGCTATAGCTGGCTTTTAATTAGTCAACGTAGGCGCTGCAGATCTTCCTGATCTCCCCATTGCTGCCGGTGAGCACCTCCATCCTTCCCATGTTGATCATGGCGGCGGCGTAGTCGTTGAAGAACTCCTCCGTCGACTCCGCGGCCGCCATCCTCTCGACGTACCCGCGCGTCCACTTGTCGTCGAGGAGCGCCTGGTCGGAGACGAAGAGGCTCTTGTTGCTGTAGAGGTCCCGGTAGTAGCTGAGGTCGAACTCGTAGGGGCTCCCAGGGTCCATGAACACCTTGGTGTTGTCCCTTTCGTTGCCCGGCTCGCACAGCTCCCGCAGGTGCGGCGCGTACGCCTTGTCCAGCGTCGGGTCCTGCACCCCTTCCCCGCTGTTGTTGTAGAGCCGGCTGTCGGCGAAGGCGGCGCAGTTGGCCCTCCCGATCGTGTGGCTCCCCGACAGCACCACCAGGTCCTTCCACGACAGGTTCTTCACGCTGAAGTAGGTCTTGAGGTCGACGATGTTGGCGTCCGGCGGGGCGAGGTCGTACTCGGCGTCGGCGGATATGGACACCCTGCCGTCCCGGCGGCCGGTCTCCACCGGGAACCGTGGCCCGTTGGTCTGGAACAGAGGAAGCCAATTGGTCAGATATGATGATGAATAGAGGTCGACCTCAGCAGCTTAAGCTTCAGGAAAGAGAATCCATGGGGGCTAGCTGAGCTGATTAAAAGGGCGACTTGATTAATTAATTACCAGGTACACGGCGTCCCGCGCGGCCATGATGATGATGTCCGCGCACGACACGGTGAGCGGGCACTCCTCCTCCAGCCTCGCCTTGATCCTCTCGACCTCGTCGAAGCCGCGGAGGCTGTAGCTCATGGGCACGGCGTCCCTCTCCCCCTTCTTCTTCCTCGATTTCAGCATGATCGATCCGTCACACCCCTGCAAACCACCACGCATATCCAGCTGTTATTAAGCAGAACAGAAACAAGTTCCTCATCCCAACCACCGCGATCGACAACGACCGCGCGCCATGAAAAACTGAGAATTGAGAGGCAACGCGCGCACCCTGACGAAGCAGTCGTGGAAGAGAAGCCGGAGCAGCGCCGGGCCGAGGGTCCTGTCTTCGTGCACGATGTCGCGCATCTCCTCCAGCACCAGGTCCTCCGCGGTCGGGCACGTCTCGTTGTAGAACCCGACGGCGAGCCCGGCGCTGGCATCCGCGCGGCCCGGAACCGGCAGCACGCTCGCGACGGCGGCGACGATGATCAGCAACCGGACGACCACGTCCAATGCCATCGAAGCTGGATGGGGGTTGGGGAGAGAAGAGCGGAACCGAATCGAATCGCCGGAACGCGACGATGTTGCTTAATCAGGACGAGAGGAAGCAGCTCAAGATCGTTGAAACTGTCTCTGGTCAGCCGGGAAGAGGAGAAAGGTTGAGGCGTCGTACTGGACTATAAAAAAATGCCGGCATCGACCTCCGGCCGGCGAGGGAAGAGCGAGTATAAAGAAATGATGGTGAGAAGTCTCTGCCGCGTGGTAGAGATCTCCGCGGTAGGTTGGGCGATCGCTGTCGAGAAGCTCTGAATTCGTCTGGTTAGTTAGAAACTTCGGCTGCCAAAGGCTAGCTACAAGTGTGGAACTGTGGACGATGGAGGGTCGATCGGAGGCTACGCGGAATGACAGAACGGAACAAAAATCCCCATTTCGCGCGGGACAAGAGACGACCGGACCAGGAGGGGCGAGTGCGCGAGAAGATAGTTGGCCGTGGGTGGATGGCGATTGGTGGTAGTGCTGGTCAACGCCTGATTTTTTCATACACCTCGGCCGACTATCAGAGCCAGCCAAGCAGAGCATAAAGCTTTGCCTAGCCTTCGTATTATTGGTTGACATTTTCTGGTCGTATGTTCAAGCCACTACTATAAGGAGCCTTTCTATGTTTTCATCTATTGGAGCCTTTATTTGATTTTGCAAATTCTCATTCGTCTGAGAATGAACTGGATTCAAAACCGATTGCTAATACTCAGCTACTCCATTCATTTTAAAATATAAGATGTTTTAACATTTATCCACATTTATATTCATATAGATATATGCAGACACGTTTTAATCTGTATTTTTACTCATTTTAGTATGAGTCTACATAATATGCAAAACATTTAAAACATCTCATATTAAAAAATGGAGGGGTAGCTGAGATTAGTTTAGTGCTCAGTCAAATTTGTAGCCTTTAGATGTATCCGTGCCTATGGACTTCTTTTTTTGTCAAGGCAAGGTGGTCAAACGGGCTGGAATGAGCCGCATCTATCTGGGCCGTCCTGTTTGTCAGGATGTAGCGAATGTTCTTAGACGTCGAAGACCTATCCTTAATATTCTTGATGATCATCCCAAAAACTCTAGCTGATCAACTCTGAATATTGGCAACAACTTCCGCATAGCCTGAAGGAACTATTGGCAACGGTTCCCGAATTTCACTATCTAACCAACGCTCGTTACTAGTCAATTTTCTTCCAACCATATCAGGCATGGAGGCTGAATAGGACATCTATTAGACATGCTCTAAGGTAGCCAACAGTGAAAGATTATCTTCGCCATGCTGGTTCTATTGGCGGTCAACGAGGCAATTTTTAACGTCCCAGCGTTTAGGAAACCACAGAGGGTAGAAATATAATTTTTTGCATCTGCATGCATGTATCTGAAAATCTGAATATTTTTTCGCAACTTAAAACCCTGAAGGGATCAGAGTTTCTTTCATCTTATTGAGTTAGGGTTTAGCTCAAGGGAGGTGATTGTTATAAATTTTGACATGACCTTTAGGTATTTTACTAGTTTGAGTGAATTTGAGCAAATTCAAATATTTAAATAATTTGAACTTGAAACAAAATAACTCAAATAATAAGCAATTACATAATAAAGAATTATGTTACAAACCAAATAGTTACATATTTCATAAACAAATAATTACAAGTTTAGAATACAAAAGAAGTGATTTAGACAAAAGGATCACTTTATTAATAAACAACAATGTTACATTGTCTTTACAAACATTCAAATAAATACTGAAACAAATAGAGATTACACAAGAGAAATTAAAACCCTAAGAAAACTAATTCTTGTATCCTAATCTTCTCCATCTCAATATTCATTTCCTTCATCTTCACACCATCATCTTTCCTGTAAGTACAAAAGAAAACAAAAGACAAATAAAAGAATACAAAACAAATATAAGAAATAAATGAAGTTGAATAAAAGATTACTCTTAGATCAACAATGAAGTGCACTTTTAGTCTCATCATCGAGTTAAGACTTAAATCAAGGTTTAGTATATGTTCTTATAGTCTCAGCAAACCTCAGAGCAACATCATTGGCTTAGATACAAATATTACACTTCACAAAATAAACACCCAGCATGGATAATATCAAGGACAGCCGAAGGAATCAGATGGCATGGCTGTCAAAAGATCTAGAGGAGGCATGCATACAGGCAGCTTACAAGCAGCTCAATGCATGGCATGGCCGTCAACACAGGAGGGCTCACATGAGCAAATTAGACCAGCTGCCGAAGCAACCAGGAGGGACAAAACCATTTGCTCACCTCATCTCACACACACGCATATCTCAACTCCACATCACCCTTATCTGTTCATCATCACCCCAACCATTTCATCCACACCAAATCATCCACCAAACACCAGCAAAGCCATATCTCACGTTTGCCAAAAGCAAAGCAAGAAGAAGGCCAGCGGCAACTAGGAGGAGAAGGGCTGAGCACAATCGAGGAGGAGAAGGGCTGAGCACAAGGAAGAAAGCTCAAAAGCAAAGCAAGAAGAAGGCCAGCGGCAACTAGGAGGAGAAGGGCTGAGCACAATTGACGTGGGGTTGCCTTGCGGGTAGCCCATGATAAGGCTACCTGGGCCGCGCCAAGGACGGAAAGGCCCACAGGAGGCCCACGCGGGGTACCATGTAACCTAGTCCAAGTCGGTTAGGAAGCATAACCTGCCATATTTGTAGTTGCCATCGGCACCAACCACCCGAGACCTGGCTGCCTATAAAGCCAGGAGGGTTTCCTCGTCCCAAGGACACGCTGATAGCTACAGCACAAACCCTAGCGAGATCGCAATCTCGCCATTGTAACCACAACTCGCATCAATAATCAGACAAGCAGGAGTAGGGTGTTATCCTCCGGGAGCCTGAACCTGGGTAAATCCTTGCTTGTCAGCCGTCGTGACCACCTTGCACTCATCTCTCTCCCCATCAATCAACCCGGGGTGCACAACCCTGGGACTTGTCGAGTTAACACCTCGTCAATTGGCGCCGTCTGTGGGAAAGCAAACAAGTGATAGGATCATGGTCGCTCCGGCTCCATCCGCAATGAAGATCGGCGCGTCCGCCGTCAGGGAGTCGATCCGATTCGGCTCCTTCGAGTACGTCATCCACTCGCCAGCTCATCAATCGGTGTACGCCGATCTGGACAAAGGTATACACATCACCTTCGGCTCCATATTCTGCTGCATCGATAGTCGTGGTATACTCAGGTCTACGACTACTGCGCTACGCGCGACGGCGTCACCGAAATCGCCAACCATCGCGTCCGCCGAACCCGCTGAGATCGCATCTGCCGCACCCGCGGAGATCACGACCGCCGAACCCGCTGAGATCGCATCTGCCGCACCCGCGGAGATCGCGACCGCTGAACCCACGGAGATCACGACCGCCGAACCCGCGAAGATCGCATCTGCCGCACCCGCAGGGGCCGCGCCAGATGCACCCGCGAAGAGGACATCTACATCGACAATCTCGGGTACGGCCGCGCGAATTGAGTCTACTACCCCAACCTCGGTCGTGCGGTCGATCAAGTCAAGATCCACCTCGACCGTCGCACCCGCGCGGGCGATCAGGGGCCCGCGTCCGACAGCCATGTCGCGCGCGCCCTCGTCTTCGTGGAAATCACAGGTCTACCCCAAGCCAATCGCACTCGCCCCGGCGAGTGTGAGAACATGGACAATCGCGAAAAGACGCGACAGCGAGTGCGCCGAGCGCCATGTTGCAGCAATTTTCGACCCCGAGCAAGAAGCGGGCGACAGAAGCAGCAGCGGCAGCACCAACTCTCCGACTCAAGTCTACCCCAAGCAAGTCTTCATGGCCGGCACAACACCGCATGACGACGAAGAAGAACCCGCATATCCGCTAGAGGTGGACATGCCGGACCAGACTAAGCTTGTCATCACGCCGGACATGGCGATCCAGGCCATGAAGCACGTGGACGAGGGCACGTTCCCCCCACCCAACGCACCTCGAGAAGACCACCTGGCGGTCCAGTACTTGCTACGCAAGGAAGGCGAACGAATTCGCGCCGAAAAAGCCGACCTGCTCAGGCGCAAAAGGGACGCGGATGCATCGAGTGCCAGGCGAGCCGCCCTCTCCTTCACATCCTCCACAGAGGTTAACCAAGGAGCACGGCGAACCAGAGCCCGTGTCCCCCACATGGCAGAAGCTGATCGAACAAGGCTCACCCGCAACCTCGACTCGTCCTTCGTCACCGAAGATGAAAACGGGATACCCGTCCCAAAGACGGCGAATGCCGCCCTGATCGCAGTCGAGACATACCTCCGACTCACACAGCCACCGGAGGGGGACGCACGCTCCCTTCTCCACAAGCAACAAATTGCCTCCATAAGGGCAATCGAGGAAGCTCTGGCGGCCAAGGGGCCAAGTAACCGAGCGCACGAACCAACGACATCGGGCATCCCAGCGGCGCAGCGACAGCCAGTCAAGGACCTTCGCGACGTCCTGACACAGAAGACGGTGGACCGCAACCGCAAGGAGCGATCGGCTAGTGCGGCAAACGCGGACGACCATGCTGACCGGGACTTCGAGCCATGTGGCGCGGCATGCTTTGGCTTCAACATCCGCGACACCCGCATGCCTAAAGGCTTCAAGTTGACGGCTGGCACACCAAAGTATGACGGGAAGCAAGACCCAAAGCTGTGGCTCGAAGACTACCTCATCGCTTGCACCTGCCAAGGCGGAACGTCGACTACGGCAATGCAGTACATCCAGCTAATGCTGACAGACTCGGCACGCGGGTGGCTCACAAGCCAACCCAAAGACTCTTTCCGAACATGGGAAGAGTTCCAGGATAATTTCATCAAGAGTTTCTCGGGAACATTCGCCAGGCCGACGACCTACATCGAGTTGCAGGCCTGAAAGCAAGGGAAGGATGAGTCGCTCCGCTCTTACATCCAGAGGTGGACACTCCTCCGCAATACCATGGAACCCGTATCAGAAGATCGAGTGATGGACGCCTTCATGCATGGCTTCGATCGCCGCGACCTCCGGGAGGAATTCGGTAGGCTCCAGCCGAAAACCACAATAGAACTCATGAAGACAGCCAACCAATGGGCCGAAGGAGAGTACTACGTCCGCGAAACTTCTCCCAAAAAAGAGGGCGAAACAAGCAACTGGCGCGAGGCACGTCAAAAGAAGAAGCCACGTTACACCCACGATTCAATCGAATTAGTAGCGGCGGGTTATGAAACCCCCCGCGAGGACAAGCGTGACGGCAACCGACAATACGAGCAAAGTCGGCAGCCCAGCTCGAGTCAGTACAACCGTGGTAGCAGCAGCGTCGGCCACAATGATGGAAGTCAGAAACGCGAGTGGAAGCGCCCGTTGACCCCAGCAGAGGAGCTGATGCAACCCTGTAAGCATCACTCGTTCCGCAACCCGGAAACAGGCAAATGGAGTTCCAACCACCTGTTGAAGGATTGCCGCAAAGTAAGAAAGATCTACCATGCCATGCAGCAAATCATCGCCCCGGTGCAGGCCGTACAAGCGGCACCGCAGCTAGCCATCCATGCAGCACCCGCAAACAACAACCAAGTGCAGGCGGCAGGAGCGTTCCCCCAGCCGCAGCAGCAACAACAAGGTCAGTCGGCAGCAGCCGACACGTACCCAGCCGCACGGGGACAGCTGAACATGATCCAAAAGGGACCCCCATCGAACAGGCGGCAGAAAATCATCACACGCCAAGTACTTCAAGCCATCAACAGCCCGCGCGCGGTACCAGACTACCTGCGCGGGTCGGAGACACCAATCACATTCTCCAGGGCAGATCACCCATCGGAGGTAATCCGACCCGGGCACGCCGCACTCGTGATTGAGGCCTTGATCGGCGACTACAGCCTGAAGAAGGTATTCCTGGACGGAGGCAGCGACATCAACATCATATTCGCCGACACCCTCAGACAAATGAATAGGTCGACAGAGAAATTGCCGGAATCGGAGACCACCTTCCACGGCATAGTACCAGGGCAAGCAATCACGCCCATGGGAACAATCACACTCGACGTCATCCTCGGTACACCCGAGCACTTCAGGAAGGAGTCGTCGACTGGAAGTCACAATACCACGCCATCCTCGGACGCCCGACCTTCGCCAGGTTCATGGCAGTACCCCACTACGCCTACATGATGATGAAGTTGCCCGGGCCGAAAGGAGTGATCACCATCCGCGGCGACTTCGGGCTCTCCAACAGCTGCGACCGCGAGTTCGCCAAGATCTCCGAGTTCTTCGGCGTCGAAGAGCACTTCAAGGCCATATCAGCCGACAACGACAAGACCATCTTCCCGGCTCGCAAGAAGCCTGCCAAAGACGCAGCGTTCAACACGAATGACGACACCGTCACCCATCAAGTCCATCCGACTGACAGCAGAAAGACGGTCAAGGTCTCATCGAGTCTGACCCCCGCATAGGAAGGCGCGCTCGTCGAGTTCCTACGTGAGAACTGGAAAATCTTTGCATGGAAACCTTCTGACATGCCAGGGATACCCAGGGAACTCGCCGAGCACTCTCTGAAAGTCCACAAGGACGCAAGACCGGTCAAGCAATCCATGCGACGCTTCTCAGGACCCAAACGAGACGCGATCACCACGGAAGTCGACAGATTACTGCACGCCAAGTTCATACGAGAGATCAAGGATTCGGACTGGGTCGCCAACCCGGTTCTAGTTGAGAAAAAGAAGACGAAGAAACTACGCATGTGCGTTGACTTCACCGCAGTCAACAAATGCTGCCCCAAGGACCACTTCCCGCTCCCGCGGATAGACCAGATTATCGACTCGACGGCAGGTTGCGAACGCCTGTCCTTTCTGGATGCCTACTCAGGTTACCAGCAGATCAGGCTGAAAGTCGAGGACGAAGAGAAGACAGCCTTCATCACACCCGACGGCGTTTTTTGCTACCAGACGATGCCGTTCGGGTTAAAGAACGCAGGTGCCACGTACCAGGGGACAATGCAAGCATGCCTCAAGGGGCTAATCGGGCAGATCGTCCAAGTCTACGTCGACGACATCGTCGTCACTACCCGAAAGGAGGATACCCTAGTCGACGACCTCCGCAAGGTCTTCGCCGCACTCGACGTGTATCAGATCAAGCTCAACCCAGAGAAGTGCGTGTTCGGCGTACCAACCGGAGAACAGCTAGGGTACCTTGTATCCGCAAGAGGAATCGAAGCAAACCCCGAGAAGGTGCAGAACATACTCACAATGCCAGCACCAACCAAGCTCAGGGAGGTGCAACGATTAGCTGGCCGAGTCGCAGCTCTCAGTCGGTTCATTAGTAAGTTGGGAGAGAAAGCCTTACCTTTCTACCAACTGATGAAGAAGGCAGACAAGTTCGAGTGGACACAAGAGGCGCAGGACGCATTCGACCATCTCAAGAAAACACTGACAACCTCTCCAGTCCTCGTGGCACCGCTGGAAAATGAGCCGCTGTACCTATACGTCTCAGCAACGAACAGGGTGGTGAGCACGGTGCTCGTAGTCGAACGCGAAGAAGAAGGGCACAGTCACCCGGTGCAGAGGCCCATCTACTACCTTAGCGAAGTACTCACCTTGTCCAAGCAGAACTACCCTCATTACCAGAAGCTGGCGTACGGAGTCTTCATGACCTCCCGAAAGGTCGTCCACTACTTCTTCGAGCACCCGATCACGGTGGTAAGCTCCTCTGGACTAGCAGACATTCTCACAAACCAGCGCGCGACAGGACGAGTCGCCAAGTGGGTTGTCAAACTAGGACCATGGGGGCTGAAGTATGCTCACCCGAAGTCCATCAAGGCCCAAGTCCTCCCGGAATTCACCACCGAGTGGATAGAAGCCCAACCACCAAATGTCCCCGACTTGTCCAACGCATGGACAATGTACTTTGATGGCTCCAAGAAATTCACGTCAGCCGGGGCAGGAGTCGTGCTCATCTCCCCCAAAGGCGACAAGCTCAAGTATGTCCTACAGATGGACTTTCCGACCCCGTCCAACAACGAAGCCGAGTACGAGGCCCTGATCCACGGCATGCGGATGGCCAAGAACTGCGGCGCCACACACCTCATGATCTACGGCGACTCCTACCTGGTGGTACAGCAAACCATGAAGTCCTGCGACGCCATCGCTGACAACATGATCGCCTACAGAGACCTCTACAACCAGTTGGAAGGCAACTTCGACGGCTGCGAGCTGCGCCACATTGGCCGTGAAAGCAACGAGGAAGCCGACGTCCTCGCTAACATGGGCTCAGACAGGGTGCCAGTCCCACCCGGCGTCTTCCTCGAGTGCATCACGCAGAGATCCATCAAGACTCAGAGTACAGCAAACACTGCAACAACAAAAGGCGATGCCAACCCGCCAAGCCAAGACAAGGTCCCCATGGAGGTCATGCTAGTCGAAGCCACATGGACAGGACCGTACCTGGCATACATACTGCATCAGAAGCTGCCAGCCGACCCAGTCGAAGCAAAGCGCATTATCAGACGCTCCAAAAGTTTCACCGTCATCAACGGAGAACTGTACAAAAGAAGCATCTCAGGAATCTTGCAAAGGTGCATAGATCCAGTCGACGGCCAAGCCATCTTACTCGACATCCACGCGGGTATCTGCGGGCATCACGCCAGCAGTCGGGCACTGGTGGCCAAGGCGCTACGAGCCGGGTTTTACTGGCTGACAGCCATGCAGGACGCCGAGGAGCTGGTGAAGAAATTCACAGGGTGCCAGGAATTTGCCAACAAGCCACATGCGCCAGCGTCAGAACTCAAAACAATACCATTAGCCTGGCCCTTTGCCCAATGGGGTCTGGACATGGTGGGCCCGCTGAAGAAATCCTCACCCGGAGGTCACACTCACCTCCTGGTTGCAGTCGATAAGTTCACAAAGTGGATCGAAGCCGTGCCCATCACAAGTTCGACGGCATCCACAGCGGTCAACTTCATCAGGTCAATCATCTTCAGATTTGGAGTACCGAACGGGATCATCACCGACAATGGCTCGAACTTCACAGCTGAAGAATTCAAGGACTTCTGCTCAGAGCAGGGGATCAAGCTCAGCTACGCGTCCGTCTCGCACCCGCAATCCAATGGCCAAGTGGAGAAAGCCAACTGCCTCGTCTGCAACGGCATCAAGAAACGACTGCGCGTGCCCCTAAAACGCGCAGCGGGCGCATGGGTAGAAGAACTGCCATCGGTCCTCTGGAGTCTGCCGACAACGCCAAACAGATCCACCCAGTACACTCCATTCTTCATGGTGTACGGTGCAGAAGCGGTCCTCCCCTGCGACATCAAGTTCGACGCACCGAGAGTAGTCGCCTACGACGAGTCGGATGCAGAGGAGGCACTCGAAGACAGCAGAGACACCCTGGATGAAGCGCGCGATATCGCCCTAGCACGATCAGCCGTGTATCAGCAGGACCTGCACAACTATCACACTCGGAGGTTGCGACCAAGAGCGTTCGTTGCAGGCGACCTGGTTCTTCGACTCAAGCAAAAGAAGGTGCACAAGATCGCTTCCCCATGGGAGGGCCCGTACATCGTAACAGAAGCAATAGGCAACGGAGCTTACCGCCTAAAGGACTCGAAGACAGGAGCGGACTGCAGCAACCCGTGGAACGTAGCACAACTCCGCCGGTTCTACGCCTAGTTGAAAACAATCATTGTACAAGAAAATCAGCGCGGCAGGTTTCAGACGCACTCTTTCCCTTACCAGGGTACCTGAGGGGACTGGAAGGGTTTTAATGAGGCGGCCTGTTCGCAAGAATCAATAAAGTGATTTGAAGAAAATCTGTCTCCTTTACCTATCACTCAGAGGAAGCTCAAAATCCTAGGCCGCCACTCGAACCACTCGGGGGCTGTGCCACACAGGTTGAAATAAAAGCTTAGGTCGCTACCCGAACCTCTCGGGGGCTGCGCCATACAAGTATATCCAAAATCCTAGGTCGCCACCCGAACCGCTCGGGGGCTGCGCCATACAGGTTGAAATAAAAGCTTAGGCCGCTACCCAACTTACTCGGGGGCTGCGCCATACAAGCATAAAGTCAAAAACTCCTAGGCTGTCACCCGACCGACTCGGGGGCTGCGCCATACAGGTCAAGTTCAAAATCCTAGGTCGCCACCCGACACACACGGGGGCTGCGCCACACAGGTAACACTTGTAACCCTAGGCTACCACTCGACTTACTCGGGGGCTACGCCAAACAGGCCTTCTCAAAAAAATCCTCAGCCGCCACTCGAACCCACTCGGGGGCTGCGCTGTACAGGTCAAGTTCAAAATCCTAGGTCGCCACCCGACATACTCGGGGGCTGCGCCAAACAGGTAACACTTGTAATCCTAGGCCGCCACTCGACCTACTCGGGGGCTGCGCCACACAGGTCTTAACCAAAATCCTAGGCCACCACTCGAGCAACTCGGGGGCTGCGCCATACAGGTCAAGTTACAAAAATCCTAAGTCGCCACCTGTTAAAATCAGAGACTGCGGCATACAGGTCACACTTGAAAAAACCTAGGCCGTTGCCCAGCGAACTAGGCGACTGCGCCAAACAGGTTGCAAATCAATACAGGCACTATCACTTTCGAGCAAGCAGATCAATTCTCATAACTCGAAAATACTTCAATCTGTTACATCATGCTTACACAGGCACATTTGCCCTCTATAGCTAACCGTGTACATCAGACGACAGCTACTCTAAACTGCAGGTTCGGCCTTCGGCGCATCAAGGGGACCTACAAGGCGCTCGCTCAGGTCCTGAACCTGCCGGATGATCCGGCGCGCAGCCGCTAAGGTCTCGTCAAAGTCATCGTCACCCGGCAGGCCTTCAAGCACCCTCTCAAGCGGAAGATGTGGCCGGTGCATCCGGACGTATGCCAACGCCGCGTTCGCACCAGCCACAAGTTGGGCGTCGACAACCTCCTTCAGCCCTTCACCATCGCGAAACCTCTCCAGCAAGGCGGACATCCCGTTCGGCTGCGCATTATGCGAGAAGTACACACGATTGATGTGCCAGAGTGTCTTCCGGCAGTTCTCCAGAAGAAAAGCAGCGCGCCACGTACGATCAAGCATGGTGGCAAGGACGCGCCCCCTCGACTGGTTCACCCAGAACTGTCGAGCTTCGTAGGAGTCGCCGAACGCCTCTCGGGTGACTCGCTCCTCAACGCGAGCCCGCTCGGCCTTCCAGTCAGGATTAACATCTGCACGCATAAAATGCAAGTCAGAATGAGAAGGAAAAGCCAACAAATACGACAGCCGCCAAAGGGATACAAACCTTGCAACTGCCGACTGATCAGGTCGATCTCCCCAAGCAAAAAATCCTCACGACGCGAGAACTCCGCCGTAGGATGCGACTGGGAACGCTGCAGCAGCCGCTCCGTATTCTTCAGGGTCGCCTCAAGCTCCACCACCTTGTTCATCAGGTATGTGATTATCCGCTGATCATTTACACTGCGTGGAGGAGCCGGCGCCGCCCGACGACGGCGAGCACCCGAAGAAGAAGCCGCGCCACTCGGCTCGGCCACAGGAGAAGGTGGAGCATCATCGCGCACAGCATTCTGCCAGGGATATGCAGAGTCAATACAATCATGCGACTGCGAAGCGCAGATCAACTCAGAAGAAAGAAAGTCAGCAAAATCAATATTGAAGACCAAAAGACCCGACAGGGTAATATTCATTACAAAGCAAGAAGTTCAAAATACAGACCGCGGCGACTGCCGAACTCCTAAAGCTACGCCTACTCTAAGGCTGCGGACTGCGACCGGGAACGGCCCTTCCGAGTGGCAGCCGCCTCGGTCGCCTTAGCAAGGGCCCTCTCGAAGAGTGCCACAAGCTGCACGGCCAGCTGCGAGGCACGCTCCTTCACGCCACTCAGCGACGCGGTTCGGCCATCGGGTTTGCGAGGAAAACCGCTGACGACCTTCTCGAAGTCACCTGGAACCTGATGGCCTAATAGGAGCTGGAAGGTGAGCTCGGAGCCGCGTACCGTCTGCGACCGCGTGAAGTCGGCGATGGTGGTCGCGTCCACAAACGGCGCAGCTAGGGCGTCCACGGCTGCCGGCGGCTGGTCGCCCGGGAAGATACTCTGATGCACCACGGTGAGGGCCCCAGTCGATTTCTGCAACGCGGCTGCGGACTTCTTCAGCGCGTCTGAGGCATAGGCACATACCCGGTCGAGGAAGCCAACAGCGGTCGCCAGGTCAACCGTGTCACTCGACGCGTCTTCCGGAGGAGCTCCACCGCAAGTCTCTGCGCAAAAATTCAAGGTCAAGCAAAGAAAAAGATCAAAGACGCAGTAGGCATCAAGTCGAAACTTACCCCCAAGAACACCGGCGAGTGAAAGGAGACGACCGACTTGAGTCTTCTCCTGGGCGACCCGCGCCAACTCCCGCTCTCGAGACTCGTGAAGAGCCTTCTCAAGCTCATCAACCCGCCCAGTAGCCTGGTCCAAAGAGGCACGCAGTTGGTCCCTCTCTTTCTCCAGGCGAACGTAAGCCGCGGCTGCGTCGAGCTGTTGGCGATAGTACGGCTGAAGCAAAAGCAAGATGTTAATAAAGTTGCGGGCGACTATACTAGTCACCCACACCTTCGGGGGCTACTCCCATCGGGAGCGCTGATCGCGCACCCGATGAAAAATCAAGAATGCAAGAACAAGCATAAAAGACTTACGTGGTCCAGGAGTCCCAGATCCTCTGCAGCCGAAGGAGGAATGCGGCTAGGCGACGCAACGCCGGCAGGCTCAGCAAGCACCTTCTCCGCTACCGCCTGAGTCCCCAGACCAGTCGAAGGGGCGGATGTATGCTCCACGTCCCGAAGGGGGGAGCTAACATTGCCAGAACGGTGGCTGCATCAAAACCAAGCACACCTGTCAACCTAAAACGTCGCAACTGCAAAATACAACTCGAAGGACGCACATATTAAAGAAGCTCACCTGGGGGTGCCGGCGTCGTCGTAGCTCTCCAGGGAGGGCGAAGGCATCCGCGCAAAAGAACGAGGAGCTGCGGAGCTGACTGGAGGAACGTTCAGGGGTTCGTCCCAGCCACCCGAGGACTGCGCACCCGGCGATGTCGCGACGACTTCCTCCACAGTAACGTCGACATCCTTGGCAGGTGACGACGCAGTGGTAGAATCGCCACGACTCGGAAGCTTCCGTTTCTTCCGCGCGGGTTCCTCCACTTCATCCTCCTCCTCCACATCGTCACGGGGAGAGTGTGCGGAGGGAATCTCTTCGTCTTCGTCTTCCTCCTCGACAAACTTCGACTCGTCGTCGGGTCTGTTCTCAGGAAGAGGAGGAAGGCTGATGAACAGAGCTCGACCCTGAAGCAAGTAGACACAAGTCGAATAAAAAAGAAAGGTAGACTCAAGTCGAACAAGGACAAAAGGAAAACAAGACAAGACTTACCTCAGGAACGGGGTTCGAGGCCCCGTAAGGAGAAACGGGCACTTGAAGTTACACGTGTCCGCGGCTCGGAGGTTGGTGATGGATCTGACGTTGGCTTCCACCTCCTCATCATCAAGCGGCTGGGCGCTGACGCCTTCGGCGGCCCACATCAGGTGAGGCCGAGCGCTGAGCGGCTGCACCCGAAGACGGAAGAAGGTGGCCATCAGGAAGACGCCACCCGCCTCGCGCCCAAGGGTCTTGGTCAGACCGCGCAGCAGGCCCAGCAAGGGCCGCACGGCCTCCTTCTCCATGGCGGACAACGGGTGCGCCCAGGCGTCGGTCTTCCGCAGTCCACGCCCTCTGTCGAACGCGTCCAGGCCGTCCTGGTTCGACTGGACGTAGAACCACCTCCGGCGCCATCCTTGGACGGAGTCGGACTTCTTCATCTGGAAGTACGCGGTGTCACCGCGCACCTGGATTCTGAAGCCGCCCACGGGGAAGGTCAACCCGCTCTTCCCCACGTTCTTGCGAACGAGGAAGAGCGACTTCCATAACGCCCAATGGGGCGCGACACCCAAGAAGCATTCGCAGAGCACGATGAAGCCCGAGATGCTCAAGACGCCATTGGGGGTCAGATCGTGGATCTGAACCCCATAGGCGTACAAGAGACCGCGCACGAAATCGTGCATGGGGAACCCGAAGCCCCGCGGAAGGAAATCCGCGAAGCAAACACGTTCCCCATCGCGGGGAGTGGGGAAGACCTCCTTGCCAGGAACGCGTACCTAGACTTGGTCGGCAGGTGGCAGCAGACCTTGCGCGCGGAAAAGCTCCACCTCGGCCTTCTTCACCGAGGATCTCTGCCAGTCGCCGTCGGGTTTCTTCATCACCCCGACTTCGTCGGCGGCGGCAGAGGAGCCAGCAGCGCTCTTCGGCTTGCCCATGGTCAGTTTGCAAGGTGTACAGACGGATTGCCCGGAGCTCTGGATGGCGGCGGAAATGGTAGAGCGCAGAGGAAAGGAAGCACAGAGCGATTGGAGAAGATGAAATCCCAAGCGTCAAGACACAGTACTTATGCCTCGAAAATCAGCATCTCAACCGTCCACCGAACAAGGGCTCCGAGCAGGCACATCCGGCCGACCACGTGTCGCACGGAGAAACCAACCGTCACCGCCCACTTTGTCCACTATGCACGAAAACCGAGGCGTCGTCATCGTGCCGCGCAAATTTCGCGCCCACTTCAGAGACGTGACAACTGTTGACCGCGGTCAGCTCTGACAGCGGGGCCCGCCACGTCACGTCCCATCGGGCGCAGAGGCGTGCAACAGATCGTCACCAGTGACGTCATCAAGCTAACGGCTCCAAAATCAACTGAAGCAACTCGATAGAGTGATTCAAGTAGTAAGCTTCAAAGCTGAAACCAACAAGGTAAGATCAGCCAATGATCTGAGAACCCGAAGAAACCATTCGGGTGGCAACATAGTAAGCTCGAGCAGCCGAATCCATCCACAAGTAAGCCAAACAGGCTGAGTAGAAGCAAGCTTCACAAGAAGATGAAGGCAAAGTAATTCGACTGCAAAGGTTGCTCCCATCGGGAGTGGCCGGTTCAACTGAAGAAATCGAGTTCAAGCTCAAGATCAAGCAATCCAATGGCGCGTCCAGGAGGAAGGAGTCCTTTGTTCGACTCTACGCTTTGACCAAGCACTCGGGGGCTACTGACGTGGGGTTGCCTTGCGGGTAGCCCACGATAAGGCTACCTGGGCCGCGCCAAGGTTGGAAAGGCCCACAGGAGGCCCACGCGGGGTACCATGTAACCTAGTCCAAGTCGGTTAGGAAGCATAACCTGCCATATCTGTAGTTGCCATCGGCACCAACCACCACCCGAGACTTGGCTGCCTATAAAGCCAGGAGGGTTTCCTCGTCCCAAGGACACGCTGACGTGGGGCTACCTTGCGGGTAGCCCACGATGAGGCTACCTGGGCCGCGCCGAGGATGGAAAGGCCCGCAGAAGGCCCACTCGGGGTATCTCATATCCTAGTCCAACTCGGTTAGGACTTGTGACCTACCGTATCTGTACCAACCACCCGAGACCTGGCTGCCTATAAAGCCAGGAGGGTTGCCCGTCCTAGAGGACACGCTCAGAACCACAAACCCTAGCGAGATCGCGATCTCGTCATTGTAATCGCTACTCGCATCAATAACCAGACAAGCAGGAGTAGGGTGTTATCCTCCGGGAGCCTGAACCTGGGTAAACCTCGCCATTCAGCCGTCGTGATCACCTTGCACTCTCCTCTCTCCCCATCAATCAACCCGGGGTGCACAACCCTGGGACTTGTCGAGTTAGCACCTCGTCAATTGGCGCCGTCTGTGGGAAGATCGGCGCACCCGCCATCAGGGAGTCGATCCAATTCGGCTCCTTCGAGTACGTCGTCCACTCGCCAGCTCATCAATCGGTGTACGCCGATCTGGACAAAGGTATACACATCACCTTCGGCTCCATATTCTGTTGCATCGATAGTCGTGGCATGCTCAGGTCTACGACTACTGCGTTACGCGCGGCGGCGTCATCAAAATCGCCAACCACCGCGCCCGCTGGACCCGCGAAGATCGCATCTGCCGCACCCGCGGAGATCGCGACCGCTGGACCCGCGAAGATCGCATCTGCCGCACTCGCGGAGATCGCGACCGCCGGGCCCGCGAAGATCGCATCTGCCACACCCGCAAGGTTTGCGCCAGCCGTACCCGCGAAGAGGACATCTACGTCGACAATCTCGGCAACGGCCACGCGAATCGAATCTACTACCCCAACCTCGATCGCGCGGTCAATCAAGTCAAGACCCACCTCCACCGTCGCGCCCGCACGTGCGACCGGGGGCCCGCGTCCGACATCAACGTCGCGCGCGCCCTCATCTTCGTGGAAGTCCCAGGTCTACCCCAAGCCACTCGCACTCGCCCCGTCGAGTGCGGGCACATGGACAATCGCGAAGAGACGCGACAGCGGGTGCGCCGCGCGCCACGTTGCGGCAATTTTCGACCCCGAGCAAGAAGCGGGTGACATAAGTAGCAGCGGCAGCACCAACTCTCCAATCCATGCCTACCCCAAGCAAGTCTTCATGGCCGGCACAGCGCCGCATGACGACGAAGACGAACCCGCATACCCACTGGAGGTGGACATGCCGGACCAGACGAAACTCGTCATCACGCGTGATATGGCGATCCAAGCCATGAAACATGTGGACGAGGGCACGTTCCCGCCACCCAACGCACCTTGAGACGATCACCTGGCGGTCCAGTACTTGCTACGCAAGGAAGGCGAACGAATTCGCGCCGAAAAGGCCGAACTTCTCAGGCGCAAAAGGGACGCGGATGCGTCAAGTGCCAGGCGAGCGGCTCTCTCCTTCGCATCCTCCACAGAGGTGAATCAGGGAGCACGGCGAACCAGAGCCCGTGTCCCCCACATGGCAGAAGCTGATCGAACAAGACTGACCCGCAACCTCGACTCGTCCTTCGTCACCGAAGACGAGAATGGGATACCCGTCCCGAAGACGGCGAATGCCGCCCTGATATCAGTCGAGACATACGTCCGGCTCACGCAACCACCGGAGGGTGACGCGCGCTCCCTCCTCCACAAGCAACAAATTGCCTCCATAAGGGCAATCGAAGAAGCTCTAGCGGCCAAGGGGCCAGGTAATCAAGCTCACGAACCAACGACGTCGGGCATCCCGGCGGCGCAGCGACAGCCAGTCAAGGACCTTCGAGACGTCCTGACACAGAAGACGGTGGACCGTAACCGCAAGGAGCGTTCGGCTAACGCAGCACAGGCGGACGACCATACCAACCGCGACTTCGAACCATGTGGTGCGGCATGCTTCGGTTTCAACATCCGCGACACCCGTATGCCTAAAGGCTTCAAGTTGACGGCCGGCACACCAAAGTACGACGGGAAGCAAGACCCGAAGTTATGGCTCGAGGACTACCTTATTGCTTGCACCTGCCAAGGCGGAACATCGACCACGGCAATGCAGTACATCCAGCTCATGCTGACAGACTCTGCACGCGGGTGGCTCACAAGCCAACCCAAAGATTCTTTCCGAACGTGGGAGGAGTTCCAGGACAACTTCATCAAAAGTTTCTCGGGAACATTCGCCAGACCAACGACCTACATCGAGTTGCAGGCCTGCAAGCAAGGGAAGGACGAGTCGCTCCGATCTTACATCCAGAGGTGGACGCTCCTCCGCAATACCATGGAACCCGTATCAGAGGACAGGGTGATGGACGCCTTCATGCATGGCGTTGCTCGCCGCGACCTCCGGGAGGAGTTTGGTAGGCTCCAGCCGAAGACCACAATAGAGTTAATGAAGACAGCCAACCAATGGGCTGAAGGAGAGGACTACGTCCGCGAAACTTCTCCCAAAAAGGAAGGCGAAACAAGCAACTGGCGCGAGTCACGTCAGAAGAGGAAGGCACGTTACACGCATGACTCAATCGAGTTAGTAGCGGCGGGTTATGAAACCCCCCGCGAGGTCAAGCGTGAGGGCAGCAGACAGCACGAGCAAAGTCGACAGCCCAACTCGAGTCAGTACAACCGTGGCAGCAGCAGCATCGACCACAACGATGGAAGTCAGAAGCGCGAGTGGAAGCGCCCGTTAACCCCGGCAGAGGAACCGATGCAACCATGTAAGCATCACTCGTTCCGCAACCCGGCAACAGGAAAGTGGGGTTCAAACCACTTGTTAAAGGATTGTCGCAAAGCAAGAAAAATCTACCACGCCATGCAGCAAATCATCGCCCCAGTACAGGCCATACAAGCGGCACCGCAGCTAGCCATCCAGGCAGCACCCGCAAACAACAATCAAGTGCAGGCGGCAGGAGCGTTCCCCCAGCCGCAGCAGCAGCAACAAGGTCCGTCGGCAGCAGCCGACGCGTACCCAGCCGCACGGGGACAGTTGAACATGATCCAGAAGGGACCCCCGTCGAACAGGAGGCAGAAAATCATCACGCGCCAAGTACTTCAAGCCATCAACAGCCCGCGCGCGGTACCAGACTACCTGCGCGGGTCGGAGACACCAATCACATTTTCCAGGGCAGATCACCCAGCGGAGGTAGTCCGACCAGGGCACGCCGCACTCGTGATTGAGGCTTTGATCGGCGACTACAGCCTGAAGAAGGTGTTCCTGGACGGGGGCAGCAGCATCAACATCATATTCGCCGATACCCTCAGGCGAATGAACAGGTCGACAGAGAAATTGCCGGAATCGGAGACCACCTTCCACGGCATAGTACCAGGGCAAGCAATCACGCCCATGGGAACAATCACACTCGACGTCATCCTCGGTACACCCGAACACTTCAGGAAGGAGTCGATAGACTTTGAGGTCGTCGACTGGAAGTCACAATACCATTCCATCCTAGGACGCCCAAGCTTTGCCAGGTTCATGGCGGTACCCCACTACGCCTACCTGATGATAAAGCTACCCGGGCCAAAAGGAGTAATCACCGTCCGCGGTGACTTTGGGCTCTCCAACAGCTGCGACCGCGAGTTTGCCAAGATCTCCGAGTCCTTCGGCGTCGAAGAGCGGTTCAAAGCCATATCAGCCGACAACGACAAGACCGTCTTCCCGGCTCGCAAGAAGCCTACCAAAGACGCAGCGTTCAACACGAATGACGACACCGTCACCCACCAAGTCCATCCGACTGACAGCGGAAAGACAGTCAAGGTCTCATCAAGCCTGACAGCCGCATAGGAAAGCGCGCTCATCGAGTTCCTACGTGAGAACTGGAAAATCTTCGCATGGCAACCTTCTGACATGCCGGGGATACCCAGGGAACTCGCCGAGCACTCTCTGAAAGTACACAAGGACGCAAGACCTGTCAAGCAATCCATGCGACGCTTTTCGGGGCCCAAACGAGACGCTATCACCATGGAAGTCGACAGATTATTGCACGCCAAGTTCATCCGAGAGATCAAGGACTCGGACTGGGTCGCTAACCCGGTTCTAGTTGAGAAAAAGAAGACGAAGAAACTACGCATGTGCGTGGACTTCACCGCAGTCAACAAATGCTGCCCCAAAGACCACTTCCCGCTCCCGCGGATAGACCAGATCATCGACTCGACTGCAGGTTGCGAACGCCTATCTTTTCTGGACGCCTACTCAGGTTACCAGCAGATCAGGCTGAAGGTCGAGGACGAAGAGAAGACAGCTTTCATCACACCCGACGACGTTTTCTGCTACCAGACGATGCCGTTCGGGTTAAAGAACGCAGGTGCCACGTACCAGCGGACAATGCAAGCATGCCTCAAGGGGCTAATCGGGCAGATCGTCCAAGTCTACGTCGACGATATCGTCGTCACTACCCGGAAGGAGGATACCCTAGTTGACGATCTACGCAAGGTCTTCGCCGCACTGGACGTGTACCAGATCAAACTCAATCCAGAGAAGTGCGTGTTCGGCGTGCCAGCCGGAGAGCTACTAGGGTACCTTGTATCCGCAAGAGGAATCGAAGCAAATCCCGAGAAGGTGCAGAACATACTCACAATGCCAGCACCAACGAAGCTCAGGGAGGTGCAACGATTAGCCGGCCGAGTCGCAGCTCTTAGCCGGTTCGTTAGTAAGTTGGGAGAAAAGGCCTTACCCTTCTACCAACTGATGAAGAAGTCAGACAAGTTCGAATGGACGCAAGAGGCGCAGGACGCATTCGACCATCTCAAGAAGACACTGACAACCTCTCCGGTCCTCGTGGCACCACTGGAAAACGAGCCGCTCTACCTGTACGTCTCAGCAACAAACAGGGTGGTGAGCACGGTGCTCGTAGTCGAACGCGAAGAGGAAGGGCACAACCACCCGGTGCAGAGGCCCGTCTACTACCTTAGCGAAGTGCTCACCTTGTCCAAGCAGAATTACCCGCATTACCAGAAGCTGGCATACGGAGTCTTCATGACCTCCAGAAAGGTCGTCCACTACTTCTCCGAGCACCCGATCACGGTGGTAAGCTCCTCCGGACTAGCAGACATCCTCACAAATCAGCGCGCGACAGGACGAGTCGCCAAGTGGGTTGTCGAACTAGGACCATGGGGGCTGAAGTATGCTCACCCGAAGTCCATCAAGGCCCAAGTCCTCCCAGAATTCACCACTGAGTGGATAGAAGCCCAGCTACCAAACGTCCCCGACTTGTCCAACGCATGGACAATGTACTTTGATGGCTCCAAGAAATTCAAGTCAGCCGGGGCAGGAGTCGTGCTCATTTCCCCCAAAGGCGACAAGCTCAAGTATGTCTTGCAGATGGACTTCCCGAAGCCGTCCAACAACGAAGCCGAGTACGAGGCCCTGATCCACGGCATGCGGATGGCCAAGAACTGCGGCGCCACGCACCTCATGATCTACGGCGACTCCTACCTGGTGGTACAGCAAACCATGAAGTCCTGCGACGCCATCGCTGACAACATGATCGCCTACAGAGACCTCTACAATCAGATGGAAGGAAACTTCGACGGCTGCGAGGTACGCCACATCGGCCGTGAAAGCAACGAGGAAGCCGACGCCCTAGCTAACATGGGCTCGGACAGGGTGCCAGTCCCACCCGGCGTTTTCCTCGAGTGCATCACACAAAGATCCATCAAGACTCAGGGTACAGCAAGCACTGCAACCACAAAAGGTGATGTCAACCCGCCAAGCCAAGACAAGGTCCCCATGGAAGTCATGCTAGTCGAAGCCACATGGACAGGACCATACTTGGCATACATACTGCATCAGAAGCTGCCAGCTGACCCAGTCGAAGCAAAGCGCATCATCAGACGCTCCAAAAGTTTCACCGTCATCAACGGGGAACTCTACAAAAGAAGCATATGAGGAATCCTGCAAAGGTGCATAGATCCAGTCGACGGCCAAGCCATCCTACTCGACATTCACGCGGGTACATGCGGACATCACGCAAGCAGCCGGGCACTGGTGGCTAAGGCGCTACGAGCCGGGTTCTATTGGCTCACACCCATGCAGGACGCCGAGGAGCTGGTGAAGAAATGCACAGGGTGCCAGGAATTTGCCAACAGGCCGCACGCCCCAGCATCAGAGCTCAAAACAATACCACTAGCCTGGCCCTTTGTCCAATGGGGCCTGGACATGGTGGGCCCGCTGAAGAAATCCTCACCCGGAGGTCATACCCACCTCCTGGTCGCGGTCGATAAATTCACAAAGTGGATCGAAGCCGTGCCCATCACAAGTTCGACTGCGTCCACAGCGGTTAACTTCATCAGGTCAATCATCTTCAGGTTTGGAGTACCTAACGAGATCATCACCGACAACGGCTCGAACTTCACAGCCGAGGAATTCAAAGACTTCTGCTCAGAGCAGGGGATCAAGCTCAACTACGCGTCGGTCTCGCACCCGCAGTCCAACGGATAAGTAGAGAAGGCCAATGGCTTAGTCTGCAACGGCATCAAGAAGCGACTGCGCGTACCCCTAAAACGCGCAGCGGGCGCATGGGTGGAAGAACTGCCATCAGTCCTCTGGAGTCTGCGAACAACGCCGAATAGATCTACCCAGTACACGCCATTCTTCATGGTGTATGGTGCAGAAGCGGTCCTCCCCTGCGACATCAAGTTTGACGCACCAAGAGTAGTCGCCTACGACGAGTCAGAAGCAGAGGAAGCACTCGAAGACAGCAGAGACGCCCTGGACGAAGCACGCGACATCGCCCTGGCACGATCCGCCGTGTATCAGCAGGACCTGCGTAATTATCATACTCGGAGGCTGCGACCAAGAGCGTTCGTGGCAGGCGACCTGGTTCTTCGACTCAAGCAAAAGAAGGTGCACAAGCTCGCTTCCCCATGGGAGGGCCCGTACATCGTAACAGAAGCAATAGGCAATGGAGCATACCGCCTAAAGGACTCGAAGACAGGAGCGGACTGCAGCAACCCGCGGAACGTAGCACAACTCCGCCGGTTCTACGCCTAGTTCAAAGCAAGCATTGTACAAGAAAGTCAGCGCGGCAGGTTTCAGACGCACTCTTTTCCTTACCAGGGTACCTGAGGGGACTGGAAGGTTTTTAATGAGGCGGCCTGCTCGCTAGAATCAATAAAGTGATTTGAAGAAAATCTGTCTCCTTTTTCCCGTCACTCAAGGAGCTCAAAATCCTAGGCCGCCACTCGAACCACTCGGGGGCTGGCCACACAGGATGAAATAATAGCTTAGGCCGCTACCCGAACCACTCGGGGGTTGCGCCATACAAGCACGCCAAAAATCCTAGGTCGCCACCCGAACCACTCGGGGGCTGCGCCATACAGGTTGAAATAAAAGCTTAGGCCGCCACCCAACTTACTCGGGGGCTGCGCCACACAAGCACAGAATAAAAAATCCTAGGCCGCCACTCGACCGACTCGGGGGCTGCGCCATACAGGTCAAGTCCAAAATCCTAAGGCGCCACCCGCAACCCACGGGGGCTGCGCCACACGGTTCACACTTGCAACCCTAGGCTACCACTCGACTTACTCGGGGGCTACGCCAAACAGGACTCAGAAAAATCCTCGGCCGCCACTCAAACCTACTCGGGGGCTGCGCTGCACAGGTCAAGTTCCAAATCCTAGGTCACCACCCGACATACTCGGGGGCTGCGCCAAACAGGTAACACTTGTAATCCTAGGCCGTCACTCGACCTACTCGGGGACTGCGCCAGATAGGAATTATTCAAAATCCTAGGCCACCACTTGAACGACTCGGGGGCTGCGCCGTACAGGTCAAGTTACAAATCCTAAGTCGCCACCTAATAGAATCAGAGACCGCGGCATACAGGTAACACTTGAAAAACCTAGGCCGCTGCTTAGCACACTTGGCACATGCGCCGCACAGGTCGCAAATCGAATCAGGCACCCTCACTTTCGAGTAAACAGATCAATTCTCATTACTCGAAAAAGTACTGTAATCTGTTACATCATATTTACACAAGCATACTTGCCCCCTATGGCTAACCCTGTGCATCAGACGACAACTACTCTAAACTGCAGGTTCAGCCTTTGGCGCACCGAGAGGACCTACAAGCCGCTCGCTCAAGTCCTGAACTTGCCGGATAATCCGGCGCGCAGCCGGCAAGGTCTCGTCGAAGTCGTCGTCACCTGGCAGGCCTTCAAGCACCCGCTCAAGCGGAAGATGTGGCCGGTGCATCCGAACGTACGCCAGCGCCGCGTTTGCACCAGCCACAAGCTGAGCGTCGACAACTTCCTTCAGCCCTTCGCCATCGCGGAACCTCTCCAGCAAGGCAGGCAACCCGTTCGGCTGCGCATTATGCGGGAAGTACACGCGGTTGACGTGCCAAAGTGTCTTCCGACAGCTCTCCAGAAGAAAGGCAGCGCGCCACGTACGATCAAGCATGGTGGCAAGGACGCGCCCCCTCGACTTGTTTACCCAGAACTGGCGAGCTTCATAGGAGTCGCCGGACGCCTCTCAAGTGACTCGCTCTTCAACGCGAGCCCGCTCGGCCTCCCAATCGGGATTAACATCTGCGCACACGAACTGCAAGTCAGAACGAGAAGGACAGACAACGGGGACGGCAGCCGCCAACATGATACATACCCTGCAACTGCCGACTGATCAGGTCCATCTCTCCAAGTAAAAAATCTTCACGACGTGAGAACTCCGCCGTGGGATGCGACTGGGAGCGCTGCAACAGCCGCTCCGTATTCTTCAGGGTCGCCTCAAGCTCCACCACCTTGTTCCTCAAATAGGTGATTTCCCGCTGATCATTTGCGCTGCGCGGAGGAGCCGGCGCCGCCCGACGACGGCGAGCACCCGAAGAGGAAGCCGCGCCACTCGGCTTGGACAAGGGAGAAGGCGGAGCATCATCGCGCACGGCACTCTGTCAGGAATATGCAGAGTCAATACAGAAATGCGACTGCCAAACACAGTTCAACTCAGAAGACAGAAAAGTCAGCAAAATCAATACTGAAGAGCAAAAGAACCGACAGGGCAATATTCATTACAAACATGAAGTTCAAAATACAGGTCACAGCGACTGCCGCATCCCTACAACTATGCCTACTCTAAGGCCGCGGACTGCGACCGGGAACGGCCCTTCCGAGCAGCCGCCTCAGTCGCCTTAGCAAGGGCCCTCTCGAAGAGTGCCACAAGCTGCGCAGCCAGTTGCGAGGCGCGCTCCTTCACGCCACTCAGCGACGCGGTCCGGCCATCGGGTTTGCGAGGAAAACCGCTGACGACCTTCTCGAAGTCACCTGGAACTTGGTGGCCTAATAGGAGCTAGAAGGTGAGCTCGGAGCCGCGTACCGTCTGCGACCGCGTGAAGTCGGCGATGGTGGTCGCGTCCCCAAACGGTGCAGCCAGAGCGTCCATGGTCGCTGGCGGCTGGTTGCCCGGGAAAATGCTCTGATGCACCACGGCCATAGCTCCGGTCGACTTCTCCAACGCGGCGGAAGACTTCTTCAGGGCATCCGAGGCGTAGGCGCAAACCCGGTCGAAGAAGCCAACCGCGGTCGCCAAGTCGACCGTGTCACTCGACGCGTCTTCTGGAGGAGCTCCACCGCAAGTCTCTGCGCCGAAATTCAAAGTCAGGACAAGAAAAGGAACGAAGACTCAGCAAGCGTCAAGCCGACACTCACCCCCAAGAACAACGGCGAGTGAAAGGAGACGACCGATTTGAGTTTTCTCCTGGGCGACCCGCGCCAGCTCCCGCTCTCGAGACTCACGAAGAGCCTTCTCAAGCTCATCCACCCGGCCAGTAGCCCGGTCCAGCGAGGAACGCAGTTGGTCCCTCTCCTTCTCCAGGCGAACATAAGCCGCGGCTGCGTCGAGCTGCTGGCGATAGTATGGCTGAAAGTAAAAAAGAGCAAGGTGTCAATAAAGTTGCGGGCGACTATACTAGTCACCCACACCTTCGGGGGCTACTCCCATCGGGAGCGCTGATCGTGCACCCGATGAGAAATCAGAAATACAAGGAAAACACGAGAAGACTTACGTGGTCCAGGAGCTCAAGGTCCTCGGGAGCCGAAGGAGGAGCCCGGCTAGACGAGGCCAGGCCGGCGGCCTCAACATGCACCTTCTCCACCACCACAGGCGTCTCCAGCCCAGTCGAAGGGCCAGAAGTAAGCTCCGTGTCCCGAAGGGGGGAGCTGACGTTGTCAGAGCGGTGGCTGCAGCAAAATCAAGAACACAAGACAACTAAACGGCGAACCTGCAAAGTACTACTCGAAGGACATATTGCAAAGAAACTAACCTGGGGGTGCTGGCGTCGTCGAAGCTCGACAGAGAAGGCGAGGGCATCCGCGCGAATGACAGAGGCGCTGCAGAGCTGACTGGAGGAACGTTGAGAGGTTCCTCCCAGCCACCCGAAGATTGCGCACCCGGGGACGTCGCCACGGTCTCCTCCTCAGCAACATCCACACCCCTGGCAGGCGACGACGCGGTGGCAGACTCGCCGCGACTCGGAAGCTTCCGCTTCTTCTTCGCGGGTTCCCCCGCTTCGTCTTCCTCCTCCACCTCATCGCGGGGAGAATGTGCGGAAGGAATTTCTTCATCCTCGTCCTCCTCCTCGACGAACTTCGATTCATCGTCGGGTCCGTTCTCAGGGAGAGGAGGATAGCTGATGAACAGAGCCCGACCCTAAAGCAAAGTTGACGCAAGTCGAATCAAAATGCAAAGTAGACTCAAGTCGAACAAGTACAAAAAGAGAGCAAGATCAGACTCACCTCAGGAACGGGTTTCGCGGCCCCGTAAGGAGAAATCGGGCACTTGACGTTGCATGCGTCCGCGGCTCGGAGGTTGGTGATGGACCTGACGTTGGCCTCCACCTCCTCGTCATCCATCGGCTTGGCGCTAACGCCTTCGGCGGCCCACATCGGGTGAGGCCGGGCGCTGAGTGGCTGCACCCGAAGACGGAAGAAGGTGGCCATCAGAAAGACGCCACCCGCATCACGCCCAAGGGACTGAGTCAGCTCGTGCAACAGGGACAGCAGGGGCCGCACAGCCTCCTTCTCCACGGCAGACAGCGGGTGCGCCCAGGCGCCGGTCTTCCGCAGTCCGCGCTTGCCGTCGAATGCGTCCAGTCCGTCGTCGTTCGACTGGACGTAGAACCATCTCCGGCGCCACCCTTGGACGGAGTCGGACTTCTTCATCTGGAAGTACGCGATATCACCGCGCACCTGGATTCCGAAGCCGCCCACTGGGAAGGTCAGCCCACTCTTCCCCACGTTCTTGCGAACGAGGAAGAGCGACTTCCACAGTGCCCAGTGGGGCGCGACGCCCAAGAAGCACTCGCATAGCACGATAAAGCCCGCGATGCTCAAGACGCCATTGGGGGTCAGATCATGGATCTGAACCCCATAGGCATACAGGAGTCCGCGCACGAAATCGTGCATGGGGAACCCGAAGCCACGCGGAATGAAGTCCGCGAAGCAAACGCGCTCCCCATCGCGGGGAGTGGGAAACACTTCTTTGCCAGGGACTCGTACCTGGACTTCGTCCGCAGGTGGCAGCAGGCCTTGCGCGCGGAGCAGCTCCACATCGGGCCTCTTCATCGACGACCTCTGCCAATCGCCCTCGGGCTTCTTCATCACCCCGGCGTCGTCGGCGGCGGCGGCGGAGGAGCCAGCAGCGCCCTTCGGCTTGCCCATTGCCTAAGTCGCAGGGTGCATGGACAGATTGCTTTGATCTCGGGACGGCGGCGGAAATGGCAGAGCGCAAGAGGAGAGGGAAGGCAAGAATCGATTGGAGAAGATGACATACCAAAGGCCGAGGCGCAGTACTTATTCCTCGAGGATCGGCATCTCAACCGTCCATCAAGCAGGGGCTCCGAGCGAGAGCATCCAGCCGTCCACGTGTCGCACGGAGAAACCAATCGTCGCCGCCAACTTCCTCCACTACGCACGAGAACCGAGGCGTCGTCATCGTGCCGCGCAAATTTCGCGCCCACTTCGGAGACAAGACAATTGTGGACGTGGTCAGCTCTGACAGCGTGGCCCACCACGTCACGTCCCATCGGGCGCAGAGGCGTGCAGCAAAACCGTCATCAATGACGTCACCAAGCCAACGGCTCCGAAATTAACCGAAGAAACTCGAAAGATTCATTCGAGTGGTAAGCTTCACAGCTGAAATCAACAAGGTAAGATCCGCGAGTGATCCGAGCACCCGAAGTAACCTTTCGAGTGACAACACAGTAAGCTCAAGCAGCCGAATCCATCCAACAAGTAAGCCAAATCAGGCTGAATAGAAGCAAGCTTCGCAAGAAGAAGTCAAAGTAATTCGACTCCACAGATTACTCCCATCGGGAGCGGCTGGTTCGACTGAAGAAATTCGAGTTTAAGCTCAAGATCAAGCAATCCAATGGCGCGTCCAGGAAGAAGGAGTCCTTTGTCCGACTCTGAGATTCGATCAAGCACTCGGGGGCTACTGACGTGGGGCTACCTTGCGGGTAGCCCACGATGAGGCTACCTGGGCCGCGCCGAGGATGGAAAGGCCCACAGAAGGCCCACTCGGGGTATCTCATATCCTAGTCCAACTCGGTTAGGACTTGTGACCTACCGTATCTGTACCAACCACCCGAGACCTGGCTGCCTATAAAGCCAGGAGGGTTGCCCGTCCTAGAGGACACGCTCAGAACCACAAACCCTAGCGAGATCGCAATCTCGTCATTGTAATCGCTACTCGCATCAATAACCAGACAAGCAGGAGTAGGGTGTTATCCTCCGGGAGCCTGAACCTGGGTAAACCTCGCTTGTCAGCCGTCGTGATCACCTTGCACTCTCCTCTCTCCCCATCAATCAACCCGGGGTGCACAACCCTGGGACTTGTCGAGTTAGCACCTCGTCACACGCTGATAGCTACAGCACAAACCCTAGCGAGATCGCAATCTCGCCATTGTAACCACAACTCGCATCAATAGTCAGACAAGCAGGAGTAGGGTGTTATCCTCCGGGAGCCTGAACCTGGGTAAATCCTTGCTTGTCTGCCGTCGTGACCACCTTGCACTCATCTCTCTCCCCATCAATCAACCCGGGGTGCACAACCCTGGGACTTGTCGAGTTAACACCTCGTCAACAATCGAGGAGGAGAAGGGCTGAGCACAAGGAAGAAAGCTTGATCAAGATAGGAGCTAGAAGAGGAGTCATGAACCTAGGAGGAGGAGGTAGCAACTGATCAAGATCTGCGCAACCACAAGTGATCTAGGACCTCCACAACAAACTTACTACCACACCATCTCAACCCCTTAAGCAAGTCATGCAAGCATGGCAGGGTAGGATTTCCTCAGCTTTGCACAGAAGTGATGTGCATAACTCTTCATTGAAAATTATTAAATCACCTGAATCCAATAAATATCTGCTCTTATATTGGATTGCCTCAGTCTTTTGCATCCTTGGCTAGATTAAACACTACGATAAACATCTGATCCAATATCAACATCACCACAGCCTAAGCATCATAGATAGGAGACAACCACCAATCCGTATCAATGCATTTATATCTGTTCTTAATAAGTTAGCCTCAGCCTATGCATCATCGGCAAGGGGGCAACAAATAACCCTTATGCCAGCACCAAACATATGTCTTAAGCAAGAAAGGCCTCAGCTAAGCATCACATGCTGTAGGCAACAAATCATCCAGATGCATCAAATGAAAATTGTACTTAATCAATAATAGACTCATGCTTTTGCATCATTGGAGGAAAACAAACCAGCATCTCAGCTGATCCAACATAGCCTCAACTTATGCATCATTGGCTGAGGCAACACAACTCAATTCCTTGCTATTAGTAATTAGCTAAGGATCTTAAACAAATCAACCCGATCTAGCACATGGTTTGCTGGGCACTGATTCCAGTGGAATTAGCACCACAACCACAAATCATACACCCAGATCCTATCAATTGGTGCTCAAGAATTAAGTGATACGTCCAAAACGTATATACTTTCCCGAACACTTGTGCTATTGTTTTACCTCTAATTTGTGTGTTTTCAATGCAACTAACATGGACTAACGTTGTTTTCAGCAGAATTGCCCCGGTGTCTCGTTTTTGTGCAGAAAATCAACTTTATGGAATAACCCCAGAAAACACGTGGAAGTCATTTTTTCACCCGGAGAGTCCAAGAGCCAGAAGACCAAACAGAGGAGGGCGACCAGGCGCCAAAACCACGTGCTCACGTGGATGGGCCCTGGCCGCGCGAGGACCAGGTGGGGCCGTCTCGGTTACCCCCTCGTGACCCCCTCGCGGCTACTTAACCCTCCTGACCTAAAAACGTACGGGGGTATCCACTTTTTCCAAAAACATCTCCGTACGCCGCCGCCACCGCGAACCCTAGTTAGGGGACCAAAAGTCTCTGTTTCGGCACCCTGCCGGGACTGGGAATCGAAGGGGATCATTGCCATCGTCAACGCCAACACCTCTCCATCAACCATCCATGTTTCCCCCATCCATGTGTGAGTAATCCACCCCTGTAGGCTTGAGGGGATGGTAGGGATTGGATGAGATCAGTCATGTAATAGCTGTAATATCATTAGGGCATGGTGCCTAGTATCCGTTATCGGTGTTTTACGTCATTGTTTCAACTTGTTATGCTTAATACTTGACACGAGGGCCCGAGTGCCATGATTTCAGATCTGAACATAATATTGTATCACGAGGATAATTACTGTTTTAGATCATATCTATGAGTTGTATACACATATTATTGTCCGGAACCGATGGCCCCAAAGTGACAACAATTGGGATAACCAGAGAAAATGGATGTGATGTGAGGATCACATGTGTTCACGGAATGTTAATGCTTTGCTCCGATACTTTATTAAAAGGAGCACCTTAATTGCCAGTAGTTTCCCTAGAGGCACCGCTGCAAACGGGCTGGCAGGACAAAAGATGTTATGCAAGTTTCTCATTGCAAGCACGCACAACTAAATTGGAATACATGCTTATGATTAGTTAATACTTAGATATTTTATCTTATTTATCTGCAAATGCCTATGTTTTGGTATTACATGAATTATCTTATCCATGCAACACCCGTACATCCGTCCCTATGCCTACAGTATTTTAGTCCTGCTATCTACTGCAATCACAATCCTTGTCTTATTTCTACTGTTGCTATTGTTTCACTACTGTCTCTGCTATAAAATTGTTGCTACTGATAATCTGTCTTGAGCAAGTCTATTCAAAGGTGTAGCTGATCTGACAAATCATCTGTTAAAGCTTATAAATATTCTTTGGCTCCCCTTGTGTCAAATCAATAAATTTGGGTTTTACTTCCCTCGAAGACTGTTGCGATCCCCTCTACTTGTGGGTCATCAAGACTATTTTTTGGCGCCGTTGCCGAGGAGCATAGCTTTAATTGTAAGCCCACCCGAGTGTGATATTGTTCGCTGGAATTTATTTATCATGGGAAGAAATGCTGATAAGAAGTTTCCCATTGTGGCATCTACTAAAAGGAAAGGTACAACTCTGAACTTCGTTGCTGCTCTTGATTCTCCGTCTGTGTTGAGTAAGCTTGTTACACCACCACAACCTGCACGTTCTGTTACTACTATTGAATCTGAAATTACTTATGATGATGCTTTTACTGTTCTTGATGAAACGGGTTCATTAGGTCCCTTTTTTTATGCTACTATTGCTAAATCTAAACAAATTGAAAATGCTGAAATTCATGATGAAAATGCTGAAACACCTGTTAATTCACCTGATATTACACATAATGCTTATGATGACCGTGATGACATGTATGTGGAGCTTGATGATGCTTTTGTTGAATAAATTAATGCTACGAAAGATGCTAGTGCTGTTGACGAGGGATGTCCCCATCAATACCCATGGTTACTAGCCTAGGGTAAGAGTTATGAGGTAGAGAACGCGTGGTGTTGGTAGATTCGTCGGCTGACAAGCGGGAATTACCCAGGTTCAGGGCCCTCGAGTGAGGTAAAACCCTTACTCCTGCTTGTCTGTTATTGATTGTGTATATGCAGTGAGTACAAGGGTCTAGCAAGATGTTGATCTTGCTAGGGTTTTGTGGTTCTTGTTAGGCGTGTCCTTAGTCAATCACCCTCCTGTCCTTTATATAGGGGTACAGGTCTCGGGTCGTAACCGACTAGGACTACATATATGGAAAATATTACCGACTATGCTATCTATAGTAAGAGATCTTCGACTTGGGCTTCGCTTCATATGCTTCCTCAACCAGATGAAAATTGGGTTTTAGTCATTACGTGCACCAGGTACCCACACGAAGGGGTACCCGTTTGTTATAACCTTGTCATTAGCCCCCGAGTGCTTGACTAATTCAGAGAATAAGTCATGGACTCACTACATAGTGCATGTCTCATGTTTTATGCTTTTGATATGATGACTTCTGATTTTATGAGTTTTGATAAAGGATTTCAACTAAGTAGTCCTGGAATTATTCGACGCAGTCGAAACCAGTTAACTGCACTTGGGAAAAACCTTACTAGCCTTCAGTCGGATTTCGAGTCCTTGGGCTCGAACCCGGAACATACTGGACATACATTCCTCAGGCCAGTCGATGGTCTTACTGATATTGTTCTACAATTTTAATTTGCTACCCAGCGCATCCGCCAGGATTTTTATCGTATCTGTTGATACGGAAATGTCTAGGATTTTAACACTGTTGGGGTGATCCTCGGCCCTTTCGACTGATCGATGGGTCTTACCTTTGTATTTCTTGCATACAGCATCCGAGGTACTCTATCGACTGATTTTCACTCAGAAATTTTTATGCCTTGAGTGTCCTCTGATTCTACTGGGTGCACGACAGTGCTCCCGATGGGAGTAGCCCCCGAGATTGTGCTTTACTGCTTGCAGTAGAGGATAATCTCAATTTTTTTTGTCATTCAAACATTATTTTTTGCCTGCCCCCGATGGGAGTTCCCCCTCGAATATCTTTTACTTTAGTTTTGTGACTGCGTTTCGCTAGGAGCTATTCCTGTTTGCCCATCGCGGTATGTCGCTTTCTGTATTTGCTCGTCTGAACTGATGTCATGCGTGACATCTTTGGCGTGTGAGTAGCACTCTGACGGGACATGACATAGTGGGTCCTATTCTTTGACCGTTGTGGACGCCGGTTCAGTTATGATGTAACCTGACGTGGCGAGATTTTCGCAGACGTGATGATGTCCTCCTCGTTTTGCGCGCATAGTGGGCGGCGTGGTCCGTGGTGATTGTCCTCCGATTACGCCTCGTGTCCCGGCCTTTGTGGCTCGAACGGCTGTGATGAATAGTTGTCTACGCCGTCAATATATAGGCTTCTGTTATGCTTTTCATTTTTACCTTGCTATTTGCTCTTCGCCTTCTTCCTCCCGCCCGTCTGAGATTTCTTTGCGCACTCTGTGCTTTCCTTCCGCCATGGCCTCTCTGACGAAGATCTCCTCCGTCACTGATACCTCTTCCACCAATCTGTCCTCAACGGACAAGATCTCTGCTGATTCCGCTGCCGCCACCGCAACGAAGAAACTCCCCGGCGGTTGGGTTAAATCCATCATCACCGAGGAAAAGTTGGAAGACTTCCGCCAGGTGGGATACTGTCTGCCGCTGAAGTTGTTGCTGTGCGGGCTCCGATCCATAAAGAGGTACTTCCCATGCCTCTTCCTGGGGAACGAGTTTGCTTTGCAGATTTTCTCCCTCGTGCATTTGGATTTCCTCTACATGACTTTGTCCGAGGTCTTCTTTTTGCCTATAGGATTCAAATACACGATCTGAATCCCCCTGGCATCTTTCATATAGCCTGCTTTGTGGTTTTATGCGAGTGTTTTCTTGGAGTGCATCCCAGCTGGGCTCTCTGGAAACATATTTCGAGGTTCGTTTACTTTACTGTTATGGCCGTCCCCCGTCGACTCGAGGTTTCTGTATCGACGTGCGCGACGGCTGTCGCTATTTTGATGTGACGTCTGCCGAGCCTTCTCAAAATTGGAGAAAGAAATGGTTTTACGTGCTAGTCGACCAGAACCTATTTCCTGCCTTTTCGACTGCTTCTCCCGAAATGCTGGCGTCCTGGGACCATGTCTTGTCGACTTCAGAAAAAGAAGAAGCTTCTTCTCTTATGTTTCTAGTTCAAGAACTGCGTCGGGCCGTTACGGGAATTCAACTAGTCAGCACGTTTATGTACCGCCGAGTTTGTCCCTTGGGACAACGAGCGCACCCCTTGTGGCGATATGAGGGATGTCTTGACGCTACTCGTATGAGTCCCATTGAGCTGTCTGGCCACGGGTTTCACGGTTGTGTGAAACATATCACTGGAATCTCACCTGTTGATATTGCTTCTTTCGACTTCTATGTGTTTCCTTATGGCCTTGGGACAACTATTCCAGAGGTATTTTGATTTTCTGCTTGCCCAGCTTTTATGGTTCTTCTTGGTCGCTAGCCTGCTCTTCCCTATGTGCTTGACTGACTTGTTTTGTATTGCGTTGTGCCCAGGGTGAAGGAGATATGCCCTAGAGGCAAATAAATAAGTAGTATTTATTGCATTATCTCATAAGTTTATAATAGGTTTGTGTATTGTGCTATAACGTGTGATACATAGACAACCAGGTCCCTAGCAAGCCTCTATATGAGCTAGTCCATTGGGCAACAGTTGATCGAGATTCCCGATCAAGGACAATGACGTCGGTTGACAGTGGGGTCATCTTGTTAGTTGAAATAAGATGATGGACATACGCAAAGTATTGCAATAAGATCGTATTACGATGTTTTTCATTTGCAATAGATAAGAATATGATAGCTTGTTCCTTAGATCATAAGACCGTACTTATTGATGCTTCGTAGGGGTGCTTTGAGAGCATCAAACGTTGTGTCTTATATAGCATGACAATAACGGTGTCCATCTTGGGTATTCCGAAAGAGCATCGAGACGTCAGGATCAAGAGCGGGATTTGTTCATTCTTGTAATGGAAAGATACTCTGGGCCCACTCGGTGAGATTACATCTATATAGCTGCGCAGCTTATGACTAGGTCATGGAGATGTAATATCGCAGACGAGTTAATAACCTTCGTCGGTAAAGAGATACAACAAAGACATCGGTATGTCTACGATCATATCTCGGACAAGGTAGTATCGCAGAAACAAAGGGAATGAATATCATATTTATGGTTCAACGACGATATTCGTAGAATGCACAGGGGCCGTCATATACATCCAGGTATCCCTGACGGTCATTGGTGAGCGGAGTGTCTCGACCATGTCTGGAGTGTTCTCGAACCGTAGCGTAACAAACTTAAGGTCTTAGCAACACTAGGAGATAAGTTCTGGAATAATATAAACATTTGTTGGAGAGAGAGAAATGATCCGGAAAGAGTTCCGGTTGTCCGGAAGGAGTTCCGGGAAGGTCTGGAATGGTTCCAGGGATGTCCGAAAGTTGTTCGGGTTGTTCCGAAATTGTTTCGGAGTCACGGGATGTTAAATAGTATTTAAATATATTAATTATGAATTAATTATATTTTATATTAATTTAATAATTAATTAAATAAAGGAGAAAAAGGGCTCCCACCTACATGGGCCCTAAGAGGGCCCAAGAGGGGGAGCCGCACCACCTAAGGAAGCGGGGCTTGGGCCCCCTAGTCCGAGTTGGACTAGGAGGGGGACAAGCCCATGGGGGGTTCGGCCGAACCCCCCCTTCCCTCTCCTCCTTTAGTCCCACATGGGGGAGCTAGGGAGTTTGCACACCCCGTCCCCCCTTTATATAGCAAGGCATCTTAATTGGATTAATTGATTGGAAAATACAATAAATTGTATTGCAGGCCGGCCGAGCTGTTTCTCCGCCCGTTTTGCCCCCTCTCTCCACCTAAGCTATACCGCCGGACACCGTTGCCCTGCGGGATTCCAGATAAGATCTACCCCTGCGATTTCAGCTGGATCTGAATGACCGGGGGTTGTCACTAAGCTCCGTATGTCTGCGAGTGCTCGGAGGTAACTCTTTTTGAGGAGCCTGGGCGACGTCGTCTCGCCCCTGCAACCGCCGCGCCACCCCCTCTGCCGCCGGCGCACCCCCTGGTGCCGGCGCCCCGCCATCATCTGCCCGACGCCCGACGTCCGTCGACGCAGATCATTGTCGACACCCCGGCGTCATCGTCTTCGTCATCGCGACAAGTTCTCCGCGACCTCGAGGTCGGCTACACATGATTCGTAATCCCCGTTATCGGTCTACATGGAGGTAATGTAACCCGTTTCGCCACCGTTATCGCATGTACTAGATAGATAGATCCTGGCTAAGTTAGGGTTTCATACGCTATAAAATTATTGTTTTCTGCACCGTAACCCCTTCAGTGGTATCAGAGCCGATCTATGCGTAGTACTGCTGGTACGGTTAGAACTCATTTTGAATGAGGGCGTCTTTCTTATATTTGCTACCCTCTAGCGTGCACTTGCGATGCCTTCGGTATTGAGTTGATGAAGCGGCCCAGACCGACTTTACGCGTACGCTTACGCGAGACTGGTTCCACTACTGACATACGGCTTGCACCATATCTGTGGCTGGCGGGTGTCTGTTTCTTTCTCTCTAGTCGGCAAAACATTTTCAATGGAGGGCCCGAAAGGGATGTTTAAACATGCAATTATACGATCGACGTTGTGGTACAAAGTTCGGAGGTAGGGAAGCGATTCTCTTACGAATAAGCCTATATGCCACGTAAAACTTGCAAAACTAAATAAAGCTAGAGGCGTCTAACTTTGTTTTGTAGAGGCGTTATTTTATGTGACATGGTTACGGTAAGTTTTGATATTACTCGTACTGTCGGAGGCAATGGAGGGCTCCGTAGACTCGGAGCCATGCCGGGGCGCCGGGGGGCCAGGCACATGGCGCCATGAAGGTCCAGGCGCATCGACCATGTCACATCACACTTCATTGCATCATTATTGTGTGATGTTGTGTGTGCATCCTATTGATTGCTTATATGCTAGATATACAACGGTAGCGTCATGAATAGGATGATCCCTAACAAATACCAAAATTGTGTTCTCCCTCGTTGCGCGCCACCAAGAAAGTTCTACGTTATGAGGCAGGCCGTGATGATCGGGTGTCACACATCTCGTCGTTCGCATACAGTGGGTGTAAGCCATGTTGCACGCGCAGGGTCTTCGAGGTTTGATTGGCGAGCCTAGCATATCCAGAAATATGGCCTCGGAACACGGGAAGACCGAAAGATCGAGCACGAGTCACAGAGTTGTTGTGATCG
This sequence comes from Poa annua, assembly GCA_026929855.1. NCBI lineage: Eukaryota > Viridiplantae > Streptophyta > Magnoliopsida > Poales > Poaceae > Poa > Poa annua. The sequence continues at coordinate 114,926,752 of CM049428.1, read as the reverse complement.
ACATTATATGTCCACCTTTGAAGCTGCTGCCGGCCGTGATGATCGGGGGTGGTGTGGTGGATGAGGGTCGTGTAATCGCCATTATTATTTTTAGGGATAATAATCTTGGTGTGGTGTGTTTTAGATAATGAGATTATAAAACTAAAACTCACCTACAAATTATAAACTTTACCTTACCTCTTTTGCGATCACATCTGTAGACTACACAACTATACTTCGGTTACTTCCTCAAGAGCCCGGATGCTACCTTAGAAGCCGACGGGTCCAACTTCATCAGATAGTACAAGGGTTTTAGAAACATTCTCGAACACAACAACATTCTGTATGTTCTCGATGAACCGTTAGGAGAAAGACCAGGAGATTCTGCTAGCGAGGAGGAGGAAGATGATTTCCGCAGGCGTCGAGACATATTCATTGAAGTGGAGATCACCATGACCGTATGCCTGGCACCTGAGTTGAAAGAGTTATTTCGACGCAAGGAGCCAAGCGTCATGATTGATGCGATAAAGACACACTTCGGGGATGAATTAAAGCGTGAGCAATTCAGGCAGCTTAGAATGTTCCAGACCATTCATATGGAGGAGCATACCTGTCTGGAGACACATTTGAAGAGATTGTATGACATCTACTTCCAGCTGACGATGGTCTTCGATTACTGGATGGCAGATTCTTGTGCCATTCGGACTGTCCTGATATCTCTACCTCCTAGCTATGAGAAGCATGCGCGCAAGTACATTTTGAAGGCCGATGATATGAACTTCTACACGTTTGTGTCTGAATTCAAATCTCTGAAAGTTGATTCCATCGAAGGAGAGATCTTCGATGCTACAGGTATATATTTGATATATACATAATTATGAATTCGCCTCTTGATATATGATGAAGTATTTGATACTTGTTCTGTTTGTGAAACAGGTCCTAATTATCACATATATGCGGCGCAGTTTGATGTGACCTGGCGCTGAAGATGGTGATCAAGGAGTTGATGGCCATTTGGTGTTCACGTCCTCAAGTCATCATAGTTATCATTAATAGTTTTTGATAAGATCTTTTGTAATAGTGAGCGAGTGTGTGTGTCTTGATTGTTGCAAGACAAAGTTATTCATGTAATAAGACAAGTTCAGTTGTTTTATGTTATGGAACAAGTCACTTGTTTTATATTATGAATAAAGGTTCCACATCTCAGTTACATTGATTGTATGATAAGTATTCATAATTGTAGAAATGATAAAATAGCGTGTCCTATGAATAAGAGTTCTATTACTAGAACAAACACCGTCGAGTTTAGTCATAAAGGCAATGAAAGAAGTAATGGATGTTTTTGGTCCATTTAAGTATTTCGAGTGCCGAGTTGATTAAGCTTGAAATGAAGTATTGAAGTTGCAATACCAGAGGAAATTAATTGAGTGTCATTTTTAATGATTAATTAATGGTGTTTTTGCTTGATCCGAATTCTTCTATGATTGCTGGTAAATAGGAGTATTTGCGTGATAAATCATAAGTCTGAAATTAATTTGATAAGAGATCAAATGGGGTTTTTCAGAGGAAAGAATGGTGAATGTTATATTCACAAGATTCGATCAAAGGACAATATTTTTGAATTGTGGGTTCAACATAAAAGACTTGTGGAAATATGTTTCACAATATTATAATATCATATATGGTGATATATGGGGTATTATAATCATACTCTATTTTAAATAAAGAGTGGTCTGTCAGAATCAGTCTTAGAAACTCCTAATATGTTCGAAACATTATAGTCAATGTCCACTTTAGAAATTAGATATTTTTCTCAAATTAGTACGATCGACAGTAGTGTCGACATGTATATGATTATACGATAATTCGGGATATACATGAATAGTTCTTTGTAGATTACTCGCATTGGATGAGAGTGTATTCCAAAACCAAATAGAAACAATATTGTTTTGTTATCCATGTAATTCCGAGGAAAATATGATTTTTCGAATTATGGTTTGTAGATTGGAATTAGAAGCTTGAAATAAGGTGTCAGACCTATATTCATAAAAGTAGAATGTTGGAAGGTGTTCCAAAGAGTATATTTCTACATATGAAAATTTGGTGATTAAGAGTGAGGGAGACTAGAAAATTGTTTTCTGCTTGCAATCCTCTTCATAAAGATCATAATATTTTCATGAAAGAAGTTTCTAAATAAAGTGCTGTTATATTTAATGTTGTTGTCAGGTCACAGCACAATATTAAGTGTTTCAGATCTTATTATCAGATCAAGGTGCACTTTATGAATACAAAGAGAGTTGAGAAAATATCAGAATACGAACTAAGACTTTTCAGCCTGAAAATCCAAGTTACATTTGAAAGGACTAAAAGAGTAATTGTTGCTGCAATTCTTATTGGAGGAATAAGATTGTTTAATCATCATATAAAGTGTTATATGAGAAATGTGACCATAAGAAAGACGTGGAAGCATGTCTTGTCAAGAAATGTTTCTTGGACAAGATCAAATTTGTTCACTACATTTATGTAGACATGCTTGAAGTCTGAGGGATTTGTATTAATGTAATACTGTAGTTTGTGTTGAATTCGAATTGATAATAGATCAATGATTTTGGTTTGACCAAAATGTCGATTTAAGTGGGAGTCAAAGTTAGTTCACTCAGGTGAAATATGTGAAGAACATATTTTTGAGTGTGAGCTTAGGAACTCAAATATGTGGATGACACGTTTTTGAGTGGGAGCTCATGTTCTCAAATATGTGGAAACATGTTTTGAGTGGGAGCCGAATTCATCTTGTGTATTTAACACATTGTGAAATTGTACCAGTAGGAAGGATGAAGTTGTGAAACTATTTGAAAGTTAGTGTCTATTTGGAATAGAACGGGAATTTTAAATAGTTGGTCGAGTTGTTTTGGATTATATCTGAGGAGTCAGAAAAGAGTCAAAATGATGGTCCTTTGAAATCCAATTGATTATTAAGAGTAATAATACACGGTAGTAGTGGTTGTATGACATGTTGGTCTATTATGTAATATTAGACATCATACAGAAACCATATTATCTGCTCGATGAAATATAACCGATGTTCTTAGGAAAGGAATAGTTGTAAAAGTAAATTTAGAATTTACTGGAAGTAGAAGTGCGTTAGTTGTTGGATTGACATTAGAATGTCAAGTTTTCCGCATTGGTGTGAAAGTATGTAGATATCGCGAGTTTGTAATCGTTACAAGGGGCTCATAGTGACTGAGTGTGTTTTCTAGGCAGTTATCTGGTTGGTATAATCAGAGTAAGCGCTGGGAAACAGAAGTCTCACTTAGTTACGGTATTTGCGTATATGTTATTGGATAACATGGTGATATCAAGCAAGATGATATCAATGAATCGCAAAAGTATGTACAATCATGTATTGTGCAGATTGTCAGAGTAACACTCTTCCACAAGCAAGCATTATCAAATGATTCTTATTTGATAAGGGATTTTGATAAAGTAAAATGCAGCTAGTTTATTTGTACTCTAGTGCAAGTGGGAGACTGAAGGAGATATGCCCTAGAGGAAAATAAATAAGTAGTATTTATTGCATTATCTCATAAGTTTATAATAGGTTTGTGTATTGTGCTATAACTGTATTAATCGGAATTATTAATACACGTGTGATACATAGACAATCAGGTCCCTAGCAAGCCTCTATATGAGCTAGTCCATTGGGCAACAGTTGATCGAGATTCCCAATCAAGGACAATAACGTCGGTTGACAGTGGGGTCATCTTGTTAGTTGAATAAGATGATGGACATACGCAGAGTATTGCAATAAGATCGTATTACGATGTTTTTCATTTGCAATAGATAAGAATATGATAGTTTGTTCCTTATACCGTGAGACCGTACTTATTGATGCTTCGTAGGGGTGCTTTGAGAGCATCAAACGTTGTGTCTTATATAGCATGACAATAACGGTGTCCATCTTGGGTATTCCGAAAGAGCATCGAGACGTAAGGATCAAGAGCGGGATTTGTTCATTCTTGTAATGGAAAGATACTCTGGGCCCACTCGGTGAGATTACATCTATATAGCTGCGCAGCTTATGACTAAGTCATGGAGATGTAATATCGCAGACGAGTTAATAACCTTCGTCGGTAACGAGATACAACAAAGACATCGGTATGTCTACGATCATATCTCGGACAAGGTAGTATCGCAGAAACAAAGGGAATGAATATCATATTTATGGTTCAACGACGATATTCCTAGAATGCACAGGGGCCGTCATATACATCCAGGTATCCCTGACGGTCATTGGTGAGCGGAGTGTCTCGACCATGTCTGGAGTGTTCTCGAACCGTAGCGTAACAAAGTTAAGATCTTAGCGACACTAGGAGATAAGTTCTGGAATAATATAGACATTTGTTGGAGAGAGAGAAATGATCCGGAAAGAGTTCCGGTGGTCCGGAAGGAGTTCCGGGAAGGTCTGGAATGGTTCCAGGGATGTCCGAAAGTTATTCGGGTGGTTCCGAAATTGTTTCGGAGTCACGGGATATTAAATAGTATTTAAATATATTAATTATGAATTAATTATATTTTATATTAATTTAATAATTAATTAAATAAAGGAGAAAAGGGGCTCCCACCTACATGGGCCCTAAGAGGGCCCAAGAGGGGGAGCCGCACCACCTAAAGAAGGGGGGCTTGGGCCCCCTAGTCCGAGTTGGATTCGGAGGGGGACAAGCCCATGGGGGGTTCGGGCGAACCCCCCCTTCCCTCTCCTCCTTTAGTCCCACATGGGGGAGCTAGGGAGTTTAAACACCCCTCCCCCCTTTATATAGCAAGGCATATTAATTGGATTAATTTATTGGAAAATACAATTAATTGTATTGCAGGCCGGCCGAGCTGTTTCTCCGCCCGTTTTTCCCCCTCTCTCCACCTAAGCTATACCGCCGGGCACCGTTGCCCTGCGGGATTCCAGATAAGATCTACCCCTGCGATTTCAGCTGGATCTGAATGACCGGGGGTTGTCACAAAGCTCCGTATGTTTGCGAGTCCTCGGAGGCAACTCTTTTTGAGGAGGCTGGGCGACGTCGTCTCGCCCCTGCAACCGCCGCGCCACCCTTTCTGCCGCCGGCGCACCCCCTGGTGCCGGCGCCCCGCCATCATCTGCCCGACGCCCGACGTCCGTCAACGCAGATCATTGTCAACACCCCGGCGTCATCGTCTTCGTCATCGCGGCAAGTTCTCCGCGACCTCGAGGTCGGCTACGCACGACTTCATCGTCAACGCTTGTGCGTAAGCGTAATCCCCGCTATCGGTCTACATGGAGGTAATGTAACCCGTTCCGCCACCGTTATCGCATGTACTAGATAGATAGATCTTTGCTAAGTTAGGGTTTCATACGCTAGAAAATTATTTTTTCTACACCGTAACCCCTTCACAGGGATAACCAGTCGTGACATCTCTGCCGCCACTACCTGAACATGGTTCAACTGTTGAAAAGGCTTCTTCCGCTGAAGTTGGTGGACTTGACGCCTCCTGCCTTGCTGATGGCGTGGTTGCCTTTGAGGCGACTGTCGTCGAGGGTGTTCCTTTGGCAGCAGCCGATCATGCGACTGTTCCTTTGACTAAGCGCCGTCGACTGCGCCGAGCTGGCGACGCTGAGTCCGTTGATGCGGATTTGTCTTTGGCTGCTGTGGCTTCTTTTGCTGATGTTGCTGCAGAGAGGTAAGCTTGTCCTTTGACTATCTTTTGCTTGATTTTTAATGTCTCGTCGTTTTAATTATACGAACAACTCCTTTTTCAGGCGAGATCGTCTTGTCCCTCCTGACAGGGCCGACGATCCTTTGTCTTCCGTCTCTTCTTCTTGGGTCGACCATGTAAATCTTTCTTCTTCCTTTTTTTGTGCCCGTCTGTCTTTGTCCGGCGCCTCATTCTCCTCTGATTCGATTGGCCATCTCTTGTCCTCCTTGCAGCCTTCTGTAAGTGGTTTGGTCGCCGTTGGCCAGGCCTTCGTGCTCGCGGAAGAAGAAAAAAGCCACATGCGTTCTTCCCTTGAACACACCAGTCGTAAAGCTCTGCCCTTTTGCCTTTTCTTGTGATTTGAACCGCCTTTTGTTCTGCTTTCTCATACTATGTTATTTTTATAGAGGAAAAAGCTTATCTTGAAGATCGAGTGGCCGCCTTGGAGAGAGAGCTTCATGATCAGCAAGTCCGTTCTCGTGAAGAGTTGGACAACACTCGACGTTCTCTGGATGTGTCCCTTCAGATGTTGGGTGCCATTTTTGCAGAAGTTTTGCCCAGACTGCTATTCCTTCGTCTGCGGAGGAGCTTTTCCATGTGCTTGGAACCGGGACGACGACCCTTACTCAGTGGGCACGCGATCTGTCGGTTCGTGGCTCGGAAATTACTCTGAAGTTGTTGTTGGCGAATGACGTCGAAGCTAATTATGAAGCTTCTCTGTCGGATTACGCGAAGAAGTCGAACGGGAAACCTTCGTCTTTTCGGGGAATCTCAGGTACCGCTGCTCGCCTTGCTCAAGTTAGCATTTGCACTGGAGAGCGTCGTCAAGCCGCCGTAGCCGCCGAGCTTCAGTCGCGTGGCCACAAGGCCAAGTTGGTAGCTCACGAGTGAGTGTTCCGTGTGTAATAGACTGAGCTCCCTATTGTAATGTAAGACCTCGCAGGATATTCTGTGTATTGATTGCTTTCTGTTTTTATGGCTTGTTCAAGCCACACTAGCTTTCTTGTCTTCCTTGAGATCCTGCTCTTGATTCCGCCGAGTGAGTTGTATGTGGTTTATGCAGTATGAAACGAGTCTCAATTCCCCGAGTCTACTGGGTGAGTGTGCATGTATGATCTTTGAGTAAGACCCGCCCCCGAGTCCGTCGGGTGAGTTATATGTGCTTCCAAACTTTTTAAGCAAGACCCAGTCCTCGAGCCCGTCGGGTGGGTTTATGTGTTTATGTACCTTTTAAGGAAGACCCAGCCCCCGAGTCCATCGGGTGTATGTGTGTGACCAAGATGTCGTGGCAAAGTATCATTTATTAATAATATATGTACAGTAGACCGCCTCATTAAAAACCTTCCAGTTCCCGTGGGTACCCTGGTAAGGAAAAGAGTGCGTCTGGAATCTACTGCGACTTTTACAATGATTTGTCGAGAGAACTATGCGTAGAAACGACGTAAGTGTGGCACATTCCATGGGTTATGAGATAATTCTCCCGTTTGTGCATGCTTCAGTCGATAAGCCCTCCTTTAATGACTTCCGTGACTATGAATGGTCCTTCCCATGGTGACGCGAGTTTGTGAACTTTCTCCTGTTTTACAACACCAAGTCGCCTACCTCGAAGGTCCTTGGTCGGAGACGTCGACTGTGATAGTTTCTCAGGTCCTGCTGGTAAACAACTATGCGGGCCAAAGTCGTGTCGCGTGCTTCATCTAGTATATCCAAGACATCCTTTTGTGACACATTTGCCTCTTTCTCTTTGTATGCTTCTATTCTTGGTGCGCCAAATTTTATCTCTGCTGGCAGGACTGCCTCCGCTCCGTAGACCATAAAGAATGGAGTAAACTGTGTTGACGTGTTTGGGGTTGTGCGAATACTCCAAAGTACAGCTGGTAGCTCCTCGACCCAAGACCAGCGGCTCTTTTGAGTGGGACTTGTAGTCTTTTCTTGATGCCTGCGCATACGATGCCGTTTGCTTTCTCGACCTGTCCATTAGACTGCGGATGCGCTACCAATGCGTAGTTGAGTGTGATATCCTACTCTTTGCAAAAGGTCTGGAATTCCTCCGCCGTGAAGTTTGTGCCGTTGTCTGTGATAATGATGTTCAGAACACCAAAGCGATAAACTATGGATTGTATGAACTTGACTGCTGTGGATGCTATTGAGCTTGTGATTGGGATTGCTTCGATCCATTTTTTGAATTTGTCGACTGCCACCAGTAGGTGTGTATGTCCTCCAGGTGATGATTTTTTGAGTGGTCCCACCATATCGAGCCCCAATTGGGCGAATGACCATGTTAATGGTATGGTTTTGAGTGCTGATGCTGGCGCGTGGGGTTTTGTTGCAAATTTTTGGCACCCGATGCATCTTCTGACGATATCTTCTACGTCTTTGAGTGCAGTAGGCCAGTAAAATTCTGCTCTGAAGGCTTTAGCTACCAGCGATCGACTGCCAGCATGATGTCCACAAGTTCCTGCATGAATGTCACGGAGTATGGTTTTGCCGTCCTCTAAATCTCGCATCTTTGGAAGATACCTGACGTGCTTCGCTTGTAGAGTTCACCGTTGATAATGGTGTATGCTTTTGCTCTTTGAGTAATCCTTCTGGCCTCTGCCGTGTCGTCTGGTAGCTCCTCTCGGAGTATATATGCTAAAATTGGCTCGGTCCAGGATGGAGTCACATGATCGCCTTGGCATAAGAGGACTTCGACTGCTGGGTCCAGTGTGCTAGGTGTGCTACCTGCTATGGTTTCTTTTGAATTTGCCGTTGACCGCTTCTTGTGGATCGATCTGTGCGTGATGCGTTCCAGAAACACACCTGGTGGGACTTGCGCCTTAGTCGACCCAATATTGGCCAACATGTCTGCTTCCTCATTGCTTTCTCATCCGATATGCCGTAGCTCGCAACCGTCGAAGTCGCCTTCCGGTGTGTTGTATAAATCACGATATGCGATCATATTGTCTGCTATGGCGTTGCAAGACTTCATTGTCTGCTGTACCACCAGGTTTGAGTCGCCATATATCATCAGTTGAGTGCATCCCAATGCTTTAGCCATTTGTATGCCATGTATTAGACCTTCGTATTCGGCCTCGTTGTTTGATGGCGTTGGGAAATCCATTTGGAGTATGTATTTCAGTTTGTCTTCTTTTGGGGATATAGTAACTACCCCTGCTCCTGCCCCTTTGTTTTTCTTGGAACCATCGAAATACATTGTCCATGAATTGGATCTGTCTGGTGTTCCTGGTAATTGTGATTCGATCCACTATGTGGTAAAATCTGGCAGTACTTGAGCTTTGATAGCTTTTGGGTGATCGTATGTTATCCCGAGTGGCCCCATCTCAATGAGCCATTTGGCGACTCGTCCTGTTGCATGAGTGTTCGCTTGTGGTCTATGAAAGCCGCTTCTGCTTCTTCTGTCCACTCGAATTTGTCTGCCTTCTTCATAAGTCGATAAAGTGGTAGTGCTTTTTCGCCTAGCTTGCTGATAAACCTACTGAGGGATGCCACTCTTCCTGTCAGCTGTTGTACCTCATATAGCTTGGTAGGCCTTTTCATCGTTAGTATAGCTTGTATTTTTTCTGGATTTGCTTCGATTCCTCTTGCTGACACTAAGTATCCCAAGAGTTCTCCTGCCGGGACTCCAAAGGTGCATTTTTCTGGGTTCAGTTTTATGCTATAACTTCTGAGGTTGTTGAATTTCTCCTTTACGTATGCTAGTAATGTGCACTCCTTTTTTGACTTGATCATTATGTCGTCGACGTAAACTTCCACATTTTTGCCGATTTGTGTTTTCAAACAGTTTTGCATCATTCGTTGGTAGGTAGCTCCTGCATTTTTGAGGCCGAAAGGCATTGTAGTGTAGCCGTATACTCCGAGTGGAGTTGTGAAAGCTGTCTTTTGTTGGTCTTCTTGCTTCATTCTTTTCTGATGATACACAGAGTATGCGTCCAAAAACGACAGTCGGGCGCATCCCGTCGTAGAGTCGACAATCTGGTCGATACGGGGTAGTGGAAAATGATACTTTGGGCAGCATTTGTTTAGCCCTGTGAAGTCGATACACATTCTTGTTTCGGTTGATTTCTTCTTCTCCACTATCACGGGGTTGGCGACCCATTCTGATTTTTTTATTTCTCGAATAAATCTTGCTTTGAGCAACTTGTCTACATGCTTCTCGATGGCTTCTCTTTTAGGTCCTGACACACGTCGTACCGTTTGTTTGATGGGTCTTGTTCCTGGATTGAGCTGGAGAGTGTGCTTGGCGAATTCCCTGGGTATGGCCGGCATGTCATCAGCTGACCATGCAAACATATCCCAGTTCTCACGGAGGAATTCGACGAGCGCGCCTTCCTATGCGGGAGGCAAGCTTGTCGATACTTTGACTGTTTTTGCTGAGTCCGTCGGGTGGACCTGGTGCGTCCGTGTGTCGTCTGCGGTGTTGAATGCCTTGCCTGTGGCATGCTTTTTATGCTCTGGCATGTAGGTTGTGTCGCTGAGAAGCGATAGCTGTTCTAATGTTTTCTCTGCTCCGAATGTTTCAGAGATCTTGTTGAAGTCTCGGTCGCAAGCGTCTGACTTTTGAAAGTTTCCTATGACCGTAATTATCCCTTTTGGGCCTGACATCTTCAATTGTAGATATGCGTAATGTGGTATTGCCATAAATCGGGCAAACGCAGGTCGTCCGAGTATGGCATGGTATTGTGACCTCCAGTCGACGACTTCGAATTCCATTGTTTCAATGCGGAAATGTGTTGCATCTCCAAATGTGACATCGAGCTGTATTGTGCCTTTTGGCACAATGGCTTTACCTAGGACTATGCCATGAAAAGTATTTGACGATGGAGGTAGATTGTCGACTGACCTGTTCATTCGACGTAGTGTGTCGGCGAAGATGATGTTGATGCCACTCCCTCCATCCATGAAGCCTTAGCCATGTTGTAACTTCCTATTTGGGCTTCTAACACTAGAGCGGAATGTCCTGGCCTGAATACAGATGGCGGGTGGTCCTCCCGACTGAATGTAATTGTTGTTTCAGATCCGCGGAGGTACTCTGGCACAGCTGGTGGTGCCATGACTGCCAAATTAACATGCCTGGTATGCAATTTATGTTGCCTGTTTGACGGTCGCCCTTTCTGGATCATGTACGTTTGCCTCTGATGGCCCTAGTGTTGATCTGTCGACTGTTGGTGTGTGTGATATATAGCTCATGCAGCTTGACCGTTAGGGTCATATGGCGGAGGTGGTGGTAGTGTTGCACCTTGTGGTGCAGGTACCATGTGCTCGAATGTATTGCTCCTATGCTTTCTTGCGTACTCGATTGCCAACTGCTCGAATTCTCGACAGTTTTCAATCGTGTGACTCGAGATTAATTTTCCCGTCTCTAGGTCCTTGAATAAGTGCAGCCTGCATGGATTCTCTATCTTTGGGTCCAAGCGCTGTTGCCTATCTTGTTTATTGTAGCTTCCTTGTTGTCCATGATCCCTGTTGTCACGCCGACCGACTAGACTGTCGTTCTTGTAGCCGCTTCTGGCTTCTCGACCGTTGTCTTGTTTTCTGTCGTTTTGACTATGATTATTATTTGAGAATCCTGCCGCCATTAATTTGTCATTGCCTTTGTCTCTGCTGTCGTGATTGCGTCGTCGACGTTTGTCTTCCCTATCCCGACGATCTCGACTGTCTCGGTGATCGCGGATGTCCCGTCTGTCGCGATATCACTGTGGTGAATGTGTAGTTTTGTTCTGGACTGCGTCTTCGCCATCTGCCCACTCGGTTGCTAGCTTCATAAGTTCTGCCATGCTTTTTGGTTTTTGCCATCCAAGCGCCTCCTGGAAATCTTTCCTAAGGACTCCGTTTGTGAAGGCGGCCATGGCCCTATCCTCTGATATTGTGCCCACCGAGTTTCGAATGGATGTCCACCTTCTGATGTTGGATCTGAGTGTCTCATCTGACCTTTGTCGACATGCTCTTAGTTACCCCAAATTAAAGTCTTCACCTTACTTGCTTTGTCGGTCCACATAGGTTGCTGGTATTCGTCTGGCTTATACTGATCTTGCTACGAGGGAGCGGGTCGCAACCTCCAAGTTGCCGGCCAAGTCCTTGCTGGCCAGGGGAAAACGTCCCCTCGGCACCTCTCCCGCAACCATGCCGCCAACTCTGCAGCCCCAGGTTGGCGGGTTTATGAGCGACGCCCGTAGGCGGCCCGAGCCCCGGGCTCCGGCTCCAAGCCCTCCGCCAAGAACCTCCTCGACTGGCCGTCGTGCCAACTTTCCTTCTCGCTCGACTGAGGTTGCGGCCAATGAATCCGGCCAATCGTGTGTCGCCAAGGAGGAGTTGGTGGAGGAGGTTGCCAGTGGGCCGCCAAGGGCAGCCCCGGTTTCCGAGGGCAGGAAGGTCAGGGACCCCTGGGCGTCTCTGAAGGACGCCAAGGAGGCAGCTCTGTCCTTCGCCGACTTTGCCAACACGACCTTCGCCGATCTGGAGGGCGATTTCGCGGTGAGTTGTTATTTTAGCAATGCTAGCATATACATAGTCATTCCCCCTGAGCACTTAGGTGGCAATGTGATGAAATTATTGCCAGCTGAGTGATTTTGACGGTTTGTCGTATGCTGCTGGCTACTTTCGCAGGGTGTCCTCGCCGCCAGCGTCGAACTCATCTCCTCCATAGGGGAGGTAAACATGCGGTATCGTCTTTTGAAGAAAGACATCGACGCCAAGGACGTGCGGATTGCCGAGTTGGAGGTGGCCCGCCAAAATGATGAAGGTAAAAAACACTGAGTTTTTCCCTTTGCCATGTTGTGTTTGCTGCCGCTAATGATTTAGCCGTCTTATTCATAACGTAGAATTGCTAGATCACGCCCAAGATATTTTGAAGGCGTCCACTGACATGCAAGCTACTATGAATGAAGCCTCTGACTTGGCGGCTGCCAACTTGGCGATGAAGGAGGAGCACCAGAAGGCCATGGAGTCCCAACAACTCAAGTTTAAGCAGGAGACTAGCCAGCTAACTGGTGATCTGGATAGCCTGCGCAAGAAGTTGGCGGAGGTGAAGAACACAACTGCTGAAGAGATATCCAATTTTTCTTATGAGGGAGATAATGATACTTTTATGCATATGGATCATGATATGAATGTTTTATGTGATGGTTATATTTTGGATTTTATCAATGATACTACTAAAAGTTATTATGAGAGAAGACAACACGGTTGTAAAAGTTTTCAACTTACTAAAACACCTCTCTTCATGTTAAAAGTTTTGAAATTGCATTTGTTTCATCTTGCTATGCTAGTTGCTTTATGTTTCAGTAATGTATTCTATCACAAGACTCCTTTGTATAGGAAGTGGGTTAGACTTAAATGTGTTTGATGTTTACCTCTTGATGCTCTCCTATGTTTTTCAACTCTCATTTTTTTTATGAGAGCATCATACGAATCTCCTTGCCTAGTTAAAAGACTTTAAACAAAAGCGCTTATGGGAGACAACCCACTTTTATTTCCTGTTATTTTATTTTGTTTGAGTCAAGGACTTGTCCTACCTATGTAGAAATTCCTTTGTATCTTTATTTTATTGCAATGTTGTGTCAAGTTAAGACTCTAGTTGAAAGTTGATGCTAAATTTCAATTCCTACGCATAAACAGATTTCTGTTATTCATCGTTAAATTTATAAATCTTCACTGGAACGTCAGAAAAATCTTCCCTTTTTTGTGCATAATCCTAAGATGTATACACAACTTTTATTAGTTTTGAGTTTTCTGATCTGAGAGTTAAGTGACTCGAAAAATTCGTATTTACAGACTGTTCTGTTTTTGACAAATTCTGTCATTTGTTTTGCAATGCCTGTTTTGCTATTTTGATTAGATTTTTTTATCCTATTAAGTATCAGTTACTGTAGCTAATGTCCAGTAGCATTTGTGTTACTATAGAATATCATAATTTTTCATGCACTAACCCTTTAATGAAGTTTACTCTAAGTTTGTTGTGTAGGAAGGTTTCAAGTATCAAGAGAGAAGGATGATATGATGTGATCAAGAGGATAGTAAAACCAAAACTTGGGGATGCCCCGGTGGTTCAACCCCAATATATTTCAAGAAGACTCAATCATCAAAGCTTGGGGATGCCTAAGGCGTCCCCTTCTTCATCAACAAACTATCATGTCCTTTCTAGTGAAATTATATTTTAATTCTGTCACATCTTATGTGCTTGCTTTTGTTTTTTATTTTCATTCTCTGAATAAAATGGATCCTAGCATTCCTTTGTGTGGGAGAGTGACACGCTCCGCTTTTCCTTATGAATACTCGTATTCTTCACTTATATTAGTTGAGTATTCTTCGTTAGTTATTGTTTGCTTCCTAGCTCTTGTTTTTCATGCATCTCTTGCTAGAGTTGTTAGCTTTGTTATATCTTACTCTCATATCTCATTGATTAATTACTTGGAGAGTTTATCTTTAAAATAAGTTGATTGGTGTTTGATTGAGAAAAGAAAATGCTAAATGTGGTAGATGGTATAATTAAATGATACATAATCTTGTAGATCATTAAATTATGTCACTTGAGTCATTGATGTTGTTTTGAGATATTAATTTGCTTAATGGTAAACATAATGGTTTAGTAAAGTGGAATGATTAAATGGTTGGTATAGAGAAACTTGAAAACTGTGCCACACTTAAATTTCCTGTTGACTTCATAATGGTATATTACTTCTATTTGCCTAAAGCAACCGTAATGACTCTTTGTTATGCGCTACGGTCGGGAGGGAAGCCAACGGTGACTTTGTCATTCGCCATGATCCCTTTAGGAGTAATTTTTATTATGACTTGTATGATCATATTTTTATTTGAAATATTTTTACTTGTGAGTTCTAAAACTGCGGTCTTCATGGCAGTTCCACCACCATATTGCTAGCCTCTTCGGTACTTTGCATTGCACTTTCTCACATTGAGAGTTGGTGCATTTTTCGTGGGTACATCCAAACTCGTGTGAGATATCTTGTTCTCCTACACATAAGCCAAATATCTTCCTCAATACATCCATCATACCTACCTACTACAACATTTTCATAGCTGTTCCGAGATATATCGTCATGCAACATCCATCTTACATTACATGACTTGTTGTCATTCATATGCATTTTATGGCACACTCATATTAGTTACCTGTATCATCAATATGTTGTCTTATCATCATTAGTGTGTTGTCATATATCATATATCATATTAGGATGCTTGCCCCTAAAAGTGAAAAGAGCCATGGAGGCCATCGAAAAGAGAAACAGAAAAAGGAAAAAAAATAGAAAAATGAGAAAAGAAAAAAAGAAAAAAAAGGGGGCAACATTACTATTTTTTAGCATACACTTGTGCTCATGTTATAGCACCATATCATTTATAGTCATCACTTGTGATCATGTTATAGCACCGTATTGTTTATGATCATCATTTGTGCTCATGTTTAGCACCTTTACTCCATATGAGAGAGTTTTCATGTCTTAGTTGCATAACTATGTGGGGAACTTTACACTATAGAACTTGGCTTGTATATTCCAATGATGAGCCTCGTCAAAAGTTCTCTAGGTCTTCGTGAGCAAGCAAGTTGGATGCACCCCCACTAGTTACATTGGAGAGCTTTCATATACTTATAGCTCCATGTGCATCTGTTGTGTGGCAATCACTACTCCTTGCATAGATTCTATTGTAAGACTTTCTCTTGTCTAATGATCACTTGCAGCTTTGTGAGCCTTTCTTCCATTGGCCTTCCAAACCTCCGTTAACATTCTCTTAGCCATAACATCCTGGTGCCAGGAACCAACGCTGAACGCTTGCTTGTTTCTTTTGAACAAATAACGTATTGATCTTCTGTGCATATTGATATTGTTTGACTTGATCCTTTCATTAGTTGTCATGTTTGTTGGAAGCATTAGATGATTATATTGTTGTGCTTGAATCTTAAATCATCTCTAATATCTACTTTGCACAGTTGATTGCTATCTAGTACTATATCATTGAAAGCTTTGCTTGCTTCACCTACTTGTTTATTTATTACTCATTTGATATCAATAGAAACTATAGTCGTTATTCATTTGATCTCAGTTTACATGTCTTACATTATTATATGATCAAGATTTTTTTTATCATGTCACTTCAGAAATTATTCTTCTTTTATCGTTCTTGCCTACTCGGAACGAGTAGAACTAATCTTGGGGATGTTGATACGTCTCCAACGTATCCATAATTTCTTATGTTCCATGCTATGTTATATCATGTTATTACATGTTTTATATACATTTTATATAGTTTTATGCATTTTCTGGGACTAACCTATTAACAAGATGCCAAAGTGCCCAGATAGGGCCGTCGATGAGGGTGTGCGAGGTCGGCTACCGCACAGAGCCCCCAAATCATACATATGTAGTTTGCATCGATATTTTTTTGAGTATTCGACTGAACTGTTCTCTGTTCGTGCTTATGAATTGTTCTATGTTCGTGCGATGGGAGAGGAAGAAGAATAATCTGGGTCGTGGGTCGCACTAGCGAAGCGTCAAGTGACCCGTGCGACCCACCAACTTGAGACTTGTAGCCTAGTAAACGAGCCCGATAGAATTGTAGCCCAGTAAACGAGTCGCAATCAGAGCTTCAACAACGCTGCCGCGTGAGAACTGAACAATGACCCTTCCTCCTTTTCATTGCACAGGCTGGTCACAAGATCTGATGTGTGAGTCCAACGTTTACTAGATCTAATACTTTATTTTGCGATTGGGCATGGAGCGATCCGATCCAATGTTGATTCAGCGTGTAGGTTATTTTGCGATTGCATGGGCCAAGATGGAGTAGACGCACCAGGAGGCTCGTATGCCTGAATCAAGGGACGTCTGGATGAACCGACATCTGACAGCACCGCCTTCTCCACTCTACGAATGCCTGCATGAGAGCACTTCTTGCTCACTTTCGTCAAGCTCTACCTCCTATAGATTTTTCTGAATATTCTAATAGAAGTTGTTTTGATTCTTGTCGCACTGTAGCACATCCATCATCTTCTTCCTGTGATACAGGTAGACCATTGAGCAGTACATGGCTCTGTAGTGGGCTTGTGGCTGATCTTTTTCCTAATTGGGATTCTTGTTTCCTAATTTTAAAATTGGTCTTTCGCCCCCTCCCCCAACTTTTTTTTCAAGCTCCGCCACTGCCCTCCTGGTGACAGGACCCTCGATCACTGGAACCGCTTGCTCACCCATCTTCCTCTCTCAGCTTGCTTCTAGCTACTTCACACTATGTTGGACTCACAGCTTTGCGATGTGATGTGAAAGCTCAAACCATGCATGCACTTATTTATACCACGGTGCACGATGAGTTGGCCTCACGCATGGAGATCAAAGTGTGGATCGCTCGCTTGAACTGATCACATGCCGGTCGCAAATTTTAGAAGCTACTATTAATGGTGAGTTTTGTCAATCGTCAGCCAATGTCTACGTTTGAAGTATTACTTCATCGCAACTCTTAGCTAAGATTATTTGGTAGCACAAGGGCAAAACTAGTCCAAGCCAGTAACATGTTATACACATGGGCAAACAAAACGCGGCTTTGCACATGCGAGGAGATTCCTCTAATCAAAAGAGGCAAGCATGAGACTATATCTGGCCATGGGTCGGGCCGGGCTTGGGCTAGGCCTAAAAAGGCCCATGGTAAAAAACAGAGGCCTAGGCCTGGCCCATCTGGTAAAAAGCCCTTAGGGCCTAGGGCGGGCCTCTTCCTTAAAATCGCAATATGCCAAGCCTAATCCCTACTGTTGGGCTCAAAACTCGGCCTAGGCCCAGCCCACACGCAAGCCCGTCGGGTCTAGGCCCTAGATTTTATATCCGGGCCTGAGATGGCCAGGTATACATGAGGCATTGCGTGTCACACCCCAGTTTTTGGCCTGTTGTAATATAGTTATGGGAGGCAAAAATGTGAGCCAACAAAAACTTTCGTAATGTGTTTGTGTGGACCAACATGTTTATGTAATCAAGGTTATCTATGCAATGCAAGTGATGTTTTTATTTCAATCAATTCAAGATTTTTCAGCAGAGAACACATTGGTTTTTCCTTGAGTTTTTCTTGTTTTCTCCCACATTTAAATATGGTGTTTTAAGAGATTTTTGGCCAAATACTTGGATCATGCTTGATCTTAACCTAACAACACCATCTAGCAAGGTGCCATCCAAAAAAACAAAAATGCAAAATAATTTGTGGAATTTTTCTTAAGATTTTTCCTATTAGGGTTTTTCCTAAAACCCTAGCCAACTAGCTGTTTTATCCCTATGATTTCATTTAGCAAAATTATCCAATTATGAAAATTTTGTGCTTAAACATGTTATCTGATGTGTGGACTACAAACCCATAACCTTGGATTAATTTTTGAAGTTTTGGAACCAACCAGTGCATGCATGTTTATACAGCAAGAAAATAAGCAAAGAGGTTAAAAGCAGAAAAAAACAAAGAGTAGCTAAAAGTCCTGCATGTTTCCACCACCTTAAGTATTTTCTAAAAATGATTAAAAATGGGTTTCTGAACCTTTGGAACATGCTTACCAATTCCCAATTGAAATTCCACATTTGGAGTTTATTTTATATTTAAATCATGCTTGGACTTTTCCCTGATTTTAAGCAGTTCAACACAGCAAATTTGGCTAAGTCATTTTTTCTTAATTTCTCTGAACTTAAATTTTTTACAGAACTTGGTTGATCCAAATTATTGCTTGTTGTTAGAAATTTGGGGAGGGACCATGTCCACTCCACTCCCCACTGTGCCACCTCTCTACCCCATGTTATGGTTGCCTATTTGCTGTTTTCGAGAGGGACTGTCCACATGCATTCTTTGTTCTGTTGTAATTCCCACCCCCCACACCCACCCACTCTGAGTGTGTCCCCGGTGTTGGAAATGTGTAGAGTGTGCATCTTCATCGCAGCAATATCATCACGAGAAAGGTTGACTGTCTGTGTCAAGTGGGGAGACTCTTTCTTGCCCCATTAGCCTTTTTGTGGAGCAACCAGCAAAATGGGGGGTGCGTCACAGTTATCTCGCAACTAAAATATATTTCTGTGGCGCACCCACTCAGTGCGCCACAGAAATTTTCAGCATTCTGTGGTGCATCCTTCCTGCTGCACCACAGAAATATTTCAGTGGCGCATGCGGTTTAGAATTATATGCGCCACAAAAAAGATAAACCACGCGCCATAGAATAAATAACAGGAATTTTTGAAAAAAAATCCTGCTGTACAAATATAGGTGTATATATACATGATTTACGAAAATATATATATATATATATATTATAAGTTGACACATATATATTCAACCAGTACATAAATTAGAACAAACATATTACATTCATTCAAGACCGAGAAGTCTTATCACATACATATATAGTAATAAGAGAAGTCTTGTACAAAGTAGTAAGAAACTAAACAAGATAAACGCTAAGCTAGCTAGAAAACGAGTCGCACGAGTAAACTACTCATCGTCGGAGCTGGTGTTAAAGAAGATGTCGGACCACCTGGAGTCATCGGTGTCCCAGTCATCCTTGTTAGCATTCTCAGCGGCCTCCCGACGGCGGCCACGGTCTGCCCTCCTTTGCATTCTTCGGTTCCTGTAAAACTCCAACTCGGCGGCGACGTCGCCCGGGAAGTCCTCCCTCCACTGGCGCATCAGCTCCTTGTCGTTCTCGTCGGTGTCGATCCGCCGCTGCACCTGGCGGTGGCAGCGACGATGTTCGTTGGTGAGGAGGGCCGGCCGTGGCGCGAGGAACTCCGCCTCCGCGATGTCCTGACGGTCCGGGAAGTTTAGCTCGCTTCGCGGGGCCGGAAACGCTAAACGACTGCGTCGTACACGCACACTTCCTCCTCCGGCGTGGGGTACGTCCCGAGCGGGCGGATTTCGGCATAGTAGGTGTCGTTGGGCCGCTCTCGAACACCGCAGAAGCCAGACGAATCGCGACGGCGCAGCGGCATCGTCTACATGCATAAGAGGAGGTTAAGCAGTTAGTACAACAAATTAAAACTTATACACAACAAGATGCAAAGAAATAATATGAACATAAGCGCGTGTCTCATATATTGTGGACACAAATTTAGAGATGGCGTTTCTGAAATCCAGTGAGATGCAGAAAATGTGTATTTGTGCACATCACAGGTTTCAAATACGCCACCTCTGAATCACACAGTGTCACAATGGTTTAATCATCGGCATATCAAAAGAAGGTAAAATGCAAGTTAATTAAAACTCAGTCAAGAAAAATAACAAACAAGGTCTCATATGGAATTGCTTCAGAGATGGTGTGAGCGAACAACGTGGAATGAACACTACGTATATATTCAGACAACATGGTTCACTAACACCTCCCTAAAGATGTAACGTGGAACCATCTAATCATCGACCAAAATTAGTCATCTTAGAAACAAATTTTAGAAATGAAATTCGGTCCAAAGAAAATCTTGCCTCATACTTAGACTGGAAACACACAAATGGTCCGAGACGGAGTAAGTGAGAGCTAGTGGGATGCAGAAAATGTGTATTCCTGTATATCATGGGTCGCATCACACTGAACTCACTTACTCCATCTCGGGATCTCATGTTGTCATCGGCATAACAAAAGATGGTAAAATGCAAGTTAAAGAACACTTAACAAAAACAACAAGGCCTCATAATTAGAAGTGACATGCTTCAGGGATGGAGCTAGCGAGTCAGGTAGGATGCACGAGATCTGTGCACTCATACATATCACAAGGCTCACTTGCCCCACCCCTGAAACCTATATCACAACATTTTAATCATCGACATATCACAAGATGGTAAATGGTACAAAACGTAATATGCAATTAAAAATCACCGAACAAAAACAAGCAAGGTCTCATATGGAATTGATCATTCACATATGAAATTTAGAGACGGCGTCAGCGAACAAAGTGGAATGAATATTGTATATATGTTTAGACAACATGGTTCACTCACACCTCTCTAAATATGCAACGCGCAACCATCTGTTTAATCATCGGCCAAAAGTAAATAACATGCAATTCAAAATAACAATCTTATTTGAACAACATCATAATCATCCCACATTTAGTAACATATTGGTGTTGTTTGCCAAATTTGGGTATGTGGATGGCAGTGTATCACAATAATAATCAATCATGAATTTCCTTCTAGTATTCTTGGTGTTGTTTGCCAAATTTGGGTATGGCAAGATATTGTAACATATTGAACTTGACAATATAAACAATAGCATAGGAGATTACCAAATAGCACCAATATCTGGGATTTCATGAGTGATTTAAACGAGAACATGATACCACGTACCAAATGGCACAAAAACAATATCAATCTTTTCACTCAAAGAGGAGGTTTCTTCAACAAAATTTACCTTCCTACCTTGAAGTGTCCTCTCCGTATGCCATTCAGAATAATTCACCATCATATCATCCAAGAGTTTTGTTGCAGCCCCCAAAGTGATGGACATAAAGGTACCTCCCGCAGCTGAATCCAATAAGTTTCTTGAAGAAAAATTCAGTCCTACATAAAAGGTTTGGATGATCATCCAAGCAGTCAGTCCATGGGTTGGGCAATTCTTTATCATAGATTTCATTCTTTCCCAAGCTTGAGCAACATGTTCATTATCAAGTTGTTTAAAATTCATGATGCTACTTCTTAGAGAAATAATTTTAGCAGGAGGATAGTATTTTCCAATGAAAGCATCTTCACATTTAATGCAAGAATCAATATTATTCTTAGGCAATGAAAGCAACCATTCTCTAGCTCTTCCTGTCAGAGAGAAAGGAAATAATTTCAGTTTTATAATATCACCATCTATATCTTTATATTTTTGCATTTCACATAATTCAACAAAGTTATTTAGATGGGCATCAACATCATCAGAACTAACACCAGAGAATTGCTCTCTCATAACAAGGTTCAATAAAGCAGGTTTAATTTCAAAGAACTCAGCTTTAGATGCAGGTGGAGCAATATGTGTGCATATAAATCATTATTGTTGGTGCTTGTAAAGTCACACAACTTAGTATTTTCAGCGAAACTCATTTTAGCAATTTAAATAACAAACCGAAATAACAAAATTAAAGGAAATAATACTAAACCGAAATAAACAAAGCAACAAAACTGAAAATAAATAGCAAAACCAAAATAAGAAAAGTAATGCAAGTAACTAATTTTTTTGTATTTTTTCTACTAAGCAAGCAAAACAATAATAAAAATAAACTGAGCAAGAAAATAACAAAATAAAAAGATTGGAAGTGCGAGAACTCCCCTCACAGTGAATTAGGCAAGTCATTCATTACATTATTCAACAAGAGTATCGCTATCGTGTAGTGCTACCATCCGAGGTATCACTACTCTATCGCTTGTCAAGATAATCATATCATGGTCATAGTTGATAAGGCTATGACTACCAAGTAGTTGGTTTCTGTTGCGATTTTCAAATCCCCGGTAACGGCGCCAGAAAAATGCTTGATGCACACGGTGGGTGTGTTGTTGGGAGACCCCAAGAGGAAGGTGTGAAGTAGTGCAGCAGCAAGTTTCCCTTGGTATGAAACCAAGGTTATCAAACCAGTAGGAGATGAAGGATTCCCTTGAGGTGTTAAGGCGCCAGAAGAATGATGGTGCTAAGTTGACGTGGAGCCTGCACACAAACAATCAAGATACTTTGCCCCAACTTAACAGTGAGGTTGTCATTCTCACCGGCTTGATGTAACAAAGGATTAAACGTATGTGTGGAAGAAAGAGTGATGTTTGCAGAAAGTAACAGGTTTGCAGTTGTGGTTTTATCAGATTAATGAGAAGGACCGGGGTCCACAGTTCACTTGTGGTGTCTCTCCATAAATAATAATAACATTCATCCATGCGTGGTAAACAAATTACAGCTAGGCAATTGATAGAATAATGATAAGCAACCCAATGCATATATTAATGATATGGTGTCTAGTGTGAGATTCATTCGGGCATTACAACAATATACATAGACCGTTCCAACCGCATCTATGACTAATAATCCATCTTCCGGTAAGCGTCTGCACTCCTTTCAGTATTAAGTTGCATGCAACAGATTATCGCCTTAAGCAAAGTGTGTAAAGTAAGTAAGTAACATTATCCTTAGATAAAGTACTACTGCTTTATCCCTAGTAGCAACAACACATCTACAACCTTAGAGCTTTATGTCACTACTCCAGATTAAATAGAGACATGAACCTACTATCGAGTATAAATACCCCCTCTTGGAGTTACAAGTACCTACTTGGCCAGAGCATATACACGTAACAGAGAGCATGCAAGATCATTAAATAGCACACACATGATATATTATGAAGCAGTAACTTTAGTACTCAATATTTATCGGATCCCAGCAAACACAAGATGGAGAATTACATAAAGATGATCTTGATCATGATAGGCAGCTCACAAGATCTAAACATGATAGCACAAGAGGAGAAATCAACCATCTAGCTACTGCTATGGACCCGTAGTCCAAGGTAGACTACTCACGCATCAGCGCGGAGGCGGTCATGGCGACGTAGAAGCCTCCGGGGACGATTCCCCCTCCCGGCAGGGTGCCGGGGAGCAGTTCTGATCTCTTCCGAAGTGGTGACGGTGCCGGCGGCGGCTTGGGACCCGTGGAGGAAAAAGTGGTTAACCTCAAGCGTTTTTAGGTCAGGGGCATATTTATGGGCGAAAGACCTAGATCGGTGGGCGCCCGAATGCGCCACACCACCTCCCGGCGCGGCAGGCAAGGGAGTCGCGCCAGCAGGCGATGTGGGCCCCTCGGGGCCCGTCTTCGTCTCGTCTTCGGTTCTTCTGGTCGCAAATATTCCAAAAATAAATATTGGTTGACTCGTTTCCAATTTGGTGGATATTTCCTTAAGATCTTTTCTGAAACAAAAAACAGCAGAAAACAGGGAACTGACACTTTGACATCTTGTTAATAGGTTAGTCCCATAAAATGCATAAAACTATATAAAATGCATATAAAACATGTAATAACATGATATAACATAGCATGGAACACATAAAATTATGGATACGTTGGAGACGTATCACCCTCCTCTACTTTTAAATTGTAGTCATTCTATATTTGTTTCACCGCAACATTTATGTTTACTACAATTTCAGCGTGAGTTTGCTGCCTTAGTTTTATTTTATATAAATATATTCAATCAATTATTAGCAATCTATTGCACTAATCGATGGGCGCGGCATCGTGCGCCTACATGATCTAGTCACCTCAATTACCCAGCGATTTACCTCTCGACCGCCCCTCCCCCGTTGTTTTGTCATGTGCGCTCCTGTTATCCAGCGACATGTGTTCACGTTACCCAGCTCGATTAGAGGCCATGCATGGCATGTCTTTGTATCCCCTGTATGGCCTTCCAATACTTGGACTCGTATGTCTAGTTGGGCTGGTACACACAGTCATTCCAGCTTGGTCGTCCCCACTTCGCCCTTCACACTGAAAAATAAAACTCCACGGCTCTTCTCTTCCTCTTCCCCGCCGGTGCGACATGGAAATTCATGGCGACAAATCCTTCCGCGCTGACCTATGACCTCCTCGCCAGAAATGCTCCTAAATTGTCGCATCCTCCCCATCATTCATCACCCACAGATCATCAAGAACCTCCTATGCTTGGTTCAGCTTCCCACCGCCGCCACCTCCATGTTTAAAAGGCTCCCTGTGTTGCCATGGACACCCAACGCTCCTGCCTGCTCGCCTTGCAATCTCAGCGGTCTCAACTCTGCCGCCTCTCCAAAATATCCTTCTTATTATTTTGTATCCCCTCGCTGATTCTGTCAGTTTGTTAGGTTGCGGTAGGCCTTCAAGGCTGCTCCATGTTTTTCCTCCCTTTGATTTGATTGGATTTTCATTGATTCTGCACATTACTATCTTAAGCACCCAGATTCGGTGTATTCAGGTTGGATACTAACTGTCAGTGGCTCAAGGAGTGTATATGCATCTTCTCATTTCATATTTTTCTTACCGGTTGCATTTGTTTGCTCCACTCAAATATCCCATGAATTAGTTAATTTGCATGTCTTTCTTCAGAATGGTGAGACGGAGACGCCCCGATGTCATTTAGGGTAATCCCCGCCCCATTCCGATCCGATGGTGCGCGTAATGCCGGTGGAGGGCGCGTGAAGTTGTGTGTCAAGCTGTTCTCGTGGGATCCGGTCGTTTCTCATGTTTGTTGGCGTGGTTTGCGGGTCTATCTCTTTTGGTATGCCGCTCTCATTTTTTTGGCATGGTTACCGCTCTGATGCACTAGTCTTTTCAATTTTAACATGACGAGTACACACTTATCAATTACAACAATCTCTACTACGATGAGATTTGTTCGGTTGGTGAGCTTTTGGATCGTTATCGTGGTTGTAGTGGTCGCCAGTTGGTCTAGTGACCTATTTGTATTTTTTCTTTTTTGTGTGTGAACTTTTTACTGCTTTTCATGATTATTAATAGAGCGGTGTATTTTTACAACCAAATAAAAGCGAGAGACCGCACTGCCTGTGGCCCTTATACAGTTATACTCCTGGCCTGGATGCGCGTTGCAGCGCGGTGGTCGTGGCCGGCGTGCTAGCTCGTGAACATCGTGTGCGTCAGTGCCTAGCAGCCACCACTCTCGAAAAAATCCGGTGGAGATGGTGCACCGGTGACCGGTGCAGCCCGCCCCAGACAGGCAGACACTACAGTGATAGAACGCCAGCTTGCTTTCGTCATGGGGCTGCTATCGTTAGAATTAACGTACATACAAATTAAGACTCCTACGATGTACTCCTAAAAAATCGTACTCCATAAACGCTCAGCTAGCGCTGATCTGAGATATGTATCCAACTGCTCTCAACGTTCCCTGAACCGTTGACATCATATACATGATTACTCAGGCTTATCTTCACCAATTAATGAATGTCCATAAGCTCTCCTTCCACGCGCTTCATATAGTATGCCATGCCAAATAGTAATCGTCGAGATCAGCTATAAGAATCCGACATCTGCATACCGATCCCGGCGCCTAGACGTGAAACTCACGAAGAGTAAGTAGCACACAAGGCACGCACGCATGCACATGGAGGCTCCGGCGGGCGAAGCTGCAAGCGGTAAGCACATCGTTCTGGTGCACGGCGCATGCACCGGTGGCTGGTCCTGGTACAAGGTGGCCACGCGGCTGCGGTCGGCCGGCCACCGCGTCAGCGCGCCGGACCTCGCGGCGTCGGGCGTCGACCCCAGGCCGCTGCGCGAGGTGCCGACGTTCCTCGACTACACCAGGCCGCTGCTCGACCTCCTGGAGTCCCTCCCGGCCGGGGAGAAGGTGGTCCTCGTCGGACACAGCCTCGGTGGCGTGAACATCGCGCTGGCATCCGAGATGTTCCCGGAGAAGGTCGCCGCCGCCGTTTTCGTCTCCGCCTTCATGCCGGACGACAAGTCGCCGCCGTCGTACGTGCTTGAGAAGGTAAATACAGAATGGCATTATCGTGCTTGATATATAAGGTTCTCCATGATTATCATGTACCAGTTGTATTTCTTGACTACCTGTACGTAGTGAATGATTGCTAAAGTTTCTCCTCAAAATAGTTCGTGGAGGGGAGGTACCTGGACTGGATGGACACGGAGATGAAGCCTCAAGATCCTGAGGGCAAGCTGCCGATTAGCATGCTCTTCGGTCCGATGGTCACACGAGCAAACTTCTTCCAGCTGTGCTCGCCGGAGGTACGTAGTGTCGCTTTGTTATCTCCTGTACATGTCTAATCAATCTACGTTCTTCCTTCTGATCTGTATACACTGAGATTGGCCAAAGAGAAAGTTATGGAAATTCTGTGATGCAGACGAAATAAACCGTTGCGTGGAATCGTATTGCAGGACTTCACGCTAGGAATGTCCCTGATGAGAGTCGGTTCGATGTTCGTGGACGACCTGAGACTGCAGAAGCCGTACACCGAAGCTCGATACGGGTCGGTGCGTAAGGTGTTCATAGTCTTGAAGGACGACCGCGCCATCGTCGAAGGCTTCCAGCGGTGGATGATAGAGAACTACCCCGTCGATGAGGTTAAGGAAATAGACGGCGCAGACCACATGGCGCTCTTCTCGACGCCGACCAAGCTCTCACGCTGCCTCGCAGACATCGCGGAAACGTATGCTTCATGATTACGTTGCTGCTGATCTCTATCTGTTTAGCATCATCATTTACTTACCGACATTTGTGATTTGTGAGAGCAACTGCTTCTGTCTTACTCCATCACACCCCCGGTACGGGTGTTTTGTCCCATCCATTATGTTTCTGGGTCTTTTACTGCAATCAAGTTCAGAAAGATGTTGCTTCAACGTCAAGGTGTGATTTTCGTCGTTTAATAATGAAGATAAATGTCCTCATGGTGTACCTTGTGGCTGTTTAATAATGAAGATAATGTATAGGATGTCTGCATCGACACATAACATAATCGTTGTCAACTCGTTGTCTATGCATTATCATGGATATGGGCATATGGCACGTGCAAATTTCCATTTCTCAGCACCCACTGCATGTTATCTGTTAGCCGCTTATATGGTACTCCCTCCGTTTGAAATTATATATCTAGGCATCTACATTCACTTTTAGCCAAATACAATCATTTAATTTAGAACGGAGAGAATAATAGCAAGTGGTCAACTGGCTTCGTGGTTGCCAAGACAAAGTCAACCGTGATCTTGTATTTTCAATCGTGCATCTCGTTTCCTTCGTGAGGGTGTCATGTCGCCCCTGCCATCTTTGGCTCTTTGCCATCTTCGGCATTTCTGTTAATGCCTGAGCGGCAATATCTCTAAAGCAGTACAACTCGAGATGTTCGCCCCTGTCTGATTGACGCTACAAGAACTAGTAGAAATGCATAAGATGATTCAGAGTCAACACATTTATTGAATACTTTATCGAAACTCCGCAAGCAATAAAACTCAAAAAGTTAGTAGTTCGCCGAGTGATTTTTGGGCAAAACAAAAGGAAAACCGAACATTTTGTATAAAAATAATGATTTATTATTTCATAGTACTATTAAAAATAATAATCATAAAAGTAGTAAAAAATATATGGAGTAGCACTTTGGATATAGAAGAGTCAGACCAATAGGACAAGTCAACACAATTGTTTCTTGAATTTGGCACTGAATTTGCTTTGTGTTATGTAATTTGGGAATTTCGGGATTACCCGAACTCGAACCCCACTTGTTGGGTAGCAGAAAAAAAGGGAAAAATTCGGGTGTCATTTTCTCAAACCCGAAATATATTATTACCAAGGTTTTAAATAGCGCAACCTTTTAAAAAACGCTATGAATGAAATAGCGCAACCTTTATAAAATAGCGTGTCACAAAACATTGTTCAGCTTTCAGCATATAGCAACAGAAATGACAAATTTCAGGAGTTAAAAGTCAAAAACTAAGGCTAAACATTGTTCAGCTAACAAAGAATGGTCCAGATATAGGCATATATAGCATTGTTCAGAGTTCAATAGTTCATACATCCGAGGAGGCGACGGCGACCCGAGGAGGCGATGGCGACCAGCGGAGGTGATGGGGCGAGCAGAGGAGGCGGCAAGAGGCGGCCGACCGTGGCTGGAGGAGACGGGCGAGGGCGACGCACCGGCGGCCGCCGCTGCCGCTCGGTAGGTTTGGTCGGGCGAGGGAGTTAGGGTTCGCTCGGTCAAGAGCGAGGGCTACAACGATGTGGTTAGGATTACTGGGCCGGAAAGCCCAAAAGAATAGTGGGCTGATGTTAAATTCTTCTGAAAATACAGCGCCACGTCGAAAAAAATAGTAGCGATACGCGCTATAGCGTAAAATTGACGTATTTAGCGCGAATAGCGTCGTAGCGAGCAAAATATGCATAGCGTTATGTTTAGTTCTCAAATATGCTATTAGCGCGCTATAGCGATGTTTTAGCGCGCTATTTTTTCCTTAATTATTACCGAATTACACGTCCCGAAATTTCGGGAAACCCCGAATTCCCAGCCTGACCTCCATGTTCGTTATTTACCAGACACGGGCTTAAAAGATATATTAAGCAAATCTGAAATTTAATGGGCTAGGCCCAAATATTTCGAACACCATTCGGCCTAGTCGGCCAAATAAGAAAAGCTCGGTCCATTACGCTGAAAAGTAGAAATGGTCGGTGCATCGGTCGGCGAAAGATGGCGTCGACCGGATACATTTCCCGTCGCCGAAAGGCGAAAGGAACGGCCGACTAGCGATTAGTGGTCAGCCTTTATATGAGATCAGTGTTGCTTAGCTCATCCTGACTCGGACAATTATGGGTCTAATTCACATATACCATCTGTTTCCTACGTTGAGTAAAAATAATTCCTTGCGCCGCTTACTTCCGTGTCTCTCTCTGCTCTTCTACTGAAGCCCCTTTACCTTCCTCGTGCTATGTCCTTCCGTCCGTGGCTTCCACGCAGTGTGGGAGTGCGCGTGCGATCTACGCGACTTAACTAAAGGCAAAGTTATGCAGCAGCAGTTCATCCAACAACAGAAAATCGTTTATCCCAAGTGTACAGCAACGCGCAAACGCCGCCGAGTCTACAAATAGCCTGCCCGAACACCGCCGCGTCTACAAATACTCCGTTCCATCTGCAGCGCCTAGAACACGAGAGCCGATCGAGCCGAGTGAGCGGGTAGCTAAAGAGAACCATGGACGGGCAGGGGAAGGAGGGTGGCGGTGCGGGCAGCGAGTACGATGTGGTGGCCAGGGCCTTCGTGGACTACTACTACCAGACGTTCGACTCGAACCGGGCCGCCCTCGCCGCGCTCTACGGCAGCACCTCCATGCTCTCCTTCGAGGGCGACCGCGTCGCCGGCGCCCAGGAGATCGGCCTGAAGCTGGCCCAGCTGCCCTTCGAGCAGTGCCGGCACTCCATCAGCACCGTCGACTGCCAGCCCACCCCGTCCTTCCCGGGCGGCATCCTCGTCTTCGTCAGCGGCAACCTCCAGCTCGGCGGCGAGGAGCACCACCTCAGGTTCAGCCAGGTATAGTTCTATGGTCAGTCACTCGTGCACACTCACACTACTTGTTCTTGCATTCTGATCTTGGGTTTTCATCCAGCTGGATCGGAGTATGATTTTACCTTTGCTGGGTGCAGATGTTTCAGCTGGTGCCCAACGCGCAGGGAAGCTTCTTCGTGCAGAACGACATATTCCGGCTCAACTACGGGTAGCGTGCGGTTGCCGAAAGGATGTGGATGCTCGGATGCTTTGGTCCCGTATCGACGCGATCGAGGCGATTGCTTTCTCTCTTGCCTTTTGTCGCTTCATTTAATTTCTGTACATTGCCTTCATGTGGCATCCTGAATAAAGTTGGTCATGCCCGTGGTGGTCACTGTGCGTCAAACTGAATTTCCACTATTCCACTATGTTGTCATAAGAGCCAATTCCATCTTCGACCGCACTGCCTCTACATTTATTGTGAGAACAAGCATTATAGATTCTCTCTTGTATAGAAGATGTTATTTGATCTTGATGTCAAATGTTTTAATAGGAGAATGCGAGGATAACAAAATAGGTTCAGGCATATTTTCAAAACTTATACAACCTCTGCTTAACTAAATGCACATGATCACAATAATAATATACTACTCCGATCACGCTAGTCTTTTGGATTGAGTTAGGACTGAGGCTTTATTTGGCAGTGGGCTCCGAAAAACTGGCTCGTACCTGACGGGTTGGGCCGGACCGTTATTCGCTTCGAGGAACAAATACTACCTATATTCCATAATTTTGTGATGGTTTTATTGTTTTAGTTGGAACCATACTAATAATTGAAACAGAGAGAGAGAGTACAAGGCAACAAGATCAAAAGTCTTAAAGTTGAGTCATATAAATAACAATCATGAATTTTTTTATGGTAGGATAATTGATGTTGTATGAGTGTGACATTTAATTCTCCATTTCTCTCCCGCGGGACTGTTTTGCCTATGTGCTCTTCTATAAATTTTTAGAAGACTTTGGACTTGATACTTTATATAACATTCCAAAAACTAATAGATAATAAGTAAAGTAAATTGTTTACATGTTTTGAGTCAGCTGGGTTAGGCTCGACCTTGGCATTTCTAGTCGAGCTTTTTAAACCGTAATGAATATAAAAAGGTAACCGTACTAGTTGACGGGCCGAGCTACATGGAACCAGGAACAAATCACTTCAGACGAAAAAGTCCATATATAATTGCTACGGGCGCGGGATCCCTACCGGCGGCAAATAGGAGCATCCAATTTTTTTTGTTTGAGCTCTTGTAAGACTGGTATGGTTGCAGACTTGCAGCCCGGCCCTTTCTCTGAACCTTGGGCTGCCAATTGTAGGGTCGTCCTCGCAGAAAGCACCGTTCTCCAACAAATTCGAGCAAAATCAACAAAGTACTCCAAGGTTGCTAGGCTATCCAGACAATAACTTCGTGCATATATTGACCCACCGTCCCATTTCTATTCATTTGTAGGACGATAATCGACATGGATCGGAAACATGCCTTGAATACGCTATTGTTCGTCGCCACACTTGCTTGCTACGCCTTCATCCTCCCAAACCCCGCCACTCTGAACCTCTGCACGACGTCGCCGGACCTGACCTCGTGCCACGCCATCGTGGCCGACGCCGTCCTAGCATCTCCACACGCCCACCCGAGCCGGCCTGCACAAGTCTTCCGTGCAATTGTCGGCAGGTCACTCGACCAGCATGACGCGGCCGCCGCGGCGGTGACCGGCATCCACCGGCGTAACAGCGACCCAAGGCAGCGCCCGGCTCTCGCGGACTGTGTCCAGCTGATGGAACTCGCGCGCGACCGTCTCGCGGACGCGGCGGACACCACCGTCCCGGCGGCGCACGAATACGCGCGCACGTGGCTCAGCGCGGTGCTCACCGATCACGAGACGTGCCTGGACGGCTTCGGCCACGAGCCGCTGTACGAGTCGGTGGGCGCGCTCCTGGAGCCACTCATGTCCCTCGCGAGCGCGTCGCTCGCCGTGCTCAACGCCGTCGCCAACAACGACAACCCTCGAGACGTGCTCGGCGATGTAGCTGACAAGTTTCCACCGTGGGTGCCGGCGAGAGACCGTGCGATCCTACAAGGAGAGCATGCCATTCAGGCGGACGCGGTAGTTGCCACGGACGGGAGTGGCAAGTACAAGACGGTGAAGGAGGCGGTGGACGCGGCCCCCGACGGCGGCAAGCACCGGTACGTGATCTACGTCAAGAAGGGCGTGTACAAGGAGAACGTCGAGGTGGGAAAGAAGAAGCGCGACCTGATGATCGTCGGTGACGGCATGGACGCCACGGTGATCACAGGCAGCCGCAACGTGGTCGACGGCGCTACCACTTTCAACTCGGCCACCCTAGGTGAGAATGAGATGCTTCTTCTTGCTCTGTCCTTTTCTCTTCTGCTGCTTTAATTTGTGTCTTTCCGAGATTCGTACTGATTTCCCCATCCATAGGCACAAACCGCACCTTAAGTAGGGGTGAAGTAGGACCGTTTGAAATCCTGTATTCTTTTCTACGCCGCGTTCTAGTGGCAAAGTAGGGGTGAATCGATTTCACCGACGAACAACATAATTTGGGAAAGTGCTCCATCCGGTTCTAAATGTAATAGTATGTTTTAGCTTATCGAAATTCATATCTAGACAACTTTAGTGTGCATGTTCACCATTTATGTCTCTATTATCTAGACCACACTTGAAGTAGCTAAACCATCTTATATTCAGTAACCGAGAGAGAGAGTAAATGTAAATTTAGGAGAATGGCGTATTAGTTGTTGGTTGTAAACCAGCCACCGTTTATCATATGCCTGCTTGCTCGAGTTTGAGAGTTAGTGCTTGCTTACGGGTTTGTACACACCAATTTTTTTCTAAATATCTGACTGGTGGTGTGTCTAAACTTCAGTGATATTGTTTTTTTAATAAGAGTGTATGGTACATGTTCTTGGAGACACTCCTATAGTAATAGGTAAGTAAAAGGAAAATAATCAAGCTGCTAGTGATAGGCGTGCCATACAGTTTTTTTGAATTTTAAACCACACTTTAAAAAGCTAGCAAGCCGCCTCATTAAAAACCCTCCAGTCCCAGCTGGTACCCTGGAGGGAAAAGAGCGCGTCTGGTACTTGCTGCTTCAACCACAGTCGATCGTTACATCGTTTACCAGCAAAGGGAGAATAATATCTGGGGGTACATCACACCACAGAGTCGGTGGATTATCCCTCCCAAATCTAGCTAACTCATGAGCTACAAGGTTAGACTCCCTATTACAGAACGAAACTGTGATTTTACCAAAATCCTGTGCTAGATCACGACATTCTTCTACAATCGGGCCAAACACAGAATGTAAATTTGCATCAGAGTTGAAAGCCTCCACCAAAGACTCACAGTCAGATCGGACAACTAAGTTGTGACAGGCTAGCCGTTTAGCCATTTGGAGACCCTCTCGCAAAGCAATTGCCTCCGCTAGCTCCGCATCAAAAACATTAGACAATTGCTTGCAAGAAGCACCTAAAAAGGATCCATCATCATCTCTAGCAACAGCACCCACTGCGCCAGTATGTCCAACTTGTGAATAAGAAGCATCTATATTCAGAACTTGGACGCCCAGAGGTGGTTTAGTCCAAGAACCTTGCTTTTTAGGAAGAGTTCCTTTCTTATTCGCCCTTGCAAAATTCATTGCCAATGCTTGTATAGATAGAGCTGTCTTTTTAGCATCTGTCACCGGTTCATTATGAACAATCTGTCGCCTTTGCCACCATAAGTACCAGCAAGCGACCGCAAAAATGTCAGTTAACAAGACAGGCTCCATATAATTCTTTTCCAGCTTGTCGTCACACAGTACAGCTTCAATCATGGCAGATCCAGACTTATCAACCATCCGGGCTTGGTTTATGATTTCATGCATACCAAGTTCCCGCCAGATTTCTATAGTCCGGCCGCAATCAAAGAGCAAGTGCCTAATATCTTCCGCCCCTTCTTTACAGATATCACACTGACCACTGTACCTCATATGGCGATTAGCCAAAATACAGTAACATGGAATCGAGCCATTCATGCATCGCCAAATGAAGATTTTCACTTTAGCTGGTACCCGTAGAGACCACAGACCTTTCCAAACCGGGTTCTGGTACGCATTGCTTTGGCTATTCTGAATTTTATGCCCGTATTGAGATTCCCACTCAACGTCAATACGGGCATACAGTTAGCGTGAACTAATGCCAATACCCGGAAAAGAGACGACAGTAAGGGATGTAGATCACGATCACAGTGAAACCGTTTCGCGCGGCGACGCGGCCCGTGCAGTTTTTTCCGCGCGTCTGTTTTTTTCTCTCTCTGCTGAACAGATTTTCAAACCTCACCGTAACTCCGTTTTCAGTGATTCGAATTTCTAAAACTTTGTCTCGACAAGATCTACCCGTTGGTACCAGTTTTGTTTTATTTGAAAACATTTTATTTCACTGTTATTTTTCAAACGCGTTGTTTATCGTTCCGCGCTTTGGCCGTTTTTCGAGTTTTCGACACGCAACGACGTCGAGACTTTCCGGAGCATTTGGAACCGTCTTCTAAGCCAAGCTAACCCCTTGCTATGATCTGTCCCGCAATGTTTGATTGTCTATTTGAAGGAGATATGCCCTAGAGGCAATTACTAAAGTGTATTCTTTATCATATCTCGTTTGTTCATAACAGGTCCCTAGTAGCCTCTACTAAGACTAGTTTCGTTGCACGATTGATGATCGAGGTTTCCCGGTCATGGGGCATGGCGCCGGTCGGCAATGGGAGTCATATCGTTGGAGAACGATGTGATGGACATACCCAGATTTGGAGAACATAGTCATTACGCCTTTGACCGTGAGATCAACTCTTATTGTTATTCCTGGAAGATACTTTGATCGCACCAAACGTCGTATCTTATTTAGTATGACAATAACGGTGATACTTTTGGGTATCGGAAAGGAATAGTTGAGACGAGGGGTCAAGAGCGGGATTTGCCAGTCCGCATAGCAGGATAGATACTTTCGGGTCCACTCGGTGAGATCATGTCTAATGAGCTTGCAAGCATGTGACTAGGTCACGGAGACATGAGATCATGAACGAGTAGAAGATAGCGTTGTCGGTAACGAGGTCGGGATTACGTATGGAGATATCTATGGAATGACGCTCGGACGTGCTAAGTATCGCTATGGCAAAAGGTCTAAGACTTTACGTTCAGGTTTGATAGATGAAAGTCATTCGTTATATCACAGGGATTAATTCATGGGGTCCAGGCCTACGAGTTAGTCGTTGATCATAGAGGAATCTTGGTCATACCTGTTATTATATCGAACCGCTAGGGTAACACACTTAAGGGGTTTCGACAAGACAACCGGAAAGGAAAGAGATCACCGGGAACGTCCCGGGAGGGGTCCGATGGAGATCGGGCAGCGCCGAAAGAGTTTTCGGAGCTAGGAAAAATTATATATATTATGTTTGATATTAATTAGTATAATTAATATGCAAATATGATTTTATATATTTATTTTCGAATTTATTTAGGCTGATTTCCCTAAATGGGCCTTCTGGTCGAAAGAAGGACCAAGAGGGGAAAAATCCCTAGGGGATTCGATGGGGGCCAGGAGGGGCCGACCCAAGTGGGCCAAGGGCCCATTAGGGGGGCCGGCGCACCCTCCAGTGCCGCACCAGGCATGTGGGATTAGTCCCACATTGCCTGGCTGGCAAGGTTGAACGGGAATCCGGCACCTATAGGGGGGGGGGGGGGGTGAATAGGTGCTATTACAAATTTTAGGTCTTTTCAAATTTAGGCTCAACACAAAGGTAAATTCTCTAGATATGCAACTACGGTGAATTTACCTAAATGATAATCTAAGCAAAGACAAGATAAACAAGCTAACAAGATAAGCAAGTAAGGGAGCAAAGATAAAGGGAACCGAGTGAAGCACGCGGAGACGAAGATGTAATCCCGAGTTCCACCCAAGGGTGTACGTCTCGTTTGGAGAGGTGTGCGCTACCACAACAGGTTAGCCGCAACGCCACAAAGGCTCACCTTCTTCTCCGATGAACTCAACCACAAAGGTTTCGAGTCCACCTTCCACTATTGATCCCCTTTTAGGGCGGAGATCGAATCTCTTACAAACGCTTGAGGCACACACCCACAACTGAATTGGGGGCTCCCAAGAAGACCACAAAAGGTCAAGGACTCGAGTCCTCCACAATGCGGTTGGCGTGAAGGAGCAGGTTGCAGAGAGGGGTAACCACGTTGTCGTTGTTGCCACCACTCGGTGCAATGTTCTCACGCAGGATGCGCACAAGGACATCATATAGAGGAAGCAAGTCACGAGAGTTCCCAGGGGTGGCTCCCACACCATATAAGTGTGCAGTTTCCTTCTTGTTAAGCTTGTAGGGGGTGTGCATGCGAAAGCCTTGGGGATTGTCACCATCAAAGCTGTAGCCCAGTACCTTGGCAAACTCCTCGAAGTTGGACTCACAGTATGATTCCCCAGTCATCCACTTCATAGTCTTCTTCGAGTCACCCTTGATCACTAGGGTGGCGAAGAACTGCATCACTAGCTGGGCGTTGTAGGGACAATGGGTGAGCACCAACCTCTCCAAACCCATGGTCTTGACAATGTGGATAGCCTCAGCAAATGCAGCTTTCTTCTGCAGAGATGCAAAATCAAACGGGTGCATGGGTCGAATGGGCTTCGACAGAGAGAGATAGAGATCCACGAATATGTGCTCCTGTGCTTGGCACCAATAGCTGCGATCAGCGAGAGAGTTGTCTCTTGCGCTGAGGTACCAGTCCCCCTGTCTCAGCTGAGAGTAATCCACTGAATTCATCTTGGAGTAGTCCTGACGTTGGGGACTAGGGGCATTCTTCCTCTTCTTGGATGAAGGCTTGCTGACCACAGCTTTCTTCTGCCTTTGAGTTGCAGGACCCTTTCCCTTGTTGACTGGTTGCTTGTGGACAGGTGCTCTACCTGTGTTCCTTGATGCCCCTGCGGACGGACTCCCACCTGAACCTGTGAATTTGAGCATAGAGGGTAGCATAAGGTAAGTGCACACAAGTCAGTAGATAATACACACATTAGATAGGCATTTGATGAATCATATGTAGTTAAACATGAGTTAATCTTAAAACTGCAGTGTTTGACTCGGAAATTCCGGTTCAGACATGACCGGAAATTCCGGGGGACCGGAAATTCCGAGTCAGTCTGAGTCGGAAATTCCGAGTCAGACAGAAACTGCAGATCTGAGATTGACTCGGTCTAAAACTAGATCGATCCAACACAATGCGAAACTAATGTATGTAGAGGGCAGGGAATAGTCCTAGGAACAATCTCTACCAAGCAACATTGAAACAAATAACTCCACATCAAGATCCAAGTGCAAGCACATAAGGAAGAAGAAAAGTGAAGTTACCCTCATCCATTGAGGCCATTGCTTGGAGGAGTGAGTTCCCGGGGCGGAGGAGGAGCAGATCCGGCCGAGAAAGAGGTTCCCCGGCGGTCGGAGTGCTCCGGAGGGACCTTAGGGCAGCAGGGGCGGCGGCTGGAGGAGAGGGAGGTCGGGGGTGGAAGAAGGGCACTAATGAGCCCTTCACCCCGAGCCTACCCTTATATTTCTGGACAAACCGCCAGACCGGATATTCCGAGTGTAACTTACACCGGATATTCCGAGTCACCGGATATTCCGGTTCAAAATGAACCGGATATTCCGACCTGCTGAACCAAAATCCCAGTTTTCAAATGGATGACTTGTGTGCAATAGAGAGAAATGTTTTCAGGGGTAAGTAGGCTTGGGATAGATTTCCAAACTGATATTGGTACACCATACTCAACTCACAACAACCAAATCGAAACAAAAAGAGCCAAGTTGAGTAGGTTTCCCACATGCATGAATAGGAGGGCAAATAGCAACAATAAGCTCCAAATAAAATCAACTCTTCAAGGAGAAGAGGTCGGTGGCCGAGGCCACCATGTAGGAGTGTATGGCATGTTACTGCGAAGATGTATCTTGGGTACATAACCAATACTCGTCGTTTTAGCTCATTAGTCATAAGAATGAATATAGAGATAAAAGAACACTTGCTATCGGCATAATGGGGGGAGGGATGGTCCAATGTATTAGGACCGCACTCCCTCTATTTCCATGCCTACATCTAAACTAGATAAGATGCAATTACGCCCTAGGTGAGTGTGCAAGCGATCAAGCTAAGGACCTCGAATCAATGATATTTAGCTCATTCCTCAAAAAGCAAAACCTTCCTTCCTCAAGGGGCTTCGTGAAGATATCCGCCAATTGATCCCTTGTGCCCACATATGATAAGTCAATGTCTCCTCGGGCCACATGATCTCTTATGAAATGATGGTGGATCTCAATATGCTTGGTTCTTGAATGTTGCACCGGGTTGTAGGCAATCTTGATGGCACTTTCGTTGTCACATAGAAGAGGCACTTTGTCGCAATCGACTCCGTACTCCTTTAAAGTTTGCCTCATCCATAGCAACTGAGTGCAACAACTTGCGGCGGCAACATACTCGGCTTCGGCGGTGGAGATAGATATACAATTTTGCTTCTTAGAAGACCAACTCACCAAGGACCTCCCAATAAATTGACAAGCGCCGGAGGTTGACTTCCTATCATCATGATCTCCCGCCGAATCGGAATCCGTGTACCCACATAATGAGAAATTTGCATCCTTGGGGTACCACAATCCATAAGTTGGGGTATAAGCTAAATATCTAAAGATTCTCTTGACCGCCACATCATGGCTTTATTTAGGAGCCGCTTGATATCTTGCACACACTCCTACGGCTAGCACTATATCCGGTCTAGATGCACAAAGGTAGAGGAGAGATCCAATCATGGAGCGGTATACCTTTTGATCCACATCCTTACCCTTCGGGTTGAGCTCAAGGTGGCATTTGGTTTGCATTGGAGTAGAGGCACCCTTGAGATCAAGCAACTCGTACTTCTTGAGCATGTCTTGAATGTACTTTGCTTGGTTGATGAACGTTCCTTCCCTCAATTGTTTGATCTCAAATCCGAGGAAGAACTTCATCTCGCCCATCATAGACATCTCAAACCTGTCAGTCATAAGCTTAGAGAATTCTTCGTTAAATGCTTTGTTAGTCGATCCAAATATAATGTCATCCACATATAATTGACAAATGAAAAGCTCTCCATTAACTTTCTTAGTGAAAAGTGTGGTGTCGATTTCCCCAACTTGGAATCCACGGTCTACAAGTAGTTCTCTAAGGTGCTCGTACCACGCTCGTGGGGCTTGTTTAAGGCCATAGAGTGCCTTATCCAACTTGTAGACATGGTTCGGATACTTGAGGTCCTCGAACCCCGGTGGTTGCTTAACATAAACAAGTTCATTTAGTGGACCATTTAGAAAAGCGGATTTAACATCCATTTGTTGCAACTTAAAGTTATGATGAGAGGCATAGGCAAGAAGAATACGGATTGACTCAAGTCGAGCCACGGGCGCATAGGTTTCTCCAAAGTCAATGCCTTCAATTTAGGAGTAACCTTGAGCCACCAATCTTGCCTTGTTCCTCACCACCATGCCATGTTCATCTTGCTTGTTCTTGAATATCCACTTGGTGCCGATAACATTGCGGCAATCTTTGGGTCTTTCCACCAACTTCCACACTTTGTTGCGCTCGAAGTTGTTGAGCTCTTCATGCATAGCATCAAGCCAATCTTTATCTTCAAGAGCTTCAAAGACCTTCTTAGGTTCCACAATGGAGATGTGAGCTTGATGTTCACTAAAGCTTGCGAGTTGTCTTCGGGTAGAGACCTTGCTTCTCACATCACCAAGCACCTTTTCTAGAGATAGAGCTCTTAATTCTTGTGAGGTACCAACCCTATTCAAGCGACGGATCTGAAAGGATCGGTATGACACCTAGAGGGGGGGTGAATAGGTGCTAATTCAAATTTTAGTTCTTTTTCAAATTAGGCTTGACACAAAAGGTAAATTCACTAGATATGCAACTAAGGTGAATTACCTATATGACAAGCTAGCAACTAAGCAAGATATAATAAGGCGATAAATAAGCATAGAAGTAACCGAAGTGAAAGCACGAGACGACAAGGATGTATTCCCGAGTTCCTCCCTAAAAGGGAGTACGTCTCGTTGGAGAGGTGTGAACCAACACAATGGTTCAACGGCCACAAAAGCCTCACCCTAATCTCCGGTGAACCGCACCACAAAGGTTTGGTCCACTTTCCACTATCGGAATCCTTCGAGGCGGAATCCGGAGCCTTTACAACAACGATTCGGGGCACGACCCACAAAGGGCTTGGGGGCTCCCGAACAGCTACAATCTGTCACAAAGACAAAAGGTAAGTACAACAATGGGCTAGGTTTCCTAGTGGAAACCCTAGCAAGTGTTCCCTCAAATGAATGAGGGGGAAATGAAGAACGGTTCGGTGAAGATGTAGATCGGGGCCTTCTCCTTCAATCCTCCAAAGATCAACGAGTTTGGATGGGGGGATTGGGAGATCTTGGGATTCTTGGCTTGCAACAATGGAGCTCCTCCTTTTTTAGGTCAAGCACTTTTCTGGAGGAAGGAGGAGGGGTATTTATACCCCTCCAAATATGTAGCCGTTGCAGCCAAACCCCAGGCCGGAAACTCCGGCCCTAGTGGCCGGAAACTCCGGCCAGGGGCGGAAACTCCGGCCTAGGGAGGCCGGAAACTCCGGGGGCCACCAGGGGCTGAACACCAGATCTTCAATCTGAACTTGGACATCTTCGAGATACACGAGGCCGGAAACTTTGGCCTGGGGCGGAAACTCCGGTCCATGGGACCGGAAACTCCGCCCCCCACCAGGGGCTGAGCACAACTTCGGCAACTGAGCATCGGAGAAGATTCCGGTCCACAGGGACCGGAAACTTCAGGCAGGGGCGGAAACTCCGGCCCCCTGGATCGGAAACTCCGGCCCCAACCAGGGGCTGAGCACACTTTCAGTGCTGTCTCTTTTTCTCCTCTTTTGGTGCTGATGCATCTGAGAAGAGTTCGTAGATTATCCTGCATTACTTAACACCAACTTAATACATCCACATGTTGTTAACTAACACACAAAACACAGAGATCATAGAAATGTTCTTTCAATCTCCCACTTTTTGGTGTTAGATGACAACATATGGATTTGCAATAACAGTAATTTCACTAACATGTAATGATAGCTGAAAGAGCTCCCCCTAGATGTGTGCATCAGGAAAATTTTGCTTTGGAATGCACGTGCACACATATAGAGGCAAATTCGAACAACAAATTGCAAGTACGAAAGGTAGGCAATACATTTCACAAATAAGACATACCTTGTGCACAAAACTGAAGATATTAACCCCATATAACCAAGGCACAATAGTAGTCTCAACCACATAATATAAGAAATCCACATGACTTACACACACATAGTTCATGTCAAAGAGAAGGCAAATGAGTTCGAAATTCAAATAACATAACAAGGACACAAGGGCAATAAAATGATAGAGGCACATGCTTGTGTCCCAACCCATGCAAATCCCGGAGAGAACCTAATAGAACTACTTCTCCCCCTTTGGCACCGAGACACCAAAAAGGGGAAAAGAGCATAACTAACGGGCCCAAGAAGATCACTCGGTATCTTCATCCATGTCGTCATCTCCTTCGTTGTCGTAGTCTTCATCGGAGAGGTTCATGGGAGCCTTGCCGTGGTTGTGAGACGATGTAGGAAAGGAGGTCACATCCGAATAATCAGCCCAAGGAAAGACATCCTGATTCCATTGCTCAATAGGGACCGTGTCAGACGAAGATGAGGAAATGATGGGAATGCCAGCTTCATCTTCTTCCGGAGGAGGAGTAACATTTCCATTGTTCATTTTGCGCATCTCCTTGATCATCAAGTTTTGGTTGCTCAAAATGTGTTTCTCTCTCACATAAGACCCATGATTCTCCTTGTGAATAGCAACATCCATGCATTACAGTTTCCTCTTCCACCAAGAGAGCTTGCTAAATTCTGCGTTGACCTTGGCCTTCCCTTGAAGACTAGTGGGGGGATCGGCATTCTTGCTTCTCCTCTTAGGTAAGGGAGCGTCCTCTTCATCACTAGTTTGGGGAGGAGGTGCATGAGAGGATGAAGCTTGCTTTGTGTGCTTGGAGAGAATATGGAGAGTACCCTTGGCATGCTTGATGAAGGTAGATCGATCAAGTGTGGGCACTTTGGAGAGAATGAGCTTCATCACATAGGGAGCATAGAGTGGATTCTTGTGCTCGAAAATGGCCCAATGCATCTCGCACTTAATGAAATCCATCACATCCACCTCTTGGCCACGGCACTCCGGACCGGCTTGAAGGACCCTGTAAGCATGGTATAGTAGGTTGACAAGACCTCCTCGAATAGCATCCACATTCCCGGCTTGAGGAGCAAGGTTGAGCCGAACCATGCGGAGGAAGATGTTGAAGGTGGGAAGGAGGTCTTGATTAGAGCCCACAGAAGAAGCAACGGAGTAAAGAGGGCGCAAACGGCTCTTGTTATATGCAGTCCCTTCCACATGCATCCTCATCCCAACTGGAGTGGTGGCCCCCTTGATGTCATAGCATAGAGCTGTCGCAAACTCCACAAAGTTGGAGGTGCACTTGTGAGGTCCAGTCATCCAGGTCATAGTGACATCCTCATCGTTGTCAAACACTACCGTGGCAAAGAACTGCTGCACAAGCTGAATATCATAATCCTGCTGAGTGTAAGAGATGAGCTTTTCCAGACCAAGCTTCCTAGCAATCCAAACAGCCTCCCGAAAGTATGCTTTCTTGTTCAGCGCCTCAAGATCCAGAATCTTCTGTTCACAGACTGCGTGCTTCTCAATCCGGGCATAAAACTCCTGCATAATCAGCTGCTGCTCCCTCCTTGGGAAATTGGGGTCGGTGGTGTTGGGAGGCAAGTCATAGAACTGTTGTGACCTCATACGACGGAACTCTAGCTTCCCCATACCCAGAACGGTGGTCAAAGAGTCAAAATGGGCTTGCTCGGCCTCTTCTTCATTATCAAAACCACCAAGTTCAGCTTGTCTAGTGGCCTCCTCATCAATAGTGCTCTGCTGTCTCATGCGGCCACTGCTGCTATCAAATATAAGTTTGTCCCTTGTTTGAGCTCTTTCTTTTCTTGAAGCAAGGAGCGGATTCCGAGTGACCACCTTTTTCCTCTGACCTGTGAAACAGAGAGTACAAGGATAGCATGGAGATAAGGTTGCATGTCCAAGAAAGCCAAAAGGAGAAAATTAAAAGTGTCAGAATTTCTCTCAGACATGAGCTAGACCGGAGTTTCCGGCCACAGGGGCGGATATTCCGGTCCACACCGGAGATTCCGGTGCATGAGGGACCGGAGTTTCCGCCCTGTGGCAGGAAAACTAAAATCCAGTTCAAATCTAAGGAAAAATTGAGCACAACTAATTTTCTAGAGATTGAAATGCCACCACTAGGGTTCTACACCAAGCAGCACAGGCAGAACTTCTCTCAAAACAAGATCTAGAGTGAAATCCTAGAGAGAGAGAAGAAAAACCTTTACCCGACATGGTGGAGGTCAAATGCGAGGGAGAAGGATCCCTAGCACTTGTACGGAGGAGGGGCCGGTGGCACGGCGGATTCCGGCGGCGGGGAGCGGCCGGAGGGGTCCTCGGAGGCGGCGGCGGCGGCTGGGAGAGGTGTGGGGGTCGGGGGTGTGTGGGGAGTTGTGGGACAACTCCTCACCCCGATCCCCTTTGAAGATCCCAGCGAAACTGCCCAGACCGGAGTTTCCGGCCCTAGACACCGGAGTCTCCGGCCTTGGCCAGAGATTCCGGTTCTAGGGGCGGAAACTTCAGTCAGACCGGAGTCTCCGGCCTGGAAGGCCGGAGTTTCCGGTCCCACCGACTCCAAATTCCAGGTTTTTATGTGTTTTGGATATGCAAAAGGCAAGAGGAGCAGGTTTTAAGATGAGGTAGGCCTGGGATAAGACAAATGGTCACTGGAGATGGTACCATGCACTCAAGTTTGGTAAGAAACAACAAAAGCGACATTAAGAAGCAACGCTTGAGTGCATTTTCCATAAGAGCAAGAATGAAAACAAAGAAAACAAGATAACACCACAAGAGTATCAATTCTTCACAAAGAAGAAGTTGGTGGCCAAGGCCACCATGTATGAGATTATGAGGTGTGATACCGCGAAGATATATCTTGGGTTCACCGCCATTACTCAACATTTAGGCTCACAATTCATAAGAATGACCAAAATGAGACGAAAACAATTCTTACTATTGGCATAATGGGGGGAGGAGAAGTCCAATAGATTAGGACAACACTCCCCCTATGTCCATGCCTACACCTAGACCAAAATAGAAAGTTGAGATAGAGGTGTGCATTCAAGGTAGTCAACCAATGCTCCTAGAATCCACGATATTTAGCTCATGCCTCAAAAAGGTGAACCGTGCTTCGTCAAGTGGCTTGGTGAACATATCGGCAAGTTGAATCTTCGTTGGAATATAACCAAGCTCAATGTCATCCCGGTTGATGTGATCTCGAATAAAATGATAGCGAATCTCAATATGCTTCGTTCTTGAGTGCTCCACGGGGTTGTGACCAATCTTGATAGCACTTTCATTGTCACATAAAAGAGGCACTTTGTCACAAAGGACACCGTATTCCTTTAAAGTTTGCCTCATCCAAAGTAATTGAGTGCAAGCACTAGCGGCCGCCACATACTCGACTTCGGTGGTAGATAAGGATATGCAATTTTGCTTCTTGGAGGACCAACTCACCAAAGATTTCCCAAGGAATTGACATGCACCGGAAGTAGACTTCCTATCATCCTTGCAACCGGCCCAATCCGAATCCGTGTAACCGGCAAGAGAGAAGTTGGACCCCCTAGGATACCACAAACCAAACCTTGGGGTATAAACCAAATATCGGAAGATTCGATTCACCGCTATCAAGTGACTTTCTTTAGGAGCCGCTTGATACCTTGCACACACTCCTACACTCAACACAATATCGGGTCTAGATGCACAAACATAAAGCAAAGAACCAATCATAGAGCGATAGAGTTTTTGATCGACATCTTTACCCTTTGGACTAAGTTCAAGATGGCATTTGGTGTCCATAGGAAACCTCTTCTCTTTTGCATCTTGCATCTTGAACCTCTTGAGCATGTCTTGGATGTATTTGGCTTGAGAGATGAAAGTCCCTCCACTTAATTGCTTGATTTCAAAACCAAGAAAGAATTTCAACTCTCCCATCATGGACATCTCGAACCTATCCGTCATAAGCTTTGAA
Source organism: Poa annua (assembly GCA_026929855.1). Lineage (NCBI taxonomy): Eukaryota > Viridiplantae > Streptophyta > Magnoliopsida > Poales > Poaceae > Poa > Poa annua. The sequence continues at coordinate 114,881,780 of CM049428.1, read as the reverse complement.
AATTCATCATTGAAAGCTTTGTTAGATGAGCCAAAGATAATATCATCAACATAAAGTTGACATATGAAAAGCTCCCCTTTTACCCTCTTTGTGAAGAGGGTGGGATCGATTTGCCCCACTTCAAAGCCACGGTCTAGCAATAGCTCTCTTAGGTGCTCATACCAAGCTCGAGGTGCTTGTTTGAGACCATAGAGGGCCTTATCAAGCTTGTAGACATGGTTTGGGAAGTGTGGATCCTCAAATCCCGGTGGTTGCTTTACATATACCAACTCCTTTAAGGGACCATTAAGAAATGCACTCTTCACATCCATTTGTTGCAACTTAAAATTAAAACGAGATGCATAGGCAAGTAGGATACGGATGGACTCAAGACGAGCCACGGGAGCATAGGTCTCTCCAAAATCAATGCCTTCAACTTGAGAGTACCCTTGAGCTACCAATCTCGCCTTGTTCCTTACAACCATTCCATGCTCATCTTGCTTGTTCTTGAATATCCACTTGGTGCCAATAACATTGCGGCAATCCTTTGGCTTTTCTACTAGATTCCATACTTTGTTGCGCTTGAAGTTGTTGAGTTCTTCATGCATGGCTTCCAACCAATCCGGATCTTCAAGTGCTTCAAACACCTTCTTTGGTTCAATCATAGAGATATGAGCTTGATGTTCACTAAAGCTTGCCAATTGACTTCTTGTGGAAACCTTGCGAGATACATCACCAATGATGGCTTCAAGCTAGTGACACTTGATTTCCAAATTTCTCTTGACTCTTTCTTGACGACGGGTTTCGATATCCCCATTGTTGCGTGGGATTTCGGCTTGATCACCTAGATCATTTGAGTCCCCGTCTTGACCGTCTTGATGAGCATTGCCATCTTGTTGCACATTTTCAATGATGGGAGAAGATGGATGCTCTTGCTCTTGATCTTGACTAGGATTGAGAATAGGAGTTCTTGAATCTTGTGAGACCTCTTGGTCAACTTGAGGAGGAGCTTGATCTTGTTCTTGGATAGGTGTCTCATTTGCTTCCAAAGAGGGTGCCACTTCAACTTGTGATGATGGAATCTCCACTTGAGTGTGAAAGGATCGGTATGACACCTAGAGGGGGGGTGAATAGGTGCTAATTCAATCTTAGTTCTTTTTCAAATTAGGCTTGACACAAAAGGTAAATTCACTAGAAATGCAACTAAGGTGAATTTCCTATATGACAAGCTAGCAACTAAGCAAGATATAATAAGGCAATAAACAAGGATAGAAGTAACCGAAGTGAAGACACGAGACGACAAGGATGTATTCCCGAGTTCCTCCCTTGAATGGAGTACGTCTCGTTGGAGAGGTGTGAACCAACACAATGGTTCAACGGCCACAAAGGCCTCACCCTAATCTCCTGTGAACCGCACCACAAAGGTTTGGTCCACTTCCACTATCGGAATCCTTCAAGGCGGAATCCGGAGCCTTTACAACAACGATTCGGGGCACGACCCACAAAGGGCTTGGGGGCTCCCGAACAGCTACAATCTGTCACAAAGACAATAGGTAAGTACAACAATGGGCTAGGTTTCCTAGTGGAAGCCCTAGCAAGTGTTCCCTCAAATGAATGAGGGGGAAATGAAGAACGGCTCGGTGAAGATGTAGATCGGGGCCTTCTTCTTCAATCCTCCAAAGATCAACGAGTTTGGATGGGGGGATTGGGAGATCTTGGGATTCTTGGCTTGCAACAATGGAGCTCCTCCTTTTCTAGGTCAAGCACTTTTCTGGAGGAAGGAGGAGGGGTATTTATACCCCTCCAAAGATGTAACCGTTGCAGCCAAAACCCAGGCCGGAAACTCCGGCCAGGGCGGAAACTCCGGCCTAGGGAGGCCGGAAACTCCGGGGGGCACCAGGGGCTGAACACCAGATCCTCAATCTGAACATGGACATCTTCGAGATACACGAGGCCGGAAACTTTGGCCTGGGGCGGAAAATCCGGTCCATGGGACCGGAAACTCCGCCCCTCACCAGGGGCTGAGCACAACTTCGGCAACCGAGCAACGGAGAAGATTCCGGTCCTCAGGGACCGGAAACTTCAGACAGGGCCGGAAACTCCGGCCCCCTAGACCGGAAACTCCGGCCCCCACCAGGGGCTGAGCACACTTTTAGTGCTGTCTCTTTTTCTCCTCTTTTGGTGCTGATGCATCTGAAGAGTTCCTAGATTATCCTGCATTACTTAACACCAACTTAATACATCCACATGTTGTTAACTAACACACAAAACACAGAGATCATAGAAATGTTCTTTCAATCTCCCCCTTTTTGGTGTTAGATGACAACATATGGATTTGCAATAACAGATAGCTGAAGGAGCTCCCCCTAGATGTGTGCATCAAGAATATTTGCTTTGGAATGCACGTGCACACATATAGAGGCAATACATTTCACAAATAAGACATAGTATAGTATGGGTTGAGTGTTAGGAGATAAACCATACCTTGTGCATAAAACTGAAGATATTAACCCCATATAATCAAGGCACAATAGTAGTCTCAACCACATAATATAAGAAATCCAAATGTCTTACACACACATAGTTCATGACAAAGAGAAGGCAAATGAGTTCGAAATTCAAATAACATAACAAGGACACAAGCGCAATAAAATGATAGAGGCACATGCTTGTGTCCCAACCCATGCAAATCCCGGAGAGAACCTAATAGAACTACTTCTCCCCCTTTGGCACCGAGACACCAAAAAGGGGAAAAGAGCATAACTAACGGGCCCAAGAAGATCACTCGGTGTCTTCATCCATGTCGTCATCTCCTTCGTTGTCGTAGTCCTCATCGGAGAGGTTCATGGGAGCCTTGCCGTGGTTGTGAGACGAGGTAGGAAAGGAGGTCACATCCGAAAAATCAGCCCAAGGAAAGACATCCTGATTCCATTGCTCAAGAGGGACCGTGTCAGACGAAGATGAGGAAATGATGGGAATGCCAGCTTCATCTTCTTCCGGAGGAGGAGTAACATTTCCATTGTTCATTTTGCGCATCTCCTTGATCATCAAATTTTGGTTGCTCAAAATGTGTTTCTCTCTCACATATGACCCATGATTCTCCTTGTGAATGGCAACATCCATGCATAGCAGTTTCCTCTTCCACCAAGAGAGCTTGCGAAATTCTGCGTTTACCTTGGCCTTCCCTTGAAGACTAGTGGGGGGATCGGCATTCTTACTTCTCCTCTTAGGTAAGGGAACGTCCTCTTCATCACTAGTTTGTGGAGGAGGTGCATGAGAGGATGAAGCTTGCTTTGTGTGCTTGGAGAGAATATGGAGAGTACCCTTGGCATGCTTGATGAAGGTAGAGCGATCAAGTGTGGGCACTTTGGAGAGAATGAGCTTCATCACATAGGGAGCATAGAGTGGATTCTTGTGCTCGAAAATGGCCCAATGCATCTCGCACTTAATGAAATCCATGACATCCACCTCTTGGCCACGGCACTCCGGAGCGGCTTGAAGGACCCTGTAAGCATGGTAGAGTAGGTTGACAAGGCCTCCTCGAATAGCATCCACATTCCCGGCTTGAGGAGCAAGGTTGAGCCGAACCATGCGGAGGAAGATGTTGAAGGTGGGAAGGAGGTCTTGATTAGAGCCCACAGAAGAAGCAACGGAGTAAAGAGGACGCAAACGGCTCTTGTTATATGCAGTCCCTTCCACATGCATCCTCAGCCCAACTGGAGTAGTGGCCCCCTTGAATTCATAGCCCAGAGCTGTCGCAAACTCCACAAAGTTGGAGGTGCACCTGATAGGTCCAGTCATCCACGTCATAGTGACATCCTCATCGTTGTCAAACACCACCGTGGCAAAGAACTGCTGCACAAGCTGAATATCATAATCCTGCTGAGTGAAAGAGATGAGCTTTTCCAGACCAAGCTTCCTAGCAATCCAAACAGCCTCTCGAAAGTATGCTTTCTTGTTCAGCGCCTCAAGATCCAGAATCTTCTGTTCACAGACTACGTGCTTCTCAATCCGAGCATAAATCTCCTGCCTGGAATCTCCGGCCTGGAAGGCCGGAGTTTCCGGCCCCACCGACTCCAAATCCCAGGTTTTAATGTGTTTTGGACATGCAAAGGCAAGAGGAGCAGTTTTTAAGATGAGGTAGGCCTGGGATAAGACAAATGGTCACTGGAGATGGTACCATGCACTCAAGTTTGGTAAGAAACAACAAAAGCGACATTAAGAAGCAATGCTTGAGTGCATTTTCCATAAGAGCAAGAATGAAACAAAGAAAACAAGATAACACCACAAGAGTATCAATTCTTCACAACGAAGAAGTTGGTGGCCAAGGCCACCATGTATGAGATTATGTGGTGTGATACCGTGAAGATATATCTTGGGTTCACCGCCATTACTCAACATTTAAGCTCGCAATTCATAAGAATGAACAAAAGGAGACGAAAACAATTCGTACTATTGGCATAATGGGGGGAGGGAGAGTCCAATGGATTAGGACCGCACTCCCCCTATGTCCATGCCTACACCTAGACCAAAATAGAAAGCTGAGATAGAGGTGTGCATGCAAGGTAGTCAACCAATGCTCCTAGAATCCACGATATTTAGCTCATGCCTCAAAAAGGTGAACCGTGCTTCGTCAAGTGGCTTGGTGAACATATCGGCAAGTTGAATCTTCGTTGGAATATAACCAAGCTCAATATCACCCCGGTTGATGTGATCTCGAATAAAATGATAGCGAATCTCAATATGCTTCGTTCTTGAGTGCTCCACGGGGTTGTGACCAATCTTGATAGCACTTTCATTGTCACATAAAAGAGGCACTTTGTCACAAAGGACACCGTATTCCTTTAAAGTTTTCCTCATCCAAAGTAATTGAGTGCAAGCACTAGCGGCCGCCACATACTCGGCTTCGGTGGTAGATAAGGATATGCAATTTTTCTTCTTGGAGGACCAACTCACCAAAGATTTCCCAAGGAATTGACATGCACCGGAAGTAGACTTCCTATCATCCTTGCAACCGGCCCAATCCGAATCCGTGTAACCGGCAAGAGAGAAGTTGGACCCCCTAGGATACCACAAACCAAACCTTGGGGTATAAACCAAATATCGGAAGATTCGATTCACCGCTATCAAGTGACTTTCTTTAGGAGCCGCTTGATACCTTGCACACACTCCTACACTCAACACAATATCGGGTCTAGATGCACAAAGATAAAGCAAAGAACCAATCATAGAGCGATAGAGTTTTTGATCGACATCTTTACCCTTTGGACTAAGTTCAAGATGGCATTTGGTGTCCATAGGAAACCTCTTCTCTTTTGCATCTTGCATCTTGAACCTCTTGAGCATGTCTTGGATGTATTTGGCTTGAGAGATGAAAGTCCCTCCACTTAATTGCTTGATTTCAAAACCAAGAAAGAATTTCAACTCTCCCATCATAGACATCTCGAACCTATCCGTCATAAGCTTTGAAAATTCATCATTGAAAGCTTTGTTAGATGAGCCAAAGATAATATCATCAACATAAAGTTGACATATGAAGAGCTCCCCTTTTACCCTCTTTGTGAAGAGAGTGGGATCGATTTGCCCCACTTCAAAGCCACGGTCTAGCAATAGCTCTCTTAGGTGCTCATACCAAGCTCGAGGTGCTTGTTTGAGACCATAGAGGGCCTTATCGAGCTTGTAGACATGGTTTGGTAAGTGTGGGTCCTCAAATCCCGGAGGTTGCTTTACATATACCAACTCCTTTAAGGGACCATTAAGGAATGCACTCTTCACATCCATTTGTTGCAACTTAAAATTAAAATGAGATGCATAGGCAAGTAGGATACGGATGGACTCAAGACGAGCCACGGGAGCATAGGTCTCTCCAAAATCAATGCCTTCAACTTGAGAGTACCCTTGAGCTACCAATCTCGCCTTGTTCCTTACAACCAATCCATGCTCATCTTGCTTGTTCTTGAATATCCACTTGGTGCCAATAACATTGCGGCAATCCTTTGGCTTTTCTACTAGATCCCATACTTTGTTGCGCTTGAAGTTGTTGAGTTCTTCATGCATGGCTTCCAACCAATCCGGATCTTCAAGTGCTTCAAACACCTTCTTTGGTTCAATCATAGAGATATGAGCTTGATGTTCACTAAATCTTGCCAATTGACTTCTTGTGGAAACCTTGCGAGATACATCACCAATGATGGCTTCAAGCTTGTGACACTTGATTTCCAAGTTTCTCTTGACTCTTTCTTTACGACGGGTTTCGATATCCCCATTGATGCGTGGGATTTCGGCTTGATCACCTAGATCATTTGAGTCCCCGTCTTGACGGTCTTGATGAGCATTGCCATCTTGTTGCACATTTTCAATGATGGGAGAAGATGGATGCTCTTGCTCTTGATCTTGACTAGGGTTGAGAATAGGAGTTCTTGAATCTTGTGAGACCTCTTGGTCAACTTGAGGAGGAACTTGATCTTGTTCTTGGATAGGTGTCTCATTTTCTTCCATAGAGGGTGCCACTTCAACTTGTGATGATGGAATCTCCACTTGAGTGGAGCTTGTACTTCCTTGAGGAGTCTCATGATGAATCTCGATGGGGCGATGAAATCCAACACCCATCCTTTGTATTGCATCTTGAGGTTCCTCGTTATCTACATCACAAACATGAAATTGCGCCACTTGGGAGCCGTCATTCTCATCAAACCTCACACTACAAGATTCTACAACTCTCCCTAAGGATTTGTCATAGACTGTATAAGTGTGAGAGTTTGCACCATACCCAACAAGAACACCTTCTAAGGCTTTAACTTCAAACTTAGAAAGATGTACACCTTTGATTTTGTAGAAACACTTACAACCAAAGACTCGATAGTAGGAGATGTTGGGCTTGTTGCCGGTAAGCATTTCATATGGAGTTTCCTTCTTCCCTTTGCGAAAGAATAACCGGTTGGAGGAGTGACACGCCGTGGAGATAGCTTCGTCCCACAAGAAGAGTGGAGACTTAAATTCCGCCAACATGGACCTAGCCATATCCATAAGAGTCCGGTTCTTCCTCTCGGCTACACCGTTTTGTTGAGGAGTATAAGCGGCGGAGTATTGATGTCGAATTCCCTCGTCGCTAAGAAACTCATTTAGGGTGTAGTTCTTGAACTCGGAGCCATTGTCACTCCTAATGGCCAATATGGGAAGATTGTGTTGACGTTGAACTTCATTGGAGAAATCGAAGATGGTTTGTTGAGTTTCATCCTTCGTCTTGAAGAAGAAAACCCAAGTGAATCTTGAAAAGTCATCGACAATCACCAAACAATATTTCTTCCCACCAAGACTAGGTTGAGGTACGGCACCAAAAAGATCAACATGAAGAAGTTCCAATACCCTTGATGATGAGATGATGGTCTTGCTTGGGTGGGGAGAATCATGCATCTTTCCTTCAACACAAGCCCTACAAAGACGATCTCTAGAAAAAGAAACATTCTCATTTAGTCCAAGAATGTGGCCACCCTTGTGAAGACTTTATAAAGTTCTCATATTGACATGGGACAAGCGGCGATGCCACAACCACCCCACGTCGGCCTTTCCGAATAGGCATATTGCTTGAGTGTTGGTTGACCCCGAAAAGTCTACCACAAACAACTCATTTTCAACATGCCCAACGAACATGACCTTTAGAGTCTTGCTCCTCAAGAGTACCACCATATCAAGAGTAAAATAGACATCAAAGTTCATCTTATTAAGAGCATGAACGGACATAAGATTGTAACCTAGAGACTCAACAAGCATGACATTTACAAGGGTGATATCCCTTGCAACTACCACCTTGCCAAGACTCTTTACCTCGGCTTTGGACTTGTCACCATAAGAGACGGTTGAGTGATTTAAATTTGGTCTCAACTCCGTCATGATCTCCTTGCTTCCGGTCATATGACTAGTGCATCCACTATCAATCACCCATTTAGATCCACCGGAAGCATAGTCCTACAAGAAATCATTTCTTGCATTTAGGTACCCATTTTTCAATGGGTCCCTTTCGGTTAGCAACAAGGGTCTTAGGAACCCAAATAGAATAGTCAATGTAACCATCATAAGGACCAACATATTTTGCATAAACATCGCCATAATAATCAACATAAAGAATGTAGTTGGGATTGTTATGCCCCGCAAAGTCACTACGAGTGGTCTTGCCCCTAGTGGCATTACCACTCGCAATGTTAGTCTTAGCTTGTGCCGGCTTGGTCTTGTTCTCCTTGGTGTTGCTCACCTTCTTCTTTGCCTCGGCGACATACCCAAGACCTTCCTTTCTTTTGTGTGGTTTTAGCTCAAACAAATAAGTAAAACCCTTATCGTTACCTTTAGGAATAGAGGTCTTAGCATGATCCACCTTTAACCTAGCATTTTCTTCAATGACATTTTCATGAGCACGAGGAAGAATGGTTATGCTAGTTGAGCAAGTTTTAGAGAGTTGAGTTTGGAGTTGCTCATGTGACTTCACAAGGATGGAGTGGGTCGTTTTCAAGACCTTGTGAGCTTTATCAAGCTTCTCCATATCCTCAAGAAGTATAGCATTTGCAACCCCAAGTTCAACTTTCTCCTTTTTAATCACTTTATATTTGGCAAAAACATGATCTCTATCCTTAATGATACCTCGGTGACATGAGCCATGAGGCAACGAGCGGTGTTGATGGAGAGGTTCTCATTGGGGGATTCAAAGAGAGATGATGATGAAGTGGAGACAATAGCCAATGCGGCTACCTCTTTGTTAGGTGCATCTTCATCTTCGGAATCACTTGTGGCATATTCCTCTTGTGCCACCAACACAATTATCGGTGCCTTCTTGAAGAAGGGCTTTCTTGGTCTTGCGGGCTTCTTTTGAATCAACTTGGAGTGATCCTTTGGGATAAGCTTTCCACCATTTTGCTCACGGTTCTCATAAGGGCACTCTCTTATGTAGTGGTTCTTGTCATGACAATTGTAGCATGTCTTTGTCCTTGAGGCAAGATCTTTCTTGCCACTTGTGTTGTTATCTCGATCAACACGAGCTTTAGCACTAGCCGGGTCATTCCAGAACACTCTTGTGGCAAGTGCAATGTGACCATTGAGGGCTTGCTCAAGATCATGTGGAGCAATGTTGCCAGGACAAGCTTCAACTTCATCATTGGCATCTAGGCAAGTCACCTTAGCCTTCAAGGCAAGAGAGGGACCTTGTCTCATTCCCATGGCCCTAGCACGGTTATCTTCGGCATTCTTGGTGGCAACCTTGGAGGCTTGAACTTCTTGCATAACTTCATGGGAAGACAATTGAAGGTAGTTGTATCTTCCTTGAATAGACTTCAACTCCATTGGCTCCGAGGGCAAGAGAGCATTCTCATACTTCCTCTTGACCCAAGCATCATCAACATATGTTGCTCCCACATCATAAAAGGCTTTGGCAAGAGTCTTGAGTCTACCATACATCTCTTCATGGGTCTCGTTGTCAAGCATGTAGAAACCTTCGGCGGCATTGCTCAAAGATTCATATCTATTTCTCTTCATGCTTTCATTTCCAAGGAAGGCACGCTCAAGACAATCCCAAGCTTCTTTGGCGGTGGTGGCATGTAGAACATGATGCTTGTCGTTGTCGCTCAAGGAGAGTTCAATCATATGGAGAGCGGAAGCGTTTAGTTGCTTTTCGGCGAACTCTCTCTTGGTCATGTTGCTTGGATCCTCCACTATGTATCCTTCTTCAATAATCCTCCAAAGCTCGATGGAGGCATTGTTGACATGAGATTTCATTGAGCGTTGCCAACTAGCAAAAGCTAATGCATTAAGCTTAGGTGGGGGACCTAAAGGGTTTATGCGGGTAGTGATAATTGGATCGGGAGAGTACCATCCCCGAACGGCATGATACTCTTCCTTTTCCTCATGCAAGTTGGGAGATGACTTAGGCTTATCATTTGCTTTCACCTCCTTCTCTTTTTGCTCTTTATCCTCCTTGGGTCCACCCTCATCGGAGTTAGAAGCCTTTTCAAGCGGGATGATATCCGAGGGCTTGTTGTTAATGAGTTTATTGAGCAAGTCACGAAACTCATTAAACCTAGCATCCATGGAAGATGTCAAAGTTTTTTCCAAAGCTTTGATATCGGCCATGGATGCCGCGGTAGCTTGGTCCTTTTTAAGGGACTCATTAGCCTCGGCAAGCCTTGCGGTCTCATCCTCACTTTGTGTCATACTTCTCTTAGGCGGTTAAACCCGAAAAGAGAGCCTTAGCTCTGATACCAATTGAAAGGATCGGTATGACACCTAGAGGGGGGGGGGGTGATAGGTGCTAATTCAAATTTTAGTTCTTTTTCAAATTAGGCTTGACACAAAAGGTAAATTCACTAGATATGCAACTAAGGTGAATTACCTATATGACAAGCTAGCAACTAAGCAAGATATAATAAGGCGATAAATAAGGATAGAAGTAACCGAAGTGAAAGCACGAGACGACAAGGATGTATTCCCGAGTTCCTCCCTAAAAGGGAGTACGTCTCGTTGGAGAGGTGTGAACCAACACAATGGTTCAACGGCCACAAAGGCCTCACCCTAATCTCCGGTGAACCGCACCACAAAGGTTTGGTCCACTTTCCACTATCGGAATCCTTCGAGGCGGAATCCGGAGCCTTTACAACAACGATTCGGGGCACGACCCACAAAGGGCTTGGGGGCTCCCGAACAGCTACAATATGTCACAAAGACAAAAGGTAAGTACAACAATGGGCTAGGTTTCCTAGTGGAAGCCCTAGCAAGTGTTCCCTCAAATGAATGAGGGGAAAATTAAGAACGGCTCGGTGAAGATGTAGATCGGGGCCTTCTCCTTCAATCCTCCAAAGATCAACGAGTTTGGATGGGGGGATTGGGAGATCTTGGGATTCTTGGCTTGCAACAATGGAGCTCCTCCTTTTTTAGGTCAAGCACTTTTCTGGAGGAAGGAGGAGGGGTATTTATACCCCTCCAAAGATGTATCCGTTGCAGCCAAACCCCAGGCCGGAAACTCCGGCCAGGGGCGGAAACTCCGGCCTAGGGAGGCCAGAAACTCCGGGGGGCACCAGGGGCTGAACACCAGATCCTCAATCTGAACATGGACATCTTCGAGATACACGAGGCCGGAAACTTTGGCCTGGGGCGGAAACTCCGGTCCATGGGACCGGAAACTCCGCCCCTCACCAGGGGCTGAGCACAACTTCGGCAACCGAGCAACGGAGAAGATTCCGGTCCTCAGGGACCGGAAACTTCAGACAGGGCCGGAAACTCCGGCCCCCTGGACCGGAAACTCCGGCCCCCACCAGGGGCTGAGCACACTTTCAGTGCTGTCTCTTTTTCTCCTCTTTTGGTGCTGATGCATCTGAAGAGTTCCTAGATTATCCTGCATTACTTAACACCAACTTAATACATCCACATGTTGTTAACTAACACACAAAACACAGAGATCATAGAAATGTTCTTTGGCCAGGGCCGGAGACTCCGGTGTCTAGGGCCGGAAACTCCGGTCTGGGCAGTTTCGCTGGGATCTTCAAAGGGGATCGAGGTGAGGAGTTGTTCCACAACTCCCCACACACCCCCGACCCCCACTCCTCCCCCAGCCGCCGCCGCCTCCAAGGACCACTCCGGCCGCTCCCCGCCGCCGGAATCCGCCGTGCCACCGGCCCCTCCTCCGTTCAAGTGCTAGGGATCCTTCTCCCTCGCATTTAACCTCCACCATGTCGGGTAAAGGCTTTCTTCTCTCTCTCTCTAGGTTTTCACTCTAGATCTTGTTTTGAGAGAAGTTCTGCCTGTGCTGCATGGTGTAGAACCCTAGTGTTGGCAGAGTGGAGCTTGTACTTCCTTGAGGAGGCTCATGATGAATCTCGATGGGGCGATGGAATCCAACACCCATTCTTTGTATTGCATCTTGAGGTTCCTCGTTATCTACATCACAAACATGAAATTGCGCCACTTGGGAGCCGTCATTCTCATCAAACCTCACACTACAAGATTCTACAACTCTCCCTAAGGATTTGTCATAGACTCTATAAGTGTGAGAGTTCGCACCATACCCAACAAGAACACCTTCTAAGGCTTTAACTTCAAACTTAGAAAGATGTACACCTTTGATTTTGTAGAAACACTTACAACCAAAGACTCGATAGTAGGAGATGTTGGGCTTGTTGCCGGTAAGCATTTCATATGGAGTTTCCTTCTTCCCTTTGCGAAAGAATAACCGGTTGGAGGAGTGACACGCCGTGGAGATAGCTTCGGCCCACAAGAAGAGTGGAGACTTAAACTCCGCCAACATGGACCTAGCCATATCCATAAGAGTCCGGTTCTTCCTCTCGGCTACACCGTTTTGTTGAGGAGTATATGCGGCGGAGTATTGATGTCGAATTCCCTCGTCGCTAAGAAACTCATTTAGGGTGTAGTTCTTGAACTCGGAGCCATTGTCACTTCTAATGGCCAATATGGGAAGATTGTGTTGACGTTGAACTTCATTGGAGAAATCGATGATGGTTTGTTGAGTTTCATCCTTCGTCTTGAAGAAGAAAACCCAAGTGAATCTTGACTAGTCATCGACAATCACCAAACAATATTTCTTCCCACCAAGGCTAGGTTGAGGTACGGCCCCAAAAAGATCAACATGAAGAAGTTCCAATACCCTTGATGATGAGATGATGGTCTTGCTTGGGTGGGGAGAATCATGCATCTTTCCTTCAACACAAGCCCTACAAAGACGATCTCTAGAAAAAGAAACATTCTCATTTAGTCCAAGAATGTGGCCACCCTTGTGGAGACTTTGCAAAGTTCTCATATTAACATGGGACAAGCGGCGATGCCACAACCACCCCACGCCGGCCTTTCCGAATAGGCATATTGCTTGAGTGTTGGTTGACCCCGAAAAGTCTACCACAAACAACTCATTTTCAACATGCCCAACGAACATGACCTTTAGAGTCTTGCTCCTCAAGAGTACCACCATATCAAGAGTAAAATGGACATCAAAGTGCATCTTATTAAGAGCACGAACGGACATAAAATTGTAACCTAGAGACTCAACAAGCATGACATTTACAAGGGTGATATCCCTTGCAACTACCACCTTGCCAAGACTCTTTACCTCGGCTTTGGACTTGTCACCATAAGAGACGGTTGAGTGATTTAAATTTGGTCGCAACTCCGTCATGATCTCCTTGCTTCCGGTCATATGACTTGTGCATCCACTATCAATCACCCATTTAGATCCACCGGAAGCATAGTCCTACAAGAAATCATTTCTTGCATTTAGGTACCCATTTCTCAATGGGTCCCTTTCGGTTAGCAACAAGGGTCTTAGGAACCCAAATAGAATAGTCAATGTAACCATCATAAGGACCAACATATTTTGCATAAACATCACCATAATAATCAACATAAAGAATGTAGTTGGGATTGTTATGCCCCGCAAAGTCACTACGAGTGGTCTTGCCCCTAGTGGCATTACCACTCGCAATGTTAGTCTTAGCTTGTGCGGGCTTGGTATTGTTCTCCTTGTTGTTGCTCACCTTCTTCTTTGCCTCGGCCACATACCCAAGACCTTCCTTTCCTTTGTGTGGTTTTAACTCAAACAAATAAGAAAAACCCTTATTGTTACCTTTAGGAATAGAGGTCTTAGCATGATCCACCTTTAACCTAGCATTTTCTTCAATGACATTTTCATGAACACGAGGAAGAATGGTTATGCTAGTTGAGCAAGTTTTAGAGAGTTGAGTTTGGAGTTGCTGATGTGACTTAACAAGGATGGAGTGGGTCGTTTTCAAGACCTTGTGAGCTTTATCAAGCTTCTCCATATCCTCAAGAAGTATAGCATTTGCAACCCCAAGTTCAACTTTCTCCTTTTTAATCACTTTATATTTGGCAAAAACATGATCTCTATCCTTAATGATACCTCGGTGACATGAGCCATGAGGCAACGAGCGGTGTTGATGGAGAGGTTCTCATTGGGGGATTCAAAGAGAGATGATGATGAAGTGGAGACAATAGCCAATGCGGCTACCTCTTTGTTAGGTGCATCTTCATCTTCGGAATCACTTGTGGCATATTCCTCTTGTGCCACCAACACAATTATCGGTGCCTTCTTGAAGAAGGGCTTTCTTGGTCTTGCGGGCTTCTTTTGAATCAACTTGGAGTGATCCTTTGGGATAAGCTTTCCACCATTTTGCTCACGGTTCTCATAAGGGCACTCTCTTATGTAGTGGTTCTTGTCATGACAGTTGTAGCATGTCTTTGTCCTTGAGGCAAGATCTTTCTTGCCACTTGTGTTGTTATCTCGATCAACACGAGCTTTAGCACTAGCCGGGTCATTCCAGAACACTCTTGTGGCAAGTGCAATGTGACCATTGAGGGCTTGCTCAAGATCATGTGGAGCAATGTTGCCAGGACAAGCTTCAACTTCATCATTGGCATCTAGGCAAGTCACCTTAGCCTTCAAGGCAAGAGAGGGACCTTGTCTCATTCCCATGGCCCTAGCACGGTTATCTTCGGCATTCTTGGTGGCAACCTTGGAGGCTTGAACTTCTTGCATAACTTCATGGGAAGACAATTGAAGGTAGTTGTATCTTCCTTGAATAGACTTCAACTCCATTGGCTCCGAGGGCAAGAGAGCATTCTCATACTTCCTCTTGACCCAAGCATCATCAACATATGTTGCTCCCACATCATAAAAGGCTTTGGCAAGAGTCTTGAGTCTACCATACATCTCTTCATGGGTCTCGTTGTCAAGCATGTAGAAACCTTCGGCGGCATTGCTCAAAGATTCATATCTATTTCTCTTCATGCTTTCATTTCCAAGGAAGGCACGCTCAAGACAATCCCAAGCTTCTTTGGCGGTGGTGGCATGTAGAACATGATGCTTGTCGTTGTCGCTCAAGGAGAGTTCAATCATATGGAGAGCGGAAGCGTTTAGTTGCTTTTCGGCGAACTCTCTCTTGGTCATGTTGCTTGGATCCTCCACTATGTATCCTTCTTCAATAATCCTCCAAAGCTCGATGGAGGCATTGTTGACATGAGATTTCATTGAGCGTTGCCAACTAGCAAAAGCTAATGCATTAAGCTTAGGTGGGGGACCTAAAGGGTTTATGCGGGTAGTGATAATTGGATCGGGAGAGTACCATCCCCGAACGGCATGATACTCTTCCTTTTCCTCATGCAAGTTGGGAGATGACTTAGGCTTATCATTTGCTTTCACCTCCTTCTCTTATTGCTCTTTATCCTCCTTGGGTCCACCCTCATCGGAGTTAGAAGCCTTTTCAAGCGGGATGATATCCGAGGGCTTGTTGTTAATGAGTTTATTGAGCAAGTCACGAAACTCATTAAACCTAGCATCCATGGAAGATGTCAAAGTTTTTTCCAAAGCTTTGATATCGGCCATGGATGCCGCGGTGGCTTGGTCCTTTTTAAGGGACTCATTAGCCTCGGCAAGCCTTGCGGTCTCATCCTCACTTTGTGTCATACTTCTCTTGGGCGGTTAAACCCGAAAACAGAGCCTTAGCTCTGATACCAATTGAAAGGATCGGTATGACACCTAGAGGGGGGGTGATAGGTGCTAATTCAAATTTTAGTTCTTTTTCAAATTAGGCTTGACACAAAAGGTAAATTCACTAGATATGCAACTAAGGTGAATTACCTATATGACAAGCTAGCAACTAAGCAAGATATAATAAGGCGATAAATAAGGATAGAAGTAACCGAAGTGAAAGCACGAGACGACAAGGATGTATTCCCGAGTTCCTCCCTAAAAGGGAGTACGTCTCGTTGGAGAGGTGTGAACCAACACAATGGTTCAACGGCCACAAAGGCCTCACCCTAATCTCCGGTGAACCGCACCACAAAGGTTTGGTCCACTTTCCACTATCGGAATCCTTCGAGGCGGAATCCGGAGCCTTTACAACAACGATTCGGGGCACGACCCACAAAGGGCTTGGGGGCTCCCGAATAGCTACAATCTGTCACAAAGACAAAAGGTAAGTACAACAATGGGCTAGGTTTCCTAGTGGAAGCCCTAGCAAGTGTTACCTCAAATGAATGAGGGGGAAATGAAGAACGGCTCGGTGAAGATGTAGATCGGGGCCTTCTCCTTCAATCCTCCAAAGATCAACGAGTTTGGATGGGGGGATTGGGAGATCTTGGGATTCTTGGCTTGCAACAATGGAGCTCCTCCTTTTTTAGGTCAAGCACTTTTCTGGAGGAAGGAGGAGGGGTATTTATACCCCTCCAAAGATGTAGCCGTTCCAGCCAAACCCCAGGCCGGAAACTCCGGCCCTAGTGGCCGGAAACTCCGGCCAGGGGCGGAAACTCCGGCCTAGGGAGGCCGGAAACTCCGGGGGCCACCAGTGGCTGAACACCAGATCTTCAATCTGAACTTGGACATCTTCGAGATACACGAGGCCGGAAACTTTGTTCTGGGGCGGAAACTCCGGTCCATGGGACCGGAAACTCCGCCCCCCACCAGGGGCTGAGCACAACTTCGGCAACTGAGCATCGGAGAAGATTCCGGTCCACAGGGACCGGAAACTTCAGGCAGGGGCGGAAACTCCGGCCCCCACCAGGGGCTGAGCACACTTTCAGTGATGTCTCTTTTTCTCCTCTTTTGGTGCTGATGCATCTGAGAAGAGTTCGTAGATTATCCTGCATTACTTAACACCAACTTAATACATCCACATGTTGTTAACTAACACACAAAACACAGAGATCATAGAAATGTTCTTTCAGGATCTCGATTTCCCTCCGAGTGGTGGGAGGAATCGCTTGATCATCTTGATCATTCATGTCTCCGTCTTGACTGAATTGATGGCCTTGATCAACCATTGGAGTGGTGTCCATTGATGAGGGAGAGGGTTGATCTTGGCCTTGCGAACTGCCACCGGGAATGTCAGCAGGACCGGATATTCCGGGTTCATGGACCGGAAATTCCGACCCACCGGAATTTCCGACTCCAGGTTGAACCGGATTTTCCGGTCCTCCAGAAATTCCAGGAGCAGCTGTAGAATCTTGTGCTTCTTCTTGGCTAGGCGTATTGGGCACGGCGTTGTCGATGGGTGTTTCTTGTGTTGGGGTGGTCACCACTTGTGAAGAACTTGATCCTTGTTGATCAACCTCATAATAGAGTTCAACGGGGTGGTGGACTCCCAACCCCATTCTTCGGATAGCATCTTGAGGTCCATCATCACCTACACCGGAAACACCACTTTGCTCCACGAGGGAGCCGTCGTTCTCCTCGAACACCACACTACAAGTTTCTATGATTATGCGCGAGGCCTTATCATAGACTCTATAAGTGTGGGATTCGGATCCGTAGCCCACAAATGTCTCTTCAAGAGACTTAGAATCAAACTTTCCCAAACGAACACCTTTGATGAGATAAAAATACTTACAACCAAATACTCGGAAGTAGGAGATATTGGGCTTGTTCCCGGTAAGCACTTCATAAGGTGTCTTCATGAGTCCTTTGCGAAAGAAGAGCCGGTTGGATGAATGGAAAGCGGTGTTGACGGCTTCGGCCCAAAAGTTGTGAGGGGACTTGAACTCGGCCATCATCGACCTTGCCATCTCAATAAGTGTGCGGTTCTTCCTTTCGGCTACACCATTTTGTTGGGGAGTATAAGCAGCGGAATATTGATGACGATTCCCTTCTTCACTAAGGAACTCGTTTAAGGTGTAGTTCTTGAACTCGGACCCATTGTCACTTCGTATCACCAAGATAGGGACATTGTGTTGACGTTGAGCTTCATTGGAGAAGTCGATGATAGTTTGTTGAGTCTCCATCTTCGTCTTGAAGAAGAAAACCCATGTGTATCTTGAATAGTCATCAACAATCACCAAGCAATATTTCTTGCCACCAAGACTAGCTTCCGGAATGGGACCAAACAGGTCAACATGGAGAAGCTCCAAAACCCTTTTTGAAGAAATGATGGTCTTGCTTGGATGGTAGATGTCATGCATTTTTCCTTCAACACACGCCCTACACATTCGATCCTTCGAGAAAGAAACATGGTCTTTTAGTCGTAGGATATGGCCACCCTTGTGAAGACTTTGCAAAGTCCTCATGTTGACATGGGCTAGTCGGCGATGCCATAGCCAACCCAAGTCCGCCTTTGCGAATAGGCACATTGTATGGGAAGTGGTGACTCCGGAGAAGTCAACCACATAGAGCCCATTCTCAATGTACCCAACGAAAGACACATTGAGAGACTTGCTCCGCAAGAGAATGACCATTTCCTTTTCGAAGACAACGGTATAGCCCAAACAAGTTAAGGAATGGACGGAGATCAAGTTGAAACCTAGGGACTCGACAAGCAAGACATTCACAAGTGTGATGTCCGGTGCCACTACCACCTTGCCGAGCCCTATTACCTTAGACTTAGAATTATCACCATATGTAACGGTCATTTGATCATCATTGGGCTTCAACTCCGTTACAATATCCTTGCTTCCGGTCATATGACTAGTGCACTCACTATCAATTATCCATTTCGATCCTCCGGAAGCAAGGCCCTACACACAATCAATTCTTTGGTTTAGGTACCCATTTTGCAATGGGTGCCTTTTGGTTAGCAACAAGGGTCTTTGGAACCCAAATAGCATATTCAATGTAACCATCAAAAGGACCAATGTATCTAGCATAGACATCCCCATAATAATCAACATATAAAGCATAGTTGGGGTTAGATATGCCCGCAAAGTCATTACGAGTGGGAGTGCCCCTTGTGGCATTTCCACTCGCAATGTCATCCTTCTTGGCTTGTCCGGACTTGGTCTTCTTCTTGATCTTCTTCTTCTCCTTAGCAACATAGCCTAGACCTTCCTTAGCCTTGTGGGGCACTCGCTCATGAAGAGGAGTAGTGAGTGACCCCTTACCTTTATCAAGAGAGGTCTTGGGCTTGGTTGCCATGGAAGGAACAAACACAACCCTAGCAATATCCTTCACAACATTTGCATTAGCATTCAAAGGAGTAGAGGTGCTAGGTTTCTCAAGAGTAGATATCCGAGATTGGAGTTGATCACGAGACTTGAGAAGACGTTCGTGATCACTTGTCAACACCTTGTGAGCATTGTCAAGTGACTCGAAGTCTTTGCAAAGTCTAGCATGAGCAACTACAAGCTTGGACTTTTCATTTTGCACAATTTTACATTTAGCAAAGTAGAGATCACGATCCTTAGTGATCTTAGCAAGTTGCTCCTTAAGGAGAGCATGAGCTTCTTGTTCCTCTTCGAGAGAGGATTGGAGAGACACCTTAGCGTGTGCATCCTCTCTCTCAATCTCACCTTTTAATTCAAGCTCATCCTCAAGCTCACCTATACAACTCATGATTGAGCCAAAGTGTTTCTTTCCTTCTCCTTGCAAGTTAGTCATGAATTTATCAAAAGCAATGATTTCTTCCTTGACTTCTAAGCTCATAGCATCATCAATGTCATGTGATATGGAGTTGGGGGATAATTTTACCTCGGATGTCTTTTTCATAAGACATCTTGCATTCTTGACGATGGGGCTCTCGTTTGGTGAGGAGAAGAGTGATGGAGGTGTGGAAGAAATGGCTAGTGCGGCCACTTGCGTTGGAGTATCCTCCTTGTCACTATCTTCATCATCGGTGGGATATTGCTCTTGAGTCACCAAGACAATCTTTTGGTTCTTCTTGAAGAAAGGCTTCTTCATGGGCATGGGCCCCTTGCCCTTCGTCTTGGCCACGAGCCTCCCACCATGATCCTCTCTTCTCTCCCATGGGCAATCGGCAACAAAGTGGCTCTTGTCATCGCAGTTATAGCAAAGCCTCACTTTGTTGAATGGCTTTCCTCCGTTGGGGGGAAACTTCTTGTCAATCCTTGCTTTGGCCCTTCCGGGGTTCTTCCAAAAGGTTCTTGCCGCAAGACCCATGTGTTGAGTGAGAGTGCTTGAGAGAGCTTCACTAGATAGCTCGACTTGATCATCACACTCCTCTCCATCCTCTTCTTCAACGGTGGCCTTCAAAGCAATTGAGGCATGCTTGTGCATCCCTATGGCTCTAGCTCTTGCATCTTGTGCAATCTTGGAGGCCACCTTGTATGCGGTCATCTCTTGCATAACTTCATTGGATGTCATCTTTGCAAAGTCATGTCTCCCTTGGAGTGTCTTCAAATCCGTTTCCTCAAAGGGCAAGAGAGCGGTCACAAACTTCCTCTTGATCCAAGCATCATTAATGTACTCCGCCCCGAGGTTCTTGAAGGAGTTGGCAACCAACACCAACCTCCGGTACATGTCCTCGTGGCTTTCTCCATCCAACTTGTAGAACCATTCCACCTCATTGCATAAGGCATCATACCGGTTCTTCTTCATGCTCTCATTCCCGACGAAGATGTCGGAAAGAGCATTCCAAACTTCCTTGGCGGTGGAGAATTGTTGAATGAGCGCCATGTCCTTCTCTCCAACGGCCATTTGGAGTTGATGAAGAGAGGTAGCGTTGAGTTGGCTATCAACCACCTCTCTTCTTGTCAAGTTGGTTGGATCATGGGGCTTGTATCCTTCTTCAATGATGCGCCAAAGCTCAATGGAGGCACTACATAGATGAGACTTCATTAGAAATACCCATTGAGAGAAATGAGTAGGTTTAAGCTTAGGAGGATCACTTCTAAAGTTTACATGAGGGTGAGGGATAGGAGGGTTAGGAGAGTAATTATGGTTGACATTATGAAATTCCTCTCCTTTGGGGGTGTTAGAGGAGCTAGGTGATTCATCCTTTTCCGCCTTCCCGGGAACATTTCAGGTAACATCTTTGGACCCATCCGAAGATGACTCCTTAGAGTTCCCCACATGTTCCTTGGGAGGAGGAGAGGGAGAAGTAGCCTCGGGCTCCTTAGACTTCAAGAGTGCCATGAGCATCTCATTCATCTTGAGGAGTTGGGCCTCCAAGGACGATCTCATATCAATAAGATCGGCCATGGTTGCCCCTTTGGCTAACGCCTCCTTCTCCGCCTCTAATTTTTCACGGGCGGCCCTCTCGGCATCGGATTCCGTCATCGTTGCACTTAGGCGGTTAAGCCCTTAAAAGTGAACCTGGCTCTGATACCAATTGAACGGGAATCCGGCACCTAGAGGGGGGGGGGGGGTGAATAGGTGCTATTACAAATTTTAGGTCTTTTCAAATTTAGGCTCAACACAAAGGTAAATTCTCTAGATATGCAACTACGGTGAATTTACCTAAATGATAATCTAAGCAAAGACAAGATAAACAAGCTAACAAGATAAGCAAGTAAGGGAGCAAAGATAAAGGGAACCGAGTGAAGCACGCGGAGACGAAGATGTAATCCCGAGTTCCACCTAAGGGTGTACGTCTCGTTTGGAGAGGTGTGCGCTACCACAACAGGTTAGCCGCAACGCCACAAAGGCTCACCTTCTTCTCCGATGAACTCAACCACAAAGGTTTCGAGTCCACCTTCCACTATTGATCCCCTTTTAGGGCGGAGATCGAATCCCTTATAAACGTTTGAGGCACACACCCACAACTGAATTGGGGGCTCCCAAGAAGACCACAAAAGGTCAAGGACCACAAAAGGTCAAGGTAACACCAAGAGTACAGCAATGGTGAACTAGGTTTTCCCACCGGAAACCCTAGCCACGAAATCCCCAAGTGAATGGGGGATAAATGCAAATCCCTTCGGTGAAGATGTAGATCCGGGCCTTCTCCTCCAATCCTCCAAAGATCAATGAATTTGGGTGGGGGGATTGGGAGATCTTGATGATTTGAGCTTTAAAGAATAGTAGGAGAGAGAAAATCTGATAGCTAGCTGTTCTTGAGTGAGTGAGGGGGTATTTATACTCCCCCTCAAAAGCTGGCCGTTGGCTGTCTCGGGCACCCGGAAATTCCGGTTTAAGTAACACCGGAAATTCCGGTCACCCGGAATATCCGGGTCTTTGAAAATATCCGAGCTGAATTTCCGGTTGAGATCAGAAGCAATTCTGAACTTGACTTAGCTGATTTTCTGAGGGTGACTCGGAATATCCGAGTCCTTGAAATTTCCGAGCTGATTTTCCAGTTGAGATCAGAACCACTTTCTGAACTTGACTTAGCCAATTTTCTGGGGTTGACTCGGAATATCCGAGTCCTTGAAATTTCCGAGCTGAATTTCCGATTGGAGTCAGTACAACTTCTGAACTTGACTTAGCCAATTTTCTGGGGTTGACTCGGAATATCCGAGTTGGGGAACCGGAATATCCGAGTCCTTGAAATGTCCGAGCTGAATTTCCGATTGGAGTCAGTACCACTTCTGAACTTGACTTAGCCAATTTTCTGGGGTTGACTCGGAATATCCAAGTTGGGGAACCGGAATATCCGAGTCTGGGAAGAATTCCAGAAACTCTTTTTCTCTACAATTTGGCTTTCGGATTTGTGATATGAGTTTCACCCAAACTGAAATACTTAGCAATAGGATTAGTATATCATTGGTATTGTTAACTAACACACAAAACACTAGGGATTAAGAAATGTTCTTTCAAAGGTTGGCTCCCCCTGGGAGCCTATATAAGAAAGGGCACCCCTGGCCTTTTAATTCACCAATTAATTCTCGATTTATCTCTCGATCTCGTGGTTCCCAAGTCGGAGCCACGCCGAGCTGAGAAGGGGGATCTCTTCCACCATAGCCCGCTGCCGCGCTGCTGGTGTTCCGGTCCAAGTCTTCCGCTGCTCGTCCTGGACTGGAGCTTCGGAGGCCGTCGTCTCCACCGTACGTGTGCGACTCCCTGCGAGGTGTTGCGCTTGCGGTACTCGGAGGTCTGCTTCCTCTACACGACCTTGAGGTCGGCTTCGTCGGTCTTCATCGACAACGTTTGTGCGGGGACGTAATCCCCGCTTTCGGTCTACAAGAGTACATATTCCGATCTCCGTTCGTACTACTATATCTGCATAGAATAGATCTTGGCATGCTTTTAGGATATCGTTGGTAGGAAATTTTTTGTTTTCTGCACACGATCCCCTTCAGTGGTATCAGAGCCGATCTATCGTAGATATAGCTGTACGCTGTTAGAACCCGTGCTCTGCACGGGGGCACCGTTCCTGTTATTTGTTACCCTCTAGCGTGCACTTGTGTATTCCAGCGGCATTGAGTTGATGAAGCGGCCCGGACCGACTTTACGCGTACGCTTACGCGAGACTGGTTCCACTACTGACATACGGCTTGTACCGTATATGTGGCTGGCGGGTGTCAGTTTCTCTCTCTTTAGTTGGTCTTCGCATTTTCGATGGAGGGCCCGAAAGGGATGCTTAAACATGCAATTATTGGATCGTTGTTGTGGTCATAAGATTCGTAAATATGAAGCGGTTCTATTTACGAAAGCCCCAAGCCACGTAAAATATGCAAAAGATAAACTAGAAGCGTCTAACTTTATTTTGCAGGGGCTATGTGATATGGTCAAGGTAGGTTTATTAAATTGTTTATAAACTGCGGGCGCCAAGAAGACCATGGCGCGATGGACTATATCACATTGCATTACATTTGATGTTTTGTGTGCATCTTATATTGTGTGTTTGTGTGTATAGTATACATTAGTTACACGGCGGTAGCTATATAAGATGATCCCTTCAAAATACCACTAGTGTTCTCCCTCCAACGCGCACCCCCAAGAAAGTTCTACGTTATGAGGCAGGCCGTGATGATCGGGTGTCAGACATCTCGTCGTTCGCATACAGTGGGTGTAAGCCATGTTGCACAAGCGTCAGCGTGGAGGTCTTTGGTGGCGAGCCTAGCATACTCAGAAGTATGGCCTCGGAACAGGAAGACCGAAAGGTCGAGCACGAGTCACAAAATTGGTGTGGCGGACGATTTTGTCTACTCTTGAAGTTGTGCCGCCGACTTTGATGATGAGGGGTGGTGCAATGGATGGGGGTCGTGTAATCGCTTAAACGACCAGGAGGGATGTTCGTTTGAGTGGGAGTTATGTTAGTTATTTTCTAAAATACTATAACTCAAAATTATTATGAACAAAGTTTTATGTTGTTGCAAATTCCATTGTAGATGTCTCACCCCTCCTCTAACCTAAACCTGTTCATTGAGAAAGAGAAGCTTAAGACCGATGGGTCTAACTTCGTGTCCTGGTTCCGCGATTTGAAGTCCATCCTTGAAACCCACAAGGTGGCCTACATCCTTGATGCCCCTTAGGTGATCTTCCAAACACCGCCCCGGAAATCGAAAGGATTGTCCATGGCGTAAAGGCGGAGATTTCTTCTTATGTCCAGAGTGGCATGCTTTTTGCCATGGAGGCTGACCTGCAAAACCGCTTCATGAACAAGGGTGCTTATGATATAATCACTGGACTCATGGCTGTTTTTGCACGAAAAGTCAAGGCTGAGAGGTACGAGGCATTTGTGCTTTTCTTCTCAGCCCAGATGGAAGAGCACGGCAATATTAGTGAGCACTTGGCCAAGTTGTTTGGCTGCGCTCGACTTTTGAGTGATCTGGGAAGTGTGATCCCAGAGGAGGTGGTTATTGATAGGACGCTGATTTCTCTGCCCCCTAGCTATAAGAACGCCATCATGGACTACGGCATGAAAGGGACGTCAAAACCCCTGTCGGAAATCCTGAAGATGCTCGAAGTGGCCGAATTAGAAATCAAGCTGAAGAAGATGGTGGTGACCATCGGATCACCTGAGCGCAACTGCCCCAAGTATCTGGAGGATAGGAAGTCTGGCAAGACAGTCGATAAAGAGCAAGGTATATTTGATATACATGTTATAGATGTGTACCTTACATCCGCCCGGAGCAACACGTGGGTATTTGATACTGGTTCTGTTGCTCATATATGTAACTCTCAGGAGGAGCTACGGAATAGACGGCGGCTGGCGAAGGATGAGGTGACGATGCGCGTCGGCAACGGATCGAGAGTCGACGTGGTGGCTGTCGGCACACTCCCTCTGCATCTACCATCGGGATTAGTTTTGGTTTTAAATAAGTGTTATTTTGTGCCATCCTTGAGTGTAAACATTATAAGTGGGTCTTGCCTGTTACAAGACGGTTATTCATTTAAACCAGTGTCAAGCAATTGTGCTATTTATATGAATGATATCTTTTATGTTGATGCTCACAAGAATAACGGTTTATTCTTGTTGAATCTCGATCGTAGTACTCACATCCATAACATAGAAGCCAAACGGATTAAGTGTAGTGACGATACCGCCATGTTTTTGTGGCATTGCCGTCTTGGTCATATTGGTGTAAAGCGCATGAAGCAACTCCACTCCGATGGACTTTTGGACTCGTTGGATTTCGGATCCCTCGATACATGCGAACCATGCCTTATGGGCAAAATGACCAGGACACCGTTCAAAGGTTTCGTTGAACGAGCGTCGGATTTGTTGGGGATCATACATACAGATGTGTGTGGACCGATGAGCGTTTTGACACGCAATGGTTATCGTTACTTCGTCACCTTCACTGATGACTTGAGTAGATACGGTTATATCTATTTGATGAAACACAAGTCTGAAACGTTCGAAAAGTTCAACGAATTCCAAAGTGAAGTTGAGAATCAGCTTAATAGGAAAATCAAGCATCTCCGATCCGATCGCGGTGGAGAATACTTGAGTTTTGAGTTTGGCACACATCTGAAGAGTTGTGGCATAGTACCCCAACTTACGCCAGCCGGAACACAGCAGCGTAACGGCGTGTCCGAGCGACGTAATCGTACTCTACTGGATAGTGTTCGATCTATGATGTCTCTTACCGATCTGCCAGTGTCCTTCTGTGGTTATGCGTTAGAAACAGCCGCATTCATTTTAAATAGGGCTCCGTCCAAGTCCGTTGAAACGACGTCGTATGAATTATGGTATGGCCAAAAGCCTAAGTTATTGTTTCTGAAGGTTTGGGGTTGTGAGGCGTACGTTAAGAAACTACAGCCCGACAAACTCGAACCGAAGTCGGAGAAAGTCGTCTTTGTAGGATATCCGCGGGAAACCGTTGGGTACACCTTCTACAACCAAGCCGAGGGCAAAACTTTTGTCGCGAAGACCGGTACCTTTCTAGAGAAGGAGTTTCTCGCGAAAGGAGTAAGTGGGAGGAAGGTAGACCTCGATGAAATCGTTGATCCTGAACTCGAGATTCCGAGTGGCGCAACGGAAGCAATTCCGGAAACGTCCTCCATGGAAGGAGTGGGAGAAACTGTCGAGGAAGATGTTCTACCTCGTAGGTCTGGTAGATCTCGGATCGCACCAGAATGATATGGCAACATGGTTTGCACCGTCATGCTAGTCGAGCAAGACGAACCTACGAACTACAAGGAGGCGATGGCGAGTCTAGAGTCTGAGAAATGGCTTGAAGCCATGAAATCCGAAATAGGATCCATGTATGATAACAAAGTGTGGACTTTGATGGATATTCCCGAAGGGCGCAAGGCCGTCGAGAATAAATGGATCTTTAAGAAGAAGACTGATGCTGATGGTAATGTGACCGTCTATAAAGCTCGGCTTGTCGCAAAGGGTTTCCCACAAGTTCATGGAATTGACTACGATGAAACTTTTTCACCGGTAGCGATGCTTAAGTCTATTCGGATTTTGTTAGCGGTAGCTGCCTATTATGATTATGAAATCTGGCAGATGGACGTCAAAACGGCCGTCCTAAATGGAAACATTGAGGAAGAGTTGTACATGGTACAGCCGGAAGGTTTTGTCGATCCAGGAAATGCTAACAAGGTGTGCAAGCTTCAGCGATCCATCTATGGATTGAAGCAGGCATCTCGGAGCTGAAATCTTCGCTTTGATGAGGTATCAAAGGTTTTGGATTTATCCAAAATGTGGAAGAGACCTGTATTTACAAGAAAATGACTGGGAGCTCGGTTGTGTTCTTAGCACTGTATGTTGACGACATATTGCTGATTGGGAATGATGTGAAACTTCTGTATAGCGTGAAGGAATATTTAAACAGTAAATTTTCCATGAAGGACTTAGGAGAAGCTGCGTATGTTTTAGGCAAAAAAATCTATCGCGATAGATCAAGACGCCTATTAGCACTAAGTCAGAGTACTTATCTTGATAAAATACTGAAGCGTTTCCGTATGGAGAAGGCAAAGAAGGGTTCTCTACCGGTTATCAAGAATAAGATATTGCGGAAGGCACAGTGTCCGGTGACGGAACTGGGTAAGGCCGAAATGACGAAACATCCTTATGCTTCAGCCATAGGATCGATCATGTATGCAACGTTGAGTACTAGACCGGATGCGGCATTAGCTCTAAGTTTGACAAGCCGGTTCCAGAGTAATCCTGGAATGCCGCATTGGATAGATGTTAAGAGCATTCTTAAGTATCTCAATAAGACAAGGAAATGTTCCTTGTGTATGGTGGTTGCGATGAAGAACTTGGCGTAACGGGTTACGTAGATGCAAGTTTTTGCTCAGACCCCGATGACTGTAAGTCACAGACAGGTTACGTTTTCAAGGTGAATGGAGGCGCCGTGTGCTGGAGAAGTGGGAAGCAACCCATAGTCGCACAATCTACAATGGAGTCGGAGTATATCGCTGCTTGCGAAGCCGCGAATGAAGCTGTGTGGCTGAGGAAGTTCGTCATCGAACTTGGAGTGTTCCCGAGCGTGCAAGACCCCGTGATCCTCTTCTGCGACAATACGGGTGCCATTGCGAACGCCAAGGAGCCAAGGTCTCACTCCACCGCCAAACACATTCTCCGACGCTTCCATGTGATACGTCAGTACGTACAAGGAGGCGATGTGAAGATTTGCAAAGTGCATACGGATCTGAATGTGGCAGATCCGCTGACGAAGCCTCTTCCACTTGATAAGCATGAAAAACACCAGTTAGCTATGGGTGTTAAGCTTTTACCAAGTTGTAATCTAGATTAAGTTGTACTCTAGTGCAAGTGGGAGACTGAAGGAGATATGCCCTAGAGGCAATTAATAAAGTGTATTCTTTATCATATCTCGTTTGTTCATAATAGGTTTTTGTGTCATGCTAGAACCGTATTAAGCGGAAACATTAATGCGGGTGTGATACGTAAACAACCAGGTCCCTAGTAGCCTCTACTAAGACTAGTTTCGTTGCACGATTGATGATCGAGGTTTCTCGGTCATGGGGCATGGCGCCGGTCGTCAATGGGAGTCATATCGTTGGAGAACGATGTGATGGACATACCCAGATTTGGAGAACGTAGTCATTACGCCTTTGACCGTGAGATCAACTCTTATTGTTATTCCTGGAAGATACTTTGATCGCACCAAACGTCGTATCTTATTTAGTATGACAATAACGGTGAAACTTTTGGGTATCGGAAAGGAGTAGTTGAGACGAGGGGTCAAGAGCGGGATTTGCTAGTCCGCATAGCAGGATAGATACTCTCGGGCCCACTCGGTGAGATCATGTCTAATGAGCTTGCAAGCATGTGACTAGGTCACGGAGACATGAGATCATGAACGAGTAGAAGATAGTGTCGTCGGTAACGAGGTCGGGATTAGGTATGGAGATATCTATGGAACGACGCTCGGACGTGCTAAGTATCGCTATGGCAAAAGGTTTAAGACTTTACGTTCAGGTTTGATAGATGAAAGTCATTCGTTATATCACAGGGATTAATTCATGGGGTCCAGGCCTACGAGTTAGTCGTTGCTCATAGAGGAGTCTTGGTCATACCTGTTATTATATCGAACCGCTAGGGTAACACACTTAAGGGGTTTCGACAAGACAACCGGAAAGGAAAGAGATCACCGGGAACGTCCCGGGAGGGGTCCGATGGAGATCGGGCAGCGCCGAAAGAGTTTTCGGAGCTAGGAAAAATTATATATATTATGTTTGATATTAATTAGTATAATTAATATGCAAATATGATTTTATATATTTATTTTCGAATTTATTTAGGCTGATTTCCCTAAATGGGCCTTCTGGTCGTAAGAAGGCCCAAGAGGGGAAAAATCCCTAGGGGATTCGGTGGGGGCCGACCCAAGTGGGCCAAGGGCCCACTAGGGGGGCCGGCGCACCCTCCAGTGACGCACCAGGCATGTGGGATTAGTCCCACATTGCCTGGCTGGCAAGGTTGGCTCCCCCTGGGAGCCTATATAAGAAAGGGCACCCCTGGCCTTTTAATTCACCAATTAATTCCCGATTTCTCTCTCGATCTCGTGGTTCCCAAGTCAGAGCCGCGCCGAGCTGAGAAGGGGGATCTCTTCCACCATAGCCTGCTGCCGCGCTGCTGGTGTTTCGATCCAAGTCTTCCGCTGCTCGTCCTGGACTGGAGCTTCGGAGGTCGTCGTCTCCACCGTACGTGTGCGACTCCCTGCGAGGTGCTGCGCTTGCGGTACTCGGAGGTCTGCTTCCTCTACACGACCTTGAGGTCGGCTTCGTCGGTCTTCATCGACAACGTTTGTGCGGGAACGTAATCCCCGCTTTCGGTCTACAAGGGTACGTATTCCGATCTCCGTTCGTACTACTATATCTGCATAGAGTAGATCTTGGCATGCTTTTAGGATATCGTTGGTAGGAATTTTTTTTGTTTTCTGCACACGATCCCCTTCACTATTTACTTGTTTGCCATTATCATGTCGTGTGTTTATGTGTTGCGTGATATATCTAACTTGCTGACTCATCTAACCCGCTGACTTATTATCACTGTTAATAACCCACTAAAGACGACATGTGGCAATTCCGGCACACCCGCCGCGAATACCCGGTCGGATCAATTGCTTTTGGTTGTTTCTGTTTGTGGATATTATCATTGTTAATAACCCACTAAAGACGACACGTGGCAATTCCGGCACACCCGCCGCGAATACCCGGTCGGATCAATTGCTTTTGGTTGTTTCTGTTTGTGAATATTATCATTGTTAATAACCCACTAAAGACGACACATGGCAATTCCGGCACACCCGCCGCGAATACCCGGTCGGATCAATTGCTTTTGGTTGTTTCTGTTTGTGGATATCCTTACTGTTAATAACCCACTAAAGACGACACGTGGCAATTCCGGCACCCCCGCCGCGAATACCCGGTCGGTTCAATTGACTTGAGTGTTTCTTGTTTGTGGTATGAATATATGTGAATGTTGTGCTCATTATACTTGACTGCTATCATCCTAACCCTGTTTTATTGCAGCATTGGAGATATTGGTTTTACGATCATAAAGATCTTGCGAAACTTGACTAATAAATTAATCACCTCCCTCGACTAGATTGAGTCATCGGTGTCATTCACCAAACCTTTTAGCTCAGTCACGCGTCGTCGGAATGGGTAGACCCAACTTAGTAGCATTATCGAGATTCCCCTTTGATGTCACCCCTTGGTGAGTCTAGTCGGTTACCTGTGTGGTCGGGGCTAGTCTTGTGATGGTTCCGGAGCTCGGCGTCGCTCATTGGTTGGGGACGTGCCGGAATTGTAGTTCAGCCTAAGGCAAGGCCCTAGGGCATGTCGGTGACGCGTCTTGATTTTGTGGAGCGTTGGGGAGTGTGGACTTTTCCGACGGGATTTGTCTGCACTCCAGCGTGTGTATTGTTGCAACCTCTCGAGAGTGTCAATCTAGATTCTAGCCTAGTCCCAAGGTCACGGGACACGTTTGGATCGAGTCACACTTAGAGTCGGTCTTGTCACGGGGAAAACCTTTGCAAATGAACTTGAAACAAGTTACTGAAACAGGTTGTTGAAACAAGTTGTGAGACTCGTGGAGTCTATGTGTTGCGCCAGAGTTGGCGAGAGGCCGGAGTGCCAGGAATTGTGATCTTACCCATGTGAACGATACATTTTATTTTTTGAATATATGCCATGTTATATTCTGAACTTATGCCATGCTACCATTTTATTGCCGTTCTTCACGATGGTTTTGTCATGTTTTAGACTGTTAATTAATGAATAACTTGTCACATGATTGTTTGTTGCATGATTGTTGGATTGTTTGTAGCAAGGGACTACCTCTTGTTGAGTGCATAATTAATGTACTCACGTGAAGGGGATCGTGTGCAGAAAACAAAAAATTTCCTAGCAACAATATCCTTAAACTAGCCAAGATCTACACTATGCAGATACAGAAGTACGGCGGAGATCGGAATACATACCCTCGTAGACCGAATAGCGGGGATTACGCTCCCGCACAAGCGTTGACGACGAAGACGACGTAGCCGACCTCTAGGTCGCGAAGAACTCGGGGCGACGAAGATGACGAAGATGACCCCGAGGTCGGGTGGAGGAAGTAGGCCTCCGAGTACCGCTAGCGCAGCACCTCGCAGGGCGTCACACACATACGGTGGAGACGACAGCCTCCGAAGCTCCAGTCCAGGACGAGCAGCGGAAGACTTGGACCGGAACACCAGCAGCGCGGCAGCGGGCTATGGTGGAAGAGATCCCCCTCCTCTACTCGGCGCGACTCCGACAAAGGGAATCACGAGATCGAGAGAGAATTAGGGAATTAATTGGTGAATTAAAAGGCCAGGGGTGCCCCTTCTTATATAGGCTCCCAGGGGGAGCCAACCTTGCCAGACAGGCAATGTGGGACTATCCCCCATTGCCTGGTGTGGCCAAGATAGGTGCGCCGGCCCTAGGTGGGCCCCATTTGGCCCACCTAGGCCGGCCCTCCCTCAATCCGAAGCCCTGGGGGGACTTTCCCCCCTCATGGGCCTTCTTTCCACCAGAAGGCCCATTTAGGGAAACCATCCTTTAAAAATTCGAAAATAAATATATAAAATCATATTTAGACATTAATTACACTAATTAATATCAAACATATTATATATAATTTATTCTAGCTCCGAAAACTCTTTCGTCGCTGCCCGATCTCCATCGGACCATTCCCGAGACGTTCCCGGTGATCTCTTTCCTTTCCGGTTGTCTAGTCGAAACCCCTTAAGTGTGTTACCCTAGTGGTTCGATATAATAACAGGTACGATCAAGACTCCTCTATGATCATCGACTAACTCGTAGGCCTGGACCCCATGAATTAATCTCTGTGATATAACGAATGACTTTCATCTATCAAACCTGGACGTATAGTCTTAAACCCTTTGTCATGGCGATACTTAGCGTATCTGAGCATCATTCTCAAATATCTCCATACCTAGCATGATCTCGTTACCGACATCGCTATCTTCTACTCGTCTATGATATTATGTCAGCTGGTGACCTAGTCACTGTAGCGCCCCATCTTTAAATAAAGATGGAACACATGTGTTATGTGCTAGTCCCTGGATCACTGCCAGCACCACAGTACAAAATATATAGTATCATTGCATAAGTATCAAAATACTACATCGAGATCCAAAAAATAGCCAAGTATGGCTTTATTACAAAGTGCATAGTCATGAAGACTAGCTAAAATATTCAGAGTTCACAACGAAAATAAAAGCAATGGGCCTTCTCTTCTAGCATACGCCACAAGCAGACATGTTGGGTGTAGAATCGAGTCCAAACTTACTCCTCATCAGAATTACCTGCACATTTGAATATGCAGCCCCCGAAGGAGGTCAATACAATGAAGTATTGGCAAGTGACTATGGTGGATAAATTATGACAAGTCTAATTCTATATGCATATTTGGCTTGGTGGAGTTTGTAGGCTATTTTGCAGAAAGCTAGTTTTCTCCTATCTTTTGTAAAACACTTTTGTACCTCAAAGACTTGGCACCAAGGGATGAAGCCCAAGTGCACCAATAATTCTTTCCTTAGTCAAATTTTACTTGACGAAAACCATGTTGAGATTCTTCCGTCCATCCTTGTCCAGTTGCTCGAAGTTGCCCATCACCGGGGACACGGCTGAGTACTCAGTTTGTCGACTCTGCAGAGGTTGTGCACTTTCACCTTAAGACTCAATTTGTCCGAGAAATCCTATACACGCGGAGTGTATTATGGAAAGGAGAGAATTGAGACAAGAACTTTCAGAAGAAGAATGCAACCATACTAGCAAGACCCGTTCCACCTATCAACTCTACATCTGCTTGTCAAGCTGACAGGTTGCACTCTCACAACTTAGTAGTTCTAGACAGAGCCCATTGTCAGAAGGCTGCACGGAAAGCTTCTAAACTTGGAGGGACTTAGAAATCTCTTTGTTCCTGGGTGGCCGTCCACAAGTGTACTTCTGGGTGAAAACCACCATACTCATGGCCCTAAGTAGAATATAAATTCATCCTAGGCAAAGACAACCACAAGCATGGTCCCAAAAGCCACTCAACATAAACCAAACAACCAATTCCACCCAGAAGTGCATTCAAAGTTTTAACACTTAGCATTAATTCTATAACATGATAAGTAAACTCCTTTATAGCATAGCTAAGCATCTAATAAAACTTTTGGTGGCTGCATGGGGAGGGATGGCTACACACTACTAGGATATTTTCAAAGTGTAAACTAACTTAACAATCTAAGATAGTATCCAAAATTTCCCTATCATGCATACTACTCAAAAATCTACTAATAATGCATATAGAAAACATAGGATAGATTATGAATGTCACTTGCCTTGGTAACAAAGGGAACAAGCACAGCAAGAATAACAATCACAAGGACCTTCCTCCTCTTCACAATCTAGAGACAAATAATAACACTCAATAAACACACAAAACAACACTTAAGATATCAATACAAAAATTATGTATGCATGCTTAATATGCAATGAACTTAACAAGACCAATTAATTACTCTGTTAAGTTCTCTGTTATTCATGCATAAAAATGCAATTATCAATATTTCAATATTTTAAATAATCATTTAATAATGAGCATATTAGTAGTTTTAAATTATAAAACCAATTTCCTTAAGTCTATTAGAAGAAATTTCAAATAAAAATCATATTACACTCTCTGGACTGAGGGCATTAATATAACTCCAAAACAATTGGATTTATTTGGAGAGAAAATTATTTAATTAAGTTATAGATTTAATATCCGAAAGTTAAACAATTTAATTTAGAAATTTAATATGCACTAAAAGGATAAACTAATGAAACCATATTAAACTACACGAGCAGAGCTTCACGTGGATATAAAATTCATCAAATTTGGATGAACAGATCGAAAGTTATGATTTTTGTAAGTTTGTGTTATTTTCTGTTTTTAAAACAAAATCTCTGCCGAAATAGAAAATAAAAGCGCCACGCGGCGTGTTGTGATTGGGCGATACCGGTTCGCGCGGATCGCGTGCGTGGACCGTACGATCTATTTTAAATCTAACGCGCCAGATACTCCCGATCTAGATCCATTGGATCTAGATCCGATGGCCAGGATCTAAAGGGGGGGGGTCGGGCGGCGCGGTTCGCCGGCGATCCCGTGCCCGCGGCGGCGCCATCATCGGCAACGATGGACCTCGTGTTCTACGGCTAAGGGGAGGGCGAAACTCGTACCACTGGACGCAGATGGTCGTGGCGAACTCGATGGCGTGACGGACGCGGTCGAGATGGCTCTTCTCCTCCTTTGCGAGCTCGTCGGAGAAGCGCGGCGGACGGCGGCGTCGGTCGTCGAAGGATTTGCCGCCCTGGTGCACAAGAGAACGCCGGAGCAAGTCCATTAGACGCGTACGGTGACGGGGAGGCGCAGAGGGGGTGTGGGGATGAAGCTCGGGTGTTGAACTCACCGAAAAGATGCAAATTGCGGCGGCGGCAATGTCGGCGATGATCTCGCGATTTTGGCGAGTTTCTGTTAGGGTTTTGGACGCGGGAGACGGAGGCGGAGGGGGGGGTTTATATGGGGACGTAGGGGACCGATTAATCCGCGATTTAGCAACGGATTTTGATCCGATTCGATTTAGGGGTTCGGTAGTTCGTGTTCTACACGATGAAGGAGATGACGTGCGGGCCCTGGCTGGCAGTGAGAGAAGGGGGTGGTGGGCTGCTGTTGGGCCGAGGCAGCGCGCGCGCGCGGTAGGAAGAGGTAACGCAGTGGGCTTCGGCCCAGTTGGGTCGTCTCCCCCTTTTTTTTTAATAAAACAATTTTCTGATTTCATACCTTTAATTCAAATTTGATTTTTAAAACTTATCAAAACATTTCAGAAAAATTCATAAAAATATGTTTTGAAAAGATAATTTAATTTATGACTTTTTGATATCTTTTTGTTAAATAAATATAATAATAAAATACAGATTTGTATGAGGAGCTCAAATAAACCTCTTTAATGAAAACAATTCTATTTAACATTATAATTAAAATTCAATCTACTCCTTATGTGATTTCAATGCCATACTTTTATGATGCATGATGCATGAATGCAAAGTTTTAAATTTTTGAGAAATTTGGGATGTTACAGACTAACCCCCTTAAGAAGAAGCTCGCCCTCGAGCTTCGGAGAGGTTAGCAAATAGGTGTGGGTGGTCTTCTCGGAGGTCATCCTCTCGTTCCCAGGTGGCTTCGTCTTCGGTGTGATGATTCCACTGGACCTTGCAAAACCTGATGGTTTTGGTACGGGTGACTCTTGGAATAGATTGGAATATCATCTATGAACACGACCACAAACTTATCCAGAAAATCCATGAACACTGTATTCATCATATTCATGAAATAAGCTGGTGCATTGGTTAATCCAAAAGGCATTATTGTGTACTCATAAGAGCCATATCTCGTAACAAATGCAGTTTTGGGTATATCCATTTCTCTAACTTTCATTTGGAGGTACCCCGATCGAAGATCGATCTTTGAGAAAACACAAGCACCTTCCAGTTGATAGAATAGTTCATTTATCTTGGGTAACGGGTACTTGTTTTTGATAGTTTGCTCGTTTATATCTCTGTAATCCGTGACTAGCCTCTGGGTTTGATCCTTCTTTTTAACAAATAAGACTGGCGATGAACTTGGACGAATGAATCCTTTCTGGATATGTTCCTCTAATTGCTTCTTGATCT
Organism: Poa annua; assembly: GCA_026929855.1. Classification (NCBI taxonomy): domain Eukaryota; kingdom Viridiplantae; phylum Streptophyta; class Magnoliopsida; order Poales; family Poaceae; genus Poa; species Poa annua. The sequence goes on along the minus strand of CM049428.1, from coordinate 114,846,025 downwards.
CTTTCAATTCATCGACGGCCATAGGATAAGGTCTTTTTGCTATTGGCCCTGTTCCCGGCTTAAGTTCGATGAGAAACTCTACATCTCTATCGGGTGGCATTCCCGGTAGTTCCTCCGGAAAAACATCTGGGTATTCCTTGACGATAAGCACATCACCAAGGCTAACCCCCTTAAGAGAATTTAGCCTAACCTTCTTAAGTTCGAAAGTTGATCGGAACTTAATCTTCCTATTCTCTGGGGTGGTGAGGGTGATTGCTCTATTCGCACAATCTATGATTCCTTCAAAACGAGTCATCCAATCCATTCCGATAATAACATCCAATCCTTGAGTTTCTAGGATGACTAAGTCTGTTGGGAAGGTGTGTTTTCCAATTTGCAAGTCTAACTGCCTACACCCGGAATTTACTAGCATCTCTCCTCCAGGTGAACTTACCCTAATAGGTGTTCCTAGACTTTCCTCAGCTAACCCATGTTTGTTAACAAAAGCTCTTGATATGAATGAATGAGATGCTCCAGTATCAAATAAAACTAATGCTGGAAAGGAGTTGAGCAAGAACGTACCAATCACAGCATCAGGTTCATCATGAACTTCTTCCACATTGATGTGGTTCACTTGTCCCTTCTGGAAAGGATTGGGCTTGGAATTTTCATCAGCTTTCTTCTCTGGGCAATCAGTTGCATAATGTCCTGTCTTCTTGCATTTGTAGCAGGTCACATGATACAAGTCTTTCTTCCCTTCATGGTTAGGACGGTGATTACCATTCCCATGATTATGACCATGATGATGGTTTCCCCTGGATCCACCATTATTTCCATTGTATCCTCCATTGCTTCCTTTGTTCCCTCCATTGTGGTTATGACCATGATGTTTTTGGCCACTACCAGTGTTGGAGTGATTCCAGGGTTTATGACTACTGACTTCAGAGGTGTGTTTCTTATATGTCCCTTCAGAATGAATCTTACTTGCACTGAACTTCCTCTTCCTATTCTCTTCCTTTCTTATGTTGTTGTCCAAGGTGATAGCTTGATCCAGCAGAGCTTGATAGTTTGGAGTATATGCTACAGACAAAGGTATCTTCAGTTCTCCCTTAAGTCCATTGAGGAACTTTTCCTTCCGCTTTGCATCAGTATCAATGTCCTCTGGTGCATACCTTGATAGCATACAGAAGTCATCCATATACTCCTTCAGAGTTCTACCTCCTTGCCTCAAGCTGCGAAATTCATCTTTCTTCAGGTTCATTATACCTGAGGAGATGTGAGCATTCCGAAAGCCTTCCTTGAACGCATCCCAAGTCATGCCGTCCAAAGGATGAGTCACTTGATAATTTTCCCACCACAATGCTGCGGGTCCTTCCAACAGGTGTGCAGTGAACCTCACTTTTTCTGCCTCAGAACATTCACAAGTTACTAAGTCCTTGTTGACTGAACGGAGCCAATCATCCGCCACTATTGGTTCAGTAGCAGAGGAGAACTTATTAGGCCTAAGCCTTAGGAACCTAGCAAGCCTGTCCACTGGGGGTGGGGGTGGAGGTGGCGGGTTGTTGTTGTTGTTGTGATTGTTGTTGTTGTTGTTGGTTGCTGCAATGAACTAAGTCATCATATTCATCAACTGAGCTTGAGCGGCCATCAGTTGTTGCATGACGTCGTCGTTGCTGGTATCACGACGAGGAGGCATATGTAGGGTTTTTCAGCATAGATGAGTGAAAGATAGACAGAACTAAGAGAAGAAAAATCCTACCCATGCACAAAGTAACCAAGTCAACACAAACAACACTCATAAGACAACTTAAAAAGAAAAGTCTACTTAGCAAAACAAAACAAGTAGTCTAAATTGATTTAATAAAACAACAGAGTCTGCAACCCAAACCATTCTATCATTGTCACACCACAAGTTGGAGATCAATGTTTTAAAAAAAACGACGAACTAAACGAGGGAGAACATGGTGGTCCAACTACTAAGTCTAAACTTCGTCCATGACATCTCCTTCATCTTCTCCCACTTCCTCGATGGTGATGCCTTCCTTCGTAAGGATCTCCTTGTAGTCATTCACCTCCTTCTCCAAGGCCTCATTCTTCTCCTGTAACATTGTCGTCTCACGGTGCAGAGTCTCGATTGCTTCCTTCTCCAGGACTTCAATCTTCTCTTGTAGCATTCTCTTCTCACGGCGTAGAGTCTCGATCAAATCTCGCTTAGCTTCGAACTCGACGTCGTTGCTCTGGACTTCATCCTTCAAGGTCCTGATCTCCTTGTTCTTGTCTCTAACTCTCTTTTCTTGGCTTTGAAACTTCTTCTCTTGAGCTCAGAACTTCTCCTCTTGAGTGTTGGCCACCTCTTCTTGGGCTTCAATCGTCTTTTGAGTCTCCTTGACTTGTGCCATTATTTCATCATTCTTCAACAGCTCATTGCGTCTATCTTCTTCTAGTTGCCAGAGGTGAAGTTCCAAGTCTTGGAGATATGGGTACAAAGGTTCTGGTTTGTTTTTGTCTTCCTCGCTAACACGGAAAGGAATCCCATGTTCGTCACGTTGGCCAAGGTGAGCAAAGTAGTGGTCTTTTAACTCTTCTTGGTATTGCAAGCAAAGACGTCCTATTAGCTCCTGTGTGACGAGATTCAGCCCTTTCTCCAAGGAGTCACTAATCGACTTGTACTGGATGTCTTCGGTCTTGGGTTCAGTCTGGCGCCCTTGTTGGTAAAGGCGAATTCCCCATAAATCTTCTCTTTTGAAGTGCTTCAGCTGGCTTGCCTTGATGATGGGTGTTGGAAGTGCCAACAGTTCTACCAACTCTAGAAGATATCTTCCAAAGCACATGTCCTTGAAGTCCTCCGCGGTTTGATACGTGAAGAATGACATCCTTAAGTGATAAAGGTAGAGTTTGTTAAAACAAGGCAAGGGTAAGATATACTAATTGTGGAGTACTTAAGTACTTAGAGAAAAAGAAGTTCTTTTCTAACAGGTGATCAATACTATTATCAACTCTTTTGTACGTCGGATATTTACTATAGTGAGAGAGACAGACACCCGGCTAGCCACTTATAATTGTGGAACAGGTCTCATGTACGCGGACATGTAAGGTTAGTCTCGGGCCGCTTCATCCCACTATTCCGTTAGGATCCAACATACTTCAAAGATGGTAATATTATGATCAAAAAGGAGGCTTAACCAATCCTAAGGGCTCGAACCTACAGGCAGCACTTTTGCTCTGATACCATTTTGTAGCGCCCCATCTTTAAATAAAGATGGAACACCTGTGTTATGTGCTAGTCCCTGGATCACTGCCAGCACCACAGTACAAAATATATAGTATCATTGCATAAGTATCAAAATACTACATCGAGATCCAAAAAATAGCCAAGTATGGCTTTATTACAAAGTGCATAGTCATGAAGACTAGCTAAAATATTCAGAGTTCACAACGAAAATAAAAGCAATGGGCCTTCTCTTCTAGCATACGCCACAAGCAGACATGTTGGGTGTAGAATCGAGTCCAAACTTACTCCTCATCAGAATTACCTGCACATTTGAATATGCAGCCCCCGAAGGAGGTCAATACAATGAAGTATTGGCAAGTGACTATGGTGGATAAATTATGACAAGTCTAATTCTATATGCATATTTGGCTTGGTGGAGTTTGTAGGCTATTTTGCAGAGAGCTAGTTTTCTCCTATCTTTTGTAAAACACTTTTGTACCTCAAAGACTTGGCACCAAGGGATGAAGCCCAAGTGCACCAATAATTCTTTCCTTAGTCAAATTTTACTTTACGAAAACCATGTTGAGATTCTTCCGTCCATCCTTGTCCAGTTGCTCGAAGTTGCCCATCACCGGGGACACGGCTGAGTACTCAGTTTGTCGACTCTGCAGAGGTTGTGCACTTTCACCTTAAGACTCAATTTGTCCGAGAAATCCTATACACGCGGAGTGTATTATGGAAAGGAGAGAATTGAGACAAGAACTTTCAGAAGAAGAATGCAACCATACTAGCAAGACCCGTTCCACCTATCAACTCTACATCTGCTTGTCAAGCTGACAGGTTGCACTCTCACAACTTAGTAGTTCTAGACAGAGCCCATTGTCAGAAGGCTGCACGGAAAGCTTCTAAACTTGGAGGGACTTAGAAATCTCTTTGTTCCTGGGTGGCCGTCCACAAGTGTACTTCTGGGTGAAAACCACCATACTCATGGCCCTAAGTAGAATAGAAATTCATCCTAGGCGAAGACAACCACAAGCATGGTCCCAAAAGCCACTCAACATAAACCAAACAACCAATTCCACCCAGAAGTGCATTCAAAGTTTTAACACTTAGCATTAATTCTATAACATGATAAGTAAACTCCTTTATAGCATAGCTAAGCATCTAATAAAACTTTTGGTGGCTGCATGGGGAGGGATGGCTACACACTACTAGGATATTTTCAAAGTGTAAACTAACTTAACAATCTAAGATAGTATCCAAAATTTCCCTATCATGCATACTACTCAAAAATCTACTAATAATGCATATAGAAAACATAGGATAGATTATGAATGTCACTTGCCTTGGTAACAAAGGGAACAAGCACAGCAAGAATAACAATCACAAGGACCTTCCTCCTCTTCACAATCTAGAGACAAATAATAACACTCAATAAACACACAAAACAACACTTAAGATATCAATACAAAAATTATGTATGCATGCTTAATATGCAATGAACTTAACAAGACCAATTAATTACTCTGTTAAGTTCTCTGTTATTCATGCATAAAAATGCAATTATCAATATTTTAATATTTTAAATAATCATTTAATAATGAGCATATTAGTAGTTTTAAATTATAAAACCAATTTCCTTAAGTCTATTAGAAGAAATTTCAAATAAAACTCATATTACACTCTCTGGACTGAGGGCATTAATATAACTCCAAAACAATTGGATTTATTTGGAGAGAAAATTTATTAATTAAGTTATAGATTTAATATCCGAAAGTTAAACAATTTAATTTCGCAATTTAATATGCACTAAAAGGATAAACTAATGAAACCATATTAAACTACACGAGCAGAGCTTCACGTGGATATAAAATTCATCAAATTTGGATGAACATATCGAAAGTTATGATTTTTGTAAGTTTGTGTTATTTTCTGTTTTTAAAACAAAATCTCTGCCGAAATAGAAAATAAAAGCGCCACGCGGCGTGCTGTGATTGGGCGATACCGGTTCGCGCGGATCGCGTGCGTGGACCGTATGATCTATTTTAAATCTAACGCGCCAGATCTAAAGGGGGGGGGGGGGGGGGGTCGGGCGGCGCGGTTCGCCGGCGATCTCGTGCCCGCGGCGGCGCCATCATCGGCAACGATGGACCTCGTGTTCTACGGCTAAGGGGAGGGCGAAACTCATACCACTGGACGCAGATGGTCGTGGCGAACTCGATGGCGTGACGGACGCGGTCGAGATGGCTCTTCTCCTCCTTTGCGAGCTCGTCGGAGAAGCGCGGCGGACGGCGGCGTCGGTCGTCGAAGGATTTGCCGCCCTGGTGCACAAGAGAACGCCGGAGCAAGTCCATTAGACGCGTACGGTGACGGGGAGGCGCAGAGGGGGTGTGGGGATGAAGCTCGGGTGTTGAACTCACCGGAAAGATGCAAATTGCGGCGGCGGCAATGTCGGCGATGATCTCGCGATTTGGCGAGTTTCTGTTAGGGTTTTGGACGCGGGAGACGGAGGCGGAGGGGGGGGGTTTGTATGGGGACGTAGGGGACCGATTAATCCGCGATTTAGCAACGGATTTTGATCCGATTCGATTTAGGGGTTCGGTAGTTCGTGTTCTACACGATGAAGGAGATGACGTGCGGGCCCTGGCTGGCAGTGAGAGAAGGGGGTGGTGGGCTGCTGTTGGGCCGAGGCAGCGCGCGCGCGCGGTAGAGAAGAGGTAACGCAGTGGGCTTCAGCCCAGTTGGGTCGTCTCCCCCTTTTTTTTTAATAAAACAATTTTCTGATTTCATACCTTTAATTCAAATTTGATTTTTAAAACTTATCAAAACATTTCAGAAAAATTCATAAAAATATGTTTTGAAAAGCTAATTTAATTTATGACTTTTTGATATCATTTTGTTAAATAAATATAATAATAAAATACAGATTTGTATGAGGAGCTCAAATAAACCTCTTTAATGAAAACAATTCTATTTAACATTATAATTAAAATTCAATCTACTCCTTATGTGATTTCAATGCCATACTTTTATGATGCATGATGCATGAATGCAAAGTTTTAAATTTTTGAGAAATTTGGGATGTTACAGTCACATGTTTGCAAACTCATTTGACATAATCTCACCGAGTGGGCCTAGAGTATCTATCCGGCTATGTGGACTGACAAATCCCGCTGTTGACCCCTCGTCTCAACTACCCCCTTCCGATACCCAAAAGTATCACCTATCATTGTCACACTATATAAGATATTGAAGGGGTTACGGTGCAGAAAACAATAATTTTCTAGCGAACGAAACCCTAACTAGCCAGGATCTATCTATCTAGTACATGCGATAACGGTGGTGGAACGGGTTACATTACCTCCATGTAGACCGATAGCGGGGATTACGCTCCCGCACAAGCGTTGACGATGAAGTCGTACGTAGCCGACCTCGAGGTCGCGGAGAACTTGCCGCGATGTCGGAGTCGATGACGCCGGGGTGTCAACGATGATCTGCGTCGACGGGCGTCGGGCGGAAGAAGGCAGAGCGCCAGCACCGGGGCTGGCGCGCCGGCACCAGAGGGGGGGAGGCGCGGCGGCTGCAGGGGGCGAGACGACGTCGCCCAAGCTCCTCAATAGAGTAGCCTCCGAGCACTCGCAAACATACGGAGCCTAGCGACAACTCCCGGTCATTCAGATCCAGCTGAAATCGCAGGAGTAGATCTTATCTGGAATCCCGCAGAGCAACGGCGCTCTGCGGTATGGCTTAGGTGGAGAGAGACCCCCCTTCCTCAGCTCGGCGCGGCTCCGACTTGGGAACCACGAGATCGAGAGAGAAATTGGGAATTAATTGAATTTCCTATGAATTAAATCAATTAATATGCCTTGCTATATAAAGGGGGAAGGGGTGTGCCAACCCCCTTGGCTCCCCCATGTGGGACTAAAGGAAGAGAGGGGAGGGGGGTTCGGCCGAACCCCCTTGGGCCTCTCCCTCTTCTAGTACAATTCGGACTAGGGGGGGAGAAGGCCCCCTTACTTGGTGCGCCACCCCCTCATGGGCCCTCTTTGGGCCCATTTAGGTGGGAGCCCCTTTTTTTCCTTTATTTAATTAATATTAAATTAATATAAAAATCCCATTAATTCATAATTAATATATTTATATATAATTCAATATCCCATGACTCCGAAACTATTTCGGAACCACCCGAACAACTTTCGGACATTCTCGGAACCCTTCCATAGCTCCCCGGAACTCCTTCCGGACCACCGGAACTCTTTCCGGATCATTTCTTTCTCTCCAATAAAAACCTATAAAATTCCATAACCTATCTCCTAGCGTCGCTAAGACCTTAAGTTTGTTACGCTACGGTTCGGGAACACTCCAGACATGGTCGAGACACTCCGCTCACCAATGATCGTCAGGGATACCTGGAAATATATGACGACCCCTGTGCATTCCACGAATATCGTCGTTGAACCATAAGTATGATATTCATTCCCTTTGTCTCTGCGATACTACCTTGTCCGAGATATGATCGTAGACACACCGATGCCTTTGCTGTATCTCGTTACCGACGAAGGTTATTAACTCGTCTGCGATATTACATCTCCATGACCTAGTCATAAGCTGCGCAGCTATATAGATGCAATATCACCGAGTGGGCCCAGAGTATCTTTCCATTACAAGAATGAACAAATCCCGCTCTTGATCCTTACGTCTTGATGCTCTTTCGGAATACCCAAGATGGACACCGTTATTGTCATGCTATATAAGACACAACGTTTGATGCTCTCAAAGCACTCCTACGAAGCAACAATAAGTACGGTCTCACGGTCTAAGGAATAAGTTATCACACTATCATCTATTGCAAATGACAAACATCGTAATACGATCTTATTGCAATACTTTGCGTATGTCCACCACCTTATTGTATTAACAAGATGACCCCATTGTCAACCGACGTCATTGTCCTTGATCGGGAATCTCGATCAACTGTTGCCCAATGGACTAGCTCATATAGAGGCTTGCTAGGGACCTGGTTGTCTATGTATCACACGTGTATTAATAATTCCGATTAATACAGTTATAGCATAATACATAAACCTATTATAAACTTATGAGATACTGCAATAAATACTACTTATTTATTTGCCTCTAGGGCATATCTCCTTCAGTCTCCCACTTGCACTAGAGTACAAATAAACTAGCTGCATTTCACCTTATCAGAATCCCTTATCCAATAAGAATCATTTGATAATGCTTGCTCGTGGAAAAGTGTTACTGCACAATCCATGATTGTACACGCTTTTGCGATTCACGGATATTAACTTGCTTGATATCACCATGTTGTTTAACAACACATATGCAAACACCGCAACTAAGTGAGACTACCGCTTCCCAGCGCTTACTCTGATTATACTAACCAGATAACTGCCCTGAAAAACACACTCAGTCATGTCGAGCCCCTTGTAACAATTACAAACTCGCGATATCTACATACTTTCACACCAATGTAGAAAACTTGACATTTAAATGTCAATCCCTTAACTAACGCACTTCTACTTCCAGTAAATTCCAAATTTACTTTCATAACTGCTCTTCTTCGAAGAACATCGGTTATACTCCATCGAGCAGATAACATGGTTTCTGTATGATGTCTAATATTACATAATAGACCCACATGTCATACAACCATTACCTTCATGCTTCATTACTCTTAATGATTAATTGGATTTCAAAGGACCATCCTTTTGATTCTAATCTGACTCCTCAGATAAAAATCCAACACAACTCGACTAACTATTAAAATTCCCGTTCTATTTCAAAATAGACACTGATTTTCAAATAGTTTCACAACTTCATCATATTCTATTGGTACAGTTTCACAATGTGTTAACTACACAAAATGAATTCGACTCCCACTCAAAATATGTTCCCACATATTTGACAACACGAGCTCCCACTCAAAAACATGTTATCCACATATTTGAGTTCCTAAGCTCCCACTCAAAAATATGTTCTTCACATACTTCTCCTGAGTGAACTAACTATGACTCCCACTTAAATCGACATCTTGGTTAAACCAAAATCATTGATCTACTATCAATTCGAATTTAATACAAACTACAGTATTACATTAATACAAATCCCTAAGACTTCAAGCATGTCTACATAAATGTAGTCAACAAATTTGATCTTGTCCAAGACACATTTCTTGACAAGACATGCTACCGCGTCTTTCTTATAGTCACATTTATCATATAATACCTTATATGACGATTAAACAATATTATTCCTCTAATAAGAATTGCAGCAACAATTACTCTCTTAATCCTTTTAAACGTAACTTGGATTTCCAGGCTGAAGAGCCTTTGTTCGTATTCCGATATTTTCTCAACTTTCTTTGTATTCATAAAGTGCACCTTGATCTATCAACAAGATCTGAAGTACTTAATACAGTGTTGTGACCCTACAGCAATATTAAATATAACAGCACTTTATTTAGAAGTTTCTTTCATGAAAATATTATGATCTTTATGAAGAGGATTGCAAGCAGAAAACAATTTCCTAGTCTCCCTCACTCTTAATCACCAAATTTTCATTAGCAGACATATACTCTTTGGAACATCTTCCAACATAAGTCTGACACTTTATTCCAAACTTCTAATTTCAATCCATAAACCATAATTCGAAAAGTCATCTTTTCTCGGAACTACATAGACAACAAACTGAACTTTGTTTCTATTTGGTTTTGGAACACACTCTCATTTAATGCGAGCAATCTACAAAGAACCACTCATGTATATTCCGAATTATCGCATAATCATATACATGTCGACACTACTGTCGATTCTACGAATTCTCGTTGAGACATATATCTATTTTCTAAAGTGGACATCGACTATAATGTTTCGAACATATTAGGAGATTCTAAGACAGATTCTGACAGACCACACTTTATTTGAAATAGAGCATGATTATAATTCCCCACATATCACCATATATGACATTATAATATTGTGAAGCAAATTTCCACAAGTCTTTTGTGTTGAAACCATAATTCAAAAATATTGTCCTTTGATCGAATCTTGTGAATACAATATTCACTAATCTTTCTTCTGAAAAACCCCATTTGATCTATTATCAAATTAATTTCAGACCCCATAATTTATCGGGAAAATACTCCTATTTACCAAAATCATGGAAGAATTCGGATCAATCAATAAACATCATTAATTAATCATTTAAAATGATACTCAATTAATTTCCGCTAGTATTGCAACTTCAATACTTGATTTCAAGCTTAATCAACTCAGCACTCGAAATACTTAAATGGACCAAAGACATCCATTACTTCTTTCATTGCTTTTATGACTAAACTCGACGATGTTTATTCTAGCAATAGAACCTTTGTTCATGGGACAAGATATTTTCTCATATCTACAATTATGAATACTTATCATACAATCAATGTAACTGAGATGTGGAAACTTTATTCATAAGATAAAACAACTGACTTGTTCCATAACATAAAACAACTGATCTTGTCTTATTACATGAATAACTTTGTCTTGCAACAATCAAGACACACACACTTGCTTACTATTACAAAAGATCGTATCAAAAACTATTAATGATAACTATGATAACTTGAGGACGTGAACACCAAAAGGCCATCAACTCCTTGACTACCAGCTTCAGCGCCAGGTCATATCAAACTGCGCCGCATATATGTGATAATCAGGACCTGTTTCACAAACAGAGCAATTATCAAACATTTCATCATATACCATGGGCAAATTCATAATTCTGCATATATCAAATATATATACCTGTAGCATCGAAGATCTCTCCTTCGATGGAATTAACCTTCAGAGACTGGAACTCACGTATGAATATGTAGAAGTTCATATCGTCGGCTTTCAAAATGTACTTACGTACATGTTTCTCATAGCTAGGAGAGGTAGAGATATCAGGACAATCCGAATGGCGCAAGAATCCGCCATCCAGTAATCGAAGACCATCGTCAGCTGGAAGTAGATGTCATACAATCTCTTCAAATGTGTCTTCAGACAGGTATGCTCCTCCATGTGAATGGTCTGGAACATTCTAAGCTGCCTGAATTGCTCACGCTTTAATTCATCCCCGAAGTGCGTCTTTATCGCATCCATCATGACGCTTGGCTCCTTGCGTCGAAACATCTCTTTCAACTCGGGTGCCAGGCATACGGTCATGGTGATCTCCACTTCAATGAATATGTCTCGACGCCTACGGAAATCATCTTCCTCCTCCTCGCTTGCAGAATCTCCTGGTCCTTCTCCTACCGGTTCATCGAGAACATATAGAATGTTGTTGTGTTCGAGAATGTTTCTAAAACCCCTGTACCATCTGATGAAGTTGGATCCGTCGGCTTCTAATGTAGCATCCGGACTCTTGAGGAAGTAACCGAAGTATAGTTGCGTAGTCTACAGATGTGATCGCAAAAGAGGTAAGGTTAAGTTTATAATATGTAGGTGAGTTTTAGTTCTATAATCTCATTATCAAAAACACACCACACCAAGATTATTATCCCTAAAATAATAGTGGCGATGACACGACCCCCATCCACTACACCACCCCCGATCATCACGGCCGGCAGCACAGCTTCAAAGGTGGACATAAAATGTCGATCATAACAACTCTATGACTCATGCTCGATCTTTCGATCTTCCCGTGTTCCGAGGCCATACCTCTGAGTATGCTAGGCTCGCCAATCAAACCTCGAAGACCTGCGCGTGCAACATGGCTTACACCCACTGTATGCAAACGACGAGATGTGTGACACCCGATCATCACGGCCTGCCTCATAACGTAGAACTTTCTTGGTGGTGCGCAACGAGGGAGAACACAATTTTGGTATTTTGTTAGGGATCATCCTATTTATGATGCTACCGTTGTATATCTATCATATAAGCAATCAATAGGATGCACACACAACAGCACACAATAATGATGCAATGAAGTGCGATGTGACATGGTCGATGCGCCTGGACCTTCATGGTGCCATGTGCCTGACCCCCCGGCGCCCCGGCATGACTCCGAGTCTACAGAGCCCTCCATTGCCTCCGACAGTACGAGTAATATAAAAACTTACCGTAACCATGTCACATGAAATAACGCCTCTGCAAAACAAAGTTAGACGCCTCTAGCTTTATCTAGTTTTGCAAGTTTTATGTGGCATATAGGCTTATTCGTAAGAGAATCGCTTCCCTACCTACGAACTTTGTACCACAACGTCAATCGTATAATTGCATGTTTAAGCATCCCTTTCGGGCCCTCCATTGAAAATGCTTTGCCGACTAGAGAGAGAGAAACAGACACCCGCCAGCCACAGATACGGTGCAAGCCGTATGTCAGTAGTGGAACCAGTCTCGCGTAAGCGTACGCGTAAAGTCGGTCCGGGCCGCTTTATCAACTCAATACCGAAGGCATCGCAAGTGCACGCTAGAGGGTAGCAAATATAAGAAAGACGCCCTCATTCAACATGAGTTCTAACCGTTACAGCAGTACTACGCATAGATCGGCTCTGATACCACTGAAGGGGTTACGGTGCAGAAAACAATAATTTTCTAGCGAACGAAACCCTAACTAGCCAGGATCTATCTATCTAGTACATGCGATAACGGTGGCGGAACGGGTTACATTACCTCCATGTAGACCGATAGCGGGGATTACGCTCCCGCACAAGCGTTGACGATGAAGTCGTACGTAGCCGACCTCGAGGTCGCGGAGAACTTGCCGCGATGTCGGAGTCGATGACGCCGGGGTGTCGACGATGATCTGCGTCGACGGGCGTCGGGCGGAAGAAGGCATAGCGCCAGCACCGGGGCTGGCGCGCCGGCACCAGAGGGGGGGAGGCGCGGCGGCTGCAGGGGGCGAGACGACGTCGCCCAAGCTCCTCAATAGAGTAGCCTCCGAGCACTCGCAAACATACGGAGCCTAGCGACAACTCCCGGTCATTCAGATCCAGCTGAAATCGCAGGAGTAGATCTTATCTGGAATCCCGCAGAGCAACGGCGCTCTGCGGTATGGCTTAGGTGGAGAGAGACCCCCCTTCCTCAGCTCGGCGCGGCTCCGACTTGGGAACCACGAGATCGAGAGAGAAATTGGGAATTAATTGAATTTCCTATGAATTAAATCAATTAATATGCCTTGCTATATAAAGGGGGAAGGGGTGTGCCAACCCCCTTGGCTCCCCCATGTGGGACTAAAGGAAGAGAGGGGAGGGGGGTTCGGCCGAACCCCCTTGGGCCTCTCCCTCTTCTAGTCCAATTCGGACTAGGGGGAGAAGGCCCCCTTGCTTGGTGCGCCACCCCCTCATGGGCCCTCTTTGGGCCCATTTAGGTGGGAGCCCCTTTTTTCCTTTATTTAATTAATATTAAATTAATATAAAAATCCCATTAATTCATAATTAATATATTTATATATAATTCAATATCCCATGACTCCGAAACTATTTCGGAACCACCCGAACAACTTTCGGACATTCTCGGAACCCTTCCATAGCTCCCCGGAACTCCTTCCGGACCACCGGAACTCTTTCCGGATCATTTCTTTCTCTCCAATAAAAACCTATAAAATTCCAGAACCTATCTCCTAGCGTCGCTAAGACCTTAAGTTTGTTACGCTACGGTTCGGGAACACTCCAGACATGGTCGAGACACTCCGCTCACCAATGATCGTCAGGGATACCTGGAAATATATGACGACCCCTGTGCATTCCACGAATATCGTCGTTGAACCATAAGTATGATATTCATTCCTTTTGTCTCTGCGATACTACCTTGTCCGAGATATGATCTTAGACACACCGATGCCTTTGCTGTATCTCGTTACCGACGAAGGTTATTAACTCGTCTGCGATATTACATCTCCATGACCTAGTCATAAGCTGCGCAGCTATATAGATGCAATATCACCGAGTGGGCCCAGAGTATCTTTCCATTACAAGAATGAACAAATCCCGCTCTTGATCCTTACGTCTTGATGCTCTTTCGGAATACCCAAGATGGACACCGTTATTGTCATGCTATATAAGACACAACGTTTGATGCTCTCAAAGCACTCCTACGAAGCAACAATAAGTACGGTCTCACGGTCTAAGGAATAAGTTATCACACTATCATCTATTGCAAATGACAAACATCGTAATACGATCTTATTGCAATACTTTGCGTATGTCCACCACCTTATTCTATTAACAAGATGACCCCATTGTCAACCGACGTCATTGTCCTTGATCGGGAATCTCGATCAACTGTTGCCCAATGGACTAGCTCATATAGAGCCTTGCTAGGGACCTGGTTGTCTATGTATCACACGTGTATTAATAATTCCGATTAATACAGTTATAGCATAATACATAAACATATTATAAACTTATGAGATACTGCAATAAATACTACTTATTTATTTGCCTCTAGGGCATATCTACTTCAGATATGACGTTTGGTGCGATCAAAGTATCTTACAGGGATAACAATAAGAGTTGATCTCACGGTCTTAAGGCGTAATGACTATGTCCTATAAATACTGGGTATGTCCATCACATCGTTACGCCTAACGATATGACTTCCATTGCTGACCGGCGCCATGCCCTATGATCGGGAAACCTCGATCATCAATCGCGCAACGAAACTAGTCTTAGTAGAGGCTACTAGGGACCTGGTTGTTTATCTACCACACCTGTATTAATGTTTCCGCTTAATACAGTTATAGCATGGTATAAAACATATAATGAACAACTGGGATATTGCCAATAAACTATGTTTATTAAGTGTCTCTAGGGTATATTCCCTTCATCACAGGCCTCACTGTGGCCAGATATCGGCGAGGATCCATATTCTACCTTAGCAAGGAGATGAAGCAAGAGCGTGCGTGCTAGGAATCCGTAGCCCAGCCAGATGCCTGTGGAATGGAGTCGCTCCAAGCCGTTGCCTCAATATCTTCTTCCGATGCCAGTTAAACTCTGACCTGCGCTATGCTTGGCTCGATATTTTGTCGTGCCTCGATGGTCTCGTAAACCCTTTTGTAGCACTTATGTGCCTGTTGTGTAATGATATCATATATGTTACACTGTCGCGACGTGCGGCCAGATATCTTGGGCTGGCGCACGATACGACCGCCTCGCTGGCAAGTTATGCCAGGGAGGGGTGTTACATTCTCCCATCGATTTGGCCTCAAATCTAGCAACTCCGGCACAAATCTGCCGACTCGACCGCAAATTCACCACCACTGCTCAAGGGCACCACCAATCGGGAGGGATTCAACATGAGTGATGACCTTGCTCTCCTCCCGTGCACGACTATAGTGACTCTCTTGTGTGACTCTGGCTAACGAGTCACCCGAGTAGCCCTCCTAGCCTCCCTTTTTGTCATGCGCACATTGGTCTTTCTGTTTTATAACAACAACCCAAGTGTTTACTTTTACAATACTTGTTATTATTTGGTTTGACAAAAGAATTGGGATAATTTACTTCAAAGACAACTATTGGAGCAAGATTTTTGGTTCCAAATGACCTAATCTGAACGAGAATCGATGGAGGGGGGAGTGACGACTGGCATCCCTCGAGGTTGTAACCCTCCCGATGTGTAGTGTTTGTACAGTGGTGGTGGATTCGCCGAATAGGTCTGAGTTGTGGCGGCACTGCTAGAATCAAGGCAAAATCTATGTGAGAATATACACGATTGTAGGAGGCGTGAGAGCGACATAAAACTTCTGATTGGTAGTTAGCGTTGTGCATGTTCGCCTTTCTATTATTTAGAATCAGTATGAATGTTTTATCTGCAACACTTAGTGTTTTTTTATTATAAATGATAACAAAATTTGTAAAGGTAGCTGTTGGAGCAAGATTTCATCATCAAATTATCTAGAAATAGTTATGCCCTAAAATAGGGTAGCTATTGAAGATACTCTAAGAGATGGGCAACATCGTAGTTTTTTGTATGCAGTAGATAGAAAAATAAATTTTGTATTAAATTCAGTGGACACATCTTATTATTTTTATTTTGGTCTAAACTATTAGAAGGTTAAGACGTGGATGAGCTCTATTTTTTTGATACTTTTTGTATTAATCTGGATGGACAACTAATATTATTTTAATCATGGTTTAAACCAATAGGATGTTGACAAGTGAATGAACAAGGGAGTTCTATTTTTAGCGAGCTTAGTTCTTTGAAGGTTTTTGTATGCAGTAGATAGAAAATTAAGTTTTATATTAACTTCAGTGGACACATCTTATTATTTTTATTTTGGTCTAAACTATTAGAAGGTTGAGACTTGGATGAGCTTTATTTTTTGAGATATTTTTTGTATTAATCTAGATGGATAACTAATATTATTTTAATCATTGTTTAAACCAATAGGATGGTGATATGTGGATGAACAAGAGAGTTCTATTTGAGCTTAGTTCTTTGAAGGGATGTACCGGTAGTACGGACTGAAAGGTCACTACGGGTGCTCCAGCCTTTGGCTGTAAGCAAGCATGGCAGCTCCAGCCTATTCAATCCGGTACAGATTGCTTAATTAACCTTGCACCAGAGCAACTGCATGAGTTATACTCGCTCACTTACGGCACGGTGTCTTCAATGGAATTGTGCATGCATGCAGCGGTGGCGGCCGACGGGATCATCCTGCAGGACCTCAAGATCGAGAACACGGCGGGGCCCGAGAAGCACCAGGCGGTGGCGCTGCGCGTGAGCAGCGACCGCGCCATCATCAACCGGTGCCGCCTCGAGGCGTACCAGGACACCCTCTACGCGCACCAGCTCCGGCAGTTCTACCGCGACTGCGTCGTCTCCGGCACGGTCGACTTCGTCTTCGGCAACGCGGCGGCGGTGCTCCAGCGGTGCGTGCTCGCGGCGCGCCGGCCCATGCGGGGCCAGAAGAACGCGGTCACCGCGCAGGGCCGCACGGACCCGAACCAGAACACCGGCACGTCCCTGCAGCGGTGCCGCGTCGTGCCGGCGGCCGACCTGGCGCCTGTCGCCGCGGCGTTCCGGACGTTCCTGGGCCGGCCGTGGAAGGAGTACTCGCGGACGGTGTACATGCAGTCGTACCTGAGCGGGCACGTCGACCCGAGCGGGTGGCTGGAGTGGGACGAGGACTTCGCGTTGAAGACGCTGTTCTACGGGGAGTACGGCAACGACGGGCCCGGCGCCGGCACGGCTGGGCGCGTCCGGTGGCCCGGGTACCGGCGTCATCACCGACCGGAGCGTGCCCGCGCAGTTCACCGTCGGGCAGTTCATCCAGGGCGCCTACTGGCTCAACGGCATCGGCATGGCCTGTGACGAAACGGTGTGGATTCTCTGACTTGGAATAGCCTCACTTTGCTTCATTGACAAGTGGGTCCCACATCCGGCATGCCCCACAAATCAGTGACCCAAAGTCAGGGAAAAGTTAGAGAAGGGCTCTGATCCTCAACGGCAGTTCCTCGATCACCAATGATTCCGCAAAAAAAGTGAATTGTCACTTACGGATACGGAGTATGTCACTTGTTATCTTGTTGCTCTAATAATTACCAACATAAAACCGAAGTCATTCTGATTGTAAGCTGGACTTCAGCTTGATTTCAATTCATGGGCTCATTGGCAAGTGTTCTGATTAGTGAACATCTACATCGGTACTGTTATTAGGTCAGAGATGAACAACTAGTATTTAGTTGCTGGACTACACTATGCTCTGCGCCTCTGCGCTTGCTCCCCCAAATGAAAACGATGTAGGCAATGCAGTTTGCAGCAGAAAAGCAGAGCACAAAATCTCTACTGTCTGAAAGCAGAGCAAAATCTCTGCTAAAAAGGCAGAAAACAAAACAGCTGAACCTTACGTAATGCTGTTATCCATTCCCAAATCGCAGTGCCCATTGGTAAGACAGAAGTAAAGAATGTCAAGATCAGGAAGAACATGCCATACAACATACCAGAAGAACACGCTCATATAGTACTGCAAAATACTCAGATTAGCACCTACTGATCACTGCTATGATTCATCCATAAACTGGGCAACTATGTGCAGTACACTGAACAACAAATGAAGTAATATTCTCAGAGGATAATGGCAACGTTACTAGAATTTGCACGACATGTAGTATTAGTAGTTCTAGTGATTATCACTATACTTCACTTTCACTACATATATTTCGGACTAGTGATCAGAGGAGGGACCAAATCAATCTCTGAATTAAGTGCAATCTCTACCAAACAATATAGTGAGAGACAAAATCTGAAATTCTAGACAGATATACAACATAGTAGTCGAAACTGAAAGTCAGCGAATTGGACGGAACAGTGGCTCGTAAGACACCTTAACTTCGTCGTCATCCCACTCCAACTCATCCCACCACTCTTTTGTGCATTGTATCTCATTCAGCTCTCCAGCAGTGAGTTTCAGCTTCTTCAGGCTTGGACACTCCACAATCTTCAGGCTCTCCAGTGAGGGGAAACGCAGCCTACATGTGCCACTGCTGAGCGTCCTGAACTTTGCCAGGCCATGGAGATAGAGTTCCTTGAGATTAGGGAAGGGAGTGATCACTTTACAAGCTCCTACAGCTTGTTCACCTTCGTTCGCCGCCGTTTCTTGTTCGTCGTCGACGAGAGTGATCAGCTCCTCCAACCCATGGCAATACCAGATGAACAATGACGACAGATGCTGGACGCACCCACCTTTGTAGACGATCTTTACCTTCAGAAGGCTCTGAAGGATGACACCCTGCAGGTTTGGAAGGATCGGCTGATCGTCTTCGACAAGTGCACCACGCCTTTGCAGGAAATCACGGGGGAGTACAATGCTGGGATCAGTTTCTTTGCTGCCGTCAATGATCAATTCCTCTAGATCGCTGCAGCTTGCGATCCACACCCTCTTCAGGTTTGTCATGTTCTTCCAAAGGTTGCTTGAAGGAAGTTCTATCTTTGTCAGGCTAGCACATGTTTTTATAAGCAGATTTCTTGTTGAACCAGCGAGGCGATTGGACCGTGAAAGTCTCTCTAGGGCCTCGAGCGACTTTATCGTGATGTCAATTGCCTTGAGCCTGCGTAGGCTCTCGAGCTCCTGAAAATCAACACCATTTCCACTTTCACTGACTTTCCAGTCTCCATAACTGAGATCCATGTACAGAACTTGCAGCATTTTGAGGCTATCTATAACACCACATGGGATCATTTCAAGGACAGGCATATTGGAGAGAAGCAGGAACCGCAGAGTGACCAGAGAACCTAGCTCCCTTGGCAATGATTTGATGTTTGTGTTATACAGATCAAGATACTGTAACTCAACTAATGCACTGATCCCTGAAGGTAATTCGGTGATAGAAGTATGCGAGAGATCCAATACCCTTAGAGATGGCATGAATTGGAAGAAGCCGTCACATATCTTATCCAATGCAGGGTTACCTTGTAGCATCAATGTCTTCAACAAAGGGCAGTTAGGCTTCTCATACAGCTCAAGGATGTTGTTCCGCATGAAACAAATCCGCTCAGCATCGCTCCACTTCTCTACACCCGGCGCCTCCTTCAGTCCAACTCCTGCACGGACGAGCCATTTGGTCTCTTCTGTTCCGAATTCTGATGCTATCCACAGCGCCATCGCTCGGACCATGGGATGCATACAGATGTGTTCCTCGTCTTGACCTCTATCTAGCAAAGATGCAATCTTGAGATCACCGAGAAGGTCATGCCCTTTGTTATATATCTCATCCATCTCAGTGTACAGATCATCTATGAAACCTTCACCAATGCAGTAGCCTATGATCCAGTCCTTGGAAATGGAGAAGTCTTCTGGAAACAGGGAGCAATACAGCAGGCAGAGCCTCAGCTTGTCACTGGGCAAGTTATCATAGCTGTTCTTGAGAGGCATAAGAACGTCCACCTCCATGCCAAGAAGCTGCCAAGGGGCAATCTTTAGCACAGTGATGGCGTGCTTCCACTCTTTTGCAGTGTGCTTGCTGGCCATCGCGCGGCCAACGGTGATGAGAGCTAGTGGTAGTCCACCACACTTCATGGCCAGTTCTTGCGCTTGGTGCCGAATCTCTGTGCTCGCACGCATGAGGTGCTCGCCAACTTTCTCTCGAAAGAGCTCCCACGCGGGCTCCCATGGCAGGCACTCTATCTTGAGCTTGCGTCGGACATCCATTCGGTCGCACACATCCTCGATCCTCGTCGCCACGATGATCTTGCTCTTGGAGTTTTGTTTGGGAACCGGAATGCCGAGCATCCGGAAGTTGAGTGGCTCCCAGAGGTCGTCCAACAGCAGCACAAAATTCATCTTGGTGAGCACCCTGTAGAGCACCCCGGCACGCTCCTTGGGCGTTCTGTTTTCCCAACTGACGCCGAGCCGGTCGCCGATGATCTTCTGGATGTCGTCCAGACTGAACTCCTTGCCTACCTCGATGTAAATGACCACATTGACGTCCTGGGAGCTGATGAGGAACTCGTTGTTGAACTTGTTCAGCAGAGCAGTCTTGCCGACCCCGGCCATGCCGTAGATGCCGACAACGCCCACTTCGCCTCCGCGGACGCACGCGTGGAGCTCCTGGAGCAGCGCGTCCATGCCGACGACGGGCACGCTTGGCATCTCCTCGAAGCGGACCTGCACGAGCTCGTCGGCGACCTTGTGGAAGGCGCCCTTCTCCCTGAGGCCAGAGACCTCGGTGCGCATCTCGTCGGCCCTCTGGCTGAGGAGGTAGGTGGCCTTGACGCCGGCCGCCTGGTCGGGCGGGAGCTGCAGGCGCGCCTGGTATTCGGCGTCGATCCGGGCGGCGGCGTCCTCGAGCTTGGCGACGCACTCGAGCCACCACTTGACCTGGCTGGTGGCCTCCATCCCCTGGCGCTCGGCGGTGTCCACCATGCGCTTGACGTCGTCGCGCTTGCTCTTGAGCTCCTCCATCTCGTGGCCCAGCGCCTCGATGTACTCGCCGCAGGACATGACGTACCCGAACGTCCGGGCGAAGTAGTCCTTGAGCGGCCGGAACACCGTGTCCATGAAGGACGCCACGAACTCCATTGCCGCGAACCAAAAGCTTCAATCTTTGCAAGGAAAGGTCTGGGATTTGGTTCGGTCCAAGGCGGAGAACCTAATTTGGGCACAAATCGGAGGTGGGAGAGGTGCTGAAGCTGAATCGGGGCTAATTGGTGAAGTGGACGTGCATATAGGATGCGGAGAGTGAAGGATCCGACAAGATGCAACTAGCGTGGGTGTTGTGAAGTTTCCGCGAGAAGCCATAGGAAATGGACAAATTGGTCGCTGGCCGCTGGTACTGAGCTCGGCGATGTGGAAGAAGGTGCCCCCGTTGACACAGGCGGAGACTTGGACTGAGCCAGGCTCGAGTCACCGGCGGCGAGGTGGCGATTGTGGTAGGCTTGACCGCTTGACTCCGCCACTGTCTCATTGGTCCGGGCTGGTTCTTTTTTCCACAAGAAACAATAGCTGCCCACTGTGTTGTTTGTACTTAGCATGCAGAACTAGTGGTGCGTGCACAGTGGCAGCGGAGACTTTTCAAAATTGATACGCCGAGTCTTCGAGACGGCAGCTGACATATGGGCCATCTTCAGTTGACACATCTCCATAACTGAATAATCAGGTTCTTGATTTTTCGACAGAGAATATATCAATATTAAGCCAATACTTAGTAAAATGCCCGTGCGTTGCAACGGGCTAAAAAATGTTACACAACGGGAATAGTAAGGACATCCTTAATGTTACACAACGGGCATTACAAAGATGTCAGCACAATTGAACTATTACTGGAAAATGAATTAAGTTGGATAACCAGCTTTCTAATCGTGAATTAATATGATGATGTATAGTCTAGGTAGTTTAAATAGTAAGGACATCCTTATAGACTATGTTCTTTGTGGTCGTTACTAAGGACTCGTCTCTTTTTCTCTTCTTTGAATTCTTGGTTTCATCCTTTTCTTCGACCTTGATTGCAAGAATCTTGATGTTTCTTTTAGCGGTAGCTCTGGACAAAGCGACGTATAGCTGTCCATGAGAGAATACCGGTTCCGGCAGGTACACACCTACAATCGGGATGGTCTGCCCTTGCGCCTTGTTGATCGTCATGGCAAAACTAAGTCTGATAGGAAACGGTTTCCTCTTGAATCTAAACGGGAACATGTCACTATCAGATGGACATAGAGGTATCCGAGGGAGAAACACCCTCTCTCCAGCGTGTTGTCCCACCACGATCTCCGCATCTATCGCGTTCCTCTGAAATCCACGGATCACAAGCCTTGTGCCGTTGCACAACCCATTAGCTGGGTCAATGTTCCTCAGCAGTATAATAGGGCAGTTTATCTTCAGTTTAAGCGCGTGCGGGGGCATCCCAGGAGGAGTTAGCGAGTTAAGCAATTCTTGAGCATAGAAGCCATGTGGATCGTCCTCCGCACTATCGAAGCTATGGTAGATCATCTCCTCTCCTTGAAAACGCTCAATCATGCGCATGTTTATTCCATCGACATTGTCATTCTTTGTGGAGAGGATTGCTCGAGAAGTCATGTAATCTGTATTGCTCATGTTTTGGTCCAGGGCAGGAAACACATGGTCGATCAACCTCTCTATGTCAGATTTGTCGCCCGTAGACGGAACACATATATCTTCTGGAAGCTTTATGTTTCCTTCCTCATCAGTCTCCTCAGTGCCGTTACCTATTCTCAGCAAATAATCCGCGAACCACTGGTCGTTTTGCGCCCTCATGTTCTTGACGAGCTTTAGCTGGCGCATGCCCTTCCATAGGTTTGAACTCCGCAGACTCGCGTCTATTATCTGACCCCGTGACCCTTTCCTCACTACTGGAAGCACCTGCCTGAAGTCCCCACCGAACACGACAGTCTTGCCTCCGAAAGGTCGGTCGGGGCAGCCCATGATGTCACGCATGCTTCTGTCCAACGCTTCAACTGCCTGTCGTTTCGTCATGGTGGCCTCGTCCCATAGTATGAGCTTAGCCATTCTCAAGAGCTTGGCTGTCCCACTCTGCTTAGTGAAGCTGCATGAAGTCCCTTCTTCAAGGTTTAGTGGGATCTTGAACCTCGAGTGGGCTGTCCTTCCTCCAGGCATGATTGAAGCCGCGACACTGGACGTCGCTGTGGCCAGCGCGATATTTCCCTGTCCACGAACCCTAGCAAGCAGCGCCCTGTAAAGGTATGTCTTCCCCGTGCCTCCCGGACCATCGACGAAGAATACGCCCCCATCTTCGCCATCGACTGCCTCTAGTATCTCGTCGTAAGCAAGCCTCTGCTCGGAATTCAGGAAGGACGCTAGAGAAGCGTCCTCCTCATCAACCTTGATGTTTGTTTCCTCGATTACCTCTCTGGACTCTCCTCCAGTGTTGTCATACGTCTCGTCAATGTCCGGAAGAGGGAACGACTTTATGTCTTTACCCATGGATTGTAGCATTCCCCTTATATCAAGCAATACCATTTGCTCTACCGCTTTTGGACATGTGTGTTGTCGCCGGTAGTCGTCTGACATCGCCTCAAGGTGTCGATCCCAAAGTCCACGCACATCGCCAGGCTCACAGAATACCAAGATCGTTGCGAAGAGCCTTCTAAGTGAGGTCGGCATGGCGAACTGCTCCGACTCAGTAAGACACTCATCGAGCGTGTTATCGGCCTCGATTAGACCCTTCTTCTCCGCAGCCTCACGAAACGTACCACATAGCACACCATCAACAGTTTTCAGGTCTTCGAAGGACGTCGAGCCTGGTACGTGGTTTAGAAGCACCCTAAGAAAGTACCTCTCCCCCTCCGCGGGATTGGCTGTCACGATTCGACCTACTTGGTGATCTCTTTTCCTTTTCTTCCAGTACTTTTCTGGTTGCCACGTGAACCGTCCTGGAAAATTCCTGTAGAGAATATCTCGAGCCCACTCGTGGTTCTGGTTAGCCACAAAATACTCTGTTAGCATGGATGTGTTCTCCCTGGCAGCAACGTCATTTAGGTTATCTCCTTCTTTGAACGTTACTCTTTGCATATCTGGTAGATGAAGCGGCAGTTGTAGTACGGACGGGTGGATCTCAGAGAGTTTGAAGCCAAATATCCTCCACATAGCTTCGGGTGGTGTGATCCATCTTGCGTCAATGTATCTCTTGATCTCGTCTATGTTACCTTTTTCGTCGGGTTTGTCGATGTTGAATGAAGTCTGATCGTGGCCCTTATATATGTACTTATATAGGTACTTGACTGCCTTTATGCTGGAGCACACCTCCACGTTTATGTGGCAGTTGAACATCCGCAAGAGGTAGGGGTTGTAAGGCACGACCCATCTATTGTCGAGCGTCGAACCGCGGACCGTCGCCGAACGGCCGTCCTTCCGTCTCCGATAAATGGGGTATGAGTCCTTCCCCTGTATGGTGGTCTCGTTGAATGTTCGTGGGTACCTACACTTGCACGATCCATCTTGCATACACACGTTGTTTGGCTTTAGGGCACCACATGGGCCGTGCATCATATGTTTCATGACCATGGCGTGTAGCTCCGGGTATTTATCCTTGTCTGGGAGCTCCGCTGAAATTAAGCGGTCATACTGCTCTGGCACAACGAGCTTATATTTTGAATCCATGATCAATAGGAAATGGGCATGTGGGAGGCCCCTCTTCTGGAACTCGACCACGTAGACCCACGCCTTCACAACGCCCAGGATGTTCTTCTTGGTCAGCATATATTTCATCATCTCCAGCTTGGCTCTAAACACTCGAGCCACAATATCTGGTCTGTCCTGTGGGGTTTGGCCTGGAAGTAGGGCATCCTGTATCTCCTGCCAGTTTGGGTTGCACGTCATCGTCAGGAAGATGTCAGGCTTGCCGTACGTCTGTACCAATGCCATGGCGTCCATATGCCTCCGCTTCATGTCACGGAAACACCCCTGGAATTTCCAAGGGAGCACAATCCTTGTGCCAATAGCGCTTGCTTGAGTCTCTCCGGCCGTAATGCTATCGACAATGCCTTTATATAGATCAGCACGTATCTGCGGTTGGTGCTTCCGGTACCAATTCAACCTACACCCCTCGATCTTTATGTACATGTCCACCGCCCATTGCTGGAACAGACGGCCTCCATGCAGTATGGGGTTGAATATAGCAGGGCGCGTCTGTAGTCGGTAACAGTAGTAGTCCCTGACGGAGACGCACATACGTCCACCCCCCTCTGTGACAGGCAAAAAGAAGTTTATGCGACATATGTGAAGGATAAAGGAATTTGCAAAATTATTCGAGATAGACAAACCTGGATCTTCTTCACGATCTGCTCTTTGTAGCTGCGCAAGGTCCCAAGACTTATTACGTTTAGGTATATTCGGATGCCAACCGATCTCGCCTTTTGGGAAGAATAGGGGGTATGAGAGCGGGTCATAGCATCCTTGTGTGGCATGTATACTGCGCCTTTGATTGTCGTTGCCGTAGAGGATAATGTTGCGTTTGAACCTATTCGCGAGGTCGCTGCCTTCGACCCAGATCGCAGCCACCTCAGATGATACCGGTGTGTTGTATCTCCGTTGGTCTAGCTTTTTGTCAGTGTTTAGTTCTATACGGTAGTCCTCGAGGTTATCCTTATGGGCGCCTAAACTTCTAAACTGCTCGGAGTAGGGGTTTCCTCTCAGTATGTCCACAACCTTACGTACGACCTCCTGGTCTAGTTGCTTGGTGGCTTCCTTGCGGTGGATCAGGTTGGGATCGTCGTCGTAGAAGTAGAGTTGTAGATGTTCCGGGCGAGAGCCTGGGCCGAAAGAATGCACGTTGTGGTACATGGAGCCTTGCGCCCGGAATGTGTACGTCCCGGACCTCATGTTCGTACAGTCGCTGTCGAGGCTGACGCCAAGGGTTGTGAAGGAGAAATGGCCGTTGAAGAATCGTATGCTCTCTCGAAAATGTCGGCTGTCCGCATCCGCGCTAGACCATAGCCTCATCAGCTCCGGTATTGGCTCTGGTTCAGCCAGTTCGATCTGACCGTTTAGACAGCAGAAACCAGGGGTCTCATGCTCAAACCTCTTGGCATGACAATATTGACAGCTGGGGACTTGCTCTAGTATGTGTGTGCTATCTGGGAGGTTTGAGTACACAAAGTCGAAAGGATCGATGGCACGCTCGTCTGATGAGTCTATCATTGTAGTGAGGTATTGAGCATCAGTCTTGAAACCTATATGAAGTGGATGTCACATTAATATGTTCATGTTGATTTGTAACAGATAGAGTCGATGGCAAGATGAAAAGTCTGGCCTACATACCTTCACTTCCATCATAGGTGTAGCACTCCTCGTCCATGAGGTCTTTGGGTATGGTATTCTCGTCCATGATACCGTTGAGGAAGGACTCCATGTCGCCTACCACATTATCGATCTAGTAAGTACGATGATTGAATGAATAAAGGGTTTAAATAGCCAGTGTGTTACCTTCTGTCCTGATCGTATACTCCGGCGTGCTCGTTGAAGGTATCTTTGACAAATTTGTTGCATTTGGGCACGGCATCGCTATGGATTGAGGGCACACGGTGTTCCTCTTATCTGCAGCGTTTGCCTTGCGCCGAGCTAGCAGTTTTGCCTTCTCTTCTCCTGATCTGTTTTGTCTATATGTGTGTTTCCGTGCAGTACCTTTTTGCCTTTCTTCCGCGGATATATTTTGCGTAGCTGCTCTTCGACGCATATTTATCTCATCTTTTTTCTCGACCGTCAAACTATTCCGCCGAGCTCTATCACGTTCACGTCTTGATTGATTTTTATCTTGTATGGTGTTGACAATAGGTGGACTTCGTTCTGCCATTGTCGTGAGGGGTCTTGCACTCACTTTTATTCTAACTCACGATTGTCTTAGGGATATGTTCACTTGTAACGATCGGACCTAGTTGATAGATTGACTACAACCCTCATGTGCTTATATAGGCACGTTTGAGTGCATGTATGAGTCGGACTCGTTCTCCTTTTTGAGTCGTACTCAAATCACTCTGTCCGTAGGAGGAAAGCGACCCAATGGAACAAGCTGTTCAAGTAGCACACTCAACTGTACGTGCCCAGAAACTTACAATGGCGATGGAATCGGTGGCCTTTGTCGCGGTGCCGTTCCCGGCGCAGGGCCACCTGAACCAGCTCATGGACCTGTCCCTACTGGTCGCCTCGCGCGGGCTCTCCGTGCACTACGCGGCGCCGGCCGCGCACGTCCGGCAGGCGCGGTCGCGCGCGCACGGCTGGGACGCCAAGGCCCTCGGCTCCGTCCACTTCCACGACCTCGACATCCCCGCCTACGAGTCCCCGGCGCCCGACCCGACCGCCCCGTCTCCCTTCCCGACCCACCTGCTGCCCATGTTCGAGGCCTTCACCGCCGGCGCGCGCGCCCCTCTGGCCGCCCTCCTCGCGACCCTCTCGGCCACCCACTGCCGCGTGGTGGTCGTGTACGACAACATCAACACCTTCGCCGCGGTGGAGGCCGCGCGGCTGGGCAACGGCGAGGCGTACGGGCTGCAGTGCGTGGCCATGTCGTACAACGTCGCGTGGCTGGGCGCCGGGCCGGGCCACCAGCTCCTCCGCGACCACGGCCTCCAGTTCCTCCCGTTCGACGCGCCCATCTCCAAGGAGTTCATGGACTACATGTTCCGGGCGACGGCGGAGGCGCGGGAAGGGGCCGGCGTCGCCAGGGCCGGGCTCGTCATCAACACGTGCCGCGTGCTGGAGGGCGAGTTCATCGACGCCGTCGCCGAGCACGCGGAGTACAAGGGCCGCCTCTCCTTCTCTCTCCTCCCGCCAACGGCCTCTTATGATCCATCCCGGACCGCCTCTGTTTGCCCGCTGCACCTTCCTTCCATTCTCAGAGCTCTGATTCGTGCCGGTGGACTGGGAAGAGGACAGCTACGCTTGAGGCCTGGGCTACTGCTGGGATTCACTCGAGATATGTTTGCTTAGGCTGCTAACAAAGACCGGCTCTGCCTCAGTGCTGCCTGGGATTACATCACATGGTGTCGCTGCTCTGCTGCTCCAACGCCAACAGATCCAGTGCCTGCCGCCGTTGCTGCTCGCCATGGCCTCCGACAGCAGGTGCATCGAGGCAGGGAGAAGACAGGCACCGGCGTCGGGGCACGAGAAGGCATCGAGGGCACACGCCGAGAAGGCATCGAGGGCACACGCCTGTTGATGCTAGCACCGCCATCCTGAAAGAACATTTCTATGATCTTTGTGTTTTGTGTGTTAGTTAACAACATGTGGATGTATTAAGTTGGTGTTAAGTAATGCAGGATAATCTAGGAACTCTTCAGATGCATCAGCACCAAAAGAGGAGAAAAAGAGTCAGCACTGAAAGTGTGCTCAGCCCCTGGTGGGGGCCGGAGTTTCCGGTCCAGGGGGGCGGAGTTTCCGGCCCTGCCTGAAGTTTCCGGTCCCTGAGGACCGGAATCTTCTCCGTTGCTCGGTTGCCGAAGTTGTGCTCAGCCCCTGGTGGGGGGCGGAGTTTCCGGTCCCATGGACCGGAGTTTCCGCCCCAGGCCAAAGTTTCCGGCCTCATGGATCTCGAAGATGTCCAAGTTAAGATTGAAGATCTGGTGTTCAGCCCCTGGTGGCCCCCGGAGTTTCCGGCCTCCTTAGGCCGGAGTTTTCGCCCCTGGCCGGAGTTTCCGGCCACTAGGGCCGGAGTTTCCGGCCTGGGGTTTGGCTGCAACGGCCACATCTTTGGAGGGGGTATAAATACCCCTCCTCCTTCTTTCAGAAAAGCGCTTGACCTAGAAAAGGAGGAGCTCCATTGTTGCAAGCCAAGAATCCCAAGATCTCCCAATCCCCCCATTCAAACTCGTTGATCTTTGGAGGATTGAAGGAGAAGGCCCCGATCTACATCTTCACCGAGCCGTTCTTCATTTCCCCCTCATTCTTTTGAGGGAACACTTGCTAGGGCTTCCACTAGGAAACCTAGCCCATTGTTGTACTTACCTATTGTCTTTGTGACAGATTGTAGCTGTTCGGGAGCCCCCAAGCCCTTTGTGGGTCGTGCCCCGAATCGTTGTTGTAAAGGCTCCGGATTCCGCCTCGAAGGATTCCGATAGTGGAAAGTGGACCAAACCTTTGTGGTGCGGTTCACCGGAGATTAGGGTGAGGCCTTTGTGGCCGTTGAACCATTGTGTTGGTTCACACCTCTCCAACGAGACGTACTCCCATTCAAGGGAGGAACTCGGGAATACATCCTTGTCGTCTCGTGTCTTCACTTCGGTTTCTTCTATCCTTATTTATTGCCTTATTATATCTTGCTTAGTTGCTAGCTTGTCATATAGGAAATTCACCTTAGTTGCATATCTAGTGAATTTTCCTTTTGTGTCAAGCCTAATTTGAAAAAGAACTAAAATTTGAATTAGCATCTATTCACCCCCCCCCCCTCTAGGTGTCATACCGATCCTTTCAATTGGTGTCAGAGCTAAGGCTCTCTTTTCGGGTTTAACCGCCTAAGAGAAGTATGACACAAAGTGAGGATGAGACCGCAAGGCTTGCCGAGGCTAATGAGTCCCTTAAAAAGGACCAAGCCACCGCGGCATCCATGGCCGATATCAAAGCTTTGGAAACAACTTTGACATCTTCCATGGATGCTAGGTTTAATGAGTTTCGTGACTTGCTCAATAAACTCATTAACGACAAGCCCTCGGATATCATCCCGCTTGAAAAAGCTTCTAACTCCGATGAGGGTGGACCCAAGGAGGATAAAGAGCAAAAAGAGAAGGAGGTGAAAGCAAATGATAAGCCTAAGTCATCTCCCAACTTGCATGAGGAAAAGGAAGAGTATCATGCCGTTCGGGGATGGTACTCTCCCGTTCCAATTATCACTACCCGCATAAACCCTTTAGGTCCCCCACCTAAGCTCAATGCATTAGCTTTTGCTAGTTGGCAACGCTCAATGAAATCTCATGTCAACAGTGCCTCCATCGAGCTTTGGAGGATTATTGAAGAAGGATACATTGTGGAGGATCCAAGCAACATGACCAAGAGAGAGTTCGCCGAAAAGCAACTAAACGCTTCCGCTCTCCATATGATTGAACTCTCCTTGAGCGACACCGACAAGCATCATGTTCTACATGCCACCACCGCCAAAGAAGCTTGGGATTGTCTTGAGCGTGCCTTCCTTGGAAATGAAAGCATGAAGAGAAATAGATATGAATCTTTGAGCAATGCCGCCGAAGGTTTCTACATGCTTGACAACGAGACCCATGAAGAGATGTATGGTAGACTCAAGACTCTTGCCAAAGCCTTTTATGATGTGGGAGCAACATATGTTGATGATGCTTGGGTCAAGAGGAAGTATGAGAATGCTCTCTTGCCCTCGGAACCAATGGAGTTGAAGTCTATTCAAGGAAGATACAACTACCTTCAATTGTCTTCCCATGAAGTTATGCAAGAAGTTCAAGCCTCCAAGGTTGCCACCAAGAATGCCGAAGATAACCGTGCTAGGGCCATGGGAATGAGACAAGGTCCCTCTCTTGCCTTGAAGGCTAAGGTGACTTGCCTAGATGCCAATGATGAAGTTGAAGCTTGTCCTGGCAACATTGCTCCACATGATCTTGAGCAAGCCCTCAATGGTCACATTGCACTTGCCACAAGAGTGTTTTGGAATGACCCGGCTAGTGCTAAAGCTCGTGTTGATCGAGATAACAACACAAGTGGCAAGAAAGAGCTTGCCTCAAGGACAAAGACATGCTACAATTGTCATGACAAGAACCACTACATAAGAGAGTGCCCTTATGAGAACCGTGAGCAAAATGGTGGGAAGCTTATCCCAAAGGATCACTCCAAGTTGATTCAAAAGAAACCCGCAAGACCAAGAAAGCCCTTCTTCAAGAAGGCACCGAGAATCGTGTTGGTGGCACAAGAGGAATATGCCACAAGTGATTCCGAAGATGAAGATGCACCTAACAAAGAGGTAGCCGCATTGGCTATTGTCTCCACTTCATCATCATCTCTCTTTGAATCCCCCAGTGAGAACCTCTCCATCAACACCGCTCGTTGCCTCATGGCTCATGTCACCGAGGTATCATCCCCTTCTCCTAAGACTATGCATGATCAATCTAGTCTTGAGATTAAGAAGGAACTAGTTGCCTTCGATACTTTTGTGACTAACTTGCAAGGTGAGGCCAAGGAACATGTTGAGTCTCTCATGGGACAACTATGTGCGGCCGAAGAACTTCTTCAAGAAAAGAGTAAGATTGAGAGAGAGGATTCTCTCACCATTGCTTCCTTGAATGCTTCCATAGCATCCTTAAATAGCTCTCTTGATGAAGAAAGTGAATATAGAACCACTCTAGAGGAAAGACTTGAATCTCTTGATGCTAAAAATGATGAAATCATTAGTAAAATCATTAAGGATAGAGATCATGTTTTTGCCAAATATAAAGTGATTAAAAAGGAGAAAGTTGAACTTGGGGTTGCAAATGCTATACTTCTTGAGGATATGGAGAAGCTTGATAAAGCTCACAAGGTCTTGAAAACGACCCACTCCATCCTTGTGAAGTCACATGAGCAACTCCAAACTCAACTCTCTAAAACTTGCTCAACTAGCGTAACCATTCTTCCTCGTGCTCATGAAAATGTCATTGAAGAAAATGCTAGGTTAAAGGTGGATCATGCTAAGACCTCCATTCCTAAAGGTAACGATAAGGGTTTTGCTTATTTGTTTGAGCTAAAACCACACAAAGGAAAGGAAGGTCTTGGGTATGTGGCCAAGGCAAAGAAGAAGGTGAGCAACACCAAGGAGAACAAGACCAAGCCGGCACAAGCTAAGACTAACATTGCGAGTGGTAATGCCACTAGGGGCAAGACCACTCGTAGTGACTTTGCGGGGCATAACAATCCCAACTATATTCTTTATGTTGATTATTATGGCGATGTTTATGCAAAATATGTTGGTCCTTATGATGGCTACATTGACTATTCTATTTGGGTTCCTAAGACCCTTGTTGCTAACCGAAAGGGACCCATTGAAAAATGGGTACCTAAATGCAAGAACTGATTTCTTGTAGGACTATGCTTCCGGTGGATCTAAATGGGTGATTGATAGTGGATGCACTAGTCATATGACCGGAAGCAAGGAGATCATGACGGAGTTGAGACCAAATTTAAATCACTCAACCGTCTCTTATGGTGACAAGTCCAAAGCCGAGGTAAAGAGTCTTGGCAAGGTGGTAGTTGCAAGGGATATCACCCTTGTAAATGTCATGCTTGTTGAGTCTCTAGGTTACAATCTTATGTCCGTTCGTGCTCTTAATAAGATGGACTTTGATGTCTATTTTACTCTTGATATGGTGGTACTCTTGAGGAGCAAGACTCTAAAGGTCATGTTCGTTGGGCATGTTGAAAATGAGTTGTTTGTGGTAGACTTTTCGGGGTCAACCAACACTCAAGCAATATGCCTATTCGGAAAGGCCGACGTGGGGTGGTTGTGGCATCGCCGCTTGTCCCATGTCAATATGAGAACTTTGCAAAGTCTTCACAAGGGTGGCCACATTCTTGGACTAAATGAGAATGTTTCTTTTTCTAGAGATCGTCTTTGTAGGGCTTGTGTTGAAGGAAAGATGCATGATTCTCCCCACCCAAGCAAGACCATCATCTCATCATCAAGGGTATTGGAACTTCTTCATGTTGATCTTTTTGGTGCCGTACCTCAACCTAGCCTTGGTGGGAAGAAATATTGTTTGGTGATTGTCGATGACTATTCAAGATTCACTTGGGTTTTCTTCTTCAAGACGAAGGATGAAACTCAACAAACCATCATCGATTTCTCCAATGAAGTTCAACGTCAACACAATCTTCCCATATTGGCCATTAGAAGTGACAATGGTTCCGAGTTCAAGAACTACACCCTAAATGAGTTTCTTAGCGACGAGGGAATTCGACATCAATACTCCGCCGCATATACTCCTCAACAAAACAGTGTAGCCGAGAGGAAGAACCGGACTCTTATGGACATGGCTAGGTCCATGTTGGCGGAGTTTAAGTCTCCACTCTTCTTGTGGGCCGAAGCTATCTCCACGGCGTGTCACTCCTCCAACCGGTTATTCTTTCGCAAAGGGAAGAAGGAAACTCCATATGAAATGCTTACCGGCAACAAGCCCAACATCTCCTACTATCGAGTCTTTGGTTGTAAGTGTTTCTACAAAATCAAAGGTGTACATCTTTCTAAGTTTGAAGTTAAAGCCTTAGAAGGTGTTCTTGTTGGGTATGGTGCAAACTCTCACACTTATAGAGTCTATGACAAATCCTTAGGGAGAGTTGTAGCATCTTGTAGTGTGAGGTTTGATGAGAATGACGGCTCCCAAGTGGCGCAATTTCATGTTTGTGATGTAGATAACGAGGAACCTCAAGATGCAATACAAAGGATGGGTGTTGGATTTCATCGCCCCATCGAGATTCATCATGAGCCTCCTCAAGGAAGTACAAGCTCCACTCAAGTGGAGATTCCATCATCACAAGTTGAAGTGGCACCCTCTATGGAAGCAAATGAGACACCTATCCAAGAACAAGATCAAGTTCCTCCTCATGTTGACCAAGAGGTCTCACAAGATTCAAGAACTCCTATTCTCAACCCTAGTCAAGATCAAGAGCAAGAGCATCCATCTTCTCCCATCATTGAAAATGTGCAACAAGATGGCAATGCTCATCAAGACCGTCAAGACGGGGACTCAAATGATCTAGGTGATCAAGCCGAAATCCCACGCAACAATGGGGATATCGAAACCCATCGTCAAGAAAGAGTCAAGAGAAACTTGGAAATCAAGTGTCACGAGCTTGAAGCCATCATTGGTGATGTATCTCGCAAGGTCTCCACAAGAAGTCAATTGGCAAGCTTTAGTGAACATCAAGCTCATATCTCTATGATTGAACCAAAGAAGGTGTTTGAAGCACTTGAAGATCCGGATTGGTTGGAAGCCATGCATGAAGAACTCAACAACTTCAAGCGCAACAAAGTATGGAATCTAGTAGAAAAACCAAAGGATTGCCGCAATGTTATTGGCACCAAGTGGATATTCAAGAACAAGCAAGATGAGCATGGATTGGTTGTAAGGAACAAGGCGAGATTGGTAGCTCAAGGGTACTCTCAAGTTGAAGGCATTGATTTTGGAGAGACCTATGCTCCCGTGGCTCGTCTTGAGTCCATCCGTATCCTACTTGCCTATGCATCTCATTTTAATTTTAAGTTGCAACAAATGGATGTGAAGAGTGCATTTCTTAATGGTCCCTTAAAGGAGTTGGTATATGTAAAGCAACCTCCGGGATTTGAGGACCCACACTTCCCAAACCATGTCTACAAGCTTGATAAGGCCCTCTATGGTCTCAAACAAGCACCTCGAGCTTGGTATGAGCACCTAAGAGAGCTATTGCTAGACCGTGGCTTTGAAGTGGGGCAAATCGATCCCACTCTCTTCACAAAGAGGGTAAAAGGGGAACGTTTCATATGTCAACTTTATGTTGATGATATTATCTTTGGCTCATCTAACAAAGCTTTCAATGATGAATTTTCAAAGCTTATGACGGATAGGTTCGAGATGTCCATGATGGGAGAGTTGAAATTCTTTCTTGGTTTTGAAATCAAGCAATTAAGTGGAGGGACTTTCATCTCTCAAGCCAAATACATCCAAGACATGCTGAAGAGGTTCAAGATGCAAAAGAGAAGAGGTTTCCTATGGACACCAAATGCCATCTTGAACTTAGTCCAAAGGGTAAAGATGTCGATCAAAAACTCTATCGCTCTATGATTGGTTCTTTGCTTTATCTTTGTGCATCTAGACCCGATATTGTGTTGAGTGTAGGAGTGTGTGCAAGGTATCAAGCGGCTCCTAAAGAAAGTCACTTGATAGCGGTGAATCGAATCTTCCGATATTTGGTTCATACCCCAAGGTTTGGTTTGTGGTATCCTAGGGGGTCCAACTTCTCTCTTGCCGGTTACACGGATTCGGATTGGGCCGGTTGCAAGGATGATAGGAAGTCTACTTCCGGTGCATGTCAATTCCTTGGGAAATCTTTGGTGAGTTGGTCCTCCAAGAAGCAAAATTGCATATCCTTATCTACCACCGAAGCCGAGTATGTGGCGGCCGCTAGTGCTTGCACTCAATTACTTTGGATGAGGCAAACTTTAAAGGAATACGGTGTCCTTTGTGACAAAGTGCCTCTTTTATGTGACAATGAAAGTGCTATCAAGATTGGTCACAACCCCGTGGAGCACTCAAGAACGAAGCATATTGAGATTCGCTATCATTTTATTCGAGATCACATCAACCGGGGTGACATTGAGCTTGGTTATATTCCAACGAAGATTCAACTTGCCGATATGTTCACCAAGCCACTTGACGAAGCTCGGTTCACATTTTTGAGGCATGAGCTAAATATCGTGGATTCTAGGAGCATTGGTTGACTACCTTGCATGCACACCTCTATCTCAACTTTCTACTTTGGTCTAGGTGTAGGCATGGACATAGGGGGAGTGCGGTCCTAATCTATTGGACTTTCCCTCCCCCCATTATGCAAATAGTAAGAATTGTTTTTGTCTCCTTTTTGTTCATTCTTATGAATTGTGAGCCTAAATGTTGAGTAATGGCGGTGAACCCAAGATATATCTTCGCGGTATCACACCACATACTCTCATACATGGTGGCCTTGGCCACCAACTTCTTCGTTGTGAAGAATTGATACTCTTGTGGTGTTATCTTGTTTTTTCTTTGTCTCATTCTTGCTCTTATGGAAAATGCACTCAAGCGTTGCTTCTTAATGTCGCTTTTGTTGTTTCTTACCAAACTTGAGTGCATGGTACCATCTCCAGTGACCATTTGTCTTTTCCCAGGCCTACCTCATCTTAAAAACTGCTCCTCTTGCCTTTGCATGTCCAAAACACATTAAAACCTGGGATTTGGAGTCGGTGGGGCCGGAAACTCCGGCCTTCCAGGCCGGAGATTCCGGTCTGACTGAAGTTTCCGCCCCTAGAACCGGAATCTTTGGCCAGGGCCGGAGACTCCGGTGTCTAGGGCCGGAAACTCCGGTCTGGGCAGTTTCGCTGGGATCCTCAAAGGGGATCGGGGTGAGGAGTTGTTCCACAACTCCCCACACACCCCCGACCCCCACTCCTCCCCCAGCCGCCGCCGCCTCCAAGGACCATTCCGGCCGCTCCCCACCGCCGGAATCCGCCGTGCCACCGGCCCCTCCTCCGTTCAAGTGCTAGGGATCCTTCTCCCTCGCATTTGACCTCCACCATGTCGGGTAAAGGCTTTCTTCTCTCTCTCTAGGTTTTCACTCTAGATCTTGTTTTGAGAGAAGTTCTGCCTGTGCTGCATGGTGTAGAACCCTAATGTTGGCATTTCAATCCCTAGAAAATTAGTTGTGCTCCTTTTTTCCTTAGATTTGACCTAGATTGAAGTTTTCCTGCCACAGGGCGGAAACTCCGGCCCCTCCTGCACCGGAAACTCCGGTGTGGACCGGAATATCCGCCCCTGTGGCCGGAAACTCCGGCCTAGCTCATATCTGAGAGAAATTCTGACACTTTTAATTTTCTTCTTTTGGCTTTCTTGGACATGCAAACTTATCTCCATGCTATCCTTGTACTCTCTTTTCACAGGTCATAGGAAAAAGGTGGTCACTCGGAATCCGCTCCTTGCTTCAAGGAAACAAAGAGCTCAAACAAGGGACAATCTTATTTTTGATAGCACCAGTGGCCGCATGAGACAACAGAGCACTATTGATGAGGAAGCCACTAGACAAGCTGAACTTGGTGGTTTTGATAATGAAGAAGAGGCCGAGCAAGCCCATTTTGACTCTTTGTCCACTGTTCTGGGTATGGGAAGGACTGAGTTCCGTCGTATGAGGTCACAACAGTTCTATGACTTGCCTCCCAACACCACCAACCCCAATTTCCCAAGGAGGGAGCAGCAGCTGATTATGCAGGAGATTTATGCTCGGATTGAGAAGCACGCAGTCTGTGAACAGAAGATTCTGGATCTTGAGGCGCTGAACAAGAAAGCATACTTTCGGGAGGCTGTTTGGATTGCTAGGAAGCTTGGTCTGGAAAAGCTCATCTCTTTCACTCAGCAGGATTATGATATTCAGCTTGTGCAGCAGTTCTTTGCCACGGTGGTGTTTGACAACGATGAGGATGTCACTATGACGTGGATGACTGGACCTATCAGGTGCACCTCCAACTTTGTGGAGTTTGCGACAGCTCTGGGCTATGAATTCAAGGGGGCCACTACTCCAGTTGGGCTGAGGATGCATGTGGAAGGGACTGCATATAATAAGAGCCGTTTGCGTCCTCTTTACTCCGTTGCTTCTTCTGTGGGCTCTAATCAAGACCTCCTTCCCACCTTCAACATCTTCCTCCGCATGGTTCGGCTCAACCTTGCCCCTCAAGCCGGAAATGTGGATGCTATTCGAGGAGGCCTTGTCAACCTACTCCACCATGCTTACAGGGTCCTTCAAGCCGGTCCGGAGTGCCGTGGCCAAGAGGTGGATGTCATGGATTTCATTAAATGCGAGATGCATTGGGCCATTTTCGAGCACAAGAATCCACTCTATGCTCCCTATGTGATGAAGCTCATTCTCTC
Source organism: Poa annua (assembly GCA_026929855.1). Taxonomy (NCBI): domain Eukaryota; kingdom Viridiplantae; phylum Streptophyta; class Magnoliopsida; order Poales; family Poaceae; genus Poa; species Poa annua. The sequence continues at coordinate 114,808,294 of CM049428.1, read as the reverse complement.
CAAAGTGCCCACACTTGATCGCTCTACCTTCATCAAGCATGCCAAGGGTACTCTCCATATTCTATCCAAGCACACAAAGCAAGCTTCATCCTCTCATGCACCTCCTCCACAAACTAGTGATGAAGAGGACGTTCCTTTACCCAAGAGGAGAAGTAAGAATGCCGATCCCCCCACTAGTCTTCAAGGGAAGGAAAAGGTAAACGCAGAATTTCGCAAGCTCTCTTGGTGGAAGAGGAAACTGCTATGCATGGATGTTGCCATTCACAAGGAGAATCATGGGTCATATGTGAGAGAGAAACACATTTTGAGCAACCAAAATTTGATGATCAAGGAGATGCGCAAAATGAACAACGGAAATGTTACTCCTCCTCCGGAAGAAGATGAAGCTGGCATTCCCATCATTTCCTCATCTTCGTCTGACACGGTCCCTCTTGAGCAATGGAATCAGGATATCTTTCCTTGGGCTGATTTTTCGGATGTGACCTCCTTTCCTACCTCGTCTCACAACCACGGCAAGGCTCCCATGAACCTCTCCGATGAGGACTACGACAACGAAGGAGATGACGACATGGATGAAGACACCGAGTGATCTTCTTGGGCTCGTTAATTATGCTCTTTTCCCCTTTTTGGTGTCTCGGTGCCAAAGGGGGAGAAGTAGTTCTATTAGGTTCTCTCCGGGATTTGCATGGGTTGGGACACAAGCATGTGCCTCTTTCATTTTATTGCGCTTGTGTCCTTGTTATGTTATTTGAATTTCGAACTCATTTGCCTTCTCTTTGTCATGAACTGTGTGTGTAAGACATTTGGATTTCTAATATTATGTGGTTGAGACTACTATTGTGCCTTGATTATATGGGGTTAATATCTTCAGTTTTATGCACAAGGTATGGTTTATCTCCTAACACTCAACCCATACTATACTATGTCTTATTTATGAAATGTATTGCCTACTTATCATGCTTGCAAATTGTTGTTCAAATTTGCCTCTATATGTGTGCATGTGCATTCCAAAGCAAATATTCTTGATGCACACATCTAGGGGGAGCTCTCTCAGCTATCTGTTATTGCAAATCCATATGTTGTCATCTAACACCAAAAAGGGGGAGATTGAAAGAACATTTCTATGATCTCTGTGTTTTGTGTGTTAGTTAACAACATGTGGATGTATTAAGTTGGTGTTAAGTAATGCAGGATAATCTAGGAACTCTTCAGATGCATCAGCACCAAAAGAGGAGAAAAAGAGTCAGCACTGAAAGTGTGCTCAGCCCCTGGTGGGGGCCGGAGTTTCCGGTCCAGGGGGCCGGAGTTTCCGGCCCTGCCTGAAGTTTCCGGTCCCTGAGGACCGGAATCTTCTCCGTTGCTCGGTTGCCGAAGTTGTGCTCAGCCCCTGGTGGGGGGCGGAGTTTCCGGTCCCATGGACCGGAGTTTCCGCCCCAGGCCAAAGTTTCCGGCCTCATGGATCTCGAAGATGTCCAAGTTAAGATTGAAGATCTGGTGTTCAGCCCCTGGTGGCCCCCGGAGTTTCCGGCCTCCTTAGGCCGGAGTTTCCGCCCCTGGCCGGAGTTTCCGGCCACTAGGGCCGGAGTTTCCGGCCTGGGGTTTGGCTGCAACGGCCACATCTTTGGAGGGGGTATAAATACCCCTCCTCCTTCTTTCAGAAAAGCGCTTGACCTAGAAAAGGAGGAGCTCCATTGTGGCAAGCCAAGAATCCCAAGATCTCCCAATCCCCCCATTCAAACTCGTTGATCTTTGGAGGATTGAAGGAGAAGGCCCCGATCTACATCTTCACCGAGCCGTTCTTCATTTCCCCCTCATTCTTTTGAGGGAACACTTGCTAGGGCTTCCACTAGGAAACCTAGCCCATTGTTGTACTTACCTATTGTCTTTGTGACAGATTGTAGCTGTTCGGGAGCCCCCAAGCCCTTTGTGGGTCGTGCCCCGAATCGTTGTTGTAAAGGCTCCGGATTCCGCCTCGAAGGATTCCGATAGTGGAAAGTGGACCAAACCTTTGTGGTGCGGTTCACCGGAGATTAGGGTGAGGCCTTTGTGGCCGTTGAACCATTGTGTTGGTTCACACCTCTCCAACGAGACGTACTCCCATTCAAGGGAGGAACTCGGGAATACATCCTTGTCGTCTCGTGTCTTCACTTCGGTTTCTTCTATCCTTATTTATTGCCTTATTATATCTTGCTTAGTTGCTAGCTTGTCATATAGGAAATTCACCTTAGTTGCATATCTAGTGAATTTTCCTTTTGTGTCAAGCCTAATTTGAAAAAGAACTAAAATTTGAATTAGCACCTATTCACCCCCCCCCCCTCTAGGTGTCATACCGATCCTTTCACATCCCCCTTCCCGGTGCCGGAGCTGGAGCCGGCGACCCCCTTCCCGGTGCCGGAGCTGGAGCCGGCGACGCCCTTCTCATCGGCGGAAGAGCGGCGGCCGCGTCGGACCTCGCGGGGCCAGCGCTCAGCACGGCCGGACTGCGCTGTATTTTTACATAATTTGAGGGGCTAAATCGCAAAACGGGCAGGACGTACGGGACACCTCAGCCCGTATTATATTGTAGAGATAGAGATACCAGTTACGTAGGAATATTCAAGTTTTTCACGGAGCTGGTTCGTAATTGTGAGGATGAAACTTCATTCATACTTGTACGGAGAGATTTTGATATTGGGGAGAAGAACAATGCTCGATAACCCTTTGTTCTGAAACGGACGCTAAGCGTCAGTCGGCCGTAGCGAAACCTTGCTACATCCATCTTCGGAACTGTCTGATCCATTAAGTCAAACAATCTCGCACGTCCGATCTATGTAACAAAAACTTTTCATATATAGCATTTTTTGTTGGTATATTCAACATCCCATGTAGCAACATTTTCTAAAATGTTACGTTCGGTGAATATAGCAAAAGGATCAACATGTTTGGATAGTTGAGCAATTTTTTTGGGATAAGTGAAATTTCAACTTGATCAATATGAAGCAAATTCATACACGGTGAAACATATCTCAAGAGAAATACTTCATAAATAAAATATTTGTAACCCTTTAAATGTTTGTGGAACCACATTAACTTTTTTATTTGACACACATTTTTTTTATTTACCATACATGAATATTCTTCATAGATGGATGTGCAATATGTTAAATTATATTATTTGTACTGTTTTTCTCAATTTACTTTTATTTTATTGCAAACATGATTTACCGACAATTCTTTTCTACTCGTAAAGTATCATGAATGACATTTTGAGAAATCTTTCATTTTACAAGATGCAAAATACATTAAATGGGTGTTATAGTGTAGCACAACATTATTAAATACCGCGCATAATAGAATTAGAGGAAAAATAGTTAGTAAGTGGCTCTCACGCAAAAAAAAAAACTAGTCGTGGCCCATGCGAAAAACTCAGGGCACGTCAAAGTCAAACAGACCCTCGCTGGGCCAATAGCCCGGTTGAGGCTGATTTTTTTAAAATAATATTTTTTTTTTTTAGAAATTCGGGAAATATTGTGCAGTTTCAGCAAATTTCAAAAATATTATGGCCTCGGCCCGGAGGAGGCCGAGTGGAGCTCGTCGGCCCGGAGCAGGCCGACTGGGGCTGGTCGGTCCAGAGTTGGCCGACCAGGTCTCGTCGGCCGCATCTGCGCGCCTGCAGGACCTGGCATAGACCTGGTCGGCTGGTAGGTGGCCGACCAGCCCTGTCGTCCTAGGGTAAGCCGATCGTTGCATGCAGCAACTCCTCCGCCCATTTCTCCTTACCGCACGATTAGCGCGTTTCTCCCGCCAGACGTTCCCGCATTTTTCTCCCGCCACCGTTTCCCGCCCGTTTCTCCCGCCAGACGTTCCCGCCTTTTTCTCCCGCCACCGTTTCCCGCCCGTTTCTCCCGCCAACCGTTCCCGCCTATTCCTTCCGCCACCGTTTCCCGCCCGTTTCTCCCGCCACCGTTTCCCGCCTGTTTCTCCCACCACCATTGTCCTATAAAAACCACTCTAGGCTAAGCGGGGTACTCTCACAGAGCGCCAGCATGGTGTGTATTGTACCTTGTGAGAAGTGTGTGTCCGGCTTTCATATAGCCGCATCCGAGCAGCTAGCTAAGATTGTCACCTATTTGAAGGTAGATGGTAGGGAAATTCCACTTGAAGAAATTGTTAGTAGTGAGAGACATCTCGCTTTGCTAGGGGCGAGGCTATGCCGAGATGGGTTTTCGTATAGGACCACAGAACAAATCCGTGTTGAAGTCTTGAGGCTTGCGGATAAGTTCGATAGGCATGTTACTAATGCGCCGATTCATCGAACTCAAGACATACGTGAGAGGTACGGTCGTTCATTTCTCTGGGTATACTCCAGCGATGATGACGACGATTTCATGCCGTCGTCAAAGGAAAAGCGGGCTGAAGCAGTGCGTAAGGGCAAGGAGAAGAAGGCAGAAACATCGAGGAAGGGTGCGGGTAAGAAGCCTGAATCATCGTCAAAGGGCAAGGGTGCTAAATCTGCGGATGGTGCAGGCTGCATTGATGGGAGATAGGTAGAATCTTAATTTGAGTTATGTTGTATCTTTCTTCGAGTATCGATTAATTAGTAGTTGTACCTGCATTTTCGTTTGTTGTGTGGTGTGATCGGTATGTAATCGAGGTTTGTTATATCTTATCTTACGTACCAATGTCTACCGGTTACGGACATATCAAATATTGCCACATAGATCGTACTAATAAGTCTAGTACATAACGATACATAATGTCTTCTCTGGCCACCGTTGTGCGCCTCGAGGGAAAGGAGTAGCATACATATGTCTCATACATAGGTCTGACGGTACCACTGTGGAAGTGAGAAACCCTTGTGGAAGTGACGCCTGGCGGGAGAAACGGGCGGGAAACGGTGGTGGAAGAAAAAGGCGGGAACGTCTGGCGGGAGAAACGCGCGCTAATCGTGCGGTAAGGAGAAATGGGCGGAGGAGTTGCTGCATGCAACGATCGGCTTACCCTGGGCCGACAGTGCTGGTCGGCCACCTCCCAGCCGACCAGGTCTATGCCAGGTCCTGCAGGCGCGCAGATGCGGCCGACGAGCCCCGTCGGCCACCTCCGGGCCGACCAGTCCCAGTCGGCCTCCACCTGGCCGAGGCCGTAATATTTTTGAAATTTGCTGAAACTGCACAATATTTCCCGAATTTCTAAAAAGAAAGTATTATTTAAAAAAAAATTAGCCCGGTTGAGACCCACTTCAGGAACTTCTCCTGAAAAGGAATCCTGAATCCTCCTCTGTCGCAAGGCAAGAAGAACCTTCAGCGCCAATTGCCAAAGCTCTCTCATCTCATGCCAGCGTAAGCTCACACCATGCAGGACACGAAGCGAGCGCGGAAGTATACCTCTCATCGGCTGTCAAGTTCCCTGGCTTTCACGAAAAGAACAGCCTGCGTTATGCTCCCATATCAGGCAAGAAAAGAACAGTCGAACACGTACGGGCACTTTGATTCGCACACTGCACACATATATATATAACCATCTGGACCGATCGATACCAAACAGCCTTGATCGTCGACAAGCTAAATCACACCAGCAACAAACGAGCCGCGTAACGCTGCCCAGAGCTCGAAATTTCAGATTCTCGTACGTGGTGATGGCACGCGGGAAGCAGCAACGGTGTCTGGCTTTGGCGTGCTTGGTGGCCATGTCTGTGTCCACCGCGTCTGCGTTCGTGTTCAAGGCCGGCGGCACCGGCGAGTGGCGCGTGCCGGGCCAGGCCAACGCCAGCGGCGGCAACATTGCCTCCTACAACACATGGGCGGAGCACACCCGGTTCCGCGTCGGTGACGCCATAGGCAAGTTACTACTCCATTATACACCTCTTCTCCTTGCCAATTGATCACCGTCCTTATTCATGGATCTTCTCCTTCTCCTTGCCAACTGATCACCGTCCTTATTCATGGATCTTCTCCTTCTCCTTGCCATGCAGCCTTCACATACGAACCCGGCAAGGACTCGGTGCTGATCGTCGACGAGAAGGCCTACGACGCCTGCGACACGAGCTCGCCGGTGGACACCTTCTCCGACGGCAACACCGTCTTCACCTTCACCAAGTCCGGGCCCTTCTACTTCATCAGCGGAAACAAGGACAACTGCAACCAAGACGAGAAGCTGGTCGTCGTCGTCATGGGCCCCCGCACCACCAACGACACCTCCACACACACGGCGCTAGCTCCGTCGCCTGCCGACAGCGCCGGCGTCACCTTCACGCCCCCAACCCCGCCGCCTCCCTTCGGCATCGAGATCTCGCCCTCGGCCAACCCCGACGAGCCCAACGCCGCCGTCGCCAAGGCGGCTGGAATCGCCGGCACGGCCGCGTTCGTCATCGGGACAATGTTCTACGCACTTGTTTGATACCTTCGTTTTGTCCAATTAAATCGTACTCGTGCTGAACAACTACTATGGTTAACACAGCTGCTTGACTATCGAAATTATGTAACCAATCCAATGGTTTAAATTAAACTTGTTGTTCATACGCGGCATATGTAAAATTAACATACTATACCATATAAGTGTGGCACAACTGTTATAAATGATTTGTGTCATGTACTAATTGTTGTTACTGTTTTCTTTTAAACCATCATCTCGGCAACGAGATGGAATATATGGAACTGGTTACGTTTGTTCAAAATACTTGGTTACGTGTGTGGTTGCTCCAAAGATTACATCATGTCAACATGTCTTGCTTTTGAAGAAACTAGCATGGTGGCCCTCGCAAATGCGAGGGCATACATCTATATAGCTGGTCGAAAGTGTTCAAGAAATATAAATAGTTGGGTGTTTCATTGATATCACATCATTTTTTTTCGTAGTGCGAAAATAAGAAAAAATTCTACAACTATCGCAGATGTGTTGGTAAAAAAAATATCACGTATGGAGTAACATCTTTGGAAATTTGAAACTTTTGGCGAAATGATTATTAAGTCATATGTTGAAACACCGATATATTGGATCTATAAATTGAACTATAGTTATTGCATGATGTTAGATCACTTTTAAGCACAGTTGACTCTCAATTTTTGAGATATGTTATCTTTAAATTTTTGTTGTTGAATCAAGATAAAAAGGTATATTCTCCTTAATGGGTAGGTCATATTAAATAGAGAAAATTATCTTGTTAGAATGGTTCTTCCTCTCATTTTCTTACAACATGTCACAATGTGCGATGTTTTTGAAGATGAACATGGTGAAACTTTAGACATTAAATTTTAATATGAAAATAGACTGGTACAGATTAAATAGTTTCTAGATATTTGTTAACATGTTTAAACATAAATAGTAAATTTTATAAGTACGACTCTAAGGCTTTCATAGTCTTAATTTATCTTGATCTTCATTCAATGGTTCTATACATGAAACATATGAAGCAGAATTTTGTGACGACTTATGTGTATCATTAGGACTTGTAGTGTGAGGGGTACGTTCCCGTCGATTGTGAATTGACTTATTTGTATATTCATCAATTCTGAAGATTTGACGATTTGTATCTCATTAGACGGAATATTTCATCACTACATGCATATTCTCATCCTCGCGAGAATATGTGTGGCACTCAACCTTGGGGTGTACCATTAAACTTGTAAGTTTCTTAGTTTGAGGGTCAGTCCCTCCGGTCAATAGGGAGACTATTAATGTGGCTTCACTAATATTAAAATTCCATGAGTACGTACAAACACTGAACTTTGGTAGATGCTTTTGTGAGACTGTTGGTCGGATGGCATTCAAATACAGTGTTCATTTATATACTTAATCATAAAAATAATATATATAGTGCGACTAATGCCATGACTTCATTAATTCTTAAATTTTGTGTCCCCGAACTTCTCAGGGTGTTTTATGAGTTTGTTGGTGTGATGGCAGTCATATAACCTTTTATTTACGTATACTCAATCGTTGAAAACAATGTGTTCCCTTTGTTGAATTTCATTGTGTTATGGGTTTCGTCAAAATCAAACTTTCTAAAATATAGAAACATTATTATTAGAAGTCATCGTAAATATATTTTTGTAATGTACGAATTTTCTATTATAAATGTTGATATATATTGCTATATCGCCGATCAAACTTTACAAAGTTTAACTTTGATTATACTACCCTTTGCCACCACACGTACATTCCAGCAATTGTGTTTTTTTTCTTTTGCTTGGAGCTATCCCGCTAGAGCCAAAGTAGGCAAGTAGCTAGTCTGTTACACCAATCCGTTTAAAAAGTGAATTGTTGTTGATACGAACCACCTAATTCAAAGCAATTAGCGCTTAAGCTTAAGGTAAGAATGGATTGCGCAGAGAATAATGTGTCGTACTGGGCCTGGACTCAATGGATGGTCGTGACACGCTGACCACACCAACAAATCTAATGTACGTAAAATAGATAACTTGTCAAGTCTTTTTTTTAATGTACACTGTTAGTTTTCTAAACAACACGTAACGTGTCAAACTTGTTACGTACCTATTAACTTTACATAAAATCTCAACCATCTATTTTAGATCTAACTGATAAGATTAATTTAGATGATGTGGATTAATATGGTGACTCGAAAAACTAACTCATTTTGCTTTTAGTATATAATAGAGCATGGCCCTCGTAAATGCGAGGGCATCATCTTTGATGTATTGAATATGTTCATGTACTAAATTTAAGTTTTTTGTAAATACTGAAAAATATAAAAATATAAATAAGAGCATCACGTGACTGTTAGAAATTATTGAAGAGAAAATCACATAGATATGTGATCGCTGAATTTATGGAAGTAGGTTCTAATATTTTAAAAAGAAAATCGTGCCAATAATGGTAGCCTTTTCAATGAACACGTACGCCCATACATATAGTCGTAGTATGCTCACAAATATATCTACATTGTTCTTGATGTTTTTCAAAATTGTATCTATCTTATGACTATTAAGTCTTCTCAATCATGCACATATATTTAATATACTCGCTTTATCCAGAAATAGTTAATATGAATTTATCTAAAATATAGTACTCAATCTGATAAAAATGATTAACACTTTAAATCGGTCTAATCCTAGTGTTTTCAAGTGGATAATCTCATCAGCCAGTGATGCTGGGTACCAATTTTTTGGTGGCTTGTCTTTTCATTTAAGTTCAGTAATAAAATAAAATCGTATGAGCCATATCTCTTTAAAATTATTTAAGTGGATAATCTCATCTGATCTTTCCGTCTACACCAAGCCAACAGTGATAGCTTTTTTAAAAGACGGTGCATTATAAGCATTGTTCAAGATATCTTTTGACATTCCGATAAATTGGCCGATTTATCGTTTCTCTGGGTCGAACCGATAAGATAAATTCAGTCAATAAATCGGTCGATATGCTGATAAGTTGGACGATTTACAAGGTCGACCGATTAGTTTCTGATAAGGGATATCCCCAACATTGATTATAACCAACATTGATTATAACCAACATTGATTATAAGTATGTCCATATGATTAGTTTTCCCACAAATCTCTTTGTTCGGCAATAGTTGATATAGATTTGTTTAAATATAAATATATTAATTCCTCCGATAAAAATTGATTGACATAGATTTGTTTGAATACAGTATCTATTCATACATTCTTGTGTATAGATACATCCCTCACCGCGTTTTAAAAATAGTTGAATGTGCAAGCGCGGAGAGGAAAAAATCACGCGCTAGCTAGCTGACTACTATGGATTCGATCCATCGCTAGCTCGGCTGTTGTCTTTTTTTTTTCCTAGCAATTGCTAATATCTGTTTTTATATGCCGTGCTCCACTTTTTTTTTACTGACCGGTCGGTGCTTTGAACAATCAATCTGCTTTTATCTTCAAAAAAAAATGTAACCTGACCGGTCGGTTGCTTTCACAACTAATTAGGTGCTAACCTTAGTATGCGCGGCTAACCTGACCGATCAGTTGCTTTCACAACTAATTACGTGACAACCGATATATTTTTTAATGAACGTGACAACAGACTCATTCTAATGATTAAAAGGTTACGCTGCTATTAATCTTTCATAAAATCTTAACCGTATATTTTAGATCTAACCGTTATAATTAATTTAAATGATGTGGATTAACGTGGTGACTCTCTCAGACACCCGTATATTAGTTTAGTATATAATAAATAGTTGATATATTATAAATGCATAAGGGGCTTTATGATTATTTTGATGTCCTTTGTGATCAGCATCAAATGTTTGTGTTTCAATGTGCTAATTCTAGATATATTTTTATTATTCAATGTCATATATTTTTTATTATTTATGCATGTGCTAATTACAAAATATTCGTCATATATTTAACATATTTAGGAGCAATGGATTACCAAATATATCTATATATCTAATTATATTACCGAATATCTGAACGGATAGACGTCGCTTATAGGGGGGATGAATAGGCGATTTAAAACTTTTTCCGAGGAGCCGGAATATCCGGTCCAAGAATGACCCGGAAATTCCGGTATGCTTGATAAAGGCGGAATAAAACTAGAGGTTTACTTTAACAAGCATACAACCTAGATATAAATACTAGGCTCACCTATGTGCACCAATAACTTATGCTAAGTCATACAAATAACAAGGTGATAGCAAGATATATGACTTCAAACACGAAGGCTATCACAATGTAAAGTGCATAAGTAAAGAGCTCGGGTATAGAAATAACCGAGGCACGCGGAGACAAGGATGTATTCCCGAGTTCCACCCAAAGGGTGTACGTCTCGTTTGGAGAGGTGTGCGCAACCACAACAGGTTAGCCGCAACGCCACAAAGGCTCACCTTCTTCTCCTGATGAACTCAACCACAAAAGGTTGCGAGTTCACCTTCCACTATTGATCTCCTTTGGGGCGGAGATCGAATCCCGTACAACTCCTGAGGCACACACCCACAACTTAATTGGGGGCTCCCAAGTCTTGAGGCACATACCCACAACTTAATTGGGGGCTCTCAAGTGACCACAAAAGGTCTTGACCACAAAAGGTCTTGGCCACAAAAGGCCGGCCACAAAAGGCGTCTAGGATCCAAAGAGAGTAACAAGCTCACAAGTATCACCACCACGAATCCTCGTGGAGGGCTCAAACCGATGCAAATGCAATGGCAAGAGCACACGAAGTGCTCAAGTCCTTCACTCTCAAATTCCAACACAACAACAAATGTTTATGGGGGAATAAGAGAAGAAGAACAAAGGAAACCACAAAGGAGTCAAATCCTTCACTCCCAAATACCACCAAAAGCAACTAATGCTTATGGGGGGAGAAGAGAGGACGAACAAAGAAGAATAACCACAAAGGAACTCCAAGAACTAGATCCACTAAGTTCCCCTCACTTAGAGTAGAGATTGATTGGTATGATTGTAGATCTAGATCTCCTCTCAACTTTCACTAAAGAATATGAAAGATTCAATGGAGGGATTGAGAGGAAAGTGAGCTTTCCAAGGTCAACAAGGGAGTAGGAGAGAGGGGAAAAACGTGCGGCCTTGGATTGGCTGGAGAAGAAGAAGGGGAGGGGTATTTATACCCCTCCAGGAAATATAGCCGTTGGCTGTTTTGACACTCGGAAATTCCGGTATAAGTGAGACTCGGAAATTCCGGTCAACCGGAAATTCCGAGTCCATGAAATTTCCGAGCTGAAAATCCGGCTGGAGTCAGAAGCAAAACCAAACTTTTCCTTAGCCATTTCTGGAGGACTTTTCTGGGTGCACTCGGAAATTCCGGTAGACGGAAATTTCTGAGCACAATTTCCGACTGGAGTCAGAACCCTTTTTCTCCTTTCCTTAGCCGTTTTTCTTGGATCAGCTGGGGAACCGGAAATTCCGGTAGAGCGAAATATCCGGCCCCTATAATCCGAGTCAGCAAAACACCGAAACGAAAACTGCTATAACTTTTGCAAATGAACTCCAAATGAGGTGAGACCAATTTTGTTGGAAAGATAGCGACGATGAGCACCCAAAAAATAGAGTAAAATCACCACACATGGCAAGGTGTGGGACTTTCCTCATGGTAGAACCGACAATATTTCCGCCACCGAAAACGCAACAAGTTGTCCAAAGTAAAACCGATTTCGATGAACAAGAGCTTGACATGGAGATGAACCAAACTCTAATTCCTCACCAACATAAAAGCCAAATAAGAACCAAGAAATATGATATGCCAAGTATGCAAAGGTTTGAGCTCTCCACAACGATGCGATCAAGTTACTAACTTGAGAGCCCCTCTTGATAGTACGCCTATCTATCCTAAAGTCCTATCAAGATCATACATTTGCCTTGAGCATTCCACTTGAGTTGGATGATGACTATCTTGATCTCTTCAAGTGGTTCATCTTTCCTTGATTGCGCGTCCAAGCACATGCTTGATGAAGACTTCTCCAAATACTCCCCCATGCTTACAATGGGAGAGTCTCGCTTAGCTTCATCTTCATATATCCATTGCAAGCACCAAGCATAGGATCTCTTCAAGAAGCTTCTCTTGATGTTGGTCTTGCACATCTCACCTTGATGACGATCACCACATGACGTCATCCTCCATGAGCTATATGAGATCTTCATTTGATGCAAGCCCATGGGAAGATACCTAACCTCATATAATGATACCACACACACATATATAATGGGTTAGTTCACAAGGCTATGCGGACAAGTGTTTACCATCCCAAGAGATACATGATCGCTCTTGGTAAATCTTGTAGCTTTGTGTGTTGATCAACATCTTGATCAACCTTGTATCTTCCAACATTTCTTCATTAATATGATGTCTTGAATCCTTCAAGACATACTTGCAATATGCTCCACTCAACACATAAGCTTCAAGAGTCCAACACATGAACTCCACAACTCCATGGACATGATCTATAATGATATCTCAAAGCAAACATTAGTCCATAGAGATTGTCATACAATTACCAAAACCATACATGAGGGAAAATGCTCTTTCAATATCTCCATATTTATGGTACCCTGAGGTAACATCTAGAAAAAGAGGATAAGGGATGGGGCAAAAAACACAAAGTACTCCATGGTTCCCGCCTAAGTCTATTGGACACAACTTCTGGGTTTTCGGTTTCAGGCTTGAAAAATATCATGCTTGTGAGGGTGTCCATGGCTATGGCATCTCGTGCTTCTTATGTTGGGCATAGGATACAACTGGTATATGTTTTTCCCATCTCTAAGGATAAATAGTTGAACGTTTTTATGCCTACTTTTCAGGTGCTCCAAGATTGTGGTTACATGTCTTGCTCTCTGTAGAGAGAATTGATAAAATATGAAGACATAATGGGCTTTATGATTGTTTATATGTCATGTTGTACGGTTCAATATATTAATTATATAAATATTTATGATGTTCATAGTTCAGTAACATGGGCAATCTATTCTAGATCTTTTTTTTGTATTATATTTATGAACGTTGAAGAGTCCACTTACTCTATTCCTGGTTCTCCACTTATGGAAGATAATAATTTTTGGTGGGTACTAAATGTACAATGTATGTTTGATTCACAAAGATGTATTTGATATATAGTTGTGGTGGTTCATATATATATATGCCCGGGTAATATTTAGGAGCAATGAATTGTTGATCATTATTGTTACTAGTTTATATTATGAAACCAACAACATAAAAGAGAATTCCATAGTCCCTACCTAATTTCCTTTTTAATTGACATAGTCTGGTCATTTTCTTTAGTACATTAATTTTCATGTGGCAAAGTTATATTCGGTAAACATTAATTTTTCTCCGTATAACCCCAACCACGCGTGAATAACCACATTTATTTTGCATATAAAATATTAATAATAAATATTATCCATATATTTACCATATTTAGGAGTAATAAATTACCGAATATATTGAATATCTAACGATATTGTAAATATCTCCATATTTCTGGTAGCCCGAGGTAACAACTATAAATAGAGGACAAGGGACGGGGCACACAACACACAATACTTCATAGTTCATACGTAAGTCCTTTAGACACAAGTTCTGGGTTTTAGATTTTGGGCTTGAATATTATCAAGCTTGTGAGGGCATCCATAGCGATGACATCTCGCGCTGCTCATGATGGGCGTATGCGACAATTGGTATATATGTTTTCCTCTCCAACGATAAATGGTGTAAAGTTTTGATGTCTAGTTTGTGGTTGCTCAAAAGAGTGGTAACATGTCAACATGTCTTGCTCTTTGAAGAAATGGTTGATAAAATATAAAGAGGGGCTTTATGATTATTTTGATGTGATGTGTTCCTCTGTGATCATCATCAAATGTTTGTGTTTCAATGTGCTAATTCTAGATATATTTTTATTGTTTATTGCTCGGTAACATGGGAAATCTACTATTGATAAGTTTTCCTTAATCTATTCTCCTCGTTCTCCCGGTACAGAAGAGTTTTTTTGTTGGATACTAAATGTTCATCATATGTTTGAAACACAAACAAGTATTTGCTATACAGGTTTGGAGGTTCGTATATATGCCCTGCTAATATGAGAAGTTGATTCATGTAACCTCTTTAAGTTGGCATAGAAGGTTCTTTTAACATTCCTATTATTGAATAATAATATATTCAGCCTTGTAGAGTAGATTTTTTTAATACTTTTGAAGCTATAAGATTTAGAAATGGGGTATAAATCTAAAAATGGAAGTATCATTCTTAATATCGAAATGGCATGCCACAGGCACAGAGTGGTCGAGCACACAACGAGGAACAACAGAGTTTCGACAATTACTCCAGCGAATTAGATGCAATGTACGGTGATGATGTCGACTCGGATATATCGCCTTGCAAGAGAAACATACGTGGGAGGAACCCCACTAATGACCAATATGGCACTGAAGGCCCACAAAGAAGGAGGAAACGCCTACAGAGGCAAACTTATGAGCAAACCCACCTGCTCGAAGGGTATGAATCCTACTATTGAGTAAAGATACAGTAATTGGTTTTAAGTTGATAGTTTTTTTTTGCAAGTGCAACTATTTATCACCATTATTTTTCTTCTTAGCACGAATAATATTGGCAGAAATGAATTTCAACATATTTGTAGCAGTGTTTTTTTTAGATGTTTTGTAGCAGTGTTGGCTTTATATAGATTACCGTGTAAATACACATCCCATGTTTGTTCTAAAATAAAAAATTAATATACTGATCTACCTAGAAATGGTGAAAAGAGTAAGTGTCAAAACTGTGAAACGGGAAATAGCTGTGTAAACTGCACAAATTGGTTTTTAGGAATTGATTGAATTGTCAATTCTCATTCTTTTCGCACTTGAATGAACAGGTTTTTTAGTGTATGTGCACACCCTGACGAATTCCAGAGAAGGGAGCTGAGTCAGAAGGCAGGTCTTACAGAACAACAAGTAAAGTTCTGGTTTCAGAACAAGAGAACACAAGTGAAGGTCTGGTCCAAAACACTTCAACTACTGTAGCATACTTATGCAACATTGTCATATCTTCACTTCGGCTGCCATTAGTGCATTTTCTGTACAAAACTCTCCGTTTCGAAACTAGTAATCATTCTCTGTACATGATCCATGACACGAACTGCAGAATCTGAGTGAAAGGGAAGAGACCTACAGGTTGAAAGTGGAGAATCTAATGCTGATGGATGAAAACACTAAGCTTAAGGAGGCTCAGAGAGCTACATTTTGCCCGACTTGTGATCCACGACAACAGAATGAGCTCACTCCAGATATGCAAAGGCTGAAAGAGCAAAATGACTGGCTGAAGCTAGAGGTACAGCATACAACCAAGTCCATCTGGCATTTAAATCAAACTCAGTCGTCTAAGAAAAAAAATGATTATGTTTCAAGTTAAGTAACAAAAAAGCAATGCTCGACCTTCTTTTACTGAAGTTATAAAACTAAGTTACAAAGTCTTATGAAGACTGTATGTCAGAATTTTAGCTTTCGTCCTGTTACTAATAGCGCATTTTTCCTTTGGCAGATTTCACGGGTGCAAACTGAAACACTTCCAGGTTCAAACCGTTCTTTCCAACTCGAATCATCCTCAGAAAATGTTGCTACAAGACAAAATGACACAGCGACGATTGCTGAACTAGCTCAGAATGCAATGCACGAGTTTATCGCTCTGTCAGAGTCCCATGGCCCTCTATGGATGCCCGTCCCTGGTGGTTCATTTGAAGTACTGAATAAGATGGTTTATGCCCAAACATTTGCTGGAAAAAATAGTGCAGATATAATAGGATTCAAGACCGAGGCTACTCGTGCTGATGCTGTTGTCATGATGAATGCCAAATATATTACTGATTATCTCATGGATTCTGTAAGTCGTATACATATTGTAAGAGAAGCTAGTTATTCTTTCTCTTCAAAAAGCCACTTAATTTAAATGCTAATGACAGTGGTACTATTTCAAGTCGCAGTCTAATCCTAATGTTAAATGACTGCAGAAGTGCTATGCGTCTCTCTGTCCTGGAATTATGTCCAGTACAAAAACCATTAAGGTTTACAAGCGGCCTACTAATGCAGGCGGCTACGATGGTGCTATGCATTTGGTATGTATGCCTTATTCTTTAGGAGTTTAGCATACAAGTGTTTTCGTGAGAGTGCAGATGTAGTCCAAAAGCAAAAACAAAATACATTGCAGAAAAAATCAACCACTATCCTAAAGTGAGATTAGTTTGCTTCGTTACTGATAGTTTGCCATCTTTTTGTTTGGTTGAAAACAATAGATGACAATTGAGATGGTGTTCCCATCGCCCCTGGTACCATCTAGGAAATGCACATTCGTGAGGTACTGCAGGGAGCTGCAAAACGGGTCAGCGCTTGTTGTTGACGTGTCCCTGGATCGCGGTGATGGTGCCTTCTTCAAATGCCGCAAAATGCCATCAGGAGTACTAGTTCAGCCCCTGGAGCGCAACAGCTGCAAGGTATGGTCAAAAAGACTGAACAATAATTGATTTCTAGCATGTGTGATGCCAGAATGGTGGTAACTTAACCGATTTTTGTTTGCTCGGAAATCTTTTTGGCAGGTCACTGCCATAGAACATGTTCTAGTAGATGATACTGGCGTTCACGAGCTCTACAGGCCCTGTCTGAGCGGACTCATGTTTGGAGCTAGGCGCTGGGTGAAGAGCATCGCGCGGCAGTGCGTGCGGGTAAGAGATGTCTTCCTTGTTACAGGAGCTGCTTTAAGAGGTAACTGGGACCTAGAGATCTTCGTTGTCCGGAAGTCTGAACTGACCATAATCTGGAAGGCATTTCCTTACTGAAACAAGCTTTTCCTCCTTGGTTTGTTTCAGCCAACTCAAAGGGAAGGAAGACCCTCATGAAGCTAGCCGACGGCCTGCTTGTGAGCTATAGCAACAGCATCGCCGCCCTACCTGAGGATTTATGGACCATCGAGCGTGGTGCTGGTACAGACCAGGATATTAAGATCGCGCATAGGAGGATTGACGACCGCAGCAACAGCGCCATTGTATCCGTGAGCGCATCATTCCAGCTGCCAATGTCACTCAGGGTCACGTTTGATCTGCTCAGGAACAACATGCTTCGCCCAAAGGTATGCAGATGAAAGACCCTGATCTATCTCTCCAATTCCACGCATGGCACAGGCGATTCTCTTCTCTCTACAGCTAGCCCTGTACTCATGTCATGTGTACCTTACACAGTGGGATGTGCTTGTGAACGGTGGTGTCGTGAGGGAGGAAGTCCGTGTATCCAGCAGCATAGAAGCCGATGATGCTGTCTCCTTACTGCGCGTCAAGGTACCAAACACATCTAGTTTCACTATTTGCAAGATCCATTGATGGTAATCTCGCATTTCACCTCACTGACTCAAGTATTTATGTGTGACTGATCAGCATACCATGGAACAGAAGGAAAACATCATGATCCTTCAGAATAGCTGCTATGATGTGACGGGCTCATTCATTGTCTACTCACCAATCAACAACCAACTGATGAACAAGATCATGAGCCCCGCGAACATGGCTGAGAGCAAGGTGTCCATCTACCCCACAGGCTTCTCCCTGCTCCCTGTCGGCGAGACTGCCCAGGGTGGCATTGGCCTAGGGGAGGATGGAGAAACTGTCATGACTGTTGGGTTCCAAATTATGTTGAAGCTCGTGCGTGGTACTGCCCTACATCCTAGGTCTGTGACTACAGCCATCGGTATCATGTCTGAGAACATTGCGACCATCAAAAAGTCCTTGATCAACAACCAACCCGCCTTCTATAGGAGCGGCCAGGATCCCAGTCCCACCTAGAATGTACCATGTAATCTTCTTCCTGTTAAACTCTACTGATTCTCGCCTGGTACTCAGTAATTTGCTGATGCCGACTTGTTGATTTTGCACAGGAGGGGAAAGGGAGGTGCAATGCTTGTGGAAGATGTCAATCCGCGTGGATTATCAAGTTCAGATCAACTGCATTTCTCATAGTGTGACTGTAATATTTAGTTATGTTTCCTTTACTATTTTTGCAACATTCAGCTTACAATAAGAACTTGTAATAATGGTTTAAGAACCAGACCTATGTCCTGTTTCCTTTACTATTTGCAACTTTCAGCTTACAATAAGAACTTGTAATAATGGTTCAAGAACCAGACCTGTGTCATGTGTTGCCTTATTATCAACTGCTATGTGACCATACTGTTCTGTTTGCTTGTGAATTTGGTTTACTATTTATGCTATTCTGGAACCTACATATGATCTTTATTTGATGGATGCTATTTTAAACCTCACTTTGTTTGTTAATTTGCACTGCACGATGCAGTATTAGGGTTTTGAAACCCCTTTACAGGCAGAGTTAACATATAGCTTCCGTGCTAGATGCCCAAGAGAAATCCCAAATCCCATAACAAGTCCTACTGTCGGCCGTTATACATTTCCCATATCTTCAGTACCACCTCAACTACAATTTTAGAACAGACTGAAGTTTTAATATCGTGGTGCTTTCTCGACTCTGGTAACTAAGTTTGAATGATGTCTAGTTTTAGTATCCGGTTGTTTTTACCAATTTATTCTGGTAATTATTCCTGCCTTAACTTGTTCACACTAAAGGGCTATGTTGATTGGTTTAAATATTTCTGTGCTCACCAGTATCGTGGCCACGCAGAAATTACAACCAATCCAGGCAGGCCCTAAGGGAGAACCCGGTTCTCCTTTGCACTAACATCCGTGCGTTCTGTAAGAATTGATTTAGGAGGAGGCTCAATAACTATTCTGCATTTAACAGTAGGTGGAGAGTGAAAACATGAAATGATAGCTTAATGGAGAAAACGAATAGAAATTTGTCAGTAAATATCATATTATTTTATCACCAGTTCACAACAACAGATTATGCATTCCATGAGAAGCATTTCAAGAGATGCTTCTTGTAATTTATTGACATTATGAGAAACTTATTGTTCACTAACTTAAGAATCTTACATGAGTTTGGATGTTAGAACAAGCTAATTAAACAATAGTAGGAAGTCAAGTCAGCCAGTAAAGTAAACGGTCCATAAAGTAAAAGAGCTATACCTAGAAACAAAATAAGAGAAGTTAAGTGCACCAGCTTCCCTAACCTCACTGCGGACTTATCAGATCACGTATCGCCTACACTTGTTCATCTCTGATGGTTTTTGGCTTGCTACAGCTTCCAAAAGGATTTGGATTGTTATCTCACAGAAATATGTCTGATCAAATTAAGGCAAGGAATCGCATTATGAATTAAGACCAGCCCAGTTCTTGAACGCGACCAGAGCTTCCATTTTCCTGAAGTTACGCTTTCTAAGCTTTGCCACTTTCAGTTTCTTATGGGTTTCCATGAACGCTTGTTTGTGCCTCCACTTATCAACAAATATTTTCAACTCCTGTGCCTTCTCAATCACCTGCATTGCCATATCAAAAAATCCACCTTTGACCAAAGCATACAGAAAGGAATCAATCAACTCGTGGTTAAAATCAGCCCCCTTCCTCCTCACTTCTGTCCATAATATGAGCACATAAAAGTACTTCTCGGCTGAGAGATACCCATTGATAAGTGACAGGTATGTCTGATTATTTGGTTCAAATAATAGGAATACCATCCTTCGGTATGTCCTCCGAGCATCCTCTAACCTCCCAACCTTGCAAAATGCATGTATTATGGAGTTCCAATCATGTGTGGCGATATCTATCCTCGGGTCATCAACCACTGCATCCAAGAATGATGCCATGAGCTCAGGCCGGTTATTCTCTGTCAAGCCTGTCATTATAGTAAGATAACTTGTCCTAAGGTCTGGCAGCCTCGCCTCCCTCATATCCTTGAAAAGAGCAAAAGCAGACTGGAAATCATGGGCTGTCATGGAAGCATCAACAAGAGCATCATAACTGTCAGCATCTAGTTGTAGCCCTGCAGTACTAATCTCTGCCACAAGCTGTGCAGCCTCTGCGGTCTTTTGCTCCTTGCAATATGCTTTCAAGATTGGGGAGTATATACCGAGCCCCACAGAGGCTCCTTGTGCAGTCATTTCATCGAGTATGTTATGAGCTTTGTTCAATAAACCAAGCCGAACAAAAGCATTGACAATTCCAAACCCAACAGAATCATCAACTACCAGCACCTGGTTGGTCAACTCAATCTCTTGTGCTTGGATGATCAACTGAGCTAATTCCCTGATCCTTCCATTATCAACAAAGCACTGTGCAAGCTCAGTATAGCATTCATCATCAAACGCACTGCCATCCCCAGATCGTCTCTCTTCCACTGCACGAAGAATGATGGATGAAGCTGACTCAAAGCTGCAACATTTCAAATACCCACTCACCAAGTTCTTGTAAAACCCCTTCTTGCTGAAGCCCAGGGCTTCTAGCAACTTATCTAGCTCATCAACCCGGCTTGGAACAGCCCTCCATGCATACATAAAGGCAAGATAGCCAAAGCTCTCTGCGTCTGGCGACACCCCAACAGCTGACATAATCTCCAAGACCCTCTCAGCATCTTTAAGTGAGCCGAGCCGGCAGCAGCATCCCTGAAGAATAGCATTGCAGGCAGCAAGGTCAGGACGCATCAGCGCTACCACAGACTGGGACTTCTCCTCCACCATGAGCCTGCAGGCCTCGTCGAACACCTTCAAGAAGGCCGCAAAGGAAGCCGTGTCAGCCCGGGTGAGCTCTATCAACGGGCGGCCCCAAGCGGAGAAAGCCGGAAGGCGGCGCCCGCAGCCGAGAAGAGCGCGCGCGAGAGCCAGCGCCGGGCCAGTGGAGCCTGATGCGACGAGGGAAGAGAAGAGGGCCTCGAGCGCGGCCTCCGGGAGGGGAGAAGCGTGAGGGCTCTTCTCCAGCAGGAAGACGGCGGCGGCAAAGGCGCGCTTGAGGCCGGGGCGGTGGCTCCCCGCGACGAGGTGGGTGACGAGGGCCGCGGCAGCGGGCGGCGACGGCGAGAGGGAGGCTGCGGCCAGCGACTTGAACGCGAGCCACGCGTCGTCCGGGCGGTCCCCCGCGACGGCCGCGAATAGGCCTTCCTCGAGCGCGACGGCATCGGTGACGGGCAGGGCGCTGGCGGCGGGGTCCGGCGCAGGGGGTGGTGGCGGCGGCGGTGGCGGTTGGGGCCTGGGGCGCGGCGCGAAGATGGAGGGCTGGAGGAAGGAGTAGACGGTGGGGATCTCGTGGGTCGCGGAGGAGGAAGACGACGAGGAGAAGGGCCTCGTGTTCAGGGGCAGATACAGCAGGCGCCGGAGGCGGAGGCGGAGGAGAGCGCGCATCGGCGGAGAGGCTCTGCCGTTAAGGTGTTCGAGCGTTTGCCAAGGAGGAAGAGAAGGAGCAGCTCTCCCTCTTTGGGAATTTTTACTTGCAAACTTCCTCGGAAGTCAGCTTTGCAAAATGAGTATGAAGATCGGTCACCCAATTTATATGTGTACAAATTTGTCAGAGTTATGCTAAAGCATCTGTGCAAATGAGGTGGAATGCAGTTCCTAAAAGGAATATGGACATTAGCAATGAGAAATTCGTTGAAATTTCAGCTGGTTGCTTTGCTGCTGCAGACGATGCATGAGAGGAGCAAAGGAAGAGAATCAAGTATGCCTGTTTGAGAAATTGCCTCCTACCAATGACGATTTCAGAGCCGTGTATCAGCAACAACATATGCCAATTCACATTTCAATCAGGTGCTATGTTTTAAGTAAAATCTACAAAATACTCACCCAATCAAAGAGGAAGCAGTGCAATTACACAACAGTATTTGAGAGACACAAACATTGGTTTGGTGACATGAAGTTGAGTAATACAGTTGTTTCTCAGAAGAGCTCGAGATCATAACACAGATGGAATATCACTACAAGAGGCATTTCGAAGTTGTTCTTCATAGCAAGACAATTCATGGCACAGGGACACATATTAGCTGAGATACAACATATTATGAGGCCAAAACTGCAACTATATGATTCAACCCAAACTCAACTAATACCTTTCTGCCAACCTAGCAGATACAGCCCGTAGCTTAGAGTAGACCTTGCCAGCAGGGGAACCTAAGATAAGACTACAGAGTGAATCCCTGGCAACCTTGATGTTGACGAAGGATCCGAGTATGTGAATCTTGGTGTCGGCGATGACTATGCGAGTCCTGGTAGAGTTCTCAATGGCGTATTTGGTCTTGCCTCCTTTCCCTGACAGGCGGCCAATAGCACGCGACTTGTGCTCCCCTTTTAGTGTTTTCACATCCTTGATCTCAAAGGAATCCACATACAGGTCATCAAGACGAAGCAAGGCAACGGCATCTGCAATGTCGAAACCAAGCATAAAAGCATGCACAAAATCTGCGCATTTTTGGAGGTTGCTCACATCTGGTGTATCTTGCCTTGTTTTCAGCTCAACCCTTTTTGCCTGGGGAAGAAGAAACAGAGCCATTAGAATTCTTCAAAAGGAGACAGCTAAAAAGTTCAACATTAAGGGGATATGAAAAGTTGATTTTTTTTAGGAAACATGCAGTGATAACACTCACTGCACCACCCAAACCGTTGGGAGATATTAAAGGCAACTGTTTGAGCTCAGCTGATAACAACAACCAGTCACAAGGCGAACCAGGGGAGTCCCACATATGTATCTAAACATCAAATGATACATTTATGTGTTTGTAGGCAAAAGTATTCAAAATTTTCAGGCGAACTACTCAACTGTTGGAACTGATTTGTATTAGTTGCCTCATCATGATGAATTGAAAAAATCTATGCGCATGATCATGTGTCCAGCAAACGTGTTCATCAATTAGTAACACTAAACGTAGCACGTTGGCACTGCTAGCTTCAATACATATTGCTACCCATTTATCCAACCGATCATATCACTGGCAAAGGCGACCACAAGCATGGAACAGCCACTAATCGAATCGAACGCTGTCTAATTGCAGAGAACAGGGAGTAAACTGATCCCAATTACCGACCTTGAGGTTCATGCGGATGTCGACCTTCATGTGCTCGTAGACGGGCGTGTAGATCTCGAGCCACGCCTTCTTGAGCGGCGCGAAGCGGTGCGGCGGCACCTGGACCTTCCGGTACTGTGGCCTCCCGCCGACCATCTCGCTCGGCATCAGAGCGTCGAACAGCGGCTTCTGCACGCCGCCGGCCGCGTCAACGGCCATCGCGCTGGAGGAGGACTCTTTCGGCGCGGCGGCGGCGGCGGCGGCCGGGGCTCTGTCGACGTCCATCCTGTACTGCGGCTGCGGCGGAGGTGGGGAGGCGCGGTGGCGGTCTGCGAGGCGCTTGAGGGGGCTAGGGTTTGGGGACCGAGAGGAGTGCGAACTTTGGACGCGGAGAAGGTTATAAACCACAATCTATTGGGCCGAAGAAAGCTATTGTGGCCCAGTCCAAACGGCGGACTGCTTCTGGACATGAATACTACTCCTAGCATTCTCTGGACCAAAAAAAACTCAAAGTTGTTGTTCTTCGTTTTTTTTACTCGTGACAGGCGGACGGGTAAAACATTGTCAAAATACAGATAAAATATTTTTTATACCAAGAAAAGAAATATATTTGTGCTTCTCTTGTTTTCGTGGAATGTGTAATTCAAGAAGATCAATGGCGTTATTTCAAGTAAATCAAAAGGAAAGACATGGCTTCAGTCACCAATTCTTCTGGAAAAACGAGTACTCCCTTCGTCTCAAAATAAGTGTCTCAAGTCTCTCAAAATGTCATGTATCTAGACATTTTAAGAGACTTGAGATACTTATTTTGGGACGGAGGTATTTCGGACAAGTCAGGATATTGGAGAAGTATCATGTCCACATTGTAGAGTGTACACCGATTTTGTTTTTGTGCACTAAAAACCCCCGACAAAAATCATATTCTACTGTGTCCTGTATATTCAGGAGGAACGCATTGGCTGCAGACGCTCACATGAAAGACCGGAGGTACATCAGTTATCAGTAAAGTAGTTGACCTCCTGTGAAATGAAAGGGCGGACAGTGCACTCACGAACTCCTGACTGTGAGATATGAGATATCACTAGTTATCAGGTCAAGATGTGTGGCAAAACAGACGGAGATCGACCACGGAGCAAATACACTGGAAAGCTAGTTGTGAAACAGCGCAAATGCTTTTGCATATTACCGGATAAGACTAGCTGCTCCATAATCCAGCAGTAACCAAGCTTCGGAACACTTAACAATTAACATAGATAAATGTAGGATTAAAAATGAAGTCTACGTAGAAAGCATCATGATCAGATCCATTGGTGCCAAGGCCATACTCCTCAAAGCCATCAAGATCATCATCTGCTCGCCAACAGGATCACTCAGTGCGCAAAGATTATCATCTAACCATTCTGGGTTTTTTCTTCGGCCTTTCCTCTTCGGCACGTATCTTGTCAGCATGGGCCTTCTTTTGGATGTCTTCATAGGACGTAACACTTATCTTGTCCGAGCTAATCCCATGCGCAACCAGAACATTCACCAGCGTACAAGTCCTTGGTTAAATCCCATTTGCCAAGTTCAAGAGTTATAAGGTTCTCAAACACTGAACATGTAGGCAGCTCCTTTTCCAACATAACCTTTGCATTGAGTGGGCGAGTGAGTTATAACTATGACAGATCAAAACCAAGAACAGTACGATATAGTAACTTTGAACTATAGTCGGCAAGCATCAAATGACCATTGCCACACAAGATGACATTAAAAGTGTAGCAACAAGAACTTTTGCACCACGATAAAAAATTAAAGCTGAAAGAAGCCAACGGACCAAATGTCTCACTATGAAAGAGTTTCATTTGCCAGAGGAAAATATAATTCGACTCCAGCAGTATTAGAACTTAGATCAACATCAACAGCACTAATTCAGATTTAATGGAGCAATACCGTGAGTTTCTGGATATTGGTTTGCATATTCACATCCAAATCTTAACCATATCACACTAACATTAAATTCCAACAAACAAAACTTACGAAGAACCTCCCAGAAAGAAAACTGACAATTGCTGATTTCAAATACACCACCCCAGTAAATGCATGATTGCATTTTGACAATGTTAATTCGACCAATACTAAATAATCAATCTCAACAAACATAACACATATAGCCTTGAAGAAAGAAAATTAAAGCTACTGATCCCAAATACGCCTAAAAATAGGGTAAAATCCATTACTGCATTTTAAAGAATGTAAGGGCAACCAATATTCAATCCATCAGGGTATGAATGCAATGCATGTGATACCCAAGTTTGTACCACACGCATTTCCATATACTTGTTGATATCTGGAAAACATCATACTCCTCAGGAGGTGAATTAAGCAAAGCATCAATCTTCACAACTTCTCAGGGGGTAAATTAAGCAAAGCATCAACAATTGTTCATTGATATGACACAACTATGACAATTTGTCAATCCAATTATATTTTCCATTTAGCTGTGTCAGAAATGTTCAAATTTAAGTAAACCCTATTATTGGCTTCCATTTACCTTTTGGGAAACATGGTAATACACATGCTAGTAATGACTGAAACCAACAGTTCACATGCAGCACAACTCTAGATAGAGGGAAGATTAATTATATTAAACCCTTTCTCATATATGATTTGTAACAGAAAAAGATAATACATGTTCTTCCAAAAATAGAGTAGAAAATAAAATGAAGAAACAACAGGCTTGTCTTCTGATAAGCATACCTTTATGTCAGAACCAAATAATGCAAGTTCTTTGGCGTGCACAAGAACTTCTGTAAACCTAGATTCACCACCAAAAGTACGACCCGACGTATCTATGCGTGCTGTCTCTAGGGATGGCTGGTCTCTCCAGGATATATTTTTCAGTGAACAATCTGAGCACTCAAAGCTAATGAGATGAGGGGCAGCAATTACAAGTCTCTCGAATCCATACATGGAACCCTCAAGGGTCAGCCTTTTTAGCACTTTTGAGGCTATGAGATTAAGATTCGTTGCAGAGTCTATCAAATGCAAGTCTTCTAGGCCAGGGCTCCTGTCAATGAAACTGTCCAGAGGAAGCTCATGCACTTCCACATCACGTAGAGTCAATTTCTTTAGAGAAGGAAGCCTGATTATGTCAGGCAGCACATGTCCCTTATGCTCGTAATCTTGATAAGGAGCTCCACCCCACTGCAAATTTAACTCCTGAAGTGAGCGGCAGGTGAAAATGCGAGGAGGTAAATCAGTCTTATCGTACATACGAAGTTCCACATCAAGCACTTTAACTTTATGATTCACCGCGTAGCGAATCCACGATCTGACATCGTTGCAGTTCAGGGGAACATGAGGATCCCAATGCAGACGGAATGTGTGCAAGTCCACCATACGACGGGCCAGCAGTAAGTCGTTAACATATTTAGCAAACTTTTCAACCTTCCAACCTCCAAAATCCCTGTAATCAAGGTGTATGATCTGATTACCATCACTTTTCACTATCTGCTGGTCACCTTTCTCCATAGCAATCCTACCTAGGACTCCTTAACTCAAAGGCTGCTGGAACACCTGCCATTTATGGACACATCCACAATTAGTACATGAAGTAATGAGGCAATAGGAGAGAAATTTAAGGAGCATAAGCGGTCCATGTTAAATTATTAATGTTATCATGCTACATCAATGCAAGTCATGGTTAGTACTGATAAATGGTACTAATTGTTTTGACCTCATAACCAAACTGGGGTCACACAGCAGAGCAATTCCAGCCAGCCTGGGCAATCGCCCTACAGAAATAGTGTGCAGACAAGTAACAAATCAAGCTATGGACACAGATGCAAAAATTCCAAACAATGACACGAGACTTCCTCACCACTAAATGACTAGGGAGTTTGCCTAAGAATCTCAAAAAAGCTAACTGGAAAAGGGAGCATCTCTCATATAATATTCTTTGTAGCCTAAACTCCCATTCCCTGTGTCTATTTCCCACGAACCAAACAAGATTAACAGTAGCGCAGCAAAGTAACCTGTAAAACTATGAAGGATTCAAATGGGGAATGTGGGCCTTTACACAGAGGACAGCTTCCAAGAAGCTTGAGCACGAATGCAGAACAGCAAAAAGGGGGAAATGGAAGCAAGAACCAGATCTGAGATGGAACGAATGTATGCTTACAAGAAACTGGCAGAAAGATGTTTGCTCTCACCGGCAAGGGGGAGAAGCGCTCCCACGGAATGGTCAGGACGGGAGCTGACGGCGGCCGAGAGCTTCGCTAGGGTTTAAGGCGAGCCTTCCTAGTTCTGAGTTCGGGTTCTGCGCAACCGGGAAGTCTGGCTTTTCGACCAAAAAAGGAAATATTTATTTTAGTACCCCAGATACTACATTCTATTTGATAAATTTGGCACCAATGTACTGCCTCATTTAGTCATTTACAACACCTATTAATACAACTCATTTTTATCTCGCACATTGTAAATCAGTAACATCTCCACCGGCGCACCTAATAGGCCTGAAAATTTGTCCGACAACCCCTTGTCTGCCCCTAACTTCTTAAATCGGTTTGGAGTTGTTCGTACACGCTACCATGTAGGTCTCCGACATGTGAAATCAAATTGTCATCGACACAAAGAATTAGTCGCCGTTGTTTAGTGTCGCCATGTCCGACAGGTGGACTTAACTTGTCATCGACACGCAAAAAAACAATCAACATTGTTTAATGTGCTAACTCACCTCGCCAGTTCCCAAGGCGGGCATTGTTACTTCCACACACATTTTACATAAAACCTCGTCGACATTAAACACCCACCACATGCCCCTACATGTCGGTCGGGTCTTTATCTACCCCTATCTACGCGTGTTTTGCCGGCCAAACAACATGCATCTCTCCACATCCTCCCACTCTCTCCATGTCACGCACCATACCGCTGGCATGGCTCACAACGACAAGGGGGAGTGGCTCCGGCTCGAATGGATTCCAGTACAACCTCACCATCTAGGAGGTGAAGGCGCTCCACGCCTACGACATCGTGCTGCCCCGATTACAGGCTACTGAAGGGGTGGAGATCATCTACGACGGCCTCCCTTTGCCTCATGTCCCCACTTGCACCACCCACGAGTTGCATATTCTCCTGCGTTGGGAACCGATGACGTTGGCGGAGAAAGGTCACCCCGCTCAAACCAACACAACAAGGCATGGGCCGCTCGCTTCGAGTCGTAGTAGGATGTCTTCATCGAGACGTTCGATGGTCCATTCCTGCCGCATTCACGAGGATGTGTTAGCGGTAGCTAGAATAGGGAGGCCTATCTCCTACATGTACATGTCGCGGGTGAATCCGGTGTCACATACCCCAACCCTCCTCCTCGTCTATGCCCTGCGCTGCCGCCGAAAGATGCCGTCGTGCCAAGCCCGTTCGATGGATGCAGCAGAGTGGGGGCACCCTTGGGTGCTGGCAATAAAATTGGGTTGTAAAAAAATCGTGATTCCAGTAGCTGACAGCTGAGCATTATCATTTGCTCATTTTGTGCTTCAAGCTGACAGAGTATTATCATTTGCTCATTTTGTACTTCAAGCGTGCTCGGTCTAGGCCGAAGCAAAGCCTATGAAAAGGATAACAACACGTTCAACTCGACTTCGATGAGTAATCAGCTGGTTCAACTGAATTTTTTACTGCATTTGACCAGAACGAAAAATATGAGTCGTGCGAATATGACTATATGAGTGTGGATATTTCATTGTCTGGAGGGGTAAAAACAATTCAACTCAATTACTACAACATGAACTTCAGCCAATTTATGTTGGCGTCATCAACCTCCACAGGTCCTGATTCTCTCAGAATTAGTACAGGAGCTCTAAGAATATGTGCACCGGCAAAACAACTGATATGGGTTGCCCGATTTGGCAAGCATTCTTAACCAAAAGTACAACAAATTCCACAAAAAATTGTATATCTAATCAGTGGCTACATGTATAACGAACTAGACTGATTGGCTGGCTACTCAAGGGAGGTCCTAGTACACCAAACACCTGCTGATTTCAATGAAACCAAACGGCTCTTCCATCTATTTCTTCACATTGGACCAGCCATGAGCTCACAAGTAAATGCTGAACTCGGGAGCTGTTATCTGTCTGATAATTAACATGCTGTCGTAGAAGGAAGATCACAACTTCACGTAATCCTTATAAAACATGTATATCACCAATTTCACCAAAGACAGGCTTTCATTAGCAGCAGCACAATCAGGCATCAAGACGAAAAATGCAGGCAATAACAGTCATCGCATCCTCGGTCTTATCTGATAATATTTCACGCCATAACCTACTGTGGATGCCATTGTTGTTGTAGCTACCAACCAGCTGCAGTTACAAAAAAAATACTTAGCATGTGCAATCAAAATGCTAATAAGAGTTTCTATGGACTACACTTTTTCACTCATCACTTATTGGTATTCAAGTATTCTTCTCATCCAATATTGTTTTTCTGAAAATTACCATGTCAACACTTGATAACATAAGAAATGCTACTGAGTAATGGCAGGTAAACAAAAGTTTGAAGAAGAATTACCTCAAGTATGTAATATAATTCTGAGTCTCTTCTGTGCCATATTCTGGCTGAAGGAGCGCACCAGCAACCAACATCAACTGGAATACTGTATTCACCTGCATTACAAAATTAATGTCACGTGTGTCGAAGGTCTAAGATCAAATGATGTGATTACACGGGAACATACCTTGCTGATGAAAAGAGGCTCAACCTTCTCGCGGTGAATTGCATCTAAGTTAGCAAAGTCTGACCAACTGTTCCACTGGTGCAAGGATAATCAGGGTGTGAATGCATTTTAATGCTTCCAAAGAAATACCTCAATTTTGAGTAAGTAGTACCTTCCATCCTAGACTAGAAGCTCGTTTGTAGAAAGCACCACCCACCAGGAGCAAGTCTCTTACAACCACCAAGCCAACAAGGCCAGCTTCAAGCAAAGCAAACAATTTGCAACTTAATGGATTGATTCGTCAAACAATACAGCTAAGGGCAAATATAGGAGAACATCAACTGAGCTATCACTTATCAGCAATCACCATCATTGTATTTTACTTTGGTGAAGCTGGTGAACAGGTTTTGGTTTCTTGAGTATCACAAGATATTTCTAGACTATATGCAAACTCTGTATATCTCTGTGCAGCAAAGATGCAAAAAAGAAGAGAGTGCATGTTGATCTACTCACGATGTAAGAGCTCCTTTTCAACCATTGCTACAGCAACACAGCAAATTAACACCTAAGCGACAAAACAAATACTGCAGATCAGCTGAGCAGCACGGATAAACTTTAATAAGGAAACATGAAGCTTAAAATATTGATTCTGAAGTTTGAACCTTGTCAGCCAATGGGTCCAGATATGATCCAATTACAGAATTGATGCCCATCTTTCTTGCTAAAAACCCATCCAGCTATGATTAGAGAGCAAATGATGAGCAAGCTTTTAAACATATGATGTTAATATGGTCGCAACGTTAGAAGGGTGTAAGCTTACCCAATCACTAGCACCAGACAAAGCTAGTGCGCCAAAAGCAGGAAGATACCATCCATTCACAATCATCCTACATAACGTATGTAGATCATCAAAACCAGAAGAGTACACAAGAGAGATTAAATGACCATAGCCCTGTAAATACAAAATATAACATGGCAAGACTAAATATCCGGAACCACAAATTAATCAAGGAGATATAAAATACAAGCATGTGAATGCTGTATTTGACAGCAATTGCATGCTCTGACATCCTAGAAGCTAATTAATTCAAACCGTTATTAAAACACCATGACTAACTAATCTGACAGTAAACACAACTTCAGACTTACAGTAATGAAACAAGATAACAACAAAATTAACAAGAGGCTGGTGCAGCATTAAAGTACATGATGAGAATCATGTGGTTTTATAACTTGAACGCTGATACATACTGGAGCAATAAGCAATATAGCTGATTCTAATGTGAGGGATAAATAATAGGTTTGCTCGTGAATGAACCATTTATCTGACGGAATATCACATTGACATAAGAATGAGCCTTTCAGTGTATTTTATCTGATATGGTGGTGCATACTGACTGGTCAAAAAGATATTTACATAACCAACATGGAGAAAGGCTCAACTATTGTTTGTTTCGACCCCAAAACCCTGCAACCTTGGTGACAACTAACAAGTTTCAACATCCTATTTATGTCCTGACTCAACATGTGGCTGCTTCTCACTCTCTCCTAAAATGCAAATGCTCAGTGTTCTAAGTTCCTGCATCTATGAAATTCAACGTAACCCTGCCATACCAATGTAAGACCAGATTTAGAACTATATCATAAGACGCACAGGAACATAATTTTAAATAGGTGTGCCACATTTTTTCCCCGATAAAGAGTATGCATGAAACAAAATATTTTCATGACTGTACATATCCACAAGTACCGAACCACTTACGGAGGTTAACAGATAATCATAGTAATTTATGGCTTAAAAAGGCCACACTTTCAATCGAATCAATTTACATGCCTCTAAACGAACTAACTATGAACACAATGAGTTCAGTTCTAGTTGAATGCTGTATCAACTAAACCCCAGTCAGAAACTACCATTTGGGAGACGAAACCCAACCATCAAGCTTAAGCAAGACACTAAGGTTAAATCATGCATAGGACTCGATAGATAGCATAGTGGTAACTGAAAGCAGGCACTCACCATCCAATGAGCGGGCCCGACGCCATGCGCCCGAGCGACACCAAATTGGGAGGATTCAGAAACTTCTCGCCTCCACCACCACCGGCACCCTCACCCGCAGCCTCGCTTCCGTAGGCACGCTTGAGCTCCCACCGCACCGCGTCAGCCACGGCCTGCGCGCCGCCGCCGACAACGGCTCGAGCTCTGTGGAGCTCCGGGCGGAAAGCGGCGGCGGCGGCGGCGAACGGCCTGGGGGGCTGCGGGAGCATCCATGGGGAGGATGAGGGGAATAGAGGCTCGCGGGAGGTAGAAAGGAGGTGGGAGCGCGCGGCGGCGGCTGCGGCGAAGGGCGGGGCGGCGGGAGAGGCTGCGGTGCGGAAAGGGGCGAAGAAGGTGTGGTGGGAGAGGGGGCAGCTCGTGTTCGGGTTCCTGCGGAGGAGAGGGTTTAGGGTTTTGAGGAATGCCATGGCCGTGGACCGCGGAGGTTCGGGCCGTATGTCGGGATCCCCGGAGCGGAGAGGAGGAGAGAGCTTCTTGCGCCGGGGGTTTGCTGGTTTTCTCAAGGAAGGTGACGACGGCTGGTAGGTGGGCCACGCCGCCTCGGCCCGTGTTAGAGCTATAGGTGGCTGACGGTCCGGCCCGCGCACGCCATGGCCTGACTTTTTCTATGTTCCTTTTTAAAAACTGTTCAAAAATAGTTTTCATCCAAATACCTATTTTGTTCACTTTTTTAAAAATCGTTTCAAAATATTTTTTGTTCATAGACTTTTTCTGTTTAATTTTACAATTGTTAAAATAATTTTCGTTCAAATATCTTTGTTCAGTTTTAAAATCATTCAAAAATAAATAATGTTCACTTTTATAATAATTCAAAAAATAATTTATGTTAACACCATTTTTTCACTTTTAAAATCGTTCAATAATAGTGTTCGGTCACCGCTATTTTCTGTTCACGATATAAAACCGTTTAAAATAAGCTAAATGTTCAAATTTGAAATTCATTCTGATCAAGATAAGGTAAATGTTCGAATTTAATTTTTTCTGTTTTTATCATTTTTTCAGAAAAAACTTAAAAAATAGAAATTAAAAAGGTAGGAGGAAGGAGCGAGTTGGTGGGCCGGCCCAGACAGACCCCCCTATGTGAAGCGAAATTCGCTCCGCACATGTCGTCAAGTAGGAGCTCCTAGCGATCCCAACCTTTTCTTTGGCAAAACCACGGGTTGAATTAGCTCGGGAGAGCCCACTACGCTATTTGGTTCCTGACGTGGGGCTACTCTTCGAGTACCCCACGAATCCACGATGAGACTACCTGGGTCACTCCAAGATATGCAAGAATCATGGGAGGATTTGAGAGGCAGCAAGCTTTCCCAAGGTCAACAATGGCAAGAGAGAGAGGGGAAGTCGTCAGCTCAAGGAAGAAGAAGGGGAGGGGTATTTATAGCCCCTCCCTGATTTCTAGCCGTTGAGAATCTCCAGTCCGGAAATTTCCGAACTGAGGGCCGGAGATTTCCGGACCCCGGAAATCTCCGGTAGGAATTCCGACGTGAGCTGAGAAAAGATCAGTGCTGAAGGAAAATAAGACTTGGCGAAAAACTGCAACTTGTGACCGGAAATATCCGAACCAGGGTCGGAGATTTCCGGACCCCGGAAATCTCCGGTAGAAAATCCGATGGAAAACTGAACTGAGTCAGTACGCAATTGAGTTCTGGACTTAGCAAAAATCTTCCGTCGCTCGGAAATATCCGGACTGGGGCTCGGAAATCTCCGAGCACCGGAAATCACCGAGCAAGGTCCGGACATTTCCGACCCTTAAAAAAACTGCAGAAACAACAGAACTGAAATATATTTTGCAAATAAACTCCGAATGATTTTAGTTTGGAAATATTGCAAACCATAAATAGAGCAAAGTCCCCACACATGTGAAGGTGTGGAACTTTCCTCAAGGTTGAACCGGTCATATTTCCACACCGAAAACGCAACGAGTTTTCCAAACTAAAACCGTTTTCGAAGAACTTGGTCTTGTTATGAAGATCACGACAAGAACCAAAAACCAACAAGGAGAAAAGCCAAATAAGAACCAAGAAAGATGATATGCCAAGCATGCAAAGGTTTGATCTCTCCACAAAGATACGATCAAGTTACTCACTCGAGAGCCCCTCTTGATAGTACGCCTATCTATCTTATAGCCCTATCAAGATCATACATTTGCCTTGAGCAATCCACTTGAGCTAGATGATGACGATCTTGATCTCTTCAAGTGGACCACCTTTCTTGATTGCGCTTGCTAGCACATGCTTGATGAAGACTCCTCCATATACTCCCCCATACTCCATCATGGGAGAGTCTCGCTTAGCTTTGTCTTCATGTCTCCGACAGCTTCCCTTGGTCTAGCACTAGTCAACCTTTGCCTTGAGCAATCCACTTGAGCTAGATGATGACGATCTTGATCTCTTCAAGTGGACCACCTTTCTTGGTTGCGCTTGCTAGCACATGCTTGATGAAGACTCCTCCATATACTCCCCCATACTCCATCACGGGAGAGTCTCGCTTAGCTTCGTCTTCATGTCTCCGGCAGCTTCCCTTGGTCTAGCACTAGTCAACCTTGACAACGATCATGGCATGACATCATCCTCCATGAGCTATATGAATTGATCTTCTTGTTGCAAGCTCATGGAAGATACCATCTTTCTTCATATAGGTGATGGCTTGACAACTTCAAGCCATACTTGCAATATGCTCAAAACACACATTAGTCCTTAGGGATTGTCATTAATTACCAAAACCATACATGAGGGCACATGCCCTTTCAACGTCATCGTCGCTCCCCAGGGAAACGGATGGCATCCGGGCGAACTCGCGCGGCGGTGCAGAGCTGACAGGAGGTGCAGCCAAGGGTGTGACGCCCTAAAATCGGTACTATGTCGATTTAAGCGTTCCCGCCGAAATCCGCATAATAACGATTTTAGGTCGCCCACCAGACATAATGTGCACGCCGAAACATGCGCATTATGTGGGTGGAATTGTGGTAACATTACAACAGTTCCGATACATCAACAAATACAACAGAAGATATAAATACAACAGCGACTCGAACGAGTCAAGATACAAATATACAATACAAAGATACAAATGACAGCGGAAGCAGAATAGTATCCGACTACGGATAAGATGCAAATTGGACTAAGAGTCCTGAAGATAAGCAATGGCGCCATATCCCTGCCCAGCCAAGCCGGAGGGATTCCCAAGCTAACGTCGTCTGACTTCAAACCTGTTAACTGCACATAAAGCACATCCCAAAAGAGGGTCAGGGCACTCCCTGGCAAGCAAAACCGACTTGCCTACTTTCTACACCATCTCCCAAAATATAGGGGAGGTGGACTTAGCGGCAGCAGCACTAGCAACCTAAAGAGACACGCTACAACTTCCGTCTAATCAGAGAGGGATAAGAGAGCGCACAAAGTAACCAACTACTACTAACACCAAACATAACCCATTCTCGAATTAACCCCCTCAACCAAATATGAGGAAGCAATTCGGGAAACTCACACGTTGAACAATTTTAATTATAATTTATTGTGAAAATAATTCTATATTACTAGTCAAATTAATTAACATTAATTAGGTGCAAGTTGTCTAGATCTTGTTAGCCAGCATCATCACCAAAGTCGTCCATAACCGTGGACACGGCTCATCGATAAGATTATACCCTGCAGGGGTGCACTACAGTACCCATACTCGCATGATCAACCCGTGAGGGCCTCTCAACATGACTCATTCCTTCACTACAGCAAGTCCAAGTGCCACCCATATGAGTTGTTACCCGCGTCAGGAGTCCGGCCGAATCTCAATTGCGGACTCATTAGTTTGTGTCTGCTCACCATGCGGCTCAAACCACAGTAGGAACTGTACGTGAGCACCACCCCTATATGACCCCCCGTATCCAGTAACCTCTCATCGATCATCATCATCATGCACATGCATATGAGCGAATGGAAAACCCGAACTAGCGGCACATGGACGAGCTGCGGATCCGTTCAAAGTCGAGGGGGGCTCCATTGGGCCACCCACAAGTGGTTAGTGCGCTCAAAATTGGATCCGAGGACAAAATCTC
This sequence comes from Poa annua, assembly GCA_026929855.1. Taxonomy (NCBI): domain Eukaryota; kingdom Viridiplantae; phylum Streptophyta; class Magnoliopsida; order Poales; family Poaceae; genus Poa; species Poa annua. The sequence continues at coordinate 114,772,154 of CM049428.1, read as the reverse complement.
AGTTCCTAGGTCGACACTGAGCAGAACAAAGCACCTCAAAATAAGACAACAGTTTATTATAGTAGAACAATATATCATACTAAGCATATGAGATAAAGACAAAGGAACGACTCGCTCAACCAATCCTAAGCATGCACTACGACTCGCAAAGCCAACAGATAAACAAACAACAAGTATTAGGTTGTGGGGATAAAGCTGTATGGGCTGCGGGATAAACATGTGATGGGATCGCAGTTCAAGAATCGATAACTAGGGTAGCAGAGATCAACGGCAGGAATGAAAGACAATGTATAGGTAAACAAGCAAATTTTGCTTGCCTGGAATCCCGCATGGAAGCAGATCTTGTCGGTGCTCACACATCTCAACGTAGTATCCGCGAAGAAGCAACAAACACTGGAAAGCGTAAAAGATGCATTTTATAACTACGGCAAAGATCCAGCATGATCATATGAGAATGATGCATGATATGGCAAGATGCAATGCGAGATGCACTTAATCCAAATTAAGCGGAACCGGGATTCCGACAATTAATATTAATGTTGAAGTTATTTATCTACCCCACAAATTAAATGTCCATTAAGATGGCAAGGCATGGCAAAGATGATCTAGTCAAATTAAATGGAATAGGCATCAATAGTAACTAAATGCCCACACATTCTATAATTATTATTTAGGTGAATCGCTACACCACCAAACCCAAGAGATGCAACACATGCAAGTATGATGCGATATGCACAAGATAGATGATATTTAATAAAATAGGTTTAGGGTTAGGGTTTGGGTCCGCACGTTGGATCGGGAGAGATAGGGTTCGAAACCGAAGTCTTCGGTCCGTAGATGAAGTAGTCGCCGTCGGGGAAGTAGTCGTCGCGGAACAGGGGCATCGTCGTTTGTCGGTGTCGTGGAAGTGGTCGGGGAAGCGCGGCACGTAGAACATGGCAAATGGACACCGGAAGGATAAGCGCGCACGGGCGGGCACCGCGACACGGACACGGGCGGTCACGGCAACGCATCACCGAAAGAGGCACGCACACGCGCATTCGGCAACACCTCGATGGGTGGACAACTCGGACACAAAAGCGACGCCGAAGTTCTTGCAGGCAAACCACCGAACACCTTGCGGGCGGTGGACGCGAGGAGGTCGGGGAGGCGGTCCGGGCACTGCCGTGGCCGGGGGATGGCGGCGCCGGGCGACGGCGGGACGTGGGGCGGCGGCGGCGTGCACGCGGAGGCGAGCGACGGAGGAGGAGGCGGCGGAGACGGGCATGGCGCGGGACAAGGCGCGCGCGGCGGCGGAGAACGGGCGGCGGCGGAGAACGGGCGGCGGCGGAGAACGGGCGGCGGCTGGAGGTGCGCGAGCAGGCGCGGCAGTGCGGCGAGGGCGGAGCTCGGCCGGAGGCGGCGTGGGGGCGCAGGGAGACGGGGAGGCGCGCGCGTCCATGGCGCGGGCGGCGGGGAGTCGGGAGGATCGGGGCTGGCTCGGGGAAGCTCTTGGAGCGGGGTTGCGGCGGTTTCTCCCGTGCGGGCTCGCTCGGGAAGAAGAAAGGAGAAGGAAGAGAAAGAAAAAAAAAGGAAAGAAGGAAAAGAAAAAAAGAGGGAGGGGGAAAAAGAGAAAAGGAAAAAGGGAGAAGTGGAGGGGGGCGGCTGCAAAAATTGCAGGGGGTGGGAAGAAATTTCTGGGGGAAAACCTAGGGTTTGGCTTAGGTGGGCTTTGGGCCTTTAGTTTTTCTCCCGTTTAAACTTTTCTGTTTTATATTTTTAAAACAAAAACGAGAAGGAATTTGAATACGAAACCTTTACAAAATATTTTTAGTTTTGAATAGACAATTTAATAAACTAGTTTTTAACATTTTTAAAAGATTTGAAAATAACACATTTTTAATTAATTTGAAATGCATTTGAATTTAATTGTGGAAAATTAATTTAAATGCAACAAATTAAATTAATGAGATGCAATGCGATGCCAAGTTGATGCAAAAAGAAAAACACACAAAACTAAAAGGGGATAAATCCCGGGGCGTTACAAAGGGCTCATCCCAGTCGCCCCGGACCTGGCACCCAAAGATGACATGCCGCCCTCCTCCAAGTCAGCAGCCGCACCCTTCACAGGGGACGAAGCAGTCGCAGAGTCACCGCTTCTGCTTCTTCCGCGCTGGCTCCTCTTCATCCTCATCTTCCTCCACCTCGTCACTCGGCGAGACGGCGGGCGGAATGTCCTCATCGTCACCCTCCTCCTCCACAAACGTCGCCTCGTTGTGAGGTCCGTTCTCCAGGAGCGGAGGAAGACTGAACATGAAAGAACGACCCTGCAACCAACAAAGACAGACGAATCAATAAGCAGAGGATCGAGAAATCAAACAAGGCAAAGAAGAAAAAGGTAAAAGCTTACCTCGGGAACAGGGTTCGTCGCTCCATACGCGGCGACTGGACACTTGACGTTGCAGGGGTTTGCGGCTCGGAGACTCGTGATGCTCCTCACCTTGGGCTCCACCTCCTCGTCGTCCAGCTGCGGGTCGCCAGCGCCCTCAGCTGCCCACATCGGGTGGGGGCGAGCGCGGAATGGCTGAAGTCGGAGCCTGAAGAAGGTGGCCATAAGGTGGACGCCGCCCGTCTCACGCCCCAAAGTCTTTAGCAGATTGCGGAGAAGGCTCAGTAGCGGCTTAACAACCTCCTTATCCTCCTCCGCGAGCGGGTGCGCCCACACGTGCGTCTTCCGCAACTCGTGTTCGCCGTTGAAGTCAGGCAGACCCTCCTGGTCGCACCTGATGTAGAACCACCTCTTCTGCCACCGACTTCTTCATCTGGAAGTACGCGGTATCACCGCGCACTTGGATGCCGAAGCCGTCCACCGGGTATGTCAACTCGCTCTTCCCCACATTCTTCCTGACAAGGAAGAGCGACTTCCACAAAGCCCAGTGGGGAGCGATCCCCATAAAGCACTCGCAGAGCACGATAAAGCTCGCGATGCTCAAGACACCATTGGGGGTCAGATCGTGAATCTGAACCCCATAGGCATACAAAAGACCACTAACAAAATCGTGGAGAGGGAACCCAAAGCCCCGTGGAAGGAAATCCACGAAGCAAACGCGCTCCCCATCGCGAGGAGCAGGATACACTTCCTTACCAGGGGCGCGTACCGTTGCCTGGTCCGCCGGCGGCAGCAGGCCCTGCGCGCGCAGGACCTCAAAGTCGGTCTTCTTCACCGACGACTTCTGCTAGTCGCCGTTGGGATTCTTCATCGCGCCAGCTTCGGCGGCGGCGGCGCTGGCGTCGGCCTTCGACTTCCCCATCGCTCTAGAAACTCACGGAAGGTGGAAGGACAAAAAGCAAGAGCTCAGAAAGGGGGCAAGAATGGCGCAGGAAAAGGAGGCAACGGCAATTGGAGAAGATGACATGTTTTCACGCCACGATACAATACTTATACCGCGCAGGCAGTCCATCTCGGCCGTCCTCGAAGAAATTGTTCCCTGCTGCTCCATCCAGCCGTCCAGGTGTCACATGGAGAGACTAACCGTCGCCGCCCACTCCGTCCACTACGCACGAGGATCAAGGCACTATCATCACGTCACAAAATTTTCGCGCCCAAGTCAGAGATAAGCGGGCAACTACTGACTACAGTCAACACTGACAGTGGGGCCCGCTCCGTCACGTCCCATCGGGCGCAGAGGCGTGCTGCGAAGCGTCATCGCTAACGCCAACAAGGCAAATGCCCTAGGTAAGACGCAGAGCTGAGGGAGAACTCGAACAAATAATTAGAGTAGCAAGCTTCATAGCTGAAATCACATCAGTAAGCCACAGTGCTGATCCAAGAACCCGAAACATACGATCGGGTGACAAGAAGACCAAGTAAGCCCTATAAGCTGAATCAACTGACGGTAAGCCAGCAGGCTGAACAGAAGCAAGTTCCACAAAAGCAACGACTCCAATAAATCGACTGCAAATCTTACTCCCATCGGGAGCCGGCTCTTCGACTGAAGAAAACGAGTCCAATCTCAAGGGCAAGCAACCAGGCGGCGTGCCCAGGAAGAAGGAGTCCTCTGCCTGACTCTACGATTCGACCAAGCACTCAGGGGCTACTGACGTGGGGCTACTCTTTGAGTACCCCACGATGAGGCTACCTGGGTCACGCCAAGACTGCGGAAGCCCAAGGAAAGCCCAATAGGGGTATCGTGTGGCCTAGTCCTAGTCGGTTGGGTCATACGACTATTACCATACCTGTAATTGCCATCGGCACCGTTCACCCGAGACCTAGCCTACCTATAAAGGTTAGGAGGGTTGCTCGTCCAAGAGGGCACGCTCATAGCCGCCACCACAAACCCTAGCGAGATCGTCATCTCGCCATTGTAACCACTACTCGCCATCAATACCAGACAAGCAGGAAGTTGGGGTTATACTCCGGGAGCCTGAACCTGGGTAAACGCCTTGCTTGTCAGCCGTCGGGATCACCAACGTTCATCTCTCTCCCCCTCAATCAACCCGAGGTGGACAACCTTGAGATTTGCTGAGTTACACCCTCGTTGGTTCCTCACGTGAGTAATTCCGCGGCCTTTCCTGAAAGCACAATCCACCAGCCTCTCTTTCGCGGTAATTTTTTTTTTAAAAGGCTTCCCTTCGCGAAGGTCCACCGCTCTGGTGCTGACAAGTGTCGCAATTTCATTCGTTTTTGTCCCCACCTTTTTTCCACGTGGTGACAAGTGGCGGCTCCCTGGTGGTGGTGGGCAGAGGGTTGTACATGCATTTATTTTAAGATTCGTTTTTTAAAATGAAATATCTTAAGAACCGTTTATCCGATTTACGACCCGTTTTCACTTTTGAACTCCTCGCGTTCAGATCTTCAAAACTAGATCCCATATTGATAGGTTTCGATAAAAAAATTGTACTTTGAATTGTGTATGTTTGTACAATCTAAGTGTAGTCGTACGTATAAACTGAATTTTGTAGTTATACGTACAACCTGCTATGTTTAGTTGTTCGTACAACCCGAATGTAGTTGTACGTACAACATGTTATGTGTTGATGTATAACCCGGTCTGTGTGTTGTTGTACAACGCGGTATGCGTTGCTGTACAACGCGGTCTGCGTTGTTGTATAATCAAATATAGTTATACATACAATCTAATTGTACAGTTTGTATAACACGATTTTGTACAACACGACGTATATATTAACATCTAGGTGTACTAATATATATTATTTTCTATGCGTCATGCATCCGTCTCATAGCACGTCCAGTACATGCATGGATTGATCGGAGCGAGCCAACTTCCTTCCACGCGCGAGCGTTGTACGCGAGTCTTTGTTCCAGACTGTCACAAAGAATTTTGGTTTCGCTACCTGTGGTCCCCACGATCTGGCGGCCCAACACGTGGCGTCATCATAATCACACGCGACGCACGAATCGACCTTCCGAGAGGGAAGCCTTCAGCTAGAGATACCCCTCTCTCTGCACGCTTCCCTGAAATGGCAGCTAGCGAGTCGACTATTTTTCTGTTAAGGACATCTCCTACGGGGCTGCTCAATTGCCCCGGACCGGCCAAATTTGAGCAGCCCCGGACAAAACCAGGCCCCTACGGGGTTGCCTAAACGGACAGCGGTCCGTTTTTTTGTCCGGGACTGCTCAAACCTGGACCAAATTTGGTCCAGATATGAGCAGCCCCCGGACACCGAGTGGACACCGAAAGTGTCCTCTTTTGAGCACACTGCCCCACCGCACAGAGATCTCTCCTCCCACCTCACGCCCACCCCGTTCCACCGCGACCCACCCCGTCCACCCCCCGCCGCCGTTCGACCTCCTCCGGCCACCGCGAGCACCCCCCACTCTATCCCCTCCCGCCGCCGCTCCCGGAGTCGTTTCGCCGGCCAGCCACCGCCCGGTGAACCTCCCACCTCCCCACCCCGACGGGACGCACACAAGGTGTTCGTCCATTGCTCTGCCCGACCTCGGGAGGGAAAAATGACGGACAACGGCGACGAGTTCTTCTTCAACAACGTGATCGTCTACTCGTCGTCGTCGGACTCGGAGACAGACGACGAGAGCGACGTCCTCGTTGCCACGACCGTGGTCAATCACCACATTGCATGTCAGCGGCCGTTGTTCCGAGGTTCCCTGCCCGGCCATGCCGCGGCCTTGGACAGGGACAGAGATGGTGGGCATGCCCGGCTGTACAGGGACTACTTCCATCCAACCAATCCGGTGTTCACGGCGAAGCTATTCCGGTGCCGTTTCCGGATGAAAAGGGACCTGTTCAACCGCATTCGACTTGGGGTGCTGGATTATGATGAATGGTTCAAGTGCAAGCCGGATGCCACTGGTAAGCTTGGCTTCTCTTCTTATCAGAAATGCACCGCGGCAGTCCGAATGCTAGCATATGGAGTAGCTGGTGATCTGGTCGATGAGTACTTGCGCATGAGTGAGACCATATGCCTAGAGTCCATGTACAAGTTTTGTGCAGCTGTGGTTCAGGTCTTTGGCCCGGAGTACTTGAGGGAACCAACTGTTGCTGACACTCAGCGGCTTTTGTCGATCAACGAGGGCAGAGGTTGGCCTGGGATGCTTGGAAGCATCGATTGTATGCACTGGGAGTGGAAGAACTGCCCATTTGGCTGGCAGGGGCAGTACAAGGGCCATGTTGGTGAGTGCACTGTTATTCTCGAGACAGTTGCCTCGCATGATCTGTGGATTTGGCACTCGTTTTTTGGCATGGCAGGTTCACACAATGATATCAACGTGCTCCAGCGCTCTCAAGTGTTTGGTAGACTTGCCATAGGCAACTCTCCGGAGGTGAGCTACGATGTCAATGACCACCACTATACAAAGGGATATTATCTGGCTGATGGTATCTACCCCCCGTGGGCTACTTTTGTGAAGACCATTTCCGCTCCTCAAGGAGAGATGAGGAAACGATTTGCCCAAGAGCAGGAGAGTGCCCGGAAGGATGTGGAGCGTGCTTTTGGTGCGCTTCAGTCTCGATGGGCTATTGTTCGGCACCCTGCTAGAACATGTAGCCCGGAGATTATATGGTCGGTGATGACTGCTTGTGTGATCATGCACAACATGATCATAGAGGATGAGCGCGATGACAGCGTGTACGACGAGAACTAGTTGTTTCAGGGTGCGAATGTGGAGCCCTAGCCAGGAGTGGCAAATTTCCAGCAGTTCATCGACTTCGCGTACGAGCTGCGTGATGCGGGAACCCACATTGCACTTCAGGATGATTTGGTTCAGCACATCTGGAACTTCGTTGGACACCACTAGAGTTTTAATAATATTTATGTTTGAACAATATTTATGTTTGAATTATATTTATGTTTGAATTTTATTTATGTTTGAATTTTATTTAAAGAATATTTATATTTGAAAATCTGGAAAAAACTTGACCGGACAACTAAATGAGCAGCCCCGTAGGGCGCATGGATTCAGTTAGCGCGGACACGCCCGCGGACGGCTGCTCAAACGGACAAAATCCGGACCAAATCGGTCCGAAAATGAGCAGCCCCGTAGAAGATGTCCTAAGTCTCGGTCAGCATGCAGAAAAGCCCACAAATAAGCCAACAACTCAACAGGAAAAGGAAAAATATAGGGAAAAGGTGACACTGAGACTTAAGGAAATCTCAGTGTGACATAGGTAAGTCCTATGTTTTTTGCCTAATTTCTCATTGACTGGGATACAACGCACGCCCAAAATCTTTGAAGACGTGTGGTATATATACTTGAACTAACTAAACCGAGACACAAACGGATTACACACGGGCGTGCATCCTATCCTAGACGGTAGTGAATTCGAGTTCCGTTATACACGGAGTAGTCCCTTTTATATACGGACCGACCGCACCTCCAGCCAAAAAGTCAGCAACACTCGGCCGAACGGCTGATTCCTCATTCCCCTCTTCCCTTTCGAACCACGGCGGCGGATGCAACTCGTTCGGAGGAAGCGACGGGCTGCTGCTGCTGCCGTATCATCGCGATCATCCCAAGTTGTTCCGACGAAAAAACAGCCAGCAGCACGTCAGATCGACATACCGGCGGAAACCGCCGCCGCCGCGCGTTCATCCTCCCATTTTTATAGGAGGGATTGGGCTAATCTCGATGACGGGCCAGCGGGGCTCATCGCCGAGCGCGTCCTGGCATACGACGTCGCTGACTATGTGCGCTTCCGCGCCGTATGCCGTCCGTGGCGGCAGTCCTACACAGAACCTCCGCGCACACACACCACCGGCTTCGGCTTCGACCGCCGGTTCCATCCCTGGAGGTGGACCATGCTCCGGGAGGAACTCGCTGACCACCACCACCGCCGCTGCTTCCTCAACACATCCACCGGCGAGTGCATCAAGGTCGACATCCCGGAGCTCCACGACCACGAGCTGCTCGCCCTCACCCCCGAGGGCCTCCTCGTTCTCGCCCGCAAGCAACCGTGCGCCACCACCACAATCTGCCTGCTCAACCCGCTCACCGGCAACCTGACGCCGCTCCCGCCACTCTGCACGCTGGTGCCTCCTGAGTAGCACGACTACATGCTTCCGGAGCGTGACGCCCTCTCTTTAAAATCAGACTTCAAGGCGTGGGGCTCCGGCATTGCCGATGACGATTCAACAGTGGTGCTCTGCTTCAACCACCTCAGTCTGCTTGGGATTGCCAAGCCCGGCGACGACCGCTGGACGTTGCTAGAATACCATGGTCGTGCCCTGACGGCTGCACCCATAATGTTTGAAGGCCGCTTCTACTGCGTTACTCATGGTGGCGTCATGGTGCTGGAAGCTCGGGGGCCAGTTGCTCCACCACGGTTTGAGGTGGCTGCCAAGCTGACCATGCGTACCCACTTGATGGCCGATTACTTCCACCTCGTCAACAATGGCGGGGAGTTGATGCTGGTGCACTCTCGCTTGAGAAAGGTGAACAAGTCGGCTCGGTTCTACGACACATATCATGTGAATTTGGACGACGGGACGCTAGTCCCGGTCAAGAGCTTGGGCGGGCGTGCGCTCTTCTTGGGGCACCTTTGCTCTCTCTCGGTTTCTCTAGAGGTTTTCCCCTCGGGCTCCATTAGTGCCGACACCATATACTTGAGCTTTGACATGCACGAGAGGGAGATGTTACACGTTGCAGCATATCGTCTCGCAGATGCAAGCGTCGAGCCGCCCAGTAGCTTTGTGCAACGGCCGCATACTATTGCGGATTGTCTATCTCTGGCCAATACTGCCGAGCGAGTTATGGTATTTAATTTGCCGACGGCGGAGGAAGGGGGCAAAACTGGGTCGTCGAAAGCATCTATCTAGCCAGGGTAGCACAAAGAGGACTTTGGAGTTTGGACATGAAAGCCATGCACGATGTCTTTCTACTGCTGTTGTGGGGAGGTAATGATCAAATGATGCTGAATAAACACATTGTTGCATAGTGTGTACTAAAAAAAAATCTGTGTACTTGAGACTGAAGTTTGATTGGAGAAACCATCAATCTATATTGCTACCCATTTTGCAGCGAGGTGTCTGCAATTTAGACCCAGTTCTTTTGGGGCATCTAGACAGCTTAATGGTCAAAAAAAGCCTAAGACTAAAAGAACTCGAATTTAAGCTGTTTCTCTGGCAGCTAGCATCCACCGTTTCTTCACGGTGGGAAAATCTATGGTCACCTCTGTGGTGTGTAATCCTGAATATATTTCAGCATAATAATTAATTTAGTCACCTCTTTTGTTGTTTTTTTGTGTCATGTTGTTGAATTTGTTGAGCCCATTATTTTGAATTTGTTCTATCTGTATCAGGATGGATATTACCTTACTTTGAACAAATCAGTAGCTCTGAAATCTAGTAACAAATATTTTCAGCATGTTCAGGCAAACTGACATTTGAAGAATATTATATATCTGTTCTGAACTTCAACCAATTTATGCTGCGATCTTGAGACGGGCCAACTTCCCTCAGTACTGATTATCTCAAGATTATTACAGAAGCTCTAAGAATATGTAAACTGGCAACTGAACCGATGGTTTGATTATCACCCTTAAGCAAAAGTACAACAAATACTACAAAACTTTTATATCAAATCAGTGGCTACAACATGTATAGCGAACTAGACTGATTGGCTGGCTACTAAGGAAAACTCCTAATACACCAAACAAACAGCTTTTCCATATATCCCTTCAAATTGGCCAGACCATGAAACCCACAACTAAATGCTGAATTCACGAGTTGTATTTTGGATGGTAATTTAACAGGTTGTCACGCTATATGTAATTCTGTGCCAGAAGACATGTATGTCACCAGTCTCACCGGCGATGTGTTCTCATTATCAGAACCACAATCAGGCATGAAGAGAAGAAAAAAACAAATGCAGGCATCAACAGTCGTCGCGTTCTCAGTGTAATCTGATAATACTTTTTTTTAGATAAAAGGCCCCACAGCCCGGCTTGGAATTAACAAAACCACATGGTAGAAATGTACAATAGGAGTTATTACAATGCTCAGCGGCATACTGCTTAGCCAAAACGCAGACAGAAAAAGATAGCTAGAACTAGAGAGCAAAGAATGTCTCAAAAGTGGATGATGTAGTGATTACACAAATAAATGACCCCTCTTTCTGCCTTTCCAGACTGGGCCTCAACGTCAGGTCATGTTCACCATGCGTCCACTTCCCTATTCCTGGTGCAAAAACTGAGGCCGTCGCAATAGTCGGAAGATACATCGCTGGATTTGGATCCAAAACGAGTGCATGCATGCATAATAAGCTGCAGCATTCCCGTCCACAGATCCGTCCCCTGGAACCTGTTGAAGTATCCGAGCAAGGTCTCCATTCGTGCCCCGCGGATCGGGACGAGGGTGTGTGTCTCGCCACTCTCGCGTCGACCCCGCGATGGGTTTGTTGACGGTGGCCGTGAGGAAATGTAAGGGCAAGTCGCTCCTCCGCGGCTCCTGCGCCAGTTGTTGCTCTTCATCTCCGTGTGGTGTCCGTAGCAAGGAACAGGCGAAGGCGTACACGCCCGATAAGCACAAGAGGTGGAGGAAGAACCGGTTCTGGAGGAAGAAGAAGAAGTCCGCCAGGAAGTACAGCGGCGACTGCACCTGTGTCGTCAGCCTCAGCGAGCTCGCCAGGCGCGGCGAGAGCGAGGCCATCGCCGACCTCGTCAACAACATCTCGGCCAAGTCAGGTAATAATGATCAAGATTCATGTGTTGTTAGTTAGATGGTTTGCAATTGGATCGACATATATTCTGTAGATAGATTGAATAAATCTGATCGCTGCGATGACATGCATGCACGCTTCAGATGTTACCAAGCACGTGTATGCGGCCGAGGAGATTCTGCGGATCACCAGCCAGAACATTCCCAGCAGGGTGCTCACGTTCAAGGAGCTGTCCGACGCAACTGACAAGTTCAGTTCCAACAACCTGGTCGGCGAAGGAGGTTTCGGAATGGTGTACAAGGGGTACCTCAAGGACACCAAGGAGGTCATCGCCGTCAAGCAGCTCGACAAGGAGGGGTTCCAAGGGAACCGCGAGTTCCTGGTGGAGGTGCTGATGCTTAGCCTCCTGCGCCACCCCAACCTCGTCAAGCTCACCGGGTACAGCACCGATCTCGACCAGCGGATCCTCGTCTACGAGTACATGCAGAACGGCGCGCTGGAGGATCATCTCCTAGGTACGTAGCCGTAGGCCGGCCGGCACCAGATCCCAGTCTCTCACCCTCACGTTTGACTGATCGATCAGTTTCGTTGACATATATCGATTCGATGGTGCAGACCTCCCACCAAATGCCATGGCGCTCTCCTGGCAGACACGGATGAAGATCGCGGTCGGCGCGGCCAAGGGGATCGAGTACCTCCACGAGGTGGCCAACCCGCCGGTGATCTACAGGGACCTCAAGGCGTCAAACATCCTCCTGGACAAGGACTTCAACTCCAAGCTCTCCGACTTCGGGCTGGCCAAGCTCGGCCCTGTCGGCGACCAGAGCCACGTCAGCACCAGGGTCATGGGCACCTACGGCTACTGCGCACCTGAGTACGCCATGACCGGCAAGCTCACCAAGAGCTCAGACATTTACAGCTTCGGCGTCGTGCTACTGGAGCTCATCACCGGGAGGCGAGCCATCGACACCTCCAGGCCGGCAGACGAGCAAGTTCTTATCCTCTGGGTGAGTATTAATTCTAGCGAAACGAAAACCTGCGTTCCAATCGATTACCTAATTAATTACATTTTCCCGAACGCATGTTTTGTAGGCGGCACCTCTCTTCAAAGATAGGAAAAGGTTCGTGAGGATGGCTGATCCGTTGCTGGAGAAGAAGTACCCGGTGAAGGGGCTGTACCAGGCGCTCGCCATCGCCTCCATGTGTTTGCAGGACGAGCCCAGCAACAGGCCCAAGATCAAGGACGTCGTGGATGCGCTTACCTTCCTCTCCGAACAGAAGTATCATCCTCCACAAGACCGCGAAGCTGCTGGTCAGGCCAAGGGCAGCACCACTCCTTCCAAAACAGACATGGTTTCTGAGATAAAAGCCGATGATGAAATGATGCAGAGGTGAGATCAGACGACCATAGGGTAATGCAAAAAGGGAGGAGACGCCGGCAGCGGGACTATATATCTCTGCTCCCCTCAAGTTTCTTGTGTACAGTACACCACATAGGCAGGATGTAACAACAATGGGTACACTTGACTGATACTGATTTGTTAGTCAAGTACGGCCTCGATTTTCAGCAGCAAGAGACAAAAAAGTTGAGCTGTTGTTATTCCCGAGTTGTTCAAAGGACTGTCTCATGCATTAGCTTCTAGATCAACATGCGGTGCAAAATCGTCAATCTCTGCCCATAGTAATCTAAAATCCATGCCACGGAGATTTTGTGGAAAAGACCGCATGTTTCTTACGTACTTTTTTCTTTCCAGAGTACCAAGCGCTGGAAGGTTTTTAATTAAACGGTCTGCGTGCAGGGGCAGCGCTCCCTTAAGGCCAAACTGGGCCGTGAGTCCCGTTCTTCCTATTTTTTGTTGGGCCCAGCCATTTAAGGCTCTAAAATTAAAGAAAACCTTGTTATGCTAAAGGCTGGCCCGTCCAAGAATTTCGTTGAAGCTCTGCCACTGCCTGCGTGTCTACATTTAGTGATTTGTGATTAAAAGCAGAATCTAAGTCGTAACTGATTCCTAGGGGGTGCCCTTGTTGAGACGATTTTTGATTTAAAAGAAACAATAACTAATCAATTATTTTTTATAAAATTGATAAAATTATATTTGTATTGAAAAATACTTTCTAATGATATAAATTATATATGTAGCGAATAACCTCATCTACATATGTTAAATTATTGTTCATACGTAGATCTTGAAAAACATGTCCGCCTTATAGATGGGGATGGAGGGGTGCCATTAACTGATAGTAGTCATATTTAGAAGTTCCATAAATACAAAAGAAAAATAATTAGCACATATAGATACAACATATATAGTAGTTACAAAAAATCTATTATATACTAAAAGAAATATAAGTGTAAAATAGAGTCACCACGTTTATCCACATAGGCTGAAAATATATGGGTCGTCGATCTTATTTTTTACGGTTGAGATTACAACAAAAAAAAAGGTTATGTACATCAATAATACCTGACTGACACGTAGATTTTTGGTGGACGAAAAAAAGTCCATATATATGTACGTACGTGTTGAAGCCAAACATAAAAAAGAGTCCATGAGCAGCACGTACGTGTTGATTCTTAATACAATCTGGTCCGGTCCAAGAAAAAAAGTTTGCATACGATGACATCATGAATGATGTCATGTCATCATAAATTCATAATATATGCCATCCGACCCTGATTTAATCCACCAGATTGGTTAGCTTACTATGTGTATGATCTGATAGTTAATTTTTCCTCACCACTGAGATGTTTTTTTCTTACCAGTTTGGTAACGTCCTATACATGATTTAAACAATAAATACAAATATATTAATGACTCATATCTAAAATTAAACACATAAATAAAGGTACTGCATACATTTAAAAGTTATTTTTGTAAGTTTGGCAATGTCCTATACATGATTAAAATAATAAAATAGAAATAAATTAACGACTCAGATCTAAATTTAACACAAAAATAAAGGTACCGCATACATGTGAGAGTACTTCAAATTTAGCTAGTGTTGCACCTATGATTATTAGGGATAAATATGAAGAGATATGTTATTCATGGAAACTAAACCCATGTATTCATTCATCGACACGAATCAGTTAAGTGTAAGTAGCAAATCTAATAGTTTTGTGTGAGCGTGACAAATATAAATGCCTCGCCTTTAAACTAAAAGTTATGACATATGGGTGAGTTTCATGGCACAGTCTTAGGAAGTGATGCAATATAAACATGGTAATAATAATAAACAAAAGGTAAGGAATCTTAATGCATCTCAAATATGTACAATTTTTTATATGTGCAAGAACCAACTCGATAGATAGCTAAAAGGATGAAGGCTATAATTTCTTAGAGAAATGATTTGAAATAAATAATATTATCTGAATCATTAAATAACATATAATAATAAATATTCCTGATATCACAATTCGAAAATCTGAACACGAAGTAATTAACTTGGAGCTTAATTTTTATGTATATAATCTCTTGCTACACATGAGAGTACTGCAATCTGAGAATTAGCAAAAATTAAGAGATGTGTAATTCATGCATACTAAAGCAATGTATTGTTTCATCAACATGAGATGAATTAATTCTACATGGAAAAACTTATAGTTTATGTTTACGTGATAAATATAAATGCCTCAGTTTTGAATGTAAAATTGTCAAAAATTGATTGGTTCAATTGCACCCTCTTAGAAAGATGTCATATAAACATGGGTGGTAATAATGAGAAAAAAGAAAGGAATCTCAATGCGTCTCAAATATGTGTTTGATTATAAATATATAATAGTTTGATTAGTAGGAAAATATAATATGTTAATTTGATAGTAACAAATATTATGAGGAAGTTACCGACCCACGCTAGAGGCCGTTGAGTTAATATCGATGAATATTAGTTTTGATTTTAACCTCACACTAATGTAACAAAAAAATAGATCAATATTGATTTGAATTATAACATATTAATATATACGTGAAATTAGACTTTATTTGTATAGTTACAGATGTTGCCCTCGCATTTACGAGGGCCACCATGCTAGTTAAATATAAATCAGACACAACGTGTGTTAAAAATCTCCTTGTGAATAGTAGCTAATACAAAACTGTATGAATTTGACTATTGGCATTGGTTTACTTTTTTCTTTTCACTTGCATGCAATAAATTTGGATATATATTTTTGTGCAGTTGTAGTTACAAGTTGCATCTATAACTGATTTATGTATCTAAATATCGTAACACTTTTATGAAAATAACAATTGACGAATGTAGCGGGTGGACGATAGGGTTAACTAGGGTGTGCACCACGAAGTGGTACGTTCTCTGAGCTCCCAGGCGAGCTAGGTGTGGTGGATCTCGACCCTCATGGGGGGATGAAGGAGATATGCCCTAGAGGCAATTAATAAAGTGTATTCTTTATCATATCTCGTTTGTTCATAATAGGTTTTTGTGTCATGCTAGAACCGTATTAAGCGGAAACATTAATGCGGGTGTGATACGTAAACAACCAGGTCCCTAGTAGCCTCTACTAAGACTAGTTTCGTTGCGCGATTGATGATCGAGGTTTCCCGGTCATGGGGCATGGTGCTGGTCGGCAATGAGAGTCATATCGCTGGAGAGTGATGTGATGGACATACCCAGATTTGGAGAACGTAGTCGTTACACCTTTGACCGTGAGATCAACTCTTATTGATATTCCCGGAAGATACTTTGATTGCACCAAACGTCGTATCTTATTTAGTATGACAATAACGGTGATACTTTTGGGTATTGGAAAGGAGTATTGAGACGAGGGGTCAAGAGCGGGATTTGCCAGTCCGCGTAGCAAGATAGATACTCTCGGGCCCACTCGGTGAGATCATGTCTAATGAGCTTGCAAGCATGTGACTAGGTCACGTAGACATGAGATCATGAACGAGTAGAAGATAGCATCGTCCGTAACGAGGTCGGGATTAGGTATGGAGATATCTATGGAACGACACTCGGACGTGCTAAGTATCACTATGGCAAAAGGTCTAAGACTTCACGTTCAGGTTTGATAGATGAAAGTCATTCGTTATATCTCAGGGATTAATTCATGGGGTCCAGGCCTACGGGTTAGTCGTTGATCATTGAGGAGTCTTGATCATACCTGATATTATATCGAACCGCTAGGGTAACACACTTAAGGGGTTTCGACAAGACAACCGGAAAGGAAGGAGATCACCGGGAGCGTCCCGGGAGAGGTCCGATGGAGATCGGGCAGCGCCGAAAGAGTTTTTGGAGCTAGGAAAAATTATATATATTATGTTTGATATTAATTAGTGTTATTAATATGCAAATATGATTTTATATATTTATTTTCGAATTTATTAATGCAGATTTCTCTAAATGGGCCTTCCGGACGAAAGAAGGCCCAAGAGGGGAAAATTTGAAAGTGCATGGTTGCCCCCATGCGTGGTTTTGGTAATTAATGACAATCCTTATGGACTAATGTTTACATTAAGATATTCTAATAGATCTTGTCCATGGGAAATTATAGGAGTTCATGTGTTGGACTCTTCAAGATGACTTAATGACCAATGCTCTATTCAAAGGGTTTATATGAAGAATGGTCATGTGTAGAGTTGAGCTCATTGCAAGTATGGCTTGGAATAGAAGATTGAGTGAACAATCATGTTTAACCCCAAGCCATCATACATATCAAGAGAAGAAGATGAAGTGCAAGCTCAATAAGATGTATCTCGGAAGATATCTTTTGATTGAAGCTTGCAAAGGAGACATGAAGACGAAGCTTAGCGAGGCCCTCCCATAATGGAGTATGGGGGAGCATTTGGAGAAGTCTTCATCAAGCATGTGCTAGCAAGCGCAATCAAGAAAGGTGGTCCACTTGGAGTGAGGTGGTCCACTTGGAGTGATCAAGATCGTCATCATCTAGCTCAAGTGGAATGCTCAAGGCAAAGGTATGATCTTGATAGGGCTATAGGATAGATAGGCGTACTATCAAGAGGGGCTCTCGAGTGAGTAACTTGATCGCATCTTTGTGGAGAGCTCAAACCTTTGCATGCTTGGCATATCATCTTTCTTAGTTCTTATTTGGTTTTTCTCCGTGTTGTGTTTTGGTACTTGTCGTGATCTTCATGACAAGACCAAGTCCTTCGAAAATGGTTTTACTTTGGAAAACTTGTTGCCTTTTATCCATGTGAGGATTTAGAGCTTGGTTTATCTCCATACTAAGCTCTAGTTCATCAAAAACAGATTTCGTATGAATATCTTGTTGCGTTTTTGATGAAGGAGTTTTTACTGGTTTGCATTGTTTAGGAAAGTTCGACCTTTCCCCATTTGGTTTTATCCTCACATGATGGACTGTGATGTTTCTATGCACATTCAAGTAGAGCTCGTTGTAATGATTCCAACGAGCCAAAAATCATCGAAAACGGAGTCCGGATGAAAAAGATATTGACGTTTTCGTTTATCAGTTTCTGCTGTTTTTTGCTGTAGCGGTAGTATCGCCGCGGTACCGCCCGAGGTACCGCCGGAGCTAACAGAGAGCTGTTTTCGGCGGTACCGGGAGCGGTAGTTCCGCCGGGGCGGTAGTACCGCTGCCCGGGGCGGTAGTACCGCTACGGAAGCCTGTTTTCAGCCCGTTTTGATGCCCTAACTCCCTAGGGGGGCGGTAGTACCGCTGGGGCCAGCGGTAGTACCGCCACGGCGCGAATCTGCACCCAACAGTTGGATTTTGGGTTGACCTATTTAAGGGGCCTTCTTCCCCAATGGTTCCCTAACCTTTATAGCAAGTTTTGACCTCCATTGTTGACCTTCTTGAGCTTGCTATCTCTCCATCCCTCCAATGATTCTTGCTAATTCTTGAGGGAAAAGAGAGAGGAGATCTAGATCCACCTTTCCACCAATCAATCTCTCCTCTAAGTGAGGGGAACCTAGTGGATTTAGATCTTGGAGTTACTTTGTGGTTCTTCTCCTTTGTTCTTCCTCTCTTCTCCCCCCATAAGCATTAGTTGCCTTTGGTGGGATTTGAGAGTGAAGGATTTGACTCCTTTGTGGATTCCTTGTTCTTCCTCTCTTCTCCCCCCATAAGCATTAGTTGCTTTTTGTGGGATTTGAGAGTGAAGGATTTGAGCACTTGTGCTCTTGCCTTTTGCATTTGGTGCATCGGTGTGCTCTCCACGAGGATTCGTGGAAGTTGAAAGTTTGTGAGCTTGTTACTCTTGGGTCCTTGGACCCTAGACGCCTTTGTGGTGGTTGGACCCTTGTGTGGTCACTTGAAGCCGTTCGGGAGCCCCCAATCCCATTGTGGGTTGTGCCCCGGATTGTTGTTGGAGGCCGTTCGGGAGCCCCCAATCCCATTGTGGGTTGTGCCCCGGATTGTTGTTGAAAGGCTCCGGATTCCGCCTCGAAGGAATTCCGATAGTGGAAGGTGAACCAACCCTTTGTGGTGCGGTTCATCGGAGAAGAAGGTGAAACCTTTGTGGTTGTTGAACCGTTGTGTCGGTTCACACCTCTCCAACGAGACGTACTCCCTTAACAAGGAGGAACTCGGGAATACATCCTCGTCTCCGCGTGCCTCGGTTATTTCTATACCCGAGCTTTTACTTATGCACTTTGCATTGTGATAGCCTTCGTGCTTGAAGTATTCTATTGCTATCACCTTGTTGTTTATCTTGCTTAGCATAAGTTGTTGGTGCATATAGGTGACCCTAGTTTATTTAGGTTGTCGGCTAATTAATTTAAACACCTAGTTTTATTCCGCAATTATCAAGCCTAAACCAGAAAAGTTTTAAACCGCCTATTCACCCCCCCCCCCCCCCTCTAGGCGACATCATTGTCCTTTCAATTGGTATCAGAGCCTGGGCTCTCTTGTTGGGCTTTACCGCCTAGAGAGTTAAAGATGTCGTTTAGAGAATTAGTGCATGATCCCACTTTCATATTCGATGGCACAAATTATGATGTTTGGAAAATTCGCATGCTTAATCTATTTAGGGCCATGGGTCCAAATTATGTTAAGAGGATTGTAGATGTGTGTTTATCTCCTCCAAAGGATTCTCATGAATTATCTTTAGAGGATGAGATAAACTCTCATCTCGAGACTCAAGTTACTAATTGTCTTATGTGTGCTTTGACCGATGTAGTTCTTGCTTCAATCATGCCTTTTCGAAATGCACATGAGCTTTGGACCAAGCTTCAAGATATATATGAAGTGTCCAAAATTATTGAGGATGATTGTTCTTCCTCCACCTCCGGCCGTGATGAGTTCACAACTTCTTCCACTTCACCAACATGTGATTTGTCACACGGTAACTATATGATGAGTGGCGATAGAAATTGCATTGGTGATGGTGAACTTACTATTGATTATACCTCTTCTCTATCACATTGCAATATTCTATCTTTGGACTTAAAATCTTCTAGCACTCCAAATGTCATACATGCTAGAGTTGATTGTCCTTGCATATCAAGTAATAGTTGCTTAACTAAATATAATGATGATATGCTCTCTATGTCTTGTTGTGATGAAAATTACTCTTCCATATCCTCTAGTATTTGCATGACTAACAATGTAGAGGAATCCCAACACTTGTTGGAACAAGACATGGAACTCAATGGAGCTTCAAGTATTTCTTCATCCTCCTCACCCATTAATCATGTTTGTCTTATGGCTAAGGATTCCGAGGTATCTCCCACCTCGAATCCAAATTGTGATGATGTGGATGAGGATTCTCATGAAGAAGGTTTTGACTTTGAATCCTTAACCAAGATGGGTGAGATGGTACTTGGTGCTCTCCCCAAAGGTAGTAAAGCTATCCCTCCTCTTTGTGAAATCATTGATTATGTTACTAAGAGTAGGGAATTCATTGAGGATTTGGAAAGTCAATTTGATGAGAAATGTCAAATTGAGAGAGATGACTCTATCACCATAGCTTCCTTGAAAGCTTCTCTAGAAGAGGAAGAAGAGCTTAGGGTTTCTCTTGAAGAGAAACTTGAATCCCTTGATGAGTCTAATGATCTTATTATTGCTAAAATCATTAAGGAAAGAGATCATGCTATTGCAAAATATAAAATGCTTAAAAAGGAAAAATTTGAATTTGGTGTTGGCAATGCTAGACTAAGTGAGGACATAGAGAAACTTGACAAAGCTCACAAGGCTCTAGAAAGTGAACACTCTCTCCTCATCAAGTCTCATAATCAACTCCAAACTCAACTATCTAATAATGATAAGTTTACCAATTTGTCTTCTTCCATTTCTAATATCAATGATGCTTGTGCTACTAACTCTACTTCTTGTGAAGCATCTATTTTGAAGGAAAATGTTGAGCTAAGGGCCCAACTTGAGTTGCTAACTAGCAAGTATGGGAAATTGGAAAAAACTCATGAAAGGCTTTCTAGCTCTGATGACGATCTTCTAGCCTCCCATGCTAAGCTAAAGTTAGCTCATGAGGCTATTATGTCAAAGGTAACATCTTGTAAGCCTCATGTGGACAATGACACAACGTCTTCTCTTAATGCTATATCATCTTGTGCTAGTCCTTGTGATTCATCCACTCATAATGTTGCTACATCTTGTGATGAATCACTTTCCATACCTTGTTGCTCTAACAATGAAGTTTCTACTTCCTCTAGCATTTGTGTTGATACTAACCATGTAGAGGAATTAAAAGAGCTCAAGGCCCAAGTCACTTATTTGAATAAAGACTTGGAAAAGCGTCATGTTGGGAAGTCCACACTTGACAATATGTTGAGTGTTCAAAGACGCCCCAATGACAAGAGTGGACTTGGATTCAACTCCAATAACAAGAACAAGTCCAAGATCATCAAGAAGAAAAAGGGCCAAGAACAAGTCAAAGATTCGGCCAAGATTGTTTGCTTCAAGTGCAAAGTTGAAGGGCACCATGTTAGATCTTGCCCTTTGAAGAAGAAGGCTTTTAGTGAGAAGCAACAAGGGAAGAAACCTCAAGTTCAAACTCAAGCTCCTCAAGTTGAAGAACAGTCTCTTCCCAAGAAGAATCAAGCTACCCCTCCTCAAGTCAAGACTCCAACTAAGAAGATAGGAGGAAGTAGATGTTGCTACCTATGTCGTGAGAAGGGTCACCTTGCTTCTTCATGCACAAATGGTACCTTATCCAACCCCATTATAATTAATGATGTTTATTCTCTTTGGAAGGATAAGGTTGACAATGTGTTTGCCAAATATGTTGGTACCCAAAGTGGTGTCAAGAAAAGAACCATTTGGGTTGCCAAACCTATTGTGACTAACCTCTTAGGACCCAACTTGGTTGGGGACCAACAAGTTAAAACTTGACCAATAGGTGTTGTTGGAGGCATTGGAGACTTGGCTACATTATGAAGAATTAAGGGATCTTCATCAATTATATTCTCTCAAGTCAAGTCATATGGATCATTTTGTTCTATCTCATATCCAATGTTCCTCCTTGCGGTAACTTTTATTTAAATCATATATACTTTGAAAGTTGCTTGCACCCTTGCATGTGTTTGGTTTTGTACCTTGCTAGTGTTTGTATGTGTTGTGCTCTCTACTTACTTATCTTGAGAAATCAAGTATGTGTATGTTGGTTTGCACACCATTTACTAGTTTTGAGCCTTATTGTTTTTTGATATCTTATCTTGTTGGCTCTCTTTGAGAGATTAATGGACTATCATATTTTGGGGGAGTGATATGTTCGTGCACTTCACAATCCTAAAATTGTGTATTCATGAGAAATACAACTTAGTGTTGATATATTTATATTATCTACTATCTATGTGGTATGTCATTCTCATGAGAAATTCAATTTCTATAATGTCCATTAATTTTTCGAGTTGGTTTTGTTTGCCTCTTGCTTTAAATAAATGGATTATCACATTATGGGGAAGTAATAAGCTATGTGCATATTACAAGCCTAGAAAATGTGAACATATGAGGTTTTGCCACCTAGAATTGATATTGCTAGTTATCTTGTTCCTATGTGGCATGTTGCTCAAACAAGTTTCCATTTACTTAAATGCTTTTTGTCTCTCACTCTTTTGGATCCTTTATTGCTCTACTTAAAATTTATTTAGTGCTTTCTTGAGTTGGGAAAAGCAATGAACCAATTCTTGTGCATTGACATTCAAAAGTCATACTTCTTGATAATGCACTATTCTTTGGGAAGCTATCCTCTTTTGAGTAAAACACCGTTCTTTAATTTGGTATTGCCATTTCTTGCCTTTCTTGAACATGACTAGTGTTTGAATAATATATATGGAGAGTGATGATCTCATTTGTGTGCATTGTGTATTCAAATGTAAAATCATAAATAATGCACACATCGTGGGGGAGCAATCCTATATGCTTTTTGAACATTAGTTGTCTTCGTTTGATATTTGATCCCGATGACGTGTCTCCTTGGAAGACAAACATTATTCGTCTTGGTACCTTGTGCCATCATGAAAAGTGTAGAGGGTTTGGTTTATTCCTTGATGATATTTTTCATCAATTGGTCTCTTGTTTTCATTGGTATCTTTTCAAAGTGGTATCTTCAATCATGTGTTGTTTTGGGTATTTGATATAATTTGGACAATTTGTTTTCTTGTCACACTTGTGTGTGCTTTGTTGGTTTACTTGGTGTTCTGTCTAAATTATATCTCGCTTGGTTCTTGAAAGTGTTGTGCATGCATATTTATTATATGTATATCATATGGCATGCTTACTTTCGTTGATCCAATATATAGGATAAACTCCATCAAATCCTAAATGTCTAAGATGTGAATGAAATTCAATTTCATATCAATATGCACATATTTATGTGGAGTTTGTCCTATGTGTTGTAGTTGCTCTAACTACTTTGCACCCAATTAGTTTGGGCACCATGTTGTACTTAAATTTGTTTTAGGTACACTTGAGATGCATTGTAAGCTTGTCTCATCTAAAAGGAAGGTGTTGTCACCATGTGCTTATTGGAGCCAAGCTTGGATGATCATGAGCTCCTATCTTCTACATCACCAATGCTATCTCGGTAACAAGTATCTACCTCATGCATTCATTTCTAGCTTTCAACCTTGTGTAGGTTGTATCTCGGCATGAATATTTTGTTGCAATTAATTTGGTTCTTGCAAAACATCTTTATTGCAAATGTGGGCAAGCCAGGATGATTACATATGAAAGGGAAATATATATATAATCATTTTCATGATTCACCAATCCCAAATATGTTAATCTAGCACTTTCTACTCTATGTCTCGCATATGCAATATTGATTGTTTCTTCAAATCATTTGCCTTTTGTGGTACTTGTTATCTTTCTCGGAGCATCCCTTTTATCACCTTATCCCTTGTGGATATTTTGATGCTATGATGAGTGTGTGTTGGAAGTTCATCTATATCCCTTTAAGATAAAATTGAGCTTTGTGCTATGCTTTTAAGCAAAGATCTTTTGGTGTATTTATGACTTCGTCTTGGATATCATGACCTTTTCCCTTGTACCTATCTTGTGTGTACATGTTTATTGGTAGACCCATATCTTAGTGATTCGTGTCTACTTAGTAACTTATACACATGAGATTAGTTACATCTTTTATTGATATTCCAATTCTTTAGTGACCACCTCTTTTTGCTTTTGGTTATTTGGTGGTTTCTAAAAGGAACAAGCTTTATTTTTCTTGTGTTATGCTTTTTGCATTTCACTAAGCTTGTGGAGCTATTTGCTATATCTCTTTTGGTATGTGGGTATGGAAAGACATGATATGCACTATGTGCAACTCTTCTTGAAAGACTATGTTGATGCTATCATCCTTGTATTAGTCTCCTATAATGTCCTTTTATCTCACACCCATTATTTGATTTCCCGCTCCTTGCTCTAGTTGCAAAACATTTTATTAGGTCAAAGTTGTTTTGCCTCCTTTATCATTTACATTCTCTTGCATGAGCTTGTGTTCGAATTTATCTAGGAGGGAGTGAGGATTCCATGTTGTGCACACTATATTGAAATACAAATCCTAATTGTGCACGTACCTTGGGGAGTTCCCTCATGATATTTAGAACACTTTTCGGATCCTTCTGAATTCTTGCTTATTTCGTTGAACTATCTTCCCATTTGATATTCTTTTGCAATCTTTGGATCCTCTATATAGTTTGATCTCCCTCCATCTATTCGCCATTGGATATGTGCATTTGATTTCACTCATATTATGAGAAATGCACACATTATGGGGGAGCTCTCACTATATTTGCCTTCTAAGTTTTTCTTCCCATTTCGGCAATCGATGCCAATGGGGGAGAAATTTAGAGGGTTTAAGGGAATATGGGTTTGTTCTCTTGCATCCTTGCTCTTTGTGTAGCATGGTTGCTTAAATTCATTATATAAACCCTCGTAAAAGGGATTGTCATCAATTACCAAAATGGGGGAGATTGAAAGTGCATGGTTGCCCCCATGCGTGGTTTTGGTAATTAATGACAATCCTTATGGACTAATGTTTACATTGAGATATTCTTATAGATCTTGTCCATGGGAAATTATAGGAGTTCATGTGTTGGACTCTTCAAGATGACTTAATGACCAATGCTCTATTCAAAGGGTTTATATGAAGAATGGTCATGTGTAGAGTTGAGCTCATTGCAAGTATGGCTTGGAATATAAGATTGAGTGAGCAATCATGTTTAACCCCAAGCCATCATACATATCAAGAGAAGAAGATGAAGTGCAAGCTCAATAAGATGTATCTCGGAAGATATCTTTTGATTGAAGCTTGCAAAGGAGACATGAAGACGAAGCTTAGCGAGGCCCTCCCATAATGGAGTATGGGGGAGCATTTGGAGAAGTCTTCATCAAGCATGTGCTAGCAAGCGCAATCAAGAAAGGTGGTCCACTTGGAGTGAGGTGGTCCACTTGGAGTGATCAAGATCGTCATCATCTAGCTCAAGTGGAATGCTCAAGGCAAAGGTATGATCTTGATAGGGCTATAGGATAGATAGGCGTACTATCAAGAGGGGCTCTCGAGTGAGTAACTTGATCGCATCTTTGTGGAGAGCTCAAACCTTTGCATGCTTGGCATATCATCTTTCTTAGTTCTTATTTGGTTTTTCTCCGTGTTGTGTTTTGGTACTTGTCGTGATCTTCATGACAAGACCAAGTCCTTCGAAAATGGTTTTACTTTGGAAAACTTGTTGCCTTTTATCCATGTGAGGATTTAGAGCTTGGTTTATCTCCATACTAAGCTCTAGTTCATCAAAAACAGATTTCGTATGAATATCTTGTTACGTTTTTGATGAAGGAGTTTTTACTGGTTTGCATTGTTTAGGAAAGTTCGACCTTTCCCCATTTGGTTTTATCCTCACATGATGGACTGTGATGTTTCTATGCACATTCAAGTAGAGCTCGTTGTAACGATTCCAACGAGTCAAAAATCATCGAAAACGGAGTCCGGATGAAAAAGATATTGACGTTTTCGTTTATCAGTTTCTGCTGTTTTTTGCTGTAGCGGTAGTACCGCCGCGGTACCGCCCGAGGTACCGCCGGAGCTAACAGAGAGCTGTTTTCGGCGGTACCGGGAGCGGTAGTTCCGCCGGGGCGGTAGTACCGCTGCCCGGGGCGGTAGTACCGCTACGGAAGCCTGTTTTCAGCCCGTTTTGATGCCCTAACTCCCTAGGGGGGCGGTAGTACCGCTAGGGCCAGCGGTAGTACCGCCACGGCGCGAATCTGCACCCAACAGTTGGATTTTGGGTTGACCTATTTAAGGGGCCTTCTTCCCCAATGGTTCCCTAACCTTTATAGCAAGTTTTGACCTCCATTGTTGACCTTCTTGAGCTTGCTATCTCTCCATCCCTCCAATGATTCTTGCTAATTCTTGAGGGAAAAGAGAGAGGAGATCTAGATCCACCTTTCCACCAATCAATCTCTCCTCTAAGTGAGGGGAACCTAGTGGATTTATATCTTGGAGTTACTTTGTGGTTCTTCTCCTTTGTTCTTCCTCTCTTCTCCCCCCATAAGCATTAGTTGCCTTTGGTGGGATTTGAGAGTGAAGGATTTGACTCCTTTGTGGATTCCTTGTTCTTCCTCTCTTCTCCCCCCATAAGCATTAGTTGCTTTTGGTGGGATTTGAGAGTGAAGGATTTGAGCACTTGTGCTCTTGCCTTTTGCATTTGGTGCATCGGTGTGCTCTCCACGAGGATTCGTGGAAGTTGAAAGTTTGTGAGCTTGTTACTCTTGGGTCCTTGGACCCTAGACGCCTTTGTGGTGGTTGGACCCTTGTGTGGTCACTTGAAGCCGTTCGGGAGCCCCCAATCCCATTGTGGGTTGTGCCCCGGATTGTTGTTGGAGGCCGTTCGGGAGCCCCCAATCCCATTGTGGGTTGTGCCCCGGATTGTTGTTGAAAGGCTCCGGATTCCGCCTCGAAGGAATTCCGATAGTGGAAGGTGAACCAACCCTTTGTGGTGCGGTTCATCGGAGAAGAAGGTGAAACCTTTGTGGTTGTTGAACCGTTGTGTCGGTTCACACCTCTCCAACGAGACGTACTCCCTTAACAAGGAGGAACTCGGGAATACATCCTCGTCTCCGCGTGCCTCGGTTATTTCTATACCCGAGCTTTTACTTATGCACTTTGCATTGTGATAGCCTTCGTGCTTGAAGTATTCTATTGCTATCACCTTGTTGTTTATCTTGCTTAGCATAAGTTGTTGGTGCATATAGGTGACCCTAGTTTATTTAGGTTGTCGGCTAATTAATTTAAACACCTAGTTTTATTCCGCAATTATCAAGCCTAAACCAGAAAAGTTTTAAACCGCCTATTCACCCCCCCCTCTAGGCGACATCATTGTCCTTAGCCCGCTGCCGCGCTGGGCAAGAGGATCCGGGGATCTCCTCCACCATAGCCCGCTGCCGCGCTGCTGGTGTTCCGGTCCAAGTCTTCCGCTGCTCGTCCTGGACTGGAGCTTCGGAGGCGTCGTCTCCACCGTACGTGTGCGACTCCCTGCGAGGTGCTGCGCTAGCGGTACTCGGAGGCCTGCTTCCTCTACACGACCTTGAGGTCGGCTTCGTCGGTCTGCATCGACAACGTTTGTGCGGGAACGTAATCCCCGCTTTCGGTCTACAAGGGTACGTATTCCGATCTCCGTTCGTACTACTATATCTGCATAGAATAGATCTTGGCTAGTTTAAGGATATCGTTGCTAGGAAATTTTTTGTTTTCTGCACACGATCCCCTTCAGGGGAGGGATCCGTTTTTGGGTGTTAGAGATTTGTTGGGACAGTGCTAAGTTGGTGGCTGTGGCGTTGTTTCTATAAGGTGTTTTGAATGGATAGACGTCGCCTAGAGGGGGGTGAATAGGCGATTTAAAACTTTTTCCGAGGGGTCGGAATATCCGGTCCAAGGATGACCCGGAAATTCCGGTATGCTTGATGAAGGCGGAATAAAACTAGAGGTTTACTTTAACAAGCATACAACCTAGATATAAATACTAGGCTCACCTATGTGCACCAACAACTTATGCTAAGCAAAACAAGTAACAAGGTGATAGCAAGATATATGACTTCAAGCACGAAGGCTATCACAATGTAAAGTGCATAAGTAAAGAGCTCGGGTATAGAAATACCGAGGCACGCGGAGACGAGGATGTATTCCCGAGTTCCACCCAAAGGGTGTACGTCTCGTTTGGAGAGGTGTGCGCAACCACAACAGGTTAGCCGCAACGCCACAAAGGCTCACCTTCTTCTCCTGATGAACTCAACCACAAAAGGTTGCGAGTTTACCTTCTACTATTGATCTCCTTTGGGGCGGAGATCGAATCCCGTACAACTCTTGAGGCACACACCCACAACTTAATTGGGGGCTCCTAAGTCTTGAGGCACACACCCACAACTTAATTGGGGGCTCTCAAGTGACCACAAAATGTCTTGGCCACAAAAGGCGTCTAGGGTCCAAAGACCGAAGAGTAACAAGCTCACAAGTATCACCACCACGAATCCTCGAGGAGGGCTCAAACCGATGCAAATGCAATGGCAAGAGCACACGAAGTGTTCAAGTCCTTCACTCTCAAATTCCAACACAACAAAAAATGTTTATGGGGGAATAAGAGAGGAAGAACAAAGGAAACCAAAAAGGAGTCAAATCCTTCACTCCCAAATCCCACCAAAAGCAACTAATGCTTATGGGGGGAGAAGAGAGGAAGAACCACAAAGGAACTCCAAGAACTAGATCCACTAAGTTCCCCTCACTTAGAGAAGAGATTGATTGGTAGGATTGTAGATCTAGATCTCCTCTCAACTTTCCCTAAAGAATATGGAAGATTCAATGGAGGGATTGAGAGGGAAGTGAGCTTTCCAAGGTCAACAATGGAGTAGGAGAGAGGGGAAAAACGTGCTGCCTTGGCTTAGCTGGGGAAGAAGAAGGGAAGGGGAGGGGTATGTCTCGCCCCTCGTTTAACCTAGGTCTGTTCCTTGAGAAAGAAAAGCTTAAGACCAATGAGTCAAACTTCATGGCCTGGTTCCACAACCTGAGGATCCTCCTCACTCCCCATAGGGTGGCCTACGTCATTGAGGCCACCATAGGTGACCCTCCAGCAGATGATGCCTCTGAGGATGAGAAGAAGGTCTTCCAGACCCGATCGGAGGATTCTGCCTTTGTCCAGAGTGGCATGCTCTACGCCATGGAAGCCGACCTGCAGAAGCGCTTTGAGAAGATGAGCGCCTTTGAGATCATTTTGGATCTTAAGGCTGTCTTCGCACCGCAGGCTAAGGCTGAGAGATATAAGGCTTCTGAGCTTTTCTTCTCAGCCAAGATGGAAGAGCATAGCAGTGTGAGCGAGCATGTAGTCAAGATGTCTGGCTACGTTCAACGCCTGAATGCTCTGGAGTGCAAGATTCCCGATGAGCTGGCGATTGACAGGGTGTTGCAATCGTTGCCACCAAGCTACAAAGGCTTCGTCATGAACTACAACATGCAGGGCATTGCTAAGTCCCTGGGTGAAGTGTTCGTGATGCTCAAGACTGCTGAGGTAGAGATTAAGAAGGAGCACACGCTGTTGATGGTCAACAAGACCGTTGATTTCAAGAAGTCCGGTGGCAAGGGAAAGCAGAGCTGGAAGTCCCGGAGGGAGGCAAAGTTGGCTGCCAAGCCCAGGACTAACAAGTCTGGTCCCAGAGCTAGCGTGGAGTGTTTCTACTGCAAGGGGAAGGGTCACTGGAAGCGCAACTGCCCCAAGTATCTGGAGGATAGGAAGTCTGGCAAGACGGTCGACAAAGAGAAAGGTATATTTGATATACATGTTATAGATGTGTACCTTACATCCGCCCGGAGCAATACGTGGGTATTTGATACTGGTTCTGTTGCTCATATATGTAACTCTCAGGAGGAGTTACGGAATAGAAGGCGGCTGGCGAAGGATGAGGTGACGATGCGCGTCGGCAACGGATCGAGAGTCGACGTGGTGGCTGTCGGCACGCTCCCTCTACATCTACCATCGGGATTAGTTTTGGTTTTAAATAAATGTTATTTTGTGCCATCCTTGAGTGTAAACATTATAAGTGGGTCTTGCCTGTTACAAGACGGTTATTCATTTAAATCAGTGTCAAGCAATTGTGCTATTTATATGAATGATATCTTTTATGTTGATGCTCCCGAGAATAACGGTTTATTCTTGTTGAATCTCGATCGTAGTACTCACATCCATAACATAGAAGCCAAACGAATTAAGTGTAGTGAAGATACCGCCATGTTTTTGTGGCATTGCCGTCTTGGTCATATTGGTATAAAGCGCATGAAGGGACTCCACTCCGATGGACTCTTGGACTCGTTGGATTTCGGATCCCTCGATACATGCGAACCATGCCTCATGGGCAAAATGACCAGGACACCGTTCAAAGGTTTCGTTGAACGGGCGTCGGATTTGTTGGGGATCATACATACAGACGTATGTGGACCAATGAGCGTTTCGACACGCAATGGTCATCGTTACTTCGTCACCTTCACTAATGACTTGAGTAGATACGGTTATATCTATTTGATGAAACACAAGTCTGAAACGTTTGAAAAGTTCAAAGAATTCCAGAGTGAAGTTGAGAATCAGCTTAATAGGAAAATCAAACATCTCCGGTCCGATCGCGGTGGAGAGTACTTGAGTTTGGAGTTTGGCACACATCTGAAGAGTTGTGGCATAGTACCCCAACTTACGCCCGCCGGAACGCCGCAGCGTAACGGTGTGTCCGAGCGACGTAATCGTACTCTACTGGATAGTGTCCGATCTATGATGTCTCTTACTGATCTGCCAGTGTCCTTCTGGGGTTATGCGTTAGAAACAGCCGCATTCATTTTAAATAGGGCTCCGTCCAAGTCCGTTGAAACGACACCGTATGAATTATGGTATGGCCAAAAGCCTAAGTTGTCGTTCCTGAAGGTTTGGGGTTGTGAGGCGTACGTTAAGAAACTACAGCCCGACAAACTCGAACCGAAGTCGGAGAAAGTCGTCTTTGTAGGATATCCGCGGGAAACCGTTGGGTACACCTTCTACAACCAAGCTGAGGGCAAAACTTTTGTCGCGAAGA
Source organism: Poa annua (assembly GCA_026929855.1). Taxonomy (NCBI): domain Eukaryota; kingdom Viridiplantae; phylum Streptophyta; class Magnoliopsida; order Poales; family Poaceae; genus Poa; species Poa annua. The sequence continues at coordinate 114,741,546 of CM049428.1, read as the reverse complement.
CCGGTGCCTTTCTAGAGAAGGAGTTTCTCGCGAAAGGAGTAAGTGGGAGGAAGGTAGACCTCGATGAAATCGTTGATCCTGAACTCGAGATTCCGAGTGGCGCAACAGAAGAAATTCCGGAAACGTCCTCCGTGGAAGGAGTGGGAGAAACTGTCGAGGAAGATGTTCTACCTCGTAGGTCTGGTAGATCTCGGATCCCACCAGAATGGTATGGCAACATGGTTTGCACCGTCATGCTAGTCGAGCAAGAAGAACCTACGAACTACAAGGAGGCAATGGAGAGTCTAGAGTCCGAGAAATGGCTTGAAGCCATGAAATCCGAAATAGGATCCATGTATGATAACAAAGTGTGGACTTTGGTGGATATTCCCGAAGGGCGCAAGGCCGTCGAGAATAAGTGGATCTTTAAGAAGAAGACTGATGCTGATGGTAATGTGACCGTCTATAAAGCTCGGCTTGTCGCAAAGGGTTTCCGACAAGTTCATGGAATTGACTACGATGAAACTTTTTCACCGGTAGCGATGCTTAAGTCTATTCGGATTTTGTTAGCGGTAGCTGCCTACTATGATTATGAAATCTGGCAGATGGACGTCAAAACGGCCTTCCTGAATGGAAACATTGAGGAAGAGTTGTACATGGTACAGCCGGAAGGTTTTGTCGATCCAGGAAGTGCTAACAAGGTGTGCAAGCTTCAGCGATCCATCTATGGATTGAAGCAGGCATCTCGGAGCTGGAATCTTCGCTTTGATGAGGTAATCAAAGGTTTTGGATTTATCCAGAATGTGGAAGAGACCTGTATTTACAAGAAAATGAGTGGGAGCTCGGTTGTGTTCTTAGCACTGTATGTTGACGACATATTGCTAATAGGGAATGATGTGGAACTTCTGAGTAGCATGAAGGAATATTTAAACAGTAAGTTTTCCATGAAGGACTTAGGAGAAGCTGCGTATGTTTTAGGCATAAAAATCTATCGTGATAGAGCAAGGCGCCTATTAGCACTAAGGCAGAGTACTTATCTTGATAAAATACTGAAGCGTTTTCATATGGAGAAGGCAAAGAAGGGTTCTCTGCCGATTATCAAGAATAAGATATTGCGTAAGGCGCAGTGTCCGGTGACGGAACTGGGTAAGGCCGAAATGACGAAACATCCTTATGCTTCAGCCATAGGATCGATCATGTATGCAATGTTGAGTACTAGACCAGATGTGGCATTAGCTCTAAGTTTGACCAGCCGGTTCCAGAGTAATCCTGGAATGCCGCATTGGGTAGCTGTTCAGAGCATTCTTAAGTATCTCAATAAGACAAAGGAAATGTTCCTTGTGTATGGAGGCTGCGATGAGGAACTTGGCGTAACGGGTTACGTAGATGCAAGTTTCTGCTCAGACCCCGATGAGTGTAAGTCACAGACAGGTTACGTGTTCAAGGTGAATGGAGGCGCCGTGTGCTGGAGAAGTGGGAAGCAACCCATAGTCGCACAATCTACAATGGAGTCGGAGTACATTGCTGCCTGCGAGGCCGCGAATGAAGCTGTGTGGCTGAGGAAGTTCGTCATCGAACTTGGAGTGTTCCCGAGCGTGCAAGACCCCGTGGTCCTCTTCTGCGACAATACGGGTGCCATTGCAAACGCCAAGGAGCCAAGGTCTCACTCCACCGCCAAACACATTCTCCGACGCTTCCACGTGATACATCAGTACGTACAAGGAGGCGATGTGAAGATTTGCAAAGTGCATACGGATCTGAATGTGGTAGATCCGCTGACGAAGCCTCTCCCGCTTGATAAGCATGAACAGCACCAATTAGCTATGGGTTTTAGGCTTTTACCAAGTTGTAATCTAGATTAAGTTGTACTCTAGTGCAAGTGGGAGACTGAAGGAGATATGCCCTAGAGGCAATTAATAAAGTGTATTCTTTATCATATCTCGTTTGTTCATAATAGGTTTTTGTGTCATGCTAGAACCGTATTAAGCGGAAACATTAATGCGGGTGTGATACGTAAACAACCAGGTCCCTAGTAGCCTCTACTAAGACTAGTTTCGTTGCGCGATTGATGATCGAGGTTTCCCGGTCATGGGGCATGGTGCCGGTCGGCAATGAGAGTCATATCGCTGGAGAGTGATGTGATGGACATACCCAGATTTGGAGAACGTAGTCGTTACGCCTTTGACCGTGAGATCAACTCTTATTGATATTCCCGGAAGATACTTTGATTGCACCAAACGTCGTATCTTATTTAGTATGACAATAACGGTGATACTTTTGGGTATTGGAAAGGAGTATTGAGACGAGGGGTCAAGAGCGGGATTTGCCAGTCCGCGTAGAAGGATAGATACTCTCGGGCCCACTCGGTGAGATCATGTCTAATGAGCTTGCAAGCATGTGACTAGGTCACGGAGACATGAGATCATGAACGAGTAGAAGATAGCATCGTCGGTAACGAGGTCGGGATTAGGTATGGAGATATCTATGGAACGACACTCGGACGTGCTAAGTATCGCTATGGCAAAAGGTCTAAGACTTCACGTTCAGGTTTGATAGATGAAAGTCATTCGTTATATCTCAGGGATTAATTCATGGGGTCCAGGCCTACGGGTTAGTCGTTGATCATTGAGGAGTCTTGATCATACCTGATATTATATCGAACCGCTAGGGTAACACACTTAAGGGGTTTCGACAAGACAACCGGAAAGGAAGGAGATCACCGGGAGTGTCCCGGGAGAGGTCCGATGGAGATCGGGTAGCGCCGAGCTAGGAAAAATTATATATATTATGTTTGATATTAATTAGTGTTATTAATATGCAAATATGATTTTATATATTTATTTCCAAATTTATTAATGCAGATTTCCCTAAATGGGCCTTCCGGACGAAAGAAGGCCCAAGAGGGGAAAATTCCCTAGGGGAATTCGGTGGGGGCCAGGAGGGCCGGCCTAGGAGGGCCACAAGGGGCCCACCAGGGGGCCGGCGCACTCCCTAGCCGAACCAGGCTATGTGGGGATAGTCCCACATTGCCTGGCTGGCAAGGTAGGCTCCCCTTGGGAGACTATATAAGAAGGGGCACCCCCAGCCTTTTAATTCACCAATTAATTCCCGATTTCTCTCTCGATCTCGTGGTTCCCAAGTCGGAGCCGCGCCGAGCAAGAGGATCCGGGGATCTCCTCCACCATAGCCCGCTGCCGCGCTGCTGGTGTTCCGGTCCAAGTCTTCCGCTGCTCGTCCTGGACTGGAGCTTCGGAGGCGTCGTCTCCACCGTACGTGTGCGACTCCCTGCGAGGTGCTGCGCTAGCGGTACTCGGAGGCCTGCTTCCTCTACACGACCTTGAGGTCGGCTTCGTCGGTCTGCATCGACAACGTTTGTGCGGGAACGTAATCCCCGCTTTCGGTCTACAAGGGTACGTATTCCGATCTCCGTTCGTACTACTATATCTGCATAGAATAGATCTTGGCTAGTTTAAGGATATCGTTGCTAGGAAATTTTTTGTTTTCTGCACACGATCCCCTTCAGGGGAGGGATCCGTTTTTGGGTGTTAGAGATTTGTTGGGACAGTGCTAAGTTGGTGGCTATGGCGTTGTTTCTATAAGGTGTTTTGAATGGATAGACGTCGCCTAGAGGGGGGGTGAATAGGCGATTTAAAACTTTTTCCGAGGGGTCGGAATATCCGGTCCAAGGATGACCCGGAAATTCCGGTATGCTTGATGAAGGCGGAATAAAACTAGAGGTTTACTTTATCAAGCATACAACCTAGATATAAATACTAGGCTCACCTATGTGCACCAACAACTTATGCTAAGCAAAACAAGTAACAAGGTGATAGCAAGATATATGACTTCAAGCACGAAGGCTATCACAATGTAAAGTGCATAAGTAAAGAGCTCGGGTATAGAAATACCGAGGCACGCGGAGACGAGGATGTATTCCCGAGTTCCACCCAAAGGGTGTACGTCTCGTTTGGAGAGGTGTGCGCAACCACAACAGGTTAGCCGCAACGCCACAAAGGCTCAACTTCTTCTCCTGATGAACTCAACCACAAAAGGTTGCGAGTTCACCTTCTACTATTGATCTCCTTTGGGGCGGAGATCGAATCCCGTACAACTCTTGAGGCACACACCCACAACTTAATTGGGGGCTCCCAAGTCTTGAGGCACACACCCACAACTTAATTGGGGGCTCTCAAGTGACCACAAAAGGTCTTGGCCACAAAAGGCCGGCCACAAAAGGCGTCTAGGGTCCAAAGACCGAAGAGTAACAAGCTCACAAGTATCACCACCACGAATCCTTGAGGAGGGCTCAAACCGATGCAAATGCAATGGCAAGAGCAAACGAAGTGTTCAAGTCCTTCACTCTCAAATTCCAACACAACAACAAATGTTTATGGGGGAATAAGAGAGGAAGAACAAAGGAAACCACAAAGGAGTCAAATCCTTCACTCCCAAATCCCACCAAAAGCAACTAATGCTTATGGGGGGAGAAGAGAGGAAGAACCACAAAGGAACTCCAAGAACTAGATCCACTAAGTTCCCCTCACTTAGAGGAGAGATTGATTGGTAGGATTGTAGATCTAGATCTCCTCTCAACTTTCCCTAAAGAATATGGAAGATTCAATGGAGGGATTGAGAGGGAAGTGAGCTTTCCAAGGTCAACAATGGAGTAGGAGAGATGGGAAAAACGTGCTGCCTTGGCTTAGCTGGGGAAGAAGAAGGGGAGGGGTATTTATACCCCTCCAGGAAATATAGCCGTTGGCTGTTTCGACACTCGGAAATTCCGGTATAAGTGAGACTCGGAAATTCCGGTCACCCGGAAATTCCGGGTCCATGAAATTTCCGAGCAGAAATTCCGTCTGGAGTCAGAACCAAAACCAAACTTTTCCTTAGCCGTTTCTGGAGGACTTTTCTGGGTGCACTCGGAAATTCCGATATATGGAAATTTCCGAGCACAATTTCCGACTGGAGTCAGAACCCTTTTTCTCCTTTCCTTAGCCTTTTTCTTGGATGAGCTGGGGAACCGGAAATTCCGGTATAGCGGAATATCCGGCCCCAATAATCCGAATCTGCAAAACACCGAAACGAAAACTGCTATAACTTTTGCAAATGAATTCCAAATGAGGTGAGACCAATTTTGTTGAAAAGATAGCGACGATGAGCACCCAACAAAAATATTTCCGCACATGTGGGACTTTCCTCACGGTAGAACCGGCAATATTTCCGCCACCGATGGAAATATTGCATCCCATAAATAGAGTAAAATCACCACACATGGCAAGGTGTGGGACTTTCCTCACGGTAGAACCGGCAATATTTCCGCCACCGAAAACGCAACAAGTTGTCCAAAGTAAAACCGATTTCGATGAACAAGAGCTTGACATGGAGATGAACCAAGCTCTAACTCCTCACCAACATAAAAGCCAAATAAGAACCAAGAAATATGATATGCCAAGTATGCAAAGGTTTGAGCTGTCCACAACGATGCGATCAAGTTACTAACTTGAGAGCCCCTCTTGATAGTACGCCTATCAATCCTATAGCCCTATCAAGATCATACCTTTGCCTTGAGCATTCCACTTGAGTTGGATGATGACTATCTTGATCTCTTCAAATGGTTCATCTTTTCTTGATTGCGCGTCCAAGCATATGTTTGATGAAGACTTCTCCAAATACTCCCCCATGCTCACAATGGGAGAGTCTCGCTTAGCTTCATCTTCATGTATTCATTGCAAGCACCAAGCATAGGATCTCTTCAAGAAGTTCTCTTGGTCTTGGTCTTGCACATCTCACCTTGATGACGATCACCACATGACGTCATCCTCCATGAGCTATATGAAATCTTCATTTGATGCAAGCCCATGGAAAGATACGTAACCTCATATAAAGATACCACACACACATATATCATGGGTTAGTTCACAAAGCTATGCGGACAAGTGTTTACCAACCCAAGAGATACATGATCGCTCTTGGTACATCTTGTAGCTTTGTGTGTTGATCAACATCTTGATCAACCTTGTATCTTCCAACATTTCTTCACTAATATGATGTCTTTAATCCTTTAAGACATACTTGCAGTATGCTCCACTCAACACATAAACTTCAAGAGTCCAACACATGAACTCCACAACTCCCTGGACATGATCTATAATGATATCTCAAAGCAAACATTAGTCCATAGAGATTGTCATTCAATTACCAAAATCACACATGAGGGAAAATGCTCTTTCATGTTTCCCGTTTCAGTCCCATATTGGCGGCGATGTTGAGAAGCCATGGGAGTGGTGTGGTCTCGAGGATTTCTTCCGACAGTGGCGTTGTCCAGATCGTCAAAGAGCTTCATCAACGGTTATTTCTTCTTCATCTCCTGGGAAAATGTGGCCTTCTAGACCTGTCCGACAACTTCCCATTCGCAAGCAACAACGTCAGGCCGTGTCAAAGTGGAGCGCCCGGCAACGTGCCGTCGACATGGTCTGGAGGTTGAAGACGAAGGGCATTTCTAGATTTGTTGTAATTTTCGTTTTTCTTGATGTATTTTGTACTGTTCGGTGTTTTTTTTAATGTCCAGATCCTTTTCGCAAAAAAAAACCAGGGTGTGATTTGTTCAATTTGGCCCTTCACCGAGTAGTTGCGGTAGCTCGCGAGGAAGTGTTCGAGAAAGTTATAATTGCCTCCAATTGTATTTATTAGTGGAGCGACTCGTTTTTTTTGCAATGGGTAGAGTGGATGAGTTTCACCTCTTAACATGTGAAGTGTGACATTCTCATTAAGCTGTGTATAAGAGCTATAACTTGGGATATTTCACGACAAACTATTTTTGAGGTTTTCAGAGAATACCACATTTATAGAAATACCACGGTTTGAAAGGCTTTGAGGTGTTTGCCTAATTGATAACTAGTGGAGCTAGCGCGGCGCTGCCGCGCCCGCGCTATAAATGCAATTTAAATTTGACAGTTTGATCCTTTTTTAAATATGTAGGTTTGGAAATTTTGCGCCTCGAGTAAATAAGATTTAAACACATTAATGCACACATTAAAAAACAGCAGGTTTGAATATTGCTGGAGCTAAGATAAGTTCGGATTGAAAAATTGTTTAGCCCGTGAATGTTATTCAAGGTGGGGTGTTTTTTTATTTGAATTCGGTGTATTCTCGCAAAATGAGTAGACTTGGAAATTAAATTTGAGATACGTCGGTAGAAAAAGAAATGTTTTTGAGCCCTGAAATGTTAAGTATTTTTGTAATCGTTTTGATATTTCGTTTATTTGAAGACAGTATTTTCCCATAGTTAACCTTTTGTCGGTTTTGCCTAAATCTACACCAAATTGAAACTTTAGGACGGTGTTCAAGTGTGCCATAAGTTTATTTTTGGTGGTCGTCTTGTTATCTTTCTCGTACTTTTTATGGCCCTATTTGAAAATATTAATTATAATATGCAACCGTTTGCTGTTTTTTGTCTAAATGTATACCAATCTGAAACTTTTAAACGTAGTAAACTGTGCCACAAGTAATTAGGCATTTCTTCTTTGGTCATTTAGAGATTTTTTTATATTCTTGTTGGGCACATTTTTCAAATTTATTATAAGAAATTGCTTTAAATCCGTTTAAATTTACACGTTTTTCAAACTTTCAAATGCATTGCATTTTCCCATAAGTATTTACGTCTCTTTTTTCTGGTCATTTTGATGATTTTTTTTATATTTTTACGGTGGGTATATTTAAAGTTATTAATATAAGTATATTTAAAGTTATTAATATAACAGATCTAATGATTTTTCAGGTTTTTCCCGCAGTGAAAATGGGAGAGAGGCTGAAAGTGGGCTTGTGATGGCGTCGTGCTGACGTCACCACAGTCGGATTTGGCCGCGTGAGCTGGGACGCGCGGATGGTCGCGTCCGAAGCGTCTCGATGCTGGGTGCCAAGAATAGGCGCCGCCACAGTTGAGATGTCGTATCGTCGCCGGGGCGTCAAAAAGCGGCGGAGGGTACGGCCTACGGCGGCGACGATTCCGGCGAGGCCCGAGCGTGCCAGGACGCGATACTCAAGAAGGTTAGAGAGGCCGAGGCAGCGGAGCTTCCAGCGCTCTTCGATATGGGTGGCGAGGCTCGAGGTGGCGGGGCGGCGCGATGGCGGCGCCGGCGACCTCCGGGTCGCTGGGGAGAAGAGAAGGTCGGGGGGATTATGCTAGGAAATTTTGCGGAAAAGCCCTTGGTGATTTCCAGTTTTCCAAACAGGTTCGTTTCTGTGTAAAATCTCGGACTACGGGGCGCGCTGATTCGATACTACAGTGGCTTATATGTAAAAAAGCCGGGTGACCGGTGGGCGACCGGGACACGTGTCGCGGCCTGATTGGCTATTAATTGGGAATGAACAATAGCCTGAGTTTCGAGGGGACGTGGGTTTTTTCGAGGCGTTCGTTTGAGTGATCGAACGGGACGCGGAAGCTGGACTTGGGGGAATGTTGGTGCCTATTATATATTAGGTAGGTAGGTATATATATATAGTTTTTGAAACTGTAGTATTTGATACAGGGCACTAGTTTTGCAGTTTCTAAAAACAGGTTTTAGACGTCTTTTTCTAACAAAACTGAAAAACACAACAAAACCAGGATATTAAGTGCCTGGGCCATGGGAAACTGTAGTATTGCAATACTGAGTTTCTGCAACTCACTGCTTCCAAACAGAGCCATAGTTTTATTCTTGTTATGGAGTGCAAATTAAGGAATTCTTTGTATACATACCTACCATTTGAATATTTGGTCAATACAAAGCGTTGTGTTCTAGTACAATAAAAAGGTGAGCTAAAAAATGATGCTAACGGAGTTGGGCCATGAATTCGGCCCGTGACGGATAAAAGGAGTATTTTGCCGCTTACAGAAGTGGAACTGGAAGAAATATAGGGTGTGTTTGGTAACCCGTATAAGCTTTCTCATCTCATACATGCCCACTCCATCTATGCTGACTTGGTACAGGTGAGTTTTAATAGCTGTGTTTGGTAGCCTGGGGTAAACTCTGGTGAGGTGAGACATTGTTTGGTTCCCTGTATGAGGTGAGCCATGTCAGACAGATAAATAAAACACAAACAGGTCCTTGGACAGCAAAACAAAACGCAATCAGGTCCCTTTCGCCATTGCCCAGCTTCGCCTCTGCCGGAAAACACCGACCTCGACGACGGAGAAGCACCGGCGCGCGGACGTGACCCCTCCTACTGCTCCTCAGCTTCCAGCACGGGCGTGCGTCGCGGACGAGTTCGCGTGCGACGTGGACAGCCGACGCTTGGTGCTGGACGGGCTCGCGTGTGACGAGAACTTTGGCAGGCGGCGCTTGGTGCTGGACGGGCTCCAGAGACGGGCTCCTCCATGGAGGCAAGGCGGTGGTGCTCGTCTCCAGTCCTGGCCGTTGCTGGACATGGAGACGCCGGCCTGCTGCGTTGTGTCGAGGTGCAGATGGGGGGCGGCTGGCAGGGGTTGGGAGAACATGGCCGCCGAGCTCCGGTCCGGCCAGAGGCTCCACGGCCAGCACCATCGCGCGGCACGGCGTGGACGACGCTGTAGGGGTTCTGGGCGAGAGGGAGGCTCGGGTGGGGCACGCGTGGGATTTCCACTTCTCATGTGGGCACGCGAGAGGGAGGCTCGGGTGAAGCTCGATTTCCACTTTTCATGTGGGCATGGCTGAGGAGCCTTTTTCACATGAGGTGAGCATTGCTGAGGAGAGAAAATCAGGCTACCAAACAACCAAAAATTAACCAAAAATTAGGTGAGAGGAGATTTTCTCAGTCGGGCCGGGCTACCAAACACACCCATACTTTCTCCTGCTCAGCTCAGGGTCGATCATTCATTCCCACTCGTAAGCCCTAAACCCGCCGCCGCCATGGCCGCCGTCGTCCGCCTCTTCCTGCGCCGCCGCCTCTCCACGGCCCCCGCCACGGCCCCGACCCCGGCCTCCATTCTCAACCCTTCCTCACCGGCCACCGCGCTCACTTCGCGGGAGAAGACCCGCCTCGCCATTTCCCTCCTCAAGTCCTCCCCGCCGCCGCCCCCCGACCAGATCCTCTCCATATGCCGCGCCGCCGCGCTCTCTCCGAAGACCCACCTCGACCGCGTTGCTCTCTCCCTAGCCACCTCGAGGCTATCTGCTTCCCCGGACTCCCTCCGAGACCTCACATCCTCCCTTCTCATCCCGCAGCACGCCTCCCACGCCATCGTCCTCTTTGGCCAGGCCGGCCTCCTCCCCGACGCCATCTCCACCTTCCAGTCGTCCCCCTCGACCAAATCCCTCAACGCCCTCCTCTTCGCCTGCATCGTCTCTGGCAACCATGCCGAGGCCGCCCGCATCTTCCAGACCTTCCCTGACGCCCACAACGTCAAGCCTGACGCCGAGACATTCAACTCCATTATTAAGTCTTTTGCTGAGTCTGGCACCACAAGGTCCTTCTACTCGGTGCTCGACGAAATGTGCAACAAGGGCGTGAAGCCCATCGCCACCACATTTACTACAGCGATTGCAGGGTTTTACAAGGAGGAGCGTTTCGATGATGTAGAGAAGGTGATTGTGCTCATGAAGAAGCACGGATGTGGTGAGTCACTCCAAGTGTACAATGCAAGGGTCCAGGGGCTGTGCAAACTTGGCCGGAATGGTCAGGCCAAGGCGTTAATCTATGAGATGGTCAAGAAAGGAACCAAACCAAGCTGGGTTACTTACAACCATTTGATTTATGGATACTGTAAGGAAGGGAATATGGAGGAAGTGAAGCAGCTATACAAGGAGATGGCAAAGAAGGGACTTGTTGGGGATAGCCGAGTGTATTTTACGATTGTTTTTCACCTGTGTAAGGCTGGCGATTTTGATACTGCCCTTGGTGTATACAATGAGATATTACCTAGGAACTGGGTGCCCTGCTTCTCGACCATGAAGATGCTTGTGAATGGGCTTGCTGGGAGCTCTAGGATCGAGGAGGCAAAAGGTATCATTGAGAAGATGAAGGAGAAGTTCCCAGATAAGGATGATGGGTGGAAGGAGGTAGAGGAGGCATTACCTCAGTAGAATAACCTATGCACGAACTCACAGGTATTGTTTTCCTATTTCAGCGCAAAGAAAATTGTTGTTTCTTAGAATAATTGCTGGACTTTATTTCGGAAAATCTAAATTGAGAACGTTGATGGCCGACTATGGTGTTTGGCTTCTTGAATTTGCTATTCACATGTCATAAACTAAAAATATTTACAACATACATTACAGAATCTATTCAATATCTGGAAGAAGGTGTAGTTTAATTTAACCTATGGTTAAGTGATGCGTATGATCCTCGTGTACGTCATGAGGCCTTGCTACATGGATGCTATGTTTTTTTCCGTATATAATTTTGAACTCCAGTAGCTGTTCCTCTTGATTAAAGTCCACAATTAACTGCCATTTAAATCCTTGTTCCAATGTTTAGGTCCCTCTAAAATACAATATGTTACTTTTCAGTAATGCACTGATTGCTAGCATCCTGTTATAATATTGTAACACTTTTGAAGTAGCTACCTCTGTTAGCATATCCATGGACATAAGAATGTACATTTGTTACAGTATAATTGTGTCTATTAGCAAGAAACCATAGTTTACGTGTGCTAGCAGAGGATCTGGAGGAATTATAGTACTTCGTTTATGTGGACAACTGAGCAGGTTTTTGAACTTTATAAAAAAAGAACATGATCAGTAATTGGTTAACATTGTAGTTAATTGGTATCGTTTAAGTACTAATTACAGAAATTTGTCTCTAGGATATAGTTTGAGGTTGTTTTATTCTCCTTGGAGGCACTAAAATATTTGTAGCGTACTGGAAGGTGCATGCGAACAGTTTATAATTTTCTGTTTTCCTTCTTAATTGGTAGCATCAGAAAGTGCTCAAAGAAATATTGAGATTTTGCACAACAAATCATAATAATACTGAATGCATCACTTCGGAATTAGGCACTTGACTTGAGTCAAACTACCAGTAGTTACTTTATAACTTACATGGTGAGCAGATCCATGAGTCATTGCTTTGGTGATGATCGTTGCCATTTAGTGGAATTCTTTTTAAAGCGACTGATTAGTTCAGTTTGCCGCATCTGTACATGACTATATATATTATCTCTTAATCTTTTTATGCCGAATTAAACATCTCAGTGTTCTCATCCAAAATGTATATTTGTACATTTGAACTGACGATGCAATTTTAGTCCGTAAGAATTGTAGAGTGAACCTCAGTTTTCACCTCATAGAAGGTAAACACTTTAAAAGGTGCAAGGAATATATTCCAAACGTCGAACTTCCCACTAATAGGCTGATTCAGGAATCAATGCGCGTGTTTTGAAAACGTTCTAGATGAACCTGAGTTATGCATTAAAATAACACATATACGAACACGTAAATTCTGAATGCAGGCATCGTGATTGTATATAGCATTATAACGGTACGAGCATATGGACTGATGAGTAATTGAGTATACATTCTTTCAGTAACATCAAATCATATAAAATGTGCTTCATTTCATGCCCCCTTCCAAATAAGAACTACAATGCACTTTCAAATGTTGCTGCTTAATTGCCTGTTTCATGTGTCGACTTTTCATTTGCACGTCTTTTATTACACAAAATGTGACCATATGTATGACTTAGTTTTCATTTCCCCCCCATAATGGCTAGTTTAGGCTGTTTTGACAGTCTATCTGTATGTTGATTGGATATCAAATGGTCAACACCAATAAAGCATAACTGTACTCATATTCATGGCCATTTAAGCAGTATATTTTAGTATATATTTTATAAACGGTATCAGGTTGGTTTTTATTAAATATTTGAGAAGTAAATAGAACGACCTAGAGAATAACTGGATCCTTGAATGGACAGTGGTACATCTGGTGCATGGAAGGACACACCTGTTCAACTTTAACACGTGGAATTAAAATTATCCGTTTTTAATGTTTTGTTTTCTGAAGAAATCTCTACCCAATAATTTGGAAACGACGCACTTGTTTCTTTGGTAGTTAGCATTTATTTCAACACTTGTCGAGTATTTTCTCCCGTTACTTGGTTACCATGAATCACTATTACTGTCTAATAATCACTATGACTGCATTGAGATGGAATATTAATGCACATGTATGGTTTTCCCCCTTTGCTTTCCAGATGAAAGGCTAATGGCCAGTGATTCAAGTTCGTTGCTCAACGTTCCTTTTAAAATGTTTACCAATGCCTGCCGAGAACATGGTTAGCATTTGGGGACTGCGCCAGCTAATGGACTGTTCTGAGCATATGGAGCTGTGTTTCTGATGTAATTTCACTCTTGACAATATGGCAATCCCAGTTGTGATCATTAGATATTTCCAATCACAGAATTGCCGAGTTGTTTTTGAAATACCATGACCACTGAGGTAAGGCATCTATCAAAAACCTTGTCGGTACTCTGTTTAATAGCATGATGCTGCAAATTATAGCCATAAGGAAAGAGATAATAACCATACTCCTCTTGTCGTGTTATGTTGGTCTGTTGCATACTGTGGCAGCATGGCCAAACGTTGTGTAGTACTTTTTTTCTCTTCAGTTAAAGGCAAAACATCCCTAAACAACCGTCAGTGTTTAACAGGGTGCTGGCTCCTGGAAAAGCAATAGAATGCTAGAACGGAAACTTTGTCCAACTCAAAGGACATTCTTATGAACAACTTGCAGTTATATTTCAATCTAGGACCCCAATAAAAATTTGATTACTCTTTAAGTGCACTAACTCTACATGACTAAGTAGATTAGTAGTTCGGTCCTAGGTTAGCCATGAGACCAAAATGACTTGTCCTGAAACAGGTTGTTAATGGATACATGTCATTCGTTTCCGGTGAAGATTGAGACTTGTTCGTAGTATTCTATACTAGTATTACAATATTAGTAATTGTAGTAGCACAATTACCAGAAATTGATATTACTAGAATTTGTGACCATTCTGGATGCTGGCAATGTAGTTGGCTGAATAGGATTTGTTTGTTTTGATCAGGACACCTCTAATGTATTTAAGTCTTACTGCAAACCGTTCATTGGTTTCCTCAAATACAGTTCTAGGTTTGGGCTTATGCAGTACCGACTGATTAGTTAGTTACTCATACCCGGCAGCACTGTTCTTAGTGGAATCACCTTTTTTGTTCTGGAGGGTATCATGTACATGTTATTTTAGGGGAACACGCCTCTTTAAGTAGAATGCCCATTGGGCACCACAGACTGATACAATGGCATCCACGTAGCTTCCCTCCCGTATTGAGATGTCGCAGTTTATCCTGAATAAGACAAAATAATTGCGCTGAGAAGATGAAAAAAGAAAAGCTGAATATTTGTAGTTGCGGCAGGAAACCAAATCCACATCTGCTCAGGTACAAATGAATGTCAATTCATCTCTGTACTTATTCAATTACAGCTGTGCATTCTCAAATCGACCAGAATAAATCCAAACTGAATGTCCTACCAGATAAGTGTAGCTACTTGTGGCAGAGCTTCTCAATACAACCACATATTTTACCTAACCAGATAGTACAACGCAACCCACAACTCTTCAAATACAGTTGTGCATCATCATGGAAGGATCACTGTGATGTGATTGGGTCAACTTGTGCACTTTCTTGTTAGATGCAATAAAAGCACAATCTAGTTGATGCAACCGGAGAATCTGCTCTTCCTTCCAATCCCAAATCGACCACAATAAATCCAGACCGTGCATGTCCTACTAGATGGATACTTGTGGCTGAGCCTGTCACTACTACCACACACTTAACCAAACCTGAGACAGCCGAATCCAAGTTGGGGTGCCAGCTTTGCAAGTGCACCCCTGAAACAACGAAAAATGCAGAGTCTCTTCTAATGTTATTACTCCAGTAGATTTTGGACGACTGTGGTCTCTTGGATGTCATGCCCCCACCTGCTCTGCTCGACAACAAGTTTCTGAAGTCCAGTGCTCTTGTGCAAAGAATCAGTGACGAGTGGGGATGGTGCAATGCATCTTGCGGAGATTATAGGCTGGCTGATGTAGCATGTTTAGAGCATCGCTAGCAGTGCCCTTAAAAGGGCAAACCCTTAAAAATAACTATTTTTTTACGAATTCGGTGGCAAAACGCAGACTAGCAGAAACCCTTAAACCCTTAAAACCGTAAAAAAAATTAAGGGTTGACCCTTATTTTCTCCTCCCAATCTTTACAAGTGAGGGTTGGAGGGGGAGATTTGCCCCAACCCCTATTCGGCCGACGCAGACGCCCGGGCTGAAGTTTCAGCTTCCTCCTCACCGCGCGCGCTCGCGATTCGTCCGCCGCCTTCGGCCGCCCCCCACCGCCCCTCCACTCGTCTCGGCTACCCCTCCCCTCCCCGACCTCATCGCCGCCGGATCTAGCTCGCGCAAGCACCCCCTGTGCCGCCCACACCCGCGCCAGTCCGCCCGCCGCCGCCGCGATTGGCTCGCACCTGAGCTCCCGCGAGCTCCCCTGACCTCGCCTCGGCCACCCCACCCTATTCCGAGCTTGCCACCGAACCCCGCGCCCCTGCCTCCCCATCGCCGAGCCACCTCGGTCTTCCTCCGTGCCGCCAACGTCATCCAAGCGTCGCCCCGCCCCTAGCCTCGCGCCCGCCAGCTGTCGCCGCCATGCCGCCCGTTTGCCACGGCTCAAGCTTGCCGGGGTCGCCTCACAGCTCGACGCCCTCTGTTTCCAACCCACCACGCCACGTGCGCTCACATGTTTTTTTTCCTTTTCCTGTTTTAAGAGTTAGATTTGAGGGTACTGATCTACGCCCTCTGTTTTCAACCCTTAAAACTGCCATTGCTCGACCCTTATTCCATTTAAGGGTTGACCTTTTAAGGGTTCTGCTAGTGATGCTCCTATAATCTCTTTATCCCATTTCGGATTGGTTCCAGACTACTTGTTTCCTTCTCCTATATCAATATGTAGCAAAGCATTTGCCTCTGTTTATTGAAGAAAAGAATGTGGACATGACGTCTGTTCAGAATTCCAGCCCGTAGACCAGGCATTGACTGGGAACCGCTCATTCTAGCGGAAAGTGAAATTATGTTGTATTCCACATGGTGGAAATGCCTAATCGCTACCTAAAAAAGATACGAGTTGATCGTCCACATGATCAGCAAAACTAGTTGGAGCAACATCTTTTGACAAATTATGAATCCACCAGTCTATGCAAAAGGCGAACATGAACAACTTGGTTCTCCGTGCTCCCGATCAAAAATAGGTGCAATAAACTCTTGTGTATGCTTGTACAGGTTACAAGTGTGCCAAGAGTAGAGCAACCGCATTTCCAATATAAATGTATGTGCCCTGCTATTATCTAACCAAGCAATCTCGTGGGATTTGCAACCACTCCCTGAGACAAAACAAGAATTACCAACAAATCCTTGTGGTGCATATAAACATACCACACGCTGTAAAAAAACTATCCAAAGAAAAAGATCTCCCAAGAAACAAGAACACCAGAGATTTAAGTACGGCATGCATTGTCGTGCTGTAATCTCACTCTACCATGTACACTATTCTTAGGCCTCCGATCTTAACCTTCCCATGCCTCGGCACCAACGTCACAGTCACAGTCTCGTCTCCATCAGCGCCCAGGTCTTCTAAGAGCTCGTTCAAGGCCACCCTCATACTCGTCTCTATTGCCATACCCTTCCCCGTGCCGTCAGTTCTGGGATGACTCAAGCACACGAAGCTCTCGGCCAATTCCCGGCCACCTGGCTCGACCTTCTCGTGCTCCATGGCGTTCACGTATACGTCAAACTTGACCATGTCTGTGCCGTCAGTCTCAATGCCTTCAACGACTAGCACCTCCTCCCGGACATCCTTTTCACGCCGGCTCCTGAATACTCGTGGCCGTCTCACCTCCACGGTTACCGCCACATCGTCGAGTGACACTGGAAACCTGACAGACTTCAACAACCCTTTCTTGTTGTTCACGTTGGGGGTAGTAGGAGGCCGTGCGTTGATCCACGGCCTATCGACGCCATCAAATTTGTACCGGAGTTTCTCGATATCGAGCACGTCACGAACGGTGATGCGCACAAGTCGGGACTCCTCATCATAGAAGAGGAAGGACGACTCGAGCCAGTCGGAGTCTGTGAAGTCAACATGGCCACGGTAGCCACGGGAAACGCCGATGTCCTTCCAAGCATCCCAAAGGCGGTCGATGTTGTTGTGGTGCGGGTAGAAGAGCGGGTCACGTCCGGCCGAGTAGTAGACGCCCATGTTCTCCACGTTTGGTTGATGTACGTCGCCGGTCCAAGTGTGCATCGTGTTGTGCGGGGACAGCTCCACCGTCCCAGCGCCTGGATGGTCAGCCTGGCCGGCACGGAATGGCAGGCCATGGAAGAGGGAGGGCAGAGCGGCATTGGTAATCATCTGAAATTTTCAAACATGAAAGTCAGTTGAATTGCAGCTAATGCCCCACGTATGAAAGTCACTTAATAGTAATATAATAGTATGATATAAAAAAGATGTTTGAATGCATCAAGTCAGACATAGTCGCAGTACCTGTTTGTACATGACCCTAAGGTTCTGCTGGACCTGCTGCTCGTCGGTGAAGTTGTTCTCTCCGTTTTTTCGAACGAATTGCAGGTCCACGACCGCCGGCGGCGCGTGCCTCGGGTTTCGTACGGGGTCATACAGCGGCGACGACGAGTTGGCGAACTCGGCCGGCAACTGCATCCCCTCCGGCACGTCCCAGGCCCAGAACGGCAACGCGAAGTCAGGTTCCCCGAGCAGCTTCGCCGCGATGCGCTCGAAGAAGTAGAGGTAGGCGCGATGGAACGGGTAGAAAAGCCATGAGAAGTGAATCTGCACTGCTAGCTCGGAGTTACCCTTCTGGCGGTAGGAGCTGGTGCAGTAGGCACAGTGGATGTTGGCCATCTGGTAGAAGCTGCGTGGGTCGCTCGGCGGTAGCGCCTTCATCATCGCGATCACGCGCTCATACTTGGCCATGTACTCTGCCCCAACGGCGTGCACCGGCCGCCGGACCCTTAACGGCTCGGCCGGGTCCGGGAGCGTGAAGTCGATTGGTCTGGACGTCGGCTTCGGCGGACAGCAGTAGAATGGCGGGAGCGGATGCGGCGGCAGCTTTGGCTTACTGCACGTGTGTAGGCTGGTCACGATAGGCCCGCCGATTGTCTTGTTGCCGCTGCCGTCGGAAAGTGGGACGGTGACGGCGTCGCCTGCACATGAGACGATGTACGGGTCGAGGCCGGAGACGATGAAGAGCTCTCTCGGAAGAGAGTAGGTGCATGGGTTTATGGAGATGGGGAAGACGGTATAGACGACCGTGGCGGCGGCGCCGATGAGAAAGACGCAGGCCACGAGTGGAGGGCTGTGTCTACTGGCCATGGCTTCACTGTTGATCAGGTTCCTGCTTCCTCGCGCAGGTGGCTATGGTGGGCTGGTGTCTAATTGAGCTGCTCGATGGCACCTGCTTATTTGTCTCGGAGCTGCGTATTATATAGGACCATGAAAGCTCATCGCGTGGCATACGCGATATAAGCTATATATCTCAAACCAACAACAATAGGAAGCTCATCAGGATATTTGGTTCGCGAGCGTGCACGTGTACATGTTCAACCTTGCGGTGTATATGTTCGCGGCACTGTGCGTGTGTGCCACAGCCCACATATGATTTTGTTTTTTCCATTTTGAAATAAAGCGCATCAAAGTGCCGTTAGAACACACCTGACCACATATCAACCTCTCAATTCTCGAGCGACCTAGAACACATATAGGTGGTTAGCGATGAGCCATGCATTGCATTTTACTAGGTCATGGATTGAATTGCCCGGCCACAAGTCCACAACACACCTTCAAATGCGGCATAACAAAGAAAAAAAAGACTACAAGGTTGCCGTCCCATGGTCAGCTTTGCAATCAACTAGCTAAACAATCACAGTGACATGTTTTTGACTCTTCCGAAAATTGCTTAATAATATTCCAACAAAACTAGCTCGTAGTTTCTTTTGCTACTACATCTTGTGAAGATGTTTCTTCATCGGAAAATTCACAAAGGCTGCCGTGGATGGATGGGCGTTCGGATCAATTTCTTGGAAGAAGACCTTTCTTAGGTTCGACATGCTCCCGGGAGATGACCCGTTCTTGGTAACACCAACCATCGCCAACTCTCTGCTCTCATCACATTGAACATCGTCGGCCGGATCCAGATCCAACGACGCTTTTCAGACGGTTGATAAGAAGATAAGGGGATCAGGATCATCCTCGGGACCGTCGGGACAGGTTCATCTTCATGCAATTCATCGAAGACCATTATATGGATGCAGCTTGTTAACTCAGGCCTGACCGGGCATGCAGCAGTCTTCGCAAATGATGAACAACGTGGCCGCGAACATATTCTCACAGCTTCTTCCTCGTCCGGTAGCTTCCCTGGGCATGGAGACATTCATTCTGCTATCAGCTGCAGATCGCGCGCCATGTACCACCAGCGTGTTCTGCATGTTTGATGTTTCAGCCTGTGGATCGGTAGTATTACCAGGGAAAACGACGGAGCGAGAGAGGCGCGGTCTGCAGTCCGCCACGGGCTCGACACCCATTCCCGTGCTGGGCAAGCGGTGTTCACATATGGTAACTTCGCCGCCGGCTGCCATACACCTTACGTGCCACATTAGTGTGATGGGCATCTGATTGAAAGTGAACCGGGGCATGGCGGCATGCACTGGCGCAGCGTCGGGCCAAGGATTTTTGTACTTTGTACTTTGCACGTTATTGGTAGGTAGGAGTACTTGCTAACCAACCAATCGTCAGGTGAATTAAGAGCATGAGCGCGCGCCGGACAAGTGCTATAGGGAGCGTTGACACAATTTACCGACTAAGAGCATCACTAGCAGTGCCCTTAAACTGGTAACCCTCAAAACCAGTTTGAGGATCGAAAAAAATGCGATTTTGAAGGCCCAAAATGACCGGTGCAGATAAGTGCCCTCAAACCAAGCCTCGCCCCGGCCTTCAAACCCTCAAAAACAGGATTTCAAGCTCGTCGCGGACGGGGTTGGAGGCCGGAGCGAGCTCGTCGCGGGTGGGGTTGGAGGCCGGGGCGGGCTTGTTGCGGGTGGGCTCGTTGGCGGCGCGGAGGGGTTGGAGGAGGACGGGCTCGAGGCGGGAGAGGCGGACGGGAGGCTGGGCGAGCTCGGGGCGGGAGAGGCGGAGGCGGACGGGGTCGGAGGCGGCGGGGTCGAAGGAGTACGACGTCGGCGCTGTCGGGCGAGCACGCGGCAGAAGAGGTGGAGGAGTACGGGAGGGGTGGCGAGCTCGGGGCAGGAGAGGCGGAGTCGGGGCGGGCTTGTCGGCGGCGGAGGGCGAGGCAGCGGGGGCCAGCGGCAAGTCGAGGCGAGCTCGGCGGAGGACGAATGAAGGCGGTGGCGGTGGGCTCGTCGACCAGAGGAGGAGGACGCGAGGAGGAGGAAGGGGAGGTTGGAGGAAATTTCATTCCCGCGAGCGTGTGCTGACCAGATTGAAGGCTCCTTCATTTTTGCCTCTGGACCTGCACTAGTATAGGTTGAATGGGGAAATGAGGGTTCGACCTTCAAATTTTCTTGAGGGTTAAAGGGTCCGAGGGTTGTGTTCCACGCCTCGTTTCGGCCTTAACTCAAAAAAAAAACCCAGTTATTTTGAGGGTTTGACCAGTTTGAGGGCACTGTTAGTGTTGCTCTAATAATTGGATCAGCCACTCCTGCTCTAGCCAGTCCTCATCCGGCGCCGCCTCCTATGGTGCCGGTGTTGGTGATGTGGCAGGTTGTTGTGTCAGAGCAAGAGACGTTGTCGTTGCTACGGGAGGTTCGAACCACTCCCTGGTCGGCGACGACATGCCGGTAGGGAGGACGAAGATGCCGCAACGCATTTCATACTTCGCGTCCATCATGGCGGCCCAGTACGGCACAAAGATTGAGTAGAAGGGGTCAATCACTGTGCCCACGTCTTGCTGAGCCATAGGTGAAATTTCACAAAAATAACCCTTTGGACAAACTTCAGCCAAAACTAACCCCTTTTTAAAACTATTTCAAAATCTAACCCTTTTTGGTAGCGCCCAACAGCGCGGCGCTACCCTCTCTGCGGTAGCGCCATAGGCTCCGGCGCTACCCTCATGCCAGCGTGGCACGGCGGGCCCCGCGAGGTGGACGCGCAACGCCGAGTCCCGCGGAGCTACCCTTCAGAGGGTAGCGCCACACGCCGTGGAGCTACCCTCCCCGACTTAAGCGCTGCGCCCGGCGCCGAGGCTCGTTAAGTCCAAGAGGGTAGCGCCCCCGACTATGGCGCTACCCTATGGACAGGAAATAAGACCACGGGTATGCCCGAACGGTTCTTCTTCTCCATTCGCCCCCAACAGCTCCTCTCTCCCTCTCTCTCCTTGTACTCACCCCCCTCACAAATCCCTCCATATTGGTTCGATTTGGCCGTGGATTTGGGCTTCCCTGCGTTGAGAGAGGTAATCTCCTCCATCCCCCATATTTTTGTCCAACCAAATTGTTGCAATTTTGTGGCATTATGTTTAGATCTTGGAAACCCTAGAAATGTCTTATGAGGGTGTAATACTTCATTTTTGTGGATAATAGTGGGCAATGTGTTTGTGTATGCTTCTATTTTCCCCCTTGTATGTTAGGGTTAGGGTTAGTGTTGATTTGGACACATTGTATGTTAGGGTTAGGGTTAGTGTTGATTAATTTAGCTTTAGGTTAGTTTAATTTTGCTTTAGGATTTAATTAGCTATATCATGTTATTGTAGTATCATCAAATAATTTGTTCTCTACAAATTATTTGTTTTTAGATGGAGAGAATGGTTAGTGTGCATCATGTGGATAAAGAAGCATTTTTGAAAGGCAACGTTGAGCATGACCGGGAGGAGAAGGTTGTGGTGTTTGACCGTAGTCCTAACTATGCCGAGGTTGTTGCTAAAGTGAAAATTGCATTGAATTGGACGGACCTAAATGATATAGTTTGTTTGGAGGGAAGGCACAATGTTGGGTTTGGTCCTCACTCCCGTTGGAAGATCATGCCTATCAACTCCGAGTTGTGTTTGAGTGCATATAAGGAGATGGTTGTCGCATCTCAAGACAAGGCTTTCGAGTTATTTGCCACCAAAATATTTGACTTGAACCGGGGTGCCGCCGAAGGTGAAGTTGGGGTTCAAAATGAGTTATCCAATGAACAAGAAGTGTACGAAGCAACGTGGAGCGAACCTCCGATGACCCAACATGAATCTAGCCAACCTCCAAGCCCGATGCAATTTGACCGCTATAAACTATCGGAGGAGGATACCGATGAGTTGGAGGATGAGCTTCATAACACTTGTATTGGTGACGTTGAGAGAACTTGTAGGCAAGAGGACATGGACCATGACATCCCTTATAGCCTAGGCTACGCATCGGACTCGGAGGATGACGGATCGGACGAAGAAGTGGATGAGGATGGGTTCACGGCTAAAGAATCGGAAGTGTTCAAGAAGATAGTGGGGCGGGACGATCGGATATCGTTGTTCCGTGATCTTAGTCTCACGGATAAAGCCGTGGTTGATGGAGGCTCATGTAAATTGCTTAAAGCAAGGCCGGTTTCGAAGAAGGATACCAATGCCGACAATTATGGTATTGCCGAGGGATTGAAGTTTGAAAGCTTCTTGGAGTTGAAGACTTGGATCAAGGAGTATGCGGTTAGGTATTTTCGACCGTTCAAAGTTGTTCACTCCGATGTCCGAAAGCGGTACACGGTAAAGTGTGAGGACGCGGCAAATGGGTGTCCATGGGTTGTGCGTGCAAGACCATGGAAAGGTGGTCCTCAATGGATTCTAACGAAATGTGTTTCCTCTCACATGCTAGAAGGAGATATGCCCTAGAGGCAATTAATAAAGTGTATTCTTTATCATATCTCGCTTGTTCACAATAGGTTTTTGTGTCATGCTAGAACCGTATTAAGCGGAAATATTAATACGGGTGTGATACGTAAACAACCAGGTCCCTAGTAGCCTCTACTAAGACTAGTTTCGTTGCGCGATTGATGATCGAGGTTTCCCGGTCATGGGGCATGGCGCCGGTCGGCAATGGGAGTCATATCGTTAGAGAACGATGTGATGGACATACCCAGATTTGGAGAACGTAGTCGTTACGCCTTTGACCGTGAGATCAACTCTTATTGTTATTCCTGGAAGATAATTTGATCGCACCAAACGTCGTATCTTATTTAGTATGACAATAACGGTGATACTTTTGGGTATCGGAAAGAAGTAGTTGAGACGAGGGGTCAAGAGCAGGATTTGCCAGTCCGCATAGCAGGATAGATACTCTCGGGCCCACTCGGTGAGATCATGTCTAATGAGCTTGCAAGCATGTGACTAGGTCACGGAGACATGAGATCATGAACGAGTAGAAGATAGCGTTGTCGGTAACGAGGTCGGGATTAGGTATGGAGATATCTATGGAACGACACTCGGACATGCTAAGTATCGCTATGGCAAAAGGTTTAAAACTTTGCGTTTAGGTTTGATAGATGAAAGTCATTCGTTATATCACAGGGATTAATTCATGGGGTCCAGGCCTACGAGTTAGTCGTTGATCATAGAGGAGTCTTCGTCATACCTGTTATTATATCGAACCGCTAGGGTAATACGACGTTTGGTGCGATCAAAGTATCTTTCAGGAATAACAATAAGAGTTGATCTCACGGTCAAAGGCGTAACGACTACGTTCTCCAAATCTGGGTATGTCCATCACATCGTTCTCCAACGATATGACTCCCATTGCCGACCGGCGCCATGCCCCATGACCGGGAAACCTCGATCATCAATCGCGCAAGGAAACTAGTCTTAGTAGAGGCTACTAGGGACCTGGTTGTTTACGTATCACACCCGTATTAATGTTTCCGCTTAATACAGTTCTAGCATGACACAGTAACCTATTATGAACAAACGAGATATGATAAAGAATACACTTTATTAATTGCCTCTAGGGCATATCTCCTTCATATTCCCGAAGGGCGCAAGGCCGTCGAGAATAAATGGATCTTTAAGAAGAAGACTGATGTTGATGGTAATGTGACCGTCTATAAAGCTCGGCTTGTCGCAAAGGGTTTCCAACAAGTTCATGGAATTGACTACGATGAAACTTTTTCACCGGTAGCGATGCTTAAGTCTATTCGGATTTTGTTAGCCGTAGCTGCCTATTTTGATTATGAAATCTGGCAGATGGACGTCAAAACGGCCTTCCTAAATGGAAACATTGAGGAAGAGTTGTACATGGTACAGCCGGAAGGTTTTGTCGATCCAGGAAATGCTAACAAGGTGTGCAAGCTTCTGCGATCCATCTATGGATTGAAGCAGGCGTCTCGGAGCTGGAATCTTCGCTTTGATGAGGTAATCAAAGGTTTTGGATTTATCCAAAATGTGGAAGAGACCTGCATTTACAAGAAAATGAGTGGGAGCTCGGTGGTGTTCTTAGCACTGTATGTTGACGACATATTGCTGATTGGGAATGATGTGGAACTTCTGAATAGCGTGAAGGAGTATTTAAACAGTAAATTTTTCATGAAGGAATTAGGAGAATCTGCGTATGTTTTAGGCATAAAAATCTATCGTGATAGATCAAGGCGCCTATTAGCACCGAGTCAGGGTACTTATCTTGATAAAATACTGAAGCGTTTCGGTATGGAGAAGGCAAAGAAGGGTTCTCTGCGGGTTATCAAGAATAAGATATTGCGGAAGGCACAGTGTCCGGTGACGGAACTGGGTAAGGCCGATATGACTAAACATCCTTATGCTTCAGCCATATGATCGATCATGTATGCAATGTTGAGTACTAGACCAGATGTGGCATTAGCTCTAACTTTGACAAGCCGGTTCCACAGTAATCCTGGAATGCCGCATTGGATAGCTGTTAAGAGCATTCTTAAGTATCTCAATAAGACAAAGGAAATGTTCCTTGCGTATGGTGGCTGCGATGAAGAACTTGGCGTAACGGGTTACGTAGATGCAAGTTTCTGCTCAGACCCCGATGACTCTAAGTCACAGACAGGTTACGTGTTCAAGGTGAATGGAGGCGCCGTGTGCTGGAGAAGTGGGAAGCAACCCATAGTCGCACAATCTACAATGGAGTCGGAGTATATCGCTGCTTGCGAAGCCGCGAATGAAGCTGTGTGGCTGAGGAAGTTCGTCATCGAACTTGGAGTGTTCCCGAGCGTGCAAGACCCCGTGATCCTCTTCTGCGACAATACGGGTGCCATTGCGAACGCCAAGGAGCCAAGGTCTCACTCCACCGCCAAACACATTCTCCGACGCTTCCATGTGATACGTCAGTACGTACAAGGAGGCGATGTGAAGATTTGCAAAGTGCATACGGATCTGAATGTGGCAGATCCGCTGACGAAGCCTCTCCCGGTTGATAAGCATGAAAAGCACCAGTTGGCTATGGGTGTTAAGCTTTTACCAAGTTGTAATCTAGATTAATTTGTACTCTAGTGCAAGTGGGAGACTGAAGGAGATATGCCCTAGAGGCAATTAATAAAGTGTATTCTTTATCATATCTCGTTTGTTCATAATAGGTTTTTGTGTCATGCTAGAACCGTATTAAGCGGAAACATTAATACGGGTGTGATACGTAAACAACCAGGTCCCTAGTAGCCTCTACTAAGACTAGTTTCGTTGCACGATTGATGATCGAGGTTTCCCGGTCATGGGGAATGGCGCCGGTCGGCAATGGGAGTCATATCGTTAGAGAACGATGTGATGGACATACCCAGATTTGGAGAACATAGTCGTTACGCCTTTGACCGTGAGATCAACTCTTATTGTTATTCCTGAAAGATACTTTGATCGCACCAAACGTCGTATCTTATATAGCATGACAATAACGGTGATACTTTTGGGTATCGGAAAGGAGTAGTTGAGACGAGGGGTCAAGAGCGGGATTTGCCATGCCGCATAGCAGGATAGATACTCTCGGGCCCACTCGGTGAGATCATGTCTAATGAGCTTGCAAGCATGTGACTAGGTCACAGAGACATGAGATCATGAACGAGTAGAAGATAGCGTCGTCGGTAACGAGGTCGGGATTAGGTATGGAGATATCTATGGAACGACACTCGGACATGCTAAGTATCGCTATGGCAAAAGGTTTAAGACTTTGCGTTCAGGTTTGATAGATGAAAGTCATTCGTTATATCACAGGGATTAATTCATGGGGTCTAGGCCTACGAGTTAGTCGTTGATCATAGAGGAGTCTTCGTCATACCTGTTATTATATCGAACCGCTAGGGTAACACACTTAAGGGGTTTCGACAAGACAACCAGAAAGGAAAGAGATCACCGGGAGCGTCCCGGGAGAGGTCCGATGGAGATCGGGCAACGACGAAAGAGTTTTCGGAGTTAGGAAAAATTATATATATTATGTTTGATATTAATTAGTGTAATTAATATGCAAATATGATTTTATATATTTATTTTCAAATTTATTTAGACTGATTTCCCTAAATGGGCCTTCTGGTCGAAAGAAGGCCCAAGAGGGGGGGGGGATTCGGTGGGGGCCGACCCAAGTGGGCCAAGGGGCCCACTAGGGGGCCGGCGCACCCTCCCTAGCCACACCAGGCATGTGGGGGTTAGTCCCACATTGCCTGGTTAGCTAGTTGACTCCCCCCTGGGAGCCTATATAAGAAGGGGCACCCCTGGCCTTTTAATTCACCAATTAATTCCCAATTTCTCTCTCTATCTCGTGGTTCCCTTATCGGAGCCGCGCCGAGCTGAGGAGGGGGATCTCTTCCACCATAGCCCGCTGCCGCTCTACTGCTGTTCCGGTCCAAGTCTTCCGCTGCTCGTCCTGGACTGGAGCTTCGGAGGCCGTCGTCTCCACCGTACGTGTGTGACGCCCTGCGAGGTGCTGCGCTAGCGTACTCGGAGGTCTGCTTCCTCTACACGACCTGGAGGTCGGCTTCGTCGGTCTTCATCGACAACGTTTGTGCGGGAACGTAATCCCCGCTTTCGGTCTACAAGGGTACGTATTCCGATCTCCGTTCGTACTACTATATCTGCTTAGAATAGATCTTGGCATGCTTTTAGGATATCGTTGGTAGGAATTTTTTTGTTTTCTGCACAGGATCCCCTTCAGTGTAGTGGGAAGGGTGATGATCACAAGGATGTGGATGACGGACACCGTCAACTCACCTCCGAATTCATTGGTTATAGGCTTTCTAATTCCATAGAGGCATTCCCGACGTTCACGGTGAAGTCTATCCAGGGCACGGTGAAAGAAATCTTTGGTTACTCCGTAAAGTATGACAAGGCATGGAAGGCAAAGCAAGCGGCATTCCAGATGTTGTATGGTGATTGGGAGCAAGCATACAACCGACTTCCTAGACTATTGGGAGCTATGGCCGCTACCAATCCGGGCATGATTACCGTACTGGAGCCATTTGGTCAAAAGATTTGAGAGTACAAAGGTGCAACCGTACGTGTTTTTGGTCATGCTTTTTGGGATTTCGGGCAGTGCATAAGGGCTTTCAAGCATTGTAGGCCGGTTGTCTCTGTGGATGGCACATTCTTGACCGGTCAATTTAGGGGCACTATTTTGATTGTTGTAGCTCATGATGCAAACGACCGTTTGCTCCCATTGGCCTTTGCTTTGGTCACGGCGGAGAACAACGACAATTAGGAGTGGTTCATGGGGCTATTGAGAACCATGGTCTTCGAGCCTCAAAGAGAAGTTTGTATCATCTCGGACCGGCACCAGGGCATACTCAACGCGGTGGAGATAGATATTCCCGGGCATGCTCCAGTACATCATCGATGGTGTATGAGGCATTTTGTGTCCAACTTCTATAGGGCATGTGGTAATAAGGAGTTGTCCGATGATCTAAAAGATTGTTGTCTTGCTTTCACCGAGGGGCATTTCGCGAGATTGTACAACCGATTTCTCACGTTACAACATCAGCTGGGGGTAAAGAGTTCTTGCATAGGCATGAGGCACTTACACACAAGTGGGCTAGAGCATTTGATCCGGACGGTCGGAGGTATGGTGACATGACAAGCAACATGGCAGAGTGTTTCAACAATGTGCTCAAGGGTGTGTGTGCGTTGCCCGTGACAGCAATCGTGCAATATACATTTGACAAGTTGAATGAGTATTTCATGAAATACAGTGAGGAAACAGATGATCAGATTGAACGGAGGAACAAGGATAACAAGAAGTATAACTATCCACCCGAAGTTGACAAGTGGATGTTGTACCAGTCTAGAAAAGCGGAATCTAGTACGGCTCAGTGACCAAAATGAGTGGACTTACCAAGTCAACGAGCCAGGAGGCACTACGTTAGGTGGTGTGCAAAGTGGAGGGCGGGCGCGCAAAGTTTTACTTAAGCAATGTTTGTGCTCATGCCAGAGGCCTCAGTTGCTTCACCTCCCATGCTCCCACTTGCGGACGGCGTCACTCGCTCGGAAAGTGGGATACACCGATCCCGTGAGGTTGTCTGAGTACTCTATCGAGGCTACAAGGGATACATGGGCTCAGCAATTTGAGCCTTATTTCGACCAATCGCAATGGCCTGAATACCATGGCATTCAAATGTGGCCTGATCCAGCATTGAAAGTGACGAAACGGGGAAGACGGAAGACAAAGCGTTTCCGAAATGACATGGACGCATAGGGTGGGGGAGGCCTTAGAGAATGGGGCAACCAACATTTTCAAGAGCCTCGTGCGAGTGGCCGTTGTGGAGATTGCAATGAAGTTGGGCACAACACAAGAGGTTGTAGCCAAAACAAGAGATCCAAGGGCAATGATGGAAGCACTAGTCGTGGAGGAAGGGGAGGTGGTGGTAGAGGCAGTGGGGGTGGGGGTGGAGGTGATGGGGGAGGTGGTGGTGGGGTTGTGGGTGGTGGTGATGGGGGAGGTGGTGGTGGGGGTGTGGGTGGTGGTGGTGGTAGTGGTGGTAGCCGTGGTGGTGGTGGTGGTAGCACAAGTGGATATGGGGGTACACGAGTTCGAATGTTTGACGAGCTTAGAGGGGGTAGCGGTTCGAGGCGTAGAGGTGGTAGCCGTAGATGATTGGTACGACTACAAATTATTTGGTTGTTCTCTTTTATTTATTATATTGTTTATTTGATCATGCTAATATCAATTGTGCTTCATTTTGTAGGGTATGGGGTCCGATGATTGGATGTCGAGGCCGTGGGCATGGAGGGTGGCGTCTACCAAGCCCGAGGAGGAGGCACCAAAGTGTTTTTGTCAAGACATTTGCAAGGTCAAAGAGTCAGATGATTGGGATGAGACAAGAGGACGACGGTTTTGGTTGTGTCCCAACTATTGTAGGGACAATGAAGAACCCAAGTCTGCTTATGATCATCCCAAGGTATGTCTCCTCTTACGCATGCAAATTTAAATATATTTGTGTACTAATATCTAATGCCCCTTGTCTCTTTTGTAGTCACCGCCGCCCCTTTGTGTCTTTATCAAATGGATAGACTTGGTCCAAGATAGGTACTTCAAGAACGAGGTCGAATGGGCGCGAGAGACTGCAGAACGGCGCATGAGGGAGAGGAAAAAAGGATGAGGAGAGGGAGGAGAGGTTGAGGTTGAAGAAGGAGAAGGAACGTAAGGAGAAAGCAAAGAAGAAGCGTGAAGAGGCCAAGGCTCGTGAGGCCGAGAGGGAAAAGAAACATGCAATAGCTCGCCGTGCCATGGAGGATGAAGCATCGGGAAAACGCCGGGACAAGTACCCGCGTTGGACTCAATAGAGCCTCCAACATCGTTGTCTCCTATCTCGTAGGCTTTGTTATGAACCATGTAATATTGTGAACCATTTGATACTCTTTGAACCTTGTAATGTGCTCCTATCGATGGGTTTATTTTGAACCTTCCAAATATTGTTTGTGTTTGCTGGAGCTAGCAACTGGCATGGTACTGTTATTTTTTCTCAATATTATTTGTGTTGGCTAGAGCTTGAGAAGAAGGCAGAATGACTAAGACTGGGAGGGTAGCGCCGCGGGGCTTGGAGCTACCATGCATACGGTAGCGCCAAGGGGCATGGCGCTACCCAAGTTAAAAAAAGTTCCAGAGAGCCTGTTCTCCATACCAACGCGAGGGCGTCGAAAACGACTAAGTCTGGGAGGGTAGCGCCCAGGGCTTGGAGCTACCGTGCATAGGGTAGCGCCAAGGGGCATGGCGCTACCCAAGTTAAAAAAAAGTTCCAGAGAGCCTGTTTTCCATACCAACGCGAGGGCGTCGAAAACAACTAAGTCTGGGAGGGTAGCGCCGCAGGGCTTGGAGCTACCGTGCATAGGGTAGCGCCAAGGGTCATGGCGCTACCCAAGTTAAAAAAAGTTCCAGAGAGCCTGTTTTCCATACCAACGCGAGGGCGTCGAAAACGACTAAGTCTGGGAGGGTAGCGCCGTATGGCTTGGAGCTACCGTGCATAGGGTAGCGCCACGGGTCATGGCGCTACCCAAGTTTAAAAAAGTTCCAGAGAGCCTGTTTTCCATACCAACGCGAGGGCGTCGAAAACGACTAAGTCTGGGAGGATAGCGACGTATGGCTTGGAGCTACCGTGCATAGGGTAGCGCCACGGGTCATGGCGCTACCCAAGTTAAAAAAAGTTCCAGAGAGCCTGTTTTCCATACCAACGCGAGGGCGTCGAAAACGACTAAGTCTGGGATGGTAGCGCCGTATGGCTTGGAGCTACCGTGCATACGGTAGCGCCACGGGGCATGGCGCTACCCTCCTGAGAACAACAGATTTTGCTTTCAATCAACAGCCTTCCTGGAGACAAATATATAACACAAATATACATAAGGACATAAATAAGAAAAGTTACAGGACATAAGTTTTAACAACACAAGTGCGTAGCCATATCAACTTCAGGAGGATACAAGTTATAAGAACACAACAAAACACTACATAGCGCACGCATAACAACATAAGTGCGTCACCATACAGAAATCCACTAGTGCATGATCAAGAAGTGCAAGTAGAACACCACATCTACTTCCTTCCCCTCCTCCTCCTAGGACCTAGCACAGGCTGATCCTCATCTCCATCGTTCCTCAACCTCCTCAATGCCGAGTTGGGGATCGGCGCGTTCGACGCATTCTTCATTCTAGGCTCCTCCTCTCCGGCTCGATGTTATCCTCAAATGGCACGTTAGTGGCAATCTTCATAACTGGTCTCCTCCTTGGAGGAAGCTTCTGCGGTCTCGGGGGTGGCTCGTGCTCTGACTCGGTCTCGACGAGTTCTATCTCCTACGATTCAGCTGTCGGCGGATCGGACTCCTCCGACTCAGCTCTATGCGGCTCCGACTCCTCTGACTCAATCTCTTTGCCCTTGGCTTGCTGAGCCCACTGGCTAGGTGTGAATCGGATGAACTCGCGCCTCGACCGTAGGTTAAACGACCGCCTCTGGCTGACCTGAAACTCGTCCAAGGTCATGTCGTCGGGAATCTAAAACAACACAATGGATGCGGTTAGAAAGTGAAGATACGACTTTGGTGTATGGACGAAGCTAGAAAAAATATGTACCTCGTCATATTGTGGATTGGAGCTAGAGGCACCACCATGACAAAGAGGTGTGGAGCACGACGTCGGCTCTGTGGCCACGGTTTCATCGGTGGTACGACAACCAAGCAGTAGAGCTATTGAGCGTAGCCGTTGGGCGCTTCTCTGTGACATTATGGATGCAACATAGGTCTAAGAAAAACATTCATATAACTACTTTACTAGGATGCACAATATCGACTTACCTTCGCAAACTCTCTAACGACACTGTCGCCCTTCTTGGTCCGAGGATAAGCGGCTGCTTCCTCGGCCTCATCGGCTTGCTGCGAGATCTCCTTGCGCTATAACAATATAGAAATATGTCAACACACAATTTATATTTATGACAACGCGAGGTACAAGAGAATCGTATTACCATGAAGTTGATTAATGGAGCAAACTTGGTATGTGTGCCATCTCTCACAAGCTTGTTGTAACGAAGCGTCCGGAAATTTGCATCGGTGGGCGGGTCCTCAAGTATGGCAGAATCAAAAGCCGGCGCGCATAGCTCGACACGACTGTTTGAAAGGAACCAAGCTAGATAGTTGTCGAAAGCACCTTGGTCATATTGACGGTAATGTGAGAGGGTTTTCGGATGCACCTTCGCCGCCGCCAACACCTGATGCCACTTAGCAACGTAGTCCTCGTGATGCACGTCCCACTTGAATACCTTCTTCTATCTTTTGCGCTCCAACCTGCAAATTAAAGTTCAATTGTACCATCAACAACAACCAAGTTCAATATGAATAGAACGACCGAGCGTGGTGAACAATGATCTCACTCGTGGAGCGCTAAGCCCGTGTTCACCCACTCCGGCGGTGTACTCTGAAATAGCCCAAATTGGGTCATCACTCGTTGCGGCAAGTGAAACTCGACCGCCCACAAGCATATGAGCGGCGTCTCCATCAACCAAAGATGTTGTTCCGCCATGCATATAGGGTTGAGCTCGAATTCACCCGTGTCTCCCAACCTATGGCCACGACCATATGGATCCCATACCACCTACAACATAATAGTGGGCTCATTTCACATGGTGCAATATAGACAAAATAAGAGTTAACGAAAAAAAGACATCCATTACCTGCTCGGTCGTTAGCGCGTCGAACTCGTTTGTGTACCTCTCGTACTCCTTTTCACCGTCGCCATAGAACGGGGGAATCACGTCCCACTTGTACGCCCAAGTTGGCAGACGGTGCACGTCGCCGCCATTATCCCAAGGCAGCCAATGCCCGGGGGTCGGCCGTCCAACGGAGAAGCGCTCCCACATCCAGACAGAAAGCAGGACTAACGGGCCACCTATCCCAGACTGACCTTCTCCCCGACGGCAGGCATCGTCTAGCTGCAAGTGTAGGGTAAGCATTGTGATAAGTAATGACTTCATGAGATGTTAGATGCAAAAACAAACCCAATTTGTTACCTGACGGTACAAGTATGCAAAAGCCGCAGAACCCCAACTCCAGTTTGTATCCCAACCGCTTAACGCCTTGAGCCACATCCACGGACACGTCCTGCCGCTACCATCCGCAAACAAGGCCTGTGAGATCACGTACCACACGTACGCACGGGCGTACATCTGAACCACAATGTCATCCGCATCGGCAGGCGGTGGTGTACCAAAGGTTGCACTGACCCAATGAAAGGACGCTCCAGAGGGCATTCTATTCTTTTTCGGGTTTGGATGCGGTTCAGGAGACCTCCCAATAAGACCTTCCATATTAGCTCTCCAACCATCTGAACTTGTGCTAAAACACAACGGCCTTCCATCGATAGGGAGCCCTAGGATCATCGCCGTGTCATGGAGAGTGACGGTCATCTCACCCGTGCGGAGGTGAAAAGTGTGCGTCTCCGGCCTCCATCGATCAACGAGGGCGGTGATAGCAGAAGGGTTCAAGTTCACCGTTGACCGGGTGACAAGGTGGATGAAGGGCAGTAGACGCAGCCTGTGGATGTACGGGGTATACCTCTCGTCGTATTGCATCTTCTCGGGGTCTGATACCTGATGAGACCGAAGACGAAGAGGTTTAAAAACCTACAAAAGTTAAACACAAGTTAAATACATAGAATCCATCTCAATAATATTTTACAAGTTATGACACAAAAAGTATTACCTTACTCCCTTCCGCAATGAACCGTGCACGATGCACTCGGTCATATGCCTCATTAAGTAATTCCATCCTACGCATTTACATATAAAGATACACAAGTAAGATGTAGCCCATATTTGTAGAAATCTGAAATTTAGCATGTTAGCAACTACACAAATCGGAGGAGTATTAATCTACACAATCGGAGGAGCATTGAACTATACATTTGCTAAAAGAGAAACTATAATAGATAGCTTAGTTCAAAATAGGTGTAGTATTCATCTACAAACCGGAGGAGTATTCCACAAATCAATTATTAATATATCTAAAAAATAGCACTACCACCTACACTTATTGGCAAACGATTTCACCCCAACAAAACTCACAAGATTTCACCTAGACTAGCCCTAATTTCGAATCTAGCAAGAACTAGGGTTTCACCTACACTAGCAAAAATCCAGCATTAACTAGGGTTTCTATGGAAGAAATTCAGGGGGGGAGGAGGAGAATACCTAGGGGAACGAGTTGGAGATGGATTCCTCACAGTTTTGCTTCGGTTCCGGCCGGATTTGTTGAAGATTTAGAAGAGAGGAGAGAGGAACCGCTCGGGCGCCATGGGGAACAGAGAAGAAACGGGTCGGTTGAGACTGGAGAGACTTTGCCGCGCTCGGGCGCCGGGCGCAGCGCTTAAGTCATGGAGGGTAGCGCCACGGCGTGTGGCGCTACCTCTGAAGGGTAGCTCCGCGGGACTCGGCGTTGCGCGTCCACCTCGCGGGGCCCGCCGTGCCACGCTGGCATGAGGGTAGCGCCGGAGCCTATGGCGCTACCACAGAGAGGGTAGCGCCGCTGGTTGGGCGCTACCAAAAAGGGTTAGATTTTGAAATAGTTTTAAAAAGGGGTTAGTTTTGGCTGAAATTTGTCCAAAGGGTTATTTTTGTGAAATTTCACGAGCCATAGCGCCACCGGCACCTTGATGTTGTTCGCCACCCACACGTTCAGTAGCTGATGACCGTCGTCTGACACCAGGATGTTGTGGCGGAGGTGGTGCCGCGCCTCGTCAACCATCATCAGAGTCGGTGGCGCTGGCGCGGGGAGGAGCTGGCCTCTTCGGGCGCATACGATGACAGAGGGTACGCCAGAGATAGTGGCGCTTGGGTTGAGGTGGCTTGCTAGAGGCGGCACACGAGGAAGCGCTGCTGCTCGCCCAACATCTCGCAGCGCTAGGCCTCCCCCATCTGCCGCTCGTAGTGCACAAGGCAGTGTTGCTCCAGACGCTCGCGGCGCCATGCCTCGCCCATCTGCCTCTCCTCATGCAAGAGGCGGCGTGCTCCAGATGCTCTCGTCATTGCTCCTCGGTCAGGCTGCGGTCCCGGTGAGCCACACGGTCCGCGGCCAGTAACGCATAACAGCATAAGGTGCCAAAGAAAAGGAGCCGTGCTCCAGATGCTTGCGCCATATCTCCTATGAAGTACTCCATAAAATTTAAGTCCTTCATGATTACAAAGATTTATGATACAAATTTTAATATACTTAATAAAAATGTATGCAAGAAATCTTAATAATCATGTACAAAATATTCAAAATCATGGCAAAATAGAAACAATTGGACATGACAAGCCCCACACTCTATTCTCACTCTCTCGTGCAGTCCACTCTCCCCATTCTTCAATCTTTCTCCAGGCTCTCATTTAGCTTCCACCGTCCATGTCTCTCTCCCCCTGGCGGAGGCAGGATTGCTAGATTTTGGCTATTAGGGGGGGCTGGTTAGCCTAAATCTCCTAATTTAAACACTGTTCATAATTTTTTTAGGAACAAATCGTTTGTGTTAGGGGGGCCAGGGGCCCCTGCTGGTCCCCCTGTCTCCGCCACTGCCGATCCCCATTCATCTGAGGGCCAGCTCTCCAGATTACGCTTCCATTCCCCTACTCTTCTCCACCGCCCCTCTTCAAATTTGGTCGCTGAAGAGCCCGATGAGGCACTCGAGCTCGGCATCCTCGTGGGCGTCGATTCCGCCACGCGCTCCGTCGGGCAGCCACCGCATAACCCCCGTGTTAGGTCCCGCCTCGGATCTGCTCTCTCAACATGATGAACTCTCACAGAATAGAATAGGAACTTGAACACAACAACACAAGAATCGGGAAATTGCTTAGTAAGATACCCAGAATTAGGGTTCTGGTGTATAACAAAGTATATTTGCTTAGAGTTTGCTCTTGGCAATAATGGAGAGAATTGAGATTGGTAGCTAGGTGCAGCTGGTCTTATACCCACATGACAATACGACAAGGTAAAAGCAGGAAGACGGTAAACAGTAACTCTTCCCAAGTAGGAGAACTGGGTGAAACTTTATTTTTTTGCATATGGACCGTCCAGTCGAAGAGGAGACGACCGTTGGATAACTGAACTTCTTCGTCAGGTTAGGAGAGCCTGACACGTTCCCCGCGCTGTCGGGCGTCGTGCACAGGGGAACCACTGCCACCGCCGCGTGCTGCCGGGTTGTGGCCGCCCTCGAGTGGCTGGGGCCGGACGTGGTCGTCTTGGTGGCGGGCCTCCTGGCAAGGTACAGACTCGACATGGTGGTGCTCTGTTCTGGCTCTTCAACACATACAGGCATTGGATCATAACTTGTTGCCCACTAATCATCCAAAGCAAGATAACTCAACTGAGAAATTTTCTAACAGATGTGAAATTGCCATAGTAGTAAACGTGTAAAAGAACTCAACAATATCTCTGCGGAAGAACCAAGAAATTCCTGTGGCGTCTGGACCTCAGACCATATGAAAATGTCAGACTAACTTTCTGATGTACAGCACACCCACCAGAGGTCTTTTCTTTCAGGATGTAGTTTGTACCTATTAATTGTTCTGAAACCAAGATTGATATTTCTGACTGAAAATAAACTGTCCCCGACCTCATTATGTCTGCACCTCTTTTATGAATCTTGTGTGTTACCAGCTCCGTCTTAATGATAATTCTCATATTCTTACTCCATGCACATTATCTTTTTTTGCAATTTACTGTACCGTTTTGCTAAATCTGCCTGAATGTGTACTTGTGTGTATATATGGATGAAACTAGGAGGAGCTTCATGAACATTATCTATCATATCCTAGGATGACAAAAATGTTGTAGCGGAAACTGGGAGCAAAACTGCGAAAACAATTTAACAGAAGAGGAGATGTTGGGAAAGGGCATGCCAGCCATTGGCAGAGGGCGGGTGCGGGTGGGATATGTGATGGCAACGAGTGACCGTTGCAGTTGGGCTTCCTAACAGAATTTGACGCTTATCCCAACAAGCAATTGTTTCAGCTGTATTACTCACGATCACAACCGTCAAATTATGATAGTAGAAATAGGATAAAAATAAATTATAATATTACGCACGTTTACTAGTATCTGAAAGAAGATTCGGAATTGCTAAAATTAGCAGATTTTACAATTTTAAAGTTGGCTCACGTTTAATTTGGCACATGAAGTCATATCTCAAGAGCTTAATGAAGCTTTTTTTGCATACATTAAGACAATCCCACCATTACTGTTATATTCAGAAGATGGTTATGCTGATATTTAGATGGTTTGATCAGAACATATTGGAATCACAGGATTTATGTGTACTTGTATACTTTCTTATATAAATTTATAGGGAAATAGCCAGCTACCATGGTGGGTAGCTATGCACCCTTCCTCATCCGTTGGATCTTCCCATTTAGATATTGAGAGCATGTAGATATACGAATGAAGGTTAACTACGAAATGACGGCGTGCCCACCGGTGTTTTCTTTTTCCTGAACCGGTGTTTCCTTTTGAATATGCTGTAGGCGGAGGATATTGTCCTGGATCCACCCCACCACTCCAATCCTCACGGTTCCAACAGATCACCAGGCACCACGCAACCTCCCCGTCCCCATCCTCGATTTCTTCCACCACCACCACCACAACCCCGTCCCGATATCTTCAACCGCGGCGGCGGCCCAACGCCCATTCCCTCCCCCGAGATTCCTACACCGGCGACCAAAAGCTGCTAACGGCCGCCGCCGCGCCGGAGTTCCTTGGCGCCATACGGGTCAGCCGCCTGCCGCCTTCCTCGCCAGATTTGGTCCTGCGCCTCCTCTGTGATGTGTGGTGGACGTGGGATCCTCCGACAGCGTGAGTTGGAGGTGGGGCACCAGACGCCGCCCCTTCCCCGACCGGGTGAGCGTGTTTTCGTGCAGATGGGCGCGGCCACGGGCGCTGGAGGAGAAAAGGCCCCAGACGGCTAGAAGAATGAGAAGGGTGGGAGCGGAAGGACGACAATCGCAAGTTGAAGAAGGCCGTGGTCACCGTCGTGCTCAAGGTGGACATGGCTGCGACAGCTGGACGGCCCGCACCAACGCCTCCGGCCGACGCTTCCCAGGTACAAATACCGTCCTCTCTCGACCGCCCGCGTGCGCGTTGGTTGTTCATGTGCGCCTTCAGAAACGGAGGGGCCGCGGATCTTGGAGGATCTAGTGGTGCGCCTTTGGCTCTCTCCTCCCGCATCTCCTCCAGCTCGGCGAGCTTCTCGTTTGCCCTCTCCTTGC
The DNA here is from genome assembly GCA_026929855.1 of Poa annua. Lineage (NCBI taxonomy): Eukaryota > Viridiplantae > Streptophyta > Magnoliopsida > Poales > Poaceae > Poa > Poa annua. The sequence goes on along the minus strand of CM049428.1, from coordinate 114,703,396 downwards.
CCCGCTCCAGTGCAGAGGAGGCGAGCTGGAGGCAACACGACGTCGGAGATCGAAGTAGGAGGCGGCTGGACACCACAGGGATGAGAGGTGGAGGCGGCCGGCAGCGGTCGGGCAGGGCAGCATCCGGGAAGGGAGAAGCGGCCGGACTGGGAGAGCGGCCTCGTTGCCAGTAACCTTCCCGTGCGAGCTCCTGATTTTCTTGGACGCTCCGTCCTCCTTTCAGGTGCTCATCTGGAACCGCTCCCCCTCTCTCTGAACCACCGGTAGAAACAATTAGAGCATCCGCTGCTTACTAGCCGACGCTAGGATTGGAATCCCGGCCGAACCGGCAGTTACGGCATGGAATCCTGGCGTCCGTCCGGCATCGACGCAAGCTTTTGCGTCCAACGCTTAAGCATTTTCTTTTCACGGAACACAGCAACGATGCAGCTTCATCTTGTGACAACGAACACTTGGCTACCTATTTTACCACAGTTGATTTATTTTAAATCCTGAAGCGTCTAACTAAGCACCGCTGCATTGTGGATGCTCTTAGACACGAGTAGGAACTATGAACCATATCCTTATTGTCAGTTATTTCGTTTATTCGATTTGTTTCCAGAGACAAAATCATTTTGTGTGGCTCTTATACTAGATTGGGATGGTTTGTTCTTTTTCCAGGTGAGAAGAAAGCAGATGACTGCGACATGCAGAACGACGGCGCGCGACCATACACTGGATCTGCGAAGTTTGGCCTGAGGACATGCGTGGCCGTGGAGGGCAGACACAGTCATGGCGGCCATCAGATTTGGGCTGCCTCGCCCTCTGCGGCACCGGTGGCCCGATGCCTCGGATCTGGCCAGCGGAGGAGGAGGTTTATTTTTGTTGTGAATGAATTTCTCTCTATAGATTCTTGGATTATTGGATGATTTTTTCCTGTTCATCTTCTATATGCGATTTTTTTGCTTATTTTCTTCGATCCAAAGCACCGGGTACCAAGTGTAATCAGTTTCATTAATTTGTCGATCCGAAATGGAGTAATGTATGAGTACTGTGAGTTATTTCCGTAATTTTCTCTCTCCAGATCTTCAATTTTCTTCTTGTTTTCTAGAAAATTTTGCTTCATGATTTGGTGCACAAATTTGTTAATGCACATGGGCCACTTATTAATACATATGGAAAATCTTGTTTATATGAAAAAATCAAAAAAGTTCTCCGGATGTTTTTGTTAATCCTTATAGTTTTCCTTTGTGCCAGTTCGTCCACAATCTTGTTACTGTATGATCCACAATTTGCCTTTTTTGTGCTAAAATCCATGAATCTGAGATTCTGTGTAATGCATGGATTCAAATAGATTCCTGTTGGTGCTCCCTAAAAGATTAGGAAATTTGGATCATTTTTTTGTTATTAAAGGCTAAAATTTTCCAAAATGGATGTATTTGTGAGAAACTATTGTAATATAATTACCTTTAATTAACTGTAATGTTGATAGGAATTTATTTCCTAGTACATTATAGAAATTGGTTTCTTGCTACATGGACATGTACGTTTTCTGATGCAAAATGCTTGTTAATGCCTGATCCGTTTTTCTTAATCAAAAAATTATTGTAGTACCATTCCATTTTCTAATATGAAAAATTATTAATGGATGATCCATGGTATAAAAATATTTTGAACATCCTTCCTTGAACTGCACGGGTGCGCACTTTGCTAATAGGCAACCAACTTTTTATTTGTTATTTTTATTTGTAGTGGGAGAGACAACGTACACGTTTGCATGTAACGGCTAGTAGTCAGTTATACAAACACTATCTACGATGGCCCACTGCAACATGATTGGATACTCTCTATATCTAACGGCTAGCAAGGCATGCGTAGCTATCCATCATGGCAGCAAATCCACGTTGTAAATTTATATACTAACCTGGTTATGGTAGATGGATGGCGGCAGTTTATATAATTGCTACACATGTAGCGGCGGCAGCCTCATATTTGGCATCGACATATAGGTGTTAAAGCAGCGGTTGACATTGAGCCACGTGATGATGGTGATGAGCAGCGCATCCGCGGACGGCAAGCGGGCATGGCAGAATTTGGCGGCAGAAGGTAACCCGCCTCGACGGTTGATTAATGCCGTGGAGCAAGCTAAGACAAAAAAAAAGGCGATGCAGAAGTTTCATCGAGATTTTAGGAAGTGTTGTTTGCAAAGGGGCATGTGGCTTTGTTTTTTTTTGGTTTGAGATGAGATGAGATTGATGCGAAGGTGGGGGGTCGCTGGAAGGAAATTTTCTGCTGGACAGGATAAATCTGGGACGGTTTTGATTAAACGGGACTGTGTTGTTGGATCCGTTTTGGTGCACACGATCCGACGCCGTGGCTATCACCCCTTTAGTTTCGGTTCAATTTTAAATCCGGGCTAAAGGGGTGAACCAAAGGCTCGTTTTCCACTAGTGATGGTCCTAGTTGACCTGTGTACAATTGGCTTGGCTTGGGTGGGTGTAGCAAACAGCACACACATCGGCGTTTCAAACCTAAGACTAGCTGGTGCATGCACGTGCCATGCACCTACCTAGCTAACACTTGCTATTAGGTATGGTAACACTTGCTATTAGGTATGGTGCTCTCCCGTGCAGTGTATGCAATTGCTCTGTCATATATAGTCAGCGAAGCCAAATCATCAGTTGCCAACCAGCACTGAAATCTATAGGGCAAACAAGATCACAGCAGCAGCTCTTGAGAGAAGAATGGAGGAGGTGAAGAGAGAGACGAACGGAGAAACGGTGAGCGGGGACAAAGGGCCGGTGGTGGTGACCGGAGCGTCGGGTTTCGTCGGGTCATGGCTCGTCATGAAGCTCCTGCAGGCCGGGTACACCGTCCGGGCCACCGTGAGGGACACCGGTGAGCGCCCTCTGCCTCTTCGTCCCTCCGTCCCGCGCACAACTATCAGTATACGTAGTTTCAACCAAATTTATTTGCTTTTGTTTTTTTTTTTCGTTTCAGGGAACGTCGATAAGACGAAGCCATTGCTGGAGCTTCCCGGAGCCAAGGAGCGGCTGTCCCTTTGGAGAGCCGACCTGAGCGAGGAAGGCAGTTTCGACAAGGCCATCGCGGGATGCACCGGCGTCTTCCACGTCGCCACGCCCATGGACTTCGACTCCAAAGACCCCGAGGTAACTAAGTAGAATCGTCGATCATCCATGCTGACTGTAACAAACAAAAGCTTTCATCACTAAATTCACACGTACGGACCCGAAAAATGAACGCTACTTCTGCAGAACGAAGTGATCAAGCCCACGGTGGAAGGGATGCTGAGCATCATGAGAGCGTGCAAGGAGGCTGGCACCGTCAAACGCGTCGTCTTCACCTCCTCCGCCGGCACCGTCAACATCGAGGAGAAGCAGAGGCCAACCTACGACCAGGACAACTGGAGCGACATCGACTTCTGCCGCCGCGTCAAGATGACAGGATGGGTCAGGCTTCTGCTTGTATACTCCTTAGCTACTTCTGAATGTGATTGCTGCTGCAGAGAAAGTGCGATATTAACATTGCTCGTTTCTGTGAAACTATCCGATGGACAGATGTACTTCGTGTCCAAGGTCCTGGCAGAGAAGGCCGCCATGGAGTACGCCAGGGAGAACGGCCTGGACTTCATCAGCATCATCCCCACGCTCGTCGTCGGCCCCTTCATCAGCGTCGGCATGCCGCCCAGCCTTGTCACCGCCCTGGCACTCATCACAGGTACTAGGAAACAAAAAAAATCCCTAATATACAGCCGCTGCATGCAGAACAGCAACATCGTCAGCGGGTCTGATGGAGAGAAAACGTTCCGTTGGCAGGGAACGAAGCCCACTACTCGATCCTGAAGCAAGTGCAGCTGGTTCACCTGGACGACCTCTGCGACGCCATGACGTACCTCTTCGAGCACCCGGACGCCAACGGCCGCTATATCTGCTCCTCCCATGACGCCACCATCCACGGCCTCGCCAGGATGCTCCGGGAAAGGTTCCCAGAGTACGAAATCCCACACAAGCTGGCAGGAATCGACGAGGACCTACCGCCGATTCACTTCTCGTCCAAGAAGCTGCTCAGCCAAGGGTTCAGGTTCAGGTACACCGCCGAGGACATGTTCGACGCTGCAGTCCGGACGTGCAGGGAGAAGGGCCTGATTCCACTTGAAGCGGACGGTGGAGACGGACCACCGAGCGAACCGGGCAAGCTGGGAGCTCTTCTTGTGACAGAAGGTCAGGCGATTGGTGCCGAAACTTAAGCGCTCTTGCATGTATGCTAGGCTCGCTACATGAGACACATGGTGGAGCGCTGCTTATTTGTGACTTCTGATCCTATTTCGGTTAAGAAATTGCAGTAAGACAACCCTGTAACTGGTGGTATGTTATGAGCTGATTATGGAGTGCAGATAAACTTTATGTCAAAATAGAGAACAAATGATGCTCTATTATTGAATTGGTAAAATAATGTCCTCTCGAACCCCATATTTACATCGATATAATTAAAGATCACTGATATGGCTAGATCGATATTACAGTACCTAATTCCCTGTTCCCTCGGAAATAAAAGAACACTCTTTGTAACTTTCAGCTAGCTGATTTTACAATTGGCCATCAGACAGATCGTGGCCCGTCCATCTCTGTCTCGTCGTGGATCTTGGAGAGCTCTCTCATTCACCTTTTGTTTTTTTACGACGCCGGTTTTTATCAGTGATTCTGCGAACCGGTTTCTCTTCTTTTTTTGTGCCGCGTGAGGAGTGAGGACGCCCGTCGTCTTCATTTGTCTCTCATTCCATAGATAGATCTAGGAGAGGCGAGACGCAGGAATCCTAGGCCCCGGCGGCGGTCGTGATCTCTGCGGCGCGGCACGTCCGCGGTTACCGGATAAGCTGGTGGGACGATCGTGTGAAGAGATCTGGGCTGCGTGAGGCGTGTGACGAGGAGGTGGAGCTCCAGCTCGATGAGGGCTGATGTGTTGTCGGTGGTGTGATTGCTGCTCAGCTAAGTCTGCCTCGCCTACGCCCTCGGCTCCGGCCGTTGCAAGAAGGTCACAATCCCATTCTCTACAACCACAAGGTCACCGCTCTTTGTCGTTCACGGTGTGGTAGCTCACGCTCTGTGATCTGGCCTTGTTTGCTCACCACAATATGTGATTTTGTGATAACTTAGCTCTGAAGAATCTAAATGTAAACTACACTGGTAGCTGAAGAATTTGTTTATGTTCATGTTTGATAATTTCTTTAGTTTGGTTTGGATTCCAGATAGTACTCTCATGTGTAGATTAAATGTTTTGATATCCTGGTGATACATTTTCTTGTACTCCCTCCGATCCATATTACTGGGCATAGCTTTGTCTAAATTCATATGTATCTAGTTAAGTATTTAGACTAGATACATGTGTATCTAGACAAATTTGTGCCCACTAATATGGATCGGAGGAAGTAGGAACGATGCAATAAAATAGTTTGATAGTGTCCATGTGACTATGTGAGGTGTTTAAGTGTATACACATAAGAATTCTATGCTAGAACAATTTTTTAGTGTTCTGTTTGATTGCAAGATCAATTTCTTATCAAGTACATGTGTGTAAGTGATATTTTACTATTTTCTTCGTAGTTTTATGCTTTTTCACTGTTTCGCAAGTTCTTGATGATTGAAGATCGATTTCCTGAGATATACATACTGCAAACATGTTTAAGTGATGTTTTAATTGTATGGACGTGTTCTTTAGTTTTCTTAGTAATTACAAGATCATTTAGATATGTAGACTGTAATCTAGATCTAACATATGTTTGGAATGTTGATTTCTAGTGTTTTTAATGTGCTGAACTGAACTAAAGATGTGTCTCTGGACAAAGCACAACGGCTGTCCAGATCTACTTAGTATTACTTGCAGGAGCATAATTATTTCTTCTCTCTTTCTCTCTTACCACTAGTCTGATAAGAACATATCTGCTATGGGAAAATGCGCCTTTTACTGATGCCCCTGTTCATCATCGTGTCGCCGGCCAGTGTTTGTTCTGACGTGGTAGGAAGCGCGGCCACCTTGTCTCAGTGTGTGGAGTTCTCCCCATGGATCCTAGGAAGTCTTTCCGGTAGCTCTACTGCCCCCAAGCATCGACCCCTCTAATCGACGAGCTGCGTGGATCTGGTAAGTCTCCTTCTATTTCTAATGCTTTGCTTTTGTATATCTTTCTGTGTTTCCATTGTTCTTTTCCCTCTCAATGTGAATTGGATTAGATGGCTGATGATGCGATGGTGCTGTGGTGTACTGCCTTTGCTGTTTCGCGTAGCAGTAATTGTGTTACTAGATCGGTGGTAGTATTGTAAAGTTGTGCATTAGTTCTGTTGTGTATCAGTGGCTGATTGATGAGGCGATAAGTGATCAGTATGGTTGTTTGTATAAATATGGAACATTTATCATTGTTGTTGCACCCATGGGGTTTTGCAAGTTTGAGGTAATTCCCTGCCCCTGTGGTGAGATGAAATGTGGTCAGTGTGTCCTCCGCGATGATTTCCTGGGAATTATGTGTCAGTTGATGATTTGGAGCCGAAGTTGGGGTATCCAATTAGCTTTTCAGCACTCAATTTCTCAGTCTCTTCGTGTAATTTGCTCATTCGTCCTATTTTTTCATTCTGTCTACTTATTCTTTCTTTAGTTATCAATTTGCTTCTCAATCTCAATTTCGCAATCTCTCGGGGTAATTTTCTCAGTCTCTCATTCTTCTTCATTTTCTCAGTCTCATTTTTTTATTTCTTCAGCTTCATTCGCTTAGCATCATTCATCATTTCTCAGTTTTCTTGTAATTCTTCATTTAGTGCCTTCTAATTCTCATTCAGTCATTCTATAGATGCTGACAAGTTTTCATTTAATGTTGTTGTCAATCCTCAGTTTCTTTAGTGTCTCAGTCATTTAATAGTCTCATTCTTCAGTCTTACTTAGTCTCGTAGTTTTGCTCATTATTCTTACTTAGTATCCTTCTTCAGTGTCAGTTTCTCAGTCTTTGAGTGGTCTTCTTCTCGGTTATATTTGCTCATTTTTTATCTTTTCTCAGACTCTCGTCTTCATTTGCTAGTTTAATTTCAGTCTCATTTTCTCAGTCTTCAATTTTCATTTGTTTCTTTAATTTTCTCAATATCTTATTTTTTTCAGTCACTCATTTTCATTTGCTTCTTTAATTTTCTCATCAAATCATTCTATCAGTCCTCAGTTATTTTATTTTTTCAAATTTTTCAATTCTCAGTTATTTCAATCTCATTCTAATTTATTTCAGTGTTCCTCCTTCTTTTAGTTTTCATTTTAATATACTTAGTCTCTCATTTGAAATTGCTCACTCTTCAATCATATTCTTCAATCATTTTAATATACTTAGTCACTCATTTTCATTTGCTTCTTTAATTTTCTCATCAAATCATTCTATCAGTCCTCAGTTATTTTATTTTTTCAAAATTTTCAATTCTCAGTTATTTCAATCTCATTCTAATTTATTTCAGTGTTCCTCCTTCTTTTAGTTTTCATTTTTAATATACTTAGTCTCTCATTTGAAATTGCTCACTCTTCAATCATATTCTTTATTTCTTCACTCCCAATCTCGTTTTTTCATTCGTTCATTTTAATTTGCTCATTCTTTATCCTCTCAGTATATCTTTTTTTAAGCAATCACTATATCTTATTTGTAAAGTCTTTCAGTTCTTCAGTCTTATTCTCAAATCTAAGTCTCTCGTTTTCCATGTTCATTTCATTTCTCATTTTCCTTTGTTTCTATTTTTTTATCCCATTTTCTTGATTTCCTATGTTTCCCGGTCTCTCATTCTCATCAATTCATTCTTCTATAAATTCAGTGGTCTGGTGCTCACAGTACAACTGCCTCTCCACTAGAGCAAAACAGGCCACTGGTCCCGGGCCGTGAGGGCTTTTTGCCCCGGTCACGCGCCCGGGACAGCGTGTTCGGGACAAATAGGCCCCCCTATTTGTCCCGGGCACGCCACGGCCCGGGACCAATAAGGGGGCCACGTGGCTAATCAAGGCAGGCTCTGCCTGCGACTCATTTGTCCCGGTTCGTAATACGAACCGGGACAGTATATATGTTTTTTTTTTGTTTCTTTTATTTTGTTTCCTGTTTTCTATTTTTGTTTCTGTTTTCTATTTATGTTACTGATTCTTTTGTGTTTGTGTTTTTTCATTTATGTTTCATTTCAAACAATATCGAGTTGCATATTATACCTTACTATGTAATATATATCATGAATACACGATTTTTTCCTCGGGATGTAGTCATGAATACTACTAGTACACGAGTTCTCCTAAACAAATATTTACAACCGGAAGATCATGTCTGTACCGGGGACACGGCTAAGTACAAATATTTTTTTACATCACAGAGAAGCATTAGACCCTATTTTTTCCTCGGGATGGTCTTTTTTGGCGGCCGGATTATACTGCATTCTGCGCCTGGCTTTATGACATAGTCAAGCAGAAAGCCCGCAATTTCCTCCGCGATTGGTAGTAGGCGGTCTTTTGCTTCTAGCCTGTTCCGGATCGTCTCAAACTAAAAAGGAGAGATCAACACCAATATATCAACCATTATGAAAATAATTCAATTTGAGAAGTGAACAAGTTTGAATGAATTGTTAACGTACCCTATTCCAGTCTGCACCCTCATTGAAGTGAATTCGGATGAACTCGCAGACATAGAATCCACACAAATTGGTGCCTTGTTGTTGCTTCACGCACTTTATGATAGAATAAGATAAGAAATTAATAAAAAATAATCATAAATATTGAAAAAATGGTATTGTGAGACTGAAATTAAGAATATGTGTATGTGGAACCTAGCTAGTATACATCTTTACCTCTCGCCATTTAAAAGTGAGGTTCTTAGCTATACCGACATCCTTGTGGAAACCGGTGAACTTGTCCCAAACCCTGAAGTTTACGGTATGAAAAATTAGTAAAGAAGTTAACTAATTACTATATATTATTAGAAAAGACGAGGTCGATTTTGATAATTATCGAAATTACCTCTGGAGCATCTGTTTCGTGTCGTCGAACTTTTCTTCAGGTTTCGATAATGGGTCCAAGACATCAACGATTGCCTTTTCAACATCAATCTCCAATAATACCCAGTGAAATCTGCCATATGTTTATATTTGTTAATAACTAAATCATCAATTACATATACTTAATTAACATCGAGTATGTATAAGAAAGTAAACAACTCACTCGAAGTTGAACGGGAAAATTATGGTGCTTTTGTAATGTTGCGCCATCAAATAAGTAAGCAAAAGCTCCTCCGTATCATCTGGGTAATGTAACAAACCATGATGATGAACTCGATTAGGGTCAATGAATCCAATCTTGTGATTGAGTCCCAGCTTTCGAGATTGTATAATTTTCAGCCTGCATAATAGAGTACAAAAGTAATATAGTGATAAGGATAATTACAAGCAATGAAAAATAAGTAGAGCTAGAGAATTACTGACATATATACATAATTTAATTACTTACATGCAAAAGGCACTGATGATAGATTTGTCGAGCGCGTCAAAATTGAATAACTGCCATAATTCGCAATACTCGATTTGAACCTCATCATCACCTGGGCCAAAAAAATCCTTTGGAATTTTCCCATAGAGCCAGTCTCCTTCTTGACTTTTCGTGGTACGCAAGTACCATGCATTGAGTTGGTGCAACCTAGCTGGTAGAGTGCGCACCATTGCAGGGTCGACAAGATCTTGTCCTCTCACATATGTCCGCACCACCTCATGTATGGTGACACTCTCGCCAGCTTGCAATGCCTTCAGCTCTGCCAGAGTTATACCCATATCTCTAGCTTGCTGCGAAAGTACATCATCGATCGGGTTCCGGTTGTAAGGCGCCAATATGAGTGGAGGGGCCGATTGTCCCGCCTGCATTCCGAGCTGTGGAACATCTCTCTTCTGGGTGGCAGCAGATTTTTGTTCTTCCCGCACTCTCTTAGATGTACGCACCAGAACGCGTGTGTAGTCATCGTCCATATTTAGTTCATATTGCGACGAATGCGTAAGAAATTCTATGGCCCACCGTATCGCTTCCGGAGAATAAACCGGAACAGGCAAAGACATCTTTTTTGCCTTCTTTCTCTGGGAAGTCTGGATCTCCTCGACCCATGTCTCGACATCTTTGCGAGAGTTCACAAAGCGGGACTTCCCGGCTGTTTCGCTTTTCTGAGTACTAGTCGACGCAGCGGTGCACTTCCGCTTCTTTTGCGGAGGCGATGGAGTCCGTTGACGCGGCGGAGTACGCTCACGCGGCGGAGTACGCTCATGCGACGGCGGAGATGGACTAGCGCCTTGGTTGTCGTTGTGGGGGGTGTCTGGACTAGCGCATTGGTTGTCGTTGTTGTAGTTATGTGGACTGGCTTGTGGACTGGGAGGGCGATTTAGCTGCATGTGTGGGAACACGATGTATTCTTTTTTCCATAAGCAGGTACTCTTGAGGGCAAATCTCAACTCAACCTCGTCTTCACCCGTAGGGAAGTCCAGCTTAATTCCCTCATATGTCTTGATAACCTCATCAACCCCGACAACAGCATAGCCATCTGGAATAGGGCGACAATGGTAAGTTCCATTTGGGCTAGGCGGTAGGGCAAAGCCATGCGCCACCTTCACGGTTATGTTCAAGCATGGCACATGTAGGTCGCAAAGTTCCCGTTGCACGATATTATCCACGGGGTGACGAGGACCCGGCATATCATTGTGGCGATCGAGCTCCGTCGAAGCCACGCTGCTTCTCCGCATTGATTTTGGATCAGGAGAAGGATTTTCGGGCGTCTCAGATTCGCAGGGCATCCGTCGAGCCTGCGCTGCCTTCAGCTCTGCTATCTCCTTCTCATGCTGCAGTAATTTATTTTCCATCCACTGGGCCCGGTCGGCAATCTCTTTCTTCTTTCTCGATCGGCTTCTATAAGTGCCAACATCTTTGGGAAACCCAAGTATCCACGGTACAGAGCCGACGGTTCCTCTTGTTCGTCCACTGTGTTCAGGATTCTTAAGGGCTCGCGATAGCTCGTCCTTCTCTCTGTTAGGGTGGAACCTGCCTTCCGTGACCTCCTTCCATACCTCTCTGAGAGCTTTAATAGGGTCAGGTCCGTGCTCCTTGGTAAAAAGACAGTCACCTGTTTAAGGGTCTAACTTTCCACCATGCCCATAGAACCAAGCCTTAAGCCGGTCTGGCCAGTCAAATGTCTCGATCTGTATACCTTTAGCCAAAAACTCTTCCTCCATTTTCAGAAACTTAGGCAGGGCCGTTAGGTAGCCACCTGACCCCATGTTATGGTGATATATCTTTTTGTCTGCATTTTTCTTATTTCTCTCTGACATGGCCTTAGCGGCTTCCGATTGCTTGTACGCCTTAAATTCGGGCCACTCATCTTTTATCTTTTCATAGACTCCGACAAATTCTGGAGTTTTACCTTCTTTTATGAACTTGTTAAGCCTTTTCTTCCAGCTGCGGAACAATTCACCCATCTCAATAAAAGTCCAGGCCTTGCATCGATTCTCTATAACCGGCTCCTCTACATCCTCCTCTTCCGGTAAAGTGAAATTCTGCATGAGCTCGTCCCAAAGGAGTTGTTTGTCTGCATTCGATACATAAATAACCCCCTCCTTTGGCACCTTTGGCTTATACCATTCTTGAGCCCTGATGGACAGTCTGTCCCGAACGATGACTCCGCACTGAGCTACAAATTTCCTTGCGTGGTTAGCGGGAGCAATCGGTTTTCCTTTTTCATTGATCTCCTCGATGTGGTACTTCTGTTTCCCTTGGAGCTTTTTGGTCCCGGTCCGTGGCCCGCCTCGTTTCACCGCTGCTTTTTTGCTTGGTCCCGGTTCATGGCCCGCCGACGGCTAAACACAAGAAAAAGTGATATTTAATATATGTATACACACAAATCTTTTCAACGGAGACAAAAACCTGAGGGCATATATCTACCTCGGCGGACGACTTTCCAACAGTAGAGTCGGTGAACTGTCGGTGAGCTGAACTGTCGGTGACGTCTATTCCGTCACCGGACTCGTTCAGAAATTGCCCGGTGAAATCGTCTACGTGTTCCTCTTCTTGTTCATGGTTTCTGCCGGGGTCCAATTCATCACCTTCGCGAATGATGCCGAACATGTCCTCTTCTTCTTGAAGATTTCTACGGGTGTCCATAGTTTCTGCAAGAGATTTAAATCCATTTAAATAATTTTAATAACTCAACATCTAAATAACTTTACCGATATGTCATACAACTAAATAACTTTAATAACTTCATAATTGTAAAGCAAAAATCTATTCTAAACACAAAAGAATTAAATGTAAAATCTATTCTAAAGCAAAAATTGTAAAACACAATATATATTTCATTGCATTTTCTCTTTTCATTTCCAATAGTTGTAATATCAAAAAATGTATTCATTGATTTTCATTGATTTTCATTGCATTGTAAAATCTATTCTAAAATCTATTCTAAAGCAAAAAATGTAAAACACAATATATATTTCATTGCATTTTCTCTTTTCAATATATATAGTTGTAATATGTTATTTAAATAACCTATTAAAGCAAAAATTATTTTATTAACCCAAAATGAATTATTTAAATAACTAATCTCAAAGTTGACCTAAATGAGCAATTTTGCATTTTATGAATATTTCAAAATATTAATTTTCAAAATTATTCAAAACATGCCCACAACTGGTTTAACACAAAGATAATAATTTTACAAATTTTTAGAAATTTGTTTGACTTCATTTGGACATTTAAATCAAAAGATATGAATAAAATGGAAAATCAGAAAAAGAAATTGACTTGTGACGTCAGCTATGACATCACTGCAACATGAACTGTTTCATCGAGAAATCCGGCCGAAATCCTGGTAAGGGCGAGGAAGTGACGCACGCGGTGGCGGCGGATTGCGGCACGGTGGCTTCGTGAGGGAGGGAGGAGGACTCACCCTCGGCAATGGCTAGGCGGAGCTCTGGTAAGGGCGAGGAAGAACGGCGGGACGGCGACGGCGGCAGCTCCGGTCTCCGGACTCACCCGTGGAAGGACGGAGGCGCTGGGACGGCGAGGGCGCAGCAGTGCGCAGCGGCGTCGGGATGGCCGGAGGCGCGGGGAGGGATGGCCGGAGGCGCGGGGACGGCGAGGAAGGAGGCGGCGGCGCTCGAGGTGAATTTTGGCAGCCTGACGGCGTCGTTCTGATTTGGCTCCGGGTTGAGCCACCACCCGTGGCTAAGTGTTGCTTATATAGCAACACTTAACTGTCCCGGGTGGTGGCTCAGCCCGGGACAGATAGCACTAAACTGTCCCGGGTGGTGGCTGCACCCGGGACAGATAGCCACCACATCTGTCCCGGGTGGTGGTTCAGCCCGGGATAGATAGCCACCACATCTGTCCCGGGCTGAGCCACCACCCGGGATAGATGGGGTTTTTTCTTTTTCTTTTCCCTTTTTCTTTTCTTTTTCTGTTTTCTGTTTTCTGTTTTAAATAACTTTGGAATTTGGAAAAACTTTCAATATGAAAAGTGTTTGAATTTGACTAACTAATACATAAATATTTTCTCTTTTCTATAACCATTATTTAAATTAGTTTAAAACTATTTTAAATGTGAATTTGTATAACTTTTGCAAATTTTGGAATTTGAAACAACTTTCAATATGAAAAGTGTTTGAATTTGACTAACTAATACAAAAACATTTTCTCTTTTCTATAACCATTATTTAAATTAGTTTAAAACTATTTTAAATGTGAATTTCTATAACTTTTGCAAACTTTGGAATTTGAAAAAACTTTCAATATGAAAAGTGTTTGAATTTGACTAACTAATACAAAAACATTTTCTCTTTTCTATATCCATTATTTAAATTAGTTTAAAACTATTTTAAATGTGAATTTGTATAACTTTTGCAAACTTTAACTTCCAAACCGGGACTAAAGAAGCACACGGATCGTGTGTTTCTTTCAAGCACTTGTAAGTCGTTGGATCAGGGGTGTGTTTCTTTTGATTGCTTCTGAGCTGTTCGATTAACGCTTTCAGTTTCAAACCGGGACTAAAGAAGCACACAGATCGTGTGTTTCTTTGAAACACTTGTTAGCCGTTGGATCAGGGGTGTGCTTCTTTTGAGCACTTGAGAGCTGTTGGATCAACACTACCAGTACCACTGGTTGAGCCCGTGACCCTATATATAGCCCCCTCTCAGACGAGGCGAGCACTCAGTGTTTCCTCCTTCTAGTGCCTAGCCGGGTGGTGTGTGGTATACAAATCACTCGGATTCCCTGCATACGCCCCACGGTGCATTTGATATGCAGGCACTCAGGAGCCACCGTGGGGCTGTATGCAGGTGAAATCGTGTGTTTTGTTCTTTCAAAAGAATAGTTCAATTCATCTACTGAGGAATATATACAAATTACTCGGATTCCCTGCATACGCCCCACGGTGCATTTGATATGCAGGCACTCAGGAGCCACCGTGGGGCTGTATGCAGGTGAAATCGTGTGTTTTGTTCTTTCAAAAGAATAGTTCAATTCATCTACTGAGGAATATATACAAATTACTCGGATTCCCTGCATACGCCCCACGGTGCATTTGATATGCAGGCACTCATCAAGAGCCACCGTGGGGCTGTATGCAGGTGAAATCGTGTGTTTTGTTCTATCAACGCCGACGAATCCATTTGATATGCAGGTAAAAATGGAGCATCTTCTTCATATCAAAAGTTTAATATATTAATTATTACATATCGCACCAACATCTCCATCACACAACACCGCCAGTTCTTCTGCGTCGGAACCATGGAGCATCTTCTTCAATCAACTTGATGATTGGGTCAATGTTCACTACGAAAGGCGGAATTTCATCAAAATTATTATAATCATCTGACATGTCTGTCTTGTCCTCCACTCCCACGATGTTTCTTTTTCCTGAAAGAACTATGTGACGCCTAGGCTCCTCCACTCCCTGAATGTTTCTTTTTTGGGTCTGCTAGACATGTCTTTCACATAGAAAACCTGAGCCACATCATTGGCTAGCACGAATGGTTCATCTCTGTACGCAAGATTGTTTAGATCCACTGTTGTCATTCCGTACATCTTGTCTACCTCAACCCCGCCTTTCAGATTGACCCATTTGCACCGAAACAAAGGGATCTTAAAAGAAGGTCCATAGTCAAGTTCCCATATCTCCTCTATGCAACCATAATATGTGTTCTTCTGCCCATTGTTGTTTGTTGCATCAATGCGAACACCACTGTTTTGGTTCGTGCTCTTTTTATCTTGGACACTCGTGTAAAATGTATTTCCATTTATCTCGTACCCTTGGAAAGTACATATAGTTGTAGATGGTGCCCTGGCCAACAAGTGTAACTCTTCATCAACCTTGTCTTTATTTTCAAGATGTGCTCACAACCAACCGCCGAACGTGGCCATGTGTGTACGTACAATCCAGTTGTCAGACTTCCCCGCGTGACGAGAGCGTACAAAATTCTTGTGTTCATCGATATACGGGGCCACCAAGGTAGAACTTTGTAGAACTGTATAGTGTGCTTCAGTGAAAGAATGTCCATCCATACAAATTTTTATTTTCTTTCCTAGTGTGCCTTTTCCACTAAGTCTACCCTCATGTCGTGATTGTGGAACACCTATCGGCTTAAGGTCATGAATAAAGTCAACACAGAACTCAATGACCTCCTCGTTACCGTAGCCGTTGGAGATGCTTCCTTCTAGCCTAGCACGGTTATGCACATATTTCTTTAAGACTGCCATGAACCTCTCAAATGGGAACATATTGTGCAGAAATACAGGACCGAGAACTTGAATCTCTTCGACTAGGTGAACCAGGAGATGCGTCATAACATCGAAGAAGGATGGAGGGAACACCAACTCAAAACTGACAAGACACTGGACCACATCATTTTGCAACCCTGGTAGAATTGCCGGATCGATTACCTTTTGAGATATTGCATTGAGGAATGCACAAAGCTTCACAATGGGTACTCGAACATTTTCCGGTAGTAGCCCCCTCAGTGCAATCGGAAGCAATTGCGTCATAATCACGTGGAAATCATGAGACTTTAGGTTCTGAAATTTTTGGAGTCTCACATTTACTATCCTCTTTATATTCGACGAGAACCCAGCCGTGACCTTGATACTGCTCAGGCATTCAAAGAATATTACTTTCTCTTGTTTGGTAAGAGCGTAGCTGGCAGGACCTTCGTAGTGTTCGGGACTTAGGCCGTCTCGTTCTTTCACACGTTTCTGGTCCTCCCGTGCTTCCTCTGTATCTTTTTTCTTCCCGTACACGCCCAAGAAGCCTAGCAGGTTCACGCAAACATTCTTCGTCACGTGCATCACGTCGATAGCAGATCTAACCTCTAGGACCTTCCAATATGGTAGCTCCCAAAATATAGATTTTTTCTTCCACATGGGTGCGTGCCCGTTAGCGTCTTTCGGAACCTGTTGACCTCCAGGACCCTTTCCAAAGATTACTTTTAGATCCTTGACCATATCAAATATTTCTTCACCAGTACGGTTGACATGCCTCCTACTGTGATCAGCCTCACCTTTAAAATGCTTGCCTTTCTTCCTTGCGGTATGCCTGATCGGAAGAAATCGACGATGCCCCAGATACACACACTTCTTACATTTATCCAAATATAAACATTCAGTCTCACCCAAACAGTGTGTGCATGCATTGTACCCCTTGGTCGACTGTCCTGAGAGGTTAGCAAGAGCAGGCCAATCGTTAATTGTTACAAAAAGCAGAGCTCGTAGGTCAAATTCCTCATGTTTGTGCTCATCCCACACCCGTACACCTTCTTCCCGCCACAACTGTAAAAGTTCTTCAAATAATGGCCTGAGGTACACATCAAGGTCGTCGCCGGGTTGCTTCGGGCCTTGGATGAGCAATGGCATCATAATGAACTTTCGCTTCATGCACAACCAAGGAGGAAGGTTATAAATACATAGAGTCACAGGCCATGTGCTATGACTGCTGCTCTGCTCCCCAAACGGATTGAAACCGTCTGTACTTAGACCAAACCTTAAGTTCCTTGCGTCATCTTCAAATTCCGGGAACTCTCTCTCAATTTTTCTCCACTGCGACCCATCAGCGGGGTGTCTACACATCGCGTCTTTCTTACGGTCCTCTTTGTGCCATCGCAACAACTTGGCATGCTCTTTATTCGCGAACAGGCGTTTCAACCGTGGTATTATAGGAGCATACCACATCACCTTGGCAGGAACCCTCTTCCGGGGACGCTCACCCTCAACTTCACCAGGGTCATCTCGTATGATCTTATACCGCAATGCAGTGCATACTGGACATGCATCCAAATTCTCATACCCACCGCGGTAGAGGATGCAGTCATTAGGGCAGGCATGTATCTTATGCACGTCTAATCCTAGAGGGCACACAACCTTCTTTGCTTCGTACGTGTTGTCTGGCAACTCGTTGACCTTTGGAAGCATCTTCCTAATTATCTGCATTAACTTTCCAAATCCCTTGTCAGTCACACCACACTCTGCCTTCCACTGCAGTAATTCCAGTGTGGTACCCAGCTTTTTCTGACCATCTTCGCAACTTGGATACAACAATTTCTTGTGATCCTCTAACATCTGGTCGAACTTCAACCTCTCCTTTTCAGTTCCGCACTCTCTCTTTGCATCAGCAATGGCCCTACCAAGATCGTCAGTGGGCTCATCTGGTGCCTCTTCAGCTTCAGTTTCCCCCGTTGCAGAATCTCCGTACTCCGGGAACATAGGATAGTTGTCATAATCTTCCTCTTCTTCATTGTCTTCCATCATAACACCTTTTTCTCCGTGCTTCGTCCAACAATTATAGCTGGGCATGAAACCATGCCGAATAAGATGACTTTGAAGGGTTCTCACGTTTGGGTGATCTGTCTTATTCTGACAGTTGACACATGGACAACACATGAAACCATTCGTACTGTGGGCCCGGGCTTTCTCAAGAAATTTCCTCAAACCTGTCATGTACTCGGCAGTGCGTCGGTCACCATACATCCATTGTCGGTCCATCTGCATTATATAATGAACTACATCAATAACCATTACAGAACATCGACAAATAAACACTGAACATGCACGGTATCAATTAATTACAAATGAAATGAGAGAAAAATTAACCTTGATCGAAAAGAAGAATAAACTTCTTTAAGTGTACATCAAATCAATTCGTGAACTCTCTCGGGCATTTCATCAAACACCTTGCATGCATACAAAAAAAACAGACTAGCACACACCCCCTCCTTCCATTTCAAAAAAAAATGCCTCCAATGGTTTTGGGAGGGGGCTGCTGATCAGTATATATAGGCACCCCCCCCCCCCCCCATTTGTCCCGGTTTCAGTCTCAAACCGGGACAAATGGGCTGGACAGATGGAGGTTTTTTTCATTTTTTTGTTTTCTTTTTCTGTTTTCTGTTTTAAATAACTATGAATATGAAAAATGTTTGAATACATAGATAGTCTACTCATCAACGACATTAAGACGATCATTTTCCGTATTATAGCCGCGTAGACTATCCCACTTCCGTGCAATCTCGAAGCCAAGGCGAGCGTCTAAAGCAGCATATACGATTTGATCGTAACTCAATGAAACGTTGCCCCATCCGAAAATTAGGTCTTTTTGTAACGTGTCTTCCTTGTCGTCGTCCGTGTACTTCCTCTTCTTGTATTTCTTCTTCTTCTCAAGATTTGTCCCAATGACCGCATTAGAGAGAGCATATAGACTAGGAGTAAAATTGCCGGTAGGGTTTCGGCGATCCCTCTGCAGGTCGACCGCGGACCGAATAATAATTCCGTAGTAGGCTAGCATCTTCATGTCATTATGGATTGCCACGCCGTAGAATTTGATTGTCTCGTCACCTAAGAAATCCACGAGGACCTGTGGCACCCGATCAGCTTTGCAAATTTGGAAGACAAGAGTCTCGGTCGCCACCGAGAGTTGAAGGACGGCGGCGCGCTGCGGAGTATCCTTCCGTCGAGGGTCGGTGAACTCGCAATCGAGTCCAACGGCTTTGATCGGAGCGGCGTCGAGGAAGTTCTTCTTCATGTCGCCGATCCACTTCTCCACGCGCGATGCACGAAGGGTGACCCACACCTTGAACCGCATGCCTTCCTTCTCGTAGCCGTAAAACTCATCGGACCGAGGCACGAGTGGCTCCATAGGAAATGGTGTACGTGGACGGAGAAAAGAGAGGAGAGATGGCCGGAGAAATGGTGTACGTGGACGGAGAAAAGAGAGGAGAGATGGCCGGAGAAATGGTGTGGGAAGAGTCGTACTGTGCAGTGCATTTTTATAGCGCCGGAGAGGAAGATGAATCGCCGGCGGAGGGCAGAGGAATCGCCGGAGGGCAGAGGAATCGCCGGCGCCGCTCGTCTTCCGTGCGCGTCGAAAAAACGCGCGTAACTGAAACCATGCCCATTTGTCCCGGTTCGTGACTGGAACCGGGACAAATGTGTGTCGCCTGCGGATACTGCATCATTTGTCCCGGTTCCAGCCACGAACCGGGACAAATGAGTGTCGCCTGAACTAGTTTGGTCCTCCACTAGCGTTTTATGCCCCATCTGTCCCGGTTTGCAGTACGACCGGGACAAATGGGGTTTTGAAGTTTGGTACTTTAGCCTGTTTTTTACTAGTGCTCGTCTTTGATCATTTTTCAGTTCTCATGTTGGTTTGCCTCCATACCTGTGTTGATTGCTGCCTTTTAGTGAAGATGATGTACTAGCCAGCGTCCCAGCAACATAATTCATGAATCGCTTAGGTCTGGTTGTCCCAGCTGTGAGTTCCCTCTTGGTCGACTAAAAAGTCATCAGGCCACTCTTTGCTAATGTGTAGGCGATTTCTCGTACACGCAGAATGAGAGCTACATGGCTCTGCTGACCATGGTCTGTACTTAGCACCCACGCCACTGACTTTAACAACTTACTCCTGCCTATAGTCAATGTTTTCGGTGTCTAATTCTCGAAAAAAAATGTTTTAAGTGTCTTCAGTCTTCTTACACATTTATCTGTTTTTTTCAGTCGTCTTCAGTCATGAACCACTAGGAGAGAGCACCTTCTTCTAAATTTGCCGGATCATTTTGATGTTTGGTGTTGGATAATCCGAGGCTTGAAGCAGAATAGGGCACGTCAAATAGTTTGTTTGATATGAAAATTGGTTCCATTTTTCGTACCTTTGTAATTTGTATCAGATGCTGGTAGATGAGTTGTTTCATGGTTGGATTTGTTCCTCTACTTGTATAGATGATCAATACATGTGTAATTCTTATGATATAAACATGTCAATTTTTGTTGCAAATTTGTTGTGATACACTTAGTTACGATTTGTCTCCATTTCATTCTTATTTTTATGCCTCTCATCTTCAGTTTTGTCCATTTTGTGTGTACACCAGATGAGTATACTGATGAAACTGCAGCAGGGGCTGAAGCTATTTATTCTGAAAATGGCATCTACGTACTTTCAAGGAATTATTCCTTTTCTCTCATGCATATTCAATGAATATCTGACACTTCCTGCCAGAGTTGAAGTCTGGGCGTCTACTCCGAGCTAGTATTTCCGATTTTCTGGGGCAGTAACGAATTTTTTCCTCATCTCGCTGAAAGACCGGTGGAAAAAATCGGTCTGAATTGTGTGTTCGGGGTGCTAAATGGGTGATCGGACTGAAAATACTGAAGGGAACCGAATGAAGCTCCTAAGTTTAAAAAGTGTCTGATAGCGAATTGGATTTTCAGCTAGCTGTCAATTAGACAGTCCCTAAAAGAATACATACCACTGCCTACCTGCCCCCTTAGCGCTCTCCGGAATTGAATTTGTTCCTAGCTTCCTGCACAATGGCAACACATAACTAGTAAGTGAATGCATACTGATAATCAGATAACCTGGAGTAACTTGGTTTACTAATCGCTACACAGGAACATTATAAATGTCCAACTTTTAACTAGTTTGGCATTGATGAACGCCTTCGGTTTTCAACTTTACGCAGGACATGTTAACAACGCACACACCTTAAGAAGATCAAACACCTTCTCACAGATGTATTTTTGTCTGATCGTAGCACCCTTTTTTGCAATTTATCTGGATGAACACAAAGCGTTGCCTTCATGTATGCTTTCTTGACACCAGCAGCAGTAATGAGATCTGTGAGGGGAACTTACTGCCAGCCACTGTCTGAACCAAGTATCTGCCCAGAAGAAAAAGTTGTATAGCGATTTGACAAATGTGTAGTGTAATTCATCCAGGGTAATTCAGAATCAATATCACTGCATACAATGATTGCAGAATTAGTTCTAAGCAAAAAATGAATTCAAGTGTATTTCCATGAGAAGATTGTTCTACAAATATGGACAAAGGGTCAAATATTAACAATTAGATAGTTAGTCAATATGGTTTAATTTTGCATCAAATATCCTCCGTTCAAACTAGACATCCTTTTTTTACCATCGGCATGGCTTCCATATATACAATCCTCCAGAGAGAAGCTGGATTATTCTGGAACAACACCTAGCTTTGGAGGTATACCATTTATAGATGAAACCTCAAATATCCCATCATTATAATGACTATTTGGAGAACTGCCTTGCCCTACATATTGTTTAACATGGGAATCGGTGGTTTCACTAGTGGAAAAAGGACTTTACGTCCACACTATCAGTCTCGGTTATATTTGGGGCCGATACTAATAAGCATCAGTACCAGTCCGAACGGTCAGAAGGGAGGTGGGCATCAGTACCAGTCCGTAAGGGATCTTTAGTACCGGGCAGTAATACGGCCCAGTACTAAAACTCAGTGGGATGGCAACGGCCGCGCGGGGCTAGGCGAGTGGAGCTTTAGTACCGGTTCGTGTTACAGATCGGTACTAAAGCTCCTAACCATTCGACTCCCGCCACGATTTTAGACGCGATTGGGCGGTTTGTTTCCTCTTCCTCTCTTCTTCCTTTGGCCGTCTCTCTCTTTCTCCTTCCGGCGACTCTCTCCCTCTCTCTTCTACATCGATCCCTCCGGTCACCATGAATCCGGCACCACCAATCACTCGCTACGGACCGGTGCTTGCACATGGCAACACCTATCTTAATATCGTTTATACGAACGATAGCGCTAAGGTTGGGGGTTTTCTCTCCGATTTCAAGAATTGGCTTGGTGAAGCTCGGGAGCAAGACAAGTTCATGGGTCTTGATCTCGAGTACACGACCGATCAAGGAGAGCTTGCAGTCATCCAACTATGTTTCAAGAAACGTGGCATGGTCTTCTAATGGGCAAGGTCTTAATCCAATGTTGGGGCTTATTTTCTTTAATTTGTTGATTCATATGGATACGAAAATTGCATAGGATAGCAATTTCTCTTTGATTGTATATATTGGCCGAAATGAAATTATATATATTGGCTGAAATGAAAGTTGCATTGCATATATATTAGTTGGAAATCTTGTCATATGAATATTGACCGAAATGAGATTGTAGGAAAATTCTTACTTGATTTCAAATTATATATTGGACAAAACTCTTAGTTGCATTGCCATATTGTTGTTATTATACATTGGCCGAAAATCTGACGGTGCCGAAAATGAATGTTACATTGCATATATTGTTGTTATTATGTAATAACAACTAAGTGTCAATGTTGGCCGAAAATTAAAGTTGCATTGCACATTATTAAGTGCCAATTGTTGCATATATACTTGATCTCTTAAATTATATATTGGCCAAAAATGAAAGTTGCATTGCATATTGTTGTTATCATTCATACAAGATCTCAAATTATGTATTGTTATCACTGAAAATTATACTACTTGATCTCAAATTATATGTTGACAGTATTTTTAACATGTGTATCATTTGTTGTTTCAGAAGTGACACGCAATGTCCAATACTCATGAATTTTCTTCGCAACAGCATTCATTTTGCTAGCGTTGATATAATGAATGACAAGATCAAGAGGAAACGCACCTGGGTCTTGAGATACCATCTGCCTGTCACATTGATCTCCAGGCTATCTTTAGTCTTGACCATGCCAAGACTGGAATGGCAGATATCGCAAGCGCCATGATCGACGAGGACGCGTACAAAAATATAAAGAAAAGATTTGACAGTGAGCAGAACAAACTTTGGGAGAAGTAACCACTTGACGGTTGCAACATTGCGTATGCAACAATAGATGCGTATGTTGCATACGAGGTGTACCGCAAGATTAGAATCATCAACTATGGGCAGTTTCACCTCGTACCGTGATCAGTGCGTCAGGAGCCTTCTGATTCTGATTCGGATGACTATATGTACTAGTGTTTGTAGTGTTTGAGGGTCTCCTCATGTGGAAGACAGTAGTGTTAGTGCAAACACTCTATCTCTCTTATATTTTAGAGTGCATGAGAGTCTCTTGACGTGGATGTGAGTAGTGTTATTGTTGCAAATAATTTATCTCTAATATTTTGTAGTGCTTGATAGTCTGTGGATGTGACTGTGTTATTGTTGCAAATAATTTATCTCTAATATTTTGTAGTGATTAAGAGTCTATGGATGTGAGTAGTGAGTAGTGTTATTGTTGCATGGGCATTTATCTCAAACAGTTGTAGTTCAAATTTGAATTACTTTTAAAAAATAGGCATAAACTCATTTAACTAGGGAAAATTAGGTAGAAATCAAGGAAAAACTTAATACATGGGAATTATCCATTACTAGTTTTAATGAAAATTAAATGGGTGCCATTTTGCATCATATTTTTGGTACTTTGTTCACAAAAAAGTCAGTTTTTGCACTTAAAAAATAGAAAATGATATTTATGAAAATAATTTCAAGATTTCCTTTGACATGGTTGTTTTTTATATCAATTGTCACCCATTTGTGAAATATGAGATCTTTATCACAAACTATGACTTGAAAATGACCATAACTTGATCATTTGTCTTGAAACTTTTAGATGTCTATACATGATAGACCTTTTTGTGAAGACTTTTATTGCAAATTTTGTCAAAAATAAAGTTTATCATTTTTCATAGCAACTAGTACACATATAAGGTATCCATGCCAAAGGATTTCTTTTTTTGAAGTGTTTATCAGATTATTTCATTTTTCATAAAGAAAGTCAAAACGGTCGCGATGACAATTCATCAGAAGATGTAATGTTTTATATAACTATCAATATTTCTGTGATATAACCACTAGTTGTGTACCTTAAAATTATTTTTCCAAAAAATGCAGACCAAGCTATCAAACAGTTGTAGTTCAAATTTGAATTACTTTCGAAAAATAGGCATAAAATCATTTAACTAGGGAAAATTTAGTAGAAATCAAGGAAAAAACCAATACATGGGCATTATCTATCATATGTGTACTAGTTTCCATGAAAATTAAATGGGTGCCATTTTGCATCATATTTTTGGTACTTTGTTCACAAAAAGTCAGTTTTTGCACTTAAAAAATAGAAAATGATATTTATGAAAATAATTCCAAGATTTTTTCGACATGGTTGTTTTTTATACCAATTTTCACCTATTTGTGGAATATGAGATCTTTATCACAAACTATGACTTGAAAATGACCATAACTTGATCATTTGACTTGAAACTTCTAGATGTCTATACATGATAGACCTTTTTGTGAAGAATTTTTTTGCAAATTTTGTGCAAATAAAGTTTATCATTTTTCATAACAACTATTACACATATAAGGTCCCCACGCCAAAAGATTTCTTTTTTTTGAAGTGTTTATCACATTATTTCATTTTTTCATAAAGAAAGTCAAAATTGTCGCGATGACAATTCATCAGAAGATGTAATGTTTTATAGAACTATCAATGTTTTTGCGATACAACCACTAGTTGTGTACCTTAAAAGGATTTTTCCAAAAATTGCATACCAAGCTATCAAACAGTTGTGGTTCAAGTTTGAATTACTTTCGAAAAATAGGCATAAACTCATTTAACTAGGGGAAATTAGGTAGAAATCAAGGAAAAACCTAATACATGGGCATTATCCATCATATGTGTACTAGTTTTCATGAAAATTAAATGGGTGCCATTTTGCATCATATTTTTGGTACTTTGTTCACAAAAAAAGTCAGTTTTTGCACTTCAAAAATAGAAAATGACATTTATGAAAATAATTTCAAGATTTCCTTTGACATGGTTGTTTTTTATACCAATTGTGACCTATTTGTTGAATATGAGAACTTTATCACAAACACTAGTGGAAAATGCTTATCTGTGTCGCACCGTTTAGCCTTTCTGTGGCGCACTCAGAAAAAATATGGGGTGCGCCACAGTTATCTCGTCACTAAAGTATATTTCTGTGGCGCACCCCTCGGTACTCCACAAAAAAATTACAGAATTTTGTGGCGCATCCTTCCTGCTGCGCCACAGAAATATTTCAGTCGCGCATGGAGTTTAAGTGCGTCACATAATTATATGCGCCACAAAATAAATAACAGAAATTTTTGATAATTTTTTCTGCTGCCGAATATACAAGATTTATACAGATATATTATAAGTTGACACATATATATTAAACCATTACATGAATTAGAACAGACACATCACATTCATTCGAGTCCGAGATATTCATACATATATATAGTAATAAGAGAAGTCTTATACAAAGTAGTTAGAATCTAAACAAGATAAATACTAAGCTAGAAAACAAGTCGCACGAGAAAAACTACTCGTCGTCGGAGCTGTTGTTGTAGAAGATGTCGGACCACCTGGATTCATCGGTGTCCCAGTCATCCTTGTTAGCATTCTCGGCGGCCTCCCGGCGGAGGCGACGGTCTGCCCTCCTTTGCTCTCTTCTGTTCCTGTAAAATTCCAACTCCGCGGCGACGTCGCCCGGAAAATCCTCCCTCCACCGACGCATCAGCTCCTCGTCGTTCTCGGCGGTGTCGATCCGCCACTGCACCTGGCGGTGGCGGCGACGATCCGCCTCCACGATGTCCTGACAGTCCGGGAAGTTTAGCTCGCTTCGCGGGCGCCAGAAACGCCACGCGACCACGTCGTACGCGCGCGCTGCCTCCTCCGGCGTGGGGTACGTCCCGAGCGTTTGCCGAAATCCGCCCACACGGATTTCGGCATAATAGGTGCCGTTGGGCTGCTCCCGAACACCGCGGAAGCCAGACGGCCCGCGACGGCGCGGCGGCATCGTCTACATGCACAAGAGGAGGTTAAGAAGTTAGTACAACAAATTAAAACTTATAACAACAAGATGCAATAATATCAACATAAACGCATGCCTCATATATTGGACACAAATTTAGAGATGGCGTTTCAGAAATCCAGTGAGATGCAGAAAATGTGTATTGGTGCACATCACAGGTTTCTGAGACGCCACCTCTGAATCACACGGTGTCACAACGGTTTAATCATTGGCATATCAAAAGAAGGTAAAATGCAATTTAATTAAAAATCAGTCAAGAAAATTAACAAACAAGGCCTCATATGGAATTGCTTCAGAGATGGTGTGAGCGAACAACTTGGAATGAACACTACATATATGTGAAGGAGATATGCCCTAGAGGCAATTAATAAAGTGTATTTCTTTATCATATCTCGTTTGTTCATAATATGTTTTTGTTTCATGCTATAACCGTATTAAGCGGAAACATTAATACAGGTGTGATGCGTAAATAACCAGGTCCCTAGTAACCTCTACTAAGACTAGTTTCGTTGCGCGATCGATGATCGAGGTTTCTCGATCATAGGGCATGGCGCCGGTCGGCAATGGAAGTCATATCGTTGGTGTAACAATGTGATGGACATACCCATATTTGTAGGACGTAGTCATTACGCCTTTGACCGTGAGACCAACTCTTATTGTTATTCCTGAAAGATACTTTGATTGCACCAAACGTCGTATCTTATTTAGTATGACAATAACGGTGATACTTTTGGGTATTAGAAAGGAGTAGTTGAGACGAGGGGTCACGAGCGGGATTTGCCAATCCGCATAGCAGGATAGATACTCTAGGGCCACTCGGTGAGATTATGTCTAATGAGCTTGCAAGCATGTGACTAGGTCACGGAGACATGAAATCATAGACGAGTACAAGATAGCATTGTCGGTAACGAGGTCAGATAGATATGGAGATATCTATGAACGACACTCAGACACGCTAAGTATCGCTATGGCAAAAGGTTTAAGACTTTACGTTCAGGTTTGATAGATGAAAGTCATTCGTTATATCACAGGGATTAATTCATGGGGTCCAGGCCTACGAGTTAGTCATTGATTGGAGAGGAGTCTCGATCATGTTTTTTATTATATCGAATCGCTAGGGTAACACACTTAAGGGGTTTCGACAAGACAACCAGAAAGGAAAGAGATCACCGGGAACGTCCCGGGAGAGGTTCGATGGAAATTGGGCAGCGACGAAATAGTTTTCGGAGCTAGAATAAATTATATATAATATGTTTGATATTAATGAGTGCAATTAATATCTAAATATGATTTTGTATATTTATTTTCGAATTTATTTAGGCTGATTTTCCTAAATGGGCCTTCTAGTCGAAAGAAGGACCAAGAGGAGAAAAATTCCATAGGGAATTCGGTGGGGGGCTTGGGGGCCAACCCAGGTGGGCCAAGCGGCCCACCAGGGAGCCGGCGCACCATCCATTGCCGCACCAGGCATGTGGGATTAGTCCCACATTGCCTGGCTGGCAAGTTGGCTCCCCCCGGGAGCCTATATAAGAAGGGGCACCCCTGGCCTTTTAAATCACCAATTAATTCTCCAATTCTCTCTCGATTACATGATTCCCTTTGTCGGAGTTGCGCCGAGTTGAGAGGGGGATCTCTTTCACCATAGCCCGCTGCCGCACTGCTGGTGTTCCGGTCCAAGTCTTCCGCTGCTTGTCCTGGACTGGAGCTTTGGAGTCCATCGTCTCCATCGTACGTTTGTAACGCCCTGCGAGGTGCTGCGCTAGCGGTGCTGGGAGGTCTTCTTCCTCTACACGACCTTGAGGTCGGCTTCGTCGGTCTTCATCGACAATGTTCGTGCGGGAACGTAACCCCCGCTTTCGGTCTACAAGGGTATGTATTCGGATCTCCGTTCGTACTACTATATCTGCATAGAATAGATCTTGGCATGTTTTAAGGATATCGTTGCTAGAGATTTTTTTGTTTTCTGCACACGATCCCCTTCAGTGGTATCAGAGCCGATCTATCGTACATATAGTTGTACGCTGTTAGAACCCTTGTTCTGCACGGGGGCACCGTTCCTGTTATTTGCTACCCTCTAGCGTGCACTTCTGACTCCAGCGACATCGAGTTGATGAAGCGGCCCGGACCGACTTTACGCGTACGCTTACGCGAGACTGGTTCCACTACTGACATACGGGTGGCTGGCGGGTGCTTGTTTCTCTCTCTTTAGTTGGTCTTGCATTTTCAATGGAGGGCCCGAAAGGGATGCTTAAACATGCAATTATTGGATCGTTGTTGTGGTCATAAGTTCGTAGGTAAGAAGCGGTTCTTTTTACAAAAGCTCCAGCCACGTAAAATATGCAAAAGATAAAGTAGAAGCGTCTAACTTTATTTTGCAGGGACAATGTGATATGGTCAAGGTAGGTTTATTAAATTGTTTATGAATTGCAGGCGCCAAGAAGACCATGGCGCAATGGACTATATCACATGGCATTACATTTGATGTTATTATGTGCATCTTATATTGTGTGA
The DNA here is from genome assembly GCA_026929855.1 of Poa annua. Taxonomy (NCBI): domain Eukaryota; kingdom Viridiplantae; phylum Streptophyta; class Magnoliopsida; order Poales; family Poaceae; genus Poa; species Poa annua. The sequence continues at coordinate 114,674,725 of CM049428.1, read as the reverse complement.
TTATATCTATTAGTTACACGGCGGTAATTATATATAAGATGATCCCTTAAAAACAACACTAGTGTTCTTCCTCCAACGAGCACCACCAAGAAAGTTTCTACGTTATGCGGCAGGCCCTGACGATCGGGTGAAAGAACATTTCTTAATCCCTAGTGTTTTGTGTGTTAGTTAACAATACCAATGATATACTAATCCTATTGCTAAGTATTTCAGTTTGGGTGAAACTCATATCACAAATCCTAAAGCCAAATTGTAGAGAAAAAGAGTTTCTGGAATTCTTCCCAGACTCGGATATTCCGGTTCCCCAACTCGGATATTCCGAGTCAACCCCAGAAAATTGGCTAAGTCAAGTTCAGAAGTACTACTGACTCCAATCGGAAAATCAGCTCGGAAATTTCAAGGACTCGGATATTCCGGTTCCCCAACCCGGATATTCCGAGTCAACCCCAGAAAAATTGGCTAAGTCAAGATTCAGAAGTGGTACTGACTCCAATCAGAAAATCAGCTCGGAAATTTCAAGGACTCGGATATTCCGGTTCCCCAACCCGGATATTCCGAGTCAACCCCAGAAAAATTGGCTAAGTCAAGATTCAGAAGTGGTACTGACTCCAATCGGAAATTCAGCTCGGAAATTTCAAGGACTCGGATATTCCGAGCCAACCTCAGAAAATCGGCTAAGTCAAGTTCAGAATTGGTTCTGATCTCAACCGGAAATTCAGCTCGGATATTTTCAAAGACCCGGATATTCCGGGTGACCGGAATTTCCGGTGTTACTTAAACCGGAATTTCCGGGTGCCCAAGACAGCCAACGGCCAGATTTTGAGGGGGGGTATAAATACCCCCTCACTCACTCAAGAAAAGCTAGCTCTCAGATTTTCTCTCTCCTACCATTCTTGAAAGCTCAAATCATCAAGATCTCCCAATCCCCCCACCCAAATTCATTGATCTTTGGAGGATTGGACGAGAAGGCCCGGATCTACATCCTCACCGAAGGGATTTGCATTTCTCCCCATTCACTTGGGGATTTCGTGGCTAGGGTTTCCGGTGGGAAAACCTAGTTCACCATTGTTGTACTCTTGGTGTTACCTTGACCTTTTGTGGTCCTTGACCTTTTGTGGTCTTCTTGGGAGCCCTCAATTCAGTTGTGGGTGTGTGCCTCAAGCGTTTGTAAGGGATTCGATCTCCGCCCTAAAAGTGGATCAATAGTGGAAGGTGAACTCAAAACCTTTGTAGTTGAGTTCATCGGAGAAGAAGGTGAGCCTTTGTGGCGTTGCGGCTAACCTGTTGTGGTAGCGCACACCTCTCCAAACGAGACGTACACCCTTGGGTGGAACTCGGGATTACATCTTCGTCTCCGCGTGCTTCACTTGGTTCCCTTTACCTTTGCTCCCTTACTTGCTTATCTTGTTATTGCTTAGATTATCATTTAGGTAAATTCACCGTAGTTGCATATCTAGAGAATTCACCTTTGTGTTGAGCCTAAATTTGAAAAGACCTAAAATTTGTAATAGCACCTATTCACCTCCACCCCCCTCTAGGTGCCGGATTCCCGTTCAATTGGTATCAGAGCCTTGTTCACTTTTAAGGGCTTAACCGCCTAAGTGCAACGATGACGGAATCCGATGCCGAGAGGGCCGCCCGTGAAAAATTAGAGGCGGAGAAGGAGGCGTTAGCCAAAGGGGCAACCATGGCCGATCTTATTGATATGAGATCGTCCTTGGAGGCCCAACTCCTCAAGATGAATGAGATGCTCATGGCACTCTTGAAGTCTAAGGAGCCCGAGGCTACTTCTCCCTCTCCTCCTCCTAAGGAACATGCGGGGAACTCTAAGGAGTCATCTTCGGATGGGTCCAAAGATGTTACCTCAAGTGTTCCCGGGATGGCGGAAAAGGATGAACCCCCTAGTTCCTCTAACACCCACAAAGGAGAGGAATTTCATAATGTCAACCATAATTACTCTCCTAACCCTCCTATCCCTCACCCTCATGTAAACTTTAGAAGTGATCCTCCTAAGCTTAAACCTACTCATTTCTCTCAATGGGTATTTCTAATGAAGTCTCATCTATGTAGTGTCTCCACTGAGCTTTGGCGCATCATTGAAGAAGGATACAAGCCCCATGATCCAACCAACTTGACAAGAAGAGTGGTGGTTGATAGCCAACTCAATGCCACCGCTCTTCATCAACTCCAAATGGCCGTTGGAGAGAAGGACATGGCGCTCATTCAACAATTCTCCACCGCCAAGGAAGTTTGGAATGCTCTTTCCGACATCTTCGTTGGGAATGAGAGCATGAAGAAGAACCGGTATGATGCCTTATGCAATGAGGTGGAAGGGTTCTACAAGTTGGATGGAGAAAGCCACGAGGACATGTACCGGAGGTTGGTGTTGGTTGCCAACTCCATCAAGAACCTCGGGGCGGAGTACATTAATCATGCTTGGATCAAGAGGAAGTTTGTGACCGCTCTCTTGCTCTTTGAGGAAACGGATTTGAAGACACTCCAAGGGAGACATGACTTTGCAAAGATGACATCCAATGAAGTTATGTAAGAGATGACCGCATACAAGGTGGCCTCCAAGATTACACAAGATGCAAGAGCTAGAGCCATAGGGATGCACAAGCATGCCTCAATTGCTTTGAAGGCCACCGTTGAAGAAGAGGATGAAGAGGAGTGTGATGATCAAGTCGAGCTATCTAGTGAAGCTCTCTCAAGCACTCTCACTCAACACATGGGTCTTGCGGCAAGAACCTTTTGGAAGAACCCCGGAAGGGCCAAAGCAAGGATTGACAAGAAGTTTCCCCCCAACGGAGGAAAGCCATTCAACAAAGTGAGGCTTTGCTATAACTGCGATGACAAGAGCCACTTTGTTGCCGATTGCCCATGGGAGAGAAGAGAGGATCATGGTGGGAGGCTCGTGGCCAAGACGAAGGGCAAGGTGCCCATGCCCATGAAGAAGCCTTTCTTCAAGAAGAACCAAAAGATTGTCTTGGTGACTCAAGAGCAATATCCCACCGATGATGAAGATAGTGACAAGGAGGATACTCCAACGCAAGTGGCCGCACCAGCCATTTCTTCCACACCTCCATCACTCTTCTCCTCACCAAACGAGAGCCCCATCATCAAGAATGCAAGATGTCTTATGGCAAAGAAATCCGAGGTATAATTATCCCCCAACTCCATATCACATGACATTGATGATGCTATGAGCTTAGAAGTCAAGGAAGAAATCATTGCTTTTGATAAATTCATGACTAACTTGCAAGTAGAAGGAAAGAAACACTTTGGCTCAATCATGAGTCGTATAGGTGAGCTTGAGGATGAGCTTGAACTAAAAGGTGAGATTGAGAGAGAGGATGCACACGCTAAGGTGTCTCTCCAATCCTCTCTCGAAGATGAACAAGAAGCTCATGCTCTCCTCAAGGAGCAACTTGCTAAGATCACTAAGGATCGTGATCTCTACTTTGCTAAATGTAAAATTGTGCAAAATGAAAAGTCCGAGCTTGTAGTTGCTCATGCTAGACTTTGCGAAGACTTCGAGTCACTTGACAATGCTCACAAGGTGTTGACAAGTGATCACGAACGTCTTCTCAAGTCTCGTGATCAACTCCAATCTCGGATATCTACTCTTGAGAAACCTAGCACCTCTACTCATTTGAATGCTAATGCAAATGTTGTGAAGGGTATTGCTAGGGTTGTGTTTGTTCCTTCTATGGCAACCAAGCCCAAGACCTCTCTTGATAAAGGTAAGGGGACACTCACTACTCCTCTTCATGAGCGAGTGCCCCACAAGGGTAAGGAAGGTCTAGGCTATGTTGCTAAGGAGAAGAAGGAGATCAAGAAGAAGACCAAGTCCGCACAAGCCAAGAAGGTTGACATTGCGAGTGGAAATGCCACAAGGGGCACTCCCACTCGTAATGACTTTGCGGGCATATCTAACCCCAACTATGCTTTATATGTTGATTATTATGGGGATGTCTATGCTAGATACATTGGTCCTTTTGATGGTTACATTGAATATGCTATTTGGGTACCCAAAGACCCTTGTTGCTAACCAAAAGGCACCCATTGCAAAATGGGTACGTAAACCCAAGAATTGATTGTGTGTAGGGCCTTGCTTCCGGAGGATCGAAATGGATAATTGATAGTGGGTGCACTAGTCATATGACCGGAAGCAAGGATATTGTAACGGAGTTGAAGCCCAATGATGATCTAATGACCGTTACATATGGTGATAATTCTAAGTCTAAGGTAATAGGGCTCGGCAAGGTGGTAGTGGCACCGGACATCACACTTGTGAATGTCTTGCTTGTCGAGTCCCTAGGTTTCAACTTGATCTCCGTCCATTCCTTAACTTGTTTGGGTTATACCGTTGTCTTCGAAAAGGAAATGGTCATTCTCTTGCGGAGCAAGTCTCTCAATGTGTCTTTCGTTGGGTACATTGAGAATGGGCTCTATGTGGTTGACTTCTCCGGAGTCACCACTTCCCATACAATGTGCCTATTCGCAAACGAGGACTTGGGTTGGCTATGGCATCGCCGACTAGCCCATGTCAACATGAGGACTTTGCAAAGTCTCCACAAGGGTGGCCATATCCTAGGACTAAAAGACCATGTTTCTTTCTCGAAGGATCGAATGTGTAGGGCGTGTGTTGAAGGAAAAATGCATGACATCTACCATCCAAGCAAGACCATCATTTCGTCAAAGAGGGTTTTGGAGCTTCTCCATGTTGACCTCTTTGGTCCCATTCCGGAAGCTAGTCTTGGTGGCAAGAAATATTGCTTGGTGATTGTTGATGACTATTCAAGATACACATGGGTTTTCTTCTTCAAGACGAAGATGGAGACTCAACAAACTATCATCGACTTCTCCAATGAAGCTCAACGTCAACACAATGTCCCTATCTTGGTGATACGAAGTGACAATGGGTCCGAGTTCAAGATATACACCTTAAACGAGTTCCTTAGTGAAGAAGGGATTCGTCATCAATATTCCGCTGCTTATACTCCCCAACAGAATGGTGTAGCCGAAAGGAAGAACCGCACACTTATTGAGATGGCAAGGTCGATGATGGCAGAGTTCAAGTCCCCTCACAACTTTTGGGCCGAAGCCGTCAACACCGCTTGCCATTCATCCAACCGACTCTTCTTTCGCAAAGGACTCATGAAGACACCTTATGAAGTTCTTACCGGGAACAAGCCCAATATCTCCTACTTCCGAGTATTTGGTTGTAAGTGTTTTTATCTCATCAAAGGTGTTCGTTTGGGCAAGTTTGATTCTAAGTCTCTTGAAGGGATATTTGTGGGCTACGGATCCGAATCCCACACTTATAAAGTCTATGATAAGGCCTTGCGCATAATCATAGAAACTTGTAGTGTGGTATTCGAGGAGAATGACGGCTCCCTCGTGGAGCAAAGTGGTGTTTCCAGTGTAGGTGATGATGAACCTCAAGATGCTATCCGAAGAATGGGGTTGGGAGTCCACCACCCCGTTGAACTCTATTATGAGGTTGATCAACAAGGACCAAGTTCTTCACAAGTGGTGACCACCCCAACACAAGAAACACCCATCGACAACACCGTGCCCAATGCACCTTGCCAAGAAGAAGAACAAGATTCTACAGCTGCTCCTGGAATTTCCGGAGGACCGGAAAATCCGGTTCAAGCTGGACTCGGAAATTCCGGTGGTTCGGAATTTCCGGTCCCTGAACCCGGAATATCCGGTCCTGCTGACATTCCCGGTGGCAGTTCGCAAGGCCAAGATCAACCCTCTCCCTCACCAATGGACACCACTCCAATGGTTGATCAAGGCCATCAAATCAGTCAAGGCGGAGACATGAATGATCAAGATGATCAAGCGATTCCTCCCACCACTCGGAGGGAAATTGAGATCCGTCGCTTGAATAGGGTTGGCACCTCACAAGATTTAAGAGCTCTATCTCTTGACAAGGTGCTTGGTGATGTGAGAAGCAAGGTCTCTACCCGAAGACAAGCTTTAGTGAACATCAAGCTCACATCTCCATGGTGGAACCCAAGAAGGTCTTTGAAGCTCTTGAAGATAAAGATTGGCTTGATGCTATGCATGAAGAGCTCAACAACTTCGAGCGCAACAAAGTGTGGAAGTTGGTGGAAAGACCCAAAGATTGCCGCAATGTTATCGACACCAAGTGGATATTCAAGAACAAGCAAGATGAACATGGCATGGTGGTGAGGAACAAGACAAGATTGGTGGCTCAAGGTTACTCTCAAATTGAAGGCATTGACTTTGGAGAAACCTACGCGCCCGTGGCTCGACTTGAGTCAATCCGTATTCTTCTTGCCTATGCCTCTCACCATAACTTTAAGTTGCAACAAATGGATGTTAAATCCGCTTTTCTAAATGGTCCACTAAATGAACTTGTTTATGTTAAGCAACCACCGGGGTTCGAGGACCTCAAGTATCCGAACCATGTCTACAAGTTGGATAAGGCACTCTATGGCCTTAAACAAGCCCCACGAGCGTGGTACGAGCACCTTAGAGAACTACTTGTAGACCGTGGATTCCAAGTTGGGGAAATCGACCCCACACTTTTCACTAAGAAAGTTAATGGGGAGCTTTTCATTTGTCAATTATATGTGGATGACATTATATTTGGATCGACTAACAAAGCATTTAACGAAGAATTCTCTAAGCTTATGACTGACAGGTTTGAGATGTCTATGATGGGCGAGATGAAGTTCTTCCTCGGATTTGAGATCAAACAATTGAGGGAAGGAACGTTCATCAACCAAGCAAAGTACATTCAAGACATGCTCAAGAAATACGAGTTGCTTGATCTCAAGGGTGCCTCTACTCCAATGCAAACCAAATGCCACCTTGAGCTCAACCCGAAGGGTAAGGATGTGGATCAAAAGGTATACCGCTCCATGATTGGATCTCTCCTCTACCTTTGTGCATCTAGACCGGATATAGTGCTAGCCGTAGGAGTATGTGCAAGATATCAAGCGGCTCCTAAAGAAAGCCATGATGTGGCGGTCAAGAGAATCTTTAGATATTTGGCTTATACCCCAACTTATGGATTGTGGTATCCCAAGGATGCAAATTTCTCATTATGTGGGTTCACGGATTCCGATTGGGCAGGAGATCATGATGATAGGAAGTCAACCTCCGGTGCTTGTCAACTTATTGGGAGGTCCTTGGTGAGTTGGTCTTCTAAGAAGCAAAATTGCATATCTCTCTCCACCGCCGAAGCCGAGTATGTTGCCGCCGCAAGTTGTTGCACTCAGTTGCTATGGATGAGGCAAACTTTAAAGGAGTACGGAGTCGATTGCGACAAAGTGCCTCTTTTATGTGACAACGAAAGTGCCATCAAGATTGCCTACAACCCGGTGCAACATTCAAGAACCAAGCATATTGAGATCCGCCATCATTTCATAAGAGATCATGTGGCCCGTGGAGACATTGACTTATCATATGTGGGCACAAGGGATCAATTGGCGGATATCTTCACGAAGCCCCTTGAGGAAGGAAGGTTTTGCTTTTTGAGGAATGAGCTTAATATCATTGATTCGAGGTCCTTAGCTTGATCGCTTGCACACTCACCTAGGGCGTAATTGCATCTTATCTAGTTTAGATGTAGGCATGGAAATAGGGGGAGTGCGGTCCTAATACATTGGACCATCCCTCCCCCCATTATGCCGATAGCAAGTGTTCTTTTATCTCTATATTCATTCTTATGACTAATGAGCTAAAACGACGAGTATTGGTTATGTACCCAAGATACATCTTCGCGGTAACATGCCATACACTCCTACATGGTGGCCTCGGCCACCGACCTCCTCTCCTTGAAGAGTTGATTTTATTTGGAGCTTATTGTTGCTATTTGCCCTCCTTTTCATGCATGTGGGAAACCTACTCAACTTGGCTCTTTTGGTTCGATTTGGTTGTTGTGAGTTGAGTATGGTGTACCAATATCAGTTTGGAAATCTATCCCAAGCCTACTTTCCCCTGAAAACATTTCTCTCTATTGCACACAAGTCATCCTTTTGAAAACTGGGATTTTGGTTCAGCAGGTCGGAATATCCGGTTCATTTTGAACCGGAATATCCGGTGACTCGGAATATCCGGTGTAAGTCACACCCGGAATATCCGGTCTGGCGGTTTGTCCGGAAATATAAGGGCAGGCTCGGGGTGAAGGGCTCATTAGTGCCCTTCTGTAGCACCCCCAAGAGCCAAGCTAGAAAAATCCGAGACCTTAATCTGAGATAAGCCTAACAAGGATCTCGGAAGCCGACAGTTGAAAATCGGTAGCACAACAGAGACCCTACAACACAAGAAACAATATATTAAGCTCTTAACAGAGCGAAGAAGCAAATATCACGAAAATATGGTCACTGACCTCTCAATCATCAATACAACGGAAGGCAAATTATGCTATTAGACATAGCAAAACCGACAAAAGGCCTAAGAGGCCAAAGCATAACGGCGACGTCCCAGTCCATAGATTCCAGGCTGCCGTCTGGGAACCCCAACCTACTCGTCGATGTCGATGTCCAGAAAACACACCTGTCCAAATAATTGCGCAAGGCTGAGTACAGGAGGTACTCAACAAGACTTATTTAACCTTCTAAATATCTGCTCGTTCAGAGAGTATTCATGAATGTCTTTTGCATAAAGCCATCTTTATTTTCAAATTGAGGGAGGAGAGAATCTCGCATCAGTAGACTTTAAAATGGGGTAAGGGAGTAACACTAGCTTCATCCACATCTTTAGTCTCCACCAGACCATCATGAGTTGTACCACCCACCAGAATCACCCCCTCGCTCAACCCGAGGAAGCGATCCTCCCTTAGTTGGCAAGTTTTATAATTAGATTCTTGTTATCTATGATCATCAGACATAAGGTACCAAGTCGTCCATAACCGTGGACACGGCTTTCCGAAAAGTTTTACCCTGCAGGGGGTGTAACTACCCACACACGCCAACCAACCGATACGCCAGCTATTACCACTCTTCCGGGGAGTGCCGACAGGAGGGTTGGCCACGACCTTTCCCAAGCTTCGCCTATGTCCATGAGCCACAACAGTAGATCTGACCACGCGCAGCGGTCTCTAGTGCGGTTTGTCAGGGTCAAGATCAGAGCGTCACACTCTCCTGACCCGAGCCCTAATTTCCTCAACTCATTTTACCGCACACGCAAATGGAACACTCGAACTAGTGGCTTCACGTAGTAGGCTAGACAAGTTGGGATCGAGGGGTTTCCGAGCCCTGTGTGGATGCACGAATAGTCTTGGTTCCGAAGACGAGAACTCAGTTCCTAGGTCGGCAAGAATGGAACAACCCACCACAATACCTATGTGGCCTCCCATCCAAGCCTTTAGCATATTAAACACATCTCTCACCATTCCACGTCATCCTTCACAGCTCTGGTTCATCAACCGGATGGAACAGAGTGAAGATCTAAGCAGGGCTAAGCATAGCAGACTCCCGCGATGCAACACTTATGCCACTTTAAACCTCAACTCAAAACCAAATTTGAATCGCATGCATAATACCAGGATCAAATACTTTGAAATCATATATGTGCAGATAAGAGGTTATGCTTGCCTTGCTCTTCGATAACAAGATATAACGCTTTTGGATATCTTCGGCTTCACTTGATGGAGATAACCAAAAATAACTCTTCATAGATATCCTATTAATTTGACCATCGATGATTCATCAAGCCTTCGGTGTTGTCAAACTCCACTTCGGATTCGCATTCTACCGCGAAAAACGAAACACCGGAAAAGAAACGAGAAACAACATTCAACCATGGCATCGATGCAATGCGCACAATGCATGAAATGACAAGGTAAAGTATTGAAATGTAAATCCTACACAAGGAAGGTCATTTTAAATGGAGTTGGAATGCCCGAGAGGTGCCATTCGACAAATTCCATATTTAAAAGGAAGGGTGTAATTTGTTCCTCTATTATAAACATGGTTCAAAGTTGTTTAAATATGCATGATTTGGACATAATTAAATAGATCTTAATTTTCTGCAAATTTTGATATAAAAATCACATTTTTCTGATTTAAAATGAATTACTTATGAGTTTCCAAAGATTGAACAATTTTAATTCAATTTAAACCATTTGTTAATTCCATTTTAAATATTTATGAATTTAAATAAATAATATTGGACCCACATGTCAGATATTTAATAATTTTTAAAATCATTTTTAGAAATGATTAAACTTCCGACAAGGGGACCCCACATGTCAGACCTTTAAATAAATACAGAAAAGGATTTAAATCATTTTCAGAGAAAGAAAAGCCTAGCTGACGTCAGCAATGGAGCAAGCTCCCCTGCCGATCACGGATTCGACGATTTCGAGCGCGAGGGAAGGCGCGGCTACGCGCGTTGGGCGCACGGACTCGGGCGACCGAGGGGTGGCGGCGTTGTGACCAAATGGTCGCCGGAGACGGCGGGATGGTCGCCGGAGCGGAAGCCGACGGCGGCGCTCGGCGAGAAGGAGAACCAGGAGGAAAGGGGAAGCGCAGAGAGGTCCTGGAGGACCGCAAGCTCACCCTGGTGCTCGTGGGAGGGTCGGAGGAGCGAGGCGAGGCCGGAGACGGCCGGAATCAAGCTCGCCGGCGTCGGACACGAACGGAAGAAATCCACGATTTCCCGTCGATTCTCTGCATCCCAGCACGGGCAGCTCTAGGAGGAGGGAGAGAAGACCACGGAGCTTCTCTAGAGCGTCTCGCCGGACCTCGGGGTGGCCGGAGTCGACGGGAATCACCGGAGACCCGTGAGCTAGGGTTTCGGGCAATGGGGAAAAAGAAAGGAGAAGGAGAAGAGGAACTGGGCTTCTCCGTGGCGGCGGAGGCTTCTTATACCGCCGCGGCGTCGGCGGCGTGCATCTTGGCGCAGGGGAGGGCGACAGACGGCGGAGGAGAAGACACGGCTCCGGCGTCCTTCTGTCCAGAGGAAGAAGAAAGAAAAGAAAAGACAATTTTGCGAAAACCCCCCTGGGTTTTTGCAAAACTTCCAAAACCTTTGAAAAACAGGCCCCTGCTTTGGAAATTAAATCTTTTGAGGGCCTTTTTGTGAACAGAAAATTTATACAAAAATACCAGGAAACTCATAATTTCACAAGGAAGCCATTGGCAACTTTGGATTTTGAAAATTTTGAAATTCTTTTAACACATTTAGAATAGCAAGTGGTTTAGCCACTTAAGTGTTTTCTCTTTTAATTTTTAAACTCAAATTTTGTGCACATTTTAATTAGATGCAAATGATGCTCATGATGCACAAACAAATACTAATTACCAATTATTAAATTTGGGGTCGTTACACCTTATTCCACCCCCGACCTCCCTCTCCTCCAGCCGCCGCCCCTGCTGCTCCAAGGTCCCTCCGGAGCACTCCGACCGCCGGGGAACCTCTTTCTCGGCCGGATCTGCTCCTCCTCCGCCCCAGGAACTCACTCCTCCAAGCAATGGCCTCAATGGATGAGGGTAACTTCACTTTTCTTCTTCCTTATGTGCTTGCACTTGGATCTTGATGTGGAGTTATTTGTTTCAATGTTGCTTGGTAGAGATTGTTTCTACGACTATTCCATGTCTTCTACATACATTAGTTTTGCATTATGTTGGATCGATCTAGTTTTAGACCGAGTCAATCTCAGATCTGCAGTTTCTGCCTGACTCGGAATATCCGGTTCAGATTGACTCGGAATTTCCGGTCCCCCGGAATTTCCGGTCATGTCTGAACCGGAATTTCCGAGTCAAACACTGCAGTTTTAAGATTAACTCATGTTTAACTACATATGATTCATCAAATGCCTATCTAATGTGTGTATTATCTCCTGACTTGTGTGCACTTACCTTATGCTACCCTCTATGCTCAAATTCACAGGTTCAGGTGGAAGTCCGTCCGCAAGGGGATCAAGGAACACAGGTAGAGCACCTGTCCACAAGCAACCAGTCAACAAGGGAAAGGGCCCTGCAACTCAGAGGAAGAAGAAAGCTGTTGCCAGCAAGCCCTCATCCAAGAAGAGAAAGAATGTCCCTAGTCCCCAACGTCAGAACTACTCCAAGATGCATTCTGTGGATTACTCTCAGCTGAGGCAGGGGGACTGGTACCTCAGCGCAAGAGACAACTCTCTCGCTGATCGCAGCTTTTGGTGCCAAGCGCAAGAGCACATATTCGTGGATCTCTATCTCTCACTGTCGAAGCCCATTCGACCCATGCACCCGTTTGACTTTGCATCTCTGCAGAAGAAAACCGCATTTGCTGAGGCCATCCACATTGTCAAGACCATGGGTTTGGAGAGGTTGGCGCTCATCTGTTGTGCCTACAACGCGCAACTTGTAATGCAGTTCTTCGCCACCCTAGTGATCAAGGGTGACTCGAAGAAGACCATGAAGTGGATGACTGGGGAATCATACTGTGAGTCCAACTTCGAGGAGTTTGCCAAGGTACTGGGCTACAGGTTTGATGGTGACAATCCCCAAGGCACTCGCATGCACACCCCCTACAAGCTCAACAAGAAGGAGACAACTCACTTATATGGTGTGGGAGCCACCCCTGGATTCACTCGTGACTTGCTTCCATTGTATGATGTTCTTTTGCGCATCCTGCGTGAGAACATTGCACCGAGTGGTGGCAACAACGACAACGTGGTTACCCCTCTCTGCAACATGCTCCTTCACGCCAACCGCATTGTGGAGGACTCGGGTTCTGATACTGACTGGAGAGTAGATGTGATGGATTACATCTACAATGAGATGTATGAAGCTATGACCACCAGGGTCTCTATTCCTTATGCTCCTTACATAATGAAGCTCCTCCAGTTTAAGTTCCCTGACTACAACTTCAGCAGCAGTGATTTGGTGCCACATGACTTCAAGAAGCTTTATGTGAAGAAGACTGTGGTCAAGCCCCCTCCTAGGACTTCTACTACATCAGCTGCAGGTGGATCTTTCATGGGTGATGCTAGGAGGGCTGCTGCTACCTCTACTCATGTTCTTACCACTCATGCGCATGTCAAGAAGCTGAACTGGTTCCAGCGCAACATCCTTTGCATGAATGTGGACATCCGCAAAGAGCAATACAATGCCTACAAGGATCGCCGTCAGCTGGATTACAAGCAAGACTTGATCCTTCACCATGCTTCTGGCTCTCCTGCTCCTGCTGCTCTGTCTGAGCCCCTGACCTTTGCTCAGTGGAACCAAGGTTCCTTAGATCCGTGGACACTGATTGACCAGGACCTTGGCGGCAGCTCGTACACCACTGGCTATGACTATGATAATGAGGAGGAAGATGATGATGAGGAGCCAGAGTCTGAGGAGTATGAAGAGGATGATGATGATGATGAGGATGCTGGTGATGATGATGATGAGGAGGACCCCTCGGACTGAAGACTTCCATGGGGACGTAGCATCGCTCTTCTTCCTTTTTGGCGTTTCGATGCCAAAGGGGGAGAAGTTGCTCTACTAGGACTTCTTCGGGGATTTGCAAGGGTCGGGCACAAGCTTATGCGTTTATCATTTATTTGCGCTTGTGTCCATTTATCGTGTTTTAAGTTACTTGTGAAACTCTCTTTATTTCATTTGTGATATCTTTGTATTGAGACAATGGTTTGATGCTATCATTATCTTATGGTTGAGACTTCGAATTGATTGTGTTGGTATTCTCTTCATATTCTATATACACAAGGTATGAAAATCTATGTAGTCTCAATTGCTACCATAATCTTACATTTTGTCTCGTTTCTCCTTTGTGATATCTTGTGGTTGTTGTTATAAAATTGCTCCTATCCTTTGTCATTTTGTGTTGCTTACTTGCATTTATTTAGGGGGAGCCATTTTCTGCCAAAAACATGTTATTACCTTTTGTTTCTATGCAAATCTTGGTATTGTCATCTAACACCAAAAAGGGGGAGATTGAAAGAACATTTCTTAATCCCTAGTGTTTTGTGTGTTAGTTAACAATACCAATGATATACTAATCCTATTGCTAAGTATTTCAGTTTGGGTGAAACTCATATCACAAATCCTAAAGCCAAATTGTAGAGAAAAAGAGTTTCTGGAATTCTTCCCAGACTCGGATATTCCGGTTCCCCAACTCGGATATTCCGAGTCAACCCCAGAAAATTGGCTAAGTCAAGTTCAAAAGTACTACTGACTCCAATCGGAAAATCAGCTCGGAAATTTCAAGGACTCGGATATTCCGGTTCCCCAACCCGGATATTCCGAGTCAACCCCAGAAAAATTGGCTAAGTCAAGATTCAGAAGTGGTACTGACTCCAATCGGAAAATCAGCTCGGAAATTTCAAGGACTCGGATATTCCGGTTCCCCAACCCGGATATTCCGAGTCAACCCCAGAAAAATTGGCTAAGTCAAGATTCAGAAGTGGTACTGACTCCAATCGGAAATTCAGCTCGGAAATTTCAAGCACTCGGATATTCCAAGTCAACCTCAGAAAATCGGCTAAGTCAAGTTCAGAATTGGTTCTGATCTCAACCGGAAATTCAGCTCGGATATTTTCAAAGACCCGGATATTCCGGGTGACCGGAATTTCCGGTGTTACTTAAACCGGAATTTCCGGGTGCCCAAGACAGCCAACGGCCAGATTTTGAGGGGGGTGGAAATACCCCCTCACTCACTCAAAAACAGCTAGCTCTCAGATTTTCTCTCTCCTACCATTCTTGAAAGCTCAAATCATCAAGATCTCCCAATCCCCCCACCCAAATTCATTGATCTTTGGAGGATTGGAGGAGAAGGCCCGGATCTACATCCTCACCGAAGGGATTTGCATTTCTCCCCCATTCACTTGGGGATTTCGTGGCTAGGGTTTCCGGTGGGAAAACCTAGTTCACCATTGTTGTACTCTTGGTGTTACCTTGATCTTTTGTGGTCCTTGACCTTTTGTGGTCTTCTTGGGAGCCCCCAATTCAGTTGTGGGTGTGTGCCTCAAGCGTTTGTAAGGGATTCGATCTCCGCCCTAAAAGGGGATCAATAGTGGAAGGTGAACTCGAAACCTTTGTGGTTGAGTTCATCGGAGAAGAAGGTGAGCCTTTATGGCGTTGCGGCTGACCTGTTGTGGTAGCGCACACCTCTCCAAACGAGACGTACACCCTTGGGTGGAACTCGGGATTACATCTTCGTCTCCGCGTGCTTCATTTGGTTCCCTTTACCTTTGCTCCCTTACTTGCTTATCTTGTTATTGCTTAGATTATCATTTAGGTAAATTCACCGTAGTTGCATATCTAGAGAATTCACCTTTGTGTTGAGCCTAAATTTGAAAAGACCTAAAATTTGCAATAGCACCTATTCACCCCCCCCCCCCCCCCTCTAGGTGCCAGATTCCCGTTCATCGGGTGTCAGACATATCGTCGTTCGCATACAGTGGGTGTAAGCCATGTTGCACAAGCGTTACGTGAAGGTTATAGTGACGAACCTAGCATATGCAGATATGGCCTCGGAACACGGAGGCCGAAAGGTCGAGCTGAAGGAGATATGCCCTAGAGGCAAGTAAATAAGTAGTATTTATTGCATCATCTTATAAGTTTATAATAGATTTGTGTATTATGTTATAACTGTATTAATCGGAATTATTAATACACGTGTGATACATAGACAACCAGAGTCCCTAGTAAGCCTCTATATGAACTAGTCCATTGGACAACAGTTGATCGAGATTCCCGATCAAGGACAATGACGTCGGTTGACAATGGGGTCATCTTATTAGTTGAATAAGGTGATGGACATAAGCAAATTATTGCAATAAGATCGTATTACGATGTTTGTCATTTGCAATAGATAAGAATGTGATAGCTTATTTCTTAGACCGTGAGACCGTACTTATTGCTACTTCGTAGGGGTACTTTGAGAGCATCAAACGTTGTGTCTTATTTAGCATGAAAATAACGGTGTCCATCTTGGGTATCCCGAAAGAGTGTTGAGACGTAAGGATCAAGAGCGGAATTTGTTCATTCTTGTAATGGAAAGATACTCTGGTCCCACTCGGTGAGATTGCATCTATATAGTTGTGCAGCTTATGACTAGGTCATGGAGATGTAATATCACAGACGAGTTAATAACCTTTGTCGGTAACGAGATACAACAAGGACATCAGATGTCTACGATCATATCTCATACAAGGTAGTATCACAGAAACAAAGGGAATAAATATCATGTTTATGGTTCAACGACGATATTCGTAGAATGCACAGAGGCCGTCATATGCATCCAGGTATCCCTGACGGTCATTGGTGAGCGGAGTGTCTCGACCATGTCTGGAGTGTTCTCAAACCGTAGCGTAACAAACTTAAGGTCTTAACGACACCGTGAGAAAGGTTCTGGAATAATGTAGGATTTTATTGGAGAGAGAGAAATGATCCGGAAAGAGTTCCGGTGGTCCGGAAGGAGTTCCGGGAAGGTCTGGAATGGTTCCAGGGACGTCCGAAAGATGTTCGGGTGGTTCGGAAAATGTTTCGGAGTCACGGGAGATTAAATAATATACAAATATATTAATTATGAATTAATAGTATTTTATATTAATTTAATATTAATTAAAAATAAAGGAAAAAGGGGTAGCCCACCTAATGGGCTAACTGGGGCCCATTAGGAGGGAACCTCACCAAGGAAGGGGTGGGGCCCAAGCATGGTGCGGCCAGCCCATGCTTGGCCGAACCCCCCTCCCCCTCCTTTTCCTTTAGTCCCACATGGGGGAGGCAAGGTGTTTGCACACCCCCTCCCCCCTTTATATAGCAAGGCATATTAATTGGATTAATTACATGGAAAATACAATTAAATTTGTAGCAGGCCGGCCAAGTTGCTTCTCCGCCCGTTTTGCCCTCCCTCTCCACCAAAGCTATACCGTCGGGCGCCGTTGCCCTGCGGGATTTCAGAAAAGTTCTACCCCTGCGATTTCAGCTGGATCTGAATGACCTGGGGTTGTTGTTAAGCTCCGTATATTTGCGAGTGCTCGGAGGCACCACATTTGAGGAGCCTGGGCGACGTCGTCTCGCCCACCCAGCAGCCCTGCCGCCGGCGCCACCCCCCAGCCGCCGGCGCCTCGCCATCTTACGCCCGACGCCCGTCGACGCAGGTCATCGTCGACACCCTGGCGTCATCGTCTACGTCGTCGTGGCAAGTTCTCTGCAACCTCGAGGTCGACTATGTACGACTTCATCGTCAACGCTTGTGCGGGAGCGTAATCCCCGCCATCGGTCTTCATGGAGGTAATGTAACCCGTTCCGCCACCGTTATCACATGTACCAGATAGATAGATCCTGTCTAGTTAGGGTTTCATACGCTAGAAAAATTATTATTTTCTGCACCGGACTCCCTTAACGAGCATGAGTCACAAAAGTAGTGTGATGGACAATTTTCTACCCTTAAAGTTGTGCTGCCGGCTCTGACGATGAGGGGTGGTGCAATGGATGGGGGTCGTGTAATTGCTTAAATGACCAGGAGGGATGTTCGTTTGAGTGGGAGTTATGTTAGTTATTTTCTAAAAATACTATAACTCAAAATTATTATGAACAAAGTCTTATGTTGTTGCAAATTCCATTGTAGAGGTCTCGCCCCTCGTTTAACCTAGTTCTGTTCCTTGAGAAAGAAAAGCTTAAGACCAATGGGTCAAACTTCATGGCCTGGTTCCGCAACCTAAGAATCCTCCTTACTCCCCATAGGGTGGCCTACGTCATTGAGGCCGCCATAGGTGATCCTCCCGCAGATGAAGCCTCTGAGGATGAGAAGAAGGTCTTCCAGACCAAATCGGAGGATTCCGCCTTTGTCCAGAGTGGCATGCTCTATACCATGGAAGCCGACCTGTAGAAGCGTTTTGAGAAGATGAGTGCCTTTGAGATTATTTCTGATCTCAAGGTTGTCTTTGCGGCACAGGCTAAGTCTGAGAGATATGAAGCTTCTGAGCTTTTCTTCTCGGCCAAGATGGAGGATCATAGCAGTGTGAGCGAGCACGTGGTCAAGATGTCTGGCTACGTTCAACGCCTGAATGCTCTGGAATGCAAGATTCCCGATGAGCTGGCGATTGATAGGGTGCTGCAATCGTTGCCCCCTAGCTATAAAGGCTTCGTCATGAACTACAACATGCAGGGCATGGCTAAGTCCCTGGGTGAAGTGTTCGTGATGCTCAAGACTGCTGAGGTGGAGATTAAGAAGGAGCACACATTGTTGATGGTCAACAAGACTGTCGATTTTAAGAAATCTGGTGGCAAGGGAAAGAAGAGCTGGAAGTCCAGGATGGAGGGCAAACTGGTTGCCAAGCCCAAGACTGCCAAATCTGGTCCCAGAGCTGGCGTGGAGTGCTTCTACTGCAAGGGAAAATGTCACTGGAAGCGCAACTGCCCCAAGTACCTGGAGGACAAGAAGTCTGGCTAGATAGTCGACAAAGAGCAAGTTATATTTGATATACATGTTATAGATGTGTACCTTACATCCGCCCGTAGCAACACTTGGGTATTTGATACTGGTTCTTTTGCTTATATTTTTAACTCTAAGGAGGAGTTGCGGAATAAGAGGCGCCTGGCTAAGAATGAGGTGACGATGCGCGTCGGCAACGGATCGAGGGTCGACGTGGTGGCTGCTGGCACGCTCCCTCTACATATACCATCGGGATTAGTTTTGGTTTTAAATAAGTGTTATTTTGTATCATCATTGAGTGTAAACATTATAAGTGGGTCTTGCGTGTTACTCCCGAGAGTAATGGTCTTGCGTGTTACTCCCGAGAAACATCATTTAAATCAGTATCAATCAGTTGTGCTATTTCAATAAATGATATCTTGTATGTGGATACTCCCGAGAGTAATGGTTTATTCTTGTTGAATCTTGATCGTAGTACGCATATCCATAACATAGACGGCAAAAGGATTAAGTGTAGTGATGATACCGCCATGTATATGTGGCTTTGCCGTCTCGGTCATATTGGTATAAAGCGCATGAAGAAACTCCACTCCGATGGACTTTTGGACTCGTTGGATTTTGGATCCCTCGATACATGCGAACCATGCCTTATGGGCAAAATGACCAGGACACCGTTCAAAGGTTTCGTCGAACGGGCGTCGGACTTGTTGGGAGTCATACATACAGATGTGTGTAGACCAATGAGCGTATCGGCACGCAATGGTTATCGTTACTTCGTCACCTTCACTGATGACTTGAGTAGATACGGTTATATCTATTTGATGAAACACAAGTCTGAAACTTTTGAAAAGTTTAAAGAATTTCAAAGTGAAGTTGAAAATCAGCTTAACAAGAAAATCAAGCACCTCTGATCCGATCGTGGTGGCGAGTATTTGAGTATTGATTTTGGCACACATCTGAAGAGTTATGGCATCGTACCACAACTTACGCCTGCCGGAACACCGCAACGTAACGGCGTGTCCGAGCGACGTAATTGTACTCTACTGGATAGTGTCCGGTCTATGATATCTCTTACTGATTTGCCCGTATCCTTCTAGGGTTATGCGTTAGAAACAGCCGCATTCATTTTCAATAGGGCTCCGTCTAAATCCGTTGAAACGACGCCGTATGAATTATGGTATGGCAAGAAGCCTAAGTTATCGTTTCTGAAGGTTTGGGGTTGTGAGGCGTATGTTAAGAAACTATAGCCCGACAAACTCGAACCGAAGTCGGAGAAAGTCATCTTTGTAGGATATCCGCGGGAAACCGTAGGATACACCTTCTACAACCAATCTAATGGCAAAACGTTTGTCACGAAGATCGGTACCTTTCTAGAGAAGGAGTTTCTCGCGAAAGGAGTAAGTGGGAGGAAGGTAGACCTCGATGAGATCGTTGATCCTGAATTCAAAATTTCGAGTGGCGCAACAGAAGCTGTTCCGGAAACGTCCTCCACAGATGGAGTGGGAGAAACTGTCAAGGAAAGTATTCTACCTCGTAGGTCTGGTAGATCTCGTATCGCACCAGGATGGTATGGCAACATGGTGTGCACCGTCATGTTAATTGAACAAGACGAACCTACGAACTACAAGGAGGCAATGGAGAGTCTAGAGTCCGAGAAATGGCTAGAAGCCATGACATCCGAAATAGGATCCATGTATGACAACAAAGTGTGGACTTTGATGGATATTCCCGAAGGGCGCAAGGCCGTCGAGAATAAATGGATCTATAAGAAGAAGACTTATGTTGATGGTAATGTGACCGTCTATAAAGCTCGGCTTGTCGCAAAAGGTTTTCGACAAGTTCATGGGATTGACTACGATGAAACTTTTTCACCGGTAGCGATGCTGAAGTCTATTCGGATTTTGTTAGCAGTTGCGGATTTTGTTAGCACTTGCTGCATATTACGATTATGAAATATGGCAGATGGATGTCAAAACAGCCTTCCTAAATGGAAACATTGAGTAAGAGTTGTACATGGTACAACTGGAAAGTTTTATCGATTCAGAAAATGCTGAGAAGGTATGCAAGCTTCAACGCTCCATCTATGAATTGAAGCAAGCATCTCGGAGTTGGAATCTTCGCTTTGATAAGGTAATCAAAGGTTTTGGATTTGTCCAAAATTTGAAAGAGACCTGCATTTACAAGAAAACGAGTGGGAGCTCGGTTCTGTTCATAGCACTATATGTAGATGGCATATTGCTAATTGGAAATGATGCGGAACTTCTGCGTGAAGTATTATTTAAACAGTAAATTTTCCATTAAGGACTTAGGAGAAGCTGCATACGTCTTCGGCATTAAAATCTATCGTGATAGATCAAGACGTATATTAGCGTTAAGTAGAGTACTTATCTTGATAAAATACTGAAACGTTTCGGTATGGAGATGGCAAAGAAGGGTTCTCTGCCGATTATCAAGAATAAAACATTGCGAAAGGCACAATGTCCGGTAACGGAACATGGTAAGGCCGATATGACTAAACATCCTTATGCTTCAGCCATAGGATCGATTATGTATGTAATGTTGAGTACTAGACCTGATGTAGCATTAGCTCTAAGTTTGACAAGCCATTTCCAGAGTAATCCGGGAATGACGCATTGGATTGCTGTTAAGAGCATTCTTAAGTATCTCAATAAGACATAGGAAATGTTCCTTGTCTATGGTGGCTGCGATGAAGAACTTGGCGTAACAGGTTACGTGGATGCAAGTTTCTATTCAGACCCCGATGACTAAGTCACATACAGGTTATGTGTTCAAGGTGAATGGAGGCGTCGTGTGCTGGAGAAGTGGGAAGCAACACATCGTCGCGCAATCTACAATGGAGTCGGAGTACATTGCTGCTTACGAAGCCGCGAATGAAGCTGTGTGGCCGAGGAAGTTCATCATTAAACTTGGAGTGTTCCCGAGCATGCAAAACCCCATGATCCTCTTCTGCGACAATCCGATGATTTAACATATCTTTCCAAATCCCCTGTAGCAGCCCCTTCTTTTGCTTTCTCGGAATTTTCTACCAGACCATTCACATCTTGACATGCAACAGTGTTAGTTGTGCATTATGATCATGGCTAATCAGGTCATAAATTCAGTGCCAGACGGTCGGATTTGTGCATCATAACTATTTAGAGTCCTGGAGTAATGATTAAAAACTTTTAGGTAATAAATCTCTCTTTATCTATTTTTTTAACAATGCGACATGTATAAACGAGCGCACTTGCGGAACAGAAAGAATAGCAGAAGAATTACAATGCGGCATGTATAAACGAGCGCAACTGCATTTCCAATTTCGTAGGATTTATAACTAGTCCCCAAGACAAAATAAGAAGTACAAAAAACCTTCTGGTACATACAAACATACCACACAAGGTAAAAGGTTATCGAAATAAATGATCTCCCAAGAAACAAGAACACCAGAGATTTACAGTACGACAAGCATTGTCGTACTGTAATCTCACTCCACCATGTACACTATTCTTAAACCTCCGATTTTAACCTTCCCGTGCCTCGGCACCAACGTCACGGTCATAGATGGGTCTCCGTCGGCGCCCAGGTCTTCCAAGAGCTCGTTCAAGGCCACCCTCATACTCGTCTTTATTACCATCCCCTTCCCCGTGCCGTCCATACTTGGATGCCTCAAGCACACGAAGCTCTCGGCCATCTCCCGCCCACCTGGCTCGACTTTCTCGTGCTCAATGGCATTTATGTATACGTCAAACTTAACCATATCTATGCCGTCGCTCTCGATGCCCTCAATGACTAGCACTTCCTCCTGGACGTCCTTCTCATGCCGGCTTCTTGTTACTCGCGGCCGCCTCACCTCCGCGGTCACCGCCACATCGTTGAGTGATACTGGAAACCTGAGACTTCAGTAAGCCTTTCTTGTTGTTCACATTAGGAGTAGTAGGCGGTCGTGCGTTTATCCACGGCATGTCGACGCCATCAAATTTGTACCGAAGTTTCTCCATATTGAGCACGTCACGAACGGTGATGCGCACAAGGCGGGACTCCTCATCATAGAAGAGGAAGGAGGAGTCAAGCCAGTCGGAGTCTGTGAAGTCAACATGGCCACGGTATCCGCGGGACGTGCCGATGTCCTTCCAAGCATCCCAGATGCGGTCGATGTTGTTGTGGTGCGGGTAGAAGAGCGGGTCACGTCCGGCCGAGTAGTAGACACCCATATTCTCCCCGTTGGTTTTAGATATGTCGCCGGTCCAAGTGTGCATCGTGTTGTGTGGAGACAGCTCCACCGTCCCAGCGCCTGGATGGTCAGCCTGGCCGGCACGGAAGGGCTGACCATGGAAGAGGGAGGGCAGAGCGGCATTGGTAATCATCTGAAATTTTCAAACATGAAAGTCAGTTGAATTGAACGTATGAACGTCTGGTCATGTAATAATAGTATAAGACATTAAAAAAAGAGGTTTGAATGCATGAAGTCACACCTGTTTGTACATGACCCTGAGGTTCTGCTGGATCTGCTGCTCGTCGGTGAAGTTGTTCTCTCCATATATCCGATCGAATTGCAGGTCCACGACTGCCGGCGGCGCGTGCCTCGGGTTCCGTACAGGGTCATACAACGGCGACGACGAGTTGGCGAACTCGGCCGGCAACTGCATCCCTTCCGGCACGTCCCACGCCCAGAATGGCAAGGCAAAGTCAGGTTCCCCGAGCAGCTTCGCGGCGATGCGCTCGAAGAAATAGAGGTAGGCGCGATGGAACGGGAAGAAAAACCATGAGAAATGGATCTGCACTGCCAGCTCGGAGTTACTCATCTGGTGGTAGGAGCTGGTGCAATAGGCGCAATGGATGTTGGCCATCTGGTAGAAGCTGCGCGGGTCGCTCTGCGGCAGCGCCTTCATCAGCGCGATCACGCGCTCGTACTTGGCCATGTACTCCGCCCCGACAGCGTGCACCGGCCGCCGGACCCTCAACGGCTCGGCCGGGTCCGGCAACGTGAAGTCGATTGGCCTGGACGCCGACATCGGCGGACAACAGTAGAATGGTGGGAGCGGATTCGGCGGTAGCTGTGGCTTGGTGCACGTGTGTAGGCTGGTCACGATCGGCCCGCCAATAGTCTTGTTGCCTTCGCCGTCAGAAAGTGGGGCGGTGACGGCATCGCCTGCACACGAGAGGATGAACGGGTCGAGGCCGGAAACGATGAGGAGCTCTCTCGGAAGAGAGCTGCTGCATGGGTTTATGGAGATGGGGAAGACGGAATAGACGACTGTGGCGGCGGCGCTGATGAGGAAGACGCAGGCCACGAGTGGAGCACTGTGTCTACTGGCCATGGCTTCACTACTGATCGGCTGCCTGTTTCCTCGCGCAGATTGCTATGGTGGCTAATTGAGCTGCTCCATGCATGGCACCTACAGTATTTATGTCTCGGAGATGCGTATAGTATGTAGGATCATGAAAGCTCATCGCGTGGCACACGTGAAAGCTATCTCAAACCAACAATAATACGAAGCTCATCAGGGTTTCAGTGTTTGGCTCATCAGGGTGTATATGTGCGCTGCACTGTGCCACAGTCCACATATGATTTTGTTTTTTCATTTTGAAATAAACCGCATAAATGTGCCAAAACACACATCAACCTCTCGATTCTGGAAAGGAAGAAGAGTAAATCGCCCGGCCAAGTCCAGAACACACCTTTGTAATCGACCACTGTAGCTAAACAATCACAAACGACATGTTTTTTGACTGTCCTTTCCCGGGAGAGGACCAGCTCTTGTAACACCACACATCGCCAACTCACCGGTGAACAGAGTTCTGGTTGACGGGGGCTGCTCTTGTGCTCTCATATCACATTGAACATCGTCGGCCGAATCCAGATCCAGCGACGCTTTATTTATTCATGTTAAGGAGATAAGGGGATCAGGATCATCCTTGGGACCGTCGGCACAGGTTCATCTTCATGCAATTTATTCATCGACCAATTTTATATGGATGCAGCTCCTTAACTCAGGCATGACCGGCCAGCGGTCTTCGCAAATGAAGAGCGACGTGGCCGCGCTGGCCATTACGATCTGTTACGTTGCTCACAGCTGCAGATCGCCATGTACCATCAGCTGTTCACGCGTGTTCCGCGTGTACCAATACATTGACTTTCTATTCAAAAAATAGTACGTACCACGATTAGTGTGATAACTGATGAGTATCTGATGGATAGGGAACCTGTGAAATAATAGGTTAGATATATTGACACTAGTACAAAACGACATCGAAAGTGGGTTAAAACCTTAAAATCCTCATTGAAAACGGAGAAATTGTGTGTGTGTGTCCCTGTCACCGATGCTGATGTGACGGTCCACGTCGATAAAAGATGCATTAACCGTCACCGACAAGGCAAGATTTTGACACCGGTTAACCACATATGTCCGTTGTTGATTCGTTGGCCACATCAATGACGTAGTTTATAGGTTTACTCATTTATAATGAGGTTTCTCAAGTGTACAACTGAAATACATATGCCACTCGACACTTAAAACCTCACACCACAAGCAAAAAAGAAATATAGCAAATTCATATTGTATACCAAATGTCACAATTACACTTCATCACAAGAAGTGACCATTACATTGCATAAAAATGCTAACAAATTCAATTGTAACTTATAGGAAATTTTGTGGATGCTCCGCTTTTTTATGAAGGCACTTTGGGATTTGGAGACAAGCTCGTTCTTGGATGATCTTTGCAATAACATGGATGAGTCTAGTGGGTGTATAGTCGGTGATCTCTTGCGCACCTTCTTTGTTCAAAAGTAGTACCACATTTTTGGAGTTTAACCAATGCAAGCAGAAAATGTGAAGGTTTGCCAAATGGACCAATGACATACAATCAACCTCTATAATTTCCCAACATCTTTTAAAGAACGCCCCTATGAAGCCATCCGGAATAGGGTGGCCTTGTCTATATGCCTATCACGAATCACCCTGTTCACCTCCTCCTCCGAAATGGGGTGGGTAAGTCATTAAGGTTTGGGTTCTCAAAAGTGAAGCTCGTCCCAATTGAAGTCATGGGTTCTCGTCTTCCCTGCATCTACCAATGACCGATGCAAAGTGGAAATGGATGATCTCCTCCTTGTGTTCATGCTCCTTGACCCAACCGTTGTTTTGCTTTAGGCGATGGATGTTCTTTCTACGCTCCCAATTGACATTTGGGTGAATATTTTGGTGTTTGTGGAAAGGTGCGGCTCCATTTGGAAAGGCAAACCCCCAACCTTTTGAGCTTGTGAAACAAGATGTGCTACGGTTTGGTGTGGGAGATTGGGGGCGTCCCAAGATGCTTTTATAATGTCATCAAATTCTGGCAACCTAAGTCAAAAGTTCTCAAAACAAAAGGTTCTCAGCTTGAAAGGATGACTGTCATCGGCGAGTAGGACAATGATCGGATAGGGACGACGAGAACGCGTGAAGCACATGTCTCTATCCTATCAGAAAATCTAACAATGTGATTCTTTCACGCCTAACCGAATATCCCACTCAGCACTAAAAAAGATGGCGTCAAGTTCGCAAAGCGTTGGGTTGAGCCCTCTGCCCTACATTGCTCCAAGTAAACCGAAGATTTTGAAGGTGGACCTCACTGAGCTTGCGTGCATGTTTGCAAGGTTGATTGCTTAAAGAAGAGCATGTGCTTCGGTTCACTGAGCCTCCCCTGCATCATGAAGGTTTCCGGCTGCAGCTCTTCAACAATCAGTTCTTGTTTCGTTCATGCATGCGCTCTCGGCTATCCTGGTACTTGTCTCCTAAATGGGCTTGTAGTTGATGGGTTATCTATTGTCTTTACCTGGACTCAAGGTGCTAAATGGGTTTGGAATTAAAGATTTGGGGCTGGCTATACACGGACATGGGACGAAATAAGCCTGGATGGCAAAAAAAACACTCCCTCTGTTCCGATATAGAATCCGTTTTCACTACAAATCTTGCGAGGCTCATTTTCTTATCAATTTTTTTCCATATTTTCTGATTTTACCCATGGTCAGAATGGAGATGAACTCGTGCGCGTTTTCCTCTCCCTCTCAACCAGTTGTCGTCGAGCAATTGCTCTTCTCCATCTCCTACGTCCCGGCGTTGCAACGTCCTCTGTCCTCGTCGGCCGTGAATCCTCTCCAACTCCTCCCCCTCCTCCTCACCGGCCACCACACCCACTCCGCCGCCTCGCTCAAGCCCCGCGACTCGGCCAAAGTGAGCACATTTCCCTTCGACGACAACGCGTGCTGGCGAGAGCGCCCGCCCCACAGATCCGCCACGGAGAGGTGGCCACCTACCATGTTGCCGCCATCAATCTCCGCAAGGTTCTGAATATGTGGGAGCACCGTCAGTTCCGAGATATGAGGGGCAAACATGCACATATTTTTGCTTGTTTTTTTTTTACATTTGTCGAAAAAGCCTGAAACGGCTTATAATCTGGAACCTATGGAGTTGCTATATCAATCTAATCCTCTAAAGCTTCACATACTTGACTCCCTAGTTTCCGAGCAAAGAGTCGAGGACTTCATTACTTTCCGCCGACTTGATGCAAATGAATCTGCTCTTTTTCCATTCCCAAGTCGACTAGAATGAATCCAAACTGAATGTCAATTTGCATGACGCCAGCCAGCAGGCTGGAAACGACTTTTTTAAAAAAAGAGGAAATCCCTAGCCTCTGCATCGATTAATGCACACAACTGTTCTTATTATAACATTCAGAAATAGTCTCAAGATTACCAATCAATCATCGTATAAGGTTGAGACAAGTATCAACCATCTAAAACATGATAACATAGGACCACTACGCCTGCGGTCGTCTAGTATGCTGCCACGTAGGCCAGGAGAATAACCCTTGTGCGACCATCATGAGCCGGGTAGAACCAGCAACCATAAGGTCTCGCTGGTCCTGGGGCAGCAACTTTGCCCATAGCTGAATCCAATGTGCTGTCATATGAATAACATGCATGATGTGGAAGTTCAAAGATCTGTTAAAAACAAGATTATTTTGACAATTCCATATGG
The DNA here is from genome assembly GCA_026929855.1 of Poa annua. NCBI lineage: Eukaryota > Viridiplantae > Streptophyta > Magnoliopsida > Poales > Poaceae > Poa > Poa annua. The sequence goes on along the minus strand of CM049428.1, from coordinate 114,647,348 downwards.
ACCAACAAATAGTTGAAACGCCAATACGAATTCTAGCCTTGGTCTTGTTATCAATGCCATTCAACCAATTTCCAAACATATTCTTTATATTGATTGGTGGTGGGATATTATATGTGCTATACGCACAACTCTCCAAATTAGTTGTGCAAACGGACAAGAAAGAAAGAGATGCTCAATTGTCTCCTCCGATCCATAAAAATCTTATTTAGTACATCCTTTCCATTTTCTTCTAGTCAGGTTATCCTTAGTAAGCAAAACTTTTCTACTTAGGAATCACATAAAAATCTTTATCTTCAAAGGTAATTTCAGTTTTCATAAATATTTGTGCAAATAAGCGGTATTTCCATTCATCAAGTCCTCGTGAACTTCCCGTTTGCAGTGAGTTTCCATACAAAAGTATCATTGTTATCCGACAAATGGTCCTGCATTAACCGAAAACATAAGTGAGACCAAGCATCCCATTTTTTTCATACATCGATCATACCTAAAAAGTTTTTTTTCATTAAGTCCATTTTTAAAGGCATATGCTAAAGGTGAACCTGAACAATCTTTGCTTCTTAACTGCTGATCAAGATAAACATGTGTACTAGTAGTACTAAACATCTTTTTACTGCTGTACATGTTACAAGTGTGACAAACAGTTGAGAAAGGTAATTGCATTTCCAATATCACTAGAGCAAAACAAGCCACTTGCCCTGGGCCGGGAGGGCTTTTTGTCCCGGGCACGCGCCTGGGACAGCGTGTTCGGGACAAATAGCCTCCCCTATTTGTCCCGGGCACGCCACGGCCCGGGACCAATAGGGGGGTCACGTGGCCAAACAAGCCAGCCTCTGGCTGCCACTCATTTGTCCCGGTTCGTATAACGAACCGGGACAATATATATGATTTTTTGTTTTCTTTTTTTGTTTCCTGTTTTCTATTTGTGTTTCTGTTTTTGATATTTATGTTACTGATTCTTTTGTGTTTCTGTTTTTGATATTTATGTTTCATTTCAAACAAGATCGAGTTGCATATTATACGCTACTATATAATATATATCATGAATACACGATTTTTTCCTCGGGATATAGTCATGAATACTACTAGTACAAGAGTTCTCCCAAACAAACATTTATAACAAATATTTACAACCGGAAGATCATGTCTAAATATTTACAAACAGAGATCATTACATGACAGAGATGCATTAGACCCTATTTTTTCCTCGGGATGGTCTTTTTCGGCGGCTGGATTATACTGCATTCTGCGCCTGGCTTTATGACATAGTCAAGCAGAAAGCCTGCAATTTCCTCCGCAATTGGTAGTAGGCGGTCTTTTGCATCAACCCTGTTCCGGATCGTCTCAAACTTAAAAGGAGAGATGAACACCAATATATCAACCATTATGAAAATAATTCAATTTGAAAAGTGAACAAGTTTCAATAAATTGTTAATGTACGCTATTCCAGTCTGCACCCTCATTGAAGTGAATTCGGATGAACTCGCAGACATAGAATCCACACAAATTGGTGCGTTGTTGCTGCTTCGCGCACTTTATGATAGAATAAGATAAGAAACCAATAATAAATAATCAAAAATATTGAAAAAATGGTATTGTGAGACTGAAATTAAGAATATGCATACGTGGAACCTAGCTAGTACGGCTTACCTCTCGCCATTTAAAAGTGAGGTTCCGGGCTATACCGATGTCCTTGTGGAAAGAGGTGAACTTGTCCCAAGCCCTAAAGTTTACGATATGGAAAATTAGTAAAGAAGTTTACTAATTACTATATATTATTAGAAAAGACGAGGTCGATTGTGATAATGAACGAAATTACCTCTGGAGCATCTGTTTCGTGCCGTCAAACTTTTCTTCAGGTTTCGATAATGGGTCGAAGACATTAACGATTGCCTTTTCAACATCAATCTCAAATAATACCCAGTGAAATCTGCCATATGTTTATATTTGTTAATAACTAAATCATCAATTACATATACTTAGCATTGAGTATGTATAAGAAAGTAAACAACTCACTCGAAGTTGAACGGGAAAATTATGGTGTTTTTGTAATGTTGCGCCATCAAATAAGTAAGCAAAAGCTCTGTATTCTCTGGGTAATGTAACAAACCATGATGATGACCTCGATTAGGGTCAATGAATCCAATCTTGTGATTGAGTCCCAGCTTTCGAGATTGTATAATTTTCAGCCTGCATAATAGAGTACAAAAGTAATATAGTGATAAGGATAATTACAAGCAATGAAAAATAAGTTGAGCTAGAGAATTACTGACATATATACATAATTTAATTACTTACATGCAAAAGGCACTGATGATAGATTTGTCGAGCGCGTCAAAATTGAATAACTGCCATAATTCGCAATACTCAATTTGAATTTCATCATCACCTGGGCCATAAAAATCCATTGGAATTTTCCCATAGAGCCAGTCTCCTTCTTGACTTTTTGTAGTATGCATGTATCATGCATTTAGTTGGTGCAACCTAGCTGGTAGAGTGCGCACCATAGCAGGGTCGACAAGATCTTCTCCTCTCACATATTTCCGCACCACCTCATGTATGGTGACACTCTCGCCAGATTGTAATGCCTTAAGCTCTGCCAGAGTTATACCCATATCTCTAGCTTGCTGCGAAAGTACATCATCGACCGGGTTCCGGTTGTAAGGCGCCAATATGAATGGAGGGGCCGATTGTCCCGCCTGCATTCCGAGTTGTGGAACATCTCTCTTCTGGGTGGCAGCAGATTTTTGTTCTTCCCGCACTCTCCTAGATGTACGCACCAGAACGCGTGTGTAGTCATCGTCCATATTTAGTTCATATTGCGACGGATGCGTAAGAAATTATATGGCCCACCGTATCGCATCCGAAGAATATACCGGAACAGGCAAAGGCATCTTTTTTGCCTTCTTTCTCTGGGAAGCCTGGATCTCGTTGACCCATATATCGACATCTTCGCGAGAGTTCACAAAGCGAGACTTCCCCGTTTCGCTTTTCTGAGTACTAGTCGACGCAGCGGTGCACTTCCGCTTCTTTTGCGGAGGCGGCAGAGTACGCTCACGCGACGGCGGAGATGAACTAGCGCCTTGGTTGTCGTTGTGGGGGGTGTCTGGACTAGCGCATTGGTTGTCGTTGTTGTAGTTATGTGGACTGGCATGTGGACTGGGAGGGCGATTTTGCTGCGTGTGTGGGAACACGATGTATTCCTTTTTCCATAAGCAGGTACTCTTGAGGGCAAATCTCAACTCAACATCGTCTTCACCCGTAGGGAAGTCCAGCTTAATTCCCTCATATGTCTTGATAACCTCATCAACCCCGACAACAGCACAGCCATCTGGAATAGGGCGGCAATGGTAAGTTCCATTTGGTCTAGGCGGTAGGGCAAAGTCATGCGCCACCTTCACGGTTATGTTCAAGCATGGCACATGTAGGTCGCAAAGTTCCCGCTGCACGATATTATCCACGGGGTGATGAGGACCCGGCATATAATTGTGGCGATCGAGCTCCGTCGAAGCCACGCTGCTTCTCCGCATTGATTTTGGATCAGGAGAAGGATCTTCGGGCGTCTCAGATTCGCAGGGCATCCGTCGAGTCTGCGCTGCCTTCAGCTCTGCTATCTCCTTCTCATGCAGTAGTAATTTATTTTCCATCCACTGGGCCCAGTCGGCATGCTCTTTCTTCTTTCTCGATCGGCTTCTGTAAGTGCCAACATCTTTGGGAAACCCAATTATCCATGGTAAGGAGCCGACGGTTCCTCGTGTTCGTCCACTGTGTTCAGGATTCTTAAGGGCTCGCGATAGCTCGTCCTTTTCTCGGTTAGGGTGGAACCTGCCTTCCGTGACCTCCTTCCATACTTCTCTGAGAGCTTCAATAGGGTCAGGTCCGTGCTCCTTGATAAAAAGACAGTCACTTGTTTCAGGGTCTAACTTTCCACCATGCCCATAGAACCAAGACATGTCTCGATCTCTATACCTTTAGCCAAAAACTCATCCACCATGCCCATAGAACCTGTTGAAGGAGATATGCCCTAGAGGCAAATAAATAAGTAGTATTTATTGCATTATCTCATAAGTTTATAATAGGTTTGTGTATTATGCTACAACTGTATTAATCGGAATTATTAATACACGTGTGATACATAGACAACCAGGTCCCTAGCAAGCCTCTATATGAGCTAGTCCATTGGGCAACAGTTGATCGAGATTCCCGATCAAGGACAATGACGTCGGTTGACAATGGGGTCATCTTGTTAGTTGAATAAGGTGGTGGACATACGCAAAGTATTGCAATAAGATCGTATTACGATGTTTTTCATTTGTAATAGATAAGAGTATGATAGCTTATTCCTTAGACCGTGAGACCGTACTTATTGTTGCTTCGTAGGAGTGCTTTGAGAGCATCAAACGTTGTGTCTTATATAGCATGACAATAACGGTGTCCATCTTGGGTATTCCGAAAGAGCATCGAGACGTAAGGATCAAGAGCGGGATTTGTTCATTCTTGTAATGGAAAGATACTCTGGGCCCACTCGGTGATATTGCATCTATATAGCTGCAGCTTATGACTAGGTCATGGAGATGTAATATCACAGACGAGTTAATAACCTTAGTCGGTAACGAGATACAGCAAAGGCATCGGTGTGTCTACGATCATATCTCGGACAAGGTAGTATCACAGAGACAAAGGGAATAAATATCATACTTATGGTTCAACGACGATATTCGTGGAATGCACAGGGGTCGTCATATATTTCCAGGTATCCCTGACGATCATTGGTGAGCGGAGTGTCTCGACCATGTCTGGAGTGTTCCCGAACCGTAGCGTAACAAACTTAAGGTCTTAGCGACGCTAGGAGATAGGTTCTGGAATTTTATAGGTTTTTATTGGAGAGAAAGAATTGATCCGGAAAGAGTTCCGGTGGTCCGGAAGGAGTTCCGAAGAGCTATGGAAAGGTTCCGAGAATGTCCGAAAGTTGTTCGGGTGGTTCCGAAATAGTTTCGGAGTCATGGGATATTGAATTATATATAAATATATTAATTATGAATTAATGGGATTTTTATATTAATTTAATATTAATTAAATAAAGGAAAAAGGGGGCTCCCACCTAAATGGGCCCTAAGAGGGCCCAAGAAGGGGGAGCCGCACCCCACAAGGGGGGTGGGCCCCATGGGGGTTCGGCCGGCCCATGGTGGGGCGCACCAACCCCCCCCCCCCCAACCTTTAGTCCCACATGGGGGAGCCAAGGAGTTTGCACACCCCCTTCCCCCTTTATATAGCAAGGCATATTAATTGATTTAATTCATAGGAAATTCAATTAATTCCCGATTTCTCTCTCGATCTCGTGGTTCCCAAGTCGGAGCCGCGCCGAGCTGAGGAAAAGGGAATCTCTCCACCTAAGCCATACCGCAGAGCGTCGTTGCTCTGCGGGATTCCAGATAAGATCTACTCCTGCGATTTCAGCTGGATCTGAATGACCGGGAGTCGTCGCTAGGCTCCGTATGTTTGCGAGTGCTCGGAGGCTACTCTATTGAGGAGCTTGGGCGACGTCGTCTCGCCCCCTGCAGCCGCCGCGCCTCCCCCCTCTGCTGCCGGCGCGCCAGCCCCGGTGCTGGCTCTCTGCCTTCTTCCGCCCGACGCCCGTCGACGCAGATCATCGTCGACACCCCGGCGTCATCGACTCCGACATCGCGGCAAGTTCTCCGCGACCTCGAGGTCGGCTACGTACGACTTCATCGTCAACGCTTGTGCGGGAGCGTAATCCCCGCTATCGGTCTACATGGAGGTAATGTAACCCGTTCCGCTACCGTTATCGCATGTACTAGATAGATAGATCCTGGCTAGTTAGGGTTTCGCTCGCCAGAAAATTATTGTTTTCTGCACCGTAACCCCTTCACCTGTATCAACACACTACAATATTTCAACACATTACAATAATTCAACACATTACACTACTTCAACAACTAAACATCAATTGCTAATGACCTAACAATTTTCTATGATTTTTTTTCAATGACCAAGTGTTGAGCTATGAAAATTCAAAACATTTTGGTTCAATGTTGGAAACATTGATACATGGTTTAAACTACAAAACTTCTAACAATTACATCCGTAAAACATGTATACTAAACACATCAACTAAAATGGGAAAATGGGACACATTACAAATCAGAGAACCTGCATCAACAAAATTGAGTATCATATTGCAATAATAATATTTTCACACATTACAATATTTCAACACATTACAATAATTCAACACATTACATTACTTCAACAACTAAACATCAATTGCTAATGACCTAACAATTCTCTATGATTTACATTTGCATATTGCTAATGAACTAAAAAGAAAATGGGACGATGACGTCATCGTGGAGTCATCGTGGAGTCATCAATGGCTAGGGTTTGCGATTACCTCGGAGGCTAGGGCAACGCGACGAGGCTAGGGTTTGGGAGCGATACCTCGGAGGCGCGGCGAGGCTACGGGGATGGCCGGAGGCGCGGGGATCGTTGGAGGCGGCGGGGATGGAAGCGGCCGGCGCGGGGAGGACGGAGGCTCGGCCGTGCGCACGACGGGGATCGACAGAGGCGCGGGGAAGACGGAGGACGGAGGCGCGGGGATCGCCGGAGGTCGCTGGCGACGGGGATCGACGGAGGCGCTCGCAGCGGCGGCGCGACGGAAAATTTCGGCGGCGTAACGCTAGGATAGGTTCGGGCTCCGGGTTGAGACACGAACCGTGGCTAAGTGTGGCTTATATAGGGTCTATCTGTCCCGGGCCGTGGCTGCACCCGGGACAGATAGCACCCCATCTGTCCCGGGCTGAGCCACCACCCGGGATAGATAGCACCCCATCTGTCCCGGGATGAGCCACCACCCGGGATAGATGGGGTTTTTTCTTTTTCTTTTCTTTTTCTGTTTTCTGTTTCAAATAACTTTGGAATTTGAAACAACTTTCAATATGAAAAGTGTTTGAATTTAACTAACTAATACAAAAACATATTCTCTTTTCTATAACCATTATTTTAATAAGTTTAAAACTATTTTGAATGTGAATTTGTATAACTTTTGCAAACTTTGAAATTTGAAAAAACTTTCAATATGAAAAGTGTTTGAATTTGACTAACTAATACAAAAACATTTTCTCTTTTCTATAACCATTATTTTAATTAGTTTAAAACTATTTTGAATGTGAATTTGTATAACTTTTGCAAACTTTGGAATTTGAAAAAACTTTCAATATGAAAAGTGTTTGAATTTGACTAACTAATACAAAAACATTTTCTCTTTTCTATAACCATTATTTTAATTAGTTTAAAACTATTTTGAATGTGAATTTGTATAACTTTTGCAAACTTTGGAATTCTGAGTTGTTCGATCAACACTTTAACTTCCAAACCGGGACTAAAGAAGCACACGGATCGTGTGTTTCTTTCAAGCACTTGTAAGCCGTTTGATCAGGTGTGTGTTTCTTTTGATTGCTTCTGAGTTGTTCGATTAACGCTTTCAGTTTCAAACCGGGACTAAAGAAGCACACGGATCGTGTGTTTCTTTGAAACACTTGTTAGCCGTTGGATTAGGGGTGTGCTTCTTTTGAGCACTTGAGACCTGTTGGATCAACACTATCAGTACCACTGGTTGAACCCGTGACCCTATATATAGCCCCCTCTCGGACGAGGCGAGCACTCAGTGTTTCCTCCTTCTAGTGCCTAGCCGGGTGGTGTGTGGTATACAAATCACTCGGATTCCCTGCATACGCCCCACGGTGCATTTGATATGCAGGCACTCAGGAGCCACCGTGGGGCTGTATGCAGGTGAAATCGTGTGTTTTGTTCTATCGAAAGAATATTTTAATTCATCTACTGAGGAATATATACAAATTACTCGGATTCCCTGCATACGCCCCCCGGTGCATTTGATATGCAGGCACTCATCAAGAGCCACCGTGGGGCTGTATGCAGGTGAAATCGTGTGTTTTGTTCTATCAAAAGAATAGTTCAATTCATCTACTGAGGAATATATACAAATTACTCGGATTCCCTGCATACGCCCCACGGTGCATTTGATATGCAGGCACTCATCAAGAGCCACCGTGGGGCTGTATGCAGGTGAAATCGTGTGTTTTGTTCTATCAACGCCGACAGATCCATTTGATATGCAGGTAAAATGGAGCATCTTCTTCATATAAAAAGTTTAATATATTAATTATTACATATCGCACCAACATCTCCATCACACAACACCGCCAGTTCTTCTGCGTCGGAACCATGGAGCATCTTCTTCAATCAACTTGATGATTGGGTCAATGTTCACTACGAAAGGCGGATTTCATCAAAATTATTATAATCATCTCACATGTCTGTCTTGTCCTCCACTCCCACGATGTTTCTTTTTCCTGAAAGAACTATGTGACTCCTCAGCTCCTCCACTCCCAGGATGTTTCTTTTTTTGGGTCTGCTAGACATGTCTTTCACATAGAAAACCTGAGCCACATCATTGGCTAGCACGAATGGTTCGTCTCTGTACGCAAGATTGTTTAGATCCACTGTTGTCATTCCGTACATCTTGTCTACCTCAACCCCTCCTTTCAGATTGACCCATTTGCACCGAAACAAAGGGATCTTAAAAGAAGGTCCATAGTCAAGTTCCCATATCTCCTCTATGCAACCATAATATGTGTTCTTCTGCCCATTGTTGTTTGTTGCATCAATGCGAACACCACTGTTTTGGTTCGTGCTCTTTTTATCTTGGACACTCGTGTAAAATGTATTCCCATTTATCTCGTACCCTTGGAAAGTACATATAGTTGTAGATGGTGCCCTGGCCAACAAGTGTAACTGTTCATCAACCTTGTCTTTATTTTCAAGATGTGCTCGCAACCAACCGCCGAACGTCGCCATGTGTGTACGCACAATCCAGTTGTCACACTTCCCCGCGTGTAGAGAGCGTACAAGATTCTTGTGTTCATCGATATATGGGGCCACCAAGGTAGCACTTTGTAGAACTGTATAGTGTGCTTCAGTGAAAGAATGTCCATCCATACAAAATTTTGTTTTCTTTCCTAGTGTGCCTTTTCCACTAAGTCTACCCTCATGTCATGATTGTGGAACACCTATCGGCTTAAGGTCATGAATAAAGTCAACACAGAACTCAATGACCTCCTCGTTACTGTAGCCGTTGGAGATGCTTCCTTCTGGCCTAGCACGGTTATGCACAGATTTCTTTAAGACTGCCATGAACCTCTCAAATGGGAACATATTGTGCAGAAATACAGGACCGAGAACTTGAATCTCTTCGACTAGGTGAACCAGGAGATGCGTCATAACATCGAAGAAGGATGGAGGGAACACCAACTCAAAACTGACAAGACACTGGACCACATCATTTTGCAACCCTGGTAGAATCGCCGGATCGATTACCTTTTGAGATATTGCATTGAGGAATGCACAAAGCTTCACAATGGGTACTCGAACATTTTCCGGTAGTAGCCCCCTCAGTGCAATCGGAAGCAATTGCGTCATAATCACGTGGCAATCATGAGACTTTAGGTTCTGAATTTTTGGAGTCTCACATTTACTATCCTCTTTATATTCGACGAGAACCCAGCCGTGACCTTGATACTGCTCAGGCATTCAAAGAATATTACTTTCTCTTGTTTGGTAAGAGCGTAGCTGGCAGGACCTTCGTAGTGTTCGGGACTTAGGCCGTCTCGTTCTTTCACACGTTTCTGGTCCTCCCGTGCTTCCTCTATATCTTTTTTCTTCCCGTACACGCCCAAGTAGCCTAGGAGGTTTACGCAAACATTCTTCGTCACGTGCATCACGTCGATAGCAGATCTAACCTCTAGGACCTTCCAATATGGTAGCTCCAAAATATAGATTTTTTCTTCCACATGGGTGCGTGCCCGTTAGCGTCTTTCGGAACCTGTTGTCCTCCAGGACCCTTTCCAAAGATTACTTTTAGATCCTTTACCATATCAAATATTTCTTCACCAGTACGGTTGACAGGCCTCCTACTGTGATCAGCCTCACCTTTAAAATGCTTGCCTTTCTTCCTTGCGGTATGTCTGATCGGAAGAAATCGACGATGCCCCAGATACACACACTTCTTACATTTATTCAAATATAAACATTCAGTCTCACCCAAACAGTGTGTGCATGCATTGTACCCCTTGGTCGACTGCCCTGAGAGGTTAGCAAGAGCAGGCCAATCGTTAATTGTTACAAAAAGCAAAGCTCGTAGGTCAAATTCCTCATGTTTGTGCTCATCCCACACCCGTACACCTTCTTCCCGCCACAACTGTAAAAGTTCTTCAAATAATGGCCTGAGGTACACATCAAGGTCGTCGTCGGGTTGCTTCAGGCCTTGGATGAGAAATGGCATCATAATGAACTTTCGCTTCATGCACAACCAAGGAGGAAGGTTATAAATACATAGAGTCACATAGCATGTGCTATGACTGCTGCTCTGCTCACCAAACGGATTGAAGCCGTCTGTACTTAGACCAAACTTAAGTTCCTTGCGTCATCTTCAAATTCCGGGAACTCTCTCTCAATTTTTCTTCACTGCGACCCATCAGCGGGGTGTCTACACATCGCGTCTTTCTTACGGTCCTCTTTGTGCCATCGCAACAACTTGGCATGCTCTTTATTCGCGAACAGGCGTTTCAACCGTGGTATTATAGGAGCATACCACATCACCTTGGCAGGAACCCTCTTCCAGGGACGCTCACCCTCAACTTCACCAGGGTCATCTCGTCTGATCTTATACCGCAATGCAGTGCATACTGGACATGCATCCAAATTCTCGTACTCACCGCGGTAGAGGATGCAGTCATTAGGGCAGGCATGTATCTTTTGCACGTCTAATCCTAGAGGGCACACAACCTTCTTTGATTCGTACGTGCTGCAGGGCAACTCGTTGACCTTTGGAAGCATCTTCCTAATTATCTGCAGCAACTTTCCAAATCCCTTGTCAGTCACACCACACTCTGCCTTCCACTGCAGTAATTCCAGTGTGGTACCCAGCTTTTTCTGACCATCTTCGCAACTTGGATACAACAATTTCTTGTGATCCTCTAACATCTGGTCGAACTTCAACCTCTCCTTTTCAGTTCCGCACTCTCTCTTTGCATTAGCAATGGCCCTACCAAGATCGTCAGCGGGCTCATCTGGTGCCTCTTCAGCTCAGCTTCCCCCGTTGCAGAATCTCCGTACTCCGGGAACATAGAATAGTTGTCATCATCTTCCTCTTCTTCATTGTCTTCCATCATAACCCCTTTTTCTCCGTGTTTCGTCCAACAATTATAGTTGGGCATGAAACCATGCCGAATAAGATGACTTTGAAGGGTTCTCGCATTTGGGTGATCTGTCTTATTCTGACAGTTGACACATGGACAACACATGAAACCATTGGTACTGTGGGCCTAGGCTTTCTCTAGAAATTTCCTCAAACCTGTCATGTACTCTTCACTGCGTCGGCCACCATACATCCATTGTCGGTCCATCTGCATTATATAATGAACTACATCAATAACCATTACAGAACATCGACAAATAAACACTGAACATACACGTATGGTATCAATTAATTACAAATGAAATGAGAGAAAAATTAACCTTGATCGAAAAGAAAAATAAACTTTAAGTGTAAATCAAATCATTTTGTGAACTCTGTCGGGCATTTCATCGAACACTTTGCATGCATAAGTAAAAAAATATAACTAGCACACACCCCCTCCTACCATTTCATAAATAAAATGCCTCCTTGTTTTGGAAGAGGGGAGGGGGCTGCTGAGTATATATAGGCATCGGCCATTTGTCCCGGTTTCAATCACAAACCGGGACAAATGGGCTGGTGCCTTGAGGCACGCCCCATTTGTCCCGGTTCGTGATTGAAACCGGGACAAATGGCCTGCTGCACATTCGTCCGGCCTCTGCAGGCCCCCATCTGTCCCGTTTGTAATACGACCGGGACAGATGGGCTATTTGCTTTTGGTCCTTTGGCCCATTCTCTACTAGTGTATTAAATCTTGGGTCCTGCTACTACAGTATCTAACCACGTGCCGTAATTAACAAAATATCCCAAAACCCGCCTCCAAACAATAAAAAAGAACAAGGGAGATTTACAATACGGCATGTATTGTTGGGCTGTAATCTCACTCCATCATGTACACTATTCTTAGGCCTCCAATCTTAACTTTTCCATGCCTGGGCACAAATGTCACAGTCACAGTCTCTTCTCCATCGGCATCCAGGTCTTCTAAGAGCTCGTTCAAGGCCACCCTCATACTCGTCTTTATCGCCATCCCCTTCCCCGTGCCGTCCATGTTGGGATGACTCAAGCACACAAAGCTCTCGGCCATCTCCCGCCCACCTGGCTCGACCTTCTCGTGCTCCATGGCGTTTATGTATACGTCAAATTTAACCATATTTGTCCCGTCGGTCTCGATGCCCTCAACAACTAGCACTTCCTCTTGGACGTCCTTCTCCTGCCGGCTTCGCATTACTCGCGGCCGCCTCACCTCCGCGGTCACCGCCACATCGTTGAGTGTCACCGGAAACCTGACGGCCTCCAGTAAGCCTTTCTTGTTGTTCACGTTAGAAGTAGTAGGCGGCCGTGCATTGACCCACGGCATGCTCACGCCATCAAACTTGTACCTGAGCTTCTCGATATCGAGCACATCACGAACTTTGATTCGCACGAGGCGTGACTCCTCGTCATAGAAGAGGAAGGAGGAGTCGAGCCAGTCGGGGTCCGTGAAGTCGACATGGCCACGGTAGCCGCGAGCAGCGCCTATATCACGCCAGGCCTCCCACAGGCGGTCGATGTTGTTATGGTGCGGGTAGAAGATTGGGTCCCGGCCGGCCGAGTAGTAGACGCCCATGTTCTCCACGTTGGGTTCAGCTATGTCGCCGGTCCAAGTGTGCACCGTGTTGTGCGGGAATAGCTCCACTGTCCCGGCGCCCGGCTGGTCAGCCTGTCCAGCACGGAAGGGCTGGCCATGGAAGAGGGAGGGTAGAGCAGCATTGGTAATCATCTGTAGTTTTCAAGAAGCCATATTGGTCACAGTAGAATTATAGGCCACGCATGAACATGTGAAAAAAAAAAGGTTTGAAGGTACGAGTGTCACACATACCTGTTTGTACATGACCCTGAGGTTCTGCTGGATCTGCTGCCCGTCGGTGAAGTTGTTTTCTCCTACTTCTCGAACGAATTCCAGGTCCACGATCTTCGGCGGCACATGCCTCGGGTTCCGTACAGGGTCATACAACGGCGACGAAGTGTTGGCGAACTCGGGAGGCAACTGCATCCCCTCCGGCACGTCCCAACTCCAGAACGGCAACGCGAACCCAGGTTCTTCGAGCAGCTTCGCCGCGATGCGCTCGAAGAAGTACATGTAGGCGCGATGGAAAGGGTAGAAAAACCATGAGAAGTGAATCTGCACGTCCAGCTCCGGGTTACCCGTCTGATGGTAAGAGCCGGTGCAGTACGCGCAGTGGATGTTGGCCATCTGGTAGAAGCTGCGCGGGTCGCTCTGCGGCAGCGCCTTCATCAGCGCTATCACGCGCTCGTACTTGGCCATGTACTCCGCCCCGACGGCGTGCACCGGCCGCCGGACCCTCAGCGGCTCGTCCTGGTCCGGGAGCGTGAAGTTGATTGGCTCCGACGCCGACATCGGTGGGCAGCAATAGAATGGCGGGAGCGGATGCGGCGGGAGCTTTGGCTTGCTGCACGTACGTATGTCGGTCACGATCGGTCCGCCGGTATGAATCTTGCCGCCGGAGAGTGGAACGGTGAGGGCATCACTTGCGCATGAGACGATGTATGGGTCGAGGCCGGAGGTGGCGAAGAGCTCTCTCGGCAGAGAGTAGGCGCATGGGTTTAAGGAGATGGGGAAGGCCGTGTAGACGACGGTGGCCACGGCGCCGGTGAGAAAGACGCAGGCCACGAGTGGAGCGCGGTGTCTACTTGCCATGGCTTCACCGCTTCAGCTGCTCTTGTTGCCTCGACGAGCAGGCAGCTATATATGTTGGCTAATTAATTAAGTTGCTCACAGGTCACAACTTAATAGTACAGTACGAGGGAAGACGATCGAGCTGCTAGCGACAGGAGATAGGCGCGGTCAGCGGTCTGCAATCCGCCACGGCCGCGACACTCATCCCGTATTCCCGTTGGGCAAGCGGTGATCACATATGGTTGGCCAAGAAGCGCATGGCTTGCTTCATTCGTGGGCTGCCATAGACCTTGGGAGTTCGACTAGTCCGTACCCTGTAGTCGGGCCAAGGACTTGCATGATCGATCTGTACTTGGGCACGTTATTGGGTAGGTACTAACTAACCAACCGTTCACTTGTAAACATATGGCTTCTGCTCCGGTGCTCCTCCCCTGCCAAAAATTCGGACTCGCTCAATGAAAAAAAAAACGGGACAAACTTTTCCCTTTAAGTTTCAGTAGCTCCCTCCGTTATAGAAAGTAGGGCATTATTTTTGACAAGTTATATAGTGTAAGATTTGACCAAGTTTTTAGAGAAAAAAATAACATTTTCAAAACTGAATTAATATTTAATACCGTTCGATACGTTATGAAATACATTTTCTTTTGGTTTTCATATAGTATATTAATCGTTGCTCATTTTTTTCTAAAATTATGATCAAACTTTACCTTTGGTCATGGATCATTGTCAACTAATTTTCACACGGCACAATTCCATGGGAATCGTAGTACGCATGTCGTAACGATATTTGTTGCTCAGAACATGATCGAGAGGCCAGTTCCATTTCTGCGCGTAACCGACCAAAATGAGCATGCATGTTCCGTTCCACATCGGCGTCCTATGTTCAACAAACAATAAGCCATTGCGCCGCTCCGGGTTTATTTCAGAATCTGTACGCATCATCCTGCATCGATGTGTTACTACACGGAAGACACGTTCTGTACTGCATTCTGAAAGAGACATGGTTGTAAGATCACTGACTTGATATGGCACATCAAGATCAAGTCCCTTTCGATTGGCAGGGGAAGGTAAGATGAGCGGCTTGCAATTTAGCGCGGCGCTCGCGTGTGTTGGATTGAGCGTATGGCGGAGAAGACAATTCGAGAGCCTAGCTACCAGGCAACGATCCATCCCTCTCATCACGTCAGCCAAGGATTCGTGTGGATGTCTTGTACCTGCCGTCGATGACTCGGTGTACATGAGAGCACAGAATCATCCGTGCCCACGAAATTTAGAAGAGCCTCTTTCACATCGTTTTCGTAGTGAGTATCCTAGAGCATCTCCACCGGCGTGTACGGAAATTTGTCCGGCACACCCTCGATTTATGCTCAATTTGAATCGTGTTGAACTCTTCACTGTCCACACCGGCACATCAAAAGATCGGCCATATTGATTTTTTGTTAGTATGTTCAAACATAGGAAAGAGATTACATAGTCCAATAATAATTTTAAAATAGGAATAATCTAGTTATTACAACAATGTTAATTCAAACAAAAATTATATAGGTTTTAGAAAACAATAGGCTTGTGTGCCCGGGGCGCATAGGTGTGTGACTATAACTATATCACTAAGCACTTGATGATCAGCTGTTTAATCACGAATCTGAAGATATATGTCCAGAAATTCAGAGAATTCGTTGGCATGCCCGGGTGTGGTTTAGCAAGGGGGTCTAGTACTCATGCAGCTCATTGAAATTCTGGTTAAAAATGTGTTCCAAATCCACATGTCATAATCTGTCACGCCTACAACATTACATACTCCAATATGTCCTCCTTTGTCCATCCCCTGCCAAATGAATTGACAGTTTCTCATTTCTAATGCATGAAATCGATACTCCCAAATATCACAGGAAATACTCTCGCTTCACGTTGTGGCATGATTCGAGTTGTGTCTTCTGCATTTGGTTCTCTCAGATAGTTCGGTCCAAATAGTGCCCATGATTCGAGTTGTGTCTTCTGCATTTGGTTCTCTCAGATAGTTCGGTCCAAATAGTGCATTCACCATCTTCTAAATCTTGTAGGTGGCTTCAATGTTTGTGGATTCGGATATAAGGACGTAATCATCCAAAGAATATGTGAATCCAAGAATAGCAGTGCAGTCCTTCTATATGCGAAACGTAGCAGTGCATTTCTAAATGATGAGAATCCAAGAAATACTATGCAGTCCTTCTTCACCTCAACGTAGTCATGGTCCGTAGTGTCGATCACCATGCACAATGTTTCAGCAATAACTTGTCATTATAAACCAGCATATGACATGTTGTTCTAACTGGTTCTTACTGGCCCTCTTTTCTCAATGTTGGTGTCTTCTTCCATCATTTGGTGAAACATAATATCCGGTGTACATAGCCAATTAAAAAACAATCAATGAAAAAATCAAGCTATGCAATGAATCAACAACAAAGAAAATAACTTAACCTTAGTGGCAGACGAGAGGGAGAAATTGATACCGCGGACAGATCAAGTTGTGGCGGTGCAGAACAACAACTGGTGTTGGCGGGGAGTGGTCGGGACTCGGAGGGGCGGTGTGGCGTGGCGGTGAAGAGAAGGGTTGCGGAGATGGTGACAACAAGGGCAGTGGGGTCTGGAGGGGCGGTCGCCCCGGGCCCATGAATTTTGGAGGCCCATCAGGTATATACATGTAGTATATACCTATAGTAGACTCTAAACATAGCCTGTACAGAAAACATAAGGCAAACTAACGATTGGGCCAACTCTTGTCTTTGGCAGCGCGCTGAGTCGCTAGCAGGCCTGCTAGCTGCTGGCCGCCTGGGCCGTGTCTTAGCAAAAAGTGAAAATGAGTTGTACTCGTATTAGATTAGGAGACCGTGAAAATGAGTTGTACTCGTATTAGATTAGGAGACCGATGGCTGGAAGGAAACAAACCGATAGATGACTATATTTTGTCGCTCGACGGGACGATTCGTCTCATCAAATAAATCTTCCGAGTTCCGTCGCGCCGCCGAATCCACTAGCTCAATCCTAAATCTCCCGTTCTATGGTTTGTCCCGGCGGCTGGCTCCCAGTCTCCCAGATTTCTGATCGTCATCGTCTAACCCGCCGACGGAATCATGTATACTAATCAATCCCCTGATACTGATTCATTATCGACGACTTTGCATGTAGGAATGTAAGGAGAAAGTTTTAGACTATGTTGAAAATGTAAGACTCCTCTATCATAATAAAATAATGTGTTCGCTCATTGTGGTTTTTTGCATAAAAAAATTTTAGGGGCCCAAAATTGTAATTTCGCCCCAGGTGCTCAAAAGCTCAGGACTGGCCCTGAACAAGGGGCGGTGATTGTGTTGCAAATCGCCAGGCAAGGGAAACTGGAGAACAAAGTGGGGGTGTAACTGAGAGCCGACCTATGATGTTATGTGTATGAAATGTGGATCACGCCCGTCGAATGCGTTGTCCGGCAGCCCGAGTCAGCCCGAGTCCTCGCCCTAGTTTGTAGGCTGTCTTAGGGTGTCAGACACAAAACATTTGGATTTATCATTTCCTTATGGACAATTTAATTTGATTACTTCCTCGACTCGTTCTAAATGAATTAAGGTTTTAGTTATGTCCCAAGTCAAACTTTGTGTGAGTTTCACCAACACTGTAGCAAAAAACTAATATTTACAACATCAAATATATGTATTAGGAATAATATTTTCCTGATGAATCTAATTAGGTGTTGTAGTTTTAGCAAACCAAAAAAATACACTAGGGTAAGGATAGAACTTCAATTAATTTAGGAACGGTTGTAGTAGTATTTGATTCTGTAGAGATTTTCTGTAAGTATTCTTTTGCATTATAAAAAAATCGTGCACTCAAAGACTCTTGGAAAATCATTAAATTTTCATGTGGCACAATCTAACAACCAAACACGACTAATGCAAATTTTATTTTTATGGGATTGGAATGGACATGACTGTATGTTTTCTTTTCCCGTGTTTTCTTTAATCGGTGAATGCGCCAATGTTTGGGAGGGCGTCAATAATAAACAGATCTCCTAGACGCGACGTGGGGGGATTAATAAGATCATTTTATGACACTTACCTGATTACCATGGCAAATAAGATATACAGACCCGGTGTTAAAGCAGTCCATTGGAGATTTGGAGTATGACAGTATGTACAACGCGAGCGCTAAGCCCATGCGCTAGGGAAATTGATCCCGCCTGCCACACCAAAGGATTTGCTCGCTATCAAGTTGTTAGGAAAGAAAATTAGTGTCTCAAACCTGGCCATTCAAGCGCCTGCACAAGCGACCTGCAATATACATGCCCTTAGATGGAAAAAAAATGTCGACCTTAAACTTACCGTGCTATGCCCGCCACTAAACCACTACAGAAGAGAACATTTTTCTCAGTATTTGTCAGACGACTCGAATCCAGCTTTGAATTAATACCATCACATTGTCCATCGATGTCGTTTACTCATCAGTTATGACGAATTAGCAATTAACAATTTAACAAACATGCTCAGTTCGGCCACCGTTGATAGAAAACAGATAGCACTACTTTACTAAGAGTATATAGGTTTTCGACCATTTATGATCAGCATACAACAAGGCAGATACATTTTCGGGAAAGTATATCTAGTTTCAAAAAGAACTACTGCGAATGTTTTCAGAACCCTAAAGCAATGGCGCATCAGAAGCTGAGTGCTGCCTAAACTATACATTTGTGCCACCATAATCTTCCTTATTCGAGGAAGCTGGTGAACCTTTCGGCAAGCTGAGTATCTCAAAGAAAACATCCCAAACCTACCGTGATATGTACAGCTGAAGTTTGACTAAAACGAAGTAGAAACCAAATTGCATGGGCGTACGGTTAAAATAGTACTGCTCAGCAGTTCTCCACCCTCAGGTAATCTGGAGGCAGCGACGCACACCTTTCATTCATGTGAGCGTATGGTTCCATGGTGTTGTATCCTGGAAGCTCCATTCGATACCTTCCCTTGATCTGGCAAAAAGGGAGCTTAACAGTGTCATCTTTGTTGCACCATGCCGGAAGCCGTGTTGTGTTGTCCTCGAAAAAGTTCAGGATGTAAGCATCTTTTATCTACATGGAAATATGGAACTCACTGGTCATATATTCATAACAAAAAGGATGGATGTAAGCAATGTTGAAGTAAATGATTATAAAATAATCCAAATCATTTAGTACTGCCATAAAAGACAATAGAATTCAGGATTACTCACGGTGAATTCTGTGACTTCTATAGAACTGGAAATAGGATCAAAGAGTCCAGCCTCCTTGTACATCATAAGGACATAGGCCACACAAGATGCGGACTGGCCATCAGTATAAACCCAATCATCTTTCTCAGGAACTGCTAACAACTTGTCAAATGTCATCCCACGTTTCTCTGATTCGACAAGGATTTCAGGTAGATCAAGACCCTGAAACAAGTGGTTCCATTATAGGACTATGTAGCAGAAAGACAGACATTTAGCACTAAGAAACTGTAAAGAGTAAACGATTAGTTGTATACCTAAACAAGGTACATGCCGGAAGGTTAAACTAGCAAAGTAATGCGAAAAAAATAAGTAGTACCATCAATCGATCAAATTGAATACTTAACAAAACCAGTCATAGGCTGCAATGTCTATATAATCTATAATGGTATCACGGAAAAGATCAATCTTGCAGTCTTTTTACCTATACTCCTTTTTGTTCAGTCGGTAGGTTACAACAAAAGTTATGCTTGACTAAATAGGAGACTTGTACAAGTGAAATCTTCCTATAAACAGCTGGGAATGAAAATCAATCCGCATTCAACTTTTAGCAGAGTTCCATTTCAGAACCTAGCCGGCTGGATTGTGATCCTCTGCCTTTCAATAAGACGCCAAATATCCAAGATTGCTACCGTGCCCATTGTTCAGCAGGATTATGTTTTGACAAGTGTGTATCGCCAGAAAATGGTAAATCAAATAGGCAAATAGGGGGCAAGGGAAGAACAACCATGAAGTAACCCAACTAAAAAAAGAACTATAACAAAAACAAAAAACATGTTTTGGAAATCAATGATAAAGTAAAACAAACCTTAGTTCCCAGTCGTTTATTAAGGGCTTCTGTCCACATGTTAGCTGCATAGTCTGGTTGAAGCTTGTTCCACACAGTCATAACAGATGCAACCTAGGGTAATCATTACGTTTAAGTTACTGTAGTAGTAAATAAATCCTGCAAACATGCATACTCCAACTTCGTACATAATGCTTAACTGTGATAAATATGATACTACAATTTATAGACATGAAATATTTTTTCTAAGAATTAGAGTTGTAGTTGCTCTGAGCTTAGAAATTAATGTCTGAATCTGTACCATATAAATATATAATCATATTACCATCAAATGTATGAGCTTACCAAAACATAAGCCGATAATGCATATATCAAATGATAAAATAAACAATAGTAAAAAAATCTTCAAAATATTATACATAGAATCTTACCACATGAGCATCCAATGGCGGGGGGTAGTTATTACTTATAGTATCAATCCAACTGAAAATCAAATTATGATACCCGTAAGGCTTCCCACTCATTTGTTTTGCATAAATCCAAGCTGCTGTCTCATTAAATTTTGCGCGTAAATCTGGACGTAATGGAAGCAATGCAATCTGAGGATTTGAATCATCCGTCGTCACTTCAAAGTTCCACCATTCCTCCCAGGGTAAGATAGCAATAACATCTTCTCCCTGCACAGCACCATTTGTTAAACGGAAACTGATATATCAAATGTCAAGGAACACCAAACATATGAATTGACTCCCGCAGTACATAGATTCTAACCAAAACAGAACAACATCTACATATGATTAGCACCTGGCACCAATACTTCCTTTTAAAAGGATGGCAATTTTATCCATGGGTACGGGTACCCATGGGTACCGCACCTGCATGGGTATGATATGGGTACAATTTTATACCCATGTGTAGTACCCGTATCCTACCCGTTAAATCATGGGCAGGGCATGGAACCTCGTACCCGTAGGTATACCCATACCCTACCCGTTTGTATACTTTACCCATGGAGACCCAACATTTATTCTCGTGAGGTTGTAAACCTATGTTAAAGTTGTCATCAATTGTCAAATTGAGTTGAGATACTTGTCATCTACTCAAATATATGTTATTCAGCTGAGATAAATGTTTTTTATCAATGTATTATCGATGAATGTAAAATTATGTATAACATGTGTACTATTTGAACCCAACAGGTATGGTTACCTGTCGCGTATGGTACGGGTGATGTTTTATACCCGTGGGTACAGGTGTGGGTAGAGTTATACCCACTGACTACACAGGTATGTATGGTATTGCTCTACCCGCCCCGTACCCAACCCATTGCGACCCGTATTCCTTTATGAGTAATTAGTACAATCAACGGTAACATTATTAGTTAAAGAAGGATCGAACAATAAATATAGCCAGTAACAACAAAATACACAATTTCCTTATACAAAATGTATTTGAAGTATCCTCTTGATAATATATGGCTGAAATAACTGAAAGTCTGAGACAGACATATCATGCGAGGGGAAGTCACTACTTATACTGTCAAACTATTCACCAAAATAGCTGACAAGTTGCAGGCCTTTTACCCAGAAAGAAAAATAATCGACATAATTGTGATCAAACTATGGGGATCATACTCAGCAAGACTATTCTAAGTAGTTAATCAAACAAATAAAAATATATTCTTTATAAGTGCCCTTTTACCATGCCTGCTGTGAAAAGTAGTTAGATGCTGGAGCTTCTCTATTTGTTTCAGTCCTTCACTCCTTCTACATTCACCACCTTTTATGGGCGTACTAAAATGACTACAAATAAATAAATGGAAATGTTAAGGACAGGTACCTGTTCATTTTCATGACCAGATTCCCCAACCCAGAGCTTTCCCTCAGAGTCCCTCAGGCAAACTGCAGTATGGCCTGCATAAGCTCCAGTAACCCACTTCTCCAGGGTTTCAAAACCACCCCAGCGTCCTCGAATCTTCGACAAAACCAAAAAATCTCCAGAGTGGATGTCATCCACATTTAATTCTGACACCCATGGTTTAGGCCGTTCCTCGAAGGTTGCACCCATATGCTTCTTGAGAAATGCAAGGTTCGAATTCTCACCCCATCCAGTATTTGTGAAAAGTGGGAAAACATCCCAAAGTGCTCTGAGTGTCCCGATCGTTCCTGACGGCATGAGGAAGATGGACACTCCATTATGTTTCACCTATTTTAAGATGGAAAATCAGTGAACATGTATCAACAATGGCAAATTTCAATTGCACACAACACAAGCAGCAGCTACGAGATAGTACTTACATAATCATACTCGGCCTTGCTTTCCCATTCTGTGATTTCAAGGGTATGCTCGCGGCCCAGAAAGTAGTAATCCCAGGTAACACGGAACGGTGTCGCAAACACATACAGGTCCATGCAAGTCCAGCTATGTGCTTTGGTAGTCTACGGAAAGACGGAAAGTAAAGGTAAGTTTGATAAGACATAGAAAATGTTTGTGAAAGGAAGGAGAAGAGAAACATTATAGGGGAATCAACCAGAAAGGCTGGACAAAATGTACTGAGGGCAGCATTCAAAATTTTAATCTAAAATCATACAAAATTAAGCAAATGGCTTGAATTGTGCATCCACAACCTTCGGAAAACAACTTAATTATTGCCTTCAATCCAATCACAAAATAACAAGATAATTCTATGGCAGAGAATTTTGGCTGGTGAGACGCATGAAAACACATGGATTATATGACAGATATCCATAAATACGTCCCGGGATGCAATTTGGATTTCCCCCATCAATCCTTACTGCACGAAATTCTATGAGAACACTTGAGACCTTGCGAGAAAAAAGAGACACGTGACACAAATAAATCCTGAACAGAATATGCTACAGTAGCAGAAAAAATTCTGTATTGGAATTCATCTCTTCAATAACATGAAATTTACCTCGGAAAGTATTTATACATATTGCATATATCTCTTCAATAACTCGAGCAGAATTGCATATATCTCTGACTTGATATAAAAACAATGGAAATCCTCCAGTTGTTAAATGATGGCATGAGGCTAGGAGTGATAAATCATGATACTAAGAGGAGCATCACATTAAGTTTGCATTGACTATAGTTAACCTTGTGATCCTATTCGGGTAAGGACTAGTTATGTTCCCCACAACTGTAAGCTGTGAGTAATCCAATTTCGGTCAGGCGAACGGAACACATGTTAAAGCATCAAAGCATGGTGAAATTGGCACCTCTACACCTTGTATTCCACTCCCAGCTAAGTACCTAACCAATGATGATAATAAAGCGAGTTTGCCAAACCCACAGGCCACAGCTACGAAGTGCCGCGCAATAATACGGCGGCACTGCAGTAATCATGTCGTGATCTTTGCTGCAAACATGGATAAACCAATCCCCAGCTCCCCATTACCTCACTACGACCGAGCAGTTCTAGCATCCAGTTGACCAAACCCAAAAGTTTAAGATAACAAGATTGACGGTGCCGCCCCGGCGTTCACCTCGAGATGGACGGTGCCGCCCCCGATGCCTCCATCGGTCCCGTTGTCGTGGAGCTCCACCCACGCCCGGTTCTCGTAGAAGCAGGCCCCCTTCCACTGGACGGCGCCGGCGTCATCGCCCTCGCCAGGCACGCGCGCGGCGCCGACGAAGGCCGGCAGGATGTCGGCGGGGCTCCGCAGCGCGAGGCGGCGGAGCAGCGGGCGGGCCAACGACGATGGCAGGAGCGGGAGGAGGTCTCCGGGGAGGACCGGGACGCGGAGCGGGCCGTCCAGGAAGGAGCCGCGAGAGGCGGCGACGAGGAGGGCGAGGAGGAGGGGGAGGACGAGGAGCCTCAGCCTGGAGCCTCCCATGGCGGGGAGGGGCCTAGGGTTGGGGCGAGCAGTAATGGAGTTTTCAGATACAGTTGGGGCTTGAGAGAATCATCAGAGTTTGAGAGGGGAAACTCCGAGGAGGGAATATTAGTGGAGATGTTTTGCCAGGTTGCTTGTTCGTGGTGGTTCCTTGTTCGTTGCTCCCATCCCGTCTCGAGTTGACTTACGTGTTGGTTCTCGCTTGGGACCCCTTTTTTTGATTGAGCTAACAGCGATCGTTCGTTCGAGATTCACAATGCAGAGCTCATTTTGACTAAAATTTACGTAAATCACAATGTTCCAACAAAACGAATCCAGAATATGCGATTTCAGGATACACGGGATGATTGCATGTTTTAAGTAGAAGCAACAATTTTGGATAACTCGGGAACAACAGGATAACTGCAGAACACACAACTATGTTACGATCTCGCCGAACGATAGATAGATAAATAAATAAATAAATAAATAGTTACACTGCGCGCGAGTGAATGCGGTGTGTACACGAGAAGGGCACGCACACCACGCGATACATTTTGTATATTTGTGCTGGTTTCATGCTTTCATGAGCAAATGATTTTTCACTATACTTATATTTTTGGGCATATTCTAGGGTATATCTGGTTTGTACATAGAAAAACATAAAATTGACGCGACGTGTCCCACTCAATCTCATTCAAGTCACTGAACTGGACACGGAAGCTGATGAAACAGTTATGTGGGGCACGTGTCCCTCTCGTGGGCAAAAGCATAACCCATCCATTCGAGATCACGCCGGAAGATTTAACAAAAAAAGTCGTAGCTCGTCTCAAGCAATCTTGGTTTTGTTTTAGTAGGGAGGAAAAGGACAAATATAGAAAACAAATTTGGTGCTCGAAGTTCAAGATACTCGCATCCTCCTCTAGTTCACGATCCACTGACTAAATGCAACTTGGACATATAGCAAAAAAAAATGCAACTTGGACAGAGCACGGCAGCAATGGATCTTATATGCATCAGTTCGTCCCCAATCTCTCTCAGCTCTCACCGCGGGTAGTGTACTGTACCTTGATATGGACCGTGCCGCCGCCGTACTGCGTGCCGGAGTCGTTGTTGAAGACGAGCCACGCCTCGTTCTCGTAGAAGCAGGCGCCCTTCCACGCCACCAGCGCGCTGGTGGTCGCCGCCTCGGGAACGTCCCTCGCCGCGCCGACGAACACCGGGAAGATGTCCGACGCGCCGCGGAGCGCCCGGAGCGCGGCCATGGCGACGCGCCGTGGGAGGAGCGGCAGCAGGTCGACGGGGCTGAACGGCAGCGTGGTGAGAAAGTTGCCGCTCGCGCCGGCCAACGGCATGCCGCCGTTCGCGCCGCCCGTGGAGGAGAGCAGCAGCACGACGCCGAGCGAGGCTGTCACGAGCAGCGCCGCCACGACGGTGAGCTTGGTGGAGTTCGCCATGGTGGTTGGTTTGCGGTTGGGGGACGGGGGGATTTGGGGGGTGGAGATTTATGTATTGGGGACGGACAAGCTTGGCGTCGGTGCTGGCCCGTGCACTTCCGTGTCAAGAATAGGAAAGCTTGCAGTAATTTATGCTCATTGGTTAGTCTAGTTATGTGGATGACTACTACGGGTCAGGCCGCACCCGCAGCCCACGCCGCTACCTCCGGCTGGGGATCTGATGGCGAATAGGTTCTGGGCGCTCCTAGCCGAAAAGGGTGACGATGATGACGATGGAGTTGATGGGGATTGGGTGCCGCTCGGGATGGGGACTCCGACACCATTAGCGGAAGATGGAGGAGATGATCGTCAACGGAGATACCTCGTGTCTCCTCCGACCTCTCCCCCCCCCCAGTTGAGGCGGCGCAAAGGATCGGAGTCTCGGAGGTTGGGGGGTAAGGGTAAAGCTTCCCCTCGGACTTTTCCTTGTGTTCTGGATTTGTCTGCCATGGATTCTCCCAATAGGGTGAATTATGCCTCTGAGAGGGTGGTTGTGGAGGGGATTTGTGGTTCGGCGATCATGGATATACTGAGATTGGACCCGTTTCCTGCGACCCCTTCTCTATTTGATCACTGTGAGTTTGATTTTGGGGAAACCGCCATTGATGGACCTTGGCGGGAACCTGCGCACCAATCAGAGGAGTTAGGGAATGGCGTTGGGCCGTCTTTGGGCCGCGCTCAGGACCACTCGCCATTTTTGGGCCCGGAGATCCCACCATTCTGGGACACGGGAAGTTGGGATACGTTTTCAAAGCCGCTGGCGCATCTAGATGCGGTGTTCTGTCTAAGAGAGGAAGATCCGATTGGGGAGTCTATCTCGCTAGGGTTAGCCTCCGACACGGAAGAGGGTGGCAATATCTGGCGGCTGGCGGCGGAGACGGCAGCCATGACTGGCGACCAAGGAAGGGGAGGTGGTTACGGTCGATTGGGGCGGGGGGGATACAATAATCAGCCAGGGCGAGGGAATTTTCCAAATCAGCGGAGGAATTTCGTTCCCTCGATCAACAACAACAACAACCGTGGAGTAGGGGCGTACAACAACGGGCAAGGTACGAACTCGAACCAAGGCAAGAGCTCTAGCATTGGCGGAGGGCAGGAAGTGGCTTCTACTCTGGTCCAGTTCGATTCTGGAAGGACTAGTGGCGTAGGATCGGTGGGGAGTGGGACTGCTCAGATGGTTGGTTCCATTCCTGTGACGATTCAGTCCAGCGAAGCTCAAGGTGGTCCCTATCAGACTCAAACCAAGGTTGCCCCTGGGATGCTTAATCAACAGGCAGTACTGGAACATGTGGGAAGTAGCTCTACTTTGATGGCAGGTGTGGGGAAGCAAGCTGGTAGTGCGCCAATTGTTCAGCAGCAATACCTCATCAGTTTTGATCAAAATGGGAATATTGTGCAAGTTAATCCTCAGAGTGGGATTGCTCAAGCTGTCAATACTGACAAGAGTACAAGACAGGTTATGCAGATAGGGCAGTTTGGAGGGGGTGCGGCTAACCTTATGCAACATCCAGCTCAGAACTTATAACAACAAAATCAGAGTGACCAAGGATATAAGAAGGTTGATAATCCAGGCATTGGACAGAAAATCCAGTGTGGCAAGTGCAAATTGTTTGGGCATTTTGCCAAGGAATGCAGAGTGTCAGTGCACTGTATTGTCTGTGGAAAGGAATCACACATTTCAGGGGATTGCTCTTGGTTGAAACAAATCAAACCAGTGGCCAAATATGTGGGGTATGCTGCGAAGGGGCTGGGATGTTTACTGGCGCAGAATATCAAGGAGGCAGCTGCTGCAGAACATGCTAATCCTATGGCCCAGATTGAGGTGTTGTCAGGAGATCTTAATGAGACACAACTGCTACAGGCGTTTAGCTATATGTTTAGTTGGAATTGGCAATGGAGGACTAAACCACAGGGAAATGGAGTATATTTGATGAGATTCCCAAACAAGGAAAAATTGTTAGAGTTGATTAAATTCAATAACTTCAATTTGCTGGGCACCAATGCTGTTGTTTGTGTTTCCAGCTGGACACCAGAGAGTCAGGCGAAAGGCAAGCTTCATACTGTTTGGGTTAAGGTAGGAGGAGTTCCAGATTGTATGCGACACTTCTTCGGTATGTGTGAGGTTGGATCTGCTCTTGGCCCTGTCCTGGAGATCGACATGGATACCATCCAACTTGAAGAGATACGCATCAAAGTTGGGGTCCGAGATGTTAACAAGATTCCTGAGTATACTGAGATAACGACAAAGGATCTGTTCTTTTTTGATGTCATGTTTACAGTGGAAAGAGTGGTGGAACAAGGATGGTATAGCTGTAATTACAAAAAACATGGCTCAAGAAGTTTGATAGAGGAAGGAGGGGATGCAAGTGCAAAAGAGGAGGCTAACAAAAAAGCAAGAACTGATGAGATGCAAAAAAGCAAAATCACACTTGGAAGCATGTCTCTGGCTGAGTTTGAGGAATTGCAGAAGATTAAGAAATCTGTGACTGTTGAATCGATGCTGATTAAAGATACAAATAATGTGCCTTTAGAGAAACATACAAATATTGGTGCTGAGAATGAGGAGATACTCAAAAAACTCAAACAGATGGAAGAGGAATTTGCAAGACAAGCAGCAAGGATAAATATTGAGGAAAAAAGAAGGGAGGAGGCTGAGAAGATCAAGGAAGATCTGGAGAAGCTGCTGCAACAAGCAATGGATAAACTGGAGCACAAGAATGGTGAAGATGTTGGATATGCGGGAAATGATCTAGAGGAAGACAATGCAAAAAATGATGAGGAGTTGCTAGATTACACAGCAAGCCAAGAATCTGTTGAGTCCTTTAGGACCAAGATGGAGAAGATCACTGGGATTCGAAATGATGACACAAGTGAGAAGGAGAATGAGGAAAACCCAAGAAGAAGTGATAGGTTCAAGAACAAGGAGGATGTAAGGGTTGAAGATCTGGCAAAGGAACGTGCGGCTGCCAAAAACGATTATGGTAATTACAGTGAACTTGATATCTTTAATTGTTCCAATATTTCGCTTGCAAATATGGCGCAGTGTGTGGGGATTGATCTAGGGTGTTCTTTAGATATGATTGATGCGAATTTAGAAATTATGAGAAATCTGGAAAAGGCTAGGCATGATATGATGCGACAAGACTTAAAGAAACAGGATGTTGATATGGAACAGGGCTCCCCTGTTCATATTGATACAGGGGATGCTGATGTGGAAGAATTATTCTCTGATCTTGGAAATAATGATGAAGAGAATGAAGGTTTGGATTTTGGAAAATTAAAACAACTCTTTTCGGGTAAGAAAAAATGGGCCAGCAATGCTGTAGCAATGGGCTGTATGAAAGTTGTTGGTCTGGCTTCGGCCAAAAAGGGGAGGAAAAGCCCTAGGATAAATAAAAGGAAAAGTTGATATTAAATGTTAGGATTCCTTTGGAATTTGAGAGGCATAGGAGATGATAGGAAGCAGCTAATTGTTAGAGAAACGGTAATTGAAAAAAGGGTCGATTTTCTGGGTTTACAGGAAACGATCAAGCAAGATTTCTCAAAAAATGAATTACATAAATTGGGTGGGGGCAGAAATTTCCTTTGGAAATGGGTTGCAGCTAAAGGAAGATCTGGGGGTATCCTGGTGGGTATTAATCAGGATACACTGGAATATATTGAACATGAGGTTGGTGATTATTTTGTGAGAATTCTGGTGCATGACAAAAATGAAAATTTTAAGTGGAATCTGGTTATCATTTATGGAGATGCACAGCCTTCTGGAAAAGCTAAATTCCTTGCTGAATTAGCTAGGGTTTGCCATGATAACTCTTTCCCTTGCCTTATTGGAGGTGATTTTAATCTAATTCGCAGACCGGATGAGAAAAACAAGCCAGGCAATATGTCGCACTGGAGCTTTGTTTTTAACATTATTGTGGAAAACGCCGGTTTGCTTGATCTTCCATTAAACGGTAGGAAGTATACTTGGGGGAATAACCAGTTAAATCCTACCTATGAGAGACTAGATAGAGTATTGATTTGCCCAGATTGGGAGGATAAATATCCCCTAACCGTTTTGTCTACGCTGGAAAGGGAGATGTCTGATCATACTCCTTTGGTGATTGATACTGGTACACCTAGTAAAAGCCCACCATTTTTTAGATTTGAAAATGCTTGGTTTGAGAGGAAAGATCTGAAGGAAAATGTTGAAAGAATATGGAACAGCCACCAAGTGTCGGGTGGTAATGTGGATAAACTGCAACAGAGACTACGTGCCCTTAGAAGATTTCTAAAAGGCTGGAATAGAAATATTGATGCTGAATATAAAAAGAGTAAATGCAATATTTTACATAAGCTAGATGTGATTGATAAACTTAGCGAAAATATTGGCATTACTTCTGTTATGAGGCAGGAGCAATTGCAGCTGAGATCTAATCTAAATTTTTTGCTACGACAAGAGGAATTAAAGTGGAAACAGAGGTATAAAGAAAAGGAAGTTAAAGATGGAGATTTAAATACGAGATATTTTCATGCCAAGGCTAATGGGCGGCATAGGAAAAATCGAATATTATCTTTAGAACAGGAAGAGGGTACTATAAAAGGGGAACAACAACTAAAAGAGTATATAACCAACTTCTATAAAAATCTTTTTGGCCAACCTGAGGTTTCTAGCATTAATGTGAACATCGAAAGTAATATGAAAATTAGTAGTCTGGAGGCTCGGGAGCTTATCAAGCCTTTTTCTTTGGAGGAAATCAAAGAAGTTGTCTTCTCGATGAAACATAATAAATCGCAGGGCCTGATGGCTTCACTGCTGAGTTTTATCAATATTTTTGGGAATTGCTTAAATGGGATCTGAAGGCATTGCTGGACGATTTCCACAAGGGGCAGCTTAATTTAGCTAGATTTAACTATGGTATTATTACTCTGGTACCGAAAAGAAAGGATGCTAAACAAATTCAACAGTTTAGGCCCATCTGTCTCTTGAATGTAATCTTTAAAATCTTTACGAAAACCCTCATGAATAGAATGGAAAGCACCGTTGACAGAGTTATTTCGCCAGTACAAACTGCCTTTATTAAGGGTAGGTATATCATGGAAGGGGTGCTAATTCTACATGAGGCTTTAAAAAGCATACATGTGGGTAAACAAGATGCTATGCTTTTTAAGGTAGATTTTGAAAAAGCCTATGATAAAATTAAATGGCCTTTTGTTTGCAAAATGTTAAAGATAAAAGGATATCCTGATATTTGGATTGACTGGATTATGAAAACAATGAGAGGGGGTCATGTGGCTGTTAGGGTCAATGACTCCCTAGGGAAATATTTTACGACTCATAAAGGACTGCGGCAAGGTGATGCTTTGTCTCCTTTGCTGTTCGATTTGGCGGCAGATGCATTAGCCATTGTGCTTCATAATGCAAAAACTAGTGGGATTGTAAAAGGGATGCTAGTAGAAGAAAGTAATGGAGGAATCAATATGTTACAATATGCGGATGATACAATTTTTTTGTTGCCGGATGACATAGATAGTGCAAAGCATTTAAAGTTCATCCTGTGTGCTTTTGAGCAAATGTCAGGTTTAAAAATTAATTTTCATAAAAGTGAACTCTTCCTTTTTGGAGAGGCACTCATTAAAAGTGAGGATTACAAAACAATTTTTACTTGCCCTAATGGCTTGCTACCCATGAAATACCTGGGAATTCCTGTGAATAAAGTGAGAATCAGAAACAAAGACTGGAGTTATGTGGAAAGGAAAATTGAAAGCAAATGTGCTGGCTGGTATGGAAGGATTCTAAATATTGCTGGAAGGACTACTTTAGTCCAATCTTGTTTATCTAATATACCTTTGAACATGATGTCCTTTTATAAAGTTCCTGTTGGTGTAAGAAAGAGGTTTGATTATTTCCGAGCTAGGCTGGTTTGGCAAGAGGAGAAAGATAAAAGGAAATATCATCTGGTTAGATGGGATGTGGTGTGTCAGCCTAAGGATCAAGGTGGCTTGGGAATCCTTAATATTGATTTAATGAATCAATCATTGTTAGCCAAGTGGCTTTGGAAATTGGAAACAGAGAATGGGCTCTGGCAAACAATTATTAGGAATAAATATATACATAATAATTGCATCTCGGGGATTAGACATAGACCAGGGGATTCCCAGTTCTGGTCTGGTATTATTGGGGTTAAGGACACATTTTACAGTTATTGTAAAAAGGTTGTTGGAAATGGTGAGAATACTAGGTTTTGGGAGGATTGGTGGGTAGATGATAAACCCCTTAAAATACGTTGTCCTCGCTTGTATAGCCTTTGTCGAGAGAAGAACATTACTGTAGCTTTTGTTATTAACAATGGCTGGGGTAGTATAACCTTTCGGAGATATTTGGAGATTCCTTACATTTATGGGAGAATGTTAAACAATCTTGCTATGCGGTGATTTTGCGACAAGGACCTGATCAGGTGAGATGGTCTCTTACAAAAAATGGGATATTTTCAGTGAAATCTCTTTATAGAAAGCTGAGCCAAAATGGCATTGGATTTCCACATGCATTCATGTGGAAAATCAAAATTCCTGCTAAAATTAAAATCTTCCTTTGGCTTGTGCTGAGAAATAGCATTCTTACAAAGGATAATCTCTTAAAAAGAGGGTGGTCTGGGAACCCGAATTGTCATTTTTGTGGTAGGCTGGAAACTGTGGAACATCTATTTCTATCTTGCTCGATGGCTAAATTAATTTGGAGCATTGTCCGGTGTGCTTTCAATCTTGGAACAATTCCTGATACTATTAATGGTTTGTTCGGGCCCTGGCTTCGCAATTTTGATAAGGAGGGGAGGAAAATGATGTTGGTAGGGATAGCATCTATTCTTTGGGTTATATGGAACACCAGGAATGCGATTTGCTTTGAGAAAAAAAAGTTACAAGATCCTTTCTTGCTGATACATTCGATGACGAACTTGATTAAATCTTGGCCTGTGTTACAGATAAAACAGGCAAATCAAGAGGCACTGATTTGGGGGAACAAGGTTAATAGAACAGGTGGCAAATGAAGCTTTCCATGGCTCGAAAGGATGGAGGCCAGGGGTGCTGAGAATTGCGGGATGATTCTGAGCGGCTGGAGGAAGCAAGCTGGGGCTCCGTAGTTTGGACTTCGTAGTTTGGACTAGCTGTAGGAGGTTTAGCGTTTGTGTTCGTAATGCTGTAGGCCTCTGTTCGGATTCCTTGCTCTGTTGTCATGCTTCAGGCTGTTTTTTTCTTTTAGCTCTTTTTCAATACTTTACTTTTCCTGTTGCAATGTTACTACTAAAGAACCAGGTTTCTATTAATAGAAATCGGAGGGGGGACTCTCTTTCTTTCAAAAAAATGTGGATGACTACGAATCTACGATGATGCCAAATTATTCATAGAACAGTGTTGCAGGTCAAACTGAAAGATTGCTTGAATGGGCGTGTTTTGAGAACCTTATGTGTTAGTAGGCCTTCGATGGGCTCAATAAGCTTGGTCCTTTTGGCCCATACACTACTAGGCCCGCGTTGTCTAGTATTGGAATTAATCCACATCCACTGAACTTTGTTTGTCCTTTTGTTTTTTTCCTGAAAATGGTGTTCTATTAACTTTGGCCCACAAGGACTACACTGAACTTTGTTTGTATCTTCAGAATTCAGATAGTTCCCTATCAATGTCAATTTGGAGTAAATTATGCTCATATTGCTATAAAAAAATTAATTATGCTCATTATTAGTTTTTTTACATAATACTCATTGTTGTTATGTCGATTACTACAAATCGGAATCTACGATGATGTCAAATTAATCATAAACATAAACACGGTTGCGAAGTTGTAGGTCAAACTAAAAAATCTAGAAGGGGCCTATTTTGAGTGTTTAAATAGTAGGCAATTTCTATATCAGGTTAATTACCGAAATAATCATAATAGATGCACTACATATTTAACAAATACAACAAACTAGACGTATTTAGCAAATCTATATATATGGACCAAATAGGCGAATACTAGCGTAAATACAGAGAAGTAGGACATACGTGTTAACTAGTTTCCCACCACAACATTGTCACCACCGGCAATGTTAGTGATAAGGAAGCAGACAAAACATGTAGTCGAACAAAAACGAGTGGTCACGTCCTTTTTTTATCGGTATTCTTAATGCGGCTCCGTAATAAGTTTATCATCCCTCCCCCGATGCAGGATCTCGAGGGAGGGGTTTGAAAGGCCTGCTCTCACAGGCGGCCGTGCACGTGATCACCGAGATGTGGAAGTCTAAAAGTAACACAACAGTAGCACAACAAAATAATTATGACACATGATGGAAGAAGCGACATATGTATCAAGAACAGACACACACACACATGCATGATAACATGTACACATAGTTGGTGCCCTAATTAATTAATCTTCCACCATGGCGAGATGCAGCGAGGCGGCAACGGAGAAGGAGCCTGCATCAACCTTCATATATGAAAATTCGACTCCTATGCTCATTCACTTAGGGAGAGTGAGCAACTAGGCCACGATGTGACTAAAATTTAGTCGTTACACTTACATACACAACATGCATCAAGTTGAATGTACCTTTAAATATTCAGAATTTGTTAGGTCAACTGATTAGATCAAACCAGATAAAATCTAACAAGTTAAATGTACCTTTAATGGACTCATCAAGCTTGGTATTTTCGGCACAGAAACTAGCCCACGATGAGTTCTACTCTTTCTGTTTTTAAATGGAAGCTGTTTTAGTCTTTTTCACATTCACATGTATCTATAATTCTTCGTTCACTTATTTTTATCTATATCTAGATAACATGTGTAACAGGTAAAACATCTTATTATATTTAGAAACGGAAGGCGGGAGTACAAATGATACTCGAATGGTTCAGCTATGAGATCTGGAACGAAATGATCCACTGTCCTTTTCTTCTGGAAGTACTTATTATACACTGAACGTTGTTTGTACGTCGTTCTCGCTAAAAATGGTTGTATCTTCAGATTGTGCCCACCCTCCTTTGTCCTTTCCAATACAGACCTCACGTCGTTGAAGTGTTAAACATAAAGGAACCACGCCGTGCTTTATGCTTACTGGATGGTAGGATCCCAGATGCCATGCCACTAGAGACGATATGTCGTGTCGCCCGGGCAGCTTCAGCCTGAAGAGTCGGATAGAAAGTTACAAACACGCACACGCACGCCCGCCGCCCGCGCTTTGCTGAACGAAGCAGCGCCGTATGTAGCTGCCCGCATGGC
The DNA here is from genome assembly GCA_026929855.1 of Poa annua. Classification (NCBI taxonomy): domain Eukaryota; kingdom Viridiplantae; phylum Streptophyta; class Magnoliopsida; order Poales; family Poaceae; genus Poa; species Poa annua. Next base: position 114,612,777 of record CM049428.1, on the reverse strand, counting down.
CACATAGCCTTGGCTCTAGAGAAGCAGCCATGAGCCATGCTCGCCGCAACGCACGGCCGCCGGGCTGCCGGCTGGGAGCAGTCGACGCTCAGGGCCTAGCGTGTACGGCACATAAAACGGAATACAAAAGGAAAATATAAACTGTTTCCACTTCCTGGACGATGCTGCAGGTAGTATGTGTATGCACGTACAGACACGAGCGCCGCCGCCGACCAAGGATGGATGACTTCACCGCCAAGCCCGCACGGCACGTCGGAGAAGCCGGCGGCCAGGTGCTCAGATATGCGCGAAGCATATACGAGAGCATGTGACATAACTAACATTGAGAGCAATGCTTATTACTTTCCAGTTCGAAAATGTAGGACTTTGTTTTTTTTATTTTGTCCTGATTCATACGTGTGTATAGACATATTTAAGTGTGTTGATTCGCTCATTTAACAACGAATCACAATAAAATTTAAAAATATGTAAAGTGTTATATCTAGAAACAGAGAGACAAGATGCTTAATGCTAACATGCCAAGTGTCAGGTGCGGATACGCTGTCGGTGCCGGCTGCGTTTGTTGATGGATTTTGAACATGATTAATCGTTCTATGCATGCCTGCAATGACGCAAGTTTATTATCATGTGTGTATGTTTAACTCACAAATTTTATAAAGTAACATGAACACGTTGGCAAATTGATGATCTAGAGATACATGCATGCGAGCCTTATAAACTGAAAAAGGTAATATTAATGAGTTAAAATGTTTTAAAATAGCCTTAGATCCCACTTGATGTATGGTGTTGCACGATGTCAATCTCGGGCAGCCGCTCGGACCGAATGGGCAATAGGTCTGCCACTGCCTGTGTTTGTGGATTGATGCAGGGCATTCATTTTTTTCCGGATTTTTTTTGTAGTGAAGATGATTCGTAAAATTACTTTCAATTTTTTTTAACTTGTTTTAGACTAATAAAATAGAGCAACCAGTAAACCACATAGGGGGGGGGGGGGGCGCTCAAGCAAAACCCTAGCCACCACCGCACTTGTTTTTGGGACGTAAGGCCGAGCTTAGCGTGCTCATCAACTGATCTCTCACAGTATATGAAACAAGACAACAAAATGGCAATTTACTGGGGAAAGAGTTACAGAATTTGTATCCACAGTTATCTCCTACACGTATTAATTTATGTAGGTCAATCTGGCGACCAGAACGAATTGTCCAAACGCAGTCTCTGTACATGGTCGTCATGGATAACCGTTCAACGACATGAAAATACACACAAGAACCGAGAAAACGGAGAGGAGAAACCAGGGAGCTACGAAAACGGTAACTTCTGTTTTAATTAGCTCGGCAAAGCACCCTCATCGATCTGTCACGAGATGCACGGAGCTGATGACTCGCCGGCCTCAGGGATGCTCTGCAGGGCGGGCCTCCAGTGCTCCTCCCTGTGCTGGTCGTGGTGGTGCACCTCCCCGGAGTTCATGATGTCCGCCAGCAGCTGCCGGGTCTTCCCGCCGCCGCTGTGCGCCTTCCTCTCCATCAGCTCGTGCAGCTGCCTCTTGCTGATCCTGATCGTCACCTGCTCCTCCTCCGATGCACGGTGGTGGTGGTGGTGTTGATCGTCCTCCGACGAAGACGACGCCTCCTCCCACTCCCACTCGCCGTCGTCGGCCCACGACTCAACGGCGTGCCGCGATGACGCCGCGCAGTTCCCCATCACAAAGACTTTGCCTGCTCGCCGTCGACTGCCTCTCTCTCTCTTTCTTGCTAGCGAGCTCGATCTAGCTATTGCTACCGTTCCCTGGCTGAGAAATATATATTGAGGTCGGTGGGTACGTAATGTAGCCCAAGATGGCTTCCGGTGTTTATATATAGTCGGAGGTTGTGTGGGAAGCGGTGGCTGATTCAGAATCATTCTGCACACGCGCGAAATAGCCATTCGTCCAGCACGTGAGGTCACGGCGGAGGCGAATTCCGTGCCCGACGTGGCGTCCCCGCCATGATCGATGAACCTGGTCAGAGGATCTCATCCTACGCCGGCTCCCGAACCTAGACGCAGGCCTGAAGTGTGTAGCAGACTCTTGGCGGCTTGGCGAGTAAGATGTATAGATATTTTTTTCCTTCTCTCTCGAGCAACCAAGTAAGTGAGATTACCGGGTCTCCAGGCAGATTGGTTGAGCTGGTCTTGGGCCGGCCTGGCGTGTGAATGGGCTCTGGGGCGAATCTCAAGGGCCACTCCCGCGAGCTTTCGTGTAAGAAGGTCTTCCCCGCTGGAGAATTGTGCTGGCTTCGTCGTGCTAGCTTAATCGACACAGTCAATATTCAAGTACTGCTCCCTAAGATTAGAACGAGGGGATAACGATTCTCTGCTTTTATGAAAATTATTTACCATGAGTAGTGGCGTGTCCTAGTCAAAAACTTATCAACCTTATCCAAGAAAAGTGTTACTGAGCTGATCCAGTCATCCAGATGCTTTTACTGGGCATATTCTACATTCTCCACCGAGTGTACCAGGCATCTTCCGATGAAGCCTGCATCGCCATGCATGCATGGTTGGTAACGATTAAGATAAGGAGTTGGGATATACTATACACATATACCATTACCATGCCAGATCTGTTCCGGTCACCATTTCCTGCATAATACCGACAAACTAATTAAGCATGAACACGTGATGGTTTGTCTGAAACTGAGCGGGCGCTGACAAAATCTCCGACCTGGCTGCTAGATAGAAGTTTCGATTGGCAGGATAATGGTCGATCGTGGTCCTCTCTGTATGAACGGCTCATGCAGTACAGGGAACCCGATATTGTTGATCACTTTATCTGCACCAGTTCAACATGTCTTAAATCGTAGTACGTACGAGAGCACGGGACAACGATTTTCCAACTTATTATACTTCCACATACTATTATTTTTGTGTGGATCTTACATATCCAATTTCAACTACTAAACGTGGGCGTAAAATGGTTGTAGCTGACAAAAAAATCTTAGGAGGAGTGGTAGAATTAAAAAGAATAAACAATGAAAGCTTTTACTTGAAATAGTGAAGGTTTCAGAAATATAGCAAAATATTTGAGAGTTCAAAAATTAATACGTGATTTTAACTTGGATATTGTAGCTTTGTTAGGAACTTGACGATCTAGTTTTCCAGCAAAAAAAATTGGTTGCTGTGAGAGATTTTTCATGGTTCTGTTTACCACCTCAAGGAAGGTTCGATGGTATATTAGTATGTGTTAACATGGAATCGCTGAGTATTCTTGACGTCGATATCAAAGATTGTGGTAAGTTTCTTTTAAAATCTAAGGACGAATTTGACTGGAATTTCATTTCGGTTTATGGGGCAGTTTAAGAGGCGCAAAACCCTTTTTTCTAGCAGAACTAGCGAGGGTTTGTGCCTCATCTCCGTTAAATAAGTTATTCCCAGGCTTTAATATTATTCGTGGACCCCATGATAAGAATAATCCCAATTATAATGTTGGCTGGCCTTTTCTTTTAAACGCCATTACTGAAAGTATGAGTCTAAAAGAGATTAAACTTTCAGGTAGGCAGTACATTGGGCTAGTCCCGTAGGGACACACCTACGTAGGAAAAGATTGATCGTGTGCTTGCTACGAGAGTGGATAAATGGAACCCAGGGGCATGTGCTCCCGGTTGTTTGAATAGCAAAAAGAAAAGTCAAAGCATGTTCAAAAAATGTGAAACAAAAATTTTATGTACATGACTTACAAAACATGTACCCCGTGTATGAGTTTCGTGACGAAATTATTATTTATTTTGTCTTGGTAAAACAGAGAAATTTTATGTGTTATATAGCAATATACATGTGACGTATTTTTGTCTTTTGTACAAAGGCCAACTAAAAAGTTATTTTTCTGTAAAACTTTCGACACATACCTGGTACTTATGAGATCTATGCGCGCAACATTTTTACATACATTTTAAACTCTGGGAAAACGCTTTTCCTGACCGGGAGCACATGCACCCGGGAGCACCGGAGCATTTTCCCGCTTGCTAATGTGTGGATTGGAAAAAAAATCCATTGCTAACGATGCATTATCACAGACAAGTTCAGATCATACTCCTCTCCTACTCGATTCGGGTGAACAAACTCACCTGGGCAATACATCCTTATTTTCTTTCGAACTAGCCTAGCTACATGAGGATGGCTTTTAAAAAAATATGATATACAAGGAATGGCAAGCAAATGTTTAGGAATTACTCCTATTGAAGTTTGGCAAAACAAAATAAGACACGTAAGACGGTTCCTTAGAGGTTGGGCACGTCATAGAAGTGGTATTTATAAAAAAGGAAAAAAAGACTAATAGGCATTATTGATAGCATGGATATTGAAGCTGAAACTAATCCTCTTAAGTCTTCAGAACGTGAAGTGTTGAGAAGGACAAATTGAAGCTTATCTAAACTAAGATGGGAGAAAGGATCAAAATGGGCTCAAAGGGCTAAGGTTAAACACGTGCAAGAAGGAGAAAATAATACAAAATATTTTGAAATGAAAAACATAGAAAAAGAAAATTTACTGCGTAGTGGCGTGTCCTGGTAGAATTTAGATCCACTTTCTCCAACAAAAGTGTTACTGAGAGCTGATCCAGATGCTTTTACTTGGCATATTTTACATTCTCCACCGACTGCACCACGCATCTTCCGATGAAGCATGCATCGATTGTCATGGTTGGTAAGGACTAAGGAGTTGGGATATACTATACCAATATCTACCATGTAAGATCTGTTCCGGTCATCATTTCCTGTAGAATACCGACAAACTAATTAAGCATGCACACTTTCTCAAACAAAAATTAATTTCTGAAAAAAAACATGCACACGTGAGGCTGCTAGATAGAAGTTTCGATTGGCAGGATAATGGTCGTGGTCCTCTCTGTATGGTCGTGGAACCCAATATTGTTGATCACTTGATCTGCACCAGTTAAACATGTCTTAAATCGTACGGGATAACTCATAACTCTCACATTTAGCGTGGAACAATGATTTTCCAACTCAAATTCTTCCACATATTTGTACCTTACTGTTGTAAAACTGCAAAACGTATTAGCATCTGGGCCAAAGGTCATAATACAGTATTCCGATAGAAGAACTCGCAGCCTTATCTTGACATTTGCAGGTCAATCTACACCTTTTCATCGCGAAAAATAACTCAGTCTAGGCTGCTTCTGACTTCGCAAGCTTACCGTCAATTACTGAGGGGTTGTTCTTCAGCAGGACAGCTCTGTCGTAATTCAGGGTCATGTGCCAACGCAGCTTTGAGGCAACATATGTCTCTTTCAGCCTTTCAGGGTGCATATATGTGGATCTAAAGTTGTTGCAGTATCAACTTATTTTTTGAGATACATAGTACAGGCACAGACGCTCAGGCACATACAGACACCTTATGACCGTACACACATAAATCCTACCCCTATGAGCACATCTGAGAGACTGGTCCGGCATATCTTGAGTTTGACGAAGTCATCACGGGCGCCTCGCTGTTGACGGACACGTCACCTACCACTGAAAGTTAAATCCTGAAAAATCCAGAAAAATGCGACCACCCATGCCAAGTCTGGGACTTAAAACTGGGTGGGCTGCTTCCACCACAAGAAACCAAACCAGATGAGCAGTATCAACTTATTTTGCCTAGTGCTCCAGCATTAGGGCGAAATTGGTCACTGGAAAATCATTACTATGTGCAGCCAATGGACTGGACCAATTCAGTGTGGAACGAATCAATAAATCATTGATAGTCTTTAGTCGTCGACGCTACTAGTAATATAGTTGCAAGTGTCTGCAGGAATAGTTTCAGTTTGACTGCGATTGCAGAGGGACGGAAATAGTAGGTGAGCATATAGCGCCTGCATTTACCGGCTCTAGCTAGGCAGTGAATATGTGAATGTCACTTTTGCACCCAACCTGTTCTAAGTTAGTAGTACTATACTGTAGAAACAAAAAAATGAAACCAGCCATTTCGTTCTGCTTTCAATTTTCGTTTGAAGATGGCAATTCATATCTCCTTCATATATACGTAGTTCATTACAGCACTGTGACGACCATATATAATGCTTGAGATTTCCAGGATCGCAGGGAGTACAAACGCAGGGAGGGGAGCAAAATATGAGAGGTTTCCATAACTGAAACTCCAAAAACTCATCGCATTTTTTTGCAGTGTGGACATCTCCGGCCAGAAACTCGAATCTAGAACCTAAAACCCCTACAGCAACTATATATATACATATCAGAATCAAGATATCGATGGAAGTGTCCTACAAAAGGCATGGCTCCTCGGCTTCGGAGATGCTGTACAGAGAGGGCCTCCAGTGGCCCCTGACCTCGGGGTGGTCGCAGAACACGGTGCCGGAGTTGATCAGCTCCGCGAGCACCTGCTCCGTCCACTGTCCCTTTCCGGCCCGGCCGGCTTTCTCCAACAGCTCCTGGACCTGCCTCTTGCTGACCCTGATCTTCACCTCGACCCGCTCAACCTTCTTGGCAGCGGCCGCCCTCTTCTCCGCCTCCACGTCCACCTCCCACTCGTCCTCGTCCACCCACGACGCCGCCGCGCGCTGCACCTTGAAACAGTTACCCATGGACGGACGACTTCCCGGATCGATGTACGTAGAGATTAGAGATATATCTCAACTCAAGCCTAGAAGCTAGCTCTGGATCTTTTTGAGCTAGATCCTGCTCGAGTTGTTGTTGCCTCTGCGATATATACACAGAGAGATGGAGATGGAGAAGGAGAGAGGAGGATCGTTTGGCCTGCACGATAGAGCTTATTTATATACCCGGAGGCCGGAGCTGGAAGTTGGTCGTGATGATGTGCGGCAATGGAGGTGTTTACCGCGACGTGCCAAGTTGGACCGTGGTGGAGTTGGACGTGGAGGACGGGGGACCGCGTCTTGCCTTGAACAGGGCGGCTTTCTCCCTAACCGGACGTCCGGGATGTTGATCCGGCGACGTGGACGGCCGCAGCGCCTCCGGAGGGAGCTAGTGCGGCCGGTGGGACGGAGGCGACCGGGCGCTGGACGGCCGGGATTGGGCGGGGGCCGGCGATGGGGACGGCCCGACGTCGGACGTACGTGGTGGGAAACTGGTGCCCGGTCGGAATCTTCAAACTTTCTTCTTCCACGACGTAGACATCGGAAGGCTACGCGCGTGTGAACGTGGCTTTTCCATGGGATCTTCCACTGCTCAAGGCTTGTTAAGCCCATGACCAGGACGAGACAATACGATCGATCAAGCGTCTCCTTCTCTGCACGGTGTGATCGATGATTTTACCGATGTGGTATGAAGATCACAGGAAAAAAATGTTTAACAAAAACTAAATCGAGGTTATAAAGCTTACCGAACAGTCGCTACTGACGATGCTAGGTTTTATCTATATGTCTTCTTCATTTGGATTTTGTAGGTATTAAACATTCGCAAAGATCTCTTGCATGGTCATGTGCCCTCTTTGTATATGCAAATGTGCTTTTCGGTATATGCAAGCACAACTAATTTTTTTGTACAAAAATGCTACTCACTACACAAGTACGCATCATATGCTTACTTCGCCTACTTCGTCACATTGTCATGCATGGAACATGAGTACCCTTATATATGCAAATGTGCTTTTCATCGTGTAAATATATCAATACAATTACAATACGAATATGAAGCTTTTCAGATGAGTTAGCAAGTCTAATTAATCACATATATTATATTATACATATCTATTTAGGTTGGTATATGGACCAACTGTAAATGCAAATAGGTAGATGAATATAACATACGTTCGCCGGGGAGGCCACAACGACAACTTTTTAAGCAACATTGTTGTTATCACCCCTTGGTGGTGGTATAGATTACTTTGTTGCGCGCCATATTCATAATGGAAGTAGTTGACTGGTTGATAAAGATCTAGTCAAATAGAAGTGAGAAATTACGCCAAGACGCTCCCTAAATATTTATCGCCTCTCACCCGTTGGAACTTCTCAAGGAGCATGGCTTTGGGGCGTGCTCTCCCGGACAGCGAGCATGTGGTTGTCGAGATGTGAAAGCCTTGAAGCCACACATCCAAAGGAACTTGGCAATGGAGATAGATAGAGAGAAATAGATCGATATGTCCTTTTTGTTAGAGAAAAATGTAACTAACATGCTAGTACTGCATGGTAAAATCCGGAGGTACCAAACATGTAAAATGTAATTCCTTAGCGCGAAATCTAAAGCCATGAGGTACGAGATGAAAAGATTCAAAAGTACTAGAGATTGTAATGTCAAGTTTTTGTCCTTCAAATGTGAACATCTAGTAGTTCCGGCTTGAGTTATCTTATAGGTACCATATCAAACATAACACCCTTAAATTAGAGTTGGACAAAAAACAACTAATAAGCATGCACTAAGAGTCACCTGGCGGATTTGAGTTGGAAGTTATGACGATACAAGGAAGACAAACTTTGACACATCGTATGAAGGGTCGCTAGCGCAGACAATGTACCACACTTGTTAGTGCCGACAGAAATAGAGAAACCTAAAAAAATGCCTCTTCCAATCTGTCAAACTTTTATGGTCGGAGGTACTGGGATGAAAACATCCAGAGGTACATACGGGGAGGGGGTGGGGGTGGGGGGTATGAAAGATATAATTTGGAGATTTTTTAAGAAAAAAATTGTGTAAATTTATAGGGAAACTTCTCATTTGCTTTTTGAAGTACCCCTCTTGATAGTACGCCATACCTATGACTCAAGAGATAAAAACTACATCACATAGGAGGAGCCTTGTTCTAGATTTTTGAAAGATCACCAAAGCAGTGCTCCACCGTAGCAATCTGCATGATCCCCCACTAATGTTGACATGATCCACACGTATCATGATCAGTATGAACTAAGCTTTACAACTTGCGTAAATTTTTAGTTTACTAATTGCCAGTCATGAATAATCAAACAAAACCTCTTTAGAGATCCTGCATGCACTTTTAGCAGTTCAGCATATATACGCATGTCATTTGAGCGTCAGCCTTAGGTCCTCCTCCTCTGGGTATTTGTCTTTTCGGAGAAATTTAATCCGTATTACTTGCCACCTGTTTCTGTTGACCTAATAATGACTGCATCTGCTAACCACTACCAGAACTGAAGCTTCAAGGCTCCAAAGTATGTGCGCCAGTAGTTGCTCGTACATAAGAAATAGTCCTTTGATGGAAAATGGAAACGCCAGATAGCAACGTACGCGGTCAACACTCAACACGACGGCAACACAATGACCACTACTTCCGAACTTGCCAGTCGATTGATTGGTACATCGAGCAACCTTGATTTAGACTTCGGTTATCAATGTGTTTACTGGGTACCTACTTGTGTGCATCGATAGTCTTCTTTTTATCCCATACAGGAAATTTCGACTTGCAAATGGTTGCACGGTAAGCTGAAGAAAATGTGTAGACCGGATCAAGTAATTGCAGTGAAGGTGCCGTCAATCTTTACGATCAGATTCAGGTGAGCTATCTCCCTTGAGTTATTCAGTCACATCTAACTAATACATTTTTTTACAGTTTTACATTGTACTATTTTATCTTACCATGAAGTTGATTTTATGTAGCATGATTACATAGCTATTAAGTCCTGAATGTTGTGTGTGCAGCCGCACACCAAATTGACACAAACTTAAGTTGAATCATTATAACTTTTTGCGAAATATGGAGACCCCCGGCCTGTACATCAAAATGATGTCCACATCCTTATTTATATTAATTTAAATGTCTGAAAGTAAACATCCAAGTTCTAACAATTCATGGATCCGACAAAGTCGAAACAAATAAAAACAGCAAAATGAAGATCGCAAATCTAAGCATTAGTCTTCGAGGATTTAACCATCCTCCCGGACACAAGATAGACCGCACGATCACCAACATGCTGGTACATCCGGTATCCATAATCGCTATCTAATCCGCATGTAGGAGTAAAGACCACATGTGTATCCAGTATATTGTTTTGTTGATCATTTACAACTAATGAGCAACATGTGAATCTTTACAACTTTGATTGTTCATCATGTTTAGGGTTAGTGAATGGCTTTTCTTAGGTAACCACTTTTTAAATTTAGTAGGAGGAATACAAACCCACACGTAGTCACTATCTAGAGGCAACAAGAAGATAGCTCGGTCAACACTTTGCAATTCAATTTACAGAATAATGTTCGTATAAATCAAGTACTAGTTTATTAAAAGTGTTCACATATTTACAAAATAAACCTAAATGTTACTGTTTCACTAAAAAGTGTTATGTAAATAAATATAAATATTCATACATGTAAAAGAGAAGAAAAAAAGTGATGAGTATATAAAATATAATTAAGAAACAACTAAAAAAGAAATATAAATCTAGGAAACATAAAAAACTAACTAAAGGAAAAACTAGAACATAAGACCAAATGGAAAGAATAAACAAAAAAAAAACATAAGTACAAGAAATACCTTACTGTCGTGCCATATACAACAACGCCCGTGGCAGTAGGAGAAGTCGTTGAGATGGCCAAGGTACCGAGGTAAAGAGTATGACTACATTGGTACATATGGCTACAAAGCCGCCTAATTAAGGGTCGGCATGCAATTGTATAATAGCAGGACCTGAGTGCATTTACACAAAAAGAAACTCTTTTCGGACGTTCAACACATAATAATCATCTTAAAAGTAACTTCAATCCTAATCCTTTTTCATGATGGTGTGCCCTAGGGTGTCATGTTCTATAGAATCACTTTGTGATCCAGTGTCTTAGGCTTTATGCTATTGAGCATGATCCCTTATGGACGCGAGTCAGCAAAGAAATATTTTCAAGATTTTGTGCTTAATTTTTTAGGTTATTTTTATGCAAAAGCACCCGAGCTGCTCATAAAAGGGCTATACCCTAACTCAGTGGGCTGAGACATTCATATCAACTAAGCAATATTGAAAATAATGAATAAAGGTCGAAATGGTTTCACGAGTGATCGGGCTCAAATCCGCAAGCTGAAACGGGTGCACACTCTTACGAAACAGTTGACGCAAGTTATCTAGTTAAAAGAGTTTTTTTTTAGTTAAAAGAGTATAGACGCTTACTGAAGAAAAAGAAAACAAACAAATAATTGCAAAGCAGTTCGTTCTTGCCTCTTGCACCAAGCAAATGCACCAAGCGTGTCCATTTTATAAGCGTGGTCTTTTGAACGTGGAGGATAGAAAACACATGTATGCTACGGTCTGCGTTGGCACCGCGACTTTCAAACAGAGGGCGACCCAATCATGCATATTTTTGCATAACTTGGCTTAGGGTTCATTCAGTATCTGCTTTGTCTCAGGGCACATTGAAATGGAATCGCTTCCATTCCCAGTTTGCAAGTTTCGGCATGGACCCGTGTGCAGTTTCCCTTCTTCCTCCTCATTTCTGCTGTTGTTGGACACTTCCTCATAGCATAGAGCTCGTTTTATACTCTTTTTGCTCTATTCAAATTAGCAGATGAACTGAAAATGCTAGCTTGTTCCACGATCCACACAACAACAAAAAATAAGGTATGGACAGAACATCTACTTCACAATTTACATCCATCGTGTCTATCATACTTTCCCTAGTAATTTACATTGGAACCAAAGAGTAACACAAAAAAGGTCACCAAAAGGCTGTGCACTACCAAAAGACACCGCGGAGAAGCAACCAAGAAAGAGAGAAAACCCGGCTGCAGGCGAAGGACACGTAGTGTGTCATGGCTCCACGGCCTCCGGGATGCTCTTCAGGGCGGGCTTCCAGTGCCCCGCCCTGCATTGCTCGACGTTGTGGTGCACCTCCCCGGCGTTCATGATGTCCGCCAGAAGCTCGGACGCCGAGGACCCCCGGCTCTTCCAGAAGCCGTCGTCGGCCCTCTTGTCGATGAGCTCCTGCAGCTGCCGCTTGCTGATCCTGATGGTCACCTCGTGGATCGTCGTCTGCTCCTTCCTCCCCGCGCGCGCTCCGTCGCCGTCGTCGGCGGCGGCGGACGGCAGCTCCCACTCGCCGTCGTCGGCCCACGACACGGCCTCGTGCGTCACGGCGCAGTTCCCCATGCGATGCGTGTTCTTCTTCCTCTCGCGGTAGCTGGCTAGCTGCTGCTGCTGCTTCGAGCTCCTCTGCTTTCGGATGAGAGGTTATTATTAGGTGGTCGTTGCGTGACCAGCTCGGCCGTGGGGCGCGTTTATATAGTTGGAGCGAAGCGGTCGGCGGTGCCGTTGGAGCACGGTGCAGCTAGCGTCTAGGCCGCGCAGCGCTCCGACGTGGAGGTCGAATCCTACGTGGACACCGCTGTGGATGGTGACGAGTGGGTGGGCTGCGTGGGCCCTATGACCTGGCCAGCGGTCTGAACGCGGGGACGTGGGGGATCTCGGGCCGCTGGGACCTGGACGCTCGCCGTGGGAACGCGGCTTTTCCAAGGGATTCTCCGGTGGTTCACGGGCTCGCCACGAGCTGCCGGTGCCACCGTGTCGGCCGGGCGGTGGCGTTGCTTAGCCGCGGCGGCTTGGAAGCCGCGCTCTGCCGTCGTGATCGCAGCTCCAGATCGATGGACGCCGCGTGCTGCTGCTGTTCCTTCGGCGCCTCGTCGGTGCACGCCAAGCCGCCGCAAAGTGGCTGGCTGGCCCGTACTCTCTACGGTTTGTTTATCGTATCGGGTTTGACATGGATCGATGCTGCTAGCACTGCGGCCGGTGAGCTACACAGGTTCCGCGCCCGGGTTTGGACACATCCTGTTGGCGGTGGCGGCTACCATTAGTGGCGTACAAGTTGCTTACATCGATCGCGGTGACACATGACCTCACACTGTTTTGTGTGGTTGCCGGTAGCTTGCACAATCGGGACATTAATTTGATCTACTTCAAACACGGTTGATCGAGCTCATTAATTCCTTGATGCAACCGCCAACCGTCAACTGCTAGCTGGAGATGCCTAGCTACTCGATCGTTCTCAAATGGAGATGATCTTGCCGTAGCCTCGAAGATATGTGATCATGATGCTGCGTTGAAACGGGAGATAGATGGAGACGTGGGCTATATCGATCTGCGTGCGCGACACATATCATTGGTGGTAGGAAAGATGACAGGTCGTGCTGGCTCGTCTCGTCACCCTCCGGTGGTTTCGGCGAGAGCAGCACGATCGACGGAGCGCTGTAATGCAACGGAATAATGAGCTCATGGCGTGTTTGCTTATCATTCTCAATTTGTCATCGCGGCTCCGTGGAGTGTGTAGGTACGACACGCTATTTTTAACATACAGGGCAATGTATTCATATCAAGACGCTATGGGTTGTAATTTGTACGTATGATGAAGCTATCTACGTTGTGCATATTTTGTAGGGTTTAAAAGTGGGGTTTTGATTGCATGAGAAGACATATGGGGATTGTCGTGTGTCAATTTTGGTCCCTCCAATTGGAGATTCTATAATGAGTTCGGTGTTGGAGTTGACTCCTGTGAAGTTATTGCTAGCAGTCACTTGGCCAGATAGGACGAACACGAAAGGTTGGCTTGTCCAGAAGTCCAAACTGCCCCACAGGCCACAACTTACATGATGAACATCAGAGTGAAGTGGTTGACCATGAATGATTGCAGAACCATTAGTAGCACCTAAGAAACTTCAGAGTCAGGGTCATACTCCCTCCTTTTACAACTAAGTTCTTACCCATATGGCTAGCAGGGTGATGATACCTACTATGCCCCCCCGCTCCAGATCGAGACCTAGTGCTCACTCACGGGCGCATACGCACCCGTTGACACTTCTGTGCGCTTGAAAGTTTAATTCCAAGGCCATAGTGCTCCCTGCTGGTCTCTTAAAAAATTTCATACTCCCTCCTTTTCAAATTACATGACTCTTTCCTTTGTATAAAATTGAATGTATCTAAACATGTATAAGTCTATATTTATCAATATTTGAACAAATAAAAGTCATTTAGTATGAAACGGAAGTCAATTGTATGCACCGTTAGCATTTATGTGTGCTTAAAAGTTTAATTCCAAGACCGCACGGCTCCCTGCTGGTCTCTTAAAAAAAAAGTTGTACTCTCTCCTTTTCAAATTACATGACTCTTTTGTTTGTATAAAATTGAATGTATCCAAACATGCATAAGTCTAGATATATCCATATTTGAACAAATAAAAGTCATCTAGTATAAACGGAACGAAAACGTGCTAAGTCAATTGTCCTCCGCCAGTTATAAGAATGTATTTCATTTTTCTCGAATTTGCAGCTCGCCTGCTGCCACAAGGGCATACAGTTTGTGAAATTGCCGGAGCGCAAGCACTTGTAACTAGGTGGATCAGCCTGGAACGTCATCTCAGAAAAGAAAATAATGTTCCGTTAAGCTACCCCTAGAAAAAGCTTAAAGAACCAAAGACTGAAAGGAATCGTTCGAAGAGAATGAGAACTGAATATCTCAACCAGAGGAACCGTTTACATTAATTTACGCATGTTTCCTCATGTGTTAGAGTTTATAGACGCGTGGCGTGCCTCCTTAGTCCTTACCCGCCAGTCCTCCACCAATCTGTTGTTTTACTACTGTTAAACAAGGTGCCTGAACTGGACGGTGGATTATAATGCTGTGTGCGGCTTCTTGGTTTTGGTGGTAGCTAGTGCGAACTGTCTTCTGCCATCTGTCACTTCTGTTAATCTTGACCTCCTGTCGGTGTAAACTAGAAGCCTCACGTCAGTGTTGTTAAATCTGAAATCCCCAGACAGTGTCTACAATGACTTCATTCCTGAGCAAAAAGATGCAGTGTTTGAATGGCTATTGGCTTGTTACACTAAAGATTGACGATTATATTATGCAGGCACACAAGATCGTTACGGACATCCTCTCACAATTGTTCATAATATCTCACTCGAAAAGGAATAAGGAATATCATAACGATGGTATCGGCTTGCACCATACAAACGGCAATACAAATACGCCTCTTCCGACCAACTAGATTTATATAGATGTTGTACACAAGACGATATTGACAATACGAAACACGATGTAGGAGTACGAGACTCGCCATGTAGTGAAAGATGGAAACAACTACTGCCTCTGAACCTAAATAATTGTCGTCGGTCCAACTATGGATTTGTATCTCATACACATATTTCTCGTGACTGGTAAAACGGATCAGAGGGGGTCGTAAATGGTGTCAGAAGAAAAGATAATTACAGTGGAGTGCTGTTTTGTTTAATCTAACTACAAGTGCAAGAACTCAACTTTGTCTTCTAACAGATATCACTAATTCAGATTAAAAAGGGAGAGATCAACAGTGTGCTAGTGTCGGTTAAAACCGGTGCATTTGTTCTTTGGCATATTACAAACGCTAATGGAGAGAAGGTTTTGGCTACCGGATTGGAAAATTTTCTCAAGGGGGCACGAAATTGGCGGTCACCGCGGTAATCGGAAAATACCGCAGATGACCGCCCAAAATTTTCAAACAATTTTTAAATTCAAACATCATGGTAAGTGTTAATTACAATGTAACCTCAGTTTGCACAAGAATTTCTTTTTACTGTAGTGATATGGCACATAGCAGCGCCACAGTTCCATAAGGTCAGCAGTTCGAGTCATGCCCGTCACTCTTTTCTCCTCTTTCCTACATTTTTTAATAGAGAAAAGCTCGTCCAAAAAATAGAAAATATATAAGTATTTAGAATACATACAACCTAGTTAAACCAAGTGAACGGTACAATGTCATGATACATCAAGACTTCGTGATCGCACAGAACCGTTCTTTGAAAAATATTCCATTGCATTCGATGTTTAGAGTCAGAGTGTAGAGTATTTGGTCTGGCTTTCCAATTGTATCGGCTGGCAATATGCCATAGCGGCAGGTTCTGAATCTCCCCCTCGCTCACACCAATGCGCGACTAAGACCGTACTTTTTGAGATATTTTAAAATCCGGTAGGAAGAGTAAAGGTCGACAGGCAAATAATGGTTTGATTGAAAGCTGCCCATGCCATTGCTCTGCCTTCGCTTTTCTTCCTCTGGGCATCAAAGGAGGGCGTAGACCAATATTTAATTCTAAAAAGCACTTCATCGCTCGTCCTTAGGAAACAAAGTATTTGTTAGTGCTAGCAGTCACTTGGCCAGATAGGACTGTTTTTAAGTCCAAGCACAATGTACACGATGAAGATCATAGTGAAGTAGTGTTTTATTGTGAATAAGGCTAAACATCAGATATTACATTATCCGAAACCAGCCTTTATAAGAATATTCTTAGAAGAAAATGAAATAACACATTTTTTTTGAAAAGTTCACCACCGCTTCGCTTGATGATCCTCCGTGAGTAAAGCTCGATGCCACCTTTGAGCCTCCAACGTAGCATAGCTCGTTTAGAAGAAACCTTGAAAAAAACACTTTTATAGACATCAGCTAATAAATAATCGACGTAAATCAGAAGATGTCGAGGACCATGAGTTTGAGCAATGGCCGTACATGAGTAGCAACTTCAGAGCCAGGGTCATACGTGCTAAGTCAATTGTCCTCCACCAGTGATGGTATTTCCTTTTGTTCGTATTGACAACGGACCTGTTTTCCACAAGCTTATACAGTTCGGAATTGTCGGTGCGCAGACACAACACTAGTAACTAGCAGAGCTACGATCAAAAAAAAATAGTAACTAGCAGAGCCCGGAACATCATCTCAGATAATAAAACAACTTTCTGTGTGATCTACCCACTGAAAAAGCTTAAAGAACCAAAGATTGAAAGGAAACATTCGAAGAAAATGAGAACAGAATCTCTCAATCTGACAAACCGTTTACATTAATTTACGCCCTGCTTCCGCGTGTGGTTAGACGCGTGGCGTGGTCTACTTACTCACCACCAATATGTTTTTCTTTTACTTAACAAGGTGCCTGATCTGGACGGTGGATCATAATGCTGTGTGCCGCTTCTTGTTTTTGGTGGTAGCTAGTGCGTACTGTGATCTGTCACCGCTGTTAATTTTGACCTCCTGTCGGTGTAAACAAGAAGCCTTCGTCAGAGTTGTTAAATCTGAAATCCCTAGACACACAATGTGTACGATGACTTCATTCCTGAGCGAAGAGATGCAGTATTTGATAGTCTGTTGGCTTGTTGCACTACGTATTGATGATTTTACTATGCAGGCACACTCAAGATCACTATAATGACCCTAATACAAATGCTCATAATATCTCACTGGAAAAGGAATAAATGATATCACAACGATGGTATCGGACTCTCGGCTTGCATAATACAAACTAGTGGAGTTGGCGCGGCTATGTCACACCCGTGGAGTAAACAAAATGTAAATTTGGAACGTTCAATAATTTTGAATTATTTTTCTGTAAATTAACAGTTAGTTTAAGAAGGTGAAATGTTAATTGCAATTTTATTGGGGGGTGGGGAACTTGTTTGAACATGCATGGAGGCGTATTAATTGTAAAGTCATTTTTGTGCGGAATATGAGTTGCACGGAGAAGGTTTATTTAGTTTGTGTATGTTTGTTGTTAACGGAATTATAATATGATGACTATCTATTTGCGTGAATTATGGTCTGGAAGTTATAAATTTGTCGTCTATAAAAATTTGATGCAGTTATTAGAGGAGAAAATGAGTTGTACCATGTATTCGTATTAGTTACTAGTTACTGTAATTGTTTTTTAGTTGATTTAGATTGTGTTGGTCAATATTTGAGATGAATCTATATAAGCTACATAATTAATACACAACAATATAATGTGTAGTGTAATTATTATTTTAAAAAAGTTGTTTAAACATGTATGGGGATGGGTTGGGTGTAAAGACATTTTTTTCTGTGAATTTTGATATTTTTTGTATTTTTCTAGTTAGATTTAAAAAGATATGATTTATTTGGTTTTCTGTTTGAAAATAAATACCCTGACATGCGGGCCCCACGCGTCAGCCAGGCCGTGCTGACGTCAGCCCTCGACGTCAGCACGCGGCGGACGCGGCTGGCGGCGCCAAGCCCACGCTGCGGGGCGGCGCTCTCGTGCGGCCTCCAAACAGCAAGGATTAGAGAGAGGTCGTCGGAGCCGCCGACGGCGACCAATTTGGCGGCGGCGGACCCGGAGTGCAGCGGCGACAAAGTCGAGTGGATTGGAGCCGACTCTGGCCGTCCCATGAGTTAATAGTTGGCGAGGCGATGGAGGAGATGGTGGCGAACGTCACCATGCCCGTGGATTAGAGCGGGGAGGCGCGGAGAGCGACGGCGACGCGCAGCGACGGCAACAGCGAGCTCGGAGGCGCGCGAGAGAGAGGGCAGAGGGGAATGAGGAGACGATTTTTCAAAAAAGTCCCTGGATTTTGGTGGATATGTGAATAGGCCCCGCAATGTGATAATCTGTGTACTCGCGGGTAGCTGTTTGTTTTGTTCAGATGCTTTTTGCAAAAGTGCTAGGGTGATCGGTGTGAGCCGTCGGATCTGTAACAGACGGGCTGGATTCGGCTGGAGGGGCACGTGTCGGCGCGTGATTGGTTAGAAATAGGATGAACAGTGCTCGTGCACTGACGTCACGCGGATCCTGCGAGCCATTATATATAGTAGGATGACAATGCAAATACGTCTCTTTCAACCAACAAGATTTAAATAGACGCAATATACAAGGCGATACTGACATCACTACACACACTTTTCACCGAAAGAAGGAAACAAATACAAAATCCACGGGAAGAAAAGGCAGTGATGTTAGAGGAGAGGACAATTCGGTTTGGTCTAGTCTACTGTAGGTGCACCAAACACGGCTTTATCTTCTAACCGAGATCACTAGTCTAACAAAACTCCCAGCTCTTGGCAAAGTTTAATTAAACTGGTGTGTTAGAAGACCTGGTCACCTGGTGCATGCACATGACAAACGCTAATGACAAATACAATGCTTATCAAATAGCAAATCATCAAATTAAGATTGATCGGAAAGTTCATTAGGAAAAAATATTACTCCACAGAGCTCCAGCACCATTCCATTTTGTAGGGATCACAAACGGTCGTACTAGGTACCAGTCTTAGAATAGCCACCCACTTTGATTGCCTCCGGTGATCAAAGGCTAGAAGAAAGAACTTGCAATTGTTGTTGCGGCAGCGACGTCCGGATGCACAGGTTATTCTAACATACCCTTCCATTTGATCGAGCTTGATTAACGTCTGCTGTTCATTTATAGAGGATGTCTTTCTCATCGATTTCGTCGCAGGGCTTTGTTTGTGGCAAATTTTACAGTACCAGGGTACTTCAGAACCGTGCTGTGGAGTACCAGGAAGATCTGGCCGTCCATGATGTAGGGCAATTGTGTCAAATTTTTGTGCCAGTGTCATTCACGAGAGTGTAACTCGGCAAATCACAGGGTTGTCCACTCCGGGTTGATTTAGGGGAGAGAGAGAAGCGTTGGTGATCACGACGGCTGACAGGCGAGGCGTTTACCCAGGTTCAGACTCCCGGAGGATAACACCCTACTTCCTGCTTGTCTGGTATTGATTGCGAGTAGTGGTTACAATGACGAGATGACGATCTCGCTAGGGTTTGTGGTGGCGGCTATGAACGTCTCTCTAGACGAGCAACCCTCCTAGCCTTTATAGGTAGGCTAGGTCCCGGGTGAACGGTGCCGATGGCAATTACAGATATGGTGAGTCGTATGACCTAACCGACTAGAACTAGGTCACATGATACCCCTAGTGGGCCTTCTTTGGGCTTTCGCAACCTTGGCGTGGCCCAGGTAGCCTTATCGTGTGGTAGTCGAAGAGTAGCCCCACGTCAGTAGCGCCCGAGTGCTTGGTCGAATCGTAGGGTCGGGCAGATGACTCCTTCCTCTGGGCACGCCGCCAGGTTGCTTGTACTTGAGTTTGGACTCGCTTTCTTCAGTCGAAGAGCATGCTCCCGATGGGAGTAAGTTCTGCAGTCGAATTACTTTGTCTTGGCTTTTATGGAACTCGCTTTTATTCGGCCTGCTGGCTTACTGTTTATTGATTCAGCTTGCTGGGCTCACTTGCTACTCTTTGCCACCCGATTGACTGTTTCGGGTTTCTGGATCAGCACTCTGGGCATTGGTGATTTCAGCTACGAAGCTTACTAATCGAATCATGCGTTCGAGTTCTTCCTCAGCTCTGTGCCTTCCTTAGAGCAGTTGCTTTGCTGATGTTAGCTATGACGCTTCGTAGCACGCCTCTGCGCCTGATGGGACGTGACGGGACTGATCCCACTGTCAGCGTTGACTGTAGTCAGTAGTTGCCGCTTATCTCTAGTTTGGGCGCGAAAATTTCGCGGTGTGATGATGGTGCCTTGATTCCCGTGCGTAGTGGACGGAGTGGACGGCTGGATGAAACTCCTTAGAATAGTTTCCTCGGGGACGGCCGAGATCGACTGCCTGCACGGTACAAGTATTGTACCGCGGCGTAGAAACAGGTCATCTTCTCCAATTGATGTTGCCTCCATTTCGTGCGCCATTCTTGCTCTCTATCTGAGCTCTTTGCTTTTCGTCCTCCCACCTCCCGTGACCGCCCAAAGTGATGGGGAAGTCAAAGACTGCCGCCAGCGCCGCCGCCACCGCCGAAGCAGGCATGATGAAGAAGCCCGACGGCGACTGGAGAAGTCGTCGGTGAAGAAGGTTGACCTTGAGGGCCTGCATGCATAGGGCCTGCTGCCGCCGGTTGACCAGGCGACGATACGCGCCCCTGGTAAGGAGGTGTACCCTGCTCCTCGCGAGGGGCAGCGCGTTTGCTTCGTGGATTTCCTTCCACGGGGCTTCGGGTTCCCTCTCCACGATTTTGTTCGTTGTATTCTGTACGCCTATGGGGTTCAGATCCACGATCTGACCCCCAATGGCGTCTTAAGCATCGCGAGATTTATCGTGCTCTGCGAGTGCTTTATGGGGATCGCTCCCCACTGGGCTTTGTGGAAGTCGCTCTACCTTGTTCGGAAGAACGTGGGGAAAAGCGGGTTGACATACCCGGTGGGCGGCTTCGGCATCCAAGTGCGCGGCGACACCGCGTACTTCCAGATGAAGAAGTCGGACTCCGTCCAAGGGTGGCGGAAGCGATGGTTCTACATCATGTGTGATCAGGAGGGGCTGGCGGACTTCAACGGCGAACACGAACTGCGGAAGACGCGTGTGTGGGCGCACCCGCTCGCGGAGGAGGAGAAGGAGGCTTCGAAGCCGTTGCTGAGCCTTCTGCGCAACCTGCTCAAGACCTTGGGGGCGCGAGTCGGGCGGCGTCCACCTCATGGCCACCTTCTTCAGACTTCGAGTCCAGCCACTCCGCGCTCGCCCTCACCCGATGTGGGCAGTTGAGGGTGCCAGCGACCCGCAGCTTGACGACGAGGAGGTGGAGTTCAAGGTGAGGGGCATTACTAGCCTCCGAGCCGCTGACCCCTGCAACGTCAAGTGTCCCGTCACCGTGTACGGAGCGACGAACCCTGTTCCTGAGGTTAGCTTATAAATTTTCCTTCTTTTCCTTTCTTGATTTCTTGGTCTTCTGCTTCTTGATTCGACTTGCCTTTACTGGTTTCAGGGTCGCTCCTTCCTCATCAGCCTTCCTCCACTTCCGGAGAACGGACCTCATAACGAGGCGACGTTTGTGGAGGAGGATGGTGACGATGAGGACATTCCGCCCGCCGTCTCTCCGAGTGACGAGGTGGAGGAACAAGAGGAAGAGGAGCCCGCGCGGAAGAAGCAGAGAATGCGGAGTGGTGGCGACTCTGCGACTGCTTCGTCTCATGCGAGGGATGTAGCTGCTGACCTGGAGGCTGGCATGTCGTCCTCGGGTGCAGGGTCCCGGGGCGACTGGAATGAGCCCTTGGCTGCGCCTCCTGTCAGCTATGCGCCGCCGCGCGAGTTCGCCCGGATGCCATCCATTTCCCTCGGGAGCTACGATGACGTCGGGACCACCAGGTTAGTCGTACTTTTCTTCTGTTGCATCGAGTTACCTTCTTGATTTTCAGGCTTCGAGTTGAGTTTTTCTGCATCCTGTGCAAGCTACCGTTCTGGCGGCGTCAGCTCCCCTTCATGCGAAGTGGAGCATACGTCTGCTCCTTCGGTTGAGCTTACTCTGCGGGTGGTCGAGGAGCACGCGCGGGCTGGTGGCTCCGTGGCGCCGAGTGACACTGTCGCGGCGACTTCAGCGGATGCTGATATCCTGGACCATGTAAGTTCTTGTTCTCATTCTTCCATAATTACATCGGGTGCGCGAACAGCGCTCCCGATGGGAGTAGCCCCCGAAGGTGTGGTTGACTAGGATAGTCGACCGCAACTTTAAATATTCTTGCTTGCTTTGCAGCCATATTATCGCCAGCAGCTTGAGGCAGCCGCTGCCTTCGTTCGCCTGGAGAAGGAGGTGGATCACCTGCGCACCTCCTTGGACCAGGCCACGAGGCGAGCTGCGGAGCTGGAGCAGAAACTTCAGGCTCACGCGGAGCTGGAGAAGGCGGTGCACGAGTCGCAAGAGTGCGAGCGCGTGCGAGTCGTCCAGGAGAAGACCCAGGTCGACCGCCTGCTCGCACTCGCCGACGCCCTCAGAGGTGAGTTTTTCGGCTTGGTGCCTACTTTTGTCCTTGGTTGTTTTGCTTTGTGTTGACCTTTGTTCAGAGAAATGCGGGGGTGCTCCTCCGGAAGGCTCGTCCAGCGACGACGTCGACTTGGCCACCGCGGTCGGGTTCCTTGATCGTGCCTGCGCATATGCCTCCGCTGTGCTGCAAAAGTTGACGGCGACGCTGCAGAAGTCGACCGGAGCACTGGCGGCTGTGTACCGGAGCATCTTCCCCAGCGCGCCGCCGCCAACTGTCGTAGATGCCCTCGCGGCGCCGTTTGAAGATGACGCGACCACCCTCGCGGACTTCACTCGGACGCAGACGGTACACGGCTCCGAGCTTACCTTCCAGCTTCTCCTTGGCCATCAAATCTCGGCGACTTCGAGAAAGTTGTTAGCGGCTTCCCTCGGCGGCCCGATGGCAAGACCGCGTCTCTTAGCGGGGTGAAGGCGCAGGCTACTCAGCTGGCTGTGAAGCTTGTTGCCACCTTAGAGAGGGCGATCGCCAAGGCGACCGAAGCAGCTGCTGCTCGGAGGAGTCGCTCTCGGTCGAAGTCTGCGACATAGGGGTCTTGTACTGTAGTTCTTACTAGTTTGCTTTGAGTCTGCGGCTTGTAATGACTTATACTTGTGCGGGTCTTCTGGCCTTGAATTTATGTTTTGTGCTGAAGTATATATTCTTTAACTTCAATTCTGCCTTGGCTAAGAAGTCGCCTTTACTTTTCTGTTTTGACACTATCGGTTATTGGCAGACTGACATGGGCGAGACCACTTCAGTCCCTGCGGCGACTGACGCGGGTGATGAACAAGGTTCCCCTTCGACTGAGCCTGTTCGCCGTCGTCGAACAGCGTCGGTTCCTGGGCGAAGCACGAATGACCAACAGTTGATCACCTACATGAGGAACAAGGTGATCGAACTCGAGGCGAATCTGATGCGTGCCGAGTTGGAGCTGGAACGCTCTAAGTCGCGCCCTGTTGCGGAGTTCTCTCAACGCGAAGAATTCTTGCTTGGGGAGATTGACCTAATCAGTCGACAGCTGCAAGGTTGGTAGTATTTTGTTTATGACTCTGTCTTCCTTGCAATGTGTTGATTGCGATGTCTTGATGCAGATGTGAACCCTGACTGGCAAGCTGAGCAGGCTCGGATTGAAGAGCGGGTCGCCCGGGAGGCGACAGGTGATTCGCATGAGGCGCGCCACTTTTGGTCGAACAGATCGAGAGGGCGGATCCTTGCGTGTATGCTTGATCGCACGTGGCGCGCTGCTTTTCTTCTGGAAGGTTGCAGGAAGACCCTCTGGCATATCCATCGTGTGTACTTCCCGCATAATGGGCAACCCCACGAGTTGGCCACATTGCTGGAGAGGTTCCGCGAAGTAACGCGCTGAAGGAGGTTGTCGACGCCCAACTCGTCGCCGGGGCGAACGTGGCGTTGGCATTCGGCCGACGCCTCTGGCGAGGTTGCTAGGTGGCTTGCCTGAGGAGGATGACTACGCCGAAACCTTGCCGGTTGCGCGCCAGATGATTCAGCAGGTCCAGAGGCTGAGTGAGCGTCTCGTGGGGCCACTCGATGCGCCGAAGGATGGGCCTGCAGAGTAGGGGTGGAAAATATCTATTGTACATGATTAGTTAACAAAGGCGAATCTGCCGACTGTAAATACCAATGTATGTTAGGTAAGGTTGGGGCAGCTCCCAAGTAAGTCAATTGAGATTGTTTGCACTACTATACGAACATTTGTTGTGCATCCTCGAGTGGATCGAGTGCGACTTAGATGTAGGTGCCTTGTGCGACGCGGCCCCCCAAGTACGTTGAGTGCGACACAGTCCTCAAGTGGTGGATTGTGTTTTTCTTTCGACCTGTGTGGCGCAGCCCCCGAGTGCATTGGGCGACGGCCTAGGACGATCTTATACCTGTGTGGCGCAACCCCCGAGTGGATCGGGTGACGGCCTAGGTTTTTGTCATGAACCTGTATGGCGCAGCCCCGAGTGCTTCAAGCGGTGGTCTAGGTTTTCAAGTGATACCTGTAAAGCACAGCCTCCGAGTGTGTCCGGCGACGGCTTAGGATATTTTTACTTGACCTGTACGGCGCAGCCCCCAAGTGGTTCGAGTGGCAGCCAAGGATTTTTGCGAGTGATGCCTGTATGGCGCAACCCCCGAGTGGTTCGAATGGCAGCCTAGGACTTCAAGTGATACCTGTAAAGCATAGCCCCCGAGTGTGTCGGGCGTCGGACTAAGATTTTTGACTTGACCTGTATGGCGTGGCTCCCGAGTGGATCGAGTAGCGGCTTAGGATTTTTGAATGGGGCCTGTATGGCGCAGCCCCCGAGTGGTTCGAGTGGCGGCCTAGGCTTTGATTTGACCTGTATGGCGCTTCCCTCGAGTGGTGGCCTAGGTTAGGGATTGTTTTTTGACTGAAAAAAGTAAAGGGGAGAGCTTGTTCCATAAATCACTTTATTGATTCTTGCGAGCAGGCCGCCTCGTTAAAACCCTTCCAGTCCCCATAGGTACCCTGGTAAGGGAAAGAGTGCGTCTGAAACCTGCCGCCTTGGCATGTTTGCTTTGGTACAATGATGGAGTCGACAAGGCGTAAAAGCGACGAAGCTGTGCGACGTTCCATGGGTTGCTGCAGACTGCTCCCATCTTCGAGTCCTTCAGGCGGTAAGCTCCGCCACCTATTACTTCTGTCACAATGTACGGACCCTCCCATGGGTAAGCGAGTTTGTGCACCTTCTTCTGCTTGAGGCGGAGGACTAAGTCTCCTGTGACGAATGCCCTTGGCCGCAGCCTCCTTCCGTGGTAATTGCGCAGGTCTTGTTGGTACACGGCTGACCGTGCTAGAGCGATGTCCCGGGCTTCGTCGAGGACGTCCATGTCGTCTTCGAGTGTTTCTTCCGCATCCGACTCGTCGTAGGCCACCACCCGTGGTGCGTCGAACTTGATGTCGCAGGGCAAGACCGCCTCTACGCCATACACCATGAAGAACGGAGTGTATTGGGTGGACCTGTTTGGCGTGGTTCGCAGGCTCCAGAGTACTGATGGCAGTTCTTCGACCCATGCGCCCACGGCACGTCTCAGCGGTACTCGTAGGCGCTTCTTGATGCCGTTGCAGACTAGACCGTTGGCTTTCTCGACTTGCCCGTTGGACTGCGGGTGCAAGACATATGCGTAGTTTAGCTTGATGCCTTGATCAGAGCAAAAGTCTTGGAATTCTTCGGCTGTGAAGTTCGAGCCATTGTCCGTAATGATGTCGTTTGGTACTCCAAATCTGAAGATGATGGACCTGATGAAGTTAACTGCTGATGATGCAGTCGAGCTTGTGATAGGCACGGCTTCGATCCACTTGGTGAATTTGTCGACTGCGACCAGGAGATGAGTGTGTCCTCCGGGTGAGGATTTCTTGAGCGGTCCTACCATGTCCAGCCCCCATTGGGCGAAGGGCTAGGCAAGTGGTATTGTCTTTAGCGCGGACGCCGGCGCGTGTGGCTAGTTGGCGAAGTCCTGGCATCCGGGACACTTCCTTACTAGATCTTCGGCGTCTTGCATACCTGTTGGTCAGTAGAACCCGACTCGTAGCGCTTTGGCCACCAAGGCCCGACTGTCGGCGTGATGCCCGCAGATGTCGGCGTGAATGTAGAATAGAATAGCTTGGCCATCGACTGGATCTATGTACCTTTGTAGAATTCCTGAGATGCTTCTCTTGTAGAGCTCACCGTTGATGACGGTGAAACTTTTGGAGCGCCGAATGATGCGCTTGGCTTCGACTGGATCGGTTGGCAGCCTTTGGTGCGGTATGTAAGCTAGATATGGCCCTATCCATGTGGCTTCAACCAGCATGACCTCCATGGGTTCCTTTTCTTTGCTTGGCGGGTTGGCAGTGCTCATTGAAGGTGTGGAGTGGATTGTTGCGGGTCTACGCTTAATGGACCGTTGCGTGATGCGCTCGGCGAAGACGTCGAGTGGCACTGGTACCTTGTCTGATCCCATGTTGTCGAGGGCGTCGGCTTCCTCGTTGCTGTCGTGGCTGATGTGCCGCAGCTCGCAGCCGTCGAAGGTGTCCTCCAGCTGGTTGTACATGTCTCTATAGGCGATCATGTTATCGGCGATGGCGTCGCAGGACTTCATGGTTTGTTGTACGACGAGGTAAGAGTCTCCGTAGATCATGAGGTGAGTGGCGCCGCAGTTCTTGGCCATCCGCATGCCATGGATCAGGGCCTCGTACTCTGCTTCGTTGTTGGAGGGTGTTGGGAAGTCCATTTGCAGCACGTATTTCAGCTTGTCGCCCTTGGGGGAAATGAGGACGACTCCCGCCCCTACCGCTCTGAACTTCTTGGAGCCGTCGAAGTACATTGTCCATGCGTTGGACAAGTCGGGGATATCTGGTAGCTGGGCTTCTATCCACTCGGTGGTGACTTCTGGAAGGACTTGGGCCTTGATCGACTTCGGGTGAGCGTACTTCAGCCCCCAGGGTCCTAGTCCGACAACCCACTTGGCGACTCGTCCTGTCGCGCGCTGGTTTATGAGGATGTCTGCTAGCCCGGAGGAGCTTACCACCGTGATCGGTTGCTCGGAGAAGTAGTGCACGATCTTTCTGGAAGTCATGAAGACCCCGTAGGCCAGCTTCTGGTAGTGCGGGTAGTTTTGCTTGGACAATGTTAGGACCTCGCTGAGGTAGTAGACTGGTCTTTGGACAGGATGGCTGTGCCCTTCTTCTTCCCGCTCCACTACGAGTACAGTGCTTACCACCCTGTTGGTTGCTGAGACGTATAGGTATAGCGGCTCGTTCTCCAGTGGTGCCACCAGGACTGGGGAAGTCGTTAGGGTCTTTTTGAGCTGGTCGAATGCCTCTTGCCCTTCTTCTGTCCACTCGAACTTGTCCGTCTTCTTCATCAGTTGGTAGAAAGGCAGGGCTGCGACTCGGCCAGCTAATCGTTGCACCTCACGGAATTTGGTTGGTGCTGGCATTGTGAGTATGTTCTGCACCTTCTCAAGATTTGCTTCGATTCCTCTTGCCGAGACGAGGTACCCCAGCAACTCTCCGGCTGGCACGCCGAAGACGCACTTATCTGGGTTCAGCTTGATCTGATATTCGTCGAGCGCCGCGAGGACCTTGCGGAGGTCGGCGACTAGGGTGTCTTCCTTTCGGGTCGTGACAACGATGTCATCCACGTAGAGCTGGACAATTTTCCCAATGAGCCCTTTGAGGCATGCTTGCATTGTACGCTGGTATGTGGCACCAGCGTTCTTTAACCCGAAGGGCATTGTCTGGTAGCAAAAGACGCCGTCGGGTGTGATGAATGCCGTTTTTCTTCATCATCGACGTTCAGTTTTATCAGCTGGTAGCCTGAGTAGGCGCCCAGGAAAGATAGACGCTCGCAGCCTGCTGTCGAGTCGATGATCTGGTCTATCCGCAGGAGCGGGAAGTGATCCTTGGGGCAACATTTGGTGACGGCGGTGAAGTGTTGCGCCCCAACTCTTATTAGAGTTGGAAACACCTGTGTTATGTGCTAGTCCCTGAATCACTGACAGCACCACAGTATAAAATATAAGGTAGCATTGCATAAGTATTAAATTGCTACAACGAGATCCAAAAATATTAGACAAGCATGGCTTTATTACAAATTGCATAGCCATGAAGGCTAGCTAAATTTAGAGTTCACAACGAAAGCGAATAACAATGAGCCTCATCTTCAAGCATGCGCCACAGGCAGGCATGTTGGGTGTAGACTCGAGTCCAATCTCATTCTTCATCAGAATTACCTGCACATTTGAATATGCAGCCCCCGAAGAAGGTCAATACAATGATGTATTGGCAAGTGACTATGGTGGATATAAAATGACAAGTCTAAAATCTATATGCATATTTGGCTTGGTGGGGTTGGAGGCTATTTTGCAGAAAGCAAGTTTTCTCCTATCTTTTGTAAAACACTTTTATTTATCAAGGCATGGCACCAAGGGATAAAGCCCAAGTGCACCAACAAATCTTTTCTTAAGTCAAATTTTACTTTATGAAAACAATGTTGAGATTCTTCCGCCCATCCTTATCCAGTTGCTCGAAGTAGTCCATTTCCGGGGACACGGCTAAGTACTCAGATTGTTGACTCTACAGAGGTTGTGCACTTTCACCTTTAGACTCAATTAACCCAAAAATCCTATACACACGGAGTGTATTAAGGAAAGGAGAGAACTGAGACAAGAACTTTCAGAAGAAGAATGCAACCATACTAGCAAGACCCGTTCCACCTATCAACTCTACATCTGCTTGTCAAGCTGACAGGTTGCACCCTCACAACTTAATTATTCTATACAGAGCCCATTGTCAAAAGGCTGCACGGGAAGCTTCTAAACTTGGAGGGACATGGTAATCTCTTCGTTCCTGGGTGGCCGTCCACAAGTGCACTTCTGGGTAACAACCACCATGAACATGGCCCTAAGTAGAATGGACATTCATCCTAGGCGACGACAACCACAAGCATAGCCCCAAAAGCCACTCAACATAAACCATAACAACCAATTCCACTCAGATGTGTATTTTAGATTTGAAACACTTAGAAACATTTCTATAACATGTTAAACATTTTAATAGCATAGCTAAGCAAGTAAGAAAAACTTTTCATGGCTGCTTAGGAAAAAGGATGGCTTCACACTACTAGGATATTTGTAAAATACAAACGAACTTTGCATTATAAAATAAATCAAAAATCCCTATCATGCACACTACTCAAAATATACTACATATGCATATACAAAATATTGGGTATAATATGAGTGTCACTTGCCTTGGTAATAGGAGGAGCAAGCACAACAAGAATAACAATCACAAGCAAGTCCTTCCTCTTCTTCACAATCTAGCACAAGCAATAAATAAAATAAATACCAACACAATATCATCACAACACCAAACATAAATATGTATGCATGAATGATATGCAATGATAATTCGACACACTTATTAATAATTTTTATCTTCTGTTATTAAATGAATGAAATATAATTTCTAGGTATTTATTATTTTATTTATCAATTAAATAATTGAAACAAAATATCGAAACTTGATTTTCATCATTACAACTTTTATTGTTTTATGAAAAATTTCAAATAAGACATTTATTAATATTGCTGGACAGAGGGAATTAATACAACCCTAAAACAATTAAATTTATTTCCAAATTATTTTTATTATTTAAGTTATTATTTTAATAGCCGAAATACTCCTCTGATAATTACACAAATTTTAATTTGTCAAAAAGAAAATCAAATGATGTAGAACTAAACTACACTAGCAGGGCTATCCGTGGATATAAAATTTATCAAATTTGAACTTACAGATCAAAAGTTATGAATTTTCTAAGTTTTGCATATTTTGTGTTTTATTTATAAAAATCCCTGCGAAAAAGAAAGATCAGGGGCTACGTGGCGCGATCCCATTGGACGGTACCGCTTCGACGCGGATCGGCTGCGCGAGCCGTCCGATCTAATTTAAAATGGACGCACGAGATTTGATCGATCTAGATCCGTTGGATCTAGATCTAACGACCCACGGTTCGTTGACTAAAAACGGACGGCGCGGTCACCGTAGTTCTCCCGACCGCGGCGGCGCCACGTCCGCGTTGCTCGTTCTCACGTCCTAGGGGGCTATGGGACGAACGGAGCTCACCGAGGCGTAGCGGACGTCGAGGCGGAGTCGATGGCATGGTGGTGGTCGTCGGCGTTGTCCTCCCCGTCTCGTGCAGCTCGCCGGAGTTGCTTACGGCGGCGGTTTCCCTCGGGCGTGGACGAATACGGCGTTCGGCTGCAAAATAACCCGCGAGACAAAGTTTGGGGAATCGAGGAGGGGCAAAAGCGAGTTTGGGGGTGGTCGGAATACTCCGTACGGCGAGGTTTTCGGCGGCGGAGGTGGCGGAGGTCCGAGCTCGCTCGCGAGCTGCCCGGCGGCGGAATATTTAGGGTTTGGGGTGGGGAGGGTTGCGGCGGAGGTGGGGGTTTAAGTAGGGGGGGCGCGGGGAGCAACCTCGCGCTTATTCCGCTCGGGAATCACGGCCGGTCTCCGATTCAAATCGGGCGCGATCTCCGGCGGGAGGAAGAAGAAGCTCACAGGTGGGTCCCACCTGTCAGCCAGAGGGAGAGAGAGAGATGGGCCGCGTGGCTGGCTGGGCCGATTCGGACGCGCGCGCGGTGGATAGCTAAATGGGCCGGCCCGATCTCTTTTCTTTTTAATAAAATTAATATATGTTTTCTAATACTGATTTCAAAAATGATTTTTAAACCTATTCAAAACATTTCAGAAAAATTCATAAAAATATGTTTTGGAAAGGTTATTAAAAATGGAACTTTTTAACATTATACTTGCCCATAAATAAATTGATAAAATAAAATTTATTAAAGGAGTTTAAATAAACACTTTTTGGAATTATAAATTATTTAAACTTATAATTTGAAGTTTTATTTAATATTTTTGTGATGTAATTTTATGCCTATTGATGAATGATGCATGGATGCAAAGTTTTAAATTTTTGCAAATTTTGGGATGTTACACGACGCACATGCGTAGTTTCTTCGTCTTCTTCTTCTCTACTAGGAAAGGGTTGGCGACCCAGTCCGAGTCCTTAATTTCTCGGATGAACTTGGCGTGCAGCAGTCGATCGATTTCCATGGTGATTGTGTCCCGTTTCGGCCCGGAGAAGCGTCACATGGCTTGCTTGACGGGTCCGGCGTCCTTGTGAACTTTTAAAAAGTGCTCGGCGAGATTCCTGGGTATTCCTGGCATGTTAGAGGGTTGCCATGTAAAGATTTTCCAGTTCTCACGTAGAAACACGACGAGCGCGCTTTCCTATGCGGGGGTCAAGCTTGATGATACTTTGACCGTCTTGCTGCTGTCAGTCGGATGGACTAGGTGGGTTGGTGTGTCATCGTTCGTGTTGAAGGCGGCGTCCTTGGCTGGCTTCTTGCGGGGTGGAAAGGCGGTATTGTCATTGTCGGCTGCTATGGCCTTGAAATGCTCTTTGACCCCGAAGAACTCAAAGATCCTGCTGAACTCGCGGTCGCAGCTGTTGGAGCGGTCGAAGTCGCCGCGCACCGTAATTATTCCTTTTGGTCCGGGCAACTTGATCATCAGGTAGGCGTAGTGAGGTACTGCCATGAACCTGGCGAAGGTTGGGCGCCCGAGTATGGCATGGTATTGCGACTTCCAGCCGACGACCTCAAAATCAATCGACTCTCTCCTGAAGTGCTCGGGTGTGCCAAGGATGACGTCGAGTGTGATCGTTCCCATGGGTGTGATTGCTTACTCTGGTACTATGCCGTGGAAGGTGGTCTCAGACTCCGGCAGCTTCTCTGTCGACTTGTTCATCCTTCTCAGGGTGTCGGCGAATATGATGTTAATGCCACTTCCTCCATCCATGAATACCTTATTCAGGTTGTAGTCTTCGATCAGGGCTTCAACAACTAGGGCAGCGTGCCCGGGTCGAGGTACATCTGATGGGTGGTCTGCTCTGGAGAATGTGATCGGTGTCTCTGACCCTCTCAGGTAGTTTGGTACTGCGCGTGGGCATGTGGTGGCCTGAAGGACTTGGCGGGTGATGAGCTTTTGCACCCTGTTTGAAAGGCGTCCCTTCTATATCATGTTGAGTTGTCCCCTTGCGGCTGGGTACGCGTCGTGTGCCATTGGCTGGGCTTCATGCTGCGGTTGCTGTTGGGGGAAGGCTCCCGCCGCTTGTGTTGGGTTGTTGTTCGCGGGTGTTGCCTGAATAGCAAGCTGCGGGGCTGGCTGCAGTGTCGGCACAGGAGTGATGATATGCTGCATGGCCTCATAGATCTTGCGTGCTTTACGACAGTCTTTCAACAGGTGGTTGGCGCCCCATTTGCTCGTTTACGGGTTGAGGAACATGTGGTGCTTGCAGGGTTGCGCCAGCTCCTCGGCTGGGGTTAGCGCGCGTTTCCACTCGCGTTTCTGGCATTCGTCGTTGCGGTTGATGCTGCCACCGCTACGGTTGTAGTGTCCTGGGTCTGACTGTCGACCTTGATCGCTGCTGCGACTGTATTGGCGACCTTGATCATACCTGTGATTGCCATCGCGCGCATCATCATGGGGGGTTTGATATCCCGCCACTACTAGCTCGATCGAGTCGAGGTTGGTGAAACGTGGTTTCTTCTTCTGGCGTCCATCTCGCCAGTTACTTGTTCTGGCTTCGTTCTTCGAGGCGTTGTCACGGACGTAGTCCTCTCCTTCCGCCCATTGGTTGGCTATCTTCATGAGCTCTATCATGGTTTTCGGCTGGAGCCTACCGAACTCTTCACGGAGGTCGCGACGGGAGACGCCGTGCATGAAGGCGTCCATCACTCGGTCCTCTGAGATGGCTTCCATAGTGTTGCAGAGAAGTGTCCACCGTTGGCTGTATGACCGAAGCGACTCATTCCTTCCTTTCTTGCAGGCTTGCAACTCGATGTAGGTTGCTGGCCTCGCGTAGGTTCCAAGGAAACATTTGATGAAAGTATCTTGGAATTCCTCCCGGGTTCTGAAGGAGTCCTTAGGCTGGCTAGTGAGCCACCCGCGTGCTGAATCCGTGAGCATGAGCTGGATGTACTGCATCGCCGTGGTCGACGTTCCGCCTTGACAGGTACAAGCGATAAGGTAGTCTTCGAGCCATAGACGTGGGTCTTGCTTCCCGTCATATTTGGGTGTTCCTGCTGCTAGCTTGAAGCCTTTTGGCATGCGGGTGTCGCGGATGTTGAACCTGAAGCATGCGGCGCCGCACGGCTCAAAGTTGTGATCGGCTTGATCGTCCGGGCTCGACGTGCCAGTCGTGCGCTGGGCGCGATTGCAATCCACCGTCCTTTGCACGATAACGTTGTGAAGGTCTTCGCCTGGTTGTGGCTGTCGTAGTGGCCTTGCTGCTGGGCCATCTAGTGCTGCCGGCTCGCGGGCTTGGTGTTCTCGCTCCTCACGTGCCCGGTTGTCTGGCACCTTGTTTGACAAGGTGTCCTCGATTGCTTTCATGGACATGATCTCCTGTTTGTGGAGAAGGGCGCGTGCGTCACCCTCCGGTGGTTGCGTGAGCCGCAGGTATGTCTCGACTGCCATGATAGCGGCGTTTGCCGTTTTTGGGACGGGTATCCCGTTTTCATCCTCGGTTACGAAGGATGAATCGAGGTTGCGGGTGACCCTGGCCCGGTCGGCTTCCGTCATAAGGGGCACGCGAGCTCTGTGTCGCCGCGCTCCTTGATTGACTTCCGTGGAGGAGGTAAATGAATAGGCGGTTCGTCTAGCGCTTGACGCGTCAGCCTCCCTCTTGCGCCGGAGGAGCTCAGCTTTTTTCGCGCGAATTCGCTCGCCTTCCTTGTGTAGCAAGTATTGGACTGCCAGCTGATCCTCCCGAGGTGCGTCGTGTGGTGGAAATGTGCCGTCGGCAACGTGCTTCATAGCCCTGATCGCCATGTCGCGCGTGATGGTGAGCCGCGTCACCTGGTCAGGCATGACCACCTCCAGTGGATATGTGGGTTTTTCGTTGTCCTCTGGATGCATTGTTTCAGCCATGAAGACTTGCACGGGGTAAACTTGGGTAGGGGTGTTTACGCTGTCGCTGCTGCTTCCATCATCCGAGTCTTGCTCGGGATCGAAAATTGCTGCCACGTGATCAGCTGTGTAGCCGTCGTTGCGTCTTCCTCCCGCGATCTTTATCGCGGTCATGGAGGGCGACTTCGCAATTGCCGGAGCGAGTGCGATTGGCTTGGGGAAGATTTGATGAGTCCATGAAGATGCGCGTGACACAACTGTCGGTGGCACGATCTTGTTCGCGCACGTGGGTGCGGTCGACGCAGTCGAACTTGGAGTAGACACTGGTTTTGTCAGCCATGCGATCGAGATGGCCGAAGTAGACTCGATCTGCATGGCCGTTGGCGAGGTGGTTGACGTAGTAGATGTAGACGCAGGTTGATCAGTTAGAGATGCGATCTTCACAGTTGTGGTGGGCGCGTCCTCCGTGGTAGGCGACGGCGGGTGCGGCACGATGGTAGCCGATGCGGGTGTCACCGCCGCGCATGGCGCGGTCGTCGTGGACCTGAATATTCCACGACTGTCTACGAAGCAGTGTATGGAACCAAAGGTAATGTGTATACCTTCGTACAGATCGGCGTCCACCGAGCGGTGGGCTGGCGGGTGGAAGGCATATTCAAAGGAGCCGAAGCGGATTAGCTCCCGGGTGATGCAGACGTCGGTCTTCTTCACGGATGGAGCCGGTGCGACCATGATTCCAACGCTCGTTCTTCCCACATACGGCGTCAATCGACGAGGGTGTATGTAGCACCCCCAAGAGCCACGCTAGGCAAATCCGAGACCTTAATCTGAGATAAGCCTAACATAGTTCTCGGAAGCCAACAGTTGAAAATCGGTAACACAACAGAGACCCTACAACACAAGAAACAATATATTAAGCTCTTAACCGAGCGAAGAAGCAAATATCACGAAAATAAGGTCACTGACCTGTCAATCACCAATACAACGGAAGGTAAATTATGCTATTAGACATAGCAAAACTAGCAAAAGGCCTAAGAGGCCAAAGCATAACGGCGACGTCCCAGGCCAAAGATTCCAGGCTGCCGTCCGGGAACCCCAACGTACTCGTCGATGTCGATGTCTAGAAAACACACCTGTCCAAATAATTGCGCAAGGCTGAGTACATGAGGTACTCAACAAGACTTATTTAACCTGCTACATATCCGCTCGTTCAGAGAGTATTCATGAATGTCTTTTGCATGAAGCCATCTTTGTTTTCAAATCGAGGGAGGAGAGAATCTCGCATCAGTAGATTTTTAAAATGGGGTAAGAGAGTGAAACACAAGCTACATCCATATCTTCAGTCCCCACCAGATCATCATGAGTTGTACCACCCACCAGAATCACCCCCTCGCTCAACCCGAGGAAGCGATTCTCCCTTAGTTGGCAAGTTTTATACTTAGATTACAGTTGTCTATGATCACCGAAATAAGGTACCAAGTCGTCCATAACCGTGGACACGGCTTTCCGAAAAGATTTACCCTGCAGGGGGTGTAACTACCCACACACGCCAACCAACCGATACGCCAGCTATTAGCACTCTTCCGGGGAGTGCCGACAGGAGGGTTGGCCACGACCTTTCCCAAGCTTCGCCTATGTCCATGAGCCACAGCAGTAGATTTGACCACGCGCAGCGGTCTCTAGTGCGGGTTGCCAGGGTCAAGATCAGAGCGTCACACTCTCCTGACCCAAGCCCTAATTTCCTCAACTCATTTTACCGCACACGCAAATGGAACACTCGAACTAGTGGCTTCACGTAGTAGGCTAGACAAGCTGGGATCGAGGGGTTTCCGAGCCCTGTGTGGCTGCACGAATAGTCTTGGTTCCAAAACCAGGAACTCAGTTCCTAAGATCGACAAGAATGAGACAACCCACCACAATCCCATTGTGGCCTCTCATCCAAGTCTTTAGCATATTCAACACATCTTCGATCATTCCACGTCTTTCTTCACAGCTCTGATTCATCAACCGGATGGAACAGAGGGAAGATCTAGGCAGGGCTAAGCATAGCAGACTCTCGCGATGCAACACTTAAGACAATCTAACCCTCAACTCAAAACCACATTTGAATCGCATGCATAATACCAGAATCAAATACTTTAAAATCTTATATGTGCAGATAAGAGGTTATGCTTGCCTTGCTCTTCGATAACAAGATATAACACTTTTGGGAATCTTTGGCTTCACTTGATCGAGATAACCAAAAATAACCCTTCATGAACTCCTTCTTGAGTAGGGCGTTGATGATTCACCAAGCCTTCGGTCTTGTCAAACTCCACTTCAGATTCGCATTCTACCGTGATAAACGAAACACCGGAAAAGAAACGGGAAACAACATTCAACCATGGCATCGATGCAATGCGCACAATGCATGACATGACAAGTTAAAGTATTGAAATGTAAATCCTATACATGGGAGGATATTTTAAATGGGGTGCGAATGCCCGAGAGGTGCCATTCGACAAATCCCGTATTTAAAAGAAAGGGTGTAATTTGTTCCTCTATTATAAACATGGTTCAAAGTTGTTTAAATATGCATGGTTTGGACATAATTGAATAGATCTTATTTTTCTGCAAATTTTGATATGAAAATCATATTTTTCTGAATTAAAATGAATTAGTTATGAATTTCCAAAAATTAAACAATTTTAATTCAATTTAAACCATTTGTTAATTCCATTTTAAACATTTATGAATTTAAAAAGTTGGACCCACATGTCATAAGTTTATTAATTACAGAAAACATTATTTGGAAATAAATAAAATTCTGACAAACAAGGCCCACTTGTCATAATTAAATAATTACAGAAAAGATTTAAAAACAATTTAATTATTTTTCAGAAAAAGGAAAAGAAATTGAGGCGCTGACGTCAGCTGACGTCAGCAATGGAGAAATCCTCCCTGCCGAGGACGGATTCGACGAATTCGAGCGCGAGGGGCGACGCGGCTTCACGTGTTGCATGCGTACGGGCACGGGCGAGCGAGGGGTGGCGCGTTGTGACCAAATGGTCGCCGGAGGTGGCGGTGAGCTCGCCGGAGCGGAGGTCGACGGCGGCGCACGCGACCAGGAGGAACCAGAGAGGGAGGGGAAGAATGGAGGGGTCCGGGAGGACCAGGCGCTCACCACGGAGCTCGTGGCAGGGTCAGAGAAGCACGGGGAGGCGGCGAACGGCCGGGATGGTCCGCGGAGGCCGGCGGCAGGAGTTGGAGATGACGGCCCGATTCCGTCTAGTCCTTGCTTCCCAGGACGCACGGCCCGCCGAGGAGGGAGAGGAAAGGACGACGGAGCCTTGGAGCTTCTCAACGTGGCTCGGGGTGGCCGGCAATGGCGGGAATCGCCGGAACTTGCCGGAGGTACGAGGCTAGGGTTTCGGCCAAAACGGGGAAGGAGAGGAGAAGAGAAGGTCATCTAGGGTTTCTCCAGCGGCGGCGCAGGGATAAGTAGGAGGCGCGGGGGCGGCGGCGTGCATCTTGGCGCAGGGCTCCGGCGGGGATCGGCGGAAGAGACGTAACGTCTCCGGCGTCCTTCTGTCGAAGGAGGAAGAAGAGAAAAGAATAGGAGATTTTTCGAATAACCCCCTGGAGTTTTACGAAATACCGAAACCTTTGCAAACAGGCCCCTAGTTTGGAAGATAAATCTTTTGAGGGCCTTTTTGTAAACAGAAAAATTATACAAAAATACCAGGGAACTCAAAATTTCACAAGGAAGCCATTGGCAACTTTGGATTTTGAAAATTTTGAAATCTTTTTAACACATTTAGAATAACAAGTGGTTTAGCCACTTAAGTGTTTTCTCTTTTAATTTTTAAACTCAAATTTTGTGCACATTTTAATTAGATGCAAATGATGCTCATGATGCACAAACAAATCCTAATTACCAATTAGCAAATTTGGGGTTGTTACAGATCTATCCCCCTTACAAGAATCTCGTCCCCGAGATTCCTTGGGTAGGAAAAGAGATACAGAGAGGAGGGCTACACCGGTCTTCGATGGTCTTGTCGATCCCAGTATGATCATCTTTCACGAAGAGGTTGATCCTTGACTGCAGGGATGATTGAACACTTCATTTCTCGTCGGACGGTTCTTCAACTACAACAAAGGGAAGAGGGAAATAACTCTGGAACAAGGATCTTCAAAAAGATCGAGTATCTCATGGTCAACTCAAGGGAGGAGTGTGCAAAACAACTCTTGAGCTAACGAGCATGAAACACATCAAGGTAACGGATGGAAAGGAAGAAGTTTCAAGTTGATAGACAACAGTTACACGAAACGACTGGAATATGAGCTTTGCACAAGGTCAAGATGGATAAATAACGAGGTCTTGATACAACAAAAGGAAGAACCCCTTTTTATATTTCAACCATTTGGCTTACAAGATGTTTGCCCCATGATCAAAGTCCAGGGCCCTAAGATGACTGACAAATTCACACAATGTGTGAGTTGAAAAGGATTTCAAGTACAAGCAAAAGGAAGGAAGAACTGATCAAAAAAATGTTGAAGATCGCCATGAAAAGGGAATTCTCATGATGGGTATGTTATCAAAGGATAGGAAAAGGAGCAAGAGGATCAATCGAGAGACATTCAGAATCTCCGAGATCATCGGAGAAGGAAACTTCTTCTTGATCTTCTAGATACCCATTTCAGGCTCATGATAAGTCTTAAATAGGTGAGGAGGTAAACATCGGGCTTTGGAAAGAGAAATACCATAAGGGCAACTTTTAGGACAAGCCGCACAACAATCCTCATGGGGAGTGGTTGTTCTTGAAGATTCCAGGAATTTCGGCGACAGACCTTCCGACTAAGTGTGTCAACCACAACATTAATCTTGCCGGAGTTACAAAAAGACCTATGTCAAAATCCTTAAGGGACACCAACCATCGTTGCTGCTTGAGATTCAGCTCTGGTTAGATGTGACGATAGTCCTGAGTCGGAATGTTCGAAAGGGAAGTTTGCAAGGAATACCACAGAGGCAAGGTGGGTTGATTCTCAAGATATGGACAACGATGTCACGCTCGAAGAGATGAGCAAGATTGCAGGAATCATGCATTAGCAATTTGTCAAAAGACAAATGCATCTACATGATTAATATGCAACAAACACAATTGAGTCCTTCTTGGGGAACAACAAAGAAGATAATGAAGTTTTCCGACTTCTTCTCATTCTTGATCCAATCAGTCAGTGGCTTAGGGTGCATAAATGACTTCTTCAAGGAATGGAGATAAGAACCTATTATCCCAAGAATAATCCGCACATGCATGACCGACTAGAGATGATTCCCGAGGAAACAAGGAAAACTCTACTTGGATTCACGGCGACATCTTTCAGCAAATGCACGTGAACCAGAAGAGGTTACTTCTAACATCCAGAACACACACTTTGTGATGACACAAAGATGGTTCTCAAAAGTTTCCAATATTATTTCCAAAGGTTCATAATGATCCTCTTCAAACATGGAGGCAGTAAGAATGTTATCGATGGGCTCAACAACAAGCTTATTAATGTATTCCAACAAGATGGAATCAAATGATACATGAACAAGGCAATAGTATTGGTCAGACCAAGGACATGAAGATGTAAGCTGGCGAAACACCATAGGTAAAACATCATCAACGATGGTCCTTGGGACTGAGTTTGATTTGATGATAGCCCAAATCAAATCAAAGATTGGGAAGATAGCAAATCCATTAGGATATACCATCTTACTTCAACACGACAACACGGGTAGGAAGGAGTCTTGCTTATCAAAGCAAAACGATTCGGCCTTAAGAGCGTTGGTAAAACCTAACTCTTTGACCGAGTATGTGCACCAGAACAACGGACTTGGCTGCACAGTCAACTTCACTTAGTGACCGGATAACCAATCACACAAGGAAGGAATCAAATGTCCTTATATGTCAAAGCAATGAAAATTTGCTAAGAATATTTGATAATCACATCAATACACTCGCCATAGCATTCCGAGCACGAGCAGCTAGGAGGAAAGCGTGGGTAAGGACGTGAAAAGCATCACTTCATCAATAAAGTCGTGAGACACATCACGACCTTTTGATATGCAAGATGGTGACACCTTGAGATGGAACAGATTAGAAGCAAACAAAGCATCTTAATCTGTGGACTACAACACTTTGACCTGGTCCTGGAAATGGACGAGGTGCAGGAGTTTGTTTCTCCCTAACATCCCGAAGTGGAATGTCACGACGGACCACAAGAGCAACATGCATTAGTACACCAATGCACATTTACCACTTGGATGCCAAGTGGCATACACGGGTCAGAACATGACGGAAGAAAAGTAACATGCTCAGGAAAAATCCTGAGATGCATACGATCAAGTTAGCATACATATGATAACTCGTTCTGATATGAAAGGTGTGGCAGAGTCACCAACGTAGATGTGAGACTCATAAAGAGCACCCTTGTTGGGATCCTTTTGATTCCATAACAGAACCTCTGCCAAAGCTAGTGGAAGGAGTAAACCTTGGATGTCGTAAGTCAATTACGGCAAAACCACCAGCTGGAAGGCTAGCTAGAATTGACATTACTAGCCCTTCTGAGGTTGCAAGCATTCCTCAGGGATCAACAGAATGGATCTTGGGTTAAAGGTCAGCATCATGTACTGATAGAGTGAGCACCACATGGATAACAACCAACATGACTCAACACACCACCAACAGCACAATCTGGGACCTTCGGTTCGAGTCCAGGATGAAAAACGAAAGAAGGAGTAACTACCATTCGAGTGTCCCAAGGCACAACGATATAGTAATCACGAGATAGCTTCAGAGACCAACCACAACTTCCGAAGTATCAAAAGAAGAAAAGGGAGATCTTCAAAGTGAAAGGAATCTGAGACATTGGAACAGAATGACGCAGAAACGACAAGGTTGAGAGATCAAGAGGGAAAGGAATCTCTCATGTCAACAAGGGAAAGATGGATCAAAGAACACACCAGACTCTAGAAAACTTAACTCTAGGTCAACTTGGTTGAGAAACGACCTGCACTTAGTGCACCTATATTTTGAATGACCAAGAGAAAGAGAGCAAATGTTTTTAACCAAAACAAGGTAAGATGACCCAGAAGTAGAGCGATACCAGATAAGGAGTAAAAAGAAGCCTACTTTAATTTTTTTGCAAATAGTTTTAGTTTTTAAATAGTTTTCACAACATCTAGACTCAACATCGACCAATAGAAAGGTTTTCCTACAGACGGTCCTGCTCTGATACCAAAACCTGTAGCACCCCCAAGAGCCACGCTAGACAAATCCGAGACCTTAATCTGAGATAAGCCTAACATAGTTCTCGGAAGCCAACAGTTGAAAATCGGTAACACAACAGAGACCCTACAACACAAGAAACAATATATTAAGCTCTTAACCGAGCGAAGAAGCAAATATCACGAAAATAAGGTCACTGACCTGTCAATCACCAATACAACGGAAGGTAAATTATGCTATTAGACATAGCAAAACTAGCAAAAGGCCTAAGAGGCCAAAGCATAACGGCGACGTCCCAGGCCAAAGATTCCAGGCTGCCGTCCGGGAACCCCAACGTACTCGTCGATGTCGATGTCCAGAAAACACACCTGTCCAAATAATTGCGCAAGGCTGAGTACAGGAGGTACTCAACAAGACTTATTTAACCTGCTACATATCCGCTCGT
Source organism: Poa annua (assembly GCA_026929855.1). Classification (NCBI taxonomy): domain Eukaryota; kingdom Viridiplantae; phylum Streptophyta; class Magnoliopsida; order Poales; family Poaceae; genus Poa; species Poa annua. The sequence goes on along the minus strand of CM049428.1, from coordinate 114,571,100 downwards.
TCAGAGAGTATTCATGAATGTCTTTTGCATGAAGCCATCTTTGTTTTCAAATCGAGGGAGGAGAGAATCTCGCATCAGTAGATTTTTAAAATGGGGTAAGAGAGTGAAACACAAGCTACATCCATATCTTCAGTCCCCACCAGATCATCATGAGTTGTACCACCCACCAGAATCACCCCCTCGCTCAACCCGAGGAAGCGATTCTCCCTTAGTTGGCAAGTTTTATACTTAGATTACAGTTGTCTATGATCACCGAAATAAGGTACCAAGTCGTCCATAACCGTGGACACGGCTTTCCGAAAAGATTTACCCTGCAGGGGGTGTAACTACCCACACACGCCAACCAACCGATACGCCAGCTATTAGCACTCTTCCGGGGAGTGCCGACAGGAGGGTTGGCCACGACCTTTCCCAAGCTTCGCCTATGTCCATGAGCCACAGCAGTAGATCTGACCACGCGCAGCGGTCTCTAGTGCGGGTTGCCAGGGTCAAGATCAGAGCGTCACACTCTCCTGACCCAAGCCCTAATTTCCTCAACTCATTTTACCGCACACGCAAATGGAACACTCGAACTAGTGGCTTCACGTAGTAGGCTAGACAAGTTGGGATCGAGGGGTTTCCGAGCCCTGTGTGGATGCACGAATAGTCTTGGTTCCGAACCCAGGAACTCAGTTCCTAAGATCGACAAGAATGAGACAACCCACCACAATCCCATTGTGGCCTCTCATCCAAGTCTTTAGCATATTCAACACATCTTCGATCATTCCACGTCTTTCTTCACAGCTCTGATTCATCAACCGGATGGAACAGAGGGAAGATCTAGGCAGGGCTAAGCATAGCAGACTCTCGCGATGCAACACTTAAGACAATCTAACCCTCAACTCAAAACCACATTTGAATCGCATGCATAATACCAGAATCAAATACTTTAAAATCTTATATGTGCAGATAAGAGGTTATGCTTGCCTTGCTCTTCGATAACAAGATATAACACTTTTGGGAATCTTTGGCTTCACTTGATCGAGATAACCAAAAATAACCCTTCATGAACTCCTTCTTGAGTAGGGCGTTGATGATTCACCAAGCCTTCGGTCTTGTCGAACTCCACTTCAGATTCGCATTCTACCGTGATAAACGAAACACCGGAAAAGAAACGGGAAACAACATTCAACCATGGCATCGATGCAATGCGCACAATGCATGACATGACAAGTTAAAGTATTGAAATGTAAATCCTATACATGGGAGGATATTTTAAATGGGGTGCGAATGCCCGAGAGGTGCCATTCGACAAATCCCGTATTTAAAAGAAAGGGTGTAATTTGTTCCTCTATTATAAACATGGTTCAAAGTTGTTTAAATATGCATGGTTTGGACATAATTGAATAGATCTTATTTTTCTGCAAATTTTGATATGAAAATCATATTTTTCTGAATTAAAATGAATTAGTTATGAATTTCCAAAAATTAAACAATTTTAATTCAATTTAAACCATTTGTTAATTCCATTTTAAACATTTATGAATTTAAAAGGTTGGACCCACATGTCATAAGTTTATTAATTACAGAAAACATTATTTGGAAATAAATAAAATTCTGACAAACAGGGCCCACTTGTCATAATTAAATAATTACAGAAAAGAATTAAAAACAATTTAATTATTTTTCAGAAAAAGGAAAAGAAATTGAGGCGCTGACGTCAGCTGACGTCAGCAATGGAGAAATCCTCCCTGCCGAGGACGGATTCGACGAATTCGAGCGCGAGGGGCGACGCGGCTTCACGCGTTGCACGCGTACGGGCACGGGCGAGCGAGGGGTGGCGCGTTGTGACCAAATGGTCGCCGGAGGTGGCGGTGAGCTCGCCGGAGCGGAGGTCGACGGCGGCGCACGCGGCCAGGAGGAACCAGAGAGGGAGGGGAAGAATGGAGGGGTCCGGGAGGACCAGGCGCTCACCACGGAGCTCGTGGCAGGGTCAGAGAAGCACGGGGAGGCGGCGAACGGCCGGGATGGTCCGCGGAGGCCGGCGGCCGGAGTTGGAGATGACGGCCCGATTCCGTCTAGTCCTTGCTTCCCAGGACGCACGGCCCGCCGAGGAGGGAGAGGAAAGGACGACGGAGCCTCGGAGCTTCTCAACGTGGCTCGGGGTGGCCGGCAATGGCGGGAATCGCCGGAACTTGCCGGAGGTACGAGGCTAGGGTTTCGGCCAAAACGGGGAAGGAGAGGAGAAGAGAAGGTCATCTAGGGTTTCTCCAACGGCGGCGCAGGGATAAGTAGGAGGCGCGGGGGCGGCGGCGTGCATCTTGGCGCAGGGCTCCGGCGGGGATCGGCGGAAGAGACGTAACGTCTCCGGCGTCCTTCTGTCGAAGGAGGAAGAAGAGAAAAGAATAGGAGATTTTTCGAATAACCCCCTGGAGTTTTACGAAATACCGAAACCTTTGCAAACAGGCCCCTAGTTTGGAAGATAAATCTTTTGAGGGTCTTTTTGTAAACAGAAAAATTATACAAAAATACCAGGGAACTCAGAATTTCACAAGGAAGCCATTGACAACTTTGGATTTTGAAAATTTTGAAATCTTTTTAACACATTTAGAATAACAAGTGGTTTAGCCACTTAAGTGTTTTCTCTTTTAATTTTTAAACTCAAATTTTGTGCACATTTTAATTAGATGCAAATGATGCTCATGATGCACAAACAAATCCTAATTACCAATTAGCAAATTTGGGGTTGTTACAGTGTAACTCGGCAAATCCCAATGGTGTCCACCCCGGGTTGATTGAGGGGGAGAGAAAGAAGCGTTTGTGATCACGACGGCTGACAAGTGTGGCGTTTACCCAGGTTCAGGCTCACTGAGGATAACACCCTACTTCATGCTTGTCTGGTATTGATTGAGAGTAGTGGTTATAATGATGAGATGACGATCTTGCTAGGGTCTGTGGTGGCGGCTATGAACGTCTCTCTAGACGAGCAACCCTCCTAGCCTTTATAGGTAGGCTAGGTCCCGGGTGAACGGTGCCGATGGCAATTACAGATATGGTGAGTCGTATGACCTAACCGACTAGAACTAGGTCACATGATACCCCTAGTGGGCCTTCTTTGTGCTTCCGCAACCTTGGCGTGGCCCAGGTAGCCTTATCGTGTGGTAGTCGAAAAGTAGCCCCATATCAGTCGTGCCAACGGTCAAAACTGCATATTGGACTTTTTGCATGCATCTTGATTGAGCGAGGAGTAGCCATGGGATGGAAATTCACAAGAACACGGGCTGCTGCCAGGCTACTGATGTCGGCATTAATCCGTGTCTGCTTCTCTCTACTGCGTCTATGACGAGATCTGAGGTTTGGAACATGGCGGAAGTTAGGAGCACCATCAGGATCTAAGCGGGACCTCATCGATCCCCCATTAGAACATCGACGCAGCCATAGGCGTACTGTTGACATCGGGGGCAAGCAGTCGCGGGCGGCCATCTGCATGAGGCCTCGTTTGGTGCTAGATGTTTTGAGGGGATTAGTGTGGATAATCCCCACAGGGTTGGGTGAAACCCATCCACTCACCCAATTCCCTCAGAACCTCTTTTAACATAATCCCGTATAACCCCCTTGTTAAAAAATGCCATTTGGTAGGCAGGGCTTGGTATACAAAATAATCTCAGCATTTTCAAGCACCAAGTAAGGCCAATCGATCGGCACAAGCTGCTGAAGTATACTCTGAGTTAACTGAATCTGATGTTCAGAGTTAACTGAATCCACTGTAATTCCTAGAGAACGTTACCTGTACTTGTATTATCCAGAGAATTTGCTAAGGATCCGCCGACAGCTCAAGCCTCAAGCACGTCCAAAAACTTGCTAAGGATCCACTGGTCCATGTGCAAGAAATTATCTAGAGAGAGAGACTGGAGCAGAAGTCATGACGGCGTACGCCCGAGAAACTATCTAGCAAGAGAGAGAACTTCAGCGGAGGCTGCGCGGTGGCCGGCCGGAATGGAGGTGGCAAGTTGATGCGGAGATGTGAGGCGGAATTTAGCAAAATCAGAGAGAGAGGAGCGGAGGGAGGGAGGAGAGAGAGCCAGCAGCGGCGTCACCTGGCGACAAGAGGAGGAGACGACGCCCGGCGACGTGGGGGAACAGAGTTACCGCCTGTTGCTCGCCTCGCGTTGCTTATTTGTCGATCCGCGAGGTAGGCCTAGCGGCTCCTAAACCGCGTGGAAGTAAGCGGTTTGTCGTGGTTCGACAGGGAAGGCCCAAGTCCAACCCCGTCCACCAAACGGACCTCGAGGGATTTTTCGGGGTTTTGAGCCCCTTAGCGGAAAATCCCCTCTAATACCACCCCACCCCCGCATACCAAACAAGGTCTGAGCGGGGTCATCTCTCTGCTGAACCGCCTCTGTCTTAGCCAAGCGCGCAGCGGCGCAGGTCACGGCCCAACTTATTTGTGCTCTGGTCGTTACGAGAAGATGAACTGATCACCAACCAATTTGGAGATGATGAATTGTATCGTTCCCGGGCCGGCCTCCCATTATTACGCCGCCGCCGAGCGAGAACACATCCACGCCATTGTCAGACCACCACCATCACAGCGTTGTCGCTTCCTCGACCTGGCCGAGAACGAGTCATGCCCTCCTTTACGCCACCACCACGGCACCACCGGTTCATGGATTAGGTTTGATACAGGAGATATTTGTCCAGAAAATTTGAGACAAATATTTATCCTTTTGCCCCTTCCAATGAAGGTACTCCATCAGTTTTCGTGAGCTTTAGAGCCGGTACTCCATGGGACTAAACGTGGAGTACCATATCACGAGGACCACTAGATTAAGCAAAATGGACGGTTCCTGTTAAATTTGGGGTAATGTAAAAGTCCTCTTGTTTGTACCAGCGGAATATGGTAGTTTTCCATCTTCCATTTTTCTGAGTGGTCTCCATTTTCTGGTTAAGCTTTTTTGCCGAACAGTCGATGTTTCTTCTTTTCGAAACAAAACAATGACACGGTTGGGTTTTCAGCTGTTCCGAATTCAACGAGCAGGCTTTTAACGTTGGCCATGTTTTCTGAGTGCGTGCGAGAGGTGACAGTCAAAAAAACATGTTTCAGGGATAGAACGTTCTTCAGCACATTAGCATCGTCCATTTTTCTCGCGGCCCTCCATAAGATGCTTCTATGCTGACCTTTACGCTTGACTTCTAAAGATGGCGCACGTGTGCATGCTGAAGCGTTTGGGCTATTGCCTACTGGCTACTATCGCCGAAGAAAATTCAGAAATCGGTCATTGATCTATGATATGTTCAGCAACTCTTCCGATGTGAGACCATTGCACCGACTGCAGGTGAGGCGACGCGCATGGTTAACCTAACCATGATCTTGGTCGTCTGCAAATCTTGTTCTGTTAAACTTATACTAATATGGAACGTCCATGTCACACTGCACTGCATCAACACCGACAATCTTGAACACTTCGCAAGCGTGCAGCTAGCGATGGACAGGAGAAGTCGTTGGGAGAGATTACCGATTCTACTTTTGACAAAAGTCTTTTGTTGTGTATAGACGAAGGGGCACTGGTGGAATCTCTGAGAGCCTTGCCCGGTCGGTCAGATTCATCCACTGACCGAGAGATCACGCGTACGGGTTTCGTTGATCTTGTGAGAAAAGTTGAAATTATGGGTTGCTCCTTTAGTTTACCTTTTATAGGAACTCTTTCTGTTTACATTGAGTTGTGAATCACAGATTCCCACATGTCTTCTCTAACGTACCTTTTCTTGCGAAGTGAATCAAAGGTTCGTCATTGAGTTGAACCTTACAAGCATACGCTCCCATCTATCTATTATATACTAAAAGCAAAATTAATTAGTTTTTCGAGACACTATGTTAAGCCACATCATCTAAATTAATTTTAACAATTAGATCGTATATATACGGTTTAGATTAGATAAAAATCATGTAACATTTTAATTAGCATTGTCCAGCCCGCTTTTTCTATCAGCGTATTACATGTCCTCCTAAAAAAAGAAAATCCAACATGACCCGATGTCACATAATTAATGGCATGTGCAAAGCCCAGTTACCAATCGTTTAGAACGTATTACCATGCCATGTCCCATTAGGACTCTATCGGTCGGTATAGATCTAAATAAATAGAAACTGTAGACTAGCTAGCAAATAGAAACAACACGAAACGAGGGACGGAGCGGAGCACCATAAACCAGCCATAAGGTAGCAGGCGTAACTTAATAAGCAATCAAAGATCCATATGAAAAATACAAACACGCATATGCTAGCTATTGATCGGAAAAAGAGCCAACAACTGCGATGGAACGAGTTGGTCCTACTTTTCTCTTTTGAGCGCCCGTAAGAATACTGCATACCCTACTTTGAATTTGATGACAAAAGTATAGTAACTTCTTTCCGTATATTTTTTTAAATAACACAGTACAACACAAGCGCTCATAAACACGCGCACACACTCACCCCTATGAACGCGCGCACACCTACCCCTATGAGGACCTCTGAGAGACTGAGTCGGTGGATCAGGTCTTAACATCGACAAAGTCACCAAAGGGGACTCGCTGTCGACGGAAATGTCGACTCTCAATGAATAATATATATTCCGCCTAAATAAGAAACACCAGATCTGGGATTTAACTTCGTATAAAAATATTTGATATGCATTTTTCTAAATATAATTATTATCTATACACTAAAACACACATCTAAATACATCTGTACTTAAGCAAATATATATTCCTGGACAAACGGAGGGAGTATATATATAAAATATGTGCATTATTAAGAAGACTTATATTCACAAGATAAATGCAATTTTTAGAAATCTTAAATACGATAATTCATGAGTACACTATGATCATATACATGATCATACTTATACTACATCGTCAAGTCGTCAGAGTAGCATTGAGATTGAAAAGCTACCACTATTGCTGGTCGTTGACATAATCAATGACTCATAGTTACGACTGTATTTGTCTTTAATCGTAGAAATATGGTGCAAATCGATGAGATTTGATAAAGAAATAAAATAAAAACACATGCTACTATATCAACTCGTGTCGAATATTTATTTAAAAACACAAAGGATTAAACGGGTCCAATAGAATTATTCTGTATGACAACAACTCAACCCTATGGCATGTTCACGAAGAACACTGTAACATAACATACCTAAAATATAATTAGGAGATCGATTAGTGATATCACATATCTAAGAGCATTTTTTATTGTTGAGGGTGCACGCAGCTTGATAGAATTCAAATCATTTTCTTTTTAGTGAAAAGGAACTTCCAAAGTTAGATTCAAGTAAAAATTATGAAGTTCGAAAACATCTACTTTATAATGCTTCATCTTAATTTGAACTATTCATAACATAAAATATACTTTAAAATAAAAATAGGATAGATAATCGCAACATGGTAGAGAAATATAGACATGTCAGAAGTTTCCAAAAAAAAAACATTTGGTGACCAATCTAGCACACCCTATTTTTATTTATAGATCATACACCGCAAATGTTCACAATTATTTACAAACAACATGTTCACAATTATTTACAGACAAGATGAAAACCAACCGATCCTCATAATTGTATCGGCAAAAGATTTTCATGATTGAATAAGAAAATCACGAACAATAAACCATGGTAATTATAACGCTTGATAGATCTTGCTAAAGTGTATAAAGTAAACATGTACTATATATAACATAATCTCTGCACGGCCAAAAGTTTCACCAATTTACTTCAACCTCCGTTTCTATGTGTTTTACTCTTAAATTTAATAGGAGGCATCACGGAACATAGCAAAGTTGTAGAAACAACTATGACTAGTGAAGATGTCAAAACAACATTCTCAATAAAAACATAGTGATATTTAATGACATGACATATGTAAGTGAGCGGCATAGTTCAGTTATTGGATAAAACAGTGGATTTGGCAGGGAGAGAGTTAAATCATGCAAATCAAATAAGTGACCAAATTGTATATATGGTCATCGGTAAGATGTTTGATATAGTCATCATTTTCTCTAAAAAGGATGACTTAAAATAATTCTTACACATTTACTTAGCTCAATATTTGTTGGATGTGGAATCATATTATTTCTCATTTAAATTACGAGTATCCATAGAAATTGTAAAAATATGACAGTGAAGAAGATGCCCTCGCATTTGCGAGGCCCCCTGCTAGTTTATCAAAAATGCATTTATTGAAATGTAAGACAATCGGATTTTTTTCTGGTCAATCCCGCCGATTGGGCGTGGTTTGTGCATCTAGGGCACACGGCCATAATGTCATGACCTTTCCCATTGTCAGTTTCGTAGGTGTTGCGTCGTGTCTTCGATTCTTGTCTGATGTTTGATTTTACCGGTCCTTTGTTGAATGACCTAATGAAAGCCGGATGGTTTCTGCTCGGTACTCGTTGTTGTTTTATGGTGATCCAAATTCATATGACGATATGGAGTGAGCGGCTAATTTCGGAGCAAAGTGGAGACCCAGACCCCGCGGTACGGTACAAATCATTTTTGAGTTGGATCGCAACCGACTTAGGGTTTCTGTGCTCTATAAATACATCTTGTAAGTCAGCTCTTGGGATAAATCATGCATTGTAAACCCACGGCGTTTATAACCTTACCCCTATGTAGTGAAATATTGTTGGCTGGTACCCGTGGTTTTTTCCTCTTCTTTGTTTTGATGGGTTTTACACGTTAAAATCTCGTGTCCCTGTTGGTTTGATCGTTCCGCTCTTCGTCGTTTCTTGCTATCTTTTATAACAATCCTCCCTTAAGAAAAGTTTAGACGCAAACAATACAAATACAATCACGGTCTACCTCAACTAATTTTAGCTAGCTAGTTTCTCGTGGAAGTACATCATGTCCAATTTTTTACATTATTTCAGGGATATGATGTCATATATATTCTAACTAATATGGCTTCATTAGCAAATATAGATGAAGAATTAAAATGTTTTTTAATCTGTTGCCCCATGTTTGTACCACAATCATGTATGTGTACTGTATGAATATGCTGGGTAATACACTAATACGGAGACTGGGTATGGATTTTGTGGACCCAACGAAAAAACAAACCGATACAAAGTTACCCCTTAGGACATCTCCTACGGGGCTGCTCAATTGCCCTGGACATGCCGGATTTGAGCAGGCCCGGACAAAACCAGGCCCCTGTGGGGCTGCTCATTTCTTGAATCTGTCCGCGTGGTGTCCGCGGCTGCTCAAACCGCGGACACCACGCGGACGCCCGCGCACGCGCGCGCGCCCCCGCCTCTTGGCGGTCAAACTCCCCGGCCCCACCGGTCAGTGACTCGTCGACCGTTGGCATCCCCCCACCGGTCTTATTTAATGGGACCGCCGCCCCCACCGTCCCCCACACTGCTCCCCACCGTCCCCCACACCACCACGCAACCACCGCCACACTGACCTAGCCGCCACCGCCACACTGCCCTAGCCACTATGGGGAAGGGGAGATGGTGGCTCGGCAAGGGCGCCAACGACCACGACGCGGGGAGCTCTCGCCGCTCCTCGCGGTCTCCGGCGCCACCGGCATTGCCGCCCCCGCCCGCGCCTGGCGTCGCACCGCGCGCCGCCGCACCTCCGGCACCTCCACGCCGCGCCCGGCCTTACCTCAGCAAGAGGAAGTGCCAGTGGTACTGGGACAACGCGATCCCAGTACCATGGCCGGACGTCCACCTCTTCGAGGGGTGGCACCTGAATCCGGAGCGGATTCCAGTGCCGCCCGTCCCGAAGCGGGGACTCGAGAGGGAGGTGGAGATCCTCCGGCGGCGCGACCTGCTGCCGGACGACCTCCGCCACGACCCTGCCTACGCCGTCAGCAGCTCGAACTGGGACACTTGGTTCCATGCCGAGCACGACCAGCGGCGCCGGGGTTTCTTCGGGGTGCGGCACGCCAGCGGCCCACCGCAGTACCCGCCGCCCTCCCCACCTCACGGTGACAACAGATACGCGCCGCCGCCGCCTCCCCCGAGCGTCAAGATGGAGGAAGACGGTGACGCCGCCGCCGCGGAGGAGGAGGAGAGGGCCCTCGCCCAGGCCATCGAGGAGTCCAAGCGGGAGGCGGAAGAAGCCGCCGCGGAGGAGGAGAGGGCCCTCGCCGCCGCGCTGGCCGCCGTCGCCGCGCAGCAGGACATGGAGCGGCAGGAGGCACGGCAGGCGATGGAGGAGGAGGAGGAGGACCGCGGCAAGGTCCCGGACTGGTTCATGCCACTAGTTGGCATGCGCTGGCAGTGGACCGGGCCAGCGGACGGGCCGCCGCCGCCGCCGGAGCAGCCCCAGACTCCACCGCGCCGCCCGGGGCTGCCCGCGCACCTCGTCCAGGACCCGGACTACGTCATCCTTTAGTAGTGCGGCGTAGAAGTCCGGCCATCGGCCGCCACTGGCTTATCCAGTGGCTATTTTATGTATCTTTTTTTTAAGTGTTAAACAATGGCCACTGTGGCCCCCTACGCAATCTAGCCTGGTGTCCGGCCTGAAATGAGCACCCCCGTAGGGTGCACCTGTTTCGACCCGTGTCCGCGCAGTGTCCGAGTCTGCTCAAACGGACAAAACCCGGATCAAATCGGTCTGGATTTGAGCAGCCCCGTAGGAGATGTCCTTAAAGTTTCAACGATGTATTGATGCAAAGCATGAAAGAAGGACACCAGAACCCAAGACGTATCGTTTTTACAATGCCTCTTACTTCATGTATTAATGATGCCACTCATGGATTTATTCCCTCCACTTTTGGATTTACAGGACCTCTTCTACGAAAAGCCCATAGATATTCATGTCTTCCTCGTCCTCTTTCAGTTCAACCGACGGCACTTGAACGATTGGGACAGAGCTAGGGACGATGCTAAGAACCACGCCGTAGTGGCAACTGGGCATGATCTTGACATGTCGATTATTCTCATTTACATAAACTTCAACTCGAGAGCTTGTCCCGCCATGCGTCCCGACCAACTCGATGCTCGTCAGCGTGTAATCCCGCAGCTTGCACGCAAACCTGTCCGACCGCTTCCATGGAGCGGAGCAGTGGTCTCCGGCTCTGAACGGCTCTATCCAGTCACCGTCGCGGGTGCTACCATCCTTGTGGGGCTTTATCTTGGTCCAAGGGTCCACCCATCCGGCGGGGAGAGGGAACGGCAGGTCGGTGTTGTCGTCCCAGCTCATGTCGCCGCCGAACACGACGTTCTCCGCGCTGCTGAGCGCCGCCATGGCGTGCTCGGCCTGAATGTACCGCTCCATGCAGTTCATCGGTGCCGGCGGGCTGGGGCACTCGAGCTGGGTCGTGGCGATGTGGATCGGCTTCATCGTCGATGGATCTGGATTGATGTCGGCCTCCAGGTAGGGGGTCTTTTACGGTACGGACATGTTAACAGCCACCGTCCAACGTGACTGATCCGATGGCTGAGGTTGATTAATACTAGTCGACCAGATCAGCGGTATTTTTCCACCGAAGTGTAAAAGGGTATTATAGAAACAAACATCCCGTGAAGCAATTCCCAAATCCTGAAGGTTATTTCCGCAAGAGATCAGCACTCGTTCGGCGACTTCCTCCTCCACAACTTCTTCAATGCCGCCGGCACGGCTGGGCGCAAAGACAGAGGCCTCCCGAGCTAGCAGGTGCAAGTTAGATGGCCAGGAATACGGGCTTTCTCGTGGCTAGCCACCGTCCAACGTGTTCTTGAAGTCCAGCTTCCGCTTGCTCTGCTCCAGCTGCTAGTACCCACCGGTCTCGACGCGACGGTCGGCGCGCTTGGAGGGCTGGAGGCACCCCTGTCCTCGTCATTACTCTTGAATTTCGTTCTGATCGGGAACCACCACGTGTGGTCGCGGTCGCGGATGCTGGCCGGCGGGTGCTGCTGGCGCAACGCGTTGGGGTTCTGGTCGTAGATGTTGCCGGCACGGACGCAACCTCAGGTGTCGCGCTCGCACATCTCATCGTCGTCAGTGATATTACGACCAGCGAACGATGGACCTTGAGACTGAAAGCTAATTTGTTTTCATCTAAAAAACGATCTAGAAAAAATTGAAATCGAGAAATTTCAAACAGTTCTTTGTTAGTAGCCGAAAAGCCATAAAAGCAGTTTCTGCTAGGTTGTAAGTAGCAATTGTCTTAGTTTGTTCTTTCTTCAGTTAAGCTCATGCTCCTTACATGAAGTTTGTAATGCTGAAAGAAAACAGGTTATCTGCCGACGGCTGGGGCAAGGGCAAGGGCGACGGCCGCGTGCGACAGCTCTCGTGATCTGTTTCAAGTCAACGACCACCCAAGAGACGGCAGCGCTGGCGGCGCGCCGGCGCCAGGATGCCCGGGACTGGGACTGGCGGGGCGTGCGGCGGCGACTCTGTTTCGTTTTTCTTTACGGAGGACTGGGCTTTGTTTTCTCTTTGCGTTGTGGATGGATAGACACTAAAATTTAGTCAATTACCCCCTTACAATAATAAGTTGTTTAAACTGACCCAAACAATCAACGGTGGATTTTCCTAAATACTACTAGCGCATCGAACAAGTAATTTGTACCGTAAAAGAGCCCCCAGGTAGCCTTGTCCTGTCGACGTAGTGGTGAACTTCCAGAGCGCGAAGTTCTTCTGAGGAACCTTGCTCAGCTAGTGAGAGATGGAGTTACTTCGTAAATTATAGAGAATCAGGAACATGAATGGAACGGATACTGGCGACCGAGGTGGCTATCGTTTATCATCACGCAGAAGTGTGGTTTTGTTGCTAGTTCCTCAGGAGGCACCGGCGAGCAGTGGTAGTCCTTCCACCATTCGAAGCTCTGGAAGATCTTGTGAATGTACGGTGTTACTTTCTGAAATGGAAAGAAGACTAGCTAGATCAAAGACAAGCGAGTAAGCGACTGAAACAGAAAATTCAGATCGGATCGGGTGTGCCTTGTTTCTCTACCTGGAAAAAAATTACATCCGGTGACTTCTGCTTGACGAGGCGGCCGATGGCCTGCATCCTTCTGTACAGCACGATGTCCTCGCGCGACCAGACATTGTACGTCATCAACTTGATCTGCTTCGACGGCTCCTTGAAAAGACATCAGAATGTCATTGTAAAGGCTAGCATATACTGTAGGAATGAAACAACTCGATGTATCTTTTACGAGCATGTATGCACGTCCGGTACCATTTTCCTATGGAGAAAAAGAGTTTTGATCTTCTGGCAGAGTCGATCTTGATCATTTGGTCTATGCTGCAGCCACATCCCACAGCCCAAATGTACTCATCTTATATAGTCCATCAGGTTCGAGACGGCTTAATTTCCTGGAAAATGAAGAGACAACTACCTACGGAGTAGTATGCAGAAGATAAGGAGACAGAACTAAAAGGATCCACTGACTATCACCATGCGAGGATCGAGTTAGTGATGTAAAGGTTCGAAACTGTAATGCAAAGTTATTTTTTTGTGCCAATATAATGGTGGCCCTCACAATTGCGAGGTGTAATCATTAACATGTTGAAACGTAAGTATATCACGCCAATGTTACTTGCTCGTATTTAGTCCATTCAAATTTAAAAAAAAAACATTCACAATTTTTTTTATAAAAACACAAGGTCTTAAAAGATGATACTATTCTAAGTCATAACTTTGATGATTATGTTGCTAGGAAAAAAATCGAGATTGACGGGAGAAATCCCCACCGTTTGTTGCATTCACTCGAAAGTAGTCCGACGAGTCATATTCTTACCACAGATGAAGAATTACAGGGGATAGATGGAAAGAGAAGACAAATATATCATAAAAAGAAAAGTAGGAAAGGGGACGGCAAGAGCCACCATGAGAGGCACAAATAGATGAGTGATGCAGCCAAGGGATCACAATATAATGAACCAGCAATCAGCCATGCGCACAGCCCAATGTGCGTATCAAGAGCCACTTAGAAAAAATAATAATGATATTGTACATAATCTCAATCCACTCCGCTTTCTCCTATCCTCCACAAAGGTAGATTTGTGCTAACAGTTTTGCACTTTTACTTGAATATACAAGTAGATCCATATTATATAAAAAAAGATTAAAAAAATCAATGAACAACGTCTCTCGTCCTACTCATTTTAATCTAACATATTGTGATCGGTATCTAAAGTCTATTATCTGTGTTGAAAATATATTTTTCTATCATTTATCTCCTTGTTGAAAAATGTGAGGCGTTAGACCATGGATAAATCAAAGATGTACATATGGAAATTTATAGCTGGTTATGTTGCTAAGAAATTAAAATAATAATTAGAAAATGTTACTAAAATGCTAATTATTGTGTTTATGTTTTCCAATTACATGTCAAGTAGTCACATCTGGTGTTATATAAAGACAATAATCGAACTATGGAAATAATTTCATAGGACAAGTGAGACCAGTTTATTTAAAAGCTCACCTTAAACATTACAGATGCCCTTAAAGTTCTACTCTCTTCATTTTTTTTACGGAAAGCAGTGGGCGCTGCATTCATTTGATATAGAGGGCCGGGACAAATGTCGGTGTGTACGGTATTACAAATTGTACAATTGAAGTTGTCTAAGTTATGAAACTAAAAAGAGAAGGAGAAAAAAAGATAGCTATACAAGTTTCAAGCTCCTGCCGGCCACACCGTAATTACCCCATCAGCTCGCTAATGGGCAAGGTCTTGCAAGATGTTGAATAATTAGACAATTTAGTATATGATTTAATTCCCAATAACAGTGAACAATTCATGACTAGAATAATATAAATTAAACTAATCATGTGATCTACGGAAACAGTAGATAAACAGATGCAATCTAGAGTATATACTATAAGTAAGAACTCTAACAAAACATCATATAGGAAGATCAAGAACACATATGGTGCAGCGGCAGTCGCACCACTAGAGTTCTCCGTGTCGTCGCCCATGTCGTCGATGAAGAGGCTGGTGATGACGGGGAATAAGTCGTCGTTGGGGAAGAACTCGAAGCCAGTAGTCGCGCGAGTGCGCTCCTCAAAAATCTGATCGCCCCTCTCCCGTACAGGATCACAAGAGGCGGGGTTCCGGAGGCCTACTGTCCCTTCAACCGGTGCACGCCGGAAGACGGGATGAAGAAGTCTTGGTAGACGGCGGCGCAATGCTCTGGAACGGTGTGAGACCATGTATCTCGTGGTGGCGGCTAGGGTTTGCCTCGGGCTATATTTATGATGCGAGTCGGGTAGGACGTGGCCTGTAGGCCACGATCGAGTCGGTAACGCCCCACGATCCCATTGGAATCGAAAACGGCAAGGTAATTAACGCGTCCGTTAATTACTAATCAATGACTCGTAGATTTTCCCGAACAGCAAAAATATAAGTTCGGCTCGGCGAGATACCCGCAACCCGCGGCGCGGCGCGTCGTGGCGAGGCGAGGCGTGGCGTGGCGAGGAGGAGGAGCGCGCGTGTGACACTCTTCATCTTCTCTTGTTCTCACTAGCCCATGCTAGTACTAGAACATCCCACTATATAAAGTGGTGCATCTCACTCTCCACAAGCAGTATGGGACTAAACATTAGTCACGTACATCCACAACCATCCAACCAGAATGAGCCATGAGAATTTCAGATTTTAAATGGACCTTGGCCCAAGTACACTATAATTCCAGCACAAGGTAGTGTCAGCCAGGTCCAAGCTTGAGACAGCTTTGCTGTTAAAGATCCTGTCATTGCGAGCTTTCCAGAGATTCCACCAAGTGATCAGCGCCACCGATTGCCATATTTTGATGATTATAACAGGTGCGAGAGCAGACACTAATGTCCAGCAAGAGGAAATATTGTCCAAGGTTGACTGTGGTACAAGAATTGCTGGCAGGTCAGGTTTGGCCAGCAATACGTCTAGCAATCCTGAGCATATCTGCATGTGATGTGAAGATGCACAATAGTTTCAGGGTCAGTGTTGCAAAAGGAGCAGGTTGCGTTGTGAGGCCATCCGCGCTTGGCTAAATTGTCTTCCGTCAGACATTTGTTATGGAACAGTAACCAGGCGTGAACCTTGCATTTTGGTATAGCTTGGACCTTCCAAATCTCGGCAAAAACTGGGGCTTTAATCCGGCCAAGCATCATAGCGGAGTAAGCAGACTTGGCAGTGTATGTTCCCTGTGCCGTCAAGTTCCAGGTTATTGTATCCCTTTCCTCATCGAAAAGATGCACAGGCTCAATATTTACTAAGGCCCAGAGTAGGAGATATTCTGAGAGAACCGCCAGGGAAGGGTTAGGCTTTATCAATGTTATCCAACATTTGTCGTTGATCGCCTCGCGCACAGAAATGTTTCTCTTCATTTTTTTAATTCTTTACTATAAGATGTTTTAGATGTTCTACATATTAGATAGATATGAGTCTAGATAGATATGAGTCTAGATCTATGTATACGTATGTAAATGTGGATAAATACTAAAAGATTTTATATTTAAATTTTAAAACGAAGGGAGTTGCTGCTGACCCTCGCGCGCTACAGCTGACCCATCACGAAGCCGGTCTCGACAGACCCCGCCGGCGCTGCTGATAATGCTGGCGCTCCGACGAGAGTGACGGCTGCCAACCATGGTGTCGCGGCTGCGCGTACGTGTCGGGCGTCGCCGCATGGCCACCAACTGTTCTCTAGCTGTGGAATGTGGACGGACAGTGCAAGTCCTGCCGCGTGCCCCTTCCATCTCTAGCTAGTAGTTATAGGTGCAGACAATGAAATGCATGGTTAGCTGTTGAGTGCTGACGTGTTGGTACGAGAATATCATCTTCGTTCAGGATAAGGGAGAGCTTTTCCTGGACAGGTTGTCCCAACCCGTAGAAGTGCATGGCTCCCTTCGTTCACGAAAGATGTCTTTATTTTATTTAAATTTATATGTATCTTATATATTAAAATATATTTAGATGCATGTAAATTTGAATAAACTTGTGACATCTTTTTATGAACGGAGAGAGTATTTTAAGTGATTTCGAAGTCTTTATGCAGCGCTCAGTGTATGGCTGGAAGATGCTTTCAGAAAATTTTCAATCGTATTTTTATTTGAACTTCTGTGTGAAGTTTCCTCTCCAATCCTCGATCAAACTAGCCTTCCCCATCTGCAGATGCCAGTTATTAGCGGAACTGTAGCTCTGTACTATATAACCTAGCCTCCTCCGTCCCTCCGTACCAACAAGGACCCAATTAGGATTCCATGATAGATCTAATCTAGAAGGGTGTTGAAAAATGCAAGCACAAAAGTTGTGCCAACTATTTTCATTCCATTTTGAAACAAAATAAAAAATGAATCAAATTTCAAACAATGTCAATCCTTAATACAGTTATTTTAGTTCTAGTTGCAAGGAAAAAATAACTTTTTTTTTTTGAGAAAACCCCCCACACAAATGGCCACTGAACATTCATTAGCTTCAAATTAAATGGTCAAAGTCATGGCTATTTCATACCTATTTCATGATAACTAGTCATATTTTTTTGCATAAAGTTGACTCTATTATCATGTGAAACAAGCCAAAAAAAAGTTTCCAACTTTTGTTTTAATATTTTCTCATGTCCTGTATGCCAAAGAAAAGGATATATTGTGAAGCATGTACAAATAATACGGTGCAAAATGACACCTCTCCAATTTTCAAATAAAGTAGACCATACTAGAATTTTATATTTTAACATAGCCATTTTTTCAAGAATAAGTCAACTTTAAATTATAAGTACGTATATGGGATGACAGGTTGCGAACCCAACATCATTATTCATTCATGATGATCTTGCATGTGTTTTTTGTTTCCTCGAGACCTCGACGTTATCAGTCGACACCCAGGCCCAGGTACTGATATCTATCGCGCGGACACGCGCACACACACACCCGGTCGACGGTGGTCGGAGCACGCAGCAAGGACACCAAGGCAGAGAGTCCAGTTGCCTGCCTAGAGCGGAACACGTTGTTGGCTGCAAACGGTACCCCACACGCCAAGAAGACGAGCTCCATAGCCATGCCCGACAGCTGCTCCAATGCCATCCTACCACCAATCGCCGTCTCCGTCCGCCTATCTGAAAACGGGTTGCAGATGCGGCGGCGTCACCGTTCATTTATATTTATCCCTCCGTGTCAGCTCCTGAGGTGAGGGTATAGCGTTGCAGAACAAGCCACAGCTCTGGTAGCAGGGTTCCAGCATAGGGAAAGTGCCTGATCAAACGATACTATACTTACGCATGGTTGGAGATCCGGCCATGGAGGGAGCACCGGAGACGACGGAGACTGGAGGCGTTCGCTCTATGCTGCCCGTAGGCTCGCTCGTCTCTCCTTCCGGGAACGAGGTGCATCTCCAGTTCATGCTCTGCTTCTGCTTCTTGGGTTCCTTTCTCTGTCGTCTCTACCTTGTTATTGGCGATCCACCCAGCTTTTCAAGGTTTACATAATCTTGCCTTCCCTTTTGCTAACTCTGACAAAACTGAAGCCTGTCAAGCTATCCAAAGAAGACCTCTATATGAATTCCTTTAGATGAAGCTAATTAAGCACTCCAAACAATATACGTTCATGTCAACTTTTACCTAGAACAAATTGTGCAAGTTTTTCCTATATGCATGATTCATCTCGATGAGCCAAAGTACACACTGTACATGCTCTAGTAAATCTGTACTCAGAACAAATTGTGCGAGTTTTTCTTTCTCTTCAATTTTGTACTATGATAATATATAAAATTTGATTTCCGGTAAATCAAACCTCCACCTTTACGACTTCAGCGTTGCTTATTCGTACACACGTCAAGAATCAGAATACTTAGCGTACCTGTCGACATGTGTCTATCTAATCTCCTCACACACATATGGTCTTCTTTTCTGCCTTTTCTTGTGCACGGACTATTCCTTTTCACTCTCCTCTGCCATCATTTTACTTCCTTTCCTGTGACTCGACATCATGACTCGTCTCATCAAGAACATGCAACACGTGTCCACTTCACGCAGGTGCGGCTTCCGGAGCTGGAGGGCAAGGTGATCGGCCTCTACTTCGCCGCGAACTGGTACCCGAAGTGCGAGGCCTTCACGCCCGCGCTGGCGGCCGCGTACCACCAGCTCAGGGAGCGCGGCGTCGGATTCGAGGTCGTCTTCGTGTCGTCCGACGAGGACCGGCCGTCCTTCGAGCGGTTCCATCGCGGCATGCCGTGGCCCGCCGTGCCATTCGGCGACCTGCGGTGCAAGAAGGGCCTCAGCGAGGCGTTCCAGGTGGAGGGCATCCCGCGCCTGGTGGTGCTGGCTCCGGACGGCAAGGTTATGTGCGCGGATGCCGTCGAGCTTGTGCTCCGCTACGGCGATCCGGCGTTCCCGTTCACGCCGGTGAGGGTGGCGGAGCTGGAGGCCGACGAGCAGAGCAAGTTCGCTTCACAGACTCTCGAGAAGCTTTTCGCCATCAGCTACGTGAACGGTAGCAACGAAAAGGTAACGAGCGTTAATTGTTCCACAATGCAGATGCCCATGCATTGGTGTGGATCATGAGCTAGCAAGAAAGAATTGATCATTGATCCCAGCTGCCGGCCTCACGTACCGTGGCTAAGGGCTGCAGGTCCCCGTCTCGAGCCTAGTCGGGAAGACGGTGGGGCTCTACTTCTCGGCGCACCGGTGCGCGCCATGCATCAAGTTCACGGCGAGGCTGGCGGCCATATACGACAACCTGAGAGGCAAGTCGGAGGAGTTCGAGATAGTGTACATCCCCATGGACAAGGAGGAGGACGGGTACCTGAGGTCGTGCGGCGACATGCCGTGGCTGGCGCTGCCCTACGACGACGGCGACGGCGCAGGGTCGTCGCGGGCGCTGGCCAGGTACTTCGACGTCCGGGAGATCCCGACGCTGGTGGTGATCGGGCCCGACGGCAAGACGGTGACGAGGGAGGGGAGGAACCTGGTGAACCTCTACTTCGACATGGCGTTCCCGTTCACCGACGAACAGGGTACGCGGCGTCCCTCCTCCACGACGGGCACCGCCATGAGCTGAGCATCGTGTCGGGGCAATCTGGCGGAGGGCCGTACATCTGCTGCGAGTGCGACGAGCAGGGGTTCGGCTGGGCGTACCAGTGCATCGCCTGCGGCTACGAGATACACCTCCGTTGCGGCCGGGACGTGGAAGATGGCAGCGCCGGGAGTGGTCAGCAGTAGGCAGGTGCACAGACAGCGGTAACAAGATCGTACTGTATTGAACTGAATATATGGTGTATGTCAGTACGCCTGCTCAGACCAAGTTCAGGTTGCTCTTTGTGTCTGAGAAAAGTACTCCCTGCCTCCATGTCAAAACATAGTATATAGGACGATTAGCCAATACGTGGTTTATGACATGAATTTAGTGTCAATAGATTCGTTTTCGTTTTCGAGACTATTACTTATAGCTGAACATTTGTGTTACATGAACTACATATATACTACTCCCTCTGTCCCAAAATAAGTGTCTTCGTCAAAGCCTTGTCCTAACGAAACCAAAACATGATATAAATGGTACTCCAGTATACTATACAGAACCTAAAATCAACTCTATGTTGTATTTTACCATGGCAAAAGGACTACATAGTGTGGAGTTCTACTTGTACATCTCTTTTATCACTCATCGAGTAACCACCGCAAAGCAAATGCTTCACCGTGCAATTGGGGCTGTCGTCTGTCACTTGTCTACAAAATGACTAAAACATGCTAATATCACCATCTTTCCAGCATAGGACAGGAGCTGCATAACTATACTCAGACAGTTCGTCCAGCAGCAACATGTTGCATAGTTCTACATGACTCGCCCAGCATCAAAACAATAGAATTGCAAATGCTTAAAGAAAAGGTGGGGCCAAGAAACTCATTTCCACCCATGTTTCATGGTGCCATATCAAGGAAAAATGGACAAGAGAGCAAAAAACACAATTCGTAGAGCACATGATAAACAAATGATTCAAACTAGACAAGCCAGAAGTACATTTATTTAGTAGACAATAATCCAGATAAACCATACTTTCACACCGGTAGCACATACAAACCATAGGGAATGATAACTCGCATCAATACACCAGTGCCAATTCAAATGTATGCATCAACCACAGATGCCTGGCACCACTACTACTTCAAATGTCGATATGACAATACCAGGTAAATGACAGCTTCCAGCTTACGTGACAGCACACGAGCATTTATGTGTCGCCTAAAACCCGTGGATCTTAATGCTCTCTTTCTTTGCAAGTCCAGCCTAGCCAAAACATAAATGTCATCAGATTAGGAAATGCAGAGAGTTTAATAAGCACGACAAAATGCAAAGGTTTCATAACTTACCGTAACTAGGAAAGTAGCAACATTTTTACGCTGATCACCTTGGAGCTGTATGACCTGATAATATACAAGACCATTCATCAGCATATCATATTTGGTTAAGACGCTTTCTCTACAAAAAATATTTGGTTAAGACAACTTTTATCAACAAAATAGGATAATTTCGTTGTACCTGGCCTAGTTCTGAATCCTGGACTACAGTACCGTTACAGCAGAACTCTTTTTTGAGGTCCTTGAGAATCTTGTTGTAGCTGTACTCTTTCTTTAATCCCTGAACAGTTGTCAGACTCTTTCTACCGTTGCGCTGCTGTACACGCACATGCACATAGTTTTTTGATCCGGCACCAGCGCCAGAGTCCTCAGCATTTGCCTCAGCAAACGGATCTACATAGAAGATGCAAGTCATCAATTTCTGGGTAGAGGACATACTTATGCAAGGTAACCAGAGGAGGTTGCAGGCAAACCAAAAGAACCATGTCTAAGTAACAAAATGATCTGTGAACATAGATCTTAGAGAGGAGAGTGTCTATGCTTTCCAGAAGAAAATTAGCGCTTTACAGCATGGAGGAAGGGTAGTTAGGCAATGTAACAGAAACCTCGTACAGGGGGGTGGCCCTTCATACGAGCTACAGTACCAAATTCTTGGCCGCACCTTATGTCTGGTTATGTTTAGCTCACCTAGAAATCGACTATATTGCACTATTCCACGTCGATGATGGCACGCCTGTCTCTTATGCAAGATGCCGAGCAGAGTGTCATAAGATCCAAAATTTTACAGGGGCTGCATTCTAACCGCTCACGGCATCCCCACCATCACATATATTGACTGTTTCAGCCGAGTTCTGCTCCAGGTACATGGATTTGTTAGTTACTTATTTGCACTGCTGCTGATTATCTAAGGGTGCTTTGAGGTTGGTGCAACTCTTTTTTTTGGAGAGCATAGGAGCACTCATTTACATTTTAATTAGTTAGGACATATAAAATATGTAACAGTATCACCTCTAGGGAGGTTAACAGAAGTTTCGAGCATAAAAAAGGCTGGTATGAAACAACTTGTATAATCACATATATAGTGGTATCCTGTTAGTTAACAGGATTAAGTTGTGTGCATAATCTAAAGGTTGTTCAAGCTAAGAGAGAACATACAGAAAAACACAGTTTAAGCAACAATATATATTGGCAGGTTTGACGTTCTGATGAAATGATATGAAATGAGTGCATACCAAAAGCAGATGGAACCTGGGAGTCGAGATCAGACATGAAACTTTGCGGTTGGGTTTGATGGGCCCCAAACAGGAGAGGCTCTATTTATTGTCTTGATGTGCGAGCTGCAAAACATCACAATCAATTACACACCATCCGGTAATACATGAATGCTGAACTTCAGCATTTACTTATTATGAAAAAGGGAAGCTAGCCCTGAGCCACTGCCCACTGCCACACATACAGTAGTCCCTAGAGATCATATTACTTGATGCTATCAAAAGCTCCATCTTCATTTCTTCTTAAAAAATATTTATCAACTAAGTATAAGTTACCATCATATCAGCTGATGGAATACATATTCCTCAAGATGAAATTTAAGAAATTAACGATTGTAGTATTTTATCATCTTGGATTATACCTATATAAAGAAGATACGATGCGATAAGCACAATACTCAATAGATCTGACGAATATGCTCAAGATATGAAGCATAAAAGGAGGGGCGGTGTGCGTAACAAGAGCATAACGCCCAATCACAAATCTACATACAAAGTAAGAGATCATACACCAGAATTAACCCTAAAAACAAGCCCTAGAATTGATCAACCTATGCGCTAGGAAATATATACAAATCAAAACCGGTAGCACGCTCCTACCCGTAAAACAGAACAACTCGAGCAGCGACCTTATATTAAACTACTCATAGGAACAGAACAGATCAGATCAAATCGCGACCATACATACGCCTATATAAAAATTCCCCAACATCAGACACCCGAATTCCTGGGCGGAATTTCGGCAAAATAGGGGCCGAGCCGACCTAAACACGTCTCATAGAGCCGCCCAAACCCACCGAATCGCAGCCGAACCCTTCGCGGGAAGGAAGGAACGTCCGAGATCTGGTTGGCTCGGAGCGAGATTAGGAAACGGGCGATCGGGCGACGCAACCACAGATCGATCGCGACACCACAGACCAACTCCACCGACAGGCGTTCTCCAATCGGCGTCCGGGGACGCTGAATCGACCACGGGGAAAATCGAGAGGCGGGAGGAAGAGAGAGAGAGGGAGAGGGGAAGGGGAAAATCACCTTGGTTGGTGCTCGAGCTGCCGGCTGGGAGGGAGGCGAGCGGAGGAGCAGAAGAGAAACGCAACACGAGACGACTTGACCTCGGGAAATATCTCTCCGCTGCCTGTTCGACCACCGTCCACCCGGTGGTGCTTATAAGGGAGCACGGCGCGTATAAATTAGGCGGACCGGGGATTCGGGGAATAAACGGGGAAAGCAAATTCGGTTTTATGCTGCTTTAGGCCCACGAGAACCCGAGAAAATAGGCGTGCCTTATTCGTTTATTTGGATGGGCCCGATTCTTAGGTGCCTCCTTTCTTGAACAAGCCTATTTTTCAACCCCTGAAATGCGGCCCTCCGCAGCACTAAAAACCTCTAACTGAATTCGTTCCGGAAAAAAAATGATATGATGTTCTTTAGAAATATTAATAACAATTAAACTGTTTAAATCACCGATGTGTGGATACTTTTGTTACTAAGATGACGTGGCAGCTTTGTGGCAGAGAGGCGGAGGAGGTGCGGTGAAGGAGGGAGTTTGAGCTCCCCAGTGATTTGTTGTTCATGAGGACTGAGTAGTGACGATAACACATCCATGGATATCGAGGTGATTCCACATGTTAGGCTCTTGATTGGGTCGAGTGGTGCAACTATGGCATGTTGAAGCAACTTCCAACATTCGATGAGACTATAGGAGAGGAAATGATACGAAATCACCACATAGGGGCCGAGTTGTCTACTAGCCACCATTTTTGGGAACGTAACAGAGACCACCATCTTTGGGCAAGAGTATGAGGGGGGACACTGATTTTTAATTTAAACCTTTTTAACACGATTTCTGACCAACCCGTCCCACCTGTCAGATCCACTGCATAGAAAAAAAATGTTTAAATTCAAAAGGGGCACAAAAACAATAGCACTGATAACGGATTGGTGATTGGGTTTGGTGAAAACTCAACGATTTTCATGATGTGGAAGTGAGCGGTGACGTTCATTGGCTTGGTGATTTGATCTTCCTGGTGCCATTAGAATTAGTAGATGAATGAGGCGTCATGGAGGAGAACAATGGTGGTTACTGCTCCTAACGGTGTCGGCTATATGACAAATATTGCAGGTGGCATGGTTTGTGGGGGATATGCGACATAGGCCTACGTTGGTGTGCGTTAGCCATGGATGTATGGATGAAATGTTAAATACGTTATCACATTGCCATGTGCGCCAAAACAGAGTATACCCATATTTTGGCTACCTTAAACCATTGCATTGCATTTCATCCGTGAGCGAGTGTCGCGCCAATACCGAGGACTTCATTTTATGTGGTTCTTTTCAAATACCTAGTCTCCATTTGCAGGATGAAAAGTCTAGATCTCAACTTCATTTGGTAAGAAATCCACTTGATATCTCGACTAACGCTTCACATTAAGTTGTTGCAGATAATAGATATACTTAACATCATTTTAATATTAATATATTCCTTTACCGAAAAAAGTACCTAACACATTCTTGCAGGACTCCTCGTGCAAAACGCGTTCACGGACAATAATAATATGTGGATTATGTTACAGAAGATTATTACCGTTGGTTTCACTTGTGAAAGCACTTATTCTGATCATTACAATTTCACAGCGACTAACAAAATTTTAAACCATGATCAACACGCATATTTAGACGGTCAAACTACTATGTTCGATATTTAGGAAGGGAAGAAGCACTTTGATCTCTCATTTTCAAGCCAATGTATACTTCTGTTCGAAGAAACAAGGCTCGCGTGACGTTTCTAAGATAACACTGAGGACGTGGCAGTACGTATGGAATTATGGATGGTCGACATAAGCTCTCATAGTCAAGTCAATGTTCTTCTTTTGAAAAATAATAATGAAGAGATGCTCTCTTGAAGTCTATGTTCTCTGGATCGTAGTACAATCATAGACGATGAATCCGTACAATCATATGCAGTGGCAAAGAAAAAGGAATGGCATACGAACCCGCCGCCGATTGAGAACCGTCAATACTCGAATAGGACACTCAGCCTCTCAAGAGGGTCTCTGCTTCCATGAATGAACGGAACCTTTGCACTGTTTTAGCCTACTGCAACCAGCAGCATCTTGTGAAATTTTGTTACCTGCACACCGCATATTTCACTTTCTACCTACTTTCCCAGGGAAGATGAAGTTTGTATTTGCTTAACATATGAATGGGCAAAACCCGTGCTTCTGGAGAGCAAACAAGGAGTGCAACAATATGTGAACTGCGAATAGTAAACTTGGGAGATAAAGCTGAATGCCTGAGCCGGAAAAAATGCAACGCGTTTCAGTTCAGCTAGTTCCATGGAAACTTCAGAGAGGAAAATTGGCGTGCATAGCTGAAACAGTGAATTTCATCGAACGGAGCCTATATCTTTGACCTTTCTTTCCGGACAGGGACATCTAATTGGTCATCATACGAGACAGAGACTAAAATATCTATAAATACCATTGCCTATTGAATCGTATTAGCATGTGCTACCATACAAACCCAACATGGATTTTCACTCTTCCCCTTGGCGGTTTTCAGCTTGCCTCCTACTCTGCCTATGCCTTATGATAAGCATAAGCATAAGCAGCGCATATGGATCTCAAAAGGTAATGGCGATACATTACCCTGCATCTTATTTCATAGCATTGATTTTGTTCAATGTTGAGATATGTTTTGTGTTCCTCTCCATTGCATAGCTGTATATCGTCTACCTGGGAGAGAAGAAACATGAGAACGCTGCTCTGGTCACAGCTTCACACCATGACATGCTCAGCACCATTATTGGAAGGTAAACCTAAGAACTAGTTTGCTAGCTTTTGGAGTTCAAGAGCAATAGTAAGGACAGCATCTTTTTTTTAACAACTCTGGTAAGGCTGTCATTTCTGCTCATCACTTGCTGATTTGTTTCAGCAAGGAAGAGGCCTTGGCCTCCATCATTTATAGCTACAAGCATGGCTTCTCAGGATTTGCGGCAATGCTAACAGATGACCAGGCACAAGATCTTGCAGGTGGGCTGAGTTTACCTAAACAAATTACTTGTCAAAACTCTGCTAATCTAACACTATCGGTAAAGATAACCAAAATAGAAGAATTTAATCCTGATGCAGCTGAAGAAAGACAAGACTTTCAAACATGTTTGGTAATTAAAATTTGCTCCTTTATGGGAAAGCACGTATGTTAAGCAGTTTATCTTTCTAATCATGAATGTGAGATCCAGGAGGTAGTTCTATGGTTCTTCACACGATTTTTAGAAACCTACTCTGGCTTAATGTCATCTCCTTTACTGTAGTACTACTTATTTTTAGTTCTCCACTATTTTACTACGAAGCTGTACATCTGGAATAACCTTACAACCTTGCTTGATTATTATTCTGGTAGGAATAAATACTTCTCAGGCAATAAATTAAGAAATAACTATTTCTATGCCATCACGGAGAACTGTCCAACCAGACTTCAGGATTCGTGTAGGTGTAAAAGGGATTAGAATATTTTCATCTGACGACTATTATTAGTTATTGAAAAATAACTATTTCTAAGTAGGGTCATGGTCCCTTCTTTTGTTATTTGTGCTGTATACACCAAACGAATGATTAACTGGGGGACTTCTGATTAATTTTGTAGGCGGGAAAAGTTACCTTTTTTTAAGATTAAGAATAAATATAGTTCCTAACATATATTTCGGACATGATCAGACCTACCTGAAGTTATCAGCGTTACTCCCAATCAGAATCACGAGTTGATGACCACAAGAAGCTGGGATTTCCTTGGCCTGAACCTGGACCACCAGCCACCTAGTAAACTTCTGCAGAGGAGCAAATATGGAGAAGACGTAATTATTGGGATAGTTGACACTGGTCAGTCTTCATTGTTAGAAAGTTAATGATAAAAATCCCACCAAACAAATTCTTGCTAAAACACTGCTAACGAAATTGATGCAGGGATCTGGCCTGAATCAAGAAGCTTCAGCGATCATGGATATGGACCAATACCATCAAGATGGAAGGGTGTATGTCAGCTGGGACAGGCCTGGGAGAGCACCAACTGCAGCAGGAAGATCATAGGCGCACGGTACTATCCCGCAGGACTGGACAAAGCTGACCAAGAGCAAAATTACATGTCTCCGCGGGACATAAATGGGCATGGAACGCACACCGCATCCACAGCAGCGGGTGCAGTGGTAGAGGGAGTCAGCCTCCATGGCCTTGGAGTAGGGGTGGCACGTGGAGGTGCACCCCGGGCGCGCCTTGCTGTGTACAAGGTCGCATGGGAGACCACAAAAAGGGTCCAGCTTGCTAGTGCCGCAGTGCTAGCAGCTCTGGATGATGCAATTCATGATGGAGTTGACATCCTATCCATATCACACGTTTTTAATGAAAATTCATTTGCTACACTCCATGCAGTCCAGAAGGGTATTACCGTTGTTTATGGCGCGGGAAATAGAGGGCCTCGACCACAAGTCGTTTCCAACACAGCTCCTTGGGTCATTACAGTCGCAGCGACCAAGATGGACCGATCTTTTCCAACTTCAATTACCCTCGGAAACAATCAAACATTAGTGGTATATACTAGAGAGACATGATATTTCCTAGACGCTTTTTTTAGAACACCTTTGCTCCACTAATCATTCTCAAGCACTTACAACTTAAAATCTATCATTAATTCTTCCATATTTACAGGGTCAGTCACTGTATTACATGTTAAACAATGAATCCTCGAGTGGGTTCAAACCACTTGTACACGGTGGAAGGTGTGTCAGATGCTATCCAGTTTATTGATTAACTACATTTAGAGATACTCCCTCCATTCTGAATTAATTGACTCAGATTTAGTTCAAATTGTACTAAATCTGAGTCAATTAATTCAGAACGGAGGGAGTGGATGGCAGTATATGTTTACGCCTTAAATTTCTGATCCAACTGAGACATTATTGTGGTCTTTCTGTTTACAGTTGCTCAGGGGAGGCGCTAAATGGCACGATAATCACCGGAAAAGTTGTTTTATGCATTTCAGAAAATTTTGGCCCAACAGAAGACATCATCCCAGACATGATAACAAATGTTAAAAGTGGTGGGGCATCTGGCGTTATCTTTGCTATATATACCATAGATGTTCTTAGTAGCACCGACGACTGTTTGGGCATGGCATGTGTAATTGTTGACATTGATATTGGGTTTCAAGCTGCAACATACATCGGAAGCCAGAGGTGAGAAACACATTTTTGTGACCTGCCACGCTCAACAGATGTTGTTTTCTCTATAATTGTTTGAAGACTCAGATAAACTGTGATTCAATTTAAACAGCTTGCCCATTGCGAAGATTGAGCCAGCAAGAAATATTACAGGAAAACAAGTTCCTGCTCCAAAAGTGGCATTCTTCTCTTCAAGAGGCCCGTCCACCAAATATCCTACAGTTCTTAAGGTACACAAGCTAAACTGAGCGCATCCTGTTGGCTCACTCTACAATCTATATTAAAATTATTTACAAAATAGCAGGATTTTAAGATTTCTATCATAAATGTTCATGTTATGGTGTTTTTTTCTGATGAATTAGCACTGCTTCCATACAGTGGAATTACCTTAACCCTATTGTAACTACTTTAACAGCCTGACATAGCCGCACCTGGAGTCAACATCTTAGCAGCCGTAGGAGATGGATATGCATTCGACTCAGGGAATTCAATGTCAACCCCACATGTAGCAGGTGTTGTAGCATTGCTAAAGGCCACCCATCCTCATTGGTCTCATGCTGCACTCAAATCAGCAATTGTTACCACTGGTAAATTTTCAGAAACATGATATCCATATGAAACACTGTCCTGATCAATCCATGCAGACCTTTCTTAACAACGATTTACTCTTCTTTGCATGGGTATAGCATCAACCAAGGATGAATATGGCATGCCAATGTTAGCAGAAGCACTACCCCGGAAGGTTGCCGACCCTTTCGATTATGGAGGGGGAAACATAAATCCTAATGCAGCTGCCGATCCTGGCCTTGTTTATGACATCGATCCAATGGATTACAACAAGTTCTTCGCCTGCAGTATGCAGAAATACGAGATTTGCAACGTTACAACAACATTGCCAGCTTATCACCTAAACCTACCTTCTATATCCATTCCTGAACTAAAGAATCCAATTAAGGTGCGGCGGGCAGTCACAAACGTCGGCGAGGTCGATGCAGTTTACCAATCCGATATACAGTCTCCCTTAGGAGTCAAGATCAAAGTTGACCCACCAACCCTAGTCTTCAATGCCGCAAAGAAGGTGCACGCCTTCAAGGTTAGCATAACACCTCTGTGGAAGGTGCAAGGGGACTACACATTTGGCAGCCTAACTTGGCACAATGAGAACCACTCGGTGAGGATCCCAATAGTGGTCCGGATCACAATCCAAGATTTCTACGCCCAGGTTGCATAGAAATGGAGTATATGTCATATGAAAAATAAAGATCGGTGACCCCTACAGTGGGTCTGTCGGGTGTACCGTAATCTCGAGGCCGTTTGTAATCATACTTAGAGAATTTTCTTTGCAATAAAACACTACTGCTATTTAATTTTGTTGGTTATTGTGCTCGGTTCTTGATTTTACCCGAAGAAAAATCACACAAGCACACAACGGAAAGGGGGAATCGCTGTAGAGGGCGGAGGGTGGCTGGGGCAAACCTGGCGGCTTGGGGCGTGGAGAGCTTTGCCGGATTGTCCTCTCCTTGGGGAGTGGCTGCCGTCCCTGCGGTCGACGTGGGAATGCGCGTCCGCCACTCCGCCGGCGCCGCCCTCCGCCCTCCGGCCGCCGGAATCGACGTGACGCATTCCGGTATCGCCGTTCGCCGTGCGGCTGACGGCCATCGTTCCCAGCCTTTTCCCGTTTTCTATATGGGCCTCGTTATTTATAAATGGGCCTCGCTACCAGCTACCTGGATAACACAGCTGTTGGGTTGCAGCCTCGAGAGCCACAGGCCCACAACTACTCTTTTCCTTTGACATGGAACCCACACCTACTCTTCGTTTCTCCTCAACCACGCAAAAAAACTATTACTCTCTCCATCCACAAATAAGTGTCTTTATAAAAAAAAATACATTTAGATAAATTTATTATAAATAAGTGTCTCAATTCTCTCAAAAAATATATATATTTAGGCATGCCTAGAGCTCAGTCGACTTAGAACTCGTGAGTTCTCAGTCGGGTGACGTAAGCATGTCGTACGCATGAGTTTTACCCCAAAAATGTTCAAATTCAAAATTTGTCCCCAAAAAATTCAGTTGTAACCCACTTACAACCGAAAAATCCCGTTACAACCCACTTGTAATTAAAAAAAATCAGTTTCGACCAACTTGTAACTGAAAAAAAAATCAGTTACAAATCACTTGTAACTGGAAAAAACGTGGAAAAAAAACGCTTACATCTTGGCGCATGATCGAACGGTGGTGGACGCGACTTGAGTTCTCAGGCGACTTAGGACTAGCAAAACCTTGTCTAAATACATCTTCTTTTTTATAGACTTGAGACATTTATTTGTGAACGGAGAGAGTATTTATTTTCATGGCTCATAATCAAACGGTGGACGATTTTCTTAACACGGTACAAACTCAGACCGCTCGCAAATATTATGAACATCTTCGAAAGACTGAATCGACAAATGGATGAACCGAGTTTTGAGATGACGAAATCACCTTGGTCGTCTTGCCATCGATGGAATGTCGTCTCCCAATGAAAAATATTCCACCTATAACACATAGATATCAAACATGGAGTTTTAACTCTGGTGAGCTAAAGATATAATCACTCTGCTAGCTATCTAACTGCATGTTAATTTACACGGTGGACGGTACTTTATGTATTTCTCTACGGCAAGCAACGTGGGGCTTGTACGAGCTAAATTTTTTTAAATAATACTTTTTTTTTTAGAAATTCGGGAAATATTGCGCAGTTTGAGTTATTTGCAAAAATAACACGGCCTCGGCTAGGTGGTGGCCGACTGGAGCTCGTCGGCCCGGAGCAGGCCGACTGGGGCTCGTCGGTCCAGAGCTGGCCGACCAGGTCTGGTCGGCCGCATCTGCGCGCCTGCAGGACCTGGCGTACACCTGGTCGGCTGCGAGGTGGCCGACCAGCCCTGTCGGCCCAGGGTAAGCCGATCCTTGCATGGCAGCAAACCCCCCATTTCTCCGCACGATTAGCGCGCGTTTCTCCCGCCAGACGTTCCCGCCTTTTTCTCCCGCCACTGTTTCCCGCCCGTTTCTCCCGCCAGACGTTCCCGCCCTTTTCTCCCGCCACCGTTTCTCCCGCCTATTCCTCCCGCCACCGTTTCCCGCCCGTTTCTCCCGCCACCATTTCCCGCATGTTCCTCCCGCCACCATTGTCCTATAAAAACCACTCTAGGCTAAGCGGGGTACTCTCACAGAGCGCCAGCATGGTGTGTATTGTACCTTGTGAGAAGTGTGTGTCCGGCTTTCATATAGCCGCATCCGAGCAGCTAGCTAAGATTGTCACATATTTGAAGGTAGATGGTAGGGAAATTCCACTTGAAGAAATTGTTGGTAGTGAGAGACATCTCGCTTTGCTAGGGGCGAGGCTATGCCGAGATGGGTTTCCGTATAGGACCCCAGAACAAATCCGTGCTGAAGTCTTGAGGCTTGCGGATAAGTTCGATAGGCATGTTACTAATGCGCCGATTCATTGAACTCAAGACATACGTGAGATGTACGGTCGTTCATTTCTCTGGGTATACTCCAGCGATGATGACGACGATTTCATGCCGTCGTCAAAGGAAAAGCGGGCTGAAGCAGTGCGTAAGGGCAAGGAGAAGAAGGCAGAAACATCGAGGAAGGGTGCGGGTAAGAAGCCTGAATCATCGTCAAAGGGCAAGGGTGCTAAATCTGCGGATGGTGCAGGCTGCATTGATGGGAGATAGGTAGAATCTTAATTTGAGTTATGTTGTATCTTTCTTTGAGTATCGATTAATTAGTAGTTGTACCTGCATTTCCGTTTGTTGTGTGGTGTGATCGGTATGTAATCGAGGTTTGTTGTATCTTATCTTAATCGAATCAATGTCTACCGGTTACGGACATATCAAATATTGCCACATAGATCGTACTAATAAGTCTAGTACATAACGATACATAAGTCTAGTACTCATACATAGGTCTGACGGTACATGGAAAATAGCCAACATAAGGTCTCTGATACATAAGTAGAGTCTCAGTCATCGCCTCTGCCACGACGTGGCGGATGTGGCTGAGGAGTGCTCCATCCAAACCGATGGGGTGGGCGGGTGACTCGTGGAGGAACTAAGGACCCGTCATCTGCCTGCTGTGTATCCTGTGTGGGTTGTGGGGGAGGAGTGTTGTACATGTTGAGCCACTGGGTGTCTGCATACGCACCGAGAAACACGTCCGGCTGACTCTCCCAACCAGAAGCACCCGAGTAATGCTCGGAGATAGTAGGCCCCAAGTCGAAGTCGAATTGTGCTAGAATCGAGAAATTTTATGTAACATGTTAGTTTGTAAATAGTTTGAGTACATGATAATGTAGTAGTACGAATCGACATACCGTGTGGTTCACGAGGCTGGAAGCCGGTGAAGGGGCTCTGCTGGTACTCCGAAGAGGGTCGCTGCTGGTAGCCCCCAGTGGGGCTCTGCTGGTAGCCCACCTGGTGGTAACTCTGCTGCTGCCAGCCCGAACCTCCTGGCTGGTCAGGTGGAGGTGGTGCGACACGTGGACGCGGGTGCTGTCGGTGTGCCTCCGGAGGTGGCGGCACGTCACGCCGTGCCCGCCGTTGAGGCAGCTGCGTGGACGGATGAGGTGGCCGTCGTGCAGCATGTGGGAGAACGTCAGACGAGCGGACACACGTGATAGCCTCGTAGATCTGTCGCACTCTCTGAGCAGCGGACTGCAACCAAGACCGATGTTGTTCGCGTGTAAGCAAAGGCCCGGTCGAAAGTGAACGGTCTAACTGGTCTATATCATTCCCCAGATCCCACGTCAACTCAGCCTGAAAGTGGTACAGACAGTTAGGAAATGAAGGATAATATAGATAAGGGTAAATGATTGTAGATAAGTTAATTATTTGTACCGCGTGTTGCCGTGAGCCGGACATAGACTGGCTGGGGTACATATCCCACGTAGCAGGGGCCGGCATCACATCTGGTTGGGCGTGATGAACGAGAGAAACCCTTGTGGAAGTGACGTACCACTCTAGATACTCGTCGTACTCCGCCGGATCGAAGGGTTGCGCCTCGACCCAGAGACGAGTCAGCGCATCAGCCCACTCGGCCACGTAAGGTTGCACTCTTTGCAACCATTGTGTCGCAGTCCTGTTAGTTCCCTTCCTGCTCCATCTGCAAGACAAGAAACATTAGCATAATTGTGGATGACAAGTGTTAAAACAAAGATGTGTGGTTAAGAAATGGAGGTACCGGTGGACGATGTCTGGTAGAGGCGCATCAATAGGCGGGGGGACCGAGATCTGGCGCAGACCGAACTGCCTCATAGCACGCTGCTGGGCCATCTCCTCAACGCTGACGTCGAAGATAATCTTCGACTTCGTCATCCTGTATGCTGCATCTCGCGTGCACATGATAGAAATTCCTCCAGGGAATTTCGACGCGACCGCGTCAGGCGAGTATGGCTCCCAAATAACTGAAGCCCCGGAGAGAACGTCGAACTGCTCGTTGAATGCCGGATAGCAGTTCCGAACCTGATCTCTAGCGAATTGTCTATGCAAAACAAAGACGTAAATTGTATTTTGATTCTGGAAGATACTCTTTGACAAGCATAATTAGTAAACTATTATTGAACATACCTTGCGATGTGTCCAAAGTGTGCCAAAAGTAGGGTCGTCTATGTGTTCCGGGTCGAAATAATGGTCGAGCGGCCACGGATCGGCAGCCGAAATGTCAGGTCGTCCAATGGGGAACCTCTCCCACGACCACAACTGCAACATCATAGGGCATCCAAGAATTGCTGACTTTGTCGCCGTAAGAAAGCACGCGTTGCGCATACCTCGGTATGTGGCCGCTAAGACTGCAGAACCCCAGCTACGAACAGTGATGTGGTACGGCTGTGTCGCACTTGCAATCTCCAATGCGACGGGGATGTATCGCGCACTGATAGTGGTGACATGGTTCTCCGTGAACATCACTTTTCCTAGCAGCCACATAAGGTACGCCTCGAGGCTCCTAGTAATCTGGGCCTCGGACATCTGGATCGTGCCAAAATTCTGTATCTGCAACGAAAACAATAATTGTACAAGTTAGGTAAAGGTTAGCTGAAGTGATGGATGAAACAAGACAATGACGTAGTACTAACCTGGAACTTAAGCAACCAATCAAGCTTGGGTCCGTGATCCTCATGCAGAAACACAGGTGCGTTGGGATTTATATGTTGGAATCGGTTTGCCATATCCTCGGACCACATGTCAGGGGCCTGCAACGGACCTATGGGCTCACCAGCTAGAGGAAGGCCCAGTAGGTAGGACACATCCTGTAGAGTAGGAGCCATCTCGCCCCAGCGAAAGTGAAACGTGTGCGTCTCCGGTCTCCATCGGTCCACCAAGCAGGTGAGCAAACAGTGGTCCATCGCAAGCCGGCCAGTCACATCTGACGCCTCAACAAGGCGAGCAAAGGGTAGGAGCCCAGCCCACGTCAAACTGCATGTATCATAAAATTGTTAACTATTTGACCAGTACATGTTATGAGCAAAATAAAAATAAAACTTACCGAACGATCCAAGCTGGGTGTATCTGCCAGTTATCCTTCTGACCACGAGTGATCAGAGGGTGGAGAACATTATCCTGCATTAGCTTAGCACGATGCTTGTTGTCCACCACCGGGTTAAGCAACGCCATCCCCGCCATCTCTGTAAGGACAGATTAAAATGATAATAGAATGACCAAATAACAAAATTTAAATGACTATAAATCCAAACAAATTACAATTTTGACGATTACAGAGTACAATGCAAACATAATGGTTCCACGATTACAGAGTAGTACATAGAGGCAGATACGTAGTCTGCATTTATTACAAATATAAAGGTACTCTAGTTTCTTCCTCTTCATCTGGTCCAGGGTTTGTTAATGCCTTTATAGCGTTGAGTATACCCGCATGTCTGTCATGTAGAACGCAAACATTCTGCTTATCCTTGTCAACAGCTTTTTTCAACTGCCAAAAGAACCACGTCCAACTTTCCGTGTTCTCGCTCTCAACAAAAGCGAAAGCAAGGGGCAACAGTTGGTTATTGCCGTCTTGGACAATAGCAGTCAATATCTGACCCTTGTACTTGCCGGTCAAAAATGTGCCATCGACACATAACACTGGTCGGCAGTGGCTGAAGGCTTCGATGCATACACCAAAAGAGAAGAACAAACGGTGCAACACCCTAACTGTAGGGAACTCTGGCATGTAGAAGTCTTGAAGATCAACATATGTGCCAGGATTCCTCGCCTGAAGCGTGCGGAGCAACCGGACAACAGAATCATATGAGTCAAAGAATGACCCAAATCTAGCCTCCAGCGCGCTCTGCTTAGCCCTCCAGGCCTTGCCATAAGAAATGTTGAAATTGAATCTTGTGAAGACTTTGTTCCTTATTGCCTTCACTTCCATCGCCTTGCTCTCCACTATCTCCGTGTAAAACAAACGAGCAATAAGCGTGGATGACAGATTACGGTGATCCTGAAGGATGCTGGGAATACGACATGTATGCATTACCATGTCACTCACAACCCAGTTTGTATCATACTTGGGGACATATGCGTGCACCCTACCCGGACAATCTATCCTCGAGCATTCCATGGTCAGATATTTCTTACTCGACACAGTTGTCTTGAAAACCCTTGATGTCGACATTGCCCACTGTATGATTGCTTCCTGCAGATGTTGCTTGTCAGCGTAAATTGCTCCCACAGCCATGCTGCTCTGGTGATATTGCCAGGAAGAATCATGACCATCCTCCAGAGTCATGCCAGATGAGAAGTCCTGAGTCCATGAAGCTGGATAAGGCACCTCCGGCTCGTACTCTGTGTCATTCGATGAATCAGAATCACTGCCATCACCGCAATGACCCTCAATATCTTCATCTTCCATCTCGTCCTGCATTCGGCCATCTTCCTCATCCCCATCTGCCTCCACATTTTCACCGTCATCGTGCCCTCCAGCCATACTACTCTGCCCTGATTCATAAGCATTGCCTCCTTCGTAACCATGGCTATCATCATGTTCAATTTCCATGGTTGCTGCACTGTTCTGCCCTGGATCGTGCCCACCCTCGCCTTCAGGAGGATTGACATTTACCTCCTTAACGACAGGAAGCAACAAGGCAACTGGGTGGCTTCCCCTGTTTTCGCAACCTTGCAACCAGTTCACCCACTGAGAATCCCGATCAATCGGCCTCAGAGTGTACCAAATTTTTTTACTGGACCTTGACCATAACGCGTGCACCCCGACAGTGTGTGTTTCTGCATTTAATCCCAAACACTGTGCCAACCAATCTTTTAACTGACTAACAGACCAATTTTCAGGGTCAGTCAGATCCAACTCGACGTGCTCAAACTCACTCAGGTCCATCCCATACTCATTTTGCTTTACTGAACCGACACCGTAGTAGAAAACAAACTTTACTACATTCGACATAATTGCTCACCTAAAAAATATTATAATGCATCAAATATTAATATCACATCGTACCTAAAATTCTACCGAAACTACTAATACAAACTAAATCCTAACCCTAACCTTAACCCTAACCCTAACCCTAATACATGGAAAAGTCTTACCCTTGAAGCGTGTGCGGCCGTCACCTGCGGCGTCCGCGGCACCGTCGTGGGGCTCGACGTGTCCGGCCTCCTCCTTCGCGGCCTCCTCCGCCTTCAACGGCTCCCTTCCGTCCGCGCTCGCCCGCCTCCGCGCCCTCACCAGCCCGCTCCCCGTCGCACCCTCCGCGCCCTCCGCGCCCTCCCCGTCCTCTGCTGCTCGTGGATAGGAGAGGAAGAGGAGCAAGAGAAAGAGAGAGAGGAGAGGAAGAGAAAACCGTGAGATGGGAGGAAGAAGAAGGGCTCGGGCTGTTAAACAGAACCTCGTCGGCCAGGAGGTAGCCGACGGGCCAGTCGGCCGCGACGTGGCCGAACCGTGGCCGATCGGTGCCGATCAGGCAGTCGGCCGCGCCCGTGATCCTCTCTCAGCGCTGGTCGGCCTGCTCTGGGCCGACGAGCCCAGTCGGCCACCTCCGGGCCGACCAGCCCCAGTCGGCCACCACCTAGCCGAGGCCGTGTTATTTTTGCAAATAACTCAAACTGCGCAATATTTCCATAATTTAAAAAAAAAGTATTATTTAAAAAAAAATAGCCTTGTACGAAGGGACATGAATATATGATCTAGCGACGAACCTACTTGGCACGTGCGCCTACCGCAGGGTTTCGCTGTCAAGAAACGTCGAGCGTGTATACTATTAGCCAAACGCGTGCGGTTGCAGATATTATATCGTTCTCTTCCATCCACAGAATACAATTTAACATCAACAAATTAGTCAATAATGATAGGCTAGAAAAGTACTTCTCCGGCTTGCCAATCTCGAATCGACATGCACACGTACGCTTTCTTCATCAGATATGCTCAAGCTGTGGACTCGTGGGGGGCTTATACTAGTCAACACCATGGCCGGGTCAGCTCATTACTGCATAAATACACCATGCTCCAATCCAGCTTCCAAGACATCGAGTTGGAGGCTTGGAGCAGCAGATCCCTCAAGAAAAGAGTTGAAGCAGCCAGAGGGAAATTAAGGGATCTTATCCACAGGAGGAACCTGCTTGAGCGTGGCCAGGAAGAAGAAGATGAGACGCTTATTGCCATTTTGCGCGCTCCTCCTGGTGCTGCTCTGCGTGGCGGCGAACCTCGCGGAAGCGGCGCGGGGAGGTCGGCCGTACATCGTCGGCACCGGCGGGGCCATAGGAGGAAGACGTTCCGACAGTCCGCGTACACTCAGCGGCGGCACCTGGGTCGCGTGCGTCGGCTCCTCTTTGCTTGTCGCAGCGGCCATGCTCTAGTCTAGCTTACAGTTAGGAGCTAGTAGCTCACAGTTTTTTGCTGATTTGCTCTCGATCGTGATTTTGCTGAGTGTCTGAATCCTTTTGTTTATTTGTTTTGTAGTTGTGCATACATACATACGTGAGAAGAATCATGGATTCAATTTGTTATTGGAGTATGTTTTATTCTGATGAACTGCGTGTGATCGTTTAATGTCTGCTGTGCACTCGTCCGATCCGATCCCTAGCATTTTGCCTTTACATGGGATTTTCCGTGTTGATACCATGATAGCGTGCATCAGGACACAGAGTTTGCGAGTGGACTGGCCACGCTGAACGCCGGCATTCAACTGAAGAATTCCAATTTACTGTCGGAAGACATGTTCGCGAGTGGACTGAATTATTTCAGAAAAAGCAGGCTGTCACCCAAAATGA
This sequence comes from Poa annua, assembly GCA_026929855.1. NCBI lineage: Eukaryota > Viridiplantae > Streptophyta > Magnoliopsida > Poales > Poaceae > Poa > Poa annua. The sequence goes on along the minus strand of CM049428.1, from coordinate 114,532,120 downwards.
TACACCCAGATGGCAAGCTCCTCCGTCTGCTCAACTCGGATGGTGTTTTTCATGCAGAGACTGGACACGGGGAGTGGGACTGTGTCTCGAGAGATCATGCGAGCCAAACCGTCTTTGATGCTAGGGGTTTCCTACGCAGGGGACGCACTCAACACTGAAACAAAATAAAAGCAGTACTACAGGCGGTCAGTATAGCTGAACAAATGGGAATTGGGCGGTCTAGCTTTGTCAGAAGATTAGGGAGATTATGAGAGCTTTTCCTAGCTTTAGACTGTCTTTTGTGGGGCCGTGAGGCTAATCAGGCAGCCCATGGATACGCTAGACAGGCTAGTTCGATGAGGACAAAGGTGTCTTTGGATAAACTTTACCCCAGCGTCCAGCGGCACTTGCTAACACTCTTTTGAGTGATTGTAATCTTGTCATTTGAGTAATAAAGCTCTCTGAATTTACAAAAAAAAAGGAATTGGGCGGCCTATCTTCACGACGGATTTGCCAGGTTATAAAATTATCTAAAACATTTTATATCATGCAACCGAGAGAGTACTCGTCACGTCCTCTTACCGCGGTATTTCGGTGTCAAAGAAACCTGGGGATATACTATAATCAAAAGCACGCGCTGGAGATACTATGCTGTAGTCCCTCTGATCGGATAACGCCCATATGATCGTGTCAAGCTACACAGTTACGACTCGTTCTCATCAATCCAGGGAAGACCATTTAACATCAATAAGTTGATCGACAAACTAAGATAGGCTAACAACTACTCCATTACTACTTCTCATCCATCGTGTAGAAACTTGCTCCTACGACACGCTTTCAGATATAAAATGGTATCCAGCCACTAAGCTGTGGACTCGTGGTCGACGTGGCGTATACTAGTCAACATTACGGCCGAGTCAACCCTGGATCCTGCATAAGTACACCATTGCGCCAAGCCAGCTGCCCACGACAAAAGAGTTGAAGCAGCAGATAAACTCATAAACACAGCGAAGAAATCTCACCATTTTGCGCGTGAGGAAGCTGCGTGAGCGTTGCTAGGAAGAAGAAGAAGATGGGACGGTTCTTGCCATTCTGCGCGCTCCTCCTGGTGCTGCTCTGCATGGTGGCGAGCGCGAGCGTCGCGGAAGCGGCGCGCGGCGGCCGACCTTACATCGGCGGCGGCGGCGGGGCCAGAGGAAGCGGTTCCGGCAGTCCGCGTACCATCAGCGGCGGTACCTGGGCCGCGTGCGTCGGCTCCTCTCTGCTTGTCGCGGCGGTCATGCTCTAGCTTACAGTTTATATGGTGCTAGCTCTCTGTTTTTGGCTCTTATTAGTGATTTGCGCTCTGTTCTAGGGACTTGGGGGCGTCTGAATACTTGTGTTCATTTGTTTGTTGTTGTACTACATAGATACATATGTGAGCAGATTTATGGATTCAATTTGTTCTTGGAGAACGTTTTATCCTGATTAACTGCGTGCAATCGTTTACGTCTCCTGTGATTGCGTTGTGCGGTATGTTTGCTGGAACGCTCAATTCGTGTTGTTCAAACTGATATTTTAAGCACAAAGAAGACAAAAGCTTTGTCCCATTTCATTAGCTAAAAACTATACCAATCAATTGGTAAAATCGGTAAACAACGACCACACACATGAGACACCCACCACAATCCAAGATCCAGGGGGTTTTGCACAAAAAATGCATATGTTTCAAGTCTGCCATTCGAAGTAAAATCGTCCAAAGAACGCCTAAACAGGTGTTTTCTTACTCTATCGTTTCACAGTAAAACCCACATTTCAGTCGAATCATCTATTGGTAAAGGCAAATAAATAAAGGTCAGGCTGCAGAAACAAGGGCCACTACAGAAGTAATTGCCTATGTCTCACTGATTTTTTTGAAGTCCAGTCATTTCAGAAAAAGTGTAACTGGAGTTTAAAAAATACTGCAGAAAAGTACAATTGCACGAGTTTATATAAACTGTGATCGCAGAAAAACATTTCTGAAAAGTGAATGAGACTTAATAGAAAAAACGTCAGTTGAGACTTAGCAAATCCAATTGCATATTTGCCGAAAGAAAAAGACTTGCATATAAGCAGTATGCACTCTACTTCGTAGCAGCAGAGAGCAGTAGCACGCCACCGAACTCGGAGATAATCCAAGTTCCCAACGAACTCTGAAGAAGAGAAGCATGGGGACGCAAGCTGCGCCGGCGACTAGCGAGATCGCGGCGGTGGGCGTCATCGGCGCGGGCCAGATGGGCTCGGGCATCGCCCAGCTCGCCGCCGCCGCCGGCTGCGGCGTCTTCCTCCTCGACTCCGACCCCGCCGCCCTCTCGCGCGCCGTCGCCTCCATATCCTCCTCCCTCGGCCGCCTCGTCGCCAAGGGCCAGCTCTCCCAGGTGGGTGGTGCTTTGAGCTCCCCTCATAGAGTCATAGCCCTTCGCGAATCAGGCCTCGTCGCTCAGTAATTAACGTGACGCTGTCCGTTGACATTTTTGGTCATACATAGGCTGCGTGCGGTGATTCGGTGAAGCGGATTAAGTGCGTCTCCGATGTGCAAGAGCTTCGGGGTGTGGATCTTGTGATCGAGGCCATAGTTGAGTCGGAAGATGTCAAGAAGAAGCTGTTCGTGGAGCTGGATAAGATCACCAAACCTTCTGCTATTCTTGCGTCCAACACCAGCTCCATTTCTATAACCCGGCTGGCTTCAGCAACTAGCCGCCCCTCTCAGGTGATCACCAGTTAGGCTTATTATCTCAGCAGATAGAACTGTATTTTAATTGTATTAATGACTGAATGTCACATCGTATAGTGATATAAATCTTATCGATTGCAAATCATGTGACATTTTGTGAGTTATAATGGCCCCATCTTTCATTGAGGAGGCCAAAATTTGCATCTGTTGTATAGATGCTAAAATGTGTGTAAGCTGATACAGAAGAAATACATAATCTACAACTTCATATTTGAATATGCTTCCCAGCAAATTGAGGCCTTTTTGTTCTCGGAGCTTCTCTCCATTGTAAGCATTTTAAATCAGTCCCATGACTTCAAGACGTTTCCATGTCGCAGGTGATAGGCATGCACTTTTTTAATCCTCCTCCAGTGATGAAGTTGATTGAAATCATACGAGGAGCTGACACGTCAGAAGAGGTTTTTTCGCAAGTCAAATCTTTTTCGGAAAGGTAAGCGAAAACTTCCTTTTGCAATTGCTAAACCTACTAAGTATAGTCTAAAATGCTAAAAAAAAACTGTGCGTATTTTAACCTTTACCCAAAAAGCTGCCTGATCTCTGAAGTGGGACCTTAATCCTGTAAGCTGTAATTAGTCATTGTTGTTCAGATATTAGTGCCACCAAGAACTAGTGTTCTTTAAAGCTTAATACTGTTAATGGATTGGTTGAGAACATAGAAAATTTGTCATACTTTGGACTTGAGGTAAATTATAGATTCGGAATTGAGTGAGTAGTTCGTACGACGTAACCCAACATTTTCCTTGAAAATAAAATGTTTCTACCTCTGAAAGACCTTATTAGTCATATGGCATGTTTCGGTTGTGGTGCCAACTATATTTAACCTCCATTGAGAACTGCCATGCTAACTACCTAACAGATGTGTCCACATACATGGATGCGTTTGTGCAGATTTAAGACTAAGATAAAAATGGGTTCACCAAAGCTGGTGCAGAACTGATTTGAATTTTCGTATTGAAATTTTCTGATGCCAACATATTTTTGTATTGCTTCGTACCTAAGCGCCAAGTGCATTTTTCTTTCATGGATATTGAGCAGATTGTATCCTGAAGTTCCAATTGCTAAAGCAGATAGCATCTCCCATTTTACGCTTAAAACGGCTTAATGATTTTGGTCTTTTCAGGATCGGAAAGGCGGTTGTATGTTCGCAAGATTACCCTGGCTTCATTGTAAACCGCATTCTAATGCCGATGATTAATGAAGCATTTTGGGCACTTTACACGGGAGTAGCCACCAAAGAGGACATTGATACAGGGATGAAGCTTGGCACAAATCATCCTATGGGCCCTCTTCAGCTTGCAGACTTCATTGGGTTAGATGTTTGCCTCTCAGTGCTTAGGGTACTTCATAGCGGGCTGGGAGATAACAAGTACAGCCCTTGCCCTCTTCTTGTTCAATATGTCGATGCTGGACGACTTGGAAAGAAGCGCGGGCAGGGTGTGTACTCATATGGGAGAAGCTCTTCATCCGTTCAACCTAAGTCATCTTTGTGAACATATCAAAGCGGCTTCTGAGCAGAGAAATGAAGCTTTGTATTTACCTTGCACATCAGTGGTGAAAGAAAACAGAAGTCCAAAAAGAATACTTTGTACTATTCATGTAGAGTTTAAGTGGGATAATTAGGTCCCGTTTTCGCATCCATAGACACACTCCATTTCAAAAGTGACGTTTTCGATACTTGTGTGGCCTAGTTCAATCACTATTGTCTATTGTAATACTAATAATGTCCAATAATAAAATTATACTTCCTCTGTACCTAAATATGTAAGACATTTGAGATCTCAAGACATTTTGATGGGCTAAAATACACTACCAAAACGTTTTATATTTTGAGGCGGAGGTAGTAATATTTTTAAAAATTATACATATGATTTTTTTCTGTTTCCAATCCAAATATTCAAAATACTATTTGCAGACAACTTTGGGTGAAGGCACATGTTCAAATCTTTTTTTTATGAGTGGGGAGAATAAGATTCATGAAGTACTTAAATACCTGAAATTCATCTCGTGCTTATACAGTATATGCAGTTTCAGGCATTAAGCCTTACAATTGCCAGTCAAGATCAGCTACAGAATTGACTACTACGAAGGCTATCATAGCTGGAGCGTGCACAGCAGCAACCGAGCAAGTATTCAAGCCCAGTAGACCAGCAAAAAAAATGCGCTTCTGTTGATCGTGTCTCGTGAGAATCATAAAACTTACATACTTAAACACCCGAAAGCATCACGTGCTTACACCAAAAGAAACCACTGGACCTGAACACACTTAGGCGCACACAAATCATCATCACCATCATCATTATCTCTATATTCAGCTCAACAAGAAACAACAAATATCTGCAGACTGAGATTCAGATAAGGGAACCCAATGAGTTCGCCAGACGAGTATCAGTTGGAATAACAACATATATCACTTCTACGTTCTAGGTGAGACTAAGTCTTCCAATGGATCAAACTTCACGATCCTTCTCACATCAGGAAGCAACTGGTGCTTGATTGGTCTGTGCCCTTTCTTGTACCAATAGTTTGTAATGTATCCTTCCAATTTTCTAACCTGATGAAGCAACAATGTCAGAACCATCTTGGGACTACGCAAAATATCTATGAGAAGCAAGCAAGTCATATGCTTGAAGAATGATCGTCACAAGAAAGTTAGCACACAAAACTTGCACAATGGTTGCACAAGAAATTACAACATAAAGCTCCTTGGTCTAATATCCAATGTGGGTTTTCCTCGTAAGCTGAGTTGTGTTAAAATGGTTCCAGCATTTGATAAGCAGACACTTCCTCTGGTCCAAATTGTAAGTTTTGGATGTGACATAATTTCCAAGTGTACAAACATGTTACCACATAAAAAATTAACATCTACTCTGTATTTGATATTCTGGAAGTTAGTTATTCTTTCTTTATAGATGGTCAAGTTTAGAAATGTTTGACTGGTACGATTCTAAGAGAACTTAATTAGGATCAGTGGTAGTATATGTATCCCTTAAGATTATCACATCATCTTGACTGAAAACAAAATTTGATAGGTAAAACATTAGAATGCAGTAGCATGGTTGTGAAATTAATCTCAAAGATTAATCATTCTAGTAGTTAACTGGCAATGGATATCCGATATCACGATAATCAGAAGTCCAATAGCTTAGTCACTAGATAACTATAACTGTCCACAAGAAAACAACAGACCACCAAGTAGTAACAGATAAAAGACCATGCTCAGCCTATGTTACTATGGTGTTTTAAAAATCGATACATATACTGTTCAATTTCTTTCTTTTCAAGGTTGCTAATATGTTGTTATAGGAGAAACATAGAGCATGGGTCTTACCTTTCTGACAATGTAAGATTCACCCGCAAAACTCAACGGTTCTGTTAATACAGTAAGAAAACCATTTCTGTTTCCATAGACAATATCAGTGAAGTATCTATCACCAACCTGGAAAAAATGGGGAAAAGATTAACAAAGGAAACACATTTAATATCGAGTAAGAAAATCCATAAGTGATAATAGACATTCCTACCAGCACAAGATCTGAAGCTGAACAACCAAAATAACTCTCAATTTCCTTAGCTGCTCCACCAGGTTTCTTAGCATCTATAAGCAATACAGGATATCAATTACATTCAAAATATATTATCAGAAAACGATACGAAGTTTCTGCTCACAATTCAAATTATGTTGTTGGAAATAAAGATGGTCTAGAAACGCGAACTTCTTGAAAATCGAAGTGCAATAATTACCACACACAACATTAGTGCTTTTGCATCACGAGATGCTACTCATACTTAACAAAATGGACCTTTTGAAAGAACATTAATGCCAAATAAAACTGAATTAAGTTACCATTATACATATCAGGTGAAAGGATAACTCAATACAACAAATTCTCTTAATTTCATGACGACGGCATTGAACTCCCACAGTTTACAAACTCCAATTTCCATTAACAGATCGATTAAAATGTAGTGCTAGGTTCACGGATGATACAGCATCCAGATGTTTTGGAAGCGGATGATTCTAGAAGGGGGTCTGTGGGCACTTACCATGCCTAATCACATGAACCCCGTCGATAGCCGCCTCCACCGTAGTGGCGTCCTCCCCATCCGGATCATACTGCTTCAAGCCTGCATCCACCCAAGCACATCAATTTCATCACCACACAAACATTTTCCCCCAATTTAACGCTTTCTAAAGAGCAGCGAAAGCAGGTCAGACTCAGACCTGCGGAGTTGCTGTAGAGAGCGATGGCGCCGGGGAAGGCCGCGCGGCACTGGTCAAACGAGGTAGCGAGCACTGGCCAGAGCGCGGGCGCGTAGGGCGCGGTGAGGGTGTTGTCCTTGTCGAACACCACGCCCCGGAACCCCGCGCGACGGAGCTCTGCCCAGTCCAGCCACCGGATGTCCTGCACCGACACGTGCGGTAGCGCCAGACGCGGCTCGGACGCCGCTACGGCGACCACCGCGGCGACGCCGGTCGGGTTGAACCGCTGCCCCAGCGCGCGAGGCCACGACGCGGCCACGCCCATGGGTGTTGCTCTGGCGCCGCTGGAGGGGGCGCGGGTGGTGTCGGTGTTTGGGTTTGCAGCTTTGAGGGCCGGAAGCGGGGAGGGGCGGGAAGCGGGAGGGAGCAGTGGCGCCGGCGGCGGCCTTAGCATCAGAGCACCGACGAGATGGTTGCTGCCCTGGGCGTGCTCGTGTGGGAGAGAACGATCGGATGCATACTTTGGCCCTTTGGGATGGCGACATTTTGCCAATCTGGCCCTGCGATTCAGCGGATTTTATTTTTTTAATCGGATGCAAAAGTTTTGACTCATCTCGTTGATTATTATTAGAAAGAAATAATTGCCCAATTTATTAGCCAAAAAAGGACAAAAAAACTTCATAAAAGACCCACGCCAGCTGTCATAAATCACGACCGTCCCGAGGACACGTACGACCAACCCGACTACCAACACAACTGCACACCGTCGTCCGGATTAAGTCAACAACCCGACTTGCTTTTTGAGAAGACAATTCTACTCCCTCCCCCTTTATGTATCTGTTTTGATCTATATGGAGCGGTTCGTCGAACACTAGGGTGACCCAACCACCCACTCAAAATCACACAAAAAAACATAGATTTTAACACAGTTTACATATGTTTGGCTCAAGTTCAACAAAATATAGGACAAAAAAATGAAAATAGGAACCCTGTGCTACAGAGATCGGGGGGTGGGGTTGATGGTGCTGCCGTTTCCGTGCGCCTAGTCATTGTCCTCGATCATGATGACAACAACGGACGTGGAGGTGGCGCCCGAGCCTCCATGGCAAACATGAGGGATGGAAGGGACGAGAGTTGAGCATTGTGCGAGCTTCTCCAACTCAGAGCCCTCAATACATGCACGGAGGTCGTCATCGTCCTCCTCCACGACCGTGGATGGAGCGGGCACACACACACACACTGGTGGCACGTGAGGGTCTTCAACCCCCTCCATGTCCTCCAAGGCATGGAAGAGGTCACCGTCCACCACCTCCTCCTCCTCTTCGTCATTCTCGGGTCTGGGTCATCGAACTGCGGCGGCTCCACAACAAAGTAGGCCTACTGACACTCGTTGTGCTCCGCTTCAAACCAACATCTCATAGGTCACAAGTGTAGGTGTACGCAGGGTCGTCCGGAGGTCCACCAGGAGGAAATAACGGCGGCAGGCAATCTTGTGGCGGTGCTTGGCCCAATGTAGGCACGACTAGCACCGGGATACGGCGATGGCAGGTGGGCCCATGCCGGACACAAGTGGACGCCAGCAAGTCAGCGTGGGCGCATTACCGACACAAACTCAAACGGACACGTCCTCCCCCGCCGCTTCACATTTGGGCGTTGGAGATGCTCAAGGACACACAACATTCGGAAGCCGAAGAAGTGTTTACTTTGTTTGCGTTTTGCTTCAAAGAGCTCTATGTTATTTTCAGTTGTTTCATTAATTCGCATCCTCCTAAGGTGAATCCTAATCTTGATTCACAAGGTTTAAAACAGAGACACTCGTTGTGCTCCGCCTCAAACCAACATCCCATAGGTCGCAAGTGTAGGTGTACGCAGGGTCGTCCGAAGGTCCACCAGGAGGAAATAGCGGCGGCAGGCAATCTCGTGGCAGTGCTTGGCCCCATGTAGGCACGACTAGCACCGGGATGCGGCGCGAGTTAAGCTGACAACCGTGGGGGAGGTGCGCGTATGTCTAATGTAGAGGGATGGCCATCTCCCAAATAGCTTGGCTACCTTCGTGCTCACGTTGGCTCGGGTGCGGCTGGAGGAGGCGTTGCGGCGCCAGAGAACAACCCAGCCTCATGGTCGATACGAACGGGTTTCCACAACCCTTGTATCATCGTCGACGAGCTACCTAGCTAGGGTTGGAGACCAGAGTGGGGAAGGAGATGTGGATGCGGTCCCAATAAAAAAGGCAACATGTCGCTGGCAGGTGGGCCCATGCCGGACACAAGTGGACGCCAGCAAGTCTGCGTGGGCGCATTTCCGGCACAAACTCAAACGGACACATCCTCCCCCGCCGCTTCGCATTTGGGCGTTGGAGATGCTCGAGGACACACAACATTCGGAAGTCGAAGCAGTGTTTTACTTTGTTTGCGTTTTGCTTCAAAGAGCTCTACGATTATTTTCAGCTGTTTCATTAATTCGCATCCTCCTAAGGTGAATCCTAATCTTGATTCGCAAGGTTTAAAATAGAGTTAGTGTGTAAATTGTCCTACTAGCATCTAAAAAAACACGGTAGTCTGAAACTACCAGGCCTCACGGTAATCTTGATTTGCAATGTCCAAAGTACTAGGAAGAAATGAGAGCGAGAACGAGAAAAACAACGAACTACTATTTCTTTATCCGCATCATCTTCCAATCTATCATGATTCCACAAACTGGTAGTATAGATGAATAAGGCTCAGGGAGTACTACTAGGAGGCAGCTTAATTTGCTAATTTAAACCTATCATTGATATTATCGACCCAACGAGTTAACACACCATCAAGATCTATCTATATTACAAAGAACACGAACTCATGAGAAAAGAAGGATTTTCCCATTTTACACATTCAGTGCTTTTTACAGACAACCATCATCCAGAAGCAGACCCAACTTAAATACCAGCAGTGACCCAACAAATTGATGACGATGATAGGAAGTCGCTGCTGCTAAAGTGATCTAGCCTTGAGTTTTCAAAGCATATAACAATTCCTGTAATGCGGCAAATGAAGTAAAAAACAATACAACGTTATCAGATAGCACAACAAGGAGCAAGCATACATGATGCTAAACTTGTTCATAGTTGCTTCTTACCAGATCATTGTGACCAGAGACAAATGAAGGGTGAAGATCAGAAAGAAGCTTATCTTCCCTCAATCTTTCCAAGCCATCAAATGGTCTCAGCTTTGTCTCGTCAGAACTTGAGTCTGCTGCAGAACCTCTACAGTATATCTCAAGTTCTTCAACTCGTCGAGACAACTTGAGAGCAATGAGCTAAGAATATTAAAAAAATCTGGTTATTTGATTTCAACCACATAAACTACGATTGTCCAAAAATAGAAGACTGGGAAAGGCAAGCAGTCACCTGTACGAGATGACGAATGGATACAGTTGGTTGACAACTTAGATAGGGCTTTTCCAATTTAGGTGTTGTTTGTCCATCAAGAGGAAGGAGAACAAGATACAATTTGAGCTGCAAGGAAATAATATGAGAACCCTCAAGCCTAAATTAAAAACTAAAAACTACAGCCAACATAGCACATGCTCCTTGTAATTGTTCCGGTCAATTTCGGTTAGTTCATGCAGATCTACATTATTCGGCAGAACTACTGGAACAAGAGAAGATACATATAGCAGAGAAATACAGAGTCCATGCTTGCATCTTACTCTGCAGAAAGGCTAGGAACACTACCAAACATGAGGCATGACTCCACAAATGTATGCTTTTGTCCCTCTTTGAAGTAGTCCTTTTTATCAATAATTTTATTGTAAATACCATGGTTTTTGAGTCGATACCGGGCTTTATAGTGCACCAGAGCAGATTGATGTCAATGCGTCCTGAACACGGTGCCGGTGAAGGTGACACTTACTGATCGCCAAGTCGTTTTTATTAAAATCAGGTTTAATAGTTTTCTCAAAATCAGGGCAACTCGCGACTAATCAGGCGACTTTTGGCGACTATACAGCGACTTTGGTCTGCTACTCACATTGTGCCACGACCAAATTTTATGCTAGAAAAAAATCATGGAATTAACATAATGTGCATGCAGTTCTGGAATACCTCTTTATCCAATTCATCAGTTGTACGTAGGTGCTCCACCAACTTCGCAACACGCCCACCCTTTCCCAGCCTGCCATTTAAGCCACCAACATTTCCATACCGAGTTTGGCTTCGTGTGCCATTTTTTCCCCATGCCAGCATCTCCCCCCGCAATGGAGAGGTGGTGAAATTTTCTTTTACAGGTACTGGCTCTTCATTTTCCTCAAATCCATGGTCACTACTGCCAATGGTTCTAACAGGAGAAGGTAGTGGTGCAGGCCTCTTTTTACCTCTTTTCTGCTTCAAATCTGGAGAGTGGTTATCAGCAGAAGAGGACTCTTTGCTGGCATCATTAACATTTACTTCCTCTTTATCCTCATCATCGGAGACAGAAAGGTCAATATCACGAGCAACAGTTCTACCTCTCCCACGTGTTCGAATATTTCTCCTGTACTTCCTTGCAAAAGCGTTGGCAGTAGCTTTTGCTGTGGAACGTTTCTTACCCATGGCTTCTGACTGTTTTCGAACCGTTTCCTCAATGGTTGCTTGAATCTTTCATGAAGAAAATGACATTGATGAAAAAGATAATAATGAAAAGGAAGCAAAACTTTGCATTATTATTTTCCTTGAATATTACTTACTACCCAGCAGATAAGATTACCTTCTTATTCCGAGTCTTCTCCTCTTCACTGAAAGCAAATTCCTGAAGACTCAAGTATATGAGAAAACGGCAAGAAGAGCTAAATGGGGTTAAATAAGATAACGTAAATGCTGACGATGTAACATAGACATCACCTCTTCCTCATACTTATCAATATCAGGGTACAAGGTTGCAATCAGTGCATCATAATTAGGATCATCCCTCAAAGAACGTCTGCTTGCACAATGAGTGCGGCATGCTGGGCACTCATTATTTCTGCAAAACCAGTTTGCACTGTCAAATATGCAATGTTTTGTTTCATGATTTGCAAAAAAATTAACTAGGTTGTGAATATCCCATTGTGAAAATTAGTAACGCGGTAAGTTTGTAGAAAATTATGTTTGACATCATACCCTAGCCGCATAGATTTATCAATGCAATCCCTGCAGAAACGGTGCAAACATTCCATAACTGTTCTTGTCTTTCGGATAATGCCTGTAAATTGAAGGACCAGATTTTTTGTCCGTCATACCGTCATCAGCAAAAAAGTACACAGGTAGAACAACAATATATATGAAACTTAGTAAGTGCAAGCTATATTAGATGTAGCAACTGACTAGCATATTTTCACTTAAATTTTTTATGGTTTTTATCCAACACACTAAATTTGTATTGAACTCTGATTAAAAAAATCTACTATGTAAACTTGTGTAAAATGAAAAAGTTATCAACTGCGCCAAAGATTTGCATCCAGGTAGGAAGTTGTACCATCAGATACACAAGAGCAAACTGGACTGTAAAATGTATACTGGAGAAATTAGAGATGAACAGACTCTGAACTAGAAGGGACACAATACAGAATATATAGGAACTAATACCATCAGCGTGAGAAGGTGGCACCGATTCAGTCGAACAATAAGATTTACATTTGGTACAACCAATGGAAAACAATTATGCATGGTAGAAGAAGAAGAAGAACCAATACAATTATACTATTGACAAGTGCAGGATTAGTTTCTCCTGAACAGTTAACTAGTATCGACAATTCAAAGTAGAACTACAGTTTGTTCGATGAAGATGTCTACACATATGAAGGAAGCAAAACTGGAAAGTCCTTACAATGCAGACTGTGGGACTGTGGCTTCAACTTAGGTATGCAATGTAATTACAAAATACGAATGAAATCTAGCACAACTACCCTTAAACTTGCAAAAAGGTAGTATCTAATAATTATAGTTAGGTTCTTAAATACATTCAACAAAATTAACGAGAGGGATATCAAACAGTTCGATTCAGATGCATCCAGTACTCTGGTTCATTTTATCTATGTGAGATGTATCAAAGATTTTATGTAAGGAAAAAATGTGAGACAAATATTTGGCACCTAGAAGATTATCAAAGATGACTGACGATCAGAAGGTCAACGGGTATTAGAGGAAAGAATAATATACACGGCGGCATGAATGAAGCAAGTGAGGTACAGAATATGCTAGATTACATTATGCAGTGATAAAAAATGTTCAAATCTGTATGTAGACATAAGGGGTACTTGCATTAGCATGTTCAGGAGATTTCATGTGAGCATTCTGAAAAGCAATATGAAATTCAAATCTCTAAGCAAATGAGGACAGGTGTACATACCTAAGCATATAGGGCACTGGACTTCCTTCCGTATTTCAGCTAATTTCACTAGTATAAACCTGACGAGAGAACAGTTGATGTAAGCTTCAAGCTGTTTGAGACATAAAGTCTTTCAGCATCTATCGACGTGAATGATCTTTAGGTTTGGTTGAATAGGTCAATATTTGTTGCCGAGGCTTCAGCAGTAAGCAGTAGCTTGGAAGCATAGCTAACTACAAACTGAACACCAAATAATACTACCTCTGTCCAAGACCACCAAAACGTCTTATATTTGTGGACAGAGGTAGTAATTTACAACCTGTTGGTGCATGCTTACAAAATAATCTGGTAATGGGATATATTGACATCTGATCAAAGGAAAGAAAAAAATGTGGTTTTAAAGACCGACTGTGATCTCCAACACTGCACTTGCACACCGTATAGATTTCGATAGCATTTGCATCTTCAATAGGACTGTTGGTTGAATAGCATGATGGGAAATTGTAACAAAAGTGATGCGTATGGAACTAGTAGGACAAATCAAAACGAAAAAAGAAAGTCTGCAGTGGTGTACCAACAACAGAGTTAGAAGATCTAAACGTCTATAGCAAAGAACGTTAGAACACCCTGACTAAAGTAGTAAGGTAACATCAACAGAAATCGTCTAGGCCACAGCTAAGGAAGAGTTTCGAATATATAGAAGCAGGTGACAAGTTATAAAAAACCATCAACATACATCCCCCGAAATACAGTAACGGATTGCGAACCTTTCTTAACGTAGAGCTAAAACAGGAAACAAACAGAGCAGCTTAGACTACAGATGCAAGTGGAGAGTCGAACATAAGAATGTAGTTAGCACAGGACGAGTAGCTTGCACAGCTGGGACTGGGACCGAATATTATTCCCAGGAATCTCCGTCAAGGCTATGGCGCGGGGTGCAGTGATGGAAGCATGCATACACCGTCAAAGAGATTGTACGCATAGGTCGAAGAAATAAGACTGTTGGTTGACGAACATGCGGACCGGTTGCATAGATGCGATCATACGAAGGAAGCAACAAGAATAGGCGCTCCGTGACCGTGAGTAACCGAGCCCAGCAGTTCCGGCAGACAGCTCGCAGATTCACCGGCGTGGGTGGGTCAGTGGGTGGGAATAGGATACAGGAAGGGAGGGATAGCAGTCTAGGACACGGAGCATGGCGGCGCGAGCGAACCAAAAGAGAAATCGCATAGAAAGCCACCACAGGATCCACGATACCGGAAGGCCCGGGTATGGCCGGAGGCCGGAGCCGGGGGTGATACCTGAGGTGGTTAGGAAGGAAGGAAGACTCACTCGTCCATGTTGCCGCCGTCGCTTTCCTCCGATTCGCTGTCGCTGTAGGCGCCGCCGCCGCGCTTGGCGCCTCCCGAATCTGCCAAACCAGCAAGAAACAGGGCACACATGACTGCTTCTTAGCCATCCATACTCACACCGACCGAAACATGCACAGCGCAACGCGATTGTTGATTGAGAGATATAGCACGAGAGGCCGAGAGGGGTCTCTCTCGATGCGTGTAGGCGAGGCGGCTCACCGGCTACGCGCTGCGGGTTCGAATCAGCCACCCGATTGGTGGCGCCTCCGCCCGGCACCAGATGGAGCCCTCCCCCTCCACCGCCGGCTGAGGAAGCGTCCGGCGGCGTCCCGTTGGCGTCGACGTGGTCGCGCGGTTTGGACGACGGCGAAGGGAGCTGTCGCTTCTGCGCGGGCATTCTGGCGTCCCGCGGGCGCGTAGGATCCCGGTTGCGGGGAGGGGCCGGGGTGGTGGTGGTGGTGGCTGCGGCGCGGGGCGTTTGCGAGAGGGGAGGGGCGGTGGGCGGGGAGGACGACTGGAAGAGGTGGTGGCCAGGTGGGTGCGGTGCGGGAGCCTGGATGGAAGGGACGGAGGGGGGCGGAGAAAGAGAGAGGAGAAGCGGAAAATAAATAAGGAACTCGACTCGATGGGTGTTGGGGCTGGGCTGACTGCATTGGCGACAGAGAGACCAGGGGCAGCGAGCGAAGGGCATGCAGGCGGCCTCGGCTGCCGTGCGCACCTCCTGCCTGTGACTCCGACGGTGGCAGCCGCGCGCGTGGGGACAAAGCGGAGGGCGGCCGTACTTCCATGCCGCTCGATTTGGTATGTGGGTGTTGTGGATCAACGAACAAGACGGACGCAGATCTTCGGACAGCGAGTAGAGAGACGCTCCAGGAAGAGAGGATTCATGTTAACTCGGTCGCCGGCGGGCTCTGTCTGATCTGCCGCCGGCGAATATCGGCAACAGTCATGCCGTTTTCTCTCCTGCCGGCGCTCCACCGCAGGTCGGTCGAAATCAATCAAGCTCAACTTTGACGACCCGTTGACAAGCGCCTTGACAAAGCAACAGAGTTTGCTAGCCATAGAATAGGAAGATCGTAGAGTTTTAGCATATAGTGCAACAGGAAATTAAGGACTTTTCACAAATAAGCTACAGCCAGAACCAACATTGTTAGAGCAACATTCAGAACCAACGTTGGTGAGGGGAGACAAATCTAAGCTGTAAATAACAAGATGTAGTCTGGCTTCTGGTTCAGCACATCATCATGTTCTCTCTCTCTCTCTCTACAAAAACACTAATCATCATGCAGTATCCTACCAGGAATCCTAAAGATGGAAGTGAACACTTCCTATCAAAAATATTTCCTCCTCAAAAAACGAAAAAGAAAAGAAAGATACGGTGCTATTGGGATGGAAGAAACATGTCTAACCATCTAGCTAGGTATAAAGGATCGTAAAGACAGCTAGCAGGTTATTAGGTACCGGAAGGCATTGCACTTGACTCTACTACTGTCAGAATGTGTGATTAGTGAAGCGACAGCGATAAGCCATTAGCTTTTGAAGTTGCAAATCAGAATTCATAAAATCAGAACTCGAAACTATGATCCATGGTGGATAGAAACCCCAGGTGGAAACGAATATCTAATTATCTATTCAATATAAAAGAAAGATAATCTATGGATTTATAGGAAGAATGCATATAACAAAAACTACTGCTATCAGAAGCCATGGTCTAGGAAAGTTGGAAGAAAGAACAAGTCATGAACTGGGAACTCCAAATAACAGTAATGCCGTAATCAACAAATTAATCAGTGACTCGAGGAAGCGGCAAGCTGATCTTGCATCCACAGATCCATGCCTGTTTTAAGAGACCCTGAAAGGGCGACCAAACGCAGGAGCTGTAATGTCAGCGGCTACGCCATGACAGCACGACAACAACAGTGGTCGAGGTCTCAACTCTGATGGAGCGATGCGCCGCCGCCGCTATGGCGAAAGCATGCACCATCATAATGCCCGATACCTCATACGTTCAATCTTCAGTGTTTATACATACTGTTCGTACTAGCTAGGATAAGAAGCTCGCCCAAAGACCACGGACCAAAAATAGGGACAATTGGAACGATCGGCGAAATCGTCCAGCATCGCGGTTGGATAGTCCCTGAGACCCTGAGCTCACCAGCCCGGCCATGTACTTCGCCGTAGTCCAGCGTCGCAGCAGCAGCACGACCGAGTAAGCGGCCAGCCCACCACTGCACGAGACAAGCAGCAAGGAGATCGGATCGCCTTGACGAGCAGTCGAGCACGCACACACACACGACCTAGCAGAGTAGAAGAGGGCAGGGGGCAGGGACAGGGAGACTTACTCGTCCTCGTCGCCGGCGCTGAGAGAAGACTCACTCTCGTCGCCGCCTCCGAGTTCTGCATCACACCCACCGGGATCTGCGCAACCAATCAAGCACGGGCAAGGCCTTTCAGAGATACCCACGGCGGACCATGGCATCGATCGAGAGACAGAGATGTCGGCGCCGTTCATCTCACCGCCGTAGCGCTTCTCCCGCGGCGCCGACCTAGGCTGACGCGCAGCGGGATCGTCATCCGACGACCCATGCGAGGCCCCGCGGCTGGTGGCGGCGCGGCGGGCCGCGACGTGGCCGTGCGAGTCGTCGTCGGAGGCGGGCGGCGGGTGCGGGCGCGCGCGCTTCTGGGCGGCCATTCCGTCGTCGTCCTCCGGCCTGGGGTCCGCGGCCGGCCGGGTTCCCGCCCGCGCGGCGGCTTCCCTCGGGCGTTGGGGGGAGCGGGTACGGTGGTGGTTTCGTGGAGAGGGCCAGGAGGTGGGTGGCGGCAGGGAGAGGAAGAAGCGGAGGGTCTCTCTCAGGGATGCATCTGTGTTGTGTTTTGTAGTGTGCGTGTGGCCTCACCGGATTAATAGACGATCGCGCGAGAGATGAGCAGACAGACAAGGAAGAAGCGGGCGGCGCACGGGACGTGGTTGCCGGCGGCACACGGCCGTCGTGCGTGCGCTGCCGTCTTTGCGAATTGGCGTAGCCATCTGTGGCTAGTCACCAAGTACTTTGGTACTTTGGGTACGGTTGAGAACCTGAGATGATGTAAGTGGCCTAACTAGACAACGATTTATGCAGGTTTTGAAAAAAAAATCAAGCTGTGATCTACCATGAGATGCATGCGTAGACATTTCTGTTACATACAGACAAATATAAATGTATCTACACATTAAAACATGGCTAGATACATCCATATTTAGATAACTTCTCGTCAATCATTTTCGATCCGAGGGAGTTTATTTAGCCTTTTTATTTGCAAAGTATTTAAAGGCCCTTGAGACCATTTTCTAGAAGATTTGAGATTTTTATTTGTTGAGAAAATAGTGGATTTGAGATAGTGTTGCTTTGATGGGCTAGTAGCTAAAATATTGGCCCAGTTGTCTCTTTAGCATTGATGGGCTATCAATGGGTAGGTTTTACAAAGGTGATGTTGACCAGCATGGATGGATTAATATATCTACACCTTATTTCCTAATTTGTTTGAAAAAAATCATAGTCAATATGTGATTCTGAGTATAGAGCTTAGCTTCAACTACGGGAATCACAATTGCACAAAAAAAACAGTCTTAATGGCACGAAAAACACTTCTCAATTGTATGAAAGATTCACAGTTGAGACGTGTCTTCATTGTATTTTTATTTCAACTACATTGTTTCAAACTTAAGAAACCGGTACATTGTACACGTGCACAGGTTAACAATCCACCACCTGACTGTGCATGCTATAAACTTCTATAAGATCATTTTTATCTGAGCTAATGCTAAAACTTTGAAAGTAATGTGTGTGTGGGGGGGGGGGGGGGGGGCATGATTTGCTACTTTGTGCGGAGGATACCAATGTTTTTATCAGACTCTTTACTCTTGAGGAAATTAATACACTGTGTTCCCATGCTGATTTGGAAGGCTTCGCTATTTAGGATGTTGAATGATATACTTACTAAACTATATCAGCGTTTGGGACTTAAGATAGACCTGATGCTAACTGAGCTATGGCATCATCATTCTTCTACTTGAAGTGTCTGGTGGTGCTGACATGTTCAACACAATTTCAACATGTATGTCTCCTTAGATCTATAGGCAAATAGATAACTAGTACCAGGATTATCATCCTCGATCCTTTTGCGGACAAGCTTATTGTTATACACACGAATGCCCTCATTACGTCTAAAACTACCATGGGTGGAATAATTTCTCTACACGATTTGATGCATCACACTCATAGCGAAAAGGAGAAGGCAGCTAGCGGATGATTCGACACCAGAAGGCATTGCATTTGACTCTAACTCCGCACGACGGTGAAAAACTCCCTAATTTATAAGTGATGAGCGTCGGTGATGCAGAGGTACGTAGTATATGTCACAGGTTTTGTGTCTCAAGCGGTAGTTACACATTGCCAGTTTGCAACTTATCGTCATATCATTAGGCTAGTGTCAGAAGGTGTAGCAAGTGGGGCGACAGTGACATGCCGTTAGCTTTTGAAGTTGCAAATTGCCATTGCCTGATTGTTTTCCTAAAATCGGAACTACAGAACTCATGTTGGATAGAGCCCGTGCAGGTGCATATAAACCGATTTATTGATTTATAGCAAAAAATCTATACTCTATAAATTATTCCTAGCAGAAGCCATGAACTGGGGAAGTTCCAAAAGTCATGAACTGGGAACTCCAAATAACAGTACTCCCGTAATAAACAAATTAATCAGTGAGACAGTGACTCGAGGAACCGTCAGGCTGATCTTGCATTCAACAGATTCATGCCTGTTTTAAGGGATCCTACAAAGGCCGACCAAACGAAGGAAGGAGTTGTAAAAATCAGTGGCTACGCCATGACAGCACGACATTGTATAACAACACTGGTGAGCGATGGTGTTCTTGGCACTAGCCGCTGACGCTATGGCGAAAGCATGCACACCATTCTAATGGCTGACGCCTCATACGTTCCATGTTTATACTAGGATCAAAATCTCGTGATCGAGGATAGTCAGCTCTCCGGAAGACCACGAACCAAAACGCGGACAACTGGAACGATGCAATCGACCAATCGTCGAGCATGGCGGTCGTATATAGCATCACTGTCGAGACACTGAGCTCACCAGGTGTAACGCGGTCATGTATCCCGCCGGAGGACAGCGTCGCAGCAGCAGCAGCGGAGCTAGCGCACGATTGCACGAGACATGAAGCAGCTAGGAGATCGGGTCGCCTTCACGACCACGCACACACGACCTAGCAGATGAGAAGAGAACAGAAGAGCAGAGGTCTGGGGCTGGGACAGGGAAGGCAGAAGGCTTACTCGTCCTCGTCGCCGGCACTGAGAGAAGACTCGCTGTCGTCGCCGCTTCCGTGTCCTCCACCGCACCCACCGGGATCTGCGCAACCAATCAAGCACGGGCGAGACTTTTTAGAGCCCATGGCATCGAACGCGATGCGCGTGTGCATCGAGAGATAGAGATGCCAGCGCCGTTCATCTCACCGCAGTAGCGCGTCTCCCGCGGCGGCGCCCTCGCCTGACGCGCAGCGAGGTTTTCGTCCGACGACCCATGCGAGGCCCCACCTCCGCCGCGGCGGGCCGCGACGTGGCCGTCGTCGGAGGTAGGCGGCGGGCGTTGGCGCTTCTGGGCGGCCATTCCGTCCTCTGGCGGTCCGGCCTGGGGGTTCTCGCCCGCGCGGCGGGCGTTGGGGGGAGCGGGTGGTGGTTTCGTGGAGAGGGCCAAGAGAGGTGGGTGGCGGCACCGGCAGGGAGAGGAAGGAGCGAAGGGTCTCTCTCAGGCCTGACGGGATTAGACGATCGCGCGAGAGATGAGCAGACAACGAAGAAGCGGGCGGCGCACTCTGAAGAATGGCAACACCTGATTACGAATTCTTCCAGAGTTCAATGTCACGGCCTTAGCTAGACAAGGATTTGTGCAGGTGTTGAAAAAAAATGCAAGTAGTGTGCGTCGCCCGGACATTTTTGCTAGCAGGTTTTTCTTGGGAATTTTGTTGCCAAGTCTTGAAAGTCTTAGAGAGTAGAGACCAATTACTAGAGGATTTGATTTTTTTTTCTTTTTGGGGGAAAGAGAGGATTCAAGATAGTGTTGCTTTGTCTAACCCCGCGTTTGGATGCCCGCTCGTCTCCATGTTCTTACACAGCGTGGGTCTTAAAGCACATGTGGGACATGCCCGGGATGTCGCCCACGACGTGTTCGGCGAAATGCCCCCAAGGTATGAAGCCAAATCGGTCCCCAACTCTCGTTCTGAACAAGATCGAAGTGTGCATCATCGAGCCACCACTCGCGGTGTACAATTTGGATGAGGAGGAGGAGAATGGTGGAGAGGCATTGGAAGAGGTCGAGCAAGCCATGTATGATGAGGCGAAAACAAAGAAGAGGGGGGCCATGAACTACACCAAGATCGATGCCACTTGCTTGGTTCGTGCATGGTCAGAAGTGTTTCTCGACGCGGTCCATGGCACGGACCAGTCGGGGAAGCGTTATTGGATTAAGATTGAAGACAAATTCTTCCAACTCATGCCTCGCGTTGCACACCCGATGACCCGCTCCCATCGATCACTACAAGGCCGGTGGGATGTGATCAATGCTACTTGTAGCCGATGGAGTGCATGCCTTGAGCAAGTCCGGGTGAAACCTCCAAGCAGTGTGAACATTGATGAATATGTGAGTGAATCTTATTTACATTTTTTCGAATGTGGTGGAACATATGTGAGTGAATCTAACCTATATTATGTGTGTTCGTAGGAAGGACTTGCAATGGAGAGGTACAAGATGATGACGAGCTCCAAAGGAAATCTATGTGTGCTCTATCGTTGTTGGAAGTTGCTCGAGCATATGAAGAAGTAGAAATTGAGGACCCAAGAAACAAAACCCAAGCATGGGGAATTGCTTGTATTGGATGATAGTGACGATGAGGAAGGAAGAAACAAAGGGAGGTTGGATGGAAACAAGAAGACAAAAGAGTGAATGAAGGTTGAGAAAGAAGCAACCAACTTAACATCCAAGATTGATGAGATGGTGAAGTCCAAGAAATCAATGGAGATGAAGACCTTGGATGCAAAGAGGATCATGAAGAAGAAGAAGAAGAAGAAGAAGAAGAAGAAGAAGAAGAAGAAGAAGAAGAAGAAGAAGAAGAAGAATGAGATGAAGCAAACAAGATGAAATGTAATTCGTGTCTTGGAGGAAAGAAAGATTGCGCTCGAGTAGAGGAAGGCCAATACCGACCTCCTTGCCAAGGAGAATCGTATAATGATCATTGTAGTTTGA
The DNA here is from genome assembly GCA_026929855.1 of Poa annua. NCBI lineage: Eukaryota > Viridiplantae > Streptophyta > Magnoliopsida > Poales > Poaceae > Poa > Poa annua. The sequence continues at coordinate 114,510,221 of CM049428.1, read as the reverse complement.
TCCATCATCGTTGTACGATCTTTTTTTTGGTGTCAAAAAAGAATTGGATCTAAACTCCATGGATGCTTGCACATGGGATTGTGGGGAAATGAGGAGGCTCGAGATCATCACAAGAAGAAGGTCGGTCATGGCGGAGGCTGGCACTTCGGCTTCGGCGAGTAGAGGTGCGTCCACTCCGGCTCTAGCGGGTGCTGCATGTACTTTGCGTCCTTTTTTGGGTGGAGTTGATGCGAACCGTTGTTCTGCTATTTCATCGAACACCTGTGTCATGTATTCCCCGCAAAATATTCTTTTTTTAACACGCTCGCAAAACATTCGGTTTTGCGGTTTTCCGTGCCTTGTACTCACGGTTTTTTAAAAAAAATTGAAAGCCCAGTGTTAGTCTTCGGGGTGAGTCTATTTGTTAGCTAGCTGTTTTCTAATTCGTACACAGACACATTTTTTGACCAACCAAAGGTTGCCACGTGGCCACGGTGTGCTGGCTTACGAATTTATACCAACTATCAAGGAATTCCTAAAGTTTTGGGTGGAATGGGAATTGCTATTCTTTCTACTTCTCGAGGGATAATGACGGATCGAGAGGCTAGACTAAGCAGAATTGGAGAAGTCTTATGTTATATATGGTAATCGCCGTGCCTATAGTGCCCGAATTCTATCTCGACCTTCCTATGAATTCTATCTCGACTTTCCTATTTAGAAAATAAAAATGGAAAAATAGGAGAAAAAAAATGACAGAAAAAAAGGGAGAGAAAAAAAAAACCCGAGAGAAGCAAAAGTCAGACGCAATTTGTTGCTATTTTTTTTCAAATCCAAAAATTGTTCACATAAAAAATAATCAAAATCAAAAATTGTTCACATAAAAAATGTTCACATTTGACTTGCAAAAAAATGTTCATATACAAATTGTTCAAATTCAAAAATTGTTCACATAAAAAATAATCAAATTTGAAAACTGTTCACATAAAAAAGTTCATATTTTAAAAATGTTCACATTTCCCGTTAAAAAAAATGTTCACATTTGACAAATTTGTTCACTTTAAATGTTCTAGCACTCGATCGGACGGACCGCACGAATTTTAAAGAAGATGGACGGCTAAAAATGTGACTGTGCACCAAAACTAAAACAGTTTGATGGTAAACAGCAAAATCCTAGTCTTCGTGTAGTCGCACCCAGGCCTTCCACAATCAGCCTTAATTCGTGATGATGGGCCAAACGCAATTCATTATCGTGCCATGCCGGGTCAAAAATCCGTTCCCTGGGCTGGCCCGCCAATTACCCTCCGGCCCATATGGCCAGCTCTAAGAGTAACCGCAATCCGCAACGGAGGATTTTTGTTTTTTCGCAACTGTGAGTCTGAGAAAGAAGAACAGACAAACGCTCCAGCAGCGCGCCCGCCGAGGCGCTTCTCCCAAACCCCCAAATTTGCCCCGCCTACTCGACTCTCAGCCATTTCACCTCATCCCATCCCATCCCATCCAGCCGACCTCCGTCGTAGCAGCAGGTACTGCGTATGGCGAGCCCCATTGGCGGCAGCGGGAGCGGTGGCGGCCGTCGTCTCCGGGAGGAGAGGCCAGCGGTGGGCACCGTGGAGCAGGCGGAGAAGCGCGCGGCGGTCAAGAGGGCTAGGGTTTCGGCCGGTGCTTCGCGCTCGGGTGGTATGCGTCGTGACGCCCGTGTGCTTGCTTTCCCCTAGGTTCCAGAATGATTGGAGTGTTGTCGTGATTGGTGTGTAAATACGGGATCTGTTTGGGATTTTGTTTAGATCCCCAGATCCTGTAACATGGTTGAACGAGACGTGTGTGTGTGATGTGTTCATAAAGTGGATTAATAGCTTATATGTAAGCTCAATATTGCAGTAGGTAGGTACTAGTAGAGATGCTTACCAATGTTATGATGGAGTATTGGGGGTGGCTGAGCGCCTGAGCCTATTGCTGATTGTGAGACATGCCTCTTACTACTCCTTCGTTAAGATTATGAATAGAGCTATGTTAAGAAATAAATAATCCAAACCTGCAAGGTTTGGAGGCAAGTTTGAGTTAGTTTTCAATGTCGAAGCCTTGAAGGCACATGCTGTTATTTCTAGGTATCTCTGTCACTTTAGAAATAGAGTCCGGATTGTTCTAGAATAGCCTGTGTGGGCATATATAGTTATATACGCATCAGGTTGTGACTTGAGTGTGAGAGAGGAAGTAAAGGGGAAAAAAAAGGGGAAAAGAAAGGCACATGCGGTGCCTTCGGCAACAAATTGTGATTGTTCTTCTTCGCGGTATTTTTCACGCGATTGATCCTTGGGGTTAAAGCCAACAAGCTAGTGATAGCGACTTCAGAGGTTGAAGGGCCTTGATACAACGTTTGTTTTTACGATAGCTATTTTGCTCGTGGTCATTTCATTTATTTTATTCCATTCTAGATTGCAACATGTAATCAGGTTAACAAAGTCACTTCATTGTTATAAAACTAAAAAAGTGATTGTAAACCATGCGGTGCAGTTAGTGATTCACTTATTGCATGTTGAATTGTTTTTATTTTCATGTTGAACTGTTGATCCCTGCTGGAAGCAGAATTATGCTTCCTAGCACACAGCTGACCTATCCTAATGCACGTGTATCATTTAAGCATCACCATTAGCTTCTGATGGTGCTTGAATCTCAAGCGTTTCAAGGACAATATATCAATTGGCATCGAGAAGACGGCAATATAATTATAATTCTCTTTGTGATAATTTTGCTGAATGAGATAGCAGATTGGATAAATTGACAGGTTGCATTCACTTTTTTTGCTATTGTTATAGAAAATTCTCGCATAATCCATGACCAGCAATGTTTATCACAAATAGTAGTTGACGATTAAGTGTTAGATATACTAATCTTCTGTAAATTTTGTTAGTTGTGTCAAGCTAATGTTCTGAGACTGTGTATGCTGCATGAGTGGTAAGGTGTTTCTTGTATCTTCTCAGATAAAAACACATTATTTTATGAGGTGAGTGACTAGAAAAAGTGGCAGTCACTTTTGGTAAACAGGCAGTTAACTGCCATTTGTCAGATGTGGGATAGCGATAGTGTATTAATAGCTATCATGGTATGGCATCATTTATTCAATAAGTAACAAATTTGTTGTGATTCACTTGTATGAGGATGAGATCTGTATAGAGTTGCTTAGAGTGATGGCATGTAGACATAATTGGAAGGAGAGATGGCATATTATGATATACTAAATGTATAAACACATTGTGTCTTTGCCCTTTAGGTTGGTCAGCCCATGTCTGTTTAGCCCATATTACGAGAAGTATAATAGTATATAGAAGCAGAAGATGGCTATGCCTTGTCAAGCATAGTTGGGTAAAAATGTGAATAACCAAATATCGCCCTGTTAGTTCCATGCAGATAAAACAAGGATTGAGTTAATGCTTTTTTGTATAAGTCTGCCCTTATTGATAGTGCATACAGCTAGCACCACTGCACGTAAGCAATTAATAGGGCATTTAATGAAAATATTCTGGAAAAAACAAAAATGATAATTATGTGTGAAGAAAACCAATTCTTGACTTGTATTAGGCTTATGTCTGCATATAACATGCTAGCACTGCTTGTCTAGGTTCGACGAATAAATTCACGACCTTTTGGGTATTACTCCCTCCGTTCTGAATTAATTGACTCAGATTTAGTTCAACTGAGGGAGTAGCTGTGAGTTAATTTGCGATCTTAAAAGAGGAAGCTGTGGTGTCTGCCATTATTTTGCTGGTCTGCCAAAGGCTAGAAAAAGGTTACAACCTTTATTTCTAAATATACATGGAAAGGAAAGAAATCTACAGAAACACGTATCTAGCATTTAAGTATTACCAAATCATTCTCAATTCTAGTACAATACAAATACGGTTGGAGAATCATTATCGTTGTGCCTTCTCTAGCGGTGTAGCCATTCCTTCACCTGATATCTTTTTTTGCACATGAAATGGTTTCTGTGATAAACTCAGAATCTTTGCATTCTTCACCTTTAAATCAGTCTATTTATATGCAGAATCAAAAGAATATAGTTTATTGCTGGTAACTTCTAGTGTGTGCTTTAATAGAAACAAGATTTACTTAAGCAGAGTAATCTTCAGATAGTATTTTCGTTCATGCTGCACCATAAGTTGCACCATAAGTTGGTTGAACTACAATAAGTAATCTCACGAGGTATACTTGTAAGATGAATGGTATAATATTAACTATTGGTGTAGCATGGGTTTGTCACTACTCTACCCTACCTGTAAATTGCACAGTTGAAGTGATCATAAGAGGCATTTTATTTTGCATCACACATATAGTATCATAATTATAAGATGTGAATTTTGTTAAATCTTTTCTGGCACATAACAAGGACATAAGATATAAGATGTCGTTTTAATCTCTTAGATTAAATTCTTCCAGTAGGCATAAATCCACTGGAACAATGAATTTTGCTTTCAATTCCACATTTAACCATCCTTTTTGTTGTCCTGCAGTGCCTGATGACCGGGATAATAATGATGTTTCTTTTTACTTGATGAACCTAAGGTAGCAGGTATTTACACCTTTTGGGTATTTATTATATTATTTGCATGATTCACTGTATCTGCAGTACTGTTGAGGTGTACCAGGTTGACCTTTTGATATGTCGGTTCTGCATTGGGAAAGTATTAATGAACGTTTAATTCTAATGAATATTGTAGCTACTAGTAAATGTTGTTTTTATCACTGAAAAACATCCATTCTTGATTTTTTAGTGAAGAACATCCATAGGTTCTCTGTTCATTTCAATGTTGGTTCCAATGTTTCACAACGGCTCAAGTCATTAGATTTATCCCTTCTGTTCCTGGTATTTTTCACAAGGGCTCAAGTGATTAGAGTTAGTGAAGAACATCCATAGGTTCTATGTTGTTTTTTTGTGAAGAACATCCATAGATTCTCTGTTAATTTCAATGTTGGTTCCGATGTTTCTCAAGGGCTCAAGTGAATATTGTGGAAATGTTTTTTGGCACATTACAGCCTGTGATCGAAGACCAGGGCCTTCTTATGTAGTGTTTCCAGTGTAACAGTGATAACGTTGTCAGTATGGTGCACCTAAAACCTGATATAAAAAATGTTCTAAGTTCTATAAAGGTACCGTTTCACTGGCATACTGGCAGTAGATGACCGAGAGCTTTCACACTGAAGAAGAAACTACATTGGCTAGTTTTGGACCTCAAACACTAGGCTGCCTGGTGCTTACCAGTACCAGAGCAGAGACTACTTACCAGTATGATCATTGTCCTTTTTTCGTGAAGGAAGAACATTGATCATTGTCCGTCTTCTTCAGGTTGAGCAACTTCAGGAGGGGCAAAGTTTTTCGGGTAACTAGTACGGTATTTTGTCCATCATCACCTATTAATGACCTATTACTCTATGACTTGCATGGATGATTCTCTTGCACAGTATTATTGCTGCTAACATGGTCTTTTCTAAGTACATAACTGCAAAATGCTCGCTTTACTGCAATATGTATGATATATCTGATCTCCACACTGCCACATGTTCAAATTTTCCAACCATATACATACTGTCCTTTCGCACAAATTGCATGTCACCTTTTTCTTCAATGTTCTTGGGTTCTTTTGTAAGGGCCAGGAATGACCAATTGACCATCACCTACAAAAAAGGCTAGTATGTATCTTGTTCTGCAGAAGCATTGCATTGTAGGTGTCTGAAGAGCACTATGAACACCGAAGTCAGTGACTTGGATGTCGTACACTGAATGAAGCCTATTGATCGTAAGCTGGTACTCGAGCTTCCTGCAGGCCGCCTCCTCAGATGGACTAGGCTTGATGTCTGCTCCCTGGATAACATGAAACTGCAGTCTGCGGTGCAGGCACCTACAAATCCTTGTTCTGAAGTTTCAGCTTCTCTTTCTCCCAGTCCATTTCTGGGAATGAAGTGTTGAGCAACTAGAAGCAATGACTTAGTCAAAATATTCATGTTAGACTGGTCAAATTCTTCAACTAGAAGCACTGTGAGTCAGCTCGCATAACACGTCCGAATCTGCTGTCTAAATACTGTCAGGCAACGGTTGAGACGTGGTCTTGCTCTTAGCTTAGGATAGGCTTTTACTTGTGTTGGTTGTGGTGTGTGTCGGACTAGCCGGTATGGAGTTGTGTGTTGACAGTGTTGTGCACAACGAACTGGCATATTTTTGTACTCAAACCTCTGCCTTCTATAAAATTACGGTACGCATTTGCGTACTCTCTAAAAAAATAAATACTGCAAAGTTTTCCTTGGGCAGGGAGATAGACGATGGTGCCGCGGTCCTGCAAGCGAATCCACTCGATCATTGAGCTCATCAATAGCGTAAGGCCACATTCACACGAGTCCTAATGCCTGTGGATTTCTTGTATGGCCATGGCTGCAAGAACTGATGTCTTTCTCAATTTTTTTAGATAAAGAGATGTCTTTCTCATGCAAGGCCATGGAATAGATGTTTGTATCAATTCTCTACGAAAGTGAGGAAGCCCAATACTTATTACCTGCATAAAAAAATACAAAACTTAATGTTATTTAGTTATTAGTTGAAGTATCTGGTGAAAACCTGAATCAATTATTTTCTTTCCGTCAGATTGACAACAAACTGCACAGGTCAAAAGTGGTAACGTCTCAGCCAAACATATTTTTTACTGACAGCCCCTCTCAACGAAAAAATACCAGTATAAAAAAAATGCATACACATGATTCCTTTGACTCATCGTCTTCAGTCTGATGCCCTGATGGAGAGAGAATACCGACGTTGAGGCTGCGGCTCTTCAACCATGCCACGGCGAGCCTGTGGCTTGGCTCCATGCAGGTTTGACACGCAGGACCGGTGTTTCCCCACGTGGCAATTGCGGCGCTTTCCCCAGTAGCCATGGCGACGCCTGCGCGCGACGGCGATCTGGGATTTGTGGCATTTCCCCCACGTGACGGATACCCGATGGCAGCAGTGCTTGCCGGTGCTGCCTCTCTGAAGCTTTGGTTCATCGTTGCTTCCCTGAGGAATGTGTCATTCTTCTTCTTCGTATCTTATCTGAAGAAAATGGGGCTGCTTGCCTGAAGCCTTGCTTCGTGTATAATCTTTTGACCGTGGATGTAATCAGCAAATGTTGTACCAAAATTTGCTAGTGGCACATGCATGCACATAGCTAGCTAGCTGGAGAAATCTTTCTATTATCTAGATTTGTTGGACAATTCACCCATGTTATCATTGCAGATTTGCGTTTATTAAATTGTAGTGTGCTGAGCTTTGGAAAGATGATCTTTTGTTAACTTCTGGTTTTATCTTTGATCTGTGATGTGTCAAAGCTCTTGATGATCTCCTGTAGAATACCGCATGGCAAAGGACGGCCGTCCAGTGGCTTTTTTTAGCCCGAGCTACTGTAGAAATATAATTTGTAGATATGAGATATTATCCTGCTGGTCGCGATTCGCGGATCAGGGAGGCGGCGCCAATCCTCGACCGCGGTGTTGCGTGGTGGCGGTGGCCAGGAGGTGTTGCACTGTGTGCGTGGCAAAAGCCGTCGTAGGGCTGCGTGACGGCGGCGGCCTTGAGGCGTTGGCGGCGCGGCGGCGGACTGCTGCTGTTCTTGCGCGCGGTGACGACTACCGACTTACAACGCTGCCCGCAACTCATGGGTGCAGGGGTGGCGGCCCCGGGTATGGTGGTGGCTCCTCATGCCGGAGGTGGTCGGCTGGTTCCGTTGGTGTGGGGGATCTCGGGATCCCACATCCTGTTCCGGTGGCGGCTTCGCAAGGGCGTGGGTTTGATCCTACCAAGGTGCGGATGGGGATGGCTTCGGCGGTCCCGGTCCTTCGCGGCGGATCTTGGGAGGTTCTGGTGGTCGGCTGGCGAAAGCCGATCTCAGAATTGGAGTCGATGACGGCAGCGCCCATGGGCGTCGTTACCTTCCTAAAGGCGTCGCCGATGCGACTTCGAGCCTCTCGGATGCTCCGGGGGAAACCCTATATCAAGGTATCCCGGATCGAACGATGACGGTGCTATCAGTGTCGTTCTTCCTCTTTGGGGAATCGTTTTGAAGTACACCCTGGTGAGAGGGGTCTGTTGGCGGTGTGGTACTTCATCTTCGTTGAAGACGACGAGTCTTGGCGGCGTGGAGCCGTAGAGTCACGACGATTGACGCGGTTTGATGGACGCGTGCAGTAAGGTGGTGCTGGGTGGCGCCATGGCGGCGTCGACGACATGCCTCACAAGGTTTCTACATTGATCTTTTCAGAAGATGATTGGGGGATGTCGGAAGCAGCGGCTTCCCAGTGTGCACATCGGTGTATACTGCAGGCCAGTTGAATCGGTTATGTGTCCCCAGTTCGCCAGCGGGCGACTTGGTGGAAGCAGCCGAATTCGATGTTGCGCCTTGATGGATTAGGTTAGGGTATGCGGCTTTGATTATGATCACCCCCTTCATCATGTTTGTGGGTATGACATTGTTCGTGAGGCAGGTGACTTCTGGCCGACTGGCCAATCCTTGTAACTCTTTGTAAGCCTTTGTGGTTCCGTGGGAATAAGTGTGAATGGTTGTGTGAAGTGATGCAGAGGGCCGAGGAATCGCACCCTCCTTTTCTAAAAAAATGAGATGTTATCACAAGTGTGTAAATTTATAACTAATTTTTTTACCCTGTGCAAAAAGGGCAAATGGATAGTTTTGGAAGGTACATATGTCATTTTTTTTAAAGTTGTCCAGATTTTTTTTGCGTAATCTAGAATAATACAAATTTTAGATTGTAAGCTTGCAACACTTGTAGATCTCGACATTGTATTTTTTTTACGAATTCTTTGGAATTCAAAATTCCCGATTTGAATTGTGAAAAGAACGAGCTATGTGTTAGCTCGGGCTAGAAAAAAGAAAACACTTTCCGAGAAGTGTAAGCTCAACTTTGTATATGCCATGCGTGGTTGAAACTTAAATGGACCTGGTTCAGAAATTGTGGGTCGATTGATTGACGGTGGAGGTTTGTCAACGGTCAAGTCTGCATAGCACTCCACCGGTAGCGGACACTATTTTCTTGAAATATCTATATCTATACCTAATAATAAAAGCAGAAAGGTTTCTGGCAAATTTTTTGTCGACCCTTTTTTGGAAGGTTTTGCCCCTATCAGTTTGAGGTATTTACACACCACTGCCATCGGGAAGTCAGAAAACGTTTCGTGAAAAGTTTTCTACTGCCCCGCGTGGCTTCTCTCTCACCCTGCGCCACCCACGCTGCCATGGCACTCCCCGAGCTCACCCTCCCGACCTGGGCGTCGCGCGACCTCCACACCGCAGATGAACACTGTCCATAAACACCTGCTGCTGCGTCCCCTCACCGCTGCAGGTGCAGGAAGATTCGACCACTCCCGCCGCGAACCCCTTCTCCAACACCCTCCTAACCGAACCCAATTCCTCCATCGCGAGCTAGATCCAGGACGTTCCCAAGAACGGGTCAGCTCCCAGGCTCCCGCACGGTCCTCTCCCTCTGTTCTCTGTTCTCCTACTCTGCTGTCTGCGGGGAGATGGCATCCAGGCGCCAACGCCTCCGCCTCGCCTTCCTCATCCTCATCCTTGAAAGAACCGAGCTGGGTCGCAGGGAATCGAGCGAATCATCTTCATCTTCTTCACCTCCGGCCGAACTTCGTTGCCGTCGTCCTGGTGACTCGCCGAATCAGCTGAGAATCCTTCCGTGACCATGATGAGATCCCGCACATGTCGCGGAACTCCTCTGATTTGTCGGTTGTCTGTTTCGTCGCCTCCTTGTAGGCCATCGCCGTCCGCCGCTGCAGCTAACTGTTCGTGTGAGGGATGAGTGGGGCACAGTGGAGCTCGTGGCTGGGTTCAGGGTGGTCGCCGGAAGCAGAACGCCGCCAGCAGCCTGGCGTCATGGTTGGACCTCGAGCATCGTCGACTGACAGCAAGCGAGGCAGCCAACAGTCCAAGCGAGCATCGTTATCCAACAGTCAATATTCACCAGGGTGCATGCAGTTTATGTTAAAGACCGTTAGAACCGAAGATGAGGATTTACTTCACCGGGCAAGTAATAATTAGAGGCCCTTATGTGCGCCTGCCGATGTAGTCCAGCTGAACAACAAAACGATTGCAACACAAGCCCAATGAAGAATAGTTGATTTTTGTTTGATTGCAACTAGCGGCGGAGGCAGGAAAAAAATCAAGGTGGGCTAGGGCTGAAAAATAAAATGGGTCAAATTTTAATTGGGCCTAATCTGCTTCATATCTGGGAGGTCTATTTTTACCAAAATTCTGGGTGGGCAACCCTCTGTGTCCGCCAATGATTGCAACCCAAGCCGAATGAATAATAGTTGATTTTTGTTTGGTCTGTATTTCGATCGATGTCTTGGAATAACAGTAACCCAAAACAGACTATGCTAGAAATTTCAGTGTTTATTCACATTTAGCCATGTCTCTTAGGATGGTTTGGCTTGACCAGATTAGACCGGCTCAAACGGTTAGACAAAACGGGAGAGAAGGTTAAGAAACTATTATATATATTTTCTATGTTTAATAACTAATTCGTTGGAGATTCAAACCTTAGACATAATTTTTTTACATCAACACGACAGGCACCGGAGATCGCCTTCCAGCTCGCGTGTTTGCCTTTTCCCTCCTAAAGCATCATCATCTCTCATGGTACATGAGGTTTATATCATAGATTTTTGTAAATATTTTAAAAGTTGTCGAAGTGATGACAAGAATATATGGTAACTTTTGAAAGCGAAGACAAATATGATAGATAAAGAGAAAATTAATGGAAGTGAATAAGGGAGGAGCAAAAACATGTCATTTTGTGTTCTCGTCAGAAGATGTTTAAGAAAACACACGACAAAAAATCAACACACATCAATGTCGATTTAATTTTATTGAAATTCGCCAACATATATTCAGGTGTCACCAGTGTCGTAGGTTCTCTCCCTTTGTAACGCACGGGCATTTTTACTAGTTACACTAAAAACGGTGTATTTTAGTCTAAGTATTGTCACATTCCAACAAATAGTGCTAAATTGTTCTTTAAAAGATTATTAGATAGCTAGTGTAATCTAAATCTAAATAGGTCAGGCCTTGTTTACCATGAGCGTTTTATTGGGAATGGGAAGAGTGCGGATGAGAGGGGATTGGGTCATCCAATCGTCACAAATAGTCTTCCCCTAAAATACACTAGTATGTCAGTTTTTGGTTTGAACAAAATGTGGTGGTTGGTTAGTAATATTTGGAGATTATCCCCTTTGAACCCAATAAATACCTCACAGGTAAACAGATCAGTGGCGATTTTTCGGAATTCAGAATATTCTCCTCCAAACCCCAAAAATATCTATGAGGTAAACAAGGGCTTAAAGTGTTTTGCCTTTTTGAGAGCACTCCAAAAAAAGTAAATCGCGGCTCAGTAGGCGTTAGTTCAGACAGCTTCTCAACTGCTCCTCCGTCTACGTCGTCGTACTCGGAAATCGGAACCAAAAAAATACGGCGAGACCGGCAGGCTCCAAACCGCGTTCACGCTTTACCACCCGGTTACGCGGCAGCAGGTGGCGGGGAGACCAAGTGGGCGCGTACGACTTGGACCCGGTAGCCCGCTACGTCTCGTCTCATCTTGTCCTCATCCCCACGGTCCCACTCCGCGCCGCGCGCTCCGCCGTCGACAACAGCACGCCACTATCCTCCCGAAAAGAAAAAGGCCGACAGACGGACGGATCGATACGTGCCGGCGTCGCCGGGCAATCCCGTCCACGCCTCCACCTGGCGCCGCGCCGTTCGCGTGCGCTGGGTGGGGACCACGCACACCGCCGACGACCGATTCGGAGCGGCGGCACGTACGAGTAGAAGACGGCATCCGGTCCCTGTCCATTCTTTCTTTCTCTACTCGGCGCGTCGCCGTCGTTGGCTTTTCTACCGCCGCTGCCTACATCCAGTGTACGCATATTCTTTCCACGGCGTCGACGTGGGGTGCGTTGATTTGATTAGGGGAGCAAATGCTCCGTGACGATTTAATCAGCCGTCACCTCCGAACGAACCTGGTGCGTCCGTCGGCCGGCCCGCCGGTCAGAGTCCAGCTCCACCGCTGCGCTATGAATTCCTTCATCGCGCAATAATTGCGTCTCCAAAGTGGGGCGCATCCATTCCTGCCTGCAGGTGCACCTCCACCGAACTGGTTAGTACCGCTGGTCTATACTCCGCTCTACTATGAGACGTTTTAGCAAGTTTTTACATTCATTTATACACATTTATGCAAAGATATTTTATGATTTTATATCATACTAAATAATACTTATGTGTTACATCGAAGAACGGAGGGAGTAATTATTCCTTTACACACGCCCATGTCGTCGCCCCCTCCTCATGGCTCCGCTCGGCGGGGATGGTATCACGCTCGGCGTCAACCGTCACAACTCACAACACGCCACCCCCCTGAAGCTTGAGAGAATGTCGAAGAGAGACAGTTAATCGGCAGTACGACTACCTTTGATGCAAGATAGAGACGACAAAACACGCACGCCGAGCAAAAGGAGCTTTGAATTTTGGCCTACTTTACATTATATTTATTCACATAATGTGAAATTAATGTGAAATTGTAAAAAGAAATGCTACGAGGAGGAGCCACGAGTGGGGACAGAGGCCATCCCCATAGGTACCATAGCAGCCATTTTTCTACTCTCCATATAACAAACGACCAATTTACAAGATACATACAAAAATATCGTCCGTCCTGATGCTCACCCTCGTGTCACTGCTTCCACATCAACAAGTATCGGGTGTTGAGTTGTATTTAGAGAAACAAATAACCCAACTCAAAATATGATTAGTTGGATCTATGCCATTATAATTTGCATGACTTGGAGGGATGCCATTACGAAATTAAAAACTGGATCATGGCACTCCAACTTTTGATTACCTCTACATATGCACTTTTCCATAAGGTCATATATTGTTCGTTACATACTAAGAACATTCTTGTATACATATAATTTTAGTCATTACTCGTTTAAGTGAAGAAAATGGCATAGGAGAGGTATGCGAAAAGTTGAGCGGCGTATAATCAACTTTTGGTTTTGTAACGACATTTCTCCAAGTCATGAGAATTACAGTGATATAGTCTGCTTAACCCAAAAAAATATAGCGTGAGTAGTCTAGAAGAGGGAAGGTCTGGACGGATCTCGATGGCATGTGTTTATTTAGAATGTGATGTTCGGTGATGTTACGACCAAGGGATTGATGAGTTGTTCAAGTATACTGTTTGCGTACAAGAACATCTTACATCGACTGCATGTGTGTGTGTGGGGGGGGGGGGGGTGGGGGTGGGGGGGAGAGGTAGCATAAAGAGGTCCAATCCGGTGACAAACAAGAGCACGTAGAGGCAGGGGATGACCTAGAAAAATTAAGGAGTGGGGGCAATTCAAATAACTAGGGGCTTTCTTTGTATAAATTTGCAAAATCAAAAGAATTATCTGTAAAATATGAATAAATACGATAGGAATTTAAAATGTTGAGTGGGGGCATATGCCCCGACTGAGCTACACTTGGGTCGGGGGGTGGCGGGGTGGGGGCCAGGGGGTGGGATTGAGCAGTAGGAGAGGTCAGGAAGTTATGAGCGAGGGCAGTCGTAAGGTTGGGATGTGTATAAGAACCAACCGAACTTACAGTGACAATTTGTTGTATTATGTGATTTGAGGGTAAGGTTTCTCCGATCTTTTGATTAGACGATAGCTAACGATTTGGGTGGAGGTCGATATTGACGATCCGACTACAAACGTGCGAAGACGTTGCGCCAATGCAATCGCTACACCAACTTACTGAAGCTATTGATCTCGTCGGAGATAGATCTGTAGCGGACTTTTCTTTTGATTTCTTTTTTTATTGTCTTTCGACTATGTGCATCCGTAATAGTTTTGGTTATTGCATTGTTGCAGAGACTGTGTGTAATTTGTCTCCTCGCGATATTAATATATTTCCCTTTGTCTAAACAAAAAAATGATTTGATGGCAAGGTAAAACAGTTAAAAGTTATTTAGTTGTTATTATAGGGGGCTATTATTATAGGTATATATGCATAAATAGATTATCCGAATTGGTTTTTGATAAAATATGACTAGAATAATCTAGTATTTTATGAAATGATCCATATTTTGTGAGCTCTATCAGCAGTTGAGTCTCACACAAGTTCACAGCAGCACTGAACCAGAGTGGCCTGACAATCTGATCCGTCGGCAAAGGAGCGAGCTGGCAGCGACCCACCTAGTCCTACGGCCCAAGCCATAAACTGGACGGAAGCGGGCGGCTGGTACGAAGGTCCGGGTACGTCCAGCAATTCATGCGTCCGTGAAGAGAAAGCGGCAGGCGCAAGCGTGCGATGGACGCGGCGCGGGCGGCGGCATCACGCAATCCGCGGGCATCCGGCGCGTGCCTGCCGCGACTGCTGGTGGTGGTGGGGCCCACTGGTACTACTGACTGTCGGTCTAGGACAAGCCCAACCCCGAAATAAAAGAAAATAAAAAAAAATGCCGCCGCCCGGCGCGGCATGCACGGACAGACGCACGGTGGGCGCCTGCTCCACGGCACCGCGCAGCCGGCCGATGCCGACATCTGGGCAGCCCCACCACCACCACCGCGCTCTCGTCGCTCCGTTAACGCCGCCGCCTGCCTGCCAGGACAGTTTCCGGGTTGTTTTCGTCGTCGTCGTGCGTCTGACGCCCGCCATGCAGTTGCAGCGCAGCTCGAAAGTAGGTCCTCCGTCGTTTTCACCGGGGATCGCCGGATCGATCGGCCGCTGCTTTTGCGCCTGTCGTGGATATTCAACGAGGCGAGCGAGGTCGACTCGTCGATAAGAATGGTGCCGTTGCATAAAATATTAATCCGTAGATGATATCTGCATAAATTCGTTCTGCCAGGTTCCTGCTCCTTTTTCAGTCAGAAGAAGCATCCAGAAATTTTCAATTCGTTCGAGCGAACTCAGCATGTCATGCCGCCCGCCATGGAATGCGATCACTCATGCATCAAGTAGCAAGCGGTGCGGTGCCGGCGTCCGTCTCGCCGAAAGGCGCTCCACGAAATTCGGTCCGCTTTTCACAACAGCAACGACGCCCGCTTTTTTCCTCGCGGAGACCAATGGATGAAAAGCGACCGGCGGCGTCCACCAGGCACCGTATCTTGCGGCGGCACCGATCAATCGATCATCCAGCTTCCTTTCATTCCCCACACGACACGCCTCCTCCGTCCTCCCTCGCGCGGCGGGCGCGGTTAGCTAGAGTAAAGTTTGACGGATCCGTTACTGCAGGGCGGCGACGACAGCGTGGAGGCGGTGCCCCCACGTGTCTTTCTTTACGCGCCTGCCTGCTCCCGTGCGCCGCTTGATGCCGATGCTGTGCCTGACCCCAGCTCGGGACGCACGGATCGCGATGCGTCGTCGCCTTCCTTGCCGCCGCGCGCTCCACGCTCCTCAGCCCTCAGATGGGTCCACGCGAGCGGCGGCTTTGCTTCCTCCTCCCCCACCTGCTTCCAGGTTCGCTTTCGGCTCAGACTTGGGGGGAGGTTTTACACTCCGGCGCCCGCGTTTGGAGGATCTAGGGCATTCAGGTCCTGCGGTTGCCGAGGAGTTTCTTGGCCAAGCGTTTCAACCTCCACCACGCAAAGCTAACCTTTTCGTACGTCTCCAGCACCTAAACTACCAAGCTCAGACCTTACTATATTCCGACAATAGAATCAACGATAACACACCTTTAATACACTGTATGTGTATTTTCCAGCGTAACGGTAGCATCTTGTAAGTAAAGAAAACGTATTAAATGCCTCCCGAACTCATCTTTCAAAATGTTGCGGACATAACCAAGTGATCTGCCTTAGGTGCAAAATCTTGTGATAAGATTTTATTTGTGGTGCTATGTACATAAAACCAAATTGGTGATCATGATGGAATTCAAAAATACATTTCTCCACAACTGATTTTCTTATTGTTGCATAGAACACCATAGATGCCATTTCATTCCTTTTATAAATTATTTCGGGTGGAGGGCACTCAAGTATCTTCCTCCAAAATACGTCGAGGATTTAATTTTGAGAAAAATGCCAATTTAGTACATGAAGTTGCCACCGATGTGCGCTTTAGTCACAACGTTGCGAAACGTGAATTTTTGTACTAAATCGACGTTTTCCCTTTAATTTGTAATCCTACTATTGCTGGGTTTCCACAATTGAAGAAGTAAGTACATGTCCTCAAATCATTGGACCCATGCTAGATGTCACTTTTCTTCCGAGCAACTTAATCACGGATTTTTTTGGTACGTAAATACTTTTATCTGTTTGTCACCACCTTTAGTGCGGAGTTTTTTAAAATGTTTAACTTTTTTTAAAAAAACTTTCGTGCGGAGACAAAACTGCACTCACACTACTTGATCTACCAACTATGCGCCCCTTTTTCAGTGTTGTCGGTCAATCTTACAATTAAGAAAATAAGGTAATTATATTTTTCATGTTTTGTATATATGCATTTAAACATCATTAAGATAAAATGACCAACAACGATATTATCGAAAATCTTTGTGCATCTACTGTATCAGCAATATAGAATCTATGTGCCATAATTGACTTAGCACTCGGAAATTACGCTAGTGGACATCGGTAGTGTATAATCTAATTAACAACATGGTCCTTCAAAGAGGCGTGGCGTTCTCTCTTGTTAGTAGTTTAGAGTGTTTTTTCCAGATGTGGCTACTCCTGTTTTTTTAATCTTTTGTTTGGTTTTGAAAAGGATTCTCTTATCACTTCGTACTGATTCGCTCGTGGGTTACTTTATTTTATAAAACGGGCAAATGCCTATTTTGAGGTTAGTGCAATTTTTCATGTGAGCGCAAGAAGGTGAGAATAACCTGCAATTTCGAGAGTAGGATGACGCAAGGCACATAAACTAATAAAATACTTATCATGCAAAACCGTCCCATGGTACTGGCATACATTGTGTACATATGTTCTGGTGAGCCCCGACAATAACCTACAGCACTAGTACAATTTTAAGAGTAAGGCATACGCAATAACGCAAAGTAGAAGACACTATTCATCAACAAATCCGTCCAACCTTTCGTACACGTTGTGTAATTTGCAACTTTGTGGATGGGCTAGACCGAAAAGGTGGCCGCCTAACTTAATTGAATGCCGGCACGCAAAAGACGAGGGAGGCGGCGGCGAGGTTGGGTTCGGACAGTCAAAGCGCTCGCTCGCTGACTGCGCCGAGTTTTATTCCCTCCCGCCGCTCCCTCCACCGCTCGCTCCCCTTCTCCCCTACTCACTTGCCTTTTTTTAACCTGCCGCCCACCTATAAATGCACGCCCTCCTCCTCGCCTCCTTATCCTCGACGTCGTCACCCTCTCAACCTCCACCAAAAGAAAAGCTTCGCGCACGCACGCCACTTGTGCTGCACGCACCCATGGCGCCCCGAGCGGCGGAGAAGGCGGCCACCACCGGGCTTGCTCTCGGCGTAGGCGGCGGAGTCGGACCCGTCGCCGGCGGCCCGCACTTCAGGGGCGTCCGGAAGCGGCCGTGGGGCCGTTACGCGGCGGAGATCCGCGACCCGGCGAAGAAGAGCAGGGTGTGGCTCGGCACCTACGACACGGCGGAGGAGGCCGCGCGCGCCTACGACGCCGCCGCCCGCGACTTCCGCGGCGCCAAGGCCAAGACCAACTTCCCGTACCCTTCCTCGCCGCCGTCCCCCGTCGCCCTCGCTCTCGTGGGCGCTGGCGGTGGTGGTAGCCCGAGGAGCAGCAGCAGCACCGTGGACTCGAGCGGCGGCCAGGCACCCATGCAGGCCCTGCCCTTGCCGCCCGCCCTCGACCTGGACCTCTTCCACCGCGCGTCCGGCGGCATGCGCTTCCCGTTCACCAACGGGTATCCGGCCGCCGCCGCGCGCCACGCCGTGCCGTACTTCTTCTACGAGCAGGCTGCGGCCGCCGCCGCCGCTAACGCAGGGTACCTCCCCCGGCCGCTGAAGGTGGCGCAGCCGCTCACCGTAGCCCATAGCGGCGAATCCGACTCCTCGTCGGTGGTTGACCTGTCCCCGTCGCCTCCTCCCGCGGCAGAGCGAAAGGCGGTCGCGTTTGATCTGGATCTCAACGGGCCGCCGCCTGCGGAGAACTAGGCAAAATTTAGAGAGATGATCAAGATGACTGTAGTTTTTTCAGTTTTTTTCCTCCCTTTCGTTTCGATCGGTCCTCTTGTATTTTTTGTTTAGTTGTCTCGGACTCAAAGAGACAGAGGAGCGTTGTACATAGGCTTCTTTTTTTCGCCCAGAAGAGCAGCACAGATCTGATGAGATCTGCTTTCTGTGAACGGATCAATCCGGCGTGTAGGTAGTAGTTTATGTGTATGTAGAACTAAAATTATGGATGAATTGTTCAGAAAATCCCACTGTGCCTATATAAACTGCCATCTTTTGTTGGTTCATGTGCACGGTTCGGAAATATTTAAT
This sequence comes from Poa annua, assembly GCA_026929855.1. NCBI lineage: Eukaryota > Viridiplantae > Streptophyta > Magnoliopsida > Poales > Poaceae > Poa > Poa annua. The sequence continues at coordinate 114,491,751 of CM049428.1, read as the reverse complement.
GCCGCCGCTCCGTTTCTAGTCGTCAGATTTGCTGCTGCTGCCGCCGTCTGCGCGACATGATAATTAATGGCTCGGACAAATTACGCATCGATCCCATTCCGCCGTCGAGACTGACTCGACTGATCTGAGGTTGATTGTGAGTAGTAATTGCTTCCACTTAGCCGCCAGAGATGGAAGAAGCAGGAGTAACGTGAAATTTGCATGTAATAATTGCTGATCGCGCAGTGCGGCCAAGGAAGGAAGAAGGAAGCATTTTGAAACTCTTGGCACGGTGACAGCTTGCGAAAGAGACGGCTCAGATCTGGGCGAGGCCGGCGTGGGCACGGGAGACAAGTGTGGACGAGACGACGAGAGATGGCCGCACCCGCACCGTCGGTCGATCCGCGGCGGGCGCGGTGGAATCGCGACTGCTTTCCGTGGTTCCGCCGCTGTGGTGACCTTGAGAATAACGTGTGCGTGTGGACGACGTCAGAAGGACGCGTGGGGTGGCAGTGCGGTGCGGGCCTGGGCCGTGGGCTTGGACATCCCTATTGGTGAGGGCGGCCGCCGCGTGTTGGGGTGGTGGGCGCGGGAGGACCGGGCGTGGTCGCGGCCGACAGGTGTGGGGCCAGACGAGCGGAAGGGCGGGCATCGGGGGGCAGTGATTCGCGCGGCGGCAGCTTCTCCTCCCCGTGGGTCCCGCCGCGTGCCCCGTCTTCGGACGCTTGCCGCTTTCCTCCTCCTCCCGAATTCCACTGCTCAGTGGTTGCTATGTGTACACGACGCCAATATATTCTTGGTCACTCAGGTAATTCTCGATCGAGCTCCTTTTCTTGAAAATAAATTTCTGCTACAAGTTCTCTACAATTAAGCACATGCAGTAGCATGCTCCAAAGATCATCGGAAGGGAAAGGGTAAGCTCGGGATTTCGGACACAGAAAATAAAGAAGATGCGGGCGGAGGAAACGCAAGAGTGCATGTAACACGAGACGTAGACGGATGAGAGAGAAGGACAGTGTGGGGGTGGGGCATGGAGTGAGACGTGCGTGCACCGTCGGCGTTCATGAAACGGGTAGCCCAGCCTGTCATCTCGTACCAGGTGGACCAAGTCGCGGCGGATGGTGCGGCACGGCAGCTGAGCTGAGCGGACAGGACAAGGGCCGATCGTTGTCGTCGTACGCCCGTGCCTGCTGTGGGCTGTGGCCACGCCGCACTGCCTCCTGAACGTAAGGGCGAGACCCGTTTCCGTTTTTGATCATCTCTTACTCGGGAAACAAATTACCCTCAGAATTACTCCGTATGAAATTTGGCCATTACATAGAATTAAAAAATTCACAGGAGTGAAACAGCCTTTTGTTCCTGCAATCTGGCATTTCACCGTTCCATTGAGAATTCAAAGGATTTTGACACTCCCGCGGGAACAAATAGAAAGTTCATAATTAAATGGCAAAATCACATGACCACATATTTTCATACAATGAAATCCTAACCCTTATTGGGTCCTCCCTAACTTTAATTACAAAATCAGGTCATCGGAGCCCGTCGGACGACTCAACAATGCCTTTCTTGAATGCCGCCGTGTCGTGGCCTTCAATCGGGAGCTCCTCCCCACCTCCCTCACAGCATGTGCATCCCTGCGCTAGAGCAGCTGTTGGGGATATACCAAGTGGGGGTATCTCTGACGTGGATCAATCCGGCTAGTCTAGTGTGGCCCAAGGGTGGTAAGGCTGATGCCTGGCGGGCAGCCCAGATAGCTGACGTGAAAGAAAGTAGGCGGACGGTCCAAGGAAGGCGGGAGGCCGAAACCCATCAAGCCACCAAGACCAAGACGGAAGGCGGCAACTAAGCCGGCTAGGTCTAGAACTCTGTTTACTTGCCGGACAAGTACTTACCTTATATCCCGGGTTCTGGCCGCCTATATAAGCCGGCCACCGGGAAGCCTTTAGGGCACGCTCCAATAAACATTGTAATCTGTTCACGGCTATCGCCTTATAGTGAATTATAGCAGCACGTAGGGTCTCGCCACCGCTGCGAGATCTGAAGCTGGGTAACCTCACCGTGTTCAATCCTGACCTCGACAACACCAGCCTTCTTCCCCACATCCATCCATAGGCTAGATGACCCCCGTCTCCTATCAACTATGCCGATACTCCGACAGTTGGCGCCCACCGTGGGGCATAAGGTTTCTGGCATCACGTTCCAGGCGGAGCACTTGGCGGCGTGGGCAAGCAGATCGCCGTCGGCCACGTCACAAGATATGGCGGCCACAGCTACGTCAACTCAGATGAGTCCTGCCTCCCGTCGGACGACTACCTCATCGAGTGCGCAATTGTGTTGATCGGAGGGATCGACGTCTTCATCGGGTACACGGCAGAGGCGTACGGCCTACCGCGTTTCTACAACCTCACCCACCAACCCTTCGACCAAGCAGTCGACCGACAAGATGGATCTGAATCCGCTTTCTCTCAGGAGTCGACTGGATATGACTTCCACTTTCTCGGGGTTGTCGGACTGGGATCCGACTCCCAACCAGAAAACAACAATGCTGAATCAATTCTTCCTGCTCTTCAGAAGGATATAATTTCAGATGCCGGATCCAGATCTACCGTTCAAGTCAACATAGATTCTGATTCTGATGATGATGCTAGTCTCTTCGAAGAGAGAATCAAAAACCACTTTTCCAGTGATAATCTGGTTCCTTCAGAGAACACAACGGATACATACATGTGTGATAAGCTGGCTATGATGGTTGTCGTCAGCAAAGAGTCAACCCCAGTTGCTTCTGACCCGCAAGATAAGCCGGAGGAAGTTGCCGGCAACACCAACGTTGGTCAAATCATTGACGGTTCTGACAAGGTGCGCGCGAAGAAGAAACCTGGTCTCGAAAAAGGCGGCAACAACAAGCCCACGGATTTGCTCTCCGTCATCAAGGAAGTGGACGAAATCATGAACACTCCAGTGACTAAGGATATCCCACTCAACGAAGTGGAAGAGCTTAGGCTTAATATGCTTAAGCACTCTGACTTCCTACGCAGAAGAGAGGAACATGTTCAGAGTCTTGCGAAGAAGATCGAGAGGGAGCAAGAGAAGATGTCGGTAAAACCGAACAAGAAGCTCTTCGAAGAAAAAAGTTCATCAAAAAACCGCCGTGATAAAGAGCCGCCAATCTATGCGATCACAATAGCTCATGATCTAGGGTTCGACTGGCGCACATCACCGCAGCGTACGGACAGAAAGGGGGATGTAGTCTTCTGCACCCCCATCCTTAACGCTGATGCCACGCTTGACACCCTAGACGACAAGACTTACACATCGGAGGAAAAGGTGGCCAATGCAAGACACTTCATGAGCAAGGCCTTAGAGCAACAAGCTCGCGCTGACTCCTACGGCCATATGGCGGATGCCCGCGGGGGAGATCTAGAATCCAAGTCAGGAAAGTGCAAAGTCGCACCTGGTGCTGACCCTGAAGGCCTGTCCGGCTCCAGTAGCCATGGCGACAAAAGGAAAGCAACGCCACCTCCAAAAAAGACGCCACTGCCAAAACCAAGGCGGGATGAGAACTCGCGGACAGGAAGCAGAGGTGTCCTGCCATCTCTAGCCCAGCCAAGGCGTGGTGATGGCGGTAGCCGGAACAACGGCCAGCCGCCTAAAAAAGACGCCGGTAATGACCCTCCCAGGAGAGGTCGAAGCCGGTGTCCGCAACGCAGCACCGGCAGTAAGAGGAAGGAGGCGGCAGATGGGCCCAGGCGCAGCGTAAGCCGGGCGGCGCAGGACGAGCCGAACGCCAATAGAGGCGGACAACAACTCAATCCAAAAGACTCAAGACACCGCCTACAAGACATAGCAAGAGGAAGGGAGCCGCTATACTCTGGCCCAAAGTGCTTTTGCGACGCCTCCGCAGAGAGCCGTTTCGCAAGGACATGACATCAGTGTCTAAAAATTGTCCTAGGTACAATGGCCTCGTTAAGCCGGACTCATGGCTAGCCGACTATGCCATGAGATTGCTGGCGGGGAGCAATCACATTGCTGTCCGCTACCTACCTCTAATGTTAGAAGGCACGACAAGGGCTTGGATCGACAACCTTTCAGAAAAGTCTATCCACAACTTGTACGACATGGAAAAGGTGTTCTCCCAGCACTTGCAAGGAACATACAAGCGTCCAAACACCTACACGGATTTGCAACGTTGTGTTCAGAAGTCGGACGAAACCATGACATATTTTGTCAGCCGTTGGATCTCAGAGAAGGCCAACTGTCATGTCGTTTTGGACGCTCAGGCTATCCATGCCTTCTACACGGGCCTACAGAAGAAGTACTTACTCCGTCACAGACTCGTCCGCGAGCAAGTCACGGACCTAGGCGAGATGCTCAACCTTGCCGCCCAATACGCGGTAGCAGACGACGACGCCCCTGACGATGATCCGGACGTCAGCAACGTGCCAAGGCGGAACAACAAGCGCAAACAAGCAACGGAAGACAAAGCCGGGCCGTCTAACGAGGTTGCCGTCACGTTCCCAGGAAACGCAGGCAAAAAGAAGTGGAAAAATAAGAAAGATAACCGTGACGCCGGCTCAGGCCCTAAGGCGGCACGTATCACTTACGAGCAGGCAAAAATTCTGCCATGCTCAATCCACGAAAAGCTCGGCAAGGTCAACCATATGCTCAGCGAGTTCCGCTTCATGGACGACTTCAAAAAGGACCCCACTGTTGGCTGGAAGTCAAAGAAGTCAAAAACGTACGACAAGAAAGACAGCAAGGACGACGACGACATGTCAATCTCAAGCGATGACGACGCCTACGCCAAGATAAAGAAGCCGTAACCAAAGGTCAAGGAATCACTCGTGTGCTTTGTCGGCACACCTTCGGCTAAGGCGGACAAGGCGGAGATGCGTGAACTCAACGCGACAATGCCAGACGTCCCTCACTATTTGAACTGGTCCGAGGCGGCAATCACTTGGGATCGGTCTGACCACCCTGATTATGTCCCCCACCCAGGCAAATACACCCTTGTTGTCGACCCCATTGTCGACAACTTCAGGCTCACAAAAGTACTCATGGATGGCGGTAGCAGCCTCAACATCCTGTACTATGATACACTAAGCCGCATGAACTTATCTGATCATCAGCTTGACCATAGCAACCTCACTTTTCATGGCATAGTGCCCGGCAGAAAAGCAAAGTCAATGGGAAGTATCAGGCTGAAGGTAACTTTTGGACCAGAAGAGAACTACCGCTCAGAGTTCCTCCGGTTTGAAGTTGTCCCCTTCAAAAGTGCCTATCATGCTATCTTCGGACACCGGCTTTTGCCAAGTTCATGGAAAGGCCGTGCTATGTATACAACAAGCTTAAGATGCCGGGGGAACATGGAACCATCACGGTTTCCGGCAATTTCAAGAAAGCTAAGAAGTGTGAGCGTGGCATGGCCGCCTTCGTAGAAGCCATCATCCACAAAGAAGAGCTCGCACTACTTAAGGCAGACCCAGACAACTCCATGCCCAAGCCAAAAGTTGATGTCAAGAAGACCTTTGAAGCTTCAGAAGACACGAAGAAGGCGGACCTCATCCCAGGCGATAAATCCAAGCAAGTTGTCATCGGCTCCAACCTGGACAACAAATAGAAAGGCGAGCTCGTCGAGTTCCTCCGTGAGAATCGGGACATCTTTGGATGGTCGCCATCCGACATGCCTGGTGTACCGAGAGAACTTGCCGACCACTCTCTCAATATTATCAAGGGATCGAAGCCGGCGAAGAAAGCAACAAGAGGCTTTGGTGATGAGAGACGCAAGACTATAGGGAAGGAGATAAATAGGCTAAGGGACGCACATTTCATAAAAGAAGTTGTACACACCGATTGGGTGGCAAATCCTGTACTTGTTCCAAAGAATAATAAAGAGCTGAGAATGCGTATCGACTATACTGTCGTGGTATCGGCATAATTGATAGGAGACGGGGGTCCTCTAGCCTACGTATGGATTGTGGGGAAGAAGGTTGGTGTCGTCGAGGTCGGGATTGAACACGGCGAGTTTACCCAGCTTCGGATCCCACAGCGGTGGCGGGATCCTACGTGCTGCTGTAATTCACTATGAGGCAATAGCCGTGAACAGGTTACAATGTGTTTGATGCGTATTGAAGCGTGCCCTAAAGGCTTCCTGGTGGCCGGCTTATATAGGCGGCCAGACCCTAGGATACAAGGCAAGTACTTGTCCGGCAAGTAATCAGAGTCCTAGACCTAGCCGGCTTAATTGCCGCCTTCCGTCTTGGGCTCGGTGGCTTGATGGGCTTAGGCCTTCCGCCTTCCTTGGACCGTCCGCCTACTTCCTTGCACGTCAGCTATCTGGGCCGCCCGGCAGGCCTTGGCCTTACCACCCTTGGGCCACCCTGGACTAGCCGGATTGATCCATGCTGGTTATACCCCTAGTTGATATATCCCCAACATTAGCCCCCAGAAAGGTTGAAGTTCTCCAGGCGCCGGCTTCTCCTTGATTCTTCATCTGCCAAGGTTGGCGGCTGCAGGACTTGAACCATTCTGAAAACGAACGAGGCTTGCGTGTCTTGATGTTGACATGCGGCCGCCTTTATCCATCATGGGAAAAGACGGCTGCTCGGCAATCTTGCCGAGCATCCTTCCTGGCGGTTTCCACCTAGCCAGCTCACGACAGTTTGAAAACAGCCTAGGCGGGAATCTCGCCATGATCACAAATTGCGGGGAAAAAGGAGGCGTGGAGATCGTGCAATCATGGGCTGCAACGGATGCTGGACACGTGTCCGACTAAAAACACCGTTGCACAGGGAGCAACGCCTGGCCCTATAAATAGGTAGCCAAACGGTCCATTTCCTTTACCCTGCCTTTGCTCTCCGTGCGCCCTTGTCTCTTCCACTTCCTCGCTCCTCGCCTCCGAACGAACTCCGGCGAACTCTTCTCCCCCGGCGACCTTTCCTCGCGGCGATGTCCACCGGTCCCGCTCATTCGACGGCGTCGAGTGGTCCGGCGACCGAGGCCGCGCTTGCGACGCCGATGGGCGGCGCCATTACTCGTCCCGCGACGGCGGCGACGGCGGGCAATGTCTCCGTCGTTGCCCCTCGGGCTTCCTCCGCGCGCGCACCTGCGGCGGGCTCCTCGGCTCCTCCACCGACCACCACAGCAACGGCGACGGCGAACGCCCCAGGCGACGAGGAAGAAGAAGCGGCGGACCTCGGGTCCCGCTACTGGCTGCCTTCTATCGTCGACGAAGACGCCCTCCAAGATTTGGAGGCTGTCGGCTACCTCCCCACTCGGGAGGATTGCCGGTGGAGGGCCGCCTTGGGAGACATCATCCCGGCTCCGGAAGCCGGAGAACGGGTAATCCTCACCTCCCACCTGGTCAGGGGAATGGCGCTTCCGCCTTCCGCCTTCTTTAGTGAGGTCTTAGATCACTACGGGCTCCAGCCCCATAATATCGCACCCAATAGTATATTAGTCTTAGCCGGCTTCACAACTCTTTTCGAAGGCTATCTAGGTATTAGGCCTAGTTTAGACTTCTTTAGATACTATTTCCGCTGCCGGCGACAGACGGTGCCGGACGGCGGGCTGGCGACCTGCGGCAGCGTCACCTTCAACTGCCGCCAGGGCCGCCAATGGTATCCTAAGATACCATACCTCGAGTCCGTCAAGGGCTGGACCTCCACATTCTTCTACTGCCAAGACATGGCAGCGCCGGGCCGTCAAATCGGCATTCCGGCATTCGTCAATGCGCCGCCCATGCCTCGCCCATGCTGGGACGAGGCGGTGCCGAGATTGACGGAGGAACTCCGCCTTATTCAAATGCGGATCGAGTTCCTCACGAGGACGATGGCTCCCCCCCAGCTGGATGGGGTCGACACCGTCATTTGCTGGCTCGGCCGGCAAATCCTCCCCCTGCGGTACAGCCCGCACAAGATGTGTCAGTATTCGCCTACTGACACAGCCTCTCTTCGCGTGAGCGAAGAGATATTGCCGGTCGCCGACCTGGCATTCCGGCTCCGCAGCCTCGTCAAGGCGGGGTCGTTGAAGGCGGTCGAGGGCGTGCCCATGCATACCCACGACAATCCTCCACTCGAGGTGAATATTTTCTTCCTTTACCCCTTGTTTGACAGCTTTGCCGGCTAGGATTGAGTTCCTTTAACATGCCTTCTTTTTTAGCTCTCCGAGTTGAGGGAGGATGACCTGGCTCCCGACTTCTACGAGTCGGAAGCCGGGAAGACGAAGAAGCGCAAGGCGTCCGGCGCTGCTTCCTCCATGGCGAACGCCGAGAGGAAGAAACGGATCGCATCGGCTACCGAGCCGACTCTCGCCAACATTGGCGAGAATGCGGGGATTAACATCCCCCGAAGGTACTCAACTTTGCTTTTTCCAGACGGCGAACCTTTTGAACATTGGCTGACTTATTGTGCTTGCTTTTTGTTTGACAGGGAAAGGGTCGCAACCTCCCGGTTGACGACCAGGCTCCTTGGCAAAAGAAAGCGACCGCAAGGCGGCTCGCCGGCCACCGTGCCGCCAACTCCCCCGCTCCACGCCGGCAGCTTCATGGCTGACGCTCGACGCCAACCTCCAGCTCCGGCTTCAGGTGCTCCGCCAAAGATCCCCTCCGCCGATCGCGCGCTAACAACTCCTCTACTACTGGCTGAGGCTACGGCCGATGATGCCGCTCAATCGCGCGCCGCCAATGAAGGGTTGCTGGAAACGACTGCCGGCGGGTCTCGGAGGGCAGCTCCGACTACGGGAGGCGGCAAAGTCAGAGACCCTTGGTCTACCTTTAAGGAGGCCAAGGAGTCAACTTTGGCTTTTGCCGCCTTTGACTCGCAGGCCTTTGACGACTTGGAGGGCGACCTATCTGTAAGTTTCTACCCCTCCGGCATATACATAGTCTTTCCCCCGAGCACTTAGATGGCTAGTCAAAAGAAACTTTGACTGCCGGCTTAGTGGTTATTTGATAATATGTTATATGCTTTTGGTTTTTCTTGCAGGGCCTTGTGTCCGCCAACGTCGAGCTTGTCTCCTCGCGAGTCGAGATAAACCGGCGCCACCGCGACTTGAAGAAGGAGTGCGAGGCCAAGGACAGGCGGATCGCCGAGCTGGAGGCGGCCCGCAAAAAAGATGAAGGTAGGGTGGATCCCTTTCTCCAACTATGCTTTTGACCTATGTTTCCGTCAATCATTTAGCTTAGCGAATCCATATTTGTAGAACTGCTAGACCACGCCCAGGATATCCTGAAGGCGTCCACTGATATGCAAGCTCTTATGAATGAAGCTTCAGACTTGGCGGCCGCCAACTTGGAGTTGAAGGCGGCTCATCAAAAGGAGATGGAGGCCCAGCAACTCAAGTTTGCGCAGGAATCCAGCCAGCTCACTGGTGAGCTGGAAAGCCTGCGCAATAAGTTGGCGGAGGCGGAGAAGATGGCTGCGGAAGAGATATCCAAGCAGACTTCTCGCGCCCAAACTGCAGAGGACGCGCTGGCAACTCATATGATTGAGTTGTCGGCTTTCCATAACTCGGTCCTTGGTAATTTCTCGCTCCTTTTTTGATACTGCCATGTTGCTTTTAGCCCGAGCCAAACTTATGGCTTTATTTTTGATGCAGTTCCCGCCGGTTTAGGCGATGACAAGGTTGTCAGCCCCCGCCTGGATCGCCTTGCGCGTCTGGGCGAGCTGATCGCCGAGACTTTGGCGGCGTCCAAACGGTTTGCCGCCAAGTTCTTCACTTCGTCTGGCAGTCAGGAGCCGACCGAATTCAGCGACGTGCCCGCCATCCTGGAGCAGGCGACCAAATTGCACAAAAGCTCGCTGAAGTCGGCGGCGCGGGGTGGAGCCAAGACTGCCCTTGGGTTGTTCATGGCGCACTACCCCGAGGCAGAGATAGAAGCCGTCACTGAAGGCATGCCGTCGACGTACGAAGACGGTAGCGAGGTTGAGCCGGTCGCTGTGCTGGACAGCGTTGCCGGCTACGCCACGCGAGTCGCTGACATGGTGGACACTTCAATCTTCTACCGGCGCCATCCTGTGCCTGGCGGAGAGGGAGCTGAAGCTGCCGGCGCGGCCGAGGCGGAGGGGAGTGACAGTTCCGGGGCTGAAGTTGTCAGCCCCCAAGCCTGATGTAGACGCTCCCCCGAGCCATATGTTTTCTTGTCCTTGCCTCCCACCAGCCTTATTTTGTCGGCCCCTGAAACAATGCAACATTTGTAATATTTTGTATATACTTTTGCTGTTGCCTTGTTAGGCGGAAACTAGCTGACAAGTTTTATTTTGTCTCTATTTATATGGCCCGCCTTAATTTTACCCTGACTTATATGCTTGACTTTTTGTATGTTGACGAAACCCCAGTCGGTAACTTTAGCTGAAACAACCAGGGCTAGACCATTTGTTTAGAATCAGAGACCAAAGCCAACATGTTGGTGTCAAAGACATACTACTAGGCGAACCGCATATAAGTAATCAGAGGCAAAGGAATTAGGCGGCGCAAAAAAGTTTGTTTTTGCTTTAGTTTGGCTCGAAAGCTGCAAGTATCTACCAGTTTGAACCTTTGCACGGAGCTAGAAAATAGGTAACTTAGATACATAGGGGAGATATGATTGCAAGAAAAGATAAAAGATGGCATGCATCTCAACACATATGAGGAACCATAGACTTTTATTTCATAATCATATTTAACTTATTACAATTATAAATTGCTAAGTGTAGAAAGGACGTAGCTGCTCAATATTCCAAGGCCGTCTTGTTTGCTCGAACGGATCGTCAATGCCTCTCTTGCGCTTGGTTCCCCTTTTTCCTGCCGCCTTCTTGCGCATTTTCTTTTCTTCTTCGTCGCGGATGTCGGCTAGGTAGTAGGAACCATTGAGCAGCGCCTTTGTGACTATAAACGGTCCTTCCCATGGCGGGGATAACTTGTGCAAGCCTTTTCTATCTTGAATTAGGCGGAGAACCAGGTCACCTGTTCTGAAGCTTCGCTTCCGCACTCTCCGGCTATGATAGCGGCGGAGTTGTTGCTGGTACAAGGCGGAGCGATGGAGAGCGACGTCTCTTTCTTCGTCTAGCAGGTCTAGGCTATCCTGTCTTGCACCTTCTACGTCTTGCTCGATGTAGGCTTGAACTCTTGGGGAATCGTACTTCATGTCGGTAGGTAGCACTGCCTCTGCGCCATATACTAAGAAGAAAGGAGTGTAGGCGGTGGATCTGTTTGGCGTTGTGCGCAAACTCCATAATACCGACTGTAACTCATCTGCCCAAGCGCCGGCTGCCCTATGTAATGGATCTTCGAGACGAGGCTTAAGTCCTGATAAGACTAGGCCGTTTGTACGCTCTACTTGCCCATTGGATTGAGGGTGTGACACGGATGCCAAATCAAGCCGGATGCCCAGATCACTGCAGTATTCTTCTATATCTCCTTGAGACAAATTGCTGCCATTATCGGTGATAATGCTGTGTGGAACTCCAAACCGAGAGATAATTCCCCAGAGAAAATTGGTGGCTGTTCGTGCGTCAAGTTTGCTGATCGGTTTGGCCTCGACCCATTTGGTGAACTTGTCGACAGCGACCAATAGGTGAGTGTACCCACCGCGCGCCTTTTTGAAGGGACCCACCATGTCTAAGCCCCAGACCGCGAACGGCCAGGTGATTGGGATCGTCCTTAGCTCCTGTGCCGGCAAGTGAGGTTGACGGGCGTACAACTGGCAACCTTTGCATGTCTTGACGATGTTCTCGGCATCTTCTTTGGCGGTGAGCCAGTAGAAACCTTGGCGGAAAGCTTTGGATACAATGGACCTAGCGGAAGCATGATGCCCCCAGGCGCCAATATGTATGTCCTTCAGAATTTCCCGGCCTTCCTCCGGCTGTATGCACCGCTGATAGATGCCACATGTGCTTCGCTTGTATAGCTCGCCTTTTATTATCGTGAATGCTTTGGCTCGCCTTATGATCTGCCTTTTTAGCACCTCATCGTCCTCCGGCAACTTTTGGTCGATTAGAAAATCGAGATATGGGACTGTCCAATCCGGCTGTGTTAAGTAGACAGCGAGACTTGCCGCTTCTACCGGTTCTTCTGAGTCGGGGTCCATCAAATCGGCGCCTTTAATGGATGGCTTGTGCAATTGCTCCAGGAAGATATATTTTGGTACCTTTTTGCGTTCCGATCCCAGTCTTGCAAGTGTATCTGCCGCCTCATTCTCAGCTCTTGGAACACGTCGGACTTCGTAGCCTACGAAGTTTTTTGCAAATTCGTCAACTTTGGCTCTGTAAGCCGCCATTGTTGTGCTTTTCGCATCCCATGTTCCGCTTACTTGCTGTGCGACCAAATCTGAGTCGCCATAACAGAGGATTCTTTTGACGCCTAGGTCGTTTGCCACGTGTAACCCATGAAGCAAAGCTTCGTACTCAGCAACATTGTTGGTTGCTGTGAAGTGGATTTGTAACACGTAGCTAAGCTTGTCACCTTTAGGCGTACGTAGAACGACTCCAGCCCCCGAGCCTTTGAGCATCTTTGATCCGTCAAAGTGCATGACCCAATATTCTGACTCGGGGAGTGCTGTTTCCTCCATAGCCTCTGTCCAGTCGGCGACAAAGTCTGCAAGCGCTTGAGATTTGATGGCGGTCCGTGGTTTATAGACTATATCAAAAGCGGCAAGTTCGATGCCCCATTTGGCGACTCGACCTGTTGCCTCTGCATTGTTGATTATGTCTCCCAACGGTGCCTTGCTGACTACTGTCACTGTGTGTTCCTGGAAGTAATGCCTAAGTTTTCCGGCGGCGAAGAATACACCATAAGCCAGCTTTTGGTAATGCGGATACCTCTGCTTGGAGGCGGAGAACACTTCACTGATGAAGTAGACCGGTCGCTGCTCACACGCCGCGGCTTCGCTCTCCTTTCTTTCCACAGCCAAGACAACGCTGGCAACAGCTCCTGTTGCCGCGATGTACAGCAGCATTGGTTCCTGTGATCGAGGTGCTGCCAATATCGGAGCGGATATGAGGGCCTCCTTAAGTTGTTGCAAGGCGGCGTCTGCCTCTGCTGTCCACTCGAAGTTGTCGGATTTCTTCAGTAGCCGGTAGAGAGGCATTGCCTTTTCCTCTAGGCGGCTTATGAAACGACTGACGGCTGCTGCCGATCCGGCTAGGCGCTGCACGTCCTTCAGACAAGTAGGTCTGGATATGTTTTGGATGGCCTTGATCTTCTCCGGGTTAACCTCAATCCCTCGTTCTGAGACGATGAATCCGAGGAGTTTGCCGGCTGGGACGCCGAAAACGCACTTGGCGGGATTGAGTTTCATCTGATACCTCCGGAGATTCTGAAAAGTTTCTTCCAAGTCCTCTAGGAGATCTGCCTTCTTTTTTGACATTACCGCGATGTCGTCTACATAGACGTGAACATTACGGCCGATTTGTTCGTGCAGACAGTTTTGCATACAGCGCTGGTATGTTGCCCCTGCATTCTTAAAACCGAAAGGCATTGTAATGTAGCAGAAAGTTCCGTATGGAGTTGTGAAAGATGTTTTCAGCTGATATGACTCTCTCATCTTGATTTGGTGGTATCCTGAGTAGGCGTCCAGAAAACAAAGCAGCTCGGAGCCTGCTGTGGAGTCTACGACTTGGTCAATTCTGGGCAGCGCAAAGGGATCCTTTGGGCAGCACTTGTTGACACCGGTATAGTCAATACACATCCTCAGCTCTTTATTCTTCTTTGGGACAAGTACAGGATTTGCCACCCAATCGGTGTGTACAACTTCTTTTATGAAATTGGCGGCCTTCAGCCTATTTATCTCCTTCCCTATAGCCTTGCGTCTCTCATCTCCAAAGCGTCTTGTTTCTTGCTTCACCGACTTGGATCCTTTTATGACGTTGAGCGAGTGCTCGGCAAGTTCCCTCGGTACACCAGGCATGTAGGAAGGTGACCATGCAAAGATGTCACGATTCTCACGGAGGAACTCGACGAGCGCGCCTTCCTATTTGCTGTCAAGGTTGGAGCCGATGACAACTTGCTTAGACTTGTCACCTGGGATGAGGTCCGCCTTTTTGGTGTCTTCTGAAGCTTCGAAAGTCTTCTTGACATCCATCTTTGGCTTTAGCATGGAGTTGTCTGAATCCGCCCCGAGCAGCGCGAGTTCTTCCTTATGGATGACGGCTTCTGCGAAGGCGGCCATGCCACGCTCGCACTCCTTGGCTTTCTTGAAGTTGCCGGAAACCGTGATGGTTCCGTTTTCCCCCGGCATTTTAAGCTTGCTGTATATGTAGCACGGCCTTGCCATAAACTTGGCGAAAGCCGGTCGTCCGAAGATTGCATGATAGGCGCTTTTGAAGGGGACAACTTCGAACCGGAGGAACTCTGAGCGGTAGTTCTCTTTTGGTCCGAAAGTTACCTTCAGCCTGATGCTTCCCATTGACTTTGCTTGCCTGCCGGGCACTATGCCATGAAATGTGAGGTTGGTGTGATCCAGCTGATCCTCTGACAGGTTCATGCGGCTTAGCGTGTCGTAGTACAGGATGTTGAGGCTGCTGCCGCCATCCATGAGTACCTTTGTGAGTCTGAAGTTGTCGACAATGGGGTCGACGACAAGGGCGTACTTGCCTGGGTGAGGGACGTGATCAGGGTGGTCGGACCGGTCCCAAGTGATTGTTGCCTCCGACCAGTTCAAGTACTGAGGGACGTCCGGCATTGTCGCGTTGAGTTCGCGCATCTCCGCCTTATCCGCTTTAGCCGAAGGCGTGCCGACAAAGCACACAAGAGATTCTTTGACCTTCGGATACGGCTTCTTTTTTCTTGGCGGTTGCGTCCTCTTCGCTTGAGATTGACATGTCGTCGTCATCCTCATCCTCCTTGCTGTCTTTCTTGTCGTTCTTCTTTGACTTCCAGCCGACTGTGGGATCCTTTTTGAAGTCGTCCATGAAACGGCACTCTCCAAGCATGTGGTTGACCTTGCCCAATGAGGCGTGGATGGGACACGGCAAAAGCTTTGCCTGTTCGTAAGTGATTCGCGCCGCCTTAGGCCCTGAGCCGGCTTCGCGATTATCTTTCTTATTTTTCCACTTCTTTTTGCCTGCGTTTCCTTGGAACGCTACGGCTACCTCATTGGAAGGTCCGGCTTTGTCATCCGCCGCCTGTTTGCGCTTGTTGTTCCGCTTTGGTATGATGTTGACGTCTGGGTCATCGTCCCGGGCGTCGTCATCCGCCGCCGCGTATTGGGCGGCTAGGTTGAGCATCTCACCAAGGTCCGTGATTTGCTCGCGGACGAGCCTATGACGGAGCAAGGACTTCTTCTGTAGGCCCGTGTAGAAGGCATGGATAGCCTGTGCGTCCGAAACACCATGACAGTTGGCCTTTTCGGATATCCAGCGGCTGACAAAATCTGTCATGGTTTCGTCCGGCTTTTGGATACAGCGCTGCAAATCCGTGTAGGTATTTGGACGCTTGTATGTTTCTTGGAAGTGCTGGGAGAAAACCTTTTCCATGTCGTACCAGCTATGGATGGACTTTTCAGGAAGGTTGTCGATCCAAGCTCTTGCCGTGCCTTCCAACATGAGAGGTAGGTAGCGGACGACAATATGGCTGCTCCCGCCGGCAATCTCTATGGCCATGGCGTAGTCGGAAAGCCATGAGTCCGGCTTAACAAGGCCGTTGTACCTAGAACAGTTTTTTGACACTGATGTCATGTCCTTGGGGAACGGCTCTTTGCGGATGGCGTCACCGAAGCACTTTGGTCCAGAGTATAGCGGCTCCTTTCCTCTTGCTATGTCTTGTAGGCGGTGTCGTGCGTCTTTTGGATCGAGCTGTCGTGCGCCTCTGTTTGCGTCCGACTCGTCCTGCGCCGCCCGGCTTATGCTGCGCCTGGGCCCTTCTACCTCCTCTCTCCTCTTGCTGCCAGTGCTATGCTGCGGAGACCGGCTGCGGCCTCTCCTTGGAGGGTCGTTGCCGGCATCTTTTCTAGGCGGCTGCCTGTTGTTCCGGCTACCGCCATTGTCGCGTCTTGGCTGAGGTGGAGGTGGTAGGTCTCCTCTGCTTCCCGTCCTTGAATTCTCGTCCCGCCTTGGCTTTGGCGGCGGTGCCTTCTTTGGAGGTGGCGTTGCCTTCCTTTTGTCGCCATGGCTACTGGAGCCAGACGGGCCTTCCGGGTCGGCACCGGGTGCAGCTTTGCACTTGCCTGACTTAGACTCTAGGTCTCCCCCGCGGGCATCCGCCATGTGGCCGTAGGAATCAGCGCGAGCTTGTTGTTCTAGGGCCTTGCTTATGAAGTGTCTTGCGTTGGCCAACTTCTCTTCCGCCGTGTAAGTGTTGTCATCCAGGGTATCTAGCGCGGCAGCCGCGTTGAGGATAGGGGTGCAGAAGACAACGTCCCCCCTTCTATCCACTCGCTGTGGTGCCGTACGCCAATCGAACCCTAGGTCTTGAGCCGCTGTCGTTCCTTGCGTAGGCGGCTCTTTTCCACGGCGGTTTTTTGATGACCTTTTCTCCTCGAAGAGTTGCCGGCTTGTTTTGGCCGACATCTTCTCCTGCTCTTTCTTGATCTTCTTCGCAAGGCTCTCAACGTGCTCCTCTCTTTTTCGTAGGAAGTCAGAGTGCTTAAGCATGTTAAGCCTGAGTTCTTCCACTTCGTCGAGTGGGGTGTTTTTGTTCACCGGAGTATTCATTATCTCGTCTACTTCTTTGATGACGGAGAGCAAATCCGTGGGTTTGCTGCTGCCGCCTTTCTCGAGGCCAGTTTTCTTCTTTGCACACACCTTGTCGGAACTTTCGATGAGTTGGCCGGCAGTGGTGTCTCCGGCTTCTTCCGCCGTCTTGATTTGCGCTTCTGAAGTAACTGGGGTTGTCTCGTGACCGACAACAACCATCATAGCCAGCTTGTCAGGCATGTCTGTATCCGCTGTACCCTCTGAGGGAGCCGGATTTCCACTGGAAAAGCGGGTTTTGATCTTCTCTTCGAAGAGACTAGCATCATCGTCGGAGTCAGAGTCTATGTTGACTTGAACGGTAGATCTGGATCCGGCATCTGACATCGCATCCTCCTGCAGAGCAGGGAGGATTGATTCAGGATCGTTGTTTTCCGGCTGGGAGTCGGATCCCAGTCCGACAACTCCGACGAAGTGGAAATCAGATTCGGCCGACTCCTGGGAGAAGGCGGATTCAGATCCATCTTGCCGGTCGACTGCTTGGTCGAAGGGTTGGTGGGTGGGGTTGTAGAAACGCGGTAGGCCGTACGCCTCTGGCGTGTACCCGATGAAGACGTCGATCCCTCCGATCGGCACGATTGCGCATCCGATAAGGTAGTCGTCCGCCGGGAGCCAGGACTCATCCGAGTTGACGTAGCTATGGCCGTCAAACCTTGTGACGCGACCGACGGCGATCTGCTTGCCCACGCCGCCAAGTGTTCCCGCCTGGAACGTGACGCCAGGAACCTTATGCCCCACGGTGGGCGCCAACTGTCGTGGTATCGGTATAATTGATAGGAGACGGGGGTCCTCTAGCCTACGTATGGATTGTGGGGAAGAAGGTTGGTGTCGTCGAGGTCGGGATTGAACACGGCGAGTTTACCCAGCTTCAGATCCCACAGCGGTGGCGGGATCCTACGTGCTGCTATAATTCACTATGAGGCAATAGCCGTGAACAGGTTACAATGTGTTTGATGCGTATTGAAGCGTGCCCTAAAGGCTTCCTGGTGGCCGGCTTATATAGGCGGCCAGACCCCAGGATACAAGGCAAGTACTTGTCCGACAAGTAATCAGAGTCCTAGACCTAGCCGGCTTAATTGCCGCCTTCCGTCTTGGGCTCGGTGGCTTGATGGGCTTAGGCCTTCCGCCTTCCTTGGACCGTCCGCCTACTTCCTTGCACGTCAGCTATCTGGGCCGCCCGGCAGGCCTTGGCCTTACCACCCTTGGGCCACCCTGGACTAGCCGGATTGATCCATGTTGGTTATACCCCTAGTTGATATATCCCCAACATATACTGGTGTTAACAAGTGTTGCCCAAAGGATCCCTTTCCGCTGCCTAGAATTGACCAGGTCGTAGACTCCACAACAGGCTCCGAGCTGCTTTGTTTTCTGGACGCCTACTCAGGATACCAACAAATCAATATGAGGGAGTCAGATCAACTGAAATCATCTTTCACCACTCCCTTCGGGACTTTCTGCTACATCACGATGCCTTTTGGCCTGAAGAATGCATGGGCAACATACCAGCGCCGTAAGAAAAATTGCCTGCACGAGCAGATCGGCCGCAATGGTCTACGTTGACGACATTGCGGTGATGTCGAAAAAGAAGGCGGATCTCCTGGAGGACTTGGGAGAAACTTTTCAGAATCTCCGGAAATACCAGATGAAGCTCAATCCCGCCAAGTGTGTTTTCGGTGTTCCATCCGGCAAATTACTTGGCTTCATCGTCTCAGAACGAGGGATCGAAGTCAACTCAGAGAAGATCAAGGCTATCCAAAACATATCCAGACCAACTTGTCTGAAGGACGTGCAACGCTTAGCCGGATCGGCAGCAGCCGTCAGTCGTTTCATAAGCCGCCTTGGAGAAAAGGCAATGCCTCTCTATCGGCTATTGAAAAAATCCGACAACTTCGAGTGGACAGCAGAAGCAGATGCCGCCTTACAACAACTTAAGGAGGCGCTTGTGTCCGCTCCTATATTGGTAGCAACTCGATCACAGGAACCAATGTTGCTATACATCGGGGCAACTAGAGCAGTTCTCAGTGTTGTCTTGGCTATGGAAAGAATGGAAAGCGAAGCCGTGATGTCTAAGCAACGTCCGGTCTACTTCATCAGTGAAGTCTTCTCCGCCTCCAAGGAGAGGTATCAACATTACCAAAAGCTGGCCTATGGTGTATTCTTTGCCGCCAGAAAGCTTAGGCATTATTTCCAGGAGCACACAGAGACGGTAGTCAGCAGGGGATCGTTGGGAGACATAATCAATAACATAGAGGCAACAGGCCGAGTCGCCAAGTGGGGCATCGTGCTTGCCGCCTTCGATATAGTCTACAAACCACTGACCGCCATTAAGACTCAAGCACTTGCTGATTTTGTTGCCGACTGGACAGAGGCCATGGAAGAAACAATACTCCCCGAGTTAGAATATTGGGTCATGCACTTTGACGGATCAAAGATGCTCAAAGGCTCGGGGGCTGGAGTTGTTTTGCGCACGCCAAAAGGCGATATGCTCAGCTACGTGTTGCAGATTCATTTCATAGCAACTAATAACGTTGTAGAGTATGAAGCTTTGCTTCACGGGCTACATGTGGCAAAGGACCTTGGCGTCAAAAGAATCCTCTGTTATGATGACTCCGACTTAGTCGCGCAACAAGTAAACGGCACATGGGATGCGAAGAGTGCAACAATGACGGCTTACAGGGCCAAAGTTCCCGAATTTGCCAAAAAAATCATGGGCTACAAAGTCCGGCTTGTTCCCATAGATGAGAACGAGACGGCATACACCCTCGCCAGACTCGGGTCAGAACGCAAAAAAGTGCCAAAGGACATTTTCCTGGAACATTTGCACAAGCCGTCCATTAAGGGCGCCGATTTGTTGGACCTCGATGCAGAAGAACCAGTAGAAGTGGCAAGTCTTGCCGTCTACCTGGTCCAGCCGGATTTGACTGTCCCCTATCTCGACTTCCTAGTCGACCAGAACTTGCCGGAAGACGATGAGGTGGTGAAAAGGCAGATCATAAGGCGAGCCAAAACATTCACAGTCATCAAAGGCGAGCTATATAAGCGAAGCACATGCTGAATCTATCAGCGGTGCATATTGCCAGAAGAAGGCCAGAAAATTCTGAAAGACATACATATCGGCACTTGCAGGCACCATGCCTCCACCAGGTCCATTGTATCCTAAGCTTTCCGCCAAGGTTTTTACTGGCTAACCGCCAAAGAAGACACCGAACACATCGTGAAAACATGCAAAGGCTTCTAGTTGTATGCCCGCCAACCTCACTTGCCGGCACAAGAACTCAAGACAATTCCAATCACCTGGCCGTTCGCGGTCCGGGGCTTTGACATGGTTGGTCCCTTCAAGAAGGCACGAGGTGGGCATACCCACCTATTGGTCGATGTCGACAAGTTCACTAAATGGGTCGAAGCCAAGCCGATCAGCAAACTTGACACACGAACAACCACCATTCCTCTGGGGTATTATCTCTCGGTTCGGAGTTCCACACAACATTATCACAGATAATGGAGCAACTTGTCTCAAGGTGACATCTAAGAATACTGCAATGATCTAGGCATTCGGCTTGATTTAGCGTCTGTGTCACACCCTCTATCAAGCGGACAAGTAGAGCGTACAAACGGCTTAGTCCTTTCCGGACTTAAGCCCCGTCTCAAAGCTCCATTACATAGGGCAGCCGGCGCTTGGTCAGAAGAGCTACAGTTCGTACGCTGGAGTTTGCGTACAACGCCAAACAGATATACCGACTACACTCCTTTCTTCTTAGTATATGGCGCAGAGGCAGTGCTACCCACCGACATGAAATATGATTCCCCAAGAGTTCAAGCCTACATCGAGCAAGACATAGAAGGTGCAAGACAGGATAGTCTAGACTTGTTAGATGAAGAAAGAGACGTTGCTCTCCATCGCTCCGCCTTGTACCAGCAAGAACTTTGCCGCTATCATAGCCGGAGAGTGCGGAAGCGAGGCTTTAGAACAGGTGACCGTCGGGGATGTACTTCCCCGATACCCCAAAGTTGCGGGGTTATTATGTTAATATTACAGGTAAAGATACATCTAAATAGTAAAGAAGTAAAGGAAAGAGAGGAGAGGGTGTCCCTGGCTCATTTTGGCAAAGCCTGGCCCGACATCTCCCTTCTTGGGCCGAGATGATTCAAGTCTGTGGGCCGAGACCGCACCTCGCTGGGTCAAACCGGACAACATCATCTCAATCTGAGATGCGGTCCGGTCGTCGCCTCCTGCGCAACCTCCATCGCCACGATCTCCTCTGCTCGGTCAACCGAGACGAGCACGTCGCCCGAAACTCATTCCCTCGCTCCTGGATTCATCGGCTTCCTCAACCTCGCGCCCCCGAGACCTCCCCCGGCCAGCTCCGGCACGCCCCTTCGCCCTCGTCCCCGACAGCGCAGAGGAGCTGCGCAACTTCCACCGCCTCCGCATCTCGGCGCGCCAGACCGTCCTCGACCTCTCCTCGTCCGAGATCGCCCCGACCTCGTCCGGCATCTGCCTCCCTCGCCATCCCTAACCTCGCCCGCGACTTCCCTCACCCCGACTGCGGACGAGCCCGGCATCCACACCTCCGTGACGTCCGCGCCGTCACGGCCCGCGCCGCCCCCGACCTCGGCGGCTCCGCGTCCGGCATCCTCAACCCCACCGGCTGGCCGCCCTCGCCTCACCTCGCTGGGATCCCCCTCGATATCGCCGACCGCCCGACCTCGCCGCCTCCTCGAGTTCGTCCCCGACATCAACGACACCGGTCTCCTCGACATCGCCCGGCAGCACCGCTCCGGCGCACCACCTCGGCCAAGACACGCTCCACCGTGCCTCCGTGCTACATTGCCCCCGACTACGACCATCCCGGGGCCGCCCGAAGGTGTCCCGGCGTCTCTCCGCCATGGCAGCACCCAAACCCGGTCGCGCTTCCCCGACATCACTACGCCGACATCACCCATCTCCGCACCGACGTTCCTGCGTGTGCCGGCCTCGCCTCGGTTGCCCTCGTCCTGGTGTACCACAACCGCACCTCGAGGGCATGTCGGATGAGCCGGCGGAATAGTGCCTCGGTTGGATTCAAGAGAACCTCCTGAACGTTGCTAATGGAAACCAGCATGGCCATCTCGGTAGCAGGACCAACAGGTAGGAATAAGAGGAGAATGAGGAGGCACCGTGGACAAGGGCTAGAAGACAGGGAAAAGGATGCATGTTGTGATTATCCAGGACACATCCGACATGGCTACAGTACTCGCGATGTGACAACTGTACACTACGCATGACATACGCTACAGTGTCGACAAGACCCCAGTAGTCACATCAGCTACAATGCGCGGTGAAAAGTGTTTCCTGTCCCCTTATCCCCGACTTGTCCCCTGGCTCTCCTATATAAAGGGCACCAGGGGGAGAGGGAGTGGAGAGGCCAAGACCCCCACCACCTCATTTCCCCCTTTCCATTTGCTCTCAAGACCTCATAGAGGCATGTCTAGCAACTCATGGAGCATGTTGTAGCCCGGATAATAAGAGGAGAAATACACTAGATGCTGAAGTAGGGGTTTTATCTCCTCACGAGAGCCCCGAAGCAGGGTAAATCCTTGTGTCAACATGTCAGTCGATTTTACCTGCGTGCGAGTTCATCCCGCAATCCCTCCTTGAGATCCCCTAGCGTCCATCGGCCCCACACATTAGCCATCCTATGGCATCTGCCGTGATACCACCATGACAGTTGGCGCCCACCGTGGGGCCCTAGTGGCGCTCGCGGGAACAATTTCGGACGGGACCCTCTTCATCAACTCGGGGACTTCGTATCCCAAAACTGGCATCCCTGCGCCGCGGGTCATGTCGGCTCCGACATCCCAAAACCGGCATCCCTGCTCAGCGGGTCATGTCGGCTCCGGCATCCCCAAACCGGCATCCCTGCGCCGCGGGTAGCGGTCGCCGGCGTCCCCAAACTGGCATCCCTGCACCACGGGTAGCGGTCGCCGGCATCCCTGCTCCGCGGTTAGCGGTCGTCGGCATCCTTGCTTTGCGGGTAGTGGTCGCCTGCATCTACCCCAACACTCATCATCAACGGATCCCGGGCAATTGCACGCCAGTTACCCGGGTTATGTCGGCTCCGACATCCCAAACCGCTCACGTGCTCCGTGAGTATCATCGTCTGTACCATGCAGTTATGTT
This sequence comes from Poa annua, assembly GCA_026929855.1. Classification (NCBI taxonomy): domain Eukaryota; kingdom Viridiplantae; phylum Streptophyta; class Magnoliopsida; order Poales; family Poaceae; genus Poa; species Poa annua. The sequence goes on along the minus strand of CM049428.1, from coordinate 114,468,948 downwards.
ATCTTAGAACTTATTCGGGAACCGCCCCTGCATGACTAGTTTAATTGTTTACCTGGGAACGAGATATCGTAACCCGGGGACTACCCTGTTATGCCTGTTTTGTCATGTGTTTGTTTTTTACCCGGGAACGAGATGTCATAACCCGGGGACTGGCTTACCGGTCGGTTGAGCGTTGCATGCTAAGTCGGTAGAATAACTCTGTTTAAATTTATTTATATTCTTGTCATATCTCGGTTCCTGTTGTGTCGTTTGTGTGTCGGCATCCGAAACTAGACTCGGGGACTGCTATTTTAATTTGTCTGCCAGCTATAGCTGAAAATTTACCCGGGGACTCGGTGAAACCGGTATCCCCATGCCTGCCTCGGCGGATAGTTGTATTTTTGTATCTCGCGTTAAATTCTCTTTGGCATGTCGTTTAAAGTTTTTACTTCCATCAAATATTTGTTATACATACCTGTCTACACTAACATTAAAAGGGGATGTTGGTTTTACCGAGATGGTACCCATGTTGGTTTTACCGAGATGGTACCCATGTTGGTTTTACCCGAGATGGTACCCATGTTGGATTTACCGAGATGGTACCCATGTTGGCTTTACCCGAGTTGGTACCCATGTTGGTTTTACCGGGATGGAACCCATCCTTACCAAGAGGACATTCATGTCAAAGTTTCTGGGGATATCGGTCATTGTATTAGTTATCTTGGATCCATCTTATATTTATTATTTCTCCAAGATATATTGCATATGGTCTGTGGTATCGGGTTACCGAAATCTAAATGGCACATCTCATCTTATTTGTTACCCATGTCGGTTTGCCTGTGTATCACGACATCATGCCCTATCTCCAGATCTCCGTTTATTTCGGTTCGCCAATATATCATGGCATCCTGCAATATCTCCAGATCGTCGTCTATGTCGGCTCGCCAGTATATCACGACATCATGCCATATCTCCAGATCTCCGTTTATTTCGGTTCGCCAATGTATCATGGCATCGGGCAATATTTCCAAATCGTCATTTATTTCGGTGTGTCAAAGTTCACCAAAGGAAACACCTGAGATACTGAAACATCTGTGATACGCCCAGAGTGACCGAGATACCGAAACACCTGTGATACGCCCAGAGTGGCCGAGAAACCGAAACATGTGTGATATGCCCGAAGTGGCCGAGATACCGAGACACCCGAGATACCTGTGTGATATGTGTTTGGTTGGAAACGTCTGTGTCGGTATACGCCCAGAGTGGCTAAACGCCGGCACATGAGACTCTGTGCCGGTATACGCCCAGAGTGGCTAAAGGCCGACACATGAGGCATCATTGTCGGTATACGCCCAGAGTGGCTAAACGCCGGTATGTGTTGTGTGTTTATGTCAAGCCGGCAGTGGCCGAAGACATCTATGTCGGTAAAACGCCCAGAGTGGCTAAGAAACCGGCATATTATTGTATTTTTGCACGTACACGGTGGAATACGTGAAGATGGTGTTGTAGTTACTTTTTCTAAGACTGCGCCCGACTTTGAGAGTCCCCCGCAGTCTCGGGGACTAGTGTCGAGGGGGGGGGGGGGGGGGGGGGGGGTCATCCCCGGGACCCCTTAAAAGTGGCGATCGGAATGGAAGTTGTCTGGTGGCATGTTGTTGTTATAAGTCTATGCGCGATTCTACGAATCCCCCATCGACTCGGGGACTAGTGTCGGGGATGTACTTCCCCGATACCCCAAAGTTGCAGGGTTATTATGTTAATATTGCAGGTAAAGATACATCTAAATAGTAAAACAATTAAAGGAAAGAGAGGAGAGGGTGTCCCTGGCTCATTTTGGCAAAGCCGGGCCCGACATCTCCCTTCTTGGGCCGAGATGATTCAAGTCGGTGGGCCGAGACCGCACCCCGCTGGGTCAAACCGGACAACATCATCTCGATCTGAGATGCGTTTCGGTCGTCGCCTCCTGCGCAACCTCCATCACCACGATCTCCTCTGCTCGGTCAACCGAGACGAGCGCGTCGCCCGCAACTCATTCCCTCGCTCCTGGATTCATCGGCTTCCTCAACCTCGCGGCCCCGAGCCCTCCCCCAGCCAGCTCCGGCACGCCCCTTCGCCCTCGTCCCCAACAGCGCAGAGGAGCTGCCCAGCTTCCACCGCCTCCACATCTCGGCGCGCCGGTCCGTCCCCGACCTCTCCTCGTCCGAGATCGCCCCGGCCTCGTCCGGCATCGGCCTCCCTCGCCATCCCTAACCTCACCCGCGACTTCCCTCGCCCCGAATGTGGACGAGCCCGGCATCCACACCTCCGTGACGTCCGTGGCGTCACGGCCCGCGCCGCCCCCGACCTTGGCGGCTCCGCGCCCGGCATCCTCAACCCCACCGGCTGGCCGCCCTCGCCTCACCTCACCGGGATCCCTCTCGACATCGCCGACCGCACGACCTCACCGCCTCCTCGAGTTCGTCCCCGACATCAATGACACCGGTCTCCTCGACATCGCCCGACAGCGCCGCTCCGACGCACCACCTCGGCCAAGACACGCTCCACCGTGCCTCCGCGCTACATCGCCCCCGACTGCGACCATCCCGGCGCCACCCGAAGGTATCCCGACGTCTCTCCGCTACGGCATCACCCAAACCCGGCCGCGCTTCCCCGACATCACTGCGCCGACATCACCCATCTCCGCACCGACGTTCCTGCGTGTGCTGGCCTCGCCTCGGTTGCCCTCGTCCTAGTGTACCACAACCGCACCTCGAGGGCATGTCGGATGAGCCGGGAGAATAGTGCCTCGGTTGGATTCAAGAGAACCTCCTAAACGTTGCTAATGGAAACCGGCATGGCCATCTCGGTAGCAGGACCAACAGGTAGGAATAAGAGGAGAACGAGGAGGCACCGTGGTCAAGGGCTAGAAGACAGGGAAAAGGACACATGTTGTGATTATCCAGGACACATCCGACATGGCTACAGTACCCGACATAGTCACATAAGCTACAGTGCACGGTGAATAGTGTTTCCTGTCCCCTTATCCCCGGCTTGTCCCCTGGGCTCTCCTATATAAAGGGCGCCAGGGGGAGAGGGAGAGGAGAGGCCAAGATGAAGGGGATCGTGTGCAGAAAACAAAATTTTTCCTACCAACGATATCCTAAAAGCATGCCAAGATCTATACTATGCAGATATAGTAGTACGAACGGAGATCGGAATACGTACCCTTGTAGACCGAAAGCGGGGATTACGTTCCCGCACAAACGTTGTCGATGAAGACCGACGAAGCCGACCTCAAGGTCGTGTAGAGGTAGCAGACCTCCGTGTACCGCTAGCGCAGCACCTCGCAGAGCGTCACACACGTACGGTGGAGACGGCGGCCTCCGAAGCTCCAGTCCAGGACGAGCGTCGGAAGACTTGGACCGGAACACCAGCAGCGCGGCAGCGGGCTATGGTGGAAGAGACCCCCTTCCTCAGCTCGGTGCGGCTCCGACAAGGGAACCACGAGATCGATTGAGAAATTGGGAATTAATTGGTGAATTAAAAGGCCAGGGGTGCCCCTTCTTATATATGCTCCCAGGGGGAGCCAACCTTGCCAGCCAGGCAATGTGGGACTATCCCCACATGCCTGGTGCGGCTAGGATAGGTGCGCCGGCCCCCTGGTGGGCCCCTTGGCCCATCCAGGCCGGCCACCATGGCCCCCACCGAATCCCCTATGGATTTTCCCCCCTCTTGGGCCTTCTTTCGACCAGAAGGCCCATTTCAGGAAATCAGCCTAAATAAATTCGAAAATAAATATATAAAATAATATTTGCATATTAATTACACTAATTAATATCAAACATAATATATATAATTTTTCCTAGCTCCGAAAACTCTTTCGTCGCTGCCCGATCTCCATCGGACCCCTCCCGGGACGCTCCCGGTGATCTCTTTCCTTTCCGGTTGTCTTGTCGAAACCCCTTAAGTGTGTTACCCTAGCGGTTCGATATAATAATAGGTATGATCAAGACTCCTCTATGATCAACGACTAACTCGTAGGCCTGGACCCCATGAATTAATCCCTGTGATATAACGAATGACTTTCATCTATCAAACCTGAACGCAAAGTCTTAAACCTTTTGCCATAGCGATACTTAGCATGTCCGAGCGTCGTTCCATAGATATCTCCATGCCTAATCCCGACCTCGTTACCGACGACGCTACCTTCTACTCGTTCATGATCTCATGTCTCCGTGACCTAGTCACATGCTTGCAAGCTCATTAGACATGATCTCACCGAGTGGGCCCGAGAGTATCTATCCTGCTATGCGGACTGGCAAATCCCGCTCTTGACCCCTCGTCTCAACTACTCCTTTCCGATACCCAAAAGTATCACCGTTATTGTCATACTATATAAGATACGACGTTTGGTGCGATCAAAGTATCTTCCAGGAATAACAATAAGAGTTGATCTCACGGTCAAAGGCGTAACGACTACGTTCTCCAAATCTGGGTATGTCCATCACATCGTTCTCTAACGATATGACTCCCATTGCCGACCGGCGCCATGCCCCATGACCAGGAAACCTCGATCATCAATCGCGCAACGAAACTAGTCTTTGTAGAGGCTACTAGGGACCTGGTTGTTTACGTATCACACCCGCATTGATGTTTCCGCTTAATACGGTTCTAGCATGACACAAAAACCTATTATGAACAAACGAGATATGATAAAGAATACACTTTATTAATTGCCTGTAGGGCATATCTCCTTCAGTCTCCCACTTGCACTAGAGTACAAATTAATCTAGATTACAACTTGGTAAAAGCTTAACACCCATAGCTAACTGGTGCTTTTCATGCTTGTCAAGCGGGAGAGGCTTCGTCAGCGGATCTGCCACATTCAGATCCGTATGCACTTTGCAAATCTTCACATCGCCTCCTTGTACGCACTGACGTATCACATGGAAGCGTCGGAGAATGTGTTTGGCGGTGGAGTGAGACCTTGGCTCCTTGACGTTCGCAATGGCACCCGTATTGTCGCAGAAGAGGATCACGGGGTCTTGCACGCTCGGGAACACTCCAAGTTCGATGACGAACTTCCTCAGCCACACAGCTTCATTCGTGGCTTCGCAAGCAGCGATATACTCCGACTCCATTGTAGATGGTGCGACTATGGGTTGCTTCCCACTTCTCCAGCACACGGCGCCTCCATTCACCTTGAACACGTAACCTGTCTGTGACTTACAGTCATCGGGGTCTGAGCAGAAACTTGCATCTACGTAACCCGTTACGCCAAGTTCTTCATCACAGCCACCATACACAAGGAACATTTCCTTTGTCTTATTGCGATACTTAAGAATGCTCTTAACAACTATCCAATGCGGCATTCCAGGATTACTCTGGAACCGGCTTGTCAAACTTAGAGCTAATGCCACATCCGGTCTAGTACTCAACATTGCATACATGATCGATCCTATGGCTGAAGCATAAGGATGTTTGGTCATTTCGGCCTTACCCAGTTCCGTCACCGGACACTGTGCCTTCCGCAATATCTTATTCTTGATAACCGGCAGAGAACCCTTCTTTGCCTTCTCCATACCAAAACGCTTCAGTATTTTATCAAAATAAATACTCTGACTCGGTGCTAATAGGCATCTTGATCTATCACGATAGATTTTTATGCCTAAAACATACGCAGCTTCTCCTAAGTCCTTCATGGAAAATTTACTGTTTAAATATTCCTTCACGCTATTCAGAAGTTCCACATCATTCCCAATCAGCAATATGTCGTCAACATACAGTGCTAAGAACACAACCGAGCTCCCACTCATTTTCTTGTAAATGCAGGTCTCTTCCACATTTTGGATAAATCCAAAACCTTTGATTACCTCATCAAAGCGAAGATTCCAGCTCCGAGATGCCTGCTTCAATCCATAGATGGATCGCTGAAGCTTGCACACCTTGTTAGCATTTCCTGGATCGACAAAACCTTCCGGCTGTACCATGTACAACTCTTCCTCAATGTTTCCATTTAGGAAGGCCGTTTTGACGTCCATCTGCCAGATTTCATAATCATAATAGGCAGTTACCGCTAACAAAATCCGAATAGACTTAAGCATCGCTACCGGTGAAAAAGTTTCATCATAGTCAATTCCATGAACTTGTCGGAAACCCTTTGCGACAAGCCGAGCTTTATAGACGGTCACATTACCATCAACATCACTCTTCTTCTTAAAGATCCATTTATTCTCGACGGCCTTGCGCCCTTCGGGAATATCCATCAAAGTCCACACTTTGTTATCATACATGGATCCTATTTCGGATTTCATGGCTTCAAGCCATTTCTCGGATTCTAGACTCGCCATCGCCTCCTTGTAGTTCGTAGGTTCGCCTTGTTCAACTAACATGACGGTGCAAACCATGTTGCCATACCATTCTGGTGCGATCCGAGATCTACCAGACCTACGAGGTAGAACACCTTCCTCGACAGTTTCTCCCACTCCTTCCACGGAGGACGTTTCCGGAATTGCTTCCGTTGCGCCACTCGGAATCTCGAGTTCAGGATCAACGATTTCATCGAGGTCTACCTTCCTCCCACTTACTCCTTTCGCGAGAAACTCCTTCTCTAGAAAGGTACCGGTCTTCGCGACAAAAGTTTTGCCCTCAGCTTGGTTGTAGAAGGTGTACCCAACGGTTTCCCGCGGATATCCTACAAAGACGACTTTCTCCGACTTCGGTTCGAGTTTGTCGGGCTGTAGTTTCTTAACGTACGCCTCACAACCCCAAACCTTCAGAAACGATAACTTAGGCTTTTGGCCATACCATAATTCATACGGTGTCGTTTCAACGGACTTGGACGGAGCCCTATTTAAAATGAATGTGGCTGTTTCTAACGCATAACCCCAGAAGGACACTGGCAAATCGGTAAGAGACATCATAGATCGAATACTATCCAGTTGAGTACGATTACGTCGCTCGGACACGCCGTTACGCTGCGGTGGTCCAGCTGGCGTAAGTTGGGGTACTATGCCACAACTCTTCAGATGTGTGCCAAACTCAAAACTCAAGTACTCGCCACCGCGATCGGATCGGAGGTGCTTGATTTTCCTATTAAGCTGATTCTCAACTTCACTTTGGAATTCTTTGAACTTTTCAAACGTTTCAGACTTGTGTTTCATCAAATAGATATAACCGTATCTACTCAAGTCATCAGTGAAGGTGACGAAGTAACGATAACCATTGCGTGTCGAAACGCTCACCGGTCCACACACATCTGTATGTATGATCCCCAACAAATCCGACGCCCGTTCAACGAAACCTTTGAACGGTGTCATGGTCATTTTGCCCATAAGGCATGGTTCGCATGTATCGAGGGATCCGAAATCCAACGAGTCCAAAAATCCATCGGAGTGGAGTTGCTTCATGCGCTTTACACCAATATGACCAAGACGACAATGCCACAAATACATGGCGGTATCGTCACTACACTTAATCCGTTTGGCTTCTATGTTATGGATGTGAGTACTACGATCGAGATTCAACAAGAATAAACCATTATTCTCGAGAGCATCAACATAAAAGATATCATTCATATAAATAGCACAATTGCTTGACACTGATTTAAATGAATAACCGTCTTGTAACAGGAAAGACCCACTTATAATGTTTACACTCAAGGATGGCACAAAATAACACTTATTTAAAACCAAAACTAATCCCGATGGTATTAGCGGGAGCGTGCCGACAGCCACCACGTCGACTCTCGATCCATTGCCGACGCGCATCGTCACCTCATCCTTCGCCAGCCGCCGTCTATTCCGTAACTCCTCCTGAGAGTTACATATATGAGCAATAGAACTAGTATCAAATACCCACGTGTTGCTCCGGGCGGATGTAAGGTACACATCTATAACACGTATATCAAATATACCTTGCTCTTTGTCGACCGTCTTGCCAGACTTACTATCCTCCAGGTACTTGGGGCAGTTGCGCTTCCAGTGACCCTTCCCCTTGCAGTAGAAACACTCCACGCTAGCTCTGGGACCAGACCTGTTAGTCCTGGGCTTGGCAGCCAACTTTGCCTCCCTCCTGGACTTCCAGCTCTGCTTTCCCTTGCCACCGGATTTCTTGAAATCAACGGTCTTGTTGACCATCAATATCGTGTGCTTCTTCTTAATCTCTACCTCAGCAGTCTTGAGCATCACGAACACTTCACCCAAGGACTTAGCCATGCCCTGCATGTTGTAGTTCATGACGAAGCCTTTGTAGCTAGGGGGCAACGATTGCAACACCCTGTCAATCGCCAGCTCATCGGGAATCTTGCATTCCAGAGCATTCAGGCGTTGAACGTAGCCAGACATATTAACTACATGCTCGCTCACACTGCTATGCGCTTCCATCTTGGCCGAGAAGAAAAGCTCAGAAGCCTCATATCTCTCAGCCTTAGCCTGCGGCGCGAAGACAGCCTTAAGATCCGAAATGATCTCAAAGGTGCTCATCTTCTCAAAACGCTTCTGCAGGTCGGCTTCCATGGCGTAGAGCATGCCACTCTGGACAAAGGCAGAATCCTCCGATCAGGTCTGGAAGACCTTCTTCTCATCCTCAGAGGCATCATCTGCGGGAGGGTCACCTATGGCGGCCTCAATGACGTAGGCCACCCTATGGGAAGTGAGGAGGATCCTCAGGTTGCGGAACCAGGCCATGAAGTTTGACCCATTGGTCTTAAGATTTTCTTTCTCAAGAAACAGACCTAGGTTAAACGAGGGGCGAGACATCTACAATGGAGTTTGCAACAACATAAGACTTTGTTCATAATAATTTTAAGTTATAGTATTTTAGAAAATAACTAACATAACTCCCACTCAAACGAACATCCCTCCTGGTCGTTTAAGCGATTACACGACCCCCATCCATTGTACCACCCCTCATCATCAGAGCCGGCGGCACAACTTCAAGAGTAGACAAAATCGTCCGCCACACCAATTTTGTGACTCGTGCTCGACCTTTCGGTCTTCCTGTTCCGAGGCCATATTTCTGAATATGCTAGGCTCGCCACCAAAGACCTCCACGCTGACGCTTGTGCAACATGGCTTACACCCACTGTATGCGAACGACGAGATGTCTGACACCCGATCATCACGGCCTGCCTCATAACGTAGAACTTTCTTGGTGGTGCGCGTTGGAGGGAGAACACTAGTGGTATTTTGAAGGGATCACCTTATATAGCTACCGCCGTGTAACTAATGTATACTATACACACAATCACACAATATAAGATGCACACAAAACATCAAATGTAATGCAATGTGATATAGTCCATTGCGCCATGGTCTTCTTGGCGCCCGCAGTTTATAAACAATTTAATAAACCTACCTTGACCATATCACATAGCCCCTGCAAAATAAAGTTAGACGCTTCTACTTTATCTTTTGCATATTTTACGTGGCTTGGGGCTTTCGTAAATAGAACCGCTTCATACCTACGAACCTTATGACCACAACACCGATCCAATAATTGCATGTTTAAGCATCTCTTTTGGGCCCTCCATTGAAAATGCGAAGACCAACTAAAGAGAGAGAAACTGACACCCGCCAGCCACATATACGGTACAAGCCGTATGTTAGTAGTGGAACCAGTCTCGCGTAAGCGTACGCGTAAAGTCGGTCCGGGCCGCTTCATCAACTCAATGCCGCTAGAATACACAAGTGCACGCTAGAGGGTAGCAAACAACAGGAATGGTGCCCCCGTGCAGAGCACGGGTTCTAACAGCGTACAGCTATATCTACGATAGATCGGCTCTGATACCACTGAAGGGGATCGTGTGCAGAAAACAAAAAATTTCCTACCAATGATATCCTAAAAGCATGCCAAGATCTATACTATGCAGATATAGTAGTACGAACGGAGATCGGAATACGTACCCTTGTAGACCGAAAGCGGGGATTACGTTCCCGCACAAACGTTGTCGATGAAGACCGACGAAGCCGACCTCAAGGTCGTGTAGAGGAAGCAGACCTCCGAGTACCGCTAGCGCAGCACCTCGCAGAGCGTCACACACGTACGGTGGAGACGACGGCCTCCGAAGCTCCAGTCCAGGACGAGCAGCGGAAGACTTGGACCGGAACACCAGCAGCGCGGCAGCGGGCTATGGTGGAAGAGACCCCCTTCCTCAGCTCGGCGCGGCTCCGACAAGGGAACCACGAGATCGAGAGAGAAATTGGGAATTAATTGGTGAATTAAAAGGCCAGGGGTGCCCCTTCTTATATAGGCTCCCAGGGGGAGCCAACCTTGCCAGCCAGGCAATGTGGGACTATCCCCACATGCCTGTTGCGGCTAGGATAGGTGCGCCGGCCCCTTGGTGGGCCCCTTGGCCCATCCAGGCCGGCCACCATGGCCCCCACCGAATCCCCTAGGGATTTTCCCCCTCTTGGGCCTTCTTTCGACCAGAAGGCCCATTTAGGGAAATCAGCCTAAATAAATTCGAAAATAAATATATAAAATAATATTTGCATATTAATTACACTAATTAATATCAAACATAATATATATAATTTTTCCTAGCTCCGAAGACTCTTTCGTCGCTGCCCGATCTCCATCGGACCACTCCCGGGACGCTCCCGGTGATCTCTTTCCTTTCCGGTTGTCTTGTCGAAACCCCTTAAGTGTGTTACCCTAGCGGTTCGATATAATAACAGGTATGATCAAGACTCCTCTATGATCAACGACTAACTCGTAGGCCTGGACCCCATGAATTAATCCCTGTGATATAACGAATGACTTTCATCTATCAAACCTGAACGCAAAGTCTTAAACCTTTTTCCATAGCGATACTTAGCATGTCCGAGCGTCGTTCCATAGATATCTCCATGCCTAATCCCGACCTCGTTACCGACGACGTGTGGTGACCCAGCATACCACTGCATGGTGTAGTATGCTATAGTCGTTGACATAGCACCAATGGATCACCGTCCACCAGTGTCACGTCATCAGAGTGGTACAACAGAAACATCGCAGGTCCAAGGCATGACTATAAATTACAAACAGAAGATCCAAAACAACAGATCTTTTGAACCTCCTTGAAACAATGAGGCGAGGCCCTAATAAAAGAAGATCAAATGAAAATCTCGGAGGAACTAACCTATACTAAGCCTACTTCTAATATGGCTAGGCTTGCGATTGCGCTATAGCAACGCCTACAGAGATAGGTTCTATGACTAGGAATCTATCCTATTTCACACTACGCCTTCATTTGTCCTCCGTCTTCCTTGAATTGCTTCAACTCGATGTAGTTCTTTGGTATCTTGAGTTTATCCGTCTTCAGAGTCTTCATAGCCTAAAGTGCTGCCTTCTTGTGGTTCTTCATGTCTAGCAGGGGTTTATGAGGCAAGGGTGAGTAACAGCGTTACCCAGCAAGTTCATTATGCAAGGTGGGAAGTTTGATGCATAAATACAGCCACAGACAATGGATTGTCGTAGGCTAATGCAAGTTTTCGAAAACATTTCTTCAAAAGGTTGCTTTTATTCCGAAGACTATGCTCGTTAGGAGTCACAGGGCTAGGGCTTTGAGGAGCCTCCTTTCCTGCTGTGTTCGTCGTTCCGTCCTGGAACGTGGAGTAACATGTCACATTCATACTCTGCAGAGGTGCGCTGCTTTACCCATAAGAGATCAAGACCTTGTTGCACAACCGGGCGAATCTTTCCCGTCCACACTTCCTTGGTGTGGGGCCCAGTCAGTAATCCAAGCCAATCACTACGCCTTTCCACCATCCCCGCACACCCCCCATTACTCCGGTGCATGTTAGTGGGAGACACCCCAGCTTAACAGCTGCCAACTAGTGGGAGACACCCCAGCTTAGTTGCAAACTAGTGGGAGACACCCCAACTTAGTTCCCGAAGCCAACCTTCAATAGATGCTAGAAGCCACAATCCGAAGGTGAGGTTATTATCCTGGCCACCTCAAGCTCAGCGGATTTACACACCGCCCGGCTTTGATCTAGTCACCCGTTGGTGTACGAGAGGAAAAGGGTACAACTGACTTCTCCGTCCCATTCCAAATCTTATGGTTGCGCGTAATATTCGGCGCAAGAATGTATAACTTAGACTTAGTTATGTTCTTATGAATGGTTTGTTTAGATTTCATAGTTACCATAGTGTTATAAAACTTTAAGTTATTTCCTACTTATTTTACTTAACCAATTATTAATAAACATGAGTTAACTAACACATGGAGTAGGTACTTATTTATACAAAATAAAGCTTAGTATTATAAAATGTTATTAGATTTTCATTTCAATTAAATGGTTGCTACATAGTAGTAGAACACCTTTTGTAAGCTTATAACTTTTTTTTCACAATTATGACAATAATTCTTATTATTTATCATTTTAAAATAGAATATCATTTTAATATAGATTTAATGAAATGACATATTTCATATTGTAATATAAACACATTACTAAAGTTAAAGCTATGTATGTGAGACAATTTAAATTTGGTTTTAAATGCATCCAAAATAGCATTTCAAATAACTTCATATTTAAAAGATTATGTGATTTATATTTTAAATTTTATTCAATTTAATTTTTATTCAAATACAAATAAGGATGATACAAAAATATAGATTTTATTTTTCTGATCATTTTGGTATAAAGATTATATTTTTCTGATTTAAAATAAATTAGTTATGAATTTACAAAGTTTATTCAATTTAAATCAATTTCTATACTTATTAAATTAAGTTGGGCCCACCTGTCATAATTTTAATATTTACAGAAATGATTTATCAAAATAATAAAAGTCTGACATGATGGTCCCACTTGTCATAGACTTATCTATTTCAGAATTAATTTCTGGAAATGAAAAAAAATAGGCGGCTGACGTCATGTGACGTCAGCGACTGGACCAAATGGTCACTGGAATAACCGGCGGCGACCATTTGCGCGGCGGCGGACGGCGGTCACGGCGGCGAGCATGCAAGAGAAGGAAAGGGAGGAAACGGGAAACACCGTGGTGCTCAGAAGCTCACCCTGAACAGAATGGATGGCTCGGCGTATCGGAAGGTGGTCTGACGGCGACGAACTCGTCCGCGACGTCGGCGGCCGGAGTTGGAAAAGACGATGTAATTCTCGACCTCCTGGGCTCCCCTGGATGCGTAGCTTGCGGAGGACGAATAGGACGTCAGTACGAAGCTTCCCAGATACTTAGCACGGCAAGGAGAGGCCTCCACCGCCGGTAATCGACGATCCACGGCGGCGGCCGAAAGCTAGGGTTAGAGTTGGAGAGGATTAGAGAGAGAGGAAGAAGAGAGGATCAGAGCGAGTGAGAGGATAGGGATGAGGACGTCTCCACGGCCTTATCGTCGCGAGAGAGGGGCGAGCAGAAGCAGCACGGCTGCTCGGAAGAAGCGACACGACTCTCATCTGCCTTCTGGCCGGAGAGGAAGAAGAAAATGAATTGGAAAGGCCATTTTTCATAAAACCCCCTGGTAGTTTCAGAAACCACAGGGAACGTTTAAACAGGCCCCTGGTTTCTGTTTTGGGTATGTTTTAGATTATGATTCTTGCAAAGAGATCCTGGAAAGGTTGTGGTCAAAATAAAATGTTTATTTCCACTTGTATAAGTTTATTCCAAGATATAATTTGAATATTTGGTGTGTTTTGAATTCTTTTATCATATAAATGAAGTTGGACTTATTTGCTATCTTTCTTTCATTAATGTGTTTTACTTAATAAATTTTTGGTAGTGCATATTACGCACATGGTAATATTTTATATGTTATAATTCCAATTAAATTGTTTTGAAGTTTTGGTTAAAAGACTATAGATAAAATAAATATCCAATTTGTTTCTATTCATGGTTTTCACTTATTTGTTTTTATGGTGCATTATAACCATGTGAAATTATTTCTATGGTCTTATTTATTTATTTATTTCTAATTTCTTTCCATCAACTTCTAAAATGATCTAGGTTATGGATTTTAAAATATTGAAATATTGGAGTACACCAATTGATGGTATGGTGATTTAAGTATTTCTAACCACACCAAATTAAGGTTTGATGGAAATAACAAAATGGGTCATTGTGATTCCTAAGAAGAGTATACACAGTGCTTTATGTCAAATCCATGCTAAGCATGATAGATTGCCAAATGGCTTTTATTTGTGATCCTTAACAAATAATCATGTGAGAACATGATCAATTCTTTATGAAAGCACAAGATAGGAATTCCTGCCTAAGGTTAGGTCTTATGGTGATAAGATGATGAGTTTAGACTTCTTCTCATTCCATTCCCCAGTTAAGATGGAGTAAGAAGGATACATTCTTTCTTGATAGAGTTAATGTATTATGAATATATCTAATAATAGATATATTTGAGTTTGTGAAATGGGTTTCCTTGAACATATATCAACTAATGCTTCCAGATGATTAATTTGCCATATGTCCGAGATTATCTTTTATTGAGAATAAATTCTTGGTTCAACCAATGGATGATTATCCATTAGTGATCTAGTGGCTCCTCTCTTATATGGTTCTTCATTCACATGGTCATGAAAGATGATACACGTGACTCTGAGATATGTATATTGATTATATACACTTATGATTTGGCATTACTTTCTCTATGGTTATGATCCCCTTGGAGAAACACTATAAATCCATTTGTGACTTTAATTTGGCGTTGATCCATCTAAACAACAAGTAGATATTCAAGACAAGTTCTTCTTGTCCAATATTAAAATTCCAACATCACTTGCCTCGCCCTTGTGGTGAGGATAATTCAATTTAACCAAACCAATTTTCTTGAGTTGGTGGTATATGAACGTATGTGTATTTTATGACATCCAAGAACTTGATGTACTGGATGATCTATCCTACTATACATGTGTATATGGCACTCCTTTGTATGTGCATACCAAAATGAGTTGTCAACAAGGTTGCAAAGCTTGTTATCAACCTATTTCTATATCACACTAACATTGTAATGTCATACCATTTCCTGAGAAATTAATAAAGATGGTTGAAGATGAAAGAGTTTCCAATTCTTCATGATAGATTGGCATAACACTTCTATGTCCATCAAATGAATGCTTCTCTATGTCTTCTTGTTGTATTTCTTCCCTTCTCGATATCTTCTCTTGTTGATGCCTTCGAGAAGATTGGGAGATAAGGAAATATGATGTCAAGATAAAAGTGGAAGATCTGGGTTAAGCTTTAGGTAATTCAATTGGTCTCCAAGAATGTCCTGGTTTCCATGTACTAGCAATATGTCTAGCACAATTGATAAGAATAGATGATCAGAGAATAACTAAGAATAGTTGTTTTGGTCATTATATAGCGTACCTGCACTTTAAATAAGGCAGATACCTGTGTATAGTGCAAATCCCTGGATCAATTCATTTGCACACACAGTTTACGATGTAATATCACAACAAAGCGTCAATTTTATTACATCGATGATCCATAATTACAAAATATTTGATACAAGTTGCATAGCCTAAAGCTAGCATTGAAAAAGTACACATCGGAAATACAATAGCAGTGAGTCTCTATCACTTTCATGCTGCCACAGGCGAAAACATGTTGGTTGTAGACTCGAAACCTATAAACGAAACCTCACTCGTCATCTGAACAATCTGCAATAAGAAAAATATTGCAACAACGTGGGTCAGATTCCATTAAAAATGGAGTCTGGCAAGTGACACTATGGTGGACACTTAATGGAATAACTCTAAAGCCTATATGCATATTTGGCTGGTGGAGTTCAAGGCTATTTTGCATAAAGCCTATTTTTCCTATCTTTTTGTAAAACACTTTCTTCAAATCAAGACAAGTATGGCATGAAAACCATAAATCTCATCTTCCCTTGTTCACCCATCAAGTTTTATTTCTGAAGTTGGAATGGTGGAATCCTCCGTTGACGTTCATGATCAGCTGCTCAAATTGTCCGTACCGGGGACACGGCTAAGTACTTAGTTTTACACTCTGCAGAGGTTGTGTACTTTCACCTTTAGACTCAATTTGTCCGAGAAATGCTATACACGCGGAGTGTATTAAGGAAAGGAGAGAATTGAGACAAGAACTTTCAGAAGATGAATGCAACCATACTAGCAAGACCCATTCCACCTATCATCCCCCTACATCTGCTTGTCAAGCTGACAGGTTGCACCCTCACAACTTAATTATTCTAGACAGAGCCCATTGTCAAAAGGTTGCACGGGAAGCAATCGTCACTCGGAGTTCTTCAGATTCCTCTGTTCACTGGGTGGCCATCCACAAGTGCAGTCTCAGGTTGACAACCCCCATGCTCATGGCCCCAAGTATAGTAGAAACTACCTTAGGCAAAGACAACCACAAGCACAGTCCTGAGTAGCCACTCAACATAAACCATTCAACCAATCCACCCAGGTGTTTCATTAACTTAGTGGATGTGTACTCCCAGGTTGACAACCACCATGCTCACGGCCCTAAGTAGAATAGAAATTCATACTAGGCGACGACAACCATGAGCACAGCCCTGAGTAGCCACTTAATAATTTGTAAAACTTTTCATCAATTGCATAGCATCAATATTTCTGCTAAGTATGATATAGGAACCTAGACACATGAGTAAGGGAATTCTACACAGGTTTAGCATAGCAATACTATCCTACACATGCATATAAAAATACACTAAGTAATGCATAGAAAATACTTAGGAAGTTTATGAGGTGTGCCACTTGCCTTTGAATGTTGTCGTTGTTCACAAACTCTTTTCAACAACGAACGTTTGCTCTCCGTTTAATCTAAGCAAATATAGCAACAACAATACTCAATCATAAAGAACCATACAACACATACAAGCAAGTTTCACAATATGCAAATTATTTCTAAGGACTAGAAATGCATGTCATGCCATGAAAAATCTTTTAAGTTAATGCAAGGCAAGTAGGTTGGTCAATTGACTAAGGATTAAGGTTAGAAGTTGGACAAGATAACTTTGTTATAACTTATCTAGAATAAGCACTCAAAATGCTTAGTCATGATGTGCAAAATACTTGGAGAAAATACTAAGTTTATAAGGTGATCAAGAAAGACGATTGTAGTTGTCCTCCAGGCTTCATCTCCAGACTTGTAACTTTCTTCTAGATGATGTCTTGATTTAATTCTTGATAGACTTGAATAATCTTCAGACTTGATGATTTTTGTATCACCTAGGCTGGTCATTGGATTTAACTTAGTCTTCACGAAGTCTCCGAGAAGAAGGGAGAAAAGAAAGAGAGAGGAAGCAAGACTTAGACAATAATGCTGGTTGGTCTTCATGAACTTCTTCTTGATTTTCTTCTAAGTGCTTCTGCTCCTTGAAGGTACTTCTGAAGTCTTGTTTTGGCTAAGTCCTTCATTGATCTTCTAGCTCCATGTTGAAAATCCTAAGTGTCTAGTGCATAGTACTTTTACCACAATACTAAGTTTGAAAATAATCCTAACTTAGAGAAAATGGGGGAAAGTTTTCCTTATGGGAAATATAACTATAAGATAAAATATGCTATGCAAATTTTAAATCACAAGGAACATAATACTAATTTTTGTGATATTTATAAAGTATGCATAAATCTATAATTGCAATTTTAATTAGTTTCAAATTTTGCAAACATAATAAAAGGGAAACATATAGGTTAAAGTTTTACGTGATTTATATTTGATAACATAATTTTCATAAATGGTATTAATAGCCAGAGGTGATTTAATTATATTTATTGCAATTTGATTTAATCAAAAATAATATTTCTATTAATAGTTATGTTGAAAATACTCAAACTATTCAATTTAAATATATATAACTATGAATTCATTCAAATATTACTCAAAAAAATATTTTATAGCAGTGGCATCAATTTACAAATATTCCAAAGTTTCTAAAACAATTTTATTTACAATTTTTGGAATTATTGATTTAAAGTGATGCCAAAATACTCAAATTTACCATTTGAAATTTGAATATTTTAAACTAACTCAAATTTGAATTTTGGCAGATCCAAAATATTCTACATGTCATGGGCTTTCCAAATATGTAAAAATATTTGAATTTGGATAAGTGGTTAAAAAGTTATGACAGATCTAAGTGACAGGGGCTTTTCTGCAAAACTACCATTTAAACAATTTAAAAGAAAATAATTTCCACGTCAGCGCTGACTGTGTGCTGACGCGGATCCGACGTGGCAAGTGAGTAGATCTGGTCCGTTGGATCCAGATCCGACGGATCTGAACGGATTGTACCGATTCGATTAAATGATCTAATCCTACGCGTACAATATAGATCGGACGGCCAGGAGAAGAGGAGCTCACCGGGCGGCGCGGATGGTCGCCGGAGACGAAGGAGACGGCGGCGCTGGGCTCGGGTGCGGACGGGGATGGTGCTCCGGCAGTTCCTCGGACGCGCGGATGATGCCCTCGGGTGCGGTGCGTCGCGGCGATCTCGATGGGCTCGGTGGTGGCTTCGCGGGCGTTTCGGAGGGGCGTGGGGCATGGCCGAAGTGCTTCGGCGCCGGCGAGCTTGGGTCGAGCACGAGGTGCTCCGTTCGGCTGCGAAAGAAATCGAGGGAGGGTGTCAGAGGATGCGCACGGACGCAAGGAGAAGTATGGAGGAGGTCTCGGACTGGGGGGAGGCTCACCTCGCCGGGGAACAAAGAAAAACGACGGCGGTACCGAGGAACTCCGACGAGCTTTTCCGGCAGCCTAGGGGCATGCTCGGCTAAGGTTTTTGAGGGGAAAGCGAGAGGAGGGGCAGGGCTAATTATAGGGCAGAGAGGCGCGTTGATTTAGGGCGCTAATCACGCGAATTTTGAAGGAAGGAGGCGCCGGCGGTTTCGGGCGGGATTTGAGGCAGAGGTTGAAGACGATGACGTCAGCGTTTTTCTTTTTCTTTTCTGATTTTTCTTTTAATTCATATCTTTTGATTTAATTGTCCAAATGATGTCAAATTAATTTCTATAAATTTGTAAAATTCATATCTATGTTTTAAAACAATAGTGAACATGTTTTGAAACTTTTTGAAAATTAATTATTTTTAAATATTCATAAAATACAAATTTGACACTTTATGTAAAATTTAAAACTAGGGTTTAATAAATTTTATTTTTGGCTTAAAATAGATTCTATGAAATATCCATATTCAAAATGTTTGAATTTAAGTTATTTAAACTCATATTCCAATATTAAATAAATATTAGCTTTAATAGATTATTAAATATCTCATTACAACTATTTGAAATGGAAGGAGAAAATGTAATGTAATCATTCTTAATTCAAATTATTTGTGCACCATTATATTTTATATTAAGATATATCATTTGAAAATTTTATAAACAACTTTGGAAAAGATTTTAAGTTTAGTTCTTTTCTTATATAGAGTATATATTCATGACAGTCATTTTATGTTTTGAAAATAATTGGGATTCATTTTAAGCTAATGAAATGTTTATTTGGATAATCCATTTATTATAAAATATATGAAGTTATTAAAGTTATAAACTATAGGGTTGAAATTTCAACACTAAGCTTGAACTTAGTTAAAAGAATGCAAAAATAAATAAATATTTGACAAATAGATCATGTTTTACATAGTTTAAAAAGAACACTTATAAATATTATTTTAATTTATGAATATGATATGAAGGTTTGTAAAACATTTGTCAAATTAGCTATTGAGGTTTTAATAGTTACAATGGATAATAAAGTGTTTAATTGAAACAACTTTGGAGAAAAAGGTTAAACTGAAATATTTGAAATATTAAACCTTTTTTATCATGTTTAAAGTCTTTTGTAGTTGATTTTCTTATGTATTTTAATATTTTCTTTTAATCAAAACAAAAGTTTTAAATTCTAGTGATTATAATATGTTGGGATGTTACAGACTACCACCCTTAAAAGGAATCTCGTCCTCGAGATTCGAAGAAGCTAGAAAGACAATGCTCGAAATGATTCTGATAGCTCGAGATGTTTGAGAAATGAAATTCCTGACATGGAAACTTGAAAACTTGGCAGCGAATGATTTTTCTGATTAGGAGGATAGAAAGATAGTTTGAGATCTCGGGGTTTAGGCGACTGGGTTTGAATTATCTAGGTGGCTACCACCCTTAAAAGAAAATTTTGTGGTCGGTCTAGAACTTTGTTTAATCCCTTTTATTTCTCCGTTGTAGAGCGTACAAGTATCCGAAATACAATGACAGGTGGTAGCTACGAGAAGTTTGAGCACTCGCGTTTTCCACCCGTTCCTTGAAGAGATTTAATCCTCTTCCACTCAGGGCAGCCACTGGCATAGTGTCCCTTATCCTTGCACCTGTAGCATGTTAAGTGGCTAAGATCCTTCTTGGATTCACTCTTTTGTCTTTGTTCCTCCAGGATCTTCATGAGAGACTGTTGCATTCCTTCCTTGGCTTGCTGGTTAGCTTGTTGCACCAAGGGAAAATATGGGCATTGGATTGGAACATGGGTCGTTCCTTCACACAGGAAGCAAATAATCCTTTTGGAGCGGCGTCCATTACTTGGACGTCTGATGTGACCATGGGGCCACTCATCAGAGCAATCTTCGGACGTATGTCCTATCTCTCCACAAGTTTTGCATGCCTTTAGTTTGGTCATAGGGTCCTCTTCAACATCCCTGAGGTTTTGATCAATCTTAGGCGAGTGGTCATTGATCACCTTCTGACTCGGGTCCCTTAACAGTATTCGCGTAGTGGGGTAAAATTTATTGTTGTTGATATTGAAGTGAGACATCTGCTGGTTTTTAGAGAATAAATGAGTTAATTTATATGTACTATGGAGAATTCAATAATTTTAGAACAAGGCAACCAATTCCTAACAAATCTATCAACATGATTAAAACACATGCAAACACATAAATTTCACACTTATTTTGAGAACTCGAACTAATCATTTATCGAACGAAAACACATCAATGTCATGGAATTACAAAAACGATAGTACTGCCATACCACAATTTGATAGGTCAATACATCGAATGGATACGATAAGCTAAATGAGATAAATGGTGGTCCCTCTAACGTGGTTTGTGTTGCTACACTTATTCCTCCTCAATCTTACGCTTGCGTTTTATTGCGTGGTTATTTGCCACAGGCGTGACTTCTCCCTCAGTTGACTCTTCAAACAACACCTCTTCGGGGTCTTCTTCCTCCTGTCCTTCCTCCTTCGTAGCTGCAGGTACAGTCACATCTCCAGTGCCCTGGTCACCTCCTTCTTCAGCTACTGGCGGTGGTGGAGGTGGAATGAGTTGCGCCTCAAGCATGGCAATCTGCTCATCCTTGCCAAGGTTCTGCAAATGTAGGTCATGGATGAGTTCCTCCAAATGACCAACAAGATTTTCAGAAGTCTGGAGTTCTTGGGTTTTTGCGTGTATGACGGCTTGTGCATGATCCGCGACGTCATAAGCCTGTTGAACCTTCCTGGTCAGACAGTTGATGAGAAAATCCAGGTCTTCAAACATCTTTTTAATGATGGGCAGGTCCAGGCGATTTCCCGTGTGAGCCATCGAGAGACCGTGTGCATCCCTCTTCCCAAAGGCACGGAAGGGTGATCCTGGTGCTAGCTTGTTGCGATACTTGTAACACAAACGAGCCATTAAGTCCACCATAGCTATGTTCACTCCCTCAATCCACTCTGGGTAGTAGGTGGCATTGTCCACGGGCTCGAAGTCTGGCATCGTGGGATCTGGGGTCATAATTGTGCGGATTTTCCAGTGCGTCACATTGGATATGTCGGTCTCCTCTTTCCTTCCTCGGAAATAGGGCGGTGGTAGCTTCAATATACTTGTCAACCTAGACAGCTGCCTCCCAAAGATGAAACCCGACAAAACTCCAGCATACGCGGTCTCAGTGTACTCTCCCATCTAAAATTTTGAAAAGGAAAGAGAATTAGAATAAAAAAAAGAATAGGAAAGGTGGAAGACAAGATAATTAATGTAAAACAATAGAAAGGCAATTTCAAAATTTACTCAAGTTTTGGAAACCTAGTTTATTTAATTATTTAACTTTTGGGGTCTCCGTCCAATCCTAGGGGTTTCGAACCTACAGGCAACACAGTGCTCGGATACCATCTATAGCGTACCTGCACTTTAAATAAGGCAGATACCTGTGTATAGTGCAAATCCCTGGATCAATTCATTTGCACACATAGTTTACGATGTAATATCACAACAAAGCGTCAATTTTATTACATCGATGATCCAGAATTACAAAATGTTTGATACAAGTTGCATAGCCTAAAGCTAGCATTGAAAAAGTACACAACGGAAATACAATAGCAGTGAGTCTCTATCACTTTCATGCTGCCACAGGCGAAAACATGTTGGTTGTAGACTCGAAACCTATAAACGAAACCTCACTCGTCATCTGAACAATCTGCAATAAGAAAAATATTGCAACAACGTGGGTCAGATTCCATTAAAAATGGAGTCTGGCAAGTGACACTATGGTGGGCACTTAATGGAATAACTCTAAAGCCTATATGCATATTTGGCTGGTGGAGTTCAAGGCTATTTTGCATAAAGCCTATTTTTCCTATCTTTTTGTAAAACACTTTCTTCAAATCAAGACAAGTATGGCATGAAAACCATAAATATCATCTTGCCTTGTTCACCCATCAAGTTTTATTTCTGAAGTTGGAATGGTGGAATCCTCCGTTGACGTCCGTGATCAGCTGCTCAAATTGTCCGTACCGGGGACACGGCTAAGTACTTAGTTTTACACTCTGCAGAGGTTGTGCACTTTCACCTTTAGACTCAATTTGTCCGAGAAATCCTATACACACGGAGTGTATTAAGGAAAGGAGAGAATTGAGACAAGAACTTTCAGAAGAAGAATGCAACCATACTAGCAAGACCCGTTCCACCTATCATCCCCCTACATCTGCTTGTCAAGCTGACAGGTTGCACCCTCACAACTTAATTATTCTAGACAGAGCCCATTGTCAAAAGGTTGCACGGGAAGCAATCGTCACTCGGAGTTCTCCAGATTCCTCTGTTCCCTGGGTGGCCATCCACAAGTGCAGTCTCAGGTTGACAACCCCCATGCTCATGGCCCCAAGTATAGTAGAAACTACCTTAGGCAAAGACAACCACAAGCACAGTCCTGAGTAGCCACTCACACATAAACCATTCAACCAATCCACCCAGGTGTTTCATTAACTTAGTGGATGTGTACTCCCAGGTTGACAACCACCATGCTCACGGCCCTAAGTAGAATAGAAATTCATCCTAGGCGACGAAAACCATGAGCACAACCCTGAGTAGCCACTTAATAATTTGTAAAACTTTTCATCAATTGCATAGCATCAATATTTCTGCTAAGTATGATATAGGAACCTAGACACAGGAGCAAGGGAATTCTACACAGGTTTAGCATAGCAATACTATCCTACACATGCATATAAAAATACACTAAGTAATGCATAGAAAATTCTTAGAAAATTTATGAGGTGTGCCACTTGCCTTTGAATGTTGTCGTTGTTCACAAACTCTTTTCAACAACGAACGTTTGCTCTCCGTTTAATCTAAGCAATAATAGCAACAACAATACTCAATCATAAAACAGAACCATACAACACATACAAGCAAGTTTCACAATATGCAAATTATTTCTAAGGACTAGAAATGCATGTCATGCCATGAAAAATCTTTTAAGTTAATGCAAGGCAAGTAGGTTGGTCAATTGACTAAGGATTAAGGTTAGAAGTTGGACAAGATAACTTTGTTATAACTTATCTAGAATAAGCACTCAAAATGCTTAGTCATGATGTGCAAAATACTTGGAGAAAATACTAAGTTTATAAGGTGATCAAGAAAGACGATTGTAGTTGTCCTCCAGGCTTCATCTCCAGACTTGTAACTTTCTTCTAGATGATGTCTTGATTTAATTCTTGGTAGACTTGAATAATCTTCAGACTTGATGATTTTTGTATCACCTAGGCTGGTCAATGGATTTAACTTAGTCTTCACGAAGTCTCAGAGAAGAAGGGAGAAAAGAAAGAGAGAGGAAGCAAGACTTAGACAATAATGCTGGTTGGTCTTCATGAACTTCTTCTTGATTTTCTTCTAAGTGCTTCTGCTCCTTGAAGGTACTTCTGAAGTCTTGTTTTGGCTAAGTCCTAAGTGTCTAGTGCATAGTACTTTTACCAAAATACTAAGTTTGAAAATAATCCTAACTTAGAGAAAATTGGGGAAAGTTTTCCTTATGGGAAATATAATTATAAGATAAAATATGCTATGCAAATTTTAAATCACGAGGAACATAATACTAATTTTTGTGATATTTAGAAAGTATGCATAAAGCTATAATTGCAATTTTAATTAGTTTCAAATTTTGCAAACATAATAAAAGGGAAACATATAGGTTAAAGTTTTACGTGATTTATATTTGATAACATAATTTTTATAAATGGTATTAATAGCCAGAGGTGATTTAATTATATTTATTGCAATTTGATTTAATCAAAAATAATATTTCTATTAATAGTTATGTTGAAAATACTCAAACTATTCAATTTAAATATATATAACTATGAATTCATTCAAATATTACTCAAAAAAATATTTTATAGCAGTGGAAATTTACAAATATTCCAAAGTTTCTAAAACAATTTTATTTGCAATTTTTGGAATTATTGATTTAAAGTGATGCCAAAAATACTCAAATTTACCATTTGAAATTTGAATATTTTAAACTAAGTCAAATTTGAATTTTGGCAGATCCAAAATATTCTACATGTCATGGGCTTTCCAAATATGTAAAAATATTTGAATTTTGATAAGTGGTTAAAAAGTTATGACAGATCTAAGTGACAGGGGCTTTTGTGCATAACTACCATTTCTATGTCCATCAAATGTATAGATTGGCATAACACTTCTATGTCCATCAAATGAATGCTTCTCTATGTCTTCTTGTTGTATTTCTTCCCTTCTCGATATCTTCTCTTGTTGATGCCTTAGAGAAGATTGGGAGATAAGGAAATATGATGTCAAGATAAAAGTGGAAGATCTAGGTTAAGTTTTAGGTAATTCAATTGGTCTCCAAGAATGTCCTGGTTTCCATGTACTAGAAATATGTCTAGCACAATTGATAAGAATAGATGATCAGAGAATAACTAAGAATAGTTGTTTTGGTCATTAACTCCTGAATATTGTGTTGATGTAACAAGTTTTGTTTTCTTTAATGTAACCTCTCATCGTGTATCTCTTTACCCCTAAATAAGGTTTAAGCCAAGATCATCTCGAAGTTTATAACGCTCAAGTTGATGATCTACTTCAATTCCACCAACTCAAGTGAAACTTCAATCACTTAGTGTTTGGAAAGTTAAATGCGCGAAAATTATCCGGATTTTCTGATGCATGAATGCAATGCACACTCCTGTGTCCACTCTATTTCTGGACCCTAAGTTTTGGGATGTTACAGTCTCCCCTCCTTAAACTAAACTTCGTCCCCGAAGTTCGTACTCTCTTACGTTTCGGATTGTAGACTCGTCTTGTGTATAAATTGGTAGCTCTCAAACTTCGTATGGATCCTCAATGGAGATAATTGGTATATCCCCAAATCCATATTTTTCCTTGAATCCTCTTTTGACTTGGCAATTGCTAACTTCTAATTCCATTGATAATGTGATTCCTTCTTGGAATATTCCACTCCTAGGCATGTCTTATTGAAAATCTCCTTGGATCGGGCTTTATCAAATCCTTGTTAGTCCTATTAATAGCTCTAACAAAATTTCTTCACGTAATAACTGACTTACTTTGGAAGGTACTTTGGGTTTTAGGAAGTCTTACTAAGGTTCACATTTACTCATTTTGCCACCAACCTTGCTGGTGACACCATACGTAAGCCACCCTAATATGATCGGTCATGATGATTCACTTCCTAGAGGTTTATATAGTCGGGTTTCCTTTTTCTCGTGTCATCTGGAGTCTTCATAATTCACTCATCCAAGTGATACAAAGTGATCCCTATTCCTAGATGATTTCTCCAACACCATTCTTCCATCGTACTCTTGGTTTGAACCAAAGAATGACCTTTTATTGACAAAAGTAGTTCAACAACTTGGTTTTGTCAATCTCCACTTAAGTCTACTCCTTACTTCATTCCAGTAGGAGCCTCAACTCTTGGATTGAGATTACCACAAGGGTTCTATATTAGTCTGGATTACAATAAACCTTATGAAAATAAGGCTCAACTGCTCCAAATCTTGGGTTTCTTCTCATCTTCTACTCCAGTTTTTCAACTTTCCATACTTCTACTTCACTATTTACTCCCCTCCTTAGATTTTTGAAAAGGTTTCCACTCTTTGGGTGTATCAACATGGGTCTTAGGGTTGGGATCATGGTCTGTGTCTACCTTACATTTACCTATATATGATCTCACAAGGAAATCTGCGGTGTACCCACACAATTGTGGATATCCGATGTACATTCTACAAACAATCTTCACGCTAGAAGGTCCTTCGTCTCTTGTGAAGCCCATACTTCTGGCAAATCCCGGATTTCAGAGTTATACACAACTGTTATGTGCTCTTAGACATGTTAGCCGAGAGTTACTGGGGTACCACTCCCAGGCAGAATTGAACTGCAGGCGTGCCGGGAACACCGGTCACACAAACCCCTCGGAAGACTACCATGCTAACCATAACCAAGAATGCATAACAAAGAATCCTAGAATCATGTTACTGTCGGACTCGACCTCTGAATTATACGGCGATGCTATGTGTCACTGGTCATGCTACGTAACCAAGGGTCCCTGGGTTTACCAATCCCAGACCGATGCTCATCGGTAGGCGTGCTCGGAATGGATCATCGGCACACAACCCCTCAGTTGCGCCATAAGACTGGCATAGCCAAAACTGCATAACAAAGAGTCCAAGAACCTTAACTCTTCATCTTCATGCAGATCTTCATCTTCATGCAAGTCTTCATCCTTGTCCTTTAGAACTCGTCTCTTCCTTTCACGAATTCCTATTCTATCAAGATCTATATCATTAAGCCATAGCTTGGTGATGCAACATGCATTTGCACATCAAGCGAAGCTTCCTGAATAGATCTAGACACGCAAAGAACCAATAAAATCCAAGAAATCCAAATGATATGCGTACATGCATAAGTAAAACCTATAACATAGCACTTCTAGTATAACATCTCTCGTACTAAGGCTTCTATAGATTATAATATGATGCACACATATAGTAGTATATAGGTTTCTACCGTTGTATAATAAGCTATAGGAGTCTACTCTTGTCTAAGTGATTACCCCAGTTGACCACATGCAACAGGATAAACTACGCCAAAGTGATCTAGAGTAGCAGCTATCTAGCTCTAAATGTGATCTAACTCCCTTACTATGCAGGCTACCAATTGTGTTCCAACTAAGTGCTAACCTCACACAATCTCTCACAATTGCTACACAAGTTATTATTAGCCTATAATACCTCCTCATCATCCTACCTAAGTTATCTTTATCTCACGTAGGCTTATCCTACACACTTTTATTAAAAGTTATTTCCTTAGCAAATTGTCACATTTAACGTTCCTATCATGGTTTAGGAGCTAGACCCACCATGAGACTTTCTTTTATTAATCTACTATCGTCATACTCCTTATCTTATGTCATACTAGTATTGGCTCAAGGATGCTACACCATCATGTAAAGAATCACAAGTGAATCTCACGTGATTTGTAGTCGTGGTTATACTACCTCAGATGGCTTCTCTTTAAAAGATACCACCATCAACACCCATAGGTAATACTAAAATGGTTCTACTTCAGTTCATTCAACACCGGTAGTTATATGAAAAGTTGTACTAGGTCATAGATACTAAGGATGGGATATGTACGTATTCATTAGAGAATGCATACACAACTTTATCTAAAAAGACGTAGGGAATACTTCTTTTAATATGATATGAAAGAAGTTTTTTACTCAAGTGTGATATGGTTATTCCCAAGTGAATATCCATCACAAGTACTAAGAAGTTTGTTTGATTTAGATAAGATGACTGCCTATAGTCACTACCCAACCTACAGGTCTCCTTTAGAGGGTTTTAATCCTAGGGTCAAAGAGTTTGCTCTGATACCAGCTGTGGTGACCCAGCATACCACTGCATGGTGCAGTATGCTATAGTCGTTGACATATCACCAATGGATCACCGTCCACCTGTAACATCCCAAATTTTGCAAAAATTTAAAACTTGCATTCAAGCATCATGCATCATTGGGCATAAAACTACATCACAAAAATATTAAATAAAACTTCAAATTATAAATATAAATAATCTATAAATCCATAAAGTGTTTATTTAAAACTCCTTTAATAAATAAAAATTTACCAATTTATATATGGGAAAGTATAATGTTAAAAAGTTCCATTTTTAATAACCTTTCCAAAACATATTTTTATGAATTTTTCTGAAATGTTTTGAATAGGTTTAAAAATCATATTTGAAATCAGTATTTAAAAACAGAAAAGGATTTAAATAAAAATAATTGGAATTCTGAGTCGAGTGGGCCGTGGCCCGTATCTATCTGCCGCGCGCGCGTAGCCTATCAGCCCGCCAGCGGCCCAGCGCCCCGCGCGCTCGCTCGCAGTCGCTGACAGGTGGGACCCACCTGTCATCTCCCCCGCGGAGCCGTTCGTCCCCAAATCACGCCCACGTCTCCGACCGAAAACGCCCGATTTGATTTCGTTTGAATGCGGCGATTTACTGCTCCATTTACCTCGCTGTTTCCCCCTACTAATAGCCCTCCTTGCTCTCGTCCGATTGCCCCAAACCACACCTCCCGAGAGCCCATAGGCTGCCCGCTCGAGCTCACGCAATCCCGCCGTCGCCATCGGTAAGAACTCCGCCGCCCGAGCAACTCCGGCCACCTCGGACCCCCTTTCCACCTCCCTTCGCTCCCTGTGAGCCGTGCGCATCGATTTGACACGATGGGGCGTGTGTTTTTGCAGCGAAACCCCGCCTCCGTCCACGACCGAGAGGAACCGTCGTCGTGCGCAACTCCGGCGAGCTCTTCCGGGAAGACGAGGACGCTCCGGTCATCGCCACCGCGCCATCGCCCTCCCCTCGACATCACACATCCCCTGGTGAGCTCCGTTCCCTCCTAGCACCATAGAACGCCTCGGGCGCAAACGCCGGCCATGGCTCTGCCGCGCCCCGCGCGTCTCCGGTGACCGCACCGCCCGTATTTGGTCAACGGATCGTGGACCGTTAGATCTAGATCCAATGGATCTAGATCGATTAGATCTCGCGCGTCCATTTTTAATTAGATCGGACGGCTCTCGCAGCCGATCCGCGTCGAAGCGGTACCGACCAATAGGATCGCGCCACGTAGCCCCTGTTAATTCTTTTTCGCAGGAATTTTTATAAATAAAACAGAAAATATGCAAAACTTAGAAAATTCATAACTTTTGATCTACAAGTTCTAATTTGATAAACTTTATATCCACGGATAGCTCTGCTCATGTAGTTTATTTCCACATCAATTGTTTTTCCCTTTGACAAATTAATAATTTGTATAATTATCAGAGGAGTATTTCGGCCATTAAAATAATAACTTAAATAATAAAAATGATTTAGAAATAAATGTAATTGTTTTAGGATTGTATATTTTCCCTCTGTCCAGCAATATTAATAAATGTACAAATTGAAGATGTCATAAAAACAATAAAAGTTGTAATTATAGAAATCAAAGTTTTACTATATTAATTTAAAATTATTTAATTGATAAATAAAATAAGAAATATCTAAAAATTATAATTCACTTATTAATGACAGAAAATAAGAAGTATTAATAAGTGTGTCCTATTATCATAGCATATCATTCATGCATACATGATTATATTTAGTGTTGTGATGTTACTGTGTTGGTATTTATTTTATTCATTGATTGTGCTAGATTGTGAAGAAGAGGAAGGAATTGCTTGTGATTGTTATTCTTGCTGTGCTTGTTCCTCCTGTTACCAAGGCAAGTGACATTCATACAATATCCATGTCGTCGTGGCGAACAGACAGATGCCTACGGGTAGGCTAATTTGTGGGGCCGATGGACGCTAGGGGATCTCGGGGAGGGATTGCGCGATGAACTCGCGCACAGGTAAACTCAACCGACACGGTGACACAAATATTTACCCTGCTTCGGGGCTCTCGTGAGGAGATAAAACCCCTACTGCAGCATCTAGCCTACTCGGTATATTTCTCCTCTTTATATCCGGGTTACAATACGCTCCGCGAGCTGCTAGATATGCCTCCATGAAGTTTTGAGAGAAAACGAGAAGGGGGGAAATGAAATGGTGGGGTGGTGGTCTCTCTCCTCTCCCCCTCCCCCTGGTGCCCTTTATATAGGGAGAGCCCAGGGGACAAGGCGGGGGCAAGGGGACAAAGAACACTGTTCACAGTACACTGTAGCCGATATGACTGATGGGGTCTTGTCGGACTATTCCTGCGTCACTGTGCGATGTACTCTTGTCCCATCAGAGACACTGTTTCGAGCAGCTGCCCATGCCCTGGACCCGTGCAGTGCGCGTATTACTTTGTCCTTTTGCCCCTGTCCCCACATCTTCTCTGTCTCCCGATACCTGCATAGAGAATCATCTAGGACATCCCGGTCTGAAGCCCAGAACCGAGGCCTGAGGGTGTCGGGCTGGGACTGGGACGTGCGTGTGCTGGGGAGGAGGTTGCTGCCATGCTAGGATGCCAGTACGGCCCGAGATGGCGATGTGGGCGGCGAGGCGCCGGGCTGCCGAGGTTGATGCGGAGGCGCAGCCGGGATGGGCACGCCCGAAGTCGGGGGCGGCGTGCTGTCGAGGAGGAGGCTGGGCAGCGCGCTCGGTCGAGGAGGATGCCGGGCGCGGCGCGGGCGAGGTCGGGCTCGGCGGGGCCTGTTGCGAGCACGCCAGAGGTCGGGGCAGACCGGACCGAGCTGAGGAAGTCGGGGCGCACCTGGCGGCGCATCTCGGGTGGGGTTGGAGGAGGGGAAGTCGGGGGCGGGGTTCCGAGGTCGCCGGCTCGATGCGGGCGTGCCATGGCACGCGACGATGGCGTCGGGGCGCGGGGATGCCGGGCGCGGCGTGGGGAAGCCGGTCGGTCGAGGTGGAAGCTCGGGCGACCGGGGGCCCGTCGCGATGCTGTCGAGGTCGGGGGCCGGCATCGGCGCTGCCGAGGCGAGGAGACGCGGGCGAGGCGGAAACCGGACGAGGTCGGGAGCACGAAGGGGAGGAGGTCCGCTGCGGTGAGGAGGATGTCGGGGTGGTCGGGTGGAGCGGTACTCGGGGGGATCGTGGGTTGACCGAATTGGGGGTCACGGGCTCGTGGCTGCTTCGATCTGGGGACGAGGCGTTGACCGAGAACAGGAGATGCCGAAGAAACCCTGGGCCAGCCCGAGATGCTCTATATCTGTCCACCGGCTTAGATTCACTTCGGCCCATCCAAGAAATTCCGGCCTGGGCATTGCTAAATTCAGCCCATATCATCCTCTTATCCTTTTCTTTATCCTTCTCCTATTTAAATGTATTTAAACCTGCAACACTAAGAAACAAACCCCTATTTTCAGGGTAGCGGGGAATTACATCCCCGACAATCCCATAATTTCTATATGCATAAATAGTATATTTTTGAGTAGTGTGCATGATAGGGAATTTTGATTTATTTTATAATACTAAGTTAGTTTGTGTTTTACAAATATCCTAGTAGTGTGTAGCCACCCTTTTCCCTAAGCAGCCATGAAAAGATTTTATTAGTTGCTTAGCCATGCTATAAAAATGTTTACCATGTTATGGAAATGTTTCTAAGTGTTAAAAATCTAAAATACACATCTGGGTGGAATTGGTTGATATGGTTTATGTTGAGTGGCTTTTGGGACTATGCTTGTGGTTGTCATCGCCTAGGATGAATGTCTATTCTACTTAGGGCCATGAGTATGGTGGTTGTTACCCCAGAAGTACACTTGTGGATGGCCAAACAGGAACGAAGAGATTTCCAAGTCCCTCCAAGTTTAGAAGCTTCCCGTGCAACCTTTTGACAATGGGCTCTGTCTAGAATGATTAAGTTGTGGGAGTGCAACCTGTCAGCTTGACAAGCAGATGTAGAGATGATAGGTGGAACGGGTCTTGCTAGTATGGTTGCATTCTTCTTCTGAAAGTTCTTGTCTCAATTCTCTCCTTTCCATAATACACTCCGCGTGTATAGGATTTCTCGGACAAATTGAGTCTAAAGGTGAAAGTGCACAACCTCTGCAGAGTCGACAATCTGAGTTCTCAGCCTTGTCCCCGGAAATGGACTACTTCGAGCAACTGGACAAGGATGGGCAGAAGAATCTCAACACTGTTTTCATAAAGTAAAATTTGACTAAGGAAAGAATTGTTGGTGCACTTGGGCTTTATCCCTCGGTGCCAAGTCTTCGAGAAATAAAAGTGTTTTACAAAATGATAGGAGAAAACTTGCTTTCTGCAAATAGCCTTCAACCCCACCAAGCCAAATATGCATATAGATGTTAGACTTGCCAGTATATATATCCACCATAGTCACTTGCCAATACATCATTGTATTGACCTCCTTCGGGGGCTGCATATTCCAATGTGCAGGAAATTCTGATGCTGAATGAATTGGCTCGAGTCTACACCCAACATGACTGCCTGTGGCGCATGCTTGAAGATGAGGCTCAATGTTATTTCTCTTTCGCTGTGAACTTTGAACTTTAGCTAGCCTTCATGGCTATGCAAATTGTAATAAAGCCATATTGGCTATTATTTTTGGATCTCGTTGTAGCAATTTAATACTTATGCAATGGTACTTTATATTTTGTACTGTGGTGCTGGCAGTGATCCAGGGACTAACACATAACACAGGTGTTCCAACTTTAATAAAAGTTGGGGTGCTACAAAATGGTATCAGAGCAAAGTGTTGCCTGTAGGTTCGAGCCCATAGGATTGGTTAAGCCCCTTTTGGTCATAATGTTACCATCTTTGAAGTATGTTGGATTCTAACGGCATGGTGGGATGAAGCGGCCCGGGACAAACTTTACATGTCCACGTACATGAGACCTGTCCCACAATATAAGTGGCTGGCAGGGTGTCTGTCTCTCTCACTATAGTGAAAAATCCAATTTAAGAAGAGTTGTTAATATCTGTTGATCACCTTAGGATTTTGACTTAGTATCCCTCTAAATTAATAATACACTCCATAACTAGTACTTCCTTATCTTATGCAATTCTTGTCTTAATTTCCTTTCTTTCCTACCTAAAGGATGACGAGCTTTCACTTCACCACTGCGGAGGACTTCGAGAACACCCGTTTTGGCTGTTACCTCCTCGACATCGGCGAGAAGATAGGGTTACCACTACCCCAAGTAAAGGGATTCATTCTGAAGAAGTTTAACAAAGAGGGTTGCTGGGGAATAAAAGCAACACAGCCAGGACGTGGAGAGGAGCCCCCACTGGAGATCAAAATGGTTAGTGACTCCAAAGACAAATAGCTCAATCTAGTCATGCAAGATTTGATTGGGCGCCTCTGCGGACGCTACAGCACAGAGTTGAGGGGCCACTACTCCATTTTCTTTGGAAGAAGAAACGAAGATGGAGAACCTTACCTGTATGATGTCGGAGAAAGAGGCAAGGCAAAACCCCTTAGCCTTTATTTCCAGGAGCTGGAAATCCTTGTCACCGAACTATATGAAGATCGACGCACCGAGCTCCTGAAGAACGATGAGTTATGTGCCTTACTTAAGGAAAACGAAGAGAAAGTAAAGGTTCAAGAGGAAGTGACTAAGGCACATGAAGAGAGATTCGCTGCACAAGAGGAGAAGTACAGGAGACAAGAGAAAAGAGTTCAAGAGAAGAACAAGACTATCAGGGAACAAAAGGCAGAACTCGAGAGCAATGAAGTCGAGTTCGAGGCTGATAGTGACTTGATCAAAAGGCTTCGTACTGAGAAGAGAGAGCTGCAAGAGAAGAACCTTGCCCTGGAGAAAGAAGTAAAGGAACTCAAGGATGTACTCGCCAATAAAGGAATCGAGATACAGGAAATTGAAGAGGAGGAAGAGGATATGGTCGAGTAGTTAGTTAGAGAGACTACCATTTATCATACACCACATTGTCCGGATCTTGTATTGACCTACCAACTTGTGGTAAGGCAGTACATTCCCTTGTATCCTCGGAACCTCACGAGTTTATTTTCCAAACTTTTATATCGTTTTCCTTAAACCAAAGGTTTTGAATTGTTTGCTGATTGTTTTTATAAGTGGTGTGTTGTTGATGGTGTGCTTGACTGGATTGTTTTGTGCATGGGTAGGATTCCTCCTTATAGATCTATCTATCTTTTACTCATCCCTGCAAAAACCCCACAGATGCCTCCACGTCGTGATACCGACAACAGCGAAGCTATGCAACAGCTGATGGCAGCTCAAGCCCAACTGATGACTATGATGACCCAGGTCATTGCAGCAACCAACAACAACAACAACAACAATAACAACCATCTACCACCACCCCCACCTCCTGTGGACAGACTTGCAAGATTTCTCAGGCTTAGACCTAATAAGTTCTCCTCTGCTACTGAACCCATAGTGGCGGATGACTGGCTCCGTTCAGTCAACAAGGACTTAGTAACCTGTGAGTGTTCTGAGGCAGAAAAGGTGAGGTTCACTGCTCACCTATTAGAAGGACCCGCTGCCATGTGGTGGGAGACCTATCAAGTGACCCATCCCTTGGATGGCATGACTTGGGATGCGTTCAAGGATGGTTTCCGCAATGCTCACATCTCCTCTGGCATAATGAATCTGAAGAAGGAGGAGTTTCGTAGCTTGAGACAGGGAGGTAGAACTCTGAAGGAGTATATAGATGACTTCTGTACGCTATCAAGGTACGCACCAGAAGACATCGACACTGATGCTAAGAGGAAGGACAAATTCCTTAATGGACTTCGGGGAGAACTAAAGATACCCTTGTCTGTGGCATATGCTCCTAACTATCAGATTCTGCTGGATCAGGCAATCACCCTGGACAATAACATCAGAAAGGAAGAGAATAGGAAGAGGAAGTTTGGTGCAAGTAAAGGTAACACTGAAGGGGCTCACAAGAAACCACACACCTCAGAAGTCAGTGGCCATACACCCTGGAACTACTCCAACAATGGTAGTGGCTAAAAGCATCATGGTCATAACCACAATGGAGGGTACAAAGGAAATAATGGTGGGTTCAAGGGAAACCATCACCATGGCCATAATCATGGAAATGGTAATCCCCGTCCTAACACTGAAGGGAAGAAAGACCTGTCTAATGTGACTTGTTTCAAGTGCAAGAAGACAGGACACTATGCTACTGATTGCCCAGAGAGAAAGGCCGACGAAAATTCCAAGCCCAATCCTTTCCAGAAGGGACAAGTAAATCACCTCAACGTGGAAGAAGTTCATGATGAACCTGACGCCGTGATTGGTAAGTTCCTGCTCAATTCTTTTCCAGCATTGGTCTTATTTGATACTGGAGCATCGCATTCATTCATATCAAGAGCTTTTGTAAACAAATATGGGCTAGCCGAGGAAAGCTTAGGAAAATCTATTAGAGTGAGTTCACCTGGGGGTGAGATGATAGTAAATTCTGGCTGTAGGCAGTTAGAATTAAGGATTGGAAAATATCTTTTTTCAGCAGACTTAGTCATCCTAGAAACCCAAGGTCTGGATATTATCATCGGAATGGATTGGATGACCCGATTTGAAGGAATCATAGACTGTGCAAACAGAGCTATCACCCTCACCACCCCAGAAAAACAAACGATTAAATTTAGATCAACTTTCGAACTTAAGAAAGTTAGGCTAAATTCTCTTAAGGTGGTTAGCCTTGGTGATGTGCTGATTGTCCAAGAGTAACCAGATGTATTCCCAGAAGAATTACCGGGAATGCCACCTGATAGAGATGTGGAATTTTGTAACATCCCAAATTTCTCAACAATTTAAAACTTTGCATTCATGCATCATGCATCATAAAAGTATGACATTGAAATCACATAAGGAGTAAATTGAATTTTATTTATAATGTTAAATAGAATTGTTTTCATTAAAGAGGTTTATTTGAGCTCCTTTTTCAAATTTGTATTTTATTATTTTATTTATTCAGAAAAATGATATCAAAAAGTTACAAATTTAATTAGCTTTACAAAACATATTTTTTATGAATTTTTCTGAAATGTTTTGATAAGTTTTAAAAATCAAATTTGAATTAAAAGTTTGAAATCAGAAAATTGTTTTATTAGAAAAAAAGAGGAGAGAGGCCAACTGGGCCGAAGCCCACGGCGTGAACCCTTCTCTACCGCGCGCGCGCACTGCCTCAGCCCAGCAAGCGGCCCATCTCCTCTCCTCTCTCGCTGACGACCGGGCCCCACTTGTCATCATCCTCTTCATCGTGTAGGACACGAGCACGAACTACCGAACCCTAGCGATTTTCGGATCAAAATCTGTTGAGATAATCGCGAGGAATCGATCCCTACGCCCCCATATAAACCCCCCCTCCTACCGCCTCCCCCGAACACCAAAACCCTAGGGAATAGCCCCCAGGCCGCTCGGGAGAAGCTCGCCGCCGTCCACTATTGCCGCCGCCATTTTTTTTCGTTCTCCGGTGAGCACCGAACCCCTCGAACCCTCCCGCGAATTCCTTTCGACTCACAGTGATCACGCGCACGTCCTTGACACTTTCCTTGCCATCCTAATGCACCAGATCATCGAGAACGTGCGCAACCGAAGCGATCCGCCGCCGATTCCGTCTCCGGTGAGCTCTAGGAGGAGGAGGGAGGCACGTCGAGGACCCCAGCCGCGCCAACAGCTCCGCCGCGACCTCCCCTTTGTTGCGGTATGTCTCGTTCGTGCTCGCACCCCGTAAATAGCCGGAATCGTGTTTGCCGACGAGGGCGCCGCCGCAGGCACGAGAACTCCGGCGTGCTCCGGCCGGCCGCGCTGCACCCTTGCGATCTGAGCAGTCCGTTCGAGATCGGACGGGTGAGATCAGATCACTTAAACCGTTTCGTTCGGCAGATCCGGCGCGTTAGATCTAAGTTAGATCGTACGGTCCAGCGAGCGCGATCCGCGCGAAGCGGTACCAGCCAATCAGCGAGCGCCGCGTGGCGAGTTTATTTTCTATTTCGGCAGAGATTTTATTTTAAAAACAGAAAATAACACAAACTTGCAAAAATCATATCTTTTGATCTGTTCATCCAAATTTGATGAATTTTATATCCACGTGAAGCTCTGCTCGTGTAGTTTAATATGGTTTCATTAGTTTATCCTTTTAGTGCATATTAAATTGCGAAATTAAATTGTTTAACTTTCGGGTATTAAATCAACAACTTAATTAATAAATTTTCTCTCCAAATAAATTCAGTTGTTTTAGAGAGATATTAATGTCCTCTGTCCAGAGAGTGCAACATGAGTTTTATTTGAAAACTTCTTCTAATATACTTAAGGAAATTGGTTTTATAGTTTAAAACTACTAATATGCTCATTAATTAAATGATTAACTAAAGATATTAAAATATTGATCATTGCATCTTTATGCATGAATAACAGAGAACTTGATATAGAAATTGATTGGTCTTGTGAATTTCATTGCATATTAAGCATGCATACATATTTTTGTATTGATATTCTAAGTGTTATGCTTGTGTGTTTATTGAGTGTTATTATTTGTCTCTAGATTGTGAAGAGGAGGAAGGTCCTTGTGATTGCTATTCTTGCTGTGCTTGTTCCCTTTGTTACCAAGGCAAGTGACATTCATCATCTATCCTATGTTTTCTATATGCATTATTAGTAGATTTTGAGTAGTATGCATGATAGGGAAATTGTGATACTATCTTAGAATGCTAAGTTAGTCTACACTTTGAAAATATCCTAGTAGTGTGTAGCCATCCCTTCCCTTGCAGCCATCAAAAGTTTTATTAGATGCTTAGCTATGCTATAAAGAAGTTTACTTATCATGTTATGGAATTATTGCTAAGTGTTAAAACATTGAATACACTTCTGGGTGGAATTGGTTGTTTGGTTTATGTTGAGTGGCTTTTGGGACTATGCTTGTGGTTGTCTTCGCCTAGGATGAATTTCTATTCTACTTAGGGCCATGAGTATGGTGGTTTTCACCCAGAAGTGCACTTGTGGACGGCCACCCAGGAACAAAGAGATTACTAAGTCCCTCCAAGTTTAGAAGCTTCCCGTGCAGCCTTCTGACAATGGGCTCTGTCTAGAACGACTAAGTTGTGAGGGTGCAACCTGTCAGCTTGACAAGCAGATGTAGAGTTGATAGGTGGAACAGGTCTTGCTAGTATGGTTGCATTCTTCTTCTGAAAGTTCTTGTCTCAATTCTCTCCTTTCCATGATACACTCCGCGTGTATAGGATATCTCGGACAAATTGAGTCTTAAGGTGAAAGTGCACAACCTCTGCAGAGTCGACAAACTGAGTACTCAGCCGTGTCCCCGGTGATGGACAACTTCGAGCAACTGGACAAGGATGGACGGAAGAATGTCAACATGGTTTTCGTAAAGTAAAATTTGACTAAGGAAAGAATTATTGGTGCACTTGGGCTTCATCCCTTGGTGCCAAGTGTTTGAGATACAAAAGTGTTTTACAAAAGATAGGAGAAAACTGGCTTTTTGCAAAATAGCCTACAAACTCCACTAAGCCAAATATGCATATAGAATTAGACTTGCCACAAGTTTATCCACCATAGTCACTTGCCAATACTTCATTGTATTGACCTCCTTCGGGGGCTGCATATTCAAATGTGCAGGAAATTCTGATGAGGAGTAAGTTTGGACTCGATTCTACACCCAACATGTCTGCTCGTGGCGTATGCTAGAAGAGAAGGCCCATTGCTTTTATTTTCGTTGTGAACTCTGAATATTTTAGCTAGTCTCCATGACTATGCACTTTGTAATAAAGCTATACTTGGCTATTTTTGGATCTCGATGTAGTATTTTGATACTTATGCAATGATACTATATATTTTGTACTGTGGTGCTAGCAGTGATCCAGGGACTAGCACATAACACAGGTGTTCCATCTTTATTTAAAGATGGGGCGCTACAAATTTCTCATTGAACTAAAACCAGGTACCTGACCAATAGCCAAGAGACCTTACCCAATGGCCGTCGATGAACTGAAAGAACTCAAGAAGCAACTAGAGGAACACCTTCTGAAAGGATTTATCCGTCCCAGTTCTTCGCCCTGGGGAGCGCCAGTTCTTTTTGTCAAAAAGAAAGATCAAACCCAGAGACTTGTCACGGACTACAGAGATATAAATGAACACACCATCAAGAACAAGTATCCGTTACCCAAGATAAATGAATTATTTGATCAATTGAAAGGTGCATGTGTGTTCTCCAAGATTGATCTTCGATCAGGATATCTCCAAATGAAGGTTAGAGAGATGGATATACCAAAAACAGCGTTTGTTACAAGATATGGCTCTTATGAGTATACAGTAATGCCATTTGGATTAACCAATGCTCCATCTTATTTCATGAATATGATGAATAAAGTGTTCATGGATTTTCTGGACAAGTTTGTGGTAGTGTTCATAGATGACATTCTGATCTACTCCGAGAGTCACAAAGAACATGAAGAGCATTTGCGCCTAGTATTGCAGAGACTACGTGAACATAAGTTATATGCCAAATTCAGCAAGTGTGAATTTTGGTTGGAACAAGTCGCATTCCTAGGACACATAGTATCCAAGGAGGGTATAGCAGTGGATCCTGAAAAGGTTTCAGCTGTAACCAATTGGGAACCACCAAAGAATGTTGGAGAATTACGAAGTTTTCTTGGTCTAGCAGGATACTACCGAAGATTTATAGAAAACTTTTCCAAAATCGCCAAGGCACTGACGGAATTATTAAAGAAGGAGAAGAAATTTGAGTGGACTGACGCATGCGAAGCCAGTTTTCAGGAATTAAAGAAACGACTAGTTTCAGCCCCAGTTCTATGCTTACCTGATTTAGAGAAAGAATTCCAAGTATACTGTGATGCTTCACGCCAAGGCCTGGGAAGTGTGTTGATGCAAGAAGGCAGAGTGGCATCTTATGCCTCTAGACAGCTCAAGAAGCATGAAACAAATTATCCCACCCATGATCTCGAGTTAGCCTCAGTAGTACATGCCCTAAAAACTTGGAGACCCTAGCTAATGGGAAAAAGATGTGAAGTGTTCACTGACCACAAAAGTTTGAAGTATATTTTCACACAGAAAGAATTGAACATGAGGCAGAGAAGATGGTTAGAACTTATCAAGGATTATGACCTAAGTCTCCAATACCATCCTGGAAAGGCTAATGTAGTAGCTGATGCCCTGAGTCGTAAGGTGTATTTGAATGGCCTCACGACAGGAGAAATACCTGAGGATTTATGCAAGGCATTCAAGGACCTCCGATTGGAAGTGGTACCAGATGGTTTTGTAGCCTCGATGGTAGTACAACCAA
This sequence comes from Poa annua, assembly GCA_026929855.1. Classification (NCBI taxonomy): domain Eukaryota; kingdom Viridiplantae; phylum Streptophyta; class Magnoliopsida; order Poales; family Poaceae; genus Poa; species Poa annua. The sequence continues at coordinate 114,428,536 of CM049428.1, read as the reverse complement.
ATTTGATGGATAATATAGGTGAAGCTCAGAAGGGAGACAAAGATATTGAAGAAATGAAAGCCAATTTGAGAGCAGGAAAAGCCAAGGGATTTCATGAAGATGAGCAAGGAACCTTGTGGTTTGAAAAACGTGTATGTGTGGCAAATGATCCTGGTCTCAGGAAGTTAATTCTGCAAGAAGCCCATGAAACACCTTACTCCATTCATCCAGGAAATACCAAAATGTATATGGATGTGAAGGAGAAATTTTGGTGGAACAATCTGAAAAGAGAAATAGCAGAATATATAGCTAAGTGCGATGTATGCAGTCGAGTAAAGGCTGAGCATCAGAAACCAGCAGGACTTTTGCAACCTTTGAAGGTACCGGACTGGAAGTGGGATTCTATTGGGATGGATTTCATCACCGAGTTACCAAGGACCAGATCAGGGTATGATTCTATTTGGGTTATTGTTTGTCGCTTAACCAAAATAGCTCACTTTATACCCGTGAAGACCACCTATACCAGCGCAAAGCTAGCTGATATTTACATGAAGAGGATTGTGTGCTTACACGGCGTCCCCAAGAGTATCGTGTCCGATAGAGGGACCCAATTCACATCCCATTTTTGGAAGCAGTTGCATGAGTCACTGGGAACTAGATTGGAGTTCAGTACGGCATTTCACCCGCAAACGGATGGTCAGACCGAAAGAGTAAACCAGATTTTAGAAGATATGTTAAGAGCTTGTGCGCTTGATTATGGGTCTAGTTGGGATGACAATCTACCCTATGCCGAGTTCTCCTACAATAACAGTTATCAAGCTAGCATTGAGATGGCACCATTTGAGGCTTTATATGGGAAGAAATGCACAACCCCATTGTTGTGGAGTGGTGTAGGAGAACGAAGTTTCTTTGGACCTGATATAATCCAAGAAGCTGAAGAGAAGGTCAGATTAATTAAAGATAGATTGAAGGTAGCACAGTCACGCCAGAAAAGCTACGCGGATTCTAAACGTAGGGAAGTCGCCTACGAGGTGGGCGATAGAACCTATCTTAGAGTGTCGCCACTCAGGGGTGTGAAGAGGTTTGGAATTAAAGGAAAATTAGCACCTCGGTTTATTGGACCTTTTAAAATTCTGTCTCGTAAGGGTGAGGTGGCATATGAGTTAGAACTACCAGAAGCTCTGTCTGCGGTTCATAATGTGTTCCATGTCAGTCAGCTGAAGAAATGTCACCCCGAAATGATGGGAGTTCCTTTAAAGGATACTGTACCCCTCGAAGAAGTACAATTGGAGAGTGACCTGACCTACGAGGAGAAACCCATCAAGATATTGCAGACCGCAGAAAGAGTCACCCGTACCAAAACCATCAAGTTTTGTAAAGTCCAATGGAACCATCACACTGAGGAAGAAGCCACCTGGGAACGAGAGGACGACCTCCGAGAAGACCATCCACACCTATTTGCTGATCCTTCCGAAGCTCGAGGGCGAGCTTCCTCTTAAGGGGGTTAGTCTGTAACATCCCAAATTTTGCAAAAAATTAAAACTTGCATTCAAGCATCATGCATCATTGGGCATAAAACTACATCACAAAAATATTAAATAAAACTTCAAATTATAAATATAAATAATCTATAAATCCATAAAGTGTTTATTTAAAACTCCTTTAATAAATAAAAATTTACCAATTTATATATGGGAAAGTATAATGTTAAAAAGTTCCATTTTTAATAACCTTTCCAAAACATATTTTTATGAATTTTTCTGAAATGTTTTGAATAGGTTTAAAAATCATATTTGAAATCAGTATTTAAAAACAGAAAAGGATTTAAATAAAAATAATTGGATTTCTGAGTCGAGTGGGCCGTGGCCCGTATCTATCTGCCGTGCGCGCGTAGCCTATCAGCCCGCCAGCGGCCCAGCGCCCCGCGCGCTCGCTCCCAGTCGCTGACAGGTGGGACCCACCTGTCATCTCCCCCGCGGAGCCGTTCGTCCCCAAATCACGCCCACGTCTCCGACCGAAAACGCCCGATTTGATTTTGTTTGAATGCGGCGATTTACTGCTCCATTTACCTCGCTGTTTCCCCCTACTAATAGCCCTCCTCGCTCTCGTCCGATTGCCCCAAACCACACCTCCCGAGAGCCCATAGGCTGCCCGCTCGAGCTCACGCAATCCCGCCGTCGCCGTCGGTAAGAACTCCGCCGCCAGAGCAACTCCGGCCACCTCGGACCCCCTTTCCACCTCCCTTCGCTCCCTGTGAGCTGTGCGCATCGATTTGACACGATGGGGCGTGTGTTTTTGCAGCGAAACCCCGTCTCCGTCCACGACCGAGAGGAACCGTCGTCGTGCGCAACTCCGGCGAGATCTTCCGGGAAGACGAGGACGCTCCGGTCATCGCCACCGCGCCATCGCCCTCCCCTCGACATCGCACATCCCCTGGTGAGCTCCGTTCCCTCCTAGCACCGTAGAACGCCTCGGGCGCAAACGCCGGCCATGGCTCTACCGCGCCCCGCGCGTCTCTGGTGACCGCGCCGCCCGTATTTGGTCAACGGATCGTGGACCGTTAGATCTAGATCCAATGGATCTAGATCGATTAGATCTCGCGCGTCCATTTTTAATTAGATCGGACGGCTCTCGCAGCCGATCCGCGTCAAAGCGGTACCGACCAATAGGATCGCGCCACGTAGCCCCTGTTAATTCTTTTTCGCAGCAATTTTTATAAATAAAACAGAAAATATGCAAAACTTAGAAAATTCATAACTTTTGATCTACAAGTTCAAATTTGATAAACTTTATATCCACGGATAGCTCTGCTCATGTAGTTTATTTCCACATCAATTGTTTTTCCCTTTGACAAATTAATAATTTGTATAATTATCAGAGGAGTATTTCGGCCATTAAAATAATAACTTAAATAATAAAAATGATTTAGAAATAAATGTAATTGTTTTAGGATTGTATATTTTCCCTCTGTCCAGCAATATTAATAAATGTCCAAATTGAAGATCTCATAAAAACAATAAAAGTTGTAATTATAGAAATCAAAGTTTTACTATATTAATTTAAAATTATTTAATTGATAAATAAAATAAGAAATACCTAAAAATTATAATTCGCTTATTAATGACAGAAAATAAGAAGTATTAATAAGTGTGTCCTATTATCATAGCATATCATTCATGCATACATGATTATATTTAGTGTTGTGATGTTATTGTGTTGGTATTTATTTTATTCATTGATTGTGCTAGATTGTGAAGAAGAGGAAGGAATTGCTTGTGATTGTTATTCTTGCTGTGCTTGTTCCTCCTGTTAGCAAGGCAAGTGACATTCATACAATATCCCATAATTTCTATATGCATAAATAGTATATTTTTGAGTAGTGTGCATGATAGGGAATTTTGGTTTATTTTATAATACTAAGTTAGTTTGTGTTTTACAAATAACCTAGTAGTGTGTAGCCACCCTTTTCCCTAAGCAGCCATGAAAAGATTTTATTAGTTGCTTAGCCATGCTATAAAAATGTTTACCATGTTATGGAAATGTTTCTAAGTGTTAAAAATCTAAAATACACATCTGGGTGGAATTGGTTGATATGGTTTATGTTGAGTGGCTTTTGGGACTATGCTTGTGGTTGTCATCGCATAGGATGAATATCTATTCTACTTAGGGCCATGAGTATGGTGGTTGTTACCCCAGAAGTACACTTGTGGATGGCCAAACAGGAACGAAGAGATTTCCAAGTCCCTCCAAGTTTAGAAGCTTCCCGTGCAACCTTTTGACAATGGGCTCTGTCTAGAATGATTAAGTTGTGGGAGTGCAACCTGTCAGCTTGACAAGCAGATGAAGAGATGACAGGTGGAACGGGTCTTGCTAGTATGGTTGCATTCTTCTTCTGAAAGTTCTTGTCTCAATTCTCTCCTTTCCATAATACACTCCGCGTGTATAGGATTTCTCGGACAAATTGAGTCTAAAGGTGAAAGTGCACAACCTCTGCAGAGTCGACAATCTGAGTTCTCAGCCGTGTCCCCGGAAATGGACTACTTCGAGCAACTGGACAAGGATGGGCAGAAGAATCTCAACACTGTTTTCATAAAATAAAATTTGACTAAGGAAAGAATTGTTGGTGCACTTGGGCTTTATCCCTCGGTGCCAAGTCTTCGAGAAATAAAAGTGTTTTACAAAATGATAGGAGAAAACTTGCTTTCTGCAAATAGCCTTCAACCCCACCAAGCCAAATATGCATATAGATGTTAGACTTGCCAGTATATATATCCACCATAGTCACTTGCCAATACATCATTGTATTGACCTCCTTCGGGGGCTGTATATTCCAATGTGCAGGAAATTCTGATGCTGAATGAATTGGCTCGAGTCTACACCCAACATGACTGCCTGTGGCGCATGCTTGAAGATGAGGATCAATGTTATTTCGCTTTCGCTGTGAACTTTGAACTTTAGCTAGCCTTCATGGCTATGCAAATTGTAATAAAGCCATATTGGCTATTATATTTGGATCTCGTTGTAGCAATTTAATACTTATGCAATGGTACTTTATATTTTGTACTGTGGTGCTGGCAGTGATCCAGGGACTAGCACATAACACAGGTGTTCCAACTTTAATAAAAGTTGGGGTGCTACACCACCAGTGTCACGTCATCAGAGTGGTACAACAGAAACATCGCAGATCCAAGGCATGACTATAAATTACAAACAGAAGATCCAAAACAACAGATCTTTTGAACCTCCTCGAAACAATGAGGCGAGGCCCTAATAAAAGAAGATCAAATGAAAATCTCGGAGGAACTAACCCATACTAAGCCTACTTCTAAAATGGCTAGGCTTGCGATTGCGCTATAGCAACGCCTACAGAGATAAGTTCTATGACTAGGAATCTATCCTATTTTACACTACGCCTTCATTTGTCCTCCGTCTTCCTTCAATTGCTTCAACTCGATGTAGTTCTTTGGTATCTTGAGTTTATCCGTCTTGAGAGTCTTCATAGCCTAAAGTGTTGCCTTCTTGTGGTTCTTCATGTCTAGCAGGGTTTAGGAGGCAAGGGTGAGTAACAACGTTACCCAGCAAGTTCATTATGCAAGGTGGGAAGTTTGATGCATAAATACAGCCACAGACAATGGATTGTCGTAGGCTAATGCAAGTTTTCGAAAACATTTCTTCAAAATGTTGCTTTTATTCCGAAGACTATGCTCGTCAGGAGTCACAGGGCTAGGGCTTTGAGGAGCCTCCTTTCCTGCTGCGTTCGGCGTTCCGTCCTGGAACGTGGAGTAACATGTCAGATTCATACTCTGCAGAGGTGCGCTGCTTTACCCATAAGAGATCAAGACCTTGTTGCACAACCGGGCGAATCTTTCCCGTCCACACTTCCTTGGTGTGGGGCCCAGTCAGTAATCCAAGCCAATCACTGCGCCTTTCCACCATCCCCGCACACCCCCCATTACTCCGGTGCATGTTAGTGGGAGACACCCCAGCTTAACAGCTGCCAACTAGTGGGAGACACCCCAGCTTAGTTGCAAACTAGTGGGAGACACCCCAACTTAGTTCCCGAAGCCAACATTCAATAGATGCTAGAAGCCACAACCCGAAGGTGAGGTTATTATCCTGGCCACCTCAAGCTCAGCGGATTTACACACCGCCCGGCTTTGATCTAGTCACCCGTTGGTGTACGAGAGGAAAAGGGTACAGCTGACTTCTCCGTCCCATTCCAAATCTTATGGTTGCGCGTAATATTCGGCGCAAGAATCACTGACGACATTGGTTGTTAAGTCCTAGGTGATACTTTCCCGTGCAAATGGAACCTCCACCACAACATTCTTACCGTGGTCCCATCTGCCAGCCATATGAGATTACCACCTCACTGGTGGGTAACCATAGTCATATTATTATAAAATAAGTTTTATGTCCTTTTTGTGTGATATGCAATACTAACATTTTGAAATAGTTTCTTAACAAATACTTCAATAGGACATGTATAAAAGGGATGAACTTGCCTTTCTGGCTGCAAGATTATGCAGCCAGGGTCTTCGATATAATATAAACTCCAAGAAATCTGGGAACAACAGCATTGGTCCGGTAAGGACTAATGTTTAAAGAAGCAGCATGATTAATGCATAAGTATGAGATGCATCGCAACGTACCCCGTATCCCACTCCCGGAGATTGTGTGTTGTTTAAGTTGGGTGTTTTCATTTAGAGTTCTATGGTCTTCAAGTTTACTTCATAAGCAAGATGAGTTGTTTAACATTAATGTTCATGTATCATATTAAGCTTAAGGGTAAAGTAAAACCACATATAAACACTCAATGGTTGCTTTAGGTTGTGTTCATCTTATGTTGGTGGAAAGCATGTATGAACTTTGATTAAGTAGAGAGCTAGTGTTATATTACATGATGGCAAAAAGAATAACTTTTGAAGAACATATATCATGTAAGCAATGGTTGATATCATATGGGGTGATTAAGAGTAAGGTTGTATGGTTATTCTTCTTGTGTGTTTTACCCAAGACGTTGCATATGAAATTATTTTAATTCGTTGAAGAATGTATAACTTAGACTTAGTTATGTTCTTATGAATGGTTTGTTTAAATTTCATAGTTACCATAGTGTTATAAAACTTTAAGTTATTTCCTACTTATTTTACTTAACCAATTATTAATAAACATGAGTTAACTAACACATGGAGTAGGTACTTATTTATACAAAATAAAGCTTAGTATTCTAAAATGATATTAGATTTTCATTTCAATTAAATGGTTCTACATAGTAGTAGAACACCTTTTGTAAGCTTATAACTTTATTTTCACAATTATGACAATAATTCTTATTATTTATCATTTTAAAATAGAATATCATTTTAATATAGATTTAATGAAATGAAATATTTCATATTGTAATATAAACACATTACTAAAGTTAAAGCTATGTATGTGAGACAATTTAAATGAGGTTTGAAATGCATCCAAAATAGCATTTCAAATAACTTCATATTTAAAAGATTATGTGATTTATATTTTAAATTTTATTCCATTTAAGTTTTATTCAAATACAAATAAGGATGATACAAAAATATAGATTTTATTTTTCTGATCATTTTGGTATAAAGATTATATTTTTCTGATTTAAAATAAATTAGTTATGAATTTACAAAGTTTATTCAATTTAAATCAATTTCTATACTTATTAAATTAAGTTGGGCCCACCTGTCATAATTTTAATATTTACAGAAATGATTTATCAAAATAATAAAAGTCTGACATGATGGTCCCACTTGTCATAGACTTATCTATTTCGGAATTAATTTCTGGAAAAGAAAAAAAATAGGCGGCTGACGTCATGTGACGTCAGCGACTGGAATCCGACTCGGGTGAGCACGATTTGCTCACCCCGGCACGAATTCGAGCCGGAACATCTGCGGGTTGGTTGTAGGGCGCTGCGGGGAGGCGATTGGCGGTGGTTGTGGACCAAATGGTCACTGGAATAACCGGCGGCGACCATTTGCGCGGCGGCGGACGGCGGTCACGGCGGCGAGCATGCAAGAGAAGGAAAGGAAGGAAACGGGAAACACCGTGGTGCTCAGAAGCTCACCCTGAACAGAATGGATGGCTCAGTGTGTCGGAAGGTGGTCTGACGGCGACGAACTCGTCCGCGGCGTCGGCGGCCGGAGTTGGAGAAGACGATGTAATTCTCGACCTCCCGGGCTCCCCTGGATGCGTAGCTTGCGGAGGACGAATAGGACGTCAGTACGAAGCTTCCCAGATACTTAGCACGGCAAGGAGAGGCCTCCACCGCCGGTAATCGACGATCCACGGCGGCGGCCGAAAGCTAGGGTTAGGGTTGGAGAGGATTAGAGAGAGAGGAAGAAGAGAGGATCAGAGCGAGTGAGAGGATAGGGATGATGATGTCTCCATGGCCTTATCGTCGCGAGAGAGGGGCGAGCAGAAGCAGCACGGCTGCTCGGAAGAAGCGACACGACTCTCATCTGCCTTCTGGCCGGAGAGGAAGAAGAAAATGAATTGGAAAGGCCATTTTTCATAAAACCCCCTGGTAGTTTCAGAAACCACAGGGAACGTTTAAACAGGCCCCTGGTTTCTGTTTTGGGTATGTTTTAGATTATGATTCTTGCAAAGAGATCCTGGAAAGGTTGTGGTCAAAATAAAATGTTTATTTCCACTTGTATAAGTTTATTCCAAGATATAATTTGAATATTTGGTGTGTTTTGAATTCTTTTATCATATAAATGAATTTGGACTTATTTGCTATCTTTCTTTCATTAATGTGTTTTACTTAATAAATTTTTGGTAGTGCATATTACGCACATGGTAATATTTTATATGTTATAATTCCAATTAAATTGTTTTCAAGTTTTGGTTAAAAGACTATAGATAAAATAAATATCCAATTTGTTTCTATTCATGGTTTTCACTTATTTGTTTTTATGGTGCATTATAACCATGTGAAATCATTTCTATGGTCTTATTTATTTATTTCTAATTTCTTTCCATCAACTTCTAAAATGATCTAGGTTATGGATTTTAAAATATTGAAATATTGGAGTACACCAATTGATGGTATGGTGATTTAAGTATTTCTAACCACACCAAATTAAGGTTTGATGGAAATAACAAAATGGGTCATTGTGATTCCTAAGAAGAGTATACACAGTGCTTTATGTCAAATCCATGCTAAGCATGATAGATTGCCAAATGGCTTTTATTTGTGATCCTTAACAAATAATCATGTGAGAACATGATCAATTCTTTATGAAAGCACAAGATAGGAATTCCTGCCTAAGGTTATGTCTTATGGTGATAAGATGATGAGTTTAGACTTCTTCTCATTCCATTCCCCAGTTAAGATGGAGTAAGAAGGATACATTCTTTCTTGATAGAGTTAATGTATTATGAATATATCTAATAATAGATATATTTGAGTTTGTGAAATGGGTTTCCTTGAACATATATCAACTAATGCTTCCAGATGATTAATTTGCCATATGTCCGAGATTATCTTTTATTGAGAATGAATTCTTGGTTCAACCAATGGATGATCATCCATTAGTGATCTAGTGGCTCCTCTCTTATATGGTTCTTCATTCACATGGTCATGAAAGATGATACACGTGACTCTGAGATATGTATATTGATTATATACACTTATGATTTGGCATTACTTTCTCTATGGTTATGATCCCCTTGGAGAAACACTATAAATCCATTTGTGACTTTAATTTGGCGTTGATCCATCTAAACAACAAGTAGATATTCAAGACAAGTTCTTCTTGTCCAATATTAAAATTCCAACATCACTTGCCTCGCCCTTGTGGTGAGGATAATTCAATTTAACCAAACCAATTTTCTTGAGTTGGTGGTATATGAACGTATGTGTATTTTATGACATCCAAGAACTTGATGTACTGGATGATCTATCCTACTATACATGTGTATATGGCACTCCTTTGTATGTGCATACCAAAATGAGTTGTCAACAAGGTTGCAAAGCTTGTTATCAACCTATTTCTATATCACACTAACATTGTAATGTCATTCCATTTCCTGAGAAATTAATAAAGATGGTTGAAGATGAAAGAGTTTCCAATTCTTCATGATAGATTGGCATAACACTTCTATGTCCATCAAATGAATGCTTCTCTATGTCTTCTTGTTGTATTTCTTCCCTTCTCGATATCTTCTCTTGTTGATGCCTTTGAGAAGATTGGGAGATAAGGAAATATGATGTCAAGATAAAAGTGGAAGATCTAGGTTAAGCTTTAGGTAATTCAATTGGTCTCCAAGAATGTCCTGGTTTCCATGTACTAGCAATATGTCTAGCACAATTGATAAGAATAGATGATCAGAGAATAACTAAGAATAGTTGTTTTGTTCATTAACTCCTGAATATTGTGTTGATGTAACAAGTTTTGTTTTCTTTAATGTAACCTCTCATCGTGTATCTCTTTACCCCTAAATAAGGTTTAAGCCAAGATCATCTCGAAGTTTATAATGCTCAAGTTGATGATCTACTTCAATTCCACCAACTCAAGTGAAACTTCAATCACTTAGTGTTTTGAAAGTTAAATGCGCGAAAATTATCCGGATTTTCTGATGCATGAATGCAATGCACACTCCTCTGTCCACTCTATTTCTGGACCCTAAGTTTTGGGATGCACGAAAATTATCCGGCTTAGTGTGTCGTAGTACAGGATGTTGAGGCTGCTGCCGCCATCCATGAGTACCTTTGTGAGTCTGAAGTTGTCGACAATAGGATCGACGACGAGGGCGTACTTTCCTGGGTGAGGAACATGATCAGGGTGGTCGGACCGGTCCCAAGTGATCGTTGCTTCCGACCAGTTCAAATACCGAGGGACGTCCGGCATTGTCGCGTTGAGTTCGCGCATTTCCGCCTTATCCGCCTTAGCCGAAGGTGTGCCGACAAAGCATACCAGAGATTCTTTGACCTTCGGATATGGTTTCTTTTTCTTGGCGGCCGCGTCATCCTCGCTTGAGACAGACATGTCGTCATCCTTATCCTCCTTGTTGTCTTTCTTGTCGTTCTTCTTTGACTTCTTTGACTTCCAGCCGACTGTGGGGTCCTTTTTGAAGTCGTCCATGAAACGACATTCGCCAAGCATATGGTTGACCTTGCCGAGTGAGGCGTGGATGGGGCATGGCAAAAGTTTTGCCTGCTCATAAGTGATTCGCGCCGCTTTAGGCCCTGAGCCGGCGTCGCGACCATCTTTCTTATTCTTCCACTTCTTTTTGCCGGCATTCCCTTGGAAAGCGACAGCTACCTCGTTGGAAGGTCCGGCTTTGTCATCCGCCGCCTGCTTGCGCTTGTTGTTCCGTTTTGCTATGATGTCGACGTCTGGATCATCGTACCGGGCGTCGTCATCCGCCGCCGCGTATTGGGCGGCTAGGTTGAGCATCTCACCAAGGTCCGTGATTTGCTCGCGGACGAGCCGATGACGGAGCAAGGACTTCTTCTGCAGGCCCGTGTAGAAGGCGTGGATAGCATGTGCGTCCGAAACACCATGACAGTTGGCTTTTTCGGATATCCAACGGCTGACAAAGTCTGTCATGGTTTCGTCCGGCTTTTGGATACAGCGTTGCAAATCCGTGTAGGTATTTGGACGCTTGTATTTTCCTTGGAAGTGTTGGGAGAAAACCTTTTTCATGTCGTACCAGCTATGGATAGACTTTTCAGGAAGGTTGTCGATCCAAGCCCTTGCCGTGCCTTCCAACATGAGAGGTAGATAACGGACGGCAATAAAGCTGCTCCCGCCGGCAATTTCTATGGCCATGGCATAGTCGGCTAGCCATGAATCCGGCTTAACGAGGCCGTTGTACGTAGAAATTTTTTTTGACACTGATGTCATGTCCTTAGGGAACGGCTCTCTGCGGATGGCGTCGCCGAAGCACTTTGATCCAGAATATAGCGGCTCCTTTCCTCTTGCTATGTCTTGTAGGCGGTGTCGTGCATCTTTTGGATCGAGCTGCCATGCGCCTCTGTTTGCGTCTGGCTCGTCCTGCGCTGCCCGGCTTATGTTGCGCCTGGGCCCTTCTGCCTCCTCTTTCCTCTTGCTGCCGGTGCTACGCTGCGGAGACCGACTTCGACCTCTCCTGGGAGGGTCGTTACCGACATCTTTCCTAGGCGGCAGTCTGTTGTTCCGGCTACCGCCATTGTCGCGTCTTGGCTGGGCTGGAGGTGGCAGGTCTCCCTTGCTTCCTGTCCTTGAATTCTCGTCCCGCCTTGGTTTTGGCGGTGGCGTCTTCTTTGGAGGTGGCATTGCCTTCCTTTTGTCGCCATGGCTACTGGAGCCAGACGGGCCTTCGGGGTCGTCGCCAGGTGCAGCTTTGCACTTTCCCGGCTTAGACTCTAGGTCTCCCCCGCGAGCGTCCGCCATGTGGCCGTAGGAATCAGCGCGAGCCTGTTGTTCTTGGGCCTTGCTCACGAAGTGTCTTGCATTGGCCAGCTTTTCCTCCGCCGTGTAAGTGTTGTCGTCCAGGGTATCTAGCGCGGTAGCCGCGCTGAGGATGGGGGTGCAGAAAACAACATCTCCCCTTCTGTCCACGCGCTGTGGTGTCGTACGCCAGTCGAACCCTAGATCTTGAGCCGCTGTCGTTGCGCGCGTTGGCGGCTCCTTGCCACGGCGGTTTTTTGATGACCTTTTTTCCTCAAAGAGTTGCCGGCTTGTTTTGGACGACATATTCTCCTGTTCTTTCTCGATCTTCTTCGCAAGGCTCTCAACGTGCTCCTCTCTTTTTCGCAGGAAGTCAGAGTGCTTAAGCATGTTAATCCTAAGCTCTTCCACTTCGTCGAGTGGGGTGTCTTTATTCACCGGAGTATCCATGATCTCGTCTACTTCTTTGATGACGGAGAGCAAATCCGTGGGTTTGCTGCTGCCGCCTTTCTCGAGGCCAGATTTCTTCTTCGCGCGCACTTTGTCGGAACTTTCAATGAGTTGACCGGCAGTGGTGTTGCCGGCATCTTCCACCGGCTTGTTTTGCGCTTCCGAAACAACTGGGGTTGTCTCGTGACCGACGACAACCATCATAGCCAGCTTGTCAGGCATGTCAGTATCCGCTGTGCCCTCTGAAGGAGCCGGATTGCCACTGGAAAAGCGGGTTTTGATCTTCTCTTCGAAGAGACTAGCATCATCATCAGAGTCAGAGTCTACGTTGATTTGAACGGTAGATCTGGATCCGGCATCTGACATCGCATCCTCCTGGAGAGCAGGGAGGATTGATTCAGGACCGTTGTTTTTCGGCTGGGAGTCTGATCCTAGTCCGACAACTCCGACGAAGTGGAAATCAGATTCGGCCGACTCCTCGGAGAAGGCGGATTCAGATCCATCTTGTCGGTCGACTACTTGGTCGAAGGGTTGGTGGGTGGGGTTGTAGAAACGCGGTAGGCCGTACGCCTCTGGCGTATACCCGATGAAGACGTCGATCCCTCCGATCGGTACGATTGCGCATCCGATAAGGTAGTCGTCCGCCGGGAGCCAGGACTCATCCGAGTTGACGTAGCTGTGGTCGCCATACCTTGTGACGCGACCGACGGCGATCTGCTTGCCCACGCCGCCAAGTGTTCCCGCCTGGAACGTGACGCCAGGAACCTTATGCCCCACGGTGGGCGCCAACTTTCGTGGTATCGGCATAATTGATAGGAGACGGGGGTCCTCTAGCCTACGTATGGATTGTGGGGAAGAAGGTTGGTGTCGTCGAGGACGAGATTGAACACGGCGAGTTTACCCAGCTTCGGATCCCACAGCGGTGGCGAGATCCTACGTGCTGCTATAATTCACGATGAGGCAATAGCCGTGAACAGGTTACAATGTGTATGATGCGTATTGAAGCGTGCCCTAAAGGCTCCCTGGTGGCCGGCTTATATAGGCGGCCAGACCCTAGGGTACAAGGCAAGTACTTGTCCGGCAAGTAATCAGAGTCCTAGACCTAGCCGGCTTGGTTGCCGCCTTCCGTCTTGGACGTGGTGGCTTGATGGGCTTCGGCCTTCCGCCTTCCTTGGACCGTCCGCCTACTTCCTTGTACGTCAGCTATCTGGGCCGCCCGACAGGCTTCAGCCTTACCACCCTTGGGCCACCCTGGACTAGCCGGATTGATCCATGTTGGTGTTACCCCTAGTTGACATATCCCCAACATTAGCCCCCAGAAAGGTTGGAGTTCTCCAGGCGCCGGCTTCTTCTTGATTCTTCATTTGCCAATGTTGGCGGCTGCAGGACTTGAACCATTCTGAAAATCAACGAGGCATGCGTGTCTTGATATTGGCGCGCGGCCGCCTTTATCCAACATGGGAAAATACGACTACTTCGTTATTCTTGACGGATTCCACTTAGCCGGCTCACGACAGTTTGAAAACGGCCTAAGCGGGAATCTCGCCATGATCACGAATCGCGGGAAAAGAGGAGGCGTGGAGATCGTGCGATCATGCGCCGCAGCGGATGCTGGACACGTGTCCGACTAAAAACGCCGTTCGCACAGGGAGCAACACCTGGACCTATAAATAGGGAACCGAACGGTTCATATTTGCTCCCCTGCCTTTGCTCTCCTCGACCTCTTGCCCTTCCACTTCTCCGCTTCTTGCTTCCGAGCGAACTCCGGCGAGCACTCCCCTCCGACGTCCTCCGCGCACGGCGATGTCCACCAGCCAAGACATTCCTTCCACGGCCTCCAGCGGTCTGGCGACCGAAACCGCGCCCGCGGCAGCGATGGGCGGCGCGATATCTCGCCCCGCGACGGCGGCGACGGGCAATGTCGCCACCGTCGCCTCTCAGATTCCTACCGCGCGCGCGTCGGCGGCGGTCTCCTCGGCTCCTCCATCTTCCACCACGGCGACGGCGGTGAGAGGCGCTCTCGTCGACGAGGAAGAGGAAGCGGCGGACCTCGGGTCCCGCTACTGGCTCTCCTCCATAGTCGACGAAGACGCCCTCCAAGACTTGGAGGCTGTCGGCTATCTCCCCACTCGGGAGGACTGCCAATGGAGATCCGCCTTGGGAGACGTCATCCCGGCTCCGAAAGCCGGGGAACGGGTAATCCTCACCTCCCATCTAGTTAGGTGAATGGCTCTGCCGCCTTTTTTAGCGAGGTCTTAGATCACTATGGGCTCCAGCCCCACAACATAGCGCCCAATAGCATTTTAGTCTTAGCCGGCTTCACAGCTCTGTTCGAGGGCTATCTAGGAATTAGGCCTAGTTTAGACTTCTTCAGGAACTGTTTTCGTTGCCGGCGCCAGACCGTGCCAGACGGCGGGCTGGCAACCTGCGGTAGTGCTACTTTCAACTGCCGCCAGGGCCGCCAATGGTATCCTAAGATACCATACCTCGAGTATGTCAAGGGCTGGACGTCCACCTTCTTCTACTGCCAAGACATGGCAGCGCCGGGGCGCCAATTTAGCATCCCGGAATTTGTCAACGCGCCGCCTATGCCAAGGCCATGCTGGGACGAGGCGGTGCCCAAGATGACGGAGGAACTCCGCCTTTTCCAAAGGCGGATTGAATTCCTCACCCGGACGATGGCTCCGCCTCTGCTGGACGGGGTCAACACCGTCATCTGTTGGCTCGGCCGGCAGATTCTCCCCCTGGGGTACAACCCGCACAAAATGTGTCAGTATTCGCCTACTGCCACGGCCTCTCTCCACGTAAGCGAAGAGAGGTTGCCGGTTGCCGACCTGGCGTTCCGGCTCCGCATCCTCGTCAAGGCGGGGCTGGTGAAGGCGGTGGAGGGCGTGCCCATGCACACCCACGACAACCCTCCCATCGAGGTAGATATCTTGCTCCTTGCCCCTTTTGGACAGCTTCGCCGGCTAATCTTGAGTTCCATTAATACTTGTCTTCTTTTTCAGCTCTCCGACTTGGGGGAGGATGACCTGGCTCCAGACTTTTACGAGTCGGAAGCCGGGAAGACTAAGAAGCGCAAGGCATCCGGCGCCGCTTCCTCCACGGCGATCGCTGAGAGGAAGAAACGGATCGCAACGGCTACCGAGCCGACTCTCGTCAACATTGACGAGAACGCGGGGATTAACATCCCCCGAAGGTACTCAATTTTGCTTTTAACCGTTGATGACAAGCTTCTTTAATACTGGCACCCAATTGACTGTGCTTACTGTTTATTGACAGGGAAAGGGTCGCAACTTCCCGGTTGCCGACCAGGCTTCTTACCAGGGGTAAGCGGCCTCAAGGCAGCTCGCCTGATACTGTGGCGCCAACTCCCCAGCCCCGGGCCGGCAACTTTATGGGCGACGCTCGTCGCTAGCCCCCGGCTCCGGCTTCTGGCGTGCCGCCAAGGACCTCCTCCACTGACCGCGCACCCAGGACTCCCCTAATTTTGGGTGAGGCTGCGGCCGATGAAGCCGCTGAATCACGCGCCGCCAAGGGGGCGTTACTGGAGGCTGCTGCCAGCGGGTGCCTGACGAGGTGTTAACTCGACAAGTCCCAGGGTTGTGCACCCCGGGTTGATTGATGGGGAGAGAGATGAGTGCTGGTGGTCACGACGGCTGACAAGCAAGGATTTACCCAGGTTCAGTCTCCCGGAGGATAACACCCTACTCCTGCTTGTCTGATTATTGATGCGAGTAGCGATTACAATGGCGAGATTGCGATCTCGCTAGGGTTTGTGGCGGTGGCTATGAGCGTGTCTCTTCGTTGTCCTGGGGACGAGCCACCCTCCTGGCTTTATAGGTAGCCAGGTCTCGGGCGGTTGGTACAGATATGGCAGGTTACAAGACCTAACCGAGTTGGACTAGGATACGTGGTACCCCGAGTGGGCCTTCTGTGGGCCTTTCCATGCTTGGCACGGCCCAGGTAGCCTTACGGTGGGCTAGTCGAAAGGTAGCCCCACGTCAGTAGCCCCCGAGTGCTTGGTCGAAGCGCAGCGTCGGGCAAAGGACTTCCTCCTCCTGGACGCGCCATTGGATTGCTTGATCTTGAGCTTGAACCCGATTCTTTCAGTCGAACAGGCCTCTCCCGATGGGAGTTACCTTTGTAGTCGAATTACTTTATCTTGTTCTTCATGGGAAGCTTGTTTCCATTCAGCCTGTTGGCTTACTTGTAGATCAGATTCGGCTGCGGGAGCTTACTCGACTTTCTTCGTCACCCGAATAAACGTTTCGGGTACCTTGGCCAACGCATTGTCTTCAGTTGTTTCAGCTAAGAAGCCTACCACCCGAACCTTGGATTCGAGTTATCTCGCTGTCTTGTTGTTTGGAGCCGTTGGCTTGATGACGTCGCTGCTGACGTTTCCTTGCACGCCGTCTTGTTCCTGAAAACGATAGTTTAAGAAATTCGACTCCGGCCGTTGAGGGCTTATAGAGGATGCTTTAGTCGTTAATGCTTCGACTGAGTCTATTGGGAGCGCGAACAGTGCTCCCGATGGGAGTAGCCCCCGAGATTAAGCTGAATTGCTTGTAATTGAGGTTAATCTCAAAAACTTCTTAGTCGAAAAGATATCTCTGATACCCTCCCGTTTAGGAACTCGCTGATGGAACCACTGTCCTTTTTTATTCGAGTGCTCATTCAGCCCGACGGCCTACTTGGTGGATTCGACAAACATATCTAGTATTTGCTCAGCCGAACGGCCTACTGCATTGTTGGACCTGTATGGCGCTGCCCTCGAGTGTTCGAGTGCGGCCTAGGTTTTCTTGTTGGACCTGCATGGCGCAGCCCCCGAGTGTTCGAGTGACAGCCTAGGTTTGACTTAGACCTGTGCGGCGCAGCCCCCGAGTGCTTCGGGTGGCGGCCAAGGATTTTTCGAGTTATACTTGTATGGCGCAGCCCCCGAGTGCGTCGGGTGACGGCCTAGGTTTGACTTAGACCTGCGCGGCGCAGCCCCCGAGTGCTTCGAGTGGCGGCCAATGATTTTTCGAGTTATACCTGTATGGCGCAGCACCCGAGTACGTCGGGTGACGGCCTAGGTTTGACTTAGACCTGTGCGGCGCAACCTCCAAGTGCTTCGGGTGGCGGCCAAGGCGAATTTGTTTGTGACCTGTGCGGCGCAACACCCGGGAGAGCATCAGGTGTGGCTGAGGTGAATTTGTTTGTGCGCGACGGACTGGAGTCGACGCAGCGGGCGTGGTGCCGTAGAGGCAGTCGACGCGGCGGACCGAGTCGACGCGGCGAAGTGGTGCCGTAGAGGCAGTCGACTCGGCGGACCGGAGTCGACGCGGCGGAAGTAGTGCCGTAGAGGCAGTCGATGCGGCAGACCGGAGTCGACGCAGCGAAGTGGTTCCGTAGAGGCAGTCGACGCGGCGGACCGGAGTCGACGCATCGGAGTGGTGCCGTAGAGGCAGTCGACGCGGCGGACCAGAGTCGAAGCAGCGGAGTGGTGTCGTAGAGGCAGTCGACGCGGCGGGGTACGTCGAGGTTGACCCGTAAAGTTGTGGATGTCGATCTTGGCGAGTTGTGGATGTCGTAGTGGGTGGAATCGACGCCGTGAAGTGCGACGGAGGGAGTCGAAGCGGCGAGCCGGAGTCGACGAGGCGGAAGTAGCTGAGGTAGATCTTGATTTGACCGACCGTGCGATCGAGATTGGTGTAGTAGACCCGATCCGCGCGGCCGTTGCTGAGGTTGTCGATGCAGTTGACGCGGATGTGATCTCCCCGGGCGCGACAGGAGCGATCTTTGCGGGTGCGACGGATGCGATCTTCGCGGGCGCGGTAGAAGGCGGCGGGTGATCCGCCGATGCGGGTGCTGCCGCGCGTGGCGCGGTTGGCGCGGACCTGAGTATTCCGCGACTGTCGGCGAAGCAGCATACGGAGCCGAAGGTGATGTGTATACCTTTGTTCAGATCGGCGTACACCGAGCGGTGGGCCGGCGGGTGGAGGACGTACTCGAAGGAGCCGAAGCGGATCGACTCCCTGGCGGCGGACACGCCGATCTTCATTGCGGATGGAGCCGGAGCGACCATGATCCCAACACTTGTTTTACGTTCCCACAGACGGCGCCAATTGACAAGGTGTTAACTCGACAAGTCCCAGGGTTGTGCACCCCGGGTTGATTGATGGGGAGAGAGATGAGTGCTGGTGGTCACGACGGCTGACAAGCAAGGATTTACCCAGGTTCAGGCTCCCGGAGGATAACACCCTACTCCTGCTTGTCTGATTATTGATGCGAGTAGCGATTACAATGGCGAGATTGCGATCTCGCTAGGGTTTGTGGCGGTGGCTATGAGCGTGTCTCTTCGTTTTCCTGGGGACGAGCCACCCTCCTGGCTTTATAGGTACCCAGGTCTCGGGCGGTTGGTACAGATATGGCAGGTTACAAGACCTAACCGAGTTGGAATAGGATACGTGGTACCCCGAGTGGGCCTTCTATGGGCCTTTCCATGCTTGGCGCGGCCCAGGTAGCCTTACGGTGGGCTAGTCGAAAGGTAGCCCCACGTCAGTCCCAGAGAGCAGCTCCGACTGCAGGAGGCGGCAAGGTTAGGGACCCTTGGTCCACCTTCACGAAGGCCAAGGAGTCAGCCTTGGCTTTTGCCAACTTCACTTCCCAGGCCTTCGCCGATTTGGAGGGCGACCTTTCTGTAATTTTTTATAACTCTGGCATATACATAGTCTTTCCCCCGAGCACTTAGATGGCAAGTCAAAAAAAAATTTGGCTGCCGACTTAGTGGTTATTCGACAATATGTTTTATGCCTTTGCTTTTTCCTACAGGGCCTTGTGTCCGCCAACGTTGAGCTTGTCTCCTCCCGAGTCGAGATAAACTAGCAGTGCCGCGACCTGAAGAAGGATTGCGAGGCCAAGGACCTGCGGATTGCCGAGTTGGAGGCGGCCCGCCAAAAAGATGAAGGTAGGGTTGATCCTTTTTGCCTTCAGCTATATTTTCGACTTATGTTGCCGTCAATCATTTAGTTAGCGAATCCATATTTGTAGAACTGCTAGACACTGCCCAGGATATACTGAAGGCGTCCACTGATATGCAAGCTCTTATGAATGAAGCTTCCGATTTGGCAGCCGCCAACTTGGCGATGAAGGAGGATCACCGGAAGGAGATGGAGGGCCAGCAGCTGAAGTTTGCGCAGGAATCTAGCCAGCTCACTGGTGAGCTGGAAAGCCTGCGCAAGAAGTTGGCGGAGGCGGAGAAGACGGCTGCCGAGGAAATCTCCAAGCAGACTTCTCGCGCCCAAACTGCTGAGGATGCGTTGGCGGCTCATATGGTTGAGCTGTCTGCTTTCCATAATTCGGCCCTTGGTAATTTCTCACTCCTTACTTTGATTTTGCCATTTTGCTTAGCCTGAGCCAAACTGATGGTTTCATTTTTGATGCAGTTCCCGCCGGTTTGGGCGACGACAAGGTTGTCAGCCCCCGCCTGGATCGCCTTGCGCGTCTACGCGAGCTGATCACCGAGACTTTGGCAGCGTCCAAGCGGTTTGCCGCCAAGTTCTTCATCTCCTCTGGCAGCCAGGAACCGACCGAATTCAGCGACGTGCCCACTATGTTGGATCAAGCTACCAAGCTGCACAAGAGCTCGCTGAAGTCGGCGGCGCGGGGTGGTGCCAAGACTGCACTTGGACTATTCATGGCGCACTACCCCGAGGCGGAGATAGAAGCCGTCACCGAAGGCATGTCATCTACGTATGAAGACGGCAGCGCGGTCGAGCCGGGCGCTGTTCTGGACAGCGTTGTCGGCTACGCCACGCGTGTTGCCGACATGGTGGATACTTCCATCTTCTATCGGCGCCATCCTGTGCCTGCCGGAGGGGAAGCTGGAGCTGCCGGCACGGCCGAGGCAGAGGGGACTGACAGTTCCGGGGCTGAAGTTGTCAGCCCCCAAGTCTGAAGTAGACGCTCCCCCGAGCCGTAGTGTCCTTGCCTTCTTCTGACATGTTTTGCCAGCCCCTGAAACAATGCAACTTTAACTTGTAATATTTGTATATACTTTTGTTGCTGCTCTGCTAGGCGAGAAACTAGCTGACAAGTTTTTATTTTGCCTTATTTATATGACCCGCCTTAATTTTACCCTGACTTATATGTTTGACTTTTTGTATGTTGACGAAGCTCAGCCGGTAACTTTAGCTGAAACAACCAGGGCTAAACCATGCGTTTAGGATCAGAGACCAACGCCAACATGTTGGTGCCAAAGACATACTACTAGGCGAACCACACATAAGTAATCAGAGATAAAGGAATTAGGCGGCGCAAAAAGTTTATTTTTGCTTTAGGTTGGCTCGAAAGCTGCAAGTATCTACCAGTTTGAACCTTTGCACGGAGCTAGAAAAATAGGTAACTTAGATACATAGGGGAAATATGATTGCAAGAAAAGACAAAAGATGGCATGCTTCTCAACACAGATGAGGAACCATAGACTTTTATTTCATAATCATATATAACTTATTACAATTATAAATTGCTAAGTGTAGAAAGGACGTAGCTGCTCAATATTTCAAGTTCGTCTTGTTCGTTCGAACGGATCGTCAATGCCTCTTTTGCGCTTGGTTCCCCTTTTTCCTGCCGCCTTCTTGCGTCTCTTCTTCTCGTCTTCGCCGCGGATGTCGGCCAGGTAGTAGGAACCATTGAGCAGCGCCTTTGTGACTATAAACGGTCCTTCCCATGGCGGGGATAACTTGTGCAAGCCTTTTCAGTCTTGAATTAGGCGGAGAACCAGGTCACCTGTTCGGAAGCTTCGCTTCCGCACTCTCCGGCTATGATAGCGGCGAAGTTGTTGCTGGTACAAGGCGGAGCGATGTAGAGCGACGTCTCTTTCTTCGTCTAGCAGGTCTAGGCTATCCTGTCTTGCACCTTCTACGTCTTGCTCGATGTAGGCTTGAACTCTTGGGGAATCATATTTCATGTCGGTAGGTAGCACTGCCTCAACGCCATATACTAAGAGGAAAAGAGTGTAGCCCGTAGACCTGTTTGGCGTTGTGCGCAAACTCCATAGTACCGACTGTAACTCATCTGCCCAAGCGCCGGCTGCCCTGTGTAATGGAGCTTCGAGACGTGGCTTAAGTCCTGATAAGACTAGGCCGTTTGTACGCTCTACTTGTCCATTTGATTGGGGGTGTGACACAGATGCCAAATCAAGCCGGATACCCAGATCACTGCAGTATTCTTCTATGCCGCCTTGAGATAGGTTGATGCCATTATCAGTGATAATGCTGTGTGGAACTCCAAACCGAGAGATGATTCCCCAGAGGAAATTGGTGACTGTTCGTGCGTTAAGTTTGCTGATCGGCTTAGCCTCGACCCATTTGGTGAACTTGTCGACAGCGACCAGCAGGTGGGTATACCCACCACGCGCCTTCTTGAAGGGACCCACCATGTCTAAGCCCCAGACCGCGAACGGCCAGGTGATTGGAATCGTACTTAGTTCTTGTGCCGGCAAGTGAGGTTGACGAGCGTACAACTGGCAGCCTTTGCATGTTTTTACGATGTTCTCGGCGTCTTCTTTGGCAGTAAGCCAGTAGAAACCTTGGCGGAAAGCATTGGATACAATGGACCTGGCGGAAGCATGATGCCCGCAGGTGCCAATATGTATGTCTTTCGGAATTTCCCGGCCTTCTTCTGGTTGTATGCACCGCTGATAGATGCCGCACGTGCTTCGCTTATATAGCTCGCCTTTTATTATCGTGAATGCTTTGGCTCGCCTTATGATCTGCCTTTTTAGCACCTCATCGTCCTCTGGCAACTTTTTGTCGATTAGAAAATCGAGATATGGGACAGTCCAATCCGGCTGTGTCAAGTAGATAGCGAGACTTGCCGCTTCTACCGGTTCTTCTGCATCGGGGTCCATCAAATCGGCGCCTTTAATGGATGGCTTGTGCAAATGTTCCAGGAAAATATCTTTTGGTACCTTTTTGCGTTCCGACCATAGCCTGGCAAGTGTGTCTGCCGCCTCGTTCTCAGCTCTTGGAACATGCCGGACTTCGTAGCCCGCGAAGTTCTTTGCGAATTCGTCAACTTTGGCTCTGTATGCCGCCATTGTTGCGCTGTTCGCATCCCATGTTCCGCTTACTTGTTGTGCGACCAAATCTGAGTCACCATAGCAGAGGATTCTTTTGACGCCTAGGTCGTTTGCCACGTGTAACCCATGAAGCAAAGCTTCGTACTCGGCAACGTTGTTGGTTGCTGTGAAGTGGATTTGCAACACGTAGCTAAGCTTGTCACCTTTAGGCGTGCGTAGAACAACTCCAGCCCCCGAGCCTTTGAGCATCTTTGATCCGTCAAAGTGCATGACCCAATATTCTGATTCGGGGAGTGTCGTTTCCTCCATGGCTTATGTCCAGTCGGCGACGAAATCTGCAAGTGCTTGAGACTTAATGGCGGTCCGTGGCTTATAGACTATATCAAAGGCGGCAAGTTCGATGCCCCATTTGGCAACTCGACCTGTTGCCTATGCATTGTTGATTATGTCTCCCAGCGGTGCATTGCTGACTACTGTCACTGTGTGCTCCTGGAAATAATGCCTAAGCTTTCTGGCGGCAAAGAATACACCATAAGCCAGCTTTTGGTAATGCGGATACCTCTGCTTGGAGGCGGAGAATACTGCACTGATGAAGTAGACCGGTCGTTGCTCAGACGTCGCGGCTTCGTTCTCCTTTCTTTCCACAGCCAAGACAACGCTGACAACTGCTCCTGTTGCCGCGATGTATAGCATCATTGGTTCCTGTGATCGAGGTGCTGCCAATATCGGAGCGGATATGAGGGCCTCCTTAAGTTGTTGTAAGGCGGCATATGTCTCTGCTGTCCACTCAAAGTTGTCGGATTTCTTCAATAGCCGGTAGAGAGGCATTGCCTTTTCCCCTAGGCGGCTTATGAAACGACTGACGGCCGCTGCCGATCCGGCTAGACGTTGCACGTCCTTCAGACAAGTAGGTCTGGATATGTTTTGGATGGCCTTGATCTTCTCCGGATTAACCTCGATCCCTCGTTCTGAGACGATAAACCCGAGCAGTTTGCCGGCTGGAACGCCGAATACACACTTGGTGGGATTGAGTTTCATCTGATACCTCCGGAGATTCTGAAAAGTTTCTTCCAAATCCTCTAGGAGATCTGCCTTCTTTTTTGACATCACCGCGATGTCGTCTACGTAGACGTGAACATTGCAGCCGA
Source organism: Poa annua (assembly GCA_026929855.1). Taxonomy (NCBI): domain Eukaryota; kingdom Viridiplantae; phylum Streptophyta; class Magnoliopsida; order Poales; family Poaceae; genus Poa; species Poa annua. The sequence continues at coordinate 114,404,987 of CM049428.1, read as the reverse complement.
TCTGTTCGTGCAGGCAATTTTGCATACATCGCTGGTATGTTGCCCCTGCATTCTTCAGGCCAAAAGGCATCGTGATGTAGCAGAAAGTCCCGTATGGAGTGGTGAAAGATGTTTTCAGCTGACCCGACTCTCTCATCTTGATTTGATGGTATCCTGAGTAGGCGTCCAAAAAACAAAGCAGCTCGGAGCCTGCTGTGGAGTCTACGACTTGGTCAATTCTAGGCAGCGCAAAGGGATCCTTTGGGAAGCACTTGTTAACACCGGTATAGTCGATACACATCATCAGCTCTTTATTCTTTTTTGTAACAAGTACAGGATTTGCCACCCAATCAGTGTGTGCAACTTCTTTTATGAAATTGGCGGCCTTCAGCCTATTTATCTCCTTTCCTATAGCCTTGCGTCTCTCATCTCCAAAGCGTCTTGTTGCTTGCTTCACCGGCTTGGATCCTTTTATGACGTTGAGTGAGTGCTCGGCAAGTTCCCTCGGTACACTAGGCATGTCGGAAGGCGACCATGCAAAGATGTCACGATTCTCACGAAGGAACTCGACGAGCGCGCCTTCCTATTTGCTGTCAAGGTTGGAGCCGATGACGACTTGCTTAGACTTGTCGCCTGGGATGAGGTCCGCCTTTTTGGTGTCTTCTGAAGCTTCAAAGGTCTTCTTGACATCTATCTTTGGCTTGGGCATGGAGTTGTCTGAATCCGCCCCAAGCAGTGCGAGTTCTTCCTTGTGGATGACGGCTTCCGCGAAGGCGGCCATGCCACGCTCGCACTCCTTGGCTTTCTTGAAGTTGCCGGAAATCGTGATGGTTCTGTTTTCCCCGGGCATTTTAAGCTTGCTGTATATGTAGCACGGCCTTGCCATAAATTTGGCGAAAGCCGGTCGTCTGAAGATTGCATGATAGGCGCTTTTGAAGGGGACAACTTCGAACCGGAGGAACTCTGAGCGGTAGTTCTCTTTTGGTCCGAAAGTTACCTTCAGCCTAATGCTCCCCATTGACTTTGCTTGCCTGCCGGGCACTATGTCGTGAAAGGTGAGGTTGTTGTGGTCCAGCTGATCCTCCGACAAGTTCATGCGGCTTAGTGTGTCGTAGTACAGGATATTGAGGCTGCTGCCGCCATCCATGAGTACCTTTGTGAGTCTGAAGTTGTCGACAATAGGATCGACGACGAGGGCGTACTTGCCTGGGTGAGGAACATGATTAGGGTGGTTGGACCGGTCCCAAGTGATCGTTGCTTCCGACCAGTTCAAATACTGAGGGACGTCCGGCATTGTCGCGTTGAGTTCGCGCATTTCCGCCTTATCCGCCTTAGCCGAAGGTGTGCCGACAAAGCATACCAGAGATTCTTTGACCTTCGGATATGATTTCTTTTTCTTGGCGGCCGCGTCATCCTCGCTTGTGACAGACATGTCGTCGTCATCCTTATCCTCCTTGTTGTCTTTCTTGTCGTTCTTCTTTGACTTCTTTGACTTCCAGCCGACTGTGGGGTCCTTTTTGAAGTCGTCCATGAAACGACATTCGCCAAGCATATGGTTGACCTTGCCGAGTGAGGCGTGGATGGGGCATGGCAAAAGTTTTGCCTGCTCGTAAGTGATTCGCGCCGCTTTAGGCCCTGAGCCGGCGTCGCGACCATCTTTCTTATTCTTCCACTTCTTTTTGCCGGCATTCCCTTGGAAAGCGACAACTACCTCGTTGGAAGGTCCGGCTTTGTCATCCGCCGCCTGCTTGCGCTTGTTGTTCCGTTTTGGTATGATGTCGACGTCTGGATCATCGTCCCGGGCGTCGTCATCCGCCGCCGCGTATTGGGCGGCTAGGTTGAGCATCTCACCAAGGTCCGTGATTTGCTCGCGGACGAGCCGATGACGGAGCAAGGACTTCTTCTGCAGGCCCGTGTAGAAGGCGTGGATAGCCTGTGCGTCCGACACATCATGACAGTTGGCTTTTTCGGATATCCAACGGCTGACAAAGTCTGTCATGGTTTCGTCCGGTTTTTGGATACAGCGTTGCAAATCCGTGTAGGTATTTGGACGCTTGTATGTTCCTTGGAAGTGTTGGGAGAAAACCTTTTTCATGTCGTACCAGCTATGGATAGACTTTTCAGGAAGGTTGTCGATCCAAGCCCTTGTCGTGCCTTCCAACATGAGAGGTAGATAACGGACGGCAATAAAGCTGCTCCCGCCGGCAATTTCTATGGCCATGGCATAGTCGGCTAGCCATGAATCCGGCTTAACGAGGACGTTGTACCTAGAACAATTTTTTGACACTGATGTCATGTCCTTGGGGAACGGCTCTCTGCGGATGGCGTCGCCGAAGCACTTTCGTCCAGAATATAGCGGCTCCTTTCCTATTGCTATGTCTTGTAGGCGGTGTCGTGCATCTTTTGGATCGAGCTGCCGTGCGCCTCTGTTCGCGTTTGGCTCGTCCTGCGCTGCCCGGCTTATGCTTCGCCTGGGCCCTTCTGCCTCCTCTTTCCTCTTGCTGCCGGTGCTACGCTGCGTAGACCGACTTCGACCTCTCCTGGGAGGGTCGTTACCGGCATCTTTCCTAGGCGGCAGTCTGTTGTTCCGGCTACCGCCATTGTCGCGTCTTGGCTGGGCTGGAGGTGGCAGGTCTCCCTTGCTTCTTGTCCTTGAATTCTCGTCCCGCCTTGGTTTTGGCGGTGGCGTCTTCTTTGGAGCTTGCATTGCCTTCCTTTTGTCGCCATGGCTACTGGAGCCAGACGGGCCTTCGGGGTCGTCGCCAGGTGCAGCTTTGCACTTTCCTGACTTAGACTCTAGGTCTCCCCCGCGAGCGTCCGCCATGTGGCCGTAGGAATCAGCGTGAGCCTGTTGTTCTAGGGCCTTGCTCACGAAGTGTCTTGCATTGGCCAGCTTTTCCTCCGCCGTGTAAGTGTTGTCGTCCAGGGTATCTAGCGCGGCAGCCGCGTTGAGGATGGGGGTGCAGAAAACAACATCTCCCCTTCTGTCCACGCGCTGTGGTGTCGTACGCCAGTCGAACCCTAGATCTTGAGCCGCTGTCGTTGCGCGCGTTGGCGGCTCCTTGCCACGGCGGTTTTTTGATGACCTTTTTTCCTCAAAGAGTTGCCGGCTTGTTTTGGACGACATATTCTCCTGTTCTTTCTCGATCTTCTTCGCAAGGCTCTCAACGTGCTCCTCTCTTTTTCGCAGGAAGTCAGAGTGCTTAAGCATGTTAATCCTAAGCTCTTCCACTTCGTCGAGTGGGGTGTCTTTATTCACCGGAGTATCCATGATCTCGTCTACTTCTTTGATGACGGAGAGCAAATCTGTGGGTTTGCTGCTGCCGCCTTTCTCGAGGCCAGATTTCTTCTTCGCGCGCACTTTGTCGGAACTTTCAATGAGTTGACCGGCAGTGGTGTTGCCGGCATCTTCCACCGGCTTGTTTTGCGCTTCCGAAACAACTGGGGTTGTCTCGTGACCGACGACAACCATCATAGCCAGCTTGTCAGGCATGTCAATATCCGCTGTGCCCTCTGAAGGAGCCGGATTGCCACTGGAAAAGCGGGTTTTGATCTTCTCTTCGAAGAGACTAGCATCATCATCAGAGTCAGAGTCTACGTTGACTTCAACGGTAGATCTGGATCCGGCATCTGACATCGCATCCTCCTGGAGAGCAGGGAGGATTGATTCAGGACCGTTGTTTTCCGGCTGGGAGCATGATCCCAGTCCGACAACTCCGACGAAGTGGAAATCAGATTCGGCCGACTCCTGGGAGAAGGCGGATTCAGATCCATCTTGTCGGTCGACTGCTTGGTCGAAGGGTTGGTGGGTGGGGTTGTAGAAACGCGGTAGGCCGTACGCCTCTGGCGTATACCCGATGAAGACGTCGATCCCTCCGATCGGTACGATTGCGCATCCGATAAGGTAGTCGTCCGCCGGGAGCCAGGACTCATCCGAGTTGACGTAGCTGTGGTCGCCATACCTTGTGACGCGACCGACGGCGATCTGCTTGCCCACGCCGCGAAGTGTTCCCGCCTGGAACGTGATGCCAGGAACCTTATGCCCCACGGTGGGCGCCAACTTTCGTGGTATCGGCATAATTGATAGGAGACGGGGGTCCTCTAACCTATGTATGGATTGTGGGGAAGACGGTTGGTGTCGTCGAGGACGGGATTGAACACGGCGAGTTTACCCAGCTTCGGATCCCACAGCGGTGGCGAGATCCTACGTGCTGCTACAATTCACTATGAGGCAATAGCCGTGAACAGGTTACAATGTGTATGATGCGTATTGAAGCGTGCCCTAAAGGCTCCCTGGTGGCCGGCTTATATAGGCGGCCAGACCCCAGGGTACAAGGCAAGTACTTGTCCGGCAAGTAATCAGAGTCCTAGACCTAGCCGGCTTGGTTGCCGCCTTCCGTCTTGGACGTGGTGGCTTGATGGGCTTCGGCCTTCCGCCTTCCTTGGACCGTCCGCCTACCTCCTTGTACGTCAGCTATCTGGGCCGCCCGACAGGCTTCAGCCTTACCACCCTTGGGCCACCCTGGACTAGCCGGATTGATCCATGTTGGTGATACCCCTAGTTGACATATCCCCAACACCAGACGCATACAACATATTGTCAAAAAACCACTTAGCCGGCAATCAATTACATTTATTTTCCATCTAAGTGCTCGGGGGAAACAACTATGTATATGCTACCAAGTAACCAAAGAGACAACTTTCAGTCGGTAAAGGTCTGGGCGGCGAAGTCGGTAAAGGGCAATGTCTACCCTGCCGCCTTCGGAAGCTGGGGCTGCCCTTGGCGGCCCACCGGCAACCTCCTCGAGCAGCTCCTCCTTGGCGGCGCGCGATCGGCCGGCCTCATTAGTCGTAGCCTCAGCCAAAGGAGAAGGAGCGCTGGCAGCACGGCCAGTAGAGGAGGTCTTTGGCGGCGGATTGGAAGCCGGAACCTGGGGCTGGCGCTGCCTACCGGCGTCACTCATAAAGCCGCCAGCCTGGGCTGTGGAGTTGACGGCACGGTTGCCGGGGAAGTGCCAAGAGACCGATTTCCCCTAACCAACAAGGACTTGGACGACAACTTGGAGGTTGCCTCCCGCTCCCTAGGAACAAATTAAAGTTAGCCAGATGAACACCAGCAATAAAGAGGGCCGACAAACGAATAAGGCGGAGATGTTTACCTTCGATGGATATTAATCTCCGTGTTCTTGTCGTCGTCGACAAGCACCGGCTCGGTAGCCGTTGCTGTCCGTTTCTTCCTCTCGGCGTTAGCCGTAGAGGAAGCAGCACCAGACGCCTTGCGCTTCTTGGTTTTCCCGGCTCCCGGCTCGTAAAAGTCGGGAGCAAAGTCATTCTCCCCCAGAGCGGAGAGCTGCGTCAACCAAAAAAGGGCAAGTGTTAAGGGAAATTCAAGTAAGCCAGCAGAGCCGTCTAAAAAGGGTAAAAATGGAAATTCTTACATAAAGGGGTGGGTTGTCGTGGGTGTGCATGTGCACACCCTCAACCGCCTTCACCAGCCCTGATTTGACAAGGCTGCGAACTCGGGCCGCCAATTCGGCAGCTGGTAACCCCTCCTCGCTTACGCGAAGAGACTCTGTGGCAGTAGGCGTATACTGACACATCTTATGCGGGCTATACCGCAAAGGAAGTATTTGCCGGCTAAGCCAGCAGATGACGGTGTCCACCCCGTCCAGCAAGGGGGAGCCATCGTATTGGTGAGGAACTCGATCCGCCTTTGGATAAGGCGGAGCTCCTCCGTCAACTTGGGGACCGGCTCGTCCCAGCACGGGTTGGGCATAGGCGGCGTCTTGAAAAAGTCCGGGACGCCAAACTGACGCCCCGGCGCTGCCATGTCTTGGCAGTAGAAGAAGATGGAGGTCCAGCCCTTGACGGACTCGATGTATGGTATCTTGGGACAACATTGGCGTCCTTGGCGGCAGTTGAAAGTGACACTGCCGCAGGTTGCCAGCCCTCCATCCGGCACAGTCTGACGCCGGCAACGAAAGCAATATCTGAAGAAATCTAAACTAGGCCTAATACCTAGATAGCCCTCAAATGGAGTTGTGAAGTCGGCTAAGACTAAGATGTTGTTGGGCGCTATGTTGTGGGGCTGGAGCCCATAGTGATCTAACACCTCGCTATAAAAGGCGGAAGGCGGAAAAGCCATTCCCCTAAATAGGTGGGAGCTGAGGATTACACGTTCGGCGGCTTTCAGAGCCGGGATGACGTCCCCGAAGGCGGACCGCCAACTGCAATCCTCCCGGGTCAGCAAGTAGTCGGCCGCCTCCAAGTCCTTGAGGACTTCTTCGTCCACCGCGGAGGGGAGCCAGTAGCGCGACCCGAGGTCGGCTAGCTCCTCCTGTTCGTCGACGGGCGCGCCACCGGCGCGGTCGATGATGAGGGTACTGAGGCTACCGCTGTGCAAGCGTGCGCGGCCGGAGTAGAGGACGGCGCGGAGGCAGGAATGCCCGCGCGCGCCGTGGAGCGCCAAACCGCGCCGCCCATCGCCGTCGTCGCGATGGGCTCAATCGTCTTGGGGTCGGTGTCCATCGCCGTGCGCAAGATCGGCGGAGGAGCGGAGGTCGCCGGCTTCGCTCGGAGGTGGCAAGAAGCTCGGGAGGGCAAGAACGCGGGAGAGCAAAGGACGAGAGTGAGATGGAGTTCGGAGAAACAAGATGGACGTCTCGGCTCCCTATTTATATGGCCGGGCGTTATGATATGTGCAAAGGCTCGAATAGTCAGACACGTGTCGATCATCCAGATACCACGAAGCAATGCATGTTTGCACTGTCACCACAACTCCTCTTTTCCCGCGATCTGCAATCATGACACGATTTCGTTCCATTTTGGTTTCAAACTATCGTGGACCAAATGACGTCATCCGTCAACTATGAGTTTGACTTGCCGCCAAGGATCAGGTTTTCATAAAAAGCTATCTGACAAGTTCAACTGAGCCGTCTTTCCCATGTTGGATAAAGGCGGCCGTGTGTCAAAATTATGTTGCACGTTCCCCGTTAATTTTCAGAATGGTTCAAGCGCCGCCAATATAGAAGAATGAAGATCAAGAAGAAGCCGGTGCCTGGAGAACTTCAACCTTTCTGGGGGCTAATGTTGGGGATATACCAAGTGGGGGTATCTCTGACATGGATCAATCCGGCTAGTCCAGGGTGTCCCAAGGGTGGTAAGGATGATACCTGGCGGGCGGCCCAGATAGCTGACATGCAAGGAAGTAGGCGGGCGGTCCAAAGAAGGCCGAAGCCCATCAAGCCACCAAGCCCAAGACGGAAGGCGGCAACTAAGCCGGCTAGGTCTAGGACTCTGTTTACTTGCCGGACAATTACTTACCTTGTATCCCGGGGTCTGGCCGCCTATATAAGTCGGCCACCGGGAAGCCTTTAGGGCACGCTCCAATACACATTGTAACATGTTCACGGCTATTGCCTTATAGTGAATTATAGCAGCACGTAGGGTCTCGCCACCGTTGTGAGATCTAAAGTTGGGTAACCTCGCCGTGTCCAATCCCGACCTCGACGACACCAGGCTTCTTCCCCACATCCATCCATAGGCTAGAGGACCCCCGTCTCCTATCAAGTTTGCCGATACTCCGACAGCAGCTACCCGCCTCAAAGCGGTGCGCCACGTGTCGGTGGTCCAACACGCACCACACAGTGGAGGAGGGCACGACGCGATGTCTGAGCACCTTGAGAGGCGACAAGCTTCCTCCACTCCTCATCGGAGTTGTTGTCGTCGTCGCCGTGCGAGGTCGGCACTAGTGGAAAAATGGCTATCTGTGGCACACCTTTTAGCCTTTCTGTGGCGCACAAAGGAAAATGGGGGGTGCGCCACAGTTATCACGCCACTAAAATATATTTCTGTGGCGCACCCACCCGGTGCGCCACACAAATATTTTTGTGGCGCACCCCACCAACATGCGCCACAGAAACATTTCTGTGGTGCACCCCCACTTAGTTGCGCCACTAAATTTTTCTTTTGAATTTAGAAAAAGGCGCCCAGATCCAAATCTGGATCTGGTGCCGCCCGTTTTTCGTCAGAATTTCGTCGGAGCACGTGATCATCGGAGGATGAGGTCGTCGTAAGTGGGTTTAGAAGGTGGTCGTCGGAGGTGGGTGGAGGAGAAGGAGCTTGCCGGAGGAGGTCACCGGAGGAGGAAGAGGAGGCCACCGGAGGAGGAGGTCGGCGGTGGAGGAGGAGGAGGTCACCGGAGGAGGAGGTGGTGATGGTCGCCGTAGGAGGAGGTCGCCGTCGAAGTCGCCGGAGGTGGTCGCCGGAATAGGAGAGGAGAAGGTCAAAGTCGTCTCTCTTCGCCGGAGTTGGTGGAGTGGAGGAGAAGGGGAGAGGAGAAGTGGAGAGGAGAAGGGAAGTGGAGGAGAGGAGAAGGGGAGAGGAGAAGTGGATAGAAAATAAGTGGAGGAGAGGAGAAGGAAATGAGAGAAGGGGAGAGGATAAGAGAGTTGGCTGCTTCGGTTCGAAAAAAATTCCCGCCCAACAATTCTGTGGCGCATCTTAACCCCATGCACCACAGATTTTTTATTTTTTATTTTGCTGAGGAAAACAATCATTTTGAAATAACATTTTTTCCTTTTGGAACTTGAGCAATCTGAAAAGGGTAACCGGGCAAGCCCGGGTGTGTGCAATTTTCTATTTTCTCTAGTTTTTTTAAGGTGTTAAACGCATTTTTTCAACGTCGTATGCAAAAGCTATGGCCACCAAAAGTGTGTGGGGGGGGGGGGGGGGTGGGATCTGTGTGTAGACTTTCCCATGCGCCACAAAAAGTGCATACATTTTGTGGCGCACCCAACCTGATGCGCCACAAAATGTCCAATTTCTGTGGCGCACCCAGCTGATGCGACACTGAATGTCGACTTTCTATGGCGCACCCAGTTTGACCGGTTTGATCTGTGTATAGTCGTGAAATTTCTCAGTTTGACCGGTTTAAGGATTCTGTTAGAGATGATCAAATAAAAGCATTACGTGAAATAAACTTCAAAATGAGAAACATGAACACATCTGACACTTGTGTGTTCCCTTTGAGAGATAATCTATAGATGAATTATTATTTCAATGTATAGTTGCTAAACAAATATGGTGCAAGGTTAGCTCATTCTACGGATTGATATAGCTTCCAAGTCACTTATGGTTGACAAAAATTACCATGCATGCAACACATAACTCTATTTGTGCAACTATATTGTGGCTGGTTTAGACACTAAGGAATTAATTCGTCTTTAATGACGGAGTATCCGATAAACTTTAGAACAGTGACAACCTCCAAAGTTTCTTTGTATGCCATCTAATAAAAAACAGAAGACACAGATAGAGCATGGAGACAAATCAATCACTTACATGGCATTTATCGGAAACCGCTGACCCATGCAGAACCTTTGGGAACTTGTTGGCCTTCCTTTCCAATGTCACGAAAGTGAATGACGAGATATAGCCGTGTTGCCCAGATTATTCGTACCTCTATGGCATATTTTCAATGGGGGCATTGCCCCCTGATGTCTACGCACGCTTCTATTTCCAATGTTGGGCCTGCAAGAGCAGAGGTTTGTAGAACAGCAACAAAATTCTCTCAAGTGAATCACCCAAGGTATTTCGAACTCGGGGAGGTAGAGGTTAAAGATAACTGTAACATCCCTATATTTTGGAATGTTCAAAAAATCACTAAAATTTAAAACTTTTGAAAACATTTAAGTATTTTGCTTTGGAAAAGAAAATTTTAGCATTGCATTCATGCATACATGCATCTCATCATTCATCATCTTATTAAATCTCAAAGGGTTTAAATTAAAAATCCATTATTTTTCTTATTGCTCTAAAAATATTTATATTCTATTATTCTACTATTATGATAAATAAAGGTGAATGATTTCAGCAAAATAAGTTTAAATAATCTAAATTCAAACATATTGAATATGGGTAATTTCATAAATTTTATTTAACTCCAAATAATTTAATAAACTCCTAAATTCAAAGATTAACTAAATTAGGTAAAAATTGTATTTTATGAATATTTCAAAATAATTAATTTTCAAAAAGTTTCAAAACATGCCCACTATTGTTTTAAAACATAGATATGAATTTTACAAATTTATAGAAATTAATTTGACATCATTTGGAGTCTTAAATCAAAAGATATGAATTAAAAAGAAAAACAGAAAAAGAAAAATTGATGACGTCACTGCTGACGTCATCGTCGTCTTCAACGTCCGGCCGGAGACCACGCCCGAAACCGCCGGCGATTACTCGCGTTGATTCGCGTGTTTAAGACACGGATTCTTCGCCCCGACCATGCCCTACAAAGCCCCTCGTCCTCCGCTCGGATTCCCCTCTCATTCCTCTCAACACCGTGCCCCGAGGCTGCTGGAAAAGCTCGTCGGAGCTCCTCGGTACCCGCCGCCGTTTTTCGTTGTTCCCCGGCGAGGTGAGCCTCCCCCGAGTCCGAGACCTCCTCCATCCTCCTCCCCCTTGTCCTTGCGCTTGTCCCTGACCCCTCCTCCTTCCTTTTTCGCAGCCGAACGCCCAATCCGAGCACGGACGAATCTCGCCGGAGTTATCGTAGCCCCCGCCCGCGCCTCCACGCCGCTCCAGGACGAACGAGAAGGCGATGCCGCCTCCATCGTCTTCCTCGCGACGAGCCGCACCCGAGGGCGTCATCCGCGCGTCCGGGAGAGCACGGGAGCCACCGGACCATCCTCGCCGAGCGCAGCGCCGTCGTCGTTTTCGTCTTCGGCGACCAAAAGCGTCGCCCGGTGAGACTCTCCTCCTACGCCGCCGAGATTAGATCTTTTAACTGAACCGGTACGGACGAATCAGAAGATGCCGCGTCGATGCCTCGTCAGCTCCGCGTCAGCAGCCCAGTCAGCGTTGACGTGGAAAATGAATTTCTCGATTTAGATAATTGGCAGTTTTGCAGAAAAGCCCCTGCATATTCAAACCTTCATAACTTTTTAACCACTTATCCAAATTTGATAAATTTTATATATTTGGAAAGCCCTTGACATGTAGAATATTTTAGAACTGCCAAAATTCAAATTTGACTTATTTTATAATATTCAAATTTCAAATGCTGAATTTGAGTATTTTTGTCATAACATTAAATCTATAAATCAAAAAATTGCAAATAAAATTGTTTTAGAAACTTTGGAATATTTGTAATATGATGCCTCTGTTATAAAATATTTTTGAGTATTATTTTTATGATTTGATAGTGGTATGTATAATTTGAATAGTTTAATATAACTTTTGATAGAAATATTATTTTTGAGTAAGTCCAATTAAAATAAATTTAATTAAGTCCCCTCTGTCTATTAATATTATTTATAAAATTTTAATCACATAAAACTTTAATCGTACATGTAATTCCTTTTATTATATTTTCCAAAATTAGGAAATAATTAAATTGCATTTATAGCCTAATGCATACTTTATAAATATCACAAATTTTGTATGATGTTTATTATGATTAAAAAAGAGCATTGCATGCATAATATTTTTATTATATAGTTATTCTCCTCATAGGAAAACTCCTCCATTAGTTTCTCTAAGTTAGGAATATTTTCAACTTAGCATTTTTTTGGTTAAGTGCTATGCACTTAGACACTTAGGATTTTCAACATGGAGCTAGAAGACCATGGAAGGACTTAGCCAAAACAAGACTCCAGAAGAATCTCCAAGAAGTATAAGCACTTAGAAGAAAAATCAAGAGGAAGTCCAAGAAGACCAACCCCCTCTATTCTCTAAATCTTTCTTTCTCTTTTTCTTTTCTGCTCTCTAAGACATGGTGATCAAGACATCACTAAGGAGAATACTACAAGTCTGGATATGAAGCCTGGAAGATAACCTACATCATTTTCTTCTACAATTTTTGATCATGTTATTACCATCTTGAAGTTTGTTGTATTCTAGCGGCATAGTGAGATGAAGCGGCCTGGAAACTAACCTTACATGTCCACGTACATGAGACCTGTTCCACAACTTAAGTGGCTGGCCGGGTGTCTGTCTCTCTCACTATAGTGAATATCCAATTTACAAAGAGTTGTTGATAATTGTCGATCACCTTAAAGAACAGACTTAGTATTTTCTCTAAGTATTTAGCACATCATGCATAGCATATTTTTGTATTGTTATTTCGGTTTGTATGTTTATGTGTGTTCTGTTTGATGTGTTAGAAATTTCGGAGGGAAACGACAACTGTTGCAGCTGCTGTTGCTATTCTTCTTGTTGCCAAGGCAAGTGTCACACCCCCATAAAATTCCTAAGTATTTTGTATGCATGACTTAGTTATTTTCCTATGCATGTGCAGGACTTAGTAGATTTGCTATGCAAGATTTTAGAACTCCCTATTCCATTGTGTCTAGGTACCTATGAAATGACTTAGTAGAATTTTGATGCTATGCAATTGAGGAAAGGTTTTACAAAATCTTAAGTGGCTACTCAGGACCATGTCTATGAGGGTTTTCACCTGAGATAGTCTTTACTATACTTAGGATCATAGTATGTGGGGGTTTTTACCTGGGAGTGCACATCACTAAGTTAATGAATCATCTGGGTGGATTGGTTGTTTGGTTTATGTTGAGTGGCTACTCAGGACCATGTCCATGAGGGTTTTCACCTAAGATAGTTTCTACTATACTTAGGATCGTGAACGTGGGGTTTTTCACCTGAGAGCACACTTGTGGAAGGCCACCCAGGAACAAAGGGATGTGAGAAATAAATTGAGAAGATGGTGAAGGACGCAAGGAGAAGTATTCCAAGTAAAGACTACAGCTGATCAAGGAACATGGAGGAATCCCAACATTTTAATTTCTTAATAAAATTTTGATAAACAACAGTGGACTACTCAGGACCATGTTCATGTGGGTTTTCACCTAAGATAGTTTCTACTATACTTAGGACCATTGAATGTGGGGGTTTTCACCTGAGAGTGCACCTAAGGACGAGATATCTTTTGTTTCACTGGAACTTGCCAATGTTGCCAATTATGATGTTAAAAAGTTTGTTTTACAAAGAGTTAGGAAAAACTGGCTTTATGCAAAATAGCCTTGAACTCCACCAGCCAAATATACATATAGGCTATAGAGTTATTCCACCAAGTGTCCACCATAGTGTCACTTGCCAGACTCCATTTTTTATGGAATCTGACCCACTGTGTTGCAAATTATTATTTGTTGCAGAAATATCTGACGAAGAGTAAGGATTACGTTTTGGGTTTCGAGTCTGCACCAACATGTTTTCGCCTGTGGCGTATCATGAAGATGGAGGCTCATTGAAAATTTATTTCCGCTGCTTTATTGTTTTGAGCTAGCTATAAGCTATGCAAAGATGTATCGAACTATTTATTTAACCAAGTCTGGATTATTCGTGTAATATTGATACAATGTTGTGATATTCATCGTAAACTGTGTGTGCAAATGAATCGATCCAGGGGTTTGCACTATACACAGGTACCTGCCATATTTATAAGTGCAGGTACGCTACAATAACCCTCTCAAACAACCCTGTAATTAATATACGAGAAGTCTCTTGTGTCCCCAACACACCCAATACACTTGTCAGATGTATAGGTGCACTAGTTATGCGAAGAGATAGTGAAATACAGGTAATATGGATAATTGTAAGTAGTAATTGCAATCTGTAATAAAAATGGCAGCAAACAAACATGTAGCAGAACTTGTTGGAAACGGTGTTTGATGCTTAGAAACAAGGTCTAGGGATCCTACTATCACCAGTGGACATTCTCAACAATGAAATCAAAGTTAAATAAATAAACACTACTCTCAAACACTCTCATGTGGGATAACAAACACCATTCAATGTGTAGGGCTACAATAGCACCCTCAAAGTCGGAGTAAACCAACACCAACAATGTCATAAAGTGAATACTGTCACCATTACACACGTGAATAACCCCGGAGTTCATATTAAAGTAACCTCTAGAGTGCATAATAGATAAAGAGTAGCATCACATATTCAACTAGATTACAAAGTTCATGATCACATAAAATATCACATCATGTGAGAGAGAGATGGACCACATGGCTACCATAGATCCCGCAGCCTCGGGGGAGAACTAATCACTCCTTATCGTAGGAGTCAGCAATGGCGATGGAGAAGGTAATGGAGTCGATGGAGATGGCTCCGGGTGCCGGAACTGAGACTTCTGTCCCCCGAATCTTTTCGGCGATGGCGGCGGCGTTATGGACCCGTGGAGGAAAAATCGTCTAAAGTCCCGTCGTTTTTTGGTCAGGAAGGTATTTATGGGAGAAAGAACTAGGTCGGTGGGCGCCCGAGGGCACCACATCACCTCCCGGCGCGGCCAGAAAGGCAACCGCGCCACCAGGTGATGTGGGCCTCACAAGGTTATACCAAACGGGTACCCCTTCATGTGGGTACCTGGTGCACGTAATGACTAAATCCCAATTGTCAATAGGTTGAAGAAGCCCAACAAGCGAAGCCCAAGTCGAAGACTTTCTACCATAGATAGCATAGTCGGAAATACTTTCCTTAAATGTAGTCCTAGTCGTTTACGGCCCGAGACCTGTACCCCTATATAAAGGACAGGAGGGAGACCGATTAAGGGCACGTCCAATCAGAATCACCAAACCCTAGCAAGATCGACATCTTGCTAGACCCCTGTACTCGCTGCATATACACAATCAACAACAGACAAGCAGGAGAAAGGGTTTTACCTCACTCGAGGGGCCCGAACCTGGATAATTCCCGCTTGTCATCCGACGAATGTACCAACACTACGCGTTCTCTACCTCATAAATCTTATCCTAGGCTAGTAACCATGGGTATTGATGGGGACGTCCCTCGTCAATTGGCACCGTCTGTGGGAATAGGTAGTGTTGGATCTATGGATTTTTCGGTCCACATTTCAAACGGCGATCCGCCGACTTCTTCAAAGAGATGCACATCAGCAATAGCAGAACATCCAGACCACAAGCGATCACTCGCCAAAAGCAGCATCACAACCAAGGATCAGGCTATACTCTCCCGAAGCTCAGGAGATTTACTCCAATATCAAATCAGGTTTTGATCTAACTATCGGGGAACATAACTTTTTTTATCAGCTTGGTGTGCAGGACCTAGCCGAACAGGTTGCAAATAAGCCACTCCAAGAGAGATCGACTGAGACCGCATCTTCGACACACAAGGATGATATCTCATCACAGCTCGATCTGATCCCGCCACCAAAATCCCCACCGGTCAATGTCATCTGTGGAGTTCAATAAATTCATGGCAGAAGAGTTCCCTGAAGAGGAAGGACCATTGACTACCTCAGTCGACGATATGATCATATCGATAGATTCGGCTGGAAGCACTGGAGCAGCAACATCACATATCGATCCGATCTCATCCATAGCAGGGTCCATGTCCACAAGGGAATTCAATGAGTTCATGATGCAAAACGAGATGGAAGAAGAAGTGCAAAGGACCTGCATAACAAAAGAAGAAGATGCATGTCAAGGAAGTTGAAAAAGCAAACAGAAAATTCACACACGGAACGCATGTTATCCTCACCTGCAAGAGAGTGAGCATAGCCAAGCAGTCGCTTAACCCGCTCCCCTCAGAAGCACGAAGAGCATCCAGCTCTTCCTTGGGGGTCGATTACTGGGAGAGGGTCTTTTCTACCTCAGCCATCTGTGACTCCAAAATATCTTTCTCCCCTAGAGCAAAAGAGAAGAACTCCAGTCACATAGAAGAAAAAGAAAACAACACGCATAGAGAAAAACGAAGACTTACGGTTGAGCTGATCTCGTAGGGAGCGAAGAACACCTCGCTCCTCCTCCGACTGCGCAAAAGCCTCGCCAAAAGAAGCAATGCCACTTACGGCCGGCTGCAAAACACAGTGAATACATCACACACGCGTGTCAAAAACAAAAATACTACATGCGACACAAGGAAAGAATCTTACATGATTCAGCCAGGAAAGCATGGAAGAAGTTGAAGGCGCGGCAGTCGAAGCAGCCACGGTGGGCGCCGTGACCCCTGGTGCAGGAACGGAAGGTGGCGAAGGAGCGACTACTGCCTCTGCAACAGGAGAGGAAGTGGAAGTCGCGGTTTGGGCAGCCAAAGGACTAGCGGCCCAATCATCGCTGGAGTATGAAGGACACAGAGGAAGGACATCCAAAGTTTAAAACATAGCAAACTAATAGAATAAACATACACACACTCACGTGGCAAAAGAAATTACCTTCGCTCATCTTCATCAGAAGTGAGGTCAAAGTCGAATCGGGGTCCGCCAAAGCCTGATTGGCAGGTGGAGGGTGGCGGCGAGCGATGGGCCAAGGGTGGCACATCCTGCACAGGTGAAGAAGCACTGGAGTCCGCTTCTCCCTCGCCTTCGCCAAAGTGCGCCAGACGGGAGCGCTTGTCAGCGGGCACAATGGCCGCCTCAGCTTCAAGCTACCCTACACCTTTTCCATCGACTTCAGATTTCTTCGAAGAAGAGGATTCGGCCTCAGGCAGGGAGTCTATCGACTTCTCTCGCTCCTTTAGCACATCCGTCTCTTCGATAGGCCCAGCTTCAGGAAGGGGAGCAAGTGAAGACTTCCTCGAATGCCCCTAGACAAGACAAAGCAAAAAGAAAAAGCAAGCGTACAATGTGAAGACGATAACAAAATCCAGTCGACAACAATGGTTGAAGTAAAGGCAAAGAACTTACTTGAGGAAGGGGATTCTCCAAGCTGAAGCGAGCTATGGCGAAAGCATTGTTGATGGTGTCCTCAGCTTTATAGCTGGTCACCGACTTCCCGAGTGCGTCGAGCTCACTCGCCGACAACTCCATGACACTGATCCTGGTGGCGTCAAGCACCCCCTCATACGCCCACATCGGGTGCACGCGTTGCTGAAGGGGACACACCCGACTCGTTAGGAAGGTGTAGATCAACTGCACACCGGTAACGCCGGTGTTCAGCAACCTGTCGACCTTCTCCAACAGCGGGGCAACCTCGTGTTCTTTGATTGGGGTAAGAGAATGCTCTCAGGCCTTCGTCTTCTCAGGAGCACCTCCAATCGAAAAGGCTGGCTGGACGTCCTGGTTCACGGGGACGTAGAACCACCTGGTCCTCCACCCCTAAGCAGAGTCGACTGCCTTCAAAGCGAAGTACTTGCAGCCACTCTTGACCTGGAAGCCAACCTCCCCGGCGGGGTTCACCCAATTGTTGCGGGCCATGTGGCGCACCTGGAAGATAGACTTCCAAAGAGGCCATCTAGGGGACACCCCCAAGAAGCACTCGCACATCACCATAAAGCAGACAATGTGCTAAACACCATTAGGGACCAGCTCATGAATCTGTATGCCATAGGCAAAAAGAAGGTCGCGCACAAAATTGTGCAGCGAAAATTCGAAACCATGTGGGAGAAACTCTGCAAAGCAAACCCGCTCACCAAGAAGTGGCGCGAGGGAGTTCTCCTTACCCGGAGCCCGGACGGCGAGCACCGTCGCATGAGGGAGCAGGCCTTCATTGCGAAGGAGCGTCAGCCTTTTCTCCGCCATAGTTGAAGAAGTCCAGCCGCCAGACTCCTTCTTCAGCACTGGGGAGACGGTGGCATCATTCGCCTTCTTCCTCTTCTGGCCAGTGGTAGCAGCAGCGGCGGCAGAGGAGGCGGAGCTCTTCTTGGGAGACATGGTGGGTGATGAATACGAAAAGGAGGTGGTGCGATGGCGAAAATACAGAGCATCGACGGGATCAAGGAGGAAGACGAAGCAGAGGAAACAGAGGCAAATGGCAGGGTAAAACAATTCATAGCGGAGAAACCAGTACTTATGGTAAAAGATAGAGAGTTCATCGCAGCCGTCTAAGCAAAACAACCACGACATGTGGCGTACTCGGAGGGCAATTGTCGCAGGCCACGCCGCCCACTACGCGCGCGAAACAAGGAAATCATCATCACGTCTACGAAAATCGCCACGTCGGGTCAAATCAGAACCGAACCGGCGTCAACAACAGTCAAAGAGTGGGACCCACAATGTCACATCCCATCAGAGTGCTATTCGCATGCCAAGGATGTCACACATGACGTCACTCTAGACAAACAAATGCCAAAAAGGCGTCATACCACGACTGACAAAAAGGAAAATCTCCTTACAACTTGAACGCAAAATCGCAAAGTAAAGCTAAAGAATGGTTGAGTGGGAAACTCCTATCGGGAGCATGCAAAAAGTATTCAACTAACGAAACACAAAATTGAGATTACCCTTTACTCCAAACAATAAAGCACAATCTCGGGGGCTACTCCCATCGGGAGCACTGTCGTGCACCCGATAGAATCAAAAACATTGAAAGAATAAGAATTCCCGAGTGAAAATCAGTCAATAAAGTGCCTCGGATGTTGTATACGAAAGATACAAAGGTAAGACGCATCGATCAATCGAGTGGGCCGAGGATCACTCCAGGAGTGTGCTAATCCTAGACATTTCCGTATCAACAGATACGACGAAAATCCCGGCGGACACGTTGGGTAGCAAATTGAAACTGCAGAACGATATCAGTAAGTCCATCGACTGGCCTCAGGTGAGTCTGTCCAGTATGTTCCAGGTTCGAGCCCAAGGAGTCGAACCTGATTGAAGGCTAGTAAGGTTTTTCCCAAGTGCAGTTAACTGGTTTCGGCTCATCGAGTAATCCCAGTCCTACTCAGTCGAAATCCTTCATCATTGTTCATAAATCAGCAAGACAAAAATATCATACCAAAGGCATAAAACATGGGACGTGCACTATGTAGTGAGTCCATGACTTATTCTCCAAATTAGCCAAGCACTCGAGGGCTAATGACAAGGTTATACCAAACGGCTACCCCTTCGTGTGGGTACCTGGTGCACGTAATGACTAAATCTCAATTGTCAATAGGTTGAAGAAGCCATCAAGCGAAACCCAAATCAAAGACTTCTACCATAGATTGCATAGTCGGTAATACTTTATTTAAATGTAGTCATAGTCGGTTACGGCCCGAGACGAGGGAGACCGATCAAGGACACGACCAATCAGAATCACCAAACTCTAGAAAGATCGACATCTTGCTAGACCCCTGTACTCGTCGCATATACACAATCAATAACAGCCAAGCAGGAGTAAGGGTTTTACCTCACTCGAGGGTCCCGAACCTGGGTAATTCCCGCTTGTCAGCCGACGAATTTACCAACACTACGCGTTCTATACCTCATAACTCTTACCCTAGGTTAGTAACCATGGGTATTGATGGGGACATCCCTCGTCAGGGCCCTCGGGGCCCGTCTTCGTCTCGTCTTTGGTTCTTCTGGTCGCAAATATTCCAAAAATAAAGGATGGTTGGCTCGTTTCCAATTTGGTGGATATTTCCGTAAGAGCTTTTATGAAACCAAAAACAGCAGAAAACAGGGAACTCGCACTATGGCATCTTGTTAATAGGTTAGTTACAGGAAATGCATAAAATTATATAAAATGCATATAAAACGTGTAATAACATGATATAACATAGCATGGAACACAAGAAATTATGGATTCATTGGAGACGTATCAACATCCCCAAGTTTAGTTCTACTCGTCCCAACTAGGCAAGAACGATAAAAGAAGAATAATTTCTGAAGTGACATGCTTAAACACAATCTTGATCGTGTAATTCATTGTAAGGCATGTAAACTGATATCAAATGAATCAGGCTTATAGTTTATATTGATATCAAATGAGTAATGAACAAACAAGTAGGTGAAGCAAGCAAAGCTTTCAGTGATATAGTACTAGATAGCAATCAACTGTGTAAAGTAGATATTAAAGATGATTAAGATTCAAGCACAACAATATAATCATCTAATGCTTCCAACAAACATGAAAACTTTATGAAAGGATCAAGTCAAGTAATAGCAATATGCATCAGGATGTTATGGCTAAGAGAATGTTAACGGAGGTTTGGAAGGCCAACGGAAGAAAGGCTCACAAAGCTACAGATGATCATTTGACAAGTGAAGTCATACAATCAAAGCTATGCAAGGAGTAGTGATTGCCATACAACGGATACACAATGAGCTATAAGTATATGAAAGCTCTCCAATGGAACTAGTGGGGGTGCATCCAACTTGCTTGCTCACGAAAACCTAGAGCACTTTTGAGGAGGCTCATCATTGAAATATACAAGCCAAGTTCTATAGTGTAAAGTTCTCCACATAGTTATTTAACTAAGACATGAAAACTCTCTCATATGGAGTAAAGGTACTAAACATGAGCACAAATGATGATCATATAATGATATGGTGCTATAACATGAGCACAAATGATGACTACAAATGATATGGTGTTTTAACATAAGCACAAGTGTGTGATAAAGAATAGTAATGTTGCCCCCTTTTTATTCTTTCTTTCTTTCTTTCTTTTTCTTTTTCTTTTTCTGTTTCTCTTTTCGATGGCCTCCATGGCTCTTTTCACTTTTAGGGACAAGCATCCTAATAAGATACATGATGTATGAGAGCACACTAATGACGATAAAACAACATACTGATGATACAAGCAACTAATAGAAATATGAATGGGCCATAAGAATACATATGACAATGGTGCCTCTGCCAGTGTAGCAGGTTATGCAGTGCTCTAGATGTAACATGGGTAACACACATCAGCTTTATAGAAACACGCAAAGAAATAAATAAGTAATGAATGACAACAAGTCATGTAATGTAAGATGGATGTTGCATGTCAATATATCTCGGAACAGCTATGAAAATGCTGTAGTAGGTAGGTATGGTGGCTGTTTTGAGGAAGATGTTTGGCTTATGTGTAGGACAACAAGATGAAGATCTCACACAAGTTTGTATGTACCCGCGAAAAATGCACTAACTCTCAATGTGAGAAAGGGCAAAACAAAGTACCGAAGAGGCTAGCAATATGGTGGTGGAAGTGTCATGAAAACCATAGTTTTAGAACTCACAAGTAAAAAGATTCCAAATAAAATATGATCGTGCAAGGCATAATGAAAATTACTCCTAGGGGTGTTGTGGCAAATGAACAAGTTACTGTTGGGGACCCGACCGTAGCGCATAAAATAAAGCCATTACGGTTGCCTTAGGCAAAAAGAATTCATATACCATTATGCAATCAACTAGAAATTTAAGTGTGGCACAGTTTCAAGTTTCTCTAGACCAACCATTTAATCATTCCACTTTACTAGACCATCAAGTTTACCATTAAGCAAATTAATATCTCAAAACAACATCAATGATTCAAGTGACACAATATAATGATCTACATGATTAGTGTATCATTTTAATTATACCATCTACCACATTTAGCATTTTCTGTTCTCAACCAAACACCAATCAACTTATTTAAAAGATAAACTCTCCAAGTAATTAAATAATGAGATATGAGAGTATGACATAACAAAGCTAAAAACTCTACAAGAGATGCATGAAAAACAAGAGCTAGAGAGCAAACGATAACAAAAGACGAATACTCAATGAATATAAGTGAAGAATACGAGTATTCATATGAAAAAGCGGAGCGTGTCTCTCTCTCACACAATAGACTGCTAGTATCCATATTTCTTCAGAGAATTAAAATAAATAAAAAACAAAAACAAAAAACAAACAGACACTTTAAAATAAGCACATAAGATGTGATGGAATTAAAATATATTTTCACTAGAAAGGACCTGATAGTTTGTCGATGAAGAAGGGGATGCCTTGGGCATCCCCAAGCTTTGACGCTTGAGTCTTATTAAATTATATTGGGGTGAACCACTAGGCATCCCTAAGCTTTGGCTTTACTATCATCTTGATCACATTGTATCATCCTCTTCACTTGATCCTTGAAAACTTCCTCCACACCAAACTTAGAGTAACTTCATTAGAGGGTTAGTGCACAAAAAAATTATGATATTCTGTAGAAAAACAATTGCTACCAATGGTATTGGACATTAGCTACAGGCATTGATACTTAATAGGATAAAAAGATCCAATCAAAATAGTAAAAGAGGCATTGCAAAAGAAAATGACCGAATTTGTAAAAAACAGAACAGTCCGTAAAGACGAATTTTTTCGAGGCACTTAACTTGCTTAGATCAGACAACACAAAACTAATGAAAGTTGCGTATACATCTGAGGATTGCGCACAAAAAAGGACAGAGTTTATGACATTTCAGTGAATTGATATGAATTTAACGGTGGACAACATAAATCTGTTTCAGCACAGGAATTGAATTTTAGCATCAACTTTCAACTAGAGTCTTAACTTGACACAAAATTGCAATAAAATAAAGATACAAAGGAGTTGCTACAGAGGTGGACAAGTCCTTGACACAAGCAAAGTAAATTAAAATGACAGAAAATAAAAGCGAGTTGTCTCCCATAAACGCTTTTGTTTAACGCCTTTGAGTTAGACACGGAGATTCATATGATGCTCTCATAAGGATGAGAGTTGAAAAATCGAAGAGAGCATCAAGAGGAAAATATCAAACACATTTTAGTCTGACCCTCTTCCTATGCAAAGGAGTCTTGTGATATAATAAATTATTGAAACATAAAGCAACTATCATAGCAACATGAAACAAATGAAATTTCAAAACTTCCAACATAAATAGAGGTGTTTTAGTAACTTGAAAGCTTTTACACCCGTGTTTTCCTCTCTCATAATAACTTTCAGTAGCATCATTGATGAAATCCACAATATAACCATCACATGAAACATTCTTATCATGATCCATATGCATAAAAGTATCATTATCTCCCTCATAAGAAAAGTTCTTCTCAGTAATAACAAGGGGAGTAGGATCATCATAAAGAACTTGAACATGATAGACAAGTTGTACATTAAAAGGATTGGTTTGAGTGATTCCTCTATAATTATGACAAGTTTCAAAAGGATAATTGTAATTATAACCCCTGTCATAGTATTCTTTCTAATTATCAAAGACCGGAGGCACAGTATCATCATAAGCAAAACAATAATAATTCTCTAAAGTGTGTTCATTTGCAAACATGTCATCATTTTTAATAGAAGGGGATGTATCAAATATATAATCATTAGAAGCAAAAGGATTTTCAAACACCTCATCCCCGAGCTCAGAGCTCTCTATATCATCATGGGAAGGAACATGGATAGTATTAATAGTTCAGCATTATTAACATCATCGTTTTCAGAATTATTATCCCAAAGATCTTCAATATCAAAAGAAATTTCCTTATCCCAATCATGATCACTAACATAGATAACAGGCATAGGTACATCATCGAGTTCAGAATCGAATTCAGAATTATAAGAATAAATAGTAACAGGACCAACAAGTTTGGGAGAAAATATCGTTTCCTCTCTCCTTTTACTCCTATTCTTATTCCTCTTTCCCTTTTTCTTCTTCTTTTCCTCTTTAGGAGGGAGAGGTTTGAAAGGAAGTTTCTCCACATAATCTGGTTTAGAATTAGAAACAATGGAAGAAACTTGGGAGAATTCCTCTCTTTCATTAATAAGATGAAAACACATATTAGTCCTATCATACTTTGGTAAAGTCTCATCCTTTATAATATTTTGTATGTAGGTGTTAGCTTGGCAATTATTAACACAATAGAGATAACATCCATGCAACAAATCATTCATATCAATATCACTCATATTTAATAAAGAAGTTTTTCTTGATATCTCTTCACACCCCAAAAATAATGTAAGTTCATCATATTGATTATGGGTGATCATGTTATCACTAAAGTTTCCTGCAATATCTTTATGAGAGCCTGAGCATTGAAATTCGAAAGGAACCTCTTCATAGCAAAGTTCGCAAATAAAAGGATAGGTGGCACAAATCAATTTACCAAGATCACTTAAAACTCTATACATACCTCTAATATTTTCATTCCTATGATGGATACAATATTCATCTTCAGTTTGATTAATTCGACAAGGTCTATGTATTCCACAAAAATTAACATGCTTATAAGAAATAGTATTTTCATAAGTTTGAGCATGTTTATTGCAATCATTAACAACAATTTCATTTTCCATGCAAGTGTCTTTGAAAGGTTCATGATACACGACCCAATTTTCTTTACGAACATTAATATGAGAAGCAAAGGTTCTAAAATAATCAACAATAATATGAGAATCAATACCATATTTAGCACTAAGCTCTTGAAAACCAGCCGTTTCAACACAAGACTTAATGCAATCATATTCATAGTCCATACCTGATTCTTTACCTCTGTCATTCTCCCAATTTTCAGCATTGTTTTGAATTGTTGCAAGGACATCCCATCTAGCTTCAACCTTCTTACTTGTAGAAGAGCCCTCCGAACAAGCATCTAGATAATCCTTGCAATGTCCTAAAAGTCTTGCATAAAAATTATTAACAGTTATATTATAAGGAAGCTCATGGTTAGGACATTTGAGTATTAATGTTTTCAGCCTTCCCCGGTGAAAGTGCATGGAGCCCCCATGTGTGGTTTTGGTAATTAATGACAATCCATATGGACTAATGCATGGTTTCATTGAGTTATATTTGAAGGGATTTCCATAGGTAATTATGAAGTCAATGTGTTGGATTCAAGTTTAGATGCCATGAGGATAAAGATATAGGTTGGATAATGGCATCACAATCATCGATGTGAAGAGATGAATATGATATGATGATGAAGAAGAAATGGTGATGGAGTTCTTGCATGGAACTCAAATAAGACATGCTCTAACTTATGTGTTAAGCCATGAAGAATCAAAATCTCGAGTGTTGGATTTAAAGAGAAGATTTCAACATATGGCGCTAAGTCAAGATCATGATGGACTCATGTGTTGAGTCCTAGTTGACCAAGACTTTAAGCATGCAAGCAAGTGAAGAATTCTTTATGTATCTCAAGCTTTTGTGATAGAGCATGAAAAATATTAAGTGATGACCAAATGTGCTCCGAAGAATGGTCAGTTGAGAGTGGTGCCCTTGGCAAGTGTGTCTTGAAGAATGAAGATTGTTTGAGCATTCATGTTTATCTTCAAGGCACAATCCTAATGAAGTTAGAAGGGAAGATATGAGGTTGATCAAGACAAAGTATAAATATTGGATTCAAGTTGATCAACTCGCAAAGCATATATATGGTGTACCATGTGGGATCAAGTGATCTCGTGGTATGGTAAGTAATTGTTAATTGTGCTTTGTGAACTAACCCATGATATATGTGTTTGGTGTTTATGTATGGGGTTAGGTACCTTTCCATGCGCTTGCATCAAAAGCAAGATTTCGTGTAGCCCATGAGAGGATGACATCAAGTGTTGATTGTCACCAACGTTAAAAAGTGCAAGTTCAAGATGAGCATCTCGAAGATCACATTCTTGAATCTTGTCGTCCATTCTTGTGTAATGGACATGGGTAGATATTTCTACACGAGCCTTTCCCATAGTGGAGTATGGGGGAGAATTTGCAAGTCTTCACCAAGAAAATGGAATCAAGAAAGTTGCTCCATCTTGAGGCGCGCATGATCGTCATCATCGAAGTCAAGTAGAGTGCGCAAGTAAAAGGTGTAACCTTGATAGGTTTTCTATTTTCCCGGTCTCAAGGTGTTGTTAGGAGACCGGGTTATAGGTTTGATAGCCGTACTATCAAGAGGGGCTCTCGGGTTAGTAACTTGTCCGCATCGTTCGTAGAGAGGTCACACCCTTGCATATTTGACATCATCTTTCTTGGTTCGTATTTGGCTTTTCTCTAGTTGAGGCTTTAGAACTTGTTGCGATGTTCATGACGTGTTTAAGTTTACCAAAAACGGTTTTCGTATGAAAAACTTGTTACGTTTTTGGTGTTGGAGGTTTTACCGGTTCTTCATTTATAGAGAGGTTAAATCTCTCCCCTTTTGGTTCTACCCTCATTTGGTTTTATTTGGTTTTCATGTGCATGAGGAGATAGAGCTTCTTGTTACGTTCAATACAAGCCCAAGTTCATCGAAAACGGATTCCGTATGCAAAAGATATTACGTTTTCCGTATAAGTGGTTTTCTTATTTTGCAATCCGGTTTTAAACCCAGAATTTACCGGGTGTCATACCGGGTCCATCCGGGCTTAAACCGGGCGAGTCCAGGGACTGCCCGGTATGCCCCCCGGAATCCATACCGGATCCATCCAGCGCCCAGTCCGGTGCATACCGGGATCCATGCCGGGTGAATCGTTTTTTCTACACAACGGTCAGATTTTAAAGGGACAAGTTTATAAGCCATCCTCTTCTTCTCAAAGAAGTAAGCAACTAGATCCCAACACGAAAAGGCATAGCTCTCTCACCTCCATTGTTGACCTTGAAGAAAGCTTGCTTCCTCTCCATCCCTCCTATGATTCTTACATCCTTTTGAGGGAAAAGAGAGAGGAGATCTAGATCCACTTCCTCACCAATAAAGTTCCCTTCTTAGTGAGGGGAACCCCTTGGGATTTAAATCTTGGAGTCATTGGTTGACCTCCTCCATTGTTCTTCATCTCCTATTTCTCCCTTGCACTTGTTGCTTTGGTGGAACTGGAGAGAGAAGGATTTTAGCACCTCATGTGTTCTTGCTTTGCATTTGTTGCATAGTCTTGAGCTCTCCGGTTCGATTCGTTCGAGTGAGAGCCCGTGTGCTTGTTACTCTTGGAGGGGGACCTCCTAGACGGTTCGTTGGTTGTGACCGCGGTGACCTCTTCGTGGAAGATTGTGAAGAGGCACGGGTCTTCTCCTTCGTGGGGATTGTGAAGTGGTTGTGGAGCTTGCCATCTCCGGAGTGGAGGAAAAGCTAACCGTAAGGAAAAGGCCCTTGCTTCGTGTGGGGCTTGGAGAAGAAGGTGAGCCTTCGTGGCGTACGGGTGTCCTTCGTGGTATCCCGCACCTCTCCAACGGTGACTACCTTTCTTCGTGGAAGGGAACATCGGGATACAACTTTGTCTCCGCGTGACTCGGTTATTTCTATACCTGAGTTTACTTCCTTGTGATAGCCTTCGTGCTTAAAGTTATATATATCTTGTTTATCACTTGTCATATATCTCTTGTGCTTATCTTCTTTAGCTTAAGTTATTGGTGCACTTAGTTGAGCCTAGCATAATTAGGATTTGTGACTGAAAACTAAATGATAGTTTATTTCCGCATTCTTTCAAGCCAAATCCATAGTTGATTTTAAAAACGCCTATTCACCCCCTCTCTAGGAGACATCTTGATCTTTCACCCAGGAGTGAGCAATGATTTCTCCTTCAAGAGGCCAGAAATTATATATAGAATTTCGGTCTTTGTGAATCTCACTTGGAGGATAAAATTTAAAATAAAAGAGAGATACAACCTCCTCCCATTCAAGAGAGTGCTGATTCTTAAACAATTTATACCAATCCACGGCTCTTCCACCAAGTGATATAGGAAATAATTTCTTCTTAACTTTGTCCATTTCAATACCTGCACACTTGAACAACTCGCATAATTCATGTAAAATTGCAAATGATCACCAGGATGGACAGTTCCATCCCCTACATAGCGGTTATTCATAACACGTTGTAACATCCCAACATTTTATAATGTTCAAAAATCACTAAAATTTAAAACTTTTCTTTTATTAAAATAAAATATTAAATACCTAAGGAAACCAACTATAAAAGACTCCAAACTTAATTGAGAGGGTTTAATAATTCAAATGTCTCAGTTTAAACATTTCATTATCCATTGTATTTCTTAAAACCTCCATATGTATTTTGACAAATGTTTTACAAACCTTCAAACCTTACCTTGTAATAAAAAGTTTCTTTATAAGTATTTGATTTAAATAACCTAGCCATAACTATTCATAAATTAAAATAATGTTTTACAAGTATTCATTTAATATATTTAAAAACAGGATCTAGTTGTCAAATGGTTTTCATTCTTTTACCAGAACTCAAAACATAATTTTGTTAATTTCAAATCTATAGTTTATAACTTTAATAACTTCATAAATTAAAATCAATGAATTATCCTAATAAACATTTCATTTGCTTAAATAAAACTTCATTTTTTTTAAAGCATGAAATGATTAATGTATTCTAAATAAGAAAGGAATTTAAAATCTTTTCCAAATATGAAGTTCCACTGAATTATCTTAATATAAAATATAATAGTGCACAAATTATTTAGAATTAAAATGAATACATTTTTCCCTTTTTATTTTTCATATAGTAAGTGTTATGTTATTTAGGGTTATACTAAAGCATAAAATGAATTTAGTATTTGAAAATTAGTTTAATTAACTTAAAACATATAAGAATCTGGTAATTTCATAAATTTAATTTAACCTCAAATAAAATTATTAAATTAATATTTTGAAAATTGACTTAAATGGGCAAATTTACATTTTATGAATATTCCAAAATAATTAATTTTAAAAAGTTTTCAAAACATACCCACTAACGTTTTAAAACATAGATATGAATATTACAAATTTTTAGAAATTTATTTGACATCATTTGAACGATTTAATCAAAAGATATGAATTAAAAGAAAAATCAGAAAAACAGAAAAGGAAAAATTGATGACGTCATCGCTGACGTCACTGCGTCTTCCTCCTCCGGCCGAGATTTTCGCCCCCAAATCCTCCCCCGATTCTTTCCAAAATCCGAGCTCAAATCACGCTTTTCGGTTTCCTCTTCTGCCCTATAAATTCCCCCAGGCCATGCCGCACGTTTGCCCTCTCCTTCCTCTCTGTTTCGTGCCGCCAGGCTCAAGAAATCGCTCGCCGGAGTCCGCACCATCCGCCGCCGTTTTTCTTCAACCACCGGCGAGGTGAGCCACCCCCTCGCGCCAGAGACCATCTACCCTCATCCCCGTGTCCTGGCGCAACTCGTGAACCCCCTCCTCCCTTATTTCCTGCAGAAGAACGTCGAGAACGAGCTCGACGGAAGTCCGCCGCGCCCGAGCACCTTCGACCACGGCCCGCCGCCGCTCCGGGACGGCCGAGCGGACAACATCGCCACCATCCACCGTGCCGTGACGCGCCGCGCCTCCTCGTCACCTCCCCGAGACCGGGAACCTACGGGAGCGTGGACTCCGTCCTCGACCGACGCCGGCGCCGCCACCATCGCCATCTCCGGTGAACCTCCGCCGCCAGGATCTGGTCAAAGCACGGTGAGCGTCCGATCCACATCTTACGGCTGAGATTAGATCATGTTTCGAATCGGTACGGTTAGATCTGGATCTGGACGGCCCAGATTCAATCACTTAATCCTAGTCAGCACGCACAGTCAGCGCCACGTCGTGCCTCGTCAGCGCCAAGTCAGCTGCCACGTGGAAAATGATTTTCTTAATTAAATTTAATTGGCAGTTTTACAGAAACACCCCTGCCACTTAGATCTGTCACAACTTTTTAACCACTTACCCAAATTTAACAAACTTTATATTTTTGGAAAGCCCTCGACATGTAGAATATTTTGGATCTGCTAAAATTCAAATTTGACTTAGTTTAAAATATTCAAATTTCAAATGGTGAATTTGAGTATTTTTGTCATAACTTTTAATCTGTAAATTCAAAAATTACAAATAAAATTGTTTTGGAAACTTTAGAATATTTGTAAATTATTGCCACTGCTATAAAATATTTTTGAGTAATTGTTGAAGGAATTCATAGTTATATATTTAATTTGAATAGTTTGACTATTTTCAACATAACTATTAATAGAAATATTATTTTTGATTAAATCAAAGTGCTATAAATGCAATTAAATGCCCCCCTGTCTATTAACACTAATTATAAAATTTTGTTATAAAAATTTAATCATAGGCAACTTTAATCTTATAACTATTCCTTTTATTATATTTTCCAAAAATAGAAATTAACTAAAATTGCATTTATAAATTCATGCATATTTATAAAGAAATCACAAAAGTCATTTTGATGCTTTCTTGTGAATAAAAATTGCATTTCATGCATAACATATTTTATTACATAATTATATTCTCCATAGGAAAACCTCTTCATTAGTTTTCTCTAAGTTAGAAATAATTTCAACTTAACATTCTAGTAAAGTGCTATACACATAGACACTTAGTAATTTTCAACATGGAGCTGGAAGACCAATGAAGGACTTAGCCAAACGAGACTCCAGAAGAATCTCCAAGGAGTAGGAGCACTTAGAAGAAAGATCAAGAAGAAGTTCATGAAGACAACCAGAAATATTTTCTAAGTCCTTCTCCCTTCTTCTTCTTTCTCCCTCCTTCTTCTGTTAGGCTTCATGATGACTAAGTAATCCAAGACCAGCCTCGAGGATACAAGAACCACCAAGACTGGAGATGAAGCCTGGAGGACAACTACATCTCTCTTTCTATCTTTTACCCTCCCTTCTAATCTTGTCTTTCACATTTGACTTAAAAAAAATTTGATCATGATGTTATCATCTTGAAGTAGTTGGATCCTAGCGGCATAGTGGGATGAAGCGGCCTGGGAACAAACCTTACATGTCCTCGTACATGAGACCTGTTCCACAATTTAAGTGGCTGGCCGGGTTTCTGTCTCTCTCACTTTAGTGAATATCCAATTTACAAAGAGTTGATAATAATTGTTGATCACCTCGAAGAATAGAACTAGTAATTTTCTCTAAGCATTTTGCACATCATGCATAAACATATTTCCTTAGAAAGTTTTATAAAACTTATTTATTCATCTAGTATGTGTTTTGTGTGTATTGTGGAGTTGTGCTTGCTGTTGATTGTTGCATTGTTGCTTGTCCATACTGTTAGATTGAACGGAGAGTCCCGAGTATCGTTGAAAAGAGTTGTGAACAACGACAACATTCAAAGGCAAGTGGCACACCTCATAAACTTCCTATTATTTTCTATATGCATTACTTAGTGTATTTTTATATGCATGTGTAGGATAGTATTGCTATGCTAAACCTGTATAGAATTCCCTTACTCCTGTGTCTAGGTTCCTATATCATACTTAGCAGAAATATGGATGCTATGCAGTTGATGAAAAGTTTTACAAAATGTTAAGTGACTACTCAGGACTGTGCTCATGGTTGTCGTCGCCTAGGATGAATTTCTATTCTACTTAGGGCTGTGAGCATGGTGGTTTTCACCTGAGAGTACACATCCACTAAGTTAATGAATCACCTGGGTGGATTGGTTGAATGGTTTATGTTGAGTGGCTACTCAGGGCTGTGCTTGTGGTGGTCTTCGCCTAAGATAGTTTCTACTATACTTGGGGCCATGAGCATGGTGGTTTTCACCTGAGAGTGCACTTGTGGATGGCCACCCAGGGAACAAAGGGATCTGAAGAACTTCGAGTGACGATTGCTTCCCGTGCAACCTTTTGACAATGGGCTCTGTCTAGAATAATTAAGTTGTGAGGGTGCAACCTGTCAGCTTGACAAGCAGATGTAGGGGGATGATAGGTGGAACGGGTCTTGCTAGTATGGTTGCATTCTTCTTCTGAAAGTTCTTGTCTCAATTCTCTCCTTTCCATAATACACTCCGCGTGTATAGGATTTCCCGGATAAATTGAGTCTAAAGGTGAAAGTGCACAACCTCTGCAGAGTGTAAAACTAAGTACTTAGCCGTGTCCCCGGTACGGACAATTTGAGCAGCTGATCACGGACGTCAACGAAGGATTCCATCATTCCAACTTCAGATATAAAACTTGATGGGTGAATAAGGGAAGATGAGATTTATGGTTTTCATGCCATACTTGTCTTGATTTGAAGAAAGTGTTTTCCAAAAAGATAGGAAAAATTGGCTTTATGCAAAATAGCCCTGAACTCCGCCAGCCAAATATGCATATAGGCTATAGAGTTATTCCATAAAGTGTCCACCATAGTGTCACTTGCCAGACTCCATTTTTAATGGAATCTGACCCACGTTGTTGCAATATTTTTCTTATTGCAGATTGTTCAGGTGACGAGTGAGGTTTCGTTTATAGGTTTCGAGTCTACAACTAACATGTTTTCGCCTGTGGCAGCATGAAAGTGATAGAGACTCACTGCTATTATATTTCCGCTGTGTACTTATTCAATGCTAGCTTTATGCTATGCAACTTGTATCAAATATTTTGTAATTCTGGATCATCGATGTAATAAAATTGACGCTTTGTTGTGATATTACATCGTAAACTGTGTGTGCAAATGAATCGATCCAGGGATTTGCACTATACACAGGTATTTGCCTTATTTAAAGTGCAGGTACGCTACAGATGGTATCAGACAACTGTGTTGCCTGTAGGTTCGAAACCCCTAGGATTGGACTGAGACCCCAAAGGTTAAATAGTTAACTAAACTAGGTTTCCAAAACATGAGTAAATTTTGAAATTTCCTTTAATATTGTTTTACATTATTTATCTTATCTTGCATCTTTCCCTTTTCTTTTAAATTCTAATACTCTTACCTGTTCAAAATTTTAGATGGGAGAGTACACTGAGACTGCGTATGCTGGAGTTTTGTCGAGTTCCATCTTTGGGAGGCAGCTGTCTAGGTTGACAAGTGTATTGAAGCTACCACCACCCTATTTCCGAGGAAGGAAGGAGGAGACCGACATACCCCATGGGACACGTTGGGAAATCCGCACCATCATGACCCCGGATCCTACGATGCCAGACTTCGAGCCCGTGGACTATGTCACCTACTACCCAGAGTGGATTGAGGGAGTGAACATAGCTATGGTGGACTTAATGGCTCGTTTGTGTTACAAGTATCGCAACAAGCTAGCACCAGGATCGCCCTTCCGTGCCTTTGGGAAGAGGGATGCACATGGTCTCTCGATGGCTCACACGGGAAATCGCCTGGACCTGCCCATCGTTAACAAGACGTTTGAAGACTTGGATTTTCTCATCAACTGTCTGACCAGGAGGGTCCAACAGGCTTATGACGTCGCGGATCATGCACAAGCCGTCATACACGCAAAAACCCAAGAACTCCAGGCTTCTGAAAATCTTATTGGTCATTTGGAGGAACTCATCCATGACCTACATTTGGAGAACATTGGCAAGGATGAGTAAATTGCCATGCTTGAGGCGCAACTCATTCCACCTCCACCACCGCCAGTAGCTGAAGAAGGAGGTGACCAGGGCACTGGAGATGTGACTGTACCTGCAGCTACGAAGGAGGAAGGACCAGAGGAAGAAGACCCCGAAGAGGTGCTGTTTGAAGAGTCAACTGAGGGAGAAGTCACGCCTGTAGCAAATAACCACGCAATAAAACGCAAGCGTAATATTTAGGAGGAATAAGTGTAGCAACACAAACCACGTTAGAGGGACCACCATTTATCTCATTTAGCTTATCGTATCGATTTGATGTATTGACCTATCAAATTGTGGTATGGCAGTACTCTCGTTTTTGTAATTCCATGACATTGATGTGATTTCGTTCGATAAATGATTAGTTCGAGTTCTCAAAATAAGTGTGGAATTTATGTGGTTGCTTGTGTTTTAATCATGTTGATAGATTTGTTAGTAATTGGTTGCCTTGTTCTAAAATTATTGAATTCTCCATAGTACATATAAATTAACTCATTTATTCTCTAAAAATCAGCAGATGTCTCACTACAATATCAACAACAATAAATTTTACCCCGTTAAGGGACCCGAGCCAGAAGGTGATCAATGACCACTCGCCTAAGATTGATCAAAACCATAGGGATGTTGAAGAGGACCCTATGACCAAACTAAAGGCATGCAAAACTTGTGGAGAGATAGGACATACGTCCGAAGATTGCTCTGTTGAGTGGCCCCATGGTCACATCAGACGTCCAAGTAATGGACGCCGCTCCAAAAGGATTATTTGCTTCCTGTGTGAAGGAACGACCCATGTTCCAATTCAATGCCCTTATTATCCCTTGGTGCAACAAGCTAACCAGCAAGCCAAGGAAGAAATGCAGCAGTCTCTCATGAAGATCCTGGAGGAACAAAGACAAAAGAGTGGATCCAAGAAGAATCTTAGCCACTTAACATGCTACAGGTGCAAGGATAAGGGACACTATGCCAGTTGCTGCCCTGAGTGGAAGAGGATTAAATCTCTTCAAGGAGCGAGTGGAAAACGAGGGTGCTCAAACATCTCGTAACTACCACCTGTCATTGTATTTAGAATACTTGTATGCTCTACAATGGAGAAATAAAAGGAAATTCAAAAAGGGATTAAAACAAGGTTTCTAGAATGACCACAAAATTTTCTTTTAAGGGTGGTAGCCACCTAGATAATTCAAACCCAGTCGCCTAAACCCAGAGATCTCAAACTATTTATCTTTCTATCCTCCTAATCAGAAAAATCATTCGCTGCCAAGTTTTCAAGTTTCCATGTCAGGAATTTCATTTCTCAAACATCTCGAGCTGTCAAAATCATTTCGAGTATTTGCTTTGTCTTTCTAGCTTCTTCGAATCTCGAGGACGAGATTCCTTTTAAGGGTGGTAGTCTGTAACATCCCAACATTTTATAATGTTCAAAAATCACTAAAATTTAAAACTTTTCTTTTATTAAAATAAAATATTAAATACCTAAGGAAACCAACTATAAAAGACTCCAAACTTAATTGAGAGGGTTTAATAATTCAAATGTCTCAGTTTAAACATTTCATTATCCATTGTATTTCTTAAAACCTCCATATGTATTTTGACAAATGTTTTACAAACCTTCAAACCTTACCTTGTAATAAAAAGTTTCTTTATAAGTATTTGATTTAAATAACCTAGCCATAACTATTCATAAATTAAAATAATGTTTTACAAGTATTCATTTAATATATTTAAAAACAGGATCTAGTTGTCAAATGGTTTTCATTCTTTTACCAGAACTCAAAACATAATTTTGTTAATTTCAAATCTATAGTTTATAACTTTAATAACTTCATAAATTAAAATCAATGAATTATCCTAATAAACATTTCATTTGCTTAAATAAAACTTCATTTTTTTTAAAGCATGAAATGATTAATGTATTCTAAATAAGAAAGGAATTTAAAATCTTTTCCAAATATGAAGTTCCACTGAATTATCTTAATATAAAATATAATAGTGCACAAATTATTTAGAATTAAAATGAATACATTTTTCCCTTTTTATTTTTCATATAGTAAGTGTTATGTTATTTAGGGTTATACTAAAGCATAAAATGAATTTAGTATTTGAAAATTAGTTTAATTAACTTAAAACATATAAGAATCTGGTAATTTCATAAATTTAATTTAACCTCAAATAAAATTATTAAATTAATATTTTGAAAATTGACTTAAATGGGCAAATTTACATTTTATGAATATTCCAAAATAATTAATTTTAAAAAGTTTTCAAAACATACCCACTAACGTTTTAAAACATAGATATGAATATTACAAATTTTTAGAAATTTATTTGACATCATTTGAACGATTTAATCAAAAGATATGAATTAAAAGAAAAATCAGAAAAACAGAAAAGGAAAAATTGATGACGTCATCGCTGACGTCACTGCGTCTTCCTCCTCCGGCCGAGATTTTCGCCCCCAAATCCTCCCCCGATTCTTTCCAAAATCCGAGCTCAAATCACGCTTTTCGGTTTCCTCTTCTGCCCTATAAATTCCCCCAGGCCATGCCGCACGTTTGCCCTCTCCTTCCTCTCTGTTTCGTGCCGCCAGGCTCAAGAAATCGCTCGCCGGAGTCCGCACCATCCGCCGCCGTTTTTCTTCAACCACCGGCGAGGTGAGCCACCCCCTCGCGCCAGAGACCATCTACCCTCATCCCCGTGTCCTGGCGCAACTCGTGAACCCCCTCCTCCCTTATTTCCTGCAGAAGAACGTCGAGAACGAGCTCGACGGAAGTCCGCCGCGCCCGAGCACCTTCGACCACGGCCCGCCGCCGCTCCGGGACGGCCGAGCGGACAACATCGCCACCATCCACCGTGCCGTGACGCGCCGCGCCTCCTCGTCACCTCCCCGAGACCGGGAACCTACGGGAGCGTGGACTCCGTCCTCGACCGACGCCGGCGCCGCCACCATCGCCATCTCCGGTGAACCTCCGCCGCCAGGATCTGGTCAAAGCACGGTGAGCGTCCGATCCACATCTTACGGCTGAGATAAGATCATGTTTCAAATCGGTACGGTTAGATCTGGATCGTAGATCTGGATCTGGACGGCCCAGATTCAATCACTTAATCCTAGTCAGCACGCACAGTCAGCGCCACGTCGTGCCTCGTCAGCGCCCAGTCAGCTGCCACGTGGAAAATGATTTTCTTAATTCAATTTAATTGGCAGTTTTACAGAAACACCCCTGCCACTTAGATCTGTCACAACTTTTTAACCACTTACCCAAATTTAACAAACTTTATATTTTTGGAAAGCCCTCGACATGTAGAATATTTTGGATCTGCCAAAATTCAAATTTGACTAGGTTTAAAATATTCAAATTTCAAATGGTAAATTTGAGTATTTTTGTCATAACTTTTAATCTGTAAATTCAAAAATTACAAATAAAATTGTTTTGAAAACTTTAGAATATTTGTAAATTATTGCCACTGCTATAAAATATTTTTGAGTAATTTTTTAATGAATTCATAGTTATATATTTAATTTGAATAGTTTGACTATTTTCAACATAACTATTAATAGAAATATTATTTTTGATTAAATCAAAGTGCTATAAATGCAATTAAATGCCCCCTGTCTATTAACACTAATTATACAATTTTGTTATAAAAATTTAATCATAGGAAACTTTAATCTTATAACTATTCCTTTTATTATATTTTCCAAAAATAGAAATTAACTAAAATTGCATTTATAAATTCATGCATATTTATAAAGAAATCACAAAAGTCATTTTGATGCTTTCTTGTGAATAAAAATTGCATTTCATGCATAACATATTTTATTATATAATTATATTCTCCATAGGAAAACCTCTTCATTAGTTTTCTCTAAGTTAGAAATAATTTCAACTTAACATTCTAGTAAAGTGCTATACACATAGACACTTAGTAATTTTCAACATGGAGCTGGAAGACCAATGAAGGACTTAGCCAAACGAGACTCCAGAAGAATCTCCAAGGAGTAGGAGCACTTAGAAGAAAGATCAAGAAGAAGTTCATGAAGACAACCAGAAATATTTTCTAAGTCCTTCTCCCTTCTTCTTCTTTCTCCCTCCTTCTTCTGTTAGGCTTCATGATGACTAAGTAATCCAAGACCAGCCTCGAGGATACAAGAACCACCAAGACTGGAGATGAAGCCTGGAGGACAACTACATCTCTCTTTCTATCTTTTCCCCTCCCTTCTAATCTTGTCTTTCACATTTGACTTAAACAAATTTTGATCATGATGTTATCATCTTGAAGTAGTTGGATCCTAGCGGCATAGTGGGATGAAGCGGCCTGGGAACAAACCTTACATGTCCTCGTACATGAGACCTGTTCCACAATTTAAGTGGCTGGCCGGGTTTCTGTCTCTCTCACTTTAGTGAATATCCAATTTACAAAGAGTTGATAATAATTGTTGATCACCTCGAAGAATAGAACTAGTAATTTTCTCTAAGCATTTTGCACATCATGCATAAACATATTTCCTTAGAAAGTTTTATAAAACTTATTTATTCATCTAGTATGTGTTTTGTGTGTATTGTGGAGTTGTGCTTGCTGTTGATTGTTGCATTGTTGCTTGTCCATACTGTTAGATTGAACGGAGAGTCCCGAGTATCGTTGAAAAGAGTTGTGAACAACGACAACATTCAAAGGCAAGTGGCACACCTCATAAACTTCCTATTATTTTCTATATGCATTACTTAGTGTATTTTTATATGCATGTGTAGGATAGTATTGCTATGCTAAACCTGTATAGAATTCCCTTACTCCTGTGTCTAGGTTCCTATATCATACTTAGCAGAAATATGGATGCTATGCAGTTGATGAAAAGTTTTAGAAAATGTTAAGTGACTACTCAGGACTGTGCTCATGGTTGTCGTCGCCTAGGATGAATTTCTATTCTACTTAGGGCTGTGAGCATGGTGGTTTTCACCTGAGAGTACACATCCACTAAGTTAATGAATCACCTGGGTGGATTGGTTGAATGGTTTATGTTGAGTGGCTACTCAGGGTTGTGCTTGTGGTGGTCTTCGCCTAAGATAGTTTCTACTATACTTGGGGCCATGAGCATGGTGGTTTTCACCTGAGAGTGCACTTGTGGATGGCCACCCAGGGAACAAAGGGATCTGAAGAACTTCGAGTGACGATTGCTTCCCGTGCAACCTTTTGACAATGGGCTCTGTCTAGAATAATTAAGTTGTGAGGGTGCAACCTGTCAGCTTGACAAACAGATGTAGGGGGATGATAGGTGGAACGGGTCTTGCTAGTATGGTTGCATTCTTCTTCTGAAAGTTCTTGTCTCAATTCTCTCCTTTCCATAATACACTCCGCGTGTATAGGATTTCCCGGACAAATTGAGTCTAAAGGTGAAAGTGCACAACCTCTGCAGAGTGTAAAACTAAGTACTTAGCCGTGTCCCCGGTACGGACAATTTGAGCAGCTGATCACGGACGTCAACGAAGGATTCCATCATTCCAACTTCAGAAATAAAACTTGATGGGTGAATAAGGGAAGATGAGATTTATGGTTTTCATGCCATACTTGTCTTGATTTGAAGAAAGTGTTTTCCAAAAAGATAGGAAAAATTGGCTTTATGCAAAATAGCCCTGAACTCCGCCAGCCAAATATGCATATAGGCTATAGAGTTATTCCATAAAGTGTCCACCATAGTGTCACTTGCCAGACTCCATTTTTAATGGAATCTGACCCACGTGGTTGCAATATTTTTCTTATTGCAGATTGTTAAGGTGACGAGTGAGGTTTCGTTTATAGGTTTCGAGTCTACAACCAACATGTTTTCGCCTGTGGCAGCATGAAAGTGATAGAGACTCAGTGATATTGTATTTCCGTTGTGTACTTATTCAATGCTAGCTTTATGCTATGCAACTTGTATCAAATATTTTGTAATTCTGGATCATCGATGTAATAAAATTGACGCTTTGTTGTGATAATACATCGTAAACTGTGTGTGCAAATGAATCGATCCAGGGATTTGCACTATACACAGGTATCTGCCTTATATAAAGTGCAGGTACGCTACACACGTTTAATAATTTTCATAGGTATTTTAAATGGCACTATTTCTTCAGGTGGCTTAAGAATATCACAAGCATCATAAGAATTATCGCATATTGGAGGCACAACATTATCAAGGCAAAATAATTTCTCCAAAGCCGAGGAGCAAAAAACATTATTTTTGTTTAAACTAGCTACCCCAAGCTTAGGCTTTTCCACGGCTTTAGCAATAATGGTGTCCAAAGAATTTATACTAATAACATTACTACCACTATTATGCATACAAACTTCCATAGGTTTTTTAATTTTCTATTCAAAAGTATCATGTCCTAATGCAATATAAATTTCATAAAGATCTCTAATTTTGTTGTTGTTTTCCATTAGCCTAACTAGTGAAAATAAAAACAAGAAATAAAAAGTAATAACTGTAGAATCTAAAGAAGATACTTTCAAGCGCTCACCTCCCCGTCAACGGCGCCAGAAAATAGCTTGAGGTCTACGCACGCTTCTATTCTTGTAGACAGTGTTGGGCCTACAAGAGCAGAGGTTTGTAGAACAGCAGCAAGTTTCCCTCAAGTGGATCACCCAAGGTATATCGAACTCAGGGAGGTAGAGGTCAAAGATAACCCTCTCGAACAACCCTGCAATTAAGATACGAGAAGTATCTTGTGTCCCCGACACCCAATACACTTGTCAGATGTATAGGTGCACTAGTTATGCGAAGAGATAGTGAAATACAAGTAATATGGATGATTGTAAGTAGTAATTACAATCTGTAATAAAAATGGCAGCAAGCAAACATGTAGCATAACTTGTTGAAAACGGTGTTTAGATGTTTAGAAACAAGGCCTAAGGATCCTACTATCACCAGTGACATTCTCAACAATGACATCAAAGTTAAATAAATAAACACTACTTAAAAACACTCTCATGTTGGATAACAAACACCATTCAATGTGTAGGGCTACAAGAGCACCCTCAAAGTCGGAGTAAACCAACACCAACAATGTCATAAAGGGAATCACACACGGTGCACACATTATCACCATTACACACGTGAATAACCCCGGAGTTCATATTAAAGTAAATCTAGAGTGCATAATAGATAAAGAGTATCATCACATGTTCAACTAGATAATAAAGCTCATGATCACATAAAAGATCACAGCACGGGAGGAGAAGGACCACATGGCTACCGTAGATCCCGCAGCCCCGGGGGAGAACTACTCACTCCTCGTCGTAGGAGTCAGCAACGGCGATGGAGATGGTGATGGAGTCGATGGAGATGGCTCCGGGGCAAGTCCCCGTACCGGCAGGGTGCCGGAACAGAGACTTATGTCCCCCGAATCTTGTCGGCGATGGCGGCGGCGTTCGGGACCTGTGGAGGAAAAATCGTCTAACGTCCCGTCGTTTTTAGGTAAGTGAGGTATCTATGGGCGAAAGACCTAAGTCGGTGTGCGCCCGAGGGCGCCACATCACCTCCTGACGCGGCCAGAAAGGCAACCGCGCCACCAGGTGATGTGGGCCCCTCGGGGCCCGTCTTCGCTCGTCTTCGGTTCTTGTGGTTGCAAATATTCCAAAAATAAATACTGGTTGGCTCGTTTCCAATTTGGCCGATATTTTCTTAAGAGCTTTTCTGAAACCAAAAACAGCAAAAAATAAGGAAGTGGCACTGTGTCATCTTGTTAATAGGTTAGCTCCCGAAAATGCATATAAAACATGTAATAACATGATATAACATAGCATGGAACACAAGAAATTATGGATACGTTGGAGACTTATCACCCCCCCCCCTCCCCCTTGATGACCCCCCTCCCCTTTGATAAGTTTATATTTCTGCACAAAAATAAGGCATCAGCGTAATTCTGCTGAAAAGAGCGTTAGTCCGTGTTAGTTGCATCCAAAACACATAAATTAGAGGTAAAACAATAGTAAACGTGTTCGGGAAAGTAGATAGGTTTTGAACGTATCACCTCTCTCCACCCGTTCTTAGGCTCTGCCACTTCTGCAGAACATTTAAGTGAACCCATAGCAATACATCGAGCAAATGTGCTAGTACTCACTCTGTTACACAATATAAGCCTTTTTAGCATTTTTTTTTGCACGCATGTATCTAGACATGTTTTAATACAAAGTTTGAGTTGCTAGAAATGCTTATATTGTGAACTATGAAACGGGGGAGTAATACATAATACCACATGTATAAGACAGAGTACATGCATTCCCGGTAGATGTGGATGTTTGCGACGCGACAATCCTGGCAACTCCATGATGGAAGACGAAGTAAAAGATGGCGAAGCCGATGACGATGATAACAACGATACCAGCAACCATGCTACTAAGGTTGAAGGCGAGGGTGGCCGATGGGGTTGTAGCTCTACAACACGAGCTTTGGGGTTCCATCCCGCCTATGTCTAGAACTATTTTGAGTGTGTTCTTATCCCGGTGGCGGATAGAAGTAGACAGGGAATGAGGATAGGGGAGCAGTTCGCCATGTGTTCGACGCGATGTGTTGTCTTATAGTAGTGTACCATTTTTAATTGAACCCGAAGTTGAACCGTGTATACTTGTTTTATTTGAGAAAATAAAGCTCACCTGCATGCTATCCGTAGAAAAGTGTATAATATTGAGCTTTAGGGAGAAGAGGAGACTGCTCCATTAGATACAAGAGGTGGCCCAGTTTAAAAGAGAAATCGGCTCAAAAAACCACACAAACTATATAAAATGCAAAAAAAAAGGTACAAGCCCGTCATCAAACGACGCAACCTCCCAAACGCTACAAACGCACACCTGGTCCGCAGCTATCGTCCCGACATAGCAACCATATCGACATTCACGTTACCCGAAAACAAACAATCAAGTCATGGTCGACGAACCATCTGCCTACATAGTCTTCATCCAGGTCGCCAGCAAAACCAACCAGTTTCGAAACCACTGCCCCAACAAAACAACCAAATCGATCTTCGCATTGATTAAAGACGATCCAGTCAAGTCGACGAATTCTCTATCCACACAGTCTTATCCAAATCGCCGCCCAACCCACGTCAAACAATTTATTTTCGGGAGCAACTGGGCAAATGTGCACGGCGAAGACGAGATGGCCGCAACGCCGTGCTGTCACGGGCCCAGCCCAGTGGATGAACGCCACGGCAAACCATGGATCCTGTCCAGAAAAACCTGTGCGCCGCGCGTCGCCCTCCACCTTTCCCATTCCCACCACGTGCGGAACGGCGCGACCTGCCTCCACCGCCGCGACACGGCATCGCTGCTCCAGGCTCCGTCGCGGGGCCCACCTGACCCTGACTCGCACACACAGTCCGTCCGGGCCCCGTCGCATCGTCGGCGTCGGCTTGACGGAAACGACGCCATACGAGCAGATTCGTTGTACTCCACGTCGCGTACGACGTACGTATGGTATGGATAACCTCTCCTCTCCTGCTGCCCGGACCAAAGGCCCACAGGGTAGTTGGCAGGCGCCGCTCGAAGCAGGAAACGGCAGAGCTCACAGCTTTTGCGGTGCGTGCATGGGACTGCGGGACAGAAACCAGAGCGGGAGCGGCGCGGACGGGCTCGTGGAGCGTAGGGCAGGGCCGTAGCCTTGCGGTCAGGTGACATCATGGCTACTGCGTTGTCCTATGCCTGTGCAAGCGGCGCCGTTCGAGTTGGGGCTGCATGCTGGCAACTGGGCATCTCTAGCCGGCCCCAAGACTGCTGGAGAAAATATCCTCTCATGTCGGGCCTGCTAAAAACTAGGGTTCTTTCTCTGCCCTCACGTCGTCCAGGTTGGGCGACTCGGGTGAAACTGTCGCCCGCGCCGCCGGCCATCTCTCGCCGGCCTCGCTTCCCCCGCCGCCGTCGGAGGAGCATGTTCGACGGCGGACGCCGGCGGCAGGGCGCCTGGTCATTTTTTTTCTTCAATAAGTCTGGATAGTCCTTCACCTATTCCATCGATCAGATCTCGACGGCGATCGGAACTAGCCAGTTCGTATGATTGCTCTATGCCCGTGTGTGCATGGCGCATGATGCAATTCATTGGCTTGTTGGCTTCTCCGGTTCAGATCAGAAACACCGCTCCGGCCAGCTGAACGGATAGACGTCGCCTAAGGGGGTTGAATAGGCGATTTAAAACTTTTTCCGAGTAGCCGGAATATCCGGTCCAAGAATGACCCGGAAATTCCGGTATGCTTGATAAAGGGGGAATAAACTAGAGTTTTACTTTAACAAGCATACAACCTAGATAAATATACTAGACTCACCTATGTGCACCAATAACTTATGCTAAGCAATACAAGAAACAAGGTGATAGCTAGCAAGATAGATAACTTCAAGTACGAAGGCTATCACAAAATAAAGTGCATAAGTAAAGAGCTCGGGTATAGAAATAACCGATGCACGCGGAGACGAGGATGTATTCCCGAGTTCCACCCGAGGGTGTACGTCTCGTTTGAAGAGTTATGCGCAAACAACAGGTTAGCCGCAACGCGACAAATGCTCACATTCTTCTGCTGATGAACTCAACTATAAAAGTTTGCGAGTTCACCTTCCACTATTGATCTCCTTTGGGGCGGAGATCGAATTTCGTACAACTCTTGAAGCACACACACACAACTTAATTGGGGGCTCCCAAGTCTTGAGGCACACACCCACAACTTAATTTGGTGCTCTCAAAGGACCACAAAAGGTCTTGGCCACAAAAGGCCGGTCATAAAAGGCGTCTAGGGTCACAAGACACGAGAGTAACAAACTCACAAGTATCACCACCACGAATTTTCGTGAAGGGCTCAAACCGATGCAAATGCAATGGCAAGAGCACACGAAGTGCTCAAGTCCTTCACTCTCAAATTCCAACACAACAACAAATGTTTATGGGGGAATAAGAGAGGAAGAACAAAGAAAACCACAAAGAGTCAAATCCTTCACTCCCAAATCCCACCAAAAGCAACTAATGCTTATGGGAGGAGAAAAGAGGAAGAACAAAGAAGAAGAACCACAAAGGAACTCAAAGAACTAGATGCACTAAGTTCCCCTCACTTAGAGAAGAGATGGATTGGTAGGATTGTAGATCTAGATCTCCTCTCAACTTTCCCCAAAGAATATGCAAGAATCTATGGCGGGATTGAGAGGAAAGTGAGCTTTCCAAGATAAACAATGGAGTAGGAGAGAGGGGAAAGTCGTGCTGCCTTAGGTTGGCTGGGGAAGAAGAAGGGGAGGGGTATTTATACCCCTCCAGGAAATATAGCCGTTGGCTGTTTCGACACTCGGAATTTCCGGTATAAGTGAGACTCGGAAATTCCGGTTAGCCAGAAATTCCGAGTTCATGAAATTTCCGATCAGAAATTCCGGCTGGAGTCAGAACCAAAACCAAACTTTTCCTTAGCCGTTTCTGGAAGGCTTTTCTTGGTGGACTCGGAAATTCTTTCCTTAG
Source organism: Poa annua (assembly GCA_026929855.1). Classification (NCBI taxonomy): domain Eukaryota; kingdom Viridiplantae; phylum Streptophyta; class Magnoliopsida; order Poales; family Poaceae; genus Poa; species Poa annua. The sequence continues at coordinate 114,360,633 of CM049428.1, read as the reverse complement.
CCAAAACTGGAGGGCTTTCTGGATGCACTCGGAAATTCCGGTAGACGGAAATTTCTGAGCACAATTTCCGGCAGGAGTCAGAACCCTTTTTCTCCTTTCCTTAGCCGTTTTTTTGGATGAGCTGGGGAACCGGAAATTCCGGTAGAGCGGAATATCTGGCCCTAATAATCCGAATCAGCAAAACACCGAAACGAAAACTGCTATAACTTTTGCAAATGAACTCCAAATGAGGTGAGACCAATTTTGTTGGAAAGATTGCGATGATGAGCACCCAACAAAAATCGCCACACATGGCAAGGTGTGGGACTTTCCTCATGGTAGAACCGGCAATATTTCCGCCACCGAAAACGCAACAAGTTGTTCAAAGTAAAACCGATTTCGATGAACTAGAACTTGACATGGAGATGAACCAAGCTCTAATTCCTCACCAACATAAAGGCCAAATAAGAACCAAGAAACATGATATGCCAAGTATGTAAAGGTTTGAGCTCTCCACAATGATGTACGCCTATTGATAGTACGCCTATCTATCCTATAGCCCTATCAAGATCATACCTTTGCCTTGAGCATTCCACTTGAGTTAGATGATGACCATCTTGATCTCTTCAATTGGTTCATCTTTCTTGATTGTGCGTCCAAGCACATGCTTGATGAAGACTTCTCCAAATACTCCCCCATGCTCACAATGGGAGAGTCTCGCTAAGATTCGTCTTCATGTATCCATAGCAAGCTCCAAGCATAGGATCTCTTCAAGAAGCTTCTCTTGGTCTTCGTCTTGCACATCTCACCTTGATGACGATCACCGCATGACGTCATCCTCCATGAGCTAAATGAAATCTTCATTTGATGCAAGCACATGGGAAGATACCTAACCTCATATAAAGATATCACACACACATATATCATGAGTTAGTTCACAAAGCTATGCGGAAAAGTGTTTACCATCCCAAGAGATACATGATCGCTCTTTGTACATCTTGTAGCTTTGTGTGTTGATCAACATCTTGATCAACCTTGTATCTTCCAACATTTTTTCACTAATATGATGTCTTGAATCCTTCAAGACATACTTGCAATATGCTCCACTCAGCACATAAGTTTCAAGAGTCCAACACATGAACTCCACAATTCCATGGACATGATCTATAATGATATCTCAATGCAAACATTAGTCCATAGAGATTGTCATTCAATTACGAAAACCACACATGAGGGAAAATACTCTTTCACCAGCGGCAATCCATGGATCAGATCAACGCACTAGTGGAAAACGAGCCTTTGGTTCACCCCTTTAGCCCGGATTTAAAATTGAACCGAGACTAAAGGGGTGATAGCCACGGCGCATGATTTGCGAGGGACCTTTAGACTAAACGTCCACCACATGCGGCCGCAGAGGCGGGGCCCAGCGCCACAGACCTCTAGTCCCGGTTCCTAACACGAACCGGGACTAAAGGTCCACCTATATCATCTTCTTCCAGCCCGAGCCAACTCCATTTTCAGCCCGAGATCGAGCTCACAAATTTTTTCTCTCCATCTTCTCCATTTTCTCTCCCCAAGCCTAGATAATTCACAATATTTTACACCATTTGGAGAGATTGAAGACACCCCACGGTTAGCAGCTGCATCCTCTTTCCGGCATTGGTTCTTTAGCTCATTTTGCTCATTTCAATTTTTTTGTGCAAGCAAGGTGTTCGATGGAATGCCTAAGTTATGATCTCATTTGTTTATATGTGTAATTTATGCTCAAACTAATTTATGATTTATGTGTTTTAGCAGCGTCCCCATCCTTACCCCCGTCGATCGCCCGCGCCGTCCCGTCACCGGCACCATCTCGGTGAGCCTCGTGTTTTATTTGATTTTTAAAAACATAGCTTTATTGTTTTGGATGCATAGTTACTGCTTCTATAATTTTCTAACTTGTACTATATGTATAGAGTCATGGTTCTGATATCCGTCCCCGTCGGTCCTCGTCCGGTCTTTGATTTGGATGTGGTATATTTTCAAAACTATTTATTTCATTTTGTGTTTCTGGCAATTTTGGCGACAAACTTGACATAGATTTATTTTTATCTAGGAGGTAGTTGAACCGGAAATTGAACCTGACCCTATTGCCGAGTTTTTGGATAAAGAAAACAGTGATTTGAAAGCAAAATAGAAAAGAAGTGAAGATCTTTATCTTCAATGCTTAGAAGATAAGATGAAATTAGAGCTCAAACTTGCCGACGTGGTCGATGGTAACGAGATCAAGATGGATGCAATGTGCTTGAAGATAAAAGGGATTATAAAATATGCCATTAATCGGGAGGCTTGGTATCGTTATGATGTGGGTTCAGTATTTACTTTAGTTGCGATTTTGATCGTATTTGGATTTAAATTCTTTATATAATTTTTATATTTGTTTAAGTTAATGTATGTCTTATGAGAACTATGTATTACCAGTTGTCACTACTCTACTCTTATTTTAATGGAAGACCTTGTATTAATTAATTTGCTCTTACATATTATTCATGACAGTAGTGTAATAATGGGGTTCGATATACTTTAATGTAATACAGATGAACCGACAATGGATGTACGGTGAACGATGTTGTCCTGAGTTTATTGATGGCATGCATAATTTTCTCCATGTGGCTGAGGCAAACAAACCGAAGAATGGTTGTATTCGTTGTTCATGTAGTGCCTGCAAGAATATGAGTGATCACTCTGCCTCAAAAGTCATTCACTCCCACCTCTTGCATAATGGTTTTATGCCTGGTTATTATTGTTGGACCAAGCATGGAGAAACAGGGGTTATCATGGAAGAAAATGAAGAAGAGGAGGATAATGACAAGTATCCTTGGTTCAGTGATACTACAATGGGAGAAGACGAAACTGAAGAAGATCCCATTATTGATGAGCCCGACGATGATCTTAGTCGGGCCATTCGTGATGCACAAATGGACTGTGGAAGTGAAAACGAAAGGTTGAAGTTGGAGCGTATGTTAGCTGATCACGCCAAATTGTTGTACCAAACTTGTCAAAATGATCAGAAAAAGCTGGGTACCACACTTGAATTGCTGCAATGGAAGGCAGAGAATGGTACTTCTGACAAGGGATTTGAAAATTTGTTAAAAATAGTTAAGAAGATGCTTCCAAAGGATAACGAATTGCCGTCTAGTACGTACGAAGCAAAGAAGGTGGTATGCCCTCTAGGTTTAGAGGTGCATAAGATACACGCATGCATTAATGACTGCATCATCTACCGCGGCGAGCATGAAAAATTGAATGCATGTCCTGTATGCGGTGCTTTGCGGTATAAGATCGGGCGAGATGACCCTGGTGATATTGAGGGTGAGCCGCGCCCCACGAAGAGGATTCCTGCAAAGGTGATGTGGTATGCTCCTATAATACCACGGTTGAAACGTTTGTTCAGCAATAGAGAGCATGCCAAGTTGTTGCGATGGCACAAAGAAGATCGTAAAAAAGACTTGATGTTGAGACACCCCGCGGATGGGTCCCAGTGGAGAAAAATTGACAGAGAGTTCCCGACATTTTCAGATGACGCAAGGAACTTAAGATTTTGTCTAAGTACAGATGGCTTTAATCCTTTTGGAGAGCAGAGCTCCAGTCACAGCACTTGGCCCGTGACTCTATGTATCTATAACCTTCCTCCTTGGTTATGCATGAAGCGGAAGTACATTATGATGCCAGTGCTCATTCAAGGACCAAAGCAACCTGGCAACGACATTGATGTGTACCTCAGGCCATTAGTTGAAAACTTTTGCAGTTGTGGCGTGAAGAAGGTGTACGTGTGTGGGATGAGCACAAATTGGAGGAATTTGATCTACGAGCTTTGGTTTTTGTAACCATCAATGATTGGCCTGCTCTTGGCAACATTTCAGGACAGTCAAACAAGGGATACAATGCATGCACGCATTGTTTAGCTGAGAGTGATAGTATACATTTAGGTAACAAGAATGTGTACCTGGGTCATCGTCGGTTTCTTGTACCCAAGCATCCGTTAAGGAAGAAAGGGAAGCACTACAAATGTGAGGTAGATCATCGGCCGAGGCCTACCCGCCCTTCTAGTTCTGTTATACATGATATGGTCAAGGATTTAAATGTAATCTTTGGAAAGGGTCCTGGCGGACTCACTGTTCCGAATGACGCAAACAATCACGTACCCATGTGGAAAAAGAAGTCTATATTTTGGGAGCTGCCCTATTGGATAATGTTAGAGATTCACTCTGCAATCAACGTGATGCATGTGACAAAGAACATTTGCTGCAACCTGCTAAACTTCTTGGGCGTGTATGGGAAGTCAAAAGATGGGAAGTCAAAAAAAGGTACATCGAAAGGAAGGCAGCCCCATCAACGTATGAGCGAAGAGATGCATCGAGACGATACTTATTCAGAGAATCAGCCAGGTGAAAGAGCATTTTCCCTCATGTGTTGTTTTGGTAATTGAATGACAATCTCTGTGGACTAATGTTTGCATTGAGATATCATTATAGATCATGTCCATGGAATTGTGGAGTTCATGTGTTGGACTCTTGAAACTTATTTGTTGAGTGGAGCATATTGCAAGTATGTCTTAAAGGATTCAAGACATCATATTAGTGAAGAAATATTCGAAGATACAAGGTTGATCAAGATGTTGATCAACACACAAAGCTACAAGATGTACCAAGAGAGATCATGTACCTCTTGGGATGGTAAACACTTGTCCGCATAGCTTTGTGAACTAACCCATGATATATGTGTGTGTGGTATCTTTATATGAGGTTAGGTATCTTCCCATGGGCTTGCATCAAATGAAGATTTCATATAGCTCATGGAGGATGACGTCATGTGGTGATCGTCATCAAGGTGAGATGTGCAAGACCAAGACCAAGAGAAGTTTCTTGAAGAGATCCTATGCTTGGTGCTTGCAATGGATACATGAAGATGAAGCTAAGCGAGAATCTCCCATTGTGAGCATGGGGGAGTATTTGGAGAAGTCTTCATCAAGCATGTGCTTGGACGCAATCAAGGAAAGACGAACCACTTGAAGAGATCAAGATAGTCATCATCCAACTCAAGTGGAATGCTCAAGGCAAAGGTATGATCTTGATAGGGCTATAGGATATATAGGCGTACTATCAAGAGGGGTTCTCAAGTTAGTAACTTGATCGCATCATTGTGGAGAGCTCAAACCTTCGCATACTTGGCATATCATGTTTCTTGGTTCTTATTTGGCTTTTATGTTGGTGAGGAGTTAGAGCTTGGTTCATCTCCATGTCAAGCTCTAGTTCATCGAAATCGGTTTTACTTTGGACAACTTGTTGCGTTTTTGGTGGCGGAAATATTGTCGGTTCTACCTTGAGGAAAGTCCCACACCTTGCCATGTGTGGTGATTTTACTCTATTTATGGGATGCAATATTGGTCTCACCTCATTTGGAGTGCTCATCGTCGCTATCTTTCCAACAAAATTGGTCTCACCTCATTTGGAGTTCATTTGCAAAAGTTATAGCAGTTTTCGTTTCGGTGTTTTGCTGATTCGGATTATTGGGGCCGGATATTTCGCTCTTCCGGAATTACCTGTTCCCCAGCTGATCCAAGAAAACGGCTAAGGAAAGGAGAAAAAGGGTTCTGACTCCAGTCGGAAATTGTGGTCGGAAATTTCCATATACCAGAATTTCCGAGTGCGCCCAGAAAAGCCTTCCAGAAATGGCTAAGGAAAAGTTTGGTTTTTGTTCTGACTCCAGCCGGATTTTCAGCTCGGAAATTTCATGGATTCGGAATTTCCGGTTAACCGGAATTTCCGAGTCTCACTTATACCGGAATTTCCGAGTGTCGAAACAGCCAACGGCTATATTTCCTGGAGGGGTATAAATACCCCTCCACTTCTTCCTCCCCAGCCAATCCAAGGTAGCACGTTTTTTCCCTCTCTCCTACTCCATTGTTGACCTTGGAAAGCTCACTTCTCTCTCAGCCCCTCCATTGAATCTTCCATATTCTTTAGGGAAAGTTGAGAGGAGATCTAGATCTACAATCTTACCAATCAATCTCTCCTCTAAGTGAGGGGAACTTAGTGGATCTAGTTCTTGGAGTTCCTTTGTGGTTCTTCTTCTTTGTTCTTCCTCTCTTCTCCCCCCCCCCCATAAGCATTAGTTTCTTTTGGTGGGATTTGGGAGTGAAGGATTTGACTCCTTTGTGGTTTCGTTTGTTCTTCCTCTCTTATTCCCCCATAAACATTTGTTGTTGTGTTGGAATTTGAGAGTGAAAGACTTGAGCACTTCGTGTGCTCTTGCCATTGCATTTGCATCGGTTTGAGCCCTCCATGAGGATTCGTGGTGGTGATACTTGTGAGCTTGTTACTCTTGGGTCTTTGGACCCTAGACGCCTTTTGTGGCCAAGACCTTTTGTGGTCACTTGAGAGCCCCCAATTAAGTTGTGGGTGTGTGCCTCAAGACTTGGGAGCCCCCAATTAAGTTGTGGGTGTGTGCCTCAAGAGTTGTACGGGATTCGATCTCCGCCCCAAAGGAGATCAATAGTGGAAGGTGAACTCGCAACCTTTTGTGGTTGAGTTCATGAGGAGAAGAAGGTGAGCCTTTGTGGCTTTGCGGCTAACCTGTTGTGGTTGCGCACACCTCTCCAAACGAGACGTACACCCTTTGGGAGGAACTCGGGAATACATCCTCGTCTCCGCGTGCCTCGGTTATTTCTATACCCGAGCTCTTTACTTATGCACTTTACATTGTGATAGCCTTCGTGTTTGAAGTCATATATCTTGCTATCACCTTGTTACTTGTATTGCTTAGCACAAGTTGTTGGTACACATAGGTGAGCCTAGTATTTATATCTAGGTTGTATGCTTGTTAAAGTAAACCTCTAGTTTTATTCCGTCTTTATCAAGCATACCGGAATTTCCGGGTCATTCTTGGACCGGATATTCCGGCTCCTCGAAAAAGTTTTAAATCGCCTATTCACCCCCCCCCCCCTCTAGGAGACGTCTATCCGTTCACCAGGTCCTGCAAGCTACGCTCTTACTAAAGAAGAGAAGAAAATATTTTTTGAGTGCCTTCACAGTATGAAGGTTCATCTGGCTTCTCATCAAATATAAAGGGAATAATAAACATGGCAGAGCAAAAATTTCAGAACCTGAAGTCTCATGACTGTCACGTGATTATGACACAATTACTTCCGGTTGCATTGAGAGGGCTTCTACCGGAAAATGTTCGAGAACCCATTGTGAAGCTATGTGCATTTCTCAATGCAATTTCTCAGAAGGTCATCAATCCACTAACTCTAAAAAAATTAGAGAAGGATGTGGTCCAATGTCTTGTCAGCTTCGAGTTGGTGTTCCCACCAACCTTCTTCAATATTATGACGCACCTTGTAGTCCACCTAGTCGAAGAGATTTCTGTTCTCGGTCCTGTATTTCTGCACAACATGTTCCCCTTTGAGAGGTTCATGGGAGTCTTAAAAAAATATGTGCATAACCGGGCTAGGCCAGAAGGAAGCATCGTCAAGGGCTATGGAATAGAGGAGGTCACTGAGTTTTGTGTAGATTTTATTCCTGATCTGAAGCCGATCGGTGTTCCCGAATCAGGGGAGACTGCATGGAAAAGGCACCCTAGGAAAGAAATCAACAATATGTCAAGACGGGGATTTTTTTCACTCAAGCACACGACACCGTTCTACATAATTCCATTTTGGTGGGTACGTATGTCGAGGAATACAAGAATGCTTTCCGGTCCAAATACCCGAAGATATCTGAAGATTGTATTGATGGAGAACACATGAAAACTTTCAGCAGTTGGTTAAAAAGATGTCTCATTAATGACACCAATGTTGAAGAACAACTATACTTGTTGGCCACATCACCAGCTTATACTATATTGACTTTTCAAGGGTACGTGATAAATGGAAATATATTTTACACAGTCAACCAAGATAAAAAGAGCACCAACCAAAACAGTGGAGTCCGCTTTGATGCAACAAACTGCAACGGGACAAAGGACACATATTATGGTTACATAGAGGAGATATGGGAACTTGACTATGGACCTACTTTTAAGGTCCCTTTGTTCAAGTGCAAATGATTCAACCTACGAGGCGGGGTAGAGGTAGACCCACGATACGGAATGACTACAGTGGATCTCAACAATCTTTCGTACGAGAACGAACCATTCGTCCTAGCCAGTGAAGTTGCTCAGGTTTTCTATGTGAAGGACATGTCTACCCTACCGAAAAAAGAAAAGATAAGCAAGCGAGTACATCACACGATGAGCCAAGCGCCACATAGTTCTTTCAGGGAAAAGAGTCATTGTGGGAGTGGAGGACAAGATAGACATGTCAGAATATTACGATAAGTTTCATGACATTCCACCCTTCAAAGTCAACACTGATCCAAGTATCAAGTTAAATGAAGAAGATTGTCCGTGGTTACGGCGCAATCAGAAGAACAAGTAAACACAAGATAGGGATATTATTGTTGATGTGTAATATCCGAATGCTTTGTATCAGAAGAACAAGTGAACTGAAGTATTTTGTAGATGCATGGAACAAAACACACGATTTCACCTGCATACAGCCCCAACGGTGGCTCGTGAGTGCCTGCATATCAAATGCACCGTTGTGCGTATGCAGGGAATCCGAATGCTTTGTATTCTGTCGATGAAGTAGAATGAGGAGACAATGACTGCCAAACATGTTCAAGAGGGCGCTATATATAGGGTCATGTGACTCACGAACTGGTCATGATAGTGCCCATCCAACAGCTCAGAATCTCTCAAAAGAAATACATCTTCATCCAACGGCTCACAAGTGCTTTAAAGAAACACACAATCCATGTGCTTCTTTAGTCCCGGTTGGTGTTACCAACCGAGACTAAAAATATAGGGTCATGTGACTAACAAAGTGGTCATGATAGTGCTGATCCAACAGCTCTGAAGCCCTCAAAAGGAACACATCTTGATTCAACAGCTCACAAGTGCTTTAAAGAAACACACGATCCATGCCAACCGAGACTAAAGAAGCACACGGATCGTGTGTTTCTTTCTAGCGCTCGTGAGACGTAGGATCATAGGTGTGTTTCTTTTGAGGTATTGTGAGCTGTTGGATAAGTAAACCAAAACGGACAATTCAAAAAATAAGTAAACCAAAAGAAGAAACAAAAAGTAAACAATTCAAACAATTTAAAAGAAAACCAAAACAGAAATCAGTAAAAAGAAACAAGGAAAAAAAAGGTATTTGTCTCGGTTGGTAACACCAACCGAGACTAAAGGGGCCACTGACGGCCTAGTCAGACCTTTAGTCCCGGTTGGTGTTACCAACCGCGACTAAAGACCCTTTAGTCTCGGTTCGTAACACGAACCGGGACTAAAGGTCTGTCCCAAGTGTTTAGGTGTGGTTCTCGCGTCAAAAAATTTCAGTCTCCCCCAAATCGAGTCTCTCGGCCCTGCTCCGCTCCGGCGCGCCACCGTGTACCTCCTCTCGCCGCCCTGCTGCCCTCCGGCCTGCGTTGCTCCGGTCGTCGTCGCCCGCGGCTCGGCCTCGTCGACGCCGACGCACCTCCTCCACGCCCGCAGCTCGACCTCCTCCGCGCCGCCGCGCCTCCTGGATCCACGCCCGCGGCTCAGCCTCCTCCGCGTCGACGCGTGCGCCCGCAGCTCGGCATCCTCTGTTGCTCTGGCCCCCACTGCTCCAGCCCGTGACTCCTCCACGCTGCTCCGACCAAGGTGACCTCCTCCTCTCTCTCCAATTTAGGTTTAGCTAGGTTTAGGTTTAGATGCTATTCGGGTTGTTGACTCATTCATGACAACCATTGGTATGAGTAGGTTTGTGCACTGATTTGTCTTTTATGTTTGCAAATAGTGAGGATATAAGAAAAGGTTTGCTATTTGTGTACTGATTTGTGCACAGATGGATGAATGTGTTTGTGATATTTGTGCACTGATATATACAAAAACGACGGTGTGTTTGTGATATTTGTGCACTGATTTTGTAACATCCCAACATTTCGGTATATTCAAAAATCACTAAAATTTAAAACTTTTGTTTTGATTAAAATAAAATATTAAAATGCATAAGAAAACTAACTATAAAAGACTTCAACCAATTTTAAAAAGTCTATTATTTCAAAATTTCCATTGTGTCATTATTTTCAAAAGTTATATCCAATTAAACATTAAATTATCCATTGTATTTCAAAAACCTTAATATGTAATTTGACAAATGTTTTATAAAGTACAAACCATTTTATTTTAACTAAATAGTTTACTTATAAGTAATTGATTTCAACCACTTAGCCTTAGCTATAAATATATTAAAATAATAATTACAAGTTTTATTTTAAACTATTGAAAACATTGTCTATTTGCCAAAAGATTATTATTCATTTACCTGAGTTCAAAACATAATCTGGATATTACAAGTCTATAGTTTATAACTTAAAATATCATAGATTTTATAATTACTTAACAACCCAAATAAACATTTCATTAGCTTAAATGATTTTCATTTATTTTTCAAAACATAAAATGACTTTCATGAATATATTTTCTATATAAGAAATGAAGAAAAACTAAAATCTTTTCCAAAGTTGTTATAAAATTTCAATTGAGTTATCTCAATATAAAACTTAGTGGTGCACAAAATATTTTGAATTAAAAAAATGAATACATTATATTTCCCTTTTCATTTCAAATAAATGTGTGATGTTATTTAATATTGTACTAAAGACAAAAATGATTTAATGTTGGAAAATGAGTTTAAATAACTTAATTTCAAACTTATATAGGTGTTGTATTTTTATAAATTTTATTTAGCCAAAAACGAAATTATTTAAGCCATGTTTTCAAATTTGACATTAAGTGGCAAATTTGTAATTAATCAATAATTCAAAATTTTGATTTTTGAAAAGTGTTCAAAATATTCCCAAAACTGGTTTAACACAAAGATATTATTTTTAAAAAAATTTAGAAATTTATTTGACTTGATTTGAAGTCTTAAATCAAAAGTTATGAAAAAAATAAGAAAAATCAGAAAAAGAAAAAGAAAAAATGCTGACGTCATGATGACGTCAGCGTCGTCTTCAAACTCCAGCAGGCACGCACGCGAAAACTGCTCACCATGCCTCCTTTCCGAATTGATTCCCGTTGATTTAGAGCCCCAAATGGCGCACCGTTTATTTCTAATTAAAGCCCTTGATCTCCTCTTTCATTCCCCCATAAAATCACTCTCTTAAATGCACTAAATTGCTCTAATTTCGTCCGCCATTAAACATGAGCGTTTTTTGTCTAATTTAATGTCCGATTGATTGCGGGCAAATTACTGCACCAAATCAAGCACCGTCGGATTCTATAAATAGCCCTCGACCTCCTCCTCCATCCCCCCCCCTCCCCAAAGGCCTCTCCAATACGCCCCGAGGCCGACGAATTCGCTCGCCGGAGTTCTTCAGATCCACGGCGATTTCATTGATTCCGGCGAGGTGAGGCGACCCCCGAGGCCGAGAACCCTCTCCTCTTTCACCCCACCCCCGTGCGCATCCACTGACCCCGTCTTACCTCTTTTAACACAGCGGAGACGTGGAGTTCGTGCTCACCGAGCTCGCCGGTGACCCGAGCCTCTCCGGCGGAACGTCCACGCCACTCTCGGACACCCGCCACAACGTCGACGCCACCATCATCTCCGTCGCGACGCGCCGCATACGGGGAGCCCCTCTACACGTCCGGAGAACCACGGGAACGTCGTCTCCGACCTCCATCCGACGTCGGCGCCGCCGTCTCCCTCAACTCCGGCGAACCACCTCCAGACCATCTCGCTGTAAGCCCTTAGATCTTGATCCAGTGGTGTAGAATAGATGACATGTTTGAATCGATATCAGCCAATAGCATCGCGCCGCGCGACTGTTGTGTCAGCTATTTTCCATTTTCGTTTTTCTGACTAGACATAACTTCCAAAATTCATATTAAATCAACCGTAACTCCGTTTTTGATGTTTTTGTAGTCTATGGAATCGTATGAACGTGTAGAAAATAGTGGTATAATAAAAACTTGTATTTTAGTTGTGCACTAACTTGGTATTTACACAAACATGTAAAACATTATTTTAATTATAGTTTTAATTCTGTAGGTCAAAATTTGTAAATAAAATATTTTTGAAAAGCCCATGACCTATAGATTGTGCTAGTTCTGTTATTTTCAAAGCTTGAGAAATTTAGATTTATTCAAATTCAAAATATGATATTTGAGTAAATTTGACATAACTTTTGATATAAACATTGTTTTTGAGTAAATCAAATTGCTATAAATTTATTTAAATCCCCTCTGTCTATTAATACTAATTATAAAATTTTCTTATAAAAAAATTTAAATCACATAAAACTTTAATCTTATATTTATTCCTTTATTATATTTTGTGAAAATAGAAATTAATTAAATTGTGTTAGCATTGTTGTTCATGTGATAAAAATTTGCATTTCATGCATATCATATTTTATTTTGTAGTTATATTTCCCATAAGAAAACTCCTTCCCCATTTTCTCTAAGTTAGAAATATTTTCAACTTAGCATTTTCGTAAAGTGATACACTTAGACACTTAGGATTTTCAACATGGAGCTAGAAGACCAATGAAGGACTTAGCCAAAACAAGTCTCCAGAAGAATCTCCAAGAAGTAGAAGCACTTAGAAGAAAAATCAAGAGGAAATTCATGAAGACCAACCAGAAATATTTTCTAAGTCTTGCTCCCTCTCTTTTTCATTTCTCCTTTCTTCTCTTAGACCTCTTGAAGACATAGTTAAATCCAAGACCAGCCTAGGTGATACAAAAATCATAAAGTCGGAAGATTATTCAAGTCTACCAAGATTCAATCAAGACATCACCAAGGAGAATATTACAAGTCTGGAGATGAAGCCTGGAAGACCAACTATCTCTTTCTTCTACCTTTTCCCTGTTTCCTAATCTTGTCTTTCACTTAAGACTTAAGAGATTTTCATGGCATGACATGCATCTCTAGTCCTTAGAAATAAATTGCATATCATGCATGACATGTTTTCCTTAGAAGTTTTATGAAACTTGTTTGTTCACTAGATATGAGCATGTATGTTTGATGATTGTTGTTTGTTGATTGTTGTATTGTTGTTTGCTTATATTGTTTAGACTGAACGGAGAGTTCCGAGTATCTTTGAAAAGAGTTTGTGAACAACGACAACATTCAAAGGCAAGTGGCACACCTCATAAACTTCCTATTATTTTCTATATGGATTACTTAGTGTATTTTTATGTAAGCATGTGTAGGATAGTATTGGTATCCAAAACCTGTGTAGAAACACTTACTCGTGTGTCTAGTTTCCTATATAATACTTCGTAGATATATTGATGCTATGCAATTGATGAAAAGTTTTACAAAATCTTTAGTGACTACTCAGGACTGTGCTCATGGTTGTCGTCGCCTAGGATGAATTTCTATTCTACTTAGGGCCGTGAGCATGGTGGTTTTCACCTGAGAGTACACATCACTAAATTAATGAATCACCTGGGTGGATTGGTTGAATGGTTTATGTTGAGTGGCTACTCAGGGTTGTGCTTGTGGTTGTCTTCGCCTAAGATAGTTTCTACTATACTTGGGGCCCTGAGCATGGTGGTTTTCACCTGAGAGTGCACTTGTGGATGGCCACCCAGGGAACAGAGGAATCTGAAGAACTCCGAGTGACGATTGCTTCCAGTGCAGCTATTGCCATATGGGCTCTGGCTTGATCAATTATGTCGTGGACTCTCTCCGACTTGACAAGCAGATGTAGGGGTTGTTAGGTGGAACGGGTCAAGGCAGGTGGGAGCAAATGCTTCTGAAAGATCTCGTCTCATTCTTCTCCTTTCCTTATCACAAATGGTGTGTAAAGGATAATTTGGGTTGAATGGGTAATGGTGAACGTGCACAACCTCTGCAGAGTGTAAAACTAAGTACTTAGTCGTCTCTCCGGTACGGACAATTTGAGCAGCTGATCACGGACGTCAACGGAGGATTCCACCATTCCAACTTCAGAAATAAAACTTGATGGGTGAACAAGGGAAGATGAGATTAAGATTTTCATGCCATACTTGTCTTGATTTGAAGAAAGTGTTTTCCAAAGAGATAGGAAAAATTGGCTTTATGCAAAATAGCCTTGAACTCCACCAGCCAAATATGCATATAGGTTATAGAGTTATTCCATTAAGTGTCCACCATAGTGTCACTTGTCAGACTCCATTTTTTATGGAATCTGACCCACGTTGCTGCAATATCTTTCTTATTGCAGATTGACCAGATGACGAGTGAGGTTTCGTTTAAAGGTTTCGAGTCTACAACCAACATGTTTTCGCCTGTGGCAACATGAAAGTGATGGAGACTCACTGCTATTGTATTTCCGCTGCTTACTCTTTAAAAGCTAGCTTCACGCTATGCAACTTGTACTGAATATTTTGTAAGTCTGGATCATCGATGTAATAAAATTGATACTTTGTTGTGATATTACATCGTAAATTGTGTGTGCAAACGAATCGATCCAGGGATTTGCACTATACACAGGTATCTGCCTTATTCTAAGTGCAGGTACGCTACAGATGGTATCAGAGCACTGTGCTGCCTGTAGGTTCGAAAACCTAGGTTTGGATAGAAATAGGATTTGACCATAGGATTGAAAATCTATTTTATTCACTTTTCTAAAAACAAAACTTTTCATTTTATCTTCCTCATACTCTCATCTACTATCAACCTTCTGAAAACATCTTATCTTTTTCTAGATGACCATGTTCTTATAGTCTAAGTCTGATTCTGCTGCTTCATATGGAAAAGCTACGATGTAACATGAAGTTCTACATACATGGAAGACCACTGAAGAACCAGGATTCGACCAACACTTCAAAGATATCCAAGAAAGTTGAACAAGAACTTGAAGCACTCAAGAAAAGGATAGATTAGATCATCTACCCATTAGAATAACAAGATCCGATGATGTATTGACCTATCAAATTGTGGTATGGAAGTACTATCAATTTTGTCTTTCCATGACATTGGTGTGTTTCGTTCGATAAACGATTAGTTCGGTTTTTCAAAAGAAGTTTTGAAAATTTTCACGTATGTGTTTGCTTGTGTTTGAACCTTGTTGCTTGATGTTTGTTAGACGTTGATTGATTATGTTATAGATTGGTTGCCTTGTTTTGTTTTATTAGGATTCCTCCATAAGTACAAATAAATCAACCCATTGCTTTCTAAACCAAATAGATGTCTCACCCCAATACCAACACCAATGATTTGCATACAACTATGCGACTACTATTAGAGAACCAGAGTCAACTCTGGAAGTTGATGAATGACCAACTGCCTAAGATTGATCAAAACCATAGTGATTTTGAAGAGAACCTTATGACCAAACTAAAGGCATGCAAAACTTGTGGAGAGATAGGACATACGTCCAAAGATTGTTCTGATGAGTGGCCCCATGGTCATATCAGACGCCCAGTTAAAGGATGCCGCACAAGACGGGTTACTTGCTTCATGTGTGAAGGAACAAACCATGTCCTATTTCAGTGTCAACTTTATCCCATGGTGCAACAAGCTAACCAGCAAACCAAGGAAGGAATGCAACAGTCTCTCATGAAGACCCTGGAGGAACAAGGACAAAAGGTTAAATCCAAGAAAGATCTTAGCCACATAAGTTGTTACAAGTGCAAAGAAAAGGGACACTATGTCAGTGGCTGCCCTGAGTGGAAGAAGGATAAATCTCTCCAAGGACCGAGTGGAAAATGTGAGTGCTAAAACTTTCCGTATAACACCACATGCCATTGTATTTTGAATACTTGTACACTCTACATCAGAGAAATAAACAAGATTAAACCAAGTTTCTAGACTGACCACAATTATTCCTTTTAAGGTTGGTAGCCACCCAGATAATTCTAACCCAGCTGCCTTAAACCCAGAGATTCCAAACCATCTTTCTTTCGAGCCTCCCCAATCAGAAAATTCATCCCCTGCTAGTTTCCAGTTTCCATGTCAGAAATTTCATTTCTCAAAACCTCTCGAGTTATCAGAATCATTCCAAGCACTTGCTTTGTCTTTCTAGCTTCTCCGAATCTCGGGGACGAGATTCCTTTTAAGGGTGGTAGTCTGTAACATCCCAACATTTTGGAATGTTCAAAAATCACTAAAATTTAAAACTTTTGTTTTTATTTAAAAAGAATATTAAAATGCATAAGAAAACTAACTATAAAAGACTTCAACCAATTTGAAAAAGTCTATTATTTCAAAATTTCCATTCTGTTATTATTTTCAAAAGTTATTTCCAATTAAACATTAAATTATCCATTGTATTTCAAAAACCTTAATATGTAATTTGACAAATGTTTTATAAAGTACAAACCATTTTATTTTAAGTAAATAGTTTACCCATAAGTAATTGATTTCAACCACGTAGCCTTAGCTATAAATAAATTAAAATAATAATTACAAATGTTATTTTAAACTATTGAAAACATTATCTATTTGCCAAAAGATTATTATTCATTTACCTGAGTTCAAAACATAATCTGGATATTACAAGTCTATAGTTTATAACTTAAAACCTCATAGATTTTATAATTACTTAACAACTCAAATAAACATTTCATTAGCTTAAATGATTTTCATTTATTTTCAAAACATAAAATGACTTTCATGAATATATTTTCTATATAAGAAATGAAGTAAAACTAAAATCTTTTCCAAAGTTGTTATCAAATTTCAATTGAGTTATCTTAATATAAAACTTAATGGTGCACAAAATATTTTGAATTAAAAAAATGAAATACATTATATTTCCCTTTTCATTTCAAATAAATGTGTGATGTTATTTAATATTGTACTAATGCCAAAAATGATTTAATGTTGGAAAATGAGTTTAAATAACTTAATTTCAAACTTATATAAGTGTTCTATTTTTATAAATTTTATTTAGCCAAAAACGAAATTATTTAAGCCATGTTTTTAAATTTGACATTAAGTGGCAAATGTGTAATTAATCAGTAATTCAAAATTTGATTTTTGTAAAGTGTTCAAAACATGCCCACAACTGGTTTAACACAAAGATATTATTTTTACAAATTTTTAAAAATTTATTTGACTTGATTTGGAGTATTAAATCAAAAGTTATGAAAGAAATAAGAAAGATCAGAAAAAGAAAAAGGAAAAAATGCTAACGTCATGATAACGTCAGCGTCGTCTTCAAGCTCCAGCACGCACGCACGTGAAAACTGCTCACCATGCCTCCTTTCCAAATTGATTCCCGTTGATTTAGAGCCCCAAATGACGCACCGTTTGTTTCTAATTAAAACCCTTGATCTTCTCTTTCATTCCCTCATAGAAACCATCTCTTAAATGCACTAAATTGCTCTAATTTCGTCCGCCATTAAACATGAGCTTTTTTGGTAGAATTTAATGTCCGATTGATTGCGGGCAAATTACTGCACCATCAAGCACCGTCGGATTCTATAAATATCCCTCGACCTCCTCCTCCATTCCCCCCCCCCCCCCAAAAGCCCTCTCCAATACGCCCCCAGGCCGACGAATTTGCTCGCCAGAGTTCTTCACATCCACGGCCGATTTCATTGATTCCGGCGAGCTGAGGCGACCCCCCGAGGTCGAGAACTCTCTCCTCTTTCTCCCCACCCCCCCGTGCGCATCCACTGACCCCGTCTTACCTCTTTTAACACGACGTGGAGTTCGTGCTCACCGAGCTCGCCGGTGACCCGAGCTTCTCCGGCGGAACGTCCACGCCACTCTCGGACACCCGCCACAACGTCAACGCCACCATCCTCCCCGTTGCGACGCGCCGCATACGGGGAGCCCCTCTACACGTCCGGAGAACCACGGGAACGTCGTCTCCGACCTCCATCCTACGCCGGCGCCGCCGTCTCCCTCAACTCCGGCGAAACGCGCTGCCACCTCCAGACCATCTCGTTGTAAGCTCTTAGATCTTAATCCAGCGGTGTAGATTAGATGACATGTTTGAATCGGTATCAGCCAATAGCAATGCGCCGCGCGACTGTTGTGTCAGCTATTTTCCATTTTTGTTTTTCTGACTAGACATAACTTCCAAAATTCATTTTTTTTAGGCGCAAAACAGTAGGGAAAAATCCCTACTGTTTAATTTTCTATTTTCTCATTGACAGCTGTACAAATTACAAGGAAAAGTTCATAAAGTGTCTACCCATTGAGTCATCCCTTCCTTTAAGGAAGGTTTGGCTTTATGCAAAATCAAACTAAAAGAACATAAAAAGTCCTGGAAACAAGCCTCAAGACAAATAGGCTGAGAGTCAAAAATACATTTGTTTCTATGGGTCCAAATACTCCAGCAACCAATAATGAGGATTTCCTTATAGCATATGAGCTTATAAGTTTTCTTGGCTTGAGTCAACATGGAGAAGAGGTCCAGATCCGTATCCCATTCAAGATAAAGTTTCCACCAAAAATTCCTGCTGAAGTCACATTCAAAAAATAAATGGATAAACTCTTCAGACATTCCCTGTGAGCATAGAACACAGTTATAGTCCTCAATCCGAAACTGCTTTCTGGCTAGGAGGTCTCTTGTGTTCAATCTGTCTTGCAAAAGTAACCAAAAAAATATCTTATGCTTTGGGAGAACACAAGATTTCTAGATCCACTGGAAAGGGGATGGTGCAGGATTATTTGCCATTAAGGTCTCATAAACCCTCTTACTCGAGTAACTTTTATTGCTGGAAGACATAACCCACTTATCAGCAGTAGTAATATCCATGTGTCCTGTCAGCAAATTGTTGAACTGGGCAAATTGATGAACAGCAGGTACTGAAAGTGGGGTATGAAACAAATCCAATGACTCTTCGTCAGAAAAAACAGCAAGTGCCTGTTTAATGGAAATGGATTGAGACTTCGCAAAGGAGCAAAGGTGAGGCAGTTTGTGCCTAAGAAGCTCGTCAGACCACTTATCCATCCAAAGTCTTACAGTTCCACCATCACCTGGAACACATGCAGCCAACTCCAGGAAGGTATCAAATAACTTAAGACAATCCTTCCACCAAAAAGAACCAACAGGTCCAGTGTTTTGTGGTATTCTATCATTCTCATAATGTGCTTTCCATATAAGCTTAACCCATGGCAATTCCTCCTTATTCATGAACTTAAAAATGTACTTCATGAGTAATGCAATATTTTGGTTTCTGAGGTTTAGGATGCCCAGTCCACCCAATCTTTTTGGCTTGCATACATTATCCCATTTGACCAAGCATTTACCTTTTTTATGAATATCTTTGCCCCTCCAAAAGAAACCCCTGGTAGATCCCTCAATATAGTACAGAAAACCCAAAGGCAGTTTCAATGTGCACATGGCAAAATTGGGAATAGCAGAAATGATGGATTTGATCACCACTAGTCGACCATCATAGGATAGTGTATCAGCAATGCCAACCAGCCTTCTGTCAATCCTATGAATAATTCCAATAAGGTCTTCCATCTTTGGTCTAGTAGTCCCCAGAGGCAAACCAAGGTAAGTGAAAGGTAAGACTTCAATTTTACATCCCAGGATCAGAGCCAGCTCAACACTTTTATCATGGTCAACATTGATGGGTACCATAGAGGATTTATTGTAATTGATCTTTAATCCAGTAGATAAAGAAAATTTATCCAGGATAACTTTCAACCTTCTCAGTTGTTCAACACATGCTGGCATAATAAGCAAGGTATCATCTGCATATTGGATTATGGGATAATCTAACCCAAAGGAACAAGACAGGGGCAAATCAATCTCTCCAGATTGCCAAGCAGCGTTAATGACAAATTGAAGGAGCTCAGCAGCAGTCACAAACAGCAAAGGAGACAAAGGATCACCTTGCCTAACTCCTCTTTTACACCAGATTTTTTTCCCAGGTATACCATTTAAGAGTACAGAGGTGGAAGCAGAATGCAGGATTTTAGATATCCATCTCAGCCAGAGGTCTCCAAACCCTAAATGTTTAAGCATGAGCAGAATTGCAGAATATTCAACCTTGTCAAAAGCTTTTTCAAAATCCAACTTCAAGATAATGATCTCTCTCTTAGACTTGTGACAGAGGTGAATGTATTCAAATGCCCAAGCAAGACAGTCCTGAATGGTTCTATTCTTGATGAATCCATACTGATTCTTGTGCAATGCTTGGATAATCACCCTCTGCATCCTATTGGCTAACAACTTAGTCAATAACTTCAAAGTGATACTGACCAGAGAGATAGGTCTATAATCATTAACATATTCTGGATCAGTTTTCTTAGGAATGAGAGTTATGAAGGCTGAATTGATACTGGAAATATCCAAATCACCTGCAAAGAAGCTGAAACACAACTGATAGAATTGCTCCTTAACTTGATCCCAACATTTTTTTAGGAAAGCTCCATTAAACCCATCAGGACCTGGTGATTTATCTGTTGGCATACACTTTACAATGTCATCAATTTCTTCCTTTGTGAAGGGTACTTCAAGGCTAGCAAAGTCAATATTGTTGTTGGGAACAACAAGGTTATCAAGATCAAAAAGCATAATAGGGTTATCAGAACAACCAATCCTCTGTTTGAAAGACTGCCAAATAATTGCTGCTTTATCTTCAAGATCACAAACCAAACGACCATCCTCTGTGCTCAAAATGGCAATATAATTACATCTGAAGCTTTTGGTAGCATAGGTATGGAAAAACCTTGTGTTTTCCCCTCCCAACTTAGCCCATCTAATTTTTGCCCTACTGCGCCAATAAATCCTCTTGGCCTCCAGAAGATTGGCCAAATGAGTTTTAAGTACTCTTCTAAAATTGGATTCAATAATAGAAAGTAATCTTTGGTCCTCAAGACCATCCAATAAAGCTAACACATAGTTGCATGACTGAATAGTCTTACATAACTGAGATAAATTCTTACTCCATCGCTTCAATCCATATCTCAAAGATTTCAATCTTGCTGTAATATCCTGTGCCACATTTTTAAAAGACCCCCGATGCTGCCAATTGTGAGATATAATCTGTGCAAAACCCTTCATCCCTAACCAGAACTCTTCAAACCGAAAAATCTGTGCTTTTGGAACATGAATACCAATCTGGACCTTTAGAGGAACATGATCTGATGATAATTTGGCTAGTGGGCTAGCAAGTGTATTAGGGAATAAAGCAGTCCAGCTAGCAGAGGTAAACACTCAATCCAACTTTTCAAGTAAGGGATCAACTTGCATATTACTCCAGGTAAAAGATCTACCCTTTAGAGGAATATCAATAAGATCATGATGGCTAATAAATCTGTTAAAAGCAAGCATATTATTGATGTCTCCTCCAGGTCGGTTCCTGTTATCTGGGCCCCTAATCAGATTAAAGTCACCAAGAACCATCCACAAATGCATTGGATGTGTGTCAATATTCATGAGCCAATTAAGAAATAGGGATCTCTCAGCAGGAATTGTCGGACCATAGACATTTGTGAGGTACCAAACATGGCCAGTTATCTTACAGATCAGTTGAACAGTCACATGGAATTTAGAAAAGGAAATCTCAGTACCATCAAAAAGGTTCCCATTCCATAAAGTTATTAGACCTCCTGAGCTTCCCACAGAAGGAGAAAACACAAATTTATTGAAACGTCTTGGGCAAAAGTTCCTGACATATTGGAGATCAAAGTGATCTTTTTTAGTTTCCTGGAAACAAATGATATTGCAGTTTGACTCATTAATGTTCTGCCTAATGTCATCCCATCTGGTTTGTGAGTTAATCCCTCTCAGATTCCAATCTAAAATATTCCATTGTCTACTCATTGGAAACCAAAAAAAGGTTGTTTAACGCTGAGCAATATTAAAAAGCCCAGGGACAAGCAGAAATAGTTGGAAGAAACCATCCTCCAAGGACACAAATTTAGCCAGCAGATAACTTCCAGATACAGCCCAAATTGGATGAATAAAACCTCCAGATGGAGAACAGACTGTAAACAAATCTCAGAATAAGCAAACACAGACATCTGAGAGTAGTTACCAATACCAGTTATCACACAAAAGGCACTTTGACCGCAAAAGAGCATACAGCCAAGTTCACAAGTGGCCAGATACAGACCATACTGACAGGATAGCAGTTTAAACTGATAGAATAGCATATTACAAGCCAAAATATAAAAAAAGAAGCCAAAGAGGATGAAGTACAAGATCCTGCTGTCCCCCTCTTCACATAGCTTATTCAATACTGTCATTGGTACTGTCGTAGTTCAAGCTGTCCTCTGATACATCCTCAGGCTGCATCTGACAAGGTCCAGTAGCCAGAGCCTGGATAGTCTCAATAGGCAGAAAAGGTGGAGCAGGCGCATTGGCATCCCTTACAACAGCAGATAGAGCTCCTTTGTCCTGGTCTTCATCATCATCCTCCTGGCCCTCAATTCCAGATTCTGCAGGTATATCCTTGTAGCCTTCCTTGAGATTAGCAATTCTGTTGCTTCTCCTGACCTGTTCAACAGACATAATGGCTTTTCCTTTTCTCTTCCTTGTGGTAGCAAGAGAAACAGATGGAGCAGTGGATGTACCAAGTTGTTGATCAGCAACTGGAATGTTACTAACTGCAGCAAAAATATCAGCAGGGTGTTGAGCTGCAACATTCTCAACTGCAACAGAAGTCTCAGATGAGATGTTGCTTATGTTGCCTAAGGAGTGTACAGGTAAATTGCGATCTGGGGGGAACACCTCCACAAAAATAGGCTGCACAGGAGGAAGAGCATCTTGGACAGCTGGAGCAACAACTGGCTCAATAACAGGGGCTATCACATCATCAATCACAGGTTCTTGAACGGGAACAGGTACAACTGGTGCAGGTAAGACAATGTGAACATCAGGGACAGGACTCTGAGGTGGGGTGACTAATACAGGCTCCTCGTTAACTGGAGGGATGAAGGGGATCGTGGGCAGAAAACAATAATTTTCCTAGCAACGATATCCTTAAACTAGCCAAGATCTATTCTATGCAGATATAGTAGTACGAACGGAGATCGGAATACGTACCCTTGTAGACCGAAAGCGGGGATTACGTTCCCGCACAAACGTTGTCGATGCAGACCGACGAAGCCGACCTCAAGGTCGTGTAGAGGAAGCAGGCCTCCGAGTACCGCTAGCGCAGCACCTCGCAGGGAGTCGCACACGTACGGTGGAGACGACGCCTCCGAAGCTCCAGTCCAGGACGAGCAGCGGAAGACTTGGACCGGAACACCAGCAGCGCGGCAGCGGGCTATGGTGGAGGAGATCCCCGACTCCTCTTGCTCGGCGCGGCTCCGACTTGGGAACCACGAGATCGAGAGAGAAATCAGGAATTAATTGGTGAATTAAAAGGTTGGGGGTGCCCCTTCTTATATAGGCTCCCAAGGGGAGCCAACCTTGCCAGCCAGGCAATGTGGGACTAACCCCCCACAGCCTGGTTCGGCTTGGGAGGTGCGCCGGCCCCCTGGTGGGCCCCTTGCGGCCCACCTAGGCCGGCCCTCCTGGCCCCCACCGAATTCCCCTAGGGAATTTTCCCCTCTTGGGTCTTCTTTCGTCCGGAAGGCCCATTTAGGGAAATCTGCCTTAATAAATTCGAAAATAAATATATAAAATCATATTTGCATATGAATAACACTAATTAATATCAAACATAATATATATAATATTTCCTAGCTCCGAAAACTCTTTCGGCGCTGCCCGATCTTCATCAGACCTCTCTCGGGACGTTCCCGGTGATCTCCTTCCTTTCCGGTTGTCTTGTCGAAACCCCTTAAGTGTGTTACCCTAGCGGTTTGATATAATATCAGGTATGATCAAGACTCCTCAATGATCAATGACTAATCCGTAGGCCTGGACCCCATGAATTAATCCCTGAGATATAACGAATGACTTTCATCTATCAAACCTGAACGTGAAGTCTTAGACCTTTTGCCATAGCGATACTTAGCACGTCCGAGCGTCGCTCCATAGATATCTCCATACCTAATCCCGACCTCGTTACTGACGACGCTATCTTCTACTCGTTCATGATCTCATGTCTCCGTGACCTAGTCACATGCTTGCAAGCTCATTAGACATGATCTCACCGAGTGGGCCCGAGAGTATCTATCCATCTATGCGGACTGGCAAATCCCGCTCTTGACCCCTCGTCTCAATACTCCTTTCCAATACCCAAAAGTATCACGTTATTGTCATACTAAATAAGATACGACGTTTGGTGCAATCAAAGTATCTTCGGGGAATATCAATAAGAGTTGATCTCACGGTCAAAGGTGTAACGACTATGTTCTCCAAATCTGGGTATGTCCATCACACCACTCTCCAGCGATATGACTCTCATTGTCGACCGGCGCCATGCCCCATGACCGGGAAACCTCGATCATCAATCGCGCAACGAAACTAGTCTTAGTAGAGGCTACTAGGGACCTTGTTGTTTACGTATCACACCCGCATTAATGTTTCCGCTTAATACGGTTCTAGCATGACACAAAAACCTATTATGAACAAACGAGATATGATAAAGAATACACTTTATTAATTGCCTCTAGGGCATATCTCCTTCAGTCTCCCACTTGCACTACAGTACAATTTAATCTAGATTACAACTTGGTAAAAGCCTAACACCCATAGCTAACTGGTGATGTTCATGCTTATCAAGCGGAAGAGGCTTTGTCAGCGGATCTGCCACATTCAGATCCGTATGCGCTTTGCAAATCTTCACATCGCCTTCTTGTACGTACTGACGTATCACGTGGAAGCGCCGGAGAATGTGTTTGGCGGTGGAGTGAGACCTTGGCTCCTTGGCGTTCGCAATGGCACCCGTATTGTCGCAGAAGAGGACCACGGGGTCTTGCACGCTCGGGAACACTCCAAGTTCGATGACGAACTTCCTCAGCCACACAGCTTCATTCGCGGCCTCGCAGGCAGCAATGTACTCCGACTCCATTGTAGATTGTGCGACTATGGGTTGCTTCCCACTTCTCCAGCACACGGCGCCTCCATTCACCTTGAACACGTAACCTGTCTGTGACTTACAGTCATCGGGGTCTGAGCAGAAACTTGCATCTACGTAACCCGTTACGCCAAGTTCCTCATCGCAGCCACCATACACAAGGAACATTTCCTTTGTCTTATTGAGATACTTAAGAATGCTCTTAACAGCCACCCAATGCGGCATTCCAGGATTACTCTGGAACCGGCTTGTCAAACTTAGAGCTAATGCCACATTTGGTCTAGTACTCAACATTGCATACATGATCGATCCTATGGCTGAAGCATAAGGATGTTTCGTCATTTCGGCCTTACCCAGTTCCGTTACCGGACACTGCGCCTTACGCAATATCTTATTCTTGATAACCGGCAGAGAACCCTTCTTTGCCTTCTCCATATGAAAACGCTTCAATATTTTATCAAGATAAGTACTCTGACTTAGTGCTAATAGGCGCCTTGATCTATCACGGTAGATTTTTATGCCTAAAACATACGCAGCTTCTCCTAAGTCCTTCATGGAAAACTTACTGTTTAAATATTCCTTCATGCTATTCCGAAGTTCCACATCATTCCCTATTAGCAATATGTCGTCAACATACAGTGCTAAGAACACAACCGAGCTCCCACTCATTTTCTTGTAAATACAGGTCTCTTCCACAATCTGGATAAATCCAAAACCTTTGATTACCTCATCAAAGCGAAGATTCCAGCTCCGAGATGCCTGCTTCAATCCATAGATGGATCGCTGAAGCTTGCACACCTTGTTACCACTTCCTGGATCGACAAAACCTTCCGGCTGTACCATGTACAACTCTTCCTCAATGTTTCCATTCAGGAAGGCCGTTTTGACGTCCATCTGCCAGATTTCATAATCATAGTAGGCAGCTACTGCTAACAAAATCCGAATAGACTTAAGCATCGCTACCGGTGAAAAAGTTTCATCGTAGTCAATTCCATGAACTTGTCGGAAACCCTTTGCGACAAGCCGAGCTTTATAGACGGTCACATTACCATCAGCATCAGTCTTCTTCTTAAAGATCCACTTATTCTCGACGGCCTTGCGCCCTTCGGGAATATCTACCAAAGTCCACACTTGGTTATCGTACATGGATCCTATTTCGGATTTCATGGCTTCAAGCCATTTCTCGGACTCTAGACTCTCCATCGCCTCCTTGTAGTTCGTAGGTTCGTCCTTCTCGACTATCATGACGGTGCAAACCATGTTGCCATACCATTCTGGTGCGATCCGAGATCTACCAGACCTACGAGGTAGAACATCTTCCTCGACAGTTTCTCCCACTCCTTCCACGGAGGACGTTTCCGGAATTGCTTCCGTTGCGCCACTCGGAATCTCGAGTTCAGGATCAACGATTTCATCGAGGTCTACCTTCCTCCCACTTACTCCTTTCGCGAGAAACTCCTTCTCTAGAAAGGCACCGGTCTTCGCGACAAAAGTTTTGCCCTCAGCTTGGTTGTAGAAGGTGTACCCTACGGTTTCCCGCGGATATCCTACAAAGACGACTTTCTCCGATTTCGGTTCGAGTTTGTCGGGCTGTAGTTTCTTAACGTACGCCTCACAACCCCAAACCTTCAGAAACGATAACTTAGGCTTATGGCCATACCATAATTCATACGGCGTCGTTTCAACGGACTTGGACGGAGCCCTATTTAAAATGAATGCGGCTGTAACGCATAACCCCAGAAGGACACTGGCAGATCGGTAAGAGACATCATAGATCGGACACTATCCAGTAGAGTACGATTACGTCGCTCGGACACACCGTTACGCTGCGGAGTTCCGGCGGGCGTAAGTTGGGGCACTATGCCACAACTCTTCAGATGTGTGCCAAACTCAAAACTCAAGTACTCTCCACCGCGATCGGACCGGAGATGCTTGATTTACCTATTAAGCTGATTCTCAACTTCACTCTGGAATTCTTTGAACTTTTCAAACGTTTCAGACTTGAGTTTCATCAAATAGATATAACCGTATCTACTCAAGTCATCAGTGAAGGTGACGAAGTAACGATAACCATTGCGTGTCGAAACGCTCATTGGTCCACATACGTCTGTATGTATGATCCCCAACAAATCCGACGCCCGTTCAACGAAACCTTTGAACGGTGTCCTGGTCATTTTGCCCATGAGGCATGGTTCGCATGTATCGAGGGATCCGAAATCCAACGAGTCCAAGAGTCCATCGGAGTGGAGTCGCTTCATGCGCTTTATACCAATATGACCAAGACGGCAATGCCACAAAACATTGGCGGTATCGTCACTACACTTAATTCGTTTGGCCTCTATGTTATGGATGTGAGTACTACGATCGAGATTCAACAAGAATAAACCAGTACTCTCGGGAGCATCAACATAAAAGATATCATTCATATAAATAGCACAATTGCTTGACACTGATTTAAATGAATAACCGTCTTGCAACAGGCAAGACCCACTTATAATGTTTACACTCAAGGATGGCACAAAATAACATTTATTTAAAACCAAAACTAATCCCGATGGTAGATGCAGAGGGAGCGTGCCGACAGCCACCACGTCGACTCTCGATCCGTTGCCGACGCGCATCGTCACCTCATCCTTCGCCAGCCGCCTTCTATTCCGTAACTCCTCCTGAGAGTTACATATATGAGCAACAGAATCAGTATCAAATACCCACGTATTGCTCCGTGCGGATGTAAGGTACACATCTATAACATGTATATCAAATATACCTTGCTCTTTGTCGACCGTCTTGCCAGACTTCCTATCCTCCAGATACTTGGGGCAGTTGCGCTCAGGCGATCCGATGGTCACCACCATCTTCTGCAGCTTGATTTCTAATTCGGCCACTTCGAGCATCTTCAGGATTTCCGACAGGGGTTTTGACGTCCCTTTCATGCCGTAGTCCACTATGGCGTTCTTATAGCTAGGGGACAGAGAAATCAGCGCCCTATCAATAACCAGCTCCTCTGGGATCACACTTCCCAGATCACTCAGAAGCCGAGCGTAGCCAAACAACTTGGCCAAGTGCTCACTGAAATTGCCGTGCTCTTCCATCTGGGCTGAGAAGAGAAGCACAGTTGCCTCGTACGTCTCAGCCTTGACTTGTCGTGCAAAAACAATCATGAGTTCAGTGATTATATCATAAGCACCCTTGTTCATGAAACGGTTTTGCAGGTCAGCCTCCATGGCAAAGAGCATGCCACTCTGGACATAAGAAGAAATCTCCGCCTTTACCCTATGGACAATCCTATCGATTTCCGGGGCGGTGCTAGGAAGATCACCTAAGGGGGTATCAAGGATGTAGGCCACCTTGTGGGTTTCAAGGATGGACTTCAGATCGCGGAACCAGGACACGAAGTTAGACCCATCGGTCTTAAGCTTCTCTTTCTCAATGAACAGGTTCAGGTTAAAGGAGGGGTGAGACATCTACAATGGAATTTGCAACAACATAAGACTTTGTTCATAATAATTTTGAGTTATAGTATTTTAGAAAATAACTAACATAACTCCCACTCAAACGAACATCCCTCCTGGTCGTTTAAGCGATTACACGACCCCCATCCATTGCACCACCCCTCATCATCAAAGCCGGCGGCACAACTTCAAGAGTAGACAAAATCGTCCGTCACACCAATTTTGTGACTCGTGCTCGGCCTTTCGGCCTTCCTGTTCCGAGGCCATACCTCTGAGTATGCTAGGCTCGCCACCAAAGACCTCCACGCTGACGCTTGTGCAACATGGCTTACACCCACCGTATGCGAACGAAGATATGTCTGACACCCGATCATAACGGCCTGCCTCATAACGTAGAACTTTATTGGTGGTGCGCGTTGGAGGGAGAACACTAGTGGTATTTTGAAGGGATCATCTTATTCAGCTACCGCCGTGTAACACACAATCACACAAAATAAGATGCACACAAAACATCAAATGTAATGCAATGTGATATAGTCCATCGCGCCATGGTCTTCTTGGCGCCCGCAGTTTATAAACAATTTAATAAACCTACCTTGACCATATCACATAGCCCCTGCAAAATAAAGTTAGACGCTTCTACTTTATCTTTTGCATATTTTACGTGGCTTGGGGCTTTCGTAAATAGAACCGCTTCATACCAACGAATCTTATGACCACAACAACGATCCAATAATTGCATGTTTAAGCATCCCTTTCGGGCCCTCCATTGAAAATGCGAAGACCAACTAAAGAGAGAGAAACTGTCACCCGCCAGCCACAGATACGGTACAAGCCGTATGTCAGTAGTGGAACCAGTCTCGCGTAAGCGTACGCGTAAAGTCGGTCCGGGCCGCTTTATCAACTCAATGCCGCTGGAATACACAAGTGCACGCTAGAGGGTAGCAAATAACAGGAACGGTGCCCCCGTGCAGAGCACGGGTTCTAACAGCGTACAGCTATATCTTACGATAGATCGGCTCTGATACCACTGAAGGGGATCGTGGGCAAAAAACAATAATTTTCCTAGCAACGATATCCTTAAACTAGCCAAGATCTATTCTATGCAGATATAGTAGTACGAACGGAGATCGGAATACGTACCCTTGTAGACCGAAAGCGGGGATTACGTTCCCGCACAAACGTTGTCGATGCAGACCGACGAAGCCGACCTCAAGGTCGTGTAGAGGAAGCAGGCCTCCGAGTACCGCTAGCGCAGCACCTCGCAGGGAGTCGCACACGTACGGTGGAGACGACGCCTCCGAAGCTCCAGTCCAGGACGAGCAGCGGAAGACTTGGACCGGAACACCAGCAGCGCGGCAGCGGGCTATGGTGGAGGAGATCCCCGACTCCTCTTGCTCGGCACGGCTCCGACTTGGGAACCACGAGATCGAGAGAGAAATCAGGAATTAATTGGTGAATTAAAAGGCTGGGGGTGTCCCTTCTTATATAGGCTCCCAAGGGGAGCCAACCTTGCCAGCCAGGCAATGTGGGACTAACCCCCCACAGCCTGGTTCGGCTTGGGAGGTGCGCCGGCCCCCTGGTGGGCCCCTTGTGGCCCACCTAGGCCGGCCCTCCTGGCCCCCACCGAATTCCCCTAGGGAATTTTCCCCTCTTGGGCCTTCTTTCGTCCGGAAGGCCCATTTAGGGAAATATGCCTTAATAAATTCGAAAAAAAATATATAAAATCATATTTGCATATTAATAACACTAATTAATATCAAACATGATATATATAATATTTCCTAGCTCCGAAAACTCTTTCGGCGCTGCCCGATCTCCATCGGACCTCTCTCGGGACGTTCCCGGTGATCTCCTTCCTTTCCGGTTGTCTTGTCGAAACCCCTTAAGTGTGTTACCCTAGCGGTTCGATATAATATCAGGTATGATCAAGACTCCTCAATGATCAACGACTAATCCATAGGCCTGGACCCCATGAATTAATCCCTGAGATATAACGAATGACTTTCATCTATCAAACCTGAACGTGAAGTCTTAGACCTTTTGCCATAGCGATACTTAGCACGTCCGAGCGTCGCTCCATAGATATCTCCATACCTAATCCCGACCTCGTTACTGACGACGCTATATTCTACTCGTTCATGATCTCATGTCTCCGTGACCTAGTCACATGCTTGCAAGCTCATTAGACATGATCTCACCGAGTGGGCCCGAGAGTATCTATCCTGCTATGCGGACTGGCAAATCCCGCTCTTGACCCCTCGTCTCAATACTCCTTTCCAATACCCAAAAGTATCACCGTTATTGTCATACTAAATAAGATACGACGTTTGGTGCAATCAAAGTATCTTCGGGGAATATCAATAAGAGTTGATCTCACGGTCAAAGGTGTAACGACTATGTTCTCCAAATCTGGGTATGTCCATCACACCACTCTCCAGCGATATGACTCTCATTGCCGACCGGCGCCATGCCCCATGATCGGGAAACCTCGATCATCAATCGTGCAACGAAACTAGTCTTAGTAGAGGCTACTAGGGACCTTGTTGTTTACGTATCACACCCGCATTAATGTTTCCGCTTAATAGGGTTCTAGCATGACACAAAAACCTATTATGAACAAACGAGATATGATAAAGAATGCACTTTATTAATTGCCTCTAGGGCATATCTCCTTCAAGGGACAGGTGGCACAACCTGAGCTTCTTCCTCATGATGCCACATAGCAAATCCATCAATCACAATAGGAACTGGGTGTGGGTTTTCACCCTCAGGTGGTAGAGGATCTTCATCACCAGCCCCTGCTCCCAGCATACGTCTATTGAGAATGATGCAAGGACAGGACCAAGAGCCACCATTGCCTTCCTCACTGAAATTCTGCACAACAACAATATTGCCAGGAATCCTATCAATGTCAAAAGTCCTTATCTTCACAAGAATCCGAGCCTTGTTGGTATCATCTCTATTCCAAATCAAGAAACGACCATAGGGAGCAAAGGTGGAAATTATAGTGTTAAGAGACTAGCACTCTGGAGGAAAATTCAGAAGCATAAGCCAGACATCATGAGAAAAATAGCAGCTCTGAAGTTCCTTCCTTTGTCATGTTCGATGACACGCATCACAGAGTCACCAATGAAATAGGGGCTGTTTCTAATAGCACTGTCACGGTCAATAACCCCATCAAATCTAACCATGGCGGCACCCATCGCACAGCGACTAACTTGTCTAACATCATATCCTCTCTGCACCATCTGAGCAGTGATCAGAGCAGAGGTACCTTCAAATTGCTCCCAGGTTGGCTCTGGTTCGAGGAGGATGATCGCCCAATCGTCGCATATCTCAGGAGTGGAACCGCCGATGACCACATAGCCCCGTTGTGGTCGGAGAGGGCTAAAAGGTTCATAACCTGCTCCAGGAGGCAGGTGGGGCACAGGGTCGACGGGGTAGTTCGCCATCGCTTCAATGTAAGTCGGAGTCGACGGCGGTAGGCAGGCGGAGTCGCCGGTGCAGGGGAAGCAGGGGAAAACAGGGGAGGGTGCTGAAACAGTACTGTCGATTGGTATTTCTTTATTCAGCAAAGAGACTTCCTTAGTAGCAACTCTACGAAAGATCCTCTTATGGTTATAACGATCAAAGCAGTTGCGGGCAATGTGACCGTATCTTGAACAAATTCTGCAGCGAATCTGATTAGAGCAGTTAATCCTAATATGATACGGACTGAAACATCTGGAGCAGCATATGAACTCCTCTGTAGTAAAGGCCAGATTTGCATCTTCAGATACCAGCGGTAGTTTGGCCTCTGAGTGGGCCACAGCAGAACTATTAACATTTTTCTGAATGGGCCTCCATTGCAATTTGAGATACGAGCGAGAGGCCAAAAAGGAAAGATCCCGCTTTTTCGCCGATGATATCGTGATCGGATGAACACTATGATTCTCCACAGTATCAGTAATGTCGAGATCCGAAGAAGGACGAACACCTAGAGGAATCGTGTTGGCTCCCGT
The DNA here is from genome assembly GCA_026929855.1 of Poa annua. NCBI lineage: Eukaryota > Viridiplantae > Streptophyta > Magnoliopsida > Poales > Poaceae > Poa > Poa annua. The sequence continues at coordinate 114,328,251 of CM049428.1, read as the reverse complement.
GAGAACATAAGCGCTAGGCACATTGGTGTCAAGATGCAACCGAAGACGTTGAAAAATATGTGAAACAGCAGGTTGCCTAGGGTTTGCATGGGGACGTGATCGACGTGCACCCACCTGAGACCATTCTGCATCCATTTGATGATTCCAGATCTTTTCTTCTCTCATCCAGTTAGGTCCTCCATGACCCCAGAGATGAAAATAGCATTTGAACAATTTGCAGTCAATAGATCTCAAATTACAGATAATGAATCCCACCTGTTTAGAACTGACAGCAAATTTGAAAACTCTATCGGCAAGAACTGACGTACCAATCTCATCATAGGCCACTCCCAAAACCGCCGAGAGGGCCAGACTAACATTCAGAACATCCAAACGGAAGGCAGCACGACCAAAGGAGACCACAAGATAGAAACGACTAGAGGAGGAGACAGGGCTAACTGAGGAGGCTAAGAGATGTCGAACCTTAGATCTGAACTGGTGACCAATGGAGAAGTCCAGGAGATGAGCAATGGAGGAGGGATCATTGAAAGGATCCATCCTCACTCTTCCAGCCGCCATGGAGAGATCTAGATGGGGTAGGCACCGAGATCGCCATGGGAGTCGCCATGGGAGCCGCCAGAGCTCGGGGGGGAGGAAGCCATTTTTAGTTCCTGTGTCCAAAATTCATATTAAATCAACTGTAACTCCGTTTTTGATGTTTTTGTAGTCTATGGAATCGTATGAACGTGTAGAAAATAGTGGTATAATAAAAACTTGTATTTTAGTCGTGCACTAACTTGATATTTACACAAACATGTAAAACATTATTTTAATTATAGTTTTAATTCTGTAAGGTCAAAATTTGTAAATAAAATATCTTTGAAAAGCCCATGACCTATAGATTGTGCTAGTTCTGTTGTTTTCCAACCTTGAGAAATTTAGATTTATTCAAATTCGAAATATGATGTTTGAGTAAATTTGACATAACTTTTGATATAAACATTGTTTTTGAGTAAATCAAATTACTATAAATTTAATTAAATCCCCTCTGTCTATTAATACTAATTATAAAATTTTCTTATAAAAAAAATTAAATCACAAAAAACTTTAATCTTATATTTATTCCTTTATTATATTTTGTGAAAATAGAAATTAATTAAATTGCGTTAGCATTGTTGCTCATGTGATTAAAATTTGCATTTCATGCATATCATATTTTATTTTGTAGTTATATTTCCCATAAAAAAACTCCTTCCCCATTTTCTCTAAGTTAGAAATATTTTCAACTTAGCATTTTCGTAAAGTGATTCACTTAGACACTTAGGATTTTCAACATGGAGCTAGAAGACCAATGAAGGACTTAGCCAAAACAAGACTCCAGAAGAATCTCCAAGAAGTAGAAGCACTTAGAAGAAAAATCAAGAGGAAGTTCATGAAGACCAACCAGAAATATTTTCTAAGTCTTGCTCCCTCTCTCTTTCATTTCTCCTTTCTTCTCTTAGACCTCTTGAAGACATATTTAAATCCAAGACCAGCCTAGGTGATACAAAAATCATCAAGTCTGAAGATTATTCAAGTCTACCAAGAATTCAATCAAGACATCACCAAGGAGAATATTACAAGTCTGGAGATGAAGCCTGGAAGACCAACTATATCTTTCTTCTACCTTTTCCCTGTTTCCTAATCTTGTCTTTCACTTAAGACTTAAGAGATTTTCATGGCATGACATGCATCTCTAGTCCTTAGAAATAAATTGCATATCATGCATGACATGTTTTGCTTAGAAGTTTTATGAAACTTGTTTGTTCACTAGATATGAGCATGTATGTTTGATAATTGTTGTTTGTTGATTGTTGTATTGTTGTTTGCTTATATTGTTTAGACTGAACGGAGAGCTCCGAGTATCGTTGAAAAGAGTTTGTGAACAACGACAACATTCAAAGGCAAGTGGCACACCTCATAAACTTCCTATTATTTTCTATATGGATTACTTAGTGTATTTTTATGTAAGCATGTGTAGGATAGTATTGCTATGCAAAACCTGTGTAGAAACACTTACTCATGTGTCTAGGTTCCTATATCATACTTAGTAGATATATTGATGCTATGCAATTGATGAAAAGTTTTACAAAATGTTAAGTGACTACTCAGGACTGTGCTCATGGCTGTCGTCGCCTAGGATGAATTTCTATTCTACTTAGGGCCGTGAGCATGGTGGTTTTCACCTGAGAGTACACATCACTAAGTTAATGAATCACCTGGGTGGATTGGTTGAATGGTTTATGTTGAGTGGCTACTCAGGGCTGTGCATGTGGTTGTCTTCTCCTAAGATAGTTTCTACTATACTTGGGGCCATGAGCATGGTAGTTTTCACCTGAGAGTGCACTTGTGGATGGCCACCCAGGGAACAGAGGAATCTGAAGAACTCCGAGTGACGATTGCTTCCAGTGCAGCCATTGCCATATTGGCTCTGGCTTGATCAATTATGTTGCGTGGACTCTCTCCGACTTGACAAGCAGATGTAGGGGGTGTTAGGTGGAACGGGTCAAGGCAGGTGGGAGGGAAAATGCTTCTGAAAGATCTCGTCTCATTCTTCTCCTTTCCTTATCACAAATGGTGTGTAAAGGATAATTTGGGTTGAATGGGTACAATGGTGAACGTGCACAACCTCTGTAGAGTGTAAAACTAAGTACTTAGCCGTGTCCCCGGTACGGACAATTTGAGCAGCTGATCACGGACGTCAATAGAGGATTCCACCATTCCAACTTCAGAAATAAAACTTGATGGGTGAACAAGGGAAGATGAGATTAAGGTTTTCATGCCATACTTGTCTTGATTTGAAGAAAGTGTTTTCCAAAGAGATAGGAAAATTTGGCTTTATGCAAAATAGCCTTGAACTCCACCAGCCAAATATGCATATAGTCTATAGAGTTATTCCATTAAATGTCCACCATAGTGTCACTTGCCAGACTCCATTTTTAATGTAATCTGACCCACGTTGCTGCAATATATTTCTTATTGCAGATTGACCATATGACGAGTGAGGTTTCGTTTAAAGGTTTCGAGTCTATAACCAACATGTTTTCGCCTGTGGCAACATGAAAGTGATGGAGACTCACTGCTATTGTATTTCCGCTGCTTACTCTTTAAAAGCTAGCTTCACGCTATGCAACTTGTACTGAATATTTTGAAAGTCTGGATCATCGATGTAATAAAATTGATATTTTTTTGTGATATTACATCGTAAACTGTGTGTGCAAACGAATCGATCCAGGGATTTGCACTATACACAGTTATCTGCCTTATTCTAAGTGTAGGTACGCTACAGATTTGTGCACAGATGGATGAATAATTATGCCACGAGTAATTAGATATTTTGGTGCTCTAATAGTAGCAAACTGAATCTTATTGACTGCCTGCTTATTTTAAATACAGTACCAGCTGATCTACTCATCTAGTAGTTGTGTGAATTACTGTTTTTAGTTGTCGGCTTGGCTCATAAGCTTATTTTAAATACAGTACCAGCTGATCTACTCATCTAGTTCCACTGATGCATGTATTTTTCTAATTTTTTCTCATGTGCTCATCTATTGAGCATGATTTATTTACTGTGGTGCCTCCCTCAGAGTTATACAGTGCTTAGATCCATGCTAAACATGATCTGGTGATACTAATAATGCTGAAATTATTTATGAGAGATGTTCCTGGACAGGATTTGGTTAATTAATTTGATAAGAACAGATTTCATGATTGATATCTTAGCCTAGCCGGTGATGCAAAGGCTCAGACATGTATTTTGATAAGAACAAATACTAATTAGTTCTTTACTTCTCTGTAATGAGCTATGCATAGAAATTCTATGCACCACTGAGAGATATACTTATTTTAACTCCAAAATGTGTATAGATGAATATATACAGTGAGTATACTTCACCTCTGGCAGGACCTGATGTATTAGCTGTGCCTTATTGCTTGCTGGAATTAATTTCCTAAACTTTCCAATGTGCTTTTTAGTGTATTTATGATGTACAAATACATGTGAAGCTTCCAGAGTAGTGTACACATGTACTGAACATCCTTTTTATGCTTTCTTGTATTGGAGTTGGTCCTTATTGGACTCATTTGAAATTTCCAGAAACCAAGGTGGATAGGTTGGTTTTGGTTTTAGGATGACTCATTGAATAACAAATTTTGTATGTCGAGGGCTAGGCGTTTGCAAGACATTCTCTACAGTTTTTTGCTAGAGCTGATATACAATTCATTATACAATTGTTTTGGTTGATATACAATTCATTATAAAACTTGCAGGAGGTCTTGCTGCTCGGGTGGACAGTCACGGCTTGCAGGAGTTCTTGCTTCTCGCTGCCAAGAAGAAACTTGTATGATGAAATTGCCATTTGTTATCACTCTTGGCTAGATTGCTTGCTACATTCCTGATGTTTCAGTCCATGTCCAGTGGCTATCTTTGTTTTGTAAATTGAGATGATTATAAATGTGTTAGATATGAAATTGTAATATATGATTCATATATTATGTTGTGTTATATATGCAAATTGAGATGATTTTGTGTTAGATATGCAAAGTTCTTAAATATGATCCATATATATAGTTTTGTGTTAGATATGCAAGATGAGCACACTCGGTTTTTCTTCGCTGCCACCTTGTTGTGCTATATGATCTATACTCGTTGCAATTATTGTACTTGTATATGTTTTTCAGATGAATAAATGTAAACTTGATTATAATGCCCGAGCTATGGATTGCAGATACATTTGAGCTATGGAGCACTTGCGAGACGAGCAGATAGAAGAAGCACAATTTCAACGAGACGAGGAGATGGAAGACCAAATGGAACAACTTATTTTTAACGATGCTTGAGCTGGAGGAGATGTAGATGATTATGATTTCGAACAATTTTTGAACGACTTTGGTGATGGAATGGAGTCACGATATGTGGTGATAACAAACTCCGACGAAGAGGTGTATATGTGTTTATAATAAATATGGCGATATGTTGTTGTTAGTTACATGCATTAATTGATTTATGTTGCATTTATTGACGCCTTATTTTTTTTTTAGCCATCCGGATCGAGCAAATCTGCCAAAAAGCAACCACCATGTGCCCCTCGAGGCAAGGCAAAAAGAATGACGAGCGAGGATCCAAAGTTACCGATTGAGAAAATTGCTGATACCGGCGAACCACTCGAACCAAAACAGAACCGCAGAAAATTTATAAGTCATGCTGGAGTTATTGGCATACGCGAATGGAATAAGCCGGCCGCCGCAGATGTGGAGGACCCATGTTATGTCCACAAAAAAAGAGCCAAATTTCAGTGGAGCACAAGGGAAGAAGTTAGAATCTGAATGGGTGGCGTTTAAGGCGTATAGGGAATCACCTATGGCTGTGGCCCGATCGGAGATAAATAAATTGAATGATGGGCTGAAGGTACACCACCATACATTGGGGACAGGTGGCTACAAGAGCGTCATTCCTAAGTGGTTAGCCTATGAAGAAAAACTGGTTTGACCGGGGGGTCCGTCCAAAGACACTTGACTGGCCAGAGAGGTCAAAATTCTGGTTGTTCGCGCATGGGGCAGGGTTGGACCCAGTAACCGGAGATATTGTTGGAAAAGGAAAATGGAAGGATCTTGTTGACATAATCAAAGAGAAGCTTGAAGATGCAATTAATGATGTCGCAATGGTGTGTTCAAACCCAATAGAGAGGATGACGAGCTGACACGGGCCCTGGGGAATCCTGATCAGGTTGGACGAGCTCGAGGCTATCCTGGCGGTGCAACGTTTAAGACTGCGTGGCCGGAATCCGCTCACACTTATAGAAGCCGTAGCAGAGGTAAGAAGAAGAAGGCCCACCGGATATCAGAATTGGAACGTGGCCTGAAGGAGACACGGGCGGAAATAAAAGCAATGAAGGAGCAAAGAACGGAACCTCAGGAGCGGGACCAATTAGATCATGAAGCAGATGCCGCCCCATCTCAGCGTAGAAGCAGCGTTGGTTCCACGCGTCAAGTCGATGGTCCCTACCCAGTGGATGTCATCACAGAGCCTACAGGTTGTGAGCTACATATAACAATGAGAAACATAACTTTGAAGGTGGCGGTGGGGGAAGCTTTACTAATTCAACCTAGAGAACTCTACCATTGTGGTCAAATTCCAGATGGCTACGCTCGTGTCGGGGTGGACGAAATTATGGTGGGATTTGAAACCTTGGAACTTGAGTTTCCTGGAGGTGACGAGGAGAAGACGTTGGCAGACGTCAAGCATGGCTTCGCCCTATGGCCCAAGAAATACATCGTCCTTTCAGAACAAGCAAAGTCCACTCCTCGTTCTAGGAGTCCAGCTCACCAGCAAAGTCCACTCTTCCTCGAGAGGGATCAAAGACGGAGTCCATCTCCACCTCATCAGCAAAGCCCACACCTCCCCGATATGGACCCCAGCCCGAGTCCATCTCCAGCTCAACAGCAAAGCCAACCGCCCCCCGAGAGGGTTCCTAGCGCGAGGCCATCGCAGTATGTGCCAGTCCGCCAGAATGTTAAGTCGCTCTCGAGTAGGCGCCAGTCTGGTTCTCCTGTTAGGAATAAACCTAGAAAGCAGAAAACACCGCCGCCTACTCCAAAGTTACCTTGGGAGAACCGTCGAGGAAAACAATATCGCCTGCAAAGAACATACGGATGCCTGGCTTGCTGGCGTGAAACAGAAAGCGTTAGCGAAACAATTGCCTCCTGCAAAATTTACTGCCGGAATTCCTCAGGAGAAAATTGACCGTTGCATCGATGCCCTATACAACCCCCCACCATCGCCGCCAACAGACTATGATCGCAACATTGGTAAGTCATATGACGAAGAGATGGATAATCGATCGAAAAAAGGGAAACAAGTTTCCCAACTCGGAGAGCAAGACGCACAGTCGCCCCCCCCCCCCCCCCCCCCCCCCCCCCCGCTCAAGGTGCTTGATGACAGAGTTTTCAAAAACATCAATGTGCGGGAGCTGGTATATTCGGGAGATGATATCCCCGTCGCGGATGTTGTTCGTACTTATACTTACCCACAAGAATGCGTCAATTTCAAGCCTGGTACAAGAATACCGTAAAGGAGACGAATAAAGACGCTCTCATGATGGCAGTTAAGGAAGAGCATTTTTTCCAAGAATACTCTATTGTCCTTTACTTCGCCGAAATCTTTCAATTATACAATCTTCGGGCCCTCGACAAAGCTATCATGAGTTCCTATTGTCTGTAAGTGATCTATTCCTGTAATTTAATATTTTAATTAGCTCTACTCGTTCATTGTCTGTGATAATCCTCTCTATAATATTTTGTGTGCTTTATTATGCAGAATGAAGATGCTCGAATGCAAGAAGCAGAAAATCAACCACATTGGGTTCATTGACCCCTCTATAATGCATGAAGATAACATAATTGATCCAAGACTTAACAAGGATACACCGGGGAATTTGCTAATGTTTTTCAAGCGACAAGCTTACAAAAAATATATATTATGGCCTTACAACTTCAAGTGAGTGTTACTGCTTATTACACATTCTATTTTTCCCATCCGATGTTAAGTTTAATTGATGAGTTATGCATGACTATTTATCAACGTGCGCAGCTACCACTACATTCTTATTGTTATTGACTTACGGAAAGGAGAAATTGTTGTCCTTGACTCGTTAAGAAGATGCCCTAAACAATACAAGACCTGTTTTGATTTGATGGCAAGGTACTTTCTTTTCTTATCGCCTCTTTCGTTCATTTCCTAATATCAAAGAATTTATGACTCATTCATTCATTTTCTTGTCATGCAGCATTTGGAAAATGTTCCTCGCGGAACATCCGAACAGTGGATGGCCAAAGAAACTGCTATGGCGTAGTAACGATGTAAGTAGTACTATAACTAGTCCCATGCACCATTATCATACTTTATTATTATTTGATTAAATTCTATTCTTCTATAGACTTGCCTTAAACAGCCAATAGGGACTGATCTATGTGGATTCTACGGTTGCGAGTACATGCACACTGTGGTCAACGAGAGTTTGAAGAGCAAAAGAAGTATTGAAGTACGTAAAGCTCTAGTCACAACATTATTTTTGTACCATCAAATCGTGATGAGTTTTATTCATTTCATATCTCATGTAATCATTGTGATATCATTTTTTTATAGTTGGCAAGAAAGCGCAACGAGTTACCAATAAGGACCCGCTTCAGGGTACTTGCAGAGGAGTTGACGGGATTTTACCTCGCCCATGTCATACCAGAAACCGGAGAGTACCACTATGTTACCCTGGTGGTGCGGACATGTAATAGTGATCTCCATGTAACAAATTACTTCTAAGTATCTGGAACTGGGAAACGTGATATTCATGTACCACACGTACTTAATTGTGTATGTGTTATCAACACATGATCTTCATGTAATTGTATATATGTATGATGCATTCATCTAGCTTTGTATAACAATTTATACGTGTTTTTCGCGCATCGAAGCCGTTGCATGCGAAACCCCTACCCCGACGCATTGACGTGGTACCATCCGAAACACCCTACCATCACGCATCGACGTGGTACCATCCGAAACCCCTACCCAGAAAACCGGTCGAAATAAAAAAAAAGCAAAACCCTGAATAAAAAAGAAACAAAACCCTGAAATGTAAAAAAAAACCTATCACGGTTCGTAACACGAACCGGTACTAAAGGTTTCGTCCCCGCGCGCCGTGTCGCGGCCACGTGCGTAGCGCTCATTGGGGGGAGGCTCCGGTCCCGGTTTGTGCTGAGTCGAGACCAAAGGGTGGGGGGGCTCTAGTCCCGCCTTGGTAGTCCGGTTGCTACACCGGGACTACATCACCTCTAGAACCGGGACTAGAGCCCCGATTTCAACTAGTGACGTGAGCATAGTCCTTCGCCCACGTGTGTGTGCATTGTGCAGGAAGCAATCGTTGGTGGTCTGCTGGCCTGGATGCGTGGTTTGTTGTCCTGGATGTGTGGCCAGCCGCATTCCAGTTCGGAGAGCCGAGGCCAGATTGGGAGGCCACGGTGCTGGAAGGCGGCGGCTAGGCCGCGAGACTGGCGGCGGACGGATCGTGAGGTTTGGAGCAAGAATAATTGCGGCTGTCCTAGGGTTTTCTCGCTACAAGTTGAAAATCTTCATGTTGCCTATCCTGCTTGATCTGGCGGATTGACGAGTTTTGGAAGGCTCCGCCGGCGATATTCACTGGGCGATTCGTGCCTGGAGATTGCTGGATCGGATGGGATTCGGTCGTGCGCAGCCATGTTTTACTCTGCCCGTTTAGGTTCAGAGGGAGCGCGTCGAAGTTCTGCTGGTTGTTAATATCATGGGACATGTTTCCATGGTGCTGGCGGAGAATGTCATGTAAGTCGAGATCTGAGGCTAGCAATGGTGGTTTGAATCTTTTGGCAATGAGTAATTGGCTTGGTGTTTCATGACTTGGAGCAGCGGCATGTAAGTGGGGGTGACAACATACGTGAAGTCCAAAGTCCTACCTTTCAGGGTGAAAATCCAAGGTCTGCCCTTAATTGGTTGTGCCTGACGGTGGTCTTTAAGACATTGTTTTGAGAGGAGACTATCTTTAGGGTGAAAACCCAATGTCTGACCTTAATTGGTTGTGCCTAGCACTGTTCTTTTTGAAGGTATTGCTTTTGAAGAATTGGATATCAGGTGTTGTTTTGGTGGTGGTTGTGCAACTGCTGTAATGACTGTAACTCTGTAGCGGGACTTTTCTTTTTATTTCTTCTTCTTACTGTTTTTCGGCTGTGTGCATCCGTGATAGCTTTGGTTATTGCGTTGTTGCAGAAGCCGGGTGTAATTTGTATCTCCGTGATATTAATAAACACTCTTTATCTAAAAAATGTCGGGCCTGCGGGACTGCTGTTTTAAAATTTTGAACTTCTCCAGAAAATTATAAAATGGCATCGAATAGAATAAGTTCAGATCCATTCTCTTCGACGCCGACTTTAAAAGATTAGATTTGAACATAGTTTTACCGAACGCATGCTCTAGTTTCACGTATAGGCTATTTTTATTAAAAATATTTTTTTTTGTGATGTTGAATGAAAACGCTGAAATTCTCCCGACACCTCAAAGCCCCTCAAGAACTTAAAATAGCATCGAAAAATCCATGCCAACACAGCGTGCCGGGGAGTTGTTGGGGGCCCAGTCCTCTGCCTCCACACTTTTTTTTCTTTTTCTTAGACCTATCCAATCACTTTTTGCCGGTCGATTGTTCTAGGGCACCAGTGGCTCAGAGATGTATCTCAAGGCACCTTATTTATTTCCGCTGGTGTAAGCGTTTTGCCTCCCAAAAGAGTATTTTTTTCATCCAACGAATATCCTGTGAGGTGTAAAAGGCTTTAGATATCCTAACAGTCTTCCAAACATATACAATTTCTGTTTCTAATTGGATTGGCATGCCGATAACATGACCACACGTGTCCACCTCTCCAAGCAGTGCACCCAACGGCGCATCGTTTGTTTTCAAATTTAAATAGTTTGGAAAAAATGTGGTGGCAGTAAGTGGGAGAGGCCACCCCATAGCCGCCATCTTGTTTAGACAACCCCCATGGCGCTCGTTGTGACGCCAATCCGAATGGGATATCATATGAGTATGCCAAGTAGAGATGCTCTTACGGAGTGTCAAATACTCGTCTAGATAAAATTAGTGTCTCGATGCCTGAGACGCTACTTCTCTCAGACCGCCATGAATTCCCTCTTCTACCTTCATGTCATGAAGAGCAGAATAGAGTGTGCAGCTCGAGGAGAAACAAACCCGGCCGGAGAAAATGGAAGTAAAGCCGGCGACGAGAGGCCCACACCGCCGCACGCACCCAACGCCGTACTTCCACCAGCCGCACTAACTAGGGCCCTGGCCCCAGCACCCCGCCTTGACTGCGCTGCGCCACACGCGTCCCATTCCTGCCGCGCCCGACGCCCGTGCTGTCCCCCACCCCACGACACGCCTCCTCCTGCTGCACCGCACCACACGTGAATGCGCCAGCAAATCCCTCGTCGACACGCCCGTCCTGCCACCGATTGGCGCATCCTCTCTGTTGACCGGCGCATGGGCCCAAGGAGTCATCGTAATTTCGGTGCGGCGCAAACGTAGAATGGCCCCAGCTCCGCCATCCTGCTTGCTTTATTCGTCCCGGCGAATAAACGACAACAGTCGTCCCGGCGGGAAGCAGGATGGTGCATGCATGCATGCGAGATTCACTGACATGAAGGTCCAGGCGAGCCCGCCGGACATGGGCAAGGCCGCCGCTCGCACCAGCTGGATGCCGTCAAGATTGAAAAGATCGTGCGGCGCGGCGGCCTGGTCGTATTTGGTGGGGATGTCGTCATGCGGCCAGGGATACGTCAAGTCGCGCGGCGGCTGCGCTGCTCTGCTCCCCGAACCCCAACCCAAGGAATGGCTTTATACGGCCACACCACACCACCTCCATCCATTCTGTACATACTTTCTACGAGGTGCGGTGCGGCGCCGGCCTATAATACCACCACTAGTCCACTACACCGTCGTCCCTACGTAGCAAACCCGGACTCGTACGTTAGGCCGCACAAGCGAGCAAAACCCAGCACCACACCCTCCTGAGCCGAGCAGATGGATCCGACGCTGCGGGGAGAGGCGCCAGGCCTCGGAGGTGCCGTCGTCGTCTCCGGTGAGGCGCACTACCGGGGCGTGAGGAAGCGTCCATGGGGCCGGTATGCGGCGGAGATCCGCGACCCGTGGAAGAAGACGCGCGTCTGGCTCGGCACCTTCGACACCCCCGTCGAGGCCGCCCTCGCCTACGACCGCGCCGCACGCACCCTCCGCGGCGCCAAGGCAAAGACCAACTTCCCCGACCACCACCAGCGACCGCCTCTTCAGCGGCCCGTTGCGTTCGGTGGCGGCGTCGACCTCAACTTCCCTTCGCCGTGGCACTTCGTCTACTTCTCGCCGGCGCCGGAAACGCAACCGGTGACGACGTGTAGTCTTCCGCAAGCAGAAGAGTCTACGGCGGTGTCGGCCCCGCCGTCGACGGCGCTCGAGCTCGGCATGGGCTCCAGGCCAGGCGGCCTCCCGTTCGACCTCAACGAGCCGCCGTCGCACTTGCTCGGATCCTGATGATCGATCGATGGGATCGACGACAGATTAGATCTGTTGTGACGGTGAGAAGGTCGTGCTCACGGCTGACCTGACGACTGACGAGGCCAGGGAGCCCAAGGCCGTAACGGGAGCGGACGGGACTGTTCCGGCTAGGTGCTGTATATACCTATTTCTGGCAAGTTTGGCCATTCTTCATGGCCTCTCCTCGTCGGTAATGGTTGTTGTGCGTCCCGTTACCGGACGAGAAATGGAGTGTTCAGGCTGTGCGGTAAACATTTGGTCTTGCCTCTTGCATGTTGCCTCGCTAGGCGACGAGTCGCCGCACCAGCGCAGCAGGCGGCGCTCTACTTGCATGTACCGCTCGGCCGATTCATTACCGTAAACTTGCCCCGGCCGCAAGTCGGCAACATACTTGACTGTTCCACCGTGGGTGGATCTGGAGACATAGACTGGGCTCTTCTACGGCTTCCTGTAACCTAGTCATGCTAATAATAAACAACCTTGGGAGTACTGTTTCTAGTTCCCGCGAAAATAATGTGCCCGCGAGTATGACTTTTGGTTCCAGTACTACGTTACACCAGTTCATTTGGTCAGGTTTATTGTCGACCTAAAATCTCCGCGCAGAAAGAAAACAAAACGGCGAAACATTCCTAGTTACTCACATGCCGACCAGATATGAGAATTGGTAAGAGCAATTATAATAAATGATGTAAAATAGGGCTTGTGCCTACAAAATGTGACTACAGGAAAAAAAAACGCATACCAAAGATGATGTATAGCTATATCGTAATGTTTTACGCCATGCCCCAATTTTAGCTCTCCATGCCCCAAATCCAACCGGCTGCAGCAAAACCAAAAGGCAGCGACATATACCCTTACCGCCACTATGAAATATCCCCTCTCCCACTCCCACCACACATCGACACCCACACCACCATCGATCTGGCCGACTACACCACCTCTGATCCGATTCCCAACTCAATTTAGCCGATTCTGACCTATTCCACCCGCCGTGCTACGCGTTGCAACAAGGTTGACCGCCACCACAGGATGGTGCCACGCCGCCACATCCAAAGCATGCAACATCGTCTTTTGCGTGGCGCGGTTGTGTCGTCCGGGTACCACGCCGTTAAGATCTCATGTGATAGCCACCATGTGTGGACCGATAACTTCAACAATGTGGCGAAGGCCGCACACGAGTACACAGCACTTGCGTGGAGGTACGATAGACTGAAAGCCAAGCTCAACTATCCAGATGTAGAGAGCTACCAAGTGGCGGAGTGGCTCACTCCTTCAATTTGTGTCGTGTCCCGCCAAGAGGAGAGGGAAAATCGCCGTTTGCAATAGCTCACCGCCCATGAGTGCGATGAGAAGGCCATGGCTAGCGTCTCAAGGGATGCACACGCGAGGAAGATGACCGACAAGGTTGGGCCCTCGACGGTGATCAAGGTGGTGGAGTAGGACCATTCCTCCTCGTGTGTAGAACTGTATTGCCGCCAAAAGAGAATGTTTAGTTTTGAGTCTTCGTTACCATCCATTGAGTCATGAGAAGAAAGTTTGGTGCCCCTAAAGCAAAAAAAAAAAGTTGGCGTTCCTAAACAAAAATGGAGCGCCCTATTATACATGTCTACTTCACTACTTGAGTTGTTATGCTTGCTCGTGAAGTTGTTTGATTACGTCATGATTTTCTATGTACACCGAGGATCGCTTTTCTGAATCCTGTCATCAGAAACTTGGGTCGTACAGTATTTAGTGCCTGCTCCCGAGTGGCGCTGCGGCGAGGCGATACTCGGCGGTATTCAAATACTTCGCCGCAGAGAAGTTAATTCATGAATCAGAGCCCTGCAGCGTTCAGACATTGCTCAGTTTAATGTACACTACACGTTCAATCGTATAACCTCGTCTTTTTAACCAGGGGCGGATCCAGGGGGGGCCTAGCAGGGGTCAGACCCCCCCAACCTTTCGCCCCCCTCAAGAAATTACAGCAGCAATTAGTACATGTTTATTCAGATTCGGTCGTGTTTACCCTTTATCTCCCATCAAATGCTTAAGATAGCAGAAGTTTTCTCGTAGCCCAATGGCTGTGTACTTTTACTACACACAGGGAGACCCAACTACAACACCTTTCTCTCTTTCTATTATACATTTTTTTCTTTTTTGCAAATTATGACTATATTCATATCTTTCATTTTATAGATTAATATGAATATGTTATATATAAATTTTGATCAGAAAAATATAATGAATATTAATTTACCATCCATGATCATGTTTACATCTTGCATCTAGTTCTTTAGTTATATTTTAGTAATTCACCTAAATAATAAAAATAGAATGTATTGGGTACTTATTTATTTATTGCTTTATTCCATTTAATTTTGAGTAGAACATACTAATACATACTAATGGCCATATCTAATCATTGTATGTTGTAGTACTTATGTCAGAATTAAGTATATGTGCACGAAGTTGCCATTGCTAGCCTCCCGAAGATATCGGCTAGCTCCAAGATTTTTATTGCTCGCCCCCCTAAGTTCAAATCTTGGCTCCGCCCCTGTTTTTAACCTACTAGTATATCATTTGCCAAATTTGATACGAGCAGCCAGCACATTGAAGAACTCCTCTGGAGGAACCATGCGCAAGCACAGCTCGGACGGGCGGAAATACAACTTCATTTTTCCGAACACAAGCCGAAGTTCGTACTAAGAGAAATGCTTCGCAGATGGACCCAGAATGGTAGAAGAAAATTGGGCCGAGCTTCGTCAAAACATTGTTGGGCCTAAAATGTTTTAATGATCTTCCGAGGTTTTTAAGAAGTTGGGCCAGTAACAAATTAGGCTGTGCATCATCTTGTTCAGTATTTACGTCTGATCCGCTAAAACAGTGGCGCGCAACGCGCAAGCCAGGCCCACTGGAACCAGGGCCTTAAGGGCAGTTTTGTTTTTCACTTTTTTATTTTTTTTTCACTTTTTTCCGTCGCTGTTAATATTCTCAATTTTTTTTTGTCTTTGTTTTTAATTTATGATGGTCCACCGTCGAATTTCCACGAACACCCACCCCTCTCCTTATCGGATCCATTTTTTGACGCCGCCAGGAGTCCATGACTTCACCGTGCCGACCACATCCTCCGCCGCAGCCGGCGGTCCAAGAGCCTCCCTGGGCTGGCCTCATCAGTTCTTTACCCCTTTCTATTATGTCCACTACGACCAGACTGAGGCGCAGGGACATGTCTTGACCTAACAAACAAGTCAAAAGAGTTCGTTTTCTGAAATGAAAGGAAAGTAGTAAGAACCAAGATTTCCTTCTGACATGAAAACAAACCATTGAAACATATATACCTATGAGTCTAAAATAACTCATGTGGAAGCCATGTCACTTCAGCATAAGAACGGGGTCATGTAAACTATCAACCCCGTTGATTGTAAGACATGCAAGGGACTTGCGACAATCAGGACAAACGATTCGCATAAAAAGGTTATCTGATTGCACCGCATAGGTATTGTGCTAGTGCTTTTTATTTACTTAGCATAAACTTCATGAAAAATGTTTTCTTTCATGTGAACATTTATTTATTATGCATGACCCTTTTATGATACATGAAACATGAATCCTATCAAGTGTGGGATTTTTTTACTCTAGTTAATTATTATGATGCGATTTATATTTTTCTCTTTAATACATTATCTCTTAGGGCTTACAAAAATTATCTCTTAGGGCTCTTCGATGCAAAGAAAGTGCAATGGATTTTAAAAGATCTGAATACCTAGGAAGTAGGTCGTTCCAAACAACTAGGATATGTATGAATTTATCATAGGGACTATTTGTTCTCTATTCTGGAGGGGAATGTCCACTCACTGAAATATGTTGCTGACTTGCTATGATTCTTTTGTTCTATGGTGCCTCAAACATTATATCCAGTCAACTTCGTGTAGCTTTTCTAATTTTATAGGATTCAAGAGATCATCTAACCATGTTTCTCTCACTGTTCTAAGAATCATGTGAAGTTGCGTGGTACACGTCACTTCTTCCCCTCCGCTCGCGTCGCTCTCCAGGGAGGGCGACCCGGGTGAACCCTAGCCGCCGCCACCTCGCCCCCGACATCCTCAGCCTCCGGCCGGCCGCTGCCGGATGAGGCCGACGAGCAGAAGCCCTCCCCGAGGGACGGCAGCGGCAGGACGTGCCTTTCTCTCGCGGCATGGAGCATCGCCCTGGCCGACACTGTTTGCTCGTGGCGCGGCACTGG
Organism: Poa annua; assembly: GCA_026929855.1. Lineage (NCBI taxonomy): Eukaryota > Viridiplantae > Streptophyta > Magnoliopsida > Poales > Poaceae > Poa > Poa annua. The sequence goes on along the minus strand of CM049428.1, from coordinate 114,311,910 downwards.
ATGCCGGGACGGCGGTCCTGGGCGGCTGACCTGGCAGAGGCCACCTCGTCGGCGTGACGGAGAGGCCTAGTGCGGCTGACCTTGGGGCGGCACGCAAGAGATTCGGCCTTGGGCCGGATCTGACGGCGCGAGGGTGGCTGCCTTCGGCAGCGACCAGCGCGGCGGTAGGTGCTCCCGTAGCACCCGGACTCGGGGCGGCAGCCCCTCTTGCGGTGACTCGAGCTATGGGGTGCCTCGTCGAGCAGGCGACCTGTGCCTCGATGTTTGGCTTCGGTCCGGCGTTGGGACTTGGCAGGCTGCCGGTGTGCGGTGTGGTGGTGGTTTCGTGTGGCCAGCCGACCTCGGGATCGGAACGGAGCAGCCGCCGGCGAAAGCATGGCTCGACCTTGGTCGGCCGATGACGGTGGCGCCCATGGGCGTCATCAACTTCCTGGAGTTGTTGTTGAGGTTGGTCTCGTGTTCTTCTCGATTGCTCTAGGGGAAACCCTCGACCCGGTTCTACCGGATCCGGCGGTGGCGGCACTCTGTGTCATGCTCCCTCTTGAGGGCACCGTTTGGGAGCAGGTTTTGGCTGGGGTACTGTGGCTTTGGTGGTGGTGTTTCCCTCTGTTTGCTCTCCTCTCGGTGTTGTCTCCCCATGGCCACGATGCTCGAGCTTCTACGGAGGGGCCAAAGTCTCTCTTCTGATGCCGGTTAACGGTCGGGCTTGTGCTGGTGAAGTTTTCCCGGGTGTCGACTCGGCTGCGTGATACCCTTCGATTACGCTGTTGGATGTTGTGTAAAGCCTCGGCGACACATGGCGCTTCGTCCGGAGTGGACTTGGCAATGTGGTGCCCTTCGGCTGCTCCAACACCATCGTGGCTGATCTCGGTGGAGTGAAGCTTTTCGTCTATGGCGGTGAAGTTTCTGGTGCACTGGCGTCCAACGGTAACCGGAAGAAGATGAGAGTTGAAGTCCTCCCATACGGGGTTGTTGCTTAGTGTCATGTTGTTTTTCTTCCTTGTTGTAGTTCTTGCTTTTCTTTATTGTTTATGTCTGTAACTCCTAATCCAAACCGGCATTTGTCCCGGGTTCCTCTTAATATATTGAAACCGCGCTGGTGGGCTTCCGTCAAAAAAATAAGAATCATGTGAAATCAGTAAGGCGCCTCAATCATATATGTTGGATCAATCTTTCTCATGCACTATAGTGCAAGCATAAACAATATGTATATGCTAATTGCTAAGATAAATACTAGTACTATAGTAAACGTCTCTTTAGCCACTTGTGTAGTGTACAGGCTTGGATTTATCACCCTCAGCTGTGCGATCTAGAAACTGTGGCATTTCAGTACCAATTTCCTTTATCAACAACGTACCTGTTCGATCGGCTAGTCTAGCTAACTGCATGTTGATACAGCAGCTCGGCGATTGTATCGGATGGGTATTTCTCATGCTAACTGGATATTCTAACTATGCTGATTGGTGTTACTGTTGCCACAGAAAATCCTGTTATAGTCAGAGTAGAGAACTACAGGCAGTCGGTCAAAGCAGATGTGATGGAGGATTAGTTTAAGAGCATGAAACGGACAGAGGGGCACCTCCCCGCGATCCGTGCGCCAAAGTTTACATCTCTCTAATCTAATCATGATCCATTGCAATTTGCAGGTCGTGCTAGCAGTTGTTTGATACTGAGAACAATGTAACAAAGGTAGAAATATGGATTGAGGATGATTAGTCATTTATTTTCTCTCATTATGTCATAGTAATCTTCAGTTAAGCCCTCTGAGTGGCAGTTGACATCCGATTAGAGTAGGAGAGAGTGTTTATATAATCTCCTAATCATTTCAGCCCCAAGGGTAAAGGATTAAAAAAAACAAGGCTACACTGGTACAGTACACGAACTTTGATCGCACAAGTTGTTTCAGCATTTCCTCCTAATCATAATGGATGCTATTGCTACCTCTCTTTTCTTTTAAACACTGGATCATAGAAAAATTCGTGGGTGTAGCCTCGCACGTCGGCGTTAAATTAAGAGTTGCTTAATATGAAAAAGACCTTCCCACCAAAACTCCAAGTCAAAAGAACAAATGCGATATCTTTACACGCGCACGACGGGTGATTCAAGTGTCTTACGTACCCTCTTTGAACTTGGGTGGGATAGGACGGGCAGACCCTATACTAGCCCATCTTTAGCCTTTGCTTTGTACAATGGGATCATTCTTTTTGCCCTAAAGACTTTTAACTCTTGTGTAAGTTACACTACGCTATGTATCATATATACTTAAAATAGTTGCAATTTACAAGTTAAGAACATACGTTGTTTCAGTCTAGACCTTCTTTTTGTCATCGCACTTTACAGAAGTGAATCCCAAAAAATATAGGTTTTGGAGCTAGGTTCGGTACTTGAGATAAATCGACTAGTTTACTAACCTAGCTATATATAATTAAACATGTCTAGTTGATTCAGTGAAGAATATAAAACTCAAGGAAGACAACAAACAACTAGTTGGATGGTTGTTAGGTTAATTGTATCGCTAGTCCACCCGAAATCAAAGCTTAGGCTTGACGTTGGACTTCATGTGTACCTTATTGATGTACAATATTCTTTCCGTAAGAACATATGTTCTGGTCGATAAAGAGACAGCCGTGGTGACGTCGTTAATGTTGAAGCCACATGACTTACCTCTTCATGCAATGTGAATATTTACTTAATTTTTTAAAAAATGGGATTACCCCGGTACCTGCATCAAAGTGATGCATACTGTTCTTTTTATTAACTTGCATAGAGCTAAAAAAAGCTACAATTTAAGTATCACACAAAGTCGAGACATAAAGCAACCACCTGAATACAAGCATTGTGGTGAAGCAAAGCATTAGTCAACGATCCTCCTACCAAGCTCTGAGGCACCCTGCCTAAAAGAACCTGGTGCCAACCAAAATCCATCTCTCCTCGCTTCTCCACTTGCTGGGGTAATCACTAGCTAGAAACGGATCCGCTGAGTAGCCAACATGATAATCTAAGAGATAAAAGTGGTTCCTTTTCTATTAAAAATAAACTCATTGCGCATACGCCCAATATTTCATAGCAAAGCACAAGTTCCCTTTCGGATATGAATTTACTGCTTTTATAAAAAAAATCAGCTAATTATTGAACATATTCGTTAATTTCTTGTCTGTCCAAGTTGATTAACGTCATGTAAATAATCCACCGACCAATATTAGAAAAATATACAAGAAATGGAAGGATGTTGGATTGTTTCATCTTGATCACAGGAGCAATATTATTTATCTCCCCTCCATTGTTTTTTATCCAATGATTTCTAGTTAGCAAACTTCACGGCACCAGAACCATATGAAAATCTTGATCATCAACACCTCCACTAGTAGAGAATAGGCCAAAGTATCAAAAGCAAATAACCCATATGTCCCGGTCGTATTACAAACCGGGACAGATGGGGGCGTGCAGAGGCCAGGCGCATGTGCAGCAGGCCACAAACCGGGACAAATGGGGCGTGCCTCAAGGCACCAGCCTATTTGTCCCGGTTTGTGATTGAAACCGGGACAAATGGCGCAGGCCTATATATACTCAGCAGCCCCCCCCCCTCTTCCAAAACCATTGGAGGCATTTTTTATGAAATCGTAGGAGGGGGTGTGCTAGTTAATTTTTTTACTTATGCATGCAAAGTGTTCTATGAAATGCCCGAGAGAGTTTACAAAATGATTTGATTTACACTTAAAGTTTATCCTTCTTTTCGATCAAGGTTAATTTTTCTCTCATTTCATTTGTAATTAATTGATACTGTATGTGCATGTTCAGTGTTTATTTGTCGATGTTCTGTAATGGTTATTGATGTAGTTCATTATATAATGCTGATGGACCGACAATGGATGTATGGTGACCGACACACTGCCGAGTACATGACAGGTTTGAGGAAATTTCTAGAGAAAGCCCAGGCCCACAGTACCAATGGTTTCATGTGTTGTCCATGTGTCAACTGTCAAAATAAGACAGATCATCCAAATGCGAGAACCCTTCAAAGTCATCTTATTCGGCATGGTTTCATGCCCAGCTATAATTGTTGGACGAAGCACGGAGAAAAAGGGGTTATGATGGAAGACAATGAAGAAGAGGAAGATGATGACAACTATCCTATGCTCCCGGAGTACGGAGATTCTGCAACGGGGGAAGCTGAAGCTGAAGAGGCACCAGATGAGCCCGCTGACGATCTTGGTCGGGCCATTGCTGATGCAAAGAGAGAGTGCGGAACTGAAAAAGAGAGGTTGAAGTTCGACCAGATGTTAGAGGATCACAAGAAATTGTTGTATCCAAGTTGCGAAGATGGTCAGAAAAAGCTGGGTACCACACTGGAATTACTGCAGTGGAAGGCAGAGTGTGGTGTGACTGACAAGGGATTTGGAAAGTTGCTGCAGATAATTAGGAAGATGCTTCCAAAGGTCAACGAGTTGCCCGGCAGCACGTACAAAGCAAAGAAGGTTGTGTGCCCTCTAGGATTAGACGTGCATAAGATACATGTCTGCCCTAATGACTGCATCCTCTACCGCGGTGAGTACGAGAATTTGGATGCATGTCCGGTATGCACTGCATTGCGGTATAAGATCAGACGAGATGACCCTGATGAAGTTGAGGGTGAGCAACCCCGGTAGAGGGTGAACGGCAGTTGACCACCTAGAGGGGGGGGGGGGGTGAATAGGTGGTGACCAATTTTTATCTCTTTTTCAGTTTTTAGGCTAGCGGAAAATAAATTGTCTAGATGTGCAACTAGATGATACAAGTGACAAACTACAAGGAAACTAGGCAAGTACAGGAAATAAAGATGCAGTAAAGGAGAGTGGAACGAAACAACCGTAGGGACTCGAAGACCAAGGTTTTATCCCGAGTTCCACCACATAGGTGTACGTCTCGTTGGAGAGGTGTGAGCTACCACAAAGGTTTGCTCAACGCCACAAAGGCCTCACCCTATTCTCCTGTGAATTCGACCACAAAGGTGCGAATCCACACTTCCACTAAGGACTCCTTTAAGGGCGGAGAAAGTCCCGTACAAATTCGTGAGGCACACACCCACAACTGAATTGGGGGCTCTCACTACGACCACAACAGGTCACTTCCACAAAGGAATCCACAAAGGATCAAATTACACAAGGTTGAACCTAGCTATCCACAAAGGAACCCTCGATTCGTTGCCCCTCAAGAAATAGAGGGGGAAAGTCAAATCGCTTCGGTGGAGATGTAGATCGGTGGCTTCTCCCTCAGATCCCCAAGTATCAAAGGATTTGAGTGGCTGGATTGAGAGATCCGGGAGAAACGAGCTTCAACACCAATGGAGGAGAGAGAAAATCTGGAAGATTAGGAAGCTGGAGGTAGGTGGAGGGATATTTATACCCCTCCTCAAAATCTGCCCGTTGCACAGCCGCCAGCTCGGAAATCTCCGGGTTGAGGACCGGAGTTCTCCGGACCCCGGAAATTTCCGGTTGAGCAAGAAACTGGATCAGTACTGGTTGGATTTCTTGACTTGGTCGAAATTCCTCTGACACTCGGAGATCTCCGGATTGGGGCTCGGAAATCTCCGAGCGCCGGAAATCTCCCAGAGGATTTCCGGCTAAAATTGTTTTGGAGTCAGTACGCATTTGAATTCAGACTTAGTGAAAAATAAGTTTGGCTCGGAAATCTCCGGTCTGTGGACCGGAAATTTCCGGGCCCCGGAAATCTCCTGACTGAATTCCTGAACAATTACCAGGTGCAATTAAAATGATATTTAGGCAACCTAAGTATTCCTCTTTGACAGTCAACCTGTAAAATAGCCTGCATGCTTCATCACAAACATTAGAATACTTTTTGTGTTGTCATTAGTCACCAAAACTTGGGAGCACATAGAATGCACTTTCAATCTCCCCCTTTTTGGCGAATGATGACAACACAAAAAAAAAGAGTGGATTTGCAAAATATAGACGGAGCTCCCCCTAGGTGAGTGCACTATTTAAGAATGTCTTTGGAATACAAAGTGCACATTCCTTAGGATCAACACTCCCCCTAGATTTTACGAAGCACACACAAACACAATAGAAGCAACAAACTTAGATAAATAGTTATTACAATAGAGAATTTAACAGTACTCATGTCTCACACACATGACGAAACAAACACAGTCACGAAATAAGAGAGCACTGAAGAAAGCAAAGCGAAAAGAAAGAAGTGCTCTCCGCCCATGCAAATCCCGAGAGTCCTAGAGATACTTCTCCCCCTTTGGCATCAAGATACCAAAAAGGGAGGATGTTCCACTAACGTCCCATGACTCAAGAGTCGGAACCCGCGTCCTGATCATCTTCCTCTTCCTCCTCCGTGTCAGCATTCTCAAGATCGCTGTCCTCTGGCACAGCATCATCCCAATCAAAAGTGAGACCATCTGCATTCCAATCCTTGAAGGGAACCCGAGGCTTCAAAGGTTGCTTCGGAGCAGGCATCTTCATGTGAGCCATCATTGCTTCTTGGCGCTGCATAATGCGATGGTTCTGAGAGTAGATGGAGTAGTTCTCACTGTGAATGCAACAGTTCATGTTCATGATTTTCTCAATTGCTTGAACTACCCAGGGGCGACTTTTCTTGGCAGCTTTCTTGATGTTGGGATCGGAGGGAACCCGAGATGGACCACCAAAAATGTCATCCTCATTGATATCATGCATGGTGGCTTGTTGTTGAACCAAGTGAGCAGATTTCTGGACAAGCAGGGCTGGCTTGTGAGGCTGAGTGGCAAAATCTGCATCAAAGTCATCACCGTCTTGCTCAGATAGCTGGTAGAGGCTCTTGATGAGCAACATTATATAAGGAGCATATGGAGGAACTTTCCTCTCAAAGACTGCTAGGGACATCTCCTGGAAAATAAAGTCCATGACATCCACCTTATAGACCTCCTGCTCAACTGCATACTCCCCAAGATAGGCATCATGAGCTTTACGCATCAAGTTTACTACAGCCCCGGCAATATTATCTGCATTGCCGGCAATGGGAGCAATGGTCCAACGGAACATGCGCAGCAGGATATCATAAGTGGGCAGGAGGCCATTCTGAGAGCCAATCCTCCCTCCAGGCTGGTATAGATCAGTCATGACGTGTTTGTTGTAGGACACGCCATGGACATGCATGCGGGCACCAGCTGCAGTAGTAAGACCACGGAACGGGCAACCAAGAATCTGAGCAAACTCTCTGAAGGAAGAAGTCAAGCGCTGCCTGCCAGACATCCAAGTCATCCCAATATCCTCTGAGGAGTCAAACACCACAGTGGCATAGAACTGATGTATAAGAGAGACGCTATAGCTGCACTCAGTTCTCATCAAAGGCTCCAAACCCAAAAGACCACACACCTTCACAGCACCACCAAAATAATCTGCCTTCTTCATTAATTTGTCAAAGTCAATCCACTTCATGGGGCAGATTGGCTTGTCAATGGAGAACTTCTGATAGACTTCCCTGTAGATCCATGCCATCTCAGTGCGAAAGTAAGTGGGATCATCAGACTCCACATCATAGGATAGTTCACTTCGCCACTTGCGAAAACTTCCTTTGTTGAAGTCTTCAAGGCGGAGCTCGGTCTTCTTCTTCTTATTAGGACCAATAGGTTTCCTGAGGAAGGCTGAGTGCTCAGTTTGTGAGTTGTCTTCACTGGAGGACCCACTGGGAGGGCGTGAGTGAGCTGGTTTGGCTCTTCCGCGAGTAGATATTTGCTTAAAGCGGCCACGAGGATTGGAACCTCTTTACCGTCGGGGTTGAGTTGGAGGTGGCACTTGGTTTGCATAGGAGTTGTCACACCGTTAAGTCCAAGCAATTTGAATTTCTTGATCATCTCTTGAATATACTTGGCTTGACAAATGAAAGTCCCTTCCCTCAATTGCTTTATCTCAAAGCCAAGAAAGAACTTGAGTTCACCCATCATGGACATCTCGAACTTGTCGGTCATTAGCTTGGAAAACTCATCATTGAACACACGGTTAGTAGAACCGAAGATAATGTCATCGACATATAATTGACAAATGAAGAGTTCACCATTAACCTTTTTAGTGAAAAGAGTGGGATCGATTACCCCAACCTCAAATCCACGGTCTACCAAGAACTCTCTTAAGTGCTCGTACCATGCACGGGGGGCTTGTTTAAGGCCATAGAGAGCTTTGTCCAAGACATAGACGTGGTGAGGATGGTTGGGGTTTTCAAAACCCGGGGGTTGTTTAACATAAACAAGTTCTTGCAATGGACCATTAAGAAAAGCAGATTTTACATCCATTTGTTGCAATTTGAAACCATGGTGAGAAGCAAAAGCGATGAGAATACGTATCGATTCGAGTCTTGCGACCGGTGCGAAAGTTTCTCCAAAATCGATGCCTTCGACTTGAGAGAATCCTTGAGCCACCAACCGCGCCTTGTTCCTCACAACGATACCATGTTCATCTTGCTTGTTCTCGAAGATCCACTTAGTGCCGATAACGTTGCGGCAATCTTTAGGCTTCTCAACTAGAAGCCACACTTTGTTGCGCTCAAAGTTGTTAAGTTCTTCATGCATAGCCCCTAGCCAATCGGGATCTTCAAGAGCATCAAAGACTTTCTTGGGCTCGACCATGGAAATGTGTGCTTGATGCTCACTAAAGTGAGCTAATTGACTTCGTGTGGAGACCCTTGCTCGAATATCACCAATGACCTTGTCGAGAGATAATGCTCTAAGTTCCAAAGAATTTGCAAAGCGAGCTTGACGACGAGTTTCAATTGCCGCCCTTGTGGTGTGGACAATTTCTTGACCATCTTGATCCTTTGGATCCTCGTCTTGACCTTCTTGTGGGCCTTGATCATCATGAGAAGTCTTTTCATGAGGTGGAGAAGGATGATCTTGCCCTTGAGTAGAACTTGGAGAAGTGGAGTTGGCTTCGATAATTTTGGTGGAGGAGGCATGATCTTTTTGTTGATGAAGATCTTGTTGAGATTCATCATGAGCTTCATCTTGAGAAGAAATAGCATGCCCTTGTTGAGGAGGATCTTGAGATTGTTCTTGAGGGAATCATCATTTTCTATGGGTGAGCCACCTTGTGGTTCTTGTGATGGTGAGGTTTCCTTGATGGGAGAAATTGAATCATCTTGAACAACTTCTTCATGGATTTCAATTGGGCGTAGAAAGCCCACCCCCATCTTCTTAATAGCATCAAAAGGTTGTTCATCACCTACATCACAAACACCAACTTGCTCCACTTGGGAGCCATCATTTTCATCGAATTCCACACTACAAGACTCTATGATAATCCGGGAGGATTTATCAAAGACTCTATAAGTGTGGGACTCGCTACCATAACCGACAAAGATCCCCTCAAGAGACTTAGAGTGAAACTTACCCAACCGGACACCCTTGACTAGATAATAGCACTTACATCCAAACACTCGGAAGTAGCCAATGTTGGGTTTATTGCCGGTGAGGATCTCATATGGAGTCTTCTTCAAACCTTTGCGGAAGTAGAGGCGATTAGATGAGTGACAAGCGGTGGAAATAGCCTCCGCCCAAAAGTTGATGGGAGACTTGAACTCCGCCAACATAGATCTCGCTATATTGATGAGAGTCCGGTTCTTTCTTTCGACAACGCCATTTTGTTGAGGAGTGTAAGCAGCGGAATATTGATGACGAATGCCTTCTTCACTAAGAAAGTCGTTAAGAGTGTAGTTCTTGAATTCCGACCCATTGTCACTACAAATAACCAAAATGGGAAGGTCATATTGGCGTTGAACTTCCTTTGAGAAGTCGATGAAGACTTGTTGAGTTTCATCCTTGGTCTTGAAGAAATAGACCCAAGTATATCTTGAATAGTCATCAACAATCACGAGGCAATATTTCTTGCCACCAAGACTTATCTCCGGAATTGGTCCAAATAGATCAACATGAAGGAGTTCCAAAATCCGGGATGAAGATATGATGGTCTTGCTTGGATGAGGAATGTCATGCATCTTGCCTTCCACACAAGCTCTACAAATTCGATCCCTTGAAAAGGAAACATGATCTTTTAGTCCAAGAATGTGGCCACCCTTGTGAAGACTTTGCAAAGTACGCATGTTTACGTGAGCTAGTCGGCGATGCCAAAGCCAACCCACATCGGCTTTTCCGAAGAGACACATGGCTTGAGAAGTGGTGGCTCCGGAGAAGTCCACCACATAGAGCTCATGCTCCACGTGTCCCACGAAAGCCACTCTTAGCGACTTGCTCCACAAGAGGACCACAATGTCCTTATCAAAGAAGGGAGAGATCCCCATCTTTGTTAAGGCACGAACCGATAACAAATTATAGCCAAGAGATTCAACAAGCATGACATTGACAAGAGAAATATCGGGGGCAACTACCACTTTGCCAAACCCGGTTACCTTAGACCTTGATAAGTCACCAAAAGTTACGGTTACTTGATCTTCATTAGGTTTCAACTCCGTAACAAGTTCTTTGCTCCCGGTCATATGACTTGTACATCCATTATCAATTATCCATTTTGAACCACCGGGAGCAAGATCCTACAAGAGATTAATTCTTGCATTTAGCAACCCATTGCTTCACAATGGGTGCTTTATGGTTAGCGACAAGAGATTTAGGAACCCAAATAGCATATGAAATAAAACCATAGTAGGGTCCAATGTAACGAGCACAAACATTCCCATAATAATCGACATATAAAGCATAGTTAGGGTTGTTGTCCCCGGCGTGATCTTTACGAGTAGGTTTGCCCCTTGTGACATTCCTACTCGCAAGACCTTCCTTGGATTGAATGGAGTCGGCCTTCTTGGCTTGAATGGGTTTGATGCTCTTGGGAATGCCCTTCTTGGCATTCATCTTGATGGGAGGCACATATCCAAGACCTTCCTTTCCTTGTCGAGTGTGAGGCTCCACGATGGGAGTCTCAACAACTTGTTTACCTTTAAGAAGGATGATCTTGGATGTGGCGGCATTAGTCATCTCACTCTTCAACCTAGCATTCTCCTTCACAAGATTAGCATTATCACAAGAACACTTAGAGGTAGAGATGCTAAGAGAATCAAGGTTAGTTAGCCGAGTTTGAAGTTGGGCATACGACTCTTTTAGAAGAGCATGTTCACTCTCCAAAGCTTTGTGAGCTATGACGAGCTTTTCCATGTCCTCAATGAGTCGAACATGCCCAACCGCAAATTCGGCTTTATCTTGTTGAGCCACCTTGAATTTAGCAAAGTACATATCACGATCATTAATGAGCTTAGCATGTGAGGAGTTATGAGTTTCCTCAATAGTTTCAAGTTGCTCCTCAAGACGAGCATGAGACTCTTCAATCTCCTCAAGAGAGGACTTCAAATAAGATAGAGAAATAGCGTCTTCTCTTTCTATCTTACCCTTCTCTTCATTGAGATGCTCTAGCTCACCAATTCGAACCATGAGGGCACCAACATGTTTCTTGCTATCACCTTGCAAGTTAGTGATAAAGGAGTCGAACGCCACAAGCTCTTGCTTGATTTGAAAGCTAGAGGCATCATCAAGCTCATTCATTTCATTCATGAGAGAGGAGGAGGATGCAGGTACCTCCGACGCCTTTGCCATAAGACACTTTGAGCTCTTGGTGATGGAGCTCTCATTAGGCGATGTGAATAGAGACGATGAAGAGCTTGTCGTAGTCGAAGGAGTTCTTGTCGTTGATGGAGAGATGATAGTTGTCGAGGTGGTGGCAAGGGCCGCCACTTCATTTGGGGTTTCTTCCTCCGACTCTTCATCATCGGTGGGATACTCCTCTTGAGTCAACAACATGATGCGAGGCTTCTTGTTAAAAGGCCTGTTCTTTCCATAGGCCTTCTTGGGAGGCATCTTGGTTTTGTCCTTGAGCACTAGACGTCCACCATGCTCTTCTCTTTTCTCATAAGGGCACTCGGCAACGAAATGGAACTTGTCTTGACAATTGTAACATGTCCTTGACTTGGAGGGTGAGACCATATCGGCTTGAGGTGCATTCTTGTCAAAACGCATCTTGCCTCTTGAGGGATTGTTCCAAAAGGTGCGAGCCGCAAGAGCGAGATGGTCATTGTAAGCAATCTTGAGTGCTTCCTCGGACATGGCGGCAAAGCTTCCAAGATCATCATCATCGTTGTCTTCCTCAACGGTAGCCTTCAAAGCAAGGTTGGTTGTGCCTCTTTGCATTCCAAGAGCCCTTGCCCTTGCATCTTGAGCATTCTTAGTGGCCACCTTGTATGCGGCCATCTCTTGCATAACCTCATTAGATGTCATGAGATGATAGTTGTGTCTTCCTTGAAGACTCTTGACGTCGGTAGGCTCACAAGCCATCATAGAGCTAAAATACTTCCTTTTGATCCAAGCATCATCAATATGAGAGGCACCCACTTCTCGAAAGTTTGTGGCTATGGTCACCAATCTTTGATACATCATCTCATGGTCTTCACCATCAAGCTTGAAAAAGCCCTCGGCTTCATTTCTCAAAGAGTCATAGCGGTTCCTTCTCATGCTATCATATCCAACGAACAACTCGGATAGACCATCCCATGTCTCCTTGGCGGTGGTGAGATGTTGAATGCGAGCCATGTCCTTGTTCCCAACCGCCTTTTGGATCATGTAGAGAGCGGTGGCATCAAGTTGAGCCTCCACCACTTCTCTTCTTGTTAGGTTTGTCGGATCATGCGGCTTGTATCCAACTTGAATGATGCACCACAACTCGATTGAAGAGCTGCAAACATGAGACTTCATCATGTATTGCCATTGAGAAAAGGTATAATCTTTAAGCAATGGGGGATCACCCCTATGAGAAACTTGTGGATGAGGAATAATGGGATCGGGGGTATGGTATTGGGATGGGGGAGGAGTGGCGTTGTAGCCTTTAGGCACTTCATCATTGGATGATGGAGTGCTTTGATGGGTTGAGGAACTACTAGCATCACCCTTCCCATCCAAAGGCAATTGCTTTCCCTTTATCAATTCGGGGTCCACATCAAGAGTAATGCCCGGAAGCACCGGAGGCTTTGTGGGCAATGCAAGAGAGGTTTCTTTAGATGTCTTGAGAGACTCAAGCATATCATGAAACTTCTTGAACTCGGTTTGTATAGACGATGTCAACTTTGTTTCCAAAGAGTTGATATTGGCCATATTGGCACCTTTCTCTTGCATTGCCGCCAAAGTCGCGGCGTCCGTTTCGGAACCCTCTTTTGGGTCAACTTGCATTGTCCAAGGTTGGTCTCAAGCGGTGAAGCTTATAAGAGACAACCTGGCTCTGATACCAATTGAACGGCAGTTGACCACCTAGAGGGGGGGGGTGAATAGGTGGTGACCAATTTTTATCTCTTTTTCAGTTTCTAGGCTAGCGGAAAGTAAATTGTCTAGATGTGCAACTAGATGATACAAGTGACAAACTACAAGGAAACTAGGCAAGTACAGGAAATAAAGATGCGGTAAAGGAGAGTGGAACGAAACAATCGTAGGGACTCGAAGACCAAGGTTTTATCCCGAGTTCCACCACATAGGTGTACGTCTCGTTGGAGAGGTGTGAGCTACCACAAAGGTTTGCTCAACGCCACAAAGGCCTCACCCTATTCTCCTGTGAATTCGACCACAAAGGTGCGAATCCACACTTCCACTAAGGACTCCTTTAAGGGCGGAGAAAGTCCCATACAAATTCGTGAGGCACACAACCACAACTGAATTGGGGGCTCTCACTACGACCACAAAAGGTCACTTCCACAAAGGAATCCACAAAGGATCAAATTACACAAGGTTGAACCTAGCTATCCACAAAGGAATACTAGATTTGTTGCCCCTCAAGAAATAGAGGGGGAAAGTCAAATCGCTTCGGTGGAGATGTAGATCGGTGGCTTCTCCCTCAGATCCCCAAGTATCAACGGATTTGAGTGGCTGGATTGAGAGATCCGGGAGAAACGAGCTTCAGCACCAATGGAGGAGAGAGAAAATCTGGAAGCTTAGGAAGCTGGAGGTAGGTGGAGGGGTATTTATACCCCTCCTTAAAATCTGCCCCTTGCACAGCCGCCAGCTCGGAAATCTCCGGGTTGAGGACCGGAGATCTCCGGACCCCGGAAATTTCCGGTGCAATTTCCGGTTGAGCAAGAAACTGGATCAGTACTGGTTGGATTTCTTGACTTGGTCGAAATTCCTCTGACACTCGGAGATCTCCGGATTGGGGCTCAGAAATCTCCGAGCGCTGGAAATATCCGAGAGGATTTCCGGCTAAAATTGTTTTGGAGTCAGTACGCATTTGAATTCAGACTTAGTGAAAAATAAGTTTGGCTCGGAAATCTCCGGTCTGTGGACCGGAAATTTCCAGGCCCCGGAAATCTCCTGACTGAATTCCTGAACAATTACCAGGTGCAATTGAAATGATATTTAGGCAACCTAAGTATTCCTCTTTGACAGTCAACCTGTAAAATAGCCTGCATGCTTCATCACAAACATTAGAATACTTTTTGTGTTGTCATTAGTCACCAAAACTTGGGAGTACATAGAATGCACTTTCAGAGGGTTCCTGCCAAGGTGATGTGGTATGCTCTTATAATACCACGGTTGAAACGCATGTTCACAAACAAAGAGCATGCCAAGTTGTTGCGATGGCACAAATAGGACCGTAAGAAAGACGCGATGTGTAGACACCCCGCTGGTGGGTCGCAGTGGAGAAAAATTGAGAGAGAGTTCCCGGAATTTGCGGATGACGCAAGGAACTTAAGGTTTGGTCTAAGTACAGACGGCTTCAATCCGTTTGGGGATCAGAGCAGCAGTCATAGCACATGTCCTGTGACTCTATGTATTTATAACCTTCCTCCTTGGTTGTGCATGAAGCGAAAGTTCATTATGATGCCATTGCTCATCCAAGGCCCGAAGCAACCTGGCGACGACCTTGATGTGTACCTCAGGCCATTAGTTGAAGAACTTTTACAGTTGTGGCGGGAAGAAGGTGTACGGGTGTGGGATGAGCACAAACATGAGGAATTTGATCTATGAGTTTTGTTTTTGTAACAATTAACGATTGGCCTGCTCTTGCTAACCTCTCAGGGCAGTCGACCAAGGGGTACAATGCATGCACACACTGTTTGGGTGAAACTGAATGTTTATATTTGGATAAATGTAAGAAGTGTGTGTATCTGGCGCATCGTCGATTTCTTCCGATCAGGCATACCGCAAGGAAGAAAGGAAAGTATTTTAAAGGTGAGGCTGATCACAGTAGGAGGCATGTCAACCGTACTGGTGAAGAAATATTTGATATGGTTAAGGATCTAAAAGTAATCTTTGGAAAGGGTCCTGGAGGACAACAGGTTCCGAAAGACGCTAACGGGCACGCACCCATGTGGAAGAAAAAAACCTATATTTTGGGAGTTACCATATTGGAAGGTCCTAGAGGTTAGATCTGCTATCGACGTGATGCACGTGACGAAGAATGTTTGCGTGAACCTGCTAGGCTACTTGGGCGTGTGCGGGAAGAAAAAAGGTACAGAGGAAGCACGAGAGGACCAGAAACGTGTGAAAGAACGAGACGGCCTAAGTCCCGAACACTACGAAGGTCCTGCCAGCTACGCTCTTACCAAAAAAGAGAAAGTAATATTCTTTGAATGCCTGAGCAGTATCAAGGTCACAGTTGGGTTCTCGTCGAATATAAAGAGGATAGTAAATGTGAGACTCCAAAATTTTCAGAACCTAAAGTCTCATGATTGCCACGTGATTATGACGCAATTGCGTCCGATTGCACTGAGGGGGCTACTACAAGAAAATGTTCGAGTACCCATTGTGAAGTTTTGTGCATTCCTCATTGCAATATCTCAGAAGTTAATCGATCCGGCGATTCTACCAGGGTTGCAAAATGATGTGGTCCAGTGTCTTGTCAGTTTTGAGTTGGTGTTCCCTCCATCCTTCTTCGATGTTATGACGCATCTCCTGGTTCACCTAGTCGAAGAGATTCAAGTTCTCGGTCCTGTATTTCTGCACAATATGTTCCCATTTGAGAATTTCATGGCAGTCTTAAAGAAATATGTGCATAACCGTGCTAGGCCAGAAGGAAGCATCTCCAACGACTATGGTAACGAGGAGGTCATTGAGTTCTGTGTTGACTTTATTCATGACCTTAAGCCGATAGGTGTTCCACAATCACGATGAGGGTAGACTTAGTGGAAAAGGCACACTAGGAAAGAAAACAAAAACTTGTATGGATGGACATTCTTTCACTGAAGCACACTATACAGTTATACAAAGTTCTACCTTGGTGGCCCCGTATATCGAAGAACACAAGAATCTTGTACGCTCTCTACACGTGGGGAAGTCTGACAACTGGATTGTACGTACACACATGGCGACTTTCGGCGGTTGGTTGTGAGCACATCTTCAAAATAAAGACAAGGTTGATGAACAGTCACACTTGTTGGCCAGGGCACCATCTACAACTATATGTACTTTCCAAGCGTACGAGATAAATGGGAATACATTTTACACGAGTGTCCAAGATAAAAAGAGCACGAACCAAAACTGTGGTGTTCGCATGGATGCAACTAACAACAATGGATAGAAGAACACATATTATGGTTGCATAGAGGAGATATGGGAACTTGACTATGGACCTTCTTTTAAGATCCCTTTGTTTCGGTGCAAATGGGTCAATCTGAAAGGCGGGGTTGAGGTAGACAAGATGTACGGAATGACAACAGTGGATCTAAACAATCTTGCGTATAGAGACGAACCATTCGTGCTAGCCAATGATGTGGCTCAGGTTTTCTATGTGAAAGACATGTCTAGCAGACCCAAAAAAAAGAAACATCCAGGGAGTGGAGGAGCCGAGGCGTCACATAGTTCTTTCAGGAAAAAGAAACATCGTGGGAGTGGAGGACAAGACAGACATGTCAGATGATTATAATAATTTTGATGAAATTCCATCATTCGTAGTGAACATTGACCCAATAATCAAGTTGATTGAAGAAGATGCTCCATGGTTCCGACCCAGAAGAACTGGCGGTGTTGTGTGATGGAGATGTTGGTGTGATGTGTAATAATTAATATATTAAAATTTTATATGAAGAAGATGCTCCATTTTTACCTGCATATCAAATGGATCCGTCGGCGTTGATAGAAGAAAACACACGATTTCACCTGCATACAGCCACATGGTGGCTCCTGATGAGTGCCTGCATATCAAATGCACCGTGGGGCGTATGCAGAGAATCCGAGTGATTTCTATATATTCCTCAGTAGATGAATTGAACTATTCTTTTGATAGAACAAAACACACGATTTCACCTGCATACAGCTCCACGGTGGCTCCTGATGTGTGCCTGCATATCAAATGCACCGTGGGGCATATGCAGGGAATCCGAGTGATTTGTATATATTTCTCAGTAGATGAATTGAACTATTCTTTTGATAGAACAAAACACACGATTTCACCTGCATACAGCCCCACGGTGGCTCCTGATGTGTGACTGCATATCAAATGCACCGTGGGGCATATGCAGGGAATCCGAGTGATTTGTATACCACACCACCCGGCCGAGCACTAGAAGGAGGAAACACTGAGTGCTCGCCTCGTCCGAGAGGGGGCTATATATAGGGTCACGGGCTCAACCAGTGGTACTGATAGTGTTGATCCAACAGCTCTCAAGTGCTCAAAAGAAGCACACCCCTGATCCAACGGCTAACAAGTGTTTCAAAGAAACACACGATCCGTGTGCTTCTTTAGTCCCGGTTTAGAACTGAAAGCGTTAATCGAACAACTCAGAAGCAATCAAAAGAAAACACACACCTGATCAAACGGCTAACAAGTGCTTGAAAGAAACACACAATCCGTGTGCTTCTTTAGTCCCGGTTTGGAAGTTAAAGTGTTGATCGAACAGCTCAGAATTCCAAAGTTTGCAAAAGTTATACAAATTCACATTCAAACTAATTTTAAACTAATTAAAATAATTATTATAGAAAACAGAAAATGTTTCTGTATTAGTTAGTTAAATTCAAACAATTTTCATATTGAAAGTTTTTTCAAATTCCAAAGTTTGCAAAAGTTATACAAATTCACATTCAAACTAGTTTTAAACTAATTAAAATAATGGTTATAGAAAAGAAAAAATGTTTTTGTATTAGTTAGTCAAATTCAAACACTTTTCATATTGAAAGTTTTTTCAAATTCCAAAGTTTGCCAAAGTTATACAAATTCACATTCAAACTAGTTTTAAACTAATTAAAATAATTATTATAGAAAATAGAAAATGTTTTTGTATTAGTTAGTCAAATTCAAACACTTTTCATATTGAATGTTTTTTCAAATTCCAAAGTTTGCAAAAGTTATACAAATTCACATTCAAACTAGTTTTAAACTAATTAAAATAATTATTATAAAAAACAGAAAATGCTTTTGTATTAGTTAGTTAAATTCAAACACTTTTCATATTGAAAGTTTTTTCAAATTCCAAAGTTATTTAAAACAGAAAAAGAAAAGAAAAAGAAAAAATCCCTTCTATCCCGGGTGGTGGCTCAGCCCGGGACAAATAGGGGGCTATCTGTTCCGGGTGGAGCCACCACCCGGTGGCTCCACCCGGGACAGATAGCCCCCTATGTGTCCCGGGCTGAGCCTCCACCCGGGACAGATAGCCCCCTATTTGCCCCGGGTTGAGCCTCCGCCCGGGACAAATAGTGTGTTGCTATATAAGCAACACTTAGCCATGGTTCCAGCCACCACCCGGAGCAAAACCAGACCAACGCCGCCAGGCTGCCAAATTTTCGCGCCGCTGCCTCCTTCCTCGACTCCGGCCGGGCCTCGCTCCATCCTCGAGCGCCGCCGCCTTCCTCCTCGACTCCGGCGACAAGGTGAGCCCTCTCTTTCTTTGCGCCACCATTAGGTGACTCCGGCTACTCCGACCCCGACTCTGCCGCCGTGCCTCCGAGGACCAAGAAGTGGCGCGGCCGCCACTCCCAGGTAGCCCGCGTCCGTGCGCATCGGACGCGCATACGCGCTTGGCCGGGCTCGCCGTAATTCAAAGCCGGCGTCATGGTCGCCGCCGTGGCCGATCTCCCCCGCCGATGACGTCACGGTGACGTTGCGGCGGGGGCTGTTGAGTTTTTTTCCTGATTTGTTTTCCAGCAAATGATTAAAACTGGAAAATCAATATTTTTAAATCTATTGATCCAAAAAATATGGAAAATATATCAAAATGATGACAACAAATAAATCTAAATACTTATGGTATTATGCAAATATATTTCAAAGATTCAAATACGATGAATAGTCCGAGACAAATTTTACAACACGTAAGTCTGAAAAAGAAACGCACAACACGTAATGCGCGCACGTCCCCGTCGTCTTCGTATCCTCCCCGTCGTCTCAATGCCGCAGTCCGCGCACACGTCTCTCGCCCCTATGCGCGCACGTCTCTCGCCCCAATACAATTAAATAATAAAAGATGTTGAGTTAGATTTAGTTGTATGACATGTGTGTATTATCTTCCATCTTGGTTGAGAAGACAATCAGTCAACGTACTGATAAACTTCATCAACCCAACTTTAGAGGTACCCCGAGTTTAGCGACCAAATGTTCGCGATCTAAAAACTCGTACCCATCGTTGGTTCTTTATGGCAGAGATCATAGCATACACTGGACTATGATGATATCATCCGCACAAAATCCGATAATCAAAATTATCTTTTGTTAGCGGAATCTCCGGGTTTATCTCCTAGCGGGTATTGTATCACAAAGAGCTAACGGTTTAAACAAGGAGTATCCTCAAGCTAAAGCATAAAACTATGAAGTTTGGACCCAACCTTTTAAGTTTCTCAATCGCAGGAATGCGCCTAATTTGAAAAGATGCTATCACAATGGTTAATATCCACAAAGGTTTGCAAAACAGACTCTGTTCATTATATTCTGAGTTCTAGTATTTTAGGAAATAACTATCCGAACTGCCACTCAAACGAACATCCCTCCTGGTCAATTAAGCGATTACACGACCCCCATCCATTGCACCACCCCTCATCATCAGATCCGGCGACACAACTTCAAGAGTAGACAATTGTCCGCCACACCAATTTTGTGACTCGTGCTCGACCTTTCGGTCTCCCTCTTCCGAGGCCATATTTCTGAATATGCTAGGCTCGCCACCAAAAACCTCCACGCTGACGCTTGTGCAACATGGCTTACACCCACCATATGCGAACGAAGATATGTCTGACACCCGATCATCACGGCCAGACTCATAACGTAGAACTTTCTTGGTGGTGCGCGTTGAGGGAGAACACTAGTGGTATTTTAAAGGGATCATCTTATATAGCTACCGCCGTGTAACTAATGTATACTATACACACAGTCACACAATATAAGATGCACACAAAACATCAAATGTAATGCAATGTGATATAGTCCATTGCGTCATGATCTTCTTGGCGCCCGCTGTTTATAAACAATTTAATAAACCTACCTTGACCATATCACATAGCCCCTGCAAAATAAAGTTAGACGCTTCTACTTTATCTTTTGCATATTTTACGTGGCTCGGGGCTTTCGTAAATAGAACAGCTTCATACCTACGAACCTTATGACCACAACAACGATCCAATAATTGCATGTTTAAGCATCCCTTTCGGGCCCTCCATTGAAAATGCAAGACCAACTAAAGAGAGAGAAACAGGCACCCGCCAGCCACAGATACGGTACAAGCCGTATGTCAGTAGTGGAACCAGTCTCGCGTAAGCGCGCGTAAAGTCGGTCCGGGCCGCTTCATCAACTCGATGCCGCTGGAATCACAAGTGCACGCTAGAGGGTAGCAAATAACAGGAACGGTGCCCCCGTGCAAAACACAGGTTCTAACAGCGTACAGCTATATCTACGATAGATCGGCTCTGATACCACTGAAGGGGATCGTGTGCAGAAAACAAAAAAATTCCTAGCAACGATATCCTTAAACTAGCCAAGATCTACACTATGCAGATATAGAAGTACGGCGGAGATCGGAATACATACCCTCGTAGACCGAATAGCGGGGATTACGCTCCCGTACAAGCGTTGACGACGAAGACGACGTAGCCGACCTCTAGGTCGCGTAGAACTCGGCGCGACGAAGACGACGAAGATGACCCCAAGGTCGGGTGGAGGAAGTAGGCCTCCGAGTACCGCTAGCGCAGCACCTCGTAGGGCGTCACACACATACGGTGGAGACGACGGCCTCCGAAGCTCCAGTCCAGGACGAGCATCGGAAGACTTGGACCGGAACACCAGTAGCGCGGCAGCGGGCTATGGTGGAAGAGATCCCCCTCCTCTACTCGGCGCGGCTCCGACAAGGGAACCACGAGATCGAGAGAGAAATTGGGAATTAATTGGTGAATTAAAAGGCCAGGGGTGCCCCTTCTTATATAGCTAATTTTTTTTAAATAATACTTTTTTTTTAGAAATTCGGGAAATATTGCGCAGTTTCAGCAAATTTCAAAAATATTACGGCCTCGGCCCGGAGGAGGCCGATTGGAGCTCGTCGGCCCGGAGCAGGCCGACTGGGGCTCGTCGGCCCAGAGCTGGCCGACCAGGTCTGGTCGGCCGCATCTGCGCGCCTGCAGGACCTGGCATAGACCTGGTCGGCTGGGAGGTGGCCGACCAGCCCTGTCGGCCCAGGGGAAGCCGATCGTTGCATGCAACAACACCCCCCCCCCCCCCCGCCCATTTCTCCTTAGCGCACGATTAGCCCGCGTTTCTCCCGCCAGACGTTCCCGCCTTTTTCTCCCACCACCGTTTCCCGCCCGTTTCTCCCGCCAGACGTTCCCGCCTTTTTCTCCCGCCACCGTTTCCCGCCCGTTTCTCCCGCCAACCGTTCCCGCCTATTCCTTCCGCCACCGTTTCCCGCCCGTTTCTCCCGCCAGACGTTCCCGCCTTTTTCTCCCGCCACCGTTTCCCGCCCGTTTCTCCCGCTAGCCGTTCCCGCCTATTCCTTCCGCCACCGTTTCCCGCCCGTTTCTCCCGCCACCGTTTCCCGCCTGTTTCTCCCGCCACCATTGTCCTATAAAAACCACTCTAGGCTAAGCGGGGTACTCTCACAGAGCGCCAGCATGGTGTGTATTGTACCTTGTGAGAAGTGTGTGTCCGGCTTTCATATAGCCGCATCCGAGCAGCTAGCTAAGATTGTCACCTATTTGAAGGTAGATGGTAGGGAAATTCCACTTGAAGAAATTGTTGGTAGTGAGAGACATCTCGCTTTGCTAGGGGCGAGGCTATGCTGAGATGGGTTTCCGTATAGGACCCCAGAACAAATCCGTGCTGAAGTCTTGAGGCTTGTGGATAAGTTCGATAGGCATGTTACTAATGCACCGATTCATCGAACTCAAGACATACGTGAGAGGTACGGTCGTTCATTTCTCTGGGTATACTCCAGCGATGATGACGACGATTTCATGCCGTCGTCAAAGGAGAAGCGGGCTGAAGCAGTGCGTAAGGGCAAGGAGAAGAAGGCAGAAACATCGAGGAAGGGTGCGGGTAAGAAGCCTGAATCATCGTCAAAGGGAAAGGGTGCTAAATCTGCGGATGGTGCAGGCTGCATTGATGGGAGATAGGTAGAATTTTAATTTGAGTTATGTTGTATCTTTCTTTGAGTATCGATTAATTAGTAGTTGTACCTGCATTTCCGTTTGTTGTGTGGTGTGATCGGTATGTAATCGAGGTTTGTTGTATCTTATCTTACGTACCAATGTCTACCGGTTACGGACATATCAAATATTGCCACATAGATTGTACTAATAAGTCTAGTACATAACGATACATAAGTCTAGTACTCATACATAGGTCTGACGGTACATGGAAAATAGCGAACATAAGGTCTCTGATACATAAGTAGAGTCTCAGTCATCGCCTCTGCCACGACGTGGCGGATGTGGCTGAGGAGTGCTCCATCCAAACCGATGGGGTGGGCGGGTGACTCGTGGAGGAACTAAGGACCCGTCATCTGCCTGCTGTGTATCCTGTGTGGGTTGTGGAGGAGGAGTGTTGTACATGTTGAGCCACTGGGTGTCCGCATCCGCACCGAGAAACACGTCCGGCTGACTCTCCCAACCAGAAGCACCCGAGTAATGCTCGGAGATAGTAGGCCCCAAGTCGAAGTCGAATTGTGCTAGAATCGAGAAATTTTATGTAACATGTTATTTTGTAAATAGTTTGAGTACATGATAATGTAGTAGTACGAATCGACATACCGTGTGGTCCACGAGGCTGGAAGCCGGTGAAGGGGGTCTGCTGGTACTCCGAAGAGGGTCGCTGCTGGTAGCCCCCAGTGGGGCTCTGCTGGTAGCCCCCCTGGTGGTAACTCTACTGCTGCCAGCCCGAACCTCCTGGCTGGTCAGGTGGAGGTGGTGCGACACGTGGACGCGGGTGCTGTCGGTGTGCCTCCGGAGGTGGCGGCACGTCACGCCGTGCCCGCCGTTGAGGCAGCTGCGTGGACGGATGCGGTGGCCGTCGTGCAGCATGTGGGAGAACGTCAGACGAGCGGACACACGTGATAGCCTCGTAGATCTGTCGCACTCTCTGAGCAGCGGACTGCAACCAAGACCGATGCTGTTCGCGTGTAAGAAAAGGCCCGGTCGAAAGTGAACGGTCTAACTGGTCTATATCATTCCCAAGATCCCACGTCAACTCAGCCTAAAAGTGGTAAAAACAGTTAGGAAATGAAGGATAATATAGATAAGGGTAAATGATTGTAGATAAGTTAATTATTTGTACCGCGTGTTGCCGTGAGCCGGACATAGACTGGCTGGGGTACATATACCACGTAGCAGGGGCCGGCATCACATCTGGTTGGGCGTGATGAACGAGAGAAACCCTTGTGGAAGTGACGTACCACTCTAGGTACTCGTCGTACTCCGCCGGATCGAAGGGTTGCGCCTCGACCCAGAGACGAGTCAGCGCATCAGCCCACTCGGCCACGTAAGGTTGCACTCTTTGCAACCATTGTGTCGCAGTCCTGTTAGTTCCCTTCCTGCTCCATCTGCAAGACAAGAAACATTAGCATAATTGTGGATGACAAGTGTTAAAACAAAAATGTGTGGTTAAGAAATGGAGGTACCGGTGGACGATGTCTGGTAGAGGCGCATCAATAGGCGGGGGGACCGAGATCTGGCGCAGACCGAACTGCCTCATAACACGCTGCTGGGCCATCTCCTCAACGCTGACGTCGAAGATAATCTTCGACTTCGTCATCCAGTATGCTACATCTCGCGTGCACATGATAGAAATTCCTCCAGGGAATTTCGACGCGATCGCGTCAGGCGAGTATGGCTCCCAAATAACTGAAGCCCCGGAGAGAACGTCGAACTGCTCGTTGAATGCCGGATAGCAGTTCCGAACCTGATCTCTAGCGAATCGTCTCTGCAAAACAAAGACGTAAATTGTATAAGTAAACAGGAAGATACTCATTGACAAGCATAATTAGTAAACTGTTATTGAACATACCTTGCGATGTGTCCAAAGTGTGCCAAAAGTAGGGTCGTCTATGTGCTCCGGGTCAAAATAATGGTTGAGCGGCCACGGATCGGCAGCCGAAATGTCGGGTCGTCCAATGGGGAACCTCTCCCACGACCACAACTGCAACATCATAGGGCATCCAATAATTGCTGACTTTGTCGCCGTAAGAAAGCACGCGTTGCACATACCTCGGTACGTGGCCGCTAAGACTGCAGAACCCCAGCTACGAACAGTGATGTGGTACGGCTGTGTCGCACTTGCAATCTCCAATGCGATGGGGATGTATCGCGCACTGATAGTGGTGACATGGTTCTCCGTGAACATCACTTTTCCTAGCAGCCACATAAGGTACGCCTCGAGGCTCCTAGTAATCTGGGCCTCAGACATCTGGATCGTGCCAAAATTCTGTATCTGCAACGAAAACAATAATTGTACAAGTTAGGTAAAGGTTAGCTGAAGTGATGGATGAAACAAGACAATGACGTAGTACTAACCTGGAACTTAAGCAACCAATCAGGCTTGGGTCTGTGATCCTCATGCAGAAACACAGGTGCGTTGGGATTTATATGTTGGAATCGGTTTGCCATATCCTCAGACCACATATCAGGGGCCTGAAACGGACCTATGGGCTCACCAGCTAGAGGAAGGCCCAGTAGGTAGGACACATCCTGTAGAGTAGGAGCCATCTCGCCCCAGCGAAAGTGAAACGTGTGCGTCTCCGGTCTCCATCGGTCCACCAAGCAGGTGAGCAAACAGTGGTCCATCGCAAGCCGGCCAGTCACATCTGACGCCTCAACAAGGCGAGCAAAGGGTAGGAGCCCAGCCCACGTCAAACTGCATGTATCACAAAATTGTTAACTATTTGACCAGTACATGTTATGAGCAAAATAAAAATAAAACTTACCGATCGATCCAAGCTGGGTGTATCTGCCAGTTATCCTTCTGACCACGAGTGATCAGAGGTTGGAGAACATTATCCTGCATTAGCTTAGCACGATGCTTGTTGTCCACCACCGGGTTAAGCAACGCCATCCCCGCCATCTCTGTAAGGACAGATTAAAATGATAATAGAATGACCAAATAACAAAATTTAAATGACTACAAATCCAAACAAATTACAATTTTGACGATTACAGAGTACAAATACAAACATAATGGTTCCACGATTACAGAGTAGTACATAGAGGCAGATACGTAGTCTGCATTTATTACAAATATAAAGGTACTCTAGTTTCTTCCTCTTCCTCTCCGGCCTCGGTTGCCTCTTCCACGTACCGTAGCATCACCAGGTCCAAATTCCGGACAGTTCGTATCCCTATGGCCAAATTGGTTGCATAGAAAACATTGCCTGGTAGGTCCTCCAGCTTCCGATTCATCCATATCATTACGTATGCGTCTACACTGGCGTCTACCTCTACCCGGACGAAGTAACCTTGGATCAGGAATGTATCTCCTCTCACCTGGCTCAACGGTGTTGAAATTACCAATGGCTCGGAATCCTTGCATCTCACCTGTCCATGTGTTCAAGACAGCTTCACGACTGAAGTACGGTGACACAAACGAGATTGCTTCCAAACCAAGCTGCCCACAAGCAGCAAGTACATGCGAGCATGGAAGGTGAAACAATTTCGGTTTGTTGCATGTGCATTCACAGGTTGGCCATGCTTCATTTCCAATCTTCACCTCATGCGTTCTCAACACATTGCCACAACCGAACTTGTCGGTAGGTAAGCGGACCTCGAACCTCCTTTTCTGATTTCCGATGGCAACCACTTGGAAAGTTCGTGCCTTCTCCATCTTAGCATCCATGTACTTCGTAATCTTTTCACACCAGGGTGAGTTTGGAGTGCGAAGTATATGCATTTCGGCTTGCTGGCGTTTGACTCTGAAGTAATTAACCATGCCTTGGAAAATTCCCTCCACAAGGGCAGTTAATGGCAAGGCTCTGTTCCCTCGAAGGACAAAGTTGTATGTTTCGGCAAGGTTTGTAGTCATGACGCCATACCTGGCTCCGTATGAGTCGTGCAACAATGACCACCTCTCCACGGGCTCAAAGCCTGGAAGATCACACAGACCGATCGGTTCTTCTTCTTGCGGTGCAGGCCCTGTAGCTGCTTGTGCCGCTACTTGGGCTACATGAAACGCCACTGCCGCATTACGTGCAGCTTTCCTCTCCCGATCATGTTTGTTCGTGAACTCATCAAGCTTGCCACGGAGAAATTTATACTTCCATTCCTGGTTCTGCTTGCAGAGTTTTTTGAACAGATTCATGAGACTCTTATTTCTGAACTGTGAGAAGAAGTTAGCACCTAGATGGCGCATGCACCAATGACTCTGAAGATCCACCCACGGTGTTTCTTCATCTGGTCCAGGGTTTGTTAATGCCTTTATAGCGTTGAGTATACCCGCATGTCTGTCATGTAGAACGCAACATTCTGCTTATCCTTGACAACAGCTTTTATCAACTGCCTAAAGAACCACGTCCAACTTTCTGTCTTCTCGCTCTCAACAAAAGCGAAAGCAAGGGGCAACAGTTGGTTATTGCCGTCTTGGCCAATAGCAGTCAATATCTGACCCTTGTACTTGCCGGTCAAAAATGTGCCATCGACACATAACACTGGTCGGCAGTGGCTGAAGGCTTCGATGCATACACCAAAAGAGAAGAACAAACGGTGCAACACCCTAACTGTAGGGAACTCTGGCATGTAGAAGTCTTGAAGATCAACATATGTGCCAGGATTCCTCGCCTGAAGCGTGCGGAGCAACCGGACAACAGAATCATATGAGTCAAAGAATGACCCAAATCTAGCCTCCAGCGCGCTCTGCTTAGCCCTCCAGGCCTTGCCATAAGAAATGTTGAAATTGAATCTTGTGAAGACTTTGTTCCTTATTGCCTTCACTTCCATCGCCTTGCTCTCCACTATCTCCGTGTAAAACAAACGAGCAATAAGCGTGGATGACAGATTACGGTGATCCTGAAGGATGCTGGGAATACGACATGTATGCATTACCATGTCACTCACAACCCAGTTTGTATCATACTTGGGGACATATGCGTGCACCCTACCCGGACAATCTATCCTCGAGCATTCCATGGTCAGATATTTCTTACTCGACACAGTTGTCTTGAAAACCCTTGATGTCGACATTGCCCACTGTATGATTGCTTCCTGCAGATGTTGCTTGTCAGCGTAAATTGCTCCCACAGCCATGCTGCTCTGGTGATATTGCCAGGAAGAATCATGACCATCCTCCAGAGTCATGCCAGATGAGAAGTCCTGAGTCCATGAAGCTGGATAAGGCACCTCCGGCTCGTACTCTGTGTCATTCGATGAATCAGAATCACTGCCATCACCGCAATGACCCTCAATATCTTCATCTTCCATCTCGTCCTGCATTCGGCCATCTTCCTCATCCCCATCTGCCTCCACATTTTCACCGTCATCGTGCCCTCCAGCCATACTACTCTGCCCTGATTCATAAGCACTGCCTCCTTCGTAACCATGGCTATCATCATGTTCAATTTCCATGGTTGCTGCACTGTTCTGCCCTGGATCGTGCCCACCCTCGCCTTCAGGAGGATTGACATTTACCTCCTTAACGACAGGAAGCAACAAGGCAACTGGGTGGCTTCCCCTGTTTTCGCAACCTTGCAACCAGTTCACCCACTGAGAATCCCGATCAATCGGCCTCAGAGTGTACCAAATTTTTTTACTGGACCTTGACCATAACGCGTGCACCCCGACAGTGTGTGTTTCTGCATTTAATCCCAAACACTGTGCCAACCAATCTTTTAACTGACTAACAGACCAATTTTCAGGGTCAGTCAGATCCAACTCGACGTGCTCAAACTCACTCAGGTCCATCCCATACTCATTTTGCTTTACTGAACCGACACCGTAGTAGAAAACAAACTTTACTACATTCGACATAATTGCTCACCTAAAAAATATTATAATGCATCAAATATTAATATTACATCGTACCTAAAATTCTACCGAAACTACTACATAATTATAATAGATGGAATTAATTATACCAGATTACGTATACACGAACGTTAAGACTAATCCAAGATTATACACAAAATCTAACCCTAATGCATGAAACTATACTAACTACAAATCCATACTAACTACAAATCTATCCGGACTAACTACACCCTACCTGCAAACTAAATCCTAACCCTATAGAAAAAAACACAAACCCTAACCCTAACCCTAACCCTAATACATGGAAAAGTCTTACCCTCGAAGCGTGGGCGGCCGTCACCTGCGGCGTCCGCGGCACCGTCGTGGGGCTCGACGTGTCCGGCCTCAACCTCTCCGGCGCGCTCTCCCGCCTTCAACGGCTCCCTCCCGTCCGCGCTCGCCCGCCTCCGCGCCCTCCGCGACCTCACCAGCCCGCTCCCCGTCGAGGTCGCACCCTCCGCGCCCTCCCCGTCCTCTGCTGCTCGTGGCTAGATGGTAAGAAGGAGAGAGAGGAGAGGAAGAGAAAGCCGTGAGATGGGAGGAAGAAGAAGGGCTCGGGGCAGTTAACAGGACCTCGTCGGCCAGGAGGTGGCCGACGGGCCTATCGTCCGGGACGTGGCCGAACCGTGGCCGATCGGGGCCGATCAGGCAATCGGCCGCGCCCGTGATCCTCTCTCCACGCTGGTCGGCCAGATCTGGGCCGACGAGCCCCGTCGGCCACCTCCGGGCCGACCAGCCCCAGTCGGCCTCCACCTGGCCGAGGCCGTATTATTTTTGAAATTTGCTGAAACTGCGCAATATTTCCCTAATTTCTAAAAAAAAATATTATTTAAAAAAAATAGCTCTTATATAGGCTCCCGGGGGGAGCCAACCTTGCCAGCCAGGCAATGTGGGACTATCCCACAGCCTGGTTCAGCCAAGGAGGGTGCGCCGGACCCCTAGTGGGCCCCATCTGGCCCACCTAGGCCGGCCTCCATGCCCCCACCGAATCCCCTTGAGGATTTTCCCCTTCTTGGGCCTTCTTTCGACCAGAAGGCCCATTTAGGGAAATCAGCCTAAATAAATTCGAAAATAAATATATAAAATCATATTTGCATATTAATTACACTAATTAATATCAAACATAATATATATAATTTTTCCTAGCTCCGAAAACTCTTTCGGCGCTGCCCGATCTCCATCGGACCCCTCCCGGGACGCTCCCGGTGATCTCTTTCCTTTCCGGTTGTCTTGTCGAAACCCCTTAAGTGTGTTACCCTAGCGATTCGATATAATAACAGGTACGATCAAGACTCCTCTATGATCAACGACTAACTCGTAGGCCTGGACCCCCTGAATTAATCCCTGTGATATAACGAATGACTTTCATCTATCAAACCTGGACGTATAGTCTTAAACCCTTTGTCATGGCGATACTTAGCGTGTCCGAGCATCATTCTCAGATATCTCCATACCTAGCATGATCTCGTTACCGACATCGCTATCTTCTACTCGTCTATGATATTATGTCAGCTGGTGACCTAGTCACATGTTTGCAAACTCATTTGACATAATCTCACCGAGTGGGCCCTAGAGTATCTATCCGGCTATGCGGACTGACAAATCCCGCTGTTGACCCCTCGTCTCAACTACCCCTTTCCGATACCCAAAAGTATCACCGTTATTGTCACACTAGATAAGATGCGACGTTTGGTGCGATCAAAGTATCTTCCAGGGATAACAATAAGAGTTGATCTCACGGTCTTAAGGTGTAATGACTATGTCCTACAAATATTGGGTATGTCCATCACATCGTTACTCCTAACGATATGACTTCCATTGCCGACCGGCGCCATGCCCTATGATCGGAAAACCTCGATCATCAATCGCGCAATGAAACTAGTCTTAGTATAGGCTACTAGGGACCTGGTTGTTTATCTACCACACCTGTATTAATGTTTCCGCTTAATACAGTTATAGCATGGTGTAAAACATATAATGAACGATTGGGATATTGCCAATAAACTATGTTTATTAAGTGCCTCTAGGGCATATTCCCTTCAGTATAGTCTTAAACCCTTTTTCATGGCGATACTTAGTGTGTCCGAGCATCATTCTCAGATATCTCCATACCTAGAATGATCTCGTTACCGACAACACTATCTTCTACTCGTCCGTGATATTATGTCAGCTGGTGATCTAGTCACATGTTTGCAAACTCATTTGACATAATCTCACCGAGTGGATCCTAGAGTATCTATTCGGCTATGCGGACTGACAAATCCCGCTGTTGACCCCTCGTCTCAACTACCTCCTTCTGATACCCAAAAGTATCACCGTTATTGTCACACTATATAAGATATGACGTTTGGTGCGATCAAAGTATCTTCCAGGGATAACAATAAGAGTTGATCTCACGGTCTTAAGGCGTAATGATTATGTCCTATAAATACTGGGTATGTCCATCACATCGTTTCACCTAACGATATGACTTCCAATGCCGACCGGCACCATGCCCTATGATCGGAAAACCTTGATCATCAACCGCGCAATGAAACTAGTCTTAGTAGATGCTACTAGGGACCTGGTTGTTTTATCTACCACACCTGTATTAATGTTTTCGCTTAATACAGTTATAGCATGGTGTAAAACATATAATGAACGATTGGGATATTGCCAATAAACTATGTTTATTAAGTGCCTCTAGGGCATATTCCCTTCAGTCTCCCACTTGCACTAGAGTAACACTTAATATAGGTTACAACTTGGTAAAAGCTCAACACCCATGGCATCTTGGTGTCTGCTCGCCTCGTGGAAGAGGAATACAGTCAATAGATCTCACACATTGAGACCTATATGTGCTTTGCAACACTTCTATGTCACCTAGTTTGACATAATCCCGTATCTTACGATGACGGTGAAATATATCCCAGTGGATGGAGTGAGACTCGAGCATTCGCGTAGCTTGGTCCTTAAAAGTCTAAGAGATTTATTAAAGGGACCGCCTACGCTCGGAAAACTGCTCAGTCCAATCACACTTGCTACTTCTGAAGTCGCGATATATTTCTATACCTATGTAGATTATGCGACGGTGCATTCATATGCGACTTCGCAAACTAACCATGTCTATCTTCAAATAAAGGACGTCTCCTATATGAGATTTCCAGTCGTATGGGTCAGTGTCATAACTTGCATCATCATAAACTCTTTACGGCAAGTTGTCTTTCCACTCTTACCCTTTACTAGAAAACATATCTTCAGTTCTCATAGACACTGAAGAATAAACTTAACGTTTGTTCATTGATCCGCACAAGGATCACTCTAGAACCTGTTCTTCAACCAAGAACTCGGGTCACACTAAGTCGGGCTTTCAATCTGATAGCATATATGACTGATACATAGATAATGTCGAACATCATTTGCTATAACTGAAAATGCCAAGATAAACTTAATATTTTACCTAGTCATACAAGCAAGAACCTCTTTCTTCGCTTGTCCTATTCTGATACACTTCAGAATCTTGACTTAGGAAATATTCCGACTTAATGTATTAAGACCCTTCTGATCTATACAATTATAAATCGGATGCCTAATACTCCTAACTTCATTTCATAGAAAATTTAATCACTTAAATAATCCTTTACACTCTACTAGAGGATTTGTGTCATTCAATATGTCGTTACATACATAATCACGAATGACACCTAGCTCCCACTCAAATATGCCTTCCGCATATAAGATCAAAGAAAAGCTACTTAGCTCCCACTCAAATATGCCTTCCGCATATGATTTCAAGGAAAGCTACTTCACTCTCACTCACTTCTTTGCAAATGTAGGTTTCTTCAACTATTTTGGACAACTCCAAAATCATTTGATCACACTATCAAAGTGAAGATTCCAGCTTCGATATGCTTGCTTCAGCCCATGAATGGACCACTGAAGTTTGCATACATGTTTAGCATCCTCAGGATCACCAACTCTTTCTTAAAGACACTATTAAGAAACATGGTTTTCTTATCCATCTATCAATTTCTCATTCGAAATTATAGTGATTCTAAACGACCCAGAATAGATTTAGTCTTCGCCACTTGAGACAAACTCTCATGTGGTCAACTTTTGAATCTGTCGGAACTGTTTCACGACAAATCGATCCTTCTTAATGTCTATTCTCTCATAAAATTCCATACACTATTAACATCCTAGATGCCATCAAGATCTCCCAAGTCATTACCTGGTAATCGTATATGGATTTTATTTCGGATCATAAATGACTCATAGCCATTTCTCAGACTTAGGTCCACCATCTCTTCTTCGTAGTTCGTAGGTCTATCATATTCCATTAATATGACCTTCATAACAAGATTGTCGTAACACACAGTGTGGAACACAACCTCGTATGCCTAAGCTCTTAGTATGAGCTCAGAACATCACGATCTTGAATCATCAGCTTTTTCAAGCTGTGGAGCCTGACACCGAACACACTTTCGGTTGCGCCACTCTGATGTCTGGAGAGGAAGTTCACCAACTTCGTCTCGCTCTACTTTCTTTCTCACTTATACCCTTGGACAAGAAACTATTTCTTTCGCAAGGTATATCCCGGCAAAGATTTTGCCTATGTCATGAGATATGTACCCAACTAACTCTTTAGGTAGGGTATACTACAAAGATTAATCCATTTTAGGTTCGATTACATCGAAACACTAAATTGTTGAAACGACAATCCAGGCTCAAAAGCCATGCCATCACTCGTATGGTATTGTATCCATAGATTCAAATGGTTTCCCTATTTGCTAACGTGAGTGTTTACGTTTTTACCATATGGCTCTAATGATCACAATAATTCGGTAAGAGATTTATTTACCACACACTATTCGATAGAGTGCAATTACGACGTCCTAACACACCATGACACTATGGTGTTCCATGCGACGTAATTTGTGGAACTCTTCTCACAAGTCTTCCAATGATGTGCCAACATTATAACTCAAATCTTTATTTCCTCGATCTGCATCGCGGGAATTAGATTTTCTTGTTAAGTTTATTTCCTACTTCATTCTGAACTTCGTTTGATCGAATCAAAATTTCAGACTAACATTCCCCGGAGTGGATATCCATATATCTAATCGGAATATTCATGAAGTCTATGAAATAAAGGCTTCCACTACACGTTAAAGTACTTCATTGATTCACATACCACCATATGCATGATTCTCAACAAGCTATACTCAAAACCTTCAGTGAAGTTCACGAAATAAAGGTCTCCATTACCCGTCAATTACTTCATTGAACCACATACATCTCCATGTATGACTATCAATAAGTTATATGCCCGCTTTCCGAAAACGGTGTCACGGTTATTTTGCAAGTGTCAAAAGATCAAATCTTAGGACTTGTAGGTCCATCCGGTATGGAGCTAATGCATTGACTATAACATTGACATGACTAAACGGTAGTGCCACACATATGTGGTGTCTTTATTAAGTTTGTATCCTTTGGCATTAATATTATGAACGTGGGAGCTTCTACCATCTAAATTCAAATCGTCATATGATCATTACTTCATAAATATAGGACACCAAATTTGTCACTATCATGTATGAACAAGTATCTCGCTATAGGAGACACACTTGTAACGATCATACTAACATGCGATCATAAAAAATTTATTCAAATGGTAGATCTAGAGGGAGAGTGTCTATGGCCATCACAACAACTTGACTGTCGTTATCAACACGCAATGTCGCCTCATCCTTTCAAGCTACTCAAGCAGTAAACCTGGTTTTCACAAAACATGACTAGTTCAAAACTTAGTCACTACTACGAGTACTTGCTTAGCTAAAACATTCATAACATGTATATCATATATACACCTTCATCATTGATGACTTCCGGCGATCTGTTTCATTTTCTTGATACTTCCACCGTAATCAAGAACCATGAAGGTGAACGATTCCCCTTGCATGACATAGTCTATGACAGAGGATTTGCACTTGGCAACGATGTCTGTCATCCAGTGATTGAGCTGAGCGAGGCGTCTCAATGTTCATTAAGTATGAACATACGTCATTAAGTATGACCGCCACGTGCTCCCTCAATGTGTGTATTCTCATCCATCTTGGTTGAGAAGACAATCAGTCAACGTACTGATAAACTTCATCAACCCAACGTTTGGGGTACCCCGAGTTTAGCGACCATATCATATGTTCGCGATCTAAAAACTCGTACCCACAGTTGGTTCTCTATGGCAGAGATCATAGCATGCACTGGACTATGATGATATCATCCGCACAAAACCCGATAATCCAAATTATCTTTTGTTAGCGGAATCTCCGGGTTTATCTCCTAGCGAGTATTGTAACACAAAGAGCTAACGGTTTAAACAAGGAGTATCCTCAAGCTAAAGCATAAAACTATGAAGTTTGGACCCAACCTTTTAAGTTTCTCAATCGCAGGAATGCGCCTAATTTGAAAAGATGCTATCACAATGGTTAATATCTACAAAGGTTTGCAAAACAGACACTGTTCATTATATTCTGAGTTCTAGTATTTTTGAAAATAACTATCCAAACTCCCACTCAAACTAACATCCCTCCTGGTCGTTTAAGTGATTACACGACCCCCATCCATTGCACCACCCCTCATCATCAGAGCCGGCGGCACAACTTCAAGAGTAGACAAAAGTCTGCCACACCAATTTTGTGACTCGTGCTCGACCTTTCGGTCTCCCTGTTCCGAGGCCATATTTCTGAATATGCTAGGCTCGCCACGAAAAACCTCCACGCTGACGCTTGTGCAACATGGCTTACACCCACTGTATGCGAACGACGAGATGTCTGACACCCGATCATCACGGCCTGCCTCATAACGTAGAACTTTCTTGGTGGTGCGCGTTGGAGGGAGAACACTAGTGGTATTTTGAAGGGATCATCTTATATAGCTACCGCCGTGTAACTAATATATACTATATATACAATCACACAATATAAGATGCACACAAAGCATCAAATGTAATGCAATGTGATATAGTCCATTGCGCCATGGTCTTCTTGGCGTCCGCAGTTTATAAACAATTTAATAAACCTACCTTGACCATATCACATAGCCCCTGCAAAATAAAGTTAGACGCTTCTACTTTATCTTTTGCATATTTTACGTGGCTCGGGGCTTTCGTAAATAGAACCGCTTCATACCTACGAACCTTATGACCACAACAACGATCCAATAATTGTATGTTTAAGCATCCCTTTCAGGCCCTCCATTGAAAATGCAAAGCCAACTAAAGAGAGAGAAACAGGCACCCGCCAGCCACAGATACGGTACAAGCCGTATGTCAGTAGTGGAACCAGTCTCACGTAAGCGTACGCGTAAAGTCGGTCCGGGCCGCTTCATCAACTCGATGCCGCTGGAATCACAAGTGCACGCTAGAGGGTAGCAAATAACAGGAACGGTGCCCCCGTGCAGAACACGGGTTCTAACAGCGTACAACTATATCTACGACAGATCGGCTCTGATACCACTGTAGGGGGATCGTGTGCAGAAAACAAAAAAATTCCTAGCAACGATATCCTTAAACTAGCCAAGATCTACACTATGCAGATATAGAAGTACGGAGGAGATCGGAATACATACCCTCGTAGACCGAATAGCGGGGATTACGCTCCCGAACAAGCGTTGACGATGAAGACGACGTAGCCAACCTCTAGGTCGCGAAGAACTCGGTGCGACGAAGATGACGAAGATGACCCCGAGGTCGGGTGGAGGAAGTAGGCCTCCGAGTACCGCTAGCGCAGCACCTCGCAGGGGGTCACACACATACGGTAGAGACGACGGCCTCCGAAGCTCCAGTACAGGACGAGCAGCGGAAGACTTGGACCGGAACACCAGCAGCGCGGCAGCGGGCTATGGTGGAAGAGACCCTCCTCCTCTACTCAGCGCGGCTCCGACAAGGGAACCACGAGATCGGGAGAGAAATTGGGAATTAATTGGTGAATTAAAAGGCCAGGGGTGCCCCTTCTTATATAGGCTCCCAGGGGGAGCCAACCTCCTCACCAGGCAATGTGGGACTATCCCCACATGCCTGGTGCGGCCAGCCATGGTGCGTCGGCCCCCTGGTGGGCCTCTTGGCCCACCTGGGTCGGCCACCCAAGCCCCCACCGAATCCCCTTGGGGATTTTCCCCTCTTGGACCTTCTTTCGACCAGAAGGCCCATTTAAGGAAATCAGCCTAAATAAATTCGAAAATAAATATATAAAATCATATTTGCATATTAATTACACTAATTAATATCAAACATAATATATATAATTTTTCTAGCTCCGAAAACTCTTACGTCGCTGCCCGATCTCCATCGGACCATTCCCGGGAAGTTCCCGGTGATTTCTTTCCTTTCCGGTTGTCTTGTCGAAACCCCTTAAGTGTGTTACTCTAGCGGTTCGATATAATAACAGGTACGATCAAGACTCCTCTATGATCGACGACTAACTCGTAGGCCTGGACCCCATGAATTAATCCCTGTGATATAACGAATGACTTTCATCTATCAAACCTGGACGTATAGTCTTAAACCCTTTGTCATGGCGGTACTTAGTGTGTCCGAGCATCATTCTCAGATATCTCCATACCTAGCATGATCTCGTTACCGACAACACTATCTTCTACTCGTCTGTGATATTATGTCAGCTGGTGACCTAGTCACATGTTTTCAAACTCATTTGACATAATCTCACCGAGTGGTCCCTAGAGTATCTATCCGGCTATGCGGACTGAAAAATCCCGTTGTTGACCCCTCATCTCAACTAACTCCTTGCGATACCCAAAAGTATCGCCGTTATTGTCACAGTATATAAGATATGACGTTTGGTGCGATCAAAGTATCTTCCAGGGATAACAATAAGAGTTGATCTCACGGTCTTAAGGCGTAATGACTACGTCCTATATATACTGGGTATGTCCATCACATCGTTACACCTAACGATATGACTTCCATTGCCGACCGGCGCCATGCCCTATGATCGGAAAACCTCGATCATCAATCGCGCAATGAAACTAGTCTTAGTAGAGGCTACTAGGGACCTGGTTGTTTTATCTACCACACCTGTATTAATGTTTTGGCTTAATACAGTTATAGCATGGTGTAAAACATATAATGAACGATTGGGATATTGCCAATAAACTATGTTTATTAAGTGCCTCTAGGGCATATTCCCTTCATAGACGTCACTGACAGTTCAGCTCACCGACAGTTCACCGACTCTACTGTTGGAAAGTCATCCGCCGAGGTAGATATATGCCCTCAGGTTTTTGTCTCCGTTGAATAGATTTGTGTGTAGACATATATTAACTATCACTTTTTCTTGTGTTTAGCCGTCGACGGGCCATGAACCGGGACCAAGCAAAAAAGCATCGGTGAAACGAGGCGGGCCACGAACCGGGACCAAAAAGCTCCAAGGGAAACAGAAGTACCCCATCGACGCAATCAATGAAAAAGGCAAACTGATTGCTCCCGCTAACAACGCAAGGAAATTTGTAGCTCAGTGCGGTTCAGGACAGACTCTCCATCAGGGCTCAAGAATGGTATAAGCCAAACGTGCAAAAAGAGGGGGTTATTTATGTCTCGGATGAAGACAGACAACTCCTCTGGGACGAGCTCATGCAGAATTTCACTTTACCGGAAGAGGAGGATGTAGAGAAGCCGGTTATAGAGAATCGATGCAAGGCCTGGACTTATATTGAGATGGGTGAACTGTTCCGCAGCTGAAAGAAAAGGCTAAACAGGTTCATAACTGAAGGTAAGACTCCAGCATTTGTCGGAGTCTATGAAAAGATAAAAGATGAGTGGCCCGCATTTAAGGCGTACAAGCAATCGGAAGCCGCTAAGAAAATCTCAGCGAGAAATAAGAAAAATGCACAGAAAAAGATATATCACCATAACATGGGGTCAGGTGGCTACCTGACGGCCATGCCTAAGTGGACGAAAATGGAGGATGAGTTTTTGGCTAAAGGTATAGAGATCGAGACATTTGACTGGCCAGACCGGCTTAAGGCTTGGTTCTATGGGCATGGTGGAAAGTTAGACCCTGAAACAGGTGACTGTTTTTTTACCAAGGAGCACAGAGCTGACCCTATTAAAGCTCTCAGAGAGGTATGGAAGGAGGTCACAGAAGGCAGGTTCCACCCTAACAGAGAGAAGGACGAGCTATCGCGATCCCTTGGGAATCCTGA
Organism: Poa annua; assembly: GCA_026929855.1. Taxonomy (NCBI): domain Eukaryota; kingdom Viridiplantae; phylum Streptophyta; class Magnoliopsida; order Poales; family Poaceae; genus Poa; species Poa annua. Next base: position 114,273,302 of record CM049428.1, on the reverse strand, counting down.
ACACAGTGGACGAACACGAGGAACCGTCGGCTCCGTACCGTGGATAATTGGGTTTCCCAAAGATGTTGGCAGTTACAGAAGCTGATCGAGAAAGAAGAAAGAGCATGCCGACCGGGCCAGTGGATGGAAAATAAAATACTAGAGCATGAGAAGGAGATAGCAGAGCTGAAGGCAGACAAGCAAACTTGACGGATGCCCTGTGAATCTGAGACGCCCGAAGATCCTTCTCCTGATCCAAAATCAGTGTGGAGAAGCAGCCTGGCTTCGCCGGAGCTCGATCGCCACAATGATATGCCGGGTCCTCGTCACCCCGTGGATAATGTCGTGCAGCGGGAACTTTGCGACCTACATGTGCCATGCTTGGACATAACCGTGAAGGTGGTGCACGGCTTTGCCCTACCGCCTAGACCAAATGGAACTTACCATTGCCGCCCTATTCCATATGGCTATGTTGTTATCGGGGTTGATGAGGTTATGAAGACATATGAGGGAATTAAGCTGGACTTCCCTACGGGTGAAGACGAGGTTGAGTTGAGATTTTCCCTCAAAAGTACCTGCTTATGGAAAAAGGAAGACATCGTGTTCCCACACATGCAGCAAAATCGCCCTCCCAGTCCACATGCCAGTCCACATAACTACAACAACAACAACCAATGCGCTAGTCCAGACACCCCCCACAACGACAACCAAGGCGCTAGTCCATCTCCGTCGTCGCGTTAGCGTACTCCGCCGCCGCGTGAGCGTACTCCGCCACCGTGCCAACGGACTCCGTCGCCTCCGCAAAAGAAGCGGAAGTGCACCGCTGCGTCGACTAGTTCTCAGAAAAGCGAAACGGGGAAGTCTCGCTTTGCGAACTCTCGCGAAGATGTCGATATATGGGTCAACGAGATCCAGGCTGCCCAGAGAAAGAAGGCAAAAAAGATGACTTTGCCTTTTCCGGTATATTCTTCGGAGGCGATACGGTGGGCCATAGAATTTCTTACGCATTCGTCGCAATATGAACTAAATATGGACGATGACTACACACGCGTTCTAGTGCGTACATCTAGGAGAGTGCCGGAAGAACAAAAATTTGCTGCCACCCAGAAGAGATATGTTCCACAACTCGGAATGCAGGCGGGACAATCGGCCCCTCCACTCATATTGGCGCCTTACAACCGGAACCCGGTCGATGATGTACTTTCGCAGCAAGCTAGAGATATGGGTCTAACTCTGGCAGAGCTTAAGGCATTACAATCTGTCGAGAGTGTCACCATACATGAAGTGGTGCGGAAATATGTTAGAGGAGAAGATCTTGTCGAGCTTGCTATGGTGCGCACTCTACCAGTTAGGTTGCACCAACTAAATGCATGGTACATGCGTACTACAAAAAGTCAAGAAGGAGATTGGCTCTATGGGAAAATTCCAACGGATTTTTATGGCCCGGGTGATGATGACATTCAAATTGAGTATTGCGAATTATGGCAGTTATTCAATTTTGACGCGCTCGACAAATCTGTCATCAGTGTCTTTTGCATGTAAGTAATTAAATTATGTATATATGTCATTAATTCTCTAGCTCAACTTATTTTTCATTGCTTGTAATTATCCTTATCACTATATTCCTTTTGTACTCTATTATGCAGGCTGAAAATTATACAATCTCGAAAGTTGGGACTCAATCACAAGATTGGATTCATTGACCCTAATCGAGTTCATCATCATGGTTTGTTACATTACCCAGAGAATACGGAGGAGGTTTTGCTTACTTATTCGATGTCGCAACATTACAAAAACACCATAATTTTCCCGTTCAACTTTGAGTGAGTTGTTTACTTTCTTATACATACTCGATGTTAAGTATATGTAATTGATAATTTAGTTATTAACAAATATAAACATATGACAGATTTCACTGGGTATTATTTGAGATTGATGTTGAAAAGGCAATCGTTGATGTCTTGGACCCATTATCGAAACCTGAAGAAAAGTTCGACGGCACGAAACAGATGCTTCAGAGGTAATTTCGTTCATTATCACAATCGACCTCGTATTTGAAGGGGATCGTGGGCAGAAAACAATAATTTTCCTAGCAACGATATCCTTAAACTAGCCAAGATCTATTCTATGCAGATATAGTAGTACGAACGGAGATCGGAATACATACCCTTGTAGACCGAAAGCGGGGATTACGTTCCCGCACAAACGTTGTCGATGAAGACCGACGAAGCCGACCTCAAGGTCGTGTAGAGGAAGCAGGCCTCCGAGTACCGCTAGCGCAGTACCTCGCAGGGAGTCGCACACGTACGGTGGAGACGACGCCTCCGAAGCTCCAGTCCAGGACGAGCAGCGGAAGACTTGGACCGGAACACCAGCAGCGCGGCAGCGGGCTATGGTGGAGGAGATCCCCGACTCCTCTTGCTCGGCGCGGCTCCAACTTGGGAACCACGAGATCGAGAGAGAAATCAGGAATTAATTGGTGAATTAAAAGGCTGGGGGTGCCCTTTCTTATATAGGCTCCCAAGGGGAGCCAACCTTGCCAGCCAGGCAATGTGGGACTAACCCCCCACAGCCTGGTTCGGCTAGAGAGGTGCGCCGGCCCCCTGGTGGGCCCCTTGTGGCCCACCTAGGCCGGCCCTCTTGGCCCCCACCGAATTCCCCTAGGGAATTTTCCCCTCTTGGGCCTTCTTTCGTCCGGAAGGCCCATTTAGGGAAATCTGCCTTAATAAATTCGAAAATAAATATATAAAATCATATTTGCATATTAATAACACTAATTAATATCAAACATAATATATATAATATTTCCTAGCTCCGAAAACTCTTTCGGCGCTGCCCGATCTCCATCGGACCTCTCTCGGGACGTTCCCGGTGATCTCCTTCCTTTCCGGTTGTCTTGTCGAAACCCCTTAAGTGTGTTACCCTAGCGGTTCGATATAATATCAGGTATGATCAAGACTCCTCAATGATCAACGACTAACTCGTAGGCCTGGACCCCCTGAATTAATCCCTGAGATATAACGAATGACTTTCATCTATCAAATCTGAACGTGAAGTCTTAGACCTTTTGCCATAGCGATACTTTAGCACGTCCGAGTGTCGTTCCATAGATATCTCCATACCTAATCCCGACCTCGTTACCGACGATGCCATCTTCTACTCGTTCATGATCTCATGTCTCCGTGACCTAGTCACATGCTTGCAAGCTCATTAGACAAGATCTCACCGAGTGGGCCCGAGAGTATCTATCCTGCTACGCGGACTGGCAAATCCCGCTCTTGACCCCTCGTCTCAATACTCCTTTCCAATACCCAAAAGTATCACCGTTATTGTCATACTAAATAAGATACGACGTTTGGTGCAATCAAAGTATCTTCGGGGAATATCGATAAGAGTTGATCTCACGGTCAAAGGTGTAATGACTATGTTCTCCAAAACTGGGTATGTCCATCACATCACTCTCTAGCGATATGACTCTCATTGCCGACCGGCGCCATGCCCCATGACCGGGAAACCTCGATCATCAATCGCGCAACGAAACTAGTCTTAGTAGAGGCTACTAGTGACCTGGATGTTTACGTATCACACCCGCATTAATGTTTCCGCTTAATACGGTTCTAGCATGACACAAAAACCTATTATTAACAGACGAAATATGATAAAGAATACACTTTATTAATTGCCTCTAGGGCATATCTCCTTCAGTCTCCCACTTGCACTAGAGTACAAATTAATCTAGATTACAACTTGGTAAAAGCCTAACACCCATAGCTAACTGGTGTTGTTCATGCTTACCAAGCGGGAGAGGCTTCGTCAGCGGATCTGCCACATTCAGATCCGTATGCACTTTGCAAATCTTCACATCGCCTTCTTGTACGTACTGACGTATCACGTGGAAGCGTCGGAGAATGTGTTTGGCGGTGGAGTGAGTCCTTGGCTCCTTGGCGTTCGCAATGGCACCCGTATTGTCGCAGAAGAGGACCACGGGGTCTTGCACGCTCGGGAACACTCCAAGTTCAATGACGAACTTCCTCAGCCACACAGCTTCATTCGCGGCCTCGCAGGCAGCAATGTACTCCGACTCCATTGTAGATTGTGCGACTATGGGTTGCTTCCCACTTCTCCAGCACACGGCGCCTCCATTCACCTTGAACACGTAACCTGTCTGTGACTTACAGTCATCGGGGTCTGAGCAGAAACTTGCATCTACGTAACCCGTTACGCCAAGCTCCTCATCGCAGCCACCATACACAAGGAACATTTCCTTTGTCTTATTGAGATACTTAAGAATGCTCTTAACAGCTATCCAATGCGGCATTCCAGGATTACTCTGGAACCGGCTGGTCAAACTTAGAGCTAATGCCACATCCGGTCTAGTACTCAACATTGCATACATGATTGATCCTATGGCTGAAGCATAAGGATGTTTCGTCATTTCGGCCTTACCCAGTTCCGTTACCGGACACTGCGCCTTACGCAATACCTTATTCTTGATAACCGGCAGAGAACCCTTCTTTGCCTTCTCCATATGAAAACGCTTCAATATTTTATCAAGATAAGTACTCTGACTTAGTGCTAATAGGCGCCTTGATCTATCATGGTAGATCTTTATGCCTAAAACATATGCAGCTTCTCCTAAGTCCTTCATGGAAAACTTACTGTTTAAATATTCCTTCACGCTATTCAGAAGTTCCACATCATTCCCTATTAGCAATATGTCGTCAACATACAGTGCTAAGAACACAACTGAGCTCCCACTCATTTTCTTGTAAATACAAGTCTCTTCCACATTCTGGATAAATCCAAAACCTTTGATTACCTCATCAAAGCGAAGATTCCAGCTCCGAGATGCCTGCTTCAATCCATAGATGGATCGCTGAAGCTTGCACACCTTGTTAGCACTTCCTGGATCGACAAAACCTTCCGGCTGTACCATGTACAACTCTTTCTCAATGTTTCCATTCAGGAAGGCCGTTTTGACGTCCATCTGCCAGATTTCATAATCATAGTAGGCAGCTACCGCTAACAAAATCCGAATAGACTTAAGCATCGCTACCGGTGAAAAGGTTTCATCGTAGTCAATTCCATGAACTTGTCGGAAACCCTTTCCGACAAGCCGCGCTTTATAGACGGTCACATTACCATCAGCATCAGTCTTCTTCTTAAAGATCCACTTATTCTCGACGGCCTTGCGCCCTTCGGGAATATCCACCAAGGTCCACACTTGGTTATCATACATGGATCCTATTTCGGATTTCATGGCTTCAAGCCATTTCTCGGACTCTAGACTCTCCATCGCCTCCTTGTAGTTCGTAGGTTCGTCTTGCTCGACTAGCATGACGGTGCAAACCATGTTGCCATACCATTCTGGTGGGATCCGAGATCTACCAGACCTACGAGGTAGAACATCTTCCTCGACAGTTTCTCCCACTCCTTCCACGGAGGACGTTTCCGGAATTGCTTCCGTTGCGCCACTCGGAATCTCGAGTTCAGGATCAACGATTTCATCGAGGTCTACCTTCCTCCCACTTACTCCTTTCGCGAGAAATTCCTTCTCTAGAAAGGCACCGGTCTTCGCGACAAAAGTTTTGCCCTCAGCTTGGTTGTAGAAGGTGTACCCAACGGTTTCCCGCGGATATCCTACAAAGACGACTTTCTCCGACTTCGGTTCGAGTTTGTCGGGCTGTAGTTTCTTAACGTACGCCTCACAACCCCAAACCTTCATAAACGATAACTTAGGCTTATGGCCATACCATAATTCATACGGCGTCGTTTCAACGGACTTGGACGGAGCCCTATTTAAAATGAATGCGGCTGTTTCTAACGCATAACCCCAGAAGGACACTGGCAGATCGGTAAGAGACATCATAGATCGGACACTATCCAGTAGAGTACGATTACGTCGCTCGGACACACCGTTTCGCTGCGGCGTTCCGGCGGGCGTAAGTTGGGGCACTATGCCACAACTCTTCAGATGTGTGCCAAACTCAAAACTCAAGTACTCTCCACCGCGATCGGATCGGAGATGCTTGATTTTCCTATTAAGCTGATTCTCAACTTCACTCTGGAATTCTTTGAACTTTTCAAACGTTTCAGACTTGTGTTTCATCAAGTAGATATAACCGTATCTACTCAAGTCATCAGTGAAGGTGACGAAGTAACGATAACCATTGCGTGTCGAAACGCTCATTGGTCCACATACGTCTGTATGTATGATCCCCAACAAATCCGACGCCCGTTCAACGAAACCTTTGAACGGTGTCCTGGTCATTTTGCCCATGAGGCATGGTTCACATGTATCGAGGGATCCGAAATCCAACGAGTCCAAGAGTCCATCGGAGTGGAGTCGCTTCATGCGCTTTATACCAATATGACCAAGACGGCAATGCCACAAAAACATGGCGGTATCGTCACTACACTTAATTCGTTTGGCTTCTATGTTATGGATGTGAGTACTACGATCGAGATTCAACAAGAATAAACCATTACTCTCGGGAGCATCAACATAAAAGATATCATTCATATAAATAGCATAATTGCTTGACACTGATTTAAATGAATAACCGTCTTGTAACAGGCAAGACCCACTTATAATGTTTACACTCAAGGATGGCACAAAATAACATTTATTTAAAACCAAAACTAATCCCGATGGTAGATGCAGAGGGAGCGTGCCGACAGCCACCACGTCGACTCTCGATCCGTTGCCGACGCGCATCGTCACCTCATCCTTCGCCAACCGCCTTCTATTCCGTAACTCCTCCTGAGAGTTACATATATGAGCAACAGAACCAGTATCAAATACCCACGTATTGCTCCGGGCGGATGTAAGGTACACATCTATAACATGTATATCAAATATACCTTTCTCTTTGTCGACCGTCTTGCCAGACTTCCTATCCTCCAGATACTTGGGGCAGTTGCGCTCAGGTGATCCGATGGTTACCTCCATCTTCTTCAGCTTGATTTCTAATTCGGCCACTTCGAGCATCTTCAGGATTTCCGACAGGGGTTTTGACGTCCCTTTCATGCCGTAGTCCACTATGGCGTTCTTATAGCTAGGGGGCAGAGAAATCAGTGCCCTATCAATCACCAACTCCTCTGGGATCACACTTCCCAGATAACTCAGAAGTCGAGCACAGCCAAACAACTTGGCCAAGTGCTCACTGATATTCCCGTGCTCTTCCATCTGGGCTGATAAGAGAAGCACAGTTGCCTCGTACGTCTCAGCCTTGACTTGTCGTGCAAAAACAACCATGAGTTCAGTGATTATTTCATAAGCACCCTTGTTCATGAAGCGGTTTTGCAGGTCAGCCTCCATGGCAAAGAGTATGCCACTCTGGACACAAGAAGAAATCTCCGCTTTTACCCCATGGACAATCCTTTCGATTTCCGGGGCAGAGCTGGGAAGATCACCTAAGGGGGAATCAAGGATGTAGGCCACCTTGTGGGTTTCAAGGATGGACTTCAGATCGCGGAACCAGGACACGAAGTTAGACCCATCGGTCTTAAGCTTCTCTTTCTCAATGAACAGGTTCAGGTTAAAGGAGGGGTGAGACATCTACAATGGAATTTGCAACAACATAAGACTTTGTTCATAATAATTTTGAGTTATAGTATTTTTAGAAAATCACTAACATAACTCCCACTCAAACGAACATCCCTCCTGGTCGTTTAAGCGATTACACGACCCCCATCCATTGCACCACCCCTCATCATCAAAGCCGGCGGCACAACTTCAAGAGTAGACAAAATCGTCCGCCACACCAATTTTGTGACTCGTGCTCGACCTTTCGGTCTTCCTGTTCTGAGGCCATACTTCTGAGTATGCTAGGCTCGCCACCAAAGACCTCCACGCTGACGCTTGTGCAACATGGCTTACACCCACCGTATGCGAACGAAGATATGTCTGACACCCGATCATCACGGCCTGCCTCATAACGTAGAACTTTATTGGTGGTGCGCGTTGGAGGGAGAACACTAGTGGTATTTTGAAGGGATCATCTTATTGAACTACCGCCGTGTAACACACAATCACACACAAAATAAGATGCACACAAAACATCAAATGTAATGCAATGTGATATAGTCCATCGTGCCATTGTCTTCTTGGCGCCCGCAGTTTATAAACAATTTAATAAACCTACCTTGACCATATCACATAGCCCCTGCAAAATAAAGTTAGACGCTTCTACTTTATCTTTTGCATATTTTACGTGGCTTGGGGCTTTCGTAAATAGAACCGCTTCATACCTACGAATCTTATGACCACAACAACGATCCAATAATTGCATGTTTAAGCATCCCTTTCGGGCCCTCCATTGAAAATGCGAAGACCAACTAAAGAGAGAGAAACTGTCACCCGCCAGCCACAGATACGGTACAAGCCGTATGTCAGTAGTGGAACCAGTCTCGCGTAAGCGTACGCGTAAAGTCGGTCCGGGCCGCTTCATCAACTCAATGCCGCTGGAATACACAAGTGCACGCTAGAGGGTAGCAAATAACAGGAACGGTGCCCCCGTGCAGAGCACGGGTTCTAACAGCGTACAGCTATATCTTACGATAGATCGGCTCTGATACCACTGAAGGGGATCGTGGGCAGAAAACAATAATTTTCCTAGCAACGATATCCTTAAACTAGCCAAGATCTATTCTATGCAGATATAGTAGTACGAACGGAGATCGGAATACATACCCTTGTAGACCGAAAGCGGGGATTACGTTCCCGCACAAACGTTGTCGATGAAGACCGACGAAGCCGACCTCAAGGTCGTGTAGAGGAAGCAGGCCTCCGAGTACCGCTAGCGCAGTACCTCGCAGGGAGTCGCACACGTACGGTGGAGACGACGCCTCCGAAGCTCCAGTCCAGGACGAGCAGCGGAAGACTTGGACCGGAACACCAGCAGCGCGGCAGCGGGCTATGGTGGAGGAGATCCCCGACTCCTCTTGCTCGGCGCGGCTCCAACTTGGGAACCACGAGATCGAGAGAGAAATCAGGAATTAATTGGTGAATTAAAAGGCTGGGGGTGCCCATTCTTATATAGGCTCCCAAGGGGAGCCAACCTTGCCAGCCAGGCAATGTGGGACTAACCCCCCACAGCCTGGTTCGGCTAGAGAGGTGCGCCGGCCCCCTGGTGGGCCCCTTGTGGCCCACCTAGGCCGGCCCTCTTGGCCCCCACCGAATTCCCCTAGGGAATTTTCCCCTCTTGGGCCTTCTTTCGTCCGGAAGGCCCATTTAGGGAAATCTGCCTTAATAAATTCGAAAATAAATATATAAAATCATATTTGCATATTAATAACACTAATTAATATCAAACATAATATATATAATATTTCCTAGCTCCGAAAACTCTTTCGGCGCTGCCCGATCTCCATCGGACCTCTCTCGGGACGTTCCCGGTGATCTCCTTCCTTTCCGGTTGTCTTGTCGAAACCCCTTAAGTGTGTTACCCTAGCGGTTCGATATAATATCAGGTATGATCAAGACTCCTCAATGATCAACGACTAACTCGTAGGCCTGGACCCCCTGAATTAATCCCTGAGATATAACGAATGACTTTCATCTATCAAATCTGAACGTGAAGTCTTAGACCTTTTGCCATAGCGATACTTTAGCACGTCCGAGTGTCGTTCCATAGATATCTCCATACCTAATCCCGACCTCGTTACCGACGATGCCATCTTCTACTCGTTCATGATCTCATGTCTCCGTGACCTAGTCACATGCTTGCAAGCTCATTAGACAAGATCTCACCGAGTGGGCCCGAGAGTATCTATCCTGCTACGCGGACTGGCAAATCCCGCTCTTGACCCCTCGTCTCAATACTCCTTTCCAATACCCAAAAGTATCACCGTTATTGTCATACTAAATAAGATACGACGTTTGGTGCAATCAAAGTATCTTCGGGGAATATCGATAAGAGTTGATCTCACGGTCAAAGGTGTAATGACTATGTTCTCCAAAACTGGGTATGTCCATCACATCACTCTCTAGCGATATGACTCTCATTGCCGACCGGCGCCATGCCCCATGACCGGGAAACCTCGATCATCAATCGCGCAACGAAACTAGTCTTAGTAGAGGCTACTAGTGACCTGGATGTTTACGTATCACACCCGCATTAATGTTTCCGCTTAATACGGTTCTAGCATGACACAAAAACCTATTATTAACAAACGAAATATGATAAAGAATACACTTTATTAATTGCCTCTAGGGCATATCTCCTTCAGTCTCCCACTTGCACTAGAGTACAAATTAATCTAGATTACAACTTGGTAAAAGCCTAACACCCATAGCTAACTGGTGTTGTTCATGCTTACCAAGCGGGAGAGGCTTCGTCAGCGGATCTGCCACATTCAGATCCGTATGCACTTTGCAAATCTTCACATCGCCTTCTTGTACGTACTGACGTATCACGTGGAAGCGTCGGAGAATGTGTTTGGCGGTGGAGTGAGTCCTTGGCTCCTTGGCGTTCGCAATGGCACCCGTATTGTCGCAGAAGAGGACCACGGGGTCTTGCACGCTCGGGAACACTCCAAGTTCAATGACGAACTTCCTCAGCCACACAGCTTCATTCGCGGCCTCGCAGGCAGCAATGTACTCCGACTCCATTGTAGATTGTGCGACTATGGGTTGCTTCCCACTTCTCCAGCACACGGCGCCTCCATTCACCTTGAACACGTAACCTGTCTGTGACTTACAGTCATCGGGGTCTGAGCAGAAACTTGCATCTACGTAACCCGTTACGCCAAGCTCCTCATCGCAGCCACCATACACAAGGAACATTTCCTTTGTCTTATTGAGATACTTAAGAATGCTCTTAACAGCTATCCAATGCGGCATTCCAGGATTACTCTGGAACCGGCTGGTCAAACTTAGAGCTAATGCCACATCCGGTCTAGTACTCAACATTGCATACATGATTGATCCTATGGCTGAAGCATAAGGATGTTTCGTCATTTCGGCCTTACCCAGTTCCGTTACCGGACACTGCGCCTTACGCAATACCTTATTCTTGATAACCGGCAGAGAACCCTTCTTTGCCTTCTCCATATGAAAACGCTTCAATATTTTATCAAGATAAGTACTCTGACTTAGTGCTAATAGGCGCCTTGATCTATCATGGTAGATCTTTATGCCTAAAACATATGCAGCTTCTCCTAAGTCCTTCATGGAAAACTTACTGTTTAAATATTCCTTCACGCTATTCAGAAGTTCCACATCATTCCCTATTAGCAATATGTCGTCAACATACAGTGCTAAGAACACAACTGAGCTCCCACTCATTTTCTTGTAAATACAAGTCTCTTCCACATTCTGGATAAATCCAAAACCTTTGATTACCTCATCAAAGCGAAGATTCCAGCTCCGAGATGCCTGCTTCAATCCATAGATGGATCGCTGAAGCTTGCACACCTTGTTAGCACTTCCTGGATCGACAAAACCTTCCGGCTGTACCATGTACAACTCTTTCTCAATGTTTCCATTCAGGAAGGCCGTTTTGACGTCCATCTGCCAGATTTCATAATCATAGTAGGCAGCTACCGCTAACAAAATCCGAATAGACTTAAGCATCGCTACCGGTGAAAAGGTTTCATCGTAGTCAATTCCATGAACTTGTCGGAAACCCTTTCCGACAAGCCGCGCTTTATAGACGGTCACATTACCATCAGCATCAGTCTTCTTCTTAAAGATCCACTTATTCTCGACGGCCTTGCGCCCTTCGGGAATATCCACCAAGGTCCACACTTGGTTATCATACATGGATCCTATTTCGGATTTCATGGCTTCAAGCCATTTCTCGGACTCTAGACTCTCCATCGCCTCCTTGTAGTTCGTAGGTTCGTCTTGCTCGACTAGCATGACGGTGCAAACCATGTTGCCATACCATTCTGGTGGGATCCGAGATCTACCAGACCTACGAGGTAGAACATCTTCCTCGACAGTTTCTCCCACTCCTTCCACGGAGGACGTTTCCGGAATTGCTTCCGTTGCGCCACTCGGAATCTCGAGTTCAGGATCAACGATTTCATCGAGGTCTACCTTCCTCCCACTTACTCCTTTCGCGAGAAATTCCTTCTCTAGAAAGGCACCGGTCTTCGCGACAAAAGTTTTGCCCTCAGCTTGGTTGTAGAAGGTGTACCCAACGGTTTCCCGCGGATATCCTACAAAGACGACTTTCTCCGACTTCGGTTCGAGTTTGTCGGGCTGTAGTTTCTTAACGTACGCCTCACAACCCCAAACCTTCATAAACGATAACTTAGGCTTATGGCCATACCATAATTCATACGGCGTCGTTTCAACGGACTTGGACGGAGCCCTATTTAAAATGAATGCGGCTGTTTCTAACGCATAACCCCAGAAGGACACTGGCAGATCGGTAAGAGACATCATAGATCGGACACTATCCAGTAGAGTACGATTACGTCGCTCGGACACACCGTTTCGCTGCGGCGTTCCGGCGGGCGTAAGTTGGGGCACTATGCCACAACTCTTCAGATGTGTGCCAAACTCAAAACTCAAGTACTCTCCACCGCGATCGGATCGGAGATGCTTGATTTTCCTATTAAGCTGATTCTCAACTTCACTCTGGAATTCTTTGAACTTTTCAAACGTTTCAGACTTGTGTTTCATCAAGTAGATATAACCGTATCTACTCAAGTCATCAGTGAAGGTGACGAAGTAACGATAACCATTGCGTGTCGAAACGCTCATTGGTCCACATACGTCTGTATGTATGATCCCCAACAAATCCGACGCCCGTTCAACGAAACCTTTGAACGGTGTCCTGGTCATTTTGCCCATGAGGCATGGTTCACATGTATCGAGGGATCCGAAATCCAACGAGTCCAAGAGTCCATCGGAGTGGAGTCGCTTCATGCGCTTTATACCAATATGACCAAGACGGCAATGCCACAAAAACATGGCGGTATCGTCACTACACTTAATTCGTTTGGCTTCTATGTTATGGATGTGAGTACTACGATCGAGATTCAACAAGAATAAACCATTACTCTCGGGAGCATCAACATAAAAGATATCATTCATATAAATAGCACAATTGCTTGACACTGATTTAAATGAATAACCGTCTTGTAACAGGCAAGACCCACTTATAATGTTTACACTCAAGGATGGCACAAAATAACATTTATTTAAAACCAAAACTAATCCCGATGGTAGATGCAGAGGGAGCGTGCCGACAGCCACCACGTCGACTCTCGATCCGTTGCCGACGCGCATCGTCACCTCATCCTTCGCCAACCGCCTTCTATTCCGTAACTCCTCCTGAGAGTTACATATATGAGCAACAGAACCAGTATCAAATACCCACGTATTGCTCCGGGCGGATGTAAGGTACACATCTATAACATGTATATCAAATATACCTTTCTCTTTGTCGACCGTCTTGCCAGACTTCCTATCCTCCAGATACTTGGGGCAGTTGCGCTCAGGTGATCCGATGGTTACCTCCATCTTCTTCAGCTTGATTTCTAATTCGGCCACTTCGAGCATCTTCAGGATTTCCGACAGGGGTTTTGACGTCCCTTTCATGCCGTAGTCCACTATGGCGTTCTTATAGCTAGGGGGCAGAGAAATCAGTGCCCTATCAATCACCAACTCCTCTGGGATCACACTTCCCAGATAACTCAGAAGTCGAGCACAGCCAAACAACTTGGCCAAGTGCTCACTGATATTCCCGTGCTCTTCCATCTGGGCTGATAAGAGAAGCACAGTTGCCTCGTACGTCTCAGCCTTGACTTGTCGTGCAAAAACAACCATGAGTTCAGTGATTATTTCATAAGCACCCTTGTTCATGAAGCGGTTTTGCAGGTCAGCCTCCATGGCAAAGAGTATGCCACTCTGGACACAAGAAGAAATCTCCGCTTTTACCCCATGGACAATCCTTTCGATTTCCGGGGCAGAGCTGGGAAGATCACCTAAGGGGGAATCAAGGATGTAGGCCACCTTGTGGGTTTCAAGGATGGACTTCAGATCGCGGAACCAGGACACGAAGTTAGACCCATCGGTCTTAAGCTTCTCTTTCTCAATGAACAGGTTCAGGTTAAAGGAGGGGTGAGACATCTACAATGGAATTTGCAACAACATAAGACTTTGTTCATAATAATTTTGAGTTATAGTATTTTTAGAAAATCACTAACATAACTCCCACTCAAACGAACATCCCTCCTGGTCGTTTAAGCGATTACACGACCCCCATCCATTGCACCACCCCTCATCATCAAAGCCGGCGGCACAACTTCAAGAGTAGACAAAATCGTCCGCCACACCAATTTTGTGACTCGTGCTCGACCTTTCGGTCTTCCTGTTCTGAGGCCATACTTCTGAGTATGCTAGGCTCGCCACCAAAGACCTCCACGCTGACGCTTGTGCAACATGGCTTACACCCACCGTATGCGAACGAAGATATGTCTGACACCCGATCATCACGGCCTGCCTCATAACGTAGAACTTTATTGGTGGTGCGCGTTGGAGGGAGAACACTAGTGGTATTTTGAAGGGATCATCTTATTGAACTACCGCCGTGTAACACACAATCACACACAAAATAAGATGCACACAAAACATCAAATGTAATGCAATGTGATATAGTCCATCGTGCCATTGTCTTCTTGGCGCCCGCAGTTTATAAACAATTTAATAAACCTACCTTGACCATATCACATAGCCCCTGCAAAATAAAGTTAGACGCTTCTACTTTATCTTTTGCATATTTTACGTGGCTTGGGGCTTTCGTAAATAGAACCGCTTCATACCTACGAATCTTATGACCACAACAACGATCCAATAATTGCATGTTTAAGCATCCCTTTCGGGCCCTCCATTGAAAATGCGAAGACCAACTAAAGAGAGAGAAACTGTCACCCGCCAGCCACAGATACGGTACAAGCCGTATGTCAGTAGTGGAACCAGTCTCGCGTAAGCGTACGCGTAAAGTCGGTCCGGGCCGCTTCATCAACTCAATGCCGCTGGAATACACAAGTGCACGCTAGAGGGTAGCAAATAACAGGAACGGTGCCCCCGTGCAGAGCACGGGTTCTAACAGCGTACAGCTATATCTTACGATAGATCGGCTCTGATACCACTGAAGGGGATCGTGGGCAGAAAACAATAATTTTCCTAGCAACGATATCCTTAAACTAGCCAAGATCTATTCTATGCAGATATAGTAGTACGAACGGAGATCGGAATACATACCCTTGTAGACCGATAGCGGGGATTACGTTCCCGCACAAACGTTGTCGATGAAGACCGACGAAGCCGACCTCAAGGTCGTGTAGAGGAAGCAGGCCTCCGAGTACCGCTAGCGCAGTACCTCGCAGGGAGTCGCACACGTACGGTGGAGACGACGCCTCCGAAGCTCCAGTCCAGGACGAGCAGCGGAAGACTTGGACCGGAACACCAGCAGCGCGGCAGCGGGCTATGGTGGAGGAGATCCCCGACTCCTCTTGCTCGGCGCGGCTCCAACTTGGGAACCACGAGATCGAGAGAGAAATCAGGAATTAATTGGTGAATTAAAAGGCTGGGGGTGCCCATTCTTATATAGGCTCCCAAGGGGAGCCAACCTTGCCAGCCAGGCAATGTGGGACTAACCCCCCACAGCCTGGTTCGGCTAGAGAGGTGCGCCGGCCCCCTGGTGGGCCCCTTGTGGCCCACCTAGGCCGGCCCTCTTGGCCCCCACCGAATTCCCCTAGGGAATTTTCCCCTCTTGGGCCTTCTTTCGTCCGGAAGGCCCATTTAGGGAAATCTGCCTTAATAAATTCGAAAATAAATATATAAAATCATATTTGCATATTAATAACACTAATTAATATCAAACATAATATATATAATATTTCCTAGCTCCGAAAACTCTTTCGGCGCTGCCCGATCTCCATCGGACCTCTCTCGGGACGTTCCCGGTGATCTCCTTCCTTTCCGGTTGTCTTGTCGAAACCCCTTAAGTGTGTTACCCTAGCGGTTCGATATAATATCAGGTATGATCAAGACTCCTCAATGATCAACGACTAACTCGTAGGCCTGGACCCCCTGAATTAATCCCTGAGATATAACGAATGACTTTCATCTATCAAATCTGAACGTGAAGTCTTAGACCTTTTGCCATAGCGATACTTTAGCACGTCCGAGTGTCGTTCCATAGATATCTCCATACCTAATCCCGACCTCGTTACCGACGATGCCATCTTCTACTCGTTCATGATCTCATGTCTCCGTGACCTAGTCACATGCTTGCAAGCTCATTAGACAAGATCTCACCGAGTGGGCCCGAGAGTATCTATCCTGCTACGCGGACTGGCAAATCCCGCTCTTGACCCCTCGTCTCAATAATCCTTTCCAATACCCAAAAGTATCACCGTTATTGTCATACTAAATAAGATACGACGTTTGGTGCAATCAAAGTATCTTCGGGGAATATCGATAAGAGTTGATCTCACGGTCAAAGGTGTAATGACTATGTTCTCCAAAACTGGGTATGTCCATCACATCACTCTCTAGCGATATGACTCTCATTGCCGACCGGCGCCATGCCCCATGACCGGGAAACCTCGATCATCAATCGCGCAACGAAACTAGTCTTAGTAGAGGCTACTAGTGACCTGGTTGTTTACGTATCACACCCGCATTAATGTTTCCGCTTAATACGGTTCTAGCATGACACAAAAACCTATTATGAACAAACGAGATATGATAAAGAATACACTTTATTAATTGCCTCTAGGGCATATCTCCTTCTGTATTTTCTAATAATATATCGTAATTAGTAAACTTCTTTACTAATTTTCCATACCGTAAACTTCAGGGTTTGGGACAAGTTCACCTCTTTCCACAATGACGTCAGTATAGCCCGGAACCTCACTTTTAAATGGCGAGAGGTAAGCCGTACTAGATAGGTTCCACGTATGCATATTTTTAATTTTAGTCTCACAATACCATTTTTTTTAATATTTTTGATTATTTTTTGATTGGTTTCTTATGTTATTCTATCAACAAGGTACCAATTTGTGTGGATTCTATGTCTGCGAATTCATCCGAATTCACTTCAATGAGGGGGCAGACTGGAATGGCGTACGTTAACAATTTATTCAAACTTGTTCACTTTTCAAATTGAATTATTTTCATAATGGTTGATATATTGGTGTTGATCTCTCCTTTTTAGTTTGAGACGATCCGGAACAGGCTTGATGCAAAAGATCGCCTACTACCAATTGCGGAGAAAATTGTGGGTTTTCTGCTTGACTATGTCATAAAGTCAGACGCAGAATGCAGTATAATCCAGCCGCCAAAAAAGATCATTCCGAGGAAAAAATAGGGTCTAATGCCTCTCTGTCACGTAATGATCTCTGTTTGTAAATATTTAGACATGATCTTCCGGATGTAAATATTTGTTGTAAATATTTGTTTCGGATAACTCGTGTATTAATAGTATTCATGACTATCCCGAGGAAAAAATCATGTATTCATGATATATATTATATAGTAGCGTACAATATGCAACTCGATCTTGTTTGAAATGAAACATAAATATTAAAAACAGAAACGCAAAAGAATTAGTAAAATAGAAAACAGGAAAAAAAAGAAATAAAAAAAGAAAATAAAAAAAACATATATACTGTCCCGGTTCGTATTACAAACCGGGACAAATTAGTGCCAGCCAGAGGCTGACTGATTTGGCCACGTGCCCCACCTAATGGTCCCGTGTCGTGGCATGCTCGGAACAAATAGGGTGGCTATTTGTCCCGGGAGCGTGCCCGGGACAAATAGCCCTCTCGGCCCGAGACCATTGGCTTGTTCTGCTCTAGTGCTCATATTCCAAATGTATTGTCCTAAAAACATCCCGGAAGAATTAACTCTCCAAACAAAAAAAATTATCATAGAAAAGAAAAGGGATGACGATATTTGGTCTAAAGTCTTTGCTGATCATCGGCACCTCATATTCCAAATGTATTGTACTAAAAACATCCCGGAAGAATTAAGTCTCCAAACAAAAACTTACTCATAGAAAAGAAAAGGGATGACGATATTTGGTCGAAACTCTTTGCAGTTACTTCTACGCGGGACGGTAATTTGATCCACACACTGGCTATTTTCAGATCAGTAGCTCGGAGCGTCGGACTACTGCCTACCATACGATCGCCCGTGTGGTAAAAAGAAAAAAAATGGAAAGATCCTTGCCACTTGAGCGCGCCTGCATGGCATCTGTTCTCATTTTCTATACTCGATTCTGTTCTCATATCCGTGTACTCCATCCTATCGTAGACATCCAGCGCCTCCGATTCAACGCGCGCACTGATCTCTAGGCATTGCGTTGGGTTTAACTGAAGAATGGGCAGGACGCTGCTTTTTGTTGCTGTCGTGGCACAGTAAACACTTTAAACCCTGCTGTTACTGCCTTTTTTTAACAAGTTCCGTTGCTGGTTAATTGAGCTTGAGATGGATCCCATAGTACTGTATCGTGTGTTCTGCGTGTTCTAGTAACCGGCGCAATGTGCAGGAGCGGAAGGGGTACGTACTGAAAGGCGACCAATGAGTCCAGGGCTCCATTTGGTTGACCTAAATTTTAAACAGGCTTCAGTGGTCTGAGTCTGACTAACACCGAATCCCCTTTCCCTTCCACTGTTAAATGAGGCGAGAAGGCTCAGAATTCAGAAGGATTAAGGCTGTGTCTGTCTTCTTCTGCCCGATGCAAGCTATGACTTTAAATGGGCAGCGAGCCAGGGAATACATAGGCAGTTGCAGCAGACTCACTGACAACCCGCTATAGCTTGCAGCTCGATCAAACACATTTCGACCTCTCAATTTTCAGGAAATTGTTTTTTTAAAGGAAGAAATGGGAAAAAATGACAACAGAATAATTGAGAAATCATAAAAACTAGACTTCAGCAAATGAGAACACGGAAGGAACTAGAGCTTCTTTGAGACAAAAGAATCTTCAAGTTCAGTGCAAGAACAAAATTTAACAAACATTTGTTTAGCAATGTCATGCTTTTTATTTAATTTTCCCTATATTTTCTGTTCTCGTAGTTTTTTCTTCTGAATTGCTCATTTTGTCTGATGAGTTCCTTTTATTTCAATTTTCATCTCCAGATATGGTGAAGAGGATAGTGACTATAGTCGTTTTTTGTTCCAAATGGGCATTACATCAACAAACTGACACACACATGTTGCCCAAATCTTTGGTAAAGCGGAGAAGAAGGACATGAGAAAACAATCAGTTTAAAAGTCAACGATTGTTTTCAAATTGGAATTGGAGCTTAAGTTTCAGCAAGAAACTCGAGCCAAAGTTCAAGGTGAAAATGCAAATAAAAATAATTAAATTTATTTTACGTTGGATATATTTTCTTAACAATCTTCATTGTACCATCTCTAAAAAACCTTCATTGTACTAGGTTTAAGTGTTTGTTGGAACTAGGCATACATCATGATTCTGGTTGTTGTGGCAGCATATGCATCTCAAAAGGTTTTTGCTAACAAGAGCATCCGTATCACTAAATGCTAAAACCTTTTTAAATAATGTGAGATAGATATGCTAGGAGAATCCTCTGGGATGCGTGAATATGCATTAAGATAAAAAGACTTAACACCGCCAACAATTTTTTTTGTTGGGTTATATTTTGTACTGTTCAAGATATCAGCCAATATTTTGATAAATCGGTCGATTTATCGCTTGTCGATGTCTCACCGATAAGATAATAGACGATTTATCAGCCGATATGTCGATAAATGTCGATAAGTTGGCCGATATGCCTATAAATCAGCCGATTATCCCTTATCTTGAATCGACCGATAAGTTCCCGATAAGCGATATCCCCAACACAGTTTAGTGATATTTTACTATAAATAGCAATGGTTTTACATGCGCTCCACAAAGAATGTCCTTCAATGTCATGTGAATTTCAGATCATACAGTGGATAAAAAAATTTAGACATCTCTCTCAACTCTTGATATATAAAATCGAACATAAGTTAACTACCTCAATAGCACAATTTGTTAAATAGTTAATGACAACTAAAATGTCGTAACTAGAAACCTAGAGTCACATATGAACTCCTCTAACATGAGAAGTTTTTGAATGAATGAATGACGCACGTGCATCGCAAATTCCTAAAGTAATTTACACGTATATATGGTTTAATATTATGCCCACATATAGAATAGTCAATGCATATAAAATCCACATAAATAAGGCTTTATCTCCTTGTTGTATTTATTAAGTATACTTAATGATGCCCGGCACGTTGCAGCGGCAAATTCTTTCAATATCTATTTAGAATGTATATTCAAACTAATAGACATGTTATCTATTCACATGATTTTTTTCGTTTTCACTAAGTGGCAGATTTGCTTAGGTGGTAGGTTAGGATTGGTCCAAATGTTTGATGAGGTGAACACCTTGCATGTTGAGAGAACTATTTGTAGTGAGCTTCTCCCATTTAGATAGAGAAGATATTGTGGTGGGTTTAACATGTATATGATTATTTCCAAATATTTCTTAAACTTAATCAAACTTTTAAATTGTAGAGGCTACTTATTTTATGGATTAAAAGATGGAATTATCTATCCGCATTCCCATATATTTTTAAGGTAGGGTCTGTTTTAAATTGTTACATCTAGGTCAAAAATCGTTTCACTTTCTTCTTCCTGTAGTCAATCTTCCGGCCATCTACGTCTTACGATGACCCATCCTTCTATTCGCACACACGATTGTCTCTTCTACCCATAGTCTGCCGGATGCCTTCTAGAAAATGTGGTAAAACTCTATGTCTACATTAATATCCTCTTGTTTCAAGCCATGTTTAAACGTGAGAGTTTCACATAATTCCTCTAGGTTTGTGTTACATAAAACTGAAATCTCCGGTAACCCAAACAAGCGTTACAAACCCAATATGCCTTTCGGAATATCGGAGGAAACAAATTTTCTTGGTCGTCCCGGGTTTTTGGCAAACCGAGGCGCCCCCATGGTTGAACTTGAAGGGTACGGGGTGGAGAGAGAGAACAAAAGCTGGGGCATAGAAGGGCATGGGGGACCCGGCAGAGGCGCTTTTACTTTTGGCGCTGCCATCGTCTCTGGGCCGCCAACGCCACAAGAAAACATAGGGTGCCGTGACCGTGAACGACCGCAGTGACTACTCCGGCCGGCGGAGCCTTTCCGTTTACCCTCGCCCTGCCCAAGTTAAAAACAGCAATTAGAGAGGGACAGGCCAAGGACTGGGCTGCAAGACAGACCGAGCCGAGGTCCTCCCTCCTCAGATATGGAGGTATAGCTTAGCTAAAACTAGCTCTCAGGTCTCAGCCTCTCTCTCTCTATCTCTGCAGAGAGAAAAACCCAAGAAACGATCGAAAAGAAGCTCGGCACGGTAGCTAGGTACAAGACACGGCCTACCTCTCTAGCTTAGCCTCCTTCCCGAGCTCATCCCTCCCTCCGAGCAAGACCAGATAGTAGATAGCACGAGGGTTTTGGTTTTGGTTTTGGTTTTGGTTTTGGTTTTGGAGAGAGAGAGATAGAAGAAGAAGGGGGAAATGGTGGGCTCGGGGGCGGCAGGAGGGGATCACGCGCGGAGCAAAGAGGCGGCGGGGATGATGGCGCTGCACGAGGCGCTCCGCAACGTCTGCCTCAACTCGGACTGGACATACTCCGTCTTCTGGACCATCCGTCCTCGCCCGTATGTACCCACCTCCTCCACTTTGCTCCTCCTTGCTCAGGTTTACCAGGTACGGTGGCCGCTGATCGATTGACGCTTATGATTAATCCTGTTTGTTTGTTCCCCCTGCAAGGCGGTGCCGCGGCGGCAACGGGTGCAAGGTCGGCGACGACAACGGCAGCCTGTAAGCTGATTTCCTCTGCTTACTCATATGCGACGCCGGCCGATCGGAGGAGCGACGCTAACGCTGGTTGGTTGCTCGCAGGATGCTGATGTGGGAGGACGGGTTCTGCCGTCCGCGGGTGGCGGAGTGCCTGGAGGACATCGACGGCGAGGATCCGGTGCGCAAGGCCTTCAGCAAGATGTCCATCCAGCTCTACAACTACGGAGAAGGGTGGGTACTGGGTAGGTGCAGTCGTGTGCAGTGTTTTTTTTTTTTTCAGCCGCCCCCCGCGGTCGTCGTCGTCGCCGTCGCACGCAGCAACCAGCCCCGCTATGTCAGCCTCTATCTAATTAGTAATTAGTATCAGCCCCGCGGATTTTCGTGCAAGTTCTTGTCACATCCCCTGTACCTTCGATTAGGACCCTGCCCTGCCCTGTGCGCGCCATTGATGCCCAACAGTTGCTTCACTTCATTTCATTAGCCGCCATTACCAGATACTCTAGAGTCTAGTAGATTGGACGCGAGAGAGCGACGAGGAAGGAAAGCGGTGGTCGTCGGAGATGGGATGGGATGGGTGCGTGCGCTTTGTTCATCTTTTCACTTTGTTCTGTATCTACCGCGCGCCCAGCTTTTCAGTTTTATTAATTCGCGTGGTGCGCTTTTTTTTACTGACACTGTGGTACGACACGGCGCCTAATTAAACCTCTGGTTCTTGGTGGTTTGCTCTGACCGCGCTTAAGAGGAGGAGGAGGCAGTGCAGAGTGCAGACCGCGCGTGGAGGCGACGGTAATTATGCCGGGCGAGGGTTCAGTGCATAATAATAGACTAACAGCGATTTAAGTCCACGAGGACTGAGCACGGGCGCTGTCACGTGCGGCACGTGAGTTCCAGTGGGGCGGTGCCTCGTTAAGCATAAACAATCTCTGCGCGTCAGTCTCAGTCAGTCAGTGGGTTAATTGCGAGCATGGTTTAGTTTATGTCAGATTAGCAACACTCTGATGCTACACGCACAAGTAAACCTTACACATCAGGAGTAGCAGTTTACAACCTTTGCATCAAACAGATGAATTTGCTTATTCGGTGCCCATTAGACAAGCAGCCTTTCACTAATTGAGCTTATTATAGCGAGCAACGTACAGTGTAAAATCGTTCTGTGTGGACGATTGCATTACACGTGTTTATTTCACTAGTGATAAGCTTGTCATAACGAGCAAGAAACACAGTACATATACCGTAGTAGTAACAGATAAAAGAGTGAGAATGTGCGAGTCTGTGGTCTGTTTCACTTTGTTCTTATTTACTACCACCGAGCTTTTGAGCATGATGTGCTAAGTCGATTTTGATTTGGACCGGTTTGCAGGCTGATGGGAAAGGTGGCGTCTGATAAGTGTCACAAATGGGTCTTCAAGGAACCTTCTGAATGCGAGCCAAACATCGCCAACTACTGGCAGAGCTCTTTTGATGCCGTATGTACCATCATCCATTGTCTCTGCCCCCACCTCTTTCTCTTTCTGCACTCCATGCCTCCCTCCCTGCCCTGCTTTTGGGGAGAGCTGTTTAGGGTTCACTACACCACATTAATTACTTGCAAACAAGATCAGTAGCCTCCAAAGATTAACACCCACCGGTATTACTGCAGACATAGTGGTTGGTTTCACAAAAGATCTTCCTTGATTCTTTTTTTTTACAATTGAAAAATAAGTTACATGTTAAATATATATATATATATATAACATCTAGATGTAATCAATGATATATCCTACAAGCATGCTAAATTCTTTAAATTTTGGGCTACCAATAAAAATGAAAAAATTACGATAAGTTTTGGAGATTAAAACACTTGATTTTCAAATATCTAATAATTTACCTTTGTTTTATTTTTGTGTAGTTCAGCATTCAAATTATTTCAATCAAGTTTTTGCATGTTCAACGGCTACACCATTGACTTCATAAAAAAATCCAGATTTTCAAACATTCGTGAATATGAATTTTTTTTTTTAATTAACGGGATCACTCTAACCCGGGAGCTAGGAAGCCCTACTCTAGGTTTGAACTTTTTACCCCATCAATTCATGGAAAAATTACATACAAGAACAAATGAAGAGATCGACATACATATCTCTAGGCAGTTTGCAACCTTTGCATCAAATCAGTTCCACCCACAAAACAAAGTCTGCTCCCAGAAAAGATGAGAAGAATTGGATGCTCTGAGTGAGACTGGGTTGCACTTGCACCTCATGAGCATCCGCGGTTGTCAAGAAGAACTACCGCCAGGTCACAGTCAGGGGCTAACCTTTATTCCTGTGCACTCACACAAATTCCTCTCCAACTTTTCTTTTGCAGCTTCCTACGGAATGGACTGACCAGTTTGCCTCAGGCATCCAGGCAATGCCCCACCCCTATCGATCTCTACTCTACTGTTCATATTTTACTTTGTCTTCTTTAGCTAGCTTATCACTGTTCATATATATAACTTGTCGCGCTTAATTAATCTGCAGACCATAGCTGTTATTCAAGCTGGGCATGGCCTCCTGCAGCTGGGTTCTTGCAAGATCGTAAGTGCAGCATATGCTCGCATACTTCAAGCTTTTTTCCTTTACAATGTTTTGTCGTTTTGGCCAAGCACGCCGAGGTGGACGTGTCGACACTAAGCAGCTCGCACCACTGTGCATGCGCGTCCATGCAGATACCCGAGGACCTGCACTTCGTGCTGCGGATGCGACACATGTTCGAGTCGCTGGGCTACCAGTCGGGCTTCTTCCTGTCCCAGCTCTTCTCCTCCTCCCGGGGCACCTCGCCGGCGCCGCCTTTCCCGCTCAAGCAGCCGCCGCCGGCACGCCCGCCGCCGCAGCAGCTCTTTAACTGGCCGGGCCAGCCGCAGCTTCCCCACCCCGGCGCGTCGCCCCTGTTCCCGCCGGGACCGGCCGCGTTCCACCCGTCCGCGCGGTCGTCGATGCCACTCTATCCGGGTGGGGGCGGCAATAAGGACGACGGCCACATGTACCACCTCCCGCCGTCTCACCATGGCAAGCCGCCCCACATGGATGAGCACCAACACCAGCACCAGCAGATGGGGCCTGGGGAGGCGCCCGACGGTGACCTGAAGTGGCCTAACGGGCTGTCGTTCTTCACTGCGCTCACCGGGCGCTCAGATGACTCCAAGCTTTTATACGAAGGTGGCGGCGGCGTGGATGATGGGAAGCCGACGCAGGACGCGCAGACAGGGCATGGCGGCGCCGAGAACGTGGAGGAGTACCTGAGCCTGGAGAGCCACTCGAACAAGGCGAGGAGGATGGACAGCGCCCAGAGCGCTAAGTTCAAGAGGAGCTTCACGTTGCCGGCGAGGATGGGCTCGGCTACCTCGACGTCCCCGTCCGTGTCGGGCTCGACGGGGCCGGCGCAGCAGCAGCAAGGGATGGAGTACAGGGCGCCGCACGAGGGCAGCGTCTACTCGGACCTAATGGAGACGTTCTTGGAGTAGCATGCATGCAAATGCAACGATCAAAATTGATCCATCCTTACCAACAGCAACAGGTGTACGGACTTTATGTTTTCTTGTTCCCGCGCTTTTTTTTCCTCCATCGAAGCTATGTTTAAGCTCTTTTAGAATCAGGTTTGGAGTTTGCTTCTGCTTAATTAGACCATGTAACCTTTTTTTCTTCTTCTAGCTAGCTCGTAGTGCAAAAACTTGATACAAGCGTGCATGCATGCATGCAAGCAAAAGATGGCATGAGTTTGCTTCCATCATGGCTGGCAACTTATATGGTGCAATGATGGTGATGTACAATGATATGCAACATCTAATAATACGCTCTTTTCCTTCCAAAAGTTCACTTGTTGCACTGTTTCCCTACTTATTGCGTGCGCAGGCCACCTTTACAAGTTAGAAGGTTTTTATTGGTCGTCTCAATCACATTCTGCATGCGTAGTACAACAACCTCATTCGCCAGATACTTCTCGAAGTCGATTGTGTCGGACATCTCCGCCGTCACCCAAATGACCCCAATGGTAATGGCTCCCGACGTAAACAACATCCATAGCGGTTATATGGGCGTTTTAATTTAAAAAAAGTGTTCAGGTTAATTAGGTCCTATAGGAGGCCGTTATGTCTGATTAATGACGAGACGATAACACGCCTGCCAGCACGAAACGGGTCACCACGCTCGTTTCCTGGCGGACGTAAAACGAAGCGATGCGTTGAGCCAGCTCTGACGACGAGGACAACGAGTTGTCTGATCTACCCGATCATACCACCGACACAGGCTCCGGCACATGATACTGTCCTAGCAGCGTCACCAGCACCGGAGAAGGGGGCACATAATTAAGCAGCCATCGACGCTTCCTTCTACCGAGGTATGCATCGAGGCTAGATAAAAACCACACCACACGCCGGCGGTGAAACCAGAAGCGTCCACCCCAGGCTATGCCATTCCTCAAGGTCGTTGCTGGTGGCAGACGACACTTTCGATGTCAGATCATTGAGGCATGCAAGATATTTGATGATGCTGACGCTGGGATAGGCATCCTTGCTTGGGTGTATTGGTGTAGTGGTTGACGAGACGCTACAGTGGGGGCCGGCATCGGGATAGCCTCCTTCTCTCGACGTACTTTAAATTTAGTTTGTAAATTTCATTTAGGTTTTGAAATGTAAATTTGTTCAATTTTGTAAATTGACCGAATATGTTGTCAAGAAATGTTCATCACTTGTTTCATTATAAGAAATGATCAATAAGAGGGCGTTGGGGGCGTCGCCGTGGGCAGCAACCCCCAATGCTGCAGACACATGTCAGGCACCCCCAAAGAGTCCCAATCATGGGTGCCAGGCATGAGTTTGATTATTTTCCATTGGAGATGCTCTTATGCATAGAAAATTCTCAATGCCTCCTAAGATCATATTGTCCTAACCGGTAAAAATAAAAATATTTTTAAAAATCTTAATGTTTTGACAACATAAATATACAATTTTTTCTACTTACAATTTTTTTGTGATCACATGGTATTTGAATGCTCTATGCGAAAAATTCAAATCAGTGGACAATTTTAATATGTTCTAGCTAGAGCACTATATTTGTTGTTGTTTGCACTGAGAAATAAAAGTGTCATTTCATACATGCTTTGACTACTCGCATCCTATAGTTGCTTACTCATTGAAAACAAATGATATCTTTGCTTACTGAAAGTCCATTGTTTTGGACTGTGTCCTTTTTTTTAGAAAAAGGGCAGGTCTAGACTCTGAACCAATTGATGTATACGGCTTTTATTTTTTATTGTTTTGGACTCTATCGATCTACTATGATAATACGCTTGTTGCATAGGAGACCGTGATGACGTACGGACGCACCTACACGAGAAGAGACGGCCCACGTTCCATGAAATGATTACAAAGCTATGAGTGTGCAAAAAATTGGGCACATAGTTTCTGAAAGGACAAGAGAAGAGGAAAGGAGCTGGGACGCATGCTCTAGACGCGACACGGCTACATAGAGTCTGAGTAAGAGTGACACGGCTACACTCGATAGCTTCGTCTGCTTATGTTCGGCAGCCATCGGCTGGGAGCAGCTTTCTGAATTCACGAAGAGAAGAACAATGAAAATCAGCCCTCTTAAATAAAAATACATATGTTACAATATAACATACAGATGTTGCTCTATTTATGTTTATTTTTTACAAATTTATTTTTCAACAGTGCTACAAGGGTACAACACAATGGTGTGCTAAAGCACTATCAAAAAGCCCACCCAGATGAACTAGCGCGAGCTTCCGTTTCTTTGAGATATGTGCCAAAACATTACCCCACAGACATTTAGCTTAATTTAGCTATTCCTGATCATGCAGTTCTCTCGATTTTACAAAGGACACCTTCCATTTTAGCATTTTTCTCATTTTACAAAGAACTTAAATCACTTACTATTAGTATTCAACGGCATGGGATCAGACTAAGGTGTGTCTGCAAAAATTAATATGTATTTATCGCTTCACATGTACTAGTTCTCAACAAAAAACAAAAAAAACATAATTGCATCTATAGGTATCCTTCACCATGACAGCCAAACCAGAACAAAAAACAACAATAGAGAATACTACCATTATGCTTCAATACAACATGTTTTTTACTTACACAAATTCTCCCGTGCATATTTCAAAATTCTGGATCATGCATCAATAATAAATCCAGGCCAAATGAATTCCTGAACTAACACACGATTTTTTGTCTATACAATAACAGTAGTTTCAGTTCTTACACAAAAAAAATCAAATAATATTGTGCATTAACAATAATTTTTTATCCATGGATTGACAATAATTTCAAACAAAATGACATTCACACATAAATTATAATTTCAATTTTTCATATATATAGTACCGACTTCATGGGGAAAGATCATGGAGAACCATTAACATAGTACATTAAACAATAAATTTCAGGAGACGTTTGCATTAAATGAGTGATGATCCAACAACCACGAATAAGAAAATGTGGAAGACAAAAAAATACTTTGGGTCCAACAACCATGAGCAAGAAAATGAAAATAAAAGGACCATGAACATCATATCAAAGTACCATCAGTATCATCGGATCCATTTTAGTAAAAGCTAATAGAAAAAAACATCTGAAGGTCGCAAGGGCCCGGCGCCACCGCCTCCCTTCCCTCGCCATCCATCATTCCTTCTTCCACCGGCAACACGAGATTAGACATCACGCCTCCTTTCACATGACAGATAAACATTGAGTGTGAGGAAAACATGGGATGATAGGGGCCCATATCCGATCTAGTTTGTAGAGTGTTGTGATTTGCAAATATGTTGGAATTGGAGGTTTTAAATGGAAACTAATAAAACCACCATCGGATGCAGATTGCACAGTCAATATAGCTCGTGCGAGTCCAACTGGTTGCGCAAGAGTACCACAAGGTGCAACTCCACGACCTTATTCATCTCCATGATTTTCTTTCTCCGAGAGTGTATTTTTTACATTAGTTATTCCTACCCCTCTATAGTAAACCATATTTGATCATTGACTTTGTTATAAAAATCTAATGCACCTTACTTCAAATCACATGCCATGCCATAGTGTGTTGCTTAGTTAATATCAGCCACATGCAATGACTTCCATACTTATAGCACCAAAGTACGACTAAAAAATAACATGCTCTTCATATCTTAACATATCTATAATAGAAGTTTTATGTCGCTAACCTCAAGACCTCTTTCGATTGACGGTACATATGATTATTTTTCTTAAAGAATGTCTCTAATCAAAGACATGTTACCTCCACGCCGCAGTTCCATAATTTTTTGTTGTCCGGCCTATTTTTTTCTAAATAATCCGCATAGGATCAAGACACTTGTCTTTGTTCCATCTAAATGACTATATTGCATTTTCTCTATATTTTGCAGTCCTGTAGTTTGTTACTTATAATCCTGTCAAATTCCTGTTTTTTTCTACTCATATGTTCTTCAATTCTGCGATTGAAAGAAGCCCATGTTGCAAACCGTTCAGACGGACACCCCCGAGAACAAAAATGGGCCTTAGTGGCCCGAATCTCTTTCAGCCTGCCAGTCGGCTGCAGTTCTTTCTCGCTTGGCGCTCTGCTTCTCGGGGCCCGCAAGAAAATCTCCCAAACCGTGCGGCCGCGAGCCGAGATGCCCCGGACCCGAAAGAGATAAGCCGCCACCGCCGCTGGCCGGAGCCAAATGGCGCTGTTATCGCCACCTCCGCTGCTCGCGCCAGTTTGCCACCGCCTCGCCTCTCACCATATCCTCGCTCTCCCGGAGACGGCCAGCTCTCTCCCCTCTCTCGCCCACTACCACCACAGCCTCCTCCTCCCCTCCGCCACCAGCGCATGGCCGCCCCGCCGGCACCGCCGCCGTGCCATCACGTCTGTGGCAGAGGGAGACTCCGTGCCGCCGATTTTCTCCGACGCAGAGGCAGGCGCGGTCGCGGTTTCCGCCGAGCCGGAGGACGCGAGCCCCGAGGACTTGGAGAACATCGCTGAGATCAAAAGGGTTTGTGACCCTCTGGCACTCGCCTTTTCCTTTCCTCTGGGTTGCATTCTCGGATGAGTTCGTACTTACTCGTATGTTGTTTGGACGTGTTATTAGGTACTGGACCTTCTTCAGAAGAACAGGGATATGACCTTCGGCGAGGTATGCGATTCTCTCTGTTATAACTGTTTTTTCTGTGCGTACTGGAGCTAAATGCAATTTTGGTGTCTGCACACGTTCGTATTTGCCTACGAGAACTTAGAATTTTACTGCTCTGCTTGATGTTGCATCGCAGGTTAAGTTGACCATCATGATCGAGGACCCTAGAGATGTTGAGAGGAAGAGATTGCTAGGCATAGAGGATCCTGACGAGCTAACCAGGGATGACTTAGCTGATGCTTTGGTTGAGGTAATTTACGGTTCCATATGACGTGCAGCTTGCAGATGTGTAAAAGTTAATGTTCTTTCTTTCCTTTTCCTATTGTAAATATTGTTGCTTTGTAAACAACATCGGGATCCATATCTATGACTTGCCGAATATTCCTGTGTTTTAGTCGTCTAGCTAGGCTATACTTCAAAACGACAACTAAACATGGTACCTGCATACTGTATAATTATTTGATATTCAAACGATAGTGCACAGATGGGCGGACCTAGAGTGAAAATGAGCCGGTGTCATTCAACAGGATCACACATGATTTTTTATTTAGAGTGTGAGTCATTCACTATAAATACATGTAACATATGAAAGGAAATTGGTTTGGACCCAGGGGCATGTGATCCCCGATGGTTGAACCTATGTACATCCCTCAGCCTAGGCATGTCCTTTCCTACCGTGACACCAGAATTTGTGTTCCATGATCAATATATTATGCTTATTCTACTTTCTAGCTGCTACGATATTATGAGTGAGTACTAATCTGCAACCAGCCCTGTTACCATTTTACAATTGGACTGAGGATTATAAGGATATTCGGTAATTACATCTTTAAATAGGCTGGCAATACATGCGAAATTTATATTGGACAGTAATCCTCAAGTAAGCTACTTGATAAATGCTGCATATGATTTTTTGTTCTCATCATCGAAAGAATTTCAGACATGGCAATACAATATCTTTCTGGACCGTGAATTCCACGAGAAAGCCGTCCAATAGAAAACATAACCCCAGCCTAGACAAATATATATGCATACCTACTAACTGGAAGCTTAAGTAAGATGACTGAATAAGAAATGATGTTATTGATAAAAAAGGTTCAACCGATCAATGGCGGCGCCAGGAACTGGGGGCTGGGTATTCACCCAAATTTTTTTTTGCTCTAAATACAATATAAGAACTATACAATACGGGAAATCTAGGGGGGACTTTTTTTCTTCATCTACGATTTAGGT
Organism: Poa annua; assembly: GCA_026929855.1. Taxonomy (NCBI): domain Eukaryota; kingdom Viridiplantae; phylum Streptophyta; class Magnoliopsida; order Poales; family Poaceae; genus Poa; species Poa annua. The sequence continues at coordinate 114,242,115 of CM049428.1, read as the reverse complement.
TACAAGAAAACAAGAGGAAATTAGAATGTACTACTCCGATGCCAACAATGGTATGAAAAGAAATCACCCATGATTCGAGAACGCCAAGGATGTAACTTTAGATGCAGATGCTGATGCGGACGAGATGCTGCGTCAAGGTCGCTTGGAGGAGAGTAGATTCAGCTACAGCTCGACCTAGACGCCACAGCAACAGGCCTTCACACATCCCCGGCGGTGGCCCAGGCGGAGAACACCGAACACATCATGGTCGAGCGGCGAGCAGGCGGCCGGCAGGACGGGGCAGGGGGAGCTCTGAGCTCGGCACGGCCGTGGGGGCGAGCAGGGGTTGCCGGGGCGCTGTCATGTTGCTCGGACGCTAGCGATGCAGATGCAGGCGTCGTCGCGTGTCTCGTGCGCTCCAGATGAGGGGATGCGATGCGGGCAGGGGATGAGGGGAACGAACGAGAGGCGATGAGGCGACATGGTCCTTCGTGGGCTGGGCCAAACTAGTAGGATTTTTTTGCGCTCCAGATTCATGGGTATTCATGTGAATACAGAGAATACACGCTGGAGCCGCCATTGCAACCGATTGTAATATTCACTTTGGCAAATGGGAGCATATGCTCCAGCCACTGGTTCAAAAATTAAATTTCAAAAAATTGCAAACAGAAATTTGGCGCCTAGATCTCGACATCATTTGTGCACACGCCAACTATCGCGGGAATCCCCGTAAAAAAAAAGTATCGTGGAAAACCGACCTTTATTGTGGACTGTACAAAAGACAAATACATGTCTTGTGAAAAGTATTTTTTTAGCACTAAATTGTTTATGTTTTACACACGACACAAAAAATGCCGGCTTTTCGCGAAACAACTTTGTGAGCACATAGAATGTCGAGACATATGCGTGGCATGTTCAATTATTTTGACATTTTCAAAATTCATTTTAAATACCGGGAGCATTTTCTCATGGGAGGCAAAACTCCACTTCCGAACAGATTGTGATAGTAGTTCTTTATGGCGGATCTCAACAGAAGGCCTAAATAGCCACGGTTCTAGTTTAATAACTTCAGTATGCGTCATAGCACAACAGGATAACTATCATGTTGAAGATAGCCAGACAGCAGGGCTAAGGCGGATTGGCTAGACATAGGTTGAGGATTTTGCAGTCCAGAGCCTTGAGCTATTGATTTGCAACAGATTGATCGTTCTCTGTCTCCCAAATATAGATATATGACACCCCCAGTCCCCCACCATGATATAGTAAATGTTTGGAACCTTGAGCTCTCCTGATACAGCTTGACTTACTAGACCATTTCTTACGCAATCGGACTCTTTCCTAATCCTGTACTTTCCTAAATAACTTTCTTCCTTTCAGTCGTTTCTGTTACATGTGTTTCTTTTCTTTTTGGTCATATTTTTGCTGTTGCCCCAACATTTCTCTTATTCATGAACTCGTGTATGGTTGCTTGTATGGTTGTTGCTTTATTTATAAAGCGGGGCGAAAGCCTATTTCAAGGACAAACACATGACTACCTCCTTCAAGTCGACCACCCTGGTCTTCTTGCTCTCCGGCTGGCCTCAACCAAATTGCCATATCTTAACCAGTTACTTTCATAATGCAGGATAATTAAATGATTAGCATTATGATGCCATCTAGTTAACGATCGATGATGTTTGTATTTTCCTGCGAAATAGATAAGTCGCTGATTAGCCTTGCCTACTTATAGGTTAACGAAGGACGGGTTCCAGAGAACCGTGATGTTCTTAGGTTGCTTGCCAAAGAGATGTCAGAATGGCCTGATGTTGATATAAAGGTAACACTGACACTTCTTTTCTTCTGCTTCCTAGGAATGGTTACCATCATTATTTTCCCACGAGTACAATGACTGTAGTTTTTATTTGTACAAATCCTTTGACTGAGCAATTATTCCCTAATGTTTATGTAGATTAGTCAGGTTTCAGTGTTTTTTCAGTACTATGGTACCAGTTCCATTGTTATGTTTTACATCTCCTTTTGTATATAGTTCTGTTACTAGATCTGTTTAACAGAACTGCATTTTACCTATACTTCCATTTCTAATTCTTTGTGCAGATAGAAAGTCAGAAAGGCAAGGGATTTTTTGGGAGATCGAGCTATGCAAAGGCCACAGACACTGGCATTGATCCTGTGGCAGCTGCTAAAAGACTGAACATTGACTGGGATTCTGCTGCTGATATAGATGACAGAGAGGATGATGATGAAGAAGATGAAGTTCCTTCAGCAGTGGTAAGATGTTGTCTTCAACCTATCCCATAAATTTGTCGCAGGTGTGAAATAGTTAACAAATTTGAATTAGTTGCTTATGACTTGCTTATCACTTTCAGCCATGTGTAATGGTATTCTGTTGTGCAGGGATACGGTGCTCTGTATTTGTTGACAGCCTTTCCTGTTATTATTGGGATATCAGTTGTGCTGATCCTTTTCTACAACTCTCTACAGTAGTGCACGCCTGCTCACTTTGCTTCTCGAGAAGAAGCTTCATTTTTCATGTAAATTTGAGCTACAATGCCACAGTTAATGAGCACCCCTGTTTAGTATCGTAGTAAAATAGTTTCTGCAGTGATATGACAAACGTTGTAAAGCCCTGAGGTTGTACATTACACGGAAACGAAAATGTATTGAAATATATGCTTTTCATAGGAAAATTGAAGTTGACTATTCCCGTATTTGTTATGCTTAGTTTTAGTCTACTATTGTTTTGTTACGTCCATGAGACAATGCTGTAAGTTACACTTGAAGCGCATATTTGAATCCTGGAAACTTTCTTCCACGACAATTATTAGTAAGTAAACAAATAAATAATACTAGAAGATTTCTCTAGATACGGTAATCATCCACTTTACGTTCACAATACTACGGATATCTTTATTATTCAATGTTTGATTGGAAAATTATATGCTCCTTAGTAGCAAGCACGTACTATGTTTTGAAATACTAGCTCATGCGCATAACCAGGCCATTCAAAGCAACAGCTGACCACAGTTTTGCAGAGAAAGAGTTGGCAGATTCGAACATATGGGGTCAACCAGCCCAACAACACTGGACATCATGACATGAAGACAACAACGCAAGAGCAAGATCCCGACGTGCTCTCCACCGTTTTCCGAAGTCAATTCGATCTTGCTTAGTTCTGTGCTCATGAAGAAGCACGCAGCCTCAGCAAGCTCACCCCAGGTTCCATGGGTTCTTTCCAAAAAGACGCCTCATTCCAGGCGTCCTTCAAGAAAGGAGCTCGTGTTGCAGACGATGAAGAGGAGGAGCAGATCCCCGCGGACGATCAGCTCAACGCGGGCAGAGCCGGCGCGTTCGGCCGGCGATCCCGCATGGGGTCGTCGGTCACGGACATCTCGAGCAGCGCGTCCATGAACTACGGGAAGTCGTCGCGGCAGGACAGGATCGGCAGCGACAGCTTCTGGTGCAGCGCCTTCTGCATGCACCTGCCCAGCCTGTCGAGGCGGCGGCCGATCATGGAGCAGCAGCAGTCCATGAGCCTGAGCGAGCCGGACGCCAGGGCGAGCACGGCCGGGCCAGCAGCCGAGGCCGCCCAGAAAAGCGTGGCGTCCAAGGCGGCCTCCATGGAGAGATTCGGGAACAACGCGTCCCCGGCTTCCGGCATGGTGCTGGACGGCCGCGTCGTCGAAGAGGACGACGATCAGGAGATGTCGGCGTACTTCGACCTCCCGCTGGAGCTGCTCCGGAGCAGCAGCGTCGACATGGAGTCGCCGGTCACGGCGGCGTTCCTCTTCGACAGCAGCCGGGGCCCGGGCAGGAAGAAGAGCTTCCTGCCGGACAACCTCGACTTCAGTTTCCCGGCGCCGCCTGCTTTCTCGAGACCGTCGTCGCCACCGTCCTGATCGAGGAGACGACCAAGCACTCTCGAGTTACTGCGCACCCTGATCGTACCGATGTATTACGCGTTGAATTCTTCTTCTTCCGTAACTTGTATTTGCATTTCGTGATTTGTACATTTTTATGATGGGGTCTCTACGATCAGTCGACTGGGAAATAAGCCTTTTCCCAGTCGACGAACGTTTCGCCCACGTTCGGTCGCTCCTTCCCGTATGACTGTTGTTGGGCCGTTTTTTGGGGCCTGTTTTCCTTGTCTCGTCTTTGTTTTGCTGGGTTGTTTATTTTTCCCAGCCCATGGCTACCACCGACGACTCCACCGCCGCCGGTGAGTTCGAGCGCCTCCTCGGCCCTCGCCCACCTCGACTAAAGGAGGTAGGAGGCAGGCCGTGGTGCCGCAGAACAGAGCGCAGGCCGCGACGGCGAGCTCGTGGAGACAGACCAAGGTGTCGGGGGCATGGGGAGGAGTGGTGGCGCGGCGTCATCTCCTCGATGTCGTTGCCGCCGGAGGCGCAGAAGCAAGCATGGCGGCGGATCCCCTCCGCCTCGATGCCGTCCTCCCCGCGGCGTCCTCTCCTCGATGCCGTCGTCCTCGAGCCCCTCAGGCTCTTGCCTGCTGCTTGCTCGACGAAGACCTCCGCTGCAGAAGCGAACTGCGGGCGAGCGGCGGCGCTGGAACAGAAGCAAGGCGGCAGACGAGCTGAACGGTCGACGGCGAGCGGCGGCGCTGGAACAGAGGCGGCCGTGCAGCTTGCGGCGCGTGCTGCGTGTGGTCAGTGGTCCTCGGGAAGAAGATAAGGCACACAGCTGTGTGTTGTGTGTTGTCTGCTGTGTGTGGTGTTTTTTCCGTGCGTGGGAGTGGATTACGTGAGAGGGTGTGAGGTAATGACATGTGGCTCCGGTATGATACCCCATACCCGCCTCTGCTCCCGCCGGGTCTGAATATTTACCGTTAAAGTAGACCCGCGGGTGTAGATTTCCATCAAACCCTTCCCATTTAGGGCGGGTATCCGTCGGGTTAGAGGGTAACGGGTACCCATTGCCATTCGTACTCCTCGCCCAACTCGACTCCCAGAAGCAGCTGCTTGCCATGAGTCCTGGGCGCTCGCGCTTTCCCAATTCGCCTCGCTCAACAAGGACGTCGCCGCCCACTCCGCGTCCGTGGACGAGGCCACAGCCGACGCGTCCACCTCCGAGTCCCTCGTGGCGCTCGATGCGCGCGAGGCCTCCGTCCCCACGCGCATCGCCGAGGCCGACTCCGCTGCACCGCCCCGCCAAAATCCGCGGCGCGCTCTGGTGGATATGTCGCCGCATGGACGACCCCGCGCTCTGGCGCTTCATGGCCGCGCGCCACCATCCGCAAGAGGTCGCCTTGTCGTCGTCGCATCTGTAGACCAGCCTCGCCTCGTCCTAGATGTGATCAGCGACTTCACTCGCACCACTGACATTCCAGTGTACCAAAAAACATGAAATGATACAAACGATGGGAAACCAAACTTTGCACTTCAAAAAAACATAACTTATAACTTATGACCAAATCCTCTTAAAACCGACGCAGACCAAAGATACACTTTCAATCTCACATAGTTGCAAACAAAAAATCACCCTCAGTTGCAACCCCAGTTGCGACTAACTCGATCTAGGGTCGGAGCGGCGGAGGAGGGGGAGACAGTGATGTCACTTACGTGTATAGTTGCAAGACAAAACGAAAAACTAAAAATCAATCTCAGTTACAACCCTAGTTGCGACTGAATCCCTCTACGGTCAGAGGGGGGAGGAGGGGAGACAGAGATGTCAGTTACATGTAAAGTTGCAACACAAAAACGGAAACAAAAAATCACCCTCAGTTGCAACTGACTCGATCTACGGTCAGAGGGGGAGAGTGATGTCAGTTATGTGTAAAGTTGCAAGACAAAAAGAAAAAAGAAAAGTCAACCTCAATTGAAACCCTAGTTGCGAGTGACTCCCTCTACGGTCGGAGGGGGAGGAGGGGGAGACAGAGATGTCAGTTACGTGTAAAGTTGCAAGACAAAAACGGAAACAAAAAATCACCCTTAGTTGCAACCCCAGTTGCGACTGACCCGATCTACGGTCGGAGGGGCGGAGGAGGGGGAGACAGTGATGTCACTTACGTGTATAGTTGCAAGACAAAACGGAAAATTAAAAAATCAACTTCAGTTGCAACCCTAGTTGCGACCAACTCCCTCTACGGTTGGAGGGGGAGACATAGATGTCAGTTACGTGTATAGTTGCAACACAAAAACATAAAAACAAAAATCACGCTTGGTTGCAACCCTAGTTGCGACTGACTCCCTCTATGGTCGGAGGGGAAGACAATGATGTCAGTTACGTGTAAAGTTGCAAGACAAAACAAAAAAACAAAAGTCAACGTCAGTTGCAAACCTAGTTGCGACTGACTCCCTCTACGGTCGGGGTCGGAGGGGGGAGGAGTGGGAGACAGTGATGTTAGTTACGTGCATAGTTGCAAGAAAAAATGCCTCAGTTATAACCCTATTTGCGACTGACTCCATCTATAGTCAGAGGGGGGAGGAGGGGGAGACAGTGATGTCAGTTACGTGTATAGTTGCAAGACAAAACAGAAAAACAAACATCACCCTCAGTTGCAACCCTAGTTGCGACTGAGTCCATCTACGGTCGGAGGGGGGAGGAGGGGGAGACAGTGATGTCAGTTACGTATAAAGTTGCAAGACAAAACAGAAAAACAAAAATCCCCCTAAGTTGCAACCCTAGTTGCGACTGACTCCATATACGGTCGGAGGGGAGAGGAGGGGGAGACAGTGATGTCAGTTACGTGTATAGTTGCAAGACAAAACGGAAACAAAAAATCAATCTCAGTTACAACCCTAGTTGCGACTGACTCCATCTAAAGTCGGAGGAGCGAGGAGGGGGAGACAGTGATGTCAGTTACGTGTATAGTTGCTAGACAAAACGGAAACAAAAAATCACCCCCAGTTACAACCCTAGTTACGACTGACTCCATCTACAGTCGGAGGGGGGAGGGAAGTGTCGGTTAAAAAACCCCCAATAAGTAGAAATATTTTTTTTAACCTGTTGCGTGTTGAGATGCAACTAACTCCGTTTTACATCTCTTAACGGGGAAAAGAGAGGAGGGGGAGACAGTGATGCCAGTTACGTGTATTGTTGCAAGACAAAACGGAAACAATAAATCACCCTCAGTTACAACCATAGTTGCGACTGACTCCATCTACGGTCGGAGGGAGGGAGGAGGGGGACAGTGATGTCAGTTACGTGTATACTTGCAAGATAAAAACGAGAATACAAAAACTCCATCTATGATAGGAGGGGGGCGTGGGGGAGACAGAGATGTTAGTTACGTCTAAATTGCAAGACAAAATGGGAACACTAAATCGCACTCAGTTACAACTCTAGTTGCGACTGACTCCATCTACGGTCAAAGGGGGAGGAAGGGGAGACAGTGATGTCAGTCACGTGTATAGTTTCAAGACAAAAACAGAAAAACAAAAATCACCCCTCAGTTGCAACCCTAATCGATACTAACTCCCTCTATAGTCGTAGGGGGAGACAGTCATGTGAGTTACGAGTATAGTTGAAAGAAAAAATAGAAACAAAAAATCAACCTCAGTTACAACCCTAGTTGCGACTGACCCCATCTATAGTCGTAGTGAGGGCGAGGCGGAGACAGTGATGTCAGTTACGAGTATAGTTCTAAGACATCAAAAACTGGATCCAAATGGCAACAACATCAAAATGCAAAATTGAAGATGGAGTCAGTAGTCCTACCGGGAAAAACTACCGGAAAAAGTAACATCAAAATGCAAAATGGGCCCAGTCCTCGATTCCCGGTCAACGAAATGGGCCGAAAACATGCGACACACCTGCGTGCCCGACGCGCGACAAAGGACAAGACGCGACACACTTGCACGCTCGACGTGCGACACGCGAGGAGCTCCAGCGAAAACGGCGCAAGGATTGAACAGACACAAAATCGACTGTGCCCTAAGTTATTGCTAAGAAAAAGCAATCCCCGTGACAATGATGTCAGTTACGTGTATAGTTGCAAGACAAAAAATAGAAAAAATAAAAATGACCCCCTCAATTACAACCCTAGTTGTGACTGACTCAATCTACAGTGGAGGGGAGGGACGTGTCAGTTACGAACCCCAATAATCATATTGTGTCGCGTATTATCACACCACGTACAATAAAATTATAAAAATGGTGATTTTTTTTCAAAACACCCATTAAAAAATCAAAACAGATAAAAAATTGCATTGGTCCAACATTACACAACAGCAGCATTCAAATCCAAAATAATTAAAAAAATCCCGTCAGCACAAAAAATTGCATTACGGCGCGTATTATCACACCACATATACAATAAAAAATTTAAAAGGGTGAAAAAAATTAAAACCGATAAAAAATCGCATTGGTCCAACGTAACACAAGAACATCATTTAAATCCAAAATAAACAAAAAAAATCATAAATCACGTCGGCACAAAAAAATCACATGCTCTGTTGGATGATTTTCCGACATCGCAGTATCAAGCTAGAACGGTTTCAATTTGGCGTGTTATCGCACCAGATACAATAAAAATTTAAAAAGGGTGAATTTTTTTAAAACACCCATTAAAAAAAATCAAAACCGATAAAAAATTGCATTGGTCCGCAACACAAGAGTAACATTAAATCCAAAATAAACAAAAAAAAATCAAAAATCATGTCGGCACAAAAAATCCCATTGCGGCGCGTATTATCACACCACATACAATAAAATTAAAAAAGGTGAAAAATATTCAAAACACCCACAAAAAGTAAAACCGTTAAAAAATCGCATTGGTCAGCAGCATTCAAATCCAGAATAAACACAGGGAAAAAACGGATCGTGACCATGACAGAAAAACAAGCATAACACAATACGCATGAATTTCCTCGATCATGTGTTACGTGCAAGAAGTACAGGCACTTGCATAATTTTTCCCGGTCACATGCGGCTAAAACAAACGACACAAAAAATACGACCGCAAAAAAGAAAGCAACTGCGCGTGACGACAAAACGACAGGAAAAAAAAGAAACACACGGCCCATATAGAAAAATCCAGGCGTGACAAAACGAGCCGACAAATCTGGGTCAACCCTGTGCGTGCGCGACGCGGGACCAACTCATTCTCCAAGCTATTTCTCCAATGCTTCGCAGGTTGGAAGTGGTAGGCCCGGATTTGTCACACGTGACGCGTGAACTAATAACGAAGACAATGCTTAGCAGGCTGGATCGGACGGACAGAAAGTTGACTGTGCCCTAAGCTATTTCTCAGCTAACTGAGAAATAGCAATTCCCTTTTATGATTCAAACGGCGGGGATAAAATTCGACTATATAATTTTTGGAAATCTTCAAGAATCTTGGTCAGTCAGAGCCTCATGTCGTGGGCCCTACAGCCGGTCACGTAGTAGGGTTGGGTTCCGTCCCAAGAATTATGAAACGGTGGGAGTAGCGGTCAAAGTTGAATTTTCATAATCAACATGAAACATGGTGCTAGTACTTGGTGACATGAGCTTTTTTTCCTATAAATTATAAGTTAATAAAACAGCTCCAACACCGGCATAGATTGTCTCACTTTGCTCTTCTTACTTTTCCCTAACTATGAGTCACTGTTTTGTGGCCCCACCGGATGCGGGACCCATCTATCGATGACACAAAGTCAGACTATTCTAAGTCAGACAATCCACGCTGCTCTAACGGAACCCATAAACATAGCCTAAAACTCGTAAAAGTTGAATTGTAAAAAAGTTTTAAGAACAAAAACCTCCTGGACAAAACATACACAGGAAAACGTGAATAAAGCGAATATTCATTTTTGTTTGCTCTTCCTTTACCCCATTTTCCTCCTCTTGATTCTCCCTTTTTTCTATTGCTCAGCGAAATCCAGTGCTCGACGCGGTGGACCACGGCGGAACCCATGACCGGGGCACCAGGCGCCCCCCCGCCCGCGGTGAGGCACATGAATCGATCAATTCAGCCAGGCAGCTCCTGGAGCTGGCAAGTAGGTGCTGCGACATGCGACTCTATTTTCTGCCTATTCCGTCGAGTTTGGCGGAGGATGAACAAATTTCGGTGAGTGTCGTGACAAAAATTGAAATGATAGATGTCGCCTAGGGGGGGGTGGTGGTGGTGGGGGCTGAATAGACGATTAAAAGTTTTTCGGTTTAGTCTTAACAAATATGGAATAAAAGTAATGTTTACTTTATCGGGCACATAGACTAAAAATACTAGGTTCAACTAAGTGCACCAACAATTTATGCTAAGCAATACAAGTAACAAGGTGACATCAATATATAAGACTTCAAGCGCGCGAACTCTACCACAATGTAAAATGCATAAGCAAAGAGCTCGGGTATAGAAATAGCCGATGCAACCGAGACGATGATGTATTCTTGAGTTATGCCTTGTTAAGGGACTACGTCTCATTGGCCTCACCACAAAGGCCTACCCAATGCCACAAAAGGCCTCACCCTATTCTCCGATGAACCTCTTCACAACACGGTTGGTTCACCTTCCACTATCGATAACCTTCAAGGCGGAAACCGGAGTCTTTATCTTGGGGAACGCACCCACAACTTAATACGAGGCTCCCGAGTTCACCATGACACGCATCAACAACTGAATCGGAGGCTCCCAAGAACACCACAAAGCCATCTAGGGTCTGATACGTCCATTTTACGTAACTATTTTATATCATAATTTACTGGTATTCATTGATATATTTGTATTTAGAGATGATACTTATGTTATTTCATCTATTTTGCATGATTGATGATCATTGGGGGATGGAACTCCGGAGTCTGAATTCTGCTGGAAAAAGCACCGTCAAGATACAATATTTGTGAAGACCAGAAGAACAAAATGAACATCTGGGATTTATTTCCTAAATATATCACGAAGGAGGCCAAAAGGAGAGCCTGGTCTGGGGCCCACAGGGACCTCACCACCTCATGGCGCGGCAGCCTTTCTAGCCGCGCGAGCAGGTGGTGAGGCCACCATGGCTCACCTCCTTGCGTACCCCTTCACGTACTTCATCCCCCCGAAGACCTAAAAATCAGAGATTATCCAGAATCCATCTCCGCCGCCACCACGAGGGGGAGAAGACAGAGAGAGAAAAGCTCTCCGGCAGGCTGCGTTGCCACCGGGGAAATTCCCTCCCGGAGGGGGGGGGGGGGGGGGGGGGGGTGAATCGTCGCCATCGTCACCGTAATCGAGCTGCACTCCATCACCATCGCCAACACCATCATCTCCACCGCCGACGCCGTCAAATCCATCCATCCACTCCGTTCCCGCTGTAACATCTACGGCTAAACACCGTGTATTTGATAGGGGAAACTCTCCCGGTGTTGGTTACTATTGTTATTGATGCTATTGAGTGAAACCGTTGAATTAGGGTTTATGTTCAGATTTTTATCCATCATTATATCATCGCTGATCATGTTCCATATGATGTGTTGTGAGTAGTTCGTTGTGTTCTTGAGGACATGGGAGAAGTCTAGATGTTAGTAGTGAACTTTGTTGAATAATATTTGATGTTTTGATATTTAAGTTGTGGTGCCATTCTTCTAGTGGTGTCATGTGAACGTCGACTACATGACACTTCACCTTTATGGGCCTAGGGGAATGCATCGTGTTCTCGGTTATCATTTGTGGGGCTGCCGGAGTGACAGAAACCTAAACCCCCGTTGGTATTCCGATGCGCGAGGGATCGCATGATCTCAGAGTTTAAAGCTATGATTAGATTTATCTTAATTACTTTCTTGTATTTGCGGATGCTTGCAAGGGGTATAATCATAAGTATGTATTAGTCCTAGGAAGGGCGGTGAATTAGCAAAGTTTTACCCACATGAGACTTATCTAAACACTAAAGATTATTCACCAGTATGAAGCGAAAGCACTAGATAGAAATCCCGTGTGTCCTCAAGAACGTTTGGTCATCATAAGTAAACAAAGCGGCTTGTCCTTTCCTCTCAAAAGGATTGGGCCACTCGCTGCAATTATAATTGCCGCGCTCTATATTTACTCGCACTTTATTTCTCGGTTATATCGAAGTCTACTGAAAAGAAATCCTCATCAAAACCACTTGTCAACACCTTGTGCTCCTCGTTGGGTTCGACACTCTTATTAATCGAAAGTACTGCGATACACCCCCTATACTTGTGGGTCATCAAGACTATTTTCTGGCGCCGTTGCCGAGGAGTGAAGCGCTACTGGTAAGGAAAACTTCAACTGTAAGTGTTGTTTTTATTCCTGTCTCTTTATTTGCTTAATAATGGAGAGAGGAAGTGTTGCTTTCTTGTTAGGGAAGTCATCTACCGCTGCTGAGGTAGAACGTGAGGCACCACTTGATGATATTGTGCCATTTAAAATACCTATGAAAATTATTGAACGTGTTATGAATAACCGCTATGTTGGGGATGGAACTATCCACCCTGGTGATCATTTGCTGTATTTACACGAATTATGCGAGTTGTTCAAGTCTGCAGGTATTATGATGGACGAAGTCAGGAATAAATTATTCTCCATATCACTTGGTGGGAGAGCTGCACATTGGTATAAACTGCCGAAGAACAGGGATTCTCTTGGATGGGAGGAAATTGTACCTCTCTTTTATTCTAAATTTTATCCTCCAAGTGAAATTCACCAAGATCGAAATTACATATATAACTTCTGGCCTCATGATGGAGAAAGTATTGCCCAAGCGTGGGGGAGATTGAAGGCATTAATGCTCAAATGCTCCATTCATGAGCTTCCTGGTAATATTATTGTTGATAACTTCTATGCAAGACTCTCATTTGAAGATAAAACATTATTAGATACTTCTTGTGCTGGATCATTCACTCGTAATAAGAAGGAGTTTAAACGGGATCTTCTTGACCGTATTGAAGAAAATACTGAAGCATGGGAGAACGACAAAGGTAGGGAGTCAGGTATAAAATATAACTTTGAATGCATTAAAACTTTTATGGAAACTGATGCATTTCAAAATATTAATAATGCTTATGGTCTTGATTCTTAAGTTGTTGCAAATTACTATAAAACCTTTGCTGTGTATTTCTGTTTTCCCAAGAAGGGGTTTGAAAAATATCATGAACCTTATAAAGATAAATCTGTTGCTCCTTTAGCTAAAAGCATTGAAGTTAATGTTGTTGATCATATCATTCATGAGCCTTATATTGATAAAATTCCTTTTCCTATTAAATTGAAAGAACATTCTATTATGGCTAGTGTGGTTAGTAAAAGTGATAAGAAAGCTAAAGAACCTGATGAACAAATTAAAGTTGAACCTTCTGTGGCTATAGTTAAAGAACTTGTTTCTAAAAATGTGGGGGAAGAGTATATTATATTTTGTGTTGATGCTTCTAATGTTGTCTCTCATCCTGCAAAGCCGAGAAAGGCTAGTGTTCCTGTGTTATCTGTTAAAATTGGTGATCATTGCTATTATGGTTTATGTGATATTGGTGCAAGTTCAAGTGCTATTCCATATGAGCTTTACAAAGAAATTATGCATGAAATTGGTCCTAGTGAACTTGAAGATATTGATGTGGTTATTCAACTTGCTAATAGAGAAACTATCTCTCCCATTGGTATTGTTAGATATGTTAAAGTTCTATGTGGTAAGACTTGTCCTATCATTTTTGTTAGACCCTTTCTAAATACTTGTGGTGCTGTTATAGATTGTAGGAAAGAGAAAATCCTTACTAAATTTGCTGGTGATTCATATGATTTTTTTTTTGAAATTTGCTAGAAGCCCTTATGAATCCAATTGCCTAATGAGGATTTTAGAGTAGAACAACTTGCTTCTATTGCTCTTGCTCCTACTAATTATATTTAACAATTTATGGAAGATCATGAGAGTGAAACTTTTATGGAAGAAATACATGAACTTGAGGACATATTCCTTCGTCAACCTATTCTTAATCATAATTTCAAAGTGGAAGACTTGGGTAAAACACTTCCACCTAAAGAGGATCATGTCTTTGATTTAAAACCTTTGCCTGATAATCTTAAGTATGCTCATCTTGATGATAAGAAAATATATCCTGTTATTATTGGTGCTAACCTTGCAGGAAAAGAAGAAGAAAGATTATTGGAAATATTAAAGAAACACCGTGGAGCTATGGGTTATACTTTGGATGATTTGAAAGGGATTTCTCCTTCTATATGTCAACATTCTATTAATATGGAGCCCGATGCAAAGCCAGTTGTTGAACATCAACGCTGTTTAATACCTAAGATGAAGGAAGTGGTAAGAAATGAGGTATTAAAACTTCTTGATGCTGGTATCATTTATCCTATTGCTGATAGTAGATGGGTTAGTCCTGTGCATTATGTCCCTAAGAAGGGTGGAATTACTGTTGTACCTAATGATCATGATGAGCTTATTCCTCAAAGAGTAGTTGTTGGTTATAGAATGTGCATTGATTTTAGAAAGGTTAATAAAGTTACTAAGAAATATCATTATCCATTACCCTTTATTGATCAAATGTTGGAGAGATTAGCCAATAAAACTCAATTTTGCTTTCCTAATGGTTATTCTGCCTTCTCTCAAATTGTTGTTAAAACTCAAGATCAGGAGAAAACCACATTTACTTGTCCTTATGGTACTTATGCTTATAGACGTATGCCTTTTGGTTTATGTAATGCTCCTGCTACTTTTCAAAGATGTATGTCTGCTATCTTTCATGGTTTTTGTGAAGAAATTGTGGAGGTGTTCATGGACGATTTCTCCGTCTATGGCACTTCTTTTGATAATTGCTTGCACAATTGTGATAAAGTTTTGCAGAGATGTGAAGAAACTAATCTTGCTCTTAATTGTGAGAAATGCTACTTTATGGTTAATGAAGGGATTGTTCTTGGACATAAAATCTCTGAAAGAGGTATTGAAGTTGATAGAGCTAAAGGGGAGGCAATTGAGAAAATGCCTTGCCCTAGAGATGTTAAAGGTATTCATAGTATTCTTGGCATGTTGGTTTCTATAGAAGGTTTATCAAAGACTTTGCTAAGGTATAAAAGCCTCTTACTAATCTCCTTCAAAAAGATATACCATTTGTTTTTGATGATGATTGTAAGGAAGCTTTTGAAACTCTTAAGAAAGCTTTAATAATTGCTCCTATTGTTCAACCATCCGACTGGAATTTACCATTTGAAATTATGTGTGATGCTAGTGATTTTGTTGTTGGTGCTGTTCTTGGACAAAGAATAGATAAGAAGTTAAATGTTATTCATTATGCTAGTAAGACTCTTGATTCTGCTCAAAAGAATTATGCTACAACTGAAAATGAATTTCTAGTTGTTGTCTTTCCTTGTGGTAAATTTAGACAATACATTATTGATTCTAAAGTTATTATTCATACTGATCATGCTGCAATCAGATACCTTATGGAAAATAAATATGCAAAGCCTAGGCTTATTAGATGGGTATTACTGTTGCAAGAATTCGACTTACACATTATAGATAGGAAAGTTGCTGATAATCCTGTTGCTGATAATATGTCTAGATTGGAAAACATTGCTTATGATCCTATATCTGTTGATGATGGTTTTCCAAATGAACAATTGGCTACAATAAGGGTGAGTTCACGAGATAGTCCTTGGTATGCAGATTATGCTAACTTTATTGTTTCGAAGTATTTGCCTCCAACCTTTTCAGCTCAACAAAGAAGAAAATTCTTTTATGACTTGATGAATTATTTCTAGGATGACCCACACTTATATAAAGAGGGAGTTGATGGTATTATGCGAAGATGTGTTCTGGAGTATGAATAAAAAGAGATATTGAGAAATTGCCATAGTAGTGCTTATGGAGGACATCACGTTGGAGATAGAACCGCACAAAAGGTTCTACAATCAAGTTTTTATTGGCCTACTCCTTTTAAAGATGCAAGAAAGTTTATTTTATCTTGTGATGAATGTCAAAGAGTTGGTAATATCTTTAGACGTAATGAAATGCCTATGAATTTTTCTCTTTTGTTATTGAACCGTTTGATTGTTGGGGATTTGACTTTATGGGTCCTTTCCCTTCTTCAGAAGGTAATACACATATACCTGTTAGTGTTGATTATGTTACTAAATGGGTAGAAGCTATACCTACTAAAAGTGCTAATGGTGAAACATCATTAAAAATGCTTCAAGAAATTATTTTCCCTAGGTTTGGTGTTTCTAGATATCTTATGACTGATGGAGGTTCTCATTTTATTCATGGTGGTTTTTAGAAAAGTTCTTGCTAAATATGGTGTTAATCATAGAATTGCTCCAGCTTATCATCCTCAAACTAGTGGGCAAGTAGAACTATCAAATAGAGAAATTAAATCTATCTTGCAAAAGACTGTTAATAGAATGAGGAAGAATTGAGCTATTAAATTAAATGATGCATTGTGGGCTCATAGAACTGCTTATAAAAATCCCATGGGTATGTCTCCTTATAAAATGGTTTATGGAAAAACTTGTCACTTGCCTTTAGAGTTAGAACACAAAGCTTATTGGGCAGTGAGAGAACTAAATAGAGATTTTAAACTTGCTGGTGAGAAAAGATTACTGAATTTGAGTTCTTTAGATGAATGGAGAAGTGAAGCGTATGAAAATGCTAAACTCTTTAAAGAAAAAGTTAAAAGATGGCATGATAAGAGAATCCTTAAGAGAGAGTTCCATGTGAAGGGGTTACGGTGCAGAAAACAATAATTTTTCTAGCGAACGAAACCCTAACTAGCCAGGATCTATCTATCTAGTACATGCGATAACGGTGGCGGAACGGGTTACATTACCTCCATGTAGACCGATAGCGGGGATTACGCTCCCGCACAAGCGTTGACGATGAAGTCGTACGTAGCCGACCTCGAGGTCGCGGAGAACTTGCCGCGATGACAAAGTCGATGACGCTGGGGTGTCGACGATGATCTGCGTCGACGGGCGTCGGGCGGAAGAAGGCAGAGCGCCAACACCGGGGCTGGTGCGCCGGCAGCAGAGGGGAGGGAGGCGCGGCGGCTGCAGGGGGCGAGACGACGTCGCCCAAGCTCCTCAAAAGAGTTGCCTCCGAGCAGTCACAAACATACGGAGCTTAGCGACAACTCCCGGTCATTCAGATCCAGCTGAAATCGCAGGAGTAGATCTTATCTGGAATCCCGCAGAGCAACAGCGCTCTGCGGTATAGCTTGGGTGGAGAGAGACCCCCTTTCCTCAGCTCGGCGCGGCTCCAAATTGGGAACCACGAGATCGAGAGAGAAATCGGGAATTAATTGTATTTTCCTATGAATTAAATCAATTAATATGCCTTGGTATATAAAGGGGGAAGGGGGTGTGCAAACCCCTTGGCTCCCCCATGTGGGACTAAAGGAGGAGAGGGGATAGGGGGGTTCGGCCGAACCCCCCCTTGGGCTTTTCTACTCCTAGTCCAACTCGGACTAGGAGGCCCAAGCCTCCCTTCCTTGTGGGGTGCGGTTCCCCCTCTTGGGCCCTCTTAGGGCCCATGTAGGTGGGAGCCCCCTTTTTCCTTTATTTAATTAATATAAAATTCCTATTAATTCATAATTAATATATTTATATATAATTCAATATCCCATGACTCCGAAACTATTTCGGAACCACCCGAACAACTTTCGGACATTCCCGGAACCATTCCATACCTTCTCGGAACTCCTTCCGGACCACCGGAACTCTTTTCGGATCATTTCTCACTCTCCAACAAACTCCTATAATATTCCAGAACCTATATCCTAGCGTCGCTAAGACCTTATGTTTGTTACGCTACGGTTCGAGAATACTCCAGACATGGTCGAGACACTCCGCTCACCAATGATGGTCAGGGATACCTAGAAATATATGACGACCCCTGTGCATTCTACGAATATCGTCGTTGAACCATAAATATGATATTCATTCCCTTTGTCTCTGCGATACTACCTTGTCCGAGATATGATCGTAGACACACCGATGTCTTTGTTGCATCTCGTTACCGACGAAGGTTATTAACTCGTCTGCGATATTACATCTCCATGACCTAGTCATAAGCTGCGCAGCTATATAGATGCAACATCACCGAGTGGGCCCAGAGTATCTTTCCATTACAAGAATGAACAAATCCCGCTCTTGATCCTTACGTCTCGATGCTCTTTCGGAATACCCAAGATGGACACCGTTATAGTTATGCTATATAAGACACAACGTTTGATGCTCTCAAAGTACCCATACGAAGCATTAATAAGTACGGTCTCACGGTCTAAGGAATAAGCTATCATATTCTTATCTATTGCAAATGACAAACATCGTAATACGATCTTATTGCAATACTTTGCGTATGTCCATCACCTTATTTAACCAACAAGATGACCCCATTGTCAACCGACGTCATTGTCCTTGATCGGGAATCTCGATCAACTGTTGCCCAATGGACTAGCTCATATAGAGGCTTGCTGTTTATGTATCACACGTGTATTAATAATTCCGATTAATACAGTTATAGCATAATACACAAACCTATTATAAACTTATGAGATAAAGCAATAAATACTACTTATTTATTTGCCTCTAGGGCATATCTCATTCAGTCTCCCACATGCACTAGAGTACAAATAAACTAGCTGTATTTTACTTTATCAGAATCCCTTATCAAATAAGAATCATTTGATAATGCTTGCTTGTGGAAAAGTGTTACTGCACAATCCATGATTGTACATGCTTTTGCGATTCACTGACATCAACTTGCTTGATATCACCATGTTGTCCAACAACATATATGTAAATACCGTAACTAAGTGAGACTCCTGTTTCCCAGCGCTTACTCTGATTATACTAACCAGATAACTGTCCTGAAAAAACGCACTCAGTCTTATAGAGCCCCTTATAACAATTACAAACTCGCGATATCTACATACATTCACACCAATGTAGAAAACTTGACATTCAAATGTCAATCCCTTAACTAACGCACTTCTACTTCCAGTAAATTCCAAATTTACTTTCATAACTGCTCTTATTCCAAGAACATCGGTTATATTTCATCGAGCAGATAATATGGTTTCTGTATGATGTCTAATATTACATAATAGACCCATATGTCATACAACCATTACTTTCATGCATAATTATTCTTAATGATCAATTGGATTCCAAAGGACCATCCTCTTGATTCTAATCTGACTCCTCAGATCTAATCCAAAACAACTCGACTAACTATTTTAAAATTCCCGTTCTATTTCAAAATAGACACTGACTTTCAAATAGTTTCACAACTTCATCCTTCTTATCTATTCTACTGGTACAGTTTCACAATGTGTCATTTACACAAGATGAATTCGGCTCCCACTCAAATTATGTCTCCACATATTTGAGAACACATGCTCCCACTCAAAAATGTGTCATCCACATATTTGAGTTCCTGAGCTCCCACTCAAAAACATGTTCTGTACATATTCCACCTGAGTAAACTAACTTTGACTCCCACTTAAATCGACATTTTGGTCTAACCAAAATCATTGATCTATTATCAATTCGAATTCAATACAAACTCCAGTATTACATTAATACAAATCCCTCAGACTTAAAGCATGTCTACATAAATGTAGTCAACAAATTTGATCTTGTGCAAGACACATTTCTTGACAAGACATGCTCCCGCGTCTTTCTTATAGTCACATTTTCATATAACACTTTATATGACGATTATGAAGGGGATCGTGTGCAGAAAACAGTAATTTTCCTAGCAACGATATCCTTAAACTAGCCAAGATCTATTCTATGCAGATATAGTAGTACGAACGGAGATCGGAATACATACCCTTGTAGACCGAAAGCGGGGATTACGTTCCCGCACAAACGTTGTCGATGAAGACCGACGAAGCCGACCTCAAGGTCGTGTAGAGGAAGCAGGCCTCCGAGTACCGCTAGCGCAGCACCTCGCAGGGAGTCGCACACGTACGGTGGAGACGACGCCTCCGAAGCCCCAGTCCAGGACGAGCAGCGGAAGACTTGGACCGGAACACCAGCAGCGCGGCAGCGGGCTATGGTGGAGGAGATCCCCGACTCCTGTTGCTCGGCGCGGCTCCAACTTGGGAACCACGAGATCGAGAGAGAAATCAGGAATTAATTGGTGAATTAAAAGGCTGGGGGTGCCCTTTCTTATATAGGCTTCCAAGGGGAGCCAACCTTGCCAGCCAGGCAATGTGGGACTAACCCCCCACAGCCTGGTTCGTCTAGAGAGGTGCGCCGGCCCCTTGGTGGGCCCCTTGTGGCCCACCTAGGCCGGCCCTCTTGGCCCCCACCGAATTCCCCTAGGGAATTTTCCCCTCTTGGGCCTTCTTTCGTCCGGAAGGCCCATTTAGGGAAATCTGCCTTAATAAATTCGAAAATAAATATATAAAATTATATTTGCATATTAATAACACTAATTAATATCAAACATAATATATAAAATATTTCCTAGCTCCGAAAACTCTTTCGGCGCTGCCCGATCTCCATCGGACCTCTCCCGGGACTGTCCCGGTGATCTCCTTCCTTTCCGGTTGTCTTGTCGAAACCCCTTAAGTGTGTTACCCTAGCGGTTCGATATAATATCAGGTATGATCAAGACTCCTCAATGATCAACGACTAACTCGTAGGCCTGGACCCCCTGAATTAATCCCTGAGATATAACGAATGACTTTCATCTATCGAACCTGAACGTGAAGTCTTAGACCTTTTGCCATAGCGATACTTAGCACGTCCGAGTGTCGTTCCATAGATATCTCCATACCTAATCCCGACCTCGTTACCGATGATGCTATCTTCTACTCGTTCATGATCTCATGTCTCCGTGACCTAGTCACATGCTTGCAAGCTCATTAGACATGATCTCACCGAGTGGGCCCGAGAGTATCTATCCTGCTACGCGGACTGGCAAATCCCGCTCTTGACCCCTCGTCTCAATACTCCTTTCCAATACCCAAAAGTATCACCGTTATTGTCATACTAAATAAGATACGACGTTTGGTGCAATCAAAGTATCTTCGGGGAATATCGATAAGAGTTGATCTCACGGTCAAAGGTGTAATGACTATGTTCTCCAAAACTGGGTATGTCCATCACATCACTCTCCAGCGATATGACTCTCATTGCCGACCGGCGCCATGCCCCATGACCGGGAAACCTTCGATCATCAATCGCGCAACGAAACTAGTCTTAGTAGAGGCTACTAGGGACCTGGTTGTTTACGTATCACACCCGTATTAATGTTTCCGCTTAATACGGTTCTAGCATGACACAAAAACCTATTATGAACAAACGAGATATGATAAAGAATACACTTTATTAATTGCCTCTAGGGCATATCTCCTTCAGTCTCCCACTTGCACTAGAGTACAATTTAATCTAGATTACAACTTGGTAAAAGCCTAACACCCATAGCTAACTGGTGTTGTTCATGCTTATCAAGCGGGAGAGGCTTCGTCAGCGGATCTGCCACATTCAGATCCGTTTGCACTTTGCAAATCTTCACATCGCCTTCTTGTACGTACTGTCGTATCACGTGGAAGCGTCGGAGAATGTGTTTGGCGGTGGAGTGAGTCCTTGGCTCCTTGGCGTTCGCAATGGCACCCGTATTGTCGCAGAAGAGGACCACGGGGTCTTGCACGCTCGGGAACACTCCAAGTTCGATGACGAACTTCCTCAGCCACACAGCTTCATTCGCGGCCTCGCAGGCAGCAATGTACTCCGACTCCATTGTAGATTGTGCGACTATGGGTTGCTTCCCACTTCTCCAGCACACGGCGCCTCCATTCACCTTGAACACGTAACCTGTCTGTGACTTACAGTCATCGGGGTCTGAGCAGAAACTTGCATCTACGTAACCCGTTACGCCAAGTTCCTCATCGCAGCCACCATACACAAGGAACATTTCCTTTGTCTTATTGAGATACTTAAGAATGCTCTTAACAGCTATCCAATGCGGCATTCCAGGATTACTCTGGAACCGGCTTGTCAAACTTAGAGCTAATGCTACATCCGGTCTAGTACTCAACATTGCATACATGATCGATCCTATGGCTGAAGCATAAGGATGTTTCGTCATTTCGGTCTTACCCAGTTCCGTCACCGGACACTGCGCCTTACGCAATATCTTATTCTTGATAACCGGCAGAGAACCCTTCTTTGCCTTCTCCATATGAAAACGCTTCAATATTTTATCAAGATAAGTACTCTGACTTAGTGCTAATAGGCGCCTTGATCTATCACGGTAGATCTTTATGCCTAAAACATACGCAACTTCTCCTAAGTCCTTCATGGAAAACTTACTGTTTAAATATTCCTTCACGCTATTCAGAAGTTCCACATCATTCCCTATTAGCAATATGTCGTCAACATACAGTGCTAAGAACACAACCGAGCTCCCACTCATTTTCTTGTAAATACAGGTCTCTTCCACATTCTGGATAAATCCAAAACCTTTGATTACCTCATCAAAGCGAAGATTCCAGCTCCGAGATGCCTGCTTCAATCCATAGATGGATCGCTGAAGCTTGCACACCTTGTTAGCACTTCCTGGATCGACAAAACCTTCCGGCTGTACCATGTACAACTCTTTCTCAATGTTTCCATTCAGGAAGGCCGTTTTGACGTCCATCTGCCAGATTTCATAATCATAGTAGGCAGCTACCGCTAACAAAATCCGAATAGACTTAAGCATCGCTACCGGTGAAAAGGTTTCATCGTAGTCAATTCCATGAACTTGTCGGAAACCCTTTCCGACAAGCCGCGCTTTATAGACGGTCACATTACCATCAGCATCAGTCTTCTTCTTAAAGATCCACTTATTCTCGACGGCCTTGCGCCCTTCGGGAATATCCACCAAGGTCCACACTTGGTTATCATACATGGATCCTATTTCGGATTTCATGGCTTCAAGCCATTTCTCGGACTCTAGACTCTCCATCGCCTCCTTGTAGTTCGTAGGTTCGTCTTGCTCGACTAGCATGACGGTGCAAACCATGTTGCCATACCATTCTGGTGGGATCCGAGATCTACCAGACCTACGAGGTAGAACATCTTCCTCGACAGTTTCTCCCACTCCTTCCACGGAGGACGTTTCCGGAATTGCTTCCGTTGCGCCACTCGGAATCTCGAGTTCAGGATCAACGATTTCATCGAGGTCTACCTTCCTCCCACTTACTCCTTTCGCGAGAAATTCCTTCTCTAGAAAGGCACCGGTCTTCGCGACAAAAGTTTTGCCCTCAGCTTGGTTGTAGAAGGTGTACCCAACGGTTTCCCGCGGATATCCTACAAAGACGACTTTCTCCGACTTCGGTTCGAGTTTGTCGGGCTGTAGTTTCTTAACGTACGCCTCACAACCCCAAACCTTCATAAACGATAACTTAGGCTTATGGCCATACCATAATTCATACGGCGTCGTTTCAACGGACTTGGACGGAGCCCTATTTAAAATGAATGCGGCTGTTTCTAACGCATAACCCCAGAAGGACACTGGCAGATCGGTAAGAGACATCATAGATCGGACACTATCCAGTAGAGTACGATTACGTCGCTCGGACACACCGTTACGCTGCGGCGTTCCGGCGGGCGTAAGTTGGGGCACTATGCCACAACTCTTCAGATGTGTGCCAAACTCAAAACTCAAGTACTCTCCACCGCGATCGGACCGGAGATGCTTGATTTTCCTATTAAGCTGATTCTCAACTTCACTCTGGAATTCTTTGAACTTTTCAAACATTTCAGACTTGTGTTTCATCAAATAGATATAACCGTATCTACTCAAGTCATCAGTGAAGGTGACGAAGTAACGATAACCATTGCGTGTCGAAACGCTCATTGGTCCACATACGTCTGTATGTATGATCCCCAACAAATCCGACGCCCGTTCAACGAAACCTTTGAACGGTGTCCTGGTCATTTTGCCCATGAGGCATGGTTCACATGTATCGAGGGATCCGAAATCCAACGAGTCCAAGAGTCCATCGGAGTGGAGTCGCTTCATGCGCTTTATACCAATATGACCAAGACGACAATGCCACAAAAACATGGCGGTATCGTCACTACACTTAATTCGTTTGGCCTCTATGTTATGGATGTGAGTACTACGATCGAGATTTAACAAGAATAAACCATTATTCTCGGGAGCATCAACATAAAAGATATCATTCATATAAATAGCACAATTGCTCGACACTGATTTAAATGAATAACCGTCTTGTAACAGGCAAGACCCACTTATAATGTTTACACTCAAGGATGGCACAAAATAACATTTATTTAAAACCAAAACTAATCCCGATGGTAGATGCAGAGGGAGCGTGCCGACAGCCACCACGTCGACTCTCGATCCGTTGCCGACGCGCATCGTCACCTCATCCTTGGCCAGCCGCCTTCTATTCCGTAACTCCTCCTGAGAGTTACATATATGAGCAACAGAACCAGTATCAAATACCCACGTATTGCTCCGGGCGGATGTAAGGTACACATCTATAACATGTATATCAAATATACCTTTCTCTTTGTCGACCGTCTTGCCAGACTTCCTATCCTCCAGATACTTGGGGCAGTTGCGCTTCCAGTGACCCTTCCCCTTGCAGTAGAAACACTCCACGCTAGCTCTGGGACCAGACCTGTTAGTCCTGGGCTTGGCAGCCAACTTTGCCTCCCTCCGGGACTTCCAGCTCTGCTTTCCCTTGCCACCGGACTTCTTGAAATCAACGGTCTTGTTGACCATCAACAGCGTGTGCTCCTTCTTAATCTCTACCTCAGCAGTCTTGAGCATCACGAACACTTCACCCAGGGACTTAGCCATGCCCTGCATGTTGTAGTTCATGACGAAGCCTTTGTATCTCGGTGGCAACGATTGCAACACCCTGTCAATCGCCAGCTCATCGGGAATCTTGCACTCCAGAGCATTCAGGCGTTGAACATAGCCAGACATCTTGACTACATGCTCGCTCACACTGCTATGCTCTTCCATCTTGGCTGAGAAGAAAAGCTCAGAAGCCTCATATCTCTCAGCCTTAGCCTACGGCGCAAAGACAGCCATAAGATCCGAGATGATCTCAAAGGCGCTCATCTTCTCAAAGCGCTTCTGCAGGTCGGCTTCCATGGCGTAGAGCATGCCACTCTGGACAAAGGCAGAATCCTCCGATCGGGTCTGGAAAACCTTCTTCTCATCCTCAGAGGCTTCATCTGCAGGAGGGTCACCTATGGCGGCCTCAATGACGTAGGCCACCCTATGGGGAGTGAGGAGGATCCTCAGGTTGCGGAACCAGGCCATGAAGTTTGACCCATTGGTCTTAAGCTTTTCTTTCTCAAGGAACAGACCTAGGTTAAACGAGGGGCGAGACATCTACAATGGAATTTGCAACAACATAAGACTTTGTTCATAATAATTTTGAGTTATAGTATTTTAGAAAATAACTAACATAACTCCCACTCAAACGAACATCCCTCCTGGTCGTTTAAGCGATTACACGACCCCCATCCGTTGCACCACCCCTCATCATCAAAGCCGGCGGCACAACTTCAAGAGTAGACAAAATCGTCCGTCACACCAATTTTGTGACTCGTGCTCGGCCTTTCGGCCTTCCTGTTCCGAGGCCATACCTCTGAGTATGCTAGGCTCGCCACCAAAGACCTCCACGCTGACGCTTGTGCAACATGGCTTACACCCACCGTATGCGAACGAAGATATGTCTGACACCCGATCATCACGGCCTGCCTCATAACGTAGAACTTTATTGGTGGTGCGCGTTGGAGGGAGAACACTAGTGGTATTTTGAAGGGATCATCTTATTCAACTACCGCCGTGTAACACACAATCACACACAAAATAAGATGCACACAAAACATCAAATGTAATGCAATGTGATATAGTCCATCGCGCCATGGTCTTCTTGGCGCCCGCAGTTTATAAACAATTTAATAAACCTACCTTGACCATATCACATAGCCCCTGCAAAATAAAGTTAGACGCTTCTACTTTATCTTTTGCATATTTTACGTGACTTGGGGCTTTCGTAAATAGAACCGCTTCATACCTACGAATCTTATGACCACAACAACGATCCAATAATTGCATGTTTAAGCATCCCTTTCGGGCCCTCCATTGAAAATGCGAAGACCAACTAAAGAGAGAGAAACTGTCACCCACCAGCCACAGATACGGTACAAGCCGTATGTCAGTAGTGGAACCAGTCTCGCGTAAGCGTACGCGTAAAGTCGGTCCGGGCCGCTTCATCAACTCAATGCCGCTGGAATACACAAGTGCACGCTAGAGGGTAGCAAATAACAGGAACGGTGCCCCCGTGCAGAGCACGGGTTCTAACAGCGTACAGCTATATCTTACGATAGATCGGCTCTGATACCACTGAAGGGGATCGTGTGCAGAAAAAAATAATTTTCCTAGCAACGATATCCTTAAACTAGCCAAGATCTATTCTATGCAGATATAGTAGTACGAACGGAGATCGGAATACATACCCTTGTAGACCGAAAGCGGGGATTACGTTCCCGCACAAACGTTGTGGATGAAGACCGACGAAGCCGACCTCAAGGTCGTGTAGAGGAAGCAGGCCTCCGAGTACCGCTAGCGCAGCACCTCGCAGGGAGTCGCACACGTACGGTGGAGACGACGCCTCCGAAGCTCCAGTCCAGGACGAGCAGCGGAAGACTTGGACCGGAACACCAGTAGCGCGGCAGCGGGCTATGGTGGAGGAGATCCCCGACTCCTCTTGCTCGGCGCGGCTCCAACTTGGGAACCACGAGATCGAGAGAGAAATCAGGAATTAATTGGTGAATTAAAAGGCTGGGGGTGCCCTTTCTTATATAGGCTCCCAAGGGGAGCCAACCTTGCCAGCCAGGCAATGTGGGACTAACCCCCCACAGCCTGGTTCGGCTAGAGAGGTGCGCCGGGCCCTTGGTGGGCCCCTTGTGGCCCACCTAGGCCGGCCCTCTTGGCCCCCACCGAATTCCCCTAGGGAATTTTCCCCTCTTGGGCCTTCTTTCGTCCGGAAGGCCCATTTAGGGAAATCTGCCTTAATAAATTCTAAAATAAATATATAAAATTATATTTGCATATTAATAACACTAATTAATATCAAACATAATATATAAAATATTTCCTAGCTCCGAAAACTCTTTCGGCGCTGCCCGATCTCCATCGGACCTCTCCCGGGACTGTCCCGGTGATCTCCTTCCTTTCCGGTTGTCTTGTCGAAACCCCTTAAGTGTGTTACCCTAGCGGTTCGATATAATATCAGGTATGATCAAGACTCCTCAATGATCAACGACTAACTCGTAGGCCTGGACCCCCTGAATTAATCCCTGAGATATAACGAATGACTTTCATCTATCGAACCTGAACGTGAAGTCTTAGACCTTTTGCCATAGCGATACTTAGCACGTCCGAGTGTCGTTCCATAGATATCTCCATACCTAATCCCGACCTCGTTACCGACGATGCTATCTTCTACTCGTTCATGATCTCATGTCTCCGTGACCTAGTCACATGCTTGCAAGCTCATTAGACATGATCTCACCGAGTGGGCCCGAGAGTATCTATCCTGCTACGCGGACTGGCAAATCCCGCTCTTGACCCCTCGTCTCAATACTCCTTTCCAATACCCAAAAGTATCACCGTTATTGTCATACTAAATAAGATACGACGTTTGGTGCAATCAAAGTATCTTCGGGGAATATCGATAAGAGTTGATCTCACGGTCAAAGGTGTAATGACTATGTTCTCCAAAACTGGGTATGTCCATCACATCACTCTCCAGCGATATGACTCTCATTGCCGACCGGCGCCATGCCCCATGACCGGGAAACCTCGATCATCAATCGCGCAACGAAACTAGTCTTAGTAGAGGCTACTAGGGACCTGGTTGTTTACGTATCACACCCGTATTAATGTTTCCGCTTAATACGGTTCTAGCATGACACAAAAACCTATTATGAACAAACGAGATATGATAAAGAATACACTTTATTAATTGCCTCTAGGGCATATCTCCTTCAGATTAAACAATCTTATTCCTCTAATAAGAATTGCAGTAACAATTACTCTCTTAATCCTTTCAAATGTAATTTTGGATTTCCAGACTTAAAAAGCCTTTGTTCGTATTCCGATATTTTCTCAACTTTCTTTGTATTCGTATAGTGCATCTTGATCTGTCAACAAGATCCGAAACATTTAATACAGTGCGGTGACCTGACAGCAATATTAAATATAACAGCACTTCATTTAGAAGTTTCTTTCATGAAAACATTATGATCTTTATGAAGAGGATTGCAATCAGAAAACAATTTTCTAGTCTCCCTCACTCTTAATCACTAAACTTTCATTAGCAGACATATACTCTTTGGAACACCTTCCAACATAAGTCTGCCACTTTATTCCAAACTTGTAATTCCAATCCATAAACCATAATTCGAAAAATCATATTTTCCTCGGAATTACATAGACAACAAACTAAGTTTTGTTTCTATTTGGTTTTGGAATACACTCTCATCCAATGTGAGCAATCTACAAAGAACCACTCATGTATATTCCGAATTATCGCATAATCATATACATGTTGACACTACTGTCGATCCTATGAATTTTCGTTGAGAAAAATATCTATTTTCTAAATTGGACATCGATTATAATGTTTCGAACATATTAGGAGATTCTAAGACAAATTCTGACAGACCACACTTTATTTAAAATAGAGCATGATTATAATTCCCCACATATCACTATATATGACATTATAATATTGTGAAGCAAATTTCCACAAGTCTCTTGCGCTGAAATCATAATTCAAAAATACTGTCCTTTGATCGAATTTTGTGAATACAATGTTCACTAATCTTTCTTCTGGAAACCCCCATTTGATCTATTATCAAATTAATCTCAGACTCCATAATTTATCGGGCAAATACTCCTATTTACCAAAATCATGGAGGTATTCGGATCAAGTAGTGAACACCATTAATTAATCATTAAAAATGACACTCAATTAATTTCCGCCAGTATTGCAACTTCAATACTTGATTTCAAACTTAATCAACTAAGCACTTGAAATACTTTAATGGACCAAGACATCCATTACTTCTTTCATTGCTTTTATGACTAAACTCGACGGTGTTTGTTCTAGTAATAGAACTCGTATTCATAGGACACGCTATTTTATCATTTCTACAATTATGAATACTTATCATACAATCAATGTAACTGAGATGTGGAATCTTTATTCATAAGATAAAACAACTGATTTGTTCCATAACATAAAACAACTGAACTTGTCTTATTACATGAATAACTTTGTCTTGCAACAATCAAGACACACACACTCGCTCACTATTACAAAAGATCGTATCAAAAACTATTAATGATAACTATGATAACTTGAGGACGTGAACACCAAAAGGCCATCAATTCCTTGACTACCAGCTTCAGCGCCATGTCACATCAAACTGCGCCGCATATATGTGATAATCAGGACCTGTTTCATAAACAGAACAAGTATCAAATACTTCATGATATACCAAGGGCGAATTCATAATTCTGCATGTATCAAATATATACCTGTAGCATCGAAGATCTCTCCTTCGATGGAATCAACCTTCAGAGACTGGAACTCACGTACGAACTTGTAGAAGTTCATATCGCCGGCTTTCAAAATGTACTTGCGCACATGCTTCTCATAGCTAGGAGGTAGAGATATCAGGACAGTCCGAATGGCACAAGAATCTGCCATCCAGTAATCGAAGACCATCGTCAGCTGGAAGTAGATGTCATACAATCTCTTCAAATGTGTCTTCAGACAGGTATGCTCCTCCATGTGAATGGTCTGGAACATTCTAAGCTGCCTGAATTTCTCACGCTTTAATTCATCTCCGAAGTGAGTCTTTATCGCATCCATCATGACGCTTGGCTCCTTGCGTCGAAACAACTCTTTCAACTCGGGTGCCAGGCATACGGTCATGGTGATCTCCACTTCAATGAATATGTCTCGACGCCTACAGAAATCATCTTCCTCCTCGCTTGCAGAATCTCCTGGTCCTCCTCCTAACGGTTCATCGAGAACATATAGAATGTTGTTGTGTTCGAGAATGTTTCTAAAACCCCTGTACCATCTGATGAAGTTGGACCCGTCGGCTTCTAATGTAGCATCCGGGCTCTTGAGGAAGTAACCGAAGTATAGTTGCGTAGTCTACAGATGTGATCGCAAAAGAGGTAAGGTTAAGTTTATAATATGTAGGTGAGTTTTAGTTTTATAATCTTATTATCTAAAAACACACCACACCAAGATTATTATCCCTAAAATAATAATGGCGATGACACGACCCCCATCCACTACACCACCCCCGATCATCACGGCCGGCAACACAGCTTCAAAGGTGGACATAAAATGTCGATCATAACAACTCTATGACTCGTGCTCGATCTTTCGATCTTCCCGTGTTCCGAGGCCATACCTCTGAGTATGCTAGGCTCGCCAATCAAATCTCGAAGACCCTGCGCGTGCAACATGGCTTACACCCACTGTATGCGAACGTCGAGATGTGTGACACCCGATCATCACGGCCTGCCTCATAACGTAGAACTTTCTTGGTGGTGCGCAACGAGGGAGAACACAATTTTGGTATTTGTTAGGGATCATCCTATTTATGACGCTACCATTGTATATCTAGCATATAAGCAATCAATAGGATGCACACACAACAACACACAATAATGATGCAATGAAGTGCGATGTGACATGGTCGATGCGCCTGGACCTTCATGGCGCCATGTGCCTGGCCCCCGGCGCCCCAGCATGGCTCCGAGTCTACAGAGCCCTCCTTTGCCTCCGACAGTACGAGTAATATCAAAACTTACCGTAGCCATGTCACATAAAATAACGCCTCTGCAAAACAAAGTTAGACGCCTCTAGCTTTATTTAGTTTTGCAAGTTTTACGTGGCATGTAGGCTTATTCGTAAGAGAATCGCTTCCCTACCTACGAACTTTGTACCACAACGTCGATCGTATAATTGCATGTTTAAGCATCCCTTTCGGGCCCTCCATTGAAAATGCTTTGCCGACTAGAGAGAGAGAAACAGACACCCGCCAGCCACAGATACGGTGCAAGCCGTATGTCAGTAGTGGAACCAGTCTCGCGTAAGCGTACGTGTAAAGTCGGTCCGGGCCGCTTCATCAACTCAATACCGAAGGCATCGCAAGTGCACGCTAGAGGGTAGCAAATATAAGAAAGACGCCCTCATTCAACATGAGTTCTAACCGTACCAACAGTACTACGCATAGATCGGCTCTGATACCACTGAAGGGGTTACGGCGCAGAAAACAATATTTTTTCTAGCAAACGAAACCCTAACTAGCCAGGATCTATCTATCTAGTACATGCGATAACGGTGGCGGAACGGGTTACATTACCTCCATGTAGACCGATAGAGGGGATTACGCTCCCGCACAAGCGTTGACGATGAAGTCGTACGTAGCCGACCTCGAGGTCGCGGAGAACTTGCCGCGATGACGAAGTCGATGACGCCGGGGTGTCGACAATGATCTGCGTCGACGGGCGTCGGGCGGAAGAAGGCAGAGCGCCAGCACCGGGGCTGGTGCGCCGGCAGCAGAGGGGAGGGAGGCGCGGCGGCTGCAGGGGGCGAGACGACGTCGCCCAAGCTCCTCAAAAGAGTTGCCTCCGAGCACTCACAAACATACGGAGCTTAGCGACAACTCCCGGTCATTCAGATCCAGCTGAAATCGCAGGAGTAGATCTTATCTGGAATCCCGCAGAGCAACGGCGCTCTGCGGTATAGCTTGGGTGGAGAGATACCCCCTTTCCTCAGCTCGGCGCGGCTCCAAATTGGGAACCACGAGATCGAGAGAGAAATCGGGAATTAATTGTATTTTCCTATGAATTAAATCAATTAATATGCCTTGGTATATAAAGGGGGAAGGGGGTGTGCAAACCCCTTGGCTCCCCCATGTGGGACTAAAGGAGGAGAGGGGAGAGGGGGGTTCGGCCGAACCCCCCCTTGGGCTTTTCTACTCCTAGTCCAACTCGGACTAGGAGGCCCAAGCCTCCCTTCCTTGTGGGGTGCGGTTCCCCCTCTTGGGCCCTCTTAGGGCCCATGTAGGTGGGAGCCCCCTTTTTCCTTTATTTAATTAATATTAAATTCCTATTAATTCATAATTAATATATTTATATATAATTCAATATCCCATGACTCCGAAACTATTTCGGAACCACCCGAACAACTTTCGGACATTCCCGGAACCATTCCATACCTTCTCGGAACTCCTTCCGGACCACCGGAACTCTTTCCGGATCATTTCTCACTCTCCAACAAACTTCTATAATATTCCAGAACCTATCTCCTAGCGTCGCTAAGACCTTAAGTTTGTTATGCTACGGTTCGAGAATACTCCAGACATGGTCGAGACACTCCGCTCACCAATGATCGTCAGGGATACCTGGAAATATATGACGACCCCTGTGCATTCTACGAATATCGTCGTTGAACCATAAATATGATATTCATTCCCTTTGTCTCTGCGATACTACCTTGTCCGAGATATGATCGTAGACACACCGATGTCTTTGTTGCATCTCGTTACCGACGAAGGTTATTAACTCGTCTGCGATATTACATCTCCATGACCTAGTCATAAGCTGCGCAGCTATATAGATGCAACATCACCGAGTGGGCCCAGAGTATCTTTCCATTACAAGAATGAAAAAATTCCGCTCTTGATCCTTACGTCTCGATGCTCTTTCGGAATACCCAAGATGGACACCGTTATAGTTATGCTATATAAGACACAACGTTTGATGCTCTCAAAGTACCCCTACGAAGCATTAATAAGTACGGTCTCACGGTCTAAGGAATAAGCTATCATATTCTTATCTATTGCAAATGACAAACATCGTAATACGATCTTATTGCAATACTTTGTGTATGTCCATCACCTTATTCAACCAACAAGATGACCCCATTGTCAACCGACGTCATTGTCCTTGATCGGGAATCTCGATCAACTGTTGCCCAATGGACTAGCTCGTATAGAGGCTTGCTAGGGACCTGGTTGTTTATGTATCACACGTGTATTAATAATTCCGATTAATACAGTTATATCATAATACACAAACCTATTATAAACTTATGAGATAAAGCAATAAATACTACTTGTTTATTTGCCTCTAGGGCATATCTCCTTCACCATGTTGGTGAGAAAGTTCTATTGTATAGATGTCGTCTTAGATCCTTTGCAGGAAAATTACTCTCCAAGTGGGAAGGCTCATATGTCATTGTGGAGGTGTTTCGTTCGGGTGCGATGAAAATTGCATCGCTCAAGGATGACTCGATCTACACAAGTGGTAAATGGACAAAGACTCAAGCATTATATTTCTGGAGATTCTTATGATGAATATGTTGATATTATTCAAGCAATTACTCCGGAAAATTACATTAAGGAAAATATTTCCGAGTCTGCAGAACCTGATTTCGAAAAGGTACAGTTTCGGTAAGAAAAAGCTCGCGAATTTAATTTTGGGATATCTGATATTTATTTTTGGAAAATATGGAAAAATGTGAGACAAAAACGGATGGGACACGAAGTACGAGGCGCCCTAACCATGTGGTGGCGTGCGGCCCATGCTGGTCGCGCGAGCACCTGGTGAGGAGGCCTCAGAGCTCCTCTCCTACTCGGTTTCTCCATGTTGCCTTCCTTTTATTTCGTAAATTTTTGCTTTATATTCACCCGGAGCCCTAGAGGTCTGTATATCGTGTTTTCGACGCGTTTTTGTTTCGAGCTGTTTCTGTCCATATGTCGTCTCAGGTATCTTGCTCTGAAGACTACGCCCTTCATCGCCAACGTGAACTCCTTCAAGATCTCGATCAAGGATCTTTTGCTGGATGGGGGGACGATGAGAAGGTGAAGGCTAGGCGCAAGGACATGGACGAAAGCGTCATGAAGGAGGTGAAGAAGATGCAAGCGGCCAAGAAGGATCGCGCAAGGACGGGGGCCAGCAAGCCCACCTTTGTGGGATCAATTAACACCCATCGTGCTTTTTCTCATAACATGCAGGGAGCAATATCACATGTTCCAGATCTTAGCTCTTTTCTAGATGCAACTGAAGCTCTCCGAGTCACGGATCAGTTTTGCGAGCAGTATTGCGTCCTTAGAAGGGAAGTCGACCTTCAAGAGGAGAATAACAGGCTCCGCAAGATGTTGGAGCATTACCTTACTCCACTTCAATTCGTTCCACCATCGCTACCGAAGGAGTAATTCATCATCGGTATTGGCATCTCCCTTAGCTTGTTCCAAGATTGGGGGGAGTGCCGCGGTATCACCATTATCTTTCATCTTTTACCTTTTAGTAGTGTCATATCATGAGTAGGGAACTTATCTTATATGATGGTTTGCAATGCGGAAATATCTCTCTTTTAGTTGGTTATCTATTTTTAGTTGGTTATCTATGTATCCCTTGGTGTGAGTTGCCGTTATGGAATATTAATGAGAAGTGTTATCATTTATTTTCTGCACACTTTATTTTAGGTTGCAACTTTTATTATGTATGATTGATCTTGTCATTTAGTATTGGTAATCACTTTAGGAACATATAGTAAATCTTTTGGATTTGGCAAACTTAGCATTGGTCCGTAGCAACAATACTTTGAGACTTAAGAGGAAAAAGAATCACATGTAGAATATAGCATTCATTGATCTTTCTCACTTGTCGATGTCAAGATTAGTATTCACAACTAAAAAATTGTTTGTACTTTCAAGTAAGAATTGCATGATTGTCTTTACTACATGTATGTTTGTTTGTATCCATTAACTCTTATGTTTTCTACCCAACCTTGCTAGCCAAAGACCTGTATCGAGAGGGAATGCTTCTCATACATCCAAACCTTGAACCAAAACCCTTGCCATCTGTGTCCACCATATATACCTACTATGAGGTATTTTGCGCCACTCCAAGTAAATACATCTTGTGCTATCTTTATTCAAAATTATCCCTTATTTGTGTCAATGTTCACTAGCTCATGAGGAAATAATAGCTGGGTTTGTTATCTTCCATACTAATTAAGTAACACATGACTTGCATGCTACATCCCCTCGTCATTAATATTGCAAAGGGGTGGTCAGACCACTATAATATCAAAGGCTGAGTTTTCAAAAATATAGGCACTCCTCCATGGTTTGAGATTGATTGGTGGGCACCCGAGGATTCAGCTAGTCATGGTATGATTAGAAAGGTGGGGAGGAGTGTCATGGCTGTGAAAGTAAAGAGAAAAAGAAGATGAATATCATAAAGCCTTGTTTTAAAAAAAAATCGGAACCACCCCTAACTTGCTTAGTATGGAAGATGACAAGAACTCTGTTACAAATCGTTGACAACGACAAACACCGCTCAAAACTCATTTATGCTCTGTGTGTGATTTTGAAAAGCTATAAAACCAAAAGCTCTAGCACATGCTTGTATCTCTGCTTCCCTCTGCGAAGGGCCTATCTTTTACTTTATGTTGAGTCAGTAAACCTATCTCATTCTATCTTAAGCATGCATTTGATTTGATTGTGATTCAACCATTCATACATTAGTATTGTTGATCATGTCTTTTATTCTTTCTTGCTTAGCACACTGTTGGCATCTAATGAATTTGATTTCTGAAGCTATCATCCAATAAAGAGGGCTGTTTTATAAACTAAGCTCAATTGCTCATTGTTCTCTGACCAAGAACTAAGTTTGCCAACACCAACTACGGTTTTCTCTATGTACTTTACTGTGGTTTTCCTCTACTTGTTACAAGTTGATTTATACATGAATGAAGTTAATATCTAAGATGACTTGTGCATTTATACATGTGATGCTTCTTGTCTGTATATTTTATATCGACACTTCACTCCATAAACCTGTGGTCATGTTTACCGAGTTCAGCTTTCGCTTGGGAACAAGCGAGTTTTAACCTTAGGGGGAGTTGATACGTCCATTTTGCATCACTATTTTATATCATAATTTACCGCTATTCATTGATATATTTCGTATTTAGAGATGATACTTATGTTATTTCATCTATTTTGCATGACTGATGATCATTGGGGGATGGAACTCTGTAGTCTGAATTCTGCTGGAAAAAGCATCGTCAAGATACAATATTTGCGAAGACTGTCGGCCCAGTGGGAACTGGGGTATCAAGAGCCCATTCCCCCCAGGCCTCGCTCACGGGCCAGACAGACGAAACGACTAAGGACCAGGCGTCACCGCCTGGCGGGACCCTCGAGAGACAACTCCCCTCGAGGGCCTGAAGAGGAAACGAGGGCCTCAAGGGACCCCTCGCCTCAGGGGATCCTCCCCCCGAGGAACCAACCCGCCTGAGGGAAGTCCGGCAGGAATCTCCCCTCAGGCCTGAAGGGAAAAGTCGTCGCAAACGAAGCCCGGCAGAGCGCACGTGACCTCTGCCACGCTCGTGCAGTGGCACGCACACCCCCGTCGCTGTCCCTGGCGATAAAGCGGTCAACAAAGCTGCTCCGCCTGCTGCACAGCTGTGAGGACCTTCTACTCTGGCGATAAAGCAGGTGGAAAGCGCAACCCTCCAACGAAGATCGTCATCACGGGCTCCACCTCAGAGACTGCCCGCTCTGCTGATAGTACCGCGCGGTCGGCCGCCTGTCGGCCACGACGCCACCTTTATCAACAATGGACCGAGTCCATGGACGAATGGAGCATGGTGGACTCGTGCTCCGCCCTGCCACTGGCAAGTGGGAGCCACCTTGAAGTCCAAGCCGAAGGAGAAGGCCCGAGGCGCCTATAAAAGAGAGAAGACATCCATCATAGCAAGGGTCGGCCCTTTGCGTGCAACTCCCCCTTGTAAACCCTAGCAACGCTGGTTAGGTTAGCCTCTGGCTGGAGGAGGAAGAAGATCATCGCTTCCCTCCCCAGGCAAGAACTGCCTCAAGGGGGCTTCCGGCAAGCTCAATTGTACTGTAACCATCCACATATAATACAGACAGGCAGGAGTAGCGGTCTTACCTCCTCACGAGGGCCGTGAACCTGGGTAAAGGACGGTGTCTTCCGTGGTCGGTTGTGCGTCTTCTTCGGGTCCGGCGAGCAACGTCGCAGAGCCACTTGAGGGTTTAGACCTCCGCGTTCAATCCCCTTTCGAACTACACTTCAGGAAGTGACTACCCCCGATTCCTGGGAGTCATAACCCGACATTTGGCGCACCAGGTAGGGGATTGAGGCGCGTCAACAACCTTCGAGTTCGTCTCCGCGCCATGGTGAACACGCGCGCCACCCGCGCCGCTCGAGTCAACCGACGTGCGCCCGTGGGAGCACGCGTGCCCCCAGGTGCCATGACCACCCGCGCGCGGCAGGGCCAACCCCGCCACGAGGAGCACGTCCCTTCTGGCCCTCACGCGGAGGAGCCGGAGCACGACGCCGAGCACCAGGAGGACGCGCAGTCGTCGCACCCGACGCAGCGCCCGAGCGGCTCGGGCCCTGGGAGGACCGACCCCGCACCCCACACCGCGCTGCTCATGGCGTAGGAGCTGCTCCGCTACCAGCCCACCGCTGAGGCCCACGAGCAGTGGCTCCAACGCCTCAACCACCTCGTCAGCATCGCCACGACGCGCCCCGCTCCGTCGCAGTCCAACGTGCACCCCTCTCTCGCGGGCACGGTCGCAGCAAATGCGCCTCCACCACCTCCGGGGCCTACACCAGCTGCGGCGTAGAGGGCTGCTTCGCACGCCACCTCGCCGCACGATTGCATGATTGTGCAGCGCACCGCGCCCGACGCTCATGTGGGGATGGAGCTCCAGCGAGACCGCCAGAACAGGCTCGTGGAGGAGCTCGGCCAGGCTGTACAGCAGAACCGCGACGCGCTTCAGCACGGGGTCGCTACGTACACCTCTGGCTGCATGGCGTTCACTCGCTCTCTGCGTCGCGTGGTCTGGCCGCAGAAGTTCAGGCCGGCTCTTCCCAAGGGCTATGACGGCTCCAGCAACCCCGTAGAGTTCCTGCAGCTCTACACCACCTCCATCCAAGCTGTGGGGGGAGACGACAAGGTCATGGCCAACTGGTTCTCCCACGCGCTACGCAACTCTGCGCTGTCGTGGCTCCTGAACCTCCCGGAGGACTCTGTGAACTCCTGGGAGGAGCTCTGCAAGCAGTTCGTCTCCAACTTCAAGGGGACGTACGAGCGCACCCTCACCCACAACGATCTACGCGCTGTGGTGCAGAGGAAGGATGAAACGCTCCGCACGTATATCCAGCGCTTCAGCCAAGTGCGCAACAAGATCCCGAACATCCCCGACACTCAAGTCATCGCCGCTTTCCGCGAGGGCGTCACAAACAGCAGGATGCTCGAGAAGCTGGGCATCCATGACAAGCTCACCTCTGTGGTCAAGCTGTTCGACATGGCGGACAAGTGCGCCAAGGCTGAAGAGGGACTCCTCTTCGTGAAAATGTCCTCGAGAGGGGACGATTAAAGAGAATATGCCCTAGAGGCACTTAATAAACTTAGTTTATTGGCAATATCCCAATTGTTCATTATATGTTTTATACCATGCTATAAATGTATTAAGCGAAAACATTAATACAGGTGTGGTAGATAAACAACCAGGTCCCTAGTAGCCTCTACTAAGACTAGTTTCGTTGCGGTATTGATGATCGAGGTTTTCCGATCATAGGGCATGGCGCCGGTCGGCAATGGAAGTCATATCGTTAGGTGTAACGATGTGATGGACATACCCAATATTCATAGGACATAGTCATTACGCCTTAACACCGTGAGACCAACTCTTATTGTTATCCCTGGAAGATACTTTGATCGCACCAAACGTCATATCTTATATAGTGTGACAATGATAGGTGATACTTTTGGGTATCAGAAGGGGGTAGTTGAGACGAGGGGTCAACAGCGGGATTTGTCAGTCCGCATAGCCGGATAGATACTCTAGGGCCCACTCGGTGAGATTATGTCAAATGAGTTTGCAAACATGTGACTAGGTCACCAGCTGACATAATATCATAGACGAGTAGAAGATAGCCATGTCGGTAACGAGATCATGCTAGGTATGGAGATATCTGAGAATGATACTCGGACACGCTAAGTATCGCCATGACAAAGTGTTTAAGACTAGACGTCCAGGTTTGATAGATGAAAGTCATTCGTTATATCACAGGGATTAATTCATGGGGTCCAGGCCTACGAGTTAGTCGTTGATCATAGAGTAGTCTTGATCGTACCTGTTATTATATCGAACCGCTAGGGTAACACACTTAAGGGGTTTCGACAAGACAACCGGAAAGGAAAGAGATCACCGGGAACGTCCCGGGAATGGTCCGATGGATATCGGGCAGCGACGAAAGAGTTTTCGGAGTTAGAATAAATTATATATAATATGTTTGATATTAATTAGTGTAATTAATGTGCAAATATGAAGGCCTTCTAGTGGAAAGAAGGCCCATGAGGGGGGAAGCTTCCCCCCAAGGGAGGGGGGCTGGTTCGGCCCGCCCCTAGTGGGCCACAAGGGGCCCACTAGGGCCGGCGCACCTCCTTGAGCCGCACCAGGCATGCGGGGATAGTCCCACATTGCCTGGCTGGCAAGGTTGGCTCCCCCTGGGAGCCTATATAAGAAGGGGCACCCCTGGCCTTTTAATTCACTAATTAATTCTCTTATTTCTCCTCGATCTCATGATTCCCTCTGCCGGAGTCGCGCCAAGTAGAGGAGGGGGATCTCTTCCACCATAGCCCGCTGCCGCGCTGCTGGTGTTCCGGTCCAAGTCTTCCGCTGCTCGTCCTGGACTGGAGCTTCGGAGGTCGTCGTCTCCACCGTATGTGTGTAACGCCCTGCGAGGTCCTGCGCTAGCGGTACTCGGAGGCCTACTTCCTCCACCCGACCTCGGGGTCATCTTCGTCGTCTTCGTCGCGCCGAGTTCTCCGCGACCTAGAGGTCGGCTACGTCGTCTTCGTCGTCAACGCTTGTGCGGGAGCGTAATCCCCGCTATTCGGTCTACGAGGGTATGTATTCTGATCTCAGCCGTACTTCTATATCTGCATAGTGTAGATCTTGGCTAGTTTAAGGATATCGTTGCTAGGAATTTTTTTGTTTTCTACACACGATCCCCCTTCAGTGGTATCAGAGCCGATCTATCGTAGATATAGCTGTACGATGTTAGAACACGTGTTCTTCACGGAGGCACCGTTCCTGTTATTTGCTACCCTCTAGCGTGCACTTGTGATTCCAGCGGCATCGAGTTGATGAAGCGGCCCGGACCGACTTTACGCGTACGCTTACGCGAGACTGGTTCCACTACTGACATACGGCTTGTACCGTATCTGTGGCTGGCGGGTGCCTGTTTCTCTCTCTTTAGTTGGTCTTGCATTTTCAATGGAGGGCCCGAAAGGGATGCTTAAACATGCAATTATTGGATCGTTGTTGTGGTCATAAGGTTCGTAGGTATGAAGCGGTTCTATTTACGAAAGCCCCGAGCCACGTAAAATATGCAAAAGATAAAGTAGAAGCGTCTAACTTTATTTTGCAGGGGCTATGTGATATGGTCAAGGTAGGTTTATTAATTTGTTTATAAACTACGGGCGCCAAGAAGACCATGGCGCAATGGACTATATCACATTGCATTACATTTGATGTTTTGTGTGCATCTTATATTGTGTGATTGTATATATAGTATATATTAGTTACACGGCGGTAGCTATATAAGATGATCCCTTCAAAATACCACTAGTGTTCTCCCTCCAACGCGCACCACCAAGAAATTTCTATGTTATGAGGCAGGCCGTGATGATCGGGTGTCAGACATCTCGTCGTTCGCATACAGTGGGTGTAAGCCATGTTGCACAAGCGTCAACGTGGAGGTTTTTGGTGGCGAGCCTAGCATATTCAGAAATATGGCCTCGGAACAGGGAGACTGAAAGGTCGAGCACGAGTCACAAAATTGGTGTGGCGGGCAATTGTCTACTCTTGAAGTTGTGCCGCCGGCTCTGATGATGAGGGGTGGTGTAATGGATGGGGGTCGTGTAATCGCTTAAACGAACAGGAGGGATGTTCGTTTGAGTGGGAGTTCGGATAGTTATTTTCTAAAATACTAGAACTCAGAATATAATGAACAAAGTCTGTATTGCAAACCTTTGTAGATATTAACCATTGTGATAGCATCTTTTCAAGTTAGGCGCATTCCTGCGAATGAGAAACTTAAAAGGTTGGGTCCAAACTTCATAGTTTTATACTTTAGCTTGAGTATACTCCTTGCTTAAACCGTTAGCTCTTAGTGTTACAATACCCGCTAGGAGATAACCCCGGAGATTCCGCTGACAAAAGATAATTTGGATTATCAGATTCTGTGCGGATGATATCATCATAGTCCAGTATATGCTATGATCTCTGCCATAGAGAACCAACGGTGGGTACGTGTTTTTAGATCGCGAACATATGATATGGTCGCTAAACTCGGGGTACCCCAAACGTTGGGTTGATGAAGTTTATCAGTACGTTGACTGATTGTCTTCTCAACCAAGATGGAAGAGAATATACACATTGAGGGAGCACGTGGCGGTCATACTTAATGACATATATTCATACTTGATGAACATTGAGACGCCTCGCTCAGCTCAATCATTGGATGACAGACATCGTTGCCAAGTGCAAATCCTCTGTCATAGACTATGTCATACAAGGGGAATCGTTCACCTTCATGGTTCTTGATTACGGTGGAAGTATCAAGAAAATGAAACAGATCGCCGGAAGTCATCAATGATGATGGTGTATATATGATATACATGTTATGAATGTTTTAGCTAAGTAAGTACTCGCAGTAGTGACTTAGTTTTGAACTAGTCATGTTTTGTGAAAACCAGGTTTACTGCTTGATTAGCTTGAAAGGATGAGGCGACATTGCGTGTTGATAATGGCAGTCAAGTTGTTGTGATGGCCATAGACACTCTCCCTCTAGATCTACCATTTGAATAAATTCTTTATGATCGCCTGTTGGTATGATCGTTACAAGTGTGTCTCCTCTAGCGAGACACTTGCTCATACATGATAGTGACAAATTTGGTGTCCTATATTTATGAAGTAATGGTCATATGCCGATTTGAATTTAGATGGTAGAAGCTCCCACATTCATAATATTAATGCCAAAGGATACAAACTTAATAAAGACACCACATATGTGTGGCACTACCGTTTAGTCATGTCAATGTTATAGTCAATGCATTAGCTCCATATCGGATGGATCTACAAGTCCTAAGATTTGATCTTTTGACACTTGCAAAATAACTGTGACACCGTTTTCGGAAAGCGGACATATAACTTATTGATAGTCATACATAGAGATGTATGTGGTTCAATGAAATAATTCACGGTAGTGGAGATCTTTATTTCGTGAACTTCACTGAACGTTTTGAGTATAGCTTGTTGAGAATCGTGCATATGGGTGTATGTGAATCAATGAAGTACTTTAACGTGTAGTGGAAGTCTTTATTTCATAGACTTCATGAATATTCCGAGTAGATATATGGATATCCACTCCGGGGAATGTTAGTCTGAAATTTTGATTCGATCAAACAAAGTTCAGAATGAAGTAGGAAATAAACTTAACAAGAAAATCAAATTCACGCGATATAGATCGAGGAAATGAAGATTTGAGTTATAATATTGGCACATCATTGGAAGACTTGTGAGAAGAGTTCCACAAATTACGTCGCATGGAACACCATAGTGTTATGGTGTGTTAGGACGTCGTAATTGCACCCTATCGGATAGTGTGTGGTAAATAAATCTCTTACCGAATTATTGTGATCATTAGAGTCATATGGTAGAAACGAAAACACTCACGTTAGCAAATAGGTAAACCATTTGAATCCATGGAGACAATACCATACGAGTGATGGCATGGCTTTTAGCCTGGATTGTCGTTTCAGCAATTTAGTGTTTCGATGTGATCAAACCTAAAATGTATTAATCTTTGTAGTATACCCTACCTACAGAGTTAGTTGGGTACATGTCTCACGACATAGGCAAAACAATTGCCGGGATATACCTTGCGAAAGAAATAGTTTCTTGTCCGAGGGTATAAGTGAGAAAGAAAGTAGAGCAAGACGAAGTTGGTGAACTTCTTCTCCAGACATCAGAGTGGCGCAACCGAAAGTGTTTTCGGTGTCAGGCTCCACAGCTTGAAAAAGCTGACGATTCAAGTCATGATGTTCTGAGTTCATACTAAGAGCGTAGGCATACGAGGTTGTGTTCCACACTGTGTGTTACGACAATCTTGTTATGAAGGTCATATTAATGGAATATGATAGACCTATGAACTACGAAGAAGAGATGGTAAACCTAAGTCCGAGAAATGGCTATGAGTCATTTATGATCCGAAATAAAATCCATATACGATTACCAGGTAATGACTTGGGAGATCTTCTTGATTGCATCTAGGATGTTAATAGTATATGGAATTTTATAAGAGAATAGACATTGAGAAGGATCGATTTGTCGTGAAACAGTTCCGACAGATTCAAAAGTTGACCACATGAGAGTTTGTCTCAAGTGGCGAAGCCTAAATATATTATGGGTCGTTTATCAATTACTATAATTTCGAATGAGAAATTGATATATGGATGAGAAAACCATGGTTCTTAATAGTGTCATTAAGAATGGTTTGTAATCCTGAGTATGCTAAACATGTATGCAAACTTCAGTGGTCCATTCATGGGCTGAAGCAAGCATATCGGAGCTGGAATCTTCACTTTGATAATGTGATCAAAAGGATTTTGGAGTTGTCCAAAATAGTTGAAGAAACCTACATTTGCAAAGAAGTGAGTGGGAGCAAAGTAGCTTTCCTTGATCTTATATGCGGAAGGCATATTTGAGTGGGAGCTAAGTAGCTTTTGCCTGATCTTATATGCGGAAGGCATATTTGAGTGGGAGCTAGGTGTCATTCGTGATTTTGTATGTAACGGCATCTTGAATGACACAGATCCTCTAGTAGAGTGTAAAGGATTATTTAAGTGATTGAATTTTCTATGAAATGAAGTTAGGAGTATTAGGCATCCGATTTATAATTGTATTGATCGTAAGGGGCTTAATAATATTAAGTCGGAATATTTCCTAAGTCAAGATTCGGAAGTGTTTAAGAATAGGACAAGCAAAGAAAGAGGTTCTTGCTTGTATGACTAGGTAAAATATTAAGTTTATCTTGGCATTTTCAGTAATAGCAAATGATGTTCGACATTATCTATGTATCAGACGTAGATGCTATCAGACTGAAAGCTCGACTTGGTGTGACCCGAGTTCTTGGTTGAAGAACAGGTTCTAGAGTGATCCTTGTGTGGATCAATGACCAAACGTTAAGTTTATTCTTCAGTGTCTATGAGAACTGAAGATAGGTTTTCTAGTAAAGGGTAAGAGTGGAAAGACAACTTGCCGTAAAGCGGTTACGATGATGCAAGTTATGACACTGACCCATGCAACTAGAAATCTCATATAGGAGATGTCCTTTATTTTGAAAATAGACATGGTTAGTTTGCGAAGTCGCATATGAATGCACTGTCGCATAATCTACATAGGTATAGAAATATATTGCGACTTCAGAAGTAGCAAGTGTGATTGGACTGAGCAGTTTTCCGAGCGTAGGTGGACCCCTTAATAGATA
Organism: Poa annua; assembly: GCA_026929855.1. Lineage (NCBI taxonomy): Eukaryota > Viridiplantae > Streptophyta > Magnoliopsida > Poales > Poaceae > Poa > Poa annua. The sequence goes on along the minus strand of CM049428.1, from coordinate 114,197,575 downwards.
TCTTAGACTTTTAAGACCCATGCTACGCGAATGCTCGAGTCTCACTCCATCCACTGGGATATATTTTACCGTCATCGTAAGATACGGGATGATGTCATACTAGGTGACATAGAAGTGTTGCAAAGCACATATAGGTCTCAATGTGTGAGATCTATTGATTGTATTCCTCTTCCACGAGGCGAGCAGGCACCAAGTTGCTATGGGTGTTGAGCTTTTACCAAGTTGTAAACTAGATTAAGTGTTACTCTAGTGCAAGTGGGAGACTGAAGGGAATATGCCCTAGAGGCACTTAATAAACTTAGTTTATTGGCAATATCCCAATTGTTCATTATATGTTTTATACCATGCTATAACTGTATTAAGCGAAAACATTAATACAGGTGTGGTAGATAAACAACCAGGTCCGTAGTAGCCTCTACTAAGACTAGTTTCGTTGCACGATTGATGATCGAGGTTTTCCGATCATAGGGCATGGCGCCGGTCGGCAATGGAAGTCATATCGTTAGGTGTAACGATGTGATGGACATACCCAGTATTTATAGGACATAGTCATTACGCCTTAAGACCGTGAGACCAACTCTTATTGTTATCCCTGGAAGATACTTTGATCGCACCAAACGTCATATCTTATATAGTGTGACAATGATAGGTAATACTTTTGGGTATCGGAAGGGGGTAGTTGAGACGAGGGGTCAACAACAGGATTTGTCAGTCCGCATAGCCGGATAGATACTCTAGGGCTCACTCGGTGAGATTATGTCAAATGAGTTTGCAAACATGTGACTAGGTCACAAGCTGACATAATATCATAGACGAGTAGAAGATAGCGATGTCAGTAACGAGATCATGCTAGGTATGGAGATATCTGAGAATGATACTCGGACACGCTAAGTATCGCCATGACAAAGGGTTTAAGACTAGATGTCCAGGTTTGATAGATGAAAGTCATTCGTTATATCATAGGGATTTATTCATGGGGTCCAGGCCTACGAGTTAGTCGTTGATCATAGAGGAGTCTTGATCGTACCTGTTATTATATCGAACCGCTAGGGTAACACACTTAAGGGGTTTCGACAAGACAACCGGAAAGGAAAAAAATCACCGGGAACGTCCCGGGAATGGTCCGATGGAGATCGGGCAGCAACGAAAGAGTTTTCGGAGCTAGAATAAATTATATATAATATGTTTGATATTAATTAGTGTAATAAATGTCTAAATATGATTTTATATATTTATTTTCGAATTTTAAAGGCAGATTTCCCGAAATGAGCCTTCTAGTGGAAAGAAGGCCCATGAGGGGGGAAGCTTCCTCCCAAGGGAGGGGGGCTGGTTCGGCCAGCCCCTAGTGGGCCACAAGGGGCCCACTAGGGCCGTCACACCTCCTTGAGCCGCACCAGGCATGTGGGAATAGTCCCACATTGCCTGGCTGGCAAGGTTGGCTCCCCCTGGGAGCCTATATAAGAAGGGGCACCCCTGGCCTTTTAATTCACCAATTAATTCTCTTATTTCTCCTCGATATCGTGATTCCCTGGGAGCCTATATAAGAAGGGGCACCCCTGGCCTTTTAATTCACCAATTAATTCTCTTATTTCTCCTCGATCTCGTGATTCCCTTTGTCGGAGTCGCGCCGAGTAGAGGAGGGGGATCTCTTCCACCATAGCCCGCTGCCGCGCTGCTGGTGTTCCGGTCCAAGTCTTCCGCTGCTCGTTCTAGACTGGAGCTTCGGAGGCCGTCGTCTCCACCGTATGTGTGTAACGCCCTGCGAGGTGCTGCGCTAGCGGTACTCGGAGGCCTACTTCCTCCACCCGACCTCGGGGTCATCTTCGTCGTCTTCTTCGCGCCGAGTTCTCCGCGACCTAGAGGTCGGCTACGTCGTCTTCATCGTCAACGCTTGTGCGGGAGCGTAATCCCCGCTATTCGGTCTACGAGGGTATGTATTCCGATCTCCGCCGTACTTCTGTATCTGCATAGTGTAGATCTTGCCTAGTTTAAGGATATCGTTGCTAGGAATTTTTTTGTTTTCTGCACACGATCCCCTTCAACGATCATGCTGAGGGGTCCAAGAGCCAGAAGAAGAAGGAGGAGCCCAAGCGCAAGGCCACCGCAGTTCTCACGGCAGAGCCTGACACAAAAGGCACTCGCAGGAACTCCCCCGAGGCTGGAGAGAGGAAAGATGATCACCGCCCTTTCTGCATCTACCACAACAGGCGCGGCCACTCTATAGAGTCCTGCTACGACCTCAAAAGGTTGAGCAAGGAGCGCGAGCAAGCAGAAGACAGTGGCAGCCGCGGTCGAGGCCGTGGCTACCGCGGGAGCGGACGCAAGGGCGGCTACCAGAAACCAGCTGGAAATCGAGCCAACGCCACAGAAAAGAACGGCAACCTCCCTGACGAGGAAGATGGCGGCTACCAAGCCCCGAGGGGCGCTATTGCCTGCATCCTCGGGGGGGGGGGGGGGGGGGGGGCAGGCGCCAAAGTCGAACAACCAGTTCAACCAGTTCGCCCGCGAGCTCAACGCCGACCTCCCAAGCACAGAAACCTCCAGGCCCCTCAAGTGGTCGCAGTACACCATCGCCTTCGACGCTCAGGACCACCCCAAGTCCACCAAGACTGTTGGAACCCTCCCGCTGGTCTGCACCCCCACCATCTACAATGTGGCTGTCTCCAAGAAGTTCATCGATGGTGTAGCAGGCCTGAACGTTATCTCCATAGATACGTTCGAAGCGCTTCAAGTGCCCTACGAGCGGCTTATGCCCTCGAGGCCCTTCACGGGGGTCACTAGTGGCTCGATCGAGCCTCTAGGCCAGGTCAGGCTTGCCGTCACCTTCGGGAACGAGGAAAATTACCGCACCGAGCACATCGACTTCGATGTTGCGCACATCGGCCTGCCGTACAACGCCATCCTCGGATACCCCGCGCTCGCGAAGTTCATGTCCGTCACGCACCATGCGTACAACATGGTCAAGATCCCCGGCAGCGCCGTCACGATCACCATACGTGGGCATGTCCTGGACGCTACGCGCGCTGTGGAGACGGCCTACAAGACCGCGGCCATGGCTTTCCCCGCAGATGAGGACCAAGAGCATCTCGAGAGGCCCAAGAAGAAGAAGCAGTTGTTCTCCCAGGTGGCAGCTGCTACCAAGAAGATCTCTCTGAGCTCAGGGAGCTCGGGGGCTAGCGTCACCATTGGCGCCACGCTGCCTCCCAAATAGGAAAGCGCGCTCGTCGCCTTCCTCCAGGCAAACTCTGACATGTTCGCATGGACACCATCAGATATGTCTGGTGTACCGAGGGAGGTGATCGAGCACCACTTGGCCGTGTGCCCAAACGCGCGCCCCGTCAAGCAAAAATCAAGAAAGCAAGCCCCCGAGAAGCAAGCATTCATCGTCAAGGAGGTCGAGAAGCTCAAAGCGGCAAAAGTCGTCCGCGAAGTTGCGCACCCCACTTGGCTCTCCAACGGCATGGTAGTCCCAAAACCCGCAGGCGGAGGCCGCCTCTGCATCAACTATACTGACATAAACAAGGCCTGCCCCAAAGACCCTTATCCCATGCCCAGAATCGACCAGATCGTGGACTCCACGACAGGCTGCGACCTCCTCTGTTTTCTCGATGCCTTCTCTGGTTATCACCAGATTAAGATGGCTAAAGAGGATGAGGAGAAGACGGCTTTCCTCACCCCATGCGGTGTGTATTGCTACGTCTGCATGCCCTTCGGCCTAAAAAATGCCGGAGCCACTTTCCAGAGGTTAATGAGGATAGCCCTTGGCGGGCAAATGGGGCGAAACGCTGAAGCATATATCGATGACATCGTCGTGAAGTCGCAAGAAGGAAATACTCTTCTCGGAGACCTTGAAGAAACCTTCGCCAGCCTGCGCAAGGTGAACATCAAGCTCAACCCCGCCAAGTGCGTCTTTGGAGTACCTTCAGGCAAATTGCTGGGGTTCCTCGTGTCTCATCGGGGCATAGAGGCGAACCCAGACAAAATCAAGGCCATAGAAGGCATGCAACCTCCACGCAGGCTCAAGGACATGCAACGCCTGGCAGGCTGCATGGCCAGCTTGGGTCGATTCATCTCCAAGTCGGCGAAAGGGCCCTGCCGTTTTTAAGATCATGAAAAGAACGGGCACTTTCAAGTGGACCCCTGAGGCTGAAAAAGCATTTGAGGACTTGAAGAAGTACTTGGCCAGCCCACCTGTAATGGTCGCCCCAAGGCTTGGTGAGCACCTGAAACTGTACTTGTCAGCTACTCCACAAACAGCCAGTGTTGTCCTTGTGGTGGAAAGAGAGGAGCATGTACTTCACAAGAAGAGTGCAACCACTCCAAAGAAAAAGCCTCCTGATAAAGAGCTCGACGAAAGGGCAGTCCCCATAAAGCCACCGCGAGGCCCAAAGCCTCAAGAGGGGACCGCCCCGAGTCAATCGTTGCAAGAGGTTCATGCCGAAGGGACTGAGGAGACTCAAGAGGCTAACACACTTGAGTACCAGGAGGAGCGCTGCGAGGCCAAGTCCCTCGAGGCCACGTCCCTCGAGGCCAAGTCCATCGAGGCCACGTCCCTCGAGGCAAAGCCCCTCGAGGCAAAACCCCTCGAGGCCGAGTCCCGCGGGGCCAACACCCTCGAGGCCCAGGACAAGCCCCTTGAAGCCAACCCCATCGAGGGCCAAGCTGGGCCACCTCAGGCGAAAGACGCCAGGGAAACAGGAACTACTCTCGTCGAGCATCCAGTTTACTTTGTCAGCACAATACTGCGTGATGCTCGCGAGCGGTACCCGATGCAGCAGAAGCTTCTCCTCGCCCTCCTCATCGCCTCAAGAAAGATGCGACACTACTTCAGGGGCACCCCATCACGGTGGTAACCTCTTTCTCCCTGGAGCAAATTCTACGCAACCCAAATGCAACAGATCGTGTCGCAGGATGGAACATCGAGCTACAGCCATTCAATTTGCGCTTCGATACCACAAGGGTAATCAAAGGAAGAGCGCTGGCAGACTTCGTCGCCGAATGGACTGATCCAACCCTTGAAGAGCCCTGGGAAGAAGAGCACGAGTCCTTAGGAGCCGCAGTGCCCAGCCTCTGGACCATGAAGTTCGACGGAGCTTTCGCTTGTCGTCGCGGTGGGGCAGGCGTAGTCCTGACCTCACCCAAAGGCGAGAAGTTGTATTACGCAGTCCAGCTGTGCTTCGGAATCGACAAGATATCCAACAACATCGTCGAGTATGAAGGGCTGCTTGCTGGCCTACGCGCCGCAATCGCCCTAGGCGTCAAGCATATACTCATCAAGGGCGACTCCCAGCTGCTCGTCAACTTCTCCAACAAAAGCTACAAGCCCAAGGACGACCACATGGCCGCATACCTTGAAGAGGTCCGTAGGCTGGAGAAGAACTTCAGGGGATTGGAGCTCATGCATATCCCAAGAAAGGAAAATCAAGAGGCTGATGACATCGCCAAGCGTGCATCAAAGCGGCAGGCTCAACCGCCAGCTGTCTTTGAAGAGAGGCTCGTCAAGGCATCCATAAAGCAGCCCCTAGAGGCCCTGCCCGCAAGCACAGAAGAAGCGCTCCCGCCACCACCTGCAAGCGGAGCTCCAGGCTGCGGGCCCCCCACAGGGGAGTGTCTGTTGCTCACTGCGGTGCACCAAGAGGCACGATGGATCGACGAGATCAAAGACTACCTCCACAAAGGGATCCTTCCCAAGGAAGATGTTGAAGCGGAGCGAATTGCCCGCCAAGCAAAATAGTACCAAATCCTCGAAGGATTTCTCTACCGCAAGCGCCCAAACGGCATCGCGCTCAAGTGCGTCCCTCCTGAAGAAGGAAAACTGCTGATTAAGGACATCCACATCGGGGAATGCGGCCACCATTCGTGCGCCCGCACCCTCGCAGGAAAAGTCTTCAGGATCGGCTTCTACTGGCCTCAAGCGCTTCAAGATGCAACGGACATCATTCAAGCTTGTGAAGCCTGCCAATTCCACGCCAAGCAAATCTACCAACCAGCGCTGGTGCTACAAACCATTCCGCTCTCGTGGCCATTTGCGGTCTGGGGGCTGGACATCCTGGGACATTTCCCAACGGCGCAAGGTGGATATCGCTACCTCTTTGTGGCAATTGACAAGTTCACAAAATGGCCTGAAGTGGAGGGGACGCGCACAATCACAGCAGGCACATCGGTGAAATTCATCAGAGGCCTGGTCTGCCGCTTCGGAGTGCCTAACCGCATCATCACCGACAATGGCTCGCAATTCACAAGTGGCATCTTCAGAGCCTACTGTCAGAAAATGGGCATCAAGCTCTGCTTCGCCTCAGTCGCCCATCCGCAAAGCAACGGACAGGCCGAGCGCGCAAACGCAGAGGTCCTCAAAGGCTTAAAGACCAGGACCTTCGATATCCTCAAGGGCCACGACAAGGGCTGGATCAATGAGCTACCCTCGGTGCTCTGGTCCATCCGCACCACGCCACCAAAGCCCACTGCGGAAACACCGTTCGCACTCGTCTATGGAGCCGAAGCAGTCCTCCCCGCAGAGGTAAAGCATGGATCCCCACGGGTCCTTGCCTTTAATGAGGACCAGCAAGAGGACCTCCACAACGACGACCTGCTGCTCCTTGAAGGGCTAAGACGCCGCGCCGCCCTACGGGCGGCCAAGTACCAGCAGTCTCTGAGCCGCTACCACAGCCGCAATGTGCGCTCGCGCACCCTGGAGGCAGGCGATCTCGTCCTCAGGCGAATCCTCTCCAGGGAAGGCCTCCACAAGCTGTCCCCGATGTGGGAAGTCCCTACAGGGTCACCCACATCGCCAGGCCTGGTGCGGCTCGCCTCGAGACGGAAGACGGCGTCCCCATCAAGAATCCATGGAACATCATGCATCTGCGCAAATTCTACCCGTGATCATTATCACGTCAGGGCATTTAGCGAAAGAGGCAGCCCACGGCTCAACCTCCAAGCACCTTTTTGTCCCTCAAGGTTAAAAGCTCAAGGCTTAAACCTCGCAAACCTTTGTATCCGCAAGGAACAAGTTAAAAAAGTGATTATTGTCACGCCCGTGATCATTGTCACGTCGAGACGTCAAGCGGACGAGGCAGAATACGGCTCAACCTCTAAGCATTTTTCGTCTCTAGAGGTTAAAATGCCGAAAGGCTTAAATCTCCAAAAACTTAGCTTTGTCTCCTAAAGGAACAAATGCCAAAGTGGCCATTGCCACACCCGTGATCATTGTCACGTCGAGAAGACAAGCGGAAGAGGCAGCCTACGGCTCAACCTCCAAGCATTGTCGTCTCTAGAGGTTAAAACGCCAAAAGGCTTAAACCTCAAACTCATGCTTTGTCTCCTAAGGGAACAAACGCAACCGTGGTCATTGCCACGCACGTGATCATTGTCACGTCGAGACTCCTAGCGGACGAGGCAGCCTACGGCTCAACCTCCAAGCATTCTTGTCTCTGGAGGTTAAAACGCCAACGACTTAAACCTCCAAAGCCGCAAAGGCTTCACTCGAGGGTAAACCCTCCGAGCTCTCAATTAAAATGAGCCACCTCATGCCGTTGAGAGTCTCTGCCACCAGCAGGTGGTCCCCATGCCTCGACATGGTCAGAGCATTAACTTGGCAATCCCAAGCATAATGACTCAATCTCGTTCCTAAGTGAACTTAGCGCTTCGGCGCCGCTTAAAAAATGTTTTTGGGGGGTTTTTATTTACGCATTACTATTGCTGAAGTGTGCGCTTATATCTCTCCACATGCATACCTCGCGAGCGGGGGCTGAGTAAGGTGCCAGTGCCTCAAATGACACACCAGGAGCACTGCAAAATCCAAGAGTCCGAGCTCTGGCTGGAGGGCAATACCCCACAAACACGCCATCTCTACAGAGGACATTGGTACTTACTCTCCTCGCAAGGAACGCCTGAGGGGACCTATAAGCGCGCACGATTCCTTTGAACCGTGTTCTAGCGTTTGGGTTCGCCCCTCTAATACCTGCAAGGAAGAATTCCCCCGCGAGCCTGAAGGGGCATCCGTGAGCGACCCCTCAAGTGGGCAACCTCGCCAGGGGAAAAGCCTCCCCAGGAGCGACCCCTCAAGTGGGCAACCTCGCCAGGGGAAAAGCCTCCCCAGGAGCGACCCCTTAAGTGGGCAACCTCGTCAGGCAAAAAGCCTCCCCAGGAGCGACCCCTCAAGTGAGCAACCTCGCCAGGCGAAAAGACTTCACAGAGCGAAAACCTCGAGAAGCTAAGTCTCGCACCCACGCTTTAAGAGCGTTTTTCTCCCCCTAGCGCGCGTCTTTGCCCCTCGAGCGACTTCGCTTTCCCTTACGCTTCATGGACTACTCGCACGTCTAAGGGGGGCACTTGAGCATCGCGACTCAAGGCTCTTACCTCTCCTAGGCCTAAACTCCCCCCGGCCTTGTGGAGTCATTGCTCCCGCATACCGAGGTGGCGGAGTCATGGCACGAAGAGATGGGACCTAACAACGCAGAGAACAAATAGACATGAAGATGAGTCCAAAGAGACCTCACGAGGGGCAGACAAGCTCGAATTAAAACAGCAGTTAAAAGCATATTACAAGCCAAAAGTTTCAAGATGTCTAAAGCACACAGCTGGTGCAGATACAAGCGCTCGCAGGCGCAGTCAAGAAAGGCTCAGGGGGATGCAGCATCACTTTGAGCCTCCTCCGCAGCACCATCTTTGACCTCGGCGGAGCGGGCCTCCTCCTCCGCAGCGCCAACTTCAACCTCGGCGGAGCGGGCCTCCTCCTCCCTGAAGTTTGGCGCAGCCTCCACACGCCTAAAGCGATTCCAGAAGGCGTCCACCTGCTCGCGGAGGGAATACGAGACGCGCTGCGTGCCCTCGCCGGGAGCAACTTCGGTCACCAAGCGGAGGTCGAAGTCCGGCACAAGGATCTTGATGTTGGTGAAGATGCGATCAACAGCCACCCCCAAGAGCTGACTGCTCTCGTCTTCGATCACCTCACGAAGCTCGGCGGCGGGGCCCTCCAGCGCCGCGAAGAGCTGGTCAAAATAGGCCAGGATAGCGACGGCGTCATCGTGGCCATGGGTCCTAGGACATGGCGCGTCTGCGCCGAGCCGCGCCGCAAGCTCACCACCGCGCGGGACCAGCTCTTCAAACAGGCGGTCGCACTGCATTGTAGGCGCACTGGACGAAGGGCCAGCACCGTGAGTCGCCACGTCGCGAGCCTCCTCCGCTCGGTGCCAACAGGCCTTGGCGCGCTTTAAGTGGCGCGCCAGCTTGGAGTTGGCCCTCTCGAGCTCAGCGAGCCGCTGAGCGTCCGCATCATGCTCGGCCTTGAGGCGGTCCTCCCGCTTCCGCAGCCGAGCGCGGTACTTCTGGAGAAGGGACCGACGGAGATGTCTCTCGTGCTCCGCGAGGGCCCTCTGCGCCGCTCTCGTCCTCTTGGCGAAGCGCCGCTCCGAGCGCTCGTCAGAGCGCTTTTGAGCAGCGACGTGCTCGTCGAACTTCGAGATCACCTGGGTCAAGCCTCCCTCGCGCGCTTCGAGGGCCTCACGCTGGGCAGCCAAGTCCTTCTCCGTCTTGAGAAACTGCTCCTCGCGCCGCTGCAGCTCACTCCCCCTGAGGGACAGCTGCCGATCTCGCTCGTCCAAGCACTTGCGGTCCTCCTCCAGAGCGGCCTGCGCGGCCTGCTGGGCTGAGAGTAGCTGGGACTCCAACCGGTCCAGCTCGCAGCGCTTCTGCACCAGCGAGCCCTCCATCGCCTCACGCTCGGCTGTGGCCCCTCGCAGGAGCTCCGCAGCGGCGTCGCGCTCTACCTGGAGGGGCTCGAGTAGCTCTGCGGCATCGCGAATGGCTCTATCGCGGATTTCCTTGGCAAAGCCGATGGCCTCTTCATGGGCTGCCTGCAGCGCCGAGTCCTCCCGCCGGCGCGCCTCGACGGCCGCATGGAAGGACACCCATGATCTCGCAAGTTCCTCCTGCTGCTGGGCGAGCCGTATGTCGCCAAGGGCAAGGTAGGCCTCCAGGCCCTCCAAGGACTCCCGCACAAGGCCGAATGCCACCTCGCGGTGCCCCGCGCTCCAATCCCAGCCTCGGAGAACCAGCTCCTGGCTAGATGAGGGCCCAGCTGCAGCGGCCGGTCCCGTGAGCCCTGCCCTAGGTCGAGCTCGGGGGCTGGGTGTGGCTCCACCTCCATCCACGCCGGCCTCCGCTGCGGCGCTCGAGACATTAAGACGCTCATCTTCTCCGGCAGGGCGAGGTGGCGAGGCCGCACCCCCTCCTGCGGAAACCTCGGTCGCTCCCTCCAGAGGTGGCGAGGCCGCACCCCCTCCAGTGGGCGCGCTTGCGCCTGCTGAAGCCTCGGTCGCTCCCTCCGGAGGTGGCGCGGGCACCGCGGGCGAGCATGGTGGAGGTGACGCAGGCGGCGGCGTCACTGCGCGCGGTGGTGGCAGCATGCGGAGCAAAGTTGCCTCGCGTGGTGGCGTAGCCGCGCGAGGAGGATTCGGAGCGCGAGGTGACGCGGGAGCCGTCTCCTCCACGCTGTCCACTAGCAGAGGCTCGGGAGGCGTTGTTTGAGGCTCAGACGCCCCCTCTAGGGGCACGACCGCTCCCTCCTGAGGCGCCCCCTCTGCTGGGCCTGGAGTGGACGTCTCCACAGGCCTCGGTCGCTCGCCAGCCGCCACCACAGCTGCGGCTCTCTTCACACCTGCTGCCTCGCGAAGCTTGCGACGCTTCACAAGCACCAGATCGCTGGAAAAATCCCAAATAAGATTGTTCAGGAGAAGACGGAGCAGGGGGGACAACAAAAGCCAAAAATAACCAAGTGGTGGGAATACTCACCATGAAGGGGAAGCACCGGCGTCGACCCACGACAGGCCGGGAGAGCGCCAGGAAGGTGCGGGCTTGCACCTGATCCCTCCAGGGGCGTCGCCGCTTTTCTTTTGGAGGGGATGTCAGAGGGCCTCGCCCCAGAACGATCCACCATCGCCTTGGTGCGAGGCTCACGCCTCCCCGGCGAAGCATCTGTCTCAGAGGCCATCCCCGCCTCAGACGCCTCCTCCTCGAGGCGCGAAGGCGCCGTCGTCGCCCGACGAGATGTCGCAAATCTCGTCGGTGAATGGCTCGTACCTCGCATGGGGCGCCCCTCCCGTCGCGGCCTCTTCCTCGCCGCTCTAGGCACGGGAGGCGGACGAAGAATCAACACCCACGACTGCGCGCGCCGGCGGAGCGACCTCCTGATCCATCAAGCCCGCCAGACCATGAGGAGTAAAATCCGGCATTCCGTTCAGGATATCCATGCGGTCGCTCAGGGGAAGCTGATGCAGAGGACGCACGGAGCCGGCGATCTTCCCAGGCACATCCGGACTGGCAAATAGGATGTTTAGGATGGTGTCGACCACGTCCGAGCCAAGGTCCTCCGGATGAAGCCGCATTGGGTCGGAGGGGCCAGCATACATCCACATCGGCTCCGAGTGCGCCTGAAGGGGGACGATGCGGCGTGCCACGAAGTCCGCCGCGACCATCTGACCCGTGAGACCCTCCTCGCGGAGAAATCTCAAACGCCCCTCGAAATAAGCGTTGTCCGCACTGCGAAGAGCAGACTTGCACCAGTGGGAGTTCTTCACGGGCGGCGCCTCCGGGACGTTCAGGAACGCGCAGGGTGACGGGACGCCGATGAGCAGCCACTTCTGGCGAAAGTCACCCACCTTCTTGAGCAGGGCCGTGACAGGCTTATCCCCACTCCAGGACATGGGGACGTATACGTGCCCCATGCCGTCCGCGATGCGGAAGGAGACGCACCCCATCCTTTCGCCACCAGCCGTGCACCGCAGCGAGTAGAAGGTCCTGAAGAGCGTTACCGAAGGGTGCACGCCCAGATAAGCCTCACAAAGGTAGGCGAAGATGGACAATATGAGTATGGAGTTTGGGTGAAGATGGAGGAGTTGAATTTGGTAGAATTCCAATACTGCCTCCAAGAAAGGCGAGTACGGCGGCACCAGCACGGCGGTGATGGCGTGGAGAAAAGGGGGGTAGAACCCTTGAGGAAATCTCCCGAGCCGGGCGGCTTGGAGTTCGCTGGTGCCGTGCTCGTTGGTCGGCCCCGCAACCAGGTGGCGGATCTTCCCCAACGTCTGAAGATCGGTGCGCTCCCCCTCGAGTGCCGCGCCCCGCACTACCTCCATGGCCGCCGCCCGGGAAGAAGTCCCCACTGCGGCCTTACTTTTTCTCTTCACCGGGCCCATCAGAGAGGACTGGGGTTTTAGCGGAGACGAAGATGGGGGATTCGCAGGAGAGAGCGGAGGCGGAGAGCTCTGAGAAGCGGAGACTTCTGTGAGGCGAACTGAAAATGGTAACGGCTCTACGCGGTAACGCCTGGGTTTTATGTCCTCTCAAAGAGCAGTTACCGGGGCGTGGTGGGACCCCCCACGACTCACGCCCCAGATCGTGCGAAGCCGTTAATCGTCCAAGTGCCGCGTGGCTCGGGCCGGCTGGGCACTAAAGGCCCACGACGCTTCGCCTAAGCCCATGGGCTAAGTCGTGCCCATCATGGGCCCGGGGGCTACTGTCGGCCCAGTGGGAACTTGGGTATCAAGAGCCCATTCCCCCCAGGCCTCGCTTGCGGGCCAGACGGACGAAATGACTAAGGACCAAGCGTCACCGCCTGGCGGGACCCTCAAGAGACAACTCCCCTCGAGGGCCTCAAGGGACCCCTCGCCTCAGGGGATCCTCCCCCCGAGGAACCAACCCGCCTGAGGGAAGTCCGGTAGGAATCTCCCCTCAGGCCTGAAGGGAAACGTCGTCGCCAAGGAAGCCCGGCAGAGCGCACGTGACCTCTGCCACGCTCGTGTAGTGGCACGCACACTCCCGTCGCTGTCCCTGGCGATAAAGCGGTCAACAAAGCTGCTCCGCCTGCTGCACAGCTGTGAGGACCTTCTACTCTAGCGATAAAGCAGGTGGACGGCGCAACCCTCCAACGGAGATCGTCATCGCGGGCTCCACCTCAGAGACTGCCCGCTCTGCTGATAGTACCGCGCGGTCGGCCACGGCGCCACCTTTATCAACAATGGACCGAGTCCATGGACGAATGGAGCACGGTGGACTCGTGCTCCGCCCTGCCACTGGCAAGTGGGAGCCACCTTGAAGGCCAAGCCGAAGGAGAAGGCCCGAGGCGCCTATAAAAGAGAGAAGACATCCATCGTAGCAAGGGTCGGCCCTTTGCGTGCAACTCCTCCTTGTAAACCCTAGCAACGCTGGTTAGGTTAGCCTCTGGCTAGAGGAGGAAGAAGATCATCGCTTCCCTCCCCAGGCAAGAACTGCCTCAAGGGGGCTTCCGGCAAGCTCAATTGTACTATAAACATCCACATATAATACAGACAGGCAGGAGTAGCGGTCTTACCTCCTCACGAGGGCCGTGAACCTGGGTAAAGGACGGTGTCTTCCGTGGTCGGGTGTGCGTCTTCTTCGGGTCCGACGAGCAACGTCGCGGAGCCACTTGAGGGTTTAGACCTCCGCGTTCAATCCCCTTTCGAACTACACTTCAGGAAGTGACTACCCCCGATTCCAGGGAGTCATAACCCGACAAAGACCAGAAGAACAAATGAACATCTGGGATTTAGTTCCTAAATATATCACGAAGGAGGCCAAAATGAGAGCCTAGGTGGGCCCCACAGGGCCCTCACCACCTCGTGGCCCGGTAGCCTTTCTGGTCGCGCGAGCAGGTGGTGAGGCCACCCTGGCCCACCTCCTGGCGTACCCCTTTGCGTAGTTGATCCCCCCGAAGACCTAAAAATCAGAGGTTGTCCAGAATCCATCTCCGCCGCCACCACGAGGCGGAGAAGACAGAGAGAGAAAAGCTCTCAGGCAGGCTGCGTTGTCGCTGGGAAAATTCCCTCCCGGAGGGGGGAAATCGTCACCATCGTCACCGTCATTGAGCGGCACTCCATCACCATCGCCAACACCACCATCTCCACCGCCGATGCCATCATCTCCATCCATACACTCCGTTCCCGCTGTAACATCTAGTGCTAAACTCCGTGTATTTGATAGGGGAAACTCTCGCGGTATTGGTTAGTATTGTTATTGATGCTATTGAGTGAAATCGTTGAATTAGGGTTTATGTTCAGATTGTTATCCATCATTATATCATCTCTGATCATGTTCCATATGATGTGTTGTGAGTAGTTCGATGTGTTCTTGAGGACATGGGACGAGTCTAGATGTTAGTAGTGAACTATGTTGAATAATATTTGATGTTTTGATATTTAAGTTGTGGTGCCATTCTTCTAGTGGTGTCATGTGAACGTCGACTACATGACACTTCACCTTTATGGGCCTAGGGGAATACATCGTGTTATCGGTTATCATTTGTGGGGTTGTCGGAGTGACAGTAACCTAAACCCCCGTTGGTATTCCGATGCACGAGGGATAGCGGGATCTCAGAGTTTAAGGCTATGGTTAGATTTATCTTAATTACTTTCTTGTATTTGCGGATGCTTGCAAGGGGTATAATCATAAGTATGTATTAGTCCTACGAAGGGCGGTGCATTAGCATAGGTTCACCCACATGACACTTATCTAAACACTAAAGATTATTCACCAATATGAAGCGAAAACACTAGACAGAAATCCCGTGTGTCATCAAGAACGTTTGGTCATCATAAGTAAACAAACCGACTTGTCCTTTGCTATCAAAATGATTGGGTCACTCGCTGCAATTATAATTGTCGCGCTCTATTTACTCGTACTTTATTTCTCTGTTATATCGAAGTCTACTGAAAACTTGTCTGCTAGTGTTTACCGTGAAATTCTCATCAAAACCACTTGTCAACACCTTCTGCTCCTCGTTCGGTTCGACACTCTTATTTATTGAAAGTACTACGATACACCCCCTATACTTGTGGGTCATCAGGGTCCAATGACCCAATAGTAACAAGCTCACGAACTTTCACTTTCGTTTCCACGAATCCTCGTGCAGAGCAAAAACTGATGCACATTGCAATGACAAAAGCATACAAAGTGTTCAAGTTCTTCACTCTCAAGTTCCAACACAACAACAAATGATTATGGGAAAATAAGAGAGAAATAACAAAGAAGTAGAATCACCGAGAACTCTAAGATCTAGATCCACTAAGTTATCCTCACTTAGAGGAGGAATGGATTGGTGAAAATGTAGATCTAGATCTCCTCTTACATTTTTCTCAAAGATATGCAAGAATCATGAGAGGGATTAAAAGAGGGGCAAGCTTTGCAAGGTCATCAATGTCAGGAGAGGCGGGGCGGGGGGGGGGGGGGGGGGGACGAGATGTGTGAGGTTGAAGAAGGGAAGCATATTTATACCCCTTCCTGAAACTAGCCGTTACAGGAATCTGGGGGGGGCGGATATTCCTATGTATGTGGGGACCGGATATTCCGGTTTCCTGAAAAATTTCGGCAAAAGCAAAATCTCCGGCTCAAATCTCCGACTAAGTCTAGTAAGTCGCGCCTTCTCTCCTTAGCCGAATTCTTGGGAAAAACTTGGGGGACCGGAATATTCTGACCTCCACTAAAATATCCGGCCCAAATATCCGACCGATTCCATAGAGCCATGCCTTCTTTCTTTAGCCAAATTTTAACGGTGGCCAGCCTCGGAGGGCCGGATATTTCGCCCTAGCATGGGATCAGAACATTCATCTACAGCTGTGTATCTGTAAATGAACCAGAGAACATTGGCCTTGCTTGAATATAAAAGGCGATATTGTTCCAGAGTTCAATACTTCAATTCATTTCCTGCCATCTTTTCGAACCAATTCGTCGATCGCACTTATTTTCCAGTCAAAAGATTGGTTAACGGCAACGCTGCAGTCGATTCCAAGTTGGATTTCCTTTCCTTTTTGAGCCTGTGCCACCCCTTATTGACTTGACTATCATGATTTACCCCCTTTTCCATAACAGAGTCCGGTACCCAAGCATTGCCTCCAAGCAACTCCTTTCGCACACCAATATAGCAATTCCATCCCATGCCTATAAATACGAAGCATGCAGTACACTTGTAACCATCAATCAATCATTCAGTGAAGAAGAAGTGTCTAGTGTTGTGACATTGATAGTAGCGCGATGGAGAAGAACAGGATGTGCTGCTTGTCTCTGCTTGTTCTGCTTCTTGCTGGGTCGACGTCCGGCCATCATCAGGTCTTGTTTCAGGTACGCATGCGTGTGGATTTGATTGATTGATTTATTCATCTGCTTACAAATTTGTTTCTGTAACTCAAATGAAAGGATTGCATGCATCATTTTGTGCACGTTGCTCATGCATGGATTCTTGTTGCAGGGTTTCAATTGGGAGTCGTGGAAGCAGAGCGGCGGGTGGTACAACATGATGATGGGGAAGGTCGATGACATCGCCGCCGCCGGAGTCACGCACGTCTGGCTGCCGCCACCGTCGCACTCCGTCTCCGACGAAGGTCCCCTCTAGTCGCTCCCATTTTCTTCTCTGGTTCACAATCAAGATGCATATAGATTGTACTAGATGTTGCAGTTCGTACATGCAAATTAAGTGACCTGGCATATGTACGTCATGGCGTCATGCGACTTGGGTACAGGTTACATGCCTGGTCGACTCTACGACATTGACGCGTCCAAGTACGGGAACACGGCGGAGCTCAAGTCGCTGATCGGCGCATTCCACGGCAATGGCGTGCAGGTGATCGCCGACATCGTCATCAACCACCGCTGCGCCGACTATAAGGACAACCGCGGCATCTACTGCATCTTCGAGGGCGGCACCTCCGACCACCGCCTCGACTGGGGGCCCCACATGATCTGCCGCGACGATACCACCTACTCCGACGGAACCGCCAACCTCGACACCGGCGCCGACTTCAAAGCCGCTCCCGACATCGACCACCTCAACGACCGCGTCCAGCACGAGCTCACCGGGTGGCTCCTCTGGCTCAAGAGCGATCTCGGCTTCGACGCGTGGCGCCTCGACTTCGCCAGGGGCTACTCACCGGAGGTCGCCAAGGTGTACATCGACGGCACATCGCCCAGCCTTGCTGTGGCAGAGGTGTGGGACGACATGCCCACCGGCGGGGATGGCAAGCCGGACTACGATCAGGACTCGCATCGGCAGGCGCTGGTGAACTGGGTGGACAAGGTTGGCGGCGAGGCGTCGGCGTGCATGGTTTTCGACTTCACGACCAAGGGCATCATGAACGCCGCGGTGGAGGGCGAGCTTTGGCGGCTGATCGACGCGCAGGGGAAGGCCCCCGGCGTGATGGGGTGGTGGCCAGCCAAGGCCGTCACCTTCGTCGACAACCACGACACCGGGTCCACGCAGGCAAAGTGGCCATTCCCGTCCGACAAGGTCATGCAGGGCTACGCATACATCCTCACTCACCCCGGCACCCCATGCATCGTAAGCAACCAGCTCCAGAGACTGTTCTCTCGATATACTGACGATAATATCTTCAGGAAGCTTTAAAACTGTTCTCTCGATCGATGATTTGCATGCAGTTCTACGACCATTTCTTCGACTCGGGGTTCAAGGACGAGATCGCGGCGCTGGTGGCGGTGAGGAAGCGTAACGGCATCACGGCGACGAGCGCGCTCAAGATCCTCATGCACGACGGCGACGCCTATGTGGCAGAGATCGACGGCAAGGTTGTGGTGAAGATTGGCTCCAGGTACGACGTCGGGGCCGTGATCCCTGCTGGGTTCGTCACGTCCGCCCACGGCAACGACTACGCCGTCTGGGAGAAGGCCGGCGCCGCGGCAACCCTCCAGTAAAGCTGAATAAGCCTCCAACAGCTGGTCGACCATTCGAGCATGATATGATCTGAACTACATGGTCTATTTCTGCTATATACGCAGATAT
This sequence comes from Poa annua, assembly GCA_026929855.1. Classification (NCBI taxonomy): domain Eukaryota; kingdom Viridiplantae; phylum Streptophyta; class Magnoliopsida; order Poales; family Poaceae; genus Poa; species Poa annua. The sequence goes on along the minus strand of CM049428.1, from coordinate 114,179,775 downwards.
GATTATGATTTAGAAAGATTTAACTACATATGCGAATTTCTCACATTGTACTAAATAAAGGCCTGAGAATAAATTAAAGGAATTACGCCGAGAAAGAAATACCAAACGTTCATTGCATATGTATCATCTTGGTTACGCACATCAACACACTAGTTTTTGAAGGAAACCTTGAAAGACCCTAAAAACATGCAGTATATGTTTATGAGAAAAACATGGACAAAAAACCACATAAGAAATGCATCCCAATAACTCAGATGACGGCATGACACCTAGACCATGTAAGTGGTCTGTCACTCCTAGAGGCTGCCCCCTCGACATTCCTCGGGGTGGTTTCCTTTTAATATGTACTCTTTCTGAGATATTGAGCCTTTCCGGGCCGGGTCTAGCCATCCGGGCCACTGCTGTCCAAGACTTCCGCTGCTCGGCACCAACACTATACGATTTGGTCGTCTTGTAACCCTGGCTACACAAGCTGACTCCGTGCGAATATTGCACAAATTTCAGAACACCACCCAACGTAGCAGCCAAACCGACCAGACATTTTGTTCCAATTACGTAGACGCACATCACCTTGCTACACCCAAAGCTATAAATCGCCACATCCATACTTGATAGAATCGTCGCTGCAAAGAAATCCGAGGCAACCGTGTCAGCGCACATCCGCCTTTAAGGTCTGCCGCCCGACATCCACCGCCCCAACCACAATGTCAACCCGCTTGGCAGACATGAACCCGTTGTATCAAAATGTTTAAGTATTCTAAGGCGGCGCCTCCAATAAGCTAACAACGTGAGCATCATCCCTTCCCGCTCCTTTAGCGTAGGTTTTCACCCAGTGAAATATAAGATACCCGAGCGGATGGATGATTTAGATGATCGTAACTCCCGAAGAACATGATTCTTTCTTTAATATCCTTTCTTGCCCAACAGGTTCTCACCACGACTTTAATGTTCTTCAAAAACCACCGCTCTTTCAAAATCTCACTTCATGGATAACTTCGGGAGTGGAGTTTGACGTGAATGGCATGGTAACAAGTAGAACATCAAATACAATCTTGGTGATGGCATCTATCCTTCTTACGCCACTTCTGTGAGAACCATTAAAATCATTTAGGAATAGGAACAAGTGAGTTCGCTAGAGTAGTGGAGGGCCAAGCATTTTAAGAGAGAGTATTAAAAAAATCAAAATTAAAGTTTTTTATAGACTAAAATCTTTTTTTGGTTGGGATTTCTGATTTTGACTAATGGAATTGGAGAAAGAGAGATGAGTTTTGTAGGAGTCGGAAACGATAAAGAATCAGGAGGTCGATAGCTAGTTATTTTCACGTTTCTTCATACTTCTACATAATATGCTATTTGCACATACTAGTTTTGAGAAATTAATGGGTATTCAACTGAATACCTTTGACCTCAGCTAGGCCCGCCCCCGGCTAGAGTTCAAGAAGGAGTGATGACCGACGTTGACATTGAATCCGTTGTTCTTCAAGCTCGATTTGCAATGGTGAGAGGTCGGGTCCAGCAAAATTGTGGCAAGGAGGCTCCATGGTACGTCATGATAACTACTATATTATTGCAAAACGCGATCATTAAAAATGAACGAAAGGAACATGGGGACTTTGATTACGATTAGAAGGATATATGTAGAGGTATTGAGGGAGGAGGACAATCAACTACATAATTCGATCATGTGACATGAGTTCCTTTATACATCAAAGTAATTAAAACATACACACACATAAAATGACTTCAAGATGATTTTGCGAAATATCTGTGGACGATTCATAATTATCAGTAGATCATAAGTTTTGAATCTTGTATGAACTATTTGGTGTCTTGGTCGTTTGTCATATTATTTATCATTTCCTATTTCAAAAAAATAAGTAAATTAAATTGTGTTGTTTCAAATTAGTTATGGATTTGGAAACAGCTGGAGTCTATGCATTGGAAATATTCATGTTAAACTAAGAATAATAAGAATCGCCTTCTGTGGTCTACTAGTGGAGTCTGTGCGACTTTTGGATGCTAAAAAATAGATTTTAAAAAGTTTTGAGAGTTGGCTTTTGGGGCACTGTTTTGGCAGGTAAGTACTACCTCTATTCCAAAATGTAAGCCTTTTAGCAAGCTAAACTAGCTAGCTAAAAAGGCTTATATTATGGAGCGATGAGAGTACTAGATACACGTGGACTTTATGCCGCACTTCTCAGAAATTGTTGAAACAAAATGTGGCGCTAATTTTGTGCCGCACTTCTCTGAAATTGAATAAGGCTCAATCGACTAAAGAATAGCAAAACACTTGGCAAAATTGTCAGAAGAAGATGAAGATGCAGACAAAAAGGAACATGCTCTCGTATCTGTGGATCCATGCAGCGTCAACCAGCCCGCAAACGACGGTCTCCCCTGCCTGTACCGTCTTCGGCTTCACGTTGTATGACACCGCCGGCACGACCAGCGAACCTCATGCATCGATCAACAGTCTTTTGCTGGTCCAAAAGACGTGGCGGCCGGCCGCACCGGGACGCCAGAATCCGACGCGGACAGGAACCTCACTAGATGCGTTGGCCGCGCTGCCGTGCCATCTGGGACGCCGCCGGACGGCAGGCACGACGCCATCTTCTTCAGGGCGGCGCCGTCTCGGTAGCCGTTAAACACGAAGGTGGACGTGACCGGCGCGTCGTCGACGCCCCATCGTTCGCCGCCGGCCCGTATCCGCTCCACCGGCAGATCGAAGCAGGGCGACGGGCAATATCCGTGGATGGCGGCGACGCAACGGTCGTCTCCTTCCACGGCCAGGAAGTCGAAGACGATGTTGCTGCCGGAGTAGAGCGAGGAGCATTCGAGCTTCTCCAACGACGCGTTGCGGCTCGGCACCTGCGGGGGCACATGCTCTGAGGGCTGGTCTTGTTCTGGCGCCGTTGGCTGCCGGCTCTTGCCACTTTCTTCCTCCGGCTTCTTCTTCGAGAGGCCCGGGAGGCAGAGGCATGCGAGCAGCGTGCCACACGTGAAAGCATTGCCGTCGTCGGAGGGCTCAGCGTCCGGCGTCTGGGACATACTCGAATGCCTTGAAGAGAATGGGGACGACGTACGTCGAGCGCAGTACCAGTATATAGTGAGAGGTAAGGTGGCGATGGCGGATGGTGGTTGAGTGGAGGACCATACCGCCGGTCAGCCCAGCTGTAGAGGGAGGCTAGATCGTGTGTTTCATGATTTACATCTTAACTTAGTCGTCGGCGACGTCCAACCCACCTATACCCGTTCAGAATGATCCAGGAGTATGGCGTTTAGATCGTTGACTAGCCACAAGCCCACAAAGTATTGCTAGTTTTGCATGATCTGGATACGGGAACATTGCCATGTGGAGTAATATTGTAGGTGTCAGTGGAGCCATGGTACACCGTACATTGCATTCTAATTTCATCAAAATGACCAGATCGATCCAATCCATATTATCGAGAACCAAGTGTACATACATTACCTAAGAATTTTTAGGACAGTACATACTACGTACATAGTACAACAAAGGTTTGGTGAAGTATAATCTCAGTTCTTCTCGACAATTAGTTTAGCTCTTGCATGTCCAGACTCTATCCTGTACTGCTCGCCCATCCCCAGATGCGTCATCAAGAACCAGACGACGGTGAGCAGCTCGCCGCCGTTGCTCAGCTGCTTGGCGTGGAAGTTGCTCTGGCACTTGCTCGCGGCGTAGCATAGCATCTCCACCCACACCACGCGAATAAGCCGCGACCTCTTGCCGGGCTGCAGCTCCAGGAGCGACTTGGCCAGCCGGCACGCGTCGAACAGCACAGACTTGCTCCTGTCTCCCTTCACGTCCCTCGGAGCAATCTCCGCGTTCACCTCCAGCACCATCCTTGCCGCGGCACGCTCATCCGGCCGTGGCATCTCCCTTGCGAAGAAGTTCTTGGCCTCTGCACAGGTGTCGCCGAACCGAATTTGCCCGATGCCAGCCGTCAGCATAAAAGACGGGCGACGAGCAGGAAACGCATGTAGTTTGACACTGCCTTGCTGATGCTGACATACTGAGAGAGCTTGCCATCATCGCTGTTGTCGTCGGAGTAGAGGCAGAGGTCTGTGGCGGTGTGCCAAAGAAGAATGCTCTCGTCGAACTCCACCTCGACGCTCCAGCCGAGCTCCTTGTAGTAGCATTTGCACTGGAGCGCCCCTGTGGTTGCTGAACTTGCGGTAACTCTCTGTGTCGACGATGCTGACCGCCTTATCTTTCAGCTCCCTGTACACAGAGGTTTTCAACTCGGATGACACGTCTATGTGCCAAACGTAGAGGCCAACTATCCCAGTGTCTTTTGAGCCCGAGCAGCCTAAGAATCTTGGTGAGAAATGTTGGTTTGTCATGGAGGCAAAAACTGATGAGATTGTGTTGTGCCATCAAATTAAACCACATCGCTCAGCTTTCTGGCGGGAAAAACTTTAAGCACCGGAGTACCAGATGGCTTAGGGAGTAGAAGATGGAACCATCCAGCGTATGTCCAGTAGGATACAAGCATCATACCAATGGCAGAAAGCACAAAAAAGCGCTCCTCCAAATTAAAGTTGGTGAACAAGAAATCGATGCCCCCATATCAACCCTTATTGTTGAGACCAGCGTGACACCCGGGACAGGCGGCCATACCAAGTGTGTATCACCGCCGACTTGGAATGCATGGCGTCATACATGAGAGACAACTCGATCTAGATGACCTTTTATATCTGCTCTGGAGTCAGCCCGAAAACTGAGGATGAGGTTTACGGATGAAGGTCATAAAGATCCAGAGGGCCTCGGTGATGACCATGGTAATTTCGCATGGTAAATTCGCCGCTGCTTCAGACTAAAACAGAGCAACAAAAATAGAACGAGGTCAAACTATAATCATTGTAGCACCTGCAGGAGGTCAAACTATAATCATTGTAGCACCAGTTTTCAAGGCGGGCCTGGTGCAACTTCAAATAATTGTATTTATACTAAACTCTTATTTTGTGTATGATGTATATTATAATCTTATGAAGTAAAATTTATATAGATAAGTTTCCATAGTTAAGGATATTTGAATGTTGCTAATATTCATTATATCTTTACACTAGTAGAAAACGAGCGTTTGGTTCACCCCTTTAGCCCGGATTTAAAATTGAACCGAGACTAAAGGGGTGAGAGCCAGGGCATCGGATTTGCGAGGGACCTTTATCCCGGTTCGTGTTACGAACCGAGACTAAACGTTCACCGCATGCAGCAGCAGAGGCGGGGCCCAGCGTCAGAGACCTTTAGTCCCGGTTCTTAACACGAACCGGGACTAATGGTCCTGACCTTTATCAGTTTCTTCCACCCGGCCGACTCCATTTTCAGCCCGAGCTCGAGCTCACAATATTTCCCTCTCCATTTCTTCTCAATTTTCTCTCCCCAAGGCTAGATAATACACAATATTATACACCATTTGGAGAGATTGAAGACACCCTACGGTTAGCAGCTTCATCCTCTTTCTGGCATTGGTTCTTTAGCTCATTTACCTCATTTCAATTTTTTTGTGCAAGCAAGGTGTTCGATGGAATGTCTAAGTTATGATCTCATTTGTGTATATGTGCAATTTGTTCTCAAACTAATTTATGATTTATGTGTTTTAGCGTCGTCCCCGTCCTTACCGTCGTAGATCGCCCGCGCCGTCCCGTCACCGGCACCATCTCGGTGAGCCTCGTGTTTTTATTTGATTTTTAAAAACATAGCTTTATTGTTTTAGATCCATAGTTATTACTTGTATAATTTTCTAACTTGTATTATATGTATAGAGTCATGGTTCTGATATCCGTCCCCGTCGGTCCTCGTCCGTTCTATGATTCGGATGTGGTATATTTTCAAAACTATTTATTTCATTTTGTGTTTCTGGCAATTATGGCGACCAATTTGACATAGATTTATTTTTATCTAGGAGGTAGTTGAACCGGAAATTGAACTTGACCCTATTGTCGAGTTTTTGGATAAAGAATACAATGATTTCAAAGCAAAATTGAAAAGAAGTGAAGAACTTTATCTTCAATGCTTAGAAGATAAGATGAAATTAGAGCTCAAACTTGCCGACGTGGTCGATGGTAACGAGATCAAGATGGATGCAATGCGCTTGAAGATAAAAAGGATTAGAAAATATGCCATTAATCGGGAGACTTGGTATCATTATGCTGTGGGTTCAGTATTTACCTTAGTTGCGATTTTGATCGCATTTGTTGTTGGATTTAAATTCTTTTGATAATTTTTATATTTGTTTCAATTAATGTATGTTTTATGAGAACTATGTATTACCAGTTGTCACTACTCTACTCTTATTTTAACGGATGACATTGTATTAATTAATTTTCTCTTACATATTATACATGACAATAGTGTAATAATGGGGTTCGATATACTTTTATGTAATACATATGAACCGACAATGGATGTACGGTGACCGATGTTGCCCTGATTTCATTGATGGAATGCATAATTTTCTCCATGTGGCTGAGGCAAACAAGCCGAAGAATGATTTTATTCGTTGTCCATGTAGTGCCTGCAAGAATATGAGTGATCACTCTACTTCAAAAGTCATTCACTCCCACCTATTGCATAATGGTTTTATGCCTGTTTATTATTGTTGGACCAAGCACAGAGAAACAGGGGTTATCATGGAAGAAAATGAAGAAGAGGAGGATAATGACAAGTATCCTTGGTTCAGTGATACTACAATCGGGGAAGACGAAACTGAAAAAGATCCCATTATTGATGAGCCCGACGATGATCTTCGTCGGGCCATTCGTGATGCACAAATGGACTGTGGAAGTGAAAACGAAAGGTTGAAATTGGAGCGTATGTTAGCTGATCACACCAAATTGTTGTACCCAACTTGTCAAAATGACCAGAAAAATCTGGGTACCACACTTGAATTGCTGCAATGGAAGGCAGATAATGGTACTTCTGAGAAGGGATTTGAAAATTTGTTAAAAATAGTTAAGAAGATGCTTCCAAAGGATAACGAATTGCCCTCTAGTACGTACGAAGCAAAGAAAGTGGTATGCCCTCTAGGATTAGAGGTGCATAAGATACACTCATGCATTAATGACTGCATCCTCTACCGCGGTGAGCCGGTGAGCATGAAAAATTGAATGCATGTCCTGTATGCGGTGCTTTGCGGTATAAGATCGGGCCAGATGACCCTGGTGATGTTGAGGGCGAGCCGCGTCCCAGGAAGAGGATTCTTGCAAAGGTGATGTGGTATGCTCCTATAATACCACGGTTGAAACGTTTGTTCAGCAACAGAGAGCATGCCAAGTTGTTGCGATGGCACAAAAAAGATCGTAAAAAAGACTTGATGTTGAGACACCCCGCGGATGGGTCCCAGTGGAGGAAAATTCACAGAGAGTTCCCGACATTTTCAGATGACGCAACGAACTTAAGATTTGATCTAAGTACGATGGCTTTAATCCTTTTGGAGAGCAGAGCTCCAGTCACATCACTTGGCCCGTGACTCTATGTATATATAACCTTCCTCCTTGGTTGTGCATGAAGCGAAAGTACATTATGATGCCAGTGCTCATTCAAGGCCCGAAGCAACCTGGCAACGACATTGATGTGTACCTCAGGCCATTAGTTGAATTTTTTTGCAGTTGTGGCGTGAAGAAGGTGTACGTGTGTGGGATGAGCACAAACTGGAGGAATTTGATCTATGATCTTTGCTTTTTGTAACCATCAATGATTGGCCTGCTCTTGGCAACATTTCAGGACAGTCAAACAAGGGATACAATGCATGCACGCACTGTTTAGCTGAGACTGATAGTATACATTTAGGTAACAAGAATGTGTACCTGGGTCATCGTCGGTTTCTTGTACCCAAGTATCCGTTAAGGAAGAAAGGCAAGCATTACAAATGTGAGGCGGATTATCGGCCGAGGCCTACCCGCCCTTCTAGTTCTGTTATACATGATATGGTTAAGGATTTAAATGTAATCTTTGGAAAGGGTCCTGGCGGACTCACTGTTCCGAATGACGCAAACAACCCCGTACCCATGTGGAAAAAGAAATCTATATTTTGGGAGTTGCCCTATTGGATAATGCTAGAGATTCACTATGCAATCGACGTGATGCACGTGACAAAGAACATTTGCTGCAACCTGCTAAACTTCTTGGGCGTGTATGGGAAGTAAAAAGATGGAAAGTCAAAAAAAGGGAAGTCCAAAAAAGGTACACCGAAAGGAAGGCAGGCCCATCAACGTATGAGCGAAGAGATGCATCGAGATGATACTCATTCAGAGAATCAGCCAGGTCCTACAAGCTACGCTCTTACTAAAGAAGAGAAGAAAATATTTTTTGAGTGTCTTCGCAGTATGAAGGTTTCATCTGGCTTCTCATCAAATATAAAGGGAATAATAAACATGGCAGAGAAAAAATTTCAGAACCTAAAGTCTCATGACTGTCACGTGATTATGACACAATTACTTCTGGTTGCATTGAGAGGGCTTCTACCGGAAAATGTTCGAGAACCCATTGTGAAGCCATGTGCATTTCTCAATGCAATTTCTCAGAAGGTCATCAATGCACTAACTCTAAAAAAAATTAGAGAATGATGTGGTCCAATGTCTTGTCAGCTTCGAGTTGGTGTTCCCACCAACCTTTTTCAATATTATGACGCACCTTGTAGCCCACCTACTCGAAGAGATTTCTGTTCTCGGTCCTGTATTTCTACACAACATGTTCCCCTTTCAGAGGTTCATGGGAGTCTTAAAAAAATATGTGCATAACCGGGCTAGGCCAGAAGGAAGCATCGTCAAGGGTTATGGAACAGAGGAGGTCATTGAGTTTTGTGTAGATTTTATTCCTGATCTGAAGCCGATCGGTGTTCCTGAATCACGTCATGAGGGGAGACTGCATGGATAAGGCACCCTAGAAAAGAAAGCAACAATATTTCAAGACGGGGATTCTTTCACTCAAGCACACGACACCGTTCTACACAATTCCAGTTTGGTGGGTTCGTATGTCGAAGAACACAACAATGTTTTACGCTCCAAATACCCGGAGAAATCTGAAGATTGTATTGATGGAGAACACATGAAGACTTTCAGCAGTTGGTTAAAAAGACGTCTCATTAATGACACCAATGTTTAAGAACAGCTATACTTGTTGGCCACATCACCAACTTCAACAATATTGACTTTTCAAGGGTACGAGATAAATGGAAATATATTTTACACACCAAACCAAGATAAAAAGAGCACCAACAAAAACAGTGGAGTCCGCTTTGATGCAACAAACTGCAACGGGACAAAGGACACATATTATGGTTACATAGAGGAGATATGGGAACTTGACTATGGACCTACTTTTAAGCTCCCTTTGTTCAAGTGCAAATGGTTCAACCTACGAGGCGGGGTAGAGGTAGACCCACTATACGAAATGACTACAGTGGATCTCAAGAATCTTTCGTACGAGAACGAACCATTCGTCTTAGCCAGTGAAGTTGCTCATGTTTTCTATGTAAAGGACATGTCTACCCTACCGAAAAAAAGAAAAGATAAGGAAGCGAGTACATCACACGATGAGCCAAAGCGTCACATAGTTCTTTCAGGGAAAAGAGTCATTGTGTGAGTGGAGGACAAGACAGACATGTCAGAAGATTACGATAAGTTTCATGACATTCCGCCCTTCAAAGTCAACACTGATCCAAGTATCAAGTTAAATGAAGAAGATTGTCCGTGGTTACGGCGCAATCAGAAGAACAAATAAACACTAGATAGGGATATTATTGTTGATGTGTAATATCCGAATACTTTGTATCAGAAGAACAAGTGAACTGAAGTATTTTGTAGATGCATGGAACAAAACACAAGATTTCACCTGCATACAGCCCAACGGTGGCTCGTGAGTGCCTGCATATCAAATGCATTGTTGGGCGTATGCAGGGAATCTGAATGCTTTGTATTCTGTCGATGAAGTAGAATGAGGAGACATGATAGACCTTTTTGTGAAGACTTTTTTTGTAAATGTTGGCAAAAATCAAGTTTATCATTTTTCATAGCAACTAGTACACATATAAGGATCCCATGCCAAAGGATTTGAATTTTTGAGGTGTTTATCACGTTATTACATTTTTTCTTAAAAACGATCAAAACGGTCGCTATGACTAATCATCGGAAGAGGTGATATTTTCTAGAACTATTAATGTTTCTGTGAAATAACCACTAGTTGTGTACCTTAAAATGATTTTTTCCAAAAGTTTCAGACCAAACTATCAAACAGTTGTAGTTCAAATTTGAATTAATTTCAAAAAATCAACATAAACTCAATTAACTAGGGGAAATTAGTTAGAATTCAACGAAAAAACTCATACTTGGGATCATCCATCATATGTGCAGCACTCTTAGTGAAAATTAGTTGGGTGCCAGATGGAATCATATTTTATGTACTTCCTTCACAAAAAAAAACTCATTTTTCCACTTAAAAAAGGAAAATGATATTTATGAAAATAATTTGAAGAATCCCTTTCGTAAGATTGTTTAATATACCAATATGCACCTATGTGTGGAGTATGAGATCTTTATTACAAACTATGTCGTCGAAATGAACATAACTTGGTCATTTGGCTTGAAACTTCTAGATGTTCATACATGATAGACCTTTTGTGAAGACCTTTTTTGCAAATGTTGGAAAAAATCATGTTTATAATTTTTCATAGCAACTAGTACACATATAAGGAGCCCATGCCAAAGGATTTGATTTCTTGAGGTGTTTATCACTTTATTACATTTTTTCTTAAAAACGATCAAAACGGACGCTATTACTAATCATCGGATGAGGTGATATTTTCTAGAACTATCAATGTTTATGTGATATAACCACTAGTTGTGTATCTTAAAATGATTTTTCCAAAAGTTTCAGACCAAACTATCAAACAGTTGTAGTTCAAATTTGAATTACTTTTGAAAAATCAACATAAACTCAGTTAACTAGGGGAAATTAGTTAGAATTCAAATAAAAAACTCATACTTGGGGATCATCCATCATATGTGCAGCACTCTTAGTGAAAATTAGTTGGGTGTCATTTGGAATCATATTTTATGTACTTCCTTCACAAAAAAAACTCATTTTTTCACTTAAAAAAAGGAAAATGATATTGATGAAAATAATTTGAATAATCCGGTGGGTAAGATTGTTTAATATACCAATATGCACCTATGTGAGGAGTATGCGATCTTTATCACAAACTGTGTCGTCGAAATGATCATAACTTGGTCATTTGGCTTGAAACTTCTAAATGTTCATACATGATACACCTTTTGTGAAGACGTTTTTTGCAAATGTTGGAAAAAATCATGTTTATCATTTTTCATAGCAACTAGTACACATATAAGGATCCCATGCCAAAGGATTTGATTTTTTGAGGTGTTTATCACTTTATTACATTTTTTCTTAAAAACGATCATAACGGTCGCTATGACTAATCATCAAAAAAGGTGATATTTTCTAGAACTATCAATATTTCTGTGATATAACCACTAGTTTTGTACCTTAAAATAATTTTTCCAAAAGTTTCAGACCAAACTATCAAACAGTTGCAGTTCAAATTTGAATTACTTTCGAAAAATCAACATAAACTCAATTAACTATGGAAAATTAATTCGAATTCAAAGAAAAAACTCATACTTGGGGATCATCCATCATATGTGCAGCACTCTTAGTGAAAATTATTTGAGTGCCATTTGGAATCATATTTTATGTACTTCCTTCACAAAAAAAAACTCATTTTTTCCACTTAAAAAAAGGAAAATGATATTTATAAAAATAATTTGAAGAATCCCTTTGGTAAGATTGTTTAATATACCAATATGCACCTATGTGTGGAGTATGGGATCTTTATCACAAACTATGTCGTCGAAATGACCATAACTTGGTCATTTGGCTTAAAACTTCTAGATGTTTATACATGATAGACCTTTCGAGCGCCTAAAAAAAATAGACCTTTTTGTGAAGAATTTTTTGCAAATGTTGGCAAAAATCAAGTTTATCATTTTTCATAGCAACTAGTACACATATAAGGATCACATGCCAAAGGATTTGATTTTTTTAGGTGTTTATCATTTTATTACATTTTTTTTCTTAAAAACGGTCAAAACGGTCGCTATGACTAATCATCGGAAGAGGTGATATTTTCTAGAACTATCAATATTGCTGTTATATAACCACTAGTTGTGTACCTTAAAATGATTTTTCCAAAAGTTTCAGACCAAACTATCAAACAGTTGTAATTCAAATTTGAATTACTTTCAAAAAATCAACATAAACTCAATTAACTAGGGGAAATAGTTAGAATTCAAAGAAAAAACTCATACCTCGGGATCATCCATCATATGTGCACCACTCTTAGTGAAAATTATTTGAGTGCCATTTGAAATCATACTTTCTGTACTTCCTTCAGAAAAAATGTCATTTTTTCATTTAAAAAATGGAAAATGATATTAAAAAAACTAGAAACAAAAAAAATGGAAAATGAAAGAATAAACTAGAAACCAAAAAATAAAAAAAGAAGTAAACCAAAGTATATAAAAGAAAACAGAAACAAAAACCACGAAAAAGAAAAATAAACAAAGAAAAAAATGCTTTAGTCGCGGTTGGTGTTACCAACCGGGACTAAAGGTCTTTACTCTCGGTTCGTGGATGGAACCGAGCTAAAGGCCTGTCTGCCGCGGTTTTGTGCAGTCAAGGCTGAAAATTTTGGCAAACAGCCCCAAATCCATCCCGACGCCGACGCCCCAACGCTGCTCCGCCGCCCGTAGCCACGCTCCGCCCCGACGCCGCCCGTCGCTGCGCTCTGCTGCCCGTCGCCGCGCTCCGGCCTGTCCATCTCCTGCCGTGCCACGCCGCCGCCCGACGCCGCAGCCCCTACGCCGCCGGCGCCCGCGCCTCGCTCTGCTCCCGTGCCGCGCCGCCGCCCGACGCAGCTCTGCCCCGACGAGCCCGTCGAGGTGAGCTCTCCTCCTCTCCCTCCGATTTAGGTTTAGGGTTAGGTTTCGGAGTTTTTACATGTTAGGAATTTTAGCAATGTCAGGAATTTTAGCACTGTTTTAGGAAGTTTAGGGTTAGGTTTAGGAATTATCTTGACATGTTTTAGGAATTTTAGCTATTGTTTTCAATGTGTTGTTGTTTAGGTCATTGTTAATTTGTTAGGAATTTTAGCACTGTTTTAGGATGTTTAGGGTTAGGTTTAGGAATTATCTTGACATGTTTTAGGAATTTTAGCTATTGTTTTCAATGTGTTGTTGTTTAGGTCATTGTTAATTTGTTAGGAATTTTAGCACTGTTTTAGGAAGTTTAGGGTTAGGTTTAGGAATTATCTTGACATGTTTTAGGAATTTTAGCTACTTTTTTCAATGTGTTGTTGTTTAGCTCATTGTTTTTTAGGAATTTTAGCTACTGTTTTCCAGTTGACTTGTTTCTTTGTTCTATCTTGATTATTTGTTAGGGACTGTGGCCAGAAAAATATGCTTGATTATTTGTTCTGTGATTACAGATGGCACTAAGAAATGCTCTATCTTGTTTCTTTGTTTCTTCCATTGACTTGTGAAATTTAGATGAAAAATAATATTCAACACCATATGTTATGTTTGTATTAGCAAGCAGGCAAATCAATTAATTCATGTCACTTTTGCAAATCGATTTATCTTGTTGAGGAGGTGTATTTTCATATACCTCATGACTTATGAATTTGATCTACATGTTACAAGTACTTTAGTATGTTTCATTGATTTATGAATTTGATCTACATATGAACATGTCTACTTCCAATTTGCTTGCTTAATTGCCGATTCATTGAAGGAAACGTCGGTCTCATCTTCACCAAGGCTGACCTCAAGGAGCTTCGCCGCTGCCCTACTTGTCTGGTTTCTATGCATTCATGCTATAACTTGTGATATAATTCCGAATTTACTGAACATTGTACAAACGGTGAAATTTAATTAGTGGCCTTATGTAAATATTATTGGATGTGCATTTTCTGGTAGCTTGGGTTATAAGACTGATGTATTAGTTTATTGGATGTGCATTTTTGGTAACTTGGATTAATTTGTTCTCCCTGTATATTTTGCACTGATCATGCTTCTAATTTAAATAACTTCCTCTTACAAAGCTTAGTAAGTGCAATGCCTTCATCTTTTGGACAGAAAACCACTCAACTTTCTGTAGACATGATACTTAAGAAAATCACTCAACTTTCAGATGAATAAATGTAAACTTGATTATAATGCCCGAGCTATGGATTGCAGGTACATTTGAGCTATGGAGCACTTGCGAGACGAGCAGATAGAAGAAGCACAATTTCAACGAGACGAGGAGATGGAAGACCAAATAGAACAACTTATTTTTAACGATGCCCGAGCTGGAGGAGATGTAGATGATTATGATTTCAAACAATTTTTGAACGACTTTGGTGATGGAATGGAGTCACGAGATGTGGTGATAACAAACTCCGGAGGAGAGGTGTATATGTGTTTATAATAAATATGGCGATATGTTGTTGTTAACTACATGCATTAATTGATTTGTGTTGCATTTATTAACGACTCATTTTTCTTTTAGCCATCCGGATCGAGCAAATCTGCCAAAAAACAGCCACCATGTGCTCCTCGAGGCAAGGCAAAAAGAATGACGAGCGAGGATCCAAAGTTACTTGTTTGAGGAAAATGCTGATTCTGGCGAACCGCTCAAACCAAAACAGAACCGCAGCAAATTTATAAGTCAAGCTGGAGTTATTGTTAGGGACATGATCCCAATCAGCATACGCGAATGGAATAAGCCGGCGGTCGCAGATGTGTAGGACCCATGTTATGTCCACCAAGTTCTTAAGGATTTGGTCTATAACACGCTGTTGTCACATTTCACCCTCCCGCCAGATCTCTCTAAAGTGAAGAAGGACAACCTCAAGAAGTGGACTCTTATTAAGATGGCGGAACAATTCCGGAACTGGAAGAAAAAGTTATGGAATCAATATGAAGAAACAAAAGAAGAGCCAGATTTCAGTGGAGCACAAGGGAAGAAGTTAGAATCTGATTGAGCGGCGTTTAAGGCGTATAGGGAATCACCTATGGTTGCGGCCCGATCGGAGATAAATAAATTGAATGCTGGGCTGAAGGTACATCACCATACATTGGGGACATGTGGCTACAAGAGCGCCATTCCTAAGTGGTTAGCCTATGAAGAAAAACTGGTTCGATCGGGGGTCCATCCAAATACACTTGACTAGCCCGAGAGGTCAAAATTTTGGTTGTTCGCGCATGGGGTAGGGTTGGACCCAGTAACAGGAGATATTGTTGGAAAAGGAAAATGGAAGGATCTCGTTGACATAATTAAATAGAAGCTTGAAGATGCAATTAATGATGTTCGCAATGGTGTGTTCTAACCCGATAGAGAGGATGACGAGCTGACACGGGCCCTGGGGAATCCTGAACATGTTGGACGAGCTCGAGGGTATCCTGGCGGTGCTACGTTTAACACTGCGTGGCCGGAATCCGCTCACACTTATAGAAGCTGTAGCAGAGGTAAGAAGAAGAAGGCCGACCGGATATCAGAATTGGAACGTGGCCTGAAGGATACACAGGCTGAAATAAAAGCATTGAAGGAGCAAAGAACGGAACCTCAGGAGCGGGACCAATTAGATCATGAAGCAGATGTCGCCCTATCTCAGCGTAGAAGCAGCGTTGGTTCCACGCGTTAAGTCGATGGTCCCTACCCAGTGGATGACATCACAGAGCCTACAGGTTGTGAGCTACATATTGCAATGAGAAACATAACTTTGAAGGTGGCGGTGCGGCAAGCTTTAGTAATTCAACTTGGAGAACTCTACCATTGTGGTCAAATTCCAGATGGCTACGCTCGTGTCGGGGTGGACGAAATTATGGCTGGATTTGAAACCTTGGAACTTGAGTTTCCTGGAGGTGACGAGGAGAAGACGTTGGCAGAC
Organism: Poa annua; assembly: GCA_026929855.1. Classification (NCBI taxonomy): domain Eukaryota; kingdom Viridiplantae; phylum Streptophyta; class Magnoliopsida; order Poales; family Poaceae; genus Poa; species Poa annua. Next base: position 114,163,807 of record CM049428.1, on the reverse strand, counting down.
GTCAAGCATGGCTTCACCCTATGGCCCAAGAAATACATCGTCCTTTCAGAACAAGCAAAGTCCACTCCTCGTTCTAGGAGTCCAACTCACCAGCTGACGAGGTGTTAACTCGACAAGTCCCAGGGTTGTGCACCCCGGGTTGATTAATGGGGAAAGAGATAGGTGTTGGTGATCACTACGGCTGACAAGCAAGGATTTACCCAGGTTCAGGCTCCCGGAGGATAACACCCTACTTCCTGCTTGTCCGATTGATGATGCGAGTAGCGATTACAATGGCGAGATTGCGATCTCGCTAGGGTTTGTGGCGGTGACTATGAGCGTGTCTCTTCGTTGTCTTCGGGACGAGCCACCCTCCTGGCTTTATAGGTAGCCAGGTCTCGGGTGGTCGATGCCGATGGCGATTACAGATATGGCAGGTTATGCGACCTAACCGACTTGGACTAGGTTACATGGTACCCCGCGTGGGCCTTCTGTGGGCCTCCAAATCCTTGGCGCGGCCCAGGTAGCCTTATCGTGGGCTACCCGAAAGGTAGCCCCACGTCAGTAGACCCCGAGTGCTTGGTCGAAGCGTAGAGTCGGGCAAAGGACTTCTTCCTCCTGGACGCGCCATTGGATTGCTTGATCTTGAGCTTGAACTCGATTTCTTCAGTCGAACCGGGGTCTCCCGATGGGAGTAATACCTGCAGTCGAATTACTTTGCCTTGGTCTTCTTGTGAAGCGTCAGTTCAGCCCTCTGGCTTACTTGTAGATGGATTCAGCTGATTGAGCTTACTCGATTTTCTTTGCCACTCGAATGATTCCATCGGGTGCTCGGATAAACTGTCGATCCTACTTTGTTTGTTTCAGCTGAGGAGCTTACGACTCGAATCGTTCTGTCGAGTTGTCGATCTGTTTCAGTTGATTTTAGAGTCGTTGGCTTGATGACGTCACTGATGACGATCCGTTGCACGCCTCTGCGCCTGATGGGACGTGACGTGGCGGGGCCCACTGTCAGAGCTGACCGCGGTCAGCAGTTGTCACGTTTCCGAACTGGGCGCGAAATTTGCGCGCCACGATGATGACGCCTCAATTTTCGTGCGTAGTGGACGAAGTGGGCGACGTCGTTTGGTTTCTCCGTGCGACACGTGGACGGTGGATGCGGCAGCTCGGAACCGTTTCTCTTTGGACGGCTGAGATGAAATATTTCGAGGCATAAGTACCGCGTTTTGACGCGAGGGCATCATCTTCTCCAATCGTCTGCGCCTCCTATTCCTCTGCTCTACCATTTTCGCCGCCATCCGAGCTCCAAACCTCTTGTCCTCCCATTTTGCCACTGCTCCTTGCGATCATGGGCAAGCCGAAGGCCACCGCTGGGTCCTCCGCCGCCGCGGCCGGAACTGTTTTGAAGAAACTCAAGGGCGATTGGCAGAAATCCAGCGTGAAGAGAGCCGACCTCGACGGGCTTCGTGCGCAGGGCCTCATGCCTCCCTCCGGCACGGCTCAGGTACGCGCTCCTGGCAAGGAGACCTCCCCGGCACCTCGTGAGGGGGAGCGCGTTTGTTTCATGGATTTTCTTCCACGAGGCTTCGGGTTCCCTCTCCACGATTTTGTTCGTGGTCTCTTGTACGCCTATGGGGTGCAGATCCACGATCTGACCCCCAATGGCGTCTTGAGCATCGCTAGCTTTATCGTGCTATGCGAGTGCTTCCTGGGGATCGCACCCCACTGGGCGCTGTGGAAGTCGCTCTTCCTTGTTCGCAAGAACAACGGGAAGGGCGGGTTTCCCTACCCAGTGGGCGGCTTCGGCATCCAGGTGAGTGGCGACACCACGTACTTCGAGATGAAGAAGTCTGACTCCGTCCAGGGGTGGCGGAAGAAATGGTTCTACATCCAGTGGAACCAGGAGTGCGTGGAGCGGTTCGACAGCGCGCGCGGGTTGCGGAAGACCCGCGCCTGGGCGCACCCGCTCACCGTGGAGGAGAGGGAGGCGACGATGCCTCTGCTGGGCCTGCTGCGCGACGTCCTCAAGACCCTCGGGCGAGATGCGGGTGGCATCTTCTTGATGGCCACTTTCTTCCGTCTTCGGGTTCAGTCGCTCGCTGCTCGGCCCCACCCGATGTGGGCAGCTGAGGGTGCCAGCATCGAGCCACTCGACGACGAGGAGGTGGAAACCAAGGTGAGGAGCATCACCAATCTCTGAGCCGCGGACCATTGCAACGTCCGTGTCCCATCGCGGCGTACGGAGCCGCGAACCCTATTCCAGAGGTAAGTTTTTGATTCTTCCTTATTCTTCTTGATTATGTATTCGACTTGCGTCTACTTGCTTATTTATTCGACTTGCGTCTACTTGCTTCAGGGTCATTCTCTTCTGGTCAGCCTTCCTCCTCTCCCTGAAGACGGACCCGCCGACGAGGCGAAGGTGGTGGAGGAGGAGGATGACGACGATGAGCTTCCTTCCGCTCATTCTCCCCACGAAGAGGTGGAGGACGAAGATGAAGAGGAGGAACCCGCACGGAAGAAGCGGAAGCTCCCGAGTGGTGGCGATTCTGCTACCGCGTCGTCACCCGCTAGGGATACCGACGCTGTTCTGGAGGAAGCCGTCGCGACGTCGTCGGGTGCGCGGTCTTCGGGCGACTGGAATGAGCCCTTGGCTATTCCACCGGTCAGCTCCGCGGCTCCTCGTTCGTTTGCGCGGATGGCGTCGCCCTCCCTGGGGAGTTACGACGACCTTGAGACCGCCAGGTGAACTTCTTGGTGCTTTATTTTCTTCGAGTTGCGTTTTGTACCTGCAATCTTTGAGTTGACCAGTGTGCTTGTCTTTGCTGCAGCCGTCGTTCTGGCGATGTTAGCTCCCCTCTTCGGGATGTGGAGCATACATCCACCCCTTCGACTGAATTGGTGACTCAAGTGGTGGTGGAGGAGGTGCGCGCAGAGCCTGCTGGCATTGCGTCGTCGAGTCGCGCTCCTCCTTCGGCTTCAGAGGACCCCGACCTCCTGGACCACGTAAGTCCTTTATGCTTGTACTTGTATTCTTGAGTTTTCATCGGGTGCGCGATCAGCGCTCCCGATGGGAGTAGCCCCCGAAAGTGTGGGTGACTAGTATAGTCGCCCGCAACTTTATTAATATCTTGCTTTTGTTTCAGCCGTACTAGCGCCAGCAGCTTGACGCAGCCGCGGTCTATGTTCGCCTAGAGAAGGAGAGGGACCAGCTGCGTGCTTCTCTGGGCCAGGCTACTGGGCGGGTTGCTGAGCTTGAGAAGGCTCTGCATGAGTCTCAAGAGCGGGAGCTAGCGCGGGTCGCCCAGGAGAAGACTCAAGTCGACCGTCTCCTCTCACTCGCCGGTGTTCTTGGGGGTATGTTTCGGCTTAATGCCTACTGTGGCTTGATCTTTCCTTTGTTTGACCTTGAATCCCTTGCACAGAGACTTGCGGTGGAGCTCCCCCGGAAGACACGTCGAGTGACGCGGTTGATTTGGCGACTTCTGTCGGCTTCCTCGACCGGGTCTGCGCATATGCGTCCGACGCGCTGAAGAAGTCCACAACCACGCTGAAGAAGTCGACGGGAGCCCTTACTGTGGTGCATCGGAGCATCTTCCCGAGCGACCAGCCGCCGGCTGCCGTGGACGCCCTTGCTGCGCCGTTTGAGGACACGACCACCATCGCCGACTTCATGCGGTCGCAGACGGTACACGGCTCCGAGCTCACCTTCCAGCTCCTCTTAGGACATCAGGTTCCGGGTGACTTTGAGAAGGTCGTCAGCGGCTTTCCTCGAAGACCCGATGGCCGAATCGCGTCGCTGGGTGGTGTGAAGGAGCGTGCTTCACAACTGGCCGTGCAGCTTGTGGCGCTCTTTGAGAGGGCCCTTGCTAAGGCGACTGAGGCGGCTGCTACTCTGTTGGGGATATATCAACTAGGGGTATAACCAACATGGATCAATCCGGCTAGTCCAGGGTGGCCCAAGGGTGGTAAGGCCAAGGCCTGCCGGGCGGCCCAGATAGCTGACGTACAAGGAAGTAGGCGGACGGTCCAAGGAAGGCGGAAGGCCGAAGCCCATCAAGCTACCGAGCCCAAGACGGAAGGCGGCAACTAAAGCCGGCTAGGTCTGGGACTCTGTTTACTTGCCGGACAAGTACTTACCTTGTACCCTGGGGTCTGGCCGCCTATATAAGCCGGCCACCAGGGAGCCTTTAGGGAGAAGCTCAGAGACAACTTCAATAGGCATCATACCCATTGTAACCTGTTCACGGCTATTGCCTCATAGTGAATTATAGCAGCACGTAGGATTCCGCCACCGCTGTGGGATCCGAAGCTGGGTAAACTCGCCGTGTTCAATCCCGACCTCGACGACTCCAACCTTCTTCCCCACAATCCATACGTAGGCTAGAGGACCCCCGTCTCCTATCAAATATGCCGATACTACGACATACTCGGAAGAGTCGCTCCCGGTCGCAGTCTGCGGCCTTAGAGTAGATGTAGTATAGGAATTCGGCAGTCGCCGTGGTCTGTACCTTAAACATTTGGCTCTGTAATGACTATTGTCCTGCCAGGTCTTTTGGCTTTTAACAATGCTTTTGCTAGAATTGAGTTTCCTTCTATCAAGTGTGTCTTTGCTGAATAGTCGTATGATTGTATTGACTCTGCATATTCGTGGCAGACTGTCGTGCGGGGTGGTGCTTCTTCTGCTCCTGCGGCTGAGCCGAGTGGCGAGGTTTCTTCTTCGGGTGCTCGCCGTCGACGAGCGGCGCCGGCTCTTCCACGTAGTACAAATGATCAACGGATAATCACGTACCTGAAGAACAAGGTGGTTGAGCTTGAGGCGACCCTGAAGAATACTGAGCTGACGCTGCACCGCTCCAGATCGCATCCTACTGCAGAATTCTCACGGCGTGAGGAATTTTTGCTTGGGGAGATCGATCTGATCAGTCGACAGCTACAAGGTTGGTATCCTTTTTGCGGCTGCTTTCTTTGTTGGAACTTGCTTGTTCTGACTTGTAGTTTGTGCGTGCAGACGTGAACCCCGATTGGCAGGCTGAGCGGGATCGCGTTGAAGAGCGAGTTACCCGAGAGGCATCCGGCGACTCCTATGAAGCTCATCAATTCTGGGTGAACAAGTCGAGAGGCCGCACCCTTGCCACTATGCTTGATCGTACATGGCGTGCGGCTTTTCTTCTGGAGAATTGCCGGAAGACACTCTGGCATATCAATCGTGTGTACTTCCCGCATAACCCGCAGCCGAACGGGCTGACCGCCTTGCTGGAGAGGTTTCGCGACGGTGATGCGCTGAAGGAGGTCGTCCACGCCCAACTTGTAGCTGGGGCGAATGCGGCGTTGGCGTACATCCGGATGCACCGGCCACATCTTCCGCTCGATAAGGTGTAGGATGGCCTGCCCGGCGATGACGACTTCGCCGAGACCTTGGCGGCTGCACGCCAGATGATCGGGCAGGTTCAGAGGCTGAGTGAGCGCCTTGTAGGCCCACTCGATGCGCCGAAGGACGAGCCTGCAGGTTAGGGTAGATGTCGTCTGCTGTACAGGGTTAGCTATAGATGGCGGATATGCCTGTGCAAATCGCAATGTATTAGATTAGAAATACTTGCGAGTAATGAGAATTAGACTGCTTGCTTTGCTGTGTAAATGCCTGTTTTAATTTTCGACCTTTGTGGCGCAGTCCCCTAGTATGTTAGGTGACGGCCTAGGTTTTTCCAAGTGTGACCTGTACGCCGCAGTCTCTGACTTTATCAGGTGGCGACTCAGGATTTTTGGAACTTGACCTGTATGGCGCAACCCCCGAGTGGTTCGAGTGGCGGCCTAGGATTTTTGCTAAGGCCTGTATGGCGTAGCCCCCGAGTAGGTCGAGTGGCAGCCTAGGTTTACAAGTGTCACCTGTGTGGCGCAGCCTCCGAGTGTGTTGGGTGGCGGCCTAGGGTTTTGAACTTGACCTGTACAGCGCAGCCCCCGAGTGAGTTCGAGTGGCGGCTGAGGATTTTCTAATAAGGCCTGTATGGCGTAGCCCCCGAGTGGGTCGAGTGGCAGCCTAGGATTACAAGTGTTACCTGTTTGGCGCAGCCCCCGAGTATGTCGGGTGGCGACCTAGGATTTTGAACTTGACCTGTATGGCGCAGCCCCCGAGTGGTTCAGGTGGCGGCCTAGGATTTTTTTTGAGTTATGCTTGTAAGGCGCAGCCCCCGAGCAGTTCGGGTAGCGGCCTAAGCTATTCTTTCAACCTGTATGGCGCAGCCCCCGAGTGGTTCGAGTGGCGGCCTAGGATTTTAGCTTGCCCTGTGTGAAAGGTAAAAGAGACGGATTTTCTTCAGATCACTTTATTGATTCTTGCGAACAGGCCGCCTCATTAAAACCCTTCCAGTCCCCTTAGGTACCCTGGTAAGGGAAAGAGTGCGTCTGAAACCTGCCGCACTGATTTTTCTTGTACAATGATTGGGTCGAATTAGGCGTAGAACCGGCGAAGTTGTGCCACGTTCCACGGGTTGCTGCAGTCTGCTCCCGTCTTCAAGTCATTCAGGCGGTAAGCTCCGTTGCCGATTGCTTCTGTCACGATGTATGGGCCCTCCCATGGGGAAGCGAGTTTGTGCACCTTCTTCTGCTTGAGTCGAAGGACCAGGTCGCCTGCGGCGAATGCTCTCGGTCGCAGCCTCCGAGTGTGATAGTTGCGCAGGTCTTGTTGATACACGGCTGATCGCGCCAGGGCGATGTCGCGTGCTTCATCCAGGGTATCCATGTTGTCTTCGAGTGCCTCTTCTGCACCTGACTTGTCGTAGGCGACTACTCTCGGTGCGTCGAATTTGATGTCGCAGGGGAGAACCGCCTCTGCGCCATACACCATGAAGAATCGAGTGTATTGGGTGGATCTGTTTGGCGTTGTTCGTAGACTCCAAAGGACTGACGGTAGTTCTTCCACCCATGCGCCCGCTGCGCGTTTTAGTGGCACGCGCAGTCGCTTCTTAATGCCGCTGCAGACGAGGCCATTGGCTTTCTCCACTTGCCCATTGGATTGCGGGTGCGAGACGGATGCATAGCTGAGTTTGATACCTTGCTCTGAGCAGAAGTCTTTGAATTCTTCGGCTGTGAAGTTCGAGCCGTTGTCGGTGATGATCCCGTTCGGTACTCCGAATCTGAAGATGATTGATCTGATGAAGTTGACAGCTGTGGATGCAGTCGAACTTGTGATGGGCACGGCTTCGATCCACTTTGTGAACTTATCGACTGCAACCAGGAGGTGAGTGTGTCCTCCGGGTGAGGATTTCTTCAGCGGGCCCACCATGTCCAGACCCCATTGGGCGAAGGGCCAGGCTAGTGGTATTGTCTTAAGTTCTGACGCTGGCGCGTGTGGCTTGTTGGCAAACTCCTGGCACCCTATGCATTTCCTTACTAGTTCCTCGGCGTCCTGCATGGCTGTCAACCAGTAGAACCCGGCTCGTAGTGCTTTGGCCACCAGTGCTCGACTGCTGGCATGATGCCCGCAGATACCCGCGTGGATGTCGAGTAAGATGGCTTGGCCGTCGACTGGATCTACGCACCTTTGTAGGATTTCCGAGATGCTTCTTTTGTAGAGTTATCCGTTGATGACGGTGAAACTTTTGGAGCGCCTGATGATGCGCTTTGTTTCGACTGCGTCCGCTGGCAGCTTCTGGTGCAGTATGTACGCCAGGTATGGTCCTGTCCATGTAGCTTCGACTAGCATGACCTCCATGGGGACCTTGTCTTGGCTTGGCGGGTTAGCATCGCCTTTTGTTGTTGTTGCAGTGCTTGCTGTGTTTTGAGTCTTGATAGATCTCTGCGTGATGCGCTCGAGGAAGACGCCGGGTGGAACTGGAACCCTGTCTGATCCCATGTTAGCGAGGACGTCGGCTTCTTCGTTGTTGTCGCGGCCGATGTGCCGCAATTCGCAGCCGTCGAAGTTGCCTTCCATCTGGTTGTAAAGGTCTCTGTAGGTGATCATGTTGTCGGCGACGGCGTCGCAGGACTTCATGGTTTGCTGTACCACCAGGTAGGAGTCGCCGTATATCATGAGGTGCGTGGCGCCGCAGTTCTTGGCCATCCGCATGCCCTGGATCAGGGCCTCGTACTCGGCTTCGTTGTTAGACGGTGTCGGAAAGTCCATCTGCAGGACGTACTTGAGCTTGTCGCCTTTGGGGAGATGAGCAAAAACTCCTGCCCCAGCCGCTTTGAATTTCTTGGAGCCATCAAAGTACATCGTCCATGCGTTGGACAAGTCGGGGACATTTGGTAGCTGAGCTTCTATCCACTCGGTGGTGAATTCTGGGAGAACTTGGGCCTTGATGGACTTCGGGTAAGCATACTTCAGCCCCCAGGGTCCTAGCTCGACAACCCACTTGGCGACTCGCCCTTTCGCGCGTTGGTTTGTGAGAATGTCTGCCAGTCCGGAGGAGCTTACCACCGTAATCGGGTGCTCGGAGAAGTAGTGGACGACCTTCCTGGAGGTCATGAAAATTCCATACGCCAGCTTTTGGTAGTGCGGGTAGTTCTGCTTCGATAGTGTGAGGACTTCGCTGAGGTAATAGACGGGCCTTTGCACCGGGTGACTGTGCCCTTCTTCTTCCCGCTCGACTACGAGAACCGTGCTCACCACCCTGTCTGTTGCTGAGACGTATAGGTATAGCGGCTCGTTTTCCAGTGGTGCCACCAAGACTGGGGTGGTTGTCAAGGTTGTCTTGAGATGGTTGAATGCGTCCTGCGCCTCTTGTGTCCACTCTAACTTGTCCGTCTTCTTCATCAGTTGGTAGAAAGGTAAGGCTTTCTCGCCCAACTTACTAATGAACCGGCTGAGAGCTGCGACCCGGCCGGCTAATCGTTGCACCTCACGGAGCTTGGTTGGTGCTGGCATTGTGAGTATGTTCTGCAACTTCTCGGGGTTTGCTTCTATTCCTCTTGCGGATACGAGGTACCCTAGTAACTCTCCGGCTGGCGCGCCGAATACGTACTTCTCTGGGTTGAGCTTGATCTGGTACACATCGAGTGCGGCGAACACCTTGCAGAGGTCGTCGACCAGGGTATCTTTCTGTCGAGCTGTGACGACGATGTCGTCGACGTAGACTTGGACGATCTTCCCGATGAGCCCTTTGAGGCATACTTGCATTGTTCGCTGGTACGTGGCACCCGCGTTCTTCAACCCGAACGGCATCGTCTGGTAGCAGAAGACACCGTCGGGTGTGATGAAGGCCGTCTTCTCTTCGTCCTCGACTTTCAGTCTGATCTGCTGGTAACCTGAGTAGGCGTCCAGGAAGGACAGGCGCTCGCAGCCTGCTGTCGAGTCGATGATCTGGTCTATCCGCGGGAGCGGGAAGTGATCCTTGGGGCAGCACTTGTTGACTGCAGTGAAGTCCACGCACATGCGTAGTTTCTTCGTCTTCTTTTTCTCCACCAGGACTGGGTTAGCGACCCAGTCCGAGTCCTTGATATCTCGGGTGAACTTGGCGTGTAGCAGTCTGTCGACTTCTACGGTGATCGTGTCTCGCTTGGGTCCTGAGAAGCGTCGCATGGATTGCTTGACTGGTCTTGCGTCCTTGTGGACTTTTAAAGAGTACTCGGCGAGATCCCTGGGTATTCCTGGCATGTCAGAAGGTTGCCATGCAAAGATTTTCCAGTTCTCACGTAGGAAGTCGACGAGCGCGCTTTCCTATGCGGGGGTCAGGCTTGAAGAAACCTTGACCGTCTTTCTGCTATCAGTCGGATGGACTTGGTGGGTGACAGTGTCGTCGCTGGTGTTGAATGCCGCGTCCTTGGCTGGTTTCTAGCGGGGTGGAAAGAGGGTCTTGTCGTTGTCGGCTGATATGGCCTTGAAGTGCTCTTCGACCCCGAAGAACTCAGAAATCTTGGCGAACTCGCGGTCGCAGCTGTTAGAGAGCCCGAAGTCGCCGCGTACAGTGATTACTCCTTTCGGTCCGGGCAGCTTGACCATCAGGTAGGCGTAGTGGGGCACTGCCATGAACCTGGCAAAGGTTGGGCGCCCGAGGATGGCGTGGTATTGTGACTTCCAGTCGACGACCTCAAAGTGTATCGACTCCCTTCTAAAGTGCTCGGGTGTACCGAGGATGACGTCGAGTGTGATTGTTCCCATGGGCGTTATTGCTTGCCCTAGTACTATGCCGTGGAAAGTGGTTTCCGACTCCGGCAATTTCTCTGTCAACCTGTTCATTCTCCGCAGGGTATCGGCGAATATGATGTTGATGTCGCTGCCTCCGTCCATGAACACCTTCTTTAGGCTGTAGTCGCCGATCAGGGCCTCGATCACTAGGGCGGCGTGTCCGGGTCGGAATACATCGGATGGGTGATCCGCCCTAGAGAACGTGATCGGTGTCTCGGACCCGCGCAGGTAGTCTGGTACTGCGCGCGGGCTGTTGATGGCCTGAAGTACTTGGCGAGTTATGATCTTCTGGCGCCTGTTTGATGGCGGTCCCTTCTGGATCATGTTCAGCTGCCCCCGAGCGGGTGGATACGTGTTGGTTGTTGCCGATTGGCCTTGGAGTTGCTGCTGCTGCTACGGCTGGGGGAATGCCCCTGCCGCCTGCACTTGGTTGTTATTTGCGGGTGCCGCTTGGATGGTTAGCTGCGGGGCTGCCGGTAGCGCGTGTACTGGAGCGATGATCTGCTGCATCGCCTGGTATATCTTGCGGGCTTTGCGACAGTCGTTTAGTAGGTGGCTGGAGCCCCACTTGCCTGTATCCGGGTTGCGGAACGAATGATGCTTGCAAGGCTGCATCAGCTCTTCTGCCGGAGTTAGCGGGCCCTTCCACTCGCGTTTTGGGCCCCTGTCGTTGTGGCTAATGCTGCCGCTGCTGCGATTGTATTCACTTGAACTGGGCTGTCGACCTTGATCGTATTATCGACTGTTGTCACGCTTGTCATCACGGGGGGTCTCGTAACCCGCCGCTACTAGTTCGATTGAGTCATGGGTGTAACGTGGCTTCTTCTTTTGGCGAGCCTCTCGCCAGTTGCTTGTTTCAACTTCCTTTTTGGGGGAAGTATCGCGGACGTAGTCCTCTCCTTCCGCCCACTGGTTGGCTGTCTTCATGAGCTCTATTGTGGTTTTTGGCTGGAGTCTACCAAATTCCACGCGGAGGTCGCGGCGGGCGACGCCGTGCATGAAGGCGTCCATCACCCGGTCTTCTGAGACGGGTTCCATGGTGTTGCGGAGGAGTGTCCACCGCTGGATGTAAGAGTGGAGTGGCTCGTCCTTTCCTTGCTTGCATGCCTGCAACTCGATGTAGGTCGTTGGCCTTGCGAATGTTCCCGAGAAACTTTTGATGAATGTGTCCTGGAATTCTTCCCAGGTTCGGAAAGAGTCTTGGGTTGGCTTGTGAGCCACCCGCGCGCCGAATCCGTCAGCATAAGCTGAACGTACTGCATTGCCGTAGTCGACGTCCCGCCTTGGCAGGTGCAGGCGATGAGGTAGTCCTCGAGCCATAGTCGTGGATCTTGTTTCCCGTCATACTTTGGGGTACCTGCTGTCAGCTTGAAGCCCTTTGGCATGCGGGTGTCGCGGATATTGAAGCTGAAGCATGCCGCGCCGCACGGCTCGAAGTCACGGTCGGCGTGGTCGTCTGGGTTTGCTGTTCCAGCCGAACGTTCCTTGCGGTTGCGATCCACCGTCTTCTGCGTGAGGACGTCGCAAAGGTCCTTGACTGGTTGTCGCTGTGCCGCTGGGATGCCCGAGGTTGCTGGTTCGTGCGCCCGGTTGCTTGGCCCCATGGCCGCCAGCGCTTCTTCGATTGCCCTTATGGAGGCGATTTGCTGCTTGTGGAGAAGGGAGCGTGCGTCCCCCTCCGGTGGCTGCGTGAGCCGGAGGTATGTCTCGACTGAGATCAGGGCGGCGTTCGCCGTCTTTGGGACGGGTATCCCGTGCTCATCTTCGGTGACGAAGGACGAGTCGAGGTTGCGGGTGAGCCTGGTTCGATCGGCTTCTGCCATGAGGGGAACACGAGGTCTGTTTCGTCTTGCTCCTTGGTTAACTTCCGTAGAGGAGGTCAACGAGATGGCGGCTCGCCTGGCGCTTGACGCATCCGCGTCCCTCTTTCGCCGAAGTAACTCGGCCTTTTCTGCGCGAAGTCGCTCGCCTTCCTTGCGTATCAAGTACTGGACCGCCAGGTGGTCGTCTCGAGGTGCGTTGGGTGGGGGGAACGTGCCCTCGTCCACATGCTTCATGGCTTGGATTGCCATGTCTCGTGTGATGACAAGTTTAGTCTGGTCCGGCATGTCCACCTCCAGCGGATATGCGGGTTCTTCGTCGTCGCCATGTGGTGCTGTGGCGGCCATGAAGACTTGCATGGGATAGACTTGAGTCGGGGAGTTGGTGCTGCCGCTGCTGCTTCCGTCGTCCGAGTCTTGCTCAGGATCGAAAATTGCTGCAACGTGGCGCGCGGCGTAGTCGTTGTCGCATCTTTTCGCGATTGTCCACGTGTTCGCGCTCGCCGGAGCGAGTGCGATTGGCTTGGGGTAGACTTGGGATTTCCACGAAGATGAAGGCGCGCGTGACGTGGCTGTCGGGCGCGAGCTCCTGGTTGCCCGTGCAGGTGCAACAGTTGAGGTAGATCTTGACTAAGTCGACCGCGCGACCGAGGTTGGTGTTGTAGACTCGATCCGCGTGGCCGTTGCTGAAATTGTCGATGTAGTCGACGTAGATGCGATCTTTGCGGGTGCGGCGGGCGCGGCCTCCGCGGGTGCGACAGATGTGATATTCGCGGGTGCGGCGGGCGCGGCCTCCGCGGGTGCGACAGATGTGATCTTCACGGGTGGTGACGATGGCGCGAGGGTTGCCGATTTGGGTGACGTCGCCGCGCGTGGCGCGGTAGCCGTAGACCTGAGTATTCCACGACTGTCGACGCAGCAGTATATGGAGCCGAAGGTGATGTGTATACCTTTGTCCAGATCGGCGTACACCGAGCGGTGGGCCGGCGGGTGGAGGACGTACTCGAAGGAGCCGAAGCGGATCGACTCCCTGGCGGCGCAAACGCCGATCTTCGTTGCGGATGGAGCCGGAGCGACCGTGATTCCAACACTTGTTTGACTTCCCACAGACGGCGCGAATTGACGAGGTGTTAACTCGACAAGTCCCAGGGTTGTGCACCCCGGGTTGATTGATGGGGAAAGAGATAGGTGTTGGTGATCACTATGGCTGACAAGCAAGGATTTACCCAGGTTCAGGCTCCCGGAGGATAACACCCTACTTCCTGCTTGTCTGATGGATGAGCGAGTAGCGATTACAATGGCGAGATTGCGATCTCGATAGGGTTTGTGGCGGTGACTATGAGCGTGTCTCCTCGTTGTCTTCGGGACGAGCCACCCTACTGGCTTTATAGGTAGCCAGGTCTCGGGTGGTCGATGCCGATGGCGATTACAGATATGGCAGGTTATGCGACCTAACCGACTTGGACTAGGTTACATGGTACCCCGCGTGGGCCTTCTGTGGGCCTCCAAATCCTTGGCGCGGCCCAGGTAGACTTATCGTGGGCTACCCGAAAGGTAGCCCCACGTCACCAGCAAAGTCCACTCTTCTTCGAGAGGGATCAAAGACAAAGTCCATCTCCACCTCATCACCAAAGCCCATACCTCCCCGATAAGGACCCCAACCCGAGTCCATCTCCAGCTCATCAGCAAAGCCAACCGCCCCCCGAGAGGGTCCCCAGCGCGAGGCCATCGCAGTCTGTGCCAGTCCGCCAGAATGTTAAGTCGCTCTCGAGTAGGCGCCAGTCTGGTTCTCCTGTTAGGAAGAAACCTAGAAAGCAGAAAACACCGCCGCCTACTCCAAAGTTACCTTGGGAGAGAACTGTCGAGGATAACGATATCGCCTTCAAAGAACATACGGATGCCTGGCTTGCTGGCGTGAAACAGAAAGCGTTAGCGAAACAATTGCCTCCTCAAAAATTTACTGTCGTAATTCCTCAGGAGAAAATTGACCGTTGCATCGATGCCTTATACAACCCCCCACCATCGCCGCCAACAGACTATGATCGCAACATTGGTAAGTCCTATGACGAAGAGATGGATGATCAATCGAAAAAAGGGAAACAAGTTGCCCAACTCGGAGAACAAGACGCACTGTCGCCCCCCCCCCCCCCCCTCCCGCTCAAGGTGCTTGATGACAGAGTTCTCAAAAACATCTATGTGCGGGAGCTGGTATATTCGGGAGATGATATCCCCTTCGCGGATGTTGTTCGTACTTATGTTCACGAGGAGAATTTTTTCGACGGCGACTTACCCACAAGAATGCGTCAATTTCAAGTCTGATACAAGAATACCGTAAAGGAGGCGAATAAAGACGCTCTCATGATGGCAGTTAAGGAAGAGCATTATTTTCAAGAATACTCCGTTGTCATTTACTTCGCCGAAATCTTTCAGTCATACAATCTCCGGGCTCTCGACAAACCTATCATGAGTTCCTATTGTCTGTAAGTGATCTATTCCTGTAATTTAATGCTTTAATTAGCTCTACTCGTTCATTGTCTGTGATAATCCTCTCTATAATATTTTGCGTACTTTATTACGCAGAATGAAGATGCTCGAATGCAAGAAGCAGAAAATCAACCACATTGGGTTCATTGACCCCTCTATAATGCATGAAGATAACATAATTGATCCAAGACTTAACAAGGATACACCGGGAAATTTGCTAATGTTTTTCAAACGACAAGCTTACAAAAATATATATTATGGCCTTACAACTTCAAGTGAGTGTTACTGCTTATTACACATTTTATTTTTCTCACCCGGTGTAAGTTTAATGGATGAGTTATGCATGACTATTTATAAACGTGCGCAACTACCACTACATTCTTATCGTTATTGACTTACGGAAAGGAGAAATTGTTGTCCTTGACTCGTTAAGAAGATGCCCTAGACAATACAAGACCAGTTTTGATTTGGTGACAAGGTACTTTCTTTTTTTATCGCCTCTTTCGTTCATTTTCTAATATTAAAGAATTTATGACTCATTCATTCATTTTCTTGTCATGCAGCGTTTGGAAAATGTTCCTCGCGGAACATCCGAACACTGGATGGCCAGAGAAGCTGCTATGGCGTACTAACCAAGTAAGTATTTCTATAACTAGACTCATGCACCATTATCATACTTTATTATTATTTGATTAAATTCTATTCTTCTATAGACTTGCCTTAAACAGCTAATAGGGACTGATGATCTATGTGGATTCTACGTTTGCGAGTACATGCACACTGTGGTCAACGAGAGTTTGAAGAGCAAAAAAAATATTGAAGTACGTAAAGCTCTAGTCACATTATGTTTGTACCATCAATCGTGATGAGTTTTATTCATTTCATATCTCATGTATTCATTGTGATATCATTTTTTTACAGTTGGCAAGAAAGCGCAACAAGTTACCAATAAAGACGCGCTTCAGGGCACTTGCAGAGGAGTTGACGGGATTTTACCTCGCCCATGTCATACCGGAGACCGGAGAGTACCACTATTTTCCCCTGGTGGTGCGGACATGTAATAGTGATCTCCATGTAACAAATTACTTCTAAGTATCTGGAACCGGGAAACGTGATCTTCATGTACCACGCGTACTTAATTGTGTATGTGTTATCAACACATGATTTTCATGTAATTGTATATATGCATGATGCAACTTCATATAGCTTCGTATAATAATTTATACGTGTTTTTCGCGCATCGAAGCCGTAGCATCCGAAACCCCTACCCGACGCATCGACGTGGTACCATCACGCATCAAGGTGGTACCATCCGAAACCCCTACCCAGAAAACCGGTCGCAATAAAAAGAAGCAAAACCCCAAAATGAAAAAAAGCAAAACCCTGAAATGTAAAAAAACAAAATCCTAGTCCCGTTTCGTGACACGAACCGGGACTAAAGGGTTCACCCCCGCGCGCCCCTGCCCCCTCCATGTGCGGAGCTCTAATTGGTGGGGGGTTGCGGTCCCGGTTCGTATTGAACCGAGACCAAAGGGTGGGGGGCTCTAGTCCCGGCCAAACAGTCCCGGTTGCTACACCGGGACTATAGCCCCTCTGGAACCGGGACTAGTGCCCCTTTTTCCACTAGTGTTATATATTATACAATCTAACAATGTATACCTATAAATTTGTGTTGTGAGAAATTAATGCCGTTTATTGTAAGAAATAGCATAAATTTGTTCTATGTATACACGGAATGTTCCTTTTGAATTATACATTTTGTCGGATGTGGAACTGAAAATATGACTAACATTTATCAAATAGTATCAACCAACTTACTCCAAATTAAATTTATATACTATGATAAAGAATGTTCTAGTAACTCATACTTATCTTTTCCAAATGACTACTTAAGTTTGACCTTGAATGGTCTAAGGGTGCCTCCAACAAATGTGATTCACAAACATGGTAATGGCTTGACAAGATTTGTGTGGAGTTATGTAAGTACATAAGTTTGATCTTGCCTGAAACTCGGTCACATGAGGTTCGTAGTATTAGTTGTCGGATATTTCATCGGATAATCGTCGGAGTGAAATATGGTATATCTTCAAATACGGACGGATATTAGTAAAACCACATCCTTTTTCATATATGTGGCTTACTATCCGTATCCATGATCGTATCTGCCAACTATCCGACTGAATCCGTATTTGCCTTCCGCGAGTCTCCGGTCGGTCGGTCGGTCAGAAATAATCCGTACCGTTTTCATCCCTATGTATATGTGTGTTGTGGCCGAGTCGATTTTTTATCTTTGTTTCATTTGGATAATGATACATAAATATATTAATAGTAGTTTCCCGGATATGAACAGGTAAGCAGATTTATCAAAACTTTTAGTGTTTAAATTTAAATATTGGTAAATGTGTTTTGCAAATTTGATTTTCTAAGAAATAGTACATATACGATGTTTTGTACATGGCACTACACCAATTAATTATAGTACATTGTCCATGTCATCTCCACTAACACTAATTAATTATAGTACATTTTCCATGCAACCTATCCATGTCACTTTTTCGGCCAAATGACTATCCATGTCACTAATGTATTATCATCAAACACTTAATAATTTAACACGAATTAATTTTAGTGTTTCAACTATTGTGACCAACGAAATCTTGACAACTAAATATTTCATACGTGTTATACCCGTTTAATTAACATATTTTTAAACAGATTCAGGTTGTAACCAGATATGCAACCATCGAGCGGGGCACCTCTTAGACTCACGGTCATTCACACACCATCATAGTGGGCCCCGTCAACGATGGGTGCTCCTGAGGTTTACCTCGGAATCGTCGAGCATACGGCATATAATATTGGTTGTCCGCACACAACATTATGCCTCATTTGGATGTTTGTATTCAGCCTGGATATTGGATATTTGAGTGGTTTTAGGCCTGAATATCAGAAATTGTGTCGTTGGCTGTGTTTGATATTGGGCCTGAGTATTCTACGTCGATATCGAGCCATCGCTCGGGACGGCAAAACAAAGAGCAGCGAATGTTGAAGGGTTCACCTCGACATCAACAGATATTCACAATGTGAACCGGTACGTGAGCTTCTTTTCTCGCTCGGTAGGTCACGACCTAGGCGACCGGCGGCGCAGCGCGCGGATCCGTCCATCCTCCCGCCCGTACTGCAGCTTCCAGGCGCTGTCTCTCCCTCCCGTCTCATTCCCTTTTCTTCACTGCTTATAGGATTAGGATCCTGATTCCTGATTCAGGTACGGAGCACCGACGGCAGGCACGGGTGAATCCCGAGCTGCAGCTTCAGCGTTCGGCGCATGTAAATCCCGAGCTGCATCTTGCTGGTTCAGGTACGGAGCACCTCATCCCCTTCTTGTATGATTAGTGCTCTTTCCTAGTTCCGGCCGGCCGGCCGCTCCTTCTCTACCGTACTGTTTTGGTTGACATGTTTATAAAATTCATTGTTGATGATTCTAATAAAATTTCTGAAATCACAAAATTTTCTTGTTTTGTAGTTGCAAAATGTCGAAAGATCTAGACTTGGTAAATTATGTATCTGACGAAAATAAAAGAAGGAAAAAGAGAAGGATTGTGTTGATGAAGCAATTATGTGCACGCGTGAAGATATGAAGATGTAGATTTGAGAAAGAAATGGCTGCTGATATTGGCTTGATAGCTTGTCATTTGTGATTGTTATCTTAAGAATTTGTAATATTGTGTATGAGAGTATGTAGTTTGTTTGCGTATAATCATCAAAATCTCCAAAAACTGCAATTTATCACTTTTATACCATCCAAATAATATTTGACATTCAATTTTAATATTTGGTATGGGTTTGAATATTTAACATCCAAATAGAAAATATTGACATTCAATCTTAAAATTAATATCCTGAATATTGGACATTCAACACAATATAACATCTAGGCTCCAAATACAAACATCCAAACGAAGCATTAGAGTTTTTACCGAATGTTGCGCACCAGTGGCTGAACGTATACAAATCTATGTTTGTCGT
Organism: Poa annua; assembly: GCA_026929855.1. Lineage (NCBI taxonomy): Eukaryota > Viridiplantae > Streptophyta > Magnoliopsida > Poales > Poaceae > Poa > Poa annua. The sequence continues at coordinate 114,145,375 of CM049428.1, read as the reverse complement.
GTGCCTCCCTTCCGAGCATGACCCCTCTGAAGACCAAAAGATACCGTTGTAAAATACCTCGACGGCATGCACCGCCCCCTTCCTTACTGGCTGTTGTGATTCAGCCTTCACTCTGATTCCACATTCATATGCAGCCACCACTAAACGACAATGACCATCCTTCCCTAAACATGCCACCTCTTTCGTTCTTGTCGTTTATCCCACTACAACAAATCATTGGAGCACGACACGGTCGCCCTGTGCTTGGCAGCCTGCAAAGAGTAGTCAAGTGTCCAAGACATCCTTCCTACCCCTTTATATACGACTAGGGCTAGGGTTAATGAGTTTTGGGCAGTCCCTGGTAGCCTGCGCCATGCTAATCCTAACAAGATATGTAGATTCTATGCATTTCGGTTATATCAAGCATCCCGTAGTTTTCGGCGTCGAATATCCGTGTGTTGCTTTTGTGCCAAGAAACTGCGCCCCCCCCCCAACCTACGGCCTGGGATCCAGTCGCATTTCTTTGTTCTTTGTCGCGGTTTGTACTTGATGTCTACACACACTTCTATTCTTATAGACAGTGTCAGACTTCTAAGAACAGATGTTTGTAGAACAGCAGCAAGTTTCACTCTAGTGGATCACCAAGGTATACCGAACTCAGGGAGGTAGAGGTCAAAAATATTCCTCTCAAGTAACCCTGCAATTAAGATTCGAGAAATCTCTTGTGTCCCCAACACACCCAATACACTTGTCATATGTATATGTGCACTAGTTATGATATGAATGATTATAAATAGTAATTGTAATCTATAGTAAAAATGGCAGCAAGCAAACATGTAGCAGAACTTGTTGGAAACAATGTTTTAATGCTTAAAAACAAGGCCTAGGGATCCTACTATCACCAGTGGACATTCTCAACAATGACATCAAAATTAAATAAATAAACACTACTCTCAAACACTCTCATGTTGGATAACAAACACCATTCATTGTGTAGGGCTACAAGAGCACCCTCAAAGTCAGAGTAAACTAACACCAACAATGTCATAAAGGGAATCACACACGATGCACACACTGTCACCATTATACACGTGAGTAACACCGGAGTTCATATTAAAGTAATCTCTAGAATGCATAATAGACAAAGAGTAGCATCACATATTCAACTAAATTACAAAGCTCATGATCACATAAAGATCACATGGGAGAGAGAGATAAACCACATGGCTACCGTAGATCCCGCAGCCCCGGGGGAGAACTACTCACTCCTCATCATATGAGTCAGCAACGGCGACGGGGATGGTGGTGGAGTCGATGGAGATGGCTCCGGGGACAATTCCCCGTCCCGACAGGGTGCCAGAACAGAGACTTATGTCCCCTGAATCTTGTCTTCGATGGCGGCGGCGCTTTGGACCCGTGGAGAAAAATATGAACATCCTCCGTGCGTTTTTAGCTCAGGAGGTATTTATGGGCGAAATGGCGATGTCGGTGTGCGCCCGAGGGGCCCACACCACCTCCTGGCGCGGCCAGGAAGGGAGCCGCAACACGGGGTGGTGAGGCCGCCTCGTGGCGCCTCTCCGTCTCGTTTTCAGTGTTCTGGAACGTTCTTTTTCCAAAAATAATTTCAGAATCTTTTATTTCCAATTCTGAGAATATTTACTTAAGTAATTTTCTGAAACTAAAAACAGCAGAAAACAGGGAACTGGCACTTTGGCATCTTGTTAATAGGTTAGTCCCAGAAAATGCATAAAACTATATAAAATGTATATAAAACGTGTAATAACATGATATAACATAGCATGGAACATAAGAAATTATGAATACGTTAGAGACGTATCTCCCCAATCTTAGTTCTACTCGTCCCGAGTAGACAAGAACAATAAAAGAAGAATAATTTCTGAAGTGACATGCTTAAACACAATCTTGATCATGTAATAATGTAAGGCATGTAAACTGAGATCAAATGAATAAGTGTTGTAGTTTATATTGATATCAAATGAGTAATAAATAAACAAGTAGGTGAAGCAAGCAAAGCTTTTAATAATATAGTACTAGATAGCAATCAACTGTGCAAAGTGGATATTAAAGATGATTTAAATTTCAAGCACAACAATATAATCATCTAATGCTTCCAACAAACATGACAACTTAATGAAAGGATCAAGTCAAGCAATATCAATATGCACGTAGAAGATCAATACATTATTTGTTCAAAAGAAACAAGCAAGCGTTCAACGTTGGTTCCTGGCACTAGGATGTTATGGCTAAGAGAATGTTAACGGAGGTTTGGAAGGCCAATGGAAGAAAGTCTCACAAAGCTGTAGATGATCATTGGACAAGAGAAAGTCTTATAATCGAAGTGCAATGAGTAGTGATTGCCACACAACGGATGCACATGAAGCTATAAGTATATGAAAGCTCTCCAATGGAACTAGTGGGGGGTGCATCCAACTTGCTTGATCATGAAGACCTAGAGCACTTTTGAGGAGGCTCGTCATTGGAATATACAAGCCAAGTTCTGTAGTGTAAAGTTCCCCCACATAGTTATGCAACTAAGACATGAAAACTCTCTCATATGGAGTAAAAGTGCTAAACATGAGCACAAATGATAATCATAAATGATATGGTGCTATAACATGAGCACAAGTGACGACTGAAAGAACATTTCTTAATCCCTAGTGTTTTGTGTGTTAGTTAACAATACCAATGATATACTAATCCTATTGCTAAGTATTTCAGTTTGGGTGAAACTCATATCACAAATCCGAAAGCCAAATTGTAGAGAAAAAGAGTTTCTGGAATTCTTCCCAGACTCGGATATTCCGGTTCCCCAACTCGGATATTCCGAGTCAACCCCAGAAAATTGGCTAAGTCAAGTTCAGAAGTGGTACTGACTCCAATTGGAAATTCAGCTCGGAAATTTCAAGGACTCGGATATTCCGGTCCCCCAACTCGGATATTCCGAGTCAACCCCAGAAAATTGGCTAAGTCAAGTTCAGAAGTGGTACTGACTCCAATCGGAAATTCAGCTCGGAAATTTCAAGGACTCGGATATTCCGAGTCAACCCCAGAAAATTGGCGAAGTCAAGTTCAGAAAGTGGTTCTGATCTCAACCGGAAATTCAGCTCGGAAATTTCAAGGACTCGGATATTCCGAGTCACCCTCAGAAAATCAGCTAAGTCAAGTTCAGAATTGGTTCTGATCTCAACCGGAAATTCAGCTCGGATATTTTCAAAGACCCGGATATTCCGGGTGACCGGAATTTCCGGTGTTACTTAAACCAGAATTTCCGGGTGCCCGAGACAGCCAACGGCCAGATTTTGAGGGGGAGTATAAATACCCCCTCACTCACTCAAGAACAGTGAGCTCTCAGATTTTCTCTCTCCTACTATTCTTGAAAGCTCAAATCATCAAGATCTCCCAATCCCCCCACCCAAATTCATTGATCTTTGGAGGATTGGAGGAGAAGGCCCGGATCTACATCTTCACCGAAGGGATTTGCATTTCTTCCCCATTCACTTGGGGATTTCGTGGCTAGGGTTTCCGGTGGGAAAACCTAGTTCACCATTGTTGTACTCTTGGTGTTACCTTGACCTTTTGTGGTCTTCTTGGGAGCCCCCAATTCAGTTGTGGGTGTGTGCCTCAAGCGTTTGTAAGGGATTCGATCTCCGCCCTAAAAGGGGATCAATAGTGGAAGGTGGACTCGAAACCTTTGTGGTTGAGTTCATCGGAGAAGAAGGTGAGCCTTTGTGGCGTTGCGGCTAACCTGTTGTGGTAACGCACACCTCTCCAAACGAGACGTACACCCTTGGGTGGAACTCGGGATTACATCTTCGTCTCCGCGTGCTTCACTCGGTTCCCTTTATCTTTGCTCCCTTACTTGCTTATCTTGTTAGTTTTATCTTGTCTTTGCTTAGATTATCATTTAGGTAAATTCACCGTAGTTGCATATCTAGAGAATTTACCTTTGTGTTGAGCCTAAATTTGAAAAGACCTAAAATTTGTAATAGCACCTATTCACCCCCCCCCCCCCCTCTAGGTGTCGGATTCCCGTTCAATTGGTATCAGAGCCAGGTTCACTTTTAAGGGCTTAACCGCCTAAGTGCAACGATGACGGAATCCGATGCCGAGAGGGCCTCCCGTGAAAAATTAGAGGCGGAGAAGGAGGCGTTAGCCAAAGGGGCAACCATGGACGATCTTATTGATATGAGATCGTCCTTGGAGGCCCAACTCCTCAAGATGAATGAGATGCTCATGGCACTCTTGAAGTCTAAGGAGCCCGAGGCTACTTCTCCCTCTCCTCCTCCTAAGGAACATGCGGGGAACTCTAAGGAGTCATCTTCGGATGGGTCCAAAGATGTTACCTCAAGTGTTCCCGGGAAGGCGGAAAAGGATGAATCACCTAGCTCCTCTAACACCCCCAAAGGAGAGGAATTTCATAATGTCAACCATAATTACTCTCCTAACCCTCCTATCCCTCACCCTCATGTAAACTTTAGAAGTGATCCTCCTAAGCTTAAACCTACTCATTTCTCTCAATGGGTATTTCTAATGAAGTCTCATCTATGTAGTGCCTCCATTGAGCTTTGGCGCATCATTGAAGAAGGATACAAGCCCCACGATCCAACCAACTTGACAAGAAAAGAGGTGGTTGATAGCCAACTCAACGCCACCGCTCTTCATCAACTCCAAATGGCCGTTGGAGAGAAGGACATGGCGCTCATTCAACAATTCTCCACCGCCAAGGAAGTTTGGAATGCTCTTTCCGACATCTTCGTCGGGAATGAGAGCATGAAGAAGAACCGGTATGATGCCTTATGCAATGAGGTGGAAGGGTTCTACAAGTTGGATGGAGAAAGCCACGAGGACATGTACCGGAGGTTGGTTTTGGTTGCCAACTCCTTCAAGAACCTCGGGGCGGAGTACATTAATGATGCTTGGATCAAAAGGAAGTTTGTGACCGCTCTCTTGCCCTTTGAGGAAACGGATTTGAAGACACTCCAAGGGATACATGACTTTGCAAAGATGACATCCAATGAAGTTATGCAAGAGATGACCGCATACAAGGTGGCCTCCAAGATTGCACAAGATGCAAGAGCTAGAGCCATAGGGATGCACAAGCATGCCTCAATTGCTTTGAAGGCCACCGTTGAAGAAGAGGATGAAGAGGAGTGTGATGATCAAGTCGAGCTATCTAGTGAAGCTCTCTCAAGCACTCTCACTCAACACATGGGTCTTGCGGCAAGAACCTTTTGGAAGAACCCCGGAAGGGCCAAAGCAAGGATTGACAAGAAGTTTCCCCCCAACGGAGGAAAGCCATTCAACAAAGTGAGGCTTTGCTATAACTGCGATGACAAGAGCCACTTTGTTGCCGATTGCCCATGGGAGAGAAGAGAGGATCATGGTGGGAGGCTCGTGGCCAAGACGAAGGGCAAGGGGCCCATGCCCATGAAGAAGTCTTTCTTCAAGAAGAACCAAAAGATTGTCTTGGTGACTCAAGAGCAATATCCCACCGATGATGAAGATAGTGACAAGGAGGATACTCCAACGCAAGTGGCCGCACTAGCCATTTCTTCCACACCTCCGTCACTCTTCTCCTCACCAAACGAGAGCCCCATCGTCAAGAATGCAAGATGTCTTATGGCAAAGACATCCGAGGTAAAATTATCCCCCAACTCCATATCACATGACATTGATGATGCTATGAGCTTAGAAGTCAAGGAAGAAATCATTGCTTTTGATAAATTCATGACTAACTTGCAAGGAGAAGGAAAGAAACACTTTGGCTCAATCATGAGTCGTATAGGTGAGCTTGAGGATGAGCTTGAATTAAAAGGTGAGATTGAGAGAGAGGATGCACACGCTCAGGTGTCTCTCCAACCCTCTCTCGAAGATGAACAAGAAGCTCATGCTCTCCTTAAGGATCAACTTGCTAAGATCACTAAGGATCGTTATCTCTACTTTGCTAAATGTAAAATTGTGCAAAATGAAAAGTCTGAGCTTGTAGTTGCTCATGCTAGACTTTGCGAAGACTTCGAGTCACTTGACAATGCTCACAAGGTGTTGACAAGTGATCACGAACGTCTTATCAAGTCTCATGATCAACTCCAATCTCGGATATCTACTCTTGAGAAACCTAGCACCTCTACTCCTTTGAATGCTAATGCAAATGTTGTGAAGGATATTGCTAGGGTTGTGTTTGTTCCTTCCATGACAACCAAGCCCAAGACCTCTCTTGATGAAGGTAAGGGGACACTCACTACTCCTCTTCATGAGCGAGTGCCCCACAAGGGTAAGGAAGGTCTAGGCTATGTTGCTAAGGAGAAGAAGAAGATCAAGAAGAAGACCAAGTCCGCACAAGCCAAGAAGGATGACATTGCGAGTGGAAATGCCATAAGGGGCACTCCCACTCGTAATGACTTTGCGGGCATATCTAACCCCAACTATGCTTTATATATTGATTATTATGGGGATGTCTATGCTAGATACATTGGTCCTTTTGATGGTTACATTGAATATGCTATTTGGGTTCCAAAAACCCTTGTTGCTAACCAAAAGGCACCCATTGCAAAATGGGTACCTAAACCAAAGAATTGATTGTGTGTAGGGCCTTGCTTCCGGAGGATCGAAATGAATAATTGATAGTGGGTGCACTAGTCATATGACCGGAAGCAAGGATATTGTAACGGAGTTGAAGCCCAATGATGATCAAATGACCGTTACATATGGTGATAATTCTAAGTCTAAGGTAATAGGGCTCGGCAAGGTGGTAGTGGCACCGGACATCACACTTGTGAATGTCTTGCTTGTCGAGTCCCTAGGTTTCAACTTGATCTCCGTCCATTCCTTAACTTGTTTGGGCTATACCGTTGTCTTCTAAAAGGAAATGGTCATTCTCTTGCGGAGCAAGTCTCTCAATGTGTCTTTCGTTGGGTACATTGAGAATGGGCTCTATGTGGTTGACTTCTCCGGAGTCACCACTTCCCATACAATGTGCCTATTCGCAAAGGCGGACTTGGGTTGGCTATGGCATCGCCGACTAGCCCATGTCAACATGAGGACTTTGCAAAGTCTTCACAAGGGTGGCCATATCCTAGGACTAAAAGACCATGTTTCTTTCTCGAAGGATCGAATGTGTAGGGCGTGTGTTGAAGGAAAAATGCATGACATCTACCATCCAAGCAAGACCATCATTTCTTCAAAAAGGGTTTTGGAGCTTCTCCATGTTGACCTCTTTGGTCCCATTCCGGAAGCTAGTCTTATTGCTTGGTGATTGTTGATGACTATTCAAGATACACATGGGTTTTCTTCTTAAAGACGAAGATGGAGACTCAACAAACTATTATCGACTTCTCCAATGAAACTCAACGTCAACACAATGTCCCTATCTTGGTGATAAGAAGTGACAATGGGTCCGATTTCAAGAACTACACCTTAAACGAGTCCCTTAGTGAAGAAGGGATTCGTCATCAATATTCCGCTGCTTATACTCCCCAACAAAATGGTGTAGCCGAAAGGAAGAACCGCACACTTATTGAGATGGCAAGGTCGATGATGGCCGAGTTCAAGTCCCCTCACAACTTTTGGGCCGAGGCCGTCAACACCGCTTGCCATTCATCCAACCGGCTCTTCTTTCGCAAAGGACTCATGAAGACACCTTATGAAGTGCTTACCGGGAACAAGCCCAATATCTCCTACTTCCGAGTATTTGGTTGTAAGTGTTTTTATCTCATCAAAGGTGTTCGTTTGGTCAAGTTTGGTTCTAAGTCTCTTGAAGGGACATTTGTGGGCTACGGATCCGAATCCCACACTTATAGAGTCTATGATAAGGCCTCGCGCATAATCATAGAAACTTGTAGTGTGGTGTTCGAGGAGAATGACGGCTCCCTCGTGGACCAAAAGGGTGTTTCCGGTGTAGGTGATGATGAACCTCAAGATGCTATCCGAAGAATGGGGTTCGGAGTCCACCGCCCCGTTGAACTCTATTATGAGGTTGATCAACAAGGATCAAGTTCTTCACAAGTGGTGACCACCCCAACACAAGAAACACCCATCGACAACACCGTGCCCAATACGCCTAGCCAAGAAGAAGCACAAGATTCTACAGCTGCTCCTGGAATTTCCGGAGGACCGGAAAATCCGGTTCAAACTGGAGTCGGAAATTCCGGTGGTTCGGAACTTCCGTTCCCTGAACCCGGAATATCCGGTCCTGCTGACATTCCCGGTGGCAGTTCGCAAGGCCAAGATCAACCCTCTCCCTCACCAATGGACACCACTCCAATGGTTGATCAAGGCCATCAATTTAGTCAAGGCGGAGACATGAATGATCAAGATGATCAAGCGATTCCTCCCACCACTCGGAGGGAAATCGAGATCCGCCGCTTGAATAGCGTTGGCACCTCACAATAATTAAGAGCTCTATCTCTTGACAAGGTGCTTGGTGATGTGAGAAGCAAGGTCTCTACCCGAAGACAACTCGCAAGCTTTAGTGAACATCAAGCTCACATCTCCATGGTGGAACCCAAGAAGGTCTTTGAAGCTCTTGAAGATAAAGATTGGCTTGATGCTATGCATGAAGAGCTCAACAACTTCGAGCGCAACAAAGTGTGGAAGTTGGTGGAAAGACCCAAAGATTGCCGCAATGTTATCGGCACCAAGTGGATATTCAAGAACAAGCAAGATGAACATGGCATGGTGGTGAGGAACAAGGCAAGATTGGTGGCTCAAGGTTACTCCCAAATTGAAGGCATTGACTTTGGAGAAACCTACGCGCTCGTGGCTCGACTTGAGTCAATCCGTATTCTTCTTGCCTATGCCTCTCATCATAACTTTAAGTTGCAACAAATGGATCTTAAATCCGCTTTTCTAAATGGTCCACTAAATGAACTTGTTTATGTTAAGAAACCACCGGGGTTCGACGACCTCAAGTATCCGAACCATGTCTACAAGTTGGATAAGGCACTCTATGGCCTTAAACAAGCCCCACGAGCGTGGTACGAGCACCTTAGAGAACTACTTGTAGACCGTGGATTCCAAGTTGGGGAAATCGACCCCACACTTTTCACTAAGAAAGTTAATGGAGAACTTTTCATTTGTCAATTATATGTGGATGACATTATATTTGGATCGACTAACAAAGCATTTAACGAAGAATTCTCTAAGCTTATGACTGACAGGTTTGAGATGTCTATGATGGGCGAGATGAAGTTCTTCCTCGGATTTGAGATCAAACAATTGAGGGAAGGAACGTTCATCAACCAAGCAAAGTACATTCAAGACATGCTCAAGAAGTACGAGTTGCTTGATCTCAAGGGTGCCTCTACTCCAATGCAAACCAAATGCCACCTTGAGCTCAACCCGAAGGGTAAGGATGTGGATCAAAAGGTATACCGCTCCATGATTGGATCTCTCCTCTACCTTTGTGCATCTAGACCGGATATAGTGCTAGCCGTAGGAGTGTGTGCAAGATATCAAGCGGCTCCTAAAGAAAGCCATGATGTGGCGGTCAAGAGAATCTTTAGATATTTGGCTTATACCCCAACTTATGGATTGTGGTACCCCAAGGATGCAAATTTCTCATTATGTGGGTACACGGATTCCGATTGGGCGGGAGATCATGATGATAGGAAGTCAACCTCCGGCGCTTGTCAATTTATTGGGAGGTCCTTGGTGAGTTGGTCTTCTAAGAAGCAAAATTGTATATCTCTCTCCACCGCCGAAGCCGAGTATGTTGCCGCCGCAAGCTGTTGCACTCAGTTGCTATGGATGAGGCAAACTTTAAAGGAGTACGGAGTCGATTGCGACAAAGTGCCTCTTCTATGTGACAACGAAAGTGCCATCAAGATTGCTTACAACCCGGTGCAACATTCAAGAACCAAGCATATTGAGATCCGACATCATTTCATAAGAGATCATGTGGCCCGTGGAGACATTGACTTATCATATGTGGGCACAAGGGATCAATTGGCGGATATCTTCACGGAGCCCCTTGAGGAAGGAAGGTTTTGCTTTTTGAGGAATGAGCTTAATATCATTGATTCGAGGTCCTTAGCTTGATCGCTTGCACACTCACCTAGGGCGTAATTGCATCTTATCTAGTTTAGATGTAGGCATGGAAATAGGGGGAGTGCGGTCCTAATACATTGGACCATCCCTCCCCCATTATGCCGATAACAAGTGTTCTTTTATCTCTATATTCATTCTTATGACTAATGAGCTAAAACGACGAGTATTGGTTATGTACCCAAGATACATCTTCGCGGTAACATGCCATACACTCCTACATGGTGGCCTCAGCCACCGACCTCTTCTCCTTGAAGAGTTGATTTTATTTGGAGCTTATTGTTGCTATTTGCCCTCCTATTCATGCATGTGGGAAACCTACTCAACTTGGCTCTTTTTGTTTCGATTTGGTTGTTGTGAGTTGAGTATGGTGTACCAATATCAGTTTGGAAATCTATCCCAAGCCTACTTACCCCTGAAAACGTTTCTCTCTATTGCACACAAGTCATCCATTTGAAAACTGGGATTTTGGTTCAGCAGGTCGGAATATCCGGTTCATTTTGAACCGGAATCCGGTGACTCGGAATATCCGGTGTAAGTTACACTCGGAATATCCGGTTTGGCGGTTTGTCCAGAAATATAAGGGCAGGCTCGGGGTGAAGGGCTCATTAGTGCCCTTCTTCCACCCCCGACCTCCCTCTCCTCCAGCCGCCGCCCCTGCTGATCCAAGGTCCCTCCGGAGCACTCCGACCGCCGGGGAACCTCTTGCTCGGCCGGATCTGCTCCTCCTCCGCCCCGGGAACTCACTCCTCCAAGCAACGGCCTCAATGGATGAGGGTAACTTCACTTTTCTTCTTCCTCATGTGCTTGCACTTGGATCTTGATGTGAAGTTATTTGTTTCAACATTGCTTGGTAGAGATTGTTCCTAGCACTATTCCCTGCCATCTACATACATTAGTTTTGCATTATGTTGTATCGATCTAGTTTTAGACCGAGTCAATCTCAGATCTGCAGTTTCTGTCTGACTCGGAATTTCCGACTCAGACTGACTCGGAATTTCCGGTCCACCGGAATTTCCGGTCATGTCTGAACCGGAATTTCCGAGTCAAACACTGCAGTTTTAAGATTAACTCATGTTTAACTACATATGATTCATCAAATGCCTATCTAATGTGTGTATTATCTCCTGACTTGTGTGCACTTACCTTATGCTACCCTCTATGCTCAAATTCACAGGTTCAGGTGGGAGTCCGTCCGCAGGGGCATCAAGGAACACAGGTAGAGCACCTGTCCATAAGCACCCAGTCAACAAGGGAAAGGGTCCTGCAATTCAAAGGCAGAAGAAAGTTGTGGTCAGCAAGCCTTCATCCAAGAAGAGGAAGAATGCCCATAGTCCCCAACGTCAGGACTACTCCAAGATGAATTCAGTGGATTACTCTCAGCTGAGACAGGGGGACTGGTACCTCAGCTCAAGAGACAACTATCTCGCTGATCGCAGCTATTGGTGCCAAGCGCAGGAGCACATATTCGTGGATCTCTATCTCTCTCTGTCGAAGCCCATTCGACCCATGCACCCGTTTGATTTTGCATCTCTGTAGAAGAAAGCTGCATTTGCTGAGGCTATCCACATTGTAAAGACCATGGGTCTGGAGAGGTTGGTGCTCACCCGTTGTCCCTACAACGCCCAGCTTGTGATGCAGTTCTTCGCCACCCTAGTGATCAAGGGTGACTCGAAGAATACTATGAAGTGGATGACTGGGGAATCATACTGTGAGTCCAACTTCGAGGAGTTTGCCAAGGTACTGGGCTACAAATTTGATGGTGACAATCCCCAAGGCTTTCGCATGCACACCCCCTACAAGCTTAACAAGAAGGAAACTGCACACTTATATGGTGTGGGAGCCACCCCTGGGAACTCTCGTGACTTGCTTCCATTATATGATGTCCTTGTGCGCATCCTGCGTGAGAACATTGCACCGAGTGGTGGCAACAACGACAACGTGGTTACCCCTCTCTGCAACCTGCTCCTTCACGCCAACCGCATTGTGGAGGACTCTAGTGCTGATGCTGACTGGAGTCTAGATGTGATGGATTACATCTACAATGGGATGTATGAAGCTATGACCACCAGGGTCTCTATTCCTTATGCTCCTTACATAATGAAGCTTCTCAAGTTTAAGTTCCCTGACTACAACTTCAGCCATGGTGATTTGGAGCCACATGACTTCAAGAAGCTTTATGTGAAGAAGACTGTGGTCAAGCCCCCTCCTAGGCCTTCTACTTCCTCAGCTCCAGGTGGATCTTTCATGGGTGATGCTAGGAGGGCTGCTGCTGCCCCTACTCATGTTCCTGCCACTCATGCGCATGTCAAGAAGCTGAACTGGTTCCAGCGCAACATCCTTTGCATGAATGTGGACATCCGCAAAGAACGGTACAATGCCTACAAGGATCGCCGTCAACTGGAATACAAGCAAGACTTGATCCTTCACCATGCTTCTGGCTCTCCTGCTCCTGTTGCTCTGTCTGATCCCCTGACCTTTGCTCAGTGGAACCAGGGTTCCTTGGCTCCGTGGACACTGATTGACCAGGACCTTGGCGGCAGCTCTTACACCACTGGCTATGACTATGATGATGAGGAGGAAGATGATGAGGAGGAGGCAGAGTCTGAGGAGTATGAAGAGGATGATGATGATGATGAGGATGGTGGTGATGATGATGATGAGGAGAACCCCTCGGACTGAAGACTTCCATGGGACGTAGCATCGCTCTTCTTCCTTTTTGGCGTTTCGATGCCAAAGGGGGAGAAGTTGCTCTACTAGGACTTGTTCGGGGATTTGCAAAGGGTCGGGCACAATCTTATGCGTTTACCATTTTTTTGCGCTTGTGTCCATTTATCGTGTTTTAAGTTATTTGTGAACTCTTTTTATTTCATTATGTGATACTATGTATTGAGACAATGGTTTGATGCTATCATTATCTTATGGTTGAGACTTCGAATTGATTGTGTTGGTATTCTCTTCATATTCTATATACACAAGGTATGAAAATTTATCTAGTCTCAATTGCTACCATAATCTTACATTTTGTCTCGTTTTTCCTTGTGATATCTTGTGGTTGTTGTTATAAAATTGCTCCTATCCTTTGTCCTATTGTGTTGCTTACTTGCATTTATTTAGGGGGAGCCATTTTCTGCCAAAAACATGATATTGCCTTTTGTTTCTATGCAAATCTTGGTATTGTCATCTAACACCAAAAAGGGGGAGATTGAAAGAACATTTCTTAATCCCTAGTGTTTTGTGTGTTAGTTAACAATATCAATGATATACTAATCCTATTGCTAAGTATTTCAGTTTGGGTGAAACTCATATCACAAATCCGAAAGCCAAATTGTAGAGAAAAAGAGTTTCTCGAATTCTTCCCAGACTCGGATATTCCGGTTCCCCAACTCGGATATTCCGAGTCAACCCCAGAAAATTGGCTAAGTCAAGTTCAGAAGTGGTACTGACTCCAATCGGAAATTCAGCTCGGAAATTTCAAGGACTCGGATATTCCGGTTCCCCAACTCGGATATTCCGAGTCAACCTCAGAAAATTGGCTAAGTCAAGTTCAGAAGTGGTACTGACTCCAATCGGAAATTCAGCTCGGAAATTTCAAGGACTCGGATATTCCGAGTCAACCCCAGAAAATTGGCTAAGTCAAGTTCAGAAAGTGGTTCTGATCTCAACCGGAAATTCAGCTCGGAAATTTCAAGGACTCGGATATTCCGAGTCACCCTCGGAAAATCAGCTAAGTCAAGTTCAGAATTGGTTCTGATCTCAACCGGAAATTCAGCTCGGATATTTTCAAAGACCCGGATATTCCGGGTGACCGGAATTTCCGGTGTTACTTAAACCGGAATTTCCGAGGGCCCGAGACAGCCAACGGCCAGATTTTGAGGGGGAGTATAAATACCCCCTCACTCACTCAAGAACAGTGAGCTCTCAGATTTTCTCTCTCCTACTATTCTTGAAATCTCAAATCATCAAGATCTCCCAATCCCCCCACCCAAATTCATTGATCTTTGGAGGATTGGAGGAGAAGTCCCGGATCTACATCTTCACCGAAGGGATTTGCATTTCTTCCCCATTCACTTGGGGATTTCGTGGCTAGGGTTTCCGGTGGGAAAACCTAGTTCACCATTGTTGTACTCTTGGTGTTACCTTGACCTTTTGTGGTCCTTGACCTTTTGTGGTCTTCTTGGGAGCCCCCAATTCAGTTATGGGTGTGTGCCTCAAGCGTTTGTAAGGGATTCGATCTCCACCATAAAAGGGGATCAATAGTGGAAGGTGGACTCGAAACCTTTGTGGTAGAGTTCATCGGAGAAGAAGGTGAGCCTTTTTGGCGTTGCGGCTAACCTGTTGTGGTAGCGCACACCTCTCCAAACGAGACGTCCACCCTTGGGTGGAACTCGGGATTACATCTTCGTCTCCACGTGCTTCACTCGGTTCCCTTTATCTTTGCTCCCTTACTTGCTTATCTTGTTAGCTTTATCTTGTCTTTGCTTAGATTATCATTTAGGTAAATTCACCGTAGTTGCATATCTAGAGAATTTACCTTTGTGTTGAGACTAAATTTGAAAAGACCTAAAATTTGTAATAGCACCTATTCAACCCCCCCCCCCCCCCTCTAGGTGCCGGATTCCCGTTCAATGACTATAAGTGATATGGTGCTATAACATGAGCACAAATGTGTGATAAAGAATAGTAATGTTGCCCCTTTTTATTTATTTCTTTTTTTTCCTTTTCTCTTTTTTATATTTTTTTTCTTTTTCTGTTTTTCTTTTCGATGGCCTCCATAGCTCTTTTCACTTTTAGTGGCAAGCATCCTAATATGATATATGACAACACACTAATGATGATAAAACAACATACTGATGATATAAGTAACTAATATGAATGTGCCATAAGAATATATATGACAACGGTGACTCTGCCAGTGTAGCAGGTTATGCAATGATCTAGCGTAACATGGGTAAAACCACACATCAGCTTTATAGAATCACGCAAAGCAATATATAAGTAATGAATGACAACAAGTCATGTAATTTAAGATGGATGTTGCATGGCAATATATCTTCAAACAACTATGGAAATGTTGTAGTAGGTAGGTATGCTGGATGTTTTGAGAAAGATAATTGGCTTATGTGTAGGAGAACAAGATGAAGATCTCCCACGAGTTTGGATGTACCCGTGAAAAATGCACCAACTCTCAATGTGAGAAAGGGCAATGCAAAGTATCGAAGAGGCTAGCAATATGATGGTGGAAGTGTCATGAAAAACACAGTTTTAGAACTCACAAGTAAAAAGATTCCAAATAAAAAATATGATCTTACAAGGTGATGACCCACAAGTATAGGGGTGTATCACAGTACTTTTGATAAATAAGAGTGTCAAACCCAACGAGGAGCAGAATGTGTTGACAAGTGGTTTTGATGAGAATTTTACTGTAAACACTAGCAGACAAGTTTTCAGTAGACTTTGTTATAACAGATAAATAAAGTGCGAGTAAATAGAGCGCAACAATTATAATTACAGCGAGTGGCCCAATCCTTTTGAGAGCAAATGACAAGCCGGTTTGTTTACTTATGATGACCAAACGTTCTTGAGGACACACGGGATTTCTGTCTAGTGCTTTCGCTTCATATTGATGAATAATCATTAGTGTTTAGATAAGTGTCGTGTGGGTGAACCTATGCTAATGCACCGCCCTTTTTAGGACTAATACATACTTATGATTATACTCTTTGCAAGTATCCGCAAATATAAGAAACTAATTATGATAAATCTAACCATAACATTAAACTCTAAGATCCTTCGATTCCCATATTCTTTATTGGTTTACTATATCATTTGTGTTGGTTTGTTAGAAAATTCAAAACTCTCACTGGTTTCTCAAATTGTGTTTTGCTTAGAAGATTTTTTTTACTAGAATATTACACATGGCAATACTAAACATTTTCAACATGCTAAAGACGATGCCCTCGCATTGGGTCACCATGCTAGTTATAGGAGTAACACTAATGCCCCGTTTGGATGTTTGCATTCAAGCTTGATATTGGATATTCGCAAGATTTGGAGCCGAATATCTCCAATATCGCTGTTTGGTTGCGGTAGACATTCCGTCGTGACATTCGCGCTCAATATCCAGATACCCCACGCGAAGGCCAAACTCGCCCCGGCTGAATCTCTAGCTCCAACCCTCGACATTGCTGTGTATTCGCTCCCACCTCCCGTACCGGTTCGCTAGCGACCAGACAAAAAGACTTGGCGGCAGCGCAGACTGAGCCCCCTCCAGGCGCCGCCGCCTGATCCGCCCACGTCCCTGTCGCTCAGCCTGCCGTGAGCCGGGGCGAGCTCCGTCAACCCAGCTCCCCCGCCGCCGTCGCCGCCGGACGCGTGGGTGGAGAGTGAGCGAGTGAGGCTGGCCGAGCCGCCGAGGAGGTGCAGCGGCACACGGGCAGCGTCTACTCGTCCGTCGTGGCGTCCCTGGACAGCAGCGCCGGCGCCGCTACCAGGATCGAGCGAGCCTTTTCAGCGTGTTCAGGCCGTCTCTGGCGGCAGCTGCCCTTTCGGTGTCATCCTGATGTTGAGGGTATTGGATCTTCATGGGCAGCGCCGGCCAACGGCCCTGCTCGCCACCTCCTCTCTCCATGCCGCCGTCCACAACGACGATGGACTCTGTAAAGCTATCCAGACGCGAATGGATTGATTTCTGTATACAGCCACGAGCCTGACGATATAGATGTTTATCCCTTTGGGCACTGTTCAAATTGATTCTCTAACTTGCCGAATAATTTTGTTTAGTTCTGTTTTTCAACAAATAATACACGCTTAGCAAATTAGCCGCCCTGTAGGTATTCTAGCTTCCGTTTGATTAAACTTCTTAGGAGACAGTATAGTGATCAAAGTCACAAAAAATTGCAATTCATTACTTCTGTAACATCCAAACAATATTTGACATTCAATCTCAATATCGTGTTTGGCTCCAAATATCTAACACATCCAAACAAAAATATTGACATTCGATCTCAATATCAATATCCTGGATATTAGACATTCAACTCAATATAATGTCTAGCCTCCCAATGCGAACATCCAAACGGAGCATAAGAGATAATTTATTGAGCTCAACCATTTATATCGTACACGGCAGTTATAGACGAAATTCACTCTTGCACAGTTTCATGGTACTATCAGGCTACTCTATCGCGGTCACAGAGTCAATGGGATCGAACAATTGACAGCCCTGTATATCTACCAAAGGCCCGGCCCAGACGGCCAGACGGCCAGACATGGACCATGCTGGCCCCAACACAACACAATGTTGCCTCGTAGCCCTGCACGGTCCATACAAGCACCTGTGCAAATCCACCAACCTGGCAGCAGGTACGCATGTGCGTGGCATCCATCCATTCATCTCGCCGATCGCCGGAGGCCGGACGGCCGGCGTGCATCCTCCATGTACGTACCGCCCATCCTCTCGTCTCCATCCCAACCGCTGTAGAATTGACGGCGCGTCGGCCCGCACCCTCGCCAACCCAACACACCGGCCGGCCGGTGCACACACATAGCACGACGGCGGACGGCCGGCTGGCGGCTGCATGCAGCAGCTCGCTCGCTCCATGTTCCTGGCCTTCGTCCTCCTCGCGTCACGGTCACGGGGTAGCTGACTGAGCTCGCTAGGCTCGGCAGGCATGAGGATTGAGGAGTGGGCGCGGTGGTGGGCTCATGGTGCTTTCCTACAGGATCGGCATCGGAATAATGGAGGCGCTGGCCCCGTTTGCACATGCCAGTGTCTCCTGGGTGGCCCTCGGCGGCTACCCGCCGTAGCTCCCTGTCGTCCCGGCGAAGTTAGTTGAGGGCATCTATAGGTACGTACGAGCGCGTCTTCGACCTCGCCGGTGTTTCGTTCATTCGAAGTTCTCGATCACCTTTCGCTCTGACGATCGAGGTTCTCAATTTGGATCGGAGTTCTTCGATCTTACGGCCGGAGCCCGGAAGGTTTTGGTGTAGTCGATCTACTGTACAGTCTGTACTGGACTAGTGTGGGAGACGACGTATAGAGTGGTTGACGATGGTCCCAATCTTTGTTTCCATGCGGGCGCGGGCAGCATAGCCATGTTATGTACCGGACGAAGCTCATGTCGTGTAATGCAGTCATTCTGCCGGGAAGCCTGCCGTTTTTTGTTGTTGTTCTTGTAGTGTGTCCAAGCTTTGTTGTACTCCTCCTGAACTACATATGAAATTATTGCTAAATGCCAATCGATTGGACCTTTTTCGAGATTGCCTTTCATCACGGGTCCATGACCGTAAGCGACGGGGTGGTACTGGGTACAACCTACAAGCATACGCATACTCCCTTTGTTCAGGGGCGGAGCTGGAACTCAAGTCACCCTGATTAGTATTAACATGGCATAATTTTTTTTCCAAACAATATTATAGTATACTATGTACAAGTATGTTTCATAATGTATAACATAGATTTTCGGACATACTAACCAAAAGCTCTTGGTAGCGAGCTTTTTCACCTTTCTTGAGAAGTTTTCGGCCATACTAGCCAAAAGGGCTTTGTTTAGCTAACAACCTCTTTACAAGCCTTCTGCAATTACACGTTGCTACTCCCTCCGTTCTGAATTAATTGATTCAGATTTAGTATAAGTACTTGCTACTATATTTTTGTAGATGGTCAATCTTGACTGACTTGGGTGATTAATGGGTTTGTGTTTTTTTCTGCTATATACAGTAATACAGCCCCTCCAGCCTTCATCTCAGAAATCTTGGAGTGAGTGCACAGTGAGGAAATCATGTCGTCAGCCGAAAAAGGTGCCTGACAACCTGAGAACTTTGATGGGTATCCAAGGATCCATCTCCGAGACCAGACCATCTGACCATAGAACGGAGCCGTTCGGTTGAAGTTGACCATACCTCCGGACAAAAAACAAAACAGACAAATTGAAAGCGGTTGCCGGTGCCAGTCTGCTATATACATGGTACATGCATAATTCCGCCAGGCAGCAGCCTAGCTCGGATGGGATCGAAACCCATGACGACCGACCTTCTCCGTGTATCGCTGAGTAGTGACTGCTTGGAAACATAAATTGCCAGGGAACGAGCCGCTGTGACTGGTCTTGTTCGTTGGACCAAGGCCCTGGTTGGACCGATCCGATCAGATCAATGATGAGGCGCCGATAATTCGGCATGGATGCGTAGGGCCGAACCATATGGTGAAGACTCAAGAGAGATCGATGCCGCATGCTCGCGTGCATTCTGGTCAGATCACGAGGTTCATGCAATGCAAGCCGGACATGATGGGAGGCTGCCTATGGGTAAAGCAGCACTAGATCAAACTGCGGCCCGGCCGGCGGCCCTCTCCGCAACGTGGTAGGACAAAGCAACGCATGGCTCGCCATAAGGTGCATGAATGCATATCCAACCGCTGTTCGATTGGATGATTGGATATATATCTCGATCGATCTGAAAACATGCCCGACGTACGACCGAAAACATGGCACATCAGGCGCTACGTTTCCTCGCAGTACCGCACCGCCAATTCGTGCAAAGGATCGGAGGAACATGGCTCTCTATCAATCAATCCAGCATATTTGGCCGTTCGTGGAATATAATGATGCCCGCCCGCCCACAGTACATATCCTGTTCCACATTGGCACTTGTCAAGCGTTCGTCCAAGGTAGATAGGTGCCTTGCCTATGTGGGATCGATCGAATCGAATCGCATGCGCATCGAGCGACCAGCAAACCGGAGTTTGTTTAGGCACGTACGCCGGCGTATCTCGTCGAGTTAAGCACGAGCAGACGAGTGGCACGGGCGGGCGATCGATCGATCGGGCAGAATCTGGCGCATGTGCTCGCCGTATTATCATGGCAGGCGAGTCGATCGTTCGACCGCCACCGCCACCGCCAACTATTACACTACACGGAGGAAACCGATTCCTGAACGATACGTCGGTTGATCGAGCGGGTAGTGCGCGCGCCAGGCTCGCCAGGCTCGGTGGTTGAATGATTCGTCTCCATCGATGTCGCAACTGCTGTGAATGATCGGGACCAGTACAATAGCAGCAGCAGCAGCAGCTACGCGGAGGTGGAACCGCGCATTAACAAAACCAAACCAACCTACGTGCATCGATCGATCATCTGCTAAATCCTAACCGATGGTATCATTGGAATTTGGAAAGGAAAGGGGGGAGGGAAGGAGCACAAGATTCCTCCGCCAGCTCCAAAGATGAGGATGCGGGAGTTGATCGAGAGAACGTGGGCTGTGTGTGGGTCGGCCGGTGCTTTTTTTTGAGAATGCATCCACTTGAATGAACAGCCAGGCGCGTGTGCTATGGCTATGGCTATGGCTCTTGTCGGACCGGATACACCCCACGCACTATATGCAACGCCGCAATCATACATACCCCCACGATCCAGCCAAACCACGCCGACGCCACCCCTCCCTGTATCATTGTATCTACTGTATACTGTATGGTATACTTCCGTCATTATATTCCGGTCGGTCGGTTCCAAGTGGCTCGTCAACACGCGCGCGTACGTACGCACACCAACATGTGTGCATGATCTTTGTTTTGTCACGTACTCCTATGTTCTCTCTGCCGCGCGCATGCATTGCACCATCTCGTGCACGTACGCTCCCTGATTTTTCTTCTTCTTCTTTTCTTTTGTTTTGCGCGCGGCCGTGTACGGACCAT
Organism: Poa annua; assembly: GCA_026929855.1. Classification (NCBI taxonomy): domain Eukaryota; kingdom Viridiplantae; phylum Streptophyta; class Magnoliopsida; order Poales; family Poaceae; genus Poa; species Poa annua. The sequence continues at coordinate 114,124,647 of CM049428.1, read as the reverse complement.
GATTGAGGTTGAGGAGATGAATGCCAGAGTGCACGCGGTATGTATAATTGACTAATTGAGTGCAGGAACTTGATTTTGCATGTGTACCGTACATCAGGACACTTCCTGCATCCATTGGATGCAACATAATTAGATGCAACTTTGTGATTTTTGGGTCTCTTGATCATATTCTAATCCACACCCTGCACTCCCTCAAGAAAATAAACCACACCATGCACGTTAAGTTATCCGGACATTTTAATTGGACGTCTTGGGCAGGAGGGAACTAGTGAGCACGGTAACCTGCCATCGGTAGTTTTGGGGTTTTCTCATAGCTATATACCTCGGAGACTGTGGTACAGGTTACTTGTGCGGTTGTGCCACCTAGATCCATTCCACTTATTCTGCAGTGTGCCATTGTTCATCAGCAAACGCGCGGCTAGTTAGTTTCACATCCATTTTTCCAAGCCAACCCTAGGCGATCGGGCTCCTACGGTAAGAGTCTCATCCATGCAACACAAAACAAATGCATCTAACTCTTTTATTTCCTTCCGCAAAGTGAGGCTATCTCAACTGGTTTGATTTTTTTTGTGGAACCAGGAACCAGGCCACCCAGGTTTAATTTCCAGACTTGGCATGGGTGTTCATATCTTCTGGATTTTTCAGGATTTAACCGGCTCTATGCTTTCAGTGCTAGGTGACGTGTCAGTCAACATCGAGACGCCCGTGATGACTTCGTCAATATCAGGATATGTCGGACCAGTCTCTCGGAGGTGCTCATAGGGGTAAGTTTGCGTGTGTGTGGTCATATGGGTGTCTGTACATGCGTGTTTGTGAACGTTTACGTCTGTGTATCCAAAAAAACTCTTTTATTGCCTGCATGCAACATCACTACCATATTTCACCCCATGATGGACAAAAAAACTTGCAGGTAGTAGTAAGATTATAAGCGCTCGTATGTGACAATAAAAGTTAGCAACCGATATCCCGGTCATTTGTAAAAATGACAAAAAAATCATGCAGTGTTTGTGAAAATAGAAAATATAGAAGTATAAAAATAATGCATGGAACAATCCAAACACCTTTACATCCAATCAAATTATTTGCAACAAATATCCATAATCATCGCAGTATTGCACTCATATGTATGCAACAGAGAGCAAGCACATCCACAGCCAGATCCCATCACGGCCCGATCTTCCAATCGCTAGAAATTCTCAAACGTATTTTACGGAATCGTGCCCCGAGTTTTTTGTTATGGGATCTTAAGTTTATTTACGCAAAAGTCTCGACTACCCATTCATCATATCAAAATAAATTGATTTAACCGGAAATACGCGTGTTGGTGTCAAGTTCCATTTGAAGATATCAATTTCGTCATTAAGTTGAACTCTCATAAGCCTCTCAACGAGATGAACCATGCAGTTCACATATCACCCACAATATTCCTTTGAAATGGAAGATTAATAGGGACCATCGACAAATCATCGGCTACTCTATCAGACTTACTTTATGTAATATCATACAAAGAAGGATATTCCGACGCTAATGAATTATGTCCTAGTCACATATCCTCCAAAAAGCTTATTTGTCGACCATTACCGAGCATAAAGAACCCCCTGACTGAAGAATATTATGAATTAGCCACGTATCTTCCCAATTTGCTATGTATTACGGATGAAATTGATAAAAAAAAATTGTGAATGACAATCAATTATTTTGAGACTTTTAATTATTGTGTGAAAAAAAGATTTTGCTAAAATATTTTTGTATGCCTCTGATTTCGAAACTTTAATCGCTGCGCGATTTTTAAAGAAGAGTGTGCCTACCCTCTAATTTTTTTTCACGCGTTCGCCACTTGCTCCATAGAAGGGAGTGACGTCCGAAAACGCCTACACCGCCGGCATCACAACCTATTCTTACCGGTTGCCGTTAGCACCGCCCACGCCGTTCGACCCAACACAAAAATGCAAAGCTAACCGTCACTGCACTAGACTGTTGTTGGCTCCCCAAAATACAACTCCTGCATGCATTGCCGGTCATATCGTACATACATTTCGTGGTGTGACCTGTGCCAGCTCCTCGCCTCCTCTGCGTCCCTACCACCTTCCTCTTCCTTTCCCGCCTCGTCCGCTTATATATACCACCTCGCTTGCCGCAGAACACAATCCACGGCACTCCTCACATCCCACAGCTCAAATCACAGCCATCAACCACCACTCGAACCGAGAAACCATCTCCCGGTCGGCCCGACAAAATGTGCAACTCCAACGTCAAGTCCGCTGGCGGCGTCGCTCAGATCGCCGGCCGGCCGGTCCTGCAGCCGGCCGGTAACCGCGTCGCGGCGCCGGAAGTCGCCAGGCCGCTCAAGAAGTCGCTGCAGAAGTCGCTCTCGATGCCCGCTTCGTACGAGGATGCTGTTGCCACCTGCGCGGCCCCGCCCAGGAGCACCGCGGCGGCGCCTTACCTTTTGCCACCAAAGGCTGCGGGCGCAAGAGCTTCCGTGGGCGCGGAGAAGAGCAGGAAGACGGCGCCGAAGAAGGCCGCCGCCGTGCTGCCGCTGCCGGTTGTGACGTTCGCGGGGCTGGAGGCGTTCGAGGTCGCCGCGGGCCCCGCCGGGAGCATCGCGGCAGCGCAGCGGGAGCACGTCACGCAGGCGCAGGCGCAGCGCAAGTCGCGCATCGCGCACTACGGGCGCACTGCCTCCTTCTCCCGGGTCGAGGGCAGGCAGGTCGGCGCCACCGCGACCGCCGCCGCCTCGGCGCCGCCCGTCGCGGCCGTGGCGGTGGACGAGAAGCGCTGCAGCTTCATCACGCCCTACTCCGACCCCGTGTACGTCGCGTACCACGACGAGGAGTGGGGCGTGCCCGTGCACGACGACGAGTGAGTTCGCCATTCCACTCCGCAAGCTTAACAAATTCACAGTCTTTCGATTTGGTTGGTAGCAATAGAATCCTCACATGTATTTCCCGTCCGACAGGTTATTGTTCGAGATGCTGACGCTGTCCGGCGTGCAAGTCGGGGCAGACTGGGCCTCCATCCTCAGGAGGAGACACATCTACAGGTGAGCAACAGAGCAATATATTTACCCATGCTTCGCGCCCTTCCGTGTATCCGTCGCAATATGTGTATTCTGTCGCTGATTTCGCACTGCTGCCTGGTCACAAATAGGGAGGCGTTCTCCGGCTTCGACGTGGACGCCGTCGCCAAGTACACGGAGAAGCAGATGGCGTCGGTTAGCGCCGGGTTTGGGCTCGATTTGGGCACCATCAGAGGCGCCGTCAACAACGCCTGCCGGATTCTCGAGGTACCGTCAGCTTAACCACACTTACTGACGGATGTTTAGACTCTGGTTGTCCTAGAGCTACAGATAGCTCCCACTTTGTTCAGCTCATATTTTGTGCAATGTTTTCAATTCCTTCTGATAGTGATAGACAGATAAGTAGAGTTGACAAGAAGACAGTAGGACATTGCCTCACAATCAAAACCATACCAAAGATAAACAATGGCCGAAAAATTAGGATCAGTTGAGTGAAAGCGAAGCCTAACAGAATCCCTGACAGCGTACACCCCCCCCCCCCCCCCCCCCCCCCCCCCCCCGTGGTGGACAGCTCTTCAGACAGCAGCCGGCAGCATCAAGTGCTCTTTAATGACACTACTTTGCAGTTGCAGAACCAAATCAACTGCGTCATAAAGCTCGATACAACCAAAAAGAGGGAAATGGTTCCCTCCTAACATTTGATAGCCGAAAAAGAAAGATGCTCATGCATAACAGTACTTCTTCTTGTCATTTCAACCATTATATATTAAGTTTGCTGAAGCTGATCTGATTGACATTGTTAATTTAGATGTGCATGCACAAGATATTCTCTAGCTAGTCCGTGGTTGTTAAAGGTTGTGTTGCACACGACGTACGTACCCCTCCCAATTATGCTACCCTAACTACCAATCAACAGCCTTCTCTAAGTACGTAGGAAGGTAGGTAGATGACACCACCTCCATTTTGAATCTCCAACCAGCGCACACAGTACGTATTATGGTGGTTGTCTATACAACAATGCACCTAATACATTCTACGTACAACTTGTTACTATTCTATAATATCCTCATTGCAACGTCCTAAGAAGAATGAATAATGGAAAAACTAATGATGTTGTGCAATGGCAGGTGAGGCGAGACTTTGGTTCGTTCGGCAAGTACGTGTGGGGGTTCGTGAACCACAAGCCGCTCTCCCCGGGTTACAAATACAGCCGGAAGATCCCAGTGAAGACGTCCAAGTCGGAGTCGATCAGCAAGGACATGGTCCGGCGAGGGTTTCGGTTCGTGGGCCCCACTGTGCTCCACTCCTTCATGCAGGCCGTCGGGCTCACCAACGACCACCTCGTCTCCTGCCCGCGCCACCGCCACTGCTGCACCTCCTCCTCCGCCGCCGCAGATCCTCACCGGTCGATCACCGGCGGGGAAAAAGATGAGAGAAAAGAATCTCAATGAGACGATCGATATAGTGCAGATAGCCAGCCTCAGACCTCAACTCGACCATTGGTATCTAAAAATGGGAGTTGAGTTTGCCTGTGTGTATTGTGTGTGTAAGTGTGTGCTTGGTGGTCGGTAGGTACGTGTAGATTATGAGCGTGCTTACCGCCCCTCAATTAGCCCAAGATGTTTTTGCTTGTTGATCACTGCCAGTAGGTGCGTACATGTAATCGGGTGCTGGTACCACTGCTTTGGTGTATGTATAGTCATTTTGTGTGATTAGCTGGTCCTTGTGCCTGCAGAGTAACCATGCATGCATGTGGGTGTGTTTAGCTTTGCAGTTGGCGGTTGCCGCATGCATCATGCGTGATTGTGCTATCCCTTCTTTGTTCGACAGCGATGTGGTAGTGGTACTACGAAGGCAGGCCCGGGGATCATTAGGAAGGGAGGCCGTGTGGGTTACCCTCTGCATGTGGTTTCCTTTGATTAAAGTGATGGAGAGCAGGAGCACATTCATATAGACAGGCCATGTGGTGTCCAACTTTGGCGTGTGCATGTGATTCTGCAGCTCACTCTCTCGTCTCACGGCCGGTATCGTATCGTGTCGCCCATCAATCCATTCGCTGTGCGCGCAAATGGGAAGACCCAGACCCCACAGCCCACCGCACCACATCGTTTCTCCGGCCAGCTACCTCCGTCCGTCACATCGCCCTGCCACCATCTCTCATAGGCTCTGTTTGAATGTCTGTATTGGGAATTTTGGAATATATAACTAGAAAATTGAAATTGAGTTTATCAATTTCGCTGTTTGATTGTGCTTAGAATTGACATCTGAATTCAATGGTATTCAACTACAACTAACTAAACGATGTATTCTCCAATTCATAGTCTCACCCCTTTACATTAGGTGGAATTGCCTCTTTCTCCTGTGGATGCCCAAATTCCACATATAGATATTCAAATAGAGATTTGGAATTGAATATTCTGTTTGATTCCAATTTCCAATATCTTGCACAACCAAACTTAAAATTTGCAATTGAAAGTCGGCCCCAACTCAATTCCAAACCTGCAATACAAATATTCACATAGAGCATAGAAGCAACATACAAGAGGAACTTTTGGTCCTTGGGCGTAAAGGATGGCCTCAGCTTGAGCGATTTGGTATATCAAAGACACCATGAGACTTCAACCACCCATTTTTTCTTCTGATAATGGACATTTTATTATTTATATAGTTTAATGAGTATACCCGGGCTCTCTGCATAACTAGAATGCACACAGCCGCACTCATATCATACTGAAAATAACATAAAATTAATATATCAGACTGAAAATAACATAAAAAATACAAAAGCAAGTAACAAGCTAGTAACTTTGTATCGCCTATGTCGCTCGGGCTAATCAATAGATCACGCTCACGTGCTTATCGTATAAGAATATCCCTGTATTTTCTAGTTCGTGCTCACATCTACATGAAAAGGTCTCGATTTTCCACGCTTATAATGTGCACCACAAATGGAACAAACTGGTGTATCAAGCCATTTTGTTTGCGATGTTGCTTCCATCACGTGTTCTCGTCGTCCACCTAGGCAGCGTTTGTACAAGTTCTTGTTTTGGTGTGTGGTTAGGGTGTGAACTGGTAGCGGATAATACGAATTATCGGATATTTGATTTGAAAAAATTGAAAATGAAAGTGGTAAATATCCGAATCCGAACAAAATAGAAATGAAAGTGGTAGATATTTGGATTCGTTTTTACAAATACAAAACAAATGTGGTATTGAATTGTGAAACAAATATGGAAATGAATATACCTGTGTTCGAATAAAATTATGTTACCAACCTTAAAAGAGTAATTTTAACCTGATATGAATATTAACCAACCTTACAAGAGTAAGAAAGTGGTCAAAATATAGTTGTTTGTGACTGAACTTTAACTATTGTGTATTATATAGCTATATTCATCATTGTATCAGTCTATAGTTTATTTGTTGTAATACACGAGTCTATTAATTTGTTATATTTGTATATGTTCCAAATAAAGAAAACATCCAATCAACATCTATATTCGAGTAGCATCCGCTCCATATTCGTATCCGACTATATCCTTATTTGTATTCGTATTTGTTTTGAAAATATGAAAACGGATGTGGGAAGCACACTACCTAATCCACATCCTTTCCACACCTATATGTGGTGAACGTTGCACATACGACTTCCTCTAGCTTTGCATTGTTTGGTCTCACGCGAACACATACAGGGGAATCTTGGCATGTGCTCCGCTTCGCAGTGTTTGGTTCCTTGCTTCCATGCGTCTTGCTTGCAGTGGCATCTTTCTCCTTGTTTATTTGGTTCTTTCCATATGGGTGGCGGTGGCTCTGAATTAATGATTTCATGATGGCCACAGTTTGCCTGTGGATGAAAGTTAGCTAGCCCCTGCTCGTTTCCCCTTCAAATAAGCGTTTGAGTACAAGATCTGATCTGATCATACTGCAGTTCCGGCCGGCCGCCTTGCTGAGTCCATGCGGACATGCATGTACGCCCGCGATCAGGTGCATCTTAAAGCCATCTTCCATTGGATCTGAAGGCAGAAGACCAATCCTGCGCATAATGCTCAGATGTGTTGGTGTAGATGTATTCAGATCGGAGCGTCCTAAGATTTTTTTTGCATCAAGATGATTTTGCCAATGACTGTCCTCATCGATCTGGTGGATGAGTCATGTTCCGGAAGGCTCCGTCGGCAGTCCATTGGACGAATCATGCCTGCAGATTGCTAGATCGGGTGTAATTCGGTCGTGTGCACCCATATTTTTCTGGCCGTTCGGTTTCAGAGGGAGCGCTTCGAAACTCTGCTGGCGGTTAATATCATGGAGCATGTTCTCGTTCTGTGATGCTGGCGGAGAATGACATGGAAGCCAAGATCTAAGGACTAGCGATGGTGGTTCAAGTCTTGGTGGCAAGGGGGATTAGCTTGGTAATCTGTGACTTGAAGCAGCGGCTTGCAAGTGGGGGCGACATCACAGGAGAAGTTCAAAGTCTTGTCTTGCAGGGTGAAAATCCAAGATCTGGCCTTCACTGGTTGTGTCTGGCAATGACCTTGCTCAAGGCGTTGTTTTGTAAGCGAGTACTCCTACACTTCTGGTGCTGTCTCGGTGGTTTTAGTGCTGCTTCTACAAGGAATAGATCACTATAGCGGGACTTGGCTTTTTATGTAATTCGTTTTTTCTTTTTTTGGCCGTGTGCATCCGTAAAGCCGTTAGGGCAATACGTTGTTGCATAGGCCGGGTGTATTTGATACTTTCTTGATATCAATAAATTCCCTTTATCTAAAAAAAGACGTACGGGCCGCTCATCGCCACCCGTCTAGCAAACTAACCTTGCTGAAAGTTGCAACTGATATACTCCCTCCGTTCCAAATTAGATGACTTCTATTTGAACAAAAGTGGATGTATCTAGATATGCTATAAGTCTAGATACTTCCATTTTTTGATAAAAGAAGGTCATCTAATATGGAACGGAGGGAGTACAAGCTAACTGATCTTGCAACTGTTCGACAAGCTTCTACAGGGATGCCATTCACCTCCCTGCTAATATGCTAGCATGTTTATTTGGTGTTTCAGTCATTTAGTATGACAACAATGTTTTAGGAGCGACTAATTCCATTATTTCAAGACTAATTCCAAGACGAGTTTTGATGCCGAGTTAGTGTCCTCGTTTAGTAGTGTGTTTCAAGAACGACCAGTTGATTTGGCTGCAATCGGTGGACAGCTACACCGTATCTCTCTGTCAAGCACACGCAACCGGAAAATATTTGGTTGTAACCATGGTGCAAAGAGGCAGAGACGGACCATGGTGCAAGAGGAAACATTCATCGACAACCACCTTGGAACTCAAGAAAATTAAACTTGCCCGGCAAGAAGGGTGTATGCTCAGTTTTTAAGAAAAGAAGTCCAAAATTTAAGTTTATAGTAATCAATATGCTAATCCATTACACTCATAAACTATTTAATAATTTCATATAGAAAATTCGAGCATAAATAAATTTTTATGGTCAACAACGGCACAACTTTGACTATGTGTCACTTAAAATATATGTAAAAAAATTATAACTAATATTAAATATTCTGTAAAATAAAATACAAATATGAAATTTATTAGTAATAAAATTTCTGAATTAAAGATGGTAAAACCGGATGCACGTCTTAGATTTCCAGACGTAATGAGTATATAAAATGGTTAGTTGAAGAGTCAAATACACAACACAAGCTCTTAGGACGTAAGAACAAACAAACATGATCAGCCGACAACAAATTTAGTTAATAGTACTTTTAGCTTGCTAGAAAGGTTTACATTATGAAACAAAGGGAGTATCTTATTACCTCTTTTTCGGTGGAAATCTGTAGCTTTTATGAAAATCAATGTAATTGTATTTACATGTTTAGTCTTGTGCAACACTTTTTTAGAAAGGCTTACATAACAGAGGAAGTATCTTATAACCTTTTTCCGTGGAAATCATGCTGCTTTTACGCAAATCAATGTATATATATTTGCATCTTTAATCTCGTGTGGCACTTTATAATTTATACACTATTACACCATATGATAGAAGCGCAATGCATAAGAGAATACCAATACAATATACATATGCTAACTACTAGTACCACACTATTTTTATTTTCATTGGAGATTATTGGAATCAATATAGTTTCAATAATATGTACAAAGGATGCTCACTTTGTCAAATTTTAACTTGCTAAAAAAGATTGACCACGAAAAAGTAGTATCATTGGTTCAGTTTATACAGTACAAGTATATATTTATACATGTTCTTACTTAATCATATACTAGAAACCGTCACTGGGATATTTTACAGGTTGGATTGTTTACCAGTTTATCATAAATATGTATAAATTGTATAGATTGTGCACCGAAGAACAATAGTTATAATTTTTTATTACAAAATCCAACTTAATATTCTCAAATGGTAACCACTATAAACAAAATACACCCAGTAATATTTAATAATATTTATGTGGTTAAACTATATGACAAAAAAACTATATGTGTAATGTGGTAACATGCTAACATAATATTTAGAGAAGTATAAAAGTTTAATACATATTACAATGCATCTGCACAGGCTAGTCATATGATATTTACTAGTTTCGTGTAGATGCACATAAATTGTAACTTACATCAGCCGCTAAAAAGGTAATAGAAACGACAGATAAACGCTCATAAGGTTCTACATGGCACTTAACATATGTTAATTCATCATCAGTTGGGTATTGTTTTACCGTGACACTCTGATATCTGTAGATCTAATGATTCATGGTATTTCACATCTTTCGGTTAGAGAATCATCGTTCACATGTTGTTTGCATCTTCTTTATTCGTCCACACATCTGTTATTTGAGATGTGCTCCACTGTTGTATGCATCTTGGTTATATATATTCTCCAGTAGGAACTACTTCTATTTCTATAGCTAGTCATATGATATTTACTAGTTCGTGCAGATGCACATAAATTGTAACTTACATCCGCCGCTAAAAGGTAATTTAAACCATAGGATGACAAGTTAGATTAGAGCATATTTGAATGTCGGACTCATGAAAAAATGTAGCATGCCTATGCGAACATAGGAAATATATCACGATTCGTTCACCCGACTTCATATTATGGGGATATATAACTATTAAGAAAAAAAATGTAAACTTAATTTAAGAATAACGTGTTTCAATTCCCCATTTCTCATTTGTCCAATCTAATTTTGCCTCAAAGAGTCGGCCACACTCCATGTTATGCTACTTATGGAGTAGCAACAACATATAAATTTGTGCAAAAACTGATTAATGACCATAACCGTGGAGATCGATTATAACATGTTCCAATAAATATCATCGACCAACGAGGAGTCAAATGAATCGATGTGTAGATTGACGTGGAATAATGTATTGACCGTTTTCAATTCTAATCAAACACAAAAGTACAATGGTGGAGAAAAGTTGCGGTTAGTTACACTATAAAACACATGTCTCATTTCTCCCTACATTCTCATAATTTGCAAGAGAAAGAGAGAGTTAATAATGAGACCAATCCACTGAATCAGTCTTTCAAAGATGTGTCGCTTTTGTAAGGACACATGTATGCGCTTCCGGCTTCCCTGTGAGTCTGTAGTTATACTGTGTTTCGGGAGGAATATCACGAGGTAATGTTGAAGGAGGGGATAGGCCTATATTTTCAGATGTGTACGTTCAGTACAGAACTTGATATTTATATATATAAATCAGAAACGTATTACTATTACCATGAAAAAAAATGTCGTCGTGTCATCGTGGTATGCCGTGTCGGCGGACGTCGGCCATTCGTTTGGTTACCACCTTCCAGGCTTTCCCAGCTGCTCCAATCCGGATTCCAAGTCCCCACTCGTCAGATCCAAAACGCCAATAGTCGCAGGGCACCTCCGAAAACTTCCAAAGACCTTTCCCCCACGGCCACCACCAGCAACCCGCACCCACTACACCTCCACCTCCTCCTCCGGCCATCCACCGCCGGCAGTCGCATCCGCCCGCCGCGATGGGCCGCAAGCTCGCGCTCCTGGTGGGCATCAACTACACTGGCACCAAGGCGGAGCTCAAGGGCTGCCACAACGACGTCGACCGCATGCACCGCTGCCTCGTCGACCGGTTCGGCTTCGACGAGGACGACATCACCGTCCTCCTCGACCGCGACTCCTCCGGCCCGCAGCCCACGGGGGCCAACATCCGCCACGCGCTGGCGCGGCTCGTCGGGGACGCGCGCTCCGGGGACTTCCTCTTCTTCCACTACAGCGGCCACGGCACGCGCCTGCCGGCCGAGACCGGCCAGGACGACGACACCGGCTACGACGAGTGCATCGTGCCCAGCGACATGAATCTCATCACAGGTGCGATCGCGATCGGGCACTTAGATTAGCTTCCGCGCCTGTGTGTTTCTCCCCCTTTTTTTTCACTGAAGTAGTAATCGAGAAACGGTAGGATTAGCAAACCAGTTATAGCCCTTCAGTTCAGATAATCAGATGCGAATCCGATTTTGGAGGAGACAGGTCAACGTATATGTGATGCGGATCTGATCCAGGATTGAGTGGATCCCTTTCTAAATTTTAGATGAACCATTATGAGATTAATTTGGTTTATCCATTTTTTCTGCTCTGTAGTAAGATGATATTGGTGAAGATTGAACATGTTATATACTGGAGTGTAAATAGTTGTTCTAGGATACTTTGGAATTGCAATTCAACTGCTGGCACTATTGGCTTAGGGAAGGGATAACTTGATGTCAAGATGCACATATGTGCTTTCAATAGTTGTGCAGCCTGGTGCACGCCGTGTGTGGCGTTGTAATTAAAGCTACTAATAGTTGTGCAGCCTGTGTGGCTGAGGGTTGCTGGTACTTTCTTTGTGGTTGCTTAAACTTGGTCGTCGTAGTAGGCTTTATTTTGCTTTCCTCTCATGGTTGGGTGTGTAAAAACATCTGTTCTGTTATGCTTATAATGGAACCCGGCTCCCCTGTGGGAGGCGTAGTGGTATATGTGCTTACAATTTGCATGGAGTCGCTACTGTGCACAGGTTCTGCACAGAATTTTCGTTCTAATAATCCTCAAGATCTTGAAGCTTAGTGAACTAGCTGTTTCAAATCTGTTTAATTTTGGCAAAATGATAGTTAGCACTGGCAGGATTTAATTCGAGTAAAATTATCATTTCAATTCAACACCAAATGAGCATTTTTTGTCAAAAATACCAAATGTCCTGATATAAAGATGAGAAAATGTTTAAGGCATATGTTAATCTGCTTGTTCTGCATTTCCGAATCACTATATGTTATCTAGCTACTGGGCTATTATTTTGTAGCTAGCTGATGATACATTGCTGAAAATTGGCTAGAGGAAACATGTTACCCCTTCGAAATCTAGTTTCAGATACATTCATGAACCATCAGTATGTCCAGCGAACAACGGTCTCATGTCCATGTCCTAACGATTTTGTTACCTGCAGACCAAGATTTCAGAGATCTTGTGCAGAAGGTCCCTGAGGGTTGCATATTTACCATCGTCTCTGATTCATGCCATAGTGGTGGCCTACTGGACAAGGCAAAGGAGCAGATAGGCAATAGCACCAGGCAGAATCAGACCCAGTCCCAGTCCCGTGAACCTGAAGAACGATCTGATTCTGGCAGCGGCTTCCGGTCCTTTCTCAAAGAGGCCGCTCGGGATGTGTTTGATTCTCATATCCGCCATGGCAGAAGCCAGCATGGAGGTGACGAGCAGGATGAGACGGACGAGCAACCTAGTGGGGATGGCCACACCAAGAACCGATCCCTGCCACTCTCAACACTTATTGAGATGCTCAAGGAGCAAACTGGGAAGGATGACATTGAGGAAGGCTCGATCCGGCTGACGCTGTTCAACGTCTTTGGGGACGATGCCAGCCCAAAGATCAAGAAATTCATGAAAGTCATGCTTGATAAGTTCCATGAAGGAGGATCAGATGAGCAGGGTGGTGTGATGGGCATGGTTGGTGCCCTTGCTCACCAGTTTCTGAAGGCTAAGCTTGACGGCAATGAGGAAGAGGTTTTCAAGCCCGCGATAGAACAGAATGTTGACAGTGTTGACGAGGCGTATGCCGGGACCAAGTCATGGGCACCTAACAACGGCATCCTCATCAGCGGGTGCCAAACCAGCCAGACATCAGCAGATGCAACCACAGCCCAGGGATCTTCGTTTGGTGCTCTCAGCAATGCTATCCAGACCATTCTTGCAGACAAGCACGGGAAGGTGACAAACAAGGATCTCGTTATGAAAGCACGTGAGTCGCTGGCCAAGCAAGGATACACTCAGCAGCCTGGGCTTTACTGCAGCGATGAGAATGTTCATGTGGCTTTCATTTGCTGAAACATGGATTGATATTGTGGTTTGCTTCTTTTTTGTGTTGAGCTGTGCACGAGAGACTGAAGTTTTCCGTTGTTCTCCTGGTTTGATGTGATTATGTACTTATATACTCCGAAAATAAGAATTCCCATGAATATTCTATACGTAGTACATATACTTGCTTCATGAGTAACATTCAGCTTCCCTTCTGTGTTGTCTTTCCATACTCGATGTTCTGGTCTAGTAGAACATTATTCGTTTTTTTTTGTTTTTGAAAACAGCTCTCCCTTTTTTTAGATGTTGAAACAGCTATTCTGGTAGCGTTACTTAGTTCCACAACAATCTGATGTGGGTTCAAGTTTTGCCTACCTACATGCATATCCCTGAAAGAATTCAAGATATAGTGCCCTACAAAATAAGTTCAACATACAGTGAGTATACAAGCAAAGCTCTTTGGGACATCCGAAATCATTTTCCTTCTATTATATTCGATTGTCTTATCAAATATTTGAGAACAATACTAGAACAATTCAAAAACATGTAAGACCCTAAAAATAAGAGATGGGCGACCATTATTGTGGCAGACCAATACAGAAACATGTAAAGACCCTGGTGCGCTTGCTCTGTCACATAATTGACAATAGATTACCCGCGAGCATAGTTACATAGAGCTGGACTGCCGGAGGCATCACAACAATCAGGGAACTGAGGAAAGGTGGGCGAAGAAACTGCTCATTTACAGCTCTGCCCTGCATTGCCCAGGATGATGCATTGACGCCATCATACGAAACAGGCTTTCGCCCCGCTTTATAAATAAAGCCATACCGTTTGAGACCGCTGCTGGGCCAGACAGCACAACGCCCATGAACCGACCGATACAAAGTAGTGAGGTAGCCCTCTTACAAAGAAGATCCTAAAAGAACCGAGCTACAAAAGCCATAGCGAACCACGACTAAGTAGCCGGACAAGCACACCAGCTCCACGCTACGCCCAAACTCCCCTGAGCTCCACGACAATGCCCCCAAAAGGGTAACGGCGCAAAGCGTCGCCACCGCCGAGTCCAAACGACTTGGGTTTTCACCTAGAACCCTGACACGAGGAAGAACAAGACGACGTCCCCAAGAGGATAGCGGCACCCGCAGGCGTCACCGCCGTCAGAAGCTTTCTCCCGTTCCTCCCCCGTGGCACGAAGAGGGTCGAAGGGCGCAAGCGAAAAGGAACCCATTCCAGATCCAGGCAACGTCAGAAACGCGCTCGAGCCACCCGCCGATGCACCCCTTGTTGCCCATACAACCAAACGATGCAGCCACCACCGTCACCATGGTGCTCGTCGGAGAGCCACCCATGTGACCCGCCACCCAGGGCCGCCGCCCCGGCATCCGCGCACTCCAACCTATGACATGAGGACAAACCCACTGCAGGATCGACGGGTCGGATAGGGAAACCTAGCGCGCAGCAGCCCACTGGAGGGGCCTCCCTCCACCGCCTTTCGGCGGATGCCGACCGGACACGGTAGATGGAACATTTCGGGCCCACCTGGCCCGTACAGATCCCGCCACCATGCTGCAGCCCGCAGGCCGCTGCCACCGCAAAGCTTCCACCGCGCCACCACCTCTCGCTGCTGTGAGCATGCCGCCGGTCACGAACCGATGTAGAGGCTTGGGGGGGAGGACGCCCGAAGGGTCACGGTCCCAGCCCTAGCCTCGCACCAACCGGCAGGATGAAGCTCGCCAACTCGGACCGAAGCAGAGGCTGAGGAGGGAGGACGCCCGGAGGGTCACGGTCCCAGCCGCAACCACGCACCATCCGCCACCACCACTCCACAACCCGACCACTACCCGCGAACGGCGAGGGCAGCACGACAAGCCTGACCACGACCTGCGAACGACAAGGGCACGACAAGGGCGGCATGGCAATAGAGGTCGGCCTACAGGCAGCAGTGGCACCTCCACGCTGCCTACGAGCCTTCCTCCACGCAGCCCGGTAAGACCAAGGGTCCACCAGAGCGTAGCCCAGATCTAGGCCCGCCTGGCCCAGATCTGAGCCCACCGCCGCCACCCGAAGCTCGCTCCACCTTTGTCGCCTCCATTCCCGGCAGGACCACCGTGCTGCCATGCCGTCCACCGGGAGCAGCTCCACCACACCGACCGAAGGCACCAAGCGCCGCCCGAGCTCGGACGCTGCCGTGAAGCGCCGCCCTTGCCCTTGCGCGCAGAACCACGTCGCCTCAACGCCGCCGCCAGCACAAGCTCGCCGCCACGCCGCAGCCCCCGACGCCCAGAGCCGCGCCCCCACCGAGCCGCTGCGTTCCGCGCCGCCGCCGCTGGACGAGGGAGAAGAAGAACCTCGCCGCCGCCGACGCTGCCTGGGCTTTACCCGGCGGCGTCCCCCGGCGGCGGCGAGGAGGAGGAGGAGTAGAGGGAGGGCGGGAGGTGGCGGCGCAGGGGAGGCCCCCGGTCGCCCGCGGCGGCGACGCGGGGGGCTAGGGTTTCTTGTGGAGAGTCCATTGACGCCATCATCGTTAGCAGGAACACCTGCACAATGACGAAAATCGCGAGGGCACGGAGGTTGACGATCGACATTGCCTCTAGTTCGTCCAAAGGAGCTAGTCTCACAAATACCTGATGATGATGGTTCTAGTTTTGATTTTTTTTTTGAAAATTTTCAAAACTAGAACCATCATCATAGGATTTGAATATACTACCGGCGACATTTGAAAAAAATCACCTCCCTTTTATTCAGCTGAGTAATGAAGTACAATATCACAAACATATTAAATGGTCAAACACATAACATTACAAAGCTACAGATCAACACAACTGTATCGAGACATAGATCTACGAAAGGACAACATAGGTGAGCACTTGCTCTATCACGATGAATTGTGAGAAGGGAAGAGATCGACACAAGCCAACTGCCGGTTGCAGGTGGCACCCCCCGGCCCCCGATGCATGGGTCAGGGTTTCACTGCCATGTAGGGGGCAGAAGCCACACAACACTACTCAAGGTAACGAGGGCAGCAATGAGCCGGCGGGGGCGGAAACATACTCATAGTCATAGGTCTGCCTTGCACTTTCCATGAAGATGCCATCATCAGTTCATCACGAGTAGGCATACCTGAACAATAAGGAAAACCATGACTACACGAAGGCTTTTGTTGAACATCACTTCAATTTTGGAAGAGGGCTAGAATACCACTCTAGTTCAACTGCAAGTATATATACTTCTTCATGGTAATAGCAAAGCATCATATATATACAACATTGGCACTACGAAATATAGGCATATAATAAATATACCCTGCCTAAAATGGTAGTAATTAATTTACTTCCATCAAAAGCATAGACATATGGCACTACCTAATAACAATAAATTATTTGATCTCCAAAGAATAACTGACGAGACAACCCGTAAGAAGCGTATGTCACTACCTAGTCCAAACGAGTGAAATATGGACAAAATACCCATAAAATTATCAGATCATACATACATCCATTGAGTTTGGAGTAATACGCATACAAGAACAACAGATAATTGTTTTACTAATTTCTGTTTTTTTTATTCAGCCAAGAGCAGTGAGCTCGGGAGCCAATTTGAATTTCTAAAATTAAATAAGCTTCATACATTTCTATAACATTATCTACTCATACATCTAGTAAGTTTGAAGTAGTATATATACATGGACAATACATATTCAACTCAACTAAAATGGTAAGTGAAATGGAGAACTTGCCTGTGGCAAGATGGTTAGGAGGATGGTTGTATCCCCAGCCCACCAGATTTCAAACCACAGGTTTGACGCTGGTGTTTCTCATTTAGCCGGAATATTCTTTCAGTGGGAGGCGACGTTCCCGTCGACAGCGAGGCGACTGTGGTGACTTCGTCAATCTCAAGACCCGCTGGTTCAGTCTCTCGGAGGTGCTCATAGGGGTAGGGTGTGCGTGCGTGCGTTCATAGGGGTGAGTGTGTACGCGTGTATATGAGCGCTTGCGTTGTACTGTGTTCTCCAAAAAAAAATGGTAAGTGAAACACACCAGCCACATGACGCCATCATGTAGACACACACTAGGATGTCACAATGATGAAATGCATCTAATATTTACCTAGGTAAAAAAATATAGAGAAAAAGAAATAGGAGGACGATATTTGTTGAAGAGGTTCATCATCGCTATGTTTGAGAAAAAGAAATAGGAGGACGATATTTTCGTCATACCTTAATATTTTATTTTATTTTTATGTTTTGTATATCTTACTATATATATTAATGTATATGTTGGTATAGTGAAAAAAGAAAAAAAAGAAAAAAGGGAAAAAATTATGCATTGGGAGAGAGTTGAACTCAAAACCTGAAGGCACACACAACCCACAACATACCACTGTCCTAATGCATGGTTGATTTCTTATCTAGACTAGCATCTTTTATTAACTACCCGCACAGATTTAATAAATGGCACAACGGCCCAACCCGGGGCGTTGTGCTCTATGGTACGACGCCCTAGCCCGGGGCGTTGTACTTGCTCCCCGCGGGTTCACGCACGCCACGCTGGCAAATTTCACGGCGCCTTTAACCATGGCGTCATAACGAAGAACACGGCGCCCCGGGGGCAGGCGCCGTGAAAAAGGGTTAGATCCGCAATTTTTTGAAAATTTCGTCCATTTTATAAAATGAATGTAAAAAAGGTCAAAAAAAATTAAATTTGCCCCATGTGGCACGTACGAGGTTTCACATGCTAGACTGAAAACAGCTCACAACCCTAACTACGACTCAGTCCCAATACAAAAAATCCTATATACTCTATAAGAAAATCTTGAGTAGAAGTCTGAAGTTTGTGTGCTTGGTCAGATTAAGATGTTAAGAAGGAACAATTCTTGTTTTTCGTCATGGTAAAAAAAAATCGTACTGATCTTGCCGCAACTTGCAGCACACGAGCATATTTTGGTAGCTACAGGGATATTTGGCCCTGCTGTGGTGTATGAATTAGGCAAGTTATCCAGGTAACTAATTGCCAGGAAATTAGGCCTCTTCTCGCCATGACTTGTCATGGTATCTGTGTCTATTGAAAAATGGGGAGTGGAAATTAGTTGATGACCGGTTTGAGAAAAAGTTGGCTAGTTGGACGGGTAAACTTTTATCTTATGGGGTTCGCCTCATTTTGATAAATGTTGTTCTTACTAGTTTGCCCATGTTTATGCTGTCCTTTTTTAAGTTATCCAAAGGGGTACGCAAAAGGATGGACTTCTTTCGATCACGATTCTTTTGGCAAAGTGATGGCCATAAAAAGAAGTATAGGCTTACAAAATGGAACATTATATGTAGGCCTAAAGAACAAGGTGGGATGGGTATTGAGGTTTTAGAGTCAAAGAACAAAAGTTTTTTATGTAAATGGTTCTCCAAACTACTATCAGAGGATGGGGTATGGCAGGAGCTAACTCATAATAAGTACTTACATTCCAAATCATTAAGCAAGTCACAGTAAAACCGCAGGATTCTCCTTTTTTGGAAGGGATTAGTAAAAGTCAAGGAGGAGTTCTTCCAACTGGGGTCGTTTTCTCTCGGTAATGGGGAGATAACCAAATTTTGGGGAGATACCTGGTTAGGGGACAAGCCCCTGTCTCACCAATATCCGAACCTTTATAACATTGCTCAAAGAAAACAAGTTTCAGTAGTATCTGTTTTACCTCTAGCACCTCCTCCTAATATTGTGTTTAGAAGAGCACTCACGGGGATTAGGTGGATTAGATGGTTACATCTTGTTAGTAGATTGATGGAGGTGGGGCTTACAACGTCTCAGGACGAGTTTAAGTGGGGTTTGACTAGATCAAGAAAATTCACGGTCAAATCTATGTACCTAGATCTTTTGAGTGATCAGACTAGGTATTTACACAAATATATTTGGAAAATGAAGGTACACTGAAGATAAAGATTTTTATGTGGTTCCTACATCGTAAGGTAAGGTGATTCTAACAAAGGATAACCTTACAAAGCGATATTGGAATGGATGTAAAAAATGTTGCTTTCATGATCAACAGGAAACAATTCAGCATTTGTTTATCTCATGTTCTTTTACTAAGATGGTGTGGCGCATTGTGTTTATGGATTTTAATATTCAACCCCCTTGTAGCATTGCTAATATGTTTGGTAACTGGTTACGTGGAGTGGATAAAAAAGAAAAAGTGTAAATCTGAGTGGGATCATGTGCTTTACTTTGGGCCATATGGAATATTCGGAATGACGTTATCTTTAACAATGCAAAAAAAAATATTTCATGCAGGTGATTCTTCATTCGATTCGTATGTGGTCTTACCTACAAGCAACGAACAAGCATGTCGTTATGGATATTGGGTGCAACCGGCTACTTTCGGTGGCGCGGGACTTGTATAACCAATACAGCTAGCGTTCTGATCTTAGGATGACGGGTTGATGTAGAATCAAATTATGTTATCCATGTTTTTTAGATGGTTGATTCACGTTTCCACTTTATGTGACGTAATCTTTTGTAAACCTAGTTCAAAAATAAATTAATAAAGGCCGTATGCATCAATCGATGCAGGACCGGACTGCCCCTTTTCTAAAAAAAAATCTATATTCACTTAATTTTCTTCTTAATTAATGGAATGCGACTTCTAAAAGTTATGTGTTTCTGCAAGACTGGTGTCTTGAAAGTCGAAACTGCGTGAGTATTCAGCTTCAAATCTGTAGCCTCAGCTTTTGCAAAATTATGATTATCGTTAGACAGAAGCCAAAGACAAACAAAATATTGCATTCTATCTTCATGATAAAAAAACAACCTACGCAGTATCCAGGCAATCTTAGGACTGAATTAGGCAAACCTCTCCCCCGTTTCCATGGCAGTACCCAAACCACTGTTGAGTCCGCGTCTTCTATCAGTTCAATTTGTCAGAGAATTGTTAGTCACATTCTAAGGTGTTGTGCTAGTGACCTGCATAATGAGACTTGAGACTGGGTTGATTAGGATCTATGACAAGCAACAATTTAGTTAGAACCGTTCTATAGACCAGTCCTTCCAAAAAGATGATGAAATTCAGCTGTCAAATGTTATAACAATACCAGATTTGTTCTTCAGGCAGCCACCTAGCATCCCACATCATCAAGCCACACATAAACACAGTATCTAGCGGTCTTAAAGACTGAAATATGGGGATACTGTACCTGCTAAATAGGTGCGAGTGATGACATTGATGACTGAACTACACTAATGTAAAAGCTCACACAGTATTTTGATAGTTTTACTCAGATGAACATGTCGTCTTGCTGAGTGTTAATCTCTCAACAGTATTATGGCTCGTGTATATAAATCCAGATTCTAGTGTGTGGATGTGACGCTCAATGGGGTTGAGCTCTCGTGCATCTGCTCCTGACTAAAAAGGACATTTGAAATGTCACAAATTTCAAAGAAATCATGCACACCCATGTAACTTTTGAATGAGAAAATAACATTTTCTATGACCTGTGTAAGAAAGAGGATTTCGGTGCTCTGAAAATAGTTTTTTTACAACACGTATTCTTCTTATCCCTTGGAGCACCAAACTTGTCATTTCTTCATGAAACTTTGCAGACACGTGACACGTCGAAGTCGAAGCCACCAACACTTACATTGTCAAACTAATTTAACTTTTTCGTTTACCTATTTTACTGTTCACAGTAGGTGCGGTCACACAGATCACCTGAAAAATGCCATCTCAGACTTGTTTCTAAACAGTAATTCCGTAGAATGAAGTCTGAACAGTACAGTGAAATTATTTGAAGAGTTGGCTCAAATAAATAAAGAAATGCCAGAAAAAGATCCGCAGTTTATCATGTGTGTCTTGTGGAGGCACCATTTGCATGTCGTGCTAACGACAATTGTTTTATCTTCTGCAAGTATAGGTAGATTCTGATCACTGTATCCCAATGCATATGAAAATACAGAGAACATCAAGCATTTACATGAAACTTGACTTGAATTCATGGTGCACATTGCTAGTCCTAGAACAGCAAAGAGTTGGTGCATCGCCATAATCCTTGTTATCTTATCGTCCTGCATGTTTCTTTGTTTCAGCCAACATAAATGTTAGCCGTTGGGAGGACAGTAGTTGAATCTTGTTCATAGCATATAATACGGCAGTAAATGAGGTCCTCTAACTGAATTAACTAGGTTGTTTGCAGTTGGAATTAAGCAGTCGGTTCAGATGATACTGAGACTAGCACCAGTGTGCAGTGTGTGTGTGTTCCTCACTCCTCAGCATTCCCCAGTAACAGTGGCAGTATTCAGGTGACTACAGTATTATCACTAATAAAGGCAGAAATGATCAAACATCGTCAGGCAAGCAACATCCAGTCACACACAAATCCTTCAGAGCAAATCATATGACGCTTTACACAAACATTGTAGAATGTTGTTCGTTCAAATAGAGATGTTGGGTGACACTAAGGAAATGTATGCCCATGCGTACTACAAAACCAACTATCAAACAGTGCCCATGTTCTTATCTGCTAAAGAAAATCCATTTTCGAGGAAAACCACCTGAGATATATATCTCACAATCCGTAAACCACAGAATCTGGAGAAGATAGCATAACGGGCATATACACGACACTACCCACGCCATCGCAATTGAGAATTAAGTTTACAAACCACTCTCTAATGTACACACTTCATGGAATCGGAGCTGGAGTTCTCATACAGCCGGTGAGTTAAATCATCCTACTAAAATTGAATAGATATGAAGAACAAGGGAACACAAGCACCAATTATTCGTTTCTTCAAATCAAATGGCAAAATGGCAATTAGACATGATTATAACTTTCCAATACCCTATTATATAATTGCATAAGTCATGCTAACTCATACCAAAATAGATGTTATTTCCCTTATCCTTTCTCCCGTTGTCATTCCATTCAACCATTGGGTAGTGAAAATGACAAGAAAGGCCTGTAAAGCTTGTAAAATTATAAAATTACGGAAGTCACGTAACCAAGTCTATTTAAGCAACGAAAGGAAGCCTTTTCAAATTCAGATTTCTTTGGGAATTTCAATAGAACAAAACAATCCTAGCAATAACAAATATCAATCCAACTAAGTTAGCGCCAGAGTTGCAACATGGCATATTTTCTTAGGGGCAATAACAATAGAGCCTACTTTTCATTTCAACAAGCTTTGCTCCGCAGGAATGTGATTAAAAACAGTACAATGAGTATGACTTTGCAAGATATATAACCAATTAAAACAAAAAAGAACAGTAATAAATAATAAGAGAAATCTTGTAACGTTTTGATAGAACAGAAATTTGTATTGGTCTCACTCTGCATTCTTCCTCAAATTTTACTCGTTTGTGTCCTCTTCTCTAAAAATAAAACTGGCCATGTTTTCCATGCATAATCTATTAGATAATTCCCTGCCTAAATTCTACAACATCCTAATAGTGACCAATCATTTTTAAGATAAACATTATAATGCAATTTAACTCCTAATCCCCCAACGAAAACCTGATCATCGCCAACCCTTGTTAAGCAAATTGCTTCTGAACTGTCAGACAATCCACAACTGTATTTTGAATAACAAGCTTAGACAACGATCATATCAAGTTATACACAAAATCATCATCAGTTTATCCAATTGGTTTTCTAAGTGTCTCTAAACCCTGGCGATATAAGATGTCAGGGAACAGAGAAAGAATAGGAGCAACAACGATCATGAACTCCTTCTCACACTAGTAAGATCATGCAATGCTAACCTCCACTCTTACCACTAAATCACTAATCATGGGCCTAGAATCATAACATGAAACACAGAAAGAGTAGGTAAAGAAGATGATTTTGCAGAAGGTAACTTTCTTTATGTTTCATACTGCAGATCAGCCATACGGCGCATTATTAGTTATATATAGATACAACAGACCAGCACAATAAACTACTAGAAACAAAGAGAACCGAATCGATCCTAATAGCATTCCCCATACTCTTGTTTAGAGCAAGTTCCAACAACACAATTAGGAGTAGTAAGGAGGTAAGCAAGTGGGCAGCTTACCCTCCTCCTCCCCATGAGCGGATGAGCCAATCTCAGAGGTTCTCCATCTGGATATTGCTCTTGAGCGGCACATACTCGCCGAGGTAGCCGCCGAGGTGCTCGTAGAGCTGTGTCCTGTCGATCTGCTGGTTGTGGAAGGCCTTGCAGGCGTAGTAGAAGACGCTCTGCACTAGCAGCCCCAAGAGATTGACAATGACAAGAACACAGACCATTACAGCGCCTACGAGTATCTTGCCAGGCAAGCTGAGGCCGAGGCTCCCCTCCTCGCCTCGGCCCTTGACGACGGCGGAGTGGAAGAATCCGGCGGTAACGCCGCATGCGGCAAAGTAGGAGACAACGAGCACGGCGGCCGTGCGGGTGCGGCCTTGAAGAAGCTGCCTGCTTTTCGACATTGCGGCTAGCCCGCAGATGGGCTCGAGCACGGAGATGACGCTGGCGAGGTGCCAGAGCGCGGAGATGTATACGTGGATGGCGAGGAATACGAGGACGACGAGGAGGAGGATGAGGAGGAAGGCGAGGGATGGCGGGGTGGAGGAGGACGGGGAGGGGGGGACGAAGACGACGATGAGGAGGATGAGGGTGACGACGAAGAGGGCGTTGTAGGCGAACATGAGGAGCGAGACCCAGAGGAAGGTCCTGAGGAGGCGGGGCAGGATGGTGGGGAGCGCGGAGAGGGAGGCGGCGATGGAGGCCGGCTTGGCGGCGTAGAGGGAGGCGACGGTGAAGACGGCGGCGGCGGTGGAGAGGAGGGAGAAGGTGAATAGGAAGATGACGTAGAGGAACTGGTAGGCGAAGAGGGCGACCCACTGCGCAGCGCCGGCGGTGTAGTCGGAGGTCCGGAGGCGGCGGAGGATGGGGTGGGTGAAGAGGGAGTGGGCGAGCACGGCGAAGGAGAGCGGGAAGACGAGGCAGGCCGTGAGCAGCGCGAAGGTGCTCGGCGCGCCGCGCGGGATCGTGGCGGAGACGCGGATGAGGTCGCCGGCGCCCAGCGCCGCCAGGTCGTGGTTGGCCAGCTCCATCGCGGATTTGGGAGGAGTGTGGGGACTCGCCGGGGGGCGGCGGTGGACGGGTGTGAGGTGAGGAAGGCACGGCACGGTCGGTCGAGATCATAAAAAAAAATTGGACATCTTTACTATTAAAGCAGAATGTGTGGTATGGTGTCACAATCCAAATGGTGTCACACTTCAAACGCCCTTATATTTCGAATTAATTACATGCCACGCCACCTATAAGTGGATACCGGTTCAATAACAACAAAAAACAGATAAGGAGAAGATATCTATCAAATTACATGAAATGCCACCGCTCACATCACGTAACAACCTCACTCATTTCGTTCCCATCTCACGGTTGTTTGTTTTTCCAAATTGATCTAACAACCTTATCTAGAACTAACAAATCTTATCTTATCTCAAAATTAAACAAAAGGATGTGTGGACTGTTAGCCATAATCTGACTCGGAAGATTCCTGGAGCCGGACGTGCGGCCAGCCAAGAGAATAGCTGAGTTAGTTTGCAAAGCAGAATGCGTGGTATGGTGTCGCAATCCAAATGGTGTCACACTTCAAACGCCCTCATATTTCGAATTAATTACATGCCACGCCACCTATAAGTGGATACCGGTTCAATAACAACAAAAAAACAGATAAGAAGAAGATATCCATCAAATTACATGAAATGCCACCGCTCACATCACGTAACAACCTCACTCTTTTCGTTCCCATCTCACGGTTGTTTGTTTTTCCAAATTGATCTAACAACCTTATCTAGAACTAACAAATCTTATCTTATCTCAAAATTAAACAAAAGGATGTGTGGACTGTTAGCCATAATCTGACTCGGAAGATTCCTGGAGCACGTAGCCAAGAGAATAGCTGAGTTAGTTTGCATGCACAAGTTAGTTAGCTGTAGGTGCACGTGTGTAAGGTAGTCATGTGTTGATGGCCTAACTTAGTGCGTGAGTGGCGCACGATCAGGGCGGCTTGTTGCTTGGCTGCTAGGTGCGTGCATGAGCCTATTTAAAGAGGCAGCAAAATTCTTGTGTTCCTCTCCTTCTTCCAACTATCATCGACGCCGCTGCCGGGACGGGGAACTAGCGAGCAGCCGCGATAAATCCGCCGGGAGAGCTCGCTGAGAATGATCTGGGATGAGGAGAAGCCGTTGGTCGTTCGCTCATGGCTAGGATGGGAAACTGGGGACAGTCAAGATCCATTTTGCTTGAATATATGTAATTACATCCCAGAGATGAACGAAACAAGTTCAGATTTACCCCCATTCCCTTTCTATTACGTTTACAATGTTGAACCTGACTGATGCGCGTGTAGAGCAGGCCAGCCCAATCACGTTTGCATGTTTGATTCCTTGTGACAAGATCGATAGAAGGAAGTAGCTAGCTCGCTCGATTCATTTTCGTTTTTGTCGTCCAACTGATCAGTTGCATGTCACGTACGGACTAGATCGATGTAGCAAAATAATCTGGCTCACATTTGGTTAATCAATAAATTGTTTTTAAAAGCCCATCGCTCTTGCCTGTATATTGCGTTGTACCAAGAAAAGTGCTTGCATGTAAAAAGAAATCATAAAAAATATTGATACTATGTGAAAGAATAAACTTGAGGTAGAACCTAAAAATTCGCATTTTCAACTCTATTTTGCAAGTTAAACATTCATTTTCATTTTATGTCCACTAATGTGTAGTTACACATTATCGTCACTAACGTACAATTACAAGTGTCTACAATTTACACATGTATGGACACCAGCTGCAAGTTGTACATATATTTTCATATTATGGTTATTAGCTATGTGTGTTAACAGTCGCTAATCCTGATCAACTATCGCACTGTTCCAAGCGTCGACCGAGAGGTAAGTTAGAAAATGGGTAACCGAGCGGTTACTAAAAGCAAATCAAAATAGCCGTAAAGGAACGGGAAATCAAAGGCGTTAGTATCGTTATGACGTGCGGCGCTGGGAGATCAATGGACTACAACATCAAAGGTCACTGCCCGCCCCGAAGAATCATCGAGTATGTCATGTTGTCCCCTGTGTGTGGCCAACTGGCCATGGAACACGCTATTATCACCTCCTAGGCTTCTAGGGCCTCCTCCACACCATGAGCCGCCTCTTCACTAGCTCTACACCAAGGACGACGGCTGTGAAGGAGATATGCCCTAGAGGCAATTAATAAAGTGTATTCTTTATCATATCTCGTTTGTTCATAATAGGTTTTTGTGTCATGCTAGAACCGTATTAAGCGGAAACATTAATGCGGGTGTGATACGTGAACAACCAGGTCCCTAGTAGCCTCTACTAAGACTAGTTTCGTTGCGCGATTGATGATCGAGGTTTCCCGGTCATGGGGCATGGTGCCGGTCGACAATGAGAGTCATATCACTGGAGAGTGATGTGATGGACATACCCAGATTTGGAGAACGTAGTCGTTACGCCTTTGACCGTGAGATCAACTCTTATTGATATTCCCGGAAGATACTTTGATTGCACCAAACGTCGTATCTTATTTAGTATGACAATAACGGTGATACTTTTGGGTATTGGAAAGGAGTATTGAGACGAGGGTTCAAGAGCGGGATTTGCCAGTCCACGTAGCAGGATAGATACTCTCGGACCCACTCGGTGAGATCATGTCTAATGAGCTTGCAAGCATGTGACTAGGTCACGGAGACATGAGATCATGAACGAGTAGAAGATAGCATCGTCGGTAACGAGGTCGGGTTTAGGTATGGAGATATCTATGGAACGACACTCGGACGTGCTAAGTATCGCTATGGCAAAGGGTCTAAGACTTCACGTTCAGGTTTGATAGATGAAAGTCATTCGTTATATCTCAGGGATTAATTCATGGGGTCCAGCCCTACGGGTTAGTCGTTGATCATTGAGGAGTCTTGATCATGCCTGATATTATATCGAACCGCTAGGGTAACACACTTAAGGGGTTTCGACAAGACAACCGGAAAGGAAGGAGATCACTGGAAGCGTCCCGGGAGAGGTCCGATGGAGATCGGGCAGCGCCGAAAGAGTTTTCGGAGTTAGGAAATATTATATATATTATGTTTGATATTAATTAGTGTTATTAATATGCAAATATGATTTTATATATTTATTTTCGAATTTATTAAGGCAGATTTCCCTAAATGGGACTTCCGGACGAAAGAAGGCCCAAGAGGGGAAAATTCCCTAGGGGAATTCGGTGGGGGCCAGGAGGGCCGGCCTAGGTGGGCCACAAGGGGCCCACCAAGGGGCCGGCGCACTCCCTAGCCGAACCAGGCTATGTGGGGATAGTCCCACATTGCCTGGCTGTCAAGGTAGGCTACCCTTGGGAGCCTATATAAGAAGGGGCACCCCCAGCCTTTTAATTCACCAATTAATTCCCGATTTCTCTCTCGATCTCGTGGTTCCCAAGTCGGAGCCGCGCCGAGCAAGAGGATCCGGGGATCTCCTCCACCATAGCCCGATGCCGCGCTGCTGGTGTTCCGGTCCAAGTCTTCCGCTGCTCGTCCTGGACTGGAGCTTCGGAGGCGTCGTCTCCACCGTACGTGTGCGACTCCCTGCGAGGTGCTGCGCTAGCGGTACTCGGAGGCCTGCTTCCTCTACACGACCTTGAGGTCGGCTTCGTCGGTCTGCATCGACAACGTTTGTGCGGGAACGTAATCCCCGCTTTCGGTCTACAAGGGTACGTATTCCGATCTCCGTTCGTACTACTATATCTGCATAGAATAGATCTTGGCTAGTTTAAGGATATCATTGTTAGGAAAAATTTTGTTTTCTGCACACGATCCCCTTCAGGTTGTGTTGCAACTAGCACCGGTACGACATGACATCTCTCGTGACAGCATGGAGATTGATCAAGATGGACTACATCACCTGCGTGTGGCAGGGACGGACAACATTAGCTGGTGCTCTTGTCGATCTCAGCGGCACTGGCGAACCACAACATCATTTTTCACGATCATTACTTTCTAGATACTCTCCACAACATTCTTTAGGTCTCCAAAACCTTGGGCCGCTAATCACGTCGTAAAATGGCATTTTACTTGGTACGTACGGCATCCCCTGTCTCTTCTCACACCTGTCTATGTGGTGATTAGCTAATATAGCAGGAGCAGTGAATAACATGCAGATGGCGGATGGGGTGGTGTATGCATTTCGTAGGCGGATGTGGTTGTGCTATGTACCGTCATGTACCCGGATTAAATCCTCACATGCTTTTTTTATGGATTGGGTTGTTCCATTGTACGATGCTACTCAGAACATTTTGGGTGGAAAGAAATTTGCATTTGTAGTTATTCTAAATTCTGTAATGATATTTCAACTTATTTTTATAGCACACAACGAGCTTCGTGCCATTACATATGCTGCTTTTAGTTCATCATGTCTCTGTTTTTTCATGTCTACTCATGGTTATGGAAGTGGAAAAGGAACACAATGTAAGAATATTGTGGACCATTCATGATATCTCTTTTTTCATGTCTACTCATGGTTGTGGAAGTGGAAAATGAACCCAATGTAACAATATTGTGGACAATTTTGGGTTTACATGTCTTAGTGCTCGATTCGTTGCATGCAGATATGAAGTCTGGTCTAGAGAGTGGGCAAGAAATCCACCCCACATGTTTATACCAATCCAGTTTATAACACATACTTAGCAATGATTGACAACATGGTAAAGGATGGGTAGATTGTTCCATCTGAGATAACCAAAAAACTATTAAAATAAGTTATGTTAAAAAATGAAGAGGACAAGTTTCTCATTGTTAGATTTCCAATGAATGAAGAAAATCCATATGTTTCATTTTAGAATGTTGTCAGTAAAAGATTGATGTAATCATTAAAAGATTAAGAGTTAAGTAGAAACTAATTTTCTTATAAAATGAGTAGTATGCGTCAAAGGGTAAGGATAAGAAGGTATATCCATTTTTATGCAAACGGATATTACATGCTTATGCACATAATCTATTTTTCACAACCTCACATATATAAATCTAAATGGCTCAGTCCAAATAGCATCACGTGGCTAGAATTTGAATAACATCATAAGCAAGTCAAGTGAGTCATAAGATTTAGTTACTTTGAGTCCTTGCTTTCTATGTTTATGAGAATTGAGTGAAGTACGAATTGTATTTTAAAAATATGTGTGGCTATCTTTTCTGTATGCATGAATATTTACATGCATTCTACCGTTACATAGGTGGGGCAAAACCCGTAGCAACGCGCGGGCATTTAGCTAGTAGGAGTATAATTTGGTTCAAATTTGAAAATGACCGTATTTGAAAATATTTCACAAGATAATCCTTTACGTGGCCCTGTCATAGGACTATAGCATATAGACTACATTGTAGATCATTGACTTAGTCGATGCCGACTCCCGCACAGTGACGGACCCAGGAGAAAAAGGACAGGGCGCATCCATGTGTAGAAAAGTCTCCATTTTTTTAGAAAGAAAAATCACAGCACATAACTACATACAAACATGCAAATATGCTATATACGTAGTAGTTTTCTCGTAATTAATCGAACACTTGATCCAATAGCAATATGACAAGTTTACAATAAAGCGAACACACATTTTTGAACATAAAGACATAGATCCAAATAATTCATATGCATGTCACAGAAATGAGAATATTATCTTGCAAATAAATGTTGTTACCTGAAAATAGAAACATGTGTTATAATTAGCCAAGAAAATACCAATGGAGGTGATAAATATAGAAGTTGTAAGATATTAAGCCATTACATTTCAGTTCTCCCACGGTAATTTTTCTTATGAAAGCGATCAACAATCACTTCATTAGTAACAGTGTCCAACAATCCCTTCTCCATATAGCAAATGAGGCTATGGCTCAAATAATCATCACCAGTTTTGTTGCGCAAAGCGTTCTTCACAATCTTCATGGCAGAAAAACATCTCTCTACGGTGGCAGTGGCAACAGGAAGAGTTAGTGCTAATTTAAAAAGGCGAAACACCAATGGATATAAGAGATGCTTCCTTGTATCAACCATGAGTTTAGCTAGATCACCAATACTGTCCAGGGTAGCAAACCTTGTATCATGGAGTATATTATCTATATAGAGGGATAGTTCATGCTCAAGAGTCATCATATCTTTGTGATCAAAGTCATCAGGGAAAAGCCTAGCTAGCTGCACCAACTTCTCCTTATCAAACTGACAAAAGTGATCACTTGGACTCAAAGCAGAAATACATCTAAGCAGCTCAGAATTTACGTCATTAAATCTATCATGAAACTCTTCTCCTACCTGATCCAGAACAACAAAGAAGCAATCGACACGGTAATCGTGTTCATTTTTAATGCCCGTCTTCTTCCTTGGTTTTTTTGGGTTCACATAGTCCTTTTCCATATCAACTATTTGAAGGGGTTACGGTTCAGAAAACAATAAATTTTCTAGCGATGAAACACTAACTAGTCAGGATCTATCTATCTAGTATATGTGATAATGGTGGCTAAACGGGTTACATTACCTCAGTGTAGACCGATAGCGGGGATTCGCTCCCGCACAAGCGTTGACGATGAATTCGTGCGTAGCCGACCTCGAGGTCGCGGAGAACTTGCTGCGATGATGTAGACGGTGACGCCGGGGTGTCGACGATGACCTGCGTCGACGGGCGTCGGGCGGAAGATGGCGAGGCGCCGGCGGCAGGGGGAGGCGGCGCGGCGGCTGCAGGGGGCGAGACGACGTCGCTCAGGCTCCTCAAAAGAGTCGCCTCCGAGCACTCGCAAACATACAGAGCTTAACAACACCCCCCGGTCATTCAGATCCAGCTGAAATCGTAGGGGTAGAACTTATCTAGAATCCCGCAGGGCAACGGCGCCCAGCGGTATACCTTAGGTGGAGAGAGGGGGCAAAACGGGCGGAGAAGCAACTCGGCCGGCCTGCTATACAATTAATTGTATTTTTCTGTAATTAATCCAAATAATATGCCTTACTATATAAAGGGGGGAGGGGGTGTGCAAACTCCCTAACTCCCCCATGTGGGACTAAACAAAGGAGGAGGGGGGTGGCGCACCCACCATGGGCTAGCCGAACCAGCCATGGGTCCCACCCCCCTTTGTTGGTGCGGCTCCCCCTCTTGGGCCCTCTTAGGGCCCATGTAGGTGGGAGGCCCCCCTTTTTCCTTTATTTAATTAATATTAAATTAATATAAAATATAATTAATTCATAATTAACATATTTAAATACTATTTAATATCCCGTGACTCCGAAACATTTTTCGAACCACCCGAACAACTTTCGGACATCCCTGGAACCATTCCAGACCTTCCCGGAACTCCTTCCGGACCTCCGGAACTCTTTCCGGATCATTTCTCTCTCTCTCCAACAAAATCCTATATTATTTCAGAACCTATCTCCTGGTGTCGTTAAGACCTTAAGTTTGTTACGCTACGGTTCGAGAACACTCCACACATGGTCGAGACACTCCGCTCACCAATGACCGTCAGAGATATCTGGATGTATATGACGGCCCCTGTGCATTCCACGAATATCGTCGCTGAACCATAAATATGATATTCATTCCCTTTGTTTCTGCGATACTACCTTGTCCGAGATATGATCGTAGGCATACCGATGTCTTTGTTGTATCTCGTTACCGACAAAGGTTATTAACTCGTCCGTGATATTACATCTCCATGACCTAGTCACAAGTTGCGCATCTATATAGATGTAATCTCACCGAGTGGGCCCATAGTATCTTTCCATTACAAGAATGAACAAATCCCGCTCTTGATCCTTACGTCTCGATGCTCTTTCGGAATACCCAAGATGGACACCGTTATTGTCATGCTATATAAGACACAATGTTTGATGCTCTCAAAGCACCCCTACGAAGCATCAATAAGTACGGTCTAATGGTCTAAGGAATAAGCTATCATATTCTTATCTATTGTAAATGACAAACATCGTAATACGATCTTATTGCAATACTTTGCGTATGTCCATCATCTTATTCAACTAATAAGATGACCCCATTGTAAACCGACGTCATTGTCCTTGATCGGGAATCTCGATCAACTGTTGCCCAATGGACTAGTTCATATAGAGGCTTACTAGGGATCTGGTTGTCTATGTATTACACGTGTATTAATAATTCCGATTAATACAGTTATAGCAAATACACAAACCTATTATAAACTTATGAGATAATGCAATAAATACTACTTATTTATTTGCCTCTAGGGCATATCTCCTTCAGTCTCCCACTTGCACTAGAGTACAAATAAACTAGCTGCATTTTACTTTATCAAAATCTCTTATCAAATAAGCATCATTTGATAATACTTGCTTGTGGAAGAGTGTTACTCCGACAATCTGTACAATACATAATTGTGTGTACTTTTTGCGATTCATTGATATCAACTTGTTTGATATCACCATGTTATCTAATAACATATATACAAATACCGTAACTAAGTGAGACTTCTGTTTCCCAGCGCTTACTCTGATTATGCTAACCATATAACTGACTTGAAAAACACACTCAGTCATAGAGAGCCCCTTGTAACAATTACAAACTCGCGATATCTGCATACTTTCACACCAATGTAGAAAACTTGACATTCCAATGTCAATCCATTAACTAATGCACTTCTACTTCCAGTAAATTCTAAATTTACTTTTATAACTGTTCTTCTTCTAAGAACATCGGTTATATTTCATCGAACAGATAATATGGTTTCTGTACGATGTCTAATATTACATAATAGACCAACATGTCATACAACCGTTACTACCTTGCATCATTACACTTAATGATCAATTAGATTTCCAAGGACCATCCTCTTTGATTCTATTCTGGCTCCTCAGATATAATCCAAAACAACTCGACTAACTATTTAAAATTCCCGCCCTATTCCAAATAGACACTAACTTTCAAATAGTTTCACAACTTCATCCTTCTCATCTATTATACTGGTACAATTTCACAATGTGTCATTTACACAAGATGAATTCGGCTCCCACTCAAATTATGTCTCCACATATTTGAGAACACGAGCTCCCACTCAAAAATATGTCATCCACATATTTGAGTTCCTAAGCTCCCACTCAAAAATATGTTCTTCACATATTTCACCTGAGTGAACTAACTTTGACTCCCACTTAAATCGACATTTTGGTCAAATCAAAATCATTGATCTATTATCAATTCGAATTCAATACAAACTACATTATTACATTAATACAGATCCTTCAGACTTCAAGCATGTCTATATAAATGTAGTTAACAAATTTGATCTTGTCCAAGACACATTTCTTGACAAGACATGCTTCACGTCTTTCTTATAGTCACATTTCTCATATAACACTTTATATGACGATTAAACAATCTTATTCCTCTAATAAGAATTGTAGCAACAATTACTATTTTAATCCTTTCAAATGTAACTTGGATTTTCAGGCCGAAACAACCTTTGTTCGTATTCTGATATTTTCTCAACTTTCTTTGTATTGATAAAGTGTACCTTCATCTGTCAACAAGATCTGAAACACTTAATATCGTGTTGTGACCTGACAGCAATATTAAATATAACATCACTTTATTTAGAAGCTTCTTTCATGAACATATTATGATCTTTATGAAGAGGATTGCAAGCAGAAAACAATTTTCTAGTCTCCCTCACTCTTAATCACCAAATTTTCATTTGTAAAAATATACTCTTTGGAACACTTTCCAATATTCTACTTTTATGAATATAGGTCTGACACCTTATTTCAAGCTCCTAATTCCAATCCATAAACCATAATTCGAAAAATCATATTTTCCTCGGAATTACATAGACAACAAACCAAGTTTTGTTTCTATTTGGTTTTGGAATACACTCCAATCTAATGCGAGTAATCTACAAAGAACTATTCATGTGTATTCCGAATTATCATATAATCATATACATGACGACACTATTGTCGATCACACGAATTTTCGTTGAGAGAAATATCTATTTTCTGAAGTGGACATTGACTATAATGTTTCGAACATATTAAGAGATTCTAAGACAGATTCTAACAGACCACACTTTATTTAAAATAGAGCATGATTATAATACCCCACATATCACCATATATGACATTACAATATTGTGAAACAAATTTCCATAAGTCTTTTGGGTTGAAACCATAATTCAAAAATATTGTCCTTTGATCGAATCTTGTGAATACAATATTCACTAATCTTTCTACTGAAAAACTGAAAGAGCATTTTCCCTCATGTGTGGTTTTGGTAATTTAATGACAATCTCTATGGACTAATGTTTGCATTGAGATATAATTATAGATCATGTCCATGGAGTTGTGGAGTTCATGTGTTGGACTCTTGAAGCTTATGTGTTGAGTGGAGCATATTGCAAGTATGTCTTGAAGGATTCAAGACATCATATTAGTGAAGAAATGTTGGAAGATACAAGGTTGATCAAGATGTTGATCAACACACAAAGCTACAAGATGTACCAAGAGCGATCATGTATCTCTTGGGATGCTCATGGAGGATGACGTCATGTGGTGATCGTCATCAAGGTGAGATGTGCAAGACCAAGACCAAGAGAAGCTTCTTGAAGAAATCCTATGCTTGGTGCTTGCAATGGATACATGAAGATGAAGCTAAGCGAGACTCTCCCATTGTGAGCATGGGGGAGTATTTGGAGAAGTCTTCATCAAGCATGTGCTTGGACGCGCAATCAAGAAAGATGAACCACTTGAAGAGATCAAGATAGTCATCATCCAACTCAAGTGGAATTCTCAAGACAAATGTATGATCTTGATATGGCTATAGGATAGATAGGCGTACTATCAAGAGGGGTTCTCAAGCTGGTAACTTGATCGCATCATTGTGGAGAGCTCAAACATTTGCATACTTGGCATATCATGTTTGTTGGTTCTAATTTGGCTTTTTTGGTGGTGAGGAGTTAGAGCTTGGTTCATCTCCATGTCAAGCTCTTGTTCATCGAAATCGGTTTTACTTTGGACAACTTGTTGCGTTTTCGATGGCGGAAATATTGCCGGTTCTACCATGAGGAAAGTCCCACACCTTGCCATGTGTGGTGATTTTACTCTATTTATGGGATGCAACTTTTTTTTGGGTGCTCATCGTCGCTATCTTTTCAACAAAATTGGTCTCACCTCATTTAGAGTTCATTTGCAAAAGTTATAGCAGTTTTCGTTTCGGTGTTTTGCTGATTCGGATTATTGGGGCCGGATATTTCGTTCTACCGGAATTTCCGGTTCCCCAGCTGATCCAAGAAAACGGCTAAGGAAAGGAGAAAAAGGGTTCTGACTCCAGTCGGAAATTGTGCTCGAAAATTTCCGTCTACCGGAATTTCCGAGTGCCCCCAGAAAAGTCCTCCAGAAATGGCTAAGGAAAAGTTTGGTTTTGCTTCTGACTCCAGCCGGATTTTCAGCTCGGAAATTTAATGGACTCGGAATTTCCGGTTGACCGGAATTTCCGAGTCTCACTTATACCGGAATTTCCGAGTGTCGAAACAGCCAACGGCTATATTTCCTGGAGGGGTATAAATACCCCTCCACTTCTTCTTCCCCAGCTAACAAAAGGCAGCGCGTTTTTCCCCTCTCTCCTACTCCATTGTTGACCTTGGAAAGCTCACTTCCCTCTCAATCCCTCCATTGAATCTTCCATATTCTTTAGGGAAAGTTGAGAGGAGATCTAGATCTACAATCCTACCAATCAATCTCTCCTCTAAGTGAGGGGAACTTAGTGGATCTAGTTCTTGGAGTTCCTTTGTGGTTCTTCTTCTTTGTTCTTCCTCTCTTCTCCCCCCATAAGCATTAGTTGCTTTTGGTGGGATTTGGAAGTGAAGGATTTGACTCCTTTGTGGTTTCCTTTGTTCTTCCTCTCTTATTCCCCCATAAACATTTGTTGTTGTGTTGGAA
Source organism: Poa annua (assembly GCA_026929855.1). Taxonomy (NCBI): domain Eukaryota; kingdom Viridiplantae; phylum Streptophyta; class Magnoliopsida; order Poales; family Poaceae; genus Poa; species Poa annua. The sequence goes on along the minus strand of CM049428.1, from coordinate 114,088,348 downwards.
TTTGAGAGTGAAGGACTTGAGCACTTCGTGTGCTCTTGCCATCGCATTTGCATCGGTTTGAGCCCTCCACGAGGATTCGTGGTGGTGATACTTGTGAGCTTGTTACTCTTGGGTCTTTGGACCCTAGACGCCTTTTGTGGCCAAGACCTTTTGTGGTCAAGACCTTTTGTGGTCACTTGAGAGCCCCCAATTAAGTTGTGGGTGTGTGCCTCAAGACTTGGGAGCCCCCAATTAAGTTGTGGGTGTGTGCCTCAAGAGTTGTACGGGATTCGATCTCCGCCCCAAAGGAGATCAATAGTGGAAGGTGAACTCGCAACCTTTTGTGGTTGAGTTCATCAGGAGAAGAAGGTGAGCCTTTGTGGCGTTGCGGCTAACCTGTTGTGGTTGCGCACACCTCTCCAAACGAGACGTACACCCTTTTGGGTGGAACTCGGGAATACATCCTCGTCTCCGCGTGCCTCGGTTATTTCTATACCCGAGCTCTTTACTTATGCACTTTACATTGTGATAGCCTTCGTGCTTGAAGTCATATATCTTGCTATCACCTTGTTACTTGTATTGCTTAGCATAAGTTGTTGGTGCACATAGGTGAGCCTAGTATTTATATCTAGGTTGTATGCTTGTTAAAGTAAACTTCTAGTTTTATTCCGCCTTTATCAAGCTTACCGGAATTTCCGGGTCACTCTTGGACCGGATATTCCGGCCCCTCGGAAAAAGTTTTAAATCGCCTATTCACCCCCCCCCCCCTCTAGGCGACGTCTATCCGTTCAATTGGTATCAGAGCCTGGTTATCTCATTATTAGGACTAACCGCCTAGAGATAAAGATGTCGTTTAGAGATCTAGTGCACAATCCCACTTATAGATTCGATGGCACTAATTATGATGTTTGGAAAATTTGCATGCTTAATCTTTTTAGAGACATGGGTTCAAATTTAGAGAGTATTGTAGATATGGGTTTTTCTCCTCCAAAGGATTCACAAGAATTATCTTTAGAGGATGAGAAAAACTCTTATCTCGACACTCTAGCATCTAATGGTCTTATATGTGCTTTGAGCGATGTAGTCCTTGCGTCAATCATGCCTTTTCTGGCGCTCATGAATTATGGACAAAACTTCAAGATATATATGAGGTATCCAACATTTCCAAGGATGATTGTCCTCCTTCCACATCCGGTCGTGATGAGCTCACGACTTCCTCCACTTCACCGACATGTGGTTTGCCACAAGGTAATGACATGGTGAGTGGTGATAGAAATTGCAATCTTGATGGTGAATCCACTATTGACTATACTTCTCACCCATCTTATTGCAATGCTCTATCTCTGGACTTAAACACCTCTAGCACTTCAAATGTCTTAAATACTAGTGTTGATAGTCCTTGCATATCATGTAATAGTTGCTTAACTAAATCTCATGATGATATGCTTTCCTTGTCTTGTTGCCATGATCAAAATGTTTCTATTTCCTCTAGTACTTGTTTGGCTAACAATGTAGAGGAATCCCAGAATTGTTGGAACAAGACATGGACCTCATTGGTGCATCAAGTGTCTCTTCATCGTCTTCATCCACTACTCACCTTTGCCTTATGGCTAAGGAGTTTAAGGTATCTCCTACCGTGCACTCCAATATATCTCATGGTGATGATGATGATGTTGATGATGATACTAGTCTTGAAATCAAACAAGAAATTATTGCTTTTGATCATTTCATGACTAACTTGCAAGGAGTTGGCAAGAAACACTTTGGTTCTCTTATGAGCCGTTTTGGTGAGCTTGAGGATGTTCTTGAGCTAAAAGGTGAGATTGAGAGAGAAGATGCCTATGAAAAGGTATCTCTTCAATCATCTCTAGAAGATGAACAAGAAACTAATGCTCACCTTCAATAGCAACTTGAAACTATCATGGAGTCTCATAACTCCAAAATTGCTAAACTGACTAAAGAACATGACCAACCTATTGCTAAATGTAATGTGCTTAGTAAACAAAATGCTAAGTTAAATTGTGAGCTTGTCATGTTGTCTCCTTCCATTTCTAATGTTAATGATGCTTGTGCTACTAACTCCACTTTGTGTGAAGCATCTATTTTGAAGGAGAATGTTGAGCTAAGGTCTCAACTTGATTTGCTAACTAGCAAGTATGGGATATTGGAAGAAAATCATGAAAAGCTTTCAAGCTCTAATGAGGATCTTCTATCATCCCATGCTAGGCTAAAGTTAGCTCATGAGGCGGTCACTATGAAGGTAAAATATTGTGAGCCTCTTGTGTTCACTAGCACAAACTCTACCTCTAATGCATTATTGCCATGTGCTAGTTCTAGTAATTCATCCACTCATAAAATTGCTACATCTTGTGATGAATTACTTTCCTTGCCTTGTTGCTCTAACAATGTGGATAGTACTTCCTCTAGTATTTGTGTTGAAACTAACCATGTAGAGGAACTCAAAGAGCTCAAGGCACAAGTCACTTCTTTGAAGAAAGAATTGAAGAAGTGTCATGAAGGGAAGTCCACTGTTGAGAGTGCAACAACTTCCTCATGACAAGAGTGGACTTGGATTCAACTCCAATAACAAGAACAAGTCCAATGTCAAGAAGAAGCACAAGTTCATCAAGAAGAAGGGCCAAGAACAAGTTATTGATTCGGCCAAGATTGTGTGCTTCAAGTGCAAGGTTGAAGGGCACCATGTTAGATCTTGCCCTTTGAAGAAGAAGCCTCTTAGTGAGAAGCAACAAGGGAAGCAACCTCAAGTTCAAACTCAAGCTTTCCAAGTTAAAGAACTTCCCCTTCCCAAGAAGAAAGGTAAAAGTCGACTATGCTAAAAATGTCGTGGGAAGGATCACTTTGCTTCTTCATGCACTCACGGCACCTTATCCAACCCCACCACTATTGATAATGCTCATTCTCTTTGGAAGGATAAGGTTGGCAATGTGTTTGCCAAAGTTATTGGTACTCAAAGTGGTATCAAGAAAAGAACCATTTGGGTTGCGAAGCCTGTTGTGACTAACCTCTTAGGACCCAACTTGGTTGGGGACCAACAAGCTAAAACTTGATCAATAGGTGTAAACGGAGGACATTGGAGACTTGACTACATCATGAAGAATTAAGGGATCTTCATCATCCATATTATCTCAAGTCAAGTCAAGTCAAGTGGATTATATTGTCTTACCATATATCCAATGCTCCTCCTTGCGGTAACTTGTACTTAAATCATATCTATGCATTGAAAGTTACTTGCACCCTTGCATGTGTTTGGTTTTGTACCTTACAAGTGTTTATATGTGTTGTGCACTCTACTTACTTATATGGAGTAATCAAACTTGTGTATGTTGGTTTGCACACCATGTATGCTTTGAGCCTCTTGCCTATTTGCTTTCATCTTAATTGGCTCTTATAAGGATATTAATGGACTATCCCATTTTGGGGGAGTGTTGTGCTTTTTGGTAACACACTATCCTAAAATGTGTATTCATGAGGACTACCACTTAGTGGTGATATATCAATGTTATCTACTCTCTTTGTGGCATGTCTTACTCATGAGAAATTCAAATTCTAATGTCCATTAATTATCTCTTGGATTTCTTTTGCCTCTTCTTTAAAAGAATGGATTATCACATTATGGGGGAGTAATAAGCTATGTGCATATTACAAGCCTAGAAAATGTGAACATGTGAGGTAGTGTCACCTAGAGTTGATATTGTTGATTATCTTGTTCCTAGGTGACATGGTACTCAAACAAGTTCCATATTTGCTTAAATGCATTTTGTTCACCCATCTTTTGGTATCTTGTTTGTGAGAGAGTTTCTTGATGCTTAGTATGATCATTGAATATGTGAAGTCATCAAGAATCTCTATATAAGCATGTTTTTCAATTCTTATATTTTGCCACATGCTTATGTTTTGTGAATGATCTTAAATACATATATGCCATGTACCACCGAGAGCTATCTCCATACAATCATTGTCTTTGACAAGTGATAATTATATTTGTGGTAAATTTATTGATCATATTCACATTGGCTATTGTTCTTAAGTTGTATTTCTCTATCGCGAAGTTTGTTTTGGTTTAACCATCCTTTTGTCTTATTTGCTTCATTTGGATCCTTTTGTTGCTCTACTCATAATTTGTGTTGTAATTTCTTGAGTTAGGAAAAACAAGGATCCCATTGTTGTGCATTTACATTCGAAGACTTAATTTTAAGTAATGCACTATTCTTGGGGGAGCTATCCTACATTGAGTAGAACATCATCCTTTTAATTGTTATCGGGTCTTATTGATTTTCTTGAACTTTGTGCTCAAAAGGATATATGAAGGGTAATGATCCCACTTGTGTGCATTTGTATTTACATACAAGATCTCAAATAATGCACTAATCATGGGGAAGCTACTCTATACTCTTTAGAACACTATTCTATAAATTGGTTTGGTATCTTATTGCTCTTCTTGAACATGACTAATGTTTTAACAATGTATATGGTGAGTGATGATCTCATGTGTGTGCATTTTGTATTCATATACAAGATCATAAGTAATGCACTAATCTTGTGGGAGCAACCCTATATGTTATTGAACATTAGTTGTCTTCAATTGGTTTTTGATCCCGATGACATGTCTCTTTGAAGGACAAACATTTTTCGTCTTGGTACTTTGTGCCATCATGAAAAGTGTAGAGGGCTTGGTTTATTTTTGGAACCTTACTCCTCTTTGTGGAGTTGGCTATCTCATCCCACGGTTCTTAGTGTACCTTCTTGGATGAGATGAAACCTTCGAGCATGTTTGCTTGTTTTATTTCTTATGCTCATTGGTTTAGCCTTGACCTTGTTTTCATTTGATATATTTTCAAATTGGTTTCTCCAATCATGGGTTGGTTTGAGTCCTTGATACAATGAGGACAAATCTTTCTCTTGTCACACTTTTGTGTAGCTTTTTGATTTAATTGGTGTTTTATCCAAATTGTATCTCGTTTGGTTCTTGAAATTTTTGTGATGCATATTTACTATTTGTATATCTTGTGGCATGCTTTCTTTCCTTGATCCAATATATAGGATAAACTCCATCAAATCCTAAATGGCTAAGATGTGCATGAAATTCTATTTCATATCAATATGCACATATTTATGTGGAGTTTGTCCTATGTATTGTAGTTGGACTAACTACTTTGGACCCAATAAGTTTGGGTGCCATAGTGTACTTGATTTGTTTTAGGTACATGAGAGATGCATTGGAAGCTTGCCTCTATTTAAAGAAGATGTCTTCACCATGTGCTTCTTGGGGCCAAGCTTGGATGATTATGAACTCTCATCCTCTACACCGTCAATGCTATCTCGGTAACAAGTATCTAACTCATGCATATACTTCTAGCTCTCAACCTTGTGTAGGTTGTTCTTTGGCATGAGTTTCTCTAAGTTGCATTTGATATGGTTTTTGCAAAGTTTCTTTCGTTCAAATATCTTCATTGCTAATGTGAGTAAGCCGGGATGATTACACATCAAGGGGATTTATTTAATCATATTCATGATTCACCGATCCTCAATATGTTAATCTAGCAAATTCATTTAAAAGTCTCTCATGTGCAATGTTGATGAATTCTCATAAATCATTTGCCTTATGTGATATTTGTTTTGTGTCTCGAAGTATCCCAACTATCACTTATCCTATGTGGGTATTTGTGATGCTTTGAGAACTTGGTGTTGGAAGTTCATATATACCCTCTAAGAATAATTTGAGCTATGTGCTTTGCTTTTAAGCAAAAATCTTATCGGCGTATTTATGACTTCCTCTTGGATATCATGTGCTTTACCTTGTACCTACATTGTGTGTGCATGTTTCTTTGAGGACTTAGTGTCCACTTAGGAAATTATACACATGAGGATAGTTACACTTTTAATTGATATTCAAAATCTTTAGTGATCACCTTTTATTACTTTCTTGATTCTTTGGTGATCTCTAAATGGCACAAGCTTTGTTTTTCTATTGGTTTCACATTGCCTCTTAATAAGCTTGTGATCCGATTTGATGTATCCTCTTTGGCGTGCTTGTATGCGAAATACATGATATGCACTACGTGCCTCATAATTTGAAAGACTATGATGTTGCTTAGGCTCATCCTTGTTTAGTCTCCTAAATTGTATTTCCATGTCACACCCATCCTTTCCCGGTTGAGCAAGCCTTTATTCAATCTTGCACCTTTTTGTGTTCAAAATTATCTAGGAGGAGTGAGGATTCCATGTTGTGCACACTATATTGAAATGCAAATCCCTCATTGTGCACGTACCTTGGGGAGTTCCCTCTTGATTTTTAGAACTCTTGGTTGATCTTATCATAACATCTGCTTGTGCTCAATTGGTTTTTGGATCCCTTGATTGCTTGCTTCTTTGTGAATGCTTTCCCCCTTTGCAATTGGTATCCTTCCAGTGGATTTCAACTGATATATGTCTTGTGCAATTTTTGGATCCTCAATATAGTTTGATCCTCTTCATCTATTCGTCATTGGATAAGTGCATTTGATTTCACTCATATCATGAGAAATGCATAAATCATGAAGGAGATCTTATTATGTTACCTTTCCAAAGCCTTTCGCCCATTTCGGCAATCGTTGCCAATGGGGGAGAAGTTTTGGAGGGTTGTATGGAATTGGATTTGTACTTTGGTTTATTCTTAAGTATTTGCATTCCTTGCCTTTGCATTCGTTGCTTGGTTTTATATAAATAGTAGAAACTCCACCATTGGTAATGGTCAATAATATATGCAATGAATTCATGTTCATACACACATGCATAAATTATGGGGGAGTTTGCTATATATATGTGGATGGACTAACATCACATACCTTTGTAGTATTTGATGTTAGTGCAACCATTCTTGTTTGTTAAATTCCATATTATAAACCCTCTCAAAAGATATTGTCATCAATTACCAAAATGGGGGAGATTGAAAGAGCATTTTCCCTCATGTGTGGTTTTGGTAATTGAATGACAATCTCTATGGACTAATGTTTGCATTGAGATATCATTATAGATCATGTCCATGGAGTTGTGGAGTTCATGTGTTGGACTCTTGAAGCTTATGTGTTGAGTGGAGCATATTGCAAGTATGTCTTGAAGGATTCAAGACATCATATTAGTGAAGAAATGTTGGAAGATACAAGGTTGATCAAGATGTTGATCAACACACAAAGCTACAAGATGTACCAAGAGCGATCATGTATCTCTTGGGATGCTCATGGAGGATGACGTCATGTGGTGATCGTCATCAAGGTGAGATGTGCAAGACCAAGACCAAGAGAAGCTTCTTGAAAAAATCCTATGCTTGGTGCTTGCAATGGATACATAAAGATGAAGCTAAGCGAGACTCTCCCATTGTGAGCATGGGGGAGTATTTGGAGAAGTCTTCATCAAGCATGTGCTTGGACGCGCAATCAAGAAAGATGAACCACTTGAAGAGATCAAGATAGTCATCATCCAACTCAAGTGGAATGCTCAAGGCAAAGGTATGATCTTGATAGGGCTATAGGATAGATAGGCGTACTATCAAGAGGGGTTCTCAAGCTGGTAACTTGATTGCATCATTGTGGAGAGCTCAAACCTTTGCATACTTGGCATATCATGTTTCTTGGTTCTTATTTGGCTTTTTTGGTGGTGAGGAGTTAGAGCTTGGTTCATCTCCATGTCAAGCTCTTGTTCATCGAAATCGGTTTTACTTTGGACAACTTGTTGCGTTTTCGATGGCGGAAATATTGCCGGTTCTACCATGAGGAAAGTCCCACACCTTGCCATGTGTGGTGATTTTACTCTATTTATGGGATGCAACTTTTTGTTGGGTGCTCATCGTCGCTATCTTTTCAACAAAATTGGTCTCACCTCATTTAGAGTTCATTTGCAAAAGTTATAGCAGTTTTCGTTTCGGTGTTTTGCTGATTCGGATTATTGGGGCCGGATATTTCGTTCTACCGGATTTTCCGGTTCCCCGGCCGATCCAAGAAAACGGCTAAGGAAAGGAGAAAAAGGGTTCTGACTCCAGTCGGAAATTGTGCTCGGAAATTTCCGTCTACCGGAATTTCCGAGTGCCCCCAGAAAAGTCCTCCAGAAATGGCTAAGGAAAAGTTTGGTTTTGCTTCTGACTCCAGCCGGATTTTCAGCTCGGAAATTTCATGGACTCGGAATTTCCGGTTGACCGGAATTTCCGAGTGTCGAAACAGACAACGGCTATATTTCCTGGAGGGGTATAAATACCCCTCCCCTTCTTCTTCCCCAACTAACAAAAGGCAGCACGTTTTTCCCCTCTCTCCTACTCCATTGTTGACCTTGGAAAGCTCACTTCCCTCTCAATCCCTCCATTGAATCTTCCATATTCTTTAGGGAAAGTTGAGAGGAGATCTAGATCTACAATCCTACCAATCAATCTCTCCTCTAAGTGAGGGGAACTTAGTGGATCTAGTTCTTGGAGTTCCTTTGTGGTTCTTCTTCTTTGTTCTTCCTCTCTTCTCCCCCCATAAGCATTAGTTGCTTTTGGTGGGATTTGGAAGTGAAGGATTTGACTCCTTTGTGGTTTCCTTTGTTCTTCCTCTCTTATTCCCCCATAAACATTTGTTGTTGTGTTGGAATTTGAGAGTGAAGGACTTGAGCACTTCGTGTGCTCTTGCCATCGCATTTGCATCGGTTTGAGCCCTCCACGAGGATTCGTGGTGGTGATACTTGTGAGCTTGTTACTCTTGGGTCTTTGGACCCTAAACGCCTTTTGTGGCCAAGACCTTTTGTGGTCAAGACCTTTTGTGGTCACTTGAGAGCCCCCAATTAAGTTGTGGGTGTGTGCCTCAAGACTTGGGAGCCCCCAATTAAGTTGTGGGTGTGTGCCTCAAGAGTTGTACGGGATTCGATCTCCGCCCCAAAGGAGATCAATAGTGGAAGGTGAACTCGCAACCTTTTGTGGTTGAGTTCATCAGGAGAAGAAGGTGAGCCTTTGTGGCGTTGCGGCTAACCTGTTGTGGTTGCGCACATCTCTCCAAACGAGACGTACACCCTTTTGGGTGGAACTCGGGAATACATCCTCGTCTCCGCGTGCCTCGGTTATTTCTATACCCGAGCTCTTTACTTATGCACTTTACATTGTGATAGCCTTCGTGCTTGAAGTCATATATCTTGCTATGACCTTGTTACTTGTATTGCTTAGCATAAGTTGTTGGTGCACATAGGTGAGCCTAGTATTTATATCTAGGTTGTATGCTTGTTAAAGTAAACTTCTAGTTTTATTCCGCCTTTATCAAGCTTATCGGAATTTCCGGGTCACTCTTGGACCGGATATTCCGGCCCCTCGGAAAAAGTTTTAAATCGCCTATTCACCCCCCCCCCCCCCCCTCTAGGCGACGTCTATCCGTTCAAAAACCCCATTTGATCTCTTATCAAATTAATTTCAGACTTATGATTTATCAGGCAAATACTCTTATTCACCCATAATCATAGAAGAATTCGGATCAAGCAAAAACACCATTAATTAATTTAATAATCTTTTAAAATGACTCTTAATTAATTTCCTCTCGTATTGAAACTTCAATACTATGTTTCAAACTTAATCAATTCGCCACTCGAAATACTTAAATGGACCAAAATTATCCATTACTTCTTTCATTGCCTTTATGATTAAATTTGATGGTGTTTGTTCTACTAAAAGAACTTTTATTCATTGGACATGCTATTTTATCATTTCTACAATTATGAATCTTTATCATACAATCGATGTAAATTAGATGTGAAACCTTTATTCATAATATAAAACAACTGGCTTGTTCCATAACATAAAACAACTGAACTTGTCTTATTACACGAATAACTTTGTCTTGTAACAATCAAGACACTGAACACACTTTCTCACTATTACAAAAGATCTTATCAAAAACTATTAATGATAACTATGATAACTTGAGGACGTGAACAGCAAATGGCCATCAACTCCTTGATCACCATCTTCAGCGCCAGGTCACATCATATTTCGCCGCATATATGTGATAATCAGGACCTGTTTCACAAACAGAACAAGTATCAAATACTTTATCATATATCAAGAGGCGAATTCATAATTCTTTATATAACAAATATATACCTGTAGCATCGAAGATCTCTCCTTCGATGGAATCAACTTTCTGAGATTTGAATTCAGACACGAACTTGTAGAAGTTCATATTGTCGGCCTTCAAAATGTACTTGCGCACATGCTTCTCGTAGCTTGGAGGCAGAGATATCAGGACAGTCTGAATGGCACAGGAATCTGCCATCCAGTAATCGAAGACCACCGTCAGCTGGAAGTACATGTCATACAATCTCTTCAAATGAGTTTCCAGACAGGTATGCTCCTCCATATGAATGGTCTGGAACATTCTAAGCTGCCTGAATTTCTCACGCCTTAATTCATCTCGGAAGTGTGTCTTTATCGCATCAATCATGATGCATGGCTCCTTGCGTCGAAACAACTCTTTCAACTCAGGTGCTAGGCATACGGTCATGGTGATTTCCACTTCTATGAATATGTCTCGACGCCTAGGGAAATCATCTTCCTCCTCCTCGCTTGCAGAATCCCCTAGCCTTCTCCTAATGCTTCATCGAGAACATACAAAATGTTGTTGTGTTTGAGGATGTTTCTAAAACCCTTGTACCAGCTGATGAAGTTGGACCAGTCGGCTTCTAAGGTAGAATCCGAGCTCTTGAGTAAGTAATCGAAGTATAGTTGTGTAGTCTACAGATGTGATTGCAAAAGAGGTAAGGTGAAGTTTATAATATATAGGTGAGTTTTATTTTATAATCATATTGTCAAAACACACCACACCAAAATTATTATCCCTAAAAATAATAATGGCGATTACACGACCCTCATCCACCACACCACCCCCGATCATCACGGCCGGCAGCACAGCTTCAAAGGTGGACATAAAATGTCGATCACAACAACTCTGTAACTCGTGCTCGATCTTTCGATCTTCCCGTGTTCCGAGGCCATATCTGCATATGCTAGGCTCGCCAATCAAACCTCGAAGACCCTGCGCGTGCAACATGGCTTACACCCACTGTATGCGAACGACGAGATGTCTGACACCCGATCATCATGGCCTGCCTCATAACGTAGAAATTTCTTGGTGGTGCGCAACGAGGGGAGAACACAATTTTGGTATTTGTTAGGGATCATCCTATTCATGATGCTACCGTTGTATATCTAGCATATAAGCAATCAATAGGATGCACACACAACAACACACAATAATGATGCAATGAAGTGCGATGTGACATGGTCGATGCGCCTGGATCTTCATGGCGCCATGTGCCTGGCCTCCGGCGCCCCGGCATGGCTCCGACTCTACGGAGCCCTCCATTGCCTCCGACAGTACGAGTAATATCAAACTTACCGTAACCATGACACATAAAATAACGCCTCTACAAAACAAAGTTATATTTAGTTTTGCAAGTTTTACGTGGCATATAGGCTTATTCGTAAGAGAATCGCTTCCCTACCTACGAACTTTGTACCACAACGTCGATCGTATAATTACATGTTTAAGCATCCCTTTCGGGCCCTCCATTGAAAATGCTTTGCCGACTAGAGAGAGAGAAACACACACCCGCCAGCCACAGATATGGTGCAAGCCGTATGTCAGTAGTGGAACCAGTCTCGCGTAAGCGTACGCGTAAAGTCGGTCCGGGCCGCTTCATCAACTCAATACTGAATGCATCGCAAGTGCACGCTAGAGGGTAGCAAATATAAGAAAGACGTCCTCATGCGACATGAGTTCTAACCGTACCAGCAGTACTACGCATAGATCGGCTCTGATACCACTGAAGGGGTTACGGTGCAGAAAACAATAATTTTTCTATCGTATGAAACCCTAACTAGCGAGGATCTATCTATCTAGTACATGTGATAACGATGGCGGAACGGGTTACATTACCTCCATGTAGACTGATAGCGGGGATTACACTCCCGCACAAGCGTTGACGATGAAGTCGTACGTAGCCGACCTCGAGGTCGCGGAGAACTTGCCGCGATGATGTAGACGATGACGCCGGGGTGTCGACGATGACCTGCGTCGAGGGCGTCGGGCGGAAGATGGCGAGGCGCCGGCGGCAGGGGGGTTGTGCCGGCGGCAGGGGGAGGCGGCACGGCGGATGCAGGGGGCGAGACGACGTCGCCCAGGCTCCTCAAAAGAGTCGCCTCCGAGCACTCGCAAACATACAGAGCATAACAACAACCCCCGGTCATTCAGATCCAGCTGAAATCGCAGGGGTAGAACTTATCTGGAATCCCGCAGGACAACGGCGCCCGGCGGTATAGCTTAGGTGGAGAGAGGGGGCAAAACGGGCGGAGAAGCAACTCGGCCGTCCTGCTATACAATTAATTGTATTTTTCTGTAATTAATCCAATTAATATGCCTTTCTATATAAAGGGGGAGGGGGTGTGCAAACTCCCTAGCTCCCCATGTGGAACTAAACAAAGGAGGAGGGGGTGGCGCACCCACCATGGGCTGGCCGAACCAGCCATGGGGCCCACCCCCCTTAGTTGGTGCGGCTCCCCCTCTTGGGCCCTCTTAGGGCCCATGTAGGTGGGAGGCCCCCCTTTTTCCTTTATTTAATTAATATTAAATTAATATAAAATATAATCAATTCATAATTAACATATTTAAATACTATTTAATATCCCGTGACTCTGAAACATTTTCCGAACCACCCGAACAACTTTCGGACATCCCTGGTACCATTCCAGACCTTCCCGGAACTCCTTCCGGACCACCGGAACTCTTTCCGGATCATTTCTCTCTCTCCAACAAAATCCTCTATTATTTCAGAACCTATCTCCTCGTGTCGTTAAGACCTTAAGTTTGTTACGCTACGGTTCGAGAACACTCCAGACATGGTCGAGACACTCCGCTCACCAATGACCGTCAGGGATATCTGGATGTATATGACGGCCCCTGTGCATTCCACGAATATCGTCGTTGAACCATAAATATGATATTCATTCCCTTTGTTTCTGCGATACTACCTTGTCCGAGATATGATCGTAGACATACCAATGTATTTGTTGTATCTCGTTACCGACAAAGGTTATTAACTCGTCTGTGATATTACATCTCCATGACCTAGTCACAAGCTGCGCAGCTATATAGGTGTAATCTCACCCAGTGGGCTCAGAGTATCTTTCCATTACAAGAATAAACAAATCCCGCTCTTGATCCTTACGTCTCGATGCTCTTTCGGAATATCCAAGATGGACACCGTTATTGGCATGCTATATAAGACACAACGTTTGATGCTCTCAAAGCACCCCTACGAAGCATCAATAAGTACGGTCTCACGGTTTAAGGAATAAGCTATCATATTCTTATCTATTGCAAATGACAAACATCGTAATACGATCTTATTACAATACTTTTCATATGTCCATCATCTTATTCAACTAATAAGATGACCTCATTGTCAACCGACGTCATTGTCCTTGATCGGGAATCTCGATCAACTGTTGCCCAATGGACTAGTTCATATAGAGTCTTACTAGGGACCTGGTTGTCTATGTATTACACGTATATTAATAATTCCGATTAATACAATTATAGCATAATACACAAACCTATTATAAACTTATGAGATAATGCAATAAATACTACTTATTTATTTGCCTCTAGGGCATATCTCCTTCACTATTGAGATGGCATGCTTCTCACAAAAACAAGTTACCTTCTCCATGAGAGAATTCCATCCCTCATTTGTTCTAAGCTTTTTTAGTTCCCGCTTAGTGGATTCCACATCGGAAATAGCATTTACGATGTCTTTATCCTTTCTCTGTAAGGTCTTCAATAGCCCATTTGTTAAAGCTAATACCATCATCATCATATGTAAGAAAAATATAGAATCAAAAGTTTGGAAATATTTGCGAAGACCATTAGCTTGCCGCCTTTTTACGGAATCTGAACCATCTTTCTCAACATATTTGAGTACCTTAACTGCTCTGACGAGAACATCTTTGACAAACCCAATAATGTTCTGTAATGGGAATTCCATCGAGTGTCACCTAGTCTTTGTAGTGCTAGTTCCTGATTTAGACCACTTCTTGTAGCAATCTCCCCACAACCAATTGCTTTCCTTAATTCTTCTCGATGATGTTCTCTAAGTTGGTCTTTTCTCTTGCAAGATGCTCCCACAACATTCAACAAAACTAAGATCATATCACAGAAATCCCCTACATCAAATATGCTCTTCGCAATAGCCACAACAACCAAGTTGAGTTTATGAGCAAAACAATATACTCCCTCCGTTCCTAGATATAAGGTGCCTAAGCTTTCCGTACGAATATTAGCACACACGTATAATGTACGTATAAGGCTGACTTGGACCGAGCTGTGCTAGGAAAAATTGGAAAGGGAGCAGTCGTATCAGCCTAGAATGGGAAACAATCCTTCTAAAAAAACAAACAATCACTCTCGATCTCTTTCTACCCAGAATTGATGGTACGCTAGCTAACTAATTAAGCTGTGTGAGCCTAAATGATTTCTATTGAAGATACGTGAGAGAGAGAGAAAAGGAATGCTAACTCTATGGTTCTATGGTAGGTGCATGCACTTCTATGGCAGGTGCATGCGATTCCAGCCGCAGTTGGCCAAATAGCCTACACAATCACATCTTCCCCCTTTTTTTTTGAGAAACATGGTACAGGACACAGACGCTCACCAACACGTACGTACAGACATCCCTATGACCGTACACACGCAAACCCTACCCCTATGAGCACCTCCGAGAGACTGGTCCGACATATCTTGAGGTTGACGAAGTCACCACGGGCGCCTCGCTGTTGACGGGCACGTCACCTACCACTGAAAGCATAGCGCCGGTTAAATCCTGAAAAATCCAAGAAATGTGAGCACCCATGCCAAGTCTGAGACTTGAACCTGGATGGGTTGGTTCCACCACAAGGAACCAAACCAGTTGAACTAGGCTCACTTCACACAATCACATCTTCCCCAATTTTTAGGAATTGCATGTTCTCAAGTGAGGCGTATTTTTGTTCAAAAGCACCGTAGAATACCAGCGCGCACTATATTAAGGATTTTTTCTCAAAAACTTAGGCACCTTATATATAGGAACGGAGGGAGTACATAATAAGCTGACTTGTTCTCACTCATAACTTTTGCTTGCACTCATAAGTTGAGTTTATGAGCAGAACACACCATTGCCATTATCGTCCATCATGTTACCCAACATTTCTTTTGCAAAGCACTCACCAATACTTTTTTGGATTTTTGGAGATGACAATTGATTATTACTTGGAGCATTTTGGAAAGCCTTAGCAACACCATCATTCTTCTTAATAGTTTAGTCCATCATCTCCTTATAATTTCCTTGATTTCCATAATCTTTTGATTCATCCTGGCCACGGAAAGCCTGCCCCTAATGCAACAAGTGTCGACAAAATTGCAGCGTTTAAACGGATGAGGTGCTCATTCTTTTCAAGTTCAGTTTGTCTATGCAATGCTGCATGGATTGATTGATCCCGGTTTAATAGATCATCGTAGTCCTTGAGTTCCCTGTTGTGAAAGCTATTGCGGTCACCAACATGAGTCACTGATATCTCAGTCTTCTTCCAACTGTTCCATCCTTCTACTACAAACGCATCATGCCCATGATGGTTGTCTTTGACATTGTCCCTGAACAAATAAGAAAATAAGCAATAGGCTTTGTCCGTTTTCTCGATGTACTCTATCCAATTACCATACTGATCAAACCAATCATGATTAAATCGCCTCCTACTATGTGTCTTCTCAGCCGGATCTAACGTCTAAGAAGACGATACCTCTGAGGTGTCTACGTGACGTGCAAAAAATTAGTATGGTGGAGAAGATTTAGATCTAATCCAGGTTGGGCTGGAGGAGATGCATGTCGACTAGGGTTCCATGGCATGACATTGGTTTCTCTTCCTTATTGCGGGGAGCTCTTCCTTAGGTCGTTCAAGTGCATTTTGCAAACTTTTAAAACCTCTTGAAACACTTCTTGATGCCAATGGAACAACTCAAAATTGTTAAGCGAGCATGTGTGGACATGATAAGAACACTTCAAATCAATAATCGATAGTGGAATCTAGATACCCATAACGGTTCCTCATATCACCGAAGTCCGAAGATCACTATCGAGCGAACCCTTGTATTTATGTATATAATTCTTTTTTCTTCGGGATACAGTACGTCATTATACCCATTTATCCTTGTTGCCGCACTTTGACGATACCACATCACTATGACGTAAATTTTGTCAAAGCGGGTTGAACATTGGAATATGTGAGAGGAAATGATGTTATATCTATGACTCTCCGCAAGAGATGTGGAATGACAGAGATTCATCGTTATCTGAGATAGTACGGAAACATTTTAGATAGTACGCGACTAGGTTTCTGGCGCCTGCTAATTGGCGTAACTCGACGCGCTTTGCTGTGTGGGCGCTCGTGGTCAAAATGCTTTTTTCCTATCACCGAAAGCGACGTGCCCGCTAAACGACAAAAAAACGGGCCACACGCGTGAAACTAGCTGGCCTGGGATCGGACTGGGACCACAACACGGCAAACGGAAGGAAACACAAGTCTGACCTGGGCCATACCGATCAGAAGCCAAGACTAAAAAGGTACCCAATAACAACCCGTATTTACCCCGATTCAACACAAAAGCGCTCATGTTCTTCTCTAGGAAGCTCCATTGCCATAGACACATCCGGTGGATATTTATCATAGAACAACTGAAGAAAAAAATACAAAATCAAGAAACACTAGATCAAGAAGGCTATCATACCAAAAATAATTAACTCAATATAATCCTTGCCTAATCCAGTTCCCCTCCACCCAGAAAACCAACACGATTTTGGGGGAGAGGGAGCAGCAGAAAAGTCAAAGTACATGGATGGATTTGTAGTGTAGCTGCACAACAGCAAATGATGCACGCACATAGACAGGAATTATAGCTAGAAAACACATATGCATGTGCTCCTTATTTGTGACCTCTATGCATGAATTAAGTTGATATGAACTCATATTTCTTATTCCTTCATGTATGTTCATGTCATTATCTTGTATCCTGATATGCACCCTATGCTGATACTGTGTAAAAACCTGCATTTGGGATAAAAGGGGATTAAATAAGGCTACATAAACTTGTTTTCTCAAAGTTATCCATGAAGAACCACTAAATTTATCAGTGGAGCAGCACTATAGTTACCACCAGCTATTTCCTATAGTTACCACGCTTGGGGTTTCAAAGATGATTTTGAACAGGGCAGTATATCAGGATACCAAAACTTGTTTGCTCTAAATTTATACATGTATAATCACTACCCATGGACGAAAACTAGATTTATCACCATCTGTAATCTATAGTTACCAAGCTTGAGTTTTGACATAATGGAGAACAGGGGACTAAATCACGCCGCATAACTTGTTTCCTCAAAATTTATCCATGTATAATCACTAAATTTATCCATGAAGCATAACTAAATTTACCACACACTATATTCTACAGTTACCACTCTTTAATCCTGACATGATTACGAACAGGGGCAACCGTGATATAGATCTCAACTTGGAATCAGATGACATGGATGATTTACTTGTCACACAACAATGCTGATATGGAGTATGTAGGTATATACCACCATACTATATGCAAAAAATAAGTTACCAAGGGCAAACTGCTAAAAGATACCCATGCTTTTATAAGAAGGGTGGCCAGAGTTAAAAATAATTAACTTACCCATGCCTGATACCATTAGTTACCCAGGTCAAATAGCTAATGTTACCATGTTTTTCTTAGCAAGTTATCCATCACTCATTCCTTTAGTTACCCATGCCTAACATCATTATTTACCAAGGGCAAATAGCTGATGTTACCCATGTTTTTGTTAGCAGGTTGTCCACATATGATTACTTAAGTTACCAATGCCCGCCACCATTATTTACCAATAACAAACAATTAAAGTTACCAAGAACAAAATACATAAGTTATCCATGCCTGCCACCATTACTTATCACACCTAGTAAAATGATGAATGGGAAATTAAGCTGATATATTGTTTCATACCAGGTGCATGTGGATATGGAGTGTTGCCAAGGGCAAACTTGTCAGCAAAGTGGCAATCAAGCAACAAATACTAGAGCAACGATTTAAGAGCATACGGTGGGCACTGATGGCCAGCAAGGTGGGGAAGATGCTATAGCTGACGTAAACTCAACACAAAAACCGCCAACGTTGCTTATGCATTTTGAAAGTTATGAAGGCTGGAGTACTCACTACGGAAAGGTTTCAATATACGGATTGCTTGATCAAGAAAGGATGCTAAAAACGAGTATCAAAAAGGTTTCCTTGTATGCACTAAGGTTGGCAAAACATGTGCTCCGAAGGAAGACACACACAATCCCCGATCAATTGTGAAGAAACGGAAGAGGAGTACACCCCAGGACTGGATACCAGGCTCACATGTACATCAAAAAGTTTGATGGCTAGTACCTTGTTGTGCAAGCCTCCGATGAACACAACCACCCGCTGATCAGAAATCCATCTCTGACTAAATTCTTGCGCGCACACAAAAACATATCTTATCCATGCTAATGGTTAAAATTACCAATGATACAACACATAAGTTATCCACGCATGTAAACTAAAGTTATCCACCCATATTACCTAAAAAGGCATTGAATGTTATGAAGTTAAAGTTATCGATATATGCTTTCTTTAGTTACACATAATAAAAGGAAGAAGTAAATTACCAAGGGTACAAAGCATAACTAATGCAGGTTATTCACCCCTGATGAACTAAAACTATCTCGGCAACGGAACTAAAGTAATCAACCCTTGTGAACTAAAGTTATCCATATGCAAAAACCCTTTCTCATGCATACTAAGGAATAAAAGGCAGAAAAATGGTGATGAATGTACCTCTTGTATGTTGCTGCAACAACTTTACGAGCAATATCAGTTCTCCGACAACAACGGTAGCAGTATCTGATGAAAAAATAGCAAAAGTGCTCGCAGCTCCCGCGGTAGTTTTTTCAGCTCGAAAACGAGGTGATGACCGCATAGGTTCAACAATAATTTTAGTGTCTTGCTTCCTGCATATTAAAAAACAACAATCAGCATTTGAGAACAAAAAAGTTGACCACAAGAAATGAACAAAACTAATCCATGGTCACGACCTAAAGTTACTCGGATTACAGAACATAACTTATCCATGAAAATGTGCTATATTTACACATGGTACAGAACACAAATTACCCATACATGTGAACTAAATTTATACATCCATGTGCAATAAAAAGAATACATCCGGATTATGAAAATAAAAAAGTTGTCGATAAAAAGGAAGTTACCCATGCAACACCTGCTAAAGTTATCCATCCAACGGAACTAAAGTTCTCATTTATCGATGCCCTGTTCCGCTTCCCTTTTTTTCACAATCTGCACCATGGTCTCTAGGGACATCAACAACCTTCTGTTTATGTTTCCTTTTTTATCATAATCTGCACCATGGTCTTCGGGGACATCGATAACCTTCAGTTTCTTCCCCATGTCAACGCCTAAAACAAAAACAAAAAGTAGTGAGAATGAAAGTTTGAATAAAAACACTAATTACTGTAGTCATAAACAGCAACAATTAGTTGCCGAACAAACAACTTCCCAAACTCGTTTGCGGCCAAGTGACTAGGTACAAAAACACCATTTACAAACATGAAAATTTTACCGAAATTTTAAAATATGGGCAGTTACAAAAAAAAAAGGATCACGACACTATTAGAAAGCAAAAACACACTAAAATCTAACGAATTCCACAAAGGAACTATATAAAAACATCAAACAAAAAAGTAGATCGTCTATACTTGTTACTGAAATGTTATCAATGTACAAGCACTAAAGTTATCAATGAATTAGCACTGAAGTTACCACTCACTATGATCTATAGTTACCACGCTTGAGTTTCAACATGAATTAGCTCTACAGTAACCACACACTATATGTAAAAAATGTATAGAGGACTTGCTGATATGGATAGATCCTGAACAAAATTATCACCGCCTACCCCGAGCACACATATCAACTATGCCTGTGAAATTAACGGATTATTGAGCAACCGATGGGTCAAGTGATGCACGCTGCGGAAAAGGAATCGGAATTTAGAGAAGAGAGTTTATTAGGAGATTAGTCTTGGGAAAATAGCACTCCCAATCCCATGTTAGGTATGTAGTGAGATTGCGTGGGAAACTGATAACAAGTTTTTTTGTTACTCTGAAGCTGTCGTCTAATCAAACACATGCCATTCACACCAGCTTGCCTCCGATGCCATTGCATGGGATGGGAACATCAGTAAGAGAGCCCATCCATGCTATCGACGTGGGAAATCTTCTGTTGAACCTCCAGCACCAAATCTCGCCGCACACGCACACGAGACACCTTGCATGGGAATCGGTCCCCACGGGTGGCAAACGACCTGGATAGATGCGGGTTCAACAACGGCGAGCACGCCATGGGGGCTACGGGGAGGGCAGTTGCGAAATTAGGGACTAAACAGGCTGTTAGAGATTTAGATCTGGTGCGCATGCTCACGAGTCATGAGTCCCCATGGATTCGAACGAGATAGATCACTATCGCATGCCTACCTCAAGTTCCAAAAGCAGCGAAAATGCAAAAAAATGGTACCTAATTAAGCAATCGCATGAGGAAAAAGGGGGCGGAGAAGGATTGCTCACCTCCAGTGCACGCGTTCACGGCAGCGATTCGGCGGAAACGGCCGGAGAAGAAGGAATCGTCCGGAATCGCCTCCGGGTCGCCGGGGGGAATGAGGATGAAGGAGGCAAGGCGTGGTCGCGACATCCAAAAGAGGTGGTCTTCCTCGGGCCCGCAAGTCAGCGTCTGAGACGTGCGCGACGTGTGAGCGATGTGCGTGACGCTCGAGATCAGCCGTCCAACCGTGATCGAACGGTGCGCGTGCCTGCGTCGAGATAAGCCCCATGTAAGGCGTCTGCTGTTTAGATTTACCGTTTAGATAAGATAGATGTTGCATCGGTTGATGTTATGGCTTGGGTTATCTTGCCAGCAACGAGGCAGACATGGTAAATATTTGAGACCCATTAACGGTAATCTGGGTTTCACAATCCAAGTTTCATAGAGAGTTTTCAAAATAATAATCTAAATCTCGCAAGTCTTTTACTAATCTGGTTAAATTCAGCTCAAATTGATGTACCTTTGGGCAGATATCGTGCAGCTATACTTTCGGTTACAAAAAGGTAGAAAATATTAATATAGGGGGGAGAGAGAAAAGACTGACGTGACAAAATCTTAAAAAGGGTTGGTGCTTTCAAAATTAAAATTTAGAGACCTGGTTTTTTGTTTATTTGACTATGGAACACAATTTGTTTGTTTCCTTTATGCTTTAGACACATTAGCATAAAAGACACAGATATACTGTGCCTGTTACCATAAATTTCAATTTGTTTAAAAAATAAATAAACATCTTTTGTGCTTTTACTACTCTAACCAGATCAATAAAAACTCTATGTATATACAGTTTACAAGGGCACACATTACAAAACCCAGTGTCGTCGGAAAATGTCAGAACAGGGGAAATGAAACACCCGCCGACTTGTCGTAACAGCGTTCCTGGTAAATTCCGTTCGCTCCGCCTTTTTCAGGCTCACCATTGCACATCCAACTCTCTGGCATGCATGTTGCATCTATGTCCTCACTTGTGGGAAGAAAGCCAAGACCCGCCACATCAAGACCAATGGTTGTCTTATCGTCTCTGTGTCCTTACGGGAGTAGCCGAAATGTATTCGTTCAGTAAACTCTTGTATTGAGACTCTGCCTGCTGGATTTCGAGCCTTAATCTTTCTTCCTGGACAAGTCAAGTTTGAAAGTTCCCTCGTTAAAGTGAATAGACCACAAATATGTTATTGAACTGATGAATATCGGCCATGCGGCCGAAATTACCTTGAGTAAAAGCTCCTTCTCGGCCATCTCCAGTTCCAAGCACCTACAGGTAAAAACAAAGTTTGATTTCTTTGAATATAGGCCAAATACTAATGTTTGCTAAAACGGAGGCAGGTTGTTGTCTGGACATACTCTTCACGGAGCTGCGTATTCTCTAGCTTCAAGAAGGAAACTTCGTTTAGATCTTGTTCTGTCATATATTGAGTTACCTGTGGCATTGAAATGCAGCAACATTCAAAACAAAGCTCAGATATGAGACGCCCACACGCAAAGTTAACGAAGTGTTATTATAGTTGTAGATGGAGAAGATCTATGCCAAGATGGATCGTCCAGAGGCAGAGGGCGCACTAAGGCAGTAACAATGCAGCATGGACTAACCTGATTATTTCCCTCCAAATTGTGTGCAGGCCTCTTGCATGAATCCATCTGCATGTCAGTCTCGTTTTTCCTTTTTCTTGTCTCTGCTAAATCAGTGCCAGGTGCCATAGGATGTGAACTTGTCAGGCCGGCTTGTACAATGTGTGCACCTGGCATGCTGTAGGCTGTGGCCGCTCCAGTTCCGGCGGGTACCGAGAGATGAGGAGGAGCAAAAGAAATTGGAATGGCACTCGCGGGGTTATTGCTGGTTCCGGGTCTCCCGTGCGCCACCGAGAGAACAGAAGTAGACGCATTGCTCCCGGATGGTTCCGCGATGGTGTGTTGTTCTGGAAGCACTGCAAGAGTGGTGGAGGGAATAGAAGATGCACGGGGCATTTTCTTGTATCCAACCAGGTGACTGTACAAATCCCTGAAAGCAAGTGGAACATTACAAATCAACTACAGAACATAAGCAGTCCTTTTTTTAGATGGAACAGAAGCAAACTTGGTGTACTAGATAGGGGACTTGGATGGAATATAAATGGAAACATGATTTACCAGTACTCAGTCGTCATATCTTTCAGGCGGGTGGTCAGCTTCTGATAGAGCAGCGACCTCTCGAAGTCCTGCTTGTCATGAGTAGGTTTGACAAAATTCGCCTCTAGCACCCCGACAATGCCTCTGCCTTTACTACTTGCGGAACTCAAAACTCGATGAAAAGGCTGAAAGAAGTTCATTGTACAGAAAAAAAATGTCAGATAATATATGACGACTGATATTGATGCTTATTGACCATCCTCAAAGAAAGTAAACACAGAGAAAATGAGAGACTCACCAATATAAGGCGATTCCTATGGTAGATATTAAATCCATGAACACTGACTGTTGGGGCACCGTTTATGAATCCAATACTTGTAAGAACCTCACCCTGGATTGAACCAAGTGGATGCACAATGCAAGAATGTAAGAATGTGGATGCAAAACGGAGTACTAAATAAGTTAAGAAATTCCATGTTGACATTGATTCTGGCAAGTGGACAAGCAATGTGTGTGAATTTGGTAACATAATGTTGTGTTAAACACAAACCTCCTTTGTTCGTGAGAGTTCTTGGGGTCTATAACTAATGCACTGGCGATAGAGGAGGTCAGAGGCAATGCTGTGGCGCTCAACTTCTTGTCCGCGAAGCGTGATCTTGAAGTACTCCGGCAGCTGCAAATATAAGACAGAAGCGTACACCTGCAAAACGCTAATTTAGCAACCTTTATAAGAGTATATAAGATAAATAGTTAGCCATGTCATACTCACCCTAAGGGAATAGCGCAGTTGATTTGACAGATGGTTTTCGTTTATTCTCTTGACATCATTACGTGTTTCTGCTGGATTTGGCGCACCACTAATCATAATATCCTGGTTAAATGGAAACAAAATTTCATCATTATGACTGCTACTTCAACAACGCGAACAATTGCACAAAGTAATTGACAAAATAATATAAGCATCTGATGCTTACTTCCTCCTTGGAGTCAAAATCGAGCTCCAGAACACCGTTGTCATTAGACCACAAATTGAACACTATAATCTTTGTGCCATGTGGACCAATGTCACTGAACTGTTCCTCGACCATACAATTAG
This sequence comes from Poa annua, assembly GCA_026929855.1. Lineage (NCBI taxonomy): Eukaryota > Viridiplantae > Streptophyta > Magnoliopsida > Poales > Poaceae > Poa > Poa annua. The sequence continues at coordinate 114,064,375 of CM049428.1, read as the reverse complement.
AACAATCATTAGTACACCAAGTTAGCTACAACCTACTAATAACTACTAAATTAAATAGTGGTAGCTAATTCTTCTTCTTTTTTTGCTTGAGCTTTATGGTTCCCTGCCTTAGAAACCAATTGCTACATCTAATTGTGATATTTATCTCGAAGACAAGCACATGATTCTGATACATTTGAAAGGTCTAACTTTTGCAAATTAAATGGTAAAACTATTTGTCTTCTTTCAAGGATGTGATATAAATATAGTATCTACAGATCTACTAATAGGAAGCACATGTAACTTACATTAGACATAAGCTCTTGTTCGGTTGAAAAAGGGGACCATTTTAATAACACTGAAAGATTTGAGCGGAACTGATGTGCACCATGTCTCTCATTTGGTATAGCTTCGCCTGACAATAAATTGTACTTGTAGTCCACCTAATGAAACCAAAAGATGTCATCAAAATAATTGAAGTGCGTCATAATTTTCATCATTGTCATGACAAAGCAATTGGTTCGCGTAGCATACCATGGGAACTACAACATCCTTTTGAGCCGTTTCCGCCAAGAAAGTGTAAGAGAGAAGACCAATGGATTGTGTAGGTCCACTGAAAACCAGAAGTAGTTTGGTATTAACTCAACATAACATAGGGCAGAAAATAATTACAGGGAAGCAAAATGCAGTAGCAGTGTGTCTAGAGTCTAGACCTGCTCTTCATGCAGCGGCTGAAGACGATAGCATCTGCCCCTAGACGCATTGTGCTAGTCTTGAAACCATTGCCATCTGTCATAAAGGCAAATGCCAACACATAAGAAAGAATGTAGTTTCAGGGACAGGAAAAGAATGTGTGGAACAAAGTTGGTGAAACATACATTGTCCAATTGAAGAACCTGACTGCTTATCAGAAAACCCAAAGCTCATGCAACACCTCATGGAGTCAGGATCCATGCCTCCACCGTCATCTTTACAACAAGTAGCAAATACAGTTTTGTAAGAACTCTAATAAGAATTTACTGTATTTCATTTGTCTTTCTCAAGAAAAAGAAACAGTAACAAGGGTTATAGCAACCTGTACCTTGAACAAGTAGAGCTGGCGACCCATTCCGCTTGTCAATGATTTTGTCCACCACGATTCTAGTAGCGCCAGTTTTTATCTGTGTCACCGATCAAAAAGTTTCAGTCAGATAATAAGCAATCCTAAAGCCCAAAATGTGCTGCACTGCAACCCAAAAGTACTTGCAAGTTGCAACTGAAAGATGTTGGGGTTACCTCGTCGACGGAATTATCCAGCAACTCTGCTACGGCTGCAAGTAAAGGCAGAAAAGAAAAGGTGTAAATACGCGAACGCTTGATAAAAATTTCTACTCGAGACTGACAAAATCACGGCAAACGCTCACCTCCGAACGGCCATTTATGCGAGGTCGCGTTGGAGTGAAGAAATTTGGGGTGCACGCACATGCGATTCCCCACACCTGTGAAAGAGCGAAATCAAGAAAGCAAGAGAAAGGGTAAGAAGCATATGCAGATACCAATCCAGCAGAAATTTCGCAGGCAAAGATAGATTCAAATGGAAGGCAATTCAGCATATCTGTGGGGGCGTACTTCGAGGCGGTTGCGCAGGCTTCCCGCGGGCGTCGTCGTCATAATCGCCGGCGCTCCAGAATTTCCTGCTAATCCGCGCGGCGGAGACGGGAGGCGCCGGACGGCAGCTCGCGGCCTCGTCGCCGCCGCAATCTTCCGATACCTCGGAGGTGGCACGGTTCAGCACGCAGTCGGCCTGCTGCTGCGGGGCCGCAACGCGCGCGCCGCGGCCCAACGGCGTCGGCGCCGCCTGGCAGGCGCCGAAGCCGTGGGCGGCGCCTCGCTGGCTGGCGATCGAGGGGAAGAAAGGCTTGATGTCTCGCCGCGTGTCCATGGCGTCGTCGTCTTCTCTGACTGGTGCTGTGGGGATTCCTGTACACATGAGTGACACGACGGACGGATCGGTTAACGGCGGGAGATCGTGGATCGCGCGGGAGCACGTCCCCTGACTAGCCGAGAATGCCAAGAGACTAGGAGGAATCTTCCAGAGGACAGCAAAAATAATAAAGACAAGAAGAGAGAGAGAGATGTGTAGAAATAATTTGTAGAATTAATGGGAGAAGAATCTAAAAGGGCAGCCAAGCTAAGCTCTAACCCTAATTTGCAATACCTTCGATTAGAAGGGGACCAGGGAGGCAGGGAGTCAACAAAAAAGTGTCTCTTCCCCTCTTGGGTGTCCTTAAATAGGGGTGGGGTGAGGGAGTCCGATTTGTGTTGGACTTTCTTTTTGGATCCTAGAAGGAACCGATCTATCTATAGTTACCTATTTTGTTGGTTGTGTATACCTATTTATTGGGAGACGATTGTGTTAGGTTAGTTTAGATTTGGTGTTGGTAGTTATCCTTCCACTTTTCCTACAAGAAAGAAAAGATACAACAAAACTCCTTCAAGATCTCTACCATATGAATAGGATCATACAAGCAACAAACTGGGTAATCCACAAATTTCATCCTTATCTTAACAGTCTCCTTGTTCCTAGAAAAAATTGTACCAACCCTAACAAATTATTATTTCCTTATATAAAAAGTTGTTAATATACTCACTCTGCTTTTATAATATGAGACATTTTAATCTTCTTAATCTAAATAGGAGCACCCCACTACTTGATTTCTCTCAACATGCAAGTCTCTGCACCTCATTGAGTTATGCACATTTACTTTTAGCTTATGAGTTAATCTTTAAACAAAGAAATGAAACAACTCAATATTCCTTACAATATAAGGTTTTCAAATATATATATCATTACAAAATTCTGCAGCAACGCGCGAGATGTTATCTAGTATATATCTTAAGTTGGACAACATATGGAGTGGAATGGGTGAATCTGTACACTGAAATGTCTCTAAATGCGTCTAGATGTGTGCAAATTAAGAAAAATGAAAAAAGAATTATATTTAAAAACAGACTTAGTATCTTTTAATCTTAACCCGATATTTTTTTAGAGACTAGTCCGACAAATCTTGAGGTTAACGAAGTCACAGGCGACTCGCAGTTGATGGGCACGTCACCTACCACTGAAGCATAGCACCGGTTAAATCCTATAAATCCAGAAAAATGCGAGCACCCATATCAAATCTAGGACTTGAACCTGGGTGGACTGGTTCCACCACAAGGAACCAACTAGCTGAGTTAGGCTCAGTTCGCTTCTTAACCTATCTCTCAAGTGCAAATGTGCAAAGCTTCATCTAATGTAACAGTTTGTAGATCGTAGTCCCCCCTATAGCCCCCCTATAGCGTTTTACACACCAAGACAAGTTTCCGATATAATATATCTACATATTAGTTGTCGATGAAATAGATGAATCATGACGTATTTCAATGCTAGATACATATGTTTCAACGACAACTAATATAGAAGAGAAAGAGTAGTTATAAAAATGTAAAATTATATTTCATGACATACTTCACTTCATTGATTTTATGTCGGTACTCCATGAAATCAGTCGATTGGGCTATCAATAATCTTAAGTTTCAATCCTGTTAAACATTATCATTCAGTTGTCATAATTTACATTATTTTTTCACCCGAACTTAAAATATATTATAATTTACATATCTTCTTCTATCTATTCTCAACCCCAACGAAAAATGAGCGAGCCAACCTGTAAATACGCACGTATGGAAGTTTGTGAAGCTTTCAACGGAGTCACTGAAGTCTGGAGTCCCTACGCGGCAATATTAACCGATTGCTTCCTAATTTCCTAGAGAATTGGAGTTGTTTCGGTGAAGCATTGTAGTAGAGAAGCAAATTTGGTAGCCCTCAAGCTAGCTAGGTTTTGTTTTGAGTCTAACTCTGCTATTTTTGGGATGATGACCCCCTAACTTTATTTTGCCTGATGTAATAAACGATGTAACTTTGTTTTGAAAAAAGCGGCAGGTTAGTGACGCACTATTTCCCTAACTAGGTACCGAAAGGGTCTGAAAGAGTTTTAATGAGCCGGCCTGCTGATCTAATATATGTGGTGGAAAATTTCAAAAAGAAAACTAGATCCAAATAAGTGTTAATTGCTTTTTTTTTAAACGAGGTGATGTGTCTAACTGAGCCTAGCTTAGCTGATCTGTTCTTATGGTTGAACTAACCCATAAAGGTTAAAGTCTCATACTTGATATGGGGGTGATGGGTACTCGTATTTATCTGGATTAATTCAGAATTTAACCGACGTTATTCTTTCTGTGGTAGGTGACGTTTCCGTCAAAATCAAGACGTCCGTAATGACTTCGTGAACCTTAAGATCCGCCAAACCAGACTCTCAAGCTACTCATAGGATTAAGGTGTATGTGTGTGCGTTCACATAGGTGTCCGTACGTACATGTTTGTGAGCTTGTACCGTGTTTAAAAAACAAGGTGATGTGCATGAGAAAAAAAAAACAGAAAAAAATCATGTACGTAAGAAACACATAGAGAAACGAAAAAAACCCAATGTTCTAGAAACCGATGATACTTACGTGTGCCTCTGGATTGACAAGTCGAATTGCTTTTCTCCTGCTGCCTATCCACTTTTGGGCTGGCCATCTTGTATCAGATCAAGCGACTTTAAGGGTCGGTCCTTTTGACAACTGAAGAGTCTCTTGAAGTTTGTACCTTATGCTGGAAGTCCCATGAACTTCAGAAGCTTTTGCCGCCTCCCCTTGATGATAGTGCCCAAATCCTAGCACCTGTAGGCTGCAGATCTGCAATCCTAAAGAGTAGTACAATCAAACCTTAATCACATATTTATATGCCAAGAGACCCTATCCCTCCAACTTTTTAAGGCTTTGGTCCAAAACAAAGTCCAGTACATATTGTGAAGAAAGGAAATCATGTCCAAATACAATGGGCCAGTTCGAGTCCAACTCCAAATCTACAAATCTTAAATAGAAGAATTCTTATAAGATAGGATATGGCCTTCTTGTTTCCTATTTCTCCTTTGAGTTGGGCCAGCACAACCTACCATAGATTAGATTTTTTTTGCGTGGACCATTGACTAGAATTAAAAAAAAAAAACGAGAAATTGGAAAGCTCATACGATGGCCTACAAAAAGAAACCTATGCCTTTTTTTTTGAAATACACGGTACAGACACGGAACACGCACGTACAAACACCTCTATGACCACACACACGTAAACCCTACCCCTATGAGCACCTTCGAGAGACGTCCGACATATCTTGAGATTGAGAAGTCATCACGGGTGCCTCGTTTTTGATGGGCACGTCACCTACCACTGAAAGCATAGCGCCGGTTAAATTCTGAAGAATCCAGAAAAATGCGAGCTCCCATGCCAAGTCTGAAACTTGAAACTGTGTGGGCTGGTTCCACCACAAGAAAGCAAACCAGTTGAACTAGTCTCACTTCGCATTCGCAATGCCTCCCATCCATTCCCTCGAAACGATCTGGAAGGTAGTCAGGCTTGTGTATATACAGAGGACTAGGATACCAAACTCCAGATTGGACGTGAATCGTGATCGACAAGGCTTGAAATTCAGGAACACAATGTTTACGTAATATAATTCTGCATCGACTCAAATCACTCAAGCTACCTAGTGAAATCGACGTTTTGTTTGTAGCGCATGCGCCGGCGGCCGGCGCATGTACGTGCGGATGAATCGGCGAGGAACTACCTCGGCAACGGCGGTTAGTCACAATGGCGGGCTTCACAGTGCCATTAGCAACAGCCACTGGGCATCCACAATGATTTAGAATCCATCTATAATGCTCTATTGCTCTGCATCTTCCGGAAACATAGGCAAACATATAATTTCTATGAATCGGAAAATTGTATGAATTGAAATACTATTGCACAGTGCTGAATCTAACAAGCAACAGGCCCAGGGGGCGGACAAGAAAAAAATAGCAGTGGGGACAAATAAAGTGACCGAGACATTCTTTGTGTAAATTAGCAAAAACTGAAGAAATATCTGTAAAATATGGACACATATTATAGGGAAAAGGTTAGGGGCGCATAGGCCCGCACTGAGCTACACTTCCGCCCCTGACATGGTCAACCAAAATAGCAGAAAGATATAATTAGTCCCTAGATTATGAATGTTTAATGCAGTCGTAAGCCTATACAGACAACTAGAACAATCACCCCATTGTAGGATGTGTTTGTAAATTGTAACTCTGAATGTTTTAATGTACATATAAGCCTATTAGAAAATGTTGTCAGAGTTGGATACTCCACGTTACCTGCCGACTACTATTTGTAATGTTTGAGTGCGGATATTTGATGGATTAGCAGATGAGACGGACAAGATTTATACAATTACGGCCCCGGTAAACATCATATGATAAATATCCTACTCCTATTTGAGAATAATATTAGATCTATTCCAGATAATCATGATGGTGTTTGGTCGTATGAGATCGAGTGGAGGGGATTGTTATGAAAGTGGTCCTACAACCTTATATAGGTTAGGGTAGGGTTAGAGGTAGGGGCCCTAACTAAATATAAACAATTACATTTCATGAGTTATACTTCTCAAATCAGAAATCATCTTATGTGTACTAGATCTGCCAAAAGATCGTAAGAATATTACCTTTACATATGGGTTGCAAATCTTAATCATATTCTAAAGGGATGGAAAGACCATAGTTGGCATATTTAGATATATGTTTGATGGGATCGTTGGCTTAGGATTTTTGGTTGATGATAAAGGAGATTCGGTGGAAGGATATTAGGGTGGCGAGTTCACATATGACTAGTGATAGATGTCAGGGCGGGGAAGTAATGTCAGAGATGGTAGTTCAAACTTGAAAGTATCGTTACACCGGTAAGGAAGACATGTTGTCATTTGACTACCACAAAAAACATAGCAACTATGTATACGAGGACACAAACGAGGGAAAGTGCCATCAAAGGTGAAAGAGATGCGGTAATAACAAGATTTCATGAAAAATAACTAAAATATCATCATAAAACCATACCTTTGCATCTGGTTGAAATTCGTGCTCTTATTCTCAGGCAACACAACAACAGAATTCACCAGATTGAGATCAAGCTGAAAGAACAAGATGATTTTTTACCGTTCTATCTTCTTCTTTTATCCTCCTATAAAGTCAGAGGGTTTCTTTCCTTGAATTTTTGTTGGAGTGTTTCTTTCCCCATTTCCCGTTTCTCTAGATCCTCATTTCCCGGAAAGCAGTTACTACTGGTTCTGACTCTTTTTTTCTTTCAAACTTGTTCTGACTCTGACTTGCATGAAATATGGCCCATGATGCTCCTTTCGTAAGAGCCCATCAAAGAACTTAGCAGGCCTTCATGACTAGTGCAGCCTGTTAGTTGCATTGCCCTATCGATGCAGCCCAACCTGCTCAAAGCGGCCGCGCCTGCGTGGCAGCGTACGCCGCACCCCTACTCCCCATGCCCCTTCCTCAACACCTCGCCACCGGCGAACTTCTCACCGCCCTCCACGGCACCGGCGATATCTTCACCGCCCTCCGCGGCGCCACCTGCACCTCCTCGTCCCTCCGCCTGTACTCCCTCCTCCGCATCCGCATTCGCCCCTCGGATCCCTCCGACAGCGCCGGGCCCGCCGCCGTCTTCGCCCTCAAGCCCCTCCGCCGCCGCCTCCCTCCCCCTCCTCTCGCATTTCCACGCGCACCTACTCAGGTCCAACCTCCTTGCGTACCCTCAAGTCGCCTCCTCCCTTCTTCGTTAACATTCGCTCCTCTCCCCTGCCGTCGCCCACCAACTGTTCGATGAAATACCCCCTGCCAGCTGCAACACGTTCGTCGTCAACGTCATGCTCGCGTCCCTCTGTCGCTCCTCCGGCCTCTCTTCCGCGCGTCTATTCTTCGACCGCATCCCTGACAAGGACGTCGTCTCTTGGTCCACTATGCTGGCTTGTTACATCTCCCAGGGCAGCCTAGCTGACGGCCTTGCCTTCCTCCGCGCCATGACATTCACCACCCATCTTACCGCAGACTCTCTAATGCTCGTCACTGTCCTCACGGGCTGTGCGTCGGCTGGCTTGCTGCCGCTATTCTGCAGGTCCATTCATGGGTATAGTGTGCGGCACTACATCCCAGCCACTATGTTCCTCGCAACGTCGCTCATTGATTGCTATGCAAAGGCGAACCGCCTTGATTATGCTCTCCGTGTGTTTGCATGGGTGCCTTGCAGGAATGTAATGCACTGGACTGCGATGATTTGTGGGGTGGCTATGCATCTGCACAATAACAAGGCTATCCGGCTGTTTGAGGAGATGTGTCAGCAAGAAGTGCGACCAAACGAGATGACATTCACAGCCGTGCTGCGTGCATGCTGGGCTGGTGGAGCAAGGGAGGGAGATCTTTAAACTTATGGTTGAGAAATATGGCATTGAGCCAAGCATACATCACTATGGGTGCATGGTTGATATCTTTGCAAAGGCAGGGAAGCTCGAGGATGCTTATGATGTTATCAAGACCATGAGAGTGGAGCCAAATATCATCATCTGGACCTCATTGCTAGCTGCATGCAAGAGGTTTAAGAATTTTGACATTGCAGTGGAGGGATTAGAGAAAGTCCTGTCAATGGAGATATCTGATGAAAACTGTGGATTGTATGCACTTATGTCTGACCTGTATGCCATGGGTGGGTGATGGGAAAATGTGGTAAAGGTTAGGAGATTGATGGAGGAACATAATGTGCGGAAGCACTGAAGGTTGACCTCCATCAAGGCAGGCAAACCCAGGCCCTGAATGTTCCTGAAGTCAGTTGATCTTTCACAAGGTTCAGCATCTACAATTTTTTTGATCTGATTGTAGAACGATACTCTTTTGTGTAGTCTCTCCACAGATTTACTCAGCGTATGTTGCATGATGCAGAGTTGAGGCCTTGTGAGAATCAGTGGAATGAATACAAATTTCCGCTCCGACCTCTTGCAATATTGTATGGAGGTAAATCATCTGTGTTTGGGGGTTATGAGCTGAGATATTATAACAACGATTTGGTTGAGACAGGCGATTACACACATAGGTATATTTGATCAAGTGTTATGAGCAAGCCAAATTCATCACCGGATATCCTTGTGACCCTGTACTGATTTGGGGGTTATGAGCTGAGATATTAGAACAACGATTTGGTTGAGACAGGCGATTACACGCATATGAATATTTGATCAAGTGTTATGAGCAAGCCAAATTCATCACTGGATATCCATGTGACCCTGTACTGATTTGGGGGTTATGAGCTGAGATATTAGAACACCGAGTTGGTTGAGACAGGCGATTACACACATATGAATATTTGATCAAGTGTTATGAGCAAGCCAAATTCATCACTGGATATCCTTGTGATCTTGTACTGATTTGGGGGTTATGAGCTGAGATATTAGAACGACAATTTGGTTGAGACAGACGATTAAACGCATATGAATATTTGATCAAGTGTTATGAGCAAGCCAAATTCATCACTGGATATCCTTGTGATCCTGTACTGATATCTTTCATTCTACATTTTCCCATAAGATTGGCGATAACAGATAAGTATTAGGTTGATACATTGCCGCCTATGGTTTCATGAACTCCTTGTTACATTTTTTGGCATTTCAGAGAAAATGCGGACTAGCAAGGTTTCAGGCCAGGATCCAAAAAATTATTAACTTTGTACTATATGTGGCGGCAGTTTTGTGGCTAACCATGTGCAGCTCCAGTGTCAAATAAATTCTGCAACTCTCGACTTTGTTGCTAATCTGTTCTTTTGCTAAATGGCTTAGTAGCCGAAATCTTTGCAGTATTACATTCTTAGGCATTCCTGGTGTACCTGTTGAAATTCTTTCAATATCTGTTGTATATGTGTGGGAACCTATGCCTAATGTAAATGGACCTTCTATGCGAAAGATGATGATCAGATCATGTAAATAAAATCTGTACCTTTGGCTTGGTAGAGTATTTATTTCACGTGAAAGAAGTAAAAACTTCCCAAAAGGCCATTTCCCATGTTCGTAAATTTTGCTTTGATATTTGTTGTGTAGTGCAAAGAAGGCAAAACACTAGCATTTATATTTCCTGGTCTGCAGTTTGCATCGTTGGGTAAAAAGGAGAAATTTTGAGTAGTGTCTCTGAATTTATTCAGTGGATAAAGACATGTGAAGCAGCAGAAAAGATGAGCACATATATTTTCTTACTGGGAGTATATTTCAGTTCAGGTATGTCCTGAATATACTATGATGCCATTTATACTGAAACTAAATGTAGTTAAATGCTGCCCTTTTTTATGTGGCCTATGCAAACTGAACCTGAACATACACTATTGCTGCAATATTCTTTTGTGCCTTATCGTACACAATTTTCTTCTTTTCACTGAAGATACAATGCAAACTGAACCCAAACATACAACGAATGATCCAAAAAAAATCGGTAAAACTGGGATTAATGTGAGCTGAATGTGTCTGTTGGGAGAATCGGAAAATGCAGTCTATAGGGAATGCCAGCTGCCAAGAAATCAATTTTGCTTCAGTTTGCAATAGTCAGGAAAGATGAAATTAATTTGTGCAGCATTTGCGTCTCCTCTACTCCAGTCTGCGTTGTTACGTGAACCAGAGCAATGTCCGGCGGTATGTTTGTAGGTTTAGCTTCGGTATGTACTATGCAGAGAAAATAAGAATTAAAACTTCGCATAATTCTATCCCAGGGCCTGTAGTTTGCATTGTTCAATAGAAATGGAGATTTTTTTTCGAGGGTGAAATTGAGAAAATTTTAGCAGCATCTCTGAATTTATTAAGTGGGGGAAAACATGCCGAGGAACACATATGTTCTTTTACCGTGGGAGTATCAGCCGGTGGGTCTTTTTCAGTGATGAACAATGCAAGCTGGACCTTATCACACAAGAGATTTCTTCTCTTTACTGAAGGACAATGCAAACTGAACCCAAACATACAAAAAGTGCTGTACTGAATCCTCCACTCACTTCGTACAGTGGAATCATCATACATGAGGATTAAACTAATCAGCTCCTGCTGGCACATTTCCATCAAGTTATCTTAAGACGGTGTGGATTCTCTGACTTGGAATAGCCTGACTTTGTTTCATTGACAGGTGGGTCCCACATCCGGCATGCCCCACAAATCAGTGACCCAAAGTCAGGGAAAAGTTAGAGAAGAAAAGTCAGAGAATCCGTGCCGATCTTAAGAGTACTTGCACCAAACAAATTTTCGCACATCAACCGACAGGCGCCGCGCACAATCCCCGTTTTTAGTAAACATAAATTAATCAAAGAAAGGTGGTGCATTCGCCTGAAGTTGATGGCCTTTCGTATCCAACCACTGGTTGGTTGGTCCTGACTCATCTTTGCTTGGAACGTACTACTGTTTGCCGTCCTGGAAAAGCAAAAGAGGAACGACGGTTTTTTCTGCGTTGCTTGGAACATAAGGGTGTGTTCTTTTCTCTAACCAACCGGAATGGAATGGAACGGTTCTATTCCGTGAGCCCGTTCTTTTGTTCTTTTTTGAAATGGAGTGGAACGGAGTAGAATGGAGTGGTTCCAGAAAAGTGAATATTCCCTCAATATGCGGAACCGACCGGTCCGGCCGATTCGGCCGGACGAGGTGGAACGGAACACTAAACTGGAGGATTAACTCTAATTTAATCAAGTTTAGCAACAATTAATTAATATTAGAAATAATTAATCAAAATTAGCAATAATTAATCAAGATTAAGAAATGTTTAATCAAGATTAAGAAATATTTAATCGAGTTTGTTGCCGTTCTTGTTCCATTCCATTCCACCCCATTCTAAAAAAGAACACATGAATGAAACGGTTCCGTGACAATTTTTTGTCCAAAAAGAACACAAGAATGGAACGGTTCCATAAGAGTGGAATGGAATGGTTCCATTCCATTCCACCCGGTTCCAAAAACGAACACACCTAGATCTCCACCGAGGGCCTCTAAAGGAGTGTCTGGCATCCTCAATTGGGTTTCCTTTGGGGTGCCGGACATGTGTTCGGTCAATATTTAGAGTCCACCCACAACGTCCTCAAAGGGCCACCCTCATTCGCGCGTAAATTTTCGAACACCTTGCGGGCGCACGAACCGGCGCCGGCAAGGCGACAAACCGCCGCGTCGCTCCGCATTGAATGGCCGCGTCGGTTTGCCGGAGTAATTGGCGGCCTTGGGAACCGTTGGCGGCGTCTCTCTCGCGGCTATATCAGTCGCGACTCCGTCTCCCTCCCACCGACGCCCCCTCTTCCTCTCCCTCCCACTGACACCCCTCTTCCTCTACGGACGGTGATGACGTACAACAGCGAGGCCGGAGGCAGCGACAGCAGCGGCGGCGCGGCGCCGTTGAGGACGAACATCCGGTTGGAGGAGGTCGAGTTCATGGCGACTGAGCGCATCCCCGTTCCGCTGGGCATGCACTTGCCCGAGCGGTGGGTGACCAGCGCCATGGGCTACGCCGTCCCTCCACTGCCGGACGAAGGGGCCGGGCTCGACGCGCTGATCCTCGCTCGCCGCCTGGACCTGACACCGGAGCAGCGCGAAGACCCGGCGTACGCGGTGAACAGCCCACGGTGACGCCCGCTTCTCGCCGCAGAGCGCCAGACGTCCATCAACGATCACACCGGTCTGTACAAGCCGACGTCGTAGAACAGGGAGTGGCGCCGCAACTGCTGGGCGGCCGCAACTTCGAGGCTGTCCTCGCCGAGCGCGGCTTCACCCCTCTTGCGCAGCGGGCCCGTGGTTGGCGCCGAGGCCGAGGCCGGAAACGTCGCACTGGTCGTCCTCGCGTTCGGCATTGACGATGTCGCGCGGCCAGACGCTCCCCCTCGCCGTCAAGAAGGAGGCGCTCCCCCTCGCAGTCAAGAAGGAGCCGAGCTGGTCGGCACCACCACCGCGCCCGACTAGGCCCGCCGCGTCGGCCCTCACCGACACCAGCAAGAAAGTGAAGACGGAGGACGGCGAGGTCTCGTCGGCCACTCCGGCGCGCCAGCGGAGGAGGAGGCCAGGGCTCTGTTCTAGGCGTAGATGGTCAAGACGAGGAGCCTCTCCTTAAACACCGTCCAATCGGCGAGTTTGGAGTACGTGGAGGCATTCTCCACGCGTGAAGCCGGCATCATCCTCTCGGACGACGAAGTCAAGCCACCAGCGACCAGACCAGACGCCGGTGAGGTGAAGGAGGAGCCGGCCTCGCCGAGCGCGGGCTGGGACGACCTCTTCCGCCACTTCAGCTAGATTAGGTTTAGTTTAGATTTATATATGCATGTATTTTATGTACAAAAACTATGCAAATCACAGTGCATTTAGAAAAAATGTCGCTGTGTTTGTATGCCAGCGCTGTCAGGACGATACCCGAGTCGATGTCTGACAGCCCCAGGAGGGCCTCCAAGTATAGAGGGGATGCCGGACATAAAAATATTCGGGACGAGTGTTTGGAGGTGCTGCTGGTTGATGTCCGGACCCCAAAGGGCCTTTAGGGGTCCTTTAGAGGCCACCGTGGAGATGCTCTCTGCTGCCTCCCCGTTTGCATCAAGTTCTCCGGGTAATCACCCGCGTTTGTAGCAAATACTGAGGTTGTTCAAAAGTCTTAATTTCAGGACAAACACACACTGCTGCTAACAGTAACATGCTACCTTTGACAAACGACTATTTTACTAGTAATACGGAGTAGTATATATTTCATCCGATCGAATGATTCCTCTTCTTCAAATAAAAGAAGACAGTCACATGGTATCTTGCTGAAAAAAAAGAGAAAAAGTTGGTGGGTAGGTAGAGCATTGGCGTTCGTATTTCGTTGTCAAATGGGATCCGGACAGCTCTCAGCCTCAGGGGTCGGTGTGAAGGGAAATCCAAGCGAGTCTGGTGCGTGCGTGTGTGAATTAGGTGCAACCAGACCAGACGGAAAGCCTATCATCGTTGCCACGTCACATTCGCAAATGGAGTTTATTTGGGGGTTTGGTAGTCTGGGCCTAACTAAACAAACAAAATTAATGCGCAGCTTTGTCACTCACTCGTCTCCTTTCTCGTTACTTCACCTCACTTTCCTCAGCTGCTTCTCTACCACGGAGACACACACGGGGAGAGTCCACCGCCAGCCAGCCCCCACGCGCTCTCCTCCATTGACCCCTCGTTCGCTCTCTCTCGCTAGCTCTGTGAGATGTCGTCGACGGCGTACTCGCGGCCGTCGAAGCTCCCGGGCGGACCCGGCGAGAGGAGGCTGCAGCCGCGGCTCATGAGGAGCCTCACCGGCAAGATCGAGCCCAAGAAGCTCGGCCTCGGCCTCCTCGCCGGCGGATGCCTCGCGCTCCTCACCTACGTCTCCCTTGCCAAGCTCTTCGCCATCTACTCCCCTGTCTTCGGTACGTATTCACTCCAGCCCGATGCTGCATTCCCCCAAGCTTTTCTTTCCGATCTAGTTTAATTTGATCTCCTTCGTCCTCAGCGACCACGGCCAGCACGTCGGGCCTGCTGCAGAACTCGCCGCCGACGGCGAAGGAGGCCGTCCCGCCGGAAGACACGACATTTGTCGGCCGAAAGAACGACGACGCCGCCGCCGCCGGGGACCGCGTCGATTTCCCGGAGGAGGGGCCGTCGGTCGCGGGGTCCGAAGAGCCCGGCCTGCCGGAGGCGCTCTCCAGGAAGGAGAAGGACGCGGCGCTGGCCACGGAGCCCAATCCATGTAAGGAATCTTTGCCTCTTTCTCCGCTCCTTTTTTTCTTGCGAATCTACCTTCATCAAAGGAAGCAAAGCGGCCGCTCCCCCAAAACTAAACAACCTCGACAACCACTTTCATTATCTCTTCTCTTGGGAAGAATTTAAGGCTCCCTAGCTAGCTAGTAGTACTCTGCGATCTCGGCGAAACTTGTCGCGTTGTCCCCACTTCTTGATTCGGATCATTAGTTAAAGTGTACTACGAGATCTGCCGTCCCTAGCTAGTGATTGATTTGACTGGGATCTTATGCATTCTTGCAGCAGTTGAGAAGGATCTGGGCGCGAGCATTGGGGAGGCCAAGATGGCGTGCGACGAGAACGGCATTGACGAGGGCTTCCCGTACGCGCGGCCGGCGGTGTGCGAGCTGTCCGGCGACATCCGCGTCAGCCCCAAGGAGAAGACCATGTATCTCGTGAACCCGTCCGGCGCCGCCGTCGGCTTCGACGACAAGGGCGAGAAGAAGCTCCGGCCGTACGCCCGCAACGACGACTTCCTCCTCCCGGCCGTCGTGGAGGTCACCGTGAAGTCCGTTCCCGCCGCAGCGGCCGCGCCGCAGTGCACCAAGCACCACGCCGTCCCCGCCGTGGTGTTCTCCGTGGCCGGATACACGGACAACTTCTTCCACGACAACACGGACGTGATGATCCCGCTGTTCCTCACGGCGGGGCACCTCAAGGGCGAGGTGCAGCTGCTCATCACCAACTACAAGCCGTGGTGGGTGCAGAAGTACACGCCGCTCCTCAGCAAGCTCTCCAACTACCCCGTCATCAACTTCGACGAGGACGCCGGCGTGCATTGCTTCCACCAGGGGTTCCTCGGCATGTACCGCGACCGTGACCTCATCCTCTCCCCGCACCCGACCCGCAACCCGAGGAACGTCACCATGCTCGACTACAACCGCTTTGTCCGTGCCGCGTACGGCCTGCGCCGTGACCAGCCCTCCGTGCTCGGGGAGGAGCCCGGGATGTGGCCCCAGATGCTCATTATCTCCCGTAGCGGCACCCGTAAGCTGCTCAACATGGACGAGGTGGCCGCCGCTGCGACGGCCCTTGGGTTCAATGTGACGGTGGCCGAGGCCGGCGCGGACGTGCCGGCATTCGCCGCGCTCGTGAACTCTGCGGACGTGCTGCTTGCGGTCCACGGCGCCGGCCTCACCAATCAGATCTTCCTGCCCACCAACGCTGTCGTGCTGCAGATCGTGCCGTGGGGGAACATGAACTGGCAGGCCACCAACTTCTATGGCCAGCCAGCGCGGGACATGCAGCTCCGGTACCTGGAGTACTTCGTCGGCGAGGACGAGACCAGCCTCAAGGACAAGTACCCCAAGGACCATATGGTGTTCAAGGACCCCAAGGCGCTCCACACCCAGGGCTGGCAGGTGCTCGCCGAGACCATCATGAAGCAGGATGTCCAGGTCAACCTCACCAGGTTCCGGCCGTTCCTGCTGCAGGCCATCGACAAGCTGCAGGAGTAACAGCAGCACCCCCACAAAGATGTCGTCCTAACACAAGGCGGGCTTAAGACATTGACATTCTTTTTGTACACCTATGAGTTTCTTTCTTCTCTCATCAATGCCTTGGAATGGCACTCCGAAATCCGGATAGTTAGCACAACCGTACTGCTCACAATGTCAGAGATCATGTATTACTGTTTATACAAAAAATTGTCCGCATATCTAAAATTCCATGAGCTTGTTGTTGCCCACGGAGTTTGTTTGCATATCAGAGATCCCTAGACTTGTACATTTGTACATGAATTCCCCCTTGGGGTATTTTTGAATAATGGCTTGAAAATGTTCAGTGGGCCTTTCTCCTCTAGTTGGCTTCTCACTCTTTGCTGGGGATTGCGCTATTTGTCATTAGCTACTGTACTTATCTTAACTTCTGTAAAACTTAAGGTTGTCTCTGGATTTCCTTCCGTTGTGGTGGCCTCTGAATAGAAGCGAGCTGCATTGGTGCTAGACAAGTAATGTACTAATGTGCTGTCTTCAGTATTGACAGAAACTTTTTAAAGTATTGTTGCCTTTGTTACAGCCAGAGACATAAATCTGCATTATAATGGTGTTCTCTATCATCTATGAACCGTTATCGGCCTCAAAGATCTTCGGCTGAATCCGATGAAACCGTCTGAAAGAGATTCAGAGGCAATTCGCTTGGTACAGCTAAATTCAGCTGGCGAAACTGAATGTACAGGAGTACTATTAAATCACAGAGCATTATGACTTGTCATTAATATTACTCCAGTACATCATTAAGAGAGCTAATTTTTCTAAGCTCCTCCACTACCATGGACTGGTACTACGACACCTCCGAAGTAGTATTAGACTATCATAGGGTGGTATCATGCATATGATACTATTCTATGTTACTATCTCAATAATAGGAAGTATTATAAAAGTAGTATCATATAATCATACATATATTCAGTGGCGGAGCTGGAACATGCGTCAAGTGATGTCAAGTGCTCAAATTAGGTCATCAGCTAGTACTTTTGGAGTCAATTAGTATGTACACATAGCAATCTCGTCCCTGCTCATAATTGTTTTGTGATGTTCGCTTGACATCATACTCCCTGTGTAGCTCCACCACTACATTTATTATATTATAGACTCATCTTGTCTCGAAATCCGTTATGTTACCCTATTCACTATGATACCACCATCACTTCTCTCTTCATTAAATACTCGACACATCATCATTTTTCCCTTTGTGGCACTTAGACTAGTTCTAGTGGGGAGTATCATATAGTGGTATCATGCACATGATACTATTCTATGTTACTATGTCAATAGTGGGTGCTAACATAGTTATAGTATCATATAACCATGCATTTATTAGGCTATAGACTCATCTTATCTTGAAATCCGCTATGTTACGGTATCTACCTATGATACCACCACCACCTCTCTCTTCATTAAATATTTGACACATCATCAGTTTTGCTTATGTGGCACTTATGTTACTACCTATGATACTCCCACTATGACTAGTCTTATGTTACTACCTATGTTACTCCCACTATGACTAGTCTTAGTGGCATCTCCAAAACCAGATAATCTGAACAATAGGACGCAACTAGCATTAATGATCTCCTAGAAAAACTCTCATTCACTTCCTCTCCCCAATCTACATGCGGGTTAGCCAATGCTCCATTTAATTTGGCCAATACGTGCAGTTCCGATTGGATCTTATTGATTTTTCATAATTATAATTGACTAATTTAAAAGTGATTATCTTGACCAATCCTTACTTGACTAGGTTGCTTAGAAACCGAAAATGTGACTAATAAACGAGATGGAGGGAGTAGTAGAGTAGCATGAACACTATTGCCTGTACTTATATTTATAAAGTGATAGACTACCGCACGGAATTTTTTACAAGCATGATCATTCGTCGAGTCCTGGAGTGAAGTGGACTCACGTGGCTGTCGGCCACAGACCCCCTTCGATGAAGTTCTGAACGGTGAACTTGGCCGTCTTAGATGTATCGCGGATCACGTGTACTTCACCCATCCCCTCACTTCAGAGCCGGTGTCGGTGTTGCGGTACTCGCGTAGTACATGCTCTCGACGTTGTTGCGGCCTTGCCACTTCATCCACCCCATGGGGTTGACCAACCTCCGGAGGTCGCACTCCATGAACACTACCCGTGCATACACCTCTCACGGCCGCCCGAGGTGAGTGGCCACCGGGAAGTCGGGGTGAACGAGCTCGTCGTCAATGACAACATGGCAGAACTGGAACACTTATCTGGTGGGTGGGTGGGAGGAGGGGCGGTGCCCCCCCCCCCCCTGAACTGAACTAACTCCGCCTCTTGTTGGTTGCATTATCCATCGTGATATGAGACCAGATAAACTCATTGTGACACATGATTATGGGCCACCAACCAAGTAGATTAAATCATTGCATGTTTGTTGCATTGAAGTTTAGTTTTGAATTTCAACCTAACTGAGCCTGCAATGAAATCTTACCCCATACCTAGATTATGTTGTATATGTATGCATTATGCTATATGCTGAATACATACTAGCAAGTTTCTCCCCAAAGCACTTGAGCTGAATCTGATGAGTTCTCCTGAAACATACTCGGGATCAACTCTTCCATTATAGCTTGTGGAGCCGAGTAATAATTCAGTTGGTCAAACTGCAAGTAGTGTAGTAATAATTCAGTTAGTCGAAACACGCTTGTGTTATCTGAAGAAAGAGGCAACCAAGGATAATTTGCAGCAGTCAGATTTCAAGGTATCTGATCCCGATAGTGAAACATCAGTTCCAAAGGCAGTGTTATGCCTTGGGTCATATATGGCTGACTTTTTACAGGGATTAGCAGGAAACCGTCCTAGAAGAAGTTCACCAGTAGATGATTTGACATTTTTCAGGGATCTCTTCCCTGAAATCAGTGCAGCCAGAAGCGGGTCTTATATAAACTTCAGAGGAGACAGTTTTTTTTAATTAACCGCGAACTTTACTGATCTATAATCATAATATCATTACAGATAGCCTCCTGAATACAATCAGGAGGAACACCACGCCACATAGACCTAATAGGAGAAAGTTTAGCTAAACAATGTGCAGCGACATTCAGTACACGATTAACGTGACGAAAGACACAAGAATCAAAGGACTTCGACATCAATTTCACATCTTCAATCACCGGTCCACACAGGGAGCGATCCAGCTGAGAGGATGTGATACGTTGGATCACTGACAAGCAATCGGAGCCGATGATGACCTTGGAGTAACCTTCCTCCAAAGAAAACAAGACAAAACGTCGGACAACCAGTCCCTCGGCCAACTCAGGAATCAACACATCATCATATCGCTCGCCGCAAGCGGCGAGGCAAACACCATTGTGGTCACGGACGACAATGCCAACGCCCATCTGTCTCGAGGTGTCGAACAAGGCTGCATCAACATTAACCATGAACGTACCTTCCGGTGGTGGAACCCATTTTGGTGAAGAAGACGTCTGTGGTCAGTACTTGGCTTGTAGAGGTGAAGCATGATCATATCAATGTAAGCCTTGATTTTTTCCGCAAGGGCATGTGGGTGCAGCATACCTTCATTTTCATGGAGCTTATTCCTAGCATCCCAAATATGCCACATGGTAACCATGAGGTAAGAGACCTCAGAATCAGAGCACCGATCCAAGTAGTCAAGTGTCCAGGTTCTTGGTGAGAGGAAGCTTCTGCGACGGAGATGTACAGAAAACTCCGATTTCACCCCCTGCCACACCTCATTTGCATAAGGGCAGAACAACATGGCATGCTCAATAGTTTCAAACTTATTGCAAAAGCCACATGCAGTAGACGTGGGGACATGGCGTTTCTTAAGCTGCAGACCGCTCGGCAAGCAGTCGTGCGCGAACCTCCATAGTGTAATTTTCATCTTCCCCGGAGCCTTGTTCGCCCAGAGTTTCTTCCATAGCTTGGAGTTATCCACGACCAGCGAGGAAGAGCCCATCCCGGACTTGCTACACTCTACAACATTGCGGTCGGAGCGTGCTAACTGGTATGCAGTCCGGACAGTATACTGACCGAAACGAGCTAGGGGCCAAGAGACAAAGTCAGCCCCCCATAGCGGCTGATTGGCACTTGCAGGATCTTGTCGGCCACATCCTCACAGAAGATAGTCCGAACCAACTCAGGGTCCCAAGCTTTCCCATCCGCCAACATCAAGGTATTCACTTTCTGATCCGGCAAAAGAGGAACCAACGAGCTAAGAGTGTAAGGAGGAACCCCTAGAATCCAATTATCTGTCATAATCTTGGTAGCTTTGCCATTACCAATACCCCATCGGATTCCTTTCCTCACAAGAGTCATGCCAAACTGGATGCTTCTCCAAGTATAAGAAGAAGAGCGTGGTTTAGGAGCATCCCAGAAGTCGCAGTTGGGGTAGTATCTGCCTTTGAGCACTCTAGCAAACAAGGATGAGTGATCCGTTAATAACCGCCAGCACTGCCGCCCTAGCATCGCCTAGTTAAAAAGCCCCAGGTCACGAAACCCCAAACCTCCCATGCCTTTAGGTGTTGATAGCCATTTCCATGATCGCCAATGAAGTTTCTTTTTCCAATTCTCAACACCCCACCAATGATTAGCTATGGCTTGACGCATGGAATCACAGGTGGAGATAGGCAATTGGAAGCAGCTCATGATCGTAAGTTGGTATGGCTTGTATCACTGCTTTCAACATAGTTTCTTTACCCGCCCGAGACAGAGGACGGTTAGACCAACCATTCAGACGCTTCAAACGCTGCCAAATCCGAGCAAGGAGATACTTGAAGGTATTAACAAGAGACCTGAAGGGGATCGTGTGCAGAAAACAAAAAATTTCCTACCAACGATATCCTAAAAGCATGCCAAGATCTATTCTATGCAGATATAGTAGTACGAACGGAGATCGGAATACATACCCTTGTAGACCGAAAGCGGGGATTACGTTCCCGCACAAACGTTGTCGATGAAGACCGACGAAGCCGACCTCAAGGTCGTGTAGAGGAAGCAGACCTCCGAGTGCCACTAGCGCAGCACCTCGCAGGGTGTCACACACGTACGGTGGAGATGACGGCCTCCGAAGCTCCAGTCCAGGACAAGCAGCGGAAGACTTGGACCGGAACACCAGCAGCGCGGCAGCGGGCTATGGTGGAAGAAATCCCCCTCTCAACTCGGCGCAACTCCAACAAAGGGAATCACGAAATCGAGAGAGAATTAGGGAATTAATTGGTGAATTAAAAGGCCAGGGGTGCCCCTTCTTATATAGGCTCCCAGGGGGGAGCCAACTTGCTAACCAGGCAATGTGGGACTAACCCCCACATGCCTGGTGCGCCGGCCCCCTAGTGGGCCCCTTGGCCCACTTGGGTTGGCCCCCAAGCCCCCGACCGAATTCCCCAAGGGAATTTTCCCCTCTTGGGCCTTCTTTTGCCCAGAATGGCCATTTAGGGAAATCAGCCTAAATAAATTCGAAAATAAATATATAAAATCATATTTGCATATTAATTACACTAATTAATATCAAACATATTATATATAATTTATCCTAGCTCCGAAAACTCTTTCGGCGCTGCCCGATCTCCATCGGACCCCTCCCGGGACATTCCCGGTGATCTCTTTCCTTTCCGGTTGTCTTGTCGAAACCCCTTAAGTGTGTTACCCTAGCGGTTCGTTATAATAACAGGTATGATCAAGACTCCTCTATGATCAACGACTAACTCGTAGGCCTGGACCCCATGAATTAATCCCTGTGATATAACGAATGACTTTCATCTATCAAACCTGAACGCAAAGTCTTAAACCTTTTGCCATAGCGATACTTAGCGTGTCCGAGCGTCGTTCCATAGATATCTGCATACCTAATCTCGACCTCGTTACCAACAACACTATCTTCTACTCGTCCATGATCTCATGTCTCCGTGACCTAGTCACATGCTTGCAAACTCATTAGACATGATCTCACCGAGTGGGCCCGAGAGTATCTATCTTGCTATGCGGACTGGCAAATCCCGCTCTTGACCCCTCGTCTCAACTACTCCTTTCCGATACCCAAAAGTATCACCGTTATTGTCATACTATATAAGATACGACGTTTGGTGCGATCAAAGTATCTTCCAGGAATAACAATAAGAGTTGATCTCATGGTCAAAGGTGTAACGACTACGTCCTCCAAATCTGGGTATGTCCATCACATCGTTCTCGAACGATATGACTCCCATTGCCGATCGGCGCCATGCCCCATGATTGGGAAACCTCGATCATCAATCGCGCAACGAAACTAGTCTTAGTAGAGGCTACCAGGGACCTGGTTGTTTACGTATCACACCCGTATTAATGTTTCCGCTTAATACGGTTATAGAATGATACAAAAACCCTATTATGAACAAACGAGATATGATAAAGAATACACTTTATTAATTGCCTCTAGGGCATATCTCCTTCAAGACCGTCCAACCCCCGTTGGCATTCCGAGATAAGTATCATGGAGCGCTTTGGCTTGAACACCAAGTATCTGTTGAACCCTTGTCTTGACATCAGAAGGGCAGCGAGGGCCAAAGAATATAGCAGATTTGTCCAATTTTTTTTTGTCCAGAGCCTGCACAATACAAGTCAATCACTCGCTGCAAAGCCACAACACTTTTTTCATCACTGCGGGAGAAGAAATAATGTCATCTGCGAACAATAAATGGGAAATAGGGGGGCCAAGTCGTCCATTGCATAGACCTTGTAGTTCACCTTGGCGCTCCCTTTGCTGTAGTAGACAAGACAATCCTTTTGTGCAAATAAGAAAAAGATACGGGCTAATTGGATCCCCTTGACGAATACCTCTAGTAGGAATAACTGGATCAGTTATGTCACCGTTAACGCGAACAACATATCTCACTTCGGCGACACACCTCATAACAAAACTTATCCAAATCTGGTTAAAACCAAGCTTTTGAAGGCATCCATAGAGATAATTCCACTCAACTCGATCATATGCCTTCATCATATCCACCTTTAGAGCAAAATATGGCCTCTCGGCATGTTGTTTTCTGATAGTGTGCATACACTCATATGCAATCAGTGCATTGCCTGTAATTAGTCGTCCAGGAACGAAAGCACTCTGGTGATCAGAAACAACAACCGGTAGTATGAGCTTCAAGCGATTAGCTAACACCTTAGGAGCAATCTTATAAAGCACATTACAGAGACTGATGGGCCGAAAATTCTTTAGATGATCAGGAGAAGTAGTTTTTGGAATCGGCACAATAACAGAATCGCAAAAACCGTTTGGCAACGGGCTTCCGTCTAGAAAACTCCGCACTGCCTGACAGATTGCATCCTGTAAAAACTCCCAATGGGTTTGGTAGAATAGAGCCGGGAAACCATCTGGTCCCAGCGCCTTAGTAGGTGAAAGGACATTTCTATGATCTCTGTGTTTTGTGTGTTAGTTAACAACATGTGGATGTATTAAGTTGGTGTTAAGTAATGCAGGATAATTTAGGAACTCTTCAGATGCATCAGCACCAAAAAGGAGAAAAAGAGACAACACTGAAACTGTGCTCAGCCCCTGGTGGGGGGCGGAGTTTTCGGCCTAGGGGGCCGGAGTTTCCGCCCCTGCCTGAAGTTTCCGGTCCCTGAGGACCGGAATCTTTACCGAAGCTCGGTTGTCGAAGTTGTGCTCAGCCTCAGGTGGGGGGCGGATTTTCCGGTCCCGTGGACCGGAGTTTCCGCCCCAGGCCAAACTTTCCGGCCTCAGGTACCTCGAAGATGTCCAAGTTCAGATTGAAGAAACTGGTGTTCAGCCCCTGGTGGGGCCCGGAGTTTCCGGCCTCCTTAGGCCGGAGTTTCCGCCCCTGGCCGGAGTTTCCGGCCTGGTGTTTGGCTGCAACAGCTACATCTTTGGAGGGGTATAAATACCCCTCCTCCTTCCTCCAGCAAAGTGCTTGACCAAGAAAAGGAGGAACTCCATTGTTGCAAGCCAAGAATCACAAGATCTCCCAATCCCTCCATCCAAACTCGTTGATCTTTGGAGGATTGAAGGAGAAGGCCCCGATATACATCTTCACCGAGCCGTTCTTCATTTCCCCTTCATTCATTTGAGAGAACACTTGCTAGGGCTTCCACTAGGAAACCTATCCCATTGTTGTACTTACCTATTGTCTTTGTGACAGATTGTAGCTGTTCGGGAGCCCCCAAGCCCTTTGTGGGTCGTGCCTCGAATCGTTGTTGTAAAGGCTCCGGATTCCGCCTTGAAGGATTCCGATAGTGGAAAGTGAACCAAACCTTTGTGGTGCGGTTCACCGGAGATTAGGGTGAGGCCTTTGTGGCCGTTGAACCATTGTGTTGGTTCACACCTCTCCAACGAGACGTACTCCCATTTAAGGGAGGAACTCGGGAATACTTCCTTGTCGTCTCATGCTTTCACTTCGGTTACTTCTATCCTTACTTATCGCCTTATTATATCTTGCTTAGTTGCTAGCTTGTCATATAGGTAATTCACCTTAGTTGCATATCTAGTGAATTTACCTTTTGTGTCAAGCCTAATTTGAAAAAGAACTAAAAATTGAAATTGCACCTATTCACCCCCCCTCTAGGTGTCATACCGATCCTTTCAATTGGTATCAGAGCCAAGTTTCTCTTATTGGGTTTAACCGCCTAAGAGAAGTATGACACAAAGTGAGGATGAGACCGCAAGGCTTGCCGAGGCTAACGAGTCCCTTAAAAAGGACCAAGCCACCGCGGCATCCATGGCCGATATCAAAGCTTTGGAAACAACTTTGACATCTTCCATGGATGCTAGGTTTAATGAGTTTCGTGACTTGCTCAATAAACTCATTAACAACAAGCCCTCGGATATCATCACGCTTGAAATAGCTTCTAACTCCGATGAGGGTGGTTCCAAGAAGAATAAAGAGCAAAAAGAGAAGGAGGTGAAAGCCAATGATAAGCCTAAGTCATCTCCCAACTCGCATGAGGAAAAGGAAGGGTATCATGCCGTACGGGGATGGTACTCTCCCGATCCAATTATCACTACCCGCATAAACCCTTTAGGTCCCCCACCTAAGCTTAATGCATTAGCTTTTGCTAGTTGGCAACGCTCAATGAAATCTCATGTCAACAGTGCCTCCATCGAGCTTTGGAGGATTATTGAAGAAGGATACATAGTGGAGGATCCAAGCAACATGACCAAGAGAGAGTTCGCCGAAAAGCAACTAAACGCTTCCGCTCTCCACATGATTGAACTCTCCTTGAGCGACAACGACAAGCATCACGTTCTACATGCCACCACCGCCAAAGAAGCTTGGGATTGTCTTGAGCGTGCCTTCCTTGGAAATGAAAGCATGAAGAGAAATAGATATGAATCTTTGAGCAATGCTGCCGAAGGCTTCTACATGCTTGACAACGAGACCCATGAAGAGATGTATGGTAGACTCAAGACTCTTGCCAAAGCCTTTTATGATGTGGGAGCAACCTATGTTGATGATGCTTGGGTCAAGAGGAAGTATGAGAATGCTCTCTTGCCTTCAGAGCCAATGGAGTTGAAGTCTATTCAAGGAAGATACAACTACCTTCAATTGTCTTCCCATGAAGTTATGCAATAAGTCCAAGCCTCCAAGGTTGCCACCAAGAATGCCGAAGATAACCGTGCTAGGGCCATGGGAATGAGACAAGGTCCCTCTCTTGCCTTAAATGCTAAGGTGACTTGCATAGATGCCAATGACGAAGTTGAAGCTTGTCCTAGCAACATTGCTCCACATGATCTTGAGCAAGCCCTCAATGGTCACATTGCACTTGCCACAAGAGTGTTTTGGAATGACCCGACTAGTGCTAAAGCTCGTGTTGATCGAGATAACAACTCAAGTGGCAAGAAAGAGCTTGCCTCAAGGACAAAGACATGCTACAATTGTCATGACAAGAACCACTACATTAGAGAGTGTCCTTATGAGAACCGTGAGCAAAATGGTGGGAAGCTTATCCCAAAGGATCACTCCAAGTTGATTCAAAAGAAGTCCGCAAGACCAAGAAAACCCTTCTTCAAGAAGGCACCGAGAATTGTGTTGGTGGCACAAGAGGAATATGCCACAAGTGATTCCTAAGATGAAGATACACCTAACAAAGAGGTAGCCGCATTGGCTATTGTCTCCACTTCATCATCATCTTTCTTTGAATCCCCCAATGAGAACCTCTCCATCAACACCGCTCGTTGCCTCATGGCTCATGTCACCGAGGTATCATCCCCTTCTCCTAAGACTATGCATGATCAATCTAGTCTTGAGATTAAGAAGGAACTAGTTGCCTTCGATACTCTTGTGACTAACTTGCAAGGTGAGGCCAAGGAACATGTTGAGTCTCTCATGAGACAACTATGTGCGGCCGAAGAACTTCTTCAAGAAAAGAGTAAGATTGAGAGAGAGGATTCTCTCACCATTGCTTCCTTGAATGCTTCCATAGCATCCTTAAATAGCTCTCTTGATGAAGAAAGTGAATATAGAACCACTCTAGAGGAAAGACTTGAGTCTCTTGATGCTAAAAATGATGAAATCATTAGTAAAATCATTAAGGATAGAGATCATGTTTTTGCCAAATATAAAGTGATTAAAAAGGAGAAGGTTGAACTTGGGGTTGCGAATACTATACTTCTTGAGGATATGGAGAAGCTTGATAAAGCTCACAAGGTCTTGAAAACGACACACTCCATCCTTGTTAAGTCACATGAGCAACTCCAAACTCAACTCTGTAAAACTTGCTCAACTAGCATAACCATTCTTCCTCGTGTTCATGAAAATGTCATTGAAGAAAATGCTAGGTTGAAGGTGGATCATGCTAAGACCTCCATTCCTAAAGGTAACGATAAGGGTTTTGCTTATTTGTTTGAGTTAAAACCACACAAAGGAAAGGAAGGTCTTGGGTATGTGGCCGAGGCAAAGAAGAAGGTGAGCAACACCAAGGAGAACAAGACCAAGCCCGCACAAGCTAAGACTAACATTGCGAGTGGTAATGCCACTAGGGGCAAGACCACTCGTAGTGACTTTGCGGGGCATAAAAATCCCAACTACATTCTTTATGTTGATTATTATGGTGATGTTTATGCAAAATATGTTGGTCCTTATGATGGTTACATTGATTATTCTATTTGGGTTCCTAAGACCCTTGTTGCTAACCGAAAGGGACCCATTGAGAAATGGGTACCTAAATGCAAGAAATGATTTCTTGTAGGACTATGCTTCCGGTGGATCTAAATGGGTGGTTGATAGTGGATGCACTAGTCATATGACCGGAAGCAAGGAGATCATGACGGAGTTGAGACCAAATTTAAATCACTCAACCGTCTCTTATGGTGACAAGTCCAAAGCCGAGGTAAAGAGTCTTGGCAAGGTGGTAGTTGCAAGGGATATCACCCTTGTAAATGTCATGCTTGTTGAGTCTCTAGGTTACAATCTTATGTCCGTTCGTGCTCTTAATAAGATGAACTTTGATGTCCACTTTACTCTTGATATGGTGGTACTCTTGAGGAGCAAGACTCTAAAGGTCATGTTCGTTGGGTATGTTGAAAATGAGTTGTTTGTGGTAGACTTTTTGGGGTCAACCAACACTCAAGCAATATGCCTATTCGGAAAGGCCGACGTGGGGTGGTTGTGGCATCGCCGCTTGTCCCATGTTAATATGAGAACTTTGCAAAGTCTCCACAAGGGTGGCCACATTCTTGGACTAAATGAGAATGTTTCTTTTTCTAGAGATAGTCTTTGTAGGGCTTGTGTTGAAGGAAAGATGCATGATTCTCCCCATCCAAGCAAGACCATCATCTCATCATCAAGGGTATTGGAACTTCTTCATGTTGATCTTTTTGGTGCCGTACCTCAACCTAGCCTTGGTGGGAAGAAATATTGTTTGGTGATTGTCGATGACTATTCAAGATTCACTTGGGTTTTATTCTTCAAGACGAAGGATGAAACTCAACAAACCATCATCGATTTCTCCAATGAAGTTCAACGTCAACACAATATTCCCATATTGGCCATTAGAAGTGACAATGGCTCCGAGTTCAAGAACTACACCCTAAATGAGTTTCTTAGCGATGAGGGAATCCGACATCAATACTCCGCCGCATATACTCCTCAACAAAACGGTGTAGCCGAGAGGAAGAACCGGACTCTTATGGATATGGCTAGGTCCATGTTGGCGGAGTTTAAGTCCCCACTCTTCTTGTGGGCCGAAGCTATCTCCACGGCGTGTCACTCCTCCAACCGGTTATTCTTTCGCAAAGGGAAGAAGGAAACTCCATATGAAATGCTTACCGGCAACAAACATCTCCTACTATCGAGTCTTTGGTTGTAAGTGTTTCTACAAAATCAAAGGTGTACATCTTTCTAAGTTTGAAGTTAAAGCCTTAGAAGGTGTTCTTGTTGGGTATGGTGCGAACTCTCACACTTATAGAGTCTATGACAAATCCTTAGGGAGAGTTGTAGAATCTTGTAGTGTGAGGTTTGATGAGAATGACGGCTCCCAAGTGGCGCAATTTCATGTTTGTGATGTAGATAACGAGGAACCTCAAGATTCAATTCAAAGAATGGGTGTTGGATTTCATCGCCCCATCGAGATTCATCATGAGCCTCCTCAAGGAAGTACAAGCTCCACTCAAGTGGAGATTCCATCATCACAAGTTGAAGAGGCACCCTCTATGGAAGCAAATGAGACACCTATCCAAGAACAAGAACAAGCTCCTCCTCAAGTTGACCAAGAGGTCTCACAAGATTCAAGAACTCCTATTCTCAACCCTAGTCAAGATCAAGAGCAAGAGCATCCATCTTCTCCCATCATTGAAAATGTGCAACAAGATGGCAATGCTCATCAAGACGGTCAAGACGGGGACTCAAATGATCTAGGTGATCAAGCCGAAATCCCACGCAACAATGGGGATATCGAAACCCGCCGTCAAACAAGAGTCAAGAGAAATTTGGAAATCAAGTGTCACAAGCTTGAAGCCATCATTGGTGATGTATCTTGCAAGGTTTCCACAAGAAGTCAATTGGCAAGCTTTAGTGAACATCAAGCTCATATCTCTATGATTGAACCAAAGAAGGTGTTTGAAGCACTTGAAGATCCGGATTGGTTGGAAGCCATGCATGAAGAACTCAACAACTTCAAGCGCAACAAAGTATGGAATCTAGTAGAAAATCCAAAAGATTGCCGCAATGTTATTGGCACCAAGTGGATATTCAAGAACAAGCAAGATGAGCATGGAATGGTTGTAAGGAACAAGGCGAGATTGGTAGCTCAAGGGTACTCTCAAGTTGAAGGCATTGATTTTGGAGAGACCTCTGCTCCCGTGGCTCGTCTTGAGTCCATCCGTATCCTACTTGCCTATGCATCACATCATAATTTTAAGTTGCAACAAATGGATGTGAAGAGTGCATTTCTTAATGGTCCCTTAAAGGAGTTGGTATATGTAAAGCAACCACCGGGATTTGAGGATCCACACTTCCCAAACCATGTCTACAAGCTTGATAAGGCCCTCTATGGTCTCAAACAAGCACCTCGTGCTTGGTATGAGCACCTAAGAGAGCTATTGCTAGACCGTGGCTTTGAAGTGGGGCAAATCGATCCCACTCTCTTCACAAAGAGGGTAAAAGGGGAGCTTTTCATATGTCAACTTTATGTTGATGATATTATCTTTGGCTCATCTAACAAAGCTTTCAATGATGAATTTTCAAAGCTTATGACGGATAGGTTCGAGATGTCCATGATGGGAGAGTTGAAATTCTTTCTTGGTTTTGAAATCAAGCAATTAAATTGAGGGACTTTCATCTCTCAAGCCAAATACATCCAAGATATGCTCAAGAGGTTCAAGATGCAAGATGCAAAAGAGAAGAGGTTTCCTATGGACACCAAATGCCATCTTGAACTTAGTCCAAAGGGTAAAGATGTCGATCAAAAACTCTATCGCTCTATGATTGGTTCTTTGCTTTATCTTTGTGCATCTAGACCCGATATTGTGTTGAGTGTAGGAGTGTGTGCAAGGTATCAAGCGGCTCCTAAAGAAAGTCACTTGATAGCGGTGAATCGAATCTTCCGATATTTGGTTTATACCCCAAGGTTTGGTTTGTGGTATCCAAGGGGGTCCAACTTCTCTCTTGCCGGTTACACGGATTCGGATTGGGCCGGTTGCAAGGATGATAGGAAGTCTACTTCCGGTGCATGTCAATTCCTTGGGAAATCCTTGGTGAGTTGGTCCTCCAAGAAGCAAAATTGCATATCCTTATCTACCACCGAAGCCGAGTATGTGGCGGCCGCTAGTGCTTGCACTCAATTACTTTGGATGAGGCAAACTTTAAAGGAATACGGTGTCCTTTGTGACAAAGTGCCTCTTTTATGTGACAATGAAAGTGCTATCAAGATTGGTCACAACCCGGTGGAGCACTCAAGAACGAAGCATATTGAGATTCGCTATCATTTTATTCGAGATCACATCAACCGGGGTGACATTGAGCTTGGTTATATTCCAACGAAGATTCAACTTGCCGATATGTTCACAAAGCCACTTGACGAAGCACGGTTCACCTTTTTGAGGCATGAGCTAAATATCGTGGATTCTAGGAGCATTGGTTGACTACCTTGCATGCACACCTCTATCTCAACTTTCTATTTGGTCTAGGTGTAGGCATGGACATAGGGGGAGTGCGGTCCTAATCTATTGGACTTTTCCTCCCCCCATTATGCCAATAGTAATAATTGTTTTCGTCTCCTTTTGTTCATTCTTATGAATTGTGAGCCTAAATGTTGAGTAATGGCGGTGAACCCAAGATATATCTTCGCGGTATCACACCACATAAACTCATACATGGTGGCCTTGGCCACCAACTTCTTCCTTGTGAAGATTTGATACTCTTGTGGTGTTATCTTGATTTCTTTGTTTTATTCTTGCTCTTATGGAAAATGCACTCAAGCGTTGCTTCTTAATGTCGTTTTTGTTGTTTCTTACCAAACTTGAGTGCATGGTACCATCTCCGGTGACCATTTGTCTTATCCCAGGCCTACCTCATCTAAAAACCTGCTCCTCTTGCCTTTTGCATGTCCAAAACACATAAATCTGGGATTTGGAGTTGGTGGGGCCGGAAACTTCGGTGCTCAAGGCCGGAGACTCCGGTCTGACTTAAGTTTCCGCCCTTAGAACCGGAATCTCTGGCCTAGGCCGGAGACTCCGGTGTCTAAGGCCGGAAACTCCGGTCTGGGCAGTTCGCTGGGATCTTCAAAGGGGATCGGGGTGAGGAGTTGACCCACAACTCCCCACACACCCCCGACCCCCACACCTCTCCCAGCCGCCGCCGCCTCCAAGGACCCCTCCAGCCGCTCCCCGCCACCGGAATCCGCCGTGCCACCGGCCCCTCCTCCGTACAAGTGTTGAGGATCCATCTCCCTCGCATTTGACCTCCACCATGTCGGGCAAAGGTTCTCTTCTCTCTCTCTCTAGGTTTTCACTCTAGATCTTGTTTTGAGAGAAGTTCTGCCTGTGCTGCATGGTGTAGAACCCTAGTGTTGGCATTTCAATCTCTAGAAAATTAGTTGTGCTCAATTTTTCCTTATATTTGAACTAGATTGCAGTTTTTCTGCCACAGGGCGGAAACTCCGGTCCTTCATGCACCGGAATCTCCGGTGTAGGCCGGAATATCCGCCTCTGTGGCCGGAAACTCCGGTCTAGCTCATATCTGAGAGAAATTCTGACACTTTTAATTTTCTCCCTTTGGCCTTCTTGGACATGCAAACTTATCTCCATGCTATCCATGTACTCTCTGTTTCACAGGTCAGAGGAAAAAGGTGGTCACTCGGAATCCGCTCCTTGCTTCAAGTAAAGGAAGAGCTCAAACAAGGGACACGCTTATCTTTGGTAGCAGCAGTGGCCGCATGAGACAGCAGAGCACTATTGATGAGGAGGCCACTAGACAAGCTGAACTTGGTGGTTTTGATCATGAAGAAGAGGCCGAGCAAGCTCATTTTGACTCTTTGACCACCGTTCTGGGTATGGGGAAGCTAGAGTTCCGTCGTATGAGGTCACAACAGTTCTATGACTTGCCTCCCAACACCACCAACCCCAATTTCCCAAGGAGGGAGCAGCAGCTGATTATGCAGGAGATTTATGCCCGGATTGAGAAGCACGCAGTCTGTGAACAGAAGATTCTGGATCTTGAGGCGCTGAACAAGAAAGCTTACTTTCGGGAGGCTGTTTGGATTGCTAGGAAGCTTGGTCTGGAAAAGCTCATCTCTTACACTCAGCAGGATTATGATATTAAGCTTGTGCAGCATTTCTTTGCCACGGTGGTGCTTGACAACGATGAGGATGTCACGATGACGTGGATGACTGGACCTCACAGGTGCACCTCCAACTTTGTGGAGTTTGCGACAGCTCTGGGCTATGACTTCAAGGGGGCCACTACTCCAGTTGGGATGAGTATGCATGTGGAAGGGACTGCATATAACAAGCGCCGTTTGCGCCCTCTTTACTCCGTTGCTTCTTCAGTGGGCTCTAATCAAGACCTCCTTCCCACCTACAACATCTTCCTCCGCATGGTTCGGCTCAACCTTGCTCCTCAAGCCGGGAATGTGGATGCTATTCGAGGAGGCCTTGTCAACCTACTCTACCATGCTTACAAGGTCCTTCAAGCCGGTCCGGAGTGTCGTGGCCAAGAGGTGGATGTGATGGATTTCATCAAGTGCGAGATGCATTGGGCCATTTTCGAGCATAAGAACCCACTCTATGCTCCCTATGTGATGAAGCTCATTCTCTCCAAAGTGCCCACACTTGATCGCTCTAGCTTCACCAAGCATGCCAAGGGTACTCTCCATACTCTCTCCAAGCACACAAAGCAAGCTTCATCCTCTCATGCACCTCCTCCCCAAACTAGTGATGAAGAGGACGCTCCCTTACCTAAGAGGAGAAGCAAGAATGCCGATCCCCCCACTAGTCTTCAAGGGAAGGCCAAGGTAAACGCAAAATTTAGCAAGCTCTCTTGGTGGAAGAGGAAACTGTTATGCATGGATGTTGCCATTCACAAGGAGAATCATGGGTCTTATGTGAGAGAGAAACACATTTTGAGCAACCAAAACTTGATGATCAAGGAGATGCGCAAAATGAACAATGGAAATGTTACTCCTCCTCCGGAAGAAGATGAAGCTGGCATTCCCATCATTTCCTCATCTTCGTCTGACACGGTCC
The DNA here is from genome assembly GCA_026929855.1 of Poa annua. Taxonomy (NCBI): domain Eukaryota; kingdom Viridiplantae; phylum Streptophyta; class Magnoliopsida; order Poales; family Poaceae; genus Poa; species Poa annua. The sequence continues at coordinate 114,031,016 of CM049428.1, read as the reverse complement.
CTATTGATCAATGGAATCAGGATGTCTTTCCTTGGGCTGATTATACGGATGTGACCTCCTTTCCTACCTCGTCTCACAACACCGGCAAGGCTCCCATGACCCACTCCGATGAGGACTACGACGACGAAGGAGATGACGACATGGATGAAGACACCGAGTGATCTTCATGGGCTCGTTAGTTATGCTCTTTTCCCTTTTTGGTGTCTCGGTGCCAAAGGGGGAGAAGTAGTTCTATTAGGTTCTCTCCGGGATTTGCATGGGTTGGGACACAAGCATGTGCCTCTATCATTTTATTGCGCTTGTGTCCTTATTATGATATTTGATATTTGGATTTCGAACTTATTTGCCTTCTCTTTGACATGAACTATGTGTGTGTAAGACATTTGGATTTCTTATATTATGTGGTTGAGACTACTATTGTGCCTTGGTCATATGGGGTTAATATCTTCAGTTTTGTGCACAAGGTATGTCTTATTTGTGAAATGTATTGCCTACCTATCGTACTTGCAAATTGTTGTTCGAATTTGCCTCTATATGTGTGCACGTGCATTCCAAAGCAAATTTTCTTGATGCACACATCTAGGGGGAGCTCTTTCAGCTATCATTACATGTTAGTGAAATTACTGTTATTGCAAATCCATATGTTGTCATCTAACACCAAAAAGGGGGAGATTGAAAGGACATTTCTATGATCTCTGTGTTTTGTGTGTTAGTTAACAACATGTGGATGTATTAAGTTGGTGTTAAGTAATGTAGGATAATTTAGGAACTCTTCAGATGCATCAGCACCAAAAAGGAGAAAAAGAGACAACACTGAAACTGTGCTCAACCCCTGGTGGGGGGCGGAGTTTCCGGCCTAGGGGGCCGGAGTTTCCGCCCCTGCCTGAAGTTTCCGGTCCCTGAGGACCGGAATCTTTACCGAAGCTCGGTTGCCGAAGTTGTGCTCAGCCTCTGGTGGGGGGCGGAGTTTCTGGTCCCGTGGACCGGAGTTTCCGCCCCAGGCCAAACTTTCCAGCCTCAGGTACCTCGAAGATGTCCAAGTTCAGATTGAAGAAACTGGTGTTCAGCCCCTGGTGGGGCCCGGAGTTTCCGGCCTCCTTAGGCCGGAGTTTCCGCCCCTGGCCGGAGTTTCCGGCCACTAGGGCCGGAGTTTCCGGCCTGGTGTTTGGCTGCAACGGCTACATCTTTGGAGGGGTATAAATACCCCTCCTCCTTCCTCCAGCAAAGTGCTTGACCAAGAAAAGGAGGAACTCCATTGTTGCAAGCCAAGAATCACAAGATCTCCCAATCCCTCCATCCAAACTCGTTGATCTTTGGAGGATTGAAGGAGAAGGCCCCGATCTACATCTTCACCGAGCCGTTCTTCATTTCCCCTTCATTCATTTGAGGGAACACTTGCTAGGGCTTCCACTAGGAAACCTAGCCCATTGTTGTACTTACCTATTGTCTTTGTGACAGATTGTAGCTGTTCGGGAGCCCCCAAGCCCTTTGTGGGTCGTGCCTCGAATCGTTGTTGTAAAGGCTCCGGATTCCGCCTTGAAGGATTCCGATAGTGGAAAGTGAACCAAACCTTTGTGGTGCGGTTCACCGGAGATTAGGGTGAGGCCTTTGTGGCCGTTGAACCATTGTGTTGGTTCACACCTCTCCAACGAGACGTACTCCCATTTAAGGGAGGAACTCAGGAATACTTCCTTGTCGTCTCATGCTTTCACTTCGGTTACTTCTATCCTTACTTATCGCCTTATTATATCTTGCTTAGTTGCTAGCTTGTCATATAGGTAATTCACCTTAGTTGCATATCTAGTGAATTTACCTTTTGTGTCAAGCCTAATTTGAAAAAGAACTAAAAATTGAAATAGCACCTATTCACCCCCCCTCTAGGTGTCATACCGATCCTTTCAGTAGGCCCCATCTAGAACAAAGCTGCCTTGATCTCCTCATTAGTGTACTCTTTAGTCAAGTCCATGTTCATATCATCAGTAACTTTGCAAGGAATCACATCAACGACAGCAGCCATGGAAACAGTAGGTTCAGATGAAATAGGTTACCATAGAATTTTTGAACCATACCTTTTATTCCAGAGGCGTCTTCACAGCGAGAGCCATCCTCACGGTGCAGAAATTTTATTTTGTTTGCTCTTTTGCGTGCCGAAGCTCTTGCGTGGAAGAAAGATGTGTTGCGATCACCCTCCCGCAACCAATCAATTCTGGAGCGTTGTCGGGCCATAACCTCCTCACGTTCAAAGAGTTCATAAAGATCTTTCTCAATAATCCGAATCTCAACCTGATCCGAGTTGGCCGAAATACGGATCATTTTCAGTTTGCGTTCCTCATTCTTGATTCTCTTGGGAATAACACTAAAGGTCTCACGACTCCAAGATTTTAGAGTACCAGCAACCTGGTGTAACGTGGACCAAGTAGAGGCGAGTGAGACATCACCACTAGCTTTCTCAGTCCACGATTTCTCCAAAACCTCTCTGTAGTCAGTTGCTCGCAACCAAGTAGCCTCAAAACGAAAACCTTGCCGAACAGGAACAACACGATTGTCTTGAAGCACAAAACAAAGATTAATGAAGATGGCCAAGTGATCCGAAGATGTGGTAATAACATTTACCATGGAAACATCGTTAAAACGGTTAGAGAAATACCCATTAGCGACGGTCCAGCCTAACCTTGACGTGATCTTCTTCACACTGCCTATTACTCCAAGTGTACTTCGGTCCCACAAAACCAAGATCAATCATACCACAGTCATCAAGGCAATCCCGGAATAACGACATTTGTGTTTCAGATCTATCCCGAGTCCCCACGTGCTCATCTTGCGTCAGAGCTTCGTTAAAATCACCGCAACAAATCCATGGTCCTTCCCAGCCTGATCTCAGTCGGCGTAGCAAGTCCCAAAAGACATGTCGCTGACCTCTCCTAGGTTCTCCATGAACAAAAGGTGCCCTCCAAGGTGCTTCATTTTCAGTGTTGACGGTCACATCAATGCAGTGAGAATTAAAACCCCTCAAGGAGACAATGTATCGCGGTAACCAGAACAACGCAAGACCCCCACTGAGCCCCACACTACTGACAGCGAAACTTCCAGCATAGCCCAAAGAACACATGAAATTTTGAGCTTTAGTGTCCTTCATCTTCGTTTCACACAAAAAGAGGAAAGAGGGTCGATAAGTCCGCAAAAGATAGCGGAGTTCGCCAACTACCGAGTCCGACCCTAGGCCCCCGCAGTTCCAGCATAGAAGACTCATTGAAAGAGCATTTTCCCTCATGTGTGGTTTTGGTAATTATATGACAATCTCTATGGACTAATGTTTGCATTGAGATATCATTATAGATCATGTCCATGGAATTGTGGAGTTCATGTGTTGAACTCTTGAAGCTCATGTGTTGAGTGAAGCTTATTGCAAGTATGTCTTGAAGATTCAAGACATCATCTTAGTGAAGAAAAGATGAGTTGTGCAAGACCAAGAGAAGCTTTCTCGAAAAGATCCTATGCTTGGTGCTTGCAATGGATACATGAAGACGAAGCTTAGCAAGACTCTCCCACTGTGAGCATGGAGGAGTATTTGGAGAAGTCTTCATCAAGCAAGTGTTTGGACGCGCAATCAAGAAAGATGATCCACTTGAAGAGATCAAGATAGTCATCATCCAACTCAAGTGGAATGCTCAAGGCAAAGGTATGATCTTGATAGGGCTATAGGATAGATAGGCGTACTATCAAGAGGGGCTCTCAAGTTAGTAACTTGATCGCATTCTTGTGGAGAGCTCAAACCTTTGCATACTTGGCATATCATGTTTGTTGGTTCTTATTTGGCTTTTATGTTGGTGAGGAATTAGAGCTTGGTTCATCTCCATGTCAAGCTCTAGTTCATCGAAATCGGTTTTACTTTGGACAACTTGTTGCGTTTTCGGTGGCGGAAATATTGCCGGTTCTTCCTTGAGGAAAGTCCCACACCTTGCCATGTGTGGAGATTTTACTCTATTTATGGGATGCAATATTGGGTAGTAATCGTCGCTATCTTTCCAACAAAATTGGTCTCACCTCATTTGGAGTTCATTTGCAAAAGTTATAGCAGTTTTCGTTTCGGTGTTCTGCTGAGTCGGATTATTGGGGCCGGATATTCCGCCCTACCGGAATTTCCGGTTCCCCAGCTCATCCAAGAAAACGGCTAAGGAAAGGAGAAAAAGGGTTCTGACTCCAGTCGGAAATTGTGCTCGGAAATTTCCGTCTACCGGAATTTCCGAGTGCCCCCAAAAAAGTCCTCCAGAAATGGCTAAGGAAAAGTTTGGTTTTGCTTCTTACTCTAGCCGGAATTTCCGAGTCTCTCTAGACCGGAATTTCCGGGTGACCGGAAATTCCGAGTCTCACTTATACCGGAATTTCCGAGTGTCGAAACAGCCAACGGCTATATTTCCTGGAGGGGTATAAATACCCCTCCCCTTCCTTTTCCCCAGCCAATCCAAGGTAGCATGACTTTCCCCTCTCTCCTACTCCATTGTTGACCTTGGAAAGCTCACTTCCCTCTCAATCCCTCCATTGAATCTTCCATATTCTTTAGGGAAAGTTGAGAGGAGATCTAGATCTGCAATCCTACCAATCCATCTCTCCTCTAAGTGAGGGGAACTTAGTGGATCTAGTTCTTGGAGTTCCTTTGTGGTTCTTCTTCTTTGTTCTTCCTCTCTTCTCCCCCCATAAGCATTTAGTTGCTTTTGGTGGGATTTGGGAGTGAAGGATTTGACTCCTTTGTGGTTTCCTTTGTTCTTCCTCTCTTATTCCCCCTTAAACATTTGTTGTTGTGTTGGAATTTGAGAGTGAAGAACTTGAGCACTTCGTGTGCTCTTGCCATTGCATTTGCATCGGTTTGAGCCCTCCACGAGGATTCGTGGTGGTATTACTTGTGAGCTTGTTACTCTTGGGTCTTTGGACCCTAGACGCCTTTTGTGGCCGGCCTTTTGTGGTCACTTGAGAGCCCCCAATTAAGTTGTGGGTGTGTGCCTCAAGACTTGGGAGCCCCCAATTAAGTTGTGGGTGTGTGCCTCAAGAGCTGTACGGGATTCGATCTCCGCCCCAAAGGAGATCAATAGTGGAAGGTGAACTCGAACCTTTTGTGGTTGAGTTCATCAGGAGAAGAAGGTGAGCCTTTGTGGCGTTGCGTCTAACCTGTTGTGGTTGCGCACACCTCTCCAAACGAAACGTACACCTTTGGGTGGAACTCGGGAATACATTCTCGTCTCCGCGTGCCTCGGTTATTTCTATACCCGAGCTCTTTACTTATGCACTTTACATTGTGATAGCCTTCGTGCTTGAAGTCATTTATCTTGCTATCATCTTGTTACGAGTATTGCTTAGCTTAAGTTGTTGGTGCACATAGGTGAGCCTAGTTTATATATCTAGGTTGTATGCTTGTTTAAGTAAACCTCTAGTTTTATTCCGCCTTTATCAAGCATACCGGAATTTCCGGGTCACTCGTGTACCGGATATTCCGGCTACTCGGAATTTCCGGTCACTATTGGACCGGATATTCCGGCTCCTCGAAAAAGTTTTAAATCGCCTATTCACCCCCCCCCCTCTAGGCGACGTCTATCCGTTCACTCATTGCGTGAGGCGGGACTTGTCGTGGTGGTGTCACGGCAGATGCCATAGGATGGCTAATGTGTGGGGCCGATGGACGCTGGTGGATCCGGGGAGGGATAGCGAGCTGAATAGCCCACGCGAGGAGGATCCCGGTATAACCGAGATCTCCCAAGAACGAGAAACAAGATCAAAGTGCGAGGGGGAAGATCTAACAAACACGAACAAATGCACGAAGGCACACAACATACACACTATATACCCAGGTTCAGGGCCCTCGTGAGGAGGTAACACCCCTACTCCTGCCTTTCCTCTCTATATAACTTAGGTACAAGGGCTACAACTTGCTGCTCGATCTCTCAAAGGGAAGAGTACAAAGAACTAGATGAACTCAAGGTGTGAAGAAGTAAATGCTCTAGGAGTAAATGCAACTATAGCTTTGGCTCCTCAGTCGGTCCTCTCCCCACAGAAGCAGTTATGGCGCCTTTTATAGAGTTCCGGCCAGGACGGCCGGAAACCCTAAATCGGATTGGCCCCACCGAACAGGCTTAACCGGCATGTCGTCACCGGCTAGTGCGAGCTAGTCGCCGCGCTATCCGGCATAGCCCCTGCGTCATCATCTCGATAAGGACAGCAGGCGCCGTCCTGAACCATCATTGTCCCCCTGCCAGAGACAAGACATGTCTTGGCCCATCCCGGATAGCCTTTTCCGGATTGCCGGGCTAGGCACGTCAGGTCTTGTCGTACCGTGGTCGTACCGGCTGACGCGCTCCCGTGTCAGTCGGGAGGTGACCATACTTCCGTGTCAGGCGGGAGGTGACCATGCTTCCGTGTCAGGCGGAATGGTACTTCCCCCCGCAATAGACGGGAAAGCCTGCTATAGACCGTTGATGGCCTACCGGGATCCCTCATGCCGGCTACCTCCTCGCTTGCCACTGTGAGCCTCTCCTACATAAGATCAAGACCGAGACATACACTCCGGTTAACACTTACCCGGACCATCTATCCGGTAAAACCGAGTACACCTCCTTCCGGGAGTTTCCTCGGAGTCCGAGATCCGGGATCCTTTCCGGAGGCGCCCAAGCTCGTCTCAGGATGAGTATCTCTAGGCCTAGCCTCCCGAAGATGTCTTAGCCTATCGGCAAAGACATCTTCGAGAATCTAGTTCCTAGAGGAACCACCCGTTGATGCTTGTGCTGCCATTGAGAAAGCCGGGGGTGTCTATTTATAGCTGCCAGAGCTGACCCTTGCGCCTGCCAGGAGGCATTTTGCACTCTACCAGCGCTCAAGGGTCAAGTTGCCTTTTCAGCACACCAGAAGGTGTCCCTTGCCCTCGCCAAAGGTCAAGTACTGTTGGCACCTTACTGAATTATTCCGGGATCTGCCCCTACCCGGGGGGAAGCCCCCCGACACTAGTCCCCGAAGCTGGTGCTGCACAGCGACCTCAGATGATGTGCGGGATCAGCTTTAAATAACAACTATTTTCCGAGAACGCATGACATCATCCTTCGTTTACTTGCCGAGATCGATTCTTCCCGAGATCTTCTTATCGAGACAGTTTTAACCGGGAGACGAAGCCTGCAACCGGATAATGCAGTCTCAGTGAATCTTGACCGTTGGCTCCGTATCGAACTCGAGATCTCGAGCTGGGTCCCATCCGACGTCCCGTCCGACCAGAAATGCCCTCGAGTGCCTCTGTCCGAGCACGCCGTCGCTTGGGTTCGCGCGCCGGGAGCCGCAGCCGATCCGAAGCCCAACCGTTGGGGCCGTGTGTCCCTCGGTGTGGCCGGTTCGGGCGCTCCGGCTAGCGCCACGTGCCGCGCTGCACAAACTAGATCCCACCCACGATCGTGGAGATCGTGGGCGGGAAAACTGGAAACCGCTCCGGAATCCCCCCATAAATAGGGGACCGGAACGGTCTCCTTTTCTTCTTCTTCTTCTTCTCTCCTCCGCCTCTGTCGTCTCGAGCGCACCGCCGCAGTCGCGTCCGTCGCCCGAACTTCGCGCCCTCGCTGTTCGCCGGAGCCGGAGCCCGAACGCCGCCGTTCCTCTTGCGCGTCACCGACCTCCTCTTCTCCGGTGAGTTGCTCTCTCCGCCCCGATGATCTTCTTTAGTAGAATAATACCTCGCCTTCGGCCGTGCTCTAACACACGCGCGGTTGAGCCGCCGCCGGTGAGCACGACTCGAGCGGCGCGCACGGGGTGCACGGGGGTGATGCACCGTTGCGGTAGGACTTATAACTTTCACTCGCATTGCGTACTGTTCGAGTTTAGCCCGAGCCTATTTTCCTCACTTTTGTTTCGATCTATCAGCACACGGTAGATCTTATTCGTGCTGAACTCGGTTGTGTTTATAAGTTTGCGATCCGACATCCTAGCTCCTGACAGACTAACTCCGACTAACTGCCACTGCGCCTGCAGAGTAGCCCGGATACTTCTGCGGACTTCTTCGGCATGGGTGAAGAGAGTATCCGGGGGTGCTGGGACGGATCCGAGACCAAACAGTCTGATCTGGATTGGCTGTACCGGACTCACCGGATACCACCAGAAGTTGAGAGCCGTCTTCCCGAGGACGAGGTTCAACCGGAACCCCAACCCGGGGAATACGTAGTATTCCTTACGCACTTCGAGCGCGGGTTTGGGCTTCCGGCTAGCCCCTTCTTCCGCGACTTCCTCGACACCTACAGTCTCCAACCTCATCATCTCCCAGCCAACGCCATCATGATGGTTTCGGTCTTCACCACCTACTCGGAAGCATATCTCGGTGTATGGCCATTCCTGGACCTCTGGGCCAGGTACTTCATCCTTCGTCGCCAAGTCATCGCCAATCCGGATCAGAAAATCAAATACTTGGTCGACTGCGGAGCTGCCACCGTCATCCCCCGTGATGACTCCGGATTCCCAATAGTCAAGGGACTAGAGTCCTGCCGGAAGTGGCAGCGCTCGGGCGATGCTCTAGGATCCTCGAATCCGGACTTCATCAACCTGCCGGAGTTTGTCATAGGTCCTCCTCGCAAATTCAACCTCTGGAAACGATTCCCCGACACCGAAGAGGTCAAGTGCATGCACGACGTCCTGAACGTGCTGACCGACACGATGACCGGCGATGATCTCCTGCGCTGCTTCATCATTCGCCGCGTCTTCCCCTTCCAGACCCGAGTACACAAGATGTGCCACATGGCCGGGAACCTAGACCCTACCCGGACCAGTATTTTTGGGTTAGACCATGATGCGGTCGTCCGCCGCGTTCGAGCTATTGCTCGGACGAAGATGACGGACGATTATTTCTGGGGTGCCATCGAGGGATCCCGGAAAAAGCCCCTGAAACAGGTGCTCCTGTCTGCCTTTCGTAAGCTTGCATTCGCACCCGGGTTCTGTTGGAAACCGACATGGGTATCATGTGGTGATTTATTTGTGCAGTTATTCGAGCGGCAAATCGAGGAAGACGCTATCCACGCCAACGGGAATTTCGCGCCGAACTTCCCAACACCGGAAGAGATGCCGAGGGAAGATCCTGATGGTGAGGAGCCGAGGGAAGATCGGGTGACCGAGGTAAGCTTGTTTCCTTTCTTTTTCCCATAAACATATGTTCCTTCCCCACTAGTCCCCGAGATTGGTGCTTAGTGCTCTAGATTCCACCGAAAAGCAGATCACTAGGCTCCAATCTTAGCGAAAACTTCAGGACTCGGACACCGAGTCCCCGAGATCCTCCCAATCGGGTAACTTGTTTCAAAATTTGCTCCATCACCACTAGTCCCCGAGATTGGTGCTTAGTGCTCTAGATTCCACCGAATAGCAGATCACTAGGCTCCAATCTTAGAGAAAATTTAAGAACTCGGGCACCGAGTCCCCGAGATCCTCCCCACCGGGTAACTTGTTTCAAAATTTGCTCCTTCCCCACTAGTCCCCGAGATTGATGCTTAGTGCTCTAGATTCCACCGAATAGCAGATCACTAGGCTCCAATCTTAGAGAAAATGTCGGGGATGTACTTCCCCGGTACCCTGAGAGTACGGGGTTTATTGTGTTAATGTTGCAGGAATAAGTAAATTCATATAAGAGGGAGATAAAGAAAAAGGAGGAAAAGGGCATCTCAGGCTAAAATAAGGAGAACTGGCCCGAGTTCTCGTCATAACCGGTGGAAACGAGACTAATGGGCCCCGGATGGGCCGACATCCCCTCTGCTAAGACAACCAGAGGATCACGTCCACCATCCCGGCTTCCCCGACTCAGCGTCACTCCCGGCTTCCCCGACTCGGCGGCACTCCCGGCTTCCCCGACATGGCGGTGCTCCCGGCTTCCCCGACATGGCGGCACTCCCGGCTTCCCCGACTCGGCGTCACTCTCGGCTTCCCCGACATGGCGGAGCTCCCGGCTTCCCCGACTCGGCGTCACTCTCGGCTTCCCCGACGTTGTCCTGGAGAGTCCTGGAGAGGAGTCACCAAGTTATCCGGCATACCCATGCCGGGTTATGCAGAGAAGATGCCATGCCAAACGCTACAGGGCAAAGGACAAACAAGACATGTCAAACCCATCCCTTGATGTGACAAGAGTACACTGCTGCTGACATCGTGAACAGTACCGACAAGACCCCAGTAGTCATCTCAGCTACAGTGCGCAGTGAACAGTGTACCTTGTCCCCTGGGCTCTCCTATATAAAGGGCGCCAGGGGGAGGGAGAGGGGAGAGACCAAGCCCCCCACCACTTCATTTCCCCCCTTCTCATTTGCTCTCAAGACCTCATGGAGGCAACTGTAGCAGCTCATGGAGCGTGTTGTAGCCCAGATAGCAAGAGAGAAAATATACCGAGTAGGCTAGATGCTGCAGTAGGGGTTTTATCTCCTCACGAGAGCCCCGAAGCAGGGTAAATCCTTGTGTCCCTATGTCGGTTGTGTTTACCTGCGCGCGAGTTCATCACGCAATCCCTCCCCGAGATCCCCTAGCGTCCATCGGCCCCACAAATTAGCCATCCTATGACATCTGCCGTGACACCACCACGACAGTTGGCGCCCACCGTGGGGCAGAGTGGCGCTTGCGGGAACAATTTCGGACGGGACCCGGGATCCTAAATCCGGGATCCCTACGCTGCGGGCAGTGGTCACTGACATCCAGCGCCGCGGGTAGCGGTCGCCGGTATCCCAAATCCGGGATCCTAAATCCGGGATCCCTACGCTGCGGGCAGTGGTCACTGACATCCTGCGCCGCGGGTAGCGGTCGCCGGTATCCCAAATCCGGGATCCCTACGCTGCGGGCAGTGGTCACTGACATCCTGCGCCGCGGGTAGCGGTCACCGGTATCCCAAATCCGGGATCCTAAATCCGGGATCTCTGTGCTGCGGGCAGTGGTCATTAACGTCCCTGCGCGGCGGGTTGAATTCGCTGACATCCCTGTGCGGCGGGTTGAGTTCGCCGACATCCCTGCGCCGCGGGTAGAGGTCGCCGACATCCCTGCGCTGCGGGTAGAGGTCGCAGACATCCCTGCGCCGCGGGTAGAGGTCTCCGGCATCCCTGCGCCGCGGGTGTAGGTCATCGACGTCCCCGCATCGCGAGAACCGGTCATCGACATCCCAAACCGGGATCCCTGCATCGCGGGCACCAGCCGTCGGCGCCTGCCCCGACACTCATCATCAGCAAACCTCTGGCAGCTGCACACCATTTACCCGGGTTGTATCGCCTCCGACATCCCCAACCGCTCCTGGGCTCCGTGAGTATCGTCGTATGTACCTTGCAATTATGTTATCTTAGAATTATTCGGGAGATGCCCTTGCATGCTTAGTTAAATTGTTTACCCGGGAACGAGATATCGTAACCCGGGGACTGCCCTATTGTGCCTGCTTTGTCATCTGTTTATTTTTCCCCGGGAGCAAGATGTCTTGACCCGGGGACTGGCTCACCGGTCAGTTGGGCCTTGTATGCTAAGTCGGTAGAGTAACTCGGTTTATATTTATTTGTATGCTTGTTGTATGTTGCTTCTTGGTATGTCATTTGTGTGCCGGCATCCCGAAACTGGACTCGGGGACTGCCGGGCACCTTTGTCTTCCTGCTATATCTGAAAATTTACCCGGGGACTCGGTGGAACCGGTATCCCCGCGCCTTCCTCGGCGAGTAGTTGTATTCTTGTGTCTCGCATTAAATTTTCTTGGGCGTATCGTTTAAAGTTTTCACTTCCATCAAATATTTGTTATACATACTTGTTTGCGCTAATATTAAAAGGGGATGGTATCCATGTTGGTTTTACCGAGATGGTACCCATGTTGGATAACCGCCTTGCCGAGAGGATATTCATGTCAAAGATTCTGGGGATACTGGTCGTTATACTGGTTATCTTGGATCCATCTTATGCTTGGTTATTTTCTCAAGATATATTGCATATAATCTGTGGTATCAGTTGGCCCACGTATCGCGGTATCATGCACAATTTCCAGATCCCCGTTTATTTCGGTTCGCCAACATATCGTGGCATCATACCATATATCCAGATCCCCGTTTATTTCGGTTCGCCAGCATATCGTGGCATCATACCACATATCCAGATCCCCGTTTATTTCGGTTCGCCCACGTATCATGGCATCGGGCAATATTTCCAAATCGTCATTTGTTTCGGTGTATCAAAGTTCGCCAAAGAGAAACACCCGAGATACCTGTGTAGCATTGTGTGTGTAGGCGTCTGTGTCGGTATACGGGTAGAGGTCGCCGACATCCCTGCGCCGCGGGTGGAGGTCGTCGACATCCCTGCGCCGCGGGTGGAGGTCGTCGATATCCCTGCGCCGCGGGTGGAGGTCGCCGACATGCCTGCGCCGCGGGTGGAGGTCGCCGACATCCCTGCGCCGCGGGTAGCAGTCATCGACATCCCTGCACCGCGGGTGGAGGTCGCCGACATCCCTGCGCCGCGGGTGGAGGTCATCGACATCCCTGCGCCGCGGATACCAGTCGCCGACATACCGACATACCAACATATCGGCATACCGACATACCGAGATACCGAAACACCTGTGGTGTGCCCAGAGTGGCAGAGATACCGAAACATGTGTGATATGCCCAGAGGGGCCGACATACCGACATACCGGCATACCGACATACCAAGATACCTGTGTGACATTGTGTGCGTAGGCGTCTGTGTCGGTATACGCCCAGAGTGGCTAAACGCCGGCACATGAGACTCTGTGTCGGTATACGCCCAGAGTGGCTAAACGCCGGCACATGAGGCGTCCGTGTCGGTATGCGCCCAGAGTGGCTAAACGCCGGCATGTGTTGTGTGTCAAGCCGGTGGTGGCCGAAGACATCTATGTCGGTAAAACGCCCAGAGTGGCTAAGGAACCGGCATATGATTGTATTTTTGCAGGTACTCGGTGGAGCCAGTAAAGACAATGAGGTTGAGATTTTTTCTAAGTCTGCGCGCGACTCTGCGAGTCCCCCGCAGCCTCGGGGACTAGTGTCGGGGATGTAAACCCCGGGACTCCTACAAAGTGTAACATTCGGCATGCAGATTTCCTGGTGGCTGTTTATCTTTTAAGTCTAAGCGCGATTCTAACGAATCCCCCGTAGACTCGGGGACTAGTGTCGGGGATGTACTTCCCCGGTACCCTGAGAGTACGGGGTTTATTGTTTTAATGTTGCAGGAATAAGTAAATTCATATAAGAGGGAGATAAAGAAAAAGGAGGAAAAGGGCATCTCGGGCTAAAATAAGGAGAACTGGCCCGAGTTCTCGTCATAACCGGTGGAAACGAGACTAATGGGCCCCGGATGGGCCGACATCCCCTATGCTAAGACAACCAGAGGATCACGTCCACCATCCCGGCTTCCCCGACTCAGCGTCACTCCCGGCTTCCCCGACATGGCGGTGCTCCCGGCTTCCCCGACATGGCGGCACTCCCGGCTTCCCCGACTCGGCGTCACTCTCGGCTTCCCCGACATGGCGGAGCTCCCGGCTTCCCCGACTCGGCATCACTCTCGGCTTCCCCGACGTTGTCCTGGAGAGTCCTGGAGAGGAGTCACCAAGTTATCCGGCATACCCATGCCGGGTTATGCAGAGAAGATGCCATGCCAAACGCTACAGGGCAAAGGACAAACAAGACATGTCAAACCCATCCCTTGATGTGACAAGAGTACACTGCTGCTGACATCGTGAACAGTACCGACAAGACCCCAGTAGTCATCTCAGCTACAGTGCGCAGTGAACAGTGTACCTTGTCCCCTTGTCCCCTGCTTGTCCCCTGGGCTCTCCTATATAAAGGGCGCCAGGGGGAGGGAGAGGGGAGAGACCAAGCCCCCCACCACTTCATTTCCCCCTTCTCATTTGCTCTCAAGACCTCATGGAGGCAACTGTAGCAGCTCATGGAGCGTGTTGTAGCCCAGATAGCAAGAGAGAAAATATACCGAGTAGGCTAGATGCTGCAGTAGGGGTTTTATCTCCTCACGAGAGCCCCGAAGCAGGGTAAATCCTTGTGTCCCTATGTCGGTTGTGTTTACCTGCGCGCGAGTTCATCACGCAATCCCTCCCCGAGATCCCCTAGCGTCCATCGGCCCCACAAATTAGCCATCCTATGGCATCTGCCGTGACACCACCACGACAGAAAACTTCAGGACTCGGACACCGAGTCCCCGAGATCCTCCCAATCGGGTAACTTGTTTCAAAATTTGCTCCATCACCACTAGTCCCCGAGATTGGTGCTTAGTGCTCTAGATTCCACCGAATAGCAGATCACTAGGCTCCAATCTTAGAGAAAATTTAAGAACTCGGGCACCGAGTCCCCGAGATCCTCCCCACTGGGTAACTTGTTTCAAAATTTGCTCCATCACCACTAGTCCCCGAGATTGGTGCTTAGTGCTCTAGATTCCACCGAATAGCACACCACTAGGCTCCAATCTTAGAGAAAATTTTAGGACTTGGACACCGAGTCCCCGAGATCCTCCCAATCGGTTAGCCATTACCTGCTACTGATCTCGTAATTTTCCGAATTGGTCTCATCCTTCTTTGTTTTGATTTCAGGAGTGCAGCAAGAAACGCTGCAGCATCTTCAACCGAGTTCTTGCTGACCTCGGTCAGTCCAAGAAGTGCGAGGGGCGCCTCCGGGAGGAGCGGGATGCTGCACGCAAGGTATCGATAGATCAGAAGGCCGCACTTGCTACCGCGCAAGCCGAGATCACGCGACTCAACGGCGAGCTTGAAAAGGCCAAGGCTGCTGCGACCGAGATGAAAACGCGCTTCGTTGAGGCGACGAAGAAGCAAAGGGAAACCTTGGATCAGTCCGAGGAGCGCGCGCATCTCGCGGAGACCGGGCTGGCTATTCTCCGGTCACGGTCTGATAGCTGGCTCTCCGAGCTAACCGTACGGAACCGAGACCTTAACAGTAAGTGGACCGACATCCCCCATGCTTTCCTTGCTCTTTTTTTTGTTGTTGTAGTTCTTCTTATGCTCTAGTCGCTTGACAGCTCTTCTTTTTAAAGGGGAATTTGAGCACTCCCGGGAGGCTGCTGTTCTTGCCGTTGCTGCTGCTCGGGAGAAGCGTGCCGGGAAAGGTGCTGTCTCGGACGCCTGGGATATTGAGGACCACCTCACCGCGCTGAAGGCCCGGATAGTGCCTCTCCGGTCTATCGGGACGGAATTGCTCAGCGCTGCGATCCACGTCCACGGTGCGCTGTGGCCGAGTATCCGCGCGACGCTCTCGGTCTCCGAACTCGCGAGCGCACTCCGGTGTGACGGGAGGCGCATCCACGCTTGGAAGCGTTCCGGTGCGCGCGCTGGTGCCGACCAGGTCTTGACCCAAGTACTTAGCTGGTACGAAGGTCTCGACCTGGACGCGATCCAGCGCCTGCGGACGATCTCGCCGTGGCTGAGCGATCCGGCTAAGGTCCAGCGGCGACAAGAGGTGGCGCACCGCATCGCCTCGTGGTCCAGCATCCGCGCCTTCACCGCCAGCGTCATTCCTTCCGACTCCGAATCCGACTATGAGGACGATGAAGAAACCGACGCGACCGGTGATGCGGATGACGAGATCCCGGAAGAGGATGACGTTGCCTCCGGTGCTGTCACCGAGACCGCGGCTCCCCGGGATGTTGCTACTTCCCCGACACCCGAGGCTTCTCAGGCCGAGGTGCGCCCCGACGCCCCGAGTACCGCCGCTGAAACTGAAGCCCCTGCTGCTCCCGAGGTCGCTGCTTCTGCTGACGTCTCCGTCGAGAAGCCGGCTTCCCCTACCATCTAGAAAAAATCTTAAGAGTAGAACTGTCAAATTCCCGGGATGCCGGGTACAAGATGTAACATACACTATTCAATATTGTCTTTTCGTACCGAATCATCTACTCGAACAAGTTATGCCGATTTATTCTGTTACGAGTTCCCGAGTTGTTTTGCATGTTTACCGTACTTAGGTAATTTCTGCTCTTGTCTACCATTTCGGCGTTCGACAGTCGAGTCACAAAACTCCACATACGACATACATTAATTAAGACAATCCGAGTTCTGTCTAACCGAATTCCCGACATAAAAAATAATTGGGTTAGCAAAAAACAGGTATGCCGGATAAGTTCCTTTTCCGAGTCCCCGAGACCATTTTCGTGTTCCCCACCTTTGACTCTCTTTGCTCTTGACTACCATTTCGGCGTGCGTCAGTCGAGTCACAAGATGAATTCATATGACATACATTACTCTGACTTTGAGAATCGAACTCGGAACTTTCCCGGCATACAAATAAAACAGAAGACAATTATCCGGCAGTCCCCGGGTTCCTTCCCGAGATGCCGGTAAAAAACAGCAAATGAACTTGACAAAAATAAAAACAAAATATGCACATAACCAGGCGTGCCTTACTTTCATTAATACTGAAAACTGAGATACAACATACACTGAGCCCTTTATGTGTAAAAGGGGCGAAGTAGTGCTACATTCCATGGACGCTTGGTTTCCTCACCGGATTTGTCCATTAC
Organism: Poa annua; assembly: GCA_026929855.1. Classification (NCBI taxonomy): domain Eukaryota; kingdom Viridiplantae; phylum Streptophyta; class Magnoliopsida; order Poales; family Poaceae; genus Poa; species Poa annua. The sequence goes on along the minus strand of CM049428.1, from coordinate 114,014,519 downwards.
ACCTTTCCTACCCTCCTGTGCATCTACAAGGTAATAAGAGTCATTGTGCAATGCCCTGCTTATCACAAAAGGTCCCTCCCATGGAGGTGACAGTTTATGCATTCCGGCCGTGCGTTGGATGAGCCTCAGCACAAGATCCCCTTCTCGGAACACCCTCGGGTGCACTTTCCGGCTATGATAGCGACGGAGATTTTGTTGATAAATTGCAGAACGAGATAGTGCCAATTCTCTTGCCTCTTCGAGTAAATCTACATCATCTTCTCGGGCCTCCTTTGCCTCGGTCTCGGTGAACATTGTCACTCTCGGGAATCATACTATATGTCGGTCGGGAGTACTGCCTCGGCACCGTATACCATGAAGAATGGCGTGTACCCTGTAGATCTATTCGGTGTAGTCCGGAGACCCCATAACACCGCCGGTAACTTCTCTATCCAGCATCCCGGAGTTCTCAACAGTGGTTCGATCAAACGAGCTTTGATGCCGGCTAAGACTAAGGCATTTGCTCTTTCGACTTGCCCATTTGCTTCCGGGTGTGCAACTGATGCTACATCCAGCCGGATTCCCTTCTCAGCACAAAATCGAGCGAATTCCCCCACAACAAAGTTGGTGCCATTATCCGTGATAATGCTGTGCGGGTACCCGTATCTCAAGATGATGTCTTTCAGGAATTGCACAGCGGTGTGTCCATCGCACTTCCGGATTGGCTTGACCTCTATCCACTTGGTGAATTTGTCCACCATAACCAGTATATGTGTCATACTGCCTCTTGCCGGCTTTAACTGCCCGACCATATCCAAACACCATACTGCAAATGGCCAAGTGATAGGGATTGTCTTCAGCGCTGACGCCGGTATATGTATCCGGTGAGCAAACCTCTGGCATCCTCCACACTTCCGGACAATATCTTCTGCTTGTTGTAATGCATTGGGCCAATAGAACCCATGCCGGAACACTTTCGCCGCCAGGGCCCGGGATGATGCATGATGCCCACACTCCCCCTGATGTATTTCTAGGAGCATCTCTTGTCCTTCTGCCAGTTCTACACACCTCTGGAGTACCTTAGTGACACTCCTCTTGTACAATTCTTGATTGATGACGGTGTATGCTTTTGACCTTCGCATTATCTGCCGGGCTTCCACTTCATTCTCCGGGAGGACTCCTTCCAAGATATAAGCCATAATGGGTTGTGCCCATTCCGGAACAGGTCGAACCGGGAACACGGGAGCGTCTATATCCATTGGCTCTGCCGACATCACCTCCATCATCATCTTTCTTTGCCCCTCTGAGCACTGTACCGCAGTCCCCGGGTTCGATGTTATGCTCCCGGCATCTACTTCCATGGGTACGGCATCTGAACCAGGCTCCTTGGGGATGAAGATAGAATCTGACCCGGGTGAGGGTTGAATAGATGGCTTCCTCAAATGCTCCAGAGCTATCGCGGGTGGGATGGCATCCCGAGATGACCCTAGTTTGGACAAGACGTCTGCTGCCTCGTTTTCTCCTCTGGGTATGTGCTTGAACTCGCATCCTTCGAAAAAACCGGATATTTTCTGCACATGAAACCTATATAAGGCCATGTTTGCATCAAGGGCATCCCAATTCCCCGACACCTGCTGCACCACGAGGTCGGAGTCACCGAAACACTCTATCCGGCGGATGCCGATCTCCTTGGCAACGTTCAGTCCATGAACCAAGGCCTCATATTCCGCGACATTGTTAGATGCCCGAAAATGGATTTGCAGAACATACTTCAGTACATCCTGCTTCGGGGAAGTGAGGACCACTCCGGCACCCAATCCGATTTTAGCCTTTGAGCCATCGAAATGCATCCTCCAGAAATTGTAATCCGGCATCGGAGGTTCATACTGCATCTCGGCCCAGTCTACCAAAAAGTCCGGCAGCGCCTGCGACTTGATGGCATCTCGTCTCTCATATGCCGGAGCATATGGAGACAACTGGATGGCCCATTTGGCTACCCGGCTGCTAGCGTCCTTGCAACCGATGATCTCGGCCAGAGGAGCTTCGCATACTACTGTGATCGGGTGTTCCTGAAAGTAGTGCTTGAGTTTGGTTACTGCCATGTACACCCCATACGCCATTTTCTGGTAGTGTGGGTAGTTCTGTTTAGATTCCGAGATCACCTCACTGAGGTAATACACCGGCCTTTGTATCAGCTTGCCCCCTTCTTCCCTTTCTACCACCATTGCCACACTGACTACCCGGTTGGTTGCAGCGATGTATAGCAGCATCGGTTCCTTGGGTAACGGTGATGCCAACACGGGTGCTGTTGAGAGCATCCTCTTCAAATCGTTGAACGCCACGTCAGCCTGCGGGGTCCAAACAAATGTTTTTCTTTTCTTCATCAATTGGTACAAGGGCAAGCCCTTCTCCCAAAGTCGACTGACAAACTGACTCAGGGATGCAAGACACCCAGTGAATTTCTGCACATCCTTGAGACGCACGGGCAATTTCATGCTCTCGATAGCACGAATTTTACCCGGCTTGACCTCGATTCCCCGGCTTGAGATGAGGAAACCGAGTAACTTCCCCGCCGGAACACCAAATGTGCATTTATCCGGGTTCAATTTCATCCGGAACCTTCTTAAGTTTTTGAATGTTTCCCTCAGATCATCTATTAGTGAGGCTTTTTCTTTTGTTTTTATGACTATGTCATCGACATAGACCTCGGCATTCCGGCCTATTTGGTCATGCAAACATTTCTGCATACACCTCTGGTATGTAGCACCAGCATTCCTCAAACCGAAAGTCATGACACGATAGCAATAAGCCCCATAAGGGGTAATAAAAGCAGTTTTCAATTGATCATCCGGATTTAAAGGTATCTGGTGAAAACCCGAATATGCATCTAAAAACGTCAAAAGCTCACTCCCGGCAGTGGAATCTATCACTTGATCTATCCTGGGCAGTGGAAAGGGGTCCTTCGGGCATGCCTTATTGAGGTTGGTGAAGTCGATGCACATGCGCCACACCTTAAGCAGGAGGGGATCATCCTTCTTCTTCTCTACCAAGACCGGATTCGATATCCAATCCGGGTGCAGCACCTCCATTATGAATCCCGCAGCCAGCAGTATAGCCAGATGCTCCATGACCGCGGCTCTTCTTTCATCCGAGAGGCGCCTAGTTGGTTGCTTCACCGGCTTCGCATCCGGTCGAACAAACAGAGAGTGCTCAGCCAACTCCCTCGGGACACCTTGCAGATCGTCACTCGACCACGCAAAAGCATCCCGATTCTCACGGAGGAAGTCGATGAGCTCGCCTTCCTATTTGCTGTCCAGGTTGCTGCCAATGATCACTTGGCGCTCCGGGTTGCTGGGGTCCACACACAGCTTCTTGGTCTCCTTGGGGGGCTGAAATGACGCACCCTGCTCCGGGTTCACCATCCCGGGCATTCCGAGTTGGGAGGTCTTGGCCATTGCCACCACCTGCTGGATTCTCTTCTTCTCTTCTGCGATCACCAGGGATTCAGCTAAGCATGACCCCGCCGAGGCACACTCCATGGAGCGCTTGTGGTCTCCCGATATGGTGATCACGCCGTTAGGTCCCGGCATCTTCATCTTCAGGTAGCCCATGTGAGTTGAGATCATGAACTTGGCCAGGGCCAGTCTGCCGATCAGCGCGTGATACGGGCTCTCGAGGTCCACGACCTCGAACTCCAAACTCTCGGTTCGGCAGTTCTCCCGAGTTCCGAATAGCACTTCAACCCAGATTTTTCCCATGGGTGAGCAAGAGACTCCGGGCACAATGCCGTGGAAGGTCGTCTCGGTAGGCAGCAAGGTGTTCATGGACACCCCCAGTTTCAGCATCGTGTCCTTATACATGATGTTAATGGCACTGCCATTGTCGATCAGAACTCGGCTGAAGCGGACATTGAGGCTGGGTCCGACAAAGGTTGGGTCCAACACCAAGGCATATGCTCCCGGCTTGGGCATAACCCTGGGGTGATCCTTCCGGCTCCATGTGATCTCCATCTCGGACCAGTGCAAGAACTTGGGCACTGCTGGGATCACGGCATTCACCTCCAAGGCACGCTGCCGCACACTTCTTCGGTCAGTGGGTTCGGTTACGAAAACCACATAACTTTGATGGGCCTCCCGGTAGTTGCCCTGCTGCTGTCCGGCTTGGTTACTAGGGCCTGCATCGTTGTCATTCCGGGTGTGCACCATATTCACTGGCCGAGGCGGGGGTCTTCGCGGAGGTGGGTTGATTCGGATAGCATTGGCCCCCGACATCGGAGAAGGGGGTCTCGGAATGTTGGGCCGAGATGCCGGAGCACTCGGTCGAACAGCTCCCGAGCTGCCTTCCTGCAATGTGCGCTGGTACCAACTGCATTGCCGAGTAGAGTGGTTTGCTGGCTTGTTGGCCTGCAGAGTATGGTAGCAGCATGGCTTGTTCAGCATCTCCTCATATGTCAGGGGCATGTTTTGTTCCACCCAGGTCTTTTGCACCTCCTGACTCTGACCCCAAGTCGGGCCATTTGTCTTTTGTCGCTGGCTGTTGCCGGCATCCTCTGGCTCCCGGGTCACCGCTGAGACGTGCTGTGCGGCATGGTGGTACTCAGGGTGATTCCTTTTCTGGCCAAAATCTTGGCGATCATGGCTCCTGCTCGGTCCCGAACGCTGAGGTCCCGCATTCCTCCTGCTGGAGTCACCGACATCCACTAGGGGTTGCATGGGATCTCCAAGCGTGTAGGTATCGGCGATGCGCATGGTTTCTGCCAAGGTTGTTGGCATCTTTCTCTGCAACTTCTGCCACAGCATTGAGCCATGCCGGCATCCTTGTGCAAACCAGGAGATGGCCTGCGCCTCTACCACCCCTTCCAAGAATTGCGAATATTGCTCCACCGGGTAAGATACTCCCGGTCAGTCTCGTTACTGCTTTGCCTACAGATGGCGAGCTGCTGAGGCCTGTTTGGCCTTTTGTACGTGCTGGTGAAGTTGCTGATGAATGCCTCCTCAAAGTCTAACCAGCAGTCTATGCTGCCAGTTCTCAGGTTGTTCAACCAAATTCGGGCAGGTCCTTCCAACATCTGCGGTACGTATCGTACCGCCCATCGTCTGTTTCCACCGGCTATGCTTACTGCAGTTACATAGTCGGTTAGCCAGTCCTCCGGTTTCTTGCTGCCGTCATAGGTCTTGGCACCCCTATTGAGATGAAAATTCCGAACCGGTGGCTCCCGCATGATCCGGGGTCCAAAGCAGGCAGGTCCCGGAGGCCCTTGCTCTTCCACTAGCTCAGATTGGTGAATCCGGTCGAGCCGGAATCTGGCATCTGCCGGATTCAGCTGCCTGGTCCCTATACGAGATCCCAAAGGGTTCTCGTCAGGCTGATATCCGAGCTGCTGCAGTCTCGAGTTGCCATCGTTTAGCCTGTCCTGCGCCGGGATCACAGCTTGCTGTGGAACAGAGGCGACCTCCCTTTGTGGGTTTCCCTGAACATGAGGGGGATTCCGGGGTGGATTACCACGGCCGACCGGGTTATTGTTTCCTACACCCCGGTTACCGTCCTCACGGGTACTTCCCGCCTGCCCTGAGTTACGTTGCCCAACTTGCTGGATACCGGCGAAGGCCGGATCATAGGTCTGTAGCTGCTTGTTCTTCCCGGAACCTCGACTCCGGCTCCGGCTATTGCTTTTGCTCGGATGTGGGGACGAGGCCTCCCTGTCCGATTTCTGGCTATTGGGTCTAGTTGAGTGCACTTGGGATCCTGCCCCGGGGTTCTTCTTCTGGAATGCCTGATTCTGACGGTTGGCCTCGATTACCAACTCGTTTACTCGCTCCTGCTGCTTGCGTAGGGCCTCACCGGATAACCCTACCAACTCTGCCATGGCGGCCTCGGCAGCTCTGAGAGTTTTCGCCGGTGAGCTGTACACCGGCTTCCCCGCTGAGATCCGGCTTCCCGTCTGACTGGTGGTGGCTCAACCTGCCAGCTCGTCATTCACCATTCTTCCTTTCTTGCGCAGCTCCGCGATGCGCTTGTCCCGGGAGTCGATCTTAAGGAATCCGTGAGCTGCATTGTATTCCCGGAGACTGGCATTGAGCTCGCGTCGGATCTCGGCGATCTCCTGTGCTTCAGCGAGTAGCAACCTCCGATGTTCCTCCAACTCAGCCGAAGTGGCCTGGGTATCCGCCTCAGTAGCTACAGGTACAACCAACTTGGCCACCAGACCCGAGAGGGGATCCGAGCGACGTCGTGGCTGGGACGGTTGTGGATCGCCATCTCGGGCCGCACCTCTTTCCTGAGGAGGTTTGGCCAAACGGATGTGGCCACTCCCGGTATCGCCATCAGCGTCCTGGTACTCCTCCTCGGTTGCCCCGACCATCATCACCGCGACGGAACTCGGGGGGCGACTGGCACGCAGACCCCGAGCAGCGCAGAGCATGGGAGGGTCCTCAGCTTCCATGATCACGTCCGGGTAGGTACAGACGACCTCGGTGGCAACGTAGGTGGTGAAACCACCAAAGTCAATGAGACATCCGTTTACCGGAAAGGGCCTGTTCCGGAAGCATCCTGCGTTGTCGCTGACGAAGTCCATCTCCCCTAGCCTTACGACCAGGCCAGAGAGAACCCGAATGTCGAAATGAACGTGGGAACCCGTCCGGATGTGTACACCAGCCAACGCCTCCGTCAGCCCCACGGTGGGCGCCAACTGTCGTGGTGGTGTCACGGCAGATGCAATAGGATGGCTAATGTGTGGGGCCGATGGACGCTGGTGGATCCGGGGAGGGATAGCGAGCTGAATAGCCCACGCGAGGAGGATCCCGGTATAACCGAGATCTCCCAAGAACGAGAAACAAGATCAAAGTGCGAGGGGGAAGATCTAACAAACACGAACAAATGCACTGTCGTCGTGGCGAACAGACAGATGCCTACGGGCAGGCTAATTTGTGGGGCCGATGGACGCTAGGGGATCTCGGGGAGGGATTGCGCGATGAACTCGCGCGCAGGCAAACACAACCGACACAGGGACACAAGGATTTACCCTGCTTCGGGGCTCTCGTGAGGAGATAAAACCCCTACTGCAGCATCTAGCCTACTCGGTATATTTCCTCTCTTACTATCTGGGCTACAACACGCTCAATGAGCTGCTACAGTTGCCTCCATGAGGTCTTGACAGCAAATGAGAAGGGGGGAAATGAAGTGGTGGGGTGGTGGTCTCCCTTTCCCTCTCCCCCTGGTGCCCTTTATATAGGAGAGCCCAGGGGACAAGTCAGGGACAAACAGACAAAACACTATTCACCGCTCACTGTTCACGACACGACTGATGGGGTCTTGTCGGCACTGTAACGTATGTCATAAAGTTGTACTCTTGTCCCATCCGAAACACTATTCCGAGCGGCTACCCATGCCCTGGACCCGAGTAGCGCGCGTACTACTTTGTCCTTTTGCCCCTGTCCCCGCACCTTCTCTGTCTCCTGACACCCGCATTGAGATACCTCTAGGATATCCCGGTCTGAAGCCCAGAACCGAGGTCTGGGGATGCCGGGCTGGGAATGGGACGTGAACGAGATGGAGAGGAGGTTGCTGCCAGGCCAGGATGCCGATCCGGCCCGAGACGACGAGGTAGGCAGCGAGGCGCTGCCGGAGAAGTGCCAGGCCGCCGGGGTCGATGTGGCGGCGCAGCCGGGGTGGGCACATCCGATGTGGAGGCAAGGACTACCGGGCACGTTCGAGGTCGGGGGAGGCGCGCTGTCGAGGAGGAAGCCGGGGTGTCGCGCGGTGTCGCGGGAAGCCGGGAGCGGCCGAGATGGGGAGGAGAAGCCGCGCTCGGAGGAGGCCGCGGGGGGACGAGGGCGAGCTCGGGCTGGCGCCGTTGATGCCGAGGCAGCCGGGGTCGGAGCCGAGGGCGGTGGTGGTTGGGGACGAGGAGGAGCAGCCGGGGTCGATGCCAGGCGGAGCTCGGGCTGGCGCCGGTGATGCTGAGGCAGCCGGGGTCGAAGCCGGGGGCGGTGGTGGTTGGGGACGAGGAGGGGCAGTCCGGCGTGGAGGAGCCCGGGCGGCCGAGGTCGGGGGAGCGGTCCAGCGTGGAGGAGGGACGCGGTGGAGAGCTGCGGACGGGGCCGGGTGCCGATGATGAGCTCGGGGGAGACGCGTTCGTGGGGGAGGTTGGGGACGAGGCCGTTTACTACGGGCAGGGGAACCGCAACCGAGATGGGCCTACTCGGTTCGACCGAGTACTGGATGCCGGCCCATCCGAGTTGGTCAGGAATTTTGCCCAGCAGAAGATGTCTCGGCCCGTGTTCTTTCTTCTTCTTTTTTCCTTCCCCTTTCTTATTTAAATTCATCTGTATCCTGCAACATTAGCACAATAATTCCGCACCCTCAGGGTACCGGGGAAGCACATCCCCGACACTAGTCCCCGAGTCTATGGGGGATTCGTTAGAGTCGCGCATAGACTTAAAAGTTAAACAGTTATCAGGAAAACTCCATACCGAAAGTCTTGTTGTTAGAGGTCTCGGGGATCATATCCCCGACACTAGTCCCCGAGGCTGCGGGGGACTCGCAGAGTCGCGCGCAGACTTAGAAAAAATCTCAACCTCATCGTTTTCATTTGCTCCCCTGGGTACCTGCATAAATACAATCATATGCCGGTTCCTTAGCCACTCTGGGCGCTTTACCGACATAGATGTCTTCGGCCACCGCCGGTCTGACATACAACACATGCCGGCGTTTAGCCACTCTGGGCGTATACCGACACGGACGCCTCATGTGCCGGCGTTTAGCCACTCGGGGCGTATACCGACACAGAGTCTCATGTGCCGGCGTTTAGCCACTCTGGGCGTATACCGACACAGACGCCTACGCACACAATGTCACACAGGTATCTCGGGTGTCTCGGTATGTCGGTATGTCGGCCCCTCTGGGCATATCACAGGTGTTTCGGTATGCCGGCCCCTCTGGGCACATTACAAGTGTTTCGGTATCTCAGGTGTTGCCTTTGGCGAACTTTGATACACCGAAACAAATGACGATTTGGAAATATTACCCGATGCCATGATACCTTGGCGGACCGAAATAAACGGGGATCTAGAGATATGATATGATGCCAGATATGTTGGCGAACCGACATAAATAGTGATCTGGAGATATTGCAGGATGCCATGATATATTGACGAACCGAAACAAACGGCGATCTGGAAATTATGCATGATACCGCGATACGTGGACCAACTGATACCACAGATCATATGCAATATATCTTGAGACAAGAACCAAGCATAAGATAGATCCGAGATAACCAGTATAATCAAGACTCTCGACATGAGTATCTTCGCGGTAAAACCGATATCACCTTTCAACGTTAGTTAGGACATATATATTTTAATAAAGACAGAAAATAACTCTAGCAGCAAACCACACAATAGGACAGAGACTCGGTTTCCACCGAGTCCCCGGGTAAATTTTCAGATATAGCAGGAAGACAAAGGAGCCCGGCAGTCCCCGAGTCCAGTTTTGGGATGCCGACTCACAAACTACACAACAGGAATCAAGGTACGCCAAGCATATAACTAATACAAACTGAGCAACTCTACCGACTTAGCATGCAAGGTAGAACTAAACGGTAAGCCAGTCCCCGGGTCAAGACATTTTGCTCCCGGGGAAAAAACTAACAGATGATAAAATAGGCACAACAGGGTAGTCCCCGGGTTACGATATCTCGCTCCCGGGTAAACAATTAAACTAAGCATGCATGGGCAGCTCCCGAATAAATCTAAGATAACATAATTGCAAGGTACATACGACGATACTCACGGAGCACAGGAGCGGTTTGGGGATGTCGGAGGCGACATAACCCGGGTAACTGGTGTGCAGCTGCCAGGGGTTTGTTGATGATGAGTGTCGGGGTAGGCGCCTACGGCTGGTGCCCGCGATGTAGGGATGCCGGTTCGGGATGTCGACGACCGGTTTCCGCGATGCGGGGACGTTGATGACCTCCACCCGCGGTGCAGGGATGTCGGCGACCTCTACCCGCAGCGCAGGGATGTCGGCGACCTCTACCCGCAGCGCAGGGATGTCGGCGACCTCAACCCGCAGCGCAGGGACGTCAATGACCACTGCCCGCAGCACAGGGATCCCGGATTTAGGATCCCGGATTTGGGATGCCGGTGACCGCTACCCGCGGCGCAGGATGTCAGTGACCACTGCCCGCAGCGTAGGGATCCCGGATTTAGGATCCCGGATTTGGGATGCCGGCGACCGCTACCCGCGGCGCAGGATGTCAGTGACCACTGCCCGCAGCGTAGGGATCCCGGATTTGGGATACCGGCGACCGCTACCCGCGGCGCAGGATGTCAGTGACCACTTCCCGCAGCGTAGGGATCCCGGATTTAGGATCCCGGATTTGGGATACCGGCGACCGCTACCCGCGGCGCAGGATGTCAGTGACCACTGCCCGCAGCGTAGGGATCCCGGATTTAGGATCCCGGATTTGGGATACCGGCGACCGCTACCCGCGGCGCAGGATGTCAGTGACCACTGCCCGCAGCGTAGGGATCCCGGATTTAGGATCCCGGATTTGGGATACCGGCGACCGCTACCCGCGGCGCAGGATGTCAGTGACCACTGCCCGCAGCGTAGGGATCCCGGATTTAGGATCCCGGATTTGGGATACCGGCGACCGCTACCCGCGGCGCAGGATGTCAGTGACCACTGCCCGCAGCGTAGGGATCCCGGATTTAGACCACCGGAAGTTCCGGTGCTGAATATGCTGGTTTTCTCTAAGTCTGGAACTGCCTGCGCCCTGGCCAGGCCGGAAGTTTCTCCGGAACTTTCCGGGGTGACCGGAAGTTCCGGCCTAAGTGACCGGAAGTTCCGGCCTACGCAGTGAAAAACGGCTAGTTCTTTGAGGGGACTACAAATACCCCTCCACCTACCTCCAGCCATTTCAGCTCTTACACTCTCTCTCATCATAAATGTGCTGAAACTCAAATCTTCAAGATCTCCCAACTCCTCCACCTAAACTCGTTGATCTTTGGAGGAGTGAAGTGAAGGGGATCGTGTGCAGAAAAGAAAAAATTTCCTACCGACGATATCCTAAAAGCATGCCAAGATCTATTCTATGCAGATAAAGTAGTACGAACGGAGATCGGAATACGTACCCTTGTAGACCGAAAGCGGGGATTACATTCCCGCACAAACGTTGTCGATGAAGACCGACGAAGCCGACCTCAAGGTCGTGTAGAGGAAGCAGGCATCCGAGTACCGCTAGCGCCGCACCTCGCAGGGAGTCGCACACGTACGGTGGAGACGACGGCCTCCGAAGCTCCAGTCCAGGACGAGCAGCGGAAGACTTGGACCGGAACACCAGCAGCGCGGCAGCGGGCTATGGTGGAGGAGATCCCCTTGCTCTGCTCGGCGCGGCTCCAACTTGGGAACCACGAGATCGAGAGAGAAATCGGGAATTAATTGGTGAATTAAAAGGCTGGGGGTGCCCCTTCTTATATAGGCTCCCAGGGGGAGCCTACCTTGCCAGCCAGGCAATGTGGGACTAATCCCACATGCATGGTGCGGCACTGGAGGGTGCGCCGGCCCCCTAAGTGGGCCCTTGGCCGACTTGGGTCAGCCCCTCCTGGCCCCCACCGAATTCCCCTTGGGAATTTTCCCCTCTTGGGCCTTCTTTCATCCGGAAGGACCATTTAGGGAAATCTGCCTTAATAAATTCGAAAACAAATATATAAAATCATATTTGCATATTAATAACACTAATTAATATCAAACATAATATATATATAATTTTTCCTAGCTCCGAAAACTCTTTCGGCGCTGCCCGATCTCCATCGGACCTCTCCCGGGACGCTCCCGGTGATCTCCTTCCTTTCCGGTTGTCTTGTCGAAACCCCTTAAGTGTGTTACCCTAGCGGTTCGATATAATATCAGGTATGATCAAGACTCCTCAATGATCAACGACTAACTCGTAGGCCTGGACCCCATGAATTAATCCCTGAGATATAACGAATGACTTTCATCTATCAAACCTGAACGTAAAGTCTTAGACCTTTTGCCAGAGCGATACTTAGCATGTCCGAGCGTCGTTCCATAGATATCTCCATACCTAATCCCGACCTCGTTACCGACGACGCTATCTTCTACTCGTTCATGATCTCATGTCTCCGTGACCTAGTCACATGCTTGCAAGCTCATTAGACATGATCTCACCGAGTGGGCCCGAGAGTATCTATCCTGCTATGCGGACTGGCAAATCCCGCTCTTGACCCCTCGTCTCAACTACTCCTTTCCGATACCCAAAAGTATCACCGTTATTGTCATACTAAATAAGATACGGCGTTTGGTGCAATCAAAGTATCTTCCGGGAATAACAATAAGAGTTGATCTCACGGTCAAAGGCGTAACGACTACGTTCTCCAAATCTGGGTATGTCCATCACATCGCTCTCCAGCGATATGACTCTCATTGCCGACCGGCGCCATGCCCCATGACCGGGAAACCTCGATCATCAATCGCGCAACGAAACTAGTCTTAGTAGAGGCTACTAGGGACCTGGTTGTTTACGTATCACACCCGCATTAATGTTTCCGCTTAATACGGTTCTAGCATGACACAAAAACCTATTATGTACAAACGAGATATGATAAAGAATACACTTTATTAATTGCCTCTAGGGCATATCTCCTTCGTGAAGGAGAAGACCTCGATCTACTACTTCACCGAAGCGATTTGTAATCTTCCCCCATTCACTTGGGGATTTCGAGTCTAGGGTTTCCTCGAGGAAAACCTAGATCTCACCATTGTTGGTACTTGGTGTAAGCTTGACCTGTTGTGGTCTTGACCTTTTGTGGTCATCTTGAGAGCCCCCAATTAAGTTGTGGGTGTGTGCCTCAAGCGTTTGTAAGGGATTCGATCTCCGCCCTAAAAGGGGATCAATAGTGGAAAGTGAACTCGCAACCTTTGTGGTTGAGTTCATCGGAGAAGAAGATGAGCCTTTGTGGCGTTGCGGCTAACCTGTTGTGGTAGCGCACACCTCTCCAACGAGACGTACACCCTTGGGTGGAACTCGGGATTACATCTTCATCTCCGCGTGATTCACTCGGTTCCCCTTATCCTTTCTCCCTTACTCGCTTGTCCTGTTTATCTAGTTTCTGCTTAGCTTGTCATTTAGGTAAATTCACCGTAGTTGCATATCTAGAGAGTTTACCTTTGTGTTGAGCCTAAATTTGAAAAGACCTAAAATTTGTAGTAGCACCTATTCACCCCCCCTCTAGGTGCCGGATTCCCGTTCAGCTATGTGATATGGTCAAGTTAGGTTTATTAAATTGTTTATGAACTGCGGGCGCCAAGAAGACCGTGGCGCATGGACCATATCACGTCGCATTATATTTGATGTTTTGTGTGCATCTTATATTGTGTGATTATATATATTAGTATATATTAGTTACGCGGCGGTAGTTATATATAAGATGATCCCTTCAAAAATACCACTAGTGTTCTTCCTCCAACGCGCACCACCAAGAAAGTTCTACGTTATGAGACATGCCGTGATGATCGGGTGTCAGACATATCGTCGTTTGCATACAGTGGGTGTAAGCCATGTTACACAAGCGTCAGCGTGGAGGTTATAGTGGCGAGCCTAGCATATGCAGATATGGCCTCGGAACACGTAGGCCGAAAGGTCGAGCATGAGTCACAGAGTTGTTGTGATTGACAATTGTCTACCCTTGAAGTTGTGTTGCCGGCTCTGAAGATGAGGGGTTGTGCAATGGATGGGGGTCGTGTAATCGCTTAAACGACCAGGAGGGATGTTCGTTTGAGTAGGAGTTTGGATAGTTATTTTCTAAAAAACTAGAACTCAAAATATAATAAACAAAGTCTGTTTTGCAAACCTTTGTAGATATTAACCATTGTGATAGCATCTTTTCAAATTAGGCGCATTCCTGCGATTGAGAAACTTAAAAGGTTGGGTCCAAACTTCATATTTTTATACTTTAGCTTAACGATACTCCTTGTTTAAACCGTTAGCTTTGTGTGATACAATATCCGCTAAGAGATAAACCCGGAGATTCCGCTAACAAAAGATAATTTAGATTATCAGATTTTATGCGGATGATATCATCATAGTCCAGTGTATGCTATGATCTCTGTCATAGAGAACCAACGGTGGATACGAGTTATTGGATCGCGAACATATGCGATGGTCGCTAAACTCGGGGTACCTCTAAAGTTGGGTTGATGAAGTTTATCAGTATGTTGACTGATTGTCTTCTCAACCAAGGTGGAAGAGAATACACACATTGAAGGAGCACGGGGTGGCCATACTTGATGACATATGGTCATACTTGATGAACATTGAGACGCCTCGCTCAGCTCGATCACTAGATGACAGACGTCGTTGCCAAGTGCAAATCCTCTGTCATAGACTATGTCATGCAAGGGGAATCGTTCACCTTCATGGTTCTTGATTACGTTGGAAGTATCAAGAAGATGAAACAGATCGCCGGAAGTCATCGATGATGATGGTGTATGTATGATATACATCTTATGAATGTTTTAGCTAAACAAGTACTCGCAATAGTGACTAAGTTTTGAACTAGTCATGTTTTATGAAAACTAGGTTTACTGCTTGAGTAGCTTGAAAGGATGAGGCAACATTGCGTGTTGATAATGGCAGACAAGTTGTTGTGCTGGCCATAGACACTCTCCCTCTAGATCTACCACTTGAATAAATTATTTATGATCGCCTGTTAGTATGATCGTTATAAGTGTGTCTCCTCTAGCGAGACACTTGTTCATATATGTTAGTGACAAATTTGTTGTCCTATACTTATGAAGGAATGATCATATGCCGATTTGAATTTAGATGGTAGAAGCTCACACATTCATAATATTAATGCCAAAGGATACAAACTTAATAAAGACACCACATATGTATGGCACTACCGTTTAATTCATGTCAATGTTACAGTCAATGCATTAGCTCCATATCGGATGGATCTACAAGTTCTTAGATTTGATCTTTTGACACTTGCAAAATAACTAAGACACCGTTTGGAAAACGGGCATATAACTTATTGATAGTCATACATAGAGATGTGTGTGGTTCAATGAAGTAATTGACGGGTAGTGGAGACCTTTATTTCGTGAACTTCACTGGACGTTTTGAGTATAGCTTGTTGAGAATCGTGCATATGGGTGTATGTGAATCAATGAATTACTTTAACGTGTAGTGGAAGTATTTATTAGACTTCATGAATATTCGAGTGGATATATGGATATCCACTCCGGGAATGTTGGTCTGAAAACTTTGATTCGATCAAACAAGTTCAGAATGAAGTAGGAAATAAATTTAACAAGAAAATCAAATTACTGCGATACACATCGAGGAAATAAAGATTTGAGTTATAATGTTGGCACATCATTGGAAGACTTGTGAGAAGAGTTCCACAAATTACGTCGCATGGAACACCATAGTGTTATGGTGTGTTAGGACGTCGTAATTGCACCCTATCGGATAGTGTGTGGTAAATAAATCTCTTACCGAATTATTGTGATCATTAGAGTCATATGGTAGAAACGTAAACACTCACGTTAGCAAATAAGGAAACCATTTAAATCCATGGAGACAATACCATATGAGTAATGGCGTGACTTTTAGCCTGGATTGTCGTTTCAGCAATTTAGTGTTTCGATGTGATCGAACCTAAAATGGATTAATCTTTGTAGTGTACCGTACCTAAAGAGTTAGTTGGGTACATGTCTCACGACATAGGCAAAATTGTTGCCGGGATATACCTTGCGAAAGAAATAGTTTCTTGTCCAAGGGTATAAGTGAGAAAGAAAGTAGAGCAAGACGAAGTTGGTGAACTTCCTCTCCAGACATCAGAGTGGCGCAACCGAAAGTGTTTTCGGTGTCATGCTCCACAGCTTGAAAAAGCTGATGATTCAAGATCATGATGTTCTGAGCTCATACTAAGAGCATAGGCATACGAGGTTATGTTCCACACTGTGTGTTACGATAATCTTGTTATGAAGGTCATATTAATGGAATATGACAGACCTACGAACTACGAATAAGAGATGGTGGACCTAAGTCCGAGAAATGGCTATGAGTCATTTATGATCCAAAATAAAATCCATATACGATTACCAGGTAATGACTTGAGAGATCTTCTTGATGGCATCTAGGATGTTAATAGTATATGGAATTTTATGAGAGAGTAGACATTGAGCTGATTCGATTTGTCGTGAAACAGTTCCGACAGATTCAAAAGTTGACCACATGAGAGTTTGTCTCAAGTGGCGAAGCCTAAATCTATTCTGGGTCGTTTAGCAATCACTATAATTTCGAATGAGAAATTGATAGATGGATAAGGAAACCATGTTTCTTAATAGTGTCATTAAGAAAGAGTTGGTGATCCTGAGGATGCTAAACATGTATGCAAACTTCAGTTGTCCATTCATGGGCTGAAGCAAGCATATCGGAGCTGCAATCTTCACTTTGATAATGTGATCAAAGGATTTTGGAGTTGTCCAAAATAGTTGAAGAAACCTACATTTGCAAAGAAGTGAGTGGGAGCAAAGTAGCTTTCCTTGATCTTATATGCGGAAGACATATTTGAGTGGGAGCTAGGTGTCATTCGTGATTTTGTATGTAACGACATATTGAATGACACAGATCCTCTAGTAGAGTGTAAAGGATTATTTAAGTGATTAAATTTTCTATGAAATGAAGTTAGGAGTATTAGACATCCGATTTATAATTGTATAGATCAGAATGGGCTTAATAACATTAGGTCGGAATATTTGCTAAGTCAAGATTCTAAAGTGTTTCAGAATAGGACAAGCGAAGAAATAGGTTCTTGCTTGTATGACTAGGTAAAATATTAAGTTTATCTTGGCTTTTTCAGTGATAGAAAATGATGTTCGACATTCTCTATGTATCAGACATAGAGTCTATCAGACTGAAAGCTCGACTTGGTGTGACCCGAGTTCTTGGTTGAAGAACATGTTCTAGAGTGATCCTTGTGTGGATCAATGAACAAATGTTAAGGGTCTGTTCGTTTCTGGAATCAATCGGAATGGAACGAGACCGTTCCTTGCCTCAAACTCGTTCTAGTGTTCGGTTTTGCAGTGGAATGGAACGCACTAGTTCTGCAAAAGGGAATATTCGCACTATATGTGGAACGCACTCGTCCGGCCGAATCGGCCGGACCGAGTGGAACGGCTTGCTAACGAAAATATTAGCTGCGACTCCATTCTCCTCTCTTTCGCTTGATGCAGCAGAGGTTGCGCAGACACAGCAGAGGAGGCGCAGTTGGCCGGCAGAGGATGCGCGGTTGCGCTGGCAGAGGAGGCATGGCCGCCGGCAAAGGATGTGCGGCTCGCCGGCGGAGGATGCACGGCCACCGGCACAGAGGGGGCGCGGGGAGGCGCGGCCGTCGGCAGAGGAGGCGCGGCCGCCGGCAAAGGATGCGCGGCTGGCCCTTCTCCCTCCTCCCGCCAGGCACAACCAAGACGGCGCGGCCCGGCGCGGCCCGACGCAGCTAGGCGCGGCCATCCGGCGCCAGTCAGGTGCGGGCGGTAGGTCGTCGGCCGCGGATGTCGCTCGCGGGCGGGAGGCCGAGTTCGCGAGCGGGAGGCGGCGACCACGCTCGCGGGCGAGAGGCCGAGGTCGCGGGAGGGCGTCAACAGGCGCGAGCAGGAGGTCGCGGGCGGGCGGCAACTCGGGCGCGAGCAGGAGGCCGCAGGCGCGGGCGGGAGGTCGCTGGCCGGCAGGTCGTCGGGCGCGGGCGGGCAGCTCGCCGGTCACGGGCGGGAGGTCGCGAGCGCGGAGGTCGCCGGGCCAGTGGAGCAAGGTCGCCGGACGGGATGGGGATGGGGCAGTTTTTGATTAATTAGACTCTAATTAGTAGTATTTAGATTAATTAGGATCTAATCAATTAATTAGACTCCAATTCCATATCGTTCCGTCCCATTTTCTTCAGACCAACCGAACACAAGTATGAAGTGGAATAGTATGAGGTGGAATGGAATGGAATGGTTCCATTCCATTCCACCCCGTTCGAAAAACGAACACATCCTAAGTTTATTCTTCAGTGTCTATGAGAACTGAAGATATGTTTTCTAGTAAAGGGTAAGAGTGGAAAGACAACTTGCCATAAAGCGGTTAAGATGATGAAAGTTATGACACTGAACCATACGATTAGAAATCTCATATAGGAGATGTCCTTTATTTTGAAGATAGACATGGTTAGTTTGCGAAGCCGTATATGAATGCACTGTAGCATAATCTACATAGGTATAGAAATATATCGCGACTTCAGAAGTAGCAAGTGTGATTGGACTGAGCAGTTTTCCGAGCGTAGGTGGTCCCCTTAATAGATCTCTTAGACTTTTAAAGCGCATGCTACGCGAATGCTCGAGTCTCACTCCCTCCACTGGGATATATTTCACCGTCATCGTAAGATACGTGATGATGTCAAACTAGGTGACATAGAAGTGTTGCAAAGCACATATAGGTCTCAATGTGTGAGATCTATTGACTGTATTCCTCTTCCACGAGGCGAGCAGGCACCAAGATGCTATGGGTGTTGAGCTTTTACCAAGTTGTAAACTAGATTAAGTGTTACTCTAGTGCAAGTGGGAGACTGAAGGGAATATGCCCTAGAGGCACTTAATAAACATAGTCTATTAGCAATATCCCAATTGTTCATTATATGTTTTACACCATGCTATAATTGTATTAAGCGAAAACATTAATACAAGTGTGGTAGATAAAACAACCAGGTCCCTAGTAGCCTCTACTAAGACTAGTTTCATTGCGCGATTGATGATCGAGGTTTTCCGATCATAGGGCATGGCGCCGGTCGGCAACGGAAGTCATATCGTTAGGTGTAACGATGTGATGGACATACCCAGTATTTATAGGACATAGTCATTACGCCTTAAGACCGTGAGACCAACTCTTATTGTTATTCCTGGAAGATACTTTGATCGCACCAAACGTCATATCTTATCTAGTGTGACAATAACGGTGATACTTTTGGGTATCGGAAGGGGGTAGTTGAGACGAGGGGTCAACAGCGGGATTTGTCCGTCCGCATAGCCGGATAGATACTCTAGGGCCCACTCGGTGAGATTATGTCAAATGAGTTTGCAAACATGTGACTAGGTCACCAACTGACATAATATCATGAACGAGTAGAAGATAGTGTTGTCGGTAACGAGATCATGCTAGGTATGGAGATATCTGAGAATGATGCTCGGACACGCTAAGTATCGTCAGGACAAAGGGTTTAAGACCAGACGTCCAGGTTTGATAGATGAAAGTCATTCGTTATATCACAGGGATTAATCCATGGGATCCAGGCCTACGAGTTAGTCAATTGATCGGAGAGGAGTATCGATCATGTCTGTTATTATATCGAACCGATAGGGTAACACACTTAAGGGGTTTCGACAAGACAACGGAAAGGAAAGAGATCACCGGGAACGTCCCGGGAATGGTCCGATGGAGATCGGGCAGCGACGAAAGAGTTTTTGGAGCTAGAATAAATTATATATAATATGTTTGATATTAATTAGTGTAATTAATGTCTAAATATGATTTTATATATTTATTTTCGAATTTATTTAGGCTGATTTACCTAAATGGGCCTTCTGGTCGAAAGAAGGCCAAGAGGGGAAAATTCCCTAGGGGAATTCGGTGGGGACTTGGAGGCCGACCCAAGTGGGCAAAGAGGCCCACTAGGGGGCCGGCGCACCCTCCCTAGACGCACCAAGGCTGTGGGATAGTCCCACATTGCCTGGCTAGGGAGGTTGGCACCCCCCGGGAGCCTATATAAGAAGGGGCATCCCTGGCCTTTTAATTCACCAATTAATTCCCTAATTCTCTCTCGATCTCCTGATTCCCTTTGTCGGAGTTGCGTCGAGTAGAGAAGGGGGATCTCTCCACCATAGCCCGCTGCCGTGCTGCTGGTGTTCCCATCCAAGTCTTCCGCTGCTCGTCCTGCACTGGAGTTTCGGAGGCCGTCATCTCCACCGTATGTGTGTAACGCCCTGCGAGGTGCTGCGCTAGCGGCGCTCGGAGGCCTACTTCCTCCACCCGACCTCGAGGTCATCTTCGTAGTCTTCGTCGCGCCGAGTTCTTCGCGACCTAGAGGTCGGCTACGCCGTCTTCGTCGTCAACGCTTGTGCGGGAGCGTAATCCCCGCTATTCGGTCTACGAGGGTATGTATTCCGATCTCCGCCGTACTTCTATATCTGCATAGTGTAGATCTTGGCTAGTTTAAGGATATCGTTGCTAGGAATTTTTTTGTTTTCTGCACACGATCTCCTTCACTTTGATCACTCATAAACGATCCATGGCCAGAGCTCGTCCCTGATGTCTTCTTCTTTCAATCATCAGGAACACAAAGATGTGGACCATGATAGGGAAGAAAGCCATCTGCATCACGTTCCCCCGGGGTTGGACAGTTCATAGATGAGTGCCCCAACAAACCACATGATAAGCAGAATGTTGGACGGCGCTCATACTTAATCTTGAAATGATCCGTTTCATGTCTCTTCTGCGAGAAAACATATACAACGCGCATCAGGGGCTCTGAAACGTTGATAGAAGCACGAAAACGCAAAAACTCCCCCAGGCTCTTCCCTTTTCATCCACTTTCATCTTCTCCACCCTTCCCACACGGCTAGCAAGTTCTTTTCCTCTAGTATCATTCATGAGGCCAAAGGGGAGATTAAGAATGCGAACCCACAAGCTCAAATTTTCAAACCGAATGCCAGCTGGTTTGAGAGTGGGATCAAAATCTGTAAGTAGCACTGCATGGGTGACCAGCCGTGACACAGTCCTTGTCAGCTTTGGTCGCAAATTCTGCCAGAAAGAGGTTCTACCCTAGCGGGTGTATCTCAAATCCCTTAGGGTTTCCCCACGCGGGACGGAGAGCAGCCTTGATAGTGGAGATGTGTAGCACATTGGGCGCTAAAACCTTTCCTGCAAGAGCCCACTCAGGGCAACCAAGGTCGCCCTGCTCACCTTCATCTTCAAAGACAAAAGCCTCGGATTCCTGGGAGGTGAGCCGCATATTGCCGAGCATCTCCGCGACGTCGTTGCCGCTCGCCGCATCAGTTCGCGGCCCGCTGGAGGAGGCCTTGTCCAGAGGCCTAGTCGAGTTTCCTCGGCCAGAAGTTGGGTTCCTAGCTACAATCTCCTCCCCACTCATGGTGGCACAAGAGTGCAAGGAGATGGATGCACTCACGACACAAGGACAGCGGGGAAGATAGCACACATGAGCAGGGGATGGGGTGACGGCGAGGGGATCACCGCCACCAGATGAGGACGGAGACGTGGAGGATCAGTACGATCACCGGAGCGAAGGATGAAGACTCAACGAAACCGACAAATAGTCAAACTCGGATTGAGTTACCCGGAGGTCGGAGTCGCGGTCCGCGGTCGCCGAAGTGGCCGCGCCATAGGTGGGATTGGCGTCACCCGGCGACGCTCCTCCGCCCCTTTTTGCTTCCGTCTCACCGCAGCTGAAGCAGAGTCACCTCGTAACAGAGGCTAGCCAAGCACTAGGGGGTCGTGGAATCAGAGGAGAGGGCGGAACAGATCTGGACAGAGCTGAATCATGCGAAGGTGAGAGGAACAAGGATAGATTGAGAAGGAAATGTGAGGAGATAGGACGGCATCAAGCCAATCGCCGGCAAATCGCCACAATCGGCAAAGAGGGCAAAGCCACTACGGCACGGCACCCCTTCCGCTACAGAGGAGACAGTTGGTTGCATTACCCATCACCCATTACATATTTAGAAGGAAAAAGTCCAAAACGAACCTTGAACTCATAGGCAAAAGCTAAATGGAACCCCAAAATCACAATCCTTGAAATTGGCACTCTGAACTTGTAAATCCAAGTCTATTTTGAACCCTACACCTATTTTTTAATCTAGAAAAGAAAATCAGGAAAAATAAATCACTAAAGTGTGAGTGTGACTGACTTGGCCCACCTATCATATCTCTCTTCTACCTCTAGCCTCTCCCCAATCAATCTCTCTAATATTTTACATGCTACCAAATTCGTGACCGGCTGGTCCGCTGCTGGATGTACGGGCAGACTGAGCCCTCCGCATGCACCCACTCCTCAGACCCACTGCTCTATGAATTGCCCTCCGCTTCCTTCTCTTCCCATTTCCAATCCCACAACACCATCGGGTGTAGAGCTGAAAAGCCCAGAGCTTTCCAACCACCCTGCCGAATTTCACAACAAACTCCAAAATAAAAATCCGACAGGAGCTTCGTCCCACCGGCATAACGGCTTCTCATCCATGAGTTAGCAACACGCGTTGTGCGCCAGCGACAACCGCGTCGAGGCGTAGCGTGAGCAGGACGATGCGATGGAGCTCATCCCGGGCCTGTCGGAGGAGGTGTCAACAACTAACCTTCCTCTTCGCCTTCAACCCCATCTCCCGCCGCCTCTAGTGACAGGCGCTCGACCCCTTCTCGGGTAGGAGAGGTTGCAGGCTAGTGGGGAAGGGATGAGAAGGTGGAAGAAGATTCTTACAAGTGGGGTCCACTTGCCAGTGAGGGTAAACACTAATCCCGGTCAGGAACCCAACTTCCCGGTCTGCCAACCAGGTCGAGGGTTTAAAATAGAACGGGATTTATAAGTTTAGAGTGCCAATTTCAGGGATTGTGATTTTGAGGTTTGATTTAACTTTTGCCTATGAGTTCAAGTTTTGTTTTGGACTTTTTCCTATTTAGAATGACAAAATCACGTCACACACTCAGCTCATATGGAGTACCGTACTCTTAAATCACAGAGCATTATGAGTTGTTATTAATATTACTCCAGTACATAATTAAGAGAGCTAATTTTGCTCAGCTCCCCGGATACATCCACTACTCCCTCCGTCTTGGTTTATAAGTCATCAAGCGTAGGGGGACGTGAATTTAATTGATATAATATAAATTTTAAAATATAAAAATATACCACTAAAAAATATAAAGTTTAAATTTTCTAATGATAGATTTTTTATAATATATATCATATTATGTTGCTCAAATTTACGACCTAGAGATTTATAGAGAACTTATAAACAGGGATGGAGGGAGTATTATGGACTGGCCGGAGTTCTACGACACCTCCGAAATAGTACTACTGGCCTGTACTAATATTTATAAAGTGACAAACTTCCATGCATAATTTTTTACATTAACTGAAGTATTTATGCAAGAACTCGCGACGATAGGATGCACGCATGAGCATGATTACTCGTCAAGTCCCGTAGTGAAGTGGACTCCCGTGGCCAGCAGCCACTAATCCCCTTCGATGAAGTTATGAATCCGGATGGCACCCGACGGGTTCGGGTGCGGGTAAGGCACCCCCATACCCACACCCGCCCCATCTCCCCGCCCCCGTTACCCGCACCCGCCAACGGGTAAAAATTTCACCATACCCGCCCCCCGTCGGGTTTGCTATACCCGACGGGTACCCGCCAAACCACAGAACTTTGAATGACATCAAGATGTCAACAATTGTACAGTTAATTCAACAATAATATCACAATAATTCCAGCATCAATCTAGTATCATTTGAAGCAACAAAATCACAACAACATCTCATAGTTTTACAACAAGTTTACACATTACACTTCAGACTTCGGATTACACAAATCATACAATTCCAGCGATGAATAAAGTTCATGACAACAACATTAGGCAAAGACAAAGAAGCTCCAACTTCAACTTGACTCCTAGTTCCAACTTCCAAGGCTCCAAGCAGACCAAGCTCCACCTCCAGTAGTTCCAAGAAAGACACATCATGTAGATGTCATGCATGAATCCTAGGTACAATAGAGTAGACAACAATGTAAGTTGTTCATAGATAAAACAGCAGCTATTTATATCATAAATAGATGAAGACAACAGCTATATATAGATGAAAACATCAACTATATGTAGATGAAATCAGCAGCTATAGGTAGATGAAAACAGTAGCCATACGTAGATGAAAACATCAGCTATTTATATCAGAAATAGATGAAAACAACAGCTATATAGATGAAATCAGCAGCTATATGTAGATGAAAACAACAGCTATACGTAGATGAAAACACCAGCTATACGTAGCTAAATATAGATGAAAACAGCAGCTATTTGACTTGTATTAACCTCATTCTCATTCTCTTCTTGTGTGTCTTGAAGACAAGTCCAAAAGCTGCCTTCACCCATATGAGCATCTACATGAAACAAAATGATACAAGATAAGATCACAAGTATTAGTAAGAAGAGACATAAGAAATGAATGATAGAAAATGCATTACTTGCTCACCTATGTACTTATTTCTAAGCCAATTTTGATAGCACATCAAGACCTCAAGCATTTTGGAAGTGAGGCGGCTCCTATGGTCGGTCACAATTCTGCCACTAATACTAAAAGCTGATTCGGAAGCAACCGTTGTGACTGGAATAGCAAATACATCTCTTGCAACCTTCCTTAATGTTGGGTACCTTGTGCCAGCCACTTTCCACCAATCCAGCACATCAAATTTCTCAATATATGGTACTAAATCATCAGCCAAGTAATGTTCTATTTCGCCTTGCACTCTAGCAGCTGCAGGCTTTTGTTGTGCTACAATGTTATGGAAGAAAGACATAATAGCAGGAGCTGGGATTGGAGAAGAATCTACAACCGGCTGATAATCATCTTCTTCCACTTCATACTCCTTGATCAATTCATGGAGATTAGCAACAACTGAATCAACTTTGTCATTGCATTCATAAGAGGATGGCTCAATGCCATGCAGCATTGCAAAACATGCAACCAACATCTGCCTCTTATATCTAGGGTCAAGTAATGTCGCTATGCCCATCAGCCCTTGGATATCACTCCAATACTTATCAAACTTCTGTATCATATTCTCACACATTTTTTGGATAACCAAATTTGTAGAGGTTGTCCACTGCCTAATTTTCATCTTGATTTCACATACCTTAGGAAAGAACACATTGGCAGTGACATAATCTCTACCCGAGAACAATGTGGTTATCTCATAGAATAAACCTAGCCTAGGTACAATATCAACAGCAAAGTCCCATTCTTCATGGGTAGGCAGGTTTTCATATTGCTTGTCTACTGCCTTTCCTCTTTCAAAAACAGGTCTATAAGGCAAAGCTGTGTTGAGCATAAGGTAGATAGAATTCCACCGAGTCTTACAATCTAGTCCCATCTTATTTGTGATTTTTACTTTCTTATACTTAGCCATCTCTTCAAATTTCTCAACTCTCTTGGCTGAAGCAGTCCAATAGGCAACACTTTCTCTAATATTGTGTGTAGCAGATTTCATTGTATCTAAGCCATCTTTAACTAACAGGTTTAAGATATGAGCACAACAGCGCATGTGAATCATTATACCTTCTAAGGGCAGCTTGGATTTCCCGAGTTTGCCCACCAAATTCTCAATTGCCTTGTCATTCGATAAGCAATTATCAACCGTCACAGTCATCAGCTTCTCATCCAAATTCCATTCCATCAATATGTTGTGCAGCTCTTCAGCTTTAACATCTCCAGAATGTGGTGCTGGCACATATATGAAACTACAACAATAAGAAAAGAATAGCAGCTAATTAACTTCAAAACAGCACCTATTTAACTGAAAAACAGCACCTATTTCAACTAAAAAACAGCAGTTAAATGAACATAAAACAATAGCTACTTGACAATAAAAAATCAGCAGCTAATTAACTTCAAAACAGCACATATTTAACTGAAAAAACAGCACCTATTTCAACTGAAAAACAGCAGCTAAATTAACATAAAACAGTAGCTATTTGACAATAAAAACAGCAGCTAATTAACTTCAAAACATCACATATTTAACTGAAAAACTGCACCTATTTCAACTGAAAAACAGCAACTAAATGAACATAAAACAGTAGCTATTTGACAATAAAAACATTAGCTAATTATACCCCATAAGAATGCTTCGTAGCTTCCATGATTCATCAACGAAATGACCAGTAACAGCCATGTAGCCCTTTTTTGGCTATCAGCTGTCCACATATCAGTGGTGACCGCTATCCTTGACGGTAACATTGTCATGTACGCAATTGCCTTGCACTTCTCCTTGTCATACCTTCCTATTATATCCTTCCTACAAAACAAAGTACAAAGTTTTCTATCATTCAAAACTGAAGACAGTAACACAAATAAATAGTGACAACAAAGCATTAACAACACAAACCTAATAGTGTTCCTTGTGTGCAGATTTTCCCGTTTTGCTTCTCAACTTTAATTGACTTAGTGTACATACTTTCAGATGGTCACGCAGATGTGTAGTGCCACTCTTGGATGCTGCACTAAGCGCCTTGTGACAATAGTTGCAAACGCCCTTCCATTCGCCACGAATACACTCCTTCTTCATCTCGAGCCACACATCAGAAGTTAGTCGGCGTGTAGCTGTTGCGGCTCGAGTTGCAGCGTTAACCTCCACCACTTCATCATCAGAAACTTCATTCACTGATTCACATGGGGTGGCTTGGCTACTGCAGCTTGTACCACTACATGAAAATAAAAGCTTTTTAACTTACAAAACAACCGCTATTAAACATGAAAACAGCAGGTATTAAACACTAAAAACAGCAGCCATATAACATTAAAGGAACAACAATTTACAATGAACAACAATAGCTATTTAAAGTGAAAAACAGCTGTGGCTTGAACACTAAAAAGAGCAGCCATATACATCAGTGCATACAAGATATTACAGTACATCTACATTTTAAAACTAAAATAAATCTAAACATGGTATTACAGTGCAATACAAGTTGTAGTTTTGTTCATCTTACATTGGAGACTTGGCCTTGTGCGCCCGGCTGTTGTTGGCGACCTTCTGCCCCTTCTTCTTGACTGGCTCGTCGGCACCGGAGGATGAAGCAACGGGCGTTTGGCCCCACTTCCGGACCCTTCCAGCCGCAGCCACGGGCGGCAACCCCTTGGAGCTCGACGACGAAGGTGTCACACCCAGCAAGAACCCTAGCCGCTCTCCACCTCCTGCCGGCGGCATCCGAAGGATCTCATCTCCAGGCGGTGGTGGCGTGAGCTCGTTTTCGAGCGGAGCCTGACCGGAGCCAGAGTCGCTCCCATCTTCAACCTCGACCGGCTCCATGGCACGGCCAGAGCAGACGAGGGACAGCAGCAGGCGTCAGCGCGCGGTGAGGGAGAGGGAAGGGCGGGGCAGGGCGCGCTGCGAGGGAGAGGGAAGGGCCAGCGCCGGCGGGATCGTGGCGTGGGAGGAGGACCGGAATCGGGATCGGGAGAGATGCGGGGGTGGCTGGCCTCGGCGCCTGGCAGCTGGGGGTGGAAATCGTGGAATGAGTGGGGTTGGTGGCCGGTTGGGGTTAAGTTGCGGGGGGATTAGGGTTTCTTCAGTGCTTGACATGTGGGCCGCGCGGGTGCTGGTTCACTGACTTGTGGGGATCACCGGGTATGCGGGTTAAAGGGTACGGGTTCGACCCCCCCCCCCCCATACCCGCACCCGTCAGACCCAGTGGGTCTATGTTTTACCCGATAAGCAGACCCGCGGGTGCATTTTTTCACCATACCTGCCCCATTTAAGGCGGGTACCCATCGGGTTATCGGGGGTCGGGTAGCCATTGCCATCCGGAGTTATGAACCATGAACTTGTCCGCCTCAGATTCATCTCGGATCACGTGTACGCTAGGCCACTTCACCCGTCACCACGAGCTCGTCGTCAGCAACAACATGGCAGAACTGGATCGAACACGAGTCTGGTTGGTTGCATTATCCATCGCGATATGATATGAGACCAGACAAACTCATTATGACAGATGATTATGGGCCACTAGCCAAGTAAAATTAAATCATTGCATGTTTGTTGCATTGAAGTTTAGTTTTGAAATTCAACCTAACTGAGGCAGTGAGGCTGCTATGCAATCTTACCACATACCTGGATTATGTTGTATATGTATGCATTATGCTATATGCTGAATACATACTAGAAAGTTTCTCCACAAAGCACTTGAGCTGAATCTGATGAGTGCCCTGAAACATACTCGGAATCAACTCTTCCGGTACAGCTTGTGTAGCCGAGTAATAATTCAGTTGGTCAAACTCCAAGTAGTGTAATATTAAAGGGAGAGTTCGAAACACCCATTTTTACCGCCACTTGTGAACATCGTTGTCCACTCGAAGTTCCGGAATGTAAGAAGCAACAACGGACCCTCATCTCCAAGTTGGGCATCTCTCGAAAAGGTGATTTGATCGGTGACGAGGCTTTGCTGGCTTACCTGGACATCTCTGCTCGCCCACTCTGCCAGGCACACATCGGCGTGGTGCTGAGCTTGTTTAGCTGGCAGCCTGATGCACTACCCCTGGTGGATGACCCGCCTCTAGCCGGCTCATGGTGATATGTCTGCTTTGTTTAGCCAGATTTAGTTGATCCTTTTTGTCGCTGGTGTTGTAACTCTGTGATGAGTCCAGAGTGTTGTATTGAGATTTGGAACACTCAGGGTCTTAACTCCCTCGCCCATCGTTTGGCGATTTATCAGGTGATCTTTGCTACTAGGCCATCAATTGTCTGTCACCAAGAGACTATGATGGAGCTTATTACATACGTGGTAGTTAGGGATTGTCTTCGACTCTGGTATGATATGTTTTTCCTACCCGCCGTTGACACCCGTGGAGGCAGCCTACTCGTGAGCCCCAAATCGAATCCACCTACCAAACGCACACATGCTCTCCGACCTCCTCCAAACTCTCAGGCGCTGTCTCGAGAATTATGGCATGGCGACGCCCGCATTTGACGACATCCTCCCCGGGAGCGCCGGTGAGGCCTCCAAGAAGCTCTTGAAAGCGGTAGAGGAAGACTTCACCAGTTGGTGCGACCTCACGTTGATAGAGGCGGATGCTAAGAGGAACCCCGTAGATCAGGAGAACCACGACATCTTCCTCGTGTCCAACATGGCCTCCGACCACTTTACGGAGCCATAAGGTTTACGGAGATTAGGCAGAAATTTGTACGGACGTGGACAGGTTTGTTTAGTTTTCCCGTCGTTTTGTCCAATTTACAGCCATCCAAGCGGGCCTGAGTATTCTTTCCACCTGTTTTCATGTAATAGTAATTAAGTTTGAGATTTCTGAAAGGCAAATGCGTCTGCCATACTTGTCAGCATCATCGAGTAACCGGAGTACGTCCATTTTACAACCACGTAGGTAGTGTCATTTCTAATGTATAATCCGGCAACGGAATTCCGGTAGGTTTTTTTGACAAGTGGAATTCCGGTAGGTTGATCCTCTCACTGCAGCAATAACCACCTGCTACATGTTGCATTAATTCCAATTTAAAATTTCCTGTTCATGTATGACCAGATAACTAACTAGTACACGCGCGCCCTCTAGTCTTGGACGGCGACGAGACGCATGGCGTCAGAAAAGCACCGTCGGAAAAGCTCCATGCCGGCCGCATGCAACAGGGACGCCATAGATCAGGAGAACCACAACATCTTCCACGTGTCCAACATGGCCTCCGACCTCACCGAGCTGCTCCTGCGTTCGCCGAAAGTTTCAAGCTAAATGCATGAGTATTCTTTCCTTCAGTTTTACTGTAATAATTAAGTTTGAGATTTCTGAGAGGAAAATGCGTCTGCCATACTTGTCGAGGACGCCCATTTTACAACCACGTAGGTAGTGTCGTTTCTATCTACTGTATAGTCCGGCAACGGAATTCCGGTAGGTTCATCCTCTCACGGTCTCACTGTAGCGATAACTACATGTGGCATTAATTCCAGTTTAAAAATTTCTGATCATGTATGTCTAGATTAAAAACTAGCTAGTACATGCCCTCTAGTCTTGGACGCCGACGAGACGCATGGCGTCGGAAAAGCACCGCTGGAAACGCTCCATGTCGTCCGCAGGCAACGAGATGCCGACTTCGACGCCGCCAAGTCCGCCACGCCCCTCCGTCACTGACATGGCCCCGGTCCTGGCCACGGACACGACGTCCACCTTGGCGGGTCGCCCGAACCCGAAGTCGACTTGGTACACGTCGAACCTGGGCGACCCGGCCACAGACAGCACGCCGGCCTTCACCGCCTCCTTCACCCGCTCCACGCATCCGTCCCACCTCTCCTGTGCCCCCTCGCCCACCGCTTCGTCCAGCGCGTCGGCGATCGCCGTGAACGCCGCGAACAGGCCACCCGAGGTGTTGGCGGCCAACTCGTCGTGGCGCGCAGCGGCGATGGCCGGGCCGAGGCAGTTGCCCAGGTACCTCTGCGGGACGGGCGGGTCCAGCCGCGCCCGGTTCCGCTGGTCGTTCAGGTCCGCTGTGGTGCAGTGGCTGTAATACGCTTCTGTTACGATCTGATTCCGTTCAGTTTGGTGGAAACCCGTCGGATTCCGACAAGATTATGACGGTGGAAGCTCACCGGCGGGTGCTTAATGTTTAGCCCGCCAACGCCTCTTGCGGTTTACAGGGCCCCTTCGGTTTGGCCGCAAAAACATGTTATTCACGGTTCCGCGGGCTGAATTCACAGGTCCCCTCAAAATTGTTTACGGGTTGGTAACTTTTAGAGGTTCTGATATTGCCGGTTTTAAGGTTCCGAAACTGGATTTGGCAATTATTTTAAGATTTCGTGACTTATGAGGGCTCTGTTAGAGATGCTCTTATGGGGTGATTGTGACTAATCAGCAAAAATCAACTCACAGTTATAAAAAGTCATAATCTAAGTTACCGAGTGAATTGCAACTGACCAATAAAATAGAAAAAAATTCACCAAAACCGCTAGTTGCGGGCGGCTTGCAACTAATTAGAAAAATGAAGCTCACGGTTACTAGACTCCTACGACTGGTAAGTGGAATCCCATAAGCGAGGTGATTGCAACTAATCAAGGAAAACCAACTCACATATTACAAAAATTGTTGCGATAAAAATCCAAACAAGGTTGAAAAGCCACAAAAACTCAGTTAGGGGTGAATTGCAAACTAGCAACGGTGAAAAAGTCCTCCTCCAACACTGCCCTTAGCTACGGGTGCCTTGCGACTTATCAGAAAAATCAAAGATACAAAAAGTCTCTTGCGACTTGTAGGTCAAATCAAAGTTACGGGGTGATTACGACTGATTAACAAAGATCAACTCAAAGGGTTATAAATAGTCATAAGCTAAGTTACGAGTGAAGCTGGCCAATAAACAAAATAAAAATTTCATCGTAAACCCCCCGGCGTCTTGTAACTAATTAGACAAATGAAGCTCACGGTTACAAAACTCCTAAGCGAAATCCTATATACGAGGTGATTGCAACTAATCAAAAGAAAAATCAACTCACGGATTACAAAGTTTCTTGCGATTAAAATCAAAACAAGGTTTTAAAAGCCACAAAAACTCAGTTAGGGGTGAATTGCAACTAGCAAAAAAAGAGAACTGCAACTAGCAAAAAAGAGAAAAATCACAGATAAAGAAATGCCTTCTGACTTGGAGGACAAATCCTAATTACAGGGTGATTGCGACTAATCAGTAAAAATCAAACTCACGTTTATAAGACAGTCATAAGCTAAGTTACGAGTGAATTGCATGACCAAAAAGTCAAAAAATCCACCTAAAACCCCCCAGTTGTTGCGGGCGTCTTGTAACTAATTAGAAAAATGAAACTCACGGTTACAAAGTATATTTTGCGACTAGCATGTCAAAATCCAAGTTACAAGGTGATTTACGACTAATCCTATATACAAACTTGCAACTAAAACAAAACCAAAAAATTAAAACTCTCGAGATGACTAGCTAACTAACATGTTGGTATTTGTCTCCCTAGTACAAAGTTTGAAGACACTACAAGAAATCAAAAACGCGCAAATCAAAACAAATAACATTCAAAACATAAAAACTAGTGGAACACAATCAAAAAAACGTGCGGTACACAAGCATTCACGTGTGGCCCACAAAAAAAGCTCACGTGAAAACGTCCACATGCGCTAGCCAGCGCGAGAGAACGTCTACAAGCCCCATGAACAGTACCCAACGTGACTGAGAACGAACGAGTTCTTAGATGACTTAGAACTATCAAATCCGAAAAATAAACTAAACTGATATGAAGAAAAGCCACAAATCTAATTAGGACTCTCCTATTGTACTATCCACGATAGGTGTCGCTATGAAAAAGGTTGCCTTTCCGAAGGTCGATCCCACGTCGTGATGGTGCCCACTCCGGATGGCACCCGCCGGGTTCGGGTGCGGGTATGGCATCCCCATACCCGCACCTCTACCCGCTCCCTGTTACCCGTACCCGTATCCGCCTGCGGGTATAGATTTTTCCCATACCTGACACCCGCCGGGTATTCGATACCCGCCGGGTACCCGCCAAAGTCGTGTAAACAACAAAATGTCAGATTCTCCGGTTGGATCGTCGGGCTCTCGCCGGACTCACTCACCTCCATGTCGCCTAAGGACATGTCTCCGGGGAGCGGCGACGAAGCGCAAGAGGTTAGGGTTTGACTTTGATGTGGGGTATGTGTTTTACCATATGACATGTGGAGCATACCCACTGACATGTGGGGTCTCCCGGGTATGCGGGTAAAAGGGTATGGATATGGCATCCCCATACCCGCACCCGCATACCCGATGGGTATGACATTTTCCTGCTAAGTATATCCATGGGTATTTTTCTAGTTTAAACCCTCCCCATTTGAAACGGGTACCGATCGGATTTACGGGTATCGGGTACCCATTGTCATCCGGAGTGCCATCCGGAGTGGCCACGGCGTACAGCGCGCGCTCGCAAATGCTGCTGACTCCGAAGACCCCGCGAGCTGGTTTGGCTGGGCCGATCCTAGCGGCCTCGTACGAGCGCACCTTCTAGCGTTGCGTAGCTACGATTGTTACGAATCAGCTATGATTGTTACGAATCATTTATGAGTGTTGTACGAGAACATCATGTAGAATCAAAACCAGCTTGCAGCACCTACAGCTACGTACATACACGTACAACTACATACACTATTAGACGTACAATTAAATAGACATAAACATACAACTACACAGACTCAAACGTACACCTAAATAGACTCGTATAAGTGGCGAATCCATACCATTGCCTTAGGGTGGGGCAGGCTTTTATTGGGCTGGACATTTTAATTTTTATCTCACTTTTCTATATGTTTTATGTGGGCTGGGCCAAATCTTAGGGTGGGCCTCGCCCCATCCTTCCACCCTGCTGGATACGCCACGGTATAACTAGACAGACACCAACGTATAACTATACAGATTACATTATACAGATCATGTTGTACAACTACACAGCAGATTGTACAGATCAGGTCGTACAACTATATAGATAACATTGTACATAACAGGCTTAAACGTACAACTATACAGATCAGGTTGTACAACTACACATACCATGTTGTACGAACTATACTCAATCCAAAATAAATAAATAAAATTGTCGAACCTACCAACAATGGATATAGTTTTAAAGATCTCGACGCGAGGAGTTTGAAAGTGAAAACTGTTCGTAATTCGGATAAACGGCTCTCAAGATATTTCATTTCAAAAAACGATTCTCAAAATAAATACATGTACAGCTCTCTGTCCACCACCAGGGAGCCACCACTTGTCACCGCGTGGAGAAAAGGTGGGAGCAAAACGAACGAAATTGCGACACTTGTCAGCACCGGATCGCACACGCGTAGACCTTCGTGAAGGGAAGTCTTTTTTTAAGAATTTCCATTGGTTTGACCCGGCATGAGTAGTGTTGTCCCCACATGACAGATATGTTTAGGGCCTCTTTGGATAACAGGGTTGAAAAACACAGGAATAAAAAAACATAGTAACCCCACATGTTTACTAGTAAAAAACAGAGGATTGTAAAGCGCATGAAATTATAGGAATAGTCGTTTGGATGAAAAGCAGGAAAAACACATACAAAGTGTCTCAATCCGACGCGATTGAGTCTAAAAAAGAGGTTGGAGTGGATGTTTCAATTCCTATGAATTTGAGGCATAGGAATCCATTTCATATGATTTTGGTATCACCATTCCTTTAAAACAAAGGTAATCAATAGGAAAATTCCTAAGGAATCCCTTACAAATCCTTTGAAATTCACACAATCCAAAGAGGCCCTTTAGTATGCTCAAACAGTGTTTTACCTTCTGTAAATATAAATAGTATATTTAGAATTGTAATTTTTGGATAAGGAGTAAGAATTGTATGATGCTCCTCTAATCAATTATGCATGCCAAAGCCTAGTTTTTTTTTTGAAATTACCAAAGCCTAGGTTTTAGAGTCTAGACCCTGGGAAGGTGTTTGCTCTGGATTTTTCAGCGGTTTTCCATAATTAACTAGTCAATGCAATTATTCTTAATTAATAAAAGGAAGGATATCAGCTGGTAATTAATTTGTTTCCAAATGAATAGATACCCTCCTCCCCGTTGTCCTAGCCGGTGACGGCGGCTGCTCCTCCTCCCTACCCCTCCAGCCACAACCCTCCCCGCCACGGTACAGCTCCCGGCCTGACGATGGAGAGTCGCATCGTTCCCCAGTCTCCCCGCGGCTGGGCAGGCCGGCTTGCGAAGATGAGGCGATGGAATCGCCAGGGGAGAGGAGTCAATTATTCGATTGAGGAAATGGGAAAGGGGTGGTCGCGTGGGTTCGCTTGGAAGTAACTGCCGCCACGTCTTTCGTCCACCGTCCGCGCGAGCAAACCGTGCGATGCGGATCGCACGATCAGAAGAGTGCGCTCACGATTAGAAAGAAGAGGTCAGCCTAGAGATAGAAATTGCGTTTTTTAATACACACACCTGAAATCGCGGGACCGCCACTGGGAAGGTGTTTGCTCCGGATTTTTGAGCGGTTTTACATAATTAACTGGTCAATGCAATTATTCTTAATTAATGAAAGGAAAGATATCAGCTGGTAATTAATTTGTTTCCAAATGAATAGATACCGTCCAAATCAATATTTATGTCACCATTAAGAAGGAAATCAAAACATTCATCTCCTTCCATCACGATATATCCCTTCATATTATACATGGCATGTGGCGTCCGTAGCTTCTCATCTCAAAGCAATGGCGACTTGGCAGATCGCAGTCCTCCTTTCGCTCATGGCCACCGCTCATGGCGCCGTAGGCACTACGCCCGTCATCAACGCCACATGCGCCGCGGTCTCCCACAACTCCACCAGGTATACCGAGTACGACTACTGCGTGCGCGCACTGTCGGCCGACCCGGCGGCTTCGTCCGCCACGGACGCCCGCGGGCTAGCGGCCGCCGCGGTCAGCCTGACGGTCGTCAACATCACGACCACGGAACACATCATCTCCGACCTCCTCGAAACTCTCGGACGCTGTCTCGATAGTTACAGAGACATGAAGGCCATGGTGGCGCCCGCACTTGACGACATCCGCGCCGGCCGCGCCGGTGAGGCCTCCAAGAAGCTCTTGAAAGCGGTACAGGAAGAATACACCAGTTTGTGCGACCTCATGATGATAGAGGCGGACGCTAACAGGGACCCCATAGATCAGGAGAACCACAACGTCTTCCACGTGTCCAACATGGCCTCCGACCTCACCGAGCTGCTCCTGCGTTCGCCGAAAGTTTCAAGCTGAATGCATGAGTATTCTTTCCTTCAGTTTTACTGTAATAATTAAGTTTGAGATTTCTGAGAGGAAAATGCGTCTGCCATACTTGTCGAGGACGCCCATTTTACAACCACGTAGGTAGTGTCGTTTCTATCTACTGTATAGTCCGGCAACGGAATTCCGGTAGGTTCATCCTCTCACGGTCTCACAGTAGCGATAACTACATGTGGCATTGATTCCAGTTTAAAAATTTATGATCATGTATGTCTAGATTAAAAACTAGCTAGTACATGCCCTCTAGTCTTGGACGCCGACGAGACGCATGGCGTCGGAAAAGCACCGCCGGAAACGCTCCATGTCGTCCGCAGGCAACGAGATGCCGACTTCGACGCCGCCAAGTCCGCCACGCCCCTCCGCCACTGACATGGCCCCGGTCCTGGCCACGGACACGACGTCCACCTTGGCCGGTCGCCCGAAGCCGAAGTCGACTTGGTACACGCCGAACCTGGGCGACCCGGCCACAGACAGCACGCCGGCCTTCACCGCCTCCTTCACCCGCTCCACGCATCCGTCCCACCTCTCCTGCGCCCCCTCGCCCACCGCTTCCTCCAGCGCGCCGGCGATCGCCGTGAACGCCACGAACAGGCCAGCCAACGTGTCGGCGGCCAACTCGTCGTGGCGCGCGGCGGCGATGGCCGGGCCGAGGCAGTTGCCCAGGTACCTCTGCGGGACGGGTGGGTCCAGCCGCGCCCGGTGGTCCACGGAGAAGAGGAAGTATGTTGTTTTTGTTCGGTCGCCGACATCCTCCATGCGAGTCGCTCTCTGTTTGGCTCGACAGTAGCAGGACCAGATGAAGCTGTAGGCGGCGAGCAGCGACGAGCACCTGAGCGGCATCGTTGCGGCGCCGTGCCCGGCCGCCTCGGCGGCGAGCGCGTCCTTGATGCCACGCAGGAGCTCCTGGGACAGCGTGAACGTGGCGAGGAGCTGGTCGCCGCCGCCGGGGTACGAGGAGACGCCGCTGCCAGCGAACTCGATCTCCGCTCCGTCGCTCGGCAGCATCCCTTTGGTATAGATGTCGTACAGGTTCTTGGGGTCGGCGATGAGCGTGCGGTCGATGACGGGCGGGGAAGGCATGTCCACACCGGCGCAGGCGGCCGCCCAGGTGTGCAGGAAGTGCGTGGAGCTGGCGCCGTCGCATGCGGAGTGGTGCACGGTTACGCCGAGAGCGAGGCCTCTCCCGCCGAGCAGCACCGTGGCCTGCACGGCGAGCACCGCCCGGCCCTTGGGGAGCGACGGCACGAGCGGCGCGAGCTTTCCGACCTGCACGGGCTCGTCGTCCGGGCAGCTGGCGAGGTCGTCGACGTGGACGTCGTACTCGGCGGCGGTGAATGCGACGCCGTCGCCGGGCTGGTAGAAGAGCTCGTAACGGCTAGCGCCCGGCGTAAGGCGGACGTGGCCGGCGAGCGGGTAGAAGAGCGTGAGCACCACGGAGAGGGAATGCCTGAGGTCGGAGATGAGCTGCTGGACGGTGCCGTGGTGGTGCTGGTGGTCGAAGCGGTAGAGGAAGAGGCGCTGCACGGGCGGCGGGCGTAGCCATTTGACGTCGAAGAAGGTCAGCGGCAAGGAGCGCGCCGGGAGGTCGTCGGAGGGCGTGACGACGGAGGCGTCAATGACACGGAGCTTACCGGCAGCCCCCATCCCAATGATCGGTGGATGGATCTTTTGGGTCGAGTCGATGTGCATCTGTCTGATGATCGATACTATCTTCGTAGATATACTGTTGCTGGAAGAGGTAAGGTAGCACCGTGTGCGACGCATGGCTTCATGGGTAGGTGATCCAGGAAAGCACGTGATAGTTCGTTGGGTTCTCTGTTTTTGTTGTGTGCGCTTCGCCGTCGTCCGCTCGTTCTAAACTTCTAACGTCCACGCAGCTCAACAGTACTGGATTGAAGTCCACCGCGTCACTCGCCAAACTCACTTGCTAGCTTGTTTTCATACTCTCTCCATACACAAATAAGTGTCTCAAATCTATTAAAAATGAGATGTATCTAGATAAATGTAAAATCCGGCTACACATCACCAACCTCATTACTTGCCATAAATCACTTCCCAAATTATCAAGTTCAATTACAGAGTCTGTTGTTGCTAAAATCAGGCACAAAGTTCCGTGTCTTGGCACATAGCAAAACATTACCTCCATTTAAAAATATAGGCACAAAGTTCCGTGTCTTCCCAACATATTTTTCTAGTTGAAGGAGAGAAAATACAAGAAGTGGAGGTTGCCTTCTTTTAGCTAAGAGATGATCTCTTACGAAGTAAGAGAAAGCTAATTTCATCATTGTATCATTTGCCTTCACTTAGACATATAATTTCTTGCCAAAATATAATTAATTCTCATTAATTATTAGAAATGACAATAAGAGAGCACTGTACAACGTATGATTTTGCCTTCTCTAGATGACATGGATGACTAAGAGAAGACACGCCTTCTCTACCATTGTACATGCCCTTATATTTCCACGTGGAGCCCCTCGCTACAAGATTTTCTTCTGACATATCATGTGAAAATATTGTCGAATGTGAGAGTGTTGCATACTTGTCCAAATGGACGGGCGTAGATCCCTAAGAGCGCACCAGACAATTTTTTTTATAATTGAACACCCAAAAATTGACGAGAGCATCGGTGTGAGAGGTTTCTCTCTGCCGGCGTCATATCATCATCGTGTTGTAGGATTGCATGATAAAGAATCCCCACACGTGGGAACCTATAGTCCAACGGTGCAAGAATATTGTGTCGGTGAGCTACTTGGTGGTGAGGCCGTGATCCTAGTCTAGGTTGAGAGTGAGGTGCTGAAGCCGCCAGCCTCATCGTTGGGCCCCATGAGTGTTGAGGGTGAGGTGGCCTGGGTGGAGGAGGAGGGAGGAGCGAGCGAGAAAAAGAGAACAAGGTGGGGTCTAAATGGCCAAAACAGACGCCAACCGTTGCATATAAAAACCATGGGCGGTACACGAGGTGGTTGATGTCTTCGTTAAATTTCAGCGCCGGTTTGCTGGTAAGCGCGTAGGGAGATCATAGAGGCGTAGTATGTATAAACAAAAAGGGGAATCGTGACCATCATGACCGCGATTTTAGATTCATATCATGAAATTCTTGCATTGTAATCATCTTCTTAAGATCTCGATCTTTCATAGCTCAAATAAGTTGAATTATACTTTCTCGAAGTTCCACACAAGATTTCCATCTTGTTTGCTTTAATTCAGCATATGTTTTGCAAGTAGTGTTCAGGAAAAGCTTTTCAAATGTAACTCAATGAAAACATTGGCCCGTGGAGATTTATCATTAATTACTTGAACCACAAATTGAGCTCATACACTTAGGCCTTGCTTGTATCTTAGGGGATTGGTGGGGATTATCCGGGTCAAACCCCTAAATCCTCATATATTTCAAAACAATATTTGCTTCTAATGTATTTGATTTTTTATTCCCAATTTCCAAGTTCTAATGTATTTTGTA
Source organism: Poa annua (assembly GCA_026929855.1). Lineage (NCBI taxonomy): Eukaryota > Viridiplantae > Streptophyta > Magnoliopsida > Poales > Poaceae > Poa > Poa annua. The sequence continues at coordinate 113,975,445 of CM049428.1, read as the reverse complement.
TAATACTCAATTCACTACCCCTATCTAATGGATTGGGGTGATTCGAAGGGATTGGGTGAAGATTGCGTTCCTAATCACTGTAAAGATTATACCTAGTAATCCTATAAAAATACTACTTCCGTAACAAATTATAAGACGTTATACTACTCCCTCCTTCTCGGATTATTGAGCACGGTTCCAATATCATACATTTTCACATCGTTAAGGCATATTTGCATTAATTGAGTGATAATTAGGGGCAGTAAACCATGGCTATCGACAGTCTGTTCTTTTTTCCCTTCTCACTAGTGTGGACGCTGTTTGAGATTCCTGCATGCAGTAGTCAACATGAAGTCTCCAATACATGCACGAGATTAATTGACGAGCAGAATAACTGTAAAGTTAATTGCCTACAATTAGGTGCATACACAAGGTATACTAGATGATTCCCGCGCGTTGCTGCGGAAATGTGTTGATGTATCTTTGGATAACTGGTAAACTTGAGTAAAAGATCCCTTATATGTTATGAATTTGAGAGTTTGAAATAGCACTCTTTCCTATTTACAAAACAGAAATAAGATAACCATAGCATAAATCTGACTACTATACACTCATTTTAGATATACGATGAGTTAACCATGCCGAGTTAAAAAATAAAATTGGGCCATGTGAAAGCGGATACTGATTTTCATTCATGCGCTCTCAAGGAAGAGAACATATATTCATATGACATCTTTTAATTATATACATTTGAACAGAAAACTGAACATGTTGACAATCATCATCCTGAAATTGCAAGAGGGCTAATTCAAAATAAAGTGAACAAATAAAATGTTCAAAAGACATAACTGTAGCAAGTAAGTACCTGCATAGAGCTAAGCAGGAACATGGAAAAAATAAACCCCCTTTGAGAGTGATGGTTTTGGCAGTTGAAAAAGGACCGAGTTTACACAACAAATATAGATTGAATATGTCAAAGCAGTTAAACATGGCACAGTCTAAGTTCTACACACTGCAGAGGACCGCGACAATAGCAAGTGCTTCTTGTTTATATGTTCTTACAAATGTAACCTGCAACGATGAACAAAGGAAAAACAAATCTGCATGTTCTTATTGCAATTTTACCGAGCATCTAGCAAGCAAAATGGATGAGCGACGGATAGGGTCACAGGAGATCAACAGAGATTGGAGCACAGAGAAGATTCCGTAATAAAATAAGATTAATCTTACTACATAAGCTCTAGAAGTACAAACTTCTTCTCACGTCGAATATGAGGTGGGCTTCAGTTCATGGTCCTCGTTCTGACTTGTGAGCTTCAGAGTTAATTATTTATCTCCAACTGAACCAAATAAAAATCATCTACATGACTCTTTAAGGAAAATATGTGAGTAAATTTAATATGATACTCAAATACTAAGAATCCATACTCACCGGGGCAAAAATCATGGCAAAAATAACAAAATTCTCGCTTTTCCCCAAATAGGAGCAATAAGAAGAGGGTAAAATGCTATGGAAGGACAAAAGTCTAACAGAGAACAACCTGCAGACAATGTGGCACACACGAAGACTTGAGAGAGACAACGTAATGTGGGACTACCATGGAGATGAACTGATGAATATCAAATTGATCTTTGGATCCCCTCAGCTTATTCGGCAGTTAGCTCCATGAAGACCCTTGACATAGCGCACGGCGGGCCAAAGATAGAAGTGTGGGGGTGGCACGAGGCGTTGAGCCGCTGACGCGGGCGTTGAGAACCTGAGGTAGCAGGAAACAACGAATAAGAATCAGGACAATGAAGAAAAGATGAGAGAGGTGATAAGAAATATGGAGAATGGGGAAACGTGAGGGATTTGCTAACCATTCTGTCAGCTGCGGGAAAGAAGCGTAGCCTTGCTGGATCAATAAGAACAAATCCATTGAAGTTGTTCCTCAGATTTTAAAGAGGGGAAAATTTGCGGCAACTCGTCCGGTGCCTCCATCGGTTACTGGTTATTGAGGAGATCGTGGGGGAGAGGAAGGGGATTTCTTACAGAGTTGATTGCGAAGAAGAAACGGAAATCATGAATCGTTATAATGGATGGCAAGTTCTAGAGAGATCCATGGACAAACTCGCTGGAGAAGACCAAACGCATGAAGCAGGGTTCGTAGAGAAGAAGCAGGTCACGGGAGCTAAATGGGCCCTTTGGCCGGTGCAAAAGCTCAGGCTCACCACGGTCACTGCAAAAACTCAGCCTCACCATGTTCAGATATTAAAGGGGGCAAACCATGTCAGCTTATTAGAATGATGTGGACCTAAAACTGTAATGCATGGAATTAGTGGACCAATTATGCGGCTGCTGAGGTGGACGCTCTGTATGTTGAGAGAAATACCTTTAGTGGGTTGCTCTCATATAGAAACTATAGATTCGAGCCAATTACCTATAACCTTGGTTCCAGCGAATTATCGAGCGCACTCGAAGGAGGGAGTACTTAAGATGTGCATGGCGTCTTATGATATGTTACGGAGGAGTACCAAACAATTAAGGCCCCGCATGGAAGCCCCGTTTAATCCCACCTGCCTATTTCTTTACAGAGCGAGAGGTGATTTCCTCCCGACAAATTTTGTCGTTTTCAGCCAAATAACGACAATCCAAGCGCGGCCTTAGTGTCGTCGTTTGGTACAAGTAGAACGGCACTAGTAGCAGCAGTACGTTAGTAGTGGTATAGCGCGTCAGTAGTACACATAGAAAACATAGAAAACAAGTAAACACAGACAAAACAACTGAATCTCACCTCCAATGACTCTGAATAGTTACATGCAAGTCTATATAACATAGAAAAGCAGGCTGTCCATGACGGGTACATGTGAGGTGAACCAAATTCTCAGTGAATTGTATTTTTCCATTCGAAGGGGATCGTACGGCATTCCACATCTGCCCATGTCTGTCCGAAACTATTCGAACAGACAAAATGGTGTCTCCAACGGTCCGGTGTAAAGGGACTGTTGTCCGTGCTAACAGTCAAACTGGACAAAACCTGGCACGAGTTTGGTCCAAGTTTGGGGAGGCGAGGACAAAACGCGTGTCCTCCCCTTATCCGCACTGGCCCACGCGCCAGCAAGACCAGTCGTTGGCCTGGTCATATGTAATGGGGTGGGTGGCTGGCTCGGTCGCTATTCACTCGCCTTCCACTCGCACTCGTCGCCGGCGCAAACCCTAGCCGCCCCGGCCACCGCCACCGTCCCACTGTTACCGATGAAGCCTTTCTGGGCGAAGGGTGGCCGGAAAAACCACGAGGCCTCGAGCTCTCGTGGCCCGCCGTGACACCGCTGGATATCCACCCCCGTGGCTCCACGTCACGGTCCCACCGTCGCCGCCGACGCAGAGGCCGCCCGCGTGGCTAGTAACGCGCGCCGTCGGGCACGTCGCGCCCGTGTCGGGCTGGAGGTGGCCTAGCTCTACTGGGAGCGGCGCCAACCCCTGCCGTGGGACGATGTCCACTGTTAGGATTTAATCCATTTACTTAATTAAAGGGATAATCCTCCCTACGTAATATGTCCGTACGGTTGCCAGCCAACCGTCGTGACGCTCCTCTCGCCCCCCACGATCGGACGCGACTCCCTGTCGCAACGGTTCCCTTGTATAAATACTTGATTCATCGATGGAATAAATTGAAGGAGATATACCCTAGAGGCAAATAAATAAGTAGTATTTATTGCATTATCTCATAAGTTTATAATAGGTTTGTGTATTATGCTATAACTGTATTAATCGGAATTATTAATACACGTGTGATACATAGACAACCAGGTCCCTAGCAAGCCTCTATATGAGCTAGTCCATTGGGCAACAGTTGATCGAGATTCCCGATCAAGGACAATGACGTCGGTTGACAATGGGGTCATCTTGTTAGTTGAATAAGGTGATGGACATACGCAAAGTATTGCAATAAGATCGTATTACGATGTTTGTCATTTGCAATAGATAAGAATATGATAGCTTATTCCTTAAACCGTGAGACCGTACTTATTAATGCTTCGTAGGGGTGCTTTGAGAGCATCAAACGTTGTGTCTTATATAGCATGCCAATAACGGTGTCCATCTTGGGTATTCCGAAAGAGCATCAAGACGTAAGGATCAAGAGCGGGATTTGTTCATTCTTGTAATGGAAAGATACTCTGGGCCCACTCGGTGATATTGCATCTATATAGCTGCGCAGCTTATGAATAGGTCATGGAGATGTAATATCGCAGATGAGTTAATAACCTTCGTCGGTAACGAGATACAACAAAGACATCGCTGTGTCTACGATCATATCTCGGACAAGGTAGTATCGCAGAGACAAAGGGAATGAATGTCATATTTATGGTTCAACGACGATATTAGTGGAATGCACAGGGGTCGTCATATACTTCTAGGTATCCCTGACGGTCATTGGTGAGCGGAGTGTCTCAACCATGTCTGGAGTGTTCTCGAACCGTAGCGTAACAAACTTAAGGTCTTAGCGACACCAGGAGATATGTTCTGGAATATTATAGGAATTTGTTGGAGAGAGAGAAATGATCCGGAAAGAGTTCCGGGGAGGTCTGGAATGGTTCCAGGAATGTCCGAAAGTTGTTCGGGTGGTCCGAAAGAGTTTTCGGAGTCACGGGATGTTGAATTATATATAAATATATTAATTATGAATTAATGGGATTTTTATATTAATTTAATATTAATTAAATAAAGGAAAAAAGGGGGCTCCCACCTACATGGGCCCTAAGAGGGCCCAAGAGGGGGAGCCGCACCACCAAAGGGGGTGGGCCCCATGGGGGGTTCGGCCGGCCCATGGTGGGGGCGCACCACCCCCTCTCAACTCTCATCCTTTAGTCCCACATGGGGGAGCCAAGGGGTTTGCACACCCCCTCCCCCCTTTATATAGCAAGGCATATTAATTGGATTAATTCATTGGAAAATACAATTAATTCCCGATTTCTCTCTCGATCTCGTGGTTCTCAAGTTGGAGCCGCGCCGAGCTGAGGAAGGGGGGATCTCTCTCCACCTAAGCTATACCGCTGAGCACCGTTGCTCTGCGGGATTTCAGATAAGATCTACCCCTACGATTTCAGCTGGATCTGAATGACGGGGGGTTGTCGCTAAGCTCCGTATGTTTGTGAGTGCTCGGAGGTAACTCCTTTTGAGTAGCCTGGGCGACGTCATCTCGCCCCTGCAGCCGCCGCGCCCCTCTCCCCTCTGCCGCCGGCGCACCACCTCTGGTGCTGGCGCTCTGCCTTCTTCCGCCCGACGCCCGTCGACGCAGATCATCGTCGACACCCCGGCGTCATCGTCTTCGTCATCGCGGCAAGTTCTCCGTGACCTCGAGGTCGGCTACGTACAACTTCATCGTCAACGCTTGTGCGGGAGCGTAATCCCCGCTATCGGTCTACATGGAGGTAATGTAACCCGTTCCGCCACCGTTATCACATGTACTAGATAGATAGATCCTGACTAGTAAGGGTTTCGTACGCTAGAAAAATTATTGTTTTCTACACCGTAACCCCTTCAGTGGTATCAGAGCCGATCTATGCGTAGTACTGCTGGTATGGTTAGAACTCATGTTGAATGAGGACGTCCTTCTTATATTTGCTACCCTCTAGCGTGCACTTGCGATGCCTTCGGTATTGAGTTGATGAAGCGGCCCGGACCGACTTTATGCGTACGCTTACGCGAGACTGGTTCCACTACGGACATATGGCTTGCACCGTATCTGTGGCTGGCGGGTGTCTGTTTCTCTCTCTCTAGTCGGCAAAGCATTTTCAATGGAGGGCCCGAAAGGGATGCTTAAACATGCAATTATATGATCGACGTTGTGGTACAAAGTTCGTAGGTAGGGAAGTGATTCTCTTACGAATAAGCCTATATGCCACGTAAAACTTGCAAAACTAAATAAAGCTAGAGGCGTCTAACTTTGTTTTGCAGAGGCGTTATTTTATGTGACATGGTTACGGTAAGTTTTGATATTACTCGTACTGTTGGAGGCAAAGGAGGGCTCTGTAGACTCGGAGCCATGCCGGGGCGCCGGGGGCCAGGCACATGGCGCCATGAAGGTCCAGGCGCATCGACCATGTCACATCGAACTTCATTGCATCATTATTGTGTGCTGTTGTGTGTGCATCATATTGATTGCTTATATGCTAGATATACAACGGTAGCATCATAAATAGGATGATCCCTAAAAAATACCAACTCCCTCGTTGCGCACCACCAAGAAAGTTCTACGTTATGAGGCAGGCCGTGATGATCGGGTGTCACACATCTCGTCGTTCGCATACAGTGGGTGTAAGCCATGTTGCACGCGCAGGGTCTTCGAGGTTTGATTGGCGAGCCTAGCATATCCAGAAATATGGCCTCGGAACACGGGAAGATCGAAAGATCGAGCACGAGTCACAGAGTTGTTGTGATCGACATTTTATGTCCACCTTTGAAGCTATGCTGCCGGCCGTGATGATCGGGGGTGGTGTGGTGGATGAGGGTCGTGTAATCGCCATTATTATTTTAGGGATAATAATCTTGGTGTGGTGTGTTTTAGATAATGAGATTATAAAACTAAAACTCACCTATATATTATAAACTTTACCTTACCTCTTTTGCGATCACATCTGGAGACTAAGGAACTACACTTCGGTTGCTTCCTCAAGAGCTCGGATTATACCTTAGAAGCCGACGGGTCCAACTTCATCAGCTGGTACATTGGTTTTAAAAACATTCTCCAAACACAACAAACATCCTATATGTCCTAGAACATTAGTTAGGAGTTAGACCAGATGATTCTTATAGCAAGGAGCAAGATGATGAGTTCCGTAAGTATCATGATATTTTCATGGAAGTGAAGGTCGTCATGAGCGTATGCCTAGCACCTGAGTTGAAAGTTGTTTCAACACATGGAGCCATATGTCGTGATTGATGCGATCAGAGGTCACTTCAAAGATGAATTGAGCAGTTCAGACAGCTTAGAAAGTTCCGGACCATTCACATGGGGAGCATACCTGTCTGGAGACTCAGTTGAAGAAGTTGTGTGACATCTACTTCAGACTTACGAATATCTACGATTTCTAGATAGCGAACTCCAGTGCAATAGAGATTGCGCTTTACCTCCTAGCTGTGAATAGCATGTGCGTGAATATGCTATAGAGACACGGTGAGCTTCTTCACGTTTGTGAACAAGTTTAAATCTCTAAAAGTTGATTCATCGAAGAAGGGTTCTTCGACGCTATGGGTATATTTGATATACGAAGATATAAATGTATCCTTCTCATACTTGATGAAAAGTGTTTGATAATTGTTCTGTTTGTGAAACAGTCCCTGATTATCACAAGTATGTGGCGAAGGGTGACGTGACAGTGCACAAGTGATGGCAAGTTAATGGCCAGTAGTGCTCACGCCCTCGAGATATCATATTAGTTATCATCAATAGTTTTTTATAAGACATTTTGTAATAGTGAGAATGTGATCTAGTTTGGTGTCTTGAATGTTACAAGACATAATTATTCATAGAGAACACATCAATTGTTTTATGTTATGAAACAAAGCAGTTGTTTCATGTTATGAGTAATTTGCATCACATCTCAATTACATTGTGCGTATGATATACATTTATAATAGCGGAAATAATAAAATTATGTGTCCAAAGAGCAAATACCATCGAATTTAGTCATAAAGGCAATGAAAGAAGTAATGGATAATTTTGGTCCATTTAAGTATTTCGAGTGCCAAAATTGATTAAGTTTGAAATGCAGTATTAAAGTTGCAATACTAGAGGAATTGATTGAGAGTCAATTTTAAATGATAAATCAATGGTGTTATTGCATGATCCGAATTGTTCCATGATTTTGGTAAATAGGAGTATTTGCCCGATAAATTATGGAGTCTGAAATTAATTTGATGATAGATCAAATGGGGTTTTTCAGAAGAAAGATTAGTGAATGTTGTGTTCACAAAATTCGATCAAAGGACAATATTTTTGAATTATGGTTTCAACACAAAAGACTTGTGGAAATTTGTTTCACAATATTATAATGTCATATATGGTGATATGTGGGGAATTATAATCATGCTCTATTTTAAATAAAGTGTGGTATGTCAGAATCTGTCTTAGAATCTCCTAATATGTTCAAACCATTATAGTCGATGTCCACTTTAGAAAATAGATATTTTTCTCAACGAAAATTCGTGTGATCGACAGTAGTGTCGTAATGTATATGATTATATGATAATTCGGAATATACATGAATAGTTCTTTGTAGATTACTCGCATTGGATGAGAGTGTATTCCAAAACCAAATAGAAACAAAACTTAGTTTGTTTTCTATGTAATTCCGAGGAAAATATGATTTTTCGAATTATGGTTTATGGATTGGAATTAGAAGCTTGAAATAAAGTGTCAGACCTATGTTGGAAGGTGTTCCAAAGAGTATATGTCTGCTAATGAAAATTTGGTGATTAAGAGTGAGGGAGACTAGAAAATTGTTTTCTGCTTGCAATCCTCTTCATAAAGATCATAATATTTTCATGAAAGAAACTTCTAAATAAAGTGCTGTTATATTTAATATTGCTGTCAGGTCACATCACTGTATTAAGTATTTCAGATCTTGTTGACAGATCAAGGTGCACTTTATGAATACAAAGAAAGTTGAGAAAATATCGGAATACGAACAAAGGCTTTTTGAGCCTGGAAATCCAAAGTTGCATTTGAAAGGATTAAGAGAGTAATTGTTGCTGCAATTCTTATTAGATGAATAAGATTGTTTAATCGTCATATAAAGTGTTATATGAGAAATGTGACTATAAGAAAGACGCGGTAGCATGTCTTGTCAAGAAATGTGTCTTGGACAAGATCAAATTTGTTGACTACATTTGTGTAGACATGCTTGAAGTCTGAGGGATTTGTATTAATGTAATACTGTAGTTTGTATTAAACTCGAATTGATAATAGATCAATGATTTTGGTTTGACCAAAATGTCGATTTAAGTGGGAGTCAATGTTAGTTTACTCAGGTGGAATATGTATAGAACATATTTTTGAGTGGGAGCTCAGGAACTCAAATATGTGGATGACACGTTTTTGAGTGGGAGCTCGTGTTATCAAATATGTGGAGACATAATTTGAGTGGGAGTCGAATTCATCTTGTGTAGTTAACACATTGTGAAACTGTACCAATAGAATAGGATGAAGTTGTGAAACTATTTGAAAGTTGGTGTCTATTTTGAAATAGAACGGGAATTTTAAATAGTTAGTCGAGTTGTTTTGGATTATATCTGAGGAGTCAGAATAGAATCAAAAGGATGGTCCTTTGAAATCCAATTGATCATTAAGAGTAATGATGCATGAAAGTAATGGTTGTATGACATATGGGTCTATTATGTAATATTAGACATCATACAGAAACCATATTATCTGCTCGATGAAATATAACCGATGTTCTTGGAATAAGAGCAGTTATGAAAGTAAATTTGGAATTTACTGGAAGTAGAAGTGCGTTAGTTAAGGGATTGACATTTGAATGTCAAGTTTTCTACATTGGTGTGAAAGTATGTAGATATCGCGAGTTTGTAATTGTTACAAGGGGCTCTGCATGGCTGAGTGTGTTTTTCAGGGCAGTTATCTGGTTAGTATAATAAGAGTAAGCGCTGGGAAACAAAAGTCTCACTTAGTTACGGTATTTGCATATATGTTGTTAGACAACATGGTGATATCAAGCTAGTTGATATCAGTGAATCGCAAAAGTTTGCACAAATCGTGTGTTGTGCAGATTGTCAGAGTAACACTCTTCCACAAGCAAGCATCATCGAATGATTCTTATTTGATAAGGGATTTCGATAAAGTAAAATGCAGCTGGTTTATTTGTACTCTAGTGCAAGTGGGAGACTGAAGGAGATATGCCCTAGAGGCAAATAAATAAGTAGTATTTATTGCATTATCTCATAAGTTTATAATAGGTTTGTGTATTATGCTATAACTGTATTAATCGGAATTATTAATACACGTGTGATACATAGACAACCAGGTCCCTAGCAAGCCTCTATATAAGCTAGTCCATTGGGCAACAGTTGATCGAGATTCCCGATCAAGGACAATGACGTCGGTTGACAATGGGGTCATCTTGTTAGTTGAATAAGGTGATGGACATACGCAAAGTATTGCAATAAGATCGTATTACGATGTTTGTCATTTGCAATAGATAAGAATATGATAGCTTATTCCTTAGACCGTGAGACCGTACTTATTAATGCTTCGTAGGGGTGCTTTGAGAGCATCAAACGTTGTGTCTTATATAGCATGACAATAACGGTGTCCATCTTGGGTATTCCGAAAGAGCATCAAGACGTAAGGATCAAGAACGGGATTTGTTCATTCTTGTAATGGAAAGATACTCTGGGCCCACTCGGTGATATTGCATCTATATAGCTGCGCAGCTTATGACTAGGTCATGGAGATGTAATATCGCAGACGAGTTAATAACCTTCATCGGTAACGAGATACAACAAAGACATCGGTGTGTCTACGATCATATCTCGGACAAGGTAGTATCGCAGAGACAAAGGGAATGAATGTCATATTTATGGTTCAACGACGATATTCGTGGAATGCACAGGGGTCGTCATATACTTCCAGGTATCCCTGACGGTCATTGGTGAGCGGAGTGTCTCGACCATGTCTGGAGTGTTCTCGAACCGTAGCGTAACAAACTTAAGGTCTTAGCGACACCAAGAGATATGTTCTGGAATATTATAGGAATTTGTTGGAGAGAGAGAAATGATCCGGAAAGAGTTCCGGTGGTCCGGAAGGAGTTCCGGGGAGGTCTGGAATGGTTCCAGGAATGTCCGAAAGTTGTTCGGGTGGTCCAAAAGAGTTTTCGGAGTCACGGGATGTTGAATTATATATAAATATATTAATTATGAATTAATGGGATTTTTATATTAATTTAATAGTAATTAAATAAAGGAAAAAGGGGGCTCCCACCTACATGGGCCCTAAGAGGGCCCAAGAGGGGGAGCCGCACCACCAAAGGGGGTGGGCCCTATGGGGGGTTCGGCCGGCCCATGGTGGGGGCGCACCACCCCCTCTCATCCTTTAGTCCCACATGGGGGAGCCAAGGGGTTTGCACACCCCCTCCCCCCTTTATATAGCAAGGCATATTAATTGGATTAATTCATTGGAAAATACAATTAATTCCCGATTTCTCTCTCGATCTCGTGGTTCCCAAGTTGGAGCCGCGCCGAGCTGAGGAAGGGGGGATCTCTCTCCACCTAAGCTATACCGCTGAGCACCGTTACTCTGCGGGATTCCAGATAAGATCTACCCCTGCGATTTCAGCTGGATCTGAATGACCGGGGGTTGTCGCTAAGCTCCGTATGTTTGTGAGTGTTCGGAGGTAACTCCTTTTGAGTACCCTGGGCGACGTCGTCTCGCCCCTGCAGCCGCCGCGCCCCTCTCCCCTCTGCCGCCGGCGCACCACCTCTGGTGCTGGCGCTCTGCCTTCTTCCGCCCGGCGCCCGTCGACGCAGATCATCGTCGACACCCCGGCGCCATCGTCTTCGTCATCGCGGCAAGTTCTCCGCGACCTCGAGGTCGGCTACGTACGACTTCATCGTCAACGCTTGTGCGGGAGCGTAATCCCCTCTATCGGTCTACATGGAGGTAATGTAACCCGTTCCGCCACCGTTATCACATGTACTAGATAGATAGATCCTGACTAGTTAGGGTTTCGTACGCTAGAAAAATTATTGTTTTCTGCATCGTAACCCCTTCATAAATGACAGTTCGATTCATTCGCTTCCCTCTCGATCGCTCTCAGATTCTATTTCGAACATGTTATCAGCATGATTGCTCTCCAACAGAGCGATTCCGACGAGAAGACAAGAACAGGGGAAAAGTTCTCTACGGCGACAATCCGATGGAAGAGGAATTATGCCTTGTGGACAGTGCAAACTCTATACTGAGGGAGTTGAAATATTTCCAGACTCTCAAAAAGATGAGTGGTGATATTTTGACTATCGCTGGACGCGATACGGTAATTGTTGGCACTGGACGTGCCATATTTATCCTCCCAAACGGTACACAAGTGACAATTGAGGATGCATTATTGTATCCCGATTCTTCACGTACCCTAATCAGTTATCGAGATATCTGTAAGAATGGTTTGCACATTGAAACCCATGAAGACAACAAAGAGGAGTATTTACTCTTCACAAAAGATTACGGATATGGCAAGCAAGTACTTGAAAAAATTCCTTCTCTATCGTCGTCTGGACTGTACTATACGCACATCAAGCCCGTAGAACATGTTGCTTATAAAGTAATTTTCCAGAATGTTAATGCATTCCAAACTTGGCATGATCGCCTAGGCCATCCTGGTATCGGGATGATGAGGAAAATTACTAGCAATTCCATTGGTCACAATTTTCTTGAGTCAAAATTTCCTTAGTCGTCAGACTTTGTGTGCACATCATGTGCCACGGGAAAGCTTATTCTGAGGCCTTCACACATCAAGATACAAGCTAAACCACTTCAATTCCTTTAACGAATTCAAGGAGACATTTGTGGTCCCATCCAACCAATGTCTGGACCGTTTAGGTATTTCATGGTTCTTATTGACACATCTACACGATGGTCACATGTGTGTCTTCTTTCCACACGAAACCATGCATTTGCCAAGATAATGAGGGAAGTAATTAAGTTACAAGCCCATTATCCAGAAAGTCGAATTAAGTCAATTCGCATGGACAATGCTGCAGAATTCTCCTCACGTGATTTCCATGACTATTGCATGGCCTTGGGGATTGAAGTTCAACACTCTGTTCCATACGTCCACACTCAAAATGGTTTGGCTGAATCCCTAATCAAGAGGATCAAACTCATTGCAAGACCTTTGTTGATGAATTGCAGCTTGCCAACGTCCTGTTGGGGTCATGCAGTTTTACACGCTGCTGACTTAATACAATTGCGACCTACTGCATATCACAGTACTTCCCCTCTGCAATTGGTACGTGGAAATCCACCTAGCATTTCCCATCTGCATAAGTTCGGATGTGCTACATACATCCCGATCTCACCACCTCAGCGGACATCCATGGGCCCACACAGAAAACTGGGGATCTATGTGGGGTACAAATCGCCGTCGATTATTAAGTACCTGGAACCCCTTACTGGGGACCTATTCATAGCCCGTCACGCTGATTGAATATTTGACGAGGAACATTTTCCGGCATTAAGGGGAGATTTCAAGTACCAGAAAGAATGCTCGGAAATTGATTGGAATGCTCTTGCCATTTCAGCCTCCGATCCACGTACCCAAGAGACTGAACTTCAAGTTCAGAAAATCATAAATTTGCAACATCTTGCAAATAATCTGCCAGATTCATTTACTGATCTAAAAGGTGTCACAAAATCCTTGAATCCGGCCAGGAATGCGCCCGGAAGAGTGGAGCTACCAACAAAAACCACTCAACTACCCGTTCCTAAAAAGAGGGGGAGTAGTACGGCCTCTGACCCGGATCCTGCTTCTCGCAAGCAGCAAAGGAGAGCGAGGAGAAACTCCTCAAAGTCAGTAAATGCAAGTCAACTAAACGTTGACAAACACCTTATGGGTAGTATACACCCAGTGGAAGGGCAACCTCCACAACCCAGCTCCAGCTTGCACACACCGGCTGGGAAATCGGAACACCTAGACTCACGCGTATTGGGAAATCACGAAGAGTCATCAAGGGTGCACGAGATATCCATCAACTATATCGATTATGGAGAATCATTCAACCGTAAGTCTACGATTGTCGACACTTATTTTTCTGCTACAATTGCAAATACCCTTCTTAATGATCATGATCCAAGGACTATCGTTGAGTGTGAAAAACGCTCCGACTGGCCTCAATGGAAGGATGCAATACAAGCAGAATTAGCCTCGCTTAATAAAAGGAAGGTATTCACATAAGCAATACCAACACCTCCCAGTGTTTTCCCTGTGGGATTCAAATGGGTTTTCCTCCGGAAACGGAATGAGAACAATGAGGTGGTGAGATACAAAGCAAGGCTCGTAGCACAGGGTTTCACGCAGAGACCCGGCATTGATTTCAATGAGACTCTAGTTATGAGTGGTATCACTTTCCGATATTTAATATCTTTGGCAGTGCAAAATCGTCTATCTATGCAGTTGATGGATGGCGTGACCGCATATCTTTACTGGTCACTAGATTCGGAACTTTACATGAAAGTTCCTGACGGAATCTCTGTCCCGGATGCAAGCGCAAAACGCAACATGTACTGTGTAAAACTGAACAAGTCTTTGTACGGCTTGAAACAGTCGGGACGGATGTGGTACAACCGACTTAGTGAGTTCCTTCTTCAGAAGGGTTACTCCAACAGTGATGACTGCCCATGTGTTTTCATCAAGAAGTCCTCTTCAGGATTTTGCATCATTTCTGTGTACGTCGATGATCTCAACATCATTGGCAACGCACAAGATATTGATGAAGCACACAATCATATAAAGAGGGAATTTGAGATGAAGGATTTGGGTAAAACCAAATTTTTCTTGGGTCTCCAACTCGACACCTTTCCTCCGGAATAATGGTACACCAAGCTGCCTATATCCAGAAAATATTGGAGAAATTCAATATGGACAAATCCTATCCGTCTACAACTCCCATGGTGGTTCGATCTCTAGACGTAGAGAAATATCCGTTCAGGCCGAGGGATGATGGAGAAGAGATGTTGGGACCTGAGGTTCCATATCTCAGTGCCATTGGAGCGCTTATGTATGTTGCAAATTGTACGATACCTGACCTCGCATTTGCAGTGAATCTACTTGCTAGACACAGCGCAACTCCCACCAAACGCCTTTGGGCGGGAGTCAAGAATGTATTTCGATATCTCCAAGGCACAAAGGATCTTGGCCTATTCTTTCAGTTCTAGAGAAACCTGGACTCTCATATGATTGGATATGCTGATGTTGGCTATTTATCTGATCCCCATAACGCCAGATCGCTGTCCGGCTTTGTTTTCCTACATGGTGGAACGGCCATATCATGGAAGTCTTCAAAACAGACTCTGGTTGTAACGTCCACCAATCATTCTGAAATAATTGCAATATATGAAGCATCACGCGAATGTGTGTGGCTTCGCAGGATGATAAACCACATACAACAGTCATGTGGAATGGGTTCTATCGAATCACCTACCATTATCTATGAAGATAATGCGGCTTGTGTTGCACAGATGCAAACATGATATATAAAGAGCAATATCACTAAGCATATTGCCCCCAAGTTGTTTTCCCCCATCAACTCCAAAAGAGTGGGGAAATCAACATCTTGCAAGTCAAATCATGTGATAATCTCCCTGATCTTTTCACGAAGTCTCTACCAACTTCAACATTCCAGAAATACATTCATGGGATTGGTATGCGACGACTTCGGGATTTGCAAGAGTCGGGGGGAGTATCTTCCTGAACTATTCCTGTTCAAAGCATCATATTACACTCTTTTTCCCTTTATAAGTTTACTTTCCAGGTTCTCATTAAGGTTTTTAATGAGGTAATATCAACATAAGATTATATGTCATACTTTCCGTCTTCCCCACCGGGGTTTTTAGGAAAGTATACACGACATACTTATTGTCCTCTAATTCTATGATATATCTCATATTGAGTTAACAGAGGCAATAAATATTATATGTTGGATCATTTTCTCCTTATTTTCCCACTGAGTTTGAAGGAGTTATACCAGCATATCCTACACTATTCCTCACATTTTTCCCAATGGGTTTTTGGAGGAGATTATTCCAAGGATGTTCAAGCGTCGAGTACAAGGAAGGATTAGGGGGAGTGTTAGGATTTAATTCATTTACTTAATTAAAGGGATAATCCTCCCTATGTAATCTGTCCGTACGGTTGCCAGCCAACCGTCGTGACGCTCCTCTCGCCCCGTCCGATCGGACGCGACTCCCTGTCGCGACGGTTCCCTTGTATAAATACTCGATTCATCGATGGAATAAATGACAGTTCGATTCATTCGCTCCTCTCTCGATCGCTCTCAGATTCTATTTCGAACATCCACCTCCCCAAGGGGTGGCATCTTAACCGGCTTTGGGTCCCCGTGCCGCCGGTGCCACGCTCCGGCTGTGAGCACATAGAGGAGATCCTCCACCGGCGAGCCATGTTGCCCCCCGACCTCCTCCAGGACCCCGCCTACGCGATGAACTCGTCCCTATGGGACGGGTGGTTCGAGCTGGAGGAGCACAACCACCGGCGCCGGCTCGCCTTCGCAGCAACGCTGCCGCCGAACTACGCTGAGCCGAAGGAGGAGGAGGACGAGGACGAGTTGGCCCTCGTCGGCCTTGAGCTTGACGAGGACTCGAACCCGCAGTGGTCCGAGGAGGACGGCGGCGACGGTGACGTCACCATGAAGGCCGAGCCAGAGGTCATGGAGTAGGACGACGACGAGCAGCTCAGGCAAGTCCTGGAGGCCTCCGAGCTTGAAGAGCTCGGGCGCTGGCCCGACCTGGCGGCCACGCTCCGTGCGTCTGCCAGGAGGCTGCGGTCAAGCAGGCGCGTCGAGACGAGGAGCGCGCTCGCTGGCAGGTGCCCTGGTCATCGTGGCCAGAGCACGGCGAGAACCAGGCGTATGTGCCCCCACCGACATGGCCACAGGATCGCGAGGCGCCCCCAACGCCTCCTCCGCCCGCGGTGCCACCGGCGTGGCTCTACGTGCCGCTGCCGTACATCATCCTCGACCCCTCTGACAAGGATGAGTAGGACGCCGAGGCAACGGCACTCCGACGACGCTGCCTCCGCTCATTTTCCACTCCGAGCACCGCCCTCCCCGACCTTTTTTCTCTCTGTTTCACTGCCAGTGGGCCCTATTGTACTATATATGTAATATATTTTAATTACTATGTCTTTTTTTTTGCGCTGGGCCGATGCGCCGTTGGAGTCACCTCCACCGCATAGCGGACAGAGGCCCAAAATATGTCCACGGACAATCCAAAACGGACAAATCAGTCCGCTTTGTCTGTCCATATGCAGAGGGCCGTTGGAGGTGCCCTCATGTAGCCGTCCAACCTCACTTTCCCAAACTACTTATTCAGACATGCGCAGAACGGTGGTTAGTGAAGTCTTGGATGCCAACAAAATGTAACCTATCTACATGACATCTCTTGCAACTTGGCTCTGCCTTCATAATGTTAAGGTACGCGTGAGCGTACTCTGCGTACTCTCCAGAAAAATAGATCCAGAGATTCCGATGAAGATGGAGGTGCCAAGGAAATCACCTTCCGTCGCTTCCAAACTATGCGCCGCTTGTACTTCCGCCCAAATCTTGCCCCCGTGCGCTCAGAATATTCTTGCCAAAACTTGTCGTCAAATGTCACCATCTCCTTAACCTCACTGATGTTGCTGTCAGGAAACGGTCTTTTACCGCCCATACAACATAATTTATTCTTTACCTCGGACGAAACATCTTTCAGCGAGCACATGTCATCAGAAACTAGTGTACTCTTATCTTCAGAGGTGCTACCTAGCAGAGGTCTTCGAGCATTCGAAGTTCCCTTCTCAGAATATGTTCCATACTTTGCAGTGCAGGTGCTAATGCCGTTAACATGTGGCATCTCAGCATCGGTGCAAGTTGTACCGTTTTCACCAGGAGCTAATTCACCTATTGCTAGGTTGTTTGCAAGCATCTTTACCATCTGCATGAGTTTCACTGGTTCCATTAGTAGTGCCACCTGCAACGCTTCCCTCTTTCAACCCACAGGAAGCTGTACTGCCAATGCTCATAATACTACCACAGTTTCCATTTTTTGATTCTGATGAAACGTACTGCTCACTATCGTTGGAAGTACCTATGGTTGTTCTAGTCTTCTCAGCTTTGGTATCATCTTCCACTGCACCAGGATCAACAGCTTCGACAGTACTCCTTCCTGACAAACATTCAGCAATGCCACTGTTCACATCATCTATCATGACAGAACGTGCGTCTTCAGAAAGATTACATATGTCATCCATAGCTTTCCTTTCATAAGAATGCTCAGCAGCATCCGTTTTCATACCACTTATGGCAACAGAATATGTGTCTTCAGAAATATCATGTCTGCCATCATCAGCTTTGCCTTCACTGCTTTCTATACCAGGTCCAGTTTCATGTTTGTTGATATCAAGCATCAGGACAGAATCCATATCTTCGGGAGCTCCATAGCGATCGTTCTCAACTTCATTTGTGTATTTGTGACAAGCCATTACCTTGTCCACATTGTTAGAGGATGAGAAACACTTCGAATCCACAATATCATGCTGATGGACCTCAACTTCTGCTTCACTGGATTTTTTTTGCTTCTTATTCCGAAAATTCAGAAACTCCCCATGGACTGCTTCAGCGACTTCTTGGGCAAATGAGCTCAGATCAAGCTGGTTCCCAGAACATGTAAGAAGTTGCTCATTTTTCGCATCCTGGCTTGGTAAGCTAACAGCAACATCATTGTTCGGTGTACGCACCTACCAAAAACAATAAAAAAACAGAAAAATTAACACCACCGGATTAGTAAACAAGCTTGACAAAAGTGAATAACTAACAGTTAACTGAAACACGAAGCAAAAGCCATACCCGCATCTCTTCTATAGAAATCCCTGAAACCCCTCCAGTCTCCAAAAAGTGAGTAGGACCAGGTAGCCCCTTTTCAGAATCGCTGGAGCAAATCAATGTGAATTCTTGATGTGTTCCAAGAACTGTGGTAACTGAAACGGATTTATCATCTGCTTGAGTTTCACCAGTTCCATTTGTACTCTCGCGTGCAAGGACACTGTCGGTGTTTCCCTCTTTCAACCAAGAGGAAACTGTACTGCCACTGGTCAATATACTATCAATGTTTCCATCTTTTGACTCATATGAGACATATTGTCCACCATCATAGATCTTATCTGTGGCCGTGCTAGCTTCCTGGGCATTGATGTCATCTTGGAGTGCCATAGGATCCGCAGGTTCGACAATATTCCTTTCTGACATACACTCGGCAACACCTTTGTTTATATCACCTATCGTAGTGGAACATGTGTCCTCAGAAACATCACATCTGACATCCATGTTTTCAACAATATCCCTTCCAAAAAGACGCTCAGTAACGTCCTTGTTTATACCGCCTGTGGTGAAAGAATCTGTATCTTTAGAAAGATCACATCTGCCGTTGTCAGCTTTGCCTACAGTGCTTTCTTTGCCAGTTCCATTGTCATGTTTGCTGGCATCAAGCATCATGACAGAATCCTTATCTTGGGAAGCTTGACTGCATCCATACTCGACTTCATTTCTGCTTCCTTGGCAAGCCATTACTTTATTCACATTGTCAGAAGATGGGCAACATTTGAAAACTATGATATCATGATCATGCACCTCAACTTCTGCGTGGCTGGAAATTTTCTGGTTACTATCCAAAATGACCAGTAAGGATTCCTGATGACTATCCTTAGCTTTTACAACAGAGCATGATCCCTTGAACTCTTCAGCATCTTCTGGGGCACATGATTTGGGATCAAGTTGATTACCAGAAATTGCAAAACCTGGCTCATCCTTTCCATTCTGGATTGGTGAACAAACACCAATATCATCGTTTGACTGACACATCACCAAAAACAAGTGAAGAACATCAAAATTAAAAGCATAATAAAAGTAACCGGTTCAAACTAAGTACATAACTACTATTACCTCTGTTCGGCCTACCAAAACGTCTTACATTTTGGAACAGAGATAGTAGTCAATTAAATTACAAAGCAGTAGGCATAAGCTAGCGATGTACCTGCATCTCTCGTTGAGCAACCATTGAAACCCCTTCAGTTTCCAAAATGCATCCAGGAAAGGATAGCCCTTTTTCAAAATCGTTTAAGCAGATTTGTTTGGTTTGTTGATGTGCTCCAAGAATCCCGCAAACTGAATCAGGTTCAGCAGCAAAGCACGCCTGTCCGAGAAACTCTCTAGACGGTTCCCCCAAGGCATTTTCACTTTTATGATGCCTTTCTGCATGCTCCTCATCACCACAAACTAGTTTCGGAAAGGTTTTAGAAGGTTCTGTCACCAATTCATGGATTAACTTTCGAATCAATGAACGCTTCAGAGATGCTTCGGCAGGTACAAACCAATCATCACCTAGCTGCAAAATACATCAAATGTGGGACATAACTTATTAAAATAGTATTACGGAAGGGACTTCTAGAATGTTAACATAAACGTAACCCCGAATGAAATGGATGAGGTGAAGATAACTCAAGCCCAACGCCTCCAGGAAAAAGATCAAATCAAACATTTTGAGCACCTAAGGCAAAGTAAACTACAAGATATAAATAATTCAGTAAAATATCTTCTGCTGCAAGAAGGAGAATGTAAAGGTGAAATGAACCAACGATGTGTGAGTGAAAGGATTTTGACGCGAAGTGTTCAGACTGCACACCATATTCTAATTCAATCAACACATCCAAAAATAATTTAATTAGGAAAATGGACCTTGACCACCTATAATTTCATAAGGTTGCAAGTTGAAACCCACCTACGGTTTCTACTCCGAAAACTTCAGGCTGTACTCTTAAGCTTGTGCATTGCCGCAAATAATCCAACATTTGGCAACATCACATAACAATTTATCATGGTCCACACCGAATAAATTCTCATTTACAATGAAAATGTTAAAAAACGACATATAGGCTTGAGACATAAGAAAAACGAAATAGATCACAGAACTCACAAAGCTTGAAAATACGTCGATCTTCATTGGGTTGAAGAAACTGGGAGCATCCATTAGGAAACGTTCCACGTAATGGAGTAAGAACAAGCCGCAATCAAAAAAATTATCTTGCTGAGGGAGCTGGATCACAAATGGAGAAACATTCAATCACAATCTAAATATCATACAAAGAAGCAATCAATAAGTTGAGCGTATTGGTCGGTCTTTATGCAGAAGAGCGTGTCCAGTAGGTTGCCTAATTTGTCAAATACAAGGTGTTATGACACATGCTACAACTCGAATCTAGACAGGTGCCAGACCCAAATATAACCAACCTAACACACAGTAAAAAAGGTAATCAAACAGTACGAACAAATACGCATCAACTGTTAACAGTACTTTAGACTAACTATCCTGAGGCAAATGGGATCGATACTGAAAGTTAATGTTTATAAACAAACCTCAAGGGAGAGAAATCTCAGGTTCAAGAACTTGTCCGAACTATCTGATGCTGATTCAGGATGCCTTTCCTTCCATTCTTCCCATAAATAACTGTACATAAAGAGTCAAAGGCGCCTGATACTGATCATGAAGTGTAACTTTGAATTGATAAGACAAACAGAATTATAAAGCGGAAAAGATAGACATAGATTATTAAGAATGGATATGTAAAATTGAAGGTGTGTTATAAGGCCATACGGCTGAAAGATGTAAAGTAGATTGATCATTTTCAATTTCCAGTTGCTACCAATGTTTTAAATTAGATGCTTCATATGTCCATATATGGTTTTGAACAACAGCTTAGAACATTTCTTTCTTCTAAAACATCGTAACTATATTGTAATTTTATGGAAGTGCTTTAAACAAATCTAATTGTTCTGATCTGACAAACTGGCAGTAAAGTATTTTAAAGTTTGGCACCGCGTATTCTAAAATTCTGAAAAGAGAACTTTTTTGGCACAAAGTGGCAATACATACCACTCTGCCAGAAATTAAATTTACCTTTGAATAATGTCCTTTAGTCCACTATGAGTTCCCTTTATAGAATTCATATGCATTATACATGGAAGTTTATCAGCAATCCTTGCATCACCATCTGCAGCAAAACAAAAGTAAAGAAAACTTGGGATGTGCACTGATTTTCTTTTGCTTTGCCTGTAATGTAACCTCTTTGGAGGTGTAATAAACTCTCTCTTTCTAATATAATGAAACACAATTTCTCAAAAAAAAAAGTAAAGTAAAACACTACTTCACAAAATGTCGAAGGGCCAATTAGAGGCATGTACATACCTTTAAATGTGTCCACGTCTCCAGGGTAACAAATAACAAGTAAGCTCCAATGCAAGCTGTGTAAATCATGATTATCAGTGCACAAAGATTAACATTATATCAACATAAGTTTCCGTTGGCACAAGTTTCTTACCTGAAATTTACTGGGATGAACAGAAATTCTTTACCAAATATGTCTATTTTGCGGGTCCACTTTTGGACATGTAAAAATGCATCTCTACCCTTTGGAGCATTCGCTTGATCTTTGTCGAGATCTGCCAGCTTGCGAAAAAAGAAGCTACTAAAGAAGTGGTACTTATGCCTTTCAGCGGGTTCAATTCTTTGTGTCAAGTATCTGGAGATGAGAAAAAAATAGTATTAATTCTGATTTAAAATAAGTAGGATGCATTCTTTCTACAGAAAAAATTAAAGTTAGCAGGGAAGTTATAAAGGATGGTGTTGAAGAGAAGATTCAAATAGATCCTTCAGGACCAACAAACTATGGTACCTCCTCACTTTAACTTGCCACAAAAAGGATATGTGACAATGAGAACAATATTCCACTGATATGGCGTACAATACTTTTTATGCACCGAATAGAAACATAAACAGATCAGTATGGTTATAGCAATCGCGGATTGTGGAATGTTGGTTATTATAGATAAGTTGGCCGGTTATCGTTTCCCCACTTCTTTGACAGCTTCCATTTCCTACTTCAGTGTTTACTATTAAAATACTATCATGTATTAGATGCATTTAAGTTTATAGAATCTTCTAATGGATTTCGGGCTTGCATCATGGGTGCTACTGCTCCTACCCATACAAAGAACAGGTCTTCCTTGCTTTACAAAAAAAGATAAATTTAAAGGAAAGATCATGCCAGTCTACGTTGCGCTCTTTCCCTCCTTTAGTTTTTTTCTCTATCTAGAAGTGGAATAAAATAACCCGGTTGAAGGGTAATGATCATACGTCTGTAATGCATTGTATGTCCCAGAATAGATCCTATTATCTACCTAACGTGAATCTTTCTGTTCATTAACACATTGACTTAGTGGAGTATCACAAACAGGACCACGTGGCTACTGAAACAATCATGGGATCGTGGGGTTTCGGTTGTTAGAAACAATCATGGGAATGTTGGTTATATGTTTCGACATATTAGACATAAATACATTAAGTTACAAATTGTTCTTTTTTTTAACCCATTAGAGGAGGAGCTCCACGGTTTTTATCTAGAAGGAGCGAGATACCAGGAATTCGCCCAGACTGAGAATCGAACCCTGTTGGGCTGACTGCACCATCGCAGCCTTAACCAGTCGGTTCTCAAGTTACAAATTGTTCTAAGCAAGAAAGAAAGTATTATAATATCATCCCATTCTAGAGTGTGTCTTCTTACTCCTAAAGCGACTACGCCTTCAGGCCAATGCTATAAAGCCTTATTCTTCACCCCATTAATGGTTCAAGTACAATTATAATTTATATCTTCCAGTGAAAGTTACACGGTTGTGAAAAGAGAAAAGAAGACAAGGGAGGTAACAAAGCTACAACTATATGACTATACACACCTAAAGCACCACTACTGCTTTCAAGTTTCGATATGAATCTCTCTAAAAAAAGGCCTCGAATACAAAAGGTAATATCAAAACGCATACAAATTACTGGATTTGCAGAACCATAAACCAAATTGTGGCACTAGTGCATAGTATTTTTTTTTCAACTGTGAATTTCAAGATGATTTTTATGGTCTGAAACCTTAAACAAAACTACTTCTGGATAGCTCTCACTGCCAACTTACATTTCTTGCGTTAATAAAGGGCACGCGATATTTTACATATAGAGAAAATAAGCTGATCCCATCAATCTTCTCTTGTTTAGATTCTGATAGATGGAAATGCTATTAAAAAAGAAGAGTAGATGTTCCACTTTAAAATAATTATGCAAGTAAACCAAATTGTAATCTACACCTTGCACATGATAACGTGGATGCCTGTACAGTTTTATTTCAACGCCAAGGATGGAGTAACATCGTTGTTATCAAAGTCTGGATAATCCAACATGGGTGTGAACTATACACTATACATCTAAGCAAAGAAACTTGATTTACACGTGCTAGATGTTTAAAAAAGCTGGTAAATAGAGCACCACAATGCAACTATGCAAAACACCAAGCATTAGAAATACAGTTTAACTCTTTGAAATCCTGCTACATCTTCATTTAGTGAACCCACGTAATCAGATCGACAAACCTCACAATAGCAGCTGTACAGAACAAGAAATGTAACAAAAGCATCATGGAAGAACTAATATACTATAAGACAATGGGTGGATGTAGATAGGCACGAAGAAGATTCAACATACTTGATATATAAGTCAATTATTGTATCATTGAGGAATATTTCTGGAAGAAGCGCCTCAACATCTCTGGTACTAACGGAAACAGCATCACGGTCTCCTTTAGGATAGATAATATCTTCAAAATCATCAATGCTGAAACAATGAACGAACAAGAATAACTTGAAGCATAAACACTGCAGACATACCAAATCAACTGTAAACATACAGAACATACAATTTGAAGCCTCTGAGTACAACAGTGTCACAGGCACAAAGTATAGATACACTTGTTTTACAGAAAGTGTCTCAGATTAATTTCACCATTATAAGGAAAAAAATATGTCGGCAGTTGGAACTAGCAGAATGAACAAAATATGCAGGAAATTCATACGACCATGAAAGTGGCGTCAATGCTTCAAGATAGAACAATGTTCATAAAATGACAAAATAAAACAGGGAAAGAACTGGGAATAAATTAGGCAAGTGTAACATACTCACCCATGAAAGTATTGCTTAGAGAAACATAAACTGGGCTCGGTGCCCCAATTTTGTGATGCAAAATCCTCTCTGGTAGATACATGCAGTAACATTAGACCATCGCTACAAAAGTGGTAACAATATATCTGATGATGCATTGGAGTGAGTCAAATATCACTCCCACCGTTGTAAGTTGTGGTCAGAAATTCGATTGGCTGAAATAAACTCATACTTAAGAAAGTGTAGACATGAAGCAAAATATCAGCGGAAAGCTTACAATTTAATGTTCTTCCAGACTTTCTGATATCTTGGATCAAGTTGCCAAATCTTTTGTTGTTTCCACTCCCATTGTGGATCAGCAAGACAAAATTCTACTTTAACAGGACCTACAGAATTGAGGACAGGAAAGTTAGTTCGACATAAGGAAATGGGAAAGAAATATCTCATCCTCACAAATACTACACATTATGAAACTTTTTGATACTGCTATATGGGGGGGGGGGGGGGGGGGCAATCATGGGATGGCCCGTCCCGTCCCTTTCACGTCCCTACTCTTACCAATTATGCTCATGTAACCAAACTTTTTTTGTTCATCCAATTATTATTGTGTGAAGGACAAAATTAATATTAAGCTCTACTTGTCTTCAGGAATCATATACCTGCTGGAAGCCAAAACACGACCATATCGTCCAAACTATACTGTTCAATATGTTTTAGAAATTTCATGCTAAACTGAATATCTAAATGAGAAGTTGAGAACCACGCCAAGCACAATAAATTAACACTGCCCTATGTCCTACCTTACATGCATTATAGATGAGCACTAGCTAACATCTGGCATCATAATACAAGGAAAAGAATATTGAATCTAGAACACAATATGTTAACGAGACATTCTATATGATAACATAAATACACGTTGAGAGCTCAAAGCCCCGCAGAATTACCTGAATTTACGGTTTCTGCACTGGATCTAAGATGGAGAGTTATCACGGCATATTGAACCTGATTGGAAGGGTGAATTGATGTTAGGATTTAGAGAAAGAGGGATCTTGATGAGAAAAAATAGAAAAATTGACTAACCATTTGCATCCATTTACAATCGATGGAAATGATGTCAGAAACTTCCCGAAATAGAGTTAGTAGGTCACCATCTTGACCTGAATATGAATCCAAACATTCCATCTTGAACCCATCCGTTGAAAAAGTTAGGTAAGGCGCCGGATGCAAATTTGTGCCGCACATTACAAACTCAGGATTTAGCACAACCGGCCCTTCTATGTCAACCTATAAATATATAATAGGCAATGAGAAATAATAAGTTTCTCCAACTTTAAGCAACATATATAAACTGTCGAAATAACGGCGAGATTGATCAATCAGTAGCAATAAAATTAAGTATATAAATTGAATCACAGCAAGTTTTACAGGATTCAGTTAGCATATTATGGGCTGGATCATTCATATGGCATAATCTCAAAAATGGACATAAAAGTTGTGTTAAGCTTCAAAATGTCGCCTAAGAAAAATTGCACGTTAGTATTGCCATACACAGCATAACTCATCACCTGAACATAAAAGAGAAAGTATCATACGTCACGGAATCCATTAAGAAAATTTAGATATTCCAGTTGGAGTTTAACAGCTATGTGTGTTCCGCAGGAAGAACATACTAGACAGCAACACTATACTTAATGATTCAAGTAGGCCAAGAGCTGTATGTGTGTTCTACTGCTATGGCATCCAGATTTCTAGACTCACTATATTAACTTAACCAATGGGGTTATGTCAAACTTGCTGAAGAACTAAAACTCGGTTAAATAATCTCAACCATTCCAATCTTTGAACAATGAATTCCAAGTTTTGAATTCGACAGCATCAGCCGGTGGCTAGGAACTGGGTTAAGCTTGGGCCTAGGACTCTGCCAACCAGCAGTGGTGCTAGCTAGGTACGTGCCTTCACCTCCGGTGGTCAACTAATCTCGGTTTTGTGATTAACTCTTTTATCTCGATATAGTGAGGCGCAAATCTTCTTGCAAGAAACTGAAATTACAATTTAACATAAAATATGGTACCATTTCTTGAAAAGCATTGTAGCTGTTGTAAATATTCTGCAAATCCTTCTCCGTGTCACCTGAAATTGCATAAGACTGACTACCGGGATCTCATACAAGTATGCAGACATAAGATTGTGTGTAAATAGTTCGTCTTATTACCAGGCATATCATTCTTTGTGGTACAGTCAGGTTCCGGGTTAGGTGACGAGTATTCTTTCTGA
Organism: Poa annua; assembly: GCA_026929855.1. Taxonomy (NCBI): domain Eukaryota; kingdom Viridiplantae; phylum Streptophyta; class Magnoliopsida; order Poales; family Poaceae; genus Poa; species Poa annua. Next base: position 113,948,398 of record CM049428.1, on the reverse strand, counting down.
AAAGCAGCAACTGTTGCCTGATAGAAACCAAACAATTATCAACAAACTTGCACTAAATAGTTCAATCAATTACACAAACATAAGAGCATTGGTAATATGTATACCAGATGCTGGAGCTCAGAGTGCTGTGTATCATTGAAACTAAGTTCCTCCATGTGATGAGTTCCTACCATCATCGTCCTCTGCCCCCAAATGTCTCCACCTAGGGCAACGCTTCTATGCTACAAAAGCATCAAAATGCCCCAAATCAATAATGTCAAATGCAGTTATCGCGCAACTAATTGCAGCAAGATCAAAAGACAAATAGCCCACATGGTGGGGAAAAGCGGCAATTTTTAGGTTCTTGACTCCGATTCCACCCCAAGAGTACCCCAAAAAAAAAAGATCAACTTCACATTACAAAATTCATCGCCATCCACCGCACCCATACCGCCACAGAAACCCTGGCTGTGGCTGGCTCCGGCGCGATCGATCAATCGGTGACCCTTAACCCACCCACCCAGCGAAGAACCAAGTGCTCGCGCGCGGAAACGAGCCAACCCCGTGAAACCCACGGCGCCGCTGAAGGACTGCGGAGAGAAAGCTAGGGTTTTGGCGGAGGCATTACCGTGGAGGGGGCCGGCGAGGGTCCGGCCGGCGGGTGGCGAGTCCAAGTGAGGCCTGTACTTGCTTCGCTGCTGCTTCCCCTTCCACTTCCAGCATAGAAGACGGAAGAGAAGGCGGAGAAAGAAGTTGGACACGTCAACTCGTACCAGTTTTCGTTTCGTATGTCGCAGACGTGAGAACTCGGAAAAAAATGATGAAACGTTAATAAGTATTTTTTGAAATTTAACATCCAGCAAACCGTCTCGTTAAAATCCTAAAAATATCCTTTTGATAGACTGGTTAAAAAAAGTGCATCTAAAACTTACCACATTTAAACATCAATTATAATTACATCATTCGCTGAAGGATGCTTACAAAAAAGTCAGAGGGTTCATGTCAGGAAACTGGCAAAGGACTAGTGTAGCTACAATATGAGCAGCCCTATTAGGTTCTCTAGGATAGTCATCAAAAATCACAGTTACAAAATTACGATAAAGTAAAGTACATTCCTCATAGATCGCAGCCGCTGCAGCGAGAGAATTTCCGTCATTGATCGTCACCTCAATTACCTCTACGCAGTCGGAATTCACTTCAAACCTGTTACACCCAAGTTGTCCCGTCAGGATCAACCCATCATGAAGCGCATGGGCTTCTGTAGACAAAAGGAACACCTCTGCAACTTGCTCATAAAAAGGAGCCCTGATCATATCGAATAATAGCACCAACCGAACATATACGTGAATCAATGTCAAAAACCACATCAACATTTAATTTAACAAAGTCAGTAAGGAAAACACATGTACAACAATCTCCATCGATTATTTTGGTTTTCAGATTATACATAGAAGGTGGTGAGCAACAAAAAACAAAAATGATTATACATGGAAAAGATGCATGATTTGTTCTATGTCTCAGTCGATTGATAGGGGCACTTTTATGTCCGAAAATTTCAATTTTACATTTTTAAACCATGATTACATTTTTTAATAAAAGTGACGGAGACTTACAAAATTAGTCAGTTTAACCTTAACAAATTTATTTACCATTAAACCGCATGACACGACTTTTACGTGAAGCCGGGTTTTACACAGAACAAAGTTTTGTCCGGATTAGAAAAACAAAAGTAACTTCATCCACCATTTTTCTCTTAGTTTAGAAAGATAGGAGCCAAGGTTGTTATTGGAAAAGACTGTGCATTGGACATGAGTACATGACTTCAGTACGAGCAAATGTTCTCCTAGCCTCCTAGCCATTTTCTGCTAAACTACCTATTATGTATGAGCAATTTTTTTTGGCTTACTCCCCACAAGAGAAATACACGATTTCTCATTCCTACGGAACACAAATATTTGTGTTTTTTAGGTTGAAGGAATAGGTCTAGGAATTTCACACCATAGGAATCCTATTCAGTTAGTTATGAAATTGATTTTAGAAATCAGAATACTGCATAATTATATGTTTGTCTGGAATTTAAAAATGTAACCCCTGAGGAAAAGAATAAAATAAAATGAAATCAAGATTTGGAAACATACATCAATTTTTTAGATGAAACATACAACAATTTAATGATTGAGGCTTTTTTCCTACACATATGCATGGCTTGACTCATATACAAGTGAAGTTTTCACCTTTCACATATTGATTAAACCAGATGACTAGTGGATGTGGTGCGGTGTTGTGCGTATGTTAAAATAATGTAGATTCTTTTTGTAGATTTTAATATTACTGGAAGTAGACGAAGTTTTGTCGAATATAGAGATTTTTTGGGTGGTTATGTTTTGAGATGTTAATTTACCGTAGTTAACCTTTTATTGTTTTTACGTTAAGTTACACCAAATTGACACTTTAATATGATGTTGAATTGAGCTATACGTATTTTTTTCTATGTGATCATGTTGATATATGTTTCATTTTTTATATGGTCATATTTGAAGATATTAATTTTCAATAATCAACTTTTTGATATTTTTTTGTGTAAATTGACGCTAAGTTGAAACTATGTTGTGTCACAAGAAATTAGTTTTTTTGTGGTCATTTTGCATTTTTCATATTTTTTCTGATAAATATTTTTCTGAGTTATTAAAAGGAATGGTTTTCAGAATTGTTTAAATGTGCACTGTTATTCAAACTTACAAATGCATTTCATTTTTCCATAGGTAATTAGGTCTTATTATTCTGGTCATATTTATATATTTTTTATATTTTCCAGTGGATATATTTAAAGATATTAACAATACAAAACTAATTATTTACTGTATTTTCTTTGAACTGGAAAATGGAGAGAGGCCGACAGGTGGGCCCACGGTGACGTCGTGCTGACATCACCGACGGGCGGATCTGGCATCCCCGGTCGTGGCGGCGCATCCGCGCTTCCCCGGACGCGCGCGTAGGCGTGTCGGGTGCGCCTCAACGCGGTGCACCTGTAGGTGGCGGCGACGCCGCTCTCTGGTCGCTGGAGCGCCCGTGACGGCGGAACCGAGCTCACGGCGACGACGATTCCGGCGTGGACCGGCTGTCCCAGAAGGCGAGACTCGCCGGAGGGGTAGAGGAGGTGGCGGCGGAGCCCGTGGGATGCTTCGATTTGACGCGGGAGCACCGAAGCGGCGGCGATGTGATCGGGGGATAGGAAAGAGGGGGAGGGTTAATTTGCGGGCGATTTTACACAAAAGTCGGTGACTTTGTCGCAAATTGCATTTAGGTCCTTGCGTGCGTTAGTTCGTGGACTGCTGGTTGATGCGCGAACTTTACAGGGGCTATTCTGCAAAAAAAACGTGACGTGACGCGCTACCATTGGCAGAAAATAACGATGAATCGTGTCTCAATCGCTGATATCGCGCGAACCATGTGGTCATCTTTATTATTAAAGCAGAATGCGTGGTATGGTGTCACAATCCAAATGGTGTCACACTTCAAATACCCTCATATTTCGAAGTAATTACATGTCATACCACCTATAAGTGGCTACCGGTTCAAAAGGAAAAGAAACAAAAAGGACGGAAAAAGGGATTGGAAAAAAAAGGGAAAAAGGAAGGGAAAAAAGAAGGATTGAGGGCACGGTAAGGAAAAATGTAAGAAAAAAATAGATGGCATGCGTAACAAATCTGTCACCGGACACGCATGCACAACAAACATTTTCAAATTTCCTAACAGAAAAACAACACACCTCAAAACGGACCGGATGTTGCTCCCCTAACAAACTTTTTAAAAATAGCGGCTAACACGCCGAACTTCTTTTTCTCAACAAACTATTCAAACTGCTCACAACACGCGCCCAAGTTTACTCGCCTCGCCTACTCTACCATAGCTCACCGACGCTATTGTCGCTCGCCTCAGTCCGCCGCCCAAGTTTACTCGTCTCGCCTACTCCACCACAGCTCGCCGATGCCATTGTCACTCGCCTCAGTCCGCCGGCACCGTTGCCGCTTGCCTCCGTCACACGCCGCTGCCGCTCGCCTTGCCTTGCCATGGAGTGCCTCGACGCCGCGATGTCGCTTTCATCGCCTACTCCATCACAGGTCGCTGACGCTGCTGCCGCTAGCTCATCGACCGGCCAAAAGCACGCACCAAGTTCTCGTTTTTTCCCAACAGCACATCTTTGTGGTTGCCGAGGAATGAAAGTAAGTGAATCGTGTTCTAATCCCAACTGTCTGCAACAAAATAACACTTAGAAAGAGTAGGACCTGCAAAGAGGTCTCTTATCTTATCTCGACCCCACTAATCCCGACTCGCCTACCAAAAACCGTCATGCACAACAAAATATTTTTGATTTTATCATGCATGCTAACAAACCATCTTTTTAGTTGATGGCTAACAAAACTTGATTTATCTGTACATATACTCATGTGTGAAGCCATAGGGGGAAGAGGATGAGGGGACTGGTCGTCCGGCCGGCCAACGGCGAGATATTGTCCTATGAGTTGAGAGAGAAGAGGCAGAAGGTGGTGTCGCACTACCACAACCCCCAGGTCATGTCTGTCGTCGCCACCACACGTCCACAACTAGCAAGCTCACCGCCATCATCCTACCCCGCGGAGCCGTGACGAGAGACCTAGCCAACTGCTAACATCGCCACCGAGCTCTAAAAATCATCGTTCCTGGCGCGCATGCCGCTGACAGGACCCAACCAGGACTACATCAAGATAGCGGGGCTTCTCCATGTAGCTAGCCTAGCATGTACGCCGCCGCCAGCAGGGACGGAGCTGGTACATAGGCGCTGGTGTCATACGATGACCCCAGTGAGCTTTCGTCATAGCTTCGTCCCTGGCCGCCGGGCAGAGAACACGGCTCCTCAGCCTCGACTCCGACCCTGACGACGACGCCTCTTGAGATAGCCTCGACTCTGACCTTCCGACAGCGGCTGACCTCCTCTCATCGTGTCGTTAAGCGACGTGTTGTCTGCCACCTCTGTCGATGCCCGTCAACCTCATGATTGCCAAGGGTTGCATCTCGCTGGCAGTCGTCAGCAGCGCCTTCACAGAGTTTTACGACTCAACGCCATCACCCGGTCAGTCCTGGTATGATATTGATATTCATGTTCCTTGTTCCTACAGTGTGCATCGAGCTAAAAGCCTGTCATGTATTCTCCCCAAGCTTGGCATCGATGGATTCCTCAGCAAGGTGTTCTTCGCAAGTCGTTCTAGATTATTTCTTATTTCCGCAAGTACTTGCCCTATTCATTTAGGCATGTTTTTGACAAAAGACTACTGACTAGCAACAGTGGTCGGTTAGCATTTAGCCATTTCCCATGATTAATTAGGTCAGGCCACTGCAAAACTATAGTCACTGTTTGTTTGAGTGATGGAAAGCTACGCATGATCAGGTTAGTGTTTTTTTAAAGGCTTTTCAATGATGCATCAGCTTGTTACAATCAACACAGAGAAAGGGGTTAATATGGTTAGGAAAAGTTTCAAACCAGAGGTTTCCATGAAGATTATGTGAAGACCATCCGAAAGTTCTGGTGGGGAGAAGATGAAGAGCATAGGAAAGTTCACTGGACGTCATGGAATAACTTAACTCTTCCAAAAGCGCAGGGGGGTGTGGGATTTAGGGACACTCAGCTTTTTAACCAAGCATTACTGGCAAGACAAGCCTGGAGAATTCTTTAAAATCCAGATAGCTTATGTGCCAAGATCTTGAAGGCAAAATACTTCCCAAATTGAAGATTTTGGATACTGTTTTTGCAGCTGAAGCTTCTCCAGCTTGGAGGGGCATTGAACATGGTTTGGAATTATTAAAACAAGGAATTATTTGGAGAATTGGAGATGGATCGAAAATTGACATCCAAAGATCTAATTGGATCCCTCGTAGAACCCATATAACAAGATCACTGTGACCGTAGTCGACTGTTGCAGCGCTGGGAGGATCAGGGTGCATGTCCTAGCACCTAGACCACATGAATTAGACTAAAGGTGCTGATTAGTTTGATATCTTGTATTTTATATGGCCCCCTTTTTCGTATTCTTTTTTGGTTATGCCTTGTACTCCGTACTTTTCCTTCTTAAATAATAAAGTAACGATGTATGCATTTCCTCAAGAAAAGAGTTTAAGCCGAGAAGCCGGAGAAAAAGGAGAAGGGACAACAAGTGCATCATTTACATACCCTTCGGTTTGGTTTTTATAGAAAGAGGGGGAGGGCAAGAGGAAGGAGCAAGGGCGCCCGAGATAGGGTTAAGTGGGGGAGGGGGAGAGAGAGGGAGGGGTAGTGTCTCAAGAGGGGGTGGGGGACTACATACTCTTCCTCTTAATCGGTTGAATGGTGCCACCATTGAAATGTTGACAAAAAAGATGCCTTCATGGCATATCCCTCTACATAGTTAGGGCTTTTCATGAGCATTGTGTTAACCTATGCAACGATTGGTTTTTGGAGAACACATAGCAAAACATGGGCCTTCAACTAGTTTAATGCCCGTGCGTTGCTACGGGGTTCAAGAAAAGACAAGCAAATAAGAAGTGCATATGGAGATGTTTTTTCTGTTTACGGTATTTACCTTCATTTATATTTACATGTCGGATATGTATCAATTTTATATAACCGTTACAAAGCACGGACATTCAGCTAGTTTATATATATAGTAGGATTTGCAAAGCCACGTTCGCTATTACACCATATTCAGCTAGATAATACATGACTCATTTGCTCGTGAGACACTTCCCGTCAATTTTATCCGTTTATTCAGTGTGGAGGTTCTAAAAGGGCTAGAGATAACTGGAGGGAGGAACTACTTGTTGTTGTTGCAATCGATAGACTTTTGATAATGATCTTCTATATTTTAATAGGAATGCCACACTACCTGAATTTTCAGCATTCTTATGTGTACATGTCGCCTCCTATTTGTCCACCCTCGCTCACACTTTTATACACTTCGTCACTCGCTTTTTATCTGCTCCTCGTTTTTTCATACATGCCAGCCAAAAACTGCTCGACACATTTTATTTGAGTGTCGTCACACAAGGCGTGCATCTGGCAAGCGGATGCCTCTGGCTCTCTTGGGATCCGGAAGGCCCACGGTCATCCAATATGGGCAGGCGGTTGTAAAAACTCCATCAGTCCACCCTAAAGGTCATGGGAGATTTGAAACGAGCGTAATAGCAATAAAACCGATCCGCTAGGCCTTTTTTTTTCAGAAGATCAAAGACCGGGGGGGGGGGGGGGGATTCTAGCCGCTGGCGGAATTTTTCTCTCTTAAGTTGCTTTTCATGGCCTAAATGGCTTTTTTTTTCTTTTAGCCTTGGCCACCACATTTCTGGTCCTCCTATAAAAACTTTTGCCTTTTTCAAAAGATGTATATTTCATGATGAATCGAACTATACTGATTTGACATTGTAATGACTAATGAGGGAGTCTTGATTTTCAAGGGTTATTTGTCAAAAGCTCTGAAGGTATTATGAGAAGAACTCTCACTGTCTTGTGCCACAGCTAGCCCACAGAATATACGGCGGAACGGAAGAGATGCTGCATGGAGTCTAGCGACAGCGCAGCGGGCGGCGGTGGTCGACTCGGTCGGGGAAAGCCTTGCGATCACGGACAAACGAAAGGAATTGGCAGCCCCGCCCCCGTTCCCACCGCGCGCGCATGCTTCCAGTTCCTCCTCCCGCCCATATCGCTTTCGATCGGGGATGCTGCTGATATCTCAATGCCTCCGCTCTCGTCGCGGCGCCCGGCCCTGTTAATTCTCGTCCGCACAGCCCAGTCGAGGAAGCGTGTTTCTGTTGGTGTGCCCGTCCGTAACTGTGCCTTGGCCTAGCTTCTTCCTTCCCCCCGGCCGTCAATGTCAGTACTGTAAGCTGCAGGGTTTCATTCAGTCTGTAGATTGCACGCACTCGCGCCCGTACGTATAGCCACGCGCAGTGTATTGTGTTGTACGTGGGGAGGGTGCGGTTGCCGGCCGGCCGGCGATGGGTTCCCTTTCTTCCCCGCGTGGTTTTCTTCTCCTGGTGCTTCTAGGCCTCTGTGCCATGGCCGGCTCGAGCTCAGCGCTTCCGCCGACGCCACGCCCGCCCGTGATGCTCCACGAGAGCTTCGCCGGGAAGTCGGAGTTCAGGACGATCAACCGGAGGCCGCTCGAGTCGTGCTTCAACCCAAGCCCTTACCTGTCGATCAATGTCAGCACGCCCGGGCCGCTCCCCGACGAGGCCTTCGTCAACGTGACCGTCGGCGGCGTCTTCCGGCCCGAAGCCTCCCACTGGGTCGCCATGATCACGCCGTCGAACTCCAGGTAATTAAACGCCGTTTCAATTTTCGATTGATCTGCATGTGAATTTGTCTTGTCACTAACAATAGTAACACATGCATGCATGGGCGATCGATCAGTGTTTCCGGATGCCCTCTTAGCGGCGTGAACTACGTCGAGACCGGCGACCTGGCGAAACTCCCGCTTCTGTGCCACTACCCTGTCAAGGTGAGCTTTTGCCTTTTGCATGCACCACTCGATCGCCAGTTTGACCCTTGGCTACCGTTTTGCCACAGTAGAATTTAGTTGTCACAGCAGCTCCTCTCCTCTCATCATGTTTTAGCGGCGCTCGATTGTACGACGCACGTACGTGTCCTCTACACATACCATTGCTCACATTTTACGGTTTCTTATATCAAGACGTTGTTATATTTACGGGAAGACAGTGGCCACTAATTATGTACCGATAGCGCCATAATTATTTGCCCGATCCAACATGTGCGTTAGCCTCACCCGAAATGGCCATCCATGAAGCAAAGCCAAGTTATCAAGCGTGCTAGTTCGACTATATATCCGTACGGGGCTGCACATGCGTGGCGTCTGCCGTTGTGAACTTGTGATAAGCTCCTCAATCCTCATAAACACTTCATATACCCTGCCTTAAAAGAAACACTTCATATACCCTTGATCTTTCTGATTCATCATACCTAATCCACTAGAAATTACCACCCAGATATTGTCTAGACGACATCGTTTAGAAATATCTATCAAATGCTTAAGAATATTAAATATACATGAACATACACATAAGTTTGCATATACACTATAATTCATGGAAAAGTCACATTTTTTCCAAGGAGGCATGTTATTTTGCATTTTATTTTCATATCTAAAAAAAGGCTGATGAATGTATCCATTTAACTTACACTCAAAATGAAAAAAGGTCAATCAAATTTTCATCACAAAAGATAGCCTAAATTTACGACTGAATGTAAAAAAAAATTCAATGGTACCATACAACTTTATAACAAAGAACAACATAATATTTAGCAAACTTGCTATCATTTTTCATTATAACTGAGTAGTTATTTTGTAGTTATTTTGTATGAACGTACATTAAATAAGTACAAAATTTTAGTATAAAATGTGATTTGATCAAACGGGGGCATTTTGATCCATGCATATACTAGTACATACAACAACGCATCATCACACACGCCTCCCGCCACTCCGCTTAGATCCACCATGGCTGACTCACGCCGTTGACTCTCCTCCTCCATCTTCATCTCCAAGACGGTCGATCAATGGCCCACGACCATCAGAGAGTCGACATGTCGTCGACCATCCTCCTCCTCCATCTCCACGACGACACATGCAGTCATTGTCCCGGTCGTGTCATCTGCTTTGAGTGTCGAACTCGAACGACACATACGTGATCATCATGGTAGATGCCATCGACATCGGCAAGCCCGACGACTGCATGGCCGGCTACTCCGCCGACACACTCATCGTCACCACCGACCACATCTTCAGGACCCACCTCCCTGGCATGGCCGCGCACCCGGACAGAAACGACGCCCCCAAGGATCCCAACCACGACCAGGCCGATGCTCCCGCTAGAGATAAGACTAGTTTGAACGGTTTCCACGGCTTCAAACCGTCTCAACCAAGTTTACCCGGATCGATCTACGGGTTAGTTCTACAAACCAGCAGAAACAAAGCTAAACCATATTCGTGTGGTGGGGTGTGGTCTAGTGTAGCATTTTAGATGGGTTGGAACCAAACTATGCACATGATTAGTAGTAGATGAGAACTAGCATGACACACCGTCAGCCTCTCAGCTAGTATATCTGCTATATATGGCCCAACGTAGATGGCTAGATGCATGCATGCGTCACGCCATTGACTCCCCTCAGGCTACTCCTGAGCAGCTTGTAGATGGCTCCCGGATGGCCGTACATGAGGCGGCGGTCTCCCCCGTGTGCATCTATCTCCTCATCCTTTTGAATGACGTGGAGTATGTGTGGTCATCCTCCGTTAGAGACGTCGTTATATTTAAGGCAAGATAGTGGTGACTTATGTACCGATAGGCTCATAATTCATTGCCCGATCCAACATGTGCGTTAGCCTCACCCGAAATGGCCATCCATGAAGCAAAGCCAAGTTATCAAGCATGCTAGCTCGATTGTAAATCCGTCCGGGCCGCACATGCCGTTGCATGGCTCAAGCATGACAGTGTCTAGCTTATTGAAGGAAAGAAACCGTATCATGCATGCATGCACTGCACTGATGCACCGCTAGCGTCAAGGAATGAACAACATTAATCTCTATTTTTCCGTTTTCTTTTATTTCCAGAAAAATTTGGCCAAACTTGTCAGTGAGGCCAGTTGGGTTGAGTTTCTTGACACGAGCCTTTGGATATGCAGGCCCAGCTGGTGAAGACCGACCCGAGCTACCTGGGGTGCAAGAATGCGGCCTGCCAGAAGCGCGACAAGTCGGGGGCCTGCAAGGTCCAGACCTGCGGCGCCACGCTCACGTTCCACGTCGTCAACTTCCGCACGGACGTGGAGTTCGTCTTCTTCTCCGGCGGGTTCCGGACGCCGTGCGTCCTCAAGCGCTCCGGCGTGCTCCGCTTCGCCAACCCGGCCAAGCCGCTGCACGGCCACCTCTCCAGCACCGACTCCACGGCCACCTCGGTGAGAGCACTTCGCCGTGGCTTCCATATTCGATCGATCTGGATCAAATTTCCATTGTGGAACTGGTGTTAGCTTGAGTTCTTGTGTGTGTCGTCAGATGAGGCTTACGTGGGTGAGCGGAGACGGGAGGCCGCAGCAGGTTCAGTATGCCGGAGGCAGCAGGTCTGCCGCTTCCGTGGCTACCACATTCACACAGAAGGACATGTGCAGTGAGTGATCATATCAACTATCATACGGTGTTGTGGAATGAAATGACACCATGCTTTCAAAGTCTCCTCGGATGTAAATGTGCAGGTGTTCCTGTGTTGCCGAGCCCCGCCAAGGATTTCGGGTGGCACGACCCCGGCTACATCCATTCGGCCGTCATGACCGGGCTCCAGCCATCTCAGTCCTACGACTATCGTTATGGAAGGTACAGTTGTTGCTGTTACTGTCGGATCGTTGGCTGATCGTGCCTAACTAACGCCTGTGAGTGACTTCATGATTGTGTTCATTGGAGTGCAGCGATTCAGTGGGTTGGAGTGAGACGGTCAAGTTCAGAACCCCTCCAGCTGCAGGGTCAGATGAGGCGTCCTTCGTCATCTATGGCGACATGGGGAAGGCTCCACTAGACCCATCAGTGGAACACTACATTCAGGTATCAGAATGTTACTACCTCCGATCGGAATAAATTGTGGCGGGTATGCTAGTTGTCCATCCGCAACAAACAACGGATCGGAGGGACTACTAGCGGTACTACTCCTACAAGGTAGTGGCTCGGTATAAAATCGGGCGAATGTTAATGCTCACGCCACGTGTTTGCAGCCTGGATCCATCTCCGTGACCAGAGCAGTGGCCAAAGAGATGCAGACCGCGAAGGTCGACTCCATCTTCCACATCGGAGACATCAGCTACGCCACGGGATTCCTGGTCGAGTGGGACTTCTTCCTGCACCTGATCAAGCCGCTCGCTTCTCAGGTCTCCTACATGACCGCCATCGGCAACCACGAGAGGTGACTCATTTCTGAATTATCCAGACCGCTAAACCTTCCTTGCACGAACCATGAGCTTGTGAAGGAGACGCCATATATGTTCGTTTTGCAGGGATTATGCAGGGTCAAAGTCTGTGTACGTGACCCCGGATTCGGGCGGAGAATGTGGCGTCGCCTACGAGGCCTACTTCCCCATGCCTGCCGCCGGCAAGGACAAGCCGTGGTACTCCATCGAGCAAGGGAGCGCCCACTTCCTCGTGATGTCCACCGAGCATCCGTGGTCGGAGAAGTCGGAGCAAGTATGTAAACCAGCACTTGGCCCAAGTCCCGTCTCTTCAGAATTGGTAGTTTACACGTTTGTTTACATGCTGATGTTTCTCTGCAACCTTCCATGTCTTTCTTGTGGGAACAGTACAAATGGATGGAGGGAGATTTGTCATCTGTTGATAGATCGAGGACGCCGTGGGTAATCTTCATTGGGTGAGCTGAACACTCTTTTCTGTTCTGCTGAAGATCATGCCAAGCCAACAAGAAGAAATAAATATTCATCTTAACGAAACCTGAGACTGAACCTGGTCTTGCATTGCAGGCATCGACCAATGTATTCATCGAATCTAGGTATACCGACCAGCGTAGATCCAAAGTTCGTGTCCTCTGTTGAGCCGCTCTTGCTCAAGAACAGGGTAAGAAATCACAGTGCAACGTCATATACTAAATGGTCATATGACCACAGGTTCACAACACACTACTACCTGCTTGTTTGACATGTATTTTGATTTTTGGGAATAGGTGGATTTGGTTTTTTTCGGCCATGTCCACAACTACGAGAGGACCTGCGCAGTCTACCAGGGTAAGTGCAGAGGCCTGCCAAGGAAGGAAGTAAATGGAATCGACACCTACGACAATAACAACTACACAGCGCCGGTCCATGTCATTGTTGGAGCAGGGGGCTTCAGCTTAGACGGCTTCTCTACCATCGTAAGAGTTAAAAATGAATCATAGTAAATCAAATTGTTAATCCTGCCCCTGAATTAGTGAGTGTTTCGTACTGTTCGTTCACAAGCATGTCTTGATGTCCAAATATTTTCAGCGCCAGAGCTGGAGCATATCAAGGATTTCAGAGTTCGGCTATGCCAGGGTGCACGCCACAAAGGCCGACGTGTTGGTTCAGGTCAGTATTATCTAATGGTTTTTGTCTTTGATAGTTTCGAAAAACTACCATTTTTTGTGTTTATAAATAGTTCAATGCTTTCATAGGAAGTATAAACACTACTGATGTTGTGTTTTCTTCAGTTTGTAAGCTCGAGCACGATGGAGATCCGGGACCAGTTTAGAATTGTGAAAAGAGGAAGATGATCCGACTGTGGCTACGTCCAGCTCCAAGCAAATAACGGGGAAATTAAAACTTCTTTTCTATTGTCTGCCATAGCCCATAGTACCATGTACCCCCTGTTCCATGCACCGCAACAAAAAAAAGCTACTACTGTAAACACTAAATAGATGCATACGGTTTACACATCAATGCAGAGCGTTTTATAACTGTGTACAAGGTTACTATAGTATATTTGCATGGAAGTTGTTCCTTACGTACAAAGTTATTCATTGCGGTTGTGTTATCAGAAACAAGAATTGCTGTGTTTCACAAATTATGTCCAGGGTCATCTCTGCAATTTGCAGGCAAATGACTTTAACTATTATAATTCTTTGGGATCCTTGTGTAATTGTTGTGGCCACAGACCTGAATTAATGCAGCCTCGGGTCCAGAACTCTTTGTTAAAAAAAGAATAACCCCGAGAGTCCTACGCGTTTCACAAAACTATAGGTAACTAGCTTCATGCTTCATTTTGTGGAACATTTATTTATTTCGTAAACTAGTGGGGATTTGTGTATCCCAGATGATAACATGCACATTCCGCAAGAACATGTCAATACTAAAATATACATATGTAAACATATTAGAATCCACACTATTTTCATAAGTGATTACTCTAGCAATGTTTTGTTTCAATACAAAGTAGAAACACATGGTCACTTTATAAATTTTTGACTTCTTAGACAATTTTGACCATAAAAAAGTAGCACAATTGGGCCTTTATTATACTCCACAAATCTCTATAGAGATGCTTAATTAATCAAACACTAGAAACTACTGTTGATGCATTCACCATACTCTTTACAGATCTTTACCATAAATATTTATAAATATATAGCTTACAAAACATTGTAAAAAACATAGCTCCACAACAATTTTTCTTACAAAATATTGTTCGATATCTTTCGTAGAATTCACTATACATTAATTTTTTGATTTCTTATACAATTTTGACGACAAAATACTAGCACAATTGGGACTTTATTATACACAAATCTCTATAGAGATGCTTACTTAATCAAAACTACAAACTACTATTGTGGCATCTGTTATATCGTACTCTATATGGATCTTTACCATAAATATTAATTATATAGATTATAAAAACATAGATCTACAATAAACTTACAAAGTATAGCTCGATATCTTTCGTAGAATTTGCTACAATAAACTTAGTAATATTGCCAGTTACGTGGTTAAACTATGCGAACAAACAAAATATTATACTTGTCATACTATAAGTAACATTAAGACCTAGATAAGTATAAACATTTAGTATAAACTAAAAAAATGCCCATACGTTGCCACGAACATCAAAATACATTTGTTTCTAATCCTTTATATGTCTTGTCTTATATTTCAGTTTTTGGATTGCAAACAAAACTTAAAGTATGTCTTGTCTTTAGGTATTTACTTAGAATTCTGAAAATAACTCAGATGTTTACAACATACTCGTTGTCGGTAGTAGATGGGGATGGGTTGTGGAAGGGGCATGGCCCCGATATAATTAAGCGACCAACATCTGCATCCCTCAGACATCGTGGAGCAAATTCTTGTTTGATGTTGGTTATGCTAAATATAAAGCTTCACTTTCTATCAAAAGGAAGGAATACTTTCAATCTCTGCATCTACTGATGTCTGCTATAATATGTGTGAATTGTTCAACTTATTTTCCCAGTTCGTACTTTTGGTTCTACCGGTTGGTCTAGAAAATTTAAAATGGTTTCGGAGCCAATATGTACAAGTTTAGGACTTGGCCATAACACTATTAAATATGAAATAGTTGCGACTTGAATCGATCCAATGTCTAAGGTCTTCATTTATTCTCACATACAAGACGTGAGGGTGAGTGTTGAAATATATAGCCATAATCTAGCCCTTTTCTATCGGTGTGAAAATTAATTCGATCTTGCTAGTATATTATTTTAATATGGTAACAAAGCAGAGGTTTGGTTTCAAGTCTCTTGACTTCCATAATTTAATGTAAATGTAACTTCAAATTTATTCAAACTATTGTAAAATATCAACAAAGTTGAATGAAGTTTGACCTTTTCGCTCCTATGATCTCATTTTTTTTATGTGGCTGGCGCTGCTGTGGGCAACACCCCATTTGCCGGAGGCACCCCAAAGTAGACATATGTTTGGGTGCGGTGGAGGTGCTGTAAAAATCAACTATCGGAAGCATAGACACCAATATACCTTTTAAATCCTGAACCATGATCAGTCATCTGGTGTAAAACTTTTGGCTGATTGTGAATATTTCATTGGAGTTTGGATCATCTTTGGATATTAAAGTGATGACAACCCGATGTAGGGTATTGGTGGCTTCATGCATCCGTTGTATGTACGGGCCACAGACGACTCACAAATCATCAACTCATGAATCGATCGCCGTCAAAATTTTCATTGAGAGTGGTGCTGCGAGTTTGCCACTTTGTCTTGATATGAAGTGTGCTAAACCAGTACTGCAATATCTAAGCACATCATGATATTAATTGTTGTGCAGATCACATCATGATAGCTGGCTACTCCTACAGCAAAACCAAAATAGATAATGTGGAGAAAACCTTCATTCGGTACTTACAAAGTTAATGTTGATGCTTGTTTTTTCCCTAATGGTATAGGTGCGGCGTCGGCTGTTATTAGAAATGATCAAGGTGAAGCAATCTCGGGCATCGCTGAACCTTTGGTAAATGTGCTTGATCCATCAACATCTGAAGCTTTGGCTATATGTTTGGGTCTACAACTATTGGAATCAATGGCACGCACTCCAGCGGTCTTTGAGTCATACAACTTGGAATTGATACAGGCTTGCACGGGAGAGATTCAACTACGAAGCCCTTATACTGCTATTTTAGCAGATTGCTTTCAGATGGCACAATGCATTTGAAATGTTACTTTTAGCCACTGTCCTAGAGAACCAAGCAAAGTAGCGCATAACTTAGCTAGATCCAGTTATGATTTAGATATGTCTTTTATTTGGGATGGAGATTACTTTTTATCTGTGAAAATCGATGTAATAAACGATGTGTCTTTATTTTATTGAGGCGGAAAATACCAGACGCACTCTTTTTCTTATCAGGGTACCTAAGGGGACTGGTAAGGTTTTTAATGAGGCGGCTTGCTGATCTAATATAGTGTGGTAAAAATTCAAAAAAAAATGCAGATCTGAATTGTACCGTAATAAGAAAATTGGAAGGAAAGTTACACCTGAAATACTGAAAGCTTTAGTGAAGGTGTTGACTGTTGAATAGAGCCCTGTAAAATATACAGGATTCTGACTCTGGGGATGACGTTTTCGGCTTTAATTATCAATCATGTACGGACATTGCAATTGCAATAGCAAGTTAGTGCCAACAATTCAGAGAATCAGTATATATTTTGGTCGAAGGTGCTTACTCCCACATGTGTGTGTTCATCATTTCCTATGAAACAGAATATTAAGTTTTGTATAGACTCGTAAATGGGCAGCTCAGCTTGGTAGAAACAAGGCGCATCCATGCACATTTTGGTCGAGCCATAAAAGAACAATAAACCGTCTGCACATCCAAAGTACACTTGTTCTTCTCAGTTCTCAGAATCATGATCCTACGTATATATAAACCGAGGCATCCCATGCCAAACCCATACACGAAGGTATAATAGCTAGCCATTCTTGCAGAGAAGCACACGAGCAACTACAATTTCCTACCATGGCAAGGCACTTTTCTGTGTGCTTGGTTCTGCTTGCCTTCGCCATGGCCGTGGCGGCAGCGAGGCCGCCCACAATGGCGGCGGCGGCGGGCAAGGCAGACGACTCTGACAGCGACGTGCAGGCCCTGATTGCCAACTGCGAGGACTATGTCAAGTTCCCGGCGGATCCGAAGATCACGCCGTCGGCGGCCTGCTGCGGCGTGATCCAGAAGGCGGACATACCGTGCCTGTGCGCCAAGGTCACCCCGCAGGTGGAGGAGTTCATCTGCATGGACAAGGTCGTCTTCGTCGCCGCCTACTGCAAGAGGCCCTTTAAGGCTGGCTCAAACTGTGGAAGTAACTACTGATGATGAAACCATACTAGAAGGAAACGGCGCGCTTTGCTGCGCCTCGTTAGAACTGTTAGAGTATATATATGTATATTGTATTTTCCCCATGTGTTAGGGGGCTTTCTGTATATTTGCACCTGCACCTGTACTATATATTGTGGCCTTTGCCCCCCTAGTAATACAAGCTGTGTATAATCCTAACATGGTATCAGAGCAGGTTTAGATCTCTGATTTGCGTCGCTCGCCAGTTCGCCCCGGTCATCGCCGGTTCCCGTCCTGGCCGTGACTGCCGCTGCCTTCGATAACACCTCCCCACCTGCCCCGATCTGATCTCCTGCCCCGATCTGCTCATCCCTGGCGCTAGAAGGAGGGCCCGAACCTCCGCTTCTCCTGCTTCTCCTGCCCCGATCTCTGCTCATCCCTGGCTTCTCCTGCCCCGATCTGTGCTCATCCCTGGCGCTAGAAGGAGTTCCCGATTCTCCGCTTCCCCCGGCGCCAATCCACAGGAAGAAGAGAATCGCCGGACCCGCCGGAGCCGCCGCCGGAACCGCTGAATCGCCGGACCCGCCGGAGCCGCCGCCGGAACCGTTGCCGGACCCGCCGGAGTTGATCCCCGCTCAGGAAGAAGAGAATCGCCGGACCCGCCGGAGCCGCCGCCGGAACCGCTGCCGGACCCGCCGGAGTTGATCCCCGCTCGCCGGACCCCGCCGGAGTTGATCCCCACCTCCCCCGCCGCTGGTGATCTTCTGCCGATCGGGAGCAGGTGCTGTGCTGTGCTGATTTCTGAAAAAAAAAAACAGAGAGAGAGGCTATGTCTCCGTCGGGCTACCTTGCGATTCCTCGCTGCCCGGTGACCTTTGATGGCGCGAATTACCCCGATTTCGCTGCCTTTATGCGCGTCCACATGCGCGGCCTTCGTCTTTGGGGTGTGCTTTCTGGCGAGGTCCCCTGTCCGCCGCGCCCCACTCCTCCTATGGCGCCTATTCCACCGACGCCCGTTTCCCTTGCTCCTGATGCTACTCAGACGGTGAAGGATGCAGCCAGGGGTGCTGATGATACTGCTCTGGCTGAGTATGACCGGCAGTTCCAGGAGTATTCTGACGCTCTTGCGACCTACCGGCTAGATCTGACTGACTACACTCAGTGGATGGATGAGGATGCACGTGCTGCTGCTGTTCTCACTTCCAGTGTTCTGCCTCAGCATGCTGCTGAGTTTATAGGTCTTCCCACTGTTGCCGCTCAGTGGGCCTTTCTTCGTCAGCGTTACCAGCCTTCTGGGGATGCTCTTTACCTGTCTGTGGTTCGCCAGGAGCATGCTCTTCAGCAGGGTGATTCCACTATTGATGAGTTCTACACTCAGAGTGCTGCCATCTGGCGTCAGCTTGATTCTCTTCGTACAGCTGTGTGTGCCACCTGTCCCTGCTATCTGATTGTGCGCGCGGATCTGGAGTTTCAGCGTGTATATGAGTTCTTGTCTCGGCTCCGCAAGGAGTTTGAGCCTCGTCGTGCCCAGCTGCTTGCTCGTGGTCGTGTTCCGCTCTCTGAGGTACTGTCTGAGCTTCGTGCTGAGGAGACTCGTCTTCGTGGTGCTGGACTTCTTGAGGTTCCCTCTGTACTTGCTGCGCGTGGTCCTTCTGTGTCGTCGACTTCGTTGCGGTCTCCAGTACCGCCACTACTCTCCAGCCCTCCGGTCCAGGGCCAGAGCCAGCCTCAGCAGCCTCGTGGTCAGCCTCGCCCTACTCGTCCTCCGTGCTCCTACTGTGGGAAGCCTCGTCATGATATCTCTGGTTGCTGGAAGAGGGATCCCAGTTTACGTCAGCAGTATCTCGCTCGTCAGCAGGCTGGTTCTTCAGGATCTTCTGCAGTTGCACTCTCTGAGCAGGACATTATCCGTGGTCTTCGTGGTCTACTCGCTGCTACAGGCTCTTCCTCGACGGGTACTGCTGATTCTCTGCCTAGCTCTTCTGACACTGCGCGACCACCATCTTCTACACAGTCAGGTACGTCGTCCCCGTGGTATCTGGATTCTGGAGCTTCTTTTCATATGACTTCTGCGTCTTCTATTCTTTCTGCTCTTAGTTCCCTTATTTCTCCTGTCCGTGTTATCACGGCTGATGGTACCTCCCTTCCTGTTTCTAGTCGAGGCACCCTCTCTACTTCCTCTTTCTTCGTTCCTGACGTTTCTCATGTTCCTAGCCTTAAGATGAATCTTTTTTCTGCTAGTCAGCTTACCGATTCTGGTTGTCGCGTCATCCTTGACGCTGATTCTTGTATTGTTCAGGACCGCCGTACACAGGCCCTGGTTGGAGCTGGCCCTCGCAGCCATGAGTCCCCGGGGCTATGGGAGTTAGACTGGCTTCGCGTTCCATCTGCTGCCCCTTCATCGGCTAGTTCTCCTGCGATTGCTGCTTCCGTCACTAGCTCTTTTCAGCAGTGGCATCATCGTCTGGGTCACCTTTGTGACTCCCGTTTATCGTCATTAGTCCGTCGTGGTCTTCTGGGGTCTGTCTCAGGAGATGTGTCTTTAAACTGTCAGGGTTGTAGGTTAGGCAAACAAATTCAGCTTCCCTATCCTACCAATGTGTCTGCATCTCAGCGACCTTTTGATTTAGTTCATTCAGATGTTTGGGGTCCGGCTCCCTTTGCTTCAAAAGGGGGGCATAGATACTATATTTTATTCATTGATGATTTTTCACGGTACACCTGGTTGTTTTTTATGCGCTCTCGCAGTGAGGTGCTCTCTATTTATCAGCGCTTTGCGGCCATGGTTCGTACTCAGTATTCCACGCCTATTCGTGTGTTTCGTGCTGATTCTGCAGGTGAGTATATCTCCCAGCACCTGCGTGGTGTCCTTGCTGAGCATGGCACCCTCGCTCAGTTCTCGTGTCCCGGCGCCCACGCTCAAAATGGTGTCGCCGAGCGTAAGCATCGTCATATTCTTGAGACTACCCGTGCCATGATGATTGCTTCCTCTCTTCCGCCGCATTTCTGGGCTGAGGCTGTTGCTACGTCGACTTATCTCATTAACATTCAGCCTTCTGCTGCCCTTCAGGGTGGTATTCCTCTCGAGCGTCTCTCTGGTAGTTCTCCAGACTACTTGACTCTTCGTTTATTTGGATGCGTTTGCTATGTCCTCCTCCCTCCTCGCGAACGCACCAAACTGACCGCTCAGTCTGTTGAGTGTGTTTTTCTCGGATACAGTGATGAGCATAAGGGCTATCGCTGTTGGGACCCCGTTGGTCGTCGGATGCGCATCTCTCGTGACGTCACGTTTGATGAGACGCGTCCCTTCTATCCTCGTCCCACCTCCGGTATCTACCAGGTGGATGATATATCATTTCTTCTTTTCCCTGATACACCTCCCTCTGTCCCTTCTACCAGACATCTCAGTCCTGATGTGACCCCTTTGACCTCGGAGCCATCCTCTCCTCCGTCTAGTTCTCCTAGTACTCCTCGTTCTCTGGCTTCGGATCTTTCCCCTGTTGTTCCTTCTTCCTCTTCTTCCGATGAGTCATCCTCCGCTGATGAGCCTTCCTCTTCACGGCCTGTTCTTCAGCGTCGTGCTCCAGACCGTTACTCTCCTACTCAGTATGGTCTATCTGCTGCCTCCGAGCCGACTTCTTATCGGGATGCTGAGCGTCATCCTGAATGGCAGCTTGCCATGGCTGAGGAGATTGCTGCGCTTGAGCGCACTGGCACATGGGATCTTGTTTCTCCCCCTCCCGGTGTTCGTCCTATCACGTGTAAGTGGGTCTATAAAATTAAGACCCGCTCTGATGGATCTCTTGAGCGCTATAAAGCGCGTCTTGTGGCTCGTGGCTTTCAGCAGGAGCACGGCCGTGACTATGATGAGACTTTTGCTCCTGTGGCTCATATGACCACTGTTCGTACTCTTCTTGCTGTCGCTTCTGTGCGACGCTGGTCTGTGTCTCAGCTTGATGTTCAGAACACTTTTCTTAATGGCGAGTTGCGTGAGGAGGTTTACATGCAGCCTCCTCCTGGGTATTCTGTTCCCGATGGGATGGTTTGTCGTCTTCGGCGTTCTCTCTATGGCCTGAAACAGGCCCCTCGCGCCTGGTTTGAGCGCTTTGCCTCTGTGGTGACCGCTGCTGGTTTCTCTCCTAGCGCTCATGATCCAGCACTATTTGTTCACACTTCTCCTCGTGGACGCACTCTTCTCCTTCTCTATGTTGATGACATGATCATTACTGGTGATGATCCTGAGTATATTGCCTTTGTCAAGGCTCGTCTTCGTGATCAGTTTCTTATGACTGATCTTGGTCCTCTCCGCTACTTTCTTGGGATTGAGGTCTCCTCCACTTCTGATGGCTTTTCTATCTCTCAGGAAAAATATATTCAGGATCTTCTTACTCGTGCTGCTCTAGGGGATGAGCGCACTGTTGAGACTCCTATGGAGCTTCATGTTAAGCTTCGACCTACTGATGGTGATCCCCTTCCTGATCCGACACGTTATCGCCATCTTGTTGGGAGTCTTGTTTATCTTGCTGTCACTCGTCCTGATATCTCTTATCCAGTTCATATTCTGAGCCAGTTTGTCTCAGCTCCTACCACCGTTCACTATAGTCATCTCCTCCGTGTTCTTCGTTATCTTCGTGGCACGATCACTCGTCGCCTTTTCTTTCCTCGTTCCAGCTCTCTCCAGCTCCAGTGCTACTCGAACGCTACGTGGGCGAGTGATCCCATGGATCGTTCTTCCCTTTCTGCTTACTGTGTGTTTCTTGGTGGTTCGCTTGTTGCTTGGAAGACGAAGAAACAGAAAGCGGTTTCTCGCTCGAGTGTTGAGGCTGAGCTGCGGGCTATGGCCTTGTTGACTGCTGAGGTGACCTGGTTACGGTGGTTGCTTGCAGACTTTGGGGTCTCTATTACGACACCCACTCTACTTTTGTCTGACAGTACAGGTGCTATCAGTATTGCACGTGATCCGGTCAAGCATGAGCTTACCAAGCATATTGGTGTTGATGCTTTTTATACACGTGCTCAAGTGCAGGCTCGAGTCGTTGCGCTTCAGTATGTGCCTTCAGATTTGCAGTTGGCGGATTTCTTCACAAAGGCACAAACTCGAGCACAACATGATTTCTTACTCTCCAAACTCAGTGTTGTGGATCCACCATGAGTTTGAGGGGGGGGGGGGGGGGGGGGGTGTTAGAGTATATATATGTATATTGTATTTTCCCCATGTGTTAGGGGGCTTTCTGTATATTTGCACCTGCACCTGTACTATATATTGTGGCCTTTGGCCCCCTAGTAATACAAGCTGTGTATAATCCTAACAAGAACATATGGCTTCTCCTTCTCATTTTATTTTCCGTTATATCAACCATGTCTTTACTGGTTTGCCCACTATGCATTGTTTGATACATTCTTTGGAGCTATCTAGCAACCAATTCATTGAACTGAATACCGCACAACCATAGCAAAAAATTGTTTGAACCAGATACTACTGGAACCGAAACCGAATTCAGAGCAAATTTGCATGGCCATATCTAGAGAGGGAGTCAGAACACTGCATTTGTTCCAATCAATATGAAACAGTATGAAAAAAGCTAAATAAAACAACGTATGTTAGCTTCAAGGTTTTCTGTAGATATTGTATAATTTAGCAGAAATTGAAACAGCTGCTTGGGCAAAAACATAAAGATCATAAAATAAAACAATATTGAATAAGGTTTTACCTTCAGTGGTTCAAATGGAAATTGCCTATTTATTTTCACGAGTTCTTTCTTGCAATTTTCATTCAAATGTTTGAATATTGCTACAAATAAGCCATCTATAATATCACAAACCTGTGTACAAAAGTAAGTCCTTGGTCACCATCACTTCGATAAAGGAAATACGATGTTTTCTCCAAAATCTTCCTTACCTCAAAGTAGTGCTCCTTAATTTCCATCTCAGCATCTAACCCCATAAACTCACACAAATGCCTATGTGTATTTGAGTTTTCTGCTCTAAATACGGGACCAACCTCAAATACACGGCCAAAACCACCACAAATAGTCATCTGCTCGTATAACTGCGGAGATTGTGCTAAACAAGCAGGCTGGCCATTGTACTGTAGCTTGAATACTTCTACACCACCTTCACTTGATCCGGAAATCAACTTGGGACTGTGGATCTCAATAAAATTCTTTGAGAACAAATATTCTCTAATTTCTGCAAGGTTATCCAACAATGTTTACATACATGGACCAGATGAAGAAAATATATAGTACACGAACTGCCAACTTACAACATGCATAAAATCCACATCCTGCCCATTAAGAGAGCTAACAATTGCTTTATGCAGAAGAAACAAACATCCTACCCATTAAGAGAGCTAGCAATCGCTTTATGCAGGAAATTAAGAAGAAACAAACAACAGCAGGGCAGGACCTGCAAAAATTAGTACTGAAGCTGGCTTAGATGCGATATTTTCATGCGAAAATACTTAATATAAAACATGGCAGGTTTAGATGTAAAATTCAGAATATTACAGGGAAAACATAGCATGATGAATTAGTTACATGAAATATTACAGGTGCAATTAGCATGGTACTTCTACAAAACAGGGCATGGATCTCTATTTTACATCTGGTCACACCATCACGATATTTTGGTGTTTGTTTGCAAGTTCATAAACATGATGATTACTACTGGTTTACTGTCTAGAAGTCCATACTAATCTAAATTCTACAACGTACCATCCAATACAACAATCATGTACATTTTTTTCCTATTAGTAAACATCAACTTTTATAAGTCATAATCGCTGCATATACATGATGTAATTATATCACAAAAATCAACTTTTCTGGCCACGCAATGAGATAGATCAGAGCAGCTAAGTAGTGTCAAAGGGAAAACACTTCTTTGGAGGTAAGACGACTTAAAATTACTTATTGATTCCTGTTTTCACGACATAACCAGATAGAAGGCAAGGAGAGTTAAGATTTCATCAAGAATTATATATAACATATGGAAACCTAAATAAATTGTAAATGTTCAAATGAATCTTAACAAATAGTAGGAATGATGGTATACATGTTTCTGACAATAACTTTAGGAAAATTTCATGATACTGTATGGTAGTCACTTTTAAGAATGGTCGAACTATGGAAACATTACGGTATACATACAAAATTACACACGAAAGAGTCTTGTATGAAAACCACCATTTTCCAAGTAGGGAAGCAGTCCAGCAATAGTTGCCATACCATTGACAATGAGTTAGTCGGCCTTGGTGCGATCACGAGCTATACCTTAATTAAATCAATGCCTAAGTCCTCCTAGGTTTCACTTTTATGTAATTGTTCGGTGCCCACCAACATATATAAAGTGGTAACCTGTATGGAAATGGGAACAATATCAGCATGACAAACTAAGGATGCACGCAAAATAAAAACGTACATCAAAGTTCGTGTTTAAGTTGGATTACCTAAAACCGAAGGAGTTTGGCAAGACCATTTGGTCTGACGTCAAATGTTCTTACTTTTTTTGCTTGCATTGCATCCAGCTTCATGCCATCACTGAAGGGGATCGTGTGCAGAAAACAAAAAAATTCCTACCAACGATATCCTAAAAACAAGCCAAGATCTATTCTATGCAGATATAGTAGTACGAACGGAGATCGGAATACGTACCCTTGTAGACCGAAAACGGGGATTACGTTCCCGCACAAACGTTGTCGATGAAGAACGACGAAGCCGACCTCAAGGTCGTGTAGAGGAAGCAGACCTCCGAGTACCGCTAGCGCATCACCTCGCAGGGAGTCGCACACGTACGGTGGAGACGACGGCCTCCGAAGCTCCAGTCCAGGAAGAGCAGCGGAAGACTTGGACCGGAACACCAGCAGCGCGGCAGCGGGCTATGGTGGAAGAGATCCCCCTCCTCAGCTCGGCGCGCCTCCGACTTGGGAACCACGAGATCGAGAGAGAAATTGAGAATTAATTGGTGAATTAAAAGGCCAGGGTGCCCTTTCTTATATAGGCTCCCAGGGGGAGCCAACCTTGCCAGCCAGGCAATGTGGGACTAACCCCCACATGCCTGGTGCGGCATTGGAGGGTGCGCCGGCCCCCTTAGTGGGCCCTTGGCCCACTTGGGTCGGCCCCTCCTGGCCCCCACCGAATCCCCAAGGGGATTCCCCCCTCTTGGGCCTTCTTTCGACCAGAAGGCCCATTTAGGGAAATCAGCCTAAATAAATTCGAAAATAAATATATAAAATCATATTTGCATATTAATTACACTAATTAATATCAAACATAATATATATAATTTTTCCTAGCTCCGAAAACTCTTTCGTCGCTGCCCGATCTCCATCGGACCCCTCCCGGGACGTTCCCGGTGATCTCTTTCCTTTCCGGTTGTCTTGTCGAAACCCCTTAAGTGTGTTACACTAGCGGTTCGATATAATAACAGGTATGACCAAGACTCCTCTATGATCAACGACTAACTCGTAGGCCTGGACCCCATGAATTAATCCCTGTGATATAACGAATGACTTTCATCTATCAAACCTGAACGTAAAGTCTTAAACCTTTTGCCATAGCGATACTTAGCACGTCCGAGCGTCGTTCCATAGATATCTCCATACCTAATCCCGACCTCGTTACCGACGACGCTATCTTCTACTCGTTCATGATCTCATGTCTCCGTGACCTAGTCACATGCTTGCAAGCTCATTAGACATGATCTCACCGAGTGGGCCCGAGAGTATCTATCATGCTATGCGGATTGGCAAATCCCGCTCTTGACCCCTCGTCTCAACTACTCCTTTCCGATACCCAAAAGTATCACCGTTATTGTCATACTAAATAAGATACGACGTTTGGTGCGATCAAAGTATCTTCCAGGAATAACAATAAGAGTTGATCTCACGGTCAAAGGCGTAACGACTACGTTCTCCAAATCTGGGTATGTCCATCACATCGTTCTCCAACGATATGACTCCCATTGCTGACCGGCGTCATGCCTCATGACCGGGAAACCTCGATCATCAATCGCGCAACGAAACTAGTCTTAGTAGAGACTACTAGGGACCTGGTTGTTTACGTATCACACCCGCATTAATGTTTCCGCTTAATACGGTTCTAGCATGACACAAAAACCTATTATGAACAAACGAGATATGATAAAGAATACACTTTATTAATTGTCTCTAGGGCATACCTCCTTCAGTCTCCCACTTGCACTAGAGTACAACTTAATCTAGATTACAACTTGGTAAAAGCTTAACACCCATAGCTAACTGGTGCTTTTCATGCTTATCAAGCGGGAGAGGCTTCGTCAGCGGATCTGCCACATTCAGATCCGTATGCACTTTGCAAATCTTCACATCGCCTCCTTGTACGTACTGACGTATCACATGGAAGCGTCGGAGAATGTGTTTGGCGGTGGAGTGAGACCTTGGCTCCTTGGCGTTTGCAATGGCACTCGTATTGTCGCAGAAGAGGATCACGGGGTCTTGCACGCTCGGGAACACTCCAAGTTCGATGACGAACTTCTTCAGCCACACAGCTTCATTCGCGGCTTCGCAGCAGCGATATACTCCGACTCCATTGTAGATTGTACGACTATGGGTTGCTTCCCACTTCTCCAGCACACGGCGCCTCCATTCACCTGGAACACGTAACCTGTCTGTGACTTACAGTCATCGGGGTCTGAGCAGAAACTTGCATCTACGTAACCCGTTACGCCAAGTTCTTCATCGCAGCCACCATACACAAGGAACATTTCCTTTGTCTTATTGAGATACTTAAGAATGCTCTTAACAGCTACCCAATACGGCATTCCAGGATTACTCTGGAACCGGCTTGTCAAACTTAGAGCTAATGCCACATCCGGTCTAGTACTCAACATTGCATACATGATCGATCCTATGGCTGAAGCATAAGGATGTTTCGTCATTTCGGCCTTACCCAGTTCCGTCACCGGACACTGTGCCTTCCGCAATATCTTATTCTTGATAAACGTCAGAGAACCCTTCTTTGCCTTCTCCATACGGAAACGCTTCAGTATTTTATCAAGATAAGTACTCTGACTCAGTGCTAATAGGCGCCTTGATCTATCACGATAGATTTTTATGCCTAAAACATACGCAGCTTCTCCTAAGTCCTTCATGGAAAATTTATTGTTTAAATATTCCTTCACGCTATTCAGAAGTTTCACATCATTCCCAATCAGCAATATGTCGTCAACATACAGTGCTAAGAACACAACCGAGCTCCCACTCATTTTCTTGTTAATGCAGGTCTCTTCCACATTTTGGAGAAATCCAAAACCTTTGATTACCTCATCAAAGCGAAGATTCCAGCTCCGAGATGCCTGCTTCAATCCATAGATGGATCGCTGAAGCTTGCACACCTTGTTAGCACTTCCTGGATCGACAAAACCTTCCGGCTGTACCATGTACAACTCTTCCTCAATGTTTCCATTTAGGAAGGCCGTTTTGACGTCCATCTGCCAGATTTCATAATCATAATAGGCAGCTACCGCTAACAAAATCCGAATAAACTTAAGCATCGCTACCGGTGAAAAGGTTTCATCGTAGTCAATTCCATGAACTTGTCGGAAACCCTTTGCGACAAGCCGAGCTTTATAGACGGTCACATTACCATCAGCATCAGTCTTCTTCTTAAAGATCCATTTATTCTCGACGGCCTTGCGCCCTTCGGGAATATCCATCAAAGTCCACACTTTGTTATCATACATGGATCCTATTTCGGATTTCATGGCTTCAAGCCATTTCTCGGACTCTAGACTCTCCATCGCCTCCTTGTAGTTCGTAGGTTCATCTTGTTCGACTAACATGACGGTGCAAACCATGTTGCCATACCACTCTGGTGCGATCCGAGATCTACCAGATCTACGAGGTAGAACATCTTCCTCGACAGTTTCTCCCACTCCTTCCACGGAGGACGTTTCCGGAATTGCTTCCGTTGCGCCACTCGGAATCTCGAGTTCAGGATCAACGATTTCATCGAGCTCTACCTTCCTCCCACTTACTCCTTTCGCGACAAACTCCTTCTCTAGAAAGGTACCGGTCTTCGCGACAAAAGTTTTGCCCTCAGCTTGGTTGTAGAAGGTGTACCCAACGGTTTCCCGCGGATATCCTACAAAGACGACTTTCTCCGACTTCGGTTCGAGTTTGTCGGGCTGTAGTTTCTTAACGTACGCCTCACAACGCCAAACCTTCAGAAACGATAACTTAGGCTTTTGGCCATGCCATAATTCATACGGCGTCGTTTCAACGGACTTGGACGGAGCCCTATTTAAAATGAATGCGGCTGTTTCTAACGCATAACCCTAGAAGGACACTGGCAGATCGGTAAGAGACATCATAGATCGAACACTATCCAGTAGAGTACGATTACGTCGCTCGGACACGCCGTTACGCTGCGGTGTTCCGGCCGGCGTAAGTTGGGGTACTATGCCACAACTCTTCAGATGTGTGCCAAACTCAAAACTCAAGTATTCTCCACCGCGATCGGATCGGAGGTGCTTGATTTTCCTATTAAGTTGATTCTCAACTTCACTTTGGAATTCTTTGAACTTTTCAAACGTTTCAGACTTGTGTTTCATCAAATAGATATAACCGTATCTACTCAAGTCATCAGTGAAGGTGACGAAGTAAGGATAACCATTGCGTGTCGAAACGCTCATCGGTCCACACACATCTGTATGTATGATCCCCAACAAATCCGACGCCCGTTCAACGAAACCTTCGAACGGTGTCCTGGTCATTTTGCCCATAAGGCATGGTTCGCATGTATCGAGTGATCCGAAATCCAACGAGTCCAAAAGTCCATCGGAGTGGAGCTGCTTCATGCGCTTTACACCAATATGACCAAGACGGCAATGCCACAAATACATGGCGGTATCGTCACTACACTTAATCCGTTTGGCTTCTATGTTATGGATGTGAGTAATACGATCGAGATTCAACAAGAATAAACCGTTATTCTCGGGAGCATCAACATAAAAGATATCATTCATATAAATAGCACAATTGCTTTACACTGATTTAAATGAATAACCGTCTTGTAACAGGCAAGACCCACTTATAATGTTTACACTCAAGGATGGCATAAAATAATAGTTATTTAAAACCAAAACTAATCCCGATGGTAGATGTAGAGGGAGCGTGCCGACAGCCTCCACGTCGACTCTCGATCCGTTGCCGACGCGCATCGTCACCTCATCCTTCGCCAGCCGCCGTCTATTCCGTAACTCCTTCTGAGAGTTACATATATGAGCAACATAACCAGTATCAAATACCCATGTGTTGCTCCGGGTGGATGTAAGGTACACATCTATAACATGTATATCAAATATACCTTGTTCTTTGTCGACCGTCTTGCCAGACTTCCTATCCTCCAGGTACTTGGGGCAGTTGCGCTCAGGTGATCCGATGGTCACCTACATCTTCTTCAGCTTGATTTCTAATTCGGCTACTTCGAGCATCTTCAGGATTTCCGACAGGGGTTTTGACGTCCCTTTCATGCTGTAGTCCACGATGGCGTTCTTATAGCTAGGGGGCAGAGAAATCAGCGCCCTATCAATAACCACCTCCTCTGGGATCACACTTCTGAACGGATAGACGTCGCCTAGAGGGGGGGGGGGGTGAATAGGCGATTTAAAACTTTTTCGAGGAGCCGGAATATCCGGTCCAATAGTGACCCGGAAATTCCGAGTAGCCGGAATATCCGGTCCACGAATGACTCGGAAATTCCGGTATGCTTGATAAAGGCGGAATAAAACTAGAGGTTTACTTTAACAAGCATACAACCTAGATATATAAACTAGGCTCACCTATGTGCACCAACAACTTAAGCTAAGCAATACAAGAAACAAGATGATAGCAAGATATATGACTTCAAGCACGAAGGCTATCACAATGTAAAGTGCATAAGTAAAGAGCTCGGGTATAGAAATAACCGAGGCACGCGGAGACGAGGATGTATTCCCGAGTTCCACCCAAAGGTGTACGTCTCGTTTGGAGAGGTGTGCGCAACCACAACAGGTTAGCAGCAACGCCACAAAGGCTCACCTTCTTCTCCTGATGAACTCAACCACAAAAGGTTGCGAGTTCACCTTCCACTATTTATCTCATTTGGGGCGGAGATCGAATCACGTACAACTCTTGTGGCACACACCCACAACTTAATTGGGGGCTCCCAAGTCTTGAGGCACACATCCACAACTTAATTGGCGGCTCTCAAGTGACCACAAAAGGTCTTGACCACAAAATGTCTTGGCCACAAAAGGCTGGCCACAAAAGGCGTCTAGGGTCCAAAGACCCAAGAGTAACAAGCTCACAAGTATCACCACCACGAATCCTCGTGGAGGGATCAAACCGATGCAAATGCAATGGCAAGAGCACACGAAGTGCTCAAGTCCTTCACTCTCAAATTCCAACACAACAACAAATGTTTATGGGGGAATAAGAGAGGAAGAACAAAGGAAACCACAAATGAGTCAAATCCTTCACTCCCAAATCCCACCAAAAACAACTAATGCTTATGGGGGGGGGGAGAGGAAGGACAAAGGAGAAGAACCACAAAGGAACTCCAAGAACTAGATCCACTAGGTTCCCCTCACTTAGAGCAGAGATGGATTGGTAGGATTGTAGATCTAGATCTCCTCTCAACTTTCCCTAAAGAATATGGAAGAATCAATGGAGGGAATGAGAGGAATCAAGCTTTCCAAGGTCAACAATGGAGTAGGAGAGAGAGGAAATTCATGCTACCTTGGTTGGTCAAGGGAAGAAGAAGGGGAGGGGTATTTATACCCCCCAGAAAATAGAACCGTTGCACCCATAATTTAGACCGGAAATTCCGCCCAAAAGTGAAATTTCCGACCTGAATTTCCGGTTCCAATCAGTGCCTCTTTTTCGAGAAAAACTGCGAGAATCGGATATTCCGATTCATTTAGAATCGGATATTCCGAGTGACTGAAAACTGACAGAAACATCAAAACCAAAACTGCAATATCTTTTCCATCCGGACTCCGTTTTTGATGATTTTTGGCTCGTTGGAATCGTTACAACGAGCTCTACTTGAATATGCATAGAAACATCATAGTCCATCATGTGAGGATAAAACCAAATGGGGAAAGGTTTAACTTTCCTAAAACATGTAAACCGGTAAAACCTCCAATATAAAAAACGTAACAAGATATTCATACGATATCCGTTTTTGATGAACTAGAGCTTAGTATGGAGAAAAACCAAGCTCTAAATACTCACATGGATGAAAGCCAACAAGTTTTCCAAAGTAAGACCGTTTCCGATGAACAAGAGCTTGACATGGAGATGAACCAAGATCTAGTTCCTCACCACCATAAAAGCCAAATAAGAACCAAGAAATATGATATGCCAAGTATGCAAAGGTTTGAGCTCTCCACAACGATGCGATCAAGTTACTAACTTGAGAGCCCCTCTTGATAGTACGCCTATCTATCCTATAGCCCTATCAAGATCATACCTTTGCCTTGAGCATTCCACTTGAGTTAGATGATGACTATCTTGATCTCTTCAAGTGGGTCATTTTTCTTGATTGCGCGTCCAATCACTTGCTTGATGAAGACTTCTCCAAATACTCCCCCATGCTCACAATGGGAGAGTCTCGCTTAGCTTCATCTTCATGTATCCATTGCAAGCACCAAGCATAGGATCTTTTCGAGAAAGCTTCTCTTGGTCTTGCACAACTCATCTTTTCTTCACTAAGATGATGTCTTGAATCTTCAAGACATACTTGCAATATGCTCCACTCAACACATAAGCTTCAAGAGTCCAACACATGAACTCCACAATTCTATGGACATGATCTATAATGATATCTCAATGCAAACATTAGTCCATAGAGATTGTCATTCAATTACCAAAACCACACATGAGGGAAAATGCTCTTTCAATCTCCCCCATTTTGGTAATTGATGACAATCTCTTTTGAGAGGGTTTATAATTTGGAATTTAACGAACAAGAATGGTTGCACTAACATCAAATACTACAAAGGTATGTGATGTTAGTCCATCCACATATATAGAGCAAACTCCCTCATAATTTATGCACGTGTGTATGAACATGAATTCATTGCATATATTATCGACCATTACCGATGGTGGAGTTTCCACTATATATAAAACCAAGCAACGAATGCAAAGGCAAGGAAGGCAAATATTTAAGAATAAACCAAAGTACAAATCCAATTCCATACAACCCTCCAAAACTTCTCCCCCATTGGCAACGATTGCCGAAATGGGCGAAAGGCTTTGGAAAGGTAACATAATAAAATCTCCTTCATGATTTATGCATTTCTCATGATATGAGTGAAATCAAATGCACTTATCCAATGACGAATAGATGAAGGGGATCAAACTATATTGAGGATCCAAAAATTGCACAAGAAGGATATGAATTGAAATCCACTGGAAGGATACCAATTGCAAAGGGGAAAAGCATTCACAAAGAAGCAAGCAATCAAGGGATCCAAAACCAATTGAGCAAAAAAGATATTATGATACGATCAACCAAGTGTTCTAGAAATCAAGAGGGAACTCCCCAAGGTACATGCACAATGAAAATATGTGTCTTTCAATATGGTGTGCATAACATGGAATCCTCATTCCCTCCTAGATTCTTTCGAGCACAAAAAGGTGCAAGATTGTATAGTTAAGAAAATAAGTATACCTTGCAACAAACAAATGTTGAGCAATAAAGAGAAAGAAGTGACAAAATGAAGACTTGCTCAAACGAGAAAGAATGGGTGTGTCATGAAAATACATTTTAGGAGACTAAACAAGGATGTGCCTAAGCATCACCATAGTCTTTCAAATTATGAGGCACATAGTCCATATCATGTATTTCGTAAACAAGCACACCCAAGATGATAAATCAAATAGGATCACAAGCTTATTAAGAGGCAATGTGAAACCAATAGAAAAACAAAGCTTGTGCCATTTAGAGATCACCAAAGAATCAAGAAAGTAATAAAAGGTGATCACTAAAGATTTTGAATACCAATTAACTATGTAACCACCCTCATGTGTATAAGTTTCTAAGTGGACACTAAGTCCACAAAGAAACATGCACACACAATGTAGGTACAAGTTAACGCACGTGGTATCCAAGAGGAAGTCATAAATACACCAATAAGAATTTTTACTTGAAAGCAAAGCACATAGCTCAAATTATTCTTAGAGGGTATAGATGAACTTCCAATACCAAGTTCTCAAAGCATCACAAATACCCACATAGGATAAGTGATAGTTGGGATACTTTGAGACACAAAACAAATATCACATAAGGCAAATGATTTATGAGATTCATCAATATTGCATATGAGAGACTTTGAAATGAATTTGCTAGATTAACATACTGGGGATCCGTGAATCATGAAAATGATTATATATAAATATATATATTCCCCTTGATGTTTAATCATCCCGGCTAACTCACATTTGCAATGAAGATGTTTTGAAAGAAACTTTGCAAAAACCATATCAAATGCAACTTAGAGAAACTCAAGCCAAAGAGCAACCTACACAAGGTTGAGAGCTAGAAGTATATGCATGAGTTAGATACTTGTTACCGAGATAGCATTGACGGTGTAGAGGATGAGAGTTCACAATCATCCAAGCTTGGCTCCAAGAAGCTCATGGTGAAGGCATCTTCTTTAAAAAGAGGCAAGCAACCCATGCATCTCTCATGTACCTAATACAAATCAAGTACACTATGGCACCTAAACTTATTGGGTCCAAAGTAGTTAGTCCAACTACAATACATAGGACAAACTCCGCATAAATATGTGCATATTGATATGAAATAGAATTTCATGCACATCTTAGCCATTTAGGATTTGATGGAGTTTATCCTATATATTGGATCAACGAAAGTAAACATGTCATAAGATATACAAATAGTAAATATGCATGCACAAAACTTTCAAGAACCAAGCGAGATACAATTTGGACAAAACACCAATTAAATCAAGAAGCTACACAAAAGTGTGGCAAGAGAAGGATTTGTCCTCATTGTATCAAAAGACTCAAACCAACACATGATAGGAGAAACCTATTTGAAAAGATATCAAATGAAAACAAGGTCAAGGCTAAACCAATGAGCATAAGAAATAACTCAAACAAGCATGCTCGAAGGTTTATCTCATCCAAAAAGGTAGACTAGGAACCATGGGATGAGATAGCCAACTCCACAAAGAAGAGTAAGGTTCCAACAAATAAACCAAGCCCTCTACACTTTTCATGATGGCACAAAGTACCAAGACGAAAAATGTTTGTCTTTCAAAGAGACATATCACCGGGAACAAAAACCAATTGAAGACAAATAATGTTGAATAGCATATAGGATTGCTCCCCCTAGATTTGTGTATTACTTATGATCTTGTATTTGAATACAAAATGCACAAAAATGGGATCATCACTTTCCATATATATTGTTAACCAATTAGTCATGTTCAAGAAGAGCAATAAGATACAAAACCAATTTAAAGAATAGTGTTCTAAAGAGTATAGAGTAGCTTCCCCATGATTAGTGCATTTTTAAGATCTTGTATGTAAATACAAAATGCACACACGTGGGATCATTACCCTCCATATATCTTTTTGAACACAAAGTTCAAGAAAATCAATAAGACCCGATAACAATAAAAAGGATGATGTTCTACTCAATGTAGGATAGCTCCCCCAAGAATAGTGCATTACTTAGAATTAAGTCTTCGAAAGTAAATGCACAACAATGGGATCCTTGTTTGTCCTAACTCAAGAAAGCACAACACAAATTATGAGTAGAGTAACAAAAAGATCCAAATGAAGCAAATAAGACAAATGGGTGGTTAAACCAACACAAACTTGGCGATAGAATAATACAACTTAAGAACAATAGCCAATGTAAATATGATCAATACATTTACCACAAATATAATTATCACTTGTCAAAGACAATGATTGTATGGAGACATTTCTCGGTGGTATATGACATATATGTATTCAAGATCATATTCACAAAACATAAGCATGTGGCAAAATAAAAGAATTGAAAAACATGCTTATCTATATATTCTTGATGACTTCACATATTCAATGATCATTCTAAGCATCAAGAAACTTTCTCACAAACAAGATACCAAAAGATGGTTGATCAAAATGCATTTAAGCAAATATGGAACTTGTTTGAGTACCATGCCACCTAGGAACAAGATAATCAACAATATCAACTCTAGGTGACACTACCTCTCATGTTCACATTTTCTAGGCTTGTAATATGCACATAGCTTATTACTCCCCCATAATGTGATAATCCATTCTTTGTAACAAGAGGCAAAAGAAATCCAACAAGAGATAATTAATGGACATTAGAATTTGAATTTCTCATGAGTATACCACAAAGAGAGTAGATAATATTGAAATATCACTACTAAGTGGTATTCCTCATGAATACACATTTTAAGGGGGTGAGTTACCAAAAAGCACATCACTCCCCCAAAATGGGATAGTCCATTAAAATCTAAAAGATCCAATTAAGATATAAACAAATAGACAAGAGGCTCAAACATACATGGTGTGCAAACCAACATACACAAGCTTGATTACTCAACATAAGTAAGTAGAGTGCACAACACATATGAAACACTAGTAAGGCACAAAACCAAACACATGCAAGGGTGCAAGTATCTTTCAATGAGTACATATGAAGTAAATACAAGTTACCGCAAGGAGGAGCATTGGATAAATGCTAAGACAATATAATACACTTGACTTGACTTGAGATAATATGGATGATGAAGATCCCTTAATTCTTCATGATGTAATCAAGTCTCCAATGTCCTCCGTTTACACCTATTGATCAAGTTTGAGCTTGTTGGTCCCCAACTAAGTTGGGTCCTAAGAGGTTAGTCACAATAGGTTTGGCAACCCAAATGGTTCTTTTCTTGACACCACTTTGAGTACCAATAAATTTGGCAAACACATTGCCAACCTTATCCTTCCGAAGAGAATAAACATTATCAATAGTAGGAGGGTTGGATAAGGTACCATGAGTGCATGAAGAAGAAAAGTGATCCTTCCCACGACATTTTTAGCAAAGGCGGCTTTTACCTTTCTTCTTGGGAAGGGAAGGTTCTTCAACTTGGGAAGCTTGAGTTTGAACTTGAGGTTGCTTCCCTTGTTGCTTCTCACTAAGAGGCTTCTTCTTCAAAGGGAAAGATCTCACATGGTGCCCTTCAACCTTGCACTTGAAGCACACAATCTTGGCCGAATCAATAACTTGTTCTTGGCCCTTCTTCTTGATGAACTTGTGCTTCTTCTTGAAATTGGACTTGTTCTTGTTATTGGAGTTGAATCCAAGTCCACTCTTGTCATGAGTAAGTTGTTGCACTCTCAACATGTTGTCGAGGGTGGACTTTCCTTTATGACACTTCTTCAAGTCTTTCTTCAAAGAAGTGACTTGTGCCTTGAGCTCTTTGAGTTCCTCTACACGGTTAGTTTCAACACAAATACTAGAGGAAGTAGATGCTACATTGTTAGAGCAACAAGGCAAGGAATGTAATTCATCACAAGATTTAGCAATGGTATGTGATGTAAAATTACTAGTACTAGCACATTTCAATAAAGCATTAGTAGTAGAACTTGTGCTAGTGTCCACAAGAGGCTCACAAGATTTTACCTTCGTAGTGACCGCCTCATGAGCTAACTTTAGCTTAGCATGGGATGCTAGGAGATCCTCATTAGAGCTAAAAAGCTTTTCATGAGTTTCTTCCAACTTCCCATACTTGCTAGTTAGCAAATCAAGTTGAGCCCGTAGCTCAACATTCTCCTTCAAAATAGATGCTTCACACAAAGTGGAGTTAGTAGCACAAGCATCATTAATATTAGAAATGGAAGGAGACAACATGACAAGCTCATTATTTAACTTAGCATTTTCTTTACTAAGCACATTACATTTAGCAATAGCATGGTCATGTTATTTAGTGAGTTTAGCAATTACTTCATTGTTTAACTCCTCACTAGATTCCAATCTCTCCTCGAGAGCAACCCGAGTTTCTTGATCTTCCTCAAGAGCATTCTCAAGATTATGGACCTCACCCGCGGAATCACGAGCAAGACCCCACCCTTCATGACAACGGGTCTCCATAGCCTCAAAGGTCTCCTTGAGCTCAAAAAGGGTAGTCATGA
Organism: Poa annua; assembly: GCA_026929855.1. Classification (NCBI taxonomy): domain Eukaryota; kingdom Viridiplantae; phylum Streptophyta; class Magnoliopsida; order Poales; family Poaceae; genus Poa; species Poa annua. The sequence continues at coordinate 113,910,900 of CM049428.1, read as the reverse complement.
TTTCTAAGAAGTTATCATGAGCATTTTTATTATTTAAGAGAGCATGAGAGACAATGTCAACCTTCTCCTTAATTAGATCATCATCATCATTATCATCATCATGAGATATATTGGAGTGCACGGTAGGTGATACCTTATACTCCTTAGCCATTAGGCAAATGTGAGTAGTGGATGAAGACGATGAAGAGACACTTGATGCACCTTTGAGGTCCAAGTCTTGTTCCAACAATTGTTGGGATTCCTCTACATTGTTAGCCAAACAAGTACTAGAGGAAATAGAAACATTTTGATCATGGCAACAAGACAAGGAAAGCATATCATCATGAGATTTAGTTAAGCAACTACTACATGATATGCAAGGACTATCAACAATAGCATGTATGGCATTTTGAGTGCTATATGTGCTTAAGTCCAAAGATAGAGCATTGCAAAAAGATGAGTGTGAAGTATAGTCAATAGTAGGTTCACCATCAAGATTGCAATTTCTATCACCACTCACCATATCATTACCTTGTGGCACACCACATGTCGGTGAAGTGGAGGAAGTCGTGAGCTCATCACGACCGGAAGTGGAAGGAGGACAATCATCCTTGGAAATGTTGGACACCTCATATATATCTTGAAGTTTTGTCCATAATTCATGAGCGCTCCGAAAAGGCATGATTGACGCAAGCACTACATCGCTCAAAGCACATATGAGACCATTAGATGCTAGAGTATCTAGATAAGAGTTTTTCTCATCCTCTAAAGATAATTCTTGTGAATCCTTTGGAGGAGAAAAACCCATATCTACAATACTCTCTAAATTTGAACCCATGTCTCTAAAAAGATTAAACATGTGAGTTTTCCAAACATAATAATTTGTGCCATCGAATCTATAAGAGGGATTGTGCACTAGATCTCTAAACGACATCTTTATCTCTAGGCGGTTAGTCCTAATAATGAGATAACCTGTCTCTGATACCAATTGAACGGATAGACGTCGCCTAGAGGGGGGGGGGGTGAATAGGCGATTTAAAACTTTTTCGAGGAGCCGGAATATCCGGTCCAATAGTGACCCGGAAATTCCGAGTAGCCGGAATATCCGGTCCACGAATGACTCGGAAATTCCGGTATGCTTGATAAAGGCGGAATAAAACTAGAGGTTTACTTTAACAAGCATACAACCTAGATATATAAACTAGGCTCACCTATGTGCACCAACAACTTAAGCTAAGCAATTCAAGAAACAAGATGATATCAAGATATATGACTTCAAGCACGAAGGCTATCACAATGTAAAGTGCATAAGTAAAGAGCTCGGGTATAGAAATAACCGAGGCACGCGGAGACGAGGATGTATTCCCGAGTTCCACCAAAGGTGTACGTCTCGTTTGGAGAGATGTGCGCAACCACAACAGGTTAGCCGCAACGCCACAAAGGCTCACCTTCTTCTCCTGATGAACTCAACCACAAAAGGTTGCGAGTTCACCTTCCACTATTGATCTCCTTTGGGCGGAGATCGAATTCCGTACAACTCTTGAGGCACACACCCACAACTTAATTGGGGGCTCCCAAGTCTTGAGGCACACACCCACAACTTAATAGGGGGCTCTCAAGTGACCACAAAAGGTCTTGGCCACAAAAGGCCGGCCACAAAAGGCGTCTAGGGTCCAAAGACCCAAGAGTAACAAGCTCACAAGTATCACCACCACGAATCCTCGTGGAGGGCTCAAACCGATGCAAATGCAATGGCAAGAGCACACGAAGTGCTCAAGTCCTTCACTCTCAAATTACAACACAACAACAAATGTTTATGGGGGAATAAGAGAGGAAGAACAAAGGAAACCACAAAGGAGTCAAATCCTTCACTCCCAAATCCCACCAAAAACAACTAATGCTTATGGGGGGAGAGGAGAGGAAGAACAAAGGAGAAGAACCACAAAGGAACTCCAAGAACTAGATCCACTAGGTTCCCCTCACTTAGAGGAGAGATGGATTGGTAGGATTGTAGATCTAGATCTCCTCTCAACTTTCCCTAAAGAATATGGAAGAATCAATGGAGGGATTGAGAGGAATCAAGCTTTCCAAGGTCAACAATGGAGTAGGAGAGAGAGGAAATTCGTGCTACCTTGGTTGGTCAAGGGAAGAAGAAGGGGAGGGGTATTTATACCCCCCCAGAAAATAGAACCGTTGCACCCATAATTTAGACCGGAAATTCCGCCCAAAAGTGAAATTTCCGACCTGAATTTCCGGTTCCAAGCAGTGCCTCTTTTTCGACAAAAACTGCGAGAATCGGATATTCCGATTCATTTAGAATCGGATATTCCGAGTGACTGAAAACTGACAGAAACATCAAAACCAAAACTGTAATATCTTTTCCATCCGGACTCCGTTTTCGATGATTTTTGGCTCGTTGGAATCGTTACAATGAGCTCTACTTGAATATGCATAGAAAAATCATAGTCCATCATGTGAGGATAAAACCAAATGGGGAAAGGTTTAACTTTCCTAAAACATGTAAACCGGTAAAACCTCCAATATCAAAAACGTAACAAGATATTCATACGAAATCCGTTTTTGATGAACTAGAGCTTAGTATGGAGAAAAACAAAGCTCTAAATACTCACATGGATGAAAGCCAACAAGTTTTCCAAAGTAAGACCGTTTCCGATGAACAAGAGCTTGACATGGAGATGAACCAAGATCTAGTTCCTCACCACCATAAAAGCCAAATAAGAACCAAGAAATATGATATGACAAGTATGCAAAGGTTTGAGCTCTCCACAACGATGCGATCAAGTTACTAACTTGAGAGCCCCTCTTGATAGTACGCCTATCTATCCTATAGCCCTATCAAGATCATACCTTTGCCTTCAGCATTCCACTTGAGTTAGATGATGACTATCTTGATCTCTTCAAGTAGGTCATCTTTCTTGATTGCGCGTCCAATCACTTGCTTGATGAAGACTTCTCCAAATACTCCCCCATGCTCACAATGGGAGAGTCTCTCTTAGCTTCATCTTTATGTATCCATTGCAAGCACCAAGCATAGGATCTTTTCGAGAAAGCTTCTCTTGGTCTTGCACAACTCATCTTTTCTTCACTAAGATGATGTCTTGAATCTTCAAGACATACTTGCAATATGCTCCACTCAACACATAAGCTTCAAGAGTCCAACACATGAACTCCACAATTCTATGGACATGATCTATAATGATATCTCAATGCAAACATTAGTCCATAGAGATTATCATTCAATTACCAAAACCACACATGAGGGAAAATGCTCTTTCAACTTCCCAGATCACTCCGAAGTCGAGCGCAGCCAAAAAACTTGTCCAAGTGCTCACTAATATTGCCGTGCTCTTCCATCTGGGCTGAGAAGAAAAGCACAGATGCCGCGTACCTCTCAGCCTTGACTTGTCGTGCAAAAATAGCCATGAGTTCAGTGATTATATCATAAGCACCCTTGTTCATGAAGCGGTTTTGCAGGTCAGCCCCCATGGCAAAGAGCATGTGAAAGTGCATGGTTGCCCCCATGCGTGGTTTTGGTAATTAATGACAATCCTTATGGACTAATGTTTACATTGAGATATTCTTATAGATCTTGTCCATGGGAAAATATAGGAGTTCATGTGTTGGACTCTTCAAGATGACATAATGACAAATGCTCTATTCAAGGGTTAATATGAAGAATGGTAATGTATAGAGTTGAGCTCATCGCAAGTATGGCTTGGAATAGAAGATTGAGTGAACAATCATGTTTACCCCCAAGCCATCTTACATATCAAGAGAAGAAGATGAAGAGCAAGTTCAATATGATGCATCTCGGAAGATATCTTTTGATTGAAGCTTGCAAAGGATACATGAAGACGAAGCTTAGCGAGGCCCTCCCATAATGGAGTATGGGGGAGCATTTGGAGAAGTCCTCATTAAGCATGTGCTAGCAAGCACAATCAAGAAAGGTGTTTCAACTTGAGAGAGTCAAGATCGTCATCATCGAGATCAAGTGGAATGCGCAAGGCAAAGGTATGATCTTGATAGGTTTTCTATTTTACCGGTCTCATGGTGTTAGTGGGAGACCGGGTTTTAGGATAGATGGCATACTATCAAGAGGGGCTCTCGAGTGAGTAACTTGATCGCATCTTTGTGGAGAGCTCAAACCTTTGCATACTTGCCATTTCATCTTTCTTGGTTCTTACTTGGTTTTTCTCCTTGTTGAGTTTTGGTGCTTGTTGTGATCTTCACGACAAGCCCAAGTTCACCGAAAACGAATTTCATATGGAAAACTTGTTGCGTTTTCGGTTTTGGAGGTTTGCTGATCATTCCTTTTTAGAGAGGTTTTAACCTCCTCCATTTGGTTTTATCTTCCATTGTTGGACTATGAGGTTTATCTGCATGATCTTGTAAAGCTCTTCGTTGTGATTCCAACGAGCCAAAAATCATCGAAAACGGAGTCCGGATGGAAAAGATATTGACGTTTTCGTTATCGATTTTGCTGCAGTTTTTCCTAGGCCGGAGTCTCCGGTCCTAGACCGGAGTTTCCGGTCTGTGCATGACCGGAGTCTCCGGAATCAATGTTTTTCTCCAAACGTTGTTCAGCCCCTGGTGGGGGGCGGAGTTTCCGGCCCTAGAGGCCGGAGTTTCCGCCCCTGGATGAACTTTCCGGCCCAGGGCACCGGAGAGTTTGCCCAAGCCTCGACGGTGTTGACAGTGTTCAGCCCCTGGTGGGGGCCGGAGTTTCCGGTCCCAGTAGGCCGGAGTTTCCGCCCCTGGCCGGAGTTTCCGGCCCTAGTGACCGGAAACTCCGGTGTGAAGTTTTCCTGCAACGGCTCTTTTCGTGGGACCTATAAAAAGGCCCCTTCTTCCCCAGAGAGAGCAGCTCTTCCAAGCACGAATTTTCCCCCTCTCTCTCCTCCATTGTTGACCTTGGAAAGCTTGCCCCTCTCTCATTTCCTCCCATGATTCTTGCATATCTTTTAGGGATTTGAGAGAGGAGATCTAGATCTACATTTCCACCAATCCATCTCTCCTCTAAGTGAGGGGAACCTAGTAGATCTTGATCTTGGAGTTCTTGGTGCATCTCCTCTTTGTTCTTCCTCTCTTATTCCCCCATAAGCATTTGTTGCTTTGTTGGAATTTGAGAGTGAAGGATTTGAGCACTTGTGCTCTTTCCTTTTGCATTTGGTGCATCGGTGTGCTCTCCACGAGGATTCGTGGAAGTTGAAAGTTTGTGAGCTTGTTACTCTTGGGTCCTTGGACCCTAGACGCCTTTGTGGTGGTTGGACCCTTGTGTGGTCACTTGAAGCCGTTCGGGAGCCCCCAATCCCATTGTGGGTAGTGCCCCGGATTGTTGTTGGAGGCCGTTCGGGAGCCCCCAATCACATTGTGGGTTGTGCCCCGAATTGTTGTTGAAAGGCTCCGGATTCCGCCTCGAAGGAATTCCGATAGTGGAAGGTGAACCAAGCCTTTGTGGTGCGGTTCATCAGAGAAGAAGGTGAAACCTTTGTGGTTGTTGAACCGTTGTGTCGGTTCACACCTCTCCAACGAGACGTACTCCCTTAACAAGGAGGAACTCGGGAATACATCCTCGTCTCTGCGTGCCTCGGTTATTTCTATACCCGAGCTTTTACTTATGCACTTTACATTGTGATAGCCTTCGTGCTTGAAGTATTCTATATTGCTATCACCTTGTTGTTTGTCTTGCTTAGCATAAGTTGTTGGTGCACATAGGTGAGCCTAGTTTATTTAGGTTGTCGGCTTGTTAATTTAAACACCTAGTTTTATTCCGCAATTAATAAGCCTAAACCGGAAAAGTTTTAAACCGCCTATTCACCCCCCCCCCCCCCCCCTCTAGGCGACATCATTGTCCTTTCAATTGGTATCAGAGCCTGGGCTCTCTTTTTGGGCTTTACCGCCTAGAGAGTAAAATATGTCGTTTAGGGAATTAGTGCACGATCCCACTTTTATATTTGATGGCACAAATTTTGATGTGTGGAAAATTCGCATGCTTAATCTATTTAGGGCCATGGGTCCAAATTATGTTAAGAGGATTGTAGATGTGTGTTTATCTCCTCCAAAGGATTCTCGTGAATTATGTTTAGAGGATGAGATAAACTCTCATCTCGAGACTCAAGTTACTAATGGTCTTATGTGTGCTTTGACCGATGTAGTTCTTGCTTCAATCATGCCTTTTCGAAATGCACATGAGCTTTGGACCAAGCTTCAAGATATATATGAAGTGTCCAAAATTATTGAGGATGGTTTTTCTTCCTCCACCTCCGGCCGTGATGAGTTCACAACTTCTTCCACTTCACCAACATGTGATTTGTCACACGGTAACGATATGGTGAGTGGCGATAGAAATTGCATTGGTGATGGTGAACTTACTATTGATTATACCTATTCTCTATCACATTGCAATCTTCTATCTTTGAACTTAAAATCTTCTAGCACTCCAAATGTCATACATGCTAGAGTTGATTGTCCTTGCATATCAAGTAATAGTTGCTTAACTAAATATAATTTTGATATGCTCTCTATGGCTTGTTGTGTTGAAAATTACTCTTCCATATCCTCTAGTATTTGCATGACTAACAATGTAGAGGAATCCCAACAATTGTTGGAACAAGACATGGACCTCAATGGAGCTTCAAGCATTTCTTCATCCTCCTCACCCATTAATCATGTTTGCCTTATGGCTAAGGATTCCGAGGTATCTCCCACCTTGAATCCAAATTGTGATGATGTGGATGAGGATTCTCATGAAGAAGGTTTTGACTTTGAATCCTTAACCAAGATGGGTGAGATGGTACTTGGTGCTCTCCCCAAAGGTAGTAAAGCTATCCCTCCTCTTTGTGAAATCATTGATTATGTTACTAGGGAATTCATTGAGGATTTGGAAAGTCAATTTGATGAGAAATGTCAAATTGAGAGAGATGACTCTATCACCATAGCTTCCTTGAAAGCTTCTCTTGAAGAGGAAGAAGAGCTTAGGGTTTCTCTTGAAGAGAAACTCGAATCCCTTGATGAGTCTAATGATCTTATTATTGCTAAAATCATTAAGGAAAGAGATCATGCCCTTGCTAAGTATAAAGTGCTTAAAATTGAAAAAGTTGAATTTGGTGTTGGCAATGCTAGACTAAATGAGGACATAGAGAGACTTGACAAAGCTCACAAGGCTTTAGAAAGTGAACATTCTCTCCTTATCAAGTCTCATGATCAACTCCAAACTCAACTATCTAAGAATGACAAGCTTGTCAAATTGTCTTCTTCCATCTCTAATATTAATGATGCTTGTGCTACTAACTCCACTTCTTGTGAAGCATCTATTTTGAAGGAGAATGTTGAGCTAAGGGCTCAACTTGAGTTGCTATCTAGTAAGTATGGGAAATTGGAAGAAAGTCATGAAAAGCTTTCTAGCTCTAATGATGATCTTCTAGCATCCCATGCTAGGCTAAAGTTAGCTCATGAGGCTATTATGTCAAAGGTAACATCTTGTGAGCCTCATGTGGACAATGGCACAATTTCTACTCTTAATGCTATATTGCCATATGCTAGTCCTAGTGATTCATCAACTCATAATGTTGCTACATCCTGTGATGAATTACTTTCCATGCCTTGCTGCTCTAACAATGAAACCTCTACTTCCTCTAGTTTTTGTGTTGATACTAACCATGTAGAGGAATTAAATGAGCTCAAGGCCCTAGTCACTTCTTTGAAGAAAGACTTGGAAAAGCGTCATGTTGGGGATTCTACACTTGACAATATGTTGAGTGTTCAAAGACGCCCCAATGACAAGAGTGGACTTGGATTCAACTCCAATATCAAGAACAAGTCCAATCTTAACAAGAAGAACAAGGGCCGAGAACAAGTCAAGGATTCGGCCAAGATTGTTTGCTTCAAGTGCAAAGTTGAAGGGCACCATGTTAGATCTTGCCCTTTGAAGAAGAAGGCTCTTAGTGAGAAGCAACAAGGGAAGAAGACTCAAGTTCAAACTCAAGCTCCTCAAGTTGAAGAACGGTCTCTTCCCAAGAATAATCAAGCTACCCCTCCTCAAGTCAAGACTCCAACTAAGAAGAGAGGAGGAAGTAGATGTTGCTACCTATGCCGTGAGAAGGGTCACCTTGCTTCTTCATGCACAAATGGTACCTTATCCAACCCCTTTATAGTTGATGATGTTTATTCTCTTCGGAAGGATAAGGTTGGCAATGTGTTTGCCAAATTTGTTGGTACTCAAAGTGGTGTCAAGAAAAGAACCATTTGGGTTGCCAAACCTATTGTGACTAACCTCTTAGGACCCAACTTGGTTGGGGACCAACAAGCTAAAACTTGATCAATAGGTGTTGTTGGAGGACATTGGAGACTTGGCTACACTATGAAGAATTAAGGGATCTTCATCAATTATATTCTCTCAAGTCAAGTCATATGGATTATATTGTTCTATCTCATATCCAATGTTCCTCCTTGCGGTAACTTTTATTTAAATCATATATACATTGAAAGTTGCTTGCACCCTTGCATGTGTTAGGTTTAGTACCTTGCTAGAGTTTGTATGTGTTGTGCTCTCTACTTACTTATCTTGAGAAATCAAGTATGTGTATTTTGGTTTGCACACCATCTACTTGTTTTGAGCCCTATTACTTATATTTTCTATCTTATCTTGTTGGCTCTCTTTGAGAGATAAATGGACTATCCATTTTTGGAGAGTGATATGCTTCGTGCACCTTACAATCCTAAAAATGTGTGTACATGAGGAATACCACTTAGTGTTGATATATCAATATTATCTATTCTCTTTGTGGTATGTCATGCTCATGAGAAATTCAAATTATATAATGTCCATTAATTTCTCTAGTTGTTTTTATTCGCCTCTTGTGTTAAAATAAATGGATTATCACATTTTGGGGGAGTAATAAGCTATGTGCATATTACAAGCCTAGAAAATGTGAAAATGTGAAGTTTTGCCACCTAGCATTGATATTGCTAATTATCTTGTTCCTATGTGGCATGTTGCTCAAACAAGTTCCCATTTACTTAAATGTTCTTTGTCTCTCACTCTTTTGGATCTTGTTTGTGAAGGATGTTCTTGATATGGCTTTCCCTAAATATGTTCTCATATATCTTTTTGGGAAGCCAGTTGATTCAAGCTACTCCTTGGAGTTGCTTTGCATTATCACATGATTTGTGAATCTATCAAAAATATCTATCTAAGCATGGCTTTTAATTCCTATACTTTGCCACATGCTTATGTTTTGTGAATATGGTCTTGAATATATCTTTGCAATCCACCCCCGAGAAATATCTCCACACATTACTTGTCGTGACAAGTGATAATCATAATTTGTGGTATATATATATTGATCATATTCACTTTGACTCTTGCTTTGAATTGCCTTATTTGATTGCCAAGAATTTAGTTTGATCTAACTTTCTTTTGTCTTCCTTGTATATTTTGGATCCTTTATTGCTCTACTTGAAATTTGTTTTGTGCTTTCTTGAGTTGGGACTTGCAATGAACCAATTCTTGTGCATTGACCTTCAAGAGTCATTCTTCTTAATAATGCACTATTCTTTGGGAAGCTATCCTACTTTGAGTAAAACACCGTTCTTTAAATTGGTATTGCAATTTCTTGCCTTTCTTGAACATGACTAGTGTTTGAATATATATATGAAGAGTGATGATCTCATTTGTGTGCATTTTGTATTCAAATGCAAAATCATAAATAATGTACACATCTTGGGGGAGCAATCCTATATGCTTTAGAACATTAGTTGTCTTCATATGATATTTGATCCCGATGACATGTCTCCTTGGAAGACAAACATTTTTCGTCTTGGTACTTTGTGCCATCATGAAAAGTGTAGAGGTTTTGGTTTATTCCTTGATGATATGTTCATCAATTGGTTTCTTGATTTCATTGGTATCTTTTCAAAGTGGTATCTTCAATCATGTGTTGATTTGGGTATTTGATATAATTTGGACAATTTGTTTTCTTGTCACACGTGTGTGTGTGTTTTGTTGGTTTACTTGGTGTTTTGTCTAAATTATATCTCGCCTGGTTCTCGAAAGTCTTGTGCATGCATATTTATTATATGTATATCTTATGGCATGCTTACCTTCGTTAATCCAATATATAGGATAAACTCCATCAAATCCTAAATGGTGAAGATGTGCATGAAATTCAATTTCATATCAATATGCACATATTTATGTGGAGTTTGTCCTATGTATTGTAGTTGCTCTAACTACTTTGGACCCAATGAGTTTGGGTACCTTTTTGTACTTGAATTTGTTTTAGGTATATTGGAGATGCATTGGAAGCTTGTCTCATCTAAAAGGAATGTGTTGTCACCATGTGCTTATTGGAGCCAAGCTTGGATGATCATGAGCTCTTATCTTCTATATCACTAATGCTATCTCGGTAACAAGTATCTACCTCATGCATACTTTTCTAGCTTTCAACCTTGTGTAGGTTGATTTCATGGCATGAATCTCTTTGGTTGCAATTCTTTTGATTCTTGTAAAACGTCTTTATTGCAAATGTGAGTAAGCCGTTATGATTACATATCAAGGGAGGAATATATATAATCATTTTCATGATTCACCAATCCCAAATGTGTTAATCTAGCACTTTCTAATCTATGTCTCGTATATGTAATATTGATTGTTTCTTCAAATCATTTGCCTTTTGTGATACTTGTTATCTCTCTCTCGGAGCATCCCTTTTATCACCTTATCCCTTGTGGATAGTTTTTGATGCTATGATGAGTATGTGTTGGAAGTTCATCTATATCCCTTTAAGATAAAATTGAGCTTTGTGCTATGCTTTTAAGCAAAGATCTTATTGGTGTATTTATGACTTCGTCTTGGATATCATGACCTTTTCCCTTGTACATATCTTGTATGTACATGTTTATTTGTAGACCCATATCTTAGTGATTCGTGTCTACTTAGAAACTTATACACATGAGATTAGTTACATCTTTTATTGATATTCCAATTCTTTAGTGACCACCTCTTATTGCTTTTGTTTCTTTGGTGGTTTCTAAAAGGCACAAGCTTTATTTTTCTTTAGTTATACTTTTGCATCTAAATAAGCGTGTGGAGCTATTTGCTATATCTCTTTTGGTATGTGAGTATGGGAAAGACATGATATGCACTATATGCAACTCCTTTTGAAAGACTATGTTGATGTGTTTTCTCATCCTTGTATTAGTCTCCTATAATGTCTTTATATCTCACACCCATCCTTTTATTTGCCGCTCCTTGCTCATGTTGCAAAACATTTTATTTGTTGCAAATTGTTTTGTTTCTTTTCTCACTTATATTCTCTTGCATGTGCTTGTGTTCGATTTTATCTAGGAGGGAGTGAGGATTCCATGTTGTGCACACTATATTGAAATACAAATCCTATTTGTGCACGTACCTTGGGGAGTTCCCTCATGATATTTAGAACACTTTTTGGATCCTTTTGATTGATTGCATCTTTCGTTGAAGTATCTTTCTATTTGATATTCTCTTGCAATCTTTGGATCCTCAATATAGTTTGATCTCCCTCCATCTATTATTCATTGGATATGTGCATTTGATTTCACTCACATTATGAGAAATGCACACTTTATGGGGGAGCTCTTATTATATTAGCCTTCTTACTTTTCACCCATTTCGGCAATCAATGCCAATGGGGGAGAAATTTAGAGGGCTTAAGGGAATATGGGTTTGTTCTCTTGCGGTTATCTTGCATCCTTGCTCTTTGTATTGCATGGCTGCTTAAATTCATTATATAAACCCTCGTAAAAGGGATTGTCATCAATTACCAAAATGGGGGAGATTGAAAGTGCATGGTTGCCCCCATGCGTGGTTTTGGTAATTAATGACAATCCTTATGGACTAATGTTTACATTGAGATATTCTTATAGATCTTGTCCATGGGAAAATATAGGAGTTCATGTGTTGGACTCTTCAAGATGACATAATGACAAATGCTCTATTCAAGGGTTAATATGAAGAATGGTCATGTATAGAGTTGAGCTCATCGCAAGTATGGCTTGGAATAGAAGATTGAGTGAACAATCATGTTTACCCCCAAGCCATCTTACATATCAAGAGAAGAAGATGAAGAGCAAGTTCAATATGATGCATCTCGGAAGATATCTTTTGATTGAAGCTTGCAAAGGAGACATGAAGACGAAGCTTAGCGAGGCCCTCCCATAATGGAGTATGGGGGAGCATTTGGAGAAGTCCTCATCAAGCATGTGCTAGCAAGCACAATCAAGAAAGGTGTTTCAACTTGAGAGAGTCAAGATCGTCATCATCGAGCTCAAGTGGAATGCGCAAGGCAAAGGTATGATCTTGATAGGTTTTCTATTTTACCGGTCTCATGGTGTTAGTGGGAGACCGGGTTTTAGGATAGATGGCGTACTATCAAGAGGGGCTCTCGAGTGAGTAACTTGATCGCATCTTTGTGGAGAGCTCAAACCTTTGCATACTTGTCATTTCATCTTTCTTGGTTCTTACTTGGTTTTTCTCCTTGTTGAGTTTTGGTGCTTGTTGTGATCTTCACGACAAGCCCAAGTTCACCGAAAACGAATTTCATATGGAAAACTTGTTGCGTTTTCGGTTTTGGAGGTTTGCCGATCATTCCTTTTTAGAGAGGTTTTAACCTCCTCCATTTGGTTTTATCTTCCATTGTTGGACTATGAGGTTTATCTGCATGATCTTGTAAAGCTCTTCGTTGTGATTCCAACGAGCCAAAAATCATCGAAAACGGAGTCCGGATGGAAAAGATATTGACGTTTTCGTTATCGGTTTTGCTGCAGTTTTTCCTAGGCCGGAGTCTCCGGTCCTAGACCGGAGTTTCCGGTCTGTGCATGACCGGAGTCTCCGGAATCAACGTTTTTCTCCAAACGTTGTTCAGCCCCTGGTGGGGGGCGGAGTTTCCGGCCCTAGAGGCCGGAGTTTCCGCCCCTGGATGAACTTTCCGGCCCAGGGCACCGGAGAGTTTGCCCAAGCCTCGACGGTGTTGACAGTGTTCAGCCCCTGGTGGGGGCCGGAGTTTCCGGTCCCAGTAGGCCGGAGTTTCCGGCCCTAGTGACCGGAAACTCCGGTGTGAAGTTTTCCTGCAACGGCTCTTTTCGTGGGACCTATAAAAAGGCCCCTTCTTCCCCAGAGAGAGCAGCTCTTCCAAGCACGAATTTTCCCCCTCTCTCTCCTCCATTGTTGACCTTGTAAAGCTTGCCCCTCTCTCATTTCCTCCCATGATTCTTGCATATCTTTTAGGGATTTGAGAGAGGAGATCTAGATCTACATTTCCACCAATCCATCTCTCCTCTAAGTGAGGGGAACCTAGTAGATCTTGATCTTGGAGTTCTTGGTGCATCTCCTCTTTGTTCTTCCTCTCTTATTCCCCCATAAGAATTTGTTGCTTTGTTGGAATTTGAGAGTGAAGGATTTGAGCACTTGTGCTCTTTCCTTTTGCATTTGGTGCATCGGTGTGCTCTCCACGAGGATTCGTGGAAGTTGAAAGTTTGTGAGCTTGTTACTCTTGGGTCCTTGGACCCTAGACGCCTTTGTGGTGGTTGGACCCTTGTGTGGTCACTTGAAGCCGTTCGGGAGCCCCCAATCCCATTGTGGGTAGTGCCCCGGATTGTTGTTGGAGGCCGTTCGGGAGCCCCCAATCCCATTGTGGGTTGTGCCCCGAATTGTTGTTGAAAGGCTCCGGATTCCGCCTCGAAGGAATTCCGATAGTGGAAGGTGAACCAAGCCTTTGTGGTGCGGTTCATCGGAGAAGAAGGTGAAACCTTTGTGGTTGTTGAACCGTTGTGTCGGTTCACACCTCTCCAACGAGACGTACTCCCTTAACAAGGAGGAACTCGGGAATACATCCTCGTCTCCGCGTGCCTCGGTTATTTCTATACCCGAGCTTTTACTTATGCACTTTACATTGTGATAGCCTTCGTGCTTGAAGTATTCTATATTGCTATCACCTTGTTGTTTGTCTTGCTTGGCATAAGTTGTTGGTGCATATAGGTGAGCCTAGTTTATTTAGGTTGTCGGCTTGTTAATTTAAACACCTAGTTTTATTCCGCAATTAATAAGCCTAAACCGGAAAAGTTTTAAACCGCCTATTCACCCCCCCCCCCCCCTCTAGGCGACATCATTGTCCTTTCAGCATGCCACTCTGGACATAAGAATAAATCTCCGCCTTTACCCCATGGACAATCCTTTCGATTTCCGGGGCGGTGTTTGGAAGATCACCTAAGGGGGCATCAAGGATGTAGGCCACCTTGTGGGTTTCAAGGATGGACTTCAGATCGCGGAATCAGGACACGAAGTTAGACCCATCGGTCTTAAGCTTCTCTTTCTCAATGAACATGTTTAGGTTAAAGGAGGGGTGAGACATCTATAATGGAATTTGCAACAACATTAGACTTTGTTCATAATAATTTTGAGTTATAGTATTTTAGAAAATAACTAACATAACTCCCACTCAAACGAACATCCCCCCTAGTCGTTTAAGCGATTACACGACCCCCATCCATTGCACCACCCCTCATCATCAGAGCCGGCGGCACAACTTCAAGAGTAGACAAAATCGTCCGCCACACCAATTTTGTGACTCGTGCTCGACCTTTCGGTCTTCCTGTTCCGAGGCCATATTTCTGAATATGCTAGGCTCGCCACCAAAGACCTCCACGCTGACGCTTGTGCAGCATGGGTTACACCCACTGTATGCGAACGACGAGATGTCTGACACCCGATCATCACGGCCTGCCTCATAACGTAGAACTTTCTTGGTGGTGCGCGTTGGAGGGAGAACACTAGTGGTATTTTGAAGGGATCAACTTATATAGCTACCGCCGTGTAACTAATGTATACTATACACACAATCACACAATATAAGATGCACACAAAACATCAAATGTAATGCAATGTGATATAGTCCATTACGCCATGGTCTTCTTGGCGCCCGCAGTTTATAAACAATTTAATAAACCTACCTTGACCATATCACATAGCCCCTGCAAAATAAAGTTAGACGCTTCTACTTTATCTTTTGCATATTTTACGTGGCTTGGGGCTTTCGTAAATAGAACCGCTTCATACCTACGAATCTTATGACCACAACAACGATCCAATAATTGCATGTTTAAGCATCCCTTTTGGGCCCTCCATTGAAAATGCGAAGACCAACTAAAGAGAGAGAAACTGACACCCGCCAGCCACATATACGGTACAAGCCGTATGTCAGTAGTGGAACGAGTCCCGCGTAAGCGTACGCGTAAAGTCGGTCTGGGCCGCTTCATCAACTCAATGCCGCTGGAATACACAAGTGCACACTAGAGGGTAGTAAATAACAGGAACGGTGCCCCCGTCCAGAGCACGGGTTCTAACAGCGTACAGCTATATCTACGATAGATCGGCTCTGATACCACTGAAGGGGATCGTGTACAGAAAACAAAAAAATTCCTACCAACGATATCCTAAAAGCAAGCCAAGATCTATTCTATGCAGATATAGTAGTACGAACGGAGATCGGAATACGTACCCTTATAGACCGAAAACGGGGATTACGTTCCCGCACAAACGTTGTCGATGAAGACCGACGAAGCCGACCTCAAGGTCGTGTAGAGGAAGCAGACCTCCGAGTACCGCTAGCGCATCACCTCGCAGGGAGTCGCACACGTACGGTGGAGACGACGGCCTCCGAAGCTCCAGTCCAGGACGAGCAGCGGAAGACTTGGACCGGAACACCAGAAGCGCGGCAGCGGGCTATGGTGGAAGGGATCCCCCTCCTCAGCTCGGCGCGGCTCCGACTTGGGAACCACGAGATCGAGAGAGAAATTGAGAATTAATTGGTGAATTAAAAGGCCAGGGGTGCCCTTTCTTATATAGGCTCCCAGGGGGAGCCAACCTTGCCAGCCAGTCAATGTGGGACTAACCCCCACATGCCTGGTGCGGCATTGGAGGGTGCGCCGGCCCCCTTAGTGGGCCCTTGGCCCACTTGGGTCGGCCCCTCCTGGCCCCCACCGAATCCCCAAGGGGATTCCCCCCCTCTTGGGCCTTCTTTCGACCAGAAGGCCCATTTAAGGAAATCAGCCTAAATAAATTCGAAAATAAATATATAAAATCATATTTGCATATTAATTACACTAATTAATATCAAACATAATATATATAATTTTTCCTAGCTCCGAAAACTCTTTCGTCGCTGCCCGATCTCCATCGGACCCCTCCTGGGACGTTCCCGGTGATCTCTTTCCTTTCCGGTTGTCTTGTCGAAACCCCTTAAGTGTGTTACCCTAGCGGTTCGATATAATAACAGGTATGACCAAGACTCCTCTATGATCAACGACTAACTCGTAGGCCTGGACCCCATGAATTAATCCCTGTGATATAACGAATGACTTTCATCTATCAAACATGAACGTAAAGTCTTAAACCTTTTGCCATAGCGATACTTAGCACGTCCGAACGTCGTTCCATAGATATCTCCATACCTAATCCCGACCTCGTTACCGACGACGCTATCTTCTACTCGTTCATGATCTCATGTCTCCGTGACCTAGTCACATGCTTGCAAGCTCATTAGACATGATCTCACCGAGTGGGCCCGAGAGTATCTATCCTTCTATGCGGACTGGCAAATCCCGCTCTTGACCCCTCGTCTCAACTACTCCTTTCCGATACCCAAAAGTATCACCGTCGTTGTCATACTAAATAAGATACGACGTTTGGTGCGATCAAAGTATCTTCCAGGAATAACAATAAGAGTTGATCTCACGGTCAAAGGCGTAACAACTACGTTCTCCAAATCTGGGTATGTCCATCACATCGTTCTCCAACGATATGACTCCCATTGCCGACCGGCGCCATGCCCCATGACCGGGAAACCTCGATCATCAATCGCGCAACGAAACTAGTCTTAGGAGAGGCTACTAGGGACCTGGTTGTTTACGTATCACACCCGCATTAATGTTTCCGCTTAATACGGTTCTAGCATGACACAAAAACCTATTATGAACAAACGAGATATGATAAAGAATACACTTTATTAATTGCCTCTAGGGCATATCTCCTTCAATCACCTGATATTTTCTCTGTTTCAACCCGCGGAGTTCTCAAGATAACCTCCTTGAAAACTCATACATGAGCTTCCTGTACACCGCTAAACTGCAAAAGCATAGTGAAAATATTTCTTAAGTGGAGATCATTTAAATGGTTACTATCTATAATAAGTACTGATGAAAACCTAAAAAAAACTCAATATGTTCTTCACCATTAGTCATGTTCTGACAAAATAAACTAAGGCTGGTTTTCATCCAACAACCATCATGCAATGCAGCCGGCTATCTATCTTCCATCAGTAACAAATCTCAGAATAAATCAGGAAAACATATAATATGCCAAGTCTAAAGAAGACTTAATTACCAATCGTAGCTATGGCATACTGAAGAACCGTTGGAGCAACCTGAACCAAGAAAGGAACTTATATATTGCTTCACTGAACTATTTTATTATCTAAGCAATGCACATGCCTGCTTCTTTCCTACGAATATGGCCACTTCCTACAGGCTAAAGCACCTTGAAATGAGTTTGTTGTTGTACTGATCACCAACCGAACTTACTTCCTGTGCCTGAGCTGGAGACACAACTTCGCTGGTTTCGATTGCCCAAACTGGCTCGTAGGCAATGACCATGTTGGTCCAGTCAGTAATCTTGACTGTAAAAGCAAAGTAACAAACGATTTTTGTGATACTAAACTTTCATGTGATATAAGATTCCAAACAAAGTCTGGATTAGGCACTGAAAACATGTGTGGCAAAGCATAAATATGTGGTTGACCTCAAAAATACATGTGTGGATTCTGTGATATAGATATTTGAAACATTCCCTTAAGCCTTCTATCAATATTTAACTCTCATGTTTCTCAAAAAAAAAACTGTCATGAATATGGGGAGTAAGACTATCAATAAGAATAAAAGCTGCTAATAAAACTATGTATATAACTTTTCAAATTTTGCAAGTCAATATACTTCCATCTAGGAAACTAATATGAAATTTTGAATTCGGTCCTTTGCAACAAACTTGTAAATAGAATTCCAGAAAACACACTATAACATACTATTAACAATTGAAAGTTAAATTTGTATATATTCATGAACAGGAAGGTCAGTACCGGCAATTCCTTTAGTTTGTTCAGCAACAACGGTCATGGTACATTCATCTTCTTGCTGCTCAAGAGTCCCACCAACACATGCAATGACCTCAAGTCCAGAGCGAGTGCATATGCCAGCTTGCAGCTTGTTCCCAACAAACTACAGTTCAAGAAAAGTGGAGGCAAAGGTAAGACAATAATATTCTTCTAGTCAGGAGAGTAATTACAATAATGGTCTTAGCAAACAATATCAACGAACATGCATTATCCACCAAATATTGCCAGAAATTCCCTTTAGAGCAGAACTAACTTTTTGTAAAAATTGTGATACTGGAAGAGAATTAAAGAGAAGCCAAGACTTAGCTCAGTAAGTATCATACTGCAGTCTGTAAATTTATTTTCCAATAGCAGTATTTGACAGTTTGGTTCATTACAGTACTGCAACTCGAAGTGCGGCTAATTAGAGGATACATGAGCAGAAATACATGGACTGTAACATACTAACATACCTCGGTTGATTCTCCCATCAAGCCCTCTTTCAGAGTGTCCAAGAATGAATAATAATAGAATAAATGAGTAAAGAAATTGACTTGACTGATCTAAAAAAAAGAAACAAAAGACGGGAGAGAGAGACCTGAAGATGATGGGCTTGCCGACAACAGTCCACACTCCCAGCTGAGGCATATGTAGTTGTTCAGGTCCATATCCAAAAGCGATGATCCCTATCCACTGCTGCCCAACGCTCCAGCACGACCGGACACAGATTTGGATTAAAATCACAGCTTTCACCTGGACGCGCCGGCAAGTGGGAGAGGAAGGGCATGGATCCCGTACCATTGCTTCTCGATCTTTCTCTTCCGCCTGAGACTTCTCGGTCTTTCTCTTGTCGAGCTCCTCCGTGGAGGCGGAGGCAGAGGCGGGCCGCGGCTCCGATGACATCACGGCGTTGGCGGCGAGGGGAGAGAGGAACTCGGTCCGCTTCGCGGGGGAGGGGCAGAGGTTGCGGCACAGAGCTGCGAGTTCGAGGCTGGGTGGTGGCTCAGCGGCGGCGGCGGGTGGAGGCAGCCGCGTCGGCGAGGAGATGTGGATGAGGAAAAATGAGGAAGAACAAGACGGCAGCGGCACGGAGAAATCACAGGATTCCCGACCACCAGATCCAATCCACAGAGGAACCGATCTACAAAAGAGCAAAACCACCTGAAACCGAGAGAAATCGAAAGCACACAACAAATAAGCAAAGAACGGAGCTGCAACCCACCGGCGTGAAGACGAAGACCACAGAGATCCAGCACGGACAAGGCAACAACGAGGAAGAGAGAAGAAAGCATACGCTGAGTAGCTGAGAAGAACACACGCGTCCACGAACCGACCCCCAACACACCGACTACGTGAACAAGTACCAGGTCCGAGGAGGACGGAGAAACAGACACATGGGCACAATCTAAATGAGCAGCGAAGCCGACCCTAAACACACACAACGCCCATGACAGGCGGGACCAAACCAGCAACTCACCACAGGGCTCTATAACCAGGGAGGTTAGGGTTGGGAGGGATGTGTATCTGGCTTGGATCGATTGTGGGCACATGGTTTGTCCTTGTCCATGCATTTTTGGTTACTTTGATTGTTGTTTTGCAGGCTATCCAGTTCCTGGTCCGCTCGCATAGTCCAGCATCTCTCCTGATTGGATGATCATGACGACTGGAGATGCTATTTTCAGCCTTCACTTTTGGTCGTGTGCTGGAGATTTGCATATTTCGCTGAGTGATAATTTGCTGGATTATTATCTCGGTATAAATCGGTCTACTTTGTGTATATGATATAATAATAAGTAAATAAAGTCAAAAAGAGATGGACGTTCTTTAACGACCGTTGATTTCGTAAATGATCGATCGACTTCTTTAAACCGGACATGGGCCACATTTTGTAATGACTAAATCATGTTACAGCAAATACAAATGGACCCATAAACCGCCACACAACTTCAAAAAATGGTTTTGAATTAATTTCTTATCAGGAATGTACAATCGTTTAGCCGGTGTTTTCAACAAGTAGTTGATACTAGCTAGGACCATAAGAAGTTCATTGCATCATAATCCAATATGAGACAGAGTGAATATGATGGACGGAAATATATATGCTTTAATTGTAAATATTAGATTTTCTCTCTTGAAAAGTGTAGATATTTTTTGACATGTAACTGTAGATATTAGATTTTCTCTCTTGAAAATTGTAGATATTTTTTTGGTAGGTAACTGTAGATATTAGATATGCACAACAAACACAATCAATTCGTAAATCTAATTAAAGGTGTATAATATAATAGTAAATAGTGGGTGTGGTGGATTTGTGTTTCACTACGTATCCTAATTAATGTTCTAATCAAATATATACAATCAATGTATTAATAATTTATACTGCAAATATTGGAAGAAATATATTCTCAAAGTATCCCAATATTTAATAATAAATGTGACACATGCATCCATCCGTATTAATAATATATATTGTGAATATTGGAAGAAATATATTCTCATAGTATCATAATATTTAATAATAAATGTGACACATGCATCCAGCCTGGATGTGTATGGGTGGTTAAGTCTCCGTAAATAGTAGTATATTTTAAAATATATGCAATACACCAAACAAGAGAGCATTATGCACATATTTGTGCAGCAATCAAGTTTGGACACTTGTCAGTACCACAACCACATATTTTGATTTTTCTTGTCCTTGTTGTACCATACAACCAATTATGCTGTGCATATCAAACAACCACGTATTTAGGCACATATTTGTACTGACAATATAGTTATTAAAGAGCTAGATTTGAAATCTACATGCAATTTCAACAACGAAATATAATTATGTTACGTATTAATGTAGAATTTAACACTTGTCAGTACACCTACATCTTAATTGAAGCAATTGATTACGTCTCGAATGGAGAACATGCAATGTATCTGTAAATATTTCCAACTAAATATCAACTTACTGTCACCAAGACGCCTATATAAACCCATGTATCACATTCAGAACACCCACACAAGAAACACATAACTCTGTTTTACATATCTAGGGGTGAGGAAGCGAGTTGTTGCGATGGCAAAACTCCTTGGTTTGTTGTTGGTCTTCACTTTTGTTTTCACCGCGATGGCTGAAGATTGTAGCCTCGACCTACAGGGGTTAATCCAAGAGTGCATGCAGTTTGTGATGTTTCCTGCAAACCCAAAGATACCTCCTTCGGATTCATGTTGTGGTGTGATCCAGAAGGTCAATATTCCGTGCTTATGCTCCAAGGTCAACAAGGAAATCGAGAAGTTGGTGTGCATGGAGAAGGTCTTGTATGTCGGCGATTACTGCAAGAATCCACTCCAGCCCGGCTCTGTTTGTGGAAGTAAGTATTATATAATATAAACTTAACATGTGTTATTTGCTAGTAATATATGTTATGAAATATGAATGACATGATTTTTTAATTAACATTTTTACAGGTTACCATGTCCCTCCTCTAGGCCAATAGATGGGCGTTTTTAATCAGCTAATTCCTGAAGAAATAGTTGATATAGGTCTTTACCCTTATTTTCTTTCGTCTTTACGATATGTGTAACATGTGAGCTTGCTGAATAAGTTCATCCATGAGTCATTTGTAGGGAATGTAGATGGTTGAATATTAAACATTTGTCCTCAAATTGCATGCATGATCTCTAATTTTGTGTATGCATTTATTATTTATTTTGTATTCGTCTGGATGTGGGATGAGGCAAAAGCATGAAGGTTTTTGCCCTTCAACATGAGATTTGTTGTAGATTCAAAACATACTGATCAAACCTTTGTTATATTTTATGGTGATAATATGCTTCTAGTTTGTATAATTTAATTGGTGGTGGAGCTTGAACATCTCACAGATGACTAAGTAAGTTATTTTGCAAGAACAATGAGACAAGTTAAGATGTCTATATAATGGTATTAACCGGGCTAAATAATATTTTTATAACATGGATTGTGTCTAGTTATGTTCATGAGACTAGAGATATTAGACTGAGTCTTGTATAGCATGACTCTGCAAATAAAACAAAGAGAAGTCATGTGGTTTGACATTTAGGTTTATATGCACCTATGGACATACATAATAAGAAACACACACGGTACATCTATGCACGTACATAACAAGAGACACACCATTTTGAGGGAAGAAATACAAAAAGCAATAGTAGTGCCAAATGCAAAACAAAATTCCACCATCTTCATTTTGTGTTTGCCACATAGAGCGCAGAAAGGATGTATTACCAGGACCCGGCAAAAGAAAAATGGCTGAAAGCTAGTGTAGTAAGAACAAAATCCCCCCCCCCCCCCCCCCCCCCCCCGCATTGCATAGAAACTGATAAATATTACTCGTTAAAATTCACCGTCTATATATGTTTGAAATGCTTCCTACTCAACTACATACTTGGTCATTGTGCATTTATTCCTTCTAATCTTAGATACTCCTGAGAAGATTAACGCTACTTTTTGTTACACTTGAGATCAATACCTCTATGTCCTAAAAGAAACTATATGGATTGCACATGCGTAATGAGGGTGCTCATGTGAAGCCATATGGAACACCGCAGCCACTCAGGAGCCCGCGGTTGCTACCCTGACAACTCTTTAAGATCTCTAAACTATCCCAACATACTAACACTAGTTGTCACTCATGCAGAACCGCGAAGAACTGCCGGTCTGCCTCCCATTCCACTATTAGTCTGAGTCAAGAAGCACCTAACATCATAGTTTTATTGAGACGAGCTTCTGAAAATAAGATGGAGACTTCATAAAGATTCGATGAGAGGTTGGAGATATGACTGGGAGAAGCTCCGACTGCGATTCCACGCCCAATCTTTGCTCCAACTATGTGTTTTTGTTCTCAGTTTCATATTTTGTCTCATATTACCTCTCTATAAAATTCTGAGGGGTTAAATATAGATGGTTTAGGCCAAAACGAAGTTGGTGCCGCAAGAATCAATGCAAGCTAACGATTTATCAGGGTGAAAGAGGACCCACGACGCGATAGGAGGTAGTAGCGTCGGTGGGCCTCAAAGTCCACAAAATATACTCCTTGGGTCAGTATTTTGATGTTACTCTTAGTCTTCAGAAAATAGGATCATCATAATTTTCCATGATTTATTTGGACTCGAGAAATTCGAATAACGTAAAAGCACGAAAAAAGGATTTCCTGCCTTTCAGAATTAAATACCAAGAAAATAAGATTTGATAAAAAATCTCATAGATCAATTAAAGTTTTAAATAAAACATAATAATCATGTCAAAAATCAAATTAATAATAATAAACTTAAAAGGGTGTATATGTGTGTGTTTTAGATATATAAGTAGTTTGCAAAAGTAGTGCTTGAATTAAGTAAACACAATAGATATATAGTACTATATGCGAAATATGCTTCTCCTTTGTCCTCCCTCCTTTGTTGCTATAGTGTACCTAGTTCCAAGCCCAACTCGGTCCTTTGACTGTATTCGACATTTTCATCGTTATCTCATTCTACACATTAAAAAAGTGCAATATAAATTTCAAATGTAAATCATAACATGAATTTCATACCATATAAACCATAGAGTAACAAGGTAATCATTTTTTTTTTTTTAGAGAGTCAAATAATCCTTATACTTTAGGATGGAGGGAATAATAAAACATCATGGCCAACTTATTATAAACGAATAACTTGCTCTAAAAGGGGTATATGTTCTCTGGTTTTTAATGCATAGGACTACGTGTTAGTTTCCTTATTCACCGGGCTTAAAATATTATAATTTCTTAATAATTTTATTTATGTGCCTCTTGCAATATTTATAATAAAGGAAACATTCTTAATTTATTTATATAAATTCTATATTTTTTGGTAATTATATAATCAATGTACAATAATTATTAGTGTATCTATATATTTGTGTGTTTTGGCATGAGTATAATCCATAATAAATGACCAAATCTAATATGATATGAGATTTCTGAATCTTTATTACTCCAATGACTCTATATACAAACCCAACCAGCAGACTCAAACTCCTCAGCAAAAACACAGAGCTAGTCTACTACAATAACTTACATTGGCAGCAACCATGGTGAAGCTCTCAGGTTTGTTCATCCTCCTCACTTTCGCAATGGCCCACTAGTAGAAAAATGCTACTGCTGGCGAGCTGTTTTTGCCTAGCGCTGGCAAACAGTTGTCCGCTAGCAGAGCTACGCCAGTGGTAACCTTTACCGCTGGCGAACAGCTGCTCGCCAGCGGTAGAAGCGGCCACCGCTGGCGAACGGCGGCTATGTTCGCAAGTGGCAGCTGGCGAACAGCTGCTCGCCAACGGTTGCCCATCTGCTCGCCAGCGCTAGTCCCCGTGGGGTAGGCGTCTGTTTGCCAGCGATACCATTTCTGTTCGCCAGCGGTATAATTTCCGAATTAAATATTTTATTTTAAAATATTGCATTACAGGATTATATATATACCAGAATTGCATTCAGTTACCCAGAATTCCAGATATTCATTACAAACAATTTGACAATGACCAAATATAGATCCACACATATGCATTACAAACATGTTCATGACATTACAAGGTTCACACGCATGCATTACAAACATGTTCACGGCTAAATTTGACAATGCCCAAATACAAGGTTCAGACATATACACAATTTGACAATGCCCGCCCAAGCTTCTAGCTTCCGGCTCCTCCATGCAAGCTTCTAACTTCTGGCTCCTCCATGCAAGTTTCTAGCTTCCGGCTCCTCCTTCGGTTCTCCACTCCTTCATCCTACTATACAACATGACTTTCAAAGTGAGAAATAAACAAAATTGATGTTGTCAAGGTAAAACATGCCTCATATAGTGAAATACACAAGCAATCATGATAGCTTTGTTGAACCAAGTAGGACGACACACAACTTATATGTGTGCATATTACAAGGTTCAACAAACTATCAGGATATCATATAGTGTGCGACATCATTTTAATCATCGGCATTCTATAGAATACGAAATACTATCAACACAAGTGCATGCCTCATATATTGGACACAAAATTAGAGATGGCTTATCCGAAATTCAGTGAGATGCAAAAAATGTATATTGTGCACATCACAGGTTTCAGAGACGCCACCTCTGAATCGCACGGTGTCACAATGGTTTAATCATTGGCATATTAAAAGAAGGCACTAAATGAAAACAATAAACAAGGCCTCATATGGACTTGCTTCAGGGATGGAGTAAGCGAACAACGTGGAATGAACACTGCATATGCGTTCGGACCACATGGTTTGCTCACTCCTCCCTGAAGATGCAACATGCAAATCATCTGTTTTAATCATCGGCCGAATAGTGAAACAGTAAAATTCAGTGGAAAAGAATAGTGCAACTACAGAATTTAATGCAATAACATGGAAACGAATGCCTTATACTTAATCAATTATTAGAAACACACGATTTTGGATCCTGATAACCTTGTAGAACCAAGTCGGAGGCACATAACTTATATGTGTGTATCATACATGGTTCAACAAACTATCAGGATATCATATAGTGTGCGACATCATTTTAATCGTCGGCATTCTAGAGAATACAAATTACTATCAACACAAGCGCATGCCTCATATATTGAAACACACAAGATTTAAAATAAATGTCTCATACTTAATCAATTATTAAAACACATAATGGATCCTGATAAAACCAAGTCAGAGGCACACAACTTATATGTGTGCATCATACAAGGTTCAACAAACTATCAGGATATCATATAGTGTGCGACATCATTTTAATCATCGATATTCCGTAGTAGACAAAATACTATCAACACAAGCGCATGCCCCATATATTGGACATAAATTTAGAGATGGCGTATCCGAAATTCAGTGAGATGCAGAAAATGTGTATTGTGCACATCACAGGTTTCAGACACGCCACCTCTGAATCACACGGTGTCACAACGGTTTAATCATTGGCATATCAAAAGAAGATACTCAAGAAAAACAATAAAGAAGGCCTCATATGGAATTTCTTCATAGATGGAGTGAGCGAATAACGTGGCATGAACACTGCATCTGTGTTCAGACCACATGGTTCACTCACTCCTCTCTGAAGATGCAACGTGCAAAACATCTGTTCTAATCATCAGCAGTAAGCTCTAACAGATTTAATTTAATGCAATAACATGGAAAAGAATGCCTCATACGTAGACTGGATAAACAAATTCAGGGACGACGTCAGTGAAATCCAGTGGGATGCAGAAAATGTGAATATATTCATGCACATCACAAGTTTTCCTGACGCCACCCATGTATCACATAGTGTGCGACAACATTTAATCATCGGCATTCTAGAAATAAAGAACATTTTAATCATCGCAATAGAGAACAAAGAACATAATTAATTGATATCACAACCAATTAAGAAGCACATCTATAATAACATGTGGCTAATAGATGGCATAAAATTACTACTCAACATCTATGCACGGTGGATATCTATGTCCTCTTTTGAGGTTCAGATAATCAATGGGTGTATGAAAGGACACACAATGAATGCAACCAAATAGGACCAACTAACTGATGATTAGATTGCAAAATTTCTCTCTATGTGTGAGTTTTTTGTATCTAAATTGTCCATCTATATAAAAAAATTAGTACAATTATCAGTACAGATCCGTCTCTCTAATCAAGGAAAAATGGGACGGCGGCGACCGAAATCGCGGCGCATCTAGCTTCCTGGTTCGATTGACCTACGCATCCATCGATTTGCAACTCCAACCTCTCCAAATCGAAAAAAGGAGATTGTACCTCAGTACGGCGAGTCGGGGAGGGTTCGTCGGCCGAGCTTAGCGAGCAGCGCGGCGACGAGATGGTGTCGGCGCTCCTCGACGCGTCCACCTCGCGTGCACGACGCTCGGCATCGCGCGCCTCGGCCGCCTTCATCCACCGCGCTTCCATTTCCATCTGCCAACGCCCATTTCGAGCTAGAGGTCGAGGTCCGGGCGCTCGGGCGGCTGCTCATAGACTAGAAAGAGCCGCATCAAACCGCAGGCCAAACCAAACTGAGACGGAGGGGGACGTAGCTTACCCGAGAGGAGGAGGGGCGGCGGCGGCGAGCATGCCGATGAAGGAGGAGGTAGGGAAGCAGGAGGCGCCGCGGTCCACGCCTCCGCGGCGGCGAGCAGGCCGATAAAGGAGGAAGCGGGGAAGCAGGGGGAGCCGCGGTCCACGCCTCCGTGGCGGCGGTGAGCAGGCCGATGAAGGAGGAGACAGGGGCTTCGGATCCTGCCGCGCCGGTGGGGAAAGCCGGTGGAAGGGAGGAGGATGGGGCGACGACGGAGTGTGTGGGCGCGCTCGATCGCGATCTGGAGAGGCGTGTGTGGTAGGTGAGGGAGCAATGGTATACCGGTGTGCGGCGATATTAAGGCACTCGATCGCTGGTATCGCCGCCTTAACACCGTTGCCGCACTTTTTTCTTGTTCGCCAGTGCTAAGGACGCTACCGCTGGCGACCACCTGTCTTGTTCGCTAGCGGTATGCTTCGATCACAGCCCCGCCCAGCCAAGAGCTACCGCTGGCGGACGGTTTATTTTGTGCGCCAGCGGTAGCAGTTTTACCGCTCGCTGTGACGGCTATGTGTTCGCCAACGCTATATTTCCTGACGCACGTATTTGTTTGT
The DNA here is from genome assembly GCA_026929855.1 of Poa annua. NCBI lineage: Eukaryota > Viridiplantae > Streptophyta > Magnoliopsida > Poales > Poaceae > Poa > Poa annua. The sequence continues at coordinate 113,883,062 of CM049428.1, read as the reverse complement.
TCGCCAACGCAATTAAGGTGGCTATGAGCATATTCCTACTAGTGGCCGTAGTGGCGAATGCGTCTTCCACACCCATAGGCACAAAGGATGAATGTATCGGTGACATATTCAGCCTTATACCAAAGTGCATACTATACACTACGGGAAACACAGCCCAGCCCGACGGCCATTTCAACGCCGACGGTAATATGTCGGGGCCGTCGGCGTCACAACGTGAAACCGACGAAACGAAAAAAACGTCGACGTCGTTTTGCCGTCGGCGTCCTAGTTGTAAGACCGACGGCCACCGTCGGGCTCACAGTGCCGTCAACGTTCATTTAGTGAGTCTGACGGTCACCGTCGGGCTTACAGTGTCGTCAGCGTCAATCTAATCACGTTGTGAGCCGTCGGGCTCACTATACAGTTTTTCTCAAAAAAATTAGATTACATTAAAAAAAATATGAAAAAATACTAAAAAAAGGAAACCCTTTGGCATGCAGTTTTTGACATGTACTAGTTCTTAGAAAAATGATAAACTTGAGTTTTTGCAACTTTTCAAAATAAAACTTTACAAAAAATATCAATCATATACAAACATACAATAGTTTCAACACATATGTGTGACCATTATCATGTCATAGTTTGTGATAAAGTGCTCATAATCAGCACATATGTGTGTCATGGTATGGAAAACAACGTCGCTGAAGCGATTTTCAAAATTCTTTTTAGAAATATCATTTCCCATTTTTAAGTGTCAAAAATGAATTTTTTTGTGAAGCAAGTACATAAAATATGGTCCAAAATTACCCCCATTTAATTTTCACAAAGAGTAGAACAAATTTTATGGATAATACCTGAATATGAGGAGTTTCCTTACTTTCTATCTAAATTCGCCTTTTTAATTGACTTTATGTCAATTTTCCGGTAGTAATTCAAGTTTGAACTACAACTGTGTGATAGTTTGCTCTGAAGTTCTTACAAAAATAATTTTAAGGTACAAAAATAGTGGTTACAACATATAACCGTCAATAGTTTTGAAAAAATCGACCACTTTTGATGAATAGTCATGCTCTCCATTTTGACCGTTTTTTGAAAGAAATGGAAAAATATGAAAAAATACTAAAAAAGAAACCATTTGGCATGTAGTCCTTTTACGTGTACTAGTTTATAGGAAAAATGATAAACTTGATTTTTGGCAAACATTTCAAAACGAAACTTCACAAAAAAAGTCATTTTATGTTCTACTCTTTGTAAAAATGACTTTTTTTGAAGCAAGTACATAAAATATGGTCCAAAATGACACCCATTTAATTTTCACAAAGAGTAGAACATATTTTATGGATAATATCTGAATATGAGAATTTTCCATACTTTCTATCTTTTTAATTGACTTTATGCTGATTTATGGTGGTTCTTATTTGTTTTAAAAGACATCATTCATTATGAAAATGATGGCATGGATGTCATATTTGGATTCCTCTCATTTTTATGATCGACATAGACATTTTATTTAGTAAATTCTGATATATAAATATGAAGATATGAATTATTTCTTATTAAATAAAAAAGACAAAACAAAACTAAAATAATTGATTATTCAAGTATTATTAAACATAGTTATTTTGTTCATTCAAATCTTATTTTTGAAATTTTAAAGATTAAAAAGTATAATATCTCAAATGAGGGTTAATATGATTGCTATCATACTAATAGCAACAAGGTATGACATTAAATTTGACTAATGGTGAATAGTTTGAGTTAAGATTATAATTAAGTGTGTGATATGAGATTAAATATATGACTAAATTGGAGTTGAAATAATAATAAAAAAAGTTAAAAAAAATTGAATTTTTTTTGGTAGAGCTATCTATGAATCCGACGGCAATGCCGTCGGCGTAGCTAGCTATGAGCCCGACGGTACTATGAGCCCGACGGTATTTGTGACGCCGACGACTACGACATAAACCCAATGGATTACACACCGACGGTCACCGTCGGGCTCGTATACACCGACGGTTTTCAGCGTGAGTCCGACGGCAAATGCCGTCGGTCTAGCCTGTTAGTCCCGTAGTGATACGTCATCCTCCCCCGACCAGGCGAACACATGAAGCCATCGCAAGAATGTTGTGACACATGGCTGAAGGTGGATATACCATGCTTGTGCTCCAAGGTCAACGCAGATGTCGAGGTGATTATAGACATGGAGCACGTTGTGTACATCGCTGACTACTGCGGTCAACGCAGATGTCGAGGTGATTATAGACATGGAGCACGTTGTGTACATCGCTGACTACTGCAAGCGCCCAGTCACGCCTGGCTCCAAGTGTGGAAGTAAGTTTTCTTGGATGTTGCTTGCCTGACATACATGGTTCTTAATTTAATTTGTTTTTACGGTAGGCTAATGATGTACTGGTGTTTGTTGTTGGTTTATTTTTTTGCAGCTTATCCCGTTCCCCCTGCTGGCCGATACATCAGCTTAGAAATACATGTGACCTCGGTTTCTACTATCTTCTCTACCTTTAATATTCACTAGACAATACCCCGCGCGTTACAGCGGGACATTACATGTCCAGTTTAAGATATAAGAGTTTTGTATATCAGGTTTCACAAACATCAATTAAGAAGTGTGAACCTTATAAATAACTAAGGGTCAGTGAGGTACACAAACTCAATGGTGGTATACATCAATGGTGTACAGAGAATAAATAGCTTAAGTTGTGCAGGAAATTGATAGCCTGCACCCTCAGGAGATGATCCATCCGGTCAAAATATGACTGATCCAAAAATGTATATGCGCATTGTTTTGCACTCTAATGACCCTGCCAGCTGTATATCTGCCCAAGTGAGAAAATAGAATTGGCCTAAGATCGGACATGTAATTTATGAGTAAGGATGTTGAACATGATCATTTATCATTAAATAAATATTAGAAAGTTAGATGAATACCTTGTCCTCTGTGTAACACTACAATAGTTGAAGGACAAATACAAGGAAATCATTCAAAGTTGTAGTATATAGTTCTCCGGTCAACTATGAGGATACAACTCGACGAGGGGCACATTTCACGTGAGAGAGAACAGTGTTTTAACTATTTTTATTTTATATAAAACAATGCATACTTGCAATACAATTGTGCTTGTTATTTTTCAAAGAGTCAGCATGCAAATGAACATGATCTGCTAGGACAAATTTGTGGTGTGCCATGTTCCGGTTAGGACAAATTTACTAGGCCAAAAGGATTGTACAAACTGAAACATCCAAAGTAGATGTCAGAGCCTATTTAGCAATCGATTAAATATTTAGACATGTACAGACATGCAATACAATATGAGAAGTAATTGATTAGTTACGTAATATGAAGATATGCACTCCTAGGTTGTCGATGCCTTGCATGTATGTCACTTTTTTGTGAAAACTCTCACACTTTAATTTTTTAAATCCTAAATTATGAAGGAACAACCCAACTAAACTTAACGTGACCTAAATGGATAATAAAAGTTAAATGCCAGTCGTGCACATACAACGTCGTGCACACTCAAAGGATAAATGGTCCAGATAAGAATCTCCAATGATTTTCTTTCGTAATATTGGATACATGACTGGATTTTATAGTTTGCAGATTGGTCTGACTATGCATAATAAAGGAGAATTTGACGAAGCCAAGATAAGTGGATTGAGCTGACAATCAGCGTTGTATTCCATAGCTGCGGCCGAATTAGAAAGTGGATGTTGGCGATTCGTGAGGGCGTGTATAGTCAAATTGGCATTTAGAGGACCGACCTGCACCGTCATGCAGCAGTAGTAAACTAATAAAACCATAATTGAAACTATTGAGGAATAAAAGAAGAATTTGGTAGCACGTAATATCAAAAGGAATACAAGAAGAATTTGGGCTGACATACCATCTGTCGAGTATCAAACAGTCTTCCGGCAAGGGTGCAAGGGAAGATATTCAATTTTTATCAATTTGCAGCCTATTAAGCTAATAAAGTGCTTGAATTATTTCCAGAGACGAATAAAATCTTAGAAACGAACAGATGTATCCGACACAACAAAATAGATCTGAAAGAAACAAACTGATATAAACCATCAAATTCGATATAAACCATCAAATTTGTAGAGAGAAAGAGAGATCGGGGCAACTAATCCATACCATTCTTATGGGAAGGAGTAGATGGAAGAGCCCTAATAGGAATTGGAGGAGGAATATGAGAAGGAGACTGAAGGGGGCTGGGAGAGGCGTACATGGAGGAGAAGTTAAATGGTAAGGAAAGGATAGGAGGAGGCGTGCATGGAAGTAATGGTGGAATACATGTCGAGATAAATGGCTGTGCTATACTTGTCTCCCCAGTTCTTTTTTTCTTTTCATTAGGTGGCAGATTGCTTAGGTGGCAGGTTTGGATTGCTCAAATGTGTTTAATGAGGTAGACATCTTGCATGTTAAGAGAAATATCTTTAGTGGGTTGCTTCCATTTATATACTATAGATTCATCCGTGGAGCTGCGCTTAGAACATTTTGTGGCAAGTAATTCTCTGAGGTGCATGTCATCCAGCAATGCACGAGTGGACAATAAAGACATGATCTTTGACCAAGTTGTGTCTATGCTCTTACAAAATTAACGATATAAACCTCCAAATGTAAACTTTTTTAGTTAGTTACATCAGCTAGCTAAAAAGCTTATATCTTAAAACAGACACAATACTTTCTTAAATCATAAACGACTTTGTAAAATCTAAGTCGGCTGATTATTTAGATAAATACGCCGCTCAATATCTACACAGTCTACATCTTAGAAACCCGACATAGGAGTGTATAAAATAAATTGATTTGGATTTTATTATATCTTAGTCAAGTTGTAGATAATTGAATTCTATGTGCAATTCTTAATTCAACACGAATCACAACATAAATCGAGCTGCTAATGAGTTGAGTGAGGCTTAACTAATTCTGAGTGAGTTGCATACAGTTTAATTCATCTGCAGCTCTAACACAAATCACGACACAAATTCTAATAACTAAGCAATTCACTGATATTTACATGCACCTTTTCTCAATTACACACCGCTACAAACTCGAGTGCAACTCTGATCCTAGTAAGAGTCAGGACACAAAATTCAATAGTTAAGTACATTTAGCTGGGAACTTAAAGAATTAGTAAAACTGATAAAATAAGTTGAGTCGAGTTATCACATAGAAGATAACACATTACTAAAATTCTATTTTTATAATATATAGTATAACGTAGACAATCATATACACATATGTATACTCACTTTTGTGAAATCATGTACGCCCCTAGTCCTATGACAATCTTGGGAGATTGAGTTGGTCGATGATCACTGACACCTCGTTATCGATGGGATCGTCGTTTCAATATTCCTCTAAACAAATATAACGTCAAATCTAAGGTTTAAACTCTATTAGATTAGGAGAACAACTACCCACCCAACCATGCTACGCAGGGAGCATAATCCAAACTACTGATTCGAATTAGTCTGAAAAATGAGAACCATGCTACCCAGGGAGCATAATCCAAACTACTGATTCGAATTAGTCTGAAAAATGAGAACCTACATGTAGTAGCTGAGCCTCCATTAAGAAAATATCTATGATGACTCAATCTCACACTCAATCCACCGGTTTAATCTTCGTAGGTGCTCGTAAATTTGTGTTGGCTATATATAGTCGGCGATTGTATCGTGTTTTTCAAAAATCTGAAAGGTGACGTACGTTCTACCGCCACGTGTCGCACGGATGTGCGCATTCGAGAGACACGCGTGATCTCGTTCTCGCTCCAGCGTAGGCACGTGACCACCTGTGTCCCTCTCGGCACGCTCTATCCGAGGGCAGCGCCTGGCGGGGCGCGCGCAGGTCGCCATCTCGGCACGCTCTGCCGCCGGCAGTCCACGCGCCGCGCTGAAGCAACGCCACAGCACCTCCCCACCACCACGTGTGCTCCGCTCGCACCCACACCGCTCAGCGTCTCCCTCTCCCTCCCAATAGCAAGGCTCGCCTCTACGCCATTCGCCGCCGCCCGATATAAACGCGCGCGCGACGGTCGTGCAAAGACCGATCTCCCACCGAAAACGATAAGCACATCAGTGCACATATGCGCGACGGCGGAGCCACGACGACAATGCCGACACTGCCATCGCCGCCTCCGTGGGAGGCGCTCTCCCTCGTGGCCAGCTTCCTCGACGCCGCGTCCCTCGCCTCGGCGTCGTGCGTCTCCACCTCCTGGCACGCCGCCTTCGCCGCCGACCACCTCTGGGCACGCCTCTGCCGCTCCCGCTACCCTTCCGCCATCGGCCTCCTCCCCCCGCACGCGGCACACAGCAGCAACGACAACGACAACGCCGGCGACCGACGCTCCTACCGCGGCCTCTTCGCGCTGTTCCACGCTGCCGCGTCCTCCCGCGGCCGGTCCCTCCCGGCGCATCGCCTCGCGCTCGCCGACGTAAGCTTCGCCATCGACCTCTTCGACGCGAGCGGCGTGGCCACGCTCTCCTTCGCCGTCGCCGCGTCCGAGGCCGGCGTCTGGAAGGCACCCGGCGGCGTGTTCCAGTTCGGGGTGGACGTGAGCGGCCGGAACGCGGTGGCAGGGCCGGGCGGGCACTGGAGCGTGCGGTGGACAGCCGTGCGGACGGGGCTCGGTGGCGTGCCAGCGGCAGCGGTCGTGTTGATGGACGCCAAGGTGCCGGCGTCGAGAGCGGGAGCGCTAGGGAGCGGCCTGAGAGGGGAGGCGTGGGCCACGGAGAGGATGCCCGCGCCGGGATGCGGCGGCGGGAAGCTGGAGGCAGAGGTCGTGGTCGAGGTGAGCGGGGAGGAGAGACTGGTGGAGAAGGTCAGGCTTGGCGTGCTTCTGGACTGCCGGTACGTGAGCGTCGACGAGGGGCTCAGATACTTGCAACACTTCCTCTTGTGATGACGAACTCGTGTACATGTACTTGGAGCTAGCGAGCGAGTACACGTTTCTTCGGTTGTGCCATGATCGAGAAAATTGCAAAAAGCCACCACAACTGTGCCTCTTCATTTTTATCAAAAAAACACTCTTTTTCGGTCTGACGGTCGCAAGGAACACTAATATGTCTGTCAGCGTGTTGTAATAAGGAATCTGACTAGTGGACCCTATTGTCTGACGTGGCACAACAAGAAATGGTCAAAGGACACTCACGATATAGAAAATGTAAATTTAGGTTATTTTGTAAAACTGCAGTGACCAGACTCTAAAAAAAATCCCCACCTCTGCTCGCCCCGCCGCCGTGTCGACGACCTGCACCGCGCCATGCGCCCCTGCTACGTCCTCTCCTCCTCGACGCGCTGGCCGCGCTCGGCCCCGGCTTCAACTACGCCGACCTCAGGGCCGTGCTCGCGCTGGCGTCCAGCCCGGACCGACCCCAGGCTGGTAGGAGAAGATGAATTGGAGGAGGCACGACACGACGCTGTCGAGCAGCCAGTCGACGACGGCGCCGCCGCCCGCGGACACGATGGCAACGCGCCGCGCGGCGCTGGCGGCCGAGATGTCGGCGAGCAGCGCGACGACGCGCAGCTCGAAGCCCGAGCGCACCTCGTGGTTGGCGGAGGAGAGCACGGACGCGAGCGACTTGCAGAGCACCCCGCCGGCCGTCCACGTGTGTCGCATCTGCTCCGCGACGCGCGCGGCGGACGCCCGGGTGCGCTCGAGGGTCCCCTCGAGGTCGTCGGTGGTGAGGTAGACCGTGCCCGCGGCGGTGGCGGCGGAGAGCGCGTGTGGGGGTGGGGCGTTGTCAGGTGGTGCCGCGGCGGGGGAGGGGGAGGCGTCGCGACGGGGAGGGTGGAGGAGGTTGAGGACGGGGACGGCCGGGGCCGGAGGAGAGGGGGCGGGGGTGGCGGCGGAGGGGAGCGGAGAAGAGGCCGCGCCGCAGCATCTCGCCGGGCCGGAGGAGAGGGTCCGGGCTGGACGCCAGCGCGGCGAGCAACAAGGTCTGGGCTCCGCGGCGAGCTTGCTGCTGATGGGGAGCGGGCTGGCGTGCTCTCCGACGAGAATGGAAGCTCAGCGGTGGTGAAGGCAACGGGGAAGTTGAGGTCCTTTTTTGAAGGATGGGGAATCAGAAGATATAATTGGTGAAGGTCTTTTTTGTAAAATAGACATGTCACGTCAACCTGTCACTGGGGTCCACTGGTCAGAATTTTAATTAGGATGCAGAAAATGCCCGATCAGTGTTCCTTGCGACCGTCAGATCAAAAAGAGTGTTTTTTTGCTAAAAAATGAAAACATGGTGGTTTTTTGAAACCCTAGGCATAATTGTGGTGGTTATCTGCAATTAACTCGCCATGATCAGTAGGGTGCATGTTTTTTTTCAGCAGCATCACCCTCTCGTGGTGTACTGTAACTCAGTGGCGGAGGACGAAAAAAATTATAGGTAGGGCGAACTCTAAAGAAGATGTTTATATGGTTAAATAATCAACTCGGTGGCATGATATTTTACCTATATAAATACCACACATGCCATTGTTTAGAGTCATATTTTGTTAGATTTGGAATTAGCTATTGTGAAGAGGAAGAGTTAAGTCGAAGTTTGGATTTACTAATTGGTTTTGTACCGTGTTCAATGATATAAGCATAACTTTCGCATATAAAATCCGTTTTTAAGTTTAACCACTCAAATCGTTCAGAAAAAATATGTGTACATGTATATGGTTACCAAAAATTAAGGTAAGGCGGCTGCCCTACCTTGCCCTAAGGGGAGCTCCGCCCCTGCTGTAACTTGTAAATCGTTCGATTATGGAAATCGAAATCCTTACGTGCCCTCGATACTCCGATCCAAGTGCTGAGTGACCACTTACCAAGGTGTCATTAGTGAGCGTCAAAAGTGTTCATCCATTGCGAAGGTCATATTCCATTTGTCTTTCAAATTTTCTAAATTAACTTTTGAACTTACTACCGAACAAGATGCACTCTCTCCATTTCCATTTATACAGTACACACGATTTTCGAGGCAGCAAGGAACTAGCAAATGAAGACGGGAGAGAATGATGTCCACGCATGAAGTTTTACGATGAAAATACATTTTTTGTGGCTTATGTAAAAATGAAAAAAACTAGTGCTAAAAAATAAGTTTTTTAAAGAATTTTTTATCATTTTAACACATGCCATAAATAAATGTTTTTAAAAGTTTTATATGCCAGCATTAAAGTATGTAGGTGCATCCATTTTTTTTTTGACATTTTAAAATGCACTTCCAAATAGTGGGAGTAGAAACTTTTACTATCTGAAATGGATTTCTGCAAATGACACTTCTTTTGGCATAAAGGTTTATAAGATACTTACTCCGTTTCATAGTATAAGTTGTTTTAATTAGTTAAAACGATTTATATTGTGAAAAAGGAGTATGAGAGCATGACTACTGAACACAATTTTACCTGTATTGAGACAAAAAAATACTACCGAGTGTATAAGTTTAGAATATTTTGTATTCGTATAAAACATAATATATGTCCTATGCTTAGCAATTTCTAAAATTAGCTTATTTAGATTAAAAAGTATACAAATCTGGTGTTGGTAATATGTTGAATTTCTAAAATAATCAGAACAAACTATTATTTGTAGCAAAATTTAGATGTGCAATTTTGATGATATTGGTACATGTTATATATATTTTTTCTGTTCTATAGTACACGACGTTTTGACAAGCAGTTTTATGTTGTAGGACAAGGAGAGTACGAATTTATTATTTCAAGTAGTTTTAAACTCTTGTGGTGTTCAAGAGAACAATGCTGAATTTTGTGATAGGTTACGAAAAAAAGAGAGGATTAAACGCTTTTAGTCCCACCTCTTGCACGCTTTGGACTTTTTAGTCCCACATCTTGTAAATTGAACGACGTTAGTACCATAACTTGTTCAGAGCGGACTTTTTAATCCTAGCCGCTCAGATCACGACATGTGGATGCCATGGTGGTAGTTAATTTTTACAGAGAACACCTGAAGCTTTGCACAAATTAAAACACGATCCTCCCAGACGTGGCATGGCAGTTCACGATACCCGTTTATAGGCAATTAGGCCGTTCATTCCTTATATTGTGGTTGTCGAAACAGAGAAACTAGGCGACGGCGCGCTCGGTGACGGCGGCGAGCGTTGGAGATGAAATACCGCGAGTTCAACGAGGATCCGCCGGCGTATAGTAAGTTGAATTAGTCTCTCGTATTTTGATCTTGTTGCGTGATTAGTCGAGGTCGGCCGCGTGCGTTCCTGGAGGTCTCAAGTCGAAGAACTTCAGTGGAGGACGTCGCGTGGTGGCTACGATCGTGTAGGCTGCCAGATCGCTTGCGGCGTCAGAGATCGTACATGCCCAGCTACGCATCTGCCGATCGCTCGCATGGCCATTGATCGATTGTACGTGCCCAGCTCCTTGTCTGGCGATGGCTGCACGGCCATCGATCAATCAACCAGCAAACTTGAGGAAATTGGTAGTACTTCCTGTTTTTTGGTAGTACCGACTGATTGAGAAGTTTATTGGTAAATGGTAGTACTTCCTGTTTTTTGTCGACTGATTAAGTAGTTTTTTACTGAAGATTAAGTACAGACTTTAGACAGAATTGAGCAAACATTCATATTTGCATCTTGTACATTCTTATTTTGCTTTTGTGTTTATGTGCATAATCTACATTCAGTTTGAGCAAACTTTAGACATAACTGTAATTTTTGCTACAGTTTTGAATAATGCAGGAGAAGAAACCTGCATGTTCACAGTTGAAGTTGCGTACAATGGTTTTTTTTTGCGGTTTGAGAGATGATTTGGAATATGTGTCTTCTACAACAACACATTTTGATAATTGTACGACTGATACTTGGTCCCTTTTCTGGATTGATGAAATATTGAGAAATCTAGGAGAGAAGCGAGATGGAAAACTACATGTGTATTGGTGTTTGCCGGACAAGGAAATTTGGAATGGTTTAGTCCTGGTGGAAAACCAATCTCAAATTGATGAAATGATCAAAGCCGCATGAAAACATAAAACACTTGTCCTATTTGTGGATCACACTGACTTTCTCAGGAGAATTAGACCAGATATTCCAGTGAAATTTACATCTGTGCCAACAGCCAGGAAAGCAGTTGTAGCAGAGAAGGATAAGATGAGATCCGAAGCAAGTGCTGAAGCTAGAGCATCGAGTTCATCTTGTGTGTTGCTACCAGAGATGAGGAAGTGTACCAATCAGGTTGCGGAAACTGAAGTGGTACCGGACAAGAGGAAGCTCAAGCAACTTGCAGTTTCGGATGACAGTGAAGATGACAGTGATTTTGAGCTATACGACAGCGATTACATAGTTGATGAGGGTGATGATGATCTTTTTGTAGAAAACATCGATAAATCTGTGAATGGTCACAATGAGAAGGAGAATGTTGTAGATCATGAAGATGAGGATGCTCTAGAGGATGATGACCTAAACATTGGAGATGGCGATAGACAGAGATTATTGAAGCACTTAAAGTCTTATAATCCTGAGGTTGACATGGAAAACCCTTCTTTCAGTCTAGGGATGGTGTTTAGTGGAGTGCATGAGGTGAGGAAAGCTTTGGGAACATACATAGTGAGGCACAGAGTACAAATAAAGAAGACAAAGAATGACGCGAGAAGGGTAGAAGCTGTGTGTGCTCCTGGTTGTACTTGGATGCTGAAAACAGCCAATGATAGGAGCCGGACAGGTGGGTTTGTTGTCACACAGTATGAAGGCAACCACACATGTGAAGCAGGCTGGCCACTCAAAGCACTCACAACAAAAATCTTGACAGATACGTTCATGCATGAATTCATAGACAACCAAAAGCTGGATCTATCAAGCTTTGCCGCAAAAGTGAGAAGGGAATTCAAAATGTGCCCGCCAAGGTGGAAGCTAGATAGAGCAAGAAAAGGTGCATTGCGACGTATACATGGTGATGAGGAAGCACAGTTCCAACTACTCATGGATTATGGACATGAGCTAAGGAGGAGCAATCCTGGTTCGAAGTTCTTCTTGACAACAAATTCAGTGAATGATCCTGCTAGCACTGAGCATAAGCAACACTTGGCCACTCTGTACTAGAGTTATGATGCTTGCAAAAGGGGGTTTCTTGCTGGATGTAGGCCTTTGATATTCATAGATGGTTGCCACATAAAAACAAGGTACAAGGGCCAGTTGTTGACAGCAGTAGGAATTGATCCAAACGATTGTATTTACCCTGTTGCCTTCGGGTTGGTTGAAGTTGAATGCACGAGTTCCTGGGAATGGTTTCTCACCAATTTAAAAGATGATTTGAACATCAACAACACATCCCCATGGACAATTGTTAGTGACAAACAGAAGGTATGCTATTTTAGGGGTTTTTGTCTCATCATTAAGTATTGCAATCTTATATTTATGTTTTGTTCACATTTTGTACAGGGCCTGATCAATGCTGTTCAGAAAGTATTTCCAGATGCAGGACATCGATTTTGTGTGAGGCATTTGGTGCAAAACTTTCAGAGGGCAGGGCACATAGGAGAGACCCTAAAAAATGACCTTTGGGCCATTGCTAGGTCGACCAACATTCCTAAGTGGCAAAAATGTGTGGACAAGATTCAGGCTGACAGTCCAGCTGCGTATGAATGGATATCGCAGCAAGAACCTAACACTTGGATAAAGGCTTTTTTCAGTGAATTTCCAAAATGTGATGTTTTGTTGAATAATCATTCGGAGGTGTTCAATAGTTATATTCTAGATGCAAGGGAGATGCCTTTGTTATCTATGCTTGAAACCATATTCTACAAGCTTATGCAGAGAATTCAATCAAAGCAGAAAGAGTGTGAGAAGTGGTCAGGACGAATTTGCCCTAAGATTAAGAAGAAGTTGGACACATTTCTAGAATGGAGTAAAAACTGTCAAGTTTCACCTGCAGACAACTACACATATGCTGTGAAGAGCCATGAGTGGGAGAAAGATTATGTTGTGGATATGAAAGCTAGAACCTGTGATTGCAAGAGATGGCAGCTTAGTGGAATACCTTGTCACCATGTCATAGCATGTTGCAGCTTAGATAGAATAAATCCAGAGAATCTAGTGCACAGCTCTTATACTATTGACACATTCAACAATGCTTACACATACAATTTGGCACCACTTAGAGGTAGAGTGTTCTGGGAGAAAACCAATGCTACGCATATCTACCCACCTTTGTACACCAAAGTGATGGGTAGGCCTAAAAAGAGTCGGAAGAAGGCACCTGAAGAGAAGTTGAAGAAGGGAGTGAAGGTACTTACAAAGGCAGGGGTTTCAATTCACTGCTCAGTGTGTGGAGTAGCTGGTCACAATAGCAAAGGTCATGAAAAATATCTTGCAAGCCTGCAACAGCAACAAGAGAGTCATATTATTGGGGAGGATGAAGAAATCGATATTCCTGAGATGGTTCAGGTACATCATTTACCCATCCAAAGTAGAACATTTGAATTCTTTGCTGAATAATGATTTGTACCCTTATTACTTATCACATCTGCACTACATCTTGCTCAAATATGTTTTCAGCATGTCATACCGCACACTCCTGACCCAAGGCTTGATCCTACACTTGTTGTCAACAACATGGTCCATATAATGCAGCAACAGGTAAGAATTATTACTAATGGCAGAGAGAAAATAAAAATTCTAAGTCTTATAATACTCACACACTTTTCTTCAATTTGGCAGCAAAAAGAAAATGTGCCAATTGAGAGAGTGCTCGGTCCTCTGCCTGAAAATGCATTTGTGGTTCTAGCTAGAGATAGCATCCCACAACGTATAGACAGAGTCACCACTGCATCTTCTAGAGGTAATTTGATTCGAAGGGGTAGAGGAAGGTCCAGTGCACCTAGGAAAGCAAGAACATGTGAACAATCAGCAAAACAAGGTGCAAGCATTAGAGGTGGAAAAAAAGCAAGCAATACAATAAAGTTCACTGCACCAAGACATGAAGTTGCACAAGAAGTACCTGTAAGTCAGAGTGCGCCAGCAGCAACTGATGAAATATAGCCGTGTTCATCACCAACTACACAAAAAAGCCCTGTAATAAATTGATTCCGTGAGATACACTAGTGGATTTTAGACACAACAGGTTCCATGATGTTTGAGATATTTTCAGTTGGTTCCATATGTTGTTATCAACTACATTACTTCTATGTGTGTGTGCAACTGCAAACTGAATCAACATACTACAGTTCTTGCGAAATTTTGACAAAGCGTGGTTCTTGGAAGACAATTGATCGATATTCTTTTGTTTCCACAACAACCATCTCATCCATTAGAGCACGCCATTCTGGCTTGGGTGAGATTGGAGGATGCATTCCATGCTTAAGAGTAGCCGCACTGAAATGTTGCAGAGTTCTAAAGCACAAGTGTTCCCCTCCAAATGTGTGCTCTATGACCTTGTCTTTTCCATAGTCATATGTTCAATAGGTTATTCAGTTTGAGTTTGAGCATTCATCACTGGATCGAGGTAAGTCAAAATGTTTGATAAAATTATAGATACAGGTTGTTATAGATGGGGGTAACATTTGAAAAACTGCACTTAGATAGTGCGATTCAAATTAGCAATTTTCTGAAAACTTATGTACATAATCTGAATGTTGAAGTGTTGGATTCTGTCAGACTGTAGTGTGTCATCTTCTCACCATGCGTGTCACTCAAACTAACCGCTATGTGCTCTCCTTTATGTTTGGTTGTAGCTAGTTTGCAAGAAGATTGGTTAGCTCCTCAACGTCCTTATGTAACTCTTTTATGACCCATGATGAATAGATTAAGTGTGTTGCATTACATCCAATCCTTTTCTCTCCCGTTTACACTGAAAACACCTGAATATTTCTACAGTACAATATCATTCAAAGGAAGTAATTCAGATACCTGTGATGGCCCGTACAGTGCAGCGTCCTGCAGCTCCCGACCTCCCGTCTGCAGTGCAGCTGTGTGGTCTTCTTGTCCGGGGAAGTTGCAACGTCCCTGTTCGAGGACCGCACGCTGAATCAGTTGCGTCCCTGTTCGCAACGACGGAGGGCGCGGCCGGAAGCGGGCCGAGATGGAGGACCGCACGCTGCACGCAGACCCTGTTCGAGGTGTTCCACGGACACGGCGGGAAGAGCATCATCGAGTTTGCCGCGGAGAACATGTTGAGGGGTCGGCGGAGGAACAAGGAGCCAAGCGGGGAGCGTGGGGGGCATGATGAAGAGGCGGTCGTCGTCGGGGCGGGCGCTGGGGAGCGGCGGCGGCGGGGGAATCACGAGACAGGAGGCCGTCGGAGCCAGCGCAACCTCCCCTGCCGATGCAAGGGAGCCTCCACCGCCGGAACTCGACCAGGTACAGGGGAATCGCAAGACGGAGGCCGCCGGAGCCACCGCAACCTCCCCTGCTGATGCAAGGCATCCGCGACCGCCAAAACGCCACCTTGTGAGCTCTGACAGCGGCTCTCCGTGTGGCGCCATTTGTGAGCTCCGGCAGCAGTGTGAGGATTTGGTTCCGATTTGGGCATGTCGATTGGTAGTCCACCGTCCTCTGCTGTCTAAATAATCACTGGACCTATCCGTCATACTAGATAATTTGAGGTGTTCTCTATAAAAATTAACTGCCACCGTGGCATCCACATGTCGTGATCTGAGCGGCTAGGACTAAAAAGTCCGCTCTAAACAAGTTGTGGTACTAACATCGTTCAATTTACAATATGTGGGACTAAAAAGTCCAAAGCGTGCAAGATGTGGGACTAAAAGCGTTAAATCCTCAAAAAAAAATGTCCTGTAACTTCCATTTTCCCATTTTGCCCCCGTCGAATGGATCGACTCAAGCCATCATTTGGGACTACAGTCTGCAGAACACATTGGAGCTTTGTGCCCTCGTCCCGTCGTGAACAGCAGGGTACGGCGGCGGCTCCGTTCACCTCAGCGGCGACGTCTCAGGTATGCTCTGCCCCTCCGCACGCCCATATTCCTGAGTTGAATGTGATTTCTGTCGATCTTTTGGTTGCATAAACCCTAGTTCTGATATTTATGAAGTGAGGGTTCCGTCTGTCCGGCCGCCTCCACGCACCCAATCGCGGATGCAGCTGCTCCTGCGCGGCGCCTCTCTCCTCCGTCTCTGCCAGTACGGTTATCGACCCTCCTTATATGCACTCGCAATTTCCTTTTGTTGTTACGGGTTCTTCCGCACACCATGGAGCGACAGCTTTCGATTTGGGGTGGGGGATAACAGAAGGGGTGGAGTCCGTTAAGGGTTTGGCTCTCTCTGGGGACGGATAGAAAGAAATGTCCTCTGTTCTCTCCAACCGTGTTATTGCAATGCGCTATACTATAGTTAACTAGGTTTGCCTTCATGGGGCTTTAGTATTTTGGTCTTTCTTGTGAAAATACTTCCTCTTGACACATCTGCAATTAGTATGAATCGGCCAAGGCAATGTCGGCCATAATATCTCTCTATTTTTCTGTGCATTGAGGAATTTTTGGCATGGCTATCGTGTATTTGGGTTCACCTGTGCAAGAATCACCTAAGTTTTTCAGCAGTATGTGGTAAAATGTTTTCTTGTTGGTGTAGCTGCAGGTTTCCAAGTGCAAACAGCTGTTGCGGAAAGTTACTGCTTACAAAATTAAACGTGATGAGTGAGGGTACGCGGGCTACGTATTCACGCCGGGCTGTCTCTAAGAACAGTGAGATCAAGAAAGATGAACAAACAATCATAGAGAAGGTTAGTCTTGTATGCCCATTGTGCTGACATTGCCCATTTACCCGTCCCATGGCTGTGGTTCCATGTTATTGCTGCTTGAACCGTAGGAAGATGTCACTGAAAGCACACTGGAGATAGAGCAAATCAGAGGTGACCCTAATATGCTCCAATCCATGACAGTGAAAGAGCTCAGGGAACTCACAAGGTTCACACTTGTCCTAGCCTGCCCTTATTTTATGTTGTTGTAAATTGCTTTGTCCATTTAATTATTGTGTGCCATGGATTTGAAGGAGGATGGGAGTTTCTGGGAAAGGTAACAAGAAAGACCTGGTGTCGGCTCTGATGGATTCTCTGGGCGAGGAAGTAAATGGTATGCCTTACTTGCAAGACTTCTAGTAGTACCATTGACCTAAATCCATGCTTTCTTTGCATAAACTTCTTAAACAAAAATGCTGAGCTAATACATGTACCACGGCAACCTCTTTATCCAGTTATGATTTCTGCCCTTGTAACATAAGACAACTTTCTGTTTTTCCCGAGATTTCTTATGTATGTAGCCAGAAAATAGAAAATTAATGTTGCAATAAGCATTTTGGCTGGCTGCTGATTCATTTTTTACAGGTAAAGAGGGAACATCAATAATTGAGAAAATTGCCCCGTCAGAAGTACCGTCAAAAAGAAAAGGTGCTGCTTCAGTAGTAATTGAACAAAATTTAGAAATTTCTGAAGTTACTTCCGTATCCCCTAGCAAGAGAAGTAGAACAAAGCAGAAATCAACTAAGGGCGCTGCTCTGAAGGAGAATCCTGTGACTACTGTCAAGCTAAACAAGACATCACTCCAGAAGGAAACACGTGTCGGTATGCTCATTGTTTAGGCAATCTTTACTTGATCTTTTTTGGACTAGAAAGTTACTTCTCTCTTGGCTAACTTTGTGATTGCCTATCAGTCGATGGTGCAGTTGCGAAGGCACGGCTGGGTCTTACTGTGGATAATTCAGAGCCTTGGACTGTACTTGTGCACAAGAAGCCACGACCTGAGTGGATTCCCTACAATCCTAAGGTCATGAGGCCTCCGCCCCTTGGCAAGGATACAAGGACGGTAAAGATTCTGTCATGGAATGTCAACGGACTGAGAGCTTTGATGAAATCGAGGGGCTTCTCTGTTCATGAGTTAGCACAGAGGGAGGATTTTGATGTGCTATGCCTGCAAGAAACGAAAATTCAGGCAAGATATTTGTTATCTTGTAAAGCTGGCATCTGCCTTTTCTCCCCTCTGAAATGCTTGCTGCACTTCATTAACTGGACTTGATTATCAGCCAGTAATTTAGCTATTTTAAGCAGGAGAAAGATGTTGAAGTCATAAAGGAAACTATACTTGAAGGCTATACCAATAGTTTCTGGACATGCAGTGTATCAAAGCTTGGCTATTCGGGGGCTGCCATAATTTCACGGGTATGGACTTTATATTCTTGCTCCCTACTGCCACCAATATTGGCTGGGCTTCACAGTTCACTTATATGCAAATAACCTATGAATTTTCATTTATTTCTTCTATTGTATTGTGAAGTTAAACCGTCTGCAAGGAAAAATGAATGGAAATGGAATGAAGGAACAAAGTGCCCCTTACCTAGCTATTAGCCAGTTATACGAGTTGTTCCAGCTCTATTGATTATGGCGTTTTATTTTGGAAGATGTAACCCCTAATTACCTGAAACTTGGAAAGAAAATGTTAGAAAAATACTTGGCCAAAATACAAAGAAAAGAAGAAGACCCAAAGACAGATGACAGAAAAAAAAGAATATTTATGCAATTATGCAGTTCCAGTTTTGGGCCAGCCTATCCAGTTGTCCATGGTAGCAGAGCTTCTTCTTTCTTGCCCTGAAGCATCTTCTATCCATTATTTGTTGTGATATTCAGTAGCTGTTAGTTTGCTTGGTTGTTATCCTCCACGATATTAATACATATCACCTGATTAATCATTGTGCTTTGCTTTCTGTACATTTGATGGATATTAGGCAAAGAGAACCATTATATTGTTATGCTGGCTTCCAAAATTTCTACTAATTCAGTTGATCTGTGGTCACATTAACAATTTAGGAACATATATTTGCAAATACAGTGCTTTGGTTAGCATATACCTTTTATTCTGTTTCCATTCATCATATGTCCTGGACTTTCTATAGGTGAAACCACTTTCAGTCAAGTATGGGCTTGGTGTACCAGACCATGATACAGAAGGGAGGGTTGTGACCGTGGAATTTGAGGATTTTTACTTGCTAACCGCTTATGTACCAAATGCCGGTGATGGTCTAAAAAGATTGGTAATTTGTTGCTATATTATTTTTATTGTGGTAAATGGTAATACATCATTTGAGATTAGAATCTAATTCCATGACGATATTTTATTGTGTAGAATTACAGGGTCACAGAGTGGGATCCATGCCTTGGTAACTACATGAAAGTATGTCTGTGTTTCATCTACTCTTATAATACTTCGAAGTAGTATTCTTATGCTTCTATACGTTCATGACTCCCCCGTTCGTTTGTCGCTGCATTGAAATTCCCCGTTTCTATCCTTAGTTTATCTGTTCATTAGACATGTTCGTCCTCCAGTACAAGCAGTTTGTTGTATGTGTCTAACTGTTTTCTGTGGTTTCATTTATGGTTGATGTGTGCTCTCCTGATACCTTTACACATACCGAATCTTCGTAAGAACTAAGACCAAAATGACGTTTCTTGTTAGAACTTTGAAGGTACATGACACGATTGTATGGTAATGTTTCTAAAATTCGCATGAAAATTTAACTAGAGCTGTGAACAATGATTTTCTATTAACACAGTACACTGGGCATCTTTTACTGTGCAGTATGCGCCGTATATGTCTATTGTTGCTCCCTTGCTTTACCGTAATCAAGCTAGCACATTGGAATATCTTCCGTTCTGTTTGATCTTTCATTTGTTATATGTGGATTATGTGTTACTAGTTAATGACTGATGGCCGTGTACACACACTCCTAGTGTGATTGGCATCATGTGCAAAACTACTTTGTTGTCAGAAATGCACGATTATGTTCAAACATGATGCTGTCCCCCCTCTATTTATTATTTCATCTCTAATTTGTCCAATTGGATATCTAAACAAAGCCTGACATTTGTTTTACGATTATGCAGGAATTGGAAAAATCGAAACCTGTCATACTAACTGGTGATCTTAACTGTGCCCATCAGGAGATTGATATACATGATCCTGCTGTAAGTAATTGTTAGATTTAATCACCTACATACTTGAATATCTGCATCCAGAAAATTTGATTTTTTGCTCAAGTGTATTGATGTATGTGCGGTTCTCTGTGCGACGAGTTCATTTCAAACCTTTGCTTATCATTTCCGCTTTAACCTCCAACCTCCCCAAACATTTCTGTATTTATTTTCTTAAATTGTAATTGTTGCCTTTTGTCCAGGGAAATAGTAGAAGTGCTGGCTTCACAAAAGAAGAAAGAAAATCATTCGAGACAAATTTTTTGTCCAAAGGGTTCGTGGATACATTTCGGAAGCAGCATCCAGATGTTGTTGGATATAGCTACTGGGGTTATAGGTTTAACGGCCGTAAGACTAATAAAGGTATGAGCTCATTGACTTGACCCACTTAGTATAGCATAAACTTCAAACCATTCCCAATTTTTCTTACTAAATAGCATGATCTTCTGGGAACGATTTATGCCCATCCATTTTGTTCTGCTGACACATTGTGCACAGCCTCAGTTATTTTGTTGTGTAAGAGAAAAACAATGCTCATTATTTTACTCTGATGATGGTTTTGCAGGTTGGCGCCTGGATTACTTTCTTGTGTCGGAGTCCATCTCAGAAAGAGTTCATGACTCATACATTCTCCCGGACGTTTCTGCGAGTGACCACAGCCCACTTGGCCTCATACTGAAGCTCTAGGCGAGGCTGCAGCCCCAGGCCATATGAAACATGCAAATCTTGCTTCTGAGGGTTGGTCTGCAATGTCGCTTGTTCACACATGGTCTTGAACCAGTTAAACAATAGGTACTACTCCACTATTGTAATGGGTGTTGATTGGTCATCGTGCCAATCTAGGGTTCTAGTGTAATGGCTCAGGATGTGAGCGTTTTGGGTAAATCCCTGTCATCCGATGTGTTCTAACTGACCTTTAAAAGTGCACACGAAACTATTCGGATGATAGTCCGATGCATTGTGCCGCTGATTTTTGCCATGACTTCACCTGTCCAATGTGCTTGTGTCAAGGCCGATCGCGGACTTTCAAGTCAGCCTCCTTCTCAATTGCTAAACTCGACCTTAGGTGAACTTTTTTATTTGATGCTTTCACGAATGGGGAGAAATCCCCACCTAAATATATTTTGCTTTAAAAAGAGCTTACAAGATGAGGCAGCTCAACTTGTACTGCCGCCGCCGATATACATGTTTTGCTAAATTAACTTGCGTTGCACCAACCTCTGTCCTCTAGGGACAAATTTAAAAATAGTTTTGCATGAGCTAGACGAGGCATTAGTTGAGCCCAAATGTCCGACTTGTCAGGAAAAAAGGTTGATTGTTCATTCATATATCATTTGAACATTGAAGTGAGGAACAAGCATGAGATAAACAAATTACGCTAAACCGAGTACATGTACATTGTACAATCCGAACGAACTGCCGATGTTTTGGCCACGTGTGCACTTTCCAGACATCTACCCTTCGCACGTGCACATATATCCGGCAAGGCAAAGTTACCGACTCATTAATGGGTCGGTGGGTCCTTTGATAAATATAAGCGGGCCAACGTGGGAAAGGTGGTTAAACCCAACCGAGCCAGCGATCGTCTGCCCTTCCACCGGCTTCCTCCACACCCCGGCGGCGTCACCTCACCCTACGACGGCGGCGGCGCCTCGTGCCTCTTCTCTCCGATCGTACGCACATCCCTCTTCCTCCCTGCCGCTCCTCCCTCTCCTCTCTCTTCCCGAGCGGACGGCGCGTCTTCGGGATTTAGTTTCGTTTATTTCTCAACTCGCGGCCCCTTTCCTCATCGATTTGCGTTGAGTAGAGGCGGTTACAAGGACGCGGACCGCGGAGTAGGTTCAATGTTGGAGTCGGGATTGACGAATCCGGTCGCGTTTTGTTTGTTTTGTTTGTTGGCCGGGGTTTTCCGTTGCTGCTGCCTGGACGGAGAAGGCATGTCGCTGGATTTGCTTATTCCGAACCGCCCGTGGCGCTGGATTTGTATCCCGTGGCCGCTTAATTATAGCCAGTCCTAACTGATTGCGCTTTGAGTTGGAAGTGGATTTCTGCGTATGCAGAGGACCGGGTGTGGACAGTGGAATCGTGGGGATTTTGTATCTGGGATTTGGGAACCAATTTGCTGACGAAACTCCTCCCTTAGGGTTTACCACCTCGAGCCAAAGCCCGTCTTAGAAGGCGTAGTTTCGTAGTTCATGCATTGTTCTTATTTGGAACTGATGAAAAAGCAGCCCGTTACATGGCTGTAAGTTTCTGTTTCTGGTTAGGCTCATATATATTTACCGGGATTAGATGGTACTTTTGGTCATAATCTTGTTAGGCAGAAGATCTTCTTTGAGGAATTGTCGTTCTTGCGCATGAGTATAGCCTGTTTCTTTTTTAATTAAAAAATTGCTACTATGATCAACTGTCACCTGCATTCCTGCGTAACTACTATTCTGCTCGTGTTCTGGAAGAATCATACGGTTGCAAACTGAATTTGCTGTAGCTTTAGCTTGATAAGGCAATTTGGTTAATATATTCGGGCATTCTTGTTTTTCACAAGTATTGTTTTGTACTGACGGCTGAATACACAGTTTTTGGAGTCAGGCAAAGATGGCGAGCAAGCAGGAGCCTTGGACTCGACTTGTCCACAGTAAGAAATCACCAGGATGGGTCGCATACAATCCAAAGACCATGAGGCCTCAGCCGCTGGGCGACGACACCGAGCATATGAAGATTCTGTCCTATAATGTCAATGGGCTGAGAAATGTCGTGCCTTCATTTTCTGCTTTGGCTCAGAAGGAGAATTTTGATGTATTGTGCCTTCAGGAGACACATTTGAAGGCAAGTTCTTTTGTTTCCACCAGTACACCATTAGCTAACAGCAACCCATATCATCTTTTCATAGGTCTTGGCTTGCTTCAATGCGCATATATGGGACCTAGAAATCATCACCTGATATGGCGGATTGCTGGTCTTTTCATTGCATGACTGTGTTTTCGTTCTTTTTTCAGGAGGGTGATGTTAAAGATTTCATGAATCTGATTCCAGGGTATGATTATAGCTATTGGTCGTGCAGTGTTGCAAGGCTTGACTATTCAGGGACTGGAGTGATCTCGAGGGTATGGTATTTTTTGGTTAATGCTCAAGACTCGTTTCATTCTGCATGCTTGTTTTAATAGATTTTGTTTTTGACATTTAATAGATGTTTTTTTGGCATAACATATCAGCTGGTGCAAGGTCGGTCATAACACGGTTTTTGGTTCCATAGGTAAAACCAATTTCTGTCCAATACGGAATTGGCACAGCAGAGCATGATCAAGAGGGCAGGGTTATCACTTTGGAGTTTGATAATTTTTACTTGGTCAACGCGTATGTCCCAAATTCTGGCCGTGGTTTACGTAGACTGGTAAGACTGATGTTCCTTTTCATTTTTTTTCGAGATTGTTCCTTTTCATTATTATTACTGCAGCCTTTTGTTTACTTGCATTGCTTCTATCTAATATATTGTTGGTTTGAATCTTATCTTCAGATGTACAGAGTTGATGATTGGGATCCATGCTTCAGCGACTTTGTAGAAGTACGTTTGCTTAGCTAGCTTTCCGGTCTTAATTGCGTTTTAACATACTGGATCCTGGGATGCATATTCACTTCGTATTATAAGTTGTTCTGAGTGCGCGTGAAGGATATTATTTGGTTCTTACCTGCAGTTTAACACATTTTCTGTTCAATTCTCCATAATGTGATCTTTGAAAGGTAGCTTTGCAATGTTAACTAACGTCAACCATTTGTTCTATAGAAACTGGAAAGTTTAAAACCAGTTATTGTTGCTGGTGATCTTAACATTGCTCCTCAGGAAATGGACATTCACAATCCTCCTGTAAGTTCTCTTTCATTTGCGCAACTTCATGTTCAAAAGCACCATCCTTATGTTTGCCCGCTCTAGCGTTTGAATTGCCCCTCGTGTCCAAAGATGATAGTCTATCGAAAACAAATGGTTTGATCATTTGCATGGTTACACACGTACACTACTTGTTTGATGGTTCACACATTATAACTTATTATAAACCCACGAGATTTTCAAGTTTTAAGTCCCTAGAAGTATCTGTTGATGGTGTGATGATGTATTGAAGCCGGAAACAGACATTTTCGTATTTGCCTGCTTTACCACGTTTTATTGATTTCTGTTGCAGAGCTGTAGAGATATCAAATGCTTTTGCATTAGGTTCTGTAATATGGAACATAACCCTGTTTGACATATATGATTCCTTATTTCACAATAGACATGAAGGTGCATACTTACGAAAGTAGAAATGACACATTTGTTTCTGCATACTTATGGATTTTGTGAACATAGTATTTTACAAGCGACACAGATAGTTGCCAACTTGTCATTCTTTAGGGATCAGAAATTCAGCACATGTATGCTTTCAAATAAGTCCATGAACACTTGCTATTTTTTTGTAGCCAGACCTAGAGAATAATCTTGTTCAGTTAAAATCCATGGTCCAGTTAAATCACTACCAAAGAAGCTACTGCCAGAATCTGACGTCACAAAATATTCTTAAACATAACTTGTGTTTTAGCTGTAGTATAGAATCTGTTATCAGTAGTTTAATATTGAATCGTCAATACTGTTAAAAAATCAATGAACGTAAAGCGTTTCTGTTTGCATTACATTTATCTCCTGAGAACATAACAGCTTAGGTTGTTCAGAAATTCTCATATGATATGAGTCCCCAATTTCGTTTTGTATTTCAGTAGTCCATCGCTGTAGCCAGCAGGCGACCAGCAGGCGACAATTTCTTACTCAATACTGTTTTTCAGGCTAAAACCGACGATGCAGGCTTCACCATTGAAGAGAGGGAATCATTTGAGATAAACTTCACCATGAGAGGCTTCGTCGATACCTTCAGAAAGCAGCATCCAAAAGCTGTGGGTTACACCTTCTGGGGTGAAAACCAGAGGCGTAACAACAAAGGTACATCACTACATTGGTAGATAATTAGTTTTTATAAAATATTTTTTTTTACTTATTTAAATGTTGTAATGTTGCACTTGTATTCTATTTTTTCACTCTGGTACGAAAAAGAACTTAGCAGCTGTGAAATGAAACTAAGTATTCATTCAATTACGCTTAAGCGAGCGACATTTCTCTGTACTTTGAAATACAATTGTTACGTCATGAATCTTATACCAATGGTTGACATTTCTCTGTACTTTGAAATACAATTGTTAAGCAGGCGATAATTTATACTCCAGAGTTACTGCCATATTTTTCTCAAAGACAAGAAACCCTAGTTTTATTTTCCAAAAGGCCAAGGTAGTGAAAGCTTTTACCTCTTTCTGCCAAAATGAAACGCTCATCTTGTTCATTTAACAGGTTGGCGATTGGATTACTTTCTCGCGTCAGGATCCATCATTGGCAGGGTACATGATTCTTACATTCTTCCGGATGTAACGAACAGTGACCACAGTCCAATTGGCCTCGTGCTAAAGGTCTAGGCACCGAGGGGACTCTATTGCTGGGGAAGTGATTCGTCAGGCAGATAAGATCCAAGCTGAGCTAGTTGTAGTTTGCATAGACATTCTGTCCGTGGATTTACTAGTGGTAGTTTGCATAGACATTCTGTCCGTGGATTTACACTTGCAGGATATCAATCTAGAGTAATCTGTTTTTTCTCTCTTTCTTCTGAACGTAAGCCTGTTCTCTTCAGAGGCCTTGCATATCTGTCATCCATGTTGGGTTATGTACTTCGTATGTGCTTGTTAGTTGTTATGCAACATGCTAATTCAACTTTTTCAACGAATTCTTTACCAGAGCTAAGTTTGTCTTTTCGATTGTCACAAAAAATTTGTCTGTTCGTTTATTTGCTCTTAACCTGCTGGCCTCAAGCTCCGGCACAATTTCACCGGTCTGATACTCTGAATAATGTTACGCGTGTCCCAACTCCCAAGGCCGTTTCCTGATTCAGAACATACATAGGCAACATAGAAAACTGAAATTACGAGCTGTTGCCATTAACCCATCTAAACAAGAGATCTTTCTGTTATTCCTGCCATCAACATCGACGCTGCAATACAGCCAATAAACACAAGAACGGAGCTCAAAACATATTTACAGAAGGCGTGACAACAATCGTTACCATCTACAGGAACGTCAAATAACCTACAGGTACTATTCTAACATCTGAAGATGTCCACATTTACGAAAGCAAAATGGCACCTCCGATGCGGCCAAAAAGAGCGAGCGTCATCATTCTTATTACATAGCTAGCGACTGGTTGGCGTAGCCAGGCTGCTCATAAGAGTAGTGCATGCTATCTCTTACTCGGCAGTGCCTCAAGCCATTGTTTGAACCGCTGTGCTCGTCCCCCTGGTACTTTGATTTCATAGCCTTCGAGCTGATGGGCCCCCCTCTATCTCTATTCCTGCTGTTCCTTCTGCCTGACTCATTGTTCCGCCTTCTCCAGTGTCCATATGAGCTGCCTTGAGCTTGGCCGTCAGGCACACAGTAGCTATCTTTTTGGTTGCCCCATGAATCTGTCTGGACTGCTGCAGAGCCCCAGCCATAGTCAGGATTCCATGCATGCTGGGCGTCACCATTCATGTCCCAATTGGATGTGCCGTGCATGACTGGCGCGCCCCAGCTGCTTGTTGGAGCCTGCTGCTCCACATACATGTCCCAATTTCCTGTGTTGTGCTGAACAGATGTTTCAGCAGGCTGACTAGCATAATTATCCCAGTTCGCCGAGCTTTCCTTGTAACTTGCTTCGACGGGCTGTTCCACATAATTATCCCAGTTCACAGACAATTGCTGACCAAGGGTGTTGGTTGTTTCCCCATCACCCCATCCTGTGGCCGGAACTGGCTTGTCAGTGAAGATAAAGGAGTCCCAGCCTTCTGGGGCAGTGCTGTCCCTAATGGGAACAGAGCGCCGTGACCTCTCCAGATCAACAACCAGTTCAGGATCAAGATATTCATCTGGGTTGACCATATCAATATACATGTTTGGGTCAGGCAAAGGGATATCACAGGGTTGACCATGATATATAGCATAGAAACGGTCCTTTGCATCTCTGAAAGCTTCAAACGCAGCTGAATCATCCCAGTCAACAATATTTGTGTACATCGACATCAATTTCTTGGTCTCACACAGCTTAGCCCATGGGATAGAACAAGCATCGGTGCAAAATTTCCTCTCCCACAGTGGTACAGAGACACTTCCACCCCCTGAAAGTCAAAACACAAACCATTGTTTATGAGTATACAGAGCTAATCTTTGATGTACAGACACTGACCAGAAAAATCACAACTGAATAGAGCAGAAAAAATGATAAAAGGAGGAACAATTTAGCAGTTCATAAGAATAGAATGTAGAAGTTTATGGACACAAATTCAAATAAACAAGGTACTTTTCTTAAAATGTTAATAGACCAACACGAACCCATGCATATTTTGGATGTCAATTAACAAGATCACATAACAGAAATATTTAGTACTATCAGTGGGAAGCAAGGCCAATAGCTACTGGGCACTGGCAACTCTCTCAGGGTACAGGTTCACTTTAGATCCATGAGAATGTCTGATGTTCACATCTTCGGAAATTTTGATATACCACAGGAAAAAAACTTCCAAAAACATGACAGGATTAGGACACCAAATAGCCCATTACAAACAAAGATACCTTGAAGTTCATATTCAATTAGTATTATAGCACTAGCAGAGCACGTGATGTGAAGATATGGGGTTGACCCCTGTCTATTTACAAGGCTTACAAAATTGAGCCGTCATAGAATTAGTGAAACATAAACGTTCATTTGTAGAAAAAAAAATGACATCATATCAGTATTATAGCAAAACCGCACACAACGTACTCACTGCTAATCCTTCTTAACATTTTGCATTCAGGATCAGAGCTCCGGTGACAATGTAACGATCAGGAGTGTAAAATTATTGCATCCATAGTCCTTAACCCGCTTAAAAAAAAATCCATCTTAACATTTGACAGTAAAGATAAGAGCTCCAATGAGCATGCAACGATCACACATGTAAAGTAAACTCAGAGAGCTTCACATTGCAGACCAAAACTAATGCGAGAACTTTAAATATAACGAGCCAATATATACATTACGAACTAAGCGTGAGCTCAGAGGCCATACACATAGACATTGACAACCATGTGATTCGTCAAAACAATTCCATATTTTCATCAATTCAAGCAAATCAAGTTGCCGGGCAGTAGTAGGCCCATTAAAGCAAGCTAAAATAAACTAGTACCCACAAATGTGACTTTCCTAGTAGAACCTGCACATCCTCCAAGAGAAGAATGTATGCACTCGGTTGGCACAAAAGAAGACACTGCATACTACTCGCACGATGTTTACTGCCTGACGACCCAATTTTACCCAAAACGATAGGAGCTACCGCGTCTCGACGACATTGCCAGGAACAAACACATGTACTCCTCCGCCGCGCGTTCTAGATATCCGACACGGGCAAGGGGAAAGCGACGCAACCCATCCGAACAAACGGCAGGCAGGCAAGATCGCATGAACCGACAGAGCAGAGACCGCGGATTTTAATAGTACGAAGGACGGATCAGGAGACGCACCGTGAGTCTGCGAGCGCGGCGGCCTCCAGTACCTGCCGCTGTCCCCGTCCCTGTAGCTGGACCACCGCCTCTCCGCCATGGACGAACCAACCTGGAGGTCCCACGCCCGCCAAGGCCGGAGCTTTCCGCCCGGGCAAGCCCCTAGATATCACCCTGGGGGACACGCGGCGGCGGCGGGGCTGTCAGCGAACGGGGCCCGCCGCCGCGTCCACGGAATTCCGGCGGCGAGGAACGGAGGCGATCCGCGGCGCGTGTTGGATGGGGTTGGCGGTGGTGGGCGGATGAAGGAAGGGGCGAAAGAGGCGGGTGCGCCGCGGGGAAAGCGATCGAGACGCGGGTGGTTTGGGTGCCGTCGTTGGTTTCGCAGCCGGAGGAGGAGGGGGAGGGGAAATCCGTGTGCGTGCGTTTGCCCGCGGCAGCGATGGATATGGAGAGTTGGAGATGTGCCACGGGCGCGCCTCATTCTTGATCTGACGGGAATGTGTGCCACACGGGCGTGTACGGAGCGATCTACAAAATCAAGTTACATGCATACGTAGAAACGAACAGAAAAAACACGATGGTTCTGAAAACTTTGTAGGTAGACCCCTACAAGATTGAAAAATGTATAATTATCCTTAAGAGTTTCCTATATTCCCCAAAGGCAGCGGCCATCGCCTGATCCCAGCGCCACAATGCGCCTCTGCTTCCGCCGCTAGACCCCCTACCGCCGCCATGCCTACGACCGGAGATCTAGGGTTCGAGCTACCGAAGGATGGGAGGGAGGCGGTGTAGGGAGAAGGATAGGGAAGGGAGGTGCGTCGTCGTCGTGGGATTCCTGCCGATGTCGGGCCTAGAGTGAGGGACGGACGAGGCACAACCTCCTTTTTTCGAGCGAGCGAGCAAAGATTTCCGAGGTGTGGGGCTCGGAAACGGTGGGAGTGGGGCGTGCGCGCGGAGGTTCTCTCGTGGAATTGGATCGATTTCCAGCCTTATATTCCTTTACCACTCCAAACGGCGGAAAATGTTGTCCAATACCAGATTCCCCAATTTCAGCATAACTTCTGACGAAACCAATTCCCAGGTGTGACGGGTTGTGTGTACAGGGGTGAGGGGTCGTTGACGAGGGTGTAACTCGACAAATCACACGGTTGTGCACCCCGGGTTGATTGAGGGGGAGAGAGAAGAGCGTTGGTGATCACGACGGCTGACAAGCGGGGATTTTACCCAGGTTCAGGCTCCCGGAGGATAACACCCTACTCCTGCTTGTCTGTTATTGATGGCGAGTTGCGATTACAATGGCGGCGAGATTGCGATCTCGCTAGGGTTTGTGGTGGTGGCTATTGGTGTGTCCCCTGGGACGAGCAACCCTCCTGGCTTTATATGTAGCCAGGTCTCGGGTGGTCGGTGCCGATGACAATTACAGATATGGCAGGTTATGAGACCTAACCGACTTGGACTAGGTTACACAGTAACCCTAGTGGGCCTTCTATGAGCCTTCATGATCTTGGCGCGGCCCAGGTAGCCTTATCGTGGGCTAGTCGAAAGGTAGCCCCACGTCAGTAGCCCCGAGTGCTTGGTCGAAGCGTAGAGTCGGGCAAAGGACTTCTTCCTCCTAGACGCGCCACTGGATTGCTTGTTCTTGAGTTCGCACTCGTTTTCTTCAGTCGAAGAGGACACTCCCGATGGGAGTAATACCTTCAGTCGAATTACTTTGCATTGGTCTTCCTTTGAAGCTTGCTTCTATTCGGCCTGTTGGCTTACTTGTAGATGGATTTGGCTGCTTGAGCTTACTCGATTTTCTCTGCCACCCGAATGTTTTTTTCGGGTTCTTGGATCAGCAGTCTATCCTTCCAGGTTGTTTTCAGCTGAGAAGCTTACTACTCGAATTGGTCAGTCGAGTTATCATTCTGTTTCACTTGTTTGGAGCCGTTGGCTTGATGACGTCACTGCTGACGTCTCATTGCACGCCTCTGCGCCCGATGGGACGTGACGTAGCGGGGCCCACTGGCAGAGCTGACCATGGTCGGCAGTTGTCACGTCTCCGAGCTGGGCGCGAAATTTTCGCGGCACGATGATGACGCCTCGATTCTCGTGCGTAGTGGACGAAGTGGGCGGCGACGGTTGGTTTCTCCGTGCGACACGTGGACGACTGGATGTATCTGCTCGGAACCGTCGCTCTGTGGACGGCTAAGATGAGTTTATTCGAGGCATAAGTACTGCGCTCCGGCGCACGAGCATCATCTTCTCCAATCGTCCGCGCCTCCTTTCCTCTGCTCTCTACCATTCTCACCACCATCCGAGCTCTGTGCTTTTTGTCCTCCCACCTTCTGCTGTCCTCCGGAGCAATGGGCAAGCCGAAGACCTCTGCTGGCACCTCCACCGCCGCCGCCGGGTTGATGAAGAAGCCGGAGGGCGACTGGCAGAAGTCGACCGTGAAGAGGGGAGATCTTGACGCGCTGCGCATGCAGGGCCTCCTGCCTCCTTCTGACCAGGCCCAGGTACGTGCCCCTGGTAAGGAGAAGTCCCCTGCACCCCACGAGGGGGAGCGCGTTTGTTTCGTGGATTTCCTTCCACGGGGCTTCGGGTTCCCTCTCCACGATTTTGTTCGTGGTCTCTTGTATCCTATGGGGTGCAGATCCACGATCTGACCCCCAATGGCGTCTTGAGCATCGCGAGCTTCATCGTGCTTTGCAAGTGCTTCTTGGGGATCGCACCCCACTGGGCGCTATGGAAGTCGCTCTTCCTGGTTCGCAAGAACGTCGGGAAGAGCGGGTTGACATACCCGGTGGGTGGCTTCGGCATCCAGGTGCGCGGTGACACCGCGTACTTTCAGATGAAGAAGTCTGTAACATCCTAGGATTTTTCAAATTCTGAAAAATCAGAAAAATTAAAAACTTTTTGAAAACTATTTGTATGTCGATTTGAAAACAAAATTCATGCATGCATTCATCATTTTCTTGCATTGTTTAGATTTGAAATTACAATGGTTGAAATACTATTTCCATTTGAAAATCTATCTGAGAAAATATTAAAAACAAAATAATGATTATGCTATTTATCTTATTTTACTTTAATATTTTAATTGTAATTATTAGAAATAATTATTTTCATATGTTCACAATTGTGGTACCAAATTTTATTTAGCCATAAATAAATTAATTAAATTTCTATTTCCAAATTTGACAAAAGTGTCAAATTTGCATTAAATCAAATATTCAAAATTAATATTTTAAAAAAGTGGTCAAAACATGTCCATAAATGTTTTAAAATAAAGATATGATTTTTAAAAAATTTTAAAAATTAATTTCAGTTAATTCGGAGTTCTAAAACAAAAGTTATGAAGGAATTAAGGAAAAAAAAACAAACGAAACGGGCCAGCCGGCCACCGAACCGAACCGAGAAATCCTATCCAACTCAAACTCTGAAAATTCGTTTTTCTAACCACCTTTTATTCAAACACGTTTATCTCAAGAAATATAACTCCAAATCCGGATCCGCTTGATCCTACGCGTTCACAACTCCGAACCCTATCTATTCCACCATCCCTCCGCCTATATAAACCCCTGTAGCCGCCGGCATCTCTTTTACTCTTTTCGTTCCACCGAAACTCTAATCAGCGAAATAGTATTTCGTTCGTTCGACGAACAAAACCATCTCCAATCGCGACGGGGCCTTAATCATTGTTGTAGATCTCGTCGATACCTTTCCATCCCAATAAGCCTCAACTCTTTTCATCAAGCGTGGAAAAAGAATTTTGAATCGTCCTCCATCAGATCTGAAGTCGTATTTCTCAGATCTCTTCGCGCTCGTTGCGTCAAATCGAAATTCAGATCTACTATATATCTACAACTTTCATGTTGACAACTTTTTATTTTAACGTACGTAATTTTCTGTATAATACAGATCGTGTTTGAATTTGTTCGAGTAACCAAACCATCTCAAAAGTTTGGGACGACAATACGAAAGTTGTTCCTCTGATCAAGACCTTTCTTTTGCCCCAACCCTCAGCTCTTTTGGTTCAGCGAGCTGAGAGATATTCGCGTTTGAAGTTTCGGACCAGAAAGGTATTTTGAGATTTGTGACCAATCTATTCATCCACTTATGTTATAATTCTGATAATTAGAAAGAGCACGTAATTCTCTACAACTTTCGTTAAGAGTGTTTTTCTATCCGAGCAACTTTATTTTTGGTCAAATTCGTAGTCAAATCCCAGTCAGCCTGCCACGTCAGCAAGTCAATTCCCACGTCAGCAGTCAAAGTCAACAGTCAACCGTAGACCGACAATTTTGTAGAAAAATCCTAAATTTTAAATCTATCACTACTTTTTATTGGGTTGGTCAAATTTTACAAATAAAATATTTTTGGAAAGCTTATGACACGTAGAAACTTTTGGCATCATTACTTTTATGTTTTGTCAAATTAAAAATTGTTGAAATTCAAAAGTGGCATTAATGGTAATTTGAACATAACTTCAAATTTGAAATTTAAAATTTATCAAACTCTTTTGATATAAATTTGAATGTCTAAGTATTGGCAGTAGTATTTTTCTACTAATTTTGTAGAATAATTGTTCTATGATTTTGTAAATAATATTGATTTAATACTTTAAATGATATTTTAATGAATAAAAAAACTTATTAAAAATATATTAAAATTAATTTCATCATCTATTCGAATTATAAAGTACTTAGTCATATTATGACCACTTTGGTATTAAAAGGTACTTAGAAATATTTTGCCTCTTTAAACAAAATAAATTCTTCCTTAGAAAATATTTGATAACTATTTTTCGACAACACTCTTCCTTAGAAAAATTTCAACATCTTAAAGATGTTAAATCTTTTCCTTAGAAAATTTTAGCATCTAGAAAACTTAGTTGTTTTATTTTTTTAAGTGTTGTCCTTAGAAATAAATTGCATTGCATGCATGGCATATTTATTGTATAGTTATTGTTTTTCTCTAAGTTACTATTTTTCAACATAGTGTTTTGGTAAAGTGCCATGCACTTAGACACTTGAGATTCTTAACATGAAGACTAGAAGGCCCATGAAGACTTAGCCAAGAAAAACAAAACTCCGAAGGCATCTCCAAGAAGCAAAAAACCACTAAGAAGAAAATCAAGAGGAACTGCAAGAAGACCATCCCCCTTTATTTCTCTAAGTCTTTCTCTCTTTTCTTTTCTTCTCTCTTAGACCTCGTGGTGGCTAAGGTATATCCAAGACCAGCCCGGGTGATATACAAATCATCAAGTCTGAAGAACCATCAAGTCTACATGATTCAATGAAGACATCGGAGAAAGTTACAAGTCTGGAGATGAAGCATAGAAGAAAAACTACATCTTTTCTTTATCTTTTTCCGCCATCCTATTTTTCTTTCACTTTGGGCATAAACCAAGTCCTTAGTGATTATGACCAAGTCAGAATGCTAGTTGAAGAGGAAGAAAATTACAAGGGAGTTGAAGATTTCAAGACCAAGCATGTGAAGACTTGCAACAGCATTACAACTTATTCAAGTTGATTTATATCAAAGTTATTCTGTCCAACCTATGACCTTGGTCCTTAGTAATTTTGACTAACACACTTGCCCTGCATTAACTTAGAATAATTTCATGGCATGACATGCATCTCTAGTCCTTAAGAATATTTTTTCATATCGTGCATGTCATATTTTTCTAAGGGTTGCATTTATGCTTGTATGTTTATTTGGGGCTTGTTTGACTTGTTAGAAATTTCGGAGAGAAACGAAGGATTTTGCAACTGTTACTCCTGCTCTCCCTATTGCCAAGGCAAGTGGCACACCCTCATAAACTTTCTAAGTATTTTCTATGCATTACTTAGTATGTTTATTATATGCATGTGTTGGATAGTATTGCTATGCTGAAACTACTATATCCCTTACACTAGTTGTGTCTAGAATCCTATGGGTAACTTGGTAGAAATATTGATGCTATGCAAAAGTTGTTTTGTGAAAAGTTAATTTCTACTAAGTTAAAGATACTTCTGGGTGGATGTGGCAAGAGGATGGAGGTTAGAGTTGAGTGGCTGCTTAGCCTCATTTAGGTGGGTGCACCTGGCTAAGACCCAGGCTCATTTAGATGAGTGAACCTGAGTACGTACACTTGAGGATGGCCACCCAGGAACAAATGGACCAAAGTTTCTCCAAGTGAAGATGTTTCCAGTGCAACCACGTGGTATAATGGCTCTGCCTTGACTTTTCCCCAAAGGTCTCGTCTCAGGCTTCTCCTTTCATTTTCACTACATGAGGGTCAAGGACAGAAGGGTTGTTTGAGTCTCGTGGTGAAAGTGCACAACCTCTGCAGAGTGTAAAACTAAGTACTTAGCCGTGTCCTCGATTACGGACAATTTTGAGCAGCTGATCAAGGACGTCAACGGAGGATCCCAACATTCAAATTTCTAAGTTAAAAGTTGATGGGTGAACAAGGGAAGATGAGATTATGGTTTTCATGCCATACTTGTCCTGATTTCAAGAAAAGTGTTTTCAAAAGAGTAGGAAAAATTGGCTTTATGCAAATTAGCCTTGAACTCCACCAGCCAAATATGCATGTAGGCTATAGAGTTATTCCATTAAGTGTCCACCATAGTGTCACTTGCCAGACTCCATTTTTAATGGAATCTGACCCACTCTGTTGCAAATTTTTATTTGTTACAGGTTATTTAGATGACGAGTGAGGTTTTCGTTAAGGGATTTCGAGTCTGCAACCAACATGTTTTTCGCCTGTGGCAACATGAAGATGGAGACTTACTGCTATTGTATTTCCGCTGTGTATTCTTTCCAATGCTAGCCTTATGCTATGCAAATTGTAATGAATATTTTCAAGTCTGGATCATCGATGTAATAAATTTGATACTTTGTTGTGATATTACATCGTAAACTGTGTGTGCAAACGAATCGATCCAGGGGTTTGCACTATACACAGGTACCTGCCATATTTTAAGTGCAGGTACGTTACAAAGTCGGACTCCGTCCAGGGGTGGCGGAAGAGATGGTTCTACATCCAGTGGAACCAGGAGGGCCTGGCGTAGTTTGAGGGCGAGCGCGGGTTGCGGAAGACCCGCGCCTGGGCGCACCCGCTCGTCAAGGAGGAGAAGGAATCGACGAGGCCGCTGATGAGCCTGCTGCGCGACCTCCTCAAGACCCTGGGACGGGAGTCGGGTGGCGTCTTCCTGATGGCCACCTTCTTCCGTCTTCGCGTGCACCCGCTTTGTGCTCGGCCCCACCCGATGTGGGCCGCTGAGGGCGTCAGCAACGAGCCACTCAACGACGAGGAGGTGGAAACCAAGGTGAGGGGCATCACTAGCCTTCGAGCCGCGGACCTCTGCAACGTCAAATGTCCAGTCGCTGCGTATGGAGCGGCGAACCCTGTTCCCGAGGTAAGTTCTTGACTTTTTCTCTTCGTTGCTTCGTTTCTTGATCTCATGCTTCTTGATTCGACTTGCGTCTACTTGTTTTAGGGCCGATCTCTGTTGGTCAGCCTTTCTCCTCTCCCTGAAAACGGACCCACTGACGAGTCGAAGGTTGTGGAGGAGGAGGATGACGACGACGACCTTCCGTCTGCTACCTCTCCCAACGAAGAGGTGGAAGATGAAGACGACGAGGAGGAACCCGCACGGAAGAAACAGAAGCGCCAAAGTGGCGGTGACTCTGCGACTGCTTCGTCGCCCGCGAGGGGTGCCGATGCTGATCTGGAGGAAGCCGTCTCGACGTCTTCGGGTGCATGTTCTCCGGGTGGTTGGAGTGAGCCGCTGGCCGCTCCTCCGGTCAGCTCCGCGCCACCACGCGCGTTTGCGCGGCTGGCGTCTGTCTCCTTGGGGAGTGACGACGACATTGAGAACACCAGGTGAGTATCTTGGTGCCTTGTTGGCTTTGAGTTGCACTTTGTAGTTCCAGTCTTTTAGTTGATCATTGTACTGTTTTGCTCCAGCCGTCGTTCTGGCGATATCAGCTCCCCTCACCGTGAAGTGGAGCACACATCCGCCCCTTCGACGGAGCTGGTGACTCGGGTGGCGGTCGAGGAGCGCGCGCCGCCTGCTGGCCTCGCGTCGTCGAGTCGTGCTCCTCCTTCGGCTTTTGAAGATGTCGACCTCCTGGACCACGTAAGTCCTTTATGCTTGTAATTGTAGCATTGCACTTTCATCGGGTGCGCGATCAGCGCTCCCGATGGGAGTAGCCCCCGAAGGTGTGGGTGACTAGTATAGTCGCCCACAACTTTATTAATTTCTTGCTTGTGTTTCAGCCGTACTACCGCCAGTAGCTTGATGCAGCCGTGGCTTACGTTCGCCTGGAGAAGGAGAGGGACCAGGCTGATAGGCGGGTTGCTGAGTTGGAGCTGAAGCTTCAGGCTCAGACTGAGCTTGAGAAAGCTCTTCACGAGTCCCAGGAGCGGGAGCGGGTGCGGGTCGTCCAAGAGAAGACTCAAGTCGACCGCCTCCTCTCACTCGTCGGTGCTCTTGGGGGTGAGTTTCGGCTTGGTGCTTACTATTTCTTTTGCTTTGCCTTTGTCTGACATTAGATCTTTTGTGTAGAGAACTGCGGCGGAGCTCCTCCGGAGGGCTCGTCGAGTGACACCGTTGATTTGGCGACTATTGTCGGCTTCCTTGACCGTGTCTGCGCGTATGCGTCTGATGCGCTGAGAAAGTCGACAGCTGCGCTGCAGAAGTCGACTGGGGCGCTTACGACGGTGCACCGGAGCATCTTCCCGAGTGATGCGCCACCGACTGCCGTTGACGCTCTTGCCGCTCCGTTTGAGGACGACGCGACCACCCTCGCGGACTTCACTCGGGCGCAAACGGTACGCGGCTCCGAGCTCACCTTCCAGCTTCTTCTAGGCCACCAGATTCAGGGCGATTTCGAGAAGGTCGTCAGCGGCTTCCCTCGGAGGCCTGATGGCCGGACCGCGTCCCTGGGCGGAGTGAAGGTGCAGGCTAAACAGCTAGCTGTGAAGCTTGTGGCTACCTTTGAGAGGGCGCTTGCCAAGGCGACTGAGGCGGCTGCTGCCCGGAAGACCCGCTCCCGGTCGGAGTCTGCTGCCCTGGAGTAGTAGTGGTGTAGGGATTCGGCAGTCGCCGTGTCCTGTACTTATAACTTTTGCTTGTAATGACTGATATTTTGTTTGGTCTTCTGTCCTTGATCAGTATTTTTGTGCTGAAATTGAGTATCTCTTCCCACTATATTTGTTTGTGCTGAGCAGTCGCACACCTGTATTTGAAGGAGATATGCCCTAGAGGCAATTCATAAAGTGTATTCTTTATCATATCTCGTTTGTTCATAATAGGTTTTTGTGTCATGCTAGAACCGTATTAAGCGGAAACATTAATACGGATGTGATGCGTAAACCACCAAGTCCCTAGTAGCCTCTACTAAGACTAGTTTCATTGCGCGATTGATGATCAAGGTTTCCCGGTCATGGGGCATGGCGCCGGTCGGCAATGGGTGTCATATCGTTGGAGAACGATGTGATGGACATACCCAGATTTGGAGGACGTAGTCGTTACGCCTTTGACCGTGAGATCAACTCTTATTGTTATTCCTGGAAGATACTTTGATCGCACCAAACGTCGTATCTTATATAGTATGACAATAACGGTGATACTTTTGGGTATCGGAAAGGAGTAGTTGAGACGAGGGGTCAAGAGCGGGATTTGCCTGTCCGCATAGCAGGATAGATACTCTCGGTCCCACTCGGTGAGATCATGTCTAATGAGCTTACAAGCATGTGACTAGGTCACGGAGACATGAGATCATGAACGAGTAGAAGATAGCGTCGTCGGTAACGAGGTCGGGATTAGGTATGGAGATATCTATGGAACGACGCTCGGACATGCTAAGTATCGTTATGGCAAAAGGTTTAAGACTTTGCGTTAAGGTTTGATAGATGAAAGTCATTCGTTATATCAAAGGGATTAATTCATGGGATCCAGGCCTACGAGTTAGTCGTTGATCATAGAGAAGTATTGGTCATACCTGTTATTATATCGAACCGCTAGGGTAACACACTTAAGGGGTTTCGACAAGACAACCAGAAAGGAAAGAGATCACCGGGAACGTCCCGGGAGGGGTCCGATGGAGATCGGGCAGCGCCGAAAGAGTTTTCGGAGATAGGAAAAATTATATATATTATGTTTGATATTAATTAGTGTAATTAATATGCAAATATGATTTTATATATTTATTTTCGAATTTATTTAGGCTGATTTCCCTAAATGGCCCTTCTGGTCGAAAGAAGGCCCAAGAGGGGGGGAATCCCCTTGGGGATTCGGTGGGGGCCAGGAGGGGCCGACCCAAGTGGGCCAAGGGCCCACTAGGGGGCCGGCGCACCCTCCAATGCCGCACCAGGCATGTGGGGGTAGTCCCACATTGCCTGGTTAGCAAGTTGGCTCTGAAGGGGATCGTGTGCAGAAAACAAAAATTTTCCTACCGATGATATCCTAAAAGCATGCCAAGATCTATTCTATGCAGATATAGTAGTACGAACGGAGATCGGAATACGTACCCTTGTAGACCGAAAGCGGGGATTACCTTCCCGCACAAACGTTGTCGATGCAGACCGACGAAGCCGACCTCAAGGTCGTGTAGAGGAAGCAGGCCTCCGAGTACCGCTAGCGCAACACATCGCAGGGAGTCGCACACGTACGGTGGAGACGACGGTCTCCGAAGCTCCAGTCCAGGACGAGCAGCGGAAGACTTGGACCGGAACACCAGCAGCGCGGCAGCGGGCTATGGTGGAGGAGATCCCTTTGCTCTGCTCGGCGCGGCTCCAACTTGGGAACCACGAGATCGAGAGAGAAATCGGGAATTAATTGGTGAATTAAAAGGCTGGGGGTGCCCCTTCTTATATAGGCTCCCAGGGGGAGCCTACCTTGCCAGCCAGGCAATGTGGGACTATCCCACAGCCTGGTTCGGCCAAGGAGGGTGCGCCGGCCCCCTGGTGGGCCCCATCTGGCCCACCTAGGCCGGCCTCCATGCCCCCACCGAATTCCCAAGGGGGTCCCCCCCCCCTCTTGGGCCTTCTTTCGTCCGGAAGGCCCATTTAGGGAAATCTGCCTAAATAAATTCGAAAATAAATATATAAAATCATATTTGTATATTAATAACACTAATTAATATCAAACATAATACATATAATTTTTCCTAGCTCCGAAAACTCTTTCGGCGCTGCCCGATCTCCATCGGACCCCTCCCGGGACGCTCCCGGTGATCTTCTTCCTTTCCGGTTGTCTTGTCGAAACCCCATAAGTGTGTTACCCTAGCGGTTCGATATAATATCAGGTATGACCAAGACTCCTCAATGATCAACGACTAACTCGTAGGCCTGGACCCCATGAATTAATCCCTGAGATATAACGAATGACTTTCATCTATCAAACCTGAACATAAAGTCTGAGACCTTTTGCCATAGCGATACTTAGCACGTCCGAGCGTCGTTCCATAGATATCTCCATACCTAATCCCGACCTCGTTATCGACGACGCTATCTTCTACTCGTTCATGATCTCATGTCTCCGTGACCTAGTCACATGCTTGCAAGCTCATTAGACATGATCTCACCGAGTGGGCCCGAGAGTATCTATCCGGCTATGCGGACTGGCAAATCCCGCTCTTGACCCCTCGTCTAAACTACTCCTTCCCAATACCCAAAAGTATCACCGTTATTGTCATACTAAATAAGATACGACGTTTGGTGCAATCAAAGTATCTTCCGGGAATAACAATAAGAGTTGATCTCACGGTCAAAGGAGTAACGACTACGTTCTCCAAATCTGGGTATGTCCATCACATCGCTCTCTAGCGATATGACTCTCATTGCCGACTGGTGCCATGCCCCATGACCGGGAAACCTCGATCATCAATCGCGCAACGAAACTAGTCTTAGTAGAGGCTACTAGGGACCTGGTTGTTTACGTATCACACCCGCATTAATGTTTCCGCTTAATACGGTTCTAGCATGACACAAAAACCTATTATGAACAAACGAGATATGATAAAGAATACACTTTATTAATTGCCTCTAGGGCATATCTCCTTCAGTCTCCCACTTGCACTAGAGTACAACTTAATCTAGATTACAACTTGGTAAAAACTTAACACCCATAGCTAACTGGTGTTGTTCATGCTTATCAAGCGGGAGAGGCTTCGTCAGCGGATCTGCCACATTCAGATCCGTATGCACTTTGCAAATCTTTACATCGCCTCCTTGTACGTACTGACGTATAAAATGGAAGCGTCGGAGAATGTGTTTGGCGGTGGAGTGAGACCTTGGCTCCTTGGCGTTTGCAATGGCACCCGTATTGTCGCAGAAGAGGATCACGGGGTCTTGCACGCTTGGGAACACTCCTAGTTCGATGACGAACTTCCTCAGCCACACAGCTTCATTCGCGGCCTCGCAGGCAGCAATGTACTCTGACTCCATTGTAGATTGTGCGACTATGGGTTGCTTCCCACTTCTCCAGCACACGGCGCCTCCATTCACCTTGAACACGTAACCTGTCTGTGACTTACAGTCATCGGGGTCTGAGCAGAAACTTGCATCTACGTAACCCGTTACGCCAAGTTCTTCATCGCAGCCACCATACACAATGAACATTTCCTTTGTCTTATTGAGATACTTAAGAATGCTCTTAACAGCTACCCAATGCGGCATTCCAGGATTACTCTGGAACCGGCTTGTCAAACTTAGAGCTAATGCCACATCCGGTCTAGTACTCAACATTGCATACATGATCGATCCTATGGCTGAAGCATAAGGATGTTTCGTCATTTCGGCCTTACCCAGTTCCGTCACCGGACACTGCGCCTTACGCAATATCTTATTCTTGATAACCGGCAGAGAACCCTTCTTTGCCTTCTCCATACGGAAACGCTTCAGTATTTCATCAAGGTAAGTACTCTGACTTAGTGCTAATAGGCTCCTTGATCTATCGCGATAGATTTTTATGCCTAAAACATACGCAGCTTCTCCTAAGTCCTTCATGGAAAACTTACTGTTTAAATATTCCTTCACGCTATTCAGAAGTTCCACATCATTCCCAATTAGCAATATGTCGTCAACATACAGTGCTAAGAACACAACCGAGCTCCCACTCATTTTCTTGTAAATACATGTCTCTTCCACAATCTGGATAAATCCAAAACCTTTGATTACCTCATCAAAGCGAAGATTCCAGCTCCGAGATGCCTGCTTCAATCCATAGATGGATCGCTGAAGCTTGCACACCTTGTTAGCATTTCCTGGATCGACAAAACCTTACGGCTGTACCATGTACAACTCTTGCTCAATGTTTCCATTCAGGAAGGCCGTTTTGACGTCCATCTGCCAGATTTCATAATCATAGTAGGCAGCTACTGCTAACAAAATCCGAATAGACTTAAGCATCGCTACCGGTGAAAAAGTTTCATCGTAGTCAATTCCATGAACTTGTCGGAAACCCTTTGCGACAAGCCGAGCTTTATAGACGGTCACATTACCATCAGCATCAGTCTTCTTCTTAAAGATCCACTTATTCTCGACGGCCTTGCGCCCTTCGGGAATATCCACCAAAGTCCACACTTTGTTATCGTACATGGATCCTATTTCGGATTTCATGACTTCAAGCCATTTCTCGGACTCTAGACTCTCCATCGCCTCCTTGTAGTTTGTAGGTTCGTCTTGCTCGACTAGCATGACGGTGCAAACCATGTTTCCATACCATTCTGGTGGGATCCGAGATCTACCAGACCTACGAGGTAGAACATCTTCCTCGACAGTTTCTCCCACTCCTTCCACGGAGGACGTTTCCGGAATTGCTTCCATTGCGCCACTCGGAATATCGAGTTTAGGATCAACGATTTCATAGAGGTCTACCTTCCTCCCACTTACTCCTTTCGCGAGAAACTCCTTCTCTAGAAAGGTACCGGTCTTCGCGACAAAAGTTTTGCCCTCAGCTTGGTTGTAGAAGGTGTACCCAATGGTTTCCCGCGGATATCCTACAAAGACGACTTTCTCCGACTTCGGTTCGAGTTTGTCGGGCTGTAGTTTCTTAACGTACGCCTCACAACCCCAAACCTTCAGAAACGATAACTTAGGCTTTTGGCCATACCATAATTCATACGGCGTCGTTTCAACGGACTTGGACGGAGCCCTATTTAAAATGAATGCGGCTGTTTCTAACGCATAACCCCAGAAGGACACTGGCAGATCGGTAAGAGACATCATAGATCGGACACTATCCAGTAGAGTACGATTACGTCGCTCGGACACACCGTTACGCTGCGGCGTTCCGGCGGGCGTATGTTGGGGCACTATGCCACAACTCTTCAGATGTGTGCCAAACTCAAAACTCAAGTACTCTCCACCGCGATCTGATCGTAGATGCTTGATTTTCCTATTAAGCTGATTCTCAACTTCACTCTGGAATTCTTTGAACTTTTCAAACGTTTCAGACTTGTGTTTCATCAAATAGATATAACCGTATCTACTCAAGTCATCAGTGAAGGTGACGAAGTAACAATAACCATTGCGTGTCGAAACGCTCATCGGTCCACACACATCTGTATGTATGATCCCCAACAAATCCGACGCCCGTTCAACGAAACCTTTGAACGGTGTCCTGGTCATTTTGCCCATAAGGCATGGTTCGCATGTATCGAGGGATCCGAAATCCAACGAGTCCAAGAGACCATCGGAGTGGAGTCGCTTCATGCGCTTTATACCAATATGACCAAGACGGCAATGCCACAAAAACATGGCAGTATCGTCACTACACTTAATCCGTTTGGCTTCTATGTTATGGATGTGAGTACTACGATCGAGATTCAACAAGAATAAACCGTTATTCTCGGGAGCATCAACA
This sequence comes from Poa annua, assembly GCA_026929855.1. Lineage (NCBI taxonomy): Eukaryota > Viridiplantae > Streptophyta > Magnoliopsida > Poales > Poaceae > Poa > Poa annua. Next base: position 113,839,729 of record CM049428.1, on the reverse strand, counting down.
TAAAAGATATCATTCATATAAATAGCACAATTGCTTGACACTGATTTAAATGAATAACCGTCTTGTAACAGGCAAGACCCACTTATAATGTTTACACTCAAGGATGGCACAAAATAACATTTATTTAAAACCAAAACTAATCCCGATGGTAGATGCAGAGGGAGCGTGCCGACAGCCACCACGTCGACTCTCGATCCGTTGCCGACGCGCATCGTCACCTCATCCTTCGCCAGCCGCCTTCTATTCCGTAACTCCTCCTGAGAGTTACATATATGAGCAACAGAACCAGTATCAAATACCCACGTATTGCTCCGGGCGGATGTAAGGTACACATCTATAACATGTATATCAAATATACCTTGCTCTTTGTCGACCGTCTTGCCAGACTTCTTATCCTCCAGATACTTGGGGCAGTTGCGCTCAGGTGATCCGATGGTCACCACCATCTTCTTCAGCTTGATTTCTAATTCGGCCACTTCGAGCATCTTCAGGATTTCCGACAGGGATTTTGATGTCCCTTTCATGCTGTAGTCCACGATGGCGTTCTTATAGCTAGGGGGCAGAGAAATCAGCGCCCTATCAATAACCACCTCCTCTGGGATCACACTTCCCAGATCACTCAGAAGTCGAGCGCAGCCAAACAACTTGGCCAAGTGCTCACTAATGTTGTCGTGCTCTTCCATCTGGGCTGAGAAGAAAAGCACAAATGCCTCGTACCTCTCAGCATTGACTTGTCGTGCAAAAACAGTCATGAGTTCAGTGATTATATCATAAGCACCCTTGTTCATGAAGCGGTTTTGCAGGTCAGCCTCCATGGCAAAGAGCATGCCACTCTGGACATAAGAAGAAATCTCCGCCTTTACCCCATGGACAATCCTTTCGATTTCCGGGGCGGTGTTTGGAAGATCACCTAAGGGGGCATCAAGGATGTAAGCCACCTTGTGGGTTTCAAGGATGGACTTCAGATCGCGAAACCAGGACACAAAGTTAGACCCATCGGTCTTAAGCTTCTCTTTCTCAATGAACAGGTTTAGGTTAAAGGAGGTGTGAGACATCTACAATGGAATTTGCAACAACATAAGACTTTGTTCATAATAATTTTGAGTTATACTATTTGAGAAAATAACTATCATAACTCCCACTCAAACGAACATCCCTCCTAGTCGTTTAAGCGATTACACGACCCCCATCCATTGCACCACCCTTCATCATCAGAGCCGGCGGCACAACTTCAAGAGTAGACAAAATCGTCCGCCACACCAATTTTGTGACTCGTGCTCGACCTTTCGGTGTTCCTGTTACGAGGCCATACCTCTGAGTATGCTAGGCTCGCCACCAAAGACCTCCACGCTGACGCTTGTGCAACATGGCTTACACCCACTGTATGCGAACGACGAGATGTATGACACCCGATCATCACGGCCTGCCTCATAACGTAGAACTTTCTTGGTGGTGCGCGTTGGAGGGAGAACACTAGTGGTATTTTGAAGGGATCATCTTATTCAGCTACCGCCGTGTAACTAATGTATACTATACACACAATCACACAAAATAAGATGCACACAAAACATCAAATGTAATGCAATGTGATATAGTCCATTGCGCCATGGTCTTCTTGGCGCCCGCAGTTTATAAACAATTTAATAAACCTACCTTGACCATATCACATAGCCCCTGCAAAATAAAGTTAGACGCTTCTACTTTATCTTTTGCATATTTTACGTGGCTTGGGGCTTTCGTAAATAGAACCGCTTCATACCTACGAATCTTATGACCACAACAACGATCCAATAATTGCATGTTTAAGCATCCCTTTCGGGCCCTCCATTGAAAATGCGAAGACCAACTAAAGAGAGAGAAACTGACACCCGCCAGCCACATATACGGTACAAGCCGTATGTCAGTAGTGGAACCAGTCTCGCGTAAGCGTACACGTAAAGTTGGTCCGGGCCGCTTCATCAACTCAATGCCGCTGGAATACACAAGTGCACGCTAGAGGGTAGCAAATAACAGGAACGGTGCCCCCGTGCAGAGCACGGGATCTAACAGCGTACATCTATATCTACGATAGATCGGCTCTGATACCACTGAAGAGGATCGTGTGCAGAAAACAAATTTTTTCCTACCGACGATATCCTAAAAGCATGCCAAGATCTATTCTATGCAGATATAGTAGTACGAACGGAGATTGGAATACGTACCCTTGTAGACCGAAAGCGGGGATTACGTTCCCGCACAAACGTTGTCGATGCAGACCGACGAAGCCGACCTCAAGGTCGTGTAGAGGAATCAGGCCTCCGAGTACCGCTAGCGCAGCACCTCGCAGGGAGTCACACACGTACGGTGGAGACGACGGCCTCCGAAGCTCCATTCCAGGACGAGCAGCGGAAGACTTGGACCGGAACACCAGCAGCGCGGCAGCGGGCTATGGTGGAGGAGATCCCCTTGCTCTGCTCGGCGCGGCTCCAACTTGGGAACCACGAGATCGAGAGAGAAATCGGGAATTAATTGGTGAATTAAAAGGCTGGGGGTGCCCCTTCTTATATAGGCTCCTAGGGGGAGCCTACCTTGCCAGCCAGGCAATGTGGGACTATCCCACAGCCTGGTTCGGCCAAGGAGGGTGCGCCGGCCCCCTGGTGGGCCCCATCTGGCCCACCTAGGCCGGCCTCCATGCCCCCACCGAATTCCCAAGGGGGTTCCCCCCCCTCTTGGGCCTTCTTTCGTCCGGAAGGCCCATTTAGGGAAATCTGCCTAAATAAATTCGAAAATAAATATATAAAATCATATTTGCATATTAATAACACTAATTAATATCAAACATAATATATATAATTTTTCCTAGCTCCGAAAACTCTTTCGGCGCTGCCCGATCTCCATCGGACCCCTCCCAGGACGCTCCCGGTGATCTCCTTCCTTTCCGGTTGTCTTGTCGAAACCCCTTAAGTGTGTTACCCTAGCAGTTTGATATAATATCAGGTATGACCAAGACTCCTCAATGATCAACGACTAACTCGTAGGCCTGGACCCCATGAATTAATCCCTGAGATATAACGAATGACTTTCATCTATCAAACCTGAACGTAAAGTCTTAGACCTTTTGCCATAGCGATACTTAGCACGTCCGAGCGTCGTTCCATAGATATCTCCATACCTAATCCCGACCTCGTTACCGACGACGCTATCTTCTACTCGTTCATGATCTCATGTCTCCGTGACCTAGTCACATGCTTGCAAGCTCATTAGACATGATCTCACCGAGTGGGCCCGAGAGTATCTATCCTGCTATGCGGACTGGCAAATCCCGCTCTTGACCCCTCGTCTCAACTACTCCTTTCCGATACCCAAAAGTATCACCGTTATTGTCAGACTAAATAAGATACGACGTTTGGTGCAATCAAAGTATCTTCCGGGAATAACAATAAGAGTTGATCTCACGGTCAAAGGCGTAACGACTACGTTCTCCAAATCTGGATATGTCCATCACATCGCTCTCTAGCGATATGACTCTCATTGCCGACCGGCGCCATGCCCCATGACCGGGAAACCTCGATCATCAATCGCGCAACGAAACTAGTCTTAGTAGAGGCTACTAGGGACCTGGTTGTTTACGTATCACACCCACATTAATGTTTCCGCTTAATACGGTTCTAGCATGACACAAAAACCTATTATTGTAGCGTACCTGCACTTTAAATAAGGCAGATACCTGTGTATAGTGCAAATCCCTGGATCGATTCATTTGCACACACAGTTACGATGAAATATCACAACAAAGCGTCAATTTTATTACATCGATGATCCAGAATTACAAAAATATTCTTTACAAATTGCATAGCATAAAGCTATCTTTGAAAAGTACACAGCGGAAAATACAATAGCAGTGAGCCTCTATAACTTTCATGCTGCCACAGGCGAAAACATGTTGGTTGTAGACTCGAAACCTTTACGAAACCTCACTCGTCATCTGATCAAATCTGCAATAAGAAAAATATTGCAACAACGTGGGTCAGATTCCATTAAAAATGGAGTCTGGCAAGTGACACTATGGTGGACACTTATGGAATAACTCTAAAGCCTATATGAATATTTGGCTGGTGGAGTTCCAGGCTAATTTGCATAAAGCCAATTTTTCCTACTCTTTTGAAAACACTTTTCTTGAAATCTCGACGAGTATGGCATGAAAACCATAAATCTCATCTTCCCTTGTTCACCCATCATGTTTTACTTTTGAAGTTGGAATGATGGAATCCTCCGTTGACGTCCTTGATCAGCTGCTCAAAATTGTCCGTAACCGGGGACACGGCTAAGTACTTAGTTTTACACTCTGCAGAGGTTGTGCACTTTCACCATTGTACCCATTCAACCCAAGGCATCCTTTACACACCATTTGTGACAAGGAAAGGAGAGAATGAGACGAGATCTTTCAGAAGCATTTTCCCTCCCCATACTGGCTTGACCCGTTCCACCTAACATCCCCCTACATCTGCTTGTCAAGCCGGAGAGAGTCCACGCAACATAATTGATCAAGCCAGAGCCCATATGGCAATGGCTGCACTGGAAGCAATCGTCACTTGGAGTTCCTTCAGATTCCTCTGTTCCTGGGTGGCCGTTCTCAAGTGTACATACTCTATAGGAACCATAGAAATGGACCGAGTAGCCACTCAACATAAGCCATCCGACCAATTACCACCCAGGTGTTTCATTAACTTAGTGGATGTGCACTCTCAGGTAAAAATCACCATGCTCACAGCCCTAAGTAGAATAGAAATTCATCCTAGGCTTAGACAGCCATGAGCACAGTCCTGAGTAGTCACTTAACATTTTGTGAAACCTTTCATCAATTGCATAGCATCAATAATTCTACTAAGTATTGCATAGGTACCTAGACACAGGTATAAGGGATTCTACACAGGTTTAGCATAGCAACACATGCATTTAAAAATACACTAAGTAATGCATAAAAATAGGAAGTTTATGAGGTGTGCCACTTGCCTTTGAATGTTGTCGTTGTTCACAACCCCTTTTCAACGATACTCGGGACTCTCCGTTCAATCTAACAGTATAGACAAGCAACAATACAACAATCAACAGCAAGCACAACTCCACAATGCATACAACACATTCTAGATGCATAAATAAGTTTTATAAAACTTTCTAAGGAAAATATGTTTATGCATGATGTGCAAAATATTCCTAAGGGCTAGAAGTACTTTTTCATGCCATGAAAATCTTTCAAGTTATTGTAAGGCAATTAGGTGGTTCAAGAATGACTAAGGACTAAGGTCTTAAGTTGGATAAACATACTTTGTTTTATATCTTCTTGAAATAGCACTCTAATGGCTTAGCCATGTTGTGCCAAATACTTAGAGAAAAATACTAAGTCATTTGTTCAAAATGATCAACAATTATTATCAACTCTTTGTAAATTGGACATTCACTATAGTGAGAGAGACAGACACCCGGCCAGCCACTTAAATTGTGGAACAGGTCTCATGTACGTGGACATGTAAGGTTTGTTTCCAGGCCGCTTCATCCCACTATGCTGCTAGGATCCAACAACTTCAAGATGATAACATCATGATCAAAATTTGTTTAAGTCCAAAAGACAAGATTAGGAAAGAGGGAACAGATAGAAAGAAAGATGTAGTTGTCCTCCAGGCTTCATCTCCAGACTTGTAACTTTCTTCTGGATGGGGTCTTGATTGAGTTCTTGGTAGTCTTGATGAATCTTCAGACTTGATGGTTCTTGTATCCTCGAGGCTGGTCTTGGTTTTACTTAGTCTTCATGAAATCTCAGGGGAGAAGGAAAGACAGAGAGAAAGACTTAGAGAATAGAAAGGGGGTTGGCCTTCTTGAACTTCTTCTCACTTTTCTTCTAAGTGCTTGACATCTTGGGGATGCTTCCAGAGTCTGTTTTCTTCTAAGTCCTTCATGAACTTCTTCTTGATTTTCTTCTAAGTGTTTCCTCCTTGAAGATACTTCTGAAGTCTTGTTTTTGGCTAAGTCCTTCGATGGTCTTCTAGCTCCATCTTGAAAACTACTAAGTGTCTAAGTGCATAGCACTTTTTCCAAAATACAAGTTTGAAAATAATCCTAACTTAGAGAAATTGGGGAGGAGTTTTCCTTATGGAAATAGTGAAAGTGCATGGTTGCCCCCATGCGTGGTTTTGGTAATTAATGACAATCCTTATGGACTAATGTTTACATTGAGATATTCTTATAGATCTTGTCCATGGGAAAATATAGGAGTTCTTGTGGTGGACTCTTCAAGATGACATAATGACCAATGCTCTATTCAAGGATTTATATGATGAATGGTCATGTGTAGAGTTGTGCTTATTGCAAGTATGGATTGGAATAGAAGATTGAGTGAACAATCATGTTTATCTCCAAGCCATCATACATATCAAGAGAAGAAGATGAAGTGCAAGTTCAATATGATGCATATCGGAAGATATCCTTTGATTGAAGCTTGCAAAGGAAACATGAAGACAAAGCTTAGCGAGTCCCTCCCATAACGGAGTATGGGGGAGCATTTGGAGAAGTCTTCATCAAGCATGTGCTAGCAAGCACAATCAAGAAAGGTGTTTCAACTTGGGAGAGTCAAGATCGTCATCATCGAGCTCAAGTGGAATGCGCAAGGCAAAGGTATGATCTTGATAGGTTTTCTATTTTACCGGTCTCATGGTGTTAGTGGGAGACCGGGTTTTAGGATAGATGGCGTACTATCAAGAGGGGCTCTCGAGTGAGTAACTTGATCGCATCTTTGTGGAGAGCTCAAACATTTGCATACTTGCCATTTCATCTTTCTTGGTTCTTACTTGTTTTTTCTCCTTGTCGAGTTTTGGTGCTTGTTGTGATCTTCACGACAAGCCCAAGTTCACCGAAAACGAATTTCATATGGAAAACTTGTTGCGTTTTTGGTTTTGGAGGTTTGCCGATCATTCCTTTTTAGAGAGATTTTAACCTCCTCCATTTGGTTTTAACTTCCATTGTTGGACTATGAGGTTTATCTGTATGATATTGTAAAGCTCTTCGTTGTGATTCCAACGAGCCAAAAATCATCGAAAACGGAGTCCGGATGGAAAAGATATTGACGTTTTCGTTATTGGTTTTGCTGCAGTTTTTCCTAGGCCGGAGTTTCCGGCCCTAGACCGGAGTTTCCAGTCTGTGCAGGACCGGAGTCTCTGGACTCAACGTTTCTGCTTTAAAGTTGTTCAGCCCCTGGTGGGGGGCGGAGTTTCCGGCCCTAGAGGCCGGAGTTTCCGCCCCTGGACGAACTTTCCGGCCCAGGGCACCGGAAAGTTTGCCCAAGCCTTGGCGGTGTTGACAGTGTTCAGCCCCTGGTGGGGGCCGGAGTTTCCGGTCCCAGTAGGCCGGAGTTTCCGCCCCTGGCCGGAGTTTCCGGCCCTAGTGACCGGAAACTCCGGTGTGAAGTTTTCCTGCAACGGCTCTTTTTCGTGGGACCTATAAAAAGGCCCCTTGTTCCCCAAAGAGAGCAGCTCTTCCAAGCACGAATTTTCCCCCTCTCTCTCCTCCATTGTTGACCTTGGAAAGCTTGCCCCTCTCTCATTTCCTCCCATGATTCTTGCATATCTTTGAGGGATTTGAGAGAGGAGATCTAGATCTACATTTCCACCAATCCATCTCTCCTCTAAGTGAGGGGAACCTAGTAGATCTTGATCTTGGAGTTCTTGGTGCATCTCCTCTTTGTTCTTCCTCTCGTATTCCCCCATAAGCATTTGTTGCTTTGTTGGAATTCGAGAGTGAAGGATTTGAGCACTTGTGCTCTTGCCTTTTGCATTTGGTGCATCGGTTTGCTCTCCACGAGGATTCGTGGAAGTTGAAAGTTTGTGAGCTTGTTACTCTTGGGTCCTTGGACCCTAGACGCCTTTGTGGTGGTTGGACCCTTGTGTGGTCACTTGAAGCCGTTCGGGAGCCCCCAATCCCATTGTGGGTTGTGCCCCGGATTGTTGTTGGAGGCCGTTCGGGAGCCCCCAATCCCATTGTGGGTTGAGCCCCGGATTGTTGTTGAAAGGCTCCGGATTCCGCCTCGAAGGAATTCCGATAGTGGAAGGTGAACCAAGCCTTTGTGGTGCGGTTCATCGGAGAAGAAGGTGAAACCTTTGTGGTTGTTGAACCGTTGTGTCGGTTCACACCTCTCCAACGAGACGTACTCCCTTAACAAGGAGGAACTCGGGAATACATCCTCGTCTCCGCGTGCCTCGGTTATTTCTATACCCGAGCTTTTACTTATGCACTTTACATTGTGATAGCCTTCATGCTTGAAGTATTCTATATTGCTATCACCTTGTTGTTTGTCTTGCTTAGCATAAGTTGTTGGTGCACATAGGTGAGCCTAGTTTATTTAGGTTGTCGGCTTGTTAATTTAAACACCTAGTTTTATTCCGCAATTAATAAGCCTAAACCGGAAAAGTTTTAAACCGCCTATTCACCCCCCCCCCTCTAGGCGACATCATTGTCCTTTCAATTGGTATCAGAGCCTGGGCTCTCTTGTTGGGCTTTACCGCCTAGAGAGTAAAAGATGTCGTTTAGAGAATTAGTGCACGATCCCACTTTCATATTCGATGGCACAAATTATGATGTTTGGAAAATCCGCATGCTTAATCTATTTAGGGCCATGGGTCCAAATTATGTTAAGAGGATTGTAGATGTGTGTTTATCTCCTCCAAAGGATTCTCATGAATTATCTTTAGAGGATGAGATAAACTCTCATCTCGAGACTCAAGTAACTAATGGTCTTATATGTGTTTTGACCGATGTAGTTCTTGCTTCAATCATGCCTTTTCAAAATGCACATGAGCTTTGGACCAAGCTTCAAGATATATATGAAGTGTCCAAAATTATTGAGGATGATTGTTCTCCTTCCACTTCCGGCCGTGATGAGTTCACAACTTCGTCCACTTCACCAACATGTGATTTGTCACAAGGTAATGATATGGTGAGTGGTGATAGACATTGCATTGTTGATGGTGAATATTCTATTGACTATACTTCATCTCTATCTCATTGCAATGTTCTATCTTTAGACTTAAACTCTTCTAGCACTCCAAACGCCATACATGCTAGAGTTGATAGTCTTTGCATATCAAGTAATAGTTGTTTAACTAAATATAATGATGATATGCTCTCCATGTCTTGTTGTCATGAAAATAATGCTTCTATTTCCTCTAGTATTTGCATGACTAACAATGTAGAGGAATCCCAACATTTGTTGGAACAAGACATGGACCTCAATGGTGCTTCAAGTAATTCTTCATCCTCCTCACCCATTAATCATGTTTGCCTCATGGCTAAGGATTCCAAGGTAACTACTACCTCGAATCCCGAGATATGTGATGATGTGGTTGAGGACCCTCATGAAGAAGATTTTGACATTGAAACCTTAACCAAGAAGGGTGAGATTGTACTTGGTGCTCTTCCCAAAGGTAGTGAAGCTATCTCTTCTCTATGTGAAATTGTTGCTCATGGTATTAAATGTATAGAAATCATTGAGGATTTGGATACTCAATTTGAGCAAAAATGTAAAATTGAGAGAGAAGATGCTATTGAAAAAGCATCCTTAGAGAATGCACTTGACGAAGAGCAAGAGCTTCGAGTGTCTCTTGAGGAGAGACTTGAATCTCTTGATGAATCAAATAGTCTTATCACTAGTAAAATCATTAAGGAAAGAGATCATGCTATTGCAAAATATAAAGTGCTTAAAAAGGAAAAAGTTGGATTTTGTGTTGGCAATGCTAGACTATGTGAGGACATAGAGAAACTTGACAAAGCTCACAAGGCTTTAGAAAGTGAACACTCTCTCCTCATCAAGTCTCATGATCAACTCCAAACTCAACTATCTAATAATGATAAATTTACCAATTTTTCTCCTTCCATTTATAATGTTAATGATGCTTGTGCTACTAACTCCACTTCTCGTGAAGCATCTATTTTGAAGGAGAATGTTGAGCTAAGGGCCCAACTTGAGTTGCTAACTAGCAAGTATGGCAAATTGGAAGAAAGTCATGAAAGGCTATCTAGCTCTAATGACGATCTTCTAGCATCCCATGCTAAGCTAAAGTTAGCTCATGAGGCTATAATGTCAAAGGTAACATCTTGTGAGCCTCATGTGGACAATGGCACAACGTCTTCTCTTAATGCTATATCATCTTGTGCTAGTCCTTGTGATTCATCCACTCACAATGTTGCTACATCTCGTGATGAATCACTTTCCATACCTTGTTGCTCTAACAATGAAGCTTTTACTTCCTCTAGTATTTGTGTTGATACTAACCATGTAGAGGAATTAAAAGATCTCAAGGCCCAAGTCACTTCTTTGAAGAAAGACTTGGAAAAGCGTCATGTTGGGAAGTCCACACTTGACAATATGTTGAGTGTTCAAAGACGCCCAAATGACAAGAGTGGACTTGGATTCAACTCCAATAACAAGAACAAGCCCAAGATCATCAATAAGGAAAAGGGCCAAGAACAAGTCAAAGATTCGGCCAAGATTGTTTGCTTCAAGTGCAAAGTTGAAGGGCACCATGTTAGATCTTGCCCTTTGAATAAGAAGACTCTTAGTGAGAAGCAACAAGGGAAGAAACCTCAAGTTCAAACTCAAGCTCCTCAAGTTGAAGAACGGTCTCTTCCCAAGAAGAATCAAGCTACCCCTCCTCAAGTCAAGACTCCAACTAAGAAGAGAGGAGGAAGTAGATGTTGCTACCTATGTCGTGAGAAGGGTCACCTTGCTTCTTCATGCACAAATGGTACCTTATCCAACCCCATTATAATTAATGATGTGTATTCTCTTCGGAAGGATAAGGTTGGCAATGTGTTTGCCAAATATGTTGGTACTCAAAGTGGTGTCAAGAAAAGAACCATTTGGGTTGCCAAACCTATTGTGACTAACCTCTTAGGACCCAACTTGGTTGGGGACCAACAAGTTAAAACTTGATCAATAGGTGTTGTTGGAGGGCATTGGAGACTTGGCTACATTATGAAGAATTAAGGGATCTTCATCAATTATATTCTATCAAGTCAAGTCATATGGATCATATTGTTCTATCTCATATCCAATGTTCCTCCTTGCGGTAACTTTTATTTAAATCACATATACATTGAAAGTTGCTTGCACCCTTGCATGTGTTTGGTTTTGTACCTTGCTAGTGTTTGTATGTGTTGTGCTCTCTACTTACTTATCTTGAGAAATCAAGTATGTGTATGTTGGTTTGCACACCATTTACTTGTTTTTAGCCTTATTGCTTTTATTTGATATCTTATCTTGTTGGCTCTCTTTGAGAGATTAATGGACTATCATATTTTGGGGGAGTGATATGCTTCGTGCACTTCACAATCCTAAAATTGTGTATTCATGAGAAATACAACTTAGTGTTGATATATCAATATTATCTATTCTCTTTGTGGTATGTCATGCCCATGAGAAATTCAAATTATAATGTCCATTAATTTCTCTAGTTGTTTTTGTTTGCCTCTTGTGTTAAAATAAATGGATTATCACATTATGGGGGAGTAATAAGCTATGTGCATATTACAAGCCTAGAAAATGTGAAAATGTGAGGTTTTGCCACCTAGCATTGATATTGCTAATTATCTTGTTCCTATGTGGCATGTTGCTCAAACAAGTTCCCATTTACTTAAATGCTCTTTGTCTCTCACTCTTTTGGATCTTGTTTGTGAAGGATGTTCTTGATATGGCTTTCCCTAAATATGTTCTCATATATCTTTTTGGGAAGCCAATTGATTCAAGCTACTCCTTGGAGTTGCTTTGCATTATCACATGATTTGTGAATCTATCAAGAATATCTATCTAAGCATGACTTTTAATTCCTATACTTTGCCACATGCTTATGTTTTGTGAATATGGTCTTGAATATATCTTTGCAATCCACGCCCGAGAATTATCTCCATACATTACTTGTCGTGACAAGTGATAATCATAATTTGTGGTATATATATTGATCATATTCACTTGACTCTTTCTTTGAATTGCCTTATTTGATTGCCAAGAATTTAGTTTGATCTAACTTTCTTTTGTCTTCCTTGTATCTTTTGGATCCTTTATTGCTCTACTTGAAATTTGTTTTGTGCTTTCTTGAGTTGGGACTTGCAATGAACCAATTCTTGTGCATTGACCTTCAAGAGTCATACTTCTTAATAATGCACTATTCTTTGGGAAGCTATCCTACTTTGAGTAAAACACCGTTCTTAAAATTGGTATTGCAATTTCTTGCCTTTCTTGAACATGACTAGTGTTTGAATATATATATGAAGAGTGATGATCTCATTTGTGTGCATTTTGTATTCAAATACAAAATCATAAATAATGTACACATCTTGGGGGAGCAATCCTATATGCTTTAGAACATTAGTTGTCTTCATATGATATTTGATCCCGATGACATGTCTCCTTGGAAGACAAACATTTTTCGTCTTGGTACTTTGTGCCATCATGAAAAGTGTAGAGGTTTTGGTTTATTCCTTGATGATATGTTCATCAATTGGTTTCTTGATTTCATTGGTATCTTTTCAAAGTGGTATCTTCAATCATGTGTTGATTTGGGTATTTGATATAATTTGGACAATTTGTTTTCTTCTCACACTTGTGTGTGTGTTTTGTTGGTTTACTTGGTGTTTTGTCTAAATTATATCTCGTTTGGTTCTTGAAAGTCATGTGCATGCATTTTTATTATATGTATATCTTATGGCATGCTTACTTTCGTTGATCCAATATATAGGATAAACTCCATCAAATCCTATATGGCTAAGATGTGCATGAAATTCAATTTCACATTAATATGCACATATTTATGTGGAGTTTGTCCTATGTGTTGTAGTTGCTCTAACTACTTTGGACCCAATTAGTTTGGGTACCATGTTGTACTTAAATTTGTTTTAGGTACATTTGAGATGCATTGGAAGTTTGTCTCATCTACAAGGAAGGTGTTGTCACCATGTGCTTATTGGAGCCAAGCTTGGATGATCATGAGCTCCTATCTTCTACATCACCAATGCTTTCTTGGTAACAAGTATCTACCTCATGCATACATTTCTAGCATTCAACCTTGTGTAGGTTGTTTCTTGGCATGAATCTTTTTGTTGCAATTGATTTGGTTCTTGCAAAACATCTTTATTGCAAATATGAGTAAGCCGGGATGATTACATATGAGGGGACTATATATTCATTTCTATGATTCATCGATCCCAGATATGTTAATCTAGCACTTTCTAATCTATGTCTCGCATATGTAATATTGATGTGTTTCAAAATCATTTGCCTTGTGTGAGACTTGTTATCCTACTCGGAGCATCCCGTTTATCACCTTATCCCTTGTGGATACGTTTGATGCTATGATGAGTGTGTGTTGGAAGTTCATCTATATCCCTTTAAGATAAAATTGAGCTTTGTGCTATGCTTTTAAGCAAAGATCTTTTTTGTATATTTATGACTTCCTCTTGGATATCATGTTCTTTACCCTTGTATCTATCTTGTGTGTACATGTTTATTTATAGACCCATATCTTAGTGATTTGTGTCTACTTAGAAACTTATACACATGATAATAGTACATCTTTAATTGATATTCCAATTCTTTAGTTACCACCTCTTATTGCTTTTGACTCTTTGGTGGTCTCTAAAAAGCACAAGCTTTAGTTGTCATGTGTTGCTTGGTGCATTTTACTAAGCTTGTGGAGCTTTTGTTATATCTCTTTTGTTGTGTGGGTATGGGAAAGACATGATATGCACTATGTGCAACTCTTTTTGAAAGACTATGTTGATGCTTTGGCTCATCCTTGTATTAGTCTCCTAAAATGTCTTTGTATCTCACACCCATCCTTTTATTTTCCGCTCCTTGCTCATGTTGCAAAACATTTTATTTGTTTCAAGTTGTCTTGCCTTCTTTTCTCATTTATATTCTCTTGGATGGGCTTGTGTTCGAATTTATCTAGGAGGGAGTGAGGATTCCATGTTGTGCACACTATATTGAAATAAAAATCCTATTTGTGCACGTACCTTGGGGAGTTCCCTCTTGATATTTAGAACACTTTTTGGATCCTTTTGATTGCTTGCTTCTTTCGTTGAAGTATCTTTCTATTTGATATTTGTTTGCAATCTTTAGTTCCTAAATATAGTTTGATCTTCACCCAACTATTCTTCATAGGATATGTGTATTTGATTTCACTCATATTATGAGAAATGCACACATTATGGGGGAGCTCTCACTATATTGGCCTTCTAAGTTTTTCTTCCCATTTCGTCAATCGATGCCAATGGGGGAGAAGTTTAGAGGGTTTAAGAGTTTTTGGGTTTAAGAGTTTTTGGTGTTATGCTTTAGTTTCGTTCTCAAGCATTTGCCTTTCTTGCTCTTGCATCCTTGCTCTTTGTGTTGCATGGCTGCTTAAATTCATTATATAAACCCTCATAAAAGGGATTGTCATCAATTACCAAAATGGGGGAGATTGAAAGTGCATGGTTGCCCCCATGCGTGGTTTTGGTAATTAATGACAATCCTTATGGACTAATGTTTACATTGAGATATTCTTATAGATATTGTCCATGGGAAAATATAGGAGTTCTTGTGGTGGACTCTTCAAGATGACATAATGACCAATGCTCTATTCAAGGATTTATATGATGAATGGTCATGTGTAGAGTTGTGCTTATTGCAAGTATGGATTGGAATAGAAGATTGAGTGAACAATCATGTTTATCTCCAAGCCATCATACATATCAAGAGAAGAAGATGAAGTGCAAGTTCAATATGATGCATATCGGAAGATATCCTTTGATTGAAGCTTGCAAAGGAAACATGAAGACAAAGCTTAGCGAGTCCCTCCCATAACGGAGTATGGGGGAGCATTTGGAGAAGTCTTCATCAAGCATGTGCTAGCAAGCACAATCAAGAAAGGTGTTTCAACTTGAGAGAGTCAAGATCGTCATCATCGAGCTCAAGTGGAATGCGCAAGGCAAAGGTATGATCTTGATAGGTTTTCTATTTTACCGGTCTCATGGTGTTAGTGGGAGACCGGGTTTTAGGATAGATGGCGTACTATCAAGAGGGGCTCTCGAGTGAGTAACTTGATCGCATCTTTGTGGAGAGCTCAAACCTTTGCATACTTGCCATTTCATCTTTCTTGGTTCTTACTTGTT
The DNA here is from genome assembly GCA_026929855.1 of Poa annua. Lineage (NCBI taxonomy): Eukaryota > Viridiplantae > Streptophyta > Magnoliopsida > Poales > Poaceae > Poa > Poa annua. Next base: position 113,824,558 of record CM049428.1, on the reverse strand, counting down.
TTTTCTCCTTGTCGAGTTTTGGTGCTTGTTGTGATCTTCACGACAAGCCCAAGTTCACCGAAAACGAATTTCATATGGAAAACTTGTTGCGTTTTTGGTTTTGGAGGTTTGCCGATCATTCCTTTTTAGAGAGATTTTAACCTCCTCCATTTGGTTTTAACTTCCATTGTTGGACTATGAGGTTTATCTGTGTGATCTTGTAAAGCTCTTCGTTGTGATTCCAACGAGCCAAAAATCATCGAAAACGGAGTCCGGATGGAAAAGATATTGACGTTTTCGTTATTGGTTTTGCTGCAGTTTTTCCTAGACCGGAGTTTCCGGCCCTAGACCAGAGTTTCCGGTCTGTGCAGGACCGGAGTCTCCGGACTCAACGTTTCTGCTTTAAAGTTGTTCAGCCCCTGGTGGGGGGCGGAGTTTCCGGCCCTAGAGGCCGGAGTTTCCGCCCCTGGACGAACTTTCCGGCCCAGGGCACCGGAAAGTTTGCCCAAGCCTTGGCGGTGTTGACAGTGTTCAGCCCCTGGTGGGGGCCGGAGTTTCCGGTCCCAGTAGGCCGGAGTTTCCGCCCCTGGCCGGAGTTTCCGGCCCTAGTGACCGGAAACTCCGGTGTGAAGTTTTCCTGCAACGGCTCTTTTTCGTGCGACCTATAAAAAGGCCCCTTCTTCCCCAAAGAGAGCAGCTCTTCCAAGCACGAATTTTCCCCCTCTCTCTCCTCCATTGTTGACCTTGGAAAGCTTGCCCCTCTCTCATTTCCTCCCATGATTCTTGCATATCTTTGAGGGATTTGAGAGAGGAGATCTAGATCTACATTTCCACCAATCCATCTCTCCTCTAAGTGAGGGGAACCTAGTAGATCTTGATCTTGGAGTTCTTGGTGCATCTCCTCTTTGTTCTTCCTCTCGTATTCCCCCATAAGCATTTGTTGCTTTGTTGGAATTCGAGAGTGAAGGATTTGAGCACTTGTGCTCTTGCCTTTTGCATTTGGTGCATCGGTTTGCTCTCCACGAGGATTCGTGGAAGTTGAAAGTTTGTGAGCTTGTTACTCTTGGGTCCTTGGACCCTAGACGCCTTTGTGGTGGTTGGACCCTTGTGTGGTCACTTGAAGCCGTTCGGGAGCCCCCAATCCCATTGTGGGTTGTGCCCCGGATTGTTGTTGGAGGCCGTTCGGGAGCCCCCAATCCCATTGTGGGTTGAGCCCCGGATTGTTGTTGAAAGGCTCCGGATTCCGCCTCGAAGGAATTCCGATAGTGGAAGGTGAACCAAGCCTTTGTGGTGCGGTTCATCGGAGAAGAAGGTGAAACCTTTGTGGTTGTTGAACCGTTGTGTCGGTTCACACCTCTCCAACGAGACGTACTCCCTTAACAAGGAGGAACTCGGGAATACATCCTCGTCTCCGCGTGCCTCGGTTATTTCTATACCCGAGCTTTTACTTATGCACTTTACATTGTGATAGCCTTCGTGCTTGAAGTATTCTATATTGCTATCACCTTGTTGTTTGTCTTGCTTAGCATAAGTTGTTGGTGCACATAGGTGAGCCTAGTTTATTTAGGTTGTCGGCTTGTTAATTTAAACACCTAGTTTTATTCCGCAATTAATAAGCCTAAACCGGAAAAGTTTTAAACCGCCTATTCACACCCCCCTCTAGGCGACATCATTGTCCTTTCAAATAGTACTATAAAATATGCTATGCATGAAATGCAAATTTTAAATCACAAGTATCATAAGAATAACTTTTGTGATTTCTTTATAAATATGCATGAATTTATAAATGCAATTTAATTAATTTCTAATTTTGGAAAATATAATAAAAGGAATAACTATCAAAATAAAGTTTCCTATGATTAAATTTTTATAACAAAATTTTATAATTAGTGTTAATAGACAGAGAGCATTTAATTAAATCTATTGCAATTGGATTTAATCAAAAATAATGTTTCTATTAAAAGTTATTTCAAAATTAGTCAAACTATTCAAATAAAACACACAACTATGAAATCATTCAAAAATTACTCAAAAATATTTAATAGCAGTGGCATTAATTTACACATATTCTAAAGTTTCTAAAACATATTTATTTGCAATTTTTGGATTTATAGATTTAAAGTTATTACAAATATACTCAAATTCACCATTTGAAATTTGAATATTTTATACTAAGTCAAATTTGAATTTTGTCAGATCCAAATTATTCTACACATCCAGAGCTTTCCAAATATATAAAAATTATTAAATTTGGAGTTGTGGTTAAAAAGTTATGATTGTTTTCATTACAGGGACTAATCTGCAATTTTCCAATTAAAAATAAAATAGAAAAATTTAAATACACGCTGGCGCTGACGTGGACGCTGACGAGGCTGTCCACGTGGCGCTGACGTGGATAAGTCATCTGATCTGGGCCGTCAGATCTGGATCTGACGGTCCAGATCGGAGCGTACCGCTTCGTCCGCAACGATCTAATCTCGTGCGTCGATCGAAGATCTGACGGTCGAGAGGCGCTGACCTGAGGGTGGCGGCGCAGTGCTCGCCGGCGGTGAGGAAGACGACGGCGCAGCCTCTGTCGATGACGGATCCGTCGCTCCGGCGATCTCCCGGGCGTGGGGCGAGTGGCAAACGGCTCCCCGCAGCACGGCGAGTTGGATGGGAGCGGTGAGGTTGTCTCGGGCGTCCTTGGACAGCGGAGAGGCGAGGACGAGTGCGGCGGCGGCTCCGGTGAGGTCCGGTCGACGACGATGCGCTCGAAACACTGCAGGAAACGCCGAACGCGTGACTCAGGAGATGCGCACGAGGACGGCATTGAAGAGGAGCGAGTCAGGGGCATCGGGGAAGGTCTCACCGTGACGGAAAAGTGAGGAACGTGCGGCGGAGGAGACGAACTCCGGCGAGCTTTCCAGCGGCCTGGCGGCGTGATTTAGTTAGGGTTTCGAGGGGGAAAAGACGCGGCGGGGTCCGGGGATTATATAGGGGCTGCAGGAGATCGAATCCCGTACGAATCGGAGAGGATTTGGACTCCGATTCGATTCCAAAATCTGCGCTTCGTTCGGTTAGAGGTAGGAGATGATCTGCTGACGTCAGCATGACGTCAGCCAGTATTTTCTTTTCTGATTTTATTTCTTTAATTAATATCTTTTGATTTATAACTCCAAATGATGTCAAATTAATTTCTAAAAATTTGTAAAAATAATATCTTGTTGTTAAACCAGTTGTGGGTATTTTTTGAATATTTTTGAAAAATCATATTTTGAAATATTGCTTAATTACAAATTTGACACTTAAAGTCAAATTTGGATTTCTTTCTTATTTAAATTTTCCTTTGGCTATAATAAATTTGTAAAAATACCCCCATCTCAATATGTTTGAATTTAAGTTATTTAAACTTATTTTGATGAAACCATTTATCTTTATTTTGGCATAATATTAAAGAACACATATAACAATGTTTTAGGAAATGTGAAATATAGGGTATTCATTTTTAATTGAAAATAATTTGTGCAACATTATATTTTAATTATGATAATTCATTTGAAAACTTCATAACAACTTTGGAAAGGATTTTTGTTTTAATTCTATTCTTATTTAGAATATATTAATCATTTCATGCTTTGAAAATAGATGAAATTCCTTTAAGCAAAGGAATGTTTATTTGGCTAATTCAGTAATTTAAATTCTATGAAGTTGTAAAGTTATACACTATAGGATTATAATTTCCAAACTACATTTTGAACTTAGTTAAAGGAATGAAACTCATTTAGTAATTATATACCATTTTGAATAATCTTATATTTATGAATGGATATGGCTAAGTGGTTTAATTCAAATACTTATAAGGAACTAATTTATTTAAAATAAAATGGATTGTAGTTTGTAAAATATTGGTCAAATTATATTTTAAGATTTTTGAAACACAGTGGATAATAAAATGTTTAAACTGTGACATTTGAAATATTAAACTCATGTTTGAAGTCTTTCATAGTTGGTTTCCTTATGCATTTAATATTTTATTTTAATAAAAAGAAAAGTTTTAAATTTTAGTGATTTTTGAACATTCCAAAATGTTGGGATGTTACAATTATGAACAAACGAGATATGATAAAGAATACACTTTATTAATTGCCTCTAGGGCATATCTCCTTCAGGCTCCCCCCTGGGAGCCTATATAAGAAGGGGCACCCCTGGCCTTTTAATTCACCAATTAATTCCCAATTTCTCTCTCGATCTCGTGGTTCCCTTGTCGGAGCCGCGCCGAGCTGAGGAGGGGAATCTCTTCCACCATAGCCTGCTGCCGCACTGTTGGTGTTCCGGTCCAAGTCTTCCAATGCTCGTCTTGGACTGGAGCTTCGGAGGCCGTCGTCTCCACCGTACGTGTGTGACGCCCTGCGAGGTGCTGCGCTAGCGGTACTCGGAGGTCTGCTTCCTCTACACAACCTTGAGGTCGGCTTCGTCGGTCTTCATCGACAACGTTTGTGTGGGAACATAATCCCCGCTTTCGGTCTACAAGGGTACGTATTCCGATCTCCGTTCGTACTACTATATCTGCATAGAATAGATCTTGGCATGCTTTTAGGATATCGTTGGTAGGAAATTTTTTGTTTTCTGCACACGATCCCCTTCAGTGGTATCAGAGCCGATCTATCGTAGATATAGCTGTACGCTGTTAGAACCCGTGTTCTGCACGGGGGCACCGTTCCTGTTATTTGCTACCCTCTAGCGTGCACTTGTGTCTTCCAGCGGCATTGAGTTGATGAAGCGGCCCGGACCGACTTTACGCGTACGCTTACTTGAGACTGGTTCCACTACTGACATACGGCTTTACCGTATATGTGGCTGGCGGGTGTCAGTTTCTCTCTCTTTAGTTGGTCTTCGCATTTTCAATGGAGGGCCCGAAAGGGATGCTTAAATATGCAATTATTGGATCGTTGTTGTGGTTATAAGGTTTGTAGGTATGAAGCGGTTCTATTTACGAAAGCCCCAAGCCACGTAAAATATGCAAAAGATAAAGTAGAAGCGTCTAACTTTATTTTGCAGGGGCTATGTGATATGGTCAAGGTAGGTTTATTAAATTGTTTATAAACTGCGGGCGCCAAGAAGACCATGGCGCAATAGACTATATCACATTGTATTACATTAGATGTTTTGTGTGCTTATTATATTGTTTGATTGTGTGTATAGTATACATTAGTTACACGGCGGTAGCTATATAAGATGATCCCTTCAAAAATACCACTAGTGTTCTCCCTCCAACGCGCACCACCAAGAAAGTTCTACGTATGAAGCAGGCCGTGATGATCGGGTGTCAGACATCTCGTCGTTCGCATACAGTGGGTGTAAGCCATATTGCACAAGCGTCAGCATGGAGGTCTTTGGTGGTGAGCCTAGCATATTCAGAAATATGGCCTCGGAACAGGAAGACCGAAAGGTCGAGCACGAGTCACAAAATTGGTGTGGCGGACGTTTTTGTATACTCTTGAAGTTGTGCCGCCGGATCTGATGATGAGGGGTGGTGCAATGGATGGGGGTCGTGTAATCGCTTAAACGACCAGGAGGGATGTTCGTTTGAGTGGGAGTTATGTTAGTTATTTTCTAAAATACTATAACTCAAAATTATTATGAACAAAGTCTTATGTTGTTGCAAATTCCATTGTAGATGTCTCGCCCCTCGTTTAACCTAGGTCTGTTCCTTGAGAAAGAAAAGCTTAAGACCAATGGGTCAAACTTCATGGCCTGGTTCCGCAACCTGAGGATCCTCCTCACTCCCCATAGGGTGGCCTACGTCATTGAGGCCGCCATAGGTGACCCTCCCGCAGATGATGCCTCTGAGGATGAGAAGAAGGTCTTCCTGTTGGGGATATATCAACTAGGGGTGAAACCAACATGGATTAATCCGGCTAGTCCAGGGTGGCCCAAGGGTGGTAAGGCTGAAGCCTGCCGGGTGGCCCAGATGGCTGACGTACAAGGAAGTAGGCGGACGGTCTAAGGAAGGGGGAAGGCCGAAGCCCATCGAGTCACCAAGCCCAAGACGGAAGGCGGCAACTAAGCTGGCTAGGTCTAGGACTCTGTTTACTTGCCGGACAAGTACTTGCCTTGTACCCTGGGGTCTGGCCGACTATATAAACCGGCCACCAGGGAGCCTTTAGGGCAGGGGCTTCAATACACATCATACACATTGTAACCTGTTCACAGCTACTGCCTCATAGTGAATTATAGCAGCACGTAGGATCTCGCCACCGCTGTGGGATCCGAAGCTGGGTAAACTCGCCGTGTTCAATCCCATCCTCGACGACACCAACCTTCTTCCCCACAATCCATACGTAGGCTAGAGGACCCCCGTCTCCTATCAATTATGCCGATACCACGACAGTTGGCGCCCACCGTGGGGCCTAAGGTTCCTGGCGTCACGTTCCAGGCGGGAACACTTGGCGGCGTGGGCAAGCAGATCGCCGTCGGTCGCGTCACAAGGTATGGCGGCCACAACTACGTCAACTCGGATGAGTCCTGGCTCCCGGCGGACGACTACCTTATCGGATGCGCAATCGTACCGATCGGAGGGATCGACGTCTTCATCGGGTTTACGCCAGAGGCGTACGGCCTACCGCGTTTCTACAACCCCACCCACCAACCCCTCGACCAAGTAGTCGACCGACAAGATGGATCTGAATCCGCCTTCTCTCAGGAGTCGGCCGAATCTGATTTCCACTTCGTCGGAGTTGTCGGACTGGGATCAGACTCCCAGCCGGAAAACAACGATCCTGAGTCAATCCTCCCTGCTCTCCAGGAGGATGCGATGTCAGATGCCGGATCCAGATCTACCGTTCAAGTCAACGTAGACTCTGATGATGATGCTAGTCTCTTCGAAGAGAAGATCAAAACCCGCTTTTCCAGTGGTAATCCGGCTCCTTCAGAGGGCACAGCGGATACTGACATGCCTGACAAGCTGGTTATGATGGTTGTTGTCGGTCACGAGACAACCCCAGTTGCTTCGGAAGCTCAAAAGAAGCCGGCGGAAGATGCCGGCGACACCACTGCCGGTCAACTCATTGAAAGTTCCGACAAGGTGCGCGCAAAGAAGAAAACTGGCCTCGAGAAAGGCGGCAGCAGCAAACCCACAGATTTGCTCTCCGTCATCAAAGAAGTAGACGAGATCATGAATACTCCGGTGAATAAAGACACCCCACTTGACGAACTGGAAGAGCTTAGGCTTAACATGCTTAAGCACTCTGACTTCCTGCGAAAAAGAGAGGAGCACGTTGAGAGCCTTGCGAAGAAGATCGAGAAAGAACAGGAGAAGATGTCGGCCAAAACAAGCCGGCAACTCTTTGAGGAGAAAAGGTCATCAAAAAACCGCCGTTGCAAGGAGCCGCCAACGCAAGCAACGACAGCGGCTCAAGATCTCGGGTTCGACTGGCGTACGGCACCACAGCGCGTGGACAGAAGGGGAGACGTTGTCTTCTGCACCCCCGTCCTCAACGCGGGCGCCGCGCTAGATACCCTGGACGACAACACTTACACGGCGGAAGAAAAGCTGGCCAATGCAAGACACTTCGTAAGCAAGGCCCTAGAACAACAAGCTCGCGCTGATTCCTATGGCCACATGGCGGATGCTCGCGGGGGAAACCTAGAGTCTAAGTCAGGAAAGTGCAAAGCTGCACCTGGCGGCGACCCCGAAGGCCCGTCTGGCTCTAGTAGCCATGGCGACAAAAGGAAGGCAACGCCACCTCCAAAGAAGGCGCCACCGCCAAAGCCAAGGCGGGACGAGAATTCAAGGACAGGAAGCAGAGGAGACCTGCCACCTCCATCCCAGCCAAGACGCGACAACGGCGGTAGACGGAACAATAGGCCGCCGCCTAGGAAAGATGTCGACAACGACCCTCCCAGGAGAGGTCGAAGCCGGTCTCCGCAGCGTAGCACCGGCAGCAAGAGGAAAGAGGAGGCAGAAGGACCCAGGCACAGCATAAGCCGGGCAGCGTAGGACGAGCCAGACGCAAACAGAGCCGCACGGCAGCTCGATCCAAAAGACGCACGACACCGCCTACAAGACATAGCAAGAGGAAAGGAGTCGCTATACTCTGGACCAAAGTGCTTCGGTGACGCCATCCGCAGAGAGCCGTTCCCTAAGGACATGACATCAGTGTCAAAAAACTGTTCTTGGTACAACGGCCTCGTTAAGCCGGATTCATGGCTAGCCGACTATGCCATGGCCATAGAAATTGCCGGCGGGAGCAGCTTCATTGCCGTCCGTTACCTACCTCTCATGTTGGAGGGCACGGCAAGGGCTTGGATCGACAACCTTCCTGAAAAGTATATCCACAGCTGGTACGACATGGAAAAGGTTTTCTCCCAGCACTTCCAAGGAACATACAAGCATCCAAATACCTACACGGATTTGCAACGCTGTATCCAAAAGCCGGACGAAACCATGACAGATCTTGTCAGCCGTTGGATATCCAAAAAAGCCAACTGTCATGGTGTTTCGGACGCACAGGCTATCCACGCCTTCTACACGGGCCTGCAGAAGAAGTCCTTGCTCCGTCATAGGCTCGTCCGCTAGCAAATTACGGACCTTGGTGAGATGCTCAACCTAGCCGCCCAATACGCGACGGCGGATGACGACGCCCGAGACGATGACCCAGACGTCAACATCATACCAAAGCGGAACAACAAGCGCAAGCAGGCGGCAGATGACAAAGCCGGATCTTCCAACGAGGTAGCCGTAGCATTCCAAGGGAATGCCGGCAAAAAGAAGTGGAAGAATAAGAAAGATGGCCGCGACGCCGGCTCAGGGCCTAAGGCGGCGCGAATCACTTATGAACAGGCAAAACTTTTTCCATGTCCCATCCACGCCTCACTGGGCAAGGTCAACCATATGCTTGGCGAGTGTCGTTTCATGGACGACTTCAAAAAGGACCCCACAGTCGGCTGGAAGGCAAAGAAGTCAAAGAAGAACGACAAGAAAGACAACAAGGAGGATGAGGATGACGACGACATGTCTATCTCAAGCGAGGATGACGCGACCGCCAAGAAAAAGAAGCCATATCCGAAGGTCAAGGAATCTCTTGTGTGCTTTGTCGGCACGCCTTCAGCTAAGGTGGATAAGGCGGAAATGCGTGAACTCAACGCGACAATGCCGGACGTCCCTCAGTATTTGAACTGGTCGGAAGCAACGATCACCTGGGACCGGTCCGACCACCCTGATCATGTTCCTCACCCAGGCAAGTACGCCCTCGTCGTCGATCCCATTGTCGACAACTTCAGACTCACAAAGGTACTCATGGATGGCGGCAGCAGCCTCAACATCCTGTACTATGACACACTAAGCCGCATGAACTTATCAGAGGATCAGCTGGACCACAACAACCTCACTTTTCACGGCATAGTGCCCGGCAGGCAAGCAAAGTCAATGGGGAGCATTAGGCTGAAGGTAACTTTCGGACCAAAAGAGAACTACCGCTCAGAGTTCCTCCGGTTCGAAGTTGTCCCCTTCAAAAGCGCCTATCATGCAATCTTCGGACGACCGGCTTTCGCCAAGTTCATGGCAAGGCCGTGCTACATATACAGCAAGCTCAAAATGCCGGGGGAGCACGGAACCATCACGATTTCCGGCAACTTCAAGAAAGCCAAGGAGTGCGAGCGTGGCATGGCCGCCTTCGTAGAAGCCGTCATCCACAAGGAAGAACTCGCGCTGCTCGGGGCGGATTCAGACAACTCCATGCCAAAGACAAAGATTGATGTCAAGAAGACCTTCGAAGCTTCAGAAGACACCAAAAAGGCGGACCTCATCCCAGGTGACAAGTCTAAGCAAGTTGTCATCGGCTCCAACCTTGACAGCAAATAGGAAGGCGCGCTCGTCGAGTTCCTCCGTGAGAATCGTGACATCTTTGCATGGTCGCCTTCCGACATGCCTGGTGTACCGAGGGAACTCGCCGAGCACTCACTCAACGTCATAAAAGGATCCAAGCCGGTGAAGCAAGCAACAAGACGCTTTGGAGATGAGAGACGCTAGGCTATAGGAAAGGAGATAAATAGGCTGAAGGCCGCCAATTTCATAAAAGAAGTTGTACACACTGATTGGGTGGCAAATCCTGTACTTGTTCCAAAGAAGAATAAAGAACCGAGGATGTGTATTGACTATACCGGTGTTAACAAGTGCTGCCCAAAGGATCCCTTTGCGCTGCCTAGAACTGACCAAGTCGTAGACTCCACAGCAGGCTCCGAGCTGCTTTGTTTTTTGGACGCCTACTCAGGATACCACCAAATCAAGATAGAGAGTCAGATCAGCTGAAAACATCTTTCACCACTCCATACGGGACTTTCTGCTACATTACGATGCCTTTTGGCCTGAAGAATGCAGGGGCAACATACCAGCGCTGTATGCAAAATGGCCTGCACGAACAGATCGACGGCAATGTTCACGTCTACGTAGACGACATCGCGGTGATGTCAAAAAAGAAGGCAGATCTCCTAGAGGATTTGGAAGAAACGTTTCAGAATCTCCGGAGATATCAGATGAAACTCAATCCCGCCAAGTGCGTTTTCGGCGTTCCAGCCGGCAAACTGCTCGGGTTTATCGTCTCAGAACGAGGGATCGAGGTTAATCCGGAGAAGATCAAGGCCATCCAAAACATATCCAGACCTACTTGTCTGAAGGACGTGCAACGTCTAGCCGGATCGGCGGCAGCCGTCAGTCGTTTCATAAGCCGCCTAGGGGAAAAGGCAATGCCTCTCTACCGGCTATTGAAGAAATCCGACAACTTTGAGTGGACAGCAGAGGCAGACGCCGCCTTACAACAACTTAAGGAGGCCCTCATATCCGCTCCGATATTGGCAGCACCTCGATCACAGGAACCAATGCTGATGTACATCGCGGCAACAGGAGCTGTTGTCAGCGTTGTCTTGGTTGTGGAAAGAAATGAGAACGAAGCCGCGACGTGTGAGCAACGACCGGTCTACTTCATCAGTGAAGTATTCTCCGCCACCAAGCAGAGGTATCCGCATTACCAAAAGCTGGCTTATGGTGTATTCTTCGCCGCCAGAAAGCTTAGGCATTACTTCCAGGAACACACAATGACAGTAGTCAGCAAGGCACCGTTGGGAGACATAATCAACAATGCAGAGGCAACAGGTCGAGTTGCCAAATGGGGCATCGAACTTGCCGCCTTTGATATAGTCTATAAACCGCGGACCGCCATTAAGTTTCAAGCGCTTCCAGATTTTGTCGCCGACTGGACAGAAGCCATGGAGGAAACGACACTCCCCGAATCAGAATACTGGGTCATGCACTTTGACGGATCAAAGATGCTCAAAGGCTCGGGGGCTGGAGTCATGCTACGCACGCCTAAAGGTGACAAGCTTAGCTACGTGTTGCAAATCCACTTCACATCAACCATTAACGTTGCCGAGTACGAAGCTTTGCTTCATGGGTTACACGTGGCAAACGACCTAGGCGTCAAAAGAATCCTCTGTTATGGCGACTCTGATTTGGTCGCGCAGCAAGTAAGCGGAACATGGGATGCGAAAAGCGCAACAATGGCGGCATACAGAGCCAAAGTTGACGAATTCGCAAAAAAACTTCGCGGGCTACGAAGTCCGGCATGTTCCAAGAGCTGAGAACGAGGCGGCAGACACACTTGCAAGACTAGGATCGGAACGCAAAAAGGTACCAAAAGATATTTTCCTGGAGAACTTCAACCTTTCTGGGGGCTAATGTTGGGGATATATCAACTAGGGGTGTAACCAACATGGATTAATCCGGCTAGTCCAGGGTGGCCCAAGGGTGGTAAGGCTGAAGCCTGCTGGGCGGCCCAGATGGCTGACGTACAAGGAAGTAGGCGGACGGTCCAAGGAAGGCGGAAGGCCGAAGCCCATCGAGTCACCAAGCCCAAGACGGAAGGCGGCAACTAAGCCGGCTAGGTCTAGGACTCTGTTTACTTGCCGGACAAGTACTTGCCTTGTACCCTGGGGTCTGGCCGCCTATATAAACCGGCCACCAAGGAGCCTTTAGGGCAGAGGCTTCAATACGCATCATACACATTGTAACCTGTTCACGGCTACTGCCTCATAGTGAATTATAGCAGCACGTAGGATCTCGCCACCGCTATGGGATCCGAAGCTGGGTAAACTCGCCGTGTTCAATCCCGTCCTCGACGACACCAACCTTCTTCCCCACAATCCATACGTAGGCTAGAGGACCCCCGTCTCCTATCAATTATGCCGATACCACGACACTTCCAGACCCGATCGGAGGATTCTGCCTTTGTCCAGAGTGGCATGCTCTACGCCATGGAAGCCGACCTGTAGAAGTGCTTCGAGAAGATGAGCGCCTTCAAGATTATTTCTGATCTGAAGGTTGTCTTCGCGTCGCGGGCTAAGGCTGAGAGATATGAGGCTTCTGAGCTTTTCTTCTCGGTCAAGATGGAAGAGCATAGCAGTGTGTGCGAGCATGTAGTCAAGATGTCTGGCTACGTTCAACGCCTGAATGCTCTGGAATGCAAGATTCCCGATGAGCTGGCAATTTACAGGGTGTAGCAATCGTTGCCCCCTAGCTACAAAGGCTTCGTCATGAACTACAACATGCAGGGCATGGCTAAGTCCCTGTGTGAAGTGTTCGTGATGCTCAAAACTGCTGAGGTAGAGATTAAGAAGGAGCACACGCTGTTGATGGTCAACAAGGCCGTTGATTTCAAGAAATCCGGTGGCAAGGGAAAGCAAAGCTGGAAGTCCAGGAGGGAAGGCAAGTTGAATGCCAAGCCCAAGACTAACAGATCTGGTCCCAGAGCTAGCGTGGAGTGTTTCTACTGCAAGGGGAAGGGTCACTGGAAGCGCAACTGCCCCAAGTACCTGGAGGATAGGAAGTCTGGCAAGACGGTCGACAAAGAGTAAGGTATATTTGATATACATGTTATAGATGTGTACCTTACATCCGCCCGGAGCAATACGTGGGTATTTGATACTGGTTCTGTTGCTCATATATGTAACTCTCAGGAGGAGTTACGGAATAGAAGGCGGCTGGCGAAGGATGAGGTGACGATGCGCGTCGGCAACGGATCGAGAGTCGACGTGGTGGCTGTCGGCACGCTCCCTCTGCATCTACCATCGGGATTAGTTTTGGTTTTAAATAAGTGTTATTTTGTGCCATCCTTGAGTGTAAATATTATAAGTGGGTCTTGCCTGTTACAAGACGGTTATTCATTTAAATCAGTATCAAGCAAGTGTGCTATTTATATGAATGATATCTTTTATGTTGATGCTCCTGAGAATAACGGTTTATTCTTGTTGAATCTCGATCGTAGTACTCACATCCATAACATAGAAGCCAAACGGATTAAGTGTAGTGATGATACCGCCATGTATTTGTGGCATTGCCGTCTTGGTCATATTGGTGTAAAGCGCATGAAGCAACTCCACTCGGATGGACTTTTGGACTCGTTGGATTTCGGAACCCTCGATACATGCGAACCATGCCTTATGGGCAAAATGACCAACACACCGTTCAAAGGTTTCGTTGAACGGGCGTCGGATTTGTTGGGGATCATACATGCAGATGTGTGTGGACCGATGAGCATTTCGACACGCAATGGTTATCGTTGCTTCGTCACCTTCACTGATGACTTGAGTAGATACGGGTATATCTATTTGATGAAACACAAGTCTGAGACTTTTGAAAAGTTCAAAGAATTCCAAAGTGAAGTTGAGAATCAGCTTAATAGGAAAATCAAGCACCTCCGATCCGATCGCGGTGGCGAGTACTTGAGTTTTGAGTTTGGCACACATCTGAAGAGTTGTGGCATAGTACCCCAACTTACGCCAGCCGGAACACCGCAATGTAACGGCGTGTCCGAGCGACGTAATCGTACTCTACTGGATAGTGTTCGATCTATGATGTCTCTTACCGATTTGCCAGTGTCCTTCTGGGGTTATGCGTTAGAAACAGCCGCATTCATTTTAAATAGGGCTCCGTCCAAGTCCGTTGAAACGACGCCGTATGAATTATGGTATGGCCAAAAGCCTAAGTTATCGTTTCTGAAGGTTTGGGGCTGTGAGGCGTACGTTAAGAAACTACAACCCGACAAACTCGAACCGAAGTCGGAGAAAGTCGTCTTTGTAGGATATCCGCGGGAAACCGTTGGGTACACCTTCTACAACCAAGCTGAGGGCAAAACTTTTGTCGTGAAGACCGGTACTTTTCTAGAGAAGGAGTTTCTCGCGAAAGGAGTAAGTGGGAGGAAGGTAGACCTCGATGAAATCGTTGATCCTGAACTCGAGATTCCGGGTGGCGCAACGGAAGCAATTCCGGATACGTCCTCCGTGGAAGGAGTGGGAGAAACTGTCGAGGAAGATGTTCTACCTCGTAGGTATGGTAGATCTCGGATCGCACCAGAATGGTATGGCAACATGGTTTGCACCGTCATGCTAGTCGAGCAAGACGAACCTACGAACTACAAGGAGGCGATGGAGAGTCTAGAGTCCGAGAAATGGCTTGAAGCCATGAAATCCGAAATAGGATCCATGTATGATAACAAAGTGTGGACTTTGATGGATATTCCCGAAGGGCGCAAGGCCGTCGAGAATAAATGGATCTTTAAGAAGAAGACTGATGCTGATGGTAATGTGACCGTCTATAAAGCTCGGCTTGTCGCAAAGGGTTTCCGACAAGTTCATGGAATTGACTACGATGAAACTTTTTCACCGGTACCGATGCTTAAGTCTATTCGGATTTTTTTAGCAGTAGCTGCCTATTATGATTATGAAATCTGGCAGATGGACGTCAAAACAGCCTTCCTAAATGGAAACATTGAGGAAGAGTTGTACATGGTACAACCGGAAGGTTTTGTCGATCCAGGGAATGCTAACAAGGTGTGCAAGCTTCAGCGATCCATCTATGCATTGAAGCAGGCATCTCGGAGCTGGAATATTCGCTTTGATAAGGTAATCAAAGGTTTTGGATTTATCCAAAATGTGGAAGAGACCTGCATTTACAAGAAAATGAGTGGGATCTCGGTTGTGTTCTTAGCACTGTATGTAGACGACATATTGCTGATTGGGAATGATGTGGAACTTCTGAATGGCGTGAAGGAGTATTTAAACTAGTAAATTTTCCATGAAGGACTTAGGAGAAGCTGCGTATGTTTTAGGCATAAAAATCTATCGTGATAGATCAATGCGCCTATTAGCACTGAGTCAGAGTACTTATCTTGATAAAATACTGAAGCGTTTCGGTATGGAGAAGGCAAAGAAGGGTTCTCTGCCGGTTATCAAGAATAAGATATTGCGGAAGGCACAGTGTCCGGTAACGGAACTGGATAAGGCCGATATGACCAAACATCCTGTAACATCCCAACATTTTATAATGATCAAAAATCCCTAAAATTTTAAACTTTTGTTTTGATTGAAATAAAATACTAAAATGCCTAAAGAAACCAACTATCAAAGACTTCAACCAATTTGAAAAAGTCTATTATTTCAAAATTCCCAATGTGTCATTATTTTCAATAGTTATTTCCAATTAAACATTACATTATCCATTGTATTTCAAGAACCTTAATATGTAATTTGACAAATATTTTATAAGGCACAAACCATTTTATTGTAAATAAATAGTTTACTTATAAGTAATTGATTTCAATCACTTAGCCTTAGCTATACATAAATTAAAATAATAATTACAAGTGATATTTTAAACTATTAAAAACATTGTCTATTTGCCAAAAGATTATTATTCATTTAACTAAGTTCAAAATATAGTTTGGAAATTATAAGCCTATAGTTTATAACCTTAAAACTTCATAAATTAAAATTAATGAATTACCCAAATAAACATTTCATTTGCTTACATGAATTTCATTTATTTTCAAAGCATGAAATGATTAATATATTCTAAATAAGAATAGAATTAAAACAAAAATCTTTTCCAAAGTTGTTATGAAGTTTTCAAATGAATTATCATAATATAAAATATAATGGTGCACAAATTATTTTCAATTAAAAATGAATACCTTATATTTCACATTTCCTAAAAATTAATTATATTTAGTTCTTTAATAGTATGCCAAAATAAAGATGAATGATTTCAGCAAAACAAGTTTAAATAACTTAAATTCAAACATGTTGGAATGTGGGTATTTTACAAATTTTATTTAGCCAAAAGAAAATTTAATTAAGATAGAAATTCAAATTTGACTTTAAGTGTCAAATTTGTATTTAATCAATATTTCAAAATATTATTTTTCAAAAATATTCAAAACATGCCCACAACTGGTTTAACACAAAGATAATAATATTACAAATTTTTAGAAATTTATTTGACATCATTTGGAGTTATAAATCAAAAGATATAAACAAAATAGAAAAATCAGAAAAGAAAAAGAAAATACCTGCTGACGTCAGCGGTGACGTCACCTTCTTCAACCTCTAGCCGGAAAATCCTCTGAGATGCTCTCCGATTCCATCGCAAAATCCGGGCAAAATTTGCGCGTTCTGTTCCCTCCTCTGCCCCCATATAAATCCCCTGCTACTCCTCTCCGTTTCCCCTCTCGCCCCTAACCTAATCACGCCGCCAGGCCGGAGAAAATGGTCGCCGGAGTTCGTCCGCCCCGCCGCCGTGTTTCTTCGATCTCTGGCGAGTGAAGACCTTTCCGGAGCCCGTGAGCCCTCCTACCTCTCCCTCGTGTCCGTGCGCATCCCCTGACTCCTTCCCTCGTTCCCTTTCGCAGCCGAACGGAGCGTCTCGTGCTCGAACCGAATCGCCGGAGCCGCCGAGCCTCCATCTTCTCGTC
This sequence comes from Poa annua, assembly GCA_026929855.1. Classification (NCBI taxonomy): domain Eukaryota; kingdom Viridiplantae; phylum Streptophyta; class Magnoliopsida; order Poales; family Poaceae; genus Poa; species Poa annua. Next base: position 113,807,798 of record CM049428.1, on the reverse strand, counting down.
CACGGCGTTCCGGGAAGAGGAGGATCTGGCCGTCGCCGCCATTCTTCTTGTTTTGGATCGCCGAGTCGGAAGTCGCCCTCCGCGCGTTCGGAAAACCACCGTGGCGACGAATCCGTCCGTGACCGAGCGCCGGCGCCGTCGTCCCTCCCGACTCCGGCGAGATCCCGCCGCCCAGGTTTGGCCATCGATCCCCTGCCGTCCGATCTGCTGTTAGCGGTCAAGATTAGATCTCTTAAAACGAACCGGTACGGATCGTTGTCGACCATCAGATCTGGATCTGACGATCCAGATCAGATCCAGTCAGCACTGACGTAGCGTGCACAGTCAGCGCCAGCGTGTAATTCTTTTTCTATTTTAAATTTAATTGGAAGTTTTGCAGAATAGTCCCTGTAATTAAAACATCTATAACTTTTTAACCACAACTCCAAATTTGACAAATTTTATATTTTTGGAAAGCCCTCGACATGTAGAATATTTTAGATCTGTTAGATTTCAAATTTGACTTAGTTTAAAATATTCAAATTTCAAATGGTGAATTTGAGTATTTTTGTCATAACTTTAAATCTGTAAATTCAAAAAATTGCAAATAAAATTGTTTTAGAAACTTTAGAATATTTGTAAATTAATGCCACTGCTATAAAATATTTTTGAGTAATTTTGAATGAATTCATAGTTATATAGTTAATTTGAATAGTTTGAGTATTTTTCCACTTAACAATTAATAGAAATATTATTTTTTTGATTAAATCAAATTGCTATAAATTTAATTAAATGCCCCTGTCTATTAACACTAATTACAAAATTTTGCTATAAAAATTTAATTATAGGAAACTTTAATATTATAATTATTCCTTTTATTATATTTTCCAAAAATAGAAATTAATTAGATTGCATTTATAGACAAATGCATACTTTATAAATATCACAAAAATTAGTATTATGTTTCTTGTGGTTTAAAAGTGCATTTCATGCATAACTTATTTTATTATATAGTATACTTCTCATAGGAAACTCCTCTTCATTATTTTCTCTAAGTTAGGATTATTTTCAACTTAGCATTTTGGTAAAGTGTTATACACTCAGACACTTAGGATTTTCAAGATGGAGCTAGAAGACCATTGAAGGACTTAGCCAAAACAAGACTTCAGAAGTATCTTTAAGGAGTAGAAGCACTTAGAAGAAAAGCAAGAAGAAGTTCAAGAAGACCAACCTCCTTTATTCTCTAAGTCTGTCTTGCTCTCTTTCCTTTCTTCCTTCATATCTGAGACTTCATGAAGACTAAGTTAATTCCAAGACCAGCCTCGGCGATATAAGAATCATCAAGTCTGAAGATTTATCAAGTCTACGAAAATTCATTCAAGACATCACCAAGGGGAAAGCTACAAGCCTAGAGATGAAGCCTGGAAGACTAACTACATCTTTCTTTCTTTCTTTTCCCTCTTTCCTAATCCTGTCTTTTTAGACTTAAACAAATTTTGATCATGATGTTATCATCTTTGAAGTTTGTTGGATCCTAGCGGCATAGTGAGATGAAGCGGCCTGGAAACAAACCTTACATGTCCACGTACATGAGACCTGTTCCACAATTTAAGTGGCTGGCCGGGTGTCTGTCTCTCTCACTATAGTGAATATCCAATTTACAAAGAGTTGAAAATAATTGTTGATCATCTTGAAGAAATGACTTAGTATTTTCTCTAAATATTTCTACACATCAAGACAAAGCCATTAGAGGGCTTATTCAAGATGATATAAAACAAAATATTTTATTCAACTTATGACTTTAGTCCTTAGTCATTTGACCAACCTAATTGCATTGCATTGACTTAAAAGATTTTCATGGCATGACATGCATCTCTAGTCCTTAGAAATAAATTGCATATCATGCATGAAATGTTTCCCTTAGAAGTTTTACAAAACTTGTTTGGTCACTAGATATGAGCATGTATGTTTGATGATTGTTGTTTGTTGATTGTTGTATTGTTGTTTGCTTATATTGTTTAGATTAAACGGAGAGCAAACGTTCGTTGTTGAAAAGAGTTTGTGAAAAACGACAACATTCAAAGGCAAGTGGCACACCTCATAAACTTCCTATTATTTTCTATATGCATTACTTAGTATTTTTATATGCATGAGTAGGATAGTATTGCTATGCTAAACCTGTGTAGAATTCCCTTACTCATGTGTCTAGGTTCCTATATCATACTTAGTAGATGTATTGATGCTATGCAATTGATGAAAAGTTTTACAAAATGTTAAGTGACTACTCAGGGCTGTGCTCATGGTTGTCGTCGCCTAGGATGAATGTCTATTCTACTTAGGGCCGTGAGCATGGTGATTTTTACCTGAGAGTGCACATCCACTAAGTTAATGAAACTCCTGGGTGGATTGGTTGTATGGCGGCGAAGTTGAGTGGCTGCTCAGGTCCATGTCTATGGTTCCTGGAGTACGTGCACTTGTGGATAGCCACCCAGGGAACAGAGGAACCTGAAGAACTCCGAGTGACGATTGCTTCCAGTGCAGCCATTGCCATATGGGCTCTGGCTTGATCAATTATGTTGTGTGGACTCTCTCCGGCTTGACAAGCAGATGTAGGGGGATGTTAGGTGGAACGGGTCAAGCCAGAGTGGGAGGGAAAATGCTTCTGAAAGATCTCGTCTCATTCTTCTCCTTTCCTTATCACAAATGGTGTGTAAAGGATAAATTGGGTTGAATGGGTACAATGGTGAACGTGCACAACCTCTGCAGAGTGTAAAACTAAGTACTTAGCCGTGTCCCCGGTACGGACAATTTGAGCATGAAAGGATCGGTATGACACCTAGAGGGGGGGTGAATAGGTGCTAATTCAAATTTTAGTTCTTTTTCAAATTAGGCTTGACACACAAGGTAAATTCACTAGATATGCAACTAAGGTGAATTTCCTATATGACAAGCTAGCAACTAAGCAAGATATAATAAGGCAGTAAAAAGGATAGAAGTAACCGAAGTGAAGACACGAGACGACAAGGATGTATTCCCGAGTTCCTCCCTTGAATGGGAGTACGTCTCGTTGGAGAGGTGTGAACCAACACAATGGTTCAACGGCCACAAAGGCCTCACCCTAATCTCCGGTGAACCGCACCACAAAGGTTTGGTCCACTTCCACTATCGGAATCCTTCGAGGCGGAATCCGGAGCCTTTACAACAACGATTCGGGGCACGACCCACAAAGGGCTTGGGGGCTCCCGAACAGCTACAATCTGTCACAAAGACAATAGGTAAGTACAACAATGGGCTAGGTTTCCTAGTGGAAGCCCTAGCAAGTGTTCCCTCAAACGAATGAGGGGGAAATGAAGAACGGCTCGGTGAAGATGTAGATCGGGGCCTTCTCCTTCAATCCTCCAAAGATCAACGAGTTTGGATGGGGGGATTGGGAGATCTTGGGATTCTTGGCTTGCAACAATGGAGCTCCTCCTTTTTTAGGTCAAGCACTTTTCTGAAGGAAGGAGGAGGGGTATTTATACCCTTTCAAAGTTGTAGCCGTTGCAGCCAAAACCCAGGCCGGAAACTCCGGCCCTAGTGGCCGGAAACTCCGGCCAGGGGCGGAAACTCCGGCCTAGGGAGGCCGGAAACTCCGGGGGCCACCAGGGGCTGAACACCAGATCTTCAATCTGAACTTGGACATCTTCGAGATACACGAGGCCGGAAACTTTGGCCTGGGGCGGAAACTCCGGTCCATGGGACCGGAAACTCCGCCCCCCACCAGGGGCTGAGCACAACTTCGGCAACCGAGCATCGGAGAAGATTCCGGTCCTCAGGGACCGGAAACTTCAGGCAGGGGCGGAAACTCCGGCCCCCTGGGCCGGAAACTCCGGCCCCCACCAGGGGCTGAGCACACTTTCAGTGCTGTCTCTTTTTCTCCTCTTTTGGTGCTGATGCATCTGAAGAGTTCCTAGATTAACCTGCATTACTTAACACCGACTTAATACATCCACATGTTGTTAACTAACACAAAAAACACAAAGATCATAGAAATGTTCTTTCAATCTCCCCCTTTTTGGTGTTAGATGACAACATATGGATTTGTAATAACAGTAATTCCACTAACATGTAATGATAGCTAAAAGAGCTCCCCCTAGATGTGTGCATCAAGAATATTTGCTTTGGAATGCACGTGCACACATATAGAGGCAAATTCGAACAACAATTTGCAAGCATGATAAGTAGGCAATACATTTCACAAATAAGACATAGTATAGTATGGGTTGAGTGTTAGAAGATAAACCATACCTTGTGCATAAAACTGAAGATATTAACCCCATATAATCAAGGCACAGAAGTAGTCTCAACCACATAATATAAGAAATCCAAATGTCTTACACACACATAGTTCAGGACAAAGAGAAGGCAAATGAGTTCGAAATTCAAATAACATAACAAGGACACAAGCGCAATAAAATGATAGAGGCACATGCTTGTGTCCCAACCCATGCAAATCCCGGAGAGAACCTAATAGAACTACTTCTCCCCCTTTGGCACCGAGACACCAAAAAGGGGAAAAGAGCATAACTAACGGGCCCATGAAGATCACTCGGTGTCTTCATCCATGTCGTCATCTCCTTCGTTGTCGTAGTCCTCATCGGAGAGGTTCATGGGAGCCTTGCCGAGGTTGTGAGACGAGGTAGGAAATGAGGTCACATCCGAATAATCAGCCCAAGGAAAGACATCCTGATTCCATTGCTCAAGAGGGACCGTGTCAGATGAAGATGAGGAAATGATGGGAATGCCAGCTTCATCTTCTTCCGGAGGAGGAGTAACATTTCCATTGTTCATTTTGCGCATCTCCTTGATCATCAAATTTTGGTTGCTCAAAATGTGTTTCTCTCTCACATATGACCCATGATTCTCCTTGTGAATGGCAACATCCATGCATAGCAGTTTCCTCTTCCACCAAGAGAGCTTGCGAAATTCTGCGTTTACCTTGGCCTTCCCTTGAAGACTAGTGGGGGGATCGGCATTCTTGCTTCTCCTCTTAGGTAAGGGAGCGTCCTCTTCATCACTAATTTGGGGAGGAGGTGCATGAGAGGATGAAGCTTGCTTTGTGTGCTTGGAGAGAATATGGAGAGTACCCTTGGTATGCTTGATGAAGCTAGAGCGATCAAGTGTGGGCACTTTGGAGAGAATGAGCTTCATCACATAGGGAGCATAGAGTGGATTCTTGTGCTCGAAAATGGCCCAATGCATCTCGCACTTGATGAAATCCATCACATCCACCTCTTGGCCACGGCACTCCGGACCGGCTTGAAGGACCCTATAAGCATGGTAGAGTAGGTTGACAAGGCCTCCTCGAATAGCATCCACATTCCCGGCTTGAGGAGCAAGATTGAGCCGAACCATGCGGAGGAAGATGTTGAAGGTGGGAAGGAGGTCTTGATTAGAGCCCACAGAAGAAGCAACGGAGTAAAGAGGGCGCAAACGGCTCTTGTTATATGCAGTCCCTTCCACATGCATCCTCATCCCAACTGGAGTAGTGGCCCCTTTGAATTCATAGCCCAGAGCTGTCGCAAACTCCACAAAGTTGGAGGTGCACCTGATAGGTCCAGTCATCCACGTCATAGTGACATCCTCATCATTGTCAAACACCACCGTGGCAAAGAACTGCTGCACAAGCTGAATATCATAATCCTGCTGAGTGTAAGAGATGAGCTTTTCCAGACCAAGCTTCCTAGCAATCCAAACAGCCTCCCGAAAGTATGCTTTCTTGTTTAGCGCCTCAAGATCCAGAATCTTCTGTTCACAGACTGCGTGCTTCTCAATCCGGGCATAAATCTCCTGCATAATCAGCTGCTGCTCCCTCCTTGGGAAATTGGGGTCGGTGGTGTTGGGAGGCAAGTCATAGAACTGTTGTGACCTTATACGACGGAACTCAGGCTTCCCCATACCCAGAATGGTGGTCACAGAGTCAAAATGGGCTTGCTCGGCCTCTTCTTCATTATCAAAACCACCAAGTTCAGCTTGTCTAGTGGCCTCCTCATCAATAGTGCTCTGCTGTCTCATGCGTCCACTGCTGCTATCAAATATAAGCTTGTCCCTTGATTGAGCTCTTCCTTTACTTGAAGCAAGGAGCGGATTCCGAGTGACCACCTTTTTCCTCTGACCTGTGAAACATAGAGTACAAGGATAGCATGGAGATAAGTTTGCATGTCCAAGAAAGCCAAAAGAAGAAAATTAAAAGTGTCAGGATTTCTCTCAGATATGAGCTAGGCCGGAGTTTCCGGCCACAGGGGCGGATATTCCGGTCCACACCGGAGATTCCGGTGCTGGAGGGACCGGAGTTTCCGCCCTGTGGCAGGAAAACTGCAATCTAGGTCAAATCTAAGGAAAAATTGAGCACAAATAATTTTCTAGAGATTGAAATGCCCACACTAGGGTTCTACACCATGCAGCACAGGCAGAACTTCTCTCAAAACAAGATCTAGAGTGAAAGCCTAGAGAGAGAGAGAAGAGAACCTTTGCCCGACATGGTGGAGGTCAAATGCAAGGGAGAAGGGTCCCCAGCACTTGTGCGGAGAAGGGGCCGGTGGCACGGCGGATTCCGGCGGCGGGGAGCGGCCGGAGTGGTCCTTGGAGGCGGCGGCGGCGGCTGGGAGAGGAGTGGGGGTCGGGGGTGTGTGGGGAGTTGTGGAACAACTCCTCACCCCGATCCCCTTTGAAGATCCCAGCGAAACTGCCTAGACCGGAGTTTCCGGTCCTAGACACCGGAGTCTCCGGCCCGGGCCAGAGATTCCGGTTCTAGGGGCGGAAACTTCAGTCAGACCGGAGTCTCCGGCCTGGACGACCGGAGTTTCCGGCCCCACTGACTCCAAATCCCAGGTTTTAATGTGTTTTGGACATGCAAAGGCAAGAGGAGCAGTTTTTAAGATGAGGTAGGCCTGGGATAAGACAAATGGTCACTGGAGATGGTACCATGCACTCAAGTTTGGTAAGAAACAACAAAAGCGACATTAAGAAGCAATGCTTGAGTGCATTTTCCATAAGAGCAAGAATGAAACAAAGAAAACAAGATAACACCACAAGAGTATCAATTCTTCACAACGAAGAAGTTGGTGGCCAAGGCCACCATGTATGAGATTATGTGGTGTGATACCGCGAAGATATATCTTGGGTTCACCGCCATTACTCAACATTTAGGCTCACAATTCATAATAATGAACAAAAAGGATACGAAAACAATTCTTACTATTGGCATAATGGGGGGAGGGAAAGTCCAATAGATTAGGACCGCACTCCCCCTATGTCTATGCCTACACCTAGACCAAAATAGAAAGTTGAGATGGAGGTGTGCATGCAAGGTAGTCAACCAACGCTCCTAGAATCCACGATATTTAACTCATGCCTCAAAAAAATGAACCTCGCTTCATCAAGTGGCTTCGTGAACATGTCGGCGAGTTGAATCTTCGTGGGAATATAACCAAGCTCAATGTCACCCCGGTTGATGTGATCTCGAATAAAATGATAGCGAATCTCAATATGCTTCGTTCTTGAGTGCTCCACCGGGTTGTGACCAATCTTGATAGCACTTTCATTGTCACACAAAAGAGGCACTTTGTCACAAAGGACACCGTATTCCTTTAAAGTTTGCCTCATCCAAAGTAATTGAGTGCAAGCACTAGCGGCCGCCACATACTCGGCTTCGGTGGTAGATAAGGATATGCAATTTTGCTTCTTGGAGGACCAACTCACCAAAGATTTCCCAAGGAATTGACATGCACCGGAAGTAGACTTCCTATCATCCTTGCAACCGGCCCAATCCGAATCCGTGTAACCGGCAAGAGAGAAGTTGGACCCCCTAGGATACCACAAACCAAACCTTGGGGTATAAACCAAATATCGGAAGATTCGATTCACCGCTATCAAGTGACTTTCTTTAGGAGCCGCTTGATACCTTGCACACACTCCTACACTCAACACAATATCGGGTCTAGATGCACAAAGATAAAGCAAAGAACCAATCATAGAGCGATAGAGTTTTTGATCGACATCTTTACCCTTTGGACTAAGTTCAAGATGGCATTTGGTGTCCATAGGAAACCTCTTTTCTTTTGCATCTTGCATCTTGAACCTCTTGAGCATGTCTTGGATGTATTTGGCTTGAGAGATGAAAGTCCCTCCACTTAATTGCTTGATTTCAAAACCAAGGAAGAATTTCAACTCTCCCATCATGGACATCTCGAACCTATCCGTCATAAGCTTTGAAAATTCATCATTGAAAGCTTTGTTAGATGAGCCAAAGATAATATCATCAACATAAAGTTGACATATGAAAAGCTCCCCTTTTACCCTCTTTGTGAAGAGAGTGGGATCGATTTGCCCCACTTCAAAACCACGGTCTAGCAATAGCTCTCTTAGGTGCTCATACCAAGCTCGAGGTGCTTGTTTGAGACCATAGAGGGCCTTATCAAGCTTGTAGACATGGTTTGGGAAGTGTGGATCCTCAAATCCCGGAGGTTGCTTTACATATACCAACTCCTTTAAGGGACCATTAAGAAATGCACTCTTCACATCCATTTGTTGCAACTTAAAATTGAAATGAGATGCATAGGCAAGTAGGATACGGATGGACTCAAGACGAGCCACGGGAGCATAGGTCTCTCCAAAATCAATGCCTTCAACTTGAGAGTACCCTTGAGCTACCAATCTCGCCTTGTTCCTTACAACCAATCCATGCTCATCTTGCTTGTTCTTGAATATCCACTTGGTGCCAATGACATTGCGGCAATCCTTTGTCTTTTCTACTAGATTCCATACTTTGTTGCGCTTGAAGTTGTTGAGTTCTTCATGCATGGCTTCCAACCAATCCGGATCTTCAAGTGCTTCAAACACCTTCTTTGGTTCAATCATAGAGATATGAGCTTGATGTTCACTAAAACTTGCCAATTGACTTCTTGTGGAAACCTTGCGAGATACATCACCAATGATGGCTTCAAGCTTGTGACACTTGATTTTCAAGTTTCTCTTGACTCTTTCTTGACGATGGGTTTCGATATCCCCATTGTTGCGTGGGATTTCGGCTTGATCACCTAAATCATTTGAGTCCCCGTCTTGACGGTCTTGATGAGCATTGCCATCTTGTTGCACATTTTCAATGATGGGAGAAGATGGATGCTCTTGCTCTTGATCTTGACTAGGGTTGAGAATAGGAGTTCTTGAATCTCGTGAGATCTCTTGGTCAACTTGAGGAGGAGCTTGATCTTGTTCTTGGATAGGTGTCTCATTTGCTTCCATAGAGGGTGCCACTTCAACTTGTGATGATGGAATCTCCACTTGAGTGGAGCTTGTACTTCCTTGAGGAGGCTCATGATGAATCTCGATGGGGCGATGGAATCCAACACCCATCCTTTGTATTGCATCTTGAGGTTCCTCGTTATCTACATCACAAACATGAAATTGCGCCACTTGGGAGCCGTCATTCTCATCAAACCTCACACTACAAGATTCTACAACTCTCCCTAAGGATTTGTCATAGACTCTATAAGTGTGAGAGTTTGCACCATACCCAACAAGAACACCTTCTAAGGCTTTAACTTCAAACTTAGAAAGATGTACACCTTTGATTTTGTAGAAACACTTACAACCAAATACTCGATAGTAGGAGATGTTGGGCTTGTTGCCGGTAAGCATTTCATATGGAGTTTCCTTCTTCCCTTTGCGAAAGAATAACCGGTTGGAGGAGTGACACGCCGTGGAGATAGCTTCGGCCCACAAGAAGAGTGGAGACTTAAACTCCGCCAACATGGACCTAGCCATATCCATAAGAGTCCGGTTCTTCCTCTCGGCTACACCGTTTTGTTGAGGAGTATATGCGGCGGAGTATTGATGTCGAATTCCCTCGTCGCTAAGAAACTCATTTAGGGTGTAGTTCTTGAACTCGGAGCCATTGTCACTTCTAATGGCCAATATGGGAAGATTGTGTTGACGTTGAACTTCATTGGAGAAATCGATGATGGTTTGTTGAGTTTCATCCTTAGTCTTGAAGAAGAAAACCCAAGTGAATCTTGAATAGTCATCGACAATCACCAAACAATATTTCTTCCCACCAAGGCTAGGTTGAGGTACGGCACCAAAAAGATCAACATGAAGAAGTTCCAATACCCTTGATGATGAGATGATGGTCTTGCTTGGGTGGGGAGAATCATGCATCTTTCCTTCAACACAAGCCCTACACAGACGATCTCTAGAAAAGGAAACATTCTCATTTAGTCCAAGAATGTGGCCACCCTTGTGAAGACTTTGCAAAGTTCTCATATTGACATGGGACAAGCGGCGATGCCACAACCACCCCACGTCGGCCTTTCCGAATAGGCATATTGCTTGAGTGTTGGTTGACCCCGAAAAGTCTACCACAAACAACTCATTTTCAACATGCCCAACGAACATGACCTTTAGAGTCTTGCTCCTCAAGAGTACCACCATATCAAGAGTAAAATAGACATCAAAGTTCATCTTATTAAGAGCACGAACGGACATAAGATTGTAACCTAGAGACTCAACAAGCATGACATTTACAAGGGTGATATCCCTTGCAACTACCACCTTGCCAAGACTCTTTACCTCGGCTTTGGACTTGTCACCATAAGAGACGGTTGAGTGATTTAAATTTGGTCTCAACTCCGTCATGATCTCCTTGCTTCCGGTCATATGACTAGTGCATCCACTATCAATCACCCATTTAGATCCACCGGAAGCATAGTTCTACAAGAAATCATTTCTTGCATTTAGGTACCCATTTCTCAATGGGTCCCTTTCGGTTAGCAACAAGGGTCTTAGGAACCCAAATAGAATAGTCAATGTAACCATCATAAGGACCAACATATTTTGCATAAACATCACCATAATAATCAACATAAAGAATGTAGTTGGGATTGTTATGCCCCGCAAAGTCACTACGAGTGGTCTTGCCCCTAGTGGCATTACCACTCGCAATGTTAGTCTTAGCTTGTGCGGGCTTGGTCTTGTTCTCCTTGGTGTTGCTCACCTTCTTCTTTGCCTCGGCCACATACCCAAGACCTTCCTTTCCTTTGTGTGGTTTTAACTCAAACAAATAAGCAAAACCCTTATCGTTACTTTTAGGAATAGAGGTCTTAGCATGATCCACATTTAACCTAGCATTTTCTTCAATGACATTTTCATGAACACGAGGAAGAATGGTTATGCTAGTTGAGCATGTTTTAGAGAGTTGAGTTTGGAGTTGCTCATGTGACTTAACAAGGATGGAGTGGGTCGTTTTCAAGACCTTGTGAGCTTTATCAAGCTTCTCCATATCCTCAAGAAGTATAGTATTTGCAACCCCAAGTTCAACTTTCTCCTTTTTAATCACTTTATATTTGGCAAAAACATGATCTCTATCCTTAATGATTTTACTAATGATTTCATCATTTTTAGCATCAAGAGATTCAAGTCTTTCCTCTAGAGTGGTTCTATATTCACTTTCTTCATCAAGAGAGCTATTTAAGGATGCTATGGAAGCATTCAAGGAAGCAATGGTGAGAGAATCCTCTCTCTCAATCTTACTCTTTTCTTGAAGAAGTTCTTCGGCCGCACATAGTTGTCTCATAAGAGACTCAACATGTTCCTTGGCCTCACCTTGCAAGTTAGTCACAAAAGTATCGAAGGCAACTAATTCCTTCTTAATCTCAAGACTAGATTGATCATGCCTAGTCTTAGAAGAAGGGGATGATACCTCGGTGACATGAGCCATGAGGCAACGAGCGGTGTTGATGGAGAGGTTCTCATTGGGGGATTCAAAGAGAGATGATGATGAAGTGGAGACAATAGCCAATGCGGCTACCTCTTTGTTAGGTGCATCTTCATCTTCAGAATCACTTGTGGCATATTCCTCTTGTGCCACCAACACTATTCTCGGTGCCTTCTTGAAGAAAGGCTTTCTTGGTCTTGCGGGCTTCTTTTGAATCAACTTGGAGTGATCCTTTGGGATAAGCTTCCCACCATTTTGCTCACGGTTCTCATAAGGGCACTCTCTTATGTAGTGGTTCTTGTCATGACAATTGTAGCATGTCTTTGTCCTTGAGGCAAGCTCTTTCTTGCCACTTGAGTTGTTATCTCGATCAACACGAGCTTTAGCACTAGCCGGGTCATTCCAAAACACTCTTGTGGCAAGTGCAATGTGACCATTGAGGGCTTGCTCAAGATCATGTGGAGCAATGTTGCTAGGACAAGCTTCAACTTCGTCATTGGCATCTATGCAAGTCACCTTGGCCTTTAAGGCAAGAGAGGGACCTTGTCTCATTCCCATGGCCCTAGCACGGTTATCTTCGGCGTTCTTGGTGGCAACCTTGGAGGCTTGGACTTCTTGCATAACTTCATGGGAAGACAATTGAAGGTAGTTTTATCTTCCTTGAATAGACTTCAACTCCATTGGCTCCGAAGGCAAGAGGGCATTCTCATACTTCCTCTTGACCCAAGCATCATCAACATAGGTAGCTCCCACATCATAAAAGGCTTTGGCAAGAGTCTTGAGTCTACCATACATCTCTTCATGGGTCTCGTTGTCAAGCATGTAGAAGCCTTCGGCGGCATTGCTCAAAGATTCATATCTATTTCTCTTCATGCTTTCATTTCCAAGGAAGGCACGCTCAAGACAATCCCAAGCTTCTTTGGCGGTGGTGGCATGTAGAACATGATGCTTGTCGTGGTCGCTCAAGGAGAGTTCAATCATGTGGAGAGCGGAAGCGTTTAGTTGCTTTTCGGCGAACTCTCTCTTGGTCATGTTGCTTGGATCCTCCACTATGTATCCTTCTTCAATAATCCTCCAAAGCTCGATGGAGGCACTGTTGACATGAGATTTCATTGAGCGTTGCCAACTAGCAAAAGCTAATGCATTAAGCTTAGGTGGTGGACCTAAAGGATTTATGCGGGTAGTGATAATTGGATCGGGAGAGTACCATCCCCGAACGGCATGATACTCTTCCTTTTCCTCATGCGAGTTGGGAGATGACTTAGGCTTAACATTTGCTTTCACCTCCTTCTCTTTTTGCTCTTTATCCTCCTTGGGTCCACCCTCATCGGAGTTAGAAGCTTTATCAAGCGGGATGATATCCGAGGGCTTGTTGTTAATGAGTTTATTGAGCAAGTCACGAAACTCATTAAACCTAGCATCCATGGAAGATGTCAAAGTTCTTTCCAAAGCTTTGATATCGGCCATGGATGCCGCGGTGGCTTGGTCCTTTTTAAGGGACTCATTAGCCTCGGCAAGCCTTGCGGTCTCATCCTCACTTTGTGTCATACTTCTCTTAGGCGGTTAAACCCGAAAAGAGAGCCTTAGCTCTGATACCAATTGAAAGGATCGGTATGACACCTAGAGGGGGGGTGAATAGGTGCTAATTCAAATTTTAGTTCTTTTTCAAATTAGGCTTGACACACAAGGTAAATTCACTAGATATGCAACTAAGGTGAATTTCCTATATGACAAGCTAGCAACTAAGCAAGATATAATAAGGCAGTAAAAAGGATAGAAGTAACCGAAGTGAAGACACGAGACGACAAGGATGTATTCCCGAGTTCCTCCCTTGAATGGGAGTACGTCTCGTTGGAGAGGTGTGAACCAACACAATGGTTCAACGGCCACAAAGGCCTCACCCTAATCTCCGGTGAACCGCACCACAAAGGTTTGGTCCACTTCCACTATCGGAATCCTTCGAGGCGGAATCCGGAGCCTTTACAACAACGATTCGGGGCACGACCCACAAAGGGCTTGGGGGCTCCCGAACAGCTACAATCTGTCACAAAGACAATAGGTAAGTACAACAATGGGCTAGGTTTCCTAGTGGAAGCCCTAGCAAGTGTTCCCTCAAACGAATGAGGGGGAAATGAAGAACGGCTCGGTGAAGATGTAGATCGGGGCCTTCTCCTTCAATCCTCCAAAGATCAACGAGTTTGGATGGGGGGATTGGGAGATCTTGGGATTCTTGGCTTGCAACAATGGAGCTCCTCCTTTTTTAGGTCAAGCACTTTTCTGAAGGAAGGAGGAGGGGTATTTATACCCCTTCAAAGTTGTAGCCGTTGCAGCCAAAACCCAGGCCGGAAACTCCGGCCCTAGTGGCCGGAAACTCCGGCCAGGGGCGGAAACTCCGGCCTAGGGAGGCCGGAAACTCCGGGGGCCACCAGGGGCTGAACACCAGATCTTCAATCTGAACTTGGACATCTTCGAGATACACGAGGCCGGAAACTTTGGCCTGGGGCGGAAACTCCGGTCCATGGGACCGGAAACTCCGCCCCCCACCAGGGGCTGAGCACAACTTCGGCAACCGAGCATCGGAGAAGATTCCGGTCCTCAGGGACCGGAAACTTCAGGCAGGGGCGGAAACTCCGGCCCCCTGGGCCGGAAACTCCGGCCCCCACCAGGGGCTGAGCACACTTTCAGTGCTGTCTCTTTTTCTCCTCTTTTGGTGCTGATGCATCTGAAGAGTTCCTAGATTAACCTGCATTACTTAACACCGACTTAATACATCCACATGTTGTTAACTAACACACAAAACACAGAGATCATAGAAATGTTCTTTCAGAGCAGCTGATCACGGACGTCAACGGAGGATTCCATCATTCCAACTTCAGAAATAAAACTTGATGGGTGAACAAGGGAAGATGAGATTTATGGTTTTCATCCCATACTTGTCTTAATTTGAAGAAAGTGTTTTCCAAAGAGATAGGAAAAATTGGCTTTATGCAAAATAGCCTTGAACTCCACCAGCCAAATATGCATATAGGCTATAGAGTTATTCCATTAAGTGTCCACCATAGTGTCACTTGCCAGACTCCATTTTTAATGGAATCTGACCCACGTTGTTGCAATATTTTTCTTATTGCAGATTGTTCAGATGACGAGTGAGGTTTCGTTTATAGGTTTCGAGTCTACAACCAACATGTTTTCGCCTGTGGCAGCATGAAAGTGCTAGAGACTCACTGCTATTGTATTTCCGCTGTGTACTTTTTCAATGCTAGCTTTATGCTATGCAACTTGTATCGAATATTTTGTAATTATGGATCATCGATGTAATAAAATTGACGCTTTGTTGTGATATTACATCATAAACTGTGTGTGCAAATGAATCGATCCAGGGATTTGCACTATACACAGGTATCTGCCTTATTTAAAGTGCAGGTACGCTACACATCCTTATGCTTCAGCCATAGGATCGATCATGTATGCAATGTTGAGTACTAAACCGGATGTGGCATTAGCTCTAAGTTTGACAAGCCGGTTCCAGAGTAATCCTGGAATGCCGCGTTGGATAGCTGTTAAGAGCATTCTTAAGTATCTCAATAAGACAAAGGAAATATTCCTTGTGTATGGTGGCTGCGATGAAGAACTTGGCGTAACGGGTTACGTAGATGCAAGTTTCTGCTCAGACCCCGATGACTCTAAGTCACAGACAGGTTATGTGTACAAGGTGAATGGAGGCGCCGTGTGCTGGAGAAGTGGGAAGCAACCCATATTCGCACAATCTACAATGGAGTCGGAGTATATCGCTGCTTGCGAAGCCGCGAATGAAGCTGTGTGGCTGAGGAAGTTCGTCATCGAACTTGGAGTGTTCCTGAGCGTGCAAGACCCCGTGATCCTCTTCTGCGACAATACGGGTGCCATTGCGAACGCCAAGTAGCCAAGGTCTCACTCCACCGCCAAACACATTCTCCGACGGTTCCATGTGATATGTCAGTATGTACAAGGAGGCGCAGTGAAGATTTGCAAAGTGCATACGGATCTGAATGTGGCAGATCCGCTGACGAAGCCTCTCCCGCTTGATAAGCATGAAAAGCACCAGTTAGCTATGGGTGTTAGGCTTTTACCAAGTTGTAATCTAGATTAATTTGTACTCTAGTGCAAGTGGGAGACTGAAGGAGATATGCCCTAGAGGCAATTAATAAAGTGTATTCTTTATCATATCTCGTTTGTTTATAATAGGTTTTTGTGTCATGCTAGAACCGTATTAAGCGGAAACATTAATACGGGTGTGATGCGTAAACCACCAGGTCCCTAGTAGCCTCTACTAAGACTAGTTTCGTTGCGCGATTGATGATCGAGGTTTCCCGGTCATGGGGCATGGCGCCGGTCGGCAATGGGAGTCATATCGTTGCAGAACGATGTGATGGACATACCCAGATTTGGAGGACGTAGTCGTTACGCCTTTGACCGTGAGATCAACTCTTATTGTTATTCCTGGAAGATACTTTGATCGCACCAAACGTCGTATCTTATATAGTATGACAATAACGGTGATACTTTTGGGTATCGGAAAGGAGTAGTTGAGACGAGGGGTCAAGAGCGGGATTTGCCAGTCCGCATAGCAGGATAGATACTCTCGGGCCCACTCGGTGAGATCATGTCTAATGAGCTTCCAAGCATGTGACTAGGTCACAGAGATATGAGATCATGAATGAGTAGAAGATAGCGTCGTCGGTAACGAGGTCGGGATTAGGTATGGAGATATCTATGGAACGACGCTCGGACATGCTAAGTATCGCTATGGCAAAAGGTTTAAGACTTTGCGTTCAGGTTTGATAGATGAAAGTCATTCGTTATATCACAGGGATTAATTCATGGGGTCCAGGCCTACGAGTAAGTCGTTGATCATAGAGGAGTCTTGGTCATACCTATTATTATATCGAACCGCTAGGTTAACACACTTAAGGGGTTTCGGCAAGTCAGCCGGAAAGGAAAGAGATCACCGGGAACGTCCCGGGAGGGGTCCGATGGAGATCGGGCAGCGCCGAAAGAGTTTTCGGAGCTAGGAAAAATTATATATATTATGTTTGATATTAATTAGTGTAATTAATATGCAAATATGATTTTATATATTTATTTTCGAATTTATTTAGGCTGATTTCCCTAAATGGGCCTTCTAGTCGAAAGAAGGCCCAAGAGGGGGGAATCCCCTTGGGGATTCGGTGGGGGCCAGGAGGGGCCGACCCAAGTGGGCCAAGGGCCCACTAGGGGGCCGGCGCACCCTCCAATGCCGCACCAGGCATGTGGGGGTTAGTCCCACATTGCCTGGTTAGCAAGTTGGCTCCCCCCTGGGAGTCTATATAAGAAGGGGCACCCCTGGCCTTTTAATTCACCAATTAATTCCCAATTTCTCTCTCGATCTCGTGGTTCCCTTGTCGGAGCCGCGCCGAGCTGAGGAGGGAATCTCTTCCACCATAGCCCGCTGCCGCACTGCTGGTGTTCCGGTCCAAGTCTTTCGCTGCTCGTCCTGGACTGGAGCTTCGGAGGCCGTCGTCTCCACCGTACGGGTGTGACGCCCTGCGAGGTGCTGCGCTAGCGGTACTCGGAGGTCTGCTTCCTCTACACGACCTTGAGGTCGGCTTCATCGGTCTTCATCGACAACGTTTGTGCGGGAACGTAATCCCCGCTTTCGGTCTACAAGGGTACGTATTCCGATCTCCGTTCGTACTACTATATCTGCAGAGAATAGATCTTGGCATGCTTTTAGGATATCGTTGGTAGGAAAAATTTTGTTTTCTGCACACGATCCCCTTCAGTATTGACTCTGCGAACTCATGGCAGACTAACGTGCGCGGCGGCACTTCTTCTGCTTCTGCGGCTGGGCCGAGCGGCGAGGGATCTTCTTCGGGTGCTCGCCATCGTTGATCGACGCCAGCTCCTCCACGAAGCACGAACGACCAGCGGATAATTACATACTTGAAGAATAAGGTAGCCGAGCTTGAGTCAACTCTGAAGAATACCGAGTTGTTGCTGCATCGCTCCCGGTCGCATCCTACTGCGGAGTTCTCTCAGCGGGAGGATTTTTTGCTCGGGGAGATCGATCTGATCAGTCGACAGCTTCAAGGTTAGTATCCTTTGCGGCTGCTTTCTTTGTTAAAACTTGCGTGTTCTGACTTTGTGTATGCAGATGTGAACCCGGATTGGCAGGCTGAGCGGGATCGCGTTGAGGAGCGTGTTACCCGGGAGGCATCTGGCGACTTCTATGAAGCTCGCCAATTCTGGGTGAATAAGTCTAGAGGGCGTACTCTTGCTCTTATGCTTGATCGGACTTGGCGCGTGGCCTTTCTTCTGGAGAATTGCCGGAAGACCCTCTGGCACATCCATCGTGTGTACTGCCCGCACAATGGGCAGCCGCACGGGCTGGCCGCCTTGGTGGAGAGGTTCCGCGAGGGTGATGCACTGAAGGAGATCGTCCATGCCCAGCCCGTTGTCGGGGCAAATGTGGCGATGGCGTACGTCCGGCTGCACCGGCCGAACCTTCCGCTGGAGAGGTTGATGGGTGGACTGCCTGGCGACGCCGACTACGCCGATACATTGGCGGCTGCGCGCCAGATGATCGAGCAGGTGCAGAAGCTGAGTGAGCGCCTTGTAGGCCCACTCGACGCGCCGAAGGACGAGCCTGCAGATTAAGAGTAGCCTTCTTCTTCTATACCGGGTTAGCTATAGGTGGCGAATGTGCCAATGTAAGTAACAATGTATGAGGTTAAAGGAGTTCTCGAGTAATGAGTGGAGTTATTTGGATTACTGTGCGAGTATTTGCTTCGGACTTAACTTGTGTGGCGCAGCCCCCGAGTACCTTGGGTGACAGCCTAAGTATACGCTGTGAACCTGTGTGGCGCAGCCCCCGAGTGAACCAAGTGGCGTCCTAGGATTTTTCAAGTGAGACCTGTATATCGCAGTCTCCGATTGTATCGGGTGGCGACTTAGGATTTAGGACTTGACCTGTATGGCGCAGCCCCCGAGCAGCCCGAGTGGCGGCCTAGGATTTTTTTCGGCGGAGCCTGTAAGGCGCAGCCCCCGAGTAGTTCGAGTGGCGGCCTAGGGATTTTCAAGTGTGACCTGTGAGGTGCAACCCCCGAGTGCGTCGGGTGGCGACCTAGGATTTTTGAATTGACCTGTGCGGCGCAACTCCCGAGTAGGTCAGGCAGAGGCCTAGGATTTTCTGAGTTGTGCCTGTGCGGCGCAGCCCCCGAGCGGTTCGAGTAGCGGCCTAGGCTTTTTCAAGTGTGACCTGTGAGGTGCAGCCCCCGAGTGCGTCGGGTAGCGACCTAGGATTTCTGACTTGACCTGTGTGGCGCAACTCCCGAGTGGATCGAGTAGAGGCCTAGGATTTTGCGAGTTGTTCCTGTATGGCGCAGCCCCCGAATGGTTCGAGTAGCGGCCTAGTCTTTTCTTTCAACCTGTGTGGCGCAGCCCCCGAGTGCTTCGAGTGACGGCCTAGGATTTTTGTTTGCCTGGACTAAGAGGGTAAGGTGGACAGCATTTTCTTCAAATCACTTTATTGATTGTAGCGAACAGGCCGCCTCATTAAAACCCTTCCAGTCCCCTTAGGTACCCTGGTAAGGGAAAGAGTGCGTCTGAAACCTGTCGCGTTGACATGCTATCCTTGGTACAATGGTTGAGTTGACTAAGCATAGAACCGCCGGAGTTGTGCGACATTCCATGGGTTGCTACAGACTGCTCCTGTCTTCGAGTCCTTTAGGCGATAAGCTCCGTTGCCAATTGCCTCTGTCACAATGTATGGACCTTCCCATGGGGAGGCGAGCTTGTGCACTTTCTTCTGTTTGAGGTAGAGGACCAGGTCGCCTGCGACGAAAGCTCTTGGTCGTAACCTCCGTCCGTGGTAGTTGCGCAGGTCTTGCTGGTATACGGGTGATCGTGCCAGGGCGATGTCGCGTGCTTCGTCCAATATGTCCATGCTTTTTTCGAGTGCCTCTTCTGCATCTGACTCGTTGTAGGCGACCACCCGTGGTGCGTCAAACTTGATGTCGCAGGGTAGCACTGCTTCTGCACCGTACACCATGAAGAATGGAGTGTACTGGGTGGATCTGTTAGGCGTGGTCCGCAAGCTCCATAGGACTGATGGTAGTTCTTCCACCCATGCGCCCGCTGCGCGTCTTAGAGGTATCCGCAGGCGCTTCTTGATGCCGTTGCAGACTAGGCCGTTGGCTTTCTCGACTTGCCCATTAGATTGCAGGTGCGAAACAGACGCATAGTTTAGCTTGATTCCTTGTTCTGAGCAGAAGTCTTTGAATTCCTCGACTGTGAAGTTCGAGCCGTTGTCCGTGATGATCCCGTTCGGCACTCCAAATCGGAAGATGATGGACCTGATGAAGTTGACCGTTGATGATGCAGTCGAACTTGTGATGGGCGCGGCCTCAATCCACTTGGTGAACTTATCGACTGCAACCAGGAGGTGAGTATGTCCTCCGGGTGAGGATTTCTTCAGCGGCCCACCATGTCCAGTCCCCATCGGGCGAAGGGCCAGGCTAGCGGTATTGTCTTCAACTCGGATGCCGGTGCGTGTGGCTTGTTGGCGAACTCTTGGCACCCGGTACATTTCTTTACTAGATCTTCTGCGTCTTGCATAGCTGTTGGCCAGTAGAACCCGGCTCGCAGCGCTTTGGCCACTAATGCTCGACTGCTGGTGTGATGCCCGCAGATACCCGCGTGGATGTCAAGTAGGAGAGCTTGGCCGTCGACTGGGTCTATGCACCTTTGTAGGATTCCTGAGATGCTTCTTTTGTAGAGTTCTCCGCTGATGACGGTAAAACCTTTGGAGCGCCTGATGATGCGCTTTGCTTCGACTGGGTCTGTTGGCAGTCTCTGGTGCAGTATGTATGTCAGGTACGGCCCCGTCCAGGTAGCTTCGACTAGCATGACTTCCATGGGCTCCTTTTCTTGGCTTGGCGGGTTCGTGGTGCTTGTTGCCGGTGTGGAAGATTTTGCTGCGGGTCTGGTCTTGATGGACCTTTGCGTGATGCGCTCGAGAAAGACGCCAGGTGGTACCGGTACCCTATCTGATCCCATGTTGGCGAGGATGTCGGCTTCCTCGTTGCTGTCACGGCCGATGTGTCGTAGCTCGTAGCCGTCGAAGGCGCCCTCTAGCTGGTTATACAGGTCTCTGTAGGCGATCATGTTGTCGGCGATGGCTTCACATGACTTCATGGTTTGCTGCACAACCAGGTAGGAGTCCCCGTAGATCATGAGGTGTGTGGCGCCGCAGTTCTTGGCCATCCGCATGCCGTGGATCAGGGCTTCGTATTCGGCTTCGTTGTTGGAGGGTGTTGGGAAGTCCATCTGCAGGACATACTTCAACTCGTCACCTTTGGGGTAGATGAGCACAGCTCCTGCCCCAGCCGCCATGAATTTCTTGGAGCCGTCGAAGTACATCGTCCATGCATTGGATAAGTCGGGGATGTTTGGTAGCTGAGCTTCTATCCACTCGGTAGTGAATTCTGGAAGGACTTGGGCCTTGATAGACTTCGGGTGAGCATATTTCAGCCCCCAGGGTCCTAGCTCGACAACCCACTTGGCGACTCGTCATGTCGCGCACTGATTGGTGAGGATGTCTGCTAGGCCGGAGGAGCTTACCACCGTGATCGGGTGCTCGGAGAAGTAATGGACAACTTTCCTTGAAGTCATGAAGACCCCGTACGCCAGCTTCTGGTAGTGCTGGTAGTTTTGCTTGGACAGTGTTAGAACTTCGCTGAGGTAGTAAACTGGCCTCTGGACAGGATGAGTATGCCCTTCTTCTTCTCGCTCAACCACGAGTACCGAGCTCGCCACCCTGTTTGTCGCTGAGACGTATAGGTATAGCGGCTCGTTCTCCAGTGGTGCTACCAAGACTGGGGAAGTCGTCAGGGTCTTTTTGAGCTGGTCGAACGCCTCTTGCGCCTCCTGTGTCCACTCGAATTTGTCTGTCTTTTTCATCAGTTGGTAGAAAGGCAAGGCCTTCTCACCCAACTTACTTATGAACCGGCTGAGAGCTGCGACTCGGCCGGCTAATCGTTGCACTTCCCGGAGTTTGGTGGGTGCTGGCATTGTGAGTATGTTCTGCACCTTCTCGGGATTTGCTTTGATTCCTCTTGCGGAGACAAGGTACCCCAGTAACTCTCCGGCTGGCACGCCGAATACACACTTTTCTGGGTTGAGCTTGATCTGATATGCGTCTAGTGCTGCGAAGACCTTGCGGAGGTCGTCGACTAGGGTGTCCTCTTTCTGGGTTGTGACAACGATGTCATCGACGTAGACTTGGACAATTTGCCCGATAAGCCCTTTGAGGCATGCCTGCATGGTGCGCTGATATGTGGCGCCAGCGTTCTTCAACCCGAAGGGCATCGTCTGGTAGCAAAAGACGCCGTTGGGTGTGATGAATGTCGTTTTCTCTTCGTCTTTGACTTTCAGCCTGATCTGCTGGTAACCTGAGTAGGCGTCCAGTAAAGATAGGCGCTCGCAGCCTGCTGCCGCGTCGATAATCTGGTCTATCCGCGGGAGCGGGAAGTGATCCTTTGGACAACATTTATTGACTGCTGTAAAGTCTACACACATGCGCAGTTTCTTCGTCTTCTTCTTTTCCACCAGGACAGGGTTGGTGACCCAGTCCGAGTCCTTGATTTCTCGGATGAACTTGGCGTGCAGCAGCCGGTCGATTTCTGCGGTGATTGCGTCCCGTTTGGGGCCTGAGAAGCGCCGCATGGTTTGTTTGACTGGTCTTGCGTCCTTGTGGACCTTTAAAGAGTGCTCGGCGAGTTCCCTGGGTATTCCTGGCATGTCAGAAGGTTGCCATGCAAAGATTTTCCAATTCTCACGCAGGAACTCGACGAGCGCGCTTTCCTATGCAGGGGTCAAGCTTGACGATACTTTGATCGTCTTGCTGCTGTCAGTCGGGTGGACTTGGTGGGTGATGGTGTCGTCGTTTGTGTTGAAGGCGGCGTCCTTGGCTGGCTTCTTGCGAGGTGGAAAGAAGGACTTGTCGTTGTCGGCTGATATGGCCTTGAAGTGCACTTCGACCCCGAAGAATTCAGAGATCCTGATGAACTCTCTGTCGCAGCTGTTGGAGCGGTCGAAGTCGCCGCGCACAATGATTACTCCTTTGGGTCCGGGCAACTTGATCATCAGGTAGGCGTAGTGAGGCACTGCCATGAACCTGGCAAAAGTTGGTCGCTCAAGTATGGCGTGGTACTGTGATTTCCAGTCGACGACTTCGAAGTCGATTAACTCTTTCATGAAGTGCTCTGGTGTGCCGAGGATGACGTCGAGTGTGATTGTTTCCATGGGCGTGATTGCTTGCCCTGGTACTATGCCGTGGAAGGTGGTTTCCGACTCTGGGAACTTCTCTGTCGATCTGTTCATTCTTCTCAGGGTATCGGCGAATATGATGTTGATGTTGCTGCCTCCGTCCATGAATACTTTCTTCAGGATGTAGTCGACAATTAGGGCTTCGATGACCAGAGCGGCGTGACCGGGTCGCGGTACCTCCGACGGGTGGTCTGCCCTGGAGAATGTGATTGATGTCTCTGACCCTCTCAGGTAATCTGGTACTGCGCGCGGGCTGGTGGTAGCCTGGAGTACCTGGCGGGTGATGAGCTTCTGGGACCTGTTCGAAGGGCGTCCTTTTTGGATCATGTTGATCTGTCCTCGCGAAGTCGGGTATGCGTCGTGCGTCGCTATCTGGGCGTCATGTTGTGGCTGCTGTTGGGGGAAGGTTCCAGCCGCTTGTGTTGTGTTGTTGTTTGCGGGTGCTGCCTGAATAGCGAGCTGCGGAGTCGCCGTCAGTGCTTGCACGGGAGTAATGATCTGCTGCATAGCCTGGTAAATCTTTCGCGCCTTGCGACAGTCCTTCAATAGGTGGTTTGCGCCCCACTTGCATGTCTCCGGGTTGCGGAATGAGTGATGCTTGCAAGGTTGCATCAGCTCTTCGGCTGGGGTCAGCGGACGCTTCCACTCGCGTTTCTGGCTTCCGTCGGTGTGACTAATGTTGCCTCTGCTGCGGTTGTACTGCCCCGAGCTGGACTGTCGACTCTGAACATATTGTCGACTGTTATCTCGTGTGTCATCACGGGGGGTTTGATATCCCGCCGCTACTAGCTCGATGGTGTCTGAGTTGGTGAAACGTTGCTTCTTCTTCTGGCGCCCGTCTCGCCAGTTACTTGTTTCGGCTTCCTTCTTTGGGGAGGTGTCGCAGACGTAATCCTCTCCTTCGGCCCACTGGTTGGCTACCTTCATGAGCTCGATTGTAGTTTTCGGCTGGAGCCTACCGAATTCCTCGCGGAGGTCGCGACGAGCGACGCCATGCATGAAAGCATCCATCACCTTGTCTTCTGAGACGGGTTCCATGGTATTCCGGAGAAGCGTCCACCGCTGGATGTATGCGCGGAGTGACTCGTCTCTCCCTTGTTTGCAGGCTTGCAACTCGATGTAGGTAGTCGGCCTTGCGAATGTTCCAGAGAAACTCTTGATGAAAGTATCTTGGAATTCTTCCCAGGTTTTGAAGGAGCCCTTGGGCTGGCTGGTGAGCCACCCGCGGGCTGAGTCCGTGAGCATGAGCTGGATGTATTGCATTGCCGTAGTCGACGTCCCGCCTTGGCAGGTGCAGGCGATGAAGTAGTCCTCGAGCCACAGGCGCGGGTCTTGCTTTCCATCGTACTTGGGGTTCCTGTTGTCAGCTTGAAACCCTTAGGTATGCGGGTGTCGCGGATGTTGAAGCTGAAGCATGCGGTGCCGCATGGCTCGAAGTTGCGATCAGCCGGGTCGTCCAGGTTCATCGCGTCGGCCGAACGCTGGCTGTGGTTTCGGTCCACCGTCCTTTCTGTGATGACGTTGCGAAGATCTTCGCCTGGTTGGGCTTGTCTTAGTGGCTGCATTGTCGGGGCCCCTGATGTTGCTGGCTCGCGGGTTTGGTGCTCTCGTTCTTCACGTGCCCGGTTGTTTGGTGCCCCAGTCGCCAGGGCTTCCTCGATTGCCTTCATGGACATGATCTGCTGCTTGTGGAGAAGTGCGCATGGATCTCCCTCCGGCGGTTGCGTGAGCCGAAGATATGTCTCGACTGACATGATGGCGGCGTTCGCCGTTTTGGGGACAGGTATCCCGTTCTCGTCCTCGGTGACGAAGGACGAGTCGAGATTGCGGGTGACCCTTGCTCGATCCGCGTATGTCATGTGGGGAACGCGAGCTCTGTGTCGCCGTCCTCCTTGGTTAACTTCTGTGGAGATAGTGAACGAGATGGCAGCCCGTCTGGCACTCGATTCATCCGCATCCCTCTTGCGCCTGAGCAGCTCGGCCTTTTCGGCACGAAGTCGCTCGCCCTCCTTGCGTAGCAAGTACTGGACCGCCAGGTGGTCTTCTCTAGGCGCGTCGGGTGCAGGGAAAGTGCCATCGTCGACATGCTTCAGGGCCCTGATCCCCATGTCGCGCGTGATGGTGAGTCGTGTCTGGTCAGGCATGACCACCTCAAGTGGATATGCGGGTTCCTCGTTGCCTTCTGGGGGCGCTGTGTCAGCCATGAAGACTTTCTGGGGGTAAACTTGGGTAGGAGTGTTTACGCTGCCGCTGCTACTTCCTTGATCTGAATCTTGCTCGGGATCGAAAATTGCTACCACGTGGTGGGCAACGTAGTCGCCGTTGCGTCTTCGGAAGATCGTCACCGTGGTCGCGGACGGAGGTTTCACAGTCGCAGGGGCGAGTGCGATTGGCTTGGGGTAGACTTGATGATTCCATGAGGATGCGTGCGACGCGGCAGTCGACGGCACGCCCTTGGTCGCACGCGCTGGTACAGTCGTAGTTGAGGTAGACCTTGATCTTGTCGGCCGTGCGACCGAGATGGTTGGAGTAGACTCGATCTGCGCGGCCGTTGCCGAGGTTGACGATGTAGTCAATGCGGGTACGATCTTTGTAGGTGTGGCAGATGCGGCTCCCGTGGCGGGTGACGTCGACGGTGGCACGCGGGTGACAGATGTGGGTGCCGTTGCCGCGCGTGGCGCTGTCGTTGCAGACCTGAACATGCCACGACTGTCGACGAAACAGTATATGGAGCCGAAGGTGATATGTATACCTTTGCGCAGATTGGCGTACACCGAGCGGTGGGCCGGCGGGTGGAGGGCATACTCGAAGGAGGCGAAGCGGATGGCCAGGGCCGGTCCTGAGATCTCAGGGACCCGGGGAGAAATTAGAACTTTGGGCCCCTAGTATAAATAAGTAAACATATGCGCTAGCTAAATATAGATCGCCAGACATATAAACTCTTACATGAAAATCATTATGGTAAAAGTTAGTGATCGAAATTAGACCATAGATCATCTATACTAGACTAGAGAATTAGAAAATATGTCGGTAACATGTGCGACTTGCGCATCAAAAAGAGGGGACAAATCACGGAAGACGGCGTTCAGCCATGCCTTATCCCTTGGGCGCCGCGGCGAGCGAGACGAGAGATCAGAGCAACGGCGACGTGGTTTTCCTATGATTTTTATGAACGGATGAATAAAAGCGATAAAAAAAACTAGCGAACAAGCTGATGTTTTTTTTTTGAAATTGCGAACGAGCTGATGTTGATCGATAGAAAATGTACTTCTACGACTCGCTGTCTCCATGTAAAGGTGAATGGGCCTGCATTTTCAACGGAAACAGAAGGGTCCAATTTGTGTGCACGTAACTTGATTAACTATCGATTGGTCTTATATTTTTCCCATATATATATATATATATATATATATATATATGTATTGTAGACTGATATACAGAGATATACTACTATACATATACCTCGGAAGGGCCCTAAAATTTTCTGGACCCGGGGCGGCCGCCCCTCCCCCCCCCCCTAGGACCGGCCCTGCGGATGGCCTCCCGGGTGATGTCGATCTCGATCTTCATTGCGGATGGAGCCGGTGCGACCATGATTCCAACGCTTGATATCTTTCCCACAGACGGCGCCAATTGACGAGGGTGTAACTCGACAAATCCCAGGGTTGTGCACCCCGGGTTGATTGAGGGGGAGAGAGAAGAGCGTTGGTGATCACGACGGCTCACAAGCGGGGATTTTACCCAGGTTCAGGCTCCCGGAGGATAACACCCTACTCCTGCTTGTCTGTTATTGATGGCGAGTTGCGATTACAATGGCGGCGAGATTGCGATCTCGCTAGGGTTTGTGGTGGTGGCTATTGGCGTGTCCCCTGGGACGAGCAACCCT
Source organism: Poa annua (assembly GCA_026929855.1). Classification (NCBI taxonomy): domain Eukaryota; kingdom Viridiplantae; phylum Streptophyta; class Magnoliopsida; order Poales; family Poaceae; genus Poa; species Poa annua. Next base: position 113,780,835 of record CM049428.1, on the reverse strand, counting down.
CCTGGCTTTATTGGTAGCCAGGTCTCGTGTGGTCGGTGCCGATGGCAATTACAGATATGGCAGGTTATGAGACCTAACCGACTTGGACTAGGTTACACAGTAGACCTAGTGGGCCTTCAATGGGCCTTCATGATCTTGGCGCGGCCCAGGTAGCCTTATCGTGGGCTAGTCGAAAGGTAGCCCCATGTCAGTCGTCCTGGAAATTGACGGGGAACTTGCGCTTACGCGAGGAGGCGCGCGCCGGCTCGGCGACGGCGGGGTCATCCATGGTGGCGCTCCGATCTAGGGTTTGCGGTGGCTCAGACGAAGGAGGCCGGAGGCGGAGGAGAGCTAGGAGGCGGAGGAAAGAACAACACCGCCGCTGTCGCGAGAGGAGAGCGAGCGAGTAATCTATCCCCGACCTCTCGACTAGCGGAATTCTCACCAGGGTAAATGAGGGGAAAATGCCGGGCTGCATTCCCGCACGCACAACCAAATGGTCCAGGAAAGCTGCCCCGGGTGAATTCTGCCCGTGGAATGTCCACCCAGGGAAAAGCTGTGGATCCGCCCGGGATCCCTGGCTGCCAAATGAGCCCTTAGGGGCAGGGACCATCGTGGATAAGTGGAGTTGAACCTAGTGTTTACGAACTTCGGGTTGAAAAGAAGAGGCGAGAATTGATGGAATTCGTCAGTCGCGAATTGGAGGAGCATAAGAGCATCTCCAGGAGCTCCTCTATATGGACATCTATACCACATATAGAGGACCAAGCCCCAAAAACACTCTCCACCAGCACATCTATATGGACATCTATCGATAGATGTCCCCCTCCGTCCCGGGTGCCTCCTCCACATCTGGCTGACCAAGCCGTGATCCTCCACACCAACCGCTCGCTATCTCGCTCCCGTCCCGCGCGCATCTGGAGGTTCAAGACGACGATGAAGTCGCCATCGCCACTCCGCCGACTCGTCGTTGAGGTATGCCCTGCTCCCTTTTTCTCGATCTAGAGCCCAGCGAGGTAGGCGAGTCATTGGGGACGGGGGCGGTGCTGCGAGAAAGATGGGGACGACGGCCGAGATTGGGGACGGCGGCGGCGCTGCGAGGAAGGTGGAGGAGGCGCTGCAGGCCACCGATTCGTCGATGTCGTCCTTGACTGGGGCGGCGGCCATGGATGGGCGTCGTCCTAGATGCAGATGGTGCGGTGGAGATGGGCGCGGGAGGAGAGATGGCGGCGGGGCATGGATGCAGGCCGCCGCCTGCTGCCGCTTCCATGGATGCAGGCGAGATTGGGGCTTGCGCCGACATGAGGGAGATGGGGGCAGGGCATGGGAGCAGGGGGCGTGCTGGGAGGGAGCAGGGGCGTGCTGGATGCAGGCTGCCGTCGCCTCCATGGATGCAGGTAAGATTGGGGCGTGCGACGGGCCGGCTGAAGTTGGGAGCAGGGGACGTATTGGCTGCTTGCTTTTGTACTGAAGTTGCATAATTGTTTTGCTTTGCTACTGCAGTACACAATATGATGTTGATACTATAATTTGTCTCTCGTTTTTCAAGACACTAAATTGTTATGTTGTTTATTGTAGATGGACAATTCAGGGATGAACAACTCGCGCACACCTAACAACGGATCTTTTCTGGAGATGATGAACATGAGTCCCGGTGACATTAATTGGGGTGAGGCACAAGATAATAGCCCAATTGGGGAACAAGTGACAATGCCAACTGAAAATGTTGTTGCATCTGGTAAATCTAAACCTAACAGAAAGGGTATCCCAAAGGGGAAAAATTGGTCAAGTCTTGAAGACAATGTGTTGATAGAATCATGGGCAAACACTAGTTTGGATGGGGTAGTCGGAAGTGATCAACATTCAGATTCTTATTGGGCTAGGATTACAGAGTACTACAACCAACACAAGAATCCGGAATGGCAGCACCGTAATGTTGCATCGGTCAATGGTCGCTACACCACTATTTCATCCTCTACAAGCAAGTTTTGTGGATGCCTTCAGCAGGTTTTAAATAGAAACCAAAGCGGAAGAACTTTAGACGAGAAGGTATGCATGTTTCGAACGTTTGTTAACTATCTTCCAATTCCCGTCTAATATTCGATATGTGTTTCGTACATATTGTAACTACACATTTCTTGCTGCAGAAAGAGGAGGCACACCTTCTGTTTCTTCAAATGGAACCAAAAAGAAAGCCTTTTACATTCATGCACTGTTATTTAGAGTTTGTGAAGTATCCAAAGTGGGAATTAAGAGAAATTGAAGTTTCTCAAAAAAAACAAAAGAAGAAGTCTGATGCAAGTCCAGGTGTCTCCGCTGCTGCTGTTATTGATGATGCCTTCAGTGTATCTTCCAAAATTATTGAACGAGAGGAGGCACCTTCCGGTACTAAGCACGAGAAAGAAGCTCGGAAAGGTAAAACTCACATGTCCGATGGTAGTTCTTGCAAGTTATCATTACAATCTGTGTGGGCACAAAAGCAAGAGAAGGATGCGTTGAAAGAGGCTTCCAAATCTGCTCGCTACGCACAAGTAATTGAATTGCAAAAGGAGAAGGTTGCATTGAAAAAGATTGATGTTGAACTTAAGCAATTTGAAATTGACGAGAGGGTTATGATGATGGACACTAGTGGTATGAATGCTTTACAAAAGCAATTCTATGAAGGGAAGCAAAATGAGATCATTGCTCGCCGTCAACGAATGTGATTTGTTAGCTATTTGATGTATGAACTATGTTACTTGTTAGCTGCTTGATGTATCAACTATGTGTTTGTTAGCTACTTGATGTATGAATTATTTGATTTATGAACTATGTGATTTGTTAGCTGTTGAATGGTAGTTATAGGATAATATTAAAATATAGGAGAGAGAATATAGATGTCCTGAATATAGATGAGCTGCTGGAAAACTGAGAACATCCAAAAAGAAATCTTTATAGATGATCCTCTATATGGAGATATAGAGGACCAAATTTAGATGAGCTGCTGTAGATGCTCTAAGCGGACGTCAGTCTGAAATTGAAGGTTCATAAGCGGAAGCAAAAAATTGATGAAATTTGTCAGTCTCGAATCACAGGATTACAACCGGAAGGAAAAAGTAATGGAATCATTCAGTCGCGAACAACTTGTTGAAAAAAAGAAGCAGGAATTGTATGAACTAGTCCGAAAACTTCATGCCAACCCGGTGCTGAAGGACCGGGCTCCTCACTGGTCCTTTGATTGAACACATAGTAGCTAGAGCTAGCTTCGCAATCTGAGTGAGTTTATTCAGACAAGCAGAACTGTGCCCGCAAGATCTTGATAAAGTAACCAGGATCATAAAGGAGATGATCCAAACTGTCGCATGTTATACTTTCACAAACTTGAAGTAGTAGTGGACACAACGCTTGCGATGGACAATACTTATATGAAATTGACAGAGGATTGGACAGTAGGTTTATGGAACAAGGCTTTGCATACGCCTTCATTAGTTGTAAAGTCTGAAATTTGCATTATCCTCTCTGATAAATCAAGCTGGAAAATCTAATGTATGCAGCGTTACTAATTTAACTCCTATATATATAAGAGAAGTGCTCCGGTGCTTTCCCAAAAAATAAGTTGCACGAATTTTAAAGCGTATCGACGGCTATGATTAGGTTCACAAAGGATCAAAGAGAGTACTAATCATGTGGGATTAACACCTTTAATCCCCACCCCTAATCACAACCATCGATTTGCTTTAAAATTCGTGCAACATGTTTTTTGGGAAGCACCGGAGCATTTCTCTGTATATAATCCTAACTAGAGAACGATCAGTATGCATATCGTGATCCATGCGGCCATCTGGGTGAGCGTCGTCTACGAAGAAGCTGCCCAGAAGTCGACGTGGTAAACCTCGCTCATGTCCGGCTGGAAGAGCCCGAAGTTCTGCTCCACACCCTCCGGCTTCTGGTTCTCGTTGAACATGGCGAAGATGTACGTCTCCACAGCCTTCCCTGGCCGCCGCGGCGTGCCGCGCCCGATGTGCCGGATCAGGTTGTTGACGTACGCCGCCGCGTTCTCCACGCTGGCGCCCTGCCCGCCGCCGCCTGAGGGCCACCCGGTCTCCGAGACCACCAGCTTCATGCTCTCCCCGCCGCCGGCCTTCTCCACGGCCGCGTAAACCGCGTCAAGGATGGCGTCGAACATGTTGGCGTACTGCACGCCGTTGTCCGTCACGGCAACAGAGGCCGACGACGACAGGAGCGCGTAGTCGAGCCGCACCGACGACGGGTCGGCCGAGTAGGCGAAGTAGGGGTACACGTTCACCAGCAGCGGCGTGCTCCTCGACAACAGGAAGGAGACGATCGGCCTGACTGTCGGCAGCGCCGCCTCGGAGAACGCGCCCTGCGACGGCGGGTACGAGGACCCCAGCACGGAGGTCGCCACGGCGGTCGTGACCGGCACGCTGATCCCCGCGTCCCGGAGCGCGGCCTCGAGGTTCTTCATGGCGGGGAGCACGAGGGCCGCGAGTTCCCCCGGGATGACCTCGTTGCCGGCGCTGATGTAGCGGAAGCGCACGGTGCCGGCGAAGGGTTGGACGTAGGACTGGACCCAGGACGCGGCGAAGGAGGCGTCGGAGGCGAGATGGGAGAGGTCCTCGTTGAGCGTGCCGAGGACGACGCCGAGGCCCGAGCCGCGGAGAGCCTCGAGGACAGAGGTGTCCGGGTGGAACAGCCGGACGTCGGTGATGTTGTGCGACTTGTACAGCGCGACCACCTTGTCCGGGGACGGGAGGTTGCTGGCGATCATGCCGTAGTTGACGCCGATTCCATTGACTCCTGCACCACGTGGACAAGCAAATAGTAAGCGCGAAATATTAGTGTACACGATGTAATTGATGATTTCTTGCTGTTTCAACTTAATCTCCAACCCTTGTATTTGCGGGTAACTTTACTTCCAACTCGATCGAAGGTTCCTTAACTACAAACTTCATGGCAAAAGGGGTAATCGGTGATATCCATGGATTCATGTACCTTTGTCCCATTATGATCAGTTAGTAGAAAATGGAAGGAGGGCTATAGAAGTTGGCAATTCTTGCTACAAAGGTAGTACTGCTACTTAATTAAGACGTGCATTGTACTTTAGATTGCCTTTCCATAAGACAGACATATTACCAAATGTAGTTGAAACAAAACATGTTGGTAGAATGACAAGGAAATAAAGAGACCATTAACTGTCCTTACAGAAACTATATAGTACAGCTGGACTTTATTTCTGTGAAAAAAGTATACTAATGGACATCTTAACCAATGCACAATTAACAAAACCAAATCAGCTATACCTCTAACAGCAAGTAATACATATACTCCTAAATCCAAAACCAAGCAAGTGCAATGTCTTTTTCTAAGGAAAACATGATCGATCTTTCGATTTCATGGATTTACAAGAGAACACATATGTCCTTTTGTCCTTCAAGGAGATGTAAAATCAAACAAGATAAGAAAGAAGAGAACGGAGCCCAGTGAAGAGTTTTCTTATGAAAACAGATCGAGCAAAATTTACACACATCAGATCAGACACAAAAGCTCAAGACCGGGCTTTACACACACGCGGTTCGATCGATATTAAGCCATCCTCCAGATCATACTCTGCGAGTTTCATACAGGTGGGCACGAGGCGCCATGCATGCAGGGCGGTAAATATTCTACTAGTTCAAGAAAAAGAGGGGTGGCATGGCAATGGTAGAGTAGATCGATGTGGCAAGAACCAGAACAAATAAGCTTTATATGACAGAACTCAACAAGCGTTATCATCAGGTAGCTATCAATGTCAGATAATCTGAGTAACGAAAAACATAAAACTGAAGAAAGATGGATCGATGTAGCAGCTATTATCAACCTAGCTACCACATGGTACAGGTGGTGAGCAACCAAACCAAAATCAATATTATCAACCTAGAGACAAAGCGGTAACTAACAAGCTGTGGACATTGACTTCTCACCAGAGAGCAACGAGGAGAGCAGCAGGCTGCAGGCGGCGACCCACAGCGCGATCATCTCCGCAGGCAGCAGCAGAACTATCTCTTCCTTGCCTATGTTTCCTTCTTCCTTGCTGCTGTGGATGCGATGCGATCGTCGATGTGGATGCTCGGATGCTGCTGCTTCGTTTATATAGGCGGCAGCGGGTTGGGAATTTGGAAGGCGCGGCAACCACCGGGGAGGGAGGGATGCATGGCATGGCAACCAGGGCCGGGATGGATCGTGCGAGTGGGGTGCGAGGGTCCGCATCATACGCGGCTACGTGAGTCGCGATGTGCGGGTAATGGAGGTGGACGAGTGAACCGACGAGGGAGAGAACGTGTACTGGGCTCGCCATGCATGCACGTTCACGAGTAGACCGTACCACGTGGATAATGGGCATTATTTCAATTCCCTTATTTTTCCTTTCTCTTTTTTCCATAATAAAAGGTGTCTCCAAGAATTCTTCATGTTTGACTGGAGATCCGGCCGGTGAGGTTTACTCTGCCGTACGTGAACATCGATGGTTGTTAGTTTTTTGGGAAAGGGAAATGCAGCCTGCAGGTACTTCTCTTTCTTTCGGAAGAAGAACAAGATTTTCCTACGATCGGACTTGATAGCCATTGTTAACAAAATCCAGTGCTCGTAGTAAAGGATTTACCCTAGATTTGATTCCAAATATACCGTAGGGGGGGTGTGACCCTACCGATAACGTGGATTTATTTTCCATTCCTTTGTGCTTGCTGCCATATATATAACGTGTGCCACGAAATTCTTCAGGTTTGGCCGAGGTTTTACTCGCCGTGACAACAATGGTCATTAGGTTTTCCAGCAAAGGAACTGCAGGCTGCAAGTACTTCTCTTCATTTCGGGGGAAAAAAAGGAATTTCCTGCGATCGGACCTGCTAGCCATTTTTTGGAAATGCATTCATTGCTCCCAGTTACGAATACAAATTATTTTCTTCATAATAAGGAAGTATTATCTTGAAAAAAAAGGTAGTCCATCCAAGACATCAGTCAGTAAGAATTTACCATTTCAGAAGAGGTATACACACGTTGGGGATTTATAACTATTATTCGACTTATCTCTTGCGGCGGTTACAACCGGTGTATAAAGAGGAGGTGACCTAGGTCAACTCGGCCGACTAGTTAACCATTAGACAAGTGTTCATATATTACCAAAAATATGAAATACCTATCTATTACTCAAAGCTTCAATGGTTAATGAACTAGCTAAAAATAGTCATGAAATGAACGAGCTATATAACATAACACTAAATATCATATCATATGATTAAAAAAAATCAAATGGTGAACATCATGCTACCCATATGTTAGCATAGACATACTTCATTTGCTCCCCTATAAGCCGCCGGCTGCGCTGATGTGCCCACCCCCCGCGTCTGGACCGTTCTTACCCGCGTGTTGTTGCCGCGGTGCTGCTCGGCTTGCGACGGTGTCTTGGTCCAGGTCCGGAGGTTGTCCGGGCTGGGTAAGGCCGGACATAGTGCAGGGGCGCCTCCTATTGGCGGCAGGGCCGTGCCCGTTGTAGTGCTGGTTTGACGTGCCGCCCCCGGCTTAGATCTGGATCTTCGGATCCCATCTAGGTTTTAGGCGAGTCAGACTGAGTTCTCGATAGCACGGTCATCTATGCTCTGGTGTCGGAGAGCAGCTCGGATCTGGGGCGGCAGCGCTAACGTCGTGCCTTCTGCAACGCGATGGCGGGAACTTCACGGGCCTCGAGGGGCCCGGCCGGGTTTGCGGGCCTGGTGTGTTCCTGCTGTTGTGTCCGGTCGGTTACTGTCTTTGACAGTGGAGGTTGGTCCCTCCCGCACGTCGGCGGTGTTGCGGCTCCTAGTCCCGGCTCTTCCACTTCGGAGTGTAGGCCTTTCCTCTGTGCGCCGGGGTGAGACAGTGTGAACGACTTCGCGATCGGGCGCTGGGTTGTGGGCGGTATGGTGGAGTGCTCTAGAGCGTCTGGGGTGATGGAGGGGGTCGGGAGAAATCCTAGTCGACGTTGTCGACTCCGGCGCGGTGGCGCTTGCAGGTGTCGCCAGTCCTTCCTGGAGGGCGTTCGGTGCCCCTCCTCCTCTCCTCGTTGCGTACCGGGGGAAACTCTAGGCAACAGGGTCGTCATCGTCGCATCCCTTCCTGGAGGTGTTGATTGGTACCGACGTTCTGGAGCACTAGGAGCTTGGTGGCTGGCCTCCGGTGGGCGCATCGGTTGTGGAGTTTGCTTACAGTTGTCTTGCCATCGTGGTCGGCATTTTTCTTTTTCTTTTTTCTCTTTCTTTTTCTCTTCTCTTGTCTTTTGGGCGTTGTGCTGTCTGGCCCAGCAGCGGTCTCAAACGGTGTGGCTTTATTTATAAAGCGGGGCGAAAGCCTGTTTCGTGGTACTCGTGTGTTGTAATGCTCTGTAATAGCTATGTTGGAATTATTTATCATGGTTCTCTTAAGAGATGTAATTAAAATAGTTTTATGTATATGTATAAGTTATGACGATAAAGTAGCTACAATGTTTGATTTTTATTTACTTTATGCATTTACGCATTTATATTACACTAATTGTCTCTATGATGTGCACGTATAAGTAAGCCTTTGACGTGGTCTGGCAATAGTGATAAAAACAATTGGTCATAAACTTGTAACCTTCTATTTTGGTCATATCGTCTGTGTCTTCTTTCCAAATAAGGTCACATAGTTTAATTAATGATTCTCATATTTTGACCAACTCTTCTTGATCACTAACAGGTCCCATATGAAACTTCATGACCATGCAGTAAGAATAATATTGAGAGTCACAAGATAGCATATTTTTTATAGTGGTGCTGCTACTCTTTGGCGGATCTATCTACTTTAATTAGTATAGTTTTCTATCACACTTAATAAAATTAATGACATAATATGATAAATTTAAATATATATTGACGTTCTTATACACACATATGTTTATGGTTTACAAACATACTTCTAATAAATTTTAACAAAATTTTGCAAAAAAGGAAGACCATGTCATTCTTTTGTTACATTGCCTCGCAAGAAAACCTTTTACTGAATCGTGATTTCAACGTAAAAGATTAAACACAAATGCATGCCTCGTTAATGTGACACTCATCTGATTACAAGTGTATTTGTATGCATTCTTGTTTTTTTTTCTTATCCTTAAACATCTCCGCAAAGAGCTTTAAGTGTATCCTGTAATATCGACATCAATAGATATCTCTAGAGTGTATGGTTGCTTCTCTTAGAAGATGTAGGTAAATATAAATTTATGGTGTATATCATTCCATATATATTAAGGTGTATAAATATAATATTTTATAGTGCAGAAGGAGTTGGACATGTCTTTTGGTCAAACTTTTCGTGTTGTTTGATTTTTATAAGTGTACCTTATTGAATAAAATATTAATTTCAATTCACAATCTAAAACTGAAATTATAGTCAAGAAATTCGTAGTTGGAAAAAGTGTATGATTATGCACAAACTTAGTCTCTTTACATAATTGGGGTGAGGTAAATGTCGGGATTTACAATTGTTCGACTTAACCGATGTAGCAGCTTACAAGCGGTATATGAAGAGGTGGTGGCCTAAGTCGAGTCTGATCCACTTAACTCGGCCCAAGTCTCCACGTGACAGGCCTTTCACCTTTTTGGCAGAAGTTAACCTTTATTTGAATATCCGTATATTGAATTTGTATGCCAACAAAATAATATTAGGTGTGTCCATGATAACACACTTCTTACAAAGTCGCGCCCTACCGGTATGATGTATTTTTCATTTTATTCAATATCAAACAAAGTCTTGATAATTTAATTATTTCAGAACTATATAAAAACAATGATAACAAACATATTTGATTATTTCACTTATTATCTAATCAAATTATGGTTAATGTCGGCTCATAACTTTTTTACAAATTTTCATTTAGGGCTAATTTGGATCATATGATTACAAAACACAGGGACTGTAATAGCACAACAATTTGATAGGATTGCACATACAAAGAAGAAAAATATAAATAGAGGAAACCCGCGGTGATGGTCTTTTGAATGGAAACACATGAAAAATATCTTGATCCTACGTGCAAGACTATAAAAAAGAGGTTAGTGTGGATGTTGAAACACCTATGGGACTGGGGTGTAACAATGCAATCCATTGACAAATTGTATGTGTCATTCCTTTAATGGATCAAAATCATATGAATTGGAATCATCCTAATTTCCCATGAAAATCCTTCAATCCCAAGAGGCCCTTATATTTCACAGATATATTGCATCGATACAAAATGGATCAAATATGAAAAAAATGATGCATCATGAATCACGAGGCACGCAAATGGTAGATGTCTAACCGGTAGGCATTTGCATCATGAATCATTGAGAAAAATCACGTTTGGTGCACCCCCTCCATCTCTCCCTGACACTGCTTTTTGTTATGTCTTCTCTTTTGTACCTCTCCTTTCAACCATACCCTCCCTTACACCTCTTGCTCCGTCATCATCGTCCAAGAATAATAAATGCCCTGAGTTTCTAACTAGAAAATCAACAACTTTCAACCGATAAACTAGTAGATTTCAACCAAGAAAATTAAGCTCTCAACTGCCATAGACACAAACTGAAAAGTATCTTTTAACTAAAAAAAATAACTGGTTTGAACCATAAAAGGAGCCTTTAAATCAGGATACCTGGCCTTTAAATCACGGGCTTTCTACCGCTAGAAAATCTATCGCCTCCATCGGCGCCTCCTCTAGCGTTGGCACAAGCTGTATGAAGCACTGTCTGAGGGAGTGAAGCGCTTGGGAGGCGAGATAGAGGCCGTGAATGCCTTGTCCCCCTAGGATGGTAGAGAGTCCTGACTGTTGAAGGAACATGCTTTTCGTATCTTCGTTACCTTCGAACTTGCACTTGCAGTGTGGGAGGCATTGATAAAAGCAGCTCTTTTTCATATCTTGGAATTCTGCACTTCCAGATATTCGCCACAGCATGCACGCCCCAGTTTTGTACGAAAGTTGGTCATGCGATGTTGCAGTGCGTTTGAGAAAAAATGATAAAACATGCAGTTTTACATCACATATGTTCGAGCAGGTAACCAAATCTGTTCTAGGCATGTCATGCATAATAAACGAGGAAATTACAGCATTTCAAAACACAATATAGTTTTCCCCCTTTGAAATACCATATATAGTTGACTTATTAGATCATGCTATATACACAATTGATGGTGTGAAAAGCTACTGACACACTCAACCCTTCTTTTAAATTAAATGTTAATAAAATAAAAATCTTAACTGAACTTACTAATGTTACAACAACAACAGCAGACGAATGAACAATAGCACATAAATCCTCGAAAATGTCTAACAACTAACAGAAAGAACGAAAATATGTCTAGGCGTTTGCATCTCTGTTTGGTTGACCAAGAATAGATGGTCGGTAAAGTGAATGGCCCTGTGCCATCTCAATTCTTTCACGCGGATCATACATTGACTCATCTCTTATAGCCTGAAGAATCGACTCGGTAGGAAGTTCCCTGTAGAGATATGTAGTAAAATCAACACATTATGGCTGCAAACCTTTACTAGCATATAGTATAGCAACACGATGCTGGGAGCAGTACTCGACCAAGAGAATCGGCTGTATGCCTATTTCGATGAATTGCTTTGTCATCTGGGGTACTTATTAAGAATAGATATATCTAAGTCTTTTTTAAGATAGACCACTAAAATAGTGATTGAACTAGTTCACAAAGGATTTTCTTATGTTGTTAGATAATGAAAAGGAATAAGAATTCTTACCTCTTGATCAAAATTTTATAAAGGGTTTTCAAGATGGGGCACATCTCAACTGGCGCAACAGATTTGTTGGCCTCTGGATGCATTACACTCAAACTATCCTGACTGAGAAGTTGATAAAATGCATCAACTGCAGAGACACCCTGAAATAAAGTATTTACAAAATTTAGTATGCCTTGAGGCACATTGCCCCAGCACATGAAAGTTCAGATAACAATCAAAGTGAAAGGGGCAAACCTGGATTGTCCCTTTGCCTTTTATGCTATCACCCATTTCCAGAGTAAGTTCCCCTTTAGCTAACCTATGCCCATACCAGGCATTACGACCTTTCAACAATGTGACATAAGTGTCAGCTAATAATGGTCCAGCAAGTTTTTCGGGTTCTTCTTCCAGAAGGTGGGTGATGTAGATCATTTCAGATGTGCAAAGTGCAAAATAAACAGACTTGCTGGTTGCACTCTCATTGGTTAGTGCTGCCACCATACCTACAAGATAACAGAACGGTCAAACAACTGAAGAACATGCGACGAAAAATAAGTAGAAGTGGGTGATCAAGCGCCTGCCAGGCACATGACATAAAGTACAACAGATGCATACTTCAGCATTTCTTATCGATTGAATCGTTAGTACGGGTATTTTGGCAGTTAAGGTGCCACTACATACTGTATTTTTTTCCTTCAAACATTTTCTTTTGGCAGAAGTAGTGCATGATAAAACAATACAAGTTACAAAGTACTAGATGCGGAGTAAACTTGAGTGTATCATAACGTGCAATGGCAAGATATGACGAGTTCAGAACAATGTATGGTACAAAGATACACTAGCCACCAGAACATGAGAAAAGCAGCAAGACAAACGAACATAACTTACCAGCACCAATGGCGTACACATTTTTCAAACCTCCCATGACCTCGTGAGTGATGAGATCACTATTGTCCCACACAATAAAATGAGGCTGCCTCAAAAATTTAGCAAGAGGTTTCCTCCATTTGGCAGTTCCACAAATACGAGCGTTTGCGTATTCTTTATTATATATTTCCGAAGCAATGTTAGGGCCACCAAGATACAGAACATTATCCAACGGAACCTTAGCTGCAACAAAACCAATAATCTATAAATCGCGTGCAAAGTTAAATGGGAAAAGGGGAAAATGCTGGAACAAAGCATGATACAGAACATTATCCAACGGAACCTTAGCTGCAACAAAACCAATAATCTATAAATCACGTGCAAAGTTAAATGGGAAAAGGGGAAAATGCTGGAATAAAGCATGACACAGAACATAGCACGTTGAAACTAGAGTTCTGAACTGAGATCATGAAAAACTGAACAACGACATTGCAATGTTTGGTGCGTAGAAACAGAAAACTATAGTGTGTTACTCATTCAAGAAGAACCTGCTAAAGCTAAACACATCTGAGACTAGAAAAGTATTGATGAGCAACAGAAGATACTACAAATCACTTAACTGCGGCCCCTTTTAGAGAAACTTAGATAAGGTTATTCAGAGCTTTCAGTTAAATACATAATTGTGTGAGGAAATAGTATCTCTGGATATAGTTTTCGCAGGGCAACAGTAATATTTTGTCAGCAGCGATGGGTTGCATCCTAATAATTTACAATAACCCATGACAAAATTTGCAAATAAAGGTGTGTGACATAACTAGCAGGTACAAAGGGCTGATGGTGATGGCCTCAATCAAGGGGAACCACCACAATAAGTAACAGAGGACATCGTCAATTCACCAACAAACTACGGAACGGAGGACAGCATCAATTTAGTGATGAAGAAATAAGAAGGAAACCGTAGGATTGATGATGAATAAGAAAGAAGGAAGCTCACTTGCGTTGCAAATCATCTGCGTGGGAGTAATGATCCTGGGCACCGGATCTATGGACGCCTCTATCCCTTTGGTGAGCGAGATGATGACCGGAGCATTCACCCTCTCCTTCCAGTACCTCCCAATCTCCCCAAACACTTCCCTGGTCTCGGTGGAGGGCAGGCCGTTGATGACAATGTCGGCGTCCCAGACGGCCTCCTGCAGGTTGGTGACGACCTTGAGCGGGCATAGCGGGGTGTCGATCATGTTGAGGCAGAATCCGTCCCTGAGGATCTCGTCGGCGTAGAGCGTGCGGTCCCCGAGCCGGGCCTCCACGTACTTGAGGTATGCGCAGCGGCGGATGAGGCGGCGCAGCACGTCCTCGCGCGCGTTGATGACGTCGAAGAGGTGGCCCGCGACGGCGCGGTCGACGGCGCGACCGGGCCGGCGCCAGATGCGGAGCTGCACCTTGTCGCGGAGGTGGCCGTAGGCGTCCTGCAGCAGCGCGCAGAAGACGCTGCCCCAGGCGCCGGCCCCGACGCCGACGATCCGGAGCGGGTCGCCGTCGGCTTTCCCCATCAGCCGCCGCAGCTCGTCCGCCTTGTCCTCCGCGGCCCCGTTGGCGGCGGCGGCGTGCCCGTTGGGCGGCGCGTCGCCCATTGCTTCCTCTGCCGGCCTTCCGTTTCCTCCTCGGCGCAAGGGTAGCGAAGCAAAGCGTGAGTCTTGTTCGGGGGTGGTTCCTTCCAAGGATGGGCAGGCAGGCTATAACTAACCAGGGAGGGAGAAGACGAAAAAAGGACGCAATACGCCTGCCTGGGTTTGGCCGCCGAATTTACGACGCCGGAGTGGCCGAGGTGACGCTGGTTGGTGGCGCGCCTTCACTCTCCGGTCGGAAGCGAGGTGGTGGGGGATCCTACGGCGGAGCCGGAGGTGGCCGGTTGGTGGGCGGGCGGGCGCGATGAGATAGGACGGGGACGATTTGAGGATCTGGAGGTCGCGGGGACGGTGACGAGGATCTGGAGGTCGCGGGGATCATCATCATGGTGACAGTATCGGATTGGGAATTTTGCCAATGGCGTGGCAACGGCGCCGGATCCCCCACTGTCTCCGACACTGTTCCATGGCGTCGGCCGACCACGACTCGGTCAGGGTCTCAGCGCAGGTCATTTTCTTTGGTCCAGTATATCAGGTCTCTGTAGCAATCTGAGTATCTGACCGATGTGCACAGGTACATTTTTTTGGAACGGAAAAAAAGTACTGTAGGTTTATGATGTGATAATTTCCTGTTGCAAAAAAAAAGTGGTAATTTTTTTGAAAGGATCCGACGAATAAACATATCCGATCTTGGGCTGAACACATGAATACAGTATAATACAGTATATGAAAATATAGAATAGCATCCGAATATTAACTATCCAGTTCAAAATCAGCCCTACCATTTTTTTGGCATGGCCTATTTTGGCTATTGTTTGGGTGGTTGACAATACAATATGTTAGAATGCCCACACTATCTAGACATCACAAGTTTTTGTATGCCAACATTGACCAAAATAAGGGCAGCCAAACTTTTAGCAAAATATTTGGCTTGCCAAATTTTGATGGGCTTGATTTAAGCTCCAACCAAACACACAACACATGACAAGTCCGGAACGACGATTCCAGCGCAACTTGCAATGTAATGGCATGTGCTATGGTTGAGAAGAATGTCTTCTCTTATTGGTTCCATGCTATTTTAGAGAAGACAACAAAACATGTTACACAATAGATTAAATCTTAGGGTCATCTCTAATAATTATGGTTTGTAAATCCTAATTTTTTTAGAATAATTAGAATATATCAAAAAAGGTGTGACTAAGATCAGACAACTTGTATGATGGGCAAAGTATCTTATCGTTGTTAATAAGAGATCATCTTAGTTAAGAGAAGTCAAGCATCTTTGTTCGGTCTCTTCACTTACCTCAGCAACTATCTTACGTGGTGGGGCTAAAGTATCACTATTGTACTTACCCTAAAAAAGGCTTGCATTTGGGTTTAACTTTAATATGTGAGATCTTGTCTTCCCCTTCGACTTGTGGTGACATTCATGGAGCTGAATGGAATAGGCCAAACTCGTTAACCATTCACTTTCCATCCAAATCTCTCTTCCGGAGTTTGTCGACTGCTGAATGTCGACAAGTTCCATTAGTTGGATAGGTCGGTCAATATGGCCACCAAAGTGATGTACTTCCTCCGTTTTATAATACAATATAAGATGCTTAAGAATTTTTTCACATTATATATATGCACATGTATATAGATATATTTTTAAAATTTTATATATACACATATTTTAGTATACATATGCATTCATGTTAGTCTTAACCTATTACACAGAAAACATCTTATATTATGAACCGGAGAGAACAGTTTTCGTCTGTAATCTCCTCGTGCACGGTCATATGCTTATTGCTTACAAGAAAAGGGTAACCGATCTACACACGCCAACCGTAAGCCGACGATGAGCTGACGGTTGCACCTTCTTTCTCGCCTTCGAAGAAGAGAGTGAGCTGCCGCTAGGGTGGTTGGTTGTAGCTTGACGTACTATCATTACAAAGGTGGCAGTGCCAATTGGCAAAGCATATTCGCTGAAGCGGCGGTTGATACGGCGCATTCGACAAAGCGATCCTGATGCAATAACCGTATCCTATCCTATTTGCATCTTTCTGGACGTTTCGTCGCCAAGTTAATTCACCCAGCCAAGAGTTCCAAGATCACGGTGCAAGCTTACAACCTGCTTTCGCTGATCGAGCAATCACACCGACGTATCCTCGTCCAAATTCTGCAATACTTATAACCCAGATGATAAGAGAAGGGCGCTCAACTTGGTAATGATCACTGCAGTCTTTGCGCATTTGGATTTTGGACGCAATGTTGACAGGGCCAAGTGCTATGTCAAGATATGTATTCTTTTCCTAGTGTCAATTTTATGGCAGCTGTTTGGTAGATCGATGGTCAGGGCCAAGTGCTATGTCAATTTTATGGCAACTCTTTGATAGATCGATGGACAAGGCAAATGGCTTCATTAACGGATCAATGCGGTATCTTCATATTCAATCCCTAGTCCATGTGGTGGCTTGATCCGGATAATTTGTACTAATGGACACAGCACAATACAAGAAAACACATCATCACAAACATCAAGCAAGTGCTCCTTTAGCTTTACCTAACATGCGCGCCTAAACAACTTCAGTAGTAGTGAGCTACTTTCCACTACAGCGACGTTGTAGGCATGGTTAATATGCAAGTAGGTGGCCAGCTGAGATAGACAATGCTGAATAGGGAAATAAATATAATGAATCACAGATGAGAGCTTAGTACCACCTCTGTCCCCATTAAAGCTTACCAAAACGTCCTATAATTTGAGTCACAGGTAGTATGTCAGGAAATTCTCAAAAAAAAAAGGTAGTATGTCAGGAAGAAAGGTCCAATATCCCATTTCACTTAAACTTGATCACTAGGAAATAAGCTAAATGAGTCATAGTTGTTGCCCTCCAGCTTAGATAATTGAGACTGAGAGTCCAAACAGCAGTGTCTACTGTCTAGCATATAATTGGGGCATTTGCACAATCAGGAATTTATATATCTCCCAATTAGATCGTCTATTGTAGGCCTTCGGTCCAACTAGTAGGAAAATGCATGTCCTACTGGCTTGAAAGCAAAAACTATGCATGTCAATGCAAAAGGTGATATTATGAAATGTTGAGTACAGAGTGTTTCCTGGCACTTCACTACTATTAGGAGGTACTGCCTTCCAAGTTCCAATCCCAAGTGTGTTGCCCGGAAAATGTGTGGAAAATGTGTGGAGACGGAGACAAGCAAACAGTTCAAAGACGTTATTCAGCTGCCTAAAAGTGGGGAATGAAACTTGCTACAAAGGACAAGAGTACATAATACCACCTCCGCTGCAAGCCTGCAACAAACCAAGACAAATTCTCTGGTGGGTCAAACCACCTCCTAGGCTGCAACAAACATGACCAATGCTGGTGGTTACGGTGGTATCTCTAAAACTGCTGCTTCACAGGAGAATGCCAAAAGACCATTCAGAAAACTTGCATTACAACAAGCAGAGGACCTTCCTGTTTTACTTGTACGGGGCAATGATCCTCCTCCGCCGTTTTGGAGTCTCCCTCTTCACATACATCTTCTCAGTATCATTTAGTGGGCGGCTTGATCCATCAGGCAAGCTCATGAATTTCCAGCCCCCACCTGTACCACGCCTTCCCTGTGGCCCAAGCTTCTCAACCATGTAGGCCCATCCATCGTCTGGTCGTCGT
The DNA here is from genome assembly GCA_026929855.1 of Poa annua. Lineage (NCBI taxonomy): Eukaryota > Viridiplantae > Streptophyta > Magnoliopsida > Poales > Poaceae > Poa > Poa annua. The sequence continues at coordinate 113,762,956 of CM049428.1, read as the reverse complement.
CTGCTATACTTGTGGCACTTCACCTCCCCTGCTACCTGCAATCCAATAAAGCATGAAACAGATCAGGGAACATGACAAAACTTGTCTGCAGACAAATTGTTTTTTCCATTTCCCATGTTTACAGAACTTAGACAGGAACAGAGTTTGCTCTGCACAAACTACAGTACTCCACCACGAGAAAACTTACTAAGGCATTATCATGGGGTCTCACAAGTCACTGCAACCAGACTGCAGGAATTTGCACTGGACTACAAAAGAAGTAACAAAACTACAAGACCATACTAATTTTGCAATGTAGAAACTACAGTACTCCACCTCAACCGAAGTTAGCAAGCCATTATTATGGGGGTTTTTCTACACATCCAAGCAGGCTGCACAAAATACCATATAACCAATCTCCTTCAGCGAGCAAAGAAACTGTAAGGTCCTTACCTTTTTCTTGTTGAACTCCAAGCGTTGAACAAATTCTTCATATAACATCTGGTCTTCCTTCATTGAAATCTCATACAGGACCTCATCAGGATCTCTTGTTGTGCCATCCCAGCCCTCAGGCATAACTTTGAAGTCTGGTTTATATGGAAGCGATGCAACATGAAATTCCCTGTCATGAGAAGTGAAGAACCTAGAAAACCAAAGGAAGGCTTAGATACAGATCAATAAGTGCAATCCCAAGCATAACTTTCTGATGTTATAGTTTTATTATTCCCACTAGTCATGAGAGAAACGCAGACAATTTTCCATCGTGAACCCCTTGCATATGGGCTTATGGAGACTGCAAATTAGTACAAGTTATGACCAATTTCAAATTATCTACCCATTGTCACAATCACCTTGATGCATGTAATGTTGAGCTGACTAGTGGGCTTTGCTTGTCAAATAGCATTAAGCCAATTACCCAAACTTTTAGAAAATTCACCCTGAAGTAGAAACAAAAACACCTAGCTTAACACTTTCAAATCCCCTCAACAAGATTCCCCGACTTATATCATTAAATCGATGATAATCAGTCAACAGATTTCGAGTTGCAGGACTGAAATTGCAAAATTCACTTTCAAACCAGATAGCAAGTACAGTCTCGATCTAGGCTTGTCCAAGTGTTAGTGAGCAGTTGGCATGGCTCAAGGCATTGTACATTTCTATCTGGGAAGAAATTGCATGAACCAAAAACTCAAGACACGAGTGAAGTAGTCATGGATTGACTAGATCTCTTTCTATTTCTTCTAGTCATTGATTTCTTACAATGTTGTCTTGAATAAAACCAGGGGTTAAGAGCTAGTAAAACACTATGTTTTGTCTAACTCCTTTGATAGTTTTAAATAATGTCTAAATCATCACGATCTAGTAATTATTTCAACATAAAACTTAAGGAGGTAGTCACGTACTCTGGGCAGCTGTCGAGCAGGATCTCGACGGAGTCGTCGAGCGGCTTGCCGAGCTTCCTCTCCTCCTCCTCCTCCATCTCCTTGAGCCAGAGGATGGCGTGGACGCGCTGCCGCATGACGCGGAAGTCCTTGGCGAGCCGCTCGACGGTGTACGTGGCGGGGTCCTCCTTGTGCAGGCGGTACATCTCCTGCTTCTCCGAGTCCTTGAGGTAGGCGCCGCGGGATCCCGGCTCGCGGACCTGCTTCAGGAGCTCGCACGTCTCCTGGAACCGGCCGTCCCACGAGTCCACGAACGCCTTCGACTCCTTGTTGTCGCGGTCGAGGTCGCGCATGATCTCATCCTCCTCGTCCTTGGCGCGGACGGCCTCCAGCTCCTTGGAGAAGGGCGCGGACGGGGAGGGGGCGGGGCGGCCGACGGCGGAGGCGGACCCGTCGAAGTGGTCCTTGGTTATGCCGGTGGACCAGGAGCCCCATTCGTCCCCGCCCCCTTCGCCGCCGGGGGAGGAGGAGGAGGAGAGGGAGCGGAAGAAGGAGGAGATCCTAGAGGCGGTGGCGGGCGGCGGCGCGGGGAGGCGGCGGTGGAGCAGGGTTTTGCGAAGGGCGAACATTTTCTGGCTCCGATCTTTGTGATTGGGCTGTCGCAGCTCACTCACTCGGTTTCATTGCCCCCGGGGACTGACCTGGGCTGAGTTTACTCCGGCCCACTTGAGTTCACTTTTATTTTTGAAATAAAAACTTTATTATCGTGGAAAAAGATGAGAGTGGATACGGTGCAGTCCATGCTTTTGTGCGACACATTTGTACGAGAAATGACTTACAGAGTAAATTGCAACGTGAAACAGATCAATTACCACTTGTTTAGTTTGCAACCGATCCTGGAAGAGTTTGCAGTTTTCATTAGGTTTGGTAAATGAAACTCCACTTTGCACCAAGTCCTTTATGAACATGAATATACAATTTAGAAAAAACTAGCAAAATACATTAGGAACAATAAATATAAATACATATTTTGATTTAAAAGTGTGCGACCGGGAGTATAAATGACGCTTGCTAACTTCTTGGAAACATATGAAACTTTGACAAAAACTATCGTTATTTTTAACAATAAATATGGGTGCATGATGGAAATCCCATTTTGGTTTGCAACACTAGATGCTCCTATTATGAAAAACATATTTCAGAATGTAACTCCAAAAAAAAAAATTGGGTGACAACTAGACATTATGTTAGGATTCAAACAGGGAAAAAATAGTTGATGAAATCAATCGACGAAACAGTTGGACATGCAAAAATGCTATGATTTTAGCAAAACTCCTTGATCTAAAGTCTGATTCGAGGGTCAGATATGTGCCCTCGAATCGGCTTCTTAGATGGTTGATGATGATTGAGCTAAACAAAGGCAGATAATGTCCATATTTACTAAATTGGCACTGTTAACAGGGGAGGCTAATGCAGACAAGAGGCAGTTAACTGTGCTGAAAAGGTTGTATCTATTGAGTAGAATAAAGTTGAGATATGTGACCAGACTGATTTGGTCATTGCACCAATGTCTCACATTCAAATGGCAATTTTTGTTGGCATTTCTATATGTTACAAAGACAAGGAGAAGGAGAGGGATGAAACTATAGATGATGTTAACAAACCTTCAAGGCATGATGCAGGTGATGATGCATATATAGATTCAAAGTTGATGTAGAATGTTGCAGCTGATGTACATGATGATGAGCTAATAAGTGTTTATGACAAAGAAAATCTAGTTATTGAAGTAGGGATATTGTTTTCAAACATGAACTAAAAAAAGTAGACTTAAGAGATAACAACGCCACTCGAGCTTATACATATTAAGGGTGATTCAACTGAAGACTACTGCTTAAAGCCGTTTCAGAAAAGTGAAATCTTACTGAACAAATGATAGTTAGTTGTTTATTTCCATTCATATGTTGTATCATGACCTTGAGACACTTATTTTCGGACGGGGGAGTAGTTTTTTATTGATGCAAAATACTCCCTCCGTTCCTGAATTTAGTGTGTATAAGTTTTCTGCACGAATATTAAAACAAACTATTTTGTATATAGTGTACTAATTTTTTTGTTGGAAAAAATAGTGAGAGATGACTTCTTAATTGATATAAAATGAATACAATCCATTAAATCGCTCTTTTGAGATTAGATTTTATTTTTGATGGGTCAAATTGTCCATAAAAAGCAAATACAACTTATATTTTAGATTTTTCTTCAAAAAACTATATACCTTATATCAAGAAACGGAGGGAGTATATTTTATTGATTTTTAAATACTACTACCTCCGTTCCAATGAATAAGGCTTATATTATTTTAGAAAAGTCAACACATGTAAAGTTTGACCAACTTTTTATGAAAAAATATTAATATGCAAAATATAAAACTGATGTCATTAGAAATATCATCAAATATATTTTCATATGATATCTATACAATATCATATTTATTGATAGATTTCTCTAAAATTTTGGTCAAACTTTACTTGATTTGACTTTTGTAAAAAAAATATAGGCCTTATTCATCGGAACGGAGGGGGTATGTGGCTATATGTTTATCCGTATGTGTATTATGTTTGTTTTACATCTGAGTTCAACACACATGCAACTAAACCACAAGGGTTTAAAATCTTATGCCCAGCCAAACGTTAACAAGCAAATGGACTACACAGTATGACTCATGTCACATTTTTCTAAATCAAACTAAGTTGTACCATACGACTAAATTAAATGTGAGGCCGACTCCTCCGACAACGGGCTCCCTTTCGTTCCGGCAAAAATTATATTTTACCTGAAATATCCTTATATTAAATTTGGATTACACAAAATAGCAATGCATCGATAATCCCACGCGACGATGAACCTAATCCACCCGTATCGGCCTCGGTCCACATGAATATACTCGTTTGGTTCAAGTCCCGGCCCATACCCCGGCGCAAGCGGCTCCCGTGGTTGTGGAGCGATCCACGTCGCCTCGCACCCGCGCGCACGCCACCTAAACACGGGCCCTCGCGCCGCACTGCTCACTCCATCATCGCCTCCCGCAACACGGCCGCGTCTCCCGTCTATATCAGAGCACCGCACCGCAGCGCCTCATCATTCACCGTCGCACGCACACTCACACTCTCCTCTCCACCACCACCACCGCGCAACTGCTCGCCCCTCCCCGGATCAAGCATCATCGAGGTACCGCGCCATCTCAACCCGCTCTTCTTTCTTCCATGTTCTTCGTGCTAATCTCGTAGCGTAGGGATTTTCTTTCTTGAAACGATAATCGCGTAGGGTTTCTGCATGCGTCGATTCGCTAGTCCATTCCGTGTCCAATTGCGTGAGATTTGGTTTGCTAGATTCATACCTTTGGTTCATGGCATTGCGCCTGGAACTGGAAGAGATTTCTGACGAGAGTCGTGGCATCAGGGGGTTCTCTTTTCTTTTCCTTTCCTTTTGCACGAGAGGAGGAGGAGTGTGTGGTCGTAGGTCTAGCTACGTCGTCGGCTCGTCGCAAAGATCTTATCCGCCTTTTAAAATTGGATTTGGGGAACAACTTGCTGCATGTTGGAATCTCGTTACTAATTCTGTCCACATGAGAGAATTTGTTTTTGTCACATAGCCAGCCAGGACGGTCGACTCCATATTCTGTTATAGTGCGTCGTGCATCGTGAGAGATCCGAGGCCAAAAGCTATTCTGTTTGGTATCGTGCCTGATGCCCTTATTGTCATAGCAAGCTCATATATAAATGGTATGCAGTTATGCACCCAAACTATATCCAAGCATTGGATGATCCTATTTGGCCAAAGGAGTTGCTTGGAGAGGCATATTATAAGAACTGTATTGGACAATAAAGTGGATTTTTTTGTTTAGTAGGATGGTTGGCCCATGAGGCTTATATAAGTGGGGTTCTTTTTTTCTCATGACGCCTATGGAGCGCGTCTTTGCATTAAGAAGAAGACGCTATGAAAGTGGAAACGAGCAAGGCCTACAAAGATTTACTATAGGAGGTACATATGCGGGGTTCTAAAAATGCAGTTGGGGAAACAAAGAACTACTACCTTATAATTCACTAAACAATCACTCAAAAAGTCAAAATTGCTTTGTGTATTCAGAGAATACCATGCATTAGCCTACTCACATGAAACCTTCTAAATTCTGAATAGAGTAAATTACCTAGCTTATGTTTTGAATCGAAGTGGTGAATTCCATTACAACCCAGGGGGTTGAGGTTCATTGCCAAAATACTGAGTCTCAGAATCTAGTGCAGCTTAGTAAAAGCAGCAAAAGGCACTAACTTCAGTATTTCAAAACCTTTTTTTCTTCGAGAATACCAGTCTTTCCAAACCTCAGTGGGATAAGTTTTGGTGAGAAACTTGAGTTCTATTTTATCTGTTGTTTCCTTCTTATACTGAACAAAAAAGAGTTTTACAATAGCCCTGAACGCTAACTATAATGAAATTTGGAGACAAGGTCACTAGGCATTCAGAGTTTATTTAGCATACGACAGAAATCACACCTAATTGGACTGCTCAAGTTATCTTTTGTATCACACCTTAACAGAATGGGTTACATATACATTCTATTTGTGACTAGTTGAACAATAGACTATCACTGCATAGTTCTCTTTGTCTCTTTCTGATGTGCATTTACACGGATTTACTAGTTATAGGCTTGCAATCTTAGAAATCCAAAGTAAATAGGAATAGAGAGGTAGCATTCGCATTGCAGCTAAACAAATGATTCTGGTTCATGAGATACTAAATCTATATGAGCAGGCTTGTCATTTGATGAGTTTAAGTGTACTAGTAGCTTAGAATAGTTATTCCTTTAGCATTCACCTCAGCTACTTTACATTTTTGAAGATCATTCAGCCGTGGTACTTTATTCTTAGAAACATTCCACTAATCTTGGGAGCTTCGTCTGTCGCAGAAACAAGATGTCAAGTAGAGCCACACATTGGTGTTATGCATGCCGCCGACCAATTCGCCTTCGTGGACAAGATATAATCTGCCCGAATTGCAATGATGGCTTTATCCAAGACATAAGTGAGATAGGAGGCGCGTTGAACACTTATGGTATCTTTGGGCCACGATTCGATGATCGCGTCGATAGAAGATTTGGAATGATGGAGGCTATGTCTGCCCTCGTGCGTCAACGGATGGCAGAAATGGGCAGCAATCCTGTGTTTGATCCTAGTGCAGCTGGGGCAAGCACTGCACAAGGAAGGCAGCCCTCTGTTGGTCCAAGGTTGATATTCGGCAGCAACATGCCTGCTCGTGCAAGCGAAAGCAGCGGAGTAGATGTTCTTGTCAGAGGAGGCCGCAGAATTGGCGCCGATCGTCCAAACTTCAGTGGCTTCCTTGCCAGTCCCAGCCTTGAAGCTCTGTTTGGGCAGCTGCTGCTGCAGACTAGCAACCATCAAGGACCGGCGCCGGCTCCGCAGTCCGCGATCGACTCGATGCCGGTGGTGAAGATAAGCCGCAGGCATCTCAATGATGATCCGCACTGTCCGGTCTGCACGGACAAGTTTGAAGTCGGCTCGGAGGCGAGGGAGATGCCTTGCAAGCACCTGTACCACAGCAACTGCATCATTCCCTGGCTGGCCCAGCACAACTCTTGCCCAGTTTGCCGCCATCCGCTGCCTCCACAGCGAGGATCAGACGACGCCACCCGCTCACCTTCAGTTCAAGCTTCCGAAGCCGCCAGCCGTGCGGTGACCGGAGCTGACCTCAGGCCTGTTGCGAGGAACGATGATGACGGCGGAAGCGACTCCTTCTCGTTTCTCTGGCCGTTCGGCTCGTCGAGTCCTGGTCCGAGTTCTTACCAGTACCAAGGAGCTGGGGGTGAGCCTGTCGTCTTCGACGAAGATCCCAGCCAGATAACATATTCTGAGTGGCACTATGACCCCTGATTCCCTGAGTTCCAGCTCCAAGCTGTCACTTGCGGCAAGAATTCTTGCCGTAAACCTGCAGAGGTGTGAGTGAAGTTCACCTTATGTTGCTTCCTGTGTGTTGTCGACGGGAGCTGTGCCTGTGTATAACTGTAAACTGTGGACTGAGCAACCACACTGTAGTATATAAGATGGAGAGATGATTACAAAAACAAAGCAGATTTTTATTAAGCATGAGTGCTTTTTGTATAAAAAAGGTGTCTAGTTGAGCATCTTTCTTGTATAGAAATAAGCACCAGTGCGTAACCAAAAATCGGTTTATTTTCTTAACCATCTCCTAAACACTCCCCATTGTACATGATCTATTATGTTAGAATGTTAGATTTACTCAACTTCATTCCTGACTGAGCATAATCCTGTCAAAGAAAAAAGGGTGATGCATTGTTTTGTTGATCTCGCATAAAAGAAGCGTGATGGCGAGGCTGCTGATTGGTGATCCCGCGAGTTGTAACACGAGGCATTCGGAGATCCCATTTTTGTCCTTGGTGCACGAGGCGGACCAGACTTATCTCTCTCGCTAACACATGCCGGGGAAGAGCAGCGCCTCTTGACCGGAGGCAGAGTGAGAGCGGCCGAGCAAGCCGAGTGGGCGGCTTAGCTACTGTGTTCATCCCGTCCCTCCCCGTTCCCCGTCTCTCGGCTCCGGCTCCAGGCAGCTGCAGCCATGGCTTGCTCCGCCCACCTTCTGTCGCAGAGCCTGTACCAATCCCACCGCTCAAGCCCCGCCGCGTCCAGGCACCTCCGGTACCAGGCCCGACCTGCCGCGGCGGCATGCCCCGGCGCCAGGTGCCGCCGGTTTCCTGGCGTAAGAGTCGCCGCGTCGGCCGAGCAAGGGAGGAGGCAAGTGGAGGTAACTGCGTTGCCTGACCCTCTGTTATCTGCTCTGCTGGGATTCAGACCAAGACCAGAACTGTCTGCTGTAATTTGGATACCTAAATATAACTTCCTACTCCATATCTCTGCTCGCACTTTCTCTAGGCGTTATATGTAATTTCGGACCCTGGTTAGTTACTCTCGATATGGGGTTTGATATGACTCGATTTAATGCAATCAGGGATAGTCGTGGGCATGTTAGACTAAGTACAAAATGCATCATCATAGCTCCACTTTATCTAAAAAATCATCATAGCTCCATGGTAATAACTGTTTGTGAAAGGATTCCTTATTTTCACTTCAGAACTAGATTTGCTTTTGCCATCAAGCAGCTACATTCGAGCTGCCATAAACTGTATCCATGTTTTTTTCCCGAATTATGTAGTATTTTTATACGTTTAGGCAATTTAAGAAATCTACCGCGATCCTTCTTTCCCCTGCACATTTCGTATTATAATCTATGTATTTTTATCTTTGAAGCTTACATATGATGCACAAGCCAAATTCAACCAGCTAGCCGACCAAATTGACCAGGATGTTGGGATTACAAGGCTCAACCTGTTCTCACCTTGCAAAGTATGTACATGTTGTGTTTGTCATAAGCAACGTTTTTTTTTCTCACTGAGCTTAGACCTGTATAGCATATTTTGCCTTGTAGATTAATGTTTTCTTGAGGATAACCGCGAAGAGACCAGATGGGTTCCACGACCTGGCTTCTCTGTTTCATGTGAGTTATTTCTTTTACTTCTCTTAGTGCTTTCGGCGTGAGCATTATGTGGAAATAGTGTTTTTTTTAGTTTGTGTTACATTCATCTTTTCATTGGCGATCAATGTGTATGGAACATTAACAAATGAACCCTGCAGCGATGTTACTTTTTTATATTTTCTAAGATGCACAAAATTTATAAACTGTAAGAGCTTTTCTGGGTTAACTATTATCGGATTATCAGGTTTATAAACTGTAAGAGCTTTTCTGGGTTAACTGTAAGAGATTCTTGTTTATCAGGTAACTGATCAAATTACCAGATTTGATGGCTTTGCGATCCATGTTATTCCTGTGTAGCAAATTTAACAGAGAAAAAAAAAATGAACTATAGTACTTCCTTTACTTTTTCCTATTCATGTGGTTATTGTGCGTTCTGCTTGATTGATATTAGTTATCTTTGTATCACTTTTGATAATTCTATATATGAACTATCAGGTGGTTAGTTTGGGTGACACAATCAAATTTTCTTTGTCTCCAAGTAGAAGCAAAGATCGGCTGTCAACCAATGTACCAGGTGTCCCAGTTGATGACAGTAATTTGGTATGTTTGCTATAGATATATTTATATCTACATAAAATGCACTGTAAACATTTACACATTAAAGTAGTTTACTTTTTTGTTTCATGAATTTGCAGATCATCAAGGCTCTCGATCTTTACCGCAAGAAAACTGGAACAGACAAGCACTTTTGGGTAAGTCAACTGTACATTGTTTTGAAATTTGTATGCAACGAAGGTTTTTGTACTTCTGTTGTCATATAATTAGTATATGTGGGATTTTGTTTTTACTCTTGTCCTTGCTGGGATGCAGATACATCTTGATAAGAAGGTCCCAACTGGTGCTGGTCTTGGAGGCGGAAGCAGTAATGCTGCAACTGCACTATGGGCCGCTAACCAGTTTAGTGGTGGCATTGCGTCAGAAAAAGATCTTCAAGAGTGGTCTGGTGAGATTGGATCAGATATCCCCTTTTTCTTTTCGCGAGGAGCAGCATATTGTACTGGTAGAGGAGAGGTATGCCACACACTCTTGATTTTATTTTCTTTCTTGAATCTTGGTAATATGTGGTAGGGTTTTAAATGTAGTCCTTCCATCCAAGTGAATAGGCCCTACTCTATTAAAGGCATGGGTGATCTCTCAAAACCTTTCCTGAAGTTGCTGCAAACTGAGCGATGCTATTCTGTGATACTCTATTAAGTTGCTGCAAATTCAGCGATGTACTGGTAGCATAATTAGGATCTTCCAGAAGTACTTCAGTACTTTTTCATGTTTGTTATATGTTAGAAAAGAACAATCTAAATGAAAATCAAAGCCACATCAATATTGACTGGAGCATAGGCTATTAGGCTTCATTGAATTTTGTACGAGTACATCTATCATATTCTAGACGAGAAAGAGTGAAGTATTGCATATGAACTCTGTTTAGCTGATACCTTCTTCAACAGCGTTCAAGTAAATTCATTGCTATGAATTAGATGCTGACATGGAAATGTATATCATGATCTATGTTTACCTTGCTGCAGAAGTGGCTGTTCATAACGTTAAAAATTCAACTTAAATGTATGTAGATTGTCCAAGATATTCCGGATCTCTTGCCAATAAATCTGCCAATGGTTCTAGTAAAGCCCCCTGAAGCATGCTCAACCGCTGAAGTTTACAAGGTAATTAGGTATACAACGTACTTAATTTAAATTACATTCTTTTCCTAACAAGCTCCGTGTACTGCAGCGACTCCGGTTAGATCAGACTAGTCAAGCTGATCCTTTGACTTTGCTCGAGGAGATCAGAAAAAATGGTATATCACAAGATGTTTGTGTCAATGATCTAGGTATGCAGTATGGTACTTATATTTTGTACTGGATATCTTCGAAAGTTTATTCAGTATGCTTCTGAATAACATTTAATTTTGTAAAATGTTTCATGTTGCTCATTTTCATTTTCCAGAGTCCGCAGCTTTTGAGGTGTTGCGATCACTGAAGAAGTTGAAGAAACGATTTATTGCATCCAACCGGGGAGATTACAGTGCTGTTTTTATGTCAGGAAGGTAAGGAGGACATGTTTTCTTGCCAAACTAGGAAGATCTGGTTATTTCCTAAGCGGGAAATGTAGTTTCACATGAGCACCAGTGCTCTCATTTTTTATAAAAAAATTAGTATTTCTGTATATCTAAAAAATACTGAAAAAATATGTAAGCACATATACACATAGAGTACTCATGCCACAAGTTTTTGCTAAAAAAGTATGATGCACTTTGGTCTACGCAAAAAGACAAAATTTCAGCTAAAGTAAGAGTTTTTATTGATTTATATAGCCACAAATATCTGTTTATTTTCTGTAGACTAAAATAGAATGCCTTTTTAATCGAAACTTTGCATAAGTATACGGAACGCGTATACGTCTTCACGGAATTGTTTTAGGATTTTTTTAGAACTTCAAACTACCATTTTTTTTTCAAAACGAGATCTCAGAGCTTGGGTGCCACAACTCCTCACTCTATCGGTATATCCTATACATTAACCATCATTTTATCCTTTCCTTTTACCTTTAATTTATATTAGACTTCCCTGAAAACATTATCCTTTGCATTGGTCACGGGTCTGTTGGAGGTTTGTTCTTTTGGAGAGCTCCAGTCATAGAATTTTAGCTGTCTGGTTAGCATTGATGTAGAAGCTACCAAAGCGCCGTCAGTAGTATTGTTGTCATATTTCAGTAGTAAAAGTCATATTTAAGTCTTGAAATTCCATTTTGCATAATATAAGATATACCAATCAGAGAAAATGCACTTGGACACTCATATGTGCATTCTGCATTTGGCACCTCATTTAGTAGCCACATTATTTAATCGGGACACCATTGTGCAAATTTCATGCAGCGGGAGCACTATTGTTGGAATTGGTTCCCCAGATCCGCCTGCGTTTGTGTATGACGATGATGACTATAAGGATGTTTTTGTGTCAGGTATGCTGGCAGTTGCAGTTAGCAGAATTTATGTTTCTCAACTATCTATATATACACAGTCAAAAGGCTTGGCTGAATTGGTGAACGCATGACAAAACTGCGTTGTTGATAGTATCTGAATAGGCAAAAATAGCGTTTTTAACAATCTGGAACCCATGATGTACTTATGTTGAATCCTCCGGGTGTTTTGCTGCAGAGGCTTGCTTCCTCACTCGCGAGGAGAACGAGTGGTACAGGGAACCAATCTCGTCCAATGTCGCGTTTAGCAAAGAAGAGTTGGAGTCAGAGGTGGCACCAGTTATTGACTGACCGAGTGAGGTTCTGTAGTGTATTTGGTCTCAGTTTTGTGGTTGCAGTAAAAATGTGTTCATTTGGTCTGACCGATGTTCAGAATGGCACGAGAACAGTTGCACCGTCAGACTTTGGTAGGAAAATTTATTGATATCACAACGGATATGTTCGTCAGATAGACTCAAGTTTGGTTTACAAAAGATATGTTCTTCAGAGAGGAATGCCAGCTTCCGACGAAGTTTCTTCAGTAAATATGTGCGTCAGCATTGAACCCCCCATTCCCCGAGAGAAAGAACATTGGCATACATTCCCCGACAACTGCGACTAGTTTGGCAACAGAGCTACTGCTGATGTACAGCAGCAGAACTGATGCCTTGAAAACTGTAACAGTCTGAGACGAGAAAGTAGAAACAGAGCAGATCTAGGAATCGTCATTCCGATTCATTTTGCCTATCCGGTTCCCCTGATCACCCGCCGCCACCACCACGAACCGTGAATTGACTGAATTCTCATCTTTGCGATCCTCAGTGCCACAAGCGGACGCCCCATCCTCTTCCTCCTCCTCGACAGCCGGTGTATCTACGGCGGCGGGAGGCGCGGGCTTGGCGGCGGTGGCGGGCGGGTAGAAAGACCCGAACTTGGGCGTGGTCTCCAGCGCCACGAAACCGCCGCGCGCGTGCTGGAACGAGAAGGACGAGCCGTCGCGGAGCCCGTCCTCCTCCGCCGCCGCTGCCGCGGCGCAGGCAACGCCGTCGAGCGTGGCGACGAACGCGCGGCGCCGCTTCGGTCCGGGCCGCTCCTCCTCCTCCTCCTCCTCGTGCTGCTCCTCCTCCTGGGCCGCGCGCTTCTCGGGGGAGGGCGGCGGAGGGGTTGCGGGCGCGGGGCTCTCCGCCGCCATTCGGGCTGGGGAGTAGAGTGTAGAAACTATAGAGAGTGCGGCGAGAGGGAATTTGACGGGCAGGGAAGCGAGGTGGGCGGAGGGAGGATCGGGGAGGGGTTGGATCGGGACTCGGGAGGTCGGAATTTTCTATTTCCGGCCGAGTCACCACCATGCGTGCGCGTGCTGGCCAGCTTCCTTTCTGTGGCGGAATGATGAGTGGGGACGCCGTGACGGTAACATGGCAGCCTCGTGGCCGTGGGCACGGGACGCAACTACGCAAGCGCGCGCACGAGCCCTGGCCCCTGCCCTCTGCCCGCCCCTCTCTCTATGGGCTTTAAACATGGGCTTTAAACGGATCAGATCAGATTTTGTCTCTTATCATATCTTTTATCATACCTTTTCCTTGAATTTGGATAGGATCGAATAATGAACGGTTAAGGATTTGGTCGCAAATTTGTATGATCACGGATCTAGAACAGAAAACGGAGCGGATTCAAGACAGAAATAAAATAATCGGATATATGTACATTGTCAACCCACATAACAAAAAATAATCGCTTACCAACCCAATAACTTAACGGAGTTATGCTCCATAGTTAGTATAATGACCATGTGAGTGAGTTGTTGTTCAACCAATGAACTCTACAACACCCTAACTGGAAACTATGCTCTATTGATTTAGATATTTCGGTACAAAATCAGATTATTCGATTACAACTATCGGATAATCCTATTATGCTATTTTACATGCCTTATCATATATCGTATCCGACTGTTTAATTCGGAATCGAATATCCTTATCCATCGGATACTTTAAAACTGGATATGGATTCTTTAAAACGGATTCAGTGGTGGGTTCGGTGCGGAAATTATCATATCCGTTTACACCCCTACCTATCTGACTCTCTGCTCTTCCGAGCTTTGTATAAAACTAGCTTAATTTTTTTTTAAATCTGCATCCAACCCTTTTTGCTACCGTCAAACCTTCTAATTGTAAACCTGTACGTGTTACCATCGGGTCAGACTAGTCAAAATGAGAATGGTGGTAGCACACACCTAACAGTACCACGGTACCAAAAACTGAATGTTAAATCTAGGTAATTTTAGAAGGCAGTTCATTCGTGTTGAAGTTTTGCATAAGGGCCCCAGTTGGCACTGATCACCTCGACAACTCTTGCTCTGGATGGTTGGTGGGTGAAACAGAATCAGTGCTTCGGCACTGCTTTGAAGAGTTTGCTAACTACTGTCGTCTACATCATGTGGAACATTTAGAACGAATCGTAATAGGCATATCTTCCAGAGAGTTCAGGCAACACCGACAACCTTCGCTTCTCTTGCCCGATATGAGATTGCTAGTTTCAGGCTAGCTCATATATGTGCTTGTAGTTCTTGTAACTTTCTGAGTTTTTTGTCCTTTTCGTCTCTCTTGATGAGGCTATGTAACAATACTTGTTGTCCCCCCTATCTATAATGCAAAGGCAGAGCTCGTACCGTACATTTCAAAAAAAAATGCATAAGGGTTAGTTTGATTTGCCGCTACCCGAGTCATTGGCTGCAGATGCCCATTTGCGGTTCGATCTCTCGCGAATTTAACTCGCTTTAAAAGCGACGAAGGTTCAACTATGGGGAGTGGTGAGGGTTGATCATATATTCTCACTGGACTGAGACCTAGTCACTCCCAACAAAAAATGGTACAACCATATACTCCCTCCGCATAAAAAAAATGCTTCAACCTTTACTGTTACGCACATATCTAGATTTGTTTTAGTGTGGGAGCAGAAAGTAATATCACAATTTCATTACAGCGTAATTGGTTAGTTTTGTTTGATTAAACAGAAAGAGAGGCAGATGAGGTGAGCGAGCGAAGTGCCGGATCTGGTGGATCTTGAAGTAAGTATTATCTTTTGACCTTGTTCTATTCTAGTATTTGAAGTGTCGGATCAGAAGGGAATATTCTCTTTTGACATTGTTCCATTCTAGTATTTGTCAACTGAACATTGAAACTACCATGAGGAGAGAATCATTATATAACGGTTTATTTCATGATCTCACCCCAACACCCAAGCTTCCAGTACAAGCATGAGACCATGGTATTTCCTAGAGAGGAAAAAGAACAGCTACCTCGTGTTTTTTTTGTTGTTGTTACTCACACAGTTATTTCGACTTGTTCTCGTTGTGTTTATTTTGTTGGCAATTAGGAGCTTCATTCAGCAACCGGTGGGATTACAATCCTTTGATTAATCTTAAAACTACTAAATAAACAGTTTTAAGTTCACCCACAAGGGGGGCTTTATAGTTCACCCACAAGCACCTTCTAGAGCTACTAGGTTTCTTTGCACAAACATGGGTAGCTTCATTGGCCTGCCGACCCACATGAAAAATCTTAAAACTAGTAATAAACCCACTAAACTCCTTCACTTCCGGGCAAAAGACATCAGTTTCCGATCTGTTGCCACCGGGGTTTTCCAGCATATTAAGTACCTTCTTCGCATTAGTCTCAATTTTCACATATTGAAAATGACAATCGACTGAGTATTTTTTTGAGGTTTCGATCAACAATATTTTATTTGAGATAAAAGTGGTCGATATATACTCCTCGAATAGATAGAAGAGAATTACACTTCATCTCTTACCGCTCGACACTCCATGATCATCGAACTAGTGGGCCACAAAGCTTGAGTTGATAATAAAACGCCTAGACGATTGCGGACCACCAATCTTGTAGACCCCTCTCGGGTTGCTTCCGAAAAGACCCGTAGCAACATTTATCTTCAGCCTTCCAGCTTCCACTCTCGAGCTAGCTTTTCTAACTCTTTAATCTTTGTAATAATATGTTCAAACTCCTCGTTAGTTGATCTGCTAAGGGCCGTCAGCAGACCTAAGTACTTTTCTATCTTTGCTTCACTCGCAATACCATGTCTTTATATCCATTAACATTTTTAATACTTTGGAAAAGGAAATAGTACAAAAGAGAAGGGAAGGTTGAGATGTTAAACATTCTAAAAATGGTAACACTGACAGCGACGGTGATGTAGGTAATAGTGACAAGTCGTTGGCAACGGCATGGAAGGGAAAAAACAGAGGATGTGAGAAGAGACCGAGAGAGACTAAAAACAAAGGCGACCGCAAAACTAGATCAGATGATCACACGAAAGCGGTCAACATAAAACCTCCACACTCTCTGCGACAGCTAGGACAACAGTAAAAAGAGCGTGCCATATCCAATCAGCAGCAGCCATTCTAATCCTCTGATCTACATCGCCGGCCGTCGTAGCTAGCTCCGTGCTGCACTGCTGAAGGTGCAGCCACATCACTGCCCTCTGCTGCCGATCCATGGAAGATGGAGCTCGCGCGCCGTACGCGGCGGTGGACCTGCCATCACGCCGCATCCTGGCCATCGTCGTCGCTGCCTCCTTCAAACGCGTCGTCTTCGGAGTCGTCGGCGTCGTGCTCGCCGTCGCTCGAGGTGAGGTGCGCGAGCCAGCAGTTGCCGTGGACGTGTCCGCTGACGCAGACGTAGTACTCGAGCCGTCCCTCGTTGGACCCCATCCGCCGCGCCGCGCCGCGGGGCAGGAGCTTGGCGACGACCATGTTCCAGACGCGCGCGCCGCAGTAGGGACAGCGCACGCGCGGGTCGAGCGCTGCGTGGCGGCCCAGCAGGCACGCCCGCGTCCGGGAGCGCATGAACCAGCGGAAGACGCCGCGGTAGGCGCCCAGGTCGTCGACGGCGCCGGGCACCGCGTGCTCGCACGGGTCCGACACGTACAGCAGGTCGCCCCTGCACCTGCGCGACAGGAAGCTCCGTCCGGAGGTCTTGGAGAAGCGCGACACCCGCGTGACGTGCCCAGGCACCGGCGCGGGCATGGCAGCGGCGCCGCAGCAGAAAGATAGCATCTTGGCGAGCGCGGGCCAGCCGCCGCCGATGCGGCCCGGGGGCGGGCCGGCGCCGTGTGGCCCCGCTGCGGCGGCCGCCGTGAGCGCCGCCACCATCCGCGGCGCGCGGGAGATGCAGAGCTCGCGCCAGAGCACGCGCTCGGCCACGGCGCGCAGCCGGCGGCTGACGCTCGACGCCGTGCAGAGCGTCGGCGGGTCCCAGTTGATGAAGCGGAAGACCAGGGAGAGCACCTGCTCGTCCAGGATCCCCGTGTTGACGCCGACGTCGTAGCGCGGGGAGCCAATGCCGCCGTTGCCGTAACGGTAGGTCGCGCTGCCATTGGCGCCGGCGCCGCCCGACGCGCCGCGGAACTGGCGCGTGTTCCGCGTGCCCTCGCTCATCCTTCTACGGTATGGGCGGTAACTTGGACCGGGAGATACTGTATTTACGACTGTGAACTGTGAAGTAGCCAATGTGCAGTAGACGCGACCGGAGAAGGAAGGATGGAAATGACAGGACGGCGGCGGGAGGGCTATATATAAACGCGCTCCGTGCAGCTTCGTGCTCCCCGGAGGGAGTGAGTGGTGTCGGGGCAGGATCGGACCGACCGGCCGTGTCCGTCGCCGTGGCACGGCTGCACTTTTGACAATTGGAGCACTGACGAACGATTTTCAAGACCCAAATTATCTAGTCTAGTTCCTCGCGAGCTGGGTTGCCAATTTCATCTCGTCAAGCAAAAGCTACGTAATCCCTGTTGTGGATCGAGACCACCTAATCCCTGCCCAAACAGGGCAATGCCGGGCACTCGCTGACAAAAATATCTCCGGCGAACAAGAACAAGACCCGCCCGTTGCGATTTCTGTACCGCGATTGATTACTGTCCATGACTATTCTAATCCGCCCAGATCAGAATCGCCCCGCAGATCGATCCACATCGCATTGTTTATCCCCAAGAAAGCGCACTGCTTAATTTTGCTGCCGCATTTCTTAATCCGCATCACAGACTGGCTCTCCAGGGGCACGGCGAGACGGGGAAGAACGGCCTCCGAAAGGGACGTCACGTCCGGCGCACACGTGTTGCCACGACGCGCATCCACCAGCTCCAGCCTCTTCTCCGGCCGACGCGTGCACACGCCGGAGGACGCGCGTCGCGCATCCGGCAGCAGCCGTGGTTGAACGCCTCGTGCGGCGGCGAGCTGCGTCGATTTTAAACGGTTTTTTCTGCGACGCGAGGTCGCCATGTTCGTCGCCGGCGCGTCTTCTCGTCAGGTGCCGCGCGTGGACGACGACACGTCGGCGTCCGTTGCGAGATATTTTCGAGGAGTGGCCCACTGAAAGTTGTTAAAGTGCACCTAGCTCCCGGGAGATATTTTAGGCGGGGATACGTGTCGGGGAGCCGTTGGGCGGAGCGGGAGCACACGTGTCCCGGGTTCCTGGAGGGGTGCACGTACGTGGCCACCTCGTTGCAGCGACATTTGGTACTCGACGACCGGCGCTAGGAAAGTGCTCTCTCTCACTATATTTGCGCTTTTGGCTAAAAGCGCACGTTAGATCGCCACTAAACTAACCTGTTGCTGCTGACGGTGTGTAGATCATGCTCCAGAAAGGTCAGTCATCTACGCCACGTCTGTGGAGAAATATCTAGTGATGTGTCTCATACTCCTACTACAGTAGTACACTACAGCTCTCCCTCGATCTTGTCAGCTGTCAGGAGGCCCATCCCCAAATTCAATGATTAATGCTTCAGTAGTTCAAAAAAACGTCTTTGGACATTTTTGGATACAAAAATATTGAAAACAATTTAGTTGTCCAAGATATCCTTCTCAATATATGACATACCCAAGCCATTCTTATCTATAAACAGCAGGCTTATACATAACTAGTCGATTTTGTCTTCTCCAAGATTTGTGCATGAGTACCAAAATCACTAAGTGAGTCAATAAACCTATGTGCAATTAGCAAAATTAATTTAAGACAAGAATAACTAGAAGTTGGTAGTATCAATTCGTACTCAGACTACAGTGGGGGTGATTGGAGATTCTTGAGGTGGCGGTAGCGACGACCGCTGGACTAGGACAACTGTGTCGGATGAGGATAGGGAGTTGGCTAGGCTAGGCTTAGTATTTATCGTCTTGTCCAAAATGACATGTGGTTAAATAATCAACATTGGTTAATTATCTTCCATTTTTCGCAAAAAACATGCCTTATAGATACATGTAAATTTCGTCAAAGTTTAGACATCCTTTTATGGACGGAGGGAGTAGTTACATCCACAAGGAATGGGAGGCCGAGTCACCATGCCCTATCCAAAGATACTCCTCTCCGTCGATCCGTTACAGTCCCATCCACCCCCTCAAGCTCCCTCCCACTTTGTTCTCCAGCTTAGTAGTTTTATAGTTGGTCGTAATGACAATCGGTAGTTGTGGCAAATCCCAAGACAAATGCAGCACAACTAACAATGTTTACGTTCGGATTTGTTATAACCGATGGGAATCTGACGCATTCCATATTTTTTGTCTCATTTGGTGCTTTCAAAATGCTACGATGTTTTATGTATGGTTCTGGTAAAGCACATGAAAAAGAAAGGGGGCGACTAGGTTTCGTTATGTCTCACTAAGTTAGAATTAAGTTAACTCTTAACCAGATTATGTCATCCAGTTACATGTACATAAGAGAAGTTTTAGTTGCAACTTACGAATCATGATGCAAATCTGATGTGATTAGAGTTGAGTGGGGTCTAATTTAATTCTCACTTGAGTGAAGCATGGCAAAACCGATAAAATATATTAGTCACCAAGAATTCAGTTGCATTAGGTATTGTGTGAGCCCATGCTCCTCACCCTGGCCTTTTCCTCACAGCCTCTCTCCTTGCTCGCGAATTGGGTTGTCCGATGCAGATCGGACGGCCGAATTCGCCCAATCCCATCGGTGAACAGTTATGAACAGTACCCAGACATTTTTCCGATTACACCCCCGCCAAGTACCTAGATGAAATTATGGTAAACCGAAAGGACTTTTTTGCATAAGCATCTCTACATTCACCACGCCTCTTCCTCTCTCCCCCGTGAGCTCCGGGTCGCCGCCGGCGCCGCCGAGAGCCGCTGCTGCTCCCGTCCTCCCCGCTCAGCTCCAAGGGGACGAGGAGCTCCGCCTCTTCTTGCTCTACAATTCCACCGGTGGGATGCGTCTCCGACGGCCGGAGGCGCCGGTGCGCCGCCGTGTTCCGCCGCCGTCCTTCTCTGCAAACACCGCCGCGGGACAGTCGTCGGCGCCGATTCCGGCAACCACTTGGTCCACGGCGCCGCTCATTCGACGCGTCGGCGCCTCCTCTATCCCGCGGGTAGCATCCCCGCCTCGCGCCCGGGCTCAGCCGCGCGGCGCGAGCTCTGCCGTGCCGCGGCGGCGCCGGCCGGTCGCCCCTCGTTGACGTCAAGGGGCAAGTTTTCAGCCTCTCTCCTTGCTCGAGAATTGGGCCGTCCGATGCAGATCAGACGGCCGAATTTGCCCAATCCCATCGGTGAACAGTTATGAACAGTACCCAGACATTTTTCCGATTACACCC
This sequence comes from Poa annua, assembly GCA_026929855.1. Lineage (NCBI taxonomy): Eukaryota > Viridiplantae > Streptophyta > Magnoliopsida > Poales > Poaceae > Poa > Poa annua. The sequence continues at coordinate 113,742,413 of CM049428.1, read as the reverse complement.
CCGCCAAGGACCTAGATGAAATTATGGTAAACCGAAAGGACTTTTTTGCATAAGCATCTCTACATTCACCACGCCTCTTCCTCTCTCCCCCGTGAGCTCCGGGTCGCCGCCGCGAGCCGCTGCTGCTCCCGTCCTCCCCGCTTAGCTCCAAGGGGACGAGGAGCTCCGCCTCTTCTTGCTCTACAATTTCACCGGCGGGATGCGTCTCCGACGGCCGGAGGCGCCGGTGCGCCGCCGTGTTCCGCCGCCATCCTTCTCTGCAAACGCCGCCGCGGGACAGTCGTCGGCGCCGATTCTGGCGACCACTTGGTCCACGACGCCGCTCATTCGACGCGCCGGCGCCTCCTCTATCCCGTGGGTAGCATCCCCGCCTCGCGCCCGTGCTCAGCCGCGCAGCGCGAGCTCTGCCGTGCCGTGGCGGCGCCAGCCGGTCGCCCCTCGTTGAAGTCAAGGGGCAAGTTTTTCAGCCTCTCTCCTTGCTCGCGAATTGGGCCGTCCGATGCGGATCGGACGGCCGAATTTGCCCAATCCCATCGGTGAACAGTTATGAACAGTACCCAGACATTTTTCCGATTACACCCCCGCCAAGGACCTAGATGAAATTACGGTAAACCGAAAGGACTTTTTTGCATAAGCATCTCTAGATTCACCACGCCTCTTCCTCTCTCTCCCGTGAGCTCCGGGTCGCCGCCGGCGCCGTCGCGAGCCGCTGCTGCTCCCGTCCTCCCCGCTCAGCTCCAAGGGGACGAGGAGCTCCGCCTCTTCTTGCTCTACAATTCCACCGGCGGGATGCGTCTCCGACGGCCGGAGGCGCCGGTGCGCCGCCGTTTTCCGCCGCCATCCTTCTCTGCAAACGTCGCCGCGGGACAGTCGTCGGCACCGATTCCGGTGACCACTTGGTCCACGACGACGCTCATTCGACGCGCCGGCGCCTCCTCTATCCCGTAGGTAGCATCCCCGCCTCGCGCCCGTGCTCAGCCGCGCGGCGCGAGCTCTGCCGTGCCGCGGCGGCGCCAGCCGGTCGCCCCTCGTTGACGTCAAGGGGCAAGTTTTTCAGCCTCTCTCCTTGCTCGCGAATTGGGCCGTCCGATGCGGATCGGACGACCGAATTTGCCCAATCCCATCGGTGAACAGTACCCAGACATTTTTCTGATTACACCCCCGCCAAGGACCTAGATGAAATTACGGTAAACGGAAAGGACTTTTTTGCATAAGCATGTCTACATTCACCACGCCTCTTCCTCTCTCCCCCGTGAGCTCCGGGTCGCCGCCGGCGCCGTCGGGAGCCGCTGCTGCTCCCGTCCTCCCCGCTCAGCTCCAAGGGGACGAGGAGCTCCGCCTCTTCTTGCTCTACAATTCCACCGGCGGGATGCGTCTCCGACGGTCGGAGGCGCCGGTGCGCCGCCGTGTTCCGCCACCGTCCTTCTCTGCAAACGCCGCGGCGGGACAGTCGTCGGCGCCGATTCCGGCGACCACTTGGTCCACGGCGCCGCTCATTCGACGCGTCGGCGCCTCCTCTATCTCGCGGGTAGCATCCCCGCCTCGCGCCCGTGCTCAGCCGCGCGGCGCGAGCTCTGCCGTGCCGCGGCGGCGCCGGCCAGTCGCCCCTCGTTGATGTCAAGGGCTGACGTCAGCGAGGTTTCCCTAACGGATGGGTCCCACATGCCGGAATTTCCCGATTTCAGGCAAAAAAAAATCATACCTGTTCACACACAGGTCAGAAAACCACCCAAAAAATACCAAAATTCATAGACAAAAAAGACTTCCCCATGCATGTTTGACCATATTTTTTAAAAAATAGACTACACAAATTTTCCCAATTTTAGACGGACAAAACATCTCTTATGAATTTCACCTTAGAAGCCAGTCGCCCCTCGTTGATGTCAAGGGCTGACGTCAGCTAGGTTTCCCTAACGGATGGGTCCCACATGCCGAAATTTCCCGATTTCAGGCAAAAAAAAATCATACCTGTTCACACACAGGTCAGAAAACCACCCAAAAAATACCAAAATTCATAGACAAAAAAGACTTCCCCATGCATGTTTGACCATATTTTTTAAAAAATAGACTACACAAATTTTCCCAATTTTAGACGGACAAAACATCTCTTATGAATTTCACCTTAGAAAAATTCAAAAAAATACCCAAATTTAACGAAAGATATACCTTTCACTATTACCACACTCCCACACATGTTTAACCACCTTTATCTTTCCAACCATCACATCTACAGGCATGTTTATAGAAATTTAAAAGAAATACAACAAACGATATTATTGTGCCTTACACAAAAAATATTCATATTCTCTCCTTCTAAAAATTATTTCCATTGAGTGCCCGGCGAACAATAAATGTTGATTACTTCTGTCGTTTAGCTGCATTTCACGTCCTTAGAATGCCAAATTTAAAAGTTTGTGAATTCATTTATGTTTCCAAAAGAACAAACAGAATCACATTGTTGACCAATGAACTAAATAATATCATGTGATCCTTCTAATTTGATTAATGCACTAATGGTTTTCCTCATTAATGGACGCTCTGATCGATTTTCTACGAAACATGCATTAGTCCGTGATTATAAAGATATGTACCCACATATTATTATGTATGCACTTTTTACAAAACCATAGCCCCTACTAGAAATAATACGTGATGCGACTATTTTTTAAAAAAGTTCACATCTTCTTTTTATTGTAGTTCACATCTGTTGGGTCTTTAGAACCGTTTTAGAAATCGACACAAAAAATATGTTGTGTGGAGTTAAAAACAGAAAAACCACAAACTAAATAAGACTTCCCAATGCAACTCAAAGTACCATTTTACTATTAATACGCCTCCTGAAACAATTTTTCCCAAAAAAAATTGCGATAAACGCTTACACTTCCTTACATTACTGTAGATTTACAGAAAAAATATTCCAAACGGGCCAACATTCTGAATTTTTTTTACCTGACGGACAACATATTCAGAAGATGTCTTGATCTTGCCCTCTACAAAACTTAACCTGACCGACAACTTACGCATCTATTTGTAGCATAGCTCCTTTATTTAAATATAAACACATTATTACATAACTAAATCCAATACTTAAACTCTATGTATGGCATGTCATTTTCGGCTAGATCTTTATCGTCCATCTGAGAGCGATGAACCTTCGCACTATACAATCATTCTGCTTTTTTCTAAACGAATGATTTTCCCATGAAGATGAGAAGCGTGCTCTTCACGTTGTGCTATCGCAAACACGGAAACACCGTTACTGCCTTTCCTCACATCAAAGAAACTTCTGAGAACAAATTAATATGTGAGAACATCACGGACAGTCTGCTCTAAATCTACGTCACCTTCTTTCAACCAAAACTGAACAACAACATCTTGTGAAGGCGGCAGATCATGATCATCCTTTCTCGAGTGTACCGTCAGATCTGATCAGAACTGGCGATCCCTCGAGCATCCCGACAGATCTAACCACAGCTTATGATTTTTCGACATCTAAAATTCTAAACAATCACACTGGATATCCCGCTTCTATAGAAAATTCTTATTTCATATATTGTTGCCTTATACTACCGTCTGCCTTATATAGCATCAGAAACAGCATCCCTAGCTGCACCTAACACTCATACGTGCAAAGCATGCGCTCAGACACATATGCTAGACAAAGAAGCTACGTGCATGCAACAAAACATTCATGCGTGCAGAACATGCGCTCAGACACGTATCCTAGACAAAGAAGCTACGTGCATGTAGCAAAACATTCATACATGCAAAACATGTGCTCAGAGACGTATACTAGACAAAGGAGCTACGTGCCATCCTAGACAAAGGAGCTACGTGCCTGCAACAAAACATTCATACGTGCAAAACATGCACTCAAACACAGATTCTAAGCAACAAAACTACATGCCTGCACCTAAACTCATGCACACAGCTCGACAGAAACAACATATCATTTCCCATACACATCACCCGTTTGAAACAAACAAATAAACTAACCAAAAGACAATACACAAACATATTTACTCCGATAAGTTATTTAAAGTGATATTATTTTTCTGCGACTTTATACATAGGATTAGCATTACACACTTATTTACAAAGTAAAGAATGCTTCTAAAATAGAAGACTCCATCGCTAAATACCCTCATGAAGGGCGTGGCGACACGTCGCGCCAAATTCAACTAGTCCTAAATTCCATTCAAGACATAGCACGATGTATCAGAATCGTGATTCCAAATCAGAACAAATCTCTAATGGTAGGACCATAGGTTGTAGAACTTAACTACAATATGAAATTTGTAAAATGTAAAGTCCATTAAGCAACATCACACGGTTCAATTATTTCTTAAAATCATAAATCATGATAGCATCATGACTCTAACTACTGTGAGTTAGCATCCAACCGCTGGTATAATCGACAAGAACTAAAGAAGCTGCACAGTGAAGCAAAAGATGACTTTTCAGCAGTACTATTGTCTATGTAATATAAATTTCAACTATGTCAATTTGTGTGTTCGTGCTTTGACGAGGAATTTCCTGCTGCTTTGGGCATTAAGGTGGAACTACAACACACAGAACTATGCCAATTTGTGTGTTGTGATTTCACGAGGCAATTTGAACTCTAAATCACTCCCATGTACAAGATGTAATTCACTAGCATTACAAAAATATATTTGTTCATTAGAAGATTAGTTCACAGTCAGATCTGCAGAATACGGGGAGGGGGGAAATGCATCCCTAGGTCCACGAACAAGGCATTTTGAACAATAAATCACCCCCATGTACAAGATGTAATTTACTAGCCTGATGTACCAGTTGATAATTATAAGAAAAAGTGATGAAGAAGATACCACAAAAAATGAAGTTGAGGGTAATACTTACAAAAGATAACCTTGCTAAACACAATTGGCATAGAAGTAAAAATGTGACTTTTGTCAACATGATCTGACTATTAAGTATTTATATTCTTCGAGTGCAAATTTGCTAGTTCTATTTAGTTAGCCATCCAGATAGGGTCTTACTTATCTCCCCCTTATAGTGTTGCAAATATTTACAATAATTGGATAAACGGGGTGGATCTTTGGTCGCTTTAGCTATATAGAAATAACTAGTTTTTTTACGAACAAAATACTTCTAGTTTGCAGGTTATATACCGGTGCACTGCTACACCGCGTTTATGGTCGTCTCCACAACGTGTGAAACACCGCGACCTGTTTTTGGAAGTAGCTTCATGACTGGAGGTTGCAGCGCGGGAGTTGTTTTCCCTCCATGGATGACAACTTAATCTTCATATTTGTCTTACATCAACCTAGGCATCTCTACGATTTCTCATTATGTTATGTATTTTGCCTTTCTATATTTTGTTCAAAGACTTGTGAAGTGGTTGGGGATGTGTGTATCCTAATTATGCAGAGGCTGGGTCGTCTAATGCTCAAAACTCGTTAGCTAATGAAGATCCTTTTCTCGAAAAACTAGCCTCACAAAAAAATTGTGTCATTAGAGGATTAGTTCGCAATCAGATTTATAGAATACGGGGAGGAGGGAATGCGTCCCCTAGGACCACGAACGAGGCAATTTGAACTCTAGCTCACCCCCATGTGCAAGATGTAGTTCACTAGCCTCACAAAAATAGATTTGTTCATTAGAGGATTAGTTCACAATCAGATTTGTAGAATACACTTGCGGTCTGCGAAATTTTAACCGTGATTACAATCTCAATTTATGAGATAGTGAACTGTCCACTGAGTAATCCTATTCGAGACAACATCATACTCAATGGTTTGCTTCTTTTTGGATTAGCATGGCATGCATCTTATTACGCCTTTTCAATTGTTGTGTGATGCATGTCTTCTGTTTTAGACTTTGGTTACTTCTATCTTGTTAGCTTGATCACAATCCCAATAGAATGTAGTACACTATGGTGACAGGAAGTGAGATAAATATCCCCAGAATCACCCTGAAAGAGCAGAAAACAAAATACACTTGATCAGATCGGCATTCAGAGCAACGAGGTACAGTAGTAACAATATAATCTGGTCGAAAACATACCCCGTGCTCATGATATCTGCGTGGACTTTATACTCTTCGGCGTACACAAAAGAAGTCACGGCCAGGGGAAGTGCCGCCTGCAGCAACACATGTCAACAATTGTGGTCAGAGATATATATATATATATATATATATATATATATATATATATATATATATATATATATATATATATATGTCTGAACTTCTCATGAAGATGAGTCATGAACAACATAACTCAACAAGAGTGAATCTTTTTGCCCATATGGCTTATTAAAAACGAGCTAGCTCCTCTTTATAATCTGGCCAATGTCTCAAGACTTGCTTTGCTGAGTGCTTGCCCCATACAAAGTCTGGCTTAAATCCTCAATTACGCCACTGTCATGTTTAATAGTATCTCTTTGTTAGCAAAGCTGCCCGTACTTCCTACGATAACAAAGTTCCAAATATATATTATGTTCCAGGTCAGTATTGTTGTAGTATTGCTCCAGCGCAACTCATGACTACTTTGAGCTGGCATTCCATTTCTGACATCTAATTTCCAGCTCACCCAAATGACGACACGCAGCTGTGGAAGTAAAGGCTTCTAGCTAGGCTAGTCTCGCAAGGAACGAGAGGTAATTAATGTCGTTGGACATCTCAAGAAACGAAGATCTTTACCTGTACAACGGCAATGTGCAGCAGGGTGCCGTGCATGCCAATGGCGAGCGACGCGAGCAGCATCACCACGGGGCCTATCAGGAACTTGAGCACCATCGAGAACGACGCGATCGCGTAGCCGCAGGGGACGAACCGTGACTGCCGCGCGATGAAGGTCCCTGAAATCAGTCGAAGATGTTCAGGTTAACGTTAGGTGATCGATCGAGCACATTTTGATTGCTCTTGCAGCCCTGGAAAATCAAAATCTGAGAGCGAAGGGACACAGTACACACGAACCTGACGCGAACATGCTGAGGCCAACTGCCGTCGTCTGGATGGTGAATAGGGAGTCGTCGATAATCTTTGGCATCTTGATCCCACACCTGGGGAAACAATCACAGACTTCGTTAGGAATATAATTAAGAAGGTAAGTTCATGACAAATTGTAGGAGTACAGTAGTATACGAGGTATGAGCTGTGAATGAAATTAAAGGGCGTACTTGAAAGCGATGAGAGACCAGATGAGGCCAAGAAAGCTTGCATAGGTATTCGGAATTTTGAGAACCTTCTTCCCTGCCATCAAGGCGATATGCCCCACCGACGGCGCCGCCTTCGGTGCCGGCGGAGCCGCTTCTTGTGCCGCCGCCGTGACATCTTCGCCAGTACTCACCTCTTTCGCGAGCGCCGCAGTAGTCGTTGTATCGTCGGCCACGCCTTTCTGTGCCGTGGACGCTGCCGCAACCTCAGTGATTTCAATGTTCACGGTTACCTCGTGGGCCCGCTCGGCGGCAATAAGAACCTCGTCACGAGCGATCTTCTCCGGCGGCGTCGCTGCCCCCGGCGACGCGGGGCTTATCTTAGCGCTGACGCCATCCGCCGCCGCCGCGCGCCGTCGGGCCGCCATGTACTCGTATATGAAGATGACGACGTTGTACCAGACGCAGAACTGCATGACCACGATCTGCTTCATGAGCTCCTTGGACACCGGCCCGTACATGCCGCCGAGGAGCGGGACGCCCATGATGATGGTGTTGGGCAGCGCCGACACGGAGAAGGCGGTGACCACCCACTGCAGCGGAGAGACCTTGGAGGAGCTCCGGCGGCGGGAGGGGCACGACGCCCAGGCGGCCCAGGCCATGAGGCCGAGCAGCATGACGGCCTTCTGCAGCGTGTCGGCGGCGACGAGGCGGCCGTTCATGGAGTAGGGGTCGTTGGTGGAGACCATCTGGAAGATGAGCACCGGCACGGCGTAGATGGCGACGAAGTGGTTGATCCCCGCGCACTGCTCCGCGGAGAAGGCCTTGAGCCACCGCACTGACGCGAACCCCAGCACCGCCGCCGTGTACAGCGGCGCCATCGCCTCCACGACATGGTACACCGCCGAGCCCGTGATCATGGTGGTGGATGCCCTAGATCCTACGGCCCAGCTGCTAGCTACCTTCGGAATTGAGACAGGGCGTGTTTCATGCAATTGTGCTTAGCTTGCTAATGCCAATCAACACTCTTGTGAACAATGCCAGCAGTAATGTGTTTGGTGTGAGGGTTTGGGTTTGGGTTTTGGTCTTGGGCGCTCATGTTTATATATAGTGGCCCGCGCACCTGGTCAGGGTGTTCTGCCTTGTCTTGGCGGGGTTGACGCGCATATTGCACCGGCGGCGCGTAGGTGCGTCCGTGCGTGATGAAGAATTTCTAGGTCAAGTTGATGGTTTCGTCCATGGTTTTGGATTAACGGAAAGATTTTGGGGGAGAGAAACCAGAAAGGTCCTTGCACGCACTAATGCCTAGTACGGGAATTGCATGGTACTAGAAGCCAGTGGGATTTGTTAATGTAGAAGCCAGTTTTTTTTTTGCGGGTCATGACGTACGGCACCATATGACATATGAGTTTTCTTCGTGATGGGAATAACTGCTGTCCATCATGACAGGAGATTTATGAAATCAAAATGGGTGGGAACATGACGAATTTCCATTTGGTCGCTCTGTATGTGTATGTTTTAGGTCTGGTCATTTATTTATTTTTTTATCAGAAATGTTCATCGGTCAAGATTCAGGAGTCAGCGCCTCCGATCCATGGCCGTATTCTGAGTCACATGCATGGCAGCACGGGGAAAGGGCAATCGCAAAAAACTGGCGGAACTCCATGGGCGTTTTTCAGCTGAATGTAGTGAGTGCAGGCGTGGAAAACTGAATTATGCAGGACGAGACTGCGTAGGAAGATGAGAGGCAGTAATTCCAAGACTGGCAAAACACTATATCTAGCGGTCAAAGCTTGAATCGCGGCAGCCGTGTTGTACCTCCATACAGGAGAAAGAACCAGGCTAGTGGCCAAAGCAACACAGCACCAACCAGGAATCGCTTGCATGCGGGAAACCGCACTATAGATTTACGAACTCAAAGAACGGTATAGCCGAACGCATGCATACAACTTGCCATGGTCTGTTTGACCAACCATGTCCATCGAAAGAGGCTTTTCTCTACTCCTCGGTGCGCGCTAAAAGTTTTTTTCCTAGAAAAAACAAGTGGGTTTACTGATGACATAATAACGTTCTTACAATCATGCATGAGTCATGAGTGCTTGCTCAAGCTAATGTTCTTGCAACCATGCATGAGTGGTTTTAGTTCATTGAAACTGCTCTTAACTATGAGAAGTTGAGAATTTGACTGTGGCAAGATGGTTAGGTGAGTGGTTGTACCCCCATCCCATCAGAGTTTAAACCCCAGGTTTGACGCTGATGTTTCTTATTTAGACGGAATTTTCTTCAGTGGGAGGCGACGTTTCCGTCGACAGCGAGGCGTCTGTGCTGACTTCGTCAATATCAAGGCCTGACCCCGGCGGGCTCAGTCTCTCGGAGGTGCTCATATGGGTAGGGTGTGCGTGCGTGCGTTCATAGGGGTGAGTGTGTGCGCGTGTATATGAGCGCTTGTGTTTTACTGTGTTTTTCAAAAAAAAAACTGCTCTTAACTATGTGAGTCACTTCCTAGCGAAATCACTCGACAAGCTATATATGTTGGATAAGACTATGTAGCAGCCGCCTGCTAGTTAGCATATTCCTACGCCACCAATTTGATTCACGTGGGATGAGAAATGCATACACGGTGCATGCATGTAAAACAAGAAAGCTGATGTTATCATGCATTAAATGCTAAATTCGAATATTTAAAAAGTTTTGTAGGTCAAACCGTGTATCCGATTTAGAATCCGTTTTCATCGTTGTGCTTGTTGCGACGAGATTTTCGAAACTAGATACCATGTTGATATATTCTGACAACTTTTTTTTCGTCCCAAAAGTTATCAACCTATAACACATGAGTTATCAAGACCGTAGTGTATAAGTTACCATCATATTTAGCAATTAGTTTTTTTCGTTCAAAAAGTTTTTTTTTCGAGTTTTAAATTATCACAGTGGATATCACTTTGGAAAGGTGAACAAAAAAGTGTGCATAGGCTGAGAACTATATACTCAGACACACATACAAAATTCATAATTATTAGAATGATAATTATCGATTCCATGGTGACTACTACCCCATATGATGGGCATACATCATGAACACATGGATAAATTTATAAAATCTAGGCGAGTAAATCAATCAGTATTGAGTATGTGACTATTACCAAGAGACTATGCTAACTAAATTGATTTCGTGAAATTGATTTTGTTATGAATAACTACATAACGAACACATGCATAGATAACTTTATAGGTACTGGGTGGTGAGTTTCATCAGTATTGGGTAAAATAGTACCCAAACATTATGGTAATTAAATTGATTTCATGGTGAATAATTTTATAAGTACCGAGTGGTAAGCTTAACAGTATTGGGTGGGTAACTATTACCGAAAGAGTATGATAACTATATTGATATCGTGGTGGATAACTATATAAGTACCGGGTGGTAGGTTCATATGTATTGAATGAGTAAATATTACCGAAAGGTATGAAAACTACATTGATTTGTGGTGGATAACTTCATAAGTATTGAGTGGTAAGTTCATCAGTATTGATAAATAGTAGCGAAAAAGTATGATAATTACATTGATTTCGTGGTGGATAATTTTCTAAGTACCGAGTGGTAAGTTCATCATTATTGGATGGGTAAATATTATTGAAATTGTATGATAATTATATTGATTTCGTGGTGGATAACTTCATAAGTATCGGGTGGTAAGTTCATCAGTATTGGGTGGGTAAGTATTATCGAAAGAGTATGATAACTATATTGGTTTCATGGTGGATAACTTCATAAGTATCGGGTGGTAAGTTAATCGGTATTAGGTGGGTAAATATTATCGAAAGAATATGATACATATATTAATTTCATGGTGGATAACTTCATAAGTACCGTGTGGTAAGATCATCAGTACTGAATGGGTAAATATTACCGAAAAGTATGATAGCTATATCAGTTTTGTGGTGGATAACTTCATAAGTATCGGGTGGTAATTTTATCATTATTGGGTGGGTAAATATTACCGAAAGAGTCTGGTAACTTTGGATTATTTATGCGATTTTATGTCTCTATCCCACCTGCAAAAATAAAGTCAGCACTTCACTTTGAAGACCAAACCATGGGTACAAATGCACTCAGAGGAAAAAGAAACATACCCAGGGTATTATGGTGATGGAACAAGAAATGCATTTCCTGGATCGGCAACAGAGAAGCTCAGTATTTCCATTGCAGGAGTAGCGCCAGATGTTATCACCATTTGAGATGGATCAAAAGATACTTCCTCTTGCATAACTTGCCTCATAAACCCAGCAAGAGTCTGAAAGTGAGGTCAAATGGTTTATATTTGGAAATTACCCTGTAGAAAACACAATGAATGTAAGTCACTGAATCTAGTTTGATTATTTGGACACTGAAATATAGGACGAACAAAAATTATAAGCAAAATGCAGTACAGATCTTGCAATGTTTGCAGTAGCATGCTGATCTGATGACTGCACTCAGCAACTACTTGAGGACAAATTCCCAGTCCATGGTTTAAGCAACCGTTAAGCAATACATATACTCACTAGAACTACCAGCATGATCTTTTGCATAAGCAGTACATATACAGTATCGATCATTCTTCTCACTAGAACTACCAGCATGACATCGCCCTTTTGCATAAGCTGCTATCGTCAGTAATCTTGAAACAAGAGGCAGCGAATCAAGTGCCATGAAAGCATGCGCCGCTTACAAAATAGAAGCAATGTTTTACCATGCAGACAACATCAAACTGCAAGGTATGATTTTGTGTAGAGTACGAGGCCGTGCTGGTAGTCGAGAACATGTAGAAACGGCGACTCTAGGACGCTGGCGGGCAGGGGGGTCGGTGGAGACGAAGCGGGAGACCCAGTAGTAGTTCACCTCCTCGTGGAATGGATTCTCCGGGGCGTGTAGTTTCTCGTAGAGGAATCCCAGCATGGGCGGCGCCCCCATGGAGCTTATGGTTGTCGCGGGCGAAGGCGGCTTCAGATAGGATGTGGCGCCAGCTCCTGCAGGCGGCGGCGGTGCGGACGAGGGCGCTGGGGTCGCCCGGGCGAAGGCTCAGGAAGATCTCACGTATGGTGTCGTCGACGATCTCAGCCGGCGAGCGGGGGCACGATGCGGCATAGAAGGGCTCGTCGCCGTGGGGATTGGGGATTCTTTCCGCGAGGGATTTGGGCAGCTCGGCGGTGGAAGGCGCCGTGGAGTTTTTTTCGGTTCGCGATTCAACGGTGCGCGTGCGTGCGTCGAGATAAGCCCGGTGTAAGGCGCCTGCTAGTTAGATTTACCGTATATGTTGTTCAACGTAAAAAAACACGTTTGTAATCTTATTCACACGGACATACTTTTTTTCGTGCAACAAATCTACAATTGCCATTTTGGCAAAATCTTGTCCATCCTTTAGGTCAATAATTTTGATTCCCGTGACTTAAATTATATCAATAATAAAATTTGTAATTGTAATGACACACACTTACATATTAAATAATTAGAGACCCTGATCGACACAAAGGTGCATTTGCTTCCATCATGGGAAATGCGAAAAATACTCATAAGAAAAGATATTTTCTAATCCAACACAACTAGCATGATGGCCCTCGCAAATGCGAGGGCTTCATTCAATTTTGGTTCAGAGTGTTAAAAAAAAATAAGGTTCCATTTATATTATATTATTTCCCATTATGTGACAATTAACAAAATTGTTCCAGCGTTATCCCACTTTTTTGGTAAGCAAAATATCACATATGCGGGTAACATATTTGGTAATTTGAAAATTTTGGCAAATATCATCGTGCCATATGTTGAATGATCCATGTTACTAATATTGTATATGTAAACCGGACTATAGGTTTTGCATGATAATATATCTATTTAGGAGAATAGTTATCTTTCATAGAATTAATAAATTAAGATATAACGGTATATCCTTCTTTAGGTACGCCACATTAAAGAGTGAGACTTAACTCGTAACTATGTTTTTTTCCTCTCATTTAGTCGGTCCATGTCACAATTTGCAAAGTATTGGAACTGTTAAACATAGTGAAACGTTGGCCATCATTTTTTTCACATAAATATGATGCTAATGTACATTACTTTTTCTAGGCTGATTTGTTAACATGTTTATACATTAATAGTCAAAGAAAGAGAAGTAATATTCTAAGTTCTCCAAGATTAACTTATCATGATCCTCATTCAATGGTTGAAATTGTTCACAAAAGAAAATTAAGGTTTCATTGATATCATAAAAAAAATGTTCTACACCCAGCCCTAATTTTTGGTAAGCAAAAGATCAAGTATGGAAGTAACATCTTTGGCAATCTAATTTTTTTTGGTCATGTAAGTAATATTGCATACGTAAACTGAACTCAATTCTTACACGATGTTGGATCAGTAAGGGGGAGTAGTTATCTTTGGTAAAAACGTTGAATAAAGAGAAAATGGTCTATCCTTGTTAATCGATGAGTCACATTAGTGAGAATTATCTTGTATGATGTTTCTTCCTCTTATTTACTTACTCTATGTCAGAATGTACAATATATTAGAAACATGAACATGAAACGTTGTCCATGATTTTTATATTAATATACTTCTAAAGATAAATTACTTTTGCTATTCATATTCGTCAACATGTTTATGCATTAATAGTCAGAGTTAGAAAAGTACTACTACATGTATTCTAGACTCGGAACATATCTTGATATGCATTCAATGGTTCTACACATCTGTGTCACATGTATTTTACGTGTTATGGAAAAACATCTAGTCGACTTGATAGCATATTTTAAAACTCTTAATATAATTGGAATGACATGTGCTCTTATGTGGATTTCGTTACATGAGAGAGATACCCAGAAAACATTCCAATATGTTTACCATACAAAGTAAGCATATCCATCAAATAATTCATAAAATAACATGTACACTTTTCACGTCCTTGGATCCAAAATTATAAAGACACGACATGTGGATACTAAATATATGAACATACCAAGTGAAAAATATGTGGTGACTTGGCTCTATGTGTATCGTTAAACAAAAAAAATCCAGTGTGAGAGATGCTCCCATCGCTAGTGTGTTGCCTATTGTTATATCTTCAGCGATTTTGATAGTTTTGATGCTTTGTCGTTCCTATCGATAATGTGACTCTTGTTGCTAATTCATTGGTATTAAAGTTTGCGGACTCGAAACTCCTACTTCTCCTATGTGTTTTGTGGGAGTGTTGGTCTGATGGAAGTCGAATAAAAGTTGTCATTTATGCGTACTCAGTAATAGAAACAACGTATGTAGTGCGACTAATGTCGTGACTTAATTAATTTTAAAACTCCAGCACTCCAAACTTCTACATGCTCTTATGGTTGTCGAAGGAAATTTTCAATTCTGTATACTTAGTCATCGAAACCTTCATTCCGGTGCTTTGTCGAAAAAAAAGCTTGATCAAATATATATAATAAATCAACATCTAAAATAAAAAAAACATTATTATTAGATTCATCGCAAAAAGGTTTTTCATATTAAATAAATTTCTTACTATCGTAACTACATATTTGGTTATTTTGTACAAATTTTATTTTAACTAAACTTGGAAAAGCAGACTCATTAAAATAGAGAACGTACTCACTAACCAGTTGAATTATCTGTGATCGATATGTGCATACCATTGTCACCATGTTTCAGGTTTTTTTCCTCTTTTAGCTGTCACTGTCACGTATCAAGATAGTCTGCTACCCTAGTATACCACGCCGGAAGTTTTGAACGAAGACATCGTGTATTTATTTGGCACAAGTACGTAATTTGCTAGTCCATATCTCCTTTGCCACCATGTTGGACACGTAGGTACGGCCAAGGGTTGATTTATTTTTGTGAGGTACGGATATATAATTAAGAGATCCTTCTTTTAAGTAAAAAAAACAAGGGAGGTCACGTCTCTTAACATAAAAGTTGTGTTTACGTAGCTTTTTGTAAATCTTAGCCATCTATTTTAGATCTAACCACTACAATTAATTTAGATGATGTGGCTTAACGTGGTGGCTAAAAAAACTAACTCATTTTGCTTTCAATATATAATAGATGAACAGTCACAACAGAAAAGTTGCATAGAAATAATCCTTTTGGAGTACCTCTATCTTGCTTAAAAAGTATGCATATGTTTTGTAATGAAAGTGAAGGTTGAAAAATACAACATTACTAATTATTTTCTCATGGCCGACCAATATATTTGTATGCTAGCTACTTCTTAAATAACATCGTTGTTCTCATTAATGATCGGTTGTGAAAACTCCAACCTTTGCGCATATTGCGTTTGATCTACTTTTTTTAGTTGACACAAACGATGCCAGTAGGTTAGTAATCTGTCATCAAGCTCAAACCAATTAACATAACAATAACTATTGTATGCAACCTCACAATTTGGCTCCAATCCTATATTCTTAGGTCAATGCGAATTTTTTATTGGAACAAACAAAGTTGGACAGTGTCAAATACAAATACATACACAAATATGGTTGGTAACAAATTCAGTATGGATATATTGTTTTCATACGCTAAAAAATGTTTTGACATGGTAGAAAGTAGAATTCATATCATGCACATATAAGGATAACATAGAAGAATCAACTACTGCCTTTGTTCCGAAAAAATTGTCTGAACAGTTACTAGACAATCGTACGTGTGCAGGTCTTTTCTAGCGACATTTAATCCGGTGTGGAGGGAGTATATGATTCCAAAATACATTAATAATTTTGAGACATGGTTTGAGCTCTGAGGTGCGCTAAACAAGAAATGTCGTAACACACTCAACTTGGGGTCCTTAGTGAACTTAGTGCTAAGGTCGTGTTATGCGGTTTTTCTAGCTTGGAAGTGATATGTATGTAGTTATTATCTCAATAATATATACATGGAAAATAACGACCGCATCAAATACGATAAAGTCGTACTGAGACGCTACCTGAGACCGTTTAGAACACATCCTATAGTCTATGAATCTTTGCCGCGCCTGTCAAATTACTGCACTAATCTGATACCATTATTTACTATTTTGCATATCAGACCATGTAGCTTTAACTGAAGAGTCGAAAAGTTCAAAGATAAGACATGCTGAAGAAAACATTAGTAAACATAAAGTATTGTGAATTTAACCATAAAATATATTTCCATCGAAAATTTCATGTGACTCCAACGCTAATGGAAGAACTGTTCTATAATAGAAGGCCACAATGGTAGCTTGCATATTCTGATATAAGAATGTATACCTCATGAGGAAAGGGTAAACAAGTTAAAAGCTTCATGGAAGAGGAGTTGACAATTCGGGTCGCAGGTCTAGATGATCCCATTATATAAAACATTTTTATTTGTTTTCTTAATGTTAGAAAATTCAGATATACATTAGGTAATTTGTGTTAGCCTAATATTGCCGTGTTGTAAAAACATTTTTTGTGGTTTGTAAATAAAAAATAAAAAAATGTCTCATAAAAAAAATCTGAATTTGTCATTTTTAGACAGGTCACATAAATTGTTTTTTCTTCACGTTTGTGCTAACATAAAATGTCTTGAAGTATGTGTGAAATTTTTATTTTGAATTTTTTGACATTTTGAAAAATGTATTTTTGGTAGTGGGTGCATCTGCACCCACAAGCCGTTATGCATTTACGCATGGAAGATTACTTCTCTCCTAAGTGCACAAGCACAGTACACATTTCAAAATAGAAGACAAACAGTCAAATAAGCTATAAACTTAAAAATATTATCCAGATAAAATTTTCAGTATTTATCCACACAGAAGTATGCTCACAAAGCTACAAACGTGTACCCTAGGGCGACAACAAACCTACACCATCCCCGGATCCAACCCCAGCCACAGTATCAACGCCCAATACCATCACCAATAAATTGAACCCTTCCAACTCGATTCAAACCTAAAATGAAAAAATGCGCACCCTACAGCAACCACGAACCACTACCCATTCCCGGCTTTAATCATGGCCCAATATTCCCCGCCACCGAGAAGAAAAGCCTTTGGCATATGCGGCACCAATGAATCAAGAACGGAAAGATAGTGCATCAGAAACACGTACCAAGAGAGGAACGACATCATCTAATCTACTCCCTCCTACCCGAAAAAACTGTCGCAAGTCGTAGGATGATTGTATGCTTCATACGTTCATTCTCCACGACAGTGAATAATGATCAAAGGTAGTAATAAAAGTATTTCTAAAAGAGAAATAAAGACCATTACAAATCGCTCCTTACGCCACCGAGGCAACCACCGGTACAAGTCAAGCCTCAACACCTATAGCCTATGCCCTATGGGCTACATCAGCCATTGGGCATGACCGCCCACAACAAGGTACAACACAGAACAAGTAGCAGCTTCAGAAAAATGGAGCAACCAACATCATGTCAACAACAACACCACCAAATAGAAAATAAATCAAGTCTAGGAAGGACAAGCATTCCAGATGCACAACAACCCGAAAAACGGTTGTACCAAAGACTACCAATACAACATATTACCTTTCTGAAAAAACATAGAAAAATCCCAAGGGCTAATACGACCATATGATGAACACACACCGTAAACTCATTTTGGAAGGAAAACAAACAACATATGTGTCGCACAGAGATAATATAGCTATGCAGCTCAATAAAATGTACGAATGGAAAAATCCAACTAAAGAAAGCACATAAAAACCATGATGATTCTGCTAAAATTTCATTCTAAGCACCAATTAAAACCTACACTTTAGGGACAAAATGAACATCGATTTAAATTAACATACACATGCTAGATTGCTAGCTTCATTTATCCGCCTGGGTTTCCCACATGACAAGACTCCGAAGTTCTCCACTTGTACAGTCATAGAATAGAATCCAATAATTTCACAACAATTTATATATAAGGTCAAATGCACAAATCATATATTCCCAATATGATGTAATTCACGGGTGCCTAGGTGCCCAAGGCGAAATAAAAAATCGTTCACTGGATGTCTTTATTCATCGCATATATTATGATCATAGATTATATGTTCTTCACATGCTGCCTGATGGAAGCTAAAACTGTTTTTTTTTGGACGTCGGTAGCACTATATTTCTATAATATTTAGCAATTCACACACAATATTTTTTGGTTCATGACTTCTACTTTGAAATTACAAAGTTTAGTTGTTGGAAAAATGAAACACCGTGTCGATTACTTCTCTGTAACTTCAGACTAAAGTTCAACCTGATGCAATGCAGGCAAAAACTGAATCAACGCCATGAAATTACATATACCGCGACACGACCAATGTTGAGTTAAATGCATCTCCTCTCATATATGCGCAAAAGTTACGGTAGTCAAAGTCTTAAACGGTGCACTGAATTTAAGTAAGCAGAGAAAACACTGTAGTCTTGCTTCAACATCATGCCAACCATAGGCAAAACACACGCAACCAACCGAACTAAGAACAATCAGAAAACAGTCAAAAAAATCATAGTATACCAGCAGCAACAAAACCAACGAAATAAGACTATAAACATGAAACAACCACACTGAGCCCTGAAGGCCCTCGTATATTTGTTGATGTAAAAGCAGAATGTCAGGATACTGTTCGGTGCACCTGAAGGCAATTACGGAACTACCATTGGCATTAGTATAACCGAGAATCAAAACGGTTTAAAGATTTTTTTTCATGGCAAATAAGCATGTAAACCAATGGTCAATTGTACACTTGATTTAGAAACCCAATATATGTTTACAGAGATGCAGAGGCCCTGGAGATTATGAGAAATAAGCATTGAATCTAATTCAGTAGAGTCAAGTCCCATGAACTAAATAGTTAGTGTATCCCAATCAAAACACGCAAATCGCTAAATAGAAGGTCCCTTAAATTTCAAGGATGTTTAAACAGTTCTGAATCGGTGCTCTCTTGATTGATGGTTATAACCAATACATGGTCAATCACCATATACCACCTCTATCTAACAAATTACTTCTATCGTTGTGTTTTGAACAGAGAAACAATATGCACTCTAAATGTAAGAAATTTCTCACTTTTCTTTGTGATGTAAAGAGGAACAAGAACACAAAAACAGCATGTGGGGAAACAATTTGGTTTACTTCCAGCAACCATATATGCCGCACGTATAGGAATATCGAACCTTCTCTGCTAGGGCGAGTAGTGAGAGGAGAAGAGAGGAGCAGCCACAAACTGTAAATCATCCAGCAGCTAGCATGTTCATTCCCCGAGCAAACGAGATCGACATGAATCAGGCTGAGATAGGAACCGAGGAAGGGATGCAGACCTAGCAGGAGCAGCAGGCTCGAGCGAGCATGGAGGTGATGAATGTCCCTGTCAAGCAGTGCCGCACGCCGTCGCAGCTCTGGCGTCGTCTGCTCCTTTAGGCTCCAAAGCATTGTCGACGTCGTGCCTCGTCGGAGGATGGAAGTATGGTCTGCGTAAGGAGTTGGCGACCTGTAGAAATGACGTGTTGAGGAATGAGGATCTCGGCCAGGATCCTTGTGGAGTCGGGGCACCGGCGACACAATCTTTGGCCTGGCTGCTCCTTGTGCTACCGCGGAGGCGATTGAGGCCCAAAACCCGACGCGGCCGTAGACTATGGCCCCGGCATGGCGGACGACGTCGACCCGACAACATATGCGCCCGTCAGCCCCACTGCGTCGCCCTCGGCGCAAGGCGGCGGCCACGGCTTTGCCTCGCTACATCCCTGCGCCCGACGAGAACGGCAGCGGCTCCACCTCCGGCGATCTATAGATTGATCGTCCGCGCTTAAAGGGAATATGCCCTAGAGGCACTTAATAAACATAGTTTATTGGCAATATCCCAATTGTTCATTATATGTTTATACCATGCTATAACTGTATTAAGCGAAAACATTAATACAGGTGTGGTAGATAAAATAACCAAGTCCCTAGTAGTCTCTACTAAGACTAGTTTCATTGCGCGATTGATGATCGAGGTTTTCGATCATAGGGCATGGCGCCGGTCGGCAATGGAAGTCATATCGTTAGGTGTAACGATGTGATAGACATACCCAGTATTTATAGGACATAGTCATTACGCCTTAACACCGTGAGACCAACTCTTATTGTTATTCCTGGAAGATACTTTGATTGCATCAAACGTCGTATCTATTTAGTATGACAATAACGGTGATACTTTTGGGTATCGGAAGGGGGTAGTTGAGATGAGGGTTCAACAGCGGGATTTGTCAGTCCGCATAGCCGGATAGATACTCTAGGGCCCACTCGGTGAGATTATGTCAAATGAGTTTGCAAACATGTGACTAGGTCACCAGCTGACATAATATCATAAACGAGTAGAAGATAGCAATGTCGGTAACGAGATCATGCTAGGTATGGAGATATCTGAGAATGATGCTCGGACACGCTAAGTACCGCCATGACAAAGGGTTTAAGACTAGACGTTCAGGTTTGATAGATGAAAGTCATTCGTTATATCACAGAGATTAATTCATGGGGTACAGGCCTACAAGTTAGTCATTGATCGGAGAGGAGTCTCGATCATGTCTGTTATTATATCGAACCGCTAGGGTAACACACTTAAGGGGTTTCGACAAGACAACCGGAAAGGAAAGAGATCACCGGGAACGTCCCGGGAATGGTCCGATGGAGATCGGGCAGCGACGAACGAGTTTTCGAAGCTAGAATAAATTATATATAATATGTTTGATATTCATTAGTGTAATTAATGTATAAATATGATTTTATATATTTATTTTCGAATTTTTAACGGCTGGTTTCCCTAAATGGGCCTTCTGGTGGAAAGAAGGCCCATGAGGGGGGGGGGGGGGAAGTCAGGGTTTCAGATTGAGGGAGGGCCGGCCTAGGTGGGCCAAATGGGGCCCACCTAGGGCCGGCGCACTGCCCTAGACGCACCAAGGCATGTGGGATAGTCCCACATTGCCTGGCTAGGGAGGTTGGCTCCCCCCGGGAGCCTATATAAGAAGGGGCACCCCTGGCCTTTTAATTCACCAATTTATTACCCAATTCTCTCTCGATATCGTGATTCCCTTTGTCGGAGTTGCGCCGAGTTGAGAGGGGGATCTCTTCCACCATAGCCCGCTGCCGCGCTGCTGGTGTTCCGGTCCAAGTCTTCCGCTGCTCGTCCTAGACTGGAGCTTCGGAGGTCGTCGTCTCCACCGTATGTGTGTAACGCCCCGCGAGGTGCTGCGCTAGCGGTACTCGGAGACCTACTTCCTCCACCCGACCTCGAGGTCATCTTCGTCGTCTTCGTCGCGCCGAGTTCTCCGCGACCTAGAGGTCGGCTACGTCGTCAACGCTTGTGCGGGAGCGTAATCCCCGCTATTCGGTCTACGAGGGTATGTATTCCGATCTCCGCCGTACTTCTATATCTGCATAGTGTAGATCTTGGCTAGTTTAAGGATATCTTTGCTAGGAATTTTTTTGTTTTCTGCACACGATCCCCTTCAGTGGTATCAGAGCCGATCTATCGTAGATATACTTGTACGCTGTTAGAACCCATGTTCAGCACGGGGGTACCGTTCTTGTTATTTGCTACCCTCTAGCGTGCACATGTGATTCCAGCGGCATCGAGTTGATGAAGCGGCCCAGACCGACTTTACGCGTACGCTTACGCGAGACTGGTTCCACTACTGACATACGGCTTGTACCGTATCTGTGTCTGGCGGGTGTCAGTTTCTCTCTCTTTAGTTGGCTTTGAATTTTCAAAGGAGGGCCCGAAAGAGCTGCTTAAACATGCAATTATTGGATCGTTGTTGTGGTCATAAGGTTCGTAGGTATAAAGCGGTTCTATTTACGACAGCCCCAAGCCACGTAAAATATGCAAAAGATAAAGTAGAAGCGTCTAACTTTATTTTGCAGGGGCTATGTGATATGGTCAAGGTAGGTTTGATAAATTGTTTATAAACTGCAGGCGCCAAGAAGACCATGGCGCATGGACTATTTCACATCGCATTACATTTGATGTTTTGTGTGCATCTTATATTGTGTGATTATATATATTAGTATATATTAGTTACGCGGCGGTAATTATATAAGATGATCCCATCAAAAATACCACTAGTGTTCTTCCTCCAACGAGCACCACCAAGAAAGTTCTATGTTATGAGGCAGGTCGTGACGATCGGGTGTCAGACATATCGTCGTTCGCATACGGTGGGTGTAACCCATGTTGCACAAGCGTCAGCGTGGAGGTTATAGTGGCGAGCCTAGCATATGCAGATATGGTCTCGGAACACGGAGGCCGAAAGGTCGAGCATGAGTCACAGAGTTGTTGTGATTGACAATTGTCTACCCTTGAAGTTGTGTTGCCGGATCTGACGATGAGGGGTTGTGCAATGGATGGGGGTCGTGTAATCGCTTAAACGACCAGGAGGGATGTTCGTTTGAGTGGGAGTTCGGATAGTTATTTTCTAAAATACTAGAACTCAAAATATAATGAACAAAGTATGTTTTGCAAACATTTGTAGATATTAACCAATGTAATAGCATCTTTTAAAATTAGGCGTATTCCTGCGATTGAGAAACTTAAAAGGTTGGGTCCAAACTTCATAGTTTTATACTTTAGCTTGAGGATACTCCTTGTTTAAACCGTTAGCTCTTTGTGATACAATACCCGCTAGGAGATAAACCCGGAGATTCCGCTAACAAATGATAATTTGGATTATCAGGTTTTGTGCGGATGATATCATCATAATCCAGTGTATGTTATGATCTCTTCCATAGAGAACCAACGGTGGGTACGAGTTGTTAGATCGCGAACATATGAGGTGGTCGCTAAACTCGGGGTACCCCTAAAGTTGTGTTGATGAAGTTTATCAGTACGTTGACTGATTGTCTTCTCAACCAAGGTATCGGTTGGGCCACACAACCAAGAACATACTGGGGTTACCAATCCCAGGCAACAATCAGGCCATGCTCGGAATGAATCATCGGCCGACAGCTCTTGGCGACCCCAACGTCACATACGTTTCCAGATTGTGCACGCAAGAACCCAAAAAGTCTTCCAACTCGTATACTTCAACCATACACACATGGTATACGAGTCGGATTTTTAACAAGTTGAAACCACAGAATAAACCTCAGACACAAAGAAAGGAAATAATATCCAAAAGCTCTCACTGAGCAAAATATATCGAATGGCACCAATCAGAGGACACATGTCCCAACAATACATCATGCAGCGGAAACAAACCGGTCTGAGTACAGACAAGAAGCAAATGGCTCAAGGCCGAAACGGAAAAGAAGGCCCATCCACGCAGTCCACCAGGAAGTAGCCCAGGGGAACTCTAACTACTCGTCGTAGCTCTCGTCGTCGAACTCCACGTAGTATCCACCCAACTGCAGAAAAACCACAGCCCGCGAACGGGTCAATACACCGAAGCGTATCGAACAAGGTTAAGCTAACAGGTTACAAAACTGTAAGATTCCCAAAGTATGGGTAAGTGTACTTAGCGGCAGCAGCACTAGCAACGTAAAGAGACACGCTAAAACTTCCGTCTAATTAGAGAGGGATAAGAGAGCGTTTGAGTAACCATCTACAGCTAACACCAGTCATAACCCATTCTCGAATTAACCCCCTCAACCAGATATGAGGAAGCAATTCGGGAATACTCACACGTTAACAGTTTTAGTTACCAGTTATTGTGAAAGTAATTATATATTACTATTCAAATTATTTATCAATGCTTAGGTGTATGTTGTCTAGATCTCATTAGTCGGCAACGCACCAAGTTGTCCATAACCACGGACGCGGCTCATCGATAAGATTATACCCTGCAGGGGTGCACTACTGGACCCATACTCGCATGATCAACCCAGTCAAAAACATTAGGGTCTTTCAACCCAACTCTTTTCCTTCACCGCAACAAGTCCAGGAGCCACGGGAGCTATGCTGGTCCCGGCCAAAAGGGTGCGGACTCCCGCAGGACACACCCCTCCGCACCAACAGGCCACGCCCTATATGCATGTAACAAGGCACACCGCCAAAGTAAAATACTACACTAGTATCATCAATGCATATGAGACAAATGGAAAACCCGAACTAGGTGCGGCTCCCGGACAAGTCGAAGTTCCAGTCAAAGTCGAGGGGGGCTCCATAGGGCCTCCCACAAGTGGTTAGTGCGCTCAGTCTTGGATTAGGGGAGCAAGATCTCAGTTCCTAGGTCGACACTTAGCAGAACAAAGCACCTCGCAAGGCCTTCCGCCGGTGCCTTATCTTTTAATTATAGAACCACAAAAATAAGACATCAGTTTATTATAGGGGAACCATCTATCATTCTAAGCATATGAGATAAACGACAAAGGAACGACTCGCTCAACCAATTCTAAGCATGCACTACGACTCGCAAAGGCCAACAGATAAACATGCAAGGGGTTATAGGTTGTGGGGATATAGCTGTATAGGCTGCAAGATAAACATGTGATGGGATCGCAGTTCAAGAATCGATAACTAGGATAGCATAGATCAAAAGGCAAGAATGAAAACTCGACAATCGTGTAACCGGTTAGCAGAAGCTTGCCTGGCAGCTCGTGGCCCGGCACAAAAGCTGGAATATCAAGGATGAAAGTATCGGCAGCAGGTACGTCGTTGTCTACCCAGAGAAGAGCAAAACACAGACAATAGGAAACAATATCAATAAAATGAAATGCGCAAACAATTGATGCTGCAATATGGTATGAGATGATTAGGTCATATTGAAGCGGGGATGAAATCCCGGCAATTAATTATGGTGTAAGTTATTTGTGTAACCAACAAATTAAATGTTGTGTAACAGATATAACATGGCATGGTGATTTGATCAATTTAAATGGAGTAGGCAATAATTAAATATTTGCCCAACACATTCCATATTTATTATTTAAGTGCAACATTATTTATCTACGCAACAGATTAAAAGCTATTAGCATGGCAAGTCATGATACAGATGATAAGGGCAATTTAAATGGAATTAGGGCATTATATATTTATTACCCCACATATTTCATATTTAATTATTTAAGTGCATTTGTTAAATTAAACTAAGCATTTAAAATAAATGATGCAAAATGACATAAGAATGTGATAATCATGTTCATTACATTTTTCTGATATAAGAACATATAAAGTTTATTTTATTTAGAGTTGTAGAAATAAAGTTATTACATTTTTAATTCTAGGGTGTTTTCTGTAATTATCCAGGGACTTATCCGTGATGGTAAACATGCTGGTGAGGGCCTAACTGGAAAGACAGAGAGCACAGGGGGCTCGGGCTAATTTTTCCAACGCTCAGACACTGGCGGGTGGGACCCACTAGTCAGTGGCGCGCAAAAAGCGAAAAAAAAGGTTGGCTTCAGCCACCGTCGGGATCGAACCCACGATCTCATGCTCGGGCGGTTGGCTGCGCTAACCACTGGGCTGGGGTGGCGTTGTTGATAACAAAGGAGTAAGTTTTTTTTAAGGTGAAACCCAAGCAGAAAACTGACGAAACTGAAGACCTTCAGTTCACCGAGCGCGCGCCGACGGCGAAAAAAACGGACGGCGACGGCGTTCCAGCGGTGGTGGGTGCGTTCTCTCGAGTGGAACCCGTAGCGGTGCGGGCGGAGTTTCCATTTTTCTCTCGGGATCGAAGAGGGAAAGGTGGGGAGTGTCCCGTTCATGCTCGACCGGTGCGGGCCGGACATGTCCGCGGCGTGCTCCCGGCGCCGGTGCAAAATTCACGGGGGAACCGAGAAGAATGGGAGGAGGAAAGCACGGAGGGGGCGTGCAGCTCACCGAGGCAGGTCGATGGAGAGTTGGGGGAGTGCGTCGATGGCGAGTTCCGGGGTGGCCGGAAGAGACCGAACGGTGCTCGGATAGGCGCCGGGGTCCGCGGATTTCGTCGGTGGAGAGGAGGGTGCGAGCTGCGGCGGCGGGGGAGAGGGAAAAGGAGGCCTAGGTTTACGGTTCCGGGGGCGGCAAGTCTTAAGAAGAGGAGAGAGTAGAGGAAAGGAGTGGGGGCGACATGGCAGAGCTTGTCCTCGCTGTAAAGGGGTCGCTTGTACGGAGGAAGAAGAAAAGGGGCCAGGGGAGAAGTTGGGTCGGGCTGGGCCAAGGAGTGGCCCAGTTCGGCCAGGAGAGCCCCTCTCCTTTTTTTTGTTTTTCTTGATTTTCTGTTTTCTTTTTATTCTTTACTGTTTTTGTATTTTTAAAAAAAATCAGAAAAGAAACATCATAAAAACTTTTGAGCAATTTTTGATAGTTTCAAATTAGACATATTAATTACTCGCTTGATTATTTATAAGAAATTTGAAACTTTATTTGAAAATAATTGAAAAGCATTTGAATTTAAAATAAGAGACTTAAATTTGGAAATTGCATTTGGAACACATAATTAAATAAATGCAACCACAAATGCAATGATGACATGAAGCTCCAATATAGTGCACACAACTTTGGAAAGTTACAAACGGGCTGTTACAATCTACCACTTGAATAGATTCTTTATGATCGCCTGTTAGTATGATCGTTATAAGTGCGTCTCCTCTAGCGAGCACTTGTTCATATATGTTAGTGACAAATTCGTTGTCCTATACTTATGAAGTAATGATCATATGCCGATTTGAATTTAGATGGTAGAAGCTCCCACATTCATAATACTAATGCCAAATGATACAAACTTAATAAAGACACCACATATGTGTGGCACTACCGTTTAATTCATGTCAATGTTATAGTCAATGCATTAGCTCCATACCGGATGGATCTACAAGTTCTAAGATTTGATCTTTTGACACTTGCAAAATAACTGTGACACCGTTTTCGGAAAACGGGCATATAACTTATTGATAGTCATGCATATAGATGTATGTGGTTCAATGAAGTGATTGACGGGTACTGGAGACTTTTATGTTGTGAACTTCACTAAACGTTTTGAGTATAGCTTGTTGAGAATCGTGCATATGGGTGTATGTGAATCAATGAAGTACTTTAACGTGTAGTGGAAGTGTTTATTTCAAAAACTTCATTAACATTCGAGTAGATATATGGATATCCACTCGGGGAATGTTGGTCTGGAAACTTTGATTCGATCAAACAAGTTCAGAATGAAGTAGGAAATAAACTTAACAAGAAAATCAAATTCCCGCGATATAGATCGAGGAAATGAAGATTTGAGTTATAATGTTGGCACATCATTGGAAGCCTTGTGAGAAGAGTTCCACAAATTACGTCGCATGGAACACCGTAGTGTTATGGTGTGTTAGGACCCTATTGGATAGTGTATGATAAATAAATCTCTTACCGAATTATTGTGATCATTAGGCTCATATGGTAGAAACGTAACATTCACGTTAGGTAATAGGGAAACCATTTAAATCCATGCAGACAATACCATATGAGTAATGGCGTGGCTTTTAGCCTGGATTGTCGTTTCAGCAATTTAGTGTTTCGATGTGATCAAAGCTAAAATGGATTAATCTTTGTAGTGTACCGTACCTAAAGAGTTAGTTGGGTACATGTCTCACGACATAGGCAAATCGTTGCCGGAATATACCTTGCGAAAGAAATAGTTTCTTGTCCAAGGGTATAAGTGAGAAAGAAAGTAGAGCAAGAAGAAGTTGGTGAACTTCCTCTCTAGACATCAGAGTGGCGCAATCGAAAGTGTTTTCGGTGTCATGCTCCATAGCTTGAAAAAGGCTGATGATACAAGATCATGATGTTCTGAGCTCATACTAAGAACATAGGCGTACGAGGTTGTGTTCCACACTATATGTTACGACAATCTTGTTATGAAGGTCATATTAATGGAATATCACAGACCTACGAACTACGAAGAAGAGATGGTACACCTAAGTCCGAGAAATGGCTATGAGTCATTTATGATCCGAAATAAAATCTATATACGATTACCAGGTATTGACTTGGGAGATCTTCTTGATGGGATCTAGGATGTTAACAGAATATTTTATGAGAGAATAGACACTGATAAGGATCGATTTGTCGTGAAACAGTTCCGGCAGATTCAAAAGTTGACCACATGAGAGTTTGTCTCAAGTGGCGAAGGCTAAATCTATTCTGGGTCGTTTAGCAATTACTATAATTTCAAATGAGAAATTAATAGATGGATAAGAAAACCATGTTTCTTAATAGTGTCATTAAGAAAGAGTTGTAATCAGTACAACAATGGTTTGTAATCCTGAGGATGCTAAACATGTATGCGAACTTCAGTTGTCCATTCATGGGCTGAAGTAAGCATATCGGAGCTGTAATCTTCACTTTGATAATGTGAGCAAAAGATTTTGGAGTTGTCCAAAATAGTTGAAGAAACCTACATTTGCAAAAAAGTGAGTGGGAGCAAAGTAGCTTTCCTTGATCTTATATGCGGAGGGCATATTTGAGTGGGAGCTAAGTAGTTTTTCCTTGATCTTATATGCAGAAGACATATTTGAGTGGGAGCTAGGTGTCATTCGTGATTTTGTATGTAACGACATATTGAATGACACATATCCTCTAGTAGAGTGTACAGGATTTTTTAAGTGATTAAATTTTCTATGAAATGAAGTTAGGAGTATTAGGCATCCGATTTATAATTGTATAGATCGTAAGGGGCTTAATAACATTATGTCGGAATATTTCCTAAGTTAAGATTCTGAAGTGTTTCAGAATAGAACAAACGGAGAAAGAGGTTATTGCTTGTATGACTAGGTAAAATATTAATTTTATGTTGGCATTTTCAGTAATAGCAAATGATGTTCGACATTATCTATGTATCAGACATATATGCTATCAGACTGAAAGCTCGACTTAGTGTGACCCAAGTTCTTGGTTGAAGAACAGGTTCTAGAGTGATCCTTGTGTGGATCAATGAACAAACGTTAAGTATATTTTTCAGTGTATATGAGAACTGAAGATATGTTTTCTAGTAAAGGGTAAGAGTGGAAAGACAACTTGCCGTAAAGCGGTTACGATGATGCAAGTTAGGACACTGACCCATACAACTAGAAATCTCATATAGGAGATGTCCTTTATTTTGAAGATAGACATGGTTAGTTTGCGAAGTCGCATATGAAAGCACTGTCGCATAATCTACATAGGTATAGAAATATATCGCGACTTCAGAAGTAGCAAGTGTGATTGGACTGAGCAGTTTTCCGAACGTATGTGGTCTCCTTAATAGATCTCTTAGACTTTTAAGGCCCATGCTACGCGAATGTTCGAGTCTCACTCCATCCACTAGGATATATTTCACCGTCATCGTAAGATACGGGATGATGTCAAACTAGGTGACATAGAAGTGTTGCAAAGCACACATAGGTCTCAATGTGTGAGATCTATTGACTGTATTCCTCTTCCACGAGGCGAGCAGGCACCAAGATGCTACGGGTGTTGAGCTTTTACCAAGTTATAAACTAGATTAAGTGTTACTCTAGTGCAAGTGGAAGACTGAAAGGAATATGCCCTAGAGGCACTTAATAAACATAGTTTATTGGCAATATCTCAATTGTTCATTATATGTTTTATACCATGCTATAACTGTATTAAGCAAAAACATTAATACAGGTGTGGTAGATGAAACAACCAGGTCCCTTAGCCTCTACTAAGACTAGTTTCATTGCGCGATTGATGATCGAGGTTTTACGATCATAGGGCATGGCGCCGGTCGGCAATGGAAGTCATATCGTTAGGTGTAACGATGTGATGGACATACCCAGTATTTATAGGACATAGTCATTACGCCTTAAGACCGTGAGACCAACTCTTATTGTTATTCCTAGAAGATACTTTGATTGCACCAAACGTCGTATCTTATTTAGTATGACAATAACGGTGATACTTTTGGGTATCGGAAGGGGGTAGTTGAGACGAGGGGTCAACAGCGGGATTTGTCAATCCCCATAGCCGGATAGATACTCTAGGACCCACTCGGTGAGATTATGTCAAATGAGTTTACAAACATGTGACTATGTCACCAGCTGACATAATATCATAGACGAGTAGAAGATAGCGATGTCGGTAACGAGATCATGCTAGGTATGGAGATATCTGAAAATGATGCTCGGACACGCTAAGTATCGCCATTACAAAGGGTTTAAAACTAGACGTTCAGGTTTGATAGATGAAAGTCATTCGTTATATCACAGGGATTATTTTATAGGGTCCAGACCTACGAGTTAGTCATTAATCGGAGAGGAGTCTCGATCATGTCTGTAACACACTTAAGGGGTTTTGACAAGACAACCGGAAAGAAAAGAGATCACCGGGAACGTCCCGGGAATGGTCCGATGGAGATCGGGCAGCGACGAAAGAGTTTTTGGAGCTATAATAAATTATATATAATATGTTTGATATTAATTAGTGTAATTAATGTCTAAATATGATTATATATATTTTTTTCGAATTTTTAAAGGCTAGTTTCCCTAAATGAGCCTTCTGGTGGAAAGAAGCCCCATGAGAGGGGGAAAGTCCCCTCAGGGTTTCGGATTGAGGGAGGGCCGGCCTAGGTGGGTCAAATGGGGCCCACCTAGGGCTGGCGCACTGCCCTAGACGCACCAAGGCATGTGGGATAGTTCCACATTGCCTGGCTAGGGAGGTTGGCTCTCCCCGGGAGCCTATATAAGAAGGGGCACCCCTGGTCTTTTAATTCACCAATTAATTCCCCAATTTTCTCTCAATCTCGTGATTCCCTTTGTCGGAGTTGCGCCGAGTTGAGAGGGGGATCTCTTCCACAATAGCCCGTTGCCACGCTGCTGGTGTTCCGGTCCAATTCTTCCGCTGCTCGTCCTGGACTAGAGCTTCGGAGGCCGTCGTCTCCACCGTATGTGTGTAACGCCCTGCGAGGTGCTGCGCTAGCGGTACTCGGAGGCCTACTTCCTCCACCCGACCTCGAGGTCGTCTTCGTCGCGCCGAGTTCTCCGCGACCTAGAGGTCGGCTACGTCGTCTTCGTCGTCAACGCTTGTGCGGGAGCGTAATCCCCGCTATTCGGTCTACGAGGGTATGTATTCCGATCTCCGCCGTACTTCTATATCTGCATAGTGTAGATCTTGGCTAGTTTAAGGACATCGTTGCTAGGAAATATTTTGTTTTCTGCACACGATCCCCTTCAGCGCTCGCCTTGGACGCCAAAGCACCGCAGCAACCGGAAGGAAGAAGCCACCAGGAAGGAGAACGCCAATGACGCCACCGCCGGGCCCCCAGATCCAACGAGGTGAAAAGCAGACCTATAAAACAGAACACCACACACATCTAAGAGCGACGACGAAGATCCAAAGTAGGAAGAAATAAGCACAAAGAGTCCAGGTGGAGAACCAGCCACGGCGCAGCAACCAAAGCCGTTCGCCGCCGCGAAGCAACAGTGAGCAAAGAAGGAAAAAGAAAAGAGAAAGGAGGACCAGCAAAGAAGGGAACGCACGCGTCCAGGAGTCTAGAAGGAATACACGTGTCCATGCCGAACAAACCGACTTGAATCTCCAATACAAACGACCAAGCACATCGCAACAAAAAGACACAGACAGGCGGGGCGAGGCCCACCAGGCAACAGAAACACACCGCAGCTACCAGCAAGGCCACTGAAATTTGGGACCGTCACAACGACGAAGGAGAGGCCTCCATTTGCAGGGAGCTTAGTTATAGGTAGGGATATCCAAATATGTACTTGCATTTCTACTATTGACACTGGATAGACGATGAATAACTAAATAAGTATTTGAGACACTACCTGAGACCGTTGCAGGCCCGCTCGGCTTGATTCGTTAATTGGGAACAAATATCATCATGTTGTGCAGTCTGCTGACCTTAGATATATTCCTTTTTCTATTTGGGAGAGGCATGCAATATTTTTGTCCACGGATATCCTAAACACTATTTGTGACACTTGGAACCAATTTAAACATTCACACACTAGATTAAAATATTTTGATGGCTAACTAAAAAAGAGTTGTGCCATGGGCCCACGGCATGATGCCATTGACTTTCTGCCCAAGATTATGGATTAAACAATAGTTATACTACTCTTATACATATTTTGTGCTCGGATTACTTGTCTTTTGGTTATTTGTATATACTTATTCATATATATGGTATAGATAATCCTACCGCGTCATAGTATCACGGGCGGAGCCAGATTGGTACATGGGTGTACAATATTTGGGGACCAAATAATATTTAGTAAAGTCGTATACATAACAATACACCTCTCATGTGTCGGAATATTTTAGTAAAATTTTGAGCGCTCTGTACACACCCATTGTTTAAAACCTGGCTCCGCCAGTGGGAGAAAGTACATCGCTGGCTAATGATTTGGTGCTACTCTGTTGCAATCTATTCGTCGATGTATATAGTACATAAAGTGGTATAACTAGAACAAACATGCTACATATAAGTGGGAATCGACGTGTTTTCAACAGAAATTATGCCATTCAGTTCTGCAAAGTGTGCATCATACCGCTATAGCTGCTAGCCGCACACAGTTTCTCCAAATGAAAAAAGGGTTTTCTCACACGCAAAATTACGAGAAAAATAATGGTCGGCCACTCGTGCGCCAACATGGCCAGCTGCTGAATGCAACGCATCTAGCTTTGTCATTGGAACAACATCCGCCCCTCGTCAAAAAAAAAAACAGCCGCCCAGAAATCACCTAGCTCCTGTAATATCTGCACACCACTTTTGAAACTACTAGCCCACGTTGACCGGGACCAGATTAAATAACCCAGCAGTGCGGTAAATTAAGATTCGGCAAAATATTCTCTTTCAACTCTATTAGTCAATTCAAATAAATAAAAATAAGTGTATATATATTTGGTCATAAAAAACGGGAAAAACAATAACTTCCTTCATATTTGCGCTGCTCCCGCAAAATGACGTTGAAATTTTGGCCAGATGGCCCAGATCGTTTGGAACTTGCTAAATGGCTAATTGTGCATGCAGTAACCCCGGTCTAAGATGTGAAAATGGGACCCATTTTTCCCACTTTTTCTTCATTTTATGTATGTTGTTTTTTGAAAATTCATTTTATGTATTATTTTATTAGAAAATGAGGGTGTGATTCACCGATCTCTGCATCGAGTGATGCACACAACCACACACACTTATTAATTACAACCGGATTTATAAAGTACAATGTTGAAAATAAACTGAAATCAACATCTCGACAATAAGGGTCGCTACCACTATGATGGGAGTGACTAACATCAACACACACAATCAGGGACGGAGCCGGCGGGGGGCGAGCTGGGGCCATGGCTCCCCCCATGCTGAAATTATTTACGAGACCACACAATTTTTTTATGGAGTAGAGCTACAAATCCATATGTGTGGCCCCCTCTATTGTTTTATACTATGTATACTGAGTTAGATTGATATGAGCATAGAAGATCTAGTTGAATTCCGAATGAGGCATGGAGCAGAACTTTTTGACTTTGGTGTCCATGTGCTTAGGGCCTGCATGTGCTCTAATCGTATCATCTCATCATTTGATCATCTTTGTACCCCAAAAACAAAAAGGCATGCAAGAGCCCTGGTTCTTCACTTCTTCTCACTTGTACAAAATGGAGGATGTGTTTCTAAGGGATTGTCTGATAATATACATCAGGCATCCAAAGGAATGACATACGATTTTTGAAGGAATTAATCCTATAGGAAATTTTACTTTGGTAGCCAGTTGATTCATAGGATCATATCCTATAGAAAATATTCCCATATGAATCTTGTAGTTTAAATCCCATAAGAAAACAACATGAGCTATAACCTCATGGAAAAATTCCTTCACCACTATGCTCTTCCCATTGGAATCAAATAGGCAGATTCATAGGATAGGAAAAGTGTAGGATTAGGAAATCCATAGGATTGGAATGTCATGTCTAGTTGAATCCTTTAGCAAGAGTAGTTGTGTTTGATGGAGTAAAGGAATTGTAAAAGGAGGTTCGAGTGAATGTTAGAATTCCTATGGGATGTAGTTAAATCATTCCTATGGGAAAAATTCCTATAGAATCAATCCTATGAATCAAATGACCAATGTAGGAAAATTCCTATAGGAAAAATTCCTTTAAAATCCTATGAAGTTCCTATGAATCAAATGAGCCCGTCATGTTTCATATTCCTATGACTTTCCAATCCTATGAATCAAATAAGCCCCTGCTTTGGAGTTCACAACTGACAAACTCATAGATGATTTTGATGCAAGGAAAAAACGTCGAGTAGACTTCAATTGAACTCCACTTATTTTAGTTATTCTGATAATCTGATCCTCATATTTTGTCTATTAATGTAGCCAGTATACCCGAGAACAATATCATGCTATTTTTTCATATTTTGATGTAAATATGATGGTCTTATTTTAGTTATATCTTTTCTGTAAGTTGTGTTATGATGGCTTGGCCCCCCTCAAACAAATTTCCTGGCTCCGTCCCTGCACACAATCCAAAACTGGAGTACCAACAACGCACACCGACATGTACGCTTTAGCCGCTGCCGCCATCTTCCACGAACTCATTTTCAGAAAGGATCAACACCATGACCTGGCAAATCCGGTCTGCCGTCTACATCGCCACGATGCCAGACAACGCCACCATGCGTAAGTCCATCGACCCAAAATCGAGACCCCGCAGAGCCACGCCGCCGAGACACACCGACATCGACATGGTAGATGACAACCGCTCCACCAGCTGACCCCCTCCAGGTAGTTCATGTTCCAAAACGATGCGCTCAAGAAGGGTGAACGACACTGTAGGTGACGCCATCATCTGATCTGAAAACCAGATGTAGGGTTTCCCCCGGAATTAAACGGTTGAGGGCGGAGCAACGACGCCTTCAGTTCCAGCACCGGCTTCCGTGGCATTCCGATGAAGAGTTTTATCAACAGTTTCAACATAGTGATGACGCCCGGGGACGCCACCATCGTCAGCTCCAAAAATGGAGCCTAGTTCTCACCGGCCAGCCAGCCCCACTCGTCGCCGATCTACCCGGAGAAGAGTCCATGTCGTCCAAAATTTTATGTATGTGTAGTATAATATTTTGTCCAAAATTTATACTACACATACATTAAATGAGTCCCGTTTTTGCATCCCTACCCACGTCATCAATCGGCACAAAAATCATATGTACGGTGAACTTGTTTTCTTCTTATTTCTACAGATAGCAGTTTGAACATGTGTCCATTTTAACATCAGCTTATGTCAGATTGACTTTGCTCTGTGTTTTCTTTTACACTTGACAGAGTAAAATTGTAATTTCCGTGCAAGTTATAATATAACCAACTACATTTTGAGTTCATGGTAGTGCGACATTTTTTACGCAGAGGTCAAATAGTAGTGTCAAAGAGATCTACAACTTGTATTTATTAAAAAAACTCTTTTTATATATATTCTAGATGCCAAAGGGAATATTATATGAAATAATATGGTTCAAAATGACACATCTCTAGTTTTCATAGCAAGTAACCAAATTTAATGACTATGGTCCAATTTTTTGAATTTTCTAGTTCTAAAATGGCTGATTTCTCGAAAGTAATTCAAATTTGATATTAAAATGTGCGATAATTTGCTCATCCAAATTCTCAAGAAAGCAATTGTAGGTACCCAATAAAAAATCGTATTGTATGTCCACATCAGTTGTTGGGAAATTTAACTCCTTTCTATAGAAAGATGTGTTGGCGAATTTCAACCCATTTAAAAATATATTTTTTGAAGCGCAAAACAGTAGGGAAAGATCCCTACTGTTTAATTTTCTATTTTCTCATTCAATAGCTATACAAATATAAGGTAAAGTCCATAAAGTGTCCACCCATTGGGTCATGCCCTCCTTAAGGGAAGGTTTAGCTCTATGCATTATCAACCTAAAAGAACAAATAAAGTCTGGAAATATGCCTCAAGACAAATAGGCTGACAATCAAAAATACATCTGTTCCTATGGTTCCAAATACTCCAGCAACCAACAATGAGAATTTGCTTATAGAAAATCAGTATGTAAGTTTTCTTTGCTTCAATCAGCATGGTAAGGAGGTCCAGATCAGTATCCCATTCAAGATTTAATTTCCACCAAAAGTTCCTGCTGAAGTCGCATTCAAAGAATAAATGGATAAACTCCTCAGTCATCCCCTGAGAACATAGGACAAAATTGTAATCCTCAATCTGAAAATGCTTTCTGGCTAGGAGGTCTCTCGTGTTCAATCTGTTTTGCAATAAAAGCCAGAAAAAGATCTTATGTTTTGGAAGAACACAAGATTTCCAGATCCACTGAAAAGGGGATGGTGCAGGATTTTTTGGCATCAAGTTCTCATATACCCTCTTACTCGAATATTTTTTGTTGTTACTTGCCAGAACCCACTTATCAGCCATAGTAACATCCATTTGTCATGTCAGCAAATTATTGAACTGATCAAATTGATGAACAACAAGGACTGAAAGAGGAGTATGAAACAAATCCAATGAATCTTCATCAGAAAAGACAGCAATAGCCTGTTTAAGGGAAATGGATTGTGACTTCGCAAAAGAGCATAGGTGAGGCAATTTGTGCCGAAGAAGCTCATCAGACCACTTGTCCATCCATAGTCTTACTGTTCCACCATCACCTGGGGCACAAGCCGCCAACTCCAGGAAATTATCAAGCAACTTTAAACAATCTTTCCACCAAAAAGAACCCACAGGTCCAGTATTTTGTGGTATTTTATCATTCCCATAATATGCTTGCCATACAAGCTGAACCCACGGCAAATCTTTCTTATTCATGAACTTGAATAAGTATTTCATGAGTAGGGCAATATTTTGGGTTCTGAGGCTCAGAATACCCAGTCCACCAACTCTCTTTGATTTACAGACATTGTCCCATTTGACCAAGCATTTACCTTTTTTATGAATATCCTTCCCTCTCCAAAAGAAACCCCTGGTGGATCCCTCAATGTAATCTAGGAAACCCAATGGCAGTTTCAAAGTGCACATAGCAAAATTGGGTATAGCAGAAATGATGGATTTAATCACAATCAGTCGACCATCATAGGATAGTGTATCAGCAATACCAACTAATCTTCTATCAATTCTATGTATAATCCCAATGAGATCTTCCATTTTTGGTCTAGTAGTTCCCAAAGGCAGTCCAAGGTAAGTAAAAGGTAGGACCTCAACTTTACACCCAAGTATCAGAGTAAAATCAGTGCTTTTAACTTGATCACCATTGATAGGTACCATGGAAGATTTGCTGAAATTGATCTTTAATCCAGTTGATAAGGAAAATTTATCCAAGATAACTTTGAGCCTTCTCAGTTGATCAGCACAGGATGGCACTATTAGCAATGTGTCATCAGCATATTGTATTATAGGATAATCTAATCCATAAGAACAATCAAGGGGCAAATCAATCTCTCCAGATTGCCAAGCAGCATTAATGACGAATGGTAGAAGCTCTGCAGTAGACACAAACAACAAGGGAGACAAAGGATCACCTTGCCTAACTCCTCTCTTGCACCAAATTTTCTTGCCAGGTATTCCATTCAATAGTACTGAGGTGGAAGCAGTATAAAGAATCTTGGATATCCAATTCAGCCAAAGGTCTCCAAACCCTAAATGCTTAAGCATTAAAAGTATTGCAGAATATTCAACCATGTCAAAAGATTTTTCAAAATCCAATTTCAAGATAATGATCTCTCTCTTAGACTTATGACATAGGTGAATGTATTCAAATGCCCACGCAAGACAGTCCTGAATGGTTCTGCTTTTGATGAATCCATACAGATTTTTGTGCAATGCTTGGATAATAACCTTTTGCATTCTATTAGCCAGCAGCTTGGTCAATAATTTCAAAGTGATACAGACCAGAGAGATAGACCTATAGTCATTAACATATGCTGGCTCACTTTTCTTAGGAATGAGAGTAATGAAGGCTGTATTAATACTGGAGATATCCAATTCACCTACAAAGAAACTAAAACACAGCTGATAGAATTGCTCCTTAACTTGATTCCAGCATTTTTTCAAGAAAGCTCCATTAAATCCATCTGGACCAGGTGATTTATCTGTTGGCATACACTTAACAATGTCATCAATTTCTTCCTTGGTGAAAGGGACCTCAAGGCTAGCAAAATCAATATTGGTATTGGGCACAATAAGGTTATGGAGATCAAATAACATAACTGGGCTATCAGAACAACCAATCCTGTTTTTAAAAGATTGCCAAATTACTGCTGCTTTATCTTCATGATCACAAACCATACAATCATCCTCTCTGTTTAATATGGCTATGTAATTACATCTGAAGCTTTTGGTGGCAAAGGTATGGAAGAAACTCGTGTTTTCGCCTCCCAGTTTAGCCCATCTGATTTTAGCCCTACTACGCCAATAAATCCTCTTGGCCTCCAGCAGCTTGGTCAAATGAATTTTAAGTACTCTTCTAAAATTGGATTCTATAATAGAGAGTAGCCTTTGATCCTCTAGGCCATCCAATAAAGCTAGCACATAATTGCATGAGTGTATTATCTTACTTAACTGAGATAAGCTTTTGCTCCATTGTTTCAATCCATATCTCAAAGATTTCAGTCTCGCTGTAATATCTTGTGCAGCATTTTTATAATTCCCCAGATGCTGCCAACTATTAGATATGACTTGTGCAAACCCCTGCATCTCCAGCCAGAATTCTTCAAATCTGAATACATGTGCT
This sequence comes from Poa annua, assembly GCA_026929855.1. Lineage (NCBI taxonomy): Eukaryota > Viridiplantae > Streptophyta > Magnoliopsida > Poales > Poaceae > Poa > Poa annua. Next base: position 113,703,671 of record CM049428.1, on the reverse strand, counting down.
TTTGGTACATGGATGCTAACCTGCACCTTAAGTGGGACATGATCTGACGATAGCTTAGCTAGAGGACTAGCAAAAGTATTTGGGAATAAAGCTGTCCAGTTGGCCGAGGTAAAAACCCAATCTAACTTTTCAAGCAATGGGTCAGCTTGCATGTTACTCCAGGTAAATGATCTTCCCTTTAGTGGAATATCCACAAGATCATGATGACTAATAAATCTGTTAAAAGCAAGCATATTATTGATGTCACCTCCAGGTCTGCTCCTATTCTCCGGACCCCTGATCAGATTGAAGTCGCCAAATAGCATCCACAGATGCATAGGATTCGTGTCAATGCTCATCAACCAATTAAGAAAAAGAGTTCTCTCAGCAGGATAGGTTGGTCCATAGACATTTGTAAGATACCAAACATGTCCAGTAATCTTACAGATCAGTTGCAGAGTCACATGAAATCTAGATGAGGAAATCTCAGTACCATCAAAGAGATTTCCATTCCATATAGTGATTAAAGCCCCTGAGCTCCCCACAGAAGGAGAAAACACAAATTTATTGAAACGTCTAGGGCAAAAGTTCCTGACATAATGGAGGTCAAAGTGTTCTTTTTTGGTTTCCTGGAAACAAATAATATTGCAATTTGATTCATCAATGTTCTGTCTAATGTCATCCCATCTGGTCTGTGAGTTAATCCCTCTCAGATTCCAATCCAAAATATTCCATTGTCTACTCATTGATAACCATTTCTATGGGGTTTTTGCTGAGCAATATTAAAGAGCCCAGGGAAAAACAGAAGCAGTTGCAGGATACAATCCTCAATTCACATAAGAAGAACCAATTGTCAACTGCCAGAAGCAACACATATTGTATGATGGTAACATAAGATACAGCCAAAGTGAACACAAACTGAGAGCATCTTACAGAATTAACAGTCACAAACATCTGAGAATAGCTGACAACACCATCTAGCACAAGTATAACATACTGACAGCAAAAGAGCATAAAGCCAAGTTCACAAGCAGCCAAATACAGTCCATACTGATAAGATCGAAATCTAAACTGGAAGGGTAGCAAATAAAAACAGAGTACCAACTTATTACAAGCCATGTAAACATAAAATATATAAGAGTGAATGAGGCACAAGTTCTTGCTGACCCCCTCTTTGCATAGCTTATTCAATAGTATCATTGGTACTGTCATAATTCAGACTATCATCTGATACATCCTCAGGATGCATCTGGCAAGGTCCAGTGGCCAGAGCCTGCATAGTCTCAATGGGCAGAAAAGGTGGAGCAGGAGCATTGACATCCCTGACATGAGCAGAGAAAGCTCCCCTGTCATGGTCATCCTCATCATCCTCATGATCCTCGTTGACAGTATCAGCATGAACATCCTTGAATCAATCCTTGAGCTTGGCAATTATGGTGCTTCTCCTGACCTGCTCAACAGACATTATAGTTTTTCATTTTCTCTTCCTGGAAGCAGAGAGAGTAGCAGATGGTGCAACAGATGGACCTGGTTGTTTATCAGCAAGTGAAATGCTATGAACTGCAACACTGTGGGCAGTTGGAAGTTGAACTGCAACATTCCCAACTGCAACAGAATTCTCAGATGAGATGTTGCTTGTGTTACCTAAAGAGGGAGCAGGCTGATTGCGGGCTGGGAGGAACACATCCACAAAAATAGGTTGTACTGGAGGTGGAGCAGCTGGGACAATAACTGGATCAGCAGCTGGCTCATTAACTAGAGCCTCCACAACATGAACAAGTTCTTCTATCACATGTGCATGTTCAGGTAATGCAATCACAGGCTCTTCCAGAGCTGGTAGAACAATGTGAACATCAGGAGCAGGACTCTGAGGGGGAGCAACTAAGACAGGCTCCTCATTAACTGGATTGTTAGGTGGCACAGCTAGAGCCTCTTCTTCCTGCCACATGGCAAATCCATCAACCACAATAGGAACTGGGTGTGGGTTCTCACCCTCTGGTGGGAGAGGATCTTCATCACCTGCACCAGCTCCAAGCATACGTCTGTTCAGAATGATACAAGGACAAGACCATGAACCACCATTGCCTTCCTCACTGAAATTCTGGATAACAACAATGCTGCCAGGAATTTTATCAATGTCAAAAGCCCTGATTTTCACAAGGATCCGAGCCTTGTTGGTATCATCCCTATTCCAAATCAAGAAACGCCCATATGGAGCAAAGGTGGAAACTATGGTGCTAAGGCTCCAGCATTCAGGTGGATAATTCAGTAACATAAGCCAGACAACATGAGTAAAAGTGGCAGCTCTGTAGTTACGGCCTTTATCATGCTCAATGACACGCATCACAGTATCGCCAATAAAATAAGGGATGTTCCTAATCGCACTGTCACGGTCAATAACCCCTTCAAATCTAATCATTGTAGCACCCATAGCACAACGACTGACGTGGCGAATATCATAACCTCGTTGCACCATATGAGCAGTGATCAGAGCAGATGTACCTTCGAATTGCTCCCAGGAGGGCTCTGGTTCGAGGAGGATGATCGCCCAGTCATCGCATACCTCCGGAGTGGAGCCGCCAATGACCACATAGCCTCGTTACGGTCGGAGAGGACTGAAAGGTTCATAACCCGCTCCAGGAGGCAGGTGGGGGACAGGGTCGACGGGGTAGTTCTCCATAGCTTCAATGTCAGTCGGAGCCGACGGTGGTGGGCTGGCGGAGACGCCGGTGCAAGGGTTGCAGGGGAAAACATGGGAGGGTGCAGAGAGAGTTATGTCGATTGGTATTTCTTTATTCAATATAGAGACTTCCTTAGCAACAACTCTACAAAAGATTCTCTTATGGTTATAACGACCAAAGCAATTACGGGCAATATGACCATATCTTGAACAAACTCTGGAACGAATCTGATTAGAACAATCAATCTTAACATGAAACGGACTGAGACATCTGGAGCAGCAGGAAATCTCCTCAGTGGATTGGGCCAGATTAGCGGCAGTAGTAATCAGAGGTTGTTGGGCCTCTGAATGGGCCACAGGGGAAACTTGCAGAGGCCGAATTATGGGCCTCCATTGTAACCTCAGATTTTGACGTGAAGCAAATTTGCTGAGATCCCGCTCTTGCGCCGGAGTAACCGGGTTAGGATGAACACTATAATTTTCCAAAATAGCAGTAGGATCTGAATCAGTAGCATGCCGGATACCAACCGGAATGGTATTAGCACCCGTAAGAACAGATGAGCTAGGCAAATTGGTCTCTAGATGCAGCCGGAGACGCTGGAAAATTTGTGGAACAGATGGCTGTCTAGGGTTTGCATGGGGTCGTGATCAACGTGCACTCACCAAAGACCATTCTGCATTCCTTTGATGAAACCAGATCTGTTCTTCCCTCATCCAGTTAGGCCCTCCATGACCCCAGAGATGAAAATAGCATTTGAACATTTTGCAGTCAATAGATCTCAAATTACAGATCAAGAAACCCACCTCTTTAGAGCTGACTGCAAATTTGAACACTCTACCGGCAAGAACAGACGTACCAATCTCATCATAGGCCACTCCCAACACCGCCGAGAGGGCCAAACTAGCATTCAGTTCATCCAAACGGAAGGCAGCACGGCCAAAGGAAACCACAAGATAAAAACGGCGATAGGAGGTGACAGGGCTAACCGAGGAGGCAAAGAGATGGCGAACCTTAGATCTGAATTGGTGACCAATGGAGAAGTCCAGGAGATGAGCAATGTAGGAGGGATCATTGAATGGATCCATCCTCTCTCTTCCAACCGCCATGGAGAGACCTAGATGGGGTGGGCACCAAGATCGCCATGGGAGTCGCCACGGGAGCCGCCAGAGCTCGGGAGGGTGGGAGCCATAGTATCTTTAAAAAAAAACTATTTTAACTTAGCGAAATTCTTTCAAGTCAGGTCCAAAACATCCGGTCTCCTGGCGGGACTTCCGATCACCCGGAAAGTTCCGGACAAAGTTCCGCTTATGCCAGTGGGTGGGCACTTTCTGACTTGGTAAAAATCCGCATGGCCAAATCTTGAACTTCTGGTCACCAGGAAAGTTTTGACACTAGTTCCACACACTCAAGTGGCTAGAGTCAAAATGACTTGGCCATGCCCGCCCGTCTGGAAATATCCGGCCTTAGGCCCAGGGACGAATTCAAGGGGTGACGAGCAGGGGTTACGCCTATGATCGTTGTTTCCTTTGGAAAGATTAGCATTACACTCACTATTTTGAGGAAACCGCATCAGCGGTCCCTATTCTTTTCTCGTAGCATCAGTTTGGTCCCTATTGTTTAAAACGAAAGATCAAGGTCCTAAATCTTTTTAGTTGCTTCACCGCAGGTCCTAAACCGGTTCAACGAGCGCTGACCGGTGCCACGTCGGACGTGGGGTCCACATGAATTAACGAGCAGAGGTGTAATTTTGCACGTAGCCCCCCCAGGTTCGCTCCTGTTTCCATCCAGCGCTCAGTCGCTCGCGAGTCGCGTCCAAACATTTTTTTTCTCGCGACTCTGTTTCTTTCTAGCGTCTCTGTTTCTTTCTAGCGACTCTGAGACAACCTGGCGGCGGCGTTGCACTTCCGGTGATGACCGGAGGCGGTGGAGCTGCTGCGGACGCGGCTGGCGTGGAGGACGCGAGGAACGAGCCCGCGAGCAAGGGGCTGAAGCGCCGGCGACTAAACGATCGTCCTGCCCGCTACGGTGAGTAAACCCTAACCCTAAATCCCCATCGTGCAGCCACATGACGGCAGTAGATTTGTAGGTCGAATTGGCGACATAATATGACGATTGGCCTACTCTTTAGGTCCGCTTGAGGAGGAATTCACAGTAGAGATCAATTACAGCGGTTTTTTTTTTGCGGATTTGGGGCTGCAAAGAGCTATGTCGATGGCAAGCAAGAAAAATTTGATGGATGTGAAGCAGATACTTGGTCACCTCTGTGGTTGACAGATTTCATGGAGCAGCTAGGTTATCGTGATCGAGACAAGTATACTTTGTATTGGCTTCTCCCTAGAAAAGATCTCGGTTCGGGACTCCGCATTGTAGACCGAGATGTGGACACAATGCATATGATTGGTGTTGTTCCTAAATTTCAGTACTTTCAGATTTTTGTGGACCACAAAGATATGAATTTTGCTGATGATGTCGTAATTGATGATGTCTTGATCGCTGGCTCTCCTAGTTTGCCTCATGTGTTGAGCCCAACTTGTGGCAAGTATAAGGCAGAAGCAGCAAGCAGTGGCAGTTCTCCAACTAGGCAGCAGCAACATAGCAATGGGCATGAGCTGAGAAGAAGTAGGAGGAAACTTGATGTAGAAGAAGAAGCACAAAATGGTTCAGATGATGACAGTGATAGTGAATTGGATGAAGACTGGGTGGATTCTGACAATGAGGTAGCTGCAGATGATGATGATTTGTTTGAAGAATGGGTAGATGAGAAATTGGAGGCAAAAAAGAAGAAGAAATCAAAATGGGAGCAGGACAGTGATTATGATACAGATGAAGATTTGGAAGAGCTGCAAGATTCAGATGTTGAAGCAGCTGATTCAACAGAGGAAGTAGAAGTTGTCGACAAGCAAGGTAGAAAGAAGATGAAGAAGAAAGTGAAGTTGAGAAGGTGGAGGCCAGAGAATATGAGACGCAAATACCGGTGTGTTTCAGAATTGTTATATGTCACTCGATGCGTGCAAGAGAGGCTTTTTGGCAGGTTGTAGGCCCATTAAACGCATTGATGGGTGCCATATTAAGAACAGATTTGGTGGAGTGATGCTAGCAGCTGTGGGTGTTGACCCTAATGACTGTATTTATCCTATTTCAATTGCTATAGTTGAAGTGGAAGATACTGTCACATGGAAATGGTTTCTTAGCTCACTAAAAGATGATTTGGGCATAGAAAACACAAGTCCATGGACATTTATGAGTGATAGGCAGAAGGTTTGTGTATTTCTCTCTTTTTGTGTATTTTTCCTTTTTTTATGCATTTAATCATTTATCAACTGTGTGTGTTGTACATTTGTAGGGTTTGATCAATGCTGTCAATGCAATATGGACGGAAGCTCGACACAGGTTTTGTGTAAGACATCTGCACCAAAACTTTGCAAGAAATGGGTTTCGAGGCGATATTTTGAAGAACAAGCTGTGGCAAATTGCAAGAGCTACAAGACAGTGTGACTGGCAGGTTTACATGGATGAGATCAAAGCACTAGATGTTGCAGCATTTGAGTACTTGGATGCAATTGATCCAAGGCAGTGGTGCAAGGCATTCTTTGAGGAATTGCCCAAATATGACTTGCTGCTGAATAACATATGTGAAGTGTTCAACAGGTTAGTTAGTCCTGAAATTACTTCTGTAGCATACTAGTTTAGGTACACATCCAACAACCACACTAATAGCTCTGAAATTGATGCTAGAGAACTACTTGCACTTGTAGGTACATACTTGATGCTAGAGAACTACCAATAGTTACTAGCCTCAAGAAGATCAAAGATCAGATTATGCTCAGGTATTTTAATAAGAGGAAGGAACTAGAAGAAATGAGTGGCAACATTTGTCCCAAAATTAGGAATGGCATAATTGGCCACTGTAGTGCGTGCAATGAGCCAGGCCACACCAAAAGGAAGTGTCCAGAACTTGGTAGAGCCGGAGCCGCAGCACAAAAAGCACCACCAGCAAGTGCAGCTGCAGCACAAGAAGCACCACAGGAAGCACCACCAGCTGCAGCACAATATGCAACACATGAGGCACCATCGGCTGCAGCAAATCATGAAGAACCAGAACCAATTCATGTTCTACAGGAATATGCACAACCTCCAATGAAAATGCCAGTACGAAGAAAGAGTAGTGCTAAGGTACATTACATTATTACTATATCTCACATATGTGTACTTGATATGTCCTTGCATTATTACTATATCTCATATTTGTGATATGTGTTTCAGAAAAAGATAGTATACAAGATGGCTACAAGTGCAACAACTAGTATTGTAGAATCTGCAATGAGTTAAGTGTCACTGCATCTAGTGTGATTCATGTTCTACAAGAACAAGTGAGTCGATTGTTTGATATTCAATTTATCTTTTCTTGCTGAATGCTCATGTACACTTGGTTTGGGTTTGCAGGCAATAGCAACACAACAGTCTCAAACTGCACCACCAGGTCCTTTACCCGAGAGTCAATTCATTGCCGGTTGTAGAGATGAGCTCCCACCTCCAAGACCACCTATGAAAACACTTGGTATAAAGAAGAAAAAGAAGCAGCAAGTGTCAAAGCAGAAAGAGAACCAAGTCTCGGATGTTTAGTTGAGGGAATGCTAGTTCTTATTTTATCTATATATCTTGCAGAACTTTCGTACTTCCGTTCATATTTTGGCTTGGTTTGATAAAAACCTGATGCTCATGTGTAGCTTTGGTGTCAATCAAACCATGTAAGTGCAAACTTGTTTTACAATGCACTTATGGTTGTTTATTTTGGCTGAAACAAGATGATATTGTAAACTGTCGAGTCGATCTCGATCTATTAAGTAATTATTTTGTGTTGTAACGATTTCGAGTTGGTGTGAAGCGGTGCATATTTGAATTTGGACTCGAGTTGTAGTTAGATAAAACATCCATTTGAATTCGGATACAAAATATCAATTTCAATTTGTGCTGGGAGAGCTTACAGAGCTAGAGAGAAAAGCTAAGGACTGAGAAATAAGAAGCTGACAACTTATAGGGGTTCATTTGCATATTTCCTATTAGCCAGCCGCGGGAAAACACCGGCTTAACGATTTACGTCCGACGTGGCACTGGCCAACGCTCGTCAGACCGGTTTAGGACCTGCGGTGAAGCAACTAAAAAAGATTTAGGACCTTGATCTTCCGTTTTAAAGAATAGGGACCAAACTGACGCCGCGAGAAAAGAATAGGGACCGCTGATGCGGTTTCCTCCACTATTTTAACCTATATTAGATAGCTGTGCCACCCCCATACAAATGACACACACTAATTTCTCCCTAACCTTAATTTCTGGCTCCGTCCCTGCTTAGGGCCGAAACTTCCGGACGCTCCCACACAGGAAACATACAACATTTTTTGGGTTTTAACCCCCTCCATTTTCTCCAATATTTTTCACAAACAAAACTGAACTTGTAGACACTAAGTACAAGCTTGGGATTCCTTTTTCTGTTGTCATCAATCATCAAAACCTAGAAGGCCGAAAATGCTCTTTCAACACTTGATGCTCAGGCGGGCGGCACTATAAACCACAGTAGCTTTCACCCCAGTCGCATCTGAAGCTCGGGGGGCCTGAAGCCACTAAGTCAAAACGCTATCTTCACAGAAACACACTCGACGCCGGCAGCTCAAACAAACGACAAAATTCATATCAGCCGCCAGGGCAGCATAGTCTATAGTTTTACATCATAGTTTTTACCTTAAGACCGTATTATGATGGAACCTTGTGTAAACCAATTTGTGCTGATGTGAACTTATTTGATGAGAAAGCAGAGAGCCCTGGTTCTTCTGAATATCAAATGTGGTGTCTATGTTACAAGTCGTTTTATGAAGCCATGCAAATTGACGATGCTTACTCAGATCAAGGTACCACATCTGTTTTTTCAGCGCAGAAGCTTGTCAGGGGCGAGAAATGGTTCCCCTTTTGTTTGCTCAGTTCATGTGAACTTTTACTTGTCTGTAAATGGTATTATCGACTGAATGTATGACAAACCTGCAATTGTTTCTTCAGGGTTGCACGAGTTCTTTTGGACAGCTCTGTCGTTGATGCATGTATCCAAGTTTGTGCTTGTCAATGCATTCCATGTCAGGCAGATTTTGTAGCTATTGCGTCTGAGAAAGTAGCAGTTTCAGTAACAGTAAACAGCAAATAAGGCCACAGTCCTGGCTGAGATTTCCTGGTGCACCTACCGAGTTCAGTCCCAAGAGTTGGATTGGCTGTCAGCGACTATTCATTCCCCTCTTTCATTAGATTGTCACTGCATAACTCGTTCGGAAATTCGTTCGGAAGTTCCACTCCAGTTCAAACTTGTTATCGAATCGAGTATGCATGTGTGAATCAATGGCACATGGTGTCCATCTACAGCAACTGTAGCTAAATCCTGTGCATATTGGCTGATCGTTCAAAGGTGAATATGTCTGAGCTAGTCCAGGAAATACACGTAAGCTCAAATATAGGATAAACCAGCCTACTCACAATGTCATTACAGATATTATAACTGAGTCAAATTCGGCCTCCCTCAGGTCACCTCACTTTTTGACCATTGGATTTACCTCAGATCACTATCCTGACCATTCAATCTCTTTGGCAGGCTAAATGGGTCAAATGTCCCTGAGGGACGCTACTCTGGGCATCAAATTGCGCTGCCGTGGTTAATTGGGCCTCTAATATAAAGCCCAATTGGAAACAAGACCCAACTTTCCTAGGGAAAAGCACGTACCTGAGGTTGGAGAGGCCAGACGACGAGGGAAGAGGATGGCATCTGCCGCCCCCGCCAGCGGCACGGACAACAAGCTGGACGGGCTCCAGCACTGCACGCGGTTCGCGGTGCGCGTGCACGCCATGACGGTCTGGGAGCTGCTATAGCACGCCTCATTCGGGTCGCGCGTGCGCTGGTACCCGTTCCCCCGCATGCCCAAGGTCGCCTTCATAATCCTCATGCTTCGACTCTGCCTTCTACAATCGGCAAATCACCTGTAAGTTAGCATACTCTTGGAGGCCCTCTCTGCCCTTGCAAGTAGTGAATTGTCTCCTGAGTTTTAATTTGGGCCTAATATCCAACAACAATGACCTCCATTGGAGGGGCGACAATCAGGCGACTACTCCAACAATAAGAAATCAAGTTGTAGGTTAACTGCTAAGGACTTAAATATACACTTCTATGCTTTCAGGCTTCATGGCCAGGTCTTTTCAATCCGGCATGAACTTAGTTTTATTGATTTGTTCACTTATCCTGAATTTGGTGATTTGGACTTAATTAGGCATTAAGATGACAAAGCCAACGAGGCAGCACAAGGATTTAGAAATTGAAGGGGATCGAGTGTAGAAAACAAAAAAAAATCTAGCAACGATAACCCTAAACTAGCCAAGTTCTATACTATGCAGATATATAAGTACAAACGGAGATCGGAATACATACCCTTGTAGACCGAAGGCGATATTACGTTCCCGCACAAACATTGAGGATGAAGACCAACGAAGCCGACCTCAAGGTCGTGTAGCGGAAGTAGACCTCCCAGCACCGCTAGCGCGGCACCTCGCAGGATGTCACACACGTACGGTGGAGACGATGGCCTCCGAAACTCCAGTCCAGGACGAGCAGCAGAAGACTTGGACTGGAACACCAGCAGCGCGGCAGCGGGCTATGGTGGAGAGATCCCCCTCTCAACTCGGCGCAACTCCGACAAAGGGAGTCACGAAATCGAGAGAGAACTAGGGAATTAATTGGTGAATTAAAAGGCCAGGGTGCCCCTTCTTATATAGGCTCCCGGGGGGAGCCAACTTGCCAGCCAGGCAATGTGGGACAATTCCCACATGCCTCGTGCGACATGGGTAGGTGCGCCGGCCCCATGGTGGGCCCCTTGGCCCACCTACGCCGGCCCCCAAGCCCCCACCGAATTCCCTTGGGGATTTTTCCCCTCTTGGGCCTTCTTTCGACCAGAAGGCCCATTTACAGAAATCAGGCTAAATAAATTCGAAAATAAATATATAAAATCATATTTAAATATTAATTACACTAATTAATATCAAACATAATATATATAATTAATTCCAGCTCCGAAAACTATTTTGTCGCTGCCCGATTTTCATCGGACCCTTCCCGGGACATTCTCGCTGATCTCTTTCATTTCCGGTTGTCTTGTCGATTCCCCTATAGAGTGTTAGCCTAGCGGTTCGATATAATAACAGGTATGATCGAGACACCTCTCTGATCAACGACTAACTCGTAAGACTGGACCCCATGAATTAATCTCTATGATATAACGAATGACTCTCATCTATCAAACCTGAACGTTAAGTCTTAAACCCTTTGTCATGGGGATACTTAGCGTGTCCGAGCGTCATTCTTAGATATCTCCATATCTAGCTGACCTTGTTACCGACATCGCTATCCTCTACTCGTCTATGATTTCATGTCTCCGTGACCTAGTCACATGCTTGCAAACTCATTAGACATAATCTCACCGAGTGGGCCCTAGAGTATCTAGCTGGCTATACGGACTGACAAATCCCGTTGTTGACCCCTCGTCTCAACTACCCCCTTCCGATACCTAAAAGTATCACCTATCATTGTCACACTATATAAGATATGACGTTTGGTGCGATCAAAGTATCTTCCAGGGATAACAATAAGAGTTGATCTCACGGTATTAAGGCGTAATGACTACGTCCTATAAATACGGGTATGTCCATCACATCATTCAACTAACGACATGACTTCCATTGCCGACCGATGCCATGCCCTATGATCGGAAAACCTCGATCATCAATCGCACACCAAAACTAGTCTTAGTAGAGTCTACTAGGGACCTGGTTGTTTATGAATCACACATATATTATTGTTTTTGCTTAATACAGTTATAGCATGACACAAAATGTATTATGAACAATTGAGATATGATAAAAAATACACTTTATTAATTGCCTCTAAGGCATATCTCCTTCAGAAACTGCCTGTGTGTTTCCATGAGAGAAAGGTGAGGTTGTTTGTAGAATGTTGGTTTTTATATCTTATATGGCACTACATAGAGAAGGTTGGGACACTCTTTAGATGTTAAGAGTTTGAGATGCACCACAACATTATATATTCCTCTTACAATGAGTGGTCAGGTTCCACAATATGTTCCTTTGTGGTGTACATCCCTTGAAGCATATATTTAAATGTTGAAGGAGATATGCCCTAGAGGCAAATAAATAAGTAGTATTTATTGCATTATCTCGTAAGTTTATAACAGGTTTGTGTATTATGCTATAACTGTATTAATCGAAATTATTAATACACGTGTGATACATAGACAACCAAAGTCCCTAATGAGCCTCTATATAAACTAGTCCATTGGGCAACAGTTGATCGAGATTCCCGATCAAGGACAATGACGTCGGTTGACAATGGGGTCATCTTATTAGTTGAATAAGGTGATGGACATACGCAAAGTATTGCAATAAGATCGTATTAGATGTTTGTCATTTGCAATAGATAAGAATATGATAGCTTATTCCTTAGACCGTGAGACCGTAGTTATTACTACTTCTTAGGGGGTACTTTGAGAGCATCAAACTTTGTGTCCTATTTAGCATGGCAATAACAGTGTCCATCTTGGGTATCCCAACAGAGTATTGAGACGTAAGGATCAAGAGCGGGATTTGTTCATTCTTGTAATGGAAAGATACTCTGGTGCCACTCGGTGAGGTTACATCTATATAGCTACGCAGCTTATGACTAGGTCATGGAGATATAATATCATAGACGAGTTAATAACCTTTGTCGGTAACGAGATACAACAAAGACATCGGATGTCTACGATCATATCTCGGACAGGTAGTATCGCAGAAACAAAGGGAATGAATATCATGTTTATGATTCAACGACGATATTCGTATAATGCAGAGGGGCCGTCATATGCATCCAGGTATCCCTGGCGGTCATTGGTGAGTAGAGTGTCTCGACCATGTCTGGAGTATTCTCGAACCGTAGCGTAACAAACATAAGGTCTTAAGGACACCGTGAGAAAGGTTCTGGAATAATATAGGATTTTATTGGAGAGAGTAATGATCCGGAAAGAGTTCCGGTGGTCTGGAAAGAGTTCCGGGAAGGTCTGGAAGGGTTTCAGGAATGTCCGAAAGTTGTCCGGGTGGTTTGGAAAAGGTTTCGGAGTCAGAGGATATTAAATAGTATTTAAATATATTAACTATGAATTAATTATATTTTATATTAATTTAATTATTAAATAATAAAGAAAAAACGGGCAGCCCACCTACATGGGCCTTAAGAGGGCCCAAGAGGGGGAGAGGAGGAAGGGGGCTTGGGCCCCTAGTCCAATTTGGACTAGGAGGTTCGGCCGAACCCCGCTCCATTTCCTTTAGTCCCACATGGGGAGGCAAGGTGTTTGCACACCCCTCCCCGTTTATATAGCAAGGCATATTAATTGGATTAATTACAGAAAAATATAATTAATTGTACAGCACGCCGACCGAGTTGCTTCTCCTCCCGTTTTGCCCTCCCTCTCCACCTAAGCTATACCACCGGACGCCGTTGCCCTGCGGGATTCCAGAAAAGTTCTACCCCTGCGATTTCAGCTGGATCTGAATGACCGGTGGTTGTTGTTAAGCTCCGTATGTTTGCGAGTGCTCGGAGGCACCACATTTGAGGAGTCTGGGCGACGTCGTCTGACCCAGCAGACCTGCCGCTGGCGCCTCCCCCCCAGTCGCCGGCGCCTCACCATTTTCCGCCCGACGCCCGTCGACGCAGGTCATTATCGACACCCCGGCGTCATCGTCTACATCATCGCGGCAAGTTCTCCGCGACCTTGAGGTCGGCTACGTACGACTTCATCGTCAATGCTTGTGCGGGAGCGTAATCCCCGCTATCGGTCTACATGGAGGTAATGTAACTCGTTCCGCCACCGTTATCACATGTACTAGATAGATAGATCATGTCTAGTTAATGTGTTCATACATTAGTAAATTATTGTTTTCTGCACCATAACCCCTTCAAATGTAAGGTAAAATACCAGGCAACTTTGTTTGTGCTAGGTTTTCCCATAGAAGAGGTAGGATATAAAGTGAGAGCTCCCTTTGAATCACCCCACTGATGTATGGTAAGACTGTAGATCCTAATATGTGCTGATATATCCCCTCGAAGAGATATAAAGTGAAAGCTCAGTTAGAATCACATGTTCTTTAACCGTGCAATCTACTTTTTCTTACCCGTGACAACGATTTGGCTAAATATGAGCAGGCACATCCGCTTTCCATATAGCCGACACCACAGATTCTACGAAGTAGAGAACCGCCTAGGTCTCTATTTTCTCCGCACCTATTTCTTATATGTGCTCATTTATATACGTCTTTTGCAGGTTATTATCTTGGAAGTGATCAAAGACGCGACATCGAAGTTTGAAGCCCCAATCCCTTTGTTTTGCTTGGCTATTGCCGTGCAACATAGAAGTAGAATCATTAGTTTATGCTGAACCTTGGTGCAATGGGCGGTAGCCCAGCTGTTGCACATTTTTCTCGAGAGGGCGTTATCCGTGTTGATCTGTCCACCCAATTTCAATCAAATGTTTTCGGATGAATGGACTTGAGGGAACCTAGCTTTGTCCTCTTAATTCATCTGCGACTCCCACGGCTCTAAATTGAAGGAGCCAGCAATGAATTTATTGTCTTTCCTTGCCTCAGTTCAGTAAATCAAGGTGCCATCTTCTCCAAAAATATTCCTATATAACTTTTTTACACTCTGGGTCAGATTATTCCTGATTTTTGGTTTATCACTGGTTGGCTTTGTTTCTATGTTTTCACAGAATCCTAATTCAACACTGCTCCTCCAGTTTCTGACATCAAGAAATTTCTCACCTTATGAGTGAAAAGATAAGAATACTTGAAAACTGTTTGGAAATGCTTTGCTGCCGTGTTGAGATCAAATGTATACTCAAAGTGGGCAGGTTAGTGCTCGAAACTAAAATATACATCTTTAGCTCATAGTTTTTGTAATTTGGACCATACACGAAAATAAACCTACTTGGTGCTCGATTATTATTTCATTTCAACAAGAGTACTAAATTTTATTGACAGCGAGGCGCCTGTGGTGACTTCGTCAATCTCAAGACCTGATCCGTCGGCTCAGTCTCTCGGAGGTGCTCATAGGGGTAGGGTGTGCGTGCATGCGTTCATAGGGGTGAGTGTGTGCGCGTGTATATGTGCGCTTGCTTTATACTGTGTTTTTCAAAAAAAAATCATTGATAATTATTTATGAGGTCCATTGCTATTTTGTATTTTCCTACAATATTGGGGACGCTTCAGGTTTGTCATTATTGGTTTTGAGCATGGAGAACAAAGTTCTCATTTGTGTTAGATGCAGATTTAATGGTGGGCAACCGATCTATGGCAATGCTAATAGCTGATCTTCACAGTGTTGCAGGCTGAGTTATACCGCTATTAAAGTAAAGCTGAATTTAGTTTATTAGCCATCTGCATCCTCTTAAATTCTATCCTAGGTGAAATGGATTGATAATTTTTTGTTACCTGAACAACATAGGATTGTAAGATTAGGTGGGATTAAGTTTCCCTACATTGAATGATCGGAAGAGCAAATCCTATCACATTCATGATAATCTTTTTGATGCAACATGATGATGATATTCAGTAATGTTCCTAAATCGATATCCATTTATTGTATCTTGCATCTAGAGAAAATGGATACACTCGACGATCCAGAGGGTCATTTGGTATGTGCTTCTGTATTTACTTATTTGCTAGGAGCATAAAGGAACCAAGTAGAACATTGTTTCTTTAATTTGGGGTTAACATATTATGTGTTGTCTACTTACATTTTTCTGGGTGAAGGCGATTTGTTGTCCCTTAAACGTCAACTGAAACATAATTTCAATATACCATAAGGTAAAGCATCATGCACCATAATACCAGCATTGTTTAATCGTTTCCTCCTCTCTCTTTTTGTGGTGCTTAGTAGTTAATTTTTTGGACAACTCCATGGTGGCCAAGATCTCTACGCATTATGAGATTGGCATGCAAGTGCTACCCCATAATCTACTAAATGTCCCTTATAACTACCACTGACTGAACTACTCGTTGCTTGTCCTGTATGGCAGGATTCATGTAACAGTGGAGGTCAGTTGGATCTTATTATCCTGGAATCAAAGTGATCATTAATTCTACAAATGGTACCTTAGTCATTTAGTTAAGGTACACTTTCCTAATGCTAACCAAATTTTTGGTTGAGATTTTCTGTAAATTACAAAGTGGATTTAATTTTCAGCCATTGGTTCTTATTTAGGTGTACGTCTACATTTGTCATATATTCAGGTATATCTAGCTACATGCAGATCCTGTAACACTAAAGACAGGACTCTTGTCATTTCGCTTTTTTGTACTCCCTTCGGTCAGTATTTATTGTCGTGAGTGTAGTAGAAATTTGTACTACCTCACTGAAGTTTCCACGCCAATCAATTCGGGCCGGAGGGAGTACATATTCCTTCTAATTTCTAATATCAGCATGTACACTAGTTTCTTTTAATTTTATATGTGTAAATGGAGTTAAACTTTGCCTTGTCCATTACTAAGAAATATATGTCAAATTATGCTTTGTCCCACTTGTATAATTCCAACCATTTTATTGCCAAAATGGATGGGCCGTGGGCCATCATGATCTGATCTACGTTTATGGTGTACATAGTACCTCTTGCCACTCCTGCCATTAACTTTTTGATCTTACTGACTCACCACATATACAAACCTACAAAAACAATTAAATAATTCAAAAAATTAGTTCTTCATCTGTATGACCATTTAACGCACCTTTTTTTAGTACAACCCACATTCTCTTACTACTAATAATATGACTATCCAAAAAACAATTACGTACCTCTAACAAATAAACCTTCTATCCAAAGTGTGTGTGCACGCTCAATAAAATTTTACAGGCGCACAAAATACACAATTTTAATATACTAAAATAAACATGTAAACTTGTTGCCAAATAAGATTTAGAGTTCGATACATACCAAGAAACCACAGAAGATCAACGAGAGGAGAAGAAAAAGGAACTGAACTTACTGAGTGATAGAACCAAATATATAGCCTATCAAAGATTGTAACTGTCCACCAAATAAGGCACAATCCCTCCACACTACAACCATAAGCAGTCCAACAGAACTGTTGCAAGTTACAACTCTAAGTTCATAATCTTTTAGAAATTCTTTACAAAACACTATAATTTCTTATAAATCTACATTCATAATAGACGGGCGCGGCAACGCGCTCCTACATGTTCTAGTTTTTTTTTAATGACAAGGTCATAGCTAGTTGTGAGACGTATCAATTTTTTTCTATCCTTTTTATAACGCTAATAGTAGCAGCAACATCCTCAAAAACAATTTGAGAGACAATGTATCCTAATTAAATAAGCGGACAGAAGCACGAAGTGACCAGAACGAGAGGGGAAGACTGGGTCGATCCTATTTGACGACCAGGTCGTGCGCTTAGCGCACGCACACACCCTGACACGCTAATTGGGCCCGGCCCACACGAAGGAAGAAGAAGAGCAACGCGGGGGGGGGGGGGGGGGTGCAGGTCTAGACGTCGCGTGGTGGAGAAGACGACGTCGAGGACGAATCCCATGCGGCCATGCCGAGGAGGCGACGCCGCTGCGAAGTCGTGGCGGAGAAGGCGGTCGACGAGAAGAAACTTAACTTGGGGGTGGGGGGGGGGGGGGGGGGGCGGGTGCACGCCGCCGACGATGTTCTATGGTAGGGGGCTTTAGAGGGATGGCCGTCCGGGGGGGCGGTGGTTGGAGGGCGAGGTGGGACAGGGGTGGTCGTGAAACAGGGCCACGCTGAAGACTGGAAGCTTGTAAGCCCACCCATTGTCTTGGGCTTTTATATTCTGAAAAAAGGAACATTAGTCCTAGACATTTCCTCGCGGAATCGCCGCATGATTCCCCTAAGGCCCGGTTTGGATCACCGTTTGTTGTTCCGGTCCGTAACATACGGAGCAGGCCCAGCTCAAAATTACAGACGGTGGGAGGTCCGTAAAATATTTCTGTCCAATTACAGCCCGAATACAGGCCATCCAATCGGGGCCTAAATCCGAACTGCCGCCTCTGGTCATCTCCGATTCTCGTCTCCGGCGACGGCGGCCAGACTCTGGGCACCAAGCCTAGCTAGCTCCCTTCCACATGACAAGCCCTAGTCTCTTCCTCTAGTGCTCGACCGTCCCACGCAGGGGCCGCCGCTGGCTGCCGTAGAGCCGCCCAACCCTAGACCCGAAATGGAGGAGGACGAGGAGCCGATGCTGAACGGAGAGGATGGGGGCCAAGGAGCCGCCGGCGACCGCATTAGACACCTCCTTGACGGCTTCCTCGAGTCTGTGCGTGATAGCTCGAGAAAGAGGAAGCTAGCAGCGCTGGATGCTGCGGAGGCGCCCAGTACCGCAGCCGGAACAGAGGGGCAGGGCCCGCCGCTGCCCGGAGCGGATGGTGGCGCAGGCGACCGCATCAGCCACCTCCCTGACGACGTCCTCTGGGACATCATCTCGCTTCTCCCCACCAAGGAAGGTGCCCGTACCCAGATCCTCTCCTCCCGGTGGAGCCACCTCTGGCGCTCCGCCCCTCTCAACCTCGACCACAATGGGCTCTGCAACGACAAGCATGCCCGGGACGCCGTCATCTCCCGCATCCTCTCCGCCCATCCGGGTCCCGGCCGCCGCTTCTGTGCGGCCGTGTACCACCTGCACAGCGACCAAGCAGACACCTGGCTCCGGTCCCCTGCCCTCGGCAACCTCTCTGAGCTTGAGCTGTGCAGCCACAGATATAGGCCACCGCAGCCGCTGCCGGCTGCCGCCTTACGCTTCTCTGAAACCCTCTGTGTTGCCACCATCGGAGACTGTCGCCTCAACGACAGCACCACCCAAGCGCTTCACTTTCCTAAGCTTAAGAAGCTCGCGCTTGTAGGAGTCAGCATCTCCGAATCCTCGCTCCACACCATGATTGCTGGTTGCCCTGCTTTGGAGTGCCTGCTGATTAAGGATAGCTACGGCTTCTGCTGTCTCTGAATCAACTCCATTAGCCTTAGAAGCATAGGCTGTAGCTCTGGTTATCATCATCCAGAGCTCACATTTGGGGAACTTATCATCGAGAGTGCCCCATGTCTAGAGAGGTTGCTCCAACTTGGTTCAGATGATCACCATACATCGGTAATCTCCGCACCTAAACTGGAGACCTTAGGCTGCCTTCTTTGTGCTCCCACGACGCTCACGTTTGACTCGACCATTATTCAGGTAACTGTGTGATTCCTACTTGCCTTCATGGGCATGCATTTCTGTGTGCTATTACATATTATCTCCACTTATAGATGGCCTAATGCTGTCTTCCATACTTCGTAAAGGGATCACATGCTCATAGCATAACGACAGTGGTGCACACGGTCAAGTATTTAGCTGTTGATTTGCCTTATCTTAGTCTGGATGCTGTTATTGAATTGATGAGATGCTTTCCATGCTTGGAAAGGCTATACATTAAGGTGACAATTTCTTGTATGGTTCATAGTATTCAGTGCTCGTTTTATGTACTTGTTGTTCTGAAAAGGTTGGCTTAAAATTTTCTGTTTCCTTTTTCAGTCTTTTGGACCAGGGAAAACCAACTGCTGGCGTCGTAAGTACCGAGATTTTCTAAAATCTTTTGACATCCGTCTGAAGACAATTTCCTTGCATTATTATCGGGGCAGAGGTCACATGTTGATTTTGCCACATTCTTTGTGCTAAACGCCAGAGTGCTAGAGTTCATGACTCTCACGGTTGATGAGAGAAAGTACAATGAGGAGTTTCTTGCACAACAACATAACAAGCTTCAGCTGGATAACAAGGCCTCCAGAGCTGCGCGAATTCATTTTACACAAGCCTTGCATCATCGCGCCGCGCATTTTCGTGTCCATGATTTGGATCTTGCTGATCCCTTTGAAAACAAAGATACTTATGAATTTTATGCTTTGTCCTAACTAAACTAGTTCTGTTGTTTGTAGTTTCTTAAGTTCGTATTATCGTGGAACCTTATGACATTTGAAAATGATACTAATGCTGTCAGCTCTGTTGAAACCAATTTGTGCTGATGCGCACAACGAGAAAGTGCAAGGCTGTATTGATTCTGAACATCAAATGTAATTTGTATCGGTCAAGACGCTTTATGAAGCCATTCAAATTGGCAGTGCTCTCTCATATCAAAATAGTATCATGTTCATTGCTTTGGTGTAAATATGTATTGGTAACTATATTCCACCAAGAAAACAGGAGTATCTGTTTTTTTCCCTTGCCCAGCGGTAAGATTTGTGTGGAATGGGGTTAGTTATACATTCTGAATGTCATCCGGTATCTCCAGTTTAAATCAACTATTTGGAGGATGGATCTATTACTCCTGTATAATAAAAAAAAGGAGGCTACAATTGTTTTCGTCTCCACCATAAATGGTCCTGATGTTAAACAACTTTGATCAATCCCCGGTGGTGGCCATATGCGCCCCTCTGTTTTAGGGCTTGTTTGATTCAAAAGAATCTGATAGGATTTTTGTAGGATTTGTACACATAGGAATTTTTCCTTAGTTGGTCATTTGATTCATAGGACTAGTTTCTATAGTAATCTTTTTACTACTTCCTATAGGATTTCTAACATCCACTTCAAGCTCATTTTACAATTCCTATGATGGAATCAAACAAACTTGTGTACAAACCAAATCCTATAAGATTGGAGTGGACATGACATAGCAATCCTATACTTTTATTATTCTTATGTCTTTCCTATCCTACAAATCAAACAAGCCCTTAGAAGCTCAAGTATATGCACTGTAATTATATCAACGTGTAGGGAGCCACGCTGAAGTTGCTGAGAACTGTCAGTCAACATGACCTATGCCTTCTATAGTACTACTGATACAAGATAGATGCCTGAACTATTCCTTCTACTGATACAATATAGATGCAGTGAGCTTGCTTGTGTGTCAGGAAGTTGTGAGTTAAGTCTCTCCGTTGTCTTGCACCCTTTTGTTTTTGTTTCATTGGACTGCATAATTTGTTAGGCAATTCAATTTTTGTTCCCTTGCTGATGTCTGAAGATGGAACACTGAAATTGTTAGTGAAGCAATCGCACAGGGTATCACGTATGCATGTGTACTGTTCAGTGAATCAATAAGACAACTGCACATAAGAAATGTGAGCAAGGACACAAGGAGGGAATCACCAGATAATTAAAGTAGACCTCACCGCAAATTGGTAAAGACGAAGAAAAAGAGGACGTAACTGTGGAAATTGCCACAGTCTTCCGGCTTCCGACCCACCGGTCATGGGCTGGGCTTTGCTGCTCGGCTTTAGATTTCCGTAGTGTGAAATCAGAACCTGGACATGATGAAATCTTTCTTTCTTGGTTTTTGAGTGTGGATTGAGTTTAATTCTGATTTTTTTATTAGAACAGTATAACGCAAAGCTTTTATACACGTGCACACACTCATCACTATGAACGCACGCACGCACATCCTACCTCTATGAGCACATTTCAAAGACTTAGCCGGCGGGTTTAATTCTAAATTTTGATGACATGATATGGTGGTTTTATGGTATCTTTTATAGTGCTTAATTAGCGCACCAGCACTCGACTAGTGCATTCTGGAGGCCGAACTCCATGTAGCTCTATATTTTCAAATTTTGAGATGTGAAAAAAAGCAAAAGTATTTTCCACGTAGCCTAGAATACGAGTTAATTGAGTTGATATTTTGCAAGTTGGTAGAATGTATAACTGTCTGCCTCCATGATTTTTTTGAGATTGTTGGAAACTTGAAGATATGGTTGTCAAATTTCCAAACATACAGAGCTCCATTTGCACTTTCCATACCAGCACTCCTAGTACGTACGCTCGAGAATGTCTTTGTGTAATGCCACAAATCGGGACCGCCTCACGTCGCACTAGCGAGGTCCCCCGTAATGGCGCGTGTGACCACCGCTCCTCCACTACGCCGCACATCACCGTTTGGTACCGTGAGGAAGGTCATGATTCATGAAGCAGGAGCGGCGCTTGCTCATTCCGGCCTGGTGGAACGGCGTCCAGCTAGGTAGCTGAGGGGCAGCGAAGCAGGTGCAGCAACATAAGGCCAGCAGCGAAGCCGGCGGCCGGCACGTCGCAATAATCATCAACCCAGACCGGGAGCAGCGAGTGGTGCATCCGTCTCCCTACAGTTCTGATTCCGTAGGGCAAGATAACATGCCCTAGTTAGTGATACAACCAACCAAAACCACAAACAGTGCCGACGGCTGTCGGTAAGGTGAAGGCAAGGCAAGAATCTAGGACATTGAACGATGTACCACCTGATAGTATCATAGTAGTAGTAATTTCGGTGCACATGTCTCACGCTAAAAAAATAGTTACGACGTTTGAGTGGTTTTGTCAGCAGTATGAACTCGCAGCGCATGAACAGCATCGAAAGAAACACTAGGCTCAGCGCATGTTTCGGAATAAAGATAACGAATCTCAGCTCTTTGGAGCGATGGAAAAGAATGGCAAAACTAGTGTGTTACTGCTCGTAGGTGGCAGTAACAGTGGTGTTTCTTCCAGTCTTCCAGGTAGATCTGATTGCAGATGCTCCCTAATCAGCTGTTTTGTTTGTTTGCAGCAACCTAATTTAATTACTCCATTTCTCTGACTTCTCATGCTGGATCCAAGTTCCAACCAGTGGCAATTTGGCGCGAAAGCACCTAACTGGGGTCCAGCTTGGTCGAAAGCAACTGCATACACCTACTTAAATTTACCCCAGATATACTGTCAATAATGTCAAACTCAGACGCGGCACCAGTTTACTCGGATGGCGCCAATGTAGTGACATAAAGATCATGATCTTCCCAGTAAACAATTACAAAATTGAAAGTTTTTCTCAGAAGCTGGGATTGCTCCATCCCCACGGCACCAATCTACTCAATGTTCATCCCAAAAAAATTACTCAATGTTTGGTACCCAAAGATGCAGTGAGAACGTGTTTGATTTTAAATAATGAGTACTCCGACGGATACAATTTTGATGCTGGTACGACTACAGTCTAGTAAGAACTCCTACCAATTGTGGCAAAAAAATCACTCGTATTTCACACGCCCGATACAAAAGATCGCGTATTTCCTTCCTGTATTTATTTGCCTTCCTACCACGAATTAATAAGACAAGCAATGAACGCATGAAACTCGTAAGTAAGGATCACATATCGGGATTGAGAACCGACCAAATTGGGCGGATGGCTGGCTGTTGGTGTTGTTGGATCGGCATCACAGAGAACCAAATTGCTGTTCTTCTATGACTGCGTGTCGGCCTTGCGTTCGGCGTGCGAGTCTCGCTCCTGCAGCAGCGATCCTGCCTCCTCGTCGGCCTGCGCCAGCTTCTTCTGCGCCTCCTTGGCCTTGAGCGCCTGCAGCTTGACGTGGTTGTAGTACCCGACGCCGAGGAACGCGATCCCGTACCCGAAGAGGTTGATCGGTGTGACGGTGTCCCGGATGACGGACCACGAGAAGGCGATGAGGAGCCAGTCCTTGACGACGCCGGCGACGTTCATGGTGAGCGCGGACGTCTTGCCGACGAGCAGGAACACCGCGAGGTTGAGCGCGAAGGCGCATAGCGAGTTGGTCCCGAAGACGAAGAAGTCCGGCTCGAACATGCCCACGGCGCGCAGCCTGGGCAGCTCGACGAAGACCCATGGCACGAAGAGGAAGCAGAGGCAGCAGGGCGCGACGTAGTAGAGCGAGGTGATGGGGTTGAGCGAGATCCCCTTGGATGTGAGCAGGATCTGGATGAGGACGAGCCTTGTGGCCTCGAAGGCCACCGCGGCGAGCTGCAGCGCCACGCCCCGGAGGTCGAACCGCGCCTCGCCGTATGCGGCGATGGCGACGCCGAAGGAGATGGAGAGCATGTTGAGCATGGAGGCGGAGCGGAAGGTCTCCTTCTTGAAGAGCACCCCGATGGAGTAGACGGCGACGGGCATGAGCGCCTTGAGCATCTGGATGAAGGAGACGGAGAGGTAGATGTACGCGGAGTTGGAGAACCAGAGGGATAGCGAGTAGAGCGCGCCGATGGGGAGCACGGAGCTGTAGTAGAGCTGCGGGGACATGGCGGGCGAGGTGGGGAGGTCGACGACCCGGAAGACGCGGACGAGGGCGACGGCGAGCGAGGAGCAGAAGGCCATGTGCACCATGGTGAGCGAGATGGGGAAGGGCCAGTTGTACATCTTGGGGTCGAGGATGTACTTGTTGTAGACGATGACGGTGAAGGAGAGGAAGATCCACACCGCCACGTAGCAGTAGGAGATGAGCACCTTGCGGAGCACCGACTCCGACAGCGCGCCCTCGCCGCCGCCGCCGGTGGACTCCTTCGCCATGGCCGGCGAAGAGTGGGGGAGATCTGGGGTTTGCGTGTGTGGGTGGGAGATCTGGGGAGGGAGCAGAGTGAGGAGGAGGCGATGCGGATCTGGGCGGGGAAGAAGGCTGGTGGTTGGGGGATTTGTTTGGAGAAGACGGGGGTTGTCCGGCTCGCTGTGGGGGAAGGGATGGATGGCCACGTGGATGGAGACTGAGCTCGCTCTTTCGGGTGTGCTGTTGCCAGTGGAGTACTGTATTTTATAGTCCTAGCTCCGCCACTGTGTGTCGTGTCGGTGTTTGCAAATTGCGATGTGGCCTGCTTGACCCTGTTTTTTATGTGCCGCGTCTCGTCTGGAATTAGTCATCTCTTTCTTTAAAACGCAGACGTACTACATACGGTCACCCATATATAACCGCGCACCTACACCCTACCGAACACCTTCTTCGAAAGATTAAGACATCATCATGTTAAGTTTTGAAACTTGACAAAACGATCTCGCTATTGACGGTAATGTCGCTTTCTATTAATAAATATCTCGTTTAAATAAAAAAATATCATTAATAAGGCATGAGTTCTATTGGGCTCGGATAAACCCTCCTATCCGTCTAACCACATGTCCGTCTTGATTGTCTGCTTCTCACTGTAACGTTACAGGATTTATTTCTTTTGTATGATGGTATTATGAAGTTGTCAAATCATTTAGGTTTAAACAATCGTATTGATTTGAGTTTTTTTATCACATAATAATTTGTGTCTAAGCAGAACTCTTCACCGATAGAACAAGATTACACATCAGACAACTATCGTCATTGACTTGGACAATGGACATAACTAAAGTTAATCAACTTAAATGTTGCTATGGAGGCGAACTCTATAGCGTGACAATGGACACTATGTCCACCGATAGACGTGCAATGGTGGCTTCGTGAGAATTCAAGCGTGGTAATTAATTTGGCATCACATTAGTTGACCGTTTGTGTTTTGCTAAATATTTCTTTAATTAAAATATTCAGTGATACTTTTAAAAATTATATGGTGTGGAGCAGGATTATAACCACAAAATTTAAACACAAATCATCCCTACAAAATTTGGTATAACAATTTTGGAGGATTCGGCTTGCAAAATGTTATTTTGAAGCCGACAGAATCGCCCATATGATATTGTGCACGAATTTAGGTTTACAATTATGCATGCATATTTCCAGTTTAAGCCTTCTCTAATATGTGTGACTTTGGATGCTCTTTTATATTAGATAATGAATTGTAACCAACTTAGAAGTAAAAGCTGATTAAAGAATTCATATTAAAAAATGTTAACATAGAATTAAACAGGGACACTACATTTCTCCTGTCATCCGCAATGCATATGTGTTCAGATTTATGTTAGGCAACATGTAGTTACAACTGCCATAACAAGCTTACTCAATACCATACATGTGAAAACGGTTTAGTCAAACAGGACCATTATTGTAATGTATGTAACATACTCCGTCGACTAAATGTTCATTTAGACATATTTTTGTTGAAAAAGTTTTCCCACCTTTAAGCATGATTTTTTTTATGCCCCTTTTATTCGAAATAAAGATATTTGATGTAATAAATTAAATGTTGACTAAAGTCGGCACCAAGGTAAACAACTCCGAAATTATGCACTTCAACGCCATGTCGTGACAAAGCCAAACCAAGGTCGGCACTGCACTCCTCGATGCTAAACCAAGGTCGGCTCCAAGTTCCTCCACGTAGACCTCTTGGACCTCTCTGGTGCGAAGATGACTTTGTGTCGACCTACACAATGTGGGCAATGTTCACATTGGCGCCAAGCTAGGGGGCATAACTGGAAATAGTTTTTCGTAGAGGTCATATATGCCGGCACTAGTTCGCGTGAGAGACTAGATTAGGCAAAAGAAGTCCACTCCACACCCAAAAAAATTCATACTAGCACCAAACCTGAATACATCACCTCTTTGGCCACTGCTAATTGATGTGTTAGATTTCATAAAGCAACAAATAGGTGAGATGAAAGCGGCTCTCACGGTACCTTGCAGTGGAGTCGCTGACGTGTGGGTCTACTTGATGAGGAGGCCACGTGTCAGTGACCCCACGACAGGGTACAATACGTCAGAGGATATCGTTGTCCACAGGTGGGTGGTCGGTACTTTCCCTTTGATGGTGGCATAGGAGTATGTCTCCACATTTTGTTTCCTGCTTAAATATTTTTCGGTTACGATCAATGAGGAATAGTGTGTAGTGTCATGTTGCTGAATTAAGAAAGGTCTTGAGGTTTTTAAAAGCAAATCAGGTGATCAATCAAAGACTTTATTTGAATGGGTAGAAACCCGACCCATAATATGATCGATGTTATAATGTTCTTGCATATTGTGGAGTGTTGTTTGACTTCAAATCATATGATGTCTCTCTAATACGTGCTCCCTCCTTTAGTAAATAAAAGATGTTTTGGCCTATCTATGTTTTTGGTGTGTATGTTCACTCTGTTGAATCCATACCTAGTTAACATGTGAAGCACCTAAAATATTTTATATTTATTAACGGAAGGAGTACATGTTTGGTTTTAGATAGTTTCCTGGCTTGGACATGGAGAAGAATAGTGTAACATCCCAAATTTTTGGAATGTTTAAAAATCACTAAAATTTTAAAAAATTATTTCTTATTATGATAAAGTCATCAAATGCCTAGAAAGCAAAACAATATAAAGATTATATTGAATTATACAAAAGTTTTAAGAATTAAATTCAAGCAAGTAAACTTTATTTTCAAACTTGAGATGATAAGCTAAAAATAATATTCTAAATACTTATTAACCCTAACATCATATTCGTAAAGTACCTTAAATTATTTTGGTATGCTCATTTCAAAATGTTTTGTATAAGTTATTATTTCAAAAACATTACATTTGGAATTCTTATAAAACCCTAGGTCAATATTTTAAAGTCATAAAACTATTTTGAATATTCTCCTATTCTTAAATATAGATTTGACTCAAGTATATGATTTTGAAAATGGAATTCAAATTATTATTTTAATCATGGGTATTGTGATATCCATTTGATTTTTAAGATAGAAATCCTTTTCTTGAAATTCTATTTTAAATTCTAAAAAAAAGGTTCCAATTATGTTATTTTAAATTTTTAAAATTTGAAGGTATTGAAAACATGAATTTGAATGTTTTAAAGGAAAGATATTAATTTTAAAAATTTCTGGACATTTGTTTGATGCCATTTGAACAATTAAAACGAAATATATAAAAGAATAAAGAAAACAGAAAAAATGATGACGTCACGCTGACGTCATCGTCTCCTACCTCTAACTGCCCACGACCGGGAGCACGCCGCACGACCTCACCCCCACTCCGCCACCCTCCCCACTCGCTCGAGCCACAAATCGACCCCCCCCCCCCCGAGACCCTCCCTAAAAAGCTCGCACTTCCCTCCCCATTTCCCCCTTTCTCTAACTCCGAATCCGTGCCCTAGGCCGGAGTATTGCCTCGCCGGAATCAACCTCGGCCGCCGCCGCACTTTGCCATTCCCGGCCAACCAAGCGCGCCCCCGACGACCAAAACCTCTCCACAACTTTGCCCCGCGCCTCCTCGTCTCCTCCGCTGAGCCCGGGGACCACCGCAGTGTCGAGCACGTCCACGTCGGAGCTCGCTGGCGCCCGCACCCTCGGCCCTTGCCGTGTCGCCGTTTAGGGACCCGCGAGACGACGCCGTGGTGTCCATCGACTCCGCCTCGACGCGCTGCACCCCTACGACATCGTCCCAAGTCCGGGGAACCGCCGGAGCGCAAACCCCGACGACACCCGACGCCGGCGCCGCCGCCCTCTCCGTCTCCGGCGAATTCCGCCGCCACGATTTGGTCAGACAGAGGTGAGCCGTCTGATCCTTCTCCTATGGCTGAGATTAAATGAGTCTATCTGAACCGGTATCAGCCAATCCCATCACGCCACGTCACCCAGCCTTTTCTGGATTATATTCCGAATTAAATTAAATAGGAAGATTTACAGAAAAGCCCCTTATCTTAGAATCATCATAACTTTTTATTGGTTTTGCCAAATTTGACAAACTTTATACCATTGGAAAGCTATTCAAATTCTATACGCATATATGTAAAAATATTCTATAGGTTCTGTTGAAACTTTGGTAGCATTAGTTGAATTGGTAAAATAGGCTATATTCACCAAATACATTTTAATTTGAATTCTACTGAACCAAAATTATTGATTTTGTAGTCTCTGGAATCCTTAGAACTTTTAGAACACTTTGGAACCAGAGATGTTAAAAGTTGAATCGTGCACTAACTTGCTAGGATTAAATCTATGCAAAGCACTATTATGGCTTTAATTCAATTTATATATATATATATAAAGTTTGGGTTGACCCAAATTGGGTTGACTCTGTTTTACAGATCTCTATCCATTGGTGTCAAAACATAATTTTCACAGAACAAAAATCTTGAAGTACAATCCTTATGAGGTTTATGCCTTATCTAAAATCTCTAATATGGTTATACTTCGAACTTTAGAAAAATGAAAATATTCGGTAAACCCACTACCCCAAAATATTTGAACTTTAGTGAGAGTATTCAAATTCATGAATGACAATTTGAGTACATTTAAGTCTCAGGTCAAATCTTTAAATCACATACATGATATTGAAAGGATTACCAAAGTAAACCCCCTCATAGAAAACACTAAAATAAGATGAATGTCCACATGGCCATATATTAAGAAATAGTATGCATTCAAGTATTACCTAAATCAAAACTTTCTTAGAAAACCATGAAATCATTCTCATAATCAGTATCATCTCACTTAACCAAATGGCATATGCAATTTCATTAAGTTGAACTAATCATGTTTCACGTTTGGTTTCTGAATTATTTCAATATACCTGTAAATCTTGGAATCCTTAAATAATGGGTTAATCCCACTTACCAAAGTAAGATCTTGCAGACCAAACGTCATGCAATTGTTTTATAAATCAGAGATACAATCTGTGTAATTTAGATATAACTTAAAATTTTACAAATCTTTTAATGTGAAATCTTATGCAAAATGTCACTAAAATAACTATAGGATTAGAGAAAACAATAATAAAATCCATTAGGTCATATGATTCATAAACATGTGAAGTTGATTAAAATCTTGTGACTTCTTAAATCACAACCATAGTTTCAAAATGGGGTTATTTCGTTTTGACAAAAGCATTGGGAAAATATTTTGAACATGACCAAATATTACAACACTAAAATAATATCTCAACCTATTCAGATTTGAAATGTTCAAATTTGATTTAGACCATCCTTTGACTACAAATGGCAAACCCTAAGTCCTACCACATTAATTCCTTTTGTAAATTGAATTATGTGATATGACTTGACCATAAAACTAAAACAATTATTGATGAACACATAATTGTGATGTTTGCATTTATGTGTTATGTGTTCTGTTTGAATGGGTTGTTTATTGTATTTCTCTTTCATCGTATAGATTGAACAAAGTGATATGTCCTTCACTGTGAAGGGAGTGTGAGAAACGACAACTTTCAAAAGGCAAGTGACACTCATAAACCATCTATTATTTTCACTATATGCAAAGTAGTGTTTTTCTGTAGTATGCATGTTAGGAGTTGTGTGTGGTTACTTTATTATGCTATGCTCCTATGTAGTGTTTAGCTATCCCCCACCCTGAGCATAGAAGCAAGAACACTTAGTAGGATGCTTAGCCAAGCAATGAAAAATGTTTTGACTAGTTGGATAGTTAAAAATTAATGAAGTTAAATAATGAACTACATGGGTGCTGATTGGAGAACCATGGTGGGTGGCTACTCAGGGGATCCATGTCTATGGTTCATGTCTATGGTAATTACCCTTGGTGGAAGCGCACAAATGTGGAAAGTCACCCAGGGTTAAAGAGATTGTAGATGCACCTTGTTTAGTGGCTTCTGGTGCAACCACTTGTCAAATGGGCTCTGTCTTGACCATACATGTTGTGAGACCCCGATCCGTCGTGACCAGCAGATGTAGGGGGATGATAGGTTGGTTCGGGTCACGCGTTGTGACTCGGGGAATTACTTCGAAAAGGTCTCGTCTCGGTCTTCTCTTTTCCATTTCATAATTGGTTGACATGGACGAGGGAATGATTGGGTCTTGTGGTGAAAGTACACACCCTCTCGAGAGTTAAAAACTAAGTATACTTAGCCGTGTCCCCGGTTATGGACATTTGAGCAACTAGACATGGCAGATGTTGAAGATCTCCTCATTCCAATTTCTATAATAAAATTTGATGGGTGAACAAGGGTTTGGGAGAGCTCATCGCTTTCTATCGGTGGTGCTCGTTGTGAGTAGTTTTCAAAGTTGTTAACCGTTTTCTATCGGTGGTACTGTTTGTTGTCAAAGGTGTTCACTGTTGTCTATCAGTGGTACTCTTTGTCCAAGATGAAAAGTTGTTTTATAAATGTTAGGACAAAACTGGCTTTATGCAAATCAGCCTGAAACTCCACCGAGCCAAATATGCATGTAGACATAGTCTTAGTAATTTAGTTACAAAGTGTCATCTTGCCACCACAATTCAATTGTGCTGACCCAATATAGTTTGGGCAGCAACTCACCATTGCAGAACCCTCTGACGAAGAGTAAGGATTTGTTAGGGTCGCGAGTCACCAACCAACATGTCTTGCCTGTGGCACATGATAAAAATGGAGCTCACTTATCCATTTGCTTTCCGCTGTGTGTTTATTTCGGTTTGATCTAGCCATGGGCTATGCACTTTGTATCGAACCCTTTTATTTCTGAATCATCGTGTAATGAATATTGATATAATGTTATGGTATTTCATCTTAAACTGTGTGTGCTAGCAAGTCGATCCAGAGAGTAGCACTATACACAGGAGGTCGCTACCTTACAATAAGGAGGGCCTTTACAAATAGAGATGTAAAAGGGAAATCAATACGGACCACAACGTTTTGTAGCACCTTGGGCTGTCAGCATTGCAGCGGTACCCATCGCCATGTGAGTGGAGATGCGCAAGACCGGAGGTGGTTGTTGGCTCGCCGTTCGCTCATGTCTCACACAATTAGTACACCGATGCCATGCTTCATGGGACGGGGAGGCGGGACCGCATGAGTGTAGGTAGTAGCCGTGTAGAGCGGGGCGCACCCGCACCAGGGACAAACGACGCCGACGACGACGTCTGATAAATTCCTTGGTACTATATTTTCTATTCAGGGTAGCGTCCACAGTTACGTTTTGATCGAGGTCCAACGCTGTGGAATGGCACCCAACCCTGACAGGAACCCTTCTCCCGTCCAAACTCCAAAGCGAACCGAACCGAACAAAGTAGGCAGCAAGGAGAAAAATGGCGTGATGTTGGGGGCGGTGGCGTGTCCCTGTGCGGAAAAAGGAGGCCGCTTTGGTGTGGATCCACCGGCGAACGCCGCTCGCCCAAGTCAATCACTAGCTCCGGCGAGAGCGACACCGAGTGCAGCGTATAGCGTGTAGAAGTGCAGGCTGGTTGGTGCCTTGGTGGCGGTGGAGACCGGAGACCCATCGGCGAAGACCGCCGCCGCGAGATCTATCGAGTACAGCTAGCGACTAGCGTGGCTCGATCGAATCCTTCATTTCCAGCTCCTTTGCACTGGCTGACTGGCATCTTCGAATCTCGCACGTGAACAGCACGGGTTTGGGTTTGAACTCTCAAGCAATTCCTCTTGACACTCTAGGATCACGGTGGATTCCTAAGCCGGCGTACCTCGGATAATGGGCACGGTTCACAGTGTCATGTCATGTCATAAGTAGATCGGTTTTCTGTAGTTCAGATAGCCTTGTCTATAATGTTCAGTAATGCGTGTAGCGTGCACTCGGGGAAAATTGATGGGGGCTGATTACCAACATATGGTGTCTTGTTAAGCCAACTATACAATCCGGGAGACCTGGGCAGAGTCCTATCCACGGATAAGAGACGGCTACCTGAAGCTTTTAGCACTTCTCACAACCTTTGTGAGATTTCCATCAGAAGCCCTTATCCCTAGTGTATTTCAGAGTATTATCCCTAGTGTTTTGGGTGAAAACCCTTCCATCACCCAATTCCTGAAATCCTATTCCATCTTAATCCACTACAATCCCTCTATTATTATTTTTGTTTGGTAAGCATGGATTAGGTAGCGAGCTGGCTACACTGCTCATTAGTACATAACGACACATCGAAAACGGAGAATCGGTCCATGTCACCGATACTGACGGAGCCCTCATCGGGAACGAAGGTCAAAAAACGTTGTTGATGAGGCTTGTTTTTAGGAAACGGTTATGCACATATCTCCATTTCTTTAGTGTAGAGGTAATCAACGGAATGGGTGTGTGTGTGTGGGTGGGGGGGAGGGGGGGGGGGGGCATCCTCATATGTGTGGAAAAACCGTGTTGTTTTTATTAGACATGCATACGTAGGTTGACAAGTTGTTGATCGCATGGTCGTGTGACTTCTTGAACGGTGTCGCCAAAATACAATAACCTCACCTATTTCATCCCCTACTTTATTATATTTAGCTCATTTCAATTAGCTAAATATTCGGATCTACAATAGCCTTTTCCGATAGTGCAATAAGCGGGTGTTGACGTAGCGAAGGTGGCTCTTATATAAAGTAGTCACTAAAACGGAAAGAGAGAATATATGACACCATGTTAGCTCACTATACATATAGCATAAAGGATGCTTAACACGGAAAAAAACATACAAATCCATTACACAACAATTATGTCGGAAGCCAACGAACGTACAGCATAAAGCTAAGATTTTATTGATTCATGAAAGATGATCTTTTTTTTCTATGGACAGGATACATACGGCGCGTGCGTATTTGCTGCGTGTAGTAAATAAAACTGTAGAAAGTCAATGTGGAAATTGTTCGGTATTGCTGATTCGCGGCCGTGCTGAGTCGGCCCAGGCGACCGTCGGGCTTGGGTTCCGCAGGTTGATGACCGTTTTCTTTTTTGAGGGAAACTCACAAGCAAAATATTCAGAGTACATTGATCACATCATGAGAGATGAGGACGGCCGCGGTGCGTGGCAGACGACCTCTTCTTGACGGCGCTCTCCGGTGGTTTCTCTCGCCGGAACCGCTGCTGGAGCTCGAGCCCAAATTGTGGGGACCGGATTGCTTTTTTTAGTTTTGTAGTTAGGCATCTGATGACTTTTTATTTTTTTATGTGGTATGGTTCACTTTATACAGATACCAAATAAGGTCTCAACTGAGTTCAGCTCAGCTCATACAACCTAATAAACACAACAAATAAAAAACACATGTATGAGATGGGCCTGTTTCGACTCAGCTTGTATGGGCTGAGAGAGGCCACCCAGGCCACCAAACACACCCTGAAAGTTGATGACCGTCATTAAAGAAAAAAATGAGTTGATGAGGGTATACCTCTCCCTTCGTGAAGATCTATTTCACGGTCCCGCGCGTGAGCTGCTGCCGCCATGTGGACACGTAAATTGAGACGGTCTCGCGTATGACCAGATTCAAATCCAGGTATATATCTGAATCTATTATAAGATTTGTACAAAACACAAACTAAGATAGTACAGCAACACATAACGAGATGTATAACAACGCAGATCGGGTTGTACAACAATGTACACCGGGTTGTATAGCAACACAAATCAGTTTGTACATACAACAACACATACCGGGTTGTACAGCAACCCAGACCGCGTTGTATAGCAACAGAGACCGCGTTATACAGAAACAAAAACCGGGTTGTACAGTAACACACAAACTGAGTTGTACAGCAACATAGAACATAATGTACGTGCAACTATATTCGGGTTGCACGAACAAATACACCTAGCAGGTTGTACGTAAAAATATAAATTTCAGTTTATACGTACGACTACATTTAGGTTATACAAACCGTACACAATCAAATGTACAATTTTTTTTTATCGAAACCTATCAATATGGGATCTAATTTTGAAGATCTCGACGCGAGGAGTTTAAAAGTGAAAACGGTTCGTAAATCCACACCACCAGGAAGCCGCCACTTGTCACCGCGTGGAGAAAAGGTGGGAGCAGAACGAACAAAATTGTGACACTTGTCAACACCGGAGTGCATACGCGTGGACCTTCGGAAGTTTTTTTTTAATAATTCTCAGTTGGTGACCGCTTGTGGAGTTGTGGTTGGCTTACAAAGGCTGCTTGGCCCGCATGGTATGAAATGGGGACGTGCACTGGGCATCCTACGCGCTGCAGGCTAGGCGGCTAGCCCACTAAAAACGACATCAAAATTGTTATCTTGACATTTTTTTTCTCCTTTTTGCTGGTTTCTCTAACTTTCTTCATTTTATTACAATTTTTTAAACCACGTGGATATTATTTTTCAACTCTACGAACATTTTCTATCAACTTTCTAATTAAATAGTGTCTGCATATGTATTCCAAATTGTTTTTGAAAAAACACACAGGGTTTGTTAATTAACATACCGCTTAAGGTCTCATATCCTGATTAGTTGCAAGGACTGATGTATAGGAGCTCCCTCCCCCTCTCCCAGCACGCGAGTGCACTCCATAGTCACCGCCGCCATCACGATGTGGAACCTGCCTATAAGATATTTAACATCTGATGATATGATTTTCAAATATTTGTATAACACGAGCAATCACATAGATTCTCAATATTGGAGTTATATGTAGCATGTAAACATGGGACATGAAATGTCAAAACCATTATCTGCCCTAGCGGGCCGGCCCAACTTAAATGAGTTGCCCATCTAAGAGCATCTCCAAAACAAAATGGTCTAATTTGACATGTGCAGATAGTGCGCAGACGTGTTTGCTTTGAGTCCTCATTTTTCTGTGCCTCTAGCGACAAATTGAAATTTATCCGAACAATTGCATATAATTGGTTAGGCTCTGCTTTTAGTCATGTTCGCTTTTTTCTTATGTGAAGTCCATGTTGTGGGGCTCCGGCTAGATATGCTCTGGAGAAGATGGCAACTTCCCAAAAGCCTAAACATGGAACTTTGATACAATCAAGACTCTTGTTTGGACGAGCACATGCATGTCACTAAACTGACGACTAAAGCATTTAGAGGTTCACAGGGTTAGAAGGATGGTCATAAGAAGGAGTGAACTCGTTATTTCACGGCTCAACATAACAAAGATAGTAAGCAACATCTATCACAGAGAGTCAGAGACACACATACTCCTAGACACACTTAGGTGTTAAAAGTTTGGCCCCGGTGACTTCATTGTTAATACCATTATTAGTTTATCATATCTTGACTTAAACCCCTGATTCGTGTCCAGTATTTCAGTTTCAACAAAGCATTTTCTTTTGCTTGTGCTTGCTTTGCTGCTTCGTCTTCTACCCATAGGATAATGATGATTGGAAAGAATATCCTATCTTTTTTATTTTTCGTGAAATATTCTCTATTGTTTCTTCTTTCAATGCAAGTTATTCCTTGTTGACTTCACCTAGCCAAAGAAATCGACATAACATCCATCCCTTTTTTCCAATTTTAGTTGTTAGGCGTTTGTGAATTAACTAAATTTTAGTTGTCTCTCTAGTAATATTTAGATTTGTATGTGATTCTGTGTGATATGCCAGTTGCAAAAAAAAACTTATATATGGGTTGCAGCTCCCTAGCCATTGCATCACGATTCTTGAAATATGTGGGTTGGAATTGAAATATTTAAGTTTTTCCAGTTATACATGAGTTGAAACTCACTAACCATCATCCTGATTCATGTGATGCTTTGAGTTGTAAATGGGTTCAATCGAGTGACATGAGCTAAAATTGAGAACCAGGCGCCTCATTTTGTTAGCTGGATAATCCAGCGCTAGGGATTAGAGAAGGAATCCACTGCATCTTCTTCCCAATCCACCACCACCGCATCGGCGATGCCATGCCATAGCGTGCAACGCTGGCTGTCAACGCCTCGAGCTTGCGGAAAACGAACGTGCTGTACGCGGACGTGGCGGACCCGACGATGGAGGACTCCTTCATCCATCCGCTCCCGTTCGCCGTCCAGTTTCTACCGCACCGCGTGTCCTCGCACAAATATCGCTATCTCCTCGCTATAAATCCCGACCCGGATCGATGGAGGTTTGGAAATATCGAGCCCTGGGATCGGTGGCTGCCCTGCTGTTGCTCATCGCCCTCGTCCTACCGTTTACGCAGAAGACCGAGACGACCGAGGAGGTGGGCATGGCCTCGCCGATGGTCGGGGGCATCCAGGACTCTCCGGTGGGGCAGGAGAACGACCTCCACGTCGTCGACCTCGCCCGCTTCGCCGTCACCGAGCACAACAACAAGGCTGTAAGTCCTCCTGCTCCCCTCTCCATCTAGTGTACTGTACTTCTTTGTGAGATTGAGCTGAATCTCTGTTCGACAGCCGGACAGTTCCGTCCACACAGCTCGGGTCATAAATCCTCTGTAGCCTCCGTAGTGTCGTTCTTCCTGAGTTTGAACTGAATCTGTGTTCGGCAGCCGGATACAACTTTGTTCGTACTAAATCCTCTGTAGCTTTGGAAGTGACACATCGATCTAAGTCAATCTTGTTGTCGGAGATCTACGTTAGTGTTAAAGTTTGACTTTCCGTTTGGCGAAGAAAGATTTAAAGTTCTGTAAGTCAAACGAATCTCTCCAATTAGATGGTAACCATGATCTTATAATGTAGCAATGACAGTTGCTCCTCTCCCAAATTCGCCGGACTCACGGATTGGTATTTGTGTTACTACTAACAGAGTGACAGTATACTTACTTTGCCCCATGTCGATAGAGGATTTTAGCTGGATGCCTGGATTAATAACGTTGTCTCTGTGCAGAATGCTCTACTGGAATTCGAGAATGTGGTGAAGGTCAGGAAGCAAGTTGTTGCTGGAACGATGTATTACATCACAGTTCAGGTCAACGAAGGAGGAACCAAGAAGCAGTATGAAGCTAAGGTGTGGGAGAAGGAATGGCAGAACTTTAAGGAGCTTCAGGAGTTCAAGCCTGTCGACGGCGGTGCAAGCGCCTGAGGTAAAAACTGTCCTATGTTTGACTTTGTATCCCATTCCCATCAAATGAAATTATACGTGCTTCGTTTACAACAGCATCAAAATTAGCGTGTCTTATTCTTTCACCTTGGTTAAATCATGCAGGCTTTAGGTATCTCTGCTTCTTTTTGCCTCGTGGTAACACAAACATATGTTTCTTGAGCCATCATTAGGACTATCAACTTCGACAAGCCTTGTGACCACTCCTTTGCTTTCCCAGACCCTGCATATTACTTAGATAACTGTTAATCATGCATTGCTAGAGACTAGACGAATCATGTTCACAAGCTTGTTCCTCATTTGTTTATGGGGAGCTGATGAATTTAAATTTGCTAATTTCAGGGACGTCCCAACTATGCAAGCATACGCAGATATGGTGTGGATATACTAACGATCGGGCATGCTTCCGTGTGTTCTGTTTGGTATATTGTTAAGAATAAGTCTGCTTCTTGTAAGTTGTTCTAAATACAGCGCTGAATAAAATTATCTGAACTAATCTTGCTTGGCCTTTTGTTTGATTTGTTTTAACTTTTGTGAGCAAAGCTTTTAGTCAATATGTTTGCATAAACCTGCCAACGCTGGCTTGAGCGCATATGAGCAGAAAAATAGTTTGGATGTGTCTCAGCGATCTATGTGTAAATTAGTGGCCCAATACGTAAGGGTAGTCAACTGTTCTGTCTTGCAACTCCATCACTCAGGAGGTCTGCTTGGAAAGGGTGTAAAATCAGTGTCTCCACCTGTATTTAGTTCTGATTTTGAGCTAAATCCTGGTCGCCACACTTACTTTAGTCCCTCTGTTTTTTGTTTGTTTGTTGGAGGAACATGTTACATTTTTGTAACTATGTTATGTTCTCGTTGATTGGTTCGCTTAAGACACATCTCGTTGATTCTTGGGTTGGCGGAAACAATAAAAATGAAACAAAACTGCTCCCAGCACTCTACGAGAAACGCTATATACCGCAAGCTCAGAAGTCAGAACATACCACCATGTTTCAAACATCCTGCTTAGACATACAAAATAACAAAGAAATCACCGAGAAGGCGAGAATGGCATGACCATGGTTGTGCTCGAGGATCTGTGGCAGAACTGTCTTCACCTGCCTTCCTATTGCGTGGTTTGGACGGTGTCATTTCGTCGCGCTCCACACAAATCCAAACAAACTAAGAATTTCGAGCGATTCAACCGAGATGAATTCGCATCTTTGTCCGGAATTTACTGATGGGGATATGGGGAAGGCAACGGAGGAGCAAAATTTGGAGAGAAAGGCTCTGATACCAATTGTAACATCCGATTTAGGTTAGATTCCACAAAGGGGATACATAGAATGGGTAATCTAAGATAAGGGATCAAGTAAGGTGAGGGAGACGGAGGGTAGATGAGAATAAAGAGTTCGGGTTCTATTTTAATCAACTAGCAATCCAACGTTGAGAAAAATGGAGCATAGCCTTCGTAGGCTGTTGTTAGAGCATCTCCACTCCACTCGGAGCGTCCAAACAGCTGTTGAAAGGCTTTTGCCACGTGCTTGACAGATTTTTTCCTTCCACTTGTAGCGCTCAAATCTGTTTTTGATCCGGCACGTCCGAAAAGCCTTGGGACGGCCATTTGGACGCCGCGAGTGAAGATGTTCTTAGTGTTAAAGCTAAAGATTCTTATACATTCGCTTAGTACTAAATGATTATTTTTAATTTGTAAGCGTCCTCCAGATGCCCCTTCGTCACTACTGCGTGTGCTACACCACAACTTGTTTTCAGAGGTAGCTTCACGACTGGGGGTTGCGGCGCGAGAGTTGTTTTCCCTTCATGGATGGTAACATAATCTTCGCACTTGTCTTTCATCACCTTAGACAGTTTTATAATTTCTCATTACTTCGCCTTTCTATTTTTTTGTTGAACACATGTGTACTGGTTGGGGCTATATGCATTCTATTTATGCAGAGTCCGGGTGTAACGTTTAAAACTCTAAAGATCCCTTTATCGAATATCAGACGCCCCTATAATGTACATGCTCCTATGCGATCGGCCTAGTTGCAACATGAAGACATTCTGAAATCGAGATGAACAGTTTACGTGAGTCGGACTCTGATACAATTAACTTCAGTTCGTTCTAAACATACATAGATTCACCACTATTAAAACTCGTGTAGTATATAAAATAAATAAATAGATACATAAATGGATAGATAGATAACGAGTACTATAACACTCACACTCTTAAAGCTCAAAATGGGCCTTTTTTAGAAATACAGTACAACGTAATCGCTCATATACACACACACTCATCCCTATGAACGCACGCACGCACACCCTACCCCTATAAGGCCATGTACAATGCAAGGTGCTTAGCTAGGTGCTTATAAAAATAAATCAAGCACTTGCATAAGCACCGGTGCCTATTTCTATAGGAAGGGTGCTTAGCTAAGCATTTGTCTAGTACAAATAAACACCGGTGCTTATATAAAAACCGGTTTATTTTCTAAGCACCTCCCATAAGCACCTTGCATTGTACATACTCTAAGCATCTCCGAGAGACTAAATCGACGGATCAGGTATTAAGATTGACCACACACCCGTTCCATAGGCCACATGCACTTGTGCTGTTGTGCAGTTGCTGTGTCACATCACACTTTGGCCACCAAAACCATGAGGTGTAGCTATCGTGACACCTAAAACACCTGAATTATTAGTGATGGCACTGCATACTTTGTAAGTGCAGTAGGCAGTGTAGAAAATATTGTTCAATGGGAAGTTTCCATTTTGAAAACATGAGATACATGATGTAAAAAATTGGGAACGTCAAGGTAAGATCTGATTGTCACACTCACACACGAAAATTCAGCAGTAGGAAAGAAAGAAACAATGACGGTCGACCTTCAAAACAGACATGGAGACGCAACCTTGACTCCGACGGATGATGTAACACTAGTCGTAACAGTGGTAGCTCACATCTCGGCCGGCACCCGTCTGTAGAGCTCCTCGTTGTCCAGGCGCGGTGTGGCGACGACCTGTAGCGGCGTGCCCATGAACGTGATGAGCCCCGGAGACTCCATCATGTCGAGGTCCTCCGGCCGGGTCCCGTCCGGCAGCGACCAGGTGAAGTGGTGCAGGAGGTGGCCGATCATGGACGCGACGAGGTTGATGCCGAGCTGCGCGCCGGGGCAGACCCGGCGGCCGGCGCCGAAGGGCAGCACGCGGTAGTCGCAGCCCTTGATGTCGATGTTCTCCTGGACGAAGCGCTCGGGCCGGAACTCGAGCGGGCTGTCCCACACCTTGGGGTCGCGCGCGAGTGCCCACACGTTGACTGTCACGCTGGCTCCCTTGGGGATGTCGTAGCCGGCGATCTTGACGGCGGCGCTGGCCTTGTGCGGGAGCATCAGAGGCGTCGGCGGGTGCAGCCGGAGCGACTCCTTGACGACGGCGTTGAGGTATGGGAGGCTCGGGAAGTCCGTCTCCGAGAGGACACGGTCGCGGCCGACCACCCGGTCCAGCTCCTCCTGCAGCTTCTCCTGCACCCTGGGGTTCCTCACCAGCTCCCCTATCGCCCACTCCACTGTTATCACTGTCGTGTCCGTGCCGGCGGTGATCATGTCCTGCTCACGTCACGTTGTCAAATCACAAGTCCTTTGTAATTAAAAATATGGTGGTCGACTACTATGTGTCTACGTACCCAGAGGAGGCCAATGACGGTGTCGTCGCTGAGGTCGTACTTGTCCCTGAGCGTGAAGAGCGCGTCGACGAAATGCTGCTTGGTGGTGCCGCTAATCTTAAGGGCCTTAGCGTGCTCCTCCATGATCTTGACGGTGAGTCGGTCGCGTCTGTCGCCGTGCGCCTTGTAGACGTCCTCGTCGACGGGGGTGAGCCACCGGAGCCACCGGATGTACTCGGCGACGGACAGGGAAGCGCCGATCTTGATCCCGTTGGTGACGATGCCCTTGAACTCGCGCCCTTGCTCGTCCAGCTCCCCCTTGGCGTCCAAGAACCGCTTCCCGAAGGCCAGCCTCGTGATGTTGTTGAAGCCGACCATCGCCAGGAACTCCCGCACCGCCACCGGCTTCCCTCGCTTGCTGGCCTTGTGCACGGACTCGACCATGGCGGTGACCTCGTCCTCGCGGATGGGGCGGAGCGCCTCGAGGCGGCGCTGCGTGAAGAGCTCGAGGTTGCAGAACTTGCGCACCTTGATGTAGTGCGGGCCGTAGTCGGCCCAGATGAGGTCCATGCCGCCGCGGCTGAAGCGCTCCGACGAGCGGTTCCGCGGGCGGTCGGCGAGCTGCATGTCGTGCGTCTTGAGCACCTCCTGGGCGAGCTCCGACGTGGAGACCACCACCATCGGCGAGGACCCGAACCACACCGTCATGATGGGCCCGTACAGTCCAGCCCACTCGGCGAAGCACCGGCACCTCACGGGCTGGATTTGGAACAGGTTGCCCAGCACCGGCCATGGCCGCGGCCCGGGCGGAAGCTTGCCGAAGCGGAGCCGGTTGACAAGGAGCACGGTGATGGGGACGATGGCGAGGACGGCCAGCGCCACGGGAAGCAAAGTCATGGCTGCTACTGGAGTAGGCTAGCTGCGCGTGGGTGGCGTGTGAACTTTCTTACTTGCTCTTCTTGATCATGATGCTTTCTTGTGGTTCATATATACCCATACGGCATTTAGTCGTGGTGGTTGGCAGAGGAGTTGGAAATTGTAGAGTTACTCGTGAATCTGCATGTTTGTCCGTCGCAATGTCGCTCACGTACGTGTACGCATGAGATCCATGCATATATATCGATGCATCTATATATTGTCGCTGATTCTCTACTCTCTACGTCTTTCCTCAGTCATCGTCGATAAGTCGTTTTCCCGGTCTTGTTGTTTGCATCGACAACGTACACAGTAGTACGAATGCAGTCGAAACGTGATTTGGTGGTCGAAACGTCGTCTTCTATGAGACGAGCTATTTTGTTATGTTCCTCCCCAGTGGATGGGGTGGTGTACTTCCTTGAGTGAGTGTTAATTGTGTAACCGTCAGTGCCTCTCGCTGCAGAGCCAGACATATGAACACCTACTACTATGCACTCTACCTACTCTCGAATCAGGCTCACGTCCCATTTTATAAATAAAGCCACACCGTTTGAGACCGCTGCTGGGTCAGACAGCACAACGCCCAAAGGAAACTGCTGGGGCGGAAACAGCAAAAGCACGCCCAAAAGAAAAGAGAAGAGAAAAAAAGGAGAGAAAAAAGGCAACAACGGCGGATCGACAAAAGTGACCAGACTCCACGACCAGAACGCCCACCGAGACCTCGCACCAAGCTCCTAGTGCTCCAAAGCGCCGGTACCCAACAACACCTTCAAGAAGGGAAGCGACGACGACGACGCTGCTGCCAAGGGTTTCCCCCGGTACGCGATTGAGGAGAGGGGACCACCCGACGCCCTTCAGGAAGGACCGGCGGCACCCATAGGCGCCACCGCGCCGGAGTCGAACACGCCGACTAGGATTTCTCCCGATCCCCCCTCACCCTAGGCGCTCTGGAACACTCCACCAAACCACCCACCACCCAGCGCACGGACGCGTAGCCGTTCACACTGTCTCCCCACGGTACAAAGAGGAGAGGCCTACACACCGAAGAAGGAGAGCCGGGACTAGAAGCCACAACACCGCCGACGTGCGGGAGGGACCAACCTCCACCGCCAGAAGCGGTAACCGACCGGACACAACAGCAGGAGCACACCAGGCCCGCAAGCCCGACCGAGCCCCTCGAGGCCCGTGAAGTCCCCGCCGTCGCGCTGCAGAAGGCATGACGTTGGCGCTGCCGCCCCACCTCCAAGCTGCTCTCCACCACCAGTGTATAAAGAACCGCGCAAACGAGGATTCAGACTGACCCGCCTAAAACCTAGAGGGGGTCCGAAGACACAGATCTGGGCCGAGGGCGGCGCGTCAATCCCGCACCACACTGGACACGGCTCTGCCTCCAAGAGGAAGCGCCCCAACCCTAAAACCGGCCTAACCCAACCCGAGCAGCCCCGAGACCTGGATCAAAGCATCAGCGCACGAGGAGGGATGGGACCCGACGCGGGTGTTGGGAATAGCGGCCCTGCCGCCGACAGATCCGGGCCCACCTAGCCCAGATCCGGCCCGCAGCAGTGCAACACGCATCGGCAGATCTGGGCCCGCCTGGCCCAGATCCAACCCGCACACGCGCTGGCAAACCGCCCCCCGCGCCTTCGTCTTCTTCAACTGGCCGCAGCTCGCAAAGCAGCCGCCGACGCGTAGCGCCTCCGTCGCCACCGGCTCCTCCACGTCGCCCTGCTCGCCCTGCCCGGCCGCACCACCGGCCTGCGTCTCCAGCCTCGGCCAGCCATGGTGCTTCTCCGCCCCGAAGCTCCACGGTGATCGGCAAGCTCCTCTGCCCTCCGCCTTTGACGGGCCGGGCGCCGCCAGCGGCCAGGGAGGACAGCGACGGGGGTGCCTTTCTCTGATTTGGATGGGTCCTCCGGAGCCGCCCGAGCGGGGGCGACCCGGGAGGAAGGGAGAGGGGGAGGGGAGAGGCGGGGAGGGTGGTGGCCGGCGGCGGGGAAGGCTTGGTGGTGGCGGCGCGGTGGAGGAACCCTAGGGAGCCTGCACTCTACCTACTACGTAGAAATATATAAAAAAGAGCTCTATAAA
Source organism: Poa annua (assembly GCA_026929855.1). Lineage (NCBI taxonomy): Eukaryota > Viridiplantae > Streptophyta > Magnoliopsida > Poales > Poaceae > Poa > Poa annua. The sequence continues at coordinate 113,659,896 of CM049428.1, read as the reverse complement.
AAATGCAGCAACTAAAAAGAGGTCTGGCACGTACTACGTATTTATGATTCAGGCATGGGAGCTCCGGACTCAGATCACTACTTCCTTCGCACCTCTCACGTGATTACTGACATGTCATGATATTGTGAGAAAATTCCAAACTAACATTTCCAAGATATTTTTATTTATACACATGATATATGCCATGATATGCCATCGCAATTCGGACTTGACTTTTAGTTTTTTTCTCAGTTACATTCACCAATCAACAAACATATTGGTAATATTAAAATGCTAATAGGACAACACCCCAAACAAGCATGACAAAATTACATGATATAAACTAATGCTCACGAGTTTCCTCCAAGTCACGAAAACATCATTTTTACACCCACGGCAATGTCGCTTAGCCAAATTATGTTCAGTCAATAAATAATTTATGAAGGAATCGCTCTAGTATGTATTTTTTGCAGGGTTTTTAATTTTCATAGATATTTCCGAAGGAATCTAGTTTACCCATTCATATGGTCACTGTATATACATAGATTTAACCAAAACAAAACAGAGTTAGATAGTTTCTAAGCACCTGAGCATGCGTTTTAAATTGAAGATATTTGTTATGTAATAATTATTGTCACACTAGTTATACAATCATTTGCTGAGTAAACACATACTTTTGAGCTCGAGTACTTCTATACATAGACCACTTATCCTTAGCAGTACATACTACGTTCCACTTTGTTAACCGACATTTACATTTATTCTCTTTTACTTTGTCGGAAAACCTTGATCTGTAAAAGTCAAGGTATTTATGTACCCATCGGTCATCTTAAAAAGGACAACATAAATACTGGTAGGATGTAAGAACATAATTGATTAGAACACGTCGATGTCCATATGAGACAACTTTCCATTCCTAAAATCGAGTTTGCTCTTGAACCATTTCTCCACTTGATGCAATTCCGAGTTTTGTAATTTTCCGTAATGAATAATGATCCCCAAGAACGTACATAGAAAGAACCATATTCACAACAAAAGCCCATTTGATTGAAGTTTCTCGTCCTTCGCCTTTTCAAAACAACACACCTCACTTTTTTTGAAATTTATCTTAAGGCTAGATAATTTTTCAGAAATAGAGGAACAAACTTCATATTGACAGCCTTCTCCAGATAATGCTCCATCACTAAAATAGTATCATTGCCATATTAGAAAATAGCAACCCTCCTAAAACTAGAGGATGGATGAGATCACCTACTTGACCATCCTCCTTTGCCCCCGCAATAAGGATAGCTAACATATTCATACTATATTGAAATATAGGAGAAAAGGGTCCCCTTTTCCGAAACCTTCTTTAATATGAAAATAATGATCAATGTCATAATTTTTTTTATTCATACCCCTCTTCTTTATTAAACTGCATAATCCATTCACACAAGGCAGGGCAAATCCTTTCATACAGAAAGTTCGCTAAAGGAAAGGACATTTCACTTGATCATAAGACTTCTCAAAATCAATTTTAAAAAGAATCCTTGCACTTTCTTCCTATGAAGCTCATGAATAGTCTCAAGCAGAACCACAAAACCCCTTCTAAGGTATGCCACCAGACATAATGGTCGTCTTTGTATGTCTAGTTATCTTATATATCTGCAATCTACATAACATGGTTTGTACCAACCTTTGGGAAAATTTTAAAGCTAACACTGTGAAAACATGTGTGTTTGTTGCTGAATCTGAACCGTATTGCCTTTTTTGGGTAATAGAGTAGTCACTCCAAAATTTATTTTAAACAAGCGCAGTTCCTCTGTTTGAAACAGAACATACATTGCCATTAATTCATACTTGATGACATCATTTGTATATAAAAAAACTTAGCGGAAAATCCATCAGGCCCGGGAACTTTATTGTGCTCTATTTATAAATAGGATCACGTACCTTCTCTTCTCGGAAGTGGATTGTTTGGAAGTCATTTTGAAACGATTATTGCAGAATATCATGTACTACGTTTTGCAATAAATAAAAATTTGTCGAGACTGTCGCCCAAAAACTTCCTTGTAGTATTATGTGATATGAGCTCTTAAAACTTTCTCACCAACAATAGTTTCTTCATCCTTTTGCAGCTCAATTTTTTTTTCATTCTATGTTTCTTATTTATAATAAGGTGGAGACACTTTGTGTTATTTCCACCCTACCACAAATGTTTACCCTTTGCTCTTTGAGCCCACTTAGTTTTTTCATCGTGCATGTGTGTGTATAATCGATCCTTAGCATCTATCAATGGATGCAACTCTTTCGGCTCGAGTGAGGAGAATATTTTCAGCTTAGAGGTCTAGCTCGTCAATGCTAATTAATGGCCTTTATTTTTTTCCTTCTTATACTTGCCACTTAGATTTTTTTCAACCTCTTAATAGCGCCTAAGATGACTCATCTTATTCTGCCATCTTATGATGGTTGTATCACAATAGGATACAACCTTTCATTCGGCAGCCACCATTTCATAAAATACCTCTCGCCTGAACCCGGAACACCGATATGAAAAGTGGGAATAATTTTCATGGTGACTATGATTGTCATAATCGATTAGTAACGGTGTGTGATCAGACCCCGAGCAAGTGCGTGCAAGAACCATTACTAAGGGAGATAAAAGACCATATACCATAATGATCTACCTCACGGGTCGTGTGGGTAATACTTGAAGAGCCACTTGCGGCTCCTGGCCGAACAACATTAAAGCTGAAAACTAATATTTGGATGAATTTTTTCAGGCCTAAGGCACCCACAATGTGTAGCCAAATCTAGTTCCATATTCACTTTTTGGCTAATGGAACTAGTTCCCTACACTGTGGAGGTAGTTCCAAATTTGCAAAAAGAGGGAATCAGCGCACCCTCATGCTCCGATGCCAAATTCTTCTTTTCTAATATTTTATTGTTTCTCTTCTTGATAACTGCATGCATCTTCCAAGCACCATAGGCAAAAGCAAGCACCATGTGGGACCATTTTTTATTCAGTTGTAAGACCATGTGGGTCAGATATTTAGAACCACTACGTTGTGGTGCTATAGCCAAATTCGATACCCCTAGCTAAATACTACTTTTAGCAAATTTAGTAATGACAACACTGTGACTACCCTTATAAGACATAAGTCAAAGCCAAAATCATAGAAAACATGCTAACCAAACAGCCTCTAAAAGTCTAGCTGGCATGACATGAGTCATGTCATGACGTACATTAAGCATAGCTACCGGTCAACTCACATGACGACATTGACGTCACATGATCGTAAAACACAGTAGTAGTGCAGCAGCCCACTCCTCACTAATTATGCGGTCTGGTGGCTGGTGCACCTACTCCACTCCACTCTACAGGAGGGCACTCCTTCATCATCGTACATTTATTCATCGTGCTTGGGCACACCGCCATCCCTGACAGCTCTATTTGACAGTACCAGTTACTCCAAGATGGCTGCCCGCGTATACCACACGCCCGTCGACGGAGTGATGGCCGGCCGTCGGTGGCTTCGTCCGGTTCCCATCTTGTGGCGCGAAGCATTCGTCAGATACTTGACTAGTTTTTTTTTAATAATTAGGCGATTTAACATATGATTTAATTCTCAATAACAGTGAATAATTTATGACTAGAATAATACAAATTAAACTAATCATGTGATCTACGCAAACAGTAGATAAACAGATGTAATCTATAGCATATACTAAAAGTAAAAACTCTAGCAAAACATCATATAGGAAGATCAAGAACACATACGGTGCAGCGGCAGTCGCACCACTGGAGTTTCCCGTGTCGTCGCCCATGTCGTCGATGAAGAGTCTGGCGATGTCGGGAAGAAGTCGTCGTTGGGGAAGAACTCGAAGACAGTAGTCGTGCGAGTGCGCTTCCCAAAAACCTGATCGCCCCTCTCCCGTACAGGATCACAAGAGGCAGGGTTCCGGAGGCCTACTGTCCCTTCAACCGGTGCACGCCGAAAGACGGGATGGAGAAGACTTGGTAGACGGCGGCGCAATGCTCTGAAACGGTTTGAGACCATGTATCTCGTGGTGGCGGCTAGGGTTTGCCCCGGGCTGTATATATGGAGCGAGTCGGGTAAGACGTGGGCTGTAAGCCACGACAGAGTCGGTAACGCCGCACGATCCCATTGAAATCGGAAACGGCAAGGTAATTAACGTGTCCGTAAATTACTAATCAATGACTCATTAATTTTCCCAGACTGCAAAAATATAAGCTCGGCACGGCGAGATTCCCGCAACCCGCGACGCGGCGCGGCGCGTCGTGACGTGACGTGTCGTGACGAGGCGAGGCGAGGCGTGGCGTGGTGAGGCGAGCGAGGAGGAGGAGCACGCGTGTGGCACTCTTCATCTTCTCATATTCTCACTAGCTCATACTAGTAGTAGAACATCTCACTATATAAAGTGGTGCAACTCACTCTCCACAAGCAGTATGGGACTACACATTAGTCACGTACATGCACAACCAGCCAACCAGAATGGGCCATGAGAATTTCGGATTTTAGTTGGGCCTTAGCCCAAGTACACTAAAATTCCAGCAATCCCCCACAAAGTCTCATTGACACATTGTACCACTTTGTTCTAAAACATTGTTTCATATACCGGTGCTTAGTGGGGACTATTAAGTTGAACTCCACTTAGAAACTTATGCTACGTTAGACCGCAACTTGAATAGTGGACTATGCCTTGAACTACAAGTTTGTTGCGACAGAAGCCCTTGACCGATACTAGGCTACCGCAAGGCTTCACCGCGGTGTGGAGCTTATACGTCATACTCCAAGGCCTTTCATGAGTTTATCAAAGAGCACCCGACTCTCATAGACTGCGACGTTTAACAGTCAGACTCATATAGGTGTGTTCCTCAAGAGATGCTCTGCAGGATAACATCTCCGCTTATAAAAGTAAGCCGCTTGGAACACATTAAGATAAATATCAACCTACCATGCAGATCAGGAGAGTATTGCATCTTTGTGGAGTGGGATAGTAAAATGTAAAGATACTCTCCTCCTAGCCGACCAACAGCTTGTCTCCCACTTCTAATTCACGGGATCTTCGATCACATAGAGTAGGTTACCACTGTGGACAACTCATACGGTGGGTCTCAAACCCATCTCCCTCGATGCATTATCTATCATGTTACGTGATAAACCCTTTGTGAAAGGATCTGCCAAGTTTTTAGACGTTTGGATATAATCCAACGCAATAACTCCGGAGTTTTTCAATTTTCTGACATATTTCAATCTCCTTTTCACATGCCTTGATGACTTCAAATTATCCTTAGAACTTTTAATCTTAACTATCACAGTTTGATTATCACAGTTCATAAGGATAGCGGGTATGGGTTTTTCAACCACAGGTAAGTCCATCAAAAGCTCTCGAAGCCACTCTGCTTCAACTGTGGCTGTGTCTAATGCTGTGAGTTCTGCTTCCATAGTTGACCTCGTTAAGATGGTCTGCTTGTAAGACTTCCAGAAAACAGCTCCATCACCGAGTGTAAACACATAACCACTCGTGGCCTTAATCTCATCAGCATCAGATATCCAATTGGAATCATTATAACCTTCCAGTACTCTAGGATAACCAGAATAGTGAATTCCATAGCTCGCAGTGCCTTTTAAATAGCGCATAACTCTCTCAAGCGCATGCCAATGATCATCTCCCGGGTTGGAAACAAACCGGCTCAACTTGCTTACAGCAAAAGAGATGTCAGGACTCGTGGCACAAGCCAAATACATAAGCAAGCCAATGATCTAAGAATATCTCAGTTGATCTCTAGCAATGCCCTGATTCTTTCGAATCAACACACTGGGATCATATGGTGTCGGAGAAGGCTTGCAGTCGTCATATCCGAAGCGACTCAAGATCTTTTACACATAGTGGGATTGAAGCAGTGTAATCCCACCATCACCATCTCTCAGCAGCTTGATGTTTAAGATTACATCAGCTACTCCAAGATCCTTCATCTCAAAACAGTGAGATAAGAAATCCTTAACCTCCTTGATTAAATCAAGATTGGTTCCAAATATCAGTACGTCATCGACATACAGACATAGAATAACTCCCTCGCCCCCACCATGGCGATAGTATACACACTTATCGGATTCGTTAACAACGAAACCTGCAGCAGTTAAAGTTCTTTCAAACTTCTCATGCCACTGCTTAGGAGCTTGCTTAAGGCCATATAAAGACTTAAATAGCTTGCACACCTTTGCTTCCTGACCCGGTACTACAAAACCATCAGGCTGATCCATATAAATTTCCTCGTCTAACTCTCCATTTAGAAAAGTTGTCTTAACGTCCATTTGATGAATGAGAAGACGATGTGAGGCAGCCAATGAAAGTAGCACCCGAATCGTGGTCAGTCTAGCCACAGGTGAGTAAGTATCAAAGAAGTCTTCTCCTTCTTTCTGGGTATAACCCTTGGCCACAAGCCGCGCCTTGTACTTCTCAATAGTACCATCAGGTCTAAGCTTTTTCTTGAACACCCACTTACATCCTACAGGTTTGCACCCATAAGGACGATCAGTAACTTCCCAGGTTCCGTTAGCTAAGATGGAATCCATCTCACTACGGACAGCCTCCTTCCAGTAGTCAGCATCAAGAGATGCATAAGCTTCTGAAATAGTACTAGGGGTGTCATCCACAAGGTACACAATGAAATCATCACCAAAGGACTTAGTAGTCCTCTGTCTCTTGCTCCTTACAGGAACTTCATTGTCATCCTCCACAGGATTATCAGTGTGTTCTATTGAAATGGTAGGATCAAGAATCTCAACTAATTCCTGACTAGATGTATTAGGTATATCCTGATTTGATGAGCTAGACATACCCTTCATGGGAAAAATGTCCTCAAAGAAAGTCGCACCATTCAACTCCATAATCGTACCAACATGCATGTCGGGTACCTCAGATTTGATTATCAAAAATCTATAGCCAATGCTATGAAAAGCATAGCCCAGAAGAACACAATCCACGGTTTTTGGTCCTAGCTTGCGCTTATTGGGAATTGGAATATTGACTTTCGCCAAACAACCCCAAGTACGTAAGTAAGAGAGTTTTAACTTTTTCCTTTCCCATTCCTCAAATGGAGAAACATTTTTGTTCTTTGTGGGAACTCGGTTTAGGACATGACAAGTTGTCAATAGCGCCTCCCCCCACCATGCCTTGGAGAGACCCGAAGTGTCTAACATGGCGTTAACCAAATCAGTTAGAGTTCGGTTCTTTCTTTCAGCTACCCCATTTGACTGAGGTGAGTAGGGAGGCGCCCTCTCATGGATTATACCATATTCCGCACAAAAAGAATCAAACTCTCTCCACCACGATCAGACCTTAGCCGTTTTATTCTTAGATCAAGTTGGTTCTTTGCCTCAGCTTTATAGTTTTTGAAGAAGTTTAAAGTTTCATCTTTTGTTTTCAGGAGATACACATAACAATATCTAGTGGAGTCATCAATAAGCGTCATATTATATTTCTTTCCGCCTCTCGTCAATATACCATTCATCTCACAAAGATCTGAATGTATAAGTTCCAGTGGTGCCAAGTCTCTTGCCTCCGCAGCCTTATGTGACTTGCGAGGTTGCTTAGCTTGAACGCACACTTGACACTTGGAACCTTTCACATTAGTGAATTTCGGAATTAAATCCAAATTACCTAGTCGCGTCATGCTACCAAAGTTAATATGACAAAGTCGTGAATGCCAAAGATTAGACTCAATTTCTTGGCAAACATGATTAATAACTTTGGAGCAAATATCCGATAAAGATAGGCGGAACAAGCCTCCGCACTCATATCATTTTCCAACAAATTGTTCATATTTAGATATTACAACTTTATTGGACTCGAAACCAACTTTAAACCATCTCAACACAACAAAGATCCGCTGACGAGATTTTTATTGATGGCGGGCACATGATGAACGTTCTTTAGACGCACGGTCTTCCCCGAAGTAAACTTTAGATCGATTGTACCGACTCCACGAACAAAAGCATGTGACCCATTACCCATCAGCACGGGGGAAGTCCATGTGATCTGGTAAGAAGAGAACATCGAGGGGTATCAGCACAAACATGTACATTGGCACCAGTGTCAATCAACCATTCAGATGAATGACAAACTGAAAGGATGGTGGGAAATATTCCGTACCCTGTATCCTTCATCTCATTATCGCCAATGACAACATTGGCACTCTTGCCATTGTTCTCAGGTTCGCGCAGCTCATGCCGGTTGGGACAACGGGGTGCCCAGTGATTTGGATCACCGCAAACATGGCATGAATCCTTCCTCGGTTTATTGTTCTTCTTCTTGAAGTTGGTAGGCTGTGATGGCTTGAACTTTCCATCAGGCTTGCCCTTACCCCCAGAATTGTTCTTGTTAAACTTGGGCTTGTGGGGCGGCTGGTAATTCTTCTTTTGTACCACATGGGCACTAGAACCAGCCTCGGTAACTCGAGCACGTGTATCCTTCGCTCTCGCCTTCTCTTCCACATCAAGTGACCCAATGAGATCCGAAACGGAAAACTCTTGTCTCTTGTGTTTCAGAGAGGTAGCAAAGTTGCTCAACGAAGGTGGAAGCTTGGCAATAATGCCACCGGCGACAAACTTGTCCGGTAAGATACACTTAAAGTGCTCAAGTTCCTTAGCGAGTGACTGTATCTCATGAGCCTGTTGAACAACAGGGCGCTCATCAGTCATCTTGTAGTCATAGAAAGTTTCCATGACATACAGCTCGCTGCCAGCGTCCGAGACCCCAAACTTGGCCTCGAGCGCATCCCACATGTCCTTGCCGTTAGAAAACGATATATACGAGTCCACAATGGAATCGTCAAGAATACTCAAAAGGGCACTCTTAAACATGTTGTCGAGCCTCTCGAAAGACTCCTGCTGTGCAGGGTCAAGCTCGCCATCAGACTTGCCTTTGGTGGCAGCATAGCAGTTCATGTTCTGAAACCATAAAACTGCTCTCATGCGCCACCGCTTATACATAACCCCTTTAAAGGGAAACGGCCTCGTTGACGCGATGAAGCCAGCAGTTGCTAATTGCCTATAATCAGGTTTTTGGATTATTGAATAATTAGGCGATTTAGCATATGATTTAATTTCCAATAACAGTGAACAATTCATGACTAGAATAATACAAATTAAACTAATCATGTGATCTACGCAAACAGTAGATAAACAGATGCAATCTAGAGCATATACTAAAAGTAAGAACTCTAGCAAAACATCATATAGGAAGATCAAGAACACATAAGGTGCAGCGACAGTCGCACCACTGGAGTTTCCCATGTCGTTGCCCATGTCGTCGATGAAGAGTCTGGCGATGTCGGGGAAGAAGTCGTTGTTGGGGAAGAACTCGAAGCCAGTAGTCGCGCGAGTGCGCTCCCCAAAAACCTGATCGCCCCTCTCCCGTACAGGATCACAAGAGGCGGGGTTCCGGAGGCCTACTGTCCCTTCAACCGGTGCACGCCGGAAGACGGGATGGAGAAGACTTGGTAGACGGCGGCGCAATGCTCTGGAACGGTGTGAGACCATGTATCTCGTGGTGGCGGTTAGGGTTTACCCCGGGCTGTATATATGGAGCGAGTCGGGTAAGACGTGGGCTGTAAGCCACGACAGAGTCGGTAACGCCCCACGATCCCATTGGAATCAGAAACGGCAAGGTAATTAACGCGTCTGTTAATTACTAATTAATGACTTATTAATTTTCCCAGACTACAAAAATATAAACTCGGCTCGGCGCGTCGTGACGTGTCGTGACGAGGCGAGCGAGGAGAAGGAGCGCACGTGTGACACTTTTCATCTTCTCATATTCTCACTAGCTCATACTAGTATTAGAACATCCCACTATATAAAGTGGTGCAGCTCACTCTGCACAAGCAGTATGAGACTAAACATTAGTCACGTACATGCACAACCAGCTAACCAGAATGAGTCATGAGAATTTCGGATTTTAGTTGGGCTTTAGCCCAAGAACATTAAAATTTCAGCAGTTTTTTCCTGGCATCGTGTATTCGTGTTCCTTTGCCGGTTTCCGGCCAGGGCAGCCCGCTCGCGCACCGACAAATGGCGATCGGGTTATCATCGGATCCTTGACAAGATGAAAATTACATGCTATATATCGCTTGTTGGGAGAAATAAGTCGCTCGCCCAGTTCTCAGCCCATGTGGGATTAGTAGCGTCCATATTTTATTTCTCCATTTCTTCTATTTTTTTGGTTCTTTTCCTGTTTTTTTAATTTCTGCTTTTATTCCATGTTATCTCTCATTTTTTAAATTAGATTTTAGATCCAAAATATATTTGTTTGTACTTTTTTTTTAATATGAGAATAAAATTTATTACTGATCACATCTAGGCGTATCGCCCATTACAAGAACAATGACCGATCACGCAAGAAAACACTCCACCTGACATGGTGTTTCCTTTGGTAGAAAGCGTCGTGAGTATTTTAGTGCATTGTCTATTTCAAATTTCAAAATCTTAAGCTAATAAAACAAACACTGTTTAATAAATGTCACCCTTATATCCAGGGGCGAAGCCAGAAAAAAAGCTCACCGGGGTCAATATGTACATGTAGTACTAATATATGTCTCAAGAAAATAGCAATAAAATAATACATGCACATTGCTGAATAACTTGTCCAGAATATTAAAGTACACCTCACACAAATCAAATATAGATCATTAAATAGGAAAATGCTTGCGTTAGGGCGACCTACCGCGCCCTCGCGTAGTTCCTTCGCGGAGCGAGCGCGCGCATAGAATGGGCCTTCTTCGCAGAGCGAGTCGCACATGGTGGGCCTAGGGGCACATGGGCTGACCTTTTTCTTCAAAGAGCCACGCGCCTACGCATGCACTTTGGGTGGGACCGGTGGCACATGGGTTGTTCCTTTTTAATGGATTTTTGCTGCTGTGCGATGCATTCATTGTCTAAGAAGAAATGTGATGTACTTTCATGCGAACTTGCTCTTTTGTGTTGGGATTTTTGATTTCAGATTCGAAAGTGACAGTTATGTAAACATATGTGCATTTTATATAATTGTTTCTTACTTATGTTAAAATATTTTGTTGTAGATTAACTCGGAACAACTTTTTGGTCGCTATGTTATTTTTTATATGTGTTATTATGCTGTAAAATATGTGATTTTTTTGTTGAAATAGGTGGTGATATTTGTTAAAAACGAAGTTGTGGCAAAAAAATGTTTTGTTTACCTACTTTTGGATTTCTACAAATACATGGTTTTGTTGTAATAGTCTGTGATTTTTTTAAAAATAGTTGATGATTTTTATTGTAAATGGATCTTCAACAACAGTTATCCACTTTTTAAATTGCTACGATCAAATGAGTTTTTGTTGTATTATGATGTGATTTTTGTTGACATTGTTGATAATTTTTGTTGTAATGATAGGTGACTTTTGTTGCGAAACAATCTGCACTAAAATATTATTATTTAACATTTTTATGTTACATTATTTTTCTTAAAAAGTTTTGTTGATTTGTTGCGATAATACTTTTTTGTATACGAGGTGAGTCATTTTGTTGTAACACACGGGATTTTTGTTGCAGCATGGGGGTAAATCGTCAGGATGGCATTTTTGGTGTAAATACTAGAAAAATGAGGGGCAACGAAATATACCGCTTCGGTTTAAGTGGATCCTAGATGGAGTGCGGGTTGAGTTCCAAAAAACAGGGGAACTTAAATGCAAAAAAGTAATTAACAAATCTGAGACGTTGGATGACGATCTGACGGCTCTAGAGGGGACCTACAGAGCCCCTTTTTAGGGCGACCTACACCTAGCACGCGCCCATTAAATAGCTTGTCCAAAATAAATCGGACATTCATATAGTACCAAAATATACAGATATCAATATACACCAGAATTGCAGGACATAATAGATTACCTGACATTATGTTGGGGAGATTTAAGTTCTGATCTGAATTGTCTAATCCCCCAGATTAATCTCAAACATTGCCCAATACTTCAAATAGTTTTGAAAATCAACACATCATGACATGAACCCTAAGATGATTACCAATCATGAACCAAGGATATTGAATTTAAAATCTATATCGGATTAATTAAATTAGATGCATAAACCAGAAACTTACATATTGTGCACTAGAATTGATCAATCTTTGCAGAGAGAGTCGCGATGACGGACGGCCGGCAATCCAAACGAGCAAACGCCGAGTACACGACCTAACTGCAGGTGAAGGAGGCGGCGATGGGAGCAAGGCAACGTGCGTATAAATGTAAAGTCCACCAAACGTGCACTGTGGGCTGGTTTTGGGCCTGGACAAACTTTAATTTTACTGGGGCCTTGAGCGACTAACTTTATTTTCACTGGAGCCTGGACAAACTGTGCGGAGTTTGATAGGCTGGGGTCAAACTTTATTTTCACTGGGGTCATTTTATTATACGGTACATGAGGTTTACACTAAAGTCGTAGGGGTCAATTAACCCCATTGTTACGCTGTAGCTCCGCCCCTGTTTATATCTTTATGTTCTTTTAACTCGATACTAGAACTTCAACTGAAAACATCTTGTCGACGGAACATTTCTCTCATTTTTTTTACACTAACATTTTGTACTTCAAGTTTTTCTAGAAAAATATTACCTTCGTTTACAAAATATATAATATTGGAAAATACTACCTTCGTTTAATATAGAATATTTTGGCATGCCATGTTAGACTACCTAAACATGTTATATTTTTGAATAGAGCTAATACTTGAATAGTTTTATGATACATGTAACGTTTTAGACATCTGAATATGAACAACGATTTTATGAATAATATTTTTTTAGATACAAGATTTTTTGCATGAATACATGAACTATATTTAACACACATATGCTTATTTTGATATATATTTTGCAACACGCGGACATTACTTCCATACAATGAACATTTCTTAAAGATTTTTTTTATACATGGACATTTAATATTGATATGCGTCAGTATTTATTCATAAAAGAATATTTATTTTTGAGGATAAAAATATAACTATACTAAATGGCTGCACCATATGTTAATATTTGCGTTCGACGTCTCTCACTCGTTGTGATATATGTATGCAACTCCCGCCACTCTCGCTCTTCTAAATATATGCACTAAATATGCTACCACATGTTGTTGTGTGCTATAATCAAATAGATATTTTGATTTCAATCTTTTAAAAACATTTACCCCTCGACCGCTAATGTGATTGACCTTTTGTTTTTGTCTTAGTCACGGCGATGCGATGTTTGTAATTAGACCCCATTCTGACATGTTTCGATACCTTTTTTCGTTCATAATCACAACATGTTATCACTAAGTTGCATTATTAGAAACTAGTTACTTTACATACTAGATAAGCTTTGTTGTAAATTTCAAAAAAATAGATAAGCTTTGTTTTAGGGTTATTGTAAGCAATTCTAAATCAATGTAACACACCATGATATTGATTTTTCGTAACAATACATCTCTTAGTTATTTTAACTAGAATATTCATTCACTATTTCCACATAACATTACAATGACAAAAAGCTTGCACAAAATCATCCAACGAATGTGCATTGTTATCTTGGCAACCATGGACGGTATTAATTTAGCAATCACATCATATAAATATGGCAACTCACGAGGCAAAAATTGGTAAGAATTTATAAGTAATGTGATCTAATGTATAAACCCTCGCCGAGATGAACTCATGCAAAAAACAGAGCACTACTTGGATCATTGGTTTAATATTTAAATCATTTTAAATATTTGGATTTATTTGTTAGTGTGATGATTTCAGTATGCAGTATTTGGATTTATAAGATGGTAGATTCTGCATGCAAGTGATGTCCTCTCCTATAAGGGGATTCCTCATTCGGAATCCGGGCAGGGAAAACCAACTGAGTATGTGTCTCAGTAAGATTACAGTTCAGTAAATATCTAACCAGCCAGTGTACCTGATATGCCATATTTCCATTACACACCGTTCTCCTTACTAGGACCACACTCTCAATTTGCAAATCTACCTAATTAGCTAGGAAGCAGACCAGATAGCAAACGAATCAGCCTTCTCCCGAAGATCTTCTCTTTTGCTGTATTCACAGCTAATCCCCACAAAAGCTGCAGTTTATTCTACAGAAAAGAAATAAAAAGGGGGTCTTCTCTTCCTTCGTCGTCGCAACCTCGTTTGGCCAGTGCTATCCGAGTAGGGGAAGAACCTTAGGAAACCACTTGCCATTGTTGTGGGCGTGGAGGCTACGGCAGCGGCAACAACAGCAGTGCCCTGTTGTGATGCTGATGCTTGTATCTTAAAAGAAGCCTGGGAAAAGCATCAGCTCCGGCCATTTTCTTCTTTTCTGGACGAGTCTTGCACTGTGTTTCCTCCACTGAGAGCGACGCTGGCGCATGCGCTTGTTTGGCTCCTTGTAGGAGGCGACTAGCTTAGCTATATGTTACTCAGGTCAGTCAGGCTATCTTTACTTCGAGTTGCTATATGGGTGAAGGAGAAACACCTGGAATCTGAGCAAAGGGGTTGTCTCCATAGTCGGCCGGTGTTATGAGGAGAAACGTTGGCGCACCGCATATATACCATCTTTTCGAAACCATACAGGTGTGCAGGTTCAAAGGATGCTATGTATGGTAAAAAAAAAAGTTCCTAATTATTAAATGTGTTGGAACATTTTATTGTGAACTACGGCACTACGCACATACTAAAATAAATAAACTTACTTCAAAACATGTCTAGATACATGTAAATCAGAAAAAAGCTAAACGTGATATTTTTAGAAAAAGAGGGAGTATTTGTTACTTGTTAACGTTTTGCAGCAATCAGATATGGCGTCGGTTTAGCAGTATTTTCTGGTTTTGTTCTTTGCCTCCTTTGCCGGAGTCCTTTGGGGCGCAACCAGCGGCCAACAGGCAAAACAGGGGGAGGTTAGACTGAAACTTTTAACCAGTTGCTACACGTTTATCATAATATCTGTAAATCTACAGTGGTTCCCGCTTTCCGTGCAGGTGATTCAGCTTATTATACGGTTCCACTCGACAATAATATGGTGATTGTCTGATTGATCAACTAGGACACTAGGTTAGTGTTAATAAAGATGAAGTTGACATGAGCTTTGCCATTAGAAAACTGGTGCAAATGTGCAATAACCGTCTGTAAAATTTAGTGTAACCGATCTATCACACTTTAAAAGACGATATTATAAGTGAAATGCATGCAAAAGCCCCCGACCACCACTTGTGGAAGTAAATGTATGATACACAATAATTAAGCCAATTGTGAAAGTTGGTTAAAGTAGATAAAAAACAGATTCACGGAATTGAGAAAACTTAGAAAAACAGCACCACGCCCAAAGTAGATACAAAGTAGCTTGGGGTATCTAGCTCGGGTGAAGTTAATGCTAACAGCTTATGAATCTGTAATAAAGGTTTATTATAAGACAGTTTAATTAGTTCCCGACGAAGCAAGATGTTTCATTCAGACTTTTGATGCATGCTTCTTCTCTTGATTGATTATGATGTTACGGAAACGGCACTGAAGCACCAGCCATATATTCTACCATGCATGTCCGGCACCGGCAGAGAACTATAGAGCTTAATTTTGCGACAAGTATCCCAACAAATGTTTGTGGATTCTTGGTTCCATCGCATGATCGCATCAATCAGTCACGAGTCACCAGATGTTACGTACGCACACCATACATGTCTCGTCACTCCATTATGTAGCCCATTAAGATCTCACAAAGTTGTAGATCCTTTGTAACGTATCATTATATAAGTTCAAATCACAAAAAAAAGTGGGAATTGCCACGGTGTAGCCGTGTAGGGGTGCACTTGCAGACTTGCTAGTGGAATCTGAATCCAAGTCCATGATCCATGCATGCAGATCCACCCCGTACTTGTCTTTGCACACAAATGCATTTCATAAGCACATTAACGTTTGTCTAGACATTGAAAGAGACGTTCGATGAGTGGAATGTTGTTCTATATTGCTTAGTTATATAAGCACTACACTTATATGAAGTTTGATTCAAACATATCCACTAGCTGGCTTTTCCCGGGTGCATGCAAACATTTTTTTTCTTCACGAAATGATCTTGTTCTGTATCAGAGCAGAGCAGATCAACATAGAGAAAATAAAAAAATTAATCTCGTCATAAGATGATACTTATGGCGGCAGTCTTTTTATCCCCATCTTTTATTATTTTTCGTACTTTAAATTTGTTGGTTGTGTGCATCCTAACCTATGCAGATGACGGGTGTAATGGTTAAGGCCTTACTAAGTAATAAAGCTCTCTATAAAAAAAAGATGATATTTTCCATTTATTCATCACCTAATAGCAGAGAAAAAACTTTCCGCACAATTAAGTTGGGATGACAAAACTTAAAATTACTCTCGTACTTCCGATCGATGAACACACACACGATTAACATATATTGATTATTTCTCCTCCGATTAAAAAACAGAAGAAAAAATACAAGCAGTACTCGAGTACTAGTGGTCGGCCGAGGAAATTAGACAAGAGGGCAAAAATAAAAGGCCCGGAGCAAAATTATTCCACTCTTCCCTGCATGCGGCGCATACCGCCCGCCTAAATGCATGCAACGTCAACGACAGGAAGGACATTACTGACGGTAGTTAGCACTTGGAAACAGTTGGAAACTTTGGCAGCATCGACTGATCAGACAGCACTAGCTCCCTGTCCGTTGGAGGATGACCGCACTGATCCCTTGGCTTTCTCGCACTCCGGGTCGTGTCCCTGTACTGTTGCATCGATCTGCTCCTGCTTGGCGGCAATGGCCAATGGCAGCGCCTCCCGCAGAGCCGCGGACGACTCCTGGGTCTCCTTGTGCTTTCCCCAGAGCACGGAGTAGAGGCCGATGACGATGAGGACGCTGCCGAGGATGCCGCCCAGGTATATCTTCTCGGCGAGGATGAAGGAGCCCATCACGGCCACCACGATCATCATCAGCGGGCTGAACGCCGACGCGAACACCGGGCCAGTCTTCTGGATCACCAACCCTTGCACGTAGTACGCTATGCTCGACGTCACGATGCCCTGCAACATCACGTTTGTGTTTGTATATTAGGTTCATGTATGTGAGTTTGGGATGTCTGAGAGATGAGGAGATCACTTCAAGTAGAGTGTACTCACGGCGTATGCGGCGGCGAGGAGGTTCATGTCGAAGCCGATGGTCCAGACGTTGGGGCGGTGCTCCATGGCGAAGGTGACGACGATGGCCTGGAGGGTGCCGACGAAGCAGATGAGCGTGGTGAGGGAGAGCGGCGCAGAGTACTGCTTCAGGGTGTGCGCCTGGAGGATGAAGAGGGACGCCCAGGCGAGGGTGGCGATGATGACGAACAGCGAGCCCAGGAACCACTCCCTGCCCGTCGGGTCGACGGCGGCCACCGGGGCCTCGCCGCCGTGGCCGTGAGTGTGGCTCGTCAATCCCATCTGCATCAGAGGGCCCTTGTACAGCGTCATCAGCATCGCGCCGGCCACCGTCACCACCGTCCCCGCCACCTTCGCCTGGCACCTCACCTTTCTCAGGTCCACCTTCTCCATCCTATTTATTTGTTGGACACGAAGCAATATAATGTCAAATGTTTGCTCCCATCGATCACACCAATGTTCTCTAGCTAGGTGTAACTGATACTCATCGATCTCAAGTTTTCAGAAGAGATGTATATATACCTGAAGATAAAGGCCATCACGAAGGTCATTGCAGGAAGGATGTTGCTCATGGCGCATGCGAAGGTTGGGCCGGTGTACTTCAGGCCGACATAATAGAAGTTCTGATCAATCACAGGCCTGTAATACTCGTTCAAGAACATACACGAGGGTTAATTACACGCACGTTGGTATATATTTCAGGAAAGCTGCCATTATTGGCGTACTTGCTAGCAGTAAAATACACATCTGGCAGACACCTTTTCTGTACAAAAGAGTCGAGTCTCCATATTGGAGTCTCCACTTATGTATTCTTTTCCTGAATTTGATCTTAAAGTACTCAGGCCGGGTACACAAAATGACAGGAGAACTAACCCGAGAAGTGCGAGTACGAAGATCTGGAGGAAGGACGACCACGTCATCTTCGGCCGCACTTTCCTGCCATTTTAAATCGAGTTCATCGTATTAGCTTCAGGCTAGTGAACCATGCAACAACAACATATATACACACAAAATAATGTCGTCGGACTCCCCTTCACGGATCACTTGTGAGTTTTGAGTGTACATATACCTCTCGAGAAGAAGGGCAAATGGTGCGATGGAGACGGTGGCGAAGGCGTGGCGGTACACGACGAGCACGTAGTGGCTCATGCCGCCATTGAGTGAGACCTTGGTGATCACGTTCATGCCGGCGTAGCCGAACTGCAGGCAGATCATGGCGATGTACGGCTTGGCCCTCTCGAAGAAATCACCTTGGCCACCCATGGCGATGATAATATATATATATGTATGGTACTTCTTGCTAGCTTCAAAGCCAAGGGCTAGAAGCTTCTAGCTAGGGCAGTGACTTGCCAGGGAACTCAAGGAGCAAGAGACCAAGACCTTGAGTTGAAGGAAATGTGCAGGGTTTGCAACTCTATTTATACATGTCCGCGCAGTAGGGGCATTCTAGGCATCATATTTTTTTGAGAGAGATTCTAGGCATTGTATATACAAACGCCAAGCTAGTTTCACTTCTCTTCCCAGTAAGCCTGGCCCCGTTCGGTGCTAGTAGTGCGCAGACGTAAGCCCATTTCCAAGACGTACCGAGTGGTTTCTTTGTTGGCATGGTGGGGCCTATCTGTTAGTAGAAGAATTCCACTCATGTTCTTCTGGTGATATCCAGCTGATGGGTTCCTCGAAGCAGACGAACACCACCAGGTGAACAAGAAGATCTCAACGGCTTCTCTGGTTGGGCTAGTGTTGTAGCATCACGTCGCAAAACCATCAAATTTGGACATATTTGACATGGGGCGGGCAAGCAGTGTTGCGTATTGGAAGGCAAATGAATCCTCAGATGTCTCTCCAATGTCATGTAGGACACTAGACTGCAGCCTAGATTTTGTACCTAAGCCGACATGCTTGTTTGATGCCACCATTGTGTTGGTAATGTAAGGCCAGCAATTTGTATACATCACTACAAAGTTCCATGCTGACCGAGGTGTTCAACAAGCATATTTGAATGTCTGATAGTCTCAGAAAGAGTTTTGGAACTTCCGATTGATAAAAGTACTCTCTCCATCTCAATTTTGGTGACACGCGGTTCTTAAATTGATCATCAGTTTGATCAAAGAAACATTTGTTGTAAGTCGATTTAATTTTTATGACACGTGGCCCATTTCTTATAGTAAAATTAGCGGTTAAAATTAAATCAAGAAGAGTAAGGACACAACGTAACCATGGCCGAAGGGAGTACAACTTAAAATTCTATCTGGAACAAACCTTGCCAAATCCAGTATTTAAAAAATGCTAACCAAATTGACATTTTCAACTCATATGTTGCCGAGTATCATCAACTCATATGTTCTTGAGTATCAATGCTCAAGAAAACAAATGAGTGAAAGCTTTGAGATGGTGATACATACCATTTCCGTGTGAGCTCGATAGCATTTTATTACTATGGTGAATTATTATAATCCGATCCTTTTCACCAACTATTTTATCAAAAAATCAAGTCTACATTCCGTGGTAAAAAATAAGTTAAGCATGACACGTCTCATCTTTGTTTTCTCATCTATGAGTTATTGCTAACTGAAAGTACTACCAAAAAATCGGGTGGATATTTTACCTGATGTTTCATAGTATTTCATTGACATAATTATCTTCATTAAAGATGAGACTGAAAGTGCCAGGAATCTGAAACTTCTGTTATATTTGTTTGAATATATGTCTAGTTTGAAAATTAATTCCAAGAAAAGTGAGGTGATGATGAATATGGAAGGTGATGTAAAACTTCATGAGTGTGTGCCTTTTCTAACTTCAAGAAAGGGAACTAGCCAATCAAGTATTTTATAAACTTTTTAGTGTCAGGAGAATAACAATTGTTCAGATGGGCGTCCTGAATATGGACTTAAAGAAGATGGTTGGATTATGGGGTTGCACCCTCTCTATTTGGTGGAGGGTGAATAATGTTCGATATTCAAATGGTGTAGTGTATCATATGTCAATAGATATCATGCAAAAGATTGGTGTTCAATTGTGACTGTCCAAATTCATATGAAGGCTATGCACATAAGAGGAGATTTTTTTAAATAATATGTTTTTTAATTACAAATTCGGCCGGTAGTACGCGCGCCAGCGGATTTTGAAAAATAGGGCGCTGTCGGTCCCGAGCGGGCCGAAAGCTGGCTTTCGGTATCCTCCGAGCCGAAAGGCTTCTGTCGACGTGCTAGCCGACGAGAGATACATGTGCAGCGCAGGTGGCAGGCGGGGTCCCGCCTCTTTCGGCCCCGAGCAGAGCGAAAGGCCGCTTTCGGCTTGGAGCGGAACGAAAGCTGGAGGATAAGAATCTCCGCCCGCTCCTCCTCGACTGGACGCGCTCACTTTCCCCTTCCTCCTCTCCTGTTCGTGTTCTTCCTCTATTCTTCATCTCCACCGAATGAGCAGCAGATTGCAGTCCAAAAAAATTGCTGCAAGTGATTAGATAGCTAAAAAAGAAGAGAGCAGTGCTGGGGCATCCAAGATCTATTGATGGGTTAGGTTTTTTTGGACTTGTTTTGAGAGGTGGAGGTGGAGGATTGGGAGCAATGGTTGTCAAGAATGGTGGAGGATAGTGGTGTTGTGCGTTGGTGTTTGACAAGGTGGTTCTGTGGTGGAGAGTGGAGGCGGTATATTGAACCCGGAGAGCTGTGCCGACGGGATCCACACGCGTCAAGGGTAAACTCTAATTAGTCACCGGATAATTTATGTTTAGTGTAATAATAGTTTATGAGCGGATGTAGCGTTAAATTATTTTGTTGGTGCATGCATTAGCGTAAATAGTGTAGATATTTTTCGTTATATTCTGTTAGTATATTGTCTAAATAATTTATTAGATGAATACGTTAATATTAGTCAAAGTCTAGATATTTTACCGGTGGTAGTAATATTATATTTTGTTATCTAGATATAGTAATATTATTAAGTGCTCGTAATAATATTCGGTCATAAATAAATTTGTTTAGGTCATGGAAGTGGTTGATATTGTCGTGCACTATGGCGCCGGTAACGTCGGTGTAAATGAGTTAGGTGTTGAT
This sequence comes from Poa annua, assembly GCA_026929855.1. NCBI lineage: Eukaryota > Viridiplantae > Streptophyta > Magnoliopsida > Poales > Poaceae > Poa > Poa annua. The sequence goes on along the minus strand of CM049428.1, from coordinate 113,638,686 downwards.
TTGAGTGAATTTGGTAATATGTCGATTCAGCTTACAGACCCGATGAATTTGAGAATAGCTGTCATTCAGCAGTATTTCACAATGAATTTCGGGTTTGATCCTAATATCTGGACAGTTAAGATTTAGTCAATATGGAGCAAATCCCGTACAAATATTTTTCGGGAGTTGTTACCGCTGGATCGGACAAGTCGATGGACATCTTGGCTGGCATCATGCTAACGCCGAGGTACACAACCAGAAATCTTGCTGGTGTTTTATCTGAAGCAGAACAATATGGAACACGGTGACGAGGGTCCGGAGCATGGACAGAGTAGTGAGCATACTGGATCAAAAAATATTGATTTGTTTGGCTCTGTGGCAGATATTTCTGAAAATTATGAACCATCACTTAGTAGTCAGTCGGCTGGATCAAGGGAAGTAGGGGAGGCAGATGGGGATGAGCATTCAGGAACATTACAACAAGAGATGTTGAATGAAGATGAGGATGTCCTTGTAGAAGATCTAGATTCTGATAATGAAGAGGATGATGTGGAGGATGTTGATGATGTGCCTATTCCCGACTCATGGAATGAGGACAAGTCAAACATGACAGTCGTGCATGACAGACCCTCTTCGTCATGGGAGTATCACATGAATAATATTCAAATCGGTGCTCAATACATCACAAAGCAGCAGCTTCGGGAAGCCGTGATTAAGTGGGCTTTGTCCACGCAAAGGGTTTTCCGCACTGAAGTCTCAAACAGTCAATATTTGACTATGAGTTGTGTTGATATTAATTGTCCACGAAGGGTGCATGGTCACTTACCCAAGTATGACGTGATGTGGGTGGTATCCGGCTTTGAGCCGCACACTTGTGAAATATCGAGCACAATGAGTGACCATCCAAACCTGACTTCAACTCTCATTGCACGCCTCTTGTATGATGAGATAGTGCGGACAAAAGATATGGTGGCGAGGAGCATTCAGTTGACAGTTAAGGCTAGATGGAAAACAATCATTAAGTATGGAAAGGCGTGGAGAGCAAAACAGAAGGCTCTGGAGGAGAGGTTTGGGACATTTTATGATGCATATGATAATGATGTCCGTCAAATTACCACATTGAGCGAGAGGAATCCTGGCACCCATGTATCTTTGCAAGTAATTAAGATTCCGGAGGAGCCAAATTATACTGTATTCTGCAGGATGTTCTTCTCGTTCGCAATATGCATCGAGTCATTCAGACATTGTCGCCCAGTGCTCTGCATCGATGGCACATTTCTCACATGCATGTATAAGGGGCAGATACTAACCGCTATTGGTGTCGACGGTAACCAACAGATCGTTCCAATTGCCTTTGCCTTCGTTGAGGGGGAGAATTATGAAAGCCGGTTATACTTTCTCAGGCAATTAAAAGAGGGAGTCGTGAAGGATCAGCCAAATGTGTGCATACTTCATGACAGACATCCAGGCATATTGAAGGCAATCAAGGCACTACAGGAACCTGCTGAGGACGAAACTCATCCCTGGACTGACCTGCATAGCCGATGGTGTATGCGTCATCTCGCTGCAAATTTTTACTCATGTTTTAAGAGTAAGAGGCTGATGAATCTGTTCAAAAGACTCTGCAATATGAATTAGGAAATAAAGTACAATTTTCTGTGGGAAAGACTAACTGAATTCACGAACAAACAAGTGAAGGAAAAAAGAGTTGCACATGCATCAACTATCGCTGCTCAGGTGGCAGCGGCACAGGCTTCGCAGGCTTCTGCGTCGCAGACAGATGAAGGAGATCCTGTTGGATTGTGTGACTTGCCTGGAATTGACCCACCTGGAACAAAGAGAAAGAAAGGAACTCGAATACGGAATTTTGTAGAGTGGATAGAAAAAGAGCCTCCCGTCAAATGGTCTTTGTTGCATGATACACATGGAGCACGATATGGCATCATGACAACCAACCTTGCTGAGGTATACAACTTCGTACTCAGAGGTAACAGGGGTTTGCCACTCACGGCATTAGTCGAGGGGATTATGCACGGAACAATGACATATTTCAGAGGTAGACGTCAAGAAGCCATGGAACATATTGAACGTTACCCCAACACACCGTATTGCAGGAAGATCAGACTGTACATGGAGAAGAAGACAATGAAGGCACGTTTGCATGGCGTCATTAGAATTGGTAACGAAGAAGAAAGGTATGAGGTGCGCTTACCGACTGCGAGATTTGGTGCTGCTAATGAGAGGAGAACCCACGAGGTTACAATTACTGATGACTCCCCGCCAACTTGTTATTGTACATGCAACAAGCCAAGACTACTTCATCTCCCATGCTCACATGTGTTGGCAGTATGTGGGCAGATGGGTATGAGCCCATACTACTTCGTCTCTGTAACATCCCAACATTTTATAATGTTAAAAAATCACTAAAATTTAAAACTTTTCTTTTTATTAAAATAAATTATTAAATGCATAAGGAAACCAACTATGAAAGACTTCAAATTTATTAATATTCAAATGTCACAGTTTAAACATTTTATTATCCACTGAATTTCAAAAACCTTAAAATGTAATTAGCCAAATAAACATTTCATTTGCTTAAATGAATTTCATCTATTTTCAAAGCATGGAATGATTAATATATTCTAAATAAGAATAGAATTAAAACAAAAATCTTTTCCAAAGTCGTTATGAAGTTTTCAAATGAATTATCATAATATAAAATATAATGTTGCACAAATTAATTTCAATTAAAAATGAATACCTTATATTTCACATTTCCTAAACATTATTTATATTTAGTTCTTTAATATCATGCCAAAATAAAGAAGAATGATTTCAGCAAAACAAGTTTAAATAACTTAAATCCAAACATAATTGAATATGGGTATTTCATATAATTTATTTAGCCAAAATTAAAATTAATTAAACCCTAGTTTAAATTAAACATAAAGTGTCACTTTTACATTTAATCAATATTTTGAAATTATTATTTTTGAAAAATGTTCAAAACACTCCCACAATTGGTTTAACAGAAAGATAATGATTTTACAAATATTTAGAATCAAATTTGAGTTGAATTGGATTTACATTTAAAAGTTATTTAAAAATACAGAAAACAGAAAAAGAAAAGAACAAAAAAAAAGAGAGGGGGAAACGGACCAGCCTCCCGAGCCATTGGGCCGAAGCCCATCTTCTATCTGCCGGGCGCGCAGCCGCAATGGCCCAACAGCAGCCCAGACGCTTCTCTCTGTCGCTGACGTGCGGGACCCGCTTGTCATCTCCTTCCCCTAATCGTGCTACGAACGAACTCGAAACAGAGCGGAAATCGGACCAAAAATCTTGCCGATTCTTGCGGGATTTGATCTCCTTTCCCCCCATATAAACCCCCGCAAACCCCTCTCTCGAATACCTAACTAACCCTAGCCCGAGAGCCCCCAGGCTGCTCGGATTCGTGCCGCCATTGTCGCCATTGCCGCTGGCAAAAACCTTCGGTTCCGGTGGATCTCGGAAACCTCGAGCTCTCTCTCTTGCCCCATCTCCTTTCTTACGTCCATGCGCGTCTGTCTGATTTTTCCTGTGATTTGTAACGCGCCAGATTGACGAGCCCGTGGTCAACCGAAGTCCGCCGCCGCCCCGTGAACTCCGGCGAAGGTTCCCGGCTGAACCAGACTCCTCCCCTCCGTTCTGAGGTCACCAACGTCCTCGCCTCGACCCCACGGTCCTCTAGGTATGTTCTGTGCACCCCCCACCTCCTCCTCCGTCGCGGACGTCCACACGCCACCACGGGTAAGGCTCGCCGGAGCCACTCCGGCCGGCCGCGCCGCCCACCTCTGGTCCATTAGATCTAGACCGTTAGATCTCCATCCAGCGGTCCGCTTTGTTTCACTTACCCGAACCGGTACCAGCCAATGGGAGGAAGCCACGTAATGCCTCGTCAGCGCCTCGTCAGATCCAGTCAGCGCCCAGTCAATGCCTCGTCAGCTGCCACGTGGAAAATGAATTTCTTATTTAGATTTAATTGGTAGTTTTACAGAAAGACCCCTGCCACTTAGATCTGTCACAACTTTTTAACCACTTATCCAAATTTAACAAACTTTATATTTTTGGAAAGCCCTCGACATGTAGAACATTTTAGATCAGCCAAAATTCAAATTTGACTTATTTTAAAATATTCAAATTTCAAATGGTGAATTTGAGTATTTTTGTCATAACCTTAAATCTGTAAATTCAAAAATTGCAAATAAAATTGTTTTAGAAACTTTAGAATATTTGTAAATTAATGCCACTGCTATAAAATATTTTGGAGTAATTTTTGAATGAATTCATAGTTATATATTTAATTTGAATAGTTGAGTATTTTTAACATAACTATTAATAAAAATATTATTTTTGATTAAAGTAAATTGCTATAAATTTAATTAAAATACCCCTGTCTATTAACACTATTTATTAAATTATATTATAAAAATTTAATCATAGGACACTTTAATCTTATAATTATTCCTTTTATTATATTTTCCAAAATTTGAAATTAATTTAATTGCATTTATAAATTCATGCATATTTATAAAGAAATCACAAAAGTTATTTTGATGTTTCTTGTGATTAAAAATTTCATTTCATTCATAGCATATTTTATTCTGTAGATATAATTCTCATAGGAAAACCCCCTTCATTAGTTTTCTCTAAGTTAGAAATAATTTCAACTTAGCATTTTTGTGAAGTGCTACACTTAGACACTTAGTAATTTTCAACATGGAGCTGGAAGACCAATGAAGGACTTAGCCAAACGAGACTCCATAAGAATCTCCAAGGAGTGGAAGCACTTAGAAGAAAGATCAAGAAGAAGTTCATGAAGACCAACCAGAAATATTTTCTAAGTCTTTCTCCCTCTTTCTTCTTTCTCCCTCCTTCTTCTGTTAGACTTCATGATGACTAAGTAAATCAAAGACCAGCCTCGAGGATACAAGAACCACCAAGTCTGAAGATTTATCAAGTCTATCAAAACTTCAATCAAGACATCATCAAGGAGAATATTACAAGTCTGGAGATGAAGCCTGGAGGAGAACTACATCCTTCTTCTGTCTTTTCCCTCTTTCCTAATCTTGTCTTTCACATTTGACTTAAACAATTTTGATCATGATATTATCATCTTGAAGTTGTTGGATCCTAGCGGCATAGTGAGATGAAGCGGCCTGGAGACAAACCTTACATGTCCACGTACATGAGACCTGTTCCACAATTTAAGTGGCTGGCCGGGTGTCTGTCTCTCTCACTATAGTGAATGTCCAATTTACAAAGAGTTGATAATAATTGTTGATCATCTTGAACAAATGACTTAGTATTTACTCTAAATATTTCTACACATCAAGACTAAGCCATTAGAGGGCTTATTCAAGTTGATATAAAACAAAAATATTTTACTCAACTTATGACCTTAGCCCTTAGTCCTTTTGGACCACCCTATTTGCCTTGCATTAACTCAAAAGATTTTCATGGCATGAAAAAGTATTTCTAGCCCTTAGGAATATTTTGCACATCATGCATAAACATATTTTCCTTAGAAAATTTTATAAAACTTATTTATTCATCTAGTATGTGTTTGTATGCATTGTGGAGTTGTGCTTGCTGTTGATTGTTGTATTGTTGCTTGTCTATACTGTTAGATTGAGCGGAGAGTCCCGAGTATCGTTGAAAAGAGTTGTGAACAACGACAACATTCAAAGGCAAGTGGCACACCTCATAAACTTCCTAAGTATTTTCTATGCATTACTTAGTGTATTTTTATATGCATGTGTAAGATAGTATTGCTATGCTAAACCTGTGTAGAATTCCCTTACTCCAGTGTCTAGGTTCCTATATCATACTTAGCAGAAATATTGATGCTATGCAATCGATGAAAAGTTTTACAAAATGTTAAGTGACTACTCAGGGCTGTGCTCATGGTTGTCGTCGCCTAGGATGAATTTCTATTCTACTTAGGACCATGAGCATGGTGGTTGTCAACCTGGGGGTACACATCCACTAAGTTAATGAAACACCTGGGTGGTAAGTGGTTGTATGGTTTATGTTGAGTGGCTACTCAGGTCCATGTCTATGGTTCCTGGAGTATGTACACTTGTGAATGGCCACCCAGGAACAGAGGAATCTGAAGAACTCCGAGTGACGATTGCGTCCAGTGCAGCCATTGCCATATTGAAAGGACAATGATGTCGCCTAGAGGGGGGGGGGGGTGAATAGGCGGTTTAAAACTTTTCCGGTTTAGGCTTATTAATTGCGGAATAAAACTAGGTGTTTAAATTAACAAGCCGACAACCTAAATAAACTAGGCTCACCTATGTGCACCAACAACTTATGCTAAGCAAGACAAACAACAAGGTGATAGCAATATAGAATACTTCAAGCACGAAGGCTATCACAATGTAAAGTGCATAAGTAAAAGCTCGGGTATAGAAATAACCGAGGCACGCGGAGACGAGGATGTATTCCCGAGTTCCTCCTTGTTAAGGGAGTACGTCTCGTTGGAGAGGTGTGAACCGACACAACGGTTCAACAACCACAAAGGTTTCACCTTCTTCTCCGATGAACCGCACCACAAAGGCTTGGTTCACCTTCCACTATCGGAATTCCTTCGAGGCGGAATCCGGAGCCTTTCAACAACAATTCGGGGCACAACCCACAATGGGATTGGGGGCTCCCAAACGGCTTCCAACAACAATCCGGGGCACAACCCACAATGGGATTGGGGGCTCCCGAATGGCTTCAAGTGACCACACAAGGGTCCAACCACCACAAAGGCGTCTAGGGTCCAAGGACCCAAGAGTAACAAGCTCACAAACTTTCAACTTCCGCGAATCCTCGTGGAGAGCAAACCGATGCACCAAATGCAAAAGGCAAGAGCACAAGTGCTCAAATCCTTCACTCTCGAATTCCAACAAAGCAACAAATGCTTATGGGGGAATAAGAGAGGAAGAACAAAGAGGAGATGCACCAAGAACTCCAAGATCAAGATCTACTAGGTTCCCCTCACCTAGAGGAGAGATGGATTGGTGGAAATGTAGATCTAGATCTCCTCTCTCAAATCCCTCAAATATATGCAAGAATCATGGGAGGAAATGAGAGAGGGGCAAGCTTTCCAAGGTCAACAATGGAGGAGAGAGAGGGGGAAAATTCGTGCTTGGAAGAGCTACTCTCTCTGGGGAAGAAGGGGCCTTTTTATAGGTCCCACGAAAAAGAGCCGTTGCAGGAAAACTTCACACCGGAGTTTCCGGTCACTAGGGCCGGAAACTCCGGCCAGGGGCGGAAACTCCGGCCTACTGGGACCGGAAACTCCGGCCCCCACCAGGGGCTGAACACTGTCAACACCGCCGAGGCTTGGGCAAACTCTCCGGTGCCGTGGGCCGGAAAGTTCATCCAGGGGCGGAAACTCCGGCCTCTAGGGCCGGAAACTCCGCCCCCCACCAGGGGCTGAACACCGTTTGGAGAAAAACGTTGATTCCAGAGACTCCGGTCATGCACCGACCGGAAACTCCGGTCTAGGACCGGAGACTCCGGCCTAGGAAAAACTGCAGCAAAACCGATAACGAAAACGTCAATATCTTTTCCATCTGGACTCCGTTTTCGATGATTTTTGGCTCGTTGGAATCACAACGAAGAGCTTTACAAGATCATGCAGATAAACCTCATAGTCCAACAATGGAAGTTAAAAACAAATGGAGGAGGTTAAAATCTCTCTAAAAAGGAATGATCGGCAAACCTCCAAAACCAAAAACGCAACAAGTTTTCCATATGAAATTCGTTTTCGGTGAACTTGGGCTTGTCGTGAAGATCACAACAAGCACCAAAACTCGACAAGGAGAAAAACCAAGTAAGAACCAAGAAAGATGAAATGGCAAGTATGCAAAGGTTTGAGCTCTCCACAAAGATGCGATCAAGTTACTCACTCGAGAGCCCCTCTTGATAGTACGCCATCTATCCTAAAACCCGGTCTCCCACTAACACCATGAGACCGGTAAAATAGAAAACCTATCAAGATCATACCTTTACCTTGCGCATTCCACTTGAGCTCGATGATGACGATCTTGACTCTCTCAAGTTGAAACACCTTTCTTGATTGTGCTTGCTAGCACATGCTTGATGAAGACTTCTCCAAATGCTCCCCCATACTCCGTTATGGGAGGGACTCGCTAAGCTTTGTCTTCATGTTTCCTTTGCAAGCTTCAATCAAAGGATATCTTCCGATATGCATCATATTGAACTTGCACTTCATCTTCTTCTCTTGATATGTATGATGGCTTGGAGATAAACATGATTGTTCACTCAATCTTCTATTCCAATCCATACTTGCAATAAGCACAACTCTACACATGACCATTCATCATATAAATCCTTGAATAGAGCATTGGTCATTATGTCATCTTGAAGAGTCCACCACAAGAACTCCTATATTTTCCCATGGACAAGATCTATAAGAATATCTCAATGTAAACATTAGTCCATAAGGATTGTCATTAATTACCAAAACCACGCATGGGGGCAACCATGCACTTTCACATATGGGCTCTGGCTTGATCAATTATGTTGCGTGGACTCTCTCCGGCTTGACAAGCAGATGTAGGGGGATGTTAGGTGGAACGGGTCAAGCCAGAGTGGAAGGGAAAATGCTTCTGAAAGATCTCGTCTCATTCTTCTCCTTTCCTTATCACAAAAGGTGTGTAAAGGGTAATTTGGGTTGAATGGGTACAATGGTGAACGTGCACAACCTCTGCAGAGTTAAAATCTAAGTACTTAGCCGTGTCCCCGGAAACGGACAATTGAGAAGCTGAACGAGGACGTCAACGGAGGATTCCATCATTCCAACTTCAGAAATAAAACTTGATGGGTGAACAAGGGAAGATGAGATTTATGGTTTTCATGCCATACTCATCTTGATTTCAAGAAAAGTGTTTTCAAAAGAGTAGGAAAAATTGGCTTTATGCAAATTAGCCTTGAACTCCACCAGCCAAATATGCATATAGGCTTTAGAGTTATTCCATTAAGTGTCCACCATAGTGTCACTTGCCAGACTCCATTTTTAATGGAATCTGACCCACGTTGTTGCAATATTTTTCTTATTGCAGATTTGATCAGATGACGAGTGAGGTTTCGTTTAAAGGTTTCGAGTCTACAACCAACATGTTTTCGCCTGTGGCAGCATGAAAGTTATAGAGACTCACTGCTATTGCATTTCCGCTGTGTACTTTTTCAATGCTAGCTTTATGCTATGCAACTTGTATCAAATATTTTGTAATTCTGGATCAGCGATGTAATAAAATTGACGCTTTGTTGTGATATTACATCGTAAACTGTGTGTGCAAATGAATCGATCCAGGGATTTGCACTATACACAGGTATCTGCCTTATTTAAAGTGCAGGTACGCTACAGTCTCACCGTACTACATGAAGGAGGCAGTGTTGCATGCCTGGACCGGGTAGATGGCAGGATATAGAGTTATCAGTAACTTCACCAAGGTTGATCTGGCAAAGCGAATATACATTCCCCATCCAGCCCACAAAAGGACAACCATAGGAAGAAGATAGTCGCGACGCATCCGGAATGATATGGATGAGGCTGAAGCAGGTGGAAGCACTTACCAATGCTTGCTTTGCACTATGTATGGCCATAGAGAGAAGCATTGTACTGAATACAACCAAGGAGGTGGTCCTTCAAACCAGCGAGGGAGAGCAGTTCCTCCACACGGACGAGCAAACAGAGGAAGAAGAGGACGTGCACAACGTGGCTAGCATTGGGCTAGGATCTATGTGGACTATGTTTTGTATTATGAATAATATGTCGCGTGGACTATGTTTTTTATTTGTAATATGTCGGGAAGACTATTTGTTTTATTTGTAATTTGCGCTAGACACCATGTTTTTATTTGTAATTTGCGCTGGATACCATGATTTATTGTAATAGGCAGATGGTTGGACGTGCCTTGCTTGATGACACGATTGATGCCAAGCTTTGGGCTAGGATCTGGGTGTCAGGTAGTCAGCCTCCCCGGTTGCGTACACGGACTCCAGGAGCTAATTGGCCGCTGCACCCCGCTTAGGTTGATCGGTACATGAAACTTTATAACTGTGTTTAATTATGAATTTAATAAATGTGTTTAATTTATCTCACTGATGGTTTTTGTCTATGCAGGTTGGCTTGGTCAGGTCTATTACCACTTGCTCGTCTGGTCGAGATGAGTGATGAGATAGAGGTTCAGATTCAGCCAGAGGAAGTCGGCCAAGAGGCCCAGCACCTCTACCGGAGTGCTAGTAGTCGTGTCGGCGTGGACAAGTGGTTTCAGAGCCAGGTTATCTCATAATTAGGCTTTACCGCCTAGAGATAAAGATGTCATTTAGAGAATTAGTGCACAATCCCACTTATATATTCGATGGCACTAATTATGATGTTTGGAAAATTCGCATGCTTAATATCTTTAGTGACATGGACCCAAATTTAGAGAGAATTGTAGATATGGGTTTTTCTCCTCCAAAGGATTCCCAAGAATTAACTTTAGAGGATGAGAAAAACTCTTATCTCGATACTCTAGCTTGTAATGGTCTTATCTATGTTTTGAGCTATGTAGTTCTTGCGTCAATCATGCCTTGTCGGAACGCTCATGAATTATGGAAAAAGCTTGAAGATATATATGATGTGTCCAATACTACCAAGGATGATTGTCCTCCTTCCACCTCCAACCGGGATGAGCTCACGTCTTGTTCCACTTCACCAACATGTGTCTTGCCACAAGGTAATGATATGGTGAGTGGTGATAGAGATTGCATTCTTGATGGCGAATCTACTATTGATCATATTTCTCACCCATCTTATTGCAATGCTCTATCTTTGGATTTAAACTCTTCTAGCACCATAAATGCCTTACATGCTAGTGTCTATAGTCCTTGCGTATCATGTAGTAGTTTCTTAACTAAATCACATGATGATATGCTTTCCTTGTCTTGTTGTCATGATAAAAATGTTTATATTTCCTCTAGTACTTGTTTGACTAACAATGTAGAGGAATCCAAACAATTGTTGGAACAAGACATGGACCTTAATGGTGCTTCAAGTAATTCTTCATCTTCCTCATCCATTACTCACTTTTGCCTTATGGCTAAGGAGTCTAAGGTATCTCCTACCTTGAGTTCCAATATATCTAATGATGATGATATTAATGATGAAAGTGATAATGATGCCTGCGTTGAAAAGAACTTTGATATTGTCTCTCATGCTCTTTTAAAGAAACAACATGCCCATGATAGCTTCTTAGAAATCATGACCATTCTTATTGAGCGCAAGGAGACAATTGAGGCCTTGGAGACTCGTTGTGATGAAGGATGGGGTCTTGCTCGTGATTCCGCGGGTGAGATCCACAATCTTGAGATTGCTCTTAAGGAAGAGCAAGAAACTCGAGTTTCTCTTGAGGAGAAGATAGAAACTAGTGAGGAGTTAAATAATGAAATGATTGCTAAACTCACTAAAAAATGTGACCATTTGCCAAACTAAAAATGGGCAAATCCAAATCTCTTGAGGAGACTCTTACTTTAGAATTATCTAAAGTAAAAGAAATCCGTGATAGAGCTCTTGAGGAAGCCATCAACTTCAAAAGAAAGTATAATGAGCTTGTTAAATTGTCCTCTTCTATTCCCAATGATAATGATGCTTGTGCTACTAACTCCATTTCTTGTGAAGCATCTATTTTGAAGGAGAATGTTGAGCTAAGGGCTCAACTTGAGTTGCTATCTAGCAAGTATGGGAAGTTGGAGGAAAATCATGAAAAGCTTTCGAGCTCTAATGATGATCTTCCACCATCCCATGCTAGGCTAGAGGTTGCTCTTGAGGCAATCTCTACAAAGGTAAAATCTTGTGAGCCTCTTGTGATCACCAGCACAATTTCTAGTAAAAATACTTTATTGCCATGTGCTAGTTCTAGTAATTCATCCACTCACAACATTGTTACATCTTGTGATGAATTATTCTCCATGCCTTGTTGCTCTAACAATGTAGCATCTACTTCCTCTAGTATTTGTGTTGATACTAACCATGTAGAGGAAATCAAAGAGCTCAAGGCACAAGTCACTTCTTTGAAGAAAGACTTGATCAAGGGTCATGAAGGGAAGTCCACCCTCGATAAGATGTTGAGAGCGCGAAGACTTCCTCATGACAAGAGTGGACTTGGATTCAACTCCAATATCAAGAACAAGTCCATTGACAATATGAACCACAAGTTCATCAGGAAGAAGGGTCAAGATCAAGCTATTGATTCGACCAAGATTGTGTGCTTCAAGTGTAAGGTCGAAGGGCACCATGTTAGATCTTGCCTGTCGGCCCAGTGGGAACTGGGGTACCAAGAGCCCATTCCCCCCAGGCCTCGCTCGCGGGCCAGACGGACGAAACGACTAAGGACCAGGCGTCACCGCCTGGCAGGACCCCCGGGAGGCAATCCCCCTCGGGGGCCTGAAGAGGAGGCGAGGGCCTCAAGTGACCCCTCGCCTCAGGGGATCCTCCCCGTCAAGGAATCAACCTGCCCGAGGGAAGTCCGGCAGGAATCTCCCCTCGGGGTGGCTAACCGCATCATCACCGATAATGGCTTGCAATTCACAAGCGGTATTTTCAGAGCCTACTGCCAGAAGATGGGCATCAAGCTCTGCTTCGCCTCAGTCGCCCATCCGCAAAGCAGCGGGCAGGCTGAGCGCGCAAACGCAGAGGTCCTCAAAGGCTTAAAGACCAGGACCTTCGATGTCCTCAAGGGCCACGGCAAGGGTTGGATCAACGAGCTACCCTCGGTGCTCTGGTCCATCCGTACAACGCCACCCAAGCCCACAGCGGAAACGCCGTTCGCACTTGTCTATGGAGCCGAAGCAGTCCTCCCCGCAGAGATAAAGCATGGGTCCCCACGGGTCCTTGACTTTAATGAGGACCAGCAAGAGGATATCCACAACGACGACCTGCTGCTCCTTGAAGTACTAAGGCGCCGCGCCGCTCTACGGGCGGCCAAGTACCAACAGTCCCTGAGGCGCTACCACAGCCGCAATGTGCGCTCGCGCACCCTGGAGGCAGGAGATCTCGTCCTCAGACGAATCCTCTCCAGGGAAGGCCTCCACAAGCTGTCTCCGATGTGGGAAGGTCCCTACAGGGTCACCCACATCGCCAGGCCTGGCGCGGCTCGCCTCGAGACGGAAGACGGCGTCCCCGTCAAGAATCCATGGAACATCATGCATCTACGCAAGTTCTACCCGTGATCATCATCACGTCAGGGCATTTAGCGAAAGAGGCAGCCCACGGCTCAACCTCCAAGCATCTTTTTGTCCCTCAAGGTTAAAAGCTCAAGGCTTAAACCTCGCAAACCTTTGTATCCGCCAGGAACAAGTAAAAAAAGTGATTAGTGTCACACCCGTGATCATTGTCACGACGAGACGTCAAGCGGACGAGGCAGCCCACGGCTCAACCTCTAAGCATTTTTCGTCTCTAGAGGTTAAAACGCCGAAAGGCTTAAACCTCCCAAAAACATAGCTTTGTCTCCTAAAGGAACAAATGCCAAAGTGGTCATTGCCACACCCGTGATCATTGTCACGTCGAGAAAACAAAGCAGAAGAGGCAACTTACGGCTGAACCTCCAAGCAATGTCGACTCTAGAGGTTAAAACGCCAAAAGGCTTAAACCTCAAACAAATGCTTTGTCTCCCAAGGGAACAAACGCAACCGTGGTCATTGCCACGCACGCGATCATTGTCACGTCGAGACTCCTAGCGGACGAGGCAGCTTACGGCTCAACCTCCAAGCATTCTTGTCTCCGGAGGTTAAAACGCCAACGGCTTAAACCTCCAAAGCCCCAAAGGCTTCGCTCGACGGAAAAACCCTCCGAGCTCTCAAATAAAACGAGCCACCTCAGGGCGCTGAGAGTCTCAGCCACCAACAGGTGGTCCCCATGCCTCGACATGGTCAGAGCATTAACTTGGCAACCCCAAGCATAATGACTCAATCTCGTTCCTAAGTGAACTTAGCGCTTCGGCGCCGCTTAAAAAACGTTTTTGGGGGGTTTTACATATACGCATTACTCTTGTTGAAGTGTGTGCTTATATCTCTCCACATGCGTACCTTGCGAGCGGGGGCTGAGTACGGTGCCAGTGCCTCAAATGACACACCAACAACACTGCAAAATCCAAGAGACCAAGCTCTGGCTGGAGGGCAATTCCCCCACAAACAAGCCATCTCTACTAAGGACCTTGGTACTTACTCTACTCGCAAGGAATGCCTGAGGGGACCTATAAGCGCGCACGATCCCTCGATCCGTGTTCCAGCGTTTGGGTTCGCCCCTCTAACACCTGCAGGAAAGAATTCCACCTCGAGCCTGAAGGGGCATCCGGGAGCGACCCCTCAAGTGGGCAACCTCGGCAGGCAAAGAGTCTCCCCAGGAGCGACCCCTCAAGTGGGCAACCTCGCCAGGCAAAGAGTCTCCCCAGGAGCAACCCCTCAAGTGGGCAACCTCGCCAGGCGAAAGGCCTCCACAGTGCAAAAAACCTCGAGAAGCTAAGTCTCGCACCCACGCTTTAAAAGCGTTTCTCTCTCCCGAAAGCGCGTCTTTGCCCCTCGAGCGGCTTCGCTTTCCCTTACACTTCATGGACTACTCGCACGTCTAAGGGGGGCACTTGAGCATCGCGACTCAAGGCCCTTACCTCTCCTAGGCCTAAACTCCCCCCGGCCTTGCGGAGTCATTGCTCCCGCATACCGAAGTGGCGGAGTCATGGCGCGAAGAGACGGGACCTAACGACGCAGAGAACAAATAGACATGAAGATGAGTCCAAAGAGACCTCACGAGGGGCAGAAAAGCTCGGATTAAAGCAACAATTAAGGTATATTACAAGCCAAAAGGTCTTAAGGTGTCTAAAAGCACACAGCTGGTGCAGATACAAACGCTCGCAGGCGCAATAGAGGATGGTTTAGTGAGAAGCAGCACCATCTTGGACCTCTTCAGCGGCGGCCTCGTCAGCCTCGGCAGAGCAGGCCTCCTCCTCGCTGTCCTCTGGCGCAGCCTCCGCGCGCCTGAAGCGGTTGCAGAAGGCGTCCACCTGCTCACGGAGGGAGCTTGAGACACGCTGAGCGTCCTTGCCTTGGGCGGCCTCGGACACGGAACCCAGGTCGAAGTCTGGCGTGAGAAGCTTGAGGTTGGTGAAGATGCGATCCACCACCACCCCCAAGAGCTGCCGACTCTCGTCCTCGATCATCTCCCGAAGCTCGGTGGCAGGACCTTCAAGCGATGTGAAGAGCTGCTCGAAGTAGACCAAGTACATGGCAACGTCGCCGCGGCCCCGGACGTCGGTGTGCGGCGCATCTGCTCCCAGCTGCGAAGCCAGCTCGTTGCAACGAGCGACCAGCGCCTCGAACATGCGCTTGCGTTGCTTCGTGAGTGCCCGAGCCGCGTTGGCGGAGTCCGAGGCCTCCGCCGCCCGCTGCATCGCCGGGGCCACTTGCTCCTCCACGTCCTTGGCCAAGGAGTTGATGTTGTGGACAGCCTCGGTGCGAGCCTCCTCCGCCCGGCGGCGGCCGTCCTTAGCGCGAGTAAGACGGGCCTCCAGCTTGGAGTTGGCCTTCTCGAGCTCGGCGATCTTCCGAGCGTCCGCGGCGTGCTTGGCCTTGAAGCGGTCCTCCTGCGCCTGGGCCATGTCGCGGTACTTTTGGGAAGTGGACCTGCAGAACTGCTTCTCGGGCTCCGCGAGGGCGTCTTCGGCCTCCTTTTTCTTCTCGGCGAAGCGCCGCTCAAAGCGCTCGTAAGCCACCTTCTGGGCAGCGATGTTGTCCTCATACTTCTGGATCGCCTGGGCCAGCTCGCTCTCTCGCTCCTCGAGGGCCTCGCGTTGAGCAGCCAGGTCCTTCTCCGCCTGGAGGCGCTGCTCCTCGCGCTGCTGCAGCTCCTTCTCCTTGAGGACCAGCAGCTGCTCGTGCTCGGCAAAGGCCTTGCGGTCCTTCTCCAGAGCAGCCGATGCGGCCTGATGGGTGGAGAGCAGTTGAGCCTCCAGCTGGCCCAGCTCGCGGCGCTTCTGCGCCAACGAGCCCTCCATCGCCTCGCGTTCCGCCTCGACCTCGCGCAGGAGCTTCGCCGCGGTGTCGCGTACCGCCTGGAGGGGTTGGAGCAGCTCTGCAACGTCGCGGATGGCCGCCTCACGGGTCTCCTTGGCGAAGGTGGTGGCTTCCTCGCGGGCGGCCTACAACGCCAAGTCTTCCTGCCGACGCGTCTCGACTGCCGCGTGCAAGGACTCCCACGATTTCGCCAGCTCCTTCAGCTGCTGGGCGAGCCATATGTCCCCAAGGGCGAGGTGAGCCTCCAAGCCCTCCAGGGACTCCCTCACGAGGCCAAAGGCGGCCTCACAAAGCCCCGCGCTCCAGTCCCAGCCGCGGAGCACCAGGGCTCGGCTCGCAGAAGTTCCGGCCTCGGCGTCGTGTCCCGCAGGTCCGGCCGCGGGAAGGACAAGGGGGCTGGCTGGAGCCCCGCCGGAGCCCGTGCTCGCGCCCCCTTCAGACCCTGTGGCCGCGGGGCGCTCCTCACCTCCAGCCTGGCGGGAAGGGGAGAAGGAACTGTCCCCGGCAGACGCGCCCACGCCTGCCGGCGCCTCGAAGGCCTCCGTCACGGGCTGCGCAGAGGCGTTGAGCGCTGGCGGAGCAGCAGGCGCACCCGGAGGCGTCGACACGCGCGGCGGCGTCGGCTCGCGAGGCGGAGTGGCCTCGTGCGAAGACGTAGCCGCGCGAGGCAGAATGGCCTCGCGCGGAGGCGAATCCGCGCGAGGAGGAGTGGCGGCACGAGGCGGCGCAGGAGTCCTCGCCTCCGAGCCCTCCACCAACGGAGACTCGCGCGGCGCAGCAGGGGCGTCCGGGCCTACGGTGCTCTCCTTCCCAGGTGGCCCAGCCACCCCCGCGAGGGGCGCCGTCGCTTCTACTTGAGGCGCCTCCCCAAGGGGGGCCGTTGGGGCCGTCCCCTCAGGCCTTGCGGCCTCGTCAGCCACGGCCCCTGCCGGGGCGGTCTTCACCTCGCACGCCTTGCGGAGCCGGCGGCGCTTAGCAGGCGCAGGTCCGCTGTCAAGAGCGCAAGGGAAACCTCAAAAAAGGATGAGATGGAAATAGAAGCCAAGAGGATAAACGACCGTACGACATATAAACTCACCCTGGAGGGGGAGCGCCAGCATCGACCCACGTGAGGCCTGACGAGCGCCATGAGGGAAAGGGCTTGGCAGCAAGCCTCGCGGGGGGCGCCTCCGCTTTCCTCTTAGGGACGTCAGAGGGCCTCGCCCCTGCGTGGTCCACGGAGGCCTTGGTGCGAAGGCCGCGCCTCTCCGGAGAATCCTCCGCACCTGAGGCCGCCCCTTCCTCAGCTTCCTCCTCCACGGGGCGCGAGGGCACCACCACGAAGGCGTCTTCGTCGCCTGACGAGATATCGCGAATCTCGTCAGTAAAGGGCCCAGCCCTAGAAGAGGAGACCTCCCCGGCTGCGGCTTCCTCCTCGCCTTGGCCAGCTCCGGAGGCCGAGGGAGAATCGGCCCCCTCCGCTCCCCGCGGGGCCGGCAGCTGCGCATCAGAGTCCGCCGGGCCTGTCGGGGAGAACGAAGGCATCTCCTCTAGGCGGGCCATGCGCTCCGTCAAGTTGTACTGGTGAAGGGGCCGGAGCACCACGCGGACTTCGTCCACAGGAAGCACGAGGGGTTGCAGAAGAGCGCGGAGAGGATGTTGTCGACGATGTCCTTGTCGTTGTCCTCGACGTGGAGCCGCATCTTGTCGTTCGGCCCCGAGTACATCCACATGGGGACCGAGTGAGCTTGGAGGGGCGCGATGCGGCGGGTCACGAAGTCTGCCACGACCATCTGCCCCGTAAGGCCCTCCTCGCGAGGAAGCTCAGGCGCCCCATCAAGCTCGCATTCTTGGCGCCATCGAAGGTAGCCTTGCCCCAGTGGGAGTTCTTCATTGGAGGCTCGTCAGGGACCTCGAGGAAGGCGCATGGACGCTCCACCCCGACGAAGAACCACTTCTGGCGGAAGTCGTCTACCTTCTTCGTCACGGACGTGATGGCCCTGCCCTCGCTCCAGGACATGGGGATATAAAAGCCCCCCATGTCGTCGACGATGCGGAACGATACGCTTCCGGAGAGTTCGTTCTTCGCCGTGTTCCGGAGCGCGTAGAAGCACCGGAACAGCCCCACCGTGGGCTTCAGGCCCAGGTACGCCTCACAGAGGTAGGCGAAGACAGCGAGGATGAGGATGGAGTTGGGGTGCAGGTGTAGCAGCTGCACCTGGTAGAACGCCAGCACCGCCTCCAGGAACGGAGAGAAGGGCGGCACCAGTCCCGCGGCCAGGCAGTGCTGGAAGACCGGAAAAAATCCCCACGGGCGCTTCCCGTGCGCCGTAGGCTTCAGGGCGGTGGCGCCGTGCTCGTTCGTCCAGTCCGCCACCAGATATCGGACCTTGGAGAGCGCCTTGTCGTTGGCGCGGACGCCAAGGAGCGCCCCGCCCATCACGGTCTCGGCGGCCTCCGCCTGGGACGAGGACCCCGCGGCGGCCTTGCCCTTACTCTTGAGAGGACTCATGGCCACGGGTGCGGAGGCGGAAGGAGACGGAGAACAGAAACTCGCAGGAGAGCGCGGAGGCAGAGAGCTCTGTGGAGCGGAATTTTCTGCGAGAAATTGGAAACGCTAACGGCTCCCTGCTGCAGCGCTCGGGCTTTATGTCACCTCCAAGAGCGGTTACCGGGACGTGGTGGGACCCCCACGAGCCACGCCCCAGATCGTGCGAAGCCGTTAACCGTCCAAGTGCCGCGTGGCTCGGGCCGGCTGGGCACTAAGGGCCCCGACGCTTCACCTAAGCCCATGCGCTCAGTCGTGCCCATCATGGGCCCGGGGGCTACTGTCGGCCCAGTGGAACTGGGGTACCAAGAGCCCATTCCACCCCAGGCCTCGCTCGCGGGCCAGACGAACGAAACTACTAAGGACCAGGCGTCACCGCCTGGCAGGACCCCCGGGAGGCAAGCTCCCTCGGGGGCCTAAAGAGGAGGCGAGGGCCTCAAGTGACCCCTCGCCTCAGGGGATCCTCCCCGTCAAGGAATCAACCTGCCTGAGGGAAGTCCGGCAGGAATCTCCCCTCAGGCCTGAAGGGAAACGTCGTCGCCAAGGAATCCCGACAGAGCGCACGTGATCTCTGCCACGCTCGTACAGAGGCGCTCACACCCCCGTCGTTGTCCCTGGCGATAAAGCGGTCAAAAAAGCTGCTCCGCCTGCTGCACAGCTGTGAGGACCTTCTACTCTGGCGATAAAGCAGGTGGACGGCGTGAGGACCTTCTACTCTGGCGATAAAGCAGGTGGACGGCGCAACCCTCCAACGGAGATCGTCATCGTGGGCTCCACCTCAGAGACCGCCCGCTCTGCGGATGGTACGAGCGCGGTCGGCCGCCTGTCGGCCACGGCGCCACCTTTATCAACAATGGATCGAGTCCATGGACGAATGGAGCATGGTGGACTCGTGCTCCGCCCCGCCACTGGCAAGTGGGAGCCACCTCGAAGGCCAAGCCGAAGAAGAAGACCCGAGGCGCCTATAAAAGAGAGAAGACATCCATCGTAGCAAGGGTCGGCCCCTTGCGTGCAAACCTCCCCTGTAAACCCTAGCATCTCTAGTTAGGTTAGCCTCTGTCCGGAGGAGGAAGAAGATCATAGCTTCCCTCCCCAGGCAAGAACTGCCTCGAGGGGGCTTCTGGCAAGCTCAATTGTACTGTAACCTCCCACATATAATACAGACAGGCAGGAGTAGCGGTCTTACCTCCTCATGAGGGCCGTGAACCTGGGTAAAGGACGGTGTTTTCCTTGGTCGGGTGTGCGTCTTCTTCGGGTCCGGCGCGGAGCCACTTGAGGGTTTAGACCTCCGCGTTCAATCCCCTCTCGAACTACACTTCAGGAAGTGACTACCCCCGATTCCCGGGAGTCATAATCCGACATTGCCCCTTAAAGAAGAAGAAGCCTCTTAGTGAGAAGCAACAAGGGAAGCAACCTCAAGTTCAAACTCAAGCATCCCAAGTTAAAGGATCTTCACTCCCAAAGAAGAAAAGAAAATGCCGAGTGTGCTACACATGTCGTGGGAAGGATCACTTAGCCTCTTCATGCACACATGGTAACTTATCCAACCCCACTATACTTGATCATGCTTATTTGCTTCGGAAGGATAAGGTTGGGAATTTGTTTGCCAAGTATATTGGTACTCAAAGTGGTGTCAAGAAAAGAACCATTTGGGTTGCCAAGACTATTGTGACTAACCTCTTAGGACCCAACTTGGTTGGGGACCAACAACCTAAAACTTGATCAATAGGTGAAAATGGAGGACATTGGAGACGTGACTACATCATGAAGAATTAAGGGATCTTCATCATTCATATTCTCTCAAGTCAAGTCAATTGGATTATATTGTCTTAGGATATATCTAATGCTCCTCCTTGCGGTAACTTGTATTTAATTCATATGTACTCATTGAAAGTTACTTGCACCCTTGCATGTGTTTGGTTTTGTACCTTACTAGTGTTTTATATGTGTTGTGCACTCTACTTACTTCTGATTGAGTAATCAAGCTTGTGTATGATGGTTTGCACATCATGTATGTTTTTTAGCCTCTTGTCTATTTGCTTTCATCTTAATTGGCTCTTTTAGGGATTTTAATGGACTATCTCATTTTGGGGAGTGATGTGCCTTTTGGTAACTCATTCCTAAAAATGTGTATGCATGAGGAATACCACTTAGTGGTGATATTTCAATATTATCTACTCTCTTTGTGGTATGTCTTACTCATGAGAAATTCAAATTCTAATGTCCATTAATTATCTCTTGTTGGATTTCTTTTGCCTCTTGTTAACAAAGAATGGATTATCTTATTATGGGGGAGTAATAAGCTATGTGCATATTACAAGCCTAGAAAATGTGAACATGTGAGGTAGTGTCATCTAGAGTCGATATTGTTGATTATCTTGTTCCTAGGTGGCATGGTACTCAAACATGTTCCATATTTGCTTAAATGCATTTTGTTCACCCATCTTTTGGTATCTTGTTAGTGAGAGAGTTTCTTGATACTTAGTATGATCATTGAATATGTGAAGTCATCAAGAATCTCTAGATAAGCATGTTTTTCAATTCTTATATTTTGTCACATGCTTATGTTTTGTGAATATGATCTTGAATACATTTATATGTCATGAACCACGGAGAACTATCTATATACAATCATTGTCTTTGACAAGTGATAATTAAATTTGTGGTAAATGTATTGATCATATTTACATTGGCTTTTGTTCATAAATTGTCTTATTCTATCGCCAAGATTGTTTTGATCTAACCACCCTTTTGTCATCCTTGCTTCATTTGGATCTTTTTGTTGCTCTACTCATTTTTTGTTGTGCTTTCTTTAGTTAGGACAAGCAAGGATCCCATTGTTGTGCATTTATATTCGAAGAATCAATTCTTAGTAATGCACCATCCTTGGGGGAGCTATCCTACATTGAGTAGAACATCATACTTTTAATTGTTATCGGGTCTTATTTCTTTTCTTGAACTCTGTGCTCAAAAGGATATATGGAGGGTAATGATCCCACTTGTGTGCATTTTTTTATTTACATACAAGATTTCAAATAATGCACTAATCATTGGGAAGCTACTCTATACTCTTTAGAACACTATTCTTTAAAGTGGTTTGGTATCTTATTCCCTTCTTTGAACATGACTAGTGTTTTAACGATATACATGGAGAGCAATGACTCCATTTATGTGCATTTTGTATTCTTATACAAGATCATATAATGCACGAATTGTGGGGAAACAATCCAATATACTTTTGAACATTAGTTGTCTTCAATTGATATTTGGTCTTTTCTTATTGGTGTTGGATCCTGATGACGTGTCTCGTTGGAAGACAAACATTGTTCGTGTCTTGGTACTTTTGTGCCATCACGATAAGAGTAGAGGGTCTTGGTTTATTCTATGAAACCTTTTTCTCCTATGTGGAATTGTCTACCTCATTCCTTGTCTTTTAGTCTATCTTCTCTAACGGGATAAACTTTTGAGCATGTTTATTGGACGCATTTCTTTTGCTCAATAGTTTTGGCCTTGACCTATTTTCAATTGATATCTTTTCTCTTTGGTTTCTTCAATCATGTGTTGATTCGAGTGTTGGGATATAATGTGGACATTTCTTTTTCTTGTCACATTTTTGTGTAGCTTCTTGATTTAATTGGTATTTTGTCCAAAATTATATCTCTTTTGGTTCTTGAAAGTTTTGTGCATGCATATTTACTATATACATCTTTTTTCATTCTTACTTTCCTTGTTCCAATATATAGTATAAACTCCACCAAATCCTAAATGGCTAAGATGTGCTTGAAATTCAATTTCATATCAATAGGCACATATTTATGTGGAGTTTGTCCTATGTATTGTAGTTTCTCTAACTACTTTGTACCCAATGAGTTTGGGTACCACTTTGTACTTAAATTTGTTTTAGGTACATTGGAGATGCATTGGAAGCTTGTCTCGATTACAAGGAGAAAGTCCTCATCATGTGCCTTTTGAGCCAAGCTTGGATGATCATGAGCACCTACCTTCTACTTCTTCAATGTTATCTCGGTAACAAGTATCTATCTCATGCATACTCTTCTAGCCCTCAACCTTGTGTAGGTTGTTTCTTGGCATGTGTCTCTCGAGTTGCTTTTGATATGTTTTTTGCAAAGTTCCCTTCAAATCGTCTTAATTACAAATATGAGCAAGCAGGGATCATTACATACTAAAGGGAACATACTTGATCATGTTCATGATTCATCAATTTCATGATTCATCTTGAATACATTTATATGTCAGGAACCACCGAGAACTATCTATATACAATCATTGTCTTTGACAAGTCATAATTATATTTGTGGTAAATGTATTGATCATATTTACATTGGCTTTTGTTCATAAATTGTCTTATTCTATCGCCAAGATTGTTTTGGTCTAACCACCCTTTTGTCATCCTTGCTTCATTTGGATATTTTTGTTGCTCTACTCATTTCGTGTTGTGCTTTCTTTAGTTAGGACAAGCAAGGATCCCATTGTTGTGCATTTATATTCGAAAAATCAATTCTAAGTAATGCACCATCCTTGGGGGAGCTATCCTACATTGAGTAGAACATAATCCTTTTAATTGTTATCGGGTCTTATTGCTTTTCTTGAACTTTGTGCTCAAAAGGATATATGGAGGGTAATGATCCCACTTGTGTGCATTTTTTATTTACATACAAGATCTCAAATAATGCACTAATTATTGGGAAGCTACTCTATACTCTTTAGAACACTATTCTTTAAAGTGGTTTGGTATCTTATTTCCTTCTTTGAACATGACTAGTGTTTTAACGATATACATGGAGAGCAATGACTCCATTTATGTGCATTTTGTATTCTTATACAAGATCATATAATGCACGAATTGTGGGGGAGCAATCCTATATACTTTTGAACATTAGTTGTCTTCAATTGATATTTGGTCTTTTCTTATTAGTGTTGGATCCCTATGACGTGTCTCGTTGGAAGACAAACATTGTTCGTGTCTTGGTACTTTTGTGCCATCACGATAAGTGTAGAGGGTCTTGGTTTATTCTACTATGTGGAATTGGCTACCTCATTACTTGTCTTTTAGTCTATCTTCTTGAATGAGATAAACTTTTGAGCATGTTTATTGGACGCATTTCTTTTGCTCAATAGTTTTGGCCTTGACCTATTTTCAATTGATATATTTTCTCTTTGGTTTCTCCAATCATGTGTTGATTCGAGTGTTGGGATATAATGTGGACATTTTTTTTGTCACATTTTTGTGTAGCTTCTTGATTTAATTGGTATTTTATCCAAAATTATATCTCTTTTGGTTCTTGAAAGTTGTGTGCATGCATATTTACTATATACATCTTTATTCATGCTTACTTTCCTTGTTCCAATATATAGTATAAACTCCACCAAATCCTAAATGGCTAAGATGTGCTTGAAATTCAATTTCATATCAATAGACACATATTTATGTGGAGTTTGTCCTATGTATTGTAGTTTCTCTAACTACTGTAACATCCTAGGATTTGAAAAATCAGAAAAATTTAAAACTTTTAAAAATTACTTTGTATGTTACTTTTGAAAGAGGATTCCAGCATTGCACTCATGCATTCATGCATCAACATCATTTCATCTGGTTGCCTAAATTAAATAAGAGTTTCAAATTAATGTTTATTTATATGTTTGTTTTGGAATTTATTCCATAAACATGTTATTTGTATCTTTTATAAGATTCCAATTTATTAGATTTTATTTTGGGCAAGAATACTACCAAAAATTTCTAAATTAAACAAGCTTTCCAAAACATATTTTTATGAATTTTTCTGAAAAGTTTTGGTTAAGTTTAAAAAATGAAATTTGAATTAAAAGTTTGAAAACAGAAAAAGATTTGTCAAAAAAAAAAGAAGAACAGCCCGAGTCATCTGGGCCGAAGCCCATCTTCTATCTACCGTGCGCGAGCGACACTTAACAGCCCAGCAACGGCCCGTCTGCGACCTCCCTCTCAATGACGCGCGGGACCCACATGTCATCTCTTCCAATCGTATCGTGAACGAACTCCAGAACTCGATTTTCTACCGGTAGAGTTCGCTTCAAAATCGGAGCAATCCAATCCCGTTTCTTGCGGAATAATCCATCCCGTGCGCCCCCATAAATACCCTAGCTTCCGCCGCCTTTCTTCCCCAGAAACCCTAGACTCACCGCCCTGGGCTGCTCACAATCTCCCGCCGCCGTCCGCCGTTTCCACCGGCGAAAAACGTCGAGTTCCGGTGAGCCTCTTCAACCCCGAGTCCTCCGTCTCTCCCTTCCTTCTTATTTGCTTCTTGCGCATCGTTGTGACATGGTGGCGTGACTTTTCCCGCAGCTTTTCGACGCACTCGTCCACGCCCGACGCAAAGCGCCGCCAGACGCAACTCCGGCGAAGGATTTACGACGAACCAGGAAGATCCGGACTCCGCCACCTCGCCACCGACATCGCCGAGACCTTCTCTAGCTTAGGGTATGCTCCGTTCTTCTCGGGAGTCCATAGATCGTTTAGAACACCGTGTCGCCGCCACGGTTTGTGCTCGTCGGAGTAACTCCGGCGAAGTGCGCCGCTCAGTTTAGATCGATTCGTTATCGGCCGTTGGATCTAGATCGTCCGGCTCTGTTTTAATTTCTTTTCCGAATCGGTATGGGCGAATCAGAGGTTGCCACGTCGCCCGCCCACATCCGTCCGCGTCGCGCCACAACCCGTCCGCGCCCGCATATCCCGCATCGTACAAAGACCAGTCAACTGGATTACTCCGCACCAATCCTAGGACGCCACGTGGCCCAGGGACCTCAGCGTGAAGCTTTTGTTTGTTTTCTTCACAGTTTAGTCCCTACATATTAGATCTATTATAACTTTTTATTGGTTTGGCCAAATTTAACAAACTGTATATTTTGAAAAGCTCTCGACATGTAGAATATTTTAGCACTGTTGGTTTTCTGTTTTGAGTTTGTTTAAATTATTCAAATTTCAGATTATGAGTTTAAGCAAATTTGACTTAGATTTAAATCTATAAGATCAAAATTTGTAAATAAAATTGTTTTGGAAACCTTATAATATGTGTTATATGAATACACTGTTAGAAAATATTTTTCAGTATTATTTGGACTATTTCAAAATCATAATGTTAAATTGAATAAAGTTTGAGTAATTTTTTTTTCATAACTTTTGATAGAAATATTATTTTTGAGTAAATCCAATTACTATAAATTTGAATGACTAAGTATTTGTAGTAGGAATTTTCTACTCATTTTTTGTAGAATAATTTTCTGTTTATTTTGTAAGTAAAATTGATTTAATACTTTTAAATGATATTGTAAGGAATAAAATTAATTAAAAATATATTAAAAGTAATTTCATCATCTTTTCGAAATAATAAAATGACTTAGGCATATTTTGACCACTTTGGTCACAAAAAGTACTTAGAAATATTTTGCCTTCTTAAATAAAGTAAATTCTCTCTTAGAAAATATTTGATAAATATTCGACATTACTTTCCTTAGAAAAATTTCAACACTTAGTAATGCTAAATCTTTTCCTTAGAGAAATTTAGCATCTATAAACTTAGTTGTTTTTATTTTGATAAGTGTTGTCCCTAGAAATAAATTGCATTGCATGCATAGCATATTGTATTGTATAGTTATTGTTTTTCTCTAAGTTAGGATTATTTTGAGCATAGTGTTTTGGTAAAGTGCTACAATATAAAGACTAGAAGGCCAACAAAGACTTAGAAGAAAACAGACTCTGGAAGCAGCTCCAAGAAGTAGAAGCACTTAGAAGAAAATCAAGAGGAACTGCAAGAAGACTATTCCCTTTTATTTCCCTAAGTCTTTCTCTCTTTTCTCTTCTTCTCTCTTAGACCTCGTGGTGGCTAAGTTATATCCAAGACCAGCCCTGGTGATATACAAATCATCAAGTCTGAACCATCAAGTCTACATGATTCAATGAGGACATCACCAAGGAGAAAGTTACAAGTCTGGAGATGAAGCCTGAGAGATCAACTATATTTTCTCTGTATATTTTTCTGCCTTCCTATTCTCCATCCACTTTGGACATAAACCAAGTCCTTAGTGATTTTGACCAAGTCCTTCGAGTGCTAATTGAAGATGAAGGAAACTACAAGGGAGTTGAAGAATTCAAGATCAAACATGATGAAGACTAGGAGCAGTCTTACAACTTAGTCAAGATTGACTTATAGTAATTAATTTTATGACCTTGGTCCTTAGTCATATTTGGCTAACACACTTACCTTGCATTCACTTAGAATAATTTCTTGGCATGGCATGCATCTCTAGTTATAAATATTTTGCACATCATGCATAACATGTTTTGGTATGGTTATTTGGTTTGTATGTTTATTTGTGTCTTGTTTGATGTGTTAGAAATATCGGAGGGAAACGACAACTGTTGCAGCTGTTGTTGCTATTCTTCCTGTTGCCAAGGCAAGTGGCACACCCTCATAAACTTCCTAAGTATTTTCTATGCATTACTTAGTATGTTTATTATATGCATGTGTTGGATAGTATTGCTATGCTGAAACTACTATATCCCTTACACTAGTTGTGTCTAGAATCCTATGGGTAACTTGGTAGAAATATTGATGCTATGCAAAAGTTGTTTTGTGAAAAGTTAATTTCTACTAAGTTAAAGATACTTCTGGGTGGATGTGGCAAGAGGATGGAGGTTAGAGTTGAGTGGCTGCTTAGGCTCATTTAGGTGGGTGCACCTGGCTAAGATCCAGGCTCATTTAGATGAGTGAACCTGAGTACGTACACTTGAGGATGGCCACCCAGGAACAAAGGGACCAAAGTTTTCTCCAAGTGAAGATGTTGCAGTGCAGCCACGTGGTATAATGGCTCTGCCTTGACTTTTCCCCAAAGGTCTCGTCTCAGGCTTCTCCTTTCCTTTTCACTACATGAGGGTCAAGGACAGAAGGGTTGTTTGAGTCTCGTGGTGAAAGTGCACAACCTCTGCAGAGTGTAAAACTAAGTACTTAGCCGTGTCCTCGGTTACGGACAATTTTGAGCAGCTGATCAAGGATTCAACGGAGGCTCCCAACATTCCAATTTCTAAGTTAAAAGTTGATGGATGAACAAGGCAAGATGAGATTATGGTTTTCATGCCATACTTGTCCTGATTTCAAGAAAAGTGTTTTCAAAAGAGTAGGAAAAATTGGCTTTATGCAAATTAGCCTTGAACTCCACCAGCCAAATATGCATGTAGGCTATAGAGTTATTCCATTAAGTGTCCACCATAGTGTCACTTGCCAGACTCCATTTTTAATGGAATCTGACCCACTCTGTTGCAAAATTTTATTTGATACAAGTTGTTCAGATGATGAGTGAGGTTTTCGTTAAGGGATTTCGGGTCTGCACCAACATGTTTTCGCCTGTGGCGTATCATGAAGTTGGAGGCTCATTGAAGATGTATTTCTGTTGCTTTATTGTTTTGAGCTAGCTTTAAGCTATGCAAAGATGTATCGAACTATTTATTTTGTAAGTCTGGATCATCGATGTAATAAAATTGATACTTTGTTGTGATATTACATCGTAAACTGTGTGTGCAAACGAATCGATCCAGGGGTTTGCACTATACACAGGTATCGGCCTTATTTAAAGTGTAGATACGTTACAACTACTTTGTACCCAATGAGTTTGGGTACCACTTTGTACTTAAATTTGTTTTAGGTACATTGGAGATGCATTGGAAGCTTGTCTCGATTACAAGGAGAAAGTCCTCATCATGTGCCTTTTGAGCCAAGCTTGGATGATCATGAGCACCTACCTTCTACTTCTTCAATGTTATCTCAGTAACAAGTATCTATCTCATGCATAATCTTCTAGCCCTCAACCTTGTGTAGGTTGTTTCTTGGCATGAGTCTCTCGAGTTGCTTTTGATATGTTTTTTGCAAAGTTCCCTTCGAATCGTCTTTATTACAAATATGAGCAAGCCGGGATGATTACATAGTAAAGGGAACATACTTGATCATGTTCATGATTCATCAATTCCAACTATGTTAATCTAGCAATTCTTCTTAATTTGTCTCATATGCAATATGGATGAATTTTCAAATTCATTTGCCGCTTGAGAGAGTGTTTACCTTTCTCAAAGCATCTCAACTATCACTTATTATTTTGGGTATTTGAGATACTTTGAAGAGTGTGTGTTGGAAGTCTTCCTAAAAAATTAGCTTTGTGCTATGGGTCTAGGCAAAATTCTTATTGGTTTATTTTGACTTCCAAGTGAATATCATGTTCTTTACCAAGTACCTATTTTGTGTGTGCATGTTTCTTTGTGGACTTAGTGCCTACTTGGAAACTTATATACATGAGATTAGGTACATCTTTAATTGATATTCAAAATCTTTATTGCTCACCTTTATTGCATTCTTGATCATTTGGTGATCTCTAAAAGGCACAAGCTTTGCATTTGATTTGGTATCCTCTTGCCTCTTAATAAGCTTGTGAACCTATTTGATGTGTTTTGTTTGGTACATGATATGCACTATGTGCCACATACCTTGAAAGACTATGGGGATACCTAGGCTCATCCTTCTTAGTCTCCTAACATGTGTTTCCATATTACATCCATTCTCGTTTGAGCAAGTCTTTAATTGTCTCGTTTCTTTTCGTTTGCTCAACATTTGTTTGTTGCAAAGTGTGTTCTTTCTTTTTCCGTCTATGCACTCTTGCACTTGTTGTTCAAATTAATCTAGGAAGGAACGAGAATTCCATGTTGCGCAACCTATATTGAATTACAAATTCTTCATTGTGCATGTACCTTGGGGAGTTCCATCTTGATTCATTTGAACACTTGATTGCTTTTATCATAACATCTTCTTGTGTCCAATTGGTTTTTGGATCCTTTGATTGCATCTTTCGTGTTGCAATTGGTATATTTCTATTTTATTTTTTGATTGATATCTTTTCTTTTGCATTCCTTGAATCCTCAATATAATTTGATCCCCTCCATGTATTCGTTATTGGATATATGCATTTGATTTCACTCATATCATGAGAAATGCATAATTTATGGAAGCTCTTATTATATTGGCCTTGTAGATTTATCTCCCATTCTGGCAATGGATGCCAATGGGGGAGAGATTTAGAGGGTTTTAAGGGATTTAGTTCTTTTCTCTTTCAACATTGCTTTGCTTAGTGTGTTGCATGGTTGTTTTTAATTCCTTATATAAACCCTCGTAAAAGGGATTGTCATCAATTACCAAAATGGGGGAGATTGAAAGGGCATGTGCCCTCATGTATGGTTTTGGTAATTAATGACAATCCCTAAGGACTAATGTGTGTTTTGAGCATATTGAAAGTATGGCTTGAAGTTGTCAAGGCATCACCTATATGAAGAAAGATGGTATCTTCCATGGGCTTGCAACAAGAAGATCCATTAATTTAGCTCATGGAGGATGATGTCATGCCATGATCGTCATCATGGTTGACAAGTGCAAGACCAAGGGAAGCATGTCGGAGACATGAAGATGAAGCTAAGCGAGACTCTCCCATAATGAAGTATGGGGGAGTATATGGAGGAGTCTTCATGAAGCATGTGCTAGCAAGCGCAATCAAGAAAGGTGATCCACTTGAAGAGTTCAAAATCTTCATCATCTAGCTCAAGTGGAATGCTCAAGGCAAAGGTATGATCTTGATAGGGCTATAGGATAGATATGCGTACTATCAAGAGGGGCTCTCGAGTGAGTAACTTGATCGAATCTTTATGGAGAGCTCAAACCTTTGCATACTTAGCATATCATCTTTCTTGTTTCTTATTTGTCTTTTCTCCTTGTGAGGTTTCGAAGCTTGTTGTGATCTTCATAACAAGTTCAAGTTCATCAAAAAACAAAGTTCGTTTGAAAAGCTTCTTGGTTTTTGATGTTGGAGGTTTTACAGGTTGTTCCTTTTTCGAGAGATTTTATGTTTCCCCATTTGGTTTTAACCTCCCATCTTGTACTATGATGTTTCTCTTTATTATCTTGTAGAGTTCTTTGTTGTGATTACAACGAGCCAAAAATCATCGAAAATGGAGTTCGGATGGTCAAGATATTGTCGTTTTCGTGTTGGTATTTCTGCAGTTTTCGGGTGCTCGGAAATCTCCGAACCGGCCTCGGAGATTTCCGAATCGGGCGGATTTCAGTACTGATGTCGCCCAGAAAACTTCGGAGATCTTTCCGGAAATCTCCGGGGGTCGAAAATTTCCGGCCCTACCCCTGAAATCTCCGGTCTAAACTGCTGTAACGGCTAGATTTGTGGGAGGGGTATAAATACCCCTCCTCTTCTTCTTCCTTGAGCAAGCACGACTTTCTCCTCTCTCTCTTGCCATTGTTGACCTTGGGAAAGCTTGCCCCCTCTCAAATCCTCCCATGATTCTTGCATATCTTTGAGGGAAAAGTGAGATGAGATCTAGATCTACAATTCTATCAATCTATCTCTCCTCTAAGTGAGGGGAACATAGTGGATATAGATCTTTGAGTTCCTTTGTGGTTCTCCCCTTTTGTTCTTGCTCTCTCTTATCCCCCCATAAGCATTAGTTGCTTGTGGTGGGATTTGGGAGTGTAGGATTTGTCTCCTTTGTGGTTTCTTGGTTCTTCCTCTCTTATTCCCCCATAAGCATTTGTTGCTTTGTTCGAATTTGAGAGTGAAGGACTTGAGCACTTTGTGTGTTCTTGCCATTGCATCTTGCATCGGTTTGAGCCCTCCACGAGGATTTGTGGTGGTGAAATTCGTGAGCTTGTTACTCTTGGGTCTTGGACCCTAGACGCCTTAGTGGCCGCCTTTGTGGCATAGTACCTTTTGTGGTCAAGGCCTTTGTGGCTAGTTGGGACCTTTGTGGTCAAGACCTCTTGTGGTCATTTGGGAGCCCCCAATTTGGTTGTGGGTGTGTACCCCAAGGTTGTTGTACGGGATTATTCTCCGCCCCAAAGGAGTTCATAGTGGAAGGTGGACTCGGACCTTTGTGGTCGAGTTCATCGGAGAAGAAGGTGAACCCTTTGTGACATTGAGCAAACCTGTTGTGGTTGCTCACACCTCTCCAACGAGACGTACACCTTTTGTGGTGGAACTCGGGAATACATCCTTGTCTCCGCGTGCCTCGGTTATCCCTATACCCGAGCTCTTTACTTATGCACTTTACTTTGTGATAGCCATCGTGCTTGAAGTCCTTTACCTTGCTATCCCTTTGTTGTTTGTCTTGCATAGCATAAGTTGTTGGTGCACATAGGCGAACCTAGCATATTTAGGTTGTGTCATTGATAAGTTAAACACTAAGTTTTATTTCGCATTTATCAAGCCTAAATTGTAAAAAGTGTTCCTCGCCTATTCACCCCCCCTCTATAGGCGACGTCTTTCCTTTCAACAAGTCACTTGTGAGCTGCCTAGTTGATCGGTGGAGGCCCGAGACCCACACGTTCCACTTTCCGTGGGGGGAGATGGCACCTACTCTTCAGGATGTGTCATATTTGTTGGGACTCCCGTTAGCTGGCGAGGTGATTGGGCCGTCTGAGACTCCTGTCGGTTGGTGTGACAACATGCAAGCACGGTTCATCGGCGTGCGTCCGGATAATCCTCAGTTGGTGTACAGTTCGCACGGTGTGAGACTCGCGTGGCTGAAAATTTTTGAGGTAAACTAAATTTTGTATGTCCTAACTAATTAAATTTCGATTGCTTACTTTTTATTGTTCAATATGTCCGTACTAACTTAATTTGCCTTTCATTACAGCTTCATGAATTAGGATACCCTGATGTGGTTCTGAATCAGACGCATATTACTAGAAGTCTGTAGGCCTATCTGTTGTGGCTATTTGGCAAGGTGGTGTTCACTGGGACTCATCAGGACACAATTACTGCACGATGGATACCTGTGGCGAAAGAGATTGCGGAGGCGCAGATGGAGGAGGACATCACGCCCCGTAGTTTCGGGTCTGCAGTCTTAGCCGCTACGTACAGAGCCATGTGCAACGCGTGCGTGAAGAGTAAGGAGACCTCTTCGCTACTTGGATGCCCGCTTCTTCTGAACCTTTGGTCTTGGGAGAGGTTCCCTATTGGCAGACCTGACGTCGACGCGCACATTCCTTGGGACTACATACTCATGGATCATACCGAGGTCGATGCGGCAGCACGTGGACACAGCGAGAGGTAAACAGTCTATTATATTCGGCTATGTACTATGTTATTTTTCGGTGAACTAACTAGTCTATTATATTTACATACAGCGACAATTCAAGGGTGACCAAGTCAGGAATTTTTATGGATCATTCACTGAGTGGTTCGATGGTCTTCAGGACAACCAGGTTATATGGGAACCATACAACCTCGTCGCAAGGCAGACTAGATTTCCTGGGGGCTTTCTCTACTGTGCACGAGAGATCAAAGGTACTGTTTCACACGAGCTCGTATTGTGTACGACGTATCGGTAGAGTAGATGTCACAACACCGGATCATGAGACAGTTCGGAGCACGCCAGTTGCCGGAGCCTCCGAGGCAACCTCACCTCCCTTCCCACGTGCACAGGTAACTCTTCTATCTTAAATTAATCTACACGTATAAATACTACACGCTACATCTAGTAGTTTTAAATTACTCTACACGTATTTATACTGTAGGTTAAGTCGCCAAGGAGACAGACCACTTGTAACTTGGCTGCAGAAGGTCCAGCCGTACATGGCAGAATGAGCGACTGCGACCGTGATTGAAAATATGTGGCCGGTAAATGAGGCTTTTGTGCCTACTGATTTTGAGCAGTATCTACAGGCATATAGACAAGTCACTCGTACAAGGTTACTTCCGACGGTACAACCTGATCAGATGCAGCCAGCTACTGTCACCGACATGTACCCATTACACGGCATCGGAGGGCCGCGGTACTCTGCGGTACGTTATTACGCTGAATATTCTGTGTCATAATATAAATATTCTATGTCATAATATACATATCTAACATTTTTCGTTATTACACAGGCTGAGCTGATAGCTGAGTCAGCATGATGTGAGTACGTACGAGCCGCCACCTGAGTGTGTGTCATGGTTCAGACGACTAGAGGACAGGCTCCGTCGAGCGTACAGTGTGCTTACCTGTTCTAGGGCTACCGATGTTGTTCCACGCCAGCCAGCTCCGCGTCCTCCACACCACTCTACACGCACTACGGATACACATGTATCACCTACCCAGCAGCACACACATCGGCATGACCCGAGACCTCGTTTTACAGCTCACCAGCCTATAAGCACACGACCTACATTCGAGGTCGGTTCATCATCGCACCAGCCGGAGTATATCGAGCCGGGTCCTTCACAGCCATTTCCTTCCCAGGCCGGTACTTTCTCGTGGGTCATGCCCCTGAAGGGGTTACGGGGCAGAAAACAATAATTTTCTAGCGTACGAAACCCTAACTAGCCAGGATCTATCTATCTAGTACATGCGATAACGGTGGCGGAACGGGTTACATTACCTCCATGTAGACCGATAGCGGGGATTACGCTCCCGCACAAGCGTTGACGATGAAGTCGTGCGTAGCCGACCTCGAGGTCGCGAAGATCTTGCCGCGATGTCGAAGTCGATGACGCCGGGGGGTCGGCGATGATCTGCGTCGACGGGCGTCGGGCGGAAGAAGGCAGAGCGCCAGCACCGGGGGGGTGGCGCGCCGGCAGCAGAGGGGGGTGGCGCGGCGGCTGCAGTGGGCCAGACGACGTCGCCCAAGCTCCTCAGTAGAGTAGCCTCCGAGCACTCGCAAACATACGGAGCCTAGCGACGACTCCCGGTCATTCAGATCCAGCTGAAATCGCAGGAGCAGATCTTATCTGGAATCCCGCAGAGCAACGGCGCTCTGCGGTATGGCTTAGGTGGAGAGAGACCCTCTTCCTCAGCTCGGCGCGGCTCCGACTTGGGAACCACGAGATCGAGAGAGAAATCGGGAATTAATTGGATTTTCCTGTGAATTAAATCAATTAATATGCCTTGCTATATAAAGGGGGAAGGGGGTGTGCAAACCCCTTGGCTCCCCATGTGGGACTAAACAAAGGGCAAGGGAGGGGGGTTCGGCCCCCACATGGGCTGGCCGAACCAGCCTATGGGGCCCACCCCCCTCGGTGGTGCGGTTCCCCCTCTTGGGCCCTCTTAGGGCCCATTTAGGTGGGAGCCCCCTTTTTCCTTTATTTAATTAATATTAAATTAATATAAAAATCCCATTAATTCATAATTAATATATTTATATATAATTCAATATCCCATGACTCCGAAACTATTTCGGAACCACCCGAACAACTTTCGGACATTCTCGGAACCCTTCCATAGCTCACCGGAACTCCTTCCGGACCACCGGAACTCTTTCCGGATCATTTCTCTCTCTCCAATAAAAACCTATAAAATTCCAGAACCTATCTCCTAGCGTCGCTAAGACCTTAAGTTTGTTACGCTACGGTTCGGGAACACTCCAGACATGGTCGAGACACTCCGCTCACCAATGATCGTCAAGGATACCTGGAAATATATGACGACCCCTGTGCATTCCACGAATATCGTCGTTGAACCATAAGTATGATATTCATTCCCTTTGTCTCTGCGATACTACCTTGTCCGAGATATGATCGTAGACACACCAATGCCTTTGCTGTATCTCGTTACCGACGAAGGTTATTAACTCGTCTGCGATATTACATCTCCATGACCTAGTCATAAGCTGCGCAGCTATATAGATGCAATATCACCGAGTGGGCCCAGAGTATCTTTCCATTACAAGAATGAACAAATCCCGCTCTTGATCCTTACGTCTCGATGCTCTTTCGGAATACCCAAGATGGACACCGTTATTGTCATGCTATATAAGACACAACGTTTGATGCTCTCAAAGCACTCCTACGAAGCAACAATAAGTACGGTGTCTAAGGAATAAGCTATCACACTCTTATCTATTGCAAATGACAAACATCGTAATACGATCTTATTGCAATACTTTGCGTATGTCCACCACCTTATTCAACTAACAAGATGACCCCATTGTCAACCGACGTCATTGTCCTTGATCGGGAATCTCGATCAACTGTTGCCCAATGGACTAGCTCATATAGAGGCTTGCTAGGGACCTGGTTGTCTATGTATCACACGTGTATTAATAATTCCGATTAATACAGTTATAGCATAATACACAAACCTATTATAAACTCATGAGATAATGTAATAAATAATACTTATTTATTTGCCTCTAGGGCATATCTCCTTCAGCCCCCTGGTATGATGATGCAGCAGCCCGGTATGCATTAGTGAGGCATGCCACGTGATTAAGGTTTTGGGCAGCCGTCTTATGGACAGATGACTTGGAGCGGGGCTTTCCCTCCTATGAGTCAGCCAATGCTCGGTTAGTATGTTTTCTTTTTGTAACATATTATGCTTGTTCACAAATATCAAATACTAACAAACTATCATCTACAGGTGGAGGTGGTTCCACGTACAACTCTCCCCAGTTTAACCAGGAGCATCTGATGTACTATACCCCACCGCCCAAAACACAAAAGGAGGGCGAGGAGTTGCCGCTTCAAGGCCCTGGGATGCGACAACACCACGCTCCGACACGCTTGTCACCTTCCGGACCTCGCCAGAAAAGACATCGCAACCGTCCTCAGGCCGACGAGTAGCTATACTTTTATGTACGATCTATTTCTATCTATATGTTGTACTAGACATTTTTTTACCTATGTACCATTATGTAGTAAACATTATGTAGCGTTATGTACTACACTTATTTCTACCTATGTAGCAACATTTGACATCTCCGTAACCGTTATACATTGATACATAAGATAAGATACAACACACCTCGAGTACATACCGATCAAACCACACAACAATAGGAAATGAAGTTATAACTACTAATTAATCGATACTCGAAGAAAGATACAACATAACTCAAATTAAGATTATACCTATCTCCCATCAATGCAGCCTGCACCATCCGCAGATTTAGCACCCTTGCCCTTCGACGATGATTCAGGCTTCTTTCCCGCACCCTTGCTCGACGTTTCTGCCTTCTTCTCCTTGCCCTTACGCAGTGCTTCAACCCCCCTTTCCTTTGATGACGGCATGAAATCGTCGTCATAATCGCTGGAGTATACCCAGAGAAATGAACGACCGTACCTCTCACGTATGTCTTGAGTTCGATGAATCGGCTCATTGGTAACGTGCCTATCGAACTTATCTGCAAGCCTCAAGATTTCTGCACGGATTTGTTCTTTAGTCCTATACGGAAACCCATCTCGATATTGCCTCGCCCCAAGCAAAGCGAGATGTCTCTCACTACCAATAATTTCTTCAAGTGGAACTTCCCTACCATCTACCTTCAAATAGGTAGTAATCTTAGTCAGATGCTCGGATGCGGCTGTATGAAACACGGACACACACTTCTCACAAGGTACAATACACACCATGCTGACGCTCTCTGAGAGTAACCTGCTTAGCCTAGAGTGGTTTTTATAGGAGAACTGAAGGTGAAAACGGTCGCGGGAAATGGTGGCGGGAGGAACAGGCGGGAAACGGTGGCGGGAGAAATAGGCGGGAACGGCTGGCGGGAGAAACGGGTGGCGTGGGAGAAATAGGTTGGCAGGGGAGAAGTGGCCGAAAGTTGGCTACTT
Organism: Poa annua; assembly: GCA_026929855.1. Taxonomy (NCBI): domain Eukaryota; kingdom Viridiplantae; phylum Streptophyta; class Magnoliopsida; order Poales; family Poaceae; genus Poa; species Poa annua. Next base: position 113,601,443 of record CM049428.1, on the reverse strand, counting down.
TCGGTTCTGCCCGGGCCGAAAGTTTCCTGCTTTCGGCTCTGCCCGGGCCGAAAGTAGCTCCACTGACACAGCCCGGCTCGCTGCATGCAGCCCTCGGCTTCTTCGACGCCGAACGATTCTTTTGGCCCCTGCTGAGACGCTTGCTTTCGGCCTGGCCCAAGCCGAAAGCTTCAGCTTTCGGCTCGCTCGGGACCGACAGCGCTCTACTTTTCGAAATCCGCTGACGCGCGTACTACCAACCGAATTTGTAATTAAAAAAATATTATTTATAAAAAAAGCGAGGCCCGTCGGGAATGCTGGGCCGAAGGAAAGTGGAGGATGAATTGCCGACATGGTTTATGTCAAGACCATTATTAATACATCTTTGTAAGCCACACTTTGATACGTGTGTCGCATGGTGTAAATCTCTGACATTTGTAACCTCTCTATATAGTGAAGTTTTGTTGATGGGTACCAGTGGACCGTGGTTTCTTCTCTTTCTCCTTTGAACGTGTCTTTGTGTGTCGATCTTGCTTCCGAGCTCGCTTATTTGCTTTTGGTTTATAACATAGACTATTATTGAGAATTTAGAAAATCATATGAGCTTTTTTCTATGGGCCGGTGGTTCTACCGAAAGAAGATATCACCTTGTAAATGGAAACTATTTCTAAACCTACAAGTAAAGGGGGAGATTTAAGACCTTCCAAAATTCAACCTAACTTGCCCCAATGATGGTATACTCACTTGGTTTGTGACACTTCTCCTTTTTTGAGTTAGAATAAAAAGAAAAAAGAAGAGTTATGACTATGAGGGAAGTCTACTCACTTGGACTTCTGAGTGGATGTACAACCTCACTGTCTAGTTTTAATCCACGTATCAAGTTTCGGAGCCAGCTCAGTGGTTTCTTGTTAAGACGTGTTTCGATCCACCCTTTATTCATACTTCATAAATATCACCGCCGTTTTTTCATAAACTTCACAATATTTTAAGTCACCAGCGATCAATTACTACATTTTTTGTTATTTTTTCCACCAACGAACAATCACTACAGTATTTGTTTCCTTTTTTCCTCAACGATGAATCACTATAATTTATATGCTGCTTTCGGCAATGATCAACCATCATAATTTACTTTTTTTGCGGGGATATTATTTTTATGAACGATCAGTTAACATAATTTACATCTTTTGACAAATAAAAAATGATTTTACATAACAGATGCATGCATGGGTACTGCCGAGGATTTAGTTGCTCCTCTACAAAGTTGTGAGGCTGCAAATTCCATCCGAGAAAGAGAGCTCGACAGACTTATTAGCGAAGTCGCCGTGCCATTTCCGTTGAGCATCGCTCTCGTACTTTACGGTAAAGGAGAGAGCATTATGTTTCAGGAGCTCGTATGCTGAATTCGTGGACAACACTAGTGCATCCGCCATAGGCATTATATTCCACGAACCGGCGCAACCGTCGCCACAAGAAAATACACGATGCAGTATAGCGGCCGCGGAAAGCTACATCTCCAAGCAGAAACCCCACGAAAAAGCCGGGAGACCTGAGTGCGATCTATATTGGCCCCATATTTTATACTACCGATTTGATGGTTTGTCTGGCTAGGTACGTGTGTAACGTGTGTTTACCCTGAATGCATGGATCTGAACTCTCATGTCTCACCTTGGTTCCACTCATATGGCCAAGCTAAGATCAGCTGTTGGTTATATACGCTTCTCTGCCGTTGGGGAGGCTTTTGCATGAAGTTGCAAAGCTAGCACTGCTTATGAAGTATGAACAGAGGACGTGAAGGAAACTTGATAAAAATGAAAAGGAGTATGTCGCCTGCTTGTTTTTCAGAAGAGGCAACTGAGTCTGAGCTGGCTCCCAAACTTGATTGAACCTCCTGGATGGCTCTTTTGTGCTTAAGCCTCACTGTCCATGCATGCATGAAGCATGTATAGAAATGTGTGTTCACTTTCGATTTGGTAACTGTCCAACTAGAGGCATTCTCTGTCTGTTTTCCTCGTGGGAGACGTCAAGCTCGCTTGCTGTATCTCTCTGTATTGGGTTGTTATGGAACAAATGCAGGCATGGAGCCGTGAACAAAGAGGTGCATGTTCAGTTCAGATGCATCGCACAGATATACATCTAGCTCGCACTAGCCCTTTGCTTATTGTGGCGAACGCCTTTATGTGCTTTATTCTTTTCGTTTGCTTCACGCGGGAAGGGATCGGAGAAGCTGGATTTGGCTTCATCTTGTGCACCAAACTCTGAATTAATCCGAGCTCTTAAAAACATGCTGTCAAGGGCGTGAACCAGAGCAAATCTGAATATTTAAGTCCGGATTCGGTCGGCTTCGTCCACGTGTGTTGAGGCAAACGTAGTGCAAGCGTCTACAACACTTGTGCAGGAGATCGAATCAATCAGGGAGTTGGTAATCAGAGCAAACGACCATCGGAAGGATCCAATCATCAGCAGTGCATAAACGGATAACAACACATCGCAAACGCAGGGGTTACGGTAACTAGCATGTTATATCTCCCTCTTTATACGTGGAGGAGTATGATCGACGATTATGGTTATGGATAGGCACGGGCAGCGCGCGGGTAGTGGCGAGTGACTAGCTTGCGCTCTGAACCGGGGTTAATTAACTGAGGAGAGAACGACTGATCGAATGCTATGATCGCTTTGCTTTACCCGAGCGTTCCTATGATTGTTGTGCTGATTGGTAATTACAGTAATATATATTCAGAGTGTGCATATATTGCGTGGTTACGCAAGCACGTATCTCACGCATGATCACTCCTGCATTCGACTTAATGGCCTCCACACCCCGTGGATAAACAACATCTTTGGTGGCTCCATTATAGTAGTAGGGGGCGCAGCTAGATTAACTCTGGAGATTTGCTTCCTCCCACGGGACACTGAGACAAATATCGCGTATGTAGATGATCAATGTTTATATGTAAAAGGCTTCTCAATGCCTAATGCAAGGCACTAGCTGGCGCTGAGATGATGTTTTTGCTAATTCTTTTGGAATCATCTTTCACATTTTTTATTTATTTTTTAGCAAAGCTTAGGGCATCTCCAGTCGTTCGCCCCCTCAGGTTTCGATCCGGCGCTTTTAATCACTAACATCGGCGCTAACCAAAACTAGGGGGGGGGGGGGGGATTTCACCAGCTGTTTAAAAGTTCTTCTTCCCGCCCCAAAAAATAGCCCGAGTTCGGCGATCATCGGCCGCAGTTGTCGATCATACAAAAAGCATCACAGATGGGCATGCGATCATACAAAAAAGACGCCACAGTTGGGGGATATGGCCGCAATCGGCAGTCTCAGGCAGAGCCCGGCGCGGCATCGACGTCGTAGATGGGCGTGGCGGTCGGAGTGACATCTTCAGGCTCGACGTTCGGCGTCGCAGCAGTGCGCGTCGCCGAGCTTGACGGGCTGCTGGCCGGCCGGTTGATGTCGCTGAGGATGAGGTGGCGCTACGCCAGGAACCATTCCCTCACCTCGGGGTTCATTGCGTCCGGATCGCCGCCGCCCACGAGGAAGGCGAGGTCGTGGTTCCTCTTCTTCGCCACGGTGCCGGTCCTGAGGAGGTCGAGCTTGACCTTCGAGTTGTCCATGACCGCCGCCCACCGCGCCTTGGAGGTCTTCTCCATTTTCACGGCATGGGTCTGGCCGTCGGCGATGCAGGTCTCGATTGACGCCTGTACCTTCGCCGCAGCTGGCGCGGCGTCCCTCGCCGCTATGGCCTTCTTGTTGCCTATTGGGGGACGGCCATCCGAAGCACCTGCAACCGCCACGTCCGGGACATACTCCTTGCCGGCCTTCGCCAGCGATCGGCGCGTTTCGGTCCACTTCTCACAATTTTCGATCACGACGAAGACGTGAAAGTACTTGAAGTCCGTCTTCTCGTCGTCAATGTACGCCTCTAGCATTCGGGCGATCTCCATCTCCATGCTCGCCCCGCTCTTCGGCATGTGCTTCACCTCCTCGACTATGACGTGCCATTTGTTGCAGGCGGTCTGCATCAGAGACCAATGGTTGGCCATCACCTTCTGGCCGCGCTCCGTCATGCACATGGCGAAATCGGCGTCGATCATGTGGCGCTCGTCGTATGCCGACTTGACGCGCTTCCAGTAGTTCTGCATGGCCTATTTCGAGCCGTGGATAGTGTCCTGGGTCGTCACCTTCCATGCCTCGGCGAGGAGGGTGTCCTCCCGGCTCGTCCACTTGATGCTCGGCTCGATGGGCGGCTTCTTGGGACGGCGGCCGCCCGTGCCGCCTTCCTTGGCCGGCCCTTCCTCACCCCCGGCCGCCTACGATTCATCACCTCCCTCGACCTCCACCGTGTCGGTGCCACCCGTGGCAAAATCCTCGCTCGGCGCCGACAGGAAACCGGGGGATGCCGCTGCCGAGCCCGTGGTGATGATGTCGTCCATCTCGGCGCTCATCCCGAGCATGGACTGCGTCCCGAAAGTGGGGGAGCGTCGCAGCGGCGGCGAAGGCACGTAGCCCGGCGAGCCGGTGTACATCATGGTCGGATGGTGGGGGAAGGTGACGTTGGGGTCGAAGCCGCCATGGAGCTCGCCGTCGGCGTAGGAAGTCGAGTAGTGCGGCGACGCGCACCAGCGCGGCGAAGGTGATGGCGACGCAGATTGGCCCCAGCCGGCGAACTGGGGGTAGAGATGAGGATGAGGGTCCATGCCGGTCCTACACTGGGCCGGCGGTGCCGCAGAAACGACCGGAGTTGGCGGCTCCACATGTTGAACTTCCTCCTCCTCATCATCCTCCTCCTCCTCTTGCTCTTCTTCTACGGCGACAGCGGCCTTCAGCTTCTCGTCCAGTTCCCTTTGCCGCTGCTTGAGCTCCCTCCCCCGACGCTAGAGGTTCTCCGCCCTTCGGCGTTCCTGCTCGGCGATCCAATCTTTGTTGGTCATGTCTGTCGGCCTTTGCTTCGGCGGTCTCGGCTTGCGTGGCTTTTTGACGTGGAGAGGGGCGAGGGTGGCGGCGGCGTTGGTCGCTGCGACTCGCGGGCCGGCGAATTTGGCGGAAGGCATGGTGGGCTCGAGTTGAAGAATTGGGGGGAAATGACGGGGTCGGACGGCGGGAGAGCTATTTGGGGGGTAAAAAGGGAGGGAAATCGTCCAGTCTCGCCGACAGGTCTGGCCCGCGCACATCTTTTGCCCCCCCCCCCCCCCCACCCCCAGATGGTACCCAGGAACCTAGGATCAGCCTGTGATCACCGAAACATCGCTAAATCGATTCCTAGGAACGACTTGTAAATTTTTCCTTCTGTCGATGCTAAAAAGGCCTCTTGGTGGCGTTGGGGACGACTGGAGATGCCCTTACAAAGTTTATGCAGATAGATTTCTGAGGTTATAAACAGGATGGGGGTTGGACTAAGGAAAGGGTGACCTTCGTGGAGGTCTATTTCGTGGTCCTGCGCGTGAGCTGCTGCCGCCACGTGGACACACAAATTGAGGCTGTCCCGCAACATGGACAGATCTAGATTCAAATCCAGATCTAGATCTGGATGTATTATTAAATTTGTACAAAACACAAACTATGATAGTACATCAACGCAGAACGGGATGTACAGCAACGCAGACCGGGCTGTACAACAATACAGACCGGATTGTACAGCAACACAAATCAGTTTGTATGTACAGCAACCCCGACCGGGTTGTACAGCAACGGAGACCGCGTTGTACAGCAACGGAGACCGCGTTGTATAGCAACAAAAACCGGGTTGTACAGCAACACACAGACCGGGTTGTACAACAACATAGACCGGGTTGTACAGCAACACAGAACATGTTGTACGTAGAAATACATTCGGGTTGTACAAACAACTACACGTAGCAAGTTGTACGTACAATTACAAAATTCAGTTTGTACGTACGACTACACTTAGGGTGTACAGAACATACACAATCCGAAGTACAAAAAAAAGTTTGTCAAAACTTATGGATATGGGATCTAGTTTTAAAGATCTCGACGCGAGGAGTTCAAAAGTGAAAACGGTTCGTAAATCGGATAAACAGTTCTTAAGATATTTTGTTTTTAAAAAACGAATCTCAAAATAAATGCATGTATAACCCTCTGTCCACCACCAGGGAGCTGCCACTTGTCACCGCGTGGAGAAAAGGTGGGAGCAGAAACGAACAAAATTGCGACATTTGTCAGCACCGGAGCGCACGTGTGTAGATCTTTGTGAAAGGAACATTTTTTCTAAGGATTTTCACTGGATGAGGCCATGCGGATCGGCACAGTGATCAGCCGTCCCTTTGTCCCATCCAGCCTCGTACGGTTTGAGAACCAGCTCTGGTACTGGTTTTCAGTTATTTTGGGCTAGGATCGTCCGAAACTAGTGGCAGCCCAGAAGAATGTTTTCTCTAGGAAAACCCGTCTCGCATCAAGCCCACGCAAACTGGACCGGCCAGTGACGAATTCGTTAATGCCATTGTTCGGCGCAAAGTGTTTCTAAAATCAAAACCAAATCAAAGTATTCCAAAGCTGCACTATTTTCATGCCTAGAAAAAAAGTATTTTCATGCCTAGATGATTTTTGAAAGGATCGTGCCTAGATAGCTTTTCAAAGGATCATGCCTAGATAATCAATACTCCAGTATTGAAAGATTGGTCTAGGGCTTTTCTTATATATATATTTAAAAACGAAAATACTTTGCGTACGACACACCGCATCCGAAACATGTACGATGTTAACATCCGTCGGCCAAGATTGATTATCTGGTGCCATCGAATGGTATTTCGGTTACCATCGGACAGAGATCGTACGATGAGTGTCTGACCCATAGCAGCGTTCATTTAAAAATTAGTATGATTTCGTGAATACTGAAATATATAAAACTACACTTATTCTAAAGTCAAATATCTCAAAGTATTTAAAACTATAATATCCCGAAACCATAGTTTTCTGAAATACTTCACTCCAAAACGGTACCAGTATTTTTTCATTTAATCTTAAAATGTGGTTATAATAAAAAAAATTGAAATATCTTTATCAGTTTCGTCGGGGAAAAGCCTATCTCTACCAAGTCAGTTTTGTGGACCTCTATGTGTGCCAAGTTGTCGCCTCAGGGTGCTCCGTGTTAGCCACATGTTGCACAGTTGCACTAGCATAAGAAACAAGACATGATGAATAGATGGGCATGAGAAACTGGAAGGTTACAATTTTTTGTATTTATTTAGAAAAAAAAAGATTAGAATGCAAAATCTTTTTAAACCAAGCATCCAAATTATAGCTTTATGATCGTTATGCTTCTCACATCGAGTTTATTCGAAACTAGATTTCTTAATCACTGAAATAGCATCCAAAAATATAGTATGTGTACTTAATTTTAGTGTATGAATACTTTGATTTTAGTGTACGTGTACTTTCGTGTGGGCCGCTGCATTGATAAGTACTACCTCCGTTCTGAATTAATTGACTCAGATTTAGTATAACTTGCACTAAATCTGAGTCAATTAATTTAGAACGGAGGGTACATGCACATTGCACTTTAATAACACATAGTGCGATGGAAATTACACACGCACCACATATTCAAGTAGACACAATGCACCGTACAATGCAACATTAACCTTCTTTGTCTCCGACTCGGTTTTGATTCTTTTTGTTGCGTCCTTTTCCGCATCCATGGTCATAGCATTCCTAGTCATAGCCATCTTTTCGGTTTGTATGTCCATGAAGGTCCTGTAGCAGTCACCCTTCTTGAGCTCCCTAAACTCTACTCTCTTCCCACTCGATACCTCGTTCACCATTTTGGCCAATAATTTTCCTCAAAATAGGATTTCGTCCTACTATTCAATGTAGTGAGAGGTAGCCATTTTACAAAGAAAATCGTAAGATAACCGAACAAATAAAGTCGCACAAAAAACCGCCAAGAGGCGAGAAAACAACACAAGTACCAAGCCGATCATACGTGCTTGAGCGGCTAAACACACCCGCCATGCAGGCCCTAGGTCACCTAAGCTCCACGACACGCGCCCAATGATTTTTGCAACAAGCTTGACGGTAAGTGTCACACCGCTTTGCCGCCGCATTCCATTTATTTTGTCTAGGTGGTTTTTTGAGCTCTCCTTTGTCTACAAGAGGGTCGTCATCGTCACCGTTTCCATGCTTCTTTGTTGGACCACTCCACATGGCTTCTTACGCTTCATATGTGCTAGAATTAATCACTCTAGTTCTGTATGGCATTGTAATTTCTAAAATATGCATAAAACTATCTGAAAACTATGCATTATTATCTTGTCAATTGTGTTTGTTGTTGATTTGTCAACAAATTTTTAAAAATGATCACTAGTGCCACAAAAAATTCGTTGAAACATAGGAACATGTGATGTGATTGTGTCCCAGTTGCTAGCGTAGCCTGTCTACAACCAATAATACTGCTATATCCATGGAGCACAATCAGCAGGAAGACCAAGAAGGATGGTTGAACAAGACAAGCATTGCAGCATACCATTTTGTTTCTACTTTTACAGTAAGCGATGAATACTGCATCAGCAACTTGTCTACTTATGGAAGATTTTATTTCGTGGACCAACCGAGAACACTAGAGAAGAAGTGGAGTACATGGTAATTGTGATAACTGATGTACGGAGAAGTGGAGTCCATAGCTAGCTCTGCCCCCTGCTCTTCACACGCATGGGCAAGCCGCCTCCCATCCGCAGCGTAATTGACATGACGAGCTTGGGATGCCCCTCGCCGCCGACGTACCGGAAGCTGAACCTCTCGAGCACGCACGCGACGATGGACTTCATCTGTATGTAGGCCATCTCCTTGCCGATGCACATCCTTGGCCCGGCGTGGAAGACCGGGTACTTGAACGGGTTCTCCGGCCGGAACGCGCCCTCCTCGTCGAGCCACCGCCCCGGCCTGAACTCCTCGCAGTCCTCGCCCCAGATGCGCTCCAGCCGTCCCATGGCGTAGGCGCAGTATGTCAGCAGCCATCCTTTCCCGACGAACGTGCCGTCCGGGAGGAAATCGTCCTCCTTGCAGCTGTGCGTGTCGACGGGGACCGGCGGGTACAGCCGCATGGACTCGGTGATGGCCGCGTGGAGGTAGTGCATCTCGCGCAGCTCGTCGAAGCTGAACGTCGGCGCGCCATGGCTGAACTCGCCGCCCGACGCGCGCACCGCGCGGATCTCGCGGACGATCATGTCTTCCACGTCGGGCCGGGTGGACAACAGCCAGAAGAACCAGGTCAGCGCGGACGAGGTCGTGTCGCGGCCAGCGAGGATGAAGTTGGTGACCACGTCGCGGAGGCTCTCGTCGCTGTGCTCGCCGGCTGCGGCGAACCGCGACAGGAAGTCGTCGTCCCTGCGCGCCAGCTGCGGGGCCTTCCCTCCTCCTCTCTCCCTGCGCTCCCTGACGATCTTGTCCGCATAACCGTGGATCGTGGCGAGCGCGGAGCGCATCCGCCTCTCGGGTTCCATGCCGAGCACCCTCTTGACGCGCCACAGCCACTTGGCGGGCGACATGAACCGGGCCATGACGACGTTCTGCGCGTCGCTGAAAGCGGCCATGAACTCCACGCTCTCCGGTGCGGCCATGCCCTCCTCGGCAAGACAAGCTGGGTCCTCGCCGAACGCTACGCGACATATGTTGTCGAACGCGAAGCGCTCCAGCACATCCTGCAGGTCCAGCGTTGTCTGCCCGTCGCACCCCACCCGCTCGAGCAGCGGCAGCAGCCGCTCGACGACCTCAAAACGGACGGCGTCCACCACGAAGTTCCTCAGCGAGCGCTTACTGAACTCGTAGCTGGCGGCCTTACGCTGCCACAGCCACTGGTCACCATCCGAGTTGAAGATGCCGTGGCCGAGGAAGTCCTCGAGCATGGACACCGCGAGCTCGCCCTTGGGGTAGTTCCCAAAGTTCGTCTTGAGTAAGTGCTCGAGGTTTGCCGGGTCGGCGGTGATGGCGACGCCGGTGAGGCCTAACACCTTGAAAGACAGGGTATGAGTTGGGCTGTTCTGCATGACGCTGGTGTACCGCTCCAGGAAGCGGTCCTGGTCTTGACGAAGTGCGGCAAAGTGCCGATGATGGGGTACACCTTGAGCCCATGGGAGCGAGGCTGCTTCTTCGGGTCCTGGCGAAGGCAGAGAAAGCAGAGGAGAGCTAGGAGAGGGAGGGAGAGCAGGAGAAGGGGAGGGGATGAGGTCAGGAAGAATTCCATGGTGAGAGTGCCACTGATTTCGATCACTGATCTTTCGATAAGATGTCAAGGATTTTTGTTCCCTCTTACGGTCGATGGACTAGACGAAATGAACTTTGCATTCTTGTTTCCAAAAAGCCCTCCGGTCTAAGTATTAACTAGGGTTAAGTGCAGGGGCGGAGCTAGAAAAAAAATTATAAGAGGGGCATGAGGGGGAAATACATCTATAAGGGGGACCAAAGCGCAAAAATACATCAATTATTACATAGAGATGTATGGATCTAAACGGAAATAACAAATCTTAGGGGTGTGAGGGCCCCTGCTGGTCCTCCTGTCTCCGTCACTAGTTAAGTGCACTTCTGATCCCTCAAATGTTACAATAGTCTAACTTTAGTCCTTACATTTATTCTGGTCTAAGCATGATCCTCAAACACTTAATTTGATCTAATTATCATCCTTAACAGCGGTTCCATGATGGTTCACCGGTTTTCGACTTTTTTGCGCTACTATGAATGATGTTCGCAATCCAGATAGGCTAGCTCCTCTAACTTAGGGTTCAGTTTTTCTGGATCAATATCAAGTGCCTTACTTACTCGGAGGAAAAAGACAAGATATGTCTGCCCTCTTGATTTCTCGAGACAAACTCTTGTTTTGGGCCTTTCCTACCTGGCATCTTCATCATGGTAGTCGCCATAACCTTGCCGCCACAGTTGCCGCCCCTTCGAAGATAGGATTTGTACGGAACATTGATTGAGATTGTTGAACATGCATGTTAATTGCATAATTGATCTCCATGTCGAATGAGCATAGTGGATTAAGTGTAATCCAAGCTAACGTGAAACACAACAAGTCAAAAACCGGTCAACCATCATTGTACATTTGCCAAGTACAATAATTAGACCAAATTCAGTTTTTAAGGACTGAGTTTAGACCAGAATAGAGTTAAGGGATCAAAGTTGGACTTTTACGATATTTGAGGGACCAAAAGTGCTCTTAACCATATTAACTATAGTCAAATGCATACGCCACATGTTTAGCAGAGCAAAGCAAACCTTGTATAGAAGACAACCGAAAAGGCGTATATCGCGTACGCAGATGATCTATATTTATCGTCAAAAGGCGTCTAAGTACCTAATGCAAGCGAAAAGTAACACATTAGCTCGTCCTACATGCAACACTGTTTTTAACCTTTTTTGAAATCACCATTTAAAAGTTTCAAAAAACATCCAGGAAAAAGCCTAGATGTTGACAATGACATGTTTTACACTTTTGAATTTTTTAACTCGAAATAGTTTGTACTCCGGCTACACTAAAATGAAAAATCCAAACACTATGGAGATATTACGAATCTGCCACTGTTCACCCCTAGCTCTAGAAATTTGCCATTTTTACAATTATTAAATATAGAATGTTTCGCCTTTTGTTTTTGAAATCACCATTAACTATGTCTAAAATTATTTTCAGAATTTTTGGAAAGTAAAAAATGTAGATTTTAAAATACAGGGGTACATGTAGCCCGGTAGACAAATCACTCCACTCCTAATGCAAGGCACTAGCTAGCTGAGATGATGTTTTTCTATTTTTTTTGAAGAGATCTTTCGCTTAACAGGATGGTACTCTAAAGTCTGAACTCTAATAATTTCCTACTAGGAGGAGACCAGAGGTGTTTTTTGAAAGAAGAAGAGTGCAAGAGAGCACCGATGAGTACGGTGTTGCAAGCACGGGGCTCGAACCCAGGTGGGCAGGCATGCATCAACCCATGCCTACCATCCCGGCTATGCCGTGGTTCTCTGAAGTCTGAACTCTCAACAAAAAAAGTTGCAAAGACATCATGACAAACTTCAGGCTTGAGGCTAACCAGAACGCCGGCCTATGCCCCATCCAGCCTCCGTCATACGTTTTGAGGGCCAGCTCTGTACTGGTCCTCCGTTATTTTGGGCCAGGATTGTCCAGACTCCGGAACTAGTTGCAGCCCAGAACAATGTTTCCTGGACAAAAAACCCGTCTCCCTGAAACCACATTAAGGGCTAGTTTGAATCATAGGATAGTAAAGTTATAGGAATAGGAAAAGTATATGATTAATATGTCATGCACACTTTAATCCTATAGGATTGGGTTTGTATCAAAGTTTATTTGATTCCACCAAACGAATTGTAAAAAGAGCTTGTAGTGGATGCTAGAATTTCTATGGGAAGTAGTACAAATATTCCTATGGGAAAATTTTCTATAGCAACTAATTCTATGAATCAAACCATTAGGAAAGGAAAATTTCCTGTGGATAAAATCCTAAAAGATTCTTTTGAATCAAACAAGACCTAAATGGACCGGCCACTAACGAATTTCTGAAGACATATGTTTTTCATGGACCCACCAAACATAATATTTTTTTATTTAATCTTTGTGGTTCTAAAAAAATCTAAAAATAAGAATATGTTTTTCATGGACCAACAAAAAATAATACTATGTTTCATTTAATCTATGAGGTTCTATAAAATCTAAAAATATTAATATGTTTTCGCATTTGTTTCTAAAATGTCCATTTCTGCAAAGTTTAGTTTAATGAACTTCTCTAGTGTGGTCTACTCCATGCTCACCCCGGTCGAGGGTGGAAGACTACGATTTTCATGCCAAGCCTAGCACTCAGCGAATACGTGCTCTAGGTGACTAAAATGCTAGGCATTGACTTTACCGAGCACCGTGTTTTGCCGAGTATTGGCACTCGGCGAAAGCCATACCCAGGTGACCATATGGCACCTCCGGCGATGCCGTCGCTGAGGGCAGGCACTCGGCAAATGCGTGGACCCGACTCAACGTTGCGGCACTTGGCGATGGCGACTCTCGGCAAAACGTGACGTAGAGGACATGTGCGGCAGTCGGCGATGCATTTCTTGTAGATGAACTGTGGATGGCGAGGCCTATCCTCTCGGCGAACTGTGGATGCCGACAGCGGCAGTCGGCAACGCATTGTGGACTCGACGACGGGTTCACCGACACGATTTGGAGCATTTGATTCGCCGAGAGTGGGAAACAGCATTCGGCGAAAGCCTATGTCGAGGCGACCTCTTTATGACACATGAAAAGTCGTGGTGCTTACACCATTCGCCGAGTACTAGGTGAGAGACACTCAGCGAATAGATGACGTCCGTTTATCAGAGGACGCACGTAATCCTCTTTTTTTGCGGAGTGCCTCTTAAAGGGATCGAGCTATTCTTTTTTTTTTGAGTGGGGATCGAGCTATTCTTGAATTTATCTTTTTGTATTTTTTTAAGCCCAGACAGTCAGCTAGGCCCCAAAAGAAGACCACCAGTGCAACACAAACTACGTGGGCCAGTCATGATATATCAAACAGTACGGTATCGTACGTACTTAATTTTCAGTCAGCTGAGCGTTAGACGTACCCATTTGTAATTGATGAACGACGTGGTAAGCTAGTAAAGCGATGCATTCAATAATTGATGAACTGGAAAAGACTCCATTTAGGGAGTCAAAAGGGTACCAAAATCCTTGGCCTCTGATCGCAAGCACAGTGAACCCAGATAAGTGCTATCGCTCACCATGGAACTCTCTTTGACCTCATCCTCTATCCTCCTCCTCATCCCTCTCCTACCAGTCCTCTACTTTCTCTACCGGCTGCCGGGCCCGAGGAAGCAACCTCTCGCCCATGGCCTCAAGTTGTACCCCGCCTTCGTCAAGAACCGGGACCGCTTCCTCGAGTGGTACACCGGCGTCCTGCAGAACAGCCCAACTCATACCTTGTCTTTCAAGGTGTTAGGCTTCCCCGGCGTCGCCGTCACTGCCGATCCGGCAAACCTCGAGCACATACTCAAGACAAACTTTGGGAACTACCCCAAGGGTGAGCTCTCGGTGTCCATGCTCGAGGATTTCCTCGGTCACGGCATCTTCAACTCGGACGGCCAGCAGTGGCTGTGGCAGCGCAAGGCCGCCAGCTACGAGTTCAGCAAGCGCTCACTGAGGAACTTCGTAGTGGACGCCGTCCGTTTCGAGGTCGTCGAGCGGCTGCTGCCGCTGCTGGAGCGGGCGGGGCGCGACAGGCAGACAACCCTAGACGTGCAGGACGTGATGGAGCGCTTCGCGTTCGACAACATATGCCGCGTAGCGTTCGGCGAGGACCCAGCTTGCCTTGCCGAGGAGGGCATGGCCGCGCCGGAGAGCGCGGAGTTCATGGCCGCTTTCAGCGACGCGCAGAACGCCGTTATGGCCCGGTTCATGTCGCCCGCCAAGTGGCTGTGGCGCGTCAAGAGGGCGCTCGGCATGGAGCCCGAGAGGCGGATGCGCTCAGCGCTCGCCACGATCCACAGTTACACCGACAAGATCGTCAGAGAGCGCACGGAGAGAGGAGGGGAGGCCCCGCAGCTGGCGCGCAGGGACGACGACTTCTTGTCGCGGTTCGCCGCAGCCGGCAAACACAGCGACGAGAGCCTCAGGGACGTGGTCACCAACTTCATCCTCGCCGGTCGCGACACGACCTCGTCGGCGCTGACCTGGTTCTTCTGGCTAGTGTCCACCCGGCCCGACGTGGAAGACATGATCGTGCGCGAGATCCGCGCGGTGCGCGCGTCGGGCGTCGAGTTCAGCCAACGTGCTCCGACGTTCAGCTTCGACGAGCTGCGCGAGATGCACTACCTCCACGCGGCCATCACCGAGTCCATGCGGCTGTACCCGCCGGTGCCCACCAACACGCACAGCTGCAAGGAGGACGATCTCCTCCCGGACGGCACGTTCGTCGGGAAAGGATGGCTGCTGACATACTGCTCCTACGCCATGGGACGGCTAGAGCGCATCTGGGGCGAGGACTGCGAGGAGTTCAGGCCGGCGCGGTGGCTCGACCAGGAGGGCGTGTTCCGGCCGGAGAACCCGTTCAAGTACCCCATCTTCCACGCCGGGCCGAGGATGTGCCTCGGCAAGGAGATGGCCTACATACAGATGAAGTCTATCGCCGCGTGCGTGCTGGAAAGGTTCAGCTTCCAGTACGTCGGCGGTGAGGGGCATCCCAAACTCGTCATGTCGATTACGCTGCGGATGGGAGGCGGCTTGCCCATGCGCGTGAAGAACAGAGAGCACAGCTAGCTAGTGTACATGCATTCTCGGTTTGTTTGTCACTTACTCCGTATATATCGTAAAAAGTCTTAAATGATTTCATGGATGTATGTATGAGAGAACAAATAATGATCATGATTGCCTATGTGACTATGTGAGCGAGGCCGCACACGTAGAAAATGATCGAGCACATCTTGGGACCAAAAACACAATTCAACTGCCCACCAACAACAAAAGATGCATCACATACACACACAAAAGGAGGATTTATTGTTTTGTGAAGTGTATGATGGAAATGGGTTCGACATACACACAAAAGATCACATTTGTGTGACCGAGTTAAATTACAAATTGTATTGGAGGAACATATGGGATCAGTTCCATGAACAATCTACAATCCCTACAATATTTCAATCGACCGCAACTAGAACTTATTTTCACATAGTTCTTGTACCATCATAGAGCAATGCGACTACTTTAGTGGGTTTCATGATCAAATCGTTGCAAGGCATGGGTTATGTCAGACCCCTTTTAAGTCTTACGAGATTAGAATTTAGGATTATGCATTGTTCTTGTTCATATGAAAATTTGGGTCAATTTTAACTTTCTATGGAAAGAGGGCAAACAGGATCAAAGTTTTATTTTATTCAACTGATTTAGGATTTATATCATCGATAAGGATGCAGCCAATTTTAACCATTTCATTTTGGGATACAGATTTATGCTATTGGGAGAATGCAGGAGTTTTGATACACTGCGTCGACTGGACTGGGATTCAGTGACTGGCTGTAGTCCAGTCACGCCGTAACTGGATCTCGTATCCACCCTACACTCTTTTTTTTTTTGATACAACTACAGTAGGGGAGAACCCCTACTGCTCCATTTTCCATTTATAAAAAGGGGGGGGGGGGGGGATAATTACATGGAACATTGTATCAAAAAAAATGCTCATAGAGTATCAAGCCATGACTGCATGCCCTCTTTAAGACTAGGCTTAGCTCTATGCATGGATAAAGAGAAAAAGTTTCTAAAATTAGTAATACATCTATTGACAACAGGGTCAATATCTTTGAAGATAGCATCATTTCTTTGCTCCCATAAACTCCAACACCCAGTGATCATGATTTCCATTAGGAAGGATAATGAGTATCTATTTCTGGCATCTTGGATCATTGTCATAAAATCAAGATCAGTGTTCCATTCCAGTCCTAGTGCCCACCAGAAGCTTTGGCTGAAGCTGCATTCGAAGAAAAGATGTAGAATTGTCTCTTCCGGACAGTTGTCACAAAGTACACAATCTGAGAATTCCACATAGAAATGCTTTTTCTTCATAATATCCTTAGTGTTGATTCGACATTTCAAAAGAAGCCACATAAAAAATTTATGTCTCGGCAGACTGCATGTTTTCCAAAATTAGTTGAGGGGTATCATATTGCCCCAAAAGGGATCTGTAAACTTTTCTTGTTGAATACTTGGAATCTGAAACTGATATTCTCCAAGAATCATGATCTTCATTGGGAATGAAAGCCGGAATTTCATCTTTGAGTTGCAGGAGTTGATCATGAGCAATAGCAGTCAGAGGAAGGTGAAAGAAATCATATATGTTTGAGTTACATGCAATCCAAGCATCACTTAATGATATCTTTTCCTTTTTTGTAAATGAGAAAAGTTGTGGAAATAAGTCCTCCTTGACTGTGTCACTCCATTTATCAGTCCACATAAGAATGGAGGTGCCATTGTTTGGTGTACAACTAGATAATTTCCTGTAATCCTCAACCAGAGATAAGCAATCCCTCCACCAAAAAGAACATTTTGCTTTGTTAGCATGAGGTATCTTGTTATTGCAATAGTGGGCCCGCCTGATCAGTTGAACCCATGGGATATCCATGTTGTTGTAAAACTTATGAATATTCTTCATGAGAAGAGCTTTATTTTGAGTTCTTAAGTTGAGAACACCTAATCCCCCTTGATCTTTAGGCCTGCAGACCACCTCCCAGCTTGCCAGGCATTTTCCATGTTTATCAATATCCTTTCCAGCCCATAGAAATTGTCTCCCACTTTTCTCAAAGTGTATAAGGATAGTCACGTGAATTTTCAGCGAACACATTGCAAACATTGGCATTGACTGAATCAGAGAATTTAGCAGAGTAAGTCTTCCAGTGTATGTCATCAAAGAGTTGATACCAGACAGCTTTCTATCCATTCTTGAAACCATGGGCATAAGATCAGCAACTGAAGGCCTTGTAGTGCCAAGAGGGAGTCCGAGGTAAGTGAAGGGGAGACTTTTCAACCCTACAACCAAATAAATTGGCTAGATTATTGGCTTCCTCAGAATCCATATTAATTGGGACCAAATTTGTCTTGTTATAATTGACTTGTAGACCGGTTGATGTACTGAAGAGTTCTAAAATCTCTTTTAGGTAAAGCAATTGGGTAGCATCACCAGGAATGATTAGTATAGTGTCATCAGCATATTGTGCCACAGGATACTTTTGGCCAAAATCATTGGGAACAGGTAGGTTAATATGACCATTTTGCCAAGCTTCATTGATAACACTCTGAAGAAGATCCGCAGTGTTAACAAATAAGATAGGTGAGAGTGGGTCTCCTTGTCGCACTCCTCTCTTACAAATGATTTTTTTCCCAGGAGAACCATTCAGAAGGACAGAAGTTGAAGCCGTGTTGAGGATATTGTTGACCATAGAAATCCATTTAGGTCCATATCCTTTTGCTCTAAGCATAGCAATGATGGCTCTATATTCAACTTTGTCAAAAGTCTTCTCAAAATCAATTTTCAATAAGATGATAGGCTTCTTTGAGGTGTGGCAGATATGAAGATATTCAAATGCCCAGCCTAAACAATCTTGAATATTTTTGCCCTTAATGAATCCGTACTGGTTAGCATGTAGAGTAGGTATGATAATTTTCTGCATTCTGTTGGCCAAAAGTTTAGTAAGGAATTTCATCGGAAGACTAACCAGAGAGATAGGTCTATAGTCATTCATATTTTCTGGATCTGTAACTTTAGGAATCAAAGTAATGAAGGCAGTGTTAATAGCGCTCAAATTTAAATTCCCCTCATAGAAATCATTCACCAGCTTGTAGAAATCCTTTTTAACTAGAGGCCAACATTTTTTCAGGAATAACCCATTGAAACCATCTGGCCCTGGTGCTTTGTCAGTTGGCATTTCCTTCACCACAAATTCAATTTCCTCCGAGGTGAAGGGTGAATCAAGATGTAATAAATCATGTGATTGCACCAGATTTTCCAGCTGGAATTGCGTCATAGGATTAGTGGAAGTGCCCAATCTACTCTTATATGAATTCCATATAATACTTGCTTTGTGATCATGATTAAAGACCAGAGACCCATCATCAGCTTTAATGGAAGTAATGAGGTTTTTTCTGTAGCTCTGAGTAGCTATGGTATGAAAGAATTTAGTATTCTCATCTCCCAATTTGGCCCATCTTATTTTTGCCCTATTTTTCCAATATATTCTTTTAGCCTCCATCAGTTTTCTGGTGTGTTCCTTCAAAATGTTCCTGAAGTTATTCTACATTACAGAGAGGTTTCTTTGATCTTCCAAAGCATCCAGCAGGGCTAGAGTAAAATGACATCCTTCAATAATCTTATTTAAATGAGAGAGGTTTTTGCTCCACTTCTTAAGTCCATGTCTCAATTCTTTGAAATTTGCATTAAGCTGCAGAGCTGCATCATGTTTATATCCAGCTATTTTCCAGCAATTGTTAGCCACTCCCTGGAAGCCCTCAAATTCCAGCCAAAAGTTTTCAAACCTAAAGATGTTTGATTTAGGAATATCTGTACCAATTTGCACATGAATTGGAGTGTGATCAGATCCGAGTTTGGAGAGTGGGTAAGATATGGTATTGGGAAATTCAGTTGTCCAATCTGCCGAAGTAAAAACCCAGTCCAATTTCTGAAGTAGTGGAGGAGACTGCATATTGCTCCAAGTGTAAGCTCGGCCTTTAAGTGGTATCTCTTCAAGATCATGGATCTGAATAACTGAATTGAAGAGCATCATATTTGTTGGGTTACCACCAGGTTTGTTCCTGTTATCAGGCTCTCGAATTAGATTAAAATCATCCACCCTACACTCTCCATCCAACGGCTCCAATCAAGTGGTTCTAAAATTGTGATAATATGTCTTTTGTGCTGCGCTCAAAATACAAAAAAAGTTTGATTGAAATTTTCGTACTTACAACATGATTCGCATTGGCAACATGTATAATTTTTTATTTTGAATTTTTTGATGATTTGAAAAATATTTTAAAATCATCAAAAAATTCAAAACAAAAAATTGTACATGTTGCCAACGTAAGTCATGTTGTAAGCATAAAAATTTCAATAAAAAATAATTTGTATTTTGAGCGCAGCAAAAAATATAAATTTGATAAAATTTTAGAAACGGTTGATTGGAGCCGTTGGATGAAAAATGTAGGCCGGATAGGGATCCAGTTACGGCGTGACCGGCCTACAGCCAGTCACTGAATCCCAGTCCGCGTCGACTGGGAGGGGAAGGGAACAGACCGTTGATGAACTCTGCTCCATGGAGAATGCAGTCTCAGGAGTAGAGTAGAGAATCAAGCTATGCTATTGGGAAAATAGCAAGTGAAATCGGCGTGGGTTCAGAATAGAGTAGAGAAGCACTCATCATTGCTCATAGAGGAAAAACAGGGATATTGTCACAATAAATCACAAAAATGGGATATTGTCACAATGCCGTGAGAACATGGGGGGGTGGGTATAAAGAAACTACAACTACATAACAAGGTGCTGATGGCCATCTTGGCAGCAAAACTGTTATCAGGTATTCAGGTGGTACTCGCCCTTTTTTCGTCCTGGCTAGCACATTGGTATTTGGTATCTGACTGAACATTTACCAAATGACCACAGAAATTCTGACACATCCTTCTGAAGGTCTTTCATCCCGCTCACTGGAGTTATAAACTATACAACCGACCACAGAATGCTTGAGTGGCAAGGGGGAAACTCCAGCTTGGCTGTCAACGACACTTCTAATTCTCTACTCATTTTCCACAGATAAGAACTGCTCAATTGCCTCCCAAGTAAGGAATAGCTTGATCTTCTTCTGCCTCTGTTCCTAACAGCGCACGCACAGCTACAATGTCTGCTTCAGCAACTGTCGATTATAGGCCAGCCCTCGCCATCTGACAATGTCAAACGCCAGTTCATCATCACCGGCAAAGAACTTACAACCTCAGCCATCCACAGCCTGCTATCCGATCGCGGGGTTCGTTGGCAGCCATATGGGTGGGTCTAGCTAAAACCCTTTCCGAGAAGACACAAAGTCTTCCTATGGTTCAGCGTCAGAGGAAGGTTAAACACCAAGGACAACATGCAGATTGCAGAGGAAGTGTTGGGTTTCAGACTGGGGCGGTCGAGTCAATTCATCACACTGCAGGAACTCTGATTTGGTGTGGGACAAACTAGGTATGAAGACTGAGGCTGGCCGGTCACCTACTATTACAGATTGTGTTGTAGCATGCCTACTCATTCTCTGACGAACAAGAAACCAGAGAGTTTTCAACCGACGAACTGTGGGCGCCAAGGTCCACAGTTGTGTTCGATAAGGCTGTTACAGAGGTTATCACAGGAGCTAAAACTGTGGGCGGAAAGATCCGTTAAAGATCTACCCTCTTCTTCTTTTTTTTAAACTAGCATGGTTGCGAGGGCACCATCTATAATTGGTTGGAAAACTGTTTAAGAAATGAAATCTTGGTTTCATTGATATTTAATTATTTCATATTTTGTGAAAATAAACAAAATCCTTCATTAACCACCGAAAATGTTTGGGTGAGCAAGATATCACTTATGCGATTACATCTTTGACAATATGCATTTCGTGGTCAAATTATTATCATGACATATGTTAAAACAACCATGTAAGTGATATTGGATAGTATGCTAGGTTAGTTATCTTTAATTCAAAATCGTTGAATTAAGATAATTGTGTATCCATCTTAATAGGTATGTCACATTACATATTGAGAATTACAAAAATTATAATACTTATGACATAATAATATTAAATATGTGAACAAATCAATCATCTTCAATCTATCAATGAATGGTTCTTATATCTAAACACACGAAGTTGTGTCTTTTGTACATTATAAAAAGGACAATGCATTTAACTAACACTATAATTGTGAGTTTGTGACTTATCTAATAGTTATCGCGTGATGTTGATTTAATATGTAAGGCTCACATTCACACTGTCGGCTGCTTCGATATTAGATATCTAGTTGAAAATTATATTATATATGTGTCACCGTGCATAGAGTTCACTTGAGAATTTTTGGACGATGTTTAGATCATGTTTTGAACCAGTCGCAAAATATTATTTATATATTTAAACACAAATTCATTTATATTCATAACATTTATGTTATTAACTAAATAATAAGTATTTCGTTATGCTTGTTGAATCTTCTATACGAGTAATAAATATGCCATATTCAATAAATACGCGTGTCTTCACTATTGATTGTAGGTACATGCAAAGATGGCGAGAATAGGTAAGGCACATCTAGTACTTACTTTGTGAGAAAAAAAAACTGCATACAAAAATTCACATAGTATGACCGAAATATACAAAAGCATAGAATATAAGAAAACTCAATTATATTAGTCGGATATTCATGAACATTTGAACTCTATAAGTTATCCATTTTAATTCAATTATAGTACAGTTTGAAGAGCGTAAAATACATTAATGAAAACTATTTTTTCTATAAGTTATCAAATACTTGAAACTTGGCAGTATTTTGTATTTTTGTCAATGCATAAAATATTATTTTGTGACATATAATATACCACTACTACAATCTATAGAGTGTCGTATATGGGTTTTACAACCTTAAATTTCAATGTCTAAATATTGTTCAACACCAAGATTTTTTTTAACGGTACAAAAAAGATTAAGTTGTTAATTTGCACCCATCATCTAGCTTTCCTAATAGAAAAATACAATCTACTTTTGGCCCTTGTTGTTCTTTATATCCAATGTAAAGCTATGTGGAACATACAAAATATATGTGTGTATGTTTTCCTTGAATGTATAAAATTTGACCTTTCAAATAAAGTACACTCTCTCTGATCCATATTAATTGTGTTGAATTGGATTATCCAAGACAAAACTTGTCAAGGTACATCTGATTCAGCGACGATTAATATGAATCTGAGGGAGTATGTATATGAGGACCCGCACCTTTTAGCCAGTTCTAGTGGTTACGTTGTATGAACCTGGAACCGAAATTTAAATTTTTTTAGCGTGTCATGATCTATTTGTTGTGTTTTGTAAATGCAATAGTAGTACACCTGTACTCAATGAAGTCGTTTTGTTTTTTTGCTTTCCTTTGCAATACTCCTTAAGCAGGTGTCGAATACAACATGGACGGTCTTCTTTCTTGGCGAAAAAATGGTTCTTCCACTATTCCAAGAATTTTGCCACTCGAACCCTCACACATTCTCTATCATGCATGTGTGTGAAACAAAATCATATTTGAGAACTTTTTTTTTTGTTTTTTTGTTTGTTCCAAACTATAAGACATCTTTTATTATTTAGAGAACAATCAGTTTAGAATCAGATTATTTTCTTTTTTATCAATACCTTTTATATTATTGGAAAACCTTGAGTGAAGTTCTAACTTATAGAACAACCAGTGTCTAAACTGTCGAAAATTGCTTGTGGCTCCTGAGCTCACAGGTTTTAAAAATATGTGAAATTTGGTACACAAACACAAATACATACACACATTATGTATGCACGTCAAAAGTTTTATTTATAAAAGCCTTATATTTGAGCTACACAAAAAAAGAATTTTTTAACACGTTCAACACACTACTTTCTTTTTTTGTGCCCAGAATTTTGTTATTTTATATAGCTCAGAATATGGACTTTTTACCCAAAATTTTTATATATGTACAAAACTTGCATTTGTATCACATGAATTCTTTTTGTTTTTTAAAACTTAAATCCAAATTTTGAATAAAAATTGCAGCCATGCATGCTGGTTCTGCGCCAAGTCCGTTCTTACTTTTTTTTGCGTGAAATATACATGGATATTCTCTGCCCACCTTTTTACATCACATGCGTAGTAGTATTACGTAAAGGAAGCCTCTTCAGAGTATTAAAAGGAAAAATTATTGGACAGACATATAGCTAGCTGAACACGTTTTCGGTGGCACGTGATTTAATCTGCTCACAGATATTAGAGTCCAACGGCCATACAACTTGCGTTTGCTAAGAGTTTGTGCACCAAACATGACACGGCTTAACCATACTTCTGTGGCTGTAAAAAATAATAATTATGATGATGTGGCTTAACGTGGTGTTTCGAAAAACTAACTCATTTTGCTTTTAGTATATAATAGATACGAAGACTACCATTAAGCAAAACATACCACGGTATAGTTATGTGCAATAGGAAATAACTGAATGTCCATTTGTTGTCTTATGACAGGAAGAAAAAAATGACTTACGGTGAATTCAAATCAGTCGACTACTCCCTCTGTTCCATATTAATTGCCTCAGATTTAGTTCAAGTTGTACTAAATCTGAGTCAATTAATTCGGAACGGAGGGAGTACTAAATAGACTCTCCATAAACTAATGGCATGTAAGCACAATCAAGCTTGATATACAAGTGGTCTCAGTGGCTGAAGTTAAAGATTCAAAGTACCCGTCCAGCTCTAATTCCAATAAGAGATTAAAATAAATGCCAGCAGCAGCATCAAGATGCAACAACCCTACTAACGAAACCCCCTTGCTGTGCTAAGTGCCAAGCACCCAACTCATTCCTACAGTTTGCACTTGCCAAGCCTGAGATCTCGATCGCCATGGAGCTTTCGTTGACCTCGGCCATCCCCATCCTCCTCCTCCTGCTCCTACCTCTGCTCTGCTTCCTCTGCTTACGTCGAGAAACCAGGAAGCATACTGGCGCTGATGGCCTCAAGGTGTACCCCATCATCGGCACGCTCCCGCACTTCGTCAAGAACCAGGACCGCCTAGTTGAGTGGTCGGCCGGTGTTGTCAGTCGTTGCCCCACGCACACGATGTCCTTCAACTTCAAAGGCATCGGTCTCATGGCCGGCGCCATCACTGCAAACCCGGCCAATGTGGAATACATCGTGAAGACCAACTTTCAAAACTACCTCAAGGGTGAGTATGTGGTGTCTGTTATGGCAGATTTCCTTGGCCACGGGATCTTCAACTCCGACGGCGACCAGTGGCTTTGGCAGCGCAAGGCCTCCGGCTACGAGTTCAGCAAGCGGTCGCTGAGAAACTTCGTGGTCAGCACTGTCCGGTTTGAAGTCGTGGAGCGGTTGCTGCCTCTGCTCTCCCGTGCAGAGCAAGGTGGCCTGACGCTGGACATGCAGGATGTTCTCGAGCGCTTCGCGTTTGATAACATCTGCTGCATCGCCTTCGACGAGGACCCGGCGTGCCTCACCGAGGAGGGCTTGGGGGTGAATGGGCGTGCAGAGTTCATGCACGCCTTAAACGATGTGCAGATCATTATGATGGCCCGGTTCATGTCGCCATGGAAGTGGGCATGGAAGATCAAGAAGCTACTCAACATGGAGCCAGAGAGGCGGATGAGTGAGGCGCTGGCCACGATGCACGGCTACGTCGACAGGATTATCCGTGAGCGCAAGGAGAAGGAAGACGCCGGGTTGGCACGCAAGGATGACTTCCTGTCAGGCTTTGTGTCCAGTGGCGGCGAGCACAGCGACGAGAGCCTTCGTGATGTGGTCACCAACTTAATCCTCGCTGGGCGGGACTCGACCTCCTCGGCGCTCACTTGGTTCTTCTGGCTGGTGTCAAACCGAGATGATGTGCAGGACAGGATCGTGCGCGAGATACATGCGGTGCGGGCGTCCAGCGGGAGCACGGATGCAGCGTTCAGCTTCGACGAGCTGCGGCAGATGCACTACGTGCACGCGGCAATCACGGAGTCCATGCGCCTATACCCACCCGTGGCCATGGACTCGCGCTGCTGCCAGAACGACGACATCCTGCCTGACGGCACATCTGTGGGCAAAGGCTGGCAGGTCTCCTACAGCGCGTACGCCATGGCGCGGCTAGAGGAGTTATGGGGCAGCGACTGCGAGGAGTACCGACCGGAGCGGTGGCTCGACGAGGAGGGTGTGTTCCGGCCAGAGAGCTCATTCAAGTACCCCATCTTCCACGCTGGGCCGAGGATGTGCCTCGGCAAGGAGATGGCTTATATACAGATGAAGTCCATCGTCGCGTGTGTGTTGGAGAGGTTCAGCTTCCAGTTCGTCGGAGGCGAGGGGCGGCCAGGGCTTGTCTTCTCGGTTACCTTACGGATGGAGGGCGGCTTGCCGATGCAAGTGAAGAAGAGGGGAAACTAAACTGCTCCATTTGCCTACAGGCTACAGGTTGTTCCTCTCCCACACCTTCTGGTTTTAGTTATGCAGATGAAGTCCATGGTTGGTGTGCGTGTTGGAGAGGTTCAGCTTCAAGCTAGGTGGTCGGAGGCAGCGTTGGGGCATCCTGGTCTCATGATGTCGCTGACGCTCCAGATGGGAGGAACAGAGTGGGCTAGCTAGGATGCTTGGACGAGTCCATAAGTCCATTTCTGCACTGCTCACAATTGCTCTGTACTCCACTCCTGTAGTGTCGTCGCTTCGTTCAGGAAATAAATCTTCAGTTATTGGGCAAGTAGTTGATGCAATGTTGCTCTATACTAGAAAGGTAGAAGGAATAGGCACGCTTATCTTCTTCGAATGGCCTGCCGAATTTGATACATTGTGCCGATTGGGAGGGGAAGGGAACAGACAACTTTTCATCAGTTTTCTTTCTTTCTTCAACCATCTTCAGGGTGGGGGGGCTGTTGATGAACTCTGCTCCATGGAGAATGCAGTCTCCAGAGAAGAGTAGAGAAGCAAGCTATTCTACTGGGAGAAGACGCCACGCCACACGTGAAATCGGCGTGGCTTCAGAATAGCACTCAGCATCAGATTATTCAGTCTATCATTGCTATAGTGTGACTGCTGGATGGAGTATACCAGACGTACATCCAAACTAACCAACTTGTCATGACTCATGAGTGTCTCGTGAGGACGCTGGTGACAAACTTTGTTGCATCCAAACTAACTAACTTGTCATGATCTGCATGGATCAATTCCAGGCTTGTGTGCAAACACACATTTGGACTACAGAATTTATACCATTCATTTTGCCCAAAAGGGTCAACCCAACAGCTAGCTGATGTCTAATGGTCATACGCACTTATAATCCACTTGTATTGACTAGTAATACAAAAAAAGAGTACCAAATTCATGCACAAAGTGCTAGGGTGTAGCATGCCTTCACCTACCAGTTTGGAGTACAGAAGTTTCCTTCCATTCCTGTATGAAATGAACCATTTGGTGTACTTAGGCACAGCTTGTAAATACCAAATACTTTTGTTGCACCCTAGATGGTAGCAGATCAACACTAACATTGAGAGTAACGAAATATAAGCTTGTTTTCTTTCAGTAGGAACTATTAATCTGTGCTGCTTAGTATTTGTTCGTGATTCAGTTGTGTTCAAGTGATTTTTCTGGTTATGTTTTAGTTGATGGTTCAGTTGCATACGTAGTTTAAGTAGTTGCCAGGAATCATCTTAACTTTCCCGGGTACATACCTGTCATACGGCGGAAACCAAAGACAGAACTTTGAGTATAGATAGATTTTGCATTCGCTCAAACTACTCGCACGGCAACAACCATTCCTGATCTACAAGTGCTCTCAAGTCTAAACTTTTTGAAGTCAAAGCTCTGATAGAGCTCAACTTCCAGCCAGAGATTAATACCGACATGAATAACTACACCAGATAAGTCAAAGAGAAAAGTGGTTATATAACATCAAAGACGCAACAACTCTACTTGAGAATCAAAGCTTGCCTTGCTAGCTGACAAGAACCCAACTCACTACTAAGTTTGGACTTGGCAAGCCTCCGATCCCAGATCACCATGGATCTCTCCATGATGTTGGCCCTGCCCAAGCTCCTCCTTATGCTCCTACCACTAGTCTGCTTCCTTTACCTATGCCGAATCATTAGGAAGCAACCTCGTGCCGACGGGCTCAAGGATTATCCCATCATCGGCACGCTGCCGTACTTCATCAAGAACCAGCACCGCCTCATCGAGTGGTCAGCCGATGTTATCGCTCGTTGCCCCACACACACCATGTTCTTCAACTTCAAGGGCCTCGGCCTCCACGCCGGCGCCATCACTGCTAACCCGGCCAATGTGGAATACATTGTGAAGAACAACTTCCAGAACTACCCCAAGGGTGAGTTTGTGTTTTCTGTCATGGAGGACTTCCTCGGTCATGGCATCTTCAACGCCGATGGCGACCAGTGGCTTTGTCAGCGCAAAGCTGCCAGCTACGAGTTCAGCAAACGCTCTCTGAGAAACTTCGTGCTCAGCACAGTCCGGTTCGAAGTCGTCGAGCGGCTGCTGCCATTGCTCTCCCAGGCAGAGCGAGATGGCCGGACACTGGATGTACAGGACATTCTAGAGCGCTTTGCGTTCGACAACATCTGCTGCGTCGCCTTTAACGAGGACCCAGCGTGCCTCACCGAGGAGGGCCTTGGGGTGAATGGGCGTGCAGAGTTCATGCACGCCTTAAACGACGCACAGAGCATCGTCATGGCCCGGTTTGTGTCACCGGTCAACTGGGCATGGCGGATAAAGAAGTTACTCAACATGGAGCCAGAGAGGAGGATGCGTGATGCGCTCGCTACAATCCATGGTTACGTTGACAGGATTGTGAGCGAGCACAGGGAGAAGGGAGCGGCCGGGCTGGCACACAAGGACGACTTCCTGTCACACTTTGCCTTGAGTGGAGAGCACAGCGACAAGAGCCTCCGCGATGTGGTCACAAATTTCATTGTAGCTGGGCGGGACACGACTTCTTCGGCGCTCACTTGGTTCTTCTGGATGTTGTCTGGTCGGCACAAGGTGGAGGACAAGATCATGCATGATATCTTCAGAGTAAGGGCATCCAGCAGGAGTGTGGATGCAGCATTCAGCTTTGACGAGTTGCGCGAGATGCACTACCTGCACGCTGCAATCACAGAATCCATGCGGCTATACCCGCCCGTGGCCATGGACTCGCGCTGCTGCCAGCACGACGACATCCTGCCTGATGGCACATTTGTGGGCAAAGGTTGGCAGGTCACCTACAGTGCGTACGCCATGGCACGGTTAGAGGAGATATGGGGCAAGGACTGTGCGGAGTTTAAGCCGGAGCGTTGGCTCGATGAGGAGGGTGCATTTCGGCCGGTAAGCCCATTCAAGTACACTGTCTTCCACGCTGGTCCAAGGATGTGCCTCGGCAAAGAGATGGCCTACATACAAATGAAGTCCATCATTGCGTGTGTGCTCGAGAAGTTCAGCCTCCGGTTCGTCGGCGGCGACAGGAGGCCGGGGCTTGTGTTCTCGTTGACGTTGCGGATGGAAGGTGGCTTGCCGATGCAAGTCAAGAAGAGGGAGCACTAAACGGCTAGGCATGTCCCATTAGTCTAGAGGTCTCCTCTCTCATGCCATCTGGTCTTACTCCTAGATATTCATGTTCTAGCAAGTTTTGAGGCACCAGATTCAGGCAGTCTATAAATTCACTAGATAACCCAACAAAGAACAAGGAGGTCCTAAAATAGAAAAGGAAAGACGATGAATGTATTTCAACAACTACCTGAAGTGTTCCACCAAAGATGCAAATGTTTCCAAAACTGTTAAGATATAGGTAAGAAGAAATACTACACAAAAATACATGGATCATAATATCACATTCAGGTCCTACAAAATTAAAGAATGTAGCGCTGAAGATAATAATCTCACACAACAACATAGTAGTAAAGTTCACCACAACCAGAAAGGATAAATTGCACAGGTGAGACTGTATATCAGACACCAAGTTATTAACCAAAACAATTGGGAAAGGATGTGCAACAGTTGTTACAGATGAACATGGCTGAGAACATGTGATGTAAAAAGGAGTAAAACACTAAAACTTACAGCTGGAATACAGAGAACCCCAAAATGTAGAGCAATCAGTACTTTGGCCCAGTGGGTGAGTTCGTCTTTGTGCAGAGAATCTTCCTTCCTCTGTCACGTCTACGCTTCAGGACCTTTCTTCCAGCAGTAGTCCGCATCCTCCTTCGGAAACCATGCACACGGGCAAGCGACTTCCTAGATCTTGACCTCTTGGTCAGACAGAGGGCAGCCTTTCCAGCCCTAATCTGCAGGCCACGAGGTCTTCGTGTAGTCAATCTGTTGTAGCTGAACTCAATTCCCAAAGATGAACCTGACATACAAAGTGTTAAAATATAATGCTGAATTCAGTTTTAGGTCACATGCACTAGGATCTGACACATAAAAACTTCTATCGTGAACACATATGAGGCTTCCGGGTCATTGTAATAAGGAAAAAAGGTTGTTTTGTTACAAAGACAGAAATTCTCATGTACTGTTGGATAAACTAGCATGGTGGCCCTCACAAATGCGAGGGCATCATCTGTTGTTGGTTGAAAGTGTTCAATAAATGTAAACTATAGTTTAATCGAATCATTTTCCCATTGTGTGACACTAAAAACAATTGTTCTACACCTACTGCAAATATTTTGGTAATGAAAATATCACATATGCGAGTAACATCTTTGGCAATTCGAAATTTGTGGACAATGGATTATAGTGCCATATGTTGTAGCACCGACCTAAGTGATATTGAATTTGTAAAGTGAACTATAGTCTAGCACGATGTCAGATCATTATGTGAGGTCAGTTATCTCTGAGTAAAAAAAATTGTTCGATCAAAATAAAACAATATCTCCTCCTTAATATGTAGGTCATATTAAATAGTGAGCAGTATCGTGTTCCGTTGTTTCTTCCTCACAATTACTCACTCCATATCACCATGTGCAACATCTTAGAAAAATGAAACCGGTGAAACATTGGCCATTATTTTATATATGTAGTGCTAAAGAAAAATTATTTTCTTCTAGCATATCTGTTAACATGTTCATACATGGATAGTCATTGTTAGAGAACTACTACTATATGTTTTCCAGACTCTTCAATTATCCTGATCTCCATCCGTTGGTTCTACATATCGGTCACATGTTAACATGTTCATATACACCATCCACTGGAGATGCTCTTAGTGTGTTACGAAAAATTCCTATGCAGCTTGGATAGTATATTTGAAGACTCTTAGTCCAATTGCAATGACATGTGGTTTTATGTTTATTTCGTTACATGAGAGAAACATATACAAAATAGTCCAAATATGTCTACCATAAGCAATCATATTTGTCAAATAATTCATAAGAATTAACTATTAAGTGTACGCTTTTCGCTTCCTCATATTATAAAATGTGTTGACATGCTGTGTTGATCGTCAATATGGAACATAACAATCCACAATATGTGATGACTTCGGCCCTCTGTGGCTATGTGCATCATTAAAAAAAAGTTTTATAGTATGAGAGATGCTCCCATGCATTGATAGTGTATCGACTAATGTTGTATCTTTCAAGAATTTTGAAGGTTTGACGTTTTGTGTCTCATTAAATATTTCATTGTGAGAGAATCTGTGTTGAATCGGACATATTTGTGTCATTAAGACGGTAACTTTATAGCGTGACTGACGTTCCCATTGATAACGCTACTAATGGTGTCACGTCATTTATATTAAAAACTACTCCAAACTCCAAACTCTTGTAAGCGTTTGGTGAGAGTGTTAGTTCAATATTTATCTTATAAAAATAATGAAATAATCATTCAAGTGTATTCATTAGTATATACACTTTATCGATTTCTATCAGCAAAGTTATTATGCACACGCATGCGGCCATATGACACTATGTGTTCATTTTTACGTGGATCATAAGGACTCCTTTTTAAGTTGCGGCCGGCCGGAAGACACACTC
The DNA here is from genome assembly GCA_026929855.1 of Poa annua. Taxonomy (NCBI): domain Eukaryota; kingdom Viridiplantae; phylum Streptophyta; class Magnoliopsida; order Poales; family Poaceae; genus Poa; species Poa annua. The sequence goes on along the minus strand of CM049428.1, from coordinate 113,570,245 downwards.
ACCTTCACCCTCGTGTATCCATGCATACGGGCCCATTGTTTAGATAATCTCGTACGTTTAATTTTTTTCCTTTTGATTTGACTAATGATGTCACGTACGGGCATGGTTGTCGTGTCATATGCTACTGATATTTTAAATAAATGTGTCAAATATGTTACGTAACTACTCATTTGACATATAATCCCAACCATATATTTTAAAACGTGGTGGCTTTATTAGACATGTGTATATTGCTTTTAGTATATAATAGATGTTCTAGCGGATTACAAGAGAAGCTCCACACCACATGTTACAACTAAGTTCTCATGATTACTCTTTAAGTCTTTATGATCAGGGCTACGCTCAGGCCTCCACTCGTTGGGAGTGTTCTTGATTTTCTCCATCCATAGTTGCACACAAAATTGATAATTTGCTAATAGATGTAACAAACAAATGTACTGAGAAAAAATATTGTGTTTCCTATTTTCCAAAGAATTTTTATCGTGTTTGGGAAAAAACAATCTAGTACATATCATTGGGTCACATATTGGGCGGCTTTTAGGTGGTAGAGAAACTGGTATCAGAGTTTGAATCGTTGGGTCTAGATTGTTGAGTTTGCTAGTTAATTTGTTACCCCTTTTAGAAGACCCATCTCATTATATCAGTCTGACTATCTAGTTGCAGTTGCTTCCTCAAACATGAGCCCCATTTAAGAAAACATGAATTATGGTTATATCTAAATGTTCTGAGAATTTGACCAATGTTTATATGATTATGGGCTTCTGATCCAGGGATTCAAGCTCTCGAATTAAGATACATTGCCTAGTTGTCTCCAGTTGCTTCCAAAAACTTGAGTTATAGGAAGCATGAATTTCAGTTATACATGGCTGGTTTGTGAGAGACTTTGCAATCAATGTCCACATGATTCCAGGCTTTAGGCTCTTTGGATTCAGATGCACCTGACACTAGAGGAATATTGCAGGTAGTGGAGGGGAAAACTAAAATCACCAGGAATGCACATTTTCCTAATCTTGATATTTGTATTCACTCAAACTAACCCCTCAAACGTGAGCACCTTAACTGTCATATTTGGACACCACAACAAAATTTGGGTCTACTGCTTGAAAGCCTGATGCAAAACTTCGGCCCTTGGACTTAATCACAAGATTATTCTCTGGGTCGAACATTGTAGATCTTATGGCACCATCACCATGTCAGTCAACATGTCCCACAGTATTAGACTTTGAGATTTTCGATACAAAATGCTGGAGAAGTTTAGAATTAAATTTATTTTGACATTTTCCTTGGCAACGCTGTACCAAACTCGAAGTGCCTAATTTGTCCCGTTTAATGTTTTGGACAACACACAAAGATTGTCAATTGGGGTTGTGAAGCAACTATGTAAAAGCTCACTCTCTTTCTTTGGAATGTTTTACTTTCTTTTTGTCGCTGATGTGTAGAGCGCGTGACAGAAGGAGCACAAAAGATAATGCGTCGTCATGGCACTGTCGAACAGAACAACATCCGCAGTTTGACACATGTACGGGTACGGCTGGAACCTGACATTTCCATTGCAGCCGATTTTCCCCTCCACCCCTCAAGCCTCAGCCCAACAGAACTAGCACAAAAAACACCGCGAAATCGAAAACATACAGAAGGGAGAAGTTTCTGTTACCGGCGAACGATGAGGCGGATGTGAAGGCTAGCGACGCCGAGACGACAGCCGAGAGCGACGAGGTGGAGGCGGAGGCGGAGGTGGAAGAGGACGAGACGAACGAGCTCCGTAGAAACGGGGAGGCGGAGGCCCCCATGGGTGCCGCCTTTCGAGGGCGGAGGCCGCCGCCGATAGCCACCGCCGAGATCCTCCCGGAGTGGACGGAGAGGGACGCCACCATTGGTGAGGCCATGGCAAGCACCATGTCTGTGCAGCAGTCAGGGACAGGGTGCGGGCTATCCTCTTGCGCTGGATGCCCTTTATCATATCCATTTCTGGATGAGATGTTTGGGCCTTCTGGGCCTCCTTTTTGGGCAGCTAACTTGTTGTTAAGCCCATTATCTGGTCTGCTCGTGAACCCCGGCCTGTCCACGTCTGCTGTTTGAATAGTGGACGCCGTGGATGAACAGAATGTCAATATGAGGACGCGGGGAGCTCCGCAGAAGAAAGAATTGATCCAATTAATTAGGGAAATCGGATCTAAAAGTTATACAAAATACAGTTAGAACACTGCCCACTCAACCTCATAATCTCATGTAACATCGTTCATGCCTGAAACAACCGAACCTAAACCCAAACTAACATACCACACTTCATATCCAACTAAAAAGACCACTCCAAACACACACAAACTCTCACCGCTGGAGATGCACCGGTGTGCGCCCTCCACACATAAGAGATCAAGCATTACTCACAACTAACTCTCGAAAAGCCTCCATCACCAACGGTGTGCGCTGCTTCTTGTACATATGCAAATAAAATTGCATCTTCTCCTCCATGACTTCATCGGTGACTTTCTCTTTGCTCTTGAGTTTTGGGATTTCTCAAAAAGTCTCTGCCCGCCTAAACTCAGCGCGCTTGGCTGCTAGAATGTCACAACATTTGTTCTTCTTGTTCAATCGGATGCTTTGTCGCTCGGTCAAAGAGGGAGCATCCACCCTGATGTTGTTTGTCCATGGGCATGTCGGTAATCTCTCGGCAGAGCTCCTCCATTAAAAAAGGCAAGGTCTTCTCTTGTGACTCAATCGCGTCAAACTGAGCCATCACCTTCGCGATCTTCTCATGTGGGTTAGGGGCATCAGAACCCCTCAACTCCTCTCATGCCAAAATCATCTCCACTCGAAGATCCGGCGTCGGGGGGGCCTGCACCACCGGAGAGACATGCTCTGAGGCAGAAAAAGGTGTGGAGGTGGACTCCGGGACAAGCGCCGACGCTGAAAAGCTCAACCCCCCCCCCCCCCCCCCCCTCCCCGGGTGAGTAGCAACAAAAGCGCACGACCCCGCCGTCAGCGCAATCAACATTGCCCCAGAATGTCAATGTCATGGCATTTCTCATCATGATCGTGTGCCACCCAAGTATGACGTACATCGTTTCGAGTCACGTCTCCCATAACCCATTAACCCTCTTAATGTCGGACGTAGAACCACATCTAGTCGCACCCGGTGCATTGATTAAGTCAAACACATGCTTTATCTTCTTTTCCCACCTTCCCCGATTCATTTCCCTACGCTTGGTGCATGGTGCAAGGAAGTACGATGCCTACTTGAAGTTGAAGAAGGATTGCACCTATATGACTGGGTTCTCATCAATTCAGAAATGTCGTGATATGAGAATGTTTGAATAGGGAGTGACTGCGGATAGTCAATACTACTGACGCATGGCTAAGTCCACAACTATTGATTCAATTGGCGGATTCTACAGGGCAGTGGTGGGACTTGAGAGTGTCTGTACCACACTACTTGAGAGGGTAAAAAAAAAGAAGAGCCAGCTCAGATCATGGCACAAAACACAGCGAAAGAATTTTCTGAGATGATCGGAAGCATTGATTGTCGCATTGGAGTTGGAAAAATTATCCATTTATTGGGCAAGGGTTGTACAAAAGATATCATGGGTACAGAAGTGTGGTACTTGAAAATTGAACGATTATGATATGTAGATTTGACATGCGCTTTTTTTTGCATAGCAAGTGTTAGATTGATCTCTTCCACGTGGGTCCAACGGCCCACTAGAAACCCTTGACTGCGCCCTGCCCGTTTCCGTTCTGGACGGTGGGACCCTGTGACATGCGCTATATATAAAGAGGTGGGGGCTGGGGCACACGGTACGAGGTTCACCGTGCCGCCAGTCACCCCACCGACATCCCCTCCGATCTAGGGTTAGCGCAGTGCTCACGGGAAGCACCACCACGCCGCCACTGCTCCGTCACCGCCTCCGTCGACCACCATGGCCGATTCCTCGAACTCCTCTGGACAGAGCCAAGGTATGCCCTCAGATCCTCCCTCTCCCTCTCTGTTTTCTCTCTGTTATCAAGATGAACTCGATGCAATAGATAATCTACCGAATTGGATGCACTCCTAACAGTTAATGGGATCTAACAATGGTATCAGAGCAATCTGGATTCTATATTTTGTTTCGGTAGTAATGGAAAAGAAAAGAAAAGGACACCGGGATGCCCTCGGGCTCACCGGCAAGGAGTGCCGCCGATCTGGCCGCACCGCTCCTCTCGATCCAGTCCGCATCGGCAAGCCGAGGGACGGACGAAGAGCATGGGCAGAGGAGGGGGATGCGCCTCCACCACTTCCGAAAGAAAGATCGAACCCTAGCCAATCCCGCAAAAAAGAAACCCTGACCCTAATTAAAAATAGAGGAATAGGGAAAAGAAAATCTCACCGGGCGGTCGCCGGAAAAGGGCACCACCTCCTGTGCCGCTTGACGACGATGCGCCCACCCTCGGGTGCACGCACGCGCCAGCAAGGGGGCAGGGGAGGTGCCGATGCTCTTCTCCTCACGATTTTTTCTTCGGGCTATTTTCAGTGGAGGGGAAAGAAAAAGACAAGGGAAGGGGGATGAGCTCGACATGGCCTTGTGCTGCGGCGGCGTCGCTCCTCGCCGGGCTGAGCGCCACGGGCGCGTCGCCGGCCGGCAGCCGCCGGTTTTTCGAGCGAGCTCGAGAAAGGAAGAAAGAAGGGCAAGAGAGGGGGGAGCTCGTCGCGGCGTGGCGCGCCGATGCGCTCGCCCTCGCCGGCGTGCTGCCGGCCTCGGATTCTCTCCGCCGCCGGCCACGACCTCGCCCCGCCGCCGTTTTTGGGAGAGAGAGAGACGGGACGGGAAAGGGAGACTGAGCGCTAGGGTTAGGGTTTGACCGGTCCGGTCGTTTTGATCCGAGCGAGGATCGCGCTCAGCCGTCGGATCGATCGGACGGTCAAAACCGTCTAATGCGCGTCCAGCACAGAGCCGTGGGCCGCTGGGCCAAAAGCGGGCGGGCCGTGGGCTGCATCGCTGGCCGCAGCGCCGCGCGCGCGTGACAGATAGCGCAACCGTGGGCTGGCTGGGCTGGCAGGTCGTGGGCCATTTTTAGTTTTTTTTTCGCACAATTTTTCTTTTACAGAAGCAGTTTATTGTTTTTTGTTCAGTTTTGAGCAAATTTCATTCAGTTTTTTCTACTCAATTTATTCCAACGAATTGTTTTTCTAGAAAATACAAAGTATACAGAATGTTTCTGAAAATTATAAAGTTTATGAATTTTATTCATAATTTCCGCTGCAAATAGTTAAAAGAAATTGCTTAAAAGCAATAAAGTGATTAAAATTGAAAGATATGATAAAGTGATGTTAAAGATGATTATGATTTTGTTATTATATGACCAACGTTGTTAATAACATTATCATGATTTATTAATTATGTGTTAAATGGTGCATTTATTTCTTTTATTGCCCAACGGTGATATTGTTTTAATTGCACAACAGTTGTATGCTTTAATTTATACCAACGTTGGATTAAATGTATGCAATTGTTTTTGTTATCTCACATCCTTGCGATTTCAGGAAGTTTTCACCTGATGAGCTGCCTGAAGTATGTTCCTACGCTCAGAGGTGACAACTACTCTGATGTAACAGCCCGTTTGTAACTTTCCAAAAATTGTGTGCAATATATTGGAGCTTCATGTCATCATTGCATTTGTGGTTGCATTTAATTAATTATATTGCTTCCATTTTATTTCCAAATTTAAATCCTTATTTAAATTCAAATGCTTTTTCAAATCAATTAAAAATTAAAGTTTCAAATTTTGTACAAATAAACTTTTCAATACTTTAATCAGTTTGTTTTGAAACTATAAAAATTGTCAAAAAGGTTTTATCTCTTTTCCTTTTCCTATTTTGTTTTAAATTTACAAAACAGAAAAAGAATAAACAAAAAGTAAAAAAAAACAGGAAAAAACAGAGCTCCCTGGCCGAACTAGGCCACTCCTTGGCCCAGCCCGACCCAACTTCGGCCCGCTTCCCTCATCCCCTTCCTCCGTACGGAGGAGGTCGACCTCCTTTCCAGCGAGGCAGAGCGGCATGGCTCGCTGCCCTCTGCCCCCACCTCGCCCCACTGCTTGCCCCCTCTCCCTAAGCACCCCGCAGCGCCCCCCAAACCCTAGGTCTACCCTTTCCTCTCGCAGCGCCGCCACCTCCCTCTCGGTTTTCCCCTGCTCCTCTACATCGCAAAATCACCTAGCTCCTCGCCGCCGCGCTGCTCCTCTGTCGGCCCCTCTCTCCCTACTCACGCCAACGGCATCCCCTCTTCTTCCTCTTCGTCATCGACCCCCGGGAGCCTCCGACGAACCGCACGCCGATCGTCCTCGACGCCGTTCGTCGCTCGGGCGCGTCGTCCCCTTCACCGGCAGCACGACTCCGGCCTCCCCGCGCACCCTCCTCGCGCCACCGGGCTCCCCAAGGTGAGCCGCAACCGTCTCCCCGCTTCTCCCCCTCCATCTCCGTCTCGTTACGCTCCGATTGGCCGGCGCCGGAGGCCACTCCGCCACGGCCGTGGTAGTCGAGCACGAACCCGTGCCGTTCCGTACTCCTCATCCACGTCTGGGCACGAAATTGGAATCTCCGCACGCTCTGCATCCCGCGCCCGCACACGCCAGCCCTGCGTCGCCAGTCCGTGGTCGCCGCCGGCGCCGTTTCTTCCGCCGCCGTGCCCAGCGTCCTCTGTAAGTTCTGTTTCGTCAGAGTTTTACCTGGCGTTTCAGTACAAAAAACCAAAAACGTGGTTCCTAACACCAACCTCAATCCACCACAGTGGCTAGCAGCGCCACCCTCTGCCGCGCGAGGGCCGGAGTTCGATCCCCTGCGGGCGCGTTGACCAGGAAATAGAAGGCCCATTTTTTTCTTTTCGGTCAATGACACGCGGGTCCCACCCGACAGTGACTCAGGCGCTGGGAATTTTACCCTGAGCCCCCTGTGCTCTCTGTCCTTGCAGTTAAGCACTCACCAATACTGTTGCTATCACAAACAGGTCCCTGGAATTTCAGAAAACACCCCCACACATAAAAATGCAATAACTTTTAATATATAACTCCAAATTAAATACACTTTATATGTTTTCATATCAGAAAAATGCAATAAACATTAATATCACATTATTATGTCATTTTGCATCATTTATTTTAAATGCATAGTTTAATTTAACAAATGCACTTAAATAATTAAATATGGAATATGTGGGGTAATAAATATATAATGCCCTAATTCCATTTAATTTGATCTTATCATCTACACCATGTCTTGCCATGCTAATAAAAATTTAATTTGATGTGTAGAAAAATAATTTGCACTTAAATAATATATGGGGAATGTGTTGGGCAAATATTTAATTATTGCCTACTCCATTTAAATTAATTAGATCACCATTCCTGCTATATATATTAAGTAACATTTAAATTGTTGGCTACACAAGTAACTTGCACCATCATTTGTTTACGCATTTCTTTGTATTGATTATTGTTTCCTTTTGTCTGTGTTGGCTCTCTTTGGGTAGACGACGACGTGTCTGCTGCGAGTACCTACGATACTGAGGTTCCAGCTTTTGTGCCAGGCCACGAGCTGCCAGGCAAGCTTCTGCTAACCGGTTACACGATTGTTTGGTTTTCATTCTTGCCTTTTGATCTACGCTATCCTAATTATCGATTCTTGAAATGCGATCCCATCATATGTTTATCCTGCAACCTATACAGCTATATCCCCACAACCTATAACCCTTGCATGTTTATCTGTTGGCCTTTGCGAGTCGTAGTGCATTCTTAGAATTGGTTGAGCGAGTCGTTCCTTTATCTTTTATCTCATATGCTTAGTATGATAAATTGTTCTACTATAATAAACTGCTGTCTTATTATGGGGTTCTATAATTAAAAGATAAGGCACCACGCGGAAGGCCTTGCGAGGTGTTTTGTTCTGCTCAGTGTCGACCTAGGAACTAAGATTTTGTCCTCGGATCCAATTTTGAGCGCACTAACCACTTGTGGGTGGCCCAATGGAGCCCCCCTCGACTTTGACTGGAACTTCAACTTGTCCGGGAGCTGCACCTAGTTCGGGTTTTCCATTTGTCTCATATGCATCGATACTAGTGTAGTATTTTACTTTTGGCGGTGTGCCTTGTTACATGCATATAGGGCGCGGCCTGTTGGTGCGGAGGGGTGTGTCCTGCGGGAGTCCGCACCCTTTTGGCCGGGACCAGCATAGCTCCCGTGGCTCCTGGACTTGTTGCGGTGAAGGAAAATAGTTGGGTTGAAAGCCCTAATGTTTTTGACTGGGTTGATCATGCGAGTATGGGTCCAGTAGTGCACCCCTGCAGGGTATAATCTTATCGATGAGCCGTGTCCACGGTTATGGACGACTTTGGTGATGATGCTGGCTAACAAAATCTAGACAACTTACACCTAATCATTGTTAATTAATATGACTAGTAATATAGAATTACCTACACCATAAATGGTAACTAAAATTGTTAACGTGTGAGTATTCCCGGATTGCTTCCTCATACTTGGTTCAGGGGGTTAATTCGAGAATGGGTTATGTCTGGTGTTAGTTGTAGTTGGCTACTGAAACACTCTCTTATCCCTCTCTAATTAGACGGAAGTTTTAGCGCGTCTCTTTAGGTTGCTAGTGCTGCTGCCGCTAAGTACACTTACCCCCATATTTTGAAAATCTTACAGTTTTGTATCCTGTTAGCTTAAGCTTGTTCTATACGCTTCGGTGTATTGACCCGTTCGCGGGCTGTGGTTTTTCTGCAGTTGAGGATCCTTTGCTCGACCAGGTTGGTGGATCTACGTGGAGTTCGACGACGAGATCTATGACGAGTAGTTAGAGTTCCCCTGGGCTACTTCCTGGTGGACTGCGTGGATGGGCCTTCTTTTCCGTTTCGGCTTTGAGCCCTTTGCTTCTTGTCTGTACTCAGACCGGTTTGTTTACCGCTGCATGATGTAATGTTGGGACATGTGTCCTCTGATTGGTGCCATTCGCTATATTTTTGCTCAGTGAGAGCTTTTGGATAATTATTCCTTTCTTTGTGTCCTAGGTTTATTCTGTGGTTCCTTCTTGTTAACAATCCGATTCGTATACCATGTGTGTATGGTTGAAGTATACGAGTTGGAAGACTTTTTGGGTTCCTGCTTGCATAATCTGGAAACGTATGTGTCGTTGGGGTCGCCAAGATCTGTCGGCCGATGATCCATTCCGAGCCAGGTCTGATTTTTATCCTGGGATTGGTAACCCCAGTATGTTGCTTGGGTTTGTGGCCCAACCGATACGTTTCGTTTGTGTAGCTTGAATTCAGGGTCTGACACTTGGTATCAGAGCTTAAACGCCCTCAGGTTCCCTTTTACTGGTCGTTGTTTGAGTCTAGAAAAATATTTTGTAGTTATCAGGAAAATCTTAAACGTGAGAGTAGGAATTCTGTGCTTTTACTTCTTTCCCCACCCACCCTCCCTGTTCTTCTGGTAAGGAAGTGTTACGATATTTTCCTTCTCACCTAAATTTTAAAAAATTAGGACATCACGTGTTCTGGGTTTTCTGTAGTACCATAGTTGCAGGTGTCTTCAAGGTGGTGCTCTTCGTTTAAGCAGTTTCAACCTCTTCGGCTACGTTCAGTTTCATTCTTGAATGAATCATTTGTTTCTCCTCTTTTGGTGAAGTTACGTCAAGCTCAATTGGTTTTTCCTAGTTCTAGTGCTAGTCTTCGTTCTTACCTCTCTTTAAACCTTTCTGGAAGTGAACAAGGTGGCGTACCATGATGGATGGCCATGTCTCGTTCCTTGTTGTCTTATCTAAGCAATCTGAAGTTTTCCTTTAAGCACTTACGTTGGATTTTGTTTATCCGATTATGGTGTTAACGTTGTATCCTCCTCGGGATGGAGAGTGGCGAAGAAGATACTCCAATACCTTCACAAATGGGGCAAGTTTTGTCTCAGATGACGCAAGTTTTGAGTCAAATTCAGCAAAACCAGAATCAGAGCAACAACTGTGTGTCTATCGTGCAGTTTCTCCAGCTCAATCCCCGCACGTTTGATGTTCCCTCTGAGCCACTCGATGCTGATGACTGGCTGCGTGAGATGAACAATGCTCTGGTTGTTTCTCATGTATCCGATGAGGACCGTGTTCCTTATGTCACCTACCTGCTCCGCGGTGAATCCATGTCTTGGTGGGAGAACTTCCTAGAGTTACGAGCACCATGTGTTGTGACTACTTGGGATGAGTTCAAGGAGGCTTTCAAATGCCACCATATTTCAGAAGGGGTCATGGAAAGAAAGCGGGAATAATTCTATGACTTGACTCAGGAAAGCATGTCAGTGCTGGACTATCAAGCTGAGTTCAATCGTTTGGCCCGCAATGCTCAGGATGAGGTATCAACTGATGCCAAAAAGCAAGCCAAATTCCGCAGAGGTCTAAACCCAGATCTTAAGTACGCACTCACTCTTATCAAGTGCAATACTTTTGAAGACCTCGTCAACACAGCTCTTCGAGAGGAATTTGGACGTGAGAAGTTCGAAGAATCTCGTAAACACTCTCTTGAAACAACTTCTTCTCCATCAAATTCTACACCTCCGCAGAAACGTAGGGTTTGGATACCCTATGCAGCTCAAACTCAACTCATCCACAGTCCAATCTTTCCGAGGTTTTCTTCCGGTCTAACCAACCCAGCTTCAGCAACAAGGAGTTTCGTCGATCAGACAACGCCTTTGGTTCAAAACTCTTCGGTCACCTGCTTCAAGTGCGGGGAGCCGGGCCACTTCTCTTACAAGTGTCCGAAAAACACACTTCCTTCTCCACCTTGTCGCCCTAAGAGTTGTGCTGTTACTCCTCAGGCCCCCAACATCGACAAAAGGTCTGCTGGTAGACGCGCAAGGGTGAATCATGTTACAGCAAAAGAAGCAGAGGAAGCTACTGATGTGGTTCTTGGAAATCTATCCGTGAACTCCGTACTCGCTAAAGTGTTGTTTGATTCTGGGGCGTCCCATTCTTTCATCTCGCAAAGTTTTGCTTCCAGCAATGGTGTTACTTTCGAAAAGGTGGACAGCCCTGTCTTAGTGCAGCAACCAGGATCCAAATGGCTTACAAAAGAAGTTAGCCTGAACAACGAGATCTTAATCGGAAATCTTCCATTCCAAGCGTCTCTTATTGCTCTACGTTCTTCAGACATTGATGTCATCCTAGGGATGGATTGGCTTGTGGCAAATAAAGCGGTCATTGACTGTACTGCTAAATCTGTTAAGCTTACCCATTCTTCTGGCCAGATAGTCTACTTCTATTCAAAAACTCCTTCTGTTCAGCTGTATGCTCTCAATGTTCATCCTCTTCCTGCTATGGAAGATATACCGGTGGTCCAAGACTTTCCTGACGTCTTTCCTGAAGAATTGCCAGGCGTGCCGCCTGACAGAGCCGTGGAGTTCGTTATTGAACTAGAACCAGGCACTGCTCCTATCTCCAAACATCCTTACAAGATGGGCCCCAAAGAACTGGCTGAACTTAAGAGACAGCTAGAGGAGTTGGAAAGTAAAGGTCATATTCAACCTAGTACTTCTCCTTGGGGTTGTCCTACTCTGTTTGTCAAAAAGAGGGACACGACTGAGCGACTGGTTAATGACTACCGTCCTCTGAACAAGAAAACCATCAAGAACAAGTATCCTCTCCCTCGCATCAATGACCTGTTTGATCAACTGGCTGGTGCTAAGGTTTTCTCCAAGTTGGACTTGAGGTCAGGTTATCACCAGATCAAGATCCGCAAAGAAGACATTCCAAAGACAGCTTTCACCACTCGTTATGGTCTCTACGAATACACTGTCATGTCTTTCGGTCTCACAAATGCTCCGGCGACTTTCTCACGTCTCATGAACTTCGTTTTCATGGAATACCTCGATAAGTTCGTGGTAGTCTATCTCGATGACATTCTTATCTATTCCAAAACCGAGGAAGAACACGGAGAACATCTACGTCTTATCTTGTTGAAACTCCGAGAACACCGTCTCTACGCCAAGTTCTCCAAGTGTGAATTCTGGCTTCCTAAAGTATCCTACCTTGGTCATGTCATCTCTTCTGAAGGCATTTCTGTTGACCCAGAAAAAGTGAAGGCCATTGTTGAATGGTTGCCTCCTACATCGGTGAAACAAGTCAGGAGTTTCCTTGGCATGGCTAGCTATTGTCGTCGATTTGTTGAGAACTTCTCCAAAATCGCAAAGCCTCTCACCGATCTTATTAGGAAGGATAGAAAGTTTCTTTGGACTCCAAAGTGTGATGAGAGCTTCAATCTCTTGAAAGCTAAACTCACGTAAACTCCTGTTCTAGTTGGTCCAGACACTTCCAAACCTTTCCAAATATTCTGCGATGCATCTCTTCAAGGACTAGGCCCAGTCCTCATGCAAGAACGCAAAGTTGTGGCTTATGCATCTCGTCAGTTGCAGCCTCATGAGCTCAACTATCCTACACATGATCTTGAACTTGCAGCAATCATGTATTCCCTAAAGGCTTGGAGACCTTATTTGTTGGGGCACAACTGTGAGATCTTCACCGACCACAAGAGTCTCATATATCTCTTCACTCAACCAGACTTGAACCTCAGGCAAACAAGGTGGCTTGAGAAGCTCTCAGATTATGATCTTACCATCTCTTGCACTCCAGGCAAGGCTAATGTAATGGCTGATGCTCTCAGTCGCAAGTGCTATTGCAACAACCTCATGGTTGAGGACATCCAACCTCCTCTTCACGAAGAATTCAAGAAGCTCAATCTTCAAGTGGTTCCTTCTGGTTATCTCGCAAGTTTGATTGCCACTCCTACACTTGAGGATAAGATCCGTGCCGCACAGTTGCGTGATTCTGGTGTCAGGAATATCAAAGCAAACATCGGCAAGGATAAGTACAAGAGTTTCTCTCTCGATGACAAGGGTACCTTGCTGTTTGAAGAACGCATTGTAGTGCCCAAGCTTGACAGCTTAAGAGAACTCATTCTCAAGGAGGCTCATGATACTCCGCTTTCTATCCACCCTGGCAGCACAAAGATGTACCAGGATCTCAAGACAATCTATTGGTGGACCAGGATGAAGCGTGAAATTGCTCGCTATGTGTCTCAGTGTGATGTTTGTTGTCGTGTCAAGGCAGTTCATCAGAGACCACCTGGACTTCTTCAACCACTGCAAATTCCTAAGTGAAAATGGGACAAGATCGAGATGCACTTCGTTACTGGGTTTCCAAAGTCCAAGAAAGGCAACGATGCAATCTTTGTTGTCATTGATCGTCTCTCCAAAGTGGCTCACTTCTTCCCAGTCAAAGAGACAGTATCAGCTAGTCAGTTGGCAGAACTCTATATGACAAGACTAGTTCCTTTACATGGTGTTCCTTTGGCAATAAGCTCAGATCGTGGAAGTATCTTCACTTCTCGATTTTGGGATAGCTTTCAGAAATCCTTGGGTACCAAACTTCTGTTCAGCATAGCTTACCATCCGCAGACAAGTGGACAGGTTGAAAGAGTGAATCAAATTCTGGAGGATATGCTCAGAGCTTGTGTTATCTCCTTTGGCATGAAATGGGAGGATTGCCTTCCGTATGCTGAGTTCTCCTACAACAACAGCTTCCAAGCAAGTCTAGGCATGGCTCCCTTTGAAGCTCTCTATGGCCGCAAATGCAGAACTCCTCTCAATTGGTCTCAAGCTGGTGAACGTCAATTCTTTCGACCTGACATTATCCAAGAGGCTGAAGAAAAGGTTTGCATCATTCGTGACAATCTGAAGATTGCCCAGTATCGGTAGAAAAGCTATTATGATAGCAAGCACAGGGACATGGTCTATGCACCTGGTGATCAAGCTTACCTCACGCAACGCTTTGGCATCAAAGGAAAGCTCGCTCCGCGTTATGTTGGACCTTTCAACGTTCTTTCAAGGCGTGGTGAATTGGCTTACCGTCTGGAACTTCCTCAAAACCTCTCCAAAGTGCACGATGTCTTCCACGTGTCACAACTCAAGAAGTGCTTCCGAGATCCAGGACGTGCAGTTGATCATGGATCAATTGAACTTCGAGAAGATCTCTCCTATGTGGAACAACCGATTCGCATTCTTGACGAAGCTGAACGTCGCACCCGAAACAACATTGTCAAGTTCTACAAGGTTCAATGGTCTCATCATTCTGACAAGGAAGCTACATGGGAACGTGAAGACCACCACCGTGCCGAGTATCTCGACCTCTTCGTTGCTCCATGAAGAATCTCGGGGCGTGATTCCTTTGAGGGGGGGAGTGTTGTAACAGCCCGTTTGTAACTTTCCAAAAATTGTGTGCAATATATTGGAGCTTCATGTCATCATTGAATTTGTGGTTGCATTTAATTAATTATATTGCTTCCATTTTCTTTCCAAATTTAAATCCTTATTTAAATTCAAATGCTTTTTAAAATCAATTAAAAATTGAAGTTTCAAATTTTGTACAAATAAACTTTTCAATACTTTAATCAGTTTGTTTTGAAACTATAAAAATTGTCAAAAAGGTTTTATCTCTTTTCCTTTTCCTATTTTGTTTTAAATTTACAAAACAGAAATAGAATAAACAAAAAGGAAAAAATAGGAAAAAACAGAGCTCCCTGGCCGAACTGGGCAACTCCTTGGCCCAGCCCGACCCAACTTCGGCTCGATTCCCTCATCCCCTTCCTCCGTACGGAGGAGGTCGACCTCCTTTCCAGCGAGGCAGAGCGACATGGCTCGCTGCCCTCTGCCCCCACTTCGCCCCACTGCTTGCCCCTCTCCTTAAGCACCCCGCAGCGCCCCCCAAACCCTAGGTCTACCCTTTCCTCTCGCAGCGCCGCCACCTCCCTCTCGGTTTTTCCCCTGCTCCTCTACACCGCAAAATCACCGAGCACCTCGCCGCCGCGCTGCTCCTCCGTCGCCCCCTCTCTCCCTACTCACGCCAACGGCATCCCCTCTTCTTCCTGTTCGTCATCGACCCCCGGGAGCCTCCGACGAACCGCACGCCGATCGTCCTCGACGCTGTTCGTCGCTCGGGCGCGTCGTCCCCTTCACCGGCAGCACGACTCCGGCCTCCCTGCGCACCCTCCTCGCGCCACCGGGCTCCCCAAGGTGAGCCGCAACCGTCTCCCCGCTTCTCCCCCTCCATCTTCGTCTCGTTACGCTCCGATTGGCCGGCCCCGGAGGCCACTCCGCCACGGCTGTGGTAGTCGAGCACGAACCCGTGCCGTTCCGTACTCCGCATCCACGTCTGGGCACGAAATTGGAATCTCCGCACGCTTTGCATCCCGCGCCCGCACACGCCAGCCCTGCGCCGCCAGTCCGTGGTCGCCGCCGGCGCCGTTTCTTCCGCCGCCGTGCCCAGCGTCCTCTGTAAGTTCAGTTTCGTCAGAGTTTTACCTGGTGTTTCAGTACAAAAAACCAAAAATGTGGTTCCTAACACCAACCTCGATCCACTACAGTGGCTAGCAGCGCCACCCTCTGCCGCGCGAGCGCCGGAGTTCGATCCCCCGCGGGCACGTTGACCAGGAAATAAAAGGCCCATTTTTTTCTTTTCGGTCAATGACACGCGGGTCCCACCCGACAGTGACTCAGGCGCTGGGAATTTTACCCTGAGCCCCCTGTGCTCTCTGTCCTTGCAGTTAAGCACTCACCAATACTGTTGCTATCACAAACAGGTCCCTGGAATTTCAGAAAACACCCCCACACTTAAAAATGCAATAACTTTTAATATATAACTCCAAATTAAATAAACTTTATATGTTTTCATATCAGAAAAATGCAATAAACATTAATATCACATTATTATGTCATTTTGCATCATTTATTTTAAATGCTTAGTTTAATTTAACAAATGCACTGAAATAATTAAATATGGAATATGTGGGGTAATAAATATATAATCATTTATCATCTATCATCTACACCATGTCTTGCCATGCTAATAAACATTTAATTTGATGTGTAGAAAAATAATTTGCACTTAAATAATATATATGGAATGTGTTGGGCAAATATTTAATTATTGCCTACTCCATTTAAATTAATTAGATCACCATACCTGCTATATATATTAAGTAACATTTAAATTGTTGGCTACACAAATAACTTGCACCATCATTTGTTTGCGCATTTCTTTGTATTGATTATTGTTTCCTATTGTCTGTGTTGGCTCTCTTTGGGTAGACGATGACGTGTCTGCTGCGAGTACCTATGATACTGAGGTTCCAGCTTTTGTGCCAGGCCACGAGCTGCCAGGCAAGCTTCTGCTAACCGGTTACACGATTGTTTGGTTTTCATTCTTGCCTTTTGATCTATGCTATCCTAGTTATCGATTCTTGAAATGCGATCCCATCATATGTTTATCCTGTAGCCTATACAGCTATATCCCCACAACCTATAACCCTTGCATATTTATCTGTTCGCCTTTGCGAGTCGTAGTGCATGCTTAGAATTGGTTGAGCGAGTCGTTCCTTTATCTTTTATCTCATATTCTTAGTATGATAAATTGTTCTAATATAATAAACTGTTGTCTTATTATGGGGTTCTATAATTAAAAGATAAGAAACCAGGCGGAAGGCCTTGCGAGGTGCTTTGTTCTGCTCATTGTCGACCTAGGAACTGAGATTTTGTCCTCGGATCCAATTTTGACTGCACTAACCACTTCTGGGTGGCCCAATGGAGCCCCCCTCGACTTTGACTGGAACTTCAACTTGTCCGGGAGCTGCACCTAGTTCGGGTTTTCCATTTGTCTCATATGCATCAATACTAGTGTAGTATTTTACTTTTGGCGGTGTGCCTTGTTACATGCATATAGGGCGCGACCTGTTGGTGCGGAGGGGTGTGTCCTGCGGGAGTCCGCAACCTTTTGGCCGGGACCAGCATAGCTCCCGTGGCTCCTGGACTTGTTGCGGTGAAGGAAAATAGTTGGGTTGAAAGGCCCTAATGTTTTTGACTGGGTTGATCATGCGAGTATGGGTCCAGTAGTGCACCCCTGCAGGGTATAATCTTATCGATGAGCCGTGTCCACGGTTATGGACGACTTTGGTGATGATGCTGGCTAACAAAATCTAGACAAGTTACACCTTATCATTGTTAATTAATGTGACTAGTAATATAGAATTACTTACACCATAAATGGTAACTAAAATTGTTAACGTGTGAGTATTCCCGGATTGCTTCCTCATACTTGGTTGAGGGGGTTAATTCGAGAATGGGTTATGTCTGGTGTTAGTTGTAGGTTGCTACTGAAACGCTCTCTTATCCCTCTCTAATTAGACGGAAGTTTTAGCGCGTCTCTTTAGGTTGCTAGTGCTGCTGCCGCTAAGTACACTTACCCTCATATTTTGGAAATCTTACAGTTTTGTAACCTGTTAGCTTAAGCTTGTTTGATACGCTTCGGTGTATTGACCCGTTCGCGGGCTGTGGTTTTTCTGCAGTTGAGGATCCTTCGCTCGACCAGGTTGGTGGATCTACGTGGAGTTCGACGACGAGATCTACGACGAGTAGTTAGAGTTCCCCTGGGCTACTTCCTGGTGGATTGCGTGGATGGGCCTTCTTTTCCGTTTCGGCTTTGAGCCCTTTGCTTCTTGTCTGTACTCAGACCGGTTTGTTTTCCGATGCATGATGTAATGTTGGGACATGTGTCCTCTGATTGGTGCCATTCGCTATATTTTTGCTTAGTGAGAGCTTTTGGATAATTATTCCTTTCTTTGTGTCCTAGGTTTATTCTGTGGTTCCTTCTTGTTAACAATCCGACTCGTATACCATGTGTGTATGGTTGAAGTATACGAGTTGGAAGACTTTTTGGGTTCCTGCTTGCACAATCTGGAAACGTATGTGTCGTTGGGGTCGCCAAGATCTGTCGGCCGATGATCCATTCCGAGCCAGGCCTAATTTTTATCCTGGGATTGGTAACCCCAGTATGTTGCTTGGTTGTGTGGCCCAACCGATACGTTTCGTTTGTGTAGCTTGAATTCGGGGTCTGACATCTGAGTGGTGGAAGAAAGTCGAACTAGCTTTTGTCTGCGCCGAAGTCGACTGGGTTGTGAATGCTCCACAGCCAGTAAGAGAGACAACTGATGATGAATCTGCTTGGCAAAAAAAGTTGCTGGACCATGGTCTAGTAGAGATGTCATACACCCTACAGAATCAAAAGTGGGTTAACACCAATAAAAAATGTATGGCATTCATAAAGAACACAGTTGAGAACGCTATTGTGGGCTCAATTGCAGAGTGTGCCTCTGTAGGAGAGTATCTCCAAAAGATAAAGAGTCAGTTTACTGGTTCTTCAAAGACTTATGCTACCCAGCTGATAAAACAGTTGGTTACAGAAAAGCATCTTGGAGGTGCACATGGCATAAGGGAGCACATTCTCCGAATGAGCAACATGGCGGCTAATCTCAAGTCCATGGAGGCTGATCTAGAGCTCAAGCCTGCCTTGATAGTTCATTTGGTGATGGCTTTATTGCCACCACAGTTGACAACTTCGTTGTTAATTACAAGTGGGACATTGAAAAGACCATCGCCATGTTGTCTCAAGAAGAGGAAAGGCTGAAGTCCCAGAATGGGGGCTCCTTAAACTACGTGAAGGACAACCAGAACAGGAGTTACAATGGTTCTCCTTCAAAGCCGTATGGCAAAGGTCCTCATCAGTATAAGCCATATGGCAAAGGGCATCAGAAGTATGAGAACCAGCTTCCAGTGGACAAAGACACATGCCTCCACTGCAAGAACAAAGGGCATTACAAGAAAGATTGCCCTGATTGGCTCAAGAGCATAATGGCAAAGAAAGGTATAGACACAGTTTCTTTTGTAAATGAATCCATGTATACACAATTTTCAAAATCTACTTGGTGGATTGACTCAGTGCAACTGTTCATGTTGCAAATTCTTTACAGGGATTCCATTCGACAAGGACTTTGCAAAGAAGCGAAAGACATATTGAAGTCGCAAATGGAGTTCAAGCAGAAGTTGAGGCTGTTGGCGACGTCTCCTTGGAGCTAGCTGATGGTTTTAATATTATGCTTAGAGATGTGTTATTTGTTCCTTCCATTCACAGAAATTTAATAAGTGTATCGTGCTTGGATAAAGACAATTTTGAATGTTATTTTGGTCATGGCAAGTGTGCCATATGGTTTAAAGATGCTTGTGTGGGTATTGCTTTACTTCATGATAAGCTTTATTTGTTATCCTTGCGTAAAAAAGTGCATTCTATATGCAATGTGAATGAACAAATTACCTTGTCGAACAAAGAACAAAAGAAAAGAAAGCGAACTCATGACTCATCGAAGTTATGGCACTGTCGATTAGGCCATATTTCGAGGGGAAGAATAGAAAGCCTCGTTAAAAATGATATTCTTCCTCCGTTAGAGTTCTCAGATATCGAACAATGCATAGATTGCATAAAAGGAAATACGTAAAGAAAATTAAAAAGGGTGCAAACCGAAGCACAACGACACTAGAAATTATTCACACCGATATTTGTGGACCATTTCTGGTGAAAAGTGTGGATGGCTATGACTCGTTCATAACATTCACAGATGATTATTCCCGATATGGTTATATTTGTCCAATTAAAGAAAGATCTGAGGCATTGGATAAATTTAAGATATTCAAAGCTGAAGTTGAAAATCAGCATGATAAAATAATTAAAATAGTCAGGTCCGACTGTGGGGGGGGGGGGAGTACTACGGTCGGCACACTCCATATGGTCAAGTACCTGGACCTTTTGCAAGGTTCTTACTGGAAAATGGAATAGTCGCCCAGTATTCCATGCCGGGCGAACCGCAACAAAATGGAGTAGCTGAAAGGCGTAACC
The DNA here is from genome assembly GCA_026929855.1 of Poa annua. Taxonomy (NCBI): domain Eukaryota; kingdom Viridiplantae; phylum Streptophyta; class Magnoliopsida; order Poales; family Poaceae; genus Poa; species Poa annua. The sequence continues at coordinate 113,550,465 of CM049428.1, read as the reverse complement.
GTACTCTTATGGATATGGTGCGCAGTATGATGAGTTATTCCACACTACCATTGGGATTATGGATGGAGGCGTTAAAAACCGCCATTCACATTCTCAACAGAGTACCAAGTAAATCGGTGCCCAAAACACCATACGAGTTGTGGACAGGGAGAGTTCCTTCTCTAAGCCACTTGAAAGTCTGGGGGAGCCCAGCTGAGGCAAAAGTTTTTAATCCACATATTGCAAAGTTAGACCCCAAAACAGTGACTTGCCATTTCATTGGCTATCCTGATAGATCAAAAGGTTTTCATTTCTACTGTTCAGACAAGCACACAAAGTTTGTAGAAACGAGACACGCGGTCTTCTTAGAAGACGAAATGAAGAGGGGGAGCATGGTAGGCCGGAAAATTGATCTTGAGGAGAAGAGGGTGTGCGCACCTTTTCTGATGATCCATGAGCCATTTTTCGCCCTACCTGTTGTACCTGCACCGACAATCCCAGAGGTTGTGATGCAAGCACCTGTTGTAACTCCACCCATGACTTCAACGCAGCAAGATTCGGAACCTGTCCGTCAGGAGCCGACTCAACCCATTGTTGAGCATGAAAGGGAGCGGCGACAACCACAAATAGAAGAAGAGTCGCAAATTGAGACACATAATGTGCCAGAGAATGAGACTCTTAGAAGGTCTACAAGAGCTAGGAAATCAGCTATTTCTAATGATTATAAAGTTTATAACACAGAAATAGTTCATGTGGAAGGAGATCCCACTTCATATGAAGAAGCCATGCGTAGCGTTCACTCTTCGAAATGGCTGGAGGCCATGGAAGATGAGATGAAATCAATGAGTTCTAACAATGTTTGGGACTTAGAGGAAATTCCTAAAGGAGCCAAAACAGTAGGCTGCAAATGGGTCTACAAAATAAAGTATGACTCCAATGGGAAAGTAGAAAAGTATAAAGCAAGACTTGTGGCAAAAGGCTTTACGCAAAGAGAAGGAGTAGATTACAATGAGACTTTTTCTCCGGTCTCATGTAAGGATTTCTTCAGAATCATCATGGCACTAGTTGCTCATTTTGATTTAGAGTTACATCAAATGGATGTAAAGACGGCATTTCTAAATGGAGATTTAGAAGAGAATGTTTACATGAAACAACCGAAGGGTTTTTTCATGGAGGGGAAGGAACATATGGGATGTCGCCTAAAGAAATCCATTTATGGGTTAAAACAAGCCTCTAGACAGTGGTATTTAAAGTTTAACAATACAATTAAAAGTTTTGGATTTAGAGAGAATGTTGAGGACAACTACATTTATGCAAAGTTTAAAAGTGGGAAATATATATTCCTAATTCTGTATGTGGATGATATTCCGCTTGCGAGCAATGATGTCAGTCTACTACTAGAAACAAAGAAATTCTTGTCCTCGAATTTTGATATGAAAGATCTTGGTGAAGCTTCTTATGTTTTGGGCATAGAAATTCACCGGGATAGAAATAATGGAGTGCTAGGACTATCACAAAAGGCATCTTTAGAAAAGGTTCTAAAGAAGTATAATATGCACAAAAGTAGTACTTCACCTGCTCCTATAGTCAAGGGCGACAGTTTTGGGAAATTTCAATGTCCCAAAAACCAATATGAGATCGATCGAATGAAAGCAGTACCATATGCTTCGGCTGTTGGAAGCTTACAGTATGCACAAGTGTGCACTCGCCCTGACTTAGCTTTTATCACCGAGGTACTCGGTAGATATCAAGAAAATCCAGGCCAAGAGCACTGGAATATGGTAAAGAAAGCTTTGCGTTATGTGCAAGGTGCAAAAGACCTCATGCTAACATATAGAAGATCTGATTCCCTAGAAATAAGAGGGTATTCAGACGCAGATTTTGCGGGAGATAAAGATGATAGAAAGTCCACGTCAGGATACGTGTTCACTCTCGCAGGAGGGGCTATTTCGTGGAAAATCTCCAAACAATCATTAGTGGCATCGTCCACGATGTATGCAGAGTTTATAGCATGTTATGAGGCCACGGGGCAGGCAATATGGTTAAAGAAATTTATATTCGACTTGAAAGTGGTAGATTGCATTGACAAACCACTAAAGATGTACTGTGACAACCAGCCCGCAGTATTCTATGCTCACAATAACAAGTCGAGTAATGCTACAAAGGCAATAGATATAAAGTATTATGTTGTGAAAGATAAAATCCAGGATCAAACTATAAGTCTCGAGCATATAAGGACAAAGGATATGCTTGCGGATCCGCTAACGAAATGCTTACCACCCAATGTGTTCCAGGAACACACAGCCGGCATGGGTTTAAAGGAAAGCCTATGATTTCTGGATTACAGAGGCCCAAAAGTAATAGGATTTGTTTCAACATAGAGAAGTATATAGTGGTTGTCTGATTCTACCGGCAATTGAGCTGTGACGATGAAACATGCTCTGTGTATTAATCCGTGCTAAAACGAGTAAAGTAAAAGGTAAAAGTAAAAGTTGAGATCAAGGGGGAGAATGTTAGATTGATCTCTTCCACGTGGGTCCAACGGCCCACTGGAAACCCTTGACTGCGCCCTGATCGGGGGCGCCTGTTTCTGTTCTGGACGGTGGCCCCCTGTGACCTGCGCTATATATAAAGAGGTGGGGGCTGGGGCACACGGTACGAGGTTCACCGTGCCGCCAGTCACCCCACCGACATCCCCTCCGATCTAGGGTTAGCGCAGTGCTCACGGGAAGCACCACCGCGCCGCCACTGCTCCGTCACCGCCTCCGTCGACCACCATGGCCGATTCCTCGAACTCCTCTGGACAGAGCCAAGGTATGCCCTCGGATCCTCCCTCTCCCTCTCTGTTTTCTCTCTGTTATCAAGATGGACTCAATGCAATAGATAATGTACCGAATTGGATGCACTCCTAACGGTTAATGGGATCTAACAGCAAGATCTCAAAATGACATCAATCGTGTTGCAAAGCTTTCAAGTGTTTGCGAAATTTGTTGAAATCCTTTCTCCGAAAGTTTATTATAAGATCAATAGCCATCCCTACAGCAAAAGGTACTATCTAACATATGTAATCTATCTAAAATGGTCGACATTTGTGAAGACAATCACCAATCCTCTAGGTAATAAAAAATGTTTTGCCAAAAAACAAGAGAGCTCGAGGAAGAATGTTGAGCGGGTATTTGTTGTGCTCATCGCAGTTTGCCGTTATCCAGCACCTTGCTCTAACTCGGTCGGCCAATACAATGTGGGAGGTCATGAGTATTTGTGTGAGTATGCACAACATGATTATTGAGAGTGAACAAAGAATGCAGTGAATAATTCTCATCAGTATGAGCACCAGGGTCCTCTCGTTGATTTTCTTGCTAAACTTTCGAATGATCTAGTGTAGCATGTGAATGCTGAAAACAAATAGCCACGACAACTAGTTGAATATTATTTTATTTGAATTGTATGAATAATTTTTATTCTTGTAGAACTATTTTTTGTTTAAAATATGGAACTACAAAATAATTTGATTTTTATTTGCTCAAAAAATTGAATTTAATAATAAAATAAAAATATTGGAAGAGCCACATTGCAAGCACAACTAATCTTTCCTTATGTACACGATCTCATATCTATACATCTAGTCTTTCGGAACCTATACAATCTCATATCCTTTCACCAGATCTGTCGACGAAGATTGCACTAGTGGAAAAAGGATTTTACGTCCAGAGAATTAGTCCTGGTTATATTTGCAGCCAGTACTAATGAGCATCAGTACCGGTTCGAACTGTCCGAGGGGAGGGGGACAACAGTACCGGTCTGTAAGGGACCTTTAGTACCGGGTCGTGTCAATGGGATGGCAACGGCCGCGAGGGGCTGGGCGAGGGGAGCTTTAGTACCGGGCCGTGTTATGGTCCGGTACTAAAGGTCCTAACCGTTCGACTCCCGCCACGATTTTAGACGGGAGTGGGCAGTTTCTTCGCTCTGTCTCATCTCTCCCTCTTGATTTTTCGACACGGCCGGGGCTCTCTTCTTCCTCTCTTGCTCCCCTCCGGCGACACTTACTCTCTCTCCCTCTGATCTCTTCCTCCACTCCGGCCACAATGAATCCGGCGCCACCAATCGCGCGTTGTGGACCGGTGCTTGCACACACCGCCAATCTTAAGGTCGTTTATACCAACGATAGCGCTATGGTGGGCGGTTATCTCTCCGATTTCAAGAAATGGATTGGTGAAACTCGGGAGCAAGAGAAGTTCATCGGTCTTGATCTCGAGTACACGGCCGATCAAGAAGAGGTTGGGGTCATCCAACTTTGTTTTAAGAAGCATGTCTTGGTCTTCCAATGGGCAAGGTATTAAATCTCTCATCCAATGTTTGGGGTAATTATTTTCTTTTGTTGATTCATATGGATAGGAAAATTACATAGGATAGCAATTTCTTTAACTATTGAACTAGGAAATTATTGTTGTTATTATACATTGTTGTTGCATTGCATTCTAGTTAAATAGTTGTTGTTATTAATTATATACATTATTGGTATTATACATTTGGCCGAAATGAGATTGTTAATGTTATTATACATATATAGTTCAATATTTGGCTGAAATGAGATTATTGTAGGTATATAGTTCAATTGTCTATATTGTTGTTATTATACATTGTTGTTGCATTGCATAGTTCAATAGTTAAATAGTTGTTGTTTTATACATTGTTGTTATTATACATTCGGCCAAAAAATGAGATTGTTGTTGTTATTAAACATAGTTCAATAGTTGGCCGAAATGAAATTGCATTGTGCATATATTGGCTAAAAATATCTTGGCATATGAATATATATATATATATATATATATATATATAGGCATAAACAGAGATATGTTGCAACATCGTGGAGGTTTTAATCGGTGCCGTCCATGTGCTTCAAGATCTGTGCATGTACGTGGTCCAAATCTTACCTATTATACTTTTGTTGATTTTTCGGTGACTGGGTGTTATTTCCTGTTTGGTGAGGCATAGGCCACTAGCCCTGCATCTAGCACTGCCACTTTTTGATCCCGTGCCCACCAGCGCAGGCGCATGCCACCCCTCACGCCCCACCCCACTTCCTCTCGATCCTCTCTCGTGCAGTCGTGCTCCTCTCTCTCTCTTCTTCTTCTTATCCACCACTCCTCACCTCCAGTGAAATGGCATGGCCGCCACCTCCACCGTATCCCGAGCTCCCCTCCCTCCCCGGCCTCTTCCTCGCCTCCAGATCGATCCGGTCCCTGTGCAGATCCTCTCACCGGCACCATCTGGGGGGCGGTACCGGTCAAGATCGAACGAAATGCATGCGGGGGCGGCACCGCTTGCCTAGCCTCCGGGCACGGCTAGGTGTGGCGGCACCGGCCGCCATCGCGACCCTGGCCCCAGGGTTCCAGACTTCTCTCCCTTGAAGCTCGCCGCCTGCGGATTTCTACAGGGGGCGCACGATGCCGGCCTCCACCGCGCCGGAGGACGCGGAGCTCCACCACCCTGCTCCTCTGCACCGGATCTCTCCTCTTCTCCTGGCGCCACCTCGGTGCTCCGCTGCCGCGCCCCCGACAACCTCCATCCCTGTTGCCCTCCTCTTCGTCTCAGATTCGTGTTGGTCGTGGAGGCTGCTCGTGGCACCAAAGGATGTCAGGGCCGGATGGCGCGTCGGGCTCGTCGGGCTCACGAGGAAGGATGTCCTCGCACAAGCACCGGAGTCGGAGGCATCAGCTCCGGTTGGTAGTGTATTCGGCGCAGATTCAGTAGTTTTATTGGCATTGTTAAGTTTTGAGCAGGCACCGTTTGATTTTTGCATGTATGAGTTGTTAAATTTGAGTTGTACCAGATTTCAACCTGCTTCTCTGATTTTTCATGTATGGGGTAATTTTTCTTCTTTGATTTGTCCGCACTGTTTCTGGGATTGTAGGCACCGAATGGTTCTGTGTGGGTACCGAATGCTTGCGCGTGATTGAAACAGAAAATAGGGATTATTCTCGTTCATCCCGTGAGTCAGCAAAAAAGAAAATCGAGTGATTGTTGCAATGTCCTTGATTAAAAAAGAAAGTCAAAAATAGTTCTAAGTTGTTTACAATAATCCACACCAAACAGTTCCAGTTGGAACGGAGAATAAACTACACCGAGCAAAATCACAGCGAAAGGTGCCCTGCAAATAATCTGCAAAATGTTTGGATCGATGCATGTGAAGGAGGGGACCAGTTTCCATTTTTGTTGGCCTAGGCATGAAAGGAAGTAATCCCCATTCCTCTTTGGTAATTCCCTCCAAACAACTCACCCAAAAAGGAACCTCTCTCAATATTCGTCACCAATCTCAAAGAAATGGACGGTGCCGATAGCAACCACCCTAGTTATGCAACATACGAAAGCTGCACCCTATATATATATATATATATATATATATATTTGGCCGAAATGAGATTATTATAGGAAAATCTTATATATTGTTTAATTGTCTATATTGTTGTTATTATACATTGTTGTTGCATGTTGGTAGTATTTTTAACATGTGTTCTATTTGTTGTTGCAGAAGTGACAAGCAATATCGACCAATACTCATGGATTTTCTTCGCAGCGACATTCATTTTGCTAGCGTTGATATAACGAATGACAAGATCAAGATGAAACGCACATGGGGTTTTGAGATACCATCTGCCTGCCACATTGATCTCCAGCCTATCTTTAGGCTTGACCATGCCAAGACTGGAATGGCTACTATGACAAGCGCCGTGATCGACGAGGACAACTACAAGAATATGAAGAAAATATTTGACAGTGAGCAGCACAAACTTTGGGAGAAGTACCCACTTGACGGTTGCAACATTGAGTATGTAACAATAGATGTGTATGTTGCATACGAGGTGTACCGCAAGATTAGAATCATCAACTATGGGCTGCGTCACCTCGTACCGCGACCAGTGCGCCAGAAGTCTTATGATTCTGATTATTCGGATGACGATATGTACTAGTGTTTGTAGTGCCTTGAGGGTCTCCTCATGTATATATGCAGTAGTGTTATTTATCTCTAATATTTTGTAGTAGTGTTATTGTTGGATATGAGTTGTGTTATTGTTGTAAACAATTTATCTCTAATATTTTTTAGTAGTGTTATTATTGGATGTGAGTTGTGTTATTATTGCAAACAATTTATCTCTAATATTTTGTAGTAGTGTTATTGTTGCAAATAATTTCAAGATTTCCTTTGACACGGTTGTTATTTATACCAATTGTCACCTATTTGTGAAATATGAGTTCTTAATCACAAACTATGACTTGAAAATGACCATAACTTGAGCATTTGCCTTGAAACTTCTAGATGTCTATACATGATAGACCTTTTTGTGAAGACTTTTTTTGCAATAAAAAATAAAGTTTATCATTTTTCATAGCAACTAGTACACATATAAGGTCCCCATGCCAAAGGATTTCTTTTTTTGAAGTGTTTATCACATTATTTCATTTTTCATAAAGAAAGTCAAAACGGTCGCGATGACAATTCATAAGAAGATGTAATGTTTTATAGAACTATCAATGTTTATGTGATATAACCACTAGCTGTGTACCTTAAAATGATATTTCCTAAAATTTCAGACCAAGCTATCAAACAGTTGTAGTTCAAATTTGAATTATTTTCGAAAAATAGGCATAAACTCATTTAACTGGGGGAAATTACGTAGAAATCAAGGAAAAACCTAATACATGGGAATTATCCATCATATGTGTACTAGTTTACATGAAAATTAAATGGGTGCCATTATACATCATATATTTGGTACTTTGTTCACAAAAAGCTTGTTTTTGCACCTAAAAAATAGAAAATGATATTTATGAAAATAATTTCAAGATTTCCTTTGATATGGTTGTTTTTTATACCAATTGTCACCTATTTGTGAAATATAAGATCTTTATCACAAACTATGACTTGAAAATGACCATAACTTGAACATTTGCCTTGAAACTTCTAGATGTATATACATTAAAGACCTTTTTGTGAAGACTTTTTTTGCAAATTTTGTCAAAAATAAAGTTTATAATTTTTCATAGCAACTAGTACACATATAATGTCCCCATGCCAAATGATTTCTTTTTTTTTGAAGTGTTTATCACATTATTTCATTTTTCATAAAGAATTTCAAAGCGGTCATGATGACAATTCATCAGAAGATTTTATGTTTTATAGAACTATCAATGTTTCTGTGATATAAGCACTAGTTTTCTACCGTAAAATGATTTTTCCTAAAATTTCAGACCAAACTATCAAACAGTTGTAGTTCAAATTTGAATTACTTTCAAAAAAATAGGCATAAACTCATTTAACTAGGGGAAATTAGGTAGAAATGAAGGAAAAAACTAATACATGGGAATTATCCATCATATGTGTACTAGTTTCAATTAAAATTAAATGGGTGCCATTTTGCATCATATTTTTGGTACTTCGTTCACAAAAAAAGTCAGTTTTTGCACTTAAAAAATAAAAAATGATATTTCTAAAAATGACGTCAAGATTTCCTTTGACATGATTGTTTTTATACCAATTTTCACCTCTTTGTGGAATATGAAATCTTTATCACAAACTATGACTTGAAAATGACCATAACTTGAACATTTGCGTTGAAACTTCTAGATGTCTATACATGATAGACCTTTTTGTGAAGACTTTTTTTTGCAAATTTTGTCAAAAATAAAGTTTATCATTTTTTATAGAAACTAGTACACATATAAGGTCCCCAGACCAAAGGATTTTTTTCTGAAGTGTTTATCACATTATTTCATTTTTTCATAATGAAAGTCAAAACGGTCGCGATGACAGTTCATCAGAAGATGTAATGTTTTATAGAACTATCAATGTTTCTTTGATATAACCACTAGTTGTATACCTTAAAATTATTTTTCTAAAATTTCAGACCAATGTATCAAACAGTTGTAGTTCAAATTTGAATTACTTTCAAAAATAGGCATAAACTCATTAAACTAGGGGAAATTAGGTAGAAATCAAGGAAAAACCTTATACATGGCCATTATCCATCATATGTGTACTAGTTTTCATGAAAATTAAATGAGTGCCATTTTGCATCATAATTTTGGTACTTTGTTCACAAAAAAGACAGTTTTTGTACTTGAAAAATAAAAAATGATATTTATGAAAATGATGTCAAGATTTCCTTTGACATGATTGTTTTTTATACCAATTGTCACCTATTTGTGGAATATGAGATATTTATCACAAAGTATGACTTGAAAATGACCATAACTTGAAGATTTGACTTGAAACTTCTAGATGTCTATACATGATAGACCTTTTTTGTGAAGACTTTTTTGCAATCAAAAATAAAGTTAATCATTTTTCATAGCAACTAGTACACATATAAGGTCCCCATGCCAAAGGATTTCTTTTTTTGAAGTGTTTATCACATTATTTCATTTTTTCATAAAGAAAGTCAAAATAGTCACGATGACAATTCATCAGAAGATATAATGTTTTATAAAACTATGAATGTTTCTGTGATATAACCACTAGTTGTGTACCTTAAAATGATTTTTCCTAAAATGTTAGACCAAGCTATCAAACAATTGTAGTTAAAATTTGAATTACTTTCGAAAAATAGGCATAAACTCATTTAACTAGGGTAAATTAGGTACAAATCAAAGAAAAACCTAACACATGGGCATTATCCATCATATGTGTACTAGTTTCCATGAAAATTAAATGGGTTTCATTTTGCATCATATTTTTGGTACTGAAGGAGATATGCCCTAGAGGCAATTAATAAAGTGTATTCTTTATCATATCTCGTTTGTTCATAATAGGTTTTTGTGTCATGCTATAACCATATTAAGCGGAAACATCAATACGGGTGTGATGCGTAAACAACCAGGTCCCTAGTAGCCTCTACTAAGACTAGTTTTGTTGCGCGATTGATGATCGAGGTTTCCCGATCATAGGGCATGGCGCCGGTCGGCAATGGAAATCATATCGTTGGAGAACGATGTGATGGACATACCCAAATTTGGAGGACGTAGTCGTTACGCCTTTGACCGTGAGATCAACTCTTCTTGTTATTCCTGGAAGATACTTTGATCGCACCGAACGTCGTATCTTATATAGTATGACAATAACGGAGATACTTTTGGGTATCGGAAAGGAGTAGTTGAGACGAGGGGTCAAGAGCGGGATTTGCCAGTCCGCATAGCAGGATAGATACTCTCGGGCCCACTCGGTGAGATCATGTCTAAAGAGCTTGCAAGCATGTGACTAGGTCACAGAGACATGAGATCACATACGAGTAGAAGATAGCATTGTCGGTAACGAGGTCAAGCTAGGTATGGAGATATCTGTGGAACGACACTCGAACACGCTAAGTATCGCTACGGCAAAAGGTTTAAGACTTTGCGTTCAGGTTTGATAGATGAAAGTCATTCGTTATATCACAGGGATTAATTCATGGGGTCCAGGCCTATGAGTTAGTCGGTGATCATAGAGGAGTCTTGATCATACCTGTTATTATGTCGAACCGCTAGGTTAACACACTTAAGGGGTTTCGACAAGACAACCGGAAAGGAAAGAGATCACCGGGAACGTCCCGGGAGGGGTCCGATGGATATCGGGCAGCGACGAAAGAGTTTTCGGAGCTAGAATAAATTATATATAATATGTTTGATATTAATTAGTGTAATTTATATGCAAATATGATTTTATATATTTATTTTCGAATTTATTTAGGCTGATTTTCCTAAATGGGCCTTCTGGTCGAAAGAAGACCCAAGAGGGGAAAATTCCCTAGGGGAATTCGGTGGGGGCTTGGGTGGCCGACCCAGGTGGGCCAAGAGGCCCACCAGGGGGCCGGCGCACCAGCCATGGCCGCACCAGGCATGTGGGGATAGTCCCACATTGCCTGGTGAGGAGGTTGGCTCCCCCCTGGGAGCCTATATATAGAGGGGCACCCCTGGCCTTTTAATTCACCAATTAATTCCCTAATTCTCTCTCGATTTCGTGATTCCCTTTGTTGGAGTTGCGCCGAGTTGAGAGGGGAATCTCTTCCACCATAGCCCTCTGCCGCGCTGCTGGTGTTCTGGTCCAAGTCTTCCGCTGCTCGTCCTGGACTGGAGCTTCGGAGGTCGTCGTCTCCACCGTACGTGTGTGACGCCCTACGAGGTGCTGCGCTAGCGGTACTCGGAGGTCTGCTTCCTCTACACGACCTTGAGGTCGGTTTCGTCGGTCTTCATCGACAACGTTTGTGCGGGAACGTAATCCCGCTTTTCGGTCTACAAGGGTATGTATTCCGATCTCTGTTTGTACTACTATATCTGCATAGAATATATCTTGGCATGCTTTTAGGATACCGTTGGTAGGAATTTTTTTGTTTTCTGCACACGATCACCTTCAGTGGTATCAGAGCCGATCTATCGTAGATATAGTTATATGCTGTTAGAACCCGTGTTCTACACGGGGGCACCGTTCCTGTTATTTGCTACTCTCTAGCGTGCACTTGTGATTCTAGCGGCATTGAGTTGATGAAGCGGCCCGGACCGACTTTACGCGTACGCTTACGCGAGACTGGTTCCACTACTGACATACGGCTTGTACTGTATCTGTGGCTGGCGGGTGCCAGTTTCTCTCTCTTTAGTTGGTCTTCGCATTTTCAATGGAGGGCCCGAAAGGGATGCTTAAACATGCAATTATTGGATCGTTGTTGTGGTCATAAGGTTTGTAGGTATGAAGCGGTTCTATTTACGAAAGCCCCAAGCCACGTAAAATATGCAAAAGATAAAGTAGAAGCGTCTAACTTTATTTTGCAGGGGCTATGTGATATGGTCAGGTTAGCTTTATTAAATTGTTTATAAACTGCGAGCGCCAAGAAGACCATGGCGCAATGGACTATATCACATTGCATTACATTTGATGTTTTGTGTGCATCTTATATTGTGTGATTGTATATATAGTATATATTATTTACGCGGGGTAGCTATATAAGATGATCACTTCAAAATACCACTAGTGTTCTCCCTCCAACGCGCACCACCAAGAAAGTTCTCCGTTATGAGGCAGGTCGTGATGATCGGGTGTCAGACATTTCGTCGTTCGCATACAGTGCGTGTAAGCCATGTTGCACAAGCGTCAGCGTGGAGGTTATGGTGGTGAGCCTAGCATATGCAGATATGGCCTCGGAATAGGGAGACTAAAAGGTCGAGCACGAGTCACAAAATTGGTGTGGCGGACATTTGTCTACTCTTGAAGTTGTGCCGCCGGCTCTGATGATGAGGGGTGGTGCAATGGATGGGGGTCGTGTAATCGCTTAAACGACCAGGAGGGATGTTCGTTTGAGTGGAAGTTATGTTAGTTATTTTCTAAAAATACTATAACTCAAAATTATTATGAACAAAGTCTTATGTTGTTGCAAATTCCATTGTAGATGTCTCACCCATCCTTTAACCTAAACTTGTTCATTGAGAAAGAGAAGCTTAAGACCGATGGGTCTAACTTCGTGTCCTGGTTCCGCGACCTGAAGTCCATTCTTGAAACCCACAAGGTGGCCTACATCCTTGAAGCCCCCTTAGGTGATCTTCCAAACACCGCCTCGGAAATTGAAAGGAATGTCCATGAGGTTAAGGCGGAGATTTCTTCTTGTGTCCAGAGTGGCATGCTCTTTGCCATGGAGGCTGACCTGCAAAACCGCTTCGTGAACAAGGGTGCTTATGACATAATCACTGAACTCATGGTTGTTTTTGTACGGCAAGTCAAGGCTGAGAGGTTCTAAGAATCCTTGCATTTCTTCTCAGCCCAGATGGAAGAGAACGGCAATATAAGTGAGCACTTAGCCAAGTTCTTTGGCTGCGTTCAGCTTCTGAGTGATCTGGGAAGTGTGATCCCATAAGAGGTGGTTATTGATAGGGTGCTGATTTCTCTGCCCCCTAGCTATAAGAACGCCATCATGGACTACGGCATGAAAGGGACGTCAAAAACCCTGTCGGAAATCCTGAAGATGCTCGAAGTGGCCGAATTAGAAATCAAGCTGGAGAATATGGTGGTGACCATCGGATCACCTAAGCGCAACTGCCCAAAGTACCTGGAGGATAGGAAGTCTGGCAAGACGGTCGGCAAAGAGCAAGGTATATTTGATATACATGTTATATATGTGTTCCTTACATCCGCCCGGAGCAACACGTGGGTATTTGACACTGGTTCTGTTGCTCATATATGTAACTCTCAGGAGGAGTTACGGAATAGACGGCGGCTGGCAAAGGATAAAGTAACGATGCGCGTCGGCAACGGATCGAGAGTCGACGTGGTGGCTGTCGGCACGCTCCCTCTACATCTACCATCGGGATTAGTTTTGGTTTTAAATAAGTGTTATTTTGTGCCATCCTTGAGTGTAAACATTATAAGTGGGTCTTGCCTGTTACAAGACGGTTATTCATTTATCAAGCAGGTGTGCTATTTATATGAATGATATCTTTTATGTTGATGCTCCTGAGAATAACGGTTTATTCTTGTTGAATCTCGATCGTAGTACTCACATCCATAATATAGAAGCCAAACGGATTAAGTGTAGTGATGATACCGCCATGTATATGTGGCATTGCCGTCTTGGTCATATTGGTGTAAAGCGCATGAAGCAACTCCACTCTGATGGACTTTTGGACTCGTTGGATTTCGGATCCCTCGATACATGTGAACCATGCCTTATGGGCAAAATGACCAAGACACCGTTCAAAGGTTTCGTTGAACGGGCGTCAGATTTATTAGGTATCATACATACAGATGTGTGTGGACCGATGAGCGTTTCGACACGCAATGGTTATGGTTACTTCGTCACCTTCACTGATGACTTGAGTAGATACGGTTATATTTACTTGATGAAACATAAGTCTGAAACTTTTGAAAAGTTCAAAGAATTCCAGAGTGAAGTTGAGAATCAGCTTAATAAGAAAATCAAACACCTCTGATCCGATCGTGGTGGCGAGTATTTGAGTTTGGCACACATCTGAAGAGTTGTGGCATAGTACCTGACGAGGGCGTAACTCGACAAATCCCACGGTTGTCCACCCCGGGTTGATTGAGGGGAGAGAGAAGCTTTGGTGATCACGACGGCTGACAAGCGGGGAATTTACCCAGGTTCATGCTCCCGGAGGATAACACCCTACTTCCTGCTTGTATGATATTGATGGCGAGTAGCGATTACAATGGCAATATTGCGATCTCGCTAGGGTTTGTGGCGGCGGCTATGAGCGTGTCCTTGAGACGAGCAACCCTCCTGGTTTTTATAGGTAGACCAGGTCTCGGGTGAACGGTGCCGATGGCAATTACAGATATGGCAAGTTATGCGACCTAACCGACTAGGACTAGGTCACATGGTATCCCTATTGGGCCTTCTGCGGGCCTCCATGAGCTTGGCGCGGCCCAGGTAGCCTCACCGTGGGGGAGTCGAGGAGTAGCCCCACGTCAGTACCCCAACTTACGCCAGCCGGAACACCGCAGCGTAACGGCGTGTCCGAGCGACGTAATCGTACTCTACTGGATAGTGTTCGATCTATGATGTCTCTTACCGATTTGCACGTGTCCTTCTGGGGTTATGCGTTAGAAACAACCACATTCATTTTAAATAGGGCTCCGTCCAAATCCGTTGAAACGACAACGTATGAATTATGGTATGGCCAAAATCCTAAGTTATCGTTTCTGAAGGTTTGGGGTTGTGAGGCGTATGTTAAGAAACTACAGCCAGACAAACTCGAACCAAAGTTGGAGAAAGTCGTCTTTGTAGGATATCCGCGGGAAACCGTTGGGTACACCTTCTACAACCAAGCTGAGGGCAAAACTTTTGTTGCGAAGACCGGTACCTTTCTAGAGAAGGAGTTTCTCGCGAAAGGAGTAAGTGGGAGGAAGGTAGACCTCGATGAGATTGTTGATCCTGAACTCGAGATTCTTAGTGGCGCAACGGAAGCAATTCCGGAAACGTCCTCCGTGGAATGAGAAGGAGAAACTGTCGAGAAAAGTATTCTACCTCGTAGGTCTGGTAGATCTCGGATCGCACCAGAATGGTATGGCAACATGGTTTGCACCGTCATGTTAGTTGAACAAGACGAACCTACGAACTACAAGGAGGCGATGGCGAGTCTAGAGTCCAAGAAGTGGATTGAAGCCATGAAATCCGAAATAGGATCCATGTATGACAACAAAGTGTGGACTTTGATGGATATTCCCGAAGGGCGCAAGGCCGTCGAGAATAAATGGATCTTTAAGAACAAGACTGATGCTGATGGTAATATGACCGTCTATAAAGCTCAGCTTGTCACAAAAGGTTTCCGACAAGTTCATGGGATTGACTACGATGAAACTTTTTCACCGGTAGCAATGCTTAAGTCTATTCGGATTTTGTTAGCAGTAGCTGCCTATTACGATTATGAAATCTGGCAGATGGACGACAAAACAGCCTTCCTAAATGGAAACATTGAGGAAGAGTTGTACATGGCACAACCGGAAGGTTTTGTCGATCCAGTGAATGCTAACAAGGTATGCAAGCTTCAGCGATCCATCTATGGATTGAAGCAGGCATCTCGGAGCTGGAATCTCCGCTTTGATGAGCTATTCAAAGGTTTTGGATCTCGGTTGTGTTCTTAGCACTATATGTAGATGACATATTGCTGATTGGGAATGATGTGGAACTTCTTAATAGCGTGAAGGAATATTTAAACAGTAAATTTTCCATGAAGGACTTAGGAGAAGCTGCATACGTCTTAGGCATAAAAATCTATCGTGATAGATCAAGGCGCCTATTAGCGTTAAGTCAGAGTACTTATCTTGATAAAATACTGGAGCGTTTCGGTATGGAGAAGGCAAAGAAGGGTTCTCTGTCGGTTATCAAGAATAAGATATTGCGGAAGGCACAGTGTCCGGTAACGGAACTGGATAAGGTCGATATGACTAAACATCCTTATGCTTCGGCCATAGGATCGATCATGTATGCAATGTTGAGTACTAGACCGGATATGGCATTAGCTCTAAGTTTGACAAGCCGGTTGCAGAGTAATCCTGGAATAGCGCATTGGATAGCTGTTAAGAGCATTCTTAAGTATCTCAATAAGACAAAGGAAATGTTCCTTGTGTATGGTGGCTGCGATGAAGAACTTGGCGTAACGGGTTACGTGGATGCAAGTTTCTGCTCAGACCCCGATGACTCTAAGTCACAGACAGGTTATGTGTTCAAGGTGAATGGAGGCGCCGTGTGCTGGAGAAGTGGGAAGCAACCCATTGTCGCACAATCTACAATGGAGTCGGAGTACATTGCTGCTTGCGAAGCCGCGAATGAAGTTGTGTCGCTGAGGAAGTTCGTCATCGAACTTGGAGTGTTCCCAAGCGTGCAAGACCCCGTGATCCTCTTATGCGACAATACGGGTGCCATTGCTGACGCCAAGGAGCCAAGGTCTCACTCCACCGCCAAACACATTCTCCGATTCTTCCATGTGATACGTCAGTACGTACAAGGAGGCGATGTGAAGATTTGCAAAGTGCATACGGATCTGAATGTGGCATATCCGCTGACGAAGCCTCTCCCGTTTGACAAGCATGAAAAACACCAGTTAGCTATGGGTGTTAAACTTTTACCAAGTTGTAATCTATATTAATTTGTACTCTAGTGCAAGTGGGAGATTGAAGGAGATATTGCCTAGAGGCAACTAATAAAGTGTATTATTTATCATATCTCGTTTGTTCATAATAGGTTTTTGTGTCATGCAATAACCGTATTAAGCGGAAACATTAATACGGGCGTGATGCGTAAACAACCAGGTCCCTAGTAGCCTCTACTAAGACTAGTTTCGTTGCGCGATTGATGATCGAGGTTTCCCGATCATAGGGCATGGCGCCGGTCGGCAATGGAAGTCATATCGTTGGAGAACGATGTGATGGACATACCGCAAATTTGGAGGACATAGTCGTTACGCCTTTGACCGTGAGATCAACTCTTATTGTTATTCCTGGAAGATACTTTGATCGCACCAAACGTCGTATCTTATATAGTATGACAATAACGGTGATAATTTTGGGTATCGGAAAGGAGTAGTTGAGATGAGGGGTCAAGAGCGGGATTTGCCAGTCCGCATAGCAGGATAGATACTCTCGGGCCCACTCGGTGAGATCATGTCTAAAGAGCTTGCAAGCATGTGACTAGGTCACGGAGACATGAGATCATAGACGAGTAGAAGATAGCGTTGTCGGTAACGAGGTCAAGAAAGGTATGGAGATATCTATGGAACGACACTCGGACACGCTAAGTATCGCTATGACAAAACGTTTAAGACTTTGCATTCAGGTTTGATAGATGAAAGTCATTCGTTATATCACAGGGATTAATTCATGGGGTCCAAGCCTACGAGTTAGTCGTTGATCATAGAGGAGTCATGATCATACTTGTTATTATATCGAACCGCTAGGGTAACACACTTAAGGGGTCTCGACAAGACAACCGGAAAGGAAAGAGATCAACGAGAACGTCCCGGGAGGGGTCCGATGGAGATCGGGCAGCGACGAAAGAGTTTTCGGAGCTAGAATAAATTATATATAATATGTTTGATATTAATTAGTGTAATTAATATGCAAATATGATTTTATATATTTATTTTCGAATTTATTTAGGCTGATTTTCCTAAATGGGCCTTCTGGTCGAAAGAAGGCCCAAGAGGGGAAAATTCCCTAGGGGAATTCGGTGGGGGCTTGGGTGGCCGACCCAGGTGGGCCAAGAGGCCCACCAAGGGGCCGGCGCACCAGCCATGGCCGCACCAGGCATGTGGGGATCTCGATTTCGTGATTCCCTTTGTTGGAGTTGCGCCGAGTTGGGAGGGGGATCTCTTCCACCATAGCCCGTTGTCGCGCTGCTGTTGTTCCGGTCCAAGTCTTCCGCTGCTCGTTCTGGACTGGAGCTTCGGAGGCCGTCGTCTCCAACGTACGTGTGTGACGCCCTGCGAGGTGTTGCGCTAGCGGTTCTCGGAGGTCTGATTCCTCTACACGACCTTGAGGTCGGCTTCGTCGGTCTTCATCGACAACGTAACGTAATCCCGCTTTTCGGTCTACAAGGGTATGTATTCCGATCTCCGTTCGTACCACTATATCTGCATAGAATAGATCTTGGCATGCTTTTAAGATATCGTTGGTAGGAAATTTTTTGTTTTCTGCACACGATCCCCTTCAGGTACCTTGTTCACAAAAAAGGTCAGTTTTTGTACTAAAAAAATAGAAAGTGTGTGTTAGTGTCAGACCCTGAATTCAGGCTACACAAACAAAACGTTTCGGTTGGGCCACACAACCAGGAGCATATTGGGTAATACCAACCCAGGAAACAGGCAGGCCTGGCTCAGAATGGATCATCGGTCGACAGCTCCCGGCGACCCCAACGACACATACGTCTCAAGATTGTGCACGCAAGAACCCAAAATCCTACCAACCCCTATACTTCGAAAAACATACACACACGGTATACGAGTCGGTTTTAACAGATTGGAAACCACAGGATAAACCTAAGACACAAAGAAAGGAAATAATTATCCAACACTCTCACCGAGCAAATATAACGAATGGCACCAAATAGAGGACACATGTCCCAACATTACATCATGCAGTGGAAAACAAACCGGTCTGAGTACAGACAAGAAGCAAAGGGCTCAATACCGAAACGGAAAAGAAGGCCCATCCACGCGGTCCACCAGGAAGTAGCCCAGGGAAACTCTAACTACTCGTCGTAGATCTCGTCGTCGAACTCGACGTAGTATCCACCAACCTGGTCGTACGGAGAATCCTCAACTGCAGAAAAACCACAGCCCGCGAACGGGTCAATACACCAAATCGTATCGAACAAGCTTAATCTAACATGTTACAAAACTGTAAGACTCCCAAAATATGGGGTTAAGTGGACTTAGCGGCAGCAGCACTAGTAACCTAATAGAGACACGCTACAACTTCCGTCTAAGTTAGAGAGGGATAAGAGAGCGCATAAGTTAACCATTACAACTAACACCAATCATAACCCATTCTCGGATTAACCCCCTCAACCAAGTATGAGGAAGCAATTCGGGAATACTCACACATTGAACAATTTTAGTTACAAGTTATTGTGAAAGTAATTCTATATTACTAGTCAGGTTAATTAACAATGATTAGGTGTAAGTTGTCTATGATCTTGTTAGCCAGCATCATCACCAAGTCGTCCATAACCGTGGACACGGCTCATCGATAAGATTAAACCCTGCAGGGGTGCACTACTGGACCCGTACTCGTTCGATCAACCCCAAAAGCAAAGCCAGAAGGTAGGGCATCTCAACACGGCAAATCTCTTCTCTACAACCCATCCAGGGAACCGCATGATTGTGTGCACGGCTAATCAGGTCGACCTTCATAGCACTCTAAGAACGTGCCACCCTATATGAGAATCGACTACTACATCATCATGAGATCGTTAGGTAACCATATGCATGCATCAAATGGAAAGCCCGAACTACTTGCGGCGCCCTGGATAAGAAGCGGATTAGATCAAAGCCGCGTGGTGCTCCATAGGGCCTCCCACAAATGGTTAGTGCGCTCAAAATTGGATTCGAGGACAAGAACTGAGTTCCTAGGTCGACACTTAGCATAACAAAGCACCTCACAAGGCGTTCCGCCGGTGCCTTATCTTTTAATTATAATTCCTAACAGAAGATAACATTTTATTAAAGTAGACGGTCTATCATGCTAAGTATAAATGACATAGGACAAATAGACTCGCAGAACCAAACCTAAGCATGCACTACGACTCGCAAGGCTAACAGATAAACATACAACAGTTGATAGGATGTGGGGATAAAGCTATATGGGTTGCAGGATAAACATATGATGGGATCGCAATTCAAGAATCGTAACTAGGATATCATAGATCAAAAGGCAAGGATGCAAACCAAACAATCGTGTACCCAGTTAGCAGAACCTTGCCTGGCAGCTCGTGGCCCGGCACAAAAGCTGGAATCTCAAGGATGGAAGTATCGACAGCAGACACGTCGTCGTCTACCCTGAGAAGAGCAAAACACAGACAATAGGAAACAATATAAATAAAGTGAAATGCGCAAACAATTGATGTTGCCATATGATATGATATGATTAGGTTGCAAGTTATTTATGTATCCAACAAATTAAATGTTCCTTAACATATATAGCATGGCATGGTGATCTGATCAATTTAAATGGAATAGGCAATAATTAAATATTTGCCCAACACATTCCATTTTTATTATTTAAGTGCAAATTATTTATCTACACATCAAATTAAATGTTTATTAGCATGGAAAAACATGGAGCAGATGATAAGATCAAATTAAATGGAATTAGGGCATTATATATTTGTTACCCCTCACATTTCATATTTAATTATTTAGTTGCATTTGTTAAATTAAACTAAGCATTTAAAATAAATGATGCAAAATGACATAATAATGTTAGATTCATGTTCATTGCCTTTTTCTGATATTAAAACATGTAAAGATTATTTTATTTGGAAAAACAGAGTTAAAGTTATTGCAATTTAAATTCCAGGGTTGTTTCTGAAAAAGTGCGGGGACCTAACCGTGATAGCAATAGTTTCTGGTGAGGGATTAACCGCAAGACAAAGAGTGCAGGAGGCTTGGGGTAAAATTCCCAGCGCCTCAGTCACTGACGGGTGGGACCCGCTGTCAGTGAGAGGGGAGAAAATAAAAGGGGGCCTTTTATTTGGTCAACGCGGCTGGGAGATCAAACTCACGTCGGCAAGGTGCGGGGAGAGCGTGGCTCTGCTAGCCACTGGGTCTGCGATCGTGTTGTTGCAAGGTACGGACTCATTTTGTTTTTAACAGGAAATAGGTGCTGTCTGTACTGACGAAACTGAATTTGCTAACGACAGTGAGCACGACGGGACCGAGATCGCCGGCGGCGGTCGCTGCGGCGAGGTTTTCTCGCGGGCGAGCGAGCGCGGGGTTGCGGGACGTTGTGGGGAAACGTTTTGGTGCATCAGAGCGGAGTGGGGGCACGGGGCCCATTGGGTTGGTGCTTGCCGCGGCGTGGTCGCGGCGTGCGCCTGCCGGCGTCGACGAGAAAACGCCGTTGGAGGGGAGAAAGAGAGGGGGAAAGGACGGGAAATGACCCTGCTCACCGTGGGAAGCCTGTTGGCGAGGAGAGGTGGAGCGGGGGCGACGGAGAGGAGCCGTCGGTGTTGGGCGAGGCGGCGAAGCCATAGCCGGTGCCGGAGAAGGGAGGAGGAAGCGGCGCCTCCCTGGTCCGGTCCTCTGCCAACGAAGAACGAGAAGGGCGTGGCGCAGCCGCTGGCGCGAAGTGGAGGAAGGGGGCGAGCGGAGTTGCGCCGGAGGCAGGAAAAACCGGCGGCGTCGTTCCGGCGAGTTCCTCGGTAGGTGACAGAAAAAAGAAGTGGCCGGCGGCGCAAGGAGGGGGAGAAGAAGACCTAGGGTCGGGGGGACGCTGTGGCGTGCTAAAAGGAGGAGGGAGGCAACGTGTGGGGGCACGAGGGCAGTGGGGGCGCGCTGCAGCGTCTCCAGTCATGGCGTCTCTGCCTCGCTGGAAAAGCTGTATGGAGGAAGGAGAGGAGCGAGGTGGGCTGGTGGGTGTGCTGGGCTGAGGTGGGCCAGAGTTGGCCCATCTCGACCTGGCTCCTAATTTTTCACTTTTGCTTAATTTCTTTTTAAAAACCTTTCTGGTTTTTGTATTTTAAACATAAATTAGAGAAGAAATCTAATAAAAACTTTAGAACATTTTTTAGTAGTTTAAAATTAGTAATTTTAATTGCTGGTTTGATTATTTATAATTAATTTGAAACTTCATTTGAATTTATTTTAAAAGACATTTGAATTTAAAATCAGAACTTAAATTTGGAAAAGATTTTGATGCAACATATTTAATCAAATGCAACCACACATGGCATGATGACATGATGAACCATTTTTAGTTCACAAAAAGGCACACATTTAGGAAAGTTACAAATGGGCTGTTACAACACCCCCCCCCCCCTCAAAGGAATCACGCCCCGAGATTCTTCATGTAGCAACGAAGAGGTCGGGATACTCGGCACGGAGGTGGTCTTCACGTTCCCATGTAGCTTCCTTGTCAGAATGATTAGACCATTGAACCTTGTAGAACTTGACAGTGTTGTTACGGGTGCGACGTTCAGCTTCGCCGAGAATGCGAATCGGTTGTTCCACATAAGACAGATATTCTCGAAGTTCAATTGATCCATGATCAACTGCACGTCCTGGATCTTGGAAGCACTTCTTGAGTTGTGACACGTGGAAGACATCGTGAACTTTGAAGAGGTTTGGAGGAAGTTCCAGACGGTAAGCCAAATCACCACGCCTTGAAAGAACGTTGAAATGCCCAACATAACGCGGAGCGAGCTTGCCTTTGATGCCAAAGCGTTGCGTGCCTCTCAGAGGAGTGACACGACGGTAAGCTTGATCACCAGGTGCATAGACCAGGCCCATGTGCTTGCTATCATAATAGCTTTTCTGCCGAGACTGTGCAATCTTCAGATTGTCACGACTGATGCGAACCTTTTCTTCAGCCTCCTGGATAATGTCAGGGCCAAAAAATTGACGTTCACCAGCTTAAGACCAATTCAGAGGAGTTCTGCATTTGCGGCCATAGAGAGCTTCAAAGGGAGCCATGCCTAGACTTGCTTGGAAGTTGTTGTTGTAGGAGAACTCAGCATACGGAAGGCAATCCTCCCATTTCATGCCAAAGGAGATAACACAAGCTCTGAGCATATCTTCCAGAATTTGATTCACTCTTTCAACTTGTCCACTTGTGTAACATCCCGAGACTTATCCCAATTTAGTTTTTGTTGTTTTTTTTTTGCATCATCATGACATCAAATCATCATGCATTTGTCACTTCTTTTATTCTGTTGCATTTAAATTCGAATCACACCTTTCAAATTCAAATTCCACTTTTAAATCTAATTACAAATCAAATTAATTTAAATATGATATTTAAATTCTTTTCAAATATTAAAACTAATATGTTAAATTGTGTATTTGAAATTATAAATATTTGTCAAAAGTTTATATATCCTTTCTCTTCTAATTTTGTTTTAAAAACAAACACAAAACAGTAAAGAATAAACAAAACAAGGAAAAATAAAAACTTACCTCGACCGAAGCCACCCTCTAGCCCATCTCTTTGGCCCAGTCCAATTCTCCACCCCGGCCCACTTTTTCTTCCCTTACCTCCGTACGATACAGCGAGGCAGGGAAAGCCATGGCAGGGACGCTGGCATCTCGCCCCCACCTCGCTGCTTTTCCCCCTCTCTCTCGCTTTCTTAAGCAGACCGGCCCCTGCTCCCCAGGAACCCTAGCCCTCTACCTCTCCCTCCTCTACGTAGCCGCCGCCCTCGTCCCCGCCTTCCTCAACATAGGCGGACCCCTCGCCTACGAATTCCGGCGTCCCGGACCTCCCCTGCGCCAAGCAACCCCTCCGACGAAATCCCCGTGAGCTCCTCTCTCCATTCCCCCTCTCCCTCTGTTCTTTTGCGTCCTGGTTCGTCGGATTCGTCTGCGGCTTCCTCCGCCCCGCCATGGTCGCGCCACAACGAGCACGGACACGAGGTAGCTATCCTTCTCCTTCGCATCTGGACACGCACCCACTCCCGCACCAACTACCAGCACGCCTCCGCACCACACCAGCACCCCGATACCTCAGATTGGTCCGCCAATCCCTGTAGATCCTCCTCGCTGTTCCGCTCCGTAGCCAAATCTGAAGCTATTTTCAGAAATTCAGTTAACGTCGCTGCAATAGTTCTTCTTCGTCAGTACCTTTTCCTCATCACAAGTCGCTATATATCCCAGTGGATGCAGTTCCGCTTCCCTTTGGTGCAGGTCGCGGGATCAAGTACCCGCGGGAGCCACCCGTTTTTCCTTTTTTTTTCAGAACCGCAGCAAAGTCTGAACTTTTTCTTCGTTTTCAGTTAGTGCACCACGGTTGACTTATATCCACTGCTTGTCCTAAATCTACACATCCGGAGCAGTAGCCCACTGGCTGTGCCCCCTTTCTCCACCGCCAGCAGACTCAAGTATGATTTTCCCTTGCCACCGAAAGCAATCTTTTGCCTCTTTGTTTATCTTTTCTTTTATCTTTTGCAGAATGTTAAATCTTCTATAGGTTATATCTTTTGTTCGGCTTATCCAAATAATAGAAAGTTTACATCTATTTTGATCATAAAAATGTAATGCACATTAATATGTCATTCGTATGCCATGTTGCATCTTTTATTTTAATTGCTTAGTATAATTTGTTAATGCAACTAAATAATTAAATATGGAATGTTAGGGGTAATAAATATATAATGCCCTATTCCTTTTAATTTAATTAGATCACCCATGCCATGTGTTGTCATGCTAACCAACATTTAATAGTGTTGATAATTAAATAACTTGCACCTAAATATTAATTGCCGGGTTGCTTTTCCCACTTAATTTGGATTAATTGCATTGTATTGCATCTTGCCATGCCATGCATCATCCTCGTATGATCATGCTGAATCTTTTGACGTAGCTGTAAAATGCATCTTTTGCGTTGAGATTTGTGAGCAACGACAAGATCTGCTTCCATGAGGGTTTCCAGGCAAGCAAAGTTTGCTTGTTTACCTATACATTGTCTTTCATTCCTGTCGTTGATCTCTGCTACCCTAGTTATCGATTCTTGAACTGCGATCCCATCACATGTTTATCCTGCAGCCCATACAGCTTTATCCCCACATCCTAATACTTGTTGCATGTTTATCTGTTGGCCTTGCGAGTCGTAGCGCATGCTTAGAGTTGTTTATGCGAGTCGTCTGTATTTCTTATTTAATTTCACCTTCTTAGCATGATAGGTTATTCTACCTTAATAAAATGTTGTCTTATATCGGGGTATTGTAATTAAAAGATAAGGCACCGGCGGAAGGCCTTGCCAGGTGCTTTGTTCTGCTAAGTGGACCTAGGAACTCAGTTCTTGTCCTCAGATCCAATTTTGAGCGCACTAACCGCTTGTGGGAGGCCCTATGGAGCCCCCCGCGGCTTCGATCTAATCCGCTTCTTATCCAGGGGCCGCAAGTAGTTCGGGCTTTCCATTTGATGCATGTATATGGTTACATAACAATCTTATGATGATGGAGTAGTCGATTCTCATATAGGGTGGCACGTTCTTAGAGTGCTATGAAGGTCGATCCCGCGGGCACTGGACCTGATTAGCCGTGCACACAATCATGCGGTTCCCTGGATGGGTTGTAGAGAAGAGATTTGCCGTGTTGAGATGCCCTACCTTTTGACTTTGCTTTTGGGGTTGATCGAACGAGTACGGGTCCAGTAGTGCACCCCTGCAGGGTTTAATCTTATCGATGAGCCGTTTCCACGGTTATGGACGACTTGGTGATGATGCTGGCTAACAAGATCATAGACAACTTACACCTAATCATTGTTAATTAACCTGACTAGTAATATAGAATTACTTTCACAATAACTTGTAACTAAAATTGTTCAATGTGTGAGTATTCCCGAATTGCTTCCTCATACTTGGTTGAGGGGGTTAATCCGAGAATGGGTTATGATTGGTGTTAGTAGTAGTTGGTTACTTTATGCGCTCTCTTATCACTCTCTGATTAGATGGAAGTTGTAGCGTGTCTCTCTAGGTTGCTAGTGCTGCTGCCGCTAAGTCCACCTCCCCTATATTTTGGGAGATGGTGTAGAAAGTAGGCAAGTCGGTTTTGCTTGCCAGGGAGTGCCCTGACCCTCTTTTGGGTTATGCTTTATGTGCAGTTACCAGGTTTGAAGTTCGACGACGTTAGCTTGGGAATCCCTCCGGCTTGGCTGGGCAGGGATTTGGCGCCATTGCTTATCTTCAGGACTCTTAGTCCAATTTGTATCTTATCCGTAGTCGGATACTATTTTTGCTTCCGCTGTCATTTGAATCTTTGTATTGTATCATTTGTATCTTGACTCGTTCGAGTCGTTGTTGTAAATATATCTTCAGTTGTATTTGTGGATGTATCGGAACTATTGTAATGTTATCACAATTCCACCCAAATAATGCGCATGTTTCGGCGTGCACATTATGTCTGATGGGCGACCTAAAATCGTTATTATGCGGATTTCAGCGGGATCGCTTAAATCTACACATTACCGATTCTAGGGCGTCACAACTTGTCTGCGGATGGTAAGCTGTGCTGAACAGAAGTTTGGTACCCAAGGCTTTCTGAAAGCTATCCCAAAATCGAGAAGTGAAGATACTTCCACGATCTAAGCTTATTGCCAAAGGAACACCATGTAGAGGAACCCGTCTTGTCATATAGAGTTCAGCCAACTTACTAGCTGATACTGTCTCTTTGATTGGTAAGAAGTGAGCCACTTTGGAGAGACGATCAATGACAACAAAGATTGCATCGTTGCCTTTCTTGGACTTTGGAAACCCAGTAACGAAGTCCATCTCGATCTTGTCCCATTTCCACTCAGGAATTTGCAGTGGTTGAAGAAGTCCAGGTGGTCTCTGATGAACTGCCTTGACACGACAGCAAACATCACACTGAGACACATAGCGAGCAATTTCACGCTTCATCCTGGTCCACCAATAGATTGACTTGAGATCCTGGTACATCTTTGTGCTGCCAGGGTGGATAGAAAGCAGAGTATCATGAGCCTCCTTGAGAATCAGCTCTCTTAAGCTGTCAAGCTTGGGCAGTACAATGCGTCCTTCAAACAGCAAGGTACCCTTGTCATCGAGAGAGAAACTCTTGTACTTATCCTTGCCAATGTTGTCTTTGATATTCTTGACACCCGAATCACGCAACTGTGCAGCACGGATCTTATCCTCAAGTGTAGGAGTGGCAATCAAGTTTGCAAGATAACCAGAAGGAACCACTTGGAGATTGAGCTTCTTGAATTCTTCATGAAGAGGAGGTTGGATGTCCTCAAGCATGAGGTTGTTGCAATAGGACTTGCGACTGAGAGCATCAGCCATTACATTAGCTTTGCCTGGAGTGTAAGAGATGGTAAGATCGTAATCTGAGAGTTTCTCGAGCCACCTTGTTTGCCTGAGGTTCAAAACTGGTTGAGCGAAGAGATATTTGAGACTCTTGTGATCGGTGAAGATCTCACAGTTGTGCCCCAACAAATAAGGTCTCCAAGCCTTTAGGGCATACATGATTGCTGCAAGTTCAATATCATGTATAGGATAGTTGAGCTCATGAGGCTGCAACTGGCGAGATGCATAAGCCACAACTTTGCGTTCTTGCATGAGGACCACGCCTAGTCCTTGAAGAGATGCATCGCAGAAGATTTGGAAAGGTTTGGAAGATTCTAGGCCAACTAAAATAGGAGTAGAGGTGAGTTTAGCTTTCAAGAGATTGAAGCTCTCATCACATTTTGGAGTCCAAAGAAACTTTCTATCCTTCCTAGTAAGATCGGTGAGAGGCTTAGCGATTTTGGAGAAGTTCTCAACAAAACGACGGCAATAGCTAGCCATGCCAAGGAAACTCCTGACTTGTTTCACTGTTGTAGGAGGCAACCATTCAACAATGGCCTTCACTTTTTCTGGATCAACAGAAATGCCTTCAGAAGAGATGACATGACCAAGGTAGGACACTTTAGGAAGCCAGAATTCACACTTGGAGAACTTGGCGTAGAGACGATGTTCTCAGAGTTTCAACAAGATAAGACGTAGATGTTCTCCGTGTTCTTCTTCGGTTTTGGAGTAGATAAGAATGTCATCGAGATAGACTACCACGAACTTATCGAGGTATTCCATGAAAACAAAGTTCATGAGACGTGAGAAAGTCGCCAGAGCATTTGTGAGACCGAAAGACATGACAGTGTATTCATACAGTCCATAACGAGGTGAAAGATGTCTTTGGAATGTCTTCTTTGCGGATCTTGATCTGGTGATAACCTGACCTCAAGTCCAACTTGGAGAAAACTTTGGCGCCTGCCAGTTGATCAAACAGGGCATTGATGCGAGGAAGGGGATACTTGTTCTTGATGGTTTTCTTGTTCAGAGGACGGTAGCCAACAATCAGTCGCTCAGTCGTGTCCCTCTTTTTGACAAACAGAGTAGGACAACCCCAAGGAGAAGTACTAGGTTGGATGTGACCTTTACTTTCCAACTCCTCTAGTTGTCTCTTAAGTTTAGCCAGTTCTTTGGGGCCCATCTTGTAAGGACGTTTGGAGATAGGAGCAGTGCCTAGATCTAGTTCAATAACGAACTCCACGGCTCTGTCAAGCGGCATGCCTGGCAATTCTTCAGGAAAGACGTCAGGAAAGTCTCGGACCACCGGTATATCTTCCATAGCAGGAAGAGGATGAACATTGAGGGCGAAAAGCTGAGCTGAAGAGGTTTGATTTGGAGAATAGACTATCTGTCCAGAAGGATGAGAAAGAGTTACAGTCTTTGTGGAACAGTCTATCTTAGCTTTGTTGGCCTTCAACCAATCCATGCCGAGAATGACATCAATGTCTGAGTTACCCAGAAGAATTAAGGAAGCCAGGAACAAATGACCTCCAATTTGAATTTGGTTTCCATGGCTTACCCTGAAAGTCTGCATTTGCGTTCCCGGAGAATGGATCACGAGTGGAATAGATAAGGGATCTAGAGGAAGCTTCGTTGTTTCAGCGAAGGTTACTGACACATAAGAATGAGATGCTCCAGTATCAAACAATACCTTAGCAGGAAAAGAGTTAACTAGAAGTTTGCACATTACAACTTCTGGAGCTTCCTCTGTCTCTTTGGCGTTGAGGTGGTTCACCCTTCCACTCCTAGCTGTAGGTATATTGTTCGGGAAAGCACAAACTAAAGCTTGTGTTGGAGAAGAACGAGCTTGTTGCTTAAGAACCTTGTTTTGGGGACAATGGATAGAGATATGCCCTGGATCACCGCACTTGAAGCAGATTTTTGAAGTCACTGACTTTGGCGGAATTTGAACACTTGGCCTTTTCTGAGCTTGAGAACCTCTTGTAGGAAACATTACGGATGGAGGACGAGGAGTGAAACCCAAAGAGCTTGGAAGATAGGTGGGTTGAGTTGGAGATGCATATGGAACCCAAAGCCTACGCTTCTATGGAGGCATGGTGTTTGCTGAAGAAGAAGCACCTTCAAGAGCATGTTTTCAAGATTCTTCAAACATCTCACGACCAAATTCCTCCCGGAGAGCTGTGTTCACGAGCTCTTCAAAGTTAACGCACTTGAACAAGGTGAGTGCATACTTCAGATATGGGCTTAGACCTCTGCGAAATTTGGCTTGCTTCTGGGCATCAGTTGATACCTCATCTTGAGCAGAGCGAGCCAGACGGTTGAACTCAGCTTGATAGTACAACACATACATGCTTCCCTGAGTCAAGTCATAGAATTCCTCACGCTTTCTTTCCATGACCCCATCGGGACTATGGTGGCGTTTGAAAGCCTCCTTGAACTCATCCCAAGTGATAACAACACCTCGTGCTCGTAACTGTTGGAAGTTCTCCCACCAAGACATGGATTTTCCACGGAGAAGATAGGATACAAAAGGAACACGGTCCTCATCGGAAATATGAGAAACAACCAGAGCATTGTTCATCTCACGCAGCCAGTCATCAGCATCGAGTGGCTCAGAGGGAACATCAAACGTGCGTGGGTTGAGCTGGAGGAACTCTACAATTGTCACACGGCAGTTGCCCTGGTCTTGGTTTTGCTGAATGTGACCCAAAACTTGCGTCATCTGAGACAGCACTTGCCTCATTTCGGATGGCATTTGAGTATCTTCTTCGCCACTCTCCATCATGAGGAGGATACAACGTTAACACCACAATCAGATAAACAAAATCCAATGTAAGCGCTTAAAAGGAAAAAACTCCGATTGCTTAGAAAGATAGCAGGGAACAAGACATGGCCATCCATCATGGTACGCCATTTTTGTTCACTTCCAGAATGGTTTAAAGTGAGTTAAGAACAAAGACTAGCACTGGAACGAGGAAAACCAATTGCGCTTGACGTAACTCCACCAAAAGAGGAGAAACAACTGATTGATTCAAGAATGAAACTGAACATAGCCGAAGAGGTTGATAACTGCTGAAATGAAGAGCACCACCTTGAAGACACCTGCAACTATGGTACTACAGAAAACCCAGAACACGTGATGTCCTAATTTTAAAATTTAGATGAGAAGGGAAAATATCGTAACACTTCCTTACCAGAAGAACAGGGAGGGTGGGTGGGGAAAGAAATAAAAGAACAAAATTCCTACTCTCACATTTAAGAATTTCCTGATAGCTACACAATATTTTTCTAGACTCAAACAACGACCAGTAGAAGGGAACCTGAGGGCGTTTAGGCTCTGATACCAACTGTCAGACCCTGAATTCAGGCTACACAAACAAAATGTATCGGTTGGGCCACACAACCAGGAGCATACTGGGTAATACCAACCCAGGAAACATGCAGGCCTGGCTCGGAATGGATCATCGACCGACAGCTCCTGGCGACCCCAATGACACATACGTCTCAAGATTGTGCACGCAAGAATCCAAAATCCCACCAACTCGTATACTTCAAAAAACATACACACATGGTATACGAGTCGATTTTTAACAGATTGGAAACCACAGGATAAACCTAAGACACAAAGAAAGGAAATAATTATCCAACGCTCTCACTGAGCAAATATAGTGAATGGCACCAAACAGAGGACACATGTCCCAACATTACATCATGCAACGGAAAAAAACCCGGTCTGAGTACAGATAAGAAACAAATGGCTCAAGGCCGAAACGGAAAAGAAGGCCCATCCACGCGTTCCACCAGGAAGTAGCCCAGGGAAACTCTAACTACTCGTCGTAGATCTCGTCGTCGAACTCCACGTAGTATCCACCAACCTGGTCGTACGGAGAATCCTCAACTGCAGAAAAACCACAGCCCGCGAACGGGTCAATACACCGAAGTGTATCGAACAAGCTTAAGCTAACATGTTACAAAACTGTAAGACTACCAAACTATGGGGTTAAGTGTACTTAGCGGCAGCAGCACTAGCAACCTAACAGAGACACGCTACAACTTCCGTCTAAGTTAGAGAGGGATAAGAGAGCGCATAAGTTAACCATTACAACTAACACCAATCATAACCCATTCTCGGATTAACCCCCTCAACCAAGTATGAGGAAGCAATTCGGGAATACTCACACATTGAACAATTTTAGTTACAAGTTATTGTGAAAGTAATTCTATATTACTAGTCAGGTTAATTAACAATGATTAGGTGTAAGTTGTCTATGATCTTATTAGCCAGCATCATAACCAAGTCGTCCATAACCGTGGACACGGCTCATCGATAAGATTATACCCTGCAGGGGTGCACTACTAGACCCGTACTCGTTCGATCAACACCAAAAATGCAAAGCCAGAAGGTAGCGCATCTCAACACGGCAAATCTCTTCTCTACAACCCATCCAGGGAACTGCATGATTCTGTGCACGGCTAATCAGGGCTAGTGCCCGCGGGATCAACCTTCATAGCACTCTAAGAACGTGCCACCCTATATGAGAATTGACTGCTCCATCATCATCAGATCGTTAGGTAACCATATGCATGCATCAAATGGAAAGCCCGAACTACTTGCGGCGCCCTGGATAAGAAGCAGATTAGATCGAAGCCGCGAGGGGCTCCATAGGGCCTCCCACAAGAGGTTAGTGCGCTCAAAATTGGATCCGAGGACAAGAACTGAGTTCCTAGGTCGACACTTAGCAGAACAAAACACCTCGCAAGTCCTTCCGCCGGTGCCTTATCTTTTAATTATAATTCCCACAGATGATAACATTTTATTAAAGTAGATGATCCATCATGCTAAGTATAAATGACATAGGACAAACAGACTCGCAGAACCAACCTTAAGCATGCACTACGACTCGCAAATCTAACAGATAAACATACAACATGTGATAGGATGTGGGGATAAAGATGTATAAGCTACAAGATAAACATATGATGGGATCACAATTTAAGAATCGTAACTAGGATAGCATAGATCAAAAGGCAAGGATGAAAACCAAACAATCGTGTAACCGGTTAGCAGAATCTTGCCTGGCAGCTCGTGGCCCGGCACAAAAGCTGGAATCTCGAGTATGGAAGTATCGACAACAGACACGTCGTCTACCCAGAGAAGAGCAAAACACAGACAATAGGAAACAATATCAATAAAGTGAAATGCGCAAACAATTGATGTTGCAATATGGTATGAGATGATTAGGTTGCAACTTATTTATGTATCCAACAAATTAAATGTTACTTAACATATATAGCATGGCATGGTGATCTGATCAATTTAAATGGAATAGGCAATAATTAAATATTTGCCCAACACATTCCATATTTATTATTTAAGTGCAAATTATTTATCTACACATCAAATTAAATGTTTATTAGCATGTCAAGACATGGTGCAGATGATAAGATCAAATTAAATGGAATTAGGGCATTATATATTTGTTACCCCTCACATTCCATATTTAATTATTTAGTTGCATTTGTTAAATTAAACTAAATATTTAAAATAAATGATGCAAAATGACATAATAATGTTAGATTCTTGTTCATTGCATTTTTCTGATATTAAAGCATGTAAAGATTATTTTATTTAGAAAAACAGAGTTAAAGTTATTACAATTTTAATTCTAGGGTTGTTTCTGAAAACACGCAGGGACCTAACCGTGATAGCAATAGTTTCTGGTGAGGGCTTAACCGCAAGACAGAGAGTGCATGGGGCTTGGGGTAAAATTCTCAGCGCCTCAGTCACTGACGGGTGGGACCCACTGTCAGTGAGAGGGGAGAAAATAAAAGGGGGCCTTTTATTTGGTCAACGCGGCCGAGGGATCAAACTCGCGTCAGCGAGGTGCGGGGAGAGCGCGGCTCTACTAGCCACTGGGTCTACGATCGTGTTGTTGCAAGGTACGGACTCATTTTGTTTTTAACAGGAAAAAGGCGCTGTCTTTACTGACGAAACTGAATTTGCTAACGACGGTGAGCACGACGGGACCGAGATCGCCGGCGGCGGTCGCTACGGCGAGGTTTTCTCGCGGGCGAGCGAGCGCGGGGTTGCGGGACGTTGTGGGGAAACGTTTTGGTGCATCGGAGCGGAGTGGGGGCACGGGGCCCATCGGGTTGGTGCTTGCCGCGGCGTGGTCGCGGCGTGCGCCTGCCGGCGTCGACGAGAAAACGCCATCGGAGGGGAGGAACGGAGGGGGAAAGGACGGGAAACGACCCTGCTCACCGTGGGAAGCCCTTTGGCGAGGAGAGGTGGCGCGGGGGAGACGGAGTGCTGGGCGAGGCGGCGGAGCCGCGGCCAGCGTCGGAGAAGGGAGGAGGAAGCGGCGCATCCCGGGTCCGGTCCTCTGCCGACGAAGAACGAGAAGGGCGTGGCGCAGCCGCTGGCGCGAAGTGGAGGAAGGGGGCGAGCGGAGTTGCGCCGGAGGCAGGAAAAACCGGCGGCGTCGTTCCGGCGAGTTCCTCGGTAGGTGACAGAAAAAAGAAGTGGCCGGCGGCGCAAGGAGGGGGAGAAGAAGACCTAGGGTTCGGGGGGACGTTGTGGCGTGCTAAAAGGAGGAGGGAGGCAACGTGTGGGGGCACGAGGGCAGTGGGGGCGCGCTGCAGCGTCTCCAGTCATGGCGTCTCTGCCTCGCTGGAAAAGCTGTACGGAGGAAGGAGAGGAGCGAGGTGGGCTGGTGGGTGTGCTGGGCTGAGGTGGGCCAGAGTTGGCCCATCTCGACCTGGCTCCTAATTTTTCACTTTTGCTTAATTTCTTTTTAAAAACCTTTCTGGTTTTTGTATTTTAAACATAAATTAGAGAAGAAATCTAATAAAAACTTTAGAACATTTTTTAGTAGTTTAAAATTAGTAATTTTAATTGCTGGTTTGATTATTTATAATTAATTTGAAACTTCATTTGAATTTATTTTAAAAGACATTTGAATTTAAAATCAGAACTTAAATTTGGAAAAGATTTTGATGCAACATATTTAATCAAATGCAACCACACATGGCATGATGACATGATGAACCATTTTTAGTTCACAAAAAGGCACACATTTAGGAAAGTTACAAATAGGCTGTTACAGTTAGTGGGTAGTTGAGTGAGAAATTTCAAAATTCTAAATATATTTTTTTCCAAAAGTTAAAAAAAAAAAAATTTGAAAAAACTTTAGTAGCGGTCGGTAACACTAAACGTTTCCAGTCGAAACCTCACTCCGCGCCCCCACGTGGAGGCCTTTTATACCGGGCGTGTTGCGGCCGATACTGATGCTGGGGCAGCAGTCAGTTCCGGTTGCAAAACCGGTACTGATGACCCTCCCGGACCGATACTGCTTGTCTGTTTTTCACTAGTGTTGAAGTGGAGACTAGGTCGATCCCATACTAGAGGTAGTTCACGCGGCCTTCGGAGGAGCAGAACATCTGAACATGGCGGCGCCGCCGACGAACCCACCCGTCGTACACGTGCATTCGATCGCCGACGTCGAGGAAGCACTGGATGGGAACAAGCTTGCGTCGGGCGAGATCGAGTTCAAACTGTTCGGCAGTGCTCCCTTGGGCGGAGCAGATAGGTTGAGGCGGTGCGGGTAGGCCACTCGGGATATAATCTCAAGAACCCGCAGAGGCTGTGGTGCAAGGCTAGGATGAAGAGGGCGGCTAGGGAGGGCGTCGACGCCATGATGGACCGATTCTACTCCGACGTGCGCGAGCAGAAGGACGAGGTGGAGGCCTGCATACGCGTCCTGGGCGCTGCCGGACACGGCCATCCCGTACGTAGGGCTGCCTCTCGACCACAGGGGCCGACACATGCGCCATTGCCTGTATCCTCCTAGCCGGGTAAGATCTTGTTCGTTTTAATAATTCTCTTATTTTGCGATAACTTGGGTTATTTCTCGTAGGTGGTTCAGGATTTTGAATCTTTCCTCTCTAATTTGAATGCAGTTTAGACCGGTTGCACCCTATGATACGAAAACTATCGCAAGCCAGACTGTTGTTGAGATTCCTGATCAGGCTAGACAGAAACGATACCGTCAAAATGACATCGATTCCACGCGCGCGTGGTGGAGGTTCAATCTCGAGATGCTTCAGACCAAGAGAAGGATGCTAATTGAACACGAGAATTCGATGATCACGGCACTCAGAGCAGGATTGGCAGACGTGATGAAGGAGCCTAGCTTGATTGGGTCTGGCTATACCGACCCAAGGTTTCTGCATAGGGATAATCAGCCGGATTATCCGATGTCGCTTCCTGCAGTGGCGATTGATCCCCACGCCGGCGCTGACCCCGTTTGAGATCATATCACCAGTATGTGGCATCCAAACCGGTTCGATAGGTAGCTACTAGCTAGTATGGTCAGAGAGTTGTTAACAGGACTACGGTAAGAAAGTTGTAATAGCATATTTCAGTCACTGAAATTGTGTCATCCCACCGAAATCAGAGGGAAAACAATGAAATCCGAGTAAACTACCAGCCCCAAAAATGTTACCCTTCAAAAGTATCTTTCTAAGGATTCTGAAATATTGGAAGTTGATCTAAACTACTTCAATATTTAAGTATCATTGCGATGCTGGAATTTTTGAAATATTGCGTAGAGTGTAAGTTAAGATTGCAACGATACCATGGTTACATGGACGAGTATAACTGAAGCGGCTCCACAAAAATAATATAATTGAGACGAATCCTCTACATGACAGGGAGTACTTCATTCTAGTTCAAGTATATGACTGTGTGTACAATAAGAGTGTACATGTGCTTGCTTGGCTCTACCGCTATCTTCAGAATGGCTCCTTCTTCAAGTGATTCTTGTATAGATCACAATACTGTATGTACCATGTCTGCATTTCTTGTCAGGTTCTTCCATCGATGTCTGAATCAGCATCGCGTCCAAGGATTATTTTGATCTAATCGTGATATCATATCATCATCGATGTATGTATAGCAGCCAATTCTGCAGCTAAGAGCAGTGGTACAGTACTACAAGTTCTTGACAGAGGGAGCCGGCTAGTAGATGCAGAGCTACTATCCTAACAGTTACTAACAGGGCTAATCTCATACTCAAGGAGTCAAGGTGCTCTAGCTCAACTAGTTGGCCGTAGTCTGATCCTCCGTCTTCCTGCTGAAGGTGACACCCTGAGCCCTGGCCGGCGGCAGGCGTTCCTTCTCCTCCTCCACTTGCTCCAACAGAACCTGCAGCTCGGCCTCCGACAGGCTCTCCAGTCGTTTCTGGAAACGGAAATCAGTTCATGGTCAGTTCAACTCGTCAGAGGCTACATCAAATCAAAGTGCATATATGAAAAGGCTCACCTCCATGACTTGCTTCTCGTAGGTCCTGAGCTGCGTGGCGTAGGTCATGTCCTTGTTGGCCACCCGGATCATGTAGGAGGAGATCCAGCCGACGGTCATCCCGAGCACGATGAAGAGCTGCACGACGTTGCCGGCTTGCAGGGGGTCGACGCCGACGAACTGCGTGCGAGATCAAGGCGAACAAACAGATATAGATCATCCTTTGGTAATACTATGAGCAGAAATTAACGAGTGGAGCATGCAGCTGCCAGAGAAGAAACGCGGTAGGACGACTCACTCACCTCGAGGCCGGACTTGAGGCCGTATCCGAGGAGGGTGACGCCGACGCCGATGAGCAGCACGTCTTTCCTGTTGTACCCGAACTCCTTCTGCAAACACGAGCGGATGGCTTTAGTTATTACGTAGTTCCAGAACGAATTGCTCGAGACATACCACTGCCGAATTAAGCGCTTCATTACCTTGTCGTCGGTGGCCTTGGAGTCATCCACGCTGCTTCTTAGCGCCGAAGGCCTCCTCTGTCCCACCGATCTGAACGACTCACTCGATCGCAGCAAGGTTTTGCCTTTTGGAGAGAAGGCAACGTACAGAGCAGAGCAAGATTTCAGTGGTTAACATCAAGAGAAACAGCATGTACAGTAGCAATCAGCAGAGCAAGGAGCAGCAGTAAAATACCAGAATGGACAGAGTGCAGACAAGCCATCTTGCCAAAGCGGAGTCCGCCGGCGAGCGCGGCCGCGGCGGTGGCCTTCCCGACAGCCGAGTGGGGGGAGACGCGAAGGACTGGGGCGAACAGAGCTGCTGGCGCCATTCTTGCCGAGTGGTGGTGCCCGGTTGCTGCTCGGCCGCACACCCGCGCCTCTGCCTCCGTTTTATCTCGTCTTATCCTCCAGATGCTGACTGACTGAGGGGGCTCTGCTCAGCCGCGTCGTCAGGCTTGTAAATATCATACTCGATCGTCTGGATAAGAGTGGCTCTCCCGCGCGCGCGAACCCGTGGTGCTCTCGCCTCGCACTCGCCCGCTCATGGCGTCTTCCTCGTCTTCCGTCTTCTCCCCCGCGCTCCTGCCTCGACTCCGGCTGCGGATCACCTCCAGCTGCGGCACGCGCGCCTCTGCTCCACACGCCATGTCCACGGACAACGCCGCTGCCGCGCCGCCGGCGCCTCTCGCGGTTGTCAGTCCCACTCACAGGAGGGAGCTGGTGGTGGGGACAGCATTGGGCGCGCTGCTCTCGAGGACGCCGCTGCCTGCCGGGGCGCGCGAGGTGGAGGCCGGCAAGTATCTGCCGCCGGCGCCGTCCAGCCCGGGATTCGTGCAGTTCAAGGCCACCGCCAAGGACACCCCCGCCCTCCGGGCTGGTGATCACTCCCTTCTTGCTGCTGTTTTTCCCATTAGCAATCTCACACTCTTTGTTTCCGACAGCTTCTTACGTAGTTTTTGTTCCCAACCACTAATTCCACTAGGTAATGTGGAGCCTTACGAGTTCATCCTGCCGCCCACCTGGAAGCAGCTGCGAGTGGCCAACATACTGTCCGGCAACTACTGCCAGCCCAAGTGCGCCGAGCCATGGGTGGAGGTCAAGTTCGAGGACGACAAGCAGGGCAAGGTGCAGGTGGTGGCGTCGCCGCTCATCCGCCTCACCAACAGGCCCAACGCCACCATCGAGGACATCGGCAGCCCCGAGAGGCTGATGGCCTCCCTGGGGCCTTTCGTCACCGGAAACACCTTGGAACCCGAGGAGATCATCGAGACCTCCATCGAGAAAATCGGCGACCTAACTGTAAGTTCGCTGCATCTTCTTCCTCTCGTGCCGAAATTGCAAACCTTCACTCAAGTTGAGTTGGTGGCTGCTAGTTACTGTCAGGAACTTACTTATGCTGTTGGTGAATGCTGAATCCTGATTAATGGGACTTTTGTGATGCAGTACTACAGCTATGTGTTGGAGACTCCACTGGCGCTCACCGGTTCTCACAATCTGGCCAAGGCCACAGCCAAGGGAAGCACGGTGGTTCTCTTCGTCGCCAGCGCCAATGACAAACAGTGGCAGTCGTCGCAGAAGGTTCTCAAAGCCATGGTAGACTCGTTTCAAATATGACTGCAGGCTTTGTCCCCTTGGCATCTTGGAGATCTGGAGTTGGGTCGGCTGTCTGAAACCTGAGGTATTTCGACATGAGAAGGAAGCTACTGATCCGTAGTATTTTTTGAGGCTTGGAACACTTGTAAGGAGCTACCTGATCAACTAAGGCGACAGTAAGCATGTAGCTTACTATAGAGGTTAATCACATGTACACAATGACTACGGTCAGATTTTTCTTTTCTTCCGGGCACCAAAAATAATTGGCTTATGATCAGAACTTCAGAAGTTCCTTTTCAAAAAGGGGCAATCCCCGGATTTTGCATTAGAGCGATGCACACAAGTTCAAAATTTACAGATCAAGAATCACATAAAGTGGAAACATGTACCGACCAATTGAAAAACAGAAAAGTTACGGGGTTTATACATCTTGTGTTATATTATACATATAATGTCGTCAACCACCCTGGTTGAAAATAGTGCGAACTATATTAATCAACCAAATGCATACAATAGTAAGAACTATATTCTTCCGGAGAGTGATGTCTGGTTGGAGATGGAGAAGACGTATATTCAAACGGAAAATCTACATTTGAACATGTATTTCCCTTTTTGAAAAACTATCTTCTAAACGTTAAATAAAAACAGAAAAAAATGTGTGCTGACATCCGCAGGTTCTATGTGTGCATAAAAACTTCAGGGAGAAAGGACTGTTTATTTGGCCTGTATAAAAAAAGACAAGAATATATCACATAATATTTTGTTTAAAACTCCGAAAATTTCTCTTTTGGGTGGATGTAAAGTAAAAGATTTTACAAAACTTGTATGCTGTGTGTTTTGCCTATACAATGCATGGAATTTTTTTCAGATTAATTTTACATTTCAAAAGGGGTTAATGCATCTAAAAGAAAGCTGGGTGCATTTTGTCCCCTTGTGCAACATATTCGCTGTCCATACTCAACCACCTAGGTGATTTGTTTCTTGCTGACGTCAGGGGTGACGACTTCTGCTCGTTTGACTTCTTGTTTCGGTAATCATCGTGATAATATTTTTTACATCAGTGGTTAGGACCTACTACATAACTAAAGACGAGGATATGTGGGTGAATCACGTGGCTTTATTTTCTAGTAAAATAATAGGAGTACCTTCATTTACAGTTAGAAAAACTTTTATTTGAACTCCCTCTCTAACCAAATATAAGACGTCGTTTCGGTAATTTTGATCTATCAAAACTTCTTATATTTTAATATGAAGGAAGTACGAAGGTTTTTAACGAGACGACTTACTTACTTAATATATTTTAGTTTAAAAAATAATAAGGAAACAAAAGCAGAGTCATCCTATTTCCGTTGCCTGGTTACTTACAGGAAGCCGCCTATACCAAAAAAATGGAGAAAAACGTAATTACGTCTCAGTCATCATCGTGTTATATACTCTCTCTCCGCAGTATGCACAGTCTCAAACAAACAATGGCCTCCGCGACGGCGGCGGCGGCTCGTCGGCACGTGGTCGCGTTGCCGTACCCGGGCCGCGGCCACATCAACCCGGTGCTCGTCCTGTGCCGCCAGCTCGTGGCCCTGGACGGTTCCCTGACCGTCACCATCGTCGTCACGGAGGAGTGGCACGGGCTGCTGGCCTCCGTCACGCTGCCGGACCGCGTCCGCCTCGCCACCATCCCCAACGTCATCCCATCCGAGCACGGCCGCGGTGCCGACCACGCCGGCTTCATCGAGGCCGTGTGTTACAAGATGGGGGAACCCGTCGAGCGGCTGCTGGATCGGCTGGATCCGTTTCCAGTGGCTATCGTGGCCGATACCTACCTGACTTGGGCGGTGGCGGCGGGCGCGCGGCGCGGGATACCGGTGTGCTCGCTGTGGACTCAGCCGGCCACGTTCTTCTTGGCGCTCCACCATTTGGACCAGTGGCCGACGGCGGATGGACGTTTCTCCCAAGAAGGTACGTTGGGTAGGTGCTAATTATTTGACCATGCTCCAGTATTTGCTTCAGATGAGTGATAGAACTAAACTAAGCATCAACTATGCTTCGGCGCTATTTCTTTTACAAATCCTTCAGCTAATCTGATGTACTTCCATGCTCTGCAGAGCTAAGCATCAAGTCTTTGGAGGAATATGTCCGGGTCCAGGGCCTCTCATCGATAAGACTGGCTGATCTCAAGATCTTCCGCGCCTGGGAGCTGCCATTTAAGATAACAACGGAGGTGTTCGTCAATGTGCGCAAAGCGCAGTGTGTCCTCTTCACCTCCTTCCACGAGCTTGAGCGCAGTGCCATCAACACGATAGCAGAGTCACTTCCATGCCCCGTGTACCCAGTCGGCCCTTCGATTCCACAATCGCCACTCAGCGGAGACAACAGGATCCAGGATCAGGAGCACCGTGAGTGGCTGGACGCGCAGCCAGAGAGCTCGGTGCTGTACGTCTCATTCGGCAGCTTCGTCGCCATGCCGCCCTCGCAGTTCGAGGAGATCGCCATGGGCCTGCGTGACAGCGGCGTCGGGTTCTTCTGGGTGGCCCGGGACAGGGCCGCCCATCTGCGGCAGATGTGCGGCGGTGACAAGGGGTTGGCCGTGCCGTGGTGCGAGCAGCAGAGGGTGCTGTGCCACCCCGCCGTCGGCGGCTTCCTCAGCCACTGCGGGTGGAACTCAGTGCTAGAGGCCGTATGCGCCGGGGTGCCATTGCTCGACTTCCCTGTCGGGTGGGATCAGCTGGTGAATGCCCGGATGGTCGCCGACGAATGGAAGGTCGGCGTCAACCTGAGGGAGCAGAGGGGCGAGGATGGCACCGTGAGCAGGGCCGCGATCGCTGCTTCCGTCAGGAAGCTGATGGATTCCGACAGTTGTGTCGGCCAAGAAATGAGGAGCAGAGCCGCCGGACTGCGCGAGGATTCCCGTTGTGCGGTCCAGGAAGGCGGCTCATCGCATCGTTCTTTGAGCGGTTTCTTGCAGGATCTCGTGGAGGGGAAACTGGATGCAACAGAAACTTCCAACTGACATTTCGTCATTTGGTCAAACGAGTGGCAAGAAAATAAGTTTAGCACTTGTGGTGTCTTCATGAGATTGGAGCGGACCATTCCGGATCCTGAAAAATACCCAATAATTTGTTTGCTAAGTTGTTTCAAAAATACCCTACTTATTTTGTGTAGATTAAAAACGCCACCATATTATTGCATTTGGACAAAAAAGTGTTTGTATGATTCGAAAAGATGTCATGAAAACGATAGTTTAACCAAATCCCCTTGAATCTCCGAATACTCCTGGGTCGTTTGCGTCCACCATGAGCCGTTTTTGTAGGTGCATATAGTCTTTCTGTGTTCTAAGGGCAATGTTCCGACGCATTTTGGGACCAAATCGTGTCTGATTTGATTCGTTTGCGTCGAACTGCGGACAGAAAATGGGCTCTGACCGTTCAAATGTCAGTTTGGTTCGCCACCCCTCCCAGCGGCCCGACCCAATTATTTCAAACATCTTTTTTATATTAATATTGATACGTTCGATGTGAAAATTAATGCAGAAATATAAAACATAAATTTAAAAAAGAAACCCTAACTAGGGCTTTCTCGACTGCCACCGGGGCGACTACTCCTCGTCGCCGGTGAGGTCATAGAACGCCGACGGGTCTCAGGGGAAGAACCATGCCGCCGCTGGCACTCG
Source organism: Poa annua (assembly GCA_026929855.1). Classification (NCBI taxonomy): domain Eukaryota; kingdom Viridiplantae; phylum Streptophyta; class Magnoliopsida; order Poales; family Poaceae; genus Poa; species Poa annua. The sequence continues at coordinate 113,508,427 of CM049428.1, read as the reverse complement.
GGCTGGGGCAGGAGGCGGTGGAGGCGGCGGTGCAGCACTGGAGGAACAGGAAGCGGCAGCCCACAGAGACCATTGCTCTGGTGGCTGCTCCGGTCCCTGCTCCTGCTTCAGTGGCAGCAGTGGCGGGCCGCGGCTGCTGGACGCGTCGTCGCGCTCGAGCGTGGAGGCCCTCGGCATTGTGTTGAGGCCAGGGCACCGCCCGACCTCCTCCCGCTCGCTCTTGACCATGGCAGCGTGGAGGGCCTCCTCCTCCGTGAACGTCCGACGGCCGGAATTCAGCAAGTGGGAGCTCCTCCTCCATGGCAGCCCGCACGTCCTCTCTGTCTCTTCTTCCTCAGGCTCCCACTCTGGCGATGGCGGAGGCACCAAGATGAGAGCGGCGTGGTAGTCGAAGTCGCGATCGCCGAGGAGGCCGGCGCGCCTCTTGGCGTCGCGTTCGAACCCCAGTCGGTCCCACTACCAAGAACGGGGTGGAACTGGTCGTTGTTTCGGAGGTCGGCGGGGAGGAGGTTGCAGCGGCGTCGGATCTCAAGCATCCGCTCCTCGCCGACCCTTGGCACCGGCGGGACTGGCACCCTCCTCGAGCTGAGGTGCCAGTTGTTGGGGAGGTGCATGTCGCCGACGGGCACCGGAAGGTTGCGGCAGAACAACGCGTGCGCCATGTCGACGCCCATATATGGGTGGTCCCCGAGCTTCTTCGGTGGCGGCATCAGCAATGGACGGTGCGACGAGGTCGCGCCGTTGGAGGACTCCTTCTTCTCCTTCTTGAATGATCGCAGTCCGGTCATGGTGACGGTGGAGATGGGGGAGGTTAGAGGTGGGAAGTGGTCTGGCGGTGGAGGTGGCCGCGGTGCCCTTTTAACGGCGACCGAGATCGCGTTCCACACGGTGCCAGTAATGGCGACGGGAGAGGGGGAGGCGGCGGCCAGTCGAGGCATCGCCATTGATGGCGGCGCAGACGCTGAGGAGGCGGCGCGGCAGCCTTGGGCTCGGTTTGCGTCGCCGCGGATTTTCCCGTCTCTGGTCATTTCCGGACAAAAACAGACCGCGGACGTCCGTTTGCGTCGGGCCATTGGAAATGCCCTAACCACACTAATTCGCAAACTTCAAAGATATGTTGTTCATCTGTGGTTCAAAAATGGATACATGTGAAATTTGTGGTGTACCCTCCATTCATATATACCGACCCGTGTGTGTTTTTAAATCTTTACTGTGTGATACAAAATCGATATAATGGATTCGTCTTTGACGATGAGTTGTACAAAGGGTGAATTTGTAAGGAGATATGCGCTAGAGACAATTAATAAAGTGTATTTCTTTATCATATCTCGTTTGTTCATAATATGTTTTTGTTTCATATTGTAAACGTATTAAGCGGGAGCATTAATGCGGGTGTGATGCGTAAACAACCAGGTCCCTAGTTACCTCTAATAAGACTAGTTTCGTTGCGCGATCGATGATCGAGGTTTCCCGCTCATAGGGCATGACGCCGGTCGGCAATGGAAGTCATATCGTTGGTAGAACGATGTGATGGGCATACCCATATTTATAGGACGTAGTCATTACGTCTTTGACCGTGAGATAAACTCTTATTGTTATTCCTGAAAGATACTTTGATCGCACCAAACGTCGTATCTTATTTAGTATGACAATAACGGTGATACTTTTGGGTATCGGAAGGGAGTAGTTGAGACGAGGGGTCAAGAGCGGGATTTGCCAATCCGCATAGCAGGATAGATACTCTATGGCCCACTCGGTGAGATTATGTCTAATGAGCTTGCAAGCATGTGACTAGGTCACAGAGACATGAAATCATAGACGAGTAGAAGATAGCGTTGTCGTTACGAGGTCAGCAAGATATGGAGATATCTATGAATGATACTCGGACTGGTTTAAGACTTTACGTTCAGGTTTGATAGATGAAAGTCATTCGTTACATCACAGGGATTAATTCATGGGGTCCAGGCCTACGAGTTAGTCGTTGATCAGAGAGGGGTCTCGATCATACCTGTTATTATATCGAACCGCAAGGGTAACACACTTAAGGGGTTTCGACAAGACAACCGATGAAGGAGATATGCCCTAGAGGCAATTAATAAAGTGTATTTTTTTATCATATCTCGTTTGTTCATAATATGTTTTTGTGTCATGCTATAACTGTATTAAGTGGAAACATTAATACGGGTGTGATGCGTAAACAACCAGGTCCCTAGTAGCCTCTACTAAGACAAGTTTCATTGCGCGATCGATGATCGAGGTTTCCCGATCATAGGGCATGGTGCCGGTCGGCAATGGAAGTCATATCGTTGGAGAACGATGTGATGGACATACCCATATTTGTAGGACATAGTCATTACGCCTTTGACTGTGAGACCAACTCTTATTGTTATTCCTGAAAGATACTTTGATTGCATCAAACATCGTATCTTAATTAAAATGACAATAACGGTGATACTTTTGGGTATCGGAAAGGATTAGTTGAGACGAGGGGTCAAGAGCGGGATTTGCCGGTCCGCATAGCAGGATAGATACTCTATGGCCCACTCGGTGAGATTATGTCTAATGAGCCCTCAAGCATGTGACTAGGTCACGGAGACATGAAATCATAGACGAGTATAAGATAGCGTTGTCGGTAACGAGGTCAAGCTAGATATGGAGATATCTATGAACAACGCTCGGACACGCTAAGTATCGCCATGGCAAAAGGTTTAATACTTTACGTTCAGGTTTGATAGATGAAAGTCATTCGTTATATCACAGAGATTAATTCATGGGATCCAGGCCTACGAGTTAGTCATTGATCGGAGAGGAGTCTCGATCATGTCTGTTATTATATCGAACCGCTAGGGTAACACACTTAAGGGGTTTTGACAAGACAACCGGAAAGGAAAGAGATCACCGGGAACGTCCCTGCAGAGGTCCGATGGAGATCGGGCAGCGACGAAAGAGTTTTCGAAGCAAAAATAAATATATAATATGTTTGATATTAATTAGTGTAATTAATGTCGAAATATGATTTTATATATTTATTTTCGAATTTATTTAGGCCGATTTCCCTAAATGGGCCTTCTGGTCAAAAGAAGGCCGAAGAGGGGGAAATTTCCCTAGGGGAATTTGGTGGGAGCAATGGGGCCGACCCAGGTGGGCCAAACGTGGCCCACTAGGGGCCGGCGCACCATGTGCAGCCGCACCAGGCATGTGGGGATAGTCCCACATTGCCTGGTGAGGAGGTTGGCTCCCCTCTGAGAGCCTATATATAGAGGGGCACCCATGGCCTTTTAATTCACCAATTAATTCCCCAATTCTCTCTCGATTTCGTGATTCCCTTTGTCGGAGGTACGCCGAGTTGAGAGGGGGATTTCTTCCACCATAGCCCGTTGTCGCGCTGTTAGTGTTCCGATCCAAGTCTTCCGCTGCTCGTCCTGGACTGGAGCTTCGGAGGCCGTCGTTTCCACCGTATGTGTGTAACGCCATGTGAGGTGCTGCGCTAGCGGTGCTCGGATGTCTGCTTCCTCTACACGACCTTGAGGTCGGCTTCGTCGGTCTGCATCGACAACTATTAAGCGGGAATGTAATCCCCGCTTTCGGTCTACAAGGGTATGTATTCCGATCTCCGTTCGTACTACTATATCTGCATAGAATAGATCTTGGCATGTTTTAGGGATATCGTTGTTAGGAAAATTATTGTTTTCTGCACCCGATCCCCTTCATGGTATCAGAGCTGATCTATTGTAGATATAGTTGTACGCTGTTAGAACCCGTGTTCTGCACGGGGGCACCATTCCTGTTATTTGCTACCCTCTAAAGTGCAGTTGTGATTCCAGCGGCATCGAGTTGATGAAGCGGCCCGGACCGACTTTACGCATACGCTTACGCGAGACTGGTTCCACTACTGACATACGGCTTGTACCATATCTGTGGGTGGCGGGTGTCAGTTTCTCTCTCTTTAGTTGGTCTTGCTTTTTCAATGGAGGGCCCGAAAGGGATGCTTAAATATGCAATTATTGGATCATTATTGTGGTCATAAGGTTCGTAGGTATGAAGCGGTTCTATTAACGACAGCCCCAAGCCACGTAAAATATGCAAAATATAAAGTAGAAGCGTCTAAATTTATTTTGCAGGGGCTATGTGATATGGTCAAGGTAGGTTTATTAATTTTTTTATAAACTACGGGCGCCAAGAAGACCATGGCGTAATGGACTATATCACATTGCATCACATTTGATGTTTTGTGTGCATCTTATACTGTGTGATTGTATATATCAGTTACGCGGCGGTAATTATATAAGATGATCCCTTCAAAAATACCACTAGTGTTCTTCCTCCAACGAGCACCACCAAGAAAGTTCTATGTTATGAGGCAGGCTGTGACGTCGGGTGTCAGACATATCGTCGTTCACATACGGTGGGTGTAAGCCATGTTGCACAAGCGTCAGCGTGGAGCTTATAGTGGCGAGCCTAGCATATGCAGATATGGCCTCGGAACACGGAGGCCAAAATGTCGAGCACGAGTCACAAAATTGAAGTGACGAACAATTGTCTACTCTTGAAGTTGCGATGCCGGCTCTGACGATGAGGGGTGGTGCAATGAATGGGGGCCGTGTAATCGCTTAAACGACCAATAGGGATGTTCGTTTGAGTGGGAGTTATGTTAGTTATTTTCTAAAAAATACTATAAGTCAAAATTATTATGAACAAAGTCTTATGTTGATGCTAATTCCATTGTAGATGTCTCGCCCCTCGTTTAACCTAGGTGTGTTCCTTGAGAAAGAAAAGCTTAAGACCAATGGGTCAAACTTCATGGCCTGGTTCCGCAACCTGAGGATCCTCCTCACTCCCCATAGGGTGGCCTACGTCATTGAGGCCGCCATAGGTGACACTCCCGCAGATGAAGCCTCTGAGGATGAGAAGAAGGTCTTCCAGACCAGATCAGAGGATTCTTCCTTTGTCCCGAGTGGCATGCTCTACGCCATGGAAGCCGACCTGTAGAAGCGCTTCGAGAAGATGAGCGTCTTTGAAATTATTTCTGATCTCAAGGCTGTCTTCGCGCCGCAGGCTAAGGCTAAGAGATATGAAGCTTCTTAGCTTTTCTTCTCGGCCAAGATGGAGGAGCATAGCAGTGTGAGGGAGCACGTGGTCAAGATGTCTGGCTACGTTTAACGCCTGAATGCTCTGGAATGCAAGATTCCCGATGAGCTGTTGATTGATAGGGTGCTGTAATTGTTGCCCCCTAGCTATAAAGGCTTCGTCATGAACTACAACATGCAGGGCATGTCTAAGTCCCTGGGTGAAGTGTTCGTGATGCTCAAGACTGCTGAGGTGGAGATCAAAAAGGAGCACACGTTGTTGATGGTAAACAAAACCGTTGATTTTAAGAAATCCGGTGGCAAGGGAAAGTAGAGGTGGAAGTCTAGGAGGGAGGGCAAACTGGTTGCCAAGCCCAAGACTAACAGATCTGGTCCCAGAGCTGGCGTGGAGTGCTTCTACTGCAAGGGAAGCCTGGAGGACAAGAAAGCTGGCAAGGAAGTCGACAAATAGCAAGGTATATTTGATATACATGTTATAGATGTGTACCTTACATCCGCCCGTAGCAACACTTGGGTATTTGATACTGGTTCTGTTGCTGCTATATGTAACTCTAAGGAGGAGTTATGTAATAAACGGTGGCTGGCTAAGGATGACGTGGCGATGCGCGTCGGCAACGGATCGAGAGTCGACGTGGTGGTTGTCGGCACGCTCCTTCTACATCTACCATCGGGATTAGTTTTGGTTTTAAATAAATATTATTTTGTACCATCCTTGAGTGTAAACATTATAAGTGGGTCTTGCCTGTTACAAGACGGTTATTCAATTAAATCAGTATCAAGCAGTTGTGCTATTTATATGAATGATATCTTTTATGTTGATGCTCCTGAGAGTAATGGTTTATTCTTGTTGAATCTCGATCGTAGTACTCACATCCATAACATTGAATCCAAACGGATTAAGTGTAGTGATGATACCGCCATGTATATGTGGCATTGCCGTCTCGGTCATATTGGTATAAAGCGCATGAAGAAACTCCACTCCGATGGACTTTTGGTCTCGTTAGATTTTGGATCACTCGATACATGCGAACCATGCCTTATGGGTAAAATGACCAGGACACCGTTCAAAGGTTTCATTGAACAGGCGTCGGATTTATTGGGGATCATACATAATGGTTATCGTTACTTCGTCACCTTCACTGATGACTTGAGTAGATACGGTTATATCTATTTGATGAAACACAAGTCTGAAAATTTTGAAAAGTTCAAAGAATTTCAAAGTGAAGTTGAGAATCAGCTTAACAAGAAAATCAAGCACCTCCGATCCGATCGTGGTGGCGAGTATTTGAGTTTTGAGTTTGGCACACATCTGAAGAGTTGTGGCATCGTACCCCCACTTACGCCTGCCGGAACACCGCAACGTAACGACGTGTCCGAGCGACGTAATCGTACTCTACTGGATAGTGTCTGATCTATGATGTCTCTTACCGATTTGCCTGTATCCTTGTAGGGTTATGCGTTAGAAACAGCCACATTCATTTTAAATAGGGCTCCGTCCAAATCTGTTGAAACGACACCGTATGAATTATGGTATGTCAATAAGCCTAAGTTATCGTTTCTGAAGGTTTGGGGTTGTGAGGCATATGTTAAGAAACTACAGCCCGACAAACTCGACCCGAAGTCGGAGAAAGTCGTCTTTGTAGGATATCCGCGGGAAACCGTATGATACACCTTCTACAACCAAGCTGGGGGCAAAACGTTTGTCGCGAAGACCGGTAACTTTGTAGAGAAGGAGTTTTTTACGAAAGGAGTAAGTGAGAGGAAGGTAGACCTCGATGAGATCGTTGATCCTGAACTCGAGATTCAGAGTGGCGCAACGGAAGCTATTCCAGAAACGTCCTCCGCGGATGGAGTGGGAGAAACTGTCGAGGAAATTATTCTACCTCGTAGGTCTAGAAGATCTCGGACCACACCAGAATGGTATGGCAATATGGTTTGCACCGTCATGTTAATTGAACAAGACGAACCTACGAACTACAAGGAGGCAATGGCGAGTGTAGAGTCCGAGAAATGGCTAGAAGCCATGAAATCCGAAATAGGATCCATGTATGATAACAAAGTGTGGACTTTGATGGATATTCCCGACGGGCGCAAGGTCGTCGAGAATAAATGGATCTTTAAGAAGAAGACTGATGCTGATGGTAATGTGACCGTCTATAAAGCTCGGCTTGTCGCAAAAGGTTTCCGACAAGTTCATGGGATTGACTACGATGAAACTTTTTCACCGGTAGCGATGCTGAAGTCTGTTCGGATTTTGTTAACAGTTGCTGCCTATTACGATTATGAAATATGGCAGATGGATGTCAAAACAACCTTCCTAAATGGAAACATTGAGAAAGAGTTGTACATGGTACAACCGGAAGGTTTTTTCGATCCAGGAAATACTGACAAGGTATGCAAGCTTTCAGCGATCCATCTATGGATTGAAGCAAGCATCTCGGAGCTGGAATCTTCGCTTCGATGAGGTAATCAAAGGTTTTGGATTTGTCCAAAACTTGGAAGAGACCTTCATTTACAAGAAAATGAGTGGGAGCTCGGTTGTGTTCTTAGCACTGTATGTAGATGACATATTGCAGATTGGGAATGGTGTGAAACTTCTTAGTAGCGTGAAGGATTATTTAAAAAGTAAATTTTCCATGAAGGACTTTAGAGAAGCTGCATACGTCTTAGGCATTAAAATCTATCGTAATAGATCAAGACGTCTATTAGCGTTGAGTCAGAGTACTTATCTTGATAAAATTCTGAAGCGTTTCGGTATGGAAAAGGCAAAGAAGGGTTCTCTGCCGGTTATCAAGAATAAAACATTGCGAAAGGCACAATGTCCGGTAACGGAACAGGATAAAGCCGATATGACTAAACATCCTTATGCTTCAGCCATAGGATCGATTATGTATCCAATGTTAAGTACTAGACCTGATGTGGCATTAGCTCTAAGTTTTACAAGCCGTTTCCAGAGTAATCCTGGAATGGCACATTGGATTGCTGTTAAGAGCATTCTTAAGTATCTCAATAAGACAAAGGAAATGTTTCTTGTCTATGGTGGCTGCGATGAAGAACTTGACGTAACAGGTTACGTGGATGCAAGTTTCTGCTCAGACCCCGATGACTCTAAGTCACAAACAGGTTATGTGTTCAAGGTGAATGGAGGCGCCGTGTGCCGGAGAAGTGGGAAGCAACCCATCGTCGCACAATCTACAATGGAGTCGGAGTACATTGGTGCTTGCGAAGCCGCGTATGAAGCTGTGTGGCTGAGAAAGTTCATCATTGAACTTGGAGTGTTCCCGAGCGTGCAAGACCCCGTGATCCTCTTCTGCGACAATACGGGTGCCATTGCTAACGCCAAGGAGCCAAGATCTCAATCCACCGCCAAACACATTCTCCGACGCTTCCATGTAATACTTCGGTACGTACACGGAGGAAGATTTGTAAAGTGCATACGGATCTGAATGTGGCAGATCCGCTGACGAAGCCTCTCCCGCTTGACAAGCATGAAAAACACTAGTTAGCTATGGGTGTTAAGCTTTTACCAAGTTGTAATCTAGGTTAATTTGTACTCTAGTGCAAGTGAGAGACTGAACGAGATATGCCCTAGACGCAATTAATAAAGTGTATTTATTTATCATATCTCGTTTGTTCATAATATGTTTTTGTTTCATTTTATAACCGTATTAAGCGGAAACATTAATACGGTGTGATGCGTAAACAACCAGGTCCCTAGTAGCTTCTACTAAGACTAGTTTCATTGCGCGATCGATGATCGAGGTCTCCCGATCATAGGGCATGGTGTCGGTCGGCAATGTAAGTCATATCGCTGGAGAACGATGTGATGGACATACCCACATATGTAGGATGTAGTCATTACGCCTTTGACCGTGAGACCAACTCTTATTGTTATTCCTGGAAGATACTTTGATTGCACCAAACGTCGTATCTTAATTAGTATGACAATAACGGTGAGTATCGGAAAAGGGTAGTTGAGACGAGGGGTCAAGAGCGGGATTTGTCGGTCCGCATAGCAGGATAGATACTCTAGGGCCCACTCGGTGAGATTATGTCTAATGAGCTTGCAAGCATGTGACTAGGTCACGGAGACATGAAATCATAGACGAGTAGAAGATAGCGTTGTCGGTAACGAGATCAAGCTAGATATGGAGATATCTATGAACGACGCTCGGACACGCTAAGTATCGTCATGGAAAAAGGTTTAAGACTTTACGTTCAGGTTTGATAGATGAAAGTCATTCGTTATATCACAGGGATTAATTCATGGGGTCCAGGCCTACGAGTTAGTCATTGATCGGAGAGGAGTCTCGATCATGTCTGTTATTATATCAAACCGCTAGGGTAACACACTTAAGGGGTTTCGACAAGACAACTGGAAAGGAAAAAGATCACCGGGAACGTCCCGGGAGAGGTCCGATGGAGATCGGGCAGCGACGAAAGATTTTGGAGCTAGAATAAATTATATATAATATGTTTGATACTAATTAGTGTAATTAATGTCTAAATTTGATTTTATATATTTATTTTCGAATTTATTTAGGCTGATTTCAATAAATGGGCATTCTGGTCGAAAGAAGACCCAAAAGGGGGGAAGTTCCCTAGGGGAATTCGGTGGGAGCAATGGGGCCGACCCAGGTGGGCTAAAAGGGGCCCACCAGGGGCCGGCGCACCATGTGCAGCCGCACCAGGCATGTGGGGATAGTCCCACTTTGCCTGGTGAGGAGGTTGGCTCCCCCTGGGAGCCTATATATAGAGGGGCACCCATGGCCTTTTAATTCTCCAATTAATTCCCCAATTCTCTCTCGATTTCGTGATTCCCTTTGTCGGAGTTGCACCGAGTTGAGAGGGGGATCTCTTCCACCATAGCCCGCTGCCGCGCTGCTGGTGTTCTGGTCCAAGTCTTCCGCTACTCGTCCTGGACTGGAGCTTCGGAGGCCGTCGTCTCCAATGTACGTGTGTAACGCCCTGCGAGGTGTTGCGCTAGCGGTGCTCGGAGGTCTTCTTCCTCTACACGACCTTGAGGTCGGCTTCGTCGGTCTTTATCGACAACGTTTGTGCGGGAACGTAATCCCCGCTTTCGGTCTACAAGGGTATGTATTCTGTTCTCCATTCGTACTACTATATCTGCATAGAATAGATCTTGGCATGTTTTAGAGATATCGTTGTTAGGAAAATTATTGTTTTGTGCACCCGATTCCCTTCACCGGAAAGGAAAGAGATCACCAGGAACGTCCCGGGAGAGGTCCGATGGAGATCGGGAAGCGACGAAATAGTTTTCAGAGCTACAATAAATTATATATAATATGTTTGATATTAATTAGTGTAATTAATGTCTAAATATGATTTTATATATTTATTTTCGAATTTATTTAGCCTAATTTCCCTAAACGAACCTTCTGTTCGAAAGAAGGCCCAAGAGGGGAAAATTCCCTAGGGGAATTCGGTAGGGGCATTGGGGCCAATCTAGGCGGGCCAAAAGGGGCCCACCATGTGGCCGGCGCATCATGTGCATCCGCATCAGGCATGTGGGGATAATCCCACATTCCCTGGTGAGCAGGTTGGCTCCTCCCGTGGAGCCTATATAAGAAGTGGCAACCCTGGCCTTTTAATTCACCAATTAATTCACCAATTCTCTCTCGATTTCGTGATTCCCTTTGTCGGAGTTGCGCCGAGTTGAGAGGGGGATCTCTTCCACCATAGCCAGCTGCCGCGTTGCTGGTGTTCCGATCCAAATCTTCCGCTGCTCGCCCTGGACTGGAGCTTTGGAGGCTGTCGTCTCCACCGTACGTGTGTAACGCCCTGCGAGGTGCTGCGCTAGCGGTGCTGGGAGGTATGTTTCCTCTACACGACCTTGAGGTCTTCATCGTCAACGTTCGTGCGGGAACGTAATCCCCACTTTCGGTCTACAAGGGTATGTATTCCGATCTCCGTTCGTACTACTATATCTGCATAGAATAGATCTTGGCATGTTTTAACGATATCGTTGCTAGATTTTTTTTTGTTTTCTGCACTCGATGCCCTTCAGTGGTATCAGAGCCGATCTATCGTAGATATAGATGTACGCTGTTAGAAGTCGTGTTCTACACGGGGGCACCATTCCAATTATTTGCTACCCTCTAGCGTGCACTTGTGATTCCAGCGGCATCGAGTTGATGAAGCGGACCGGACCGACTTTATGCGTACGCTTACGCGAGACTGGTTCCACTACTGACATACGGCTTGTACCGTATCTGTGGCTGGCGGGTACCTGTTTCTCTCTCTTTAGTTGGTATTGCATTTTCAATGGAGGGCCCGAAAGGGATGCTTAAATATGCAATTATTGGATGGTTGTTGTGGTCATAAGTTCGTAGGTAAGAAGCGGTTCTTTTTACGAAAGCCCCAGCCACGTAAAATATGCAAAAGATAAAGTAGAAGCGTCTAACTTTATTTTGCAGGGGCAATGTGATATGGTCAAGCTAGGATTATTAAAATTGTTTATGAACTGCGGGCGCCAAGAAGACCATGGCGCAATGGACTATATCACATGGCATTACATTTGATGTTATTGTGTGCATTTTATATTGTGTGATTATATATATTAGTATATGTTAGTTACGCGGCGGTAGTCATATATAAGATGATCCTTTCAAAATACCACTAGTGTTCCTCCTCCAACGAGCACCACCAAGATAGTTCTACGTTATGAGGCAGGCCGTAACGATCGGGCGTCAGACATATTGTCGTTTGCATACAGTGGGTGTAAACCATGTTGCACAAGCTTTACGTGGAGGTTATAGTGGCGAGCCTAGCATATGCAGATATTGCCTCGGAACACGGAGGCCGAAAGGTCGAGCATGAGTCACATAATTGTTGTGATGGACAATTGTCTACCCTTGAAGTTGTGCTGCCGGCTCTGACCGATGAGGGGTGGTGCAATGGATGGGGGGTCGTGTAATCGCTTAAACGACTAGGAGGGATGTTCGTTTGAGTGGGAGTTATGTTAGTTATTTCCTAAAAATACTATAACTCAAAATTATTATGAACAAAGTCTTATGTTTTTGCAAATTCCATTGTAGATGTCTCGCCCCTCGTTTAACCTAGGTGTGTTTCTTGAAAAAGAAAAGCTTAAGACCAATTGGTCAAACTTCATGGTCTGGTTCCGCAACCTGAGGATCCTCCTCACTCCCCATAGGGTGGCCTACGTCATTGAGGCTGCCATAGGTGACCCTCCCGCAGATGAAGCCTCTGAGGATGAGAAGAAGGTCTTCCAGACCAAATCGTAGGATTCCCCTTTGTCTAGAGTGGCATGCTCTATGCCATGGAAGCCGATCTGCAGAAGCGCTTTTAAAAGATGAGCGCCTTTGAGATAATTTTTGATCTCAAGGCTGTCTTTGCGCCGCAGACTAAGGCTGAGAGATATGAAGCTTCTGAGCTTTTCTTCTCGGCCAAGATGGAGGAGCATAGCAGTGTGAGCGAGCACGTGGTCAAGATGTCTGGCTACGTTCAACGCCTGAACGCTCTGGAATGCAAGATTCCCGATGAGCTGGCGATTGATAGGGTGCTGCAATCGTTGCCCCCTAGCTATAAAGGCTTCGTCATGAACTACAACATGCAGGGCATGGCTAAGTCCCTGGGTGACGTGTTCGTGATGCTCAAGACTGCTGAGGTGGAGATCAAGAAGGAGCACACACTGTTGATGGTCAACAAGAACGTCGATTTTAAGAAATCCGGTGGCAAGGGAAAGAAGAGCTGGAAGTAAATGAGGGAGGGCAAATTGGTTGCCAAGCCCAAGACTCCCAAATCTGGTCCCAAAGCTGGCGTGGAGTGCTTCTACTGCAAGGGAAAGGGTCACTGGAAGCGTAACTGCCCCAAGTACCTGTGATGATGTTCGGGTTACAAACACCGAACCACGCACGTGAAACATATTTGAGGACGATCCATGAAACATCTATCAGCCTTTACATTGCTTAGCTAGACCTCAGTGGATTAATCAAAGTCGGGCTATAGAATTCCCCCAAAGGTATTTTTCAAAGTCGGGCTATAGAATTCCCGCAAAGGTGTTTTTCAAAGTCGGGCTATCGAGTTCCCGCAAAGTTGTTTTTCAAAGTCGGGCTATCGAATTCCCGCAATAGATTTCTTAATAGCAAGATCGCTAGTAAAGTGCCATCATCATGCTCTGGCTCTCTTTTGTCGCAGACAATTACCGTAATCCGGCTTATGCATTATCAGCACCAAGAGTGCTTCACCATATGACACATCAGGGGTCTTGGGGGCTTACTAACTAAAAGTTATAAGTTGAAAACTCAAGACTCGGCAGAGACGCCACAAAATTCAGATCCTCATCTTTCATATGGTCTTGGGGGCTTGTTAACTATCAGTTGCAAGTTGAAAACTCAAGACCCGGTAGAGACGCCACAATATTCTTGGTTATACTTTCCTGCTAGCTCGATGTTATTCTCACACGACAAAGACGCCACAATGACCTGATGCTAAAAATCTGGCTTTCAATCTGACTATGATGCCCATGAGGACTTAGCAGACCCTGATCGTCCTAGAAGTTTTATGCGCGAAAGATGTCACGAGAAAACCGGCTATGCAGAGAGCTAAAGAAACCAAAAGGGTCATCTAAACCAAAAGGATTTGCAGAACGACAAGATAACGTTCGAAAAATAGCGCAAATTCTCAGGGTGCATGGACACCATAAGAAAAGTAACTCGGTATTATGAAATTCAGAGAGCCCCGAGTAGCTGCAGGCAGCAGACCCGGCGCTTGGGGGCTACTCATCAGAAAAGTAAGTTATGATCAAATTGCTATAAGTCCCAGATGTCACAGGCTGGAACCCGGCACTTGGGGGCTACCCAGTTTGAAGCTCAAAGTTCTCAAAGAAGACCCGGAACGCAGCAAGCTGCAGATCTTGCTCTTGGGGGCTACTCAGTTTGAAGCTCAAAAGCTATTGAAGTAAGAAACTTGAAATTCCCTGGTTGCTGCGAGCAACAACCCGGCACTTGGGGGCTTGAGTCGGGAAGTAATATTCCCCGAGGTGAAGAATCAAAATCAAATTCGGGTCTCAAAAGTAAGCCGGAGTTTTTTCACGAGGTCTTCATCAAACCCGGATTATAAATATTTGGAGCATCCTTCAGCATAGCCTCCGTATGAGCAGGCTTAATCAGGGTCAGATGAAACCCGATTGAAATAAAAAACATGGTTATATGAGGCGGAACACCAAGAAGAGTCGGCCCAATGATTTAATAGTGTAACCCAGACTTTTAGTCCACAAGTATTTATCTTATTTCAGGAGATTAACCCGGATTTGAGCTGGCAGGCTTCACATGAAACATGATGATCAAGATCAAGGTCACAAAGAAGAGCAAGCCAAGCTCACATCCAAATTAATCTTGGGGGCTACTGTTGGGGGAATGATAACCCGGTAGGCCCAAGAAGAGGGAAGCGTAACCCGGCAGGCAGGAGGCCTGGGCGAGGTTACCCTGCACTCCACATGAGCAGGGTTACACTTGGGCCGGCGTGCTCATTTCATAACCCGGCCAGGAAGCTAACCCGGATTTGGGTGAGGTGTCAGGCGAAACCCGGATTTGGGTGTCAGGCGAAACCCGGATTTGGAAGAGGTTTCAGGAAGGCTCTAGAAGACTCAGAGGCAAATCAAACATAAGTCGTAAATTGAACGAACAGGGTCCTGGCCGCATTGGATAAGAGGATTGTTTTGCGAAAGAATCTTTGGACCCATAAAAAGCGGAATTTGCGCTTGTGGCAATTCCCGAGCGAGCGGAGCTGAAAACGAAGAGGATTGTAATGGATTTTTTCTTTAACTTCCCCTTCAGTTTGAGAGTTTCTGATCCGGTCCCCTTCCAATGCATTTAATGAGATCCTGGGAAGCAAAGAGTTTTTCCTATTTTTCTATTATCGCGCGTAACAAATCCTTATTAATAAGGAATGGCTTTTAAAGGGGGCCAGCTTACGTATTCATCACGGAGCCCAAGACTTGGAGGATAAGAAAGACAAGACGAGATAGAGTAGAACTCCAAGCAGTCTTACCATGTAAACCAGGAGACCAGGCGCCCATATAAGCCGGCTCCTAGGTCATAGATAGACAGGTCAAAGGTCAAGAGAGGCTACGATAAGCCATAGTCAAGCCAAGTAAGATAGACAAAATAGAGAGAGCTCCCAAGAGAGAGCTCCCACGCAAGTCATCGAAACCCGGCGATCACCATTGGCGCACCATGTAACATATTATAATATCAGTGATTTATAGCAAGACGTAGGGATCCTCCACCGAGGGGACCCGAACTTGGGTAAAAAAACATCTTCTTCCCCAAAGAGCTAGACAATCTCCTGAGTGCTAGAGTCGCCTTGCCCCTCATCTCAAGTTTCCACCTGGAAACATCTGCCGTGACAATCCCACGACATTATAGATGTGTACCTTACATCCGCCCGTAGCAACACTTGGGTATTTGATACTGGTTCTGTTGCTCATATTTGTAACTCTCAGGAGGAGTTGCGGAATAAGAGGCGGCTGGCTAAGGATGAGGTGACGATGCACGTCGGCAACGGATCGAGAGTCGACGTGGTGGCTGTCGGCACGCTCCCTCTAGATCTACCATCGGGATTAGTTTTGGTTTTAAATAAATGTTATTTTGTACCATCCTTGAGTGTAAACATTATCAGTGGGTCTTGCCTGTTACAAGACGGTTATTCATTTAAATTAGTATCAAGAAGTTGTGCTATTTCAATGAATGATATCTTTTATGTTGATGCTTCCGAGAGTAATGGTTTATTCTTGTTGAATCTCGATCGTAGTACTCACATCCATAACATAGATGCCAATCGGATTAAGTGTAGTGATGATACCGCCATGTATATGTGGCATTACCGTCTTGGTCATATTGGTGTAAAGCGCATGAAGAAACTCCACGCAAATGGACTTTTGGACTCGTTGGATTTTGGATCACTCGATACATGCGAACCATGCCTTATGGGCAAAATGACCAAGACACCGTTCAAAGGTTTCGTTGAACGGGCGTCGGACTTGTTGGGGGTCATACATACAGATGTGTGTGGATCAATGAGCGTATCGACACGCAATGGTTATCGTTACTTCGTCACCTTCACCGATGACTTGAGTAGATACGGTTATATCAATTTGATGAAACACAAGTCTGAAACTTTTGAAAAGTTCAAAGAATTTCAAAGTGAAGTTGAAAATCAGCTTAACAAGAAAATCAAGCACCTCTGATCCGATCGCGGTGGCGACTATTTGAGTTTTGAGTTTGGCACACATCTGAAGAGTTGTGGCATCGTACCGCAACTTACGCCTGCCGGAACACCGCAACGTAACGGCGTGTCCGAGCGACGTAATCATACTCTACTGGATAGTGTCCGGTCTATGATGTCTCTTACCGATTTGCCTGTATCCTTCTGGGTTATGCGTTAGAAACAGTCGCATTCATTTTAAATAGGGCTACGTCCAAATCCGTTGAAACGACACCGTATGAATTATGGTATGGCAAGAAGCCTAAGTTATCGTTTCTGAAGGTTTGGGGTTGTGAGGCGAATGTTAAGAAACTACAGCCCGACAAACTCGAACCGAAGTCGGAGAAAGTCGTCTTTGTAGGATATCTGCGGGAAACCGTAGGATACACCTTCTACAACCAAGTTGAGGGCAAAATGTTTGTCGCGAAGACCGGTACCTTTCTAGAGAAGGAGTTTCTCGCGAAAGGAGTAAGTGGGAGGAAGGTAGACCTCGATGAGATCGTTGATCTTGAACTCGAAATTCCGAGTGGCACAACGGAAGCTGTTCCGGAAACGTCCTCCACATATGGAGTGGGAGAAACTATCGAGGAAAGTATTCTACCTCGTAGGTCTGTTAGATCTCGTATCACACAAGAATTGTATGGCAACATGGTTTGCACCGTCATGTTAATTGAACTAGACGAACCTACGAACTACAAGGAGGCAATGGTGAGTTTAGAGTCTGAGAAATGGCTAGAAGCCATGAAATCCTAAATAGGATCCATGTATAATAACAAAGTGTGGACTTTGATGGATATTCCCGAAGGGCGCAAGGCCGTCGAGAATAAATGGATCTTTAAGAAGAAGACTGATGCTGATGGTAATGTGACCGTCTATAAATCTCGGCTTGTCGCAAAAGGTTTCCGACAAGTTCATGGGATTGACTACGATGAAACTTTTTCACCGGTAGCGATACTGAAGTCTATTCGGATTTTGTTAGCAGTTGCTGCATATTACGATTATGAAATATGGCAGATGGATGTCAAAACAGCCTTCCTAAATGGAAACATTGAGAAAGAGTTGTACATGGTACAACCGGAAGGTTTTGTCGATCCAGAAAATGCTGACAAGGTATGCAAGCTTCAGCGCTCCATCTATGGATTGAAGCAAGCATCTCAGAGCTGGAATCTTCGCTTTGATGAGGTGATCAAAGGTTTTGGATTTGTCCAAAATTTGGAAGAGATATGAATTTACAACAAAATGAGTGGGAGTTTGGTTGTGTTCTTAGCACTGTATGTAGATGACATATTGTTGATTGGGAATGATGTGAAACTTCTGAATAGCGTGAAGGATTATTTAAACAGTAAATTTTCCATGAAAGACTTAAGAGAAGCTGCATACGTCTTAGGCATTAAAATCTATCGTGATAGATCAAGACGTCTATTAGCGTTGAGTCAGAGTACTTATGTTGATAAAATACTGAAGCGTTACGGTATGGAGATGGCAAAGAAGGGTTCTCTGCCGGTTATCAAGAATAAAACATTGCGAAAGGCACAGTGTCCGGTAACGGAACAAGGTCAGGCCGATATGACTAAACATCCTTATGCTTCAGCCATAGGATCGATTATGTTTGCAATGTTGAGTACTAGACCTGATGGTGGCATTAGCTCTAAGTTTGACAAACCGTTTCCAGAGTAATCCTGGAATGGCGCATTGGATTGTTGTTAAGAGCATTCTTAAGAATCTCAATAAGACAAAGGAAATGTTCCTTGTCTATGGTGGCTGCGATGAAGAAATTGGCGTAACAGGTTACGTGGATGCAAGTTTCTGCTCAGACCCCGATGACTATAATTCACAAACAGGTTATGTGTTCAAGGTGAATGGAGGCGCCGTGTGCTGGAGAAGTGGGAATCAACCCATCTTCGTGCAATCTACAATAGAGTCCGAGTACATTGCTGCTTGCGAAGCCGCGAATGAAGCTGTGTGCCTGAGGAAGTTCATCATTGAACTTGGATGCTCCCGAGCGCGCAAGACCCCGTGATCCTCTTCTGCGACAATACGGGTGCCATTGCTAACACCAAGGATCCAAGGTCTCACTCCACCGCCAAACACATTCTCCGACGCTTCCATGTGATACGACAGTACGTACAAGGAGGCGAAGTGAAAATTTGCAAAGTGCATACGAATCTGAATCTGGCAGATCCCCTGACGAAGCCTCTTCCGCTTGACAAGCATGAAACACCAAGTTTCTATGGGTGTTAAGCTTTTACCAAGTTGTAATCTAGATTAATTTGTACTCTAGTGCAAGTGGGAGACTGAAGGAGATATGCCCAAGAGGCAATTAATAAAGTGTATTTCTTTATCATATCTCGTTTGTTCATAATACGTTTTTGTGTCATGTTGTAACCGTATTAAGCGGAAACATTAATACGGGTGTGATGCGTAAACAACCAGGTCCCTAGTAGCCTCTACTAAGACTAGTTTCGTTGCGCGATCGATGATCGAGGTTTCCCGATCATAGGGCATGGCGCTAGTCGGCAATGGAAGTCATATCGTTGGTAGAACGATGTGATGGACATACCCATATTTGTAGGACGTAGTCATTACGCCTTTGACCGTGAGATCAACTCTTATTGTTATTCCTGTAAGATACTTTGATTGCACCAAACGTCGTATCTTATTTAGTATGACAATAACGGTGATACTTTTGGGTATCGGAAGGGATTAGTTGAGACGAGGGGTCAAGAGCGGGATTTGCTAATCCGCATAGCAGGATAGATACTCTAGGGCCCACTCGGTGAGATTATGTCTAATGAGCTTGCAAGCATGTGACTAGGTCATAGAGACATGAAAGCATAGACGAGTACAAGATAGCGTTGTCGGTAACGAGGTCAGCTAGATATGGAGATATCTATGCACGATACTGGGACACGCTAATTATCGCCATGGCAAAAGGTTTAAGACTTTACGTTCAGATTTGATAGATGAAAGTCATTCGTTATATCACAGGGATTAATTCATGGGGTCCGGGCCTACGAATTAGTCGTTGATCAGAGAGGAGTCTCGATCATACCTGTTATTTTATCGAACCGCTAGGGTAACACACTTAAGCGGTTTCGACAAGACAACCGGAAAGGAAAGAGATCAACGGGAACGTCCTGGGAGGTCCGATGGAGATCGGGCAGCGACGAAATAGTTTTCGGAGCTAGAATAAATTATATATAATATGTTTGATATTAATTATTGTAACTAATATCTAAATATAATTTTATATATTTATTTTCGAATTCATTTAGACTGATTTCCCTAAATGGGCCTTCTGGTCGAAAGAAGGCCCAAGAGGGGGAAAATTCCCTAGGGGAATTCGGTGGGGGCATTGGGGTCGACCCAGGTGGGCCAAAAGGGGCCCACCATGGGACCGACGCACCATGTGCAGCCGCACCAGGCATGTGGGGATAGTCCCACATTGCTTGGTGAGCAGGTTGGCTCCCCCCGGGAGCCTATATAAGAAGGGGCACCCCTGGCATTTTAATTCACCAATTAATTCCCCAATTCTCTCTCAATTTCGTGATTCCCTTTGTCGGAGTTGCGCCGAGTTTGAGAGGGGGATCTCTTCCACCATAGCCCGATGCCGCGCTGCTGGTGTTCTGGTCCAAGTCTTCCGCTGCTCGTCCTGGACTGGAGCTTCGGAGGCCGTCGTCTCCACCGTACGTGTGTAACGCCCTGCGAGGTGCTGCGCTAGCGGTGCTGGGAGGTCTGCTTCCTCTACACGACCTTGAGGTAGGCTTCGTCGGTCTTCATCGTCAACGTTCGTGCGGGAACGTAATCCCCGCTTTCGGTCTAAAAGGGTATGCATTCCGATCTCCGTTTGTACTACTATATCTGCATAGAATAGATCTTGGCATGTTTTAAGGATATCGTTGCTAGAATTGTTTTTATTTTCTGCACTCGATCCCCTTCAAATTTCACATAACTAGGAAATCTCAAAAGGTTCATTAATGCATGATAAAAGGTGGAGGTATACAGCAAACTATAATCCCACATTGCTACTATTTGTTATGGAGTTCAACTTCATTGTACATTAGGGTCTCTTGCCACTCACTAAGGCATGAGAACATAAGCGAGTCAAGTGTTCTCCTCCTATGTCCGCCTAATCACCCTTCCCTTATGTGCGGCATGTTTCATAAATGAGCCGGCTCAAATCTCTATGTGTAGAATGGTGATGTCAACATGTGCCACGGAGTCAGGGTAAATGTTTGAAAGAAGAGGGCCACACCACCTAAGAAGGTGTCTAAGCCATGTCACATGGAAAAGACCATAAGGAGAACCCGACAAACAAGCGAGAAGGAAACAAAGTAGACTTGGCGACCGAATGAGAGGGAATTATTGTTCTTTGACTATGTGCCACTTT
The DNA here is from genome assembly GCA_026929855.1 of Poa annua. Taxonomy (NCBI): domain Eukaryota; kingdom Viridiplantae; phylum Streptophyta; class Magnoliopsida; order Poales; family Poaceae; genus Poa; species Poa annua. The sequence continues at coordinate 113,487,703 of CM049428.1, read as the reverse complement.
AGTGTTTCCCACTATGACTGATATGGAATCTCTTACATATGATTTAAAGACTTTAGTTGAGTTAGCAGCTGAACTAAGAAGATGTAAATCGGATATGGCTATAATATTCCCTAAAATCCGATATGGACTCCATAAATGAAAAACAAGTTTTGAACTTGATGGCAAGTTTGGAATTTGGTAGACTCTTGTAAGATGTAAATCCGATCAAACATAAATGGATTTCTAACAGACGTGGATTAACACATCCACAAAGCTTCACTTAATCGCTATTTTTTCAAGTTCAAAGAGTTGATTATGATGGGATATGATCTTGTGTGGCAATGTTTGTGAGTATGTACGGATTATGGACTCACTAGAGATATTAAAAATGGATGTCAAAACATAATTCCTCAATGAAGGGATAACCAAGGTCATGTATATGATACAAACACAAGAGTTTTGACCATTTGGAGAATGCTAGAGAAGTATGTGAACTTCAGCAGTCCATATGCAGTCCATATGTTTGACATTCACTAAGGATGAGTGATATGTCCTAAACGTATCTATAATATTTGATTGTTCTATGTGCTTGTTTTATATCAATGCTACGTGTTTTTACTATTTTATTTTATCATTTTAGGTCATTTTCTTGGACCAACTTATTAACAAGATGCCTACTGCAAGTTCTTGTCTTATGCTTCTTTTTGTTTCAGAAAAATGGTTAAGGAAATATTCTCTAAGAATCACGAAAACATACAGAGACAAGTTTTTCACGACACGAAGACAGAGACCAAAAGAAGGTCCCGGTGAACTCCAATGTGCACTGAAAGGTCCATCAAGGATTCAGAAGGCCATGGGGCTGCTAACCTGGCTGGGGCACGTTGGGATAGCCACATGGCCCTCCAAGCCGCATTAGTGGGCGCCCTCAATCTCCTTGAAGGGCAAGCTAAGGGGGCACCAGGGTTTGAGGAGGGATGCCTCCCCCTCTTGCCCTTAAATAGTTCCACATAAATGGACTGTTTTTTGCGGAATCATAGGTACGGACTGACGTGGATCAAGGTGAAGTTGTTTGAGTCCTTAAATCGCGGAAGGTGGAGAGATTTGCACCAGCCCGTAATTACAACATGGATTGTAAGGCTATTGAGGAAGAAACATCGTGTATCTCTAGCATTTTCGCTCTCCCTTGGAGAGGTTTATCCCCCCTCTCTCTCTCTCCCTCCCTCCCTCCAACATATGTCAGTGATCTTGCTAGTATTCAGTCTTCTTTTCGTTCTCGAGGCGGAAAGATCATACTTTCGATCCTAGGATGGAGTAGAAAAATCCTTGCATCTGTGAGGTATGTACCTAGATCTATTGTTGATTGCATCTTTAAATTTAAATCTTGGAGTTTTACGTAGGCATATTTCTACGGTGTTGTGTTGTCTTGCATATGCAGCTGTTGCGGATACACGACTACGTATGCATGGCTGAGAGGCAATCAATAGAACGGCAATACGTTTTTCAATCGTGCTTACGTGGTTTGTTGATGACATCAGGGTGACGGACTTCTGGTCGTTGGATCGAACTGCTTCATTCGGTGATAATCGTGACTGATCGTAGTTAGTAATTTTTTAACTTCTAATCTGGATCACTTTGACTAGGACCAAATTGTACCACATAATTACCGTGAAGCTAACTTTTTATATGTGGGCGAATCAGGTGGCTTTGATTTTATAGTACTAGTATAATACTACTAGTAATAGTTTACGGTTTTATTCCAGTTCAAAGAAAAAATATTGCTTCATTTTGTACTCCTACATCGCTTGTTGGAGGCTTCTGGTTCAGTACCACCCGTCCCAAAACTCAGACAGAATATATTGAAGCAATCGCCACGCTCCACACCCATCCCGTTCCGCAGTCTCAAACAATGGCCAGCTCCACGACGGCGGCGGCAGCTCGGCACGTGGTCGCGTTGCCGTACCCGGGCCGCGGCCACATCAACCCCATGCTCGTCCTGTGCCGCCTGCTCGTGGCCCAGGACGGCGACCTCACCGTCACCGTCGTCGTCACGGAGGAGTGGCAGGCGCTGCTGGCCTCCACGACGCTGCCGGACCGCGTCCTCCTCGCCACCATCCCCAATGTCACCCCCTCCGAACGCGGCCGTGGTGCCGACCACGCCGGCTTCGTCGACGCCGTGCGGGACAAGATGGGGGAACCCGTCGAACAGCTGCTCGATCGGCTGGAGCGGCGGCCGGAGGCTCTCGTGGCCGATACCTTCCTGACGTGGGCGGTGCCGGCCGGCGTGCGGCGCGGAATACCGGTGTGCTCGCTGTGGACACAGCCGGCCACGTACTTCTTGGCGCTCTACCACTTGGACCAGTGGCCTCCGGTGGACGAAAGTGACTCCCAAGAAGGTAAGTACGTACCTAATTGTTTGACCATGATCCAGTATTGGTTTTAGAGTTACAGAGACTCAGTATGTTTGTGCGTGTGCGTTTGCCCAGTTCGTCCTTCAGCAAATCGCACGTAAGTACTGATGTGTTGTACTTCCATGCTCGATCTGCAGAAGTAAGCCCCAAGTCATTGGAGGAATACGTCCCGATCCCGTGCCTCTCATCGATAAGGCTGTCTGATCTCAAGATCATCCGCGCCTGGGAGCGACAGCGACCACTGCAAATAGCGGCGGAGATGTTCGCCGACGTACGCAGAGTGCAGTGTGTCCTTTTCACCTCCTTCCACGAGCTCGAGCCCAGTGCCTTCAACAAGATTGCAGAGTCGCTTCCATGCCCAGTGTACCCAATCGGCCCGTCGGTCCCGGAACTGCCACTCAACGGAGACAGCAAGATCCACGACGAGGAGCACCGTGAGTGGCTGGACGCGCAGCCAGAGAGCTCGGTGCTCTACGTCTCGTTCGGGAGCTATCTCCTCATGCCGCCCTCGCAGTTCGAAGAGATCGCCATGGGTCTGCGAGACAGCGGGGTCAGGTTCTTCTGGGTGGCCCGGGACAAGGCCGCCGGCCTGCGGGAAAGGTGCGGCGACAGGGGGATGACGGTGCCGTGGTGCGAGCAGCAGAAGGTGCTGTGCCACCCCTCCGTCGGCGGCTTCCTCAGCCACTGCGGGTGGAACTCGGTGCTGAATGCCGTGTACGCCGGGGTGCCATTGCTCGCCTTCCCTCTGTCCTGGGATCAGCTGGTGAATACCCGGCTGATCGCCGAGGAATGGAAGGTCGGGCTCGACCTGAGGGAGCAGAGGGGTGAGGATGGCACCGTGAGCAGGGCCGCCATCTCTGCTTCCCTGAGGAAGCTGATGGATTCCGACAGTGGTGTCGGCCAAGAAATGAGGAGGAGAGCCGCGGGACTGCGCGACGATGCCCGTTGCGCGCTCCAGGAAGGCGGCTCGTCGCATCGGTCTTTGAGTGGTTTCTTGCAAGATCTCGTGCAAGGGAAACTGGATGTAACGGAAACTTATCAGTGATATTTCACTATTTCTTTATTTGGTCCAGTGAGTGAGTGAGAAAAACATTATTAAGTTGTTTACGAGTCCAATTAGTGTACTGTAATAATAAGCTAAGGTTGCCATGGCATGCGGTTTTCTGACTTCTTAGAACATTGAGAAACTTTAATGTGCAAATAAAGCTATAAGACACCTGAAATATGAAGTTGTCGAGGATATTGTGCATTTGACAACAATTCACTCCCAAATATGATACCTCTTCTGGTTGATAATGTAATTTTTATGGATGAATAAAGAGGTATCATGTGTTAAAAATGGTGACATGGATAGCTGTATGGCTTGAAACAATTGATGTGGTGTGAATATGATACATGTGAATAGATATAATAATTATTAAATATTAGTGGGGACAGATTGGCTAAAGTAATATTGAGGTGGATGTTGTGCATGTTAAGATTGACAACTTAAGACGTGTTTGGTAGCCCGGCCCGAGGAAAATCTCCACTCACCCAATTTTCGGTTGTTTGGTAGCCCGGTTTTCTCTCCTCAGCCATGTCCACCTCGTACGAAAAAGGCCTCTCAGCCATGCCCACTTGAGAAGTGGAAATCGAGCTTCACAATCGGGCCAGGCTGAGCTCATACGGAAAAATTCCCACGCGTGGGCCCCACCGAGCGTCGGCACGCGAGCTCCTCTGGAATCGGCCGCATTTCCCCCCGCGGTCTTCTGTTCCTCTTGCAAGCTCCTCTCGTCCTCCTCTGGTCACCGCGACACGCCGCCCGAGCTCCGCCGCCCGCACCCTCGTTGCGTCGCGCCACCCGCGCTCCACCCTGCCGCGCCGCCCACGCTACGCTACGCCACGCCGCGCCACCCGCGCGCTCTGCCGCCCGTGCCTGGCCAGCGATTGCGGCCGCCTTATCGCGCCTCCGCGGACGAGAACGACGGCCTCCTCGTCGCGCCACCGTGGAATACCAGCACCGCCGTCGGAGGACCAACGCCGCCGCCGCTGCCGGAGACGACCACCGGAGCCACCGGACTTGATTGCTTTTTTTTTGTTCAGGGACCTTTCTCTAAGAGTTTGAATCTGTTTGCAATTTTCAGTTTCTGAAACCTTAGCCAGCGTGGCCCAGCTCATACGGGCTACAAACAACCTCTTGTTCAAACCCGGTCCAGATTGTACAGGCTACCAAACACAGGCAAATTTCTCAGCCCAACCACGCCCAAGTCAGCTAGTATGAGATGAGATAGTCCTTCCCACTTCATACACCCTACCAAACACACCCTTAAATGATCAATTAGTGGGGTTTTGAACAATAAGAAATATAGATATAGATTTCGACCCTTTTTGCTACCTTGTGTATCGAGAAAATCTAAGAACGTTTATGGTTAAAATAATATTTAGAAAAAAACCTAGGTGTTATTTACGCGTATCTCGGCACAACCGATTCAACGATAATTAATATGGAGTGAGTAGGTGATACAAATTCGCTGCAATGGATCTTTATTTGATGATAATTTGCACAAACTGAATTTTACATAACCACATCTTCAAGAGAACATTCAATTTGAATTTGATAAGGGGATGGTGGCCCTTAAGCCTGCCTTCCACCAACGACCGAGACTCTGTTGGCAGGTTCGAACGGCGGGGCACAAGGGTCACGGTTATGGTTAGGACATAAGCCAAGTCAGATAGAGAAGACTAGTTGCGAGGGTCATGATTATGGATGAGAGGAGGCGACTCACAACCAATGTCAAGGGCACTTGCTTCGTCAAGTCGGATCACCGATGGCCTACGAATAGACACGACGGAACGAGTGAGACGATGAATGTAGAGGGGAGGTGGTTACCAAAGACGAGGAGACTATTGCTCGTGTTGAACCTGTGAATGACCGGTAGTTCCTTTTTCTCGAAATGAAAGACAAAATACCTGTGAATGACTAGGTAGTTCCTTTTTCACCGAGAGCAACGCTTTAAGTAAGAAACTAAGCAAAAATAATAATCATGACAACCCTTATACTGTGTTTGGATGTAAGAATTGGGGTCTGGAATCAGAGAATCTGAAATTGGATAACAATTCCGCTGTTTGGATTGGTTACAGAATTGAGGCTTGGAAAGTGAGGCCAATTCCGAGCGCAGCCCCCGCCCGTGTCCCGCTCGGCCCAATCTTTCCGAGCTTGGAGCCTGGGAATTGCACGGAAACGGAGCCAGCGAGCTCCCCTCGCGAAACGTCACCCTCCTCGCGCCCTTGCCCGAGAAACCGAAGGCGAGGGAAGGCGCATCACTGGAGCTCTTCCTCCTCGCGACCTTGTCGGAGCTCTTCGTCCCTCCCATCGGCCTCCTCCTTCCGCCCTTCATCGACGGAGCTCTTCCTCCTCCGCGCGTTGCCCACATCGATGGAGCTCGTCTTCCTTCGCTCGTGCCCGCCCGAACCCCAGATCTCCGGCGGCGGGAGGGGACATGGCTGCGGTGGCGGCAGGGGCGTCTTCTTCTCTAGCATTGGGCGGCGGAGGCGCCCGTTTTTGTGGTGCAGGGCGGCGGAGGTGGCAGGGTAGCTGGCCGGCAGGGGTCTGGGCGCAGGATTCATGATCATAGGATTTGTGTTTTTTTTTCCGGAGCAGATCAAAAAGTGACATTCGGAGCCGTTTCTTCCTTCCCCAGTGGATTCTCGGTGAACCTTCATAGTGGGAGAACCAGGTCCTTAGCAGAACCTTTAGGTCATCAAGTGAAGCTGCTAACTGGGAGTAGTTAGGTTCCCGTCTGTTCAAAGCCATTAGAAGAAGCTCTGAATCTGTTTCAAAAACAGTCCGTATTGATCCGATGTCAGCAGCTATATTCACAACATGATTCATGGCATCAAGCTCTGCGCTGAATGCATCTGATATGCCTGCAGCTTTTCCCGTTGAGGCAGCCACCAGCTCCCCTTTGCAATCCCTTATCACCACACCTCTTCTTGATCTGTTCTTGGAAGATGTAATGCTCTGATTTCAGTCTGTGTAGTGAACTTTTGTTTTCCCTTTCGTGGGAAGTTTTAAATGCTCTGTAGATCACCCCTCCCGCTGACTGAATTTTGGAATAAAACTTTGGGAATTCAATCTACTATCTTATATTCTTGTGCATTAGTACACTATAACAGAGTAGAGATCAGCAGTTGGGATCCTTTTTAGAGAGTTGATGTATGAAAGAGAATTAAATTAGGGTGTGAATATTATTGTCACTTGATTTGATTTTTTAATTATTATTTTGTGTTTAAAACATATCAATATTCAAATATACACATACAAAAAAATTCATGTACATGATAAGTTTTATATTGTCCAAACTCAAAAAACATTTAATTCCAAGCTTTAGACGTCCAAACAGGAATTGGAATCATGCGCTACCTTTGATTCCGGCCAAAAATTCCATTGACAACCAAACAATGGAATTTGAATGGGAGACCAATTCCTTTCCATCTGGGAAATAGAATTGCTATCCCAATTCAATTCTCAGAAAATTTTCCTACATCCAAACACAGTGTTAGTGAAGAGCGGACGTACATGACCATAGAACGGTTAAACTTTGTTGTTGGCCGAAGTTTCAAAAAAAAAATCAAATTTGTTGATTCAGTTACAAAATAAATCTATATCGGTTACGGTGGTTAACCGGACATTTCGAACATCCCTGGGAAATGCTCATAGTGGACAAAAAATCTTGATTTTTATTTTTCAAATTTTAATGAAAGTGTTTGAAAAGTGGTCAAGCTGAGAATTAAACTTTTAAATTTTAAATTTTAAATTCGTCCGATAACCAATCGAAATCTTTAAGTATCCGCGGTAACCGAAATTCCCCGCACCTCTCGAGTATAGCTGGCCAAACGGGCGGCACGGCACGGCACGGCACGCTCCGCCGCCGGCATGACACGGATGCGGCACGGCCCGTTTGCGGCACGGCTCCAATCGTGTCGTGCCGTGCCGGCACGCGGGTTTCAACTCCGGCCGGAGCACGACACGGTGAGCACGGCGGCGATACGGCGGCACGGCACGGCACGGTCGGCACGACTTCTCCACTACCTCCGGCGTCTTCTTCACGGCTCCATCTCCGGCGGAGGGCGGCGCGGCGCAGGTGGAGGAGGGCGGGGGAGGGGAGGAGAAGGGCGGCGCAGGTGGAGGAGGGCGGGGGAGGGGAGGGGAAGGGCGGCGCAGGAGGAGGAGGACGACGGGGACGGATCGACGGGAGAAGAAAACTAGGGTAAAAGACTAATCGTGCCGTGCCGGGTCGGCCCACGTGCTCCAGATCAGAGCTGGGCACGAGCACGAGTGGACCTCGTGCCGGCACGGCACGTTTCGTGACGGGCCGGGCCATGCTTGGGCCGGGCCACAAAATGCGTGCCTCGGGCCGGCCCGATTGACCCGGCCCGTTTGGCTAGCTATACTCTCGAGAAATTTTTCTCCCCAAAACATTGAGCACTGCACGCTCTGCTCAACATCGTGCCCGAGCGAGAAGCCGCCCGACGACAGCCACACACACACTTGAGACGAGATGGCCGCCGCCACGGCCGAGCCGCGCCGCTGCCACATTGTGGCGGTGCCGTTCCCTGGCCGGGGCCACGTCAACGCCATGATGAACCTGTCCAGCCTCCTCGCCGCGCGGGGCGCCGAGGTCACCTTCGTCGTCACCGAGGAGTGGCTGGACCTCATCCTCTCCTCCTCCTCCTCCTCCGCCGCCGCGCCGCAGCCGGCCGGCGTCCGCCTGCGCACCATCCCCAACGTCATCCCCTCCGAGCACGGCCGCGCCGCCGACCACGCGGGCTTCCTCGACGCCGTCGCCACCGAGATGGAGGAACCCTTCGAGCGCCTGCTTGACCGCCTCGACGGTCCGCCGGTCGCAGCGCTCGTGGCCGACACCTACGTGCCGTGGGTCGTGGGCGTCGGCAACCGGAGGGGCGTCCCGGTCTGCTCGCTCTTCCCCATGTCCGCCTCCTTCTTCGCCGCATACTACCACTTCGACCGCCTCACGCCTTGCCTTCCCGACGAGCACGCCCCGGCAGGTCAGGTTCCTCTTCCAAATTCCAGTACATGCTGTTCCAAGCTTTTTCTGGTAGGCTCCTGATTAATGAACCAACAACATCTGTGCCAATTTGGTGGTTGTTGTATCAATCAAATGCTGGGTTTGGATCTGTCACTACCTGATCTATTATTTACATATTCAGACAAACTTTGGATATGTGATAGCTCTGCCAAAAAATACAGTTTTATTTTTTTGACTATGAAAAAAAAATTGACTATGAAAATACAGTTTTATTGATTCAAGTATACACAGATTACTTCTGAACGTTTTATTGATTAACTGTCATCTTTATGTGCACATCCCAAAGCGTTTCAGAGTTCAGACTCATGTTCAAAGATCCGACTAGTGTGCTCAATAAAGCATTGGTAAACATGAACAATGACCTGTTTATCACATGTAACTCTGTAAATATACTTCTGTTATTACTAGCAGGATGCACCAAATTCATGTATAAATGCTGTTTGTAGGCTGCACCCTCAAGTAGTTGCAGGAAATAAACATTTCAGTCAAATAGCCAAAACTGAAGATAGGTGCTCAGTTGGTCAAATCAGTAAGCAGAAATAGCTAATTTCTTGTTCAATTTTCCCCAGCCAATATTACCCCGACGTCCAGCACTCCCAAATACTGTATATCAGATCACATATATTGTGGTTGTAACTGTATCACCACAGTACCGACAGTACCACATGGTTTCCATTCCTGGCCCTTTTCTTCTACAATCATTGAAGTAGATGAAACGCACTCAATCCATAGTTTAAAAAAATGCACTCAATCATCTACATGGCACCTTGCAACATTGCTCACCCATCTTTTGTTTGCCTGCAGAAAAATCCGAGGAGAGACTTGAGCAGTGTGTACCAGGCCTGGCTAGTTCAATAACCTTATCTGATCTCAACCCCTTAATTCACAACGAGAGAACAGTAAAGCATATCCTCACAGCTGTCTCTAGCATCAGGAGTGCGCAATGCCTCCTATTCACCACTATGTACGAGCTTGAGGCCAGTGTCATCGACTCCCTACGATCAACACTCCCCTGTCCCGTTCTTCCAATTGGGCCCTGCGTTGCCTACATGACCATTGAAGAACAGCACTCCAAGTCCGATGGAGAGCTCACCAGTCCAGAAGACTGCTATACGTGGTTGGACTCTCAACCTGTGAACTCGGTGTTATACGTCTCCCTTGGCAGCTTTCTCTCAGTATCAGCCTCTCAGCTTGACGAGATCACGTCGGGACTTGCAGCAAGCAAGGTCAGGTTCTTATGGATTCTTCGTGAACAATCTCCTCGAATGCGAGAACTTGTCGGTGACACTAACAGGGGCATGATACTGGCATGGTGCGACCAGTTGAAGGTCTTGTGCCATCCTTCAGTTGGGGGTTTCCTGACACATTGTGGAATGAACTCGACGCTTGAATCTGTCTTCGCTGGTGTACCTATGCTCGCCCTACCACTGTTCTTTGATCAACCGGTTGATAGTCGTCTAATTGTTGAAGAATGGAAGACTGGGCTGGAGCTGCGGGATTGGGCTGATAAGGATCGCCTGATCGAGAGCAAAGAGATTGCAAGGGCTATTAAGAGGCTGATTGCCAGTGATGAACCTCATACGGAGGCAGTAAGGAGACGTGCCCTTGAGTGGAAAGAGGTTTCTGGCAGAGCAATAAAAAAGGGTGGATCTTCATACAACAATCTCAGTTCATTGATGGAGATGGTATGCTCATCGCAATGTACTGAACTCGATCATCAATGTTCCAACATTAGTGATTGACATGTATCATGTATTTCCATTTGATTCTCTTGTATTGTACGATTCAAATGTACCATCTTCATGAAAAGCGACTGTCAAAATCAGTTGGGAGCTTCAGCTATTTGTGTTAGAAGTTTTTGGACAGTGCTCTCCTCAGGTGCTCTTGCTCAGGATTTTATTGCCCAGTTGCAGAGCATTGCTAGACAGGCTGGTTTTTCGACGGGCTGCTAGTGGCATTTGTAAGTAAGCCTGGACAGACCGATGCTGTAATCTAAGCTGATTGATAGTTATGAATATGATGTTTCGAACTGTACTTCACTATCAATGAAGCTAAGACTGAAATATTTTACACTCCTATGAGAGCTTCTAGTGCAATGTTCAAAACATGCAATTGTTCAAAGTATGAATTACATGAAAATTCTAAACTGCAAACTTCATTGGGAGGCCAGAACTGTCACACAAGTGTCAGGGACCAACGAAATCACAATCCGTCAAAAGTCAGGTAATACTGACCAACATTCAAAAATTCTGAAGGAACTTAGAAGTGTTACACACAAGTGTCAGGGATCAACGAAATCACAACAAACATCAGAAGTCAGATAATATTGACCAAACATCTTCAGCAACTATCAAAAATACACAAGGACAGATTCATGCTTATTTATGTCACGCATAAAATTCAGAAGACACGCGCTAAGGTAAAAATTCATGCTTATTTTAGCAGCAACTGTCAAAGATTCAGAAGGAATTTAGAACTGTCACACACAGTCAGGGACCAACGAAATCACAGTAATCATCAAAAGTCAGATAATATTGACCAAACATCTTCAGCAACTGTCGAAAATACACAAGGAACGATTCATGCTTATTTAGAACTGTCACGCATAAAATTCAGAAGACACACCAAGGTATATTATCACACACAAGTGGCAGGCCGCAGGCCACTGCCAACGAAATCCTAGTAGTTATCAGAAGTCAGATAATATCCTGACTTGTGACCAAACAGCATAGATACTGTCTCAACGTTTTCAAACACTTCTTGCACTCTAACAGCAAGAAATAACCAATGTCACTCTAAAGCAAACGCAAGCAGATCCTAGAAATCCACATCTAATTGCAGATCTCGGTTGCAGGTGGGCGCAGGGCGACTCCTCCCAGCTTCTCGCTGGAATACTTCTTGTACACCACCTTCAACTTGTTCTCAGGAGCAGTCGAGTGTGAGGTCACCAGAATCTTTACACAGTCCCTGGAATCATCACAGAAAAGGTTGGTCGGTACCCTGAACACAATAACAGCTAAGCAAGGAGAGAATTCAGTAATGGCATGCTTACATTAGCTGTGACTCAGTGAAGCCCGTATGATGCTTGAGGGTGTCGGTCCAGAGAGGTGTTTTCTTGAGGGTGAGCCTGGCTGCGTAGACAGCAGCAGCAGAAACCATGGAGGGCTTGGACAGCACCAGAGAGTACTGCATAAGCGCCAGCTCAGCAAAGAAGAACACCATATTCTCCATCTGCATTCAGTCAACAAGAGAAACTTCTTCAGCACACGAACTCACTTTATGGTGTATTCAATCTTACAATGCAAAATACATCTGAATTTACCTCCTTATCATTTTTTGAATCAGAGGACGCTGCCTTCGCAAAGCGCACGAGGAAGACGTATGGTGTAGGAACGGTCAGGTTCCACTGAAGCCTGTTCAGAATGGCCTTCTCCATCCTCAGTATCTGCTCCCTAGTGTAGGCACTGTCTGATATCAAGATGAAATCGTTCACCTGCAAAAGTTTGCATTTTGATCAGAACATACGCGTAATGGACACTTGAAAATGCAATTTAATCGATGTTTTTTCAGTCTTCTACCTCGGGAGCCCAGATTTCCTCATACTTGCAGGCGATCAGCAGGGCTGAGACGCCTACAAGCTGCAGCTCCCTCCGAAGCACGGGCTGCATCGAGAGGTACCGGTCTATGATGTACACGGTAAGGTACAGGGACTCCGGCATGAGATCGAACTTCTGGTGTACTTCGATGATCCAGTCGGCCAGGATGCCCCGCATCTTGGAGTTGATCTCCACCTGGGAGTCGATGTAGTCGCAGGGGCGACACTCATTCTGCAACAAGAGACATCACACCGTCAGAGGCAAGCACATCGCAAGGCTTGCAAACAACAACTAAAGAGTGTCAATCATGCAGTTACCTCGGCAACTTTGTAGAACTTGTAGATATCTTCAATGTAATCCACCACAGCTAGCTGATTGTCACCATCTAGCTTGTCTATGTCCTGAATCACTTCTCTAGCCGCGTACTGGCAATTGTAATGGCAGCTCAGTCAGACTGATTGCACATGTATATGGTGCTCGAACACCCATGACTAGAATGTAAAAACAGAAGTGATTTGGCGACAGAAGACGCACCTTGGAGCGTGCTGAGAGCACAGAAGTGAGGGTATTGATCGCCTTCTTCCTCGAGCACTTGCGGACGGAGCTGACGCTGCCCTCCGAGGACTTGCTCAGGTCAGACTCGGAGCTGCTGATCTCGATGACGTGCTCTGGGGGAGGAGGGGCGGGCTTGACTCTGGGCAGCCTCACCGGATTCTGCAGCAGCAAGGCGACGAGTGATTAGCACGAGACCAGATTAGCTCTTCAAATCAGAGCACGAACGGAGCAGGAACGCTACCTTGGCTTTCTCCTGCGCTTTCTTGATTAGCTGAGCTCCGAAGTTCCTCGTCACGGGGCGGTGAGCATTCACCGGCTCCTGGAGCTGCTGCTTTCTGTTTGTTTCCAAAAAGGAGTGAGTGGAAATTCCGCAGTAAGAAGGGAAATCGCAGGGGAGATCAGCGTTGGGTTTCTTGCTTACCCTTCGGCCACGCGGACGACGTTGCCGATGTTGCCGATGTCGCGGAGGACGCCCCGCCGGGGCTTGGTCTCGGGTCTGCCAGCCATGGCGGCCTTCTGCATTCCAGGAGCGGGGACACCACCACCTAACACTGCACAGCGGAAAGGAGAATAAAGACACCATGAGTAATTCGATTCCTTCGTCTGAAGCTGCAGACCAAGAACGAGGAAAACCACATCAAATCGACACCAAATCGAAATCTTTCTTCAGAACTTCTATCAGGAATCTTCAGAGGAACTGGGAAGAAGAAACCCGAGCGAGAACATGGCCAGAACAAACGAAGAAGAACCAAACAGGATTCAAGATTTCCAATCAGACATGGCCGGCCACGCCGTAACCCAACCTCTCTTTGGAACGGGATTTCATCTTCTCCCCAAAGGAGCGAGCAAACCAAAGACGCACCTTTCCCCCCGAAGGCAAGAACGTCCAGCCAGGAACCGCGAGACCCCAACCCCGGCAAAGAACGACGCCGCCAAAGAGAACAAGAACAAGATCCGTCCGCTCACCTCTGTTCTGCTGTGGCTGCGGAGCGGCAGCGACGTTGCGTGTGGCCATCTCCTCGTGCTCGCCCTGGCCGAAGATCCCCGAGAGCACGTTGGAGAAGAAGGAGTGGAGACGCGCAACCCGCGACCCCTCTTCCCCGCCGGCGAGCGCAGCCACGGCTCCGGCGAGCTCTACGGCGTTCTTGAAGCTCTCTCTCTCTCTCTCTGCGTTTGTTGACAAGGTTAATCGATGGCTTCTTGATGGGCGGAATTAGCACTAGAGTTCTTGGAGGATCGATGGCTTATGGAAGAGGAGAGGAGATATAACGACGGGAGTGCGCAGGGCGGTGTCGGGTGGGCCGGCGGCGTGGAGGCTTTACGCGGAGCGGGGAAGAGAGGAGGAGGAGCGGCTCCAACGGTCGGCAGGGTTCCGGATCTTAACGGTCGGGAGCGGGGGAGCGGACGGCTCAGATTGGGCGCGGCGAGGAGGAAATTAGTCGTTGGGGGTTTGCTTCCGAGCTGGAAAGGGGACGCCATTTTTACACGTAATATTTTTATTTTTATTTTTATTGACAAGGTACACGTAATTGAATGGGATGAGCTGTTTCGTGCTATACTGGAGTTGCATTTTTACATGGTAAAAAATTAATGGCTGCTGTTATTGGAAGATCTCGTGTGAGAGATTTGAGATCTTCGTTGGCATATCGTTTCTTTCCATTCTTCTTTTATTACACGAGGCGTTGGCATACCGTTTTCACACTCAATGTTACACATGGTCTAGGTTTCGAACACCACCACGTGAGTTTTTAAAAAATTGTTGTAACTATATGAAGAACTTCAACTCATTGCAAGAATATGAAGAATTCAAACCGATTAGTTGTCTTTGCAAGAATATTCAGGTTATAGCAGTGGCGGAGCTTAGTGTAAGCCCACCCGGGCGCCTAGTCCAAAAACATTTTTTGAGGACAAGGTGGTTGTTCCACCGCTCGAATAGATATAAGAGAATTGTCCCATTTTATAAAAAAAATCGGGTCCAAAAATCATACAAACTGTATAAAAGAATTACACAGACGAAGCGACTCGTCGCCCACACGACACAAGTCGAACAAACACCACAACACACACCACCCGCTCCGGGGCCGCCGCCCCGACGTAGCAACCAGATCGATTTTCGCATCGCCCGAAAGTGATCCGGTCATGGTTGACGAACCCTCTGCCCCCGTAGTCTTCATCAAGGTTGCCACCAAAAACCCACCATGCTCTAGGGCTGCCACCCCGGCGTATCAACCAGATCGGCCTTCGCATTTTCCGAAGGTGATCAAGTCAGGTCGACGAACCCTTTGCCCATGCAGTTTTCATCCAGGTCGCCCCGAGACCCCCGCTAGACAACGGCTCCGCCTCATGGAACCATTGTAGCATGGGAGCCCGAGACCGCCGTCTCGGCGCACCGCCACCATCCGGGGCCGCCGCCCCGGTCATCCGCTCCCTTGACAACATAGCCGCCCACCAAGCCGTCGTGAAGCCAGCGCACCGTGAGGGACAAGAGCTCCAAGGCGACGCCTTCAAGAAGGTAGTGACGTGTTCGTCACTGTCGCCCACTCGAAGGAGCTTAGGTTTTCACTCGAAGATCTTGGCACCAAACGGGTCGAAACGAATCAATCTCCTCGACTACGCCAACAAGAAGGAGAACGATGCCGCAAAGGCACCTCCGTCGTCGGCACAAGCCGAGGTCTGTGCAGGGATTTCACCTGGTTCTTGTGCTAATTGTTAATCAGGGATGGGCTTCTAGTGAAGGTCAGCTTTTTGGTTCTATGGCGTAGGTTGTAAGGTGGTTGTGGGTGAAAACCATGTAATATTTTTTTGTCGGTGCCATTGATTGTCACATCTCGGAAAGTCGTCACGTCGCTAGAGGCATTGGCCGGCAGACCCGATGCACCATCCATTCTCACGGGCCGGTTATGAGATTAGCATTGTTTGGGCTAGAGGTCATCCCTCTTTATGCGGATATTTGGTTTCGAGTTATTTCACGGTCCATCTTGGAGTCTGGTATGTTGAGGATGAGACATGGAAGAACCTCCATGCTACTAATAAATTCGTTAAAATCAGCATATACCCTCATAAATCAAATCATTTAACTATCTAACGAGTATCACAAATTTAAACCCCTCCTAATTCCTAGATCTTGTAACAGGTAGATTACAGCTCTTAACTCCGTTAAGACTCGCCATCATAAACGTGGTAAGAAAGTGTTTAACACGAGGATACAAAAAATCTGGTAAAAAATTGATCTCGCACAATATTAGCTATAAATTGCACCTAACATAGAAGATCATATTTACATTCATAAACCTAAATCATCAGCTAAGAATCATGAGCGATTAACTTGGTGTCACGTGCAGTTTATATTCATTTGACCGTCAAATGGGTTTAATTTTGGTGCGCTTTTATTTACCGCAGCCAAAAATGTTGGGATTGGTGTAGTTTGGGCTAGAGGTTGTTCCTCTGGTTTGAAACTTTGTTTCGAGTTGTTTTGCGATACATCTTGGAGTCTGGTTTCATTCAGGACGAGACAAGGTAGAACCTCTGCTTGCTACTATAATAAATTGGTTCAAATCAGCATAGACCCTCATAAATTAAAATCATTTGACAATCTAATCGTGTATCACAAATTTAAAACCCCTCCTAATTCTTAGATGTGGTGAATTAATGGCCAGAATTACAACTATTAACTCTAGTAAAACTTGACACCCCATTATAAAACGTGGTAAAAAAAGTGTCTACCACAACTCACAAGGACATTAAAATATCTGGTAAAAAACGGAGTCACGCTATCGTTACTTTTATCTTTTTTTTTGAATTTATCGTTACTTTTATCTTGGTTGTAGATTACACCTAACATAGCATGTATCCGATTAAAAAGGAACATAAACCTTCGAGTCATGGTCAATCGAAAAGATTTTCAAGATGGCTATGAAGGCATGTGGACCTGTGGTCCAACCCCCAACGGACCTGCACTGACGAGAGCTCAGTGGTAGTAGTAGTAGTGGCTTTGGATTGAAGATATCCTATGACGAACGACTTCCATTGGTTTGCATGTGACAAACGTCTCGGAGTGAGGTGAGATTCGTAGGACACCGCGGTGGCCTATGCGCTGTCATGTACTAGTGAATTTTCGATACAGTTAATACATACCGGTATCACCCTATCCTTCTCCCATGGATTTTGAACAGCTGATAGACTCCGTTCCGCTCCGTTCTTGAGCTTTGTTTTGGTTTGACCGTTCTCTGGGTGCAGGTAGTATGTCAGTGACTTCGGAATAAAGAATGTTTTTCATAACAGAATATGTTGGGGGTAAGTTGAACTAGAGGATTAACGCTGGCTGGTAAGCACTAGTGTTTGCAGATGAAGTGTTCCGTTTTGTCTCCGTTTTCTGAACACAACACACACGGCAGTTTGTATTCAAGGAACAGATTGGAGAATGTAGCGATGACCGTTAACAGTCTTCTGGATATAAGTAACATGTGTGTCGAAGATAGTTGCAAAGGATTTGAAGGTGCCAACAAAAAAGAAGTCAGCAAATGCACACACACGTATAGTCATTCTACTCGCATCAAGGACAAGAAATACATCATAGATGAAACGGTTCCCTTTTATCTGTACATACATTTCTTGAGGGAAAGCTCCTGGGCTACACTTTAAATCCTTTTTTTCTGCCTCAAGTGTAATAATACACAAAATACAATCAATGTGTCTGCAACATCTTTAGAGCATTGCTACCAAGAGCTGCAGGAAGGCAATTAAAAAGATTGCCTTCACTGGACGTGTCAAAAGGGAAAAACCCCGTGTACAACCTCTACTCTCACAGACACAAATCGACAAGCACCCAAATTCACAAACCTAATTACTTATGCAGCGCTGTGAAACCAGGCATAATTATTCTATCAACCACCACCATGAACTTGATCGCCTGGCCCAGTGAGAACCACCTGTATTTGAGCAAATTAAAAGTGTGAGTACATTGCTCCTAGAAGACAAAGCAGATTCTTGAACAACTATAGGGTGAATTCTTTTACAAAATCACACTCACATTGCAATTCGACGCAAATTTTCGAGCGAGCATAATCGCAGCATTTCTATCCCTGTCGGTTTCAAAAGCCAACGTGTAGGATAGGCCTTTCCTAGCTTGCCAGAAAACTGCACGCTCCACAGCATTGCCACCACCACGGCTTCCACACAACTGAACATTCACGGGAAAAAATAGAATGTTAGAAAATAACCTCATAATATACAGTGAACAGATGCCGACTCCTATCAATCATTTGCATTTTCAACTGCCCACAAGTCGTAAACAAAAGACCAATGATGACAGAAGACAAAACAGGCTTAAATTCAACAAATTCGTATGAAACCCTCATTTGTTTCAGAAATACTATTAGGAATCCTTGGAGGAGAGGACCTGTATTGTTGTAAACTGATAAGCACTGGTATTCAAGATATGTTTAGGAAGAAAAACAACGGAGTTGAGTAGACATTATTTCATCGACGTGTATACTTGGAACGCGCTTCCATTTTACCTTCATCGTGGCAGAATATGACTCTCTTGCTTTTGTAGACCTTCCTTTCCGAAGCTTTATTCTCAGCTTTCCAATATGGAATATATGGACAGAGGTCGATGAGTAATTATTCCCATTCATTTGGGTGACTACCACCTACAAAGCAACAAGGTATATTCAGTAAATGTTCAATCGCATTGTTGTTTTTTCAACTGTAAATGAAAAAGCGTAGCTCGCCCAATATTCAAGTGAAACTACAGATAAACTCCAGGTACAGTTTAAATTGTCTAGAGACGGAAAAAATGAAGGCAACTTTTAGAAGTGGGAGATTGGGACGTGTTCATTTATTTAAGTATCTTTTGGGATTTGGATCTTAGGGAAATAACAAAATAGATACAGCTAAAGGTTCTGTATTAAACCCATAAGGTCACTTTTCAAAATGCTTTGAAGAAGCTGTACACTGGTATCCTATAGGCAAAGAAGATTCATGCATACATTGAACTCAATATCCGCCCTTTTCATTAGGGCGTCCACATAACGTTCCAGTCCGGAAGCTGTAAAAAGTACAACAGAGTTAGCCATTTACACAACCTTGTATCAAATACCAATGACTTTTCTAATAAAATTATTGGCGAGAGCGAGACACAGAATACAGTTAAATTCTAACATGAGACTAATTCATATAATTCACTGAAGCAGGGCCATTGGCAAATTCTAACATGAGATTAATTCATATAATATGACAAGATAAATTAAATGGTGCTTGTACCTTAGTGTTATTAAGCTCTACTCAAAGAGGAAACCAGTACAAGGCTCAAATCAAATGTACATAAAAAATATAATTTCAAAACTGGCACAAGTTCAAATAGTAGCTATCATGTCTGGGATGTGCGAAAGTTGTTAATGCTTGATATTAACAATTCAGCTATTTTCTGGAAAAAAGGATATATCCACGGAAATCAGCAAGATAAAATTGATGAAAGGGAAGTTGGGAAAGGCCTAACCGGGATTTAAAGGACCATCTGTCTGAACTGTAACTTTATCTGCTTCCAAAGTTATCTCTGCTTGCAACAATTGGCCAACATCAAAGGGCTCTGGAGCATAGGTAAGTCTTGTTGCTCCTGCAGCAGGAGATTAGAATATCTTAGCGACTGAGCATCTAAAGGAAGAAAGAAAATGATAGAAAATGGTATAGATGTTCTCATGAAACATATTTACCACAAAATTGCTTGCA
Source organism: Poa annua (assembly GCA_026929855.1). Classification (NCBI taxonomy): domain Eukaryota; kingdom Viridiplantae; phylum Streptophyta; class Magnoliopsida; order Poales; family Poaceae; genus Poa; species Poa annua. The sequence goes on along the minus strand of CM049428.1, from coordinate 113,468,347 downwards.
AATGAGTCTGTTTATTTCGATGATTTGGACAAATTCTAGCAATCTCTGCTAGCTATATATCTGTTTACTTACCTGATATGAGCTCTCTGCTGCCTCCAGAAATTACACGATACCACTGAGCTGGACAGTTTGCAATGTCTGGAGCACCATCAACTCGAGAGATGATACGGAACTGTGATCCAAGAGTATCAGAACCTTCAAGCTCAAAAAGTTTAGAGCTGTCTTGTTCGAGTCTCTTGATTATGGCAAGCTGAACATAAAAGTAAGTGTGGTGATTGACATAGCTCGGCATTACTCAAATCACAATTGCCTTTACAAGAATATGAAGCCTGTTCTACCAGGAATTACCTCTTTCTTTAACTGATTGCAAAGCTGGGTTTTTTCTGATATGAGCGTCCGGAGTCCCTGAAGTTCAAACTGCATGTCCATTACCTACGTTTTAGCATGAGAACTGTTAGTAAATACATGATAGAACTGTCAGAAGATGCTTTGTTTGATAACACGATACATGAAAATACGAGCAGAGCACAGATAATATAGCATTGAGGAAAAGACATGCCACTCTGTAAGACTATGAAAAATGGCAACAAAGGAGGGAAAACTCTATTTAAACTTTGTAGAGAAAAGGCGAAGGAACACAAGAAACAATAAACCAGTGATGGGAAACAAACCTTGCTTGGTTGATGTAGCATTTTTATTCTTCTAGCCTCTCGGATCTCTTTCCTAAGTTCCTCTATCTCCTGATTATGAAAAATAGTTCAGGTTTAAGATAGACGGGTAATTACTCAAATCAAAAGGATACATCAGTCTTATGCGTATTGCATCACCAAAAAAGCTGATTGCACCTAATGTACATAAGAGGTAGTTCTGTAACAGTAAAGTAACATCAAGCTCATTATTAATTGAGGAAGCACCTCCTTCTCCCTGCTACTTGATGCTGAATCATGCTCCTGTAATGCTCTCTCAACTTTTGCTATTGCAACTCTAGATTTTTCAATTTCAGCAAGCGCTAGAGCTCTTTCCTCTTCAGCCACCTTTCGAGCATCTTCAGTAGCCTAAAATATACAGGAGAGTGATAACACTGTTACTTGTGTAGTGACCAAAAGGCAGTATCATAATCCTAGTAAATGCTAAATTGTATGAAAGTTCAGTGATGCTCATGTGAGCAAAGAGTACTACTTTCCTAAGACTACATAACACAGCCTCACAAACAGCCCACTGTACGTGATGCGGCATAGTCTCCATTATCAATAATGTAAAAAAATAAAGATAAAATGAGGCAGGATGATTTCACCAGAAGATATCATATTGCAGCCGAAATAGAAAAAATATATTTAAAGTTAATATTTAGGTTGGATTAGGATACTGTGCTCAGTTTTCCAGATAAGATCAGGGCATTCCACAGCATCAGATTTTCCATAAAAGTAAATATATGGAATTATGGCTCTCATTTTACCAAAACGAACACCTTATGACTTTTCACTTAAACAATGTCTACACTATCAACATGTTAAATAGGTGTGAATATAACCTATTCAATAATTAAGAAATGAGGTTAACCTGTTTAAGGAAGGTAGCCAACTTTTTTACTTCAGCCTTTTCATAAATTAATTCTCCTTCTCTTTGAGTAAGTTGAACTGCTAGTGCTTCCACCTGATAGAAAATAACTTGTCATAATCACGTAAGCTTTTTCAACAAAAAGCATTATGACAAAGAAAAAAATCACAACCGGAGATAATATAGACAGAGAGAAATAAATAAATATGAAGGATTATATATATACACCTTTGGTACACTGTTAAGCTTAAACTGAGAAATGAATTTCATCAGTACTACTTTCAGTCTTTCAAAACATTTTGTTCAACAGTCTTCCAAATTTGAATATTTTCAAAATGATAAAGCATTCTGTAACACTAGAACGTAAACACAAATAACGATGAAGCACAATAAAAATTAGCCATTGGCACCTAATATCAAAAACTGGAAATAAATTGCATATAGGATATTCGCCTTTGTTTTGTGCTGTCTGCAAAATGCTATCTTAGGAAGTGCACTTGAAAGCACAAAACCAACTTAACTATTTAAGTTTAACAAAGAACAATCAAATTGAAATACATGCAGCTTGTGTTACAAGAATGGCAACACAGGACTATTTGTCTAGAGAAGAGATTAACCAATGAGATAGCTTCATCAGCATCGTCTCTGTTTCGACCAGCCACACGGCCTTTCAGAGTGTCTAAAACATCTCTGAGTTTCTTCAGAAGAACCTGCCTGTCAAGTGAAGCTGCTTCTCGCCGCTTAGCCTGAAACATGAAGCAACAAATTCAAAATGAAATTTTGTTGCAACGAAATTACTAATACTAGAATGTGATACTTATCCTAGTTAGCATGTCGACAATACAGCACAGTCCAAAAAACGCATGTGCTTATCCATTGGATAAGAAATTATATGCTTAGGAAGCATCTTCAGAAAAGAGAGGTAAGACATAAATGAAGTACGATGAGAGCAGGGCTCAACAAGGAATGAATCAATATATCTGAGCTCTGGAGACACTGATGCTGTTAGGGAGACTCTGATAGCAAGTCCTTAATCTGGTCACTGACTGATAACTAGAACAAAATCATTCAGCCATCAGGTATAATTCGACTAAGCATGCAGATTTCAATTGTTAAACCGTTTGTTGTGTAAACATTCTATAGCTAATTAATCAATTCCCATCTATTTGTTGACGCAGCTCTTGATATATATTGTTGATAAAAGTCGGTACAAGCTGAAGAACTTGGATTGATTATCATACCTCTTCAGATAATTTGGAAGCACCAGACAGACCTTTCTCAAATTTCTCCCTAAGATCACGCACTGACAGCCGCCTACGCTGCTCTAGCAGCTGTGTTGTTTCCTTGGCGACAATATCCTTTAAAGGTACAACCTCGTGCGTCTCCTCTGGGTCAATGATTTGGTTGTTTGGCCCAATCCTGTAGTCTGGAAACTGGCCTTTGAGGAAGTTAACATCAGACGATACCATATCAAGTGCATCTTTCTGCATGCCTTCTCCGGAGTCATGGATGACCCTTGTCATATGTGGTACTCTGATACAGATCAGAACAAGAATATATATTTTCAGTGCCACACCACATAAAGTTGTAATATGAGAGAACATATGAAGGTGCTAGCTGATAATATATTGCCTATGTTGCATGTGCGAAGCAACTTAGCTCAAGGTTATACGAAAGGAGGAGGAGCATAGCCGGTTCACCTTGAATTTGAAATACTCTGAATTCATGTTTAGAATCCAGAAGCACATTGTAACAACTTAACCAGGAATGCAATTCCTCCCAATTTAGTTCCTAGCTCACCCTCGTCTAAGAAAAATTATCTAGCTCACCGAAACTTTCTAAATAGGCATCTTCCATTGAATCGAAGAAACATGGCCGGACAAAAGACACGGAGCAGGCTAAGCTCTACTGCTGGAGGTGCTATGGATGAAAGCTCAGCAACATAAACAACCTTTCAACTAAAAATTTGAACAAAGCGACAACTAAATTAATCGGTTGCAACATATTTCTGCATACGAGTTCAAATTTCTCAGCAGCAGGAAGGAGGCAACCTTATAACAAACTGACAAATACAACACAACTAACTAACTAACTAGAAACATAGTCGATGAGTCTTGAAAGGAACTAATTTGAGGACAGGAAGACAAGTCGTGCAAACTTTTATCACTCCAATTTTTTCCCCTACACTCGCATCAGATTCTCTAGCTAGCAACAGACAAATAAAGAGATTGAAGAAAATTATGCAAACGTCTTCAAAGTCCCCACAAATTTGCATTAAAACGGAAGAAAAAAAAAGGCGGCACCCGTATACGTATCACACACAAAGAAAATAACTTCGTGAATAGCTCTTGCAAAACTAAATCGAATTTAATTCGAAGCCGCCCAAAAAAAAAGACACGGCCTTTCCTCGAGAAATCTAAACCCGAGCCCTCCCGCAACGAAACACAAAACAACACAGCCGATTCCCGGCACAAACGGCATAGCGCAGCGGATCCTCACCTCATACGGGGCTCCAGAACCGCCGGAAATACAGGAACGCCACGCAGCCCGCCGCCGTCGCACTAGCTGAGAATCCTCTGTAGCACGCAACAACTACCAGAAAAATGGCGGAACGAGTCTTCCGCCCGATTCAACTAGGGTTTTAACCCCCTCCTCCCACTCGCTTTTAGAAAAGCCGGGATGGATGGATCGAGCTCGAGCCTATGCAGTTGCTTTCGATCCCGTGGACGGAATCCCCTTTTTGGAGCGGTGGCGAGTTCGAAATTGGATTGCGGGATTCCGCTGCGAGCTCGATGCCGACGGCTCACGCTGGAGGAAGGGGAAAGGTGGAGAAGAGAAAGAGTACGGCGTACTGCTGCTGGTAATGGAAATGGAAGCAGAATGGGAGGAGACAGACAGACAGAGCGATGATGTGGGTTTAGTTTAGTCCAACGACCGATTAGCTTAACCGCGGGGCCTCCCATTAAAAATGGTGCTAATTGCTGGGCGCACTGGCGCTCTTGCAGTACCTCGAAGACCGTCCAAGAACGATGGACTCGTCAGGACCAGAGTTTTTCTGACATGTATTATGCTCGAATTCAAATCCGGCCTCGTGGTGGGGAAGAGAAGAGAGACGTTAATCTAGCTGTCACAGAACCGACCAGAAGCTCTCTCAATGTACATTGCTTAGCATCTCTAGCAGATACGTTCCTCATGTATTTCAAATTTACAACTGATTTTTTTAGTTTGTGTAATTTCAACAATACTCTATTTGGGATACCCCACTTGCTTATTGTAATTCATAATTGAACTGATTTTACAATTCAATCTCAATTACTCATTGTCTAGATACATCTTCTTTTTCAGAGAGTTGAGACACTTATTTGTGAACGGAGGGAGTAGTATATCCACAAGTTTTTCTCTCCCTTTTTTTTAGAAAAGGGGCGGACCCAACCTCTGCATCAGGGTGATGCATATGGCTTTTATTTTATTTATTCAATTGAAAAGGGATTCTCCCTCGCCTATTGTATTGCTTTTTAAAGTACTATAAACATATGAAAACGCTTGACATGAATTCCTCTTTTCTAACTCTTGTTTCATATAAGTTGTAGCATTTTAGTCTTCTTCTTTCGAGTTATAATAAAAAAAATGTAAACAATGTTTCATCTTTGACACAATCTATCATGAAATGGATCATATAAAAAATGAATTTTAGGTATCAAGATAAGATTCATATGGAAGTCCCTAGACACCTCTGCAAGGCACTTCATGGTTTACAGGTCCGGAGATAAAGTGGTGGCTTTTGACATTAATGAACTCCGACACTTTTCTAAGGAACATTCACATGTTTTTATTTCGAAAATTTTAAATGTATGATCATTTTTAATGGGAGCATGTGAGTATCAACTTCTCAGAGGAGGCTTTCGCCCGCTTTAAAAGTAAGCCAAACAACCCAACCAATACAAGTGGTGAGAAAATCCTCATACAAAAAAGATAGGGATAAAAGAAAACAATACAGAAAAAGCCACACCATTCAAGACACACAAGAATTGACAAAAAAAATCTCATACCATTTTATTTCCATTTTTTCCTCCTTAAATTTTTGAACCGTTTTTGGGATTGTAAGAAAAACCTCTGGTTTTTCGCTGGTTACTTATATATAAAAAAAAATCCCATACCATAGGGGGTTCCCCCTACGGTTCTCTGTTTAAAAAATAAAGAATCGACAAAGGATCATCACTTGTTTCCATGTGAAACCGCTGTACATCGTCACCTAGACCCCAACAAGTTGTCACCGGAAAGGACCGCCTACCCTCCCACTCCGGACCCACCAAATCTGTTGTACTCGGTCGTATTTGTACGACGTGTATAGTACTTTTGCTCAGGGCATCCACTAGGCAGTCCATAAGCAAAAAGTACTCCTTATGGACAACTATATACATAGTGACACCTATCCATAAGCTTGTCCAGAAGCAAATAGCTTATAGGTTGTCCACAAGCTTATATGGACATCCACAAGGAATAAAATAGTATTACTTTTACAATTAGAGTGTATATTACAACTTAAGGTGAATTTGACAATATAGTATGCATAACTTTTCCATGTGCGTGGGACCCAGCTTAAGGTAAAGTTTGGCAACATACATAATGTATATCTCTCTGCCAAAGCCCCGCTAGGAATCACACAACTCCATATTATATTGTTCTTCGGTAAAAAATTCAGTTTCATTTCAATCGATCTTACAAAACAGATCAAAGTTTTTTTTAAAGGCAATACGGAAGAAGCCACGCCCCTCAAGAGAGACACACAAGAATCGACAAAAGATGATCCCTTGTCTCCATGTAAAACTGCCGGACATCGTCACCTAGACCCCACCAAGTTGTCGCCGGAAAGGACCGCATACCCTCTCAATCCGGACCCACCAAATCTGTTATACTTGGTCGTATTTGTACGATGTGTATAGTACTTTTGCTCATACATGTACATTAGTACATACGCGGTACATATTTCTATTTCTGTCACATGCACGCTAGTTTCCTACGGCACGGTATTGCCGGCAGAATTCAGCGGACGGCAACACGACGTCGGCGTTGGCGTCGGGCGTAGCATTTCTATCCCTTTCGCGACGTACCCATCATGGTGCGGTTCTCAAAGCCAACGTCAGCCGGCGACTTGTAGTATGTGTGGCTTGGCCGGTGCTGGCCGGTGAGCCGTTTCTGAGCCAGGCAGCTGGCGTCGACACGCGTTTGTTCTTGCTGTTTTTATTTTCTTATTCTCCTTGACTCATTGAGCTGCTGATTGTTTACGAGTAATAATACAATCGCGTGCGTGTGAAGAATTCATGTATGAGCCTGTCCTTTTCTCTGCTCTCGTGGTATCTGGACGACGATTTTGGAGGAAATGGTACGACAGAATTGATCAGCGAAAGAGATACAGTACTAGCTAATACGTAGCTAGCTTGATGATGGTCTGTCGAGATTCATCATGAAAAAATAATCTCGTCGAGCTGGAAGGGAGAGTTTAAAGAAGCAGATGGAACACAGCAAGCTAGCTGAACCTTCAGTGCTCGTAAAGACCGGGCATAAACGCCTCACCGCCTCCGTTATCTCCGCCATATGCCACGACAGGGACGGACGAATTAGTTAGGTAGATTAGCACGCACGAGCATCGGTTTAATTTGCTGCTCATCATCTCCCCACATACTGTACCCCGCCGCCCGGGTGCTTGCTTGGTTATGCCTAATCCAAAATCCATGCCCATCTCTCCGTCTACATCACAACCGAAATATATATTGGCTTTTCATTCCTAGTGTTGGTTTGGCCGTAGCCTATAGGTGGCCGATCGATGATGCCTGCTGCTACTACGAGAATCCACCACTTTCATTCGTGATGCTGGCTACAGGCTTCGCGGTTTAGTGCTACTCTGAAAGTTGTTAGTTTAAACTGTGGAGTGTGGACTACAAGAGTTGTTATGTGTGTCAAGGATTAACATCAAGAGAGAGAGATGGGATGAAGGGATGCATAAAAACACTGCAATAGGACGGATCTGGTCCCTGTTTGCATTCACCACTTTGTCCAGCTCTAACTAGACCAACTAGAATGGGGTCGGAGACAGCTCCATGATACAGACCGGCCTATCCGCTAGCTTTGCAATTCTCGCCATAACCAACTCTGCATGTCATCCGCCTGTGCTCTTCATGCCTAGATGAATGAAGATAGAAGCAATAGACAATGATTCTACAGTTCTGGCAATGAAGCACCATACATGCATAAGATGAAGATTCTCCATCTGGTTGCCCTTTCTTGTAGCTATAACGAGAAGAACGCTGCAGGCGATACAGACAAGTCATTTGTAACAGCTACATTGTCACCACAAACTCACAAAGAGTAAGGCAAGAGCGATTATCCATTCAGATTCAGTAGCACTTGCCGTAGCATTTTGGTAAAATCAACATAGCGATTTTTTCACCTCCAGTAAATGCATACACTGCCACACCAGGATAAATAAGTCGGCCGTATACATCATTTTGATGCCACACCAGGAGTGTCCCTTTTCGAGAAAAAAACAGGATAAATAAGTTTAATGTGATAAGCAGAACCTGAGAGCCTTTCATTGCTCTCAATACAAGTGTTTCTATACTGTATGTCGTATACAGTTCTTGAAACAATTGAACAGCATGAGGGATTTTATGTGTGCTCCATACACTCAAGCTTATTAAGAATCCACTCACAATATAACAGCCTCGCGATCTTCAAGAATTAATGGCTGCTCTGAAGCAATACCGGTGTTCTCCAAGCAAATGGGTATGTGTATGTCATGTCTATAGCTGCGAAAATTGCCATGTTTACGGTTCCATCCTGCTTCGGCTGTGAACTTCGTCATACGACGTAGCGATATGTGACGTATCTGCCCGCTGTCTCGCTCGGCCTGATGATCTTCACGACCTGTCCTCGTGTGAGGCCGTAGTACCTCGCAATGGGGTCGGTAATTTGTATTCTTGGTAGCTGTTGCATTCAGAAGAGAGATCTGTTAGCGAGATTTCTAGCGAAGTACTGAAATATGTGTCAAGCACCAACAAGTGACTGAAGCATGGAAGTGTTGTGTTGCTAACCAAGCAAGATTCAGTAGCTATTCTAGTACACATCCAGTAGGCAAACTACATGAATTTTCTTAGAGCAAACTGCGGACACAGGTTGTTCATAGAGTGGTAGAGAGTCCAGGACAGGCATGTGAAAGATTACTATTTTTTGCCTGGCCTATATGATTGTGTGCTTAACTTGTTTTGTTGAGAAAAGCTAACATACGCCCTTGCTTCTGCTCCACCTAAAACGGCCTGGTAGATGCGAGTAGAAAGCTACATGCTGCGGTTAATGGAACTGGAAAGTGAACAATTTAAGATATCTGAAACTCACTAGACAAAGGCAATGGTAGATGCTTCTTTAGAAAGCTATGACAGCATTTACTAACTTTTTTTAGAAAAGGGGCAGTCCCAGCCTCTGCATCAATTGACAGCATTTACTAACTAGTGAGGAAAAACATTGTGTTCCTCTGATGTTCACTATATTGCTATATCAGGAAGCTAGATATTCGGTTTCAAAAAAAAAAGGAAGCTAGATACTGATGCCCAAAGTTAGTGCAGCTTGCAAGTGCTAATTAAAAGTCAGCAATACCTGAGTTTCCTTTAAAGTGTAGCGCTCCAATAATGTCTTCTTTTCCTCCTTTGTAAGCACTTGATGTTCAGGAATAAGAACATGTTCCTTGATATTTATAAGCATCTCGGCATCCTGTCCTTCATTGCGTTAATTAGTTATCAGAGGGCCATGGAGTAAAAGATCACAGCAAAATGTGCCGGTCGAGTTAGCAAGAGAGCAACAGTACTTAAAATAGCACGAGACGAACCTGGAAAACCTCCAAGTGGATCTTTGGCTCTAGTGTTTCAATGAAGGACTTTGCAAACGGGGTGAGGTTCTGTTGAACGACCAACATAGCCCTAAAGACCTTCTCAGCTGACATCATTTCAACGTACTTCTTGATGTGCTTCATCCCCACCTTCTCATCGTTTGGGAAGAAAACGTATATCTGATTCCAAAGAGAAAACGTAACAAATAAGTCTCTGTAGAGGACAGCAAATGGAGAAACTGCAGTGACTGAGCCAGGCAGAATATGCAGCCTGCACTTGCTCTGGATTGTTCTTAGCATCATTACACATCGTCTTCAGGCATGCTCGAGCTAGTCGATCATACATATGTGTATAGGCTAGTCCGGAAGTAGCTGAGCAGTTACATGAAGCAGAATCGCCTGGCGCAACGTGCACAGAAGAGTAGGGCGCTTCTCCCCATTGTTCCCCGAGCTAAGCAGCCGACGCCATGAGCAGTTGAGCACCACGGGAGCCGCCATTAAGTTGGCCTTGACCACTCTATCGCAGGTCAAATCTCAGTGGAACGAACAGATCGAACAAGACGACAGAGGCTTGACCATTAAGTTTAGCAAGTACTCATCAAGGCACCCGATTCGTTACGATGGATCAACGGAACGCAGAAGGCCGTCAGGCCGTCAACGAGAAGGAGAAAAACATACTGGATCCATGGATGAGGCAGGGAGAGGAAAGCAGAGAGAGGTGGTGACCTGGTCGTTGGGGTCGTTCTTCTTGCACTTGTTGATGAGCATGTCCTCTCGGTGGAAGGACTCGCCGTACTTGCGCTCGAAGTCGCGGCGGTTCATGGCCAGCTCGTGCTCCACCACCAGGTAGCCCCGGTCGCGCAGCATGCACATCACCGTCCGCCGGATCCTGACCAGCCGCTTCACGGCGGTCTCGTCCGCTATCAGGCCCGACGCCATCCTCTCCCTCTTCCTCCGCTGCCTCTGCTCTGCCGGTGCCGGCGGCGGCGCCCGTCGCCTCTGTGTGGAGGCGGAGCTGAGCTGGTGGAGCTTGCTTCACCTGCGGAGCGCGACGACGTCGTCCCACACTCTGCTTTTCTCTTCTTTCCGCCGTAGCTAGTGGAGGATAGAGTATTGTCACGTGCCTGGGAAGCTGCGCCGGTGGATGACGTGTGGGACCCAGGGAAAACAACAGCATTGCTAAATACGGCCGGCTTTACAGCGTGTCTTCCACTGGCCGTGTCTGTGACGTTACTCGATGGAGTATCGCACATGAAACACTTTCATGTACCACAAACTCACTCCCCACCGATTTCGGTGCTCGAGGGACATGATGTCAAAATATCAGGTGTCCGTGAAATGTGAGTCAAATATGCTAGCACACGAAGCTACTCGATCTACAATCAGGAAATCATCTTTTAGGGGTGCATACATGGTGAAAAATATTATTTTACGAAGAAATTTGTTACTACCCGATGTCATGTGCACCCGGGTAGCCCTTAGTGTATCCGGCATTGCTAGCGAGTCAAAAAGATGAGTGGAACATCTCAATGGAGCGAAGAGGGTAGCAAGGCGCATGACAACGTGTCCATGTCGACGATTACTACCACTAAGAGCAGCCACACCTTTTACCTAGCAAAATAGGTAGTTTCAAAAGCAAAATAGCATTTCAATTAGTTCCATATGTTGCCAAATCAGAAAAGTACGAAACCAGAGCAACTTGGTACTCTGATGACAAATAAATCAAAACAATTAAATATTGTATTTGGAGGGAAAAGATTCAGTAGGAGCAGGAGCGGAGGCAGGATGGAAGCATAAAGGGGCTGAGCAAAGAATTTGTGCCGACTTAGCTAAATTTCCATTAGCATACAATATAAACCAAAGTAAATACAAGGATTTTTACCATGTTGCGCCATCTCTTGGCCTCGTGAAATTTCACAAAAATAACCCTTTGGACAAAGTTTAGCAAAAAATAACCTCTTTTCAAAACTATTTTGAAATCTAACCCTTTTTGGTAGCGCCTAACGATGCGGCGCTACCCTCTGTGTGGTAACGCCACAGCCTCCGTCGCTACCCTCGTGCCAGCGTGGCAACAAGCCCTTCGGCGCTACCCTTCGGAGGGTAGCGCCATGCCCCTCGGCGCTACCCTTAAGAGGGTAGCTCCAAGCCCCATGGCGCTACCCTCCGAGCACGTCGAAAACGGCTAAGTCTGGGAGGGTAGCGCCATGGGGCTTGGAGCTACCCTCTTAAGGGTAGCGCCGAGGGGCATGGCGCTACCCTCCCAGACTTAGCCGTTTCCACACGGGGCCCGCGTTGCCACGCTGGCACGAGGGTAGCGACGGAGGCTGTGGCGCTACCACACATAGGGAGCGCCGGGCGCTACCAAAAAGGTTAGATTTCAAAATAGTTTTGAAAATGGGTTATTTTTTGCTAAACTTTGCTCCGAGGGTTATTTTTGTGAAATTTCACCTTGGCCTCCGCTGGTCCCTAGCTCTGCCAATGTGTAGGATTGAAAGAATGCATGCAAGATGATTGACTCGAGAAGAGATCATGTGTTTTCCATACTATTATAATCAAGAGCGGGTTAGATCTTATTGAAAATTAGAACCAGCTACAACTCGAGTGTGCTATCTAATTTGGCACCAGAGGTAAAAAGTACTATGATGAATTTGTTTGCCCTAAGTCGTCCACCGATGACGGGCACCTAAGCTGTGACGGATTCGGCTCCACCAGGCTTGCCTTACTGGTAGCCAAAATTCCACTTATAATATAATGCGAAAAATATATATTGGTCCTTTGTCGTAACACTTTGTCATTGTCGTCCATATGGTTATTGTCCTGCTCAGTATCGTGACATCAGTCCGGATGGATATCATTGTGCTCATCCTTGTGCAGCACCGACCATGGATTCCAAGACTCTCGTCGGATCTAGATAGATATACAAATAGATAGATACATAGATAAATAGATACATAGATATGTGGGAGGATAGAGGGAAGTGATGAGAGAGAATAGTCAGTCCCATTTTGGCAAACCTAATAAAGGTAAAGCTGCATAAAGCTCCGGTGGTGCACATGTTTGTGTCATAAGAAGGAATGGATGATGGAACATCACAAAGGAGAGGGAACATATCGGCGATATCGGAAATAGAGTGTGTGTGAGACGTAAATTAAGGTTGAAAATATGTGGGGGGAGCCCGACTCAATAGTCCAAATGATCTAGTAACAGGTTCATCTTTTCCAAGAATAATATTGTCAAAAACCATATTTGAGTCTTGCGGCATGATTCATCATTTTTTATACTCCCTCTGATCCGCTAAAATTTTGTCGGGACAAAAAAATTAGTCCGTACAAATCCTACTTACAACATGCAACATTTTTTTAGACTAGAGGGAGTACAACACATAACCATTTACTATTGTTATTGTGTTTTAAATGTTGTTTCTCGGTACTTGAAAATACCAAGAAATGACATACATATGTAGAATGTTTTTTTTTTGGTATTTAGGGTCGAAATCCCACATTGTCATGTTCCGTTTTCAAATCTAAATTGCTATTCATAAATATGTTGATACAAATCTAGTTTAGTTCATAAATAAAATTAAGTTCCAAGAACCACGAGAAACTTACTAAATATAGAGGTATATCCCATATAGGTCTTTGATAAATTCCTTCTATCTATTTATTCTTATTTTCCACCCCATGACAAAATAAATTTATGACCAGATTTTGAAACTCTAGTTTTTGAATTTCTGTCATATAGATTTGGTAGTAGGTATTGTCGATGCTATTAGATTAAATCACGAATACTGTATGTAAAGTTCAGGATGTCTTAGACACGGCCTCTATGGCCCTAAGGCCAATTTGCGAGGCCACACGTTGACCCGTAAAAAAATAGTGCATGGCCACAGACCCAATGGGTATTTTTCGCGTCAACCCAACTTCAAGATTTCATTTGTCCGGTGAATAAACAAGATGCTTAATTAGATACGGATCGATACAATCAGAACTAAGGTTATGAAAGTATAATTAGTGGGCTGCAAACCTTCAAGAGAGGAAATATCTGGAGAGTTGGAAATGGGAGAAATATTTCATAATCGTAATAGGCAGCAACTGCTAATAAAATTCGAATAGACTTCAGCATCGCTACCGGTAAAAAAGTTTATCGTAGTCAATCCCATGAACTTGTCGGAAACCTTTTGCGACAAGCCGAGCTTTATAGACGGTCACATTACCATCAGCATCAGTCTTCTTCTTAAAAATCCATTTATTCTCGACGGCCTTACGCCCTTCGGGAATATCCATCAAAGTCCACACTTTGTTATCATACATGGATCCTATTTCGGATTTCATGGCTTCCAGTCATTTCTCAGACTCTAGACTCGACATTACCTCCTTGTAGTTCGTAGGTTCGTCTTGTTCAATTAACATGACGGTACAAACCATGTTGCCATACCATTCTGGTGCGATCCGAGATCTACCAGACCTACGACGTAGAATACTTTCCTCGACAGTTTCTCCCACTCCATCCGCGGAGGACGTTTTCGGAATAACTTCCATTGCGCCACTCGGAATCTCGAGTTCAGGATCAACGACCTCATTGAGGTCTACCTTCCTCCCACTTACTCCTTTCGCGAGAAACTCCTTCTCGAGAAAGGTACCGGTCTTCGCGACAAACGTTTTGCCCTCAGCTTGGTTGTAGAAGGTGTATCCAACGGTTTCCCGCGGATATCCTACAAAGACGACTTTCTCCGACTTTGGTTCGAGTTTGTCGGGCTGTAGTTTCTTAACATACGCCTCACAACCCCAAACCTTCAGAAACGATAACTTAGTCTTCTTGCCATACCATAATTCTTACGGTGTCGTTTTAACCGGAGTTGGACATAGCCCTATTTAAAATGAATGCGGTTGTTTCTAACGCATAACCCCAGAAGGATACGGGCAAATCGGTAAGAGACATCATAGATCGGACACTATCCAGTAGAGTACGATTACGTTGCTCGGACACGCCGTTACGTTGCGGTGTTCCAGCAGGCGTAAGTTGAGGCACTATGCCACAACTCTTCAGATGTGTGCCAAACTCAAAACTCAAATACTCGCCACCACGATCGGATCGGAGGTGCTTGATTTTCTTGTTAAGCTGATTCTCAACTTCACTTTGAAATTCTTTGAACTTTTCAAAAGTTTCAGACTTGTGTTTCATTAAATAGATATAACCGTATCTACTCAAGTCATCAGTGAAGGTGACGAAGTAACGATAACCATTGTGTGGCGAAACGCTCATTGGTCCACACACATATGTATGTATGATCCCCAATAAATCAGACGCCCGTTCAACGAAACATTTGAACGATGTCTTGGTCATTTTGCCCATAAGGCATGGTTCGCATGTATCGAGTGATCCAAAATCCAACGAGTCCAAATGTCCATCGGAGTGGAGTTTCTTTATGCGCTTTATACCAATATGACCGAGACGGCAATGCCATATATACATGGCGGTATCATCACTACACTTAATCCGTTTGGCTTCTATGTTATGGATGGAGTACTACGATCGAGATTCAACAAGATCAAACCATTACTCTCGGGAGCATCAACATAAAAGATATCATTCATATAAATAACACAACTGCTTGATACTGATTTAAATGAATAACCCTCTTGTAATAGGCAAGACCCACTTATAATGTTTACACTCAAGGATGATACAAAATAACACTTATTTAAAACCAAGACTAATCCCGATGGTAGATGTAGAGGGAGCGTGCCTACAGCCACCACGTCGAATCTCGATCCGTTGCCGACGCGCATCGTCACCTTATCCTTAGCCAGCCGCCGTTTATTCCGTAACTCCTCCTGAGAGTTACATATATGAGCAACAGAACCCATATCAAATACCCACGTGTTGCTATGGGCGGATGTAAGGTACACATCTATAACATGTATATCAAATATACCTTGCTCTTTGTCGACTGTCTTGCCAGACTTCCTATCCTCCAGGTACTTGGGGCAGTTGTGCTTCCACTGACCTTTACCCTTGCAGTAGAAGCACTCCACGCCAGCTCTGGGACCAGATCTGTTAGTCTTGGGCTTGGCAATCAGTTTGCCCTCCCTCCTGGACTTCCAGCTCTGCTTTCCCTTGCCACCGGATTTCTTAAAATCGACGGTCTTGTTGACCATCAACAACGTGTGCTCCTTCTTAATCTCCACCTCAGCTGTCTTGAGCATCACGAACACTTCACCCAGGGACTTATCCATGCCCTGCATGTTGTAGTTCATGACGAAGCCTTTATAGCTAGGGGCAGCTAGGGGGCGACGATTGCAGCACCCAATCAATCGCAAGCTCATCGGGAATCTTGCATTCCAGAGCATTCAGGGGTTGAACGTAGCCAGACATCTTGACCACATGCTCGCTCACACTTCTATGCTCCTCCATCTTGGCTGAGAAGAAAAGCTCAGAAGCTTCATATCTCTCAGCCTTAGCCTGCGGCGCAAAGACAGCCTTGAGATCAAAAATAATCTCAAAGGCGCTCATCTTCTCAAAGCGCTTCTACAAGTCGGTTTCCATGGCGTAGAGCATGCCACTCTAGACAAAGGCAGAATCCTCCGATCTGGTCTGGAAGACCTTCTTCTCATCCTCAGAGGCTTCATCTGCGGGAGGGTCACCTATGGCGGTCTCAATGATGTAGGCCATCCTATGGGGAGTAACGAGGATCCTCAGGTTGCGGAACCAGGCCATGAAGTTTGACCCATTGGTCTTAAGCTTTTCTTTCTCAAGGAACAGACCTAGGTTAAACGAGGGGCGAGACATCTACAATGGAATTTGTAACAACATAAGACTTTGTTCATAATAATTTTGAGTTATAGTATTTTTAGAAAATAACTAACATAACTCCCACTTAAACGAACATCCCTCCTGGTCGTTTAAGCGATTACACGACCCCCATCCATTGCACCACCCCTCATCGTCAGAACCGGCTTCAAGAGTAGACAATTGTCCATCACACCAATTTTGACTCGTGCTCGACCTTTCATTCTCCGTGTTCCGAGGTCATATCTGCATATGCTAGGCTTGCCACTATAACCTCCACGCTGACGCTTGTGCAACATGGCTTACACCCACCGTATGAGAACGCCGATATGTCTGACACCCGATCGTCACGGCCTGCCTCATAGCGTAGAACTTTCTTGGTGGTGCTCGTTGGAGGAAGAACACTAGTGGTATTTTTGAAGGGATCATCTTATATAATTACCGCCGTGTAACTAATATATACTAATATATATAATCACACAATATAAGATGCACATAAAACATCAAATGTAATGCAATGTGTATAGTCCATTGCGCCATGGTCTTCTTGGCGCGCGCAGTTTATAAACAATTTAATAAACCTACCTTGACCATATCACATAGCCCCTGCAAAATAAAGTTAGACGCTTCTACTTTATCTTTTGCATATTTTACGTGGCTTGGGGCTGTCGTAAATAGAACCGCTTCATACCTACGAACCTTATGACCACAACAATGATCCAATAATTGCATGTTTAAGCATCCCTTTCGGGCCCTCCATTGAAAATGCAAGACCAACTAAAGAGAGAGAAACTGGCACCCGCCAGCCACAGATACGGTACAAGCCGTATGTCAGTAGTGGAACCAGTCTCGCGTAAGCGTACGCGTAAAGTCGGTCCGGGCCGCTTCATCAACTCGATGCCGCTGGAATCACAAGTGCACTCTAGAGGGTAGCAAATAACAGGAACGGTGCCCCCATGCAGAACACGTGTTCTAACAGCGTACAACTATATCTACGATAGATCGGCTCTGATACCACTGAAGGGGATCGAGTGCAGAAAAAAAAATCCTAGCAACGATATCCTTAAAACATGTCAAGACCTATTCTATGCAAATATAGTAGTACGAACAGAGATCGGAATACATACCCTTGTAGACCGAAAGCGGGGATTACGTTTCCGCACAATCGTTGTCGATGAAGACCGACGAAGCCGACCTCAAGGTCGTGTAGAGGAAGCAGACTTCCGAGTACCGCTAGCGCAGCACCTCGCAGGGCGTTACACACGTACGGTGGAAACGACGGCCTCCGAAGCTCCAGTACAGGACGAGCAGCGGAAGACGTGGACGGAACACCAGCAGCGCGACAGCGGGCTATGGTGGAAGAGATCCCCCCTCAACTCGGCGCAACTCCGACAAAGGGAATCACGAAATCGAGAGAAAATTGGGGAATTAATTGATCAATTAAAAGGCCATGGGAGCACCTCTATATATAGACTCCCAGGGGGGAGCCAACCTCCTCATAGGCAATGTGGGACTAATCCCACATGCCTGGAGTGGCATGGCTGGGTGCGCCGGCCCCTTAGTGGGCCTCTTGGCCCACTTTGGTCGGCCCCCAAGCCCCCCACCGAATTCCCCTAAGGAATTTTCCTCCCTTGGACCTTCTTTCGACCAGAAGGCCATTTAGGGAAATCAGTCTAAATAAATTCGAAAATAAATATATAAAATCATATTTAGATATTAATTACACTAATTAATATCAAACATATTATATATAATTTATTCTAGCTCCGAAAACTATTTCGTCGCTGCGTGATCTCCATCGAACTTCTCCCGGGACGTTCCCGGTGATCTCTTTCCTTTCCGGTTGTCTTGTCGAAACCCCTTAACTGTGTTACCCTAGCGGTTCGATATAATAACAGATACGATCAAGACTCCTCTATGATCAATGACTAACTCGTAGGACTGGACCCCATGAATTAATCCCTGTGATATAACGAATGACTTTCATCTATCAAACCTGAACGTAAAGTTTTAAACCTTTGCCATGGCGATACTTAGCGTGTCCGAGCGTCTTTCATAGATATCTCTATATCTAGCTTGATCTCGTTACCGACAACGCTATGTTCTACTCGTCTATGATTTCATGTCTCCGTGATCTAGTCACATGCTTGCAAGCTCATTAGACACAATCTCACCGAGTGGGCCCTAGAGTATCTATCCTGCTATGCGGACTGACAAATCCCGCTCTTGACCCCTCGTCTCAACTACTCCTTTCCGATACCCAAAAGTATCACCGTTATTGTCATTAAAAAAAAGATACGACGTTTGGTGCAATCAAAGTATCTTCCAGGAATAACAATGAGAGTTGGTCTCACGATCAAAGGCGTAACGACAACGTCCTACAAATATGGGTATGTCCATCACATCGTTCTCCAACGATATGACTTCCATTGCCGACTGGCACCATGCCCTATGATCGGAAAACCTCGATCATCGATCGCGTAATGAATCTAGTCTTAGTAGAGGCTACTAGGGACCTGGTTGTTTACGCATCGCACCCGTATTAATATTTCCGCTTAATACGGTTATAGCATGACACAAAAACATATTATGAACAAACGAGATATGATAAAGAAATACACTTTATTAATTGCCTCTAGGGCATATCTCCTCCAGTCTTTCACTTGCACTTGAGTACAAATTATTCTAGATTACAACTTGGTAAAAGCTTAACACCCATAGCTAACTGGTGTTTTTCATGCTTGTCTAGCGGGAGAGGCTTCGTCAGCGGATCTGCCACATTCAGATCCGTATGCACTTTGCAAATCTTCACATCGCCTCCTTGTACGTACTGACGTATCACATGGAAGCATCGGAGAACGTGTTTGGCGGTGGAGTGAGACCTTGGCTCCTTGGCGTTAGCAATGGCACCCGTATTGTCGCAGAAGAGGATCACGGGGTCTTGCACGCTCGGGAACACTCCAAGTTCAATGATGATCTTCCTCAGCCACACAGCTTCATCCGCGGCTTCGCAAGCAGCAATGTACTCCGAATCCATTGTAGATTGTGCGACGATGGGTTGCTTCCCACTTCTCAAGCACACGGCGCCTCCATTCACCTTGAACACATAACCTGTCTGTGACTTAGAGTCATCGGGGTCTGAGCAGAAACTTGCATCCATGTAACCTGTTACGCCAAGTTCTTCATCGCAGCCACCATAGACAAGGAACATTTCCTTTGTCTTATTGAGATACTTAAGAATGCTCTTAACAACAATCCAATGCGCCATTCCAGGATTACTCTGGAACCGGCTTGTCAAACTTAGAGCTAATGCCACATCAGGTCTAGTACTTAATATTGCATACATAATCGATCCTATGGCTGAAGCATAAGGATGTTTAGTCATATCGGCCTTATCCTGTTCCATTACCGGACACTGTGCCTTTCGCAATGTTTTATTCTTGATAACCGGCAGCGAACCCTTCTTTGCCTTCTCCGTACCGAAACGATTCATTATTTTATCAAGATAAGTACTCTGACTCAATGCTAATAGACGTCTTGATCTATAATGATAGATTTTAATTCCAAAGACGTTTGCAACTTCTCCTAAGTCCTTCATGGAAAATTTACTGTTTAAATAATCCTTCACGCTATTCAGAAGTTCCACATCATTCCCAATCAGCAATATGTCATCTACATATAGTGCTAAGAACACAACCAAGCTCCCACTCATTTTCTTGTAAATGCATGTCTCTTCCAAATTTTGGATAAATCCAAAACCTTTGATTACCTCATCAAAACGAAGATTCCAGCTCCGAGATGCTTGCTTCAATCCATAGATGGATCGCTGAAGCTTGCATATCTTGTTAGCATTTCCTGGATCGACAAAACCTTCCGGTTGTACCATGTACAACTCTTCGTCAATGTTTCCATTTAGGAAGGTTGTTTTGACGTCCATCTGCCATATTTCATAATCGTAATAGGCAGTAACTGCTAAGAAAATCCGAATAGACTTCATCATCGCTACCGGTGAAAAAGTTTCATCGTAGTCAATCCCATGAACTTGTCGGAAACCTTTGGCGACAAGCCGAGATTTATAGACGGTCACATTACCATCAACATCAGTCTTCTTCTTAAAGATCCATTTATTCTCGACGGCCTTGCGCCCATCGGGAATATCCATCAAAGTCCACACTTTGTTATCATACATGGATCCTATTTCGGATTTCATGGCTTCCAGCCATTTCTCGGACTCTAGACTCGCCATTGCCTCCTTGTAGTTCGTAGGTTCATCTTGTTCATTAACATGACGGTGCAAACCATGTTGCCATACCATTCTGGTGCGATCCGAGATCTACCAGACCTACGAGGTAGAATACTTTCCTCGAGAGTTTCTCCCACTCCATCCGCGGAGGACGTTTCCGGAATAGATTCCGTTGCGCCACTCGGAATCTCGAGTTCAAGGTCAACGTTCTCATCGAGGTCTACCTTCCTCCCACTTACTCCTTTCGCGAGAAACTCCTTCTCTAGAAAGGTACCGGTCTTCGCGACAAACATTTTTCCCTGAGCTTGGTTGTAGAAGGGGTATCCAACGGTTTCCCGAGGATATCCTACAAAGACGACTTTCTCCGACTTTGGTTCGAGTTTGTCGGGTTGTAGTTTCTTAACATACGCCTCACAACCCCAAACCTTCAGAAACGATAACTTAGGCTTCTTGCCATACCATAATTCATACGGTGTCGTTTCAACGGATTTGGACGGAGCCATATTTAAAATGAATGCGGCTGTTTCTAACGCATAACCCAGAAGGATACGGGCAAATCGGTAAGAGACATCCTAGATCGGACACTATCCAGTAGAGTACGACTACGTCGCTCAGACACGGCGTTACGTTGCGGTGTTCCAGCAGGCGCAAGTTGAGGCACTATGCCACAACTCTTCAGATGTGTGCCAAACTCAAAACTTAAATACTCGCCACCACGATCGGATCGGAGGTGCTTGATTTTCTTGTTAAGCTGATTCTCAACTTCACTTTGAAATTCTTTGAACTTTTCAAAAGTTTCAGACTTGTGTTTCATTAAATAGATATAACCGTATCTACTCAAGTCATCAGTGAAGGTGACGAAGTAACGATAACCATTGCGTGTCAAAACGCTCATTGGTCCACATACATCTGTATGTATGTGACGAGGGTGTAACTCGGTAAATCCCAGGGTTGTGCACCCTAGGTTGATTGAGGGGAAGATAGATGAATGTTGGTGATCACGACGGCTGACAAGCAAGGCGTTTACCCAGGTTCAGGCTCCCGGAGGATAACACCCTACTTCCTGCTTGTCTGGTATTAATGGCAAGTTGTGTCTACAATGGCGAGATGACGATCTCGCTAGGGTTTGTGGTGGCGGCTACAAGCGTGCGTATCTCTGTCCCCTTGGACGAGCAACCCTCCTAGCCTTTATATGATAGGCTAGGTCCCGGGTGAACGGTGCCGATGGCGTTTACAAATATGGTAAGAGTCGTATGACCTAACCGACTAGTCTTGGGCCACACGCTATCTCTATTGGGCCTTTCTTGCGCCTTTACAGTCTTGGCGTGACCCAGGTATCCTCACCGTGGGATAGTCGAAGAGTAGCCCCACGTCAGTAGCCCCCGAGTGCTTGGTCGAATCGCAGAGTCGGGCAGATGATTCTTTCCTCCTGGGCACGCTGCCTGGTTGCTTACATTTGAGATTGAACTCGTTTTTCCTAAGTCGAAGAGCCTGCTCCCGATGGGAGTAAGATTTGTAGTCGACTCATTGAAGTCGTGTCTCTTGTGTGACTTGTTTCTGTTCAGCCTGCTGGCTTACTGTCAGTTTATTCAGTTTGTGAAGCTTACTTAATCTTCTGGTCACCCGTTTGCGTGGTTCGAGTTCTTGGATCAGCACTGTGGCTTACTTAGGCGGTTTCAGCTGTGAAGCTTACTGTATTTACCCGTCACTCGAATTATGCGTTTGAGTTCTTTACCTGGCGTCGAAATTCAGCTATCAAGCTTACACGCATGTTCAGAGACACCCGAATGACTTGCTCGAGTTCGTCCTCAGCGCTGTGGCTTACCTCTAGCACTTGTGTTGCTGACGTCAGCGCTGACGTTTCATAGCACGCCTCTGCGCCCGATGGGACGTGACGGAAGTGGCCCCACTGTCAGTGTTTACTGCAGACAGATGTTGCCCGCTTATATCTGTCTTGGGCGCGAAAATTTCGCGGCGTGATGATAGTGCCTTGATCCTCGTGCGTAGTGGGCGGCGACGGTTTGTCTCTCCCGTGACGCGTGAATGGCTGGATGGAGCTGCAGAGAGCAGTTTCTTCGGTAACGGCTGAGATGGATTGCACGCGCGGTATAAATATTGTACCGCGACGGGGAATGCCATCTTCTCCATTTGCCATCGCCTTCTTTCCTGCGCCATTCTTGTCTCTTTCTGAGCTCGTGCTTTTTCCTCTCTCCACCTTCCGTGGTCGTCCAAGGCGATGGGGAAGACGAAGGCTGCGACCAGCGCCGCCGCCGCCGCCGAGGCGGGTGTGATGAAGAAACCCGACGGCGACTGGCAGAAGTCGTCGGTGAAGAAGACGGATTTCGAGGTCCTACGCGTGCAGGGCTTGCTGCCGCCGGTAGACCAGGCGACAGTGCGCGCGCCTGTAAAGGAGGTATACCCTGCTCCTCGGGAGGGGGAGCGCGTTTGCTTCATGGACTTCCTTCCACGGGGCTTCGGGTTCCCTCTCCACGATTTTGTTCGTGGTCTCCTGTACGCCTATGGGGTTCAGATCCATGACCTGACTCCCAATGGCGTCTTGAGCATCGCGAGCTTTATCGTGCTTTGCGAGTGCTTCATGGGGATTGCCCCCCATTGGGCCTTGTGGAAGTCGCTCTTCCTCGTTAGGAAGAACGTGGGGAAGAGCGGGTCGGCGTACCCGGTTGGCGGTTTCGGCATCCAAGTGCGAGGTGATACCTCGTACTTCCAGATGAAGAAGTCGAATTGTGTCCAAGGCTGGCGGAAGCGGTGGTTCTACGTCAGCTGCGACCAAGCGGAATTGCCTGACTTCAACGGCGAGTGCGAGTTGCGGAAGACACGCGCGTGGGCGCACCCGCTCGTGGAGGAGGAGAAGGAGGCTGTTAAGCCGCTGCTGAGCCTTCTCCGCAATCCGCTGAAGACCTTGGGGCGCGAGTCGGGTGGCGTCCATCTCATCGCCACCTTCTTCAGGCTACGAGTACAGCCGCTCCGTGCGCGTCCCCACCCGATGTGGGCGCACGAGGGCGTTGGCGACCCTCAGCTTGACGACGAGGAGGTAGATTTGAAGGTGAGGAGCATCACAAGCCTCTGAGCCGCAGACCCCTGCAACGTCAAGTGCCCAGTCGCAGCTTATGGAGCGCCGAACCCTGTTCCTGAGGTAAGGTTCTACCTTTTTCTCCCTTGCTTGATTTCTTGATCCTCTGTTTCTTGATTTGTCTGTCATTTTTGTTTGCAGGGTCGTTCTTTACTTGTCAGCCTTCCTCCTCTCCTAGAGAACGGACCTCACGACGAGGCGACGTTCCTTGAAGAGGGGGTTGACGACGAGGACATTCCTTCCGCCATCTCCCCGAGTGAAGAGGCGGAGGAGGATGAGGATGACGAGGAGCCGGCGCGGAAGAAGCAGAGGCGGCGAAGCGGCGACTCTGCTACTGCTTCGTCCCCTGCGAGGGATACGGCTGCAGAATCTGAGGAGGATGGCTTGTCTGGAATGAGCCCGTGGCTGCGCCTCCTGTCAGCTCTGCACCGCCGCCGGAGTTCGCCAGGATGCCCTCCGTTTCCTTGGGAAGCGACGATTGCGTCGGAGTCACCAGGTTAGTCATGCTCCTTCTTTTTGTGTCGAGTTATCTTTCTGATTGGCGGGTTCTCCGGGTTGAACTTTCTTTCATCTTTTGCCAGCTATCATTCTGATGGCACCAGTTCCCCTCCACGTGAAATGGACCACACGTCTGCCCCTTCGGTCGAGCTAACTGTGCGGGTGTCCGGTGAGCATGCACGGGCTGGTGGCTCCCTGGCGCCGAATGATGCTGCCGCGGCGACTTCGTCGGATGCTGATCTGGTGGACCATGTAAGTACTCCTCGACTTGTTCTTCCGTAGCTGCATCGGGTGCGCGAACAACGCTCCTGATGGGAGTAGCCCCCGAAGGTGTGGGTGACTAGGATAGTCGGGCACAACTTTATATATTCTTTTTTGTCTGCAGCCATACTACCACCAGCAGCTTGAAGGAGCCGCTGCCTTCGTTCGCCTGGAGATGGAGATGGATCAGTTGCGCACCTCCCTGGACCAGGTCACAAGGCGAGCCGCGGAGTTGGAGCAGAAACTTCAGGCTCAGGCGGAGCTGGAGAAGGAGTTGCGCGAGTCGCAAGAGCGCGAGCATGCTCGGGCCAACCAGGAGAAGACCCAGGTCGACCGCCTGCTCGCACTAGCCGGTGTCCTCGGACGTAAATTTTTCGGCTTGTGCCTACTTGTCTACTTGCTGAATTTGCATTCAATTGACTCCTTTCCCTTGTTCAGAGAAATGTGGAGGCGCTCCCCCGGAAGGCACGTCTAGCGACAACGTCGACCTGGCAACTGTTGTCGGGTTACTCGACCATGTCTGCGCGTACGCCTCGGCTGCGCTGCAGCAGTCGACGACGGCGCTGCAGAAGTCGACTGGGGCGCTGGCGACTATGCACCGGAGCATCTTCCCCGGCAGGTTGCCGCCAGCTACCGTTGATGCACTCGCATCGCCTTTTGAAGGCGATGCGATCACCATCGCGGACTTCACCCGGGCGCCGACAGTACGCGGCTCCAAGTTTACTTTCCAGCTTCTTCTTGGTCATCAAGTCGCTGGCGACTTTGAGAGGGTTGTCAACGGCTTCCCTCGAAGGCCTGACGACAAGACCGCGTCCCTTAGCGGGGTGAAGGCGCAGGCGAGTCAGCTGGCCGCGAAGCTTGTCGCAACCTTCGAGAGGGGGATTGCCAAGGCAACCGAGGCCGCTGCTGCTAGGAAGAGCCGCTCCCAGTCGGAGTCTGTAGTGTAGAAGTCTTGTGGTGAGGATTTAGTAGTCTGCTTTTGAGTCTGTAATGAATTGTATTTTGCGGGTCTTCTGGCCTTGAATCATGTTGGTGTTGAAGTGTGAATTCTTTCCTTCAAGTTTGGCTTGAATGAGAAACCATCTTTACCTTTCTGTTTTGACACTGTCAATTCTGGGCAGCCTGAAATGGGCGAGGCCACTCCGGTTGTTGCGGTGTCTGGCGCGGGTGATGAAGATGGTACTCCTTTGGCTGAGCCTGCTCGTCACCGCTGTCGAGCGACTTCGGCTCATGCGCGAAGTGCGAACAACCAACGACTGATCACCTTTATGAGGAACAAGGTGGTTGAGCCCGAGGCGAAGCTGAAGCATGCTGAGTTGGAGCTGGAGCGGTCTAGGTCGCGTCCTGTTGCAGAGTTTTCCCGGCGTGAGGAATTCCTGCTTGGCGAGATTAATTTGATCAGTCGACAGCTGCAAGGTTGGTCTTCCTAGTGCTGTGTTTTGACATCCTCGTCCTTGCGATGTGCTGATTGCAATGTTTTGAAGCAGACGTGAACCCTGACTGGCAGGCTGAGCAGACTCGGGTGAATGAGCGGGTCGCCAGAGAAGCCGCTGGTGGTACACCCAAGGCGCGCCATTTTTGGTCGAATAGATCTAGAGGGCGGATCCTTGCGTGTATGCTGGACCATACCTGGCGAGCTGCTTTTCTCCTGGAGGGGTGCAGGAAGACTCTCTAGCACATCCACCGTGTGTAATTTCCACACAATGGGCAGCCTAACGAGCCGGCTACGTTGTTGGAGAGGTTCCGCGAAGGTGGTGCGTTGAAGGAGGTTGTCGACGCCCAACTCGTTGCCGGGGCGAACGTGGCGTTGGCGTACGTCCGACTGCATCGGCCGAACCTTCCTCTGTCAAGCTTGCTAGGTGGCCTTCCTGAAGAAGACGACTATGCCGAGACTCTATCGCCTGCGCGTCAGATGATTCAACAGGTCCAGAAGCTGAGTGAGCATCTCGTAGGGCCACTTGATGCGTCTGCAGAGTAGAAATAGTAGGCTTCTTTTATATAGCATTAGTTCGAAAAGGCAAATTTGCCAAGTGTAGATATCAATATATGTAAACTGAGGTGGTGGGGAGCCCCCGAGTGAGTAAAGTATAGCTTATTGTGTTGCTAGTGGATCTGTGTGGCATGGCCTCGAGCGGATCGAGTGTGGCCTAGGTATAATTGACTTGCGCGACACAGCCCCCGAGTGTTTCGAGTGGCGGCCTGTGTTTTCGTATTGACCTGTATGACACAGCCCCCGAGTGCATCGGGTGGCGGCCTAGGATTAGTTTACACCTGTGTGGCGCAGCCCCCCGAGTGCTTCGAGTGGCGGTCTAAGTTTTCAAGTGATACCTGTAAGGCGCAACCCCCGAGTGCTTCGGGTGACGTCCTAGGATTTTTGACTTGACCTGTATGGTGCAGCCCCCGAGTGGTTCGAGTAGTGGCCTAGGGTTTTGACATGGACCTGTATGGCGCAGCCCCCGAGTGCTTCGAGCAGCGGTCTAGATTTTCAAGCGATACCTGTAAGGCGCAGCCCCCGAGTGCTTCGGGTGACGGCCTAGGATTTTTGACTTGACCTATATGGCGCAACCCTCTAGTGGTTCGAGTGGCGGCCTAAGATTTGTGAATGAGGCCTGTGTGGCGCAGCCCCCGAGTTGTTCGAGTGGCGGCCTAGGCTTTTTGATTTGACCTGTATGACGCAGCCCCCGAGTGGTTCGAGTGGCGGCCTAGGTTTGAATTTGCTTTTTGACTGAAAAAGTAAAGGGGAGAGCTTGTTCCGCAAACCACTTTATTGATTTTTGTGAGCAGGCCGCCTCGTTAAAACCCTTCCAGTCCCCGTAGGTACCCTGGTAAGGAAAGAGAGCGTCTGAAACCTGCCACCTTGACATGCTGGTTTTGGTACAACATGGGAATCGACTAGGCGTAGAAACGACGAAGCTCACGTTCCATGGGTTGCTGCAGACTGCTCCGGTCTTCGAGTCCTTCAGGCGGTAAGCTCCGCCTCCGATTGCTTCCGTCACAATGTAGGGGCCCTCCCATGGGGAGGCGAGCTTGTGCACCTTCTTCTGTTTGAGGCGAAGGACTAGGTCGCCTGAGACGAATGCTCTTGGCCGTAGTCTGCGTCCGTGGTAGTTGCGCAGGTCTTGCTGGTACACGGCTGACCGTGCGAGGGCGATGTCGCATGCTTCATCCAGGACATCATGTCGTCTTCGAGTGCTCCTTCTACATCAGAATCGTCGTAGGCCACCACCCGTGGTGCGTCAAACTTGATGTCACAGGGCAGGACCGCCTCTGCGCCATACACCATGAAGAACAGTGTGTATTGGGTGGATCTGTTTGGCGTGGTTCGCAGGCTCCAAAGTGCTGATGGCAGTTCTTCGACAGGCACCCGCGGTGCGTCTCAACGGCACTCGAAGGCGTTTCTTGATGCCGTTGCAGACTAGGCCGTTGGCTTTTTCGACTTGCTCGTTGGACTGCGGGTGCGAGACAGATGCATAGTTGAGTTTGATGCCTTGGTCGGAGCAGAAGTCTTTGAATTCTTTGGCTGTGAAGTTCGAGCCGTTGTCGGTGATGATACCGTTTGGTACCCCGAACCTGAAGATGATGGACCTGATTAGTTAACTGTTGATGATGCAGTCGAACTTGTGATAGGCACGGCTACGATCCACTTGGTGAATTTGTCAACTGCTACCAGGAGATGTGTGTGTCCTCCGGGTGATGACTTCTTGAGCGGGCCTACCATGTCAAGTCCCCATTGAGCGAAGGGCCGGGCTAGTGGTATGGTCTTCAGTGCGGATGCCGGCGCGTGTGGCTTGTTGGCGAAAACCTGGCAGCTAGGGCACTTCCTTACTAGGTCTTCGGCGTCGTGCATAGCTGTGGGCCAGTAAAATCCGGCGCGTAGTGCTTTGGCCACCAAGGCACGACTGCTAGCGTGATGCCCGCAGATGCCAGCATGAATATCGAGTAAGATGGCTTGACCCTCGACTAGATCTATGCACCTTTGTAGAATTCCTGAGATGCTTCTCTTGTAGAGCTCACCGTTGATGATGGTGAAACTTTTGAGCGCCGAATGATGCGCTTGGCTTCGACTGGCAGCCTTTGGTGCAGCATGTAAGTTAGATATGGGCCTGTCCATGTGGCTTCGACCAGCAGTACCTCCATGGGCTCCTTCTCTTTGCTTGGCGGGTCGGCGGTGCTCGTTAAAGGTGCGGAGGAACCTGTTGTGGGTCGAAGATTAATGGATCGCTGTGTGATACCCTCGAGGAAGACGCCGGGTGGTACTGGCACCTTGTCTGATCCCATGTTGGCGAGGACGTCGGTTTCTTCGTTGCTTTCGCGGCCGATGTGCCGCAACTCGCAGCCGTCGAAGGTGCCTTCCAGCTGGTTGTATAGGTCACTACAGGCGATCATGTTGTCAGCGATGGCGTCGCAAGACTTCATGGTTTGCTGTACGACGAGGTAGGAGTCGCCGTAGATCATGAGGTGAGTGGCGCCGCAGTTTTTGGCCATCTGCATGCCATGGATTAAGGCCTCATATTCTGCCTCGTTGTTGGAGGGTGTTGGGAAGTCCATCTGTAGAACGTACTTCAACTTGTCGCCTTTGGGGGAAATGAGGATGACTCCTGCCCCGGCTGCTCTGAACTTCTTGGAGCCATCAAAGTACATTGTCCATGCGTTGGATAAGTCGGGAATGTCTGGCAGCTGAGCTTCTATCCACTCGGTGGTGAATTCTGGCAGGACTTGGGCCTTGATTGACTTCGGGTGAGCGTACTTAAGCCCCCAGGGTCCTAGTTCGACAACCCACTTGGCGACTCGCCCTGTCGCACGCTGGTTTGTGAGGATGTCTGAGAGCCCGGAGGAGCTTACCACCGTGATCGGGTGCTTGGAGAAGTAGTGGACGACCTTTCTTGAAGTCATGAAGACCCCGTAGGCCAGCTTCTGGTAGTGCGGGTAGTTTTGCTTGGACAGGGTTAGAACCTCGCTGAGGTAGTAGAATGGTCTCTGGACGGTGTGGCTGTGACCTTCTTCTTCTCGCTCTACTACGAGTACCGTGCTCACTACTAGAGGTAGAGCGGCTCGTTCTCCATTGGTGCCACCAATACTGGGGAAGTTGTGAGTGCCTTTTTGAGTTGGTCGAATGCGTCCTGCGCTTCCTCTGTCCACTCGAATTTGTCCGTCTTCTTCATCAGTTGGTAGAAGGGTAGAGCCTTCTCACCCAACTTACTAATGAACCGGCTGAGAGCTGCGACTCGGTCGGCTAGGCATTACACCTCGCGGAGCTTGGTCGGTGCTGGCATTGTGAGTATGTTTTGCACCTTCTCGGGGTTTGCTTCGATTCCTCTTGCAGAGACAAGGTACCCTAGCAGTTCTCCGGCTGGCACGCCAAAGACGCACTTATCCGGGTTCAGCTTGATCTGGTACTCGTCGAGTGCGGCGAAGACCTTGCGGAGGTTGGCGACGAGGGTGTCTTCCTTGCGGGTGGTGACGACGATGTCATCGACGTAGACCTGGACAATCTGTCCGATGATCCCTTTGAGGCATGCTTGCATTGTACGCTGGTATGTGGCACCAGCGTTCTTCAACCCGAAGGGCATTGTCTAGTAGGAGAAGACGCCATCGGGTGTGATGAATGTTGTCTTTTCTTTGTCGTCGACGTTCAGTCTGATCTGCTGATAACCTGAGTAGGCGTCCAGGAAAGACAGGCACTCGTAGCCTGCCGTCGAGTCGATGATCTGGTCTATCCGTGGGAGCGGGAAGTGGTCCTTGGGGCAGCATTTTTTACGGCGGTGAAATCGACGCACATGCGTAGTTGCTTCGTCTTCTTCTTCTCCACCAGGATAGGGTTGGCGACCCAGTCTGAGTCCTTGATCTCTCAGATGAACTTGGCGTGCAACAGTCGGTCGATTTCTTTAGTGATCGCGTCCTGTTTGGGTCCGGAAAAGCGTCACATGGCTTGTTTCACGGGTCTGGTGTCCTTGTGGACTTTTAAGGAGTGCTCGGCGAGATTCCTGGGTATTCCTGGCATGTCAGAGGGTTGCCATGCAAAGATTTTCCAGTTCTCATGTACAAACTCAACGAGCGCGCTTTCCTATGCGGGAGTCAGACTTGACGATACTTTGACCGTCTTGCTGCCGTCAGTCGGATGGACTTGATGGGTTGTTTTGTCGTCATTTGTGTTGAAGGCGGCGTCCTTGGCTGGCTTCTTGCGGATCGGGAGGTGGTCCTGTCGTTGTCGGCTGCCATTGCCTCGAATTTCTCTTCGACCCCGAAGAACTCGGAGATCCTGTTGAACTCACGGTCACAGTTGTTGGAGCGGTCGAAGTCACCATGCACCGTAATTATGCCTTTGGGTCCAGGCAGCTTGAGCATCAGGTAGGCGTAGTGAGGTACTGCCATGAACCTGGCGAAGGTTGGGCGCCCAAGTATCGCATGGTACTACTGAAGGGGATCGTGTGCAGAAAACAAAAAAATTCCTAGCAACGATAGCGGGGATTACGCTCCCGCACAAGCGTTGACGACGAAGTAGCCGACCTCTAGGTCGCAGAGAACTCGGCGCGACAAAGACGACGAAGATGACCCCGAGGTCGGAAGGAGGAAGTAGGCCTCCGAGTACCGCTAGCGCAGCACCTCGCATGGCGTCACACACATACGGTGGAGACGACGACCTCCGAAGCTCCAGTCCAGGACGAGCAGCGGAAGACTTGGACCGGAACACCAGCAGCGCGGCAGCGGGCTATGGTGGAAGAGATTCCCCTCCTCTACTCGGCGCGACTCCGACAAAGGGAATCACGAGATCGAGAGAGAATTAGGGAATTAATTGGTGAATTAAAAGGCCAAGGGTGCCCCTTCTTATATAGGCTACCAGGGGGAGCCAACCTTGCCAGCCAGGCAATGTGGGACAATCCCCATTGCCTGGTGCGGCCAAAGGGGGTGCGCCGGCCCTAGGTGGGCCCCATTTGGCCCACCTAGGCCGGCCTCCCTCAATCCAAAGCCCTGGGGGGGGGGGGGACTCTCCCCCCTCATGGGCCTTCTTTCCACTAGAAGACCCATTTAGGGAAATCTGCCTTAAAAAATTCGAAAATAAATATATAAAATCATATTTAATCATTAATTACACTAAATAATATCAAACAAATTTAATAGAATTTATTCTAGCTCCGAAAACTCTTTCGTCGCTGCCCGATCTCCATCGGACCATTCCCGGGACGTTCCCGGTGATCTCTTTCCTTTCCGGTTGTCTTGTCGAAACCCCTTAAGTGTGTTACCCTAGCGGTTCGATATAATAACAGGTATGATCAAGACTCCTCTATGATCAACGACTAACTCGTAGGCCTGGACCCCATAAATTAATCCCTGTGATATAACGAATGACTTTCATCTATCAAACCTGGACGTCTAGTCTTAAACCCTTTGTCATGGCGATACTTAGCGTGTCCGAGCATCATTCTCAGATATCTCCATACCTAGCATGATCTCGTTACCGACATCGCTATCTTCTACTTGTCTATGATATTATGTCAGCTGGTGACCTAGTCACATGTTTGCAAACTCATTTGACATAATCTCACCGAGTGGGCCCTAGAGTATCTATCTGGCTATGCAGACTGACAAATCCCGTTGTTGACCCCTCGTCTCAACTACCCCCTTCCGATACCCAAAAGTATCACCGTTATTGTCACACTACATAAGATATGACGTTTGGTGCGATCAAAGTATCTTCCAGGGATAACAATAAGAGTTGATCTCACGGTCTTAAGGCGTAATGACTATGTCCTATAAATATTGGGTATGTCCATCACATCGTTACACCTAACGATATGACTTCCATTGCCGACCGGCGCCATGCCCTATGATCGGAAAACCTCGATCATCAATCGCGCAATGAAACTAGTCTTAGTAGAGGCTATTAGGGACCTGGTTGTTTTATCTACCACACATGTATTAATGTTTTCGCTTAATACAGTTATAGCATGGTATAAAACATATAATGAACAATTGGGATATTGCCAATAAACTATGTTTATTAAGTGCCTCTAGGGCATATTCCCTTCAGTCTCCCACTTGCACTAGAGTAACACTTAATCTAGTTTACAACTTGGTAAAAGCTCAACACCCATAGCATCTCGGTGCCTGCTCGCCTCGTGGAAGAGGAATACAGTTAATAGATCTCACACATTGAGACCTATATGTGCTTTGCAACACTTCTATATCACCTAGTTTGACATCATCCCGTATCTTACGATGACGGTGAAATATATCCTAGTGGATGGAGTGAGACTCAAGCATTCGCGTAGCATGGGCCTTAAAAGTCTAAGAGATCTATTAAAGGGACCACCTACGCTCGGAAAACTGCTCAGTCCAATCACACTTTCTACTTCTGAAGTCACGGTATATTTCTATACCTATGTAGATTATGCGACAGTGCATTCATATGCGACTTCGCAAACTAACCATGTTTATCTTCAAAATAAAGGACATCTCCTATATGAGATTTCTAGTCGTATGGGTCAGTGTCATAACTTGCATCATTGTAACCGCTTTACGACAAGTTGTCTTTACACTCTTACCCTTTACTAGAAAACATATCTTCAGTTCTCATAGACACTGAAGAATAAACTTAACGTTTGTTCATTGATCCACACAAGGATCACTCTAGAACTTGTTCTTCAACCAAGAACTCGGGTTACACTAAGTCGAGCTTTCAGTCTGATAGCATCTATGTCTGATACATAGATAATGTCGAACATCATTTCCTATTACTGAAAATGCCAAGATAAACTTAATATTTTACCTAGTAATACAAGCAAGAACCTCTTTCTTTGCTTGTCCTATTCTGAAACACTTCAGAATCTCGACTTAGGAAATATTCTGACTTAATGTAATTAACCCCTTATGATCTATATAATTATAAATCGGATGCCTAATACTCCTAACTTCATAGATAATTTAATCACTTAAATAATCCTTTACACTCTACTAGAGGATCTGTGTCATTCAATATGTCGTTACATACAAAATCACGAATGACACCTAGCTCCCACTCAAATATGCCTTCCGCATATAAGATCAAGGAAAAGCTACTTAGCTCCCACTAAAATATGCCTTCCGCATATAAGATCAAGGAAAGCTACTTTGCTCCCACTCACTTCTTTGCAAATGTAGGGTTCTTCAACTATTTTGGACAACTCAAAAATCCTTTGATCACATTATCAAAGTGAAGATTCCAGCTCCGATATGCTTGCTTCAGCCCATGAATGGACCACTGAAGTTTGCATACATGTTTTGAAGGAGATATGCCCTAGAGGCAATTAATAAAGTGTATTCTTTATCATATCTCTTTTGTCCATAATAGGTTTTTGTGTCATGCTAGAACCGTATTAAGCAGAAACATTAATACGGGTGTGATATGTAAACAACCAGGTCCCTAGTAGCCTCTACTAAGACTAGTTTTGTTGCACGATTGATGATCGAGGTTTCCCGGTCATGGGGCATGGCGCCGGTCGGCAATGGGAGTCATATCGTTGGCGAACGATGTGATGGACATACCCAGATTTGGAGGACATAGTCGTTACGCCTTTGACCGTGAGATCAACTCTTATTGTTATTCCTGGAAGATACTTTGATCGCACCAAACGTCGTATGTTATATAGTATGACAATAACGGTGATACTTTTGGGTATCGGAAAGGAGTAGTTGAGACGAGGGGTCAAGAGCGGGATTTGCCAGTCCGCATAGCAGGATAGATACTCTCGGGCCCACTCGGTGAGATCATGTCTAATGAGCTTGCAAGCATGTGACTAGGTCACGGAGACATGAGATCATGGACGAGTAGAAGATAGCGTTGTCGGTAACGAGGTCGACATTAGGTATGGAGATATCTATGGAACGACGCTCGGACATGCTAAGTATCGCTATGGCAAAAGGTTTAAGACTTTGCGTTCAGGTTTGATAGATGAAAGTCATTTGTTATATCACAGGGATTAATTCATGGGGTCCAGGCCTACGAGTTAGTCGTTGATCATAGAGGAGTCTTGGTCATACCTGTTATTATATCGAACCGCTAGGGTAACACACTTAAGGGGGTTTGACAAGACAACCGGAAAGGAAAGAGATCACCGGGAGCGTCCCGGGAGGGGTCCAATGGAGATCGGGCAGCGCCGAAAGAGTTTTCGGAGCTAGGAAAAATTATATATATTATTTTTGATATTAATTAGTGTAATTAATATGCAAATATGATTTTATATATTTATTTTCGAATTTACTTAGGCTGATTTCCCTAAATGGGCCTTCTGGTCGAAAGAAGGCCCAAGATGGGGGAATCCCCTTGGGGATTCGGTGGGGGCCAGGAGGGGCCGACCCAAGTGGGCCAAGGGCCCACTAGGGGGCCGGCGCACCCTCCCATGCCGCACCAGGCATGTGGGGGTTAGTCCCACATTGCCTGATTAGCAAGTTGGCTCCCCCCTGGGAGCCTATATAAGAAGGGGCACCCCTGGCCTTTTAAATCACCAATTAATTCCCAATTTCTCTCTCGATCTCGTGATTCCCTTGTCGGAGTCGCGCCGAGCTGAGGAGGGGGATCTCTTCCACCATAGCCCGCTACCGCGCTGCTGGTGTTCCGGTCCAAGTCTTCCGCTGCTCGTCCTGGACTGGAGCTTCGGAGGCCGTAGTGTCCACCGTACGTGTGTGACGCCATGCGAGGTGCGGCGCTAGCGGTACTCGGAGGTCTTCTTCCTCTACACGACCTTGAGGTCGGCTTCGTCGGTCTTCATCGACAACGTTTGTGCGGGAACGTAATCCCCGCTTTCGGTCTACAAGGGTACGGAATCCGATCTCCGTTCGTACTACTATATCTGCATAGAATAGATCTTGGCATGCTTTTAGGATATCGTTGGTAGGAAATTTTTTGTTTTCTGCACACGATCCCCTACAGTGGTATCAGAGCCGATCTATCGTAGATATAGTTGTATGCTGTTAGAACCCGTGTTCTGCACGGTGGCACCGTTCCTGTTATTTGCTACCCTCTAGCGTGTACTTGTGTATTCCTGCGGCATTGAGTTGATGAAGCGGCCCGGACCGACTTTACGCGTACGCTTACGCGAGACTGGTTCCACTACTGACATACGGCTTGTACCGTATCTGTGGCTGACAGGTGTCAGTTTCTCTTTCTTTAGTTGGTCTTCACATTTTCAATGGAGGGCCCGAAAGGGATGCTTAAATATGCAATTATTGGATCGTTGTTGTGGTCATAAGGTTCGTAGGTATGAAGCGGTTCTATTTACAAAAGCCCCAAGCCACGTAAAATATGCAAAAGATAAAGTAGAAGCGTCTAACTTTATTTTGCAGGGGGCTATGTGATATGGTCAAGGCAGGTTTATTAAATTGTTTGTAAACTACGGGCGCCAAGAAGACCATGGCGCAATGGACTATATCACATTGCATTACATTTGATGTTTTGTGTGCATCTTATATTGTGTGCTTGTATGTATAGTATATATTAGTTACACGGCGGTAGCTATATAAGATGATCCCTTCAAAAATACCACTAGTGTTCTCCCTCCAACGCGCACCACCAAGAAAGTTCTACGTTATGAGGCAGGCCGTGATGATCGGGTGTCAGACATCTCGTCGTTTGCATACAGTGGGTGTAAGCCATGTTGCACAAGCGTCAGCATGGAGGTCTTTGGTGGCGAGCCTAGCATATTCAGAAATATGGCCTCGGAACAGGAACACCGAAAGGTCGAGCACGAGTCACAAAATTGATGTGACGGACTTTTGTCTACTCTTGAAGTTGTGCCGCCGGCTCTGATGATGAGGGGTGGTGCAATGGATGGGGGTCGTGTAATCGCTTAAATGACCAGGAGGGATGTTCGTTTGAGTGGGAGTTATGTTAGTTATTTTCTAAAAATACTATAAATCAAAATTATTATGAACAAAGTCTTATGTTGTTGCAAATTCCATTGTAGATGTCTCACCCCTCCTTTAACCTAAACCTGTTCATTGAGAAAGAGAAGCTTAAGACCGATGGGTCTAACTTCGTGTCCTAGTTCCGCGACCTGAAGTCCATCCTTGAAACCCACAAGGTGGCCTACATCCTTGATGCCCCTTAGGTGATCTTCCAAACACCGCCCCGGAAATCGAAAGGATTGTCCATGAGGTGAAGGCGGAGATTTCTTCTTATGTCCAGAGTGGCATGCTCTTTGCCATGGAGGCTGACCTGCAAAACCGCTTCATGAACAAGGGTGC
This sequence comes from Poa annua, assembly GCA_026929855.1. NCBI lineage: Eukaryota > Viridiplantae > Streptophyta > Magnoliopsida > Poales > Poaceae > Poa > Poa annua. The sequence goes on along the minus strand of CM049428.1, from coordinate 113,431,810 downwards.
TTATGATATAATCACTGAACTCATGATTGTTTTTGCACGACAAGTCAAGGCTGAGAGGTACGAAGCATCTGTGCTTTTCTTCTCAGCCCAGATGGAAGAGCACGACAATATTAGTGAGCACTTGGCCAAGTTGTTTGGCTGCGCTCAGCTTCTGAGTGATCTGGGAAGTGTGATCCCAGAAGAGGTGGTTATTGATAGGGCGCTGATTTCTCTGCCCCCTAGCTATAAGAACGCCATCGTGGACTATGGCATGAAAGGGACGTCAAAACCCCTGTCGGAAATCCTGAAGATGCTCGAAGTGGCCGAATTAGAAATCAAGCTGAAGAAGATGGTGGTGACCATCGGATCACCTCAGCGCAACTGCCCCAAGTACCTGGAGGATAGGAAGTCTGGCAAGACGGTCGACAAAGAGTAAGGTATATTTGATATACATGTTATAGATGTGTACCTTACATCCGCCCGGAGCAACACGTGGGTATTTGATACTGGTTCTGTTGCTCATATATGTAACTCTCAGGAGGAGTTACGGAATAGACGGCGGCTAGCGAAGGATGAGGTGACGATGCGCGTCGGCAACGGATCGAGAGTCGACGTGGTGGCCGTCGGCACGCTCCCTCTGCATCTACCATCGGGATTAGTTTTGGTTTTAAATAAGTGTTATTTTGTGCCATCCTTGAGTGTAAACATTATAAGTGGGTCTTGCCTGTTACAAGACGATTATTCATTTAAATCAGTGTCAAGCAATTGTGATATTTATATGAATGATATCTTTTATGTTGATGCTCCCGAGAATAGCGGTTTATTCTTGTTGAACCTCGATCGTAGTACTCACATCCATAACATAGAAGCCAAACGGATTAAGTGTAGTGATGATACCGCCATGTATTTGTGGCATTGCCGTCTTGGTCATATTGGTGTAAAGCGCATGAAGCAACTCCACTCCGATGGACTTTTGGACTCGTTGGATTTCGGATCCCTCGATACTTGCGAACCATGCCTTATGGGCAAAATGACCAAGACACCGTTCAAAGGTTTCGTTGAACGGGCGTCGGATTTATTGGGGATCATACATACAAATGTGTGTGGACCGATGAGCGTTTCGACACGCAATGGTTATCGTTACTTCATCACCTTCACTAATGACTTGAGTAGATACGGTTATATCTATTTGATGAAACACAAGTCTGAAACTTTTGAAAAGTTCAAAGAATTCCAAAGTAAAGTTGAGAATCAGCTTAATAGGAAAATCAAGCACCTCCGATCCGATCGGGGTGGCGAGTACTTAAGTTTTGAGTTTGGCACACATCTGAAGAGTTGTGGCATAGTACCCCAACTTACGCCAGCCGGAACACCGCAGCGTAACGGCGTGTCCGAGCGACGTAATCGTACTCTACTGGATAGTGTTCGATCTATGATGTCTCTTACCGATTTGCCAGTGTCCTTCTGGGGTTATGCGTTAGAAACAGCCGCATTCATTTTAAATAGGGCTCCGTCCAAATCCGTTGAAACGACACCGTATGAATTATGGTATGGCCAAAAGCCTAAGTTATCGTTTCTGAAGGTTTGGGGTTGTGAGGCGTACGTTAAGAAACTACAACCCGACAAACTCGAACCGAAGTCGGAGAAAGTTGTCTTTGTAGGATATCCGCGGGAAACCGTTGGGTACACCTTCTACAACCAAGCTGAGGGCAAAACTTTTGTCGCGAAGACCGGTACCTTTCTAGAGAAGGAGTTTCTCGCGAAAGGAGTAAGTGGGAGGAAGGTAGACCTCGATGAAATCGTTGATCCTGAACTCGAGATTCCGAGTGGCGCAACGGAAGCAATTCCGGAAACGTCCTCCGTGGAAGGAGTGGGAGAAACTGTCGAGGACGGTGTTCTACCTCGTAGGTCTGGTAGATCTCGGATCGCACCAGAATGGTATGGCAACATGGTTTGCATCGTCATGTTAGTCGAACAAGACAAACCTACGAACTACAAGGAGGCGATGGCGAGTCTAGAGTCCGAGAAATGGCTTGAAGCCATGAAATCCAAAATAGGATCGATGTATGATAACAAAGTGTGGACTTTGATGGATATTCCCGAAGGGCGCAAGACCGCCGAGAATAAATGGATCTTTAAGAAGAAGACTCATGCTGATGGTAATGTTGAAGGTAATATGCCCTAGAGGCACTTAATAAACAGTTTATTGGCAATATCCCAATCGTTCATTATATGTTTTATACCATGCTATAACTGTATTAAGCGAAAACATTAATACCGGTGTGGTAGATAAACAACCAGGTCTCTAGTAGTCTCTACTAAGACTAGTTTCGTTGCACGATTGATGATCGAGGTTTTCCGATCATAGAGCATGGCGCCGGTCGGCAATGGAAGTCATATCGTTAGGAGTAACGATGTGATGGACGTACCCAGTATTTATAGGACATAGTCATTACGCCTTAAGATCGCACCAAACGTCGTATCTTATTTAGTATGACAATAACGGTGATACTTTTGGGTATCGGAAAGGGGTAGTTGAGACGAGGGGTCAACAGCGGGATTTGTCAGTCCGCATAGCCGGATAGATACTCTAGGGCCCACTCGGTGAGATTATGTCAAATGAGTTTGCAAACATATGACTAGGTCACCAGCTGACATAATATCATAGACGAGTAGAAGATAGCGATGTAGGTAACGAGATCATGCTAGGTATGGAGATATCTGAGAATGATGCTCGGACACGCTAAGTATCGCCATGACAAAGGGTTTAAGACTATACGTCAAGGTTTGATAGATGAAAGTCATTCGTTATATCATAAGGATTAATTCATGGGGTCCAGGCCTACGAGTTAGTCGTTGATCATAGAGGAGTCTTGGTCGTACCTGTTATTATATCGAACCGTTAGGGTAACACACTTAAGGGGTTTCGACAAGACAACCGGAAAGGAAAGAGATCACCGGGAGCGTCCCGGGAGGGGTCCGATGGAGATCGGGCAGCGCCGAAAGAGTTTTCGGAGCTAGGAAAAATTATATATATTATGCTTGATATTAATTAGTGTAATTAATATGCAAATAAGATTTTATATATTTATTTTCGGATTTATTTAGGCTGATTTCACTAAATGGGCCTTCTGGTCGAAAGAAGGCCCAAGAGGGGGAAAATTCCCTAGGGGAATTCGGTGGGAGCCATGGGGCCAACCCAGGTGGGCCAAAAGGGGCCCACCAGGGGCCGGCGCACCATGTGCAGCCGCACCAGGCAATGGGGGTTAGTCCCACATTGCCTGGCTGGCAAGGTTGGCTCCCCCTGGGAGCCTATATAAGAAGGGGCACCCCTGGCCTTTTAATTCACCAATTAATTCCCAATTTCTCTCTCGATCTCGTGGTTCCCTTGTCGGAGCCGCGCCGAGTAGTGGAGGGGGATCTCTTCCACCATAGCCCGCTGCCGCGCTGCTGGTGTTCCGGTCCAAGTCTTCCGCTGCTCGTCCTGGACTGGAGCTTCGGAGGCCGTCGTCTCCACCGTATGTGTGTGACGCCCTGCGAGGTGCTGCGCTAGCGGTACTCGGAGGCCTACTTCCTCCACCCGACCTCGGGGTCATCTTCGTCGTCTTCGTCGCGTCGAGTTCTCCGCGACCTAGAGGTCGGCTACGTCGTCTTCGTCATCAACGCTTGTGCGGGAGCGTAATCCCCGCTATTCGGTCTACGAGGGTATGTATTCCGATCTCCGCCGTACTACTATATCTGCATAGTGTAGATCTTGGCTAGTTTAAGGATATCGTTGCTAGGAAATTTTTTGTTTTCTGCACACGATCCCCTTCAGTGGTATCAGAGCCGATCTATCGTAGATATAGCTGTACGCTGTTAGAACCCGTGTTCTGCACGGGGGCACCGTTCATGTTATTTGCTACCCTCTAGCGTGCACTTGTGATTCCAGCGGCATCGAGTTGATGAAGCGGCCCGAACCGACTTTACGCGTACGCTTACGCGAGACTGGTTCCACTACTGACATTCGGCTTGTACCGTATCTGTGGCTGGCGGGTGCCTGTTTCTCTCTCTTTATTTGCCTTTGCATTTTCAATGGAGGGCCCGAAAGGGATGCTGAAACATGCAATTATTGGATCGTTGTTGTGGTCATAAGGTTCGTAGGTATGAAGCGGTTCTATTTACGAAAGCCCCGAGCCACGTAAAATATGCAAAAGATAAAGTAGAAGCGTCTAACTTTATTTTGCAGGGGCTATGTGATATGGTCAAGGTAGGTTTATTAAATTGTTTATAAACTGCGGGCGCCAAGAAGACCATGGCGCAATGGACTATATCACATTGCATTACATTTGATGTTTTGTGTGCATCTTATATTGTGCGATTGTGTGTATAGTATACATTAGTTACACGGCGGTAGCTATATAAGATGATCCCTTCAAAATACCACTAGTGTTCTCCCTCCAACGCGCACCACCAAGAAAGTTCTACGTTATGAGGCAGGCCGTGATGATCGGGTGTCAGACATCTCGTCGTTCGCATACAGTGGGTGTAAGCCATGTTGCACAAGCGTCAGCGTGGAGGTTTTTGGTGGCGAGCCTAGCATATTCAGAAATATGGCCTCGGAACAGGGAGACCGAAAGGTCGAGCACGAGTCACAAAATTGGTGTGGAGGACTTTTGTCTACTCTTTAAGTTGTGCCGCCGGCTCTGATGATGAGGGGTGGTGCAATGGATGGGGGTCGTGTAATCGCTTAAACGACCAGGAGGGATGTTCGTTTGAGTGGGAGTTCGGATAGTTATTTTCTAAAATACTAGAACTCCGAATATAATGAACAGAGTCTGTTTTGCAAACCTTTGTAGATATTAACCATTGTGATAGCATCTTTTCAAATTAGGCGCATTCCTGCGATTGAGAAACTTAAAAGGTTGGGTCCAAACTTCATAGTTTTATACTTTAGCTTGAGGATACTCCTTGTTTAAACCGTTAGCTCTTTGTGTTACAATACCCGCTAGGAGATAAACCCGGAGATTCCGCTAACAAAAGATAAATTTGGTTATCGGATTTTGTGCGGATGATATCATCATAGTCCAGTGTATGCTATGATCTCTGCCATAAAGAACCAACAGTGGGTACGAGTTTTTAGATCGCGAACATATGATATGGTCGCTAAACTCGGGGTACCCCAAACGTTGGGTTGATGAAGTTTATCAGTACGTTGACTGATTGTCTTCTCAACCAAGATGGAAGAGAATAGAAACATTGAGGGAGCACGTGGCGGTCATACTTAATGACATATGTTCATGATTAATGAACATTGAGACGCCTCGCTCAGCTCAATTACTGGATGACAGACATCGTTGCCAAGTGCAAATCCTCTGTCATAGACTATGTCATGCAAGGGGAATCGTTCACCTTCATGGTTCTTGATTACGGTGGAAGTATCAAGAAAATGAAACAGATCGCCGGAAGTCATCAATGATGATGGTGTATATATGATATACATGTTATGAATTTTTTAGCCAAGCAAGTGCTCGAAGCAGTGACTAAGTCTTGAACTAGTCATGTTTTGTGAAAAAAAACCAGGTTTACTGATTGAGTAGCTTGAAAGGATGAGGTGACATTGCGTGTTGATAATGGCAGTCAAGTTGTTGTGACGACCATAGACACTCTCCCTCTAGATCTACCATTTGAATAAATTCTTTATGATCGGGTGTTGGTATGATCGTTACGAGTGTGTCTCCTCTAGCGAGACACTTGTTCATACATGATAGTGACAAATTGGTGTCCTATATTTATGAAGTAATGATCATATGCCGATTTGAATTTAGATGGTAGAAGCTCCCACATTCATAGTATTAATGCCAAAGGATACAAACTTAATAAAGACACCACATATGTGTGGCACTACCGGTTAGTCATGTCAATGTTATATGCATTAGCTCCACACTGGATGGACCTACAAGTCCTAAGATTTGATCTTTTGACACTTGCAAAATAACTGTGACACCGTTTTCGGAAAACGGGCATATAACTTATTGATAGTCATACATGGAGATGTATGTGGTTCAATGAAGTAATTGACGGGTAGTGGAGACCTTTATTTTGTGAACTTCACTGAACGTTTTGAGTATAGCTTGTTGAGAATCATGCATATGGGTGTATGTGAATCAATGAAGTACTTTAACGTGTAGTGGAAGTCTTTATTTCATAGACTTCATGAATATTCCGAGTAGATATATGGATATCCACTCCGGGGAATGTTAGTCTGAATTTTTGATTCGATCAAACGAAGTTCAGAATGAAGTAGGAAATAAACTTAACAAGAAAATCAAATTCCCGCGATGCAAATCGAGGAATGAAGATTTGAGTTATAATGTTGGCACATCATTGGAAGACTTGTGAGAAGAGTTGCACAAATTACGTCGCTTGGAACACCATAGTGTTATGGTGTGTTAGGGCGTCGTAATCGCACCCTATCGGATAGTGTGTGGTAAATGAATCTCTTACCGAATTATTGTAATCATTAGAGTCATATGGTAGAAACGTAAACACTCACGTTAGCAAATAGGGAAACCATTTGAATCCATGGAGACAATACCATACGAGTGATGGCATGGCTTTTGAGCATGGATTGTCGTTTCAGCAATTTAGTGTTTCGATGTAATCGAACCTAAAATGGATTAATCTTTGTAGTATACCCTACCTAAAGAGTTAGTTGGGTACATGTCTCACGACATAGGCAAAATCTTTGCCGGGATATACCTTGCGAAAGAAATAGTTTCTTGTCCGAGGGTATAAGTGAGAAAGAAAGTAGAGCAAGACGAAGTTGGTGAACTTCTTCTCCAAACATCAGAGTGGCGCAATCGAAAGTGTTTTTGGTGTCAGGCGCCACAGCTTGAAAAAGCTAATGATTCAAGATCATGATGTTCTGAGCTCATACTAAGAGCGTAGGCATACGAGGTTGTGTTCCACACTGTGTGTTACGACAATCTTGTTATGGAGGTCATATTAATGGAATATGATAGACCTACGAACTACGAAGAAGAGATGGTGGACCTAAGTCCGAGAAATGGCTATGAGTCATTTGTGATCCGAAATAAAATCCATATACGATTACCAGGTATTGACTTGGGAGATCTTCTTGATGGCATCTAGGATGTTAATAGTATATGGAATTTTATGAGAGAGTAGACATTGAGCAGATTCGATTTGTCGTGAAACAGTTCCGACAGACCACATGAGAGTTTGTCTCAAGTGGCGAAGCCTAAATCTATTCTGGGTCGTTTAGCAATTACTATAATTTCGAATGAGAAATTGATAGATGGATGAGAAAACCATGGTTCTTAATAGTGTAATTAAGAATGGTTTGTAATCCTGAGGATGCTAAACATGTATGCAAACTTCGGTTGTCCATTCATGGGCAGAAGTAAGCATATCGGAGCTGGAATCTTCACTTTGATAAATGTGATCAAAGGATTTTGGAGTTGTCCAAAATAGTTGAAGAAACCTACATTTGCAAAGTGAGTGGGAGCAAAGTAGCTTTCCTTGATCTTATATGCGGAAGGCATATTTGAGTGGGAGCTAAGTAGCTTTTCCTTGATCTTATATGCGGAAGGCATATTTGAGTGGGATCTAGGTGTCATTTGTGATTCTGTATGTAACGACATATTGAATGACACAGATCCTCTAGTAGAGTTAAAGGATTATTTAAGTGATTAATTTTTCTGTGAAATGAAGTTAGGAGTATTAGGCATCCGATTTATAATTGTATAGATCAGAGGGGGCTTAATAACATTAAGTCGGAGTATTTCCTAAGTCAGGATTCTGAAGTGTTTCAGAAAAGGACAAGCGAAGAAAGAGGTTCTTGCTTGTATGACTAGGTAAAAGATTAAGTTAATCTTGGCTTTTTCAGTGATAGAAAATGATGTTCGACATTCTCTATGTATCACACATAGAGTCTATCAGGTTTAAAGCTCGACTTGGTGTGACCCGAGTTCTTGGTTCAAGAACAGGTTCTAGAGTGATCCTTGTGTGGATCAATGAACAAACGTTAAGTTTATTCTTCAGTGTCTATGGGAACTGAAGATAGGTTTTCTAGTAACGGGTAAGAGTGGAATGGCAACTTGCCGTAAAGCGGTTACGATGATGCAAGTTATTACACTAACCCATACGACTAGAAATCTCATATAGGAGATGTCCTTTATTTTGAAGATAGACATGGTTAGTTTGCGAAGTCGCATATGAATGCACTGTCGTATAATCTACATAGGTATAGAAATATATCGCGACTTTAGAAGTAGCAAGTGTGATTGGACTGAGCAGTTTTCCGAGCGTAGGTGGTCCCCTTAATAGATCTTTCAGACTTTTAAGGTGCATGCTACGCGAATGCTCGAGTCTCACTCCATCCACTGGGATATATTTCACCGTCATCGTAAGATACGGGTTGATGTCAAACTAGGTGACATAGAAGTGTTGCAAAGCACATATAGGTCTCAATGTGTGAGGTCTATTGACTGTATTGCTCTTCCACGAGGCGAGCAGGCACCAAGATGCTATGGGTGTTGAGCTTTTACCAGGTTGTAAACTAGATTAAGTGTTACTCTAGTGCAAGTGGGAGACTGAAGGGAATATGCCCTAGAGGCACTTAATAAACATAGTTTATTGGCAATATCCCAATCGTTCATTATATGTTTTATACCATGCTATAACTGTATTAAGCGAAAACATTAATACAAGTGTGGTAGATAAACAACCAGGTCCCTAGTAGCCTCTACTAAGACTAGTTTCGTTGCGCGATTGATGATCGAGGTTTTCCGATCATAGGGCATGGCGCCGGTCGGCAATGGAAGTCATATCGTTAGGAGTAACGATGTGATGGACGTACCCAGTATTTATAGGACATAGTCATTACGCCTTAAGACCGTGAGACCAACTCTTACTGTTATTCCTGGAAGATACTTTGATCGCACCAAACGTCGTATCTTATTTAGTATGACAATAACGGTGATACTTTTGGGTATCAGAAAGGAGTAGTTGAGACGAGGGGTCAACAGCGGGATTTGTCAGTCCGCATAGCCGGATAGATACTCTAGGGCCCACTCGGTGAGATTATGTCAAATGAGTTTGCAAACATGTGACTAGGTCACCAGCTGACATAATATCATAGACGAGTAGAAGATAGCGATGTCGGTAACGAGATCATGCTAGGTATGGAGATATCTGAGAATGATGCTCGGACACGCTAAGTATCGCCATGACAAAGGGTTTAAGACTATACGTCAAGGTTTGATAGATGAAAGTCATTCGTTATATCACAGGGATTAATTCATGGGGTCCAGGCCTAGGAGTTAGTCGTTGATCATAGAGGAGTCTTGATCGTACCTGTTATTATATCGAACCGCTAGGGTAACACACTTAAGGGGTTTCGACAAGACAACCGGAAAGGAAAGAGATCACCGGGAGCGTCCCGGGAGGGGTCAGATGGAGATCGGGCAGCGCCGAAAGAGTTTTCGGAGCTAGGAAAAGTTATATATATTATGTTTGATATTAATTAGTGTAATTAATATGCAAATATGATTTTATATATTTATTTTCGGATTCATTTAGGCTGATTTCCCTAAATGGGCCTTCTGGTCGAAATAAGGCCCAAGAGGGGGAAAATTCCCTAGGGGAATTCGGTGGGAGCCATGGGGCCAACCCAGGTGGGCCAAAAGGGGCCCACCAGGGGCCGGCGCACCATGTGCAGCCGCACCAGGCAATGGGGGTTAGTCCCACTTTGCCTGGCTGGCAAGGTTGGCTCCCCCTGGGAGCCTATATAAGAAGGGGCACCCCTGGCCTTTTAATTCACCAATTAATTCCCAATTTCTCTCTCGATCTCGTGGTTCCCTTGTCGGAGCCGCGCTGAGTAGAGGAGGGGGATCTCTTCCACCATAGCCCGCTGCCGCGCTGCTGGTGTTCCGGTCCAAGTCTTTCGCTGCTCGTCCTGGACTAGAGCTTCGGAGGCCGTCGTCTCCACCGTATGTGTGTGACGCCCTGCGAGGTGCTGCGCTAGCGGTACTCGGAGGCCTACTTCCTCCACCCGACCTCGGGGTCTTCGTCATCTTCGTCGCGCCGAGTTCTCCGCGACCTAGAGGTCGGCTACGTCGTCTTCGTCGTCAACGCTTGTGCGGGAGCGTAATCCCCGCTATTCGGTCTACGAGGGTATGTATTCCGATCTCCGCCGTACTACTATATCTGCATAGTGTAGATCTTGGCTAGTTTAAGGATATCGTTGCTAGGAAAATATTTGTTTTCTGCACACGATCCCCTTCAAATGTGACCGTCTATAAAGCTCGGCTTGTCGCAAAAGGTTTCCGACAAGTTCATGGAATTGACTACGATGAAACCTTTTCACCCGTAGCGATGCTTAAGTCTATTTGGATTTTGTTAGCAGTAGCTGCCTATTATGATTATGAAATCTGGCAGATGGACGTCAAAACAACCTTCCTAAATGGAAACATTGAGGAAGAGTTGTACATGGTACAACCGGAAGGTTTTGTCGATCCAGGGAATGCTAACAAGGTATGCAAGCTTCAGCGATCCATCTATGGATTGAAGCAGGCAACTCGGAGCTGGAATCTTCGCTTTGATGAGGTAATCAAAGGTTTTGGATTTATACAAAATTTGGAAGAGATCTGCATTTACAAGAAAATGAGTGGGAGCTCGGTTGTGTTCTTAGCACTGTATGTAGACGACATATTGCTAATTGGGAATGATGTGGAACTTCTGAATAGCGTGAAGGAATATTTAAACAGTAAATTTTCCATGAAGGACTTAGGAGAAGCTACGTATGTCTTAGGCATAAAATTCTATCGTGATAGATCAAGGCGCCTATTAGCACTGAGTCAGAGTACTTATCTTGATAAAATACTGAAGCGTTTCGGTATGGAGAAGGCAAAGAAGGGTTCTCTGCCGGTTATCAAGAATAAGATATTGCGGAAGGCACAATGTCCGGTGACGGAACTGTATAAGGCCGATATGACTAAACACCCTTATGCTTCAGCCATAGGATCGATCGTGTATGCAATGTTGAGTACTAGACCGGATGTGGCATTAGCTCTAAGTTTGACAAGCCGGTTCCAGAGTAATCCTGGAATGCCGCATTGGATAGCTGTTAAGAGCATTCTTAAGTATCTCAATAAGACAAAGGAAATGTTCCTTGTTTATGGTGGCTGCGATGAAGAACTTGGCGCAACGGGTTACGTAGATGCAAGTTTCTGCTCAGACCCCGATGACTCTAAGTCACATACAGGTTATGTGTTCAAGGTGAATGGAGGCGCCGTGTGCTGAGAAGTGGGAAGCAACCCATAGTCGCACAATCTACAATGGAGTCGGAGTATATTGCTGCTTGCGAAGCCGCGAATGAAGCTGTGTGGCTGAGGAAGTTCGTCATCAAACTTGGAGTGTTCCCGAGCGTGCAAGACCCCGTGATCCTCTTATGTGACAATACGGGTGCCATTGCGAACGCCCAGGAGCCAAGGTCTCACTCCACCGCCAAACACATTCTCCGACGCTTCCATGTGATACGTCAGTACGAACAAGGAGGAGATGTGAAATTTGCAAAGTGCATACGGATCTGAATGTGGCAGATCCGCAGAAGAAGCCTCTTCCGCTTGATAAGCATAAAAACACCAGTCAGCTATGGGTGTTAAGCTTTTACCAAGTTGTAATCTAGATTAATTTGTACTCTAGTGCAAGTGGGAGACTGAAGGAGATATGCCCTAGAGGCAATTAATAAAGTGTATTCTTTATCATATCTCATTTGTTCATAATAGGTTTTTGTGTCATGCTAGAACCGTATTAAGCGGAAACATTAATACGGGTGTGATACGTAAACAACCAGGTCCCTAGTAGCCTCTACTAAGACTAGTTTCGTTGCGCGATTGATGATCGAGGTTTCCCGGTCATGGGGCATGGCGCCGGTCGGCAATGGGAGTCATATCGTTGGAGAACGATGTGATGGACATACCCAGAATTGGAGGACGTAGTCGTTACGCCTTTGACCGTGAGATCAACTCTTATTGTTATTCCTGGAAGATACTTTGATCGCACCAAACGTCGTATCTTATATAGTATGACAATAACGGTGATACTTTTGGGTATCGGAAAGGAGTAGTTGAGACGAGGGGTCAAGAGCGGGATTTGCCAGTCCGCGTAGCAGGATAGATACTCTCGGCCCACTCGGTGAGATCATGTCTAATGAGCTTGCAAGCATGTGACTAGGTCACGGAGACATGAGATCATGGACGAGTAGAATATAGCGTTGTCGGTAACGAGGTCGAGATTAGGTATGGAGATATCTATGGAACGACGCTCGGACATGCTAAGTATCGCTATGGAAAAAGGTTTAAGACTTTGCGTTCAGGTTTCATAGATGAAAGTCATTCGTTATATCACAGGGATTAATTCATGGGGTCCAGGCCTACGAGTTAGTCGTTGATCATAGAGGAGTCTTGGTCATACCTGTTATTATATCGAACCGCTAGTGTAACACACTTAAGGGGTTTCGACAAGACAACCGGAAAGGAAAGAGATCACCGGGAGCGTCCCGGGAGGGGTCCGATGGAGATCGGGCAGCGCCGAAAGAGTTTTCGGAGCTAGGAAAAATTATATATATTATGTTTCATATTAATTAGTGTAATTAGTATGCAAATATGATTTTACATATTTATTTCCGAATTTATTTAGGCTGATTTCCCTAAATGGGTCTTCTGGTCGAAAGAAGGCCCAAGAGGGGGGAATCCCCTTGGGGATTCGGTGGGGGCCAGGAGGGGCCGACCCAAGTGGGCCAAGGGCCCACTAGGGGGCCGGCGCACCCTCCCATGCCGCACCAGGCATGTGGGGGTTAGTCCCACATTGCCTGGTTAGCAAGTTGGCTCCCCCCTGGGAGCCTATATAAGAAGGGGCACCCCTGGCCTTTTAATTCACCAATTAATTCCCAATTTCTCTCTCGATCTCGTGATTCCCTTGTCAGAGTCGCGCCGAGCTGAGGAGGGGGATCTCTTCCACCATAGCCCGCTGCCGCGCTGCTGGTGTTCCGGTCCAAGTCTTCCGCTGCTCGTCCTGGACTGGAGCTTCGGAGGCCGTCGTCTCCACCGTACGTGTGTGACGCCCTGCGAGGTGCTGCGCTAGCGGTACTCGGAGGTATGCTTCCTCTACATGACCTTGAGGTCGGCTTCGTCGGTCTTCATCGACAATGTTTGTGCGGGAACGTAATCCTCGCTTTCGGTCTTCAAGGGTACGTATTCCGATCTCCATTCGTACTACTATATCTGCATAGAATAGATCTTGGCATGCTTTTAGGATATCGTTGGTAGGAATTTTTTTGTTTTCTGCACACGATCCCCTTCATGTTTAGCATCCTCGGGATCACCAACTCTTTCTTAATGACACTATTAAGAAACATGGTTTCCTTATGCATCTATCAATTTCTCATTCGAAATTATAGTGATTGCTAAACAACCCAGAATAGATTTAGTCTTCGCCACTTGATACAAACTCTCATGTGGTCAACTTTTGAATCTGGCGGAACTGTTTCACGAGAAATCGATTCTTCTCAATGTCTAGTCTCTCATAAAATTCCATATACTATTAACATCCTAGATGCCATCAAGAAGATCTCCCATGTCATTAGCTGGTAATCGTATATGGATTTTATTTCGGATCATAAATGACTCATAGCCATTTCTCGGACTTAGGTCCACCATCTCTTCTTCGTAGTTCGTAGGTCTATCATATTCCATTAATATGACCTTCATAACAAGATTGTCTTAACACACAGTGTGGAACACAACCTGGTATGCCTACGCTCTTAGTATGAGCTCATAACAGCATGTTCTTGAATCATCAGCTTTTTCAAGCTGTGGAGCCTGACACCGAAAACACTTTTGGTTGCGCCACTCTGATGTCTGGAGAGGAAGTTCACCAACTTCGTCTTGCTCTACTTTGTTTCTCACTTATACACTTGGACAAGAAACTATTTCTTTCGCAAGGTATATCCCGGCAACAGTTTTGCATATGTCGTGAGACATGTACCCAATTAACTCTTTAGGTTGGGTATACTACAAAGATTAATCCATTTTAGGTTTTATCACATCGAAACACTAAATTGTTGAAACGGCAATCCAGGCTAAAAAGCCATGCCATCACTCGTATGGTATTGTCTCCATGGATTCAAATGGTTTCCCTTTTATCTAACGTGAGTGTAACGTTTCTACCATATGACTCTAACGATCACAATAATTCGGTAAGTGATTTATTTAACACACACTATCCGATAGAGTGCAATTACGACGTCCTAACACACCATAACACTATGGTGTTCCATGCGACGTAATTTGTGGAACTCTTCTCACAAGTCTTCCAATAATGTGCCAACATTATAACTCAAATCTTCATTTCCTCAATCTGTATCGCGGGAATTTGATTTTCTTGTTAAGTTTATTTCTGTAACATCCCAACATTTTATAATATTCAAAAATCACTAAAATTTAAAACTTTTGTTTTTGATTAAAATAGAACATTTAAATGCATAAGAAAACCAACTATGAAAGACTTCAAACATACTGAAAGAGTTTAATAATTCAAATATCTCAAGTAAACATTATTTTCAAAAGTGGTTTCAAGTTAAACAATTTATTATCCATTGTAATTATTAAAACCCCAATATCTAATTTGACAAATGTTTTACAAAATTTCAAACCATTGCCTTGTAATAAAAAAGTTTCTTTATAAGTATTGGATTTAAATAACCTAGCCATAGCTATTCATAAATTAAAATAATATTTAGAAGTATTCTTTTAAAGTATTTAAACATAATCTATTTTGCCAAATGGTTTTCATTCTTCAAGTAAGTTCACACCTAGTGTTGAAATTACAACCCTATAGTTTATAACTTTAATAACTTCATATATTTTATAATTAATAAATTATCCAAATAAACATTTCATTAGCTTAAATGATTTTCATTTATTTTCAAAACATAAAATGATTCTCAGAAATATATGTTCTATATAAGAAATGAATTAAATATAAAATCTTTTCCAAAGTTGTTATGAAGTTTTCAGATGAATTATCTTAATATAACATATAAAGGTGCACAAATTATTCTGAAATTAAAAATGAATACATTATTTCATTTCCTTTTTCATTTTCATATAGTTGTGTTATTTACTAAAAACAAAAATGAATATAGTATTTGAAAATGAGTTTAAATAACTTAAATTTAAACATATTGGAATGTGGGTATTTTACAAATTTTATTTAGCCAAAAGAAAATTTAATTAAGTTATAATTTCAAATTTGACTTTAAGTGTCAAATTTGTATTTAATCAATATTTCAAAATATTATTTTTCAAAAATGTTCAAAACATGCCCACAACTGGTTTAACACAAAGATATGGTTTTTACAAATTTTTAGAAATTGATTTGACTTCATTTGGAGTTATAAATCAAAAGTTATGAAAGAAATAGAAAAACAGAAAAGAAAAAGAAAAATACCTGACATGGGGGACCCACCTGTCAGCCGGACATATCTTCTTCAACCTTTAGCTGGAAAATCCTCTGAGATGCTCTCCGATTCCATCCCAAAATCCGGGAAAAATTTGCGCGTTCAGTTCCCTCCTCTGCCCCCCATATAAACCCCCTGCTCCTTCTCTCTCGTTTGCCCCTTTCTCCCGATCTAATCGTGCCGTGAGGCTGCGCAAAAGGCTCGCCGGAGTTCCGCGTAGCCGCCGCCGCGTTTCTTCGATCCTCGACGAGGTGAGCCGAACCCGAGCCCGATAACCATCCCCTCTTCCTCCCCACACTGAGGCACACCCGTCTGACTCATCACCCATGTTTGTTTTGCAACGGAACATCGAAATCGTACTCGACACGGAGCTCGCCGGCGTGTGAGCAACTCCGGCCGCGTCTCGCCGCTGCCGAGGACGCGCGGGTCGACGCCGACCTCCCCATCCAACTCGCCGTGCCGCAGGGAACTTTCTGGCACTCGTCCCACGCCCGGGGAGCCACCGGAGCTCCGCCGCCGTCGACCACCAGGCGCAGCGCCGCCGTCCCTCTCCATCTCCGGCCACCCCGCGCCGCCACGGTATGACCATCTTCCCCAGACCGTCCGATCTGAAAGCGACGCACGAGATTAGATCTCAGCCGAATCGGTATCAGCCAACCAGAGCCTGCCACGTCGGATCCCAGTCAGCGCACAGTCAGCACCTAGTCAACGCGGACGTATAAAACCATTTTCTCGATTTATTTAATTTGGTAGTTTTACAGAAAAGACCCTGCAACATAAATCTGTCATAACTTTTTAACCACTTATCCAAATTTAACAAACTTTATATTTTTGGAAAGCCCTCGACATGTATAATATTTTGGATCTGCCAAAATTCAAATTTGACTTAGTTTAAAATATTCAAATTTCAAATGGTGGATTTGAGTATTTTTGGCATAACTTTAAATCTATAAATCCAAAATTGCAAATAAAATTGTTTTAGAGACCTTGGAATATATTTGTAAATTGATGCCACTGCTATAAAATATTTTTGTGTAATATTTGAATGAATTCATAGTTATATATTTAAATTGAATAGTTTGAGTATTTTCAACATAACTATTAATAGAAATATTATTTTTGATTAAATCAAATTGCTATAAATCTAATTAAATGCCCCCTGTCTATTAATACTAATTATAAAGTTTTGTTATAAAAAATTAATCATAGAAAACTTTAATCTTATATTTATTCCTTTTATTATATTTTCCAAAAATAGAAATTAATTAAATTGCATTTATAAATTCATGCATATTTATAAAGAAATCACAAAAGTTATTTTGATGTTTTCTTGTGATTTAAAATTGCATTTCATGAAGGGGATCGTGTGCAGAAAACAAAATTTTTCCTACCAACGATATCCTTAAACTAGCCAAGATCTACACTATGCAGATATAGAAGTACGGCGGAGATCGGAATACATACCCTCGTAGACCGAATAGCGGGGATTAATCTCCCGCACAAGCGTTGACGATGAAGACGCCGTAGCCGACCTCTAGGTCGCGGAGAACTCGGCGCGACGAAGATGACGAAGATGACCCCGAGGTCGGGTGGAGGAAGTAGGCCTCCGAGTACCGCTAGCGCAGCACCTCGCAGGGAGTCGCACACATACGGTGGAGACGACGGCCTCCGAAGCTCCAGTCCAGGACGAGCAGCGGAAGACTTGGACCGGAACACCAGCAGCGCGGCAGCGGGCTATGGTGGAAGAGATCCCCCTCCTCTACTCGGCGCGGCTCTGTCAAGGGAACCACGAGATCGAGAGAGAAATTGAGAATTAGTTGGTGAATTAAAAGGCCAGGGGTGCCCCTTCTTATATGGGCTCCCAGGGGGAGCCAACCTTGCCAGCCAGGCAATGTGGGACTATCCCACATGCCTGGTTCGGCCAAGGGCAGTGCGCCGGCCCTAGGTGGGCCCCATTTGGCCCACCTAGGCCGGCCAAGCCTCCCCCACAAAGTTCCCTTGAGGGTTTTCCCCCCCATGGGCCTTCTTTCGACCAGAAGGCCCATTTAGGGAAATCAGCCTAAATAAATCCGAAAATAAATATATAAAATCATATTTGCATATTAATTACACTAATTAATATCAAACATAATATATATAATTTTTCCTAGCTCCGAAAACTCTTTCGGCGCTGCCCGATCTCCATCGGACCCCTCCCGGGACATTCCCGGTGATCTCTTTCCTTTCCGGTTGTCTTGTCGAAACCCCTTAAGTGTGTTACCCTAGCGGTTCGATATAATATCAGGTATGATCAAGACTCCTCAATGATCAACGACTAACTCGTAGGCCTGGACCCCATGAATTAATCCCTGAGATATAACGAATGACTTTCATCTATCAAACCTGGATGTATAGTCTTAAACCCTTTGTCATGGCGATACTTAGCGTGTCCGAGTATCATTCTCAGATATCTCCATACCTAGCATGATCTCGTTACCGACATCGCTATCTTCTACTCGTCTATGATATTATGTCAGCTGGTGACCTAGTCACATGTTTGCAAACTCATTTGACATAATCTCACCGAGTGGGCCCTAGAGTATCTATCCGGCTATGCGGACTGACAAATCCCGCTGTTGACCCCTCGTCTCAACTACTCCTTTCCGATACCCAAAAGTATCACCGTTATTGTCATACTAAATAAGATACGACGTTTGGTGCGATCAAAGTATCTTCCAGGAATACCAATAAGAGTTGATCTCACGGTCTTAAGGCGTAACGACTATGTCCTACAAATACTGGGTATGTCCATCACATCGTTACTCCTAACGATATGACTTCCATTGCCGACCGGCGCCATGCCCTATGATCGGAAAACCTCGATCATCAATCGCGCAACGAAACTAGTCTTAGTAGAGGCTACTAGGGACCTGGTTGTTTATCTACCACACCTGTATTAATGTTTTCGCTTAATACAGTTATAGCATGGTATAAAACATATAATGAACGATTGGGATATTGCCAATAAACTATGTTTATTAAGTGCCTCTAGGGCATATTCCCTTTAGTCTCCCACTTGCACTAGAGTAACACTTAATCTAGTTTACAACCTGGTAAAAGCTCAACACCCATAGCATCTTGGTGCCTGCTCGCCTCGTGGAAGAGGAATACAGTCAATAGATCTCATACATTGAGACCTATATGTGCTTTGCAATACTTCTATGTCACCTAGTTTGACATAATCCCGTATCTTACGATGACGGTGAAATATATCCCAGTGGATGGAGTGAGACTCGAGCATTCGCGTAGCATGCGCCTTAAAAGTCTGAAAGATCTATTAAGGGGACCACCTACGCTCGGAAAACTGCTCAGTCCAATCACACTTGCTACTTCTAAAGTCGCGATATATTTCTATACCTATGTAGATTGTGCGACAGTGCATTCATATGCGACTTCGCAAACTAACCATGTCTATCTTCAAAATAAAGGACATCTCCTATATGAGATTTCTAGTCGTATGGGTCAGTGTAATAACTTGCATCATCGTAACCGCCTTACGGCAAGTTGCCATTCCACTCTTACCCGTTACTAGAAAACCTATCTTCAGTTCTCATAGACACTGAAGAATAAACTTAACGTTTGTTCATTGATCCACACAAGGATCACTCTAGAACCTGTTCTTGAACCAAGAACTCGGGTCACACCAAGTCGAGCTTTCAGCCTGATAGACTCTATGTGTGATACATAGAGAATGTCGAACATCATTTTCTACCACTGAAAAAGCCAAGATTAACTTAATCTTTTACCTAGTCATACAAGCAAGAACCTCTTTCTTCGCTTGTCCTTTTCTGAAACACTTCAGAATCCTGACTTAGGAAATACTCCGACTTAATGTTATTAAGCCCCCTCTGATCTATACAATTATAAATCGGATGCCTAATACTCCTAACTTCATTTCACAGAAAATTTAATCACTTAAATAATCCTTTACACTCTACTAGAGGATCTGTGTCATTCAATATGTCGTTACATACAAAATCACAAATGACACCTAGCTCCCACTCAAATATGCCTTCCGCATATAAGATCAAGGAAAAGCTAGTTAGCTCCCACTCACTTCTCTGCAAATGTAGGTTTCTTCAACTATTTTGGACAACTCCAAAATCCTTTGATCACATTATCAAAGTGAAGATTCCAGCTCCGATATGCTTGCTTCTGCCCATGAATGGACAACCGAAGTTTGCACACATGTTTAGCATCCTCTGGATTACAAACCATTCTTAATTACACTATTAAGAACCATGGTTTTCTCATCCATCTATCAATTTCTCATTCGAAATTATAGTAATTGCTAAACGACCCAGAATAGATTTAGGCTTCGCCACTTGAGACAAACTCTCATGTGGTCTGTCGGAACTGTTTCACGACAAATCGAATCTGCTCAATATCTACTCTCCCATAAAACTCCATATACTATTAACATCCTAGATGCCATCAAGAAGATCTCCCAAGTCAATACCTGGTAATCGTATATGGATTTTATTTCGGATCACAAATGACTCATAGCCATTTCTCGGACTTAGGTCCACCATCTCTTCTTCGTAGTTCGTAGGTCTATCATATTCCATTAATATGACCTCCATAACAAGATTGTCGTAACACACAGTGTGGAACACAACCTCGTATGCCTACGCTCTTAGTATGAGCTCAGAACATCATGATCTTGAATCATTAGCTTTTTCAAGCTGTGGGGCCTGACACCGAAAACACTTTCGATTGCGCCACTCTGATGTTTGGAGAAGAAGTTCACCAACTTCGTCTTGCTCTACTTTCTTTCTCACTTATACCCTCAGACAAGAAACTATTTCTTTCGCAAGGTATATCCCGGCAAAGATTTTGCCTATGTCGTGAGACATGTACCCAACTAACTCTTTAGGTAGGGTATACTACAAAGATTAATCCATTTTAGGTTCGACTACATCGAAACACTAAATTGCTGAAACGACAATCCAGGCTAAAAGCCACACCATTACTCATATGGCATTGTCTCCATGGATTCAAATGGTTTCCCTATTTGCTAACGTGAGTGTTTACGTTTCTACCATATGACTCTAATGATCACAATAATTCGGTAAGAGATTTATTTACCACACACTATCCGATAGAGTGTTATTATGACGTCCTAACACACCATAACACTATGGTGTTCCATGCGACGTAATTTGTGGAACTCTTCTCACAAGTCTTCCAATGATGTGTCAACATTATAACTCAAATCTTCATTCCTCGATTTGCATCGCGGGAATTTGATTTTCTTGTTAAGTTTATTTCCTACTTCATTCTGGACTTGTTTGATTGAATCAAAATTTCCAGGCCAACATTCCCCGAGTGGATATCCATATATCTATTCGAATGTTCATGAAGTCTATGAAATAAATACTTCCACTACACGTTAAAGTACTTCATTGATTCACATACACCCATATGCATGATTCTCAACAAGCTATACTCAAAACGTTCAGTGAAGTTCACGAAATAAAGATCTCCACTACCCGTTAATTACTTCATTGAACCACATACATCTCCATGTATGACTATCAATAAGTTATATGCCCGTTTTCCGAAAACGGTGTCACAGTTATTTTGCAAGTGTCAAAAGATCAAATCTTAGGACTTGTAGGTCCATCCAGTGTGGAGCTAATGCATATAACATTGACATGACTAAACGGTAGTGCCACACATATGTGGTGTCTTTATTAAGTTTGTATCCTTTGGCATTAATATAATGAATGTGGGAGCTTCTACCATCTAAATTCAAATCGGCATATGATCATTATTTCATAAATATAGGACACCAATTTGTCACTATCATGTATGAACAAGTGTCTCGCTAGAGGAGACACACTCATAACGATCATACCAACACCCGATCCTAAAGAATTTATTCAAATGGTAGATCTAGAGGGAGAGTGTCAATGGCCGTCACAACAACTTGACTGCCGTTATCAACACGCAATGTCGCCTAATCCTTTCAAGCTATTCAAGCAGTAAACCTGGTTTTTCACAAAACATGACTAGTTCAAGACTTAGTCACTACTGCGAGCACTTGCTTAGCTAAAACATTCATAACATGTATATCATATATACACCATCATCATTGATGACTTCCGGCGATCTGTTTCATCTTCTTGATACTTCCACCGTAATCAAGAACCATGAAGGTGAACGATTCCCCTTGCATGACATAGTCTATGACAGAGGATTTGCTCTTGGCAACGATGTCTGTCATCCAGTGATTGAGCTGAGCGAGGCGTCTCAATGTTCATTAATCATGAACATATGTCATTAAGTATGACCGCCACGTGCTCCCTCAATGTGTGCATTCTCTTCCATCTTGGTTGAGAAGACAATCAGTCAACGTACTGATAAACTTCATCAACCCAACTATAGAGGTACCCCGAGTTTAACGACCATATCATATGTTCGCGATCTAAAAACTCGTACCCACCGTTGGCTCTTTATGGCAGAGATCATAGCATACACTGGACTATCATGATATCATCCGCACAAAATCCGATAATCAAAATTATCTTTTGTTAGCGGAATCTCCGGGTTTATCTCCTAGCGGGTATCGTAACACAAAGAGCTAACGGTTTAAACAAGGAGTATCCTCAAGCTAAAGTATAAAACTATGAAGTTTGGACCCAACCTTTTAAGTTTCTCAATCGCAGGAATGCGCCTAATTTGAAAAGATGCTATCACAGTGGTTAATATCTACAAAGGTTTGCAAAACAGACTCTGTTCATTATATTCTGAGTTCTAGTATTTTAGAAAATAACTATCCGAACTCCCACTCAAACGAACATCCCTCCTGGTCGTTTAAGCGATTACACGACCCCCATCCATTGCACCACCCCTCATCATCAGAGCCGGCGGCACAACTTCAAGAGTAGACAAAATTGTCCGCCACACCAATTTTGTGACTCGTGCTCGACCTTTCGGTCTTCCTGTTCCGAGGCCATATTTCTGAATATGCTAGGCTCGCCACCAAAGACCTCCACGCTGACGCTTGTGCAACATGGCTTACACCCACTGTATGCGAACGACGAGATGTCTGACACCCGATCATCACGGCCTGCCTCATAACGTAGAACTTTCTTGGTGGTGCGCGTTGGAGGGAGAACACTAGTGGTATTTTGAAGGGATCATCTTATATAACTACCGCCGTGTAACTAATGTATACTATACACACAATCACACAATATAAGATGCACACAAAACATCAAATGTAATGCAATGTGATATAGTCCATTGCGCCATGGTCTTCTTGGCGCCCGCAGTTTATAAACAATTTAATAAACCTACCTTGACCATATCACATAGCCCCTGCAAAATAAAGTTAGACGCTTCTACTTTATCTTTTGCATATTTTACGTGGCTCGGGGCTTTCGTAAATAGAACCGCTTCATACCTACGAACCTTATGACCACAACAACGATCCAATAATTGCATGTTTAAGCATCCCTTTCGGGCCCTCCATTGAAAATGCGAAGACCAACTAAAGAGAGAGAAACTGACACCCGCCAGCCACAGATACGGTACAAGCCGTATGTCAGTAGTGGAACCAGTCTCGCGTAAGCGTACACGTAAAGTCGGTCCGGGCCGCTTCATCAACTCGATCAGGAACGGTGCCCCCGTGCAGAACACAGGTTCTAACAGCGTACAGCTATATCTACGATAGATCGGCTCTGATACCACTGAAGGGGATCGTGTGCAGAAAACAAAATTTTTTCCTACCAACGATATCCTTAAACTAGCCAAGATCTACACTATGCAGATATAGAAGTACGGCGGAGATCGGAATACATACCCTCGTAGACCGAATAGCGGGGATTACGCTCCCGCACAAGCGTTGACGATGAAGACGCCGTAGCCGACCTCTAGGTCGCGGAGAACTCGGCGCGACGAAGATGACGAAGATGACCCCGAGGTCGGGTGGAGGAAGTAGGCCTCCGAGTACCGCTAGCGCAGCACCTCGCAGGCAGTCGCACACATACGGTGGAGACGACGGCCTCCGAAGCTCCAGTCCAGGACGAGCAGCGGAAGACTTGGACCGGAACACCAGCAGCGCGGCAACGGGCTATGGTGGAAGAGATCCCCCTCCTCTACTCGGCGCGGCTCCGTCAAGGGAACCACGAGATCGAGAGAGAAATTGGGAATTAGTTGGTGAATTAAAAGGCCAGGGGTGCCCCTTCTTATATAGGCTCCCAGGGGGAGCCAACCTTGCCAGCCAGGCAATGTGGGACTATCCCACATGCCTGGTTCAGCCAAGGGCAGTGCGCCGGCCCTAGGTGGGCCCCATTTGGCCCACCTAGGCCGGCCAAGCTTCCCCCACAAAGTTCCCTTGAGGGTTTTCCCCCCCATGGGCCTTCTTTCGTCCAGAAGGCCCATTTAGGAAAATCAGCCTAAATAAATCCGAAAATAAATATATAAAATCATATTTGCATATTAATTACACTAATTAATATCAAACATAATATATATAATTTTTCCTAGCTCCGAAAACTCTTTCGGCGCTGCCCGATCTCCATCGGACCCCTCCCGGGACATTCCCGGTGATCTCTTTCCTTTCCGGTTGTCTTGTCGAAACCCCTTAAGTGTGTTACCCTAGCGGTTCGATATAATATCAGGTATGATCAAGACTCCTCAATGATCAACGACTAACTCGTAGGCCTGGACCCCATGAATTAATCCCTGAGATATAACGAATGACTTTCATCTATCAAACCTGGACGTATAGTCTTAAACCCTTTGTCATGGCGATACTTAGCGTGTCCGAGTATCATTCTCAGATATCTCCATACCTAGCATGATCTCGTTACCGACATCGCTATCTTCTACTCGTCTATGATATTATGTCAGCTGGTGACCTAGTCACATGTTTGCAAACTCATTTGACATAATCTCACCGAGTGGGCCCTAGAGTATCTATCCGGCTATGCGGACTGACAAATCCCGCTGTTGACCCCTCGTCTCAACTACTCCTTTCCGATACCCAAAAGTATCACCGTTATTGTCATACTAAATAAGATACGACGTTTGGTGCGATCAAAGTATCTTCCAGGAATACCAATAAGAGTTGATCTCACGGTCTTAAGGCGTAACGACTATGTCCTACAAATACTGGGTATGTCCATCACATCGTTACTCCTAACGATATGACTTCCATTGCCGACCGGCGCCATGCCCTATGATCGGAAAACCTCGATCATCAATCGCGCAACGAAACTAGTCTTAGTAGAGGCTACTAGGGACCTGGTTGTTTATCTACCACACATGTATTAATGTTTTCGCTTAATACAGTTATAGCATGGTATAAAACATATAATGAACGATTGGGATATTGCCAATAAACTATGTTTATTAAGTGCCTCTAGGGCATATTCCCTTCATTTCATTCATAGCATATTTTATTTTGTAGTTATATTTCCCATAAGAAAACTCCTCCCCCATTTTCTCTAAGTTAGGATTATTTCAACTTAACATTCTGGTAAAGTGCTATGCACTTAGACACTTAGGATCTTCAAATGGAGCTAGAAGGCCAATGAAGGACTTAGCCAAGAAAACAAGACTTCAGAAGTATCTTCAAGGAGTAGAAGCACCTAGAAGAAAGATCAAGAAGAAGTTCATGAAGACCAACCAGAAATATTTTCTAAGTCTTGCTCCCTCTTTCTTTCTTTTCTCCCTCCTTCTCTGAGATTTCATGAAGACTAAGTAAATCCAAGACCAGCCTAGGTGATACAAAAAAATCATCAAGTTTGAAGATTATCCAAGTCTACCAAGAATTCAATCAAGACATCACCAAGGAGAATATTACAAGTCTGGAGATGAAGCCTGGAAGATCAATTACATCTTTCTTTCTATCTTTTCCCTCTTTCCTAATCTTGTCTTTCACATTTGACATAAACAATTTTTGATCATGATATTATCATCTTGAAGTTTGTTGGATCCTAGCGGCATAGTGAGATGAAGCGGCCTGAAAAAAAACCTTACATGTCCACGTACATGAGACCTGTTCCACAATTTAAGTGGCTGGTCGGGTGTCTGTCTCTCTCACTTTAGTGAATATCCAATTTACAAAGAGTTGATAGTAATTGTTGATCACCTTATAAACTTAGTATTTTCTCCAAGTATTTATGCACATCATGGCTAAGCCATTTGAGTGCTTATTCAAGATAATTTATAACAAAGTTATTTTTTTCAACTTCTAACCTTAGTCCTTAGTCATTTTTGACCAACACATTTCCTTGCATTAACTTAAAAGATTTTAACGGCATGACATGCATTTCTAGTCTCCGTGTTCCGAGGCCATATCTGCATATGCTAGGCTCGCCACTATAACCTCCACGCTGACGCTTGTGCAACATGGCTTACACCCACTGTATGCGAACGACGATATGTCTAACACCCGATCATCACGGCCTGCCTCATAACGTAGAACTTTCTTGGTGGTGCGCGTTGGAGGAAGAACACTAGTGGTATTTTGAAGGGATCATCTTATATATATAACTACCGCCGTGTAACTAATATATACTAATATATATAATCACACAATATAAGATGCACACAAAACATCAAATGTAATGCGACGTGATATGGTCCATGCGCCATGGTCTTCTTGGCGCCCGCAGTTCATAAACAATTTAATAAACCTACCTTGACCATATCACATAGCCCCTGCAAAATAAAGTTAGATGCTTCTACTTTATCTTTTGCATATTTTACGTGGCTTGGGGCTGTCGTAAATAGAACCGCTTCATACCTACGAACCTTATGACCACAACAACGATCCAATAATCGCATGTTTAAGCATCCCTTTCGGGCCCTCCATTAAAAATGCAACACCAATAAAGAGAGAGAAACAGACACCCGCCAGCCACAGATACGGTACAAGACGTATGTCAGTAGTGGAACCAGTCTCGCGTAAGCGTACGCGTAAAGTCGGTCCGGGCCGCTTCATCAACTCGATGTCGTTGGAATCACAAGTGTACGCTAGAGGGTAGCAAATAACAGGAACCGTGCCCACGTGCAGAACACGGGCTCTAACAGCGTACATCTATATCTACGATAGAGCGGCTCTGATACCACTGAAGGGGATCGTGTGCAGAAAACAAAAAAATTCCTAGCAACGATATCCTTAAACTAGCAAAGATCTACACTATGCATATATAGAAGTACAACAGAGATCGGAATACATACCCTCGTAGACCGAATAGCGGGGATTACGCTCCCGCACAAGCGTTGACGACGAAGACGACGTAGCCGACCTCTAGGTCGCGAAGAACTCGGCGCGATGAAGACGACGAAGATGACCTCGAGGTCGGGTGGAGGAAGTAGGCCTCCGAGTACCGCTAGCGCAGCACCTCGCAGGGCGTTACACACATACGGTGGAGACGACGGCCTCCGAAGCTCTAGTCCAGGACGAGCAGCGGAAGACTTGGACCAGAACACCAGCAGCGCGGCAGCGGGCTATGGTGGAAGAGATCCCCCTTCTCTACTCGGCGCAACTCCGACAAAGGGAATCACGAGATCGAGAGAGAATTAGGGAATTAATTAGTGAATTAAAAGGCCAGGGGTGCCCCTTCTTATATAGACTATCCCCACATGCCTGGTGCGGCTCAAGAGGGTGCGCCGGCCCTAGTGGGCCCCTTGTGGCCCACTAGGGGCTGGCCGAACCAGCCCTCCTCCCTTGGGGGGAAGCTTCCCCCCTCATGGGCCTTCTTTCCACTAGAAGGCCCATTTAGGGAAATCTGCCTTTAAAAATTCGAAAATAAATATATAAAATCATATTTAAACATTAATTACACTAATTAAGATCAAACATATTTTATATAATTTATTCTAGCTCCGAAAACT
This sequence comes from Poa annua, assembly GCA_026929855.1. Lineage (NCBI taxonomy): Eukaryota > Viridiplantae > Streptophyta > Magnoliopsida > Poales > Poaceae > Poa > Poa annua. Next base: position 113,404,410 of record CM049428.1, on the reverse strand, counting down.
CTTCCGTTGTTGCCCGATCTCCATCGGACCATTCCCGGGACGTTCCCGAGGATCTCTTTCCTTTCCGGTTGTCTTGTCGAAAACCCCTTAAGTGTGTTACCCTAGCGGTTCGATATAATAACAGGTACGATCAAGACTCCTCTATGATCAACGACTAACTCGTAGGTCTGGACCCCATGAATTAATCCCTGTGATATAACGAAGGACTTTCATCTATCAAACCTGGACGTATAGTCTTAAACCCTTTGGCATGGCGATATTTAGCGTGTCCGAGCATCGTTCTTAGATATCTCCATATCTTGCTGACCTCGTTACCGACATCGCTATCTTCTACTCGTCTATGATATTATGTCAGCTGGTGACCTAGTCACATGTTTGCAAGCTCATTTGACATAATCTCACCGAGTGGGCCCTAGAGTATCTATCCGGCTATGCGGACTGACAAATCCCGTTGTTGACCCCTCGTCTCAACTACCCCCTTCTGATACCCAAAAGTATCACCGTTATTGTCACACTATATAAGATATGACGTTTGGTGCGATCAAAGTATCTTCCAGGGATAACAATAAGAGTTGATCTCACGGTCTTAAGGCGTAATGACTATGTCCTATAAATACTGGGTATGTCCATCACATCGTTACACCTAACGATATGACTTCGATTGTCGACCGGCGCCATGCCCTATGATCGGAAAACCTCGATCATCAATCGCGCAATGAAACTAGTCTTAGTAGAGGCTAATAGGGACCTGGTTGTTTTATCTACCACACTTGTATTAATGTTTTCGCTTAATACAGTGATAGCATGGTATAAAACATATAATGAACAAATGGGATATTGCCAATAAAGTATGTTTATTAAGTGCCTCTAGGGCATATTCCCTTCAGCTCTTTGTCGACTGTCTTGCCAGACTTCCTATCCTCCAGGTACTTGGGGCAGTTGCGCTTCCAGTGACCTTTACCCTTGCAGTAGAAGCCCTCCACGCCACCTCTAGGACCAGATCTGTTTGTCTTGGGCTTGGCAATCAGTTTGCCCTCTCTCCTGGACTTCCAGCTCTGCTTTCCCTTTATAGCTAGGGGGCAACGATTGCAGCACCCTATCAATCGCCAGCTCATCGAGAATCTTGCATTCCAGAGCATTCAGGCGTTGAACGTAGCCAGACATCTTGACCACATGCTCGCTCACACTGCTATGCTCCTCCATCTTGGCCGAGAAGAAAAGCTCAGAAGATTCATATCCCTCAGCCTTAGCCTGCGGCGCAAAGACAGCCTTGAGATCAGAAATAATCTCAAAGGCGCTCATCTTCTCAAAGCGCTTCTAAAGGTCGGCTTCCATGGCGTAGAGCATGCCACTCTAGACAAAGATAGAATCCTCCCATCTGGTCTGGAAGACCTTCTTCTCATCCTATGGCGGCCTCAATGACGTAGGCCACCCTATGGGGAGTGAGGACGATCCTCAGGTTGCGGAACCAGGCCTTGAAGTTTGACCCATTGGGCTTAAGCTTTTTTTCTCAAAGAACAGACCTAGGTTAAACGAGGGGCGAGACATCTACAATGGAATTTGCAACAACATAAGACTTTGTTCGCAATAATTTTGAGTTATAATATTTTTATAAAATAACTAACATAACTCCCACTTAAACGAACATCCCTCTTGGTCGTTTAAGCGATTACACGACCCCCATCCACTGCACCACCCCTCATCGTCAGAGCCGGCGACACAACTTCAAGAGTAGACAACTGCCCGTCACACCAATTTTGTGACTCGTTCTCGACCTTTCGGCCTCCTTGTTCCGAGGCCATATCTGCATATGCTGGGCTCGCCACTATAACCTCCACGCTGACGCTTGTTGAAAGAGCATTTTCCCTCATGTGTGGTTTTTGTAATTTAATGACAATCTCTATGGACTAATGTTTGCATTGAGATATACTTATAGATCTTGTCCATGGAATTGTGGAGTTCATGTGTTGGACTCTTGAAGCTTATGTGTTGAGTGAAGCTTATTGCAAGTATGTCTTGAAGGATTCAAGACATCATATTAGTGAAGAAATGTTGGAAGATACAAGGTTGATCAAGATGTTGATCAACACACAAAGCTACAAGATGTACCAAGAGCGATCATGTATCTCTTGGGATGGTAAACACTTGTCCGCGTAGCTTTGTGAACTAACCCATGATATGTGTGTGTGTGGTATCTTCATATGAGGTTAGTTATCTTCCCATGGGCTTGCATCAAATGAAGATTTCATATAGCTCATGGAGGATGACGTCATGTGGTGATCGTCATCAAGGTGAGATGTGCAAGGCCAAGAGAAGCTTCTTGAAGAGATCCTATGCTTGGTGCTTGCAATGGATACATGAAGATGAAGCTAAGCGAGACTCTCCCATTCTGAGCATGGGGGAGTAGTTGGAGAAGTCTTCATCAAGCATGTGCTTGGACGCGCAATCAAGAAAAGATGAACCACTTGAAGAGATCAAGATAGTCTTCATCCAACTCAAGTGGAATGATCAAGGCAAAGGTATGATCTTGATAGGGCTATAGGATAGATAGGCGTACTATCAAGAGGGGCTCTCAAGTTAGTAGCTTGATCGCATCGTTGTGGAGAGCTCAAACCTTTGCATACTTGGCATATCATATTTCTTGGTTCTTATTTGGCTTTTATGTTGGTGAGGAATTAGAGCTTGGTTCATCTCCATGTCAAGCTCTCGTTCATCAAAATCGGTTTTACTTTGGACAACTTGTTGCGTTTTCGGTGGCGGAAATATTGTCGGTTCTACCGTGAGGAAAGTCCCACACCTTGCCATGTGGGGTGATTTTACTCTATTTATGGGATGCAATATTTTTGTTGGGTGCTCATCATCGCTATGTTTCCAACAAAATTGGTCTCACCTCATTTGGAGTTCATCAACTCGATGCGGCTGGAATCACAAGTGCACGCTAGAGGGTAGCAAATAACAGGAACGGTGCCCCCCGTGCAGAACACGGGTTCTAACAGCGTACAACTATATCTACGATAGATCGGCTCTAATACCACTGAAGAGGATCGAGTGCAAAAAACAAAAAATTTCCTAACAACGATATCCTTAAAACATGCCAAGATCTATTCTATGCAGATATAGTAGTACGAACGGAGATCGGAATACATACCCTTGTAGACCAAAAGTGGGGATTACGTTCCCGCACAAACGTTGTCGATGAAGACCGACGAAGCCGACCTCAAGTCGTGTAGAGGAAGCAGACCTCCGAGTACCGCTAGCGCAGCACCTCGCAGGGTGTTACATACGTACAGTGCAAACGACGGACTACGAAGCTCCAGTCCAGGACGAGCAGCGGAAGACTTGGACCGGAACACCAGCAGCGCGGCATCGGGCTATGGTGTAAGAGATCCCCCCTCAACTCGGTGCAACTCCGACAAAGGGAATCACGAAATCGAGATAGAATTGGGGAATTAATTGATCAATTAAAAGGCCATGGGAGCCCCTCTATATATAGGCTTCCAGGGGGGAGCCAACCTCCTCACCACGCAATGTGGGACTCATCCCACATGTCTGGTGCGGCATGGTTGGGTGCGCCGGCCCCTTAGTGGGCCTCTTGGCCCACTTGGATCAGCCCCCAAGCCCCCCACCGAATTTTCCCCTCTTGGGCCTTTTTTCGACCAGAATGCCCATTTAGGGAAATCAGCCTAAATAAATTCGAAAAAATAAATATATAAAATCATATTTGCACATTAATTACACTAATTAATATCAAACATAATATATATAATTTTTCCTAGCTCCGAAAACTCTTTCGGCGCTGCCCGATCTCCATCGGACCCCTCCCGGGATGCTCCCGGTGATCTCTTTCCTTTCCGGTTGTCTTGTCGAAACCCCTTAAGTGTGTTACCCTAGCGGTTCGATATAATAACAGGTATGACCAAGACTCCTCTATGATCAACAACTAACTCGTAGGCCTGGACCCCATGAATTAATCCCTGTGATATAACGAATGACTTTCATCTATCAAACCTGAACGCAAAGACTTAAACCTTTTGCCATAGCGATACTTAGCATGTCCGAGCGTCGTTCCATAGATATCTTCATACCTAATCCCGACCTCGTTACCGACAACGCTATCTTCTACTCGTTCATGATCTCATGTCTCCGTGACCTAGTCACATGCTTGCAAGCTCATTAGACATGATCTCACCGAGTGGGCCCGATAGTATCTATCCTGCTATGCGGACTGGCAAATCCCGATCTTGACCCCTCGTCTCAACTACTCCTTTCCGATACCCAAAAGTATCACCGTTATTGTCATACTATATAAGATACGACGTTTGGTGCGATCAAAGTATCTTCCAGGAATAACAATAAGAGTTGATCTCACGGTCAAAGGTGTAACGACTACGTCCTCCAAATCTGGTATGTCCATCACATCGTTCTCCAACGATATGACTCCCATTGCTGACCGCCGCCATGCCCCATGACCGGGAAACCTCGATCATCAATCGCGCAACGAAACTAGTCTTAGTAGAGGCTACTAGGGACCTGGTTGTTTACGTATCACACCCGTATTAATGTTTCCTCTTAATACGGTTCTCGCATGACACAAAAACCTATTATGAACAAACTAGATATGATAAAGAATATACTTTATTAATTGCCTCTAGGGCATATCTCCTTCAGTCTCCCACTTGCACTAGAGTACAAATTAATCTAGATTACAACTTGGTAAAAGCCTAACACCCATAGCTAACTGGTGCTTTTCATGCTTATCAAGCGGGAGAGGCTTCGTCAGCGGATCTACCACATTCAGATCCGTATGCACTTTGCAAATCTTCACATCGCCTCCTTGTACGTACTGACGTATCACATGGAAGCGTCGGAGAATGTGTTTGGCGGTGGAGTGAGACCTTGGTTCCTTGGCGTTCGCAATGGCACCCGTATTGTCGCAGAAGAGGATCACGGGGTCTTGCACGCTCAGGAACACTCCAAGTTCGATGACGAACTTCCTTAGCCACACAGCTTCATTCGCGTCTTCACAAGCAGCAATATACTCCGACTCCATTGTAGATTTTGCGCCTATGGGTTGCTTCCCACTTCTCTAGCACACGGCGCCTCCATTCACCTTGAACACATAACCTGTCTGTGACTTAGAGTCATCGGGGTCTGAGCAGAAACTTTCATCTACGTAACCCGTTACGCCAAGTTCTTCATCGCAGCCCCCATACACAAGGAACATTTCCTTTGTCTTATTGAGATACTTAAGAATGCTCTTAACAGCTATCCAATGCGGCATTCCAGGATTACTCTGGAACCGGCTTGTCAAATTTAGAGCTAATGCCACATCCGGTCTAGTACTCAACATTGCATACATGATCGATCCTATGGCTGAAGCATAAGGATGTTTAGTCATATCGGCCTTATCCAGTTCCGTTACCGGACACTGTGCCTTCCGCAATATCTTATTCTTGATAACCGGCAGAGAACCCTTCTTTGCCTTCTCCATACCGAAACGCTTCAGTATTTTATCAAGATAAGTACTCTGACTCAGTGCTAATAGGCGCCTTGATCTATCACGATAGATTTTTATGCCTAAAACATACGCAGCTTCTCCTAAGTCCTTCATGGAAAATTTACTGTTTAAATATTCCTTCACGCTATTCAGAAGTTCCACATCATTCCCAATTAGCAATATGTCGTCTACATACAGTGCTAATAAACAACCGAGCTCCCACTCATTTTCTTGTAAATGCAGGTCTCTTCCAAATTTTGGATAAATCCAAAACCTTTGATTACCTCATCAAAGCGAAGATTCCAGCTCCGAGATGCCTGCTTCAATCCATAGATGGATCGCTGAAGCTTGCATACCTTGTTAGCATTCCCTGGATCGACAAAACCTTCCGGTTGTACCATGTACAACTCTTCCTCAATGTTTCCATTTAGGAAGGTTGTTTTGACGTCCATCTGCCAGATTTCATAATCATAATAGGCAGCTACTGCTAACAAAATCCGAATAGACTTAAGCAACGCTATCGGTGAAAAAGTTTCATCGTAGTCAATTCCATGAACTTGTCGGAAACCCTTTGCGACAAGCCTAGCTTTATAGACGGTCACATTACCATCAGCATCAGTCTTCTTCTTAAAGATCCATTTATTCTCGACGGCCTTGCGCCCTTCGGGAATATCCATCAAAGTCCACACTTTGTTATCATACATGGATCCTATTTCGGATTTCATGGCTTCAAGCCATTTCTCGGACTCTAGACTCGCCATTGCCTCCTTATAATTCGTAGGTTCGTCTTGTTCAACTAACATGACGGTGCAAACCATGTTGCCATACCATTCGGGTGCGATCCGAGATCTACCAGACCTACGAGGTAGAATACCTTCTTCGACAGTTTCTCCCACTCCTTCCACGGAGGACGTTTCTGGAATTGCTTCTGTTGCGACACTCGGAATCTCGAGTTCAGGATCAACGATTTCATCGAGGTCTACCTTCCTCCCACTTACTCCTTTCGCGAGAAACTCCTTCTCTAGAAAGGTACCGGTCTTCGCGACAAAAGTTTTGCCCTCAGCTTGGTTGTAGAAGATGTACCCAACGGTTTCCCGCGGATATCCTACAAAGACGACTTTCTCCGACTTCGGTTCGAGTTTGTCGGGCTGTAGTTTCTTAACGTACGCCTCACAACCCCAAACCTTCAGAAACGATAACTTAGGCTTTTGGCCATACCATAATTCATACAGTGTCGTTTCAACGGATTTGGACGGAGCCCTATTTAAAATGAATGCGGCTGTTTCTAACGCATAACCCCAGAAGGACACTGGCAAATCGGTAAGAGACATCATAGATCGAACACTATCCAGTAGAGTACGATTACGTCGCTCGGACACGCCGTTACGCTGCGGTGTTCCGGCTGGTGTAAGTTGGGGTACTATGCCACAACTCTTCAGATGTGTGCCAAACTCAAAACTCAAAACTCAAGTACTCGCCACCGCGATCGGATCGGAGGTGCTTGATTTTCCTATTAAGCTGATTCTCAACTTCACTTTGGAATTCTTTGAATGTGTTTCATCAAATAGATATAACCGTATCTACTCAAGTCATCAGTAAAGGTGACGAAGTAACGATAACCATTGCGTGTCGAAACACTCATCGGTCCACACACATCTGTATGTATGATCCCCAACAAATCCGACGCCCGTTCAACGAAACCTTTGAACGGTGTCTTGGTCATTTTTCCCATAAGGCATGGTTCGCATGTATCGAGGGATCCGAAATCCAACGAGTCCAAAAGTCCATCGGAGTGGAGTTGCTTCATGCGATTTACACCAATATGACCAAGACGGCAATGCCACAAATACATGGCGGTATCATCACTACACTTAATCCGTTTGGCTTCTATGTTATGGATGTGAGTACTACGATCGAGATTCAACAAGAATAAACCGTTATTCTCGGGAGCATCAACATAAAAGATATCATTCATATAAATAGCACAATTGCTTGACACTGATTTATATTAATAACCGTCTTGTAACAGGCAAGACCTACTTATAATGTTTACACTCAAGGATGGCACAAAATAACACTTATTTAAAACCAAAACTAATCCCGATGGTAGATGCAGAGGGAGCGTGCCGACAGCCACCACGTCGACACTCGATCCGTTGCCGACGCGCATCGTCACCTCATCCTTTGCCAGCCGCCGTCTATTCCGTAACTCCTCCTGAGAGTTACATATATGAGCAACAGAACCAGTATCAAATACCCACGTGTTGCTCCGGGCGGATGTAAGGTACACATCTATAACATGTATATCAAATATACCTTGCTCTTTGTCGATCGTCTTGCCAGACTTCCTAACCTTCAGGTACTTGGGGCAGTTGCGCTTCCAGTGTCCCTCCCCGTTGCAGTAGAAGCACTTCACGCTAGCTCTGGGACCAGATCTGTTAGTCTTGGGTTTGGCACTCATCTTGCCTTCCCTCCTGGACTTCCAGCTCTGCTTTCCCTTGCCACCAGATTTCTTGAAATCAACGGCCTTGTTGACCATCAACAGCGTGTGCTCCTTCTTAATCTCTACCTCAACAGTCTTGAGCATCACGAACACTTCACCCAGGGACTTAGCCATGCCCTGCATGTTGTAGTTCATGATGAAACCTTTGTAGCTAGGGGGCAACGATTGCAACACCCTGTATATCGCCAGCTCATCGGGAATCTTGCATTCTAGAGCATTCAGGCGTTGAACGTAGCCAGACATCTTGACTACATGCTCCTCAGGTTGTGGAACCAGGCCATGAAGTTTGACCCATTGGTCTTAAGCTTTTCTTTCTCAAGGAACAGACCTAGGTTAAACGAGGGGCGAGACATCTACAATGGAATTTGCAACAACATAGGACTTTGTTCATAATAATTTTGAGTTATAGTATTTTTAGAAAATAACTAACATAACTCCCACTCAAACGAACATCCCTCCTGGTCGTTTAAGCGATTACACGACCCCCATCCATTGCACCACCCCTCATCATCAGGTTCGGCAGCACAACTTCAAGAGTAGACAAAAAGTCCGACACACCAATTTTGTGACTCGTGCTCGACCTTTCGGTCTCCCTGTTCCGAGGCCATATTTCTGAATATGCTAGGCTCGCCACCAAAGACCTCCACGCTGACGCTTGTGCAACATGGCTTACACCCACTGTATGCGAACGACGAGATGTCTGACACCCGATCATCACGGCCTGCCTCATAACGTAGAACTTTTTTGGTGGTGCGCGTTGGAGAGAGAACACTAGTGGTATTTTGAAGGGGTCATCTTATATAGCTACCGCCGTGTAACTAATGTATACTATACACATAATCACACAATATAAGATGCACACAAAACATCAATGTAATGCAATGTGATATAGTCCATTGCGCCATGGTCTTCTTGGCGCCCGCAGTTTATAAACAATTTAATAAACCTACCTTGACCATATCACATAGCCCCTGCAAAATAAAGTTAGACGCTTCTACTTTATCTTTTGCATATTTTACGTGGCTTGGGGCTTTCGTAAATAGAACCGCTTCATACCTTCGAACCTTATGACCACAACATTGATCCAATAATTGCATATTTAAGCATCCCTTTCGGGCCCTCCATTGAAAATGCGAAGACCAACTAAAGAGAGAGAAACTGACACCTGCCAGCCACATATACGGTACAAGCCGTATGTCAGTAGTGGAACCAGTCTCGCGTAAGCGTACGCGTAAAGGCGGTCCGGGCCGCTTCATCAACTCAATGCCGCTGGAATACACAAGTGCACGCTAGAGGGTAGCAAATAAAAGGAATGGTGCCCCCGTGCAGAACACGGGTTCTAACAGCGTACAGCTATATCTACGATAGATCGGCTCTGATACCACTAAAGGGGATCGTGTGCAGAAAACGAAAAAATTCCTACCAACAATATCCTAAAGCATGCCAAGATCTATTCTATGCAGATATAGTAGTACGAACGGAGATCGGAATACGTACCCTTGTAGACCAAAAGCGGGGATTACGTTCCCGCACAAACGTTGTCGATGAAGACCGACGAAGCCGACCTCAAGGTCGTGTAGAGGAAGCATACCTCCGAGTACTGCTAGCGCAGCACCTCGCAGGGCGTCACAGACGTACGGTGGAGACGACGGCCTCCGAAGCTTCAGTCCAGGACGAGCAGCGGAAGACTTGGACCGGAACACCAGCAGCGCGGCAGCGGGCTATGGTGGAAGAGATCCCCTTCTCAGCTCGGCGCGGCTCCGACAAGGGAACCACGAGATCGAGAGAGAAATTGGGAATTAATTGGTGAATTAAAAGGCCAGGGTGCCCCTTCTTATATAGGCTCCCAGAGGGGAGCCAACTTGCTAACCAGGCAATGTGGGACGAAACCCCACATGCCTGGTGCGGCATTGGAGGGTGCGCCGGCCCCCTAGTGGGCCCTTGGCCCACTTGGGTCGGCCCCTCCTGGCCCCCACCGAATCCCCAAGGGGATTCCCCCCCTCTTGGGCCTTCTTTCGACCAGAAGGCCCATTTAGGGAAATCAGCTAAATAAATTCGAAAATAAATATATAAAATCATATTTGCACATTAATTACACTAATTAATATCAACATAATATATATAATTTTTCCTAGCTCCGAAAACTCTTTCGGCGCTGCCCGATCTCCATCGGACCCCTCCCGAGACGCTCCCGGTGATCTCTTTCCTTTCCGGTTGTCTTGTCGAAACCCCTTAAGTGTGTTACCCTAGCGGTTCGATATAATAACATGTACGATCAAGACTCCTCTATGATCAACGACTAACTCATAGGCATGGACCCCATGAATTAATCTCTGTGATATAACAAATGACTTTCATCTATCAAACCTGAACGTAAAGTCTTAAACCTTTTGCCATGGCAATACTTAGCGTGTATGAGCGTCGTTCATAGATATCTCCATATCTATCTTGACCTCATTACCGACAACGCTATCTTCTACTCGTCTATGATTTCATGTCTCCGTGACCTAGTCACAAACTTGCAAGCTCATTAGACACAATCTCACCGAGTGGGCCCTAGAGTATCTATCCTGCTATGCGGACTGGCAAATCCCGCTCTTGACCCCTCGTCTCAACTACTCCTTTCCGATACCCAAAAGTATGACCGTTATTGTCATACTATATAAGATACGACGTTTGGTGCGATCAAAGTATCTTCCAGGAATAACAATAAGAGTTGATCTCACGGTCAAACGTGTAACGACTACGTCCTCCAAATCTGGTCATGTCCATCACATCGTTTTCCAACGATATGACTCCCATTGCCGACCGGCGCCATGCCCCTTACAGGGAAACCTCGATCATCAATCGTGCAACGAAACTAGTCTTAGTAGAGGCTACCAGGGACCTGGTTGTTTACGTATCACACCCGTATTAATGTTTTCGCTTAATACGGTTCTAGCATGACACAAAAACCTATTATGAACAAACGAGATATGATAAAGAATATATTTTATTAATTGCCTCTAGGGTATATCTCCTTCAGATAATTTATGACAAGTCTAATTCTATATGCACATTTGGCTTGGTGGAGTTGTAGGCTATTTTGCAGAAAGCAAGTTTTCTCCTATCTTTTGTAAAACAATTTTATTTTTCAACGGCTTGGCACCAAGGGATGAAGCCCAAGTGCACCAACAATCTTTCCCTACTCAAATTTTACTTTATGAAAACTATGATGAGATTCTTCCGTCCATCCTTGTCCAGTTGCTCGAAGTAGTCCATCAACGGGGACAAGGCTAAGTACTCAGATTGTCGACTCTGCAGAGGTTGTGCACTTTCACCTTCAGACTCAATTAACCCAAACATCCTATACACGCGGAGTGCATTAAGGAAAGGAGAGAATTGAGACAAGAACTTTCAGAAGAAGAATGCAACCGTACTAGCAAGACCCGTTCCACCAACCAACTCTACATCTGCTTGTCAAGCTGACAGGTTGCACTCCCACAACTTAATCATTCTAGACAGAGTCCATTGTCAAAAGGCTGCATGGGAAGCTTCTAAACTTGGAGGGACATAGAAATCTCTTTGTTCCTGGGTGGCCGTCCACAAGTGCACTTCTAGGTAACAACCAGCATGCTCATGGCCCTAAGTAGAATAAACATTCATCCCAGGCGACGACAACCACAAGCATAGTCCCAAAAGCCACTCAACATAAACCATATCAACCAATTCCACCCAGATGTGTATTTTAAATTTTTAACACTTAGAATCATTTCTATAACATGGTAATCATTTTTATAGCATAGCTAAGCAACTAATAAAACTTTTCATGGCTGCATAGGAAAAGGGGTGGCTACACACTACTAGGATATTTTCAAAGTGTAAACTAACTTAGCATTATAAGCTAGTTCAAAAATCTCTATCATGCATACTACTAATGCATACAGAAAATATTGGGTAGATTATGAATGTCACTTGCCTTGGTAACAGGAGGAGCAAGCACAACAAGAGTAACAGTCACAAGCAAGTCCTTCCTCTTCACAATCTAGCACAAGCAATACATAAAATGAATACACACACCCCACAACACTTAAACCACCAAAACATAAACATGTATGTATGCATGATATCCTATGAGTATAACAAGACACACTTATTACATTTTATAATTTCTGTTATTGAATGCATGAAATGCAATTTCCAGGAATTTCGTATTTCAATTATCAATTAAATAATTGAAACAATATAGCAAAATTTAGATTTCTACAACTACAACTTTTATTTGTTTTATGAAAGTTTTCAAATGAAACACATGTTGATCTTTCTGGACAGAGGGCAATAATACAAATCTAAAACAATTAAATTTATGAGAAAAGTATTTTTATTATTTAAGTTATGAATTTAAGTAGCCGAATTACTCCTATGATAATTACACGAATTAAAAGTTATCACAAGGAAAAATAACAGATGTAGAAATAAACTACACTAGCAGGGCTATCCGTGGATATAAAATTTATCAAATTTGGACTTACAGATCAAAAGATATGAATTTTTCAAGTTTAACATATTTTCTGTTTTTATTTACTAATTCTGCCGAAAATAGAAAAAGGGATGGCTACGTGTCGCAATCTGATTAGCCGATACCGTTTCGACGCGGATCCGCTCCGAGACCGTCCGATCTAACTAATCTTGGACGCACCAGATTAAACGAGATTAACGAAAAAAGAAAATAAACAAAGCCCGTATGATCCGGATCCAACGGTCCAGATCGCACTGGCTAGACGCGAGCGGCGCGGATCGCCGGAGCTGCTCCACCCGCGGTGGAGCCATTGCCGGCTTCGTGCTCTACCGCGCAAAAGAAAGGGATCAGAGAGCGGTTTCGTTTCAGAGCGTTGCCGGACGTCGAGGTTAGCTTGATGGCGAAGCCGACGGCGTCGAGATGGTCCTCTCCTCCCTGGGTTGCTCGCCGGAGTTGGAGTAGCGGACGGCGGCGGCGGTCGCGGACGGAGGCGTCGCTGGGCTGTGATTCCAGACACGAGATCATGTCAAAACAATGCGCAAGTAAGAAAGGAAATGAGGGAAGGAGAAGAGAGAGTGTGGGGTGGTCGTAGGGTCCCGTACGGCGAGCTCAACGGCGGCGGAACCGGCGAGATGCCGACTCCGATTGTGGGCAGCCCTGTGGCGTAGAGTTTAGGGTTTTGGGTGGAATCAAGAGGCGGGGTTGCGGGGTATAAATAGGGGCGAGAGGGGGCGAGAAGATCGACTCGAAAACGGTTTAGGGAGATCGGATCGCCGGAGATATTCTCGGACTCGTTGCGTTTCCTCGCGCAGAGGTTGAAGACGCGTTTGTCAGGAGTGGGGTCCACCCGCCCGTGAGATGAGAGAGGAGCGCGGGCTGTTCTTGGGCTGCTCCTGGGCCGAGGCTTAGCGCGCGCGCGGTAGATAGGGGGTTGGCCGGCCCGACTCTTCTTTTTCCCATTTTCTTTTTATTTAATTTATTTCTGTTTTCAAAACCTAATTTCAAAAATAAATTTTAAACTTAACCAAATCATTTCAGAAAAAATTATAAAAATATGTTTTAAAAAGCATATTAAAATTAGAACCTTTTGATATCATTTTGCCAAATAAATAATCTAATAAAATAAAGATTAAAATAAGGGGTTCAAATAAACCTCTTTATGGAATACAAATTTATTTAAACTTATAATTAAATTTTAAATTATTCTTTATGTGATTTAAATGCCATGCCTATATGATGAATGATGCATGAATGCAAAGTTTATAAATTTTTGAGAAATTTGGGATGTTACAGACTAACCCCCTTAAGAGGAAGCTCGCCCTCGAGCTTCGGAAAGGTCAGCAAATAGGTGTGGATGGTCTTCTCGGAGGTCATCCTCTCGTTCCCAGGTGGCTTCTTCCTCGGTGTGATGATTCCACTGGACCTTGCAAAACTTGATGGTTTTGGTACGGGTGACTCTTTCTGCTGTCTGTAATATCTTGATGGGCTTCTCTTCATAGGTCAGGTCACTTTCCAATTGTACTTCCTCGAGAGATACAGTATCCTTTAAAGGAACTCCCATCATCTCGGGATGATATTTCTTCAACTGACTAACATGGAACACATTATGAACATCAGACAGTACTTCAGGCAGTTCTAACTCATATGCCACTTCACCCTTGCGAGAAAGAATTTTGAATGGTCCAATGAATCGAGGTGCTAACTTTCCTTTGATTCCAAACCTCTTTACACCCCGGAGTGGAGACACTCTAAGATAGGTTCTATCACCCACCTCGTAGGTGACTTCTCTACGCTTGGAATCTGCATCGCTTTTCTGGCGTGACTGTGCTATTTTCAATCTATCCTTAATCAGTCTGACCTTCTCTTCAGCATCCTGTATTATATCAGGTCCAAAGAAACTCCGTTCTCCTAGACCACTCCACAACAAGGGGGTTGTGCATTTCTTTCCATATAAGGCTTCAAACGGTGCCATCTCAATACTGGTTTGGTAACTGTTATTATAGGAGAACTCAGCGTAAGGTAGATTATCATCGCAACTAGATCCATAATCAAGCGCACAAGCTCTTAACATATCCTCTAAAATCTGATTTACTCTTTCAGTCTGACCATCTGTTTGCGGGTGGAAAGCCGTACTAAATTCCAATCTGGTTCCCAAGGATTCGTGTAACTGCTTCCAGAAATGAGAAGTGAACTGGGTCCCTCTATCCGACACGATACTCTTAGGAACGCCATGAAGGCACACAATTCTCTTCATGTAAATATCGGCTAACTTTGTACTTGTATAAGTGGTCTTGACGGGTGTAAAGTGAGCTATTTTGGTTAGACGACAAACGATAACCCATATAGAATCATAACCCGATCTGGTCCTTGGTAATGTGGTGATGAAATCCATCCCAATAGAATCCCACTTCCAATCCGGTACTTTCAAAGGTTGTAAGAGTCCTGCTGGTTTCTGATGTTATGCCTTTACTCGACTGCATACATCGCACTTAGCGATATATTCTGCTATTTCTTTTTTCAGATTGTTCCACCAAAATCTCTCCTTCACATCCATATACATCTTGGTATTTCCTGGATGAATGGTATAAGGTGTCTCATGGGCTTCTTGTAGAATTAACTTCCTGAGGTCGGGGTCATTGGCCACACATACACGTTTTTCAAACCACATAATCCCTTGCTCATCCTCATGAAATCCTTTAGCTTTTCCTGCTCTCAGATTGACTTTGATTTCTTCTATTTCCTTGTCTCCTTTCTGAGCTTCACGTATCTTGTCCATCAAAGTAGGTTGTACTACTAATGAGGCTACAAAACCTTCTGGTACTACTTCCAATCTGAGATCCTTGAATGCCTTGCATAACTCTTCGGGTATTTCTCCTGCCGTGACGCCATTTACATACACTTTACGACTCAGGGCGTCTGCTACTACATTAGCCTTTCCTGGGTGATATTGGAGACTTAGATCATAATCTTTGATAAGTTCCAACCACCTTCTCTGTCTCATGTTCAATTCTTTCTGAGTGAAAATATACTTCAAACTTTTATGGTCAGTGAAAACTTCACACCTTTTTCCCATCAGATAGGGTCTCCATGTCTTCAGGGCATGTACTACTGAGGCTAACTCGAGATCATGAGTTGGATAATTTGCTTCATGTTTCTTGAGCTGCCTAGAGGCATAAGATACCACTCTGCCCTCCTGCATCAACACACTTCCCAAGCCTTGGCGTGAAGCATCACAATACACTTGGAATTCCTTCTCCAAATCCGGTAGACATAGGACTGGGGCTGAAACTAGACGTTTCTTCAATTCTTGAAAACTGGCTTCACATGCCTCAGTCCACTCAAACTTCTTCTCCTTCTTTAATAATTCCGTCAAAGCCTTGGCAATCTTGGAGAAGTTTTCAATGAATCTTTGATAGTATCCTGCTAGACCAAGGAAACTTCGTAATTCTCCAACGTTTTTCGGCGGTTCCCAATTGGTTACAGCTGAAACTTTTTCAGGATCCACCGCTATACCTTCCTTGGACACCACATGGCCTATAAATCCGACTTGTTCTAACCAAAACTCACACTTGCTGTATTTGGCGTACAACTTATGTTCACGTAGTCTCTGTAATACTAGACGCAAATGCTCTTCATGTTCTTTGTGACTCTTGGAGTAGATTAGAATGTCATCTATGAACACTACCACAAACTTATCCAGAAAATCCATGAACACTTTATTCATCATATTCATGAAATAGGCTGGAGCATTGGTTAAACCAAAAGGCATTACGGTGTACTCATAAGAGCCATATCTCGTAACAAATGCAGTCTTGGGTATATCCATTTCTCTAACTTTCATTTGGAGGTACCCCGATCAAAGATCGATTTTTGAGAAAACACACGCACCTTCCAGTTGATCAAATAGTTCATTTATCTTGGGAAACAGGTACTTGTTTTTGATAGTTTGCTCATTTATTTCCCTGTAGTCCGTGACTAGCCTCTGAGTTTGATCCTTCTTTTTAACAAATAAAACTGGTGCTCCCCATGGCGATGAACTTGGTCGAATGAACCCTTTATGGATATGTTCCTCCAGTTGCTTCTTGAGCTCTTTCAATTCATCAATGGCCATAGGATAAGGTCTTTTAGCTATTGGTCATGTTACCGGTTTCAGTTCGATGAGAAACTCTACATCTCTATCGGGTGGCATTCCCGGTAGTTCTTCCGGAAAAACATCTGGGTATTCCTTGACAATAAGCACATCACCAAGGCTAGCCCCCTTTAGAGAATTTAGCCTAACCTTCTTAAGTTCGAAAATTGGTCTGAACTTAATCTTCCTTTTCTCTGGGGTGGTGAGGGTGATTGCTCTATTCGCACAGTCTATGATCCTTCAAAACGGGTCATCCAATCCATTCCGATGATAACATCCAAACCTTGGGTTTCTAGGATGACTAAGTCTGTTGGAAAGGTGTGTTTTCCAATCTTTAATTCTAACTGCCTACACCCGGAATTTACTATCATCTCCGCTCCAGGTGAACTTACCCTAATAGGTTTTCCTAGACTTTCCTCAGCTAACCCATGTTTGTTCACAAATGCTCTTGATATGAATGAATGAGATGCTCCAGTATCAAATAAAACTAATGCTGAAAAGGAATTGAGAAAGAACGTACCAATCACAGCATCAGGTTCATCATGAACTTCCTCCACATTAATGTGGTTCACTTGTCCCTTTTGGAAAGGATTGGGCTTGGAATTTTCATCGATCTTCCTCTCTGGTTAATCAGTTGCATAATGTCATGTCTTCTTGCACTTGAAGCAAGTCACATTAGACAAGTCTTTCTTCCCTTCATAGTTAGGACAGTGATTACCATTCCCATGATTATGGCCATGGTGATGGTTTCCCCTGGATCCACCATTATTTCCGTTGTATCCTCCATTGCTTCTTTTGTATCCTCCATTGTGGTTATGACCATGATGTTTTTGGCCACTACCATTGTTGGAGTGATTCCAGGGTTTATGGCTACTAACTTCAGAGGTGTGTTGTTTCTTGTGTGTCCCTTCAGAGTGAACCTTACTTGCACTGAACTTCCTCTTCCTATTCTCTTCCTTTCTTATGTTGTTGTCCAGGGTGATTGCTTGATCCAGCAGGGCTTGATAGTTAGGAGCATATGCCACAGACAAGGGTATCTTTAGTTCTCCCCTAAGTCCATTGAGGAATTTTTCCTTCCTCTTAGCATCAGTGTCGATGTCTTCTGATGCATACCTTGATAGCATACAGAAGTCATCCATATACTCCTTCAGAGTTCTACCTCCCTGCCTCAAGCTGCGAAATTCCTCTTTCTTCAGGTTCATTATACCAGAGGAAATGTGAGCATTGCGGAAACCTTCCTTGAACGCATCCCAAGTCATGTCATCCAAAGGATGAGTCACTTGATAAGTCTCCCACCACAATGCAGCAGGTCCTTCCAACAGGTGTGCAGTGAAACTCACTTTTTCTGCCTCAGAACACTCACAAGTTACTAAGTCCTTGTTGACTGAACGGAGCCAATCATCCGCCACTACTGGTTCAGTAGCAGAGGAAAACTTATTAGGCCTAAGCCTTAGGAATCTAGCAAGTCTGTCCACTGGAGGTGGTGGTGGTGGAGGTGGCGGGTTGTTGTTGTTGTTGTTGTTAGTTGCGGCAATGAATTGAGTCATCATAGTCATCAACTGAGCTTGAGCGGCCATCAGTTGTTGCATGGCATCATTGTTGTCGGTATTACGACGAGGAGGCATCTGTGGGGGTTTTTAGCATAGATGAGTAACAGATAGATAGAACTAAGAGAAGAAATTTTCTACCCATGCAAAAACAACCAAGTCAAACAATCAACACTCAATAAACAACTTAAGATTTTTCTTACTTAGCAATTCGAAACAGGTATTCTAGGTTGATTAACTAAACGACAGAGTCTCAAAACCAAAACATTCAAACCAAAACATTCTAGCATTGTCACACCACAAGTTGGAGATCAATGTTATAAAGATGACGAACTACGCGAGGGATAACATGGTGGTCCAACTAATAAGTCTAAACTTCGTCCATGACGTCTCCTTCATCTTCTTCGACCTCCTCGATGGTGATGTCTTCCTTCATAGGAATCTCCTTGTAGTCATTCACCTCCTTCTCTAAGTCCTCGTTCTTCTCCTGTAACATTGTCTTCTCACGGTGCAGAGTCTCGATCGCTTCCTTCTCCAGGACTTCAATCTTCTCTTGTAGCATTCTCTTCTCACGGCGTAGAGTCTCGATTAAATCTCGATCAGCTTCAAACTCGACGTCGTTGCTCAGAATTTCATCCTTCAAGGTCTTGATCTCCTTGTTCTTGTCTCTAATTCTCTTTTCTTGGTTTTGGAACTTCTTCTCTTGAGCTCGGAATTTTTCTTCTTGCGCGTTGGCCACCTGTTCTTGGGCTTCAATCTTCTTTTGAGTCTCCTTGACTTGGGCCATTATTTCATCATTCTTCAGTAGCTTGTTGCGCCTATCCTCTTCTAGTTGCCAGAGGTGAAGTTCTAAGTCTTGGAGATAAGGGTACAAAGGTTCTGGTTTGTTTTTGTCTTCCTCGTCAACAAGGTAGGGTATCCCATGTTCGCCACGTTGACCAAGGTTAGAAAAGTAGTGGTCCTTTAACTCCTCCTGGAATTTCCAGCAAAGACGTCCTATTAGCTCCTGCGTGACGAGATTCAGCCCTTTCTCCAAGGAGTCACTAATCGACTTGTACTGGATGTCTTCGGTTTTGGGTTCAGTCTGGCGCCCTTGTTGAAAAAGACGAACTCCCCATAAGTCTTCTTTGTTGAAGTGCTTCAGCTGGCTTGCCTTGATGATGGGTGTTGGAAGCGCCAGTAATTCTACCAATTCGAGAAGATATCTTCCAAAGCGCATGTTCTTGAAGTCCTCCGCGGTTTGATACAAGAAGAAAGACATCCTTAAGCTATAAGAGTAGAAAATGTTAAAATAGAAAACTTAAGGTAAGAAGTACTAGTCATAGTTTTAATTAAGTACTTAGAGGAAATAAGGGTTCTATTCTGAAAGGGCGATCAACACTATTATCAGCTCTTTGTAGGTCGGATATTCACTATAGTGAGAGAGAAAGACACCCGGCCAGCCACTTATAATTGTGGAACAGGTCTCATGTACGCGAACATGTAAGGTTTGTCCCGGGCCGCTTCATCCCACTATGCCGCTAGGATCCAACATACTTCAAATATGGTAATATTATGATCAAAAAGAGGCTTAACCAATCCTAAGGGCTCGAACCTACAGGCAACACTTTGCTCTGATACCATTTTGTAGCGCCCCATCTTTTATATAAAGATGGAACACCTGTGTTATGTGCTAGTCCCTGGATCACTGCTAGCACCACAGTACAAAATATAAAGTATCATTGCATAAGTATTAATTTGCTACAACGCGATCCAAAAATAATAGCCAAGTATGGCTTTATTACAAATTGCATAGCCATGAAGGCTAGCTAAAATTCAGAGTTCACAACGAAAACAAATAACAATGAGCCTCATCTTCAAGCATGCGTCATAGGCAGACATGTTGGGTGTAGACTCGAGTCCAATCTCATTCCTCATCAGAATTACCTGCACATTTGAATATGCAGCCCCGAAGAAGGTCAATACAATGAAGTATTGGCAAGTGACTATGGTGGATAATTTATGACAAGTCTAATTCTATATGCACATTTGGCTTGGTGGAGTTGTAGGCTATTTTGCAGAAAGCAAGTTTTCTCCTATCTTTTGTAAAACAATTTTGTTTTTCAACGGCTTGGCACCAAGGGATGAAGCCCAAGTGCACCAACAATCTTTCCTTAGTCAAATTTTACTTTATGAAAACTATGATGAGATTCTTCCGTCCATCCTTGTCCAGTTGCTCGAAGTAGTCCATCACCGGGGACACGGCTAAGTACTCAGATTGTCGACTCTGCAGAGGTTGTGCACTTTCACCTTCAGACTCAATTAACCCAAACGTCCTATACACGCGGAGTGCATTAAGGAAAGGAGAGAATTGAGACAAGAACTTTCAGAAGAAGAATGCAACCGTACTAGCAAGACCCGTTCCACCTACCAACTCTACATCTGCTTGTCAAGCTGACAGGTTGCACTCCCACAACTTAATCATTCTAGACAGAGCCCATTGTCAAAAGGCTGCACGGGAAGCTTCTCAACTTGGAGGGACTTAGAAATCTCTTTGTTCCTGGGTGGCCGTCCACAAGTGCACTTCTGGGTAACAACCACCATGCTCATGGCCCTAAGTAGAATAAACATCCATCCTAGGCGACGACAACCACAAGCATAGTCCCAAAAGCCACTAAGCATAAACCATAGCAACCAATTCCACCCAGATGTGTATTTTAAATTTTTAACACTTAGAATCAATTCTATAACATGGTAATCATTTTTATAGCATAGCTAAGCAACTAATAAAACTTTTCATGAATGCATAGAAAAAGGGGGTGGCTACACACTACTAGGATATTTTTAAAGTGTAAACTAACTTAGCATTATAAGATAGTTCAAAAATCTCTATCATGCATACCACTCAAAATATACTACTAATGCATATAGAAAATATTGGATAGATTATGAATGTCACTTGCCTTGGTAACAGGAGGAGCAAGCATAACAAGAGTAACAGTCACAAGCAAGTCCTTCCTCTTCACAATCTAGCCAAAGCAATACATAAAATAAATACACACACCCCACAACACTTAAACCACCAAAACATAAACATGTATGTATGCATGATATGCTATGAGTATAACAAGACACACTTATTACATTTTATACTTTCTGTTATTGAATGCATGAAATGCAATTTCCAGGAATTTCGTAATTCAATTATCAATTAAATAATTGAAACAATATAGCAAAATTTAGATTTCTACAACTACAAATTTTATTTGTTTTATGAAAGTTTTCAAATGAAGCACATGTTGATCTTTCTGGACAGAGGGCAATAATACAAATCTAAAACAATTAAATTTATGAGAAAAGTATTTTTATTATTTAAGTTATGAATTTAAGTAGCCGAATTACTCCTCTGATAATTACACGAATTAAAAGTTATCACAAGGAAAAATAAAAGATGTATGAATAAACTACACTAGCAGGGCTATCCGTCGATATAAAATTTATCAAATTTGGACTTACAGATCAAAAGATATGAATTTTTCAAGTTTAACATATTTTCTGTTTTTATTTACTAATTCTGCCAAAATAGAAAAAGGGAGGGCTACGTGTCGCAATCTGATTAGTCGATACCGTTTCGACGCGGATCAGCTCCGAGACCGTCTGATCTAACTGATCTTGAACGCACCAGATTAAACGAGATTAACGAAAAAAGAAAATAAACAAAACCCGTACGATCTGGATCCAACGGTCTAGATCGCACTGGCTAGACGCGAGCGGCGTGGATCGCCGGAGCTACTCCACCCGCGGCGGAGCCATTACCGGCTTCGTGCTCTACCGCGCAAAAGAAAGGGATTAGAGAGCGGTTTCGTTACAGAGCGTTGCCGGACGTCGAGGTTAGCTTGATGGCGAAGCCGACGGCGTCGAGATGGTCCTCTCCTCCCTGGGTTGCTCGCCGGAGTTGGAGTAGCGGACGGCGGCGGCGGTCGCGGACGGAGGCGTCGCTGGGCTGCTATTCCATACACGAGATCATGTCAAAACGATGCGCAAGTAAGAAAGGAAATGAGGGAAGGAGAAGAGAGAGTGTGGGGTGGTCGTAGGGTCCCGTACGGCGAGCTCAACGGCGGAAGAACCGGGGAGATTCCGACTCCGATTGTGGGAAGCCCTGTGGCGTAGAGGTTAGGGTTTTGGGTGGAATCGAGAGGCGGGGTTGCGGGGTATAAGTAGGGGCGAGATGGGGCGAGAAGATCGACTCGAAAACGGTTTAGGGAGATCGGATCGCCGGAGATATTCTCGGACACGTTGCGTTTCCTCGCGCAGAGGTTGAAGACGCGTTTGTCAGGAGTGGGGTCCACCCGCCAGTGAGATGAGAGAGGAGCGCGGGCTGTTCTTGGGCTGCTCCTGGGCCGAGGCTTAGCGCGCGCGGTAGATAGGGGGTTGGCCGGCCCGACTCTTCTTTTTCCCATTTTCTTTTTATTTAATTTATTTCTGTTTTCGAAACCTAATTTCAAAAATAAATTTTAAACTTAACCAAATCATTTCAGAAAAATTTATAAAAATATGTTTTAAAAAGCTTATTAAAATTAGAACCTTTTGATATCATTTTGCCAAATAAATAATCTAATAAAATTAAAATTAAAATAAGGATTTCAAATAAACCTCTTTATGGAATACAAATTTATTTAAACTTATAATTAAATTTTAAATTATTCTTTATATGATTTAAATGCCATGCCTATATGTTGAATGATGCATGAATGCAAAGTTTTTAAATTTTTAAGAAATTTGAGATGTTACAGTTGACCTAATATATATGGTTTAAAATTAAAAAAAGTTATGAATCCTATTAGATAGCAACATCGGGTGCTATTTTGGCATGTACGCGTGAGACCATAATAAAAAGTAGCAAAGTCCCGTCCGTGTATCCCGTGGAAATCTATGTATATGTGTATTCAGGCGTAGCAGTATCAAGGTATACGCATGCATTCGTCATGCGTGTATGCTGCCCCTCAAAAAAAAAATCTTATGTTTGTATCTGACTTAGCTGACATAAATAATCAAGTCGTCGTAGGTCTAAGGGGGTGTTTGTTTGGGCTTTTAATGGCTTTCCAGTAGAAAAAACAGCTAAAACGAAACAAACAGGGTAGCGTGGCTGTGGGCTTCGTCGAAGCCAAGCACGGAAATAGACGTACGAGAGAAAGCACGTCCAGAGGTGCTTCGTGCGGCTTCCCGCAAAGGCTAGCGAAGCGTTTTCTTCTTAAGACATATCGTTCTAATAAATTACGAGGAATATGCCACCGTCCCAGCCAGAAGCTCATCTTTTTCCCCAACCACCATGGCGCGACCTTCATAGCTCCGCCACCTCCCAGCGGCCAGCTTGCCCCGCCGTCCTTGCCCGATCACGACCCGTCCCCAACGGCCGACCTTCTCCCCTCCGTCCCGGCGCCCGGCCTCCTCGTCGTCACCACAATGCATCCCCGCCGTCCCCATCAGCTCCGGCCGATTTCCCGTTCTCGCTTCCTCCATGCGTACACGTAGTACCAGATCGACTGGCCGCCTGATTCGCTCGGCTGGCCTCCTGCCTCGCCCGCCGACCGTCGCTATCCCTGTGCCGTAGAGCAGTGGATTGCCATACGCTATATGCTAGTAGATCGATTACTCCAAATGGATTTGTCCATGTGTAGACCTCAGGATGTGCTACTACAGATTCGTCCAAATGCTCTGCTACATTCCAAATGGATTGCCCCACGTCTCTATTATATGAAATAGGCTCATGATAGTTCTGGATCCGGAGGTATAATCTTTTTTCTCATGAATTGTTATCTTATCAAAAAAATTATGTTTTTTTAATTTAGTATTTTTTATGTTAATATTGATATTTATATGACATATACGGTAATTAAAAATTTATATGTGCTTAAAACTCTGAGGGTAATTCATACAATTCCTATCACACAGCTAGACAACCAGTCAAGTTGTCAAACAGGGACACTCAGAAAAGCGGCTTTCCCCACACAACAGATTTCCCTACAGGCAAGCTTATCTTCTTCATCTAAATAGAAGCATCCCACTATTTGATTTATCTTAACATGCAATCATGCCACATCACCAAGTGTCTAATTGGTCCACCTTATTAAACCATGCACATTAACCTTTAGCCTATGGGTTATTTTTTAAATAAAAATGGAACAACTTAATTCATATTCCTTATAATATAAGGTTTTCCAATATATATCACCAAGAAATTTCGTAGCAACGCGCGGGGTGTTATCTAGTATATCAAGCTACAATATGCATCGAGAGGTTTTGGTGTCGACCTTGGTTGCTTCGCAACTTGGTCATCGACCCACGTGGGGCATGGGCGCGTGGTCTTGGGCCGGTGTGGTTTGAGTTTTATCTTTTTCTTTCTTTTTAGATCTTGTCTTACCTGTTTGCTCCTTCTTTATCAATATAACGGCTTTCGCCTCGTTTCAAAAAATATAAGCCAATGTGGTCAGATATTATTTTTTGTTAAATGAAAGAGTACCTCATGATTTCACAACTCTTGGTGCTAAAGCTTTGTGTTATGGTGTGTTGCATGAGCAAAATTTGACCCGTGCATGAGGGCCTCTTGAAATTTCTTGTGAAGGATCGCTCGATTGATATTTCTTATTGATTTCCGTTAAAAAGTTGATGTACTCCAATGATCCTTTATGGCTTTAAAGTTTCTCAAATGAGTCACAAGTTTTGACTTGTGTGTGTAACAATATATTTTCTTAAAGGAAGACAGCAAGCGCTGCTTCATTTCCATTAAGAGGGAACCAGAGCAGATGTCAGCGAAGTTATAGAGGAAAACAAAGAGAGAACTAGAACAACAACAACAACAACAACAACAACAACAACAACAACAACAACAACAAAGACCTTTGCTTTTCATGCTAGGTGTGCATGTGGTCGTAGATTAACAGAACTAAGAGGTTACGTCTGTACCACATATATTCTCTATTTTCTATGTAATAAAAACTAAAAGTGCTATTAAACTGAATCATAAAATGTGTCTTGTAGTGATGTGTCTTGTGAGACGTGCGTGCGTGCAAAGCTACTAGTCCACTGAAAAGAGATTACATAAACTAAATAAATATAGGTGGCGAAACTAAAGGAGCAATGAACTAACTAGAACCGGTAGTTTCGATCGGTTGGAATGCTTTTGTGGGGTATAAAATCCTTTTTCTTTTGAGCTATGGGGTCCAAAATCTTCCGAACAACCTAAATGATACAATGTGAATCATACATATAGCTAGCTTTTGGCGGAAAAATATTTGGCATAGTGTGCTATTGCAGCTCAACGCAACAACTCATGACACTCACACCGACTACCTAGTTGGCGAAACGAGCAGCTTGGGCACTGATACTCAATCCGAATTCTCTATCCAATTGGAGCACGGAGGGGGGAGGGTACCGTCTCTCGGTTTAACTACTGATTCCGGATATATATCGGATGGGAACATCAACTACCACAAGCCACCGCCGAAAACACTGAATATCCTTCAATCTACGAAATTAAATGAAAAGTACCACAATACTTGTACTTGTATGTAATAACTACTTGCGTTGTAAAAACAGAGATAACGACCTAAGAATATAGCTGTCTAGTACAAAGTACTACTCCCTCCATTTAAGCATTTTTAACAATTTTCTGCACGCATGTATCTAGACATGTTTTAGTGTTACACTAAAACTAAAAATGCTAGCTACAAAAGCTTATATTTAGAAACGGAGAGAGTAACTACAGTTGTTGGAACAAATCTAACAAAAGGTTCCAAAAATGAAAAAAGGAGGTTTGATAAAAATGTAAAAGCTTCATGAATTATTCAGTCGTCGGTTATGGATTAAACATCAGTGTCAAACAAAACTAGTTTCGGCACAATTCACAGATACAAAGGCCACTCTTGAAAAACCATCCTACACAATGGTGTGACTGAACATAGGACGAGGAGAATTTCGCCTCTGCGTTGCACTGCACTTTACACAGCCATTTAGAACAGAAAGGGCTCATGACAACATATTGCCTACAATCGCCTGCAGAAAATATATCCACACATCAATGGATTATACGGTATAACTTAAAGGGTTAAATTGTGAGAAACAGCCGTTCAACATGTAAACAATCTTGTATGTGTGTAAATTAAAAAAAAACATATATTTACACAAACTAGGTAAAATATAGTGAGGCTTAGAATTTATCTTGCCATGCTTAATATGAAATGTCTACGTACACACGACGGCAAACAGGAAAAAAAATTACTAACCTGCAAAAGTCGGATAGGCATTGATGACTAGCATAAAAAAGAAACATAAAGTGAGGTGTCTCGCGTCCATACAAAAGTTTCAAGACAGGATATTCTTGAGTTGAGGTGTAAGTGATAGGGCCGCAGACGATGATTTTGATTAGGCTACGCCGCGTATAAATAGCAATTTGTGGAGAATCTAATAATAAAAATGATTAAGACTCAAGATCGATAATCTTTCAGATTAACCGTGCACATAGCAGCTGGTTTAATATGAGATCTCAAAGATCGGGAGCCACATAGGTGTATTCTAAATCTTGGCGTCAACATACGGGCATATCTACAGCTACGGTTAGGATTAAATATTAGATCTCCGAAATCAGGAGTTGGTTAAATATCATATTTCAAATATTGGGAGTCGTATAAATCCATTCTAAACTGTTGTGCCGATATATGGGCATATATCTACGACTATAATATTTTGCTCTTGTTATAAGTGAGTGTCACCTGGAAATTATATGCCAATTATAGGCCGTCATATGATCAGTTTAGCACACTGTTGTGACATAGAGATCGATATAAAACACATCTACTATGAGATATGGGTCGACTCGGCTTACCCAGCGGGTCACACAGTGCCAGTCATGCTAACCCAAATTTCACTTGAGGCCGACCCACCTAGCCCATTGGTCTTGAATTTTTGGTCGGCCGTGGGGTAGGAGTAAAGCATCCCGAGGTTGGCGCATCTTGTTGGTGTGGAGAAGCATTGGGAACCCCAATATCTTTCTTCGGAGCTGTTTCTTTTCCGTCCCCTTGCCCCGGCATAGCGCTTCGCTTCCGGTTTTTCGAAAGAATCAACTGACTACTCCCTTCTTCATTGATCCGGGGAAAGGGAACCGTCTACCAGTTGGAAAGCTAGACATCAAGGTTGGGACCCGACGGGGATGACCCGACCCATTCCCATCCTGATGTAATTAAATAGCTCAAAACACAAGTACATACATAGGAGGCCAAAACAAAGATCAAGATCACATCGATCTGGTCATTACTATGGCCATCGACACTACTCAATTCAACTGTATCTTTTAGCAATGTCAATGATGCATTTCACAACCTGGTCAGGCGTAGAGAGCATTGCCATGTGATCCGCATCGTCGATCACCATGACCTCATCGACCGGATTGTTCTCCACCATCCATCTCTGGAGCTCCTCGGGAATGGTCTCGTCTTGTTTGCAGACTACATAGACCTTACGAACAGAGCCATAGCGATCCTTTGTGAACGGCGGCTGAATTTGCAGGTCTTCTAGGAAGAGTGAGCCGATTCGCATGAGAGACTTCCCAAGTGTGAGGTCCTGCCAAATTACTAAATTAGCACACTTCTTAGTAAGGAGACCTACACGGTTTTCATTTACCGAAATTTGATTGCATCTGTCTTCTCTTTTCTCTCATGACCAACTCGCGACTGTTTAACCAGACAGTGCGCACTTCACGTACGTACCTCATGTGAGCACAACTGATACAACTTATTTTCTGTATACTGTGGCCCGAACATGATGGAGAGTGGGAGCTTTCCATCTGCATCTTGGGGTTTCATCTCGGTGTCCAACGGGTTATAAGTGCTGCGTGTAGCATTCTACTCGAAAGGAGAATTAAAAAGAAGCTTGTAAGTCACGGTGTTCATGTATTATTAACTTGTATGGTTCACTTGTTCAGTGCTTACAAAATGCATGTTTAAATACAACAATTTACCTTAAACATCGCGTCCGATGGCGGCGACACGCAGTCCGGCATGAAGGCGGTGAGGAACACCGCAGCTGCGACCTTCTCGGGGAACAGCTCCGCCGCGAGCGCGACGTTCACTCCCCCGAGGCTGTGGCCGACGAGCACTGCCTTCTCGCCCTCCGGTAGCGACCGTAGCACGTCGAGCAGCGGCCCCGTGTAGTCGCGGAACGTCGGCACCTCCGACAGCCGGCGGCCATCGACCCCCGACGCAGCGAGGTCCGGGGTCGCGACGTGGTAGCCTGGTGCCGCTGATCGCAGCCGAGACGCCACCTTGTACCAGCTCCAGCCTCCGTGGCACACTCCGTGGACGAGGATGATGTGCTTGGCTCCGCTGTCCCGAGCTGCCTCCATGGACGATGCTTCCATCGCATGAACTATTATGTTGCTTCTTGTGAGCTCCCACGTTCCAAGTTTTAAGCTAGCTAGTGCACTGCAGAGCCGTACGTATTTGTTATGATTCGACAATTGAGAGTGGTTGGCTACACATATATTTATACACTAATGGCGGCATTGGTTTTCAATCTAAAATTTGAAGTGGCAAGTCCAAGTGGGACTGTGGGACCAACGGCGGCTATATGGAAAGCTCAACTTCCATAGATTTAACGGAAAAACACTTTGTAAGAGAAAAATGGATCGAAGATTGCTTTGGTGTTGCCGTGTTGGTGGTATGGCGATTCCGAGATCGGTAACACTACGGATGCGTACTCCTCGTCGTGGTAGATGTAGTCCTCCATGACCGCACTTGCCAACTCCAGCAGTCGCGGCCGTGACGGTTGCTGAAATCAACACGACACACGTCGGGCTTGTCACCATCCAGCGGGAGAAGCTGTCGCGGTGGCGGCCGCACGCGCTCATACGTGTCGTTCGACCTGGTCGAGCAAATCCTACGACGGCATCGCTCACGGCCGAAGTCCAGATGAAAGCTATTGATCAACCTTCACTTTCACTTCCCGAAGGGCGCGTTCGAAACACACAATCACGGGTACTTCTCTCTAGCTTACAGAAACAATCACTTAGGCAAGATAGGACGAATGCAAGGAAGCAGGGATCCATACCCTATGCGCTAGATCTACTGCATGGCGTGGCCACTGTGGTTGGAGACACATGGGCGGGGGCAGGGCCGGCTCTAAGCCTAGCGAGGAGGTGCAATGGCCTAGGGCCCAGGTCAGAGGGGGCATAATATTATTTTTTCAATTCTTGGGTGACTATAGAGCGTTTCCTTAAAAATAAAAATTGTTTGTTGAGCTGAGCCTTTTCATCGGGAGAGAACAAGAGCAGGAAAAGCACGACTCAAGGAGAGCCTGTTCGCTCGTTCTTTTTCTCTTCGTCTCCCCAATCTCGATCGAGCCGCCTACTCGCATGTTCGTTTTCATCTTGCCATCTTAGCCGCTTTGCATGCCCCGTCTTGATGGAGTTCCCGCCGGCTCGCCAAGTCGCCGTGCCGATCTCGCTCGCCCAGTTGCGTTGGTCGCCCAAGCCCGTTCCACTTCGACGATACGTAATCCCAGACTCTCAAGGCCTTGCTTTGTTCCATGAACTCTGATTTCCGAATCGGTCCTCTCTTTAGCAAATCGGTTGATGCCCTGGTTAGATTAGGGATTTAATTTTTGAATGGATGTCTTGAAAAAATAATGTGTGGTTAGATGCAAACTTTTAATATTTAACGCCATGTGCGTAGATATATAGTAAATAGAGGGGCATTTTTTCAACGTTCCACTACGACACCAAATTATATAGAGCCGGCCCTGCCAGGGTTAGGGCTTGTGGCTCTAGGGTTTAACCATTAGCGTCCTTTTAAAGAGCTCCACAATCCACCGTTTATGGGGTTCTTGGACGTTGAACGGAGTGACATGCGGGTCAGGGGCTGACACGGGGCGGCGGGCATAGAGACAGGTTCACGATGACGGACTCGTGGGTAGATCCATTGAAATCATCTTAATTCGCATGATAGGTATATTTTTTAAAAAAGTATTAAACCTATAACTAGTAACTCAAATAAAAAGAAAGATGAGATGCTACATATACTACTACACTCGAAAATTACTCTGCTTGTGCTAGATCTAGTCTCCGTCACTCCTCGGTCCTCCTACTGTTCCACAGATCAGCAAGGCCTCATACAGTACAGACTGTGCAGTAGGCGGGCGGCAGGTGCATATGCGTCGCACGTGCGGTCCCCAGAAAAGACGGGAGACGGCGACGAGGTCACATGTCCCTGTCCTCCCGGGCCCACCAGCCTCGCTGTTATCCGTAGGTCGGACGCCAACCCGCACCCACCAATTATCGCGCCCCACGAGACGTAACCCTGGACCGCAATGCATGAACCCGACCCTAAACCCACACGTGCCAGGCCACACCCGTCCACGAAGCTACCGTCATGTGGAACCCACGCCTATTCGTGCCCGACCTGTCAGTGGCGTAGCGCGTGTCGCATCCAACGCTGGCCGGTCACACCGACAGGTTAGGGCCAGTTCGGCCATTTCGCCCTGAGAGGGAAGAATTCAAAATTACTCAAGCCCGATCCATCCGGGCCGTTGAGAGGTCGGAGGGGAGGGCCCGTGCGCCGTTGGATGCCGGGCCCCACATCTCTGCGCCGCCTACGGCTATTTAATACGCACTGCTCTGCGCTCGCTCCTCCCTGGCCTCCACACCCCCTCCCTCGCCCCTCCCCACCTCTCTCTCCCTCGCCGCCGACGGTCAATCACCTCGTATCTCGTAAGCGCGGTCTCCCTCCCCTAACACTCTCTCAACTTTACTTTCCCCTTCTTTGAAGATGTATACTAGATCGGATGGATTAGTAATGCGGTGCTTGTTGCAGTAGTTGCTAGATTTGTTTTTGAATTTTTTTGAATTTTTTGGGCGGCGGAAGAGGTGTCGCTACGAGATCTGCGTGCGCGTTTGGTGCTTCCTGTAGAACAATGCCTTGATTTACTCCGCAGTTTCCCCTGTTTATTATAAATTTGTTAGTTTCGGTCTGTTTGGTGTAAGACGCTGTAAGGGCTGCTAGATCTAGTATGTTTTTTTTACAGATCTAGATCTAGGCCCGATCTGGTCGCTGTAGTATGAGTTGAACTCGATTGACAAGTATGAATTGCTCCGGCTAGTACATTTCGTGCACATTTACTTGATGGAATGGTGTCACCGAGTCACTGTCTGGGTGAGATCTGGTGTACCTGCCGATGCTGTTCAGTAGGTGACTGACTGTGCTTCGTGTAATGGACCATGGGTTCACCTCATGTTAACTTGCAAACTCCGGATCTGTACTGGGTTAAACTTGGGGCGCGTAGGAGTTCAGTGAGGGTTGGATTTGTGGTTGCTTGCGGCTGCTTGAAGTGCTGATTGTTTGTTATATGGCTTCGGCATGCATTATCTAAGTAACTATAGCAGGATAACATATAGCAGCAACTACCCTGTTGTTATTCCTTAGATTATCCGTGCTTGCTGCATGACTGATTTTCCCCCCTTAAATGTGCCTCTCCTCTGTTTCTAGGGCGAAGATGAGGGAAATCCTGCACATCCAGGGTGGGCAGTGTGGCAACCAGATCGGTGCCAAGTTCTGGGAGGTGGTGTGTGACGAGCACGGCATTGACCCAACTGGGCGCTACGTCGGCACTTCTGACCTGCAGTTGGAGCGTGTCAATGTCTACTACAACGAGGCCTCGTGTGGGCGCTTTGTGCCCCGTGCTGTCCTCATGGACCTTGAGCCCGGTACCATGGACAGTGTCCGCACTGGACCCTATGGCCAGATCTTCCGCCCTGACAACTTTGTCTTTGGGCAATCTGGTGCTGGTAACAATTGGGCCAAGGGCCACTACACTGAGGGTGCTGAGCTTATTGATTCTGTTATGGACGTTGTGAGGAAGGAGGCTGAGAACTGTGACTGCCTGCAAGGTAAATGAGCCCACCACTTACTTAATTCTGACAATGCTAGATAGATTCTTGTTTATGTAATCTGTTGTTAATATATAATATATTGCACATGTGTTGTGCTATACATTATGTATTGATCTTAATAGGTTGATTGTTTTAGTGATTTTGTACTGGCAATGCTTGAAGCGGGCCTGGCTTTTGACGATGATGGATGTGCAGGAAAAATACTAAGGCCTTAGGTCTTCAGATTTGTCGGAAAACTAGTTAGTTAGCGTTACAAGCCTTTTATCACTCTAAATATTTCTTGTAAGATAATATATGGTCAACAAGGTTTTGCCATTTACATAATCCATCTATTTGTGAAACATTATTTTGTATTATATTCTGGTCGCAAGTGTACCAAAATGATATATTGTTCTGTATTTTATTTATGGTTTATGTTTCATCTTATCATGTTCTTATGATAATTAATCTCATATTTTTCTGTTTTCAGGATTCCAAGTATGCCACTCTCTTGGTGGCGGTACTGGATCTGGCATGGGTACACTGTTGATATCAAAAATCAGGGAGGAGTACCCTGACCGGATGATGCTGACATTCTCAGTGTTCCCCTCACCAAAAGTATCTGATACTGTGGTTGAGCCATACAATGCCACTCTCTCAGTCCACCAGTTGGTTGAGAATGCTGATGAGTGCATGGTTCTTGACAACGAGGCTCTTTATGACATCTGTTTCAGGACTCTCAAGCTGACAACACCTAGCTGTAAGCTCCATCAAACGCTTATTGTTTCTATTATTCAGTGAATACAAATTTGTTTTGAACTAATTGGGTTTCTGATTTCCTCTGTCATATAGAAGTCTTAGAACACCACATAACATTTTCGATATTTGCTATTTTGTGCAGTTGGGGATTTGAACCATCTGATTTCAGCCACCATGAGTGGAGTTACGTGCTGTCTAAGGTTCCCTGGTCAGCTAAATTCTGACCTCCGGAAGTTGGCAGTGAACCTTATCCCCTTCCCTCGTCTCCACTTCTTCATGGTGGGTTTTGCTCCCCTGACATCCCGTGGATCTCAGCAGTACCGTGCCCTCACAGTCCCTGAGCTGACACAACAAATGTGGGATTCCAAGAACATGATGTGCGCTGCTGATCCTCGCCATGGTCGTTACCTCACCGCCTCTGCCATGTTCCGTGGAAAGATGAGCACAAAGGAAGTTGATGAGCAGATGATCAATGTTCAGAACAAGAACTCTTCCTACTTCGTTGAGTGGATCCCCAACAATGTGAAGTCCAGTGTCTGTGACATCCCACCAACAGGCCTCTCCATGTCTTCGACCTTCATTGGCAACTCAACCTCCATCCAGGAGATGTTCCGGAGGGTGAGCGAGCAGTTCACTGCCATGTTCAGGAGGAAGGCTTTCTTGCATTGGTACACTGGCGAAGGCATGGATGAGATGGAGTTCACCGAGGCAGAGAGCAACATGAATGATCTTGTCTCAGAGTACCAGCAGTATCAGGATGCGACCGCTGATGAGGAGGGTGAGTACGAGGATGAAGAGGAGGAGGACCTGCAGGCAGAGGACATGTAAGCAGACTCATGTGGCTTTGGGGTGTTGATCTAGCGCAGAGTTTTATCTGTTTGGTACTTTGTTCCTTCTACATTATCACCACAATACCACTAGTATGCTGCTGCTGTTCTTCCTCCCCTGTCCCCTGCTTTGTATTTTCCATGTTTCAGAACCTTTCGGGTATTGTATTACTTGATTGATGCTGTTCGGTATGTTCTGCATTGAGGTTTCTGGACCTCTAGTGGTGAATTGAAAGCCTTTCTTCATTGATATCTCTGTGCAAATGATTACGTCAAACTGTGTGTGCATTTCCATGTATAATCTTGTCCATCATTGTATTGTTTTTTCCCATGTCGTCTGGATCATACCGTATTGCTTGCAATGAGCTGGATGCGCTCTTGATGAGTTCTGGCATATAAACGTAGGAATCAGAAAAACATACTCCCTCCATCCACAAAAAGATGTCACAATTCTAAATTCTTATATAAACCAAATCTATAGGATTTTTTTCAAAATCTCATTTAGATGATACACAGAAAAAACATAGGAATTGTAGACTTAGGAAGATTAAAACATGAGCAACTCATGTTTGTTTTCCTTTATTAGGGAGAATGCCCTATGCAGTGGGTTATCAAAATTCTAATGAATAGTCTATCTCATAGGAATTTCAAAATAATCATAGTTTCCTATTCATTTGTTCCAAACGGTATAATGGAAAATATTTCCGTAAGATTACTATCCTCCAAAATTCATACTATTTTTCTTTGTTTCAAAAGGGGCTAAAGTAGTAAAGTACAAGATGGTCCATATTTGCAACAGGAAGCTCACAATCACAAATCGGAGGAGGACATTGAATTCACTGCATCTTTCTGAATGGACGTATACTGCATCCAGCTTCTGCAATTTCATAAGGGAACATAGGCAGCTGTGTTGCACAAAGTTCCCAACCATATTCTATAGATATTTGCCTACCCAGTTTTAAAAGTTCATAGGGGGACAAAAGCAGCATTCATACAAAAAGTTCCTACACATCTCTCTTTCAACAGTCTATCTACTATGTTACACAATGGAGTAGTTGCCTTATTAAGTCTTGAAAATACTCTACCAGAGCTGCTTGACCTTCTTTCATTTACAGAGCATCCATCTTCAGCTACATGAAATTATTTCTATGTGGATTGTGCTTCTAGCAGGATGTTCGAGGCCAAATTGACATCATTATTCGTCAGTGCAAGAGCCTGAACTGCTGAAGCACGATCAAAACCCATGGAAACTAGCGTGGCGATTGAGGACTCCATTGGATCTGGGGTAGTTGCGAGTGCACCCTGAACCAAAAGGCAACGTTGATCAGGAGGGGTCAGATTAAAAGAGGGAAGTGTCTGCTATGCTAATATTATAAGAGTATAATAAGCAAATGAGAATGATACAATGACTATCTAACATCATTGAAGAGCAAATACTAACTATAAGTACCATTTGATCTTAAATGGCTTGGGAGGCCACCTGATCTTACTGACAGTTCCACGTTGTTAGGATCACAATAAGTTTCACAGAACCAGCATTTATTTACCAAACAAGGTGATAAACCAGAGGTGGAAGAATCGGAACGATATCCTAATTGAGCTACAAAGGATTAGCCATAGAGATACATCTTAAGCTACAAACAACACAGCCACAAGGTGCTAAGTTATAAGCTATATCAAGCTTATTTCAAATATACAGTTTGCAGGGAAACTATAATAAATTAGTCATATCCACAAAATCTGGATTTTCTTGAGCACTATTTTACTGTATTCAATAATAAAATACGAAATGTAATGTATGGCCTTTAAAGGAGCATTCCATTGGAAATATATAAATGCTTTAATCTGTTTATCTCTAAAAATAATATATTGCAAATACTTGCCTCCATTTGACCAGCTTGGTGATGAGGAATGTTTTCATCAGTTATTACAGTTGGCAATCTTTGATAAGAGATGTTAGACCGTGGCCATGATAACCGCGAGAACATTGAAGTTGCACAATCTGGGACCTGCAATAATCAAAGTTCCCTTTACAACGTGGCTGTAGGTGTTTATAGACCGGCACAACTGCTTATTGTATATGAACATATATTAAATCTTACAAAGACCATTCAGAAAATATCCTAACCAATGATTATAGTTAATCATTCATGTCAATGCCACCAGATAGCTTCAGTTAGTAATCTAAAAAAGATTTTTTAGAAACTGCACATATGTAACTATACCAGTATGCCAACATCTGGATCATATATATAAATAAACTTGTAGAGCAAAATCAATTGCACATAGAAAGCATGTGTACTAATTGATATTTTGAGATATGTATTAGCATAATCCACACTTCTGGATAGACATTGGTAGAGTGCGTTATTTACACAATTGGATTTTTTTGGTAAAGTACCTTCAGCCTGCGGATACGAAATAGGTTTAGACGGTACAGAAGCCCAGCCAGAATACCAGACAGTCCAGGTATAACAGAACGTCTTCCCGATGAGAAAAGAAGCTGAAGATATAGAATCAGAACATAAAGCTACAACAAAGAAGAACCATTGAAGATTCAAGACAAGGATAACAGTTATCTTAGAACTAACCTGGAGTCCTGCCAAATATATGAATGACTTGTCACACAAACGAAATCCAAATATGCGGAACTTTGTTGAGATGGGAATGTCAAAGAAGAAGGGTACATAAGATGCAAATATGAGTCCATATGGTCCAGGTGTCAATGGATTGAAAGATGGATCTGCAGTTCCAAGGCTAAGATTTCAGACAAATGCGAATACTTCATAAGCATGAAAGAAATAGTGCTGGTTCAAATAATCAGACAGACGTAAAAATAAACAGTCCAGCTGGTGAATCTATTACAACAGTTAGCTACAGAAAATTACACTAAAATTAGTGTGATGAAAACTAGTATTCCATCATGCAAAGCTCATCACAGTAAGGCTTAGATAGATGGGGTATACAAATCCTTTCTGTTAGAAGCACTGAAAATAATATATACCGAAAGCAAACCATGTTTGGCCATGAAAGACCATTGTGATCTTCAAGGAAATCAATTCTAATTTTTATGTATATAGATGGCAGATAAGCATATATTCCTATCAAGCATCAAGTGAAAGTAACCTAAGATTTCCCATCTAGTATCAAGTGCAACTAACTCATATGAAGCAAACATACCGATCTGGCTACCAACAATTTAAAGCAGCATTTGACTGGATGACGTGTTATGAACATAAAAAGAGAAGTGATGCATACCTTTCAGGTAACCTAAAGCTAGGACCTGAAGAAGTACAGACACGGTCATGGAGAATACTATGAATACCTACATGATTCAATAAACCACATCAGCATCAGCAAATGAAAATAATATGAACAAGTCCATGTGCAACGTCTTAAGAAAAATCTCTACTTACAGCATACTTGTTCGAACCTATCTGGCGCTCAAACACCCGAAAGTAGTACAGCAAGGCCACTCCAAAGATCAGCTCAGGTGTCGACGAGAAAGCAAAGAGCGAGGCGATCACCCTCCATATCCGCAGGTTTTCGTAGACATTCTGCATTTAAAATCAAAAGAGATGCTGAACTCAATCAGCTGCATTTCGCAACATTGTTATGTCAGCCCCAGATACCTAACCAACCGCATCTCAAAACAACCAAATTGACACATGCAACAGGTGCACATCACCAAACAAAAATTGCCTTCAGTTCCCATCCTTAATTCAGAGCAGAGCAAGCTAAGTGCAGGAGCAGCCACTGGGTAAGGTAGGGCCGTAGGGCGGCTTGCCTGGTAGGACAGTCCAAGGTCGAGGAAGCGGTCGCGGAAGCCGAAAGGGACGGAGAAGAGCACGGCGGCGACGACCACCGCCCTCGACACCGGCGCATTGTCTGCACAAGGCAACAGAGGGCTTCCTGGTCAGATCGTACTACAGATGTTGCGGCGCACAGCGGTAGAAAAACAAGGAGAAATAAGGCCAAAGGGGAACCCAGACTTCGATTCAGTTGGGGAAAGTAATCAGGGAAGTAGGTTGCGTACGGAAACCAGGAAGCCCGCCGCTCATCGCCGGCGGCCCGGAGAGTACAGGAAGAGAGGAGCGGCTCAGTCGCCGCCGGGCTGGGGCTCTGGTCGGTAGATGCGCCGACGGAGCAGCTTCAGGACAAGCC
Source organism: Poa annua (assembly GCA_026929855.1). Classification (NCBI taxonomy): domain Eukaryota; kingdom Viridiplantae; phylum Streptophyta; class Magnoliopsida; order Poales; family Poaceae; genus Poa; species Poa annua. Next base: position 113,366,592 of record CM049428.1, on the reverse strand, counting down.
GATTCTGACCTGTGGAACAAGCGTGGAGCTGGCCGCCGGGAGTTTTGCTTTTTGCGGATAAAAAAAACTCTCAAATATTGTGAAATGTAAGGTTCGAATAGGTGAAATGTTGGCCATGGCCGACCAGTCCCGCTTATAATAATTTAAGTATGCCTTGTTGGAACACATGAAGTAAAAAATGTAGGAATAGAAACGCAGAAATCGAAATGTTATGTTTTCTAAATTTCTACAGGAATCAAAACCGTGGGAATTTTTTAAAATGTCGTTTGGATGTCACACATGAAAAACATAGAAATTATAGACATATGAAGATTAAAACATAAGGTCTCACCTTGTTTGTTTTCCTTCATGCGGTAAAAAATAGAGGTCAGGGGTACCATTCACATGCTACTGTGAAATGTTAATAGGTCGGGCCGGCTATACGAAATCTGATATGACAAAAAAGTTCCGCTAGAGACACCTTTAAAACTCTACCAAACCCCAAACACAAGTAGGCTAGCAATGGTGCGTATCCTTTCTCAACCAACAAAGGTGACTGAAAAAACGCTTCTGTCCTTCTCTTCCTAACAGGCGGTAGCGGCGGAGAGCCCTAGATTCCATCCGGCGGAAGCGCTGGTTCCTCTCCCTCCCTCCGACCGCTCAGAGGGAGGGGTGCCTCGTTTCTCCGCCTATTAGTTAGGATTTGTCTGCCGTGGTGCGTCGTTTGGGTGGTGAGAGCGGCGGCTGGGCTAATAATTTTTGTCTCAACTCTACTCCCACACCAGCGACGTCTTTCACAGCGGCGCCTCGGAGTTGATGGCAACATGTGTGTGTCGATCCTTCAGATCGACAGCTTGGTCTTCTCGCCGTTCGTCTGATCTGGCGAGATATGTTTCTCGGTGTGTCGTTGGCATCCGTCGTTACCTATGACAACGCTGGGGACAATGGCGAGGTGGATGCTCTGGAGCGAGGAGGTTGGTCCGAAGGTGGAGGATCTTGCTTTATTTCCGACTTCGTCGGATGCGGCGGATCTAGGTTCAAGACAGCACGGGGACATCCCCCGGTCGACGTGCCACAACGACATGTGCCTCGCTGCTCGCAGCATGCATGTTCATCGACTCATAAAGCCTTTTTGGCGATGGTGCTTTTATGGATCTGGCGATTGTGGAGGCTCGGCGTATCTTCCAGCGTGCGCCTTGGAGTCGATGGTGGTTGGCGGCGGCCGCCGGTTCCGGCGAGTGCAGTAAACGCTAGGGCTTGTTCTGTCCATGTCTATCTGCAAAGTTTTTAGGACGATTGTTTTCGTCTTCGTCTGGTCTTTATTTTTGTGTCCACAATTTGTTCTTGTAACTTGTTTTTCAATTAATGAAATCGTGTGGTTTGCTTAAAAAAAAGTGGGCTAGCCATTCTTCTCGGCTAGGCTCAATGTCTACCGATGGCCTCCGCTAGTCCTCTCTCTACATTGAGTTTAAAATCGATGTGTTCCAATATAACTTGTGAATTTGTGTTTGATATGTTGATTCTAGGATGTGTATAATAATTCTATCGATGTGGATGTCTAAAATAAAAATGATGAAATGTGATAAATGATAGCAGACTTAACAGTTTCCAAAAACACAAAAAGCCAGGCACTAATATCTAGTGCATGCCACCACGAGAAGGTGCAATTGCGCATTTTTTTTACGACTGTGCACCCATTTTTTGGGGAGATCTTTTCACTGCATATTTTTTTTGTCCCGTGCGCACACTTACTTATTGGTGCTGGGTCACGGGCCGAGTTTGGGCCTTTGGCCTCTTTTATTTGTGCACTTGGGCATCTTGCCAGCTGACAGCCGTGCACCTTCCGTGGTGGCGATCAATTGTTCGGGACTCCGCCTTATAAACTGGTCGCCCTTTACCTAAACTTGCGGTATGGGACTAAATAGTAAATATACAGAGTTTGGCGTCCTCCGCTTCGCGCGCGGCGCACCACCGGAGCCCGCCCCCCGTTGCCCTGCTCCGCTCCTAAGAATGGAGCCCGTCCTTGGCAGCACCCGCCACCACCGGGAGCCGCCGCTGCCACGACTCCCGGCTCCTACCGCTCCTCCTCCTCCGGCTCGCCGGCCGGGGGCGATGGCCGGGCCGGCGGATGCGGATGGATCCATCCTTACGGGAGCCGGCGGCCGGTCGTGGTGGTTGTCGCCGGCGCCCTCGTCGCCGGATCCCTCCAGAACCATGCCGATGTCGTCCTGATCGACCCGTAAGCATCAAATCAAACCCCTTTCCCCCGCTCTCTCTACGTATCTTCAGACCTATCTGCTTGATGCTTCTGCTATTAGTCTGCCGGTGCCACGATTTCTGCCAAAAATTATGGCTAGCTGATGTGTTCTAGTATCAAGATTCATGAGATTGTTGATAAGCTGGCGCCGAACCGGTTGGGTTCTTGATGGAACTGCGCGCATTGATTTTTTTCGAAAATAGGGGTCATTCCCGATGACATTTACATGTAATCAACAAACCACACAATCAGGCCTTGTTTACCACGGAGGTATTTTTGGGGTTGGGAGGGGATTATCCCATATCCCGGAATATCCCCACTAGTTTGTTTACTTCTAGTGTATTTTAGGGGATCGGAGGGGATAATCCCCAAATATCCCCCACCAAACACCTCATTTTTGTCTAAAACAAAAACTCTAGTCCATGCTAGTGTATTGTAGGGGATTGTAGGACATTATAGGGGAAGTGTATTTGTGGGGATTGGGTGTTCACCAAATACCCTCCTAAGCCTGTCCATTCTCAAACCGGCCAAACCGTGAAACCAGCCCGCACCGAACCACATATACAGTTTAGGACGGATTGGCTGGTTTCCGGACTGAAACCGTGTGCAGAAAATCTTAATCTGGTTTGAGACGGTTTCAAACTGTTGAAACCAATTAAACCGTACACGAGCTCATGCGAGCAGGCCGGGCGCGAGCAAGCTGGTGAGCGCGCGGGCTGGCGAGCAGGCGGGAGGGCGCGCGGGCGCGCCGGCGAGCAGGCGGGCGGGCGGGCGGGCGGGCGAGGCAGGCGAGCGAGCAGCCAGCGAGCAGGTGGGCGAGCGAGCCGGCGAGCAGGCGGGCGAGCGGACGGCCGGTTAGGCTGGCGCGAGCCGGCGTGCCCCATCCCCGACGACGTATCCCAGATGTCCGAGCTGCGGGCGCTCTACCTGCAGCACAACTCACTCCGGCGAGGTCCCGACGTCGCTCTTCACGCTCAAGAACCTGGTGCGGCTCAACATCGGGGAGAACTTAACCGGTGAGATCTCGCCGGACTACCACATGCTGAACCGGCTCGGGTCGCTGCTCCTCGAGGGAAACGACTTCAGCGGCGGGCTGTGCCTCGACGGGACTTTGGAGACGCCGGACGGCTTGCCGGAAACCGAGCCAGGCATGTGCGGCGTGGCTGAAGTTAGCGGCGGCAGAAGAAGAAGCTCTACGGTTGGTTCCAAACCGTATAAACCACTAAACCAAACCGCACTAACCCGTCCTGTAACATCCTATCGAAACGGTTCAAACCGAACCAATCCAGCTAAAACTGGTGGTGACAGGTTGGTTTGCGGAACCGGGCGAAACCGCTTAAAACCGTGAATGCCTAGGCTTATACCCTCCCATCCCCACTCTTCCCATCCCCTGAAAACCCCTTCCAGTAAACAAGGCCTCATGCATAGCATGTTCAGGTTTTTTGCCTGCAAAACGTCACAGCAAAGGGGTTCAGAATAACAGGAGAAACAATGCCCCGAGAGCAGCAAAATCAACGTTTTAAGTTTTTTGTAAACATAAGGCGCAACATGCCCGGCTTTAAGTTAATAAAGCCACCACCGGCAGAGTTTACAACGCACACATAGAACAGACCCGATCGGGTAGAGAGCACCACGTTTTAAGTTTTAACAGGGGGCACACACTGAAGCAGATGTTGATCAAGGATCAGGAATCTTGTGCTCTGCTCCGGGGATGGCCATCATCATGCTGGGAGCTGGAGACAGGGGCAGGAACCAATTGGTGGTCAGGAGTTGTCGTTGTAGCTATTCGGTCGTACAGGTTCCAGTTTGAGGGATTAGTACCAAGCTATCCTGATTCGCGAGTACATCAATGTTGACTCCTCAGCAGGCTTGCATAGAATTTTCCATCAATGCATGGTCGAGACCCATCTGTCCCACTAGTCCAAGATGTTTCTGCAGCGATGATCCTGAAAGTAGATATCATTGCGATGAGTCCATAAGCACCATAAGGCAGCAGATGATATCATATTGATACGCCCGTTTTTTTTGCAATCAATATTCTAACAATAGATTCATAATTAACACCAATTTCATAGCCAATAATATCAGAAATTACCCTCCAGATCAAAGATACAGTGCAAGAGCAAAGTAAGTGTTGTGAAGTTTCATGGTCAGAGCAGTATACAACTATACATATGAAACGTCAAAGACTGGTCTACGTTTGGATAAGTTGTCACGAGTTAACAATCTAATTCTTGCTGAACAACCATGAAAAGATAAGAATCCTGGGTGGAATAGTAATATTCCATAAGGCTGGACTATGAATTTGTCTCACGCCAGGATCATAGTACAGCGTAGCCAAGCTACAGTGGCCAAACCAAATGTCCTCCCAAAAGATTATATTCTCTCCATTCCATCTATAGCTAATTTTGGCAGCTTTAGCTGCCACACAATCCTTTCCCAAAAGGAGAGACATTTCTATTTTGCTCGCATACTGTCTTCAATTGTTAAATAAGAATTGATTTAACAAGTGATTGATCATTCACTTTTTAGATAAGAATTGATTTGCTGTCCTTGCCTCTTTTTTTTGTCGCCAATAAATATCTAAAATTTAAATGTTAATAATTTTGATTTTGTCTGCAAGATGTGAGCTATATATCTGCATATGCTTGGATATAATTAAAACTTTTTATTCTCTTTGTGATGTATTTGTGTTGGAGAGGAGGTCAGAATGAATTATAGGAAATCACTTGGATTTAGATACCCAGTTACTCCACTACTTCCACACTGAGAGAGAACCTTATGAATCACCTATAATGTCTGTCTCCCGAGGCTGTGTTACTTTCTACATTGGATGCACACAGTATATAGAAAAGTATTTCCGAGGAATCCACAACAAGATGAATGAGTCAAAAGCGGGGTGTATAGACTTTCTTACCTTTTGTATAGAAGACTTTTTAGTTACAATATTATGCATCACCCTGGGTTTCTGGGGGCCTTGATATACTCATCATAAAGATGTTTGTGAACCTTAAAGGGAGAGAGATTAGTAGGGGTGATTTTGTAAGAACAGTAGTTTTTAAAGTATATGAAAATTGTAGTTATCCATGTCTTAAATTATAGCTCCATCGGTCCATCCTGCTTGAGATGTCCATGCAAAATTACACCGACGGATTGGTATACCTTCAAGCTCGGATGAAACCTAACCGTCACCGTTAACCTCTTAGCTCTGATGACTGATGCGGAGGTTCTGTAGTCTCGAAACAATTGTGTGTGTTCATTGTTTCTCACCAGCATTGCCCCTTGTGTGCCTTAAAACTCATAAATTTTCCTATGGAGGAATACTGGGAAAGCACCTAATCTTATTTAACAAATTTAATAGACCATGCATTGAAGTGGCTGTCTTTTAGAACGTCTCCAGTATGAAAATAAGGTTGGTCTTAAGGCCTCTCTAAAGTTGGGCTTACTCATTTTTGTTTTGTTTTGTTTTGAACATTGCTCAGATTTAAACATCATAGAGGTCACTTACAAGCCAAAACCACTATGGTCGCCCACAACGTAGATTAGTACTTGGCCATAAGTAATAAACTACTCCGACGAGCTCTATATGGGTCATCGGCCAACAGCCACAAGTCCACCACCAAACGAGGACAGACATCGGCAGAAGAAGGTGACTAGTGGAGCACCGGAGACCGGACACGGTTGAAACATGGAGGAGAGCTATGGAACACTAGCATGTATGATCCTGAGGACCCTTGCCATGGAATAGCGAGTCGATGAGCAAGTTTGTAACATTTTGGTGCCGCTCAATTATCCCATGCCTCTCATTCCCAGGAGATCCTACTATCGATTAAACACAATGACCCTCCTCTTCTCCACCCTCACACCTACTCTTCCTCATACATACATTTTCTTTGGTGGTTGTCTCAAATTTTCCATTACATGGTACACAGAAATTAACAAGCTATTTATTTGCCCGAATGGAACACTAGCAAGGACGAGTGTGGCATACAGGTTCATCAACCAGCTCAGCTACCACTGATTTCATTATTTACTTCCGCAAGTCTTGGTGGGACATATTCCTAAAACGTACCCCCTTCGTTTCACAATATAAGGTGTTTTAACCTTTTTTCACATTCGCGTGTACACATATATCTAGACACATTTTAGTGTATGTTTACACTTATTTTGTGTGAATCTTGATAACATGTACAACACCTACAAAATCTCATATGTAGAACGGAGGGAGTACACACATATAATATTAGTGTTCAATTGATGTGTAGATGGCTAGATGCCACATGGTACCGGGGAGCAAAAAAATGAAACGCGCTTGACTAAGTTAAGGACTTGTACATTGAAAATTACATTTCCTGTGAATAGGATTATGCATGTTCCGTTTCCGCAAAATTATCCTCTGAGCCTGCTCTCTTTACCTGTTGGTTTGGCTCTATAATAAAGATGGGTTCTTTTGTCCCAGGATGTTGTTTGAGATATCAGTACTGTAGTCCCTGCTCCTTTAGATAGTTTGGTTTTGCAGGAAACAGTACGCTGTCTTTGGTTGTGTGGATGCCTGGTGGACATCTTTTTAGTATATGACACTTCAATTTCATCAAAGAAATTGGAGGCTCGACTGGGTCCTTTCATCGAAAAAGTGGCACTCACGAGAAATTAGGCACTCCATGGCGAGTTCCACCCAAGAATTCCAGCAAAAGTTTGCTACCTCGTCCGCTGCAACTGTGTGTCTAGATACATCTAATTTGACTGAGAAAAACATAGAGACAAACAGAGCGCATAATGATAAATTCCATGTAACAAGAGAAAAATGTACAAATCTAGGATCTGGCAGCAGGGCAGGGCAAACTGAACTTGGTAAATATACAACTCATCATTCAGAAACCTATTGGTGCTTCACCATTGGATCTTCAATGACAGAGAGCAATATGCGTTTCATCTTAATCTCTTCCAAGAGAAAAGGCGGGGGCAGCAACAATAGCAGGTTAGTGAGTCCTTTGGAACAATCAATTGTTAGGGCAACTGTTATATTACAGAGGAGTGATGACAAGCTTAAGAGATTCAGGCGTAGAAGATTTTTTTTTTGTTAGGGCAAGTGGACATTATCTCAACAATTCTCTTTGTGACTGGACAGATTGTGAGGTGGGGCAAGTGTCATGCCATTCTTGTTATTCACAAAAATTACAATACGGAGATCTTGCTCCCACAAGTACAGTATTATTACACTACAGATGGGTCACAAAATCGAGAAGAAACCGTATGGGTTAGCTTCACATGCATCCGATGAGCTCTCACAAAAATGACAGAATTGCAACGCAGGACATAAACACAAGCTGATCCCGACCGAGTGACCTTTGTTGTCTATTTGATGATGCAGCACTGTACCCGTTCGTGCACGCACGAAAATGCAGGTTACCCAAGATGTTGGCCTTTGCTGTTAGCATGCTAATATATGAGCGAGTTAGGTGCCAAGTGCTTGGACACAAATTTCTTATGCATCTCATTCCGACGACGTTTTATCAATCAAATACACTAGTACCAAGCCCTCTTCTCCCTCGTCACCCATACTCTTCTCCTTACAATTTGCTTTCTTATTCCATTTATCATTTCATAGAACGACCTATTTATTTGTAGGATGAAAAGCTAGCTGTAGGTGCAGTAAATGAAACACCTCATTACTACGTCCGATTTAATTCTTTATTGTTGCGTGGCTTAATATGAAATATAACCAAAATATCATGTGTATATTATGTCTGAAAGCCACATGTCATGCGACTATATAGGTACACGGACAGAAAGATAAATTATGGAGCTGCTGCAGTTTTTGTGACACTGAATAGGCACATCTCTATCCTCTGGAGCCGTCCACAAACACTTAAAATTTTAGACTAAACAGCCAAAGAACATCCGCTCAATTGCTAGGAACTACTCCCTCTGTTTTAAACTTAAGATGTTTTAGCCGTTATACATGTTGTTTAGATGCATACCAAAATAAGCGAACATACACACTAAAATATGTCTAAATATATTTGGATACATGTGAATGTGGACAAATGATAAAACGACTCATATTTAAAAACATAGGAAGTAGTAAGCTAAGGCCCTCCACAGCGTTGTCAAACATCGGTGCCCAAACAATATGGCACCGGTGCCCTCCATTGCCCAGCCCATGCCACAAATAATTTTGAGGGAACCGGAGCATGCAGTTGCTCCGATGCCCCAACTCATCGGTCAATAAAATATTATTATGTGACTGAACTTTTAACTGCCGGAGCTTTGTTTGGTCAAGGTTTTTATTTTCTTGCATGTCCCACGATTTTCTTTTGGGCACCGACACATTGTGAGACCGATGCCTGCTTTATCTTTTAGAGCATCGCTGACAAGCTGACTCACTTTTCAGGTTTTGGGCACCGGCTACATTGTGGAAGGCCTAATGGTATCATCTTCACACAACCTTTAGTCGCTCCTCTGACTAGATTGACAACTCAGAGCAAATCTTGTGCTTTGCTTAATTTTGACAAAAATATATTCAGAAGGGCAGCAGAGAGACACTCTGAACAACGTTCCATAATTACAACTACGACTCTAGCATGATTCTTGAGCAAGCACGATCGATCACCTACAACCTACAAAGTCTTGCAGATAATTAGCGTTGGCTAGTCAGAACTTAGCTAGGCGCTTCTCATCGTCAGATCCACACAAGATTTATAGCAAAATGACCTTGATAAGGCGAATCCCCCGGCTAGCGCTAGCATGGCATGACAGGAAACACCACCAAAATACAACTGCACATCGATTTACCGTGCACTAGCATTCACAACTCTATACATATCAACTACGATGAGAACTTGATAAAACTGTACATTATCATCGACATGACCTAATTGTCGCTTCTCTGCTGGATCTTCGATGACAGAGAGCAAATCCGGTGCTTTATCTTCATGATCTCTATGAAAAATAGTCTGAAGAAGTGCGGCAGCAGGAGCAGCAGCCAGCAGGAGATGATGATTCTTCAGAGGAGGAGAATGCAGCTCGGCAGCAGTAACTGTACAGCGCGGGATCGAGCGGCGAGAGTATGTATCTTCAGTCTTCAGACTTCAGCTCAGCGCATCAACGGGCCAGAACCTGCGCCACGTGGAAATCTCGTCTTTGGTCTGGAGCTTCCTGACGCCGCCGTAGAAGCCGTCGGTCTCGTCCCCTTTCTCCCGGTGGTCTTTCCTGCTCACCGTGGTCTGCCTCCACCTCGACCCCGCCGCGTAGTGCTTGAACTCCAGCATGATCGTATCTGAAACACCACATGCATGCACATAGATTGTTCAGATGGGGGGCACACAAACTGAAATGACACAAGTGCGGTGCGGCCATGCTGTGGATATGGATAAGAACGGCACGAGATGCCTAGATACATGAACAGACAGGGGATAGGATGAAGGGCATAAGGCTGTAGACACGACGCCCTTTCTATCTATCGCAAGTTGGAACTATGGGACAAGACAAGGAATCTTTGTTGCCTCCAATATGTTCGCGAATACAGTATGTTTCACCGGTATCTGTCTGCATATTTATTTCCACTGTAGGAACATGAGAGTGGCGGGTCGTTACCGTCTTCATGGCAGCGGCAGAGATGCTCGTTCGCATTGCACGACTCCAGGTGACCCACGACGCCATACCACCAGCCTGTAATCAAGCATCATCTGTTACCAAGTGCCAATTGGATTTTGCACACTGTCGTATGCCTGCTACAGTACCAAGCAAGCCAATTCTTCTGTAAGCGGGTCAATGCGTGATGATGCATACCGTAGGGGAAATCCTTGTTCTTCCGCCATTGAATCTCGAAGTGGTCGCCAGGGTGAAGGGCGTCCAAGCAGCCGGAGGCATGGAGGTCCTGCGCCGGCGTGCTCACCGGCGCCGCGCGGACACGGCACCACTGCACGCCGTCCTCCTCCTTGGCCGGTTTCCTGCCGTGCGGCGGGTACCTGTCATCAGAAGAGCCCATCACCGAAATTGTTATCACCCGATGCTCTCATCGCCTTCATGAATTAAATCACATCCCGATCAATAAACATATTAATCAACGAACAGCTGTCATCGTGGTCAGTTCCATCGATCTCGGCTTTCAGATCATTGTGATTTGGAGTCTGGATTGAGGACGAGGAGTACCTGGCGGTGAAGGTGTCGGTTCGCCTGTCGTAGCGGAGGTGAGCGTCGTAGCAGGATAGCAAGAACCCGACATGCCCGTCCTGCTAAAGAGATTCACCAGGCATTAGAAAAAAATGGAGCTTTTCCCAAGCTGCGCTTATAGTTTACAAATGTTTAAACTTTAGTACATTTACATCAAAGTTGTGAACTTTTCTAAAAAAATCAAAGTTGGGAAGACGTGTACCTCGCGGTTGTACACCTGCGCGGGGAACCAGAACTCGCCGCACTCGAGCGCGCGGTACCACGCGGCCACCGTGTCGGCCGGCGGCGCGGGTGCCGGCCGATGGGCGGCGGGGGCGGCCGTGCCCGCCTTGATCCAGGAGAAGGGCCACGCGCACGCCAGAGAGTCCGCCCAGGCCCAGCTCCTCCGCCTGGTCGGGCGCGGGTGGGCGGCGGCCGCCGCTCTGGCGGCAAGCCACTCCGTGCGCGCGGCGGCGCCGAGCACGCGGCCCCACTTGCCCCGGACGTGGCGGTCCCAGAGGGTGTCACTGTCCATGGAGCAGCGGTCCCTGAGCCCCGCGCAGACGCAGGCCATGGCGGCGAGCGACGCCGGGGACAGCTCCTCGAGCACGCGGTCCAGCGCCAGCTCCGGCAGGTCGAGCAGCGGGAGCGCGTGCTCCGCCGCCAATGCGGTCGGGGGCGGCGCCTCTCTCGCCGCCTTGGTCTTGGACGGCGGCGGCATTCTCGAGGCGGCGGAGGTCTTCCTGCCCGCGGCGGCGGCGGCGGCGGTGGCGGAGGCGGAGTGCGTGAGCAGCTCCCGCGCCAGCAGCAGCGCGACGAGGCCGAGCTCCCGCAACAGCTTCCAGGGCTTGTAGGAGGCGGGCGCGACGAGGAGCAGCGTGAAGGCCGGGAGCGTGGATATAAGGAGCAGTGGAAGCATCTCCGGGGAAAAGCTCCTTCCTTTGTGCTGGTGCGGTGGTGGTGGTGCGACGACAGCGGCAGCACACCGAAATCCAATCAGGACCAGCGGGGATGGAGGGAAGAAGATAGGCGGGCGCGGCCCCCACGCGGCCCAGGAAAGCGGGGACAGTGCCGACGAGGTGGCGCCGGCAAGCTTTGCGGCCGAATGATTCTGCCCCCTCGCCTCTTGCTCCCTCTGCTTTCGAGGAGTCAGCTCAGCTCACCGGAAAGCTACGCACAGTAGCAGCACTACACTATGGCGGGCACGGAGCTTGGGTTCACCTGTGCTCTGCTTACCCGAGCTGCTGCTGCATGTGTTTGTTGTGTGTCTCGTCGCCTCTGTTTTTCCAACTAGTGTATGTGTATGTTACAGAGGAGGATTCGGTTGTTGGAGTGTAGATTCGGCTTAGGTAGAAATCGGTTGGGTTAAGGTGGCCACAATGGTGGCGGTCGATCTTCTCCTCTCTCTTTTGTAGCTTGTGAAGAGGAGGAGGTGGTTGGTGGACGGTGAGTGAGGACAACTACTTATTGCTAACCGCCAACATCTCCCTGCCAAACCAACTAAACGCTTTTCGTAGTAGTATTTTCGTACTGTAGTATATAAGGATGTGTTCATCTTTTTTTTTTAAATAAGGAGCATATATTAATATTACAGAAATATCAATTACACCCACGCTTTGCAACAACATGATACCCTATTGACATAACAGATGCACACAGCCAAAAGAACAATAAAGAATTACAAAAAGAAAAGTTCCGCTAAAGTGATCGGATCCTCGAAGCAGCAACACTAACACCACCAAAACAACACCAGAAGTCCAACCCCTACAAAAGCGATGCCTCCAAGAAGGAAACAGTGTACAAGAACCGTCGTCGCCCGATCAAAGATTCTAGGTTTTCACCCTGGAGAAAATCCTCGTTCGCAAAACAATGCCTTTACCAAAACAATTGCCAGGCACAACCAGTGAAGGCCAGACCTTAGGTTTTCACCCTGCAAAGTAAGATTGTGAACCTCTCTTGTGATGTCGCCCCCACTAACAGTTGTCGTTGCGATTCCCAGTACACCAAGCCAGCTTCTCATCGCCACAGAGAATCAATCCACCATCAATAGTCCTCGTATCCCGACTTTATGACATTCTCCGCATCTGACTTCACCATGGATCGTCGAAGACGAATCACGAGATGGTAACAAACAGCAGAGCTTCGCAACGCTCACTCTGAAACCAAACGGTCAGAAAAAACATAGGTGCGTCCGACTGAATTCCTTCCGATCCAGCAATCTCCAGGCATAAGGCGCCCAATAGAGTTTGTCGGCGGAGCCTTCCGGAACTCATCATTCTGGCCAAATCAACGAGGTCACGCCTCCGGTAGATCTTCGTGCGGGAGAAACCCTAGAACTACTACCTTTATTCAAGCAGAGCATGAGCAGTCTGCGGTCAGATCCCCACCGAGTGAGTCGAGCCCGACCGCCTCCTCGACGCCGCTCCGCCCGTGTGCGCCGACCAGACCCGGCTCTAGCCGCGACGCCCATCCGCGCCGTCGAAAGACGACGAGCCTAGGCGGGCACCTAGACCCGCGGATGCCTCCTCCGCCCGCATCCACCGCTAAGGCGATCCAGGGCAGTCCACATCCGCCGCCTGGCCGAGGACGCCGCCTTGACCGCCGCCCGCCGCAGCCTCCGCCGACGCCGCCCCAGCTGCCCTTGCGGATATGCTGTAGCAGCTCTCTTTCCCCAACGCCTTGGGCACCAGGGGCCGCCGCACCGCGGCCGACGCCGGCGGCAGCGGCGGAGGGGAGGCGAGCCGAGGAGGATGGAGCTGGGCGGCGGGAGTTGGGCCTCTGGCGACGCCTTGGGGTGCGCCACGGGAGGACAGTTTTCACGATCTGTTTTTGCAGCCGCTAGTGGCGTCTGGATGAGTTCGTCTGGGTGACTCAAATGGATAGATCTTTTATACTATTATTTTTTTGTCAGTTTGGATCACCAAATGGACAGGGTTTGGTCCATGTTCGTCCTTTTCTTGCCACTGCCTTCAGCGGGGTGACGCAGCCATTTGATAAAAAAAAATTATCTCAGTCAGGGTTTTGACCATTTCAAACTCATACATTCAAACATACATTATAATAAATATAATTCAAATAGTTGATCAAATATTTAGTTTCAACAAATAGTTAGTTCAATCATATAGTTATTTAGGTTAACAAATAGTTATTCTTACCATCTAAATACTTATTATTACAATCCAAACAATTTTACGAAGTAAATATTTATTATTAGAATTTAAACATTTTTATAAAACAAATAATTATTATTACAATCCAAATATAATGAAATGTATCAAAGAGAACTATTGGTTCCCTATTGCTGCCACACATGTTCAACTAAATCATATTATTGTTGAACATGAGTCATTCTCTCGCTCTCGCGCATATCACGGTGAAACTCGAGGAACGAACAAAAGTAGAGGGGCCTTGGGGCTCAACCAACTCGCGCTGAAAATGACATGCTTGATTAGGCAAGGTGTCATCACGCTCATCCTGTACGATCATGTTGTGCATGATCACACAAGCTATCATTACCTCCCACAGGGTCTTTATGAAGGAGATATGCCCTAGAGGCAAATAAATAAGTATTATTTATTGCATTATCTCATGAGTTTATAATAGGTTTGTGTATTATGCTATGACTGTGTTAATCAGAATCATTAATACACGTGTGATACACAGACAACCAGGTCCCTAGCGAGCCTCTATATGAGCTAGTCCATTGGGCAACAGTTGATCGAGATTCCCGATCAAGGACAATGACGTCGGTTGACAATGGGGTCATCTTGTTAGTAGAATAAGGTGGTGGACATACGCAAAGTATTGCAATAAGATCGTATTACGATGTTTGTCATTTGCAATAGATGAGAGTGTGATAGCTTATTCCTTAGACCGTGAGACCGCACTTATTGTTGCTTCGTAGGAGTGCTTTGAGAGCATCAAACGTTGTGTCTTATATAGCATGACAATAACGGTGTCCATCTTGGGTATTCCGAAAGAGCATCAAGACGTGAGGATCAAGAGCGGGATTTGTTCATTCTTGTAATGGAAAGATACTCTGGGCCCACTCGGTGATATTGCATCTATATAGCTGCGCAGCTTATGACTAGGTCATGGAGATGTAATATCGCAGACGAGTTAATAACCTTCGTCGGTAACGAGATACAGCAAAGGCATCGGTGTGTCTACGATCATATCTCGGACAAGGTAGTATCGCAGAAACAAAGGGAATGAATATCATACTTATGGTTCAACGACGATAATTCGTGGAATGCACAGGGGTCGTCATATATTTCCAGTTATCCCTGACGATCATTGGTGAGCGGAGTGTCTCAACCATGTCTGGAGTGTTCCCGAACCGTAGCGTAACAAACTTAAGGTCTTAGCGATGCTAGAGATAGGTTCTGGAATTTTATAGGTTTTTATTGGAGAGAGAGAAATGATCCGGAAAGAGTTCCGGTGGTCCGGAAGGAGTTCCGGTGAGCTATGGAAGTGTTCCGAGAATGTCCGAAAGTTGTTTGGGTGGTTCCGAAATAGTTTCGGAGTCGTGGGATATTGAATTATATATAAATATATTAATTATGAATTAATGGGATTTTTATATTAATTTAATATTAATTAAATAAAGGAAAAAGGGGGCTCCCACCTAAATGGGCCCAAAGAGGGCCCATGAGGGGGAGGCGCACCAAGCAAGGGGGCCTTCCCCCCCTAGTCCGAATTGTACTAGAAGAGGGAGAGGCCCAAGGGGGTTCGGCCGAACCCCCCTCCCCTCTCTTCCTTTAGTCCCACATGGGGGAGCCAAGGGGGTTGGCACACCCCCTTCCCCCTTTATATAGCAAGGCATATTAATTGTTTTAAATGACGGGAAAATCCAATTAATTCCCGATTTCTCTCTCGATCTCGTGGTTCCCAAGTCGGAGCCGCGCCGAGCTGAGGAAGAGGGTCTCTCTCCACCTAAGCCATACCGCAGAGCGCCGTTGCTCTGCGGGATTCCAGATAAGGTCTGCTCCTGCGATTTCAGCTGGATCTGAATGACCGGGAGTCGTCGCTAGGCTCCGTATGTTTGCGAGTGCTCGGAGGCTACTCTACTGAGGAGCTTGGGCGACGTCGTCTCGCCCCCCTGCAGCCGCCGCGCCTCCTTCCCCCTGCTGCCGGCGCGCCACCCCCCGCCCCCCCCGGTGCTGGCGCTCTGCCTTCTTCCGCCCGACGCCCGTCGACGCAGATCATCGTCGACACCCCGGCGTCATCGACTTCGACATCGCGGCAAGATCTTCGCGACCTCGAGGTCGGCTACGTACGACTTCATCGTCAACGCTTGTGCGGGAGCGTAATCCCCGCTATCGGTCTACATGGAGGTAATGTAACCCGTTCCGCCACCGTTATCGCATGTACTAGATAGATAGATCCTGGCTAGTTAGGGTTTCGTACGCTAGAAAATTATTGTTTTCTGCCCCGTAACCCCTTCAGTGGTATCAGAGCCGATCTATGCGTAGTACTGCTGGTACGGTTAGAACTCATGTTGAATGAGGGCGTCTTTCTTATATTTGCTACCCTCTAGCGTGCACTTGCGATGCCTTCGGTATTGAGTTGATGAAGCGGCCCGGACCGACTTTACGCGTACGCTTACGCGAGACTGGTTCCACTACTGACATACGGCTTGCACCGTATCTGTGGCTGGCGGGTGTCTGTTTCTCTCTCTCTAGTCGGCAAAGCATTTTCAATGGAGGGCCCGAAAGGGATGCTTAAACATGCAATTATACGATTGACGTTGTGGTACAAAGTTCGTAGGTAAGGAAGCGGTTCTCTTACGAATAAGCCTATATGCCACGTAAAACTTGCAAAACTAAATAAAGCTAGAGGCGTCTAACTTTGTTTTGCAGAGGCGTTATTTCATGTGACATGGTTACGGTAAGTTTTGATATTACTCGTACTGTCGGAGGCAATGGAGGGCTCTGTAGACTCGGAGTCATGCCGGGGCGCCGGGGGCCAGGCACATGGCGCCATGAAGGTCCAGGCGCATCGACCATGTCACATCGCACTTCATTGCATCATTATTGTGTGCTGTTGTGTGTGCATCCTATTGATTGCTTATATGCTAGATATACAACGGTAGCATCATAAATAGGATGATCCCTAACAAATACCAAAATTGTGTTCTCCCTCGTTGCGCACCACCAAGAAAGTTCTACGTTATGAGGCAGGCCGTGATGATCGGGTGTCACACATCTCGTCGTTCGCATACAGTGGGTGTAAGCCATGTTGCACGCGCAGGGTCTTCGAGGTTTGATTGGCGAGCCTAGCATACTCAGAGGTATGGCCTCGGAACACGGGAAGATCGAAAGATCGAGCACGAGTCATAGAGTTGTTATGATCGACATTTTATGTCCACCTTTGAAGCTGTGCTGCTGGCCGTGATGATCGGGGGTGGTGGAGTGGATGGGGGTCGTGTCATCGCCATTATTATTTTAGGGATAATAATCTTGGTGTGGTGTGTTTTTGATAATGAGATTATAGGACTAAAACTCACCTACATATTATAAACTTTACCTTACCTCTTTTGCGATCACATCTGTAGACTACGCAACTATACTTCGGTTACTTCCTCAAGAGCCCGGATGCTACATTAGAAGCCGACGGGTCCAACTTCCTCAGATGGTACAGGGGTTTTAGAAACATTCTCGAACACAACAACATTCTATATGTTCTCGATGAACCGGTAGGAGAAGGACCAGGAGATTCTGCTAGCGAGGAGGAGGAAGAAGATTTCCGTAAGCGTCGAGACATATTCATTGAAGTGGAGATCACCATGACCGTATGCTTGGCACCCGAGTTGAAAGAGATGTTTCGACGCAAGGAGCCAAGTGTCATGATGGATGCGATAAAGACGCACTTCGGGGATGAATTGAAGCGTGAGCAGTTCAGACAGCTGAAAATGTTCCAGACCATTCACATGGAGGAGCATACCTGTCTGAAGACACATTTGAAGAGATTGTATGACATCTACTTCCAGCTGACGATGGTCTTCGACTACTGGATGGCAGATTCCTGTGCCATTCGGACTGTCTTGATATCTCTACCTCCTACCTATGAGAAGCATGTACGTAAGTACATTTTGAAAGCCGACGATATGTACTTCTACGTGTTCATTCGTGAGTTCCAGTCTCTGAAGGTTGATTCCATCGAAGGAGAGATCTTCGATGCTACAGGTATATATTTGATATATGCAGAATTATGAATTCGCCCATGGAATATGATGAAATTTCTGATAATTGCTCTGTTTGTGAAACAGGTCCTGATTATCACGTATATGCGGCGCAGTTTGATGTGACCTGGCGCTGAAGCTGGTAGTCAAGGAGTTGATGGCCTTTTGGTGTTCACGTCCTCAAGTTATCATAGTTATCATTAATAGTTTTTGATACGATCTTTTGTAATAGTGAGCGAGTGTGTGTGTCTTGATTGTTGCAAGACAAAGTTATTCATGTAATAAGACAAGTTCAGTTGTTTTATGTTATGGAACAAGTCAGTTGTTTTATCTTATGAATAAAGCTTCCACATCTCAGTTACATTGATTGTATGATAAGTATTCATAATTGTAGATATGATAAAATAACTTGTCCCATGAACAAAGGTTCTATTACTAGAACAAAACGCCGTCGAGTTTAGTCATAAAAGCAATGAAAGAAGTAATGGATATTTTTGGTCCATTTAAGTATTTCTAGTGCTAAGTTGATTAAGCTTGAAATCGGGTATTGAAGTTACAATACTAGCGGGAATCAATTGAGTGTCATTTTAATGATTAATTGATGGTGTTCATAGCTTGATCCGAATTCCTCCATTTGGTAAATAGGAGTATTTGCCCGATGAATTGTGGGATCTGAAATTAATTTGATGATAGATCAAATGGGGTTTTTCAGAAGAAAGATTAGTGAAAATTGTATTCACGAAATTCGATCAAAGGACAGTATTTTTGAATTATGTTTTCAACACAAAAGACTCGTGGTAATTTGCTTCACATAATTATAATGTCACATATAGTGATATGTGGGGAATTATAATCATGCTCTGTTTTCAAAGTATGGTCGCCAGAATTAGTCTTAAAATCTCCTAATATGTTCGAGACATTATAGTCGATGTCCACTTTAGAAAATAGATATTTTTCTCAACGAGAATTCGTAGAATCGACAGTAGTGTCGACGTGTATATGATTATCGATAATTCGGAATATACATGAGTGGTTCTTTGTAGATTGCTCGTTTTGGACGAGAGTGTATTCCAGAATCAATTAGAAACAAAGTTCAGTTTGTTGTCTATGTAATTCCAAGAAAAGATGACTTTTCGAATTATGGTTTATGGATTGAAATTAGAAGTTTGGAATAAAGTGTCAGACTTATGTTGGAAGATGTTCCAAAGAGTATAGGTCTGCTAATGAAAGTTTAGTGATTAAGAGTGAGGGAGACTAGAAAATTGTTTTCTGCTTGCAATCCTCTTCATAAAGATCATAATATTTTCATGAAAGAAACTTCTAAATAAAGTGTTGTTATATTTAATATTGCTGTCGGGTCACAGCACTGTATTAAGTATTACAGATCTTGTTGACAGATCAAGGTGCACTTTATGAATACAAAGAAAGTTGAGAAAATATCGGAATACGAACAAAGGCTTTTTGAGCCTGGAAATCCAAAGTTACATTTTAAAGGATTAAAAGAGTAATTGTCGCTGCAATTCTTATTAGAGGAATAAGATTGTTTAATCGTCATATAAGGTGTTATATGATAAATGTGACAATAAGAAAGACGCGGTAGCATGTCTTGTCAAGAAATGTGTCTTGGACAAGATCAAATTTGTTGACTACATTTATGTAGACATGCTTGAAGTCTGAGGGATTTGTATTAGTGTAATACTGTAGTTTGTATTAAATTCGAATTGATAGTAGATCAATGATTTTGGTTTAACCAAAATGTCGATTTAAGTGGGAGTCATAGTTAGTTCACTCAGGAGAAATATGTGAAGAACATATTTTTGAGTGGGAGCTCAGGAACTCAAATATGTGAATGACACGTTTTTGAGTGGGAGCTCGTGTTATCAAATATGTGGAGACATAGTTTGAGTGGGAGCCGAATTCATCTTGTGTAGTTAACACATTGTGAAACTGTACCAGTAGAATAGGATGAAGTTGTGAAACTATTTGAAAGTTGGTGTCTATTTTGAAATAGAACGGGAATTTTAAAATAGTTAGTCGAGTTATTTTGGACTATATCTGAGGAGTCAGAATAGAATCAAAAGGATGGTCCTTTGGAGTCCAATTGATCATTAAGAGTAATGATGCGTGAAAGTAATGGTTGTATGACATGTGGGTCTATTATGTAATATTAGACATCATACAGAAACCTTATTATCTGCTCGATGAATTATAACCGATGTTCTTGTAATAAAGAACAGTTATGAAAGTAAATTTGGAATTTACTGGAAGTAGAAGTGCGTTAGTTTAGGGATTGACATTTGAATGTCAAGTTTTCTACTTTTGTGTGAAAGTATGTGGATATCGCGAGTTTGTAATTGTTACAAGGGGCTCTGTATGGCTGAGTGTGTTTTTCAGAGCAGTTATCTGGTTAGTATAATCAGAGTAAGCGCTGGGAAACAGAAGTCTCACTTAGTTACGGTATTAGCATCTATATGTTGTTAGACGACATGATGATATCAAGCGAGTTGATACCAGTGAATCGCAAAAGCGTGTACAATCATGGATTGTGCAGTAACACTTTTCCACAAGCAAGCATTATCAAATGATTCTTATTTGATAAGGGATTCTGATAAAGTAAAATGCAGCTAGTTTATTTGTACTCTAGTGCAAGTGGGAGACTGAAGGAGATATGCCCTAGAGGCAAATAAATAAGTATTATTTATTGCATTATCTCATGAGTTCATAATAGGTTTGTGTATTATGCTATGACTGTGTTAATCGGAATCATTAATACACGTGTGATACACAGACAACCAGGTCCCTAGCGAGCCTCTATATGAGCTAGTCCATTGGGCAACAGTTGATCGAGATTCCCGATCAAGGACAATGACGTCGGTTGACAATGGGGTCATCTTGTTAGTAGAATAAGGTGGTGGACATACGCAAAGTATTGCAATAAGATCGTATTACGATGTTTGTCATTTGCAATAGATGAGAGTGTGATAGCTTATTCCTTAAACCGTGAGACCGCACTTATTGTTGCTTCGTAGGAGTGCTTTGAGAGCATCAAACGTTGTGTCTTATATAGCATGACAATAACGGTGTCCATCTTGGGTATTCCGAAAGAGCATCAAGACGTGAGGATCAAGAGCGGGATTTGTTCATTCTTGTAATGGAAAGATACTCTGGGCCCACTCGGTGATATTGCATCTATATAGCTGCGCAGCTTATGACTAGGTCATGGAGATGTAATATCGCAGACGAATTAATAACCTTCGTCGGTAACGAGATACAGCAAAGGCATCGGTGTGTCTACGATCATATCTCGGACAAGGTAGTATCGCAGAAACAAAGGGAATGAATATCATACTTATGGTTCAACGACGATAATTCGTGGAATGCACAGGGGTCGTCATATATTTCCAGTTATCCCTGACGATCATTGGTGAGCGGAGTGTCTCAACCATGTCTGGAGTGTTCCCGAACCGTAGCGTAACAAACTTAAGGTCTTAGCGATGCTAGAGATAGGTTCTGGAATTTTATAGGTTTTTATTGGAGAGAGAGAAATGATCCGGAAAGAGTTCCGGTGGTCCGGAAGGAGTTCCGGTGAGCTATGGAAGTGTTCCGAGAATGTCCGAAAGTTGTTCGGGTGGTTCCGAAATAGTTTCGGAGTCGTGGGATATTGAATTATATATAAATATATTAATTATGAATTAATGGGATTTTTATATTAATTTAATATTAATTAAATAAAGGAAAAAGGGGGCTCCCACCTAAATGGGCCCAAAGAGGGCCCATGAGGGGGAGGCGCACCAAGCAAGGGGGCCTTCCCCCCCCTAGTCCGAATTGGACTAGAAGAGGGAGAGGCCCAAGGGGGTTCGGCCGAACCCCCCTCCCCTCTCTTCCTTTAGTCCCACATGGGGGAGCCAAGGGGGTTGGCACACCCCCTTCCCCCTTTATATAGCAAGGCATATTAATTGTTTTAAATGACGGGAAAATCCAATTAATTCCCGATTTCTCTCTCGATCTCGTGGTTCCCAAGTCGGAGCCGCGCCGAGCTGAGGAAGAGGGTCTCTCTCCACCTAAGCCATACCGCAGAGCGCCGTTGCTCTGCGGGATTCCAGATAAGGTCTGCTCCTGCGATTTCAGCTGGATCTGAATGACCGGGAGTCGTCGCTAGGCTCCGTATGTTTGCGAGTGCTCGGAGGCTACTCTATTGAGGAGCTTGGGCGACGTCGTCTCGCCCCCCTGCAGCCGCCGCGCCTCCTTCCCCCTGCTGCCGGCGCGCCACCCCCCCCCCCCCCCCCCCCCCCGGTGCTGGCGCTCTGCCTTCTTCCGCCCGACGCCCGTCGACGCAGATCATCGTCGACACCCCAGCGTCATCGACTTCGACATCGCGGCAAGATCTTCGCGACCTCGAGGTCGGCTACGTACGACTTCATCGTCAACGCTTGTGCGGGAGCGTAATCCCCGCTATCGGTCTACATGGAGGTAATGTAACCCGTTCCGCCACCGTTATCGCATGTACTAGATAGATAGATCCTGGCTAGTTAGGGTTTCGTACGCTAGAAAATTATTGTTTTCTGCCCCGTAACCCCTTCACTTTATGCTTCATGTTCCAACAAGATGACGAACAATAGCTCATCGTGATTGGAGCGCATCAAATGCTCGCTCCACATCTTTTCTAGCACTTTGTTGTTTCTGAGCAAACCTCTTTCTCTTCTCATCTTGGGATTAGAGATGGTCTTCACAAATGTATTCCACGTATGATAGATGCATCAGCTAGGTAATATGGCTTGTTGTATGTGTGAGCATTGATCTCGTAGGTCACATCGGGGACATTGTCATTGGACCGCATGTTAAACATTAGAGAGTGTGAGTACTGCAACATATTGATATCATTGTGCGAGACGGCCCATACCAAAAAACAAATGTCAAATCCACAAATCTTGTGATGCCACAGACTCAATCGTGCACTCTTCAACATGGCCCTTATACTGCCCTGCCAAGCAAAAGGGTAGTTTCTCCACTCCCAATACATACAATCTTTGATGCCAATCATCTCACAAAGACTCTAAACTCGTTGATTGACAAGAGCCGAGCCATGCCCTCTTAGTTGGGCTCTCTCCCGTACTCTTGCCGAACACCGCAATCACAAGTTTGCAAAACTTATACATTTATTTCAGACAAAGTGGACTCACCCATTCACACGTACTCGTCCACAATGTCACCGACAACTCCATATGCAAACATGCAGACTGGGGCGGTGCAATTCAGGTACGACAAGAAGCCGTACACCCCGTAAGCATCCTTTCTAGCCAAGAATTAGTCATCACAGGGGAGCACTCCCAACCTAATACAGTTGAACAACGACCTCCTCATCCGAAAGCGGTGCCGAAAAAGTTTTGGAGGATAGGTTGGTTTCACCAGATAAAAATAGTCTGTATATAGCTGTAGGTGGCCGATTGTCTGATTTGGTCATAAGCAGCTGAACAGCCCGTCAACCAGCCGCGAAACAATGGCCAAAAATCGCTGTCATCATCGGAGGACTCGTCGGACGAGGAGTGGCACATGATGTCGTTGTTAGAAAAATAACTCATCGGAGTTGTCCATAGCTGAGGCCATACCTTGCTGTCGGGACGGTGATATGGCCGAACACGTTGGGGCCGAGTTACGGGTAGCAGACGACCCGAGCCGTGCAGTCGAGAGAATCACCGGTCACGGTGACAGAAGAAGCCACTCCTATACCGACGGGGACGAAGAGCAGCGCAGAGTGACGACGGGAATGGCGTGCTGGTGCAAAATGGGGGCAGTGGCGGGGTTGCGGCGGAAGGAGGAGAGGACTGGCGAAAGGGTCGACACTGATCGGCGGGTCAGGGCCAGACTAGAGCGCACACAGAGATCCGCTCACGTCCGCGACTAACGCAAATGAGGCCTAAATTTAGAGCAGGAATGGTTCAGTACGGAAAAAAAACCCAGATCGCTATCTGTTTGCGTCTCCTGGTTGGAGTTTGAAATTGGTTCACGAACGGACACGGGCGGACTCGATGCATTCAACCCGGAATCATCATAATATCCAATGCTGTTTTGACAATCTTGTTATTTTGCTTTCACCCGAAACGACTTTTACCTCGATGCTGGCACCTTAAAAACAAGCTTACGTGCGTGCTCGTTTCAGGGAAAGGGACGGGGGCTCGACTGGTGGGTAGTGGTTAAGCCGATCGGCCAAACACCAGGACCAACGGAGGGCGTTGGAGAAAACAAGGCGAACTCACTCGTCCCACCTCGGTTGCTCAGATAAGAGGGTGGACGTTTCCATCCGCCGCTGGTCAAAAGTGTTTGGCTTGTTCGGTGCTAAAGCTTGGACACGCACGCACACGCAGCAATGCTTGAGTTATTTAACCACCATCCTTTCCCCTTCCGGGATGGAGATCTGTTGTCGGATCGTGGTTTACTCATCAGGACGGCCTTTTTGTGGAACGGATAAGCTAATTAATTAAGCTCAACGTACAAAAACGGCTCGGTCCTGTCAATTGCCTTGATGGGTATCAATTTTGCTAGATGCATTGTTTATCGTTAAAGCTGTTTTGAAAGGGGCAAAGCTTCAGTTGGATGATCGATCCTATGTCTCATAAGTCGCATTTTGTTTAATTGTCCCTCTGACTTTCTTGTGATCTTGTACAGCTGATTAGCTACATAAACGGTACATAATCATGATGATAGTTGCAACTTAGCGTAAAAGGTTATAACTTAAAAAAAAAAGTTATGGACAAAAAGGTGATGAATACAAATCAAGCTGAATACAAATAAATTAATCTGATCTTTGCGACAACACGATATAATAATGATATACAATGTAGAGCCGAGATGTTGAGCACACACATAACCGCTTTTTTAAAGCTATAAATGATGACACTCCCAAATGTCATGGTGAAACTATCAAAGACACGGTCTCTAACTGCAAGACCCTAAGGAAAAGGACGACACACATGAGTGTCGCCGTGTTCCAATTCGATGATGATGTCGTATAAAATGGATTTTCATCCTAGAGTGTAACTCCGAGCAATCTCAAGGATAATTTTTTTCTCTCAACTCGAGATTGACAAGAGCTCAATTTACGTCGTCGACAAAGTTATTTTTTGATACCCGATTTGTAGGACATGAACAATCTTGCTGGTTACCGGTCCGCTGACAAAGATTGAGAAGAGCTCGGTTGCTCACATCCGTTGCGGTGACATTAACAAGAGCATGATTTAGTTGACACAGACATATGCGAATAAACATCCGCAAGTTCTGAACTTGTAAGCTGCTGCACTCGGGTCTCCCTCTCTAGCTTGGACGGCTTCGGTCTCAATGATGCGGCACGGGTGTGAAGAAGTGAAGCGCGTTGCCAACACGACGCCGTCGACGGGCAAAGCCCCATGCTAGTTGAATTAATCGTCGGCGGCCGGCCGCGTTATGTAATAAAGGCAGCAGCATGGTCGTAACAGTCTCAGGTCCTGATCAGCGCCGTCTATCGCGGCGCGTAGTGATGGGCGGACAGGAAACTAATCAAAGAGTGTACAGTGGTCGTCACCGGCGATGCGTAGTACAGTAGACCTCAAATCTGACCTCACCTGGAGCACTGCATTTGCATCCGATTATTGGTTTGGTTTGGTTTGGTTGCATCGCGAGCTGAGATGAGATAAAAATTAAGTTCG
This sequence comes from Poa annua, assembly GCA_026929855.1. Lineage (NCBI taxonomy): Eukaryota > Viridiplantae > Streptophyta > Magnoliopsida > Poales > Poaceae > Poa > Poa annua. The sequence continues at coordinate 113,341,340 of CM049428.1, read as the reverse complement.
TTACCGCTAGCAGCTAGTAGGCTGTTGGCATGCGGAATCACCACTCCGTGGATCGACGCCTCCAAGTACTGTAATTATATTCACCGGGATGCCCTCGCCTAGCTAGAAGACGAAGGCGACGCCACGTACGTGCGTGCGGATAAGGAGAAGGTGTTGCGCTGGCATGCCTCACCACTCACCACTCACCAAGTGCGGCGGTCGGAGACGCCAATTTTCATATGGATTGCAGAGCTGCAGCAGTTGTGCACGGGCAATACATACATTCAGACCAGCCATGGAGCATACAACACTTGTCCCAAGTCCGAACAGCAACAGCCTGGGAAGGATAGTGCGAAGGACCGGACACGTTGAGGGTATTGCAGACGAAGTCGTCCCGGGTTGGCGTGCGTTCTGCTTTCGGCGCATTCTGACATGCTTCGATTACTCAGGCCGCGGGCAATCTGCTGGTCTTCACCGGCGGCGCCAGGTCCAGAACCATAATCTATATCTATATCTATATATCTATATCTATTACACTATATATTAAGGCCGGAGGAAATTTCGCGTTGGGAGCGATCCATTTACTGTTCATTGTGAACAGTGTTTCAATTTTTCATCCCACGCCGTCGCTGCCTGATCGGACGATACGCGCATACTTTTTGCACAAAAGCCACTACGTTTCTTAAAATTTAAGAATCGGTCCTTTCATATAAAACACCAACCCGTTACCCTAATCCTAAATCCACTCTATTCCCCTCCCCAACGCGGCCGCCCTCCTGCTCCTCCTCCAGCTCCTCACCCCAACTTGCCTCCATCCCGGCTTCAGTCGTCCCTCACGCAGCCGACCGGCTGCTGCTCCTCTAGCTCGCCCTCTTCATCTTGGTGGAGCTGGAGGTGGAGATGGCACCGAGAAGTACCACATGCGGGCTCGCCCTCAGATCCCGCGGGGCTGGTCGAGCTGGACTCCGTCCAGATGTGCGCCGGAGATGGACTCCGTCCTGATGAGCGCCAGAGCTGGGCTGATGCGCTCGGCCACGAGGTCCGCCATGACGCCGTCTGCGACCTACTCGACGAAATGCCGCTACGCCCCGGGTCGCCGCCCCTCGACATCCAGCCGTACATCACGGATTTGGAGGTAGAAAACCACTTTTATTCCTCTCTCATCCTGTACCCCCATAGGTCTGCATCTTTTCTTATATTGTCCTGATAATAAGAACATAGGCATCCTGATATTTGTACAGTCATCCGTTGTGATATATAGGGTAATATATGGAGCTGGGCATGCTAACAGCTTCTATGTATTTACACAGATTAGTACACATGACATTCGTTCAAACTCTTTGCAAAATTTCAGACGATTAGAAGCTCTGGCGGTTCATTGATTTCGTGTGTGTGTGCGTCTTTGCAAAATTTCAGACGATTAGAAGCTCTGGTGGTTCATTGATTTCGTGTGTGTGTGCGTGTGTGGAACAATGTTTCTGCATTGTCGTGAACCTTGGATTCATGAGCTACTAGGTTTTTTACTAGGGTATACATAGGATTCTTCTGATATAAATTCCTGTTTGCTTTCTTCATGCTGTCTAAGTAGAATTTTCATTATGCGCTGCTCCTCGAGGTCGCCCAGCTGTGTGATCTTCTACCGCCTGATGCCCTTTTCCCCATCAGCTATTGCTATTCCCTGCGGATGCAGTGTTCCTCTCCACTGTGTTTTCTGGTTTATAGCTTCTACACAAGTGAAAATATATACTGAAGTTTGCCCGATAAGAAATATGATTACACCGTTAATGTGTGTTCTTTTTCTACAGATTTTTAGTACTAGCAAGAGATGATTGCTAGATATGAAGCCGTTCATTTTTTATGCATTGCATTGTCTTTTTCCATCATTAGAAGTATACCAGCAACTGAAAAAAATCATAATTTACAACTTTCTTGGGACACGAGTGTCCTATGTGGCCTGAACGTTAGAAAGGAGCATGTCAATTTAATCGGTGAACTAGAAAAGCTGATATACAATTGACAACTTGCCAAAAGGAAGGGTCAGTCATCTTTCGAATATCGCTGACTACATCTTAGCCTACCATTTTACATAGGAAGAAATGAAGTTGTGACTATACCAGTATGTTATTTGCTGAAATTCTTCTCTTTTCTTCATATATATAGTAGGAGGGAATACATGCATACAATGTATACCCCCGAGCAACGGCTCCGTGCCACAGACCTGGACGCGCGGGCGTCGTTGCTGCAAGGCGCGACCCACGAGATGCGTGCCCGCGTGCCCATGCCGCACGTCGCGCGGTGCCTCCCGCACCTGTACGCCCACTCCCTCGCCTCCTCTGGTACCCTCGCGCTCCAGCTGAAGTCCATTCCTCCACCAACTAGGAGGTACCGCTCTTGCTTCTTCCTTGCTCCAGTTCTTAGCATTCGTTCAGATCCAATGTTTGCTTAAGTGCATTCATGCGATTGACCTTCGGCTGTAGAGTAATCCTTCCCAGTTTGACCCATTTGAGTACTGATTAACAAGTGCATCCCGTATACGAGGATCTGCAGTTTTTCCTTCCGTGAATGGGAGAGCACATGATTGAACCAGGCTGCTCTGTTTACATTTGTATCCATTTTCGTTCAATTTAATATTAAAAGGAAATGCATTTGCTTATCACCAGTATATATGCCAGCATGAATGTTTTTATTTGTTCTTAATGAAAATAGGATGCATAGGTAGGTAAGACCCAATTTGACGACAAACTACTCCCACAGAATGGATGCGACCTAAATGTTTGTAGCGCCACCTCGACCATTTGTCCTGCTATTCCATTTTGTATGTGTTTTTTGGTTGAATTTCTATGTGGAGCTCGATATTTGAAGGTTTAGTACTGACTACTGAGTGTTGAATAGCATCAGCAATTTTACTTGCGTGGATGATGTGAAGAAGGTTATTGTCTCGCTACTACATAATTAAACGCATGACTTAACTAGGGCTGCTTTTAGTGATGTTTTGCTTTCTTTCTGTGATGCTACCAAGGCTTGGATGGGTTGTCTAAATTTTAAGATCTTCCATTAGTTCTTAAGAAATAAAAATATGACGCCTCTCCTTGCGAAAGAGAAATGGGTGGATAATCTTGGGATAGATAGAGTAGATATTTCAGGAGTGTTTATTGGGCTATTAAATTTGGTGAACAAAATGTTTTTGTTCGCTTCTGTGCTATTGAGCAATTATATGAATTATGCCATGTTCAATGCTATGAGTATGTAGCTGATATGCTATCTAATTTTGTTGTAGGCTGCAGCTCAACTGATAGGAGGAGTTCGCTTTTCAATGATTCGTATCCTCAAGAAATAGAGTGGAAACTAGATGGGAAGGGTGGCATTAATACACCTATAAAATGCAGTAGGTACGACTCTGTCATTTTCTACTCCATATCTCTTATTTCATAAATTTAGGAGGTACCTTGATTGATTTGTGTCTACTAGAAAAGCTATGATTTGTTGATCTGTTTTTAGGATTTCATGGTAAAAGCCAAATTAATAGTGTGTCACATCTGTAATGGACTCAACTTTCCTCATGGAGCCCCGCATATTCGAGTAGGCACAGAATGCTTTTCTTCTGCCCAGTTCGTCACAACATGATGCAATATTGGTTGTTTAAATCATTTTAACATAGGACCATGTATCGACTATGTTTACTGTCCATGCGTCGCCATATTTTTGGAGTAGATTTTCTTTGAGAAATCATATGTAAACTACCAGTTGGTGTATTGGCCTTCCAATAGATACGCATGTGTGCATTTGAACAGTTAAAAACTATGTGTTTTTCTCATTTTATGAGCGTGGGCTAACTATATAATTTGCAAGACTACTATTCCATTTGATTAGTGCACTAAAAAAACAATTTTGACATGATCATGAGATGCAGCAACAGATCATTGAATGATCAAAGTTGATATATTTTTTAAAACACAGCTAACTAAATAGGAAATTATAGCGATTAAAATGGCTACTTCAACTAATCACAGGGATAAACTGAAGGTAAAAGCCTGCATATTTAGTTCATCGACCTGTAAACTATTATTCATAAGTTTCTAACAAAATACATACATACTCACTCACTGGTTGTTTTTTTTCCTGTGGTGTTTATCATCAGGGTGTGTTCGATCTGCTAAGAAGGAGATCGCTAACATTCCCTCTAGCACATTGTAACTAGAAAAATATAGTTTGATTCTTCAGGTTTTTAAAGTTTCTCACGTAGCGACGTAAGGATAAATATATTTTCCATGTCGTCTCTCAAGTAGCGTGCCCGGATAAGAAAAACCATGTACATGCTGATCCAAAGTTTGCTCTATTTTTTTTCTTTTTTCTAAGGAATCGACATAGATCAGAAGTTTTTTTATATCTGATTAAAACTTGACTGTTGGTGTTCCTATGAAACTCTACATGTAGCTTCTATGGAGCGAGACAATGAAATGAACACTAACAATGGAGAACTTTAATAACATGGGTCTGGTTCTAGATCCATCTTTTTGTTCTTATTAGAAACACGGGCTTGGCTTGCTATTTGATTCTTGATGCTGTCTGCTGCAAATGGTGGTTCAAAGAGGTAAAGTACATATTTTAAAAAAATAGGTGAAATAGATTTCTAGAAGGCAGAGACCATTTTGTTGACTCCTACTCCCTCCGTTCCAAATTAATTGACTCAGTTTTGTTGTTTTTCGAATGATTACTGTAGGAGAGACCCCCACATCCCTTTATTAGAGAAAAGAATATTTATAAGGATTTACATATGTACAGATGGAAAAATTACAGGAGATTACTTACTCATAATTCAAAGGTAGGTACCTTTCAACTTATGCTTAAGCAAGGTCATATCACAAGCATTTTGACTGTTCCAATGTAAGATATGATCTTTCGGGCAGTTTTTGTTTGTCCTGAGATTAAATTAGAGGCAAGAAGACAATAAAAATATGAGTTTCCATATGTTATTTTCTAAAGGTATTATGATATGCATGTACAACTGTCAGTGAATAACATTTTATCATCCAATATGGTACATATGTCTTTTAACGACATGAGCATTTCCTTCTAGGAGTTTGGGAGTTATACCAGAAAAGTGGATAGAGATAGATTAGGTAAATACAGATCCATCTACTCATTGTTCGAATTGTTTTTCTCTGAAGTTTCATTTGTTTTCTCCGGTGTTTGATTTGTTCCAGAGCAATTTAACGAGTTTCATGTAAAGATTTATTGTTTTCATGTGCTATGGTAGGTACTGATTCTTGGGCACTGGACATTCGCCTATGCAAGGACCAGTTGTTTTTGTGACTGGATGCTGGTTCAACTGAGTTAATATGGGCTCCCTAAAATGGGAAATTCCGCTATATAATTGGGAAATTAATTGTGTTGCCAATTTCTTGAGTGTAAAAGATTATATATGTCTATGTGTATGTTCTTGACAACATTTGGATACATTAATATTCTACCATTAAAATTAATATTTTACCATTAAAATTAGTCGTTTTTAAGATTCGAACAGATTTTACAAATGTTACTTCCAAACAGAAATTTCTCATCATGGGCGCGGCGTGTCGCCGCGCCGAATTCAATGAAGGAGATATGCCCTAGAGGCAAATAAATAAGTATTATTTATTGCATTATCTCATGAGTTTATAATAGGTTTGTGTATTATGCTATGACTGTGTTAATCGGAATCATTAATACACGTGTGATACACAGACAACCAGGTCCCTAGCGAGCCTCTATCTGAGCTAGTTCATTGGGCAACAGTTGATCGAGATTCCCGATCAAGGACAATGACGTCGGTTGACAATGTGGTCATCTTGTTAGTTGAATAAGGTGGTGGACATACGCAAAGTATTGCAATAAGATCGTATTATGATGTTTGTCATTTGCAATAGATAAGAGTGTGATAGCTTGTTCCTTAGACCGTGAGACCGCACTTATTGTTGCTTCGTAGGAGTGCTTTGAGAGCATCAAACGTTGTGTCTTATATAGCATGACAATAACGATGTCCATCTTGGGTATTCCGAAAGAGCATCAAGACGTGAGGATCAAGAGCGGGATTTGTTCATCCTTGTAATGAAAAGATACTCTGGACCCACTCGGTGATATTGCATCTATATAGCTGCGCAGCTTATGACTAGGTCATGGAGATGTAATATCACAGACGAGTTAATAACCTTCGTCGGTAACGAGATACAGCAAAGGCATCGGTGTGTCTACAATCATATCTCGGACAAGGTAGTATCGCAGAAACAAAGGGAATAAATATCATACTTATGGTTCAACGACGATATTCGTGGAATGCACAGGGATCGTCATATATTTCCAGGTATCCCTGACGATCATTGGTGAGCGGAGTGTCTCGACCATGTCTGGAGTGTTCCCGAACCGTAGCGTAACAAACTTAAGGTCTTAGCGACGCTAGGAGATAGGTTCTGGAATTTATAGGTTTTTATTGGAGAGAAAGAAATGATCCGGAAAGAGTTCCGGTGGTCCGGAAGGAGTTCCGGTGAGCTATGGAAGGGTTCCGAGAATGTCCGAAAGTTGTTCGGGTGGTTCCTAAATAGTTTCGGAGTCATGGGATATTGAATTATATATAAATGTATTAATTATGAATTAATGGGATTTTTATATTAATTTAATATTAATTAAATAAAGGAAAAAAAGGGGCTCCCACCTAAATGGGCCCAAAGAGGGCCCATGAGGGGGAGGCGCACCAAGCAAGGGGGGCCTTCCCCCCCTAGTCCGAATTGGACTAGAAGAGGGAGAGGCCCAAGGGGGTTCGGCCGAACCCCCCCTCCCCTCTCTTCCTTTAGTCCCACATGGGGGAGCCAAGGGGGTTGGCACACCCCCTTCCCCCTTTATATAGCAAGGCATATTAATTGATTTAATTCACAGGAAAATCCAATTAATTCCCGATTTCTCTCTCGATCTCGTGGTTCCCAAGTCGGAGCCGCGCCGAGCTGAGGAAGAGGGTCTCTCTCCACCTAAGCCATACCGCAGAGCGCCGTTGCTCTGCGGGATTCCAGATAAGGTCTGCTCCTGCGATTTCAGCTGGATCTGAATGACCGGGAGTCGTCGCTAGGCTCCGTATGTTTGCGAGTGCTCGGAGGCTACTCTACTGAGGAGCTTGGGCGACGTCGTCTCGCCCCCTGCAGCCACCGCGCCTCCTTCCCCCCTTGCCGACGCGCCACCCCCCCTGGTGCTGGCGCTCCGCCTCCTTCCGCCCGACGCCCGTCGACGCAGATCATCGTCGACACCCCGGCGTCATCGACTTCGACATCGCGGCAAGATCTTCGCGACCTCGAGGTCGGCTACGTACGACTTCATCGTCAACGCTTGTGCGGGAGCGTAATCCCCGCTATCGGTCTACATGGAGGTAATGTAACCCGTTCCGCCACCGTTATCGCATGTACTAGATAGATAGATCCTGGCTAGTTAGGGTTTCGTACGCTAGAAAATTATTGTTTTCTGCCCCGTAACCCCTTCATTCAACTAGTATATATTAAGGCGGGAGACTTTGGTGATCTCTCATTGCTTGCAAATTGGGCCGTCTGATCGGTATCGGACGGCCGGATTTCCCCAAATCGACGGATGAACAGTTATGAACAGTGTCCACCCGCTTTTGTAATTACACCACCAAGGATCCCGTTGCAATTTCAAAAAAATGCAAGGACTTTTTTGCAAAACCATCTGCACAATCACCCCGAGCTTTCCTCTCTCTCCCGCGACCTGTGGGTCGCTGGCGCCGCTGGCGCGCCCTTCCGCCGCTCCGCGCCTCCCCATATGATTCTGGGCAGCCGAGGACCTCCGCCGCCTCTCCCGCTTCGATCTCACCGGAGGAGTGGACGTGGGACGGCCAGAGACGCCGACGAGCGTCTGGGTTTCGCCGCCGCCATCCTCTGCAACCGCCACCGTAGGAACGCTCGCCGGCGGCGCATCAAATCTATCGTCATCCCTCTAACCATTCTCTCCGTAAGAACTCGCGGCCAAACAAAGATCAACTATGTCCCAGATTTCTTGTTCTTGTACACCATCACCAGCATAGCTATGTCTTCCTCCTCAACCAAATCAAATTCTTCGCCTGATGATGAATCATCATACTAATATAAAATCATCTCAAAACCATGAATCTAAACCAATTCAGTAGTTCATTCAAAGAAAACAATTGAAGGAATGTGGGCAGCGTGATTGTAGGGGGTGGTTGCGGGGGTGAGGATGGCTGGAAAGAGAAAATTGAGACGGAGGAGGGGTGGTGGCGTGGCAATGTGGCCAGGAATGACGAGATCAATATGGCAGAGCCTATGGTAAGTTGCTCTGTAATTGGAGCCAACCACCGTTGTTAGGGCGTTGGGTGGCGGCGGTGTCCGTGGAGTCAGGATACCGCAGGAGGGAGGGCGACGCATGCAGAGATGGCAAAGACAACTTCCATTTGCGTGCGGAAAGGTTCCAAGCGGCGGTTGAAGTGGCGCGTTGATGCACACGGTGGGTGTGTTGTTGGGAGACCCCAAGAGGAAGGTGTGAAGTAGTGCAGCAGCAAATTTCCCTCAGTATGAAACCAAGGTTATCGAACCAATAGGAGATGGAGGATTCCCTTGAGGTGTCAAGGCGCCAGAAAAATGCTGGTGCTAACTTGACGTGAAGCCTGCACACAAACAATTAAGATACTTTGCCCCAACTTAACAGTGAGGTTGTCAATCTCACCGGCTTGCTGTAACAAAGAATTAAACGTATGTGTGGAAACAAGAGTGATGTTTGCATAAAGTAACAAGTTTGCAGTTGTGGTTTTATCAGATTAATGAGAAGAACCAGAATCCACAGTTCACTAGTGGTGTCTCTCCATAAATAATAATAACATTCATCCATGCGTGGTAAACAAATTACAGCTAGGCAATTGACAGAATAATGATAAGCAACCCAATGCATATACTAATGATATGGTGTCTAGTGTGAGATTCATTCGGACATTACAACAATATACATAGACCGTTCCAACCGCATCTATGATTAATAATCCACCTTCCGGTTAGCGTCCGCACCCCTTTCAGTATTAAGTTGCATGCAACAGATTATCGCCTTAAGCACTGTGTGTAATGTAAGTAAGTAACATCATCATTAGATAAAGTACTACTGTTTTATCCCTAGTAGCAACAGTACATCTACAACCTTAGAGCTTTCTGTCACTGCCACAGATTAAATAGACATATGAATCTACTATCGAGCATAAATACCCCCTCTTGGAGTTACAAGCATCTACTTGGTCAGAGCATACACAAGTAACGGAGAGCATGCAAGATCATTAAATAACACACACATGATATATTATGAAGCAATAACTTTAGTACTCAATATTCATCGGATCCCAGCAAACACAACATGGAGAATTACATAAAGATGATCTTGATCATGATAGGCCGCTCACAAGATCTAAACATGATAGCAAAAGAGGAGAAGACAACCATCTAGCTACAACTATGGACCCGTAGTCCAAGGTAGACTACTCAAACATCAGTCCGGAGGCGGTCATGACGACGTAGAAGCCTCCGGGGACGATTCCTCCTACCGGCAGGGTGCCGGGGAGCAGTTCTGATCTCTCCTGAAGTGGTGGCGGCGACGGCGACGGCTCGGGACCCGTGGAGGAAAAAAGTGATTAAACGTCTGGAATTTTTAGGTCAGGGGGTTTATATGGGCGAAAGACCTATGTCGGTAGGCGTCCGAGGGCGCCACACCACCTCCCGGCGCGGCGGGCATCTAACCCGCGCCACGAGGCGATGTGGGCCCCTCGGGGTCCGTCTTCGTCTCGTCTTCGGTTCTTCTGGTCGCAAATATTTCAAAAATAAATACTGGTTGGCTCGTTTCCAATTTGACGGATATTTCCTTAAGAGCTTTTCTGAAACAAAAAACAACAGAAAACATGGAACTGACACTGTGGCATCTTGTTAATAGGTTAGTCTCAGAAAATACATAAAATTATATAAAATGCATATAAAACATGTAATAACATAATATAACATAGCATGGAATAGAATAAATTATGGATACGTTGGAAACGTATCACGCGTACGGTTCCATGCATTTTTTTGTCTCAGTCTAGATGATGTAAATTTAGATCACTGGTGCCCTAACATCGCAATGTAAAAAATTTAGAAGAAAATTTACCTCACATACAACTATTTGGGCCATGTTTTTGACACCTAGAGACTAAAAAATGGTTAAAATCTATTTTACTTTACCTGTTGGAAACACTTTTATGGAAGAAATTCACATATTACACAAAATATTGTAAGCTAACATAATCTATTAGTAGCACAACCTGGAGACATAACCAAACACATAAAACTAAAACATGGAGAAGTAAATTAGAAACTATGTTTTTTTTGGGAAAATGCATTTTCCTGCTTAACTTTATTTATTAAGCTTAAAATAATTAAATATTTTTTTTGAGAAAAGAACCACTTTATTATAGCTAACAAGCCGCCTCATTAAAAACCTCCCAGTCCCTTTCGGTACCTTGGTGAGGAAAAGAGTGCGTAAAAACTTGCTGCTCCGAGTTTACAGAAACATAGGTTACACGAACGCCCTCGGGCGGATTAATAAACCACACATGCCTACCAAATGAAAGATAAATAGACTATCTAGCCAGGTTATGTGCGTCGACATTGGCGATTCGCTTCTCATGAACGAATTCTACTGAGCAAACACCTGCTGCACTGGACATATCTCCTCGACGATTCGCCCATAGGCTCCCATCCCATCTCCATGCACGCTGCGAATTGCATTACTACTATCCGATGCCAACCGGACTTTCTGCAGGAGCAGATCGGCTGCTATTGCCAGCACTTCCCAGTAGGCTAGAACCTTCAGAGTCTCTGGATCAGTGACCCCGTCTATCGTACACGAGGATGCACCCATAAACTGTCCCCGACATCCCACACCACAACTGCGAAAGCTGAGACTGACGATTTTTTAGGTGTTGCCGCATCCACATTGATCTTCATCCAACCCTCCGGAGTCATCCCGTAAATTCAGCACACAAGTCTTGATTTGCTGCTGCTGTCACCTTTTCCTTCAACAGGTTAATGATTAAATGGGCCTAACGGAGTCATCTGTAGTGTACAAGTCTTTCAAATATTCTGTGACCAAGTTCTGAATAAGAAGAGTAAGTTCATCACATAAGAACTTCCAAAAGGCACCCGAAGGTCCTATATATGTAGGAGTATTAAACAAGGCAACAAGTTACAATTTTATACAGAAATGGAGAAGAAAAAGCTGAAGATATTCTGAATACGCGAACCGTCCTCCATGTCCAAAGCAAAAACAAACCTATTGCCGAAGTAAAACACCTGTACCCATCGTGCATGCCTCATCATACCTTGGCGTACGTGCATTCCACCAACCTAAGCCAGCCAGACAGCGTTTCAAAAACCCCGAGTCCTCCCCTACAAGCATCACAGATCGACGACATACGATGCCAGAGCAACGCGCCATCTCAGTCCCAAACACGTCCATCAAGCCGGCAGCGGCAATGGTAGGCTACACGACGCCGCAGGCCACCCCGCCGATGTCGCCGCTCCGCGCGCCGGCGACGCCTCGCACCCCAGGCGCCGACGCGTACTCCGAGTTGCCGCCGCCCTCGCCGCACACGCCCCGCCCGACGATCACGCTCACCGCGCCGCCGTCCAAGAAGAAGCAGCGCCGCACGGCCGCGCGCTCCCTGCGTGCCATCCGCGCCGTGCGCGCACTGTTCAGGTCCCTCCCGATCCTCGCTCCGGCGTGCCGCTTCCAGGGCCTCCTACCGCGGCACGGTGGCCCGTCTCGGATGCACGACGGCCACGTCAGCGGCGCGTCGCGCACCACGGGGACCCTGTTCGGGTACCGCAAGGCGCGGGTGACGCTGGCGGTGCAGGAGACGCCCGGGAGCGTGCCCATCCTGCTGCTGGAGCTCGCGATGCAGACCGGGAGGTTCATGCAGGAGATGGGCGCCGAGCACCTGCGCGTGGCGCTGGAGTGCGAGAAGAAGCCGCCGGGGACCGGCGCCGGCATCGGCCGCACGCGCCTGCTCGACGAGCCGCTGTGGACGGCCTACGTGAACGGGCGAAAGATCGGGTACGCCATGCGGCGGGAGCCCACGGAGGACGACCTCACCGTCACGCAGCTGCTGCGCACCGTCTCGGTCGGCGCCGGCGTGCTGCCCAACGACGTCATGGGTTGCGAAGCCGCCGAGGGGCAGGAGACCGGGGACCTTGCGTACATGCGCGCCCGCTTCGACCGCGTGGTGGGGTCCCGCGACTCCGAGTCGCTGTACATGCTAAACCCTGATGGCAACAATGGGCCAGAGCTTAGCATCTTCTTCATTAGAATATGAGCAAAGCTTATGACAGTAGTAGTTTTCTATTTGGGTTCTGATTTTGCATGACTGAGACTTTGGAACTCTGTAACTTGATTTTGATGTATGGGTGAAAATGGGAGGTGCTATTAGTTATGTTTGTGCCGCCAGTTGAATCTATTAATTATGTTTCTGCCGCCAGTTGAATCTGTTTGTTTGTTTGTCTGAAAGATGGATTAGCCTGAAGACAGTTTTTCTAGACGTGCGCAGAACCGCATAATCAAGAAGTGATTTGCGATCCATCAACGATTGTACTTACAAAAGGCCAGTGCATCTTTTCTCCCTAAACAACGATTTATTAAACTCTTAATTTAGTATCATGGTGTGTCGCTGATGCAATTTATAATACTAGTACTGTATATTGGTCTTTGCATAACTAGGATGCATCTCCATACAAATAAAAGAAAACTAAAACACGACCCAATATAAATATGTGAGAACTCATAGCAACGCTTGATACGGCGAAGGGCCGATTCGTAGAAATATTGAAGCATCTGATTATCTGAAAGAGAAGGTCTACTTGAACGGAAAGCCTTTACTAGAGACTATTTGAAAAAGGGTCATAGCACGTCAGTCACCAGCGACGAGTTCAAGACGACCCATTGGTTTGCCCCAGTAGAGCACAAAAACAAAAGATGTGTGGTGTTTCAATCGGTAGCCAATTTTTTAGCATAAACTCTATCGGCGACAAACCAAAAGGTCGGTGTAAGTCCGACCCTTAAAAGCGGAATAAGGGTTGAGAAATGACTAGAATAAGGGTTGGAAACTGAGCGCGTAGATCAGTACGCTCAAACTCAACTCTTATAACAGAATATTCCGTGTTAAGGGTTGGGTTTGAGGGCACTGCTATATGTCACAACTCAAACCCGAACCCTTAAAACTGTCATTTCACATATTTCACATGTACATAGGATTATAACTAGCAAAATATAATCTTCCTTCAAACAAAGTACTCCATGAGAATCATCGATGCATGGTTTATAGTTTACATCACAAAAGTATCATCTCTCCCTACCCGTCGGCACCATCACCAAAAAGTTGCACCTCGGCGTCATCTCCTAAACCACATACACATCTATCAATTACCTCTACCGGTCGAGTCCTCCACGCCACCATCGCCACCACTCAACACGGACTCACCTCGATGAGTAGAGGTCGAGGCGCATAGTAGCCTCTTCCTCTTCGCGATGTCCTCCTTGGTCTCCTTCGACCACACCAATTGGTCTTCGTCCATGTCCTTCTTAGACATCATCATATGCTCCTTCTCCTTGGCCATGAGTTATTTCCATGCTTTTGCTTCTTTGATCTTGATCATCCTCTCCTCCAAGTCGGCCTTGCGCTTGGCTTCTTCCCTCCTTGCCTGAACTTGTGCTAGCTTGACCTCTTTTTCTTCTTCTCGGTGATAAGGAGCTTTGTCTCCAATGCCTTCATTGTCAATGTCTCATTTGCCTTCATCATCTCCCCCATCTTCTCCCTCAAGCTTGATGCCTCTCCTTCCAACTCCATCCTCTCCTTTGCCTTCTTGTTTCCCTCGGGTTTTGCATTGTTTCTTCCTTCATCCTCACTATCATCCATCTTTAGCATATCCGCTTTCTTTGTTGCACTCTCTTCATCCCTAAGCTTCCACTTGTCATGATCTTTAAGCAATGCCCAAACATGCTTAAATTGGAATGGCTTCCCTTTGGAAGCGGCCATCTCCTTGTACCTCAAGTCCGCATATGACTCCTACAAACGCAAACATAGCATAGTAAACACATAAAACATAGCATAGTAAACACACAAAACATTGCATAGTAAACACACAAACATAGCCTTTGAAATACTCAATAGTAACTCTCAACGCTTCCACTAGGTGGTGCGTTCCTCACTTGGTCCGTTGCCGCACTCCAACGAGCACAATGGGGTTTCATCAAATCCCACCGGCCTTGAAGGGACCGATAAGAACGATGTACCAATGATCCGGTCTTCGGTTTGATCTTGCAATATTGGTCCTTTATGCGTTGCCAATAGCGCTTGCCGGTTTGATCCGTGCCAACACCAGCATCCATACCCACAAGCCCCCATGCGCGAACCAAGAGAACATCTTCAACTTCGCTATAGTTTGTGGACCGGGATTTCCCAACGACGGCGAATTGTCCCTCCTCTATCTCGGTCACATCATCCTCCTCCTCCTCCTCCTCCTCCAAATCATCACCTCCCCCTCCTCCTCGTCTCCAAAGCCGAATGGTTGAAGGAGAGGAGCCCCGAGGTCCACCTCGGCGTCATTGAGCAACCCCAAATACGACCCGGTTGGTGCGGCCATTTCATCGACCACCTCGTCCGCGGTGGCCGGAGGCACGGGGGGCACGGCGGTATTCTTCATCTTCGGGCGTGGCGTCGTCTTCTTCACCTTTGGGCCACCCGCGACCACCTTCGCGGCGGCGACAACCTTAGGTCCAACCCCCGCGGCGGGACGGCGACGCTTGGGGGGCGCGGGGGCCGGAGGCGCGGCGGGGGCGGGTGCGGGGGACGCGGCGGCAACGACGTGCGTGCCCGCGTGCCGCCTCTTGGCGCCGAGGTGGGTGGCGGCGACCACCATCGCGACCTCCACGTCGGTCGCGTCCGAAGCGGGAGGGGCGGGCGGGGGCGGGTGAAAGAACATTTCTTAATCCCTAGTGTTTTGAGTGTTAGTTAACAATACCAATGATGTACTAATCCTATTGCTAAGTATTTCAGTTTGTGTGAGTTGCATATCACATACCAAAAAGCCAAAATGTAGAGAAAAAGAGTTTCTGGAATTCTTCCCAGAATCGGAATATTGCAGCCGGAAATTTTCAGGATCGGAAATTCCGGGTCTCCTATTTCTAACAGAAAAATGGCTAAGGAAAAGTTCGGAAGTGGTTCTGACTCAAACCGGAAAATCAACTCGGAAATTTCATGGACTCGGAATTTCCGAGTCACCCAGAAAACCACTCCAGATTTGGCTAAGGAAAGAAGAGAAAGTGGTTCTGATCTCAACCGGAAAATCAGCTCGGAAATTTCATCAGCTCGGAATTTCCGGGCCACCCAGAAAACCACTCCGGAATTTGGCTAAGGAAAGAAGAGGAAGACGTTCTGACTCCAACCGGCAAATCAGTTCGGAAATTACACTGACTCGGAATTTCCTGGTAACCCTCAGAAACTTGAAGAAATTCGGCTAAGTCAAGATGTCGAAGACGTTCTGATCTCAACCGGAAATTCAGCTTGGATATTTCATTGCACCGGATATTCCGGGTGACTCGGATTTTCTGGGAGTCACTTATACCGGAATTTCCGGGTCTTCGAGGCAGCCAACGGCCAGATTTTGGGAGGGGGTATAAATACCCCCTCACTCACTCAAGAACAGCTAGCTCTCAGATTTTCTCTCTCCTACTATTCTTGAAAGCTCAAATCATCAAGATCTCCCAATCCCTCCACCCAAATTCGTTGATCTTTGGAGGATTGGAGGAGAAGGCCCGGATCTACATCTTCACCGAAGGGATTTGCATTCCCTCCCCATTCACTTGGGGATTTCGTAGCTAGGGTTTCCGGTGGGAAAACCTAGTTCACCATTGTTGTAATCTTGGTGTTGCCGTGACCTTTTGTGGTCCTTGACCTGTTGTGGTCATCTTGAGAGCCCCCAATTCAGTTGTGGGTGCGTGCCTCAAGCGTTTGTAAGGGATTCGATCTCCGCCCTAAAAGGGGATCAATAGTGGAAGGTGAACTCGCAACCTTTGTGGTTGAGTTCATCGGAGAAGAAGGTGAGGCTTTGTGGCGTTGCGGCTAACCTGTTGTGGTAGCGCACACCTCTCCAAACGAGACGTACACCCTTGGGTGAAACTCGGGATTACATCTTCGTCTCCGCGTGCTTCACTCGGTTCCCCTTATCATTACTCCTTCACTTGCTTTTCTTGTTAGCTTATCTATCTTTTTATTGCTTCGGTTCTCATTTAGGTAAATTCACCTTAGTTGCATATCTAGAGAATTTACCTTTGTGTTGAGCCTAAATTTGAAAAGACCTAAAATTTGTAATAGCACCTATTCACCCCCCCCTCTAGGTGCCGGATTCCCGTTCAATTGGTATCAGAGCCTTGTTCACTTTTAAGGGCTTAACCGCCCAAGTGCAACGATGACGGAATCCGATGCCAAGAGGGCCGCCCGTGAGAAATTAGAGGCGGAGAAGGAGGCGTTAGCCAAAGGGGCAACCATGGCCGATCTTATAGATATGAGATCGTCCTTGGAGGCCTAACTCCTCAAGATGAATGAGATGCTCATGGCACTCTTGAAGTCTAAGGAGCCCGAGGCTACTTCTCCCTCTCCCCCTCCTAAGGAGCATGGTGAGAACTGAGAACTCCAAGGAGTCATCTTCGGATGGGTCCAAAGATGTTCCTCCAAGTGTTTCCCTCGGGAAGGCGGAAAAAGATGAATCACCTAGCTCCTCTAACACCCCCAAAGGAGAGGAATTTCATAATGTCAACCATAATTACTCTCCTAACCCTCCTATCCCTCACCCTCATGTAAACTTTAGAAGTGATCCTCCTAAGCTCAAACCTACTCATTTCTCTCAATGGCAATTTCTAATGAAGTCTCATCTATGTAGTGCCTCCATTGAGCTATGGCGCATCATTGAAGAAGGATTCAAGTCTCATGATCCAACCAACTTGACAAGAAGAGAGGTGGTTGATAGCCAACTCAACGCCACCGCTCTTCATCAACTCCAAATGGTCGTTGGAGAGAAGGACATGGCGCTCATTCAACAATTCTACACCGCCAAAGAAGTTTGGAATGCTCTTTCCGACATCTTCGTCGGGAATGAGAGCATGAAGAAGAACCGGTATGATGCCTTATGCAATGAGGTGGAAGGGTTCTACAAGTTGGATGGAGAAAGTCACGAGGACATGTACCGGAGGTTGGTGTTGGTTGCTAACTCTTTCAAGAACCTCGGGGCGGCCTACATTGATGACGCTTGGATCAAGAGTAAGTTCGTGACCGCTCTCTTGCCCTTTGAGGAAACGGATTTGAAGACACTCCAAGGGAGACATGACTTCGCAAAGATGACATCCAGTGAAGTCATGCAAGAGATGACCGCATACAAGGTGGCCTCCAAGATTGCACAAGATGCAAGAGCTAGAGCCATAGGGATGCACAAGCATGCCTCAATTGCCTTGAAGGCCACCGTTGAAGAAGAGGATGAAGAGGAGTATGATGATCAAGTCGAGCTATCTAGTGAGACTCTCTCAAGTACTCTTACTCAACACATGGGTCTTGCGGCAAGAACGTTTTGGAAGAACCCCGGAAGGGCCAAAGCGAGGATTGACAAGAAGTTTCCCCCCAATGGAGGAAAGGCAAGCAACAAGGTGAGGCTTTGCTATAATTGTGATGACAAAAGCCACTTTGTTGCAGATTGCCCATGGGAAAAGAGAGAGGATCATGGTGGGAGGCTCGTGGCCAAGACGAAGGGCAAGGGGCCCATGCCCATGAAGAAGCCCTACTTTAAGAAGAACCAAAAGATTGTCTTGGTAACTCAAGAGCAATATCCCACCGATGATGAAGATAGTGACAAGGAGGATACTCCAAGCAAGTGGCCGCACTAGCCATTTCTTCCACACCTCCGTCACTCTTCTCCTCACCAAACGAGAGCCCCATCATCAAGAATGCAAGATGTCTTATGCCCAAGACATCCGAGGTAAAATTGTCCCCCACCTCCATATCCCATGAAATTGATGATGGTATGAGCCTAGAAGTCAAGGAAGAAATTATTGCTTTTGATAAATTCATGACTAACTTGTAAGGAGAAGGAAAGAAACACTTTGTCTCAATTATGAGTCGTATAGGTGAGCTTGAGGATGAGCTTGAATTAAAAGGTGAGATTGAGAGAGAGGATGCACACGCTAAGGTGTCCCTCCAATCCTCTCTCGAAGATGAACAAGAAGCTCATGCTCTACTCAAGGAGCAACTTGCTAAAATCACTAAGGATCGTGATCTCTACTTTGCTAAATGTAAAATTGTGCAAAATGAAAAGTCCGAGCTTGTAGTTGCTCATGCTAGACTTTGCGAAGACTTCGAGTCACTTGAAAATACTCACAAGATATTGACAACTGATCACGAACGTCTCCTCAAGTCTCGTGATCAACTCCAAACTCGGATATCTATTCTTGAGAAACCTAGTACTTCTACTCATTTGAATACTAATGCAAATGTTGTCAAGGATAAAGCTAGGGTATTGTTTGTTTCCTCCATGGAAACCGAGCCTAAGACCTCCCTTGATAAAGGCAAGGGGACACTCACTACTCCCCTTCATGAGCGAGTGCCCCACAAGGGTAAGGAAGGTCTAGGCTATGTCGCTAAGGAGAAGAAGAAGATGATCAAGAAGAAGACCAAGCCCGCACAAGCCAAGAAAGATGATATAGCAAGTGGAAATGCCACAAGGGGCACTCCCACTCGTGATGACTTTGCGGGCATATCTAACCCCAATTATGCTTTATATGTTGATTATTATGGGGATGTCTATGCTAGATACATTGGTCCTTTTGATGGTTACATTGAATATGCTATTTGGGTCCCAAAGACCCTTGTTGCTAACCAAAAGGCACCCATTGCAAAATGGGTACCTAAACCAAAGAATTGATTGTGTGTAGGGACTTGCTTCCGGAGGATCGAAATGGATAATTGATAGTGGGTGCACTAGTCATATGACCGGAAGCAAGGAAATTGTAACGGAGTTGAAGCCCAATGATGATCAAATGACCGTTACATATGGTGACAATTCAAATTCTAAGGTAATAGGGCTCGGCAAGGTGGTAGTGGCACCGGACATCACACTTGTGAATGTTTTGCTTGTCGAGTCCCTAGGTTTCAACTTGATCTCCGTCCATTCTTTAACTTGTTTGAGTTATACCGTTGTTTTCGAAAAGGAGATGGTTATCCTCGTGCGGAGCAAGTCTCTCAATGTGTCTTTCGTTGGGTACATTGAGAATGGGCTCTATGTGGTTGACTTCTCCGGAGTCACCACTTGCCATACAATGTGCCTATTCGCTAAGGCGGACTTGGGTTGGCTATGGCATCGCCGACTAGACCATGTCAACATGAGGACTTTGCAAAGTCTCCACAAGGGTGGCCATATCCTAGGACTAAAAGACCATGTTTCTTTCTCGAAGGATCGAATGTGTAGGGCTTGTGTTGAAGGAAAAATGCATGACATTCACCATCCAATCAAGACCATCATTTCTTCAACAAGGGTTTTGGAGCTTCTCCATGTTGACCTCTTTGGTCCCATTCCGGAAGCTAGTCTTGGTGGTAAGAAATATTGCTTGGTGATTGTTGATGACTATTCAAGATACACATGTGTTTTCTTCTTCAAGTCGAAGGTGGAGACACAACAAACTATCATCGACTTCTTCAATGAAGCTCAACGTCAATACAATGTCCCTATCTTGGTGATAAGAAGTGACAATGGGTCCGAGTTCAAGAACTACACCTTGAACGAGTTCCTTAGTGAAGAAGGGATTCGTCATCAATATTCCGCTGCTTATACTCCCCAACAAAATGGTGTAGCCGAAAGGAAGAATCGCACTCTTATTGAGATGGCAAGGTCGATGATGGCCGAGTTCAAGTCCCCTCACAACTTTTGGGCCGAAGCCGTCAACACCGCTTGCCATTCATCCAACCGGCTCTTATTTCGCAAAGGACTCATGAAGACCCCTTATGAAGTGCTTACCGGGAACAAGCCCAATATCTCTTACTTCCGAGTTTTTGGTTGTAAGTGTTTCTATCTCATCAAAGGTGTTTGTTTGGGCAAGTTTGAATCTCAGTCTCTTAAAGGGACATATGTGGGCTACGGGTCCGAATCCCACACTTATAGAGTCTATGATCAGGCCTCGCGCATTATCATAGAAACTTGTAGTGTGGTGTTCGAGGAGAATGACGGCTCCCTTGTGAAGCAAAGTGGTGTTTCCGTTGTAGGTGATGATCAACCTCAAGATGCTATCCGAAGAATGGGGTTGGGAGTCCACCGCCCCGTTGAAGTCTATTATGAGGTTGCTCAACAAGGATCAAGTTCTACACAACTGGTGGCTACCCCAACACAAGAAACACCCATTGACAACACCGTGCCCAACACGCCCAGCCAAGAAGAAGCACAAGATCCTCCAGCTGCTCCTGGAATTTCCAGAGGGCCGGAATATCCGGATCAAACTGGAGTCGGAAATTCCGGTGATTCGGAATTTCCGGTCCATACTGAACCCGGAATATCCGGTCCTGCTGACATTCCCGGTGGCAGCTCACAGCAAGGCCAAGATCAACCCTCTCCCCCACCTCTGGACGTCACTCCAATGGTTGATCAAGGCCATCAAGTCAGTCAAGGCGGAGACATGAATGATCAAGATGATCAAGCGATTCCTTCCACCACTCGGAGGGAAATCGAAATCCGCCGCTTGAATAGGGTTGGCACCTCACAAGAATTAAGAGCTCTATCTCTTGACAAGGTGATTGGTGATGTGAGAAGCAAGGTCTCTACCCGAAGACAACTTGCAAGCTTTAGTGAACATCAAGCTCACATCTCCATGGTGGAACCCAAGAAGGTCTCTGAAGCTCTTGAAGATAAAGATTGGCTTGATGCTATGCATGAAGAGCTCAACAACTTCGAGCGCAACAAGTTGTGGAAGTTGGTGGAAAGACCCAAAAATTGCCGCAATGTTATCGGCACCAAGCGGATTTTCAAGAACAAGCAAGATGAACATGGCATGGTGGTGAGGAACAAGGCAAGATTGGTGGCTCAAGGTTACTCCCAAATTTAAGGCATTGACTTTGGAGAAACCTACGCGCCCGTGGCTCGACTTGAGTCAATTCGTATTCTTCTTGCCAATGCCTCTCATCATAACTTTAAGTTGCAACAAATGGATGTTAAATCCGCTTTTCTAAATGGTCCACTAAATAAACTTGTTTATGTTAAGCAACCACCGGGATTTGAGGACCTCAAGTATCCGAACCATGTCTACAAGTTAGATAAGGCACTCTATGGCCTTAAACAAGCCCCACGAGCGTGGTACGAGCACCTTAGAGAACTACTTGTAGAGCGTGGATTCCAAGTTGGGGAAATCGACCCCACACTTTTCACTAAGAAAGTTAATGGAGAGCTTTTCATTTGTCAATTATATGTGGATGACATTATATTTCGATCTACTAACAAAGCATTTAACGAAGAATTCTCTAAGCTTATGACTGACAGGTTTAAGATGTCTATGATGGGTGAGATGAAGTTCTTCCTCGGATTTGAGATCATACAATTGAAGAAAGGAACGTTCATCAACCAAGCAAAGTACATTCAAGACATGCTCAAGAAGTACGGGTTGCTTGAGCTCAAGGGTGCCTCTACCCCAATGCAAACCAAATGTCACCTTGAGCTCAACCCAAGGGTAAGGATGTGGATCAAAAGGTATACCGCTCCATGATTGGATCTCTTCTCTACCTTTGTGCATCTAGACCGGATATAGTGCTAGCCGTAGGAGTGTGTGCAAGATATCAGGCGGCTCCTAAAGAAAGCCATGATATGGCGGTCAAGAGGATCTTTAGATATTTGGCTTATACCCCAACCTTTGGATTGTGGTACCCCAAGGATGCACAGTTCTCATTATGTGGGTACACGGATTCCGATTGAGCGGGAGATCAAGATGATAGGAAGTCAACCTCCGGCGCTTGTCAATTTATTGGGAGGTTCTTGGTAAGTTGGTCTTCTAAGAAGCAAAATTGTATATCTCTCTCCACCGCCGAAGCCGAGTATGTTGCCGCCACAAGTTGTTGCACTCAGTTGCTATGGATGAGGCAAACTTTAAAGGAGTACGGAGTCGATTGCGACAAAGTGCCTCTTCTATGTGACAACGAAAGTGCCATCAAGATTGCTTACAACCCGGTGCAACATTCAAGAACCAAGCATATTGAGATCCGCCATCATTTCATAAGAGATCATGTGGCCCGAGGAGACATTGACTTATCATATGTGGGCACAAGGGATCAATTGGCGGATATCTTCACGAAGACCCCCCTTGAGGAAGGAAGGTTTTGCTTTTTGAGGAATGAGCTAAATATCATTGATTCGAGGTCCTTAGCTTGATCGCTTGCACACTCCCCTAGGACGTAATTGCATCTTATCTTGTTTAGATGTAGGCATGGAAATAGGGGGAGTGCGGTCCTAATACATTGGACCATCCCTCCCCCCATTATGCCGATAGCAAGTGTTCTTTTATCTCTATATTCATTCTTATGACTAATGAGCTAAAACGACGAGTATTGGTTATGTACCCAAGATACATCTTCGCGGTGACATGCCATACACTCCTACATGGTGGCCATGGCCACCGACCTCTTCTCTTTGAAGAGTTGATTTTATTTGTAGCTTATTGTTCCTATTTGCCCTCCTTTTCATGCATGTGGGAAACCTACTCAACTTGGCGCTTTCTGTTTCGTTTTGGTAGTTGTGTGTAACATACCAGAACTTAGGGTCCAGAAATAGAGTGGACACAGGAGTGTGCATTGCAATCATGCATCAGAAAATCCGGATAATTTTCGTGCATTTAATTTTCAAAACACTAGGTGATTGAAGTTTCACTTGAGTTGGTGGAATGGAAGTAGAGCATCAACTCAAGCGTTATAAACTTTGAGATGATCTTGGCTTAGACCTTATTTTGGGTTAGAGAGATTTACGATAAAACGTTACACCAACTGAACACAAAACCAAGTGAAATAAAACCTAATACACCAAAACGTTATTTATGAGTTAAGGACCAAAACAAATATTTCTAGTTACTCTCTGATCATCCATTCTTATCAATTGTACTATACATGTTTCTAGCACATGGAAACCATGACATTCTTGGAGACCAAACTGAATTACCTAAACCTTAATCCAGATCTTCTTACTTTATCTAGACATCATAACCTCTTATCTCCCAATCCTCTCGAAGGTATCAACAAGAGAAGATAACAAGCAAGGAAGAAATGCAACAAGAAGGATCATAGGAGTATTCCCAAGATGGACATAGAAGGGTTATGTCAATCTAACATGAAGAATTGGAAACTCATATATCAACAACCATCTATATTAATGTCTCTAGTAAGGGTGTGATATTCAAAGGTTTGAGTTATATAGAAGTAGTTTGCTAACAAGCCTTATAACCTTGCTAACAAACCACTTTTGTATGTTCAAAACAATTGAGTACCATATGCAAAGTAATTAAATACTAAGCAATTTAGTACATCAAATACCTTATGGTTATGCATCAGGCCATTTGATGTCATAAATAACCCTACATTCACATCATTCTATTTGTTTATCTAGCCATAAGACCTAACCAAAGGCAGGTTATCTATATCCTGTACTTTAAGATACATCTGATTATGAACTCTCATAATTTAGTTGTCAGGTCTATGAAAGCAATCCTATATGGCCATGTCTTAAACTTAAACATGAAATTGAATTATTCCTATGTATATACTCCTTATAGGGTATCACAACAAACATTACAATTATCACTGGACAATAACTTGTTGTGCCAGAAATTCCTATACCACCAAATTATAACTTTGAATAAATATATCCATCTATATCTTGGTGACAACCATCAATTAAATTCTAGAATGCAAATATATAAAAAGATTAAATCACAACAAACAAAGGACTATCAAATACAAGGAAATAAATAAATAGCAAACATTTTCATGTTGCTTTACTACACAAAGAAAATCAAGAAGGGAAAGCCATGCATTCCATGCCAACCAACATATCTAAATATGTTCAAATACACTTTGTAAGTTAAAAGTATTCAAAATATACAAAGCATTCAAAAATACAAAGTTTAAATAAGCATATAATGCAATCCTAAAGTTTCTGGACCAATATGTAACCTTAATAATTAGGAATCAGTCCAAAACAGTAGGCAGGGGTCTCTGTAAACTTGTTAATGCATTTTCCCTAAATATCAGGGGGCTTTCTGCAAAATGTTGTTTCTATTTCGTTTTCCCTTTCTTCTTCCTCCGGCCAGAAGGCACAGAGGAGGGCCGTGTCGATGCATCCTTGAAGCCGTGCTTCTCCTCCTCGCCTCTCTCGTGGATAAGACCGCAGAGAAGCCGTGTCGTGCGTATCTGCTCTTTCCCTCTCCTCATTCTTTCTTATCCTCTCCTCTCTATTATTCCTCTCACCAAAACCCTAACTCCGGCCAGCGAGTCTCGCCGTCGATACAGGCCTTCCCCGGCGAATTGGTGAGCACAGGAAGAACCGCCATGGCCTCCTATCTCTCCTCTCCGAGAATCGTGTTCGGGGAGGCTGGGAAACGCCCGTATGGATATCATCTTCTCCAACTCCGGCCGCCGATGCCGCGGAAGCTCTCGTCGCCGTCCGACCACCATCCACTGCTACGAGCCGCTCTTCGGGATCGTGGTGAGTAGGAGCATCATCCCATACCCTCCATCCATGTTAATTTCTGCGGAAATCAAAGTTCATCGGAGCCATGTCTGGCCGCCGTAAGAACTCGCCGCCGGCGACGTTCCGGTGACCATATGGTCCTTCCGCCTCCACCAAACGGTCCGCTGTGACCCTCCAAATCTTTTACCCACCTCGGTTTGTGCCAATTTGTTCGATATCGATGGATTTGAGCCCGGCAGAGTGGAACTGCCATGGTGACGTCAGCATGACGTCAGCGTCTTAATTTAATTAATTCCTGGAAATTAAATTCGAAATGTGTGAGTGTATGACATGTGGGACCACCCTGTCAGACTTTTATTCTTTTAGGTAAATCATTTCTGTAATTATTAAAACTATGACATGTGGGCCCAATTCTATTTAATAAATTCAGAAATTGATTTAAATTGATTAAACTTTGTAAATTCATAACTAATTCATTTTAAATCAGAAAAATATAATCTTTATACCAAAATTATCAGAAAAATAAAATCTATAATTCTATATCATTACAATTTGTATTTGAATAAAATTTAAACATAATAAAATTTGAAATACCAACCACATAATTTTTAAATATGAAGTTAATTTTAAATGCTACTTTAGATGCAATTCAAACTTCATTTAAAATGTTTCACATGAATTACTTTAAAATTTGAATTGTGCTTTCATTATAACATGTAATATTACTATATCAATATTTGCTATTTTAATTTGATATTTATTTAAAAAACAATAATAATAAAATGATATTATTTTCAAAAATCTTTACAAAAAATAAAGTATAAGCTTATAAAGGTTGATCTACTACTATTTGGTTATCATTTAAAATAAATAAAAATCCAATAACATCTGAAAACTACTTAGATCCACTTTGTATGAAAGTTTCACTTATTTCATGTATTACTTACTTCTTGTTTGCTTATAACTTGGTAAACTGAAAATCATTAACAAACACCTAATGAATTGACAACACTATGGTAGTTTGTAACTTGTTATATTCCAAACATAAACACCTAATGTCTTGGGTAAAACACACAAAGAAGAATAATCATATAACTTTTCCCTCAACTTCTTCATATAATACCAACGGTTGTTTACATTCTTATGTTCTTCAAAAGTTATTCTTTTTGCCATCATGTAATATAACACTAGTTCTCTACTTAATCAAAGTTCATACATGCTTTCCACCAACATAAGATGAACACAACCTAAAGCAACCATTGAGTGTTTATATGTGGTTTTACTTTACTCATATGCTTAACATGATACCTGAACATTAATGTTAAACAACTCATCTTGCTTGTGAAGTAAACTTGAAGACAAAACAACTCTAAATGAAAACACCCAACTCCAACAAAACACAATCTCCGAGAATGAGATACGGGGTAATACTTTACGATGCATCTCATACTTATGCATTAAGCATGTTGCTTCTTTAAACATTAGTCCTTACCGGACCAATGATGCTGATTTCAGATTTCTCAGAGTTTATATTATATCGAAGACCTTGGTTGCATAATCTTGCAGTCAAAAAGGCAAGTTCATCCCTTTTATTCATGTCCTCTTGAAATATTTGTTAAGAAACTATTTTCAAAATGTTAGTATTGCATATCACACAAAAAGGGCATAAAACTTATTTTATAATAATATGACTATGGTTACCCACCAGTGAGGTGGTAATCTCATATGGCTGGCAGATGGGACCACGGTAAGAATGTTGTGGTGGAGGTTCCATTTGCACGGGAAAGTATGACCTAGGACTAAACAACAAATGTCGCCAGTGATTCTTGCGCCGAATATTACGCGCAACCATAAGATTTGGAATGGGACGGAGAAGTCAGCTGTACCCTTTTCCTCTCGTACACCAACGGGTGACTAGATCAAAGCCGGGTGGTGTGTAAATCCGCTGAGCTTGAGGTGGCCAGGATAATAACCTCACCTTCGGGTTGTGGCTTCTAGCATCTATTGAAGGTTGGCTTCGGGACTAGCTTGGGACGGTGCCCACTGGTCAGCAAGTTTTAGCATGGGACGGTGCCCACTGGCTTGCAACCGGAGTAATGGGGGGTGTGCGGGGATGGTGGAAAGGCGCAGTGATTGGCTTGGATTACTGACTGGGCCCCACACCAAGGAAGTGTGGACGGGAAAGTACGCCCGGTTGTGCAACAAGGTCTTGATCTCTTATGGGTAAAGCAGCGCACCTCTGCAGAGTGTATGAATGTGACATGTTACTCCATGTTCCAGGACAGAACGACGAACGCAGCAGGAAAGGAGGCTCCTCAATGCCCTAGCCCTGTGACTCCTGACGAGCATAGTCTTCAGAATAAAAGAAACCTTTTAAAGAAATGTTTTCGAAAACTTGTATTAGCCTACGACAATCCATTGTCTGTGGCTGTATTTATGCATCAAACTTCCCACCATGCATAATGAACTTGCTGGGTAACGCTGTTACTCACCCTTGCCTCCTAAACCCCTGCTAGACATGAAGAACCACAAGAAGGCAACACTTTAGGCTATGAAGACTCTGAGGACGGATAAACTCAAGATACCACAGAAGACCACTACAATGAGTTGAAGCAATTGAAGGAAGACGGAGGACAAATGAAGGTGTAGTGTAGAAGAGGACAGATTCCTAGTCATAGAACCTATCTCTGTAGGCGTTGCTATAACGCAACCGCAAGCCTAGCCGTATTAGCAGTAGGCTTAGTATAGATCAGTTCCTCCGAAATTTTCCATTTTATGTTCTTTTGTTAGGGCCTTGCCTCATTGTTTCGAGGAGGCACTATAGATCTGTTGTTTTGGATCTTCTGTTTGTAATCTATAGTCATGCCTTGGACCTGCGATGTTTCTGTTGTACCACTCTGATGACATAACACTGGTGGACGGTGATCCATTGGTGCTATGTCAACGACTATAGCATACTACACCATGCAGTGGTATGCTGGGTCACCACAGCTGGTATCAGAGCCAACGCTTTGACCCTAGGATTAAAACCCTCTAAAGGAGACCTGTAGGTTGGGTAGTGACTATAGGTAGTCATCTTATCTAAACCAAACTTCTAAAGGACTTGTGATGGATATTCACTTGAGAATAATCGTATCACATTAGAGTAAAAATCCTCTTTGATAGCCTGGAAGAAGTATTCCCTACCTTTTCTTAGATAAAGTTTTGTATGCATTCTCTAATGAATACGTACATATCTCATCCTTATTATGTATGACCTAGTAAAGCTTATCCTATAACCACCGGTGTTTCATGAACTGAAGTAGGACCAAATTAGTAGCACCTATCTGAGTTGATGGTGGTATATGTTAAAGAGAATCCACCTGAGATAGTATAACCACGACTACAAGTCACGTGAGATTCACTTGTGATTCTTTACATGATGGTGTAGCATCCTTAGTGAGCCAATACTAGTATGTCATAGGATAACGAGTATGATGATAGTAGCTTAATAAAAGAAAGTCTCATGGTGAGTCTAGCTCCTAAACCATGATAGGAACGTTAATTGTGACAATTTTCTAAGGAACTTTGGATAAAAGTGTGTAGGATCAACATATGTGAGATAGAGATAACTTAAGTAAGATAATGAGGATGTATTATATACTAAGGATAATTTGTGTAGCACTTTTGAGAGACTATGTGAGGTTAGTCTATGGATGGAACACAATTGGTAGCATGTATAATAAGTAAGCTAGATCACAATTAGTGCTAGATAACTATTAGTTTGGATCCCATTATTATAGTTTATCCTGTTGCAAGTGGTCAACTGGGATAATCAGTGAGATGAAGAGTAGTATGAACCCTATACCTTACCAAACAACGGTAGAGACCTATATACTACTATATGTGTGCATCATACTATAATACTTTATACAAGCCTTAGTACGAGAGATATTATACTCGAAGTGCTATGTTATAGGCTTTACTTATGCATGTATGCATATCATTTGGATTTCTTGGATTTTATTGGTTCTTTGTGTGACTAGATCTAGTCATGAAGCTTCGCTTGATGTGCAAATGCATGTTGCATCACCAAGCTATGGCTTAATGTTATAGATCTAGATAGAATAGGAAATCGTGAAAGGAAGAGACGAGTTCTAAAGGACAAGGATGAAGACTTGCATGAAGATGAAGAGTTATGGTTCTTGGACTCTTTGTTATGCAGTTTTGGCTATGCCCGTGTTATGGCGCAACTGAGGGGTTGTGTGCCGATGATCCATTCCGAGCACGCCTACCGATGAGCATCGGTCTGGGATTGGTAAACCCAGGGACCCTTGGTTACGTAGCATGACCAGTGACACATAGCATTTCTGTATAGTTCAGAGGTCGAGTCCGACAACAACAAGATACTAGAACTCTTTGTTATGCATTATTGGTTATGATTAGCGTGGTAGTCTTCCGAGGGGTTTGTGTGACCGGTGTTCCCGGCACGCCTGCAGTGCAATTCTACCTGGGAGTGGTAACCCAGTAACTCTCGGCTAACATGTCTAAGAGCACATAACAGTTGTGTATAACTCTGAATTCCGGGATTCGCCAGAAGTATTGGCATCAAAAGAGACGAAGGACCTTCTAGCGTGAAGATTGTTTGTAGAATTTACCTCGGATATCCACAATTGAGTGGGTACACCGCAGATTTCCTTGTGAGATCATATAAAGGTAAGTGTAAGGTATACAAAGACCATGATCCCAACCCTAAGACCCATGTTGGTACACCCAAAGTGTGAAAACCATTACAAAAATCTAAGGAGGGGAGTAAATAAAGAAGTAGATTTGAAGTGGTCATTGACAAAACCAAGTTGTTGAACTGCTTTTGTCAGTAAAGGGTCATTCCTTGGTTCCAACCTAGAGAGTGATAGGAGAAATGGGTAGGAGAAATCACCTAGTAAAACATATCAGAAGACCGCCTTGCATCACTAGGATGAGTGTATTATGAAGACTCCAGATGACACGAGAAAAAGGAAACCCGACTAAGTAAACCTTTAGGAAGTGAGTCGTCATGACCGATCATATTAGGGTGGCTTACGTATAGTGTCACCAGCAAGGTTGGTGGCAAAATAAGTAAATGTGAACCTTAGTAAGACTTCCTAAACCCTAAGTACCTTCTAAAGTAGGTCAGTGATTACGTGAAGGAGTTTAGTTAGAGCTACTAATAGGACTAACAAGGATTAGATGACGTTCCTATTCCAGGAGTTTCACGAAGATAGACCCAGAAGTGGAGTATTCCAAAAAGGGAATAATAAAATCAATGGAATTGACAGTTAGCAACTGCTAAGTCAAAAGAGGATTCAAGGAAAAATATGGATTTGGGGATACACCAATTATCTCCATTAATGATTAATACGAAGTTTGAGAACTACGATCTTAAACAAGACGGATCCACAATCCGGAACGTAAGAGAGTACGAACTTCGGGGACGAAGTTTAGTTTAAGGAGGGGAGACTGTAACATCCCAGAACTTAGGGTCCAGAAATAGAGTGGACACAGGAGTGTGCATTGCAATCATGCATCAGAAAATCCGGATAATTTTCGCGCATTTAATTTTCAAAACACTAGGTGATTGAAGTTTCACTTGAGTTGGTGGAATGGAAGTAGAGCATCAACTCAAGCGTTATAAACTTTGAGATGATCTTGGCTTAGACCTTATTTTGGGTTAGAGAGATTTACGATAAAACGTTACACCAGCTGAACACAAAACCAAGTGAAATAAAACCTAATACACCAAAACGTTATTTATGAGTTAAGGACCAAAACAAATATTTCTAGTTACTCTCTGATCATCCATTCTTATCAATTGTACTATACATGTTTCTAGCACATGGAAACCATGACATTCTTGGAGACCAAACTGAATTACCTAAACCTTAATCCAGATCTTCTTACTTTATCTAGACATCATAACCTCTTATCTCCCAATCCTCTCGAAGGTATCAACAAGAGAAGATAACAAGCAAGGAAGAAATGCAACAAGAAGGATCATAGGAGTATTCCCAAGATGGACATAGAAGGGTTATGTCAATCTAACATGAAGAATTGGAAACTCATATATCAACAACCATCTATATTAATGTCTCTAGTAAGGGTGTGATATTCAAAGGTTTGAGTTATATAGAAGTAGTTTGCTAACAAGCCTTATAACCTTGCTAACAAACCACTTTTGTATGTTCAAAACAATTGAGTACCATATGCAAAGTAATTAAATACTAAGCAATTTAGTACATCAAATACCTTAGACATTTGGTTATGCATCAGGCCATTTGATGTCATAAATAACCCTACATTCACATCATTCTATTTGTTTATCTAGCCATAAGACCTAACCAAAGGCAGGTTATCTATATCCTGTACTTTAAGATACATCTGATTATGAACTCTCATAATTTAGTTGTCAGGTCTATGAAAGCAATCCTATATGGCCATGTCTTAAACTTAAACATGAAATTGAATTATTCCTATGTATATACTCCTTATAGGGTATCACAACAAACATTACAATTATCACTGGACAATAACTTGTTGTGCCAGAAATTCCTATACCACCAAATTATAACTTTGAATAAATATATCCATCTATATCTTGGTGACAACCATCAATTAAATTCTAGAATGCAAATATATAAAAAGATTAAATCACAACAAACAAAGGACTATCAAATACAAGGAAATAAATAAATAGCAAACATTTTCATGTTGCTTTACTACACAAAGAAAATCAAGAAGGGAAAGCCATGCATTCCATGCCAACCAACATATCTAAATATGTTCAAATACACTTTGTAAGTTAAAAGTATTCAAAATATACAAAGCATTCAAAAATACAAAGTTTAAATAAGCATATAATGCAATCCTAAAGTTTCTGGACCAATATGTAACCTTAATAATTAGGAATCAGTCCAAAACAGTAGGCAGGGGTCTCTGTAAACTTGTTAATGCATTTTCCCTAAATATCAGGGGGCTTTCTGCAAAATGTTGTTTCTATTTCGATTTCCCTTTCTTCTTCCTCCGGCCAGAAGGCACAGAGGAGGGCCGTGTCGATGCCTCCTTGAAGCCGTGCTTCTCCTCCTCGCCTCTCTCGTGGATAAGACCGCAGAGAAGCCGTGTCGTGCGTATCTGCTCTTTCCCTCTCCTCATTCTTTCTTATCCTCTCCTCTCTATTATTCCTCTCACCGAAACCCTAACTCCGGCCAGCGAGTCTCGCCGTCGATACAGGCCTTCCCCGGCGAATTGGTGAGCACGGGAAGAACCGCCATGGCCTCCTATCTCTCCTCTCCGAGAATCGTGTTCGGGGAGGCTGGGAAACGCCCGTATGGATATCATCTTCTCCAACTCCGGTCGCCGACGCCGCGGAAGCTCTCGTCGCCGTCCGACCACCATCCACTGCTACGAGCCGCTCTTCGGGATCGTGGTGAGTAGGAGCATCATCCCATACCCTCCATCCATGTTAATTTCTGCGGAAATCAAAGTTCATCGGAGCCATGTCTAGCCGCCGCAAGAACTCGCCGCCGACGACGTTCCGGTGACCATATGGTCCTTCCGCCTCCACCAAACGGTCCGCTGTGACCCTCCAAATCTTTTACGCACCTCGGTTTGTGTCAATTTGTTCGATATCGATGGATTTGAGCCCGGCAGAGTGGAACTGCCATGGTGACGTCAGCATGACGTCAGCGTCTTAATTTAATTAATTCCTGGAAATTAAATTCGAAATGTGTGAGTGTATGACATGTGGGACCACCCTGTCAGACTTTTATTCTTTTAGGTAAATCATTTCTGTAATTATTAAAACTATGACATGTGGGCCCAATTCTATTTAATAAATTCAGAAATTGATTTAAATTGATTAAACTTTGTAAATTCATAACTAATTCATTTTAAATCAGAAAAATATAATCTTTATACCAAAATTATCAGAAAAATAAAATCTATAATTCTATATCGTTACAATTTGTCTTTGAATAAAATTTAAACATAATAAAATTTGAAATACCAACCACATAATTTTTAAATATGAAGTTAATTTTAAATGCTACTTTAGATGCAATTCAAACTTCATTTAAAATGTTTCACATGAATTACTTTAAAATTTGAATTGTGCTTTCATTATAACATGTAATATTACTATATCAATATTTGCTATTTTAATTTGATATTTATTTAAAAAACAATAATAATAAAATGATATTATTTTCAAAAATCTTTACAAAAAATAAAGTATAAGCTTATAAAGGTTGATCTACTACTATTTGGTTATCATTTAAAATAAATAAAAATCCAATAACATCTGAAAACTACTTAGATCCACTTTGTATGAAAGTTTCACTTATTTCATGTATTACTTACTTCTT
This sequence comes from Poa annua, assembly GCA_026929855.1. Lineage (NCBI taxonomy): Eukaryota > Viridiplantae > Streptophyta > Magnoliopsida > Poales > Poaceae > Poa > Poa annua. The sequence continues at coordinate 113,308,174 of CM049428.1, read as the reverse complement.
GTTTGCTTATAACTTGGTAAAGTGAAAATCATTAACAAACACCTAATGAATTGACAACACTATGGTAGTTTGTAACTTGTTATATTCCAAACATAAATCATTCATCCACAAGAAACAATTCTAAATTTAGAAGTAAGTGCTTAACTGAAATAAAATCTTATTGCAATGTCTTGGGTAAAACACACAAAGAAGAATAATCATATAACTTTTCCCTCAACTTCTTCATATAATACCAACGGTTGTTTACATTCTTATGTTCTTCAAAAGTTATTCTTTTTGCCATCATGTAATATAACACTAGTTCTCTACTTAATCAAAGTTCATACATGCTTTCCACCAACATAAGATGAACACAACCTAAAGCAACCATTGAGTGTTTATATGTGGTTTTACTTTACTCATATGCTTAACATGATACCTGAACATTAATGTTAAACAACTCGTCTTGCTTGTGAAGTAAACTTGAAGACAAAATAACTCTAAATGAAAACACCCAACTCCAACAAAACACAATCTCCGAGAATGAGATACGGGGTAATACTTTACGATGCATCTCATACTTATGCATTAAGCATGTTGCTTCTTTAAACATTAGTCCTTACCGGACCAATGATGCTGATTTCAGATTTCTCAGAGTTTATATTATATCGAAGACCTTGGTTGCATAATCTTGCAGTCAAAAAGGCAAGTTCATCCCTTTTATTCATGTCCTCTTGAAATATTTGTTAAGAAACTATTTTCAAAATGTTAGTATTGCATATCACACAAAAAGGGCATAAAACTTATTTTATAATAATATGACTATGGTTACCCACCAGTGAGGTGGTAATCTCATATGGCTGGCAGATGGGACCACGGTAAGAATGTTGTGGTGGAGGTTCCATTTGCACGGGAAAGTATGACCTAGGACTAAACAACAAATGTCGCCAGTGATTCTTGCGCCGAATATTACGCGCAACCATAAGATTTGGAATGGGACGGAGAAGTCAGTTGTACCCTTTTCCTCTCGTACACCAACGGGTGACTAGATCAAAGTCGGGCGGTGTGTAAATCCGCTGAGCTTGAGGTGGCCAGGATAATAACCTCACCTTCGGGTTGTGGCTTCTAGCATCTATTGAAGGTTGGCTTCGGGACTAGCTTGGGACGGTGCCCACTGGTCAGCAAGTTTTAGCATGGGACGGTGCCCACTGGCTTGCAACCGGAGTAATGGGGGATGTGCGGGGATGGTGGAAAGGCGCAGTGATTGGCTTGGATTACTGACTGGGCCCCACACCAAGGAAGTGTGGACGGGAAAGTACGCCCGGTTGTGCAACAAGGTCTTGATCTCTTATGGGTAAAGCAGCGCACCTCTGCAGAGTGTATGAATGTGACATGTTACTCCACGTTCCAGGACGGAACGACGAACGCAGCAGGAAAGGAGGCTCCTCAAAGCCCTAGCCCTGTGACTCCTGACGAGCATAGTCTTCAGAATAAAAGCAACCTTTTAAAGAAATGTTTTCGAAAACTTGTATTAGCCTACGACAATCCATTGTCTGTGGCTGTATTTATGCATCAAACTTCCCACCATGCATAATGAACTTGCTGGGTAACGCTGTTACTCACCCTTGCCTCCTAAACCCCTGCTAGACATGAAGAACCACAAGAAGGCAACACTTTAGGCTATGAAGACTCTGAGGACGGATAAACTCAAGATACCACAGAAGACCACTACAACGAGTTGAAGCAATTGAAGGAAGACGGAGGACAAATGAAGGTGTAGTGTAGAAGAGGACAGATTCCTAGTCATAGAACCTATCTCTGTAGGCGTTGCTATAACGCAACCGCAAGCCTAGCCGTATTAGCAGTAGGCTTAGTATAGATCAGTTCCTCCGAGATTTTCCATTTTATGTTCTTTTGTTAGGGCCTTGCCTCATTGTTTCGAGGAGGTACTATAGATCTGTTGTTTTGGATCTTCTGTTTGTAATCTATAGTCATGCCTTGGACCTGCGATGTTTCTGTTGTACCACTCTGATGACATAACACTGGTGGACGGTGATCCATTGGTGCTATGTCAACGACTATAGCATACTACACCATGCAGTGGTATGCTGGGTCACCACATTGTGAGTTGAGTATGGTGTACCAATGACAGTTTGGAAATCTATCCCGAGCCTACTTCCCCCTGAAAACATTTCTCTCTATTGCACACAAGTCATCCATTTGAAAACTGGGATTTTAGTTCAGCAGGTCGGAATATCCGGTTCATTTATGACTCGGAATATCCGGTGACTCGGAATTTCCGGTGTAAGTTACACCCGGAAATTCCGATCGGGCGGTTTGTCTAAAAATATAAGGGCAGGCTCGGGGTGAAGGGCTCATTCGTGCCCTTCTTCCACCCCCGAACTCCCTCTCCTCCAACCGCCGCCCCTGCTGCTCCAAGATCCCTCCAGAGCACTCCGACCGCCGGGGAACCTCTTTCTCGGCCGGATCTGCTCCTCCTTCGCCCCGGGAACTCACTCCTTCAAGCAATGGCCTCAATGGATGAGGGTAACTTCACCTTTCCTTTTCCCTATGTGTTTGCACTAGGATCTTGATGTGGAGTTATTTGTTTCAAGATTGCTTGGTAGAGATTGTTCCTAGCATCATTCCTGCCATCTACATACATTAGTTTTGCATTGTGTTGGATCGATCTAGTTTTAGACCGAGTCAATCTCATATCTGCACTATTTCTGTTTAGGTCAGAATTTCCGACTCAGCCTGACTCGGAATTTCCGGTCCCCCGGAATTTCCGGTTAGGTATGAATCGGAATTTCCGAGCTGAACACTGCAGTTTTAAGATTAACTCATGTTTAACTACATATGATTCATCAAATGCCTACCTAATGTGTGTATCATCTCCTGACTTGTGTGTCCTTACCTTATGCTACCCACTATGCTCAAATTCACAGGTTCTAGTGGGAGTCCGTCCTTCGCTGGGGCATCAAGGAACACCTCAAGGGCACCTGTTCACAAGACCCCTGTCGACAAGGGTCAAGGTCCTGCCTCCTCAAGCAACCCACCTGTTCAAAGGAAGAAGAAAGCTGTTGCTAGCAGGCCTGCATACAAGAAAAGGAAGAATGCTCCTGTTCCTCAACGTCAGAACTATGCAAAGATGAACTCTGTTGAATACTCTCAGCTACGACAAGGGGATTGGTACCTTAGGCCAAGGGACAACACACTGGATGATCGCAGCTTTTGGTGTCAAGAGCAAGAGTTCATACTCAAGGACATCTACTACTCTCTGTCGAAGTCCATTCGGCCTAAGCATCCGTTTGACCTTTTAACTCTGCAACAGAAAGCCTCTTTTGTTGAAGCTATACATATTGTCAAGACTATGGGCTTGGAGAGGCTGGTGCTCACTCGTTGTCCTTACAACTCTCAGCTCGTGATGCAGTTCTTTGCCACTCTTGGGATGAAGGGTGACTCAAAGAAGACAATTAAGTGGATGACTGGTGACTCTTACTGTGAGTCCAACTTTGAGGAGTTTGCCAAGGTTTTGGGCTACAAGTTTGAAGGTGACAACCCTCAAGGCTTTCGCATGCACCACCCTTTCAAGCTCAACAAGAAGCAGACCGTGCACTTATATGGTGAGGGAGCCACACCCGGCAATTCTCGAGACTTGCTTCCTCTTTATGATGTCCTTGTGCGCATCCTCCGTGAGAACATTGTACCAAGTGGTGGCAACAATGACAATTTGGTGACCCCTCTGTGCAACTTGCTCCTTCATGCCAACCGCGTTGTGGAGAACTCTGACCCTGATGAAGACTGGAGTGTGGATGTTATGGATTACATCCACAATGAGATGTATGAAGCCATGACCACCAAGGTCACTATCCCCTATGCTCCTTACATCATGAAACTCATCAAGTTCAAGTTTCCTGGCCATAACTTCTGTGATGATGAGTTGGAAGCGCATGACTTCAAGAAACTATATGAGAAGAAGACAGTGGTCAAGCCTCCTCTTGTGCCTTCTTCTAGCTCAGCTCAGGGTGGATCGTTTATGGGTGATGCTAGGAGGGCTGCTGCTCCTACTTATGTCTCGGCCGGTCATGCGAAGGTGAAGAAGCTGAATTGGTTCCAACGCAACATCCTATGCATGAATGTGGACATCCGCAAGGAGCAATACACCGCCTACAAGGATCGTCGTCAGCTGGCCTACAATCAAGACTTGATCCTTCATCATGTGTCTGGCTCTCCTGCTCCTGCAGATCTCTCTGATCCCCTGACCTTTGCTCAGTGGAACCAGGATTCTTTGGCTCCTTGGACACAGATTGATCATGACCTTGGCGGCAACTCGTACACCACTGGACATGCTTATGATGATGATGATGGGGAGGCAGATGATGATTATGATGATGAGGATGCTCATGATGGTGATGATGATGAGGAGACCCCCTCGGACTGAAGACCTTCACGGGACGTCGCATCGCTCCTCTTCCTTTTTGGCGTTTAGATGCCAAAGGGGGAGACGTTGCTCTAGTAGGACTTCGGGGATTTGCAGGGGTTCGGGCACAAGCATATGCGTTTACCATTTCTTTGCGCTTGTGTCCATTTATCTTATTTGTGGCTGTTTGTTGAACTCTTTTATTATCTATGTTTGTTGAACTCTTCTATTATCTATGTGTATTGAGACAATGTTATGCTATCATTATCCTATGGTTGAGACTTCAAATTTATTGTGTTGGTATTCTCGTCATATCCTATATACACAAGGTATGATACTCTATCTAGTCTCAAATGCTACCATAACCTTACATTTTGTCTCCTTACTCCTTTGTGATATCTTGTGTTTGTTATTATAAAATTGCTCCTATACTTTGTCATATTGTGTTACATACATGCACTTGTTTAGGGGGAGCTATTTTCTGTCAAAAACATGATATTGCATTTCCCTTCATTGCAAATCTTGGTATTGTCATCTAACACCAAAAAGGGGGAGATTGAAAGAACATTTCTTAATCCCTAGTGTTTTGAGTGTTAGTTAACAATACCAATGATGTACTAATCCTATTGCTAAGTATTTCAGTTTGTGTGAGTTGCATATCACATACCCCAAAGCCAAAATATAGAGAAAAAGAGTTTCTGGAAGTCTTCCCAGAATCGGAATATCTGAGCCGGAAATTTCCAGGATCAGAAATTCCCGGTCTCCTATTTCTAACAGAAAAATGGCTAAGGAAAAGTTTGGAAGTGGTTCTGACTCAAACCGGAAAATCAACTCGGAAATTTCATGGACTCGGAATTTCCGAGTCACCCAGAAAACCACTCCAGATTTGGCTAAGGAAAGAAGAGAAAGTGGTTCTGATCTCAACCGGAAAATCAGCTCGGAATTTCCGGGCCACCCAGAAAACCACTCCGGAATTTGGCTAAGGAAAGAAGAGGAAGGCGTTCTGACTCCAACCGGAAAATCAGCTCGGAAATTTCACTGACTCGGAATTTCCGGGCAACCCTCAGAAACTTGAAGAAATTTGGCTAAGTCAAGATGTCGAAGACGTTCTGATCTCAACCGGAAATTCAGCTCGGATATTTCATTGCACCGGATATTCCGGGTGAGTCGGATTTTCCGGGAGTCACTTATACCAGAATTTCCGGGTCTTCGAGGCAGCCAACGGCCAGATTTTGGCAGGGGGTATAAATACCCCCTCACTCACTCAAGAACCGCTAGCTCTCAGATTTTCTCTCTCCTACTATTCTTGAAATCTCAAATCATCAAGATCTCCCAATCCCTCCACCCAAATTCGTTGATCTTTGGAGGATTGGAGGAGAAGGCCCGGATCTACATCTTCACCGAAGGGATTTGCATTTCCTCACCATTCACTTGGGGATTTCGTGGCTAGGGTTTCCGGTGGGAAAACCTAGTTCACCATTGTTGTAATATTGGTGTTGCCTTGACCTTTTGTGGTCCTTGACCTGTTGTGGTCATCTTGAGAGCCCCCAATTCAGTTGTGGGTGCGTGCCTCAAGCGTTTGTAAGGGATTCTATCTCCGCCCTAAAAGGGGATCAATAGTGGAAGGTGAACTCGCAACCTTTGTGGTTGAGTTCATCGGAGAAAAAGGTGAGCCTTTGTGGCGTTGCGGCTAACCTGTTGTGGTAGCGCACACCTCTCCAAACGAGACGTACACCCTTGGGTGGAACTCGGGATTACATCTTCGTCTCCGCGTGCTTCACTCAGTTCCCCTTATCATTACTCCTTCACTTGCTTGTCTTGTTAGCTTATCTATCTTGTTATTGCTTCGGTTCTCATTTAGGTAAATTCACCTTAGTTGCATATCTAGAGAATTTACCTTTGTGTTGAGCCTAAATTTGAAAAGACCTAAAATTTGTAATAGCACCTATTCACCCCCCCCCCCCCCTCTAGGTGTCGGATTCCCGTTCAGCGGGGCAGCGGCGACAGGCGAGGGCGGCTCGGCAGACATGGCGGCGGACGCGGGGCGGGAGCGACGGCGGCGGAAGGAAACTTCCTTCCCGTGCGCCTGGGGAGGAGAGTGCGGGTTTGGGGGATTTTTTCCCTCCAACCCTCACCTGTACAGGTTGGGAGATGGTATCCCGGGTTGACCCTCATTTTTTTACGGGTTGAGGGGTTAAAGGGTTCTGCTAGTTTGCGTTTTGTCACCTCAATCCGTAAAAAAACAGTCATTTTTAAGGGTTGACCCTTTTAAGGGCACTGCTAGGGATGCTCTTACCCAATAGATTGCTAAAATGGTTAACGTCTATTTTCCTGAGGACTTAAGTTCCCTATCTTTCTCAAATTTGAGTAGCCGCCACAACCTTCGCCTACTGCGACTACTATTCCCGCCTCCACCCGCCACATGTCACTCATGCAGTTCACTAGACGACCCAATTGCATCGGAAATGGATCGGCCTCTTCTGCACCCCAACGACCCTTCCTGACGGCATAACACCGTTGGTATTGATGCAAGCCACGCCGCCTGCCACTCAGGATGACGATGACTGCGCCGTCCATTAAGACCGCTGAAAATGGCGCATCATCCACGAAGACCGGACACCCTCATGTTGCTCTAGCAGATGGAAGCAAGCGTGGAAGAGGAAGAAGACACCAGAGGGAAATTCCTTCACGAGGTGATGGAGAAGAAGAAGCCTCGTCGCACTTAGCCATGCACTCCATGTCCGGTGGTGTCGATGCCTTCTCATCCATCTATGGCCACCCCATCACCTCCTATGCCATCCTCGGCAGCCGCAAAGGTCTGCTGCGACTGTCATGGCGACCAAGTTTCTGACACAATGTCTGAAACATAGAAAACTTACATTTTCATATTTATCAATCAATTTTGGGTGATGCGATACGGCAATTTATGATCGTTCGTTCTTGATGGCAATAAAGAAGATGAATATGATATTGCAAATATCATGTCTTAATTGGGAGAATCACACATACTCGGCCTTGATGACATAGATCTATGTATGGAAAATTATGGTGCGAGGGAGGAAGATAATGAGAGGGGTGAACCCAAAGTGGAGGAGGATGATCTCGGAGTGGATACGGTCGAGGAGCCAAGCTCAACAAACTCCCATAGCAAAAATGATACTCACTTCGTTTCTGTATGTAAGGCCTATAGTTTTTTTAAGAAGAAAATCCAAAATATAGTGTTTATTGCAATTTAAGGACAATTTTATCCATCCAAAATTCGTTCCAATCTTGAAAGAAGGGATTTTACGGAATGTTTTCATTTGATGGCTCTTAGGGACTCCTCTCTTCTGAATTTTTATAAAAATAAATGATGTGACCATATACCAAATACCCATGTCTTAATATTCGTGCAGTAACACTTTACATTCAGGAATGGAGGGAGTATTGTTTTTTGTCTTGCTTGGTTGATTATCTTGGTAGGTTAGAACCTATCAAAAAAAGAAGTGTGATTAGGATTGAAAAGTATTAGTCGAACAATGTGACCATTTTTCAACTGCACACAAGGTTTTCTTGCCAACCGGTGGAGTGTGATTCAAAATCCATGCAACCAATTGTACGGTGGTGTTGATCAAGTACACCTTGCACCTCTAAGTGGATTGTAAATCAGTGAGTAGGGGTTTATCTTGTAGGAACTATATAGACAACACACCAAGAAGGGTGGCGTCAAGCCATTTGTGTTGCATCGTTGTTACAAGGTGCTAGCCGGATAAGAGATGTGTATAAGGAGAAACTGTGAAACAACACCGAAGAGTGGAGGAATTAGCATATTGGTTGATGCTGATGATGAGGAGGATGATAATCCTTACACTAGATCAGAAGAAAAATGATTTAAAAAGAGAAGAAATGGAATAGAGGCGTTGATGCCTACAAAAAGGAGTTCTATGCTGACGTGGGGCTGCCTTTCGGGTAGCTCACGATAAGCCTACCTGGGCCGCGCCAAGGACATGGAAGCCCACAGAAGGCCCACGCGGGGTACCATGTAACCTAATCCAAGTCGGTTAGGAAGCATAACCTGCCATATCTGTAGTTGCCATCGGCATCAACCACCCGAGACTTGGCTGCCTATAAAGCCAGGAGGGTTGCTCGTCCCAAAGGACACACTCATAGCCGCCACCACAAACCCTAGCGAGATCGCAATCTCGCCATTGTAATCGCTACTCGCATCAATAACCAGACAAGCAGGAGTAGGGTGTTATCCTCCGGGAGCCTGAACCTGGGTAAATCCTTGCTTGTCAGCCGTCGTGACCACCTGCACTCATCTCTCTCCCCATCAATCAACCCGGGGTGCACAACCCTGGGACTTGTCGAGTTAACACCTCGTCAATTGGCGCCGCCCGTGGGAACGTCAAACAAGTGCTAGGATCATGGTCGCTCCGGCTCCATCCGCAATGAAGATCGGCGTATCCGCCGCCAGGGAGTCGATCCGCTTTGGCTCCTTCGAGTACGTCCTCCACCCGCCGGCCCACCGCTCGGTGTACGCCGATCTGGACAAAGGTATACACATCACCTTTGGCTCCATATACTGCTGCATCGATAGTCGTGGTATACTCAGGTCTACGACTACCGCGCTACGCGCGGCGGCGTCACCCGAATCGGCAACCCCCGCGCCCGCCGGACCCGCGAATATCACGTCTGTCGCACCCGCGGAGGCCGTGCCCACCGAACCCGCGAAGATCGCATCTACCGCACCCGCGGAGGCCGCGCCCGCTGCACCCGCGAAGATTGCATCTACATCGACTACATCGACGATTTCGGCAACGGCCGCGCGGATCAGGTCCACTTCCCCAAGATCTACCTCGACTGTCGCGCCCACACGTGCAACCAGGAGCTCGCGCCTGACAGCCACGTCGCCCGCGCCCTCATCTTCGTGGAAATCCCACGTCTACCCCAAGCCAATCGCACTCGCCCCGGCGAGCGTGAACACAGGGACGATCGCGAGAAGACGCGACAGCGACTGCGCCGCACGCCACGTTGCAGCAATTTTCGACCCCGAGCAAGACGCGAGCGACAGAAGCAGCAGCGACAGCACCAACTCTCTGACTCAACTCTACCCCAAGCAAGTCTTCATGGCCGGCACAGCACCGCATGGCGACGACGAAGAACCCGCATATCCGCTAGAGGTGGACATGCCGGACCAGACTAAACTTGTCATCACGCGGGACATGGCGATCCAAGCCATGAAGCATGTGGACGAGGGCACGTTCCCCCCACCCAACGCACCTCGAGACGACCACCTGGCGGTCCAGTACTTGCTACGCAAGGAAGGCAAACGAATCCGCGCCGAAAAAGCCGACCTGCTCAGGCGATAAAGGGACGCAGACGCATCGAGTGCCAGGCGAGCCGCCCTCTCCTTCACATCTTCTACGGAGGTTAACCAAGGAGCACGGCGAAACAGAGCCCGCGTTCCCCTCATGGCAGAAGCCGATTGAACCAGGCTCACCCGCAACCTCGACTCGTCCTTTGTCACCGAAGATGAGAACGGGATACCCGTCCCAAAGACGGTGAACTCAGTCGAGACATACCTCCGGCTCACGCAGCCACCGGATGGGGACGCGCGCTCCCTTCTCCACAAGCAGCAAATTGCCTCCATAAGGGCAATCGAAGAAGCGCTGGCGGCCAAGGGGCCAAGCAACCGGGCGCACGAACCAACAACCTCGGGCATCCCAGTGGCACAGCGGCAACCAGTCAAGGACCTTCGCGACGTCCTCACGCAGAAGACGGTGGATCGCAACCGCAAGGAGCGCTCGGCTGGTGCGGCAAACGCGGACGACCACGCTGACCGTGACTTCGAGCCGTGCGGCGCGGCATGCTTCAGCTTCAACATCCGCAACACCCGCATGCCTAAGGGCTTCAAGTTGACAGCAGGCACACCAAAGTATGACGGGAAGCAAGATCCAAAACTGTGGCTCGAGGACTACCTCATCGCCTGCACCTGCCAAGGCGGGACGTCGACTACGGCAATGCAGTACATCCAACTTATGCTGACGGACTCGGCACGCGGGTGGCTCACAAGCCAACCCAAAGACTCTTTCCGAACATGGGAAGAATTCCAGGATAACTTCATCAAGAGTTTCTCGGGAATATTCGCAAGGCCAACGACCTACATCGAGTTGTAGGCCTGCAAGCAAGGAAAGGATGAGTCGCTCCGCTCCTACATCCAGCGATGGACACTACTCCACAACACCATGGAACCCGTCTCAGAAAATCGGGTGATGGACGCCTTCATGCACGGCGTCGCTCACCGCGACCTCCGCGTGGAATTCGGTAGGCTCCAGCCAAAGACCACAATAGAGCTCATGAAGACAGCCAACCAATGGGCCGAAGGAGAGGACTATGTCCGCGAAACTTCCCCCAAGAAAGAGGTCGAAACAAGCAACTGGCGTGAGGCACGCCAAAAGAAGAAGCCACGTTACACCCACGATTCAATCGAGCTAGTAGCGGCGGGCTATGAACACCCCCGTGAGGACAAACGCGACAACAGTCGACAGTACGACCAAGGTCGACAGTCTAACTCGAGTCAGTATAACCGTGGTAGCAGCAGCATCGGCCACAATGATGGAAGCCAGAAGCGCGAGTGGAAGCGCCCACTGACCCCAGCAGAGGAGCTGATGCAACCCTGTAAGCATCACTCGTTCCGCAACCCGGAAACAGGCAAATGGGGTTCCAGCCACCTGCTGAAGGATTGTCGCAAAGCAAGAAAGATATACCAAGCCATGCAGCAAATCATCGCTCCAGTACAAGCAATACAGGCGGCCCCGCAGCTAGCCATCCAGGCAGCACCCGCAAACAACAACCAGGTGCAGGCGGCAGGAGCATTCCCCCAGCCGCAACAACAGCAACAAGGTCAGTCGGCAGCAACCGACACGTACCCACCCGCACGGGGACAGCTGAACATGATCCAGAAGGGACCCCCGTCAAACAGGCGCCAAAAGCTCATCACCCGCCAAGTGCTTCAGGCCATCAACAGCCCGCGCGCGGTACCAGACTACCTGCGTGGGTCGGAGACACCCATCACATTTTCCAGGGCAGATCACCCATCAGAGGTAACCCGACCCGGGCACGCCGCACTCGTGATTGAGGCCTTGATCGGAGACTACAGCTTGAAGAAGGTGTTCATGGACGGAGGCAGCGGCATCAACATCATATTCGCCGACACCCTGAGAAGAATGAATAGGTCGACAGAGAAAATCCCGGAATCGGAAACCACCTTCCACGGCATAGTACCAGGGCAAGCAATCACGCCCATGGGAACAATCACACTCGACTTCATCCTCGGTACACCCGAGCACTTCAGGAAGGAGTCGATAGACTTTGAGGTCGTCGACTGGAAGTCACAATACCACGCCATCCTCGGGCGGCCAACCTTTGCCAGGTTCATGGCAGTACCCCACTACGCCTACCTGATGGTAAAGCTGCCCGGGCCGAAAGGAGTAACCACCGTACGCGGCGACTTCGGGCTCTCCAACAGTTGCGACCGCGAGTTTGCCAAGATTTCTGAGTTCTTTGGAGTCGAAGAGCACTTCAAGGCCATAACAGCCGACAACGACAAGACCGTCTTTCCATCTCGCAAGAAGCCAGCTAAGGACACATCATTCAACACGAACGACGACACCGTCACCCACCAAGTCCATCCGACTGACAGCAGAAAGACGGTCAAGGTCTCGTCAAGTCTGACCCCCGCATAGGAAAGCGCGCTCGTCGAGTTCCTACGTGAGAACTGGAAGATCTTTGCATGGCAACCTTCTGACATGCCAGGGATACCCAGGGAACTCGCCGAGCACTCTCTGAAAGTCCACAAGGACGCAAGACCAGTCAAACAATCCATGCGACGCTTCTCAGGACCCAAGCGAGACGCGATCACCATGGAAGTCGACAGACTACTGCACGCCAAGTTCATCCGAGAGATCAAGGACTCGGACTGGGTCGCCAACCTACGAAGTGCTGCCCCAAGGATCACTTCCCGCTCCCGTGGATAGACCAAATCATCGACTCGACAGCAGGTTGCGAGCGCCTGTCCTTCCTGGACGCCTACTCAGGTTACCAGCAGATCAGGCTGAAAGTCGAGGACGAAGAGAAAACGGCCTTCATCACACCCGACGGCGTCTTTTGCTACCAGACGATGCCGTTCGGGTTAAAAAACGCAGGTGCCACGTACCAGCGGACAATGCAAGCGTGCCTCAAGGGGCTAATCGGGCAGATCGTCCAAGTCTACGTCGATGACATCGTTGTCACGACCCGAAAGGAGGATACCCTAGTCGACGACCTCCGCAAGGTCTTCGCCGCACTCGATGTATACCAGATCAAGCTCAACCCAGAGAAGTGCGTGTTCGGCGTGCCAGCCGGAGAGCTACTAGGATACCTCGTTTCTGCAAGAGGAATCGAAGCGAACCCCGAGAAGGTGCAGAACATTCTCACAATGCCAGCACCAACAAAACTCCGCGAGGTGCAGCGATTAGCCGGCCGAGTCGCAGCTCTCAGCCGGTTCATTAGTAAGTTGGGAGAGAAAGCCTTACCTTTCTACCAACTGATGAAGAAGACGGACAAGTTCGAGTGGACACAGGAGGCGCAGGACGCATTCGACCATCTCAACAAAACCCTGACAACCTCTCCAGTCCTCGTGGCACCACTGGAAAACGAGCCGTTATACTTATACGTCTCAGCAACAAACAGGGTGGTGAGCACGGTACTCGTAGTCGAACGGGAAGAAGAAGGGCACAGTCACCCGGTGCAAAGGCCCGTCTACTACCTCAGCGAAGTCCTCACCCTGTCCAAGCAGAACTACCCGCATTACCAGAAGCTGGCATATGGAGTCTTTATGACCTCCAGGAAGGTCGTCCACTACTTCTCCGAGCACCCGATCACGGTGGTAAGCTCCTCTGGACTAGCAGACATTCTCACAAACCAACGCGCGACAGGACGAGTCGCCAAGTGGGTTGTCGAGCTAGGACCATGGGGGCTGAAGTATGCTCACCCGAAGTCCATCAAGGCCCAAGTCCTCCCAGAATTCACCATCGAGTGGATAGAAGCTCAGCTACCAAATGTCCCCGATTTGTCCAACGCATGGACAATGTACTTCGACGGCTCCAAGAAATTCATGTCAGCCGGGGCAGGAGTCGTGCTCATCTCCCCCAAAGGCGATAAGCTCAAGTACGTCCTACAGATGGACTTTCCGACACCATCCAACAACGAAGCCGAGTACGAGGCCCTGATCCACGGCATGCGGATGGCCAAGAACTGCGGCGCCACACACCTCATGATATACGGCGACTCCTACCTGGTGGTACAGCAAACCATGAAGTCCTGCGACACCATCGCCGACAACATGATCGCCTACAGAGACCTCTACAATCAGTTGGAAGGCAACTTCGACAGCTGCGAGTTGCGGCACATCGGCCGCGAAAGCAACGAGGAAGCCGACGTCCTCGCTAACATGGGCTCAGACAGGGTGCCAGTCCCACCCGGCTTCTTCCTCGAGCGCATCACGCAGAGATCCATCAAGACTCAGAACACAGCAAGCACTGCAACAACAAAAGGCGCTGCTAACCCGCCAAGCCAAGACAAGGTCCCCATGGAGGTCATGCTAGTCGAAGCTAAGTGGACAGGACCATACCTGACGTACATACTGCATCAGAAGCTGCCAGCTGACCCAGTCGAAGCAAAGCGCGTCATCAGGCGCTCCAAAAGTTTCACCGTCATCAACGGAGAACTCTACAAGAAGCATCTCAGGAATCCTGCAAAGGTGCATAGATCCAGTAGACGGCCAAGCCATCTTACTCGACATCCACGCGGGTATCTGCGGGCATCACGCCAGCAGTCGAGCATTGGTGGCCAAAGCTCTACGAGCCGGGTTCTACTGGCTGACAGCCATGCAGGACGCCGAGGAGCTAGTAAGGAAATGCACAGGGTGCCAGGAGTTTGCCAACAAGCCACACGCGCCAGCATCAGAACTTAAGACAATACCATTAGCCTGGCTCTTCGCCCAATGGGGTCTGGACATGGTGGGCCCGCTGAAGAAATCCTCACCCGGAGGTCACACTCACCTCCTGGTTGCAGTCGATAAGTTCACAAAGTGGATCGAAGCCGTGCCCATCACAAGTTCGACTGCATCGACAACAGTCAACTTCATCAGGTCAATCATCTTCAGATTTGGAGTACTTAATGGGATCATCACCGACAACGGCTCGAACTTCACAGCCGAAGAATTCAAGGACTTCTGCTCAGAACAGGGGATCAAGCTCAGCTATGCGTCCGTCTCGCACCCGCAATCCAATGGGCAAGTGGAGAAAGCCAATGGCCTCGTCTGCAACGGCATCAAGAAGCGACTGCGCGTGCCATTAAAACGCGCAGCGGGCGCATGGGTGGAAGAACTACCGTCGGTCCTTTGGAGTCTACGAACAACGCCAAACAGATCCACCCAATACACTCCATTCTTTATGGTGTATGGTGCAGAAGCGGTCCTCCCCTGCGACATCAAATTTGACGCACCGAGAGTAGTCGCCTACGACGAGCCGGATGCAGAGGAGGCACTCGAAGACAGCATGAACACCCTGGATGAAGCACGCGACATCGCCCTGGCACGATCAGCCGTGTATCAACAAGACCTACGCAACTATCACACTCGGAGGCTGCGACCAAGAGCGTTCGTTGCAGGCGACCTGGTTCTCCGACTCAAGCAGAAGAAGGTGCACAAGCTCGCTTCCCCACGGGAGGGCCCGTACATCATGATAGAAGCAATCGGCAACAGAGCTTACCGCCTGAAAGACTCGAAGACGGGAGCAGACTGCAGCAACCCGTGGAACGTGGCACAACTCCACCGGTTCTACGCCTAGTTCAACCCAATCATTGTACAAGAAAAATCAGCGCGGCAGGTTTCAGACGCACGCTTTCCCTTACCAGGGTACCTAAGGGGACTGGAAGGGTTTTAATGAGGCGGCCTGTTCGCAAGAATCAATAAAGTGATTTGAAGAAAATCTGTCTCCTTTACCTTTCACACAGAGGAAGCTAAAATCCTAGGCCGCCACTCGAACCACTCGGGGGCTGCGCCACACAGGTTGAAAGAAAAGCTTAGGCCGCTACCCGAACTACTCGGGGGCTGCGCCATACAAGCATAAATCAAAAAATCCTAGGCCGCCACCCGCCCCACTCGGGGGCTGCGCCATACAGGTCAAGTTCAAAATCCTAGGTCGCCACTCGACATACTCGGGGGCTGCGCCAAACAGGTAACACTTGTAATCCTAGGCTACCACTCGACCTACTCGGGGGCTACGCCATACAAGCCTTCTCAGAAAATCCTCAGCCGCCACTCGAACTCACTCGGGGGCTGCGCTGTACAGGTCAAGTTCAAAATCCTAGGTCGCCACCCGACATACTCGGGGGCTGCGCCAAACATGTAACACTTGTAATCCTAGGCTGCCATTCGACCTACTCGGGGGCTACGCCACACAGGCTTTAGCAGAAATCCTAGGCCGTCACTCTAACAACTCAAGGGCTGCGCCACACAGGTCAAGTTGCAAAAATCCTAAGTCGCCACCTGTTAAAGTCAGAGACTGCGACATACAGGTCACACTTGGAAAAACCTAGGCCGTTGCCTAACATACTAGGCGACTGCGCCAAACATGTCGAAAATCAAAACAGGCATTTACACTTCCGAGCAAGCAGATCAATTCTCATTACTCGCAAGTATTTTTAATCTAGTACATTGCGACTTGCACAAGCACATTTGCCCTCTATAGCTAACCCTGTACAGCAGACGACGGCTACTCTAAACTGCAGGCTCGGCCTTCGGCACATCAAGTGGACCTACAAGGCGCTCACTTAGGTCCTGAACCTGCCTAATAATTTGGCTCGCAGCCGCTAGGGTCTCCTCGAAGTCGTCATCACCAGGCAGGCCATCAAGCACCTTATCGAGCGGAAGATGCGGCTGATGCATCCGAACGTATGCCAACGCCGCATTCGCCCCAGCCACAAGTTGGGCGTGGACGACCTCCTTCGGACCTTCACCATCGCGAAACCTCTCCAGCAAGGCGGACAGCCCGTTCGGCTGCGCGTTATGCGGGAAGTACACACGATTGATGTGCCAGAGTGTCTTCCGGCAATTCTCCAGAAGAAAAGCAGCACGCCACGTACGATCAAGCATAGTGGCAAGGGCGCGCCCTCTCGACTTGTTCACCCAGAACTGCCGAGCTTCATAGGAGTCGCCGGACGCCTCTCGGGTAACTCTTTCTTCAACGCGAGCCCGCTCAGCCTCCCAATTCGGTTTCACATCTGCACGCGTAAACTGCAAGTCAGAACAAGCAAGCTTCAGCAAAGAAAGCAGCCGCCAAAAGGATACCAACCTTGCAGCTGTCGACTGATCAGATCGATCTCCCCAAGCAAAAACTCTTCACGTCGTGAGAACTCTGCAGTAGGATGCGACCTGGAGCGGTGCAGCATCAGCTCAGTATTCTTCAGGGTCGCCTCAAGCTCAACCACCTTGTTCTTCAGGTACGTGATTATCCGCTGATCATTTGTACTATGTGGAGGAGCCGGCGCCGCCCGACGACGGCGAGCACCCAAAGAAGAAGCCTCGCCACTCGGCTCAGTCGCAGGAGAAGAAGAAGCACCACCACGCACGACAGTCTGCCACAAATACGCAGAGTCAATACAATCATACGACTGTGAAGCAAAGTTAAACTCGGCAGAAAGAAATTCAGTTCTAGCAAAAGCACTGTTGAAGGCCAAAAGACCTGGCAGGACAATACTCATTACAGGGCCAGAAGTTTAAAAGTACAGACCACGGCGACTGCCGAATTCCTAAGCTACGTCTACTCTAAGGCTGCAGACTGTGACCGGGAGCGACTCTTCCGAGTGGCAGCCGCCTCAGTTGCCTTAGCAAGGGCCCTCTCGAAGAGTGCCACAAGCTGCACATCCAACTGTGTAGCACGCTCCTTCACACCACCCAGCGACGCGGTTCGGCCATCGGGTCTTCGAGGAAAGCCGCTGACGACCTTCTCAAAGTCACCCGGAACCTGATGCCCTAAGAGGAGCTGGAAGGTGAGCTCGGAGCCGCGTACCGTCTGCGACCGTGTGAAGTCGGCGATGGTGGTCGCGTCCTCAAACGGCGTAGCAAGGGCGTCCACGGCTGCCGGCGGCTGGTCGCTCGGGAAGATGCTCCGGTGCACCACGGTGAGGGCTCCAGTCGACTTCTTCAGCGCGGCTGTGGACTTCTTCAGCGCGTCGGATGCATAGGCGCAGACCCGGTCGAGGAAGCCGACAGCAGTCGCCAAATCAACCGCGTCACTCGACGTGTCTTCCGGAGGAGCTCCACCGCAAATCTCTGCGCAAGGGATTCAAGGTCAGACAGAGAAAAAGGTCAAGACACAGTAGGCATTAAGCCGAAACTTACCCCCAAGAACACCGGCGAGTGAGAGGAGACGATCGACTTGAGTCTTCTCCTGGGCGACCCGCGCCAGCTCCCGCTCTCGAGACTCATGCAGGGCCTTCTCAAGCTCGGTAACCCGCCCAGTAGCCTGGTCCAGAGAAGCACGCAGCTGGTCCCTCTCCTTCTCCAGGCGAACATAGGCCGCGGCTGCGTCAAGCTGTTGACGGTAGTACGGCTGAAACAAAAGCAAGATGTTAATAAAGTTGCGGGCGACTATACTAGTCACCCACACCTTCGGGGGCTACTCCCATCGGGAGCGCTGATCGCGCACCCGATGAAAACTCAAGAATACAAGTACAAGCGTAAATGGCTTACGTGGTCCATGAGGTCAGGGTCCTCTGAAGCCGAAGGAGGATCGCGACTCGACGATGCAACGCCAGCAGGCTGTGCACGCACCTTCTCCACCACCGCCTGAGTCCCCAATTCAGTCGAAGGGGCGGATGTATGCTCCACGTCCCGAAGGGGGGGAGCTAACATCGCCAGAACGATGGCTGCAGCGAAAACGAGCACACTGTCAGCTCAAACGTTGCAGCTACAAAACACAACTCGAAGGAAACAAATCATCAAGAAGCTCACCTGGTGGTTTCAAGGTCGTCGTAACTCTCCAGGGAGGGCGACGCCATCCGCGCAAACGAACGAGGAGCCGCGGAGCTGACTGGAGGAACATTCAAGGGCTCATTCCAGCCACCCGAGGACCGCGCACCCGACGACGTCGCGACGGCCTCCTCCAGAGTAACGTCGGCATCCTTAGCAGGTGACGACGCAGTAGCAGAGTCGCCACGGCTCGGGAGCTTCCGCTTCTTCCGTACGGGTTCCTCCTCTTCATCTTCATCCTCCACCTCTTCGTGGGGAGAATGTGCGGAAGGAATCTCTTCGTCGTCCTCCTCCTCCTCGACAAACTTCGACT
Source organism: Poa annua (assembly GCA_026929855.1). Taxonomy (NCBI): domain Eukaryota; kingdom Viridiplantae; phylum Streptophyta; class Magnoliopsida; order Poales; family Poaceae; genus Poa; species Poa annua. Next base: position 113,289,403 of record CM049428.1, on the reverse strand, counting down.
CGTCGTCGGGTCCGTTCTCGGGAAGAGGAGGAAGGCTGATCAGCAAAGACTGACCCTGAAGCAAGTAGACACAAGTCGAATCAAGAAGAAAGTAGACGCAAGTCGAGTCAAGACAAAAGGAAAACAAGCCAAGACTCACCTCAGGAACGGGGTTCGATGCCCCGTAAGCAGCAACCGGGCACTTGACGTTGCACGTGTCCGCAACTCGGAGGTTGGTGATGGACCTTACTTTGGTTTCCACCTCCTCATCGTCAAGCGGCTCGGTGCTGACGCCCTCGACGGCCCACATCGGGTGAGGCCGAGCGCTGAGCGGCTGCACCCGAAGACGGAAGAAGGTGTCCATCAGGAAGACGCGACCCGCCTCGCGCCCAAGGGTCTTGGTCAGATCGCGCAGCAGGCCCAGCAGGGGCCGCACGGCCTCCTTCTCCACAGCAGTCAGCGGGTGCGTCCAGGCGCCAATCTTCCGCAGCCCACGTCCGCTGTCGAATGCACCCGGGACGTCCTGGTTCGACTGGACGTAGAACCATCTCTTGCGCCACCCCTGGACGGAGTCCGACTTCTTCATCTGGAAGTACGCGGTGTCACCGCGCACTTGGATTCCGAAGCCGCCCACGGGGAAGGGCAACCCGCTCCTCCCAACGTTCTTGCGAACGAGGAAGAGCGACTTCCACAGTGCCCAGTGGGGCGCAACACCCAGAAAGCACTCGCAGATCACGATGAAGCCCGCGATGCTCAAGACGCCATTGGGGGTCAGATCGTGGATCTGAACCCCATAGGCATACAGGAGACCGCGTACAAAATCGTGCATGGGGAACCCGAAGCCCCGCGGAAGGAAATCCACGAAGCAAACACGTTCCCCATCGCGGGGTGTGGGGAAAACCTCTTTGCCAGGAGCGCGTACCTTGACTTGGTCAGCAGGTGGAAGAAGACCCTGAGCGCGAAGGAGTTCCACCTCTGCCTTCTTCACCGACGATCTCTGCCAGTCGCCGTCGGGCTTCTTCATCAGCCCGGCTTCGTCGGCGGCGGCGGAGGAGCCAGCGGCACTCTTCGGCTTGCCCATGGCGCCGCGAGGCAGCGCAAGGTGCACGGACAGAAAGCACGGAGCTTGGGATGGCGGCGGAAATGGTAGAGCGCAGAGGAAAAGGAGGCCAGAACGATTGGAGAAGATAAAGGCCTTCGCATCAAAACGCAGTACTTATGCCTCGAAAGAGTTTCATCTCAACCGTCCACAGAACAAGGGCTCCGAGCAGACACATCCGGTCGTACACGTGTCGCACGAAGAAACCAACCGTCGCCGCCCACTTCGTCCACTACGCACGAAAACCGAGGCGTCATCATCATGCCGCGCAAATTTCGCGCCCAGTTCGGAGACGTGACAACTGCTGACCGCGGTCAGCCCTGACAGCGGGGCCCGCCACGTCACGTCCCATCGAGCGCAGAGGCGTGCAATGGATCGTCACCAGTGACGTCATCAAGCCAACGGCTCCAAAAGCAACTGAAACAGCTCGACAGAGTGATTCGAGTAGTAAGCTTCTTAGCTGAAATCAACAAAGTAGGATCGACTGGTAATCCGAGAACCCGAAGAAATCATTCGGGTGGCAAAGAAAAAACGAGTAAGCTCGAGCAGCCGAATCCATCCACAAGTAAGCCAACATGCCGAGTAGAAGCAAGCTTCACAAGAAGACGAAGGCAAAGTAATTCGACTGCAAAGGTTACTCCCATCGAGAGCGGCCGGTTCGACTGAAGAAATCAAGTTCAACCTCAAGATCAAGCAATCCAATGGCGCGTCCAGGAGGAAGAAGTCCTTTGCTCGACTCTACGCTTCGACCAAGCACTCGGGGGCTACTGACGTGGGGCTGCCTTTCGGGTAGCTCACGATAAGGCTACCTGGGCCGCGCCAAGGACATGGAAGCCCATAGAAGGCCCACACGGGGTACCATGTAACCTAGTCCAAATTGGTTAGGAAGCATAACCTGCCATATCTGTAGTTGCCATCGGCATCAACCACCCGAGACCTGTCTGCCTATAAAGCCAGGAGGGTTGCTCGTCCCAAAGGACACGCTCATAGCCACCACCACAAACCCTAGCGAGATCGCAATCTCGCCATTGTAATCGCTACTCGCATCAATAACCAGACAAGCAGAAGTATGGTGTTATCCTCCGGGAGCCTGAACCTGGGTAAATCCTTGCTTGTCAGCCGTCGTGACCACCTGCACTCATCTCTCTCCCCATCAATCAACCCGGGGTGCACAACCCTAAAACTTGTCGAGTTAACACCTCGTCATATGCGGTGATCGAGACCAAGAGAGCATTGATGCCTGAACGGAAAGAAAAGAAGATAGCAAGGTGGAACAAACTCAAGTTAATGGAGAAAGATAAGTGGAGAGCAAAGGTTATGGCCGAAGAAAGGAAGGTGCAAGCAGAGGACTCTAGAATCTTGCTTGAGGAGGAGAGGCTTGCAAAAGAGAAGAGAACAAAGTGGATTTTTTATTCTAAATGGTATTGATACATGGGTAATTTTTAATAGAAGGCAGAAAATATATTCATGTACGACCCATACAAAATATGTTGATTCGCAATCTTAAATGAAATGTTGCATTTTGATGCATGTCTAATTATAATATGATACATGAGCCAATGTCCACAAAAGATGATCTACAACCATGTTATGTTTTTTTCTTTTGACTCAATCGATGTATGTGTCATGCAGATTTGCGAAAACAACAACGGAAATCTGTATAGAACATGAAGTGTGATGTGAAGCTAATATGCCGATTCGATATCTTGCACGAGTATACTTCTAGAATCGATCCGGCTATTCACTGTGCCACGCATGTGCCGTCCTCTAAGGTTTTTAATCAATGACCCAGCTCAAGATAAATGCAAGGTCTTGATTTACAATCTTCAATACTTTAACAGTGTACTCTCAGAATACAATCATCAAGATATATATAGTTGGCTCTGGCCGATTGCTTGGTGAACACTAAAATACGAGCTAACTCCATAGTCACAACCCATAGATATCTAGCATCACCACACGGTAGATATCAAGCGTCAGGTCGCTTGACGCTTGGGGCATCAAGTCGGTTTTCTTTCTGGATAACTGCTAGATATATGAAGAAAGCATAGACGTATTAGATCACACCCTGTGATTCAGTTCTGATAATTACTATGAATAGGATGTACCGGGAAGTTTTGGACAGAACATATACAACATCACGGCTCATGTAGCATGTTTGCACTAGCTTGATGATTTGGATTGGTTCTAAATCGGTCTAACATATGTCGTGTGTATGATTTGGTAAATATATCAGTCAGCTGATCATCAGAAGAGATAAACCTCACCTTCAAAGCACCGAGTTAATTGCAGAAAACACCACAATTGTGCCTAGGGTTTCAAAAAACCACCATATGTTCAATTTTTATCAAAAAACACTCTTCTCCGGTCTGATGGTCGCAAAAAACAGTAATATGTCTGTCAGCTCGTTGTAATAAGGAATCTGACCGGTGGACCCATAGCATAAGAAGGAAAGGTCAAAGGACACTCGCGGTGTAGAAAATCTAAATCTGGGTTATTCTGTAAAAGTGCATTCAAAATCGCCGGTCAGTTTCAAGAAAAAAAATCGCCCCGTCAGATCCTCTCTCTCGCCGGAGAGCTCAATCCCAGCAGCGGCGGCCGTCCCCAACAGCTGCTCGCTCCGCCGGGGCGCCCTCGCCACGCTCGCCGTCACTCTGCACAACCCTCTCTCTAGAGTTCCGGGGACGGGCGGCAGTGGTGACACGTGCTCGCGACCAGGAGGACGGGCGGGTGCGGGCGGCGCTCGGCCGAGCTCGCCACCGGCAGCCGCACGCACGGGAGGACCAGATAAGAAGAACTGATACGGAGATCCTTCAGTAGACGGAAGCATGTCCAAACTGCATCCTTGGCGAACTCTTCCAGCCAGATGCACAACTGGTACAGGAGCTGAAGAGCCTTGGCTCCATGAGTAGACGGCACCATGCCCTGAGCCCCTGATGCACATGCTGCATCCTTGGCGAACTGTACGGCTGAATCGTGCAAATTTTGGTCGAGCTCGCAGCCGGAGCGCCTCCTGCTAGCAAAAAAAGGGAATAAAAGAAGCGAATCCAGCAGGCTGAACTCAGCAGCAAGTCACAGCGAGCTTCACCCAAGCGCCGCTGGGCACACCGTGGAATCCCTGCAGCCGCGAGTAGCTCTAGGCGGCGTCGGGGGGTTGGTGCCGTTTGGCCCGCCGAGCCAAGGGATGCGGAGCTCGTCACCGGCAGTGGTTAGTACGACCCCCCATGAATCCCCTCCTCGCCAGCCCGCTCCCGGCAGCAGCAGCTCGCCGCGCCCCGTGTGTCGGCTGTCCCTCACGCCTTCTCAGCCCGCCTGGCGGCGCCCCAGATAATGAGGCAGAAGACGATCCCCGACACCGCCGTTCTTGCTCCGGTCGCTGCCGCCGTGGAGGATGCCGGAGAAGCGGCTCACGGATTAGGCCCGCGAGTACTAGCCACGCGTGCACGCCTGGCGCCGGCCTGAGTGGATGATTTTGTTCGGAATTGAGGGCAAATACTGGGTCAACGTTTGTGACGTAAAAAGAAAAAGAAAAATTGTGAAGGACTTTTTTGTAAAATAAACCTCCCAAGTCGGCCTAACAAATTGGGTCCACCGGTCAGAATGAGACTTAAGGGGCGTAAAATAGATAATCAGTGTTTTTTGCTCCACTGTTACGCAATACCGGTGTTTTTTGATAAAAATGAAGACATGATGATTTTTTGAAACCCTAGGCACAAGTGTGGTAGTATTTTGCAATTTTCTCCCAAAGCACCATAGGCAACTTGCTCACGCACACAATGAAAATTTATCTCAATATGCTTGATGCGAGCGTGAATCACCGGATTTGTTGTTAGGTAAGTCACCCTAGGTTATCACACCACAAAATGGGTACACGATGCCGAGCAACTCCAATCTGTTGGAGCAATGTATCAATCCACATAGCTTCTGCAGCGCCATTTGCCAAATCCTTATACTCTGCCTCTGTACATAACTGCGAGACTGTAGGCTGCTTCTTCGAGCTCCACGACACAAGGTTAGATCCAACAAAGATCGCAAAATCCCCAGTAGAACAACGGTCATCTACACATCCTGTCCAATCAGCTCTGATACCAAGTTAAGATTTAGGGTTGCGGTACAACAACATGCTCGCTGATCTCTTTATATACACGACAAGTACAAGTACAACACAAGTCCATGTACAATATGGTGCAAGCACCGTATATCGATTCTAATATTCCTCGGCATAGCCACAGAGCATCTTATTCAAATGGCAAGTGTGCTTATTCAGGGATGTTGCTAGTGCACACCAACCACAACCTTTCAAGCTAAAATCTTCATTTCTTGGTGAACATATGCATTCCAAATGAGCTTGCACGTTTGCCGTAGCTACCGTGTAATTAAGAAATCTCAAAATTCTTCCTCGAAATGGTTTCTGATTCAATGAGGATATGATGTTTTGGTGACCTCTGCAGGGACAACATAGAAAGCTTCCTCAGGTTCTCCTTCACATTAGTATTGCCTGCTGTCTCAATCAGCAGTAATGCTGCATCTGCAATGCATCTTTCACCAATAACGGACAAACTCAATAACGTAAGTTTTGTAAGACAGAAACAGGTGACCGCGTTCTTGTCCGAAGAGAGTACTCCTATGATCCTATCTCGTGGACAATCCAATACGGTCGGAATCCCTCAACTCTTTAATGCTTGTGACAATCCACATAACCGGGGATTCTGTAAAATATGTCCACTGTTTTGCCTAAAAATAGTAGCAGGATAGCTTGTGGGGTGATCAGTGAAGCCGGAGTCGGGTTAAACGCGTATACGGGCCGCCTAGCATCATGATCTATTTTGTTTCTCCCAGTGCCGCTGTTTTCGTCAATTGCAAAGTCTTGTGCGTGTCATGGCATGCTGAACGTGATCAATAACTATTAGGTCACGGCGGTGGTCGCCGAGCGCGATGTGGATGATTCCGGCGCGGATGTGGCGTTTACGGCACGCCAAACTCGGCGAGGATGGAGAGGAAGCAGCGGCAAAGCTCCCCATGTCCGTCGATTTGATCGGAGAAGCGTAGAGCCGCGGCGCTGCGCGCCGGCGGCGGCGGCGACCTCGGGGTCGCGGGAGAGAAAAGAAGATGAGGGGGTTTTTGCGGAACTTTGTGCAGAAAAGGCTGAGGTTTTACATATTGTCAGATAGGTCCTTCGCGGCGTTAAAATGTGGATTGCGGGGATCTGCGTCTTTTTTTTAGGGTTATTTTTGGCAAGAAGACACGGTGACCGGTGGGAACCGGCACGACCGGCCGACGACCGGGCGAGGTGTCCTGCTGTGATTGGTAGAAACTCCAGTGCTACAGTTCCGCGCGTTTTGGGTGTGGGCATGGCCGCATCTGGACCGTCTGTCGCGCCGATCGGACGACCTGTGGGAAAAAGGCGACGTGGAGAGCAGATTGGGGGGTAAATCTCACCAACTTTCATATATAGGGTATGTACAACTGCAGTACTGTATGATTATGATTACACAGACATGTCCTGCCCTGCCCAGACTAGTGGCGTGTATGATAAGGGGTACTAGTGTACTCCTCAAATATTGAGGTAGCTGGTTGTTACTTATAACTGGTTAATGCACATCCGACCCCTGTGGCTGAGGAGGAGCATGGTGCTAGGAACTGGATCGGTATTCTGGACGGGAATATGATGCACCGGGAGGCGGGAGCAGATGCCAAGGAGTTACCAACTGGTATTTCCAGAGTGTATGCACAAGCATCCGACGTCAGTCAAAGGATCCCCCACACTAGGGGGGTTAGCTACACGATGATACTGCAGTCTACAGGATTCATGGATAATTTTCAGAAAGAGATAACACATCATTGATCACCGAACTTAGATTAGAGCTGTGTGCTGATCGTGCTTTCCTGCGATGTAGAGTTTTCAGAATGCAGCGCACACCCCGCCTGTACCCTTCTGTCCTTCTCGTGCACGGAAGGAACAGGACTGTCTACATGTTTCTCATCACACCCATTCCGAAATTTTGAACTGCTATAGTAGATCATATATGGATTTATTAACTCATACCCAAGAAGCTGCAAGTGATAACAACCGGATCTCTATTAATTGTCTCAAGTAGTGCAGGAAACTGATTAAAGAGGGACATTTGCTCGTTTACACAACAAAAAATTGTTCTACTGCTGAGGGGAGAATAAAGTAGCCAATATTACAACAAAAATTTCATGCTTGATTTTATGGAGAGCAACTCCTCTTCGGTCACCTTTTTCCACACGCCACCAACCAGCAATGCACCCCTGAGGGGAGAGGTCACTTCTGGCATATCAGAAATATCATCTTCAGGCTGAGATATTGATATTTCTTGACTGCCCTCATTATCCAACCGCTCCTCAGGGTGCAAATAACAGTCAAACATTTCAGTCCAACCATCCTGCTCAGAATTTCCATGTTCTGCTATCTCATCCTTTAGTTCATGATCGACGACATCAAGGGAAGGAAGAATGGCAGTTGAACTATATGAACAAGGTATCATGCCTAACGGACAGGGGGTCCAGGACTTTGCTACAGACCACCTATTTCGTTTCTCTGGCAAGCTTGTGTTAATAGTTCCTTCAGTGCCATTTTCTGCTAAACACGCATTATCCAGTTTCCTCAGCTGCAACTTGAACATTTCCAGCTTCTCTGATGCACTGTCAACTGATTCTTGCCCATTGGTCATGGTTCTGGATTCAATAAGGGTACGATCTTTTGGTGACTTCTGCAGAGACAACATATGAAGCTTCCTCAATTTCTCCTTCACGTTATTACTGCCTGCCATCTCAATCAGCAGTAGTGCTGCATCTGCAATGCACCTTTCACCAATAACGGACAAACCCAAAAACTTCTGCAGAAGTTTTGCAAGACAGAAACGAGGGACCGCGTTCTTGTCCGAAGAGAGTACTCCTATCTCGTGGACAAGTCCAATACGGCCAGAATCCTTCAACTCTTTTATGCTTGTGACAATCCATAGAACCAGTGAGCACAAGTTTTTCATTGTTGACGACTCACCTGGTAGGCATGCATATGATTCACCTATATACATATAACGGAACAAATAAGAGCAGTTTATTTGTACAAACAAAACTCTACAAGAGCCCTGAAATGGAAATACTAGCATCTGGTCTAAACGATATGGCAATAAGATCGGAGAGACGATAGAAAACTGAAAACAGGTTACCCAACTATAAGAGCAGTACCTTTGTGTTCGAGGTCGTCCCTGGTCTCAATCATTTCAATCACTGACTTAAGTATGCCAAGAAGCACTCTTGGTTCTTTTTCTGATAGTTTTGTTATGATAGTTTTCATCTCTCCGTTTGATATTTGATTTTGAACATCAGTTGAGTGAGTTAAATCCAAACTATCAGTTTGATGCACATCACTGTTATCAGAGCTTTCCGGGGCATCGAATTGGAAAAACTCCAACAGAACAGAGACAACCACCGAAGGACATCTGTAGTAAAGTTGGTGTACATATTTTAAGTCACGGAAAATATGTTTTTGGGAACCTGCAATTCAGAAGAAACTTAATTAACACCGAGCTATCTTGCCATCTTGGTCATGAAGATACATTCCGTTTACAGAATTATGATAATAAACGATTCATTTCATAGGTTCATATTGACTACACATGACTCTATCATACATACTATTACATAATTGCTATTCATGTCACTATCAGATGGTGAAAAGCAAATTTACTCAAGATACACAAAGCAGATCAATAGATGGCAGCAAACAAATGACGAGAAGTTGTTTGAGCAGTTCCTCGGATTAATGGAAGATATCAGAAGCTCAATACGGAGTTGGTCAGAACTTATTAATCGCATTGGTCTCCTATTAAATGCAGAAAAATCTCCAGAGTACAGAAAACCGATCTCTATTAACCCAGATCGCAAAGAAACAGAATAAGCCCAGTTCAAGTTCAATTAGAGTTCATGCCACAAGATGACACTACTCACGTTTCCTTTTGGAACCTGGTTTTGCATTTTCAGTATCCTTGCCCCTCAGATTTTGCACGATGCCATGCAATACTGAGCTAAGTTTTAGTCGCGCATCAGGAATAGCCTTAGTTTGGGAATCCCAGTAATTACACTTCAGCCAATCAAATGCCTGAAAGTAATAATCTTAATTAGTTAAAGCTCAGAGCAGAACCACTGAGAAAAAATACCAGCAACTCTAAAAAAACATGTTATTTAATTTGATACCAAAAGCCAACATCCAGTAAGAAAATAAAATACCTAGATATTAAAAAGTCCTAAAAAAGCTAATCAATCTACCCAATGTACCTTAATGGCTGCCAAATGTAGCAATCGTAGAGAGGGCATATCGCGATGTGAACTCTCTGCATGTGTGCGATAGATATCTTTATTAGGACTAAATTATGATAGTACAAATTAATGTACATGTATTAGAGCGAAACTTCTAACCATGCCGAATGTCGACAAGAACTCGTGGTATTCCAACAGTCTCAGCTAAATCATTTATTGAATGACGAGTTTTCTGCATTGGGCTCTCCAAAAAACCATTTATAAGCCTGAATTAAGATTAATAAAAAGTAGAAAATAAGTGTTTATCATATTCAACGAATTTTCAACTAAGCAGCAGCAATACATCGGGTTTCTACAATACGCACACCCACAAATAATTGCCTCTATAGTCATCAGTATTAAAGTCTTTCCAAGATCATGCATACATTCAGTTTTTAATCTGATTAGTTATTCATCGCTACAGTGAAAAGGGAAGAATTAACTACAGTAGAATTCTCAGTAATGTTAGTATATGCATTAGATTGCACTTGACTAAATATTTGTTGCCAATTCGGTGCTAAGTTCGGCACTCTTTCCTCCAAGGCACAAGGCTGGTACTGGCTATAGCAAATAGCAATGCATATCTAATATGAAGGGTCTGTTTGACATTGTTATGGATTCTAATAAAATCTTATCTTGTTAAGCTGCTTTTAGATACTTTGGAGTTTGGATAGTTGTGTCTTTTTCTTAATCAAGTTGCAAACAGATGATTTATTGCATTTTAAACATATGAGTAGAAATATAAAACCGCTGGGCAGCAAAACATTTCTAACTTTAGTTTAGTTTACCAAACAGAAAAATTATAGTTTTCTCAGCTTCTCTTTCAATTTCAGACCCTTAACAGATAAGCACGATTCAGTCTGACACATATTGGGCTGAAGACACGAAGAATAATATGGGAAGTAAACAACATGATCATCTAAAGTTTAATATAAAGATTAAAGCAGAGAAACCTTGGTCAGGGACAGCTTTGGTGACATTGTGGTGATCTCTTATTCCAGATAAGAAATAGAGAAACTGGAAAAAAGGACCACGACATCTTGACGACTAAGGGTGTTTGGTTCAGCTTTTCTAACCTGCTTCTACTGTAGAAAAGTTGAAAGCTAACCAAAGGGTTTTTTCTCCACAACAGATTTTTAAAAGCCAGCAACTTCCGCTAGTGTATTTTCCAAAGCAGCTCCACCCCTGCTTTTGCTGCGTTGAAAACCAAAACCGTGTGAAAATTACCCACCACTGCCACTAATAAGTGAATACCGGTTGACTTCTTTTAATTAGGATTAGGACTCTTCCTAGCGGCGTACGCGAGAGGATGATAGGGCTCCAACACGGCTGTCGTCCTGTTTGTTGCGCCTCCAAGTACGCCATGGAATACGGTGCTGGTCGGGTCAAGAGCATCTCCCGCGGCGTTGGTGCTCCAATTTGCATGTTGTGAGATACTATCATAGCACTACCACCTAGTTGTTGCTATATTCTACGTTGCCCATCATCAAATTTAGATGAGTTAGCTTTGGTGAGGTTTCGGCGAGGTCCGGCCAACTACGGTAAGTGTCCGGCGATAACCCAGGTGGTTGGAGACCGTCCGACGTGGTGGTCCCGCGAGTTGTTGCAAACTCAGACGAGAAATTCATGTCGACGTCTCTCCCACGGTTTTAGGGTATTACAGATGATTCATGTAGAAATTTATAATTTCACAGCTGTTTCAGACAAACAACTTTCAGCTTTACCACAGTTTTCACCCCACAGCAGCTATATCACAACTCACAGTTCGCAATAGCTTTTTTGGAATCCACAGCTTAACCAAACACACCCTAAGTTAGTTAGACTTCTAGCAGCCTAAAGTTCAACCGCATTATCAGCACGACTATTTTAACTTTTAAGCTCGTATTTCCGGAAGTAAAAATGTCATTTCATCACAATCTCTTGATCAACACAACCACGTGAAAATAGCCTAAAACATTTGACTCACAAAACTAACTTATTCTTCTAAACTAGTTGCACAGTCCACCTCTTTGCACAATAGGACGTGCCATGCATTTGAATCCACCTGATAAAAGGCGTTTGCCTTTAGCACATCATTAAGGCCACTAGCACATTTCACCCTGATTCAACGGTACTGATTATGTTTGACGCACAAGGCGAAATATCACCAGGAAGTTCCTCACCTTACGATTGCCATCATGTACAGCAAGGAGAGCATCTCATTGGAGTGCAGCTTATCAGTAACTCCATACCTAGAGAGAAATTTTCCACCACATACAAATCCATCACAAATCCATTGCACACAGAACGGAACAGAAAGGTTGGAACTATGCATCGAACAACATACCGGAAGAAGGGATCTCGCAGGCGTATCTCGAAGAGGGATGCAGTCACCTCCACGGGGACCGGGAGGCAGCCCCTGCTCCGCCACGCCGCGATCTGTGCCAAACAAAACAGTCAGATTCTGCGTCCTCCGGCTGTTGGGGCCTTCACAAGGTGAAAATGGTTTCTTACCCTGCGAAGAGCGGCGTCGGGGTCCGGATAGGGCGAGAAGATGGCGTCGCGGACCAAGCGCCACTCCTCCCAGGTCGACCAGGGCACCAGCTTCCGGCCGGTGGTGAGGCCGCCGCCGCCGCCGGTCTCTTCCGCCGCCGCCGCCTCCATCAGAGCTGAGCTAAGCCAAGCGGCAAATCTAAACCCTACTAAACCCACCGAGCAGCTGTTTCGCTTGGAGACAAGATGATGACCCTCTGCCAAGGTGGGACCGAGGACGTTGGCGGACGCAGGAAAAAAATGGAGGGAGGCCCGACTACCGGAGGGAGGGAGGCAGCGCCGCAGCAGAGGCCGGCGGCCGGCGGGGAATCCGGCGACGGCGAGGAGTGGAAAGCAGAGCCGCAGCAGCGGCCGGCGGCCAGCGGGGGATCCGGCGAGGCGAGGGGTCCGGCCGTCCGGGCGAGGGGCTGGGCCGGAGGCGGGAGGAGACGAGGAGTTGGCGCTAGCCTAGGGTTCGGTGGAGATGAAGGCCAAGGCCCATGAAGCATAGGGGTATGGGCAGAAATCTAGGTGGGCCGCGGCCACACCGGCCCGGCCCCTGCGTCCGCCAATGAGAACGTATGTACAGTAGCGAGTGCCGAGCAGGGTGCTATCTGTAATTTTCCAGGGGAGTTTTTTTTGGAGAGAAATTTTCCAGGGGAGTTGCTGAGGCGCATCGCCACCGCCACCGGCCGCCGTGCGGGTGCGGCCGTGGCCAGCCTCCGGTAGATGGTGGCCTTGTAGGAGTAGACGAGGGAACGCCAGCGCCGCCGCTCCTCATTCCTCCTCGCACACTGCCCGCTCCACACTGCACCACACTAAACAAGTGAGTACCCTAACCCCCGGCCGTGTGCCAACGAAAATTGCAGTTTCAATCCGTGCGCATGCCGCGAATTCGAATGCTAGTATGGTAGTTTGCAAGATGGAGACAGATGGTCACAATGCGATTCTTTTTTTTTTGCTGGAATTTTGGGGGATAAATTCCGATAGCATAATTATGATTGCAGTATAATTATGAGAAAATTAAATGTGTCACCTTCTATATCTGCTCAAGCACAATAACATCCCCATCAATCTCGATATCTCTGATGTGGGCTATCTTGACTCGATCCTGCCCACCTTCTTGACATCGTTGCTTAATTAGTGGGCATTGTTTGATGTAAAGCTCCTTCAGCCCCCTGGGCAGACCTTCCTCTGGCAAGCCTTCAATCTCACGACAGTTGCAGATGTGCAGTGTTTGTAGTGAGGAGACTTCATACAGACTAGGTGGCAAACATTGGAGGCCATCGCAGCATGATATGTCTAAGAATTCAAGTGTGTGAGGTAAACCCTCCAGTGGAAAGTTGCTGATATCAGGGCAGTCAGCAATTTGAAAATGCTTGAGACGAGGAAGGTATCTTAGGCCGTTGAGAAGTACAGGTGCTAGCAGAGAACATGATATTAGACGAATTTCTTCAACTGAAGTGGGAAGCAAGCCTTGCTCCAGAACTGTCCATGGTACCAAACAAGGGCACTCATAGATGTGAAGTGTCTTTAGTGATTCAAGTGGACAGAAACACTCTTCTGGTAGTGAAACAAGGCCATCACAACGGGCAACTGTTAGACTCTGGAGGGCTACTGGATGGTGTGCAAGCAAGCCTACACGCAGAGATGTCAGATTCGGGCAACTGTTGATGTATAGAGATGTTAGAGAGGATGGACAAGCTCCATTTTGAATATCTGGAAGTGACTCAAGTCCAGCTTCATCTATCCTCAGTGTTGCCAGTGTTGATGGAACAGGGGGAAACTTCTTCAGGTTGGGGCAATTAATGAGACCAAGTTCAGTTAATTGAGGGAACAACTGATGAGCAACATCAAAAATCCACTCGCTCAGCTTCGGCATATCTTCCAGTACAAGCTCTTCTAATGCTGGAAAACATTTTATTTGACCAAGTCCGGTGAATTCACATCCAATTTGTGTCACCTCAGTTGCTCCCGCTATATTTAGATTTCTGAGAAAGGGAAGTTGGCCTAAATTTGGGAGCACTGTGCTTCTGCAGTTACATATATGAGTTGTTTGCAGATTAGGAAGAAATGAACTAGCCAGCCAGCTTGGAAACCTCACCCCTGGAAAACCTTTAATCATCAACTCCTTGAGATCGAAATGTGGTTGAAGGCTTTCCAGAACTTCTTCTTGCTGATCATGAATAGTGACTTTGTGGTCCTCATCCCATATAAGTTGTAGAGCTCGAAGATGTTCTTTGGTTTTCATGTTCGCACAAATTGCATCCTGTTCATCGGTCACGTTGTTGAGGCCACGGATGGTAAGTTTTCCTTGCAGCTGATCCATGTTTCTTAACTCTGTGATGCTTTGTCCGAGCCACTTTCGGACAACAAATTCTTCTAGTTCATGAAGGCATTTCAAACTTCCAATGCAACGTATCCTTGATAGTAGCCTTGTGCTTATCTCTAAGTGGCGCAGATTAATGAGCTTAGTGATGCCTTGTGGCACTTCCCTTAGTGAACTGCAGTTGTTCAGCTTCAGTATTTGCAAGTTATAGAGTTTAACAATTGATGCGGGTAACGTTTTTATTTCAGTGCTGCTGAGATCTAAGAAGCGAAGTTGTTTCAGATTTCCTATTGATTCTGGCAGTTCTTTTAGACCTCTCCCATGCATGTCAAGAACTCTAAGAAATTTAAGTTTCATAAAGATACCATCAGGAAACTGCGGCATCTTAGAAGTGTATCCATGCATCAGAATTAGTGTCCTTAACTTCCTGAAACCATAAAGTGGATCAAAATGCATGCTCGTGGCATCGGTGCATGCAAATGAAAGATGACGGGTCTTGATGGCATTGACATTTCTTGCCCCGTACACAAATTGTTGACAGTGTTCCATAGAAACAGATACAGCAAGATCATGCATTGCATCATGCATCACATAGTACTCCTCGTAGGGCTGGAAAAAAGACCTGCTGACTAGCTCATTAAAATATGCTTTCCCAGAATCCTCCAGTATCCTCTTTCCAGACTGCCTAATGAAACCGAGTGCTAGCCAAATATTAACCAATTTTTCTCTACTAAATATATAATCTTTGGGATATACAGAACAGAATGCAAAACACTGCTTGAGGTGTGGTGGTAAATGGTTGTAGCTTAACCGTAGAGCTGGCAATATGTTATTCTTGTCTGCTGGTAGCTCCCATATGTCATTTCTTAGTATGTCCTTCCACTCCGCTTCATCAGATTTGCAGAAGAGGAGGCTCCCTAGTGCTTTCGATGCAAGAGGCAATCCCTTGAGCTTCTTCACAATTAGCCTACCTATCAACTCCAACTGTGGATATGTACTGCTATCACCATCCCTGAATGCATGGCTCTTGAAAATTGACCAGTTGTCATCATCTGATAGTTGCTGTAACTTGTAGGGCTCTCTTCCTCCCATGATTCTCCCAACATTCTCATTTCGTGATGTTACCACTATCTTGCTTCCAAGCCCTCCTGAAATTAAGGCTGCTCTATAGCTGAGCCATTTATCGTAGTCTTCATTCCAGACATCATCCAAGACAAGCAAGTACCTCTTGCCCCGCAATACTCCAGAGAGTGTTTCCTGTAGCATATTCATGTTGGTTATCTGTCCACTGTTAGCATTGGTACTTGGAAAGGATTGATCATAGGCAACAGCCTCAAGAGTTTCTTGTGTTAGCTTTCTGCCATCAAAAGTTTCAGACACGTTGATCCAGATCCTTAGTTCAAAGTGTTCTTTCACTCTATCATCATTGTACACCATCTGCATAAGAGTGGTCTTACCAAGCCCACCCATGCCAACAACTGGAACCACACAAACATTGCAGGAACTATGTCCATTATCAGATAGCATCAGCCTCACCATCTCCTCTCTGTCTCCCTCCCTGCCAAACAGAGCTGAACTATCTACAAGAGAACTCGACTGCGGTCTCTCTGAGGTCTCACGCCTGCTCATATCACCTAGCATCTGGAGCCCAATGGTGTCACGCTCCTTTGCAATTTTATCTAACCTCTCCAGTATGCCGCCAATCTTATTCCTTATCGTGTACTGGTATAGGTTCCTACGCAAGAAGGAAGAGGTAGAACTCACGCTTGCCTTTGAGGAAAGTCTCATCTTCCTATGCTTCTTCAGATACATAATCTTGGCTGAATACCTGTCGAGCAGATCATCAACGTCATACGCGACGTCCTTGAGCTTTGCTAACCATCCCCGCACAGACGCATCTGTCAGCTGCTTCGCCTCAGCATCGTCGAGGAAGGCCTGTAACTGAGAGAGAATTTGAGAGAGGCTCTCCAGCTTGCCATGGATACCCCTGCAAGATTCGAAGTGATCTATAAGTGCTTCAGCTAATTTCTCAAACAGAGTTTGCATGAAGGCTCCTAAAATTGCTTCTCCTGCCATGGGAGTATTTCGTTTTTCTCGGCTGTTAGTCTTTGAGGACGAAGAAGTGAAGAAAGGCTGAAAGTTCAGTCGTGAGGACCATGTGCTTGTTGGGACGTGTTGACCCCATCGCCCAGAGGTGCCTAACCATTTCCATGCAATTCCCACATGTGGGCATCTGTACCAAATGGTGACTTCTCATCCATGTGAAGACAAGATTTTACGCGTCTGATTTTTCTCCGTACAAATCGAGGTACAAGTCTTTATAGAAAAAATCAATGTGCAACTAGCCTTAGCATGTTGTGCCGAGGCATGATCAGATCATGTTAAAAGAAGTTTCTGCCCGCGATGATGCAATCCAGATCAATTAAGAAGCAGGAGAGAAACCATCCTCTCACTTCGAGATATTTAACTCCTCTTTTGGACAGAGAAGAGCTGTTCGTGGTGGTTGGTGTACCTAATGTTTTGCCATCTGTTCACACCTCACTGGACCTTTGACTGACATGACCTAATCATTGAGGTTTCTTTCAACGTGACACTGAACAAAACTGAAAAATAAGTGGGCAGTTTTATAATCCTAAGGGTCACTGTTGTTTGCAAAGTTTCCACTGCGGAGAATAGGAACAGGAAAAATATAGGAATTTGATGTCATGGCATTTGGAATCTTACAAAAATTGAAAACAGGGGAATGTGTATTATTTTTTTGTTATGTTACACGAAAACGCAATAACTTTTGTAAATGAATAGGTGCATGACATAGTTGTTCTTGAATTAAATAAGATTTTCATCAGATTGGACTTCAATGAAACTTTTCCATGGAATTGAATTGGACAGACTGAACCTCGGCCCGATCTGGCCACCTCTCGGTGGTGGCCGGCACATTTGGCCACCCATGCTGCCGGCGTGAGCTGGTGTCACCCAGTGTGGCGGCTACATCGCTAGTTGGCGGAAGCAGCCTGCAGGTGCTTCCCCCTATCCCTCAACATGACAACGGTTGACTTTCTGCTACTTTCTTCTCTGTTTCATCGACAACTTCGAGTTGTTTTCCTGTCTTAGGCCAGTGTCGCTCACATGCTCCCTCCTTGGACATACGTGGTGCCGTCGGTGGTCTTCAGGGTGGCTGGAGCAAAATCCTGCTCGGCGATGGCTGGAGCAAATGATGGCGACACATGCGGGTGCCTACTCACTCGTTCGGAGATAGTTTGCTGGATGGTAAGATAGTGTTTTTTCCCTGTCCTAGCCATTGGACGGTGCAGTGCTCATTGTAAATCTTTGTAGCTTTCGCCGCTCACACTTTCTTTGTGATTGATGTGCTCGTAGGCATGTTACAGACCTATGAATTCCTTTCATTTCAACCAAAGAGGCCCAAAAAGGAAAGTTATACAATCTTGGTCACGAAGATGCATATCCCAGTTCATACAAATATAATGGGAATCTAATGTATAAAACCATCTTTGTGTCTTATGCAAAATTTTGTTTCTTCAGTATCTTATTAGTTGTAGACCAATTTGTTCAACGGAATGACTGCATGGATACACATAAAATTTATCATGGCTGTCGTTTTAATTTTGGCACTTAATTCGCTGAAAAAATAAACACTATGCTTGATCAATGTTCCTTCCATGTTTCAGGATATGATGCATCAAGGTGCTAAGCCCAACTTTATCTCGTCAATAATTTGGCTTACCCAAATATGATAATTATACAAGATCTTATTTGTTTGGCCCAGGTGAACTATGGGTTTAAGTTTTTTCATATATTGGAATATGAGCTTATTTGGTAATATGTCCAAGATATCATGATTATACCAGAACTTTCTTGTTTGGTTCAGGTGAATTTCTGCCTTGATAGGGACTCTGAAGATAGTAACTAGCTTTGGTGCCCTGGTGTCAAGAATGTGATGTCTGCGATGCTCTCACTGAAGGGGAGGTTGCTTGAGCGTATCCAAATTACGCTCCTGAACTGAGCTCACAAAATAATCCGTCTAGTCTTGGATGAAGTGATGACTAGCTTCTGCTTGGCCTATGGTGCTCAAGTTTGTTTTCGAATGGTTCCTGAGTCCTGACTTGTCAGAATCAGATATGATCATTGACACGTTTGGGGTCCTCTCTACAGACTGTCCTGCAGATGCCAAGAAGAGTGGCAATTCGGACGTTTTGAAGTTCCACCGAGGATACTGGAACAAGGACTTTATCGGGCACTTTCTCAGTTTGAGGCGCTGACGCGACTGAGAAATTTCCCATTACTGAAACAGGCATGTAACAGGTTCAGTGTCCGCGTCATGAGGCAATTTTGCTATCCCCCTATTTCCATTATTGTACTGTTATTAGATTGGCTGATTGTATCCAACGTGCAGAAACACGCTGCCAGCAAACTCAAATCTTGGTACATGATGATCCGCCTTATTAAGATAGTCAAAGAATCCTCAGCTCACATGGTGAAAATGACCCTGATGACTTCCCCATTGTTCTACGGCTCTGCTAGTCAACAGCGTGGGAAGATGCTTATCAGTTTATCCGGATAGATTAGGGCCGCTCCAACCAATCCGGGGCTTTTCTGTTGGACAAAAATACTCACGCACTGCTGACAGAGAGAGAAGGCGTGAAACAAAGGAACAAGCTACTTTCCGACTTCCGAAGTGAATCACAGCGGGGAGAGGAGTTGGAAGTTGCGGCCCGAGCCATGGCGACGCCCTGCCGTCTCATGCTGATCCTGCTTGCCGCCGTCGCCGTGGCGGCGTCTCACCCGGCGCACGAGGTGGGTGCCCAGCCGATTCTTCTCATTTTTCTTCTAGTTTGATTGGCTGGTTTTTTCCTTACGCGATTGGATTTTTGGGTGTGCGCGTGAACTGAAGTTCTGCGCGGCCGCGGGAGGAGGCGCCGGCAGCAGCTGCGGCGGAGGGGACGGCACAAGGATCCTGATCAAGGGCGGGACGGTGGTGAACGCGCACCGGGCGGAGGAGGCCGACGTGTACATCGAGGACGGCGTGGTCGTGGCCGTCCGGCCAAACATCCCGGTGAGTGGTCGCTGTGCGTTTGGGGTCTGGAATCTTGGAGCGGGGAGGCAGAGGATTGACTTGACTTTGGTGACCAAGAAGCCACTCTGCTGCGCACACATGTAGTGCCAGGTGGCCCTTTTGCGTTTTCTTGAAGTAAAAAAAACGGTTTTGCTAATTCTCAGGTGCCTGAGAATTCCTTAAGTCTCAGTCACCCACAAAAATATGCATCAGTTGCACTTTTCTGATAAAAAATTGCACTTTTCTGACAGAAAAGTGCAACTCGTTCCAGTTGCACTTTTTTTTGAACTGTAGTTGCACTTTTCTGAGGTGATTGAGACTTAAGAAAAAATCAGGCACCTGAGACATAGGCACTCCCTAAAAAAAAACCTACTCATGTAAAAAAAAGTAGGACTCTTTCCTTGGTGACTTTGTCGTGATATTTCCATTGGTGTCTACAAGGTAACTCTTGTAAAACATAAATATTGTGTTTTACACTGAGTTGCAACTCCGTCGTATTTCTACAACATACACATAACTTCAGCTTCTTTCTGAATGGTACTCTACTACTGCATCATTTTTGTATCCATCAAATCATGTTCTTTTTTTTTTGAGATTTCCTTTTTCTTTCTTCTTTTACGAGATGTCTTATGGATGGAAGTGAAATGCTCTGATGAAATAATCTCCTACTTGATGTCCAACCTTGCTAATTAATTATCTTCTATTTTCATATTACTGTCAGGTTGGTGACGATAATGTCAAAGTGATTGATGCAACTGGAAAATATGTCATGCCAGGTTGATTTTATGATTTCTTGCAATTGTTCTAAATATTGAGAATTCAGTTGTTACCTGTTATAGAGTTCATCAGGCTTCTGGCTGATATTAATATCACAGGTGGAATTGACCCTCACACCCACCTGGAGATGGAGTTCATGGGAACTGTAACCATCGATGACTTTTTTAGTGGTCATGCCGCAGCACTAGCTGGTGGGACAACAATGCACATTGACTTCGTGATTCCAGTAAATGGAAACTTAACTGCAGGCTTCGAATCCTACAAACACAAAGCTGAAAAATCTGCTATGGATTATGGATTTCACATGGCCATTACAAAGTGGAATGATGAGGTTTCAAGGGAAATGGAAGTGATGGTCAAGGAACATGGTGGGTGTATATTTTATACTGTAATGTTGGATTACTGTTATCTTGTTATGTTACATGACGCAGATCCTCTGTGCCAAGATTTCAGGGATCAACTCTTTCAAGTTTTTCATGGCATATAAGGGTTCATTGATGGTCACCGACGATCTTCTCCTGCAAGGCTTACAAAAGTGCAAGTCTCTTGGTGCCCTGGCTATGGTTCATGCAGAGAACGGGGACGCTGTTGCTGAGGGACAGCAGCGGATGATCGATCTTGGGATAACTGGTCCAGAAGGGCATGCTCTCTCAAGGCCTCCAGTTGTAATTCCTTTGTCTTCATGGGTCCATTTGTTTTTGATGGAATTTTAAGTCCCTTAATGACATAGCTATAACATGACATTTGTGCATTCTTCTCACTGGAAGGTAGTGATGAGTCAATTAAAAGTTTATCTTATTCTCTGCAGTTAGAAGGTGAGGCAACTTCCCGGGCAATTCGATTGGCAAAATTCGTCAATACACCACTGTATGTTGTTCATGTGATGAGCATTGATGCAATGGAGGAGATTGCCAAAGCTAAAAGAGAAGGTCTGATATCTACCATTTAGTTCAAACAAGTTCCTCATGCATGCAAACAAGCCACAGTTATTTTGTTAACATTTAGTTTCAGAACATTGGTTAGTTTCGGCTTTGTAGTCAAAGGCAGGTGTACCTTCTTTTTCCATGTATGCCTCCATCTGGGAGCTGGTTCCATTATCAACCAATAACGGAAAATAACACCACTTCACCAAGTTTCATACAGCATCAATACACACACAAAAAGTCAGGGCTGGGTGATCCCAGAATTAATAACTTATTGTGGCTTAAAAAACTGAGTGGTCCCACTGGATTGATTATATCCCAAATCTAAGTTGACTTCAATTTTCAGTTGCTGTCAAGTTGTAAAACAAACAGTAAGTTGATGTTAAGTCGAACTTCACAGGGCAGAAAGTCATCGGCGAACCAGTGGTATCTGGGCTAGTCCTTGATGATTCATGGCTGTGGGATCCTGACTTCGCAACTGCTTCCAAGTAAATAGAAGCGCATACTCAATCTATGTTTATGTAGATGTGATTCCTGTTATTTCACATATCATGCTTCTAGGTATGTGATGAGCCCTCCGATCCGGGAAGCAGGGCATGGTAAAGCACTTCAAGCTGCTCTCTCGTCAGGAATATTACAGGTGACATGCTTGAGACCAACCTCAATTTCCCAAAGTTTGTAGTTGTGGAGTTCTGAAGTGCTTTAAGCTGCTTTTGGCTTCTCTGATTGAAGGGTTAACAATAATACTATTGAATATGATTTGCAAAAATATTCTTTGTGCATTATTTACTTCTTGAGTATAAGCACCTAACTTTTGTTTGCTCATGTGCAGCTTGTGGGAACTGATCACTGCACCTTCAATTCCACTCAGAAAGCTTTCGGATCTGATGATTTCAGGAAGATTCCCAACGGTGTAAATGGTAATCCATGGGGCTTGTACAAATGAAACTATAGGTTGTGTCATTACGAACAAAAGCTGGCTAAGACATCTCTCGTTGAACACTTAATCCCAGGTATTGAAGAAAGGATGCATATAGTTTGGGATACTATGGTGGTAAGTACTGATTCCCAAGGTGCTACTTCATTAGTTTCAGTTCCAACGTCTGCCCTTTGACTTCATAAGATGTATGCAGGAGACTGGAAAGATCACTGTCACCGATTACGTGAGGGTGACAAGCACGGAATGGTACTGCAGGAATTCATAGCTACGTCAAAACAAAATTAAAAAGAAAACAAAAATTATCAGTTTAAAGTATAATGATGCATTATACTCGAACCTTTTCAGTGCCAAGATCTTCAACATATACCCTAGCAAAGGAGCTATCCTTGAGGGATCCGATGCGGACATCATCATCCTAAACCCCAAAAGGAGCTTTGTGATGGGTGCCCACACACACCATTCAAGGTCCAACACAAACGTGTATGAGGGCAGAAAAGGGAAGGTTGGCTCCTCATTGCTCACTAGTGCATCTTACACAAAACTCAGGAATCTAACCTGTGGATGTTTCTGTCTAACTGATGTAGGGACTGGTCGAGGTGACCATCTCAAGAGGGCGAGTTGTGTGGGAAGACGGCAATCTGTCTGTTGTGCCTGGTTCAGGAAGATACATCAGGACACCGCCTTTTGGCTACCTCTTTGATGGTATTGAGAAGTCGGATGCTGCCTATAGAGCCTCCCTCCGAGCTCCTGTGCGACGTGGAGAAGCTGATGCTTAACTATCTCCATGGCTGTTCTCATTTCATTCTATCTGGTTTGAGAACAGCTCCCAAGGTGACACCATCTGTTCCATGTGTAACTTCATTGTACATATAACCAGCCTTAGTTATATTCAGATTTGGGATATGTGAAACTCTAAAGTTAACTTTCTTTCGTTTTCTGGCAACATACGGAACACGTTTCTGATTGGGGAAATCACATAGTATTCGCTTGAGTTTCATCATACTTTAACTAGAAAGTGCACTTTAATAAGCACCTAGTATAACTTCCAGACATTTATACCCTGGGATGGTTTGGGTGTGAATCTGGTTCAGGAATCAGGAAACGTTCCTAATAGACTGGAATTACAAATTTCACAATCATAGTTAGCATGATGCATGCCGACTAAAAGGGAATAAGGATGATCAATGAAGTAACTGAGCTTTTCTTAGGAAAAAGAGAACTCTCCAAAAATAACTTACCACTAAGCCCACTGCTTCACAAGGTCTCAAATTATTCCACAAGTATTTACATCTCCACTTTCCAAAAATGATACAAATGTGTCCAACAATTGATAATATGACATGATTCTGGACCAAATCTCTCACCAATACAACATTGTGAAGAATCTAGAGATTACCTGAATTCCTATGGGGCTAGTACAATACTAAAGATATGATATCCTATTTATGAATTGATTCAACTTATTCCCGTGGACGGGCATGCCAAAGGGAACTCAAAGCGCGTAGCCGGGAGAAGTAGTCGCTTATTGCAAGCAGAGCACGTGCAGATTGGCGAGTGGTTAATATGCGTTGCAGTTGCTGAAGGGTTTGCAGCCGGAGATTATCAGCCTACATATAAGAAATTGTTGAACAGTTCATCAGCAGTTGCAACACAATTTTACTTTTTCTGTGTTTTTCTAAAAACTGATATATACTTTTGTTTTAGGTGCTGTTAGGAAGCTCCCAAATTTCATTTTTGAAGATTAAACAGAAATGGAACATTTTATTAAGAAGGAATTACATGTTTTAGTAACAAAACAAAAGGACAAATCGAGCTAAGAACTCAGACTTAGTGGTGGCTACATGCATTCCCACCCTAGGCTAAACTTATATTAAAAAAAGTAGTGCTCTAAGCATATTACATTGTCACGATACCCGAATAGTCTGCAGGAAACCCCTTCGAAAATATCAAACTAATTAAGCAGAGGAAAGACAGCTATTGTTACCTGCCGTAGGAAGTTTTCTAGGGTGCCAAGTTTTCCCATAGCCATTGCCATCTGTCCCATGTAGTTTGCAACATTACCAGAAGATCCGGCAGGGCCCAGTGATCCAGATGCTAGGGTTTCTGCAAGCGACTGTTGTAATGCCTCCATCCCTTGAGAAAGAGCATCTTCAGCTTGTTGAGAGGACTGTTGCAGGTTGCATATGCCAGTAAGCTGCTGCTCTGTAAGAGGCTCTATTTGACCTCCCAGTAACTGCACAGAAATGTCGGTATTAAAGAACTAGATGGTTACACAGTAACTATTGATCACAAGTTAATTATCTTGTCTTATCTGTAAAGGCTGTGGAAAGAAAGGAAAAAACTTCCATCATGCTGGGGCCTTGGTGTTTACATGCAAGATTTGGGAGGTTAAGGAATTTAATTGTGCCTGCAACTGAAATTCTATTGCATTGGTACCTTAAGGAGCTCAGATGATCTGAAGCCACCTAACCACATGAAACACCTCTCGGCAGGGGTCTTCCACATACCGGACAGCACATGGAAAACATCTGCCTTGGCTGCTACACCCTTGAGCCTGAAAAATTCACCATACTGCGCCATGATGCTATCAACAATACTCCGAAGATCGTCATCGCCAGCATGTGCATTGACTGCAGCCCTCAACTCATTTATACGCTTGTTATGTTCCTCCAACCATCTTGCGTACTCCATGTCGAATGCCAAAGCTCCTACATATCAGAGAACATTAAAATAAAAGGCGCTGACAGGAAAATGGCATACAAAAAAATACATTGAGCATTGCCAAATGCCAAGGATAATAATCTTTACAAGATACACTGCTTATCAAGGCACACAAGTGTATGTATGTTTTTCTTGCATCCAATGATACAATCTTTACTCTTCATAGAACAAACAAGGTACACAAGTCTATGTATGTTTTTCTTTTATCCAATGATACAATCTTTACAAGATACACTACTCATTGAGCATTGCCAAATGCCAAGGATAATAATCTTTACAAGATACACAACTTATCAAGGTACACAAGTGTATGTATGTTTTTCTTGCATCCAATGATACAATCTTTACTCTTCATAGAACAAACGCTAAGGAGTTCATTGCATAAAAATTGGGTAGCTATATGTTGAAACCCGTAACAGGGGTGCAATAAGAATGATACCTGCCAAGAAAATCAACCGAGACTGGTGTATGGGGTTGCAACTAGCTTATTCTATCTATCACATTGTAAGGAGCAACCCGAGAAAAGGGCCAAGAGTACACAGTTCTGCTGATACAAATATAAGTTGTAGAGAATATTACCATTTCCACCTGTTGAGTGAGACTGGTCCCCTGACGATGAAATAAAAATACCCTAAAGAAGTATACATGGTCAAATAAAAAGGTAGCATGTTTAATCCAAGAAACTTTTGACAAATCCTGCATGGAAATATAAAGCATATACCTGTTGCCGAGCCCGCTGAAGCTCTTGCTCTAATTTAGTAAGTTTCAATCTACTACTCTCAAGGTTTTGGATATATGCCTGCAAAGCCAAATGGTGAAATAATGCAAATCAATTCTCGCAAGTGGCTCAAAAAACATACATAGAAGAAAATGGGGAAATAGGTGTTAAGATGATAAAAATAGATGATGTAAGCTCTACCACTGCAAATAAAATCATGTGCTAGGCTCAAAAAGATTGTGTAACACAAGCTCTGGTACTTTAGGATATAATTATATGTCCTAGGCTGTTTAAATGAACAAGCATGAACATCATAAATGGAATGTGATGTGAGCGAATATTTAAGAACGTACAAGCTCACCTTCTTTCTTAAACGGCTCTTCCTAGCAGCTTCACGGTTTTGAGCAAGACGGCGAAGCGACTGTTGATAATGAAATTTTAACTTTCAATAATGGGTCATTACATGATCAACAACGCATCAAATATGCAATATTAACTGTACCTTATGATCTAATTTATCCCTTGATTTGTCACTAGAATCAGAAGCTGTGGGGGCAGCAAGCTGTCCTTGTTCAAACTGTTAAGCAGATAATTAAATCAATATGCTTGGGCATAAGCTGACCGCTCATACTAAAAGAGTAAACTTAAACACAAAATTACTGAAACAATTCCGAAAATAGTTTCAGTAATTGTGCTAATCAGAAGTTAAATTCAATTAGTCATATACAACTAGGCACTAACCAAAGTAGTATACACATACATAGTACCGAAATTTCGTACATCATTTACAAAATGCAAGTTACTCTTTTAGCGCAAAGGAAAAATTAGAACGAGCATTTAAGTCTTCAAAAGTTGAGTAGAAGAAGTTCAGTATCAAGTGTGTCATCACAATGAGACGGACTGACAAGAAAATGAGCTGAGAATGGTAGGTACCATTTGGTTCGTCTCATCAATGTCTATGTCTGGATCAGTTGATGTATCAGTCCTCGGACTTGTACCCGCCAAACTTGATTCTCCCCAGTTCTCATTGTTACGAGTTCTAACTGCTACTAGATTTGCTTGTGCTCCCTTTTGCTGTAGTAGTGCCTGGGGATCAACTGTTGTTATTGCTGCTGCTGCTGCTGCCGCTGCCGTAGAAGCTAGATCAATCGGAGAAATCGACTGCAATTTGGAATGCAAAAGTTCCATCAATCATAATGTAGATGGAATATCACTTAACAGAAGGGTGTCTGATCTATCACCAGGATTCATCAGTGCATGGCCTGCATACCTTTCCGTAATTTCCAAACTGAAGTGGGTCACTGGTAAATTCGTGAGTACTTGACTTCAGATTGAACAAAGTATCTGAAGATCGGTAAATGAAGGAGAAAGTAGTAAATATTACTAACCATTAACATGAACAGTACTACCTATTGAATCGGCATGTTAAACTGTAACATTGTATGACCAAACTATTTTGTATCAACAGAAAATGCACAAGACTAAAATCACTGGACAAGGACAACAAGTGCAAGAGGTAAGTTAGTAGTAGAATGTTTGGCTGAGAACAGAGCCACATACTTGAACCAAAATTAGCCAGATCTTCAATTCTGAATCCAGCCGACTGCGCGAGCGCCCCAAAATCAGCAACTCGGGAAGGCTGCTGCATGATGTTCACGTCTGTGTGGCTGCAAGAAGCCAAGAAGTATCATTTCACCACAGTTAAATAAGGATCAAAAAAATAATGCGCCTGCAGCAAAGCTCTTCTCTATTCTTATTCTTGTCTTGTGCATCACATACTCCCATCCCGTACTGTCCATTCACTGGATTGCTCTATACATTTCTCTTCCTTTGCAAAGACCCACACTGTCATTCAATTGCACCGGTTACGAACTTATGCCTATGTACCAACCGTCAGAGGGACCGCTCGTTCGATAACAGTCAGGAGCATCTATCTGCTCCATGAAACCATAATTTCTTCAGCGTGTATGCCTGATTAAAAGCACTGAAGATCCTACTCCCTAACACGAACTTCATTCAAGTCATTACATGATTTAACCCCAATTGTGCATGCCTAACCTGCATATATGCTTTACCTTTCCTGAAGATCTGGAGTTCTGGACCTACGCAGTAATGATTTCTAGTGTCCTGGGCGAGGACATATATGAGTTTTTGGTGTGGTAATCAGTGATAAGCCCCCACGGAGCGTTAAACGAATCAATCATACCATACCATGGCAGCAAGACAGCGAGGCCTCATGGCAATGACCAAAATCCTGTATACTACTCTGCCCTCTTATCATTACTGCACTCGAGCTAAAGGTCACCACACTCCACATCGACGAGAGCTAATCAGAGCAAAAGCGACCAGCTTTTTCGCTCCTGGAAAGCAGGAACAATCAACCGCGGCCGCATGGCGGCCATGATCGACCAAGTGTTACCAATAATCACTAATCAGCAATCAGGAATGATAACCGGCGAGTGAGACAACACGGAGAGCAGAGTGCTACAATGAAGGAGCAGAGCAAACGGGACAAGGAAAGAAACCATCAGAGAAATGGAGAGGGGGTGGGTGGAACGCGGCGTACATGGGCATGGTGTGCTGAGGAGCCCCGAAGCCCGGCATCGGCCCACGCGCATCTCCCGCCGCCGCCGCCGCCGCCGGACCTCCTCCTCGCCTACTTTCCATCCGCCACCATCAATCACAGTGTCTGACTCATCACCTCACCGCCACCGACCCGCCTGCGGAAGAGGAAGCAAAGGATTCTTTGGCCACCAATGGAAGCGAATCAAGAACAGGCAGCGGGGGCAGAGAGAGAGAAGCTACCAAACCAGGATCTCTCAGTGTCCCGATACTCTGACAAAGCGCCTGCGAGGTGATGGTCTGGTTTGTTATGTGGGGCGAAGGGGATGAGGAAACGAGAAGAGGAAGAAGAACGGTGGAAGGTGGGCGAGTCCACCGGCGACAGTAGCACGGAGATGGGGGAGAGACTAGCGAGCTTGGTAGCTTAGCAGTGCAGCGCCTCGAATTCCGGCCAATTTTCTATGATGGTTTCTTGGTTTTGCGACTCCCGCTAGCTGGAGGAGGAGTGACGTTTGGACCATAGCAATCTCTAGGCGGGAGCCATCCTCTGCTTCCGCAACCACAGTGGGCTACTGTGAGGCAGTCATAAGCCCCGTCACTTCACCATGCTTGTTTCATGTCACAATATATCTCTTCGTGTAGTTTTTTACTACAGTATATGGGAGCGGTACAAATAATTCACGCCTGTTTCAGGGCAACTATTCGGCATTTGTTTCAGTATAGTACTCCAGTTTTGTCTCTAGTGGAATAGAATAGAATACTACTGGTATAGTAGTATTGTACTTTGATTGGTCAAGACACAATTTAATCAAAGAGTACTTCTTGTTGGACTACAATGGAGTAGATTGTGGGAGCGGTAGGGGTACATTTTTTTGTGGTAGGAAAACTATATATATATATATGGAAGATGAATAAACGTGTGGCCACATCTATTTTTGTTGCATATGAAGTAATCAGCAAACGGTATTCGTAAAAGGGTACGACCACAAGAGTAGAAGGAGGTGTAGACTTCGCAACGAGCGCAGTGACGACAATGTTGTCGACCATGTTGATGAAGACGGGAGGTGGAAGTAGTCGACCAAGCGAGTTGTCACGCTGAGACACTCCCATACAAATATTATCGTCATGTCCGGGTGTAGGAACACTCGTAATTTCGGAGGTTTGCTCTCCCGTGCACCCCTAAGCTCAGTTGTTAGGGTGGGGAAGCCGACAACAGAACGGTACGTGCAAAGGTTAGGTGACAACAAGTGTTCCCTTCTCATCCTTAGATAGCAAACGGGGTAATAAATGGGGTTAATCGCATGTTTGAGTCAGCAGCAACTGCAAACATGATAAATTGGAAACGCCATTTACAATGCCAATTAGCCGAATCAATGAAAAATATTTATTTCTAAGGGAAAAATAAAGATCCTAATTTGCATGGGTCTAATCTATACCCGCGTGGCATGAGTGGAGAAGGAGTGTGTGTGAATCGCTCTAGTGAATGTGGTTATAGAGCGGTCTAACTCTTTTCGACTAAATTTATGTATAAATGGGTTTAAAAATTATTTTCTTTACGGGGCTAAAGCCTACAGATTCACACTTTTGAACATATGATTTTCCTGCATGTACCATAAAAATAGTAAAATTCATTATTTCCTAGTACTCTTCATCAGGGAGTAGATCATATTTTGAACTATTCATCAGGGAATAAGATATGATTTGCCCTGATGAAGATTACACGCTACTCCCTCCATTCATGTTTGTAAGGTCCTCTAGAATTTTGAACCTAACTTAAAATACAAACTTACCGAATAAACTACAAATTATAGATCACAAATAGATAGTATTTTCCTTGTTAGTTCCATGACAGAAGTTACGTCGCCTTACAAACAGGACAAAAAAAGGAGTAGTTGAGAGGCAAATTGCATTGCGCTCAGCTACAAACAGAGGCATTTTGGTGCCATTTTCTTCAGAGAGGCAGCTGCACCATTTCCTAGGATTTGTTAAATCATGTTATCTCTTCAACTGCCCCCTCGGGAGCACCCACGATTTCCAAATACCCGTCCCCACCACATCTTGTATTCACGTAACAACAAATCCACAGATGGATTTCGTTTCGTTCGACGACCTAGCGACAAGCGAAAACGTAGAAGTTCTTAAACTTTAGTCTGGTGTGCATTCAACTTTTTTTCGATCAAAGACAACTTTTGGAGCCAAACACTTTTCTATGCTCAATTTTTTCACCAGCTGGACAAAAGTGACTCCCAGAAGAAAAAGAAAAAAGATGTAAACAAGAAACGTCCATCATGCCACTTGATCACGTATCCGCTGGAGACAATCCTGATCGTACAATCTGGTGGCAAACATTTGAGCTGTCTATTACATACTTCAGTCAGGTTGTCCATTTATTAGAGATAATTCTTTTGTTGCATGTCCTGCAGCTTTCAGTTGAAAGTTTTTGTAGAAATAAAATGTTGGTCGATATGTTCATAAGATTAGTGTTAGCAAGGCGTCTCTTTGAAGTTTGAAGTGTCGCTTTCTTGAGAAGATAATCTAGGTACATAGATAAAAGACGGTTCGCTTGTTTTCGTCTGTTTTCTCCGGGGTACTTATCCAGTGGTCTCTTCTGGTTTGTCTTGATTGTATTGTTTGTCTCCGTTCGTACCACAAAAGCAATGAGAAGATGAAAACATCATTCCCTGCCGTGTCATTTCTTTAATAATCGTGTGTCGTCTTTTAAACGTCGCCTTACAATTTCTCTTCAGTTTCAGAGAGTGTCAGATTTTCATGACAACAATTTAATTGTCACCAAAATTTATTTGATATCTTCCTCGAGCAGTGTGCATAAATCAAGCTGACGAGGACGAGATTTAGACGAGCACGGATGGAGCCTTGTGATGTGCACCTGGCTAAAGATATGCATTCTTTGGTCACCTCCTGTCTAATCGCGGAGTGGAACTCAAGGAGGGATCACCGGATCAGAGTCAGTGATCATGTGCTTGACCATCAGTTGAAATCTATCAAGATGTGCAACGCACATGGTCGGTAAAATGATGGGCACCTTGAAGTCAGGTATACAACTATACATGGATCGATTCTCATGTGTTCTGCAGCTGCAATGCAGTCGACCCACGAATCAAAAGCCATGCTGATATAGTGAACGAACAGTTTCTGAATTATATAACATGTCTAGTTAAGTAGGAAATCTAAAGTTAGCTTCTCCCACCAACTCGATCTGACCCGGATTCTTGGAAAAAATGGCGCCTAGTCCACTGAATAACTAGACAGCGGAACTCCTAGCCGCCATTGATGCCATATTGTGACAACTCCGCTCAGTCATGTTTGTTGGTTATGATTGCTCATCAAGTATGCAGCTCGAATGCTCGATAACTCAGCTTGATCATGCTCATTTCACTTCACAAGATCCAATCTACCACATGTTTTGAAAGTACCCGAGCTCTAAAAAAAACTGTCAATTTAGAGGCCCAAGTGCTAATAAGAGGTACGTCTAGCTGATGACCTATATATATATATATATATATATATATATATATATATATATATATATATATATATATATATATATATATATATCAGGCTATAAAATAATATATTTAGGGCAGTCGCTAAACTATCCCCTTGGCTGTAAATCTAACAATGGTGGGACGAAAAATATTGGTGATATTTGTTGTTTTCCTTCACGCGAACGACTGCCACTTGTCGTGGCCGATATGTTAATGCCTCTCGTTACAAAGACAGCCAAACAGGGAATCATGAGGAAGACGACTTGAGATTTTTTTTGAAGAAAATTTGAGGGAAACAACAACATTGTTTTTTACACTCTACATATCCAAAATCTTTTAAAACACCACTAACGAGCAAATGTAAGCTGACCGGACCAATCAAAAGGCACCTTGTGGCAGTTACCATGTGATAATTGCTACTTTCAGTGTTCCATTGGTAGCCTCTTCGCTTCAAGGCATAACATGCTAACGGTCGCTCTAGAATGCACTCCATGTTAAGAAGTGAGCATATCTTACTTGCTGATGTACAACTCAGTTATTCAGATTGAAGTTCTCATAGATACAAATTAGATTTGTATTCTTATTACTAAAATAAAAACTTGTTCTGGAGGCTTCCCCCACTTTTCTTGAAAGCACTCCATGTCATTTCTAGCTAGACCATAGAACTCAAATATCGGATAGAGTTGGCCAAAAATCCAATGAAGGTGAGTAGAACTAGCCATAGTAGCGCGGCTAGATAGAGTGGGATAGTACTGCATGCTTGAAAGAGATATGTCCTAGAGGCAATTAATAAAGTGCATTTCTATCATATCTCGATTGTTCATAATACGTTTTGTGTCATGCTATAACTGTATTAAGCGAAAACATTAATACATGTGTGATACGTAAATAACCAGGTCCCTAGTAGTCTCTACTAAGACTAGTTTCGTTGCGCGATTGATGATCGAGGTTTTCCGATTATAGGGCATGGTGCCGGTCGGCAATGGAAGTCATGTCGTTGGTTGAACGATGTGATGGACATACCCATATTTATAGGACGTAGTCATTACACCTTAAGACCGTGAGATCAACTCTTATTGTTATCCCTGGAAGATACTTTGATCGCACCAAACGTCATATCTTATATAGTGTGACAATGATAGGTGATACTTTTTGGTATCGGAAGGGGGTAGTTGAGACGAGGGGTCAACATCGGGATTTGTCAGTCCGTATAGCCGGACAGATACTATAGGGCCCACTCGGTGAGATTATGTCTAATGAGCTTGCAAGCATGTGACTAGGTCACGGAGACATGAAATCATAGACGAGTATAAGATAGCGATGTCGGTAACGAGGTCAGCTAGATATGGAGATATCTAAGAACGACGCTCGGACACGCTAAGTATAACCATGACAATGGATTTAAGACTTAGCGTTCAGATTTGATAGATGAGAGTCATTCGTTATATCACAGTGATTAATTCATGGGGTCCAGACCTATGAGTTATTCGTTGACCATAGAGGAGTCTCGATGATACCTGTTATTATATCGAACCGCTAGGGTAACGCTCTATAGGGGTTTCGACAAGACAACCGGAAAGGAAAGAGATCACCGGGAACGTCCCGGGAAGGGTCCGATGGAGATCGGGCAGCATTGAAATAGTTTTCGGAGCTGGAATAAATTATATATATTATGTTTGATATTAATCAGTGTAATTAATGTTTAAATATGATTTTATATATTTATTTTCGAATTTATTTAGGCTGATTTCCCTAAATGGTCCTTCTGGTCGAAAGAAGGCCAAGAGGGGAAAATTTCTCAAGGGAATTCGGTGGGAGCAAGGCGGCCGGTCTAGTTGGGCCAAAAGGGGCCCACCATGGGGCCGGCGCACCAAGGGAGCCGCACCAGGCAATGGGGGATAGTCCCACATTGTCTGGCTGGCAAGTTGGCTCCCCCGGGAGCCTATATAAGAAGGGGCACCCCTGTCTTTTTAATTCACCAATTAATTCCCTAATTCTCTCTCGATTTCGTGATTCCCTTTGTCGGAGTTGCGCCGAGTTGAGAGAGGGATCTCTCCACCATAGCCCGATGTCGCGCTGCTGGTGTTCCGGTCGAAGTCTTCTGCTGCTCGTCCTGGACTGGAGCTTCGGAGGTCGTCGTCTTCACCGTACGTGTGTGCCATCCTACGAGGTGCCGCGCTAGCGGTGCTGGGAGGTCTACTTCCGCTACACAACCTTGAGGTCGGCTTCTTCGGTCTTCATCGTCAACATTTGCGCGGGAACGTAATCCCGCTTTCGGTCTAGAAGGGTATGTATTCCGATCTTTGTTTGTACTTCTATATCTGCATAGGCTAGATCTTGCCTAGTTTAGGGTTATAGTTGCTAGGAATTTTTTTGTTTTATGCACATGATCCTCTTCAGTGGTATTAGAGCCGATCTATAGTAGATATAGATGTACGCTGTTAGAACCCATGTTCTGCACGGGGGCACCGTTCCTGTTATTTGCAACCCTCTAGCGTGCACTCATGATCCCAGCGGCATCGAGTTGATGAAGCGGTCAGGACCGACTTTACGCGTACGCTTACGCGAGACTGGTTCCAATACTGACGTACAGCTTGTAACGTATCTGTGGCTGGAGGGTGTCTGTATCTCTCACTCCTTAGTTGGTCTTGCATTTTCAATGGAGGCCTGAAAGGGATGCTTAAACAAGCAATTATTGGATTGTTGTTGTGGTCATAAGTTCGTAGGTAAGAAGCGGTTCTTTTTACGAAAGCCCCAGCCATGTAAAATATGCAAAAGATAAAGTAGAAGCGTCTAATTTTGCAGGGGCAATGTGATATGGTCAAGGTAGGTTTATTAAATTGTTTATAAACTGCAGGCGCCAAGAAGACCATGGCGCAATGCACTATATCACATCGTATTACATTTGATGTTTTGAGTACATCTTATATTGTGTGATTATATATTGGTTACACGATGGTAGTAATATATAAGATGATCCCTTAAAAAATACCACTAGTGTCTTCCTCCAACGAGCACCATCACGAAAGTTCTACGTTATGAAGCAGGCCGTGACGATCGGGTGTCAGACATATCGTCGTTCACATACAGTGGGTGTAAGCCATGTTGCACAAGCATTACGTGGAGGTTATTGTGGTGAGCCTAGCATATGCAGATATGGCCTCGGAACACAGAGACCGAAAGGTCGAGCATGAGTCACAAAGTTGTTGTGATCGATAATTCGTTGTCTACCCTTGAAGTTGTGTTGCCGGCTCTGACGATGAGGGGTTGTGGAATGGATGGGGGTCGTGTAATCGCTTAACCGACCAGGAGAGATGTTTGTTTGAGTGGGAGTTATGATAGTTATTTTCTAAAATACTATAACTCAAATTATTATGAACAAAGTCTTATGTTGTTGCAAATTCCATTGTAGATGTCTCACCCCTCGTTTAACCTAGCCATGTTCCTTGTGACATGGGGCTGCCTTTCGGGTAGCCCAAGATAAGGCTACCTGGGCCGCGCCAAGGATAGGAAGGCCCACAGAAGGCCCACGCGGGGTAGCATGTAACCTAGTCCAAGTCGGTTAGGAAGCATAACCTGCCATATCTGTAGTTGTCATCGGCACCAACCACCCGAGACCTGGCTGCCTATAAAGCCAGGAGGGTTGCTCGTCCCAGAGGACACGCTCATAGCTACGGCACAAACCCTAGCGAGATCGCAATCTCGCCATTGTAACCACAACTCGCATCAATAACCAGACAAGCAGGAGTAGGGTGTTATCCTCCGGGAGCCTGAACCTGGGTAAATCCTTGCTTGTCAGCCGTCGCGACCACCTTGCACTCATCTCTCTCCCCCTCAATCAACCCGGGGTGCACAACACTGGGAATTGTTGAGTTAACACCTCGTCAATTGGCGCCGTCTGTGGGAAAACAAACAAGTGCTAGGATCATGGTCGCTCCGGCTCCATCCGCAATGAAGATCGGCGCGTCCACCGTCAGGGAGTCGATCCGATTCGGCTCCTTCGAGTACGTCATCCACCCGCCAGCCCACCAGTCAGTGTACGCTGATCTGGACAAAGGTATACACATCACCTTCGGCTCCATATTCTGCTGCGTCGATAGTCGTGGTATACTCAGGTCTACGACTACCGCGCTACGCGCAACGGCGTCACCTAAATCGGCAACCATCACGTCCGCCGAACCCGCGAAGATCGCATCTGCCGCACCCGCGGAGATCGCGCCCGCCGAACCCGTGAAGATCGCATCTGCCGCACCCGCGGAGATCGCGCCCGCCGAACCCGCGAAGATCGCATCTGCCGCACCCGCAGGGGCCGCGCCAGCTGCACCCGCGAAGAGGGCATCTACATCGACAAATTCGGCAACGGCCGCGCGAATCGAGTCTACTACCCCAACCTCGGTCGTGCGGTCGATCAAGTCAAGATCCACCTCGACCGTCGCACCCGCACGGGCGACCAGGGGCCCGCGTCCGACAGCCATGTCGCGCGCGCCCTCATCTTCGTGGAAATCCCAAGTCTACCCCAAGCCAATCGCACTCGCCCCGGCGAGCGTGAGCACATGGACAATCGCGAGAAGACGCGACAGCGACTGCGCCGCGCGCCACGTTGCAGCAATTTTCGACCCCGAGCAAGAAGCGGGCCACAGAAGCAGCAGCGGCAGCACCAATTCTCCGACTCAAGTCTACCCCAAGCAAGTCTTCATGGCCGGCACAACACCGCATGACGACGAAGAAGAACCCGCATATCCGCTAGAGGTGGACATGCCGGACCAGACTAAACTTGTCATCACGCGGGACATGGCGATCCAAGCCATGAAGCATGTGGACGAGGGCACGTTCCCCCCACCCAACGCACCTCGAGAAGGCCACCTGGCGGTCCAGTACTTGCTACGCAAGGAAGGCGAACGAATTCACGCCGAAAAAGCCGACCTGCTCAGGCGCAAAAGGGACGCGGATGCATCGAGTGCCAGGCGAGCCGCCCTCTCCTTCACATCCTCCACAGAGGTTAACCAAGGAGCACGGCGAAACAGAGCCCGTGTCCCCCACATGGCAGAAGCAGATCGAACAAGGCTCACTCGCAACCTCGACTCGTCCTTCGTCACCGAAGATGAAAACGGGATACCCATCCCAAAGACGGCGAATGCCGCCCTGATCTCAGTCGAGACATACCTCCGGCTCACGCAGCCACCGGAGGGGGACGCACGCTCCCTTCTCCACAAACAACAAATTGCCTCCATAAGGGCAATCGAAGAAGCTCTGGCGGCCAAGGGGCCAAGCAACCGAGCGCACGAACCAACGACATCGGGCATCCCAGCGGCGCAGCGACAGCCAGTCAAGGACCTTCGCGACGTCCTGACACAGAAGACGGTGGACCGCAACCGCAAGGAGCGCTCGGCTAGTGCGGCAAACGCGGATGACCATGCTGACCGCGACTTCGAGCCGTGTGGCGCGGCATGCTTTAGCTTCAACATCCGCGACACCCGCATGCCTAAAGGCTTCAAGTTGACGGCTGGCACACCAAAGTATGACGGGAAGCAAGACCCAAAACTGTGGCTCGAAGACTACCTCATCGCTTGCACCTGCCAAGGCGGAACGTCGACTACGGCAATGCAGTACATCCAGCTCATGTTGACAGACTCGGCACGCGGGTGGCTCACAAGCCAACCCAAAGAATCTTTCCGAACATGGGAAGAATTCCTGGATAATTTCATCAAGAGTTTCTCGGGAACATTCGCAAGGCCGACAACCTACATCGAGTTGCAGGCCTGCAAGCAAGGAAAAGATGAGTCGCTCCGCTCTTACATCCAGAGGTGGACACTCCTCCGCAATACCATGGAACCCGTATCAGAAGATCGAGTGATGGACGCCTTCATGCACGGCGTCGCCCGCCGCGACCTCCGGGAGGAATTCGGTAGGCTCTGAAGGGGATCGTGTGCAGAAAACAAAAAATTTCTTAGCAACGATATCCTTAAACTAGCCAAGATCTACACTATGCAGATATAGTAGTACGGCGGAGATCGGAATACATACCCTCGTAGACCGAATAGCGGGGATTACGCTCCCGCACAAGCGCTGACGACGAAGACGACGTAGCCGACCTCTAGGTCGCGGAGAACTCGGCGCGGCGAAGATGACGAAGATGACCCCGAGGTCGGGTGGAGGAATTAGGCCTCCGAGTGCCGCTAGCACAGCACCTCGCAGGGCGTCACACACATACGGTGGAGACGACGGCCTCCGAAGCTCCAGTCCAGGACGAGCAGCGGAAGACTTGGACCGGAACACCAGCAGCGCGGCAGCGGGCTATGGTGGAAGAGATCCCCCTCCTCTACTCGGCGCGGCTCCGACAAGGGAACCACGAGATCGAGAGAGAAATTGGGAAGTAATTGGTGAATTAAAAGGCCAGGGGTGCCCTTTCTTATATAGGCTCCTAGGGGGAGCCAACCTTGCCAGCCAGGCAATGTGGGACTATCCCACATGCCTGGTTCGGCCAAGGCTGGTGCGCCGGCCCTAGGTGGGCCACACCTAGGCCGGCCAAGCCTCCCCCACAAAATTCCCTTGAGGGTTTTCCCCCCCATGGGCCTTCTTTCGACCAGAAGGCCCATTTAGGGAAATCAGCCTAAATAAATTCGAAAATAAATATATAAAATCATATTTGCATATTAATTACACTAATTAATATCAAACATAATATATATAATTTTTGCTAGCTCCGAAAACCCTTTCGTCGCTGCCCGATCTCCATCGGACCCCTCCCGGGACGTTCCCGGTGATCTCTTTCCTT
This sequence comes from Poa annua, assembly GCA_026929855.1. Classification (NCBI taxonomy): domain Eukaryota; kingdom Viridiplantae; phylum Streptophyta; class Magnoliopsida; order Poales; family Poaceae; genus Poa; species Poa annua. The sequence continues at coordinate 113,251,170 of CM049428.1, read as the reverse complement.
TCCGGTTGTCTTGTCGAAACCCCTTAAGTGTGTTACCCTAGCGGTTCGATATAATAACAGGTATGATCAAGACTCCTCTATGATCAACGACTAACTCGTAGGCCTGGACCCCATGAATTAATCCATGTGATATAACGAATGACTTTCATCTATCAAACATGGACGTATAGTCTTAAACCCTTTGTCATGGCGATACTTAGCGTGTCCGAGCATCATTCTCAGATATCTCCATACCTAGCATGATCTCGTTACCGACATCGCTATCTTCTACTCGTATATGATATTATGTCAGCTGGTGACCTAGTCACATGTTTGCAAACTCATTTGACACAATCTCACCGAGTGGGCCCTAGAGTATCTATCCGGCTATGCGGACTGACAAATCCCGCTGTTGACCCCTCGTCTCAACTACTCCTTTCCGATACCCAAAAGTATCACCGTTATTGTCATACTAAATAAGATACGACGTTTGGTGCGATCAAAGTATCTTCCAGGAATAACAATAAGAGTTGGTCTCACGGTCTTAAGGCGTAATAACTATGTCCTATAAATACTGGGTACGTCCATCACATCGTTACTCCTAACGATATGACTTCCATTGCCGACCGGCGCCATGCCCTATGATCGGAAAACCTCGATCATCAATCGCGCAACGAAACTAGTCTTAGTAGAGGCTACTAGGGACCTGGTTGTTTATCTACCACACCTGTATTAATGTTTTTGCTTAATACAGTTATAGCATGGTATAAAACATATAATGAACGATCGGGATATTTCCAATAAACTATGTTTATTAAGTGCCTCTAGGGCATATTCCCTTCAGTCTCCCACTTGCACTAGAGTAACACTTAATCTAGTTTACAACCTGGTAAAAGCTCAACACCCATAGCATCTTGGTGCCTGCTCGCCTCGTGGAAGAGGAATACAGTCAATAGAACTCACACATTGAGATCTATATGTGCTTTGCAACACTTCTATGTCACCTAGTTTGACATCAACCCGTATCTTACGATGACGGTGAAATATATCCCAGTGGATGGAGTGAGACTCGAGCATCCGCGTAGCATGCGCCTTTAAAGTCTGAAAGATCTATTAAGGGACCACCTACGCTCGGAAAACTGCTCAGTCCAATCACACTTGCTACTTCTAAAGTCGCGATATATTTATATACCTATGTAGATTATGCGACAGTGCATTCATATGCGACAGTGCATTCATATGCGACTTCACAAACTAACCATGTCTTTCTTCAAAATAAAAGACATCTCCTATATGAGATTTCTAGTCGTATGTGTCAGTGTAATAACTTGCATCATCGTAACCGCTTTACGGCAAGTTGCCATTCCACTCTTACCCTTTACTAGAAAACCTATCTTCAGTTCTCATAGACACTGAAGAATAAACTTAACGTTTGTTCATTGATCCACACAAGGATCACTCTAGAACCTGTTCTTCAACCAAGAACTCGGGTCACACCAAGTCGAGCTTTCAGCCTGATAGACTCTATGTGTGATGCATAGAGAATGTCGAACATCATTTTCTATCACTGAAAAAGCCAAGATTAACTTAATCTTTTACCTAGTCATACAAGCAAGAACCTCTTTCTTCACTTGTCCTATTCTGAAACACTTCAGAATCTTGACTTAGGAAATACTCCGACTTAATGTTATTAAGCCCCCTCTGATCTATACAATTATAAATCGGATGCCTAATACTCCTAACTTCATTTCATAGAAAATTTAATCACTTAAATAATCCTTTACACTCTATTAGAGGATCTGTGTCATTCAATATGTCGCTACATACAGAATCACAAATGACACCTAGCTCCCACTCAAATATGCCTTCCGCATATAAGATCAAGGAAAAGCTACTTTGCTCCCACTCACTTCTTTGCAAATGTAGGTTTCTTCAACTATTTTGGACAACTCCAAAATCCTTTGATCACATTATCAAAGTGAAGATTCCAGCTCCGATATGCTTGCTTCTACCCATGAATGGACAACCGAAGTTTGCACACATGTTTAGCATCCTCAGGATTACAAACCATTCTTAATTACACTATTAAGAATCATGGTTTTCTCATCCATCTATCAAATTCTCATTCGAAATTATAGTAATTGCTAAACGACCCAGAATAGATTTAGGCTTCGCCACTTGAGACAAACTCTCATGTGGTCTGTCGGAACTGCTTCACGACAAATCGAATCTGCTCAATGTCTACTCTCTCATAAAATTCCATATACTATTAACATCCTAGATGCCATCAAGAAGATCTACCAAGTCAATACCTGGTAATCGTATATGGATTTTATTTCGGATCACAAATGACTCATAGCCATTTCTCGGACTTAGGTCCACCATCTCTTCTTCGTAGTTCGTAGGTCTATCATATTCCATTAATATGACCTTCATAGCAAGATTGTCGTAACACACAGTGTGGAACACAACCTCGTATGCCTACGCTCTTAGTATGAGCTCAGAACATCATGCTTTTGAATCATCAGCCTTTTCAAGCTGTGGAGCCTGACACCGAAAACACTTTTGATTGCGCCACTCTGATGTCTGGAGAGGAAGTTATCCAACTTCGTCTTGCTCTACTTTGTTTCTCACTTATACCTTCGGACAAGAAACTATTTCTTTCGCAAGGTATATCCCGGCAAAGATTGTGCCTATGTCGTGAGACATGTACCCAACTAACTCTTTAGGTAGGGTATACTACAAAGATTAATCCATTTTAGGTTCGATTACATCGAAACACTAAATTGCTGAAACGACAATCCAGGCTAAAAGCCACACCATTACTCATATGGTATTGTCTCCATGGATTCAAATGGTTTACCTATTTGTTAACGTGAGTGTTTACGTTTCTACCATATGACTCTAATGATCACAATAATTCGGTAAGAGATTTATTTTCCACACACTATCCGATAGGGTGTAATTACGACGTCCTAACACACCATAACACTATGGTGTTCCATGCGACGTAATTTGTGGAACTCTTCTCACAAGTCTTCCAATGATGTGCCAACATTATAACTCAAATCTTTATTTCCTCGACCTGCATCGCGGAAATTAGATTTTCTTGTTAAGTTTATTTCCTACTTCATTCTGAACTTTGTTTGATCGAATCAAAATTTCAGGCTAACATTCCCCGGAGTGGATATCCATATATCTACTCGGAATATTCATGAAGTCTATGAAATAAAGACTTCCACTACACGTTAAAGTACTTCATTGATTCACATACACCCATATGCATGATTCTCAACAAGCTATACTCAAAACGTTCAGTGAAGTTCACGAAATAAAGGTCTCCACTACCCGTCAATTACTTTATTGAACCACATACATCTCCATGTATGACTATCAATAAGTTATATGCCCGTTTTCCGAAAACGGTGTCACAGTTATTTTGCAAGTGTCAAAAGATCAAATCTTAGGACTTGTAGGTCCATCCAGTGTGGAGCTAATGCATATAACATTGACATGACTAAACGGTAGTGCCACACATATGTGGTGTCTTTATTAAGTTTGTATCCTTTGGCATTAATATTATGAATGTGGGAGCTTCTACCATCTAAATTCAAATCGGCATATGATCATTACTTCATAAATATAGGACACCAGTTTGTCACTATCATGTATGAACAAGTGTCTCGCTAGAGGAGACACACTCGTAACGATCATACCAACACCCGATCATAAAGAATTTATTCAAATGGTAGATCTAGAGGGAGAGTGTCTATGGCCGTCACAACAACTTGACTGCCATTATCAACACGCAATGTCGCCTCATCCTTTCAAGCTACTCAAGCAGTAAACCTGGTTTTCACAAAACATGACTAGTTCAAAACTTAGTCACTACTGCGAGTACTTGCTCAGCTAAAACATTCATAACATGTATATCACATATACACCATCATCATTGATGACTTCCGGCGATCTGTTTCATTTTCTTGATACTTCCACCGTAATCAAGAACGATGAAGGTGAACGATTCCCCTTGCATGCCATAGTCTATGACAGAGGATTTGCACTTGACAACGATGTCTGTCATCCAGTAATTGAGCTGAGCGAGGCGTCTCAATGTTCATTAATCATGAACATATGTCATTAAGTATGACCGCCACGTGCTCCCTCAATGTGTGTATTCTCTTCCATCTTGGTTGAGAAGACAATCAGTCAACGTACTGATAAACTTCATCAACCCAACGTTTGGGGTACCCCGAGTTTAGCGACCATATCATATGTTCGCGATCTAAAAACTCGTACCCACCGTTGGTTCTTTATGGCAGAGATCATAGCATACACTGGACTATGATGATATCATCCGCTCAAAATCCGATAATCCAAATTATCTTTTGTTAGCGGAATCTCCGGGTTTATCTCCTAGCGGGTATTGTATCACAAAGAGCTAACGGTTTAAACAAGGAGTATCCTCAAGCTAAAGTATAAAACAATGAAGTTTGGACCCAACCTTTTAAGTTTCTCAATCCCAGGAATGAGCCTAATTTGGAAAGATGCTATCACAATGGTTAATATCTACAAAGGTTTGCAAAACAGACTCTGTTCATTATATTCTGAGTTCTAGTATTTTAGAAAATAACTATCCGAACTCCCACTCAAACGAACATCCCTCCTGGTCGTTTAAGCGATTACACGACCCCCATCCATTGCACCACCCCTCATCAGCAGAGCCGGCGGCACAACTTTAAGAGTAGACAAAAGTCCGCCACACCAATTTTGTGACTCGTGCTCGACCTTTCGGTCTCCCTGTTCCGAGGCCATATTTCTGAATATGCTAGGCTCGCCACCAAAAACCTCCACGCTGACGCTTGTGCAACATGGCTTACACCCACTGTATGCGAACGACGAGATGTCTGACACCCGATCATCACGGCCTGCCTCATAACGTAGAACTTTCTTGGTGGTGCGCGTTGGAGGGAGAACACTAGTGGTATTTTGAAGGGATCATCTTATATAGCTACCGCCGTGTAACTAATGTATACTATACACACAATCACACAATATAAGATGCACACAAAACATCAAATGTAATGCAATGTGATATAGTCCATTGCGCCATGGTCTTCTTGGCGCCCACAGTTTATAAACAATTTAATAAACCTACCTTGACCATATCACATAGCCCCTGCAAAATAAAGTTAGACGCTTCTACTTTATCTTTTGCATATTTTACGTGGCTCGAGACTTTCGTAAATAGAACCGCTTCATACCTACGAACCTTATGACCACAACAACAATCCAATAATTGCATGTTTAAGCATCCCTTTCGGGCCCTCCATTGAAAATGCAAAGCCAACTAAAGAGAGAGAAACAGGCACCCGCCAGCCACAGATACGGTACAAGCCGTATGTCAGTAGTGGAACCAGTCTCGCGTAAGCGTACGCGTAAAGTCGGTCCGGGCCGCTTCATCAACTCGATGCCGCTGGAATCACAAATGCACGCTAGAGGGTAGCAAATAACAGGAACGGTGCCCCCGTGCAGAACACGGGTTCTAATAGCGTACAGCTATATCTACGATAGATCGGCTCTGATACCACTGAAGGGGATCGTGTGCAGAAAACAAAAAAATTCCTAGCAACGATATCCTTAAACTAGCCAAGATCTACACTATACAGATATAGTAGTACGGCGGAGATCGGAATACATACCCTCGTAGACCGAATAACGGGAATTACGCTCCCGCACAAGCGTTGATGACGAAGACGACGTAGCCGACCTCTAGGTCGCGGAGAACTCGGCGCGACGAAGATGACGAAGATGACCCCGAGGTCGGGTGGAGGAAGTAGGCCTCCGAGTGCCGCAAGCGCAGCACCTCGCAGGGCGTCACACACATACGGTGGAGACGACGGCCTCCGAAGCTCCAGTCCAGGACGAGCAGCGGAAGACTTGGACCGGAACACCAGCAGCGCGGCAGCGGGCTATGGTGGAAGAGATCCCCCTCCTCTACTCGGCGCGGCTTCGACAAGGGAACCACGAGATCGAGAGAGAAATTGGGAATTAATTGGTGAATTAAAAGGCCAGGGGTGCCCTTTCTTATATAGGCTCCTAGGGGGGGCCAACCTTGCCAGCCAGGCAATGTGGGACTATCCCACATGCCTGGTTCGGCCAAGGCTGGTGCGCCGGCCCTAGGTGGGCCCCATTTGGCCCACCTAGGCCGGCCAAGCCTCCCCCACAAAATTCCCTTGAGGGTTCCCCCCCCCCCCCATGGGCCTTCTTTCGACCAGAAGGCCCATTTAGGGAAATCAGCCTAAATAAATTCGAAAATAAATATATAAAATCATATTTGCATATTAATTACACTAATTAATATCAAACATAATATATATAATTTTTCCTAGCTCCGAAAACTCTTTCGTCGCTGCCCGATCTCCATCGGACCCCTCCCGGGACGTACCCGGTGATCTCTTTCCTTTCCGGTTGTCTTGTCGAAACCCCTTAAGTGTGTTACCCTAGCGGTTCGATATAATAACAGGTATGATCAAGACTCATCTATGATCAACGACTAACTCGTAGGCCTAGACCCCATGAATTAATCCCTGTGATATAACGAATGACTTTCATCTATCAAACCTGGACGTCTAGTCTTAAACCCTTTGTCATGGCGATACTTAGCGTGTCCGAGCATCATTCTCAGATATCTCCATACCTAGCATGATCTCGTTACCGACATCGCTATCTCCTACTCCTCTATGATATTATGTCAGCTGGTGACCTAGTCACATGTTTGCAAACTCATTTGACATAATCTCACCGAGTGGGCCCTAGAGTATCTATCCGGCTATGCGGACTGACAAATCCCGCTGTTGACCCCTCGTCTCAACTACTCCTTTCCGATACCCAAAAGTATCACCGTTATTGTCATACTAAATAAGATACGACGTTTGGTGCGATCAAAGTATCTTCCAGGAATAACAATAACAGTTGGTCTCACGGTCTTAAGGCGTAATAACTATGTCCTATAAATACTGGGTACGTCCATCACATCGTTACTCCTAACGATATGACTTCCATTGCCGACCGGCGCCATGCCCTATGATCAGAAAACCTCGATCATCAATCGCGCAACGAAACTAGTCTTAGTAGAGGCTACTAGGGACCTGGTTGTTTATCTACCACACCTGTATTAATGTTTTCGCTTAATACAGTTATAGCATGGTATAAAACATATAATGAACGATCGGGATATTGCCAATAAACTATGTTTATTAAGTGCCTCTAGGGCATATTCCCTTCAGGCTCCAGCCGAAGACCACAATAGAACTCATGAAGACAGCCAACCAATGGGCCGAAGGAGAGGACTACGTCCGCGAAACTTCTCCCAAGAAAGAGGGCGAACCAAGCAACTGGCGCGAGGCACGTCAAAAGAAGAAGCCACGTTACACCCACGATTCAATCAAATTAGTAGCGGCGGGCTATGAAATCCCCCGTGAGGACAAACGTGACAGCAGCCGACAGTACGACCAAAGTCGGCAGCCCAGCTCGAGTCAGTACAACCGTGACAGCAGCAACATCGGCCACAACGATGGAAGTCAGAAACGCGAGTGGAAGCGCCCGTTGACCCCAGCAGAGGAGCTGATGCAACCCTGTAAGCACCACTCGTTCCGCAACCGGGAGACAGGCAAATGGGGTTCCAGCCACCTGTTAAAGGATTGTCGCAAAGCAAGAAAGATATACCAAGCCATGCAGCAAAACATCGCTCCAGTACAGGCAATACAGGCAGCCCCGTAGCTAGCCATCCTGGCAGCACCCGCAAACAACAACCAGGTGCAGGCGGCAGGAGCGTTCCCCCATCCGCAGCAACAGCAACAGGGTCAGTCGGCAGCAGCCGACACGTACCCAGCCACACGGGGACAGTTAAACATGATCCAGAAGGGACCCCCGTCGAACAGGCGCCAGAAAATAATCACACGCCAAGTACTTCAAGCCATCAACAGCCCGCGCGCGGTACCAGACTACCTGCGCGGGTCGGAGACACCAATCACATTCTCCAGGGCAGATCACCCATCATAGGTAGTCCGAACCGGGCACGCCGCACTCGTGATTGAGGCCTTGATCGGCGACGACAGCCTGAAGAAGGTGTTCCTGACGGAGGCAGTGGCATCAACATCATATTCGCCGACACCCTGAGAAGAATGAACAGGTCGACGGAAAAATTCCCGGAATCGAAAACCACCTTCCACGGCATAGTACCAGGGCAAGCAATCACGCCCATGGGAACAATCACACTCGACGTCATCCTCGGTACACCCGAGCACTTCAGGAAGGAGTCGATAGACTTTGAGGTCGTCGACTGGAAGTCACAATACCACGCCATCCTCGGACGCCCGACCTTTGCCAGGTTCATGGCAGTACCCCACTACGCCTACCTGATGATAAAGTTGTCCGGGCCGAAAGGAGTAATCACCGTCCGCGGCGACTTCAGGCTCTCCAACAGCTGCGACCGCAAGTTCGCCAAGATTTCTGAATTCTTCGGAGTCGAAGAGCACTTCAAGGCCATATCAGCCGACAACGACAAGACCGTCTTCCCGGCTCGCAAGAAGCCCGCCAAGGACGCAGCGTTCAACACGAACGACGACACCGTCACCCACCAAGTCCATCCGACTGACAGCACAAAGACAGTCAAGGTCTCATCGAGTCTGACCCCCGCATAGGAAAGCGCGCTCGTCGAGTTCCTACGTGAGAACTGGAAGATCTTTGCATGGCAACCCTCTGACATGCCAGGGATACCCAGGGAACTCGCCGAGCACTCTCTGAAAGTCCACAAGGACGCAAGACCAGTCAAACAATCCATGCGACGCTTCTCAGGACCCAAGCGAGACGCGATCACCATGGAAGTCGACAGACTACTGCACGCCAAGTTCATCCGAGAGATCAAGGACTCGGATTGGGTCGCCAACCCAGTCCTTGTAGAGAAAAAGAAGACGAAGAAACTACGCATGTGCGTTGACTTCACCGCAGTCAACAAATGCTGCCCCAAGGACCACTTCCCGCTACCGCGGATAGACCAGATCATCGACTCGACAGCAGGTTGCGAGCGCCTGTCCTTCCTGGACGCCTACTCAGGGTACCAGCAGATCAGGCTGAAAGTCGAAGACGAAGAGAAGACGGCCTTCATCACACCCGACGGCGTCTTTTGCTACCAAACGATGCCGTTCGGGTTAAAAAACGCAGGTGCCACGTACCAGCGGACAATGCAAGCATGCCTCAAGGGGCTAATCGGGCAGATCGTCCAAGTCTACGTCGACGGCATTGCTGTCACGACCCGAAAGGAAGATACCCTAGTCGACGATCTCCGCAAGGTCTTCGCCGCACTCGACGTGTATCAAATCAAGCTCAACCCAGAGAAGTGCATGTTCGGCGTGCCAGCCGGAGAACTACTAGGGTACCTCGTATCCGCAAGAGGAATCGAAGCAAACCCCGAGAAGGTGCAGAACATACTCACAATGCCAGCACCAACCAAGCTCCGGGAGGTGCAACGATTAGCCGGCCGAGTCGCAGCTCTCAGCCGGTTCATTAGTAAGTTGGGAGAGAAAGCTTTACCCTTCTACCAACTGATGAAGAAGACGGACAAGTTCGAGTGGACACAAGAGGCGCAGGACGCATTCGACCATCTCAAGAAAACACTGACAACCTCTCCCGTGGCACCACTGGAAAATGAGCCGCTATACTTATACGTCTCAGCAACGAACAGGGTGGTGAGCACGGTGCTCGTAGTCGAACGAGAAGAAGAAGGGCACAGTCACCCGGTGCAGAGGCCCGTCTACTACCTTAGCGAAGTACTCACCTTGTCCAAGAAGAACTACCCTCATTACCAGAAGCTGGCGTATGGAGTCTTCATGACCTCCAGAAAGGTCGTCCACTACTTCTCCGAGCACCCGATCACGGTGGTAAGCTCCTCTGGACTAGCAGACATTCTCACAAACCAACCCGCGACAGGACGAGTCGCCAAGTGGGTTGTCGAACTAGGACCATGGGGGCTGAAGTATGCTCACCCGAAGTCCATCAAGGCCCAAGTCCTCCCGGAATTCACCACCGAGTGGATAGAAGCCCAGCTACCAAGTGTCCCCGACTTGTCCAATGCATGGACAATGTACTTTGATGGCTCCAAGAAATTCAAGTCAGCCGGGGCAGGAGTCGTGCTCATCTCCCCCAAAGGCGACAAGCTCAAGTATGTCCTGCAGATGGACTTTCCGACGCCGTCCAACAACGAAGCCGAGTATGAGGCCCTAATCCACGGCATGCGGATGGCCAAGAACTGCGGCGCCACGCACCTCATGATCTACGGCGACTCCTACCTGGTGGTACAGCAAACCATGAAGTCCTGCGACGCCGTCGCTGACAACATGATCGCCTACAGAGACCTCTACAATCAATTGGAAGGCAACTTCGGCGGCTGCGAGCTGCGCCACATTGGCCGTGAAAGCAACGAGGAAGCCGACGTCCTTGCTAACATGGGCTCAGACAGGGTGCCAGTCCCAACCGGCGTCTTCCTCGAGTGCATCACGCAGAGATCCATCAAGACTCAGAATACAGCAAGCACTGCAACAACAAAATGCGATGCCAACCCGCCAAGCCAAGACAAGGTCCCCATGGAGGTCATGCTAGTCGAAGCCACATGGACAGGACCGTACCTGGCGTACATACTACATCAGAAGCTGCCAGCCGACCCAGTCGAAGCAAAGCGCATCATCAGGCGCTCCAAAAGTTTCACCGTCATCAACGGAGAACTCTACAAAAGAAGCATCTCAGGAATCATGCAAAGGTGCATAGATCCAGTCGACGGCCAAGCCATCTTACTCGACATCCAGCAGTCGGGCACTGGTGGCCAAGGCGCTACGAGCCGGGTTCTACTGGCTGACAGCCATGCAGGACGCCGAAGAACTGGTAAAGAAATGCACAGGGTGCCAAGAATTTGCCAACAAGCCGCACGCGCCAGCATCGGAACTCAAGACAATACCATTAGCCTGGCCCTTTGCCCAATGGGGTCTGGACATGGTGGGCCCGCTGAAGAAATCCTCACCGGGAGGTCACACTCACCTCCTGGTTGCAGTTGATAAGTTCACAAAGTGGATCGAAGCCGTACCCATCACAAGTTCGACTGCATCCACAGCAGTCAACTTCATCAGGTCAATCATCTTCAGATTTGGAGTACCGAATGGGATCATCACCGACAACGGCTCGAACTTCACAGCCGAAGAATTCAAGGACTTCTGCTCAGAGCAGGGGATCAAGCTCAGCTACGCGTCGGTCTCGCACCCGCAATCCAATGGGCAAGTGGAGAAAGCCAATGGCCTCGTCTGCAACGGCATCAAGAAGCGACTGCGCGTGCCCCTAAAAAGCGCAGCGGGCGCATGGGTGGAAGAACTGCCGTCGGTCCTTTGGAGTCTGAGTACAACGCCAAACAGATCCACCCAGTACACTCCATTCTTTATGGTGTACGGTGCAGAAGCGGTCCTCCCCTGCGACATCAAGTTCGACGCACCGAGAGAAGTCGCCTACGACGAGTCGGATGCAGAGGAGGCACTCGAAGACAGTAGGGACACCCTGGATGAAGCACGCGACATCGCCCTGGCACGATCAGCCGTGTATTAACAGGACCTGCGCAACTATCCCACTCGGAGGCTGCGACCAAGAGCGTTCGTTGCAGGCGACCTAGTTCTTCGACTCCAGCAAAAGAAGGTGCACAAGCTCGCTTCCCCATGGGAGGGCCCGTACATCGTGACAGAAGCAATCGGCAACGGAGCTTACCGCTTGAAAGACTCGAAGACGGGAGCGGACTGCAGCAACCCGTGGAACGTGGCACAACTCCGCCGGTTCTACGCCTAGTTCAACCCAATCATTGTACAAGAAAATCAGCGCGACAGGTTTCAGACGCACTCTTTCCCTTACCAGGGTACCTGAGGGGACTGGAAGGGTTTTAATGAGGCGGCCTGTTCGCAAGAATCAATAAAGTGATTTGAAGAAAATCTGTCTCCTTCACCTGTCAAACAGAGGAAGCTGAAATCCTAGGCCGCCACTCGAACCACTCGGGGGCTGCGCCACACAGGTTGAAATAAAATCTTAGGCCACTACCCGAACCACTCGGGGGCTGCGCCATACAAGTATAAGTCAAACATCCTAGGTCGCCACCCGAACTACTCGGGGGCTGCGCCACACAGGTTGAAAGAAAAGCTTAGGCCGCTACCCGAATTACTCGGGGGCTGCGCCATACAAGCATAAGTCAAAAAATCCTAGGCCGTCACCCGACCGACTCGGGGGCTGCGCCATACATGTCAAGTTCAAAATCCTAGGCCGCCACCCGACACACTCGGGGGCTGCGCCACACAGGTAATACTTGTAATCCTAGGCTACCACTCGACCTACTCGGGGGCTACGCCAAACAGGCCTTCTCAGAAAAATCCTCAGCCACCACTCGAACTCACTCGGGGGCTGCGCTGTACAGGTCAAGTTCAAAATCCTAGGTCACCACCCGACATACTCGGGGGCTGCGCCAAACAGGTAACACTTGCAATCCTAGGCCGCCACTCGACCTACTCGGGGGCTGCGCCACACAGGTCTTAGCCAAAATCCTAGGCCACCACTCGAACAACTCAGGGGCTGCGCCATACAGGTCAAGTTACAAAAATCCTGAGTCGCCACCTGTTTAAATCAGAGACTGCGGCATACAGGTCACACTTGAAAAAACCTAGGCCGTTGCCTAGCACACTAGGCGACTGCGCCAAACAGGTCGCAAACAAAAACAGGCATTTTCACTTTCGAGCAGGCAGATCAATTCTCATAACTCGAAAGTATTTTAATCTATTACATTACGACTTGCACATGCACACTTGCCCTCTATAGCTAACCCTGTACATCAGACGACAGCTACTCTAAACTGCAGGTTCGGCCTTCGGCGCATCGAGGGGACCTACAAGGCGCTCACTCAGGTCCTGAACCTGCCTGATGATTTGGCGCGCAGCCGCTAAGGTCTCGTCGAAGTCGTCATCACCAGGCAGGCCGTCAAGCACCCAGTCGAGCGGAAGATGCGGCCGGTGCATCCGGACGTATGCCAACGCCGCGTTCGCCCCAGCCACAAGTTGGGCGTCGACAACCTCCTTCAGCCCTTCACCATCGCGAAACCTCTCCAGCAAGGTGGACAGCCCGTTCGGCTGCGCATTATGCGGGAAGTACACACGGTTGATGTGCCAGAGTGTCTTCCGGCAGTTCTCCAGAAGAAAAGCAGCGCGCCACGTACGATCAAGCATGGTGGCAAGGACGCGCCCCCTCGACTTGTTCACCCAGAACTGCCGAGCTTCGTAGGAGTCGCCGGACGCCTCTCGGGTAACTCGCTCCTCAACACGAGCCCGCTCGGCCTCCCAATCAGGATTAACATCTGCACGCATAAAATGCAAGTCAGAGTAAGAAAGAAAGCCAGCAAAGTCAGCAGCCGCCAAAAGGATGCAAACCTTGAAACTGCCGACTGATTAGATCGATCTCCCCAAGCAAAAAATCCTCACGTCGCGAGAACTCCGCCGTAGGATGCGACTGGGAGCGGTGCAGCAGCCGCTCAGTATTCTTCAGGGTCGCCTCAAGCTCCACCACCTTGTTCTTCAGGTACGTGATTATCCGCTGATCATTTACACTACGTGGAGGAGCCGGCGCCGCCCGACGACGGCGAGCACCCGAAGAAGAAGCCGCGCCACTCGGCCCGGCCACAGGAGAAGGCGGAGCATCACCGCGCACAGCATTCTGCCATGAATACGCAGAGTCAATACAATCATACGACTGCGAAGGGCTGTTCAACTCAGAAGAAAGAAAGTCAGCAAAAGCAATATTGAAGGCCAAAAGACCCGACAGGACAATATTCATTACAAAGCAAGAAGTTCAAAATACACACCACGGCGACCGCCGAATTCCTAAAGCTACGCCTACTCTAAGGCCGCGGACTGTGATCGGGAACGACCCTTCCGAGCGGCAGCCGCCTCGGTCGCCTTAGCAAGGGCCCTCTCGAAGAGCGCCACAAGCTGCACGGCCAGCTGCGAGGCACACTCGTTCACGCCACTCAGCGATGCGGTTCGGCCATCGGGTTTGCGGGGAAAACCGCTGACGACCTTCTCGAAGTCACCTGGAACCTGATGGCCTAAGAGGAGCTGGAATGTGAGCTCGGAGCCGCGTACCGTCTGCAACTGCGTGAAGTCGGCAATGGTGGTCGCGTCCTCAAACGGCGCAGCAAGGGCGTCGACGGCTGCCGGCGGCTGGTCGCCCGGGAAGATACTCTGATGCACCACAGTGAGGGCTCCAGTCGATTTCTGCAACGCGGCTGCGGACTTCTTCAGCGCGTCTGAGGCATAGGCACAGACCCGGTCGAGGAAGCCAACAGCAGTCGCCAGGTCAACCGTGTCACTCGACGCGTCTTCCGGAGGAGCTCCACCGCAAGTCTCTGCGCAAAAAATTCAAGGTCAAGCAAAGAAAAAGATCAAAGACACAGTAGGCATCAAGCCGAAACTTACCCCCAAGAACACCGGCGAGTGAAAGGAGACGACCGACTTGAGTCTTTTCCTGGGCGGCCCGCGCCAGCTCCCGCTCTCGAGACTCATGAAGGGCCTTCTCAAGCTCATCAACCCGCCCAGTAGCCTGGTCCAGAGATGCACGCAGCTGGTCCCTCTCTTTCTCCAGGCGAACGTAAGCCGCGACTGCGTCGAGCTGTTGACGGTAGTACGGCTGAAGCAAAAGCAAGATGTTAATAAAGTTGCGGGCGACTATACTAGTCACCCACACCTTCGGGGGCTACTCCCATCGGGAGCGCTGATCGCGCACCCGATGAAAAATCAAGAATGCAAGCACAAGCATAAAAGGCTTACGTGGTCCAGGAGGTCAAGGTCCACCGAAGCCGAAGGAGGAACGCGGCTAGACGATGCAACGCCGGCAGGCTCAGCAAGCACCTTCTCCACTACCGCCTGAGTCCCCAGTCCAGTCGAAGGGGCAGATGTATGCTCCATGTCCCGAAGGGGAGAGCTAACATTGCCAGAACGGTGGCTGCAGAATAACCAAGCACACATGTCAACCTAAACGTCGCAACTGCAAAATACAACTCGAAGGACACAAATCGTAAAGAAGCTCACCTGGGGGTACCAAGGTCGTCATAACTCTCCAGGGAGGGCGAAGACATCCGCGCAAAAGAACGAGGAGCCGCGGAGCTGACTGGAGGAACATTCAGGGGTTCGTCCCAGCCACCCGAGGACTGCGCACCCGACGACGTCGCAACGACCTCCTCCAGAGTAACGTCGACATCTTTGGCAGGTGACGACGCAGTGGCAGAGTCGCCACGACTCGGGAGCTTCCGCTTCTTCCGCGCGGGTTCCTCCACTTCATCTTCTTCCTCCACCTCATCACGGGGAGAGTGTGCGGAGGGAATCTCTTCATCTTCGTCTTCCTCCTCGACAAACTTCGACTCGTCGTCGGGTCCGTTCTCGGGAAGAGGAGGAAGGCTGATCAACAGAGCTCGACCCTGAAGCAAGTAGACACAAGTCGAATCAAAAAGAAAAGTAGTCGCAAGTCGAGCAAGGACAAAAGGAAAACAAGACAAGACTTACCTCAGGAACGGGGTTCGAGGTCCCGTAAGCAGAAATCGGGCACTTAACGTTGCACGTGTCCGCGACTCGGAGGTTGGTGATGGATCTGACTTTGGTCTCCACCTCCTCATCGTCAAGCGGCTCGGTGCTGACGCCTTCGGCGGCCCACATCGGGTGAGGCCGAGCGCTGAGCGGCTGCACCCGAAGACGGAAGAAGGTGGCCATCAGGAAGACGCCACCCGCCTCGCGCCCAAGGGTCTTGGTCAGATCGCGCAGCAGGCTCAGCAAGGGCCGCACGGCCTCCTTCTCCACGGCGGTCAGCGGGTGCGCCCAGGCGCCGGTCTTCCGCAGTCCACGTCCACTGTCGAACACATCCAGGCCGTCCTGGTTCGACTGGACGTAGAACCACCTCCTGCGCCATCCTTGGACGGAGTCGCACTTCTTCATCTGGAAGTACGCGGTGTCACCGCGCACCTGGATTCCGAAGCCGCCCACGGGGAAGGTCAACCCGCTCTTCCCAACGTTCTTGCGAACGAGGAAGAGCGACTTCCACAACGCCCAATGGGGCGCGACACCCAGGAAGCATTCGCAGAGCACGATGAAGCCCGCGATGCTCAAGACGCCATTGGGGGTCAGATCGTGGATCTGAACCCCATAGGCATACAAGAGACCGCGCACGAAATCGTGCATGGGGAACCCGAAGCCCCGCGGAAGGAAATCCGCGAAGCAAACACGTTCCCCATTGCGGGGAGTGGGGAAAACCTCCTTGCCAGGAACGCGTACCTGGACTTGGTCGGCAGGTGGCAGCAGACCCTGCGCGCGGAAGAGCTCCACCTCGGCTTTCTTCACCGATGATCTCTGCCAGTCGCCGTCGGGTTTCTTCATCACCCCGGCTTCGTCGGCGGCGGCAGAGGAGCCAACGACGCTCTTCGACTTGCCCATGGTCAGATTGCAAGGTGTACGGACAGATTGCCCGGAGCTCTGGATGGCGGCGAAAATGGTAGAGCGTAGAGGAAAGGGAGCACAGAGCGATTGGAGAAGATGAAATCCCAAGCGTCAAGACACAGTACTTATGCCTCGAAAAGCATCATCTCAACCGTCCACAGAACAAGGGCTCCGAGCAGGCACATCCGGCCGTCCACGTGTCGCACGAAGAAACCAACCGTCACCGCCCACTTCGTCCACTACGCACGAAAACCGAGGCGTCGTCATCATGTCGCGCAAATTTTGCGCCCACTTCGGAGACGTGACAACTGTTGACCGCGGTCAGCTCTGACAGTGGGGCCCGCCAAGTCACGTCCCATTGAGCGCAGAGGCGTGCAGCAGATCGTCACCAGTGACGTCATCAAGCCAACGGCTCCAAAATCAATTGAAGCAACTCGACAGAGTAATTAGAGTAGTAAGCTTCAAAGCTGAAGTCAACAAGGTAGGATCGGCCGATGATCCGAGAACCCGAAGAAACCATTCGGGTGGAAACATAGTAAGCTCGAGCAGCCGAATCCATACACAAGTAAGCCAAACAGGCTGAGTAGAAGCAAGCTTCAAAAGAAGATGAAGACAAAGTAATTCGACTGCAAAGGTTACTCCCATCGGAAGTGGCCGGTTCGACTGAAGAAATCGAGTTCAAGCTCAAGATCAAGCAATCCAATGGCGCGTCCAGGAGGAAGGAGTCCTTTGCTCGACTCTACGCTTCGACCAAGCACTCGGGGGCTACTGACGTGGGGCTGCCTTTCGGTTAGCCCACGATAAGGCTACCTGGGCCACGCCAAGGATAGGAAGGCCCACAGAAGGCCCACACGGGGTACCATGTAACCTAGTCCAAGTCGGTTAGGAAGCATAACCTGCCATATCTGTAGTTGCCATCGGCACCAACCACCCGAGACCTGGCTGCCTATAAAGCCAGGAGGGTTGCTCGTCCCAGAGGACACGCTCATAGCTACGGCACAAACCCTAGCGAGATCGCAATCTCGCCATTGTAACCACAACTCGCATCAATAACCAGACAAGCAGGAGTAGGGTGTTATCCTCCGGGAGCCTGAACCTGGGTAAATCCTTGCTTGTCAGCCGTCGCGACCAACTTGCACTCATCTCTCTCCCCATCAATCAACCCGGGGTGCACAACCCTGGGACTTGTCGAGTTAACACCTCGTCACCTTGAGAAAGAGAAGCTAAAAACCAATGGGTCTAACTTCATGTCCTGGTTCCGCGATCTGAAGTCCCTTCTTGAAACCCACAAGGTGGATTACATCCTTGAAGCCCCCTTAAGTGATCTGCCAAACACCGCCTCAAAAACTGATAGGATTGTCCATGAGGTTAAGGCGGAGATTTCTTATTATGTCCAGAGTGGCATGCTTTTTGCCATGGAGGCTGGCCTACAAAACCATTTTGAGAACAAGAGTGCTTAGGAGATAATCACTGAACTCATGGTTGTTTTTGCACGACAAGTCATGACTGAGAGGTTCGAAGCTACCAAGCTATTCTTCTCAGCTCAAGTGGAAGAGAACGGCAGTATAAGTGAGCGCTTAGCCAAGATTTTTGGCAGCGTTCAGCTCCTGAGTGATCTGGGAAATGTGATCCCAGAAGAGCTGGTTATTGATAGGGTGATGATTTCTCTGCCCCCTAGCTATAAGAACGCCATCGTGGACTACGACATGAAAGGGACGTCAAAATCCCTGTCGGAAATCCTGAAGATGCTCGAAGTGTCCGAATTAGAAATCAAGATGTAGAAGATGGTTCTGATCGGATCACCTAAGCGCAACTGCCCCAAGTACCTAGAGGACGAGAAAGCTGGCAAGATAGTCGTCAAAGAGTAAGGTATATTTGATATACATGTTATAGATGTGTACCTTACATACGCCCGTAGCAACACTTGGGTATTTGATACTGGTTCTGTTGCTCATATTTGTAACTCTCAGGAGGAGTTGTGGAATAAGAGGCGTCTGGCTAAGAATGAGGTGACGATGCGCGTCGACAACGGATCGAGAGTCAACGTGGTGGCTGTCGGCACACTCCCTCTACATCTACCATCGGGATTAGTTTTGGTTTTAAATAAGTGTTATTTTGTACCATCCTTGAGTGTAAACATTATCAGTGGGTCTTGCTTGTTACAAGACGGTTATTCATTTAAATCAGTATCAAGTGGTTGTGCTATTTTAATGAATGATATCTTTTATGTTGATGCTCCCGAGAGTAATGGTTTATTCTTATTGAATCTCGATCGTAGTACTCACATCCATAACATAGATGCCAAAAGGATCAAGTGTAGTGATGATACCACAATGTATATGTGGCATTGCCGTCTCGGTCCTATTGGTGTAAAGCAACAACATTGTTTTTTACACTCTACATATCCAAAATCTTTTAAAACACCACTAACGAGCAAATGTTAGCTGACCGGACCAATCAAAAGGCACCTTGTGGCAGTTACCATGTGATAATTGCTACTTACAGTCTTCCATTGGTAGCCTCTTCGCTTCAAGGCATAACATGCTAACGGTCGCTCTAGAATGCACTCTATGTTAAGAAGTGAGCATATCTTACTTCTGATGTACAACTCAGTTATTCAGATTGAAGTTCTCATAGATACAAATTAGATTTGTATTCTTATTACTAAAATAAAAACTTGTTCTGGAGGCTTCCCCCACTTTTCTTGAAAGCACTCCATGTCATTTCTAGCTAGACCATAGAACTCAAATATCGGATAGAGTTGGCCAAAAATCCAGTGAAGGTGAGTAGAACTAGCCATAGTAGCGCGGCTAGATAGAGTGGGATAGTACTGCATGCTTGAAAGAGATATGTCCTAGAGGCAATTAATAAAGTGCATTTCTATCATATCTCGATTGTTCATAATACGTTTTGTGTCATCCTATAACTGTATTAAGCGAAAACATTAATACAGGTGTGATACGTAAACAACCAGGTCCCTAGTAGTCTCTACTAAGACTAGTTTCGTTGCGCGATTGATGATCGAGGTTTTCCGATTATAGGGCATGGCGCCGGTCGGCAATGGAAGTCATGTCGTTGGTTGAACGATGTGATGGACATACCCATATTTATAGGACGTAGTCATTACGCCTTAAGACCGTGAGATCAACTCTTATTGTTATCCCTGGAAGATACTTTGATCGCACCTTATATAGTGTGACAATGATAGGTGATACTTTTTGGTATCGGAAGGTGGTAGTTGAGACGAGGGGTCAACAGCGGGATTTGTCAGTCCGTATAGCCGGACAGATACTCTAGGGCCCACTCGGTGAGATTATGTCTAATGAGCTTGCAAGCATGTGACTAGGTCACGGAGACATGAAATCATAGACGAGTAGAAGATAGCGATGTCGGTAACGAGGTCAGCTAGATATGGAGATATCTAAGAACGACGCTCGGACACGCTAAGTATAACCATGACAATGGATTTAAGACTTAGCGTTCAGGTTTGATAGATGAGAGTCATTCGTTATATCACAGTGATTAATTCATGGGGTCCAGGCCTACGAGTTAGTCGTTGATCATAGAGGAGTCTCGATGATACCTGTTATTATATCGAACCGCTAGGGTAACGCTCTATAGGGGTTTCGACAAGACAACCGGAAAGGAAAGAGATCACCGGGAACGTCCCGGGAAGGGTCCGATGGAGATCGGGCAGCGATGAAATAGTTTTCGGAGCTGGAATAAATTATATATATTATGTTTCATATTAATCAGTGTAATTAATGTTTAAATATGATTTTATATATTTACTTTCGAATTTATTTAGGCTGATTTCCCTAAATGGTCCTTCTGGTCGAAAGAAGGCCAAGAGGGGAAAATTTCTCAAGGGAATTCGGTGGGAGCAAGGTGGCCAGTCTAGTTGGGCCAAAAGGGGCCCACCATGGGGCCGGCGCACCAAGATAGCCGCACCAGGCAATGGGGGATAGTCCCACATTGTCTGGCTGGCAAGTTGGCTCCCCCGGGAGCCTATATAAGAAGGGGCACCCCTGGCTTTTTAATTCACCAATTAATTCCCTAATTCTCTATCGATTTCGTGATTCCCTTTGTCGGAGTTGCGCCGAGTTGAGAGAGGGATCTCTCCACCATAGCCCGATGTCGCACTGCTGGTGTTCCGGTCGAAGTCTTCTGCTGCTCGTCCTGGACTGGAGCTTCGGAGGTCGTCGTCTTCACCATACGTGTGTGCCATCCTACGAGGTGTCGCGCTAGCGGTGATGGGAGGCCTACTTCCGCTACACAACCTTGAGGTCGGCTTCTTCGGTCTTCATCGTCAACATTTGCGCGGGAACATAATCCCGCTTTCGGTCTAGAAGGGTATGTATTCCGATCTCTGTTTGTACTTCTATATCTGCATAGGCTAGATCTTGGCTAGTTTAGGGTTATAGTTGCTAGGAATTTTTTTGTTTTATGCACATGATCCTCTTCAGTGGTATTAGAGCCGAGCTATAGTAGATATAGATGTACGCTGTTAGAACCCATATTCTGCACGGGGGCACCGTTCCTGTTATTTGCAACCCTCTAGCGTGCACTCATGATTCCAGCGGCATCGAGTTGATGAAGCGGTCAGGACCGACTTTACGCGTACGCTTACGCGAGACTGGTTCCAATACTGACGTACAACTTGTAACGTATCTGTCGCTGGAGGGTGTCTGTATCTCTCACTCCTTAGTTGGTCTTGCATTTTCAATGGAGGCCCGAAAGGGATGCTTAATCAAGCAATTATTGGATTGTTGTTGTGGTCATAAGTTCGTAGGTAAGAAGCAGTTCTTTTTACGAAAGCCCCAGCCATATAAAATATGCAAAAGATAAAGTAGAAGCGTCTAACTTTATTTTGCAGGGGCAATGTGAAATGGTCAAGGTAGATTTATTAAATTGTTTATAAACTGCAGGCGTCAAGAAGACCATGGCGCAATGGACTATATCACATCGTATTACATTTGATGTTTTGAGTACATCTTATATTGTGTGATTATATATTGGTTACACGATGGTACTTATATATAAGATGATCCCTTAAAAAATACCACTAGTGGCTTCCTCCAACGAGCACCATCACGAAAGTTCTACGTTATGAAGCAGGCCGTGACGATTGGGTGTCAGACATATCGTCGTTCACATACAGTGGGTGTAAGCCATGTTGCACAAGCATTACGTGGAGGTTATTGTGGTGAGCCTAGCATATGCAGATATGGCCTCGGAACACAGAGACCGAAAGGTCGAGCATGAGTCACAAAGTTGTTGTGATCGATAATTCGTTGTCTACCCTTGAAGTTGTGTTGCCGGCTCTGACGATGAGGGGTTGTGGAATGGATGGGGGTCGTGTAATAGCTTAACCGACCAGGAGAGATGTTTGTTTGAGTGGGAGTTATGATAGTTATTTTCTAAAATACTATAACTCAAATTATTATGAACAAAGTCTTATGTTGTTGCAAATTCCATTGTAGATGTCTCACCCCTTGTTTAACCTAGCCATGTTCCTTGAGAAAGAGAAGCTAAAAACCAATGGGTCTAACTTCATGTCCTGGTTCCGCGATCTGAAGTCCCTTCTTGAAACCCACAAGGTGGATTACATCCTTGAAGCCCCCTTAAGTGATCTGCCAAACACCGCCTCAGAAACTGATAGGATTGTCCATGAGGTTAAGGCGGAGATTTCTTATTATGTCCAGAGTGGCATGCTTAAATGGGCCTTCTGGTCTAAATGGGCCTTCTGGTCGA
Source organism: Poa annua (assembly GCA_026929855.1). Lineage (NCBI taxonomy): Eukaryota > Viridiplantae > Streptophyta > Magnoliopsida > Poales > Poaceae > Poa > Poa annua. The sequence continues at coordinate 113,228,887 of CM049428.1, read as the reverse complement.
AAGAAGGCCCATAGGGAGGAAAACCCTCAAGGGGAAATTCGGTGGGGGGCTTGGCCGGCCTAGCTGGGCCAAATGGGGCCCACCTAGGGCCGGCGCACCCTCCCTAGCTGCACCAAGTCTGTGGGATAGTCCCACATTGCCTGGCTAGGGAGGTTGGCTCCCCCCGGGAGCCTATATAAGAAGGGGCACCCCTGACCTTTTAATTCACCAGTTAATTCCCCAATTCTCTCTCGATTTCGTGATTCCCATTGTCGGAGTTGCGCCGAGTTGAGAGGGGGATCTCTTCCACCATAGCCCGATGTCGTGTTGCTGGTATTCCGGTCCAAGTCTTCAGCTGCTCGTCCTGGACTGGAGCTTCAGAGGGCGTCGTCTCCACCGTATGTGTGTAACGCCCTACGAGGTGCTGCGCTAGCGGTACTCGGAGGACTACTTCCTCCTCCCGACCTTGTGGTCATCTTCGTCGCGCCAAGTTCTTTGCAACCAAGAGGTCGGCTACGTCTTCTTCGTCGTCAACGCTTGTGCGGGAGCGTAATCCCCGCTATTCGGTCTATGAGGGTATGTATTCTGATCTCCATCGTACTTCTATATCTGCATAGTGTAGATCTTGGCCAGTTTAAGGATATTGTTGCTAGGAAAAATTTTGTTTTCTAAATGCGATCCCCTTCAGTGGGACAGTACTGCCTTAAGGATATATGCCCTAGAGGCTATTAATAAAGTGTATTTCTTTATCATATCTCGATTGTTTATAATACATTTTGTGTCATGCTATAACTGTATTAAGCGAAAACATTAATACATGTGTGATACGTAAACAACCAGGTCCCTAGTAGCCTATACTAAGACTAGTTTCGTTGCGCGATTGATGATCGAGGTTTTCCGATCATAGGGCATGGCGCCAGTCGGCAATGGAAGTCATGTCGTTGGTTGAACGATGTGATGGACATACCCATATTATAGGACGTAGTCATTACGCCTTAAAACCGTGAGATCAACTCTTATTGTTATCCCTGTAAGATACTTTGATCGCACCAAACGTCATATCTTATATAGTGTGACAATGATAGGTGATACTTTTGGGTATCGGAAGGTGGTAGTTGAGACGAGGGGTCAACAACGGGATTTGTCAGTCCGTATAGCCAGATAGATACTCTAGGGCCCACTCGGTGAGATTATGTCTAATGAGGTTGCAAGCATGTGACTAGGTCACGGAGACATGAAATCATAGACGAGTAGAAGATAGCGATGTCGGTAATGAGCTCAGCTAGATATGGAGATATCTAAGAACGACGCTCGTACACGCTAAGTATCGACATGACAAAGGATTTAAGACTTAGCGTTCGGGTTTGATAGATGAGAGTCATTCGTTATATCACATGGATTAATTCATGGGGTCCAGACCTACGAGTTAGTCGTTGATCAGAGAGGAGTCTCGATCATACCTGTTATTATATCGAACCGCTAGGGTAACACTCTATAGGGGTTTCGACAAGACAACTGGAAAGGAAAGAGATCACCGGAAACGTCTCGGGAAGGGTCCGATGGAGATCGGGCAGCGCCGAAATAGTTTGTGGAGCTGAAATAAATTATATATATTATGTTTGATATTATTTAGTGTAATTAATGTTTAAATATGATTTTATGTATTTATTTTCGAATTTATTTAGCCTGATTTCCCTAAATGGATCTTCTGGTCGAAAGAAGGTCCAAGAGGGTAAATTGCTCAAGGGAATTCGGTGGGAGCAAGGTGGCCGGCCTAGGTGGGCCAAAAGGGGCCCACCATGGGCCGGCGCACCAAGGGAGCCACACCAGGCAATGGGGGATAGTCCCACATTGTTTTAATACACCAATTAATTGCCTAATTTTCTCTCGATTTCGTAATTCCATTTGTCGGTGTTGCGCCGAGTTGAGAGGATGATCTCTCCACCATAGCCCAGGGCCGTGTTGCTGGTGTTCCGGTTCAAATCTTCCGCTGCTCGTCCTGGACTGGAGCTTTGGAGGCTGTCGTCTCCACCATACGTCTGTGACATCCTGTGAGGTGCCGCAGTAGCGGTGCTGGGAGGTCTACTTCCGCTACACGACCTTGAGGTCGGCTTCGTCGGTCTTCATCGTCAACGTTTGTGCGGGAACGTAATCCCGCTTTCGGTTTACAAGGGTATGTATTCCGATCTCTGTTCGTACTTCTATATCTGCATAGTCTAGACCTTGGCTAGTTTAGGGTTATCGTTGGTAGAATTTTTTTGTTTTCTGCACACGATCTCTTTCACTGCCTCCAGAGGAGTTTCTGTGATATTTTTATTTTAAAAAATAAAAAATCATAATTACAAGTTTTTTAAAATATGAACAACAAAATTCCGCATTGTGGTAACCCGAATTTTTAAGCTATCAATAAATTTAATAATATAGTTTTAGCTTCGAATTATGATTTTTATGAATCAATAATGTGTATTTTATATGTCTTTATGTGTTGTGTTAAAAAGGTAGATGAGTTAGTCAAATGTAAAATATCAGTAAACATCATCCATGCATGCATACATCCATCGATGAAGCTAGCTAGGCGTTGTATCTAGCTAGAGCACTACTATGGATTATTTTGATCAAGCTGTTTGTGTATGCACGCATAGATGATCCTCACCTATATATGACATGAGAGATTAGGCTAGCAAAAGTCAGCGTGGCAAGCTAGCTTGGACGTCCTAACAGTATTGGTCGGCAAAGATCGCTACGTGGAGCTGTGCATGGCGTCAGTTATTTATCAGCTAAGGGCATCGGCAGATATTTCTTCAGCTCAACCGGTAGACGGTAACCTGAGATATTTTAGCCCCACACCAACGAAGAGCATCTATAAATACCTAGCTGCTGCCGTAGTGCTCCCGAGGGGATCGTGTGTAGAAAAAAAAATTCTAGAAACGATATTTTTAAACTAGCCAAGATCTACACTATGCAGATATAGTAGTACGGCGAAGATTGGAATACATAACCTCGTAGACCGAATAGCGGGTATTACGCTCCCGCACAAGCGTTGACGACGAAGACGACGTAGTCGACCTCTAGGTCGCGGAGAACTCGGCGCGACGAAGACGACGAAGATGACCCCGAGGTCGGGTGGAGGAAGTAGGCCTCCGAGCACCGCTAACGCAGCACCTCACAGGGCGTTACACACATACGGTGGAGACGACGGCCTCCGAAGCTCCAGTCCAGGACGAGCAGCGGAAGACTTGGACCGGAACACCAGCAGCGCGACAGCGGGTTATGGTGGAAGAGATCCCCTCGTCCTCCTCGACGCAACTCCGACAAAGTGAATCACGAGATCGAGGAGAAATAAGAGAATTAATTGGTCAATTAAAAGGCCAGGGGTGCCCCTTCTTATATAGGCTCCCAGGGGGAGCCAACCTTGCCAGCCAGTATGTGGGACTATCCCCCATTGCCTGGTGCGGGTAGGATGGTGCGCCGGCCACCTGGTGGGCCCCTTTTGGCCCACCTAGGCCGGCCATCATGCCCCCCACCGAATTCCCTTGAGAAATTTCCCCTCTTGGGCCTTCTTTCGACCAGAAGGCCCATTTAGGAAAATCAGCCTAAATAAATTTGAAAATAAATATATAAAATCATATTTGGACATTAATTACACTAATTAATATCAAACATATTATATATAATTTATTCTAGTTTCGAAAACTCTTTCGTCGCTGCCGATCTCCATCGGACCTCTCCCGGGACGTTCCTGGTGATCTCTTTCCTTTCCGGTTGTCTTGTCGAAACCCCTTAAGTGTGTTACCCTATCGGTTCGATATAATAACAGGTATGATCAAGACTCCTCTATGATCAATGACTAACTCGTAGGCCTGGACCCCATGAATTAATCGCTGTGATATAACGAATGACTTTCATCTATCAAACCTGGACGTCTAGTCTTAAACCCTTTGTCATGGCGATACTTAGCGTGTCCGAGCATCATTCTCAGATATCTCCATACCTAGTATGATCTCGTTACCGACATCGCTATCTTCTACTCGTCTATGATATTATGTCAGCTGGTGACCTAGTCACATGTTTGCAAACTCATTTGACATAATCTCACCGAGTGGGCTCTAGAGTATCTATCCGGCTATGCGGACTGACAAATCCCGTTGTTGACCCCTCGTCTCAACTACCCCCTTCCGATAACCAAAAGTATCACCTATTATTGTCACACTATATAAGATATGACGTTTGGTGTGATCAAAGTATCTTCCAGGGATAACAATAAGAGTTGATCTCACGGTCTTAAAGCGTAATGACTATGTCCTATAAATACTAGGTATGTCCATAACATCGTTACACCTAATGATATGACTTCCATTGCCGACCGGCACCATGCCCCATGATCGGAAAACCTCGATCATCAATCGCGCAATGAAACTAGTCTTAGTAGAGGCTACTAGGGACCTGGTTGTTTATCTACCACACCTGTATTATTATTTTCGCTTAATACAGTTATAGCATGGTATAAAATATATAATGAACAATTGGGATATTGCCAATAAACTATGTTTATTAAGTATTCCCTTCAGTCTCCCACTTGCACTAGAGTAACACTTAATCTAGTTTACAACTTGGTAAAAGCTCAACACCCATAGCATCTTGGTGCCTGCTCGCCTCGTGGAAGAAGAATACAGTCAATAGATCTCACACATTGAGACCTATGTGTGCTTGCAACACTTTTATGTCACCAAGTTTGACATCATCCCGTATCTTACGATGACGGTGAAATATATCCCAGTGGATGGAGTGAGACTCGAGTATTCGCGTAGCATGCGCCTTAAAAGTCTAAGAGATCTATTAAGGGGACCACCTACGCTCGGAAAACTGCTCAGTCCAATCACACTTGCAACATCTGAAGTCGCGATATATTTCTATACCTATGTAGATTATACGACAGTGCATTCATATGCGACTTCGCAAACTAATCATGTCTATCTTCAAATAAAGGACATCTCCTATATGAGATTTCTAGTCGTATGGGTCAGTGTCATAACTTGCATCATCGTAACCGCTTTACGGCAAGTTGTCTTTCCACTCTTACCCTTTACTAGAAAACATATCTTCAGTTCTCATAGACACTGAAGAATAAACTTAACGTTTGTTCACTGATCCACACAAGTATCACTCTAGAACCTGTTCTTAAACCAAGAACTCGGGTCACACTAAGTCGAGCTTTCTGTCTGATAGCATCTATGTCTGATACATAGATAATGTAAAACATCATTTGCTATCACTGAAAATGCCAAGATAAACTTAATATTTTACCTAGTCATAAAAGTAAGAACCTCTTTCTTCGCTTGTCCTATTCTGAAACACTTCAGAATCTTGACTTAGGAAATATTCCGACTTAATGTTATTAAGCCCCTTCTGATCTATACAATTATAAATCGGATGCCTAATACTCCTAACTTCATTTCATAGAAAATTTAATCACTTAAATAATCATTTATAGTCTACTTGAGGATCTGTGTCATTCAATATGTCGTTACATACAGAATCACAAATGATACCTACCTCCCACTCAAATATGCCTTCCGCATATAAGATCAAGGAAAACTACTTAGCTCCCACTCAAATATGTCTTCCGCATATAAGATCAAGGAAAGCTACTTTGCTCCCACTCACTTCTTTGCAAAATGTACGTTTCTTCAACTATTTTGGACAACTCCAAAACCCTTTGATCACATTATCAAAGTGAAGATTCCAGCTCCGATATGCTTGCTTCAGCCCATGAATGGTAAACTGAAGTTTTGCATACATGTTTAGCATTCTCAGGATCACCAACTCTTTCTTAATGACACTATTAAGAAACATGGTTTACTTATCCATCTATCAATTTCTCATTTGAAATTATAGATTGCTAAACGACACAGAATAGATTTAGGCTTCGCCACTTGAGACAAACTCTCATGTGGTCAACTTTTGAATCTGTCGGAACTGTTTCACGACAAATCAATCCTTCTCAATGTCTATTCTCTCATAAAATTCCATATACTATAAACATCCTAGATGCCATGAAGATCTCCCAAGTCATTACATGGTAATCGTATATGGATTTTATTTCGGATCATAAATGACTCATAGCCATTTCTCGGACTTAGGTCCACCATCTCTTCTTGGTAGTTCGTAGGTCTATCATATTCCATTAATATGACCTTCATAACAAGATTGTCCTAACACACAGTGTGGAACACAACCTCGTATGCCTACGCTCTTAGTATGAGCTCAGAACATCATGATCTTGAATCATCAGCTTTTTCAAGCTGTGGAGCCTGACACCGAAAACACTTTCGGTTGCGCCACTCTGATGTCTGGAGAGAAAGTTCACCAACTTCGTCTCGCTCTACTTTCTTTCTCACTTATACCCTTGGAAAAGAAACTATTTCTTTCGCAAGGTATATTCCGGCAAAGATTTTGCATATGTCGTGAGACATGTACCCGACTAACTCTTTAGGTACGGTACACTACAAAGATTAATCCATTTTAGGTTTGATCACATCGAAACACTAAATTGCTGAAACGACAATCCAGACTAAAAGCCATGCCATTACTCGTATGGTATTGTCTCCATGGATTCAAATGGTTTCCCTATTTGCTAACGTGAGTGTGTACGTTTCTACCATATGACTCTAATGATTAAGGGTGGGCATAAAAACCGAAGACCGAAAACCGAAACCAAAAAGACCGAGACCGAAACCGAAAAGACCGAGACCAAAAAGACCGATAGAAATTTGGGTAGCAAATTAGAAAAGACCGAAAATATATCAGAAATTTGGTCATCACTTATAGATAACCCGAATAGATCGAAAGACCGATTTATTTTATTTTGAGAGAATTACATACTATAGCATCCAAATTTATGTGCCAGCCTAGTTTATGTACATATATTCCATAGTCCCAACTACTGAACCAAGCATACTATATAGTCTCTATGCCTAACAACCGAGTATCCTAGCCCCGTGTAACGTAGATTCTTCGTGCGTGAGAGACCAGTCGATCGCTTCCCACTCTCCCATTACCAGGCGCCGATTCCTCTTCTTGCGCACTAGATTTTGGTCTATTTGGTCATGACCGAAGACCGAACCGAATAGACCGAAGACCGAATAACAGAAAACCGGAAAGACCGAATTTATTACGGGTAACATTTTCTAGATGACCGAAATTCTTAAAGACCGAAAAGACCGAACCGAATTAACCGAAAAGACCGAACGCCCACCCTTACTAATGATCACAATAATTCGGTAAGAGATTTATTTACCACACACTATCCGATAGAGCGTAATTACGACGTCCTAACACACCATAACACTATGGTGTTCCATGCGACGTAATTTGTGGAACTCTTCTCACAAGTCTTCCAATGATGTGCCAACATTATAATTCAAATCTTTATTTCCTCGATCTACATCGTGGGAATTTGATTTTTTTTGTTAAGTTTATTTCCTACTTCATTCTGAACTTTGTTTGATCAAATCAAAATTTCAGACTAACATTTCCCGGAGTGGATATCCATATATCTACTCGGAATATTCATGAAGTCTATGAAATAAAGACTCCCACTACACGTTAAAGTACTTCATTGATTCACATACACCCAGATGCATGATTCTCAACAAGCTATACTCAAAACGTTCAGTGAAGTTCACGAAATAAAGGTCTCCACTACCCGTCAATTACTTCATTGAACCACATACATCTCTATGTATGACTATCAATAAGTTATATGCCCGCTTTTCGAAAACGGTGTCACAGTTATTTTGCAAGTGTCAAAAGATCAAATCTTAGCACTTGTAGATCCATCGGGTATGGAGCTAATGCATTGACTATAACATTGACATGACTAAACGGTAGTGCCACACATATGTGGTGTCTTTATTAAGTTTGTATCCTTTGGCGTTAATATTATGAATGTGCGAGATTCTACCATCTAAATTCAAATCGGCATATGATCATTACTTCATAAATATAGGACACCAAATTTGTCACTATCATGTATGAACAAGTCTCTCGCTAGAGGAGACACACTTGTAGCGATCATACTAACAGGCGATCATAAAGAATTTATTCAAATGGTAGATCTAGAGGGAGAGTGGCTATGGCCATCACAACAACTTGACAGTCATTATCAAAACGCAATGTCGCCTCATCCTTTCAACCTACTCAAGCAGTAAACCTGGTTTTCACAAAACATGACTAGTTCAAAACTTAGTCACTACTACGAGTACTTGCTTAGCTAAAACATTCATAACATGTATATCATATATACACCATCATCATTGATGACTTCCGGCGATCTGTTTCATTTTCTTGATACTTCCACCGCAATCAAGAACCATGAAGGTGAACGATTCCCCTTGCATGACATAGTCTATGACAGAGGATTTGCACTTGGCAACGATGTCTGTCATCTAGTGATTGAGTTGAGTGAGGCGTCTCAATGTTCATCAAGTATGAACATATGTCATTAAGTATGACTGCCACGTGCTCTCTCAATGTGTGTATTCTCTTCCACCTTGATTGAGAAGACAATCAGTCAACGTACTGATAAAATTCATCGACCCAACGTTTGGGTTACCCTGAGTTTAGCGACCATATCATATGTTCGCGATCTAAAAAACTCGTACCGACCGTTGGTTCTCTATGGCAGAGATCATAGCATGCACTGGACTATGATGATATCATCCGCACAAAATCTTATAATCCAAATTATCTTTTGTTAGCGGAATCTCCGGGTTTATCTCCTAGCGGGTATTGTAACACAAAAAGCTAATGGTTTAAACAAGGAGTATCCTCAAGCTAAAGCATAAAACTATGAAGTTTGGACTCATCCTTTTAAGTTTCTCAATCGCAGGAATGCGCATAATTTGAAAAGATGCTATTACAATGGTTAATATCTACAAAGGTTTGCAAAACAGACTCTGTTCATTATATTCTGAGTTCTAGTATTTTAGAAAATAACTATCTAAACTCCCACTCAAACGAACATCCCTCCTGGTCGTTTAAGCGATTACACGACCCCCATGCATTGCACCACCCCTCATCATCAGAGCGGCGGCACAACTTCAAGAGTAGACAATTGTCCGCCATACCAATTTTGTGACTCGTGCTCGACCTTTCGGTCTCCCTGTTCCGAGGCCATATTTCTGAATATGCTAGGCTCTCCACCAAAAACCTCCACGCTGACGCTTGTGCGACATGGCTTACACCCACTGTATGCGAACGACGAGATGTCTGACACCCGGTCATCACGGCCTGCCTCATAACGTAGAACTTTCTTGGTGGTGCGCGTTGGAGGGAGAGCACTAGTGGTATTTTGAAGGGATCATCTTATATATAACTACCGCCGCGTAACTAATATATACTATATATATAATCACACAATATAAGATGCACGCAAAACATCAAATGTAATGCGATGTGATATGGTCCATGCGCCATGGTCTTCTTGGCGCCCGCAGTTCATAAACAATTTAATAAACCTACCTTGACCATATCACATAGCCCCTGCAAAATAAAGTTAGACGCTTCTACTTTATCTTTTGAATATTTTACGTGGCTCAGGGCTTTCGTAAATAGAACCGCTTCATACCTACGAACCTTATGACCACAACAACGATCCAATAATTGCATGTTTAAGCATCCCTTTCGGACCCTCCATTGAAAATGGAAGACCAACTAAAGAGAGAGAAACAGGCACCCGCCAGCCACAGATACGGTACAAGCCGTATGTCAGTAGTGGAACCAGTCTCGCGTAAGCATACACGTAAAGTCGGTCCGGGCCGCTTCATCAACTCGATGCCGCTGGAATCACAAGTGCACGCTAGTGGGTAGCAAATAACAGGAACGGTGCCCCCGTGCAGAACACGGGTTCTAACAGCGTACAACTATATCTACGGTAGATCGACTCTGATACCAGTTAAGGGGATCGTGTGCAGAAAACAAAAAATTTCCTAGCAACGATATCCTTAAACTAGCCAAGATCTACACTATGCAGATATAGTAGTACGACGGAGATCGGAATACATACCCTCGTAGACCGAATAGCGGGGATTACGCTCCCGCACAAGCGTTGACGACGAAGACGACGTAGCCGACCTCTAGGTCGCGGAGAACTCGGCGCGACGAAGACGACGAAGATGACCCCGAGGTTGGGTGGAGGAAGTAGGCCTCCGAGCACCGCTAGCGCAGCACCTCGCAGGGCGTTACACACATACGGTGGAGACGACGGCCTCCCAAGCTCCAGTCCAGAACGAGCAGCGGAAGACTTGGACCGGAACACCAGCAGCGCGGCAGCGGGCTATGGTGGAAGAGATCCCCTCATCCTCCTCGGCGCAACTCCGACAAAGGGAATCACGAGATCGAGGAGAAATAAGAGAATTAATTGGTGAATTAAAAGGCCAGGGGTGCCCCTTCTTATATAGGCTCCCAGGGGGAGCCAACCTTGCCAGTCAGGCAATGTGGGACTATCCCCCATTTCCTGGTGCGGCTAGGATGGTGCGCCAGCCACCTGGTGGGCCCCTTTTGGCCCACCTAGGCAGGCCATCATGCCCCCACCGAATTCCCTTGAGGAATTTTCCCCTCTTGGCCCTTCTTTCGACCAGAAGGTCCATTTAGGGAAATCAGCCTAAATAGATTCGAAAATAAATACATAAAATCATATTTGGACATTAATTACACTAATTAATATCAAACATATTATATATAATTTATTATAGCTCCGAAAACTCTTTCGTCGCTGCCCGATCTCCATCGAACCTCTCCCGGGACGTTCCCGGTGATCTCTTTCCTTTCCGGTTGTCTTGTCGAAACCCCTTAAGTGTGTTACCCTAACGGTTCAATATAATAGCATGTATGATCAAGACTCCTCTATGATCAATGACTAACTCGTAGGCCTGGACCCCATGAATTAATACCTGTGATATAACGAATGACTTTCATCTATCAAACCTGAACATCTAGTCTTAAACCCTTTGTCATGGCGATACTTAGCGTGTCCGAGCATCATTCTCAGATATCTCCATACCTAGTATGATCTCGTTAAGGACATCGCTATCTTCTACTCGTCTATGATATTATGTCAGCTGGTGACCTAGTCACATGTTTGAAAACTCATTTGACATAATCTCACCGAGTGGGACCTAGAGTATCTATCCGGCTATGCGGACTGACAAATCCCGTTGTTGACCCCTCGTCTCAACTACCCCCTTCCGATACCCAAAAGTATCACCTATCATTGTCACACTATATAAGATATGACGTTTGGTGCGATCAAACTATCTTCCAGGGATAACAATAAGAGTTGATCTCACGGTCTTAAGGCGTAATGACTATGTACTATAAATATTGGGTATGTCCATCACATCGTTACACCTAACGATATGACTTCCATTGCCGACCGGCGCCATGCCCTATGATCGGAAAACCTCGATCATCAATCGCGCAATAAAACTAGTCTTAGTAGAGGCTACTAGAGACCTGGTTGTTTATATACCACACCCGTATTAATGTTTTCTCTTAATATAGTTATAGCATGGTATAAAGCATATAATAAACAATTGAGATATTGACAATAAAATATGTTTATTAAGTGCCTATAGGGCATATTCCCTTCAGCTCCCTCTGTATATCAATCAGTTGGATCGATAGGCCATAGCAAATCTGGAGAGCACGATCAGAGAGATCAGAGAAAGAGTTATAGAGAAAGCAGGCGGCCGGCGATTTGGAGGTACCCAATGATACTAGCTGGTAGCAAGAGTAATGCCGCCGATCCATGGTATAAGAGGAGAAATGATTCGTTGGCATTCTTTAGGCGAGTGAGTGGAGGCTGTTGTATCATCTTTGCTGGCTGTTTTTCTCTTGGCGTATTGGAATGAGCCCGTATGCGCGCGTTGATGATAGCGAGTTCCTAAAACGGCCAATTGCTGGATTGCCAGAGTTAATCACTGTGGATATTATTTGATGTCGAGTTCTATCCAGGCAAGCGATTTTTATCTCTCTCATATATTTTGTGGAGTATGTTTTGCTATGAATATGCATGATACACTGAGTGGTACGAGCTGTGTGTTGATATACGGGGCTAACACGCTGATATCGTTACGGTGATGAATCCGTAGGAGCCACTGGTACGAATCGGGTTTAGCACGTATATTTGACATGGAATATTAAACAAGTGTTTTATAAAGTAAACTTGGTGCTACGAAGGTGATCGTATTTTACCGGTCACAGTACAGGTATGAGCACTGTCTGAGTTTTCCATGAGGGGCGGCCCTTGTTTGGGAAAATGTCGGTGATGGATCCATAGGAGCGATCGACACGAGTAGGTCAAGGTGTCTAGTGTCCAAACGGGTAAAGAACTCTGCTCGTTCTGGAACCTGGTGGTTCTAGTCGAGGTTGTCGACGTCGGAGTACCCATCTGCAGAGCGTAAAAGTGTGAATATTCGCCCCTGTGATTCCCGGGTAGGGAAACTCACTTTCATATGTGGCACCATGACTTTTAATTTGGTTAACAACTTAACAACATTGTTCAAACTTAACAACATTGTTCAACTGCTTCTTCTAAAACCTAGTGTATTTTACAATGTATATGGAAGTGTATGAATTGTTTGCTGAGTATGACTCTTGTTATACTCACTCTTGCTCTCCGATATTTTTAGCTGCAGCTGACGTATTATAAGAGTGGTGCAGCGGAAGACGGCGTCATCATTCGAGGAGTAGGCTGGACCAGTTGGGTGGGATGCGACTAGAGAAATTAATCATGTAATTGTAATTATTCTTCTAAAATGAATATACGAGCTGCTTGAGATCCACTGAGCTGGTTTATCCTGCTTTTCTAGCCGTTCGCGTGTATAGTCTTTCAGATCTATATGCGTGCGGCGCCTGTCATTCTTCCGGGCCGGGTCTCGGGGCGTGACAGTTAAAGTGATATCAGAGCTGAAGGTTATAGGTCACACGGGACACAAATGGGTAGAACGCTAACTTAGTTTTGCGACTAACATTTTTGTGTTTATTGTTTGCAACTCACTTTGTGCATTTTCCTGTACTATCATTCAAACTATTCAAACTATATTAACTAGATCTTATGTTCAATTCCTAATTTAAACTTATGTTTATGTTTTGTTTAACTAAATACTAGCATATTATTTAAAAGTTCAAGTTAATTTTTGTGTTAAATTTTGGGGACAAAATTCTTATAAGGTGGGGAGGATGTGGTAACCCGAATTTTTAAGCTATCAATAAATTTAATAATATAATTTTAGCTTCAAATTGTGATTTTTATGAATCAATTGTGTATTTTATATGTCTTTATGTGCTGTGTTAAAAAGGTAGATAAGTTAGTCAAATGTAAAATATCAGTAAACATCATCCATGCATGAATACATCCATCGATGAAGCTAGCTAGGCGTTGTATCTAGCTAGAGCACTACTATGGATTATTTTGATCAAGCTGTTTGTGTATGCACGCATAGATGATCCTCACCTATGTATGATGTGAGAGATTAGGCTAGCACACTACGGGACTAACAGGTCAGGCCGACGGTATTTGCCGTCGGGCTCACGACTAAAAACCGTCGGCGTACACGAGTCCGACGGTTACCGTCGGGCTAAGGTCGTCGGCGTGTAATCCATCGGGATCACGCCGTTGCCGTCGACGTCACAAATACCGTCGGCCTTACAACTAGGACGCCGATAGCAATGCCGTCGGGCTCATAGATGGCTCTAGCAAAAAAATTCAAATTTTTTTATTATTATTTTAACTCCAATTTAATCTCATATCACACACTTAATCATAATCTTAGCTCAAACTATCCACTCACACACTTAATTATAATCTTAACTCAAACTATTCACCCTTAGTCAAACTTCTCAGACGGTCACCCATCTTTAAAGTGCTCCAGGCCAAGCACGTTTAACTATTGAGTTCTATTCAAATGAAATTCCAGTTGAGATGTCAGACCTTTGTTGTTATTAGTAAGATAGCAATCATATTAACCCTCGTCTGAGATATTATACTTTTTAATCTTTAAAATTTCAAAAATAAGATTTGAATGAACAGAATAAGTATGTTTAATAATACTTGAATAATAATAATCAATTATTTTATTTTTGTTTTGTCTTTTCCATTTAATAAGAAATAATTCATATCTTCATATTGATATATCAGAATTTAATAAATAAAATGTCTATGTCGATCATAAAAATGAGAGGAATCCAAATATGACATTCATGTCATCATTTTCATAATGAATGATGTCTTTTAAAACAAACAAGAACCAACATAAATCAGCATAAAGTCAATTAAAGAGGAGAATTAAGATAGAAAGTAAGGAAAATCCTCATATTAAGTTATTATCCATAAAATGTGTTCTACCCTTTGTGAAAATTAAATGGATGTCATTTTGGACCATATTTTATGTACTTGCTTTTTAAAAAAAGTCACTTCAGACACTTAAAAAATGGAAAATGATATTTCTAAAAAGAATTTTGAAAATCGCTTCGGTGACGTTGTTCCCCATACCATGACACACATATGTGCTGAATATGGGCACTTTATCACAAACTATTACATGATAATGGTCATACATTGGTCAATTGTCTTGAAACCTATGCATGTTTATAGATGTTTGACATTTTTATGAAGTTTCGTTTTGAAAAGTTTACCAAAAATTAAGTTTATCATTTTTCCTATTAACTAGTACACGTAAAAGGACTCCATGCCAAAGGGGTTCTTTTTTTAGTACTTTTTCATATTTTTCCATTTCTTTCAAAAAAGTCAAAATGGAGAGCATGGCTATTCATCAAAAGTGGTCGAATTTTTCAAAACTATTGACGGTTCTATGTTGTAACCACTACTTGTGTACCTTAAAATTATTTTTGTAAGAACTTCAGAGCAAACTATCACACAGTTGTAGTTCAAATTTGAATTACTTCCGGAAAATTGGCATAAAGTCAATTAAAGAGGCGAATTTAGATAGAAAGTAAGGAAAATCCTCATATTCAGATATTATTCATAAAATTTGTTCTACTCTTTGTGAAAATTAAATGGGTGTCATTTTGAACCATATTTTATGTACTTGCTTCACAAAAAAAGTCATTTTTCACACTTAAAAAATGGAAAATGATATTTCTAAAAAGAATTTTGAAAATCACTTCGGTGACGTTGTTTCTCATACCATGACACACATATGTGCTGAATATGGTCACTTTATCACAAACTATGACATGATAATGGTCATACATTGTTCATTTGTCTTCAAACCTATGCATGTTTATAGATGTTTGACATTTTTGTGAAGTTTCGTTTTGAAAAGTTTGCCAAAAATCAAGTTTATCATTTTTCCTATTAACCAGTACACGTAAAAGGACTCCATGCCAAAGGGTTTCTTTTTTTGAGTACTTTTTCATATTTTTCCATTTCTTTCAAAAAACGGTCAAAATGGAGAGCATGTCTATTCATCAAAAGTGGTCGAATTTTTCAAAAATATTGACGGTTCTATGTTGTAACCACTACTTGTGTACCTTAAAATTATTTTGTAAGAACTTCAGAGCAAACTATTACACAGTTGTAGTTCAAATTTGAATTACTTCCGGAAAATTGACATAAAGTCAATTAAAGAGGCGAATTTAGATAGAAAGTAAGGAAAATCCTCATATTAAGATATTATTCATAAAATTTGTTCTACTCTTTGTGAAAATTAAATGGGTGTCATTTTGGACCATATTTTATGTACTTGCTTCACAAAAAAAGTCATTTTTCACACTTAAAAAATGGAAAATGATATTTCTAAAAAGAATTTTGAAAATCGCTTCGGTGACATTGTTTCCCATACCATGACACACATATGTGCTGAATATGGTCACTTTATCACAAGCTATGACATGATAATGGTCATACATTGGTCATTTGTCTTGAAATCTATGCATGTTTATAGATGTTTGACATTTTTGTGAAGTTTCGTTTTGAAAAGTTTGCCAAAAATCAAGTTTATCATTTTTCCTATTAACTAGTACACGTAAAAGGACTCCATGCCAAAGGGTTTCTTTTTTTGAGTACTTTTTCATATTTTTCTATTTCTTTCAAAAAAGGGTCAAAATGGAGAGCATGGCTATTCATCAAAAGTGGTCAAATTTTTCAAAACTATTGACGGTTCTATGTTGTAACCACTACTTGTGTACCTTAAAATTATTTTTGTAAGAACTTCAGAGCAAACTATCACACAGTTGTAGTTCAAATTTGAATTACTTCCGGAAAATTGACATAAAGTCAATTAAAGAGGCGAATTTAAATAGAAAGTAAGGAAAATCCTCATATTCAGCTATTATCCATAAAATTTGTTCTACTCTTTGTAAAAATTAAATGGGTGACATTTTGGACCATATTTTATGTACTTGCTTCACAAAAAAGTCATTTTTCACACTTAAAAAATGGAAAATGATATTTTTAAAAAGAATTTTGAAATCGCTTCGGCGACATTGTTTTACATACCATGACACACATATGTGTTAATTATGAGCACTTTATCACAAACTATGACTTGATAATGGTCACACATATGTGTTAAAACTATTGTATATTTATATATGATTGATATTTTTTGTTTTAAAAAGTTGCCAAAACTCAAGTTTATCATTTTTCTAAAAACTAGTACACGTCAAAAGACTTCATGCAAAAGGGTTTTCTTTTTTTAAGTATTTTTTCATATTTTTTTTGAATGTAATCTAATTTTCTGAGAAAAACTGAAAAACTGTGAGCCTGACGGTAATACCGTCGGGCTCACAATGTGATTAGATGGACGTTGATGGCACTGTAAACCCGACGGTGGCCGTCTGGCTTACTAAATAAACGCCGACTACTGCGAGCCCGACGGTGGTCGTCGGCCTTACAACTAAGATGCTGACGGTAAAACGACGCCGACGATTTTTTCGATTCGTCGGTTTCACGTTGTGATGTCGACGGCCCCGTCGGCGTTGAAATGACCGTCGGACTGGACTGTGTTTCCCGTAGTGGCAGAAGTCAGCGTGGCAAGCTAGCTTGGACGTCCTAACAGTGTTGGTCGGCAAAGATCGCTACGTGTAGCTGTGCATGGCGTCAGTTACTTATCAGCTAAGGGCATCGGCAGATATTTCTTCAGCTCAAGCGGTAGACGGTAACCTGAGATATTTTAGCCCCACACCAACGAAGAGCATCTATAAATACCTAGCTGCTGCCGCAGTGCTCCCTCTATACATCAATCACTTGGATCGATAGGCCATAGCAAATCCGGAGAGCACGATCAGAGAGATCAGAGAAAGAGTGATAGTGAAAGCAGGCGGCCGGCGATTTGGAGGTACCCGATGATACTAGCTGGTAGCAAGAGTAATGCCGCCGAACCATCGTATAAGAGGAGAGATGTATCGTTGGCATTCTTTAGGCGAGTGAGTGGAGGCTGTTGTGTCATCTTTGCTGGCTGTATTTCTCTTGGCGTATTGGAGTATGAGCCCGTATGCGCGCGTTGATGATAGCGAGTTTCTAAAGCGGTCAATTGCTGGATTGCCAGAGTTAATCACTGTGGATATTATTTGATGTCTACGGTGTAGTTCTATCCAGGCAAGTGATTTTTATCTCTCTCGAGTATGTTTTGTTGTGAATATGTATGATACCCTGAGTGGTACGAGCTGTGTGTTGATATACGGGGCTAACACGCTGATATCGTTACGGTGATGGATCCGTAGGAGCCACTGGTACGAATTGGGTTTAGCACATATATTTGACATGGAATATTAAACAAGTGTTTTATAAAGTAAACTTGGTGCTACGAAGGTGATCGTATTGTACCGGTCACAGTATAGATATGGGCACTGTCTGAGTTCTCCGTAAGGGGCGGTCCTTGTTCGGGAAAGTGTCGGTGATGAATCCGTAGGAGCCATCGACACGAGTACTTCAAGGTGCCCGGTCTCCAAACGGTAAAGAACTCTGCTCGTTCTGGAACCTGGTGGTTCTAGTCGAGGCTGTCGACGTCGGAGTACCCCTTTGCAGAGCGTAAAAGTGTGGATATTCACCCCTGTGATTCCCGGGTAGGGAAACTCACTTTCATGTGTGGCACCATGACTTTTAATTTGGTTAACAACTTAACAACATTGTTCAAACTTAACAACAGCTTCTTCTAAAACCTAGTGTATTTTACAATGTATATGGAAGTGTATGAATTATTTGCTGAGTATGACTCTTGTTATACTCACTCTTGCTCTCCGATTTTTTTAGCTGCAGCCGACGTATTATCAGAGTGGTGCAGCGGAAGACGGCGTCATCATTCGAGGAGTAGGCTGGACCAGTTGGGTGTGATGCGACTAGAGAACTTAATCATGTAATTGTAATTATTCTTGTAAAATGAATATAAGAGCTGTTTGAGATCCACTCAGCTGGTTTATTCTGTTTTTCTAGCCGTTCGCGTGTATAAACTTTCGGGTCTATATGCTTGTGGCGGCTGTCATTCTTCCGGGCCGGGTGTGTGACACGCATGTATGTATGACACAAATGCACAAAATTCGTTTATACTGTATACACACTTTCAAAACTCCATAAGAAAAAAATTGTGTTATTTATATGTTGTCCATAATACAAAGTTACAAACAATTTTGCATGTTTGTAAGATGCGTCTTTTATGTTTAGTTTTTACAAAACTAGTTAATGTAGTTTCCAA
The DNA here is from genome assembly GCA_026929855.1 of Poa annua. Lineage (NCBI taxonomy): Eukaryota > Viridiplantae > Streptophyta > Magnoliopsida > Poales > Poaceae > Poa > Poa annua. Next base: position 113,210,192 of record CM049428.1, on the reverse strand, counting down.
AATATTAACATAAAAGGTCACTGGAACTCACCGACGGCTAGCCCATACATGCAAACACAAGAAATCAAACCAAACCTCTGAAGCCAAAGTGATTTTTATAGCTAGATAGACTTCTGACTAGCTCACGTAGATTGAGCCCAAACAAAAACAGTTTCAGCTGGAGCGACGAGGAGTCGAGGATGGCTAATCCCCATCAAAAACTCGACGACGGGGAACATGGGAAAGCATGCCTGCTATGCCTTCGTTGGCTGAGTGAAATGCATGGGTTGTCCTTAACTTGTTGGCTATGTCCAAACTGGTCCGTAAAATTCATGAAATTATCTAATACGGTCTGTTATCACGATCACTATGTCTATTGACGGTCTTAAACTAGATTCTCACCGTATTTGCTAACGTGTAGCCGATTCAAAGAAAGAAAGAAAGAAAGAAAGAAAAAAAACAGTATAAACACAGACAAACACGCACAGACACTTTTATGAATAATTCACGCATGTAAATAGGGACGTCACTTACCACTAAAAACATAATGCTGATTAAGTTTAATATTTGAACTTGGGTGCAAAACTCATATATTTTATTCTTCTAGCTATCCAAAATTTAGGGTTTATAAATTGTACCTTCCTCGTGATTTCCCAGCTCCGGCCCCAACCTTCATCCCGGTAAAAGCTGCGGTGTCATTTCTTTCCTTTTATGTATCGCTAGAGCATCAGGAACTGGCCAGCAGGCAATAATCAATCCAGCTGCACGCCCACAGTGGCTAGCGGAGTGATCTGCGGACCTCGATAAGCGTGCCACTCCCACATCTGCTGCCGTTCTCGAGAGTACATTACGCCAAGCCCACGTCCATCCATACGTTCCGTTCCTCGCTGCCACTGTGCCAGGATGTAAAGTTCACCACGTGAGGTGAGCACGTCCCCCGAATAGGATGAGATGAGTGTCCAGCTCAGCTCTTGAGCCATATCTAATTTGCAGGTACTAGCTAGGAGTATGTAAAGAAATACTCACACGCAGGACCGCACCTCCTCTCGAATCCTATGTAGCACACGCTGATACGCATTCATAACTGGAATACGAATAGAAAAGGGAATTCATATTTGAAAAAACAGACGCACAAAGTTTCTTGGAGTTGTAGAGAGATGGACCCCCTTCCTATTCTCTCCCTCCGCCCTAACCTTATCTCCTTTCTATATCCATGTTTGTGGAGAGAGAACCAGCCATACTTGACAAATGGTGAAATGAAGCCGCCATCCAGAGAGACACCGATGCGTCAACAAAAAGGTCGAGAATGCACCGAGGGAGAAGCGATGGTCGACATCGGCGAAGGTGAGGAACCACACCTTACATTTCGGAGTGCGAAGGTATCTCGTGTCAAAGAAGAGACCCTAGGGTCTTGAGAGATTGCAAAAAACGAAAAACTAACGGTGATGGCTCCTCGCTAGCGCAAGGTCGCAAGCTGGTAGCCGACATAAGTTTAGACTTGTGCGGGACGATGGGACGAACACAAGAATATATGAGACACAAGAATATATGAGAACGGTGACTGTGGAATCGCTAGAGATTGAAAATACGGAAGAGACTGGTCTAATTTTATCCTTTTGCTCTTGTGAAAATTAAACGCCTGAAAAATCCCACGTGGTCGACCGCAAAAGAGCGATCAATTGAAATACATTATCATAAAAACAACCATCACGCCAGCTATGAAAGGAAACAATAAATTCTTTAAGCTGGATTAGTTTTACTTACCCGCTTTTCTAAATCAACATATTCATATCCAACCATTCGCACTCACATCACATGCAGACGTAGACTACAGACTAAATACCACAGTGAATTTACAAAAAAAAAAATAGTTACATTTCACTAGAATTATGGAATATCCGTTAAGAACAATTCCTCTGTTCCTGCATTCCAAATTATAAGATGTTTGGCTATTTCAATATTGTATTAAATACAAAGCAAAATGAGCGAAATTACACACGTTTTAGTGTAGATTCATGTCGTTTAAGAAGAAAAAAAGTAAACATCTTATATTTTGTACTAAGGGAGTATAAAATGTTTATCGTCTGTTGGATTATCATATTCCAAGACGCGCTTCAGTTCTAGATTCACTCATTTCAGTATGTGGCTATATTATACTCGCTCCGTTCCTTTATATAAGGTGTATAGTTTTTTAAAAAAAATCCAAAATATAAGATGTATTTGATATTTATGGACAATTTGACCCATCAAAAATGAAATCTAATCTAAAAAAAGCGATTTATTGGATTGTATTCATTTTATATCAATTAAGAAGTCATCTCTCGCTATTTTTTCAAAAAAAAAAGTACACTACGTACAAAATAGCTTGTCTTAATATTCGTGCGGAAACTTATACACCCTACATTCAGAGACGGATGAAGTATTGAAATGTCTGAAGGAGGTTATAATTTGGAATGGAGAGAATACATTAACTCATTTCAGTATGTGTATGTGTCTACTCTATGGGCCAAATGGATGATCCTAATTTCCAGATGCACAATGGACACTTTTACTTCTTGTCTGCAACTATCTGTGGGCAAACCGCATGCAACTATTTTACGCCTGGAGCGAGTTGTTGCACACGCTTGCTGGCTAGCCCGTCGCCATGTTAAGCACTGGCCAGCCCATTACGGTGGTTTTATATTTTCCTTTTTTCTCCCTTTTGGTTTTTCCTTGTTCTTTATTTTTTACTTGTTCACCATGTTATTTTTTGTTTCCGATTTATTTTTCTTTTTTGTAATTCATTATTTAAGTGATACTATTTTTTTCCTAGATGAATATATTTTTGAACTTGGGAACGTTGACCCATGAATATTATTTTAACCGTGAACATACTTTTTCAAACTTGTGACCATTTTTTAACCCGTGAATATCCTCTTTTGAGCCCATGAAAACTTTTATAACGGTTAGGAAAGAAAAGATAGGTATTCTCCATATGGGATATAATAATTCCGCAATTTGCAATGATTCTTGTTTCACACACACTTTCACACTTACTCGAGATTGTAATTTCTAATTTGTGTTAGGAATCTCAACATAAGGTCAAATATCATTGTACTGTACTATATTATTTTTCTTAGAAGTCCACGAAGTCTCCAAGTTTTCTCCTCCAGAAACGCATAGGTACGCAGGAGTATTCCAAAACGGGCAAGCTACAGAAATAACACGAGAGGCAAAGAAACCAAATAGGGAGGAGAGGAGGCCGTTGCATTCCCGCCATTTCCTCCCGGCCCGTCCAATGAAACCGCTTCCTATACAACGCCACCGTCGCCTCGCCGGCCTCCACCCCCTAAGGCTCCGCATCCCCCACAATTCTCATCACCCCGGCGCCGCTCCCTCGCGTGCCGTCCCGCCGTCGCGCGCCGGCTCGCCATGGGCAACTGCTGCCCGGGCTCTGGGGATGCGGAGCCCGCCGCCGCCGCCTCCGCCTCGTCCGACCCCTCCGGCACCCGCCGCTCTGGCGCGTCCATCAAGGCCGGCTCGTCCCCTTCCTCCGCGCCGGCGCAGAACAAGCCGCCGGCCCCCGTTGGCCCCGTGCTCGGCCGCCCGATGGAGGACGTGCGCAGCATCTACACCATCGGCAAGGAGCTCGGCCGCGGCCAGTTCGGCGTGACGAGCCTGTGCACGCACAAGGCGACGGGCGAGAAGTTCGCGTGCAAGACCATCGCCAAGCGGAAGCTGTCGACCAAGGAGGACGTGGAGGACGTGCGCCGCGAGGTGCAGATCATGTACCACCTCGCCGGCCAGCCCAACATCGTGGAGCTCAAGGGCGCCTACGAGGACAAGCAGTCAGTGCACCTCGTCATGGAGCTCTGCGCCGGCGGGGAGCTCTTCGACCGGATCATCGGCAAGGGCAAGTACACGGAGCGGGCAGCCGCCTCGCTGCTACGCACCATCGTCGAGATCATCCACACCTGCCACTCGCTCGGCGTCATCCACCGCGACCTCAAGCCCGAGAACTTCCTGCTCCTCAGCAAGGAAGAGGACGCCACGCTCAAGGCCACCGACTTCGGGCTCTCCGTCTTCTTCAAGCAAGGGGAGGTGTTCAAGGACATCGTCGGCAGCGCCTACTACATCGCGCCGGAGGTCCTCAAGCGGAACTACGGGCCCGAGGCGGACATCTGGAGCGTCGGCGTCATCCTTTACATCCTTCTCTGCGGTGTTCCTCCCTTCTGGGCAGGCAAGAGTTCTTCTCGTGGCCATCGTACAGTATGAAAATTAAAGAAACAGTTATTAGGACTGACAAGAGGAATTTTGTGTTTCAGAATCGGAGCACGGCATCTTCAATTCAATCCTGAGGGGGCAGGTGGACTTCACCAGCGACCCGTGGCCGCGCATCTCGTCCGGCGCCAAGGACCTCGTCAGGAAGATGCTCACCTCTGACCCCAAGAAGAGAATTTCTGCCTACGATGTCCTCAGTGCGTCTCCATCGATCCATGATTTTTTTTTGGAAGCCGTACCCTGAACTTTGGCCAAATGGATCATAACACCGTGCTCATATGTTATTCAGATCACCCTTGGATCAAGGAAGACGGAGAAGCGCCTGACACGCCACTGGACAACGCGGTCATGAACAGGCTCAAGCAGTTCAGGGCGATGAACCAGTTCAAGAAAGCCGCGCTAAGGGTCCGTTGTTCTGAGTTTCTGACTTGTGAATTGAGGAACTATTTGTTTAAAAGTACAATAGCTGAATCTTCCATTATATTCGTTTTCTGATGAACGGATCCCATGGTATATATGTATGCAGGTCATCGCCGGATGCCTGTCGGAGGAAGAGATCAAAGGGCTGAAGGAGATGTTCAAGAGCATGGACGCCGACAACAGCGGCACGATCACCGTGGACGAGCTCCGGCGAGGTCTGTCCAAGGAGGGGACCAAGCTCACGGAGGCCGAAGTGGAGCAGCTCATGGAAGCCGTAAGTCTCTCTCCACGTACATCCGGCTTAATTACTTGGTGGACAGAACGATTTCGTTCTGAGCTTGCGATGCTGGGGGTGTCCTCCAGGCCGATGCGGACGGGAACGGCACGATCGACTACGAGGAGTTCATCACGGCGACGATGCACATGAACAGGATGGACAGGGACGAGCACCTGTACACCGCGTTCCAGTACTTCGACAAGGACAATAGCGGGTTAAGCAGCTTAACTGAACTTCAGATACAGCGGGTAATGTCACGGAGCACCGGACACATTCTAACTAGCTACCATGTCGTGATCTGTTGCTGCAGCTGCATTTCCAAGGAGGAGCTGGAGCAGGCCCTGCGGGAGAAGGGACTCCTGGACGGCAGAGACATCAAGGACATCATAGCAGAAGTCGACGCCGACAACGTAAGTATCAAAGCCCCAAAACCTCGCGGCTGCAACTGCAAGCACGGGTCGTCTGAAAGTAACTTACTGTGGTGGTTGCAGGACGGGAGGATCGACTACAGCGAGTTCGCGGCGATGATGAGGAAAGGGAACCCGGAGATCCCCAAGAAGCGACGCGACGTCGTGCTATAGGAGGAGGAGGAGGAGATCGATCCAGGAACCTGGCTGACGACGGTCCACCGGCAACAGCAAGCGATCGGGCGCGGCGGCATGCACGCCACAGTCAGGGGGGTTGCGCGCGTGGTAGAACTGCAGCGCCATGGTGCGACGGACAGTGGGTGTGCGTGCGTGTGGCCAGCAGCCAGCTCGTGTTAGAACTGTTCGTATGTACCTGGTTGATGATTTTGCTAACGGTTCTTGGGTGCTAGTGATTACCTCTCTCGACTTACGGCAACGATGTTAAGCTCTCTGTACTTTCCAGGTGTAAGAGAAGGGAGTAGCAGATGTCCATACATACAGAAAAAAAAGGTTCGGGAAACGGAACGCTCTTGTGTGCACTCTGTGTTCTTCTTCCTCGGGTTCGGCGGATAGCCTTGACCGTCAAGGGAATTATTACTACTTATGTTGATCTGTTCACTAAGTTGGACACTTTGAAGCCTAAATTTGTACGATTTGAGACTTACAAATACATTTAAGCAAAGACTTGCTTGCAGCATCACACGTTTTGGCTGGTGGAGTAGTGCAGTACGACTGTGCGAGCAATGCAGATGCAGTCGCAGTTCGATCGCATGTGGAATAGTAAGAAGCATCAATTGCTCAATACCATGTGGCCTGAACCTCCATGGTGCGCCTGCCATCCTGCTCTCATCTACGGCCATAATTCCATGAAAGCATGCGGCTATAAAGCCCGTATGGGTGCAATACTGACGACACGTTCGCCGTCAGCGATTCAGGAATCCATTGCTCTGAATCAGCTCAATGCTGGAGCAGCCTGCAACTCGTGCAGCCCAGGCTCACGAGCTGATGAGGATGCCGAAGGTTATTTATTTCGTGCAGGCAGGTAGAAGATAACATGATGGTATGCTCGTGCTGGTCTGACTTTTAGCAGGCTGTTTCTGTAGAATTTCTTTGTAAACTTACTGTTCTTATTGGTCTGTCAGTTCAAGACTTCAGGCTACATTGAAAAGTTCTCCCGGGCTGGCTTACAGGTGAATACTGTTGAGACACTTCAGAATCTACTCTAAAGAAGTGGTGGATGCATTCTAGAAGCTCGGTCGTCGGTGTAAGGCAAGAAAAGGCTTCGACTCCTTAATCATGTTGACCATTTGGATGGTTTAGCATGAAAGAAATAGGCGAGTTTTCGACAAAGTTCGACAAAGTTGTTAAGCCAACGAATGTTCTCATCGAGTTCATCAAACAAGAAGCTAAAGAATGGAAGACGAAGAATTCATTCTCTTAACTAACTAAATATTCATATAATCCCACTAACATTCATTAAAACTGATATGTTTTCATTCAACATATCCACATTTTTCACTTTTCATCCATACAATTGTCGTCACCAATTTTTAATCATCAAACAAAAATCACATGAATTAAATTTAGCTTTCAGACAAATTTAGTTTGCAGACAACTGTGATCAATTAAATGTGACACATTTTTATAAATGAACATATTTTAGGTGTCTTATATGCTTTTAAAAAAGAGATTTTTGCCGCAACTCGCGGGTATTAAAAAATATGCAGGGAGGTGCCATATACAAATTGACACCCGGACCAACATGAGCCATCCATAAATGTCCATTTCTTTCTAAACCTAAAGGGGAGAAGAGAGGACCAAGAAAACTCTCGGTAGTTGCAGAAAACAACCAGCGACAGCAGACTCCAACAGAACGGAAAGCTTCAGTCTTCAGCGACTTTGGTAAAGCAACACTTCTGTCTCTAGTTCATTATACAATATCGTAGCCTACAATAAGTTAAGCAGAGCTGGTACTACGAGAGGCGAGAAGGTGTCACGGTGCAAACGTCACGGTCACAGAAACCGACACTTCTGTATCTCTAAAATGAATATACTTAAGTTGGAGGAGTGGCAGGAGTACTTAACTAGTAATATCAGGGTTGACACTATTTACCAACCACACAGCTAGCTAGTGTGTGGCCACACGTGGCTACGATAATCAAGGGTACTTCTGGTTTGAACAGGCAAACAGCCACGAAACCCTGACCATGAATCTCTCCTCTTGGGAAACGAACACAAAGCAGGCATGCCACTTTGCCAGATTTTATTCGATCGGCTCGGGCGCTCGGCTCTTTTCTTCCTAGGGGAGAAAAGATTCTTCATAACTTTCCAGCGTTTCAATTCTTCTCACCGCCAAGTTTATGTATCAGGTTTTTTTTCGATTGCATACACATATTTTATTAGAAGAAATACCATACTGACATTCTTATGTATCCGTTAACCGTAGGGATGAGTGAGGCCATCCTAAAGAATCTTGTGAAAGATGATCGATTAAATTAACGAAATGAGATGGCGTTAAATTAACGAACCACAATACAAGAGAACCAACGAAATGAATTAGAATGGGAAAAACCGAGAATACGATCTAGAAACAAAATCAATAGAATGTGGATAATTAAAGACCAAAGAGAAAGAAAAAACAAGCATATCAGAGCTCTGAACGAAAAGGACTATCTTATCACGACAAAATCATAATCCTTCAACTGAACAAGAGCAACTTGTCTCGTATTTGTAAGCACCAAGACACCTCACCGAAGAACTGCACCCGATCAGGTTCAAAAAGTGGGGCGCTTCATCACAATGCCTCGAGGGAAAATGGAATTCAGAAGCATTGTCGAACAGTGTCGACAAGGGACGGAATGGTGCAAAGCTTTCTATCCCCAACACTCACCCCGAGAAGCACTTATGGCTTTGGCCAAGCAACCAGCTAATGAGACCACCGGTGTCCTTGCATGGCATCAAACACCGACAACCACTTGGCTCAAGAACACCCATGCAATTCGGAAGCATGTAATTTAAAAGAAACCGCCCAACAAGGAACTCAAATGTGACATAAATCAATAGGGTAGCACACAAGGCATAGACACAAATCAACCAACTATAGGTTGCACATCATGTACATGCTTCCAAGGACGTGAACGCCCACAAACGTTGTCTTTGCTTGCAAAGGTGGGAGTCTTGTGATGTTTTTGCATATACAACATCCCACTTGTCGACCTCCCTATAGGACACACAAAGCAACAAGGATGAACCTATTGCATTCTTGCCACAAGGACTCCTGCCAAGTGTTGATAGTCATTCTATCCAGAGAAAGCAAGATCGAAACACATCAATGGTTGAGAGAGCCGAACAGAGGGGTATGAAAAGGCCCAAATGGTGATAAAAGGGGAACGCCGCCTCCATAGAGACCCATAACCTGACCCACTGGCTATGACCCCCCGGACAACCTCATATGCAACCCTCCCACATTGACGCTTGCACCTAGATCCCATCGAGAAAAAGGCATTGGGAGGACGGAGACATCCTACACAATACACACCATCTTTGACATCATAACCCTCCACGTTCACTCTAAGAGGCATAATTTCTGCCACCATGTGCCCACTCGCATTGGCCAGGCCTGGCGGTGGAGAGTAGAACACAACATGGAAGTTGGTCGCGACTTGTGCTGGAGCTTTAGAGGAAAGTGTTGCGAAAACATAGATCGTAGGAGAAAGCAGTCATATTGACATGAAAATCCACACCGAGAGAAGCCCTTTCCCCGGTGTCGACCATGCGGGCTACACCTGTCGGCTTCCTTCAACATCGGTAATGGAGAGGAGGTGGAGGGGAGAGGTGGCCGTAGATACGGTCGCGGCTCGAGTCTACCCGCGAGAGAGCAACCACATATAAGATTGACATTAGGTGATGTGAGTACGAATTATGTGTAGGGGTTTTTATCTCTTTTCTTTTTTACCTCTTTGCATGTAGTGTGTATTGAGTTTATAATGGCCATGAAAAACAAGAGATCGAAACTAGAAATGGAGAGATCACCCTGATTATAATCCCAGTAGTCAAGATTTGTACTTGAAGTCTTGGAGGGCTCTTAACTTTTGAGTATTCTATAAGAATGATTTGTTTTTCATTTCCCTAAATTACTTGTGGTTTGGCTCACTTCATTTTCATATCAATATTCCTGAAATTGTTTTGCTATCATTGGACCTAAATACATAAGATTGAGGATTTTCTTTAGAATATATTATGGCCCAAAACCCTAACCCGCACCTGATCAAGTGTAGGGGTGTCGCCTCCGTTGTTGGGCTCCTCAAATTGTTTCCCATTAGCTCTCATCTAGTAGTTATTTGGGTAATATTCTTGGACGATGCATGCCAGCTAACTACTCCGTATTAGGGACGCTTCACCATCCTCCTACAAATGTGGTCCTGGCTATTGTTGTTATACTTCGTCACGAGCTTCTGACCTTGTCTCAAGAATTAGTGCCACCATATGAGTGTCATCTAGATCTTTATACCATAATTCCTTGCCGGCCAACTGGAAGGGTTTTGTCTATCTCATTTGGTCAATAGAGGTGACGAGTGCCAACTTTTTGTTTTGCCCGTTGTTCATAATCATTTCTTATTGCTGGAAAATTCTCAAAACATGGATTACCATGTAAACATGTTTGCCCCTCTACTCAGCCTACTTGAGACCGTGATTCATATGCATCACCTCACCTGCTCATTCTACGCCTGGCAGAAATTTGGGAGCAGTGGCATATCCCTGCATCATTTGCTCCAATGGCCGCCATTACCTTCCTCGTCAATTAGTGGTGGGATTATGTTGGTCTTACGTCGTTCACTCAACCCTTTTGACCCTTCCTCACCACTCCTTTCTTATATACTTCCTCCCTACATAAAAGATGTCTTAACTGTATCTAAATTTGCATGCATTTAGACATGGTATAGTGCGTAGATACATTTCAATTTAGACAAACTTGAGACATCGTTTTATAGATGTATTTTGTTCCGGAGCGCTGTTTGTATTTTTTCCATAATTATCGTCTCATGGTTTTAAATTTCCATATTTTTTCCTTGATTAATAAAAGGAGCGATGTTCGTATTTTGTTCTGGAAAATTAAATCGCATTCCCTAAATGATGGAAAACATGAACATAAACACATTGGCCATCCGAGAGGCGACACTCTTGTGTGACGGATGTAACACTCTTGTTACCATCGAATTACCATGAATAGTGAGTGATGATGTACCTAGTTTAATGTAGCTATTTTAGTGACCGCTATTTTGTGTGTTTGTAATAATTTGGTCATATGTATTCCTTTTTTACTGGCTAGCTCTTAATATCACATTAGAGTACAAACTAGATGTAATTAATATTTTCTTGATATTAATACACTCCCTTCATTCCTTTATGTAGGGTGTATAGTTTTGTGCACGAATATCAAGACAACATGTTTTGTACGTGGACTTATTTTTTTCTAAAAAAACGGTGAGAGATGAGTTGTTAATAGGCACAAAATAAATGTAATCCGTTAAATCGCTCTTCTGAGACTAGGTCTCTTTTTATGGGTCAAATTGTTCATAATAGCAAATACAACTTATATTATGGATTTCTCTTAGAAAAACTACACACCCTATATCAAGTAACGGATGGAGTATTATTTTTATTAGATTAATTTTGTAAAGGGTGTAAAATCTAAGATTCTACCTCCGTGCGGGAGAAAAAGGACCGGAAAGAACAATGGGATATGATCAAATCCACTTATCAGTTCTTTTCTACAGTGCAAAATTTAAACTTCTACATCTACACGAGATAAAAAAATAAATTGAAAGAACAATGAAACCGTGATTAAATTTGATTTATCGTAAAAAGAAACAAGGTGCAACATCCACGATTCTACCTCCATGCGAGAGGAAAAAAGCGTAAAGAGCCGTGAAATGCGATTAAATTAAGAAAACTCAAAATGATAGCAAATGTGAATAATAACACATTAATCATTTGAGAAACATCGTAGTGCCCCACTCGGTAGGAGAGGGGACAAAAAACCAAGAGTGTGTGATGACACATGTTGTACACTTGTACATACCAATCATGTGCTAGTGGAGAATGGAGAGGTGCCTCGGTTGGACGGGGTACAAATCCAGCACTGTGATGGCGCATGTCCAACACGCTCTTGACGAGCCTTTTGGATCAGGCCGCTATTGATCTTTTATTGCGGGGAAAAGGAAGCTCTTTATTCAACTAAAACTGACCCTGATCTATCAGCCATGAGGCTAACAATCAGAAAATCAGGAGTACAATCGAGCCAACTGCTCGTTAATTGAAGAGTACATGCTAATTTAGCACACAGGTGAGCAGAATTGTTTGCTGACCTAGACAAAGAGAGTTTTCCAATTTTTTGAAGGATAGGTGTCACGATCGAACGAGAATCATGACGAGAGTTACTCCAGAGATTCACCATCTCCAGGCAATCCATTTGATCTGATGCTACTCTCTAAGCATAAGTTTGATGTAGCCTGTAGACACGGCCACGGGCGTGTGTACTAATCCCTTGTACTAATAAACGTACCAATGGACAGGGTTAACACGAGATAGCACATCACAGCCAGTTAATTTTGCACTAATTTGTAGCAAAACAAGTGCCAGTAAGATTCGTATTAAGCTAAGGGGATCTATGATTATGTGATGGTAACCTTAATTTTCATTTTATGAAAGATCCAGCAAAATTGCTGGTTTTTCATTACTTTACCGGAGGGAAACATACAAGTGCCGTCTAGGAAGGCAACCTTAAATTTGGTGAAAAATATTTTCTTGATATTAATATACTTCCTCCATTTCTTAATGTAGGATGTATAGTTTTGTGCACGAATATAAAGACAACGTGTTTTGTACGTGGACTTATTTTTTTCGGAAAAACGGTGAGAGATGAGTTGTTACTAGGCACAAAATAAATACAATCCGTTGAATCCCTCCTCTGAGACTAGGTCTCTTTTTTATGGGTCAAATTGTTTATAAATAGCAAATACATCTTATAATATGGATTTCTTTTAAAAAACTATACACCTTATATCAAGTAACGGATGGAGTATTATTTTTATTAGATTAATTTTGTAAAGGGTGTAAAATCCAAGATTCTACCTCCGTGCGAGAGAAAAAGGACTGGAAAGAACAACGAGATACGATCAAATCCATTTATCAGTTCTTTTCTACAGTGCAAAATCCAAACTTCCACATCTATACGAGATAAAAAAAATGAATGGAAAGAACAATGAAACCGCGATTAAATTCGATTTATCGGAAAAAGAAATAAGGTGCAACATCCACGATTCTACCTCCATGCGAGAGGGAAAAAGCGAAAAGAACCGTGAAATGCGATTAAATTAAGGAAACTTAGAATGATAGCAAATGTGAATAAAAACACACTGATCATTGGAGAAACATCGTAGTGGCCTACTCGGTAGGAGAGGGGGCAAAAAACCTTGGACGGGTCACGGGGGACAAATCCAGCACTGTGATGGCGCGCGCATGTCCAACACGCTCTTGACAAGCCTTATGGATCAGGGCGCTATTGATCATCTGATGCTACTCTAAGCATAAGTTGCTGTAGACACAGCCGCGGGCGTGGGTACTAATCCCATGTACTAATAAACGAGCCAATGGACATGGTTAACATGAGAGAGCACATCACAGCCACTTAATTTTGTGTCAATTTGTAGCAAAACAAGTGCCAGTAAGATTCGCATTAAGCTAAGGGGCATCTATGATTATGTGATGACAACCTAACTTTTTATTGAAAGATCCAGCAAAATTGCTGTTTTTCATTACTTTAGCAGAGGGAAGCATATAAGTGCCGTCTAGGAAGGCAACCTTAAATTTGGTGAAGCAAAACTCAGTCCCTGTATCAATCCGTCTTTCCCTTTCAAAGCCCCAACCAGTAATAGCCAGTAGGGTAGTACTTGGACTTGGACATGAGAGAGACCACAAATCACACGGCTTTATGTGTGTTGTACAGAAACGAATCAACGATCGAGCTTAAGTATATTCTATCTTTTCTCGAAATGGAAGTTTACTCTCTATCTATCTATGGTACTTGAGCAACTCTAGGAGCACTTTGACGTGTGGTCGAAACGAGCGTCAATATATTCTTCGTCAATGGAGGGAAACGCTCCATTCCTCCAATTTTCGTATCCACATCTAGTGATGGACCAGTAGACCCTACCAACAAAATGACAATCTGCAATACCATATGCTATCTCGATAATTACATTTAGCTAGAAATACAAAAAAGGAATAAGGAAGCCAAATAGCTAAAAAAGCGATAGTTTTGGAGCACATACGTAATAGCATAGGAAATAATTGTCTCAAGTTCAGCTAAAAATAGATGTATTTAACATGAAACATGTCTAGTTGCATTCATTTAAACCAAATTTAAGATAATTATTTTGAGATGAAGAGAGTAGTATCTTTCATCCTTACAATTAACCCACCGCAACTAGAATGCAGATATCCATCGCGTAGTGTTTCTGTCTCGAAAATGATCGGACAAAACAATGACAGAACACGACCGTATGTATGTTTTCATCAACAGTATAATAATAATAAAGCATATATAATAGCGCTAAGAATGTATTTATGTGACTGAGAAAATCAGAAAACCTGGTTGCTGCTGCGATGGATAATGTGGATATATCGTGGCATCAGAATCGTACTTACACAGAACCGTGCATCAAGTGTTGACGTGCGGTCCCACCAGCTTCAGCTTCAACTACACTGGTCCCTCTCACCGTCCCGCTTCCGGGAACTGGGCCCACACGACCTGACACCACCATTTCTTTATATCTCTCTTCTGGCTCCCTCGTCTCCACACCGCAGCCATCACACACCCAGCGCTCCCATTGGCCGCAGCATCGGACGCGGGGCCCCACGTGGAAGCGAGCGCGGGCAGAAGGTACGCGCGCGCGGGTAAGCCGTGGCGGGCGGTGGCAAAGGGTTTCCGGGACGTTTTATTCTACGCATCGCGTCACCGTGGGCCCCGCTGCTGACGCAGGACCATCCTGTAGTAGCGCGCCACGTCGTGAATGCAATCACGCGCCGTAGGTCTTGTCCTAGTTGTTTGCGATCTCCCATTACATTTCCCTCGACCGCTGCGCTCTTTCCCTCCTCCTAAAAGATACGCCCACACAGTACACGCAATACTAGCCTCCAGTATTTTTTGAACAACGTACGTATGTATATATGCTCGTTTCTTGATGCTCTGGTTCGAAAACATAAACTGCGTCGTGATCGTTTCTTCTCCACATGAATAAGTACACCTAGAAGACTCCTAAGGAAGGCGTTTCTAGCCCTAGGGCTATACAAATATATAGTGACCGTCCCGAAATGAGTATGGGATTTGAATTGCAATGTCACAAGTTTATTCCATGCTTAAGTGGCTATATGTCTCCCGCAAAAAGTGATGCTATTTTTTGGGGAAACATATATAAGTTTATTTTTTCTACAAATTTCAGCATGTTTATTATGTTATACAGTATAACCTTTCACACTATGCTGTACACACAACTCGATTGGCATGAAGACTAAAAAATTCATATACAAAACACCGCGTCAAACTGGCACATTGTTGGTGGCTTAATAATTACCAATCCAATTTCAATAAACTTTCATTTCACGGAGTTGGAAGATTCTCTTTATGCGTCCATTTCCGTAGAAAGGGTCTAGGAGAAAATATTGATTAATTCATATTCCTTAAGCCACTAACAACATTATGGTTATGGAAGGCCTTCAAGTTGTTCTCTAGCAGTTGTGTGAATAAATTACATGGATTTAGTCAACCGCGGAAAGCGACAAGTTAAACACAACTAGCCTTTTTTCATTACTTGTTGAAATTGTATTGCTTGTCATCTTGTAAAATGATTTGATTATACCTATACCCCCTCATGAAAACTTACATCTTTCTACGCACCAAGTGCGCATATATTTTCTAATAATTTTTGTCTCATCTTCGTAAGTGTCACTTGTTGTTTCTTAGACTTGCAAGATTAATTACACAAAATAGACAATTGTATTGTAATTTGTCATATATAACTATTAATATTAACCACAGTGAGCATATTTTCCGTATCGAGATAGTATCTCTTAGTATTAAATTAGTATGCACCTATGTTGGACCTAAAGTGTAAAGCTGTTTGTGTTGGTATCACTTTAGGTATTTTTTAACTTAAGGAAGGAATCAAATCTAGCTTGTTTTATTCAAGCTGCCACAAATAATTCTTAATCAATCCCTTTTGTACCCACCCCATGTTGGTGCATTTCACATCATGCAAACTTTGTTTAACTATATTCCGAAAACAGTTTACTCCGCAAGGTGAAAACCAACTAACTATTATTCATTTAAGTGTTCTTCTCAACATATATCTAAATATAATATAATATTCAAATGTTTCCACAATCAAAACCTTTCCATTGGTTCAAGAGAAACTTCTTGGTATTCATTTGGTGAACACCAAGAAGTTTCAAATACTTAAAGGTGATGAAAAAAGGTTTTTTCGAAACAAAAACTCCATACATACAAACACTTAGTGGGGGTGGCCGTAGCTTGTATCCGTGTGTCACTAGGTCACATGCCAGCCTCACCGGTAATCCAGCCGTCCACTAATCCCCGGAACCAATTGCGAGCGCTGGTCCGGGTCCGGTTTCCCCGTTGTCGCTCCACCGTGACCGTAGCCGTAGTACCGTCCAATCCGTCCATCGATCCATCTGAGCTCTGAGTTATTGTTACTGCTCCTTCCTTCCTCCATACCTCCAGGACGGGACGTCCTCCTTCTCTCCCATCCACGACGACCGTGAGTGACCACCGCGCGTAAAAATCAATCCCCAACAATGCCAGTGGCCGTTGTCCTTACATGGCCTGGACCAGCTGAAGCCCTCGCTCTCCATACTACCACTTCCTGTTCCTGCTGAGACCAATTACCAGATCGCGCCTCCTCCTCCTCCGGCCCCACCAGCACCAGCTAGCTACCCAATTGATGGATCACCGGAAGCAGCAGCAGCGGGGCTCGTCGGGCAAGCAAGGCGGCGGCGGCGGCGGCGGAGGCGGAAAGGGGAGCGGCAAGGCGGGCGACGGGGCCGGCAAGAAGCCGATCAAGGTGGTGTACATCTCCAACCCCATGCGGGTCAAGACCAACGCCGCGGGCTTCCGCGCCCTCGTCCAGGAGCTCACCGGCCGCCACGCCGACCCCTCCAAGTACAGCGCCGACGACGACGAGCAGGGGCAGCAGCTCAGCCCCGAGGGGAGCGCGGCTGTGTCGACGACGCCCGACCAGGACGCAGCTGCTGCCCCCGGCCCCGCCGCCGCGCCGGACTTCGCCGCGCCGGCGTTCCACGGCGACAACGAGGAGGAGGAGGAGGACATCTTCAGTTCGCAGCTGCTGGACATCTACTCGCAGCCGACGTTCTACTACGACTACCCGCACGGCGGCAGCAGCAACAAGGTGTAGTGACCAGAACTCTCAACCGATCCTCCCCCACCCTGCACGCCTTGCATGTTAGCTGACGCGTGTGCCTGCTCTTCTTGTTTGCATGTCACATGAAGATATCGCTGTATTGCATGTGTGTTCCGCTATGATTTGTGCGTGCGGATTCCCGCTAGCTCCAATTTAATCCTATCGTGCGCTCCTCCGGCCATGATCAGCCCCATAATTCGCCATTATATATGCATATGTATCTTGGCTCTTCTTCTGGCGTTCCCCTTCAATTCTCTCTGTGTGGAGATGGAGGTTACTAGCTCTAGTGATGCAATGTACGTAGTGTGAATATGCCTAGATGTTAATCTCGACAACTTTTCTTATTCCTGGGTTCGATTATTGCCAAAACTGTTTCTCTGAGATTTTATGGTCGCCTTTTTCGCCTACTATACTGCCTTCTTTGGCATGCTCGGCTGCCAATTTCTGCGATCACCACCACTTGTGGGTGTACTCTCGGTATGGAGAGCTACCGTGTTCGCGACTTCTCCCGCAGCTGTACCAGCATTGGCGATCGATCGATACACCATATTAATTATACAGCATGCGCCTTCTGATAACTGATCAGTAAAAGCATGCGTGTTTCTGAGAGTCTCACGCACGGCGATCAAGCCCAGGCTGAAACGGTCGTGAAAACATCAACATTTCGTTAGACCACATTCTTTTCTTTCCTCTTCATCACTTCTTGAGCGATACTGCGATAGTGATAGAAAACGTGCCACGGCCAATTCGCTGCCTTCCTGTTTTGGTTCTTGTCCAAGGTTCTTCCGAATTTCAATGGTTAGCACCGTTTGATGCGTTTCAGTCTAGCTACTTCTTTGATTCTTCGAATCCTATTTGCCTTATTTGGTTGTCAATTGTTCCATGCATGATTCTTCTACCTCCACCGATTGGCCTAGCATTCCATAACCTACTTTCTGCACTCTTCTTCCTTTCTTCTTTGATTTGTTCAACATTAAATGATTCATGCTACCTTTATTCTTTGAACTTTTCTACTTACATCTTTTAATTATTTTGGTTGATTTCTTTTGTTATGCGTTAACAAAGGTGTGTGTTCTATTTAGGATGTGAGGGGAGGGGGGGGGGGGGGGGGGGGGGGGTTGAATAAATGCTAGGACCACAGAGCCACCATGAATCCATGATCGGTCAAAGTAGTTAGCGATGTTTAGGTAATGTGCATAAACATGTCTCGCACAATATGTCGACATAGTATTGACAAAACTTAACCACAAAATACCATGCATACATATCGACTTATTTTGTTCTCAAAATTTATGCCATTGGTAATTTACATATTTAGTTGTCCATGGTCGGTGAGAGCCTATTTGATTCAAAACAATTTAATAATTTTGGAGGATTCTATTCCTAATTCCTGTATGACTTGTTTGGCTTGTTGGGTTGAAAACCACACGAATATTTTTTCATGATTTACTTTGGATGAAACTCTCAATTAAAATTTGCAATTAGTTCAACCGTGGAAATATATCTTCTTTCTATGAAACCGTGGAAGTAATCCTTTAGGACAATCTCTGTGTTTTTTCTTGCGGTGCAACCAAACACCTTCAACTACTAATTTCTATTATACCAATTCATGTTTAAATATGGCATGCCATCTGAATTTCAAAAAAATAATACTCCCTCTGGTCCGTAATCCAATAGCTATAGTTTTTTTACAACAATTTTAAAATGAATGGATTTCGGCTATTTTTGTTGCCTCCCCGCGTGCACAAATTGAGAAATCCCTGAAAATATGGAGTTTGTTTGATCGCTCAGCTAACCTTCCAGAAAAACTAATCGCTATTTCCATCTTATCTAACTATTTTTACTCTATTTAAAGTCTCATTTTCTTCCCCCTAGCCCGTGCGCTAATTACCGTGCAGAAAAACTATAGCTCTTGGATTACGGAACGGAGGGAGTATGTTTTTATTCTATTCCAACGTTTTATGATCGTACTAACCCCAAAGAGGCCCTTAAGAATGTAGCGCCTTTCCTTGCATAAACAAATTTCTCCCACTTTCAATATGTCACATATATATATGACATGTTGATAGGTAGTCTTAGAAAAACTTCATTAGTATGTTTTATGTTGATATATGGATCTCGATGGGTCGTATCTTCATATCACATGTGTATGGTTTGATCATATGATTATTAAGATTGCAATATAGGTTGATTGGTACCATGATCTAATATAATATGAACTAGATCATGAAGTTTAAGGATCAAACACACATATAGACCCTGGTTTGCTATTTAAACCTGATTTTTGTGTGGGGGCAACATTCATTTCATATCAATTTACCAATCACAATACACCATGGACCAAATGTGGTGGCAGAACTTCTGTCGGGAAGGTCACTTTACAGGGCATCTAAACGGTTGGGAACTGTATTTTTTGTTTCGCGGCAGTTAGTCTGCCCTCACATGTCCACATATGTCGACAGTCTGGAGACATTAGGATGTGATAGTAGTGGAGGGGCTTGTGCATAAAGAAGACAAGGGGGCAGGGTGTTGCGCCTGATGCTCACTGAGGTGGAGAAAGGACCCGTGGGTTGTGGGTAGACGAGGGAGAGGTAGTCCGGTGATGATTGCTCCAAGGGCGGCGACGTGGAGATGGAACGCGACTTTGCTAAGTGGTAGGTGGAGGGAGGCGTCACAAGCGTGGGAGACAGAGCGTGGTGGCGCGGGAGGACGACGATGGCGGTGACAGCGACGTCATAGGCGTGGGACGTAGGAGATGGAGAGCGGCGGCGAGGGAGGTAGAGTGGCAATGGGTGTTGAGCAACCCTAGGGCTCTGAGATGTGTGATTGGGGATTGTTTCTCTCGAGATACGATCTAGAGATTTTGTTGTGTGTACCCGCGCGACCACGCACTTAAGTTTGGATTTTCGCTCCACGCGCCAAGTCTAGGATATGTCCACCAAAATTTTGCCACCCAAGAAACCACGTGTGTCAGCAGTTCCATCTACCGGGACGGATGCCAACAGTTTGCAAAGTCTTAGAGTACCTTCTTTATTACCGGTTGTTGACAGCCAGGGTATCTCTACTTTTCCCGGTTGTTTCTTTCCCCTCGGTAGTTAAATTGCCTTCTGAACTCGACTTTTGTCGGTTGTTCTATCCACCCCCCCCCCCCCCCCCCCCCCAATTTGGTCCATGGTGTAGTGTCGGTGCTAAATGTTTTTGCATTGTATATGGTTAGTGCTTTGCGTGAAATATTCCCCTTATGTTTAAGAAAATGAACTTTATTTGTCTTTATTGTCTCATCATTCTCTTATTACCTACTCCCAAGACATGTAATATCATAAAAAATCTGATTTCCTTTTTCTTATTATTGATTATATTTTAATTAGGTACCCTACATATAGACAGCTAATACTAGATAGGAGAAAGGAAAAGTTAAATTAATGTTAACATCCATCTTGTCTATCCTTGCATTACCTTATCCAAAACACTAGTATGCAATGTCTACTAATCGACATGCTGGCCCCTCCCCTAGTTTTACGGATAATACCATTTGGAATCCATGGTTTTGAGTAGGACTAGAAGATATACCATTCAAACAATCACACGTCATATTCCTCTAGTCTAATATCAATATCGTGTGCATACTTTGATCGATGTGGTGATGTCCTATGTTGGCCACCAAACAATATAAGTAAATAGTGGATGAGGGCATAATATTTGTTTTAGAGTACAAATTGTCTCAAGATTTTACCCTTGTATAGTCCTCTATGGGGGTCTCTTGTTGTATGACTGGCAAATCCTGCCTCGAGGTTAGTATATAATCATCTAGAAACAGAAAGACTATTCCCTTTGGCCTCTTTCCTCACTCTAAAAGATTTGAGTTTGCAATAACAATGATTTGACTCCGAAGGACCTCCATAAGATTTGAACAAAGCGGTAATACAAAGTTGAGATAAGGACTTGAAATATAAAAAATACATTCCAAGCTTTAGATTATTTGTATAGGACCCCAACACAAATATTTAGGTTATGATTGGGTCCAAAATAGTGAGAAATGTCTCTACCTTCGTAGGGGATGAACGACTTGGAATTGCCGGAATGTTAATGTGTCGTCTTGAGGTCAAGAGGGAGCCGACATCTCTGGTGGATGGTAAGAGGAGGAGTAGAGAGCTGTCGAAACGACTCCCGAGGGGAAAGAGGATGGGTGAATTTCTCTTGGGTGTATGATCCAATGCTTCTTTCTTTTCAAAGACAAAATAGAAAATTGAGTTTAGGTTGAGGAAAGGTCACACATTTCAATAATGATTTTTATAAATTGATGTGCTTAAGTAGTAGTTCACAAGGTCATACTTCCCCACATATAGCTCTCTTTTCACCATATATTTTGGCCTACTAGCAAAATCCACAATCAAGTATTCTGGTTTCAAAAAACACACACATTTCAAGGAGGTGGGTCTTGGTGGCAGCAGCCATCAGTCTGGGAGTTGGTCATTACAGATGGGTCTAGGGAACAAGAAGACAACGCTTGGCGACCTGGAGAACAATTGTTGTTGGCGTCGATCTTTAAGGCTATCGACCAAGAGTTGGAGGGAGGTTACCATTCGTGGGAGATCAAACTCATAGAGATGGGACTACAAACTAGTGCTCAGATAGGAGACCAGAAAATGTCGATCAAGATTGAATCAACTGTGTGTGCAAAAAAACCTAAACCTAAACTCCTGGACCATTATGGATGCACCTTCTCTGTATTCTATAGGCCAAGGGGAAAATATATAGTGCACACTGAAAGGGCAATGATGTCGCCTAGAGGGGGGGTGAATAGGCGGTTTAAATTTTTTCCGGTTTAGACTTGATAATTGTGGAATAAACTAGGTGTTTAAATTAACAAGACGACAAACTAAATAAACTAGACTCACATATGTGCACCAACAACTTATGCTAAGCAAGACAAACAACAAGGTGATAGCTATATAATACATCAAGCACGAAGGCTA
The DNA here is from genome assembly GCA_026929855.1 of Poa annua. NCBI lineage: Eukaryota > Viridiplantae > Streptophyta > Magnoliopsida > Poales > Poaceae > Poa > Poa annua. The sequence continues at coordinate 113,188,375 of CM049428.1, read as the reverse complement.
TCACAATGTAAAATGCATAAGTAAAAAGCTCGGGTATATAAATAACCGAGACACGCGGAGACGAGGATGTATTCTCAAGTTCCTCCTTATTAAGTGAGTACGTCTCGTTGGAGAGGTGTGAACCGACACAACGGTTCAACAACCACAAAGGTTTCACCTTCTTCTCCGATGAACCGCACCACAAAGTCTTAGTTCACCTTCCACTTCGGAATTCCTTCGAGGCGGAATCCGGAGCCTTTCAACAACAATCCGGGGCACAACCCACAATGGGATTGGGGGCTCCGAACGGCTTTCAACAACAATCCGGGGCACAACCCACAACGGGATTGGGGGCTCCCGAACGGCTTACAAGTGACAACAAAGGTCTCAACCACCACAGGGGCGTCTAGGTTCCGAGAACGCAATAGTAACAAGCTCACAAACTTTCAACTTCCACGAATCCTCGTGGAGAGCACAGCGATGCACCAAATGTAAAAGGCAAGAGCACAAGTGCTCAAATCCTTCACTCTCGAATTCCAACAAAGCAACAAATGCTTATGAGGGAATAAGAGACTAAGAACAAAGAGGAGATTCACCAAGAACTCCAATATCAAGATCTACTAGTTTCCCCTAACTTAGAGGAGAGATGGATTGATGGAAATGTAGATCTAGATCTCCTCTCTCAAATCTCTCAAAGATATGTAGAATCATGTGAAGGAATGGGAGAGGGGAAAGCTTTCCAAGGTCAACAATGGAGGTGAGAGAGGGGGAAATTGTGCTTTGAAGGTTAGGTTCAATGGGGAAGAAGACCCCCTTAAATACGGACTCCAACATCCGACTGTTATGCAGTTTTCTCCACAGGGTCGGTACTACTGCCCCCAAAACCCGTTACTACTGCCTGAGCATTTTGTGCACTCAGAAACGTGAAAACATTCAGATACGTGCGGTAGTACCTGCCAAAATCGCGGTACTACCACAGTGCCCAAAAACTGCTAAAGGAAAGCGCCAATAACTTGACCATCCGAACTCCGTTTTTGATGATTCTTGGCTTTTTGGAATCACAACAAAGAGCTCTACAAGATCATGCATATAAACTTCACAGCCCAACAATGGAAGATAAAACCAAATGGAGAAAGTTAAAACCTCTCTAAAAGGAATAATCGACAAATCTCCAAAACCGAAAACGCAACAAGTTTTCCATATGAAATTCCTTTTCGGTGAACTTGGGCTTGTTGATCACAACAAGCACCAAAACCCAACAAAGAGAAAAGCCAAGTAAGAACCAAGAAAGATGAAATGGCAAGTATGCAAAGGTTTGAGCTCTACACAAAGATGCGATCAAGTTACTCACTTGAGAGCCCCTCTTGATAGTACGCCGTCTATCCTAAAACCCGGCCTCCCACTATCACCATGAGACCGGTAAAATAGAAAACCTGTCAAGATCATACCTTTGCCTTGCGCATTCCACTTAAGCTCGATGATGACTCTCTCAAGTTGAAACACCTTTCTTGATTGTGCTTGCTAGCACATGCTTGATGAAGACTTCTCCAAATGCTCCCCCATACTCCATTATGGGAGGGCCTCGCTAAGCTTCGTCTTCATTTCTCCTTTGCAATCTTCAATGAGATGCATCATATTGAACTTGCACTTCATATTCTTCTCATGATATGTATGAAGGCTTGGGGGGTAAACACGATTGTTCACTCAATCTTCTATTCCAAGCCATACTTGAAGTGAGCTCAACTCTACACATGACCATTCTTCATATAAACCCTTGAATAGAGCATTGGTCATCATGTCATCTTGAAGAGTCCAAAACATGAACTCCTATAATTTCCCATGGACAAGATCTATAAGAATATCTCAATGTAAACATTAGTCCATAAGGATTGTCATTAATTACCAAAACCACGGATGGGGGTAAACATGCACTTTCACACGCGACTTGGAGTAAAGGTAACAAAACCTAGACTATACAAATACGTAAAGCGTCCTGGACTAATATTTATAATGCTAATACTCCCTTAACATCCACATCCTTTTTTTATAAAGAATACAAAGGCCCACATAAAACTACTATGGACCATCAAATATGGGTTATCAAACTTAAAGCAGATGATGGCTTGCGATGAAGTCACCAAGAAAATACTTGATTTTGGCAATTTCCTAGTTTAATCGGAACAAGTCTACAAGCAAAACAAAACACGAAAAGGTAACAAAACATGTCCATGATCAAATGTGGATATTGCTTCACTTGAAACTACACAAAAGTAGGATACATCAAAATGATAAACAACCATGGTTTTAAACGCGTCACTAAAACATCGCTAGTCGTCGCCTAAGCTTCAGAGCGCCTGGACACATCAAGGCGTCATGCTCGCATTAGTTTCTTGTCTCGGGCGTCTAGATTCGACATGTGAGGCATCCTAGTCGTTTTGGCTGATTTTGGACGCCTTCGACATCGTTGGGAAGGTCGGGCGGGAAACATTGGTGGCGGAATAGGAACCATAAATTGGGCGGGATGGGAAGGAAATATGGGGGGCAAAGTGAGGGGAAATTGATTTGAGAGAGAGTGGGGAACAAACCTGTGACAAGAATTGATTTGAGAGATAGGGGAGCTCTACTTCTCAGGCGGCCAGCTCCTCCCCTAGATCTCGTCCTCTTCGGCCAGCTTGCCCTCCGCCGACCTCCTCTTCTTGGCAAAGCTTCTGGGCCTCTCTTCCCATGGCGTAGCTGAAAGGAAAGACATCGCCTAGCGGGGGGGGGGGTGAATAGGCGAGGATCACTTTTTACAATTTAGGCTTGATAAATGCAGAATAAAACTTAGTGTTTAACTTATCAATGACACAACCTAAATATACTAGGTTCACCTATGTGCACCAACAACTTAAGCTATGCAAGACAAACAACAAAGGGATAGCAAGGTAAAGAACTTCAAGCACGATGGCTATCACAAAGTAAAGTGCATTAGTAAAGAGTTCGGGTATAGGGATAACCGAGGCACGCGAAGACGATGATGTATTCCCGAGTTCCACCACAAAAGGTGTACGTCTCGTTGGAGAGGTGTGAGCAACCACAACAGGTTTGCTCAACGCCACAAAGGACTCACCTTCTTCTCCGATGAACTCGACCACAAAGGTCCGAGTCCACCTTCCACTATGAACTCCTTTGGGGCGGAGAACAATCCCGTACAACAACCTTGGGGCACACACCCACAACCGAATTGGGGGGCTCCCAAATGACCACAAGAGGTCTTGACCACAAAGGTCCCAACTAGCCACAAAGGCCTTGACCACAAAAGGTCCTATGCCACAAAGGCGGCCACTAAGGCGTCTAGGGTCCAAGACCCAAGAGTAACAAGCTCATAAATTTTACCACCACGAATCCTCGTGGAGGGCTCAAACCGATGCAAGATGCAATGACAAGAACACACAAAGTGCTCAAGTTCTTCACTCTCAAATTCCAACAAAGCAACAAATGTTTATGAGGGAATAAGAGAGGAAGAACCAAGAAACCACAAAGGAGACAAAACCTACACTCCCAAATCCCACCACAAGCAACTAATGCTTATGGGGGGATAAGAGAGAGCAAGAACAAAGGGGGAGAACCACAAAGGAACTCAAAGATCTAGATCCACTATGTTCCCCTCACTTAGAGGAGAGATGGATTGGTAGAATTGTAGATCTAGATCTCCTCTCACTTTTCCCTCAAAGATATGCAAGAATCATGGGAGGATTTGAGAGGGGGCAAGCTTTCCCAAGGTCAACAATGGCAAGAGAGAGAGGGGAAAGTCGTCAAACTGAGGACGAAGAAGGGGAGGGGTATTTATATCCCCTCCCTGATTTCTAGCCGTTGGGAATCTCCAGTCCGGAAATTTCCGAACTGAGGTCCGGAGATTTCCGGACCCCGGAAATCTCCGGTAGGAATTCCAACGCGAGCTGAGAAAAGATCAGTGCTGAAGGCAAATAAGACTTGGCGAAAAACTGCAACTTGTTGTCCGGAAATATCCGAACCAGGGCCGGAGATTTCCGGACCCCGGACATCTCCGGTAGAAAATCCGAAGGATATCTGAACTGAGTCAGTACGCAACTGAGATCTGGACTTGGTAAAAATCTTCTGCCACTCGGAGATCTCCGAACTGGGGCTCGGAAATCTCTGAGCGCCGGAAATCTCCGAGCAAGGTCCGGACATTTTCGCCCCTTTGAAATACTGCAGAAACAACAGAACTGAAAGAACTTTTGCAAATAAACTCTGAATGATTTGAGACCAACTCCGTTGGAAAGGCACTGACAAGGAGACTCCGTTGGAAAGACACTGACAAGGAGAGGGCTACCAAAACAGGAAATATTGCAAACCATAAATAGAGCAAAGTCTCCACACATGTGAAGGTGTGGAACTTTCCTCAAGGTTGAACCGGTAATATTTCCACACCGAAAACGTAACGAGTTTTCCAAACTAAAACCGTTTTCGAAGAACTTGGTTTTGTCATGAAGATCACGACAAGCACCAAAAACCAACAAGGAGAAAAGCCAAATAAGAACCAAGAAAGATGATATGCCAAGCATGCAAAGGTTTGAGCTCTCCACAAAGATACGATCAAGTTACTCACTCGAGAGCCCCTCTTGATAGTACGCCTATCTATCCTATAGCCCTATCAAGATCATACCTTTGCCTTGAGCATTCATTGCCTTCACCGTTGTCGAGGCTACCACTGACGATCCCATGTACAATGTTGTCTATTATTGTCATTTGTAGCACCTTCACCTCTACTCAACTTCATTGACACATAAAACCTCATCGTCCACTCTGGTCACCCCTTCGGCCTATTCTTCCTCATACCAGTGGAATATGCATGCATCTTTGTGCTTCAAGGTGAGAATATGGAAATCCTTGATAAGGCAACGATAAAGGAGGAGATCATATTGGGTCAATCCTTCTGGCCGGTGATGCGGCACCAACAACAAAGGAGCTCAGATCTAGGCGGTTGCACATCAAAGGAGAGTAAGTCAACATTCTCCTCAACTTCATCCACAACCACCTCATTTCTTCAGTTTTGTTAAGTCTTCCTTCCTCGAATTCTAGGATTCCAAAAGAGGGGAATCCAAACAACATCCTCTAATGAATTTGTGACAATTTTCCATGCCATCCAAACACTTGCATTGAAATTTCAAACCAAATCTAATTTAGGCGGTACAAGGCCACCAATATGGACACTCAATAATGACCGCAAGTTAAATGTGAGCAAGAAGTTCACCAAAACGAGCTAGATGAATGTCCATCACAAAAATATGTTATATCATCCTACCCAGTGCCTACAAGCAGACGAGGTGTCCTAGTTTATTAAGGTGAATATGCTTTTTGACATGTTGATGCTCGTTGACCAATTGCTTTAGCCACACTACTCTATCTTACCATCATCGTCTTTGAAGGCCCTTCCTTTAACCCTCGTCATTCATTGCCTTCACCGTCCATGACAACGAGAGTATATGATTGACTCCTATATGAAGGAAATATAATGAAATAAGTTCCCATAATAAAACAATACATGCATACAATATGTTTATTTATATTGTCGCGGGACATGTGAATTGCCCGCCTTCTCTACATGATTCAAAAATTTGGTTCTACTATGTGGTGCATGAATCTTAACAAGGTATCAGAGCGCCAACCAATATAACCAAAACTCAGATCTGATGGAAAGAAGGTGGAAATCCACATATACTACATCTAGTTCTGAGTGTTACGGTGCTAAACTGGTGGGGATAACATACATATCATATCATATCATGATCAGAATGAATACACAAGACATAATACCATAATAAATTCTTAACAAACATATTGCAAACTTATGGAAACTCGAGTAAAGTGGAGAGAACTTTGGAGACAATGTGGGCTATGGCGTGGTGTTGTGGCTATTCTTGGCGGCCTAGACGTTTACCACCTCCAAGGTGTCTTCTTCCCTTCGTAAGCGAATGCAATATCTGTATTTGGGGTTACCTGGACCGCACAAGCATGATTCCTTTTGTGTCCCTTGATGGAATATCTTTTTAACTAGCCAAGCAAGAATGGCATGGTAACAGCGACCGAAACATTACCAAAAAGTGTTCAACTTTGTTTCTATGGATAATATCATTCCTAATGGAATGCTCCTCTTGATGAGGATAATATGGAAATATGCAGACTAGCAAGTGATAATCAAAATGGAAGAAACAGTAATATTTTGATATTAGTTAGTGATCAAATACAATTAATAGGATAAATAGATAAAAATACCGAGAAAGATAAAGAGTAAACATAGTCTAATATTAGTAACAAATGGACTCATAAAACGTCGTGCTCATGCATGGAGATGTAGTACCATTGTGTCAAGGCCTTTGGGCGGTTGGAATCAACCCTACAAGCTCAAAATATTCCGACTTTATTTTACCCCTAAAAGCCACCACTCTAAAATTTAGTTTGACTAGTTCCTCCATATTTTAAAAATACCGAAACAAAACTTTGAATTACTACCATCACATCATTCCGCAAGCGGTTATACTCTGATACGAAAGGTAGCACTAGGATAAGAGGTTTTTAAACCTTTAAACCTTTGACAAACAATGAAACATATATGCGTATTCCCTACTCATGATGCTTAGGAAAATATAGCAGCCTCTGAGTAGAGTCCTTTGGTGGTGTATAGATTCGCGTTCATCATTGACTCATTGAGAACTGAGTGCTAGTTCAGTGGCAGAGGCTGCGAGTGCGCGCCTAGCCGGCCTGGGTTCGAGTCCCAGCTGCTCCTAAATGGCTGTGCCGAGGCATACTCGAATAAACTGGGCATCTCACCTACCTAACAATGTAAAAAATTTCATCATTGACTCATCCTGGAGCATGAAGACCCGATTGTCTCTCTCCTTCAGGCAGTTTCATATGCATACCTAGGCCTCCAAACATAAAATAAGAGATTGCCGACAAAGATCGTCGATTCACAAACCAGGAGCCATGGGAATAGGTATTCAACTTGAAGGACCTAAGAATCAATACCGGCATAAGTGCTTTAAGTATTCCATGATGACCATCATGCATGTAGATGTCATCCTTGTCAATCTACATGTAGAACCGCCATGGTTGTATGTCATCAGTGAGTTGCCATTCCTATGATGTTTGCTTGTCCTTCTTCCTCCTGGCACCGCCACCTACCTGCACAACACCCATATTTTTCATCCCAACGATTCTTTAGAAGGACATTATCTTGACCGAGTAGTCCAAGAGGATGTTGGGCATAAGATTGCTAGGATATTATTCTTCATGGTTCACGACCGGGTACTCCTACGTGAGCATCAAGAATGTATCGAAATCCAACATCAACAATGCAAGTCGTAAATATAATCCTCAAAACACACCTAACAAATTATCCCAAACAAACAAATAATCCCTAACGTAAGAAAATGTAGCACCATCATACTAACCCCCCCCCCCCAAATGTAGCACGACGACATCAACTTCTGCCAAATATAACATTGTCGCACCAACTTTCACCCAATTGTAAGCATTGTCGGATTAGAAATCTTAATTATGGCATACATGCAAGTGGATTATGATAAAGCCAATTATCCCATTACCCATTGTGCATAGACCCCGAGCCTTAGTCACAAACCTTTGTTTGCCGCATTCATAGGAGATTGGAGGAGTTACAACCATCATAACACAAAAGTTGGCCGCCATGAATGGAGAGCAAGGAGCCACCGATGTATAATTGGATCCCACAAACATTCAAAATAATACTATATATATGGTGATTTATCGAGAGGAAATTTTCCATATTACGCCATAAATGGAAGGGGGCGTATGTGGCCATTGCTTGACAAGGAGCACTTGGTGGAGGAGAGTGGTTCCATAGTACAGACCTTGGAATGAGGAGCTGAAAGCGAGCATAGGGTAATGGGAGCATAGGAGATAATGGTGTGGGTTCCCTAGGGGACGTTGATCCCCCACGTGCATCACCTATTGGATAGTCCTTAAGCACCTTGCGCCCTAGCGATCCTACCTTCGGTTAACCAAACACATCAAGTGATCCTGGTTGCACCTGATGCATGCAATCAAACAGACCAAAAGGTAAGCGTGACTCTCGCAAGGGTATTGATTATCAAAAGAACAAGGGGCTATGAAAAATATGAGTGGATCTAGATGTTATCTAGTGAATAGGTCTTTGGACATGATTTTTTATTTGTTTCATCCTAACACACACATTAACTAGTCAGATTGTTTTCAAACATCTATCCATAAAAATATGCTAGGCACAACTAGGTGAAGCAACACCATATGTCATCATCATAGTGTCCGATCAAGGACGTTGACATGTCCCTATGTTTATTATCACCGTGACCGTCAACTTTGAAATGCTCCCACATGAACATAGAGAATGTACCTATAATAACCACATCAATAATGCAAGTGGTAAGTAACATCTGCAAAAAAAATCCGTCCCAATAATCCCCAGCAAGCAGAAATGAGGCATCATCACTAATATATCCGTAATTGTAGCATTAGAATACCAACTTCCCTTATAGCATTATTAAAGCAATTTCAACATAATAAGCATTGTTGACGTGGAGGCCATGACCCTAGAATATTTGTCAGTTCATCACGATGAGAACCATGGCCCCAACCAATCTCCATTATGCACACCCTGAAGACCAATACCAAACCCTAGTCCACGACATTCATAGTAAAGTTTGTAGGAGTAGTGGAGTACTTATAGCCTTCATAACACAATGACAACCATCGAGGGAAACCAAGGAGTCAATGATGTGGATTGTGCTCTCTCCGACAATCGGAACCAAGGCAATGTAGGTTTGTCGAGCAAGAATCTGTTACGCCAATAAGCTAGAAATGAAGGAAGACGATGTTTATGTTGCTCGGAGGAGTGGTTCTATAGTGGTGTGTGTGGAATGAATGGGTTACAGCAAGCATATGCATATGTGCGGGGAGCGTGTGGATAATTGTTCGTGTTCCCCATTTGACGTCTATCTCCCGTGCCGTCACCTCGGCCAGCCTTGAGGCACCTTGTGTCATTGGTAGATGTGAGCGTTTGGTTAAAAGCAATCAATTCGGCTCTTCAGTGTTTGAGAAACATTGGTTGTACAAAAAAGAGGACCAATCAGTTCTCCGAAACTTTTTAGGACAAAGATTCAATTCTCTTTTCGGTTTTAACTAAAAGAATGGTGTAGAGGAGAGAACCATAGAGGATATAAATATCTGAGTGCTTACCGGTCAAGACTCAAGAGTCACGCGCACAATGTGGCGGGGTGACATGCGGTTGGATGATGACAAGAGAAGGTGTGTTGGTGTGACATCTGATGCGAACATGGGTTGTGGGATGTTAACATGGAGATGAGCCTTTTCACGTATGTTTGACTTTATTCGGTTATTTTTGGCACCCGATGGCGAATATCGAATTACCCGAAGTAAGCTTGGTTCTTCAAATTTGAGAATCGGGATATATATCAAAATTATCTGGTTTGGTTAATCGGGCTCGATTCTGGTTCTTGCAGTTCTAGATTTTGGTTCTCGGTTATGCCCATCCCTAGTCTTGGCGAGCAAGTCTAAGTGTAAGCGCATGAGTAGATCATTCATCTAGGGCTTTGTACATGTCTCAAGCCTCCTGTAGCCAACCAAACACAGAAAATTTGCATCTAGCAAGCCTAATTGGATCTCATGAAGACAACCAAACATGGCCAAAAGAAATGATGACTTAATCTAGGGTTTTGCAACCAAAAGAACAAGGGGAATAAAAATGTGAGTAGTCCTAGTGCTGAACTAATCACACGCTAAATTAGTGCTTGATGTTTTTGAGGAATTTGGAATCATTCTAATTTGTCTTTATACTAGTTAAATCATTTTCAAGCATAAATCATAAATATGCTAGGAACAACAAAGTTCACCAACACCCTATATCTAAATCATGTTCCCTTAGGTGACAAGTAGTTAAGTAGTTGAAACTAGAGATCAAGGATGAATATGGTAAAGTGAAGTAGACAAATGGTGAACAATATTTATTCCAAGTTAGTATATTCATCATTCGCGAAACTCTTACCTCGTAGTTTTGCACTTGATGCAAAAAAAAACTATATTTTGTGGCGGAAGCAACCTTCCCAACCCATAAAGGTAAATTTCAAAGTCTTTTTTTTTTAAGGAAAGCGGTGGGGGAATTCCCCACAGCGAGTTTTCTTCTTCAAATAATAAGAACCTAAATTCACATCCGTGAGGACTTGAACCTGGGTGGTTGGGTTGTACATCTACTCCACTAGCCAAATGAGCGGGCCTCACTTCTTTAAATTTCAAAGTCTGGAACCCTAAAAAACTAGGCATTGGGGTTCCAGAAACCGCTGGACAAATGAACCAATACCCATTTTAGACCGACCCTCCTTGAATTGTTATGCAAGTGGGTTGTTTTGCATATTCATACTTTCATGGAGTCAACAAATTAGATACTCTTAGAAAAACTTAATGTAGGCATACCTTTTGAACACACAACACGGATTAACTAGAGATTATCAATGATTAAGCATAAATTTGATTAGCCACAAAGTCAAAGTCTAGGTTCTCAATGCATCTCTACCAAGTAGTAACAAGAATCACCAAGCCAAATACTCAAATGAAATGCAGAAAGTTAACAACATGGGAGGCAATAGAATAATACATGTATCTCGAAGTTCGTATTGTTGGTAAGATCCTATGTCTTTGTTAGAGATGCAAGGTACATAGTCTCATGGACACTAAGACCCCACTTTATTCTCAATGATCCAATTTCACCAAGATTTTTTCCGGCTACTTGTGGTATATCTTGAGGTGATTTTCTAAACTTCAAGAACTTGTTGAGGCCACTCCACACACATTGACCATTGCAAATGATACCTAATGTTCTAGGAGACACATATGTACAACGAAATATTTAATCACTTGGTTTGCGAGTCTTTCTTGATGTTCCCAACTAAAGCTTAATATCTCCTTTCTCTCTCTCTCTCTCTACAAGATCAACTCTAGGCCTTGAAGAAAGAAGATATCTTGGGGATCAAATTCCTTAGCACCAGTGGAGAAGTAGTCAGTTACTTCAAATCACATAACACACTACTAAGTCAACGTAAAGAATCATAATCGGTACTACCAACTTCTCATAACACAACATAGAAACCTGGACTTGGTGTCGGTAGTTTCGACTTGAATCATGGTCATACCAAAATTTTAAGTGCTATGAGGAACCACTTTGTAACCACGAGAGTTTCAAACAGGATTTCACCAAGGAATATAACAACTTCTTGGCTAAGGCAACAAGGATACAATAGTTTGTAGAAAAACTTACGAGGATCATCTCATAGATGAAACAAGATATGGCTTGTCCGTGTCGTACAACCTTATTGTAGAATAAACTGGTATGGTGAAAGGAACATCGTACTAAACTCTACCCCAACAGAAAGGGTTGAGAATAAGTTCCTTCACCCATTGAGCTTAGTCATATCATCATCGTGTGACCAATCCTGATGAACCATTTGCATGTATGATTCCTTGATAAAACGAATCCTCGTTGACATGATCTTGCACATCTCGTTTGCACAATTTGAAGACTTGAGTTCATGAAACTTGTTGAACATACATAAACTCATCCTATGGTTTCTTATGATATTCTTCGAAAAGAAGGCGTCATTGGCAAATTCTTTGATACATCAACAATCTTATTCCCATATGCGAGGTCGAGGGTATACACAATTAAATATTTTCCACATTATATGTGACCACTTGGACCACATTCTTGACTCCGACTTCTGCAATGACTTCAATTTCCCAATAATATTTTTTCTTTAATTTTAGCTACCAATCAAGACAATACAAAAATAGAAAAGGACAAACTAATCTAGTTAGCTAATATTACCTCCGTTTTTAATATAAGTCGCTTTAGCCTTTTTCTACATTCACATGTCCAAACTTGTATCTAGACATGTTTTAGTATCCATATTCACTCATTTTGGTGTGTATGTAGACATGTGCAATACCTAAACATCTTGTATTAAAAAACAAAGGGAGTAAGATTTACTTCATTTGGTGAGAATTTCTTTTAGGACCATCGGTATATCCTATGTCACAAGTCACAACTATGAAGTTCAAAACATGGTGCCTTCAAGGGCTAGGCCTCAGTTGGTCATAAGTCACAATAGTCACTCCTTTGGTAGGCCATGAAGACTTGATAAAGTATAGCATCTTATAAACATTCTTCTCCTTTTGAAGAATAATTGCCCCCAATGCATCATATCATGGAGGCCTGAAACCTTTCCAAGTTATTGTTTGTAACAAAACTATAGGAAGCCCACTAGTCAATTTTTGAAAGGAACCGCTATATTAGACAAGAATGTCAACTCATAAACACAATTAAATAATTAGTTTTTAATTTGGGCTAAAATTCTGCAAAACACCTGTGAAAAATATTCTAACCAATATGAGCCACAAACTTGTTTTGGATCTTGGCATTAAGACTCCAGAACCTTTATTGCTTTTCTCGAGTCCTTTTTTCCTTGATGGACCAGATTTTCCTTCATAGAGGCGCAAAGGACGTGTTCTCCAAGTTAGATTATTCTAATAAGCCATGTTACTACCTTGTTTCCTTGCTAAGGCAGCCCATGGATTCTTATCGCAAATTGCTACACCTTGACTTTCTATTGGTTTAAACCTTGAATAGATGACTCACATAGATAAAATAGAGTCTACATATGAAAGTTCTATCTTTCTTGCATAGAGGATCTTTAAGTTTTGCGCAGACGCCCTAGCATCAGCCTATTCTCTATTAGCACTAACATTGTTGCTTGAACTGTCACAAAAGAAATATGTGCCTACCATGTCATTTCCCAAATGTCACGTATCCACTACCAAGCCGACAACAACAACAAATTATCAACATGTAGAAAGCAAGCAAAAACAAAATATCGACAAACAATAAGAAGCGGAAGCGATATACTACGAAAAAAGGCAACAAGGACAACAAGAGGGGTAGAGGGAGGGGAGAGATGAGGGGCGCGTGCTACCTTGCTTATCATCTGGAGAAGTGTTGGTTGGGAGATTGAGATGTGGTCCTGGCACTGAATATAGGGAACAATGTTGCAGACATGGGATTGGAATGCCGTTCCTCCCCTAAACCCTCATGTGAAGTCGACGAATTGTTGATCTCGACTTGTCTTCTTTCTAGGGTAGCATTGAATTGTCCTTGTTGCAATTGCTTAGTCCCATGCCATATATGTATCCTCTTAATATCATACTTATTTTATTATTATTTTCAAATCAGTACTTGGGGACTTGGGGTGCTTGGGGATAAACATATCCACATACGGCCGACATCTTGTACTTGGACACGACAATGTGTGCCGATCTGTTCTTAGCTTTTAGGTATAATCCAGAACACAACCCGTCCTAATATCTTCGAAATAAATACTACATAGAGGAAACTCGATAGCACCAAAATCAAAGCTTAGTACGATACTGTACTACCATGCGAGAGAGAACCCCTTCCTGTGGCACAAACAACCAAACCGCATAATGCCCGCATTGAAGCCAAAAAGTACTAGGGAAACTATATGAAGTCGAGTTCCCTAACTCTCCTATGGTAGTGTCGACACATTGGTAGGAAGTGTGTTTAGCATAGATTTCAAATAATCTTTTGTTGAATTTTGACTATACTCGATATAATTGAGTATTACTATGGATTGTCCACGAGCCACCTGATCTCAACCCCTTCATAGTGCAATGTGTTCTATACTTTGTGTGATTGAAAGAACCGCAAACGAAGTGAGGAAATATTTCTATCTTCACCACCTCAAGCCTTCTAACCATAGAACTTCTTAGCGGCCCATAGCCCTAGGTAAACTATGGATTGTGGGCTATGCACCTAATCACACTAAGAACATATTAATCCCTTTGCCATATTTCATTAATCATCAAAACCCGCAAATTAGGGAGTAGATGCACTTTTGGATTTGTCCAAAGGATGAAATGTTTACCCTTACCCCAAGCCAGGACCATTCTCCACATCGTTGTCCTCGGGTAAAGTTTCTCAAATTTGAATCCTGATAACCCAATACCATAAGCATGTTGACCTGTATACATGAATTTTCTAGCCCTTTCCATCATAACTTTTGGTTGCGTTGGGATGAAACATGACATGGTATCAGAGCCGGCTTTTGCAATCTATCCGTAAATTGTTGTCGCATATATGTCTTCATGTATAGGCTTCTTAAGTCATGCCACTAAGATTACTATGCATGTGTTGGCCTCCCCGAGTCACACATGAGAGGGGGTGTTGAAGTGTAAATGTGAATTGCCTAGCCCTTTCCAACAATTGAGACTTTTGTGGTTGTGTTCGATAGTGCATAAGACGTTACAATGCCTTCGGGTTTAAGACTATCTACAATCGTCTATTATGACCAACTCAATCGAAAGCTTCAAATATACATCTTCTTGAGGTGCTTATCTCCATCTTGCTCTTTTCAAACTCGATGGCCATTTGCACTTGATGTCATCATCACATGGGCTACTAACTACCCAGATCAATCTAATCGACCCGGAATAAATGCCGGAAGTAAAGGTTGCACGAAACATAAAGAGCGGAGCCAATGAAGGACTACGTAGGGGCCTCCCTCTAACTATTTATGCATTGTGTATATGGAAAGAAAGTGGGAAGGTAAATATATACTCCCTTCATTCCATAATATAAGGTGTCTACGGTTTTGGCACGGATATTAAGACGCCAGTATTTTGCATGCGGTGGACTTATTTTGTTTAGAAAAAACTCGAGAGATAGGAATCCCTAGTAGTCATAAATTGAAAACAACAGGCTAAATCTCTTTGTTCCACATGTTGACTCGTTTTTCGGTGAGTAAAATTGTCTTTAAATGAGAATACACCTGATATTTCAATAAACTCTTAAAATGTTATTGGACACCTTATATCAAGGAACCTCAAAGGGAGTATATATATAGTAATTTTTCCAATGCAAGCCCATGAGTAACACCTAACCCACATAGCAAAGCAAACACATAGTATCCATGGCAATCTTCTCGGAGTTACAATGAATTATTCTCTTGAATTCCCTTCTATAAGACTTGATAATCCATGGTTAACTCATGAGCTCGCCCATGACCATATCTTCAAGCCATAACTTGAAACCTATACCTTGACATGAGGGACCTTCGCGGCTTAACTTCGTGCTCATCCATGGACATGTCTTGAAGCCATAGCATGAACTTTTGAACTCCACTGTCACGAATGCATCATCTATCAAACATACTTTCAAATACAACTCCATGAAACTATTAAATCGAGGAATTGTCACTAGTTACATAAGCACATTCAATGGCTAGACACGCTTACAAATAGAACCCTAAAGGTTACCCGGAGAGGTGAATAACTTAAAGTTGGTGACTCAAGTGGAATGACTCCGACTAGCAATTATATTTGCGGGTCACGATTGTGGTAATCATTCAAGCACGAGTGGCCATGGTGTGATATTGTTTCATTGGGGAAATTGGTGGAACTTCTTTCGATGTAGTCAATATAGTTGGCAAGGGTATTAGGAGATGAGCAATTGGGAGCATGTGATTTGGATTCAATAGATCATATCCAGAAAAGTCTAAAGGCTCATGGAAAGATATCAACCATCCATGTAGATAAGCAAGGGCCAAAGTTTACAAAATTTAAACTGATTACCTTCTATATCAACTGGGAGTGCACTTCTATTATTGTATTCAAAATATAAATTGCAGAAACACATCTTCAGTCAATATACTTAAGTGTTTGCTCTAAACCCATCATATGATTTAAATTGAAGACTTATTTATCTATGTCGGGCCTTAACCCATCTAATCTTGTCTAATTTTCTGCTCTCTTTTTTCATTAGCTGGGTGTAGAAATTGATCTGTATTACTTTGATCATACTAGTTATGTGCTGTTGTTCGCAGACTCAACGATCAATTAATATCTTTTGTGGAAAATATATGTAGAAACCAAAAAGGAGGAATTCTAAAGAAAATGCTCAGAATGCAGTGTGAAATGCTCTTACTGGATATTAAGTGGAAAACCTGCAGTCTGAAAAGTTGAACTAAAGTGCTAAAGTAATTTAATTGTATGTGTTAGTTTAGTCTTGTATGCAGTTCTGCTACTGATATCATGAAAGATTGGTTAGGATAAACATATTAAAAATTAGCAAAGTTAACAGAGTGGCCTTTAAATTTTATTTTCCCTGAAATAGAACGAGTTAATTGAGCTATTTAGCTGAACCAGCCATCCATCTTGCTACCATATCATATGTCCATCCTTTTGTAGGGTTCTTGAGAAAGTAGGTCACTTTTTACCAACCTTTCAGTATAGGCTCTGAATGCATGTAGTAGCTGGCTGCATCTTCAGTGTTTTGTGATTGGCCATCTGTTTCATTTTGTATGGCATTGATCTTATGCTCATCAAATGTTATTAGACTGAATCAACAATCTAGTTTACTCTCAGGATATGTCTTCCACGTTTTGTAGTCTATATAGCATGCGTTCTCCTGCCGCGTTCTTGTTTACTGTGCAAATGTGAAATGTTATATGATTTGGTTACTTTCCATATACACAAAAGGGTTGGTTTAAGTTGGTTCCATTGTATCTGATATGATTTATTCTACCCTGAAAATCAAATTAGATCACATTATTTTACCAAAAAAGAGTTCTGAACTTGTGTAAGAAAGGGGACATTTTACTGTAACAAAACAAAATCGTTTTTTCTGTGTACATTCTTAACTTGCGAATCCGTAGTTTATCAAACCTCCAGTATCAGTGTAAATTAGCAGTACCTTCTATCTTGGTTGGCAGCCTCCAGGATGGCCATCGTCTACCTTGGTTAGGACCAGGTTAACAGCTTCTAGAGCTCACTAGGAAATCTCAAAATTGGTAGCGATTACTGGCTTAGTGATGAATCTTTCTCCTGATCTTCAGTTCTTCACTCACGTGAACTGAGCATCTTACAATCCTTTCCATGCACTTGTTGAAACGAAAACTGCTGCTACAGTTATCACGGTTTTTACTCTGTTATTTTACCACATTGTTCAGACTTCAGATCAACTTAGGTGCTGGTATGGAATTCTAACCAGCCGCAACCTTTCAGGCACCATTAAGTGTTCGGTTGGTTATGCTTAGATGCTACTATGATGTAACGAGAGTATAATTTCCAAATTGTTCCCCAAAACCGAAAGTGTGAACCCATAAAATTAAGCCCCAGAAGAACTTGTAAGCTGGAGTCAGCAACATGAATTAGGATGTTTCCACGCATGAGATAATGGATTGTGCAAACACTGGAAGTAGTACTGAAGCTTCATATTTGAAATCCAAACTGGAACAGAAATCATCAAGCTTGCCTGTAGCACCTGTATATTCTGAATCTTTGCCGAGAACATGCTTGGAGTCTGCTTGCTTGCCCTGCTTGGAGTCTGCTTGCTCGCCCTACTTGCTTCCTTCTTGGTTGGTCCTTCATGAAATCTTGTTTGGTGGTAGTCTGATTGATTTCTCCGCTGGAGATCAACTGATCTAAAAAAATCTATGTTAGGACAGTTGGTACGAGGCTACGAACTGAAGAGAACCCCTGAGTTCCCGACTTCTTGGACCTGCCTGAACTGCTGGTGCTAAACTGCTAATGGTTTCTCGCAGCACAAGAAGACGAGAGTGGGGTAGAGGAGATGGTTCTCCCTACTGCTAAGATTTACTGATTTATCCCGTATTACAGGCCTGAGGTAGGCGTTTACAGCGTTTAGAACCAATCTAGTGGATAATAACGGACTTGGGAAAATAATATTTTACAACTTCACTTCACTAGCTCGCTATTGGTTCGTGGATGAAGAAGTTCGCTTTGACTTTCGTCACTTGCCGTCCCTCGATTTTGTGCAGCTCAGCACAGCTCTCTACGTGCGCTGGCTGGTTTCCAGCAGCTTCTGCTCTCTGTTCTTCACACGCACGCGCTTTACTCTGTCGACTTGCACAATAAGGTGCCAGGAATAATTTTGCGTGCTATTTCTTGCTCATCCTAATATATGGTCTTGCAGATTGCTAGGATAGGACAGTTCTTGGTTTTATTTCTCCCTTTATTTCTTGCTCTTTTGATCTGCGTTGCCCTTTTATTTTATTTTCTGTTCTTGGCTTTTGTTTTCCGTTTATTCTTTTTTGGTTTATCCAGCTGGCTTGTGAGACGTGATTCCTGTTGCTCATTTCTTCTTATACAAAGCGAGACATACATTTAGCTGCGTGTTCCAAGGGAAAAACATGTATGATCTTGCACAGAAAAATCATGTGCAACTTCTACTGAAGAAAAAAATAGATCTTGCACAGGAAAATTATGTGCAACTTCTAGTGAAAAAAAAAACAGTTACATGCAACTTTAGGTTTCCATTGTATATTTCTAAACTATAGTGGTGCTAGTTTCAAAATATGTAACAACCTGATTTCTGTTGGACAAAGATCAACCGTCAATATCGAAAATGCGCACCTGGTCTGATGGAGACGCCTAGTCTCAGCATTTGGGCCGCAAATCGAATTCCCTATGGCGATCCGCGCCGAATCAAGCGATTAAAAGTCGATGTGCCCCCAAATCATATCCCTAACTAGCACCATCTCCTTCCAAGCAAACAACCTGAAAGCAATTGCGAGAGAAAGAGAACATGACTTGCTCGACAAAGATTCTATCAAAAGGCATATCTCGTTTCGGTAAGATCGACCAGACCTTGGCGCCATAGTCGAGCATAATGAGACAACTAAGATGTTCACAAGTCAGAAATTTTATTTCTCTTTATCATGACAATAGTCCTTTCAACTTACCACCCTCGCCTCTTTTATCGTCTATATTCTCATCTACATTTCTACACGACATTGTCTTCAATCTATTAACATGGAGATCAATCGCCACAATGTTTTTGACAATAATAAAATTCTATATGGATTCTCTCATGGTTGTACAAGCTTGAAACGTTACAAAGAATCAACAAATGCTCTATTTCCAAAAATAAAGTTAGTTAAATGGATTCATGGTTTTACAAGGCTACGCACGGTTCTTTTGGATTTCTCTATCTATTTGCAGGATTCCAAGTTAGGCCGAGTAAAGAAAACTAAGCTAAGTGATGCCCTGAATCAGGCCTGTTTCGAAAAGGAAGTGTTTTCACTCTCTATTCTTGTCATTTCCATCGTCGAAGTGGACTCTCCCTAAAGGCCAACTGACCTTTCTTTACAATGTCACCAAATTGAACATCACCATGGTCGTAATATTTTGGTCACACTATATAAACTTGCTTAACATATAAATGGTCTTGCTTTGTGCACAAAACATTAATTTCCTCGATGGAGGAGATCACGTTCAATAATTAGCAAGGAAAACTTACGGATATTCTAATTCTAGTCACATGCACACATTCATCTCCAAATAATAGATGGATTCATTGTATCTGAATTTAAAATTGCTCAGGTGGCGTAGCGAGCCGGTGGAGGGGATGGGGAGAAGTCAATGGAGGGCGTCGATGTTAGGAGGCATACATCAGCTAGGTCACATCCGGTTCCATATTTGGTTTTTAGAAAAGGAGGGTGTAATTCCCCGGCCTCTGCATCGAGTGATGCACACAGCTATTCGTACTTATTAATTCGAATACAATGTTGAAAACAAACTGAAATCAACCTCTCGACAATAAGGGTCGCTACCACTATGATGGGGGGTGACTAACACCAACCCACATCATCT
Organism: Poa annua; assembly: GCA_026929855.1. NCBI lineage: Eukaryota > Viridiplantae > Streptophyta > Magnoliopsida > Poales > Poaceae > Poa > Poa annua. The sequence continues at coordinate 113,168,623 of CM049428.1, read as the reverse complement.
AAAACTGGAGTACCAGTTTAGTTAAACACTCAACGCACACCGATATGTACGCTTTAGTCGCTGTCGCCCCGTCTTCCACGAACCCATCTTCGGAAAGGATCAACACCATGACCTCGCAAATCCGTTATGCCGTCGGCATTACCACGATGTCAGACAGCACCACCATGCGTGAGTCCATCGACTTGAAATCGAGACCCCGCAGTGCCACGACGCCAAGACCCATCGACATCGACGTGGTAGATGAAACACCGCTCAGCCAGCTGACCTCCTCCAGGTAGTTCGTGTTCCAAAGCGATGCGCTCAAGAGGGTGAACGACACCGAAGGTGACGTCATCGTCCGATCTGAAAAACAAGATATGGGGTTTCCCCGGAACAAAACGGTTGAAAGAAGTTGGGTGAGAAAAAGAAGACTTACCCTAGTGAGGTTCCATCAGAAGGCACATGCATCATTTCTCTCAAGTCCGAATTTGTTTCTTCTTATCATAACAGTTGTCCTCTCAACTTACTACCATCACCTCTCTTTTTTTAGTACAACAACAGAGAGGGCGAAGAGCCCACCTGAATTCATGTAATCTCTCCGTTCATAAATAAGTGTCTCAAGTTTATAAAAAAAGATATATCTATGAAAATCAATCATGGCAAATCGGTAATCACTACACATAAACTCCGCACGGATTATCTTGTGTTTGTAGCAGCTTACACGTTAGACAGAATCAACAGCAGGTCTATGCTCCAAAAGAAAAAAAAGGTTTGGATAAATGAATTCATGGCGTTACAAGGCAATGCACTCACGCACGGTTCTTGGGATTCTCAGCCCGATTCCTTTTGTAGGTTCCCAAGTTAGGCCGAGCAATCGTTTCCTTAAGCCAAGTGCTGCCCCGAATCACTAGATAAACGGAACCTGTTTCAGAAAGGCAGGCTATGCGAAAACTGCGATGACAATTGTAAAATGGAAAGCAGATGCTGTGAAGAAGCAAAGTCCGGAAAAGCAGCAAGTGGACCGTGACGTGGACATCCCAATGCCACCATCCATTGGGCAGTGAGTGACATGGAATCTTCGCTGCTCTTGTCTCTCCTCCATACCTTGTCAGCCTTTGCTCAAGGTAGTGCAAATGAAGCAGTATAAAATAATAAGACATCTATGAAGATTAGAGGGAGGGCCCAAAAAGCATCTTATGCACATATAAAAATGGATCTCTAAGAACGAAGGGTGAAAGCAAGCAGCTAGGCTAAAATAACCAATGTCACTTAACATCTTCATCACCGGACTAGATAAGGATGACCCCAACGGGACGACCCAAACACAAGCCTTTTGTCCTGTCGCGGAATAGGCAGGGTACACACCATGTCCGTCCTTTTCGGACCACTGTCTCCAACGGGTCGACGCATCAAGTATGACCGGTAGTTTTTTTTTATTTCTATTTTCAACTTTTCCATTTCCAAAGATTTGCATACAAGGAGCCGGCCGGCGGTAGCGAAGCGTTTTGTACAACTTATAAACCTTAGGGTCCCTAGCTAAACCCTAAACGAGAATTTGGACTAGTATGCAAAAAAAATAACACTTGACCACCTCACTGTGGCCGGCCAGGGCCGGAGCTAGAGCTCGAGTCACCATGCACCTTTACTATGGCCTAAAATTTTTAATCGAAAATCTACTAGCGCGTCCTTGATGAAACGTTTGCCTAAGAAATCGATAGACAACCTATACAATGCTAGCCACAGTTTTCATGAGATTTCACGTAATAGCAACAAATTTAAGTAAAAAAACTAGGTTACTTTAGAGATACATTTACCGGCGGGAGAAACTGAATCTGTAGAATTTGATCTACCGAAATGCAGGACAAGGGCAAGGCGATAGGCTGGGCAGGCGCCAGACGACAGACGGTGATTAGGGGATGTGGCGCCTGCTGCTTGCTGTCGGCCTTGCACGATTGAACTAGGCGAAGTTCTTGTCGCGTACAAGGCCACGCGGGCATGCCAACCCTAGGCGTGTGGGGCGGCCAGCGCTAGGCCCAGCGGCCACGTCCAGCACCCTGATGCACCACGTCCGATCTAGCCTGATGCACGTTCACTTATCGGATGGCAAGCATCCATAAAAATTATGTCGTCCCATATTCCTGTGCATGAGGGTACGTCTATTGAGTTCCGCCCCTGTGGCCGGCTGCTCGGAAAAGGGGAGGAAATGAGGAGCGACGGTTGCGGCCACGAGGACCAGCCCTTGTTGTACTCCACCGCGGGTCCATGCCGTGATGCCCTTGGTCTACAAGTGCATGTCTTGGCCGTCGTGGTTGTAGATGAAGGGGCAAGCTAGGGTGGCTATAGGGTTTGTCCACCGGCGCCACTGCCCACGGTTAATTTTGGCTCGCGTGGACTTGATGGGTCGGCCCTGTTGGAGTCATGCTATCTACTCCATCCGTTCCATATTAGATGACTTGTTTTTATCAAAAAATGGATGTATCTAGACTCATAGATACATCCACTTTTATCTAAATAAAAGTTACAGTATCTAATTTAGAATGGAGGGAGTAGCTTATAGTCCCTGCCAATCAGATTCAAGACTTTAATATCTGAAATCAGCAAGATTCACACCTATAGCAGCCTACTACAGTAGAAGAAAGAGTAGGAAAAGGAAAGGCAACCAAAAAAGAGAGAGCAGGACCCAGGAGCTGACTCAGGTCAACCCACGCGCATGGCCCAGGAACCAAACCCAACCCACCGAAACCGAAGCCGGCCCGGCCGCTCCACCACTCCCACTCGACTTTTCATCACACACCTTCTGACCTTCTCTCTCTCTCTCTCGAGCAGTACAAACTACAAAGTGGAGTGAGTGACCAGCCGACGAAACTCCCTTGAGACTGCTTCCACCTTCCCTTTCCCCTTTCTCCACCTGCCTGCTGCTTGCCGGGTGCCCTCCTCCTCTCCACCGCGCCCAGATCCGGCGGCCGATCTACCATACTCGCATGGCGGCACCGGCGGCCGGAGCCCTGGGCCTCCTGGCCCTCGTCGCGGCGCTCCTGGTCGCGCTGGCCGGGGCCAACTCCGAGGGCGACGCGCTCTCCGCGCTGCGCCGCAGCCTGCGGGACCCCGGCGGCGTGCTGCAGAGCTGGGACCCAACACTCGTCAACCCATGCACCTGGTTCCACGTCACATGCGACCGCGACAACCGCGTCACGCGCCTGTGCGCCCTTGGTTCCCCTCTCTTTTGGTTTATTAGGTTTCTATGCTTCGGTTTTGGGTTGGGGATCTCAGCTGCTGTGGTCTGTCAAGGGGAGGAGTAGGATCGATCAGGGGAGCAGAGCAGCCGATTTCGTAGCGGACTAGCGGTTGTGCTGATTAATTTGTTCTCATGCGGCAGGAGAAGCTAGCTAGTGTTCGGTGCATCTTCCGAATCGAGGATTCGCTACTCGACACTAGTGGATTGTTAGTGCTAGCTTCCGAGACTGAAAGCGGTCGTAGTCGAATATAAAAAACAAAAGTCCGGCCGGCCAGGAATGTGTCTGTTTGAATGAGTGCTCTTATTAGTATGCTTATTATTTTTGGTTGGTTGGGGGCACTCAGGTTGTAGTTTTACATGAATTAAAAAACGGTATTCATATAGTCTGATGAGGGAAATTAAGTAAGGTGGACAAATATTACTTACTATATATGCTGGGATTACTTGCTCGATCTCAGAAGGAACTCAAATCATACATAGTAATCCTAAAATAAACCTCTCATAATCTGGTGCGGTTACATATCAAGTTGTTGGATACATGAGAACTGCAGACATGTAAATTGTTTATTTGGCGGAAACCTATGTATGGCTTGTTGTATTTCCCTCCACACAAGATCGAAATTTCACAAGACTCATCTCCATCTGATTTTTTCTTCAAATACCCCCCTTTTGCAGAGATCTTGGAAACTTGAACTTGTCTGGTCATTTGGTGCCCGAGCTTGGTAAACTGGAGCATTTGCAATATCTGTAAGTTCTTCACGTGGTTTTCGTTCTTCTTGCTAGTTACTCTCAGGAGTAAGCTGAAACCTACTCATTTTTTTTGCTCTACTTCTGTTGGCAAATTAAATCCCATCGTTTTCAAACCATTACTAGCAGCTGACAGCTAAATTAGTTTTGTCCCATGCACGATTAATTCTTTATTTAGTTTGACATCTGGCTCTTTTGACGTATTCAATCGTGTTGGATTTTCCATAAAAATGGACTATATCTCCTACAGTATGTAGTTTTAATCTGCATGCTAAGAACTTTGGACTAGAATAGTATATATTGCAGCCCCAGGTGAAAATTTGCTCAACTTCCAAATCATGCATTTAATTCTCAGTGTGTTTTGGGATACTTTATATAGTTTAAAGCCCGTGTGTTAAGCTGTATTATATGATACGGTAGCTTCCCTGTAATACAACCTATGGTACTGTAGCCAACAGATTTCTGAGTCGGTAGCAGGTAGATTCTGAACTTTAAAGCAAAAAAGAATTGTATGGACATGAATTTACCTGCTCTCATCACAAAGAAATCGTAAAGATATTCCTGGAAAAAAGAAGTTACATTCATGGCTTCCATTATACAAACAACATGTGGAATCATATCCTAAGCAGGTAGATAGGATGCCATTTTGTGTCTTTTATCTGTGTCCTACTAAAACCTGTTAGGGACAATCTGTAACTAAATATCTAACGCATGTGAACCTTGTCAAACATGTATGTATGATCTGTTTCTATTTCTCCCCATGGTGCACCTTTTGGTGTTCTATGTCTATAGATTTTTGTTTCAAGATATGTAGGCCTGATGAATTTGAAAAGTTCTCTCCTAGCCCTATATATGTCTGATTGTTCGTTTAATTTATTCAATCCAATGCAGTTGTATTGACTATTAGTGTTGAAACAGGGAACTCTACAAAAATAATATTGAAGGAACGATTCCGTCAGAAGTTGGTGATTTGAAGAACCTAATTAGCTTGGATCTTTACAAGAACAACGTTTCAGGGACTATACCTCCAACACTTGGGAAGCTGAAGTCCCTTGTGTTCTTGTAAGTTTATGTTCTTCAACTGCTCTCAACATTTGAAATAGTTATCACTTATTAGCAGTTTAGCGCTTGAGTGTAGATTTATTGCCTATTCTGTCAGAGATGAACATTTTGTGTTTAAATGGTGTTGGCTGTGCTTGCCATGTACATATTTTTTTTTTAAATAGCACTGCCCTCTGCATCACAGATGTGTGGACTAAATTTTTGCATAGTTTATTATGAGTTACCAAACATAGGCTTAACCAAAAACCGGGATAAGCCAAAAGAAGATAGTCAACATAAGTAGAGTGTGCATTGTTGCTATTTACAGATGTAGTATTATAGTTTATTACAAGCCACCAAACATACGTCTAACCAAAACCAGGATTGGCCAAAAAGATGATAAGCTGACATAAGTAGTGTGTGACGTAGTTTCTATGCACGATGTATTATTATACTCCCTCCGTTCCTGTATGTAAGGCCTATAGTTTTCTGCACGAATATTAAGACTGGGTATTTGGGATACGATGGACTCGTTTGTTTCCGATTTTTTTAAAGAGAGGAGTCCTTAAGAGCCACTAAATGAAAACAATCTGTAAAATCCCTCCGTTGGAGATTGGAACTCATCTTTTGATGGGTAAAATTGTCTATAAATCGTAATACACTTTATATTTTGGAATTTTTCTCAAAAAACTATAGGCCTTATATTCAGGAATGGAGGGAGTAATTCTTTATATCATCCTTCTTTGTGCACCTTTGACTTGTTTGATCTTTCTGGCCTTTCGTAAGGTTTGTGAACTGAAGGTATTTCCACATTATAATATCTTACTAACACACAGTTGTGCTTTCTTAGGCGGCTCAATGGCAACCGTTTGACCGGGCCAATCCCAAGGGAGCTGGCTGGAATATCTAGTCTTAAAGTTGTGTAAGTACAATATAATTTCCATTGATGAGTGTAGTTTCCCCCACGCTTATTTTCCATGTCGTAACTTTGTCTTCTTCTTCAGTGATGTTTCTGGTAATGATCTGTGTGGAACAATTCCCACCACTGGACCATTTGAGCACATTCCTCTCAGCAAGTAAGTTTCATTGCCTTTTTAATGTAGGAGTACTGTGATTTGAAGATATTTACTCACACTATAAGTTTTAAACTACTATAAAACTTAAGAAAAATAAAGTGAATCTGCCTTCAAATTCTAGGATGTGTGTCTTAAATCAATACTTTTAAAAAAGGAGAATTAAATCACACCTCTGATAATTTGGCTGGCCAATATGTGTATCCTAAAATCACACATAAGTATCATCACTCCCTCACTGGCTCACAGTTCATTGTCGTTGCACATTGTGTTTGTGTTTTTTCCTTTGTAAGCGTGCAACAACCACTCTTTGTGAATGGATGTTTGTATATTTGTAAAATTACATTGGTTGATTGGTTCCCCAGTGAGCCTAATCACTATTTCTGATATGAAAGGGTAGAATCTTATCATTCTGAAAGGGCATTACCCCAAGCACCCACTTGTGGTGCTCTTTGATTCGAGCATAGTTTAGTTGACCCATTCTGAGCACTTACTTTGTCTTCCATTTTGGGCATTACCCCAAGGCATGGATAATTTTTTCTGGCTTTGGTGTGCTTTTTTCTACAGAGGACATTATTGCTAAATACATGGTTATAATGCTGTACAGTTATAGGCTCCACCTTTATATTTTTCTCGTCATATTGATGCATTTTATTTGCGGTTCACTTTCCGGTTTATGATTTACCTTGTTGTGTCCATGGTGTTTCATTTGTTGAGCTAGCTGACCTATCTGAGTTATTTTTATGTGCAGCTTCGAGAAGAACCCGCGCTTGGAAGGTCCTGAACTACAAGGCCTGGCTGTATATGATACCAACTGCTAGATGGCAACTTGAGGAAAATGAATGCCAGAAAGTAATGGGCGTACGAGGCTACCAGAGATCGGGTGATATAGATTGTTAGGTCCGCACATGCCACTTTGTAATCCTCCCTACATAGCTATCAAATGTGCCTTGCTGTCGGCAAGAAAGTTGTTGTATGTTGTAGCAGAGCGAATGCTTTCTGCCTGTGGAAGTAAATCATGAGACTGCTTGTGTGTTATGAGTTTATGACTGAAATGACATTGTCATCTCTATTTTGCAGTTTCTGCTTGTTTACTTGTGTTCTATACATACATTTGATCTAGCTGATAGATCACCGATGTTGAACTGATCTGGCATTGGTGTGACCTGAAGTAGATCAAACTAACTGATGCTGGCACACTACACAAACGGTGCCGACCTAAAAACTGTCCGTTTGCCCTAGTTGAAAGTTGTGCTACTATTTTAATAAAATGTTAAGACTGGATAGCTAAAAATAATGTGCAGACTTGTCTTGAAAGCACTTTCACAATATGTGCAGCCAAATTATTTGCTAAAATATGTACTTTAGGAACTGTTTAGATGCTCAAAACCACATCTATTAGGGCATTATACAATGTAAGGTGCTTATAAAACTATACATGCTTATTCATTAGCATCAAGGCTTCTTTCTGTACCAAATATGCCTAGTTAAGCATCTCTCTTATACAAATGGGCACTAGTGCTTAAAACAATCGGTTTATTTAGTGTTTATATCGTACTCACCTCCTATTGTACATGCCGTGAGTACTCTCTAGTAACCTTTTTTTTTCATTCCTCACAACAGAATAAGATATCAAGGCGCAATTTTTTGGATCATTAGATGAAACTGTCAGACATTTTTTTCTTACAGTGAACTGCCGGACACATTCAGGCTAGGCTCGCGGAGCAAGCTTTTTGGTGATTCCCGGAACAGCTGAGTCACTGGTACCACCGGACCAAGATTGGCCGACCGAGATGCTTCCGCTGCGGCGCTTGTCGGCGACCTGCCGCCGGCGAGGCCTCGCCCGGTTCGCCGCCGGAGCCCCCCGGGAGGCCGCGGACGCGGTCGTTGTGGGCGCCGGCGCGGTCGGCCTCGCAGTGGCGCGCGCGTTGGCCATGGCCGGGCGCGAGGTGCTGGTGGTCGAGTCGGCATCTACTTTCGGCACCGGCACCAGCTCCCGCAACAGCGAGGTCATCCACGCCGGCATCTACTACCCTCCCCGCAGCCTTAAGGTGCGCCCCATTCCTCCTGCCGAAGGATTCTAAATTTCTAGTAGCTGTCAGCCTATTTCACCAGAAATCTTTGGCACTGAAGGGTGGTATTTCAGTCATGATGATTTCAGTCAGCTGTCACCTGTCACCGCGTTGGATAGCTGATATTAATGATTTAGCATTTCAGGCTCTGCGTGCTTGGAATTTTAGATTGTAACACATATACTATTACCTATAGTCCGATCGTGCAAATAAGCTCATTGAAAAATATCACCAAGTGAACGCCATGGTAAACTTGGTTCCTTTTTTTTTCTTTCAGTTTTGAACATTGTAGTGCCAATATTATCATTGGTACCTCTGTACTCTCCCTTATGTACCTGTAGAATTATAGAGTACTCCGTAGTTCACTACTTCATTTACCCCTTCTGTCCATCCTTGGCTTAGTTAATACTTAATATTTAATAATGATCTTTCTTCTGTCCTAAGCTATTCGACGAATCACCGAAATCCTTTCTTGCCATGCTGACATATACGGAATTTTTCATGTTATGCCAGTTAAAAATGAAAGCTTATACAGATCCTATCGCATTTGTGTGTTATTGATTCGCCCTACGAAATGCTTTTTGTAGGCTAGTCTTTGTGTCAGAGGAAAGGAAATGCTCTACAAGTACTGTGCAGACCGAGAAATCCCCCATAAACGGCTCGGTAAACTTATCGTTGCTACTGGTGCTGCAGAGACCGCAAAGCTGGACATGCTCCTCGAGAGTGCTAAAGGAAATGGGGTGGATGATCTTCAGATGATGGAGGGTTCTCAGGCTATGGAGATGGAACCTGAACTCCGTTGTCTGAAAGCCTTACTATCACCTAGTACTGGGATCGTTGACTCCCATTCATTCATGCTCTCCCTATTGGTAAAGTGGCCATTTATAATTTTTCTTGATCCCATTTTTACCGTTCTGTAGTTCATTTTCGACCAGTTACTTTATAAGGATTTTACTGATTTAACAGGTTATTTTTCTCATTTTCTAAGAATGATAACTGCGTATGTAGCTGAAATGAAAACTGCATATGTTAACTGATATTTTTTATTTATGAAGAGAGCCTTCTCATAATTGAAGTATTTTTAATAGTTAGTAATACGGGATTAAAATGATGTCTTTGTTCCTTTTTTCTCTTCTCAAAGAGCTCCCGGCCATGCCATGTTTGGAGAGTTCTGGCTAAATCATGTGGACATTCCTTTTACGATTTTATTTCTACACAATTTTGGTTAGCGTACAATGATATTATGTTCCTCTGCATGTCCAACTGACAGCCATGTTTGTTTCAGTTTTTTTATTGATGCATCTCGCAGAACTCTAAATCAGCTCGTACTGACATTTGATACTCGTTTCTCCTGATGCAGGCAGATGCTGAAAACTTAGGAGCAACCATATCATATAATACAGCAGTTATCACTGGGCATGTTGGAGATGAAGGGATCGAGCTTCATATTTCTGAAAGCAAAGACCTGGAGAACCATTCTGTAGGATCTCCTGTTCTACCAGAGATTGTTTTGCTTCCGAAACTTCTGATAAACTCAGCAGGTTTGAGTGCAGTTCCACTTGCGAAAAGATTGCATGGCCTTGGTCAAGCATTTTTGCCCCCTGCTTATTATGCCCGTGGATGTTACTTCACCCTCTCTCAAACCAAGAATCCCTTCAGCCACTTAATATACCCTCTACCAGAGGATGGTGGCATAGGGGTCCATGTCACACTAGACATGAATGGCCTCGTTAGATTTGGACCAGATGTTGAATGGTTAGATGGTGAAATGGATGATATGTCATGTTTCCTGAATAGGTAAGCCATTGCAAATACTTGCTTGTTCAGTTTACTTGTACATATCCTGATGGTTTTCAGTGAAGAGGACTTTAGACTGTGCAAGTGTTAAATATCTGGATGATACACATGAGTGAACCTGTGTTTTTGCATGTAAGCGTAGTTCAATGTGCTAAACTATAGTCTTTGTGGACGGTGGCAAGATTTTTCTTGCTAGTTATACACATCACTAAAATCGATGCAGTTGAAAAATACCAAAGCTGTCATTATAATGGTTTCCAATATTTGAAAATAAATTTATTACAGTTGTTTTTTAAAATCTACCGTTTACTATGAAACTAGTTTCCCCTTCTGGAAATCGGTAAGCTGTCTTATGGCGTTTAGCATATATGTATGTACATCAGGTTTGATTACTCGGTCAACCCCACACGATGTTCTGGATTTTACTCCGTGATAAGGAATTATTTTCCAAATCTCAAGGATGGGTCATTGGAGCCTGGTTATTCTGGGATCCGACCAAAGCTTTCTGGCCCTGGACAGCGTCCTTCGGATTTTGTTATTCAGGTTGTTATCTGATAATATAGTTTTTACTCCTATCCAACACACTATATCAGCTTCAAAGTTTATTTCCCTCTCAAGTTATGCATAATTCCATGAAGCTGAACACTTGAACTACTGCAGGGAGAAGATGCCCATGGTGTTCCTGGGCTGGTTAACTTGTTTGGAATAGAATCCCCCGGTTTGACGTCAAGCTTGGCAATAGCAGAATACATTGTTTCAAGGTATAATAACATTTGATTCTCAAACTATCAGCTGACTCAAGAACTGCGGCAGGGTGAACCTAAGGTGTCTTGAGGCTCTATTGTGAATCACATTGTTTAGAGTGACCCAGATCTTGGGGTTCAGATGCAGCTTGTGAGGGTGTAATTTTACATCTTAAAAAATAAACAAAATACGTGGATCGTAAGGTTTGATGTATATGAAAGTAGTTGCTTGTATTAAAGTATACTAGAATGACACATTGTGGCAGCGCCGCAGCGGGTACCTTCTAAAAAATCTAATAAAGCGCATTCAGTCTGAAATTGACTAGAGAAATATGTAAGATTTAGTTTATCATGGCAGTAAGGGTTAAGTTTTTTTTACATGTAATGTTTGTGTATTTTATAAATTAGAGTTTGTGATAGTTTATGAGTGTACCTGATTGATATAGATAAGATTATATCAACGAGTTGAATAAATGGATGTTGTTGACGGCTTGTATGTATTTCTGTAAACTTTTTGAGTGGAGATATATGATTTTATCATTGAAAATAATTGGCAAAAAGTTCGCTAACGAAACTAAATCTAATGTTCTACTTGCACACAATTTACTTGTGTAACTACATAGCGACATGATGAGATCTTATCATTCGAACCGCAAAAAAATGATATGGACAATTCGATGGGCTAAAAAAGATGGTTGCATGTAGAGATAGGAAATAATTAATGAATCTTAGTGGGATGAGACAATTGATTGGCTAAAAGAGCAAGTGATGTGGATATCTTAGATAAGGAGATAGAAAAATATTAATCACACTTAGTGAGGTTTTACTTTATAAGTAGATATATAGATATGCATATGCACAAGTTATGGGGAAGAGGATCACAGACATTATCAACTTGTACCTCAGAGAGCAGAAGTACTATGCATTAGATGGATTTTGCACCATTTGATCAAGGACCCGTATAGCCAACGGCCGGCCGTTCATTGGCTGCTTCCAACGGCCCACCCTAAAGAGGAAACTTTCTGTCCCCCATGTGCCAAAAGCAGAAAGAGGGGAGTCCCGGTTGGATGGTCGGCCGTTCTTTCGCAGCTTTGAACGCGCACTGCGTTTGTGTGCGCACATGCACCCGTCCCCACCACCATGGTCCACTTCTGGGTCTACTTTTCAGCTTTATACAATCCCATTTTTTTTGAAATCTATTGAACCCACGGAGACAGGCAACACCACACTTGCTTCGTCCTCTCTTCCCCCCCCCCCCCCCCCCCCCTCCAAATCCTCTCCTGAGTCTCCTCCCACCCTCAAACAACTTGAAAACCATGGCTTCTTCTCCAGGTTCAGGTAGATCCATTAACAGATTTGAAGCTCTGTTTCAGATTCCAGACGAGGTAACTTACCCCCTTCTTCTCATGGTTCTATCTCCCTCCCCCTCCACTAATTGCAGCAGATCTATTCTCCCTGTAGGTACCCCTAAGTATGTGCTATTATGTGTTTTAGAATTGTGAATTTGTAAACAAAATAGTGTGTTTTTAGGCAATTACACTCCTAGAAAACACGTTGTTGTGTGTAGGTTCTGGGCAACATGGTTTAGGATTTCAGGCAAAAAACTACTAGCTTTTAGGCAAACTTGATATTTCTGGTTGTATGAATCTACAACAATTAGGGCAGACCAAAAGCTGCAAATTTAAGAAAACTATATATCACTGGTATGCATGGTTTGTAAAAAGTGCTAGGCTGAACAAAAGTTAGAACACATAGTAGTGATGTACAAACTTCTAAACTGGCAGTGACACATTTTGTCTACAACTGCATAAATCTGAGGAGAACTGAGCCAACACAATGTAGCTAGACTTGGTTCTTGGAACGTACAGAATCGTTGCTGCCTGTGCATGCTTGGAAAATATAAAAGGTCTTTAATTTTGTACTTGCTTCTTCTGAATTAGTTTGATATCTGCATTCATCCTGTCCAACTTGTTGTACAAAAACATACCTGCCAAAACAGAACAATGAAAAAAATATAAACATAGACATGCACTAAAACTGTGTAGATAAAGAGCAATTTCACTGTAATATAAAAGTGCAAACTGTTACAAAAGACAGTTGCCCAAATTTATTTCTGTGTTTTGTTTGTTCTGCTAGATAGTTACTTGATATAACATGTATTTTCCTATGTGTTTACAGGTCCATCGTGGTGCGCTTAATCTTAATGAGGTACCATTTGATCTCAATGAAGCGGCTGGTGTGATACCGTAGAACTACTTTATGGGGCTAATGGATAAAGCTATTGGTGAGTCACCACACACATTTGTTGCTGCGAAAGAAGCGGAACCTAATGTCCAGGCAACAACAGCCACTGAAACAAGCACTTTTGAGCATGCTACAGCAACTGGTTCGAACCCGATGGACACAAGCGAGGAAGATGAAGGGGATCGTGTGCAGAAAACAAAAAATTTCCTACCGACGATATCCTAAAAGCATGCCAAGATCTATTCTATGCAGATATAGTAGTACAAACGGAGATCGGAATACGTACCCTTGTAGACCGAAAGCGGGGATTACGTTCCCGCACAAACATTGTCGATGCAGACCGACGAAGCCGACCTCAAGGTCGTGTAGAGGAAGCAGGCCTCCGAGTACCGCTAGCGCAGCACCTCGCAGGGAGTCGCACACGTACGGTGGAGACGACGGCCTCCGAAGCTCCAGTCCAGGACGAGCAGCGGAAGACTTGGACCGGAACACCAGCAGCGCGGCAGCGGGCTAAGGTGGAGGAGATCCCCTTGCTCTGCTCGGCATGGCTCCAACTTGGGAACCACGAGATCGAGAGAGAAATCGGGAATTAATTGGTGAATTAAAAGGCTGGGGGTGCCCCTTCTTATATAGGCTCCCAGGGGGAGCCTACCTTGCCAGCCAGGCAATGTGGGACTAATCCCACATGCCTGGTGCGGCTCTGGAGGGTGCGCCGGCCCCCCTAGTGGGCCCTTGGTCCACTTGGGGCAGCCCCTCCTGGCCCCCACCGAATTCCCCTTGGGAATTTTCCCCTCTTGGGCCTTCTTTCGACCAGAAGGCCCATTTAGGGAAATCAGCCTAAATAAATTCGAAAATAAATATATAAAATCATATTTGCATATTAATAACACTAATTAATATCAAACATAATATATATAATTTTCTCTAGCTCCGAAAACTCTTTCGGCGCTGCCCCAAGATATCTCCATACCTAATCCCGACCTCGTTACCGACGACGCTATCTTCTACTCGTTCATGATCTCATGTCTCCGTGACCTAGTCACATGCTTGCAAGCTCATTAGACATGATCTCACCGAGTGGGTCCGAGAGTATCTATCCTGCTATGCGGACTGGCAAATCCCGCTCTTGACCCCTCGTCTCAACTACTCCTTTCCGATACCCAAAAGTATCACCGTTATTGTCATACTAAATAAGATACGACGTTTGGTGCAATCAAAGTATCTTCCAGGAATAACAATAAGAGTTGATCTCACGGTCAAAGGCGTAACGACTACGTTCTCCAAATCTGGGTATGTCCATCACATCGCTCTCTAGCGATATGACTCTCATTGCCGACCGGCGCCATGCCCCATGATCGGGAAACCTCGATCATCAATCGCGCAACGAAACTAGTCTTAGTAGAGGCTACTAGGGACCTGGTTGTTTACGTATCACACCCGCATTAATGTTTCCGCTTAATACGGTTCTAGCATGACACAAAAACCTATTATGAACAAACGAGATATGATAAAGAATACACTTTATTAATTGCCTCTAGGGCATATCTCCTTCAGTCTCCCACTTGCACTAGAGTACAACTTAATCTAGATTACAACTTGGTAAAAGCTTAACACTCATAGCTAACTGGTGTTGTTCATGCTTATCAAGCGGAAGAGGCTTCGTCAGCGGATCTGCCACATTCAGATCCGTATGCACTTTGCAAATCTTCACATCGCCTCCTTGTACGTACTGACGTATCACATGGAAGCGTCGGAGAATGTGTTTGGCGGTGGAGTGAGACCTTGGCTCCTTGGCGTTCGCAATGGCACCCGTATTGTCGCAGAAGAGGATCACGGGGTCTTGCACGCTTTGGAACACTCCAACTTCGATGACGAACTTCCACAGCCACACAGCTTCATTCGCGGCCTCGCAGGCAGCAATGTACTCCGACTCCATTGTAGATTGTGCGACTATGGGTTGCTTCCCACTTCTCCAGCACACGGCGCCTCCATTCACCTTGAACACGTAACCTGTCTGTGACTTACAGTCATCGGGGTCTGAGCAGAAACTTGCATCTACGTAACCCGTTACGCCAAGTTCTTCATCGCAGCCACCATACACAAGGAACATTTCCTTTGTCTTATTGAGATACTTAAGAATGCTCTTAACAGCTACCCAATGCGGCATTCTAGGATTACTCTGGAACCGGCTTGTCAAACTTAGAGCTAATGCCACATCCGGTCTAGTACTCAACATTGCATACATGATCGATCCTATGGCTGAGGCATAAGGATGTTTCGTCATTTCGGCCTTACCCAGTTCCGTCACCGGACACTGCGCCTTACGCAATATCTTATTCTTGAAAACCGGCAGAGAACCCTTCTTTGCCTTCTCCGTACAGAAACGCTTCAGTATTTTATCAAGATAAGTACTCTGACTCAGTGCTAATAGGCGCCTTGATCTATCGCGATAGATTTTTATGCCTAAAACATACGCAGCTTCTCCTAAGTCCTTCATGGAAAACTTACTGTTTAAATATTCCTTCACGCTATTCAGAAGTTCCACATCATTCCCAATTAGCAATATGTCGTCAACATACAGTGCTAAGAACACAACCGAGCTCCCACTCATTTTCTTGTAAATACAGGTCTCTTCCACATTCTGGATAAATCCAAAACCTTTGATTACCTCATCAAAGCGAAGATTCCAGCTCCGAGATGCCTGCTTCAGTCCATAGATGGATCGCTGAAGCTTGCACACCTTGTTAGCATTTCCTGGATCGACAAAACCTTCCGGCTGTACCATGTACATCTCTTCCTCAATGTTTCCATTCAGGAAGGCCGTTTTGACGTCCATCTGCCAGATTTCATAATCATAGTAGGCAGCTACCACTAAAAAAATCCGAATAGACTTAAGCATCGCTACCGGTGAAAAAGTTTCATCGTAGTCAATTCCATGAACTTGTCGGAAACCCTTTGCGACAAGCCGAGCTTTATAGACGGTCACATTACCATCAGCATCAGTCTTCTTCTTAAAGATCCACTTATTCTCGACGGCCTTGCGCCCTTCGGGAATATCCACCAAAGTCCACACTTTGTTATCGTACATGGATCATATTTCGGATTTCATGGCTTCAAGCCATTTCTCGGACTCTAGACTCTCCATCACCTCCTTGTAGTTCGTAGGTTCGTCTTGCTCGACTAGCATGACGGTGCAAACCATGTTGCCATACCATTCTGGTGGGATCCGAGATCTACCAGACCTACGAGGTAGAACATCTTCCTCGACAGTTTCTCCCACTCCTTCCACAGAGGACGTTTCCGGAATTGCTTCCGTTGCGCCACTCGGAATCTCGAGTTCAGGATCAACGATTTCATCGAGGTCTACCTTCCTCCCACTTACTCCTTTCGCGAGAAACTCCTTCTCTAGAAAGGTACCGGTCTTCGCGACAAAAGTTTTGCCCTCAGCTTGGTTGTAGAAGGTGTACCCAACGGTTTCCCGCGGATATCCTACAAAGACGACTTTCTCCGACTTCGGTTCGAGTTTGTCGGGTTGTAGTTTCTTAACGTACGCCTCACAACCCCAAATCTTCAGAAACGATAACTTAGGCTTTTGGCCATACCATAATTCATACAGCGTCGTTTCAACGGACTTGGACGGAGCCCTATTTAAAATGAATGCGGCTGTTTCTAACGCATAACCCCAGAAGGACACTGGCAGATCGGTAAGAGACATCATAGATCGGACACTATCCAGTAGAGTACGATTACGTCGCTCGGACACACCGTTACGCTGCGGCGTTCCGGCGGGCGTAAGTTGGGGCACTATGCCACAACTCTTCAGATGTGTGCCAAACTTAAAACTCAAGTACTCTCCACCGCGATCGGACCGGAGATGCTTGATTTTCCTATTAAGCTGATTCTCGACTTCACTCTGGAATTCTTTGAACTTTTCAAACGTTTCAGACTTGTGTTTCATCAAATAGATATAACCGTATCTACTCAATTCATCAGTGAAGGTGACGAAGTAACGATAACCATTGCGTGTCGAAACGCTCATCGGTCCACACACATCTGTATGTATGATCCCCAACAAATCCGTCTAACTTTATTTTGCAGGGGCTATGTGATATGGTCAAGGTAGGTTTATTAAATTGTTTATAAACTGCGGGCGCCAAGAAGACCATGGCGCAATGGACTATATCACATTGCATTACATTTGATGTTTTGTGTGCATCTTATTTTTGTGTGATTGTGTGTATAGTATACATTAGTTACACGGCGGTAGCTGAATAAGATGATCTCTTCAAAATACCACTAGTGTTCTCCCTCCAACGCGCACCACCAAGAAAGTTCTACGTTATGAGGCAGGCCGTGATGATCGGGTGTCAGACATATCTTCGTTCGCATACGGTGGGTGTAAGCCATGTTGCATAAGCGTCAGCGTGGAGGTCTTTGGTGGCGAGCCTAGCATACTCAGAGGTATGGCCTCGGAACAGGAAGACCGAAAGGTCGAGCACGAGTCACAAAATTGGTGTGGGGGACGATTTTGTCTACTCTTGAAGTTGTGCCGCCGGCTTTGATGATGAGGGGTGGTGCAATGGATGGGGGTCGTGTAATCGCTTAAACGACCAGGAGGGATGTTCGTTTGAGTGGGAGTTATGTTAGTTATTTTCTAAAATACTATAACTCAAAATTATTATGAACAAAGTCTTATGTTGTTGCAAATTCCATTGTAGATGTCTCGCCCCTCGTTTAACCTAGGTCTGTTCCTTGAGAAAGAAAAGCTTAAGACCAATGGGTCAAACTTCATGGCCTGGTTCCGCAACCTGAGGATCCTCCTCACTCCCCATAGGGTGGCCTACGTCATTGAGGCCGCCATAGGTGACCCTCCTGCAGATGATGCCTCTGAGGATGAGAAGAAGGTCTTCCAGACCCGATCGGAGGATTCTGCCTTTGTCCAGAGTGGCATGCTCTACGCCATGGAAGCCGACCTGCAGAAGCGCTTTGAGAAGATGAGCGCCTTTGAGATCATCTCGGATCTTAAGGCTGTCTTTGCGCCGCAGGCTAAGGCTGAGAGATATGAGGCTTCTGAGCTTTTCTTCTCAGCCAAGATGGAAGAGCATAGCAGTGTGAGCGAGCATGTAGTCAAGATGTCCGGCTACGTTCAACGCCTGGATGCTCTGGAGTGCAAGATTCCCGATGAGCTGGCGATTGACAGGGTGTTGCAATCGTTGCCACCAAGCTACAAAGGCTTCGTCATGAACTACAACATGCAGCGCATGGCTAAGTCCCTGGGTGAAGTGTTCGTGATGCTCAAGACTGCTGAGGTAGAGATTAAGAAGGAGCACACGCTGTTGATGGTCAACAAGACCGTTGATTTCAAGAAGTCCGGTGGCAAGGGAAAGCAGAGCTGGAAGTCCCGGAGGGAGGCAAAGTTGGCTGCCAAGCCCAGGACTAACAAATCTGGTCCCAGAGCTAGCGTGGAGTGCTTCTACTGCAAGGGGAAGGGTCACTGGAAGCGCAACTGCCCCAAGTATCTGGAGGATAAGAAGTCTGGCAAGACGGTCGACAAAGAGCAAGGTATATTTGATATACATGTTATAGATGTGTACCTTACATCCGCCCGGAGCAATACGTGGGTATTTGATACTGGTTCTGTTGCTCATATATGTAACTCTCAGGAGGAGTTACGGAATAGAAGGCGGCTGGCGAAGGATGAGGTGACGATGCGCGTCGGCAACGGATCGAGAGTCGACGTGGTGGCTGTCGGCACGCTCCCTCTACATCTACCATCGGGATTAGTTTTGGTTTTAAATAAATGTTATTTTGTGCCATCCTTGAGTGTAAACATTATGAGTGGGTCTTGCCTGTTACAAGACGGTTATTCATTTAAATCAGTGTCAAGCAATTGTGCTATTTATATGAATGATATCTTTTATGTTGATGCTCCCGAGAATAACGGTTTATTCTTATTGAATCTCGATCGTAGTACTCACATCCATAACATAGAAGCCAAACGAATTAAGTGTAGTGACGATACCGCCATATTTTTGTGGCATTGCCGTCTTGGTCATATTGGTATAAAGCGCATGAAGCGACTCCACTCCGATGGACTCTTGGACTCGTTGGATTTCGGATCCCTCGATACATGCGAACCATGCCTTATGGGAAAAATGACCAGGACACCATTCAAAGGTTTCGTTGAACGGGTGTCGGATTTGTTGGGGATCATACATACAGATGTGTGTGGACCGATGAGCGTTTCGACACGCAATGGTTATCGTTACTTCGTCACCTTCACTGATGACTTGAGTAGATACGGTTATATCTATTTGATGAAACACAAGTCTGAAACGTTTGAAAAGTTCAAAGAATTCCAGAGTGAAGTCGAGAATCAGCTTAATAGGAAAATCAAGCATCTCCGGTCCGATCGCGGTGGAGAGTACTTGAGTTTTAAGTTTGGCACACATCTGAAGAGTTGTGGCATAGTGCCCCAACTTACGCCCGCCGGAACGCCGCAGCGTAACGGTGTGTCCGAGCGACGTAATCGTACTCTACTGGATAGTGTCCGATCTATGATGTCTCTTACCGATCTGCCAGTGTCCTTCTGGGGTTATGCGTTAGAAACAGCCGCATTCATTTTAAATAGGGCTCCGTCCAAGTCCGTTGAAACGACGTTGTATGAATTATGGTATGGCCAAAAGCCTAAGTTATCGTTTCTGAAGGTTTGGGGTTGTGAGGCATACGTTAAGAAACTACACCCCGACAAACTCGAACCGAAGTCGGAGAAAGTCGTCTTTGTAGGATATCCGCGGGAAACCGTTGGGTACACCTTCTACAACCAAGCTGAGGGCAAAACTTTTGTCGCGAAGACCGGTACCTTTCTAGAGAAGGAGTTTCTCGCGAAAGGAGTAAGTGGGAGGAAGGTAGACCTCGATGAAATCGTTGATCCTGAATTCGAGATTCCGAGTGGCGCAACGGAAGCAATTCCGGAAACGTCCTCTGTGGAAGGAGTGGGAGAAACTGTCGAGGAAGATGTTCTACCTCGTAGGTCTGGTAGATCTCGGATCCCACCAGAATGGTATGGCAACATGGTTTGCACCGTCATGCTAGTCGAGCAAGACGAACCTACGAACTACAAGGAGGTGATGGAGAGTCTAGAGTCCGAGAAATGGCTTGAAGCCATGAAATCCGAAATAGGATCCATGTACGATAACAAAGTGTGGACTTTGGTGGATATTCCCGAAGGGCGCAAGGCCGTCGAGAATAAGTGGATCTTTAAGAAGAAGACTGATGCTGATGGTAATGTGACCGTCTTTAAAGCTCGGCTTGTCGCAAAGGGTTTCCGACAAGTTCATGGAATTGACTACGATGAAACTTTTTCACCGGTAGCGATGCTTAAGTCTATTCGGATTTTGTTAGCAGTAGCTGCCTACTATGATTATGAAATCTGGCAGATGGACGTCAAAACGGCCTTCCTGAATGGAAACATTGAGGAAGAGTTGTACATGGTACAGCCGGAAGGTTTTGTCGATCCAGGAAGTGCTGACAAGGTGTGCAAGCTTCAGCGATCCATCTATGGATTGAAGCAGGCATCTCGGAGCTAGAATCTTCGCTTTGATGAGGTAATCAAAGGTTTTGGATTTATCCAGAATGTGGAAGAGACCTGTATTTACAAGAAAATGAGTGGGAGCTCGGTTGTGTTCTTAGCACTGTATGTTGACGACATATTGCTAATAGGGAATGATGTGGAACTTCTGAATAGCGTGAAGGAATATTTAAACAGTAAGTTTTCCATGAAGGACTTAGGAGAAGCTGCGTATGTTTTAGGCATAAAAATCTATCGTGATAGATCAAGGCGCCTATTAGCACTAAGTCAGAGTACTTATCTTGATAAAATACTGAAGCGTTTTCATATGGAGAAGGCAAAGAAGGGTTCTCTGCCGGATATCAAGAATAAGATATTGCGTAACGCGCAGTGTCCCGTGACGGAACTGGGTAAGGCCGAAATGACGAAACATCCTTATGCTTCAGCCATAGGATCGATCATGTATGCAATGTTGAGTACTAGACCGGATGTGGCATTAGCTCTAAGTTTGACAAGCCGGTTCCATAGTAATCCTGGAATGCCGCATTGGGTAGCTGTTAAGAGCATTCTTAAGTATCTCAATAAGATAAAGGAAATGTTCCTTGTGTATGGTGGCTGCGATGAAGAACTTGGCGTAACGGGTTACGTAGATGCAAGTTTCTGCTCAGACCCCGATGACTGTAAGTCACAGACAGGTTACGTGTTCAAGGTGAATGGAGGCGCCGTGTGCTGGAGAAGTGGGAAGCAACCCATAGTCGCACAATCTACAATGGAGTCGGAGTACATTGCTGCCTGTAAGGCCGCGAATGAAGCTGTGTGGCTGAGGAAGTTCGTCATCGAACTTGGAGTGTTCCCGAGCGTGCAAGACCCCGTGATCCTCTTCTGCGACAATACGGGTGCCATTGTGAACGCCAAGGAGCCAAGGTCTCACTCCACCGCCAAACACATTCTCCGACGCTTCCACGTGATACGTCAGTACGTACAAGGAGGCGATGTGAAGATTTGCAAAGTGCATACGGATCTGAATGTGGCAGATCCGCTGACGAAGCCTCTCCCGCTTGATAAGCATGAACATCACCAGTTAGCTATGGGTGTTAAGCTTTTACCAAGTTGTAATCTAGATTAAGTTGTACTCTAGTACAAGTGGGAGACTGAAGGAGATATGCCCTAGAGGCAACTAATAAAGTGTATTCTTTATCATATCTCGTTTGTTCATAATAGGTTTTTGTGTCATGCTGGAACCGTATTAAGCGGAAACATTAATACGGGTGTGATACGTAAACAACCAGGTCCCTAGTAGCCTCTACTAAGACTAGTTTTGTTGCGCGATTGATGATCGAGGTTTCCCGGTCATGGGGCATGGCGCCGGTCGGCAATGAGAGTCATATCACTGGAGAGCGATGTGATGGACATACCCAGATTTGGAGAACGTAGTCGTTACGCCTTTGACCGTGAGATCAACTCTTATTGATATTCCCGGAAGATACATTGATTGCACCAAACGTCGTATCTTATTTAGTATGACAATAACGGTGATACTTTTGGGTATCCGAAAGGAGTAGTTGAGACGAGGGGTCAAGAGCGGGATTTGCCAGTCCGCATAGCAGGATAGATACTCTCGGGCCCACTCGGTGAGATCATGTCGAATGAGCTTGCAAGCATGTGACTAGGTCACGGAGACATGAGATCATGAACGAGTAGAAGATAGCGTCGTCGGTAACGAGGTCGGGATTAGGTATGGAGATATCTATGGAACGACGCTCGGACATGCTAAGTATCGCTATGGCAAAAGGTCTAAGACTTTACGTTCAGGTTTGATAGATGAAAGTCATTCGTTATATCTCAGGGATTAATTCATGGGGTCAAGGCCTACGAGTTAGTCGTTGATCATTGAGGAGTCTTGATCATACCTGATATTATATCGAACCGCTAGGGTAACACACTTAAGGGGTTTCGACAAGACAACCGGAAAGGAAGGAGATCGCCGGGAGCGTCCCGGGAGGGGTCCGATGGAGATCGGGCAGCGCCGAAAGAGTTTTCGGAGCTAGGAAAAATTATATATATTATGTTGATATTAATTAGTGTTATTAATATGCAAATATGATTTTATATATTTATTTTCGAATTTATTAAGGCAGATTTCCCTAAATGGGCCTTCCGGACGAAAGAAGGCCCAAGAGGGGAAAATTCCCAAGGGGAATTCGGTGGGGGCCAGGAGGGGCTGCCCCAAGTGGGCCAAGGGCTGACTAGGGGGGCCGGCGCACCTCCCTAGCCGCACCAGGCTATGTGGGGATAGTCCCACATTGCCTGGCTGGCAAGGTAGGCTCCCCCTGGGAGCCTATATAAGAAGGGGCACCCCCAGCCTTTTAATTCACCAATTAATTCCCGATTTCTCTCTCGATCTCGTGGTTCCCAAGTTGGAGCCGCGCCGAGCAGAGCAAGGGGATCTCCTCCACCATAGCCCGCTGCCGCACTGCTGGTGTTCCGGTCCAAGTCTTCCGCTGCTCGTCCTGGACTGGAGCTTCGGAGGCCGTCGTCTCCACCGTACGTGTGCGACTCCCTGCGAGGTGCTGCGCTAGCGGTACTCGGAGGCCTGCTTCCTCTACACGACCTTGAGGTCAGCTTCGTCGGTCTGCATCGACAACATTTGTGCGGGAACGTAATCCCCGCTTTCGGTCTACAAGGGTACGTATTCAGATCTCCGTTCGTACTACTATATCTGCATAGAATAGATCTTGGCATGCTTTTAGGATATCGTCGGTAGGAAAATATTTGTTTTCTGCACACGATCCCCTTCAGAAATCTGGGCAACTAGTAAGTATGCATTATTGAGGAACAACAATGGGTGGTATTTCTGACATGATAAAAAGCAAAAATGCTTGCCTGATTATATAAGTTTGCATTTAGTTCTTTTGCCTTGTTTTTTAACAGAAAATTAAACCAAAAAAAAAAGGGTAGAACTGAATGAGATTCATTTTTGAAATCTGACATTTCAACAGGGAAGATTATTGAGCATCATGTCGGAGTATTATGGGACAAGAGTTGCTTGTTCCACACACCACAAAACACATTACCAATTTTTGTGCAACTTTGAATATAGAGGCAAATGAAGCGACATGGTTTTAGTCCTGGACTACTTTGAAGAGAATAAAGAAAAAGATCCAGATTTTTTTTTCAAAGTAAAAAGGGATGCTGAGGACAGGGTTGAGAATATATTCTGGGTGGAAGGTTTTGCAAGGAAAGTATATGCTGAAGCATACCATGACTGCATCTCCTTTGACAGCACTTATATGACAAACATGTATAATGCCATTCGCTCCTTTCATTGGCATCAACAGGCACGGGTCGTCTATCTTGTTGGGTTGTGGTTTCGTTAGGCAGGAGTTGGCTACCAGTTTTGATTGGTTGTTTGGGGCTTTCCTAGAAGCAATGGGAGGGTTGTCACCGGACAATATTATCACCGATCAAGACATTGCTATGAAGTCATCGATAGCTGTGATGTTCCCATTATCTGTGCATCGTTGGTGCCGTTGGCATATAATGCAAAAGGCACAAAACAAGGTTGGAACTGTCCTTGGTAGAAACCTAGGCTTAGCTGAAGATTTCAATGATTGCATAGATTTCAGTTTTTCCCCTGAGGAGTTTGAGGCAAAATGGGCTCTGTTTTTGGGCAAGTGGACGGCTGCAGCTGCGCACCCGCATTTTAGGCAGCTCTATGACACCCGTACTGGCTGGGTACCTTGTTACTTCAAGCACAGGTTCTTCCCATTCTTGCAGTCCACACAGAGAAGCGAAGGTTTCAATTCTGTTCTGAAGCGGTACGTCAACCCTAACAAGTCTATACTTAACTTTGTTAGGCAATACGAGAAGATTCAGAACCATGTCCTAGTGAGAGAAGAGGGAAATGATTTCAGAACAGATTATCTTGAGCTTAGACCATGGTCCCCCTTCCCCATTGAGGCACAAGCTCTTGCAGTGTATACCAAGGATATATACAGGAGATTCCGTAATGAGTTTGAGCTCATTGGTAGGTACAATGTTATCCATTTTGTCAACAACCTCTATAGGCTTGAGCCAAATAGGGGATGGCTAGCTAAGTATGGGACTAGATCATATATGGTGTCTGCTGATAGAGAAGGAGGGTTGTACTCTTGTGAGTGTTCCAAGATGGACAGGGATGGAATGTTGTGCTGCCATATTCTCAAGCTTTTCACACACCTGGGTGTTGATGTAATACCTGATCGGTACCTAATTAAAAGGTTTACGCAGCGTGCAGTTTCGATTGGTGCAGCAGCCGCAGGTGAGCAGCACTAACCTGCCGTGCTTCCTCAAGAATCGCAGATGCAGCTGCGTCATGCGAACCTGAACATGAATTTTGGCAAAGTTGCCAAAATTGCCTGTGTAACAGATGCTACTGCTGCTATTTTGAACAGGCATGTCCGTGCAGCGGCTACTGAAATAGTGAAATCTCTCAGCTCAACAAGTCGCGGAAAAAGAAGAGAAGGGCAGAAGATGGACCATCTACCAGTGCGCCCTGATGAGGCTGAGACACCCCTAAATCTACAACAAAAGGGCGTGAAAAATCCCACGGGACAAAATGTGCTCTTGAGTTGCACCCAAAACAAAAAATTCGGTGCAGCTTGTGTGGTTCCTTTGATCACAATTCGGCTACGTGTGAGGAGAGGTTGCGTCGCTAGGGTTGTGATAATGAAGGCATTTTCAAGGCGCGTAACTAAAAGATACTTTCTGATGTAAGGGTTGTGATGGTGATGTAATGAGGCAAGTTGAAGGCACAAAGACAAGCAACTTCTATATTCCTACTTTTACATGTAATTATGTGTACTGTTTTTAGGCAGCACAAATTATTTTGTTGTGCAAATTGTTATCATGTTTCAGAAAAACAAGGTTGGATTGCAAAAACAAATTTCATGAAAGTACGACAATGCATGAAAAAAAGCAATTTTTCATGGAACATACCCCTCTACTTCATTTGCAGTGCAGCCCTCCACGGTGCTTTGTTGCTATCAGATGTAACCCAGCTATGACTCATGAACTTGCGCATGCTTGGGACATCTTTCCCTGTATAGGTTGGCACGATTCTTCCGTCCCACAACTTTGCATTAGCAAGTGTGCATATACTGCAGTCGTCGCTTTTAAAAAGGAAAATAGCAGTTAGAAGTGCATTTATACACGTTTCTTTTTTCAAAAAGAAATGCATTATAAGAAGTTGCTGCAGGAGCATAAGAAAAGAAGTGTAACTGGGCAACTTTGATTATTTGGCCACCGTTGTTATATGCTGGTCAACATTTATCATAGATTAGGCTAAAAACATGAGAATACTGTGAGGGCAACTTTGATCAATAATGGGCAACTATTACCAGCAACTTGGCAACTTTGTTCAAGTTCTTGCCAACTATGATCATATACTGGGAACTTTAATCATATGCTGAGCCACCATATATCATAGAGAAGGTAAAAAACTACTGAAGGATTAGGCTGTACTAATAAGGTAAAAAAATACAACAGAGGGGAAGTTTGGTATGCTTACTTGGTTATTTGTCTTGGAACAGGTATTTCTACAAGGGGAAACAGGTCCAGCTTTACTTTAGACTCGGCATAGTTGTCATCCCAAATGCTGCGAATGGAAGATATTATCCTTAGTGCGCAATCCTTCAAAGCCCGGTCTTGTAGAGTCCGCCATAATTCAAGCACTTCAAACTTCATGTCTCTGATGTTGATATTCAGAAGCCAGTAGTGGTTCACTGGATCTTTTGCCTTTGGGTCTAGACACTCCATGACAGGAAGCATGACCTGTTATATAAAAACAGATTATTTCAAGGCCAAGGTAAAAATGTGGCACAAAGTAAAACAACTGTTGAAAGTGTTATCAAAAACAACAAATAGTTTCTTAAAAAAAGTCTAACTAGTTGCTTAAATAAACATAAATAGTTGCTTATAGAAACATATATCGTTGCTTACATTAGTATTAAAGTTGCTTAAATGAACATAAATAGTTGCTGATTTCAAGCATAACACACATGTTTGATCCCCCCAGAAAACTAACCATGTCTTGTTTGTCTAGACGTCGTTGAGCACTGAATAATTTGTTGATTTCAGCTCCTGATGACTGTAGCTGCTGAAAGCGTGTCTGCATAGAAATTGATCTAGTTAGCAACAACTTAAAAAAATTGAACACACATATTGGCAAAAAAGGATAGCTAGACTTAAATAACGAAAAATAGAAGCTAGCAAAAATGAACTCACATTAATCCTCAAAGGCATTATGATCTTCCTCGATAAAGCAGGCAAGTTGTTAGCAATTTCCAAGAAACCTACTTCCATTACAGAATTGTGCAACCATCCCTCTGGTTTCACCGAATCTGCTAGTTCCTTTAGTGTGATGAAGTAGCCGTTGAAGTTTACAACAGGTGGGCTGAGATAGATTAAAAGTTAGCAATTAAAAAGCATCTTACAAAGCAACTAAGCCAGATTACGTCAGCAATCAAACATGCAGAAAGTATGGAACAAAAAAATCATTTTGGCAACACTGCGAAAAAGGACAAAAAAAACCTTTTGGAGACCTACTTGCTTCTTGTGTTTCTTCCACCATGCAAAATGACTAATGCATATAGCTTATTAATCTCAGGGGTGCAAACAAAATGCTTCTTGCATCCATCATCCACATATGATTGCATGTGAGCCGGGGGGTTTATAATTCTCCTAGCATGAATTTGGTTGCCTGATGATGAGCTATTGGTTCCATCAGATACAGAGTCTCCAGTTTGGACAATGATTTTCTTTGCTGGTATTTCAAAATCAGATGTTGAGCCTACAACGGTGGTTGTGGAATTTTGTTGCTCTTTCAGTTTTGACTGTCTCTCAGCCTCCATACATGCTCTAACTAAATCATCTGCGTCTAGTTGCTCAAAAAGTTCGTCGCCGGCCTCGCATAAGGCTGCAGCTGAATCTATGGTAGATTTTTTAGGAGAATCAAATTCTGGCCCCAGGCTGAAGCTTGGGGGGTCACAGTATCCTTCGCCAATGCACTTCCTTCGAACATCGCTTGCTATGGCTTGATCAGTTGCTGGATTGGTCGTTGTTGATAACCCATATATGTTGCTTGGAGGAGTTACTTTTTTCAGAATATCAACCAGGTCTTTAGCCGTCACTGAATACCTATTTGGTTGTGCCGGAGAAGGTGGAGGGCAACTCTGAAGCGTGGGCTTGGAATATTTTAGCTCCGACGTTCCGCAAACAGATGATGCTGCTGCCTGTGACATGTATGATGTTGCCTGAACCCTGAATGTTGTTGCATGTGCAGTTGATGTTGTGGCAAGTTGATAGCATAAAACTACCACATTTGAGAGGTCAATGTCAAGAAACTACCACCTTCATTTTGAATCGCACATAACTACACGATTTTTTCAAGAATTTCGCAGAAAACCCAAATCCTGGTCTGATCACGAATTGACACCGCTTCTGACCGTGCGTGCCCACTCGTCAGGCTGACGTGGAGAGCTCGGATTAATTAACACATAAACTTACGGTGGGGCCCACTTGTCAGTCGAATAAAAGAAATAAAAAATCTGAAAATGAAAAAATATGATAAAAACTGTAAAATAAAAAGAAAAACAAATGAAATATGAGACCAGGGAGAAGAAACTGTTGGGGCGCCGGGTCCAGCGGTGAGGGAGAGGGAGCGGTGCGCGGGGTAGGAGAGGATGACAGGGGCGTGACGCGGGTGGGGAAGGAGAGGAAGGAGAGCACGACGCGGACGTACTCGCCGGTGGCGGCGATCTCCTGTACGCGTTCCTCTACTCCGCCCCACGCCCAGCGCTCATGGCCCTCGCGGATGCCTGCTGCCGCCGCGCGAGATTGGTCAACTCCTCCGCTCCGCCGCCGCCATGGTGTCGGGTTCGCCGTAGGGAGTGCCTGCTATCCTAGTGGATCGCTCGGCAACGGTGTGATAAGAGGGGAAAACGGATTTTTTATTTTTTTCTCAGATTTTTTATTTATTTATTTTTTACATTTTTCTCATATATTTTATATTTCTTTTATTCGACTGACAAGTGCGCCCCACCGTCAGTTTATGTGTTAATTAATCCGATCTCTCCACGTCAGCCTGACGAGTGGGCCCGCACGGTCAGAAGCGGTGTCAATTCGTGACCAGACCAGGATTTGGGTTTTCTGCAAAATTCTCGAAAAAATCTTGTAGTTTTGTGCGATTCAAAATGCTAGTGGTAGTTTTCCGTGATAGACCTCTCGAATGTGGTAGTTCTATGCTATCAACTCTGTTGTGGCCTGTGTATTTGAAGTTGTTTGCTGAAGTGGTACCGTCAAGTTTGACCTCATGTTCATTGACGGGACTGTGTTTGGTCGCTGTGGGTTATACGAAGCTGTTGCTGGGCTTTCATCCCATATTACCTCTGATCCACCTCGCGTCTCAGATGGTGCACAAGTTGTCCTGCTTTCATCCCATATTACCTCTGATCCACCTCGCGTCTCAGATGGTGCACAAGTTGTCCTGGCGTGTGATAAAGGGATGGTGTCCCAAATGACTGGTTTAGTTGCTCTGAATGGTGTGTAAAATGCCTCTTGCTCCATTGAAGTTGTTCCACATGTTTCTGCAGGTGTGTGATGTGCGAATGTATTTCCAGTATTCTGGAGTCTGATTTGGTGCTCTTCTGAAACCACTGTTGCCACCTTGTTTTCCCAGAGCATTCAGGACCCTCGCTTATTGTCCTCCGCTGCCTAGCCATGGCTCTCCTCTCGCTAATCTCTTTGAGAACCATGGTTGCTGATTTCCCTGCAGAGCATTTAGTTGTCTCTTTTCCTGCAATGAGTGATTCTTCAAACCACTCATTGTATGTACCTTGAGACCAGACTCCACTCAGCTCCATTTCATCTAGCTCGTCTACGGGGATTGCTAATCGGTCGATCAAATCATCAAAGTTGTACATTTTAGACCAGGATGTTGGCGTCTCATCCCAAATGAATGGCAGCTCTAGTTGCGGGACATGAGGGTATTTGCTTTTCTTCTCCATCATGCATATATCCAAAAGAGATATCTCACCCCCAATGGTGCTGCGCTGCTGTTGTTACCTGTCTCCCCTTTTGTGTTATCTTTGGATCTCTTGGACCTAGTCCTGACATAGTACTGCCCTGGGGGTATCTTGTCGCCAGGATCGCCTCCATCTTGCCTGGCATCTGCTGCTCCCCCTCTTGCACTCCCATCATCATTTCCCCCAGCAGCATCATTGTCATTGTCCCTGTTGCTTGGGTCTCCCTGAGCTTCATCATGATCCGCTGTATCTTCATATTCATCTTCCTTCTCCTCATCAGTATCATTGTTGTTTTCACTCTGCTCGTGCTCCTCTCCGTCAGCCCCTACGTTGCCTGTCCCATCATCATGGTCGTCGTCATCGTCATGTTTGTCTGTGTCTTGTTTTTTGTGCTTTCTGTCAAAAAATAGAAAGTGAGCAACATTAATAAGGTATAAAACACAAGTGTACATAAACATTGATAATTATAAAAGAAACTACTACTGGTAGGTTGGGCAATTTAGTAAGTGAGTTTGTGTAAAAAACATTAGCAGTAATAAAACACCCAAAAAAAACTCATGGAATATAAGCAACTAGTGTTGCTTGTGTTGGCAAATTATAGATACTAAATGAGCAACTTCACCTTCAGTTATGTGCAAAATGTATAAGCTTAAACAGTAGAACTGAGTAATTCAAACATACCCTTTGTCATCTTCGCTGTCAGCGTCCTCTGGTTCGGTATCTTCACTGTCATCTTCTTCTTGGCTTTCTTCATCTGCATGGATGATGTCCTTCCCACGGGTTCTTGTGCGCTGCTTCTTTGTCTTTCTCTGCTCATTAGCACCTGTAGTGCGTCTATTCCTGGAGCTGTTAGCTTGTTCCAACTTGCCCACGCCTTGCACAAATTTAACAAGAGATTCCTCGAATTCTGAACACAAACCGTGAATGAGCACTCCCAATTTCCTCTTTTTCTGCATTAAATTTGTGTGCATGAGGAACAAACTTTGTAAAATGAAGCAACTTTTATATGGTACTAATCAGCTAGGTGACAATTTAAAACACACTACAAAAAAGTGTTAAATGGCACCTCATATGAGCAACTAATTATGTTTATTTAAGCAACATATATGTCATGATCAGCAACTAAGTAGATTTAAATAAAAAATGACCAACCGTTTGCAAAAAAATAATAATAGAAGAAGCATGAACTCACGCTCTGATTGTAGTTTCCAGGTAGATTTGCATTCACAAATTGCTCGGCCTTAAGCAATCCCCCAAAAAAGCCGATTTGGGCTGTATTTCTGAACTTCTCTTTAAGCTGTTTTTGGATTGAAGAGATGATTACAACATTAACAAAAACACAAAGCGAAAAAGTTCGCAAAGAAAAAAACAGAGTAATTTTCTGATACAAGAAGTAATACAAGATTGATGAAAATAAAGCTCACTTGTAATTTCCCAAAAACCCCAGGAGAAATTCTGTCCTTCTTCATAACCTTCTTTACCAAGTCAGAGTTCCAAGCGTTTATGCGAGGCATGCAATCACTAATTAGCTCGTCAACCACCAGGGAATCTAGGTATCGCATCTAGTGAAAAAGTCTCATGAAGAGGAAAAGTTAGTAAAAAAAGCAAACATGTACAGAAAAATATGAATCATGGCAACTTTTGTAGAAACGTGTGATGTGTGTATAATGGCAACTTATGGTCAGTTCTATGCAACAGAAGTTGTATTTCTGTGCAATTATTCTACAGGTTAAAAGCAATTTAGCAAAAAGTTTCAGTATATCTAAGCAACTAAAACATATAGCATGATTCCGGAAACAAAAACAGTACAAGCATGCGCCTATTATCCAAAAAAGACAAGCATATAAATCTAAGCAACTTCTCCACATAGAGCAAATCATTCATAACACAAAAAAGTACATTCACAAACTAGGGTAAAAAAAGTAGAACCATAAGAACAAAAAAAGCGAATGGAGCGGTTGGATGCTTACTACTAGGTCATAAACACAACAGCACACTGACTTCTTATTGTTCTTCAATCCTAAGAGTGCTTACTTTATTTGATCAACAACAAATTGAGAAATGTTCATTCGTTCTAGCTGGTCCAGGTCAGAAACCGCTAAGTAACACCGAGGGCTAACTTTAAGACCAGTAGTTGGTGCGAGAAAGCAATCGAATGCTACAACAGCCCGTGCTCGCACAAACTTATCACCAAAATCCCCTTTCAATTTGTCTTTAATCATCATACACCAAGCTGTCAAGTCAGGAGCAGTGCTTTGTTTGAAACCATAATCAGCATTGATTGCCTTTACAACTTCAGCATTAATCTCCCACACAACCTTCATGCCTGAATTTGGCAACCCCCACATGTCAGAGACGCTATTTGCATCAACAGGAACACTCCCCCTGTTGGGAATCACAAGCTCTGACTTGTCTGGATCATAACACCTCATGACCCATTGACTGAGGTCAGCTGGCATTGTTGGAGCTTCAATTGCAAGCAATCCACCAAACAGACTATCAATGAGGGCACATTTTTGTTGGCTGCTTAGATTCTTATTCAGAGCAACATGGCTTGATGGGGATGCCCTGTTTCTTAGAGTCTGTTGATACAAAAAAAAACATAAAAAGAATGAGAGACATTGTCATATTTAAAAGGACTTACCATACAGACAAAAGGAAAGTATAATGTCATGCAGATACCATGCACGAAACTAGTAGCCAATCTGGTTAATACCAGAACTAAAAATGGTTGATGATATAAAGCAAAACGTACTGGTTTTTAGGCAAAAACTACTAGTTATTAGGCAAAACATACTAGCTCTTAGGCAAACAAAAAAAGAAATGGATCAACACATAGAAAAAAGTGGTGGGCATATTTAAGCAACTTTGGTAAGCAAAAAGAAGCATCATCAATATCTCGTGACTAAGCAATTATGCTGCCATTTTCTGGCAAACAACTACACATTAAAGTATATTGGTGGCTTACATCTGAGGGGTCATCCTTTAGATTTGATTTCTCTTTGTCTTTAGGGTTTGCTGGCTCACTGTCTGCCTCCTTTCCAACCAAATCAAGATACTTCCTTTTAGGAGCTTTCCCACGCATCGCTGCTTGCTTCTGATTCCGCTTAAAACCAGCCTCCTACGTATAGACATCATTTAATGAAAAAGAAAAAACATACTCCCTCCGATCCATATTAATGGACTCAACTTTGTCTAGATACGAATGCATCTAAACACTTAACTAGATACATACGAATCTAGACAAAGTTGAGTCCATTAATATGGATCGGAGGGAGTACAACAAAATGTGCTCATGAGAAACAGAAAAACTGACTGGAAAAACTTACTAGCCCTTTTCCCTTAACAGTCCCAGGATCCGAACTTGGTGATGGATCTCCACTGCTAGCCATGAAACCTAAAGGGAAAAAATATATAAATGGACAAAGTGAGCATTAACACACTGTTTTTGAAAAAGAAACTAACCCTAATCATACAACCTATCCATACAACCTTATGGATATAACTGAGTGAGTTGGTAAACACCTCTAACCCTAAAAACAAACTAGTAGTGCCCTGTTGTTTACAAAATTTCTACCCAACTTCTCTCAACTCTCTACCGCACTTCTGGCAACTGCTCCCACTAAAACCGTCTAGCAACTCGGAGCTGACGAAATGTGCAACACAAACTGTTGCTGCATTTCTGCCAAGTACGACTGCATTTCTGGCAACTACGACTGCACTTCTGGCAACTACGACTGGACTTTTAGCAACTGCCCCTACACAAACTACACAACTAGGCAACAACAACAAAAAGCATCTACAGAGGTTTAATCGAAAAGTACACTAATTACTGCACAAAAACCCCGACAACAACATGCTGATTCCATTCTATTCAACTGAAATCGTCCATCAAATCTCTCTGAAATCTCTCCATCCAACCAGAAACATGCATGGTATGGTACAATAACCCAAAATGAACAGATCAAGGTCGTGCCCCTTCCGTGGAGTGTAGATGCTCACCAGCAGATCATCCCACCGGAGAAAGCTACCCCTCACTGTCATCGCACCTCCGCGTCAACCGCCATGTCGTCGCTGCTCCGCCCTTGCGGCCGCTGCTACAAAACACCACCGCCAAACGTGCCACTGCTCCGCCTTGACGACGAAGCACACCGACCTGCAGCCGCTGCCGCTGCTCCGCTCCGTCGACTCAGTCCGCGCTGCTCCGCACCACCGCCCCTCCAACCGCTGTTCTCCGCCTCTCTACCCCGCTACCGGAATACTTCGCATCTGGCGGCGGTAGTAACAAGGTGGATCCGGAAATGGCGAAGGAGCCCGGCGGATTTTGGGGGAGGATCTCACGCGGAGAGATGAACGGAGCGCACCAGATTTTGGGGAGAAGGATTTGGGGGAAAATGGCGACGTGGGAGGTTTGGGCAACATAAATGCAACCGCACGTGGCCCCCGCCCGACCATGTGCCGCCTGTGTAGACATCTTGACGCACTGAGAGAATCGGCGACCATGTGCCACCTGTGTAGAGAGAATCGGCGACCATGTGCCACCTGTGTAGACATCTTTACGCACCGAGAGAATCGGCGGCTCGCAGCCGGCCATTTGTTCTCCGTTTGACGCGCGCGCGAGAATAAGCACTTGGGTTTGATCAATACATTGAAGGCTACGATTGCATGCAGAACCGTGGCAGTGTACATTTTCTGAGCAAAAAAGCTCAAACTTTGGCTCTGCTTCTAATCATGAAATGTATGTTACCAAGCTGTGACAATGTAAGTTCTGAAGGTTAATCGCATACACTCTTTTACACAACATATGGAGACATGATTTTAACTATATCCATCAAACTGTTCTTACTGTTGATTCTGGTTGCCCAACATCTCAAGAGATGAACATACAGTAATAGACTAATGGCAGTAGATCGTCTCCAACATAGGATCCACAAAAATTTCACCAAGTAAACGGTTATAAATATAGTGGAACAAATCGGCAGGGAGGATCATTTGGCAACACTTCATCTATTCCAAACTATCCAACTTTGGTCCACCTCACCGCTTCCTTTGTGCATGCCACTTATAAACGGGCTGTGATGTTGGATTTTCAATCTCCTCTTCACGGAGCTTCCTCTTGCGTCCAGGTTTCTGCCCAAGTATTGAATAAGTCAGTAGATGAAATGCTTACCAGCATAAACTCTTGGTCAAGACAAATCCTACATGTAAGAAACAGAATATCCAGTACTACTCCACTAATACAGATACAATCAAATTTTGATAAGGCAATTCGTTTACAGATTTCAAAATTAGGCTGCTTGATATTTTGGTTGCTCACAAAATATGAAGTGATTCCACTGAGTTGTCACAATCAACATAACATTTCATGGTACGGTCACCAAGATAATTCACAGACTTCACCCCAACAAAATATATATTCTCATTCGTCAGGGAAAGCAAACCTTCAGTTCTTTTTTCAAGGCCATGTCCGCATACAATTTCTCAAGCTTTTGACACCTGAGTTTCCTGCCTTCTAACTCCTTGTAGGAGGAAGCTGTTTTCCTATAAAGATTTTGATGGGTAAGTTTATCAGGCAGCAACTAATGCATAAAATGAACAAGAATCAAGATACTGCTTTGAGCTGGAGAAACACAATCCCATTCCCATCTCTTATAAAGACAGTACAACTGAGGTATTTCCTGATTACGGTTACATGCACAGTTGCACACACACAGCGACCGTGAATAGCAAGAACGGAAGAACCAAATCAAAAAACACACCCATACTCTCAATCATGTAGGAGGTATTTCAGATGAGAGGCAAAAGACCACAGGGAGCAGATACAACATTCATGTAAAAAACTGATAATGAAATCTATCCTTGTCATGTATAACATTAATCATAGTAGCCACAGATATAATCAGATAACAAATAGATAACAAGGGCTCCAAATACCTAGAGATAACAGTACCTACCTCTTTATCCGAGAAGGGATGTTGCCAAAATTAGGTGTGCTGCTACTTTGTTCTACCCTAGCTTGTATTTCTTTGGCTTCTTCTCTGAAATGAAAGAGCTAACCATCTCAATATTGACAAAAGCTTAGGTAGCCAGCAATTTCTAAAAGAATCATATATATGTTCAATTCAATTGAATAAATGGTAAGCAGCAAGCAAGAAGACAGTCGTTGCACCTGTCTTCTGCAAAGTAGATGTGCTTGTTTGAACGTTTGCTATCCAGCTCATGAAGCGTTGAGCTTAATCGTTCAATTTTCTACAATAGAATGACATTCAAATTAGAGTAGAATATAGCAGAACTTAGCTACCAAAACAAGGTACTCATTTTTTCTGAATATTTTAAAGTCATCACGAACCTTCTTTTCAGTTTGAACAGCCTGAAGAATGTACCCCATGTCTTTATGTTTCAACAGCATAAGTTCCTCTTCAGTGTACTTATTTGTTTCAGGCCTGATAAAAGGTATATGATAACCCAACTTAAAACATCGAATATACCAGAATTTGGACTGCGAGAGTAACTATGTTATACATACTTGGGCCTATGAACTCCATCCACGGTTTTACTATTGATCATCTTGAAATAGAACTCATCTGGGTTCTTGTTTAGTGCCTTTTCCTTGAGATTCTGTAATTAACAGTGAATATGGACCATAAGTAAAGCAGTTACAATAAATATCCCAGGAGTGTACCAAGCAAACAAACTAAAATCGCCCCCTTGAACTCCCCTTGAACTCAAGCCAACTTTTGGCCAAGTAGGCAGGAGAAATGAACTAGTACATACATATAGCAGGTATAGGAGAACAAAAGAAATCCTAGATAACCACACAAGACCTTCGGTTTTCCCAGTTATCTAGGCGGAAGGGACAGGCTGACAGGAATAGGAACAGGAGCAATACCCTAATGAAATCCTCCTTGCGGTGGAATGCCTTGGCACGGATGACATAGTCCTTGTGCTTCTCCAGATGCCCGAACTTCTTCCTCGCATCCCTGCAAAACACCACCCAAACTCCAGAATCAGTCCCACCAATTCGGAACAACAGACGTGAGAGAGGCAGCTCCGACACGGAAAGAGCCCCCAAAACTCCGGCAGCGGTAGACTGTAGACGAGACGAAGTGCGGGAGCATCGCACAGAGGGAGGAGGAGGAGGAGAAACTTACGGCTGGGCCCGCTCCTTGTGAGCCCGCCTCGAGATCGCGTTCCGCAGCGACGACATCTTGCTCCGGCTGTCCTTGCCGGCGGGCGATGGTGCGCCGGGGGCTGGCCGTATGCGGCAGTGGTGAGGGCGGCTGGGCAACGGTCAGCTGGTGCAAGCGGGCGGCGGTGCGGTGGGGTGAGGACACGGCGGCGGCGGCGGGGTGTGTGGTGGTCGCTCGTGGCGGCTACCTTGTGAGAGTAGGGTTACAACGGTAGCTCCTTTTTTTTTTGGCTCGTTACGTCCGTTATGGAGGCATCGCGTGAAGCGGCCGGCGGCCGGCCCAGCTAAGGCCCTGTTTAGTGGGATTAAAAGCTGGCTTTTAATTTTTGTTTTATATAAGCCACAAAGGTATTTAGTGTTCTTGATTTTTTACTTTTAATAACGTATACTATCATGTACTCCCTCCATTCTAAATTAGATGACTTCCATTTTTTAAAAAGAGCATATATATAGACATGTTACAAGTCTAGACACATGCTCTTTTTAATAAATGGAAGTCATCTAATTTGAAACGGAGAGAGTAACAATGTAGGTTAAAAGTGAAAAGCTAACGTAAAAGAAGTCAAAATAAACCTAACTAAAGAGGGCCAAAACACCTCCCCCATTGATCGTGTCTAGTCTCTTCACAAGATGTTGCATAATTATTCAGTTTAATTACACCAACAGGTGTAGTTTCAGCTAGACTTTGTGTAACATTAAAAATTTAGAAGCTATGCCTAGCTGATTATTCTCCTCTTTTCTATAACATAACTATAACAATTGGTGATATCAACATATAAATTTCTAAAACTAACATTGGAGTATTGTTTTCGAGTAGACCTATAGGGAGCATTAATGATTATATTTTGTGGGAGGAAGTGAACACGAGGATAAAACTGCATCTCCGTGTAACTCATTTATCTCTATATCCGTTATCGAGTATATTATTTTGTGATTTAATCTTGCAACAGGCTTGTTGCTTGAAGTTGTTTGCCATCTTATAGATAGGTTGTCTTCGCATAGTTGTTTATCTCTTGTGTTATTAATCTTGTTATTTATATTGTACCCTCTAGTTTCTTTAAGTGCTCATGTTGTTTACCCACAACTTGTTGGTGTACTTAGTCCCGCCTAATATCATTAGTTTTTTTTAAAGTATCCGACTAATTCATTTTCTTGAATACCGCAAAAGATTTGCCTTTTTCTTAAAACGGCAAAAAAAATGCCTTTTCTTAAACACGACAAAAAAGCTGCCTTTTCTTAAACACGACTATTTCATCTTTCATATATTTATTTAAAATAAATTCGTAGTTCCTTAAAATGTCCTTTTTACCTCACTCTAGATGACATATATCTCCTTTCACTTATTTACTAGCGTCCTTTCTGAATACGGCTTGGGAGCTGTTGATCAAGAGTGCCCCTAGGGTTGTACTACTCATCGGCAAACAGATAACTAGAAAAGCCACATCACCAAAATGTCATGGCATCTCCATAACATTAGGTACCACATAAATTTGTATGAAATTTTGTTGATTTAAATGGCAGAATTCCAAGGCAGCTCTATTCAGTCCTTTATGGTTGGAAAATATAAGAATAGCCATCAATAGATGTTCAATTAACTCACGAGAAAAATAAAGAGTTCCACGAGTACAAAATAGCCGTTAGCAGAGCACATAGATGCAAATAGATTCTACTCCTATAAGATAAAGTTATGCACTCATAAACAGATGACACTGCACGTTAGCAGTACATGTTGCGTTGACATTTTCCAGTACAAAACATGCCTCTCACGAATCTTTCTGCTGCTGCTGCTACTGTTGTTTGCATTTCTGCTCAAATTGAATTTACAGCCCATTGTAAAAAAATGTAATCTGGAAAGATTACAGAGCGCTCAGATTTTACACCATTTCTAGTCCAGTTTCCTATATTGTAGAAAAGGCATGCGTTGTGGGTTACAGAAGTGACTGTACGTGCGGCGTTTCAATCTGCAGGCCTACTCTGGGTCCACACTTCAACAGTACGATCTGCGCTTTGGGTTTTGACGACCCTGCATCTTGGCAATCTGACCTGTTAGCAATTCAGGACAAATTGATGCAGCACATCCTCATACAGCTTTCGGCTGGACCTGTTCGAAGTCAAACACCTCAAACATCAATCGCCGGACGTCAGGTTTGCCATAGACGCAGTACGAGAGCCCGTGAATCGCTTGCTGGACAGCGGTCGTGGAAGGATTTCTTAGCCGGCGGTTATGCTCAAATCTGTCCTGTACAGTCTCCCCATATATGATGTAGTGGTGAAGGTGCTTGTCCCGCAGGTACCGTCCGCAATACTTGTTCATCAACAGCCTCCTATGCTTCTCTGCCAACCACCTGCCAGGTGCGTCGAGATGCTTCATGAGCAGCCTCTCTGCTAATACTAGATCCTGATCACAAAAAGAGTTCAGACCTTCAGTATGGCTATTGACCCAATGGAGAGTGGCCAGACGCTGAAAACCGCAAACGAGGGGCAACAAACCTGAATCTTCTGTCCAACATATTCCAGGCGCTCGAAACAAAATCTTGGATGCTCAAACTTATACTTAGAAGGATGCATGAAGCACAACTACAGTGCAAAACCAATAAACGTTATGGCGATTTATCAATTATGTATGATGATAATGAAACTGGAGAAACAAAGAAATATATCAAGTGTGAGATACTGGAGAACTGGGAAACATGATTTTATAAGAAAATAAAATAATGCACCAAAAACATGCTTTGCATGCAGAGAGACAAATAATCCATTAGAAAGGAACACCATAAGAAGGACAAAAGAGATTACTGGTGTCAAATACCTGAAGACCAAGTCCAAGTTCTATGTTCCTTGCTTCTGTGATTTCTGGAATTTTATCATTCTTAGGCAAGGGATATCCTAGGATGTTCATGACTTTGGGTCTATTATCAAAGTCCCAAATGTTTCCCCTGAAGCGATGCATGCCTGGTGGCACACATGCTCGGAAGAGCCTAGGATGAGCAAAAAGAGCATCTGCTGGTGGCTGCAGTACATGGAACCATTAACTAGATAAGAGACAAGCATTGGTTAAGGTTTGAGCCAAAGAAAGGGTCAATACCCGATAGGCAGCAACATCTTGCCACGTTAGTTGTCTCTTATCAAACTCCACTGAAACATAGTCAACATCTTCTAGTTGACGCCGCAGTTTTGGCTGACAGTCTTCTTCTTCAGGGTCCATGCCGAACGCCTCAAAAAGAACACGATAGACTTCAGGCATTCCAAAGCACAGGTATATAGCTCCAAACAGTGCCCAGAATACAGCCCTGGAACAAAAACATAAAATTTACTGAAGTTGCCCGACATATGTATGCCAATTAATAGCTGCAACAAACTAAAGACTTGATAGAAAACTCTTCCACAGCAAGTCAATACAGAAAAAGAAACACACATCAGTACGACATAAACAGATGGAAGAATGCATATCCGTACAAAAACTAACTGGATTATGTGGGGGCAACTCGCCCATTAGCAAGGCTGTAGCGAGTGATTGCTCATCATATTATCCTAATGTATGATCCCAAACTAAGATTTATATACAGTATGTCTATACAATTCAAATAGTAGCACAATTTCAGGAAATAATGACTTACTTGGTGGGCGGTTCCCTGTCCTTGCGTATCATCCTATCCAAATCGTCGTAAGGAAACACCAAATTATGCAGGCTGGCCGCCTTGATCCATCTGGGCAGCATCCTCTTCCCGATGAGCGCAAACACCCGCTCCCGCATCGGCCCCGGGGATTCCCTCGGGTACCTCTGCAAGAAGAACTCTGAGAACGCGAGCTCCAGCACGAACTGGCCCAGGAACCAGAGCCTCGAGTGTCCATTCCGGACGTGTCGCGTGCGCGTGCGCTCGCAGGAGGGGTCGAGGTGCTGGAAGACGAGGTAGAGTAGGACGTCGAAGTGGCGCGCGGGGCAGTCGTCCCCCTCGCCGAGCGTCTCGGAGGGGGCGAGCGGGTATCCGAGCGCCTGCTTGGCCTCGAGGAGGTACTCGTCCATCCAGGTCCGGTCGGCGGCGGAGAGCGGCGAGGAGGGGAGGCAGGAGGAGAGGAGCGGGAGCGACTTGAGCGACAGCTGCGGGCTGCTGAGGAAGCGCTGGGTGAGGCGCTCGTCGTCGAGCGGCGGCTTGAGGATGAACCGGCGCGGCGGGTGCTTCTTCCTGGGGGACGCGGCCTTCTTCCGCTCCGCGAGCTCCCGGAGGAGCCGGCTTGGGCTGTTGGCCGGCTCGGCCTGCGGGGGAGGAGGAGGGGGCTGGTCGGCGGTCACGGCGAGTACGCGGACACGGCGCCGCGTGGTGGGGAGGTGGAGCGGGAGCGGGGAGAAGGTGAGCGCCTGGAACGCCATGGCCGGTGGCGCCATGGTGGCGAGCTGCGGAGCTCTGGGGTTTTGTGGGTTTGGTGCCGGCCGGAGGAGCCCGGAGGTAAGGGGGAAGAAGAGGATAAGCGTAGAACGATAGGAAGGGGATCACGGCGAGCCGTCCGTTTCGTGTTGGATGGCTCAGATCTGGTGGATCGCTCCAAATGTGAGAAAATATCTTCTATCCGCCTTCGAAATGACATGGCAACCCACCCACGTGAGGCAGCGACAGTTCGCCAGCGCCATCTCGGAAGAAAAAGGAAATCGCCGCCGCCGATCCGCCGCCGGCGGACTCGTTCATGGCGAACCCGAGGAGGGCCATATCGCTGCAAATCCAAACCCAGAGCCCGCCATTCCCCGCCGCCGCCGCCGCACCCCCCTCTGCCTCGCTGCCGTCGTCGCTCCTGCACTTCCTGAAGAAGCCGGCCTCCTTCCCCTTCCTCCTTTCCCTCTTCCTTCTCCTCACTTGGATCTCGCTCCGCTTCCACCAACCCGCCCCCTCCGCCTCCCTTCGCCGCCCCGCCGTCTCCCACGACCCCCAGGCCAACCTCGTCCGCTACCCCGCCGACCTGCATCCCACACCCATCGCCGCCGACGGACGTGGCTGGCTCCTCGACCCTGTAGCCGCCGCCCGCGATGCTGGTCTCCCAGGTGAGAGCTGCCCCCCTTGCCTCGCGAATTCTATGTTTTCAGTTCTGCTATCTGTTGTTAGCTCACTGGTAGAATAAACGAGTTGGACACTGTGGAAGGGATGCTGTATGCTAGATTACACCGTGTCATCAATTGTAGAAGCCAGGTCTGTCTAGTTCATGTTTGTAGTG
The DNA here is from genome assembly GCA_026929855.1 of Poa annua. Taxonomy (NCBI): domain Eukaryota; kingdom Viridiplantae; phylum Streptophyta; class Magnoliopsida; order Poales; family Poaceae; genus Poa; species Poa annua. The sequence goes on along the minus strand of CM049428.1, from coordinate 113,126,669 downwards.
GACACTGTTTCTATGAAATTCATACTGAAAGGAAGAACGAAGTGATGTTCTAAGCATACCACAGGGAGAAATGCAGCACAAATATGCCGTGTTGTGACTGGTGTCACGTGTCCCTGTAACACCTTTCGGAGCTGAACTTAGTTTTCCCCTTCTAAAATAATCTTGATAGTGAATCCTTTAGTTTTGAACCTCTGGTTTAAGGGTAGTACCCTTCCTCTTCTCATGAAATTATGTCATAATCTTACTTGAAATATGTCTTTCCCCTTGCTAACGTGCCATCAGAACCCGTTTATAGTGCATATTGCCTCTGTTCCAATTACTTAGTTCTATTGCTTACAGGTATGCAATAGCGTATGTTAACTCAGTGGCAGTCTCTGTTGGAGGTTGTTAATGTTAAGCATGATTGTTACATGAACCAGTATATGAACCTTGGTTCTGCTTGGTTTCGTCAACGGTCAACATCATTGTTTGTTCGATACAAGGATCCTCTGTGTCCCCTAATTTATGTGCCCCCCTTAGCAAACCATGATCCTTGAGATGATTTGGGGATTCGTTTGTTTCAGTTTGCTGCTCTATGTCATTGAGAATATACTATACTACTGTTACTACACATATAACTATATAAGACTGATAGGTGACTGGGTTTCTTCTTTTGCAAACAATCACTGAGCAAGACATAAATTCAGAATTACGAGTTCCATTTCTCTGTTTGTTTTTTTCCTAAGTGTCCTTTTTTATCATTCTGGTATGTGTACTTTCGGTCCAAGTGAGAAAAAGGTAGAGAAAGAGAACATTGTGGCATGGATATGTAGCAAACCATTGATTTTAGCTAACAAGTTGAAGCATATTCTGCTCGACATATATTCCCTATCTTTCTTTTGTGATTTCTTTACCTTTGTTGGTTCTATCAGTAGATGCCAATCTTCTTATGTAAAAACAAGAGGATCTTTTATGCATCATCGATGTTTCCGTAGCAGTTACTATTGTGTTGGACTTTATCGAGTTTATGATTGGTAGCCAGAATGTATGCGTTCTATGCTCTCAATTCTTCCTGCAACTTAGGCTGCTTATCTCTACATTCTTGTTTGCAACATTTTGCAAGTCTACTTATCTTCATCCAAAGGCAATCCCAATCACTGCTCACTTGGTAGCTGCAGAATTCCTAGCATGCTTCTTTTTCGCTCAGGGGATATTGTGGGACAATGTTTACAATAGAAGCAGAAGTCATTATGTGTCTGTGGAAGAAATATATGTCCTTCTATGCGATTGCTTAGAATTTTGTGGTACAGCTTAGGGGGAACGCATGTAAATAGACCATAGGTTTTATTTTGGGCAACTCGGATGAACATTATTTGGTTACTAATTTCACTTTGTGGTAGGTGGGGCCCTGGTCTGTCTTTCACTACACGTAGGAGTTATCCAGCCAGGTGGTTTGCGTGGCAACCATCGCCATCATACATGCAACGAAACGTTTGTAATCTGGGGTGCAAAGACAAAATTCAGGGTAATGATCCTCCCTTTCTCATTCAGTTCCTGATAACAATATGTTTCTAGTGTTGATTGGGTGTTTTGGGTAATGAACAGTTGGAAAATGCTGATGTAAAAGATAAAGGATACGGAGAAGCCATAATTGCTGCCGATGAGGTGGCCATTGTTGCGAGCGCAAGATCAACTGCACATGCATTGATCAACATGGATGTGTGGCCAACCTTCTTCTTGGGATGTCAAGATACACCGATAAATCCCAACAGTTCAAATACTGACTACAAGGTCTGGAAAGATCTCTGACAGCCACATTGCTTGTATGGTCGTGAGCGAATATGATGGATAGAAACCGAAAGTCGCATTGAGCTTGAAAGGTCACCGTGTCACACCATTGGTAACGATTTTGATGTAGATGCATGTGTATAGTTGAGGACTTGAGTTGATACTTGCAGCTGGCTTCCCTAGTTGTTTTGTTTGAAGGGAAGTATTTTTGTTACTACTGTTCTCTTCTCTTGTATATATTCAGTTAGTCATGTACTCGTTTGTTTCAATCAGATATACCACGCTTCACATATCTACCTCCTCTGTTTCAATATTCTCAGAAAAGTTCCTTTCTTTGGAGATGCAGTATAGTGTTAGTTGATAGACCACTTCTCCTTTTCGTTTTTGATCTGTGCTAATACACAGGAGGCATGAAATATCACCATTCCTAATTCTTCACTGTACTTTGCTTGGCGAAACGGGGGCACGTTTCCATGATATATTTTTATGTGGCTCCCAGCTTGTTATGTGACTTGTGTCTAGAAACTGTGCCGATGTGCCATCTCTGTTAACGTTCAACATCATCCTCCGGCAAGTCAGATTCGTTTTCTCCCCGACGGCTTTTGTGTGGTGTGCCACAGCTTCTTTAAGGGCATGTGTCAATCTTCATCGACAATACTTGCAACAAGATGAGATATTTCAAATAGGATATACAGCAGTCAAAAAGGGTATTGAACTCAGCTAGAGAAGTGTGGCCATCAACTTTTGAACATCAACTGTCCAACAAAACAATACTCCCTCCGTCCCAAAATAAGTGTCTCAAGTCTTTTAAAAAGGTGATGTATCTAGACATGAGATACATCACCTTTTTAAAAGACTTGAGACACTTATTTTGGAACTGAGGGAGTACTATAAGATCCTCAGGCATCTTGGACATGTGGTGCTCCTCAATCCTTCAATTCAAATCAGTTTTATGTGTATTGTAGCATAAAGCGAACTAATTCAAATCAATTTTTTATTTGTAGAGGGAATTTTTCCTATCTCAAAATTCTATACATAAACACTCTATTCTATCTAATCGGACGACGGATTCGACCGCCTTAAATTTCAAAAAAAAAACTAATACAAAATATTTGTATGGCGAAGGTGACACAATAGCTGCAAAAATTCTGTGACGGAACAGAAATAAGACGGTGGTCCACTGCTCTTGTACTCTAATTGAGGAATAGACAAGCAAGCCAATGAAACAGAGAGAAAAAGATCAAATACAAAGAGATAGATTTGCACTCTATAGAGTCCTCTCGTCTGATAGGTCCGCTTCATATTATACACCATCTGATTAGTGAAGCCGGGATCAGCTCCATGATTTTCTAGAAGAAAAAAAATATTCCACACCATCCACGCGAAACCTATAATAAAGCTCAATAGTACTGAAGAAAACAATACTACTAGAAAAGAATCAGATACCGAAAACTCAAATCAGGAAATGGAAATCCCTGGTTCGCCACGTGGCCACCCGCGATCCTCTTCCTCTATAAAGCCCGGGTCCGCTGCATCGCCTCCCGGTCATAGACGCACACGCACGGTCGCACCATCTGCCATTAACGCATAACCTTGGCGGCTTCTCTCCCTCGTCCCCTCCTCCGTTGCCTGCCATGGCGGACCAGCTCAGCGAGGAGCAGATTGGCGAGTTCAAGGAGGCGTTCAGCCTCTTCGACAAGGACGGCGATGGTAATCCCGCCGCCTCACCTTCATTCCCTCATTTACTTTCGGCGCCGATCTCTCGCGTTCAGGCCGGCCGATCCCCTGCTTCGATCGATCCGGACCACACGCCATAGGGGGTGTGGCCAGGCGGCATGGTTTGATCTGCGCCATGCGTTGCATGTCCAGATGCCTAGATCTGATTGGCGTGCCACGGCCCTGGCGATTTTGTATTTGTGGAATGGAATGATTCGATTGTTTTGATGTGTTCCTCGCGGTAATCAAGGCGCCTGCGTCTGCGTGGGGGCGATTTATTCCGTTCCGTGGGTTCTGAAATGACCCTATTCCTGTTAGAGGCGGGCCGTATCAATTGTGATATGCGTTTAGGGGGAAAATGTCGAGTAGCTTCTGAAATGATCTTAGGAACGAGCACGAACGGCTTATGCTCATCAATTTTGCTAACTGGGTGTTTGTGGTATCATAATATGTGAGCACCTAGTTGCGTGGCCTGCTCTTGGGTATGACGCTGTTGCTTGAGGTAAATGAACTGAAGTGCAGAATGAAGTTTTGCGATCGATGTAATTTGGAAGAAAGGCATTGCTGTGACTGATAGGTTGTTTGGATAAGGCCTCGAAATGAGGTTTTATTTTTCAGGAAACCATATTAATTTCAATATAAAAGGTAGTTGCCTAGTGGTCTTGCTCACTGTGCTTTCATTTAAAGTCGCATCAGATTCCTTAGATGTCTCTGCCTCTAGCTACGTTGCACACCAAGGTGTTTGTGGAGTTAATATTTGTCACTTTGTCAGTCACTTTCTATGGAATCGTGTTACATTAAACATGTGGAAATGACTTGAGAGTTAAGAATAAAGTGGCGAAATATGAGAATATGTACCTAATCTGAATTGGTGAACCCCAGTGGCATAGAACAGAATATACAAAACACTAGAAGAGTGGGGACCATTCAATAATGCTATCAGACTTCTCATACAAAGGGAGAGGGGGAGGTTGTTATTTACTTGGATACATGATATTGTCAAATTTATGTGCAAATCAAATGTTTTTAGTATAAAAATTCAGAGGAAATACAATTATATGCAACACCCAGCAATACTCTTATTCACCAGCTCACCTATTTAAGTCCTTTGGTGTGTTGTTGAGTCTATCATCAAACCATGAAATATTCATATTGTTTTTATTTAGTTTGGTATTTGCTATTTTGTGGGAGTATCCTGCTACTGTTGTAAATGCTTTGCATAATATGTTTATGATAGTAATATCTACAAGTCATTTCAATGAATTTGACTACTAAGTTGGCATAAGATACATATGCGATTATTAAATTCTCAACTTTGGTTTTTGATAGCAAGATGTATACCATTTAGCGGGTAATTTGTATGGACAAACCGTGTGGTACTGAATAGGTTGTTTATTATTTGAAACTCTTGGAAGAACAGGACTAAAATTGGTGTTTGAGTTTGATATGGGCATAAGACTGGTAAGCCGTGATTCAGTATGATAAGGTGTGGTAAGATATCATTTTGTGTGGGAATAGTCTTGACGATTCTGAACTTTTCAAAACTGATGATTAACTGGTTTTAATATATTTTGATTCTCGCTATATATCTGTCTTTCTGCTGTTCTGGAGATTGACATGGTTTGTACTGCGAAAATTGCAACGTTAGATACTTAGCCAGTGCTATTTTTCAACTAGATGTTAGAGAGGTAGCAGAGTATACGCCTGCCTCCTAAGTAGTCTGCTTGCCTATTTGTTTTTGGAAGGTTTTGTTTATGTAGGAATAAGCTGTTTAGAAATATTACCCAGGATTATAATGCTGTGCTGTTTATTATGTAGGTTAGTCTCTTCAGTTCCACATAACTCTTGTTCTGATTTTTCTGACTAATGAGAGAGAACTTTTAAGATGTTTTTGTGTTCCTTGAATAAAAATGGTTATTGATCCTTAAATGCCTTGTCCAAATAGTCACACGTGCTGCTGTTAATTTTGTGGTCACTACATTTGTAATTTTGACTTGACAGGAGACATTACAATCATAATATTCTAGCGTATAGCTGTCTTAACATGAGCTGGTCTAATTTCCCAGGTAGCATCACCACCAAGGAGCTCGGCACCGTGATGCGCTCCCTTGGCCAGAACCCTACTGAGGCGGAGCTGCAGGACATGATCAACGAGGTGGACGCAGATGGCAATGGCACCATCGACTTCCCGGAGTTCCTGAACCTGATGGCCCGCAAGATGAAGGACACTGACTCCGAGGAGGAGCTGAAGGAGGCCTTCCGTGTCTTCGACAAGGACCAGAACGGCTTCATCTCTGCAGCAGAGCTCCGCCAGGTGATGACCAACCTCGGGGAGAAGCTCTCCGAGGAGGAGGTGGAGGAGATGGTCCGCGAGGCCGACGTGGACGGCGACGGCCAGATCAACTACGACGAGTTCGTCAAGGTCATGATGGCCAAGTGAGGAACCCTCCCCACCGAAATAACCTTTTATTTTCTCCGAAACAAAATAACAAACCTTCCGGCTTACTAGTATTCCATAACAATCTCACCTTACTTACACGCTGGTACTGACGCTCGCAGCTAGCACTTTCATAACATTTCTCTTTCAGCTATCACTTTCATAACATTTCTCTGTGAGGAGAGAAGGACCAGATATTATTTTTGTTCTTGGACTTCTCCTGAATTACTTCTTGTACTTGCAGCTGTAGTATGGTTTGCTGGATTTTTTCTCTGTTGGTTTTAATTTCGTTCAAGTTTGCGTTTCAGTTTTGTGAAAGTTACACACGTTCTGTTCTCCCATCTCTTTCTCGTTTTCGTGTTGTGTCGAGAAGCCTGCACCACCAGATCATGTATATGCATGTGAAGTCGGAACTCGAATTTTCCGTACCACGTATTAGATGCAGGTTAGGTTTGGCTCGTACAGTACGTACGTAGCGTAACAATCACTCGTGGAGCCTCTCTTGGAGACGTACGTGCCACAGATTGCAGCCTACGTCGTCGTCACCTACAAAATGTGGTGTCTGATCGGTTGTCGCCGCTCTTCGAGTCTGTTTGATGGTAGGCAACGTGGAGCGCTCTGCTAGAACTTGTGCCAAATACAGCTGAGGCTGCTCCTCACGGTGGTCCCTGAAGCTGAACGCGATACCATCGTCTCCATGCGTGGTGGCCGTGTATGGTACATACCAATATTACCATCATCATCCGGCGATCCCTGTGGTACGGGAAATGCAAGTGGAGCTGCTCGCGCTGCAAACAACTGGTCCGGATTTTATTTGATTTTGAAATTGACAACTGGTCCTGGCATGATCTTTTATCGCTCGAGAATATATGCTATCGCCCATCCGCTCGAACCCTTTCTAGTTTCTAGCAGCCTGGAAGATGCTAAACACATTCGTTTATAAAGTGTGTACGCGTATATAAAGCAAAAGTTTATCAAAGCGATATAGAGCTAGCTTGGTAGTGGGACTTTTATTCGTTTTGTACTACTACTTTATCTACTTCCGAGCTTTCGCACCCGTCAAAATGAGTGTTAAAAAACAGCTCCTCTGCATCTTTTTTGCTTTGTTTTTTCAAATAAGGAAAAAGGGGACGAAGCTTATGCGTATGTTATAACCATGTTTTTGCAGGAGAAGGAAGCAGAGGATAGAGGAGAGGAAAGCGCCAGCGAAGAAGAAGGTGGTAGGCGCAAAGAGCGGTGGCCAGAAATGCGTAATCCTCTAATTGAGATCAATCGTTCACGTGCATGTTGTGTGGTCACCGGCCGGGGCATCCGAGCTACTATATTTGTTGTATCAAATATCAATCAGTGTATATGTAACGGGAGCGATATACGTATACGCTCCTAGAAAAATGGATTTAACTGTAAAACATCGAACGATTCACAGTTTATGATGGTGATGGAAGGAAATAACGCTGGGATAACTTTGCACACTGTTTTAGTTTTTGTTGTTGTTGAGGGAAACACACTGTTTTAGATAATTAGATGGACATGGACTGCACTCTCGATATTTATCTCCAAGAAAAAGGAAAAAAGCGTCGGGGTGATAGCAGACGCTATGAGCGTTAAATAAGACTCGACCTCCTAGGCAAGCACGCGCGACTCGGCTCAGTGCGCCTGCCCATTCTGGCCTTGTATCGCCTAAGGCCTAAGTTTGTGCAGGCCCGCAAGGCCCCGTCGCCTCCTACTCCGACCTCCCGGCCACCGCCGTCATCGATCAGGGAGCCAATTGCTCCGTCGCGGTGCTGCCTAAGTCCGTTCTGCAGCGCGGATTTCGAGGAGGGCGAAGAGGAGGTGCTGCAGCGCGCGGCCCAGTCGAGGAACTGCCCGCTGGCGGAGGCGAGGGTTAGGTATGTCCTGTGGCTGCATTCCCTCACATTTTAGGATTGGCTACCAGATACAATAAACAACCGAATCCTCGCATGGAAGAACAAGCACCATACTTTGAAAATTTATTAGAAGTGACTAAATTGCAGTGTACAAAAACAACAAATGACGACACTGTTAAGCATATTACCAAGCTTTGTCCAAAGCAGATGCAAAGATAATAAGTCAGTAACGCATTTCTGGTAAATTAGTGGTTTCGAAGTGGTGTTAATCGAAGTTGATGGCATCTGACTCTTCGTGTAGTTGGTTTTGAAGAAAGTAAAACCTTGAATTGGTCAACTCACATTTTGATCGATAAGAGTTTAGATTTGATTGGTCTGTGTAAATTTGGAAAACAATTTGGTGATCACAACAAACTGCAAGTCTTTTTGGTTCTACAGTCGCACTTGCTCATCAGGTTGATAATGAAGCCCCAACCAACATTTTATAGAGTATTTGGTTGACTTGGCCTTTGCGCCGGGAATACAGAAGCAAAAAAATGTTATGCTCCACGTCTCTGCGATAGCGTGCTGCGCATCGGCGTGAATAGCGAATTCCGGCCTTAAGAGTTGGTGCCTTCTGGCGAATAATTCAACTCGCTTCTGTAGCAACGCCAACCTGTGTTGTGCTACATTAAAAAAACAACCATAGCAGAGTCAAAGACTCAAAGTAGTTTAGTACTCAGTTGTTCCACCTTTATTAAGAGTCTTCTTGTCTGTTGAATAAAACATGCATGCGTGTCAATTGTCAAACAATATGTTCACACAAATTTAGTTTCTTTGACGGATAAACAAATGTTAGGTACAAAATAATGCTTTTGAAATACGTATCACCATCCATGAAAGATGAATAATATCCATTTAACTCAATGAAATATTTCATGAACAAAGATTGTAAATTTCGACGTGTCAATTTTCTTCTTCAGACAGATAACAGTCAGCTTGTGCGGCAACATCATCTCTACTGGAACACATTTTTTAGCAGGCCTCTATAGTAGTACATGGGCACGGTTGCAACCATAACTGAGCAGGCCATTGAACTTTGACCCTCTCCTGTCTGGGAAGCCCTAGGATCATGCGCAGCAGCGCACTTGGCCCATTTTTTCGCCTTCCACTACCCTTCCCACTTTGACAAAGGACAAGGCCACCGTAGTATCACAACACTTCCATCGATTGGGGAACCACTAATTCTACCGCAGGGCTACCTTCAGTCTCAGTGCTTGCCGGGTACGTCACGGGTTTCCTAGTGGAAGTGAAAGACCATTGTAGCGAGTGGTCGAGTCGACGAATTTCCCTGCTGGCGATCAGGGTTACATATGTCATGTGGTCGAATTTCTGCTTTTACATGGCATCATATTCCTCCTTGCTTGGGTACCAACTTGCATAGTTGCTCCATCCAGTATGATATTGTTATAGTGGAAGAACTCCTGTATTTATTTAATTTGGTAAAACATGTATTTGAATCTAATCCCATAGCCTTTGAAGACAGAGTGGGCAATAAAAAGGACAATGTTTAAGCAGACCACTTGTTTTAGGATTGGTTTAGTATAGGCCTTAATGCACGAGCAATGTATAGATGCTCCATGGCTGAAAACTAATTGATCTAAATGGAGAAGCTCACACAAAATATGTTGCGCGTACCGGAAGAACGCCCTATGGAGTGGTGAAACAAAATTCCTATACACCTCCCTCCCTTTCTAATTATAGATGCAAAATACAAAAGTGAAGTAAGGCTACCATAGTACACAAGCAACGAGCTAGATAAAATTAGAGCAAATTGCCAAACTTTTCTAAGCACATGCAACAATAACTTAGTGGGTATCTTCCTTTCACCTTCCAGAAAACAAGGTTATTTCTGTCAGCCCGCCAGACTGGGAGGAGCTCCCCTCATTGCTTACGCCAGATATCATCAACCTAAACTGCTTTGTCATTTCGGTATCCATAGGGCTATTAAACCGAGGAGTCTCGGAAACGGACTGCTTTTCGGTTGACTGAGCCGGCAACAACACTTTGAGCCTTGAAACCACATCTGTCATGGTTGGCCTATCAATGGATGCGCTTTCAACACAGTTCATGGCAAGGTCGACCACACTCTGTAGGCAACTGACATCATACTGATCCGACAACCTCTTATCTACTATTTCATGAATGCTTTCCTTAGCTATCTTTTGGCGCACCCAATTTGGTAGATGGACGGTTTGAGGGTCCATAAATATCGGGGGCTGACCAGTGATGATCTCCAAAAGGACAATGCCAAAGCTATAAACGTCTGTCTTGACAGTGAGTTGGAAAGTTGCATGGTATTCAGGGTCGAAGTAGCCAATAGTGCCAGCAGCAACCGTAGATATATGTGTGTGAGCATCTTTAAAAGCCCGTGAAAGCCCAAAATCAGAAATTATTCCCACCAGATTCTTGTCCAGAAGGATGTTGGGGGTCTTCACATCTCTGTGCACTATTGACGGGGTGCATAACTCATGTAGATACTCTAGTCCTGTAGTTTATTGAAACTTGTATTTTGTCAACAAGCACATACATACATGATCTAAAGGAAAATACAAAACTGAAATCCATACCTTGTGCAGCATCAAGTGCAATATGAAGTCGTTTTTCCCAATTCAAACTATAGACATCTCCTGTATTAATTGATAACAAATTAATTTATGTGCCATTTTATAGGTTCATAGTAGAATAAATGCTAAATTTTGTAAATTTCACACATATTTAAGCTATTAAATGGTGGTTACACATAAAATGATTGACCATAGCAACAATTGGTAGACCAAGATATGCGTAACTATGCATTTTGACATTTGACTGATGACTTCTTCCTCTTCTTCGCAGAGCATATTTAGAATCTGTAAATATTTTTCTAATGTTATGAATGTATGACTCTAAATATGTAACTGGTAGCCTCACTTGGTTAGACAGATATTTATGACAATGTGATCGTGAGGAAATTAAAAGTATCTCTAAAATTAGGCATATCAACTCAACTATGTTGACTAGGAGCAATAACATTTTATGCAAACAACTAAACAGTTAACAATGAAATCTAATTTGACACAAAAATCCCGCTTAGAGTAATATGTCAAAGCTAAAGTAGTTTGATTTTAAAACTAAAATTTTGTACAGTGCTAAAGACGCGTGTCAATATTTTTTCATGCCGCAGAGCACAATATATTTGATAAAATTTGATAAGTAGGTGATTCCAAGTGTTTAGTGAGAACTGCTAGCATCTGGGAATATTTTAGTTGTTGAGTTTTGAGGGGCTACAACCATGTTTTAACTTGCTTTTAATATGAGCATATTTTGGGTTTAACTGAATCATTCAATTTTATCGAGCTAACGTACACTGATCTCTTTAGCATCAAAATACAAGTTAGCGAAATAACTATCTGCGAGTGCAAGTTAGCTATGATGTACTTAAGTCGGATACACTTGAAAAAATTGAATTTTGGTTTTAATTGAATCATTCAATTTTATTGAGTGGAGGTACACATGATCTCTGTAGTATCGAAATACAGTTTAGCGAAATAACTAACTGCAACTGCAATCTCGATTTTTGATAGAAAAATAAATAAAAGTTAAGAGAAAAACCTCCTCTTAGAAGTTGTTGAAGATTTCCTCCGGGCATGAAGTCATAAACGAGTGCTAGGCACTTCTTGTTTTGGCAATATCCTTGCAAAGTAACGAGATTCTTGTGATGAACTTTGGACAAGGTTTGCACCTGCGATAGTAGATAAACTTACCAACCATTCTAGAGCTGAAGACATTTGTGCATCATTAGGTGAACTAGCATCATGCACTTGCAAATGCGAGGGTGTCCTCTTTAATGTTTGAATATGTAAAAAATCAATAATGGTTTTGTAGGCACTCTTATTATACCAATGAAGATAATCCAATCAAATCCACAGTTAGTGCAAATTAACAACATTAGAATATGGATATTCGTGGATGGAAAACATCTTAAACCTGTGGAAACATGATTAAGAAGTTGCAATATCATTCGTATATGTATGTCAAGCCTTTGTCTATTTTGTTTCTCTATATATCATATTTTCCATGTATATAATAGGCATGGATTGGAGAAATGGTTTTATATGACTTACATATTTGAACATTGTTTTGAAGAAAATATTGATGTGGACCAGATGGTTTTGTGTTTTACCTCAGGGAGGAAATCCGTTGACTCTGCTATTGATGTCTCCATGAGCACTTTAACAGCTACTTCATCACCATTTTCCAGTATGCCGTGGTAAACAATACCAAAGCCTCCTTTTCCAACTATTCTGTGGAAGTTTTTTGTTATGGCCTTCAACTCTGCGTATGTAAACCGTCTGATGTCAATATGTAGGGGAGTTTCCTCTTCATACATAGCATAATCCTCATTGTCTACTGACTTGTCTGCAAAGTAAAGAGGGTTTGTGTTACATGAAAATTTTGGTCTGGAATTGCTGTCAAAATATCTGCCACTCTTGCAATGAGGGAAAGAAAATTAATGTGTATAGTTTTATTTACCTTTCAAGAATAACTTCCAGAGTACGCACGTTCCTGCTAGGAGTGATATCAGCACCACGGGAACTATCACTGCGATGAGTAAGATAGGCGTGGTGTTGCTCTTCTTCCTCTTGTCTAAACAGTACATATCTTTGCTATTTGAGCATACGGGGTTGCCTTCTAATCTAGGGAAACAATTAAACAACATACATATATATAAATCATCTCAAGAACTCTCAGCTGCTCTAAAAGGTATGCTTATTTGAGAAAACGCAAAAGACTTTTGCATTTTATTATATTGGAAAGATAGAGTTTGAGGATCCTCCTAAGAGGTTACAGTACAGAACAGAAAAGGTATGATTATAACCTGACTCTATTTTCTAAGATGGCTAATGCGCTAATGGTCTATCGAAAGAACTCTACGCTTCAAGCTTCAAATAAACAAAATACTTAATTTCTAAATCACCTGAAGTTACTAATTGGTCCATCTTCCTCCCATTTTAAAATCCCTAGATGATAAAAGAATTTATACTTATTAGATGCTAGCTACTATATGTAATTAAGAACATACTTGGATCGATAAAATGCTAGAAAAGTTTCACTAGTGGAGTTGTTGTGGCATGGTGCTAGAAAAGTGTGGCACACCACAAGTATGACATTAGCCAACCAGGGCCACAGAAAGGCAAACTCACAATGTGTGTTATCCCATAAACTTACAATAATGTGCAAAGGTTGATGGTAAACATGGAATTATGTCTATGATAACAAGGATGCCCCTTATTCCCTTTTAGGTGCTGTTGTCTAGTTTGTTACAAACAATTTAGTAAGGAAGTGTGCAACGAAAGCATGCCAAACCTTAGGTCTAGTACACCAGCCTGAACTCGTTGAAGAATAGAATCTGGGATTGGTCCATCTAGTTTGTTATTTGACAAGTTACTGAAAAATAATAGTTAGAACCATTTATCTAGAAATTATATCATCAGCATCAGATGTAATCAGAACAAAGTCTTACAGAACTTTAAGTGACTTCAGTATATAGTCTGGAATAGCTCCCGTCAGATTGTTGTGTGACAAATCCCTATATATATTTTGTTCATAGAGTCATGAAATATATTAACTTATTCTCGTTAGTCTGACAATAGTATGTGGTAGGAACCACTTACAAGTTTTCTAGTGATGTCATGTTCATGAGTGATATTGCAAATCCACCACTCAGTCCACTGCTAGACAGATTTCTGGAAAAAACCTCATGTTAATACAAGTAATCTTAATTAAGTGATACCGTACAGTTAACATGTATTTTTAAGATAATGTAAATATCTTCCATGGTTTAGGTTTATACTAAGCCACATACACTTTTGCAATTTTAGCTAAATTTCATATATTTTCAGATATATGGCCAAGTTTCTCTTAATGGTACATGTATGAAAAACAAGAAAATATTTGGAGCAACATGCAAACGGAACGGAAATTTAGTGGAGCTTTAAAGTGATTGGGGTTGTTGCAATGCACTTGAAGGAATAAAATATTGAATTGCGATGTTTAGATTTGAAGATATATATGATGTGAGTCCTGGTTTTGTTTTTACATGGTGACAATCCTTGGATTCTGGTTGCTCTTAGAGTGGTCACAAGTCAATCCTCCCCAGGAATATTCTATTGGGGAGCATGGATCTCCATTCCAGCTTGTCCGTGCCAAACCGTAGTGCGTCTTGACTTCTGTAATGTACTTTACTACAACAACAAAAGACAAGGGTCATAATATGAACGGCCTAAACTATTTGTATAAGAATAACTTAAGAAGCAAGTATGATCTAATCATAGAAGTGATTAAAATTGTACTAATTCATTTATCAACTATGGTATTCCCATGTGCATTGAGACCTCGGCCATTGGCATTGGCAATTGCAAGATGATCATGTGTGAACCTGTTAATACATGACAATTGTGTTGTGTATACATTAATCTTACCATCGTCAGAGTCAGTGGTGAGATTCTCCATCCGAACGAGCGAGTACACTTCAAGAGCGTTGATGAGCGGGGGAAGAATCGATCTGGGGGTCTTCTTCAAGGTGAAGTATACGTCTCCCATGTGCCGGAACTGCCCACTTTGGTACATGCTGTCTACTCGTAACTGCGATGGGGAGAAACCTGGGAATAACGATTCGTCGGGGCCGCTGTAGATGTCAAACCTCCTGTACATGCCGCTCCCGTTGATCTCGGTGAAGTGAAAGATCGGGAGAAGCTGCAGTCTCTTAGAATCATGATTGGGGCTTGACGCCACAATGGTCTGTATGAAAGAGTAGTTTGCGTCTAGGGTCGAGGCATTCTGCAAGATGGCCGACGGCACATTGAAGACGTTTCCAGGAAGCCTCTCCACATCAATGGTAGTGTTAAACTGGCTGATCCAGGGGTAGGTGTAGTTGATGCTTAAAGACCAGCTCAGCCAGAACCGATCATAAGGATCCGTCGGATATCTACATCGCACAGACATGGAAAAGACATAAATAACTAGCGGAATACACTAATATTTTTGTTCTTTACTTACAGATATTTGCTATGTGATCTACCTCCCAAACTTCTTGCCACCCTTTGATATTTACTAATAGTATTACTTTTTGTTAGAAGCCATTACATGATTCAGAAAACAAGGTAATAGCAAACACTTTTAAATGCATTAAGCTGTCAAAATGAATATAAAACCATTGACACACACATAATTCAGACCGGATCCAATCATCCAAAACCAATATAGATGCCAGCCTTGCCTCACCTTGTGACATAATCGTTGATGGTGCCAAATCTGTACCGTTGAAAGTGGCTGACTGACACAGAAGTATTGACAAAAGGGTACATTGTATCTTGTAGTGGCCTCAGCTCCAACGAAGATATGAAGGGAATCCCTGAACCGAGGTTTATCAGGCAGACTGAAACGGAGTCGCTCGGAGCAACGGTGAGCACCTCCTTCCATGCCACAAATGTTGGATCCATGTTTGTTAAGTTCACTGACTCCCAGATATTGACGCCGATATGGAGCCCAAACAGAAACAACGACCCGTCCTGATTCCTGTTCAACCTATCATAGTTGCCGTAAGTAAATGTGGCCCTCAGTAGATACTTCTTACCAATGGTTGATGGCAGTGTATAGCAATTCCTTGAGCCGTTAGGGAAGCTCCTCAAGTTTTTTTGTTGCTCGTTGCCTGCAGCAATCATGAGCTCTGGTAAAATATCGTGGCTCAGACCGCCATCGACAAATCCACCATCCGAACTGTACCGTAGTCCTAAGGTTTGGTCGATGTAGGCACTACCTATTGTCCATCCACAATCGATGTTTATGAAACCTGCAGAACGGAGGGTATGTACGGTTTTATGCGTCTCCCAAGTTAAAGATCTATTAGGCAATGATCAAGGCATATGCGACTAGACAGGAGACACGCAGTAGCTAATAATTTATTGATTTCTAAGATTTCAGTAGGGTGAGATATTTAAAAGTCTCATGCTGAACAGCTGAAGTGAACTGAACTGTGATTGCTGATGGAGAAGAGCTTAAGAAGGTGGAGGAGATGGATACCAGGAAGAGGAATCTGGGCTCGGACTTGAGTTATCATGACCAGGATGAGAAGCAGCGAAAAGATCCATGCCAGCTTTGTACTTGCCGAGCAACTGAAGCTGATCGCCATGTGATGTTCCTTGGTTCTTGGAATGTATGAAGCAAGAACAAACTTGTGTAGTTATATAGCAGGGGAAGATAAGTTACACGGTTTAGTAGTTTTGTTAGTGTTTTGCTTGACTCAGCCTCGGCGCTGCAGGATTAACAATGCAGAGAAACAAAGTTTTATTCATCGTCACTGGGTTTGGTAAGCTTCTCGTGAGAGAAATGCATGCAACTTGCATCCTCAAACGGAAGGAAACTGCAGCTAGATTACAGTGGAGGTTAGTTTGCACGTCAGTGCGTGCGACACAGAAGTCTGCAACCCGAGTCGAGGACTTTGTGTTTGTCTGGTCGAACTGAGCATGCAGCTCGCGCATAGAGTCACGGAAGTTTATATTTCTCTGAACCAGTCTGCCATGCCAAGCTGTAAAACCATAACGAAGTTTTATCATCAAAGGATAAGAAATTATAACTTGCAAGACCAGTTCACGATGCTACGCAAACCCGACCCAACCAAGCCGGTATAAGAACGAGCGAGATAACGCATGTCTGCCGGCCGGTCTGAGTCTTTTACCTCAACAGCAAGTGTTTTACTTTTTCACGCGTTCTCATCAGCACGGAGCAGATATCCTCGTCACCCATGGAGTCACTGCTGCCCTCCTCCCCTCCGCCGGATGCGCAGGTTTTATCCTTCCTACTCGAAACAGTCTTGCGCCCCGCTTTATAAATAAAGCAACCATCCACAGTTTATAACCACAACTAGATGAGAAAAAAAATACGAAATGCGAGAGAATAAAGGTTTTACTGGGCCACAACACAAGAAAGTCCAAGGGTAAAACAACTACTCCTGATACAAACTCTACACAGTAGATCTCAACGGTTGGGTGGTGAGGAAAGAAGGCGTGTCGCCTCCTCAAGAATGTCGTCCAGCCGCTGTCTGTCAGTCTAGCCAACGGGTGCTACTCCTGCAGGAAAGCCAAGATTTTGAAAACTGAGTCAGCAGCCCGTCGTGGGAAGACATGATCGATGACCATCTTGTTACGAATCGTCCAAAGGGTCTAGGTCATTGATGCGAACACCAACCAGAAGAGGGACCTCCTCCTCCCGGTATGGTTCACCTGCACTTTCAGGAACTCTGTCAAGTCAAGGCCCTGCCACTCAGGACCCAAGGCCTCAGCGAGGAAGCTCCACAGGAACCGAGCAGCATGACAAGAGAACAGGATATGGGTCCCCGTCTCGGGTACCGCACAAAGGGGACAAGTGCCATCACTAGGTCCCAAACACTTTGCCACCTCCACGCCCGAAGGGAGGCGGTCACGGAGAAGCTGCCAAGTAAAGATCTTGATCTTAAGAGGCAAATGCGCCTTCCAAAGATGCGTAGTCGAAGACAACGCATGCCTTCTAAACAGGTCCCGCTAAGCGCAACCGACGGAGAAGTGTTTCGCCGGCGTAAGGCTCCAATCGACCGTATCCGGGCTGTCAGATAGGGCTAGGGGTAGTGATGCGAGCATGTACCTCCAGCTCGCAATCTCCCTTGGGCCGAACGTGCGGCGGAACCCAATGTTCCATTGTCCTTGCTGGAAGGCAGAGGCAATCGACACCAAAGGTTCCGCACAAATCGCAAAAGGTCTGGGAACACAGCTCGTATCGGCCTTCCGCCAAACCAGGTTTCAAGCCAAAATAGGGTATCTCGTCCGTTACCTACGGATGAGACCGCCCCTAGTCTGATATGCTCCTTAATAGATTGGATGGCGGGCCAGAACTGGGACCCCTCTTTGCGTTCACACGCCAGCAAGGGGCAACCTCTAACATACTTGGCTTTCACCAAGTCAAGCTAGAGGCCCCCCTCACCCCGAAGAATCCTCCACACCCAGTGTAACATCATGGCCTTGTTCATGTATCGTGACGCAAGTATACCTATGCCCCAAACTCTTTGGGGGCGCAAATATCGGCCCATTTCACCATGTGGTACTTCTGCTTCCCGGACGACGCTTGCCAGAAGAATCTAGCCAGCTCTTTCTCGAAGCTAGCATGGACCCCTTCCGGTAAGATATACATCCCCATCATAAACATGGCGAGGCTAGACATGCACGAGTCAATCAAGATCGTTTTGCTACCCTTGGAGGTGAACCTCCCCTGCCAAAGTTCCGATTTTGATTTGACTCGTGCAACAAGGGGGTCAAAATCCTTAGAGAGGATCCGAGTGTTCTTGACCAGCATTCCCAGATACGTAACTGGGAATGACGCCAACCTGCAATTCATGTTGTCCGCGATCCTCTGATGGTCTACCTCCGAGTACCCTAAAATCATAACCTCGCTCTTGTCGAAGTTGATCTTTAGGCCCGACATGGCCTCAAAGCAAAGGAGTAAGAACTTGAGATTAACTATATCCAGTTCCGACCCCTCTACCATGATCATAGTGTCATCAACATACTGTAAGTGGGTCAACACCCCCCCCCCCCCCCCCCCCCGGGACAAGATGTCGAACCACACCAGTGATGTGGCCAGCGGTCTTAGTACGCTCTAAGACCTCCACAAGGGCATCTACCGCGGAGTTGAAAAGCAAAGGGGAGATCGGATCCCCTGCCTAACTCCACAGGTAGACCGAAAATAGGGACCTACTTCCCCATTCACGTTAATGGTTGTGTTGCCGCTCATCACAAGTTGCATGATCCACCCAATAATCCTATCATCAACCCCCTCCGCTCCAGAACCAAGCGGAGGAAGGCCCAGTCTAGGCGGTCGTACGCCTTCTGGAAATCTAGCTTGAGAAACACGCCTTTCTGGCGGCGTGTTTTCACCTCGTGAATAATCTCACTAAGAGCTAGGATTCCATCGTGTATGAACTGGCCTTTTAAAAAGGCGAACTGGTAAGGATGCGTGATCCGCTCCAACACGGGGGCGAGCCTCACGGCGCAAACCTTCCATAGGATCCTATAGATGATATTAAGGACAATGATGGGACGAAATTGGCGGATGTCCGTGGCTCCCACTACCTTGGGAATCAGGGTCACCACGCCAAAGTTTAGCCGTGATACCACCAATGTCCCAACATAAAACTCTTGGAACATAGGCATAATCACGGCCTGCGCCGCGTCCCAGAAAGTCTAGAAGAACGCCACCGGAAGACCATCCGGCCCCGGGGCCGAATTGGCTTTCATCTCCATCACCGCCATCTGCACCTCTTCCGGCAGGAATGGGAGGGTTAAGTCCGCATTCTCCCTGTCTGAGACTCTAGACCGTACCGGCCATAAGTCCACTGCCAGGGATACCCCGGAGCGGGGTCCATCCGAGAAAATCTCCTTATAAAAGGAGTAAATATGGGATGAGATCTCTGCTGGTAGCTCCAGCTGGCGATCGTTCTCCCAGAGGCACGAAATCGAGCATTTCCTGCGACGGCCATTGGCTATCACGTGGAAGTAGGCCGTATTCGCGTCGCCCTTGAGGAGCCAGTTTTGGCGACTCCGCTGTCGCCAAACAGCTCCTCACCCTTGAAGATCTCCATAAGGGAGCTCTCCAATGCATACCGCTAGACCCATTGGTCAGCCGTCAGACCGACCGAGTCCGACATACTGTCCAACTGACTGATGTATGTCTCGCAGTAGAGCCGCCTTCTGCTGTCAAAGGGCCGCACCAAGATTGGCGCCCCAACCCCTCATAAACTGGCGCACCATCTGTGCACAGTGGTGCCAGACATCCACTGCGTTGAAAATACGTGGAGGGTGGTCGGCAGCCCATGCCCACTTCAGGCGAACGACCTCTACAAACCCTGGCTGACCTAGCCAAAAGTTTTCGAAGTGGAACCGGTTCAGCCTTTGCGGCACGGCGCCTCCAGACGACGAGAGTGATCGGATCCTATCCTGGTGATCGCACGGAGTGAGCAAAGAGGGTACGCCATCTCCCAGTCGACTAAGACGAGCACCCTATCCAGTACACTCTGAATGGGGTCGACTCGGTTATTCGACCAAGTGTAGCGTGCTCCCACCCTGCGGATCTCTCTAAGCGCGAGATCCGCAATGCAATCGTTTAACATCCTCATCCTCATTGGGTCCACAGTCGCCGAGCTCTTGTCCTCCAGGGCACGTATCAAGTTGAAGTCCCCGACAATAACAAGTGGGGTGGAGCAGCGCTCCACCTTCATGCTCAGCTCGGCGAGAAACGCTGGTGCTCTAGTATAGTCAGCGGGGCCATACACAATGATCACCTCCCACCTGAAGGATGATCGTCTATGTCTGATAAGCATGCTGACATAGAACTCGCCCCGGTTCATATCCTCCACCTCGAAGGTCTCCTCCTTTACCCCAAGGAGGATACCCCAGAGTACCCACTAGCAGGGAGTCATTGCCACACAAACTTGTGTGGGCTAAGTCCCTGCAGCTCCTGAATGGAGAAGTCTTGGTGGATCGTCTCCTGAATCCCCACAATGTTCGCGTCCTCTTGTCGTATGTCCGTGAGCTGTTTGCGACGTCCGGGTTGTCCAAACCCCCGCATGTTCCAATCGAGTAATCTTATGATTGTATCCATCATGAAACAATGTCGGGGGTAGTCCCCTTACGACGGACGGATCGAGCTCTACCAGTAGCCGAGGGCTGTGTCGGGCCCTTTGGAGGGTGTCCCCATTTCTTCCACACCTGAGGAAGAGCGGTGGGTGCGGTCTCACTAGGAGGGGGGGGGGGGGGGGGGAACGAGCTCTACTAGAAGATGAGGGCTGCAAACCACCCTTCGGCGGCCGCCCGTGTTTCCTCCCCACCTGGGGAGGAACGATAGGAAGAGCCTCACTAAGGGGAGCCCTCATCACGTCGAAGGTCGAGAGAGGCGACGCCTGCCTTGAGGAGGCAGGTTCGGGGGCCATCTCCCGCACTGGCTCGACCTGAGCTCCTGCGGCAGCAAGAGCCCCCTCGTACACCTCCTTCGCCTTGATGGCCGACACCTGCTCAAGTTTGGGGCCATGCTTGCCCCGAAAAACAATGGCACAATCGTCGGCCACCTGCACCAAGTGGTCCAAAGGGACCTCATCTAGGACAGAAAATCTCGAACCCGAGGAAGGGGGAGGTGTGGAACGTAGTGTACCTGCTAGACTCCGCCTAGCCGCGGTCCTCTGGATCGCCAGCTCTTGAACTGTCAGCGCGGGCATCCCCAGCCCACCCCGTGCAGAGGCGAGCCTGGCACTGACGCGGGGTGTCTAGGGCACCGGTGCTGGCTGGCGGCTGGGGCGGCCCAGAGGTGTCTGTGTACCCCCCACAGGAGTGTCGGGGAAGACCGTGGGCAGCACACCGGTACTGGCCGCCGGAGTAGCCGGGACCGGAGGCGGCGATAACGCAGGTGAGGTGAGAGTCGAGCCTGGCGAGAGGTCGTAGCAGAGAGCGCCAGCAGAGCACATCGACGACGGTGGGGCCACCTCCAGCCCCACACTCCCACAATCCTCCTCTAGCTCAGTAGGCAGCAGGCCAAGTGAACAGGCGTCCAACCCTGGCAAGCCAAAGTTGGTGTCGTACTGAGCAAGAGGGGGTGTCACGAGAGCTGGGGGGTCAGGGCGGGAGGTCCGCGGGCGGCAGCTTGGCCGGCGCACTCTGGAGCAGGGCGGGGTGCAGGCGAAGATGTCTGCACCTGGGCTAGAGGGGCCTGAGCGGTGGTGGGATCAACGGTCACAGGGGCACAGGCGAAGATGTCTGTGCCGGAGCCGGAAGGGCCTCAACAGACGTAGCGGATACCTGGTGATCGTCCAAGCCTGGGTCATCGTCGTCGTCAGAGGGAGAGGCACTCGGGTCGTCCTCCTCATCCGAGGAGTCCCTCGCCGGGTCTGCCACAGCTGAGGGAGGGGGCTACACCCCCTCACGGACCACCCGGAGGTCTGCTCCCCGGTTCCCTCCCCGACCCCCAAAGTAGATCGGCGGCAAGTCCTCGTGGATCATATCTGGATCGGGGACTAGGACTCGGAGACGGACTGGACCCTCACCAGGCAGGGAGTCAATGTCAACCTCCTCAAGCCTACCCACCAACTGGGCCACCAGCGCGACCATGGACTGCGTCCTAGCCTCCTCCGGGAGTCCGTATAGGCGCACCCAAGTAGACTAGAGGGATGGGCTAGTCGAGGGGATCACAACCGAGGGGTGGATGGACACGCGGATCCTGTGGAGTGGCAGGGTGTAGAAAGCCTCGTCCACGGTGCGACAGAGCCTCAGGCTCTCAGCCGAGGAGAACACCACCGAGAACACAGAGGGAGCGAGCTCCTGAATCTGCCACTGGTGGTCAGGGGAGATCCCCGCCAGCTCCTCCCGTAGGGTCTCCAAAGTGAGCACGGTGTCGATCCCTGGCAGCTGATCCAGACGCACTGTGATAGTCGTCTGGTTCTGGGGTGCCAACCTCGGCTCCCCCTAGGCCAACAAAGAAGAAGAGCGCCTCAAGCCCTAGGCCAGAGTCTCCAGATGGGACCAGTGAAGCCCTAGGCCAGAGTCTCCACACCTCAAGCAACACGGTGGGCGAGTACAGTCGGTACGGTAGTGACCTGAGCCTCCACAGTTGAAGCACATGCGCCTCGACGGTGAGTCCCGCCCTTCCTCTCCCTGAGGTCGGGACGTAGCTACCCCTATTAGGATGAGCTACTCGGGTCACGGCCAGGGGCAGTCAAGGCCGGTACAGGTGGGAGCCCACCTAGGCTCCCTCCCGCACCACCGTCCACCCAAGTCGAGGTCTTCTTCTTCCGCTTATTCGACTTCTTCCTGGGCTGTGCTCCATTCGCGACCTCCGGGAGGGGCTGCCTAGGCGGGGGCTATGGCTGGGCAAGGCGCTCACGGTCCCTAATCCACGAGCCTGCCTCCGAGGAGCGAATCGGTGAGCGCGTACGTCCCTGCTCCCGACCCACGAGAGTCCTCCGTAGCTCAGCCTCCCTAGACGCCCCCGCCGGAGAGGCATGGCGTCTCGGCGACCTCGCCGGCTAGTTGCGGCGCGGCGACGGACCTTGCCCACGCGGCGAGAGGCGACGGGGGTGCGTGGCACGGTTGAGGTCCGGGGGCCTGTCCGGAAGGTCCGGCGCCCTGCGCGGCGGAGCAGCGCCGCGACCCGGGGCACGATACGGGCGTGGGGGCGAGCGACGTGGAGGCGGCGACCTACAGGGTGGTGACCGCTGGCGCGCAGGCGCGGGCTGGGGGGTAGGGGATGGCGAGCGCGCGTGGCGACGCGGATTGACATCCTCCTCCAAGTCTTCCGTCCGGCCGCTCTTCATGGTTGCGGCGGTGTTCCGCGCCGGCGACGGAGTACGAGGGCGAGGGCGCACGGGCTGGGCGGACGAGCGAGGACGCGAATCATGGCTGGCGGCGGCGGAACGGATTGGAGGGACGTTTCTGCGGTGGGCTAGGGTTTCGACGCACGTGCTGACTTGGGATCCGAATTTGGGCCTAGGCCGCGTCGGCCCAAACGCGGGAACCAGGCGGTGGGCCGGATCTGTTGGCCCGCGCGCCGCCATTTACTGTGGGCTGCGGCAGTTTGGGAGGCCTACCTGGCCCACCAAGCCCACCTAGCCCAACTACGGGTCGTGCCCTAGGGTTTCCAGGCAGGCCAGCGCCGCCTCCCGCACCTCGGGAAGACGCCGCCGCCGCTCGCCGAGCGGTCACCTGTGCGGCCAAAACCGTGAGCTCGCGCAAGAGGTCCGGGAACGCTGTGGGGGAGGCGAGCACCTCCGCCGGAGCATCGCCGGAGCGAGGCGCGTGCATGGTTGCCGCTGAGACCCCCTGGGCCCCGGGCCGGCGTCGCAGAGCCGCCGGGGAACCTCCCCGGCGCGCCGTGCGCGGGCTAGCCCGCATCGCCATCGCGAGGAAATCACCGAACATCGTCGACATCGGCGGTGCGCAGCGTAAGGTCAGCTCCGACTCAAGGGCCGCGTCCTCGGCGTCCTCCTCCGCAAGGTCTGCCCAACACTTTCCTCAAGCGACTCCGCCGCCATCACCGACCTGGTGAAGCAGCCAGCCGCCGGGCAGCGAAGGTGGATGTCACGGGGCAGGGCCGCCTCTGGTCAGCAGCCGTCCGAGGTTCGCCGGAGTCGCCATGCTGTCCGTCTTCAGCTGGCTAGTCCCTTTCTTCGTGGCACATGGTGTCTAAATCCCTCAGGTTTCATCCTTCCTGCGTGTTTTGTGTACGGCTGGACTCTAAAAAAATGCAATGTAGAAAATATTGTTATCGCCGATGGTACATGTCAATAGCAGCTCACTCACATTTGCTGAAAATTGCATTTAAAACAACATACATTACACAATTCTTGATTGGTGACAGGGGCATATGGTTTAAAAGTTTGAAACAGAGATCCGAAGGACTAATCAAGGGTGGGCCGCGGTGTTTCTAAATTGGAGTTATTTAATCACGCGAATAAGCAGTTGAAGCTTGCTTGCCTCAAAGAAGAAGAAAAAAAATGCATGAAGCTCACTCCTATAGCGACGCACGTTAATCTTTTTCTGAACCAGTCTGCCGTCCTAGACTGAAAAGAACCGTAACAAAGAACAGTTCAGTATTTACTCGACAGAAAGAAGCACAAGCTGTCAAGCTACAAGACCAGTTCAACGAAGCTGCGCCAAAGTCCAGCATGACCCAGTTAGGCTGACATAAGAAGGAGCGAGAGAGCAATACGCGTCCTGGGTCTCAAACCTCAAGCGTCGATTTTCCCATGAAATTTCATCAGCGTGTCATGTGATCGGGTAAGTAAGGCGGTGCTGGCATCCTGGATTCCTGTGATGTAGTGGGTAAGTAAGAGGGTAAGAATAGTGTGTAGTGCTTTTTTTTTTGAACTATACGGCAGGAGCTCTGCCTTCACTTTATTAGAAGGAAAAGTGGGTAAGAATATCCCAGCTACAACTGATCAACCAACAGACTGGTGGATCAAAGCACACACGTGAAAAAGGATCATGTCCAACGCTTTGCCACACTAAACCTCATGAACTAGAAAGGCCTGAAAAATGCGACGATTTCTCTCGTTCCAGATGTTCCACACCACATAGGCCGAAATCGTGGCCTGCTTGGTTGAAACCTGCTGACTGCCCTGGTTCAGCTCCAGCCACCACTCCTTCAGGCAAGTAGTGAATGATGCGAGCTGAAACAGACCCGGCTCCTCGGTTGCAAAATCTGCCCATACCTCTTTTGCAAAGGGGCAAAGCAGTACTAGGTGCACTGCATCTTCCAGAACCTGATTGCACAAACTGCACTTGTCATCATGGTTCCATCCTCGCCTGCGCAGTCTTGCGGCCGTCCATTGCCGATCCTGGATCAACAACCAGATGCAGAATCGCACCTTCTCTTCAGCTTTGAGCCTCCAGACCATCTCCAGTTCAGGGAAAATTTGCCCGGTACAGAACTGAATTTCGTATGCAGACTTCGCGGAATATGCCTTCATGTGATGTTATTGACTTACAACGAGAACCAGTGCATTGTCAATCACTCTGCACGTAAGCGCAGCACATGCTCAACGGTTTACCATATTACGGGTGACCCTACTCCGATGCTTGCAAAAGCTATCTGCTATTTTTTTAGTGTGCTTATTATCCGGTGCCTGATATATTCTTCTTGGTGTGCCTGCGCTTGAGCTAGAGACTACCCAACAATTACCCTATGCTATTCCTTTGGGACCCAGTAACACCAAATACTCAGACGGTAGAAGTAGGGAAGTGCTCCATAAAAGTACATGTGCCGAGTTTGGAACGAGTTTAGGAGTTGAAAACAATTACATGCTAAATGCGGAAGCTCACACAAAATATTCCCCTCACCCGAACAACCCCCTGTATATGGAGTG
This sequence comes from Poa annua, assembly GCA_026929855.1. Taxonomy (NCBI): domain Eukaryota; kingdom Viridiplantae; phylum Streptophyta; class Magnoliopsida; order Poales; family Poaceae; genus Poa; species Poa annua. Next base: position 113,100,925 of record CM049428.1, on the reverse strand, counting down.
GTGAAACGAAATTCCAATAGCCTCCCCTCCATTTATAATGATATATGTGCAATAGAAAATTGTAGTAAGGATGCCATAGTACAAAAGCAACTGAGCACTATTAAAATTTGCAAATGACTACATTTCAGCTATAAACAATAAATAATAACAGAATTGTGAAAATTACTACCAATTTTTCTAAGCACATCCAACAATTACATGGTGGGTATTTTCATTTCACCGTCCAGAAAACATGGTTATTCCAGTATAACCATACTGGGAGGAGCTCCCCTCGTTGCTTACGCCAGATGTCATCAACTGGAACAACTTTGGCATTTCAGTATCCATGGGGCTCTTAAATCGAGGAGTCCCAGAAACAGACTGCTTTTCGCTTGAATAAGCAGGCAACCACACTTTGATCCTTGAAACAACCTCGGTCATGGTCGGTCTGTCGATTGATGCGTTTTCGACACAGTTCATGGCAAGCTCTACCACACTATGTAGGGAACTGACATCGTACTGATCCAACAACCTCTTATCTACAATATCATGAATGCTTCCCTTAGCTATCTTTTGGCGAACCCAATTTGGTAGGTGGACGGTTTGAGGGTCAAGAAATACCGGGGGTTGGCCAGTAATGATCTCCAAGAGGACAATACCAAAACTATAAACGTCTGTCTTGACAGTGAGTTGGAAAGTTGCATGGTATTCGGGGTCAAGGTAGCCAAGAGTGCCAGCCGCGATAGTAGATATATGTGTGTGAGCATCGTTAAAAGCCCGTGAAAGCCCAAAATCAGATATTATTCCCACCAGATTCTTGTCTAGGAGGATGTTGGGGGTTTTCACATCTCTGTGCACTATTGATGGGGTGCATAATTCATGTAGATACTCTAATCCTGTAGTTTATTACAACATGTAATTTGTCAACATGCACGTACATACATGACCAAGAGGAAAATCAAAACTAAAATACAGACCTTGTGCAGCATCAAGTGCAATATGAAGTCGTTGTTCCCAGTTCAAACCATAGATGTCTCCTGCAATTGATACCAAATTAACGCATGTTCCATCTGATAGGTGCGCTGTAGCATAAACGCCAAATTTTGTAAACCCCACACATATTTAATCTAACAAATGATGGTTACACATTCAACTATACTAAGATATGCTTAAATAATACATTATGCACTTTAACCTTTTGAGATATGATCGCTTTTCCTCTTCTTCATGGAGCATATTTTATATACAAATCCAATTATATAGGATACCAAACTACCAAAGAATTATTTTAAGAGACGAGTGTTTTTCTCTTGATGCCTTAAGATATAAATGTTTAGAATTTGTGAATATCTTTCTATGACTATGACTATGAATATATGTCTCTAAGAATGAAACTGTGGTAGCCTAGCATCAGTTTCTTAAAAAATATTTATAACCATGTGAGGGTGAGAAAATTAGAAGTATCTGTAAAATTAGGTATATTAACCAAGCTAGATAGACTAGGAACAATAACAGTTTATGCGATCAACAAAACCTTTAACAAGGAAATCTAGTTTAACACAAAAATCCTAATTACAGTAGAATGTCAAAACTAGAGTAGTTTGATTTTAGATTTCTTTTTACTTAACACGTGTGACAAATTTTATTTCATGCAGTGGAGCACAATATATCGATAAAATTTGATAAGTATGTGATTACCATGAGTTTAGTGAAAACGGCTAGCACCTGGGTATATGTGTACTTGTTGGTTTTGCATGGGCCATAACCATGAATTGGTCATTTTTTAATATTGAACATATTTTGGGTTTATAAGTGAACCATTCAATATTATCAAGTTAATGTAGCATCAAAATGCTAGTCAGTGACTATCTGCAACTTCAAGATGGCTATTGGTGTTCTTAATCGGCCACACTTGACAAAATCATTAATAAAAGGTAAGAGACAAACCTCCTCTTAGAATTTGTTGAAGATTTCCTCCAGGCATGAAATCATAAACGAGTGCTAGGCACTTCTTGTTCTGACAATATCCTTGCAAAGTCACAAGATTCTTGTGATGAACTTTGGACAAGGTTTGCACCTGCGATAGCAGTAATGTTACCAACCATTCTAGAGCTTAAGCCAATTGCATCATTAGGTGAATAGCATCGTGGCACTACAAAATATTCATGTATGGAAAACATGTTAAACTTGTAGAGATATGATTAAGAAGTTGCAATATAAATGCAAATAATTATCTTTAGTCTTTGTATCTATTTCTCTCTATATCTTGTTTGTTGGTATACAACAGAATTGGGCCATGGAAATAGTTTTATATCACTTAAAGACTTCAACTTCACTTAAAGACTTCAACTTTGTTGTGAAGAAAATACTTATGTAGCCTAGTTGCTTTTGTATTTTACCTCAGGGAGGAAATCTGTTGACTCTGCTATTGATGTCTCCATAAGCACTTTAACAGCTACTTCATCACCATTTTCCAATATGCCATGGTAAACAGTACCAAAGCCTCCTTTTCCAACTATTGTTTGGAAATTGTTTGTTATAACCTTAAGGTCTGCATATGTGAATCGTCTGATGTCAATATGTAGGGGAGTTTCCTCTTCATACATAGCATAATCATCAGTGTCATCTGACTTCTCTGCAAAGTGAAGAGGTTTTGTGTTACATGGAAGTTTTGGTCTGAAATTTATACCACTCTTGCAATGATGGAAAGAAATTTAAAGTGTATAGTTTTGTTATACCTTTCCAGAATAACTTCCATACTATGTACATCCCTACTAGGAGTGATATGAGTACCACAAGAACTATCAGGACGATGAGCCAGATAGGCGTGGTGTTCCTCTTCATCATCTTATCTAAGCAGTACGTATCTTTGTTGCTTGAGCATATGGGATTGCCTTCTAATCTAGGGACACAATAAAAAAACATACATAAAAATCAGCCCAAGAGGCTTCACTGCTTTACAAAGTTATGATTATAACACGACTCGATAAATTTCTAAGATGACTAATATGCTACTAGTTCTTCTAAAGAACTCTACCCTTGAAATTAACAAGCTACATAGTTTGTAAATTACATGAAGTTACTAATTGGTCCTTACCTTCCTCCCATTTCAAAACCCCTAGCATTTACACTTATTAGGTGCAAGTATATGTAATTAAGAGCATGGTTCGATCGATAAAATGCACGCAAAATTGTGTCTTAACAAACTTTTGGTGCACCCAAATTGGCCACCTCAACGTAGTCACATTTTCCAAGATTTTGTTTATATTAGAAGTGGAGTTGTTGTGACATGGAGCTAGAAACATTGGACACACCCCAAGTATGACATTAGCCAAACAGGGGCAGGAGAAAGGAAAACTCACATGAGTTTAAACTAATACACTTACAACAATGTGCAAAGGTCGATGCTAAACATGAAATCATGTCTATGATAACCAACCTTAGGTTGATCATTATTCGTTTCAGGTGCAGTTGTTTACTTCATTAGAAATAATCTAGTAAGAAAGTGTGCACCGAAGCATGCCAAACCTTAAGTCTAGTAGACCGGCCTGAACTCGTTGAAGAATAGAATCTGAGATTGGTCCATCTAGCTTGTTATTTGACAACTTGCTGAACAATAATAGTTAGAACCATCTATCTAGAAAATATATCACCCACGTATGTAATTAGCACACAAACTTACAGAACTTTAAGTGTCTTTAGTTGATAGTCTGGAATAGCTCCCGTCAGATTGTTGTTTGACAAATCCCTACATATATGTTGTTCATAGGATGATGAAAGATGCCAACCTATTCTCGTTAGCCTATCAATAGTATGTGGTAGGCACCACTTACAAGTTTTCTAGTGATATCATGTTCATGAATGATATGGAAAATCCACCACCCAATCCACTGCTAGAAAGATTTCTGCAAAATAAAATAACTCATGTTAATAAAGTCATCTAAATTAACTGTCAGCATAGAACTAACATGTTTTAATAAGATAATGTATATAAAGTTACATCCTCTTTCACGATACTAAATTTCATCTATTTTCTAGATCTTAGCTAGTAAGAGATATGGTGATAGTTTCTCCATAGTGGTACATGTACGAAAAACAAGAACATGCTTGGAACAAATATGCAAACAAAATGGGAAATTTGGTAGAGCGTTACAGTTCTTGGTTATGTTTGGAAGATTGAGTTGTGATTTTTAGATTTCAAAATATATTCGATGTCGTTCATGGTTATGTTCTTACATGGCGATGATCCTCGGATTCTCATTGCTATTAGAGTGGTCACAAGTCAACCCTTCCCAGGAATAATCTATCGGGGAGCATGGATCTCCATTCCAGCTTGTCCGTGCCAAATTGTAGTGTGCCTTGATTTCTTTGATGTACTTTACTACAACAACAAAATCATGGGAAACAATATGGACGGCATAAAGTAAGTGTATAAGAATAGCTGAAGAAGCAAGTATGATATAATCATAGAGCTGATTAAATTGTAATAATTCATTTATCAACTATGGTCTTCCCATGGCACTGAGATCTCAATCATTAGCATTGGCAACTGCATGATGATCATGCGAACCTGCTACCTACATATATGACAAATGCTTTAGACCATGTGCAGTATATACATTAATCTTACCATCGTCGGACGCAGTAGTGAGATTTTCCATCCGAACGAGCGAGTACACTTCAAGTGCATTGATGAGCGGCGGAAGACTCGAGCTGGGCGTCTTATTCAAGGTGAAGAATAGGTCGCCCATTTGCCGGAACTGCCCGCTCTGGTAGAGGCTGTCTATCCGTAGCAGCGACGGGGAGAATCCTGGGAACAGAGAATAGTCCCTGCCGCTGTAGATGTCAAATCTCCTGTTCGGGTTGTTCTCGTTGACCTCGGTGAAGTGAAAGATCGGGAGAAGCTGTAGGCTCTTAGCATCCTTATTGCGGCTCGATGCCACGAGAATCTGTATGAAGGAATTGTTTGCTTCTAAGGTCGTGGCATTCTGCAAGATCTCCGACGGCACGTTAAAGACGCTGTTGCCGGGGAGGCTCCCCAACTTATTGCTGGTGTTCAAGCTGAGCCAGGGGAAGGAGTAGTCGATGCTCTGAGAAAAGCTCTGCCACCACCGGTCGTAAGGGTCCATTGGGTATCTTCATCGCACACATAAGGAAAATAAGATAAGTGGCAAGAGCACGGTACAATAATCATTTTGGGCTTTACTTAAAGGTACATTTGCTATGGGATCTATAGCAATCCCACACTTCTTGTAGCCTTTGAGATTTACTAGGAGTATTAATTACTTGTTGTTGGAAGCAATTGCAGGATTCAGAAAGACTCTTCACAAACAGAATTTAAACCATCGTCAGGCATAATTCAGATATAATCCGAAACTAGTACTACTCAGTATATATAGCAGCCTTCTCTCACCTTGTGATAAAGTCTTGAGCATTCATGACGTTGCCAAATCTGTATCGTTGAAAGTAACTGACTGACACAGAAGTATTGACAAAAGGGTACATCATATCTTGTAGTGGCCTCAACTCCAAAGAAGATATGAAGGGAATCCCTGAACGGAAGTTTATCAGGCAGACAGACAGATTGTTGCTCGGAGCAACTGTGATCACCTCCTTCCAGACCGTGGTTGATGGATACCAATTTGATAAGTTCACTGCTTCCCAGATATTGACGCCGATATGGAGCCCAAACAGAAACAGCGACCGATCCAGAGACTTGTTCAACCTATCATAGTTGCCGTAAGTAAATGTTGCCCTCAATAGATACTTCTTACCGATGGTAGATGGCAGTGTATAGCAATTCCTTAAGCCGTCAGGGAAGCTCCTCAGGGTTTTTTGCTGCTTATTTCCTGCATCAGCCATGAACTCTGGTAAAATCTCGTGGTTCTGACCACTCTCGACGAATTCATCGTCATAACTGTACCGCAGTCCTAAGACATCATCGACGTAGGCACTGCTGTTTTTCCATCCACAATCGATGTTTATGAACCCTGCACAAACGGAGAGTATGTATCGGTTTCATGTGTTTCAACTTAAAGATCAACTAAGAAATGGACACGGCATATGCGACTAGGCAAGCAGTACTGAGTATATACTACCACTCTGCTGATTTCTAAGATTTCAGTTAAGCGGGATTTTTAAGTCGTACGTTGAAGTGAACTGAACCGCGCGTGATCAGGATCTACAAGAGAAAAGGCAGGAGGACATGACTTGTATTACCAAGAGGAGGCTGAGCTCGGACTTGAATCGTCATGACCAGGATGAGAAGAAGCGCAAAGATCCATGTCAGCTTTGTACTGAAGCTCATCGCCATCGCCCTGTGGTGTTGTTGGGTTCTTGCAATGTCTGAAGCAAGAAACAAACTTGCAGTTAATATAGCTAGAAAGACAACTGACGCGGTTTAGTAGTGGGTAACTGGGTATTTTGTTGGCGTTTTGACTGGCTCGGGCTCGGCGCACTGGATTAACAATGCAGAGAAAACAAAGCGGCTTTGCTCACATTAGGTAACCTTCTGGTAAAAGAAATGCACACAACTTTCATTCGTCATAAGCAGCTTTTCCATGGTGCAATAACGAAGTCGCAACTCGAGGAGTCGGCGTTTGTTTGGGCGAACCAAGCCTGTAGCTCGCCCATAAAGTCGCGGAAGTTTATCTTTCTCTGAACCATTCTGCCATGCTAAACTGAAAAACCTCAACGAAGTGTTGTCATCACAGGATAAAAAAAATGACAACTTGCAAGACCAGTTCCACGATGCTACGCAAGACCGACCCAACCAGGCTGATATAAGAACTAGTGAGATGACGGATGTCCGCCGGCCGGTCTTATACCTCAACGGGATGTTTTTTACTTCTACACGCGATCTCATCACTCATCAGCATCCTCGTAGTACATATGGAGTCACCGCTGCCGCACCTCGATGGCCCATTCTTCGTTGCTGACGTCCGCTCGCCTCCGCCGCCGGATGCGCGGGTACCGCCCCTCCTGCGGATGAGTTTTCCGGACGCTATGAAATGTGACTAGGTGAATTTGGCGCGGCGACACGCCGCGCCCTTGACGAAAAATTCTCGGGATAGCATACTTTTAGTATTGATTTCTAAAACGGATCTAGAATTGCAACAAATGTGAATTACAATAAAAACAAAATGTAAGACTTTTTTTTGAATAATCGCATAAAGTATTGTTTCTAATAGGGGCTATGGTTATATATATATAATTATGCGTGGAAAATCAATAAGAACATCCATTAGTACGTGATAATGAAATTAGGAGAATCACATGCTATTATTTAGCTCATTATTTTTTTTTTGGACTGACGGCAGCGAGCGCTGCGTCAAATTGCATTAAGAGAAGCCGGAACAAATGCCGGTAACATACGTATTACAAGTGAAAGAATGAATGAATGGGAAAAAAGCAAGAAAGAATATCTAACTACGAACACAAGAAAGCAAAGAGCTAAAGAACATCTCTGTGAATTGTATCAACAGCAGTTAGCAGTTAGTCGCCAGGGAGAGGCGCCGTGCCAAGAATTCCGGCTGACCTCCAAAGGGCCAGCTCCGAGATCACTTTGTCAACGATCACCGACGAAGTAGTGTATTTGTTGTTGAAGATACGGTTGTTTCTCTCTTTCCAGAGTTGCCACCAGGTAAGAAGCGCGATCGTGCGCCAACGGTCAACCATCACGAGAGGTGTCAGCTTTGAGCACCTCCGCCACCAAACCTTTAGGCTAGAGCAATCAGCAGCTGGGGCAAATCTTCGAGGAATATCCAGCCTAAGCAGCAGCTGGTTCCAGACCTGTATGGAGAAGCTGCAAGACGCTGCAAGGTGAGGTCCAGTTTCAGGCACGGTATTACAGAGCTTACAGACCGGATCATGAGGCCAACCCCTCTTAGCCAGGTTGTCGGCTGTCAAACATTTGTTATGCAGAAGCAGCCAAGCATGCAGCCTGCATTTCGGCGTAGCCTTCACGGTCCAAACCTGATCAAACACCGGGGTTTTACAGCGCCCCAGAACCATAGCACGGTAGGCCGATGTCGCGCTGTACTGTCCATTGGGGGTTAGCCGCCACGACACCACATCATCGTCTTCGTTGAAAGTGGTTGGCGCGTTACTATCAAGCAGGGACCATAGCATCAGGTACTCAACAAGAACCTGGCGAGGTGGATTTGCACGGATATTCGCCACCCAAGTTCTGTTGCAGATCGCTTCCCGCACTGAGATGGCCTTGCCACTGGAATGTTTAAATAGGTGCGGGAATCGTTCACTCAAGGGAACGCCTTCCATCCAGTGACACTTCCAGAATTGTGTTGACGAGCCATTGTTAATCTGAATTTCAGTTGCAGCTCTGAACAGGTTCGTTGCGGCGCGATCATGAGGTAGAGCAAGACCAGCCCAGGGTTTGCTCGGGTCGGTGGCCTGCTGCCACAGCCATCGCACGCGTAGCGCGATGCTCTGAAGGTAAAGATTTGGAATGCCCAGCCCACCTAGCTGCTTGGGCAAGCAGACAGTCGCCCAATTCACGAGGCATTTCCCGCCCACCACTTTGTCCGAAGCGGCCCAGAGGAAAGCGCGCCGCAGTTTGTCCAATTCCTTGTGCAGCCATTTGGGGTGCAGAATAGCCATGAGCTGATAGGCGGGCAACGCCGATAGCACCGAGGTGATCAAGGTGAGTCTACCAGCCATCGATATCCATTTCGCTTTCCAGCAAGATAACTTCTTCATGAATTTGTCGAGGAGACGCTGGAAATCCTCTCTTTTCAGCTTCTTGTCAGAGAGCGGTAGGCCCAGATATGTTGACGGGAAACAGTCCAGTTTGCAGTCAAACAAGGATGCAAAATTGAGGTTGATGTTGGCGCATGCAATTGGGATGATGCAGCTCTTCGCAATGTTTGTGTGTAAACCAGTAGCAGAGCCAAACAGATCTAGACTCGCAAAGGTTGCCTGAAGGTCATGCAGCTCGGGTCGCAGGAAGATGACAACATCGTCAGCATACAGAGAAGACCGGAAACGCAGGACCTGATTGCCAATTTGTGGAAGAATTTGATCATGCTGAGCCTTTTCAAGCATCCTGCCAAGACAGTCCATTACCAGAACGAAAAGCAGCGGGGAGAGGGGATCTCCCTGCCGAAGCCCTCTCATGTGGTATATGCTATTAGAAAGCTCTCCGTTGACAACAATGCGAGTGGAACTGGTGCTTAGCAGCGATGTAATCCAGCTTATCCAGGCATGGCCGAAGCCCCTGGCAACCAGTAGTTTGATGATGAACTCCCAAGAAACTGAGTCGAAGGCCTTTGATATATCAAGCTTGAGCATCAAGGCAGGGATCTTCTTTCTCTTTAGCGTGTGAATTACCCCCTGGACGTACATAAAGTTATCATGTATTGACCTCCCTTTTATGAATGCATTCTGGCACGGGGCTACAAGACTAGGCATGAGGGGTTGAAGTCTTGTGGCTAGTATCTTGGTGAAAATCTTTCCGAAGCTGTGAACAAGGCTTATAGGACGAAACTCGGAGGGCCTCGCTGCCTCGGGGGTTTTTGGCAGGAGAATGAGTAAGGCATTGTTGAGGAGGTTTAAGCCCTGTGTGCCGGCAGCCTCTATCTTCCGCATCGCAAGCATAACATCTCCTTTAATTATCGGCCAGGCTAATCTGTAGAATAATCCAGTGTAGCCGTCAGGTCCCGGGGCCTTTTCTGGGTGCAGGTCAAAAATTGCCGCGCGGACCTCGTCTTCAGTTATCGGTTCAGATAGAGAGGCCAGCTGCGTGTTTGGAAAGTTCAGCGTTTGCATGTTCAGAGATGCAGCACTGGTCTTGTATGTGCCCAACAACTGATTGAAATGTTCCCAGAAAGCATTAACCTTGAAGTTCTGATCCACGGAGGTGGTATCACCCACGGTGACAGTAGGGATGAAATTTTTTCGCCGCCGTGCCGAAGCTTTGATGTGAAAGAATTTCGTATTGCAGTCGCCCTCCTTGAGCCAAAGGAAACGCGAGCGTTGGCGCCACATGCACCTCTCAAGCGCGGCATAGCCGAGGCACTTCATCTTCATAGCTTTCCGGAACTGCTGCTCCTCCGGCGACAGTGTCCTAGAGTCCATCTGAACGTCCAGCTCGAAGATCAGCTCATTGACGATAGCAGAGCGCAGCCTGAGGTCGCTGATTTAGCTCATTATTCAACAGTGATAAACTACCGCAGTTCGGAGTTTGTTTCGGCACAAACAAAAACTGAACTTCATATATTTTCGATCATGTTAACGGATCATAAAATTTAGAACCATGAGCCCACTCCTCTTCTGCTCTCGTGAACGGCGAAGAAGGGTGGGAGTGAAGGCTTTTGCTGCTCTGCTCCCAAGCTTGTTGACATTTACTTCTTCAATGATTTTCATAAACTTGGCTACCGCCTGTTTCCATTTGTAGCAGGACTGCAATTAGTGCCCTTCATTGAGCTCAGCTTAGTCTTCAGATACACCATACCTAATTATTTCAATGCAACACAGATTTCTTGCATGGAAAAAAGAAATAATAGGAAACGAAAAACAATTTAGAAACATGAAAAGTTGTTATCACAGAAACATAATGTATGTAGTTCTAAGCAGAAATTAAAATATTACTTTACTTGATGCATGGTCTAGTAAAACAGAAACTGCACAATTTATATTTTCTGACGACCTGTTAAAACAACCAACCAGGAAATGAAGTATCTGAAATCGTCCCCTGGCAAAACTAATCATTAGGTGAGCACAGAAAATAGTAACAACATGGATTTATAAGTCATGTACATGAAGACAAACCATAAGCTCTCATGAATCTGACTACATCTCAAGGCTAAAGCAATAGCCCCAAGACTACAGCCATTAAGAATAATGGAGATCAGGACAAAGATAAAACTATCTTTAGACAATTGACACACACTCGACAACCTTTTCTAGCACATGGATGAGATAGTCACCACCCATCCCAGCAAAACACACTCCATCCTAATTATAGTGTACTGCCATGCTCTTGTAAAGTAAGCCAGTAATAGATACTTTCCAACTTTACTTGTCACCAAAAAGACCTAAGAATGGAGCTATGCTGCTACAGACCAATGATTGCTAGTGAGAATTCAATGCTAGATGTAAGCTAATTTACACTTGGCAATCAATATTTAGAGCAAAGAAGTTGTTATTTCCCGTAGATAGCAGACAATACCCGACGTAACGAATTGTTGAATACATCAAGAAACATAGCATGTCCACATATAGATAGCAGACAGTACCCGACGTAACAAATTCCATATTTTTAAAAGAAAAATGAACATTATGGTGCATAATATCAATTTCCAATGGTAATATTCATTTCACAAATATAGGGGAAGGTCAATGTCATTATATAACTATGCTATGGATTCCGTAGGAACTTTTGCACAAAAGTAGAATAAAATCATGTGTACAACAGTTAAGATATCCATATGAAAGTTGATTAAATATTGGTTTGAACCAACCTGCAATCACATGTATGTTACAGAGCTAACCTATAAACCTTAATCTATACAGATTGAAAATGGTGCACAAATGCAATGAAACATGGCCATTATGTCTTACGTAAAAACGATGGTTGTGTGATCCGCAAATGCACATGCTGGGAGGCATAGCCTTGTATTTTCGAACATAAATTTTAATGTAAAAAACAAATTGTTATTAGTATGTGAACTGACAGAGCTAATGATGAGGCACTTTCAATGTTACTTTTTTGGCTTGCAGTCAGTGCAATATTACAGCAGTGAAACAACGATCTTCCCCCTGAAGATTACAAACCTTTTGTGTTCCCAAATTAAAAGAGCAAACTGGCCCCCAACTGAATATAAAATAAATCATAACTTAGGGCTTACCATGCATATAAAAGGAGAATCATAAATCCAGAAGAAATTTGCACTATATATAGGCGGTCAATGCCCTGTAGTTTGATATCTTGAAATCTTTTAGTCAAGACCAATGTAAAAATATATGAGCATTACGATCACTGTATAGCGTTCAGTATTATAAAGGAACCATCTTTTGTCTACTTACACAAATACAAAAGACCAGTCTTGTATGAAATAAGCTAGGAAGACATACTCCCCCCCCCCCCCCCCCCCCCCCGACGCAAGTACACGGAACAAAAAAGACTAAGAACTTCCTTGTATCTGAATATTCAGGTAAAAAATTGTAAATGCAAAGAAGGAGTTTAGTTCGAGTACCTGAGTATCAATGGGTGTGACAAAGTCAGTCACATTCTATGATGCCATGCTCCCAATAGCATTAACCTGCCGAACTTAATACTCTCATCATGTTTTTTGATAGATTAGTGGCTCTGAACTGAACATGAACAGAAGAAGCGCACATATAAACTCAATGGAAACTTAACTTTCTAAGTTTCTAATAATGTGAAATACTACAAATCCATGATAAAATGTATTCACGCTGAGCAATATAAGAAATACCTAGGGTTGGAGGGAACCAGCAAATAGGCGCTTTTAGGTTGTTGATCTGTGAATGGAACGTCGCCGCTGACCATTGCAATACTGCACCTGCGAGCACCATCATGTTTGCCGCTGCCAGGCATGATACGCTGATGTAGGCACACAAAGCTTCACACTTTCAGCTCACACTTATTGCATATGGATTGTTACAGAAATAATGGAGATATATAGATAGGGAAGATCTAGATCTCCTTAAGTACATGGATAGCAAAACTGCGAGTAGCTAAACTAACAACTTGACCGTTATCAAATTGGCTGCCTAAATTTCAGAAGAAGAAAATTACCTCAATTTTAGAGATTAATCCTCTGATGTGAATCTCCTTGGATTTTAATGGAACACCTTTTATGGTCGCGAGTAGCTAAACTAACAACTTGACCGTTATCAATTTGGCTGCCTAAATTTCAGAAGAAGAAAATTACCTCAATTTCAGAGATTAATCCTCTGATGTGAATCTCCTTAGATTTTAATGGAACACCTTTTATGGTAGATCAAATAATATAATCAAATCTGCACTCGTTGATGATCTCGTCCATACTAAGCAACTGATTCTCGCCGTCCTCCCGCACGCCAGCCTGCAACATGAGCCCGAGTAGGTCGTTCCCGTAGACCATGTTGTCTCTGGTTGCGAGTTGGCTCTTCATGATATTCGTGAGCATGGTCCTCACCTCCCCTGTCTAGCTTCCATGTCTTTCAGTTCTTTTTGGTGCGGAAAGTACCTGATCAATTTCAAGAGTACACAATTATGAATAATCTGATGTTTGAAACTTTCTTATGTATAGTGGAGAAGGCAGTAGTGGGTTGATCTAAAATGACAAAGGGGAAACGGTACCTGTGGTTTATCTAAATGCATGGATCTAGACATTCAGTATATCACAGAATGCAGGAAACTGGAGCTCTCTGCATCGGGAACACTTTTAGCTACTCCTGATTGCGGTCTGACAAATCACATCCGTGGTTAGCTCCTCAAACTGCCTTCCCAGATCAATCTCCACATGGCCACTTTTGTCCATTTTGGATGGTATGAAGGTTTCTTTAAATTTAACTGCAAGATTATCTCACATTTGAAAGTACATAATACACCTTTACCGTATAGCGGCAAAAAGATTCAGTGAGCGGAAATACATAACCATCCATAAAGAAAGGTCAAATACTAATCTTTGCAACAAATTCATATCTTAATGACAACTGCATGATCGGCCACCTCCATGTCCTCTATATCTATGACGATAACCACCTGCAAATTGTGATCATAATCAAATCCAACTGAATAAGATGGCTTTAAAAATATTTTGGGACAAACTGATAAAGTGTGCAGACTAAAAAAATCAGCAAATCAATGTATAATGAAAAAGAGTAATTCATCAGGAATCTTACCCAGAGAAGGGGTGGTGCACGACGACCCATATTAGCTAATTTAGGACTGACCGTTTGCCCAACTTCAACTAAAATGCTGATAAGATCCATGGCAAATCTGGCATTAGCAGCCATGAAAAAGGTGTAAGCTGTTCATGGTGTTCCATCTCTGCCTGTTCGACCAACGCGATGAACATAATCCTCCAGTGATCCCAGAAAGTCATAGTCAATGACATACACATACTTCACATCCTTAACATCTGTTTCGAGGTAGACAGAACACATATCAGTTTCCATGTGGTACATAATTAATACATATTGTATCTGAAAGATGTGATAAATATATTAGGAAAAATCGTAAGAAGATCACTTTCGATCAAGATTGGGCAAATATCTTTAAAAATATTGATACGATGCTACATCATTTCAGTCTAGTGTAGACCTAAATATGCTTAATCATCTAGTAACTTCAGAACTTAAAACAGCAGGTAAGGTGGCTTAATCTTCTCATACAAAACCAAGCAGAACAAAGATTCGATTTTAATGACAGAACTGAGCATGAGAGCATCTACATGTGAAATATTTAGCTGCAGTTTCCAGCAAAGGTGAACAATGGCGCAAGTCTAAATTTAATAAGGCTAAAACTTGCTTAAAACATGTACATTCAAAGAATTCTGAGAAAAGGGTAAAAAATAAGAAATGCTTAAGCTACTGGATATCTTATAGGCATATGAACTTGGTTATCATCAAACATTCCTTTCTTAGGGACAAATGAACATGTGAGATCAGAAATAAAGAAATTGTTGCGTCAGGCCAGTAAAACTTTGTAGCAATGACCATAAATAAATCTGTTCTTTAACGATCTAAAATGAGCATGGTGTCTGTAAATATGTCACCATATGACAGTTGTCTCACTGATTGAACATGAAATGCCTGTAAAGAAGTGTTTTTTTATGGAAAACGGTGAAGCACTAACAAATACATCTCATATATAGTTAAAATCATTAGAAAAAACAGTATAAATACATATCTGGAAGTGGAGAGAAAAAAATTAAAATGTAAGGGATTGGAACCGGAACAAACTGCATCAAATGTTTAATTGTCGTCGATTCTTAAAATTTACGACGCACCTATGTAAAACCATCCTGAAGCAAAAGAAAAGAGCAACAACACCTAGATATATATGAGAGAAGGTATAGACAACCTTAAGAACAAAATGGCAGAGCACGAACGTCACCTCCATTGCGCCCAGACATGATGTGCCGTGAAATATTGATGATCTGGGCCAAGTTAGATACATTAGCAAAGATGAAAGGCAGGAAAACATTCTCCTATAGCTTACTAAATCATTACGCCCTTCAACCTTCAATTATCCCGTGATAAAATTCAGTTCAGCTATATAAAGTGTTGACAATGAGAGCAATTGCATATAAAGAAAGCAAGAATGAACTCTGATAAGCAGCTTGCATAAGATGTAAACAGAAATACTTTAGTGTCCAATAAGGTGAAACTACCACTAAGGCAAAATTCTTCCAGGCCAAATACAAATATGAGATTATAGTCTAATTTGATCGATATAGAACCTCTAATTGCAGAACTGAATTTGTCAGTGTCTCTCTGAGCATTCTAGACCGAAAACGAAAATACATAGAAAATATAAGAACTTGCAGAAATTGGCAGGCTGTAACTTAGACCACAATTTAGGAAATATCCATAGACAGATTTAGAAACCCTAGCCAGGCCGGGTGCTGAGAGAGGGGTGGGGTTGTTAGGGTTAGGCTATGGACTGACCATGCTTGTGCATCTTGAGGAACGCGAGGAGTTGTGCAGCAGCGAGTCGTTCCCCGGCTGCCCCATCCCACCGGAGCCGAAGATTCTTCAGCCACTCGTCCGCTCCATGGCTTCTCCTCGGATGGCTCCTCCTACTTTGCTCAGATTGTCGCGGTGGGCCACCTTAGGCGGAGCAGAGGAGCACGATGCGACGTCCTTGCTGCTGTCCCCGCCGCAGGGGTGGTGAAGAACGGGGAGGAGATGTACGCGGGCGCGGCCTCCCCGTCACGCTTGTCGGGCGAGATGGAGGCTCGAGGTGGCAGGAGAGCTCGGGGTAGCAGCAGTGGCGGCGAGGTGGCTCGAGCGCATCGAGTGGGGGCGTGGAAGAGATGAGGGGAAAGCGGCGGAAGCGATTGGAAGACGCGGGAGGAGAAAGGAAAGAAGCGAGGCGACGGCACGTGCGTACGTACGGGAGGAAACAGGACGCCGAAGGAAGACGATTTTGCAAAAACGTTCTCGACTTTGTTTGGAATTACATCTGGGTCCTTGGCGGGGGAAATTGAAAAGCGCCCGGTACTGTTCACAATGAACAATACCCCGATCGCTCCCAGGGCGCCATTCTCTCCTCCCTTAATATATAGTACAATGTATCAGGAAATCTTGTCATCACATATGGTACCCAGTAGCAGCCCAATCAATTTGACTGAAAATTGCATTTTTAAAATAAATTCAGACAACAAATATATATTACAAAATTGTTGATAAGTTATAACTTACGACGCGGTAGTGTGTTGAAATAATAACTCTATAAATAACTCCAGCAAGCCGACTCATTAAAAACCTTTCAGCCCCCTTATATATACTGGTAAAAAAAAGAGTGCGTAAAAAACTTGCTGGAACATGATCCAGCGTATGTGACATTGAGGATTTTATCTAAGTGGAAACTAGGGGAATGGAGGATCATCTAGTACTGTGCAACAAGCTACTACCTCCGATACATAAAAAGTATCGTCCATTTTATGAACCGTAAGGGCGGGGAGCTCCCGCATTGCATTAAAGAAAGAGGGAAAATGGTCTGGTTAATAAGGGAAACCGGACCGGAAGACCATACAAGCACAGTTAATTAAGGGAAACCGGCGAAAACCACGCACCACACACCCAACTATGAATCAAGGCACATCATCCAATCCAGATACAAGCGAACCTAGGCCCAAGACCATCGGAAACGCCTCGTATCCAACCAAGCCTAAACCTACAGCCTCAAGACCACTCAAGCAACAAGATGAGTGTTCACGAAAAACCTCATGACCGTGACTAAGCATTTTATAAATCGGGGGGAGTATTTTTTTCTTTTTTTGCGGAGATGCGACAAGC
Source organism: Poa annua (assembly GCA_026929855.1). Classification (NCBI taxonomy): domain Eukaryota; kingdom Viridiplantae; phylum Streptophyta; class Magnoliopsida; order Poales; family Poaceae; genus Poa; species Poa annua. The sequence goes on along the minus strand of CM049428.1, from coordinate 113,083,951 downwards.
TATCTTGCACAGCCCGTTATGTACTCCCGTTACCACTCTGTCGTGGGCCGGCGGCTACGGGCTGTCGGGATACACGCGCGGCGCCAGTTTGCTCCGCCCACCAGGGCCACAAGAGTTTGTGTGTCAAAGCGGAGGAGGGCGAGGCGCTGCAGCGGGCGGCGGCCGGCCGAGTCGAGGAACTGCCGTCGGGCGGCCGGCCGAGTCGAGGAACTGCCGTCGGGCGGCTGGCCGAGTCGAGGAACTGGATCGGCGTCTTCACAGCTCAGGTGCCAAGTCTGCTTATTGCGCTACTCCATCGCGTATTATTTTGTGATGGTCCATGAACTCGGCCGGGGAATGCTGAGAAGGTTTGGTAGAAGGAGCATGTATTTTTAATCTTATACTGTATTCTTTTTCCACAGCATTGCGTGAGATATTAGGGATAAAATAGGTGGAATTTTGAATCTGCAATGCTTGAGCAGACGACTTGTTTAGGATTTGTCTCGGACTGAATGCGTGGGAACCAAATTATTGAATCCTAGTAATAGTAATATACCCGAGTTCTCACATAAGGAAGATGCTTTCTGTTTGAAAATTACTCCGGCCAATTATAGCAGAGTTCGCACAAAAACAGAACACAACACCACAGACTTGCCTGGAGCATAAAATCACTCAACTGCAGTTTATGAACAACAAAATACACATACATTTGAACACATTGCCAAACTTTGACTAACCAGATGCAGCAATAGCTCAACAAGAGTTTCCCCTTCACCGTCCAGATAAAGGGATTAATTCTGACATCCCACCGGTATAACCAGACCGGAAGGAATTCTCCTCGTTGCTTACTCCAGATATCGTCATTTGAAATTGCCTTCGAATTTCAGCATCCATTGAGTTCTTCCGACGAGTTGAACCAGAAACAGACTGCTTTTTGCTCGAAACTGCTGGCAACCACTCTTTGAGTGTTGAAACAACCTCGGTCATGGTTGGCCTATCGACGGCTGTTTTTTCAACGCAGTTCATAGCAAGGTCTACAACACTCTGTAGGGAACTAGCATCGTACTGATCCAATAGCCTCTTGTCCACTATGTCATGAATACTGCCCATGGCAATCTTATGGCGTACCCAGTTTGGTAGATGAAAGGTTTGAGGCTCAATCAATACTGGGGGCTGGCCAGTGATGATCTCCAATAGCACGATGCCGAAGCTGTAAACATCTGTCTTGACAGTGAGTTGGAAAGTTGCATGGTATTCAGGGTCAAGGTAGCCAAGAGTGCCAGCAGCAACAGTAGATATGTGCGTGTGAGCATCATTAAAAGCCCGTGAAAGCCCAAAATCAGATATTATCCCCACCAGATTCTTGTCCAGAAGGATGTTTGGGGTCTTCACATCTCTGTGAACTATTGATGGGGTGCATGACTCATGCAGATATTCTAGTCCTATAGTTTATTAAATTTATATCGTCAAAACATATATACAAGACATAAAGGGTAATATGTAATTGAAATATGGACCTTGTGCAGCATCAAGTGCAATATGAAGTCGTTGCTCCCAATTCAAACTATAGTCATCGCCTGCATCAAGATATACCATATTAATATACGTGGCTTCATAAATGTTTAGCAGATAATTATATATTTTTTTATTGAAATTACTACTTCCATTATTAATATTATTACTACTACTACTTCTACCACCACTACTACTACTATTAACTGTTATCATTTGGGCACATATTAAGCTAACAAATTATGCACAATGCATAAACATTGAAGAACTAAGATATATAACATGCATAAACATGCAGTTTGATATTAAAGCGGAGCCTGTGCTTTTCCTTCTCTTTTCTAGCGGGTTATATCCCATTATAATTAAGAAGTGAACCAACTATTAATCATTACTTGAAATTCTTGTCTTGACACGATTTCTTTCTTACTGTCCTTGAAAGATTCTTAGAATTCCAGACTATTATGGTTATGAGTAGTTTGTTTGCGACATATCTATGAACAAATGCATATCCGATGGTTTTAAGTTCAAGAATGTGCAGCTAGGGTGGCCTTACTTCTTATTCTATCTACGGAGTATTTTAGGTCCACAAACTCAAATGCTTTTACTTAGAGCAACAAACAGTCTTTGCAACCAATCACACATGTAACTAGGCAATCCTACTTAGTATTAGGATGTCAAAAGGCGGGCTAGTTTGATACTAGTTTTCTTTTTTGTACTTATGACTATATCCTGCGAATTTTATATTACATGTAACAGTCGTCTCTGTGCAAATTTAGCTACAACTCAGCGAATGAACCATGCTTGATATAAACATTATTAAAAGGAAAAAAACTAATATATTAACCTCCTCTTATAAGTTGTTGAAGATTCCCTCTCGACATGAAGTCATAAATGAGTGCGAGACACTTCCTGTTTTGGCAATATCCTTTCAAAGTCACAAGATTCTTGTGATGAACTTTGGACAAGGTTTGTACCTACGGAAACACATATAATTACCAAACACCCCAGAGCTGAAGCAATTGCATTTATTGAATATGGACTGCGTAAAAAGCTTATTTTATCAAGCTTCATGCGCCGACCACTATTCTAAAAGACCGATCTAATGGAAAGGACCAATACAATCCACTTATACACTTCAGCATCCCTCCTCACATATGACGGGAAGAGAGAGGCCAACATGTGTAAAATCGGAGGTAGGCTTTGTAAGAAAAAGGGGACTTGTACGTGGATGGAGGGGGAACAACAATATTTAGGATAAATTACGCAGGCAAGGACTCAAACTCAAGACCGTGGGCTTTGATACCATGTCAACCTTCATGTGCTGACCACTATTCCAAAAGACTGATCTCATGGAAAGGGCCGGTACAATCCACTTATACACTTCAACATATTTATCTTTCAGACTTATTGTATACTTTATATTGAAGAAACTATGATTTGGCCTTGTTGGTTTCGTGTTATACCTCGGGGAGGAAGTCTGTTGACTCTGCTATTGATGTTTCCATCAGCACCTTAACAGCTACTTCATCACCATTTTCTAGTATGCCATGATAAACAATACCAAAACCTCCTTTTCCAATTATTGATTGGAAATCGTTTGTTATGAGCTTTAGCTCTGCGTATGTGAACCGCCTGATGTCAACATGTAGGGAAGTTTCCTCTTCATAGATAGCATAATCCTCATGGTCTCCTGACTTCCCTGCATTGTAAAAAAGTTGTGTTTTACATGAAATTTTAGGTAGCAAGTTGTGGTCCAGTGTCCACCTCTTTTATTGCACCGAGGAAAGGGAAGTTTAAAGCATAATATTTATATTTTACCTTTCCAGCATAATCTCCAAATTATGCACATCAATACTAGGAGGGATACCAGTACCACAGGAATTGTCACTGCGATGAGCATGGTATTTATGGTGTTCTTCTTATTTGAACAGTAAGTATCTTTGAGTTTTGAGCATATGGGGTTGCCTTCTAATCTAGTGAAACAAATTAAAAAATATATCTATAAGTCAGCTCAAAACATATTAGGGACAAAAACTCTAAAAAATCATGATTTTAACCTACCTTTGTTTTCTATCACGACTAACATGCTAATAGTTATTATAAAGACCCCTAACCTCTAAAGAATTCTCCCTCCGTTCCGAAATATAAGATATTTTAGCCTTTGTCCATATTCACATGTATGCAAATGTATCTATACACGTTTTACTGTATATATCCACTCATTTTAGTATGCATTTAGACAACATGTAGAATAGCTAAATCATCTTACAATTAAAAACAGAGGGAGTAGATTGCATGGTTTAATCCACATCATGTGTTGAATAGGCTCTTATCTGCCTTTCATTTTTAAGGGCCACAAATGTTAAATCATTTATAGTTACAAGATGCTAGTATATGTAACCAAGGGCATATTTGGATCAATACAATGCACCAAAAAATTGTGGTATTTTGTGGCGCCTTAATTGTATGCCACAACTTAGTTGCATTTGAGAAGAGTATATGTGTAAGGCTGGTTAAGCTATAGAAGTGTGGTGCGGCTCAAGTACAGAGTCAACTTGCATAGCTCTTTTGGCAAGGTGTGACAATGTAAGAGAATGTGTTTGCACCAATAATTTATATAATATTTGCAATTATTGTTGCTAAAGGTCCAACTATTTATGTGATAATGAACCTTGGGTTGAGCCTATTGATGTGTTTTTAGTTTGATAGGAAATAGAAATATATCCAGGAATTGTGCAATAGAGTATGCCAAACCTTAAATCAAGCAAACCAGCCTGAAATCTTTGAAGAATAGAATCAGGGATTGGCCCAACGATCTGGTTGTTTGACAAGTTGCTGAAAAATAATAGTTAAAATTATTCATCTGAGATCTGAATCATCTACCAAATGTGTAATCGTTTACTTACAGAATTTTGAGTGACTTTACTTCATGGTCTGGAATAACTCCTGTTAGATTGTTGTGTGATAAATCCCTGTGTATGTTTTGTGCAAGGTCAACAATTATATCGACATAATCTCAATAAGTGTATATCATATCAATGCAATGTGGTAGACACCACTTACAGGTTCTCCAGTGATACCATGCTCAGCAATGATACGGCTAATCCACCTTTCAATCCACTCTTAGACAGATTTCTGCAAAAGCAACTCATGTTCCTATAAGTCTTATTAAATTTCGAAGTGACATATATTGTCAAGATTATGTAAACATATTTTTGTGGTTAAGGTTTACGCTAAATTACATGTCTTATAGTTTCAACTAAACTATAGGTGTCATCAAGATCTTAGCGTCTAAGACACATAACTGTGTGTCTCTATGGTGTAATATTTATAAACGGCATATTTGGAGCAACACTTAAATCAAGAGGGGGTTCAATTTGTGGATCAGCATTAGACTTTTTCATTTCAAACGTTTAAAATATTGAATTTTAATGCTTAGATTTCAATGTACATGGTACTATGTTCTTACACTGAAACAATCCTTGGACTTTTGGTGCTCTTTGAGTAGTCGCAAATCAAACCTTCCCACGAGTATTCTCTTGGGGAGCATGGATCTCCATTCCAGTTTATTCGTGTCAAATTGTAGTGCTTCTTGACTTCTTTCATATAATCGACTGTAGAAAAAATACAACACCGGAAATGAACCGGAATAACAAAAATTGTATATGTTAGTTATTGGGCTTATATGTATTAAAAATATAAAACATTAACTTTAGTAATTGTGTTATATGGGGGCATCATTTCCAAGTTCTGGATTGATTTCTAAAGATAGAGTTTGTATTCATTAAGGTTTAGATTCTCCATATATACAAGGAGACAAATATATTGGATAAAGTATACTAGAAGTTACTCTAACTTCTCCCATGTCCCTAGCCGAAGCATCTCCGACACCCTAAGCCACAGTCTATACATAACAAGTTGTAAAGGTATTTCAGATGCAAGTATTTATCTTTCATATAATTTAATAAATTATAGGAACTCATTGCTCTACTATGGTCTTAGGCTCTTAGCCATGGTTCATTGGCAATTGACCTTTACAATCTAGCTTACTTAGGAGTTGAGATACTAGTGAGCTAGCCGGCTGATGAACTTGTTTCTACTACTTTAAGGAGGATCCTGACGATGCCAAATGGAGTTGAGAATCTTCAGGGTTCTAAACAATGATATTTTGGTCATTCACTTTTCTTTATAGAAGCATGGAGCGTGAGGTGCTATTCAATCAACTGAAGAAATAGCATCATGGTCATGTGAATCTGTCATATATTTATTCTCTCCTTTCTAAATAATTGAATTTTAGCTTTGTCCACAGTTTAACTAAGTTCATAGAATACATGAAATATGTGCAATGCACGTGCAGTATATACGTCGATCTTACCATCGTCCGAGTCAGTAGTGAGGTTATCCATTCGAACGAGCAAGTACATCTCGACCGCGTTGATGAGTGGCGGGAGCGTAGAGTTGTGCGTCTTGATCAGCGTGAAGGCTTTGGGGTTGTATAAGAACCGTCCATTCTGGTGCATGCTGTCCACCTGGAATCGTGATGGGGAGAAGTCCGAGAACAGTGTTTCATTGGCGCTGGAAATGTTGAACCTCCTGTCCGGGTTGCTCCCGTTTATCTCGGCAAAGTGGAAGATTGGGAGAAGTGGTTCAGGACGTGGTCTCACGTTGATGCTAAAGCCTGAGGAGTTTATGTCACGGGTCAAGGCATTTTGCATGACAGCCGATGGTATATTGAAGAAGTTGTTGCCCGGGAGGCTCTCCACTTTATTTGTAGTGTGCAGGATTATCCAGGGGTAGGATAGGTTGGTCCGTGTGAACCAGTAGCGGTCATAAATATCCGTAGGATATCTTCATCACACACAGAAGACAAAGGAAAACAGATTAATATCAACCCTGACTTCTTATCTCCTTTTGGATTTACTACTAGTAGTTTCTATTAGAAGCAATTGCAAAATTCAGGAAACAAAGGAGCAAACACTATAAATGTATTATTAAGCTAGCAAACTGAATATAAAACCATTGAAAGACACAACTCAGATCTAATCTAAAACTATTATGGATGGCATCGTCGTCTTACCTTGTGAGAACGTCAGAGGCGTTGCTAAATCTGTTTCGTTCGGCGAGTCTGATTGATACAGAAGTATTGACAAAAGGGTACATTGTATCTTCCAGTAGCCTCAACTCCAACGAAGATATGAAGGGAATCCCTGAACCAAAGTTTATCAGGCAGGCGGACAAGGAGCTGCTGGTAGCAACGGTGAGCACCTCCTTCCATCGCATTACTGATGGATTACGATCTGTCAGGTTCACCTCCTCCCAGAAATTGACGCCGATATGGAGACCAAACAGGAATACTGACCCGTCCCTAGTCTTGTTCAACCCATCATAGTTGCCGTATGTAAACGTGGACCTCAATAGATACTTCTTACCGATGGTGGATGGCAGTGTGTAGCAATTCCTTGAGCCGTCAGGGAAGCTCCTCAGGGTTTTTTGTTGCTCATTTGTGACATTAGCCATAAACTCTTGAGATATCTGTCTTCTCACACCAGTCTCGACAAATACACCGTCAGGATCGAACAGTAGTCCTGTGGTGCTGTCGTTGTAGGAACTGCTGTTTCTCAATCCACAGTCGACGCTTATGAACCCTACGCAATGGAGAATGTGTGTAAATGTCACGTGTTCCAACTTTCAGCAGTTAGATTTATGCAAATATCATTAGTTGTGCGACTGGATATTCATTAGCTGATAATGCATGAATAATAAGGTGACAGCAATCAAAGTGAGATTTTCTGTAAATTGCATGCTGACGTAAACAGAACTGTGCATGCAGATGGAGCATTATAGTTTACAGAACTGTAGGATCAACAAGGAAAAGCTACGAGGATATGGCTAGTATTACCAGAAGGAGACTCGCCATGGACTTGAATCACCATGACCAGGTTGAGCAGCAGCGCCAAGATCCATGTCAGTTTTGCACTTGGCGAGCAAATGAAGTTGATCACCATTGTTCTGTTGGTTCTTGCTACGTTTGAGAGCAAGAAACGGTGTGTATCTGCTACAAGTGAATTGGTCAGTTATATGTATAGCGGAGGAAAGAACTAGCACGGTTTAGTGCTTGCTTCTCATGACTTGGCCTTGATCGGTGCGCATGTGTTTATCAGTGTGAAGAAAACGGAAGTTATGTTCATCCGTAGGCGGCCTTCACTTAAAAGAAATGCAACTTGCATTGATCTAAGGAATAGAGAAATATATACTGCAGCTTTCAGTGGAACTTTGTTTAACAGTCTTTGCGATTGCCCGTGAGTGTGCAGGAGCTCGTGCGTTTGGACGAACCTGGCAACTCGGTCCAATATAAGCTATAGCCTATAGAGGACTAATATATGAAAGAAAAACATGCAAGATTAAAGCCCACGATGCTAATGTAATCACAGAAGCAGCTGCTCCTCGTGATGGAGTGATGCTTCTGCGAATGTCGCGGCGAACGTTGGTGGGTGCAGTACTTAAGCCAGGGATCGTTTTCTAATCAGCAAAGTTGAAAACCCACGTGGATGGTTAAGAAGCCGACCCCTGGGGAATCCAGAATCCAGATACGAACCATTCGTTGGATGTGGTCTTTGGCTGCCAGCTGATTCGTATCCTCTCGAACGTGAAAAAATAATGCAAGCCGAAGCAAAACAACATCTAGCTATTGATTAGGTGTCTTTTACCTTTTACTAGTGGTGGGAAAGGAGTAGTATGGTTTCATCCAACGGCTCAGGAAGATTTGGCCCAGCTAGCCCGTCAGTGATTTTTGGTTGGAAAAAAATAATAGCCCAACAGGCCCAATCGAAAAATAGGAGCAGAATTACGATCCAATCCTATCCTCTCACACTAGACCTCGTCACGCCGCCGCACTCGAGGCCGCCGCCGCTCCAATCTTGTGCGCAGTCGACTCCGGCGCCGAGATCCCGCCGCCGCCACTCTCCTGCCCGCTTTCCACCTCCGGGCGCCGCCGCACTCCAGGCCGCCGCCCCCTTTCGTCCCGAGGAGCCATGGAGCAGAGCTTTTTGACTTTGGTGTATGTCGTTTCAGTTGATCTTCCTCTGCCTCCCTCCCGATGAGCCACCGCGTCTCCTACGCGCCTCCCTCACCATCAAGGCACGGAGGCCGGCCTGCGCAGTCTACTCCGGCGCGGGATCCCGCCGCCACCACTCTCCAGCCCGCTTTCCACGTGAGGGCGCCGCCGCCGAGCCGTCCGTTCGACTGCCTATACGCCCCAAACTAGCTCCGCCGCCACCTCCCAACTCGCGCAGCATCCACCCCCGTCCCCTCTCCAATTCTGCGTGCACGCCCCCTCCGTCGACTATGGCTGGGTCGCACGTTTCCTGCGTCGCCTACGCCCGCTAGCTAGCCTCTGCACCCGGAGGTCGCAGCTGCTCCAGTTCCCTCTTCTCCGAATTTATGTAGGGCAAAACCCAGGTGACAGGTAATGGTACTATTTTTCGGCTTAGTTAGTGGTACATGAATGCAGACTGCTTGTGATCTTTGTTCTTTAGTTGCTGTAATCTGAAGTATGGATGTAGCATTAGAAATTGTTGTCATTGACCCTGTCGGTTTTAATAAATATTGCACATATTGTTGTTTCATATTTCTAAGTGATATATTTGATTATTAACATAAAATCCTACTATTACACTACAGATTTGAGTCATGGATTCTGAAGGCGTCGGCATGGAGGAGCGTGATGAGTACCTGCGCGTGGTTAGCAAGACCTTCAGAAGCGAGACCGAAGGATTCGAATTTTATAATGAATATGCAAAGGTCAAAGGGTTCAGTGTTAGGAAGGAAGAGGTGAAATACTTGCCTGGCACCAACGTTCGTTTCAGGCGCCTTTACACCTGCTTCAAGGAAGGATATCGTTCGTTGACGAACTTTGAAAGAGCAGACCCAAAAAGGACACCAAAGGCTCTTACTCGTTGTGGATGTCTGGCTCATTTAGAGATAGAGCTGAATGCGGCTACTGGCGAGTGGCTCGTGAAGAAGTTTCAGGATGTGCATAACCATCAGCTTGCTAAGGAAGGGTGGTCTGCTTATCTATACTCTCACCGTAAGATGACAGATGGACAGAAGGCTGATGTAGTGGGGTATGGGATTGGTGGCCTCCGCACACACAAGATAATGGACGTTATGGAACATAAAGCCGATGGTCCCACCAAGGTCGGATTTATTTCCCGGGATTTGTATAACTTTGTTGCGGAGTACAAGAAGAAGAAGATCGAAGGTAGAGATGCTGAACTATATGGAAGCACAGAAAGAAAGGGATGCTGAATTTTTTTATGAATATACCACTGACAGTGAGGGCCATCTGAGAAACATTTTCTGGGCAGATGCACAGTCACGTTTCGACTACGATGCGTTTGGTGGTGTCGTGGTATTTGACAGCACTTATCGTGTCAACCGCTACAATCTTCCATTTGTTCCGTTCGTTGGAGTGAACCATCATCGCAGCACAACTGTGTTTGGGTGTGCCATCATATCGGATGAGACCACTAGTGCTTACATCTGGTTGCTTCAGACATTTCTCCTAGCGATGCGCCAGAAGTATCCAAGGTCGCTGATCACAGATGGGGATCATGCAATGGCTCGGGCAATCTCAGTGGTAATGCCCGATGCATTTCATCGGTTATGCAGTTGGCACATAGAGCAAAATATGATAAAACACCTCCGAAAGCAAAAGCTGAAAGACTTCAGTACTTTCATTTATGAGAGGATGGAACCTGATGAGCCGCGTTTTTGCTGCTATACAAGGTTCAGAAAGATGACGCATGGTTCCGGAGGATGTACGAGCTGAGAATAAATTGGGCGATGGCGTACACAAAAGGTGGGTACTTCCTAAGAATGAGTAGCAACCAAAGGAGTGAAAGTCTAAACTCAGGGCTTCATAACCATCTAGACAGGACGTTGTCACTTGTTGGTTTACTAGAACACTATCAGCATTTTCTGTCACGTCTTCGGAGGAATGAAGCCGAGTTGGATGCTAGAGCTTCACAGTCGGTACCTTTCACCAGAATATCGGACGACCCACTTCTGAAAAGTGCTGCCTGTCTATACACTCCAGAAGTGTTTAAGAGAGTTAAGGAGCAGTTCACAAAATCTGAAGGATGGCACATTCGTGAGGTGACACAGGAAAATGCTTCATTGGTCAGGTATGCGGTATCCAGTGATTTTGGGGAGCATGATGTCAATTGTGTCTTGAACCAGGCGTTGCTGGTTAGTGTGAACTGCCACTATCGAAAGATGGAGCGTGAGGAAATCCATTGCGCACACGTATTTTGTGTTCTGAAGCACTTACGCATGCGAGACATGCCTAGCTGCTGTGTTGCTGTTAGATGGACGATGCAAGCAAAAGATGGGTTCGCACCCGAGGGGAATGGCAGTAGACATATTTGGTCTGAACAGATGGATCGGTATCGTGATCTCCGCAACAGGGCGCATACAGTTTTATACAGAACTTCAATGACTACAGAGGAATCACAAAGAGTTGTAGAATTTTTTAAGACTGTTCCGGGTGACGACCCCGACACTGACGACAATGATGAGGACGGCGAGAAAAATGAGGCGAAAACATTTGGTCCTTTGCCTGCATATTTTTCATCATCAAATAAAGCTTTTGCTGGCAAAGTGTTGGATCCAATACCGATTATACCCAAAGGTGCTCCATGTAAGAAGAGGCCTAAGGCATTCCACGAGAGATTCAATACCAGGGACAAAAGTAAAGGTCCAGTAATAACTATTTTTGTGTTTCATAGACTAGTAATAACTTAAAAAAACATCTTATATACCATGTGTATTATTAAATTAGCCTTCTCTTTATGAAACAAGTATTTAGTGATGGACTCCATGGATGATGCAGTTTACAAGACGTATTTGTTTCTTCTAGCAAGTAGGGATTTGATGCATACCATAGTTAGCAGCCGCAGAGATTGAGGACATAGGGATCAGCTTAAAGAATGATACTTTTCCTGCATGATCTTATCGTTTTTGAGAAGAAAGAAAATATTTGATTGGGAATGCTACAAGAAGTATTGCGTATGTCCGGCTCATTTAGAGATAGAGCTGAATGTGGCTGGTAAACAATCATACGGTCAGCTTTGATGTAACTCTGTACATTTTTTGGGTTGACAAACGTATTTTTTTTAAGGTGTAACTCTCATTTGTAAATAAAAGGTTTGATTGCTGAGAGATGACCATATTTGTTGTCCCCAGATTTTACTCTCATCTCTGTCTTCCTGGTTGCTAGTGTTTTGAAGAACAGAAACTCCTTCAGGAGGAATTTAGTCACTTATTCGAGTCCAGATCATCTCACTTTATCAGATTTATCTTAGTTCCTACATATATTTACTCTGAAATATTTGATTGGGAATGCTATGTACTATTTGTTGTCCCCAGATTTTACTCTCATCTCTGTCTTCCTGGTTGCTAGTGTTTTGAAGAACAGAAACTCCTTTAGGAGGAATTTAGTCACTTATAAGATGCCAGATCATCTCACTTTATCAGATTTATCTTAGTTCCTACATATATTTACTCTGAAATATTTGATTGGGAATGCTATGTACTATTTATTTTTCGATTTCCGGCTTTACTTCAGGACAATCAATTATCTTTTGCTTCCATACATTCATTGTGATGTATGGCAGGAAGTAATACGTACCTTTGTCTATACAGTAGGGATTAACATTCGGGCTACATAAAAGAACAGTATGAACCAAAAAAAGTGTAAAATATTTCCTATATTTGCATTTCTCTTCGACATGTGTCTTGTCTTTCGATGTGCCATTAGTGTTCTTCTCCTTGTATGCGGAAAGTTCCACACATAAAGCATCAAATCTGCTCTCCATTTGTAAAAGTTGGTGTTCTTTCTCCTTGAGAAGATTGACGGACGAATCCAATGCATCTTTTAAACACTCGTTCGAAGCCGGTATGCAGTAGTTCACCATGTCTTCAGCATACTTGTTTAGAAGGTCCTCTCGGATAGATAAACTGCAACCCTGCATTTCGACAGTAAATTTTTACCATGAGACAAAATAAATTAAAAGATTACTACGTGCGGTTTACACAGTATTGGACCACCGACATAATATATGTGATTACTTAAGGAAAATACACCTCTGACTGTAGCGAGCATCTAAGAAAGCATAGGCGTTCGTAATGTTCAGTGTAATATATCTTTCATGGCAATCACATTGTAACTCCGGCATATCACAATTGTTTAAGGAAGGCGATGCATGACGATTCAAACCCAAAATGGATCGTTTGGTTGACATATTCAAAATCCTTAACCTACAGACAACCATGTAGACAAATAATTCAAGGAATATATGAGGCGGTATCAAAAAAGTTCAATGGAAAAAAAAATACATGGAAGCAGTATATGAAACAATTAGAATATCTAGACGCCCGTCGTACCTATGGATGCAGAAGCGAATACGACTTGTTGGCCTCTCGATCGGCGGCAGATTCGCCTGGGCGTTCTGCCAAGATGGAGACGGATGGAGGGCAGGTTCCTAAATTTCTCACGCTCTTGTTAATAGATGGAGAAGGAAGGTTACACAAACAAAACACCACATAGTTAGGAATATATGATGGTGGTGAAAGCAGGTTAGGAAATCAGAGGATATAATGGCAGAAGATTGTTTCTTAATTTTGTTAAGTCTCACGTGACTGACAATTCCTATAGTCTCAACCATCGATAAAAAAAAGCTACTAGATGAACGTGCGCACCTTGTAAACAGAATCATATTCTAAAATATTGTAACTCGACTTCCCGTGTCAAAAAATAATTTCATTTACAAGGTTGTAACTCGTTTTTTTTGCAATTTTTTCTCCTAGAAACAATTTTCTTGGGAAATCTGGAGCTCTTTTTCAGAGAAGAGTTAACGATTTGAAATTAAGAACAAGCAAAAAATATCAAACAAAAAATGAGACTTGTCTTTCTGGACAATGTAGGGTGACACTGTCGCTTTCAGACGATGTAAGGTGAATGTGGGATTTCCGGACAATGTAGGGTGACATTATCGTTTCCAGACTATCTAGGGTGACATTATCGTTTTCAGACTATCTAGGGTGACCTTGGCGTTTTCGGACAATCTTGGGTGAGACTTGCCTTTCCGGACATTGTAGGGTGACACTGTCGCTTCCAGACGATCTAGGGTGATTGTGGGGTTTCCGGACGATCTAGGGTGACATTATAGTTTCGAGACTATGTAGGGTGACATTGGCGTTTCCGGACAATCTTGGGTGAGACTAGTCTTTCCGGACAATGTAGGGTGACACTGTCGCTTCCAGACGATCTAGGGTGATTGTGGGGTTTCCGGACGATCTAGGGTGACATTATCGTTTCGAGACTATGTATGGTGACATTGGCGTTTCCGGACAATCTTGGGTGAGACTTGTCTTTCCGGACAATGTAGGGTGACACTGTCGCTTCCAGACGATCTAGGGTGATTGTGGGGTTTCCGGACATCGAGGGTGACATTATCGTTTCGAGACTATGTAGGGTGACATTGGCGTTTCCGGACAATCTTGGGTGAGACCTGCCCCTACATCTTGAGGGAAACCTGCCCCTTCTACAGGTTAATCCAACCGAACCACTATGTTTTTCAGTGTTCTAATATCTTATATTATTTTTCTGACTTCAATCAATATTTTGCAGTTATGGTATTGGGAGAAGTTGCGGTTCAGCGATATAGATTCCACTCTGGACTATACTGAACGCAACATACCATTGATGCAATACTGGACTGAGGAGAAGGCCCGAAAAGTGGACAGAATAGATGACCTATACAACTTTGGAGCTGGAACGGTACACATCCAATTACATAAGCACTGTAACTCCAACTTTCACTTATTATATTAACTTAATTACTATTTTTACTATTTTTTTTGTTTCAGCTCGTCGAAGACTACATGAAGGCACCTACTGTTAGAAATAGCAAGTTTTCTAAGCCACCACCAACACAATCTCGAAACCATGATCCACAGGTAAATTTCTTGAATTATTATGCACTTACATTTATTATATAGTTTACATCTCATATGCCGTTCATGCTATGTAGTTCATGGAGAACATCAATAATTTATCTACAACCATCGAAGATCTGTCAACTACCATCTTAGAGTATAGAGGCCATGCCAAGCTTGAGTATAACGAGTTGGTAAGGCTAAACAGGGAGAACCGTAGTCAGAACGAGAACACGCGCAACTTGATCGATAGGATTTCCCTTGATGTGCATCGTATCATGATACACCTGAAGGTGCCTAGGGACATGAATGTGTATGGCGAACGTACCGTACTGGAAAAACAATTTGACGAGGTAAGTAACAGACTCATTGACTTAAGTGCAATGTATGCAACATATTTATTTAACTCATATTGTATTCTTTTGAAAAATGTCAATGTAATGTTGCGTACAGGTTGCAAAGTCGCAGGGAAGCCTTAAAAGGAAGAAGACAGATGATGGTTTTGTAGGTACAAAGGCAGATGACGAATCTGGCACCATAGGTACACGTTTGAGAGGCCCTTCAGGAAGGAAGCCCACAAACAATGAGAAGTCCGACTATGTGTACAGTCGTTCTCGAAAGCAGATCTCAGACAAGGTGCAGTCTGAACAAGGGAAGGTCCAAACCCAGGCCCAGGCTTCTGATTCATCCATGTACCAGAATGAGACCATATCTGAGTGTGACCGGCGACGGCTGAGAATGGGAAAGATAAAAGTGATCGAGCTGACGAACTTGCGAACACCGTCACAAATTGCTGAGCGGGCTGAGCTGAAAGAAATAGAAACCTACGTCAACACAACCCGAGAAGATGTCAACATGGTCGAGATTGATGGCTTGTTCATAAAACAAAGGCTTCTGGAAGGGCTCACTAATCCATATGCAGAGCCCACCAAAAAGTACTTGGGCGATGAGGTAACATATTATTTCTATATGTACATTATAAAATTTAACCAACCATTAACTTATTTCTAACTTATTTCAGTATTCAGGTTATCGATGCTTTTATAGAGCACCATAGGAGGACAACGCCAATAGACATCAGGGAGCATGGTACAGTTTTTATAGAGAAGGCTCTGAACACTTTCGCTCTTGAAAATGATGGCAAAATAAATGCTCCAGTAAGGCTACGCATCGGTGGCAACACAAAAGGATTAGATTACCTGAGTCATAATATGGTAAACGTTATATAACCTTCGCAAAATAACATGCATTCCTACATTATTCTTTATTTAATTGGTCATACAATTCATTCTACAGATTTTTCTGCCAATTCGTACTGCTGACCCAGAGCACTGGTTTCTGTTGGTCATCAATACCACTATCCAGTGTCTCCAGATCCTGAACTCGCTGAACCACGGGATGATGGAAACTGATGGAATACGCACGTATATGGAGAACACGGTGAGTTCTATCAGACTGTATTTCTGACAAATTTTGTTCGTTGAACTATTTTTAAATCCCACTCACTTACTTATTTGCGACCTGCAGCTAAGGGGTTTTGGGATCCACATCACGTTTGCGCTTCAAACATTTGGGGAGGGCATATGTGTGTGGAGACACCCGCAGAGAAACTATGATGTGTCATCATGGCCCGTGCATGTCATTGGAGACGTACCACAACAGACCGACGGGTAGGTGCACAAACGAACAGATTCACAGTCCTCAGTTATTTATAGTGTATTAATTTTTTAGCATGTTTTTTCAGAACATCCTGCGGTCTGTTTCTGATAAAGAACATGATTAACTGGACGGGCATAGAGCTAACAGAACGGTTCAACCAGGTAATAATTGTAACCTTTTTAACAAACTACTGTGAAGTTTATGTACAACCATATTAATTAGCTTTGTATGTGGCAGGCAATGATCAAAAGATTTCGCCCAAAGCTCGCGGTCACACTCATCAAGTCGCCATTCAACAGTCTTGCTAAAGGCCCCAGGAAGGATGACGACCCCAAGAAGGATGATGGCAGCCAAACTTTTTAGTTTCCGAAACATCTACTATCTTAGATGGATGATAGGCGCAAATCTTAGTTATTTCAAAAAGTATTATCTTCGATGGATTTGATGTAATAAGTACAATTTACATATTCAGTCTGCGTATTTGAATGCGACAATTATTATTTTGATATGAAGTCTCAATTTACACAATTCATTTTCATTATTTTCCAGTCCTGCTGTTTGCGTCAGTAAATCCGTTAAAAGGACTTTTCACTATTTTGGAAATTGACATTTTGAAAAGTAAATTCTTTTTCGCAACTCATCAACGGCTTAACTCAATGAATTGCATATGTGTTTACACCCAAACCTGTTCATCTAGGTACCCTGCATCAGATAGAATCCTAGATGTATGTGTTTCAGCAATTTTTAAAACTTTATAACTTGCAAAAGTAGATATTGGAACTTTTGCTTGCCCAAAGTTCATTTTTCCCTTTTTCACTCGACCAGAAGCTTATGTTCTTCTTTTGACATATGAGATGAAAATGGTATGTGGTTTTTAATTGTTACATTCAGTTGTCAGATGAAAATGTTTTTGCTGCATTGTTTGTTTACGTGTTGTTCTATTTTATTGAGAAGCAAAAAAGCCATCCCACGACCTGAAGCATGGTCCGCAACCATCGTACAAACTCGCTCGTCAGACACATATAATATACTAAGCACAAAAATCACTAACTTAACTGAAAACAAACAGTCTAATCCATACACCTCAAAAGCGAAACTGGCATACTAGAAGTGATGCAGCAGCTAGCTTATTCATCAAATTCCAACAAGGTAACAATGACAAGAGGAAGCAGGTACTTACTTGTGATGGAACATCTTGTTGACGTCAACCACCTCACTGTCGTTTTCCTCTTCATATGCGGATGCGGTGTGTATCTAACGCTGCAACTTGGTGAACATAAAAGAATAATTGCATAATCGTTGGTCAAAGGCTTGTCATTAATATTGACACAAGTAATAGATTCAGAAGTAGCCACGTAACTTACAAGTAAAGAATACCAAAATGTTTTACTGGTCAGGTACTGAGATAAAGAAATGTCTCAACCAGGAGGGACCAAAATTGCATATGAACTTACAGAGGAAACATGTTACTGCAATTTGCACCACGAAAGTATACTCATGTCTGCTAGCTTATTCATCAAAATCTAACAATGTAACACTGACAACAGGAAACGCAGGTACTAACAATGCGACGGACACTTGTTGGTGGGCAGACTTGGCGGATGGAGTTGCAGCGACATCGGCAGCGGCGGCGACAAGGAGGCCAAGTCCTGCTGCTCAACGGGGTCCGCAAGGGGAACGGCCCCCGCCGTCGCCGCATCGGTGGAGCCACCGCGCCTCCTGCTCCACGTCGTCCGCAAGGTGCTCGGCCCCGCCGTCGCCGCATCAGTGCACAGTTTGCGCCTTCTTCTCGCCGCCGTCCGCAAGGGGCTCGTCCCCGCCGTCGATCCGCCTCGCGCCTCCCGGTCGACACCGTCCGCAAGGGGATCGTCCCCTCCGTGGCCGCCCGCAGAAGTTCGACGCGGTGGTCGCCGGTAGCCGCAACTCCAGCTGGTTTCCGGACAGGCGACCGGCCGGCCGGTAGGTCTTCCTCCGTGCCTCTCGCCGCCAATCCTGCGCCACGATGAGCTTCTCCCGCCGAGAATGCTAACAGGCCGTTACCGGCCAAGTCAACCTTCGATGAGGATCCCGTGGGTGGTTGGCATGGCGTGGATATAGAAGAGGACCGACTGGAGCTGGAGGAGCCACGCGGCGGCGCCGACAAGCTGGAGTCCTGCTAGTCTAGGCCTTGGTGCAGAGAATCGAGGCTTCCGCCGTTGACGTTGAAATTAGGGTTGGTAATTGGGGATTTTTCTTACGTTGGCAAGACTTGTAGAAATTAAGAGTTTTTGTTGGGCCGCACTCTTCTGGCTTAATGGGCCAAGGCCCGTCGGCGGGGACTCTCAGGTTTAGCACTAGTATGAGTTATACGGAAATCCTTAGAAAAAGGGTTCCCTTCGCAAAGGTCCACGCGCGTGCGCTCCGGTGCTGACAAGTGTCGCAATTTCGTTCGTTTCTGCTCCCACCTTTTCTCCACGCGGTGACAAGTGGCAGCTCCCTGGTGGTGGGCAGAGGGTTGTATATGTATTTATTTTGAGATTCCTTTTTTAAAAACGAAATACATTGAGAACCATTTATCCGATTTACGAACCGTTTTCACTTTTAAACTCCTCGCGTCGAGATCTTCAAAACTAGATCTCATATTCATAGGTTTCGACAAACTTTTTTTTTGTACTTCGGATTGTGTATGTTTTGTACAACCTAAGTGTAATTGTACGTACAATCTGAATTTTGTAGTTGTACGTACAACCTGTTAGGTGTAGTTGTTCGTACAACCCGAATGTAGTTGTACGTACAATCCGGTATGTGTTGCTGTACACCCCGATCCGTGTTGTTGTACAACCCAGTCATTGTTGATGTACAACCCGGTCTACGTTGCTGTATAATCCGGTCTGCGTTGATGTACAACGCGGTCTGTGTTGCTGTACAACCCGGTCTGTGTTGCTGTACGTACAAACTGATCTGTGTTGCTGTACAGCCCAGTCTGCGTTGCTGTACATCCCGTTCTGCGTTACTGTACTATCTTAGTTTGTGTTTTGTATAAGTCTAATAATAGATTCAGATCTACATCTGAATTTGAATCTGGATCTGGACATGCGCGGGACCACTTGCTTAATTTGCGCCACGTGTCGCAACGGCAGCGCGCGCTCGCTCCCGCTTTTCCCTTCGCGAAGGCCGAGTTCATTTAGGGTACCATAAAAGGGCTCATTGATTAAGCTTTTGAGTCCGTGTCCGAGGATCGTCGTCCGATCAATCGCCATATGTTTCTCGTTCTACGCAGCCCACGTGAGCTGGACCAAGACTTGGGGAATTACAGGAGACAACACCGTCAAGATCGAGCTCATCGACCGTAAAAAAAAGATCGAGCTCACCTGGGATGTTAGAGGTAGTATATATATCGCTTGGTTTGGCTCGCATGAATTCGCAGTCTGGGCAGCTGCCATATTTACTCAGCTCCGGAGACGATACCGACAAATAAGTTGCATCTTGCATGTTCATTGCGATCTTAGGGCAGCCACAGTGTGCCAAATACCAAGTATTCCATCTGTTTGGCATGAGAGGTAAATTTGCTATCATAACTTTAATATATGTGTCTCAAATTGCTTCATAGGATATCAATGACCCATCATGTTTGAAGTACAAATAAAGTATTTCTCGACTTCTTACCTCTCTCCATTCATATATTGTTTATTCACTTAAGTAAATTTGGAACCGGATCATATAGCTGCTCCGACTCCCAAATATTTGGCTTTCAAACAATTGTGGTGCACAACATTGCCAAAAGACAAACCCCCGGTTTGGCACCTACATTTGACATACAATGTGGTTGCTCTTATCATTTTGTCACCAATTTCTCGTTGTCCGACATTCCATATGCCACACAACCGTGCAAGACATAATTCAAGCCAGAAGAAGGAATGCACCGGCACGGTGAATTCTATTTGCACTCCTTATCGTGACTTGCGCTAGCGCCGCTGAAGGCCCCCCGATAAAGGACTGGTCCATTAAATAAGTATTCATTTTTTTCCCTTTACTTTTATTCTCGTTCCATTTTTCTGTTTTCTTTATTTATTTTATGTATATTTTTCTTTATATCTTTCTTTCCTTTCCTTTTGTTTTGTTTTTTATTTCTTTTCATATGAAAATTGTTCGTGGGTTCAAAAAAATTGTTTATTGACGTGAAAATGTTACTTTTATTCGTAGTTTGAAAATTGTATAGATTTTGAAGAAATAGGTTGACTGATTCAAGAAAATAAAATATTCACGGGGTTCAAAACATTGCTAAGGAGTCTTAAAAAGTATGTTCCTGAATTGAAGAAATAGCATGGGGTTTGAAAAATATTCATGGTTTAAGAATAGTCATTTATTTTCAAAATAATGTGAGTTTAAAAAAAAATCTCGACACCAAAAAAATATTAATGTATTAAAAAATGGTTCACTGGTTACGAAATATATCACGGACTCCTAGACTAGTCACAGTGGAAAGTATTATATACTAATACCATGCATATGATACTACTACATGTTACTACTTCCATAATGCATAGTAACATATATATAGTATCATATGTAGTATCATATATTATGTAGTATCATATATAATTGTATTAACATGGATTTTATTCCCATGGTGGTAGCTCGTACATACTTGGAGCCCTTAGATGTTGTATCATGATTAGTGCTACCGTTAACGGAGTTAGGAACCATGGCGAAGAAAGAGAATGTGTAGTTCTGATTATTGGAGAGAGAAACCTTGTCGGGACGGTGCCGAACGTCTAGATTCCCTAGCCACCGCGCCGATTTCTACGCGACGTGCGCCCTGTTTACTTTGTTTGCCGCGGTTTTTTTTGTAATGTTTAGCCGTTCTTAGTTAATAATTCTTGTATCATGAGGTGATGCTCATGTAAACTTGCATAATTGGGCACAAAAACTTTATTTAGTTTTCACCATACTAGCAATATAGTTTTCACCATGAAATCCTCAAATAGATCTACAAATCCAAGCATTTTCGGTAGACATCCATCAAGCAGCTCCTAAAATTACAGTACTATAAAAAGTTCTTACAGCTAAAATTATTTCTTGTTCAATGCCTGCATCCTCTTTTGCTAACGTTAGTGATGCTCAGCCATGTAGCACCTCAGCAAGACATGCGGATCAGGAAAACAAAAATGAGGATTCAGCTGCTCCTTCTCAAGAAAAGATGGAGGCAGCTCGGCGGGCTCCTATCAAGAAAATCACTCATATTTTTGGATCAACATCAATCACGGTGAAGTAACTACCAGATTGAAAAGAGAAACACATGGATGTGTTGTGGCGTAATGATAGAGAAGACTTAATCTGACTGAAAAAGAAAGAAGAAATTGGATCCGGATCGGAAAACCCCATGTAAAAAAAATCACACATGGATGTGCTGTGGCGTCTCTCCGACGACCGGGAACGGAAAGACAATGATCCACGAACTGCACTGGCGTCACTCCGCGCTGCGAGACGACCTTGACGGCGGGGGCAGCCCTGGCGCCGAGATGCTGCAGCCCGAGCATGCGGCGGTGGGTATCCCGGCCCATCCCCCACGCGCCGACCGCCGGTGTCCCTTGCGTGCCTACCTTCCCGACGGTGTCCCTGATCTGAGAATGTTTGTATAGCCGAAAATAAAAATCAGAAAGAGAACATTATGGACTGCTGCTCGAATCAGCTCAGCTAAAGAATCTGCTAAAAAATAACCCGATTCCACCGGTCCACCGAGACTTGTGGCCTGATGGCGAAGCATCACCAGCGGCCACCACATTCTAACTCGGTGGACAATATAACAAGGGGATCTCTATCGACCAGTCGACTGGGAAATAAGGATTTTCCCAGTCAACCAACGACAGTGCCTCGACTCAGCCCAGGTTCCTTCCCTGTAGCTTGTTGTTGGGCCGTTTTGTTTTTTATGGGTCGATTTCTTGTCCTTGTTCTGTTTTGTTGGGCCACTTAGCGATCAAATTAAGGATTTCTAAAACTGGGCCGTGAAGACTAAAATTGACAAATAAACCCCTCGCGCAACTTAACACAGTCGCAGCTGACGGACCATGCTGTGAAAAACCCAACCACTCCGAAAAGGTGAAAAAGATCTAGAACAAAAGCAGATATTTCACCCCTTAGAGAACGATCTGAGAACAAAAACGTGAATGCCGATCTTGGAGAAAATTCTGTAGGGAAAGACAGATCGGCAGGCAAAAAGATCGTACGGGAAATCTCTACCATTTGCAACAGATCGTTCGACAGTTCAGTTTCGTTATTACTTTTATATTTCTCCCCATTATGGACAACTTCAGTGTTGCATCCATCAAGTTTTGTATAGAAAATAAACGAAATAAAATAGTTCAGTCATGTCCATTACAAAGAGAACAAAATTACTTATTTACGTTCTATAGATACAGAAAATAAACGAAATCAAGTTTCACATATTTGAAAACACATGTACTATTCCTATTTGTGTATCTATCATATGTACAAGAACTTCAAAACATGTATATCTATTACCTAGGATCTACCCCCTATCATTATGACTTGGCATCATGAGCAGTAATAAAAATGCATATACGATCGATAGAAACACACAACATGCACTGAACTTTTCACAGAGTGGAGATATTGTGTATGATACAAAATATACTCAAAATAACAGATACTAGCTAGTAAGCTTTTACGAGAACCATCCGCTAAAGGAGAAAAATAATAAATAGACCGTATGAAGAAAAAAAATAAAAAGTAATTAGCAAAAGTATAGGAAAAAATACAAGCTCCTGTACTATAAGCTTATGAACTGAATTGTTAGCATGGCAAAAGCACCTAAAAAGTTACAGAACAAAAAAATCTTGGAAATATCAAAACTCTGTATACGGTCCAGAGTTCTAGTACGTAGCCATATTTTGCCAAAAAAAGTGGTACCTCACATACTCGATTTGGATGAGCCTAGCAAACATTCCTAAGCACATAACAGAGATGCATGAACAATCTAAGCACATAGCAGCTTAACACTCAAGGCTACACATGCGAAAACAAAATTCCACATCGCATGGCTAATCATATATAAAGCACATAACTAAAAAAATCTACTAGCAGACACAAGCACAGAGCTGCAAAATCTAGAGATGGATGTGGGGGAGGGCGACGGGGGTGGAATCCTTTTGATTTACCATCGATTTGTTGGTCGTTGGGAAAGAGGAAGCCACGGGCGGCTTGCCCGGCCAGGGCAACGGGAGGATTCAGTGGATCTGTAGCCGTAGCAGCAGAGGACGACTCCTTGCCGCCATCATCCTGCGACGGGGAAGACGACATCCAACCACAAATTGGAGGTCCAACTTGAGATGAGCTGTGTTACGGTGATTGGCATGTACTTTACAGTACTTCCGAGTACTACCGGTTGAATTAATTCCGTCCGTCGGATCTGGCCCAATTATTTTTTCCTAGCCTACAGACCATCTGCACGACCTGCCGTGCGCGAGTCGCCAGCACGATCCGAATTCTCTGACCCCATCCAAGCAACCGCTTCCAGGCTCCAGCTAGGGGTGGAATCGAGCCGAGCCGAGCCGGCTCGAGGCTCGGCTCGGCCAGGCTCGTTGAATTTCGAGCCGAGCCAGGCTTGGCTTGTGTCAAAAAAATTCTTCAAAACCGGGCTCGCGGCTCGGCTCGTCAGGCTCACGGCTCGGCTCAGCCGGCTTGCGAGCCGCACTGTTTTTATTTTCTTTTAAATGGTCTGAGGCAGATGCCGACCCCGAGTCGTCCACTGACTTGCGAGATGCGCTGCGATTCAGAGTCACTGATTCTAGGGTTAACCCCGCCGCCGGCCGCCGCCCTTCAACGCCGGATCCAGGATATGTCCCCGTCCATGGCACCCCGCCTTCCCTTTCCCCCTGGACACGTGCTTCCCTCGTAGCTGCTAGCCTGGTCGTTCAAGGGCGCGTGCGGCGTCGTCACCTCGTCGTGCTTCTGGTGGCGGCCGCCGGCCTTCCGGTTTCCGGCTGCTTGACTGCTGCGCTACTCCAGGCCACCACCACCGTCCGGCACTCTGGCTTCTCCAGAGGTATTGACCACCTGATAGTCTCCGTGGCCACCGCCGTCTCTGGCTGCACTGCTAGCATGTTGTTTGCTGCTCCTCCTAGCAAGTGTCCTAGCAAGTGGTAACGAAGAGCATGAATTGATCTGTGCCAAGCCTGTACGCATGCTGCTAGGTAGTGGTTTGATCTCATTCAGCAAGTTTTGGATGGCTTGTCACCGATATGTGCTAAAAACATTGAGCATCTTTTCTTGATAAAATACACTGAGCATTTCTGACATTTGCCATGTTCAGAACGCAATAAATGACTAAAGTATGCATATATCGGTGGTGTTTTGTATAACAAAAACTCATTGATCCAATGTATCGCATGAACTATGTTTGCGGTTTAAGATTGTACCTATCTTTGTGTTGGACAGTGCTTTAAGGAGTTGAAATCAACTTTGTTTTTAGTGTTGTTTGTATTGCCTAGTGTTGTATCTATGTATGAGACTAATGTTAATACGTGTTTCAATTAAGCTGCAACTCATTTCCATAACAGTATTCTATTTGTCGAACTAAGTGCACGTGATTATGATGTATAATATTTGATTAGTACAACTCATCTCTATTGTGAATTGTTACATATTTTAGGAAATGTCATGTCAAATTTTTATAATTCATCGAGCCTTTGAGCCGGCTTGCGAGCTTCACCGAGCCGGCTTGTCGAGCCTCGAGCCCTGTCAGGAAGGTTTAGGCTTGTTCGACCTTCGAGCCGGGCCGAGCCCGAGCCAAGCCTTGTCGAGCCCGAGCCGAGCCTCGAGCCTCGAGCTTAATGTCCACCCCTAGCTCCAGCCCTACTTCCTGCACATTCAACAGCCGCCGCCGTTCGCCGGCCGTACGCCGCCCTACTTGCTGAACATTCAACAGCCGCCGCCGTTCGCCGGCCGTACGCCGAGAGGTCGAGGTCCAGCGCCGGTGCAAGATGGCGGACGCGAAAACGGCGGACCGGAAGGAAAGCTTGAAGATGATCAGACCGAGCACCGCGTCCGGAACCACTCGAACGGATCGACGCCGCCGGCGCCGCCGCCATCGCCGCGGTGATCCTCGCGGGCGGCGTAGGCATGGTTGCACCCTCCTCCGTTCCCTCGCGCTACCGATCTACCCTTTTAAAAATACAATAAATAATTATTTGGTGCTGGTAAATCAATACATTCCGGTACTTCCGAGTACTTCCTTTTTCGTACTTCCCAGTACTTCCAAATCCCCCTACCGTTGGATTGACTTGATCGACGGTTGCTAAATCCTCCAACCATGGTAAAACTTGTAACTTGAGATACCTGCACAAATCTCCCCGGTCAAACGCAGAAAAACACATGAATAGTGCAAAATTGGCGCAGTAGCACAAGGAAACGAGGTCAATGTCAAATAGAGCACGGAGTAAGAGGATACCAAGCGCTAGGAACAACGATGGCGTGGTTGAATTTACCCCGGGGGTGGTGGGAGCGCGTGGGGCTTGGAATCGACGGTGACGACAGGGTATAGCTTGGCGGCGGATGAAGGACTCGGGAGGAAGAGAGGAGCAGAGCGAGCTCACCCGACGGGCTACGGAAATGGAACTGTGGTGGCGGGCTTGACTGCCGCGCCGGGATTTCGCGGGCCTCGCCCACCCCCTTGTGAAGCTTCCCTCTTGCCCTCCTCCTCCCACCTCTATTCCCCTTTCAAACACAACGACGAAAAGGTACCGACATTGCCCCGACATTTCAGTGTCCAAAAAAATAGAGAGGGAGGAGAAGCGAAAAGAAAAGGTGGACCCCACATTTCAGTGTCCCAGAAAACATGAAAAACATACAAACAATGGGAAACCAAACTTTGCACCCCAAAAATTACAAAAAAAAACCTTTTAAACCACTGACGCGAACCGAAAATATTGAAGGGGATCGTATGCAGAAAACAAAAAATTTCCTAGCAACGATATCCTTAAACTAGCCAAGATCTACACTATGCAGATATAGTAGTACGGCGGAGATCGGAATACATACCCTCGTAGACCGAATAGCGGGGATTACGCTCCCGCAAAAGCGTTGACGATGAAGACGCCGTAGCCGACCTCTAGGTCGCGGGGAACTCGGCGCGACGGAGACGATGAAGATGACCCCAAGGTCGGGTGGAGGAAGTAGGCCTCCGAGTACCGCTAGCGCAGCACCTCGCAGGGAGTCGCACACATACGGTGGAGACGACGGCCTCCGAAGCTCCAGTCCAGGACGAGCAGCGGAAGACTTGGACCGGAACACCAGCAGCGCGGCAGCGGGCTATGGTGGAAGAGATCCCCCTCCTCTACTCGGCGCGGCTCCGACAAGGGAACCACGAGATCGAGAGAGAAATTGGGAATTAATTGGTGAATTAAAAGGCCAGGGGTGCCCCTTCTTATATAGGCTCCCAGGGGGGGCCAACCTTGCCAGCCAGGCAATGTGGGACTATCCCACATGCCTGGTTCGGCCAAGGCTGGTGCTCCGGCCCTAGGTGGGCCCCATTTGGCCCACCTAGGCCGGCCAAGCCTCCCCCACAAAATTCCCTTGAGGGTTTTCCCCCCCATGGGCCTTCTTTCGACCAGAAGGCCCATTTAGGGAAATCAGCCTAAATAAATTCGAAAATAAATATATAAAATCATATTTGCATATTAATTACACTAATTAATATCAAACGTAATATATATAATTTTTCCTAGCTCCGAAAACTCTTTCGTTGCTGCCCGATCTCCATCGGACCCCTCCCGGGACGTTCCCGGTGATCTCTTTCCTTTCCGGTTGTCTTGTCGAAACCCCTTAAGTGTGTTACCCTAGCGGTTCGATATAATATCAGGTATGATCAAGACTCCTCAATGATCAACGACTAACTCGTAGGCCTGGACCCCATGAATTAATCCCTAAGATATAACGAATGACTTTCATCTATGAAACCTGGACGTATAGTCTTAAACCCTTTGTCATTGCGATACTTAGCGTGTCCGAGTATCATTCTCAGATATCTCCATACCTAGCATGATCTCGTTACCGACATCACTATCTTCTACTCGTCTATGATATTATGTCAGCTGGTGACCTAGTCACATGTTTGCAAACTCATTTGACATAATCTCATCGAGTGGGCCCTAGAGTATCTATCCGGCTATGCGGACTGACAAATCCCGCTGTTGACCCCTCGTCTCTACTACCCCTTTTCGATACCCAAAAGTATCACCGTTATTGTCACACTAGATAAGATGTGACGTTTGGTGCGATCAAAATATCTTCCAGGGATAACAATAAGAGTTGATCTCACGGTCTTAAGGCGTAACGACTATGTCCTACAAATACTGGGTATGTCCATCACATCGTTGCACCTAACGATATGACTTCCATTGCCGACCGGCGCCATGCCCTATGATCGGAAAACCTCGATCATCAATCGCGCAACGAAACTAGTCTTAGTAGAGGCTACTAGGGACCCAGTTGTTTATCTACCACACATGTATTAATGTTTTCGCTTAATACAGTTATAGCATGGTATAAAACATATAATGAACGATTGGGATATTGCCAATAAACTATGTTTATTAAGTGCCTCTAGGGCATATTCCCTTCAGTCTCCCACTTGCACTAGAGTAACACTTAATCTAGTTTATAACCTGGTAAAAGCTCAACACCCATAGCATCTTGGTGCCTGCTCGTCTCGTGGAAGAGGAATACAGTCAATAGATCTCACACATTGAGATCTATATGTGCTTTGCAACACTTCTATGTCACCTAGTTTGACATAAACCCGTATCTTACGATGACGGTGAAATATATCCCAGTGGATGGAGTGAGACTCGAGCATTCGCGTAGCATGCGCCTTAAAAGTCTAAGAGATCTATTAAGGGGACCACCTACGCTCGGAAAACTGCTCAGTCCAATCACACTTGCTACTTCTAAAGTCACGATATATTTCTATACCTATGTAGATTATGCGGCACTGCATTCATATGCGACTTCGCAAACTAACCATGTCTATCTTCAAAACAAAGGACATCTCCTATACGAGATTTCTAGTCGTATGGGTCAATGTAATAACTTGCATCATCGTAACCGCTTTACGGCAAGTTGCCATTCCACTCTTACCCTTTACTAGAAAACCTATCTTCAGTTCTCATAGACACTGAAGAATAAACTTAACGTTTGTTCATTGATCCACACAAGGATCACTCTAGAACCTGTTCTTCAACCAAGAACTCGGGTCACACCAAGTCGAGCTTTCAGCCTGATAGACTCTATGTGTGATACATAGAGAATGTCGAACATCATTTTCTATCACTGAAAAAGCCAAGATTAACTTAATCTTTTACCTAGTCATACAAGCAAGAACCTCTTTCTTCGCTTGTCCTTTTCTGAAACACTTTAGAATCCTGACTTAGGAAATACTCCGACTTAATGTTATTAAGCCCCCTCTGATCTATACAATTATAAATCGGATGCCTAATACTCCTAACTTCATTTCATAGAAAATTTAATCACTTAAATAATCCTTTACACTCTACTAGAGGATCTGTGTCATTCAATATGTCGTTACATACAGAATCACAAATGACACCTAGCTCCCACTCAAATATGCCTTCCGCATATAAGATCAAGGAAAAGCTACTTAGCTGAAAGGACAATGATGTCGCCTAGAGGGGGGGGGTGAATAGGCGGTTTAAAACTTTTCCGGTTTAGGCTTGATAATTGCGGAATAAAACTAGATGTTTAAATTAACAAGCCGACAACCTAAATAAACTAGGCTCACCTATGTGCACCAACAACTTATGCTAAGCAAGACAAACAACAAGGTGATAGCAATATAGAATACTTCAAGCACGAAGGCTATCACAATGTAAAGTGCATAAGTAAAAGCTCGGGTATAGAAATAACCGAAGCACGCGGAGACGAGGATGTATTTCCGAGTTCCTCCTTGTTAAGGGAGTACGTCTCGTTGGAGAGGTGTGAACCGACACAACGGTTCAACAACCACAAAGGTTTCACCTTCTTCTCCGATGAACCGCACCACAAAGGCTTGGTTCACCTTCCACTATCGGAATTCCTTCGAGGCGGAATCCGGAGCCTTTCAACAACAATCCGGGGCACAACCCACAATGGGATTGGGGGCTCCCGAACGGCCTCCAACAACAATCCGGGGCACAACCCACAATGGGATTGGGGGCTCCCGAACGGCTTCAAGTGACCACACAAGGGTCCAACCACCACAAAGGCGTCTAGGGTCCAAGGACCCAAGAGTAACAAGTTCACAAGTTTTCAACTTCCACGAATCCTCGTGGAGAGCACACCGATGCACCAAATGCAAAAGGCAAGAGCACAAGTGCTCAAATCCTTCACTCTCAAATTCCAACAAAGCAACAAATGCTTATGGGGGAATAAGAGAGGAAGAACAAAGAGGAGATGCACCAAGAACTCCAAGATCAAGATCTACAAGGTTTCCCTCACATAGAGGAGAAATCGATCGGTGGAAACGTAGATCAAGATCACCTCTCACTTTCCCTCAAATATTAGCAAGAACCATGGGAGGGATTGAGAGGAAGAGCAAGCTTTACAAAGGGCAACAATGGAGGAGAGAGAGGAGAAAGACTTGCTCTTGAGCTAGTCAACCATTGGGGAAGAAGGCCCCTTAAATAGCTCAACTCAAAAATCCAGCCGTTGCAGCACTTCTTGTTCCGCAAGTGCGGTAGTACCGGCCTAAAGCCCGGTAGTACCGGCCCTGCGGTATCTTCGTCAACGCAGAAAACCGAGCGCGCGGTACTACCGGGGAAAAATACCCCGGTACTACCGGGCCCAAGTGCTGGGCTCCAACCCCGGTACTACCGGGGCCATCCGTGCCAAAACGCCCGAAAAACCAACTTCAGAGAGTAGTACCGCAGAGAGCCCGGTACTACCGCAGCGAGCCCGGTACTACCGGCTTACTGCGGTACTACCGGAACAAAACTCTCCGGTACTACCGGGCCTGTCCGAACACCAAAAACACAGCTATAACTTTTGCAAATGAACTCCGAATGAGGTGAGACCAACTCCGTTGGAAAGGTACCGACAAGGAGAAGGCTACAAAAAGTGAAAATATTGCATCCCATAAATAGAGTAAAATCACCACACATGGCAAGGTGTGGGACTTTCCTCACGGTTGAACCGGCAATATTTCCGCCACCGAAAACGCAACTAGTTTTCCAAGGTAAAACCGTTTTCGATGAACTAGAGCTTGACATGGAGATGAACCAAGCTCTAATTCCTCACCACCATAAAAGCCAAATAAGAACCAAGAAATATGATATGCCAAGTATGCAAAGGTTTGAGCTCTCCACAACGATGCGATCAAGTTACTCACTTGAGAGCCCCTCTTGATAGTACGCCGTCTATCCTAAAACCCGGTCTCCCACTAACACCATGAGACCGGTAAAATAGAAAACCTATCAAGATCATACCTTTGCCTTGCGCATTCCACTTGAGCTCGATGATGACGATCTTGACTCTCTCAAGTTGAAACACCTTTCTTGATTGTGCTTGCTAGCACATGCTTGATGAAGACTTCTCCAAATGCTCCCCCATACTCCATTATGGGAGGGCCTCGCTAAGCATCGTCTTCATGACTCCTTTGCAACCTTCAATCAAATGATATCTTCGAGATGCATCATATTGAGCTTGCACTTCATCTTCTTCTCTTGATATGTATGATGGCTTGGTGGTAAACATGATTGTTCACTCAATCTTCTATTCCAAGCCATACTTGCAATGAGCTCAACTCTTCACATGACCATTCTTCATATAAACCCTTGAGTAGAGCATTGATCATCATGTAATCTACTAGAGTCCAACACATGAACTCCAATCTTTTCCTATGGACAAGATCTACAAGTATATCTCAAAGCAAACATTAGTCCATAAGGATTGTCATTAATTACCAAAACCACGCATGGGGGCAACCATGCACTTTCAATCTCCCCCATTTTGGTAATTGATGACAATCCCTTTTACGAGGGTTTATATAATAAATTTAAGCAACCATGCAACACAAAGAGCAAGGATGCAAGAGAACAAACCCATATTCCCTTAAACCCTCTAAATTTCTCCCCCATTGGCATTGATTGCCTAAATGAGAAGAAAAACTTAGAAGGCCAATATAGTGCGAGCTCCCCCATAAAGTGTGCATTTCTCATAATATGAGTGAAATCAAATGCACATATCCAATGACGAATAGATGGAGGGAGATCAAGCTATATAGAGGATCCAAATATTGCAAGAGAAGATCAAATAGAAAGATACTTCAACGAAAGAAGCAAGCAATCAAAAGGATCCGAAAAGTGTTCTAAATATCAAGAGGGAACTCCCCAAGGTACGTGCACAAATAGGATTTGTATTTCAATATAGTGTGCACAACATGGAATCCTCACTCCCTCCTAGATAAATTCTAACACAAGCACATGCAAGAGAATATAAATGAGAAGTGAGGCAACACAATTTGCAACAAAAATGTTTTGCAACAAGAGCAAGGAGCGGCAAATAAAATAATGGGTGTGAGATAAAAAGACATTATAGGAGACTAATACAAGGATGAGAGCATCAACATAGTCTTTCAAGAAGTGTTGCACATAGTGCACATCATGTCTTTCCCATACCCACACACCAAAAGAGATATAGCAAATGGCTCCACAAGCTTAGTAAAATGCACCAAGCAACACATGAAAAATAAAGCTTGAGCCTTTTAGAAACCACCAAGGAGTCAAAAGCAATAAGAGGTGGTAACTAAAGATTTGGAATATCAATTAAAGATGTACTATTCTCACGTGTATAAGTTTCTAAGTAGACACTAATCACTAAGATATGGGTCTACAAATAAACATGTACACATAAGATAGATACACGGGTAAAGATCATGATATCCAGGAGGAAGTCATAGATACACCAATAAGATCTTTGCTTAAAAGCATAGCACAAAGCCCAATTTTATCTTAAAGGAATATAAATGAACTTCCAACACAAACTCATCATAGCATCAAAAATTATCCACAAGGGATAAAGGTTAACAAATGGATGCTCCGAGTAAGATAACAAGTATCCCAAAAGGCAAATGATTTTGAAAAATCCAATATTGACATACCAATTGAAAGGACAATTGAAAGGACAAAGATTTTGAAAATTCATCAATGTTGCACATGAGAGACTTTAAGTAGAAAGTGCTAGATTGACATAATTGGGATCGATGAATCATAGAAATGAATATATAGTCCTCTTATATGTAATCATCCCGGCTTACTCACATTTGCAATAAAGACGTTTTGCAAGAATCAAATTAATTGCAACAAAAAGATTCATGCCAAGATACAACCTACACAAGGTTGAAAACTAGAAATGTATGCATGAGGTAGATACTTGTTACCGAGATAGCATTGGTGATGTATAGTATAAGAGTTAACGATCATCCAAACTTGGCTCCATTAAGCACATGGTGACAACATCTTCCTTTTAGATGAGACAAGCTTCCAATGCATCTCCACATGTACCTAAAACAAATTCAAGTACAAAATGGTACCCAAACTCATTGGGTCCAAAGTAGTTAGAGCAACTACAATACATAGGACAAACTCCACATAAATATGTGCATATTAATGTGAAATTGAATTTCATGCACATCTTAGCCATATAGGATTTGATGGAGTTTATCCTATATATTGGTTCAACGAAAGTAAGCATGCCAAAGAAATACATGTAGTAAATATGCATGCACAAGACTTTCAAGAACCAAAAGAGATATAATTTGGACAAAACACCAATTAAACCAAGAAAGCACACACAAGTGCGACAAGAAAAAGAATTGTCCAAATTATATCAAAGGCCCAAATCAACACATGATTGAAGAAACCACTTTGAAAAGATACCACATGAAAGCAAGAAACCAATTGAAGAAAATAACATCAAATAATAAACCAAACCCTCTACACTTTTCATGATGGCACAAAGTGACAAAACGAAAAATGTTTGTCTTCCAAAGAGACACGTCATCGGGATCAAATACCAAATGAAGACAACTAATGTTCGAAAGCACATAGGATTGCTCCCCCAAGATGTGTGCATTATTTATGATCTTGCATTTGAATACAAAATGCACACAAATGAGATCATCACTCTCCATATATATATTTATATAGATATTCAAACACTAGTCATATTCAAGAAAGGTAAGAAATTGCAATACCAATTTAAAGAACGATGTTCCACTCAAAGTAGGATAGCTTCCCAAAGAATAGTGCATTATCAAAAAGTATGACTTTTGAATGTCAATGCACAAGAATTGGATCATTGCTTTTCCCAACTCAAGAAAGCACAAAACAAATTTCAAGTAGAGCAATAAAGTATCCAAAAGATACAAGGAAGACAAATAAGAGTTAGATCAAAAGCAAATCCTTGGCAATCAAATAAGGCAATTCAAAGCAAGAGCCAAAGTGAATATGATCAACATATTTACCCCCAAATATGATTATCACTTGTCAAGACAAGTAACGTATGGAGATATTTCTCGGTGGTGGATTGCAAAGATATATTCAAGATCATATTCACAAAACATAAGCATGAGGCAAAGAATAGGAATTAAAAGCCATGCTTAGATAGATATTCTTGATAGATTCACAAATCATGTGATAATGCAAAGCAACTCCAAGGAGTAGCTTGAATCAATTGGCTTCCCAAAAAGATATATGAGAACATATTTAGGGAAAGCCATATCAAGAACATCCTCCACAAACAAGATCCAAAAGAGTGAGAAACAAAGAGCATTTAAGTAAATGGGAACTTGTTTGAGCAACATGCCACATAGGAATAAGATAATTAGCAATATCAATTCTAGGTGGCAAAACCTCACATTTTCACATTTTCTAGGCTTGTAATATGCACATAGCTTATTACTCCCCCATAATGTGATAATCCATTTATTTTAACACAAGAGGCAGACAAAAACAACTAGAGAAATTAATGGACATTATATAATTTGAATTTCTCATGAGCATGACATACCACAAAGAGAATAGATAATATTGATATATCAAAACTAAGTGGTGTTCCTCATGTACACACATTTTTAGGATTGTGAAGTGCACGAAGCATATCACTCTCCAAAAATGGATAGTCCATTTATCTCTCAAAGAGAGCCAACAAGATAAGATATGATATAAAAGCAATAAGGCTCAAAACAAGTAGATGGTGTGCAAACCAAAATACACATGCTTGATTTCTCAAGATAAGTAAGTAGAGAGCACAACACATACAAACACTAGCAAGGTACAAAACCTAACACATGCAAGGGTGCAAGCAACTTTCAATGTATATATGATTTAAATAAAAGTTACCGCAAGGAGGAACATTGGATATGAGATAGAACAATATAATCCATATGACTTGACTTGAGAGAATATAATTGATGAAGATCCCTTAATTCTTCATAGTGTAGCCAAGTCTCCAAAGCCCTCCAACAACGCCTATTGATCAAGTTTTAGCTTGTTGGTCCCCAACCAAGTTGGGTCCTAAGAGGTTAGTCACAATAGGTTTGGCAACCCAAATGGTTCTTTTCTTGACACCACTTTGAGTACCAACATATTTGGCAAACACATTGCCAACCTTATCCTTTCGAAGAGAATAAACATCATTAATTATAATGGGGTTGGATAAGGTACCATTTGTGCATGAAGAAGCAAGGTGACCCTTCTCACGACATAGGTAGCAACATCTACTTCCTCCTCTCTTCTTAGTTGGAGTCTTGACTTGAGGAGGGGTAGCTTGATTCTTCTTGGGAAGAGACCGTTCTTCAATTTGAGGAGCTTGAGTTTGAACTTGAGGTTTCTTCCCTTGTTGCTTATCACTAAGAGCCTTCTTCTTCAAAGGGCAAGATCTAACATGGTGCCCTTCAACTTTGCACTTGAAGCAAACAATCTTGGCCGAATCCTTGACTTGTTCTTGGCCCTTGTTCATCTTGTTAACCTTGGACTTGTTCTTGATATTGGAGTTGAATCCAAGTCCACTCTGATCATTGGGGCGTCTTTGAACACTCAACATATTGT
Source organism: Poa annua (assembly GCA_026929855.1). Lineage (NCBI taxonomy): Eukaryota > Viridiplantae > Streptophyta > Magnoliopsida > Poales > Poaceae > Poa > Poa annua. The sequence goes on along the minus strand of CM049428.1, from coordinate 113,048,702 downwards.
CAAGTGTGGACTTCCCAACATGACGCTTTTCCAAGTCTTTCTTCAAAGAAGTGACTTGGGCCTTGAGCTCATTTAATTCCTCTACATGGTTAGTATCAACAAAAACACTAGAGGAAGTAGACGCTTCATTGTTAGAGCAACAAGGTATGGAAAGTAATTCATCACAAGATGTAGAAGCATTGTGAGTGGATGAATCACTCGGACTAGCACATGGCAATAAGGCATTTCTAGAAGAAGTTGTGCCAATATCCACATGAGGCTCACAAGATGTTACCTTTGTAGAGATAGCCTCATGAGCTAACTTTAGCCTAGCATGGGATGCTAGAAGATCATCATTAGAGCTAGAAAGCTTTTCATGACTTTCTTCCAATTTCCCATACTTACTAGATAGCAACTCAAGTTGAGCCCTTAGCTCAATATTCTCCTTCAAAATAGATGCTTCACAAGAAGTGGAGTTAGTAGCACAAGCATCATTAACATTAGAAATGGAAGAAGACAAATTGGTAAGCTTATCATTCTTAGATAGTTGAGTTTGGAGTTGATCATGAGACTTGATGAGGAGAGAGTGTTCACTTTCTAAAGCCTTGAGAGCTTTGTCAAGTTTCTCTATGTCCTCACTTAGTCTAGCATTGCCAACACCAAATTCAACTTTTTCCTTTTTAAGCACTTTATATTTTGCAATAGCATGATCTCTTTCCTTAATGATTTTAGCAATAATAAGATCATTAGACTCATCAAGGGATTCAAGTTTCTCTTCAAGAGAAGACCTAAGCTCTTCTTCTTTTTCAAGAGAAGCGTTCAAGTAAGCTATGGTGATAGAGTCATCTCTCTCAATTTGACACTTCTCATCAAATTGATTTTCCAAATCCTCAATGAATTCCCTACTCTTAATAATATAAGCAATGATTTCACATAGAGGAGGGATAGCTTTACTACCTTTGGGGAGAGCACCACGTACCATCTCACCCATCTTGGTTAAGGATTCAAAGTCAAAACCTTCTTCATGAGAATCCTCATCCACATCATCACAATTTGGATTCGAGGTGGGAGATACCTCGGAATCCTTAGCCATAAGGCAAACATGATTAATGGTTGAAGAGGATGAAGAAATACTTGAAGCTCCATTGAGTTCCATGTCTTGTTCCAACAAGTGTTGGGATTCCTCTACATTGTTAGTCATGCAAATACTAGAGGATATGGAAGAGTAATTTTCATCACGACAAGACATAGAGAGCATATCATCATCATATTTAGTTAAACAACTATTACTTGATATGCAAGGACAATCAACTCTAGCATGTATGACATTTGGAGTGCTAGAAGAGTTTAAGTCCAAAGATAGAACATTACAATGTGATAGAGAAGAAGTATAATCAATAGTAAGTTCACCATCACCAATGCAATTTCTATCACCACTCACCATATCATTTCCTTGTGACGAATCACATGTTGGTGAAGTGGAAGAAGTTGTGAACTCATCACGTCCGGAGGTGGAGGGAGAACAATCATCCTCAATAATTTTGGACACTTCATATATATCTTGAAGCTTGGTCCAAAGCTCATGTGCATTTCGAAAAGGCATGATTGAAGCAAGAACTACATCGCTCAAAACACACATAAGACCATTAGTAACTTGAGTCTCGAGATGAGAGTTTATCTCATCCTCTAAAGATAATTCTTGGGAATCCTTTGGAGGAGATAAACTCACATCTACAATCCTCTTAATATAATTTGGACCCATGGCCCTAAAAAGATTAAGCATGCGAATTTTCCAAACATCATAATTTGTGCCATTGAATATGAAAGTGGGATCGTGCACTAATTCTCTAAACGACATCTTTTACTCTCTAGGCGGTAAAGCCCAAAAAGAGAGCCCAGGCTCTGATACCAATTGAAAGGACAATGATGTCGCCTAGAGGGGGGGGTGAATAGGCGGTTTAAAACTTTTCCGGTTTAGGCTTGATAATTGCGGAATAAAACTAGATGTTTAAATTAACAAGCCGACAACCTAAATAAACTAGGCTCACCTATGTGCACCAACAACTTATGCTAAGCAAGACAAACAACAAGGTGATAGCAATATAGAATACTTCAAGCACGAAGGCTATCACAATGTAAAGTGCATAAGTAAAAGCTCGGGTATAGAAATAACCGAAGCACGCGGAGACGAGGATGTATTTCCGAGTTCCTCCTTGTTAAGGGAGTACGTCTCGTTGGAGAGGTGTGAACCGACACAACGGTTCAACAACCACAAAGGTTTCACCTTCTTCTCCGATGAACCGCACCACAAAGGCTTGGTTCACCTTCCACTATCGGAATTCCTTCGAGGCGGAATCCGGAGCCTTTCAACAACAATCCGGGGCACAACCCACAATGGGATTGGGGGCTCCCGAACGGCCTCCAACAACAATCCGGGGCACAACCCACAATGGGATTGGGGGCTCCCGAACGGCTTCAAGTGACCACACAAGGGTCCAACCACCACAAAGGCGTCTAGGGTCCAAGGACCCAAGAGTAACAAGTTCACAAGTTTTCAACTTCCACGAATCCTCGTGGAGAGCACACCGATGCACCAAATGCAAAAGGCAAGAGCACAAGTGCTCAAATCCTTCACTCTCAAATTCCAACAAAGCAACAAATGCTTATGGGGGAATAAGAGAGGAAGAACAAAGAGGAGATGCACCAAGAACTCCAAGATCAAGATCTACAAGGTTTCCCTCACATAGAGGAGAAATCGATCGGTGGAAACGTAGATCAAGATCACCTCTCACTTTCCCTCAAATATTAGCAAGAACCATGGGAGGGATTGAGAGGAAGAGCAAGCTTTACAAAGGGCAACAATGGAGGAGAGAGAGGAGAAAGACTTGCTCTTGAGCTAGTCAACCATTGGGGAAGAAGGCCCCTTAAATAGCTCAACTCAAAAATCCAGCCGTTGCAGCACTTCTTGTTCCGCAAGTGCGGTAGTACCGGCCTAAAGCCCGGTAGTACCGGCCCTGCGGTATCTTCGTCAACGCAGAAAACCGAGCGCGCGGTACTACCGGGGAAAAATACCCCGGTACTACCGGGCCCAAGTGCTGGGCTCCAACCCCGGTACTACCGGGGCCATCCGTGCCAAAACGCCCGAAAAACCAACTTCAGAGAGTAGTACCGCAGAGAGCCCGGTACTACCGCAGCGAGCCCGGTACTACCGGCTTACTGCGGTACTACCGGAACAAAACTCTCCGGTACTACCGGGCCTGTCCGAACACCAAAAACACAGCTATAACTTTTGCAAATGAACTCCGAATGAGGTGAGACCAACTCCGTTGGAAAGGTACCGACAAGGAGAAGGCTACAAAAAGTGAAAATATTGCATCCCATAAATAGAGTAAAATCACCACACATGGCAAGGTGTGGGACTTTCCTCACGGTTGAACCGGCAATATTTCCGCCACCGAAAACGCAACTAGTTTTCCAAGGTAAAACCGTTTTCGATGAACTAGAGCTTGACATGGAGATGAACCAAGCTCTAATTCCTCACCACCATAAAAGCCAAATAAGAACCAAGAAATATGATATGCCAAGTATGCAAAGGTTTGAGCTCTCCACAACGATGCGATCAAGTTACTCACTTGAGAGCCCCTCTTGATAGTACGCCGTCTATCCTAAAACCCGGTCTCCCACTAACACCATGAGACCGGTAAAATAGAAAACCTATCAAGATCATACCTTTGCCTTGCGCATTCCACTTGAGCTCGATGATGACGATCTTGACTCTCTCAAGTTGAAACACCTTTCTTGATTGTGCTTGCTAGCACATGCTTGATGAAGACTTCTCCAAATGCTCCCCCATACTCCATTATGGGAGGGCCTCGCTAAGCATCGTCTTCATGACTCCTTTGCAACCTTCAATCAAATGATATCTTCGAGATGCATCATATTGAGCTTGCACTTCATCTTCTTCTCTTGATATGTATGATGGCTTGGTGGTAAACATGATTGTTCACTCAATCTTCTATTCCAAGCCATACTTGCAATGAGCTCAACTCTTCACATGACCATTCTTCATATAAACCCTTGAGTAGAGCATTGATCATCATGTAATCTACTAGAGTCCAACACATGAACTCCAATCTTTTCCTATGGACAAGATCTACAAGTATATCTCAAAGCAAACATTAGTCCATAAGGATTGTCATTAATTACCAAAACCACGCATGGGGGCAACCATGCACTTTCATTAGCTCCCACTCAAATCTGCCTTCCGCATATAAGATCAAGGAAAGCTACTTTGCTCCCACTCACTTCTTTGCAAATGTAGGTTTCTTCAACTATTTTGGACAACTCCAAAATCCTTTGATCACATTATCAAAGTGAAGATTCCAGCTCTGACATGCTTGCTTCTGCCCATGAATGGACAACCGAAGTTTGCACACATGTTTCAGGATTACAAACCATTCTTAATGACACTATTAAGAACCATGGTTTTCTCATCCATCTATCAATTTCTCATTCGAAATAATAGTAATTGCTAAACGACCCAGAATAGATTTAGGCTTCGCCACTTGAGACAAACTCTCATGTGGTCTGTCGGAACAGTTTCACGACAAATCAAATCTGCTCAATATCTATTCTCTCATAAAATTCCATATATTATCAACATCCTAGATGCCATCAAGAAGATCTCCCAAGTCAATACCTGGTAATCGTATATGGATTTTATTTCGGATCACAAATGACTCATAGCCATTTCTCGGACTTAAGTCCACCATCTCTTCTTCGTAGTTCGTAGGTCTATCATATTCCATTAATATGACCTCCATAACAAGATTGTCGTAACACACAGTGTGGAACACAACCTCGTATGCCTACGCTCTTAGTATGAGCTCAGAACATCATGATCTTGAATCATTAGCTTTTTCAAGCTGTGGGGCCTGACACCGAAAACACTTTCGATTGCGCCACTCTGATGTTTGGAGAAGAAGTTCACCAACTTCGTCTTGCTCTACTTTCTTTCTCACTTATACCCTCGGACAAGAAACTATTTCTTTCGCAAGGTATATCCCGGCAAAGATTTTGCCTATGTCGTGAGACATGTACCCAACTAACTCTTTAGGTAGGGTATACTACAAAGATTAATCCATTTTAGGTTCGATTACATCGAAACACTAAATTGCTGAAACGACAATCCAGGCTCAAAAGCCATGCCATCACTCGTATGGTATTGTCTCCATGGATTCAAATGGTTTCCCTATTTGCTAACGTGAGTGTTTACGTTTCTCCCATATGACTCTAATGATCACAATAATTCGGTAAGCGGTTTATTTACCACACACAATCCAATAGGGTGTAATTACGACGTCCTAACACACCATGACACTATGGTGTTCCATGCGACGTAATATGTGGAACTCTTCTCACAAGTCTTCCAGTGATGTGCCAACATTATAACTCAAATCTTCATTCCTCGATTTGCATCGCGGGAATTTGATTTTCTTGTTAAGTTTATTTCCTACTTCATTCTGAACTTCGTTTGATCGAATCAAAAATTCAGACTAACATTCCCCGGAGTGGATATCCATATATCTACTCGGAATATTCATGAAGTCTATGAAATAAAGACTTCCACTACACGTTAAAGTACTTCATTGATTCACATACACCCATATGCATGATTCTCAACAAGCTATACTCAAAACGTTCAGTGAAGTTCACGAAATAAAGATCTCCACTACCCGTCAATTACTTCATTGAACCACATACATCTCCATGTATGACTATCAATAAGTTATATGCCCGTTTTCCGAAAACGGTGTCACAGTTATTTTGCAAGTGTCAAAAGATCAAATCTTAGGACTTGTAGGTCCATCCAGTGTGGAGCTAATGCATATAACATTGACATGACTAAACGGTAGTGCCACACATATGTGGTGTCTTTATTAAGTTTGTATCCTTTGGCATTAATATTATGAATGTGGGAGCTTCTACCATCTAAATTCAAAGCGGCATATGATCATTACTTCATAAATATAGGACACCAATTTGTCACTATTATGTATGAACAAGTGTCTCGCTAGAGGAGACACACTTGTAACGATCATACCAACACCCGATCATAAAGAATTTACCCAAATGGTAGATCTAGAGGGAGAGTGTCTATGGCCATCACAACAACTTGATTGCCATTATCAACACGCAATGTCGCCTCATCCTTTTAAGCTACTCAAGCAGTAAACCTGGTTTTTCACAAAACATGACTAGTCCAAAACTTAGTCACTACTGCGAGTACTTGCTTAGCTAAAACATTCATAACATGTATATCATATATACAACATCATCATTGATGACTTCCGGCGATCTGTCTCATCTTCTTGATACTTCCACCGTAATCAAGAACCATGAAGGTGAATGATTCCCCTTGCATGACATAGTCTATGACAGAGGATTTGCACTTGGCAACGATGTCTGTCATCCAGTGATTGAGCTGAGCGAGGCGTCTCAATGTTCATTAATCATGAACATACGTCATTAAGTATGACCGCCACGTGCTCCCTCAATGTGTGTATTCTCTTCCATCTTGGTTGAGAAGACAATCAGTCAACGCACTGATAAACTTCATCAACCCAACTATAGAGGTACCCCGAGTTAGCGACCATATGTTATGTTCGCGATCCAATAACTCGTACCCACCGTTGGTTCTTTATGGCAGAGATCATAGCATACACTGGACTATGATGATATCATCCGCACAAAATCCGATAATCCAAATTATCTTTTGCTAGCGGAATCTCCGGGTTTATCTCCTAGCGGGTATTGTATCACAAAGAGCTAACGGTTTAAACAAGGAGTATCCTCAAGCTAAAGTATAAAACTATGAAGTTTGGACCCAACCTTTTAAGTTTCTCAATCGCAGGAATGCGCCTAATTTGAAAAGATGCTATCACAATGGTTAATATCTATAAAGGTTTGCAAAACAGACTCTGTTCATTATATTCTGAGTTCTAGTATTTTAGAAAATAACTATCCGAACTCCCACTCAAACGAACATCCCTCCTGGTCGTTTAAGCGATTACACGAACCCCATCCATTGCACCACCCCTCATCATCAGAGCCGGCGGCACAACTTCAAGAGTAGACAAATGTCCGCCACACCAATTTTGTGACTCGTGCTCGACCTTTCGGTCTTCCTGTTCCGAGGCCATATTTCTGAATATGCTAGGCTCGCCACCAAAAACCTCCACGTTGACGCTTGTGCAACATGGCTTACACCCACCGTATGTGAACGAAGATATGTCTGACACCCGATCATCACGGCCTGCCTCATAACGTAGAACTTTCTTGGTGGTGCGCGTTGGAGGGAGAACACTAGTGGTATTTTGAAGGGATCATCTTATATAGCTACCGCCGTGTAACTAATGTATACTATACACACAATCACACAATATAAGATGCACACAAAACATCAAATGTAATGCAATGTGATATAGTCCATCGCGCCATGGTCTTCTTGGCGCCCACAGTTTATAAACAATTTAATAAACCTACCTTGACCATATCACATAGCCCCTGCAAAATAAAGTTAGACGCTTCTACTTTATCTTTTGCATATTTTACGTGGCTCGGGGCTTTCGTAAATAGAACCGCTTCATACCTACGAACCTTATGACCACAACAACGATCCAATAATTGCATGTTTAAGCATCCCTTTCGGGCCCTCCATTGAAAATGCAAAGCCAACTAAAGAGAGAGAAACAGGCACCCGCCAGCCACAGATACGGTACAAGCCGTATGTAAGTAGTGGAACCAGTCTCGCGTAAGCGTACGCGTAAAGTCGGTCCGGGCCGCTTCATAAACTCGATGCCGCTGGAATCACAAGTGCACGCTAGAGGGTAGCAAATAACAGGAACGGTGCCCCCGTGCAGAACACGGGTTCTAACAGCGTACATCTATATCTACGATAGATCGGCTCTGATACCACTGAAGGGGATCGTGTGCAGAAAACAAAAAATTTCCTAGCAACGATATCCTTAAACTAGCCAAGATCTACACTATGCAGATATAGTAGTACGGCGGAGATCGGAATACATACCCTCGTAGACCGAATAGCGGGGATTACGGTCCCGCACAAGTGTTGACGATGAAGACGCCGTAGCCGACCTCTAGGTCGCGGAGAACTCGGCGCGACGGAGACGACGAAGATGACCCCGAGGTCGGGTGGAGGAAGTAGGCCTCCGAGTACCGCTAGCGCAGCACCTCGCAGGGAGTCACACACATACGGTGGAGACGACGGCCTCCGAAGCTCCAGTCCAGGACGAGCAGCGGAAGACTTGGACCGGAACACCAGCAGCGCGGCAGCGGGCTATGGTGGAAGAGATCCCCCTCCTCTACTCGGCGCGGCTCCGACAAGGGAACCACGAGATCGAGAGAGAAATTGGGAATTAATTGGTGAATTAAAAGGCCAGGGGTGCCCCTTCTTATATAGGCTCCCAGGGGGAGCCAACCTTGCCAGCCAGGCAATGTGGGACTATCCCACATGCCTGGTTCGGCCAAGGCTGGTGCTCCGGCCCTAGGTGGGCCCCATTTGGCCCACCTAGGCCGGCCAAGCCTCCCCCACAAAATTCCCTTGAGGGTTTTCCCCCCCATGGGCCTTCTTTCGACCAGAAGGCCCATTTAGGGAAATCAGCCTAAATAAATTCGAAAATAAATATATAAAATCATATTTGCATATTAATTACACTAATTAATATCAAACGTAATATATATAATTTTTCCTAACTCCGAAAACTCTTTCGTTGCTGCCCGATCTCCATCGGACCCCTCCCGGGACGTTCCCAGTGATCTCTTTCCTTTCCGGTTGTCTTGTCGAAACCCCTTAAGTGTGTTACCCTAGCGGTTCGATATAATATCAGGTATGATCAAGACTCCTCAATGATCAACGACTAACTCGTAGGCCTGGACCCCATGAATTAATCCCTGAGATATAACGAATGACTTTCATCTATCAAACCTGGACGTATAGTCTTAAACCCTTTGTCATGGCGATACTTAGCGTGTCCGAGTATCATTCTCAGATATCTCCATACCTAGCATGATCTCGTTACCGACATCACTATCTTCTACTCGTCTATGATATTATGTCAGCTGGTGACCTAGTCACATGTTTGCAAACTCATTTGACATAATCTCATCGAGTGAGCCCTAGAGTATCTATCCGGCTATGCGGACTGACAAATCCCGCTGTTGACCCCTCGTCTCTACTACCCCTTTCCGATACCCAAAAGTATCACCGTTATTGTCACACTAGATAAGATGCGACGTTTGGTGCGATCAAAGTATCTTCCAGGGATAACAATAAGAGTTGATCTCACGGTCTTAAGGTGTAACGACTATGTCCTACAAATACTGGGTATGTCCATCACATCGTTGCACCTAACGATATGACTTCCATTGCCGACCGGCGCCATGCCCTATGATCGGAAAACCTCGATCATCAATCGCGCAACGAAACTAGTCTTAGTAGAGGCTACTAGGGACCTGGTTGTTTATCTACCACACCTGTATTAATGTTTTCGCTTAATACAGTTATAGCATGGTATAAAACATATAATGAACGATTGGGATATTGCCAATAAACTATGTTTATTAAGTGCCTCTAGGGCATATTCCCTTCAAATATATGCGTGACCCCACGATAAAAATAAAAAAAGAAGATAATAAGGTCATCAAGTACAGAACGTCTCCCCCCTATAACGTTTACAGGGATGTCAGTTACCCTAGTTTCAACTGACACCATATATAGTCAAAGGGGGAGGTTCATTTGAAATGTCGATTGCGTGTATAGTTGCGACTATATACAACGACAAAAACGGAAACAAAAAATCTGTCTCAGTTACAACCCTAGTTGCGACTGACTCCATCAACAGTCGAGAGGGGGAGAGGGGTTCATTTGAAGTGTTCAGTTAGAAACCCCACATTCGAAACACAAAAAATTCCTAGTTGCGTGTTGAATTGTAACTGACTCCGCCTTAGGGGAAGAGAGGGGGGAGAGACGGTGATGTCAGTTACGTGTATAGTTGTAACTATATACAACGACCAAAAACAGAAACAAAAAAATCCGCCTCAGTTATAACCTTAGTTGCGACTGACTCCATCTATAGTCAAGAGGGGAGAGGGGTTCACTAGAAGTGTTCGATTAGAAACCCCACAATCGAAACACAAAAAATTCCCAGTTGCGTGTGAGTTGCAACTGACTCCGCCTTACGGGAAGAGATATCCATTTCAAATGTCGGTTACAAACCGAAAAAATTGAAAACATAAATTCCCTAGTTGCGTGTTCAGTTGCAATTGACTCCATTCCGCGCGAGGGGGGGGGGGGGGGGGGAGGAGGGGGAGATAGGCATATCAGTTACATATGGAGTTGCAACTGTATACTACGACAACATATAAAAAATGGGCCGCATAATCGCTCAGTTTCAACCCTACATGCAACTGACTCAATCTAGAGTTATCTGGGGAAGTTCATTTTTAAATGTCGGTTACAACCATAATTGAAATAAGTAATCCCCATTTGCGTGTTGAGTTGCAACTGACTCCATTCCGAGAGAGGTGGGAAGAGGAGGGGGAGACAAGGATGTCAGTTACAAGGACAACATGAAAAAAAATGGGCCACAGAATCAACTCAGTTTCGACCCCATTTGCAACTGGCTCCAAAACTGACTCCATTCCGTGGGAGGGGGGAGAAGGAGGGCGAGATAGGGATATCAGTTACATATGGAGTTGCAATATATACTACGAAAACAGAAAAAATGGACCACATAATCGCTCAGCTTCAACCCTACATGCAACAGACTCCATCTAGAGTCATCTGGGGGAGGTTCATTTTTAAATGTCGGTTACAAACCATAATTGAAATAAAAATTCCCAGTTGCATGTTGAGTTGCAACTGACTCCATTCCGAGGGAGGGGGAGGAGGAGGGGGGAGACAAGGATGTCAGTTACAAGGACAAAAAATGGGCCACATAATCAACTCAGTTTCGACCCCATTTGCAAGTGGCTCCAAAACTGACTCCATTCTGAGGGAGGGGGAGGAGGAGGGCTATACAGGGATATTAGTTACATATGGAGTTGCAACTCTATACTAGGACAACTGAAAAAGGGGCCACATAATCGCTCAGTTTCAACCCTACATGCAACTGACTCCATCTAGAGTCATCTAGGGAAGGTTCATTTTGAAATATCAGTTACAAACCATAATCAAAATTAAAAAAGTCTATGTTTTATTTCAATTGACTAACTTTGAAAATCGAGATAAATATTACATTCGTTTCGATTTCCAACTGAGTCGAAAATCCATCAATGGGGACAAAAAAAAACAAAAAAGAAGGAAAAAAAACCACTAAAAAGACTCCATGCCTACACCAAACAACCAAAATCCCACACCGAAAAAATGAAACAATCCGCCTACCAAAAAAAGCGGCCCCACCCACACCAAAAAAAATCCTTAGTTGCAACCCTAGTTGCGAATATACACAAAAACAAAATGATCCTTAGTTGCAACCCTAGTTGCGACTGACTCCATCTACAGTCGGAGGGGGAGGAGTGGTAGACAGTGATGTCAGTTACGTGTATAGTTGCAACTATACAGAAAAACAAAAATGACCCATCAGTTGCAACCCTAGTTGCGACTGACTCGATCTACAGTTAGAGGGGGCGGAGGGGGTCTCAGTTACGTGTATAGTTGCAACTATACAAAAAAATGACCCTCAGTTGCAACCCTAGTTGCGACTGAATCCATCTACAACCGGAGTGGGGGGTAGGGGTGGACATTAAGCTCGAGGCTCGAGGCTCGGCTCGGGCTCGACAAGGCTTGGCTCGGGCTCGGCCCGGCTCGAAGGTCGAACAAGCCAAGCCTAAACCTTCCTGACAGGGCTCGAGGCTCGACGAGCCGGCTCGGTGAAGCTCGATGAATTATAAAAATTTGACATGACATTTCCTAAAATATGTAACAATTCACAATAGAGATGAGTTGTACTAATCAAATATTATACATCATAATCACGTGCACTTAGTTCGACAAATAGAATACTGTTATGGAAATGAGTTGCAGCTTAATTGAAACACGTATTAACATTAGTCTCATACATAGATACAACACTAGGCAATACAAACAACACTAAAAACAAAGTTGATTTCAACTCCTTAAAGCACTGTCCAACACAAAGATAGGTACAATCTTAAACCGCAAACATAGTTCATGCGATACATTGGATCAATGAGTTTTTGTTATACAAAACACCACCGATATATGCATACTTTAGTCATTTATTGCGTTCTGAACATGGCAAATGTCAGAAATGCTCAGTGTATTTTATCAAGAAAAGATGCTCAATGTTTTTAGCACATATCGGTGACAAGCCATCCAAAACTTGCTGAATGAGATCAAACCACTACCTAGCAGCATGCGTACAGGCTTGGCACAGATCAATCCTCTTCGTTACCACTTGCTAGGACACTTGCTAGGAGGAGCAGCAAACAACATGCTAGCAGTGCAGCCAGAGACGGCGGTGGCCACGGAGACTATCAGGTGGTCAATACCTCTGGAGAAGCCAGAGTGCCGGACGGTGGTGGTGGCCTGGAGTAGCGCAGCAGTCAAGCAGCCGGAAACCGGAAGGCCGGCGGCCGCCACCAGAAGCACGACGAGGTGACGACGCCGCACGCGCCCTTGAACGACCAGGCTAGCAGCTACGAGGGAAGCACGTGTCCAGGGGGAAAGGGAAGGCGGGGTGCCATGGACGGGGACATATCCTGGATCCGGCGTTGAAGGGCGGCGGCCGGCGGCGGGGTTAACCCTAGAATCAGTGACTCTGAATCGCAGCGCATCTCGCAAGTCAGTGGACGACTCGGGGTCGGGGTCGGCATCTGCCTCAGACCATTTAAAAGAAAATAAAAACAGTGCGGCTCGCAAGCCGGCTGAGCCGAGCCGTGAGCCTGACGAGCCGAGCCGCGAGCCCGGTTTTGAAGAATTTTTTTGACACAAGCCAAGCCTGGCTCGGCTCGAAATTCAACGAGCCTGGCCGAGCCGAGCCTCGAGTCGGCTCGGCTCGGCTCGATTCCACCCCTAGCTGGAGCCTGGAAGCGGTTGCTTGGATGGGGTCAGAGAATTCGGATCGTGCTGGCGACTCACGCACGGCAGGTCGTGCAGATGGTCTGTAGGCTAGGAAAAAATAATTGGGCCAGATCCGACGGACGGAATTAATTCAACCGGTAGTACTCGGAAGTACTGTAAAGTACATGCCAATCACCGTAACACAGCTCATCTCAAGTTGGACCTCCAATTTGTGGTTGGATGTCGTCTTCCCCGTCGCAGGATGATGGCGGCAAGGAGTCGTCCTCTGCTGCTACGGCTACAGATCCACTGAATCCTCCCGTTGCCCTGGCCGGGCAAGCCGCCCGTGGCTTCCTCTTTCCCAACGACCAACAAATCGATGGTAAATCAAAAGGATTCCACCCCCGTCGCCCTCCCCCACATCCATCTCCAGATTTTGCAGCTCTGTGCTTGTGTCTGCTAGTAGATTTTTTTAGTTATGTGCTTTATATATGATTAGCCATGCGATGTGGAATTTTGTTTTCGCATGTGTAGCCTTGAGTGTTAAGCTGCTATGTGCTTAGATTGTTCAGGCATCTCTGTTATGTGCTTAGGAATGTTTGCTAGGCTCATCCAAATCGAGTATGTGAGGTACCACTTTTTTTGGCAAAATATGGCTACGTACTAGAACTCTGGACCGTATACAGAGTTTTAATATTTCCAAGTTTTTTTTATTCTGTAACTTTTTAGGTGCTTTTGCCATGCTAACAATTCAGTTCATAAGCTTATAGTACAGGAGCTTGTATTTTTTCCTATACTTTTGCTAATTACTTTTTATTTTTTTTCTTCATACGGTCTATTTATTATTTTTCTCCTTTAGCGGATGGTCCTCGTAAAAGCTTACTAGCTAGTATCTGTTATTTTGAGTATATTTTGTATCATACACAATATCTCCACTCTGTGAAAAGTTCAGTGCATGTTGTGTGTTTCTATCGATCGTATATGCATTTTTATTACTGCTCATGATGCCAAGTCATAATGATAGGGGGTAGATCCTAGGTAATAGATATACATGTTTTGAAGTTCTTGTACATATGATAGACAGTGATGTGTATAGTTGAAGACAAAAAGGGAAACAAAAAATCAATTTCAGTTATAATTGTAGTTACGTCTGACTCCAACTACAGTCGGAGGGGGAGACAGTGATGTCAGTTACGTGTGTGCAGTTGCAAGACATCAATGACTAGATCCATATGACAGCGACATCAAAATGCAAAACTGAAGACAAGCCACAAAACACAACAACAATGCATAGAGCCAAAAAAAACTCCAGTGACTCGCCCATGATGCTGACCATGATTAGCTCGTCGGGACAAATATCGCATTCCGGCGCATATTATCACAGCACATACAGTAAAAAAATGAAATGGTGACTTTTTTGAAAACTCCCATAAAAATCAAAACCGATAAAAAATCGCATTGGTCCAACATAACACAAGAGCAACAATCAAAGTCCAAAATAAACACAGAAAAAAAAGATCATCACCGTGACAGAAAAAAAACAACGTGACAAACCTAGCCAACCCCCCCCCCCCCCCAACCCACCCACAAAAAAGGAAAAAAGGAAACCACACAATTAAAAAATTTGCCTGGATCTAAAAGGAAAAAGGACAAACAGCGGCAAAAAAAAAGAGCGCTCAAAATGACCCCGGAGGCCCGGACATGCCCAGCGCGCTTAAGGAAAAAAAAAGGAAAAAACAAGCTGCACTCAAAATGATCCCAGACATGCCCAGCGCACGCTCAAGGAAAAAAAGCCTAAAAAACAGCGGTCAAAATGATGCCCAGCACGCGCGCAAGAAGAAAATCCCAAAAAAAAATCCCGCAGCACGGATGGCCCATCAACGCGCGACACAACACCAACGGGCCGAAACAAAAGCAGCGAACCGCACGGATCTCCACGGTAGGATCGGACGGAGCATAAGTTAGCTGTGATGTAAGCAATATCCCAGCTAGCTGAGAAATTGGAATCCCCATATAACAAAATAGATCATGACAAAATTCGATCCAAAACCAGAACATCAATTCAAATAATGAAAAAATCCTTGAACTTGAGATGGATAGCCTCTCTAACACTATGTGCTTCTTTCCCTGCTAGCACACGCTTTGTGCAGCGAAAAACCAAACAGAAACGAGAAATCAAAAAATTAATGGAGGAGGGAGAAGATGCAGCAAACTCCTAACTCATCATAACAGAGTCAGCTGGTGAGAAAACCGACACCAACAGCCTGACCGGATATGACAACAGCGTTGCTGAAGTAGCCAGCTTACCAGGCGTACGGTGGGCGGCGGCCAAGCAGTGTGCTCCGACGGAGCCTACGCCCTGACCTCGTACGAATAAAAAAAATCAGATCATAAAAAGGAAACTCCAGATCGGAAGAAAACCACGGACCACCTGTTCCGGAGAGGAGAGGGACCACCGCGCATCCCCGCGTCCATGGCGGAGGTGAGATGGTTCTCTCCAGATCCGGTGTGCGGCGTGAGGTCGGGCGGCAGGGAGCCGGCCATGGCCTGCTGTGAGCCTCCCGTCTCCTCTTCGTCATCCGCCCCCCGACCAGCTTCCCGCACGCCATCCCTGACCGGCCGGCCTCCCACGCACCGTCCGCCGTCCCGTCCTGCCGCGAGCTGCTCACCGTCCTCTACCCAGCCTCCCCGTGCCTCTCCGGCTGGTACGTGCGGCGAGAAAGGAGGAGGCATGCGCTGTCGAGGACGGAGCAGGTACTGAGCTGGCGGATGGCCATGCTCACCGTGATTTGGGCGAGAATCTCCAGCATCAGTGGAGTAGCACGGGTGAACGGGAATCCGGCACCTAGAGGGGGGAGGGGTGAATAGGTGCTATTACAAATTTTAGGTCTTTTCAAATTTAGGCTCAACACAAAGGTAAATTCTCTAGATATACAACTATGGTGAATTTACCTAAATGACAATCTAAGCAATAACAAGATAAATAAGCTAACAAGACAAGCAAGTAAGGGAGCAATGATAAGGGGAACCGAGTGAAGCACACAGAGACGAAAATGTAATCCCGAGTTCCACCCAAGGGTGTACGTCTCGTTTGGATAGGTGTACGCTACCACAACAGGTTAGCCGCAACGCCACAAAGGCTCACCTTCTTCTCCGATGAACTCAACCACAAAGGTTGCGAGTCCACCTTCCACTATTGATCCCCTTTTAGGGCGGAGATCGAATCCCTTACAAACGCTTGAGGCACGCACCCACAACTTAATTGGGGGCTCTCAAGATGACCACAACACGTCAAGGACCACAAAAGGTCAAGGCAACACCAAGATTACAACAATGGTGAACTAGGTTTTCCCACCGGAAACCCTAGCCACGAAATCTCCAAGTGAATGGGAAGGAAATGCAAATTCCTTCGGTGAAGATGTAGATCCGGGCCTTCTCCGCCAATCCTCCAAAGATCAACGAATTTGGGTGGAGGGATTGGGAGATCTTGATGATTTGAGCTTTCAAGAATAGTAGGAGAGAGAAAATCTGAGAGCTAGCTGTTCTTGAGTGAGTGAGGGGGTATACCCCCCTCCCAAAATCTGGCCGTTGGCTGCCTCGAAGACCCGGAAATTCCGGTATAAGTGACACCCAGAAATTCTGGGTCACTCGGAATATCCGAGTCTGTGAAATATCCGAGTTGAATTTCCGGTTGAGATCAGAACGTCTTCGACATCTTGACTTAGCCAAATTTCTGAGGGTTGCCCGGAAATTCCGAGTCAGTGAAATTTCCGAGCTGATTTTCCGGTTGAAGTCAGAACCACTTTCCCTTCTTTCCTTAGCCAAATCTGGAGTGGTTTTCTGGGTGACCCGGAAATTCCGAGTTAATGAAATTTCCGAGTTGAATTTCCGGTTTGAGTCAGAACCACTTTCTCTTCTTTCCTTAGCCAAATCTGCAGTGGTTTTCTGGGTGACTCGGAAATTCCGGGTCAATGAAATTTCTGAGTTGAATTTCCGGTTTGAGTCAGAACCACTTCCTAACTTTTCCTTAGCCATTTTTCTGTTAGATATAGGAGACCCGGAATTTCCGATCCTGGAAATTTCCTGCTCCAATATTCCGATTCTGGGAATATTCCAGAAACTCTTTTTCTCTACATTTTGGCTTTGGGATATGTGGTATGCAACTCACACAAACTGAAATACTTAGCACTAGGATTAGTACATCATTGGTATTGTTAACTAACACTCAAAACACTAGGGATTAAGAAATGTTCTTTCAATCTCCCCCTTTTTGGTGTTAGATGACAATACCAAGATTTGCAAAGAAACAAAATGCAATATCATGTTTTTGACAGAAAATAGCTCCCCCTAAACAAGTGCATGTATGAAACACAATATGACAAAGGATAGGAGCAATTTTATAATAACAAACACAAGATATCACAAAGGAGTAAGGAGACAAAATGTAAGGTTATGGTAGCATTTGAGACTAGATAGAGTTTCATACCTTGTGTATATAGGATATGATGAGAATACCAACACAATAAATTTGAAGTCTCAACCATAGGATAATGATAGCATAACATTGTCTCAACACACATAGTCAACACACATAGATAATAAAAGAGTTCAACAAACAGCCACAAATAAGATAAATGGACTCAAGCGCAAAGAAATGGTAAACGCATATGCTTGTGCCCGAACCCCTGCAAATCCCCGAAGTCCTACTAGAGCAACTTCTCCCCCTTTGGCATCTAAACGCCAAAAAGGAAGAGGAGCGATGCTACGTCCCGTGAAGGTCTTCAGTCCGAGGGGGTCTCCTCATCATCATCATCATAATCTGCCTCCTCCTCATCATCATCATAATCATGTCCAGTGGTGTACGAGCTTCCGCCAAGGTCATGATCAATCTGAGTCCAAGGAGCCAAGGAACCCTGGTTCCACTGAGCAATGGTCAGGGGATCAGAGAGATCTGCAGGAGCAGGAGAGCCAGACACATGATGAAGGATCAAGTCTTGATTGTAGGCCAGCTGACGACGATCCTTGTAGGCGGTGTATTGCTCCTTGCGGATGTCCACATTCATGCACAGGATGTTGCGTTGGAACCAATTCAGCTTCTTCACCTTCGCATGAGTGACCGAGACATAAGTAGGAGCAGCAACCCTCCTAGCATCACCCATAAAAGATCCACCCTGAGCGGAGCTAGAAGAAGGCACAGGAGGAGGCTTGACCACTGTCTTCTTCTCATATAGTTTCTTGAAGTCATGCGCCTCCAACTCATCATTACTGAAGTTATGGTCAGGAAACTTGAACTTGATGAGTTTTATGATGTAAGGAGCATAGGGAATAGTGACCCTTGTGGTCATGGCTTTATACATCTCATTGTAGATGTAATCCATAACATCCACACTCCAGTCTTCATCAGGGTCAGGGTCCTCCACAATGCGGTTGGCATGAAGGAGCAAGTTGCACAGAGGGGTCACCACGTTGTCATTGTTGCCACCACTTGGTGCAATGTTCTCACGGAGGATGCGCACAAGGACATCATAAAGAGGAAGCAAGTCTCGAGAATTGCCGGGTGTGGCTCCCTCACCATATAAGTGCACGGTCTGCTTCTTGTTGAGCTTGAAAGGGTGGTGCATGCGCTAGCCTTGAGGATTGTCACCATCAAACTTGTAACCCAAAACCTTCGCAAACTCCTCAAAGTTGGACTCACAGAAAGATTCACCAGTCATCCACTTAATTGTCTTCTTTGGGTCACCCTTCATCACAAGAGTGGCAAAGAACTACATCACAAGCTGAGAGTTGTAAGGACAACGAGTGAGCACCAGCCTCTCCAAGCCCATAGTCTTGACAATATGTATAGCTTCAACAAAAGAGGCTTTCTTCTGCAGAGTTGCAAGGTCAAACGGATGTATAGGCCGAATGGGCTTTGACAGAGAGTAGTATAGATCCATGAGTATGAACTCTTGCTCTTGACACCAAAAGTTGCGATCATCCAGAGTGTTGTCCCTTGGCCTAATGTACCAATCCCCTTGTCGGAGCTGAGAGTATTCAACAGAGTTCATCTTTGTATAGTTCTGACGTTGAGGAACAGGAGCATTCTTCCTTTTCTTGGATGGTGGCTTGCTAGCAACAGCTTTCTTCTTCCTTTGAACAGGTGGGTTGCTTGAGGAGGCAGGACCCTTGCCCTTGTCAACAGGGGTCTTGTGAACAGGTTCCCTTGAGTTGTTCCTTGATGCCCCTGCAAAGGACGGACTCCCACTAGAACCTGTGAATTTGAGCATAGTGGGTAGCACAAGGTAAGTACACACAAGTCAGGAGAGGATACACACATTAGGTAGGCATTTGATGAATCATATGTAGTTTAAACATGAGTTAATCTTAAAACTGCAGTGTTCAGCTCGGAAATTCCGATTCATACTTAACCGGAAATTCCGGTGGACCGGAAATTCCGAGTCAGGCTGAGTCGGAAATTCCGAGTCAGGCTGAAACAGTGCAGATCTGAGATTGACTCGGTCTAAAACTAGATCGATCCAACACAATGCAAAACTAATGTATGTAGATGGCAGGGAATGATACTAGGAACAATCTCTACCAAGCAATCTTGAAACAAATAACTCCACATCAAGATCCTAGTGCAAGCACATAGGGAAAAGGAAAGTGAAGTTACCCTCATCCATTGAGGCCATTGCTTGGAGGAGTGAGTTCCCGGGGCGGAGGAGGAGCAGATCCGGCCGAGAAAGAGGTTCCCCGGCGGTCGGAGTGCTCCGGAGGGATCTTGGAGCAGCAGGGGCGGCGGTTGGAGGAGAGGGAGTTCGGGGGTGGAAGAAGGGCACGAATGAGCCCTTCACCCCGAGCCTGCCCTTATATTTTTTAGACAAACCGCCCGATCGGAATTTCCGGGTGTAACTTACACCGGAAATTCCGAGTCACCGGATATTCCGATTCATAAATGAACCGGATATTCCGACCTGCTGAACTAAAATCCCAGTTTTCAAGAGGATGACTTGTGTGCAATAGAGAGAAATGTTTTCAGGGGAAAGTAGGCTTGGGATAGATTTCCAAACTGTCATTGGTACACCAAACTCAACTCACAACTACCAAAACGAAACATAAAGCGCCAAGTTGAGTAGGTTTCCCACATGCATGACAAGGAGGGCAAATAGCAACAATAAGCTCCAAATAAAACCAACTCTTCAAAGAGAAGAGGTCGGTGGCCGAGGCCACCATGTAGGAGTGTATGGCATGTCACCGCGAAGATGTATCTTGGGTACATAACCAATACTCGTCATTTTAGCTCATTAGTCATAAGAATGAATATAGAGATAAAAGAACACTTGCTATCAACATAATGGGGAGAGGGATGGTCCAATGTATTAGGACCGCACTCCCCCTATTTCCATGCCTACATCTAAACAAGATAAGATGCAATTATGCCCTAGGTGAGTGTGCAAGCGATCAAGCTAAGGACCTCGAATCAATGATATTTAGCTCATTCCTCAAAAAGCAAAACCTTCCTTCCTCAAGTGGCTTCGTGAAGATATCCGCCAACTGATCCCTTGTGCCCACATATGATAAGTCAATGTCTCCTCGGGCCACATGATCTCTTATGAAATGATGGCGGATCTCAATATGCTTGGTTCTTGACTGTTGCACCGGGTTGTAAGCAATCTTGATGGCACTTTTGTTGTCACATAGAACAGGCACTTTGTCGCAATCGACTCCGTACTCCTTTAAAGTTTGCCTCATCCATAGCAACTGAGTGCAACAACTTGCGGCGGCAACATACTCAGCTTCGGCGGTGGAGAGAGATATACAATTTTGCTTCTTAGAAGACCAACTTACCAAGGACCTCCCAAAAAATTGACAAGCGCCGGAGGTTGACTTCCTATCATCTTGATCTCCCGCCCAATCGGAATCCGTGAACCCACATAATGAGAAATGTGCATCCTTGAGGTACCACAATCCAAAGGTTGGGGTATAAGCCAAATATCTAAAGATCCTCTTGACGTCATATCAGGGCTTTCTTTAGGAGCCGCCTGATATCTTGCACACACTCCTACGGCTAGCACTATATCCGGTCTAGATGCACAAAGGTAGAGGAGAGATCCAATCATGGAGCGGTATACCTTTTGATCCACATCCTTATCCTTGGGGTTGAGCTCAAGGTGAAATTTGGTTTGCATTGGGGTAGAGGCACCCTTGAGCTCAAGCAACCCGTACTTCTTGAGCATGTCTTGAATGTACTTCGCTTGGTTGATGAACGTTCCTTCCTTCAATTGTTTGATCTCAAATACGAGGAAGAACTTTATCTCACCCATCATAGACATCTCAAACCTGTCAGTCATAAGCTTAGAGAATTCTTCGTTAAATGCTTTGTTAGTAGATCCAAATATAATGTCATCCACATATAATTGACAAATGAAAAGCTCTCCATTAACTTTCTTAGTGAAAAGTGTGGGGTCGATTTCCCCAACTTGGAATCCACGGTCTACAAGTAGTTCTCTAAGGTGCTCGTACCACGCTCGTGGGGCTTGTTTAAGGTCACAGAGTGCCTTATCTAACTTGTAGACATGGTTCGGATACTTGAGGTCTTCAAACCCCGGTGGTTGCTTAACATAAACAAGTTCATTTAGTGTACCATTTAGAAAAGCAGATTTAACATCCATTTGTTGCAACTTAAAGTTATGATGAGAGGCATAAGCAAGAAGAATACTAATTGACTCAAGTCGAGCCACGGGCGCATAGGTTTCTCCAAAGTCAATGCCTTCAATTTGGGAGTAACCTTGAGCCACCAATCTTGCCTTGTTCCTCACCACCATGCCATGTTCATCTTGCTTGTTCTTGAAAATCCACTTGGTGCCGATAACATTGCGGCAATCTTTGGGTCTTTCCACCAACTTCCACACCTTGTTGCGCTCGAAGTTGTTGAGATCTTCATGCATAACATCAAGCCAATCTTTATCTTCAAGAGCTTCAAAGACCTTCTTGGGTTCCACCATGGAGATGTGAGCTTGATGTTCACTAAAGCTTGCAAGTTGTCTTCGGGTAGAGACCTTGCTTCTCATATCACCAAGCACCTTGTCAAGAGATAGAGCTCTTAATTCTTGTGAGGTGCCAACCCTATTCAAGCGGCGGATCTCGATTTCCCTCCGAGTGTTGGGAGGAATAGCTTGATCATCTTGATCATTCATGTGTCCGCCTTGACAGAATTGATGGCCTTGATCAACCATTGGAGTGACGTCCAGAGGTGGAGGAGAGGGTTGATCTTGGCCTTGATGCGAGCTGCCACCGGGAATGTTAGCAGGACCGGATATTCCGGGTTCAGTATGGACCGGAAATTCCGAGTCACCGGAATTTCCGACTCCAGTTTGAACCGGATTTTCCGGCCCTCCGGAAATTCCAGGAGCAGCTGGAGGATCTTGTGCTTCTTCTTGGCTGGGCGTGTTGGGCACGGTGTTGTCGATGGGTGTTTCTTGTGTTGGGGTAGCCACCACTTGTGAAGAACTTGATCCTTGTTGAGCAACCTCATAATAGACTTCAACGGGGCGGTGGACTCCCAACCCCATTCTTCGGATAGCATCTTGAGGTTGATCATCACCTACAACGGAAACACCACTTTGCTCCACAAGGGAGCCGTCATTCTCCTCGAACACCACACTACAAGTTTCTATGATAATGCGCGAGGCATTATCATAGACTCTATAAGTGTGGGATTCGGACCCGTAGCCCACAAATGTCTCTTCAAGAGACTTAGATTCAAACTTGCCCAAACGAACACCTTTGATGAGATAGAAACACTTACAACCAAAAACTCGAAAGTAAGAGATATTGGGCTTGTTCCCGGTAAGCACTTCATAAGGGGTCTTCATGAGTCCTTTGCGAAAGAAGAGCCGGTTGGATGAATGGCAAGCGGTGTTGACGGCTTCGGCCCAAAAGTTGTGAGGGGACTTGAACTCGGCCATCATCGACCTTGCCATCTCAATAAGAGTGCGATTCTTCCTTTCGGCTACACCATTTTGTTGGGGAGTATAAGTACCGGAATATTGATGACGAATCCCTTCTTCACTAAGGAACTCGTTCAAGGTGTAGTTCTTGAACTCGGACCCATTGTCACTTCTTATCACCAAGATAGGGACATTGTGTTGACGTTGAGCTTCATTGGAGAAGTCGATGATAGTTTGTTGAGTCTCCACCTTCGACTTGAAGAAGAAAACCCATGTGTATCTTGAATAGTCATCAACAATCACCAAGCAATATTTCTTGCCACCAAGACTAGCTTCCGGAATGGGACCAAAGAGGTCAACATGGAGAAGCTCCAAAACCCTTGTTGAAGAGATGATGGTCTTGCTTGGATGGTGAATGTCATGCATTTTTCCTTCAATACAAGCCCTACACATTCGATCCTTCGAGAAAGAAACATGGTCTTTTAGTCCTAGGATATGGCCACCCTTGTGGAGACTTTGCAAAGTCCTCATGTTGACATGGGCTAGTCGGCGATGCCATAGCCAACCCAAGTCCGCCTAAGCGAATAGGCACATTGTATGGGAAGTGGTGACTCCGGAGAAGTCAACCACATAGAGCCCATTCTCAATGTACCCAACGAAAGACACATTGAGAGACTTGCTCCGCATGAGGATAACCATCTCCTTTTCGAAGACAACGGTATAACCCAAACAAGTTAAAGAATGGACGGAGATCAAGTTGAAACCTAGGGACTCGATAAGCAAAACATTCACAAGTGTGATGTCCGGTGCCACTACCACCTTGCCGAGCCCTATTACCTAAGACTTTGAATTGTCACCATATGTAACGGTCATTTTATCATCATTGGGCTTCAATTCCGTTACAATTTCCTTGCTTCCGGTCATATTACTAGTGCACCCACTATCAATTATCCATTTCGATCCTCCGGAAGCAAGTCCCTACACACACTCAATTCTTTGGTTTAGGTACCCATTTTGCAATGGGTGCCTTTTGGTTAGCAACAAGGGTATTTGGGACCCAAAGAGCATATTCAATGTAACCATCAAAATGACCAATGTATCTAGCATAGACATCCCCATAATAATCAACATACAAAGCATAATTGGGGTTAGATATGCCCGCAAAGTCATCACGAGTGGGAGTGCCCCTTGTGGCATTTCCACTTGCTATATCATCTTTCTTGGCTTGTGTGGGCTTGGTCTTCTTCTTGATCATCTTCTTCTTCTCCTTAGCGACATAGCCTAGACCTTCCTTACCCTTGTGGGGCACTCGCTCATGAAGAGGAGTAGTGAGTGTCCCCTTGCCTTTATCAAGGGAGGTCTTGGGCTCGGTTGCCATGGAGGGAACAAACAAGACCCTAGCTTTATCCTTGACAACATTTGCATTAGTATTCAAAGGAGTAGAAGTACTAGGTTTCTCAAGAATAGATATCCGAGTTTGGAGTTGATCACGAGACTTGAGGAGACGTTCGTGATCACTTGTCAATACCTTCTGAGTATTTTCAAGTGACTGAAGTCTTCGCAAAGTCTAGCATGGGCAACTACAAGCTCGGACTTTTCATTTTGCACAATTTTACATTTAGCAAAGTAGAGATCACGATCCTTAGTGATCTTAGCAAGTTGCTCCTTGAGGAGAGCATGAGCTTCTTGTTCATCTTCGAGAGAGGATTGGAGGGACACCTTAGCGTGTGCATCCTCTCTCTCAATCTCACATTTTAATTCAAGCTCATCCTCAAGCTCACCTATACGACTCATAATTGAGCCAAAGTGTTTCTTTCCTTCTCCTTGCAAGTTAGTCATGAATTTATCAAAAGCAATAATTTCTTCCTTGACTTCTAGGCTCATACCATCATCAATTTCATGGGATATGGAGGTGGGGGACAATTTTACCTCGGATGTCTTTGCCATAAGACATCTTGCATTCTTGATGATGGGGCTCTCGTTTGGTGAGGAGAAGAGTGACGGACGTGTGGAAGAGATGGCTAGTGCGGCCACTTGCGTTGGAGTATCCTCCTTGTCACTATCTTCATCATCGGTGGTATATTGCTCTTGAGTTACCAAGACAATCTTTTGGTTCTTCTTAAAGTAGGGTTTCTTCATGGGCATGGGCCCCTTGCCCTTCGTCTTGGCCACGAGCCTCCCACCGTGATCCTCTCTTATTTCCCATGGGCAATCTGCAACAAAGTGGCTTTTGTCATCACAATTATAGCAAAGACTCACCTTGTTGAATGGCTTTCCTCCATTGGGGGGAAACTTCTTGTCAATCCTTGCTTTGGCCCTTCCGGGGTTCTTCCAAAACATTCTTGCCGCAAGACCCATGTGTTGAGTAAGAGTACTTGAGAGAGTCTCACTAGATAGCTCGACTTGATCATCATACTCCTCTTCATCCTCTTCTTCAACGGTGGCCTTCAAGGCAATTGAGTCATGCTTGTGCATCCCTATGGCTCTAGCTCTTGTATCTTGTGCAATCTTGGAGGCCACCTTGTATGCGGTCATCTCTTGCATGACTTCATTGGATGTCATCTTTGCGAAGTCATGTCTCCCTTGGAGTGTCTTCAAATCCGTTTCCTCAAAGGGCAAGAGAGCGGTCACGAGCTTCCTCTTGATCCAAGCGTCATCAATGTAGACCGCCCCGAGGTTCTTGAAGGTGTTAGCAACCAACACCAACCTCCGGTACATGTCCTCGTGGCTTTCTCCATCCAACTTGTAGAACCCTTCCACCTCATTGCATAAGGCATCATACCGGTTCTTCTTCATGCTCTCATTACCGACGAAGATGTCAGAAAGAGAATTCCAAACTTCTTTGGCAGTGGAGAATTGTTGAATGAGCGTCATGTCCTTCTCTCCAACGGCCATTTGGAGTTGATGAAGAGCGGTGGCGTTGAGTTGGCTATCAACCACCTCTCTTCTTGTCAAGTTGGTTGGATCATGGGGCTTGAATCCTTCTTCAATGATGCGCCATTGCTCAATGGAGGCACTACATAGATGAGACTTCATTAGAAATTGCCATTGAGAGAAATTAGTAGGTTTGATCTTAGGAGGATCACTTCTAAAGTTTACATGAGGGTGAGGGATAGGAGGGTTAGGAGAGTAATTATGGTTGACATTATGATATTCCTCTCCTTTGGGGGTGTTAGAGGAGCTAGGTGATTCATCCTTTTCCGCCTTCCCGAGGGAAACACTTGGAGGAACATCTTTGGACCCATCCGAAGATGACTCCTTAGAGTTCTCACCATGCTCCTTAGGAGGAGGAGAGGGAGAAGTAGCCTCGGGCTTCTTAGACTTCAAGAGTGCCATGAGCATCTCATTCATCTTGAGGAGTTGGGCCTCCAAGGACGATCTCATATCAATAAGATCGGCCATGGTTGCCCCTTTGGCTAACGCCTCCTTCTCCGCCTCTAATTTCTCACGGGCGGCCCTCTCGGCATCGGATTCCGTCATCGTTGTACTTAGGCGGTTAAGCCCTTAAAAGTGAACAAGGCTCTGATACCAATTGAACGAGAATCCGTCACCTAGAGGGGGGGAGGGGGTGGTGAATAGGTGCTATTACAAATTTTAGGTCTTTTCAAATTTAGGCTCAACACAAAGGTAAATTCTCTAGATATGCAACTATGGTGAATTTACCTAAATGACAATCTAAGCAATAACAAGATAAATAAGCTAACAAGACACGCAAGTAAGGGAGCAATGATAAGGGGAACCGAGTGAAGCACGTGGAGACGAAGATGTAATCCCGAGTTCCACCCAAGGGTGTACGTCTCGTTTGGAGAGGTTTGCGCTAGCACAACAGGTTAGTCGCAACGCCACAAAGGCTCACCTTCTTCTCCGATGAACTCAACCACAAAGGTTGCGAGTCCACCTTCCACTATTGATCCCCTTTCAGGGCGGAGATCGAATCCCTTACAAACGCTTGAGGCACGCACCCACAACTTAATTGGGGGCTCTCAAGATGACCACAACAGGTCAAGGACCACAAAAGGTCAAGGCAACACCAAGATTACAACAATGGTGAACTAGGTTTTCCCACCGGAAACCCTAGCCACGAAATCCCCAAGTGAATGGGGAGTAAATGCAAATTCCTTCGGTGAAGATGTAGATCCGGACCTTCTCCTCCAATCCTCCAAAGATCAACGAATTTGGGTGGAGGGATTGGGAGATCTTGATGATTTGAGCTTTAAAGAATAGTAGGAGAGAGAAAATCTGAGAGCTAGCTGTTCTTGAGTGAGTGATCCCAAAATCTGGCCGTTGGCTGCCTCGAAGACCCGGAAATTCCGGTATAAGTGACACCCGGAAATTCCGGGTCACTCGGAATATCCGAGTCTGTGAAATATCCGAGTTGAATTTCCGGTTGAGATCAGAACGTCTTCGACATCTTGACTTAGCCAAATTTCTGAGGGTTGCCCGGAAATTCCGAGTCAGTGAAATTTCCGAGCTGATTTTCCGGTTGAAGTCAGAACCACTTTCTCTTCTTTCCTTAGCCAAATCTGGAGTGGTTTTCTGGGTGACCCGGAAATTCTGAGTCAATGAAATTTCCGAGTTGAATTTCCGGTTTGAGTCAGAACCACTTTCTCTTCTTTCCTTAGCCAAATCTGGAGTGGTTTTCTGGGTGACTCGAAAATTCCGGGTCAATGAAATTTCCGAGTTGAATTTCCGGTTTGAGTCAGAACCACTTCCTAACTTTTCCTTAGCCATTTTTCTGTTAGATATAGGAAACCCGGAATTTCCGATCCTGGAAATTTCTGGCTCCAATATTCCGATTCTGGGAAGAATTTCTGAAACTCTTTTTCTCTACATTTTGACTTTGGGATATGTGGTATGCAACTCACACAAACTGAAATACTTAGCAATGGGATTAGTACATCATTGGTATTGTTAACTAACACTCAAAACATTAGGGATTAAGAAATGTTCATTCAACGGGGCGGCGTGGGGGAAGCAAGGGGAGCAGGCCGGCGCTCGATCCCGGCGCGTGGGTGGAGGCAAGGACACTGGATCGAGAGGAGCACGCTGGGTCACATTGGTCAACCACGCCCACACGAGGGAGAACAAGATGGGGATCGTGGGGAAGGAAGAAAGTGGGGGTGGGACGGGTGTGTTTTCCTTTTTTTCTCTAGGCCTGTTGTGGTTGGTTTATTCGTGGTGCTAGCTGACGGCGTTAACTCAATCCACGATGGACGGATCAACGACTCTAGGAGGGTGTGCAACTATCAACATGGGCAACTAGCTATTTTGCATAATTATATTTATTGGTTGTAGACTTATCTTGTATTTGAATCCGTTATGATACAGTATCTACCTATGATACCACTATGACATCTCTCTTCATTAGTTGCCGTGACACATATCTTTTTACCAACATGATATATATGATACCACACATATGATACTCCCATTGTGACTACTCTTGGGTACATGAATCCCCATGTAAATCCCACTGTCAAATAGTCTACCGAGTTCTAACATAATTCTTGATTGGTCGAGCTTTAGCAAAGTTGAAATCAAACTTGTTCAGCGGGCGATACCACGACTTCCTTAAAGTACTGCTCCCTCTCCCATTTCTCTTGGTTGCTCTTCTGGTCCTTTCCCCCCTCTACGGATCTATCGTCTTCGGCGCCATTGTTCACATTCATCTCACCACATGGTGCGATCCGAGTCTCCTTGCTTTTACCCCACAACACGCTATACAGACCTCCAACGAGAAGAACTCCACCCAAGATACTGCAAAAAAGGGCAAAAAGAAAAGATAGCCAAATGAATTCAAGGTTTCGTCTCACTGCAACAGTGCAACGAGTTGTGCACAGTTGGATGCTGGTCGACCAGCTACCTGCCTAGGTGAACAATCTCCCCGAGGAAGAAGGATGAGCAGAAAATGGTGAGGACGAAGCAGAGCGGGGTCCAGACGGCGAGGAAGACGGGCCCTTTCATGTCCGCGCACCATGCTTGCAGGTAGTAGGACACTCCCGTCACCACGAACCCCTGAGACATCGATGCATCCAGTCCATCATTCACTTGAGCTGAGTGTAGGAAGAGGAAGAGCAAGATGATGATGGAGAAGCAGTTGCTCACGGTGTAAAGGACGGCGAGCAAGGTGACGTCGAAGTGGAGCTGCCACCGGGAGAAGTCCCTCTCGGCGACTGCCGCTACGACGAAGCACTGGACCGCACTGAAGACGCACTGCGTCGCCGTGACGAGCAGCTTGTTGGGGTACTCCTTGAGGAGCGCCGCCTGCAGGACGATCCACAGTGACCACGTGACGTTAGCAAGCACCATGAGGAACGTGCCCTTGATCCATGTCTTCCTCGTCGCGTCTCCTCCGTCTGCGTGGGCGGCGGCCAAGGCGCGGTGGTGGTTCACCGGGTTCAGGGACGGCCCGACGTAGAAGGCGATGAGGAGAACGCCGGCGAGGCAGAGCGCCACGCCGGTGAGCTTGGCTACGCCTGACTGGCTCCTCAGCTTCACCACTTCCATCCTGCCAAGTACATATAACATTTTTTTTAGATATAAGGGTTCAGTACATATAACATATACTACATGTTAGTGTCGGTGCTAGTTTCTTGCTTGTTTACCACAGGCAACATCCATATAGCTAGCTAGTGCCTAGTGGTATTACTGTACCTCAGTAGAAGCGCTATGAAGAAGGTGATCACAGGCATCGAGTTGCTGGTTGCAGATCCCACGGTTGCAGACGTGAACTTGAGGCTCATGTTGTACAGATTCAAGCTAAACGTAGTCCTGGAAGCAAAACCATAAATTAGCCGTCCATCTTTACATTTCATCGCATTACGTAACCTACGTACAGAGATGTCATCAAGAAGCTAGCGTCCAGCGCTTACCCGATCAAGGCATACAAGAACAGCTTCAGGAGCAACCGGGACGACAATGACCGTGCATTTTTCCTGCAAATTAACCAGTTTGAAATTCGTCGTCGATATCTTGCAAGATTCACTTGTTGCTGGCTGGTACCTTTCGAAGAGAATGGCCAGGGGCAGCAAGAGAAGAGAGGCGGCAGCCTGGCGGTAGAAGATGAAGACGTAGGTGTTCATCCCCCGGTTGAAGGCCGCCTTGGAGACGACGAACATGCCGGTGTAGATGACCTGAATGATCACCGCGATCACGTACGGCTTCTTCCCGTCCACCCCCATCTCACCACACCACGGCTCTGTCAGGACTACTCAGGAACAACAGAGATCCCCTGTGGTGCTATGGTGTACACTATGAACCGATCGATGGCCTCTCCGCTCTGTGCTGAACTCTGACTGAATCTGCAATTAGCTACTTATACACAAGGAGCTGCGCACTGAGCTGGTACTGTAGTAGTATTTCAAGGTGATATGGTTTTAGCTAGGCCTAGGAAACGACCAGGTTATGACCTCAGCTCCTACCTGCCTGCGATTCAGCAGATTTGAGAGACTAGTACGTACGTCTATTTTACAGTAGCTATATACATCTTGATATGAATTCAACACGACCGGACGACGGTACGTCAAAAACAACAATACATGCTCCATGGGTTGTGGGGCGAACGCAGACTCAAGTGCGAATTTAAATTTTGGACCAGATCTTGAAGACTTGATTCTTTTTCATAACTGCATTCAACACTATCAACACACGCAACAACAAATATATATAGTACTATGATACTCTGATGTTCACTGATTTAGTTCACACTGTTGCCCACATCGTAGATTCCTCCGGCCTGGCAGAAAACAAAGGCGACCTCGTTAGCAGCCATTCAGGTCTAGGGAAGTCAAAGCCACATTTACCGCGTGTTTTTTCTCAGCGTTTGCCGAGTGTGTTCTTTTTTTGGCATTCGGCAAAAAAAATTGTACTTGATTTAGAAAAAAACAGCGATGAAAATCGAGGGAATCTGATCGGTTGCCAAGTGTAAACACCCAACAAAGTCGATGTGTGCTTTATGTTTGCTGCTACCTCTATCCCGTATTATAAGCCGTTTTGGAAACTAAAATAAGTTTACCAAAATAGATTATAATCTGAACCAGAGGGAGTAAGTGCCACGCTCGAGGCACTCAATATAACAAAAAAAAAGGCAGCTGCTGCCTGACATCCCACTTGGTGAGGAGGAGCGCCATGGTCGATGTGTTACTGAGCATTTCGGCGCTGCTCATCGAGCTCGAGGAGGAGGAACAGATAGAGTGGCGGTGGCGAGCATGGTCGTAAGTGTCGGGGAGGCGGTCGTTGCCGTTGCTTGTGATGCGCGAAGCCCTTCGGAAGAGGAGAAGGCATGCGACTGTGGATGGAGGCAATGCAGCAGGGGAGTGGGTGGATTGTTGGGAGGTCAGGGCGGTGGAGTAGCATGTGGATGGCGGCGAGGCAAGCTGAGTCGGAGAAGCTCGTGTACGGTGTCGAAGGACTATGTTGGAGTCGCCCATGCCCGTGACCTCCTTCGTGGCCAAGGCGCCTCCTCCATGGTCGCAACTGAGATGGACAAAGGAAGGGCGATCTCTTCGATCTACAATAATTTCAGATAGTTTTTTAATATAATATCTGGCATGCACCTTTTATTTTTCTTATTTTATTATGCCTTCTAATATTTTTTCAAAACACATAACACGTTTGAACGTCATGCAAGAGAATTGTATTTTTTGAATTTGTCAACATGGCAAGGCTATTCATAGTGAGGGGCTAAATTTTAAAAAACTATCTAAAATTAACTCTTGTGATATTTGAATCAAGCTCAACTACTTCTAAGATATTGCATGAAGTAATTTAAATGGGAGAAAGTTGCTAGAAATATTGAAAATTAAAGTGTTACCATTTTGCACCATTTTCTTTTGTGTATAACATCCCAATTTTGCATTCTGAAAAACGAAAAATGATTGTTTCATATAAAATAGCTGGAAACTCTAGTGTTCAATATAATATTGATTGCAATTGTCAGAATCACCTATGTGCCAAACATGGGCACATTGTAATAATTATGTCATAGATATGATCATGACTTTAGTCATTTGGTCGAAAAGAAGTGAATATTTTTAAAAGATAGTTCATTTTGTGAAACTTTTTTAACGTATATTGAAAGTTTTATGTTCAACTAATACCCATCAAACGACTTAATTAGGATTATGAATGGTTATATTATTTTAGTTTATTTTTAAATTTTACAAAATTGGTCTGGTAGGCAGGACTATTCATAGCAAGGGGCTGGATCTTTCAAAACTATCCTTATATAGAATGACAACTTGTGTAAAACTTTTTTTTAAAGCAAGCAATAACACACTTGGAGCTTGAATTTGAATTATTGTTTCAAAAGTCGGCATAAAAGCCATTTAAGTGAAACGTGCCGAATAGGCTATTCCTGGACGCGACCGGAACGTGTGGAACGCGACCCGGTAAACACCACCCCAGAGCCAGAGAAAGGGATATTACTTCCTCGTTCGTGTTTGTTTGTTTGTTTGTTCTCCAAAGTTGGAAGAAATCAAAGCAAATGTGCCAGCGCGAAGCAGCTGGAGTAAGTCCAACCAACGCACCCACCCACCAGATTAACGCGTCGCCACGCCAACCCAAATTAAGGCCGACTCGCTCGTCGGACCTGACCTCCACCACCCTCCTCCCCTCCCCCCCAAAAAGGCTAGGCCGGCCGCCGGGTGGACGCCGCCGCCATGCCGCCCGCCCGCTTCCTCCTCCTCCTCGCGGCCTTCGCGCTACTCCTCCTCTCCTCCCCAACCCTAGCCGCCTCCCACGCCGCCACCGAGCCCTGCGCGGCGCCCATCGCCGACGCCGCCGCCCAGCCGGACGACGAGGTCGCCCTCTGCCCGGTGCGCTGCTTCCGCCCGGACCCAGTCTGCGGCGCCGACGGGGTAACCTACTGGTGCGGCTGCCCCGAGGCCGCCTGCGCCGGCGCCACCGTCGCGCGCCGCGGCTACTGCGAGGTCGGGGCGGGATCCGCGCCCGTCTCGGGACAGGCGCTGCTGCTCGTCCACATCGTCTGGCTCTTCGTCCTAGGCGCAGGGCTCCTCCTCGGCTTCCTCTGACCGACGTGACTTTTCCCCATCCCCCCCATTTGTAAAATTAGTTTCGCGATTAATTCTCTATCGAGTCTCGTTGCGAAGGATTCGGTTGAGAGATGTCACGCAATTCTTTCCTAGATGATGAGCTCCGTTGGCACGTGATTCCCTTAGATTTTTTGGACCTGATCTGTCCAGATTGCTCGTGAAATTATGTCAGGTTGAGATCGTGTCAACAGTTTGTAAATTTCGGTTAACATTTTGCGGTGATCTCTTTGTTCTTGTCTATAAATTCAGATTCCTGGTCCACTCTTTGTGATTTCTGTGTCTATGAATGAATTGTGTGGTTAGCTCACTTGATCGAATGGATTTTAATTGAAATTGGTTCCATCATATAGTTTGCACTGGATCAAACTCTGATAATATGGATTATGTCTTTGATCCATGATAGAGGCCTCGAATCCTTTTCCATTTATGCACACAAGATAAGAATGTCTGAGGAGGAATGAAAACATAAAAGTTGTATCTGTGTGTATAGGGGTGAAAGCAGAAGAAAGTGTTATGAATTACAGTGTACTCAAGGAATGGCAGTGCATCCTACAACGTTCTTAAATGGCAGCCGCTACCTTGAGTATATAGAAGGGTATGCTGAACTTCTTATCACATGTCGGTGCTTCTCTTGGTGTTGAAGGTACAACCTCAATAGCCCTGAAGAACAATTACCTCCATAGTTTCGCCAGGAAGGCAGCATCGGGTTTCTTGTCTCGCCTGTTTAGTCTGGTGAGTTGCACTGCCCTTCTATTTTGCCATTGTTTCCTTAACTCCGAGAAAATTGGTGATGTGCTTCACTCTTATCTTATCCAGTAACTATCAGTCTTATCAAAAGTCAAAGATGTCCTCTTTTACAATACTAGAGGAATTTCAAAAGATCAGAAATATAGGGTTAACCTGAAAGAATAACTGAATGTAGTCATAGCAAACATATTATGGTGTCACCTATCTTATGCTCAGAGTTTTATTTCCTGTATGTAGCGCTATAATTTGCTGTCAGGGTTGTTGATAACAACATTTTACACTTAAAAGACTAAAAAACATTTTGTGGTGTAGGCACTGTTACCTGTTCATACTAAACAAGATTGTGTGTGCCATCTTCTAGAAATGCCATCCGAAGTCATCTGGCCAGCGGGATGTGGTTTTTGTTGCTCACAGTGGTATCATGGTAAATTATAGATATATCCATTTGCAGAAACCATCTTAATATTACTGTATATCAATATAACTAGTAACACAGGCAACCCAACAGAACTAGAGGCACACGTTTTCGGAGTGAACTATTTGTGAACTTTTGGGGAAGGAAATGTGCGTAAAGAATTGAACGGACCTTTTAAACCGAAACATTGTCCCAACTTGATGTTTTATACATACTTTTTGATGGTTTGTGTGGTTATGTCATAACTCGTAACATTCTAATATCCTTTTTAGATATCTACTAGGGGTAAGCTCTTGGTTGTCCTTCTTTCTAGCAAGTCTCTTGTGGTGGTCGAATGCATTACAGTTGGCCTCCTAAATACGACAGAAAAACCTCAAAGTGATTGTATTTTATATTTAATATTGTCATATTAAAAATTGGTCATACCGTAGTTGTTTGCATGTTTTCTAAACTGACAATTTACTAGTTCTGCTCATTCAATTATTCAGTATGAATTAGTTGAAATGTGTTTAAATTTCAGCAGTGAATGTTTTGTGATGGAAAACATACTTGCATTAGAAATCTGATATGAAATGAACACCGTATCCATGACTTAAAGTTTTAACAGCCTGTTTTGTTCCCTGTTTTATGAAGAAATAAAGCAGACATTGGCTCGCTTGCATTTACATTTGAATCCAGGCATCAAGCTAATGGGTATTAA
Source organism: Poa annua (assembly GCA_026929855.1). NCBI lineage: Eukaryota > Viridiplantae > Streptophyta > Magnoliopsida > Poales > Poaceae > Poa > Poa annua. Next base: position 113,013,775 of record CM049428.1, on the reverse strand, counting down.
CTAGCTGTTTCTAAGATATTAGAAAAATCTATGTAGTTCAATTTTCTTGAAGTTTTTATAGTTTTTGTTTTGCTCAAAACCTGGTCTGTTTTAATCTTTCACTGCTGTTTAGATTATTCATGCAAAGGAATTTATCTAGATTTTTGTACATCATTCTGATACATTTGTATAACATACCTGAATTTGGTATTTTACCTTTCTCTATTTGGTATCTGTTCTTCCATTCTGATAGTTAGATTCTGGCTAATTTTTGTTGAATAATACTTTTTTTATTAGAAATTCGGGAAATATTGCGCAGTTTTAGGAAATTTTAAAAATATTACGGCCTCGGCTTGGAGGAGGCCGAAAAGGCCGCGTCGGCCCGGAGGAAGCCGACCGGGGCTCGTCGGCCCAGAGCTGGCCGATCAGGTCTCGTCGGCCGCATCTGCGCGCCTGCAGGACCTAGCATGGACCTGGTCGGCTGAGAGGTGGCCGACCAGTCCCTGTCGGCCCAGGGTAAGCCGAGCGTTGCATGCAACAACTTCTCCTCCGCCTATTTCTCCCGCCAGACGTTCCCGTCTTTTTCTCCCGCCACCGTTTCCCGCCCGTTTCTCCCGCCAACCGTTCCCGCCTATTCCTCCTGCCACCGTTTCCTGCCCGTTTCTCCCGCCACCGTTTCCCGCCTAATCCTCCCGCCACCGTTTCCCACCCGTTTCTCCCGTCACCGTTTCCCGCCTGTTCCTCCCGCCACCATTGTCCTATAAAAACCACTCTAGGCTAAGCGGGGTACTCTCACAGAGCGCCAACATGGTGTGTATTGTACCTTGTGAGAAGTGTGTGTCCGGCTTTCATATAGCCGCATCCGAGCATCTAGCTAATATTATCACATATTTGAAGGTAGATGGTAGGGAAATTCCACTTGAAGAAATTGTTGGTAGTGAGAGACATCTCGCTTTGCTAGGGGCGAGGCTATGCCGAGATGGGTTTCCGTATAGGACCACAGAACAAATCCGTGCTGAAGTCTTGAGGCTTGCGGATAAGTTCGATAGGCATGTTACTAATGAGCCGATTCATCGAACTCAAGACATACGTGAGAGGTACGGTCGTTCATTTCTCTGGGTATACTCCAGCGATGATGACGACGATTTCATGCCGTCGTCAAAGGAAAAGGGGGCTGAAGCAGTGCGTAAGGGCAAGGAGAAGAAGGCAGAAACATCGAGCAAGGGTGCGGGAAAGAAGTCTGAATCATCGTCAAAGGGCAAGGGTGCTAAATCTGCGGATGGTGCAGGCTGCATTGATGGGAGATAGGTAGAATCTTAATTTGAGTTATGTTATATCTTTCTTTGAGTATCGATTAATTAGTAGTTGTACCTGCATTTCCTATTGTTGTGTGGTGTGATCGGTATGTAATCGAGGTTTGTTGTATCATATCTTACGTACCAGTGTCTACCGGTTACAATATTGCTACATAGATCGTACTAATAAGTCTAGTACATAACGATACATAATTTCTTCTCTGGCCACCGTTGCGCGCCTCGAGGGAAAGAAGTAGCATACATATGTCTCATACATAGGTCTGACGGTACATGGAAAATAGCGAACATATGTCTCTTATACATAAGTAGAGTCTCAGTCATCGCCTCTGCCACGACGTGGCGGATGTGGCTGAGGAGTGCTCCATCCAAACCGATGGGGTGGGCGGGTGACTCGTGGAGGAACCAAGGACCCGTCATCTGTCTGCTGTGTATCCTGTGTGGGGGGTGGAGGAGGAGTGTTGTACATGTTGAGCCACTGGGTGTCCGCATCCGCACCGGGTAACACGTCCGGCTGACTCTCCCAACCAGAAGCACCTGAGTAATGCTCGGAGATAATAAGCCCCAAGTCGAAGTCGAATTGTGCTAGAATAGAGAAATTTTATGTAACATGTTATTTTGTAAATAGTTTGTGTAGTAGTACGAATCGACATACCGTGTGGTGCACGAGGCTGGAAGCCGGTCCAAGGGCTCTGCTGGTACTCCGAAGAGGGTCGCTGCTGGTAGCCCCCAGTGGGGCTCTGCTGGTAGGCCCCAGCGGGGCTCTGCTGATAGCCCCCTGGTGGTAACTCTGCTGCTGCCAGCCCGAACCTCCTGGCTGGTCAGGTGGAGGTGGTGCGACACGTGGACGCGGGTGCTGTCGGTGTGCCTCCGGAGGTGGCGGCACGTTAGGCCGTGCTCGCCGTTGAGGCAGCTGCGTGGACGGATGCGGTGGCCGTCGTGCAGCATGTGGGAGAACGTCAGACGAGCGGACACACGTGATAGCCTCGTAGATCTGTCGCACTCTCTGGGCAGCGGACTGCAACCAAGACCGATGCTCTTCGCGTGTAAGCAAAGGCCCGGTCGAAAGTGAACGGTCTAACTGGTCTATATCATTCCCAAGATCCCACGTCAACTCAGCCTGAAAGTGGTATAGACATTTAGGAAATGAAGGATAATATAAATAAGGGTAAATGATTATAGATAAGTTAATTATTTGTACCGCGTGTTGCCGTGAGCCGTACATAGACTGGCTGGGGTACATATCCCACGTAGCAGGGGCCGGCATCACATCCGGTTGGGCGTGATGAACGAGAGAAACCATTGTGGAACTGACGTACCACTGTAGGTACTCGTCGTACTCCGCCGGATCGAAGGGTTGCGCCTCGACCCAGAGACGAGTCAGCGCATCAACCCACTCGGCCACGTAAGGTTGCACTCTTTGCAACCATTGTGTCGTAGTCCTGTTAGTTCCCTTCATGCTCCATCTGCAAGACAAGAAACATTAGCATAATTGTGGATGACAAGTGTTAAAACAAAAATGTGTGGGAACAAACGGTGCAACATATGTGCAACACCCGAACTCTGGCATGTAGAAGTCTTGAAGATCAACATATGTGCCAGGATTCCTCGCCTGAACCGTGCGGAGCAAACGGACAACAGAATCATATGAGTCAAAGAATGACCCAAATCTCTGCTCCAGCGCGCTCTGCTTAGCCCTCCAGGCCTTGCCATAAGAAATGTTGAAATTGAATCTCGTGAAGACTTTGTTCATTATTGCCTTCACTTCCATCGCCTTGCTCTCCACTATCTCCGTGTAAAACAAACGAGCAATAAGCGTGGATGACAGATTACGGTGATCCTGAAGGATGCTGGGAATACGACATGTATGCATTACCATGTCACTCACAACCCAGTTTGTATCAAACTTGGGGACATATGCGTGCACCCTACCCGGACAATCTATCCTCGAGCATTCCATGGTCAGATATTTCTTACTCGACACAGTTGTCTTGAAAACCCTTGATGTTGACATTGCCCACTGTATGATTGCTTCCTGCAGATGTTGCTTGTTAGCGTACATTGCTCCCACAGCCATGTTGCTTTGGTGATATTGCCAGGAAGAATCATGACCATCGTCCAGAGTCATGCCAGATGATATGTCCTTAGTCCATGAAGCTGGATAAGGCACCTCCGGCTCGTACTCTGCGTCATTCGATGAATCAGAATCACTGCCATCACCGCAATGACCCTCAATATCTTCATCGTCCATCTCGTCCTGCATTCGGCCATCTTCCTCATCCCCATCTGCCTCCACATTTTCACCGTCATCATGCCCTCCAGCCATACTACTCTGCCCTGATTCATAAGCACTGCCTCCATCATAACCATGGCTGTCATCATGTTCAATTTCCATGGTTGCTGCACTGCTCTGCCCTGGATCGTGCCCACCCTCGCCTTCAGGAGGATTGACATTTACCTCCTTAACGACAGGAAGCAACAAGGCAACTGGGTGGCTTCACCTGTTTTCACAACCTTGCAACCAGTTCACCCACTGAGAATCCCGATCAATCGGCCTCAGAGTGTACCAATTTTTTTTACTGGACCTGGACCATAACGCGTGCACCCCGACAGTGTGTGTTTCTGCATTTAATCCCAAACACTGTGCCAACCAATCTTTTAACTGACTAACAGACCAATTTTCAGTGCCAGTCAGATCCAACTCGTGAAAGGACAAAGATGTCGCCTAGAGGGGGGGGGGTGAATAGGCGGTTTAAAACTTTTCCGGTTTAGGCTTGATAATTGCGGAATAAAACTAGATGTTTAAATTAACAAGTCGACAACCTAAATAAACTAGGCTCACCTATGTGCACCAACAACTTATGCTAAGCAAGACAAACAACAAGGTGATAGCAATATAGAATACTTCAAGCACGAAGGCTATCACAATGTAAAGTGCATAAGTAAAAGCTCGGGTATAGAAATAACCGAAGCACGCGGAGACGAGGATGTATTTCCGAGTTCCTCCTTGTTAAGGGAGTACGTCTCGTTGGAGAGGTGTGAACCGACACAACGGTTCAACAACCACAAAGGTTTCACCTTCTTCTCCGATGAACCGCACCACAAAGGCTTGGTTCACCTTCCACTATCGGAATTCCTTCGAGGCGGAATCCGGAGCCTTTCAACAACAATCCGGGGCACAACCCACAATGGGATTGGGGGCTCCCGAACGGCCTCCAACAACAATCCGGGGCACAACCCACAATGGGATTGGGGGCTCCCGAACGGCTTCAAGTGACCACACAAGGGTCCAACCACCACAAAGGCGTCTAGGGTCCAAGGACCCAAGAGTAACAAGTTCACAAGTTTTCAACTTCCACGAATCCTCGTGGAGAGCACACCGATGCACCAAATGCAAAAGGCAAGAGCACAAGTGCTCAAATCCTTCACTCTCAAATTCCAACAAAGCAACAAATGCTTATGGGGGAATAAGAGAGGAAGAACAAAGAGGAGATGCACCAAGAACTCCAAGATCAAGATCTACAAGGTTTCCCTCACATAGAGGAGAAATCGATCGGTGGAAACGTAGATCAAGATCACCTCTCACTTTCCCTCAAATATTAGCAAGAACCATGGGAGGGATTGAGAGGAAGAGCAAGCTTTACAAAGGGCAACAATGGAGGAGAGAGAGGAGAAAGACTTGCTCTTTTGCTAGTCAACCATTGGGGAAGAAGGCCCCTTAAATAGCTCAACTCAAAATTCCAGCCGTTGCAGCACTTCTTGTTCCGCAAGTGCGGTAGTACCGGCCTAAAGCCCGGTAGTACCGGCCCTGCGGTATCTTCGTCAACACAGAAAACCGAGCGCGCGGTACTACCGGGGAAAAATACCCCGGTACTACCGGGCCCAAGTGCTGGGCTCCAACCCCGGTACTACCGGGGCCATCCGTGCCAAAACGTCCGAAAACCAACTTCAGAGAGTAGTACCGCAGCGAGCCCGGTACTACCGGCTTACTGCGGTACTACCGGAACAAAACTCTCCGGTACTACCGGGCCTGTCCGAACACCAAAAACACAGCTATAACTTTTGCAAATGAACTCCGAATGAGGTGAGACCAACTCCGTTGGAAAGGTACCGACAAGGAGAAGGCTACAAAAAGTGAAAATATTGCATCCCATAAATAGAGTAAAATCACCACACATGGCAAGGTGTGGGACTTTCCTCACGGTTGAACCGGCAATATTTCCGCCACCGAAAACGCAACTAGTTTTCCAAGGTAAAACCGTTTTCGATGAACTAGAGCTTGACATGGAGATGAACCAAGCTCTAATTCCTCACCACCATAAAAGCCAAATAAGAACCAAGAAATATGATATGCCAAGTATGCAAAGGTTTGAGCTCTCCACAACGATGCGATCAAGTTACTCACTTGAGAGCCCCTCTTGATAGTACGCCGTCTATCCTAAAACCCGGTCTCCCACTAACACCATGAGACCGGTAAAATAGAAAACCTATCAAGATCATACCTTTGCCTTGCGCATTCCACTTGAGCTCGATGATGACGATCTTGACTCTCTCAAGTTGAAACACCTTTCTTGATTGTGCTTGCTAGCACATGCTTGATGAAGACTTCTCCAAATGCTCCCCCATACTCCATTATGGGAGGGCCTCGCTAAGCATCGTCTTCATGACTCCTTTGCAACCTTCAATCAAATGATATCTTCGAGATGCATCATATTGAGCTTGCACTTCATCTTCTTCTCTTGATATGTATGATGGCTTGGTGGTAAACATGATTGTTCACTCAATCTTCTATTCCAAGCCATACTTGCAATGAGCTCAACTCTTCACATGACCATTCTTCATATAAACCCTTGAGTAGAGCGTTGATCATCATGTAATCTACTAGAGTCCAACACATGAACTCCAATCTTTTCCTATGGACAAGATCTACAAGTATATCTCAAAGCAAACATTAGTCCATAAGGATTGTCATTAATTACCAAAACCACGCATGGGGGCAACCATGCACTTTCAACTCGACGTGCTCAAACTCACTCAGATCCATCCCATACTCATTTTGCTTTACTGAACCGACACCGTAGTAGAAAACAAACTTTACTATATTCGACATAATTGCTCACCTAAAAAATATTATAACGCATCAAATATTAATATCACATCGTACCTAAAATTCTACCGAAACTACTACATAATTATAATACATGGAATTAATTATACCAGATTACGTATACACGAACGTTAAGACTAATCCAAGATTATACACAAAATCTAACCCTAATGCATGAAACTATGCGGACGGTAACTACACACTAGTCTGCATTTATCAACTACCAGTAGTACCATACTAACTACAAATCCATCCGGACTAACTACACCCTACCTGCAAACTAAATCCTAACCCTATAGAAAAAAACACAAACCCTAACCCTAACCCTAAATCCTAATTTACATATAACACAAACCCTAACCCTAATACATGAAAAAGTCTTACCCTTGAAGCGTGGGCGGCCGTCACCTGCGGCGTCCGCGGCACCGTCGTGGGGCTCGACGTGTCCGGCCTCAACCTCTCCGGCGCGCTCCCGCCCGCGCTCTCCCGCCTGCGCGGCCTCCTCCGCCTCGACGCCACCGCCAACGCCCTCTCGGGCCCCGACCCGGCCTCGCTCGGCCACCTCCGCCCCCTCACCCACCTCAACCTCTCCAACAACGCCTTCAACGGCTCCCTCCCGTCCGCGCTCGCCCGCCTCCGCGCCCTCCGCGTCCTCGACCTCTACAACAACAACCTCACCAGCCCGCTCCCCGTCGAGGTCGCACCATGCCGCTGCTCCGCTGCTCGTGGCTAGATTTGGAAGAAGGAGAGAGCCGGCGCATCATCGCGAGGAAGAGGAAGCCGCGCGGGGCTTTGAAGGGTCCTGGTCGGCCAAGAGGTGGCCGACGAGCTCCTCGGCAATGACGTGGCCGAAGCCTGGCCGCTCGGTGCCGATCAGGCACTCGGCCGGCCCGTGGCCTCTCTCCAGTCCTGGTCGGCCAGCTCTGGGCCGACGAGCTCCAGTCGGCCTCCTCCGGACCGACGAGCTCCAGTCGGCCTCCTCCAGGCCGAGGCCGTAATATTTTTAAAATTTCCTAAAACTGCGCAATATTTCCCGAATTTCTAATAAAAAAAGTATTATTTAAAAAAAAATAGCTAGATTCTGATGTTGTAATTCGTAACAGACAGTTGTTCAGTTCAGGCCAATCGAAATGTCTCAGTGGGTTTCACGATCCTGAATTTTTTGTAACAGACAATCCTGAACTTTTTCTCAAGAAGCTGTTCTGAAATCCTAAATATTTTTAGAGTAATTTAGGAATGTAGTTTTGCATCCAAAAAATATCGTATATCCCGAATAAAATGAAAAACCCAGTCGAAACGTAGGTCTTTTTCTGCCCAACGGAAACCAAAGTACGTTATGTCTGACGAATCCTTGACTAGCTCCGATCTTTTTCCGCTAATGGCCCAGCAAGACAGATACAACTCTAATTCTTTGTGCATACCCCACCCCACTCACTCAGCAAGCCAAAATTCATGTATGCAAACCCGAAATTGCCAGTAATAAAATAAAATGATATAAAATCGGAAGTTAATTTATGAATCTCAAACTTTTTTCACCCAAATTTTATGTGCCAAAATTTTGTGAAATGCTGAACGTGCACCTTTTCAGGGCTTATTTGATTCAAAGGAACTATAGAAATTTTGCATTTCCTGGGGATTTGATTCATATGATTAGTTTTTATAGAAAATTTTTTCCATAGAAATATTTGTATCATAGGAATTCTAGTATCCACTTCAAACTCTTTTTATAATTCCTTTGATGCAATCGAACAAACTTTGATACAAACCCAATCCTACAGGATTAAAATGTGTATGACATAGCAATATTATATTTTTTTCTATTCCTATAACTTTCCAATCCGTATAAATGAAACAAGCCCTGAGTCGGACAGACCCGTCTGCTAGAAATCGGGCACACGAGAAGCCCGTTCAGACGTTCCGTGCTGTATATAACATCGCATCTGAGGCGTCGGTTTTTCGATCGGACAGACGAGAGCGAGCTGATGACGACCACCGTGCCTCTCGGCCACTGCAGTAGTAGCCCCACAGGCCCAGAGATACGACCTACCAACAGAGCTTCAGTCATACCAGAGTCAGAGCAGTCATACACATCCCCACCCAATTGCTGAACCTGGCTCCAGAGCTGAATCCAGAGCATCCGCTTTGGGCCTCGGCTTGAGAACTGAGATCATCCCCGCCACGCCGGCGCCGCCCATGGATACCTCCGCATCGTAGAATCTCCTGTGCACACCCAAGCCCCCGGATACTTGCCAAGGTGAGGTTTCTCCCACGGCGCCAAGAGCGAACCTCCACACAGTTTGCGGTTTCTTTTGGAGCGATGGTTCATGGGGGTGGGGATCTCTTCGCCGCCCCGCCTCGCAAAAACCCCATCTTTTTTACGGCACCTGGTCGGCGGCCGGATTGGGGACTCCCGGGAAGGGGTGCGCGCGTCCTAGGGTTTCTTTCCTCGAGCAATCTCGGTTCGGGGCAGTTCGATTTTGATGCTTGTTTCTGTCAGCGATTACCATCTTAATAATGACTGCAGAATCGCTGTCATCTACTGTACGTAGTACCTGTCTTTTGGGGCTTTTCCTCCTGGATTGGTTTGAATCCTCCATTTTGAACAATGGACCGCAAAAAATTTGAAACTTTTACATTTTGCGCGCGGCTAGGGCAAGTCACGGACACTGACTGACTCTGCTTGTTTGATGCAGGAGGAGTCCGCAGCTGCTACGGTTCGCGATGGACGGGACATCGGATTTCATGCCTACGCCCGACCAAGATGTCCTGGACATCAAGCCCCTCAGGACCTTGGCTCCGATGTTCCCCGCGCCGCTGGGGGTCAATACCATTAGCCAGCCGTCCCCATCCACCCCGCCCTTGGTATTTGTCTCTTCAGCTGAGCAGTTTCCTGGGGCATTTGCTGCTCCGAACCATCCTGTGTTCAGGTCATTCACCGCTTTCGGTGCTCAAGGTGCTGCTGGAGGGCAACCTGCCTCTTCTGCTGCCCAGAACGGCGGCGGAGACCAGGATACCGGTTTTGGTGGTCAGTCTGCTGGCAATGGACGCCGTGCTGCTGGTTTTGGTGGTCAGTCTGCTGGTAATGGAGGCCAGGCTACTGGTTTTGGTGGTCAGTCTAATGGTAATGGTGGCCAGGCTACTGCTTTTGGTGGTCGGTCTGCTGATAATGGAGGCCAGGCTGTTGCCAATGGGACTTCAAATGCAGGCGCCAGTCCTGACATGCCAATTGACGCCACCCCTATCGCAGCTTACAAGCCGAAATCTTCAGCTACTGCTTTTGCTGGTCAGTATTCTGGTAATGGAGGCCAGGCCACTGCTGCTAATGGTACTTCAAATGTAGGTGCCAGTGTTGACATGCCAATTGACGCCACCCCTATCTCATCTTACAAATCGACACTGCCATCTGTTATATCACTGGATAGCGACGATGATGGTGAGCTGTACGCTGGCAACCAGACATCAGCATCTGGGCGAAAGATCAAGAGGCCATCCCACCTAAGTGGATATAAGACGAGTGATGGTTTGGGCAGTGACAGCAATAATGGCGTGAAGATCAAACGCCTTAAGTCCTCTACGAGAAAGGCTGGTGCTGATCATGAGATCACCTTGGTGCCCAATTTATCCGGTGATCCCAGGGAGGTTGTGGAAGAGGTTCTCATGACCTTTGAGGCACTGCGCCGTAGACAACTTCAGTTGGATGAGGCACAAGAGACTAGCAAACGTGCAGACCTCAAGGCTTCTGCCATCATGATGGCGAAAAATCTTAGGGCTAACATTGGGAAGAGGATCGGAGTTGTCCCTGGAATTGAGATAGGTGATATTTTCTACTTCAGAATGGAGCTCTGCATTATTGGGTTGCATGCTCCTAGCATGGCCGGAATTGACTATATGACCGCTAAGTTTGCTGATGAGGAGGATGATTCTCTAGCAATATGCATTGTCGCTGCAGGTGTTTATGAGAATGATGATGATGCTACAGACACACTAGTGTACAGTGGTTCAGGAGGTAATAACAAGAACAATGAGGAGATGCAAGACCAGAAGCTTGAGAGGGGTAACCTCGCTCTTGAGAGGAGCTTGTCGAGAAAGAATGTGATCCGGGTTGTACGGGGATATAAAGATCCATGTTGCTTGACAGGGAAGGTTTATATATACGATGGCCTCTATAAGATTCATGAGTCGTGGACAGAAAGAACAAAATCTGGGACAAATTGCTTCAAGTACAAGCTGCTGCGTGAGCCAGGACAGCCTGAGGGAGTAGGAATCTGGAAGATGTCACGGAAATGGGTAGAGAATCCAGAAACTAGAGGCAAAGTGCTACACCCTGATCTATCATCTGGTGCTGAGTATCTCCCAGTGTGTCTTGTCAATGATGTTGACAGTGAGAAAGGACCAGCCCTTTTCACCTATATTACAGAGCTCAAATACCTGAAGCCACTAAGTTCTTTGAAACCATTACAGAGTTGTAGATGCGTCAATTCGTGTGTGCCTAGTGATTCCAGTTGTGGCTGTGTGCAGTGTAATGGAGGTTACTTACCATATAGTTCCACAGGATTGCTTGTATGCCGCAAGCCAAGGATATATGAGTGTGGTGAATCTTGCCTGTGTTCAGTTAACTGCCGTAACAGGGTGACTCAGAAGGGGGTTAGGATTCACTTTGAGGTCTTCAGGACAGAGAACCGAGGCTGGGGTCTTCGTTCGTGGGATCCTATACGGGCTGGCACATTTATTTGTGAGTATGTTGGTGAGGTTCTTCATGACGAGTTTAATCTGGATGAGAGTAGAGATGATTACCTTTTTGAGACTGCGTGTCCTGGTGAGAAGACATTAAAATGGAATTATGGGCCTGAACTGATAGGAGAGCAGAGCACAAATATTTCAGCTGATACTTTCGAGCCACTGCCCATCAAGATAAGTGCAAAGAAAATGGGAAACATCTCACGTTTCATGAATCATAGCTGTGCCCCTAACGCCTTCTGGCAGCCAGTTCATTTTGACCATGGAGATGATGGTCACCCACATATAATGTTCTTTGCACTGAAGCATATCCCTCCCATGACAGAGCTCACTTATGACTATGGTGAGATTGGAGCTGATTCTAGCGGTATTGGTTCTCCGAGATCAAAGAGCTGCCTTTGTGGATCCTCAAATTGCCGGGGCTACTTCTGCTGATTATGGAGGATGTGCATTCTGTTTCTCAACATGCCAATCATCTTGTAGGTAAAAACAGTTTTCACTTGAATGGTATTCTCAGTATTGAGCATCATGCATACATGTAGTTCCTTTGCTGTTGGACATTCCTGCTTTCATGCATATTTGCAGTCATACTTTTGGTATTACATAAGCAACCAATTTGTGCTAATAGATGCTAGTTGGGATATTTGTAGGTTAGCTTCTTACAGCGGTAATAGACACTTACATTTTGGGATGCATGCAAGAACAAAGTTATTCATGTCTAGTGTCTTGAGGAATTCTCATCTTTGTGTTGAGGAACTCGAGACATTGTATTGTTTAGTTCTTGGTACGAACTACTATCTTGCATCACTTATTTATTTGCTTACCAGTTTGGCTATCTATCACTCTATCTATCCTGGCATCCTGCACATGACATTGCTGTTAATAAATTCCTCCACTGTTAACTTCCAGTTGCTGCTTTACCTGTGTTGATACCAGAAACGACATAGTTTCTTATCTTGCAAACTAGCCTAGCTCTATTTCCTGTGAACCTACCTCGGTATGATCTCTTGCTGCTGGTCCTATGCAGATCATTTTTTGGCCGTTCTGGTGGGCACCTAGAAGGGAAGTGTGCTCAAGCTGACGGAGGATGGGAGCATCTCAAGTCGCTTCGCCTCATGACTTCGCCGTAGTGGAAGTAGTAGCTCTATTTCCTGCCAAGCTCTGCGATGCCTATTGTCACAGGGACAAGTACTCTGTTGCGAGTTGTGACCATAGGCCTTGCGAGGTCAATTTTGTACTAGTAATTCTGGTGTTTTGGTAGCTTGAGTTGAAGTGTTCAACTAAACTCTGTGCGGTGAATTGTGAATTCAAGCACGCAGAGTGATATATATTCGGAGGAGGGGGTTGGCTAACAGTTCCGAAGTTGCTTCCATGATTGCTCTGTGCTATAATTGGTTGGTATCTACACACTGCATTGGCAATTCAGACGTCTAAATCATTTGGAAAGCCTCCAATGAGGGGTCAATCATCTGGAAGTCTCGAATCATTCATCAGTTAATTTCATCAGCAATCATCTGCAATTGCTCTTATCGCAAAGGAAAACCTTCCCACAAAGAAAATCCTATGCATTCCCAATAACTACTAACCCGTCAAAGAATATATTGGGCCAGTTCAAAGCATCGTGAGCTAATGTGATGTGTCACATTTTATATCTCAAACTGTAACATCAGATACACCAACTACACATGGGGTCAAAAACTACTGTCGATTTTACAAAAGAACTTGACAGCTACAAATGACGACGATTCTGAAACAGGACACGAAGGAAAATGGTTCAGATTCAGAGCAGCCTCGTGGTGTTCCCAACCCTACACTCGCATGTACATAAGCTCCTTGACTCTCTGACCACGCGCCGTGAACGCTGGATATGCAACTTGATGTTTACCAGCTTACCAGCAATCTGCATTTAAGCATCGAGCAGAAACTGTTATAGCGGCGACTACTTACTGCAATCTCCAGAAAACATCATATTATTTCTAATCAGAATTCTGAAGTCCTAATATTTACACATTATATAAATGAAATCGCAAATAAGATTTACACGTTGCCCTAACGACTAAGGAAACAAAAGTTGAACCAACATAGCAGCAAAAAAAATATGCAAGTGTAAAAGGCCTACAAGAATGAGAGGGAATTACCATTCTCCATGTAAGGTCTTCTGGTCCAAGGGGCTGAGCGGGACTTGAATAGATAAAATGCCTTGAGTACTGTAAATGCATCATGAGTAAGAAATAGCCAAAAGGATTGGGTCTTCCGAGAAAACCTAATGTGAGATAAGTTTGAAGTAAACATCAAACCTTGAAAAGATTAGATTGCATCTCCCTAACTATTTTGGCATCGATGCCTCTAAGGTACTTCACCAGCCAGCCAGGTTGCACAGCATCACTTGATGAGACAAACAATGCCATCTGAAAATAAAATAATACCACCATCATTGCACACTTCATATTTCACACTACAGAAAAGTCGTGCTTTCCAAATGCTGATGACCAATGGTGAGACGCAAAGGCATAATCATCATGCTACAATGAAATGATTGAACTCTGGATGGAGTGTAATATCTGTGGTTCCAACAGACTGCATACATAATCTTTTCTGCACATGCCCACACAGAAATAAACTTCATACTTGAACAATTCCAACGGCGTGTTGTGCAAGGAGAAAGGGTCAACTTTACCTTGCTGTAGTCAAGTATTCCTTCAAAAGGAAGCTCCAGCTCATCGCTTACTATAACTGGGATACATCCACTTACAATTGCATCAAACAGGCGAGCAGAAGATGGAGTATCCCCAGCTGGATTCAAGCAAAAGAGAGACTTGCGCATGCCATTTTGAGCTGCCACTTTTCCCTCAGCTCCAGCAGTCCCTTCTTCTATGACTATGTCTTCCACATTTTGTAATTCTGTCACAAGCTTACTCCGAATCTTCCCACCCTAAGCAAGATCAACAAAATAGAAGATTAAGAAGCAAATAGGACAACAGGTGCAACTGTAACACACATAGATACACCTGATGTTGTCAAAAGCTGGAACATAGTAGCAAGATACTCACAGCATTTCTTTTCAGTCTCCCTCGAAAGAACAACAATGTGCTTCTTTTAGATCGAGTTTCTGACACACACTTGTAATCACAAAGATCGACGTTTGGGACATATGGAAGGATAACATCCTTTTCCAGATATACTTGCCCAGGTTTATACCTGATATAAGGTGAGAAATATGAGTTGTGTTGCTCAACTGATGTACAGAAGCAGCCCCGAAACCAAGTAGCGAACAGTGAATACTTACCAGTTCCCTGTCGAATCCATATCTGGTAGAAGCCATATTGCCTTCTTCACGAATCTCCTGACTGACTTAAAAGACCATGGGTGATGAACAGGAATAATATGGTCTCTCCCTTCCGAACGTTTCCAGGCAGGTTGATCAGTCACCCACTTCAACGCTTCCTAACACCAGAAAAGTAACACTAGTAAGATCCTCTTGAAATGAAATATAGGTGAGTAATTTGCACTCTAAACAAAAGTACTTTATATGATTTCCTACAGCTAGCTGAACGAAGAATAAACCATTGTAGTGACGGGAAATTGAAGTTCTGACCATTCTACTAAATATTGTTTACTGCTGAATATTCTCTACTAGTGAATGCCAGGCCGCTAATTCGACAGATTAAAGTTTTCATTTCGCAAAGAAATTTCCCTACGCAAACATTAGCTTGTCCATATGCATGTCCTAGAACAAACACTAGCTAAATATTAAACCTTGAGAAATGCTCCCACACCCTATAAAGTGCCTTGCATTCCTGTTTCTCCAGCAAGAAGTAGCTGATTGTTGTGAAGAATGGGACATAGAAAATGTCTGCTTCTTCTTGCCTCTCAACCCTGATAACATTCTTTAAAACTCTTTGTGATTCAGGAGCAATGAGATCAGCCCACAGCCAGTAGTCAATAGAATGCTGCACAAGGAAAGGGAAACCAATTAGATGATAAGGAAAAGCAAATATAAAGATCCAAATTAATAATGCTGCAATGTTACTAAGAGTACATGTGTTTAGCAAAACCATGTTGTGATATACTTCATCTGTTCCAATATACAAGACGTTTTGTAGGCTAAACTAGCATACAAAAACATCTTATACCGCAAGACGGAGGTACTAGTATTAATCTGTGACATGCAAGGAATGATAGATTCGAACCAGTAGCACATATCGGAATCCATCTTATAATCATGACTAGGCATCTGAAAAAAGAATACAGTTCTTCAGGTGCAACTTTCCCCTATCCCAGCCAATATTAGTCCATGCTCTTCCAGCTTACATTTCCTTTTATATGAAAACTAGTACTTTATATAACTTCATAGCATCTGATTAGAAAAAAAACTCCTACAGCAGATCAGTAGCACATAAATTTCTCTGAGATCCAACACACAAGCATACAGTTCATTTCAGTAACATCTGAAAACTTTCCTACAGCATCAGAGAGAACGTAGGAATCCCAACAGAATATAGAGCACTACTCCCACTCTCAATCAGCAAGCAATCAGCATCAAGGTACTCAAACTTCAACCCCTAAACGACTAGAATCGCGCACACTCTCCTAAATTAAGCGTTCTCTACGACCAAATTAGGAAGCACAGCACAGTGATCTCGTAGCACCGCATCAAAACAGCACGAGATACAATTCGGCGGTCTGACCTGCTCGATGAGCCGGTGCACGGGGCTCCCGTTGGAGGTGAGGTTGGTGGTCTGGCGGTACGAGTCCCTGAAGAGCCTGAGCAGATCGTAGGTGAACTTGCGCGGCATCTCGTACACGTAGACCCTGAGCGGCGCCGGTGCCGCCGGCCACGCGCTCCCGGGGTCCCCGTACAGACGGGCCTCCTCCTCCCTCCGGATCGCGGCGCCCAAGTCCTCGGGGGGCGGCGGGGAGGAAGCGGCGGGGTGGTGTGGGGAGTCGAGGAAGCGGTCGAGGGAGGCGACGAAGGAGGTGGTGGTGCTAGGGTTGGGGAGTGGGCTGGGGACGGGGCGCGGCGTGGAGGGGGAGAGGAGGAGGAAGTATACGGCGGTGAAGAGGAGGAGGGCACCGGCGGCGAGGAGGCAGCGGGAGGAGGCGGGGCGCGCGTGCGCGAGGGAGGGGAACTGCTTCCCCGCCATGGCTGGAGACTGGCCAGTGGCCTGCAAGCCTGAAAGTTGTGTCAAGGCTGTTGCGTCGGTGCCAACTTGTTCTGGTAAAAAATGCCTAAAAAAACTTGTTCTGGTAAAAATCTTCCCAAATTCGAGCATTTAGGGGCCCATTTGATTTGCAGGATGCTCAAAACATAAGAATAGGAAAAAACATAAATTTTAAACTATGGGAATTTCGATCATGTGTTTGAATCGCAGGAAAAGTAAAGGCCTCTTTGATTGAAATACATAGGAAAAGCAAAGATTGGTATCCCATAGGAGTTAGTTCCTATAGGAGTCTTCGGTTCATAGGAATGAGGCAAAGGAATAATATGGCAAATTGTCCTTTAAATGTCATTTTTAAGGAAAAGTTGAAGGAAAAGTATATGAAATTCAGTACGCACTAAGCCCTCTTTTTTGATACTTACGCGTTGGATCGAGGCAAAGCACAATGTATCTTTTTTTTTACGAATCACAATGCATCTAATCAAATAGTAAGCATCATCAATTGGATTCATACGTTTTAAGATTGACTCAAACAACTCATGTGAAAAAAATCATACTCCCTCCGATCCAATAAAAGTGTCGCCTGAAATGTGCACATAACATACAACTTCAATGTGTACTTGGCGTGACTTTTTATGGACCGGAGGTAGTATGTGTTTCCAATCCTATGTTTTACATTATCAAATTACTGAGCCTTTTCTATTTCTACATTTTTACCACCCTGTGAATCAAGAAGACCCCAAAGAAAAAAAACCTAAAGAAATTCTAGCATGAGCTTGAAGTGGATGGAAATTTTCTACTCCCTCGGACCATAAAAGTATACCTTTTCTATTTCTACATTTTTACCGCCCTGTGAATCTAGACATATTTTAGTACGTAGATACATGAAGTTGAGACATCTTTTTATGAACGGAGGCAGTATCAAATTAGAAGGCAACGGAATCCTTTGGCGAAATTTTGTAAGGATTATGGGACCCTTTCAATCAAACAATTAAGGATAGGAATATATTTTCTCAGGGAACAAATCTTTCAAAATTCCTTGGATTCAAAGTACCCCTTGCTAAATATAAATTCCAACATAAGCGCACCTGAACATACGATTATCCAGATGAGTGACACTCATTAAATTCAAACTTGGGTTTTTCCTTTCAATATAAAGAAGACTCTAACTACAAAAATCTAAGCTACTCAAAATTTCTAGTTTCAAAAGCTCAACGCAACACAAGATATTCTCTTTGGCTCTCGTTGGCATCATCGGCACGAAATTTATTCCTCACAGTCTGCATCTGCAGGCGCGGTGGTCTCGTTTGCTGCTGCATCGTCTTGACCAATGTCATCATCAGTCGCCCTGACGATTCCATCCTCTACGTGGTCATGGCTGTCATCGGAGAAGAACAAACTGCTCGTGATATCCCAGGGCTGGGGATCGCTCGGCAGCTCGATCGGGTCAGCAGGCACCTGGAACTGGCTCACCATCTCAGGATCAGCAGTCGCTCGAAACTGGTTCCATTGGTCATGATCGTAATCGACGCCGTATCCGTCGACCCAGCAGTGCTCCGCCTGCGGATGGTACGACCAGTCGCCGAATTGGGCGTCCGTGGCGCCGCCGTCATCACCATCATGCAGCGGCAGCGGCGGCTCGAGACCACCGTCAACAGCTCCTTCGGTTCCGACCACCGTGCCATCCCAACCGTTGTCGACCTCGTCGTGTAGAAGGTATGGCACTGGCGTCACTTGCGCTCGCGCTTGCTGGGACGGGTCAGGAGGAAGAAGAGCGGCCTGCACCTGCACCTGCTGCTCATTGTCCGGCTCGTCGACGACCGCCGCTTGCCCTTGGTCCTCCAGCACCGCCTCCTGGCCCGCCGCCGCCTTGCGTGTTATCCTGCACAGCACCCAGTCGTTCAGCTGCAGAACAAACACGTAGAGAAAACGTCAGTTACGGCGGCCGGCCGTGCAGCAGTCTGAAGAAAATACAGTCAGAGATGTCATACCAGCATGAACTCCCCCGACTCCGAGACGGGCTTGTTGGTGTCATGCGCGACGAACTCGCACATCTTCCACTCCGTCTTCTTCATCCGCGGCCTGGACAACGGGTGGTCGCGCACGAACAGCTCGTACGCGAGCGCGCACTTGTGCCCGATGACGGTCTTGCCGTCAGCCGCGCCGGACAGGATCGGCAGGTTCTTGCCCACCGCCTTCCAGCGGCCGGCGGCGTCGCCCGTGCTCCGGATCGGCCGCTTCCCCTTGGCGTACTTGCGTTGCCTCCTCGAGAACACGTACCAGAAGCCCTCCACACTCTCGCCCAGCTTCCCGGCTGCCCAAACCAAATTCAAATTCAAGCGGGCACACGTTGGCACAATGATGTACATATATACGTACTTGAATGAATGTTAGCTCCTCCCTAGCTACGTGAATTACATTGCTTTTGCAGTTCCGGTGCAAAAACTTGACGAACAACGAAATCCCAATGTATGTTCGAGATCGTGTCGGCAGAAGCACAATGTGTAATTCAGAAAAGAGCAGAAAACTACCCAAGTTCGACGGACGGACGAGGAAAACTGTTGCTCTGTCTTGTGGTGCTGTCGATCAACTACTAGGCACATAAACTAACTAAGGGACTCGATTTATACGTGATCGCGATCTTAGAGAGGGGGGAAACAAAAAACGATGGGTAATGAGAGTCAGAAGCTGCGTCAGAACTCACTCAGATCCTTGGGATGCTCCTTGTACGCGTCCGCCTCGCGCACGAGCTCGGTGAGGGGCTTTTGGCCATGAATCTTGGGCAAAAGGTAGTCGTAGATGAGCTCCTGGTCCGACGGCACGAACCGGACGCCGGGGATGCCGACGTAATTTGCATTGTGCGGCGGCGCGGCCGCGGCTCCGGCGCCGGAATGCTGCTGCTGGGACGACGAAGACTCCGACATTGCCGTCGACGCAGGTTGCATGCAGCGGCCGGCGCTGACGATGGCGCGCAGGTTGCCGGGCGGGCGGACGCTGTTAGGGTGACGATCGAACACGTGCGTTACGGAAGATCGAACGAGATTCCTTTTACGGAGTACTAATTAAGGTTTATATATCGTACGGTAAGTTTCGGGGTTATGATAGAGTCCAGATGATGTTGGAGTTGGAGTTGGATTACAACACCTGCAGGTCATCATATACCGACTTCGTGTTGTTTGGCTGCATGCATCCTTGATGATCTGCCTCCGGTTGTGTCGTGCATGCAATGTTTGGAGCCAATACGACAGGCCGGCCATCCTTTCTTGCGAGAAGAACACAATAGAAACGTAGTTTTCTTATGAAGGAATTGAAACTTAAGTGTGTGTTTTCGTTAGACTCGTCATCTAAGAAACAAATCAACTGGAAATCTCTTACGCAACCGTGTGGGAAGATGAAGCACTAGCTTGACCATGTAGTAGAACAACGTGTAGCAGTATAGCTTATATTAGGTTATTCTTGAACATCCAACATAAATATGCAGAAGTTGAGATAATTTAAACATGAAGAGAGAGCTTGCTACGGCTAACGGAAACAAGGTTGATCAGAATGACTTGGGTGTTCATGTGCATAGCCAAGTTTAGGTTTTAATTTTATTCAAAATATTGTGAAATGTCAACAATTTGAATAAAATCTTAGCCTTTTTGTTTGAATTTGCTATCAAAATTTTGAGGATTTTGATTTTGGGGGAGGTGTTGGGGGGCAGCCTGATTTTGTTGGACATGTGTTCGGCTCCATAACGGACACGGGGCCAACTCTGAGAATTGAGATGGCCCAGTGCAAACTTAATCAATGGGCTCTAAGTTACACGGGGCTCTTTTTTCTACTCTTATATGTGCATCTGTATCAGTTATGGGCCTGAACTTTGTTTGGATCCCAGGCCGTCGCACCTCTCACCCTAGCCTAAGACGGCCCGCACATATTTTTGGAGGTGTCGTAGATGCTCTAAATAACCATTCATTCTCTACCTATTCAACATATTCAAGCTCCGCAAATCATGACGGATGGATCGAGTCGTCTTTACATTTGCAGTGTGCTAGCTGTTGTAATATGGTTGCGTGAATAGATGGCAGTGTGCTGAATACGTGAAGGGAAGTGGGGAACTCGCGGGCAACCAGGCCGATAGACCCGATGAAAATAAACGAACGGTGACGACGGCCGGCCAGGGTCGCCATCGGAGGAATTATTGGTGCATGCAAAAGGAGATCATCCAGCGTCCCACAGCAAAGCAGCCGCAGCATGCATGCATGGCTGCCGAAAAACTGATGGTGGCACACCTCATCTGAGCCGTCACCTTCTTTTGTGGCCAGTGGACGAGCAGAGCGCAGCACTCTATACTCTAACAACGAATGATGTACTCCTAGAAGAGATAGGTGCATATCGTAGGAAAGAAAATAAAATGTACATAAGGTTTGGGTTTAAGAAAAAAATCCAGGGCGAAACTGAATTCAAAATTTCAAAGTAATTCATAGTCTTTCCCATGATTTCCATTCTTAAAACCAAACAAGCTCTCTCTAAAAATTTCTGAGCTTACAAAAATCCTTACCAAGGATACTTGAACAGTACAGTATCAAACTTAAATTTGGGCTGAAAAGTATCTTGCTGGTATGAATCGGCCGAATTCGCCCCGTACTGTAGTCATGTAGACCTATCAGTGTACCCGAACAAATCAAGGTCATGATTCCTTGTGCTCTGCTAGTAATATCATGCAAGCTCACGACAGATGCGTGTGTCGCTATTTTGGGTATGTCTCGTTCGATCTAGCTATGATGAGCTAGATATGTGCGTTTTCCTTTTGCAATTTCAAGACACTCAGATGAGTAAGGTGCAAGTGTGTGTACGTAGCTTGCTAGTGTTGCTACATGCAACGATCATTTTTGTGATCTCGATCGAGAACCGTTGCTGAGCTCGTAAAAATATCATATAGCTAGCAGTCATGTGTTTATTAACAAAACAAGACCAAACATCTCACGCGCTTGCCTAGTCAGTCATGCTTCTGAATAAAGGAAAATCAAGCTAGCATGCATGCGTGTGGCGATCGACCTTTCTCTAGCTTGCTCCCTGATTTTTCTTCTTCCTCATTAAAATTCCTACATGAGGGTTGGGATATTGAGGATGCATCCATGCATGGATGACGTACTATTTGTTTATAGAGAGAGAAATCAGAAATCATGCATTCATTTCTTTTTTTCTTCTCAAAGGTCTAGTATATATGATGTACGTACTGATGAGTGATGATCCAAGCATACAAGAGTCGGAGAAGTCGAGTCTGCGTGATGCATGCAACCAATCCCACTTTGTCCTGCATATCCCACCATCCTGCTCATCTCAGCTCACACATACGTACGTCGCTCGCTGGATCGACCAAAGGCCGGCCGGCCGGCGGCGCGCGCCGGCGTGAGCTCATGGGTCATCAAGGCGCGCAAGCAAACGGACGACCGACCGGCACGCGCTCGCGCTAGCTCCCGGCCGGCGCCCGCATTCTTTTCCCCACATCAGATCAGCCCCTCGCGCACGTAACGGGCAACGACCCCGTAGATGATCAGCTTGGAAGATAATGCACACACAAGCTTTGTACACAAGCCAGCAATGACGCTTCCTCATCGAGATCGACCAATCCCTCACCCTATATATGCTTGTATTTTTTTTGTTGAGAAAAATCTAGATCCATTATAGAAATTACTACTTTGAGATCTTGACCGCTACCACACCGACGAAGCAAGCCAGAAGCCACCGACATGCCGTCGCCTCCGCTGCACTATTGAGTCGGCCTGACTCTATTGAAGACAACAGGGAATTCTTCGTACACGTGGCCCTAAAGACCAGCTCCCATATATAGCCGAAGTCGTCACCATTGAATTCTTTGAATTGATCTAAATCTTTTAAAACAAAACTTACAACATACATAGACAAACGAAATCGACTCTCCAGAGCAGCGACAAAACGATTCCTCATCCTCAAATCAACACTCGAGCGAGAAATCGCTGCTAAAAAGGTGGACCAGGAGATGGAAAACCTTATTATTGTTTCGCACACCGTCACCATAATAACGCGGTTGTCGGTTATCAAATTATTTTATAGACCTAACCATAACACTGAGCACACGTCCATTGTCCCACACCCTACGGCCGTCGGACTGTCGGCTAGCTTAAACTCTAGATCGTTTTCCTCGACAGAACCTATGCAAGGCTTCACACATGCATATCTTCACGAAATCACCTCGTAGCACGACGCCTCCGTCGATGTCCTTGGGCCACGCGACATTCGATGTGAAAAGGGAGACCCCGCAGTTGCCTATGTCTGGGCTTTGCCTCGACGGCGGCGAGGAGGGGGGAGGAGGTGGGAAGAGCCTATGAGTGGTGACGGCATTGGAGGCTCCTGGTCGCTCACGGCAGCAACTAGGGTTGCGGGGTGGGATCAGGAGAGTATACAGCACTTAATTGGCTCGTTTGACTGCAACGCGCTTGTAGTGTATGCACTCTGCAGCAGGGACGGAGCTGACATAGAGGTGCTGGGGTCAGCTGATCCCAATGAAATTTACCAATTACTTCATTAATTTGTGCTAGCTAGTGTATATTTTAGCAGGATGACTCTAGAGATTTGTTTCTAGCTTCGTCCCTACTCTGCCTCTGCAGGTAGGTTTTGAAATTTTGATATGTGCCGACTGCCGAGTACAAGCAGATACAGGACTATTGCAGGGTCGTTGATCGGCTCCAAAGCTCCAAGTCAACAACTGCAGGCGCAGCTAAACTAACTATAGGGAGCTCAATTCATCGTTGATCGAACAATGCAAAGTGCAAGCACGTTTGAATTTATTCCATGCATGCATCTAGTTTAACCGTTTAAGAAGGAAATGAAAAAGGTAGAGAATCTGCAGGTACGTGCTCTACTAGCAAGACATGCAAATCGATGGAGAGTCAGCAGATCAACCAACACGGGTCCACGGACCACGGTAGTACTCGAATAGCTAGCCTACCTAGCCCGACCCCGACTTGCACACACACGTATCCTTGACCATCGGTCGATCACATGCAAGGTCGGGTAAAGGGCAGGCCGCCGCCGGCCCATCCCATGTCACAACAACAGCTTTCGCTAGTGCTGCTGCTAGAGCTCGAATCTGAACCTAGTCCTACACGTACGCGTTCAAATGGGCGACCTAGCGAAGATGGAGTGCCATGGGTCGGAGAGTATAGGAGCATCTTCACCGACATCGTCAAATTTGTGTCTGGCACCCCCAATTGAATTGAGAACCAATTGGTGGATGTCGGACATGTGTCCGTCCATATTTTTGACGTAACCCACAACGGCGTACCCAAAACCCTGCCCTCAAAGGAGAGCAAATGACCGAACACTTTGCGGGCAGAAACCAATGTCAATCGCGACTCGCGACATTCGAATTAAACATACAAATTTATATTAAACTGATAGAGAAGTTGTAAACTCAGGCCAACACATATGTAAACTTAGACTAACACGATTGCAAAGTTAAACTAAAACGATAAGTACTAAATCCTAACCTAAATGTCGCCGCTTGGTCCAGCCTCGTCGTCATGCGCGGCCTTGGCTAAGCGGGAGCACAAACGTCTCTCTTGTCGGAGCTGACTCGCCGCCCGGTGCATAGCATCCCTCTCCGCCCGCATCTGGTTCAGCTCCTCGTGCGCGTCCTGCTCGGCGCGCAAATGGGAGCCTGCATCCGCTAGCTCATCCGTCTCGGTGATGAGCTGTTGCTGCATGGCTGACTCCGTCTAGGCATTGAGCTGCTCGTACACGGCCCGCTCGGCGGCCACGAAGGCATGGTAACGCTTGTCGCGCGCCGCGGTCACGAGGGAGGCTTGCATGATTGCGGCCTCCATGACGTTCCCAGCCGCCTCGTAGCCAAGCCTTACATGACAGCTTGCCTGCTCGTTGCACCAGCTCTCGAACGAGTTGACGGCAACCACCAGTCAGGCCACAACGGTAGCGGGAGCTCGTGCGGCGGCACCTCGTGGAGCTCCTGCTCCACTTGTTCGTCGACGTCGATGTCGTCCACATTCGCCCAGTCAAACGGTTGTTCGTCAGTGGCGGCGACGTCCTCATGCGTCGTGTCGTGAGCACGACGCGATGCCTGGGTGAGCTTCGCCCATGAGGGGGCGAGGTGACGAACCACGTGGCTACGGCTACGGCTCAGGGCGAGGCGTCAGTGTTGGTGTGGCGAAATGGCTGCATGGTGGAGCCTCTTTATAGCCAGCCTAATGTCTCGTCTGGTAACCTAGGCGGGAAGCGGTGGCTCAGGACGAGAGGCGACTGGTGGGTGAGCATGCGTCGTGTCGGAGTTAATGGCGGTGACTCATCTCTGCCACTGCGTCGCTTGGGACGCCGGGAAAGGCTGGGCGCTCAGCAGGCGCCGCCATAAAAGCGAGGTGTGTGGGAGACGCTTCGCCGTCCCGTCACTTTGCTCCTGTGAAAACACATCGCCATTAGCGCGGACGGAACAACCTCTTGCACGGCGCCTTAAACACATGGCGAGGCTAGCGCTGTCAGTATGACGGGCGGGCTAGCTTTGTCAGATCCCATGCCCGAACAGTGTCCAGCATCCCTGAGAGCGAGTCCACATTTTGAGGCCTCTTTGAGGTGTCGGACATATTTTTGTTCAGGGTGACCCTTTGTGGGTGTCGCTGGTGGACGTCCGAACCCCAAATGGTTCTTTGGGGTCGTTTGAACAGTGCCACCGAAGATGGTGAAATTTCACAAAAATAACCCTTTGTGCAAAGTTTAGCAAAAAATAACCTATTTTCAAAACTATTTTAAAATCTAACCCTTTTTGGTAGCGCCCGGGCGTTACCCTCTGTGTGGTAACGCCACAACCTCCGTCGCTACCCTCGTGCCAGCGTGGCAACGCGGGCCCCGTGTGGAAACGGCTAAGTCTGGGAGGGTAGCGCCATGCCCCTCGGCGCTACCCTTAAGAGGGTAGCTCCAAGCCCCATGGCGCTACCCTCCCAGACTTAGCCGTTTTCGACATGCTCGGAGGGTAGCGCCATGGGGTTTGGAGCTACCCTCTTAAGGGTAGGGCCGAGGGGCACGGCGCTACCCTCCAAAGTGTAGCGCCGAAGGGCTTGTTGCCACGCTGGCACGAGGGTAGCGACGGAGGCTGTGGCGTTACCACACAGAGGGTAGCGCCGCATCGTTGGGCGCTGCCATTTCAAAATAGTTTTGAAAAGAGGTTATTTTTTGCTGAATTTTGTCCAAAGGGTTATTTTTGTGAAATTTCACCCGAAGATGCACACCTGCTTTCCAAAAAACAAAATTGGGTAGTAGAAATAAGAAGGAAGTCGATGGGGTGATAGTCGCTGCTGCGAATCGTAGGTGGAGTGTTTCTGGTTGCGACCGCGGCATTTAGGAGCGCCGCGAAAGGCAGGGGCACCCTTTGCCGAAATCAGAAGGAACGGATGCCGACCCGAGATGGAGACGGCGAATTCTCGTTTCGGCCAGGGTTGGTATGCCCATTGCCCACAAAAAGAAAATCTCGAGGCGGATGCCTGGTGGGAGCACCTTGTCCGTAGAGGGGAGCTGCTGGTGGGCCCCGGTTGCGCCACCCACGGGGCTTGCATGTTCGCCCGATTGCTTGCTCCGCCTGCGTTGCATGTCCCGTGTCCCCACCATCGTGTGGACCCACGTTTTGATGGTAGGCGCCCACACAGGATCACCGGGAAATGGGGAAGGGATCAACCCCTTTCCTCGGAGCAAAAATTGTGTCCATCTGCGTGCATGCATTTCGCTAGCCATGTTTGCAGCTCATGCTGGGCCGATCGGTCCGTCCAACCGGTGAGTCTGATTACGCCTAGTACGACTCTAAAGTGGATTAGATCTTCTTTTTTCCCATGGTACAGTGGATTAGTTTTCCCCGTACGAGATAAAGCTATATGTGCTCCAGTGCAGCGTGCCAACGCACGTACCTAGTACGTACGTACCCGTATGTTATGTGTACACAAACAGCTGACAAAACGCACGCTACCGTGTTGGGCGCTGTCCCCACCGCTGGACCAATCTGATCATCCATCCATCCATCTGCGTGCGTGGTGTGGTGTGGTGCAGACAGGATGATTAATGGCGTCCCTCGAAGTGAGCACAGCGGTGAGCAGTGTCGACCTACGCTGCCGTCCTACCTTTCCCTCTACGTACGTTTCCACAACCACGCAACTCTCTTGTTTTTAACCAAACTTCATTCATGATCTGGCAAATGGTACATGTAGCAGCCTACCGTAACAGTGGTAACAGTGGGATTTACGTAGGAGTAGGTAAAAATGATAATGTTGACTTGCAGTTAAAAGAAGAGAGAGCAAATTGCATAGGGTATTCACCCGACATTCAAAACTATTTACGCACGACGACGTTTGTCCCCATGCACGGTAGTAGGACCTCGCTGTAGAGATTAAGTTCCACCCAGCATCCCCTTTAGGAAACCCCACCCACCATCACGCAGAGTGGCATGCTCTTGGAGAACCCTACGAGATGGATCCGTTCCATTTGCAAGCAAATAAGTGCCTAAACTTTTTCAACCTCACATTCCCACGTGCAATGCAATTGTACAGTGGAGATCGTAGCTTTTCGTTAATGTGGTAATAGATATTTCTGGTTTTTAGGCTCACTGCTCTCTCTAAGTAAAAACTTGAAAAATCATATTCATAAGTTTAGGAAAAAAAATGTTTTGTATATTGTCGACGACCCATCGCATAAACGTGCAATATCACCAACTGAAATACTTTATAATCTGAGATACACAAAAAATAAATAGATTTTTTAAAACCTATAATTATTTTAATTTTTCAAACATTAGGAACACGGGAACAGTGGAGCTGGGAATCCGAAACGAATTTCCAAGGATAATCCACTATGATAGACAACAGGTTACTTCCACACGCCACGAGCATGTGCAAAATTTCCTACATACATCTATGCACAGAGTATGGTGTTGAATGCAAACCCAAGGTAAAACGGAACAGGTAGTCTCTGCAGTACAATGGTCAACTCGTTCCAGCTAATTAAGGTGCACAATCCAGCTACACTGCTTACGCAGATTGCTTATTTTGAAACGTTATCCCTCATGCAAATTGCGTAGAGATCACCAGGTTCCACGTACGAGTAGTGTCGCAATAGCAGCATGTGCGGTGGCCCGTCCAAGTCTGCTGGACTGGCCGGCCGGCCGGGTCGACCTACGTACGTAATTAAGCCTGCGCGCACCCGCCGGAATTAGCAAACCACACCAAACGCCTCGCCGAGGATTAGACGCATGACGCTCATTCGGGGTGTTCGTGCGTACGGCACGGTGTGTTCGTCCAAGAAGCAAAGCAACATGCGCGCGCTCAAGTCGTCGATCGACTAGGGCGAAATTTCAATGAAACATGCATGCACAGGACCGGAAGTTTCTTTCAATTCTTATATGCTTCAGTGAAACATGCATGCATAGGTGTTTAGGTTGCGTTTAATTTCGGCCGAGATTTTGGTAGTAACTTTTTCTTTTCTTTTTAAAATACGACAGTGGAAGTTCCTACGTTGTTTTCTCCCTATTTGAAATAATAAAAACACTAAATTTACGTCACTAAAGTAAGTATACATATGCACACTAAAATGTGTTTAGATACATGTGTGTACATGCAGGAACAAATCAAAATATCTGTACACCCAAATTTTGTGCAAAACAAAATCAAATGTATGTACATAATAGGTGTATGTATCAATGGCATTGTAGTTTTGACTAAAATAAGTACTTAACACCTATCTAAGTTTAATTTTTTAATAATTGTGTAGTACTTCTTCTCTCGTTTATTTAGAAAAATCGTCGATTTATCTTGCTATGGCAAAAGTTTCAATTTCAGCTATTTAAATCCTTTATAGAGTAGCCAAAAATAATTTTAAACATCCAAGTTTGAATATCTGGATCCATCCCCATGTACATGTGAATGCGAAAGAAAACAAAAACATGTTATATTGTGAAACGGAGGGAGTACGAGTCTACTTCCCTAACCCTAACTCACTTCTTAACCCGGTAGTAATTTGACGGAGACAAATATGAATTGATAAGCAACATGCATGCTCGTGAACTTAAGACGAAGAACACTTGTCAAAGTGTCTTTATCTCTCAAGGTCTAGTGCCTTCATCCATTTTTTTTTAAAAATATTCATGAGTTTCGAAAATTGTAAAACAAAGTTTGGATGTAACAAATGATGTATCTCATGAACCTAGAAATAAAAAATTTAGACACTTTATACAACATACAGAAAGATAAAAACTGATGAATTTTAGAGATTGAAAAATATACACACTCAAATCTGTACTTTATTTTCTTTAGCTCAGAATACAAAATATTTAAAAATAATTTTTAAAATGTATGTTTGGTTACATCTAGATTAAATAAAATTAAAACTCATAAATATCGTTTTCAAATTATGTTATATAGCGAGAGCACTCTAATTAACTGGAGGAGCCAGAAATCTCCACTCAAGACTCAAACATTTGTTAACTAAATGCATGCATGCACTGATGCACACACACCTTGATTCTTGACTTGTCGTCCACTGAGAAGTGCATATTCTACTTGGAAAAGTTTAATCCTAGCTAGATCATGGTACGCTGGGTTAGTTAATCCATCTGCGACGGCGACATCTCCCGCCTTTCCATCAATTTAACTAACGAGCTGCCACGATCGCATAGGAGAGTAGGGACAAGTAAATGGCCGGAATATGCTTAGAGGGCGATCGAGTGGAGGATAGTTTAATGATCAATATCAGCTAGAGGTAAAGATGACAAATAAGACGAAAGAAATGGCCGAATCGGATCCGAGACAGAAGCAGTAAGCGGGAGATGCACGAGGATACCAAAGATGGAAATGTGCTTGAATTTTACTACAGTATTGAATGAGGTCCCTTTGATTTAGCCAAGTTGGCCGTAATTTTGAGTTGGCATAGTAGAGCAAGCATCTTGTTCTTGACGCCGGGAGAAATATAAACCGTGTATCTCATCTGCCTTGCGCGCATATAAAAAAACAAAGACTGCGTAGGTAGGCACTGACAGCTCAAGTGATCTCTGTCCTGCATAATTAGAGTAAGAAACATACGTGGCCATACGTATGGGCGTGCGCATGATAATTTGAAAAGTGGAACCGGTTGTACTTTCTTCAGATTGAACACATACAAATTGACAAATATTAGCATTAGCATGCCCTTTTTTTGGCGACGCAAGAGCACAAATACTTTCCAGATAGCACCAACGAGTTTTCGTGTCAGTATCCATAACCTAAAGTTTAAGTGCTGGAAAATCATTTCGTTTGTTCTTTCAATTCACGCAGCACCTGGTTTTGAGAAAAGTACTCCGTTATAATAGTACGCGGGGTGAATAGATAAAAGCAGGACACAGTCACGGAAAATAATGTTTTAATAAATAAAAAAACAGCCGTAAATATAGGGGTTCTAGAGAGCAAGAAAATAGGTGCCCATGCGGGGTTGCCCAATAGCGCTGCGCTGCTGCTGCTGTACCTTTCAGCTTTATTTATAATCTCCCCCAAAATCTCCCCACTCCCGCACCCTCCTTCTCTTCTTCCCCTCAAAACTCTCCCTCTCTCCTGAAATTTCTCCGGAGTCTGGGTGCCCAACCCAAGTGGTGACGGCTCCGTCTCGTCTCGCAAACGGGAGAGGGAGAGAGATAGAGAGAGGGAGATCCTCCTCCCCTGTTAGTACCACTCCCCAGCTCGCCTCTCTTCTCCAGCTATCCCACTGCCGAGGAGCCGGGAGGAGAGGAATTGGAGCTGAATTCAGGACCCCAGTCCCAGCTCGATCGGCCACGCCGGCGAGATTCATCCAGGTACTGCAGAATTCCGGGTTCCTTTCGGCCGACGGAAGTGGTGATCTGGGGAGGTGTCAAGCGTTGGAATTATCTGTCTTCTTTTTTGTTTCTTCGGCTGTCGTCCCTTGTTCTCCTTCTGCCCTGTGGGAATTTTCCATTCCGGGGACACGAGGAGTGCCGCCTACGCCTTTTTGTCTGCTCCTCTACTGCTTTGATCTGTCAATTATGGGCCAAATATCTCGCTTTATCACCCGTTTCTACTTACTCCTACTGGAATTGTGCTGCCGGGAGTTCTTGAGCTCAACATGTTCGGTTGAATTGAATCTCCAAGTCATTAATTAAGTGCTAGTAATAAATGCTTCCTGCTCTGCTGAATTGGGGAAAGAAGTGGTTTTTGTCGAGTGACATGCATCGCCAGGTCCTTGTTCAGTCGCTGCACAATTAATACCTTCTTCTTCTCCCGATCGGCTTCAGTCTGATGATCCCATCTATAATTCATAGTATAATTCTGCATAATTCAAGTACTCCGTCCCCGAAATTTCAATCTTTTCTTCTTGGTTCAATTGCAGGGCGCGGAGAGATGTACCGGGTCAAGAGCGAGAGTGACTGCGAGATGATGCACCAGGACCAGATGGACTCGCCGCTGGCCGACGACGGCGGCGGCGGCAGCAGCGGGGGGTCGTCGCCTCACAGGGGCGGCGGGCCCCCTCTCAAGAAGGGCCCCTGGACCTCCGCCGAGGACGCCATCCTGGTAGACTACGTCAAGAAGCACGGCGAGGGGAACTGGAACGCGGTGCAGAAGAACACCGGCCTGTTCCGATGCGGCAAGAGCTGCCGCCTCCGCTGGGCGAACCACCTCAGGCCCAACCTCAAGAAGGGGGCCTTCACGCCCGACGAGGAGAGGCTCATCATCCAGCTCCACTCCAAGATGGGCAACAAGTGGGCGAGGATGGCTGCTCATGTAAGTGCCATGCGATGCGACGTTCATTCACTGATTTACATGTTACCATCCCATGTACTACTTGTAGCATGCTGTTGGTGTGTGCTCGTTCTTGAATCTTGCGTGATTGTTCACGTCATGCTCACATCTCACATGGGGTACCATTTTTTTTTTGTTTAAATAAGGATTGTTCTTGAAGAATAAAATAATTAACGGGGAAGGTTTTTAATCTAGTAAAGTGCTTAGTTTCAGGTATATATTGGACCGGATTTGTCTTAATCTGTTGTTTCTCTGAATCATGATGATTTTCTAGTGCAATTCAGAAAGTTACCAATCTTTGGTTTTAAATTGGTAGACACTATGTTTCATCTCAGCTTTTGATTTTTTTAGATAAAGATCTCAGCTTTTGGTGAAAACAACTTGGCCTAAGTTGAAAAGGTTGAAAATTGACAGTTGTCTATGTATGCCTTAAATAGGTAGTCCATTTTTGACTTTGACTGTGTTCAAGGGGGATTGCCTGCAAGTCCAACCAGATTGTGCATAGTCGGACATCTATGTTCTGTAATGACAATTGACTATTTTCTATAGTTGGAATCTTGTTCATTGTGACTAAGTAGTATTGTTTTTGTTAATCATTTAAAGCTTATAATCTTCTATATCCTATCACTTTTCTATCATCATTAGTATGTAGTTCAATTTGAAGAGAAACCATACAATTCGTCCACACCGACTTAAATTGTCATCGTATATATAAAGTTGAAACAAAGGTTGTCATATATAGTACCTTATCCTGTGTACATGAGTGTCAAATTTCTCTTCATCTTTTTTATTGTTGCCATTATTATTGACTTTAAGAACTCTTCTCAGTTGCCAGGGCGTACTGATAATGAAATAAAGAATTACTGGAATACTCGAATAAAGAGATGCCAGCGAGCTGGCTTGCCAATCTATCCTGCTAGCGTGATCAATCAGTCTGCAGCTGAAGATCAGCAGGGCTCCAGTGATTTCAACTGCGGCGAGAATCTCTCCAACGACCTTCTGAATGGAAATCGGCTTTATCTACCAGATTTCACCTGTGATAATTTCGTTGCTAATTCAGAGGCTTTATCCTATCCACCACAGCTTTCAGCTGTTTCAATAAGCAATTTGCTTGGCCAGAGTTTTGCATCAAAAACCTGTGGATTCATGGATCAGGTAAATCAAGCAGGGCTGCTGAAACAGTGTGACAGTTTGCTCCCTGGATTGAGCGATACCATCAATGGTGCGCTCTCCTCGGTCGATCAGTTCTCAAATGACTCTGAGAAGCTCAAGCACGCTCTGGGTTATGATTATCTCCATGAAGCCAACTCTAGCAGCAAGATTATTGCACCCTTTGGTAGTGCTCTTACTGGCAGCCATGCCTATTTAAATGGCACCTTCTCTGCTTCTAGGTCCACAAATGGTCCTTTGAAGATGGAGCTCCCTTCACTCCAAGATACCGAATCCGACCCAAATAGCTGGCTCAAGTATACCCTGGCTCCTGCGATGCAGCCTACGGAATTAGTTGATCCCTACATTCACTCTCCAGCAGCAACTCCGTCAGTGAAATCCGAGTGCGCGTCACCAAGGAACAGCGGTCTTTTGGAAGAACTACTTCATGAAGCTCAGGCACTAAGGTCTGGGAAGAACCAGCAGCCGTCAGTGAGGAGTTCAAGTTCCTCTGTCAGTACACCGTGTGATCCTACGGTAGTTAGTCCTGAGTTTGATCTCTGTCAGGACTATTGGGAAGAACATCCCGGTACGATGCTGCACGAGTATGCTCCTTTCAGTGGTAATTCACTCACTGAATCGACCGCCCCTGCGAGCGCTGCATCACCTGATGCATTTCAGCTCTCGAAAATCTCCCCTGGTATGTGTATATAACTTCTTCATCCTGTCTTCAGAGTGAACTTTTCCACTTATGTATATCCATGTTAATTGGCAGCACAAAGCCCTTCGCTGGGATCCGGAGAGCAGGTGATGGAGCCAGCATATGAGCCTGGGGCTGCTTCACCTCATCGTGAAAACCTGAGGCCGGATGCATTCTTTTCCGGGAATACAGCTGATTCGTCCCTCTTCAACAACGCCATAGCAATGCTTCTGGGCAACGACACAAACACGGAGTGCAAGCCTGTTCTCTTCGACCCTTCCTCGTGGAGCAACATGCCGCACGCTTGCCAGATGTCGGAAGAATTCAAATGAGTTCCCTGCCGATCGGTCCTGATTGGAAAGGGAAGGGGATTCTTGGTGTCTCTCGTCCTGATTGTTTTGAGGATAATTTACAGGGAAAGCCTCATTGATTGCAAGATTGCAACGCGCCGCATGGCCGCCACCGCCGACCGACGATGATGGTGTATGCAGCTGCTACCAGACTTAGTATGTGATCTTCATGCAACTAGCCCCTTTCCCCACAATAAAGTTCATGGAGATATAAGCCAGTTATCTATTTTTGGTTGTACTAGAGAAACTTTTTTTTGTGACCTCATGACTCTGTTGGGAACTCGTCGAGCTGTTTTATCTGAACGATGTAAGATCAGATCAGTTACCGCTTTTCTGGTGTACCGTCCTTGTTGAGACATTAATTCCGCCCCAATTGTCAATTGGGTAGCATTTTGTTTGCATCAAGATATTGTTTCTGTGCTGGGTTCGCACTGTTGTCTATCATCTTGGTCCAATGTAGCTTGGCCTGATTATTCTTCGCTACCAATTCAAAGCTTGCTTCATGAAGGAGGCACACTGTTTATAAGAGCATCTCATCTCGAAGCGGCAAATAGTGCTTGCAAGAGACATATTGGCCGCGTCGGACGAAAAATTTCGCGCGTCCAACACGGTCTAATAATTTGTTCACGTGACTTCACGTTGGATTCTGACATACGGGTCACTGTGGTCATTGACACAGTCAAAAACCCTATCCACTATGCCTCGTTTTCACTTCATTTCTACTGCATGTTCTCATTTCTACCACATGTTCTCTTTGTCAATTGGACGACGTCCCCATAACTCTCCAATCGGACAGGGCGGTGCTCGTAGCTTGCGAGACACAGAAATCGTACCGCCGACCTGACCCCGTCTCCCTAGGTTTCCTACGCCAAAACTCGTCGATTCTCACAGGACACATAGCTCCTGGCGACCCCGCGCTCCTTCGACAGATTGCATGGTAAGACAATTTTGATTGGGGGAATTTCCCTCGCGTCAATTGCATCCATTGGAGCTGTAAGAAATTTCCACTTGGTTGATAAGGATGGTACAAAGCGTATAAAGGATATTGTAGTGTGTTACTTAAATATATGACAGGTGTTTGTGAAACTTGTTGAAGTTCATGCTTCCACTCTCAACTATAAGATCAACTGCCATCACTACAACAAAGGATAATACTTAGCCGATGCTATCTATCACAGTAAGTAGATGATATTTATGAAGATAATCCCGAGTCCTCTAGCCAACAAAGACGGTCAGTTTACCTTCGAACAAGGAACGATGTCAAGCAGGTATTTGAATTGCAACAATGTCGATTTGCTATTTTCCGGTACCCTGTTCTAACATGGTTGAATGGGTAGGTGTGAGAGGTTATAAATGCGTGTATGATCATGCACAACAAAATCATAGAGTAAGCACGTGAATGTAGTGCATACATGATCTTTCGTATGACTTTCAAATCCTCTCGTCAGATGTTGATCATTTGTTACTCGTAGATCTTGGTAATTTCCTCATTATGCATATAAAAGACATGGGATGAAATTGTTCGTCATCGACTTCAAAATGATACAACATAGAACATTTGAGGGCGCGCCGCGGCTCGGGCGGTTAAATTTCAACTTATTTGAAATTGTCCTATGGTTGCAGAAGTTGTGCCGTGGATGCGCTAGCCGGCCAGGCCGGAACGAACGGGCGATGTGCAAGGCATGACTCGTTTCCATGCGCGGCCGCTACCACGGCACGACGCACGCACGGGGGTTCGCTGCTCCCCTCTCTATGGTGATGGAGACGG
This sequence comes from Poa annua, assembly GCA_026929855.1. Lineage (NCBI taxonomy): Eukaryota > Viridiplantae > Streptophyta > Magnoliopsida > Poales > Poaceae > Poa > Poa annua. The sequence continues at coordinate 112,978,721 of CM049428.1, read as the reverse complement.
AGCACAGTGGTGCGCATGTACGAGCTCGTCAGATCGATTCTGCATGTTGGGAGCACTACAGTAATACTACCACGACGATGACAGAGAATACTATAATGCTGCTACTATTCTCTGAAACTTAAAATGTTGGTTCATTGTCAGTCATTGCGCTCATGCATGTGCCTTGTCTCACCCCTAGGAACATTTCCAGTTTTCGACGATGGTACTGCTACAGTGCTTCTGCGTACTCGGTGTACAATTATGCATGTTCGATCCTCTGTTTCACTCCCTGGTGAAATCTCGACGGTTTCAACAAGCCGCTTCTCGTTGCTAGTCGAGAGCATAATCAGTTTCACTACAAGGAGTTTTATTTCCCCCATATTGGAAATCAACTTATCTGCATCAACCTATGTTTTTATTCATTTTATTTCACAAATTTATTACAACGAAATAAAACGATTAACCGGAATCCACCTTCACGACGGACTCTCACAACAACACCTACTTTGATAAAGGGTGGCCATGACCGGGGCCATTTAGCCCGAAACTCACACCTACACACATCATTTTATACCGGAAGCTGCTCCTACTCGTCCAACAACGAATTAGGAGTACAAACTTGTCCATATATAGACCCTCAGCGCGCGTCATATGGACACGCTATAGAAGCCGCCATCCCATATTGAGGAGGGACCAACACATTACCCTTGTGATGCCTGCCATTGACACCGCCACGATGTCAGACAACGCCATCGCATTGTGCAAGTCCATCGTTGTGACCCCACAACACCACGCCGCCGAGACTCATTGTTGACGATGCGATGACAGGACGCACCACCTAGTGACCCGTCCAATCAACAACTGCTCCAATTCGATGCCCCATAAGAGGGAGAGGGGCGTCGAGCATCGCCATCGTCCGATCTTCAGACCTAGACCTAGGTTTCCCCCAGAGCAACCCATGCGAGGGTACGAGAGCTGTAGCGATGATGTTTTTTTCAACAAGAAAAGAACGCCACGACGACCGACGCCATCGTCCACCAATTCTAAAGCCGACCCGGTTTTTACCGTCAGCCGCATGTCCTCTTCCTTGCCGTCGGTAACCGCCAACATGCCAGATTGGGTCTGGCCACAACCGACAACCCCCCCTCAACATGCTCTAACCCAAACACCAGATAGCACCAGACTGCCAAATAACACCGCCATCCACGACATAGACCGCGACTCCCCACTAGATTTTCTTGACGCAACATGCCCCGGGGGTCGAATCGTATAAGGAGGAGCAGACTCGATGACACCGTTCAGTCTCAACAGCAGCAAGACCTTAGGGTTCTCGAGACTCGAGGGAGAGGTGACATGGAGAAATTCAGTACAAAATGTGCAAAAGATTTTGTTTTCTATTCTTTTGCGTGCTGGTGCAAATGACTCATGGGTGCTGCTCCTGAGATTTTCTCCTCTTCTTTTGTACGCCCGTGTGCGTGTGTGTATGTGAGAGAGAGTAAACAAGTGACCATGACCGCCGTCTTGACGACAGTAGCTAAAAGTAAAAAAGCGACGGCCGTTCATTCCTTGGCGCCATGGCCGGTGCCGCCGGTCCGACACGAGAGCCCTGCCAGGCTGCCAAAGCATAAAGGAATTCCTCGCCGTCGCCTTCCCTCTGCGGGACCCACCCTCTCACACTGCCTTCGGGACCCACGTCCGTGGAGCCCAGCCACCAGTGAACGGAGCGGCACAGCTGTACCGACGACGGAGAGACAGAAAGGCCGGGCCCGCCCACTCCCTTCCGCTTTCTCTGCCACTGCCGCCCTCCTTTCCTCCTTTTTCTTTTCTTTTCCCTTTCTCTTCTCTTCTCCGGGCGATCGCCATCGCCATCGCCGCCCACCACCGCCACCAAATCCGCTTCCTTCCATTCCACCGCGGAGTCGCCGCCCGAAAGCGGCACTCCGACCTCCAAATACGCAGCTGCTCTGCCCACCCACTACCCCACCGCTCGGAGACACAGACGAGTACGCCCAGCACCCAGCAGCAGCAGAACATTTCTTCCGCGCTGACGCCTCCGTGATTTTGACCACCCCATCCCCTAGATCGGTCGCTTCTCGCTCTCGGCCTCCTCGTTTCTCCGTACCAGCCAATCGCAGCACAGGGTTTCTCGGTTATTCCGCTTCTTGGAGCTTTCCCCTCGTGCTGCCCGCCGCCTGCCACCACGCTTCCTCAAAGGTATGTTCTTTCCGACAGTGGACTGTCGGGATCGACTCTGTTCATCTCGGATGCTTGCTCTTGAATCTTGAATCCTCCATGTACAGTACACAGTTCGTTGATTTTGGTTCCCTGTTCGAAGATTTGATTGTTGTCATGCCCCTTGGGGAAGATCTGTTAGTTAGCCAAGCAGTAAAGGTGATTGATGTTTTGCTTGTTCGTCCTGTGGGCTTATGGATTCACTTCCTCGAGTTGGGGTTTAGCTTATGGACTTCGAATCTGATGGAGTTCTTAAGATGCTAGCTAGTATTATCCCATCAGCGATGGCCGTGCTAGCGATCAGCTTATTGGTCGTTTCATTTGTTCATGTTGTTGACATGTGCTTGCTAATTCCCTGAATAAGTATTGCTTATCACCTTGACTTAAGCTTGCGATAGGGTACTCGTGATCTAACTTTACTAGTCCTAACAGCTATGGATCATCGGACGATCTCTTTGCGAGGTCGGTATTTGAACAATTGCACAAGGTCTATGGATCTGACCGTCTGTTTGTGAGGTTTGTATGCGGGGCAGTTGCACAAATTGGTGGTCTATGACTCTGCCTATTTGCATGAGCTCGGTTACCTAAAAATAGGAACAAAACTGAACTTGCTGAACTGCGGTAGACTTGCAGGGTGGGTGAACATGGAATACTATATTTAGTCTAACTGAAAATTCTAAAAGTCCTATATGTATGTACTCCCTCCGTTCCACAATATAAGATGCTTTAACTATAACACCTGTTGTCTAGATTCACACTAAAATGAGTGTATATGTATACTAAAACATGTCTAGATACATGTGTGTAAATATGAATGGGACAAATAGCTTAAACATCTTATATTGTGGAACGGAGGGAGTATTAATTAGTACAAAAGACTGTTTTATAATACTAGCCGACTGATCTCATCTGTAATTTTCGTAATGCTAGGTTTGTGCTGGAGGCTGAGAGGGTGCATGCCATGGCTCTTGAGACGAAAGAAGTTTGTTTATGTATCAAGAAAGTTTTGAGGCTCTCCATCAGAAAAAGCTACAGATGTGTCTCTGAACATCCAGTCCTTTTCAGTTTCGGTGTTCTGCTCTACTTATTGTACAGATATTCACCGGGTTTCTTTGCGCTCCTACTATCTTGTTCACCTGTAATTATATGCACTACTCTTCTTCTGGGAATCCTACTGAGTTATGGCGACACAAACCTACCTGAAGCTAGTGAGGATGCCAAAACTGCTCCAGAGATTTCATCAGCTGTTAAGGTTGGAAATTATTCAAGGGATGTTCACTTTGAGTCAAGTCAGAGAATTTCAGTTCCTAGTTTTACGGACACTACAGAAAACCTAAAAGAAAGGGAAACAAAGCGGGCACTGTCTGTCAGAGAGAGGTCTACTGGCAATGATGATGATGTTCCTCTTCTGAGAGGAGTTGACGAAGAAGATGAGAAATTTGAACACCGTGACATACCTAAAACGTTAACTCCATTTCCTACCATGGTCAATTTTCGTCACGAGGTTGGCTTTGGGGATGCTCTGCACTTTAACCAGGAAAAGGAATACACAGATTCATTTATTGTGACAGAGAAGACTGATAGGCACACTAGCTTATTTGAAGGTCTGAATATGAAGGGTGCATCCTTTGACATGTTGTCATCCAGTGAGAATGTTAATAAACATGCTGAAGTGTTGGAGAATCTGAATCAAGAAGCTAGCAAAGTAAGTGATATATCTGAGGAGAAGTCAGCCGATCGTGTTGCGGGAACTAGCAGACCAACTTATGCCGTCTCTGAGCTCCAGAATAAAATTCTTGATGAGCTGAAGATTGATACTAGCAAGGCCGTTCAGGACAACCTCCTTGATTCCTCTCTTGGTTCTCCATGGGCAGCAGTTGGAAGTGATGATGGTTCATCTGGTTTTGACTCTGATGGGGCTGAGAGTTCTTCACCTGATGCTTCAATGACTGACATTGCACCAGTTCTTGATGAGATTGACCCTCTTCTAGGTTCTGATTTCACTCGTCCTGATCCCATTCCTAACGATGATTCAGACAGTGATTCACATGTATCCTCACAGGATCATCAATCTGATGATGATAGTAATGATGAGGATGGCAACAATGCGGCTAAAGATAATGGTGAGGAGAACAAGAAAGATGAAGGCCAGGAAGCTGCATTTATTTGGACCGCAGACGATGCAAAGAATCTGATGGATCTTGGATATTCTGAGATGGAAAGGAACCGTAGGTTGGAGATTTTGATGGTTAGGCGAAGATCCAGGAAGAACATCATATTTGATATTGACAATAACTCGATGGACGTCAATGGCAACGACTCCGGGAAAAATGTGGATGACTTATCTCGCTTCCATGCACAAGTACCACATATCTCAGTTACAAGGAGAAATCCATTTGACCTTCCTTATGATAGTGAAGAAGCGGCAATTCCTGGCTCAGCTCCCTCAATCCTGCATGCTAGAAAGAACCCATTTGATTTTCTTGAGCATTCCAGTGAAAGTGGCGTATCTGCACATGATAATTCGAGCCCTGGAGAATCACCAATTACTTCTCACCGTGAAATCTTCAGAAGGCACGAGAGCTTCAACTTTGGAACTAAAGATGCTACCCAGGAGAGACGTTTGTCTAGATTGAAGCCATATTTTGTCCCTGAGACAGTAGAAGGGAGCACAAGTAATTTCCAAAGGCAGTTCAGTGACAAGAGTGAGTCTAAATTGAGTTCTGTGACTGAATCTGATATGGCTTCTTCGGTTACCGATCAGGAGGATCACGAAGACCTCGATGAAACGGATGTGCATAAAGATCATGTTTCAGCCGCTCTCCTGAGACAGGACAGTGACCTGGCAGATGCTGGAAGTGAATGCTCAGATGGAATCAACTCTGTGGATGTTGAACTAGACCATAGCGACATTGACGAGCGTGAGATTTCTCTACATCATTTTGTCTTTGAAAGATCGCAGGAAAGAGAAGCATATCTTTCCTCAGAAAAAGGGAAGGGCCAAGATGAAGATGACACGCTCAAGTCAGATGAAAATTCCACGATGCCACTTAATCCAGTCACTGACCTGCTTAGCTGGGAAGATGGAGATGGTAAGAAAGTTTCATCTAACCTCCTTTTGTAATAAATGGATATCTGCCACCCACGCCTTTATTTGAACATTATCCTCGTATGCAGGTGAACACTTTCTTGGTTCTAAGCCCTCCATGGCGCCAAACACAGTTGAATTCTCAGAATGGCTTGCCTCTCCCAGGCCAGCTGAAGAGCATGAGTTGGGATCAGGGGACCTTTGTCTTGGTGCGACCAATGTAGCCGAGGAAGATGGAGATGCTGATTTTAGGTCCTATTCAAATGATGAAATCCCACAAGAAAATCTGATTTATGGATCTATGGACTTGCTAACTGATTTTGAGAAGGAAGCATTGCCTGCGATATCTATGGACCTTCATCCTATCCCTGAGGAGAGGGTTGTCGAGAACTTCAATATGCAAGAAAAGCATGAAACTTCAATATTTACTGGTTCTGGTAGTGCATTGACCGACCTGCATGTAATTGAGGAGCACTTTGATGTTTCATCTGAAGTAAGCCTGAGCTCTGACGTTATTTCCTTATCTCATGACGTCAGTGATTCCATCCAATCGGTGGTTGAGCCTAAAAATATCTCAAACCCATTCTTCTCCATGGCTTCTGAACCTGAGAGTATAGATATGGTTGATATGAAGGAAGAAATAACTTCAGCTTATCTACTTGATTCTGATGATGATGCTGATAAAATATATCCTGAGCCTTTAGAGGATAATGGTATTGATGAATGTTTCCTGTCAGAATTAGATGCGGTGGGTGACTTCCGGGTAGAACCAATGAGACTGAATCAGCAGGTGCCTGATCTAAGCTCCGATATCGACAACCCTGCTGGTGGTGTTACTGAAGACTACTTGATAAGCCCTCAAACTTCTGACGGAAAGACCACGTCAGTTGCCAGTGCATTAGACTCTGGCAAGCTATCCCCATTGGTTGATTACGTGAGTGATCCTGAATTTAGTTGGTCATTACGGACATCTCACAATGACCCTGAGCAGACTGTGTACAATCCTCGGCGAAGGATTCTTGAAACAAGTCCTTTTGAAGCAATGAACACAGAGTTGAAACCATCATACGATGTGGCAGAAGTCACAGAAGTTTCTTCAGTCAATACACCGTCGGAAGCATACATATCAGTTGGAGCAAGTGAACTGGGGGTTTCGAAAAATGAGCCCGTGACAAGTAGAACTGACGCTGAGATGTTGGCTGTGGATGCCAAGTCTCGGGAAGACATAGAGACAGCCTTTAAACAAGCGAGTGATGGTGTTGACGAGCCCAACCTGGACGCTGGAACCTCACATGTCTCTGGTGTTGATGTTAACCCAGAGCCCGTAGAGGGTTCTGGACAGTTACATGTCATTGACGCAAAATCTGTCGAGGACATTTTTGCTGCTTTGAACGTGCACTCTGGCCTTGATGTGGATAGTTGCTTGGAACAAAACGAAGATGAAAATGGCTGTGGAGAGACTGCAGAATTCACAACACAAGATAATCTTGAAGAAGATACACATGTTCAAAGTCTGCATTTGGCTACAGATGATAAGCAGCCCGAACTAATGAAGACTGCAAGCAACATGAGTAGTACTGACCCAAACACCCTTGATGACGACGTAAATGCAGTGTTCAAGAAGCTCTCTGATAGCCACGAGGAGAGTACTGTAAAGGCAGTGGAGTCCGAGGATGCGCGTGATAGTAAAGAGGGAAGTGAAGAACAATGAATTACTATCACCTCACCCTATTGCTAAAAGAGAGATGCAACCGGTGGCAATGTTAACCAAGTTGGAACAGATCCTCCTTGATTCATGGAGGTTATCCTTGGTTAACCGATGAGTCACTCCTTTCAGCTCCACGGCACTTCTGTTCCTCGTACAGTCGCCAATGCTCAAAATATGAAGTTTTGCTATAGAATTTTGTGGATGATCTTTTTTTTCTTCTCAATTTGAGGGTTTTTGACCGTCTGTATTCAGCTTGATTTGTTTGGCCTTTTTTTAAATTCTCCCCTCCTCTGTCTGTAGTTTGTTTGCTCAGGCAGTGTGGTGTGGTACCAGGGAGAGAGAGAACAATGGGTTCTACTATCATGTAACGTAGATTTATTTCGTTACTTGATGGAACTGAGAGTGTTTATGTAAGAGGGCTTGTGCAGATGGAATTAGAGGGAGGTACATAAGGCCAAGTGCTTTGCTTGCCGTCGATTCTTTCAGTCGTGACTGCTGCTACTCGAAAACATATGTGAATACAGGATCTCCTATCTTTTCTTTGTTTCTGGAAGGTAGTGATATTGAATTATTGATGAGAGTAGACCACACTGCCTGGTTTTACATCATTCTATGGTTTTTACTGCAAAGTTGTTCTATGCCTCATGAACAGATCAAACATTTTGCGCTATCCTTTTTTAGTCTGCCTGCAATTATTTGGCCTTTTGGCGGGTTATGCCACGTATTCATTCTGTATGCTGTTACTGAATATTTTGGGCTATAATTTTTATTTACCCTGTTCGCTAGGGATGCCACAGAAAAAGTATATACCATACATTATTGGAGATCTATTTGATCTTGCAATAATAATCTTTTTATTTACCCTGTTCGATAGGGAGTACCAGGGAAGATCTATTTGATCTTGCAGTAGTAATCTACAAATTTCGGTATGTATGTGTGTGAAACTGTGAAATGTATGTGTGTGAAACTGTGAATACAGGATCTCCTATTTTTTCTTTGCTTCTGGAAGGCAGTGATATTGATGCGTATAGTAGATCACACTGCCTGGTTTTACAGCATTCAATGATTTTGCCTGCAAAGTTCTATGCCTCATGAACAGACCAAATATTTTGCGCTATCCTTTTTTAGTCCATCTGCAAATTATTTGTGGTTTTGACGGGTTATACCGCGTGTTCATTCTGTACGCTGTTACTAAATAATTTGGGCTACTTTTTCTTAGGCTACTTTGTTCGATAGGGATGCCACAGAAAAAATATATACCATGCCAGGGAAGATCTATTTGATCTTGTAAGAGTAATCTACAAATTTCGGTTTTGATCTTTTCTCTATTGGAGCAAGAGTAGAGTGGTTTGGTTTGTCTGCGAATTGTAGCAGTAGTGGAGTAGTACGAGGCACGACGAGGCCGGCAGCGGGACGGGATGAACGTGGGCACGCATCACCTGGCCATGGACCATCAGCTTTCCTCCGTCCGTCCAGCTGCCGCCTATGACCACCACTGCGTAAATACTGGAGCTTATCTGATGTGACGTGCTTGACCAACCTGCTTGCGAGTGCGAACCAACCAAGCATTGCGACGGCCGCTGGTTCTCGTTCCGAGCCGTGTTGCACCTAGGTGGCTGTGGTGTTTCACCCAGACGCCGATAACGCGTTCTCAGCTGCAAAACAGCTGCCGCCGCAAACTCCAGCAGCTCTTCTCGCTTACCACTCGCAACGTCCTAGGACAGTAGTGCCAATAACGAACACAACATGGGACGTCTGCAGAGTGAAGTGAAAAGTGCAAACATTTTTTGTTTGTTTTCTTCTTGGGGTCATGCACGAACGCATGCATGCGCGTGGAATTTGAGCAGAGCCGAGTCGAGCTGGACTGCCTTGTCCGAGCTTGCTAAAGCAACGAGTTAGATCGGTCCGGCTTATTTTTTGAGGTTTAAGACGGTTGTATCCGTCATCCGATTTGATATAATAGAAATTTATGTACATAATTTAAATCGGGGCGGCTTATTTAAATAAACAATTTTAAATTTAAACTCGTGAGTTGATCGTTTAACTCATTTCAAGTATTTGACCATGAGCGTACATAGAAGAAAAAACAAATAATTTAGAACTAGAACAACAATAGACGTTCTATAATTTCACAATTCTATATACAAGATGGATTAATGCGAAAATATGAAGCTCCACACCATTATCAATGCAAAAAATAAATGAAAGCTTGACACTAACCTATGCATTTTTCAAAGTTTTGTACTTTAACGGGTTTTTTTAGATAAATAAAAGTGGTCGATTTCCACTTTCCCAATAGATAGAAGAGATGACCCATTTTATAAGAAAAACCGGATCCAAAAACCATACAAACCCGATTTATAAGGAAAACATGACAACATATTGCACAAACAAGGCGACCCGCCGCCACACGACGCAGGCCGACCAAACGACAAAGCGCACACCACCTGCTCTGGGGCTGCCGTCCCGACATAGCAATCAGGAGGGAACTCGCATAGCCTGGAGTCGAACCAGACAAGATCGACGAGTCTACAGTCCACACATCACCAACATGACACCCAAATCCGCCGGCTCCAGGACCGCCGCCCCGATGTAGCAACCAGGACGAATCTTAACGAGAAAACTATAACACATCCTTTTAGCATGGCAAACAAACGAGTTTAAATCTAAAATCCGTGTCGGCTCGTTAGACATCAAATTTGAGGCGAGTCAAGTCGAGTCACGAGCTCTTCCACTTTCAATTCTACCAGACGTGATATGGACACCAGACCGGGATGGACTCGATGGGTCGTCCCGTTGGAGTCATCCTAATATTTGAAAATTTTCAAACTTTTGTACTTTAACAAGTTTTTGCTTTCCGACTGTCAATTCCAGCCGTCTATTAGGAGGCGTGTCTCCTCAATATACCCACCGGACGCCGATCCAAGTCCAGCTGTCTTTGACGAGGCGACACGCATTCCCAAATTTTGCCCTGCTCCAGTAGCATACTCCATCGCAAGATCATCACCGATTTCACAGTTTTATTTCCCCGTCAATGAAAGCTTACCATAAACCCGCAGCCGCCCACACGGTTTCGACACTCCTTTCTCCGTAAGCAACCCGTGGCGCCACCTGCCAGCCGCTTCCAGCAACCACCGCTCTATATAAGCGCTTCCGCCACCAACGTCGTCGTCTCCGATCTCTCTCGCTCTCGCCTCCACTCCACCGCTGTCCCCCAACATTACCTCCTCGCACGTCCGTCCTGTACACCGCCTCCACCACCCTCCGGCTCCGGAAGACTGAAAATCCAAGCGATTAGGGAGAAACGACCATCGACCACAAGCGTCTCCGGTCCCCAAGCTCTACAAGGTCAGCTTTGATCTTCGTGTTTGTGTGTTGGTTTGTGACTCTGCAATATGCATTGCTATTTGCTAGTTTGTACCAATATGATCAGTACTAGTATGTGGATTGATCCTTGTATTTTCTGTACATTCTGAACTAAGCAACGCATATATATAACTCGCAGATTGATTCGCACGCGCGCCTTGAGGAGCAGGCGCCGATGATGAACGACGGCCGCGTCCACCCGGCGGCGGCGGCTACCAGCTCCGACTTCTCCGGCGAGATGGACCAGTCCGCCTACTCCTCCTCCGACCCCTCCTCCAGCCCCCTCTACAGCTTCCACTTCGAGAAGCCCCTCCCGCCGGCGCTCCCCCACGGCCAGCCCGCGCAGCAGAAGCAGCGTCCTCCTCCTCCGCAGCAACCGCACAAGCCGCAGCCCGGCGGCACGTACGTCATACAGGTGCCCAAGGACAAGGTCTTCCGCGTGCCGCCGCCCGAGAACGCGCGCCTCCTCGAGCACTACACCCGCCGCGCCAAGCGCCGCAGCGGCTGCTCCTGCCTCCGCGCCTGCCTCTACCTCCTGCTCGCCATCCTCGGCCTCGCCGTCCTCGTCGCCGTCGCCGTCGGCGTCGTCTACCTCGTGTACAAGCCCAGGCGGCCGGCGTACTCGGTCGTGTCCCTCGCGGTGTCCGGCCTCTCAGGCGTCGGCAACGCCTCCGCTCCCGGCGCGTTCTCGCCCGGGTTCGACGCGACGCTACGCGCAGACAATGGCGCGAACGGCAAGATGGGCGTGCAATACGACGGCGCCGGGAGCCGCGTCGCCGTGGCGTACGAAGGCGTGAGCCTGGCCCAGGGCGCGTGGCCGGCGTTCTACCAGGCGCCCGGAAACGTGACGGTGTTCGTGGCGAAGGCCAAGGGGACCGGGATACGGTTCTCGGAGAACGTGCGTGGGCAGATGGCCGCGGCGGAGCGGCTCCGGTCGGTGCCGTTCGACGTGGACATCAGGGTGCCAGTGCGGCTGCAGCTCGGCGGGGTGAAGACGTGGGCCGTGTCGGTAACGGTGCGGTGCACCATGGCCGTGGACAGCCTCGCCGCCAACGCCAAGGTGGTGTCCAGATCGTGCGACGTGAAGGTGCCCTTCCTGTTCTGGAGGACCTGAACTGAGGAAGCAGAAGAAATGGTCGTCATCAGTTGCTGGTAGCGAACGATCCGTGCCTCCCTGATGTTTTTCGTCCTCATCAACTTGTCTATGTTGGTTTGATTGAGCAATGTTATCTTTTTCGGGCGAGGGTTTATTAGTGTTCATCGTGTTCTGCGTTGAAATTAAGCAGCAACGGAGATCGCGAGGACTGAAGAAAAAATGGTCCTGGTACACCGACAACTGTTTTGAACAGCTAAGAAGGAATTTTCAGTATCAACTATATTATGTAACTTGTATCAACTATATTATCTAACATAGTAAGAGGATTTGCATCGCTCTGTCCATATTCATGAATCATTCTGAATCTCAAATGCGTGAATTGCCTTGAATACATCTAGAGGAGTGTTTTCTGAATCATCAGTGTTCATCGTGTTCTGCTTTGATATTTTTTTCCGAAGCGGGAGCAAAGCCCCAGAGATGTTCACGAGTTGCACCTGTTTTCTCTCTAGAGGACTGAAGAAAAATGGTCCTGGTACGCCGACACCTGTTTTGAACAGCTTAGAAGGAATTTTCAGTATCAATTATTACATTATGTAGGTTTTTAAAATAACAACAATCCCGACCTCGTGTCGCCTCCCAGGGGCGACCCGGGGGAAACCCTAACCACCCCGCGCCGCCACCCCCTCCCGTCTGATCCCGTCGCGCCGCCGCCGCCGGAGGAAGCCACCGAGCAAGGCCCGTGCGGTGGACGGCGACGGCGGGGCTCCGCTCTCTCTCTCACGCGCGCGGCGCCGTCCCTGGAGGCGCGAGCAGCTGGTGGGGGAGGCTCGGCCCCAGCCCTGCGCCTGAAGCGACGTCCCCGGCGGCGACCTCGGCCCTCTCTCCTCCAGCCCCCTGCAGCACCCATGGCTGGTAGCTCGGCTGCCCTCCTGGCGGCGACGACGGCCTCTGCTGCTTGTGTCGGGTTGGGGTGGCAGCCCACCCTCCTGCTGCTGATGAGGTTATGCCCTGGTTTCGGCCGGCCGAGTTGCTGCTCCGGTGCGTGGTTGTTGTGGCGCTGGATTTGGTCCACGCTCGATCTGGCACGCCGGCTTCTGTCGACGTTGAGGAAGGTAGCTCCTTTGTGGTGGTGGCGCCATCGTCGCGTTGGAGGTGTTGGCGGCGGGTTCGTAGGTTGGCGGTGATGTCGTCCGATTGCGTGGGGTGTGTTGTTAGGGGTTGCTCCGACGAAAGCCAGATGTTGCGGCGTCTGTGAATGTCGCTCTCCTTCTTGAGGGGTCATCGTGGAGTCCCCTGTTCATCTCAGCCCCGGATCACATCTTCGGGTCATCCTAGATCTTGCGGTGCAAAGTCGGACGACGGCATCGATCCACGTCGCCTACCCTCTTGAGGACGTCGTCTTGAAGATGGTGTTTCCTATGTGCTTTCCCGTGGGCTGGTCTTGCACGACATCGTGGTTGGCAGTGGCCAACCGATGGTCTGGAGCTTCCGTGTGGTGTCAAGCTGGGCAACGACGATGGTGGTGTGGCAATGGTCAAGTTGTGGCAAGAACGGTTCGAGTCTTCGTGTTGGTCCTTCCAGGTTGTGAAGTCAGCGCTGCTTTGCCGTGAGCAGCGTTACAACGACCTGCAGGGGTGGCCCGGTGTGAAGAGTCTTCGACGCAGGTCTTACTTTTCTCCTCTCCGGAGCCCGTCTTCAAAATCGGAGCTGCTTGTCTTTGTGCGAAGAGTCATCTGTTTGGCATAGGCCGGCTTGGGCTTCTCGCTGCCGCTGCTCGGGGCTTTACTAGGTGGTCGTTTCTTCGGTGAAGTCAGAGTCGCTTGCTCGAGGGCCGAAGCGAAGTGATGACGATGCCGCCGATGGACAACTTCGACGGCTGTCCTTGCTTACTTGTGTGCGTGTTGTTCGTGTGGGTAGCCAAGGTGGTTGTGTGTGCCCTCGAAGCGTCATGTTCCATGACGGCTTGCGAGGGTGTTTGTAACCGTTTTCGGCCGGTGCCCCGTGATGAACCGGTCAATTTGTAGTGCCCCAACTTTTATTAAAGATGGAACACCTGTGTTAAGTGCTAGTCCTTAAATCACTACCAGCACCACAGTACAAAATATAAAGTATCATTGCATAAGTATCAAGTGGCTACAACGAGATCCAAAAATTAGCTAAGTATATCTTTATTACAAGGTGGATAGCCATGAAGGCTAGCTAGAATATTCAGATTTCACAACAAAAGCAAAATAGTAATGAGCCTCATCTTCAAGCATGCGCCACAGGCAGACATGTTGGGTGTAGACTCGAGTCCAAACTTATTCTTCATCTGAATTACCTGCACATTTGAATATGCAGCCCCCGAAGGAGGTCAATACAATGAAGTATTGGCAAGTGACTATGGTGGATATAAAATGACAAGTCTAGAATCTATATGCATATTTGGCTTGGTGGAGTTGGAGGCTGTTTTGCAGAAAGCAAGTTTTCTCCTATCTTTTAAGAAAAACTTTTATTTCCAAAGACTTGGCACCAAGGGATGAAGGCCAAGTGCACCAACATTCCTTTCCTTAGTCAAATTTTACTTCATGAAAACAGTGTTGAGATTCTTCCGTCCATCCTTATCCAGCTGCTCGAAGTGGTCCATCACCGGGGACACGGCTAAGTACTTAGATTGTTGACTCTGTAGAGGTTGTGCACTTTCACATTTTGACTCAATTAACCCAGACATCCTATACACGCGGAGTGCATTAAGGAAAGGAGAGAATTGAGACAAGAACTTTCAGAAGGAGAATTCAACCATACTAGTAAGACCCGTTCCACCTACCAACTCTACATCTGCTTGTCAAGCTGACAGGTTGAACTCTCACAACTTAGTTGTTCAAGACAAAGCCCATTGTCAAAAGGCTGCACGGGAAGCTTCTACACTTGGAGGGACTTAGTAATCTCTTTGTTCCTGTGTGGCCATCCACAAGTGCACCTTTGGGTGAAAACCACCATGCTCATGGGCCTAAGAAGAATAAAATTCATCCTAGGCGAAGACAACCACAAGCATAGTCCCAAATAGCCACTCAACATAAACCATAACAACCAATCCACCCAGGGATGCATTTTTAATTTAACACTTAGAAATATTTCCATAACATGGTATGTAAACAATTTTATAACATTGCTAAGCATCTAATAAAACTTTTATATTGGCTGCATGGTAATGGATGGCTACACACTACTAGGAATTTACATAGCATAAAACTAACTTAGCAAAATAAAGTATTAACAAAAGTTTCTTATCATGCATACTACTAAAAAATTCTACAAATGCATATAGGAAAATAATGGGTGATTTATGAATGTGACTTGCCTTGGTAACAGGAGGCACAAGCACAGCAAGAATAACAATCACAAGCAATTCCTTCCTCCTCTTCACAATCTAGCAACAAACAATACAAAAATAAATAAACACAACATGCAGCACTTAAAACATCAAAGCATAAATATGTATGCATGCATGATATGTTCTGAACATAATCAAAACAACTTATTATCATTTTATTCTCTCTGTTTATTTAATGCAAGAAATGCAATGAATATTCTATTTTCTATTTTAACAATTGAAATGTATAGAACAATTTTAGTCAATTTAAGTACTACACTCAAATTATTTAGTTCTTTTATACAACTTTCCATAAAACTCATGTTACACTTTCTGGACAGAGAGCAAATTTATTATTCCAAAACAATTGGATTTAGATGAAAAATATTTTTATTATTTAAGTTATGAATTTAAATGGCCGAAATGCCAATCTGTTAATTCGCAATTTTAAAGACACTAAAGCGACAAACTAATGATATAGAAATAAACTACATGAGCAGAGCTTTCCAATGATATAAAGTTTATCAAATTTGGACTTACAGATTGAAAGTTATGAATTTTGCAAGTTTTAATAGTTTTCTGTTTTAATTTCTAAATTCTATTCGAAAAAGAAAAAGAATCGGCCACGCGGCGCGATCTGATTCGCCCGTACCGTTTCGACGCGGATCGCGATCGTGAGCCGTTAGATCTAAATGAAAATGGACGCGCCAGATTTATCACCCGTGACGAAAAATAAAATAAAAACGGATCTGTTGGATCTAGATCCAATGGTTCAGGATGCGTTGACCTAACGCGGGCGGCGCGAGTCGCCAGAGACGTGCTGGCGTGGCGGAGCCATTGCCGGCGTTTGCGCTCGCGGCGTTCTACAACTCTAGGGTAGGAACGAAGCTCACCAGGGGGTGCATGACGTCGAGATGAAAGCAATTGCGAGGCGACGATGACCGGAGCGTCCTCGTCTCCCTAGAAGAGCTCGCCTGAGAAGCTTGCGGCGGCGGTTCCTCTCGGTCGTGGACGGAGGCGCGGATTCGTTGCGAAAACAAATGCCCCACCGTGTCAAATCGATGCGCACGGTTAAAAGAATTTGAAAGCAAGTGAAGAGAGGGTCCGAGGTGGCCGGAGTTGCACGCCCGGCGGAGTTCTTACCGACAGTGACGGCGGAAATGCGAGGACTCTAGCGGGCAGCCTAGGGGCTCTCGGGAGAAGGGGTTTGGGGGAAAAGACAGAGAAGATCGGGGGCTTTTAGTAGGGGAAAACGGCGAGGTAAATGGAGTAGTAAATCTCCGTATTCAAACGAAATCAAATCGGTCGTTTCGGTCGGGGACGTGGGCGTGATTTGAGGACGAACGTCTCCGCGGGGGAGATGACAGGTGGGTCCAACCTGTCGGTGTCTGCGAGAGATAGAGAGAGCTGGGCCGCTGCGTTGCGCGCGCGCGGTAGATAGTTACGGGCTACGGCCCAATTAGCTCGGAAAAACATTTAATTTTAATCAAATCTTTTTCTTTTTTCAAATCTAATTTAAAATATGATTTTTAAACTTAACCAAATCATTTCAGAAAAAATCATAAAAATATGTTATGGAAAGCTTATCAAATTTAGAACTTTTTAGTATCATACTTGCCTATCAAAAAAAAATTATATAAAGGAGTATTATAAGGAGTACAATTAAACAACTTTATGGAATTATAATTTACTTAAACCTATAATTGAATTTTTATTTAGTCCTTATTGAATTTAAATGTGAAGTCAATATGATGAATGATGCATGAATGCAAAGTTTTAATTTTTTGAAATTTTTGGGATGTTACAGACTAATCCCCTTAAGAGGAAGCTCACCCTCGAGCTTCGGAAAGGTCAGCAAATAGGTGAGGATGGTCTTCTCGAAGGTCATCTTCTCATTCTCATGTGGCCTCTTCCTCGGTGTGATGATTCCACTGAACCTTGCAAAATTTGATGATTTTATTACGGGTGACTCTTTCTGCTGTCTGTAATACCTTGATGGGTTTCTCTTCATAGGTTAGATCACTCTCCAATTATACTTCCTCGAGGGGTACCGTATCCTTTAATGGAGTTCCCATCATCTCGGGGTGACATTTCTTCAATTGGCTGACGTGGAACACATTATGGACCACAGACAGAATTTCTGGTAATTCTAACTCATATTCTACTTCACCTTTGCGAGAATGAATTTTGAATGATCCAATGAATCGCGGTGCTAGCTTTCCTTTGATTCCAAACTTGTTTACACCCCGAAGTGGTGACACTCTAAGATAGACTCTATCACCCACCTCGTAGATGACTTCTCTACGTTTGGAATCTGCATAGCTTTTCTGTCGTGACTGTGCTATCTTCAATCTGTCTTTGATTAGTCGGACATTCTCTTCAGCATCTTGGATTATGTCAGGTCCAAAGAAACTCCGTTCTCCTACACCATTCCACAACAATGGGGTAGTGCATTTCTTTCCATATAGGGCTTCAAACAGTGCCATCTCAATGCTGGCTTGATAACTGTTATTGTAGGAGAACTCAACGTAAGGTAGATTATCATCCCAGCTAGATCCATAATCGAGTGCACATGCTCTTAACATATCTTCTAAAATCTGATTAACTCTCTCAGTCTGACCATCTGTTTGCGGATGAAAAGCTGTGCTGAATTCCAATCTGGTTCCTAGTGATTCATGCAACTGTTTCCAGAAATGAGATGTGAACTGGATTCCTCTATCGGACACGATACTCTTGGGAACGCCATGAAGGCACACAATTCTTTTCATGTAAATTTCAGCTACTTTAGCACTTGTATATGTGGTCTTCACGGGTATAAAGTGAGCTATTTTTGTTAGACGACAAACAATAACCCAAATAGAATCATAACCTGATTTGGTCATTGGTAATCCAGTGATGAAATCCATTCCAATAGAATCCCACTTCTAGTCCAGCACTTTCAAAGGTTGTAGAAGTCCTGCTGGCTTCTGATGTTATGCTTTTACTCGACTGCATACATCACACTTTGCGATATATTCTGCTATTTCCCTTTTCAGATTATTACACCAGAATCTCTCCTTCACATCCATATACATCTTGGTATTTTCTGGATGAATGGAATAAGGTGTCTCATGGGCTTCTTGCATAATTAACTTCCTAAGATCAGGATCATTTGCCACACACACACGTTTTTCAAACCACAAGGTTCCTTGCTCATCTTCATGAAATCCCTTAGCTTTTCCTACTCTCAGATTGACTTTGATTTCTTCAATATCTTTGTCTCCCTCCCGAGCTTCGCGTATCTTGTCCATCAAATTTGGTTGCACTACTAATGAGGCTACAAAACCTTCTGGTACCACTTCCAATCTGAGGTCCTTGAATACCTTGCATAAGTTTTCAGGTATTTCTCCTGTTGTGAGGCCATTCACATATACCTTACGACTCAGGGCATCTGCTACTATATTAGCCTTTCCCGGATGATATTGGAGATTAAGATCATAATCTTTGATAAGTTCCAACCATCTTCTCTACCTCATGTTCAATTCCCTCTGAGTGAAAATATACTACAAACTTTCAGTAAATACTTCACATCTTTTTCCCATCAGATAGGGTCTCCATGTCTTCAGGGCATGTACTACTGAGGCGAACTCAAGATCGTGGGTAGGATAATTTGCTTCATGTTTCTTGAGCTGTCTAGAGGCATAGGATGCCACTCTGCCTTCCTGCATCAATACACTTCCAAGACCTTGGCGTGAAGCATCACAGTACACTTGGAATTCTTTCTCTAAATAAGGTAAGCATAGAACTGGAGCTGAAACTAGACGTTTCTTCAACTCCTGAAATCTGACTTCACAGACCTCGGTCCACTCAAACTTCTTCTCCTTTTTCAACAATTCCGTTAAGGCTTTGGCAATCTTGGAAAAGTTTTCAATAAATCTTCGGTAGTATCCTGATAGACCCAGAAAACTACGTAATTCTCCCACATTCTTTGGTGGTTCCCAATTGATTACAGCAGAAACTTTCTCAGGATCCACTGCTATACCCTCTTTGGATACCACATGGCCTAGAAATCCGACTTGTTCTAACCAAAACTCACATTTGCTGTATTTGGCATACAACCTATGTTCACGTAGTCTCTGCAATACCAGACGCAAATGCTCTTCATGTTCTTTGTGACTCTTGGAGTATATTAAAATGTCATTGATAGAAACTATCACAAACTTATTCAGAAAATCCATGAACACTTTATTCATCATACTCATGAAATAGGCTGGAGCATTGGTTAAACCAAAAGGCATTATTGTCTACTCATAGGAGCCATATCTTGTAACAAACGCTGTTTTTGGTATATCCATTTCTCTAACTTTCATTTGGAAGTAACCTGATCTAAGATCAATCTTGGAGAAGACACAAGCACCTTCCAGTTGATCAAATAGTTTATTTATCTTGGGTAACGGGTACTTGTTCTTGATGGTGTGCTCATTTATATCCCTGTAGTCCGTGACTAGTTTCTGGGTTTGATCTTTCTTTTTAACAAATAGAACAGGTGCTCCCCATGGCGATGAACTTGGACGGATAAATCCTTTCTGAATGTGTTCCTCCAGTTGCTTCTTGAGCTCTTTCAGTTCATCGACGGCCATAGGATATGGTCTCTTAGCTATTGGTCCAGTACCCGCTTTTAGTTCAGTGAGAAACTCCACATCTCTATCGGGTGGCATTCCCGGTAGTTCTTCTGGAAAAACATCTGGGTATTCCTGGACAATAAGCATATCACCAAGTCTTAAGAGAATTTAGCCTAACTTTCTTAAGTTCGAAAGTTGATCTGAATTTAATCTTCTGTTTCTCTGGGGTGGTGAGGGTGATAGCTCTATTTGCACAGTCTATGATTCCTTCAAAACGGGTCATCCAATCCATTCCAATGATAACATCCAAGCCTTGGGTTTCTAGGATGACTAAGTCTGTTGGAAAAAGGTATTTTCCAATCTTTAAATCTAACTGTCTACACCTAGAATTTACTATCATCTCATCTCCAGGTGAACTCACTCTAATAGGTTTTCCTAGGCTTTCCTCGGCTAGCTCATGTTTGTTTACAAAAGCTCTGGATATGAATGAATGAATGCAATGCTCCAGTATCAAATAAGACTAATGCTGGAAAAGAATTGAGCAAGAACGTACCAATCACAACATCAGGTTCATCATGAACTTCTTCCACATTGATGTGGTTCACTTGCCCCTTCTGGAAAGGATTGGGCTTGGAATTTTCATCATCCTTCCTCTCTGGGCAGTCAATTGCATAATGCCCCGTCTTCTTGCACTTGAAGCAAGTCACATCAGACAAGTCTTTCTTCCCCTCATAGTTAGGGCGGTGATGACCATTTCCATGATTATGGCCATGGTGATGGTTTCCCTTGAATCCTCCATTATTTCCTTTGTATCCTCCATTGTTTCCTTTGTATCCTCCATTATGGTTATGACCATGATACTTTTGGCCACTACCATTGTTGGAGTGATTCCATGGTTTATGTCCACTACTTTCAGTGACGTGGTGCCTTTTGTGTGTTCCCTCAGAATGAATCTTACTTGTACTGAAATTCCTCTTCATGTTCTCTTCCTTTCGTATGTTGTTGTCCAAAGTGATGGCTTGATCCAATAGAGCTTGATAGTTAGGAGCATGAGCTACAGACAAGGGTATCTTCAATTCTCCCTTAAGCTCATTGAGTAATTTTCTTTCCTCTTAGCATCAGTGTCAATGTCTTCTGGTGCATACCTTGATAGTGTGAAAAGTCATCCATATACTCCTTCAGAGTTCTACCTCCCTGCCTCAAGCTGCGGAATTCCTCCTTCTCTAGATTCATTATGCCAGAGGAAATGTGAGCATTGCGAAAACCTTCCTTGAAAGCATCCCAAGTCAGGTCCTCCAGATGATGAGTCACTTGATAGGTCTCCCACCACAGTGCAGCGGGTCCTTCCAACAGATGTGCAGTGAATCTCACTTTCTCTGCCTTAGAGCATTCACAAGTCACTAAGTCCTTGTTTACTGAGCGGAGCCAGTCATCTGCCACTATAGGTTCTGTAGCAGAAGAGAACTTGTTTGGCCTAAGACTTAGGAATCTGGCAAGTCTGTCCACTTGGGGTGGTGGTGGAGGTGGCGGGTTGTTGTTGTTGTTGGTTGCAGCAATGAACTGAGTCATCATATTCATCAACTGGGCTTGAGCTGCCATCAGCTGCTGCATAGCATCGTTGTTGTCGGGATCACGACGTGGAGGCATCTGTGGGGGTTTATAGCATGGA
This sequence comes from Poa annua, assembly GCA_026929855.1. Lineage (NCBI taxonomy): Eukaryota > Viridiplantae > Streptophyta > Magnoliopsida > Poales > Poaceae > Poa > Poa annua. Next base: position 112,957,630 of record CM049428.1, on the reverse strand, counting down.
TGAGTAAACGATAGATAGAACTAAAAGAAGGAATCCTACCCATGCACAAAACAATCAAGTCAAGCAATCCACAATCAACAAACAACTTAAATTTTTTCTTTCTTAGCAATTCAGGAATGAAACAAAGTTGATGGATTAAATAAAACGACCAAGTCTGCAAACCAAACATTCTAACATTGTCATACCACAAGTTGGAGATCAATGTTTTTCAAACGACGAACTAAACGTGAAGTAACATAGGATGGTCCAAATACTAAGTTAATTATTTTCGTCCATGATATCTCCTTCATCTTCTTCGACTTCCTTGATGGTGATGCCTTCTTTCATGAGGATCTCCTTATACTCACTCACTTCCTTCTCTAAGGCCTCATTTTTCTCCTGTATCATAGCCTTCTCACGGCACAGAGTCTCGGTCACTTCTTTCTCCAGGGTTTCATTCTTCTCTTGCAACATTCTCTTTTCACGGCGCAGAGTCTCGATCAGATCACGATCAGCCTCGAACTCGACATCGTTACTCAGAATATCATCCATCAAATTTTTAATCTCCTTATTCTTGTCTCTAACTCTCTTATCTTGATTTTGGAACTTCTTCTCCTGTGCTCGGAATTTTTCCTCCTGAGCGTTGGCCACTTCTTCTTGGGTGTCTATCTTCTTTTGAGTCTCCTTGACTTGGGCCACTATTTCATCATTCCTTAGCAACTCTTCACGTCTATCCTCTTCTAGCTGCCAGAGGTGATTTTCTAAGTCTTGAAGATATGGGTGCAAAGGATCTGGTTTGCTTTTGTCCTCCTCATTCACAAGGAAGGGTATCCCATCTTCATCACGTTTGCCCAAGATAGAAAAATAGTGGTCCTTTAACTCCTCTTTGTATTGTCCACAAAGACGTCCAATTAGCCCCTGCGTGACAAGTTTAAGTTCTTTCTCCAAGGAGTCACTAATCGTCTTGTACTAGATGTCTTCGGTCTTGGGTTCAGGCTGGCGCCCGTATTTAAAAAGGCGAACTCCCCATAAGTCATCTTTGTTGAAGTGCTTCAACTGGCTTGCCTTGATGATGGGTGTTGGAAGTGCCAGTATTTCTACTATCTCCAGAAGGTATCTTCCAAAACGCATATCCTGGAAGTCCTACGCCGTTTGATACATGAAGAACGACATCCTATGTTATAAGAGTAAAATTATCAAAACAGAAACATAAGACAAAAAGTACGAGTCTTGATGTGCAAAAATACTTAGAGAAAATATCAGTTTTGCTCTACAAGGTGATCAACATTATTATCAACTCTTTGTAAGTTGGACATTCACTATAGTGAGAGAGACAGACACCCAGCCAGCCACTTATAATTGTGGAACATGTCTCATGTACGCGGACATGTAAGGTTAGTCTCTGGGCCGCTTCATCTCACTATGTCGCTAGGATCCAACATACTTCAAAGATGGTAATATTATGATAAAAAAGGGCTTAACCAATCCTAAGGGCTCGAACCTACAAGCAACACTTCGCTCTGATACCATTTTGTAGTGCCCCAACTTTTATTAAAGATGGAACACCTGTGTTAAATGCTAGTCCCTGGATCACTACCAGCACCACAGTACAAAATATTAAGTATCATTGCATAAGTATCAAGTGGCTACAACGAGATCCAAAAATTAGCAAAGTATAGCTTTATTACAAGGTGCATAGCCATGAAGGCTAGCTAGAATATTCAGAGTTCACAACAAAAGCAAAAGAGCAATGAGCCTCATCTTCAAGCATGCGCCACAGGCAGACATGTTGGGTGTAGACTCGAGTCCAAACTTATTCTTCATCTGAATTACCTGCACAATTGAATATGCAGCCCTCGAAGGATGTCAATACAATGAAGTATTGGCAAGTGACTATGGTGGATATAAATGACAAGTCTAGAATCTATATGCATATTTGGCTTGGTGGAGTTGGAGGCTGTTTTGCAGAAAGCAAGTTTTCTCCTATCTTTTAAGAAACACTTTTATTTCCAAAGACTTGGCACCAAGGGATGAATCCCAAGTGCACCAACATTCCTTTCCTTAGTCAAATTTTACTTCATGAAAACAGTGTTGAGATTCTTCCGTCCATCCTTGTCCAGCTACTCGAAGTGGTCCATCACCGGGGACACGGCTAAGTACTTAGATTGTTGACTCTGCAGAGGTTGTGCACTTTCACCTTTAGACTCAATTAACCCAGACATCCTATACACGCGGAGTGCATTAAGGAAAGGAAAGAATTGAGACAAGAACTTTCAGAAGGAGAATTCAACCATACTAGCAAGACTCGTTCCACCTACCAACTCTACATCTGCTTGTCAAGCTGACAGGTTGAACTCTCACAACTTAGTTGTTCAAGACAGAGCCCATTGTCAAAAGGCTGCACGGGAAGCTTCTACACTTGGAGGGACTTAGTAATCTCTTTGTTCCTGGGTGGCCATCCACAAGTGCACCTTTGGGTGAAAACCACCATGCTCATGGCCCTAAGTAGAATAAAATTCATCCTAGGCGAAGACAACCACAAGCATAGTCCCAAATAGCCACTCAACATAAACCATAACAACCAATCCACCCAGGGATGCATTTTAAATTTAACACTTAGAAATATTTCCATAACATGGCATGTAAACAATTTTATAGCATTGCTAAGCATCTAATAAAACTTTTATATTGGATGCATGGTAAGGGATGGCTACACACTACTAGGAATTTGCATAGCATAAAACTAACTTAGCAAAATAAAGTATTAACAAAAGTTTCTTATCATGCATACTACTAAAAAATTCTACAAATGCATATAGGAAAATAATGGGTGATTTATGAATGTCACTTGACTTGGTAACAGGAGGCACAAGCACAGCAAGAATAACAATCACAAGCAATTCCTTCCTCCTCTTCACAATCTAGCAACAAGCACTACAAAAATAAATAAACACAACATGCAACACTTAAAACATCAAAGCATAAATATGTATGCATGCATGATATGTTATGAACATAATCAAAACAACTTATTATCATTTTATTCTCTCTGTTTATTTAATGCAAGAAATGCAATGAATATTCTATTTTCTATTTTAACAATTAAAATGTAGAAAATAATTTTAGTCAATTTAAGTACTACACTCAAATTATTTAGTTCTTTTATACAACTTTCCATAAAAACTCATGTTGCACTTTCTGGACAGAGAGCAAATTTATTATTCCAAAACAATTGGATTTAGATGAAAAATATTATTATTATTTAAGTTATAAATTTAAATGGCCGAAATGCCAATCTGTTAATTTCTCAATTTCAAAGACACTAAAATGACAAACTAATGATATAGAAATAAACTACATGAGCAGGGCTTTTCAATGATATAAAGTTTATCAAATTTGAACTTACAGATTGAAAGTTATGAATTTTGCAAGTTTTAATAGTTTTCTGTTTTAATTTCTAAATTCTATTCGAAAAAGAAAAAGAATCGGCCACGCGGTGCGATCTGATTCGCCCGTACCGTTTCGACGCGGATCGCGATCGTGAGCCGTTAGATCTAAATGAAAACGGACACGCCAGATTTATCACCCGCGATGAAAAATAAAATAAAAACGGAACCGTAGGATCTAGATGCAACAGTACAGGATGCGTTGACCTAACGCGGGTGGCGCGAGTCGCCGGAGACGCGCTGGCGCGGCGGAGCCAGTGCCGGCGTTTGCGCTCGCGGCGTTCTACGGCTCTAGGGTAGGAACGAAGCTCACCAGGGGGTGCACGATGTCGAGATGAAAGCGATGGCGAGGCGGCGATGACCAGAGCGTCCTCGTCTCCCCGGAAGAGCTCGCCGGAGAAGCTTGCGGCGGCGGTTCCTCTCGGTCGTGGACGGAGGCGCGGATTCGCTGCGAAAACAAATGACCCACCATGTCAAATCGATGCGCACGGTTAAAAGAATTCGAAAGGAAGTGGAGAGAGGGTCCGAGATGGCCGGAGTTGCGCGCCCGACGGAGTTCTTACCGACGGCGACGGCGGAAATGCGAGGACTCTAGCGGGCAGCCTAGGGGCTCTCGGTAAAAGTGGTTTGGGGCAAAAAACGGAGGAGATCGGGGGCTTTTAGTAGGGGAAAACCGCGAGGTAAATGGAGTAGTAAATCTCCATATTCAAACGAAATCAAATCGGGCGTTTCGGTCGGTGACGTGGGCGTGATTTGAGGATGAACATCTCCGCGGGGGAGATGACAGGAGGGTCCCACCTATCGGCGTCTGCGAGAGAGCTGGGCCGCTGGCGGGCCGCTGCGTTGCGCGCGCGCGGTAGATAGTTACGGGCTACAGCCCAATTAGCTCGAAAAAACATTTAATTTTATTCAAATCCTTTTCTGTTTTTCAAATCTGATTTTAAATATGAGTTTTAAACTTAACCAAATTATTTCAGAAAAATCATAAAAATATGTTTTGGAAAGCTTATCAAATTTAGAACTTTTTAGTATCATACTTGCCTATAAAAAAAATTATATAAAGAAATATTATAAGGAGTACAATTAAACAACTTTATGGAATTATAATTTATTTAAACTTATAATTAAATTTTTATTTAGTCCTTATGTAATTGAAATGTGAAGTCTATATGATGAATGATGCATGAATGCAAAGTTTTAAAATTTTAAATTTTGGGATGTTACACAATTCTCCTCTTCCTTTTAAATAAAATGAGGTACAATCCCGTTTTGTTCAAAAAAATTACTACATTATTATGTAACTACAGAAACTTCAGTATCAACTACATTATCTAAGTCGTTTTGTCGAACAGACAAGGGGATTTACATTAATGTGAAATTTTACATCAATCGTTCTGAATCTCAATTCTCAAATGCATGAACTACCTTGATTACCTCTGCCCGACACAATAAGAATGTCACATGGAACTTGGATGTGGTCCACTTAACACTGGCATGCTCATGATTTTGCATTAAGAAAAACTGTGACCTTCCAAGAGCTAGCATTAGGAGGTCCCCCTGGATTGTCGAAAATGATCGCTTCGCTCTCCTTCTGGCGATTGGCGAGGCTGGGCTGCGTAGCCGTGCAGGGCCAGCAGTGTGCTCCCTCTCCGGCGTCAGACGCGCAACGTGTGTCCGGCCTTGGAGGCTCGAGGTTCTGGGCTCTCTCCGGCGAAAGCTCGGACGAGGAGGAAGAGTTCCCCTCGTCGGGCTTGGTCTCGCCGGCTGCTGCCCCCTCGCGCCCGGTGCTTGGGATTTCGCCGACCAGGCTTGGGAGCGCGTCCTCCCTCGCCCAGCGCGGGCGGGGAAGCGCGGTGCCTTCGCGCCCGGCGGCCGGAGCTCCAAATTCGGCCAGGGCGGTCTGGCGGGGGCGTTCGTCTTTGCCACGACGCATCAAGGTCCGTCACATGGGACGCCGCGGCCGGTTTCCTCCTCGCGTCCGTGTTATAGCCTTATGCGTCCGGCGGCCAGCCCAGTGCGGATGGTGTCGTGTTCTCTGTGCCCGTCCGTCAGCCCTGTGCGGGTGGCGGCGCAGACCCCGTCGGCTTCCACTGCGGCGGCGCCGGCTCCGTCGGCTTCCGCAGCGGCGGCGCCTTCATCTCCGGGGGCTAGGGTTAGGTCTCTGTCCGCGAGTCCGCCTCATCCGCAGGTGGGCCTCTTGGGCTGCTCGGTGGTTGGCAGCCCATCTTCCCCTGTGGACCTGGCAGTGGGCTCGGACGCGGCCCTCACGAGTTGCGGGGCACCCCTGATGGGGCCTCCTAGTCAGTTCCTGGGTGCTACGGTTCCTCCTCGTCAGACATGGTTGGACCGGTTACTGCGCGGCCCAGCCCATCTTACGTGACCCCGCACAGGGGTGACCCAGTACTTAGGTGGGTGTGGGTGCCCCGGGGAACCCTAGACCCCTTGTTAGGTTCCCCAGCCTCTCACTCCGACGTGCGGCGCTGGCTCTCCAGATCTAGATCTAGATCTAGCTTTGCCCCGTATCGTCTCCCCCGCTTCCTTGCCAACCTCCCTCACCTCCCCTTTAGATACCTTGCGCAGTGGTTCATGGAGCGTGGGCGGGACGAGGGAGTCTCCGAAGAGGATCGTCGCTACGAACTTGAGCTTAGGGAGCGGGTGGAGCTCAACGAAGACCGGCGCCGCCGTGACTCGGATCGCGAGTGGGGTCATGACCGTGAGCGTGAGGGAGAGCCAGCGTGGCGTCGTGACGAGCCAAGGTCTAGGGCGGATCTTGGCCGTTCCTCTGCGGGTTCGTCTCTCCCTAGGGAGCAGCCTCCTCCGCCGCCGCGGCGCCCCCGTGTCGCGGTGCGCAAGGTTACGGCCTGGTCCAGCCACTCTCAGCAGAAAAAACCCTCCCTGGCCCCTCCATCCTCCCAAGCCCAGTCTGCTCTGATACCGTCCGTGGGGCTCTCCTCTCACTCAGATCTCGCAGCTCCGTCCCCGGCGGTAAAGAAAGGTGGTATCAAATGTTACAACTGCAGCCGCGACGGCCACTACCAATCAAGTTGTCAATTCCAATCCCACTGCAGCGTTTGCGACCTGGATGGCCATACCACCGGCATGTGCCCCAAACAGAACAAGGCCCCTGCCCTGCAATGGTACGGCTACGCGCTGGACGGTGTGGGCTTCCATTGCCTCGAAGTGTAGGGAGGCGAGGGGCTCGCCAGCGCGGTCAACCCAGTGCACTCCGCCATGGTCATTGCGCACGACAACTCGCTCTCTGTGGACGTGCTCACGAAAGATATGCAAGCGCTGGTCCAAGCCAACTGGGACTGGCAAGTGCGCCAAGTCTCCGCTACGGACTTCCTGCTGGTCTTCCCGAATGAGGTGAGCCTCAACCTGTGCAGGAATGCGGGGGCATTGCGCTACCGGTGAGCAAGAAAATGGTGTTGTTCGCGGACGCCCAGTACAACCCGCATGCTGCTGAGCGCTTGACCAAGATCTGGGTCCTGTTGGCTAGGGTCCCTCCGTGCCTACGCAAGGAAGAGTTGCTGTTGGAAGCTATGAAAATGCTGGGGAGGCCTAGGATGGTGGATGCGGATTCTTTGCCGGTGCTAGCGGCTCCGGTGCGCAAGCTTCATCACTGCCATGGCCCGTCTAGGATGCCTGCGAGCGTCCTGCTGTTCGAGGGACTGGAAGGTTTTCGCATCGGTGTCACTGTCGAACCGGTTCAGCGCCCTCGCCCGGCTCACCCAACCCCTCCTCCGCTGCCGCCTTCCCCCCCATGCAAAGACCAGGATGACGAGGGCGAAGACACGAAAGACTGTAACATGGGAGATAGAAACTGGAAGAGGGACCCCAACTTTGGCAAGTCCAAGGACAAGACGGGGGATGCGGGTGAAGGCAGCAAGACGGCTCCCCCCAGGCTGCGTCGCCTCCGCACTCCGACAAGCTCGTGGAGAGGGATGCGGCAAAGCTGCCGGAGGGGTTGGGCCGGCTGCAAGCCAAGACCTCGGTGGGCAGTAGCAGTGTGCCACGACCCACTCAGATGGACAAATCGATCTCCAAACCTGCCTATGCTCCACCAAAATCCAACCTCAAGCCTATCCCGTTCGAGCTAGACCAGTATGGCTCCAACTTGGATGGCGCTGAAGGCCTCGGGCTCCCTCCTTCCTTCCCGCCGATCCCGTCTTCGCGAGTGCGCTCGTCCCCGCAAGATATCTCCTCCGATGACTCGCCGCCAGTCTCCCCCTCCATCCTCAAGCGTACCAATCTGAAGCAAGCTGACAGAGCCGAGACTGGTGGGAAAGCCCGCCAAACTGGGAGTTTGATACTGAAACCCTCGCAGTCAAGCTTGCCAGGCTCAAAAGGAAGCAGGATGGGGAGGTGGACAACCCTCCAAGCACTGCCAAAACTCCCCGGCAACCGGACCTGGTGGCGGATGCAGCTAAGGGGACGACTGTGGCCAGAGCCAAGCGTTCCACGCCTCTGATCTCTCCCACTTCCAGCGCTAGGCGCAGTGATCGTGGCAAGGGCGCATCAGCTGAACCTATCATGCTAAAGGTCTCTCGCAGGGCCGCACTCAAAGATGTAGGTATTTCCCGTGAGCTTGCTCGTGATTTTTTTCTTCTAGATTCTATTCCCGACTCGCACTTGCTTTCGGTTGCTTTTGATGCGGGGGTTAACTTCGCGGGGTCCTCGGGTTCTTGTTCGGATCCTACCCCCCTTCTCTCTTTGGTCTGTGCTAAAGAAATTGCGCAAGCCAAGCTCGCTCAAGCCTTAGCTAGACAGAAACTGGCACATGAGGCTGCCAAGCGTTCGGCACCCTCGAGCAGTGCTCAGAGTGAGCCAGTTTTGGGGCAGGCCAGTGTGGCCGGTCGTGAGCAAGCGGGCTCGGTTCCTTCCGGCCCTGAAGACCTTGACCTAGGTTTGTTAATTGCTAAACTGTTCAAGTCTCTGTCCAAGCGTGGCAGGCAACAAGTGCCACCCTTGGGACCTAGACTTAACCTCCGTGACATGCCAGCCCGCCAAGCACGGGTAGCCCATATTTCCGCCCAATGAGAGCCATGGGATGGAACTCCAGGGGATTCGGGCGCAAGGGTCGCCGAACCCAAATCAGGGACTACATTAGGAAGGAAAGGATAGACATCGTCTTTCTGCAGGAAACACTAAAGCAAGACTTCACCGACCAAGAGCTCCGCGAGCTGGAGTGTGGAGATCAGTTCTTTTGGCACTGGAAAGCGGATGTTGGGCGCTCAGGTGGCATGCTGCTAGGAATCCGGGATAGTGTGCTCGAAGTGGGCAGAATCGATCAGGGGGAGTTCTTCATCAGTGCTTCTATCCTCCACAGAGACTTCAACTTCCGGTTTGAGTTTATTGGGGTCTATGGACCGACTGACCACGTGCGGTCGGAGGCCTTCTTGCTTTTGCTAGAACAAAAGGTCAGTGCGACTTCTGTCCCCGTTGTGATTGGCGGGGATTTCAACCTGATCCGTGGGGCTCAAGACAAAAACAATGCGAACATCAAAAGGCAAAGGGTTGCGTTGTTCAACGAGTGCATTGCTAGATTAGCTCTGAGGGAAATCGAGCGCTCGGGTGTTAGGTACACGTGGTCTAATTGGCAAAGGAACCCGGTGAGATGCGTCCTCGACCGGTTCCTAGTCTCGCCTGAGTGGGAGGCTAAGTTCCCTTTGGTCTCGTTGCAGGTCGTGACCACGATAGGATCGGATCATACTCCGTTAGTCTTCGATACGGGGGAGACCGAGTTCAAACACTCCTCGAGGTTCTTCTTCGAGACGTCCTGGTTTGGACTCACAGAGTTGAAAGATCTTTTCTGGACTAAGTGGGAGCGGTTCGCGTCGCAGCTTTCGAGTTGCCGCGGCCCGGTGGACTTCTGGCATGCCCAGTCTTCGTCCATGAGGACGTTCCTCAAGGGTTGGGGAGCCAATCTCGGAAAACAACAGCGAATTTCTAAGCTCCAACTGACTCGTCAAATTCAAGAGTTAGACTCGACTGCTGACAACTCTGGCCTGGATGATGACGGCTGGGCTCTGCGCTACTCGCTAGAGGAGCGACTGCTGCATTGCTTGGCCGCGGAGGAGGAATATTTTGAAAGAGCATTTTCCCTCATGTGTGGTTTTGGTAATTGAATGACAATCTCTATGGACTAATGTTTGCATTGAGATATCATTATAGATCATGTCCATGGAATTGTGGAGTTCATGTGTTGGACTCTTGAAGCTTATTGCAAGTATGTCTTGAAGATTCAAGACATCATCTTAGTGAAGAAAAGATGAGTTGTGCAAGACCAAGAGAAGCTTTCTCGAAAATATCCTATGCTTGGTGCTTGCAATGGATACATGGAGACGAAGCTTAGCGAGACTCTCCCATTGTGAGCATGGGGGAGTATTTGGAGAAGTATTCATCAAGCATGTGCGTGGGCGCGCAATCAAGAAAGATGATCCACTTGAAGAGATCAAGATAGTTATCATCCAACTCAAGTGGAATGCTCAAGGCAAAGGTATGATCTTGATAGGGCTATAGGATAGATAGGCGTACTATCAAGAGGGGCTCTCAAGTTAGTAACTTGATCGCATTCTTGTGGAGAGCTCAAACCTTTGCATACTTGGCATATCATGTTTCTTGGTTCTTATTTGGCTCTTATGTTGGTGAGGAATTAGAGCCTGGTTCATCTCCATGTCAAGCTCTAGTTCATCGAAATCGGTTTTACTTTGGACAACTTGTTGCGTTTTCGGTGGCGGAAATATTGCCGGTTCTACCTTGAGGAAAGTCCCACACCTTGCCATGTGTGGAGATTTTACTCTATTTATGGGATGCAATATTTCCAACAAATTTTGTTGGGTGCTCATCGTCGCTATCTTTCCAACAAAATTGGTCTCACCTCATTTGGAGTTCATTTGCAAAAGTTATAGCAGTTTTCGTTTCGGTGTTTTGCTGATTCGGATTATTGGGGCCGGATATTTCGCTCTACCGGAATTTCCGGTTCCCCAGCTCATCCAAGAAAACGGCTAAGGAAAGGAGAAAAAAGGTTCTGACTCCAGTCGGAAATTGTGCTCGGAAATTTCTGTCTACCGGAATTTCCGAGTGCCCCCAGAAAAGTCCTCCAGAAATGGCTAAGGAAAAGTTTGGTTTTGCTTCTGACTCCAGCCGGAATTTCAGCTCGGAAATTTCATGGACTCGGAATTTCCGGGTGACCGGAATTTCCGAGTCTCTCTTAGACCGGAATTTCCGGTTGACCGGAATTTCCGAGTCTCACTTATACCGGAATTTCCGAGTGTCGAAATAGCCAACGGCTATATTTCCTGGAGAGGTATAAATACCCCTCCCCTTCTTCCTCCTCAGTTAATCCAAGGCAGCACGACTTTTCCCTCTCTCCTACTCCATTGTTGACCTTGGAAAGCTCACTTCCCTCTCAATCCCTCCATTGAATCTTCCATATTCTTAAGGGAAAGTTGAGAGGAGATCTAGATCTACAATCCTACCAATCAATCTCTCCTCTAAGTGAGGAGAACTTAGTGGATCTAGTTCTTGGAGTTCCTTTGTGGTTCTTCTTCTTTGTTCTTCCTCTCTTCTCCCCCCATAAGCATTAGTTGCTTTTGGTGGGATTTGGGAGTGAAGGATTTGACTCCTTTGTGGTTTCCTTTGTTCTTCCTCTCTTATTCCCCCATAAACATTTGTTGTTTTGTTGGAATTTGAGAGTGAAGGACTTGAGCACTTCGTGTGCTCTTGCCATTGCATTTGCATCGGTTTGAGCCCTCCACGAGGATTCGTGGTGGTGATACTTGTGAGCTTGTTACTCTTGGGTCTTTGGACCCTAGACGCCTTTTGTGGTCAAGACCTTTTGTGGTCACTTGAGAGCCCCCAATTAAGTTGTGGGTGTGTGCCTCAAGACTTGGGAGCCCCCAATTAAGTTGTGGGTGTGTGCCTCAAGAGTTGTACGGGATTCGATCTCCGCCCCAAAGGAGATCAATAGTGGAAGGTGAACTCAAACCTTTTGTGGTTGAGTTCATCAGGAGAAGAAGGTGAGCCTTTGTGGCGTTGCGGCTAACCTGTTGTGGTTGCGCACACCTCTCCAAACGAGACGTACACCTTTGGGTGGAACTCGGGAATACATCCTCGTCTCCGCGTGCCTCGGTTATTTCTATACCCGAGCTCTTTACTTATGCACTTTACATTGTGATAGCCTTCGTGCTTGAAGTCATATATCTTGCTATCATCTTGTTACTTGTGTTGCTTAGCTTAAGTTGTTGGTGCACATAGGTGAGCCTAGTTTATATATCTAGGTTGTATGCTAGTTAAATTAAACCTCTAGTTTTATTCCGCCTTTATCAAGCATACCGGAATTTCCGGGTCACTCTTGGACCGGATATTCCGGCTCCTCGGAATTTCCGGGTCACTATTGGACCGGATATTCTGGCTCCTCGAAAAAGTTTTAAATCGCCTATTCACCCCCCCCCCCTCTAGGCGACGTCTATCCGTTCATATTGGCGCCAACGAGGGAGACAAAACTGGGTGTTGCAGGGAGACACGAACACTGCCTACTTCCACGCCTTTGCCAATGGCAGACGTCGTAAATGTGCGATTCGCTCGTTGGAAACAGAGACAGGTGTGGTCTCTGCCCAGCAGAAGGTCCTGGAGCATGTTTATGGCTTCTACAGGAACCTGATGGGGGCTCACGAGCAACAGGTGCTGACGCTCGTGACCACCCCTTGGGGGGCCCTTCGTCGTTCCTCTGAGGAAGAAAACCTTGAGCTGGCGCGCACGTTCTCTCTCGAAGAACTAGAGGAGACGCTCCGAGATACCAAGTCCAACACAACTCCTGGGCCAGACGGGTTCCCAGTAGTCTTCTTCAAGAGGTTTTGGCCTGAACTGAAACACTTGATTCTCGGGATCCTTAATGGGTTTATGCTGGGCACTGTTGACATCTCCAGACTCAACTTTGGAATTCTTTCGCTCATCCCCAAGGTGAAAGGGGCGGTGAACATTAAACAGTACCGGCCAATTGCTTTGATCAACGTCCTGTTCAAGTTGGTCTCCAAAGCCATCGCGTCCAGAGTCGCGCCGATTGCCCATAAAATTATTAGCCCGGCGCAAACGGCCTTCATCAAAGGGAGGCAGATTTTGGATGGTCCGCTTGTGCTCCACGAAATTGTCCATGAAATTTAGTCGCAAAACCTTCCTGCCGTTCTGCTTAAGCTGGATTTCGAAAAGGCCTTTGATCGGGTGAGTTAGTCTTTCCTTGAGGAAGTGCTCCTTAAGAAAGGTTTCGACTCCTCGATGGTTCACAAGTTCATGCAGCTAGTCACTGGGGGCCACACGGCGATCTCGGTCAACGGGGAGCTGGGCCCCTACTTTCATAATAAGAGAGGGGTTCGCCAGGGTGACCCCTTCTCGCCGCCGTTGTTCGACTTCGTGGTTGACGCGTTGGACCTCCTCCTCTCTCGTGCTCGGGATGCGGGCCACATTGAGGGTGTGATCTCGCATCTCATCCCCGGAGGAGTGACGCACCTCCAATACATGGATGATACGCTGATTTTGCTCCAGAATACTGAGGCAGGGCTCGCCAACCTGAAGTTTCTGTTGATTTGCTTTGAACTCTTGTCAGGAATGAAGATCAATTTCCATAAGAGCGAGGTAATTTTCATGGGTGGAGATGAGGGGGAGCAGGCCAGAGTGGCCAACCTCCTTAACTGTCAGGAGGGATCTTTCCCTTTACCTTCCTTGGTTTTCTCATTGCGGATAGAAAACTGACTATTGCTGACTTAGAGCCGGTGGTGGCTAAAGTGGGCTTCCGTACGGAACCCTGGCAGGGCAAGTTCATGTCCTCGGCAGCGCGCCTCACCCTGGTGGACTCCTGCCTATCCAACATTCCGCTGTACATGATGGGACTTTTCTTGCTTGCAGACGGTACCCACGCAGGGTTTGATAGACATCGGAAGTCGTTCTTTTGGGAAGGCAAAGGAAATAAAAAGAAGTACCACATGGTGGCGTGGGAGGACGTTTGCAGACCCAAGGACCAGGGTGGCCTAGGAATCGCTAACTCCAAGTTACTCAATAAGGCCAGCTGGCCAAGTGAATCTGGAGGCTGTTTGCCGAAGAAGAAGGCGCCAGCTTATGGGCTAGCATCCTACGCGCTAAGTACCCAGGAGCCCACGATCTTTTCAACTTAAACCCGGCTGGGGGGTCGCAGTTTTGGCACGGCATCCATAAAGTCAAGGAGGATTTCCGCCGAGGGGTTCGTTTCCATCTAGGGAATGGCCAGCTGATCAAGTTCTGGACTGACCACTGGTCCGAGTCCAGCCCTCTGTGTGACAGATTTCACAGGTTATTTGCTATTGCCTCTGCCCCGGAGGCGCGGGTGGCTCATCTCCTAAGTTCGGCGTGCTGGGCTATCAGTTTTAGAAGATGCTTTGGCCTTGAGGAGCAGCAGCAGTGGTCTTTGTTGTTGGTAGAAATCGCTAGGGAGGTTCTATCGGACAAGAGGGATGGGGTGTCGTGAGCGCTCGAGGAGTCCGGATGTTTCACGACCAATTCCATGTATTTAAAACTGGTTCAGGACAGAGAGCCCGTCCCCGTCCCAGATATCTGGCAGGCAGCGATCCCCCTGAAAGTGCGTATTTTTTTGTGGCAGTTAGCCAGGGGGAGGCTCCCGTCCAATGATCAAATTGTCTTGCGCCATGGCCCTTCCGATGGGCAGTGTGCCCTCTGTGAAGTGCCGGAAGATGCGAGTCATATTTTCTTCTCATGTGGGCTCGCCCGTTTTGTGTGGAGCGGGCTGCGTGAGGAGCTGCACGTCTCTTGGGCGCCGGACGCCTACTCGGATGTCTTACGCATCCTGGAGGGCTTCAAGGGCAAAAGGCGTAGGGTGTTGCGGGTTTTGTTCGCAGCGGTGTGCTGGGGGCTTTGGCTTATTCGTAACAACTTCACGATTGAAAGGAAATTCCCTAACCAACCGGCTGACTGTTTTTTCAAAATCTTAATCCTTTTGCAGCATTGGCGCCCCCTCCTCCAGGCCGACCTCGCTCTGCTGCTGGACGTTCTGGTGGCGTCCCTTAAGAAGCTTTTCGCGGCTTCGAACCCCAGGACATGATGGTGGAGATGGAGTGCCCTCTCCCCTCCTGGTGCCCTGGTGTCAAGCCGCCCCTGCCGCCGCTCAAGTGCGCGGCCTCAGTTCGTCGTGACGGTCCTCTCTCGTCGTCAGGGCTCTCCTAGTTTCCTTGCCTTGCGGTTGCCGTCCCGGCCTTTGTACTTTGGTTCGTTCGCTATTTGTTCAGCTAGACTCCTTTTTTCGCCAGCCAGTGGTGCTGTTGTTGCTGCTTTTGTAATCTCCCCCCTCCTTGTGTGACGCTGCCGTTTGTTGGCTTTATTAATTTAAAGTCGGGCGCACGGGGTGTCTTCTGTCTAAAAAAGAAAAACTGTGAAGGATCACACTGAGGTACGCATGACAAAATTGACTATTCAGTTACTATGGGATATGGCAACTACACCCTCCGTATCCTAATATAAAATGCTTTAGCTATTTCAGCATGGGCTACATATGGATGTATACGGACGTATTTTAGTTCGTAGATTCGCTCATTTTACTCTATATATCGTCCATACTAGAATAGTTAAAACATCTTATATTATGATACGGAGTAGAATGTCGGCATAATAAGTAACCTCGACATCCCGTGGTTTTATCGACAAGAACATGCTAAAAGTTCAGCGTAACTCTGACAGAATAAATCAGCTCATACGTGCACGGCAACAATATCAGACTTATAGACTTTGGCAGGTCGTCACAATCAAGCATGAGCAAATCCCGCGTGGCAGAGTCTGAAGCTTGAACTGCACATGTCGGATTGTCGTAAAAAGTGTATTCCAACGTATTAGTTCAGGATTTCAGTATCCCCTGAGCATACCATTACCATTACATCAGGCTTACATGAATTTGAACTGGTTTTCGAAGGCAATCCTAGCAATCTGTCAGTTTCACAATCTGACATCTGACGAATAAATCCACCTCGGCATTTCAGCGCGACCCACTTTCACAATAAATAGCTGGACAACCGGTGTTCCATGAGCAAAAAATTCAACACAAGTTAGTATTCAGAACCTGTTTTTAAAAAAAAACTTTTTGCGGTGTTAGCCTTTGCCCCTCTGGTCAATTAACTGCTGTGATACGAGTGGTACTAAGAAATGTTGTGAACTCGGAGCTCCCGATGACTAACTCTGTCTTCACACCTTGGCCGGCTCAGTATCAAAACCATAATTGATAAATTGTCAGAGTATGTACTTCGGTTACTTCTTTGTTCCGATTGTATACTAGTTTCTAGTTCTTAGTGCGGCTCCATGAACGTCTACTAAATTTCAAGCCTTCTCTGTTAGGGCGGGTAGGCGGCTCTATCAATCGTGATATACTCATTTCGAAAAATAAACCTGAAAATATTGTCAGGGTGGTGGTTCTTAGGTTACAGACCACAACTCAGTTGACCTCACAGAGCTTTGTACAAAGTTGTCCTTGTACATTCGACTACTGCCATTAACTTCAAGGATCCTGAAAATATGAAGAAAGTTTACACTTCGTCAGAATATTGCTTTTTTTTATAGAAAAGGGTACCCGGCCTCTGCATCAAACAGAAAATATTGGTTAAGATAGTAAATTAACACATTTGCCTGAAATGAAAATATTGTCTTCTTGCTGGCGACAAGTTAAAAGGAGGATGGAACATGACCTGGTATGACGTCACACAGAGTTGGACAAAGGTGATTTTGGGATATGGCCCAAGCTGGCTTGAACTTTTTTCTACAAGGAAGTTATTTGATTTGATTTAGAAATAATAGAAATTACATAAAACTGAATCAAGAACAAACAACAAAGATCATAGATAAAACTAAAAGTTGCACAAGAGATTCCAAAAGTCATCACATCGAACTACAACTTTGGCACCTTGAAATATTTCCACATCTTCGGAGAAGAAACTGCAAAAAAACAAACCCTCAGAATCCGACCTCAAATAGTTTTCATAGCTGCATGAGGAACCACTTCGATATTTGAAAACCCTAAGCTCGTTCAACGCATTGTCGCCTATAGACACACATGTAAAACAGGTTATAAAATTATGGCTTTCGTCGACATGTTATCGGGGAAGACCAGGAGTACATAAAAGAGCAAGACATGAGTAAGATGGACAAAAACAAACTTCACATCGTAGGCTCCGATGTGTCAGTCAAGACGTCACAATAGCACGCCTAGTCGTAAGAATTTTGTTACACGCATTGATACTGCCTCTAGCATAGACCATCATCGTGAAGGACACACAAAACTAACAAAACACAAAGGTTGAAGTTCATTCGAAACGCAGATATGGTTACTCTCGCCTCCTTGCGCCACTAAGTCACTACATGGAGTTTGCCTCTCCGGTGGCGACCCATTTTAAAGGACATATCCATTTGTATGTGGATTTGGTATTAATAACAAAAAAATAGGAAATTATTGTGTTTTCTTTTCAATGAACTTAAATTACTCCCAATCATGGATGAAGCTTGTTGGTTGGACACTAGGACACAAAAGGTTAAGAAGAAGATAGTGCGTTTAAATTTCATATTTTGTATTTATTTGTTTCTTGAGTCATAGTGAAGCGTACTATTAAAAGAGGGTGCAAGTTTACAACGAAAGGAGCCGTACTATCTTAAGTACAACCAAAAGGAACCAAGTTCGAAAGCCTAAGGGATAACATTCATTTTAGATCTGGTTTGCCCCATGTCACGTAGGCTCAGGTTTTTGGTCCAGACGTTTTTGTACCCCTTATATTAAGTTTTGATTGGCCTAGATATTCCTTGAGTCCTGTGGAATAATGATTTTGTGAGTCTAAGAGGATCATGCATCTACTCAAGGAGACCCAACTTTCAAGATCTTAATCTTGACATCACTATTGACCTCTAAGAGCTTGATTATGTTATTTTCCGCCACACAAACTTGCTTTTATTTGAGTGTGAAGAAATAGGGGTCTACATATACACATACTGTTTCATTGTTGTTTAATATTGCTAGAGACGGTTGTTGATGACCAGAAAGGAAAAAGAAGGAGGTTTGATGTCAGACTTAATCCAATATCTTGTAGATGGTGGTCTAACCAATGACTTTCGTTGGATAATGATCCTTTTATTACAATCTGCATATAATACTATCATTATTTCTTGATGGTGATCAACAAATGAAACAAACTTTAAATTTATTCGGTGCACTTTTAGCAAATTCTTGGTATCAAGATTAACTTTCACAAAAGTGACATATATTGTTTGGGTGCAGCCAAAGACATGAAACAACAATATGTACCTAACGAAAGCATTACTATGTCGGGTTTGTTCGCTAGCAAAGAGAGCATATAATATATGGAACCAAGCGAGAGATTCAATTGGACGTGCAATTGAACAAATTCTGACGTCAAAAGAATGATGCAACTATTTTTCCTTAGTTTCCCTCCTCGTGTAGAAATTTGTTGGATCTTACCCCTATCCAATCATACGTTGGGTTCTCGGGGACAACCTCACAACACTAGTTGGTAATGATAAAACCCATATAACAATTGTTACAGAACCAATTCTTTGAAACCGAGTGCTGAAACCACGACCCATTTTTTACTTATTTATAACTAATATATGAATATACAATATTAACAACATATATATTTCAATTAATCTTGGCAAAACTACCACATAACTATGTTGATATGTAATGTGATATTGTATTTTCACTCTACTGTTGGACAATTCCAATGATAAGGTTCAGTTGTAAATTTTGCCACTTAGATAATACCAGTTACATTCATGTTTTTTTGTTTCAAGCTTAACATAATTATAAATCTTGTCGAAGATCTCCACAATGTAACCATTATCATGAGTGAGTCTTGAATGCAAAATGTTATATCTTCTTATATATGTATGCTAATAGAGAGATCTAAATAAAATATTGCAAGAATATTCGAGAGTATACATATCTCTTGGGGGGTTTGTTTTTATCACAAGAGTAATATTTAGTATAGATATATTTTCACAAGTGTAATATTTTCTTTAGTCAAGAGAAAGAGGGTTGAGGTGTAATTAATATAAGAAAATGTTTGGTTGTGGGGCTGGTTCCCGACCTTTACGACATATCTTGATATCCTAATTCATTATCGTAAACCTCTAAGAAAGAAACATAGAGAAATTGAGGATCGCCTTGAGAAAAATCTGAGTAATTGGAAGCGCTAGTTAGTTTCCTATTGTCAGAGTTTTTTTTTCTAGCAGTACGACAAGTATAAACAGATATATTAGTTGATAACATGTAAACATGTATGGATACATCCACATATAGACAAGTCAAAGTAAATTCGAATGGAGTTAACATTATTTGCTGGCAAAAGATCACGGCAGTCTGGGTATGTATACTGGCCAGACGGATATGAACGTGGTAGCGGTAGGAGCAGCGCCACTTGACGTGCACATGGATTGCAACCTACTGGAGTCTGATTGTTCGTTTGGTGAGGAGAGAGGAACGCACGTATTCGTATGTGATGGGCACTGCTGGCCACCTATGCGTAGAGGTACTTTTCAGTAGCCACGATATTGTACGTACCTAGTCGTGGTTGATATGTCTATGTACATCGTACAACACAGGGACAAGATGTAAACTTGAAGCCAATTGTATCATGTAAAATCATCGTTATCCCCTAGGAGAAGCAATTGCTTCCATGCATGCTATTTCAGCCAAAATTAGGTGTAACATAGCCATCAGCAATCCACACATTTCACTGGTAGGCTATCAAAAAATACGCTCCCCAAACGTAGCCCATGTTAACATGGGAGTCACCAACATGTGGGCCATCGAGACATGGGGCTCACATGTCAGTAATCTCACGTGAAGGTGGAGGAGCCACCTCCCAAAAAATGGTGGCTTGAAATGCAATCCCTCTATTCCAAATTATGAGATTTGTCGTGTTTGTGACATAGATTAAATGTGTATTAAAATTGGTGAATATATCCATAGAACATGTCTATGTGTGTGCAAATCTGAAAAAACCTTGGAAAGCTAAAACATTTTATATTTACAAACAGAGTGAGTACTTCAGCACTAAAATGAGCTAATAAATATATGCATAAAACGAGCCTGTGTGCGTACAAATCTGAAAAAACTTAATCCGGCCGAATACTACTCCTGATACATATATGCATATGTGCATGTGCAGTGTTTCGTTCATACGTGCATGTATATGTGCAGTGTTTGGATCGTAATCCGAATACTACTCCTGATAGCAACCTGCGTCTAATGATTCTGTGTTTTTCGTTTGCTGATTGAAAGCCGCCAAAGGAAAAGAGTGATTGGATGACAGGGAGTGGACGTGGATAGAATAGATAGATGCATGCGCATTATTCTGAAGCTTGACAACAATTATTCTGAAGCTTGACAACAAACAGCGGATACATATCTGGATAAGCATCTGCAGGTGCGAGTTGCGTGCTCTAGGAGGTGAAGGTGAAGCCTGGCCAACGATGAGTCTTGATTAATCGATTTAATTGGCTGCGGCCAAATTAATGCAGGGATCGGGCACCAACCAATCAGCCATGGGGTTCGGTTAGGCGCGCCTCCCGCACGCTGCGACACGAGCAAGCTTGTGTGCTGCGTCGGGGCGGAGGTCGCACTCGGAAAACAGTGCGAAGTCCTGGCATGGTGGCAAGAGCATTTCCACTCCTCCTCAAAACGTCCCATGCTACCATGAAGTTTCTTATGGGGCGTGTCAGGTGAAAAACGGCGTCCACTGACCGTCATTTCGTCCGGTGCAATCAGCCCCACCCCTATCGTCGAAAGTGCTTCGATATCGCTTGACGAAACGGCCCGCACTGGCACTGCTATGTTGGCTTCAGACATGCGACTCTGCCCGTTAGTGCGAGAATCAAATCTAACAAATTATTTCCTCGTCGTCCTTGTAGTTTATTTGTCCGCCTTGCACCGTCGCCATCTTGATCGCTGCCCCACCTTCCGACGGCGGCGAATCTCGCCGGACTCAGAAAACGGTGCCACATCTGACCTTCCTCAGCCCCCCCCCCTCCTACGGCTATCGAAACTCATCGTTGCGCCTGGAAAAGCCTTCAGCGGCCTCGCGCACCCACCTTGCACCAAAGGTGTTCGACCGATTGACTGGTAGTCGACGATTTTTCTGAATTTTTGTGAGTGTCGGTGACAGGTCAATGATTGCATCGCATTTTCATTCCAACTGATGGACACGATGGACACCGACGATGACTTCATATAGCCCCTGATCATGCAAGAAGAAGCCGACATCGACACCGAGGAAGACGAGAACATGGCGATTCTTATTTGTACCACGAATATACCAATTATATCTAGTCTCTACACCAACAAAATGTCACAAACGACATCGATGATGCGCACAACCTGAAGGAGAAAAAGAAAAACAGAGGTCTCGCCACGGTAATCAACTCCTCGCATTAGCAGCCCAACAAACCACCACCAAAGATAACACCAGAATACAACATGTTCTCCAAAAGCTCGTGGGGTTGTGGTTCATGTTCCGTCACCGAGACGGAAGCACCAGAGTCACATGAGCTATTCCTTATTCTTCCTCGTCGCGTCACGCCTTGGTTTATGACACGACTTAGCTTGTTGTCGCCGGAGGCTACTACCTCCATCAACCATTGATCAAGTTTCGATGTTCGATGTGACTTGCCCTGCCATCCTTGGGGCAGCCAACGCCGTTATGTATGCCTACAAGCTTGTGTTTCAAGAGCTCGCCAACCATCTCGTTGAAAATACCCCCCACCCCAGGTGGCATCTTCATTTAACATGAGCTACATCCTGCAAAAAAAAAAGATATACAAGAGTGTGAAAATACAACATCTCCTCTCTCACCCAAAACATTGTTCCTATTCGACAAGCTATCGTTTGTAAACTTATATCGATATTTTTTTCATAAAATTGTTATTATAGTGTTTTGACAACATGGTAATATATCAGTATAAATATGATACCACTTGTATACCAAAAGTATTCCCAGCTTATGCAACAAACACAATATTAGTAGATCAACAACACAATGAGGATAGAAAAGTATCATAACTTAATGTAGGCTTTGAAATTTGGTGCCATGAGCCCTCACCATGTATGGAATGTCATGTATGTACTTTTTTTATTTTTAAAATTAAGTAGCAATATATTAAAGCAAGTAAGCCGTCTCATTAAAAACCTTCTCAGCCCTATGCTAAACTATAGTTCATATTACTATTAGTCAAAGCTTATGTTATAACAATCATAACTTATTAGATTGTTTTATATGAATTCAGATCGGTGAGGTGAATGTGGATAAACTCTAACCGAGGCTTTCTTGCCCACATTTGTAACGAATATAGTTAGGAGTTTGCTATTCAGCAGGCGCCTGCTGCGTGGCACAGCTCTACGCGCTACACGACAAATAGAAAGAAACCAAATCTCTAGATGCGCTGCTTTGTCCAAAATTTAAAAAGTTTCGTAGCGCAAACCGTTTATCCCATTGAGAATCCGTTTTCACCGTTAGACTAGTCGTGACGAGATCTTTAAAACTAAATCCCATGTCGATATGTTCCGACAACTTTTTTTTTACCCAAAAGTTATCACCCCGTAACAAATAAGTTATCCGGTCTTATATATGTAAGTTACCCACCATATTAGTGATTAGTTTTTTGGTTAAAATAGAAACATTTTCTCATATTCTTGTAGATCTTTACGAGTTCTAAATTACCACATTACTTTGAGATAATAAATTTAACATGCATGCATAAGTATTATGATGATAACTGTCGATTTCATAGTAAAACAACACATAAAAAAGATGGACATTATGTTCGTAACTATTATTTAGAAAATATGGTAACCATTAATTTTGTGGTGGATAACTATGGATAACTTCATAAATAATGAGTGAGTAACTCCATCAATATTTGGCGGGTTACTAAAATAGTGAGTATGGTAACTATATTCGTTATCATGAAAATACATGGGTAACTTTATCAGTATTGTGTGGGTAAATTCATCAGTATTGGATGATAACTATTACTGAGAGTATGAATTATAACAATTTTGTGGTGAATAACTATATATGAAAACACATGGGATTGATTTATCAGTACTGGATGGTAACTTTATCAGTACATAACAAACACATGAATAGATAAATTTATAAGTACCGGGTGGTAAGTTTATCAGTATTAGGTAAAAAATCTAAATAGTATCATAACTATATTGATTTTGTGTACCGGGTGATAAGTTTATCTGTATTGGTTTGGTAAAAATTATCGAAAAAGTATGGTAAATATTACTGAAATAGTATGGTAACTTATGTGTTATGGACGTGGTAACTTTTGGGCCAAAAAAATATATTCTCAGATTATATCAACATAAGATTTAGTTTCGAATATTTCGTCGCGACTAGCTCAATGGTGAAAACAGATTTTAAATCGGATAAACAGTTTGATCTATAAAACATATTAAATTTCTAAAATTTACAATTAATGTACGATGACATCATCCGATTGTCACGTGCATAGACATTCAGTGGGGCACTAAGCATGCATGCAAGAGTTGGAAGTCTCGGTCTCTCGAATCAGTGCGTTCGAAGTACGCCACATAGAAGAGCATTACAGATAGATTTTCCGTATAGTTATGTCATTTACTAATCAATAAAGCTTTCTGAATTTGGAAATTAAATATGGCGAATAAGCGTGCCGACCAGGGCAAAGCCGCGTGCGCGCGGCTGATCCAGTCAATGTGGTGGTCAATATTATCCATTTAAACGCCGTTAAAAGAGTCTCGTAACCGCAGCTCTGCATAAAGAAGCGCCGAGCGGCACACTTC
The DNA here is from genome assembly GCA_026929855.1 of Poa annua. Lineage (NCBI taxonomy): Eukaryota > Viridiplantae > Streptophyta > Magnoliopsida > Poales > Poaceae > Poa > Poa annua. The sequence continues at coordinate 112,934,338 of CM049428.1, read as the reverse complement.
TCCTTGCACTAAACAAGTCCTCTCCAAGAGCAAAAATTCCCCAAGCATCGTGAGTTCCTGACCGCGAACCCTCCTCCTTCCCTCGTCCAGCGAATTTGCTGCCCACATATCTCCCAAATCGAAGCTCCAGGCTGCTCGGCTCGGGTGGGGTGCTGTAGCTGTTACATTCGAACTCGAGTTCGTCAGGAACGACGGCTCGCTCGCCGGAGTTGGGATCCTGTTGTGTTCAAGCTCAGATTTGAGAACGCGCCAAGCTGTCTATAGCTGCGCTCGCGGTAGCCTTCAGGTATAGCCTCCTTGCGGCGTTAGCTCGATTGCATGTCGTGCAGACTTTACTCTTCTAGTCTTTGCTGAATAAAAGGTGTCTGTTATTTCTTTGTTCGTCTCGCCTCTTGGTTTAGTGAGATTCAGCTAACTGTTTCATGTGTATTATACTTTGCTCAGCTCATGTCGTTTACCCATCGAGTTTGTGTGACGGATACTAGTTTGTTCAGTTCAGCTCCTCCCCTGTCAAATCTGTCTTCTTACAGCTGCTGTTGTTCTGTTTCAGAAAATTGACGGGCAGTTTCGAACCATTCCAAGAAGCGAAGCGCGTTTTCTACTGCAAAATCTTGGCAGCTCACTAGCCCTTTATACAGTTGGAAAATGCATCCCAGGGCTCGAATCCACGCTGACCCGGCTATGGAGCTTGACCACATCGATTGCTTGCCGGATTCACTTGTCCTGCTCATCCTGAACAAGCTGGAGGACGTGCGCGCCCTCGGCCGCTGCTCCGCGGTGTCAAAGCGGCTCAACGGACTGGTTCCACTCGTCCATGACGTCTACGTCAAGATCGACCGTGTGGTGGCCGTGGACGGTGACGCCGACGACGCTCTCAACCTGGCTTCTCCCAAGCTCCGGCACATCTTCTCGCATTTCCTGAAGCTGATGCTGTTCACAATCGTCAAGCCGTTTCACCAGATGCGCAACCCGAGCGGCAATGGCAGGTCGCTGTTCCCGCACCTCGCCCAGCATTCACCTGTGCAGGTGCTGAGGAGCTTCTCCCATGTCCGGAATCTCCGGGTGGAGCTCCCCTCCGGGGATGTTGGGACTGAGGAGGGGGTGCTGCTGAAGTGGACGGCCAAGTATGGGAGCACGCTTCAGAGCTGTGTGATTCTTGGTGGTACCCTGGTTGATGTTCACAAGCATACAAGCGCTGGGCACGAGCCACCAACAGACGACAGTGGAAGCATGCCGGAGTCTTTCTACACCAATGGCGGGCTCAAACTCCGTGTCGTATGGACTATCAGCTCTCTCATTGCCGCGTCGACCAGGCACTATCTTCTCCGGTCCATCATCAACGACCATCCGACGTTGAGAAGCTTGGTTTTGGCAGACGCCGACGGGCAAGGGACACTGTCCATGGGAATGGAGCAGCTCAAGGAGTTCAGGGAAAACCAGTTGTCAGCCTCCTCAGCGTGCTCCAACAGGACGCAGGTCCCGGCCTGCAGCATGAAGCTCAAGTATGCTCCGTACCTCGAGCTGCCCGGTGGCTTGGCGTTGCAAGGTGCAACCTTGGTTGTTATCAAGCCCTCTGCCGATGGAACTAGTGGTTGTCACACTAGTCGGAAGGAAACTGAAGCTTTTGTTTCAGGCGCATTCGATGGACCATTCAAATGTGCAGCCAAGGCACTGATGAAGAGACGCACCTATCTGTTGGAGATGAATGGTTTCTAGATCCAGTGACTCGTTTGTATATACCTTGTTTTGCATTGCTTCTTACGGGTAACTGTTCTCTGCTCAGGCAAATTCAGCTTTTACATTGTGGGGTAGGATATAAGGTATTGCATCACTAGTTTTTTTCTTTAAAAAATGGGATATCCTTATGCACGTATCCGTATTTATTCATTATATATTCACAATTCAGCAGGTGAACAATTTGATCCGATTTTTTTTCCGAAGTCGCATGCCTTAAAAAAAACTTCACCCGGACACCACTAACCCCTATGATAAGAAACTGAAACAAACAAACAAAAAAACACAACCGAGATAGGCGTTTTGATTCCAGGATGCATATCCCACTTTATTCAAAAGTATTTCGATAATACAACAAAATGCAAAATAACAATATCACACATATATTCTATGTATTCAGAGAGTAGTTTTACAAAAAAACGACATTTTTTCTCACATGTGTAAAAAGGCAAATTTTTATGGTAAAATAAGGCTTTTTGTAGGAATTCCTCTGTTTACTCAAGGCACGTAAAATTTCAGTTATCGAAAAAAATAGTTTTATGAAACATAGAATGTGAAAATTCATATTTAAATTTGATTTCAAAATGTGTTTTTAAAATAGAGAGAATTCCTTATCTGACCCTTCCTTCAAATTTTCTTCCCTATTTAGCACTAGCAAAATAAATCTTCCCTATTTGGCATCTTAATTTCATTTCTTTCCTAATATAGCCCTCTAGTGCATTTTGGACACTAAAAGGACTATTTTACCCCCAATAAATTATGTGATTGTGTGAGGGACCTCTTGTCAACGCTGACGCTTGCTATCTTGGGCTCCGACTATGTCGTGGTGGTGTCACGGCAGATGCCATAGGATGGCTAAAGTGTGAGACCGATGGACGCTGGTGGATCCGGGGAGGGCTAGCGAACTGAAGAGCTCACACGGAGGAGGATGCCGGATTGACCGGGATCTCCGAAGAACAACAAACACAACCAAAGGGAGCCAGAGAAGATCTAGCAAATACAAGCAATTGCACGAAGGCAGAGAACACACACACGATGTACCCAGGTTCGTGGCCCTCGTGGGGAGGTAACACCCCTACTCCTGCCTTTCCTCTCAATATAAGTGTGGAATGAGATCTACAACATGCTCTTGGAGCTCTTGCGGTGATGAACCCGAAGAACAAGATGAACTAGAGAGAGGACGGAGTAAATGCCCTAGGAGTAAATGAGACTAAGGTTTTGGCTCCCAAGTTGGTCCTGCTTCACTTGAGCAGTTATGACGCCTTTTATTGCTTTCCGGCCGGGAGGGCCGGAAACCCTAATCCGGGATGGCCCCACCCGACAGGCCTAACGGTTATGTCGACACCGGCTAGTGCGACCTAACCGCCTACCTATCCGGCATAGCCCTGCCGTCATCATTCCGGAAAGGACGGCAGGCGCCGTCCTGGAACATCATTGTCCCTCTGTCAGAGACAAGACATGTCTTTGCCCATCCCGAGTAGCCTTTTCCGGATTGCCGGGCTAGGCATGTCCGATCTTGTCGTACCGTTGTCGTACCGGCTGACACGCTCCCGTGTCAGGCGGGAGGTGACCATGCTTCTGTGTCAGGCGGGAGGTGATCATGCTTCCGTGTCAGGGGGAATGGTACTTCCCCCGTGCCAGGCGGGAAAGCCTGCTCCGGACCGTTGACGACTTATCGGCATCTCCCATGCCGGCTACCTCCTGGCTCCATTCTGTAAATCTTCCCTGCACATATTAGACAACTTGCTAGGACCGAGATCTATATGTCGGATAGCTTGTACCCGGGGAGCAACCTTGTACCTTTCTCACCAACCCGGGGAGTCTATCCGGTTCACCCGGGATCTCTTCCACCGAGGAGTGTACCCGAAGCTCCCGAGATCCTTCCCGGATGTAGCTGAGTAATACTTAGGATGAGCAACTCTAGGCCTAGCCTCCCGAAGATGTCTTGGGCTGCTACCAAAGACATCTTCGAGAAGCTAGTTCTTAGAGCAACCATCCGCTGGGACTTATGTCATTCTGAAGGCCTGGGGGAGGCTATTTATAGATTCTAGGGGTGACCCTTGCGACCCCCAAGAGACATCTTGGGCTTAAGCAGCTACGAAAGGTCAACTTACCCCTTCAGTGTACTAGGGGGTGGCCCTTGTACTCGCCAAAGGTCAAACACTGTTGCCATACTGCAGAGTTGTGCCGGGATCTGCCCTACCCGGGGGGCAGCCCCCCCCCCCCCCCCCCCGACACTAGTCCCCGAAGCTGGTGCTGTGCAGCGACCCAAGACGATGTGCGGGATCAGCTTTAAGAAAAAAGAAGAACACTTAAGCAAGCCAGGAACGACTTTTAGTTTTGGTACCGAGATGTATTTCACCGACATCCCTATCCGGAGGTCGCGCTCGTGTAATTGAGATAGCACCCTTAGCAGTTCACCCGGATAAGGCCGTGCCGGTCTGAACTTCACCTTCCGTGTCGGGGAAGATGCCGTTTTTTGGGAGGAGGGTCCCACCCGAGGTCTTGTCAATGCAGAGAGGCACTCGAGTGCTTTTGACTTAGCATGCCGCCGCTCGGGTTCGCGCGCCGGGAGCCGCAGCCGATCCCAAGTCCAACCGTTGGGGCTCTGTGGCCCGCGGTGTGGCCGGATCGGGCGCTCCGGGCGACGCCACGTGCCGCGCGGCGCAAAACTGATCCCACCCACGATTTGGGAGATCGTGGGCGGGAAAAAACGGAAACCGCTTCGGGGCTTCCCATAAATAGGGGAGCGGAGGAGTTATCCCCTTTCTTCCCCGATCCTTCCTTCCTCTCCACAATCGTCCCGAGCGCTCCGCCGCCGCGCCCGTAGCTCAAGCATCACGGTCGCCGTGTCCGGAGCTCGAGCGACGCCGTCGCCGTGTCCGGAGCTCGAGCGACGCCGTCGCCGTCCGTTGCTGACGTTCGTTTCCACCATCGGGCATCGGACCTCTCGCGCCCCGGTGCCAACTTCTCCGGTGAGTTTCTTTCTCCGGTGAACTTTCTCACGGTGACGAACCACCGCATTAGCCCGTGACTTTGCGCGTCCACGAACCATGATGCCGCCGGCGAGCGCGCTCGGCGCGGCGTCGCCGGTGGCATACTCCACGCCTTAGTTTCGATCCGCGCTAGCCCACCCTCATGCACGGCTCGGGTATTATTGTGCCGATTAAATTTATTTGTTCGAGCACGCTAGATCTTTTTAACAGGAACCCGGTTATTGCTAGAAGGTTCCACTCCGGGATCTTCCGTTACCGGCATACTAACCCGACTAACTGCCACTGCGCCCGCAGAGTAGCTCTGGTATGTCCTCCGTGCCATCCGAGATGGGCGACGAGAGTGTCCGAGGTTGCTGGGACGGTTCCGAGACCAATCAGGGGGACCTTGATTGGCTATACCGGACACACCGGATCCCTCCACAGGTTGAGAGTCGACTTCCGGGGAACGATTTTCAGCCGGAACCTCAACCCGGCGAATATGTAGTGTTCCTCACGCACTTTGAGCGGGGGTTTGGGCTTCCGGCTAGCCCCTTCTTCCGCGTCTTCCTCGACACCTACAATCTCCAACCTCATCACCTTCCGGCCAACGCAATCATGATGCTCTCCGTCTTTGCCACTTACACGGAAGGGTATCTCGTTATTTGGCCGTTCGTGGATCTCTGGGCCAAGTACTTCATCCTCCGCCGACAAGTCATCCCGAACCCGGACAAGAAGGTCAAAGATCTTGTTGACTGCGGGGCGGCAACGATCATCCCTCGCCCCGATTCCGGATTCCCCAAGGTCCAGGGGCTGGAATCATGCCGGAAGTGGCAACGGAGCTTCTTCTACGTGAAGAACCGGGCGACCTCGGGAGACTCTCCGGGATCCTCCTCTCCGGATTTCATCAACTTGCCCGAGTTTGCCATGGGTCCCCCCCGCGTGTTCGATCTCTGGAATAGGCTCCCGGATTCTGAGGAGATCACGTGTATGCATGACGTCTTGAGCGTCCTCACGGATAGTCTGACCTCGCATGACCTCCTGTGCTGCTTTATCATCCGCCGCATCTGCCCTCTACAGACCCGAGCTCATAAGCTATGTCACATAAGTGGTGTATATGACCCCACGAGAACCAGCATCTTCCCGCTAGACAAAGCTCAAGTCCGGCGGCGCGTTCGAGCTATCGCTCGAACTCAGCTGCCGGCGAATTTCGCGTGGGGTCGTGTTGCCGGCTCCCGCAAAAAACCACTGAAGCAGGTGCTTGTGTCAGCCTTTCGCCAACTTCCATTTGCACCCGGGTTTTGCTGGAAATCGACATGGTTGTCATGCAATTATTTATGTCTGCAGCTGTTCGAGCGTCAGACTGCGGAGGACGCGATGCATGCCGGTGGCAAATTCGCGGCGGATTTCCCGATTCCAAAGGAGATGCCGACAGAGGATCCCGACGGCGAAGATCATCTCGCCATCCCCCTAACCCGCTCTGCCGCCCCGGGTAATCCCTCAACTCCAGAGGCTATCCATATTGCATCTGACGATGATGATGGTGACGATTGTCATATACTCGATGTGATTGACGCTCTTCCCCTCAATTGGGTTTCGCCAGTAGTTCCGAGATCAGCGGCCGTGACGAAGCGCGCCGAAACCCGGAAACGAGCGAGAACCGACACCACCCCTGCCGGTGAATCTGGTGGTGTCACCAAGAAGAGTAGGCAGAACAAGCAGCCGGGCGAAAAACCTCCTCGACGCCGGAAAGGTCCCCCTACTGTAGATTCCGGGTATGATTTGCTTGCTTTGAGTTATCTGACTTCGATTTCTTCCGAAGTTCTTTCTGACATGCTCCTTATAGAGATGCTCTTGACGTCCCGGCTTCCGTGGGTCTCCATCCTCCGGGATCCCGCACTTCTAGCCCCTCCCGGGTTGCTCCTTCTCCATTTTGGCCCGCAACGCAGGACGATGAGCATCCTACGCCTGGTGTCGTGCTTCCCGAGGTCGTGGTTCCGGAGGTCGATCTCGGGGAGACTGAGGTTCTGCTACCACCTAGTTCTGCGGCTGCGGATACAATCCTTCCGGACAGCCCGCGGCGGGTGTCCCATCTTGAGGGGGAGATGGCTAGCCCTCCGCGGCAAGTCGTGCCGCGCGCCTCTTCCCGGTTGACTTCCGGCAAGACTCCGCTGCCGAAGCCGTCTACTGCTTCCTCCCGACAAGCTGATCTTCCTGCCGGGAACCTACGCAACCAGGCCTCCGGGCAGAAAATAGTTGCTTCCAAGCCCAATGCCCCTCCGAAATGTTCGACCCAAGACTTGGCCCCCCGCAAGGGTTCCTCTGCCCCGGGTAAGTATTCCGGATTACCACCTCCTGCCGAGATCCCTACTGCCGCCTTGCAGGCGCTTCGAGCAACCGTAAGCTCCTTTGTGTCTTCAGGATCCCGGGAGATCATTGCCGCGAGCGCGCCCGGCCTGTGTATTATTGAAGAATACAACGAGGCCTGGCTCGCCGCTGACGCCTCCGAGATTGTGGGGGATTTGCACGCTGCCGGCACGAGCCGCAGCGTCCAAGCCCTTCACGCTCTCCAGGTGGCTGCACTGGATGTTACCCGGGTGATCGATGTAAGTTTGCTCCTTCTATTTTCTCCAAAGTTTTAAATCTTCCATCCCCACTAGTCCCCGAGATTGGTGCTTAGTGCTCTAGACTCCACCGAGTAGCAGATCACTAGGTTCCAATCTAAGAAAAATAAGTATTTGATTTGTTTAGCCAGTGTGGATCCCGGATACCCCCGAGTCCCCGTGATCTTTCCCGAGTTCTAATACCGGATAACCTTTTGACACAAGATTGCGGCAAGAAACGCAGCAGCGTCTTCCACCAGCTTCTTGCTGACTTCGGTCAGTCCAAGAAGTCAGAGGAGCGACTCCGGGAGGAGCGTAACGCCGCGCGAAAGGTCTCGGTGGACCAGAAAACTGCCTTGTCGACGGCTCAGTCCGAGATCCTGCGGCTAAATGCCGAGCTGGAGAAGTCCAAGTCCGCCGCTACCGACTTGAAGGCGCGTTTCCTGGACGCGACCAACAAGCAGAAGGAAACCTTGGACAATACCGAGGCGCACGCGCACCACGCCGAGACCGAGTTGGCTCTTCTCCGGTCGAAGGCGGATGGCTGGCTTGCTGAGCTGACTCGTTTAAACCGGGACCTCAATAGTAAGTTTACCGAGATCTTTTTCTCTTGCTCTCTTTCTTTACCGCTATCACCCTCATGACCTGGCCGCTTGACAACTCTTCTTTTTAAAGGACAATTTGAACACTCCCGAGAAGCCGCCAACCTTGCAGTTGCTGCCGCCCGGGAAAAGCGTGCCGGGAAAGGGTCCTATCTCGGACTCCTGGGACATCGACGACCACCTCATTGCTCTGAAGGCCCGGATAGTACCTCTCCGGTCGATCGGGACCGAGCTAATCAGCGCGGCCGTCCATGTCCATGGCGCTCTATGGCCTGGCGTCACCGCTACCCTCTCGGTTGGTGAACTGGCGACCGCACTCCGAGATGTCGGCAAGCGACTTCACGCTTGGAAGCGCTCCGGTGCGCGGGCTGGTGCTGACCAAGTCTTGACCCACGTGCTCAGCTGGTACGAGGGGCTCGACCTTGATGTGATCCAGCGTCTGCGTACTATCTCGCCGTGGTGCACCGATCCGGCCAAGATTCAGCGACGCCAAGAGGTTGCGCATCGCATTGCGTCCTGGTCCGACATCGGCGTCTTCACCACGAGCCTCATCACTTCTGACTCCGAGTCAGATTACGAAGATGATGGTGAGACGGTTGAAACCGGTGACGTGGAAGCTGAGACCCCGGAGGATGACGATGCTGCTACCGGTGCTGCTACCGAGACCGTGGCCTCCCGTGAAGCTGCTACTCCCTCGCCGGCCGAGACTTCCCACGCCGAGGCGAACCCGGAGGCTCTGGACACCACTGCTAACGTGGAGGAGACCATTGTGACTTCTCCATCTGCCGATGTACCTGAGAAACCGGCTTCTCCCACTGCCTAAAAACACTAAGTGTAGAAGCGTCAGATCCCCGGGATGCCGGGTGCAATTGTAATATATATATTTTAATTCGTACTCTGTTTAATGTTATGCGAACAAGTTATGCCGGTTTATTTTGCAACGAGTCCCCGAGTTCGTTTTCATGTTTACCGTAGTTAGGTAATTTCTGCTCTTGTCTACCATTTCGGCGTTCGACAGTCAAGTCACAAAATTTCTTTTACCGTATACCCTACTTACGAAAATCCGAGTTCCAGTTTGTTAAATTTCCGACATAACAAAATAAACAACTGAATAAGCAAAAGACGCATGCCGGATAAGTTCCTATCCCGAGTCCCCGAGTTCGTTTTCGTGTTTCCCATATTTGATGCTCTCTGCTCTTGACTACCATTTCGGTGTTCGTCAGTCGAGTCACAAGATTATTTTACATGACATACATTACTCCGACTAGAAAATCGATCGCGGAACTTGTCCGGCATACACCAAACCAAAAATTAATAACAGGCAGTCCCCGGGTTCCTCCCTGGGTTGCCGGCATGCATAAAATGATAGCAGAAAAATAGAGGTACAAAACGAGGTAGTCCCCGGGTTCCTCCCGAGCGTACCGACATGCAAGTTAACACAAAGGAGAACTTTGGGCAGGCAGTCCCCGAGTAACACCTCGGGGTGCCGAAATTTCATTGATAGGGAAACCGAGATACATACATTGCACCCTTTAAGTGTAAAAGGGTCGAAGCAAAGCTACATTCCATGGCCGCTTGGTTTCCTCACCGGCTTTGTCCATTCCACCTTTTCTAGCTTCCTGTGCATCTACAAGGTAATACGAATCATTATGTAGTGCCCTGCTTACAACAAAAGGACCCTCCCATGGAGGCGAGAGCTTATGCATCCCGGCTGTGCGCTGGATAAGCCTTAGCACGAGATCCCCTTCTCGGAATACTCTGGGATGCACCTTCCGGCTATGATAGCGACGGAGATTTTGCTGATAAATTGCCGACCGAGACAGTGCCAATTCCCTTGCTTCCTCGAGCAAGTCCACATCATCTTCCCGGGCTTCCTTTGCCTCGGTCTCGGTGAACATTGTAACCCTTGGTGAGTCATATTGGATGTCGGTTGGAAGCACATCTTCGGCACCGTACACCATGAAGAATGGTGTGTACCCGGTAGATCTATTTGGTGTGGTCCGGAGACCCCATAACACTGCCGGTATCTCCTCTATCCAACATCCCGGAGTTCTCAACAGTGGCTCGACCAAACAGGCTTTGATTCCGGCCAAGACCAAAGCATTTGCTCTCTCGACTTGCCCGTTGGCTTCCGGGTGAGCCACTGACGCCACATCCAACCGGATTCTCTTCTCAGCACAAAATCGAGCGAGCTCCCCCACAACAAAATTGGTGCCATTATCCGTGATGATGCTGTGCGGGTATCCGTATCTCAAGATGATGTCTTTCAAGAATTGAACCGAGATGTGTCCGTCACACTTCCGGATTGGTTTGACCTCTATCCACTTTGTAAACTTGTCTACCATGACCAGCATGTGCGTCATATTGCCCCTTGCCGGCTTGAATTGTCCGACCATGTCCAAGCACCATACTACGAACGGCCAAGTGATAAAATTGTATTTAGTGCTGATGCCGACATATGTATCCGGTGTGCAAACCTCTGGCACCCTCCACACTTACGGACAATGTCCTATGCCTGCTGCAAGGCAGTAAGCCAGTAGAACCCATGCCGGAACACTTTCGCCACCAACGCTCGAGATGATGCATGATGCCCACACTCCCCTTGGTGTATTTCCAATAGCATCTCTTGGCCTTCTTGGGGTTCAACACATTTGGAGCACCTCGGTGACACTTCTCTTGTACAGCTCTTGATTGATGACGGTGTATGCTTTGGATCTCCTTAATATCTGTCGGGCTTCTACCTCGTTCTCCGGGAGGGTTCCGTCCAGTATGTATGCCATGATGGGTTATGCCCATCCCGGGACCGGTCGAACTGGGAACATGGGGGCATCTATGTCCATTGGCTCTGTCGACATTACTTCCATCATCATGCTGTTCAGTCTCTCCGAGACCTGTGATGCAGTGTCCGGGTTCAACACAATGTTCCCGACTTCCACCTCCATAGGTACAGCTTCCGAACCATGCTCCTTGGGGATGAAGATAGAATCCGACTCGGGCGAAGGCTGGATAGACGGCTTCCTCAGATGCTCGAGAGCGATCCCGGGTGGGATGGCCTCCCGAGATGACCCTAGCTTGGACAACACATCTGCTGCTTTGTTTTCCCCTCTGGGTATGTGCTTCAACTCGCAGCCTTCGAAAAATCCGGATATTTTCTGCACATGGAACCGATACAAGGCCATGTTGGCGTCAATTGCATCCCAGTTCCCCGACACCTGCTGCACCACGAGGCCGGAATCGCCGAAACATTCTATCCGGCGGATGCCGATTTCCTTGGCGACGTTCAGTCCATGAACTAAGGCCTCATACTCGGCGACATTGTTGGATGCCCGGAAGTGAATTTGCAGGACATATTTCAGCACATCTTGTTTCGGTGAGGTGAGGACCACTCCGGCACCCAATCCGATCTTGGCCTTGGACCCATCGAAATGCATCTTCCAGAAGTTGTAGTCGGGAGCTGGAGGCTCATTCTGCATCTCGGCCCAGTCCACCATGAAGTCCGGCAGCGCCTGCGACTTAATGGCTTCACGCCTCTCGTATGCCGGGGCGTACGGAGACAACTGGATGGCCCATTTGGTAACCCGGCCGCTAGCATCTTTGCAGCCGATGATCTCGGCTAGGGGAGCCTCGCACACCACTGTGATTGGGTGCTCTTGAAAATAGTGCTTGAGTTTGGTCACTGCCAGGTATACCCCATATGCCATCTTCTGATAATGCGGGTAGTTTTGCTTGGATTCCGAGATTACCTCGCTCAAGTAATACACCGGCCTCTGTACCAGCTTGTCCCCTTCTTCTCTTTCCACGACGATAGATACACTTACTACCCGGTTAGTGGCAGCAATGTACAACAACATATGCTCCTTGGGCAATGGGGATGCCAATACTGGTGCTGGGGAGAGCATTCTTTTCAAGTCACTGAATGCCGCATCAGCTTGCGGAGTCCACACGAAGTTTTTACTCTTTTTCATCAGTTGATACAAGGGTAAGGCCTTCTCCCCTAGTCGGCTCACAAATCGACTTAGGGATGCCATGTCTTTGAGACGTGTCGGCAGCTTCATGCTCTCGATTGCCCGTATCTTACCTGGATTGACCTCAATTCCCCGGCTTGAAATGAGGAAACCGAGTAGTTTTCCTGCCGGAACGCCGAATGTGCATTTATCCGGATTCAACTTCATCCGGAATCTTCTTAAGTTTTTAAATGTTTTCCTCAGGTCGTCGACCAGAGAGGATCTTTCTTTTGTTTTTATGACTATGTCATCGACATAGACTTCGGCATTCCGGCCTATCTGGTCATGTAAACATTTTTGCATACACCTTTGGTATGTAGCACCAGCATTTCTCAGACCAAAAGTCATGACACGATAGCAATAAGCCCCATACAGGGTAATAAAAGCAGTTTTCAATTGATCATCCGTATTCAAAGGTATCTGGTGAAAACCGGAATAGGCATCTAAAAAAGTCAAAAGTTCACTCCCGGTAGTGGAATCGATCACCGGATCTATCCGGGGAAGTGGAAAAGGATCTTTCGGGCAAGCCTTGTTGAGGTTGGTGAAGTCGATGCACATGCGCCACACCTTAAGCAGGAGGGGATCATCCTTCTTCTTCTCTACCAGGACCGGATTTGAAATCCAATCCGGGTGCAGTACCTCCATCACGAATCCGGCAGCAAGCAGTACTTGAATCCCTTTAAGATTACCCTGCTCCTCTTCGTGTCTAATGAGCGCCGACATGCCTTCAATACAAAGTAAGAAGACGTAGGGGGATAGAGGGTCCCCCTGCCTAAAACCTCTTGAAGGAATGAATGTATCAGAATCAGAAGAATTAATCCGCACCTTGTACTTCACCGTGCTAACACAAGACATGATGAGATCAACCCACTATGCATTAAAGCCGAGGCGCCGCAACATGTGCTTAAGAAACACCCATTCCACTCGATCTCGTATGCCTTATGCATATCCAACTTTATTGCACAAACACCTTTCTTCCCCACTTTCTTTTTCTTCATTGTAGGGAGGCATTCATATGCTACTATCACATTATCCGTAATAATCCTGCCAGGCACAAAGGCACTCTGATTTTCACTTATAATATCGGGAAGTATGGTCTTCATCCTGGCCGCTAGCATCTTTGAAATCACTTTATAAATTACATTACAGAGGCTTATTGGCCTGAACTGTGTAATACTTTCAGGTTTGTCCACTTTTGGAATTAAGACAATTGTAGTCAGGTTCCATCCTGGTGGGATTACCCCTGTATTGACGGCAGATAAAACATCTTTGGTTAAATCCTCACCCAGAAGCCCCCAAAACCGTTTGTAGAAAATGGCGTGAAGGCCATCCGGCCCTGGTGCTTTTAGGTCACCAATAGCGAATAGAGCTCTCTTAACTTCCTCTTCTGTATATGGAGAGAGCCGACAGCGACTCATTTATGTACTCAGTAACCACTGGCTTAACTCTTTGAATGACTTCCGAATCAGGAGCTTGCACCTCTGCAGTGAAAAGGTTTTTAAAATAATAATTTGCCAGCTCACCGATCTGGTCATCTCCCTCTATCCACGTCCCATCACTTTTCATCAGTTTCCTGATAGCATTCCTTTTCTTCCGGGCTGTCGGAAAATTGTGAAAGAAACTCGTATTTCTATCACATTGTTTTAACCAATTAGCTCGACTACGTTGGTCCCAATAGATTTCTTCCTTTTCAAGTGCTTCGGCAATCAGAATCTAAAGCTCCCTTTGGCGACCGGGAATAGTATACGATAACGGACCAGCCCTTAAGTCCTCCAGGTCTTTAATTTTTATACGCGGCTCCTTGAAAACCTTTCTATCCCAATCATGTAACTCTTTATTGATAGTCGATGTTCTGCTAGTAAGTCCAAATTGCCGTATGTACGATCCCAAGCTCGCTGGACAATGTCATGCACTTTCTCCTCCTTAAGCCAACATGCTTCGAAAGGACGAGTACCCCCCGGACGACGAAACACTATGCTGCCATCTCCCTCTGTATCCAAAACCATAGGTCAATGATCAGACTTATGGTGATCCACATTAATAATTTTAGCATTTGGAAATAGACCGTGGAAGCCACCATTACAAACACCACCATCCAACCTCTCTCTGATTCTTCTTCTTCTCCATGTAAACTGGTCCCCCTCATAACCCATATCCTCTAGACCACAGTCCACCAAAGCATCATGAAATCCCTGCATCATACTAAGGGGTCTTGGAGCTCCTGAAGGAGATATGCCCTAGAGGAAATTAATAAAGTGTATTCTTTATCATATCTCGTTTGTTCATAATAGGTTTTTGTGTCATGCTAGAACCGTATTAAGCGGAAACATTAATGCGGGTGTGATACGTAAATATCCAGGTCCCTAGTAGCCTCTACTAAGACTAGTTTCGTTGCGCGATTGATGATCGAGGTTTCCCGGTCATGGGGCATGGCGCCGGTCGGCAATGGGAGTCATATTGTTGGAGAACGATGTGATGGACATACCCAGATTTGGAGGACGTAGTCGTTACGCCTTTGACCGTGAGATCAACTCTTATTGTTATTCCTGGAAGATACTTTGATCGCACCAAACGTCGTATCTTATATAGTATGACAATAACGGTGATACTTTTGGATATCGGAAAGGAGTAGTTGAGACGAGGGGTCAAGAGCGGGATTTGCCAGTCCGCGTAACAGAATAGATACTCTCGGGCCCACTCGGTGAGATCATGTATAATGAGCTTGCAAGCATGTGACTAGGTCACGGAGACATGAGATCATGGACGAGTAGAAGATAGTGTTGTCGGTAACGAGGTCAAGATTAGGTATAGAGATATCTATGGAACGACGCTCGGACACACTAAGTATCGTTATGGCAAAAGGTTTAAAACTTTGCGTTCAGGTTTGATAGATGAAAGTCATTCGTTATATCTTAGGGATTAATTCATGAGGTCCAGGCCTACGAGTTAGTCGTTGATCATAGAGGAGTCTTGGTCATACCTGTTATTATATCGAACCGCTAGGGTAACACACTTAAGGGGTTTCTACAAGACAACCGGAAAGGAAAGAGATCACCGGGAACGTCCCGGGAGGGGTCCGATGGAGATCGGGGAGCTTCGGAGGCCGTTGTCTCCACCATACGTGTGTGACGCCCTGCGAGGTGCTGCGCTAGCGGTACTCGGAGGTCTGCTTCCTCTACACGACCTTGAGGTCGGCTTCGTCGGTCTTCATCGACAACGTTTGTGCGGGAACGTAATCCCCGCTTTCGGTCTACAAGGGTACGTATTCCGATCTCCGTTCGTACTACTATATCTGCATAGAATAGATCTTGGCATGCTTTTAGGATATCGTTGGTAGGATTTTTTTTTTCTGCACACGATCCCCTTCAGCTCCCCCCTCTTTTTCATGAGAATACAATATTTCATTAAAATCCCCTATAACAACCCACGGTAAGTCTGCATTCTATTTTAACCCACGTAGACAGTCCCATGAAAGGTGCTTATCTTCCCACTTTAGCTCCCCATAAAACTCTATAAAATGCCACAGAGTGTCATGAGCATGAAATATAGCCACATCAATAAAGTTCCTCTGAGTATCCATTGGCTGTAAAACAACCGGAGCCTTCGAAAGAAGAATAAGGCCCCCACTTGCACCATCACTCTAAAAAACAACAACTTGTCCATCCCTAATTTTCTCCAAAGTCTCCCTGCCCTAGCTTTGTTTAAATGTGATTCGGACAAAAAAAATCACATCTAGCCTATGTTTAACCTGGTGTTCCAACAAGGCACTCCAGGCCGTGGTACTGGTGAAAGGAATATGCCCGAGAGGCAATAATAAAGTAGTTATTATATTATTCCGTGTTTATGATAAATGTTTATTTCTCATGCTAGAATTGTATTAACTGGAAACGTTAATACATGTGTGACTAATGAACAAATAAGAGTTCCTAGTAACGCCTCTCATTTAACTAGCTCGTTGATTAACTGATGATTAATGTTTCGTGATCATGAACATTGGATGTTGTTAATAGCGGGATCACGTCATTAGGAGAATGATGTGATGAACACACACCCAAATTAAGTATAGCAATGTGATCAAGTCATTAAGTTTACATTGTTATACTAAGAATACGAAGTAATCCTAATGCTTAGACCATGAGATCATGTCAATCACTAACACCGGAAGAATGCTTTGATAACATCAAATGTCACACCGTAACAGGGTGACTATAAAGGTGGTGTTGGGTATTCCGAAAGTATTAGTTGAGGCTCATGGATCAAGAAATGGGATTTGTCCATCCAGATGACGGAGAGATATACTCTGGGCCCTCTCGGTGATATCACATCGACACCGCTTGCAAGCACGTGACTAGGTCACAAGGATGTCATATCACATAACGAGTAAAGAGTACTTGTCGGGAACGAGATCGAACTAGGTATAGATGATACCAATGATCGGATCTCGGACAAGTAAAATATAGTGAGACAAAAGGAATTGGTTATGACGTTTTTGGTTCACACGATCACAAGATTAATCGTCGAATATGTAGGAGTCATTACGGATCTCCAGATCCCGCTGTTGACTATTGATCGGAGAGGTGTCTCGATCATGTCTACATTATTCACGAACCGTAGGGTGACACACTTAAGGTTTGTCGACGCTTTTGGGTAGACACGGAATTTCGGAGAAAAGTTTGGATAGCACCGAAATTGTTTCGGGTAATATTGAAATAGTTCAAGGAGTTAATTGTCAATGGTTGCCAATGGTTGTTAATATAATTAACAAATGAACCAAGGGGGTAAGTGTTAATGTTTGTTAATAGAATTAACAAATATTAAAAAGAAATGAAATTGTTTTATTTAATAAAGAAAACCCCTTGGAATTTTGAGTGGGAATTGATGAGAGAATGAGTGGGTTGAGTGGAGACTCCACTCACATGATGAGGGGAGAGGTGGGGGCACTCCAAATTCGTGGCTCCCTCCCCCTCCTATATAAAGAGGGGTGTAAGCTCCCTCTCCCCACACACTTGCCTCTCTCTCCCTCCTCCCGCTGCTCCACCTTCCAGCCATCCGCTTGGCGAAGCCATGGCCGATTAGTTTCTCCACCACAGCACGCCGTCGTGCTGCAGAAGTTTCCGGTGGTTCTACTACTTCCGCTGCCCCGCTGGATCGAGGGAACGGAGGTCGTCATCAAGCCGTACGTGTGACCGAGTACGGAGGCTCTGCCCGTTGCAGCGCACATCTTCATGATCTTGAGATCGGCGAGTGAACGACTATATCATTCACGAGAATTATTCTCGAAACGCTTACGGTTTTCGAGGGTTAGTTCTCTTGGAATTTGTTCCACTCGTTACGAGCATCTCCTAGACTAGATCTTGGCTTGTTGGTTTGTTCACACCGTAGGAGATTTTTTGTTTTCTATGCTACGAACCCATCAACTGGCCATACCGCGATAGTTCCACACTAGGATCTTCATTGCATCTGGTCAGCCTCTTCAGAGGCCGCCGATATCTGGGGTGAGTTAATGTCCTGAGCCGATCCATCATCCACCTTGTTCTTTTTTTTTTCTTTGCTTTCTGAGGAGCGTCTGGGTTCCCAGTCATGCCCACAGATGCCTGATCGCCCACACAACTAACATCCATGCTAACATCTGAAACTACAAGATCTTCAACGCCTGGAAGAGTAACAGTATTCGAAGCACCATCAAGAGGAGGACGCTTCCGCGAGTTAATCAACTGCTGCTGCGGGTCCTCATCCATTGCTAGATCTTCCCTTGGGCTTTCATCTTCTTCTACCAGACCATCCGAGTTAAAACCCGGGTTGTTGTATTCTGTATTCCACTTTGTCCTTCCATCAAAGCCACGACCCCTCATCGGGTTACGACCCGGCCACGTCCAGGTCCTCCATCCGAGCTCTCACTATTAGCACGATCGCTCCCAAAAATACGATTACCGCCTCTTCCTCTCCTAGGAGCAAGTATGAAAGGACCCCACTCAAAAGTAGTGATATCATGTTCCCCGGTACCGCACTCCTCATGCCAGTGACCAAGCATACCACAAGCATTACAGAAATTGGGAAGTATCTGAAGGAGATATGCCCTAGAGGCAAATAAATAAATAGTATTTATTGCGTTATCTCATAAGTTTATAATAGGTTTATGTATTATGCTATAACTGTATCAATCGGAATTATTAATACACGTGTGATACATAGACAACCAGGTCCCTAGCAAGCCTCTATATGAGCTAGTCCATTGGGCAACAGTTGATCGAGATTCCCGATCAAGGACAATGACGTCGGTTGACAATGGGGTCATCTTGTTAGTAGAATAAGGTGATGGACATACGCAAAGTATTACAATAAGATCGTATTACGATGTTTGTCATTTGCAATAGATAAGAGTATGAAAGCTTATTCCTTAGATCGTGAGACCGTACTTATTGTTGCTTCGTAGGAGTGCTTTGAGAGCATCAAACGTTGTGTCTTATATAGCATGACAATAACGGTGTCCATCTTGGGTATTCCGAAAGAGCATCGAGACGTAAGGATCAAGAGCGGGATTTGTTCATTCTAGTAATGGAAAGATACTCTGGACCCACTCGGTGATATTGCATCTATATAGCTGCGCAGCTTATGACTAGGTCATGGAGATGTAATATCGCAGACGAGTTAATAACCTTCGTCGGTAACGAGATACAGCAAAGGCATCGGTGTGTCTACGATCATATCTCGGACAAGGTAGTATCGCATAGACAAAGGGAATAAATATCATACTTATGGTTCAACGACGATATTCGTGGAATGCACAGGGGTCGTCATATATTCCAGGTATCCCTGACGATCATTGGTGAGCGGAGTGTCTCGACCATGTATGGAGTGTTCCCGAACCGTAGCGT
The DNA here is from genome assembly GCA_026929855.1 of Poa annua. Taxonomy (NCBI): domain Eukaryota; kingdom Viridiplantae; phylum Streptophyta; class Magnoliopsida; order Poales; family Poaceae; genus Poa; species Poa annua. The sequence continues at coordinate 112,915,548 of CM049428.1, read as the reverse complement.
AACAAACTTAAGGTCTTAGCGACGCTAGGAGATAGGTTCTGGAATTTTATAGGTTTTTATTGGAGAGAAAGAAATGATCCGGAAAGAGTTCCGGTGGTCCGGAAGGAGTTCCGGGGAGCTATGGAAGGGTTCCGAGAATGTCCGAAAGTTGTTCGGGTGGTTCCGAAATAGTTTCGGAGTCATGGGATATTGAATTATATATAAATATATTAATTATGAATTAATGGGATTTTTATATTAATTTAATATTAATTAAATAAAGGAAAAAAAGGGGCTCCCACCTACATGGGCCCTAAGAGGGCCCAAGAGGGGGGAGCCGCACCCCACAAGGGGGTTGGGCCCCATGGGGGTTCGGCCGGCCCATGGTGGGGGCGCACCAACCCCCCCTCCTCCTTTAGTCCCACATGGGGGAGCCAAGGAGTTTGCACACCCCCTTCCCCCTTTATATAGCAAGGCATATTAATTGATTTAATTCATAGGAAATTCAATTAATTCCCAATTTCTCTCTCGATCTCGTGGTTCCCAAGTCGGAGCCGCGCCGAGCTGAGGAAGGGGGTCTCTCTCCACCTAAGCCATACCGCAGAGCGCCGTTGCTCTGCGGGATTCCAGATAAGATCTACTCCTGCGATTTCAGCTGGATCTGAATGACCGGGAGTCGTCGCTAGGCTCCGTATGTTTGCGAGTGCTCGGAGGCTACTCTATTGAGGAGCTTGGGCGACGTCGTCTCGCCCCCTGCAGCCGCCGCGCCTCCCCCCCTCTGCTGCCGGCGCGCCAGCCCCAGGTGCTGGCGCTCTGCCTTCTTCCGCCCGACGCCCGTCGACGCAGATCATCGTCGACACCCCGGCGTCATCGACTCCGACATCGCGGCAAGTTCTCCGCGACCTCGAGGTCGGCTACGTACGACTTCATCGTCAACGCTTCTGCGGGAGCGTAATCCCCGCTATCGGTCTACATGGAGGTAATGTAACCCGTTCCGCCACCGTTATCACATGTACTAGATAGATAGATCCTGGCTAGTTTGGGTTTCGTTCGCTAGAAAATTATTGTTTTCTGCACCGTAACCCCTTCAGTGGTATCAGAGCCGATCTATGCGTAGTACTGCTGGTACGGTTAGAACTCATGTTGAATGAGGGCGTCTTTCTTATATTAGCTACCCTCTAGCGTGCACTTGCGATGCCTTCGGTATTGAGTTGATGAAGCGGCCCAGACCGACTTTACGCGTACGCTTACGCGAGACTGGTTCCACTACTGACATACGGCTTGCACCGTATCTGTGGCTGGCGGGTGTCTGTTTCTCTCTCTCTAGTCGGCAAAGCATTTTCAATGGAGGGCCCGAAAGGGATGCTTAAACATGCAATTATACGATCGACGTTGTGGTACAAAGTTCGTAGGTAGGGAAGCGATTCTCTTACGAATAAGCCTATTTGCCACGTAAAACTTGCGAAATTAAATAAAGCTAGAGGCGTCTAACTTTGTTTTGCAGAGGCGTTATTTTATGTGACATGGTTACGGTAAGTTTTGATATTACTCGTACTGTCGGAGGCAATGGAGGGCTCTGTAGACTCGGAGCCATGCCGGGGCGCCGGGGGCCAGGCACATGGCGTCATGAAGGTCCAGGCGCATCGACCATGTCACATCGCACTTCATTGCATCATTATTGTGTGCTGTTGTGTGTGCATCCTATTGATTGCTTATATACTAGATATACAACGGTAGCATCATAAATAGGATGATCCCTAACAAAATACCAAAATTGTGTTCTCCCTCGTTGCGCACCACCAAGAAAGTTCTACGTTATGAGGCAGGCCGTGATGATCGGGTGTCACACATCTCGTCGTTCGCATACAGTGGGTGTAAACCATGTTGCACGCGCAGGTCTTCAAGGTTTGATTGGCGAGCCTAGCATACTCAGAGGTATGGCCTCGGAACACGGGAAGATCGAAAGATCGAGCACGAGTCATAGAGTTGTTATGATCGACATTTTATGTCCACTTTTGAAGCTATGCTGCCGGCCGTGATGATCGGGGGTAGTATGGTGGATGAGGGTCGTGTAATCGCCATTATTATTTTAGGGATAATAATATTGGTGTGGTGTGTTTTTTGATAATGAGATTATAGGACTAAAACTCACCTATATATTATAAACTTATCTTACCTCTTTTGCGATCACATCTGGAGACTACGGAACTACGCTTCGGTTACTTCTTCAAGAGCTCGGATTCTACCTTGGAAGCCGACGGGTCCAACTTCATCAGCTGGTGCATTGGTTTTAGAAACATTTTCCAAACACAACAAACATCCTATATGTGCTAGAACATTAGTTAGGAGTTAGACAAGATGATTCTGATAGCAAGGAGCAAGATGATGAGTTCCGTAAGCATCATGACATGTTCATGGAAGTGACGATCGTCATGAGCGTATGCCTAGCACCTGAGTTGAAAGTTGTTTCAACACATGGAGCCATATGTCGTGATTGATGCGATCAGAGGTCACTTTAAAGATGAATTGAGTCTTGAGCGGTTCAGACAGCTTAGAAAGTTCCGGACCAATCACATGGGGAGCATACCTGTCTGGAGACTCAGTTGAAGAAGTTGTGTGACATCTACTTCAGGATTACGAATATCTACGATTTCTAGATAGCGAACTCCAGTGCAATAGAGATTGTGCTTTACCTCCTAGCTGTGAATAGCATGTGCGTGAATATGCTATAGAGACACGGTGAGCTTCTTCACGTTCGTGAACAAGTTGAAATCTCTAAAATTGATTCATCGAAGAAGAGTTCTTCGACGCTATGGGTATATTTGATATACGAAGATATAAATGTATTCTTCTCATACTTGATGAAAAGTGTTTGATAATTGTTCTGTTTGTGAAACAGTCCCTGATTATCACAAGTATGTGGCGAAGGGTGACGTGACAGTGCACGAGTGATGGCAAGTTCATAGCCAGTAGTGCTCACGCCCTCGAGGTATCATATTAGTTATCATCAATAGTTTTTGATAAGACATTTTGTAATAGTGAGAATGTGATCTAGTTTGGTGTCTTGAATGTTACAAGACATAATTATTCATATAGAACACATCAGTTGTTTTATGTTATGCAACAAAGCAGTTGTTTCATGTTATGAGTAATTTGCATCACATCTCAATTACATTATGCGTATGATATACATTTATAATAGCGGGAATGATAAAATTATGTGTCCAAAGAGCAAACACCATCGAATTTAGTCATAAAGGCAATGAAAGAAGTAATGGATAACTTTGGTCCATTTAAGTATTTCGAGTGCCAAAATTGATTAAGTTTGAAATGCAGTATTGAAGTTACAATACTAGAGGAATTGACTCAGAGTCATTTTTAAATGATAAATCAATGGTGTTATTGCATGATCCGAATTGTTCCATGATTTTGGTAAATAGGAGTATTTGCCCGACAAATTATGGAGTCTGAAATTAATTTGATAATAGATCAAATGGGGTTTTTCAGAAGAAAGATTAGTGAATATTGTATTCACAAGATTCGATCAAAGGACAATATTTTTGAATTATGGTTTCAACACAAAAGACTTGTGGAAATTAGTTTCACAAAATTATAATGTCATATATAATGATATGTGGGGAATTATAATCATGCTCTATTTTAAATAAAGTGTGGCCTGTCAGAATCATTCTTAGAATCTCCTAATACGTTCGAAACATTATAGTCGATGTCCACTTTAGAAAATAGATATTTTTCTCAACGAGAATTCGTAGGATCGACAGTAGTGTCGACATGTATATGATTATGCGATAATTCGGAATATACATGAGTGGTTCTTTGTAGATTGCTCGCATTGGATGAGAGTGTATTCCAAAACCAAATAGAAACAAAGTTCAGTTTGTTGTCTATGTAATTCCGAGAAAAGATGACTTTTCGAATTATGGTTTATGGATTGAAATTAGAAGTTTGGAATAAAAGTGTCAGACTTATGTTGGAAGATGTTCCAAAGAGTATATGTCTGCTAATGAAAGTTTTGTGATTAAGAGTGAGGGAGACTAGAAAATTGTTTTCTGCTTGCAATCCTCTTCATAAAGATCATAATATTTTCATAAAAGAAACTTCTAAATAAAGTGCTATTATATTTAATATTGTTGTCAGGTCACAACACTGTATTAAGTATTTAGGATCTTGTTGACAGATCAAGGTGCACTTTATGAATACAAAGAAAGTTCAGAAAATATCGGAATACGAACAAAGGCTTTTTGAGCCTGGAAATCCAAAGTTGCATTTGAAAGGATTAAGAGAGTAATTGTTGCTGCAATTCTTATTAGAGGAATAAGATTGTTTAATCGTCATATAAGGTGTTATATGAGAAATGTGACTATAAGAAAGACGCGGTAGCATGTCTTGTCAAGAAATGTGTCTTGGACAAAATCAAATTTGTTGAGTACATTTATGTAGACATGCTTGAAGTCTGAGGGATTTGTATTAATGTAATACTGTAGTTTGTATTAAATTCGAATTGATAGTAGATCAATGATTTTGGTTTAACCAAGATGTCGATTTAAGTGGGAGTCATAGTTGGTTCACTCAGGTGAAATATGTGAAGAACATAATTTTTGAGTGGGAGCTCAGGAACTCAAATATGTGGATGACACGTTTTTGAGTGGGAGCTCGTGTTGTCAAATATGTGGAGACATAATTTGAGTGGGAGTCGAATTCATCTTGTGTAGTTAACACATTGTGAAACTGTACCAATAGAATAGGATGAAGTTGTAAAACTATTTAAAAGTTAGTGTCTATTTTGAAATAGAACGGGAATTTTAAATAGTTAGTCGAGTTGTGTTGGATTATATCTGAGGAGTCAGAATAGAATCAAAAGGATGGTCCTTTGGAATCCAATTGATCATTAAGAGTAATGATGCGTGAAAGTAATGGTTGTATGACATGTGGGTCTATTATGTAATATTAGACATCATACAGAAACCATATTATCTGCTCGATGAAATATAACCGATGTTCTTGGAATAAAGAACAGTTATGAAAGTAAATTTTGGAATTTACTGGAAGTAGAAGTGCGTTAGTTAAGGGATTGACATTTGAATGTCAAGTTTTCTACATTGATGTGAAAGTATGTAGATATCGCGAGTTTGTAATTGTTACAAGGGGCTCTGCATGGCTAAGTGTGTTTTTCAGAGCAGTTATCTGGTTAGTATAATCAGAGTAAGCGCTGGGAAGCAGAAGTCTCACTTAGTTACGGTATTTGCACATATGTTGTTAGACAACATGGTGATATCAAACAAGTTGATACCAGTGAATCGCAAAAGCATGTACAATCATGGATTGTGCAGTAACACTTTTCCACGAGCAAGCATTATCAAATGATTCTTATTTGATAAGGGATACTGATAAAGTAAAATGCAGCTAGTTTATTTGTACTCTAGTGCAAGTGGGAGACTGAAGGAGATATGCCCTAGAGGCAAATAAATAAGTAGTATTTATTGCGTTATCTCATAAGTTTATAATAGGTTTATGTATTATGCTATAACTGTATTAATCGGAATTATTAATACACGTGTGATACATAGACAACCAGGTCCCTAGCAAGCCTCTATATGAGCTAGTCCATTGGGCAACAGTTGATCGAGATTCCCGATCAAGGACAATGACGTCGGTTGACAATGGGGTCATCTTGTTAGTAGAATAAGGTGATGGACATACGCAAAGTATTGCAATAAGATCGTATTACGATGTTTGTCATTTGCAATAGATAAGAGTATGATAGCTTATTCCTTAGACCGTGAGACCGTACTTATTGTTGCTTCGTAGGAGTGCTTTGAGAGCATCAAACGTTGTGTCTTATATAGCATGACAATAACGGTGTCCATCTTGGGTATTCTGAAAGAGCATCGAGACGTAAGGATCAAGAGCGGGATTTGTTCATTCTAGTAATGGAAAGATACTCTGGGCCCACTCGGTGATATTGCATCTATATAGCTGCGCAGCTTATGACTAGGTCATGGAGATGTAATATCGCAGACGAGTTAATAACCTTCGTCGGTAACGAGATACAGCAAAGGCATCGGTGTGTCTACGATCATATCTCGGACAAGGTAGTATCGCAGAGACAAAGGGAATAAATATCATACTTATGGTTCAACGACGATATTCGTGGAATGCACAGGGGTCGTCATATATTTCCAGGTATCCCTGACGATCCTTGGTGAGCGGAGTGTCTCGACCATGTCTGGAGTGTTCTTGAACCGTAGCGTAACAAACTTAAGGTCTTAGCGACGCTAGGAGATAGGTTCTGGAATTTTATAGGTTTTTATTGGAGAGAAAGAAATGATCCGGAAAGAGTTCCGGTGGTCCGGAAGGAGTTCCGGGGAGCTATGGAAGGGTTCCGAGAATGTCCGAAAGTTGTTCGGGTGGTTCCGAAATAGTTTCGGAGTCATGGGATATTGAATTATATATAAATATATTAATTATGAATTAATGGGATTTTTATATTAATTTAATATTAATTAAATAAAGGAAAAAAGGGGCTCCCACCTACATGGGCCCTAAAAGGGCCCAAGAGGGGGGAGCCGCACCCCACAAGGGGGTTGGGCCCCATGGGGGTTGGGCCGGCCCATGGTGGGGGCGCACCAACCCCCCCTCCTCCTTTAGTCCCACATGGGGGAGCCAAGGAGTTTGCACACCCCCTTCCCCCTTTATATAGCAAGGCATATTAATTGATTTAATTCATAGGAAATTCAATTAATTCCCAATTTCTCTCTCGATCTCGTGGTTCCCAAGTCGGAGCCGCGCCGAGCTGAGGAAGGGGGTCTCTCTCCACCTAAGCCATACCGCAGAGCGCCGTTGCTCTGCGGGATTCCAGATAAGATCTACTCCTGCGATTTCAGCTGGATCTGAATGACCGGGAGTCGTCGCTAGGCTCCGTATGTTTGCGAGTGCTCGGAGGCTACTCTATTGAGGAGCTTGGGCGACGTCGTCTCGCCCCCTGCAGCCGCCGCGCCTCCCCCCCTCTGCTGCCGGCACGCCAGCCCCAGGTGCTGGCGCTCTGCCTTCTTCCGCCCGACGCCCGTCGACACAGATCATCGTCGACACCCCGGCGTCATCGACTCCGACATCGCGGCAAGTTCTCCGCGACCTCGAGGTCGGCTACGTACGACTTCATCGTCAACGCTTGTGCGGGAGCGTAATCCCCGCTATCGGTCTACATGGAGGTAATGTAACCCGTTCCGCCACCGTTATCACATGTACTAGATAGATAGATCCTGGCTAGTTTGGGTTTCGTTCGCTAGAAAATTATTGTTTTCTGCACCGTAACCCCTTCAGTATCTCATACTTAACCTGAAAGAACTCTGTTTTGCCTCCTTTCGAAAAGCTGACGAAACGAGTGAGTTTTTTGCCCACGTCCAGTTTGACACGAACCCTAACAAACTGTCCAACGAAGCCATTGGGTAGCTCAATCTAGGTCTCCTGCACCTCCCCGGTCCTCTTTGCCATATTCTCCATGAAACCTTTATTTTTTAGCACACCATCAGGGAGCTTATGGATCTGGCTCCAGGTCTCAATTCGGTCGAGTTTCATAGATTCAGGTTTTGAGAACCCGTCATACTCTTGGATAATCAATGCCGATCCACGGAAATCCCATGGTCCTGGATGTAAAGCTTAATTCCTATCCCCCAGGCAATTGAATTGAACCGAAAATAGATTAGGGTTTATCCTCCTCCACACCACATCACGCGCGGGGTTCCACGCGCCCCGCATATCTCCTATGGGGGCACCTTGGCTGAAAACCTTCTCCGTCAGGACCCAGGCTAGGGCTAGCCACTTGGGTTTGTCTTCCGGAGCCTCATCAACCTCGTCTTCCCAAACGAGATTATCTAGTTCATCTTCCTCCAGATGGAGCCGATCCAGCAGATGACTCAGATCCACCCGATCCTTCCGACGAGATCCACTCAACGACGAACTCGCCATGGTCGATAACCCGAGGGCTCGAGCGCAGATGGCGAAGAAAACTCAAACTCGTGGCGGCGCTGTTGCGTCGCCCGAGGACTCAAAAACCCTAGGATTTGACCTGGTTTGATCAGCAAAGACTTGACACAATACACACAAAAGACCCATACAGTTGGTAATGCTTTCATGGGCAATTTCTGATTCGGGAGTCGGGCCTGTTGAGACTTGGAGGGTCACATAAATGCTCAGATTGTCTAAAAAAAATTAAAAAATGTTCAGAATCCCTCAAAAAAGATGCTCAGAAAGAGGAAAAAACGCTATAGCTGAAATGCGGGAGAGCCACCACCGTACATACAGTCAGCAACACATGATTCGCGCGAAGTCAGGGCAGCTGCCAAAGCAAAGCATCCCTCTTCAGGTTCCTCCCTTGACAGCCAGAAAAATCTCGCCGCCCGACCACAGCGCCTCCTTGCCCAATCCAGCGCAGAACCCACCAGCCGCCCGCAACCTCGCTCCCAGCCGGCGGAGTCAAGAAGCCTCGCCGTGAGCAGAGCAGCGAGGATGGCCTCCGCCCTCCGCTCCAGATCCGGAGCCCCGGGCGCCGTGGAGCCGGCTGGAGCTGCCGGTGCGGCATGCCGCGTCCCCTCCGGCCTGGTCAGATCCAGTGTCGCGCGCGCGCGTCATCAAGTCTGGAGACCCGCCAAGAACAGCGCCGCGCGGCCACGGCCGCCCAGCCATCCTCACGGCCAGTGGCGTGCTCTCTCCCCGCGGGCACATCCTGAAGCGACCGGCGACACTACAACAGCACAGGTACTCCGGTCCCAAACCATCTACTCCCGCACGAATCTCAAAGCATCCCTTTCGCCCCCCCTCCAATTCCCCAACCAACAGTTTTCTTTACGCTCCAGGCTGCCGTCGCTACTCCCTCCGTCGTCTCCCTCGCCACTGGCCCACCGCCACGCGGCCGTGCTGGGAAGGCAGAGGGGTACGACTGCGGGAAGGAACGTTGCTCCCCGAGGCGAGGTTTTAAACCGCAACCACGCGGCCGTGCTGCGCGGGCAGAGGTACGACTGCGGGCTGCTGCACACAAGTTCAATACCGGCGCCGGCGCCGGCCCCAAACCTCGGAGAAGCTCCTGCCGCCGCAAGAGTAACCAAGAAACAGCGGGAAGAGATACGGCTGCGGGCTGCAGGGGAGTTCAGTCCCCGCGCCGGCCCCAACCCCGGAGAAGCTCCTGCCGCCGCAACAGTGTCCAAGAAACAGCGGGAAGAGGTACGGCTGCGGGCTGCAGGGGAGTTCAATCCCCGCGCCGGCCCCTGTCCCTGGAGAAGCTACCGCCGCAGCAAGAGTGCCCAAGAAACAACAGGCAGAGCTACGGCTGCGGGCTGCAGGGGAGTTCAATCCCCGCGCCGGCCCCGGTCCCCGTTCCCGAAGACTCTCCCACTGCCGTAAGAAAGAATCCTTGCTGCATTCTTGTCCGCTCTTGGCGGCTCGGCATCAAGGAAGAAGGAACCATCGGAGATCAAGGATGACCGTCCCACATCTTGTCCGCCTCGTTCTGGAAACGACGATGAGAAGTGAAAGCTTGGAGCCTGATGCCCATCGTCGGATGATTTTGGTTACTGGCTTACCTACGATCGCTGACCAAATCTTCCTCAGGTCGGTTTTCTTGCCGTTCGATCAGACACCTGTTGCTGCAGTAGTGACTGGCAGTGGTTCAGGCATCGTAATGCTACAGGACTGCGACAGTGCGGCTGATGCCCTGCGGGATTTGGATGGGTGGTTTGCCTCTCTTGGACTTCAGCTGTCTTCTGTTCCTGGATCACTGTTTAGAGAGTCTGATGACATGGAGTGGCCGAACAAGGGGATGCTAGCGCTGGAAGTTAAGCTTACTGGTTCCACTCAAGACATATTTGAGTGGGATGAGCTCTGGGAGGATACCGATGACAACCAATATGGGCCGAGCATGAGGTAAGTTTGTGCAGCACCACAGTCAATTTCCATCTGAACCATCTACTATTGAATAATTTGGTTCAACAATTAAGTTGGTCGAACACTAGTACTTCAAAATTCAGATTAACTAGACCTACATTTACCTATTTCTGAAAATTTCTTCTGCTGTATTTCGAGAAAGCAATTAAGTTGGTACAGCAGTAATCAAACGATTCGGATCAATTAACCCTGCATTTAACTATTTATGAAATTATCTTTTAGTGTATTTTCGGAAAGCAATTAAGTTGGTTCAATAGTAATCAAATATGCATAGTAGTTCAAAAGTCAGATTAACTAAGCCTATATTGTACCTATTTCTGAAAATATCTTCCACTATCAAAGCAATTAAGTTGGTGCAGCAGTAATCAAAGGTGCATAAGAGTTTACAATTAAGATCAACTAAATCTGCATTTTCCTATTTCTGAAACTATCTTTATCTGTCTGTTCAGAAAGCAATTAAGTTGGTGCAGCAGTAATCAAATGTGCATAATAGTTTACAATTCAGATCAACAAAATCTGCATTTTCCTATTTCTGAAGCTATCTTTTACTGTCTTTTCAGAAAGCAATTAAATTGGTGCAACAGTAATCAAACATGCCTAGTAGTTTCAAATTCATATCAATGAAACCGCCATCTACCTATTTCTGAGAGTACCATTTACTGTCTTTTCAGAGGCAGTAATAAAACTAAGCTTCAAAAGGCAGTGGACCAGGCACATCTTGCTCAAGGAACTGGGGAACTGTCAGATAATGAACTTGAAAAAGGTTGGGCTCATGAAATAAAGCAACTATTACTCTCCCTGCCCTACAAGTTGCAGGAAGAACTATTGATGGATGTGATAAAAGAAATGGGCCCTGAATTTCTTAGAGATCTGCAAAAGAAACTTGATCAAGATAATTCAGAACATATATTAGTAGATATAGAAAGAATTATCCAGCAAGTGCCAGGCAGCAATATCAACGTCAGTGAACAGAGGCCTGATGAAAGAGCCAAAAACAAATGGGGTATGTGGCGAAGCTTAGTTTGCAATGTCGTAGCATCAGCTTTCGGTCATGCTCTGCTTTATGTATTATCGAGTAAGCTTGCTAATGGAGGAGCCAGAAAAAATGAAGCTATAGAAAAATCTGAGATTACCAACAAGGACCGCAAAAGTTGGCTTTTGGAGAAAATTGTGGCTCCCTTGTCTCTGTCTTTCTTGCTCAGCTTGCTAAGGGTGAAGGTTATTGGTCCTGAGGAAACACGGGTCGTTCCACATTACGTGAACAATGGAGTAACAAATTTGGTGATAAACTCGGCTTCAAAGATCGTGTTCTTCGCCATTAAGGAGTACCCGGGATTGATTCCTTATCTTGGCTGGTTAGCCCATGCAACCTCTTTCCTGGTTGATTCCATTGGAGCTGTTTTCTTGTGGTGGCGTGGTGGATACCAAGATGCTGACATTCCTGATACATAAGACCGTAAGTTCCCTTCGCTAAACGTGTGCTCTATTTTTATATTTTGCAGAGGTATATTTATACATTTAGTTCCCTTTTTAGTATTTTGGATGTAACTTATATATCTCTATATGTCGTTTCTATTTCCAGGAGTCACAATAATTAATTAGAATCCTAGTCAGGTTGCTTAAAATTTCAGGTATGATGTTCGATATGGCTTCGAATTCAGTAAACCAAGGTCAAGATAAATGTAAGAAGGCACCTACCTTACAGTAAGTAGTCTGATCATCAAGACGTATATGATACAATTTGTACAGCCCGGCTGATTCCCACTAGAAGGGAAGTTTTTTTTGTCGTTGTTCCTGTGGATGATGTTTTAGGCTTAGAATCTGGATGAAAACTGAACTTAACTTGGGATGGAAGCTTGAAACCTCTGTAGAAGTAGAACTGTTGCAAGTGCTGTTCGTTTTTCAGTTTGACTTCCTCATGGCACGTTGGTCTTGAGATGCTATATACGATTCAAATTTTCTTATACATGTCGAGATTAAACTAACAAACCAGGACAAGTGATTATCAAGTTGACATTGTCCTGTACTTCTGGCAAATCCTGCGAATGAATGGGAAGTTATAAAGGTTGACATAATTATCTTTGCATCCGTGACACTACATGCCTACCCTCTCATTGAGTGTAATGTGCAACCGGTATACTATATTGTTTTCTTCTTTTGCAACGTATCAGGTGAAAACCCGGAGTACCTGTGTTTATCAGGTCCTACTGTGCATGGGGGAACCGGGGAAAGGACCAAGTTCCCGCACTGTCCCCAATACAAATACTTATGTAAAGTATGTTTACCATGGAGAAAAACCAGTTTTCCCTGAATGTCTGAACATAGAAATTTGTCTACGCAATCATAGTTTATTTTGGATCGATTAAGTTTCTTACCATGTTGATCGGACTGCCTGTGATTTTGTTTTTGTTTGACGGTCCTGAAAGATCTGGGCAGCTGGTATATACTAGAAACAAGGAACATAATCTTGTCTGATTTCGTCGGGAAAGCGTCATATGGTCGATTAAACAGTTACAGTGTTGGAGTCTGGAGTGTGTACACGTCAGACAAAATCCTGATACACATTTAGTTATACTAGTAATAATTGAGCACGTGGATATGCACGTGATATATCGTGATGAGAAAATAGTTGTAACCGAATTAAGCAAGTACATGTATTATCTGATACTAGGAAAATACCCGTGCGTTGCTATGGGAAAACAAATCTGCATCGCAAAAACGTGAAATATAAATTCACTTTGGGATGGAAGGGCGCCTGGTTAACTAAACATTGTAAGGGGTTGTACTTTACAAAAATGCCTCTTAGTTGTGGCACCATATGCACCATATATGCAAGGGAAATTATTTGTATACAATATATAGAACATTATCTAGTTATGACATCATAAGAACTACGACAAACATTAGAACAAACATTAAATGTTGGAATCCTTCAAGTTCATGTTAAATAAGAACTACGACATATATACATTTTGAAATGGGCAAAATACACATCTAGACATATTCCATCGTGATAATGCCCTTGCAACCAAACTTACTCTTAAAATTTTCCATATGAAATACCGATCATTATTACTATTATTAGTTTTAAGCAAGACATACATCTAAACCAATAATGTTTCAGTATTGAACGGGAAGGTGAAAAAGCATGTTAACATGGGGACAATAAAACAACTGTGGTAAATCTGCTTAAAGTTCTTTCAACAAACATGTGCACGTCGTTGATCTTTACATATCTACATCATCAATCCACCTTAAATCCTGAGCTCATGTATGAACCGCTACATCTAGCAACCACCCTCGCCAAATATCTTTTGAAGGTGGAGCGGCAGAGCTACTTGCCTACTCTAGAATAATTGGGTAGAAGCTTCATAGCATAGAAGTTGCTGTAGTATATGTCTACATGCATAACCAGTCTCAGAGAGGAATGCAGCTCATGTTTGAACTTCCATCAGATTTCGCCCTCTCCTGACAACAACCCGTAGGTGTTTAGGGGAGAAGAGCCACCAGAGATGGTATTAACAAATTGGAGCAACATGCGTAGGTTTCTCTTAGTAGGAAACATCAACTGATGTTTCTCATAACATTGCCGATGGACGGATGCACCCAGGTTTGTTTCCAGCCATCAGAGTCCACAACTACAGTTCAGTAGAAAACGGATCAGGGGCGCAGGCCACAGGGCAGCCAGTAGTAACGGTGTGGGAGCAAGCGACAACTCAACGAAAAGACGCCGGGCACCGGGCAAACGGTCATATTGCGCCACTCATACAGTGCCGGAATCACGACATAGTTTACCGGTGATCAGGGACGTACTGGCACACAGTTAGACGATGAGGAACAAATCATGGTGTAGTTCTTAGATTATGATGTGCTTTCATTTCAACTGCAGGTCTATGGTGGAGTGACCATGAACAACACGCATCCTCGACTACAAGTTTAGTTGGTCGTAGACCTGTCCTGGATAGTGATTTGTTGATACCTCTGATATAGTAGGGATACATTTAGGCATGAACCACTCCTCTGCTTGTAAACCTCATACGCTGGTACGGTTTTCAGCTGGGGTGGATGTGGAGGATGCAGTGCATTCTACAGCTTGACATAGTACACTGCATACTTATACTTATGACAGTCACTAATAAGCCAAGGTGGACTCTGATCAAACATGTTCAGTTTTGAAATACCTGGACCATGCGATGATCGTGAATCACGTGTTCATGTTTTGAATTACTACCGTTTTTCACATTGTGCACTTGATAGTCCAACAACATGTCGCTTGTTACTCACCATAAACTTGGCTATATCCCAGTTGTGAAGTCTAAGTTGTACTTGTTAAGTTTAAGATATGACTATGGCCATGATGGAGAGTTGTAGGACAGTGGTGAGACTGAACTTGATCAAACAGGCAGACCGACAATAGCAACATAGCTATTGTACTGTACCCTGAGCATGAAATATTTCATCGGTTTATTGAACTTTGAGGAGACATTGAACATAGCTCATGTGCAAGGTAATTCAGGCAATGATGCTGTTATTCACAAGCATTTTGTTGGCAAGATAGCCAAGAATTGTCCCGTATTTTCTATTATTACTGTGAAAGTGAAGACAATCACCAAAAATGCAAACAGATTCTAAGAAAAAAATAAATGGGAATTAATGAAGAAAGAAATATACCCGTACCTTGATTTTGGCGAGATCGCAGCTCGCGATTTGGAGCCGTGGTTGTTGGCGACACAGCGGCCAGCGCCGGCCATCCTCCTAGGTCTCCCCGCTGGCTGCTGCTCGAGGCCGGGGAAGGGAGGCGTGTCCATCATGCGCCCCGACCCGCGCGACGCCGAGCGCCTCAACCGCGGGCACTTCGCCGCCGTCAAGTTATTTCCAGACGACATCGACGCCGTGCTGGCCAACGCCTTCTCCCTCAGCATATTCCTGGCGCTGCCCGCCGAAGCAGCCCTCGCGAGGCAGTGGGACATCGAGGCGTTCATCTCGTCACCGCCGACGTCGTGGGGGGGTGTTGAGCGTTTGGAACTGGACGGATGACTTCCACCTCGAAGTGCGTGGCGCACCCCGCGTGACGCGCGCCGCGGCCGGCGTCACAGGCGCCTGAGAACAAGACACAAGTGATCCGACGGCAAGTCCGACCATCCAGACTCGTGCTGCCGCCATCACGCTGAGGCCGGCCGTTGGCTCCTCACCGGCCAGTAGGAGCTAGCTATCCCGTACATGCAAATATCCAATCAAAGCACCAGCCATCGTCAACCGGTTGATCCAGAGACCACCCGCTGTTGCGTGCGCGTGTAGTACATGATAAGTTGTCGCGTCGCAGTGCGGCAACCAGCAAGGCGAGGTCGCGCGGCGACGGAGAGCCCGTGCGGGCCGCAGCCTAGCGCCGGAGAATTGGGGATTCTTATCTCTTCGGTAACTTTACAGTTGCCCCCTTTAACTGGACTGCGGGTATGATTTCATAAAATCGTGAGGGGTTAAACACAAAATGACCACGACGTACGACGGGAGTCCCCAAGTAATATTATATAGCAAGGTTATAAAAAGCGCGCTTAAGCGCACGCTTAAGCTCGCTTAGGTGTTGAGCGGAGCAAAACG
This sequence comes from Poa annua, assembly GCA_026929855.1. NCBI lineage: Eukaryota > Viridiplantae > Streptophyta > Magnoliopsida > Poales > Poaceae > Poa > Poa annua. Next base: position 112,900,014 of record CM049428.1, on the reverse strand, counting down.
CCTAGCGCTCAACTGCGCTTAAACGTGCGCTTAATCGCGCTTAGCGAGAAAAGCGGAGACAAAACGCTCAATTAGCGCCTAGCGCTTAATAGAACCTTGTTATATAGTAGAGATAATGAGGTGGTGCAAATTCAGCCTTCAACAACACTACACAGACCTACACAGACAACATTACAAATACCTAACAGAAACGCTAGGAAAAATGTGTCACTTCAGCACTCACACAGGTTTCATTTTTTACGTGAAACACAAGGGCATTATTAGTAGCAGAAGAAACAACATAGAAACATAAACTTAATAATTGTCTAGCAGAGCATATCACATGTGTATCTATTTGATGCTCTTTTTTTCGAGTTGCCTTTGTCAGAGCATCCCCACTCGTCCCCCGCCAAAGCCCCTCCATAGGCCTATGGGGGGTGCCAGCACCAAAATTCCCACCCAGCCGGCGCCCACCAATTTGGTTTTGGCGCCGGCGCGACCCAGTGTTTCATCCGCCGCCCCCAGGCGAAACACAATACATGGGGGGGGGGGGGGGGGGGGGGGGCACATTAACTTTTCGTCGGGCCACACGGCGACGCATTAAAAGTGTTCCTTCCATTTGGCCACCAATTTCAATTGTTCCCGCCATTTTGCCTCACAAATACCCCGCGAACTCCCGCCCGCTCGGCCATCCCCCCCCCCCCCCCCCCACACACCAGACGAGACCTCGCGGCGCCGCCATGCCGCCGAAAAGGTACCAAGATCCCCGCTGTTCGGCCGAACTGCCGCCGAAGAAGAAGGGCAAGACCGAGAAGGAGAGGCCGCCGCAGATGACCAACACTGAGTGGGCTTTCGACCTCCAGCAGCGCCAGATGGAGAATGCCGGTCGCCGCTAGCGTGAGATCAAGGCGAAGCAGAGGCTCGCGCTGCAGATGCAAGCGACGACACTGACGGAGGCGCAGCTGGTTGCCCAGGTGTAGATGGCGGTGGCGTCGCCATCGTCTTCAAGCGCGTCGGCGGTGGCCGGATTTGACCAGTACCCGGAATCCTCAGCGGCCTCGACCTCAACGCTGTCTTCTCTGCGTCGCCGGAGATGCGATGCGTACGCGTGAACGGTATGTCACCTCCTCCACAACCCTCATTTGCGCAGATCCCGCAGTTCCCGGTTGGCAGCGACCATGTGACGGTGCCGCAAGGCTTGTTCGGCCCTGCGCCGACCGAAGAGTCTGAGATGGCACAGCTGATGGAGGACCTCATCTGCAGCGGCGGGGGAGGTGGCCAGCCCTCATTCACGCAGGAGGAGTCCGCGGCGTATGGCAGCGGCAACGACGAAGCGTGGGAGGACAACGCGTATGACTTCGCCGAGCTTGAGGATCCGACGGTGGAGGTCGCCCCAAAGCCGTATTCCTCGGTGAAGCAGAGGAAATTTGCCACGGCTGCTGCCAGGGCCGCGGTCATTGGTGCCAAGGCCGCGAATGATGCTGAGAAGGCCGCGGATGACTAAACCCCAAGTGTCAATACACTGAAGATGCCCAAGAGAGAAGCCCAAGTCGAAGACTTCTTGACGTGGGGCTGCCTTGCGGGTAGCCCACGATAAGGCTACCTGGGCCGTGCCAAGGATAGAAAGGCCCACAGGAGGCCCACGCGGGGTACCGTGTAACCTAGTCCAGGTCGGTTAGGAAGCATAACCTGCCATATCTGTAGTTGCCATCGGCACCAACCACCCGAGACCTGGCTGCCTATAAAGCCAGGAGGGTTGCTTGTCTCAAAGAACACGCTCATAGCTACGGCACAAACCCTAGCGAGATCGCAATCTCGCCATTGTAACCACAACTCGCATCAATAACCAGACAAGCAGGAGTAGGGTGTTATCCTCCGGGAGCCTGAACCTAGGTAAATCCTTGCTTGTCAGCCGTCGTGACCACCTGCACTCATCTCTCTCCCCATCAATCAACCCGGGGTGCACAACCCTGGGACTTGTCGAGTTAACACCTCGTCAATTGGCGCCGTCTGTGGGAAGTCAAACAAGTGCTAGGATCATGGTCGCTCCGGCTCCATCTGCAATGAAGATCGGTGCGTCCGCCGTCAGGGAGTCGATCCGATTCGGCTCCTTCGAGTACGTCATCCACTCGTCAGCTCACCAGTCGGTGTACGCCGATCTGGACAAAGGTATACACATCACCTTCGGCTCCATATTCTGCTGCATCGATAGTCGTGGTATACTCAGGTCTACGACTACCGCGCTATGCGCGACGGCGTCACCAAAATCGCCAACCATCGCGTCCGCCCAACCCGCAAAGATCGCATCTGCCGGACCCGCGGAGATCGCGCCTGCCGGACCCGCTGAGATCGCATCTGCCGCACCCGCGGAGATCGCGACCGCCGAACCCGCGAAGATCGCATCTGCCGCACCCGCAGGGGCCGCGCCAGCTGCACCCGCGAAGAGGACATCTACATCGACAATTTCGGCAACGGCCACGCGAATCGAGTCTACTACCCCAACCTCGGTCGTGCGGTCGATCAAGTCAAGATCCACCTCGACCGTCACACCCGCACGGGCGACAAGAGGCCCGCGTCCGACAGCCATGTCGCGCGCGCCCTCATCTTCGTGGAAATCCCAGGTCTACCCCAAGCCAATCGCACTCGCCCCGGCGAGTGTGAGCACATGGACAATCGTGAAAAGACGCGACAGCGGCTGCGCCGCGCGCCACGTTGCAGCAATTTTCGACCCCGAGCAAGAAGCGGGCGACAGAAGCAGCATCGGCATCACCAACTCTCCGACTCAAGTCTATCCCAAGCAAGTCTTCATGGCCGGCACAGCACCGCATGACGACGAAGAAGAACCCGCATATCCGCTAGAGGTGGACATGCCAGACCAGACTAAACTTGTCATCACACGGGACATGGCGATCCAAGCCATGAAGCATGTGGACGAGGGCACGTTCCCCCACCCAACGCACCTCGAGAAGACCACCTGTCGGTCCAGTACTTGCTACGCAAGGAAGGCGAACGAATTCGCGCCGAAAAGGCCGACCTGCTCAGGCGCAAAAGGGACACGGATGCATCGAGTGCCAGGCGAGCCGCCCTCTCCTTCACATCCTCCACAGAGGTTAACCAAGGAGCACGGCGAACCAGAGCCCGTGTCCCCCACATGGCAGAAGCTGATCGAACAAGGCTCACTCGCAACCTCGACTCGTCCTTCGTCACCGAAGATGAAAACGGGATACCCGTCCCAAAGACGGCGAATGCCGCCCTGATCTCAGTCGAAACATACCTCCGGCTCACGCAGCCACCGGAGGGGGACGCACGCTCCCTTCCCCACAAACAACAAATTGCCTCCATAAGGGCAATCGAAGAAGCTCTGGCGGCCAAGGGGCGAAGTAACCGAGCGCACGAACCAACGACATCGGGCATCCCAGCGGCGCAGCGACAGCCAGTCAAGGACCTCCGCGACGTCCTGACACAGAAGACGGTGGACCGCAACCGCAAGGAGCGCTCGGCTAGTGCGGCAAACGCGGATGACCACGCTGACCGCGACTTCGAGCCGTGTGGCGCGGCATGCTTTAGCTTCAACATCCGCGACACCCGCATGCCTAAAGGCTTCAAGTTGACGGCTGGCACACCAAAGTACGACGGGAAGCAAGACCCAAAACTGTGGCTCGAAGACTACCTCATCGCTTGCACCTGCCAAGGCGGAACGTCGACTACGGCAATGCAGTACATCCAGCTCATGCTGACAGACTCGGCACGCGGGTGGCTCACAAGCCAACCCAAAGACTCTTTCCGAACATGGGAAGAATTCCAGGATAATTTCATCAAGAGTTTCTCGGGAACATTCGCCAGGCCGACGACCTACATCGAATTGCAGGCCTGCAAGCAAGGAAAGGATGAGTCGCTCCGCTCTTACATCCATAGGTGGACACTCCTCCGCAATACCATGGAACCCGTATCAGAAGATCGAGTGATGGACGCCTTCATGCATGGCGTCGCTCGCCGTGACCTCCGGGAGGAATTCGGTAGGCTCCAGCCGAAGACCACAATAGAACTCATGAAGACAGCCAACCAATGGGCCGAAGGAGAGGACTACGTACGCGAAACTTCTCCCAAAAAAGAGGGCGAAACAAGCAACTGGCGCGAGGCACGTCAAAAGAAGAAGCCACATTACACCCACGATTCAATTGAATTAGTAGCGGCGGGCTATGAAACCCCCCGCGAGGACAAGCGTGACGGCAGCCGTCAGTACGAGCAAAGTCGGCAGCCCAGCTCGAGTCAGTACAACCGTGGCAGCAGCAGCATCGGCCACAATGATGGGAGTCAGAAACGCGAGTGGAAGCGCCCGTTGACCCCAGCAGAGGAGCTGATGCAACCCTGTAAGCATCACTCGTTCCGCAACCCGGAAACAGGCAAATGGAGTTCCAACCACCTGTTGAAGGATTGCCGCAAAGCAAGAAAGATTTATCATGCCATGCAGCAAATCATCGCCCCGGTGCAGGCCGTACAGGCGGCACCGCAGCTAGCCATCCAGGCAGCACCCGCAAACAACAACCAAGTGCAGGCGGCAGGAGCGTTCCCCCAGCCGCAGCAGCAGCAACAAGGTCAGTCGGCAGCAGCCGACACGTACCCAGCCGCACGGGGACAGCTGAACATGATCCAGAAGGGACCCCCGTCGAACAGGCGCCAAAAAATCATCACACGCCAAGTACTTCAAGCCATCAACAGCCCGCGCGCGGTACCAGACTACCTGCGCGGGTCGGAGACACCAATCACATTCTCCAGGGCAGATCACCCATCAGAGGTAATCCGACTCGGGCACGCCGCACTCGTGATTGAGGCCTTGATCGGCGACTACAGCCTGAAGAAGGTATTCCTGGACGGAGGCAGCGGCATCAACATCATATTCGCCGACACCCTCAGAAGAATGAACAGGTCGACAGAGAAATTGCCGGAATCAGAGACCACCTTCCACGGCATAGTACCAGGGCAAGCAATCACGCCCATGGGAACAATCACACTCGACGTCATCCTCGGTACAACCGAGCACTTCAGGAAGGAGTCGATAGACTTTGAGGTCGTCGACTGGAAGTCACAATACCACGCCATCCTCGGACGCTCGACCTTTGCCAGGTTCATGGCAGTACCCCACTACGCCTACCTGATGATAAAGTTGCCCGGGCCGAAAGGAGTGATCACCGTCCGCGGCGACTTCGGGCTCTCCAACAGCTGCGACCGCGAGTTCGCCAAGATCTCCGAGTTCTTCGGCATCGAAGAGCACTTCAAAGCCATATCAGCCGACAACGACAAGACCGTCTTCCCGGCTCGCAAGAAGCCTGCCAAAGACGCAGCGTTCAACACGAATGACGACACCGTCACCCACCAAGTCCATCCGACTGACAGCAGAAAGACGGTCAAGGTCTCATCGAGTCTGACCCCCGCATAGGAAAGCGCGCTCGTCGAGTTCCTACGTGAGAACTGGAAAATCTTTGCATGGCAACCTTCTGACATGCCAGGGATACCCAGGGAACTCGCCGAGCACTCTCTGAAAGTCCACAAGGACGCAAGACCAGTCAAGCAATCCATGCGACGCTTCTCAGGACCCAAACGAGACGCGATCACCATGGAAGTCGACAGATTACTGCACGCCAAGTTCATCCGAGAGATCAAGGATTCGGACTGGGTCGCCAACCCGGTTCTAGTGGAGAAAAAGAAGACGAAGAAACTACGCATGTGCGTTGACTTCACCGCAGTCAACAAATGCTGCCCCAAGGACCACTTCCCGCTCCCGCGGATAGACCAGATCATCGACTCGACAGCAGGTTGCGAGCGCCTGTCCTTTCTGGATGCCTACTCAGGTTACCAGCAGATCAGGCTGAAAGTCGAGGACGAAGAGAAGACAGCCTTCATCACACCCGACGGCGTTTTTTGCTACCAGACGATGCCGTTCGGGATAAAGAACGCAGGTGCCACGTAACAGCGGACAATGCAAGCATGCCTCAAGGGGCTAATCGGGCAGATCGTCCAAGTCTACGTCGACGACATCGTTGTCACTACCCGAAAGGAGGATACCCTAGTCGACGACCTCCGCAAGGTCTTCGCCGCACTCGACGTGTATCAGATCAAGCTCAACCCAGAGAAGTGCGTGTTCGGCGTGCCAGCCGGAGAACTACTAGGGTACCTCGTATCCGCAAGAGGAATCGAAGCAAACCCCGAGAAGGTGCAGAACATACTCACAATGCCAGCACCAACCAAGCTCTGGGAGGTGCAACGATTAGCTGGCCGAGTCGCAGCTCTCAGCCGGTTCATTAGTAAGTTGGGAGAGAAAGCCTTACCTTTCTACCAACTGATGAAGAAGACGGACAAGTTCGAGTGGACACAGGAGGCGCAGGACGCATTCGACCATCTCAAGAAAACACTGACAACCTCTCCAGTCCTCGTGGCACCACTGGAAAATGAGCCGCTGTACTTATACGTCTCAGCAACGAACATAGTGGTAAGCACGGTGCTCGTAGTCGAACGAGAAGAAGAAGGGCACAGTCACCCAGTGCAGAGGCCCGTCTACTACCTTAGCGAAGTACTCACCTTGTCCAAGCAGAACTACCCTCACTACCAGAAGCTGGCGTACGGAGTCTTCATGACCTCCAGAAAGGTCGTCCACTACTTCTCCGAGCACCCGATCACGGTGGTAAGCTCCTCTGGACTAGCAGATATTCTCACAAACCAACGCGCGACAGGACGGGTCGCCAAGTGGGTTGTCGAACTAGGACCATGGGGGCTGAAGTATGCTCACCCGAAGTCCATCAAGGCCCAAGTCCTCCCGGAATTCACCACCGAGTGGATAGAAGCCCAGCTACCAAATGTCCCCGACTTGTCCAACGCATGGACAATGTACTTTGATGGCTCCAAGAAATTCAAGTCAGCCGGGGCAGGATTCGTGCTCATCTCCCCCAAAGGCGACAAGCTCAAGTATGTCCTGCAGATGGACTTTCCGACGCCGTCCAACAACGAAGCCGAGTACGAGGCCCTGATCCACGGCATGCGGATGGCCAAGAACTGCGGCGCCACGCACCTCATGATCTACGGCGACTCCTACCTGGTGGTACATCAAACCATGAAGTCCTGCGACGCCGTCGCCGACAACATGATCGCCTACAGAGACCTCTACAATCAATTGGAAGGCAACTTCGACGGCTGCGAGCTGCGCCACATTGGCCGTGAAAGCAACGAGGAATCCGACGTCCTTGCTAACATGGGCTCAGACAGGGTGCCAGTCCCACCCGACGTCTTCCTCGAATGCATCACGCAGAGATCCATCAAGACTCAGAATACAGCAAGCACTGCAACAACAAAAGGCGATGCCAACCCGCCAAGCCAAGACAAGGTCCCCATGGAGGTCATGCTAGTCAAAGCCACATGGACAGGACCGTACCTGGCATACATACTACATCAGAAGCTGCCAGCCGACCCAGTCGAAGCAAAGCGCATCATCAGGCGCTCCAAAAACTTCACCGTCATCAACGGAGAACTCTACAAAAGAAGCATCTCAGGAATCCTGCAAAGGTGCATAGATCCAGTCGACGGCCAAGCCATCTTACTCGACATTCACGCGGGTATCTGCGGGCTTCACGCCAGCAGTCGGGCACTGGTGGCCAAGGCGCTACGAGCCGGGTTCTACTGGCTGACAGCCATGCAGGACGCCGAGGAGCTGGTAAAGAAATGCACAGGGTGCCAAGAATTTGCCAACAAGCCACACGCGCCAGCATCGGAACTCAAAACAATACCATTAGCCTGGCCCTTCGCCCAATGGGGTCTGGACATGGTGGGCCCGCTGAAGAAATCCTCACCCGGAGGTCACACTCACCTCCTGGTTGCAGTCGATAAGTTCACAAAGTGGATCGAAGCCGTGCCCATCACAAGCTCGACTGCATCCACAGCGGTCAACTTCATCAGGTCAATCATCTTCAGATTTGGAGTACCGAACGGGATCATCACCGACAACGGCTCGAACTTCACAGCCGAAGAATTCAAGGACTTCTGCTCAGAGCAGGGGATCAAACTCAGCTACGCGTCTGTCTCGCACCCGCAATCCAATGGGCAAGTGGAGAAAGCCAATGGCCTCGTCTGCAACGGCATCAATAAGCGACTGCGCGTGCCCCTAAAACGCGCAGCGGGAGCATGGGTGGAAGAACTGCCGTCGGTCCTTTGGAGTCTGAGAACAACGCCAAACAGATCCACCCAGAACACTCCATTCTTTATGGTGTATGGTGCAGAAGCGGTCCTCCCCTGCGACATCAAGTTCGACGCACCGAGAGTAGTCGCCTACGACGAGTCGGATGAAGAGGAGGCACTCGAAGACAGCAGGGACACCTTGGACGAAGCACGCGACATCGCCCTGGCACGATCAGCCGTGTATCAACAGGACCTGCGCAACTATCACACTCGGAGGCTGCGACCAAGAGCATTCGTTGCAGGCGACCTCGTTCTTCGACTCAAGCAAAAGAAGGTGCACACGCTCGCTTCCCCATGGGAGGGCCCGTACATCGTGACAGAAGCAATAGGCAACGGAGCTTACCGCCTGAAGGACTCCAAGACAGGAGCGGACTGCAGTAACCCGTGGAACGTGGCACAACTCCGCCGGTTCTACGACTAGTTCAACCCAATCATTGTACAAGAAAATCAGCACGACAGGTTTCAGACGCACTCTTTCCCTTACCAGGGTACCTGAGGGAACTGGAAGGGTTTTAATGAGGCGGCCTGTTCGCAAGAATCAATAAAGTGATTTGAAGAAAATCTGTTTCCTTTACCTGTCACACAGAGGAAGCCGAAATCCTAGGCCGCCACTCGAACCACTCGGGGGCTGCGCCACACAGGTTGAAATAAAAGCTTAGGCCGCTACCCGAACTACTCGGGGGCTGCGCCATACAAGCATAAGTCCAAAAATCCTAGGTCGCCACCCGAACTACTCGGGGGCTGCGCCACACAGGTTGAAAGAAAAGCTTAGGCCGCTACCCGAACTACTCGGGGGCTGCGCTATACAAGCATAAGTCCAAAATCCTAGGCCATCACCCGACCGACTCGGGGGCTGCTCCACACAGGTCAAGTTCAAAATCCTAGGTCGTCACCCGACACACTCGGGAGCTGCGCCACACAGGTAATATTTGTAATCCTAGGCTACCACTCGACCTACTCCGGGGCTACGCCAAACATGCCTTCTCAGAAAAATCCTCAGCCGCCACTCGAACCCACTCGGGGGCTGCGCTGTACAGGTCAAGTTCAAAATCCTAGGTCGCCACCCGACATACTCGGGGGCTGCGCCAAACAGGTAACACTTGTAATCCTAGGCCGCCACTCGACCTAATCGGGGGCTGCGCCACACAGGTCTTAGCCAAAATCCTAGGCCACCACTCGAGCAACTCGGGGGCTGCGCCATACTGGTCAAGTTACAAAAATCCTAAGTCGCCACCTGTTAAAATCAGAGACTGCGGCATACAGGTCACACTTGAAAAAACCTAGGCCGTTGCCTAGCGTACTAGGCAACTACGCCAAACAGGTTGCAAATCAATACAGGCATTGTCACTTTCGAGCAAGCAGATCAATTCTCATAACTCGAAAGCACTTTAAGCTATTACATTACGCTTGCACAGGCACATTTGCCCTCTATAGCTAACCCTGTACATCAGACGACAACTACTCTAAACTGCAGGTTCGGCCTTCGGCGCATCGAGGGGACCTACAAGGCGCTCACTCAGGTCCTGAACCTGCCTGATAATCCGGCGCGCAGCCGCTAAGGTCTCGTCGAAGTCATCGTCACCAGGCAGGCCTTCAAGCACCCTCTCAAGCGGAAGATGTGGCCGGTGCATCCGGACGTATGCCAACGCCGCGTTCGCCCCAGCCACAAGTTGGGCGTCGACAACCTCCTTCAGCCCTTCACCATCGCGAAACCTCTCCAGCAAGGCGGACAGCCCGTTCGGCTGCGCATTATGCGGGAAGTACACACGATTGATGTGCCAGAGTGTCTTCCGGCAGTTCTCCAGAAGAAAAGCAGCGCGCCACGTATGATCAAGCATGGTGGCAAGGACGCGCCCCCTCGACTTGTTCACCCAGAACTGTCGAGCTTCGTAGGAGTCGCCGGACGCCTCTCGGGTAACTCGCTCCTCAACGCGAGCCCGCTCGGCCTCCCAATCAGGATTAACATCTGCACGCATAAAATGCAAGTCAGAACAAGAAAGAAAGCCAGCAAAGTCAGCAGCCGCCAAAAGGATGCAAACCTTGCAACTGCCGACTGATCAGATCGATCTCCCCAAGCAAAAAATCCTCACGTCGCGAGAACTCCGCCGTAGGATGCGACTGGGAGCGGTGCAGCAGCCGCTCAGTATTCTTCAGGGTCGCCTCAAGCTCCACCACCTTGTTCTTCAGGTATGTGATTATCCGCTGATCATTTACACTACGTGGAGGAGCCGGCGCCGCCCGACGACGGCGAGTACCTGAAGAAGAAGCCGCGCCACTCGGCTCGGCCACAGGAGAAGGCGGAGCATCACCGTGTACAACATTCTGCCATGGATACGCAGAGTCAATACAATCATGCGACTGTGAAGCGCAGTTCAACTCAGAAGAAAGAAAGTCAGCAAAAGCAATATTGAAGGCCAAGAGACCTGACAGGACAATATTCATTACAGAACAAAAAGTTCAAAATACAGACCGCGGCGACTGCCGAATTCCTAAAGCTACGCCTACTCTAAGGCTGCGGACTGCGACCGGGAACGACCCTTCCGGGCGGCAGCCGCCTTGGTCGCCTTAGCAAGGGCCCTCTCGAAGAGTGCCACAAGATGCACAGCCAGCTGCGAGGCACGCTCCTTCACGCCACTCAGCGACGCGGTTCGGCCATCGGGTTTGCGAGGAAAACCGCTGACGACCTTCTCGAAGTCACCTGGAACCTGATGGCCTAAGAGGAGCTGGAAGGTGAGCTCGGAGCCGCGTACCTTCTGCGACCGCGTGAAGTCGGCGATGGTGGTCGCGTCCTCAAACGGCGCAGCAAGGGCGTCCACGGCTGCCGGCGGCTGGTCGCCCGGGAAGATACTCTGGTGCACCACAGTGAGGGCTCCAGTCGATTTCTGCAACGCGGCTGCGGACTTCTTCAGCGCGTCTGAGGCATAGGCACAGACCCGGTCAAGGAAGCGAACAGCGGTCGCCAGGTCAACCGTGTCACTTGACGCGTCTTCCGGAGGAGCTCCACCGCAAGTCTCTGTTCAAAAATTCAAGGTCAAGCAAAGAAAAAGATCAAAGACGCAGTAGGCATCAAGCCGAAACTTACCCCCAAGAACACCGGCGAGTGAAAGGAGACGACCGACTTGAGTCTTCTCCTGGGCGACCTGCACCAGCTCCCGCTCGCGAGACTCATGAAGGGCTTTCTCAAGCTCATCAACCCGCCCAGTAGCCTGGTCCAGAGATGCACGCAGTTGGTCCCTCTCTTTCTCCAAGCGAACGTAAGCCGCGGCTGCGTCGAGCTGTTGACGGTAGTACGGCTGAAGCAAAAGCAAGATGTTAATAAAGTTGCGGGCGACTATACTAGTCACGCACACCTTCGGGGGCTACTCCCATCGGGAGCGCTGATCGCGCACCCGATGAAAAATCAAGAATGCAAGCACAAGCATAAAAGACTTACGTGGTCCAGGAGTTCAAGGTCCTCTGCAGCCGAAGGAGGAACGCGGCTAGACGATGCAACGCCGGCAGGCTCAGCAAGCACCTTCTCCACTACCGCCTGAGTCCCCAGTCCAGTCGAAGGGGCGGATGTATGCTCCACGTCCCGAAGGGGGGAGCTAACATTGCCAGAACGGTGGCTGCAGCAAAACCAAGCACACCTGTCAACCTAAACGTCGCAATTGCAAAATACAACTCGAAGGACACACATCATAAAGAAGCTCACCTGGGGGTGCCGGCGTCGTCATAGCTCTCCAGGGAGGGCGAAGGCATCCGCGCGAAAGAACGAGGAGCCGCGGAGCTGACTGGAGGAAGGTTCAGGGGTTCGTCCCAGCCACCCGAGGATTGCGCACCCGACGATGTCGCGACGACCTCCTCCACAGTAACGTCGGCATCTTTGGCAGGTGACGACGCAGTGGCAGAATCGCCACGACTCGGGAGCTTCCGTTTCTTCCGCGCGGGTTCCTCCACTTCATCCTCTTCCTCCACCTCATCACGGGGAGAATGTGCGGAGGGAATCTCTTCGTCTTCGTCTTCGTCTTCCTCCTCGACAAACGTCGTCGGGTCCGTTCTCAGGAAGAGGAGGAAGGCTGATGAACAGAGCTCGACCCTGAAGCAAGTAGACACAAGTCGAATCGAAAAGAAAAGTAGACTCAAGTCGAACAAGGACAAAAGGAAAACAAGACAAGACTTACCTCAGGAACGGGGTTCGAGGCCCCGTAAGCAGAAATCGGGCACTTGACGTTGCACGTGTCCGCGACTCAGAGGTTGGTGATGGATCTGACTTTGGTCTCCACCTCCTCATCGTCAAGCGGCTCGGCGCTGACGCCTTCGGCGGCCCACATCGGGTGAGGCCGAGCGCTGAGCGGCTGCACCCGAAGACGGAAGAAGGTGGCCATCAGGAAGACGCCACCCGCCTTGCGCCCAAGGTCTTGGTAAGATCGTGCAGCAGGCTCAGCAAGGGCCGCACGGCCTCCTTCTCCACGGCGGTCAGCGGGTGCGCCCAGGCGCCGGTCTTCCGCAGTCCACGTCCGCTGTCGAACGCGTCCAGGCCGTCCTGGTTCGACTGGACGTAGAACCACCTCCGGCGCCATCCTTGGACGGAGTCGCACTTCTTCATCTGGAAGTACGCGGTGTCACCGCGCACCTGGATTCCGAAGCCGCCAACGGGGAAGGTCAACCCACTCTTCCCAACGTTCTTGCGAACGAGGAAGAGCGACTTTCACAACGCCCAATGGGGCGCGACACCCAGGAAGCATTCGCAGAGCACAATGAAGCCCGCTATGCTCAAGACGCCATTGGGGGTCAGATCGTGGATCTGAACCCCATAGGCATACAAGAGACCGCGCACGAAATCGTGCATGGGGAACCCGAAGCCCCGCGGAAGGAAATCCGCGAAGCAAACACGTTCCCCATCGCGGGGAGTGGGGAAGACCTCCTTGCCAGGAACGCGTACCTGGACTTGGTCGGCAGGTGGCAGCAGACCCTGCGCGTGGAAAAGCTCCACTTCGGCTTTCTTCACCGATGATCTCTGCCAGTCGCCGTCGGGTTTCTTCATCACCCCGACTTCGTCGGCGGCGGCAGAGGAGCCAGCGGCGCTCTTCGGCTTGCCCATGGTCAGATTGCAAGGTGTACGGACAGATTGCCCGGAGCTCTGGATGGCTGCGGAAATGGTAGAGCGCAGAGGAAAGGGAGCACAGAGCGATTGGAGAAGATGAAATCCCAAGCGTCAAGACACAGTACTTAAGCCTCGAAAAGCATCATCTCAACCGTCCACAGAACAAGAGCTTCGAGCAGGCACATCCGGCCGTCCACGTGTCGTACGAAGAAACCAACCGTCACCGTCCACTTCGTCCACTATGCACGAAAACCGAGGCGTCGTCATCATGCCGCGCAAATTTCGCGCCCGCTTCGGAGACGTGACAACTGTTGACCGCGATCAGCTCTGATAGTGGGGCCCGCCAAGTCACGTCCCATCGAGCGCAGAGACGTGCAGCAGATCGTCACCAGTGACGTCATTCAAGCCAACGGCTCCAAAATCAATTGAAGCAACTCGACAGAGTAATTAGAGTAGTAAGCTTCAAAGCTGAAGTCAACAAGGTAGGATCGGCCGATGATTCGAGAACCCGAAGAAACCATTCGGGTGGCAACATAGTAAGCTCGAGCAGCCGAATCCATCCACAAGTAAGCCAAACAGGCTGAATAGAAGCAAGCTTCACAAGAAGATGAAGGCAAAGTAATTCGACTGCAAAGGTTACTCCCATCGGGAGTGGCCGGTTCGACTGAAGAAATCGAGTTCAAGCTCAAGATCAAGCAATCCAATGGCGCGTCCAGGCGGAAGGAGTCCTTTGTTCGACTCTACGCTTCGACCAAGCACTCGGGGGCTACTGACGTGGGGCTGCCTTGCGGGTAGCCCACGATAAGGCTACCTGGGCCGCGCCAAGGATAGAAAAGCCCACAGGAGGCCCACGCGGGGTACCGTGTAACCTAGTCCAGGTCGGTTAGGAAGCATAACCTTCCATATCTGTAGTTGCCATCGGCACCAACCACCCGAGACCTGGCTGCCTATAAAGCCAGGAGGGTTGCTTGTCTCAAAGAACACGCTCATAGCTACGGCACAAACCCTAGCGAGATCGCAATCTCGCCATTGTAACCACAACTCGCATCAATAACCAGACAAGCAGGAGTAGGGTGTTATCCTCCGGGAGCCTGAACCTGGGTAAATCCTTGCTTGTCAGCCGTCGTGACCACCTGCACTCATCTCTCTCCCCATCAATCAACCCGGGGTGCACAACCCTGGGACTTGTCGAGTTAACACCTCGTCACTTCTACCATAAATAGACATTGTCGGTTATACTAATCCTAGTCGGTTACTACCCGAGACATGTAACTCTCTATAAAGGACATGAGGGTGGCCCATCAAGAACACGCCCAATCAGAACCACCAAACCCTAGCAAGATCGACATCTTACTAGACCCTTATACTCACCGCATATTCACAATCAATAACAGACAGACAGGAAGTAGGGGTGTTAACTCAGTCGAGAGCCCTGAACATGGGTAAATCCCGTTTGTGAGCCGACGAATCTACCAACACTACACGTTCTCTACCTCATAACTCTCACCCTAGGCTAGCAACCATGGATATTGATGGGGACACCCCTCGTCACATTGATTTGCGGATTGTTCGCCTGGTTTGTAATATGGGCGATTGTTTGCCCGGATTTGTGATCGTTTTGTGGGCGCAAAAACAATGTGATCAGCACGGCTAGAAGCCGGTATGCGAAGTGAGCCTAGCTCAGCTGGTTGGTTCCTTGTGGTGGAACCAAAGTCCCGGACTTGACACGGTTGCTCGCTTTTTACTGGATTTTGCAGAATTTAACCCGCGCTATGTTTTCAGTGGTAGGTGACGTGCCCGTCAACAGCGCGTTGTTGACGCTCGTGGTGACTTCGTCAACCTCAACATTTGCCGGACCAGTCTCTCGGAGGTGCTCATAGGGATAGGGTTTGCATGCGTGCATTCATAGGTGTGTATGTACGTGCGTATTTGTTAGCGTCTACGACTGGGACTGTACAGTGTTTCTCAAAAAAATGGACATATATGGGTATAAACAACACCACTTGACATCCCTAGCCATCTGGTCCATCATCCTTGCAATTTCAAACGGATGGAGCTTATTTGAGCTCGGTGACCAGCTTGAAGTAGAAGAAGGTGTCGAATTGTTTTGGGATATGCAGCAGATCCAACAGGAAGGTCCTTGCCGCGCCCCTCTCCATAAAGCTCAGCGAGTTGCAGCAGTGCCACCTGCATGAAGTTCTTTGCCAAACAGAACAAGCAGTAGACCTGAACTTTGTTGCGCCATCAGGGTCCATCAGGAAGTTCCGGTTTTCCGCTCATCGTTAATGCAAGACATATAGAACAAAAACATCTAGGCCAACACATGATGTTGGAACTGGATCTTCAGGTGAAATTGTAAGAATTTCTTGCAAAATAAAAATAAATCATAATAATCAAAATAAGTAGTTTCTGTCGTATTCATTTCTTGTCAATTCTTCACAATATCTTGCTGAAAAAAAACAAGAAATATCAAAAACAAAATACTCTTGGAACCAGCCTGAACTTCATTTATTAAATGCCTATGATAGGTTCAAATGAACCAGAGTTTACAGAGATACATGAGAAGAGAAATAAAAGAAAAAACGTACACCGACAACCCGACAACACATAAGAGAGAGTCACTCCGAGAAATCTCGAAGAAAATTGATTGATGAGAAGCTCATCATGACCCAAGCACTGCGATCACAAAGGAGAATCCACCGGACATGACAGCGGAGACCCAGCCATGACTCTGTACAATCGACGTACTCGAACACCAACGCGGATCCGAGGCCACACAGCGCGCCGACACCACCTGTGTCAGGGGCATGGCCGAAAGGTCACACACGGATAGAAGACGCCACGACGCCTGTGAGTCGCCGACCGAATTAGAAGGGCACCGGCGATACCCTCCCCGCATAGGGGGGGATCATCGCTGTAGACGCAGGGCATAGCACCACCGAGTCCAACCGCAACCCCATCTGGGTTCGATTACCCGAAGGGTGGGCTAGCCTAGAGCACGCACGAAGACCCCCCACATCAGCCACGCCATAGGACTTCGACAGGATCCGACATGAGGGCCAAGCAACCGACAAGAAGAAGCAACCACCACCACTGCCACGGCTCACCTTGCATTGGAGAGAAGACCGCATCCATGCCCGCCATCTGCAGAACCATGGAGCACACCAGCATGACATTGATGGCAAGACAGAGGTGGCTCGACATCCAGCCACGACGGCTCCCCACGTAGGGAGCTCGTCACCACCATGGCCGCCATCTGCGAAGCCACACCACCCGTCCTCCCCAATGGTGCCCCGCTGCAGGAAAATGACCGAATGAAGATGTTGCAACCCTTGCAACCATCGGAGGGAACGGTCGAGCGTCATCGTAGCCAACAGCATCCGAGGAAGGCACAGAAGCCGGGACCAAGGTCCATCCCACCACCGTCCACCAGGGTTGAGGCCCAGAAAATGTGGATCTTCACCGGAACTCCGCACCGCGCGGAGGCAGCCGAGCAAAGATGGATGACACCTCCCAACACCATGCCAGCATGAGCACCAAACCTCCAAACTCCGACCACCACGCCACCTTGAAGCAGCCACGCTGACCGCCGCCACCAAACCAGCATGGGACGCCGCCCGGGATCCACCACCGCTGGCCGGCCGCACCGCAGCCGCAGCACAATGGCGGCACCACCACGCAGCACCAGGAAGGCGCGACACGCTGGAAACCGCCGTGGCCCGCCAAGCCCATCTGGGCCCAGATCGGGCCCTGGCTTCAGGAGCACAGCGGCCGCGCCGGGGCTCCATGCCACCACCAGCCGCACCACGTGAACCTCCACCGCAGTCGCCGTCGAGCCGAGCTCCACCGGAAGTCCGGCGAGCCGCCAAGATGCGCAGCCGCGCGAGGAGCGCGGCGCACACGTTCACCGCGAGGTCGGCCCGCGCCATCATTTGGAGGCAGGGGCCGCCGCCACCACGGCAGAGGAGGGCCGGCGAAGAGGGAGCTTGGCGACGCGGCGAGGTTTCCCCCGAGTCGCTCGAGCGTGAGGGACGCAAGGGATGTAAAGAGCATTTAGTCATCATCAAAATAAAAAAACATGATGCATACTTCATTCATTTTTTCAAATGGGGGAAAGATAATATTCACAACCTGGCGCATGGCTTTGTCTAGGTCTTTGTGCTTCTGCACACATGAATTTGGGCAGGGCCATTTGGCATATTATTTTTGTCCTTACTATCAAATCACATTTGCACATGCATAAACCGTAAGATTTACATGTAGCTAGATCCTCTTGGACATACATACATGCTCTAACTAAGCACGCGCGTCAAGCTGTGTCGCGATCAGAATGACCCTGATCAGATTCGCTTTACCGTTGCAGTAGCTTGCATGTCGAGCGTAGTGCGGGTCACTATCCTGGGCTTTGCCATAGTAGTCCTTGGCTTTATCAAATAGACGGAGAGCACTGTGCCACTCTTCCTGCTCCGTGCAAAAGTCAGCCAGCACCAGGAAACAGGTGAAAGCCGATTGCAGATCATTCATCTTGATGTATAATTCAGCAGCTTTCAGCAGCGCAGACCTAATGGCAGCTACGTCCCTCTCATCTGCAGAAGAAATCGGCGCCGTTAGTAAATGCCACAGAGACGATCGAATAGTGTTCTTAATTAGGGACCGGATTTCATCTCTTAAAGAGCAATGCTAAGTGTAGGATTAGCGCTGTATAAAACCTCGAAGTCGACACTGACCTTTGTGTACGGTCTTTCTGTAGCACCTCGCGGAGCTGAAAAGTGCAGAAGCGGCGTGCTGTGTCAAACCTCCCTGCAGGTAGGGCAAACTAAATTAATCCTCATCACGGAAATTGCAGCGTGCCGGAAGATTACTAGCATCAAGAGAATAGATTAGACAGTTACTAGCATAAATTGAGTGCGTAGACTGCTTGATTTTCGTATGCTGCCGCCGCTTTACGCCCTGCGTCAAATTAAGGGGACATGGGTTAATCATGATCGACAGACAGTTACTATTGATCGGTAATGAGATCGAGGAGTAGTACAGTTTCTGGCGAGGACGTAGGACAGAGCGGCCTCCCTGAAGTCGTCGGCGATGGCGGAGCTCTTGTGGCGCATGCACGAGAAGAACCACCAGCTGGACCCACGGCGATGCGCCCTGTTCATGAGCAGGTCGCCGCGCGCCTCTGGTGCTTGACGTTGCCCTTGCCCTAGATGATCATCCTGGAAGAGCGCCGCCTCGTCGTGCTCCTCTTGTCGCGCGATCGGCTGGTAGCCCTGGCGCCGGCGGCGTAACAACGCCGGCTGCGTCGTCCTACGGAACTCCGGCTGGACGACCATCACGGCGCACGGCGAGGGATTCGCGAGATGCGGGTAGAGCGAGGGAAAGAATTGGGTGGGGCTGCGTTATTCTGCTCGAATCCTTCCTGCGACACGACCTAAAAGAACGACTACTGCACCGACATGCCACTCGGTCTCCGAGTCCGAGTACGGATCCATCTCGTCCTGGATACTTCACTCCAAAATCTCCTCGTGGATACCAAGGAGCGAAGCGAAGACAGGAAATAAGCTTAGGAGGCCAAACAAGGTACTCATCTATTAAGCCGGGCCCAATCATGGTGATCTTCTCTATATTTTTTGGTGTGCGTAGAGCTTGGGTGACGTAAGCATGACGTACGTATGAGTTTTGATTCAAAAATGTTCAAATTAAAAAATTATCCTCAAAAAAATCAGTTGCAACCCACTTGTAACCGAAAAATCCAGTTACAATCCACTTGTAACTAAAAAAATAAGTTTCGATCAACTTGTAACTGGAAAAAATTCAGTTGTAAACCACTTGTAACCGGAAAAAACGTGAAAAAGAAAAGAAAAAAAAAACGCACGCATCTTGACGTATGATCGAATGGTGGTGCACACAACTTAGAACTCGTGAGTTCTCAGGCGACTTAGAACTAGCAAAACCAAAATACGTTCTCTAAACATTCTTTCCAAACCTGGCTCGTGTATAATATTACTCCTACGTTGGTGCAGCTTGCTACAGGAGGACTACCAAGGCACCTCCTGAATATTGTCCACCTGATCGAAAGCCAAAGGCAGTACAAAAAAACAAATAAAAGGTGAGACCCAGTTTAAAACAAAATAAAAGATTGAGATCATTTGAGTATTACAGTAAGCAGCGGTAGTCGAAAAAAAGAGATTGCGGATACGCTATACGTCAGACAGTTATTTGGGATAAACCGTCTTAAAGGTCAACTCCTAACAAAAATCACGGCAGCCGAACTGCAAACACGCCTCTAAAGTGACTCAATCAGGCGAGAAAAAGGACCGGTGCGATAATACAAGGTCGCAATCGGGTAATTAAGTGGGACGACTCTAATATTTCTGTGCGGCGGATCAGAAAAATAACAGCCTCCTATGATATCAGGGCCACAGCCGGTTTGATCAGCACGCCCCTCCCAAAAAATCGACGTTCGTATAAAAAAGTTTTTGAGCCTCTCCATAAAGACCAACCCTAGGGGTTCTTCTCCAAACGGAAGACGTGGTCTTTGTAGTGGCGGTGATGGTCGCAGGGTTTTGGATTTCGGCCGAGAGAAACAAAATTCCACCAAAATCCGGCAATTCCGGTCAGGAACGGTAAAAGTATTTATCGGACGAAATTTTTCAAATTTGGGCAATTTTGGTAATATATAATCATAAAATATTATTTTAAATGAAATTTGCTTGAGAAATTCAAATTCCAGTTATTTTTCGTTCTAAGTTTCAAATTTTGATTCTTTCTTTTCATCCGGAATTTAACCGAAATTGCCGAAATCCGGCCATTCCGGTCAGGACCGGAAAATTTACAAAACCGAAATCCAAATCCTTGGATGGTCGTTGGCGGCAGATTATCTGTTGTTTTCTCCTATTTTTTGTTGCCTGCATTTGTGTCATCTCATCTATACTTGTAATTACAATTAATGTTAAAAAATGTCATTAAAAAGGGTTGAAATAACATTGAAGAATAAAATATATTGATAGATATTAAAAGCGCTTTATTACTCTATAACCATGTATATAGTTTAGTTAAGAGATTACAATAGTACTCTTAGTTAGTCTACATCGTTCAAAGACGACCCTAATTCAGAGACTACTTCGATGAGAACCTCGTTGATTTAGCAGTTTGTAATCTCACGGTGCGGGGCCTCGACGTCACACTTCTTTTGGAATCCCCTTCGGATCCATGAAACTCGCCTTGATGGTGATAAGGTTGCCGGATGGCAGCAGAGATCCACCACCTTGCTGCCGATTAAAGTAAAACAAGAAAAGTAAATGACATACAACGCAAACCTACCGCAAGTTTGGGAACAAGCTCAGAAAAGTGACAAAGACCTCAAAACATGGCCTAGAGTACTTTGGGGTGGCCAAACATTACTCCATAGCTTGGTGATTATGAAGGAGACTAATTTGAGGAACGCCGGAAAGTATGCCATGGTGCTACTTCTGTCTGCTTATGGCGTAAGCCGAGATGGGTCACGGGGGAAAAGCGATGTCTTTCTGATGTTGTTGAGGTCGCAGAAAAGCATCACCACTCTCTCAAGCCCAACACCGAAGCCGCCGTGAGGAGGGGTGCCATAACTGTATTGTCAACATGAGTCGATTAAATTTGAATACCAAAAGCCTAAAAAAAATGAATACCAAGAGATGTAGAAAATATACATCAACATCTCAATTGATTGCTGCAAAACAATGTAATAGATACTGCAATACCAGTCATACGATGGGTGTAGAACAAACCTGAATGATTCAATGTATGATGATATACTACTAGTATCAATTCCACACTCGATTGCACGTGTCCTCAGCAACTCTGGTGTGTGCACCCTTTGAGCTCCAGAAATAATTTCCTCACCTGCCATAGAAAAACTTGGTTGAATATCAAATTTGCAACAACAAGCACTTCAGATGACTCAAAAGGTTGGTACAGTACATGAATATATATACCAGACCCAAAAATAAGATGTCTTTATTGGCATTTATATCAATGATGTTTTACTTCAGCAGAACAATTTGGCTTTTCTGTACCATGCAAATGACGGGGTAGGAAACAAGCCATTCAACCATAGGCTACGCCGATGTTAGCTACCGATCTAGACTGAAATACCTACCTCGGATAAAGACATCGAAAGAGTTACTGTAAGCAGGGTCATCATTGCAAGGCATGGTGTAGAAAGGGCGCACCGCCAAAGGATACCGATGCATAATGAAAAATTCTGTGCCATACCTATATATAAGAAAGATGTTAAGAGTTCCTGAAATTTCAAAAAGTGATATAATTATACACGTGACGTGAAATAGACTCGACGTACTTCTTCTTAACAAGCCGACCAAGTTTTCTCTCAGCTTCAGTGTTGAGGTCACCCATAGGCTCAATTTCGGTTCCAGCGTCCTGCCAAACAGTCAAATTATTTATGTTTAATCTTTTACCATCAAACTCAAAGATGAGTTTTGGATAACTTAATTCTTCATAATAGATTTTTATCTAACAAAGGCGCCAAGCCATGTTTCAGCTAGCTAGACACTGAAACTAATTGAACAGAAACTGGTTTACTTGAACCCCAACATCTAAACAAAAACGTCATGTTATTCTGTAACATGTCCTGTAATCATCAACCGAGTGCACATTTCCAACTTCAGAGTGTTAAGAATAAATCTGTATCTTGAGCTTTGGAAAAAGCAATATATTATCTCATAGCATCAGCTCCTAGCCACGAATTGATCTTGTTTCATTGCTGAATAATAAAAACCAGTAAATTTTCTCTGAGCTCACACAGTAAGTTCTGTGACCTTTAAACCCTTCATTTTCTGACAGGATACACCTAACTCAAGGATTAACAATTCGGTCAGTTCAATCAAAAATCCAAGCAAGCATATACTGGTGGCTGGGGCTATTGAAGTAATAGCGTCACTCATCATAGAGCGAGAATAATACCAAACAAGCATGTTGCATAACAGCGAACATCACTGTGATGATATAATAGCCACAAGAGTACAAGTTATTACCTTCAGCATTTGAATCCCTTCCTCGTACGTTAGCTTCAATGTTTTCTCTAGGTACTGCATAAATAGCAGAAGTTGAGACAGCAGTTTGAGCAAAGCATGCAGATAATAACACAAAACAATAAGGGATAAGGTTTTACCTTCAGTGGTTCGAATGGATACTGCCTATTTACTGCCTCAAGCAGCTCTTTGCAATTTTCATTCAAGTGTTTGAATATTGCTACGAATAAGCCATCTATAATATCACAAACCTGTGTACAAATGACAGTCAGTACTGGCAGTAACCACTCACTTTAATAAATAAATGAACAAGAGGTTTTTCTTTTCCTCCAGGATGTTCCTCACCTCAAAGTAGTGCTCCTTAATCTCCATTTCTGCATCCAGCCCAACAAACTCGCACAAATGCCGGTGGGTGTTTGAATTCTCTGCTCTAAATACGGGGCCAACCTCAAACACACGGCGAAAACCACCACAAATAGACATCTGCTTGTGTAACTGAGGAGATTGAGCTAAACAAGCAGGCTGGCCATTATACTGTAGGTTGAATACGGCTGCACCTCCTTCACTTGATCCAGAAATCAACTTGGGGGTGTGGATCCCTCTGAAACCCTTCGATCTCAAATATTCTCTGAATTTCTGCAAGGGCATCAAGCAATGGTTACATAAATGCACAGAAAAGACCCTTTCATGTTATGCAATACACACTACCTCAGCCCCGATTAATTTACGTGGCACCCTCGATTTCCATATGATTTAACTTTGACTGTCAGTTTGATCAATAATAGTGAGTCAACGTGGGTCATAAAAATCGTACTCCATCCGTTAGGAAAAGGATGTCACTAAAATGGATGTTATCTAAGCCAGAGTTTTGACAGAGCAATATTATACGCTGCATGTCGATTCTAATCATGCAACAAGGTGCAATCAGATTACTAAAATTGATGCTGAATGTTGAGGTAACTTTTACATAACAACAACTAAACGGTGCTACGTAGTTGGTATATAGCAGAATGCATTATAACATGGATGATTGCATTGAGTACAAAAAATACTCACGTCTTCAACTTTGTCTTGGATATCGAAGATTGCTTGATTCCCGGCGGTCCGCAGCTCGAAAGCTCGGTGGTTTAGAGCATCTCCAGTGGAACGTGTAAATTTGGACGTGTATATCTCCATATACACGTCCATATACACCTTGCTAAATTTTACACCTCCGAGTTTTTCAGTGGAACGTGTAAACATGACGTGTAAATCACGACGTGTATATGTCAACAGCTATATCCAAATGACATAATTGAGCAAATCCCGTACGATTCAAAGGAAATTCGGCAAATTTGAGGAATACTTGTTTCACGATGTCCCCTCTCGAAAACAAATGAAGTGTGGCACACAAAATTCAGATTACAGAAGAGACTAGGAATAAATCTGTGAATCCAAGAGACTAGGAATAAAATTTGGACTAGGAATAAAATCACAAAAACAGAGAGATGCAGAACATCACAAGCGGCAGCACTGCTCCAGTTCGAGGTCCTCGCGCCGGACAGGGAGGCAGCTCAGCGCGTCTCCCTCCGGCCCTCCTCCTCCAGCCCCTCCCCACCCTCCTCCTCCACACTGCTCGTGGCCTGCTCGCGTGCTCCCCGCACAGACGGACGCCACCGCCGCGACGCCGCCAGATCGAGAAAGCTGTGCGGTCGCCGCCCCCACCCCGTCTCCCTCCTGCCCTCCTCCTCCAGCCCCTCCCCACCCTCCTCCTCCGGCCCTCGTCCTCCAGCCCCTCCCCACCCTGCTCCTCCGGCCCTCCTCCTCCACCCTGCTCGTGGCCTGTTCGCGTGCTCCCCCACAGACGCACGCCGCCACCGCGATGCCGTCTCCTCTTTATTCTCGCGGGAATGGAAAAAGAAGCGAGAGGGAGAGCTTACCGCGGAGGAGTGTGGCCATTGGAGAGCTTCGATTTGCTTCGATTTGGAGGTGGGAGTAGCGCGGGAGAGGAGCGATTTGATTCGGTTTGCCTGCCTTCGGTCATTCACGAGCGTGGCCGGGGCGTGTATACTTCCACGTCCAGTAGCATCGTGGATGGACGTGGATAGCTCCCACATCCATATACACGTTCCACTGGAGACGTTTTTCTACCTCCGAACGTGTATATTTAACATACACGCCCATATACACATTCCACTGGAGATGCTCTTAACAGGGGGTCCTGGTTAACACGGGGCACCTTTTCTCCATGCTGTAATCATGGCAAGAGTGGGTGAATACCTTAAAAACATAGAATATTATAATAATATATTTCCTCCGTATCAAGACATAATATGTTTTTGACATTAGCATTTTTCCGATACAGATATATCTAGACGGGTTCACTCATTTCGAACCGAAATCCGAATGTAGAAATATTTAAAACATCCTATATGTTGATGATACGGAAAGAGTAATTTAATAGTAATAGGCTTAGGCGCTTAGCACATATTGTACCTTCTCAGCCTCATCGGTTTCGAGTTCACTACGGGCTGCATCCTCCAGGCTGAATGGCAGGGTGCTGGTCGCCTTGCTGATGCAATACAACTTCCTGACCTGAATCTCCACCTGTTGTGTGGAACCCGTTGTTGGGGATATACCAACTAGGGGTATCTCTAACATGGATCAATCTGGCTAGTCCAGGGTGGCCCAAGTGTGGTAAGTCTCATGCCTGCCGGGCGGCCCAGATAGCTGACGTACAAGGAAGTAGGCGGACGGTCCAAGGAAGGCAGCAGACTGAAGCCCATCAATCCACCAAGCCCAAGATGGAAGGCGACAACCAAAGCCGACTACAGCTAGGACTCTGTTTACTTGCCGGCCAAGTACTTACCTTGTAACCCGGGGTCTGGCCGCCTATATAAGCCGGCCACCGGGAGGCCTTTAGGGCCAAGCTCAACCAAGCTCATCCAAGTTGAGGCACGCTCCAATACGCATCATACACATTGTAACCTGTTCACGACTATTGCCTCATAGTGAATTATAGCAGCACGTAGGATCTCACCACCGCTGCGGGATCTGAAACTGGGTAAACTCGCCGTGTTCAATCCCGTCCTCGACGACACCAATCTTCTTCCCCACAATCCATACGTAGGCTAGAGGACCCCCGTCTCCTATCAATTATGCCGATACCACGACAGTTGGCGCCCACCGTGGGGCATAAGGTTCCTGGCGTCATGTTCCAGGCGGGAACAATATTGGCTGTCCGCAGCCGGCGATTCCGATCGTCATCTTCATTTACCGTGACCAATTCGTATCTAGCCGTGTACTCTGTTCCGGCAGGCCGGCATGATCGAACGTCGTAAAGCATCTGGCCGTGTACTCTGTCCCGGCAGGCCGGCTCGATGTCTACAAGATCGATCTAGTCAGCTAATCCGCTTGTCCGGAAGCCTAGATCGTATCTGGACGACTTGTTCTCTGAAGGCGTCAAGGCGCATCGGAGGCAGCCTACGATCACAACGCCTATGTCGCGTAATTTTCTGTCCGCAGATCGATTGTAGGCAGTGACGAACACCAAATCCGGCTAGCATGGCCGATGGCTTTCCGTAAGCAGCGTCTTGCACCGATTTAGGTCGGTTCAGTAAGGGCTTTCGTATCACGCACAGGCATGGGATGGCGAGCCACGCGTACCTGCCGAGTTGCTATGGAAAGTTTAGTTCTGATCACAGGTACGGAAGCTGATTCCAATCCGGGCTCCGTCACCTGTTCCGATCCAACTACAATTATGCACAACGTACATAATATTAATTTGGGTCAACAAGCTGTGCTACCACGTGATGTTGTCTCTTATTATGGAAAAAATAGTGAGGCTAGCTATTTAGGTAGTGCATGGTGTTAGCAACGTAAAAGGTGCTTACTCAACACGTTTTATGAGATCTATTTGCTCTCTCAGAGAGTAGAAACTTCTTGTACGTGATTATTTCAATTTTACCGTATCTATACTGTTAGACGGGACGCCGCTAACATTGCAGTTCGGTTTAGACGAATCGTCAGAATTGTTTGTTTCCAATCGCCCAAATCTGATAAATTTGGGGGAGACATCGATCGATACAAAACAACAAACCTCCACGTTCCGGTTTAATTGCTAACGTAACAAGACGCCTTATCGGTGCATTAATCGTCGCGTCCCGACTTAATTGCTAACGTGGCATGACGCTTCATTGTCGCCATCCGGCTTAATTGCTGCCGCAGCCTACTCGCCGCCTTGCTGGCATCATCTTCAGAATCCAGGGGGCTGATATTGTCAGATTGGGGGCTACCGCCTACATTCTGGGGCTGGCGTCTTTCGCCACGCCCGCCTCCTCGACATCAACGTCAAATAAGCTAAGTTTATATACACTTAATTTAATTATATGTATGGTCATGAAATAAAAGTCTGTGGTTTGCTCATTATGCTCTGAGATCATGCCTTCTTTTGTCTTTTCATTTGATCATATCCCTCTTAGTATCTAAGTAACCTGATATTTGCTCTGCGCTGCATGGTTCAAACTTTTAGATACTTGTCGCCTCCGGGCCAAATTAAGCAATCAGTTTGCACCGCCTAATACCGTTATCTGACTGTTTATGTGCGGATTACCTAGTAGTATGTCATTAGCACCAACATGTCGGCTTTAATTTGTCTCTGATTCTAAACTATTTGGTACTAGCCCTGGTTGTCTCAGCTAAAGTTTCCGGCTGCGGTTCTGCTAACATATGAAAAGTTAAACATATAAACCAGATAAATATTAAGACGGGCCACGTAAAATTTACAACTCATAAGTGTTTGGTAAAAATCTACCGGCTCAGGCCCTAAAATTATTCAGCTTTCATTAAAAGTACATCTTAATACAGCTATGTCTACTATGCAGGATACTTAACACCTGGGGGATGCGACCGCAGCATTTTCATCATGTCTCAAGCCGTCTTTTAGTTAAGCCGACACGAGCCTCGGGGACTGCAATCATCGACTTACAACGCCCAAGTTCTTCCAAGCGTCAAGACAACTTCCGAGTACATCGACTCAACGCTTGGGGGCTGAAGATAGGCGGATCAAGAAAAACTCCGACACTCGGGGGCTCGACATCGATATTTGCCCTCGTTCAATACTTGGGGGCTGCACGATATGCAGCCTTACCGTCAACAAGAAGGTCGCATTGGTGGCATGACCGTCTTGTCGTCAGCGACACGGTCACCTTCATGGTAGGACCGACTTATCGTTTGCGGCACAGTCACCTCTGTGGCATGATTGTCTTGTCGTCAACGACATAACCGCCTTAATGGCACAACTGCCATTGTCGTCAGCGACATGGTTGCCTCCGTGGCTAAAGGCCGCCTTCGTGGTATGGCCGGCAATGCATGATTTCGTTACATTTAAGTTCTAACTGTCGTGGAACAAATGACGTCATCTATCAGACATTAGTTTGACTTGTCAGTAAGGGTAAGGCTTCTCCGAGAAGCCATCCGACAAGTTAAGCTAGCCGTCTTTCCCATGTAGGATAAAGGCGGCCGCGCGCTGGCTATCAAGCCGGCACACCACCTCCTATATTCAGAATGGTTCAAGTCCTGCAACCGCCAACATTGAAGACTGAAGACCAAGAAGATGAAGAAGCCGGCGCCTGGAGAACTTCAACCTTTCTAGGGGCTAATGTTGGGGATATACCAACTAGGGGTATCTCTAACATGGATCAATCCGGCTAGTCCAGGGTGGCTCAAGGGTGGTAAGGCTGATGCTTGCCGGGCGGCCCAGATAGCTGACGGTCCAAGGAAGGCAGCAGACTGAATCCCATCAAGCCACCAAGCACAAGATGGAAGACGGCAACCAAAGCCGACTACAGCTAGAACTTTGTTTACTTGCCGGCCAAGTACTTACCTTGTAACCCGGGGTCTTGCCGCCTATATAAGCCGGCCACCGGGAGGCCTTTAGGGCCAAGCTCAACCAAGCTCATCCAAGTTGAGGCACGCTCCAATACGCATCATACACATTGTAACATGTTCACGGCTATTGCCTCATAGTGAATTATAGCAGCACGTAGGATCTCGCCACCGCTGCGGGATCTGAAACTGGGTAAACTCGCCGTGTTCAATCCCGTATCGACGACACCAACCTTCTTCCCCACAATCCATACGTAGGCTAGAGGACCCCCGTCTCCTATCAATTATGCCGATACCACGACATCCGTGAGGGGCTCCCTGGGGAGCGAGACAACGCCCTCGACTTGGACGAAGCTCTCCTTGTTGATGGACTTGACGAAGCGCACCATCTGCGTGCTGACGCCGGCATCGGCGCTGGCGGCGAGCACGCACTGCATGGTGCTCATGCCCTCGCGAAGCTCGACGAAGGCCAACTTCTTGCTGAGCGCACGGATATCCTTGGCGTGTCCGCGGACCAGCACGGAGCGGCCGGCGGCGACCTTGTTGAGGTCGGCAATGTCGGTCCAGGACCAGTTGGAGATGGCCTTGGACTGGATCTCCTCGTAGCCATAGTTGGCCTCGAAGGGGTCTTCTTCTTCTTCTTCCGCGGTCCCTGCATGTTCAGCCTTCCCTGCCTTTGCGGCCTTGGCCCCCTTCCGCGCCTGCTTGTTGAGCATCTTCTTGCTGATCGTGGCGGCGGAGAGGAGAGCTCCTCCGTGGATGCGGAGGCGGAGACGGGTGGAGGCTCACACGTCGATGACATGGCGGTGGCGGTGAGGTTTACACAATTTTTGCGTGCTGCCTCTTGGTGACTTGGTCTTGACTATCGAGCCGCGTCGTGGTGTATGAGGTTTCTTGCCAGCTGCGTTTGCTCCTTCCTTGTTCGCTACGAATTGAGCTATCGAAGGATTTTTTCTTTCCCTTGTTCGCTACGAAAATCGTGGCCGCCCTCTAGCATACGAAAATCAAGCAGTCCACGGCTCCACGTACTCAAGGTCTCTTGATGATAATAAAGTAATAATGATCTCTTGATGCTAATAATCTTCCTCTCCTCTCAATCGGTTCCCCTCTCTCTCTTCCGCGAGCCTCCCACGCCGCTGTTCCTTCTCTCGGTGCTTCCATGAGTTCTGTTTATTATATTTTACTGTTTTCGTTGTAGTAAAGTAAACCAATATTTTGCTTGAACTATTCAGGGCAACAGCTCTGGAGCAGGATATTGCGAACATTCAGAAAAAGTTAGTTGGGTGCTTAAGAGAGAACCACAATTTGCAAGAGGAGCTTGCTGAGGCATATCGAGTTAAGGTGTGCTTCTCTTCCTCTTTGCACTACTGCTAGACTCGAAAGTTCAGGCCAAATGCTCATCCCTACTGTGTCGGTATCAACAATCAGGTGACCTGAAGCGCGTCTGCGAGATCGACCTCGGGCTGATCTCCCAGTGCTGCTTGACCAAGCAACTGTGCAAGATGGACAAGCATATCCTGGCAAACCTCGCCCTGAAGATAAATGTCAAGCAGATCCTGCCAATAACACCTTCTCCATGGACTCCAACTCCAACCTTGACGTCTTTTTCTTCACCCGCAGCACACAGGTACCCTGTCAACTCCTCTGTTATGACTCCTTGTGTAGTACTACTACTATCATCATAATTTCTGCCCCTTGTATGCAACTTTATCATGGAACTTGTGGTTATAAAGTTCTGTTGAGTGCATTCAAAGCATTATAAACTTACACATAAGGGTGTTAAATAGTGTAAAAAGAACGCACAATCAATACTTGTATAAGCTAGACTTCATTTAACACAACATCTGAAACAACTTGACTGCAATATAGTGCTTACTATAATAGCGAATCTATAAGTAGAACCTTATCTTAAGTACTTATTATAAAAACCCATATATAGTTCGTTCGAAATACTTAAAAAGATCGTTGCAAAACTGGTGTTGTTTATTAATAACAGTTTATAATATGGTTATTTAACTCGAAGCGTGGCATCAGATCTTTCTTTACATTTTCCCCAAACTTGTTATCATTATCCACCCCGACGTGTAACATAATGGAAAGTACGTCTAAGGATAACCTTCTGACCTCAGACGACAACTAGTCGGACTCCCCATTATAAAACCCGGTCTCAAGGAGGCTAGTATGTATATCTTCGAGAATCTCCAAGTACTACGAACCATGAATGGTTAATTGAATTTAACATAACTTGTGATATAACAAATGAAGTGTGAAACAAACAATAGGAAACACTAATTGTGGATTAAACGTAAACATGTTTCGAGATGATGCTTGTTTATTGGACTTGCTTTTTTTTTATGCTGGAGGCTTCATATAGTCTTCGATGAGCTGTAAAAAAATCACGACGGTTAGCATTTGTAAACATATGAAGTTAATAATTTGCATGTAACATATAGTGACGGCTCTAAAGTTATGCATCTCATGAGTTCGGTCTGCTTTCCTTGCTCTCTTCTCATTCCAGTATTTCATTAATGGAATTTGTCTCTCACTGTAATCCGACGGTGCGTCTAGGTTGGTTAGACGCAACTTTTCCCAGTACCAAATCTTTACAAAATCTTGTTAGACAGATATAATATATGAAATATTTAGCCGTACACATAGAATGTTCAATTAGAATTATCTGAAGCAGCGAGAGGTTTCCCTCTAGGTTGACTTTTCCTATCTTGTAGTTTGCAATGCACTCCGGGAAATGGTGCTGAAGGGGTTCCGGTGCAGAAAACAATAATTTTTCTAGCGTATAAACCCTAACTAGGCAGGATCTATCTATCTAGTA
The DNA here is from genome assembly GCA_026929855.1 of Poa annua. Lineage (NCBI taxonomy): Eukaryota > Viridiplantae > Streptophyta > Magnoliopsida > Poales > Poaceae > Poa > Poa annua. The sequence continues at coordinate 112,869,008 of CM049428.1, read as the reverse complement.
CATGTGATAACGGTGGCGGAACGGGTTACATTACCTCCATGTAGACCGATAGCGGGGATTACGCTCCCGCACAAGCGTTGACGATGAAGTCGTACGTAGCCGACCTCGAGGTCGTGGAGAACTTGCCGCGATGACGTAGACGATGACGTCGGGGTGTCGACGATGACCTGCGTCGACGGGTGGCGGGCGGAAGATGGCGAGGCGCCGGCGGCTGGGGGGGGGGGGGGGGGGGGTGCGCCGACGGCAGGGGGGAGGCGGCGCAGCGGGTGCAGGTGGGCGAGACGACGTCGCCCAGACTTCTCAAAAGAGTCGCCTCCGAGCACTCGCAAACATACGGAGCTTAACAACAACCCCCGGTCATTCAGATCCAGCTGAAAACGCAGGGATAGAACTTATTTGGAATCCCGCAGGGCAACGGCGCCCGGCGGTATAGCTTAGGTGGAGAGAGGAGGCAAAACAGGCGGAGAAGCAACTCGGCCGGCCTGCTATACAATTAATTGTATTTTTTCGTAATTAATCCAATTAATATGCCTTCCTATATAAAGGGGAGAGGGGGTGTGCAAACACCTTGCCTCCCCCATGTGGGACTAAACAAAGGAGAGGGAGGGGGGTTCGGCCGAACCCTCCATGGGCTGGCCCCCCTCCTTGGTGCGGCTCCCTCTTGGGGCCCTCTCAGGGCCCATGTAGGTGGGATGCCCCTTTTTCCTTTATTTAATTAATATTAAATTAATATAAAATATAATAAATTCATAATTAATATATTTAAATACTATTTAATATCCCGTGACCACTCGAACAACTTTCGGACATTTCTGGAACCCTTCCAGACCTTCCCGGAACTCCTTCCGGACCACCGGAACTCTTTTCGGATCATTTCTCTCTCACCAACAAAATTCTATATTATTCCAGAACCTATCTCCTGGTGTCGTTAAGACCTTAAGTTTGTTACGCTACGGTTCGAGAACACTCCAGACATGGTCGAGACACTCCGCTCACCAATGACCGTCAGGGATACCTAGATGTATATGACGACCCCTGTGCATTCTACGAATATCGTCGTTGAACCATAAATATGATATTCATTCCCTTTGTTTCTGCGATACTACCTTGTCCGAGATATGATCGTAGACATCCGATGTCTTTGTTGTATCTCGTTACCGACAAAGGTTATTAACTCGTCTGTGATATTACATCTCCGTGACCTAGTCATAAGCTGCGCAGCTACATAGATGTAATCTCACCGAGTGGGCCCAGAGTATCTTTCCATTACAAGAATGAACAAATCCCGCTCTTGATCCTTACGTCTCGATACTCTTTAGGGATACCCAAGATGGACACCGTTATTGTCATGCTATATAAGGAACAACGGTTGATGCTCTCAAAGCACCCCTACGAAGCATCAATAAGTACGGTCTAACGGTCTAAGGAATAAGCTATCATATTCTTATTTATTGCAAATGACAAACATCGTAATACGATCTTATTGCAATACTTTGCGTATGTCCATCACCTTGTTCAACTAATAAGATGATCCCATTGTCAACCGACGTCATTGTCCTTGATCGGGAATCTCGATCAACTATTGCCCAATGAACTAGTTCATATAGAGGCTTACTTGGGACCTGGTTGTCTATGTATCACACGTGTATTAATATTCCGATTAATACAGTTATAACATAATACATAAACCTATTATAAACTTATGAGATAATGCAATAAATACTACTTATTTATTTGCCTCTAGGGCATATCTCCTTCAGTCTCCCACTTGCACTAGAGTACAAATAAACTAGCTGCATTTTACTTCATCAAAATCCCTTATCAAATAAGCGCCATTAGATAATGCTTGCTTGTGGAAGAGTGTTACTCTGATAATCTGTACAATACATAATTGTACGTTCTTTTGCGATTCATTGATATCAACTTGCTTGATATCACCATGTTATCCAATAACATATATGCAAATACCGCAACTAAGTGAGACTTTTGTTTCCCAACGCTTACTCTGATTATGCTAACTAGATAACTGCATTGAAAACACACTCAGTCATATAGAGCCCCTTGTAACAATTACAAACTCGTGATATCTACATACTTTCACACCTATGTAGAAAAAACTGGACATTTCATTGTCAATCCAATAACTAATGCACTTCTACTTCCAGTAAATTCTAAATTTACTTTTATAACTGCTCTTCTTCTAGGAACATCGGTTATATTTCATCGAGCAGATAACATGGTTTCTGTATGATGTCTAATATTACATAATAGAACAACATGTCATAAACCATTACTACCTTGTATCATTACTCTTAATGATCAATTGGATTTCCAAGGACCATCATTTTGATTTTATTCTGACTCCTCAGATATAATCCAAAACAACTCGACTAACTATTTAAAATTCCCGTTCTATTCCAAATAGACACTATCTTTCAAATAGTTTCACAACTTCGTCCTTCTCATCTATTCTACTGGTACAATTTCACAATGTGTCATTTACACAAGATGAATTCGGCTCCCACTCAAATTATGTCTCCACATATTTGATAACACGAGCTCCCACTCAAAAACATCTTATCTACATATTTGAGTTCCTAAGCTCCCACTCAAAAATATGTACTTTACATATTCTACGCGAGTGAACTAACTTTGACTCCCACTTAAAATCGACATTTTGGTCAAACCAAAATCATTGATCTCTTATCAATTCGAATTCAATACAAACTACAGTATTACATTAATACAAATCCCTCAGACTTGAAGCATGTCTACATGAATGTAGTCAACAAATTTGATCTTGTCCAAGACACATTTCTTGACAAAACATGCTTCCACGTCTTTCTTATAGTCACATTTCTTATATAACACTTTATATGATGATTAAACAATCTTATTCCTCTAATAAGAATTGTAGCAACAATTACAATTTTAATCCTTTCAAATGTAACTTGGATTTTCAGGCTGAAAAAGACTTTATTCGTATTCTGATATTTTCTCAACTTTCTTTGTATTCATACAGTGCACCTTGATCTGCCAACAAGATCTGAAACACTTAATATTGTGCTGTGACCTGACAACAATATTAAATATAACAACACTTTATCTAGAAGCTTCTTTCATGAAAATATTATGATCTTTATGAAGAGGATTGCAAGCAGAAAACAATTTTCTAGTCTCCCTCACTCTTAATCACCAAATTTTCATTTGTAGACATATACCCTTTGGAACACCTTCCAATATTCTACTTTTATGAATATAGGTCTGACACCTTATTTCAAGCTTCTAATTTCAATCCATAAACCATAATTTGAAGAATCATATTTTTCTCGGAATTACATAGACAACAAACCAAGTTTTGTTTCTATTTGGTTTTTGAATACACTCCCATCCAATGCGAGCAATCTACAAAGAACTATTCATGTATATTCCGAATTATCGTATAATCATATACATTACGACACTATTGTCGATCACACGAATTCTCGTTGAGAGAAATATCTATTTTCTAAAGTGGACATCGACTGTAATGTTTCGAACATATTAAGAGATTCTAAGACAGATTCTGACAGACCACACTTTATTTAAAAGTAGAGTATGATTATAATACCTCACATATTACCATATATGATATCATAATATTGTGAAACGAATTTCCACAAGTCTTTTGTGTTGAAATCTTAATTCAAAAATATTGTCCTTTGATCGAATCTTGTGAATATAATATTCACTAATCTTTCTTCTGAAAAACCCCATTTGATCTCTTATCAAATTAATTTCAGACTCATGATTTATCGGGCAAATACTCTTATTCACCAATAATCATAGAAGAATTCAGATCAAACAAAAACACCGTTAATTAATTTAATAATCATTTGAAAATGACTCTTAATTAATTTCCTCTCGTATTGACACTTCAATACTACATTTCAAACTTAATCAATTCGGGACTCGAAATACTTAAATGGACGAAAATTATCCATTACTTCTTTCATTGCCTTTATGACTAAATTTGACTGTGTTTGTTCTTTGGACACATAATTTTATCATTCCCGCTATTATAAATGTATATCATTCGCATAACGTAATTGAGATGTGATGCAAATTACTCATAATATGAAACAACTGCTTTGTTTCGTAACATAAAACAACTGATTTGTTCTATATGAATAACTATGTCTTGTAACATTCAAGACACCAAACTAGATCACACTCTCACTATTACAAAATGTCTTGTCAAAAACTATTGATGATAACTAATATGATATCTCGAAGGCGTGAGCACTACTGGCCATGAACTTGCCATCACTTGTGCACTGTCACGTCACCCTTCGCCGCATACTTGTGATCATCAGGAACTGTTTCATAAACAAAACAAGTATAAAATACTTTTCATCAAGTATGAGAAGAATACATTTATATCTTCGTATATTAAATATACCGGTAGCGTCGAAGAACTCTTCTTCGATAGAATAACCTTTTAGAGATTTGAACTTGTTCACGAACGTGAAGAAGCTCATCGTGTCTCTATAGCATATTCATGCACATGCTCTTCATAGATAGGAGGCAAAGTGCAATCTCTAGTGCACTAGAGTTTGCTATCTAGAAATCGTAGATATTCGTAAGCCTGAAGTAGATGTCATACAAATTCTTCAACTGAGTCTCCAAACAGGTATGCTCCCCATGTGAATGGTCCAAAACTTTCTAAGCTGTCTGAACTGCTCAAGACTCAATTCATCTTTGAAGTGTCCTTTGATCGCATCAATCACGGCATATGGCTCCATGTGTTGAAACAACTTTCAACTCTGGTGCTAGGCATATGCTCATGACGACCTTCACTTCCATGAAAATATCATGATGCTTACGGAACTAATCATCTTCCTCCTTGCTAGCAGAATCATCTGGTCTATCTCCTAACTAATGTTCTAGGACATATAGAATGTTTGTTGTGTTGGAGAATGTTTCTAAAACCAATGTACCAGCTGATGAAGTTGGATCCGTCGGCTTCTAAGGTAGAATCCACGCTCTTGAGGAAGTAACCGAAGTGTAGTTATGTAGTCTCCAGGTGTGATCGCAAGAGAGGTAAGGTAAAGTTTATAATATATAGGTGAGTTTTAGTTGATAATCATATTATCAAAACACACCACACCAAAATTATTATCCCCAAAATAATAATGGCGATTACACGACCCTCATCCACCATACTACCCCCGATCATCACGGCCGGCAGCACGACATCAAAGGTGGACATAAAATGTCGATCACAACAACTCTGTGACTCATGCTCGATCTTTCGATATTCCCGTGTTCCGAGGCCATATCTGCATATGCTAGGCTCGCCAATCAAACCTCGAAGACCCTGCGCGTGCAACATGGCTTACACCCACTGTATGCGAACGACGATATGTCTGACACCCGATCATCACGGCCTGCCTCATAACGTAGAACTTTCTTGGTGGTGCGTAACGAGGGAGAACGCAATTTTGGTATTTGTTAGGGATCATCCTATTCATGATGCTACCGTTGTATATCTAGCATATAAGCAATCAATAGGATGCACACACAATAGCACACAATAATGATGCAATGAAGTGCGATGTGACATGGTCGATGCGCCTGGACCTTCATGGCGCCATGTGCCTAGCCCCCCGGCGCCCCGGCATGGCTCCGAGTCTACAGAGCCCTCCATTGCCTCCGACAGTACGAGTAATATCAAACTTACCGTAACCATGTCACATAAAATAACGGCTCTGCAAAACAAAGTTAGACGCCTCTAGCTTTATTTAGTTTTGCAAGTTTTTACGTGGCATATAGGCTTATTCGTAAGAGAATCGCTTCCCTACCTACGAACTTTGTACCACAACGTCGATCGTATAATTGCATGTTTAAGCATCCCTTTCGGGCCCTCCATTGAAAATTCTTTGCCGACTAGAGAGAGAGAAACAGACACCCGCCAGCCACAGATACGATGCAAGTCGTATGTCAGTAGTGGAACCAGTCTCGCGTAAGCGTATGCGTAAAGTCGGTCCGGACCGCTTCATCAACTCAATACCGAAGGCATCGCAAGTGCACGCTAGAGGGTAGCAAATATAAGAAAGATGTCATCATTCAACATGAGTTCTAACCGTACCAGCAGTACTACGTATAGATCGGCTCTGATACCACTGAAGGGGTTCCGGTGCAGAAAACAATAATTTTTCTAGCGTATGAAACCCTAACTAGCCAGGATCTATCTATCTAGTACATGTGATAACGGTGGCGAAACGGGTTACATTACCTCCATGTAGACCGATAGCGGGGATTACGCTCCCGCACAAGCGTTGACGATGAAGTCGTACGTAGCCGACCTCGAGGTCGCGGAGAACTTGCCGCGATGACATAGACGATGACGCCGGGGTGTCGACGATGACCTGCGTCGACGGGCGTTGGGCGGAAAATGGCGAGGCGCCGGCAGCTGGGGGGGGGTGCGCCGACGGCAGGGGGTGGCGGCGCAGTGGCTGCAGGTGGGCGATACGGCGTCGCCCAGGCTCCTCAAAAAGAGTCGCCTCCGAGCACTCGCAAACATACGGAGCTTAACAACAACCCCCGGTCATTCAGATCCAGCTGAAATCGTAGGGGTAGAACTTATCTAGAATGCCGCAGGGCAACGGCGCCTGTCGATATAGCTTAGGTGGAGAGAGGAGGCAAAACGGGCGGAGAAGCAACTCGGCCGGCCTGCTATACAATTAATTGTATTTTTCTGTAATTGATCCAATTAATATGCCTTGCTGTATAAAGGGGGGAGGGGGTGTGCAAACACCTTGCCTCCCCCATGTGGGACTAAACAAAGGAGAGGGAGGGGGGGGGGGGTCGACCGAACCCTCCATGGGCTGGCCCCCCCTCCTTGGTGCGGCTCCCTCTTGGGCCCTCTCAGGGCCCATGTAGGTGGGTTGCCCCATTTTTCCTTTATTTAATTAATATAAAATATAATTAATTTATAATTAATATATTTAAATAGTATTTAATATCCCGTGATCCCGAAACATTTTCTGGACCACCAGAACAACTTTCGGACATTCCTGGAACCCTTCCAGACCTTCCCGGAACTCCTTCCGGACCACCGGAACTCTTTCCGGATTATTTCTCTCTCTCTCCAACAAAATTCTATATTATTCCAGAACCTATCTCCTTGTGTCGTTAAGACCTTAAGTTTGTTACGCTACGGTTCGAGATCACTCCAGACATGGTCGAGACACTCCGCTCACCAATGACCATCAGGGATACTTGGATGTATATGACGACCCCTGTGCATTCTACGAATATCGTCGTTGAACCATAAATATGATATTCATTCCCTTTGTTTCTGCGATACTACCTTGTCCGAGATATGATCGTAGACATCCGATTTCTTTGTTGTATCTCGTTACCGACAAAGGTTATTAACTCGTCTGTGATATTACATCTCGATGACCTAGTCATAAGCTGCGCAGCTACATAGATGTAATCTCACCGAGTGGGCCCAGAGTATCTTTCCATTACAAGAATGAACAAATCCCGCTCTTGATCCTTACGTCTCGATGCTCTTTCGGGATACCCAAGATGGACACCGTTATTGTCTTGCTATATAAGACACAACGTTTGATGCTCACAAAGCACCCCTACGAAGTATTAATAAGTACGGTCTCACGGTGTAAGGAATAAGCTATCATATTCTTATTTATTGCAAATGACAAACATCATAATACGATCTTATTGCAATATTTTGCGTATGTCCATCACCTTATTCAACTAATAAGATGACCCCATTGTCAACCGACGTCATTGTCCTTGATCGGGAATCTCGATCAACTTTTGCCCAATGGACTAGTTCATATAGAGGCTTACTAGGGACCTGGTGAACGGATAGACGTCGCCTAGAGAGGGTGAATAGGAGATTTAAAACTTTTTCCGAGGAGCCAGAATATCCGGTCCAAGAATGACCCGGAAATTCCGGTATGCTTGATAAAGGCGGAATAAAACTAGAGGTTTACTTTAACAAGCATACAACCTAGATATAAATACTTGGCTCACCTATGTGCACCAACAACTTATGCTAAGCAATACAAGTAACAAGGTGATAGCAAGATATATGACTTCAAGCACGAAGGCTATCACAATGTAAAGTGCATAAGTAAAGAGCTCGGGTATAGAAATAACCGAGACACGCGGAGACGAGGATGTATTCCCGAGTTCCACCCAAAGGGTGTACGTCTTGTTTGGAGAGGTGTGCGCAACCACAACAGGTTAGCCGTAACGCCACAAAGGCTCACCTTCTTCTCCTGATGAACTCAACCACAAAAGGTTGCGAGTCCACCTTCCACTATTGATCTCCTTTGGGGCGGAGATCGAATCCCGTACAACTCTTGAGGCACACACCCACAACTTAATTGGGTGCTCCCAAGTCTTGAGGCACACACCCACAACTTAATTGGGGGCTCTCAAGTGACCACAAAAGGTCTTGACCACAAAAGGTCTTGGCCACAAAAGGCGTCTAGGGTCCAAAGACCCAAGAGTAACAAAATCACAAGTATCACCACCACGAATCCTCATGGAGGGCTCAAACCGATGCTAATGCAATGGCAAGAGCACACGAAGTGCTCAAGTTCTTCACTCTCAAATTCCAACACAACAACAAATGTTTATGGGGAAATAAGAGAGGAAGAACAAAGGAAACCACAAAGGAGTCAAATCTTTCACTCCCAAATCACACCAAAAGCAACTAATGCTTATGGGGGGAGAAGAGAGGAAGAACAAAGAGAAGAACCACAAAGGAACTCCAAGAACTAGATCCACTAGGTTCCCCTCACTTAGAGGAGAGATGGATTGGTAGGATTGTAGATCTAGATCTCCTCTCAACTTTCCCTAAAGAATATGGAAGAATCAATGTAGGGATTGAGAGGAATCAAGCTTTCCAAGGTCAACAATGGAGTAGGAGAGAGAGGAAATTCGTGCTACCTTAGTTGGGCAAGGGAAGAAGAAGGGAAGGAGTATTTATACCCCCCTAGAAAATAGAACCGTTGCACCCAGAATTTATACCGGAAATTCCGCCCAAAAGTGAAATTTCCGAGCTGATTTTCCGGTTCCGATCAGTGCCTCTTTTTCGAGAAAAATTGCGAGAATCGGATATTTCGGTTCAGTCCAGAATCGGATATTCCGAGTGACTGAAAACTGACAGAAATAGCAAAACCAAAACTGCAATATCTTTTCCATCCGGACTACGTTTTCGATGATTTTTGGCTCGTTGGAATTGTTACAACAAGCTCTACTTGAATATGCATAGAAACACAGTAGTCCATCATGTTAGGATAAAACCAAATGGGCAAAGGTTTAACTTTCCTAAAACATGTAAACCGGTAAAACCTCCAATATAAAAAACGTAACAAGATATTCATACGAAATCCGTTTTTGATGAACTAGAGCTTAGTATGGAGATAAACCAAGCTCTAAGTCTTCACATGGATGAAAGCCAACAAGTTTTCTAAAGTAAGACCGTTTCCGATGAACAAGAGCTTGACATGGAGATGAACCAAACTCTAGTTCCTCATCACCATAAAAGCCAAATAAGAACCAAGAAATATGATATGCCAAGTATGCAAAGGTTTGAGCTCTCCACAACGATGCGATCAGGTTACTAACTTGAGAGCCCCTCTTGATAGTACGCCTATCTATCCTATAGCCCTATCAAGATCATACCTTTGCCTTGAGCATTCCACTTGAGTTGGATGAAGGCTATCTTGATCTCTTCAAGTGGTTCATCTTTTCTTGATTGCGCGTCCAAGCACATGCTTGATGAAGACTTCTCCAAATACTCCCCCATGCTCACAATGGGAGATTCTCACTTAGCTCCGTCTTCATGTATCCATTGCAAGCACCAAGCATAGGATCTCTTCAAGAAGTTTCTCTTGGTCTTGCACATCTTACCTTGATGACGATCACCACATGACTGAAGGGGATCGTGTGCAGAAAACAAATTTTTTCCTACCGACGATATCCTAAAAGCATGCCAAGATCTATTCTATGCAGATATAGTAGTACGAACGGAGATCGGAATACGTACCCTTGTAGACCAAAAGCGGGGATTACGTTCCCGCACAAACGTTGTCGATGAAGACCGACGAAGCCGACCTCAAGGTCGTGTAGAGGAAGCAGGCCTCCGAGTACCGCTAGCGCAGCACCTCGCAGGGAGTCGCACACGTACGGTGGAGACGACGGCCTCCGAAGCTCCAGTCCAGGACGAGCAGCGGAAGACTTGGACCGGAACACCAGCAGCGCGGCAGCGGGCTATGGTGGAGGAGATCCCCTTGCTCTGCTCGGCGCGGCTCCAACTTGGGAACCACGAGATCGAGAGAGAAATCGGGAATTAATTGGTGAATTAAAAGGCCAGGGGTGCCCCTTCTTATATAGGCTCCCAGGGGGAGCCAACCTTGCCAGCCAGGCAATGTGGGACTATCCAACAGCCTGGTTCGGCCAAGGAGGGTGCGCCGGCCCCCTGGTGGGCCCCATCTGGCCCACCTAGGCCGGCCTCCATGCCCCCACCGAATCCCCAAGGGGGTTCCCCCCTCTTGGGCCTTCTTTCGTCCGGAAGGCCCATTTAGGGAAATCTGCATAAATAAATTCGAAAATAAATATATAAAATCATATTTGCATATTAATAACACTAATTAATATCAAACATAATATATATAATTTTTCCTAGCTCCGAAAACTCTTTCGGCGCTGCCCGATCTCCATCGGACCCCTCTCGGGACGCTCCCGGTGATCTCCTTCCTTTCCGGTTGTCTTGTCGAAACCCCTTAAGTGTGTTACCCTAGCGGTTCGATATAATATCAGGTATGATCAAGACTCCTCAATGATCAACGACTAAGTCGTAGGCCTGGACCCCATGAATTAATCCCTGAGATATAACGAATGACTTTCATCTATCAAACCTGAACGTAAAGTCTTAGACCTTTTGCCATAGCGATACTTAGCACGTCCGAGCGTCGTTCCATAGATATCTCCATACCTAATCCCGACCTCGTTACAGACGACGCTATCTTCTACTCGTTCATGATCTCATGTCTCCGTGACCTAGTCACATGCTTGCAAGCTCATTAGACATGATGTCACCGAGTGGGCCCGAGAGTATCTATCCTGCTATGCGGACTGGCAAATCCCGCTCTTGACCCCTCGTCTCAACTACTCCTTTCCGATACCCAAAAGTATCACCGTTATTGTCATACTAAATAAGATACGACGTTTGGTGCAATCAAAGTATCTTCCGGGAATAACAATAAGAGTTGATCTCACGGTCAAAGGCGTAACGTTCTCCAAATCTAGGTATGTCCATCACATCGTTCTCTCGCGATATGACTCTCATTGCCGACCGGCGCCATGCCCCATGACCGGGAAACCTCGATCATCAATCGCGCAACGAAACCAGTCTTAGTAGAGGCTACTAGGGACCTGGTTGTTTACGTATCACACCCGCATTAATGTTTCCGCTTAATACAGTTCTAGCATGACACAAAAACCTATTATGAACAAACGAAATATGATAAAGAATACACTTTATTAATTGCCTCTAGGGCATATCTCCTTCAGTCTCCCACTTGCACTAGAGTACAACTTAATCTAGATTACAACTTGGTAAAAGCTTAACACCCATAGCTAACTGGTGCTGTTCATGCTTATCAAGCGGGAGAGGCTTCGTCAGCGGATCTGCCACATTCAGATCCGTATGCACTTTGCAAATCTTCACATCGCCTCCTTGTACGTACTGACGTATCACATGGAAGCGTCGGAGAATGTGTTTGGCGGTGGAGTGAGACCTTGGCTCCTTGGCGTTTGAAGTGGCACCCGTATTGTCGCAGAAGAGGATCACGGGGTCTTGCATGCTCGGGAACACTCCAAGTTCGATGACGAACTTCCTCAGCCACACAGCTTCATTCACGGCCTCGCAGGCAGCAATGTACTCCGACTCCATTGTAGATTGTGCGACTATGGGTTGCTTCCCACTTCTCCAGCACACGTCGCCTCCATTCACCTTGAACACGTAACCTGTCTGTGACTTACAGTCATCGAGGTCTGAGCAGAAACTTGCATCTACGTAACCCGTTACGCCAAGTTCTTCATCACAGCCACCATACACAAGGAACATTTCCTTTGTCTTATTGAGATACTTAAGAATGCTCTTAACAGCTACCCAATGCGGCATTCCAGGGTTACTCTGGAACCGGCTTGTCAAACTTAGAGCTAATGCCACATCCGGTCTAGTACTCAACATTGCATACATGATCGACCCTATGGCTGAAGCATAAGGATGTTTCGTCATTTCGGCCTTACCCAGTTCCGTCACCGGACACTGCGCCTTACGCAATATTTTATTCTTGATAACCGGCAGAGAACCCTTCTTTGCCTTCTCCATACGGAAACGCTTCAGTATTTTATCAAGATAAGTACTCTGACTTAGTGCTAATAGGCGCCTTGATCTATCGCGATAGATTTTTATGCCTAAAACATACGCAGCTTCTCCTAAGTCCTTCATGGAAAATTTACTGTTTAAAAATTCTTTCACGCTATTCAGAAGTTCCACATCATTCCCTATTAGCAATATGTCGTCAACATACAGTGCTAAGAACACAACCGAGCTCCCACTCATTTTCTTGTAAATACAGGTCTCTTCCACATTCTGGATAAATCCAAAACCTTTGATCACCTCATCAAAGCGAAGATTCCAGCTCCGAGATGCCTGCTTCAATCCATAGATGGATCGCTGAAGCTTGCACACCTTGTTAGCATTTCCTGGATCGACAAAACCTTCCGGCTGTACCATGTACAACTCTTCCTCAATGTTTCCATTCAGGAAGGCCGTTTTGACGTCCATCTGCCAGATTTCATAATCATAGTAGGCAGCTACCGCTAACAAAATCCGAATAGACTTAAGCATCGCTACCGGTGAAAATGTTTCATCGTAGTCAATTCCATGAACTTGTCGGAAACCCTTTGCGACAAGCCGAGCTTTATAGACGGTCACATTACCATCAGCATCAGTCTTCTTCTTAAAGATCCACTTATTCTCGACGGCCTTGCGCCCTTCGGGAATATCCACCAAAGTCCATACTTTGTTATCGTACATGGATCCTATTTCGGATTTCATGGCTTCAAGCCATTTCTCGGACTCTAGACTCTCCATCGCCTCCTTGTAGTTCGTAGGTTCGTCTTGCTCGACTAGCATGACGGTGCAAACCATGTTGCCATACCATTCTGGTGCGATCCGAGATCTACCAGACCTACGTGGTAGAACATCTTCCTCGACAGTTTCTCCCACTCCTTCCACGGAGGATGTTTCCGGAATTGCTTCCGTTGCGCCACTCGGAATCTCGAGTTCAGGATCAACGATTTCATCGAGGTCTACCTTCCTCCCACTTACTCCTTTCGCGAGAAACTCCTTCTCTAGAAAGGTACCGGTCTTCGCGACAAAAGTTTTGCCCTCAGCTTGGTTGTAGAAGGTGTACCCAACGGTTTCCCGTGGATATCCTACAAAGACGACTTTCTCCGACTTCGGTTCGAGTTTGTCGGGCTGTAGTTTCTTAACGTACGCCTCGCAACCCCAAACCTTCAGAAACGATAACTTAGGCTTTTGGCCATACCATAATTCATACGACGTCGTTTCAACGGACTTGGACGGAGCCCTATTTAAAATGAATGCGGCTGTTTCTAACGCATAACCCCAGAAGGACACTGGCAGATCGGTAAGAGACATCATAGATCGGACACTATCCAGTAGAGTACGATTACGTTGCTCGGACACACTGTTACGCTGCGGCGTTCCGGCGGGCGTAAGTTGGGGCACTATGCCACAACTCTTCAGATGTGTGCCAAACTCAAAACTCAATTACTCTCCACCGCGATCGTACCGGAGATGCTTGGTTTTCCTATTAAGCTGGTTCTCAACTTCACTCTGGAATTCTTTGAACTTTTCAAACGTTTCAGACTTGTGTTTCATCAAATAGATATAACCGTATCTACTCAAGTCATCAGTGAAGGTGACGAAGTAACGATAACCACTGCATGTCGAAACGCTCATCGGTCCACACACATCTGTATGTATGATCCCCAACAAATCCGACGCCCGTTCAACGAAACCTTTGAACGGTGTCCTGGTCATTTTGCCCATAAGGCATGGTTCGCATGTATCGAGGGATCCGAAATCCAACGAGTCCAAGAGTCCATCGGAGTGGAGTCGCTTCATGCGCTTTATACCAATATGACCAAGACGGCAATGCCACAAAACATGGCGGTATCGTCACTACACTTAATCCGCTTGGCTTCTATGTTATGGATGTGGGTACTACGATGGAGATTCAACAAGAATAAACCGTTATTCTCGGGAGCATCAACATAAAAGATATCATTCATATAAATAGCACAATTGCTTGACACTGATTTAAATGAATAACCGTCTTGTAACAGGCAAGACCCACTTATAATGTTTACACTCAAGGATGGCACAAAATAACATTTATTTAAAACCAAAACTAATCCCGATGGTAGATGTAGAGGGAGCGTGCCGACAGCCACCACGTCGACTCTCGATCCGTTGCCGACGCGCATCGTCACCTCATCCTTCGCTAGCCGCCTTCTATTCCGTAACTCCTCCTGAGAGTTACATATATGAGCAACAGAACCAGTATCAAATACCCACGTATTGCTCCGGGCGGATGTAAGGTACACATCTATAACATGTATATCAAATATACCTTGCTCTTTGTCGACCGTCTTGCCAGACTTCTTATCCTCCAGATACTTGGGGCAGTTGCGCTTCCAGTGACCCTTCCCCTTGCAGTAGAAGCACTCCACGCTAGCTCTGGGACCAGACTTGTTAGTCCTGGGCTTGGCAGCCAACTTTGCCTCCCTCCGGGACTTCCAGCTCTGCTTTCCCTTGCCACCGGACTTCTTGAAATCAACGGTCTTGTTGACAATCAACAGCGTGTGCTCCTTCTTAATCTCTACCTCAGCAGTCTTGAGCATCACGAACACTTCACCCAGGGACTTAGCCATGCCCTGGATGTTGTAGTTCATGACGAAGCCTTTGTAGCTTGGTGGCAACGATTGCAACACCCTGTCAATCGCCAGCTCATCGGGAATCTTGCACTCCAGAGCATTCAGGCGTTGAACGTAGCCAGACATCTTGACTACATGCTCGCTCACACTGCTATGCTCTTCCATCTTGGCTGAGAAGAAAAGCTCAGAAGCCTCATATCTCTCAGCCTTAGCCTGCGGCGCAAAGACAGCCTTAAGATCCGAGATGATCTCAAAGGCGCTCATCTTCTCAAAGCGCTTCTACAGGTCGGCTTCCATGGCGTAGAGCATGCCACTCTAGACAAAGGCAGAATCCTCCGATCGGGTCTGGAAGACCTTCTTCTCATCCTCAGAGGCATCATCTGCAGGAGGGTCACCTATGGCGGCCTCAATGACGTAGGCCACCCTATGAGGAGTGAGGAGGATCCTCAGGTTGCGGAACCAGGCCATGAAGTTTGACCCATTGGTCTTAAGCTTTTCTTTCTCAAGGAACAGACCTAGGTTAAACGAGGGGCAAGACATCTACAATGGAATTTGCAACAACATAAGACTTTGTTCATAATAATCTTGAGTTATAGTATTTTTTAGAAAATAACTAACATAGCTCCCACTCAAACGAACATCCCTCCTGGTCGTTTAAGCGATTACACGACCCCCATCCATTGCACCACCCCTCATCATCAAAGCCGGCGGCACAACTTCAAGAGTAGAAAAAATCGTCCGCCACATCAATTTTGTGACTCGTGCTCGACCTTTCGGTCTTCCTGTTCCGAGGCCATACCTCTGAGTATGCTAGGCTCGCCACCAAAGACCTCCACGCTGACGCTTGTGCAACATGGCTTACACCCACTGTATGCAAACGACGAGATGTATGGCACCCGATCATCACGGCCTGCCTCATAACGTAGAACTTTCTTGGTGGTGCGCGTTGGAGGGAGAACACTAGTGGTATTTTGAAGGGATCATCTTATTCAGCTACCGCCGTGTAACTAATGTATACTATACACACAATCACACAAAAATAAGATGCACACAAAACATCAAATGTAATGCAATGTGATATAGTCCATTTCGCCATGGTCTTCTTGGCGCCCGCAGTTTATAAACAATTTAATAAACCTACCTTGACCATATCACATAGCCCCTGCAAAATAAAGTTAGACGCTTCTACCTTATCTTTTGCATGTTTTACGTGGCTTGGGGCTTTCGTAAATAGAACCGCTTCATATCTACGAATCTTATGACCACAACAACGATCCAAAAATTGCATGTTTAAGCATCCCTTTCGGGCCCTCCATTGAAAATGCGAAGACCAACTCAAGAGAGAGAAACTGACACCCGCCAGCCACATATACGGTACAAGCCGTATGTCAGTAGTGGAACCAGTCTCGCATAAGCGTACGCGTAAAGTCGGTCTGGGCCGCTTCATCAACTCAATGCCGCTGGAATACACAAGTGCACGCTAGAGGGTAGCAAATAACAGGAACGGTGCCCCCGTGCAGAGCACGGGTTCTAACAGCGTACATCTATATCTACGATAGATCGGCTCTGATACCACTGAAGGGGATCGTGTGCAGAAAACAAAAAAATTCCTACCGACGATATCCTAAAAGCATGCCAAGATCTATTCTATGCAGATATAGTAGTACGAACGGAGATCGGAATACGTACCCTTGTAGACCAAAAGCGGGGATTACGTTCCCGCACAAACGTTGTCGATGAAGACCGACGAAGCCGACCTCAAGGTCGTGTAGAGGAAGCAGGCCTCCGAGTACCGCTAGCGCAGCACCTCGCAGGGAGTCGCACACGTACGGTGGAGACGACGGCCTCCGAAGCTCCAGTCCAGGACGAGCAGCGGAAGACTTGGACCGGAACACCAGCAGCGCGGCAGCGGGCTATGGTGGAGGAGATCCCCTTGCTCTGCTCGGCGCGGCTCCAACTTGGGAACCACGAGATCGAGAGAGAAATCGGGAATTAATTGGTGAATTAAAAGGCCAGGGGTGCCCCTTCTTATATAGGCTCCCAGGGGGAGCCAACCTTGCCAGCCAGGCAATGTGGGACTATCCCACAGCCTGGTTCGGCCAAGGAGGGTGCGCCGGCCCCCTGGTGGGCCCCATCTGGCCCACCTAGGCCGGCCTCCATGCCCCCACCGAATCCCCAAGGGGTTCCCCCCCCCCCCCCCCTCTTGGGCCTTCTTTCGTCCGGAAGGCCCATTTAGGGAAATCTGCCTAAATAAATATATAAAATCATATTTGCATATTAATAACACTAATTAATATCAAACATAATATATATAATTTTTCCTAGCTCCGAAAACTCTTTCGGCGCTGCCCGATCTCCATCGGACCCCTCCCGGGACGCTCCCGGTGATCTCCTTCCTTTCCGGTTGTCTTGTCGAAACCCCTTAAGTGTGTTACCCTAGCGGTTCGATATAATATCAGGTATGATCAAGACTCCTCAATGATCAACGACTAACTCGTAGGGCTGGACCCCATGAATTAATCCCTGAGATATAACGAATGACTTTCATCTATCAAACCTGAACGTAAAGTCTTAGACCTTTTGCCATAGCGATACTTAGCACGTCCGAGCATCGTTCCATAGATATCACCATACCTAATCCCGACCTCGTTACAGACGACGCTATCTTCTACTCGTTCATGATCTCATGTCTCCATGACCTAGTCACATGCTTGCAAGCTCATTAGACATGATCTCACCGAGTGGGCCCGAGAGTATCTATCCTGCTATGCGGACTGGCAAATCCCGCTCTTGACCCCTCGTCTCAACTACTCCTTTCGATACCCAAAAGTATCACCGTTATTGTCATACTAAATAAGATACGACGTTTGGTGCAATCAAAGTATCTTCCGGGAATAACAATAAGAGTTGATCTCACGGTCAAAGGCGTAACATTCTCCAAATCTGGGTATGTCCATCACATCGTTCTCTAGCGATATGACTCTCATTGTCGACCGGCGCCATGCCCCATGACCGGGAAACCTCGATCATCAATCGCTCAACGAAACCAGTCTTAGTAGAGGCTACTAGGAACCTGGTTCTTTACGTATCACACCCGCATTAATGTTTCCGCTTAATACAGTTCTAGCATGACACAAAAACCTATTATGAACAAACGAGATATGATAAAGAATACACTTTATTAATTGCCTCTAGGGCATATCTCCTTCAATGACGTCATCCTCCATGAGCTATATGAAATCTTCATTTGATGCAAACCCATGGGAAGATACCTAACCTCATATAATGATACCACACACACATATATAATGGGTTAGTTCACAAAGTTCTGCGGACAAGTGTTTACCATCCCAAGAGATACATGATCGCTCTTGGTACATCTTGTAGCTTTGTGTGTTGATCAATATCTTGATCAACCTTGTATCTTCCAACATTTGTTCACTAATATGATGTCTTGAATCCTTCAAGACATACTTGCAAGAAGCTTCACTCAACACATAAGCTTCAAGAGTCCAACAGATGAACTCCACAATTCCATGGACAAGATCTATACGGATATCTTAATGCAAACACTAGTCCATAGAGATTGTCATTCAATTACCAAAACCATACATGAGTCAAAATGCTCTTTCACCTGGTTGTCTATGTATCACACGTGTATTAATAATTCCGATTAATACAGTTATAACATAATACACAAACCTATTATAAACTTATGAGATAATGCAATAAATACTACTTATTTATTTGCCTCTAGGGCATATCTCCTTCAGGTGCAACGTTAGCTTGGCCAGTTGATTGGTTTGATATTTTGTAGGTTATCTACCAAACTCAAATACTTGGAGTTCACTGTTATACATGTGGTAGGGCAGAAAATCTTCCCTACAGTGTAGAACACAAAATACTCCACAAACTCTTCTAATGATAAATTTGGAATGCTCAGTCTTTCTTATAAAGAAGTGTAAGTCATCTTTTTTTTGTTTATCTATCGGAGGAGTGCGTCGAGTTTTCTATCGGATCGATTCGAGCTTCTCAAGTGGTGTCGTGGTGGTGTCATGGCAGATGCCATAGGATGACTAATGTGTGGGGCCGATGGACGTTGGTGGATCCCGGGAGGGATAGCGAGCTGAAGAGCTCACACGGCGAGGATCCCGGTGTAACCGAGATCTTCCAAGAACGAGAAACAAGATCAAAGCGCGAGGGAGAAGATCTAATAAACAAGAACAAATGCACGAAGGCACACAACACACACACGATATACCCAGGTTCAGGACCCTCGTGAGGAGGTAACACCCCTACTCCTGCCTTTCCTCTCTATATAAGTGTGGTATAAAGGCTACAACTTGCTCTTAGAGCTCTTGAGGTGAAGAACAAGAAGAACTAGATGAACTCAAGGTAAGAAGAAGTAAATGCTCTAGGAGTAAATGCGACTATAGCTTTGGCTCCCAAGTTGGTCTCTCTTCCACAGAAGCAGTTATGACGCCTTTTATAGAGTTCCAGCCAGGAGGGCCGGAAACCCTAAACCGGCTTGGCCCCACCAGACAGGCCTAACCGGTATGTCGTAACCGGCTAGTGCGACCTACTCGCCGCGCTATCCGGCGTAGCCCCTTCGTCATCATCCCGGCAAGGACAGCAGGCGCCGTCCTGGAACATCATTATCCCCCTGTCAGAGACAAGACATGTCTTTGCCCATCTCGGATAGCCTTTTCCGGGTTGCCGGGCTAGGCACGTCGCGTCTTGTCGTACCGTTGTCGTACCGTCTGACGCGCTCCCATGTCAGGCGGGAGGTGACCATGCTTCCGTGTCAGGCGGGAGGTGACCATGCCTCCGTTTCAGACGGAACGGTACTTCCCCCCGCATCAGGCGGGAAAGCCTGCTACAGACCGTTGACGGCCTACCGGGATCCCTCATGCCGGTTATCTTCTTGCTCGACCTTGCGAGTCCTTCCTGCACAAGTCCAGGACCGAGATAAATGTTCCGGTTAGCACTTACCCGGATTGCCTATCCGGTAAGACCGAGTACTTCTCCTTCCGGGAGTCTCCTCGGAGCCTCATATCCGAGATCCTTTCCGGATGCACCCGAGTTCGTCTCAGGATGAGTATCTCTAGGCCTAGCCTCCCGAAGATGTCTTAGCCCACCAGCAAAGACATCTTCGAGAAGCTAGTTCTTAGAGGAACCAGCCGCTGATGCTTGTGCTGCTATTGTGAGGGCTCAGGGTGTCTATTTATAGCCGCCAGAGCTGACCTTTGCGCCTGCCAGGAGGCACCTTGCACTCTACCAGCACTCAAGGGTCAAGTTGCCCCTTCAGCACACTAGGGGGTGGCCCTTGCTCTCGCCAAGGTCAAGCACTGTTGGCACACTGCTGAACTACTCCGGGATCTGCCCTACCCGGGGGGCAGCCCCCTGACACTAGTCCCCGAAGCTGGTGCTGCGCAGCGACCCCGGATGATGTGCGGGATCAGCTTTAATAACAACCATCTTCCCAGAAAATATGAGACTATCCTCCGACTTGACGCCGAGACTAGTTTTTGCCGAGATCCTCATACCGAGATCGCTTCGACCGGAAAGCCATGCTCGTAACCGGATAGTGCCATCTGAGTGAATCTCGATCGTTGGCTCCGCATTGAATTCCAGATCCTGGGCTGGGTCCCACCCGAGGTCCTGTCGAATCAGAAGTGCACTCGAGTGCCTCTGACCGAGCACGCCGCCGCTTGGGTTCGCGCGCCGGGAGCCGCAGCCGATCCGAAGTCCAACCGTTGGGGTTGTGTGGCCCCCGGTGTGCCTGGATCGGGTGCTCCGGTGGACGCCACGTGCCGCGCTGCACAAAATGGATCCCACCCACGATCGGAGAGACCGTGGGCGGGAAATTCGGAAACTATTCCGGAACCCCCCATAAATAGGGGACCGGAACGGGCATCTCTTCTTCTTCCTCAACTTCACACTTCCGCCACCGTCGTCTCGAGCACGCCGCCGTAGCCGTGCCCGGAGCTCGAACGCCGCCGCTCTCGTTGATCACCGGAGCCCTTCGCTTCCACCATCGGTTCGCGCCCTTCTTGCCCATCACCAGCCTCGCTTTCTCCGGTAAGTTCTTCTCTTCGCCCCGATGAACTTTCTTACGGGAACGATACCTCGCGCTCGGTCGTGCAATAACGCACGCGCGGCTGCGCCGCCGCCGGCGAGCACGATTCACGCGGCGCGCACGAGGCGCGTGGCGGGGATGAAGACGCGCTATACATCTTAGCCTCTTGCTCGCGCGAGGCCATATTTGTGTTTAGCCCGAGCGTATTTTCATCGATTAAGTTTCGATTTACTAGCGCGCGGTAGATCTTACTTGCTAGGAACTCGGTTGTCTTTAGAAGTTTGTGATCCGGTATCTTAGCTCCCGGTAGACTAATTCCGACTAATTGCCGCTGCGCCTGCAGAGTAGCCCGGATACATCTGCGGATTTCTCCGACATGGCTGAAGAAAGTGTTCGGGGTGCTGGGATGGGTACGAGATCATGCAGAAGGACCTCGACTGGCTGTACCGGACTCACCGGATTCCGCCAGAGCGCGAGGTTCAACCGGAACCCCAACCCGGGGAATACGTTGTATTCCTCACGCATTTTGAGCGCGGGTTTGGGCTTCCGGCTAGCCCCTTCTTCCGCAACTTCCTCGACACATACAGCCTCCAACCCCATCATCTCCCAGCTAACGCCATCATGATGCTTTTGGTCTTCACCACCTACTCGGAAGCATACCTCGGCGTGTGGCCATTGTTGGACCTCTGGGCCAAGTACTTCATCCTCCGCCGCCAAGTCATCCCCAATCCGGATCAGAGAGTAAAAGACTTGGTCGACTGCGGAGCGGCCACCATCATTCCCCGCGCTGACTCCGGATTTCCTATAGTCAAGGGACTAGAATCCTGCCGGAAGTGGCAGCGCAGTTTCTTCTATGTGAAGAATCGGGAGACTTCAGGAGACGGTCCGGGATCCTCGAACCCGGATTTTATAAATTTGCCGAAGTTCGCCATTGGACCTCCCCGCAAATTCGACCTCTGGAACCGGCTTCCAGATACCGAGGAGGTCAGATGTATGCACGACGTCCTCGGCGTGTTGAATGACATGATGATTGGCGACGATCTCCTGCGCTGCTTCATTATTCGCCGCGTCTGCCCCCTACAAACCCGAGTGCATAAGATGTGCCATATGGACGGGAACCTAGATCCCACCAGGACCAGCATCTTCGGGTTGGACCGTCCCGCGGTCGTCCGGCGCGTTCGAGCTATCGCTCGGACGAAGATGCCGGATGACTATGTTTGGGGTGTCATCGGGGGATCCCGGAAAAAACCACTACAACAAGTGCTCCTGTCTGTCTTTCGCAAACTTGCATTTGCACCCGGGTTCTGCTAGAGACCGACATGGTTGTCATGCAATGATTTATTCGTGCAGTTATTCGAGCGGCAAACTGAGGAGGACGCGATCCACGCCAACGGGAATTTCGTGCCGAACATCCCGGCACCGGCTAAGATGCCGAGAGAGGATCCCGACGGCGAGGACCATCTTGCCGTTCCTCTAGTCCGTGCTGCCGCCCCGGGTAATCCTTCAACCTCAGAGGCTATTTCCGTTTCTTCAGATGACGAGGGTAAGATTGACTGTCAAATACTCGATGTGATTGACGCTCTTCCCCTCAACTGGGCTTCAGCAGTGGTTCCGAAACCCACGGCCGTGACAAAATGCGCCGAGACCCGGAAGCGTGCGGCTCCCGATACCAACGCTGCCGATGTTTCCGGCAACGCCCCCAAGAAGAGCAAGCCGAACAAACAAACGACCGAGAAGCCTCCACGCCGAAGGAGGGTTCCTCCCACCGTTGATTCCGGGTAAATTTTCTTCGCTTCATGTTACATGATCTTGCCTTCTCCTGAAGTCTTTACTGATATATTTCTTTCAGCGATGCACTCGACGTCCCGGCATCCTTTGCCTCCCGACCTCCTGGATCCCGGACTCCCAGCCCGCCTCGGGCTGCTTCTTCTCCACCTCGTCCTTCCGCCCGAGGAAGCGAGCCTCCTGCTTCTGGTGCCGCACTGACTGCCGCTGCAACTCCGGATACTCGTCCTGTGGTCGACGAGATTCCAGTCCAGGCCACGACCACATCGGAAGACATCCTTCTTCCGGAGAGCCCGCGCAGGGTGCCTGGGCTTGAGGCGGAGATCATAAGTCCTCTTCGGCAGGTCGTGCCAAGTTGCCCCTCCCGGCAAGCCGCGAGCAAGACAGCCCCGGTAAAACAGCCCGCGACCTCTTCCCGGCAACCTGAGCATCCTGCCGGGAAAGCGCGCACCAAGGTCGCCGGGCAGAAAACAA
This sequence comes from Poa annua, assembly GCA_026929855.1. NCBI lineage: Eukaryota > Viridiplantae > Streptophyta > Magnoliopsida > Poales > Poaceae > Poa > Poa annua. The sequence goes on along the minus strand of CM049428.1, from coordinate 112,845,607 downwards.
CCTCTGCCAAACCTACTGCTGCCCCGACGTCCTCGGCCCAAGACTTGGCCCTAAGCACGGGTAAGTTTTCACCGTTACCGCCACCTCCTGCCAAGATCCCCACTGCTGCCCTGCGGACGCAGCGAGCAACTGTAAGCTCCTTTATGCCTTCAGGATCCCGGGAGGCTGTTCCTGCTCGCGCGTCTGGCGGCTCCGGCATACGCGTTGTTGAAGAATACAACCAAGTCTGGATTGCCGCTGATGCCTCCGAGATCGTGGAGGACTTGCACGCTGCCGGCCCTAGCCGCAGCGCCCAAGCTCTGCACGCTCTCCAGGTGGCCGCGCTGGACGTTACTCGGGTGACCGAGGTAAGTTTGTTCCCTTTACCTTTTCCAATAATTACTTGTTCCTTCCCCACTAGTCCCCGAGATTGGTGCTTAGTGCTCTAGATTCCACCGAATAGCAGACCACTAGGCTCCAATCTTAGAGAAAATCTCAGGACTCGGAAGCCGAGTCCCCGAGTTCCTTTCCACCGAGTAACTTTTTTTTTAAATTGGTCCATCTCCACTAGTCCCCGAGATTGGTGCTTAGTGCTCTAGATTCCACCGAATAGCAGACCACTGGGCTCCAATCTTAGAGAAAATCTCAGGACTCGGAAGCCGAGTCCCCGAGATCCTTTCCACCGAGTATCCTTTAATTGTTATTGATCTCGGAACTTCCCGAGTCCCCGGGATCTTTCCCTAGATTGACCTATCTTTCTTTGTCTTGAATTCAGGAGTGCGGCAAGAAACGTGGCAGCATCTTCAACCGGGTTCTTGCTGATCTCGGTCAGTCCAAGAAGTGCGAGGGGCGCCTCCGGGAGGAGCGGGATGCCGCGCACAAAATCTTGGTGGAGCAGAAGGGTGCACTTGCTACCACGCAGGCCGAGATCGCGCGGCTAAGTGCGGAGCTTGAAAAGGCCAAATCTGTCGCGACCGACATGAAGGCGCGCTTCGTGGAGGCGACGAAGAAGCAGAGGGAGACCTTGGACCAATCCGAGGCGCGCGCGCATCTCGCCGAGACCGGGCTGGCGCTTCTCCGGTCACAGGCCGATACCTGGCTCTCTGAGCTAACCGGATTGAACCGGGATCTTAACAGTAAGTTGACCTACATCCCTTTTCTCCTGCTCTTTTTCTTTACTGCTACAATCCTTATGACCTAGTCGCTTGACAACTCTTCTTTTTAAAGGGGAATTCGAGCACTCCCGCGACGCTGCCACTCTTGCGGTCGCTGCCGCCCGGGAGAAGCGCACCGGGAAGGGCCCTGTCTCGGACACTTGGGACATTGAGGATCACCTCACTGCCATGAAGGCCCGGATAGTGCCTCTCCGGTCGATCGGGACGGAGTTGCTCAGCGCCGCGATTCACGTTCACGGTGCGCTATGGCCGGGCGTCAGCGCGACGCTCTCGGTCAGCGAACTGGCGAGTGCACTCCGGGGTGCCGGGAAGCGTGTCCACGCTTGGAAGCGCTCCGGTGCGCGGGCTGGTGCCGATCAGGTCTTGAGCCACGTGCTGAGTTGGTACGAGGGTCTCGACCTTGACGTGGTCCAACGCCTGCGCACCATCTCGCCGTGGTGCAGCGATCCGGCTAAGGTCAAGCGGCGACAAGAAGTGGCGCATCGCATCGCCTCCTGGTCCAACATTCACGTCTTCACCGCCAGCCTCGTTACTTCTGACTCCAAGTCAGATTACGAGGATGACGATGAAACCGGTGCAACCGATGACGTGGACGCTGAGATCCCGGAGGAGGACGACGCTGCTTCTGGTGCCGCCACTGAGACCGTGGTTTCCCGGGATGCTTCGACTCCTCCGCCACCCGAGGCCTCTCAGGTCGAGGTGCGCCCAGATGCCCGAGTACCGCTGCCGGTGCTGAGGATACCGTCACCGCCGCTACCGCTGCTGCCACCGCCGAGAAGCCGGCTTCCCCTACTCCTTAGAAATACTCAAGAGTAGAACTGTTAAATCCCCGGGATGCCGGGTACAAGATGTAATATATACTTTTAAGATTTATGTTTCGTACCAAGTTACTTATTAGAACGAGCTATGTCGGTTTACTCTGTCACGAGTCCCCGAGTTCCTTTTCATGTTTACCGTACTTAGGCAATTTCTGCTCTTGTCTACCATTTCGGCGTTCGACAGTTGAGTCACAAAACTCCATACACGGCATACATTACTTAAGAATATTCGAGTTCTAGTTAACCGAATTTCTGACATAAAAAAATAACTGGGTTGGTAAAAACAGGTCTGCCGGATAAGTTTCTGCTCCGAGTCCCCGATACCATTTTCGTGTTCCCCATATTTGATTCTCTTTGCTCTTGACTACCATTTCGGCGTTCGTCAGTCGAGTCACAAGATGATTTCACATGACATACATTACTCTGACTTTGAGAATCGAATTCGGAACTTTCCCGGCATACAGATAACATAAAAAATAGGTACTAGGCAGTCCCCGGGTTCCTTCCCGGGATGCCGGTATGAAATAACAAACAAACTGGACAAAGTAAATGGGCACACAACGAGGCAGTCCCCGGGTTCCTCCCGGGGTGCCTTACTTTCATTAATACATAAAAATTGAAATACATCATACACTAAGCCCTTTACGTGTAAAAGGGTCGAAGCAGGGCTACATTCCATGGACGCTTGGTTTCCTCTCCGGATTTGTCCATTACACCTTTCCTAGCCTCCTGTGCATCTACAAGGTAATAAGAATCATTGTGCAATGCCCTGCTTATCACAAAAGGTCCTTCCCATGGAGGTGACAACTTATGCATTCCGGCCGTGCGTTGGATGAGCCTAAGCACAAGATCTCCTTCTCGGAACACTCTCGGGTGCACCTTCCGGCTATGATAGCGACGGAGGTTTTGCTGGTAAATTGCAGACCGAGACAGTGCCAATTCTCTTGCCTCTTCAAGTAAATCAACATCATTTTCTCGGCCCTCCTTCGCCTCGGTCTCGGTGAACATTGTCACTCTCGGGGAATCATATTGTATGTCGGTCGGGAGTACTGCCTCGACACCGTACACCATGAAGAATGGCGTATACCCGGTAGATCTATTCGGTGTAGTCCGGAGACCCCATAATACTGCCGGTAACTCCTCTATATATCCAGCATCCCGGAGTTCTCAACAGTGGTTCGATCAAACGAGCTTTGATGCCGGCCAAGACCAAAGCTTTTGGCCTTTCAACTTGCCCGTTTGCTTCCGGGTGTGCGACTGATGCTACATCCAACCGGATTCCCTTCTCAGCACAAAATCGAGTGAATTCCCCCACAGCAAAATTGGTGCCATTATCCGTGATGATGATGTGCGGGTACCCGTATCTCAAGATGATGTCTTTCAGGAATTGCACTGCGGTGTGTCCGTCACACTTCCGGATTGGCTTGACCTCTATCCACTTGGTGAATTTATCTACCATGACCAGTATGTGTGTCATATTGCCCCGTGCCGGTTTGAACTGCCCGACCATGTCCAAACACCATACCGTGAATGGACAAGTGATAGGGATTGTCTTCAGTGCTGATGCCGGCATATGTATTCTGTGAGCAAACCTCTGGCATCCTCCACATTCCGGACAATGTCTTCTGCTTGTTGTTGTCGTGGTATCGGCATAATTGATAGGAGTCGGGGGTCCTCTAGCCTACGTATGGATTGTGGGGAAGAAGGTTGGTGTCGTCGAGGACGGGATTGAACACGGCGAGTTTACCCAGCTTCGGATCCCACAGCGGTGGCGAGATCCTACGTGCTGCTATAATTCACTATGAGGCAATAGCCGAGAACAGGTTACAATGTGTATGATGCCTATTGAAGCGTCTGCCCTAAATGCTCCCTGGTGGTCGGCTTATATAGGCGGCCAGACCCCAAGGTACAAGGTAAGTACTTGTCCGGCAAGTAAACAGAGTCCTAGACCTAGCCGGCTTAGTTGCCGCCTTCCGTCTTGGGCTTGGTAGCTTGATGGGCTTCGGCTTCCCGCCTTCCTTGGACCGTCCGCCTACTTCCTTGTACGTCAGCTATCTGGGCCGCCCGGCAGGCTTCGGCCTTACCACCCTTGGGCCACCCTGGACTAGCCGGATTGATCCATGTTGGTTATACCCCTAGTTGATATATCCCCAACATTAGCCCCCAGAAAGGTTGAAGTTCTCCAGGCGCCGACTTCTTCTTGATTCTTCATCTGCCAAAGTTGGCGGCTGCAGGACTTGAACCATTCTGAAAATCAACGAGGCATGCGTGTCTTGATATTGACATGCGGCCGCCTTTATCCATCATGGGAAAAGACGGCTACTCGGCAATCTTGCCGAGCATTCTTCTTGACGGTTTCTTGACGAGGTTGTAACTCGGCAAGTCCCAGGGTTGCGCACCCCGGGTTGATTGATGGGGAGAGTGAAGAGTGCAAGGTGATCACGACGGCTAACAGGCGAGGTTTTACCCAGGTTTGGGCTCCCGGAGGATAACACCCTACTCCTGCTTGTCTGGATATTGATGCGAGTAGCGATTACAATGGCGAGATTGCGATCTCGCTAGGGTTTGTGGTAGTTCTGAGCGTGCGTGTCCTCTAGGACGGGCAACCCTCCTGGCTTTATAGGTAGCCAGGTCTCGGGTGGTTGATACAGGTACGGTAGGTTACAGGACCTAACCGAGTTGGACTAGGATATGAGATACCCCGAGTGGGCCTTCTGCGGGCCTTTCCATCCTTGGCGCGGCCCAGGTAGCCTCATCGTGGGCTACCCGCAAGGCAGCCCCACGTCAGTAGCCCCCGAGTGCTTGGTCGAAGCGTAGAGTCGAGCAAAGGACTTCTTCCTCCTGGACGCGCCATTGGATTGCTTGATCTTGAGCTTGAACTCGATTTCTTCAGTCGAACCGGCCACTCCCAATGGGAGTAACCTTTGCAGTCGAATTACTTTGTCTTCCTCTTCCGTAGTGTACTTCTGTTCAGCCCACTGGCCTACTTGTAGATGGGTTCAGCTGATTGAGCTTACTCGCTTTTCTTTGCCATCCGAAAAATTCCTTCGGGTTCTCGGATCAGCAGTCGATCCTACTATGTAAGTTTCAGCTTAGAAGCTTACTACTCGAACCACTCTGTCGAGTTGTCGAGCTATTTCACTTGTGCTTGTAGCCTTGAATTTTCATTGGGTGCGCGATCAGCGCTCCCAATGGGAGTAGCCCCCGAAGGTGGGGGTGACTAGTATAGTCGCCCGCAACTTTATAAATATCTTGCTTTTGTTTCAGCCCCGATGGCTTACTCGTGTGACTCGAATGGGTTCGAGTGTTTGCTCAGCCCGACGGCTTACTCGTGTTACTCGAATGGGTTCGAGTGTTTGCTCAGCCCGACGGCTTACTCGTGTTACTCGAATGGGTTCGAGTGTTTGCTCAGCCCGACGGCTTACTTCTGGAACTCGAATTACATTCGACCGTTTGCTCAGCCCCGTGGCCTACTACGTTGCACTTTTTGTGGCGCAGCCCCCGAGTGGCTCGGGTGGCGGCCTAGGATTTTGACTGTGCTTGTACGGCGCAGCCCCCGAGTGGATCGAGTGGCGGCCTAAGCTGTTATTTCAACCTGTGGGGCGCAGCCCCCGAGTGGCTCGGGTGGCGGCCTAGGATTTTGATTGTGCTTGTATGGCGCAGCCCCCGAGTGGATCGAGTGGCGGCCTAAGCTGTTATTTCAACCTGTGTGGCGCAGCCCCCGAGTGGCTCGGGTGGCGGCCTAGGATTTTGATTGTGCTTGTATGGCACAGCCCCCGAGCGGATCGAGTGGCGGCCTAAGCTGTTATTTCAACCTGTGTGGCGCAGCCCCCGAGTGGCTCGGGTGGCGGCCTAGGATTTTGATTGTGCTTGTATGGCGCAGCCCCCGAGTGGATCGATTGGCGGCCTAAGCTGTTATTTCAACCTGTGGGGCGCAGCCCCCGAGTGGCTCGGGTGGCGGCCTAGGATTTTGATTGTGCTTGTATGGCGCAGCCCCCGAGTGGATCGAGTGGCGGCCTAAGCTGTTATTTCAACCTGTGTGGCGCAGCCCCCGAGTGGCTCGGGTGGCGGCCTAGGATTTTGATTGTGCTTGTATGGCACAGCCCCCGAGCGGATCGAGTGGCGGCCTAAGCTGTTATTTCAACCTGTGTGGCGCAGCCCCCGAGTGGCTCGGGTGGCGGCCTAGGATTTTGATTGTGGCCTGTGCGGCGCAACACCCGGGAGAGCATCAGGTGTGGCCAAGGCGAATTTGTTTGTGGTGCCGTAGGGGCAGTCGACGCGGCGGACCGGAGTCGACGCATCGGAGTGGTGCCGTAGAGGCAGTCGACGCGGCGGACCGGAGTCGACGCAGCGGAGTGGTGCCGTAGAGGCAGTCGACGCGGCGGACCGGAGTCGACGCAGCGGAGTGGTGCCGTAGAGGCAGTCGACGCGGCGGACCGGAGTCGACGCAGCGGAGTGGTGCCGTAGAGGCAGTCGACGCGGCGGACCGGAGTCGACGCAGCGGAGTGGTGTCGTAGAGTCAGTCGACGCGGCGGACCGGAGTCGACGCAGCGGAGTGGTGCCATAGAGGCAGTCGACGCGGCGGACCGGAGTCGACGCAGCGGAGTGGTGCCGTAGAGTCAGTCGACGCGGCGGACCGGAGTCGACGCAGCGGAGTGGTGCCGTAGAGTCAGTCGACGCGGCGGACCGGAGTCGACGCAGCGGATGGGCTGAGGTAGATCTTGATTTGATCGACCGCACGACCGAGGTTGGGGTAGTAGACTCGATTCGCACGGCCGTTGCCGAGATTGTCGATGCAGACGCCCTCTTCGCGGGTGCAGCTGGCGCAGCCTTCCGGGTGCGGCAGATGCGATCCTCGTGGGTTCGGCGGGCGCGATCTCCGTGGGTGCGGCAGATGCGATCTTGACGGGTTCCGCGGGCGCGATCTCCGCGAGTGCGGTAGATGCGATCTTGACGGGTTCCGCGGGCGCGATCTCCGCGGGTGCGGAAGATGCGATCCTGACGGGTTCCGCGGGCGCGATCTCCGCGGGTGCGGAAGATGCGATCCTGGCGGGTTCCGCGGGCGCGATCTCCGCGAGTGCGGTAGATGCGATCCTGGCGAGTCCAGCGGACGCGATGGTTGGCGAGGTAGGTGACGTCGTCGCGCGTAGCGCGGTAGTCGTAGACCTGAGTATGCCACGACTATCGATGCAACAGAATATGGAGCCGAAGGTGATATGTATACCTTTGTCCAGATCGGCGTACATCGACTGGTGGGCTTGCGAGTGGATGACGTACTCGAAGGAGCCGAATCGAATCGACTCCCTGACGGCGGGTGTGCCGAGCTTCATAACGGATGGAGCCGGTGCGACCATGATCCTAGCACTTGTTGTCGTTCCCACAGACGGCGCCAATTGACGAGGTTGTAACTCGGCAAGTCCCAGGGTTGCGCACCCCGGGTTGATTGATGGGGAGAGTGAAGAGTGCAAGGTGATCACGACGGCTAACAGGCGAGGTTTTACCCAGGTTCGGGCTCCCGGAGGATAACACCCTACTCCTGCTTGTCTGGATATTGATGCGAGTAGCGATTACAATGGCGAGATTGCGATCTCGCTAGGGTTTGTGGTAGTTCTGAGCGTGCGTGTCCTCTAGGACGGGCAACCCTCCTGGCTTTATAGGTAGCCAGGTCTCGGGTGGTTGATACAGGTACGGTAGGTTACAGGACCTAACCGAGTTGGACTAGGATATGAGATACCCCGAGTGGGCCTTCTGCGGGCCTTTCCATCCTTGGCGCGGCCCAGGTAGCCTCATCGTGGGCTACCCGCAAGGCAGCCCCACGTCACCACCTAGCCAGCTCACGACAGTTTGAAAACAGTCTAGGTGGGAATCTAGCCATGATCACAAATTGCGGGAAAAAAGGAGGCGTGGAGATCGTGCAATCGTGTGCTGCAACGGATGGTGGACACGTGTCCGACTAAAAACGTCGTTGCACAGGGATCAACGCCTGGCCCTATAAATAGGTAGCCAAACGGTCCATTTTCACCACCCTGCCTTTGCTCTCCGTGCGAGCTCCGGCGAACTCTGCTCCTCCGGCGACCTTTCCGCGCGGCGATGTCCACCGGTCAGACTCTTTCCACGACGTCGAGCGGTCCGGCGACCGAGACCGCGCCCGCGACGGCGATGGGCGGCGCGATAACTCGTCCCGCGGCGGCGGCGACGGGCAATGTCGCCACCATCGCCTCCCCAGACTTCCACCGCGCGCGCGCCAGCGGCGGGTCCTTCGGCTCCTCCACCAACCACCGCGGCAATGACGACGGCGGGCGCCCCCGTCGACGAGGAAGAGGAAGCGGCGGACCTTGGGTCCCGCTACTGGCTACCTTCCATAGTCGACGAAGACGCCCTCCAAGATTTGGAGGCCGTCGGCTACCTCCCCACTCGGGAAGACTGCCGGTGGAGGGCCGCCTATGGAGACGTCATCCCGACCCCGAGAGCCGGGGAGCGGGTAATCCTCACCTCCCACTTAGTTAGGGGAATGGCGCTTCCGCCTTCCGCCTTCTTCAGCGAGGTTCTAGATCACTATGGGCTCCAGCCCCACAATATAGCACTTAATAGCATATTAGTCCTAGCCGGCTTCACAGCTCTATTCGAAGGCTACCTAGGTATTAGGCCTAGTTTAGATTTCTTCAGATATTGCTTCCGTTGCCGGCGGCAGACGGTGCCGGACGGCGGGCTGGCAACCTGCGGCAGCGTCACCTTCAACTGCCGCCAGGGCCGCCAATGGTATCCTAAGATACCATACCTTGAGTCCGTCAAGGGCTGGACCTCCACATTCTTCTACTGCCAAGATATGGCAGCTCCGGGCCGCCAAGACGGCATCCCGGAATTCGTCAAGGCGCCACCTATGCCTCGGCCATGCTGGGACGAGGCGGTGCCCAAGTTGACGGAGGAACTCCGCCTTATTCAAAGGCGGATTGAATTCCTCACGCGGACGATGGCTCCCCCTCTGCTGGATGGGGTCGACACCGTCATCTGCTGGCTCAGCCGGCAGATCCTCCCCCTGCGGTACAACCCGCACAAAATGTGGCAGTATTCGCCTACTGACACGGCCTCTCTCCGCGTGAGCGAAGAGATGTTGCCGGTTGCCGACCTGTCGTTCCGGCTCCGCAGCCTTGTCAAGGCGGGGCTGGTGAAGGCGGTGGAGGGCGTGCCCATGCACACCCACGACAACCCTCCCCTCGAGGTAAATATCTTCTTCCTTGCCCCTTGTTTGATAGCTTCGCCGACTAAAATTGAGCTCCATTAAGATTGTCTTCTTTTTCAGATCTCCGCCTTGGGGGAGGATGACCTGGCTCCCGACTTCTACGAGTCGGAAGCCGGGAAGACGAAGAAGCGCAAGGCGTCCGGCGCCGCTTCCTCCACGGTGAATGCCGAGAGGAAGAAACGGATCGCATCGGCTACCGAGCCGGCTCTCGCCAACCTTGGCGAGAACGCGGGGATTAATATCCCGCGAAGGTACTCAATTTTGCCTTTGATAGACGACAAACCTTTTTAATACTGGCACCCAATTGACTGTGCTTGCTTTTTATTGACAGGGAAAGGGTCGCAACTTCCCGGTTGACGACCAGGCTTCTTGGCAAGGGTAAGCGGCCACAAGGCAGCTCGCCAGCTACCGTGCCACCAACTCCTCAGCTCCAAGCCGGAAGCTTTATGGGCGACGCTCGTCGTCAGCCCCCGGCTCCGGCTTCAGGCGCTCCGCCAAGGGCCTCTTCCACCGACCGCGCGCCCAAAACTGCCCTACTGCTGGCTGAGGCTACGGCCGATGAAGCCGCTCAATCGCGCGCCGCCAATGAAGGGTTGCTGGAGTCGACTGCCAGCGGGTCTCGGAGGGCAGCCCCGACTGCGGGAGGCGGCAAGGTCAGGGACCCTTGGTCCACCTTTAAGGAGGCCAAGGAGTCAACTTTGGCTTTCGCCAACTTCGCCTCGCAGGCCTTCGCCGACTTGGAGGGCGACCTATCTGTAAGCCCTTACCACTCCGGCATATACATAGTCTTTCCCCCGAGCACTTAGATGGCAAGTCAAGAATTAAAGAATTATTGACTGCCGGCTTAGTGGTTACTCGACAATATGTTTTATGCCTTTGTTTGACCTGCAGGGCCTTGTGTCCGCCAACGTCGAGCTCCTCTCCTCCCGAGTCGAGATAAACCAGCAGTGCCGCGACCTGAAGAAGGACTGCGAGGCCAAGGACCTGCGGATTGCCGAGTTGGAGGCGGCCCGCAAAAAAGATGAAGGTAGGGTTAATCCTCTTTGCCTTCAGCTATACTTTCGACTTATGTTGCCGTCAATCATTTAGTTAGCGAATCCATATTTGTAGAACTGCTAGACCACGCCCAGGATATTCTGAAGGCGTCCACTGATATGCAAGCTCTTATGAATGAAGCTTCTGACTTGGCGACCGCCAACTTGGAGTTGAAGGAGGCTCACCAGAAGGAGATGGAGGCCCAGCAACTCAAATTTGCGCAGGAATCTAGCCAGCTCACTGGTGAGCTGGAAAGCCTGCGCAATAAGTTGGCGGAGGCGGAGAAGACGGCTGCCGAGGAAATCTCCAAGCAGACTTCTCGCGCCCAAACCGCTGAGGCTGCGCTGGCAAATCATATGATTGAGTTGTCCGCTTTCCATAACTCGGCCCTTGGTAATTTCTTACTCCTTATTTGATTTTGCCATTTTGCTTTAGCCTGAGCCAAACTAATGGCTCCATTTTTTATACAGTTCCCGCCGGTTTAGGCGATGACAAGGTTGTCAGCCCCCGCCTGGATCGCCTTGCGCGTCTAGGCGAGCTGATCACCGAGACTTTGGCGGCGTCCAAGCAGTTTGCCGCCAAGTTCTTCACCTCCTCCGGTAGCCAGGAACCGACCGAGTTCAGCGACGTGCCCGCTATCTTGGAGCAGGCGACCAAACTGCACAAGAGCTCGCTGAAGTCGGCGGCGCGGGGTGGTGCCAAGACCGCGCTTGGGTTATTCATGGCGCACTACCCAGAGGCGGAGATAGAAGCCGTCACCGAAGGCATGTCGTCGACGTATGAAGACGGCATCGAGGTTGAGCCGGCCGCTGTTCTGGACAGCGTTGCCGGCTACGCCACGCATGTTGCCGACATGGTCGACACTTCAATCTTCTATCGGCGCCATCCTGTGCCTGGCGGAGAGGGAGCTGAAGCTGCCGGCGCGGCCGAGGCGGAGGGGAGTGATAGTTCCGGGGCTGAAGTTGTCAGCCCCCAAGCCTGATGTAGACGCTCCCCCGAGCCATATCTTTTCTGTCCTTGCCTCTTATTAGCCTTACTTGTCGGCCCCTGAAACAATGCAACATTGACTTGTAATATTTGTATCTACTTTTGTTGCTGCTTTGTTAGGCGGAAACTAGCTGACAAGTTTTATTTTGTCTTTATTTATATGACCCGCCTTAATTTTACCCTGACTTATATGCTTGACTTTTTGTATGTTGACGAAACCTCAGCCGGTAACTTTAGCTGAAACAACCAGGGCTAAACCATGCGTTTAGAATCAGAGACCAAATCCAACATGCTGGTGTCAAAGACATACTACTAGGCGAACCACATATAAGTAATCAGAGGTAAAGGAATTAGGCGGCGCAAAAAAGTTTATTTTTGCTTTGGGTTGGCTCGAAATCTGCAAGTATCTACCAGTTTGAACCTTTGCACGGAGCTAGGAAATAGGTAACTTAGATACATAGGTGAAATATGATTGCAAGAAAAGACAAAAGATGGCATGCTTCTCAACACAGATGAGGAACCATAGACTTTTATTTCATAATCATTTTTAACTTGTTACAATTATAAATTGCTAAGTGTAGAAAGGACGTAGCTGCTCAATATTCCAAGGCTGTCTTGTTTGCTCGAACGGATCGTCAATGCCTTTTTTGCGCTTGGTTCCCCTTTTTCCTGCCGCCTTCTTGCGCATTTTCTTCTTGTCTTCGTCGCGGATGTCGGCCAGGTAGTAGGAACCATTGAGCAGCGCCTTTGTGACTATAAACGGTCCTTCCCATGGCGGGGATAACTTGTGCAAGCCTTTTCTGTCTTGAATTAGGCGGAGAACCAGGTCACCTGTTCTGAAGCTTCGCTTCCGCACTCTCCGGCTATGATAGCGGCGAAGTTGTTGCTGGTACAAGGCGGAGCGATGGAGAGCGACGTCTCTTTCTTCGTCTAGCAGGTCTAGGCTATCCTGTCTTGCACCTTCTACGTCTTGTTCGATGTAGGCTTGAACTCTTGGGGAATCGTACTTCATGTCGGTAGGTAGCACTGCCGCAGCGCCATATACTAAGAAGAAAGGACGGTAGCCGGTAGACCTGTTTGCCGTTGTGCGCAAACTCCATAGTACCGACTGTAACTCATCTGCCCAAGCGCCGGCTGCCCTGTGTAATGGAGCTTCGAGACGAGGCTTAAGTCCTGATAAGACTAGGCCGTTTGTACGCTCTACTTGTACATTGGATTGAGGGTGTGACACGGATGCCAAATCAAGCCGGATACCCAGATCGCTGCAGTATTCTTCTATGTCGCCTTGAGACAGGTTGCTGCCATTATCGGTGATAATGCTGTGTGGAACTCCAAACCGAGAGATAATTCCCCAGAGAAAATTGGTGCCTGTTCGTGCGTCAAGTTTGCTGATCGGTTTAGCCTCGACCCATTTGGTGAACTTGTCGACAGCGACCAATAGGTGGGTGTATCCACCACGCGCCTTTTTGAAGGGACCCACCATGTCTAAGCCCCAGACCGCGAACGGCCAGGTGATTGGGATTGTCCTTAGCTCCTGTGCCGGCAGGTGAGGTTGACGAGCGTACAACTGGCAGCCTTTGCATGTCTTTACGATGTTCTCGGCGTCTTCTTTGGCGGTGAGCCAGTAGAAATCTTGGCGGAATGCTTTGGATACAATGGACCTGGCGGAAGCATGATGCCCGCAGGTGCCAATATGTATGTCCTTCAGAATTTCCCGGCCTTCTTCCGGCTGTATGCACCGCTGATAGATGCCGCATGTGCTTCGCTTATATAGCTCGCCTTTTATTATCGTGAATGCCTTTGGCTCGCCTTATGATCTGCCTTTTTAGCACCTCATCGTCCTCCGGCAACTTTTTGTTGATTAGAAAATCGAGATATGGGACTGTCCAATCCGGCTGTGTCAAGTAGACAGCGAGGCTTGCCGCTTCTACCGGTTCTTCTGCGTCGAGGTCCATCAAATCGGCGCCTTTAATGGATGGCTTGTGCAAATGCTCCAGGAAAATATCTTTTGGTACCTTTTTGCGTTCCGATCCTAGTCTTGCAAGTGTGTCCGCCGCCTCGTTCTCAGCTCTTGGAACATGCCGGACTTCGTAGCCCACGAAGTTTTTTGCGAATTCTTCAACTTTGGCTCTGTAAGCCGCCATTGTTGCGCTTTTCGCATCCCATGTTCCGCTTACTTGCTGCGCGACTAAATCTGAGTCGCCATAATAGAGGATTCTTTTGACGCCTAGGTCGGTTGCCACGTGTAACCCATGAAGCAAGGCTTCGTACTCGGCAACATTGTTGGTTGCTGTGAAGTGGATTTGTAACACGTAGCTAAGCTTGTCACCTTTAGGCGTGCGTAGAACGACTCCAGCCCCCGAGCCTTTGAGCATCTTTGATCCGTCAAAATGCATGACCCAATATTCTGATTCGGGGAGTGTCGTTTCCTCCATGGCCTCTGTCCAGTCGGCGACAAAGTCTGCAAGCGCTTGAGACTTAATGGCGGTCCGTGGTTTATAGACTATATCAAAGGCGGCAAGTTCGATGCCCCATTTGGCAACTCGACCTGTTGCCTCTGCATTGTTGATTATGTCTCCCAACGGTGCCTTTCTGACTACTGTCACTGTGTGTTCCTGGAAGTAATGCCTAAGCTTTCTGGCGGCGAAGAATACACCATAAGCCAGCTTTTGGTAATGCGGATACCTCTGCTTGGAGGCGGAGAATACTTCACTGATGAAGTAGACCGGTCGCTGCTCACACGTTGCGGCTTCGTTCTCCTTTCTTTCCACAGTCAAGACAACGCTGACAACAGCTCCTGTTGCCGCGATGTACAGCAGCATTGGTTCTTGTGATCGAGGTGCTGCCAATATTGGAGCGGATGTGAGGGCCTCCTTAAGTTGCTGCAAGGCGGCATCTGCCTCTGCTGTCCACTCGAAGTTGTCGGATTTCTTCAATATCCGGTAGAGAGGCATTGCCTTTTCCCCTAGGCGGCTTATGAAACGACTGACGGCTGCCGCCGATCCGGCTAGGCGCTGCACGTCCTTCAGACAAGTAGGTCTGGATATGTTTTGGATGGCCTTGATCTTCTCCGGGTTAACCTCGATCCCTCGTTCTGAGACGATAAACCCGAGCAGTTTGCCGGCTGGAACGCCGAAAACGCACTTGGCGGGATTGAGTTTCATCTGATACCTCCGGAGATTCTGAAATGTTTCTTCCAAATCCTCTAGGAGATTTGCCTTCTTTTTTGACATTACCGCGATGTCGTCTACATAGACGTGAACATTGCGGCCGATCTGTTCGTGCAGGCAATTTTGCATACAGCGCTGGTATGTTGCCGCTGCATTTTTCAGGCCAAAAGGCATTGTAATGTAGCAGAAAGTCCCGTATGGAGTGGTGAAAGATGTATTCAGCTGATCTGACTCTCTCATCTTGATTTGGTGGTATCCTGAGTAGGAGTCCAGAAAACAAAGCAGCTCGGAGCCTGTTGTGGAGTCTACGACTTGGTCAATTCTAGGCAGCGCAAAGGGATCCTTTGGGCAGCACTTGTTAACACCGGTATAGTCAATACACAACTTCAGCTCTTTATTCTTCTTTGGGACAAGTACAGGATTTGCCACCCAATCGGTGTGTACAACTTCTTTTATGAAATTGGCGGCCTTCAGCCTATTTATCTCCTTTCCTATAGCCTTGCGTCTCTCATCTCCAAAGCGTCTTGTTGCTTGCTTCACCGGCTTGGATCCTTTTATGACGTTGAGCGAGTGCTCGGCAAGTTCCCTCGGTACACCAGGCATGTCGGAAGGCGACCATGCAAAGATGTCACGATTCTCACGGAGGAACTCGACGAGCGCGCCTTCCTATTTGTTGTCAAGGTTGGAGCCGATGACAACTTGCTTAGAATTGTCACCTGGGATGAGGTCCGCCTTTTTGGTGTCTTCTGAAGCTTCGAAGGTCTTCTTGACATCAATTTTTGGCTTCGGCATGGAGTTGTCTGAATCCGCCCCGAGCAGCGCGAGTTCTTCCTTGTGGATGACGGCTTCTACGAAGGCGGCCATGCCACGCTCGCACTCCTTGGCTTTCTTGAAGTTGCCGGAAATCGTGATGGTTCCGTTTTCTCCCGGCATTTTAAGCTTGATGTATATGTAGCACGGCCTTGCCATGAACTTGGCGAAAGCCGGTCGTCCGAAGATTGCATGATATGCGCTTTTGAAGGGGACAAGTTCGAACCGGAGGAAATCTGAGCGGTAGTTCTCTTTTGGTCCGAAAGTTACCTTCAGCCTGATGCTCCCCATTGACTTTGCTTGCCTGCCGGGCACTATGCCATGAAAAGTGAGGTTGCTGTGGTCCAGCTGATCCTCTCATAGGTTCATGCGGCTTAGTGTGTCGTAGTACAGGATGTTGAGGCTGCTGCCGCCATCCATAAGTACCTTTGTGAGTCTGAAGTTGTCGACGATGGGATCGACGAGAAGGGCGTACTTGCCTGGGTGAGGAACGTGATCAGGGTGGTCGGACCGGTCCCAAGTGATCGTTGCTTCCGACCAATTCAAGTACTGAGGGACGTCCGGCATTGTCGCGTTGAGTTCGCGCATTTCCGCCTTATCCGCCTTAGCCGAAGGCGTGCTGACAAAGCACACAAGAGATTCTTTGACCTTCGGATACGGCTTCTTTTTCTTGGCGGCTGCGTCGTCTTCGCTTGAGATAGACATGTCGTCATCATCCTCATCCTCCTTGCTGTCTTTCTTGTCGTTCTTCTTTGACTTCTTTGACTTCCAGCCGACTGTGGGATCCTTTTTGAAGTCGTCCATGAAACGGCACTCGCCAAGCATATGGTTGACCTTGCCCAGTGAGGCGTGGATGGGACATGGCAAAAGCTTTGCCTGTTCATAAGTGATTCGTGCTGCCTTAGGCCCTGAGCCGGCTTCGCGACTATCTTTCTTATTCTTCCACTTCTTTTTGCCAGCGTTCCCTTGGAATGCTGCGGCTACCTCATTGGAAGGTCCGGCTTTGTCATCTGTCGCCTGCTTGCGCTTGTTGTTCCGCTTTGGTATGATGTTGACGTCTGGGTCATCGTCCTGGGCGTCGTCATCCGCCGCCGCGTATTGGGCAGCCAGGTGGAGCATCTCACCAAGGTCCGTGATTTGCTCGCGGACGAGCCTATGACGGAGCAAGGACTTCTTATGTAGGCCCGTGTAGAAGGCATGGATAGCCTGTGCGTCCGAAACACCATGACAGTTGGCTTTTTCGGATATCCAACGGCTGACAAAATCTGTCATGGTTTCGTCCGGCTTTTGGATACAGCGTTGCAAATCCGTGTAGGCATTTGGACGCTTGTATGTTCCTTGGAAGTGCTGGGAGAAAACCTTTTCCATGTCGTACCAGCTATGGATGGACTTTTCAGGAAGGTTGTCGATCCAAGCTCTTGCTGTGCCTTCCAACATGAGAGGTAGGTAGCGGACGGCAATATAGCTGCTCCCGCCGGCAATTTCTATGGCCGTGGCATAATCGGATAGCCATGAGTCCGGCTTAACGAGGCCGTTGTACCTAGAACAGTTTTTTGACACTGATGTCATGTCCTTAGGGAACGGCTCTCTGCGGATGGCGTCACCGAAGCACTTTGGTCCAGTGTATAGCGGTTCCTTTCCTCTTGCTATGTCTTGTAGGCGGTGTCGTGCGTCTTTTGGATCGAGCTGCCGTGCGCCTCTGTTTGCGGCCGGCTCGTCCTGCGCTGCCCGGCTTATGCTGCGCCTGGACCCTTCTACCTCCTCTCTCTTCTTGCTGCCGGTGCTGCGCTGCGGAGACCGGCTTCGACCTCTCCTGGGAGGGTCGTTGCCGACATCTTTTCTAGGCGGCGGCCTATTGTTCCGGCTACCGCCGTTGTCGCGCCTTGGCTGTGATGGAGGTGGCAGGTCTCCTCTGCTTCCTGTCCTAGAATTCTCGTCCCGCCTTGGCTTTGGCGGTGGTGCCTTCTTCGGAGGTGGCGTTGCCTTCCTTTTGTCGCCATGGCTACTGGAGCCAGACGGGCCTTCGGGGTCGGTGCCGGGTGCAGCTTTGCACTTTCCCGACTTAGACTCTAGGTCTCCCCCGCGAGCATCCGCCATGTGGCCGTAGGAATCATCGCGAGCTTGTTGTTCTAGGGCCTTGCTCACGAAGTGTCTTGCGTTGGCCAGCTTTTCTTCCGCCGTGTAAGTGTTGTCGTCCAGGGTATCTAGCGCGGCGGCCGCGTTGAGGACCGGGGTGCAGAAGACAACATCTCCCCTTCTGTCCACGCGCTACAGTGCCGTGCGCCAGTCGAAACCTAGATCTTGAGCCGCTGTCGTTGCTTGCGTAGGCGGATCTTTTCCACGGCGGTTTTTTGATGACCTTTTCTCCTCGAAGAGTTGCCAGCTTGTTTTGGCCGACATCTTCTCCTGTTCTTTCTCGATCTTCTTCGCAAGGCTCTCAACGTGCTCCTCTCTTTTTCGCAGGAAGTCAGAGTGCTTAAGCATGTTAAGCCTAAGCTCTTCCACTTCGTCGAGTGGGGTGTCTTTATTCACCGGAGTATTCATGATCTCGTCTACTTCTTTGATGACGGAGAGCAAATCTGTGGGTTTGCTGCTGCCGCCTTTCTCGAGGCCAGTTTTCTTCTTTGCGCGCACCTTGTCGGAACTTTCAATGAGTTGGCCGGCAGTGGTATCGCCGGCATCTTCCGCCGGCTTGTTTTGCGCCTCCGAAGTAACTGGGGTTGTCTCGTGACCGACAACAACCATCATAGCCAGCTTGTCAGGCATGTCAGTATCCGTTGTGCCCTCTGAAGGAGTCGGATTACCACTGAAAAAGCGGGTTTTGATCTTCTCTTCGAAGAGACTAGCATCATCATCAGAGTCAGAATCTACGTTGACTTGAACGGTAGATCTGGATCCGGCATCTGACATCGCATCCTCCTGTAGAGCAGGGAGGATTGACTCAGGATCGTTGTTTTCCGGCTGGGAGTCTGATCCCAGTCCGACAACTCCGACGAAGTGGAAATCCGACTCGGCCGACTCCTGGGAGAAGGCGGATTCAGATCCATCTTGTCGGTCGACTGCTTGGTCGAAGGGTTGGTGGGTGGGGTTGTAGAAACGCGGTAGGCCGTACGCCTCTGGCGTGTACCCGATGAAGACGTCAATCCCTCCGATCGGTACGATTGCGCATCCGATAAGGTAATCGTCCGCCGGGAGCCAGGACTCATCCGAGTTGACGTAGCTATGTCCGCCATACCTTGTGACGCGACCGACGGCGATCTGCTTGCCCACGCCGCCAAGTGTTCCCGCCTGGAACGTGACACCTGGAACCTTATGCCCCACGGTGGGCGCCAACTGTCGTGGTATCGGCATAATTGATAGGAGTCGGGGGTCCTCTAGCCTACGTATGGATTGTGGGGAAGAAGGTTGGTGTCGTCGAGGACGGGATTGAACACGGCGAGTTTACCCAGCTTCGAATCCCACAGCGGTGGCGAGATCCTACGTGCTGCTATAATTCACTATGAGGCAATAGCCGTGAACAGGTTACAATGTGTATGATGCCTATTGAAGCGTCTGCCCTAAAGGCTCCCTGGTGGCCGGCTTATATAGGCGGCCAGACCCCAAGGTACAAGGTAAGTACTTGTCCGGCAAGTAAACAGAGTCCTAGACCTAGCCGGCTTAGTTGCCGCCTTCCGTCTTGGGCTTGGTAGCTTGATGGGCTTCGGCCTCCCGCCTTCCTTGGACCGTCCGCCTACTTCCTTGTACGTCAGCTATCTGGGCCGCCCGGCAGGCTTCGGCCTTACCACCCTTGGGCCACCCTGGACTAGCCGGATTGATCCATGTTGGTTATACCCCTAGTTGATATATCCCCAACAGCTGTAACGCAGTGGGCCAGTAGAACCCATGCCGGAACACTTTCGCCACCAGGGCCCGGGATGATGCATGATGTCCACATTCCCCCTGATGTATTTCCAGCAGCATCTCTTGTCCTTCTTCCGGTTCCACACACCTCTAAAGTACCTCGGTGACACTCCTCTTATATAGCTCTTGATTGATGACGGTGTATGCTTTTGACCTCCGCACTATCTGCCGGGCTTCCACTTCACTTTTCGGGAGGGTTCCTTCCAAGATGTAAGCCATAATGGGTTGTGCCCATCCCGGGATAGGTCGAACTGGGAACACGGGAGCGTCTATGTCCATTGGCTCTGCCGACATCACCTCCATCATCATCTTTCTTTGCCTCTCTGAGCATAGTGGTGCAGTCCCCGGGTTCGATGTGATGCTCCCGACATCTACTTCCATGGGTACGGCTTCCGAACTAGGCTCCTTGGGGATGAAGATAGAATCTGACTCGGGTGAGGGCTGAATAGATGGCTTCCTCAAATGATCAAGAGCGATCCCGTGTGGGATGGCATCCCGAGATGATCCTAGCTTGGACAACACATATGCCGCCTCGTTTTCTCCTCTGGGTATGTGCTTGAACTCGCATCCTTCAAAAAATCCGGATATTTTCTGCACATGAAATCGATACAAGGCCATGTTGGCATCCAGCGCATCCCAGTTCCCCGATACCTGCTGCACTACGAGGTCGGAATCGCCGAAACACTCTATCCAGCGGATGCCGATCTCCTTGGCGACATTCAGTCCATGAACCAAGGCCTCGTACTCAGCGACATTGTTAGATGCCCGGAAATGAATTTGCCGGACATACTTCAGCACATCTTGTTTTGGTGAAGTGAGGACCACTCCGGCACCCAACCCGGTCTTAGCCTTGGAGCCATCGAAATGCATCCTCCAGAAATTGTAATCCGGCATCAGAGGTTCATATTGCATCTCGGCCCAGTCTACCAAAAAGTCCGGCAGCGCCTGCGACTTGATGGCATCTCGTCTCTCGTATGCCGGAGCGTACGGAGACAACTGGATGGCCCATTTGGCGACCCGGCCGCTAGCGTCCTTGCAACCGATGATCTCGGCCAGAGGAGCTTCGCACACCACTGTGATTGGGTGCTCTTGAAAGTAGTGCTTGAGCTTGGTCACTGCCATGTACACTCCATACGCCATCTTCTGGTAGTGCGGGTAGTTCTGCTTGGATTCCGAGATCACCTCACTGAGGTAATACACCGGTATTTGTATCAGTTTGCCCCCTTCTTCCCTCTCTACCACAATTGCTACGCTGACTACTCGGTTGGTGGCAGCAATATACAGCAGCATAGGCTCCTTGGGTAACGGGGATGCCAACACGGGTGCTGTTGAAAGCATTCTCTTCAAATCGTTGAACGCCGCATCGGCCTGCAGGGTCCAAACAAATGTTTTGCTCTTCTTCATCAACTGGTATAGGGGCAAGGCCTTCTCTCCAAGTCGGCTCACAAACCGACTTAGGGATGCAAGACAACCAGTGAACTTCTGCACATCTTTGAGACGCACGGGCAATTTCATGCTCTCGATAGCACGTATCTTACCCGGGTTGACTTCAATCCCCCGGCTTGAGATGAGGAAACCGAGTAACTTTCCTGCCGGAACACCGAATGTGCACTTATCCGGGTTCAACTTCATCCGGAATCTTCTTTAGTTCTTAAATGTTTCCCTCAGATCATCGATCAATGAGGCTTTTTCTTTCGTTTTTATGACTATGTCATCGACATAGACTTCGGCATTCCGGCCTATCTGGTCGTGCAAACACTTTTGCATGCACCTTTGGTATGTAGCACCAGCATTTCTCAAACCGAAAGTCATGACACGATAGCAATAAGCCCCATAAGGGGTAATAAAAGCAGTTTTCAATTGATCCTCCGGATTCAAAGGTATCTGGTGAAAACCAGAATAGGCATCTTAAAACGTTAAAAGCTCACTCCCGGCAGTGGGATCTGTTACTTGATCTATCCGGGGCAGTGGAAAGGGGTCATTCGGGCATGCTTTGTTGAGGTTGGTGAAGTCGATGCACATGCGCCACACCTTAGGCAGGAGGGGATCATCCTTCTTCTTCTCTACTAGGACCGGATTTGATATCCAATCTGGGTGCAGCACTTCCATTATGAATCCGGCGGCCAGCAGTATAGCAAGATGCTCCATGACGGCATCTCTTCTTTCGTCCGAGAGGCGCCTAGTCGGTTGCTTCACCGGCTTCGCATCCGGTCTAACAAACAGAGAGTGCTCAGCCAACTCCCTCGGAACACCCTGGAGATCGTCACTCGACCACGCAAAAGCATCCCGATTCTCACGGAGGAAGTCGACGAGCTCGCCTTCCTATTTGCTGTCCAGGTTGCTGCCAATGATAACTTGGCGGTCCGGGTTGCTGGGGTCCACACCCACCTTCTTCGTCTCCTTAGGGGGCTGGAATGATGCACCCTGTTCCGGGTTCACCATCCCGGGCATTCCGAGTTGGGAGGTCTTGGCCATTGCCACCGCCTGCTGGATCCTCTTCTTTTCTTCCGCGATCACCAGGGACTCAGCTAAGCATGAGCCGGCCGAGGCACACTCCATGGAGCGCTTGTGGTCTCCCGAGATGGTGATTACGCCGTTAGGTCCCGGCATCTTCATCTTCAGGTAGCCCATGTGAGTTGAGATCATGAACTTGGCCAGGGCCGGCCTGCCGATATGTGCGTGATACGGGCTTTCGAGGTCCACGACCTCGAATTCCAAGCTCTCAGTTCGGCAGTTCTCCCGGGTTCTGAATAACACCTCAACCCAGATTTTACCCATGGGTGAACAAGAGACTCCGGACACAATGCCGTGGAAGGTCGTCTCGGTAGGTAACAAGGTGTTCATGGACACCCCCAGCTTCAGCATCATATCCTTGTACATGATGTTAATGACGCTGCCATTGTCAATCAGAACCCGGCTGAAGCGGGCATTGAGGCTTGGTCCGACAAAGGTTGGGTCCACGACCAAGGCATACGCCCCCGGCTTAGGCATAACTCTGGGATGATCCTTCCGGCTCCACGTGATCTCCATCTCGGACCAGTGCAAGAACTTGGGCACCGCCGGGATCACGGCGTTCACTTCCAGGGCACGCTGTCGCACACTCCTCCGGTCAGTGAGCTCGGTCACGAAGACCACATAGCTTTGATGTGCCTCCCGGTAGTTGCCCTGCTGCTGTCCGGCTTGATTACCGAGGCCTGCACCATTATCGTTCCGGGTGTGCACCACGTTCACCGGTCGAGGTGGGGGTCCTCGCTGAGGTTGACTGATCCGGACCGCGTTGGCTCCCGATGTCGGAGGAGGAGGTCTCGGAATGTTGGGTCGAGATGCTGGAGCACCCGGCCGAACAGCTCCCGAGCTGCCCTCCTGCAATGTGCGCTGATACCAGCTGCACTGCCGAGTAGAGTGGTTCGCCGGCTTGTTGGCCTCCAGGGTATGGTAGCAGCATGGCTTGTTCAGCATCTCTTCATATGTCAGGGGCTTCTTCTGTTCCACCCAAGTTTTTTGCACTTCCTGGCTCTGACCCCAAGCCAGGCCACTTGTCTTCTGACGCTGACTGTTGCCGGCATCTTCTTGATCCTGGGTCACTGCTGCGACATGATGGTACTCGGGCTGATTTCTCTTCTGGCCAAAATCCTGGCGATCATGACTTCTGCTCGATCCCGAGCGCCGAGGTCCCGCATTCCTCCTGTTGGAGTCACCGAGATCCACAAGGGGTTGCATGGGATCTCCAAGCGTGTAGGTATCGGCGATGCGCATGGTCTCTGCCAAGGTCGCCGGCATCTTTCTTTGCAATTTCTGCCACAGCATTGAGCCATGCCGACATCCTTGTGCAAACCAGGAGATAGCCTGTGCCTCTACCACCCCTTCGCAAGAGTTGCGAATATTGCTCCACCGGGTAAGGTACTCCCGGTCAGTCTCGTTGCTCCTTTGCCTGCAGATGGCGAGCTGTTGAGGCATGTTTGGCCTTTTGTACGTGCTGGTGAGGTTGCTGATAAATGCTTCCTCGAAATCTAACCAGCAGTCTATGCTGCCAGTTCTCAAGTTGTTCAACCAGATTCTGGCAGGGCCTTCCAACATCTGCGGTACGTAACGTACCGCCCAGCGCCTGTTTCCACGGGCTATGCTTACTGCGGTTACATAGTCGGTCAACCAGTCTTCCGGCTTCTTGCTGCCGTCATACGTCTTAGCACCTCGGTTGAGCTGAAAATTCCGGACAGGCGGCTCCCGCATGATCCGGGGTCCAAAGCAGGCAGGTGCCGGAGGTCCTTGCTCTTCCACTAGCTCGGACTGGTGGATCCGGTCGAGCCGGAATCTGGCATCGGCCGGATCCAGCTGTCTGGTTCCTACCCGAGATCCCAAAGGATTCTCATTGGTCTGGTACCCGAGCTGCTGCAGTCTTGAGTTGCCATCGTTGAGCCTGTCTTGTACCAGGATCACCGCCTGCTGCGGGACAGAGGCGGCCTCCCTTCGCGGGTTTCCCTGAACATGAGGGGGGTTCCGGGGTGGATTATCACGGCTAGCCGGGTTATTGTTTCCTACACCCAGGTTGCCACCATCATGGGTACTTCCTGCCTGCCCCGAGTTATGCTGCCCAGCTTGCTGGATGCCGGCAAAGGCCGGATCATAGGCCTGCAACTGCTTGTTCTTCCCGGAGCCCCGGCTTCTGCTCCGGCTTTTGCTCTTGCTTCTGCTCGTATGCGGGGAGGAGGCCTCTCCGCCCGATCTTTGGCTATCGGCCCTTGCTGAATGCACTTGGGATCCCGCTCCGGGGTTCTTCTTCTTGAAGGCCTGGTTCTGCCGGTTGGCCTCGACGACCAGCTCATTCACCCGCTCCTGCTGCTTGCGCAGAGCCTCACCGGATAGCCCTGCTAGTTCTGCCATGGCGGCTTCGGAAGCCCTAAGAGTTTCCGCCGGCGAGTTGTACACCGGTCTCCCCGCCGAGATCAGGCTACCCGTGTGACTGGTCGCGGCTCCACCCGCCAACTCATCATTCACCATTCTTCCTTTCTTGCGCAGGTCCGCGATGCGCTTGTCCTGGGAGTCTATCTTAAGGAATCCGTGAGCTGCATTGTACTCCCGGAGGCTAGCATTGAGCTCACACCGGATCTCGGCGATCTCCTGCGCTTCGGCGAGTAGCAACCTACGCTGTTCCTCCAAGTCAGCCGAAGTGGCTTGGGTGTCCGCTTCAGCAGTCACAGGGACAGCCAACTTGGCAACCAGACCCGAGAGGGGATCCGGGCGACGACGTGGCTGGGACGGCTGCAGATCGCCGTCTCGGGCCGCATCTCTATCCTGAGGAGGTTTGGCCAAACGGATGTGGCCGCTTCCGGCATCACCGTCAGCGTCCTGGTACTCCTCCTCGGTTGCCCCGACCATCATTACCGCGACGAAACTCGGGGAGCGACCGGCACGCAGACCCCGAGTAGCGCAGAGCATGGGAGGATCCCCAGCTTCCAGGACCACATCCGGATAGCTGCAGATAACTTCAGTGGCGACGTAGGTGGTGAAGCCACCAAAGTCAATGAGGCATCCGTTCACCGGAAAGGGTCTGTTCCGGAAGCACCCTGCGTTGTCGCTGACGAAGTCCATCTCACCCAGTCTTACGACAAGGCCAGAGAGAACCCGAATGTCGAAGTGAATGAGGGAGCCCGTCCGGATGTGTACACCAGCCAACGCCTCTGTCTGCCCCACGGTGGGCGCCAACTGTCGTGGTGGTGTCACGACAGATGCCATAGGATGGCTAATGTGTGGGGCCGATGGACGTTGGTGGATCCGGGGAGGGAAATCGAGCTGAAGAGCTCACACCGGGAGGATCGCGGTGTAACCGAGATCTCCCAAGAACGAGAAACAAGATCAAAGCGCGAGGGAGAAGATCTAATAAACAAGAACAAATGCACGAAGGCACATAACACACACACGATATACCCAGGTTCAGGGCCCTCGTGAGGAGGTAACACCCCTACTCCGGCCTTTCCTCTCTATATAAGTGTGGTATAAAGGCTACAACTTGCTCTTAGAGCTCTTGAGGTGAAGAACAAGAAGAACTAGATGAACTCAAGGTAAGAAGAAGTAAATGCTCAAGGAGTAAATGCGACTATAGCTTTGGCTCCCAAGTTGGCCTCTCTTCCACAGAAGCAGTTATGGCGCCTTTTATAGAGTTCCAGCCAGGAGGGCCGGAAACCCTAAACCGGCTTGGCCCCACCGGACAGGCCTAACCGGTATGTCGTCACAGGCTAGTGCGACCTACTCGCCGCGCTATCCGGCGTAGCCCCTTCGTCATCATCCCGGCAAGGACAGCAGGCGCCGTCCTGGAACATCATTGTCCCCCTGTCAGAGACAAGACATGTCTTTGCCCATCTCGGATAGCCTTTTCCGGGTTGCCGGGCTAGGCACGTCGCGTCTTGTCGTACCGTTGTCGTACCGGCTGACGCGCTCCCATGTCAGGCGGGAGGTGACCATGCTTTCGTGTCAGGCGGGAGGTGACCATGCCTCCGTGTCAGACGGAACGGTACTTCCCCCCGCATCAGGCGGGAAAGCCTGCTACAGACCGTTGACGGCCTACCGGGATCCCTCATGCCGGTTATCTTCTTGCTCGACCTTGCGAGTCCTTCCTGCACAAGTCCAGGACCGAGATAAATGTTCCGGTTAGCACTTACCCGGATTGCCTATCCGGTAAGACCGAGTACTTCTCCTTCCGGGAGTCTCCTCGGAGCCTCAGATCCGAGATCCTTTCCGGATGCACCCGAGTTCGTCTCAGGATGAGTATCTCTAGTCCTATCCTCCCGAAGATGTCTTAGCCCACCAGCAAAGACATCTTCGAGAAGCTAGTTCTTAGAGGAACCACCCGTTGATGCTTGTGCTGCTATTGTGAGGGCTCGGGGTGTCTATTTATAGCCGCCAGAGCTGACCTTTGCGCCTGCCAGGAGGCACCTTGCACTCTACCAGCACTCAAGGGTCAAGTTGCCCCTTCAGCACACTAGGAGGTGGCCCTTGCTCTCGCCAGAGGTCAAGCACTGTTGGCACACTGCTGAACTACTCCGGAATCTGCCCTACCCGGGGGGCAGCCCCCCGACAAGTGGGCATGGCTGAGGACTCTTTTTCGTATGAGGTGGGCATGGCCCAAAAGAGAAAACCGGGCTACCAAACAAGTGAAAGGTGGGTGGGGGGAGATTTTCTGAGCCCATACAGGCTACCAAACACGCACTAAATGGCTTTGTGCGGGTAAGAGTAGAATGACAGTTATAGCCCATAGGTAGAGTGACAAAATGCAAAACTTGATCATTAAATCACTTACTCATCTTCGAATTTGATTCATATAATAATTTTGGTCGTCTAGCCAAGATACAATGTATTGTGATGAACTGTACCGTTAATAAGAAACGACCACTAGGGGCTTGGACGATATATTTTTATTCAGTAATATGTGTGTTATGGTCAACTCTGCAGCTATTTGGCCCAAGATCCATGGAATATGCTTTCCTATAAATGATTGACCTCTTGTTTATTTGTTGATCATATCAACAAAGCGTGTGTTGGGCTATTAGCTGATTGGAAATGTATTGACCAAGAGAAGCATGACAGGATATATATTGCAAATTAAGGTGTTGACCAAGAGTAACATGACAGGATACATGTTTGTTTCATCTCTTCAGAGGCAAACTAGTTCTTGTAATGGGGTCGATGATTGTGCCGATGGAGCCGATCAACCATGCCATCGATGGCAACGACGATCCACCGACCTCTCGGGCAGCTCGTCACCGGCGTCCTAAACTGCTAAACATGGCAGCGGCGCCACTCGTGAAGAAGGTACATACCGAACTTCACCCTTTTCCCGCCGCCACACACTAATTCCTTCCGGCTAAGCGGCAAGAACTACTGCATTTTTCTTGATCGATCAGACGATGGCAGAGTTTCTCGGAACGTTCATCCTGATGTTCACGCAAGTGTGCGTCATCATCATGGATGACCGGCACCACGGCGTCGTGGGTCTCATGGGCATCGCCGCGTCCGTCGGTCTCGCGGTCATGGTGCTCATCTTCTCCATCATCCACATCTCCGGGTGCCACCTGAACCCTGCGGTGAGCATTGCCATGGCGGTCTTCGGCCACCTCCCGCTGGCCCACCTCGTCCCTTACGTCGCGGCGCAGGTGCTGGGATCCACCGCCGCCTCGTTCGTGTGCCACGCGATCTACTACCCCGGGAGCCCTAACATCGGCACCATCCCTACTGTTGGCGCCGTGCAGGCGTTCGCCGTCGAGTTCATCATCACGTTCGTCCTTCTGTTCGTCATCACTGCAGTTGCCACGGATCCTCATGCAGTAATATATATTCTTCGATCCTTTCCTTCCGTCTTTTGTGTATGGCGGCTTAATTTGATCATCTTCCCCAAGTGATCTCGATTGTCTTGCGGAAATGCGTAGGTGAAAGAACTGATCGCAGTTGCAGTTGGCGGGACAATTGTGATGAACATTCTCATCGCAGGGTATGTTGAATTAATCTGTGCGTGGTTCATTTATGTTTTGTTCCAAGCAAAGAAAGCTTGTAGTATATTTAACTATTTATGTGGGTGGACAACAAATTTGTGAGCAGGCCAGCAACAGGAGCATCTATGAATCCAGCGCGTACCATTGGACCGGCATTTGTTACGGGGAGATACAGCAAGATTTGGGTGTATCTGCTGGCTACACCACTGGGTGCTATTGCTGGGGTTGGAGCTTATGTTCTGATTAAGCTCTAGTTACAAACATACGCAGAGAGATACCAATGTACATAGCTCTTTTTTGCTGGAACAGTTGTTCTTTGGAGCGTCTAATGACTACCTTAACACAAAAACGGGATGATCATCCATGGACCATTGCCAGAGCTGCAAACTGGAGATAAACGGTGATTCAGGTTATGTATTGTACACCAGCCTTGGGCCGGATTAAGCGCGTGGCCGCATTGTATATAATCATGCACTATGCTGGTTTCTTCCATCAGTGGAAAAAGACAGCCCTCATGGGCGCTAGTGAAGCAAAAACATGTACTACCTTTGTAGTATGCTCTAACTCTCTAATATAAGAACTGCTTTGCTCATATATATCAGCCCATTCACTAGCAATAAGTTGACCAGTCACCAGTCGTAATTCCGTCCATGGGCTGACCATTCTATTTTAAACCACGACACAAAGGAGCCAGATTATCCCTAAGAAAAAAAGGAGCCAGATTGAAGGAGGCACTACGGGACGCTCAGCCCGACGGCAATAATAACACCGACGGCCAAATGTCGGGGCCGTCGGCGTCACAATATAACACCGACGGCCCGCGAAATACCGTCGGGATCAAAGTGTCGTCGGCGTCCTAGACGTGAGCCCGATGGCCACCGTCGGCGTAAAAGTACCGTCGGTCTGGGCGTGTCGATCTGACGGCGCCGTAACCCCCCCCCCCCTATGGCGCCGACGGCAATACCGTCGGGTTTAATACACTATTTTCCAGTTTTTCTTAAAATATTAGATTACATTCAAAAATATTATTTGTAAGGGTAGTAAATCACAATAAATAACATAAGAACTAATTTATACAAATATTGTGATCAAATGTGGCCATAATATAAGGACACATATGCGGGTATCTCCGGGGTTTTGTTGTGGCGGGTTCTTGCACTTAGAGGTGAAAACCCCCGTTTCGGGTGTCAGGCATGGAATCGTGCGACGGAACACATGAAATGTTTGTTTTTTATGGTCCAACATACCAACCTAACAAATCAAAGCAAAAAAATCCATGCGTCTACCCCCTCCCGGCGCCGTTTAGAGGGGTAGATCGACGGGTCAGACTTTTCTCCAGCGGGAGTAGGGTTTCGCCGTAGAGGGGGTCCGGAGCGTCAAGACCCCATCAAAACTTGCATAGACCCCTAAACCATGTATACTAGTGTGTTGGTAGTTTGTGGGAACCAAGATACATCTCCGAGGTGCGACCCGCTTCACTGACCCCTCTTACTCTGTAGTAAGTTCTTGCACTTAGAGGTGAAAACCCCCGTTTCGGGTGTCAGGCATGGAATCGTGCGACGGAACACATGAAATGTTTGTTTTTTATGGTCCAATATACCAAACTAACACATCCAAGTAAAAAAATCCATGCATCTACCCCCTCCTGGCGCCGTTTAGAGGGGTAGATCGACGGGTCAGACTTTTCTCCAGCGGGAGTAGGGTTTCGCCGTAGAGGGGGTCCGGAGCGTCAAGACCCCATCAAAACTTGCATAGACCCCTAAACTATGTATACTAGTGTGTTGGTAGTTTGTGGGAACCAAGATACATCTCCGAGGTGCGACCCGCTTCACTGACCCCTCTTACTCTGTAGTAAGTTCTTGCACTTAGAGGTGAAAACCCCTGTTTCGGGTGTCAGGCATGGAATCGTGCGACGGAACACATGAAATGTTTGTTTTTTAT
Organism: Poa annua; assembly: GCA_026929855.1. Classification (NCBI taxonomy): domain Eukaryota; kingdom Viridiplantae; phylum Streptophyta; class Magnoliopsida; order Poales; family Poaceae; genus Poa; species Poa annua. The sequence goes on along the minus strand of CM049428.1, from coordinate 112,816,069 downwards.
GGTCAAATATACCAACCTAACACATACAGGTAAAAAAATCCATGCGTATACCCCCTCCCGGCGCCGTTTAGAGGGGTAGATCGACGGGTCAGACTTTTCTCCAGCGGGAGTAGGGTTTCGCCGTAGAGGGGGTCCGGAGCGTCAAGACCCCATAAAAACTTGCATAGACCCCTAAAATATGTATACTAGTGTGTTTGTAGTTTGTGAGAACCAAGATACATCTCCGAGGTGCGAACCGCTTCACTGACCCCTCTTACTCCGTAGTAAGTTCTTGCACTTAGAGGTGAAAAACCCCGTTTCGGGTGTTAGGCATGGAATCGTGCGAGAGAACACATGAAATGTTTATTTTTTATGGTCCAATATACCAACCTAACACATCCAAGCAAAAAAAATCCATGCGTCTACCCCCTCCCGGCGCCGTTTAGAGGGGTAGATCGCCGAGAGGGGTATCGCTGTGTCGGTGTTCCGGAGTGTCGAAATCTTTCATTAACAAAATATTAATAAATGAAATTAAAATTTATATTTTATTAAATGTTAATGAATCAAACTGAAAGAACTAAATTTAAAAATGAAATACTGTTGGGGAAAAAAATTATATGATGAGGCCGACGGCAATGCCGTCGGGCTTACTGTTATCCTAATTAAGTGCCCTGACCTGGTTCGGACGGACCAGATCGAGCCACACTCTCTCAGCCCGCCCTCTCCCCGCGCCCGCACACCCTTCCCCGCGCGCCGCCGCCAGCCACCCGCCGCCGCCTCGCCGTCCGGCCCCCGCCCGCACGCCCTCCCTGCCCACACGCCCTCCCCGCCGCCAGCCCGCGCGCCATCCGCCGCCACCTCGTCCTCCTCCCCGAGCTGCTGGACCCGGCGTGCTTCCCTCCCCGAGCTGCCCGCACGCCCTCCCCGCCGCCAGCCCGCGAACCATCCGCCGCCACCTCGTCCTCCTCCCCGAGCTGCTGGACCCGGCGTGCTTCCCTCCCCGAGCTGCCCACGCCGGTAATTTTTTAATTTTTAGTGCTACTGTTAGTGCTAGCTAGGTTAGTGCTAGGTAGGGTTAGGTTAGTGCTACTGTTAGTGCTAGCTAGGTTAGTGCTAGGTAGGGTTAGGTTAGTGCTAGCTAGGGTTAGTGCTACTGTTAGTGCTAGCTTAGTGCTACTGTTTGTGCTAGGGTTAGTTTTATAATTATTCTTAGTTTTAGATTTAATTGGTAATGCATTTGCTAGTATTAATCTAGATTATATTTTATCATGTAGGTTTCTCGGATTTCTCACCGTCCAGAGCCGCCGTCCCGGAGTCCCTGTCGCCTCGGAGCCATCATTGTTTTCGTGTTGTTCGACTACTTCTCTACAGCGGAGGGTGAGATAAAACTTCTTCTCCTCTCTTGCATTTTTATGTTCTAGATATTAGTTTCACGTCAAGTCGCGTAACCTAGGTGTCTTTTCCCGTCCGAAAGCGTTACGCGGATAAATATGCGTTAGAGGTCAGCATATTATGATGCGTAACGCTTCGGCAATTACGGGACAGTCGGTGGATGCGTAGTTGGGTACGTTCTCTGTGTTCTGCTCCGGTCCGAGTCAGGATTTCGGTAGTGCCTCCCCGTTGTTCTCCGGATGCACATCCTCTCGGCTTTTTGCCGAGACGTGTATCGGGAGAGCAGCGGGGAGGTGCTGTCGAAATTCTATCTCGGATCGGGGTAAAGCATGGAGATTGTACTCAATCTACGGATCCGGCGGCTGCTAGGAGGCTATCCTATTAGTGATGTAGGATGATGCACGCGTTTTCCCCGGTAGAGAATATCTTGTATTTAATTTAATGTCATTTATTTGATATCAAATGCTATTTTTGCTGTTATTACCTCTAAGTGCAGATGGCTGATGGTGAGTGGATGTACAGTGGTCGTATTAGTAGGACTGACATGACAACTGAGTGGCAGTGGAAAACTGAATATTATGTGAAGGACGCACACCGTGGTTCTAAGACAGTTTGTCCGCTTTGCCCTTGTGCTCGGTGCAAGATGAATAACTGTCAGGGTAGCTTAGAGATGACAAAACGCCTTTGGCTTTACGGATATATGCCCGACTTTAACATGGAAATCAACTTTCCCGAGAGTGAACGTGTTAGAGAGGTGGTGATGCGGCAACACATCGATGGCAATGTCCACGATGGCATTGCAAACATGCTTGTTGATCTTCGCTATGCAAATCAGGCACATTCGCCACCTCCAGAAGATCCGGATGAACAGGAGGAATCGGATTTACCGGATGAACCAGAGGAAACCGCGAAGGCCTTCCTTGAAATGATGGCCACCGCGAAGAAACCTCTTTATCCGGGTGCAGAAGTCTCTCAGCTTGATGCCGTATCGCAACTGTTAGCTGATAAGGCCAAACACGGCCAAACCCGATCAAGCTTTGAAGATCATTTGAAAACAATGAGTAACATGCTCCCTAAAGGACATTGTCTGCCTCGTACCATGTATGAGTCGAAGAAAATCATGAAATCGCTTTGCATGGATTATGAGAAGATACATTGTTGTCCTAAGGGTTGCCTTCTGTTTTGGAAAGAGTTTGTGAATCACACTCACTGTAGCAAGTGTGGGGCCTCTAGGTATGTAGAGGTGAAGGGCGCCGAAGGTGAAATGGTGCAGACGAAAGTTGCTGTAAAGATTCTTCGGTATCTCCCATTCACAAAAAGGATCCAGCGCCTTTACATGAATGAGGAGACTGCCAAACAGATGACATGGCACAAGACGGGGAAGAGATACCCTGATATTAATGATAAAAAGAAGAAGAAGATGAAACATCCGGCTGATGGTGAAGCGTGGAAACATTTCGATAGAGCATACCCTGATAAAGCTCGAGAGTCTCGAAATGTCAGAATTGCGATTGTCGTGGTGGTGTCACGGCAGATGCCATAGGATGGCTAATGTGTGGGGCCGATGGACGTTGGTGGATCCGGGGAGGGATAGCGAGCTGAAGAGCTCACACGGGGAGGATCCCGGTGTAACCGAGATCTCCCAAGAACGAGAAACAAGATCAAAGCGCGAGGGAGAATATCTAATAAACAAGAACAAATGCGCGAAGGCACACAACACACACACGATATACCCAGGTTCAGGGCCCTCGTGAGGAGGTAACACCCCTACTCCTGCCTTTCCTCTCTATATAAGTGTGGTACAAGGACTACAACTTGCTCTTAGATCTCTCGAGGTGAAGAACACAAGGAACTAGATGAACTCAAGGTAAGAAGAAGTAAATGCGACTATAGCTTTTGCTCCCAAGTTTGTCTCTCCTCCACAGAAGCAGTTATGGCGCCTTTTATAGAGATCCAGCCAGGAGGGCCGGAAACCCTAAACCAGCTTGGCCCCACCGGACAGGCCTAACTGGTATGTCGTCACCGGCTAGTGCGACCTACTAGCCGCGCTATCCGGCGTAGCCCCTTCGTCATCATCCTGGCAAGGACAGCAGGCGCCGTCCTGGAACATCATTGTCCCCCTGTCAGAGACAAGACATGTCTTTGCCCATCTCGGATAGCCTTTTCCGGATTGCCGGGCTAGGCACGTCGTGTCTTGTCGTACCGTTGTCGTACCGCCTGACGCCCTCCCGTGTCAGGCGGGAGGCGACCATGCTTCCGTGTCAAGCGGGAGGTGACCATGCTTCCGTGTCAGACGGAACGGTACTCCCCCCCGCATCAGGCGGGAAAGCCTGCTATAGACCGTTGACGGCCTACCGGGATCCCTCATGCCGGTTATCTTCTTGCCCGGCCTTGCGATTCCTTCCTGCACAAGTCCAAGACCGAGATAAATGTTCCGGTTATCACTTACCCGGATTGCCTATCCGGTAAGACCGAGTACTTCTCCTTCCGGGAGTTTCCTCGGAACCCAAGATCTGAGATCCTTTCCGGACGCATCCGAGTTCGTCTCAGGATGAGTATCTCTAGGCCTAGCCTCCCGAAGATGTCTTAGCCTACCAGCAAAGACATCTTCGAGAAGCTAGTTCTTAGAGGAACCACCCGTTGACGCCTGTGCTGCTATTGTGAGGACTCGGGGTGTCTATTTATAGCCGCCAGAGCTGACCTTTGCGCCTGCCAGGAGGCACCTTGCACTCTACCAGCACTCAAGGGTCAAGTTGCCCCTTCAGCACACTAAGGGGTGGCCCTTACTCTCGCCAAAGGTCAAGCACTGTTGGCACACTGCTGAACTACTCCGGGATCTGCCCTACCCGGGGGGCAGCCCCCCGACACTAGTCCCCGAAGCTGGTGCTGCGCAGCGACCCCGGATGATGTGCGGGATCAGCTTTAATAACAAACATCTTCCTAGAAAATATGAGACTATCCTCCGACTAGACGCCGAGACCAGTTTTTGCCGAGATCCTCATACCGAGATCGTTCCGACCGAAGACGAAGCTCGTAACCGGATAGTGCCACCTGAGTGAATCTTGACCGTCGGCTCCGCATTGAATTCCAAATCGTGAGCTGGGTCCCACCCGAGGTCCTGTCTAATCAGAAGTGCACTTGAGTGCTTCTGACCGAGCACGCCGTCGCTCGGATACGCGCGCCGGGAGCCGCAGCCGATCCGAAGTCCAACCGTTGGGGCTGTGTGGCCCCCGGTGTGGCCGGATCGGGCGCTCCGGTAGACGCCACGTGCCGCGCTGCACAAAATGGATCCCACCCACGATCGGAGGGATCGTGGGCGGGAAATTCGGAAACCGCTCCGGACCCCCCCCCCCCCCCCCCATAAATAGGGGACCGGAACGGTCGTCTCTTCTTCTTCCTCCACTTCACACTTCCGCCACCGTCGTCTCGAGCACGCCGTCGTAGCCGTGCCCGGAGCTCGAACGCCGCCGTTCTCGTTGGTCGTCGGAGCCCTTCGCTTCATCATCGGTTCGCGCCCTTCTTGCCCATCACCGGCCTCGCTTTCTCCGGTGAGTTCTTCTCTTCGCCTCGATGAACTTTTTCACGGGAACGAAACCTCGCGCTCGGCCGTGCAATAACGCACGCGTGGCTGCGCCGCCGCCGGCGAGCACGATTCACGCGGCGCGCACGAGGCGCGCGGCGGGTACGAAGACGCGTTGTACATCCTAGCCTCTTGCCCGCACTAGGCCATACTTGTGTTTAGCCCAAGCGTATTTTCATTGATTAAGTTTCGATTTACTAGCACGCGGTAGATCTTACTTGCCAGGAACCCGGTTGTTTTTAGGAGTTTGTGATCCGGCATCTTAGCTCCCGGTAGACTAATTCCGACTAACTGCCGATGCGCCTGCAGAGTAGCCCGGATACATCTGCTTATTTCTCCGGCATGGCTGAAGAAAGTGTTCGGGGGTGCTGGGATGGGTCCAAGACCATGCAGGAGGACCTCGACTGGCTGTACCGGACTCACCGGATTCCGCCAGAAGTTGAGAGTCGTCTCCCGGAGGGCGAGGTTCAACCGGAACCCCAACCCGGGGAATACGTTGTATTCCTCACGCATTTCGAGCGCGGGTTTGGGCTTCCGGCTAGTCCCTTCTTCCGCGACTTCCTCGACACCTACAGCCTCCAACCCCATCATCTCCCAGCTAACGCCATCATGATGCTTTCAGTTTTCACCACCTACTCGAGAGCATACCTCGGCGTGTGGCCATTCTTGGACCTCTGGGCCAGGTACTTCATCCTCCGCCGCCAAGTCATCCCCAATCCGGATCAGAAAGTAAAAGACTTGGTCGACTGCGGAGCGGCCACCATCATTCCCCGCGTTGAATCCGGATTTCCTATAGTCAAGGGACTAGAATCCTGCCGGAAGTGGCAGCGCAGTTTCTTCTATGTGAAGAATCGGGAGACTTCGGGAGACGGTCCGGGATCCTCGAACCCGGATTTTATAAATTTGCCGGAGTTCGCCATTGGACCTCCCCGCAAATTCGACCTCTGGAACCGGCTTCCAGATACCGAGGAGGTCAGATGTATGCACGACGTCCTCGGCGTGTTGACTGACAAGATGACTGGCGACGATCTCCTGCGCTGCTTCATTATTCGCCGCGTCTGCCCCCTACAAACCCAAGTGCACAAGATGTGCCATATGGACGGGAACCTAGATCCCACCAGGACCAGCATCTTCGGGTTGGACCGTCCCGCAGTCGTCCGGCGCGTTCGAGCTATCGCTCGAACGAAGATGCCGGATGACTATGTTTGGGGTGTCATCGGGGGATCCCGGAAAAAACCACTACAACAGGTGCTCATGTCTGTCTTTCGCAAACTTGCATTTGCACCCGGGTTCTGCTGGAGACCGACATGGCTGTCATGCAATGATTTATTCGTGCAGTTATTCGAGCGGCAAACTGAGGAGGACGTGATCCACGCCAACGGGAATTTCGTGCCGAACATCCCGGCACCGGCTAAGATGCCGAGAGAGGATCCCGACGGCGAGGACCATCTTGCCGTTCCTCTAGTTCGTGCTGCCGCCCCGGGTAATCCTTCAACCTCAGAGGCTATTTCCTATTCTTCAGATGACGAGGATGAGATTGACTGTCAAATACTCGATGTGATTGACGCTCTTCCCCTCAACTGGGCTTCAGCAGTGGTTCCGAAACCCACGGCCGTGACAAAACGCGCCGAGACCCGGAAGCGTGCGGCTCCCGATACTAACGCTGCCGATGTTTCCGGCAACGCCCCCAAGAAGAGCAAGCCGAACAAACAAACGACCGAGAAGCCTCCACGCCGAAGGAGGGTTCCTCCCACCGTTGATTCCGGGTAAGTTTTCTTTGCTTCATGCTACATGATCATGTCTTCTCCTGAAGTCTTTACTGATATATTTCTTTCAGGGATGCACTCGACCTCCCGGCATCCTTTGCCTCCCGACCTCCTGGATCCCGGACTCCCAGTCCGCCTCGGGCTGCTTCTTCTCCACCTCGTCCTTCCGCCCGAGGAAGCGAGCCTCCTGCTTCTGATGCCGCACTGCCTGCCGCTGCGACTCCGGATACTCGTCCCGTGGTCGACGAGATTCCAGTCCAGGTCACGACCGCATCGGAAGACATCCTTCTTCCGGAGAGCCCGCGCAGGGTGCCTGGGCTTGAGGCGGAGATCATAAGTCCTCTTCGGCAGGTCGTGCCAAGTGGCCCCTCCCGGCAAGCCGCGAGCAAGACAGCTCCGGTAAAACAGCCCGCGGCCTCTTCCCGGCAACCTGATCACCCTGCCGGGAAAGCGCGCACCAAGGTCGCCGGGCAGAAAACAACCTCTGTCAAACCTACTGCTGCCCCGACATCCTCGGCCCAAGACTTGGCCGTAAGCACGGGTAAGTTTTCACCGTTACCGCCACCTCCTGACGAGATCCCCACTGCTGCCCTGCGGACGCTGCCTTTATGCCTTCAGGATCCCGGGAGGTTGTTGCTGCTCGTGCGCCTGGCGGCTCCGGCATATGCGTTGTTGAAGAATACAATCAAGCCTGGATTGCCGCTGATGCCTCCGAGATCATGGAGGACTTGCACGCTGCCGGCCCTAGCCGCAGCGCCCAAGCTCTGCACGCTCTCCAGGTGGTCGCGTTGGACGTTACTCGGGTGACCGAGGTAAGTTTGTTCCCTTGACCTTCTCCAATAACTACTTGTTCCTTCCCCACTAGTCCCCGAGATTGGTGCTTAGTGCTCTATATTCCACTGAATAGCAGACCACTAGGCTCCAATCTTAGAGAAAATCTCAGGACTCGCAAGCCGAGTCCCCGAGTTCCTTTCCACCGAGTAGCACTTTTTCAAAAATTTGCCCATCTCCACTAGTCCCCGAGATTGGTGCTTAGTGCTCTAGATTCCATCGAATAGCAGACCACTGGGCTCCAATCTTAGAGAAAATCTCAGGACTCGGAAGCCGAGTCCCCGAGTTCCTTTCCACCGAGTAACTTTTAATTGTTATTGATTTCGGAACTTCCCGAGTCCCCGGGATCTTTCCCTAGATTGACCTGTCTTTCTTTGTCTTGAATTCAGGAGTGCGGCAAGAAACGTGGCAGCATCTTCAACCGGGTTCTTGCTGATCTCGGTCAGTCCAAGAAGTGCGAGCGGCGCCTCCGGGAGGAGCGGGATGCCGCGCGCAAGATCTCGGTGGAGCAGAAGGCTGCACTTGCTACCACGCAGGCCGAGATCGCGCGGCTAAGTACGGAGCTTGAAAAGGCCAAAACTGCCGCGACCGACATGAAGACGCGCTTCGTGGAGGCGACGAAGAAACAGAGAGAGACCTTGGACCAATCCGAGGCGCGCGCGCATCTCGCCGAGACCGGGCTGGCGCTTCTCCGGTCACAGGCCGATACTTGGCTCTCTGAGCTAACCGTATTGAACCGGGATCTTAACAGTAAGTTGACCGACATCCCCCTTTTTTCCTTGCTCCCTTTCTTTATTGTTACCCTCCTTATGACCTAGCCGCTTGACAGCTCTTCTTTTTTAAGGGGAATTCGAGCACTCCCGCGACGCTGCTGCTCTTGCGATTGCTGCCGCCCGGGAGAAGCACGCCGGGAAGGGCCCTGTCTCGGACACTTGGGACATTGAGGATCACCTCACTGCCCTGAAGGCCCGGATAGTGCCTCTCCGGTCGATCGGGACGGAGTTGCTCAGCGCCGCGATTCACGTTCACGGTGCGCTATGGCCGGGCGTCAGCGCGACGCTCTCGGTCGGCGAACTGGCGAGTGCACTCCGAGGTGCCGGGAGGCGTGTCCACGCTTGGAAGCGTTCCGGTGCGCGGGCTGGTGCCGATCAGGTCTTGAGCCACGTGCTGAGTTGGTACGAGGGTCTCGACCTTGACGTGGTCCAGCGCATGCGCACCATCTCGCCGTGGTGCAGCGATCCGGCTAAGGTCCAGCGGCGACAAGAGGTGGCGCATCGCATCGCCTCCTGGTCCAACATTCGCGCCTTCACCGCCAACCTCATCGCTTCTGACTCCGAGTCAGATTACGAGGATGACGACGAAACCGGTGCAACCGATGATGTGGACGAAGAGATCCCGGAGGAGGACGACGCTGCTTCTGGTGCCGCCACCGAGACCGTGGTTCCCCGGGATGCTTCAACTCCTCCGCCACCCGAGGCCTCTCAGGCCGAGGCGCGCCCAGATGCCCCGAGTACCGCTGCCGGTGCTGAGGATACCGTCACCGCTGCTCCCGCTGCTGCCACCGCCGAGAAGCCGGCTTCCCCTACTCCTTAGAAATACTTAAGAGTAGAACTGTTGAATCCCCGGGATGCCGAGTGCAAGATGTAATATATTCTTTTAAGATTTATGTCTCGTACCAAGCTATCTATCAGAACAAGTTATTGAAGGAGATATGCCCTAGAGGCAATTAATAAAGTGTATTCTTTATCATATCTCGTTTGTTCATAATAGGTTTTTGTGTCATGCTAGAACCGTATTAAGCGGAAACATTAATGCGGGTGTGATACGTAAACAACCAGGTCCCTAGTAGCCTCTACTAAGACTAGTTTCGTTGCGCGATTGATGATCGAGGTTTCCCGGTCATGGGGCATGGCGTCGGTCGGCAATGAGAGTCATATCGCTAGAGAGTGATGTGATGGTGTAACGTCCCCAAATTTGCTAATTGATAAATAAAATTTGTTTGTGCATCATGAGCATCATTTGCATCTAATTAAAATGTGCACAAAATTTGAGTTTTAAAATTAAAGAGAAAAACCCTAAAGTGGCCTAAACCACTTGTTATTTTAAATGTGTTAAAAAGATTTCAAAAATTTCAAAATTCAAAGTTGCCAATGGCTCCCTTGTGAAATTCTGAGTCTCCAGGTATTTTTATATAAATTTTCTGTTCACAAAAAGACCCTCAAATGATTTATTTTTCAAACCAGGGGCCTATCTGTGAAGAAATCCAGCAATTCTTGAAATCTCCAGGGGGTTTTCCAGAAAACAGTCATCGTCTTCAACCTTCTCACCCCGAGCTCTGCGCTGTCCTCTGCTCCGCCGTCCGACGCCGCCCCTGCGCCAAGATCCTCGCCGCCGACGCCGATCCTCCTACTTATCCCTGCGCCGCCGCTGGAGGAACCCTAGGCCTCTCTCTCTTCTCCTCTTTCTTCCCCAAATGCCCGAAACCCTAGCTTCGGTTCTTCTCAAAATCTCCGGTGATTGGCGCTGTTTCCGGCCACCCCGAGCTCCGGTGAGGTTCCCTGGAGCTTCCCCATCCTCTCCTCTTCCTCCTCGATGAGCCTCGCGTGCGGGAGAGCTAGTAATCGACGAAATCGGGACATCATCTCCAACTCCGGCCGCCGTGTGCCGCGGATGTTTCCGGCGAAGTCCGGCCTCCCCTCGCCTGTCCGACCTCTCCTTCGCGCTCCTGGTGAGCTTGCGGTCCTCCTGGACCCCTCCGTTCACTCCCTAGCCCTCTGATTGCTCCGGCCGCCGCGCGCCGCCGTCGGCTTCCGCTCCGGCGAGCGCTACGCCGCCTCCGGTGACCATTTGGTCACAGCGCCGCCACCTTCTGGTCGCCTGCGCCCGTGTGCGTGCAACGCGCGTGCCCGCGCTGCTCCTCGCGCCCTCCCTCGTCGAAATCGTGCTCGGCAGGGGAGCTCGCTCCATTGCTGACGTCAGCCGACGTCAGCCAAGCTTTTCCTTTTCTTTTCTGAAATTTAAAATCATTTCTGTATTTATTTAAATCCCTGACAGGTGGGTCCCCTTGTCAGAATTTTATTCATTTCCAAATAATGATTTCTGTAATTATTAAATATCTGACATGTGGGTCCAATATTATTTATTTAAATTCATAAGTATTTAAAATGGAATTAACAAATGGTTTAAATTGAATCAAAATTGTTTAATGTTTTGGAAATTCATAACTAATTCATTTTAAATCAGAAAAATATGATTTTTATATCAAAATTTGCAGAAAAATAAGATCTATTTAATTATGTCCAAATCATGCATATTTAAACAAATTTGAACCATGTCTATAATAGAGGAACAAATTACACCCTTTCTTTCAAATATGGAATTTGTCGAATGGCACCTCTCGGGCATTCGCACTCCATTTAAAATGATCTTCCATGTGTAGGATTTACATTTCAATACTTTAACTCGTCATGCATACATTGTGCGCATTGCATCGAAGCCGTGGTTGAATGTTGTTTTCCGTTTCTTTTCCGGTGTTTCGCTTTTCGCGGTAGAATGTGAATCCGAAGTGGAGTTCGACCACACCAAAGGCTTGATGGATCATCGACGACTTACTCAAGCAGGATATCTATGAAGAGTTATTTTGGGTATCTCGATCAAGTGAAGCCGAAGATTTCCAATTGCTATATATCTTGTTATCGAAGAGCAAGGCAAGCATAACCTCTTATCTGCACACATAAGATTTCAATGTATTTGATTCTGGTATTATGCATGCGATTCAAATGTGGTTTTGAGTTGAGGTTTGGAGTGTCTTGAGTGTGGCATCGCGAGACTCTGCTATGCTTAGCCCTGCTTAGATCTTCCCTCTGTTCCATCCGGTTGATGAACCAGAGCTGTGAAGGATGACGTGGAATGATCGAAGATGTGTTGAATATGCTAAAGACTTGGATGAGAGGCCACAATGGGATGGTGGTGGGTTGTCTCATTCTTGTCGATCTTAGGAACTGAGTTCCTGGGTTCGGAACCAAGATTAGTCGTGCATCCACACAGGGCTCGGAAACCCCTCGATCCCAACTTGTCTAGCCTACTACGTGAAGCCACTAGTTCGAGTGTTCCATTTGCGTGTGCGGTAAAATGAGTTGAGGAAATTAGGGCTTGGGTCAGGAGAGTGTGACGCTCTGATCTTGACCCTGGAAACCCGCACTAGGGATCGCTGAGATGGCGGTCTGACCTACTGCTGTGGCTCATGGACATAGGCGAAGCTTGGGAAAGGTTGTGGCCAACCCTCCTGCCGGCACTCCCCGGAAGAGTGCTAATAGCTGGCGAATCGGTTGGTTGGCGTGTGTGGGTAGTTACACCCCCTGCAGGGTAAATCTTTTCGGAAAGCCGTGTCCACGGTTATGGACGACTTGGTACCTTATTTCGGTGATCATAGACAACTATAATCTAAGTATAAAACTTGCCAACTAAGGGCGGATCTCTTCCTCGGGTTGAGCGAGGGGGTGATTCTGGTGGGTGGTACAACTCATGATGATCTGGTGGAGACTGAAGATATGGATGAAGCTAGCGTTACTCCCTTACCCCATTTTAAAAGTCTACCGATGCGAGATTCTCTCCTCCCTCAATTTGGAAATAAAGATGGCTTTATGCAAAAGACATTCATGAATACTCTCTGAACGAGCAGATATGTAGCAGGTTAAATAAGTCTTGTTGAGTACCTCCTGTACTCAGCCTTGCGCAATTATTTGGACAGGTGTGTTTCTGGACATCGACATCGACGAGTAGGTTGGGGTTCCCAGACGGCAGCCTGGAATCTTTGGACTGGGACGTCGCCGTTATGCTTTGGCCTCTTAGGCCTTTTGCTAGTTTTGCTATGTCCAATAGCATAATCTGCCTTCCGTTGTATTGGTGATTGACAGGTCAGTGACCTTAGTTATCGTGATATTTGCTTCTTTGCTCTGTTAAGAGCTTAATATATTGTTTCTTGTGTTGTAGGGTCTCTGTTGTGTTACCGATTTTTCAACTGTTGGCTTCTGAGATCTATGTTAGGCTTATCCCAGATTAAGGTCTCGGATTTGTCTAGCGTGGCTCTTGGGGGTGCTACAGGTTTTGGTATCAGAGCAGGACCGACTGTAGGAAAACCTTTCTATTGGTCGATGTTGAGTCTAGTTGTTGTGAAAACTATTTGAAAGCTAAAACTATTTGCAAAAATCAAGATAGGCTTCTTTTTACTCCTTATCTGGTATCGCTCTAATTCTGGGTCACCTTACCTTGTTTTTGTTGAAAACATTTGCTCTCTCGTTCTCTCGGTCATTCAAAATATAAGTGCACCAAGTGCAGGTCGTTTCTCAGCCAAGTTGACCTAGTGTTAAGTTTTCTGGAGTTTGGTGTGTTCTTTGATCCGTCGTCCTCTCATTTGTAATGAGAGATTCCTTTTCCTCTTGATCTCTCAACCTTGTCGTTTCTGCATCATTCTGTTCCAATGTCTCAGATTCCTTTCACTTTGAAGATCTCCCTTTTCTTCTTTTGATACTTCGGAAGCTGTGGTTGGTCTCTGAAGCTATCTCGTGATTACTACATCGTTGTGCCTTTGTGACACTCGAATGGTAGTTACTCCTTCTTTCGTTTTTCATCCTGGACTTGAACCGAAGGTCCCAGATCGTGCAGTTGGTGGTGTTGAGTCATATGGGTTGCTAGCCATGTGATGCACCCTCTATCAGTACATGATGCTGACCTTTAACCCAAGATTCATCTTGTTGATCCCTGAGGAATGCTTGTAACCTCAGAAGGGCTAGTAATGTCAGTTCTAGCTAGCCTTCCAGCATGTGGTTTTGTCGTAATTGACCTACGATATCCAAGGTTTACTCCTTCCACTAGCTTTGGCAGAGGTTCTGTCATGGAACCAAAAGGATCACGACAAGAGTGCTCTTTATGACTCTCACATCTAAGTTGGTGACTCTGCCACACCTTTCTTATCAGAACAAGTTATCATATGTATGCTAACTTGAGCATCTGCATCCCAGGATTTTCCTGAGCATGTTTCTTTTGTTCCGTCATGTTCTGACCCGTGTATGCCACTTGGCATCCAAGTGGTAAATGTGCATTGGTGTACTAATGCATGTTGCTCTCGTGGTCCGTCGTGACATTCCACTTCGGGATGTCAGGGAGAAACAAACTCCCGTACCTCGTCCATTTCTAGGACCAGGTCAAAGTGTTGTAATCCACAGATTAAGATGCTCTGTTTGCTTCTAATCTGTTCCATCTCAAAGTATCACCCTCTTGTATATCAAAAGGTCGTGTTGTGTCTCATGACTTTATTGATGAAGTGATGCTTTTCGCGTCCTTACTCACGCCTTTCTCCTAGCTGCTCGTGCTCGGGAATGCTGTGGTGTGTGTATTGATGTGGCTATCGGATATTCTTAGCAATTTGCATTGCTTTGACATATAAGGACATTTGATTCCTTCCTTGTGTGATTGGTTATCCGGTCACTAAGTGAAGTTGACTGTGCTGCCAAGTCCGTTGTTCTGGTGCACATACTCGGTCAAAGAGTTAGGTTTTACCAACGCTCTTAAGGCCACATCGTCTTGCCTTGATAAGCAAGAATCCTGTCTACCGGTGTTGTCGTGTTGAAGCAAGATGGTATATCCTGCAGATCTGCTATCTTCCAAATCTTTGATTTGATCTGGGCTATCATCAGATCAAACTCAGTCCCAAGGACCATCTTTGATGATGTTTTACCTATGGTGTTTCGCCAGCTTACATCTTCATGTCCTCGGTCTGACCAATATACTTGCCTTGTTCATGTATTATTTGATTCCATCTTATTGGAGTATCTTAATAAGCTTGTTGTTGAGCCCATCGATAACATTCTTATTGCCTCCATGTTTGAAGAGGATCATTATGAACCTTTGGAAATAATATTGGAAACTTTTGAGAACCATCTTTGTGTCATCACGAAGTATGCGTTCTGGATGTTGGAATTAACCTCTTCTGGTTCCCGTGCATTGCTGAAAGATGTCGCCGTGAATCCAAGTAGAGTTTTCCTTTGTTTCCTCGGGAATCATCTCTAGTCGGTCATGCACGTACGGATTATTCATGGGATGACAGGTTGTTACCTGCATACCTTGAAGAAGTCATTTATGCACACCAAGCCACTGACTGATTGGATCAAGGATGAGAAGAAGTTGGAAAACTTCGTTATCTTCTTTGTTGTTTCCCAAGAAGGACTCAATTGTGTTTGTTGCATATTAATCATGTAGGTGCATCTGTCTTTTGACAAATTGCTAATGCATGATTCTTGCAATCTCGCTCATCTTTTCGAGCTTGACATTGTTGTCCACGTCTTGAGAATCTGCAACATTTCTTCGATGGTAACCATTGCACCTCTCCGTTCGGACATTCTTAGTCTGAACTTTCATCCCAACTAGCCAGAGCTGAATCTCAAGAAGCACCGATGGTTGGTGTCCCTCAAGGATTTCGACATAGTTCCTTTTGTAACTCCGGCAAGATTAATGTTGTGGTTGACACACTTAGTCGGAAGGTCTATCGCCGAAATTCCATGGAATCTTCAGGAACAACCACTCCCCATGAGGATTGTTGTGCGGCTTGTTCTAAAAGTTGCCCCTTGTGGAATTTATCTTTCCAAAGCCCAATGTTTACCTCCTCACCTATTTAGGACTTATCATGAGCCTGAAATGGGTATCTAGAAGATCAAAAAGAAGTTCTCTCCTCCGATCATCTCAGAGATTCTGAATGTCACCCGATTGATCCTCTTGATCCTTTTCTTATCCTTTGATAACATATCCATCATGAGAATTTTCTTTCCATGATGATCTTCAATGTTCTGTTGATCAATTATTCCTTACTTTTGCTTGTACTTGAAATCCTTTCCAACTCACACATTGTGTGAATTTGTCAGTCATCTTAGGGCCCTGGACTTTTAAATCATGTGGCAAACATCTTGTAAGCCAAATGGTTGAAATCTAAAAATGGTTCTTCCTTTTGTTGTATCAAGATCTCGTTATCTATCCATCTTGGCCTTGTGCAAAGCTCATATTCTAATCATTTCGCGTAACAGTTGTCTATCCACTTGAACTTCTTCCTTTCCATCCGTTACCTTGATGTGTTTCATGCTAGTTAGCCCAAGAGTTGTTTTGCACACTCCTCCCTTGAGTTGACCATGAGATACTCGATCTTTACGAAGATCCTCGTTCTGGAGTTATTTCCCTCTTCCCTTTGGTGCAGTTGAAGGACCGTCCGACGAGACATGAAGTGCGGAATCATCCCTGAAGTAAAAGATCAACGTCTTCGAGAAAGAAGATCGTCGTGGGATCGACAAGACCATAGAAGACCGGTGTAGCCCTCCTCTCTGTATCTCTTTTCCTACCCAAGGAATCTCGGGGACGAGATTCTTGTAAGGGGGATAGATCTGTAACGTCCCCAAATTTGCTAATTGATAAATAAAATTTGTTTGTGCATCATGAGCATCATTTGCATCTAATTAAAATGTGCACAAAATTTGAGTTTTAAAATTAAAGAGAAAAACCCTAAAGTGGCCTAAACCACTTGTTATTTTAAATGTGTTAAAAAGATTTCAAAAATTTCAAAATTCAAAGTTGCCAATGGCTCCCTTGTGAAATTCTGAGTCTCCAGGTATTTTTATATAAATTTTCTGTTCACAAAAAGACCCTCAAATGATTTATTTTTCAAACCAGGGGCCTATCTGTGAAGAAATCCAGCAATTCTTGAAATCTCCAGGGGGTTTTCCAGAAAACAGTCATCGTCTTCAACCTTCTCACCCCGAGCTCTGCGCTGTCCTCTGCTCCGCCGTCCGACGCCGCCCCTGCGCCAAGATCCTCGCCGCCGACGCCGAGCCTCCTACTTATCCATGCGCCGCCGCTGGAGGAACCCTAGGCCTCTCTCTCTTCTCCTCTTTCTTCCCCAAATGCCCGAAACCCTAGCTTCGGTTCTTCTCAAAATCTCCGGTGATTGGCGCTGTTTCCGGCCACCCCGAGCTCCGGTGAGGTTCCCTGGAGCTTCCCCATCCTCTCCTCTTCCTCCTCGATGAGCCTCGCGTGCGGGAGAGCTAGTAATCGACGAAATCGGGACATCATCTCCAACTCCGGCCGCCGTGTGCCGCGGATGTTTCCGGCGAAGTCCGGCCTCCCCTCGCCTGTCCGACCTCTCCTTCGCGCTCCTGGTGAGCTTGCGGTCCTCCTGGACCCCTCCGTTCACTCCCTAGCCCTCTGATTGCTCCGGCCGCCGCGCGCCGCCGTCGGCTTCCGCTCCGGCGAGCGCTACGCCGCCTCCGGTGACCATTTGGTCACAGCGCCGCCACCTTCTGGTCGCCTGCGCCCGTGTGCGTGCAACGCGCGTGCCCGCGCTGCTCCTCGCGCCCTCCCTCGTCGAAATCGTGCTCGGCAGGGGAGCTCGCTCCATTGCTGACGTCAGCCGACGTCAGCCAAGCTTTTCCTTTTCTTTTCTGAAATTTAAAATCATTTCTGTATTTATTTAAATCCCTGACAGGTGGGTCCCCTTGTCAGAATTTTATTCATTTCCAAATAATGATTTCTGTAATTATTAAATATCTGACATGTGGGTCCAATATTATTTATTTAAATTCATAAGTATTTAAAATGGAATTAACAAATGGTTTAAATTGAATCAAAATTGTTTAATGTTTTGGAAATTCATAACTAATTCATTTTAAATCAGAAAAATATGATTTTTATATCAAAATTTGCAGAAAAATAAGATCTATTTAATTATGTCCAAATCATGCATATTTAAACAAATTTGAACCATGTCTATAATAGAGGAACAAATTACACCCTTTCTTTCAAATATGGAATTTGTCGAATGGCACCTCTCGGGCATTCGCACTCCATTTAAAATGATCTTCCATGTGTAGGATTTACATTTCAATACTTTAACTCGTCATGCATACATTGTGCGCATTGCATCGAAGCCGTGGTTGAATGTTGTTTTCCGTTTCTTTTCCGGTGTTTCGCTTTTCGCGGTAGAATGTGAATCCGAAGTGGAGTTCGACCACACCAAAGGCTTGATGGATCATCGACGACTTACTCAAGCAGGATATCTATGAAGAGTTATTTTGGGTATCTCGATCAAGTGAAGCCGAAGATTTCCAATTGCTATATATCTTGTTATCGAAGAGCAAGGCAAGCATAACCTCTTATCTGCACACATAAGATTTCAATGTATTTGATTCTGGTATTATGCATGCGATTCAAATGTGGTTTTGAGTTGAGGTTTGGAGTGTCTTGAGTGTGGCATCGCGAGACTCTGCTATGCTTAGCCCTGCTTAGATCTTCCCTCTGTTCCATCCGGTTGATGAACCAGAGCTGTGAAGGATGACGTGGAATGATCGAAGATGTGTTGAATATGCTAAAGACTTGGATGAGAGGCCACAATGGGATGGTGGTGGGTTGTCTCATTCTTGTCGATCTTAGGAACTGAGTTCCTGGGTTCGGAACCAAGATTAGTCGTGCATCCACACAGGGCTCGGAAACCCCTCGATCCCAACTTGTCTAGCCTACTACGTGAAGCCACTAGTTCGAGTGTTCCATTTGCGTGTGCGGTAAAATGAGTTGAGGAAATTAGGGCTTGGGTCAGGAGAGTGTGACGCTCTGATCTTGACCCTGGAAACCCGCACTAGGGATCGCTGAGATGGCGGTCTGACCTACTGCTGTGGCTCATGGACATAGGCGAAGCTTGGGAAAGGTTGTGGCCAACCCTCCTGCCGGCACTCCCCGGAAGAGTGCTAATAGCTGGCGAATCGGTTGGTTGGCGTGTGTGGGTAGTTACACCCCCTGCAGGGTAAATCTTTTCGGAAAGCCGTGTCCACGGTTATGGACGACTTGGTACCTTATTTCGGTGATCATAGACAACTATAATCTAAGTATAAAACTTGCCAACTAAGGGCGGATCTCTTCCTCGGGTTGAGCGAGGGGGTGATTCTGGTGGGTGGTACAACTCATGATGATCTGGTGGAGACTGAAGATATGGATGAAGCTAGCGTTACTCCCTTACCCCATTTTAAAAGTCTACCGATGCGAGATTCTCTCCTCCCTCAATTTGGAAATAAAGATGGCTTTATGCAAAAGACATTCATGAATACTCTCTGAACGAGCAGATATGTAGCAGGTTAAATAAGTCTTGTTGAGTACCTCCTGTACTCAGCCTTGCGCAATTATTTGGACAGGTGTGTTTCTGGACATCGACATCGACGAGTAGGTTGGGGTTCCCAGACGGCAGCCTGGAATCTTTGGACTGGGACGTCGCCGTTATGCTTTGGCCTCTTAGGCCTTTTGCTAGTTTTGCTATGTCCAATAGCATAATCTGCCTTCCGTTGTATTGGTGATTGACAGGTCAGTGACCTTAGTTATCGTGATATTTGCTTCTTTGCTCTGTTAAGAGCTTAATATATTGTTTCTTGTGTTGTAGGGTCTCTGTTGTGTTACCGATTTTTCAACTGTTGGCTTCTGAGATCTATGTTAGGCTTATCCCAGATTAAGGTCTCGGATTTGTCTAGCGTGGCTCTTGGGGGTGCTACAGATGGACATACCCAGATTTGGAGAACGTAGTCGTTACACCTTTGACCGTGAGATCAACTCTTATTAATATTCCCGGAAGATACTTTGATTGCACCAAACGTCGTATCTTATTTAGTATGACAATAACGGTGATACTTTTGGGTATCGGAAAGGAGTAGTTGAGACGAGGGGTCAAGAGCGGGATTTGCCAGTCCGCATAGCAGGATAGATACTCTCGGGCCCACTCGGTGAGATCTTGTCTAATGAGCTTGCAAGCATGTGACTAGGTCACGGAGACATGAGATCATGAACGAGTAGAAGATAGCGTCGTCAGTAACGAGGTCGGGATTAGGTATGGAGATATCTATGGAACGACACTCGGACGTGCTAAGTATCTATGGTCTAAGACTTCACGTTCAGGTTTGAAAGATGAAAGTCATTCGTTATATCTCAGGGATTAATTCATGGGGTCCAGGCCTACGGGTTATTCGTTGATCATTGAGGAGTCTTGATCATACCTGATATTATATCGAACCGCTAGGGTAACACACTTAAGGGGTTTCGACAAGACAACCGGAAAGGAAGGAGATCACCGGGAACGTCCCGGGAGAGGTCCGATGGAGATCGGGCAGCGCCGAAACAGTTTTCGGAGCTAGGAAAAAATTTATATATTATGTTTGATATTAATTAGTGTTATTAATATGCAAATATGATTTTATATATTTATTTTCGAATTTATTAAGGCAGATTTCCCTAAATGGGCCTTCCGGACGAAAGAAGGCCCAAGAGGGGGGGAACCCCCTTGGGAATTCGGTGGGGGCTTGGGGGCCGGCCTAGGTGGGCCACAAGGGGCCCACCAGGGGGCCGGC
Source organism: Poa annua (assembly GCA_026929855.1). Classification (NCBI taxonomy): domain Eukaryota; kingdom Viridiplantae; phylum Streptophyta; class Magnoliopsida; order Poales; family Poaceae; genus Poa; species Poa annua. Next base: position 112,796,102 of record CM049428.1, on the reverse strand, counting down.
GCACCCACTTGGCCGAACCAGGCTATGTGGGGATAGTCCCACATTGCCTGGCTGGCAAGGTTGGCTCCCCTTGGGAGCCTATATAAGAAGGGGCACCCCCAGCCTTTTAATTCACCAATTAATTCATGATTTCTCTCTCGATCTCGTGGTTCCCAAGTCGGAGCCGCGCCGAGCAAGAGAAAGAGGGGATCTCCTCCACCATAGCCCGCTGCCGCGCTGCTGGTGTTCCGGTCCAAGTCTTCCGCTGCTCGTCCTGGACTGGAGCTTCGGAGGCGTCGTCTCCACCGTACGTGTGCGACTCCCTGCGAGGTGCTGCGCTAGCGGTACTCGGAGGCCTGCTTCCTCTACACGACCTTGAGGTCGGCTTTGTCGGTCTGCATCGACAACGTTTGTGCGGGAACGTAATCCCCGCTTTCGGTCTACAAGGGTACGTATTCCGATCTCCGTTCGTACTACTATATCTGCATAGAATAGATCTTGGCTAGTTTAAGGATATCGTTGCTAGGAAAAATTTTGTTTTCTGCACACGATCCCCTTCAGTGGTATCAGAGCCGATCTATCGTAAGATATAGTTGTACGCTGTTAGAACCCGTGCTCTGCACGGGGGCACCGTTCCTGTTATTTGCTACCCTCTAGCGTGCACTTGTGTATTCCAGCGGCATTGAGTTGATGAAGCGGCCCGGACCGACTTTACGCGTACGCTTACGCGAGACTGGTTCCACTACTGACATACGGTTTGTACCGTATCTGTGGCTGGCGGGTGACAGTTTCTCTCTCTTTAGTTAGTCTTCGCATTTTCAATGGAGGGCCCGAAAGGTATGCTTAAACATGCAATTATTGGATCGTTGTTGTGGTCATAAGATTTGTAGGTATGAAGCGGTTCTATTTACGAAATCCCCAAGCCACGTAAAATATGCAAAAGATAAAGTAGAAGCGTCTAACTTTATTTTGCAGGGGCTATGTGATATGGTCAAGGTAGGTTTATTAAATTGTTTATAAACTGCGGGCACCAAGAAGACAATGGCGCGATGGACTATATCACGTTGCATTACATTTGATGTTTTGTGTGCATCTTATTTTTGTGTGATTGTGTGTTACACGGCGGTAGCTGAATAAGATGATCCCTTCAAAATACCACTAGTGTTCTCCCTCCAACGCGCACCACCAATAAAGTTCTACGTTATGAGGCAGGCCGTGATGATCGGGTGTCAGACATATCTTCGTTCGCATACGATGGGTGTAAGCCATGTTGCACAAGCGTCAGCGTGGAGGTTTTTGGTGGCGAGCCTAGCATACTCAGAGGTATGGCCTCGGAACAGGAAGACCGAAAGGTCGAGCACGAGTCACAAAATTGATGTGGCGGACGATTTTGTCTACTCTTGAAGTTGTGCCGCCGGCTTTGATGATGAGGGGTGGTGCAATGGATGGGGGTCGTGTAATCGCTTAAACGACCAGGAGGGATGTTCGTTTGAGTGGGAGTTATGTTAGTTATTTTCTAAAATACTATAACTCAAAATTATTATGAACAAAGTCTTATGTTGTTACAAATTCCATTGTAGATGTCTCACCCCTCCTTTAACCTAAACATGTTCATTGAGAAAGAGAAGCTCAAGACCGATCGGTCTAACTTCGTGTCCTGGCTCCGCGATCTGAAGTCCATCCTTGAAACCCACAAGGTGGCCTACATCCTTGATGCCCCCTTAGGTGATCTTCCAAGCGCCGCCCCCGAAATCGAAAGGATTGTCCATGGGGTCAAGGCGGAGATTTCTTCTTATGTCCAGAGTGGCATGCTCTTTGCCATGGAGGCTGATCTGCAAAACCGCTTCATGAACAAGGGTGCTTATGATATAATCACTGAACTCATGGCTGTTTTTGCACGACAAGTCAATGCTGAGACGTACGAGGCAACTGTGCTTTTCTTCTCAGCCCACATGGAAGAGCACGGCAATATCAGTGAGCACTTGGCCAAGTTGTTTGGCTGCGCTCGACTTCTGAGTGATCTGGGAAGTGTGATCCCAGAGGAGATGGTTATTGATAGGGCGCTGATTTCTCTGCCCCTAGCTATAAGAACGCCATCGTGGACTACGGCATGAAAGGGACGTCAAAACCCCTGTCGGAAATCCTGAAGATGCTCGAAGGGGCCGAATTAGAAATCAAGCTGGAGAAGATGGTAACCATCGGATCACCTGAGCGCAACTGCCCCAAGTATCTGGAGGTTAGGAAGTCTGGCAAGACGGTCGACAAAGAGCAAGGTATATTTGATATACATGTTATAGATGTGTACCTTACATCCGCCCGGAGCAATACGTGGGTATTTGATACTGGTTCTGTTGCTCATATATGTAACTCTCAGGAGGAGTTACGGAATAGAAGGCGGCTGGCGAAGGATGAGGTGACGATGCGCGTCGGCAACGGATCGAGAGTCGACGTGGTGGCTGTCGGCACGCTCCCTCTGCATCTACCATCGGGATTAGTTTTGGTTTTACATAAATGTTATTTTGTGCCATCCTTGAGTGTAAACATTATAAGTGGGTCTTGCCTGTTACAAGACGGTTATTCATTTAAATCAGTGTCAAGCAATTGTGCTATTTATATGAATGATATCTTTTATGTTGATGCTCCCGAGAATAACGGTTTATTCTTGTTGAATCTCGATCGTGGTACTCACATCCATAACATAGAAGCCAAACGAATTAAGTGTAGTGACGATACCGCCATGTTTTTGTGGCATTGCCGTCTTGGTCATATTGGTATAAAGCGCATGAAGCGACTCCACTCCGATGGACTCTTGGACTCGTTGGATTTCGGATCCCTCGATACATGCGAACCATGCCTTATGGGCAAAATGACCAGGACACCGTTCAAAGGTTTCGTTGAACGGGCGTCGGATTTGTTGGGGATCATACATACAGATCTGTGTGGACCGATGAGCGTTTCGACACGCAATGGTTATCGTTACTTCGTCACCTTCACTGATGACTTGAGTAGATACGGTTATATCTATTTGATGAAACACAAGTCTGAAACGTTTGAAAAGTTCAAAGAATTCTAGAGTGAAGTTGAGAATCAGCTTAATAGGAAAATCAAGCATCTCCGATCCGATCGTGGTGCAGAGTACTTGAGTTTTGAGTTTGGCACACATCTGAAGAGTTGTGGCATAGTGCCCCAACTTACGCCCGCCGGAACGCCGCAGCGTAACGGTGTGTCCGAGCGACGTAATCGTACTCTACTGGATAGTGTCTGATCTATGATGTCTCTTACCGATCTGCCAGTGTCCTTCTGGGGTTATGCGTTAGAAACAGCCGCATTCATTTTAAATAGGGCTCCGTCCAAGTCCGTTGAAACGACGCCGTATGAATTATGGTATGGCCAAAAGCCTAAGTTATCGTTTCTGAAGGTTTGGGGTTGTGAGGCGTACGTTAAGAAACTACAGCCCGACAAACTCGAACCGAAGTCGGAGAAAGTCGTCTTTGTAGGATATCCGCGGGAAACCGTTGGGTACACCTTCTACAACCAAGCTGAGGGCAAAACTTTTGTCGCGAAGACCGGTGCCTTTCTAGAGAAGGAGTTTCTCGCGAAAGGAGTAAGTGGGAGGAAGGTAGACCTCGATGAAATCGTTGATCCTGAACTCGAGATTCCGAGTGGCGCAACGGAAGCAATTCCGGAAACGTCCTCCGTGGAAGGAGTGGGAGAAACTGTCGAGGAAGATGTTCTACCTCGTAGGTCTGGTAGATCTCGGATCCCACCAGAATGGTATGGCAACATGGTCTGCACCGTCATGCTAGTCGAGCAAGACGAACCTACGAACTACAAGGAGGCGATGGAGAGTCTAGAGTCCGAGAAATGGCTTGAAGCCATGAAATCCGAAATAGGATCCACGTATGATAACAAAGTGTGGACTTTGGTGGATATTCCCGAAGGGCGCAAGGCCGTCGAGAATAGGTGGATCTTTAAGAAGAAGACTGATGATGATGGTAATGTGACCGTCTATAAGGCTCGGCTTGTCGCAAAGGGTTTCCGACAAGTTCATGGAATTGACTACGATGAAACTTTTTCACCGGTAGCGATGCTTAAGTCTATTTGGATTTTGTTAGCGGTAGCTGCCTACTACGATTATGAAATCTGGCAGATGGACGTCAAAACGGCCTTCCTGAATGGAAACATTGAGGAAGAGTTGTACATGGTACAGCCGGAAGGTTTTGTCGATCCAGGAAATGCTAACAAGGTGTGCAAGCTTCAGCGATCCATCTATGGATTGAAGCAGGCATCTCGGAGCTGGAATCTTCGCTTTGATGAGGTAATCAAAGGTTTTGGATTTATCCAGAATGTGGAAGAGACCTGTATTTACAAGAAAATGAGTGGGAGCTCGGTTGTGTTCTTAGCACTGTATGTTGACGACATATTGCTAATAGGGAATGATGTGGAACTTCTGAATAGCGTGAAGGAATATTTAAACAGTAAGTTTTCCATGAAGGACTTAGGAGAAGCTGCGTATGTTTTAGGCATAAAAATCTATCGTGATAGATCAAGGCGCCTATTAGCACTAAGTCAGAGTACTTATCTTGATAAAATACTAAAGCGGTTTTCATATGGAGAAGGCAAAGAAGGGTTCTCTGCCGGTTATCAAGAATAAGATATTGCGTAAGGCGCAGTGTCCGGTGACGGAACTGGATAAGGCCGAAATGACGAAACATCCTTATGCTTCAGCCATAGGATCGATCATGTATGCAATGTTGAGTACTAGACCAGATGTGGCATTAGCTCTAAGTTTGACAAGCCGGTTCCAGAGTAATCCTGGAATGCCCCATTGGGTAGCTGTTAAGAGCATTCTTAAGTATCTCAATAAGACAAAGGAAATGTTCCTTGTATATGGTGGCTGCGATGATGAACTTGGCGTAACGGGTTACGTAGACGCAAGTTTCTGCTCAGACCCCGATGACTGTAAGTCACAGACAGGTTACGTGTTCAAGGTGAATGGAGGCGCCGTGTGCTGGAGAAGTGGGAAGCAACCCATAGTCGCACAATCTACAATGGAGTCGGAGTATATCGCTGCTTGCGAAGCCGCGAATGAAGCTGTGTGGCTGAGGAAGTTCGTCATCGAACTTGGAGTGTTCCCGAGCGTGCAAGACCCCGTGATCCTCTTCTGCGACAATACGGGTGCCATTGCGAACGCCAAGGAGCCAAGGTCTCACTCCACCGCCAAACACATTCTCCGACGCTTCCACGTGATACGTCAGTACGTACAAGGAGGCGATGTGAAGATTTGCAAAGTGCATACGGATCTGAACGTGGCAGATCCGCTGACGAAGCCTCTCCCGCTTGATAAGCATGAACAGCACCAGTTAGCTATGGGTGTTAGGCTTTTACCAAGTTGTAATCTAGATTAAGTTGTACTCTAGTGCAAGTGGGAGACTGAAGGAGATATGCCCTAGAGGCAATTAATAAAGTGTATTCTTTATCATATCTCGTTTGTTCATAATAGGTTTTTGTGTCATGCTAGAACCGTATTAAGCGGAAACATTAATGCGGGTGTGATACGTAAACAACCAGGTCCCTAGTAGCCTCTACTAAGACTAGTTTCGTTGCGCGATTGATGATCGAGGTTTCCCGGTCATGGGGCATGGCGCCGGTCGGCAATGAGAGTCATATCGCTAAAGAGTGATGTGATGGAAATACCCAGATTTGGAGAACGTAGTCGTTACACCTTTGACCGTGAGATCAACTCTTATTGATATTCCCGGAAGATACTTTGATTGCACCAAACGTCGTATCTTATTTAGTATGACAATAACGGTGATACTTTTGGGTGTCGGAAAGGAGTAGTTGAGACGAGGGGTCAAGAGCGGGATTTGCCAGTCCGCATAGCAGGATAGATACTCTCGGGCCCACTCGGTGAGATCTTGTCTAATGAGCTTGCAAGCATGTGACTAGGTCACGGAGACATGAGATCATGAACGAGTAGAAGATAGCGTCGTCAGTAACGAGGTCGGGATTAGGTATGGAGATATCTATGGAACGACACTCGGACGTGCTAAGTATCGCTATGGCAAAAGGTCTAAGACTTCACGTTCAGGTTTGAAAGATGAAAGTCATTCGTTATATCTCAGGGATTAATTCATGGGGTCCAGGCCTACGGGTTATTCGTTGATCATTGAGGAGTCTTGATCATACCTGATATTATATCGAACCGCTAGGGTAACACACTTAAGGGGTTTCGACAAGACAACCGGAAAGGAAGGAGATCACCGGGAACGTCCCGGGAGAGGTCCGATGGAGATCGGGCAGCGCCGAAACAGTTTTCGGAGCTAGGAAAAATTTTATATATTATGTTTGATATTAATTAGTGTTATTAATATGCAAATATGATTTTATATATTTATTTTCGAATTTATTAAGGCAGATTTCCCTAAATGGGCCTTCCGGACGAAAGAAGGCCCAAGAGGGGGGGAACCCCCTTGGGAATTCGGTGGGGGCTTGGGGGCCGGCCTAGGTGGGCCACAAGGGGCCCACCAGGGGGCCGGCGCACCCACTTGGCCGAACCAGGCTATGTGGGGATAGTCCCACATTGCCTGGCTGGCAAGGTTGGCTCCCCTTGGGAGCCTATATAAGAAGGGGCACCCCCAGCCTTTTAATTCACCAATTAATTCATGATTTCTCTCTCGATCTCGTGGTTCCCAAGTCGGAGCCGCGCCGAGCAAGAGAAAGAGGGGATCTCCTCCACCATAGCCCGCTGCCGCGCTGCTGGTGTTCCGGTCCAAGTCTTCCGCTGCTCGTCCTGGACTGGAGCTTCGGAGGCGTCGTCTCCACCGTACGTGTGCGACTCCCTGCGAGGTGCTGCGCTAGCGGTACTTGGAGGCCTGCTTCCTCTACACGACCTTGAGGTCGGCTTCGTCGGTCTGCATCGACAACGTTTGTGCGGGAACGTAATCCCCGCTTTCGGTCTACAAGGGTACGTATTCCAATCTCCGTTCGTACTACTATATCTGCATAGAATAGATCTTGGCTAGTTTAAGGATATCGTTGCTAGGAAATTTTTTGTTTTCTGCACACGATCCCCTTCAGTTATGTCGGTTTACTCTGTCACGAGTCCCCGAGTTCCTTTTCATGTTTACCGTACTTAGGCAATTTCTGCTCTTGTCTACCATTTCGGCGTTCGACAGTCGAGTCACAAAACTCCATACACGGCATACATTACTTAAGAATATTCGAGTTCTAGTTAACCGAATTCCCGACATAAAAAATAACTGGGTTAGTAAAAACAGGTATGCCGGATAAGTTCCTGCTCCGAGTCCCCGAGACCATTTTCGTGTTCCCCACATTTGATTCACTTTACTCTTGACTACCATTTCAGCGTTCGTCAGTCGAGTCACAAGATGATTTCACATGACATACATTACTCTGACTTTGAGAATCGAACTCGGAACTTTCCCGGCATACAAATAATATAAACAATAGGTGCTAGGCATTCCCCGGGTTCCTTCCCGGGATGCCGGTATGAAATAACAAACAAACTGGACAAAGTAAATGGGCACACAACGAGGCAGTCCCCGGGTTCCTCCCGGGGTGCCTTACTTTTATTAATACATAAAAACTGAAATACATCATACACTGAGCACTTTACGTGTAAAAGGGTCGAAGCAGGGCTACATTCCACGGACGCTTGGTTTCCTCTCCGGATTTGTCCATTACACCTTTCCTAGCCTCCTGTGCATCTACAAGGTAATAAGAATCATTGTGCAATGCCCTGCTTATCACAAAAGGTCCCTCCCATGGAGGTGACAGCTTATGCATTTCGGCCGTGCGTTGGTTGAGCCTAAGCACAAGATCTCCTTCTCGGAACACTCTCGGGTGCACCTTCCGGCTATGATAGCGACGGAGGTTTTGTTGGTAAATTGCAGACCGAGACAGTGCCAATTCTCTTGCCTCTTCAAGTAAATCAACATCATTTTCTCGGGCCTCCTTTGCCTCGGTCTCGGTGAACATTGTCACTCTCGGGGAATCATACTGTATGTCGGTCGGGAGTACTTCCTCGGCACCGTACACCATGAATAATTTCGTATACCCGGTAGATCTATTCGGTGTAGTCCGGAGACCCCATAATACTGCCGGTAATTCCTCTATCCAGCATCCCGGAGTTCTCAACAGTGGTTCGAAGAAACGAGCTTTGATGCCGGCCAAGACCAAAGCATTTGCTCTTTCAACTTGTCTGTTTGCTTCCGGGTGTGCGACTGACGCTACATCCAACCGGATTCCCTTCTCAGCACAAAATCGAGCGAATTCCCCCGCAGCAAAATTGGTGCCATTATCCGTGATGATGTTGTGTGGGTACCCGTATCTCAAGATGATGTCTTTCAGGAACTGCACTGCGGTGTGTCCGTCACACTTCCGGATTGGCTTGACCTCTATCCACTTGGTGAATTTATCTACCATGACCAGTATGTGTGTCATATTGCCCCGTGCCGGTTTGAACTGCCCGACCATGTCCAAACACCATACCGCGAATGGCCAAGTGATAGGGATTGTCTTCAGTGCTGATGCCGGCATATGTATTCGGTGAGCAAACCTCTGGCATCCTCCACATTTCCGGACAATGTCTTCTGCTTGCTGTAACGCAGTGGGCCAGTAGAACCCATGCCGGAACACTTTCGCCACCAGAGCCCGGGATGATGCATGATGTCCACATTCCCCCTGATGTATTTCCAGCAGAATCTCTTGTCCTTCTTCCGGTTCCACACACCTCTGGAGTACCTCGGTGACACTCCTCTTATATAGCTCTTGATTGATGACGGTGTATGCTTTTGACCTCCGCACTATCTGCCGGGCTTCCACTTCACTCTCCGGGAGAGTTCCTTCCAAGATGTAAGCCATAATGGGATGTGCCCATCCCGGGATAGGTCGAACTGGAAACACGGGAGCGTCTATGTCCATTGGCTCTACCGACATCACCTCCATCATCATCTCTCTTTGCCTCTCTGAGCACAGTGGTGCAGTCCCCGGGTTCGATGTTATGCTCCCGACATCTACTTCCATGGGTACGGCATCCGAACTAGGCTCCTTGGGGATGAAGATAGAATCCGACTCGGGTGAGGGCTGAATAGATGGCTTCCTCAAATGCTCAAGAGCGTTCCCGGGTGGGATGGCATCCCGAGATGATCCTAGCTTGGACAACACATCTGCCGCCTCGTTTTCTCCTCTGGGTATGTGCTTGAACTCGCATCCTTCAAAAATCCGGATATTTTCTGCACATGAAATCGATACAAGGCCATGCTGGCATCCAGCGCATCCCAGTTCCCGACACCTGCTGCACCACGAGGTCGGAATCACCGAAACACTCTATCCGGCGGATGCCGATCTCCTTGGCGACATTCATTCCATGAACCAAGGCCTCGTACTCAGCGACATTGTTAGATGCCCGGAAATGAATTTGCAGTACATACTTCAGCACATCTTGTTTTGGTGAAGTGAGGACCACTCCGGCACCCAACCCGATCTTAGCCTTGGAGCCATCGAAATGCATCCTCTAGAAATTGTAATCCGGCATCGGAGGTTCATATTGCATCTCGGCCCAGTCTACCAAAAAGTCCGGCAGCGCCTGCGACTTGATGGCATCTCGTCTCTCATATGCCGGAGCGTACGGAGACAACTGGATGGCCCATTTGGCTACCCGGCCGCTAGCGTCCTTGCAACCGATGATCTCGGCCAGAGGAGCCTCGCACACCACTGTGATTGGGTGCTCTTGAAAGTAGTGCTTGAGTTTGGTCACTGTCATGTATACTCCAGACGCCATCTTCTGGTAGTGTGGGTAGTTCTGCTTGGATTCCGAGATCACCTCACTGAGGTAATACACCGGTCTTTGTATCAGTTTGCCCCCTTCTTCCCTCTCTACCACAATTGCTACGATGACTACTCGGTTGGTGGCAGCAATATACAGCAGCATAGGCTCCTTGGGTAACGGGGATGCCAACACGGGTGCTGTTGAAAGCATTCTCTTCAAATCGTTGAACGCCGCGTCGGCCTGCGGGGTCCAAACAAATGTTTTGCTTTTCTTCATCAACTGGTACAGGGGCAAGGCCTTCTCTCCAAGTCGGCTCACAAACCGACTTAGGGATGCAAGACAACCAGTGAACTTCTGCACATCTTTGAGACGCACGGGCAATTTCATGCTCTCAATAGCACGTATCTTACCCGGGTTGACTTCAATCCCTCGGCTTGAGATGAGGAAACCGAGTAACTTTTCTGCCGGAACACCGAATGTGCACTTATCCGGGTTCAACTTCATCCGGAATCTTCTTAAGTTCTTAAATGTTTCCCTCAGATCATCGATCAATGAGGCTTTTTCTTTCGTTTTTATGACTATGTCATCGACATAGACTTCGGCATTCCGGCCTATCTGGTCGTGCAAACACTTTTGCATGCACCTTTGGTATGTAGCACCAGCATTTCTCAAACCGAAAGTCATGACACGATAGCAATAAGCCCCATAAGGGGTAATAAAAGCAGTTTTCAATTGATCATCCGGATTCAAAGGTATCTGGTGAAAACCAGAATAGGCATCTAAAAAGTTAAAAGCTCACTCCCGGCAGTGGAATCTATCACTTGATCTATCCGGGACAGTGGAAAGGGGTCCTTCGGGCATGCTTTGTTGAGGTTGGTGAAGTCGATGCACATGCGCCACACCTTAAGCAGGAGGGGATCATCCTTCTTCTTCTCTACTAGGACCGGATTTGATATCTAATCCGGGTGCAGCACTTCCATTATGAATCCGGCGGCCAGCAGTATAGCAAGATGCTCCATGACGGCGGCTCTTCTTTCATCCGAAAGGCGCCTAGTCGGTTGCTTCACCGGCTTCGCATCCGGTCTAACAAACAGAGAGTGCTCAGCCAACTCCCTCGGAACACCTTGCAGATCGTCACTCGACCACGCAAAAGCATCCCGATTCTCACGGAGGAAGTCGACGAGCTCGCCTTCCTATTTGTTGTCCAGGTTGCTGCCAATGATAACTTGGCGCTCCGGGTAGCTGGGGTCCACACCCACCTTCTTCGTCTCCTTAGGGGGCTGGAATGATGCACCCTGCTCCGGGTTCACCATCCCGGGCATTCCGAGTTGGGAGGTCTTGGCCATCGCCACCACCTGCTGGATCCTCTTCTTTTCTTCCGCGATCACCAGGGACTCGGCTAAGCATGAGCCGGCCGAGGCACACTCCATGGAGCGCTTGTGGTCTCCCGAGATGGTGATTACGCCGTTAGGTCCCGGCATCTTCATCTTCAGATAGCCCATGTGAGTTGAGATCATGAACTTGGCCAGGGCCGGCCTGCCGATTAGTGCGCGATATGGGCTTTCGAGGTCCACGACCTCGAATTCCAAGCTCTCAGTTCGGCAGTTCTCCCGGGTTCCGAATAACACCTCAACCCAGATTTTACCCATGGGTGAGCAAGAGACTCCGGGCACAATGCCGTGGAAGGTCGTCTCGGTAGGTAGCAAGGTGTTCATGGACACCCCCAGCTTCAGCATCGCATCCTTGTACATGATGTTAATGGCGCTGCCATTGTCAATTAGAACCCGACTGAAGCGGACATTGAGGTTTGGTCCGACAAAGGTTGGGTCCACCACCAAGGCATACGCCCCCGGCTTAGGCATAACTCTGGGATGATCCTTCCGGCTCCACGTGATCTCCATCTCGGACCAGTGCAAGAACTTGGGCACCGCCGGGATCACAACGTTCACCTCCAGGGCGCGTTGTCGCACACTCTTCCGGTCAGTGGGCTCGGTCACGAAGACCACATAGCTTTGATGTGCCTCCCGGTAGTTGCCCTGCTGCTGTCTGGCTTGATTACTGGGGCCTGCACCATTGTCGTTCCGGGTGTGCACCACGTTCACCGGCCGAGGTGGGGGTCCTCGCTGAGGTTGACTGATCCGGACCGCGTTGGCTCCCGATGTCGGAGGAGGAGGTCTCGGAATGTTGGGTCGAGATGCCGGAGCACCCGGCCGAACAGCTCCCGAGCTGCCCTCCTGCAATGTGCGCTGATACCAGCTGCATTGCCGAGTATAGTGGTTTGCCGGCTTGTTGGCCTCCAGGGTATGGTAGCAGCATGGCTTGTTCAGCATCTCTTCATACGTCAGGGGCTTCTTCTGTTCCACCCAAGTTTTTTGCACTTCCTGGCTCTGACCCCAAGCCGGGCCACTTGTCTTCTGACGCTGACTGTTGTCGGCGTCTTCTTGATCTCGGGTCACTGCTACGACATGCTGTACGGCATGGTGGTACTCGGGCTGATTCCTCTTCTGGCCAAAATCCTGGCGATCATGGCTCCTGCTCGATCCCGAACGCTGAGGTCCCGCATTCCTCCTGTTGGAGTCACCGACATCCACCAGGGGTTGCATGGGGTCTCCAAGCATGTAGGTATCAGCGATGCGCATGGTCTCTGCCAAGGTCGCCGGCATCTTCCTTTGCAATTTCTGCCACAGCATTGAGCCATGCCGGCATCCTTGTGCAAACCAGGAGATGGTCAGTGCCTCTACCACCCCTTCGCAAGAATTGCGAATATTGCTCCACCGGGTAAGGTACTCCCGGTCAGTCTCGTTGCTCCTTTGCCTAGAGATGGCGAGCTGTTGAGGCCTGTTTGGCCTTTTGTACGTGCTGGTGAAGTTGCTGATAAATGCCTCCTCGAAATCTAACCAGCAGTCTATGCTGCCAGTTCTCAAGTTGTTCAACCAGATTCTGGCAGGTCCTTCCAACATCTGCGGTACGTAACGTACCGCCCAGCGTCTGTTTCCACCGGCTATGCTTACTGCAGTTACATAGTCGGTTAACCAGTCCTCCGGCTTCTTGCTGCCGTCATAGGTCTTTGCACCTCGGTTGAGCTGAAAATTCCGGACAGGCGGACCTCGGTTGAGCCTGTCTTGTACCGGGATCATAGCCTGTTGCGGGACAGAGGCGGCCTCCCTTCGCGGGTTTCCCTGAACATGAGGGGGGTTCCGGGGTGGATTACCACGGCTAGCCGTGTTATTGTTTCCTACACCCCGGTTGCCACCATCACGGGTACTTCCTGCCTGCCCCGAGTTATGCTGCCCGGCTTGCTGGATGCCGGCAAAGGACGGGTCATAAGCCTGCAACTGCTTGTTCTTCCCGGAGCCCCGACTTCGGCTCCGGCTCTTGCTTCTGCTCGAATGCGGGGAAGAGGACTCTCCGTCAGATTTCTGGCTATTGGGCCTAGCTGAGTGCACTTGGGATCCCGCCCCGGGGTTCTTTTTCTTGAAGGCCTGATTCTGCCGGTTGGCCTCGACGACCAACTCATTCACCCGCTCCTGCTGCTTGCGCAGAGCCTCACCGGATAACCCTGCCAACTCGGCCATGGCGGCTTCGGCAGCCCTAAGAGTTTTCGCCGGTGAGCTGTACACCGGTCTCCCTGCCGAGATCAGGCTACCCGTGTGACTGGTCGCGGCTCCACCCGCCAACTCATCATTCACCATTCTGCCCTTTTTGCGCAGCTCCGCAATGTGCTTGTCCCGGGAGTCTATCTTAAGGAATCCGTGAGCTGCATTGTACTCCCGGAGGCTAGCATTGAGCTCACGCCGGATCTCGGCGATCTCCTGTGCTTCGGCGAGTAGCAACCTACGTTGTTCCTCCAAGTCAGCCGAAGTGGCTTGGGTGTCCGCTTCCGCAGTCACAGGGACAGCCAACTTGGCCACCAGACCCGAGAGGGGATCCGGGCGACGACGTGGCTGGGACGGCTGCGGATCGCCGTCTCGGGCCGCATCTCTTTCCTGAGGAGGTTTGGCCAGACGAACGTGACCGCTTCCGGCATCACTGTCAGCGTCCTGGTACTCCTCCTCGGCTGCCCCAACCATCATTACCGCGACGGAACTCGGGGAGCGACCGGCACGTAGACCCCGAGTAGCGCAGAGCATGGGAGGATCCTCAGCTTCCAGGACCACATCCGGATATCTGCAGATAACTTCGGTGGCGACGTAGGTGGTGAAGCCACCAAAGTCAATGAGGCATCCGTTCACCGGAAAAGGTCTGTTCCGGAAGCACCCTGCGTTGTCGCTGACGAAGTCCATCTCACCCAGCCTTACGACAAGACCAGAGAGAACCCGAATGTCGAAGTGAACGGGGGAGCCCGTCCGGATGGGTACACCAGCCAACGTCTCTGTCTGCCCCACGGTGGGCGCCAACTGTCGTGGTGGTGTCACGGCAGATGCCATAGGATGGCTAATGTGTGGGGCCGATGGACGTTGGTGGATCCGGGGAGGGATAGCGAGCTGAAGAGCTCACACGGGGAGGATCCCGGTGTAACCGAGATCTCCCAAGAACGAGAAACAAGATCAAAGCGCGAGGGAGAAGATCTAATAAACAAGAACAAATGCGCGAAGGCACACAACACACACACGATATACCCAGGTTCAGGGCCCTCGTGAGGAGGTAACACCCCTACTCCTGCCTTTCCTCTCTATATAAGTGTGGTACAAGGACTACAACTTGCTCTTAGATCTCTCGAGGTGAAGAACACAAGGAACTAGATGAACTCAAGGTAAGAAGAAGTAAATGCTCTAGGAGTAAATGCGACTATAGCTTTTGCTCCCAAGTTTGTCTCTCCTCCACAGAAGCAGTTATGGCGCCTTTTATAGAGTTCCAGCCAGGAGGGCCGGCAACCCTAAACCAGCTTGGCCCCACCGGACAGGCCTAACTGGTATGTCGTCACCGGCTAGTGCGACCTACTAGCCGCGCTATCCGGCGAAGCCCCTTCGTCATCATCCTGGCAAGGACAGCAGGCGCCGTCCTGGAACATCATTGTCCCCCTGTCAGAGACAAGACATGTCTTTGCCCATCCCGGATAGCCTTTTTCGGATTGCCGGGCTAGGCACGTCGTGTCTTGTCGTACCGTTGTCGTACCGCCTGACGCGCTCCCGTGTCAGGCGGGAGGCGACCATGCTTCCGTGTCAGGCGGGAGGTGACCATGCTTCTGTGTCAGACGGAACGGTACTCCCCCCCGCATCAGGCGGGAAAGCCTGCTATAGACCGTTGACGGCCTACCGGGATCCCTCATGCCGGTTATCTTCTTGCCCGGCCTTTCGATTCCTTCCTGCACAAGTCCAAGACCGAGATAAATGTTCCGGTTAGCACTTACCCGGATTGCCTATCCGGTAAGACCGAGTACTTCTCCTTCCGGGAGTTTCCTCGGAACCCAAGATCCGAGATCCTTTCCGGACGCATCCGAGTTCGTCTCAGGATGAGTATCTCTAGGCCTAGCCTCCCGAAGATGTCTTAGCTTACCAGCAAAGACATCTTCGAGAAGCTAGTTCTTAGAGGAACCACCCGCTGACGCCTGTGCTGCTATTGTGAGGACTCGGGGTGTCTATTTATAGCCGCCAGAGCTGACCTTTGCGCCTGCCAGGAGGCACCTTGCACTCTACCAGCACTCAAGGGTCAAGTTGCCCCTTCAGCACACTAAGGGGTGGCCCTTGCTCTCGCTAAAGGTCAAGCACTGTTGGCACACTGCTGAACTACTCCGGGATCTTCCCTACCCGGGGGGCAGCCCCCCCGACAGCGATAGCAACCGATGGTTTCAATCCATTCGGTATGTCGGCTAGGTCGTACAGCTGTTGGCCCGTGTTTGTTATGCCGCTCAATCTCCCTCTCGGAGTCTTAATGCAACGCAAGCCATATTGTTGTCTCTGATCATTCCGGGGCCTGAATATCCGGGGAAGAATTTGAGTGTGTACATGCAGCCGCTAATCGATGATTTGGAACATTCTTGGACACACGGCACATGGACATATGACCGGGCAACGAAGAAAAACTTATGCATGACAGTTTGGTACCAGTATTCCATGCATGACCTACCCGGGTATGCCCTATTTTGCGGACACTGTACAGCTGGAAAGATGCCATGGCCAGTGTGCAGGCATGCTCTTATGTTCGTGTAGTGCCCATGCTTACGAAAGCAATGGCACATAGGAATAATGCAAAGACTTGGATCACATAAGTCTCACATTCTCCAATAAGATGTAATATCACAGTACAATTGTCAAAATTTATTACAGAACGAGACGAATGATCCAAAAACAAATATCCTTACAACTTAGCATAGCGGAAATGCTAGCTGAATAAATAGTTCACACTTTATTTCAGAGTTCAAACGCAATACTAAAGGTAGCATGGAGCTACATCTTCTCCATGAAGCCACTGGCAATTCATGTTGGTTGTAGACTCGAAATCCTATCGAATGCTCACTCGTCGTCTGTCAAATCTGCAAGGTTTACTTGCAGCCCAGCTATAAAGGATCAGTACAATTGAATTGTGGTGGCAAGTGACTTTAATTCCTAATGTTCTATTATACTATAACTATATGCTTATTTTGGCTGGTGGAGCTCAAGGCTATTGCGCAAAGCAAATTTTCTCCTACTTTTGATAAACAATTTTCTTAAATCAATATCTTCTCCTTCAGAGACAAATCTCGAGACAAGTCCACGTCTCCTACCCATGTTCATCCAACAAAGTTTTATTAAGAAATTTGAAATGAGGAGATTTTCAGAACACAGCCTTGTGTAGTTACTCAAATTGTCCGATGCCAGGGACACGGCTAAGATCTTAGGTTTTAACTCTCGAGAGGGTGTGCACTTTCACCATTAGACTCAATCAACCCAAACTATCCTCTACACTCCTTTAGTGAGAAGGAAAAGGAGAAGATCAAGACGAGACTTTTTAGAAGTTGCTTCCCCATGATCATACTAAGAGATTACCACCATCCTATCAACTCTACCACCATCAATCTCTTGACCCAGGTCCACAACAACTTACTCCATCAAGACAGAGCCCATATTGACCAATGGTTGCACGATAAGCAACTAGACTCAGTGTAAACTTAAATCTCATAGCCCTGGATGGCCTACCACAAGTGAGCAACTCAGGTTAACACCGCATATCATGGCCCCAAGTAAGTGAAAACTATCTTGGGCGAAGACAACCATGAAACTTGGCCCTGAGAAGCCATTCAACTTGAAACCTCCTCGATCGACCCAATCCACCCAGGCGTTAAATTAATTTAGTGGAATTTTTTATTTATCACAACAACCATAAAACAATCATTTTTCCAGCAGGTGCTTCCACTATATTATAATAGGGGTCTAATCTGGAATTTCTAAGGGGAAACCTAAAAGGTTTGCATAGCATACTACAATCTCCCAAAACCTATCATGCATACTACTTTTGCAAATACTGTTTGAAAACACTAGATATGCAATAGAATAAAATAGTAGGTGTTTTATGAAGTCACTTGCCTTATGAAAGTTGTCGTTTCTCTCACACTCTTGTCGAAGTCAATGGGTGCTCCCCGTTTCAAACTATATAGTAAAAAGGACACCCAATAAACAAGCAATTCAACAAACACAAAACATATTGAACAAAACAAGTGTAACGAGTCTTCTTGGAAGGGTTTGGTCAAAGGTGTCACCTAATTCAATATACAAAAAGAATTAATGTGTTTGGGTTTAGGGATTTGCCAAGGGATGGTCTGGAGTCAAAGAACACTTTCAACTCGAGAAGGTTGTATGGGTGTTTCCAAGTTTTCTAATGTAATGGTCTTCAAAAGTTTGCACAAAGGGATATCAAGAAGACTTAATCACAATTTAAAAGCAAGGTTTAACACTTTAGTATAACTGTAAACATTTTAATTTCATTTACCCAAGATTATGTTTAGAATTAAACTTAACCAAATTCAAATTCAAGAATTTCTTACTTTTCTCATATCTATACATTTTTAATTTCCAACTTCAAAGTTTGTAGTATTAATAATAACTTAGTTATTTAAATTGTTATAATGTTTTAAATCACATTTTTAGTAACACCTAATTAACCAAATGCATTTAAAAACCCTTGTAAAGGAACTAGAAACAATTTAAAAGGTTTTAACAAAACTTACTTATTAATATCATGAAATATATTTGAGCTTCCTCCGGACAAGGACAATTAGTTATGCCTTTGGTACAGAGTAATAAGTATTTAATTAATAAACCTTATAATGTGCTAAAATAAATCAAATTTAGTCTCTGACCTTTAAATTCATTTTAAATTGTTCAAACATTATTTATAACGAAATTTAATAAATGCGGTTGATAGGCAGAGGGCATTTAATTAAGTTCATAGTAATTTGATTAAATCAAATTTAATATTTCTATTAGTAGTCATGTTCCAAAATAGTCAAACTATTCAAAATAAACACACAACAATTTAATCATCAAAATAATTCTCAAATTTATTTTATAATATATGCAACATATTTCACATTTTATAAAGTGTCTCAAACAATTTTATTTGCAATTTTTAGGATTTACTGATTTAAAGTTATTACAAAAATACTCAAATTCACCATTTGAAATTTGAATATTTTAAACTAGGTCAAATTTGAAATTTAAATGTTCCAGTAGGTTCTACTTGTCGAGGGCTTCAATTTGATATAAAATTTGTCCTATTTGGGTCAAGGGTTAAAAAGTTATGATAATTCTAAGTGGCAGGGGCTTTTCTGCAAAACTGCCATTTAATCTAATTAAAAGAAATTAATATCCACGTGTGCGCTGACTGGGCGCTGACTGGGCGCTGACTGGACCTGACGTGGCTGCTGACTGGGTCGCTGACGTGGATAAGTGAAACGATCTGGATCGTCAGATCCAGATCTAACGGCCAGAAAAGAATCGTACCGATTCGTTTTAAGTGTTCTAATCCTACCCGTTGGAGATAGATCGGACGGACAGAGGAGAAGAAGCTCACCGGGCGGCGCTTTCGGTCACCGGAGACGAGGCAGACGACGGCGGCGGCTCGGTCGAGGACGGCGCGGTGGCTCCGGGTCTCGGTCCCATTCGTGCTCACCTCGTCGCTAAAGCAGAGAAAAACGGCGGCGGACTCGCGTTGCTCCGGCGAGCTTTTTCCGGCAATCTGGGGCAGGATTTCTTAGGGTTTCGAGGGGCGATGAGAGAGGAGGGTGCGGGGTTTTAAATGGGGCAGGGGAGGGAACCAATCCCGCAATAACCTCGACGAATTTTTGGAAAGAATCGGGGCGTGAATCTCGGCCTGAGGAAGACGACGATGACGTCACGCTGACGTCACCCCTTCCTTTTTCTTTTCTGATTTTTATTTCATTATTTCATAACTTTTAATTTAAGTGTCCAAAGGCAGTCAAACAAATTTCTAAAAATTCGTAAAATTATTATCTTTGAGTTAAACCATTTGTGGGCATGTTTTAAACATTTTTGAAATTTAATATTTTTGAAAAATTCTTTTAATACCAATTTGATACTAAATATCAATTTTGTAGTTATATATTAAATTAAGTTTTCTTTTGGCTAAATAAATTTGTAGAATACCCATATTCAAATATGATTTGGAATTAAGTTATCTAAACTCATATTCTATTATTACATAATATCTAGCTTTAATAGATTATTAAATCACATTTTATACCTATTTGAATTAAGTAGAGAAAATGTAATGTAATCATTTTAGTTTGAAGTATTTTGGGCACCATTTTATTTATCATAAGATAACTCCATTGAAAGCTTCATAACCACTTTGGAAAAGATTTTAGATTTAAAAACAAAAGGATACTCCTGAAAATCATTTTATGTTTTGGAAATAAAAGAAGATCATTTTAAGCTAATGGAATGTAATTGAATAATCCATTTATATAAAACATAATGAAGTTATTAAAGTTATAAACTATAGGTTGAAGTTTCAACACTATGCTTTTGTACTCAGTGGAACTAAAGAAAAACCATTTGGCCAATGGATCTTGTTTTTAAATTATTTAAAATTACACTTGTAAATACCATTTAAATTATGAACTGCTAAGGCTAAGTGGTGGAAATAAATATTTATAAGGAAACCCTTTTATTTTAGTGAAATGGTAAAAACATTTGTCAAATTACATATTGAGGTTTAATAACTACAATGGATAATAAATTGTTTAACTTGGATCAACTTTTGGAAGTAATGATCTTTCCAAGATAATTAAAATATTAAAACTCTTCTAGATGCTTGAAGTCATTTATAATTGGTTCTCTTATGCATTTTAACATTTTATTTTAATTAAAATAAAAGTTTTAAATTTTTGTGATTTTTGAACATTCCAAAGTATTGGGATGTTACAGTTCGTATGGCTGAAGAAGGGTGGCAAGTATTCCGCCTTTGACAAGCATCGACAGTTCCTCGAAGAAGGTCATAGATTCAGAGAGGACAAACAACACTTCTTGAAAGACAAAGTTGTCAGTGAAGTAAACAAGATACCAACGTTTGATGGTAAAGTTGTTGATGCGGAGCTACGTGCTCTAAAGCCTAAGACCAAAGGCAAAGGTTTTATTGGATATGGTGAGACGCACAACTGGACTCACATACCAGGTTTGACGCAACTCCCCTATTACAAGGACCTCAAACTTCCTCATAACATCGATGTGATGCACACCGAAAAGAATGTCGCAGAGTCCGTCTTTCACACAACCCTAGACATTCCTGAGAAGACGAAGGACAATGTCAAGGCTAGGGTCGATCAAGAGAGGCTTTGTGACATAATAAAACTAAACATGAAGGGTCCTGAGGGCAATCGAAGAAATTGGGTCAAGCCAAATGCTGACTTCTGCCTTCTAGCTGCCCAAAAGAAGGAGGCAATCAATTGGCTCAAACACAATGTGAAGTTCCCAGATGGTTATTGTTCTAATATGAGTAATGGATTCAATTTAACAACGGGCATAGTCAACGGGCTTAAGAGTCATGACTATCACATATGGATTGAGCGAATAATGTCGGTGATGCTTCGAGGCTATCTCCCTGATCGTGTTTGGCGGCCACTTGCGGAGTTGAGTCATTTCTTCCGCACGCTGTGTGCCTCAGAAATATGTCCGGAAATGATGAAAAGACTTCATGAGAAAGTCCCGGAGTTGATATGCAAGTTAGAGATTATATTTCCACTAGGCATGTTTACTCCGATGGTACATCTCATATTGCATCTACCTAACGAGGCATTATTGGGGGGTCCGGTTCAGAATCGTTGGCAGTTTTGTATAGAGAGAATATTTAAGAATATGCGAACCAAATGTGGAAACAAAAATCAGATTGAGGCATGCATATCCGAGGCATATATCATCGAGGAGGTGTCAGATTTATCTACAACATACTATCCTGAAGATGTTCCCAATATGCATAATCCGCTCTCTTGGTACAATACCGATAACCCCAGCTATAAACCCAAGCTTCATCTCTTCCAAGGCCAAGGCGGTAAGTCTGGTGGTCAACATATTTACACCGTGACGGAGCAGGAGTGGGAGGACATCATGCTCTATGTGTTGATGAACATAGATGAAGTAGAGGATACATTTGTGCCTCAATTTCTGGATGAGGAGGGGTTGGGAATAGAAAATCCTACTGTATCGGAATTTAATACTCTTTTAAGGAAGGGTGCCCCCAGAAGGCAAAATTTTGTGGCTTGGTTCATGGAAAAAGTAATTTCTAACTCACCCCCTTGTCTATTGTAGTTTATGTTAACACGAAACTAACAATTTTGACTAAACTTGTAGGGAAATCAACAGAAAACATCTATGACAGATGAATTGAGATGGGTTTCGCAAGGTTTCGACCCTAAGGTGGCGACTTATGAAAAGTATGATGTGAATGGGTATCGTTTCCATACCGAGAAACACCAAAATACTTGGCCAAATACGAAAACAGTAAAAACTAAAGTGTTTACCGGAGGTCGAAATGAGGATGAGTAATATGGAAGGTTACAGAACATATATGAGGTGAAATTCGATAAAGGGGCCCATCCTCTCACTCTTGTTGTGTTCAAGTGCCATTGGTTCGACCCAGTGGTTGGACTAAAAAGTACCCCTTCCATTGGTTTAGTGGAAGTGAGGCCTTCAATCACCTATAGCGGGTCTGATGTATTTGTTGTGTCTAACCAGGAAACACAAGTTTATTATCTACCATACACATGCCAGAACGAGGAACTACAGGGTTGGGAAGTTGTGTTCAAGGTATCGCCACGTGGTAAGCTACCCATGCCAAACGTGGACGATTACAACAATATAAACCCCATCACATACGAGGGAGATTTCTACCAGGAGGAAGAGGATGGCGGTGACTTTGATGTCCTTATGGGTGGTCTTGATGAAGTCGATGATAGTGAAATACATGGAAGAGGTGAGGAAGTTGTGAATGTAAAGGACATAGATATGCTCAGCAAGTTACATCTAGATAGTGAAAGTGACGAGGATGAGCCTCCACCGTTCGATGGCATACCCTACTACTCACGTGATAGTGATAGTGACTCTGATGATGATTAGACCCGAACACAACCCAAAACTTGGTGAGCGTCTTTTATGTTTTATTCACTAACTACTATTTTATTTAGGTACCCTCCGCAGCAACCCACTCGGAGGACAGGGAGGTGGAGCAGCAGTACTTCGAGGGGGAGGAGCCTCAGCAACAGTACTTTGGGGTGGAGCAGCAACAGTACTTCGATCAGCAGTACTTCGGGGTGGACTTGGAGCAGCAGAACGATGAGGACCCGGAGCAGCCCGTTGACGAGGACCTGGAGCAGCACGCCGAGGAGGAGGAGTAGGTACGCAATTTTCTCCTATTCCTACCACTTAGTTTTCTTCACTTACATTTTATTTGAACTCTAATTTGCATTTTAATTTTAATTTGCAGCACGAGGGGGAGGAGCTTGGGCCCTTGTGGACTCGAGTAATAAAGAATCTTCCAAGAAGATCAAGATCTCAAGAGGGCAAAATTCTTATTAAGCCTGTCAACAAAAAGTAAGTGGCTATCTCTTGATCATATAAGTATGTGGCTAACTCTCCTTGCATACTAATATTGTCTTTTCATGTGCAGCAATTTTCAAGTCGTCACCGGTTCGATAAATCTTGCAGGTGGTGTACTTGTGGGCCTTCTGAAGAGGAATTGGCCAGGCCTCTACAAGGAGAACCCTGAGGATCCAGATTATGTGAAGAAGTTAGCCATGAGGTGGGAGGACTACGAGGCCGCTCAGGGCTCCGGCTACATGGAGACTGTGGAGGGTGAGGGTTTTAAGCCTAGCTGTGTAGAGGTTGTGGTTCACAAGTTCTGGGTAAGAACTTTTCTATTGTGTTTTGTTAACTTGTGATTCTCAACCATAGTTAACCATAGTTTTGTTAACTTGTGATTCTCACCATAATAAGATTGTTTACATGATTGTAGGAGTTCTATCGCGTGGCTCCCGAGCATGAGCACAAGAGCCACGAGGTCTTCTTTACGATGGTGAGGATCAAGTTACGCCAGATGTGGTATGATGTTAAAATGACAACTATCACTCAGTTCTACGCCGAGAAAGGCAATAGATACAACAAGAAGAAAATCGTTGAGCTCAAACTTGGTGAGAAGATGTCCCACGAGGATTTCATGGGGGTAATGAAATTTTCTTTTTATTCCATGTCCATCATAAAGTGCATTATCTGTTCTTCACTTGAGATGTTGACTTGAGATGTTTTCATCTTAAGATTTGTCCAAAGTGGGCTCTGGGAAAGAAGGATGGCTGGGAGAAACTGGTGGATATGTGGACCGGGAAAGATCTAGATTTCAAGGCCAAGAGCATTCAGAACAGTCTCAATCGCGGCCATGAGGGAACTCACTGTCAAGGGAACCGACACTTCTACCACTACAAGGATCATCAGGTATATATATGGAACAACCTACTCGTTTTCCCCGGCAGTGTTTCCTTTTTAATGCATACCATTTGTTGTACGTATTTTAGATGACCGCTAATGAAGGGCGGGACATGGGAGAGTTTGAAGTGTGGCAATTGGCTCATAAGAAGAAGGTGGTCAAGAACGGCGATGATCCATACTATGGCACAACCACTGATAAACTTGAGGAGTACAAGACCAGGTTTATTTTTCAAGATCATGTTTACTAAATGCAAGCAAGAAATAATTTGTACTTACTAATTGTTTACTTGTTATGAATGCCATCAGGTACAAGGAGCTGAATGGACCAGATTCTGACCCCGTTAAGGAGCCAGTCGACGAGAGGGTCGTGATTCTCGCAGGACATGGAAGGCCACATGGCCGCTACGGGATGTTTGACACGGTGATCGAGCCTACCACCAACTACACACGTGTCAAATCAGTCACGGGCGTTTCTGTTCCACCTCGTGCACCGCGTGCTAGAGCCGCCCGTGCCGTGGACCATGTAAGCTTTGTCTCATTTTTCTTCTTCATTCTTAGTTCCCATTCATATATGGGTATGCTCATGAGATTCACTATGTCATATTTAAGGAAATGGAACAAGCCTGGCAAGAGGCTCAGGATGCTTGGATGCAGCAGATGCAGGATCATTCGACGGCTGTGTATCAAGCTCAGCAGTCGCATCAGTTTTCCTATATGACGGTGAGTTGTGATCCATCCAACCTACTAGCCAATAAATTTCATTGTCCGAGTTTGTACTTCATGATGCATGCATATAAACTCACTTGCAGGCGCTTACTACGGCAATGAGAGATGGTACTCCACTACCCGAGCCAGTACCGGCTCTGCCACCACCGCCGTACCCTCCACGGTCGTGTTACGCCGATTTCATCGCACACTACACCCAGGCGACTCCTGTTAGTACTTCACCAAAGCTTCACGAAGTCATTTTTTGTACATCTAGATATTTACACTTAGTCATCTTTTGTTCAAGCATGTAGGGATCGTCTTCTTCACGGGCACTGGCTCCGTTTGGTCGAGCTTTTGCCTCACCCATGGCCACTCCGGTTCACTCACAAGGTCCTAGCCCGGGTGCTTCTACCTCGCTGCGTCGATCACCCCACCACGAGAGCCGCGAGTCACGTCGACAATCGCCAAACTCGGTTAGTTCATGAAAAACTCTGACATAAACTAACCATAGACTTAGAACTATTTTTCATGATTCAGTTTGGACTTAGAACATTTCTATGAATTTGGACTTAGAATGTTTGCATGAATTTGTACTTAGAACGTTTGCATGATTTTGGACTTAGAACGTTTGCATGAATTTGGACTTAGAACATTTGCATGACTTTGATATTTTTTCCTTGCATGAATTTGGACTTAGAAGGTTTGCATGACTTTGACCATTTTTCCTTGCATGTTAGATTTCACATGCTAATCTCGGAGTTTCTTTTTCATCTTGTAGTGATGATGCTCTTGGTGGTGTGGAGAGTTCCTTCGGAGATGTTGCTTCGTGAACTTATAGTTCATCCGTGTAGGAACATGTGGATGTTTGTGTATGGTGGTTGTCATGTTAGAACGTGTGATACGTTGTGTGAATGATGTTTGTGTATGCATGGAGAGTTCCTTTGGATATGGATGATGTTTGTGTGTATGCAACATGTTTGTAATCATTTGTGCTATGTTTGTGAATGATTTGTGCTATACAAACATGTGGATGTTTGTGAATGATTTGTGCTATACAATATCCTGTATTCAAATATGCCCAGAAAATCAGCAAATACGGCAGATTTTGGCTGCAATTATTCTGCCATTCAATCCCGACGGTAATGCCGTCGGCGTAGAGCTGATGGAATTTATTAGAGCATGGTGAGGCCGACGGCTTTTGCCGTCGGTGTAGTAACGTAATGGTGAGGCCGACGGGCTCACCGTGTGGCCAGTGCTCGACGTACAGCTCCAGCAGCTTACGCGTGTGTCCTGACGCCGACGACATTGTCGTCGCGCTACGTGGCGTCTAACGGCAGATGCCGTTTGTGCGTTTCCAACGCCGAGGGTATTTTTAAACCGACGGTCGAAAAACACCATCGGCGTCGTGCGCGAGCCCGACGGCAACAGCGTGAGCCCGATGGATCACAGGCTGACGGTCTTAGCCCGACGGTGGCCGTCGGGCTCACTGTGGCCGACGGTGTCCGTGCTGAGCCCGACGGCAAATGTCGTCGGGTTGTGGTGTTACTCCTGTAGTGAGGTTACTCCCGGCCCTGGGGGAGCTCATGTATTGCTTCATGGCGGCGGGGAAGCAGGTCGCCGCGTGAGGCAATGCTTCTTGAGCCGCCTTCAAGCGGCCCAATAAAAAGGATACTATTATTTTTTTTCTATTTTGCGTATCTGAAAAGCTGAATATTTTTCAAAAATCCATTTTCTTCAATGTGTGAACATTTTCCAGAAATAGTTTAAAAAATTAAATAATTTCAACAATTTCAAAATTGTGGAAAAATCTTTAAATCTGAACAGTTTTCAATTTTGAATATTTTCTACAATCTGAAGAAATTTTGAAACTAAACTTTTTTAATATGAACAGATTTTAAATCCAAATATTTTTAATTTATATTTAAAAAACTGAACAGTTTACCAAATCGTGGAAAGTTAAAAAGAGAGAAAAGAAAAAAACATTAAAAACGAAGAAGGAAATGAAAATGGAAAACATAAAATAAATACTCCCTCCGTTCCTTGATATAAGGTGTATAGTTTTTTTTAAAAAAAATCTAAAATAGAAGATGTATTTACTATTTATGAACAATTTGACCCATCAAAAATAGATATCTAGTCTCAAAGGAGGGATTTAACAGATTGTATTCATTTTATACTAATTAAGAATTCATCTCTCGTCATTTTTTTCCAAAAAACAACTTAATGCACTATGTAGAAAATAGCTTGTCTTAATATTCATGCATAAAACTTATGCACCCTACATTCAGAAACATAGGGAGTAGAAAACAACGAACGTCAAATGGGCCGGCCCATCACGGGAACTCCTTCAGGCGGTGGAAATGTTTCCCGTCGCAAATGGGCGATATATTGGATTCACTCCTCCTCTCCGTCTATATTGGGTCGGCTGACCATGTAAGGGTGTCTATTAAGATAGAAAGATTTTATAGCAATTTTGAGATCCTAAGGTTCGTCTCTACAAAATCCCTTCGGATCTTTCGATTGAGGTTACTAAATTTCTATGCAATCAATTCATATGCCACTCATCCCATAGAAATTTCAATGTCAACACAAACCTCACTTTATGTTTGAGAAGGCCATCATTGCCTTCTTCCAACCACTGGCGAGTCTCGGGTTCCCCTCGCCTCCACTGGTTGCCATAGCAATGGCAAGAAGGCGATCACGGGGTCTCATCCGGCATATGTTCCGATGTTTAGGGTAGGTTTGTGTCTTATGCGGTGCAATTTGGATGGTGGCGAAGCTGAATAAAATCTCCCTAGTCCCTGCTCCATCCTGGTGGCGCCCTAAATGATGAAGTCGAGAGGCATGCATGAGGGTTTCTCTTCAGGTGCTCCTTTTGGTGGACTTATTGTGTGCCTTGGTTCTATCGTCGAGGTGGTATCAACATCTAGGGCCCTGTTGTTCTCCTACTTGGGCCCACCTTGAACGACTACCGCTCCAACATTGTTGACGAACTCTATGGAGGATGTACTTGGTCAGTGGTTTTTGTTTCATGCGGGCCCATAGGTGGGTGTTTGGCCACCAGATCCTCCACTTCTATAGTGTTAGCTTCTCCTTCGGTAAGACGGCTCAACCCACCAAACCGTAGCCTCACTGACTTCCTAGTCACATGTAACAAAGTTAGATCATGTCTGACTATGGAGCGGCAACGACGATGAAGCATCGGATTGTTCTCTGAGTAGTACAATCGTCTCCCCCAAGAACCTAGATAAGATTTATGATTTCAAGGGGTGCTTGTAATGTCTTATTTGGTTAATGGACGCACTAGCCTTTTCGCACACACTAAAAATCTCATTTTGTTTTCCTTTACAGTGTGCTATCTCTCTTCTCTCTCTAGTCTCTATGTCGAAACCCTTAAAAGAATTGTGTTTCTTTAGGGTGCACCATCCAAAGACTCTGACAAGTTCCTAATCATATTGTTTCCACAATATGTGACATCTCAATACTGCATTTTTTATTCCTACGTTTTCAAATTCCTACAATCCAAAGAGGACCTAAACACTTTACTGGGAGGTCAACACTTGTAAGGTCTACACAATGTTTAACTGTGTGGTTGCTTACTTTGCCTGTGTCATGTACCATATGGTGATTCAAAGAACCAACTCGCTTGATGTTCCCACCATGATCTTAGGGTCTTTTTTTTAGAAAAGAGGGTGCGGATACCCGGCCTCTGCATCAAAATAATGCACACAGCCACCACAGTTATTTAACAAGGCTTACAAGGTACAACATTGATCAAACCGAAACCAGCCAGTCGGCAACAAAAAGGCGCTACTACTATGATAGGGGTGGCCATGATCAAAGTTAAATGCCTTGACCTCCCACCTAGACGCTTCATCTACAACTGGAGTACCGTCCAGCAGACCCATAACGCGCATATCATGCGCGCGCTACAGAAGTCGCTACCGATCTTAGGGTTGTCATTGACGGAAAAATAGTAGGAACAATATGAGGGGGCGGGGGAGGAGGCGTCTGACAAGAAAAAAAAAGCAAAGATGATCAACCGCCTTGTATGGAGCATGGAGGGTCATGGGACAAACCAATGTTGAAAGATATTGAGTGTGTTCTGCACAATATGTTAATATGGATAATGGATGGTGTACCTATTTCTTGATGATGATGATGATGATGATGATGATGATGATGATGATGATGATGATGATGACGACGACGACGATTATTATTAATTCATCTCTTTAGCTCGCCTCCTCGATCAATATTGAGCCAAAATGCCAAAATTATGTGCATCGCCAACTTGTCAGTCATTCACTCATTCGGTACAAAAGTGGAAAATATTTTCGGGACGCAATTGGCGCTAGGAGTCTGGTCTCTCCGCTTTAATATCCGTGCCGGATGATTGGAGTTGAATTGCGCAAAAGCTGTGGCAAGTGGGCGTGGGATATTCCATTCATAGCCACGATATTTCTTTTTTCTGTGAAGCGATAGCTTTCTCTCAAGCAGCAAAGAAAATGGTGAACAAAAAACGATATTAATGTGTAGCACATCTTTTGCCTTTACGATTCATGGCTCACAACATAGGTTGAGGATATCATATCAAACCTGATAGAGAACCCGATGTGCGTTTCCAACACACTCTCACTCGATGAGGGCATCAAAGGCGACTGTGACAGACGAGCAAACGTACAAACGAGTGCGCAAAGGGAAATAACATGTAAAATATACTCTTGTACTGTATCTAGTTATATACTGTACTTGTTATCTCTAATACTACTGTACTACTCCAACAATGTAAAGTATACCCTTAAATATTGTCTAGATTCAAACTAAAATGAGTGTATACACAAAAACATTTCTAGATGCATGCGTGCACATATAATATGAAAAATGCCAAAAATATTTTATATCATAAAACGCAGGAAGTGGTAATAATCTACAAGCTACAAGTGACCTGAGTTCAATCACTGATGCGAGATCACGGATCTGGACTCGTAGGTTCAAAACTTTGATTGTTTGATTCCATGTGACGTGCGATTTATTAATCGTAGTACACAGTACTGTTCACTTCAAGTAGTCTTAATTTATTTGTTTGGTTAAATATATGAAGAACAACCCGGAAAAGAAAGTATTGCACTTTGTTCATAAAAATGTCTCAATTTTACAAACTTTACAAATATCTAAACACTAAAATATATTTAAAAATATATTTAGATACGTACTTCTTCTGTTTTTTAATACGGAGTATAAGACGTTTTAATCTTTTTACACACTTCCATTTCTAAACTTGTCTGTAGACATGTTTTAGTATTCATATTTACTCATTTTTTTTATATCTAGACAACATGTGTTAGGCGGCCCATGTGTTATAGATAAAACATCTTGTATTAAAAAATAGATAGAGAATAAATTTAAATAAAGTAAAGACATCTTTTTTGTAAACGGAGGTAGCATTTTGATAAACAGACAGAACCGTTTACGAGGCAGTGGCTCCAAAATCGTCGATTACTTTACTTATAGCGGGTTGAACTGAAATCCGCGCATGGAAGGACGAAGATTACTTTACTTATAGCCTGCCAGCACATGCGGGACTCGCGCCATCGCGACAAGACACACACGTTGCTTGGCCACCATCGCATCGTCGTTCAGTATACAGAGCACCTAGACGGATCGTCGCCCGGAACGAGCCGGCATCGTGGCCTAGCAGCGCCACGTATCCCATTCTAACAAAAGCGGGCAGCGAGCTAGCTTGGCGTATTGGCTGGAATCAGAGCATCCCAACAGAAGATGATGTTGAATTGGAATCTTAATAAGAATCATAAATTTTCAGTTAATTTTATATAACGAGGTTAACCAAGCCTGATGTATCAATTCATAATAAATAAATAAATTGATCATGAAGATACCGCTAAAAAATGAAGGTGTTTGGGTGGTATCTTTATCGAGAGGTAATTTTTATAAAAGATAACCTTGCTAAACATTATTAACGTGGGAGTAAAAAATATGTCTTTTATCAGCATGACGAGACTATTAAGCATTTAGTCTTCCAGTATAAATTTGCTACATCTATTTGGTCAGCCATCCAGATAGGATCTTCCTTATCCCTTTGTAGTAGTGCGAATATTTTTAGCAATTGATTAAATGTGGTGGATCATAGATTTAAGATTCTATTAGGTTGGGAGTAATTGTCATTATTCTGTCGTGTTGGTTACGTAAAAATCACAAGATTTTTAACAATAAAGTACTTTTGTTTTGCAGGTTATATACTTATATATCGGTGCACTACTGCACTCTTTTATGGTCATCCCTACAGCATGTGTGCAACACCGCGACTTATTTTTGGAGGTAGCTTCACGGCTGAAAGTTGTGTCGCGGGAGTTGTTTTCCTTCCATTGATGACAACATAATCTTCGCATTTGTCCTCCATCACCTTAGTCATCTTTACAATTTTGAAGACTTGTGAAGTACTCTAGTTGGGGTTCTATGTACCATAGTTAGGCGAAACTCTTTGTAATAAAGATCTCTTTTATCGGAAAAATATGCAATATATAGGACACACAAAAACAGTTTTATGGCACCTTAATTGGATAGTAACACATAGTATTTCAGTTAAAATAGTGTTTCTGTTAATTTTCAGATGATTCAAAATGGAGCATCGACCAACACCTTAGACGTTGAAAATTTATTTTTTCTGATACATTTCCAACATGTTCCACGTATAGTTTGACACTTCGGACATTTAACATTGACCCGATACTACATAGTGTTTTCCATCTATAGTGCTGGGCAGAAACGTGCTCTACTGCGGACTGATTCCACACGACAAAAGATGTTGCCATCCGACTGGACTCTTTTTACGAACAGCTGCTTCTACCCTGCCGGGTTAACCTCACACCTCAAACTCTGTCGACGTGTAGAAAACTGGACTCTGGCTTTCACCTTTCGAAACTGCCAAGACAAACGCAAACGGGTCGTCGTTCAGATTGAGTTGCTGCATTAGCACGGAGTCCATTTTTTTCATACAGAAATTCCGACTGAAGTCACAATCGCTCCCTTTACCAACTGGAGTAAGGTGCAGAATAATTGAAAGAAACCTCGTTGTCTACCAACCACAATACTCGTCCAAACCCCTCGTGAAAAATTCGCCGAAACGCTATATGCCAAGGGACTAGATTTAACGGGAAAAAGATCAACTCGCCCGGTCAATTTTAACCACGAAAAATATGATGAATAAGTTTCTCTCTTGTTGCATGAACCACATAGAGACGACCAGCATATACCAACCGAACGAATATCTACAGATTTGTGTGCACCAGTGACAAACTACTTTTATATTTGAGCTGAAAAGGACAGCGGCAATGCTGGGACTGTATGTTGGGAGTTCATCCATAGGAAGGTTATATAGCACCTGAGATCTGAACTCCAATCACCATCGGAGATCAAGGTTTAGTTCCCCATAGCTAGGGGACTGAAACAACAATCGTGAATGTCAATGTGCATACCTGTAAGACTGTTAAAGACCAACTTATTTGTAATCAATCATTAAGCAGAGTACAACACAAATAATACCTGGGGAAGCTTTTCACATCTGTGTCAACATTATACAGTAGGCACTTCAGGTGGAGACAAAAATCATTCTGAAGTATGCTAAACCCTAAGTTACACATGAAAACATAATTTCCTAAAATGCTGCCAACACATTGATCCAACCATTCAGTTACCGAGCGAAATGCAAATAGCTAAGAAAATACTGAAATGGAAGTCACAGTGGCATACTGCAATTGAATTTCAGAAATCATCTTGACACATCGTTGTGGCAGGCTTAGGTGTTAGGTATATACATATCCTTACAAATTATGGTGGTTAGAAGTTAGAACCAGAAAATGCTACACATAGAGCAAAATGAAGAATGAGTTGCAAATGCCAGGTGAGCCAATGACTTTGCCTAAATACAAATATGACTACACACCAAAAATATCCGTATCTAGACAAAGTTGTGTCAAATAATTTGGAACAGAGGGAGTACAACTGAATTTCAGCAATTTAACTTGACACATTGTTGTCACTGGCTTAAGTATTAGGTATATCCTTACAACTTATAATGTTTGTTAGAATCACAAAATGCATACACATCCAGCACAATGTAGGTGAGATTGCATATGGTAGATGAGCCACTGACCAAGCGAGAAAGAGAAAGAAGACTTTATTCTATGATCAACTAAGCATGTCAGCTCATCACACCAAGACCAACTGAACAAAATGTTTCAAGCCTCACGAATTATTACCAACCGACTCACCATCTACAAGTTTCTTGGCATGTCCAAGAAGCAGCAAACGAGGCTTGGGCGATGCACGGCGCAAGCAAGCGTGCATCCACTTACCTGTACCCATATTACTTGCCTTCGCTATCCCTAGCCCCGCTAACATTAGCAGCGACGACGTCGCCCTCGGCTATCAACCTCTCCTTGGCTTCCGAAACTGAATCAACCGGCTTATCCGACTTCTGCGCACCGGTGAGCCTGGCGAGCAAAACGAAGGACATCCCACCGAGCACGTTGTTCATGCACCGGAGGGCAATGACGGAGACCTTGAACACCGGGGCAGGGGCGACATTGCCAAGGAGGTACTCGATCCCGTTGAGGGTCTGATACCGCAGGTTGCTGCTGACGCCCATGTGGAGCGCCCAGGTTCCGGCGTTGAGCAGAGTGGGCGGCGCCTTGTTGGGAGTCTCGAAGGCCGGGTCCATGCGCTTCCTGACAGCGATGAGCCCGTTGGAGATCGCGGTGCCCATGAGCCCCGCCCCGAACCCGACCACCGCGAACGTGGTGCCCTTGGACAGCAGCGTCGCGAGGCGCGAGCCGAGGGAGTAGGCGCCGGGCTCGAACATGTGGCTGGGGAGGGAGGAGACGGCTGCGGACGCGGCGGCGGAGAGGCCGGCGGTGGGGGCGAGCATGTACATGAGGACGAAGTTGAGGATGGATCCGACGACGAGGGTGGAGAAGACGAAGTCGAGCTCGTTGAGGCCGAAGTTGGGGCGGGAGGCCATGTCGCCGAGCACGCAGGCGGTGACGCCGACGAGCTCCTCCATGAGGACCTTGAAGGGGAACTGGGGATCCGCGGCGACGCGGGCGGCCCACCCGGCGAGGAACATGCCGAGGATCCCACCGCGGCCGCCGTCGCCGCTTCCGGAGTCCGCGGCATCGCCAGATCCGCTGCTGCCGCCGCCGTAGGAGCGCGGGGGAGGGGGAAGCTTCCCTCCTGGGCCGGAGGGGCAGGGGGAGTGGAGGGTGAGGAGTGAGGACTTGGAGGCGGGGAGTGGGGAGAAGGCGAGGTGGGCGGTGGGCGCGGCGCGGAGCGGGGCGAGGCGCGCGGAGGAGTCGAGGTGGGTGGACGGGAGGAACTTGGCGGCGGCGAAGGCCGTGGAGGCGGCCATGGCGACGGGGGCGGGGAGAAAGCCGCGGCGGGGGGAAGCGACGGCGGCGGAGGCGGCGCGGCGAGGGGCGAGATGCGGAAAGGGTTTTGGGGGTTGGTGTGATGTGGTTGGGTGGGGAGTGGGTGCGCGGCGCAATATGTATAGGTACGTGTGCCACCACAGCGCGACACCTGACCTACACGCTACAGCCGCAGCGAGGAATAAATGGGGGCTTTGGGGTTGGCGTGTCGTGCTCGTGCACAGTGAGGACTTGGAATTGTAGTGCCCGCTGCGTATCACGATTTCTCCTTGAGCTAAAATTCATTGAGAGCGTGCATGCAGCTCAGTTGACTGAGAATTCTTAATCGGTTATTTTATTTTCTCAAGTCTATTGAGGTCGTCTCCCTGCAGCCATCGTCGATTGAACCGCCAACCTCCCCACTAGGCAACCTCTCCACTAGGGTGTAAACGGATCGGATCGGATTGGATTTTGCCTTTACCATATCCTATACCATAATTTTTTATCGGATTCGGAGCGGATCGGATAATGATCGGATGCGGATTCGGATGCGGATATCTGTGATGGCGGATTCGGAGGCGGAAACGGAGCGGATTCGGACCGGTAACAAAATTAATCGGATAGATACGTGTATAATTAAATTTTCAAACCATACATACAAAAATATTTTTTTGATAACTTAATAACTAATAAATTTGTAATTTATAGTCTTTACAATGACTATTTAAGTGAGATGTTGTTCGACTAACGAATTCGACAACTTACTAGTTTCAAATTCCTAGACAATTCGGTAGAAAATCGGATTATTCGGATTTAAACCATCGGATAATCCTATTTAAATTTCGGATAATCCATATTTTATGCTATTTTACATACCATATCCTATACTATATCCGGGTGTTAACTTCGGAATCGGATATCCTTATCCGGCGGATTCCTTAAAACCGGATATGGATTGTTGAAAACGGTTTCGGAATCGGATATGGTGCGGAAATTATCCTATCCGTTTACACCCCTACTCCCCACCCACGGACAACGTTGTCGCGACATCTACAATTGCTGACAGAGCATCGTTGTCATCTCCCTGTAGTTGTAGCACCTTCGCCATTGAGGGTTGACGACGAGATTGAGGGCTTGAGGCGAGCACCTTTGCATGATCATTAATGATGTGTGCCGGTCCGCAACACGAGAGGCGCCACCTTGAGGCTTTGTCCTTGTCGGATCTAGTAGAGGGAGGGCGCACATGGTGGGACTGGGGGTCGGGATGGAACCAGCAGCGTGCGGCTTGTTGGTGGCGCATGGCTTGCGCAACGGTGGCACATGGATGTGGATTGGTCGATGGCGCCTCCTCGATTGCGCAACAAGGCTAGCTGTGCGTGTGGAGGCGTAGCGGTGATGTATGTATGAGAATGAACGGAGAAGATAAGGAAGAAAGAGACTGTGGTGGGACCATGTAAAGTTAATAACGTGAGAGACAGAGCGTCTCGTGGGACACACAGCGCACATACGAGAGACGAGGCGGGGGACGTGGCACGCTGAACGGGAATCCGGCACCTAGAGGGGGGGGGTGAATAGGTGCTATTACAAATTTTAGGTCTTTTCAAATTTAGGCTCAACACAAAGGTAAATTCTCTAGATATGCAACTACGGTGAATTTACCTAAATGATAATCTAAGCAATAACAAGATAAGCAAGTAAGGGAGCAAAGGTAAAGGGAACCAAGTGAAGCACGCGGAGACGAAGATGTAATCCCGAGTTCCACCCAAGGGTGTACGTCTCGTTTGGAGAGGTGTGCGCTACCACAACAGGTTAGCCGCAACGCCACAAAGGCTCACCTTCTTCTCCGATGAACTCAACCACAAATGTTTCGAGTCCACCTTCCACTATTGATCCCCTTTTAGGGCGGAGATCGAATCCCTTACAAACGCTTGAGGCACACACCCACAACTGAATTGGGGGCTCCCAAGAAGACCACAAAAGGTCAAGGTAACACCAAGAGTACAACAATGGTGAACTAGGTTTTCCCACCGGAAACCCTAGCCACGAAATCCCCAAGTGAATGGGGGAGAAATGCAAATCCCTTCGGTGAGGATGTAGATCCGGGCCTTCTCCTCCAATCCTCCAAACATCAATGAATTTGGGTGGGGGGATTGGGAGATCTTGATGATTTGAGCTTTCAAGAATGGTAGGAGAGAGAAAATCTGAGAGCTGACTGTTCTTGAGTGAGTGAGGGGGTATTTATACTCCCCCTCAAAATCTGGCCGTTGGCTGTCTTGGGCACCCGGAAATTCCGGTTTAAGTAACACCGGAAATTCCGGTCACCCGGAATATCCGGGTCCTTGAAAATATCCGAGCTGAATTTCCGGTTGAGATCAGAACCAATTCTGAACTTGACTTAGCCGATTTTCTGAGGTTGACTCGGAATATCCGAGTGCTTGAAATTTCCGAGCTGAATTTCCGATTGGAGTCAGTACCACTTCTGAATCTTGACTTAGCCAATTTTTCTGGGGTTGACTCGGAATATCCGGGTTGGGGAACCGGAATATCCGAGTCCTTAAAATTTCCGAGCTGATTTTCCGATTGGAGTCAGTAGTACTTCTGAACTTGACTTAGCCAATTTTCTGGGGTTGACTCGGAATATCCGAGTTGGGGAACCGGAATATCCGAGTCTGGGAAGAATTCCAGAAACTCTTTTTGTCTACAATTTGGCTTTAGGATTTGTGATATGAGTTTCACCCAAACTGAAATATTTAGCAATAGGATTAGTATATCATTGGTATTGTTAACTAACACACAAAACACTAGGGATTAAGAAATGTTCTTTCAATCTCCCCATTTTTGGTGTTAGATGACAATATCAAGATTGGCATAGAAACAAAAGGTAATAACATGTTTTTGGCAGAAAATGGCTCCCCCTAAATAAATGCAAGTAAGCAACACAAAATGACAAAGGATAGGAGCAATTTTATAACAACAACCACAAGATATCACAAAGGAGAAACGAGACAAAATGTAAGATTATGGTGGCAATTGAGACTAGATAGATTTTCATACCTTGTGTATATAGAATATGAAGAGAATACCAACACAATCAATTCGAAGTCTCAACCATAAGATAATGATAGCATCAAACCATTGTCTCAATACATAGTTATCACATAATGAAATAAAAAGAGTTCACAAATAACTTAAAACACGATAAATGGACACAAGCGCAAATAAATGATAAACGCATAAGCTTGTGCCCGACCCTTTGCAAATCCCCGAAGAAGTCCTAGTAGAGAAACTTCTCCCCCTTTGGCATTGAAACGCCAAAAAGGAAGAAGAGCGATGCTACGTCCCATGAAAGTCTTCAGTCCGAGGGGTCCTCCTCATCATCATCATCACCAGCATCCTCATCATCATCATCCTCTTCATACTCCTCAGACTCTGCCTCCTCATCATCATCTTCCTCCTCATCATCATAGTCATAGCCAGTGGTGTACGAGCTGCCGCCAAGGTCCTGGTCAATCAGTGTCCACGGAGCCAAGGAACCCTGGTTCCACTGAGCAAAGGTCAGGGGCTCAGACAGAGCAGCAGGAGCAGGAGAGTCAGAAGCATGGTGAAGGATCAAGTCTTACTTGTAATCCAGCTGACGTCGATCCTTGTAGGCATTGTATTGCTCTTTGCGGATGTCCACATTCATGCAAAGGATGTTGCGCTGGAACCAGTTCAGCTTCTTGGCATGCGCATGAGTGGTAGGAACATGAGTAGAGGCAGCAGCAGCCCTCCTAGCATCACCCATGAAAGATCCACCTGTAGCTGATGTAGTAGAAGGCCTAGGAGGGGGCTTGACCACAGTCTTCTTCACATAAAGCTTCTTGAAGTCATGTGGCACCAAATCACTGCTGCTGAAGTTGTAGTCAGGGAACTTAAACTGGAGGAGCTTCATTATGTAAGGAGCATAAGGAATAGAGACCCTGGTGGTCATAGCTTCATACATCTCATTGTAGATGTAATCCATCACATCTACTCTCCAGTCAGTATCAGAACCCGAGTCCTCCACAATGCGGTTGGCGTGAAGGAGCAGGTTGCAGAGAGGGGTAACCACGTTGTCGTTGTTGCCACCACTCGGTGCAATGTTCTCACGCAGGATGCGCACAAGAACATCATACAATGGAAGCAAGTCACGAGAGAATCCAGGGGTGGCTCCCACACCATATAAGTGATCTGTCTCCTTCTTGTTGAGCTTGTAGGGGGTGTGCATGCGAGTGCCTTGGGGATTGTCACCATCAAACCTGTAGCCCAGTACCTTGGCAAACTCCTCGAAGTTGGACTCACAGTATGATTCCCCAGTCATCCACTTCATGGTCTTCTTCGAGTCACCCTTGATCACTAGGGTGGCGAAGAACTGCATTACAAGCTGCGCGTTGTAGGGACAACGGATGAGCACCAACCTCTCCAAACCCATGGTCTTGACAATGTGGATGGCCTCAGCAAATGCGGTTTTCTTCTGCAGAGATGCAAAGTCAAACGGGTGCATGGGTCGAATGGGCTTCGACAGTGAGATAGAGATCCACGAATATGTGCTCTTGCGCTTGGCACCAAAAGCTGCGATCAGCGAGAGAGTTGTCTCTTGCGCTGAGGTACCAGTCCCCCTGTCTCAGCTGAGAGTAATCCACAGAATTCATCTTGGAGTAGTCCTGACGTTGGGGACTAGGGGCATTCTTTCTCTTCTTGGATGAGGGCTTGCTGGCAACAGCTTTCTTCTTCCTCTGAGTTGCAGGACCCTTTCCCTTGTTAACTGGTTGCTTGTGGACAGGTGCTCTACATGTGTTCCTTGATGCCCCTGCGGACGGACTTCCACCTGAACCTGTGAATTTGAGCATAAAGGGTAGCATAAGGTAAGTGCACACAAGTCAGGAGATAATACACACATTAGATAGACATTTGATGAATCATATTTAGTTAAACATGAGTTAATCTTAAAACTGCAGTGTTTGACTCGGAAATTCCGGTTCAGACATGACCGGAAATTCCGAGTCAATCTGAGCCGGATATTCCGAGTCAGACAGAAACTGCAGATCTGAGATTGACTCGGTCTAAAACTAGATCGATCCAACATAATGCAAAACTAATGTATGTAGAAGGCAGGGAATAGACCTAGGAACAATCTCTACCAAGCAACATTGAAACAAATAACTCCACATCAAGATCCAAGTGCAAGCACATAAGGAAGAAGAAAAGTGAAGTTACCCTCATCCATTGAGGCCATTGCTTGGAGGAGTGAGTTGCCGGGGCGGAGGAGGAGCAGATCCGGTCGAGAAAGAGGTTCCCCGGCGGTCGGAGTGCTCCGGAGGGACCTTGGAGCAGCAGGGGCGGCGGCTGGAGGAGAGGGAGGTCGGGGGTGGAAGAAGGACACTAATGAGCCCTTCACCCCGAGCCTGCCCTTATATTTCTGGACAAATCGCCAGACCGGATATTCCGGGTGTGACTTACACCGGATATTCCGAGTCACCGGATATTCCGATTCAAAATGAACCGGATATTCCGACCTGCTGAACCAAAATCCCAGTTTTCAAATGGATGACTTGTCTGCAATAGAGAGAAATGTTTTCAGGGGAAAGTAGGCTTTGGATAGATTTCCAAACTGATATTGGTACACAATACTCAACTCACAACAACCAAATCGAAACAAAAGAGCCAAGTTGAGTAGGTTTCCCAAATGCATGAATAGGAGGGCAAATAGCAACAATAAGCTCCAAATAAAATCAACTCTTCAAGGAGAGGAGGTCGGTGGCCGAGGCCACCATGTAGGAGTGTATGGCATGTTACCGCGAAGATGTATCTTGGGTACATAACCAATACTCGTCGTTTTAGCTCATTAGTCATAATAATGAATATAGAGATAAAAGAACACTTGCTATCGGCATAATGGGGGGAGGGATTGTCCAATGTATTAGGACCGCACTCCCCCTATTTCCATGCCTACATCTAAACTAGATAAGATGCAATTACGCCCTAGGTGAGTGTGCAAGCGATCAAGCTAAGGACCTCGAATCAATGATATTAAGCTCATTCCTCAAAAAGCAAAACCTTCCTTCCTCAAGGGGCTTCGTGAAGATATCCGCCAATTGATCCCTTGTGCCCACATATGATAAGTCAATGTCTCCACGGGCCACATGATCTCTTATGAAATGATGGCGGATCTCAATATGCTTGGTTCTTGAATGTTGCACCGGGTTGTAGGCAATCTTGATGGCACTTTCGTTGTCACATAAAAGAGGCACTTTGTCGCAATCGACTCCGTACTCCTTTAAAGTTTGCCTCATCCATAGCAACTGAGTGCAACAACTTGCGGCGGCAACATACTCGGCTTCGGCGGTGGAGAGAGATATACAATTTTGCTTCTTAGAAGACCAACTCACCAAGGACCTCCCAATAAATTGACAAGCGCCGGAGGTTGACTTCCTATCATCATGATCTCCCGCCCAATCGGAATCCGTGTACCCACATAATGAGAAATTTGCATCCTTGGGGTACCACAATCCATAGGTTGGGATATAAGCCAAATATCTAAAGATTCTCTTGACCGCCACATCATGGCTTTCTTTAGGAGCCGCTTGATATCTTGCACACACTCCTACGACTAGCACTATATCCGGTCTAGATGCACAAAGGTAGAGGAGAGATCCAATCATGGAGCGGTATACCTTTTGATCCACATCCTTACCCTTCGGGTTGAGCTCAAGGTGGCATTTGGTTTGCATTGGAGTAGAGGCACCCTTGAGATCAAGCAACTCGTACTTCTTGAGCATGTCTTGAATGTACTTTGCTTGGTTGATGAACGTTCCTTCCCTCAATTGTTTGATCTCAAATCCGAGGAAGAACTTCATCTCGCCCATCATAGACATCTCAAACCTGTCAGTCATAAGCTTAGAGAATTCTTTGTTAAATGCTTTGTTAGTCGATCCAAATATAATGTCATCCACATATAATTGACAAATGAAAAGCTCTCCATTAACTTTCTTAGTAAAAAGTGTGGGGTCGATTTCCCCAACTTGGAATCCACGGTCTACAAGTAGTTCTCTAAGGTGCTCGTACCACGCTCGTGGGGCTTGTTTAAGGCCATAGAGTGCCTTATCCAACTTGTAGACATGGTTCGGGTACTTGAGGTCCTCGAACCCCGGTGGTTGCTTAACATAAACAAGTTCATTTAGTGGACCATTTAGAAAAGCGGATTTAACATCCATTTGTTGCAACTTAAAGTTATGGTGAGAGGCATAAGCAAGAAGAATACGGATTGACTCAAGTCGAGCCACGGGCGCGTAGGTTTCTCCAAAGTCAATGCCTTCAATTTGAGAGTAACCTTGAGCCACCAATCTTTCCTTGTTCCTCACCACCATGCCATGTTCATCTTGCTTATTCTTGAATATCCACTTGGTGCCGATAACATTGCGGCAATCTTTGGGTCTTTCCACCAACTTCCACACTTTGTTGCGCTCGAAGTTGTTGAGCTCTTCATGCATAGCATCAAGCCAATCTTTATCTTCAAGAGCTTCAAAGACCTTCTTGGGTTCCACCATGGAGATGTGAGCTTGATGTTCACTAAAGCTTGCGAGTTGTCTTCGGGTAGAGACCTTGCTTCTCACATCACCAAGCACCTTGTCAAGAGATAGAGCTCTTAATTCTTGTGAGGTGCCAACCCTATTCAAGCGGCGGATCTCGATTTCCCTCCGAGTGGTGGGAGGAATCGCTTGATCATCTTGATCATTCATGTCTCTGCCTTGACTGAATTGATGACCTTGATCAACCATTGGAGTGGTGTCCATTGGTGAGGAAGAGGGTTGATCTTGGCCTAGCGAACTGCCACCGGGAATGTCAGCAGGACCGGATATTCCGGGTTCAGGGACCGGAAATTCCGAACCACCGGAATTTCCGAGTCCATCTTGAACCGGATTTTTCGGTCCTCCGGAAATTCCAGGAGCAGCTGTAGAATCTTGTTCTTCTTCTTGGCTAGGTGCATTGGGCACGGTGTTGTCGATGGGTGTTTCTTGTGTTGGGGTGGTCACCACTTGTGAAGAACTTGGTCCTTGTTGATCAACCTCATAATAGAGTTCAACGGGGCGGTGGACTCCCAACCCCATTCTTCGGATAGCATCTTGAGGTTCATCATCACCTACACCGGAAACACCACTTTGCTCCACGAGGGAGCCGTCATTCTCCTCGAACACCACACTACAAGTTTCTATGATTATGCGCGAGGCCTTATCATAGACTCTATAAGTGTGGGATTCGGATCCGTAGCCCACAAATGTCCCTTCAAGAGACTTAGAATCAAACTTGCCCAAACGAACACCTTTGATGAGATAAAAACACTTACAACCAAATACTCGGAAGTAGGAGATATTGGGCTTGTTCCCGGTAAGCACTTCATAAGGTGTCTTCATGAGTCCTTTGCGAAAGAAGAGCCGGTTGGATGAATGGCAAGCGGTGTTGACGGCTTCGGCCCAAAAGTTGTGAGGGGACTTGAACTCGGCCATCATCGACCTTGCCATCTCAATAAGTGTGCGGTTCTTCCTTTCGGCTACACCATTTTGTTGGGGAGTATAAGCAGCGGAATATTGATGACGAATCCCTTCTTCACTAAGGAACTCGTTTAAGGTGTAGTTCTTGAACTCGGACCCATTGTCACTTCGTATCACCAAGATAGGGACATTGTGTTGACGTTGAGCTTCATTGGAGAAG
This sequence comes from Poa annua, assembly GCA_026929855.1. Classification (NCBI taxonomy): domain Eukaryota; kingdom Viridiplantae; phylum Streptophyta; class Magnoliopsida; order Poales; family Poaceae; genus Poa; species Poa annua. The sequence continues at coordinate 112,753,557 of CM049428.1, read as the reverse complement.
TCGATGATAGTTTGTTGAGTCTCCATCTTCGTCTTGAAGAAGAAAACCCATGTGTATCTTGAATAGTCATCAACAATCACCAAGCAATATTTCTTGCCACCAAGACTAGCTTCCGGAATGGGACCAAAGAGGTCAACATGGAGAAGCTCCAAAAACCTCTTTGAAGAAATGATGGTCTTGCTTGGATGGTAGATGTCATGCATTTTTCCTTCAACACACGCCCTACACATTCGATCCTTCGAGAAAGAAACATGGTCTTTTAGTCCTAGGATATGGCCACCCTTGTGGAGACTTTGCAAAGTCCTCATGTTGACATGGGCTAGTCGGCGATGCCATAGCCAACCCAAGTCCGCCTTTGCGAATAGGCACATTGTATGGGAAGTGGTGACTCCGGAGAAATCAACCACATAGAGACCATTCTCAATGTACCCAACGAAAGACACATTGAGAGACTTGCTCCGCAAGAGAATGACCATTTCCTTTTCGAAGACAACGGTATAACCCAAACAAGTTAAGGAATGGACGGAGATCAAGTTGAAACCTAGGGACTCGACAAGCAAGACATTCACAAGTGTGATGTCCGGTGCCACTACCACCTTGACGAGCCCTATTACCTTAGACTTAGAATTATCACCATATGTAACGGTCATTTGATCATCATTGGGCTTCAACTCCGTTACAATATCCTTGCTTCCGGTCATATGACTAGTGCACCCACTATCAATTATCCATTTCGATCCTCCGGAAGCAAGGCCCTACACACAATCAATTCTTTGGTTTAGGTACCCATTTTGCAATGGGTGCCTTTTGGTTAGCAACAAGGGTCTTTGGAACCCAAATAGCATATTCAATGTAACCATCAAAAGGACCAATGTATCTAGCATAGACATCCCCATAATAATCAACATATAAAGCATAGTTGGGGTTAGATATGCCCGCAGAGTCATTACGAGTGGGAGTGCCCCTTGTGGCATTTCCACTCGCAATGTCATCCTTCTTGACTTGTGCGGACTTGGTCTTCTTCTTGATCTTCTTCTTCTCCTTAGCAACATAGCCTAGACCTTCCTTACCCTTGTGGGGCACTCGCTCATGAAGAGGAGTAGTGAGTGTCCCCTTACCTTTATCAAGAGAGGTCTTAGGCTTGGTTGCCATGGAAGAAACAAACACAACCCTAGCAATATCCTTCACAACATTTGCATTAGCATTCAAAGGAGTAGAGGTGCTAGGTTTCTCAAGAGTAGATATCCGAGATTGGAGTTGATCACGAGACTTGAGAAGACGTTCGTGATCACTTGTCAACACCTTGTGAGCATTGTCAAGTGACTCGAAGTCTTCGCAAAGTCTAGCATGAGCAACTACAAGCTCGGACTTTTCATTTTGCACAATTTTACATTTAGCAAAGTAGAGATCACGATCCTTAGTGATCTTAGCTAGTTGCTCCTTAAGGAGAGCATGAGCTTCTTGTTCATCTTCGAGAGAGGATTGGAGAGACACCTTAGCGTGTGCATCCTCTCTCTCAATCTCACCTTTTAATTCAAGCTCATCCTCAAGCTCACCTATACGACTCATGATTGAGCCAAAGTGTTTCTTTCCTTCTCCTTGCAAGTTAGTCATGAATTTATCAAAAGCAATGATTTCTTCCTTGACTTCTAAGCTCATAGCATCATCAATGTCATGTGATATGGAGTTGGGGGATAATTGTACCTCGGATGTCTTTGCCATAAGACATCTTGCATTCTTGACGATGGGGCTCTCGTTTGGTGAGGAGAAGAGTGATGGAGGTGTGGAAGAAATGGCTAGTGAGGCCACTTGCGTTGGAGTATCCTCCTTGTCACTATCTTCATCATCGGTGGGATATTGCTCTTGAGTCACCACGACAATCTTTTGGTTCTTCTTGAAGAAAGGCTTCTTCATGGGCATGGGCCCCTTGCCCTTCGTCTTGGCCACGAGCCTCCCACCATGATCCTCTCTTCTCTCCCATGGGCAATCGGCAACAAAGTGGCTCTTGTCATCGCAGTTATAGCAAAGCCTCACTTTGTTGAATGGCTTTCCTCCGTTGGGGGGAAACTTCTTGTCAATCCTTGCTTTGGCCCTTCCGGGGTTCTTCCAAAGTTTCTTGCCGCAAGACCCATGTGTTGAGTGAGAGTGCTTGATAGAGCTTCACTAGATAGCTCGACTTGATCATCACACTCCTCTTCATCCTCTTCTTCAACGGTGGCCTTCAAAGCAATTGAGGCATGCTTGTGCATCCCTATGGCTCTAGCTCTTGCATCTTGTGCAATCTTGGAGGCCACCTTGTATGCGGTCATCTCTTGCATAACTTCATTGGATGTCATCTTTGCAAAGTCATGTATCCCTTGGAGTGTCTTCAAATCCGTTTCCTCAAAGGGCAAGAGAGCGGTCACAAACTTCCTCTTGATCCAAGCATCATTAATGTACTCCGCCCCGAGGTTCTTGAAGGAGTTGGCAACCAACACCAACCTCCGGTACATGTCCTCGTGGCTTTCTCCATCCAACTTGTAGAACCCTTCCACCTCATTGCATAAGGCATCATACCGGTTCTTCTTCATGCTCTCATTCCCAACGAAGATGTCGGAAAGAGCATTCCAAACTTCCTTGGCGGTGGAGAATTGTTGAATGAGCGCCATGTCCTTCTCTCCAACGGCCATTTGGAGTTGATGAAGAGCGGTGGCGTTGAGTTGGCTATCAACCACCTCTCTTCTTGTCAAGTTGGTTGGATCATGGGGCTTGTATCCTTCTTCAATGATGCGCCAAAGCTCAATGGAGGCACTACATAGATGAGACTTCATTAGAAATACCCATTGAGAGAACTGAGTAGGTTTAAGCTTAGGAGGATCACTTCTAAAGTTTACATTATGAAATACCTCTCCTTTGGGGGTGTTAGAGAAGCTAGGTGGTTCATCCTTTTCCGCCTTCCCGGGAACACTTGAGGTAACATCTTTGGACCCATCCGAAGATGACTCCTTAGAGTTCCCCGCATGTTCCTTAGGAGGAGGAGAGGGAGAAGTAGCCTCGGGCTCCTTAGACTTCAAGAGTGCCATGAGCATCTCATTCATCTTGAGGAGTTGGGCCTCCAAGGACGATCTCATATCAATAAGATCGGCCATGGTTGCCCCTTTGGCTAACGCCTCCTTCTCCGCCTCTAATTTTTCACGGGCGGCCCTCTCGGCATCGGATTCCGTCATCGTTGCACTTAGGCGGTTAAGCCCTTAAAAGTGAACCTGGCTCTGATACCAATTGAACGGGGATCCGACACCTAGAGGGGGGGGGGGTGAATAGGTGCTATTACAAATTTTAGGTCTTTTCAAATTTAGGCTCAACACAAAGGTAAATTCTCTAGATATGCAACTACGGTGAATTTACCTAAATGATAATCTAAGCAATAACAAGATAAGCAAGTAAGGGAGCAAAGGTAAAGGGAACCAAGTGAAGCACGCGGAGACGAAGATGTAATCCCGAGTTCCACCCAAAGGTGTACGTCTCGTTTGGAGAGGTGTGCGCTACCACAACAGGTTAGCCGCAACGCCACAAAGGCTCACCTTCTTCTCCGATGAACTCAACCACAAAGGTTTCGAGTCCACCTTCCACTATTGATCCCCTTTTAGGGCGGAGATCGAATCCCTTACAAACGCTTGAGGCACACACCCACAACTGAATTGGGGGCTCCCAAGAAGACCACAAAAGGTCAAGGACCACAAAAGGTCAAGGTAACACCAAGAGTACAACAATGGTGAACTAGGTTTTCCCACCGGAAACCCTAGCCACGAAATCCCCAAGTGAATGGGGGAGAAATGCAAATCCTTTCGGTGAGGATGTAGATCCGGGCCTTCTCCTCCAATCCTCCAAAGATCAATGAATTTGGGTGGGGGGGTTGGGAGATCTTGATGATTTGAGCTTTCAAGAATGGTAGGAGAGAGAAAATCTAAGAGCTGACTGTTCTTGAGTGAGGGGGTATTTATACTCCCCCTCAAAATCTGGCCGTTGGCTGTCTTGGGCACCCGGAAATTCCGGTTTAAGTAACACCGGAAATTCCGGTCACCCGGAATATCCGGGTCTTTGAAAATATCCGAGCTGAATTTCCGGTTGAGATCATAACCAATTCTGAACTTGACTTAGCCGATTTTCTGAGATTGACTCGGAATATCCGAGTCCTTGAAATTTCCGAGCTGAATTTCCGATTGGAGTTAGTACCACTTCTGAATCTTGACTTAGCCAATTTTTCTGGGGTTGACTCGGAATATCCGGGTTGGGGAACCGGAATATCCGAGTCCTTGAAATTTCCGAGCTGATTTTCCGATTGGAGTCAGTAGTACTTCTGAACTTGACTTAGCCAATTTTCTGGGGTTGACTCGGAATATCCGAGTTGGGGAACCGGAATATCCGAGTCTAGGAAGAATTCCAGAAACTCTTTTTCTCTACAATTTGGCTTTATGATTTGTGATATGAGTTTCACCCAAACTGAAATACTTAGCAATAGGATTAGTATATCATTGGTATTGTTAACTAACACACAAAACACTAGGGATTAAGAAATGTTCTTTCACACGCCCGATCCCCCAACTATATAGCAGTGTGTTTTCCATACCAGTATCTATGTACTGAACATTCAACCACAATGTAATGTAAAGACTCTCAGTGCAAACATCCAAACGAAGCATATGGGTATCCTTGTTTTGATGAAAACGCCTTCTACACCCAATCGACTTCCCTCCTCTCAATCACTCGTGTTGTTCGGCGTCCCAAGCGTCAAGTGAGTTGTGGTTGGGCGTCGCTACGAGTGTCATGTGTTGCCCAACTGTATAGAAATGTTTTCTATATCAATATCCTATATATTGGACATTCAACCCAACATAATACCAAGGCTCTCAATGCAAACATTTAAACTAAGCATATGGGTATCCTTGTTTTGGTGAAAACGCCTTCTTCACCCAATAGACTTCCCTCCTCTCAATCTCTTTCTAATCACCCCTTCCCAAAACTCATGTCGTTTGGAGTCGTATAGGCATCAAGAGAGTTGAGGTCGAACGTGGTTGGGCGTCACTACGAGCGTCATGTGCCACCACACTCGAAACACGTGGGGTTTCGAGAACACCCTGGCCCGACGTGGTCAGTAGAGTTCTCTGAGGATTATCCTGGCCTGTCAAACGTCCTGCTATGGTGGTTTCATGAGTACGTATTAGATGTGGGCCGAGAAAATACACGATAAAACTCTTCACACACTTGTCAAACGAGGCCTCATACAAGTTCATACAAAGCATAACAAAGATAAATACTTACTGAAATCCAAACCTTCGGCTTGAAATCTAATAGTTTAAGAGACAACTATAATGGCATAAAACAAACTCTTGGAGACATCATCCTCCTAAATTTGGAAGAATGCCCATTTTTGCAAGTTGATCAGCACGTATCCAGTTGTAAGTCGGGAAGTGAATTGTGGCGAACGAGTTAGTCCTCCTGGTCAGCTTCTTCACCACGGCAATTTTCTCTTCCGCGTTTGATGGATACTTCAACGACCGTAGAGAGTATAGCTATGCTGGCACTTCGTGCAGTGCAGCCTATGGTACAGGAACACATCCTTCAAATTCACAGACGCTTCCACGACACGTCTGACATACCTAACCATGCAGTCAGACTGAAAGCCAAAAATGACGAGCGTGGCTAGGCTATGGTGCTGGAAATCAGATGCAGGTGATTTCCACTCGACACCCTTCTTATCGCTGTAAGAGAGTGCCTTCCTTTCATCCTCATTCGTTCTCATTACACACAGATGATCCCATACCTACAAGACCCAAGACAGCAAAGGAAAACACAAAAAGGTAATTAATCTTTGCAGCAAGAGAATCTCCAAAATGAAAGAACAAGAGCTTAAGATAAAACTGCACCGTCAAGTATAGTTCCTTCATGTTGGGTGCAGCTTCAAGAATGAACAATGTCCATGTGAGGTCACACCCTTCAGGAATTTTATCTAGATGCAAAAACGTTAGTTGACGGAACGGAACACAGATGACAGCCTTTCAGTCACACATTCTGGTTGAATCCAAATCTGCATGCAACACATGAACATGATGAGATGAGCAGAAAAGAAGTGAAGCAGCAACAACAACAGCTAGCAAAAAATATAAGTCTTGACGTAGCTTTTCACATTCAAATCCCAACCATAGGTGTCGTGGAGAGGTACCACCAAAAAGCTCACTTAAGTCGAACAACTTGTGCCAACAAAGAATGCGAGTGCTGATGCTGATAGTCTCAAGCAATGGGACATGACCCAGAAATAGTGGATCTTGAGACGTCCAACCCCAAAAGATCAACCATGTAAGTTTTGGGAGTGAGTTGAGCTTGACTTTTTCAAAACGACAATTAACAATAAGCAGTTCACTGAGTTGACAGTGGTCAACTTGCATAACAGCCCCTGTCTCGGAACAACAATGAGACAGGCTTAGATGCATTAATCTTCTGCATGTGTTGAGAACGTTGGGGATGTCTGGTTCGTCAAAACTCAAATTCTCTAGGAAGAGGCGAGTGACACCACCGAATGCAATTGGACAAGCATTAAAGAACCACATGAATAGTGTCCCATAGTCGATCATATCATCCTGATTGCAGTGAGTTTCATTCATCTCTGTAAAAACTGTCAATTCAATGTCAATCATGTGGAACGCCATGATGTTCCCAATAGCATGTCCAATGGATATGATGTCATCTTCTCTTAAGAAGAATGCCATGCAAATGGAGTGTATGCTGTTTGGGTTTGAAACCCTGCGTGCTAGGATGCTCTTTGTCACTTCAACCATAGTTGCATTGGATGATGGCGGCGCCTTCCGACGTCGTGTTCCCTCTTGGGGGCATCAGTTTGAAGTTGGAGCCTGCCAGTGTGTCTTCTGGCTAGCTAGGTTGTGTGTGTTGTATGGTTTTTGGGTCCGGTTTCCCTTATAAACTGGACCAACCTCCTATCTATTCATTGAATTTAGCAGTTCTCCTGCTAACATTCATAGTTGCATTGCTTCTCGGTGGCATGCGGCAGCATGTTTAGCCACAAAGTCCCGAACATCTATGGTGAGACGAGAGAGCATAGGAGGTAGATGCCGCCACCGCCGGGCGAGGACACTGGTTCTCGCAGCCTCTAGGACATTGAGTCTGTCAAGGATGTTAACCAAAATATCATCGGGCAAGCAGCCAATCCAATCTTCAAGAATTATCTGCATTTGTCATGTGAAAAAATCTGAGTTCATTTCTGCTTGCTACTACTACGTACAGTCTCCAAGATATAACTTCCGTAGTTTTAAAGATGCTATTTCAGTAACAAACTACAAGAAAGGCAGTTGTGTTACAGGCTTACAGCAGCGAGGGTACAATTGCTATGTGCAAAGATGCAATTTTGACGGTCCCAGAGATGCAATTTCGACGGTCTTAATGAGGCAAGATGGACATTTTTCAACAAGAGAGGCTGCAATTTCAATGTATTTTACCAGAAATTGATGTGATTTTTTCAGGGAGAGAAAAAGATGTAGGGCTAGTTTGGCAGCAAAGTTTCTATAAAACTGCAGTATCGTAATACCATAGTATTCATGTGCCTGGCGGAGTAATACTTCAGTTTCATAAAAAGAGGTCCAGACTTGTTTTTCCAATACTTCAAAAATAGCACGTTTTGAGTGATACTAAAGTATTAATATTAAAGTATTTAATCACAACCAAACACATCAAAGTATTTAAAACTATGTTTTTTTAGAAACTGTAGTATTGTGGAAATACTTCAAAAATACTTTGCTACCAAACTAGCCCTCTATGTCCCCGTCTTCCACGAGTTCTTTTTTCCTTGACAGAAAATTTCCCACCTTGATCCTCGTATAGTACAGAGAGAGATAAGGGTTTCGGGTCGTAATATGATGTAATGGATAGGTGACATCGACAAACAGATCGTCAAGTCTGGAAGCAGAAGCAATATTAATATTAAGAAACTTATGTAAATCTTGTGGGCGTCTGGAGCACGACATCTTTTCGCTGACGCTTATAGTAACTGAACCGTATCGTGTGAATTCTTCATGTTGCAAACGGCTTGTATCTGACATTCTGACATGACAACCGTTCACCTGAAGTAGAAGTAGGCTGAAGGTAAATTGCATTGATTCACACTTAAGCAAAAGAGAAACCCAGGTCAAGTCACCATGTATAGATAGCTCTGAGAGTTTAAATCTGTCAGGCAGATTTACATAATAGGCTAGTAGCAGGGCGTCAGCAGATAACTAGAAGTGCGAGATGCTAGGCTCCTGCTATTCTACACAGTGCAAATCCTTGGGCACGGATACACAAAAAAGGAACTCCCATGGCAGGAACAATCCTAAGCGAAGAGGCAACTTACAAGAGAGGCCTCCATTAAATTCTACAAAAAAAAAAACTAATATGGTCGCAGTCAGAACGCCGTTGAGGCCGTTCTCCTGAGTTGATACTTGGGTTCCGGCAGAGCCACGGAGCAAAGCATCATGTCCAACGCCTGAAGATAGAGCAGAAAAAGGTGAAGGAGTCAATGCTATGCATGGAGGATTTGCCAAAAGACACATCGCTAATTCCATCAGAGTTGACGCAAAAGAAGAATGTACAAACTGTATGAATCTGGATAATATTTGCCTGATAGCAGGATTAGAAAAGAATAAGCATACAAAATTTGTTGAGAGAAAGGTAAATTAATTCCTGGTGCCACAACTTTTGCATCAGAGGTAGTGAGGTACAGGACTACCAAGTACCCCTTGACCACACAGGCCATGAAAAACGAATTGTTAATTTACAAGAAAAAAGAAGAAATATAGAAATATAGTTGGAATATTTCTAGAAAGATGTTTCTAGAAATTAACTAATATCCTAGGGTTTATAGGGTCAAATAGAACATTCAAAAATACAACCAACCAAGCGAAGATCTCTTGAAAATAAACCAAAGATTTAGATATGAGTTCCTAATACCAGGACCAAACACAAAAGCTTAGCAGCATTAATCAGGTAACTTATCAAGCAACTCAGTCGATGTATCATGAGCATAGAAAATTATCAATGTACAATTTGCTGTATAAACTAAAAAGTACCATGTGTCTGGAGGATGCACCTAACAGAGATCAATTCCCATTGCAAATCACTTGCTAATAGTAGCATACAAATATAAGAACAATCCTAGTAACACTGATACATCTTTACAACTGAATGTTGAAGCCACAAAAATAGTACAGCCATCAATTGCAACGACATAGAAAGATTCAATACATGATACATCTCTGATTTAAGCTAACCAAAATTGAATGACAACACAAGGTAGCAATATCATTTTTTTTTAGATAAGCTGGGGATAAGGCAACTCGTTTGTGCTCGTAATACATGTTTAACATCACATACATGTTAGTGTAGCAATACTACTTTTTAGGTAGCATTCCTAAAGTGACACACCTAAGGAATAATTATTAGTCTATCAGAATTCAGAAAGCAGTCTGTACATTAGGTCATTATAAGCTGGCAATGGTTGCCCATCATGCCACGACGAAATATGTGACTCTATTGAAAGAACGGCTAGCATAACTCTGGTAATCTATGTATTTTTTTTCTCAGATTTTGTGAAATATAAATACAGGCTGCAGTAGGTAATTTTCCTACTGTTCTCCGTAAAAGAATACGTGACTATAGGACATGTCATCTAGAAAATCTGCAGCAGACAGTTACTAGTTCCTACCTCTTTATTGTAATTTATAATTAAAGTATGTTCCTGCCATCAGAACTAGACCAAAGAATTTTGTTGCTGAAATTTCAAAGCAGGGAGCAACTCAGAAGTGCTGATCAGAATAAATACAATATAAGCCCCCAATATCCACAAGAAAAGTAGTTGGAGCATTCTAAGAACAAGCAAGAATTAGAGCCACTATCAACATTTTGCTGTTTGCATTTCGTCCAACAATTATTTGAAAGCACTAACCTCATAATTACATAAACCAAGAGGCGAAATTGTACATGGTACACCAGATTCTAGTTCCCATCCAACCAATACTGGCTGTGAGCCAGAAACGTAAGCAAATACTTAGGACATGGAAATGATAATCATAAACTAAGAGGGATAGTAATGGCCTATATATAAAGGTCTTAAGGAGCTTAACATTATATACAAAAAAATGACACCAGTTTCCTGTATGAGCAATCACATTTGCCGCCTGCTACTTATCGGGTAACCCAACTTCCACTTAGAAGCAAAAAATGTACATGGAAGGTCAAAAACTGATTGGTTAAAACACCAAGACTAAAAGAACATTAACTAGGGAAAAGTATATATTCCAACAAAATTGTATTCTAAGAAAGATAGTACCTTTTGCCTCCTTAGCCTGTCATTCTGTTCTTCTAAATGGGATACCTTGTTTTCGAGTTCATTAGTGTAGGCCTGTTGCAAATATGATGTAAGCCATACTGAAACTAAACAAGAATATGGAAAAGTAAGCAAGACGTCCGGTTGTACCACTTTTTAAATCACAGAACACAAGACCGAAATTCGAGGAAATAGCATTAATACATGAATCTTGATATGTAGTTAGAGTATTGTTGATAAGGGTTTGAGAAAACAATAAACATATATCACAACCTGCTTCCTAGCCCTTGAGCGTGCAGCCGACTCCCTATTCTTGATCATCCTCTTCTGCCTTCTCTCCACAAACTTATTTGGGGCATCTCCTGATACACCATGCTTTCTCACAGGTGTCTGGGAATCAGAAATTGGACTGACCATCGTTGATCCATCAGAGTAAGCAGACTCCAGAACTGCACCAGGCCCAGCAACATTGAGTGGCTGGGGGACAAACTGAATAGGCACATAAGCACCAGGCACAATTTGCTGCACATGCTGATGAGTGTCGACAGGTGCAGCTGCAATCTGCTGCTGATATCGATCTAACCACTGCGCCCCAGATGTCAAACCGGTGGCTCCAGCTGTTGTAGCACCATTCCCCGCCAGACCGACACTGCCAACACCGGTCGAGTCCTTCCAAGATCCTTCGGTGAAAACCCCTGCTTTGACCAAGAAATCCTCAAGTGTCATCTCCCCAAGCGTCTTCTGCCTCTCCTGCTTGCGCCGACCACCCTCCTGGACACTCCTTCTCGGTGCATCCTGAATCCCCTTCCACACCTCATCCACCGTCTTCTTGCAGAGCTCAGTCGGCATTGTGATGCTACCCTGGCGCAAGAGGCCTGAACTCGGCGCATAATTGCTAGTAGTTGTTGCACCATCAAGGTCCAAGTCATCAGGAGGCAAGACAGTCCTAAGCAGCTCATCGAGGTTCATGCTCTGCAAAGGCTCCCCCAAATGGTTCTGCACCTCGTCGAGGGTGAGGCTGTACAGAGACCCTTGCCTCGCCAGGTCCTGCATCTGCCCACGTTGTGAGGTGCCGGCGTCGCCGCCGCGCTCGGATTGTGATACCATTTTCCGGCTCCACATGAGCAGAGCAGACAAATCCTATTTGTGCTCGATTTTCACCACGAACGAAACCTCGGGTTTCCAGGAGCGGATCTAGATGGTGCACCGGTGCAAAAGGAGGAATTTTGGAGGTCGGTGGGGATTAATAACTAATCAATGGACGAATACAAGGCCCATACCTCAAAACCCGAAATGGCGAAAGATTGAGGAGGGGATGGAGACAGTTGCCGGGACACGATGTCGCGACGAGGAGGAACGGTAGCGGCGATGGCGGCGAGCAGCGTGAGAGGCGGAAGGGTTGGGGCGGGAGGGATTGGGGAGTCGGCGGTGAGATGACGCTAGAGCTACGGCAAGGCGGCAAGAGGGATTTCGAGCCGCGCTGGGGCGGGTTGGTAGGTAACTCAAAGGAGAGGAAGAGGAGACGATGCCACGGCACGGTGGACAGGTGGAGGTTGCACAGGAATACAGCGCGTAGGAATACAGAAATGCCCCTCCCCTCCGATAGTCCGATCCACTTCAAATCAAATTAATCAAAATTAACAAAGAGCTTATTTTGGTGTATTTTCATCCTGGGGGCTGGTGGATGGGAGTGGATTTGGTGAAATATTTCCTTTCCCTCAATCCAAATACTGTAGAGTTTTCGAAACGGTTGTGTGGGATATCGTGGAAAATACTAGTGCGAATTTTCTAGGAATCGAGACAATCCCCTCCACTCCACTAAAATCGACCACCAAGGATGGTTCTCATTAATTAAAATGTTAGCTACGTTCTATGCAAAACTACTTTAAATTTGATAAGATTATAAAGAAGACTCAACTCTTCAGACTTCAATAGAAATACACTAAAGTGCTAGACCGAGTGACCTACAAGCAGAATTTATAAGATATCTTTGTAGGATATAAATCATGATTTGGAGGATTGTTTTTATGATCCCATGTTGGGACATTAGAAATTGAGAGATAAAATCATTACCAAATATTAGTTATAAAGTACTAACAAGGTATTAGCAAACAAGTTGGAAGATATTTCCAAAAATAGGGGAAGATACACAAACTGCTTTCATAAAATACAAATATATTAGTGTTCATGCATGATACAATTCGTGAGATCCATCACGAGGATGTCAAAGGTGTTTCTCAAAATTGATAATGAGAAAGCATATGACAAAGTCAATTGGACTTCCCATATCAAATCTTCTAGGCTAAAATATTTGAAAATAAATTGCCCGACTGAAAATATATAGAAAAGTTGCGAATAAAATACCAAATAGATCATAGTTCACAACTTGAGTTAAACACGAAAATGGTGTAGGTTCCGTAGGGTCAAAGTGGCCATGCACCCCTACTCTAGGAAAATCTTATGGAGTGTCATACTTTTACGTTTAAATGACAATAATGACTCAAAATTTTGATAACTTGGACACTTTCAATTGTGCTTACCCCCTCAACAACTTTCGTCAAGACTTACAACTACACATGGAGATCCTCTATCTCCACTTACCTTTGATATTATTGTTGATGACTTAGCAATGCTCATTAAAAGATGCAAAAAGTAGCTAGACATTTTATTCAGCTGATGGTGGTCTCGTCATTCTCCATACAAATTTTAGAGTGATTGGCATTTTTAATAACCGTCCATCCACTCTAATCTAACGGTGTTAGAATAGACGGTACCAGACTGACGGTACCGAGCGGTACCGCGGTACCAAAATATATGTGGGACCGGTATCAAAATTACGTGGGGTCGGTATCAAAATTACGTGGGACCGGTAACATATTTGTCTGTAATTATTTTTTATGGTAAAATTTCCAATTTACACTCTCTGCACTCGCTAATCAGACCGAATCCCCAATCTCCTCGTGCGGCCGCCGGCGTCCTTCACACCAATTCCTCCTCCACCTCCTCACCACCAGCCAGTGAGCCTCCTACACCTCCCCGTCGACACCTCTACCTCAGCCTTCAACAGGAGGAGCCTTGGGCGGCCGTGGGCGCGGGTGTCGTGACCGAATCGAGCGTGCCGGTGGTGGCCGGCCGCGGGGCCGGGTGGCGTCGCCGGCCGCGGTAGAGGTATCCGGCGGTGGCCTAGTTCATCTCCTCTACCCCCTTGAGCAGCAGGAGCTGCAGGCAAGGTTTCCGTCGATGTGTGGCAGGTCCTGGTACCAAGTTAAGTACATGCCATGGATGCAGTGATGAACATGATGGAAAATGAGTGTTGTGTTTGCAAGCTATGCGTGCAGAAATCTGCTTTGAAGATAGCATAATAGGACTGTTTTATCAGGTTCATCTTTGATGTTGGTGAATGGCCTGCTTAATTGGACCAGCGTTTCCTTCCGGCCAACCATCAGGTGACAAGTCTACGATTGAAAGCTTGGTGTGTCCAATAGTTGTTGTCAGTACTATTTAGGTTATAATAAATTGAGTTGGGATGATGTTTTTTATGCTATGATCCATTGTACATCTACCTGATGCATTCTTCTGCTTGGCCAGGTTTGTACTCGTTATGCGAAGAGGTGGTACTTGCAGAGAAAACCAATAGGACTTATTTTAGAGACAGTGACTGGAGATGGCAGTGATATCTGTTGGTTTTGTGAAGAATAATAAGATGGGCTGGGAATTTTCTACCTGCTTGTTTGTCTTGATCGAATGTTGCTTCAGCTTAAATGAAACAAAAGCTAATTATTTCAGCTACTACATGCTACTAGCAGAGACCAACAACTTCAGTTGACTCTTGTGAAGACTGATATACACTGTAATGCATCTAGCTTCAAGTAGCATCCCGGGTGTCATCCATCCTTGTGGTCTGGGTCAATTACAACTGCATATATGATTGCGAGAACTAGATAGATTCTGGTTTCCAAACAGATCAAACTTACAAGTATTACACATTTTGTACTGAAGTTTATAGTGTTCGATGAATACAAATTATATTATGAAGCATTTCTGTGTCTAAAATATAATATTTGCTTGTATGAGTTAGGCTGGTCTATTTGCTCGGTGTTCATGGAGGAAATTTGTTACTTCTGCACTGCCACATCCAGGTTGGGAGCAGTACCTTTACACAAGTTAATTAGCCAAGCGCGGTGATCTGTCCATGAATTACAATTTCAACCATCAGGACAACAGCTTAATTACCCCACAGCATTTCCTCCAAAACGGAAGAAAGGTGTTGCACTACAGTTCGTGCATTGCACGTCCGATCTGAATACCCCACTGCATTGACGTGACCTTGCCAAGTTAATGCCTAAATAGCTTGAGACACTACAGATCAGAAAATCTGTTGCAAATAACACACATAGCAGTCACCACGGGGAGATATGAACAATATCTCAAAAGTTCAGCAATATTTGACAAGTAAATTCAGAGACATTAATTCCTTATTGCAGCAGAGTTTGTTGGGAGCAATTGCTACATGAAAGTTAGGCGCAATACGACATAGCCGCATACAAACCTTAAGCTAGATCAACAAGATTCATGTAAACACTACGAACACAACACGACCTCATGGTTCCGGTGGCACTGAAAAAATGGGACGCTCCAGAGCTGGTGCATATGAGGCTATGACCTGCAGGTTCAGGTTCTTAGGGTAGCACGCTTACAGACTCCGGTTCTCGGGGCCGCACGCTAACGAACTTACAACAAGCGAATTACCAGCCTTTCCCCAACACACACCAGCTGCCATCAAGGTCTCATGTGATGAAATTACAGCAATAAGCTCGATGCAGAGATGAGAGATCAGCAACGACTTTTTACTGATGCAAATGGTTCATGGTTGTTCACGGTGTGAATTGCGCTCAGCGGCTCAGCTTCCGTTGCCCATTTGTTGTATGGTATGTCCTGTAAACTTCAAATTGCTCGCCGACTCATCACATGAAACCGGCAATGGCATTGTCTAAGCAGTTTTCAAGCACCGTACGTAATGTAAGCTGCATAAAAGGGGCACCTTGAGACGTTAGATTGAAGGCATAATGACTTTCCAGGATTGGGTTCAAGAGTATCATATATGCGAGTAACACTTTATTTTTGTAGTAGGCAATTAGCTAACAAGTTCAGCTAAGATTGCAGGTGTGGCTTTCATCAAATGGTTTCTCATTAAATTCATGATTCAACGAATTAAGGTATAGCTCACAACCGAGTCAGAAATAGCAAACACAACTCAAATTAATAGCTAAACTTACATGTGTTGAACAGTTAAAATATGCATTATCTCACAATGAAAAGTCACTAAACTAACAATGAACAGTCAAAATAACTAATTTTCCTAAATTCGTCAGATTTACTAAGAACGAGCATTTGGAAGTAAATACAAGTGACCAAAATGACATTATGTTGTTTTGATCATACTTTGACCAAAATAATGTATCTGAACCCAATAGATCTAAATCCAGTGAGATGGATGCGAACCCAATAGCTATCTTAACCGAATAGCTCGTTACAATTTCAAAAGGTCTGCATCGAAAATTAACTGCAATTTCTGTACCCATGCAGCATAAAATGTGAACTTCCCACAAGTATGCAACAAGTGCATTTCCCACAAGTAAATTTGGATAGAAGCTGTTCACTTGCAAAACTAACTACCATATTGACATGTTTGTTTGTGGACTGACAATGGTATGTTTTCAGATCTATCCAATTGCATGAAGCAACTGATTTGGGTTGAAGCTCCTTAGATCATTCTATCGACAGAGAACTAAATACAAAACACCGCATGGTCTCTGAATTCTTTCTGAACTATTTTCTATTTTTTTCTAGCACAGTACCACCATAGTAGTGTATAGAAAGAGCTCTAATCTGAAATTGTACGAAGTATCATCACATAATATGTTCTTACCATAGAGATGATCGACTTGGATAGTCAGAAAACTTGAACTGGAAGCATGTGCAAACTCAACTAGTAGGAGTAGATGGCAATCGCAAGAACCTTAGATCCGAGGTGATAGTCGCCCTGCACTGGCCATGACCCGCACCGGACGAACCGTCCCGCCGTCGAAACCTGCCGGAGAACATCGAGCAGCAGGCCGACGACGTAGTCAGCGACGTCGGTGGACAAGACATCCCCGGAGTTGGCGACTGCGATGTTGCGGCGCGCGCGCTCGTCGAGGTTGACGTGGTCGATGCCGGCGCCCGTGCTGTGGCCCTCTCTCAATACAAAAGTTGGGGAGGAAGATGGACATGGCCTGCTCTGGCCCTATCGTCACCCCCGCCGTGAAGGGAAATACCCGGCGGCAGCGGCGATAACCCTAATCCTGACCTGATACTGAACGAACATCGCAGCGGCTGTTGGATTACAACAGGAATCTATCGGAAACCGGTGTACTAGTTTCGAAAAAAAATATAATTCATCAAGATTTAATCAATGGTTAAAATAAATCATACGGTAATGAACGGTTCTAAAAAATAGTAGTCAACGGTACCGACGGTACCATCCGGCACCGTGCCAATCACCGTAAAAGAGCTCCATTCTCCAACATGTAGATCTGACTCCCTCCATCAAAAAATATAAGGAGTCTCTAATTTTTGCTAGTCAACTAGTTAGATTTTTCAATATGATTTGTGCTTATAATATGCCCACAGATTTTTCCTGAAATGAAATAATTTTGTACCAAGATTGCAATGATACCACTTATTCACTCTCAGTCCATATAATTTTGTATATATTAGTGGTCAAATTTGTGCGTCAATGAGCAAAAAAATAGCGTGATCACTTGATTATTATCGGGAATCAAAATTTATATAAACTCATATGTAGTTATAGGAGAAACTACACATTTAGATTTCACTTGTCCTGTTAAATCTCCCATCTAGATATTTGGGAAGAATCCCAATAGACCCGTGTGAAAAAATAATATAGAAAATAAACTTTGTTGGTGTGGGATTTAATTTCAGAGAATAAATACCAGGGGATCGATGAACAATTATGTAACTAGTTTTTATTTTCTTCTCTATATAATTTAGAAGGCATAAAAACAAAGTGTACAATTGGTGCTTGCATGTCTAACCTAGTACCTAGACCTATCAAAATCTTGTTTCACTATATATTTTAAAACGTTGTCTTATGCAGTCTGCAGTGTATAGGAAGTATCCAACCATATATATAGAGTACGAGATGAGAAAGATCCACGCGGCCATAGCCTGGACCACGGCCGGCTGGCGGCCCCCGCTCCCCAACACATATATACCTCAGTACACACGATCATGTATACATACAAATCTTAAATTTACACGCGGTTTTGTAATAAGATACACGCGGATGGCTGCTAATACATTTATAAATGCACCATTAGTCATTATACTTCTACACTAAACTCGCCGTAGTCACCGTACAGTATTGTACGCTCTGTACGGTCACTCAATATGCGGCAGTAACTTATCGACGATCACCGCGTGGCGTATGGTGATATGAGGCAGCCTCCGACCCCAGCCGACCCCACATGTCAATGAGATAGAACGCCACAACGATGGATTGTTGTAATAAGGCCCCTGCATTCATTTCAATTGGGACATCAGTGTTTTATTCCCCTCGGAGAGCTCGAGGTGGGCGACATTGGCGGAGGGGGAGGGGAAGCGACGCACGAAATTGGCGGCGGTAGACCTCGAGGTGTTGATCGACCGTCCTTCTGGAGGCTGGTGACAGCCTTGGCCGTGCCGTTCGTCCTTCCGGAGGCGGGTGCCGGCGATGTCTCCGCGGCGGCGGCTTGATGGCTCTGGTCCCCTCAAATACGGTATGTGATCTTCAATTTGTTGGTGGAAATTCAAGTTCTTCTTGTTTAGTCTAGGGTTTGATCTTGATTTGCGGCTACAATCTCGCGGATAGTGCTGTTTCGGTAGGGTTTGATGACGATGATTTTAGTAGGGGTTTGGGTAGGTTTAAAGGTTGTGGCTTTCGGTAGGGGTTCTGATAATGTCTCTGTAGAAATTATTGTCGATTTTGATGTTGGTGTGGATAAAAAAGGTCTCCTTTTTGGTGGATTTTGATCGATTTATGGTTGCAGGGGCTCGTGGCAGTTTGTTCACTGTCGAGATAAACCATGGTGGATTCTTTGTTGGCACTGGATCTAACAAGAGTTACGTGGATGGATCTAAAATTTGGTATGACCATGTTGACACAACGACTTGGTCATCTACTGTGCTTGAGAACATTGTGGAGTCTATTGGTTATGAAATGGAAGGAAGGATAAAGGTTTATTACTGCATTCCAATGCTGGCAGTTAGCAGGAATGGGTTAAGGAAGTTGTTTTCTGAAGAAGATACACTTCAAATGTGCAGCTTTGTGGAGCTTGGGCATCATTTCATTAGTCTGTACTTAGAGCATGATGATCCAGTTGGAGCAATGTATGATGATGTGGTCAATTATCCTGTTAGGGAGCTTCCCCCTGTCTTGAGCCCTGTTAAGTTGACAAGAAGCAAAACAGATGATGCTGGCCAAGTTGAGGATGCCCCTGTGCCAATGCAGATTGTTTATCCTCTAGATGAAAATGAACTATAGCTGGGAAAAGAGATGGTTTGAGGAGTAGTAAGAAGAACACTGCAGATACAGTAGAAGAAGTTTCTGACAATGACACTTCTGATTCAGAATTCTCACTGTCGGATTCAGATTTTCAGATCAGTGATGGAGATGATGACCTTCATGCAGACAATGTGGATGAGGATGAAGACAAGGTGAATATAATGAAAAACAAGATGAAACTGAGTGGGAAGATTGAACATGATGCTGACCCTGAAGGAGATGATCTTTGGGGTCCCGATTCTAATGAGGATGCCCCAGCTGAGCATAAGTTCAAGGCTTTCAGACCTAATGACCTGGATGATCCCAAATTCCATCTAGGTCAGGTTTTTGAGTCAGTGGACTTGTTAAGGAAGGCAATTAGAGAGTACAGTTGTCAACAAAGGAGGTTGATTAAGCTGCCAGTCAATGATAAGACAAGGTTGTGTGCTAGGTGTAAGGAAGGGTGTAGCTGGTATCTTTGGGCATCTGTTGACAACAGAACAAAGTCTTGGATGATCAAAAGATATGAGAAGAAACACAGTGACAGCTGTGGCAGGACATGGAGAGTGCATGCTTTTACAGCTAACTTTCTGGCTGATAAGTACTTAGAGAATTTCAGAGCAGATCCAGACATGAACCTCAAGAATTTCTCAAGGGTTGTCCAGAAGGATTGGAACATGACACCTCACAGATGCAAGATGCAAAGGGCAAGGAGACTAGCAATGAAGGCAATTTATGGTGATGAAGAAGGTCAATACAAGATGCTTTGGGATTATGCCAATGAGATCGGGAGAAGTAACCCTGGGAGTTCCTTTTATGTCTCAGTTGATGACTGTGCAAGGTTTAGAAGATGCTATGTTAGTATCCAAGCTTGCAAGAAAGGTTTTTTACAAGGTTGCAGACCTATCATCTTTCTTGATGGTTGCTTCATCAAGACAAGATATAGAGGACAACTGGCGGCTGTTGGCATTGATGGAAATGATTGCATATACCAAATTGCCTATGCTGCTGTAGAAGTTGAAGACACTGCTAACTGGAATTGGTTTCTTGAGACTCTGAAGAATGATTTGGAAATTATCAACACAGCTCCATGGACAATTATGTCAGACAAGCAAAAGGTGAATGCCTCCACTATTTCTTACTCTGTCAGCTTCATTTTTTGTGTGTTATAATATGTCAATGCCTTCACTGTTTTCTTATAATCTGTCCATGCCTTCACAGGGTCTCATTAATGCAGTGAGAGAGCATTTTTATGACTCTGAACACAGATTTTGTGTGCGCCATATGTGGCAGAATTATCAGCAAACATTCAGAGGTGATGCTTTGAAGAACTAGTTATGGATGATTGCCAGGAGCAGCACTGTTGTCAGGTATGAGGCAAACATGGAGTACATGAAGGCTCTGAATCCAGCTTCTTATGCCTGGTTGGATGTGTTGGATCCAAAAACTTGGGTAAGAGCTTTCCAAAGTGATATCCCCAAATGTGATATATTGTTGAACAATAATTCAGAGGTTTTCAACAAATACATAATTGAAGCTAGAGAGTTGCCCATCCTAAGCATGTTAGATAGGATTAAGGATCAGCTAATGTCAAGGCATTACACCAAGCTAAAGGAAGCGGAAGGATGGAAATGTGTGATATGCCCTAAGATCCAGAAGAAGCTTGACAAGCTTATTGAGCTGTCTAACAACTGTTATGCATCTGGAGCAGGGGATGGCTTGTTCAAAGTGACAAATATAGCACATGGAGCTCCTGTTGATTACATTGTGGATATCAAGAGCTTCTCCCACTGGCATTCCTTGCCAGCATGCCATTTCTTGCATGAGGCATGAAAACCTCCAACCAGTTGACTTTGTGCACAGCTGTTACTCAGTAGAAATGATAAAGAAGGCCTATGGTAACATTGTTTATCCTTGCAAGGATAAAACTGAGTGGGAGAAGATGAATGGGCCACCAATACTGCCACCTGCTTACCAAAGACATGTTGGAAGGCCTACCAAAAACAGAAGGAAAGCACCTGGTGAGGTTGATGCTAGGGGTGGTGGCAAGAAAATGTCAAGACATGGTGTAATCATGCACTGTGGGTACTGCAAAGAACCTGATCACAACAGAAATGGATGCCCATATCTGAAGCAAGGCATACCTCCTCCAAATGCTGCACCTACTGCACCAACACCAGCTCCAATTATTCCACAAGATAACAGTAGGACTAGTCAACAATATGATGATCTTGCTATTACCCATATGGCTCAGCAGGTACAATGGCTGAACTTAATTGCTATATGCTGCATGTTTTCTCTATAAACCATATTGCTAGTGATACACATTGTCTGAATTTTTATGTGTTGCAGATGCACCCACCTAGAGTGATTGAAAATGAACCTATCCCACAGTCCACTTTCATCACATCTGCCCAAGAACAAGCAAGCCAAACTGAAGCTAGCCTGAACACAATTAGGCAAGGTGACTTGGCTCAGTAGTTGCTTGCCATGCAAGCAGAGAAGAACAAGCTTCTAGAAGCCAGAAAGCTTGTTGTTCTTGAAGCTAAACTTGAAGAGCAGAAAAGGAAGGACGAAGAAGCAGCTACTAGGAGACAAGAGAGAGAGAGAGCAGAGGAAGGCAGTGCAGGCTGAGCTAAAGGCAATTGAAGCAGCAGCAAGAAAAGAGAAGAGGCAGAGAGATGCTGAAGCCACCAAACAAGCCAAAGAAGAAACTAGGAGGTTCATTGAAGATGTGAAGAAGAGCCTAGCAGAGAAAAAGAAGCAAGAAACCCAGGAGAGGAGGCTAGCTGAGAAGAAAAGAGTTAGTGAAGAAAGGGCAGCAAAGAGAGCTAAGGTATCTGCTACAGCTGAGACCTCAGGTCAAGCAGATCAAGCTGAAGCTGTGCCTGCGAAGAAGAAGCTGAACATGTTTGATAAATTTAGGCCAAAACCCTGAATCTGGTATGGCCTGTAATGTCTGAAGAAACTTATGTTTTGGCTAGCTGTTAAGACTTATTTCACTCTCTGGTTTGTAATATGTTTTGGCTACCTGTTAAAGCTGACTGGTGAACCTATGTTAAGGCTACATGTGAACCTTTGTCTCAAATTGCACCTGTCAACCTTGTGATTTCTATATTTCTGCTGCCTTTTTACTGAAGTTGCATAGCCCATATACAACAGACACATATTGCAGTAATCCATGCATATTCAGACTAAAGACGAGTTCTTAACATTACCAGAAACAACACATAGTGCATTACATATTACTGCATTACATCAGGACTACCTCTACTACCCAGATTAACTAACAGTTCATTACACCATACTGCATTACAACATGAACTTTTATTCAGAAAAGCATTCTACTTCTTCAAAGCGAGCACAACGAACAACATCATGAGGAGGCCAACCACTATCTTCAAGAGCACCAGAACTGCAGTAAGCAGCTTGTCGATTGAGCACAACCTCTCGATCATCTTCTCGGAGCTTCCACCTTGAGTCACCTCTTGTTCATCATGCTTCAGTTCAAGTGCCTCCCTTCTATCCTCTACCCACCCAGTTGCTTCCACAGCATGATCTCCTTCAAGAATGCTTTCGTCCACCAAGTAGTAGACGTATTCACGCTCCTAGTACCAGAAATTGCAACCACGCTGTCAACAGATACCAATATTCAAATAAGAGCTCAAAATCAGTGCTCGAGGTCAAAATCAATTAAATCCACACGAAATCCACACGAAATTGAGCAAAATCAAGAAGCATTCCGGCACCAATACTTACCCCATGCCTCCCACACCTGTAGAAGATCCATCCGTCGTGTTTAGCGGTGGTTGAGGTCTTCCGCTGTACCAGGCGATGGCATGTGTGGCAGCTCACCAAGGGTATGGCTGGAGCTCGACGGCGGGCGGAAGAACGACTCACACTCGCGGCGGACATGGACCCGGCGGAAGAACAGAGGCCCCTAGGGTTCTAAGAGAAGAGGAACAACGGCTGATATGGGGATTATGACGGCGCGGGTGGCGAGTACCCATTAAAAAGACGTTTATGCAAAAAAAAACGACTATGAGAGCAGCTGTCATTTACGTCACACACGTGTCCTGATGGCGGGGTCGGAGGCTGCCGCGTATCGCCATACGCTAAGCGGTGACCGTCGATGAGCTCCTCGCGCGTATTGAGTGACGGTAAAGAGCGTACAATCTTATACGGTGACTACGGCGAGTTTAGTGTACAAGGACAGTGACTAATGGTGCATTTAACTCTACGTTTATCGAGCAGCCTGTGCTTGTTTAGAGATCTCGCTTGTTTATCACGAGTAGTCCGTCTCAGATCCCAGTGCTGCCGGCCGATTAGTAGTGTACCTTCAGAACTTCCTCCTGCTCGACGTTTTGCAGGCCTGCCAAAGCCGGCCGGCAAATTGAAGTGCGTGAGCACTACTCCTATATATTTCGGGTTGGCCTTTCGATTAAGCATATTCAGTGAGAGGCCGGCCGGCTCCTACGGAATGATTAGAAGAAAACGTCATCGTGCCTACACGCAGAAAACGTATCGATCGTCAGATGAGATGGGACGACACAAAGGGCTTGATGGACGCGGTTACTTGTGCGGATGTGTGCCCGATCATAAGCATAAAAAACATGGCCTGTCTACGACAAGCACTGTTCACTGATTGGTTAGGTAAGCATCATCTCGCACTACTCTAGTTATGATCACTTCTTTTCCCTGCCACGACGGTGACTGAATATGGTTTCAGAGATTTTGCACTGGCGTGTACCAGCTCCTGAAGAAGCTCGACTTGAGCGCTCTCGCGAGATTGCCGGTGGATCGATACCCTGATGGCCTCATGGCAATGGCGCGTCGGCACCTGGCCCGTCGGTGGAGGTCGTATCTCGTCACCGGCACCGGCACCGGCAGTCACAACCCAACAGCGACCGGGCAATTCCGACGAGCGGACGGCGACGGACGGATGATGATGATCGCCACACCGCTCCTGCACCGTGAAATTTCACAAAACTAACCCTTTGGTCAAACTTCAGCCAAAACTAACCCCTTTTCAAAACTATTTCAAAATCTAACCCTTTTTGGTAGCGCCTAACAATCTGGCGCTACCCTCTCTGTGGTAGCGCCATAGGCTTCGGCGCTACCCTCGTGACAGCGTGGCACGGCGGGCCCCGCGAGGTGGACGCGCAACGACGAAGCCCGCAGCGCTACCCTCCGCGACTTAAGAGCTGCGCCCGGCGCCCGAACGGTTCTTCTTCTCCATTCGACCCCAACAACTCATCTCTCACTCTCTCTCCTTGTACTCACCCCCCCTCACAAATCTCTCCATATTGGTTTGATTTGGCCGTGGATTTGGGCTCCCCTGCGTTGAGAGAGGTAATCTCCTCCATCCCCCATCTTTTTGTCCAACCAAATTGTTGCAATTTTGTGGCATTATGTTTAGATCTTGGAAACCCTAGAAATGACATATGAGGGTGTAATATTTCTTTTTGTGGATAATAGTGGGCAATGTGTGTGTGTATGCTTCTATTTGCCCATTGTATGTTAGGGTTAGGGTTAGTTTTGATTTGGACACATTGTATGTTAGGCTTTAGATTAGTTTAATTTTCCTTTAGGATTTAATTAGCTATATCATGTTATTGTAGTATCATCAAATAATTTGTTCTCTACAAATTATTTGTTTTTAGATGGAGAGAATGGTTAGTGTGCATCATGTGGATAAAGAAGCATTTTTTAAAGGCAACGTTGAGCATGACCCGGAGGAGAAGGTTGTGGTGTTTGACCGTAGTCCGAACTATGCCGAGGTTGTTGCTAAAGTGAGGATTGCATTGAATTGGACGGACCTAAATGCTATAGTTTGTTTGGAGGGAAGGCACAATGTTGGGTTCGGTCCTCACTCCCGTTGGAAGATCATGCCTATCAACTCCGAGTTGTGTTGGAGTGCATATAAGGAGATGGTTGTCGCATCTCAAGACAAGGCTCTCGAGTTATTTGCCACCCAAACATTTGACTTGAACCGGGGTGCCGCCGAAGGTGAAGTTGGGGTTCAAAATGAGTTATCAGAGGGGCATTTCGCGAGATTGTACAACCGATTGCTCACGCTTACAACATCAGCTGGGGGTAAAGAGTTCTTGCATAGGCATGAGGCACTTACACACAAGTGGGCTAGAGCATTTGATCCGGACGGTCAGAGGTATGGTGACATGACAAGCAACATGGCAGAGTGTTTCAACAATGTGCTCAAGGGTGTGCGTGCGTTGCCCGTGACAGCAATCGTGCAATATACATTTGACAAGTTGAATGAGTATTTCATGAAATATAGTGAGGAAACAGATGATCAGATTGAAGGGAGGAACAAGGATAACAAGAAGTATAACTATCCACCTGAAGTTACAAGTGGATGTTGTACCAGTCTCGAAAAGCGGACGCTAGTACGGCTCAGTGTTTTGACCAAAATGAGTGGACTTACCAAGTCAACGAGCCAGGAGGCACTACGTTAGGTGGTGTGCAACATGGAGGGAGGGCGCGCAAAGTTTTACTTAAGCAATGTTTGTGCTCATGCCAGAGGCCTCAGTTGCTTCACCTCCCATGCTCCCACTTGCGGACGGCGTCACTCGCTCGGAAAGTGGGATACACCGATCCCGTGAGGTTGTCTGAGTACTCTATCGAGGCTACAAGGGATACATGGGCTCAGCGATTTGAGCCTTATTTCGACCAATCGCAATGGCCTGAATACCATGGCATTCAAATGTGGCATGATCTAGCATTGAAAGTGACGAAACGGGGAAGACGGAAGACAAAGCGTTTCCAAAATGACATGGACGCATGGGGTGGGGGAGGCCTTAGAGAATGGGGCAACCAACATTTTCAAGAGCCTCGTGCAAGTGGCCGTTGTGGAGATTGCAATGAAGTTGGGCACAACACAAGAGGTTGTAGCCAAAACAAGAGATCCAAGGGCAATGATGGAAGCACTAGTCGTGGAGGAAGGGGAGGTGGTGCTAGAGGCGGTGGGGGTGGGGGTGGAGTTGATGGGGGAGGTCGTGGTGGGTTTGTAGGTGGTCGTGATGGGGGGGTGGTGGGGGTGTGGGTGGTGGTAGTGGTGGTGCTAGCCGTGGTGGTGGTAGACGAGATGGTTGTGGTGGTAGCCGTGGTGGTGGTAGCCGTGGTGGTGGTGGTGAAGGGGTTGCGGAGCAGAAAACAATAATTTTTCTAGCGTACGAAACCCTAACTAGACATGACCCATCTATCTAGTACATGTGATAACGGTGGCGGAACGGGTTACATTACCTCCATGTAGACCGATAGCGGGGATTACGCTCCTGCACAAGCGTTGACGATGAAGTCGTACGTAGCCGACCTCGAGGTCGCGGAGAACTTGCCGCGATGACGAAGACGATGACGCCTGGGTGTCGATGGTGATCTGCGTCGACGGGCGTCGGGCGGAAGAAGCTGGGGCGCCGGCACCAGGGGGTGCGCCGGCGGCAGAGGGGGAGGCGGCGCGGCGGCTGCAGGGGCGAGACGACGTCGCCCAGGCTCCTCAAAAAGAGTTACCTCCGAGCACTCACAAACATACGGAGCTTAGCGACAACCCCCGGTCATTCAGATCCAGCTGAAATCGCAGGGGTAGATCTTATTTGGAATCCCGCAGGGCAACGGTGCCCGGCGGTATAACTTAGGTGGAGAGAGGGAGCAAAACGGGCGGAGAAACAGCTCGGCCGGCCTGCAATACAATTAATTGTATTTTCCAATGAATTAATCCAATTAATATGCCTTCGTATATAAAGGGGGAAGGGGGTGTGCAAACCCCCTGGCTCCCCCATGTGGGACTAAAGGAGGAGAGGGGAGGGGGGGTTCGGCCGAACCCCCCTTGGGCTTGTCCCACTCCTAGTCCAACTCGGACTAGGGGGGCCCAAGCCTCCCTTCCTTGCTTGGTGCGGCTCCCCCCTCTTGGGCCCTCTTAGGGATCATGTAGGTGGGAGCCCCCTTTTTCCTTTATTTAATTAATATCAAATTAATATAAAATTCATTAATTCATAATTAATATATTTATATATAATTCAATATCCCATGACTCCGAAACTATTTCGGAACCACCCGAACAACTTTCGGACATTCCTGGAACCATTCCATACCTCCCCGGAACTCCTTCCGGACCACCGGAACTCTTTCCGGATCATTTCTCTCTCTCCAACAAATTCCTATAATATTCCAGAACCTATCTCCTGGTGTCGCTAAGACCTTAAGTTTGTTACGCTACGGTTCGAGAACACTCCAGACATGGTCGAGACACTCCGCTCACCAATGACCGTCAGGGATACCTGGAAGTATATGACGACCCCTGTGCATTCTACGAATATCGTCGTTGAACCATAAATATGATATTCATTCCCTTTGTCTCTGCGATACTACCTTGTCCGAGATATGATCGTAGACACACCGATGTCTTTGTTGTATCTCGTTACCGACGAAGGTTATTAACTCGTCTGCGATATTACATCTCCATGACCTAGTCATAAGCTGCGCAGCTATATAGATGCAATATCACCGAGTGGGCCCAGAGTATCTTTCCATTACAAGAATGAACAAATCCCGCTCTTGATCCTTACGTCTCGATGCTCTTTCGGAATACCCAAGATGGACACCGTTATTGTCATGCTATATAAGACACAACGTTTGATGCTCTCAAAGCACCTCTACGAAGCATCAATAAGTACGGTCTCACGGTCTAAGGAATAAGCTACCATATTCTTATCTATTGCAAATGACAAACATCGTAATACGATCTTATTGCAATACTTTGCGTATGTCCATCACCTTATTCAACTAACAAGTTGACCGCATTGTCAACCGACGTCATTGTCCTTGATCGGGAATCTCGATCAACTGTTGCCCAATGGACTGGCTCATATAGAGGCTTGCTACGGACCTGGTTGTCTATATATCACACGTGTATTAATAATTCCGATTAATACAGTTCTAGCATAATACACAAACCTATTATAAACTTATGAGATAATGCAATAAATACTACTTATTTATTTGCCTTTAGGGCATATCTCCTTCAGTCTCCCACTTGCACTAGAGTACAAATAAACTAGCTGCATTTTACTTTATCAGAATCCCTTATCAAACAAGAATCATTTGATAATGCATGCTTGTGGAAGAGTGTTACTGCACAATCCATGATTGTACATGCTTTTGCGATTCACTGACATCAACTTGCTTGATATCACCATGTTGTCCAACAACATATATGCAAATATCGTAACTAAGTGAGACTTCTGCTTCCCAACGCTTACTCTGATTATACTAACCAGATAACTGCTCTGAAAAACACACTTAGCCATAGAGAGCCCCTTGTAACAATTACAAACTCGCGATATCTACATACTTTCACACCAATGTAGAAAACTTGAAACTCTAATGTCAATCCAACAACTAACACACCTCTACTTCCAGTAAATTCTAAATTTACTTTTATAACTGCTCTTCTTCCAAGAACATCGGTTATATTTCATCGAGCAGATAATATAGTTTCTGTATGATGTCTAATATTAAATAATAGACCCACATGTCATACAACCATTATTTTCATGCATCATTACTCTTAATGATCAATTGGATTCCAACGGACCATCCTTTTGATTCTATTCTGACTTCTCAGATATAATCCAAAACAACTCGACTAACTATTTAAAATTCCCGTTCTATTTCAAAATAGACACTAACTTTCAAATAGTTTCACAACTTCATCCTATTCTATTGGTACAGTTTCACAATGTGTTAACTACACAAGATGAATTCGACTCCCAATCAAATTATGTCTCCACATATTTGATAACACGAGCTCCCACTCAAAAACATGTTATCCACATATTTGAGTTCCTAAGCTCCCACTCAAAAATATGTTCTTCACATATTTCACCTGAGTGAACTAACTATGACTCCCACTTAAATCGACATTTTGGTCAAACCAAAATCATTGATCTACTATCAATTCGAATTTAATACAAACTACAGTATTACATTAATACAAATCCCTCAGACTTCAAGCATGTCTACACAAATGTAGTCAACAAATTTGATCTTGTCCAAGACACATTTCTTGACAAGACATGTTACCGCGTCTTTCTTATAGTCACATTTCTCATATAACACTTTATATGACGATTAAACAATCTTATTCCTCTAATAAGAATTGCAGCAACAATTACTCTCTTAATCCTTTCAAATGCAACTTGGATTTCCAGGGTCAAAAAGCCTTTGTTCGTATTCTGATATTTTCTCATCTTTCTTTATATTCATAAAGTGCACCTTGATCTATTAACAAGATCTGAAACATTTAATACTGTGCTGTGACCTGAATATAACAACACCTTATTTAGAAGCCCCTTTTCATGGAAATTTTATGATCTTTATAAAGAGGATTGCAAGCAGATTTTTTTTTTCTAATCTCCCTCACTCTTAATCACCAAATTTTCATTAGCAGACATATACTCTTTGGAACACCTTCCAACATAGGCCTGACACCTTATTTCAAGCTTCTAATTCCAATCCATAAACCATAATTCGAAAAATCACCTTTTCCTCGGAATTACATAGACAACAAACTGAGCTTTGTTTCTACTTGGTTTTGGAATACACTCCCATTCAATGCGAGTATCCTACAAAGAACTATTCATGTAGATTCCGAATTATCATATAATCATATACATGTCGACACTACTGTCGATCTCATGAATTCTTGTTGAGAAAAACATCTATTTTCTAAAGTGGACATCGACTATAATGTTTCGAACATATTAGGAGATTCTAAGACTGATTCTGATAGACCACACTTTATATAAAATAGAGCATGATTATAATTCCCCACATATCACTATATATGACATTATAATACTGTGAAACAAATTTCCACACGTCTTTTGTGTTGAAACCATAAGTCAAAAATATTGTCCTTTGATCGAATTTTGTGAATACAATTTTCACTAATCTTTCTTCTGAAAAATCCCATTTGATCTATTATCAAATTAATTTCAGACTCCATAATTTATCGGGCAAATACTCCTATTTACCAAAATCATGGAAAAAATTCGGATCATGCAATAACACCATTGATTAATCATTAAAAATGACTCTCAATCAATTTCCTCTAGTATTGCAACTTCAATACTGCATTTCAAACTTAATCAATTTCGGCACTCGAAATACTTAAATGTACCAAAATTATCCATTACTTCTTTCATTGCCTTTATGACTAAATTCGATGGTGTTTGTTCTTTGGACACATAATTTTATCATTCCCGCTATTATAAATGTATATCATACGCATAATGTAATTGAGATGTGATGCAAATTACTCATAACATGAAACAACTGCTTTGTTTCATAACATAAAACAACTGATTTGTTCTATATGAATAATTATGTCTTGCAACATTCAAGACACCCAACTAGATCACACTACTATCACAAAATGTCTTATCAAAAACTATTGATGATAACTAATATGATATCTCGAGGGCGTGAGCACTACTGGCCATGAACTTGCCATCACTTGTGCACTGTCATGTCACCCTTCGCCGCATACTTGTGATAATCAGGTACTCTTTCATAAACAGAACAAGTATTAAATACTTTTCAGCAAGTATGAGAAGAATACATTTATATCTTCGTATATCAAATATACCCGTAGCGTCGAAGAACTCTTCTTCGATGGAATCAACTTTTAGAGATTTGAACTTGTTCACAAATGTGAAGAAGCTCATCAAGTCTCTATAGCATGTTCACGCACATGCTATTCACAGCTAGGAGGTAAAGCACAATCTCTATTGCACTGGAGTTCGCTATCTAGAAATCGTAGATACTCGTAAGCCTGAAGTAGATGTCACACAACTTCTTCAACTGAGTCTCCAGACAGGTATGCTCCCCATGTGAATGGTCCGGAACTTTCTAAGCCGTCTAAACTGCTCAATTCATCTTTGAAGTGACCTCTGATCGCATGAATCACGACATATGACTCCATGTGTTGAAACAACTTTCAACTCAGGTGCTAGGCATACACTCATGACGACCTTCACTCCCATGAAAATATCATGATGCTTACGGAACTCATCATTTTCCTCCTTGCTAGCAGAATCATCTGGTCTAACTCCTAACTAATGTTCTAGGACATATAGGATGTTTGTTGTGTTTGGAGAATGTTTCTAAAACCAATGTACCAGCTGATGAAGTTGGACCCGTCGGCTTCTAAGGTAGAATCCGAGCTCTTGAAGAAGTAACCGAAGTGTAGTTCCGTAGTCTCCAGATGTGATCGCAAAAGAGGTAAGACAAATTTATAATATATAGGTGAGTTTTAGTTCTATAATCTCATTATCAAAAACACACCACACCAAGATTATTATCCCTAAAATAATAATGGTGATAACACGACCCTCATCCACCACACCACCCCCGATCATCACGGCCGACAGCATAGCTTCAAAGGTGGACATAAAATGTCGATCACAACAACTCTGTGACTCGTGCTCGATCTTTCGATCTTCCCGTGTTCCGAGGCTATATTTCTGGATATGCTAGGCTCGCCAATCAAACCTCGAAGACCCTGCGCGTGCAACATGGCTTACACCCACTGTATGCGAACGACGAGATGTGTGACACCCGATCATCATGGCCTGCCTCATAACGTAGAACTTTCTTGGTGGTGCGCAACGAGGGAGAACACAATTTTGGTATTTGATAGGGATCATCCTATTTATGATGCTACCGTTGTATATCTAGCATATAAGCAATCAATAGGATGCAAACACAACAACACACAATAATGATGCAATGAAGTGCGATGTGACATGGTCGATGCGCCTAGACCTTCATGGCGCCATGTGCCTGGCCCCCGGCGCCCCGGCATGGCTCCGAGTCTACAGAGTCCTCCATTGCCTCCGACAGTACGAGTAATATCAAAACTTACCGTAACCATGTCACATAAAATAACGCCTCTGCAAAACAAAGTTAGACGCCTCTAGCTTTATTTAGTTTTGCAAGTTTTACGTGGCCAATAGGCTTATTCGTAAGAGAATCGCTTCCCTACCTACGAAATTTGTACCACAACGTCGATCGTATAATTGCATGTTTAAGCATCCCTTTCGGGCCCTCCATTGAAAATGCTTTGCCGACTAGAGAGAGAGAGACAGACACCCGCCAGCCACAGATACGGTGCAAGCCGTATGTCAGTAGTGGAACCAGTCTCGCGTAAGAGTACGCGTAAAGTCGGTCCGGGCCGCTTCATCAACTCAATACCGAAGGCATCGCAAGTGCACGCTAGAGGGTAGCAAATATAAGAAAGACGCCCTCATTCAACATGAGTTCTAACCGTACCAGCAGTACTACGCATAGATCGGCTCTGATACCACTGAAGGGGTTGCGGAGCAGAAAACAATAATTTTTCTAGCGTACGAAACCCTAACTAGCCAGGATCTATCTATCTAGTACATGTGATAACGGTGGCGGAACGGGTTACTTTACCTCCATGTAGACCGATAGCGGGGATTACGCTCCCGCACAAGCGTTGACGATGAAGTCGTACGTAGCCGATCTCGAGGTCGCGGAGAACTTGCCGCGATGACGAAGACGATGACGCTTGGGTGTTGACGGTGATCTGCGTCGACGGGCGTCGGGCGGAAGAAGCTGGGGCGCCGGCACCAGGGGGGTGCGCCAGCGGCAGAGGGGGAGGCGGCGCGGCAGCTGCAGGGGCGAGACGACGTCGCCCAGGCTCCTCAAAAAGAGTTACCTCCGAGCACTCACAAACATACGGAGCTTAGCGACAACCCCCGGTCATTTAGATCCAGCTGAAATCGCAGGGGTAGATCTTATCTGGAATCCCGCAGGGCAACGGTGTCCGGCGGTATAGCTTAGGTGGAGAGAGGGGGCAAAACGGGCGGAGAAACAGCTCGGCCGGCCTGCAATACAATTAATTGTATTTTCCAATGAATTAATCCAATTAATATGCCTTGGTATATAAAGGGGGAAGGGGGTGTGCAAACCCCTGGCTCCCCCATGTGGGACTAAAGGAGGAGAGGGGAGGGGGGGTTCGGCCGAACCCCCCTTGGGCTTGTCCCACTCCTAGTCCAACTCGGACTAGGGGGGCCCAAGCCTCCCTTCCTTGCTTGGTGCGGCTCCCCCCTCTTGGGCCCTCTTAGGGCCCATGTAGGTGGGAGCCCCCTTTTCCTTTATTTAATTAATATTAAATTAATATAAAAATCCCATTAATTCATAATTAATATATTTATATATAATTCAATATCCCATGACTCCGAAACTATTTCGGAACCACCCGAACAACTTTCGGACATTCCTGGAACCATTCCATACCTCCCCGGAACTCCTTCCGGACCACCGGAACTCTTTCCGGATCATTTCTCTCTCTCCAACAAATTCCTATAATATTCCAGAACCTATCTCCTGGTGTCGCTAAGACCTTAAGTTTGTTACGCTACGGTTCGAGAACACTCCAGACATGGTCGAGACACTCCGCTCACCAATGACCGTCAGGGATACCTGGAAGTATATGACGACCCCTGTGCATTCTACGAATATCGTCGTTGAACCATAAATATGATATTCATTCTCTTTGTCTCTGCGATACTACCTTGTCCGAGATATGATCGTAGACACACCGATATCTTTGTTGTATCTCGTTACCGATGAAGGTTATTAACTCGTTTGCGATATTACATCTCCATGACCTAGTCATAAGCTGCGCAGCTATATAGATGCAATATCACCGAGTGGGCCCAGAGTATCTTTCCATTACAAGAATGAACAAAGCCCGCTCTTGATCCTTACGTCTCGATGCTCTTTCGGATACCCAAGATGGACACCGTTATTGTCATGCTATATAAGACACAACGTTTGATGCTCTCAAAGCACCCCTACGAAGCATCAATAAGTACGTCTCACGGTCTAAGGAATAAGCTACCATATTCTTATCTATTGCAAATGACAAACATCGTAATACGATCTTATTGCAATACTTTGCGTATGTCCATCACCTTATTCAACTAACAAGATGACCCCATTGTCAACCGACGTCATTGTCCTTGATCGGGAATCTCGATCAACTGTTGCCCAATGGACTAGCTCATATAGAGGCTTGCTAGGGACCTGGTTGTCTATGTATCACACGTGTATTAATAATTCCGATTAATACAGTTCTAGCATAATACACAAACCTATTATAAACTTATGAGATAATGCAATAAATACTACTTATTTATTTGCCTCTAGGGCATATCTCCTTCAGGTGGTAGCACAAGTGGATACGGGGGTACACGAGTTCGAATATTTGACGAGCTTAGAGGGGGTAGAGGTTCGAGGCGTAGAGGTGGTAGCCGTAGATGATTGGTACGACTAAAAATTATTTGGTTGTTCTCTTTTATTTATTATATTGTTTATTTGATCATGCAAATATCAATTGTGCTTCATTTTGTAGGGTATGGGGTCCGATGATTGGATGTCGAGGCCGTGGGCATGGAGGGTGGCGTCTACCAAGCCCGAGGAGGAGGCACCAAAGTGTTTTTGTCAAGACATTTGCAAGGCGAAACAGTCAGATGATTGGGATGAGACAAGAGGACGACGGTTTTGGTTGTGTCCCAACTATTGTAGGGACAAGGAAGAACCCAAGTCCGCTTATGATCGTCCCAAGGTATGTCTCCTCTTACGCATGCAAATTTAAATATATTTGTGTACTATTATCTAATGCTCCTTGTCTCTTTTGTAGTCACCACCGCCCCTTTGTGTCTTTATCAAATGGATAGACTTCGTCCAAGATAGGTACTTCAAGAACGAGGTCGAATGGGCGCGAGAGAGTGCAGAACGGCGCATGAGGGAGAGGAAAAAGGATGAGGAGAGGGAGGAGAGGATGAGGTTGAAGAAGGAGAAGGAACGTAAGGAGAAAGCAAAGAAGAAGTGTGAAGAGGCCAAGGCTCGTGAGGCCGAGAGGGAGAAGAAACGTGCAATAGCTCGCCGTGCCATGGAGGATGAAGCATCGGGAAAACGCCGGGACAAGTACCCGCGTTGGACTCAATAGAGCCTCCAACATCGTTGTCTCCTATCTCGTAGGCTTTGTTATGAACCAGGTAATATTGTGAACCATTTGATGCTCTTTGAACCTTGTAATGTGCTCCTATCGATGGGTTTATTTTGAACCTTCCAAATATTGTTTGTGAACTGGCATAGTACTGTTATTTTGTTCTCAATATTATTTGTGTTGGCTAGAGCTAGAGAAGATCGCAAACGATTAAGTCTGGGTGGATAGCGCCGCAGGGCTTGGAGCTACCATATGGACGGTAGCACCACGGAGCGTGGCGCTACCCTAGCTAATTTTTTTTGATTAAGTCTGGGTAGATAGTGCCGTAGGGCTTGGAGCTACCATATGGACGGTAGCACCACGGAGCGTGGCGCTACCCTAGCTAATTTTTTTTCCAGAGAGCTTGCTTTCCATGCCAGCGCTAGCGCGTCGAAAACGACTAAGTCTGGGAGGGTAGCGCCGCACGGCTCGGAGCTACCATATGTACGGTAGCGCCACGGAGCGTGGCGCTACCCTAGCTAAATTTTTTCCCCGAGAGCTTGCTTTTCATGCCAGCGCTAGCGCGTCGAAAACGACTAAGTCTGGGAGGGTAGCGCCACAGGGCTCAGAGCTACCATATGTACGGTAGCGCCATGGAGCGTGGCGCTACCCTAGCTAAAAAAATTCCCCGAGAGCTTGCTTTTCATGCCAGCGCTAGCGCGTCGAAAACGACTAAGTCTGGGAGGGTAGCGCCGCAGGGCTCGGAGCTACCATATGGACGGTAGCGCCACGCCCCGTGGCGCTACCCTAGTTAAATATTTTTTCAGAGGGCTTGCTTTTCATGCCAGCGCTAGCGCGTCGAAAACGACTAAGTCTAGGAGGGTAGCGCCGCAGGGCTCAGAGCTACCATACGTAGGGTAGCGCCACGTGCCTTGGCGCTACCGTCCTGAAAACAGCAGATTTTGCTTTCAATTATCAGCCTTCCTGGACACAAATAAGAAAAATTACATAGCGCACAACAGAACACAACAAAACAAAACAGTGCATAGCCATATCAACTCGATACAAGTTATAAGAACACAACAAAACACAACATAGCGCACTACAGAAGTGTGTCACCATACAGAATGCCACTAGCGCATGATCAAGAAGTGCAAGTAGGACACCACATCTACTTCCTTCCCCGCCTCCTCCTAGGACCTAGCACAACCTGATCCGCATCTCCATCGTTCCTCAACCTCCTCAATGCCGAGTTGGGGATCGGCGCGTTCGACGCATTCTTCATTCTAGGCCTCCTCCACTCCGGCTCGATGTTATCCTCAGATGGCACGTTAGTGGCAATCTTCATTACTGGTCTCCTCCTTGTAGGAAGCTTATGCGGTCTCGGGGGTGGCTCGTGCTCTGACTCGGTCTCGGCGAGTTTTATCTCCTCCGATTCAGCTGTCGGCGGATCGGACTCCTCCGACTCAGCTCTAGACGGCTCCGACTCCTCTGACCCAATCTCTTTGCCCTTTGCTTGTTGAGTCCAATGGCTAGGTGTGAATCGGGTGAACTCACGCCTCGACCGTAGGTTAAATGACCGCATCTGGCTGACTTGAAAATCGTCCAAGGTCATGTCGTCGGGAATCTAAAACAACACAAATGAATGCGGTTAGAAAGTGAAGACACGACTATGGTGTATGGACGAAGCTAAAAAAAATCTGTACCTCGTCATATTGCGGATTGGAGCTAGAGGCACCACCATGACAAAGAGGTGTGGAGCACGACGTCGGCTCTGTGGGCACGGTGTCATCGGTGGTACGACAACCAAACAGTAGAGCTAGTGAGCGTAGCCGTTGGGCGCTTCTCTGTGACATTATGGATGCAACATAGGTCTAAGGATAACATTCATATAACTACCTTACTAGGATGCACAATATCGACTTACCTTCGCAAACTCTCTAATGGCACTGTCGCCTTTCTTGGTCCTAGGATAAGCGGCTGCTTCCTCGGCCTCATCGGCTTGCTGCGAGATCTCCTTGCGCTATAACAATATAGAAATATGTCAACATACAATTTATATTTATGACAACGTGAGGTACAAGAGAATCGTATTACCATGAAGTTGATCAATGGAGCAAACTTGGTTTGTGTGCCATCTCTCACAAGCTTGTTGTAACCAAGCGTCCGGAAATTTGTATCGGTGGGCGGGTCCTCAAGTATGGTAGAATCAAAAGCCGGCGCGCATAGCTCCACACGACTGTTCGAAAGGAACCAAGCTAGATAGTTGTCGAAAGCACCTTGGTCATATTGACGGTAATGTGAGAGGGTTTTCGGATGCGCCTTCGCCGCCGCCAACACCTGACGCCACTTAGCAACG
This sequence comes from Poa annua, assembly GCA_026929855.1. Lineage (NCBI taxonomy): Eukaryota > Viridiplantae > Streptophyta > Magnoliopsida > Poales > Poaceae > Poa > Poa annua. The sequence goes on along the minus strand of CM049428.1, from coordinate 112,716,227 downwards.
TAGTCCTCGTGATGCACGTCCCACTTGAATACCTTCTTCTGCCTTTTGCGCTCCAACCTGCAAATTAAAGTTCAATTGTACCGTCAACAACAACCAAGTTCAATATGAATAGAACGACTGAGCGAGGTGAACAATGATCTCACTCGTGGAGCGCTAAGCCCGTGTTCACCCACTCCGGCGGTGTACTCTGAAATAGCCCAAATTGGGTCATCACTCGTTGCGGCAAGTGAAACTCGACCGCCCACAAGCATATGAGCGGCGTCTCCATCAACCAAAGATGTTGTTCCGCCATGCATATAGGGTTGAGCTCGAATTCACCCGTGACTCCCAACCTATGGCCATGACCATATGGATCCCATACCACCTACAACATAATAGTGGGCTCATTTCACATGGTGCAATATAGACGAAAGAAGAGTTAACAAAAAAAAGACATCCATTACCTGCTCGGGCGTTAGCGCGTCGAACTCGTTTGTGTACCTCTCGTACTCCTTTTCACCGTCGCCATAGAACGGGGGAATCACGTCCCACTTGTACGCCCAAGTTGGCAGACGGTCCACGTCGCCGCCATTATCCCAAGGCAGCCAATGCCCGGGGGTCGGCCGACCAACGGAGAAGCGCTCCCACTTCCAAACAGAAAGCAGGAGTAACGGGCCACCTATCCCGGACTGACCTTCTCCCCGACGGCAGGCATCGTCTAGCTGCAAGTGTAGGGTAAGCATTGTGATAAGTAATGACTTCATGAGATGTTAGATGCAAAAACAAACCCAATTTGTTACCTGACGGTACAAGTATGCCAAAGCCGCAGAACCCCAACTCCAGTTTGTGTCCCAACCGCTTAACGCCTTGAGCCACATCCACGGACACGTCCTGCCGCTACCATCCGCAAACAACGCCCGTGAGATCACGTACCACACGTACGCACGGGCATACATCTGAACCACAATGTCATCCGCATCGGCAGGCGGTGGTCTACCAAAGGTTGCACGGACCCAATGAAAGGACGCTCCAGAGGGCATTCTATTCTTTTTCGGGTCTGGATTGGGTTCAGGAGACCTCCCAATAAGACCTTCCATATTTGCTCTCCAACCATCTGAACTTGTGCTAAAACACAAGGGCCTTCCATCAATAGGGAGCCCTAGGATCATCGCCGTGTCCTGGAGAGTGACGGTCATCTCACCTGTGCGGAGGTGAAAAGTGTGCGTCTCCGGCCTCCATCGATCAACGAGAGCGGTGATAGCAGAAGGGTTCAAGTTCACCGTTGACCGGGTGACAAGGTGGATGAAGGGCAGTAGACGCAGCCTGCGGATGTACGGGGTATACCTCTCGTCGTATTGCATCTTATCGGGGTCTGATACCTCATGAGAGCGAAGACGAAGAGGTTTAAAAACCTACAAAAATTAAACACAAGTTAAATACATATAATCCATCTCAATAATATTTTACAAGTTATGTCACAAAAAAGTAGTACCTTACTCCCTTCCGCAATGAATCGTGCACGATGCACTCGGTCATATGCCTCATTAAGTAATTCCATCCTAGGCATTTACATATAAAGATACACAAGTAAGATGTAGCCCATATTTGTAGAATCCAAAATTTAGCATCTGAGCAACTACACAAATCGGAGGAGTGTTGATTAAATCCAAAATTAAATCCAAAATCCAAAATTATTTGATGATACTACAATAACATGATATAGCTAATTAAATCCTAAAGCAAAATTAAACTAACCTAAAGCTAAATTAATCAACACTAACCCTAACCCTAACATACAATGTGTCCAAATCAACACTAACCCTAACCCTAACATACAATGGGTAAATAGAAGCATACACACACACATTGCCCACTAAAACTCACAAGATTTCACCTAGACTAGCCCTAATTTCAAATCTAGCAAGAACTAGGGTTTCACCTACCATAGCAAAAATCCAGCAAGAACTAGGGTTTCTATGGATGAAATTCAGGGGGAGGAGGAGAATACCTAGGGGAACGAGATGGAGACGGATTCCTCACAGTTTTGCTTCGGTTCCGGCCGGATTCGTTGAAGATTTAGAAGAGAGGAGAGAGGAACAGCTCGGGTGCCATGGGGAACAGAGAAGAAACATAGAGAAGAGAGGAGCGATTTTGGGCTCGGGCGCCGGGCGCAGCGCTTAAGTCGCGGAGGGTAGCGCCACGGCGTGTGGCGCTACCCTCTGAAGGGTAGCGCCGCGGGCTTCGGCGTTGCGCGTCCACCTCGCGGGGCCCGCCGTGCCACGCTGTCACGAGGGTAGCGCCGAAGCCTATGGCGCTACCACAGAGAGGGTAGCGCCACATTGTTGGGCGCTACCAAAAAGGGTTAGATTTTGAAATAGTTTTGAAAAGGGGTTAGTTTTGACTGAAGTTTAACCAAAGGGTTATTTTTGTGAAATTTCACTCCTGCACCAGCTGCACTGCACTGCACAGTCGAGCCAAGTGTCGGCCCTGCACTGAATGCTACAGCGTCACTCCATTTGTTCTTTTCCTTCCCAGTCCAGGGAAAAAGGGTGTCCGAGTGGAGCGTAGTGGGCCGTATACGGTGGTGGTTTAGTGCAAACTAGATATGTGATATAAATGGGCTGGCCCGCACGTGGCCCATTTATGTCAGCCCCACGGGCGTCGGGCTCGTTTCAGACTCTCAACCCAATGGTTTGCTCTCCCAAGGCCGAGCCAAAACGAATCCATGGCAACAAGTAAAGACAGGCGGTTTCCTTGATTTTGTTTTCTCTTTGATGAAATGAAATGGAACTCTCTACACGGCTACACCCAACTTAACAACTCTCTATTCGATGAACCAGAAATTTCCGAATGGTGAACCTTGAGAATTAAACTAGCAATTAACACAAAATTTTAACCACACAAAGTGGTCAGCTCAAAACACAAGTAGCTTCGGAATTGTGTAACTGCAACGTTTAAATCAAGAACTAGATCTTCCATTTCACATCCATCAAAGCATTTGATTGAGTGAATTGAGTTCCTTTAAACCCATGAACATACTACAAAATGGAACCAATTCATAGATTTCATTTTAATCAAGTGTAGTTTCTATCAGGTGTAGTAGGGTTAGGCTGACCCCTTTTCAAAAACTAGATGATACCCCGCGCATTGATGCGGAAACTAAAGTTTTCTAAACTTTGCAAAAATTAATAAAAAATAATGTAATCATTTACAATTGTGAGTTCTGGTACTCCAAACTTGGAGGAGCACCAACGTCAATGCAATAAATGTTGTTTTTACATTAGAATTAGATAGTTACAGTAATATTATGGATTGTCATCGTGTCTCATAAAGACCTGAGAATAATATGTTGCAAGCAACTGGTTTATAAAAGTTGAACAAACAACTCAGTACTTATTTGATCTTGTAAAGGAGGATGAAGGAGTACTTAAATATGCAGTCGATCTAACAGCAACACCATTTTAATCAGACCAAAAAGGAAACAAATGTGGTCGGGCGAGGGAGCGCTGTTGGATGTGTATTTGTCTTCTCCTGCTTAACCTGCATGGTATGATGATTTTATTTTGAACTGATTGTACTACTGTCATTATATCCAACTCAGGTGGAACATCAAAATAATTCATGCAAAAATAACCTGAATGGACAATCAATATCTGATTAGCTGACGTCCTATTTGAAAATAAACTCACACGCGGCGCACACATACCCAAGAAAAATATTATCATAGCAACATTATAGTTCTCCTAAGTGAAGATCTCAAGATCTATAAGATTCAAGGCGCGGGAAGAGATAATCTGTAAAGCTTCTTTGTTTATCATATTTTCAGAATTTGTTGTCCCAAGAGAACATAATGAAATAAAAGGTACATTAAAGTACATAGGTCAAAGAAATCAATCAAATACTCCTTGCAACAATGGGTCTGCACTGCGAATAGGTATGTTCAGGTTCATCACTTCACAAAACACCAATTGCTTACACAACGGATGAAGAGCATCTTGCATATTTAAGTGATGAACGCAGGTCTTGATACCTCTAGTTGCATATATTGTAGCTGAAGCTATTACAAAGATAATGTCGTGCTGGACAACACTACCAATGGAACTCCAATAGCAACAGAAAATCCACGATGTGTCGATACCAAGGCACGGTCAATATGAAGCAACCGTGTGTCAAACTGTTAACAACAGTAAAAGAGGATCATTAGAATAGGAAGCTTGAGTGATTCTTCTGAAGATCATACGTTCGATGAACGCCTACAGGTGATCTGAAAGTTATGTGTCTTTCCGCTTTCAGTTAGGCTGAATGTATCATGAAAAAAGGGTGGTGATTTTTAGGGCAATTGCATAAATATTAAGCAGATAGTATAAACAACCTAGCAGGAGATTCTAGAAGTCTCCAGATAGGAACTCCGGATTTGCTCAAAATAATGGTGGCGGAATCTCCATGACCAAACTCAGTATCACTTACCTCAGTCTAAGTAGAAGGAAAGTCATACAAATGAATTTGCTAGCCACATCATCTCGCTAACCCGTACAGTCAAGTCTTAGGAAAGCAAAAAGGTATATCATCCTTCTTCATTTTTGCGAGATGGTATTATTGTTGCAATCGCATAGTCAAAGAAGATGAAACAAAGATAAGAGTTTAAATTCATAAGAGATCGAAGAAACTTCTGGAAGAAGTAAAACAAATCAGCGTTTGAGGAGAGGTCACCTGATGATGCCATATTGTAGCTGGGCGCATGGGATTGGGGACACCCTCCGTGAAGGAATAGGGATGAATCAATGCCAGAGAAGAAAACATGCCGCTAATGTTGGATAAAATCAATGATATCGACTCTTGTCAGAAAAAACGGCAGCTGCACATCCTCTGTTGGGAGCTCCAAAGCAAACTCAATGAAGGAAAGATGCAAGGTGGGGCCGTGGAGGTTCCGGGAGGAAAGGAGGCGCGACCACGCGAGATATGGAGCGAGCAAATTGAATAATGGCCAAAGGGGAGAACTTCTGGAACGCTCTCGTCGGATTCATGTGCAATTGTTTCTTCAGAAAAACGTGGGTGAGAGGAATATTATGCGATGTCGTTTGGTACCTGAGAGGAGGCATCAATGAGACAACGACTCTTCGGACTCTTCCACGTAGTTGAATGGAGAAGATAAATAGTAATGGGCCACATGTGAAGCTCATTAGTTACAACACTGGAGAGGAAACGTTTCCATAGTGTTAATCAACCGCAATAAAGAAATAAAGAATAGTGACATGGCAAGCTGCTGACATGTAAGGTTATGATTGCTCAAAAATACTTGATGAGGTGGATAGGCTGCATGTAGAGAGAATTCCATGTAGTGGGTCATTGCTATTTAGATATAGAATATCAGGTGTCGGAAGAAACACACCGGAAGGGGAGCTCTGCAATGTTGGGTATGTCACTCGCTTATCATCCACATAAAGGATTATGCCAACGAAATTCCGAAAATCCTTTCTTTTCCTTGATGTTGTTAGAGATGATTGGCAAAACATGAATCTCTTGACGTGACAATAGAGGGTTGGAATGAAGAAACCAAGAAAGTGCCATGGTGCTAGCACGAATTACAACGACGTTGCATTCCCTGAAAGAGTAGAAGGGGTCGCCACCTCCCTATCAAGTTTGGTCAGATCAAAGGTCAAGGACACTCGGACAAGAAGGCAAAAGGGTTGAGAGGCTATCCATCTGGTGATATGAATGGGGCAGAAAAATAGATAGGCATCCGAAGATCGAACTCAATAAAATTTTGTTTTGAAATTGCATACGTAGTAGATCATAGGAAAACAAAAAAAACTCAGTAGAAATATACCCAAAAGACTAAAATGTTCTAGGAGTCTTTTTTTTAGGGACGCATATAAGATTTAAAAACCAAAATAGCCTAGGTAGACAGAAGTTGTTGACCATTTCCCGGTAGGGACGTTGAAGATACCAAGTTCGCCAAGACCTGGACACCTTTTTTTTTCTGCGACTGCTCCCATCGCCATTGCTTGTCACCTCACCAGGCCAAGTGGCCAGCACGCACGACACATAAACCCATGCGTGCGACGCGACGCACACACCACACTGTCACCCCCAAAACCCTCCTCCGACAGGCCAGCTCCTTGCTGCTAACCCTGGTTCCACCTCTTTACCAACACCGTGAAAGAACCCAGCTCTTCACCCAACCACGGTTAAACCCCTCACTTCCCAAAGGGGAAGGTGGTCTGGTCAGGCGCCACTGCCACTTGTATGCAGGCAGGGGCTGGCCTGCCGCGTCCGTGCTCCCTCCCACTTGTAGCAACCCACGGGCACGGCCACGGCGCAGGAAGCCAGCCAGCGAGCGATCAGAAAGAAAGCAGACCGCGGTCATGGTCACCGTGGCGAACAAGAAGCCCTGGCGCGGCGGCGTCGCCGCCGCGACCACCCCGCTCTCCCCTGCCTCCTCCTGGCCCTGGGGCTCCCGCATTACCCCGTCCCGCGGGCGGCGGCTCAAGAAGAGGAAGAAGAAGAGGGCCAGGGGCGGCGCCAGCGCAGTCGCGGCGAGGGGGACGTCCATCTACAGAGGCGTGAGCAGGTCAGCGCCGAGCCCTTTCTCTTGCGTTCTTGGGTTCATCCGAATCCTTGCTCTGTGCGTGATCTTTTTGGTTGCTTGATTAATTTTCAAGAGCCGTTGCGTTGTTGTTGTAGGCACAGCGGCACGGGGAACTACGAGGCGTCCCTGTGGGACAGGCATCGCCGGAGCACGCCGGAGAGCAGGCAAGGTGGGCAGGGTGAGAACTCAGACGCATATGCCTGTCATCCTCTCCAGTCTTTCTTTAATTAATTTCTCCGGCTACCGGCGGCAAGGGACAGTAGTTCGGTTTCATTTACGTTCCTGGTGTTGCTGCTGATATTCTTTTTAAGTGTTCGTCTTCTCCTCGGAACATCCTGTGGTGATACGCGCCTGATGCATCCTCGCTTCCATGGAGTAGTTTATCTGGGTGAGTTCAACATCCTCTCCCCTCCCCTCCCTTGCTCAAAAAAGCTCGCCTACTATTTCATCGCAACGTCCACAAACTGTGTTCTGGATGGTTCCCGGGTAGATGGTGTAGCCTATTATTTTCGAATTTTGAATCTGCAACAAACCTACCACTGCAAGCAGGAAAGAAAGAAATAAAGAAAGAAAGCGTCTTTGTAAAGTGGAAAAGCTCATTTTGTATGTCTGTCCCCGGGCATGCGTCCAAAACAGATACACAAAAGCATCAGAGATCATGTCACTACTACTCGTACTACAACAAGAAAGCACAGATGGAGGATTAACATTCTTGATCCTGTTTCCTCGCAGGAGCTTATGACACCGAGGAGGCGGCAGCTCACACCTACGATCTGGCGGCGCTCAAGTACTGGGGCTCAGACAAGTGCGGGATCCTCAACTTCCCAGTAAGTTTAGTTCAGTTCAGTTCAGACTTCAGAAGCACCGCCTGACTGTCTCTTGTCTTGATCTCAGCAATACTGTAGTTGCTAGTTCTGTTCAAAGTTGCAGTGTTAGTAGGATTGTTGTGAAACAAAAATGCAGGTGGAGACGTACAAGCAGGAGCTCGAGAGGATGCAGCGGGTGACAAGGGATGAGTACCTGGTCCAGCTGAGGCGCAACAGCACTGGCTTCGCGAGAGGCGCCTCCAAGTACAGGGGAGTTGCAAGGTACAGTAGCAAGCAGGCATTCGACTGTATCTTCTGTCAAATTAATCACTGTTAATTTCCACGAGAATTTCAGAATAGTGCGTGCATTTTTACTGCATTGCTTATTCCCGATGATCTTGTCACCGCAGGCGTCACCAGGATGGCCGGTGGGAGGCGAGGATAACATACGACGGCGGCAGGCAATGCAGCTACTTGGGATTGTTCGGTCAGTGTGCTCTCTCTCTCTCTCTCTCTCTCTCTCTCTCTGTATGTTGAGAAGGAGAGAAGGCACGGAATGCAGCTCTCTGAAACTGAAAGATGTCTCTGTTCTTGGCATTTCCCCTGCAGATACGCAGGAAGAGGCGGCCAGGGCCTACGACGTGGCGGCGATCAAGGTCCGCGGCCTCGGCGCCATCACCAACTTCGACGTCGACTGCTACATGGACTCCGACCAGGAGACGGTCTCCTCTCGTCCAGGCTCGCCGGGGGGCCTCTGCAACTGCAAGGCCGACCCAGATGACCACGACACGGCGGCTTGGCCAGGCGGCCCTCCGCCGGTGGTGATGCCACTGTTACTGCAGCCCAAGATCGAGCCCAAGGATGAGCCCGCCCCGGCGCTCCGCGACGACGTCGACAACGTGGACCGCGCCATCGCGGAGGTGCTGCAGGCGCTCTGCGTCGACCGCGCCGACTTCGACGCCAGGTACAGCCTGCCCCGCCGCCGGTGCTGGCCTGCATCGTCGGAGAACGAAGACCTCCAGTGGGACGTGATGGCCTTTGAGGATGACATCGAGACCGTGCTCTTCGCCGACGCGCCCGGCACTGCCGCTGCCGGGTACCTGCCGCTTCCCAGGCCAATGCGGCAGTGATCTCCTGCGCAGCTCGCTACGATCAGCTCGTTGGCGTCTGCCGCGTACAACGTTTCGTTCGTGCAAATTCTTTTTTGAGGATGTAAATATGTCTGGCCAAGGATCAAATGAGGTTTTTTTTTTTTGTCTAGAAAACTATAAGCGGCGGCGGCGACGTCGTGGCCGATGCCGGCGTCCTCGTAACAGGTTAAAGTGGGGGAGAGCTGGAGAAGATTCGAACTTTTGATGTGAGCTTTCGGTATTTGCACCTTGTCGGCTAACGATTAGTGCACTGCTCGATTGATCGTGTTGAACTGTTGATTACACAGGAGTTTTGAGTCTGTGATTAACTCTAAGACTGCGTTTGTAATGTAGGAAAGTTTGTTTCGAATTGAGTAATCTGAACTTGGACATCCAACTCCTCCGTTTGGACTGGGTATAAAATGTATGCCTCGAAAATTGGAAAAATTCCAAGCGGAGCCTCTCTAAGTGTTCGCTCGGTCTGAAACTTTTCGAGCCTCAAGTCACGGAGAGGCTCGCTCGCATCCCTACCTCGCTTGAGAAAAGAAGCTCCCTCCTCTGGCCCTCACTCTGACGGATCTTGAGCTTGACCTAGATGACGGCGACGGCCAGGTACTGCCCTCTGTCCCTACCTCTCCTTCGAGCCCCGACCTCCTCTCTCCGTCTATGTTCAGGTATGTCTCCCAGCACATCACTTACCCTAGACGTGCATGGCCGCGGGATGGGCGCGACACTGGAATAGTATAATAGGGAGTGTTGTTCATGTAACCAAATTCTACATATATTAGTAAATCACATCATATTTATTGTTGTCACCATTTTTTTGTGCAAAATAATATATCAATAGTCACATACAATTTTTTCATATATGTAGCAATTTTTTAGTGTCCAAACTTAACAAAACATCCAATTACAAGGTTTACATATCCAAACAGGAATTGGAACAACACACTATCCTTTGATTCCAGTTCGTAAGTTCCATTCACAACCAAACAACGAAATTTAAATGGGAGCCCGGTTCCTTTCCATCTTGATAATGAAATTGCTAGTCCAATTCAGTTCTCAGTAAACTTTGCTACGTCCAAAGACAATGTAAGGTGCCAAAAAGGTCAAAATGAATCTTGAGCGGAAATTTTTGGTTCCGGAATTCCATATTTCCAGTGATCCTTTGTTTTCAACAAGTTTTAACAAAAACAATCATATTTACAAGTTCTAAAAAGCATACAAAAATCTCTATGTGTATAGTATAGACGTGCAAAATGTCAATTTGAACACTTTGTATTCTAGGCTACACAAAAATATGAATCTACTGTGCATCTTTCGAAACTGCAAAATTTACGAGGTCTATCATTTTTGTGTAGCCCAGAACTTTAAGAAGTTAGCGTTGCAATCTTGGACGATTGTATGGCACATCATTGACTACGTCCAAAACAATCATTAATTTTGAAAGTTGTAAATATGTATTTTGAAAACTTAAATAAAGAGATTCCTGAAACTCGTGATTTTTTTGGGTAGGTAGAATGGTAGATGCACGTTTACAGATTGGATCTATAAACGCACGATCGGTTCATGCACACACATGACGACCATCTCGTATTTCAGTTGCCGCTCGTCGACCGACACATTCTTCAGAAAGGGACCTCAGGGCATGGGGCCGGGTCACAGCTAGAGCCTTCAGTTCAAAGCAAATGAACTAAAATTGGTTATGCAGGCGCTTCTTGTTTATATTTAGGTGGTTGCTCTCCCAGATCCCAAGCTACCTACCTCCTGAAACATTCTGAATCGCCAACGCATCGAGGCGGCCAGCTGTACAGAGATCCATCTTCATTTTCTATAAGATGAGTCGTATGTTTATGGGATTATAGTATAGGCTGTTGAGGAGAAAAGGCACGAGAATGCTTGGGCATGAAGTTGCTTCTCGTCGAGTTTCGAGCTATGTCCTCGGATTGTTTTCTACGCATTATTCTTCCACGTCTATGCCATTGGTAGGACAATGCAGCAAAAATATGAAGAACACCAAGCGGTCAAAGGTAGGGTTGAAAGTCTGAACTAAATGGTCACTATGACTTCCACTTGTATATATAAAAGTTGATGTATTTAGACTTGTAACATGTCTATATACATCCACTTCTATACAATGGAAACTATCTAATTTAGAATGAAGGGAGTAATTTGTCAAGATGGAGTGCAGATTTTTGAAAACAAAGCCATATTTGATAATTTTGGAAAATTTGAAAAAAAATCATATATGTTCTCAAAGATGTATCACACAAACTTGCAAAATCTCAATTCGAATTACTGAGTATTTTTTAGGTACACACAAATGGCAAATCTACATATATGAGTAGTGAAAAATGTATATTTCAAAACACTATTTTTTCATTTTGTATAGTCCATTATATAATGAATTTCACATTGTTATTTTGCATGCTTATAGTATATAACATTGACTATGTCCAGAATCTTCAATCTTTTTCCGAAACTTACAAACATTTATTTTGACTTCTTTAAAACAAAAGGACCACTCAAACTATGGAGGCAAAATGATTTCCTATCAAGAAGTTGTTTCTTAGGAATTTTAGCGAATGTAGGTAAGAGAGTAGACCAGAGGATTTTCTTCGAGAGGATGGTTATTTGGCTGTCACCGGACTGAGGACAACCACTTCTCGATAGCAAAACGACAAGTTGTTAGAATAGCCTCCAATTTCCTCCTTGATCGACTCTGGCGGCTCCGTCCACTCCTTCCCCACCTTTTGTCGCCCCACATGCCCTTCTTTTTCAAATTCAAAGAGCCACTCCTTCCATGGACAAACCGCCTACCTCCGCCTCCCATGGCTCGCATTGCTCCCTAGTCGTCTTATCTGTCTTAGATTTCCGCCTTTGCCGGTCAGCCGCCATCTCATCCACTCCTCTAAGCACACCGCCCTTCAGTGACGTACACTCACACCCTTAAGTTCGGCAACCACGCCCATACCCCTTAAGTTCGTACGAAAGTCACTTGTAGCTTCTACATATACCATTTGCTCAAAATCATTTGTATACTATAGCTTGGGAGATATTGGATTCGATTATTTGTGTTTGGATAATTCGAATAATTCAAATATGTATGATCCATGTGGTGAGTGGAATGGAGCCAACGAGCCCACATACACAGGGGGGAGGAAGGTGTCCATGCGGCTTCGGCGACTGGGCACGGTGTAAAAGGCCACGTGACAGTGGGCCTCGCGCCCTTCTATATAGCCACCTTCGGGCCTCCTCGTCTGCACCGCACGACAGCCACAGCCTCCCGTTGCATCAGTGCGGCAACCCTCCCCCGTCAATCTCCGCCGAGATCAGGAGAGACGAGCCCGCACCGGAGCGCCGCCGTCGTCGTCGCCGTCTCGGTGAGCGCCAACGCCTTCAGCTTCTCCCCTAACCTAACCACCAATACCTCCTCGGTCCGTAATTCCGCCGCGTAGCCCGCGGATCTGATCGACCCGATCGATCTGGGCTGCGTGTTTTTTTTCTTTCTTTCGGCGGATGGATCACGCGAATCTGCTCTTGATTTGTCGTCGCTGCGCAGCGTCGCTTCCACGCTAGTATTGGCGAATCTGTTCGCGCCTTTCGCGAACGAATCCGATTCGATCCCGCTCCTTGCGCGCATGCGCCGTGGCCGGCATGTAGGCAGATCGGCGCGGCGCGAGCCAGAGATTTTCGCGGATCTCGTAGCGGGTGGCGGGTGCTCCGTGCATTCCCGCTGAATTAATTCTTGTGCTGTACGCCAGTTTCCTCGGACGAGTGTGTGGGGGAGAGACGCGGGTGGATCAAAGTGGGTGGGTCTGTGTGTAGATCTCTCTCTACGGCTGTCTAAACTTTTTTTTTTTTTGCTTTTTGGTGTGGATCAGGAGCAGAGATGGGGCTCTCGTTCGGCAAGCTGTTCAGCAAGCTCTTCGCCAAGAAGGAGATGCGGATTCTGATGGTGGGTCTCGATGCCGCTGGTAAGACCACCATCCTATACAAGCTCAAGCTCGGAGAGATCGTCACCACCATCCCGACCATCGGTAAGTGCTCTGTGCATTCCTCTGCTTATGCTTTGCACGCTATCTTTAAATGCAAGGCTACTGTAATGTACTCTCTTGATATCAAGAGAGCAGTTATCCAAGTTAAATCTAGCTTGTTACCTATATAAGTCATGTAAGATTTGGATCTCACTTTGGTTAGACAAGTAAATCAAATAGGAATCGGCAGTTACAACCACCTTGGGTTTCACCTTTCATTACTATAAAATAACTTAATTTTGGAAATATGCAGGGTTTAACGTCGAGACCGTCGAATACAAGAACATCAGCTTCACTGTTTGGGATGTGGGGGGCCAAGACAAGGTAATAAAGTGTAATCATTGTTGGACGGACAAACTCTGTTATCCATTTGTTAACATGTTACTTTCCCTCCTGCCATTGATGTTAAGATTTGTAATACTTCCCTTGTCATAAACATAAGCCTTGTGCGGTAAACTTATTCTTGCATTGTTTTCTATATCAAAACAGATCAGGCCCCTGTGGAGGCACTACTTCCAGAATACGCAGGGTCTCATCTTTGTTGTCGACAGCAATGATAGGGAGCGTGTTGTTGAGGCCAGAGACGAGCTCCACAGGATGCTCAACGAGGTAATGAAATAGTATGGTTGCAGTTGTTCCAAAGTTTTTCCAGTTTGCAGATATCGTAGTCCTGTATGTATACACTACTAGGAATTTTGGTTCTATAATCTCGCAATTATAAGAGCATCTCTAATAGATGCCCTTAAATAGGGCACCACTTTTTGGTTATAGGGCACCAATTTTTTTCCTGCTTTTCCATATGCCCTATTCTAATGCACGGCCTCTCCAACATGTGCCCTATTTTAGGGCACCGCGGCCGACGCCACTTCTCTTCTTTTTTTTATATTTGAGAGATCAAAATGAACATATGATAGTAACATGAACCAAAATATTGCTAAATTAACACATACAAATTTAGTTCACTCCATTGCATACCATAGTTCACATCATAGCATAGTTCCACACAAATGACATGTAGTTCAAAGCATAGATTAGTTCAAACTATGCAAGAACACATAGTTCATGCATCATTGCCACTCTTGTTGGCATCATCGACATTGATCTCCCCGGTGGTTCCATGAGTTGAGTTTGAAGGAGCTGCCATGTTGCCGATGGGAGGTGCCATGCCACCATCGAAGCCGCCACCACCACCACCACCACCTCCCATGACATCACCACCCATGACACCTGCCCATGGGACTCGGGGAGGGCAACTTCGCCATCATCCATGGCGCGGAGGTCACCGGTGGTGGGGCGAATCGCAGGAGGCGGGGCGGGCCGGGGGGGAGGGAAACTTCCGAGTGGCAGTTGCGGTTCCCGTCTGGTCGATTTTGTGGGATAGGGCAGCTGCCCGGCCCTCTCTGCCCCATTTGGGACAGCCCAAAATAGGGCACCGTTTAGGGCAGCTGTTGGAGGGCACTAGTGCTAAAATAGGGCATCTATTAGATATGCTCTAAGAATGCCAAGATAGCTCATGTGTTAAGATGCATTATTTTTCTTCTATTCAATCTGTGTCTTTAGTTATCTAAAAACTTGCTGATGAACATTTAGCTTTTCTTTCCATTCTAACTACTTCCTAATTGTCGGGATATTTTTTTTGTGATATAGGATGAGCTGCGTGATGCTGTGTTGCTTGTATTTGCAAACAAACAAGATCTTCCTAATGCCATGAATGCGGCTGAAATCACTGACAAGCTTGGTCTGCACTCCCTTCGTCAGCGGCACTGGTAAGTACATCCACACGCATATTTCATAAGCTCTTTACCTTCTTATAGCTTATTCAAAGGTGCCCTCGTGTTCTGCAATATTCTTGGATTTTCTATACCGAATATAATAAACTTTAATACTGTAGGATTTATTTGCAAATACATCTAGTGTATCCAAAATAAATTAGGAAAGATCCTTATTTCAGGAATCATAAGTATAATTCACATTCAATTTATGGTTTACTTTTCACATGTGTCTTGAGCTGAAATCTAGGACCCCTCTAAAGATACTCCCTCCGTTCCACAATGTAAGCCTTTTTAGCTAGCTAGTTTGGCTTGCTTAAAAGGCTTACATTTTGGAACAGAGGTAATTGTTAAGTATCACTATCTAAGACAGCAGGTGGTGTCACTGTGCTCTTTTGGATTCGTAAGGTGCGTATTCTGGTGCTAAAATGAATTATTTCCTTGGGTGCAGGTACATTCAGAGCACTTGTGCTACATCTGGCGAAGGATTGTATGAGGGACTTGACTGGCTCTCCAACAACATTGCCAACAAGGTATATCCTTTGGCCCTATATTTCTTATTGAACATCTTGTTTGTTCTCTGCTGAGTGCTTCTATAAGCTATTGCACTTGCTAAATTAATATGTCCCTTACAAGCTGAAGTAAGTAAAACAGACGAGCCCACCACACACTTCACCTGCTATTTATTACAGCTGCTGGGCTTCACTGCTTAGATCAGGCACTGAACGAAGTTTTGAACAATCTCACACAAGAACTTCTCTGCTCCATGCTACCTTACTTTACAGCATTGTGTAGCATCACACGCCAATACTTACTTTGACCCTTACGCTATGACCGAATGCAACTGACGGTATATTTTCTTCATTTGTCTGCACAGGCTTGAAGCGTCTCGACAGTGTTTTAAGGAACAAATGATCTGGTTGTCTGAAGAACTCACTGCTACCATTTTACATATTGTGATATATATACACTCTACAACAGCTAGTATTTGTGCTTATGTGATGACAGAAGCTCTCCTTTGAGTGAGCTAGTATCAGGTTGTTTCTTCGTGTGGGTATTATCAGTGTTTATGTTCGGTTTTACAAGGTTTACTGTGTCAACCATGTGTATGTACCGTATGTTTTTGAGATATAGTCAAGTTGAGGTGCATTACCAATATTCGTTACCTTGGTGCCGTGGATGGTGTAAATTGCTAACATATGTGAGCGCTGTTTTCACTAGTTCTGATCTAGTGCTAGCTTTGATCTGGTTTTTGGTCTGGCAGTCGGTATCGTTACACACCACCAGTATATGTGGAAATCCACTCACCTGATTGGTTACGATATTATGGGCCCAGCATTGCCTCATAAGGCATGGAGTTGTTTACTTGCATCTGTACATCATTGCCTCATAAGGCATGTAGTTGTTTACTTGCATCTGTATGTGTCACTAGCTTTGTGAGTGGTGAATTATTTGGATGTTGTTTATGTTTTAATCTTAGAACAAGGTGAAACCGTGAAGCATTCACACAAATGGGATATAAGGATACAAAACCTGGATGAGGAGATAGAGAATCAGGTTCTAAAATACTCCCTCCGAATTGTGAATGCTGGTGGACATATCTTGTGTCCACATAACATCTTATATTTTGATACAGAGGGAGTAGCGTGTATCATGATATATTAACCCCGAATTGCGAAACAAAATGACTGGTAAAGTATATTGCCCGATTTGCAGTACTGGCAAAGAAAATTGGTGCCTCCATTACTTGTGTTTGTTGAAACTCTTTGTCTGGCTAAATAAAACTTGCCAAAGTAATAAAAAAACCTCAACTTGACTTACATTTAAAGCATACCGAAAGTCATTTATCAACCAAAATGATGGAGAAGTTACATCTTGTGACCCAGATACAACAGGGTGGGATATTCAGAGAAAGTTACATCAAAGTTCAATAGGCTGAACTGTGCTTTTTTCATCAATCAAAACGGTCAATGTGCTGCCATTGCCACAGAGATCCAACTCTGGTATAGTCCATGAGTTTTTGGCCTGCAAAGCATGCGATCAATTTAACACATGCTCTGAATAAAAGTAATATATCTAGGGAAGAGAAAAAAAAACTCTATAGAGGGGTATGGGAGAGATCTACTTACAAATAAATATTCTGGGGATCGATCTCGTTAAACAAATTGATGTAGAAGCGGAATCCATCTGGACTGATGTCCCTGCAGAGGAGACCTGAGAAAGAAAAGATATAAGTTAGTTCTTTCAGTATGGGACTATAAATACATGTCTTGCACATACTTGAAAGGAGAGATTGTAGAAGACCTTTGTTTTCTGCATTTAGAAGATGCTCCTTCGCTAAAGCTGGTGCAATCCCCAGTGTAAATGCGGCGTCACTGGGGCTTATCCCCTTCTGAAGAGCATCCGGCTTTTGCGCAAGCGATGAGATTCTTGCAAATACCTATGTTTATGGTGGGGGATCAGTATGACTATGCTACTACTGTCTACTGAAGATGGTAGCACAAGGCAACTGTTGGCAACATCATGGAAAACATGTGGATACCCACTAACAAAATGTACCAGAACGAGTCATTCATTTCATACTTTTGACCAAAACTACGACCCTGTTAAGAATCAGATTTGCTAGGTCGAGACATAATCAAGGTACACTATTTTGTGTGGCTGCTAGCACATTTCTGATATGTCATCCAGCGCTATTCGATATGGATAGAAAATGACATCTAGACTTATTATTGCCATGGATTACCTCATCATCACTATGCGTCTTGGTCTGGATCACCTTCACTCCACTATCAAATTTCCGGAGCATTACTGGGCTGCTTATTAGAAATCAACATCTATAAGCAAAACATCAAAACCATAATTAATGGCTGGCGACAAACCAGCTGAAAAGGTATATTCTTGTTTTCACAAAACTATACTCCCTCTGTGCCTAAAAGAGTGTAATTTCAGCTTTTTTTTAAAGTCCAACTTTTTAAACTTTAAGTGTGTTTATACAAAAAGCATCAGAATTTATGCCACCAAATTAGTAGCATAAAATTCACTGTGAACTATATTTTAGTCGTATACCTATTTGGATTAACATAAATTGTTATAGTTCTGTATAAACTTAGTCAAACTTTTAAGTTATTTTGACTTACCAACGAAGTTGGAAGTACTCTCATTGCGGGACAGAGGGAGTATCTAGGAATACGATTGTTCTTATTTTTGCACCATGTTGGATTTGTATTTTCTGACAATTAAAGGCTTCAGCAATTATCAAAAAAACGATATACATACACATCAAATTTCTCCCAAAGGGAGCAAGCTTGCAAAAGATCCTCTGGTGAGATCAACTCTAGAACAAAAACAAAAAAAAAATCAATTTCAGAACATGAGTAACGAGAGAATTGCTTCTAAATATATTCATCAGCAAAAGCACGGACCTGTTCCCCTGGCACGGTTGAAGAGACAGTAGACATCAACTAGTGCCATCATACCACCTGCTCTCTCAACTGGTATTCTTACGAAGTCAGCCAGCTGATCATGAACCGAATGAAAGAAGCCTCCGTAAGTCTACTTCTTAGTATAGTGTAGCGTGATTAGAAAAAATTGGAAGATGAAAACGGCGGGCTTTCAAAGTAAAACGGAACTATGAAGGCATGGACAAATTCTCGTTCCTGCAAACTAAATATGCAAGAAAGAATGTGAGGTCTTTCTTGTACTTGAATGGTAGGAAGTAGACCCTAACCCCGTCCAAACACAGAGAAGATCTATTTTTCTAGGTGGGATTTTTTTCACTAGCTCGATGGGAACTTGAAGGTGATGTGACATCCTATGGCCCCAAATAACTTCAAGCTATTACCCAACCAGCTAAACAACTACAAGACCCTAACGGGATCCAAATTTTATCAGTTCATGTATAAGCAGCATGAAAATACTGAAGCATACCAATGACCAGCAAGTATACTATGCAGTATGGGTAGAGGTTCCCACTGGATGAAAGGAAAGGCAAACGACTGTTTCCGTCAAGCGCAGTTGCGCAAACAATTTGGTGATGAAGCCCCGAGCTAAACATTAAGTAATTGGCATTACAAATTCATGCATTATTATTCTCAATGCAATTCAACTACACATTAAGTGAGAGTTTCCAACATCAGTGCTGGAAAATCATGAGCAAGCACAAATTACCTGTCTTGAAAGCTGCTGATGATACAAAGCACCAGCAGTTTCTTTTGTCACGGGCGACACGATGCCAACGCTCAACAGCAAATCCTGCATGTCTTGCTTAGAACCCATCTCTTCATCATTGGAATTTGATTGGTTCGTCAATAGCTTTTGCCTCATTCTCTCTGCCAATTCCATCATTTCCTTGGCTTTGCTCTGCATAAGGATGTTCATGAAGTTATGACCAATTCATTGTCACTTAGAACGTAGCGATCACATCCGGATGTTTGAACTTCTTCACAAACACTAAATGACAGCATCGTCTCAAGCATGAAGCATCAAAGAGGAACGAACCATGAGGGCGTTGAGATCCTGGAAGGCATCCTGCAAGTTCTGCCCGGCACTCTCCCACGTCTCCTGCTCCTTACGCAGTATCCCCGACACCCCAACCACGGGCATCCTGATCGCAAGATCCTCCTGCGCCGGGGCTCCCTCCGCCACCGAGGCACCACTTGAGGGAGCAGCAGGGGCAGCCACCTCCCAGGCCCTCGCGCGGATGGCCTCGACCAGCCTCCCGTAGAACACATCCACGTCGGCCTTGCAAGTGACGACGACAGCGACGACCTCCGATCGCGACGGGGGCAGGGAGATCTGGAGGCGGATGCGCGGGTGATGCGACGAGGAGGAGGATGAGGAGAAGATGGAGCGGAGCGGGTTGTGGTTGCTCCTGCGCTGGGGAGGATACGGGTGGACGATGGACGCGAGCGGGAGGGCGCGCGCGGAGAGGGAGGGTTCGTGGAGGAAGATGAGGCGGTGGGAGGTGAGCGCGAGGAGGCAGCCGCGGAGGGGCGCGAGGCGCGGGTTCTCCTCGGACTCGAGGTCAGCGAGCGGAAGGAGGTAACGCTCGATCTCGCCGGCGGAAAGTACCGGGCGGCCGGACGCCGTGACCGTCGCCGACGGGAGCCAGTCGGCTGCGGCGACGGACATGGCTGTTTGAGTGTTTGGACTTTGGAGTTTTCGCCGGTCGCCGTCGTGATTCTTGTGTGAAGTTTTTTTATTTGGGCCTCGCTAATCCGCGCCACATATGCAAATCATCCAAAGCATTTGACACAAACTCAATAATACAAATTCCAAAGAACTTTTTCAAGCTAATTTTTTAATAATACATTTCTTTAGCAAATTTAACAAAAAATATACGTTTTGGAAATTTACAAAATAATACACCTCGGTCTCTGTCGCCCATGCCATGGCCGACCAACCTAGTCGGTCAAATTCAAGCAAAGCAGGTGCAAAAGCTAGTTAATTGATTCCTCCGTGAACTACTCCCTCCGTTCTAAATTAATTGACTTCTATTTGCCCACATGTGTGTATGTGGGCAAGTAGAAGTCAATTAATTCGGAACGGAGGAAGTAGCTAGCTGGTCGGCCACGCCACCTGGCCGATAGGCTCTCTCTGTCGGTGGCAAATTTTAATTTTTGTAAAGTATATTACTTTTAAAATGTATTTAAAAGTATATACTATTTTAAAATAGCCTTTTTTATAGGATCCGAGGTGGTGTTTATTTCTTAGAAGAAGAGTTATAAAAAAACTTGATGCGGGGTGATCCCCTAAGAACAACTTAATTGGACTAGGAAAGTGGGAAGGGTTTAATCTTCCAAAAACCACCACGTTCTAAGTATCACAACGCAAAATTAATTGATTCATCCTTTTATGTAAGTGCGCAAAAAAGGGAGCTGCTACACAAAGAAGGCTGCTCACCGTCATCCTGCTTTATTACCAAAGCAAACATGTTTCTACAATTCAAATATGAAATATCATCTTGTCTCCACATTCCATGACCCCGACATGTTGTTGTCAAGTCCATCCCCATAATTGTAACGACACTATTTATCTACAACAAACCCAATCAAGCAGACCTAAGACAACATTGGGGCAATCAGAGAGATGGAAACTTTCACGGATAATCTAGACCACAAAAGCAATGCTACGGCGTATGCCAAGTTTGTTGTGACGGCAATGTACATGTGGTGACTGCGGTCGTGTTGGGATTACAACACGGAGTCTGGTTGGGCATCGGGCCAATGGAGTAATTGGATATTTTGGCCGGCCTTAGATTAATTTAATTAGACAATCCTAACTAAGAATAGTTAACAGAAATGATGAATAATACAAGGGTTCGTAGCAAAATAATATCTATGACAATCTATGATTTATTTGTATAAGTGATCCATGGAGTTGATCCATACGGGTTACGAAGTTACAATAATCAGATACTCGGTGCAACCTGTTAAAGTGCGGCTACAACCAGTGGCGGAGCTGCTTGCACCTAGCCGGGTGCACATGCACCCGGGTAGAGATTTTTTTTACATTAGACTAATCCAAAAAACTAGTGTGTGCACCCCTCTTGACATTGATTAGTGCACCGTTTGGTTTAATTTTGTCTAGTATGAGTAGTGCACCCTAATTAGTTTTCCTCTAGCTCCGTCACTGGCTACAACAATCTTCCAGTGGTGATCTAATTTAAGGGATTTGGCAAGTGTGTCAACGGACATATTTTTTTTGAGACCGACGCAGGAGAGTTGTGCTTTTATATTGATAGAAAGAGAGAGTTGTAAGCAACTCGCGTTCCGCTCGCGCCAGATCGCCCAAATCACAAACAGGACCAACGACTTGGCGGTTTTGGCCGGGACACCTACCAAGGCAGAGATCGACGCAAGCCAAGACAGGAGTGACGACAAGGGAAGGCTCCAAGCATCAGGCCGCAATGTTGCGACATCAAACTTGTCGGCCACTCTGAACCACAAGGCCCGGGACCAAGGGCATTCCACCAGGAGGTGCTCCGCCGTCTCCAAGTTGCGCATACACAGTGGGCAGAAGTAGGAGTTCGGCCAACGTCTTGCCATCAACCGGTCCGCCGTGAGGACCCGATTTTGGACGAATAACCATGCCAACAGTCTGCACTTGGCAGGCGCCCAAGCTTGCCATATTGTAGGCTGCAGTGGTGATAGCGTGGACCCCAAGAACTGCATCCTGTAAGCGGAGGACGCCGAGTACAAGCCGGACTCGGTGCACCGCCACGTGAAGGCGTCCGTAGCATCTGGGATGACGTGTAACTCAGCCGCAGCAAGCCAGAGGCTCACGAATGCTGGCAGCAACTCCGTGGTGACGTGTCCCCGCAAGTCGGCAACCCAGCGCTGCTCATGTAAGGCCTCACAGACAGAGCGGTGCTTGCGCCTGGACGCAAGGAGAAGGCCTGGGAAACAGATAGCGGTGCTCGGCCGTCCATCCAGCTATCAAACCAGAACCGCGCAGTGCACCCATCGCCGATGGTGCAAGTTGAGGTTGTCGCGAACAAATTGGCGGTCGGAGAGGGAGCAAGGGACCGGCATGCCGACCCATGGCTTGTCTGGCGCCGTTCTCTCCAACCAAAGCAACTTTAGGCGTAGCGCGGCACCAAAACGATCAAGGTCGACAATGCCAAGGCCGCCGAGCTTCCTAGGCCGGCAAATCCTGCTCCAGGCTACCTTGCAATGCCCTCCATGGCATGTCTCCTCCCCACGCCATAGCCAAGCTCGCCTGATGTGATCAATCTCCTTTCTGATCCACGCTGGCATTTCATGCACATAGATCCAATAGACTGACAAGGCTGAGAGGACAGCATTGAGCAGGACTAGCCTACCCGCCGCCGACAGCAGCTTGGCCTTCCAGCAAGCCAGCCTACTCGCAATGCGACCGAGGAGGGGCTAGAAGTCGACCTTCCGCAGCTTCCGCGGACTTAGGGGTAAGCCCAAGAACTTGCACGGCAAGGCTGCGATCCATGCACCGAGAGGAGAGACAATGTCAGTAACATCGAGGGCCTCACAGCGTATGGGGGTGACACTTGTTTTGGCAAAATTGACACATAGCCCACAGACGTCGCCAAAACGCTACAGAATCTGTCGGATCGCCTCCAACTCCTCTTTGACCGGCCTGATGAAGAAAACGGCGTCATCAGCGTACAACGAGGTTTGCACCCCGTTTGTCTGGCCAGGGATGCGCGAAAGGACACCATCCTCGACAGCCATCGCGATGAGCCGCTGCAGGGGTTCCATGGCGAGTATGAAGAGGAAGGGGGATAGAGGGTCCCCCTGCCGTATGCGGTCGCCAGCCACCCCATTGAGGAGAATGCGCGACGAAGTTGTGGAGAGGAGGAGCGCAATCCAATTGCACCAACGCTGACTAAAGCCACGGGCTCTCAGCATGTCAAGCAGGTAGACCCATGAAACGCTGTCGAAGGCCTTCACGATGTCTAGCTTGACCAGCAAGGACGGCCGCTTGGTGCGGTGCAGGCGACGAACTTGTCCCTAGACGAGCAGGAAGTTGTCTTAAATAGACCGGCCCTTGATGAAAGCGCTCTGCGACGGCGAGACGAGCTCGTTTATGCGCTTGGCGAGGCGGGAAGCGAGCACCTTCATGAACAGCTTTGCGAAACTATGCAAGAGACTGATGGGTCGGAAGTCGCCAATTGTGTCTGCACCATCACAATTGGGAACCAGAACCACATGTGCCTCATTCATCTTGTACATGCCCGTTCTATTCAGCTGAAACAACTGTCGGAAGACAAGCACAAGGTCTTGGATGATGATGGGCGCTGCTGCTTTGAAGAAGGCACCACTGAATCCGTCCGGGCCTGGCGCACGGTCCGCTGGCATGTCAGCAATTGCAGCCAGAATTTCCTCCGGGGAGAAAGCCTCGTCAAGCTCCGAGAGGTCAAGGGAAGGGAGCCCAAGTGCGTCCCAATCCATCGTGTGTGCAGCAGCCGCCGGAGTGCCAAGCAGGGATCCAAAGAAGTCCTTGATGACGGCCGCCTTGTGCCCATGCTCTGTAGCAACGCCATGGGCACCGGCTAGCGACGGGATAAAGTTTTTCCGTCGTCGAGCATTTGCCTTCAAGTGGAAGTAGCAGGTATTGGCGTCCCCTACACGAATCCAGTTCACACGCGCACGTTGGCGGGGACCTAATTCGCTCGATCACCACCAAGCCAAGGATGCATACTGCATCGATCTGGAGCTCCAACTCTTCGGGCTCAAGCTGGCGATCTTCCTGCGCGGCATCAAGAAGCATGACCGTGTCCTGGGCCATCAGGAGTTGCATCCTAGTGTCCCCGACATAGTTTTTTTGCCAGAGCCGCAAGGCCTTCGCCGTGCGCGCCATCTTCTCATTCAGCTTGCCAACTGCATCGATCGCGTAACAAGGTCCCTGCCAAGCTTGGGTAACGACCTCGGCGAAGCCCTCAATATGCACCCAGAACGCCTCGAAACGGAAGCGATACGGCCTACGGATCGGCGAGTCACAAGTCAAAATGAGCGGGCAGTGATCCGACATGGAGGATGCATGGGGCTGCAGCCTGGAGTTGGAGAAGGCACAATCCCAATATGTTTCACAAAAAGCACGGTCGAGGCGGCACAAGGTCGGCGTGCTTTGCTCGTTGGACCATGTAAATCGCCGGCCAGAGAGCTTGATCTCGTTGAGCTCACTGGAGTTTAGCGCTGCGCGGAAACGCGCCATCATTCCGCGGTCGAGGTTGGAGTTGCTCTTGTCGCGTGCTTCGTAAATGAGATTGAAGTCACCCAAAATCAGCCACGGGCCTTGGATGCGGCCGCGCAGTGAGATGAGCTCATCGAGGAACGCTGGTTTGCGCGCATCTTCGGAAGGGCCATAGACCGTGGTGATGGACCAGGGGGGCGCCTCCGGAGCACGGTGAGAGCCGGGCGGACACGGCGAAGGTGGACACCTCAATGCAATCGGCAGAGAACACGGACGAGTTCCACGCCAACAGCACGCCGTCGCGAGTGCCGTCCGCCGGCAGTACCGTGGAGCCATCCAGCATGGGACCAAGCGTTTCGCGCAACGCCTCCACGGAGAAGGCGGCGATCTTGGTCTCCTGCAAGCAGAGGATGGAGCACCGCGTTTGTTCCACCAAGGATTGGACAGCTACCGCCGAGCCTTTGCATTCAGGCCACGCGGGTTCCAGTCAAGAATGGAGAAGGACCTATCCATTAATCAAACTCGGCAGACCCCAGACAAAGGACAGTGAGCAAGAGTGCAGCAGACAGCAGCCAAAAACAGAACAAGCAACGGCCCCAACGGAGAGCCATCTCACTTTGAAGAACAGACAAGTTACAACATGGTCGACAGTCGACAGATACGAGCGCTCGACCTAAGCGCCACAGGCTAAACAAGCTGGCTCGATGACCGGAAGTGAAGCTACCAGACATTACCGCACGGCCAAGAGATGGCGCAGCAGCAGTGACGAGGGAGTAACTCGACAAATCCCAGGGTTGTGCACCCCGGGTTGATTGAAGGGGAGAGAGAAGAGCGTTGGTGATCACGACGGCTGACAAGCAAGGTTTACCCAGGTTCAGGCTCCCAGAGGATAACACCCTACTCCTGCTTGTCTGTTATTGATGGCGAGTTGCGGTTACAATGGCGGCGAGATTGCGATCTTGCTAGGGTTTGTGGTGGTGGCTGTTGGCGTGTCCTCTAGGACGGGCAACCCTCCTGGCTTTATAGGTAGCCAGGTCTCGGGTGGTCGGTATCGATAGCAATTACATATATGGAAGGTTATGAAACCTAACCGACTTGGACTAGGATACATGGTACCCCGAGTGGGCCTTCTGCGGGCCTCCCTATGCTTGGCGCGGCCCAGGTAGCCTCATCGTGGGCTAGACGAAAGATAGACCCATGTCAGTAGCCCCCGAGTGCTTGGTCGAAGCGCAGCGTCGAGTAAAGGACTTCTTCCTCCTGGACGCGCCACTGAATTGCTTGATCCTGAGTTTGCACTTGTTTTCTTCAGTCGAGGAGGATACTCCCGATGGGAGTAATATCTTTAGTCAAATGTCTTTGTCTTGTTCTTCATGGGAGGCCTGCTTCTATTCAGCATGTTGGCTTACTTGGAGCCGTTGGCTTGATGAAGATGCTCGGAACCGTTGCGCGACGGACGGCTGAGATGAATTTCGTCGAGGCATAAGTACTGTGCCGCAGCGCGAGGGCATCGTCTTCTCCAATCGTCCGCGCCTCCTTTCCTCGGCCTTCTGCATTTTCTCCCTCATCAGAGCTCCGTGCTATTTGTCCTCGCACCTTGCGCTGCCCTGCAGAGCCATGGGCAAGCCGAAGACCGCCGCTGGCACCTCCGCCGCCGTTGACGAAGCCGGGCTGATGAAGAAGCCCGACGGCGACTGGCAAAGGTCGTCTGTGAAGAAGGCGGAGGTCGAACTCCTTCGCGCGCAAGGCCTTCTGCCTCCTTCTGGCCAAGTCCAGGTACGCGCTCCTGGCAAGGAAGTCTACCCCACACCCCGCGAGGGGGAGCGCGTATGCTTCGTGGATTTCCTTCCGCGGGGCTTCGAGTTCCCCTTGCATGATTTTGTGCGCGGTCTCTTCTACGCCTATGGGGTGCAGATCCATGATCTGACTCCCAACGGCGTCCTGAGCATCACGGGCTTTATTGTGCTTTGCGAGTGCTTCCTGGGGGTTGCACCCCATTGGGCGATGTGGAAGTCGCTCTTCCTCGTTCGCAAGAACGTTGGGAAGAGCGGGTTGCCATTCCTCATGGGCGGCTTAGGAATCCAAGTGCACGGTGATACCGCGTACTTCCAGATGAAAAAGTCGGACTCCGTCCAAGGGTGGCGCAAGAAGTGGCTCTACGTCCAGTCGAGCCAGGACGGTCTGGCGGCATTCGACAGCGGGCGCGGGTTGTGGAAGACTCACGCCTGGTTGCACCCGCTGGCCGTGGAGGAGAAGGAAGCCGCTCGGCCGCTGCTGGGCCTGCTACGCGACCTCACCAAGACCCTTGGGCGCGAGGCGGGTGGCGTGTTCTTGATGGCCACCTTCTTCCGTCTTCGGGTGCAGCCGCTTGGTGCTCGTCCCCACCCGATGTGGGCCGTCGAGGGCGTCAGCAACGAGCCACTTGACGACGAGGAGGTGGAAGCCAAGGTGAGGTCCATCACCAACCTCCGAGTCGCGGACGTCTGCAACGTCAAGTGCCCAGTTGCTGCATACGGGGCGACGAACCCTGTTCCTGAGGTAATGTTCTTGACTTGTTCTCTT
Organism: Poa annua; assembly: GCA_026929855.1. NCBI lineage: Eukaryota > Viridiplantae > Streptophyta > Magnoliopsida > Poales > Poaceae > Poa > Poa annua. The sequence goes on along the minus strand of CM049428.1, from coordinate 112,689,686 downwards.
CGTTTCTTCTTTTCTTGATATCTTGCTTCTTAATTCGACTTGCGTCTACTTGTTTCAGGGTCGATCTCTGATGGTCAGCCTTCCTCCTCTTCCTGAGAACGGACCCAACGACGAGTCGAAAGTTGTGGAGGAGGATGATGATGACGATGAGCTCTCTGCTACCTCGCCCAACGAAGAGGTGGAGGATGAAGACGACGAGGCGGAACCCGTGCGGAAGAAACAGAAGCGACAGGGCGGCGGTGACTCTGCGACTGTCTCGTCGCCCGCTAGGGGTACGGATGTTGATATGGAGGAAGTTGTCGCGACGTCGTCGGGCGTGCGGTCTCCGGGCGACTGCATCGAGCCCCTAGCCGATCCTCCTGTTAGCTCTGCGCCACCTCGCGCGTTCGCTCGGATGCCGTCTCTTTCCCTTGAAAGCGACGACGAGCTCGAGACCACCAGGTTAGATTCTTTTCGTCTGGCTTTTTCCAGTTGCCTGTTGTAGTTCCAATTCTTCGAGTTGATCCTTTTATTGTTTTCTGTTCTAGCCGTCGCTCTGGCGATGTTCATTCCCCTCTTCGCGAGGTGGAGCACATATCTGCCCCGTCGACAGAGCTGGTGACTCGAATGGTGACCGAGGAGCACGCACAGCCTGCTGGCCTTGCATCGTCTAGCCGTCCTACTCCCTCGGCTCCCGAAGATGTCGACCTCCTGGACCATGTGAGTCTTTTTTGCTTGTGCTTGTAGTCTTGCAATTTCATCGGGTGCGCGATCAGCGCTCCCGATGGGAGTAGCCCCCGAAGGTGTGGGTGACTAGTATAGTCGCCGGCAACTTTATTAACTTCTTGCTTGTGTTTCAGCCGTACTATCGCCAGCAACTCGACGCAGCCGCGACTTTTGTTCGCCTGGAGAAGGAGAGGGAACAACTGCGTACTTCTCTGGATCAAGCTACTAGGCGGGTTGTTGAGTTGGAGCAGCGGCTCCAGGCTCAGGCTGAGCTCGAGAAGGCCCTGCATGAGTCCCAGGAGTACGAGCGACTGCGGGCCACCCAGGAGAAGACTCAAGTCGACCGCCTTCTCGCACTCGCCGACACCCTTGGAGGTTAATTTTCGTCTTTGTAGCCTACCTGTGCTTACTTTGCTGTTTTGCTGACAGTTTGTGTTTTTGCTTCAGAGACATGCGGTGGTACTCCTCCAGAAGGATCGTCAAGCGACGGAGTTGACCTTGCGACCGCAGTCGGCTTCCTGGACCGCGTCTGCGTGTATGCGTCTGATGCGCTGAAGAAGTCGACGGCCGCGCTGAAGAAGTCGACGGGGGCGCTCGCGACGGTGCATCGCAGCATCTTCCCGAGTGATGCGCCGCCGGCGGCCCTTGACGCTCTTGCCGCTCCGTTTGAGGACGACACGACCACCCTCGCGGACTTCACTCGGGCGCAGACGGTACGCGGCTCCGAGCTCACCTTCCAACTTCTTCTAGGCCACCAGGTTGCCAGCGACTTCGACAAGGTTGTCAGCGGCTTCCCTCGAAAACCTGACGGGCGGACAGCTTCATTGAGCGGGGTGAAGGTGAAGGCCACGCGGCTAGATGTTAAGCTTGTGGCCACCTTTGAGAAGACACTCGCCAAGGCGACTGAGGCGGCTGCTGCTCGGAAGAGCCGTTCCCAGTCGGAGTCCATGGCTTAGGGGTCTAGTATCTTTAGGTTTCTATTGGCCACACGTCCTGTACTTTTGCCTTTTGCCTGTAATGACTAATATTCTGTCGGGTCTGATGGCCTTGAATAGTATTTTGCTTATGACTGAGATGATTGATTCCTCTGAGTATATTTACTTGTCTTGGACATTCGAATAGTTGTTTTGACTCTGCACATTCATGGCAGACTGACGTGCTCGGCGGCACTTCTTCTGCTTCTGCGGCTGGGCCGAGTGGCGAGGGATCTTCTTCGGGTGCTCGCCGCCATCGGTCGACACCAGCCCCTCCGCGAAGCGCGAACGATCAGCGAATCATCACGTACTTGAAAAATAAGGTGGCCGAGCTTGAGGCGAACTTCAAGAATACTGAGCTGCTGCTGCATCGGTCCCGGTCGCATCCTACCGCAGGTTTCTCCCTGCGTGAAGATTTTCTGATCGGGGAGATCGATCTGATCAGTCGGCAACTTCAAGGTTGGTATCCTCTACGGCTGCTTTTCCTTGTTAAAACTTGCTGGTTCTGACTTCTAGCTTGTGTATGCAGATGTGAACCCGGATTGGGAGGCTGAGCGGGACCGCATTGAAGAGTGTGTTACTCGGGAGGCGGCTGGCGACTCTTATGAAGCTCGCCAATTCTGGGTGAACAAGTCGAGAGGGCGCATCCTTGCTCTGATGCTTGACCGGACTTGGCGTGCGGCTTTCCTTCTGGAGAATTGCCGGAAGACCCTTTGGCACATCCATCGTGTTTACTTCCCGCACAATGGGCAGCCGCATGGGCTGGCCAACTTGCTGGAGAGGTTTCGTGATGGTGTTGCGCTGAAGGAGATCGTCCATGATCAGCTTGTCGCCGGGGCGAATGCGGCTCTGGCGTACGTCCGGCTGCACCGGCCGAACCTTCCGTTGGAGAGGCTAATGGGTGGGCTGCCTGGCGATGCCGAGTACGCTGATACCCTGGCGGCTGCGCGCCAGATGATCGAGCAGGTGCAGAAGCATAGCGAGCGCCTCGTAGGCCCACTCGGTGCACCGAAGGGCGAGCCTGCAGACTAAGAATAATTTTCTTATGCTGTACAGGGTTAGTTATAGGTGGCGACTATGCCGATGTAAGTGACAGTATATGAAGTTAGCAGAGTTCTCGGGTAACGACTGAAATTGTTTGCATTACTGTTCGAGTATTTTCTTTGACTTGTGTGGCGCAGCCCCCGAGTACCTTGGGTGACGGCATAAGCCTGCGTTGTGAACCTGTGTGGCGCAGCCCCCGAGTGAGTCGAGTGGCGTCCTAGGATGTTTTCAAGTGAGACCTCTATACCGCGGCTTCCGATTATATCGGTTGGCGATTTAGGGTTTAGGACTTGACCTGTATGGCGCAACCCCCGAGCGGCTCGGGTGGCGGCCTAGGATTTTTCCAGTGTAGCCTGTATGGCGCAGCCCCTGAGCGGTTCGAGTGGCGGCCTAGGGATTTTCAAGTCTGACCTATGAGGTGCAGCCCCCGAGCGCGTCGGGTGGTGACCTAGGATTTCTGACTTGACTTGTGCGGCGCAACTCCCGAGTAAGTCGGGTAGAGGCCTAGGATTTTTTGAGTTGCGCCTGTGCGGCGCAACTCCCAAGTGGTTCGGGCGGCGGCCTAGGCTTTTTCAAGTGTGACCTGTGAGGTGTATCCCCCGAGTGCGTCGGGTGGTGACCTAGGATTTCTGACTTGACCTGTGTGGCGCGACTCCCGAGTAGATCGGGTAGAGGCCTAGGATTTTGCGAGTTTGTGCATGTATGGCGCAGCCCCCGAGTGATTCGAGTAGCGGCCTAGGCTTTTATTTCAACCTGTGTGGCGCAGCCCCCGAGTGAATCGAGTGGCGGCCTAGGATATTTGTTTGCCTTGACTGAGAAGGTAGAGTGAACAACATTTTCTTCAAATCAGTTTATTGATTGCTGCGAACAGGCCGCCTCATTAAAACCCTTCCAGTCCCCTTAGGTACCCTGGTAAGGGAAAGAGTGCGTCTGAAACCTGCCGCGTTTGACATGCTATCCTTGTTACAACAGTTGAGTCGACTAAGCATAGAACCGCCGGAGTTGTGCGACGTTCCACGGGTTGCTGCAGGCTGCTCCTGTCTTCGAGTCCTTTAGGCGATATGCTCCGTTGCCAATTGCTTCTGTAACAATGTACGGACCCTCCCATGGGGAGGCAAGCTTGTGCACTTTTTTCTGTTTGAGGCGGAGGACCAGGTCACCTGCGACGAAAGCTCTTGGTCGCAATCTCCGTCCGTGATAGTTGCGCAGGTATTGTTGGTATACGGCTGATCGCGCCAGGGCGATATCGCGTGCTTCGTCCAATATGTCCATGCTGTCTTCGAGTGCCTCTTCTGCATCTGACTCGTCGTAGGCGACCACCCGTGGTGCGTCAAACTTGATGTCGCAGGGTAGGTCTGCTTCTGCACCGTACACCATAAAGAATGGCGTGTACTGGGTAGATCTGTTAGGCGTTATCCGCAGACTCCAGAGGACTGACGGTAGTTCTTCGACCCATGCGCCCGTTGCGCGCCTGAGTGGCACACACAGTCGTTTCTTGATGCCACTGCAGACTAGACCGTTTGCCTTTTCCACCTGTCCATTGGATTGCGGGTGCAAGACAGACGCATAGTTGAGCTTGATACCTTGATCTGAGCATAAGTCTTTGAATTCTTCGGCTGTGAAGTTCGAGCCGTTGTCTGTGATGATCCCGTTTGGTACGCCAAATCTGAAGATGATGGATCTGATGAAGTTGACCGCTGATGACGCAGTCGAACTTGTGATGGGTGCGGCTTCAATCCACTTGGTGAACTTATCGACTGCAACCAGGAGGTGAGTGTGCCCTCCGGGTGAGGATTTCTTCAGCGGGCCCACCATGTCCAGTCCCCATTGGGCAAAGGGCCAGGCTAGCGGTATTGTCTTCAACTCGGACGCCGACGCGTGCGGCTTGTTGGCGAACTCCTGGCACCCGGTACATTTATTTACTAGATCTTCTGCGTCTTGCATAGCTGTTAGCCAGTAGAACCCGGCTCGTAGTGCTTTGGCCACTAGTGCTCGACTGCTAGCGTGATGCCCGCAGATGCCCGCGTGGATGTCGAGTAGTATGGCCTGGCCGTCGACTGGATCTATGCACCTTTGCAGGATGCCTGAGATGCTTCTCTTGTAGAGTTCTCCATTGATGACGGTAAAACTTTTGGAGCGCCTGATGATGCGCTTTGCTTCGACTGGGTCTGCTGGCAGCCTTTGGTGCAGTATGTATGCGAGGTACGGCCCTGTCCAGGTAGCTTCGACTAGCATCACTTCCATGGGCTCCTTTGCTTGGCTGGGCGGGTTCGCAGTGCTTGTTGCCGGTGTGGAGGGTTTGGCTGCGGGTCGAGTTTTGATGGACCTTTGCGTGATGCGCTCGAGGAAGACGCCATGTGGTAATGGTACCCTATCTGATCCCATGTTGGCGAGGATGTCGGCTTCCTCGTTGCTGTCGCGGCCGATGTGTCGTAGCTCGCAGCCGTCGAAGGTGCCCTCTAGCTGGTTGTATAGGTCTCTGTAGGCGATCATGTTGTCGGCGATGGCGTCGCAGGACTTCATGGTTTGCTGCACAAACAGGTAGGATTCGCCGTAGATCATAAGGTGCGTGGCGCCGCAGTTCTTGGCCATCCGCATGCCGTGGATCAGGGCCTCGTATTCGGCTTCGTTGTTAGAGGGTGTTGGGAAATCCATCTGTAGGACATACTTCAGCTTGTCGCCTTTGGGAAAGATGAGCACAACTCCTGCCCCAGCCGCCGTGAATTTCTTGGAGCCGTCGAAGTACATGGTCCATGCATTGGACAAGTCGGGGATGTTAGGTAGCTGGGCTTCTATCCACTCGGTAGTGAATTCCGGAAGGACTTGGGCCTTGATGGACTTCGGGTGAGCATATTTCAACCCCCAGGGTCCTAGCTCGACAACCCACTTGGCGACTCGCCCTATCGCGCACTGATTGGTGAGGATGTCTGCCAGGCCGGAGGAGCTTACCACCGTGATCGGGTGCTCTGAGAAGTAGTGGACAACTTTCCGTGAGGTCATGAAGACCCCGTACGCCAGCTTTTGGTAGTGCAGGTAGTTTTGTTTGGACAATGTTAGAACTTCGCTGAGGTAGTAAACTGGCCTCTGGACAGGATGAGGGTGCCCTTCTTCTTCTCGCTCCACCACGAGTACCGTGCTCACCACCCTGTTTGTCGCTGAGACGTATAGGTATAGTGGCTCGTTCTCCAGTGGTGCCACTAGGACTAGGGAAGTCGTCAGGGTCTTTTTGAGATGGTCGAACGCCTCCTGCGCCTCCTGTGTCCACTCGAATTTGTCTGTCTTCTTCATCAGTTGGTAGAAGGGTAAGGCCTTCTCGCCCAGCTTACTTATGAACCGGCTGAGAGCTGCGACTCGGCCGGCTAGTCGTTGCACTTCCCTGAGCTTGGTGGGTGCTGGCATCGTGAGTATGTTCTGCACCTTCTCAGGATTTGCTTCGATTCCTCTTGCGGAGACAAGGTAGCCTAGCAATTCTCCGGCTGGCACGCCGAATACGCACTTCTCTGGGTTGAGCTTGATCTGATATGCGTCGAGTGCTGCGAAAACCTTGCGAAGGTCGTCGACTAGGGTGTCTTCTTTTCGGGTCGTGACAACGATGTCATCGATGTAGACTTGGACAATTTTCCCGATAAGTCCCTTAAGGCATGCCTGCATTGTGCGCTGATATGTGGCGCCTGCGTTCTTCAACCCGAAAGGCATCGTCTGGTAGCAAAAGACGCCTTCCGGTGTGATGAATGTTGTTTTCTCTTCGTCTTCGACTTTCAGCCTGATCTGCTGGTAACCTGAGTAGGCGTCCAGGAAAGATAGGCGCTCGCAGCCTGCTGTCGAGTCGACGATCTGGTCTATCCGCGGGAGCGGGAAGTGATCCTTTGGACAACATTTGTTGACTGTTGTGAAGTCTACACACATGCGCAGTTTCTTCGTCTTCTTCTTTTCCACCAGGACGGGGTTGGCAACCCAGTCCGAGTCCTTGATTTCTCGGATGAACTTGGCGTGCAGCAGCCGGTCGATTTCTGCGGTGATTGTGTCATGTTTGGGACCTGAGAAGCATCCCATGGCTTGCTTGACTGGTCTTGCGTCCTTGTGGACTTTCAAAGAGTGCTCAGCGAGTTCCCTGGGTATTCCTGGCATGTCAGATAGTTGCCATGCAAAAATCTTCCAGTTCTCACGCAGGAACTCGACGAGTGCGCTTTCCTATGCAGGGGTCAAGCTTGACGATACTTTGACCGTCTTGCTGCTGTCAGTCGGATGGACCTGGTGGGTGACGGTGTCGTCATTTGTGTTGAAGGCGGCATCCTTAGCTGGCTTCTTGCGAGGTGGAAAGATGGTCTTGTCGTTGTCGGCTGATATGGCCTTGAAGTGCTCTTCGACTCCGAAGAACTTAGAGATCCTGCTGAACTCTCGGTCGCAGCTGTTCAAGCGGTCGAAGTCGCCACGCACAGTGATTACTCCTTTGGGTCCCGGCAGCTTGATCATCAGGTAGGAATAATGAGGTATGGCCATGAACCTGGCCAAAGTTGGGCGCCCAAGTATGGCGTGATACTGTGATTTCCAGTCGACAACTTCGAAGTCGATCGACTCTTTCCTGAAGTGTTCGGGTGTGCCGAGGATGACGTCGAGTGTGATTGTTCCCATGGGCATGATTGCTTGCCCTGGTACTATGCCGTGGAAGGTGGTCTCCGACTCTGGCAACTTCTCTGTTGACTTATTCATTCTTCTCAGGGTGTCGGCGAATATGATGTTGATGCCACTGCCTCCGTCCATGAATACTTTCTTCAGGCTGTAGTCTCCAATTAGGGCTTCGATAACCAGAGCGGCGTGACCGGGTCGCGGCACCTCCGACGGGTGATCTGCCCTGCAGAATGTGATTGGCGTCTCTGACCCTCTCAGGTATTCCGGTACTGCGCGCGTGCTGGTGGTAGCCTGGAGTACCTGGCGGGTAATGAGATTCTGGACCCTGTTCGAAGGACGTCCTTTTTGAATCATGTTGATCTGTCCTCGCGCAGTCGGATATGTCTCGTGCGCCACCGTCTGGGTGTCCTGTTGCGGCTGTTGCTGGGGGAAGGCTCCAGCCGCTTGTGTTGTGTTGTTGTTTGCAGGTGCTGCCTGAATAGCGAGCTGTGGAGTCGTCGTCAATGCTTGCACGGGAGTAATGATCTGCTGCATAGCCTGGTAAATCTTTCGCGCCTTGCGACAGTCCTTCAACAGGTGGTTGGCGCCCCACTTTCCTGTCTCTGGGTTGCAGAATGAGTGATGCTTGCAAGGTTGCATCAACTCTTCGGCTGGAGTCAATGGACGCTTCCACTCACGTTTCTGGCTCCCGTCGTTGTGGCTGACGCTACTGCTGCGATTATACTGCCCTGAGCTAGACTGCCGACTTTGATCATAGTGTCGACTGTTGTCTCGTGTGTCATCACGGGGGGTTTGATATCCCGCCGCTACTAGCTCGATGGTGTCTGAGTTGGTGAAACGTTGCTTCTTCTTTTGGCGTCCATCTCGCCAGTTGCTTGTTTCGGCTTCCTTCTTTGGGGAGGTGTCGCGGACGTAGTCCTCTCCTTCAGCCCACTGGTTGGCTACCTTCATGAGCTCGATCGTAGTTTTCGGCTGGAGCCTACCAAATTCCTCGCGGAGATCGCGACGAGCGACGCCGTGCATGAAAGCGTCCATTACCTTGTCCTCAGAGAGGGGTTCCATAGTATTCTGGAGGAGTGTCCATCGCTGGATATATGCGCGGAGCGACTCGTCCTTTCCTTGCTTGCAGGCTTGCATCTCGATGTAGGTTGTCGGCCTTGCGAATGTTCCAGAGAAACTTTTTATGAAAGTATCTTGGAATTCTTCCCAGGTCTGGAAGGAGTCTTTGGGCTGGCTGGTTAGCCACCCGCGGGCTGAGTCCGTGAGCATGAGCTGGATATACTGCATTGCCGTAGTCGACGTCCCGCCTTGACAGGTGCAGGCGATGAGGTAATCTTCGAGCCATAGGCGCGAGTCTTGCTTTCCATCAAACATGGGGGTGCCTGCCGTCAGCTTGAAACCCTGAGGCATGAGGGTGTCGCGGATGTTGAAGCTGAAGCATGCAGCGCCGCACGACTCGAAGTTGTGGTCGGCCGGATCATCCAGGTTCATCGCGTCAGCCGAGCGCTGGATGCGATTACGGTCCACTGTCCTTTGTGTGATGACGTTGCGGAGATCTTCACCTGGTTGGGCTTGTCTCAGCGGCTGCCCTGCCAGGGTCCCTGATGTTGCTGGCTCGCGGGCTTGGCGATCCCGCTCTTCACGTGCCCGGTTGCTGGGTGCTCCAGTCGCCAAAGCTTCCTCGATTGCCTTCATGGACATGATCTGCTGCTTGTGGAGAAGGGCGCGTGGATCTCCCTCCGGCGGTTGCGTGAGCCGGAGATATGTCTCGACTGACATGATGGCAGCTCGCTGTCTTGGGGACAGGTATCCCGTTCTCGTCCTCGGTGATGAAGGATGAGTCAAGATTGCGGGTGACTCTTGCTCGATCCGCATCTGTCATGTTGGGAACGTGAGCTCTGTGTCGCCGTCCTCCTTGGTTAACTTCTATGGAGGAAGTGAACGAGATTGCGGCCCGTCTGGGACTTGATTCGTCTGCGTCCCTCTTGCGCCTGAGCAGTTTGGCCTTTTCGGCACGAAGTCGCTCGCCTTCATTGCGTAGGAAGTACTGGACCGCCAGGTGGTCTTCTCTACGCGCGTCGGGTGCAGGGAAGGTGCCGTCGTCGACATGCTTCAGGGCCCTGATTCCCATGTCTCGTGTAATGGTGAGCCGTGTCTGGTCAGGCATGACCACCTCCAGTGGGTATGCGGGTTCCCCGTTGCCTTCTGGAGGCTCGGTGCTGGCCATGAAAACTTGCTGGGGGTAAACTTCGGTAGGAGTGTTTACGCTGCCGCTGCTGCTTCCTTGATCCGAATCTTGCTCGGGGTCGAAAATTGCTGCTACGTGGGCAGCGTAGTCGCCGTTGCGTCTTCGGAGGATCTTCACTGTGGTCATGGACGGAGGTTTCGCAGTCGTAGGGGCGAGTGCGATTGGCTTGGGGTAGACTTGATGATCCCACGAGGGTGCGTGCGACATAGCAGTCGACGGTACGCCCTTGGTCGCACGCACTGGTGCAGTCGTAGTTGAGGTAGATCTTGACCTTGACCGTGCGATCGAGATGGTTGAAGTAGACTCGATCTGCACGGCCGTCGCCAAAGCTGACGATGTAGTCGATGAAGGTGCGATCTTCGTAGATGTAGCAGGCGCGGCTCCCGTGGTGGGTGACGTCGACGGTGGCACGCGGGTGACAGATGCGGGTGCCACGGCCACACGTGGCGTGTGCGTCGCAGACCTGAGCATACCACGACTGTCGACGAAACAGTATATGGAGCCGAAGGTGATATGTATACCTTTGCGCAGATTGGCGTACACCGGGCGATGGGCCGGCGGGTGGAGGACATACTTGAAGGAGCCAAAGCGGATGGGCATCCCAGTGACGTCGATCTTGATCTTCATTGCGGATGGAGCCGGTGCGACCACGATTCCAACGCTTGATGTCTTTCCCACAGACGGCGCCAATTGACGAGGGAGTAACTCGGCAAATCCCAGGGTTGTGCACCCCGGGTTGATTGAAGGGGAGAGAGAAGAGCGTTGGTGATCACGGCGGCTGACAAGCAAGGTTTACCCAGGTTCAGGCTCCCGGAGGATAACACCCTACTCCTGCTTGTCTGTTATTGATGGCGAGTTGCGGTTACAATGGCGGCGAGATTGCGATCTCGCTAGGGTTTGTGGTGGTGGCTGTTGGCGTGTCCTCTAGGACGGGCCACCCTCCTGGCTTTATAAGTAGCCAGGTCTCGGGTGGTCGGTATCGATAGCAATTACAGATATGGAAGGTTATGAAACCTAACCGACTTGGACTAGGATACATGGTACCCCGAGTGGGCCTTCTGTGGGCCTCCCTATGCTTGGCGCGGCCCAGGTAGCCTCATCGTGGGCTAGCCGAAAGATAGCCCCACGTCAAGCAGGCCCAAACCACAAAAAACACAGAGCATGCACTGATAGAGGTTTTCCTAACATGGCAAACTAAGCGATCCCAAGCTGAGCAGACAAACGGTCAAGCGAAGCTGCCGAGGGCTTCGCCAGCGAGCGTCGCAAGCTCGTCGTCATGAAGGTGGATGCGCGCCGTCGAGTTGAGGCCAGTGGCGCGGCCAATCTTCTTCGTGAGCGCTCCGAGCGGCTCCTTGTATCGGGCGACGTACTTTGCGCGGACGGCAGAGCTGAACTGGCGGGGGCTGTCGATGAACTCGAACTGGAGTGCGAGCCTTGCTTGCGCCTTTTGCTCTTGAGTCATCCCTTTCTGTCCCTTGGCGATCCCGGAGCTAGAGCGCCTTGCTTGAGGCGCGGACGCCGGCGGCGGCGTGGCACCAACACGAGCTTCTCAGGCTCGAACGGGGTGAACACTAGCGGCGCACCCATGATGGATGTGGGCAGCATTCCGAACACCTTGGAGAGGAAGGCAGTGTCCCCATCCACCTCCAAGGACTGCATCTTGTCAGCGAGGACCTCAACGGCAGCGACCGCGGCGGGGCGGGCAGACATCGGTGATGGCGCTAGCTGCGCAGGCACAAGGGCCATCTCCATGTTCTGGCCCATGAGTGTCAGGCCCAACTCGTTGGGCGAGAGGCCCCTCCAAGGTTCATCGACTTCCACATCAGCAGGCCATGCCAGGTGGTCTTGCACCGGAAGTGGGGCCAGCGCGATCCACGAGGGACCAAGGACTGGTCAAACTCGCAGCCTAGCAGCAATGGATCCACGTGCGTGAGCTAAGTCCAGAAGTCTTCCAGGTCAGAGCGCAACGGTAGCATGTCCGGCTCGTCGTGGAGCATCACAGGCACACCAGCGAGCGGCGCAGGCGGAGCCTGCAGCCCGCCAGTGGCAGGCACACCTTCAGGAGCCGGCTCGCCCGACATGGCCAGCACGCCAACGGGCGACACAGGCGAGCTGGACCACGCTTGACTTCCTCCCAGGTTGTCGCTATGCTTCATCCCGTGCTCCTCTTCTTGGCTGCTGGCAAGGCTGTCAGAGGAGTCACGGGGCTCCACAGCGTGGCGGCGGCCACCGCTGCGGCCCGCCCCACCATCGTCCTGGCGGCGGCGCTGTGATGAGTTGCCAGCCGCGTCATCAGCACGACAACCAAGCAAGCCGGCGCGGCGGTTCCCGCGAGAACGGCGACGGCGGCGCGGAGCTTCCTCGTCATCTTCCTCGTCGCGACGACGCTGGCGGATACGGTCGTGCAGAAGAGCGGCGTGGGCGTGAACCATCGCTATGAGCATTCTCCTCCGTCGCGGGAACCCACAGGAAGTTCTCGACTAGCGGCCACGCCGCCGTGCTCCCGGCTGGCAGCGGCGCGTAGTCCTTCGTGGTATCCAGGTGGATCAGGATGGGGAACTGAGGACCTTGGAGGCCCTCAGCCCTGGGCGTGCCTTCTGGCAGCACCGCATGGCCGCGAGGCTCCGGCAGCAAGTCAAGCACAGAGAAGTCGTTGGAGGTCGGGATGGCGTCGGGGGTGGCCGCCCAGACCCGGGCGTAGATGCATGATGTGTTGGCCCAGGTGAGCGACTGCCGCTCGAGCCTGTCGATGACGCAGGACCGACCCACGACGTCCTGCACCTTCTCCTTGGTCCAGCACTGGAGCGGGAGTCGCTCCACCGCGATGCGGCAGTAGTAGCGCCAGACGCGCTGGTGGCCGCCCGCCGCCGGCGTCTAGGGTGCCAGCGACAAAGTGATACCGCGGCAAGCAGCCCTCCCGGCCGCAAGGGCGATGTCGCGGTGGTCAGTATGCTCGAAGCGGACGAGGAACGTCTCTGGGTGGTGCTTGGACACATGCATCTGGTCAGCAGGGATGGAGAGGTCGCGGTCAATTGCACGGGCAACTTGGTGCGCAGTGATGTCGGGGCGCGGCTCGGACAGGGAGACGAGGACCGCTGAGAAGCGCAACTGGTTGACGGTCTCTTCGGTGTCCGCCGAGCAGAAGGAGAAGGTGGATCCCCTTCCGGGGCGCTGCGCCGGCTCGCCGGGACGGTAGCCACGCGCCATGGCCGGAGGTGGTGGTGGCGGAAGTGGCGGAGCGGGGGGAGGTGGCAGGGGTGGGGAGGCGCCTCCTGGCTGACAGGAGAGGCGCTTCCGGCAGCGGCGAGCTCGGTGGCCAAAGCGGAGGCAGAAGGCGCACCACACTGGATCTCTACACTGCGAGGCGCGGTGGTCAGAAGCAAGGCATCGGAAGCAGCGGCCCTTGAAGCGCAAGATATAGGGATCCTGGCTCGCCGCGGAGCTGGAGCGGGGTTGGCCTCCATTAACGCCTCGCGCCGAGGATGGTACGGCCAGAGCACGCCGCCGACGCCTCGAAATGACGAGTTGCCATTCCGGGCCGAGCTCGTCAAGACGGTCAACTTGAGAGGCATCCAAAGCGCTTGCGTGGCGGCAAGATCCAGTCCGAAGGCGGGGCGCATGCAACTTTGAAGGCGCGCGTACAATGGATCGTAGGCGTCCAGCCTTGGCCGGTGCAGGCATTGAAGTCGCCATGCCCGAAACGGGGCTGGAGCATGCGTGCCCGCGCGACGACCCCGCTTGAGTGCGGCCAGACGAAGCCCGCACGCCATCAGCGTCATAACCACGCGACGGCGCAGCAGCCGAGGTATCCGCGGCCGGGTGGAGGGCACGCAACCAGCTAGCCGCGCTCTCAGTCGAGCCGGCCGGGGCCCAGCGCTGGGAGGGAGAGACAGGTGAGGGGAGGGTGGTCGACGAGTCCAAAGTGGGCCGCGTCGATATGGTGGTCGCCAGGGAGCAGGGCGTCACCGGCGAGGGGCTTGAGGTGGAGGAGGTGGCCGCAGGCGAGCTAGTCATCGCCGACGGTGGGCATGGGAGCGCGCATCCCAGGGAGGGAGACGCGAGAGCCATTTGATGCCCTGGTTTTCGCTTTCAGAAACCCAGAGAGGCAAAGTTGGGTGTCAACGGACATATTGCTGCCCTGCTTTGGGGTGGGGCGTTTCTGAGTCTGAAGTTTAGCTGGATGGCTTATTTTGCTTGTACCTGAAAATGTGTCCATAAACAAATGACAGTCTGGTGGTGGATCATCTACCATCAGGATTTTAAAAACAAAAGAGGAATCGGTGCATCAGACCGTTACTTTTAGCAAGGAGATAGCAGCTTGGCGTTTTGCACGGAATCACTCGATAGAAACAACAAGCAAAGGGCTCCCGTTAAGCTTTTTCCCAAGCTAATTTGCTTTTTCCCCTGAAAGAAACGAACACGTCGGCTCGCAGCCACTAATCCCCAACGCCTTTTTTCTCGCTTCGCCTTCCCCCTTCTCCGTCCCATCCCTCTCCCCCTCGCCGTGGCCGCCATTCCCGTCCGCCTCCTCCCCCCCTCCAGTAAACCCTAGCCGCCGCCGAACACCCCAATCCCCCCCTTCCAGCGCCCGAATCCGCCGCCCCAGCCGAGCTAGGGCTCGCCAATTCCGGGCCGATTTTTTTTCCGGGTAGATTTTTGTCCGGGGGATTTCTGCTCTATCATCCGGCAGAGGAGGCATGGGGAGCCGGAGGGAGGAGGAGAGGAACGAGAAGATCATCCGCGGCCTCATGAAGCTGCCGCCAAATCGCAAGTGCATCAACTGCAACGGCGTGGTAACAATCTCTCCCTCTCTCCCACCTGCCTGCTTATCGCCCTGTCTGTCAAGCTGATTAATTGCTGCGTCCCTCTTGCTCTGCGAGACCCTGGCGTTCCGTGGTGGTTAGTTAGCTCAGATTTGCGGAACCTGTTGTCTCCGCCTGCCTGCGAATTATCTGCTCGCTCGCTCGGCTCACGTGTGCTAGCTGCAGCTGTCGGTCGGGCGATTCTACTTCTGTCAACAGGGCACACCCTTGCTGGGTTGCTTTGGTTTATTTATGAAACTGCTAGTTTTGTTCCCATCAAGTGATCTAGGATTGCTGGTTCGGTCTGTGATTAGTAGAAAACTTTTGATTTCCGTTAGAGCTTACTATGTTTGCCACTTCTCCTCTATGCCGTTGCTGCTCTTTATGTGATGGTGAAGTTGCTTACTTGGCTCCATTACGGAAATTTTAGTGTATTCCATGTCGGTAGAAGCAACTCGTGTGCTCTTATGCACTCTTGGGGCGGTAGGTTTTCTTAGTATTGTCTCAAGGACAGACGCTTACGCTTAGTTAACTGGAAAACCACTACATTGCTTAACCGCTCTTCAATCCTCACGCTATTTGCTTAACCTTTTGACTGATGCTAGATGCTGTTATCCTGACATTATTTTGATTCACGCAAGTGCTATTTGTTTTGTTGTAGGGGCCGCAATATGTATGTACCAACTTCTGGACCTTCACGTGCTTGTCATGCAGTGGGATACAGTGAGTATCTTGCATATCTGGGAATTTTGCCAACCATATGTTTATACGTTTAGTTATATGCATAATTCACCCAGCAAGATAAATGTGATGTATTTTTTATAGTACTTCCTATCATTTATCGACGACTTCCTAGAAACAGTGCACTCATACTTTTCTAACTTTGTTTACTAATATGTAAAATATTTAGATCTGTAAGTTCAAAAATAGTATCATTACATTCATCACGAGGAATTGAGGATTATTTTGACTATAATTTTCTACTCACATATGCCTGCACAGATAATGCTCTATTTATAGTGGAGACCGTGTAGAGTTCTAAAACGCCATTTGTTTATGAACTGATGGATCTTTCTAACAAAACAAAGGAGCATATGCTCTTTGTCGTCATCTAGTAGTTAAAATTTTGATATCACAATGTATTACATTGTTCCTCTCTAATCCTTGTGCCATACACAGTTATTTTTATTGTATCATTCTAGAACTGTAGGGATAAGGTCATTCTATGATTGTCGCGGGATGATTCCATTTCTCATTTTTTAATCAGGATTGTGATCATAACGAATGAGGTAGACATGTCGGTGATAGATTAGCTAATTCCTAAACTAAACACTGAGCTGGTTTGTGGGCATAGCCACATACAATGAATTTGCCGTTGTGGAATAGATAGTAAAGTCATGGTCTGTTGTTGATATATTTCCAGTTACTACACTTTGTTGCCATACCCTTGATAGTATTTTTTCTGTGTTTGATTAACAGCCGTGAGTTCACGCACCGTGTCAAATCAGTGTCAATGGCTAAATTCACTACCCAAGAAGTGCGGGCTCTTGAACAGGGTGGTAACCAGGTAACTATGCTCAGAACTTATTGTTCCCATCTAGAGTGACTTGTTCAACTTTACTACTTACACTGGAGTTGGTGACTGCAGCGGGCACGTGATATCTACCTAAAAGATTGGGATTGGCAGCGAATGAGATTGCCTGACAACAGGTGAGCTCATTTCACTCTGAAGTTCTTTGTAGGCACTTCCTATATTCTGCGCTATGAAAATTGCTGCATTTCCTCTTATGCTACCAAGTTTTTTGTTTTGTTTCAGCAAACCAGAAAGGATAAGGGAATTCATCAGAGCTGTTTATGTAGATAAGAAGTATGCTGGTGCGAAGTCCACCAACAAACCAGCCACGGACAGTGAGGTAAATGAGTTAGTAAGTAAATCTAAAGAGTATTGATCTCGGATTCTGGATATCTTAGTGTTGCATTTGCCCTTGCCTAACCTTTGAACATTTCTAATATTGTGTCTTCATACAAAGTTGTCATTATTTACCAAACCTCTGTGCTAACTATAGGATCTATTTTTTCAACAGAGTGTAAAGGGCAATGAAAGTGAAGTAAGACGACCCGACTCCTATCATTCATACTCGCAAAGCCCACCATATGATTTTCAGTATGAGGATAGACGATATGGTAAGCAAGTTAACACGCTTGCTCGAAGGCCTTCGGATAGGGCACTCTTTGATGGGAAACTCGGCAGCTTATTGTACAGTCCAGGGCGTGTCCGGGATCAGATGCATGAAGATCGATTTGCTAATGAGAGTCACGGGTCAAGATTTTCTGACTTTTCAGCCTCAAGCACCGGTGACTTGAGAAATGATGTGCTTTCTCCTAGCTCCCAGGATACTGGGTACAGCAGCCCTTCCGTTCACCATTCAAGAAATGTATCAGCTGAAAATCCTCAATCCCAAAGGCATCCAAATGCAGTTCCACAAATAGATTTTAATGGTGGTCGACATTCACAGGTTATTGATCTCCATCTGCATCTTCACTTTGTAGCAAAATTACCTTTTGTGCAATTCTTAAAGTACAGTGGCTTAGGCATAAAATATATCTCCTTCGTATGTGCAGCGAACAGCTTCATCTGGAAGTTTTGGATCATTTGATGGTAGCTCAGCATCTAATAAATCAGTTGATTCAGGTGTCCAACCTGATGCACCTACAGAAAGGCCATTGCCTTCTGCTGTGAACCGCCAGACTGGGGCGTCTTCTGTATCTCATTCAACACAACCAAATGTCTTGCAGCGCAGTACATATTCACCAGCCAGCCAAATTACTCCCACCCAAGGATCTGTGCAGCATTTGCCAGTTTCCGCGCAACCACAACCAACAGCTTTCAGTAATCAAGACCTCTTTGACACATCAACAATGCCACAACCCGGCACTAGTGCTGCATCAATAGATCTGTTTGCTGACTTTGATCAACATACTGCATCAATTTCTACCGGTCATTCTGATGTTGTTAATGGAAGTTTGCATAATGTTGTGGTTCATCCTTCATCATCTGTACCAGCAGAAGCAGTCCCCACATCTCATCCTGTGCACCAAGATCTCTTCAGTCTGTCAATTTCGCAGGAATCAGCAATTTCCTCTTCCCCTCCGTCAGTGGATCTATTTGCTGGCTTTGACCAACAACTGGCACCTATGTCTAGTGTTCATCAAATTACACCAACCGCTCCATTAGCTGCTAATGAAGGGTGGGCATTCTTTGACACACCTCAATATGGTTCATCGACTTCTGTTCCAAATCTGCAAGCTCAGGTGCCCGCTGCATTGCCTCCGAATGATGGTGTTACCAAAGCAATTGATCAATCAACATTGCCAACTTCACCACCAAGTTCCATCGTATCACAAACATCTCCGCCTATGAGGGATCAATGGAGTTTAAATGCTGAAGAGGTGAAGATCCCTGTCTCCATGGAAAACTCCCAGGTACTGTGATGTGTGATTTGGTATATGGAGTTTGTGAGGTTCTTTTTACTAATATATATTCTGATTTCTTTGGTTGCTTCCAGGCCTGGAATGCCTTTGCTGAGTCTACTGGGAACGTGTCTAATAATTTGTTTGCGTTCAATACTATGTCTCAAGTAGCACCTCACCAGTTCACCAGGCCCAGTGTTCCTTATGTTGGACCTGGAACTCCACAGGTGTGTAATTGTTTTTTGTAATCTGCTACGAAAGATGAAAATATATCTCAAAGAAGGCTAAATTGAAAATATTGAACCATTGTTCTAGGATTTGGCTAGGGGTGAGCCTGAAAGTTTAACTTCTGGGGACATGTTCCCTGGCTTCAATGTCTCGCCTGGTGTCCAGGGTGAGCTATCATATGCTGCACCAATTCAACACCAACTGGTATGTGTTATCCATGATTGAAGGTTCTTTCCTCTGCTCCCTTGTCAGTTTGACA
Organism: Poa annua; assembly: GCA_026929855.1. NCBI lineage: Eukaryota > Viridiplantae > Streptophyta > Magnoliopsida > Poales > Poaceae > Poa > Poa annua. Next base: position 112,671,326 of record CM049428.1, on the reverse strand, counting down.
TATGATTGGAAGCTTGCATACCTGGATATATACAGGGGATAGTTTGCCATATGATGTGTATTTTGTGTTTCATGTGTTCTAGTTTACCGCAATATTATCTTGCTAAAAGCATTATAGTTTAGTCACTTAGTCTTGACTGCACGCAATTAGGGCATTCTGCATGCATGCTCGTGCTTTTGCATGCATGGATTTGCGACTAGGTTCATGTATGTAAACAATTTGTTGGTGTAGGCAAGGTTTGTGATGCTGTATTTGCTTTATTTGCCTACCATGGAGCTACTGGGTAACTGTAGCCATTTTTGCCCCAGAAGTTTTAGTTTATCCCTTTAACTATTTTTGTATTGTCTCTTTAATTGTTGTTTTGAACATTGTTTCAGGGCATGATGTCTGAGCCTGCAAAATCAACAAATCCGTTTGACATGGCATTTGAATCTGAAGTTGAAGCTAACGAAATGGTGTGTAATTGTACTGCTATTTTCTGCTTTGCACTTTTAACTATTATAACGTGGTTCCCTTTGTTTCTAAACACAAATGTGATTTAGAATAAGCTGTTGCTAACTCACGTATGATCCTTGGTCTACCGAGATATCCTTTTACACCGTTCTGTTTTTTGTCCCAGTGTCTGCAATGGACTCCCTCCCTTCCTAAATATAAGATGTTCTAGCTTTGATTCGCATGTATCCAGAACATTAAATATCTATTTTAGTGTGTCTATTCACTCATTTCAGTCCGTATATAGTCCACATTACAATATTCAAAACTTTTTATAATTAGGAACGCAGGGATTAGTTGTCTCCATACTGCTAAACCGCCTTGGATTTGTCATAAAGGAAAACTCTGTTTTTATTCCTCTTCACACCCTTCTGTTTTGTTCTGCTGTCTACACTGTAGTTGTTTCTGTACTGCCAAAACCCTCTTTAATTTAAATGAAAACCTCTGTTTCTATGTGTTATTGTTTACGATTCCCCCCCTCTTTTCAGTTCATGGATTTAACCTCGCTACAAGCAACATTGCCAGATTCTCATGTCCCCGCAGAATACTCCGGGAACTTAGCAGAGTCATGGATTTCTCAGAATTCGACCGTGCCATATATTCCTTCTGCGCCTCAGGGTAATCTACGTCTTCACTCAAAATCGATCCTCATGCACAAGTAGACAAGCTCGTAAATGTTTGGATTCTCATTTCTTAATCTGCTTCTAATATCCTATGGTGAATTCAGGAGGGTTGTCATACATCCCGGGACAAGTACAAGACCCCCAAATGATGTAAGCTCCTCTCAATATGTTATAGTTTGTAATACACTTCATTATTTTAATGGTACCCTGCAGCAGGAGCTCAACACAACAAGGACATTTTCCATCAAGAAATCCATTTGAATTTGAATGAGACATCCTGGTAAAGATTGGTGCTGGCGATGGATAGAGGAGGAAGCCAAAATGACCATCGGGTGTACTATAGGCTCGAAACACCACAGTAGATGTATATCTTGGATATCAGAAAGGAATGTGCAGAATTCCAAATGACCGGGGTGCACTGGAGCCCTTTTACCCGGAGCATAGCTGGTGTGTCCTTCAGCTCTGTTGTATATCCCTAGCTGGCGGTCTTGTCAAAAACCATGAGTTTGCTGTCAAGTTTCACCGTTTGTCATTTGCCTGTGGTTTTGCGTCTGTGTTATACTCGAGTCCAATTGTTGATTCAAACGAGTATGTCATCGACTCATTTTCATCAAATATCATTCGGTTCATTATGGTCTCGTAGAAAAAATATGTTGGCTCGTCAAATGACCGAGTTGCTATGAAATGTTTCTTGAATTGGTACCACCTGTCTTGCAAGCTGAAACTGGGTGTCCTTATGATTAATGCATTCATATATGTTGGATTGGACGACCATATTGCTATTGTTATTGCACATGAAGTTAAAAGATTGATTATTGCTTGCATTTTCCTCCCATCTGTGCTTCAATTTCATCCTGCTGTACACTGTACAAACATGAAGCATTATTGAGCTGTCATCTTTATTGCACTTGCTCCAAAATGCCAACACGCTGGGATAAGCACGAGGTCATCACATTGATAAATTTCCTCGCACGAATGCTATTGCCATGGCATCTTCCTCACCATGTCTACCTTGTCCCCTTGAATCGATCTCCATTGCTGCTTGCTGGTTTCATGCCTTGGTCATACCATCTTTTGAGCCCCCGCCGGGAGCTTGTTTATCGGCCATCGACGCCATCTCCGGTCGTCTCAAGTTCGCTCCCTATGTTTTTCGTTTAGATGTATTATTTCTTTGCATTTTGGGCTTAGTCGAAGTCAATTTTTATTTAGTTTGACTAACTTTTCAGGAACAAAATATCAACATCTACAATGTACAAGTCTATAAAATAAGAATCTTTATAAAGTATTTTTCATGTTATATGCATTTGGTAATATAAAAAACCGATCACACCGAGTGAGTGCAGAGCGCAGGGCAGGACGACAGGAACGAACGGTGAGACAAGGGAGACAAAGGGGGTGTTTGTTTGGTCTTTTGGTTTTGGCTTTTGGAAACCAAAAGCACCTAAATAGGTGCTTTTTGGCTTTTAAATTTTGGAAGCCATAAGATTTGGATCTTAAATTTTAACTTCTAAAAGTTAAAAACCAAAAAGCAACTAGATAAGTGTTTTTTGGCTTCCAAAAGTCAAAGCCCAAGAGCCTAAACAAACACCCCCAAAGCCTCCTCGTCTCGTATCGTCTCCTTGCCGGACCCTAAAACCCTACCGAAAATCTTTCCCCACCCGCCTCAGCCGTCGCCGTCGACCATGTTCCCCTTCCACCCTCCCCGCCCCGGCGCCGCCCAATCCCACCACCCGCGGCCCGGCGAACCCGGCCGCCCGTCCTTCCCCCCCGCCGCCATGCACCAGCAGATGAACCCCGCCGCGTTCCAGCCGCCCGGCCCCGGCGGTTTCAACCCCATGGCGGCGGTGGCGGCGGCCAACCCTTTCCTCGCGATGCAGCTCTTCGGCCAGGCGCAGCAGCTCCAGAATCTCGGCTACCTCGCCGCCGCGTTCCAGCAGCAGCAGCCGCAGCAACATCAACAACAGCAGCAGCACCAACATCAACAACAGCAGCAGCAGCCACAGCCGTTCTTTCCCGGGGGAGGCTTCCCGCCGAACCCCAACCAGTTCGGGGCCTTCCAGGGCCTGCAAGCCGGTTTCAATGGCGGCGGCGGGGCGTTTCGGCCTGGTGGTGCTGGGTTGCCTGGGTCGCGGCCGCCTCTGCCAATGATGGGCGCTCCGGGGAGTGCTTGCAACAGCGGAGGTGTCGGGCCTGGTGGTACTGGGTTAGCCGGGTCGAGGCCACCGCTGTCTACGATGAGTAGTCCTGTGGGGAACGGTTTCAACGGCGGCGGTGTCGGGCCTGCTTCGGCGAGGCCTCCGCTGAATGTTGGGAAAGATCGGAACATTGATAACAGGGGCAGTCAGGTGGGTGAATCATTGCTGATGTTTTTTGTGGAAGTGATCGATTAGTTATAACTCAACATTATGCTTATAGTAGCATTTAGGATAGGATAGTGTTAGCGCACTCTATCAATTATTAGCTGTCATTCTTGTCTGTTACATTTGTATCTCTAGCCGCATATTGCATAATTTGCATTGGCGTAGCTGTTAAAGGATTTTAGTACCACCAGTTAAGATCAGAACATTGCGATGACATTTTGATAATGATGTACGGCAACACAGCATCGGTTGCGCACCCAAGCCTGATAAATATTTTATGTTCAGCCTACCACACGTTACTGAATTTTCTGTTTGTGCCTCTTGTTTCCAGTAACTTCCCCTGTAAGCACAACAAACATCTATTCTGAACGCCCTTCTGTTTTTGCAAAGTTAGTTCTTCTCACACTTTTTAACTTATCATACTATGTCGAATGATTTCCTGGGAGTTATGGAATGTGCAGTTATGTAAACATCTGTTAATATTCCTGATTTTTTTCTTGGAATTGGTTAAACAATTGCGGTATGTCTGCTAAACGCTCAAGAGCAGATGTGATTTTTCATTGGCCATTCTTACTTTCCTGTTTTTTCATCAATTTGATGTACCGGTTCCTGTTCCCATACACCCACAGTATATTAAATGACTAATTACTGTTTCTCTGAATTTGTAACAGGCGAACCACCCTAATAACAAATCAGATGGCATCTCTCATGTTGTCTCTGAAAATGGTGAGAGGAACAATACAACAGATCAGAAAACCCGATTCAACCCTGGAACACATGGTAGGGATGGAAGGCAATTTGGTCCATCTGGTGGAAGGGGAAGAGGAGAGGGTAGGGGTGGGAAGCAATTTAATCCATCTGGTGGAAGGGGACGAGGAGATGCCAGGGATGGAAGGCAATTTGGTCCGTCTGGTGGAAGGGGCAGAGGGAGAAATATCAATCAAGGTCGTGGAAGAGGTACTATGATCATGGCATACAAATAGAACTTACTTTGTCCACCTGATGCTTTGAAATACGCATATTATTTCTACCAAGCAAACAATGTGGCTATCTGTCTTGTATTTTCACCTGGTCGAGATACCATGTTTTGGGTAAAAGCTATGCTTTTCACTATTAAGCAGGACTGCAGGAGTGTCCATGCGTATAAATGCATGATAACTAATTGGAAATTGCTACAATGCATTTGATTTCCCACTGAAAATGTAGTACTTGCATGCTCGTCAGTTCACGTTGAAGCGTAATACATTTCATATAATGTATGCGTACTTTTTCTAGATGATTAATTAATGTGCACGTAAGCTTCATTTTAAGTGCTTATTAGTCATTCTATAAGACAAGTATGAAGAGAAGGAACAATAAAATGTTTGAACAGAGTAGAGACTCCTTTGCTTCCTGGAAGGTTAACTTAATCAAGACATCCAGTTACTTCTACATAGCCTCAAAGAGAAGGCTATACCCCCTCTGCTCAGTGAGATTCACTTTAGCTTAATTTGCTGGTATATGATGTGCTGTAGCCTAGTTCACTTGCTTATTGTACATATTGTGCACTAGTGGTATTTCTCCTATACATTTTATCACTAAATCACTGTGAGAGCCTCCCCCTACAGAATCTCTTAAAAAACAACTATAAGAATAATTCAAATGAATATCCTGCACTTAACATTTTATTTGCCAGCTGTGTGTAACTTTGTGCTATTTTATGATGCACTGATTCACATATTTGCACCTTGGCCACATGATAGAAGAGCATGTCATCACGCCATCGATATCTACAATTTTGATTTTAGCTACCGTGAGTTAATTTATCAAATTTTCAGGAAGAAACGACCGGAGAGAAGGAAAACCCAATTTTACGAATAATGACAGTCCAGCGGCACCTGAAGGAGTCCGAAAGTATGTAATATTGAGGAAGGGTTTTATAACATGTTTGGATATCTGCATTTCTTCTGTTTGTAGTAGAAACGACTTAGTTGCCGTGTCTTTTCCCATATTTTAGTGCTACTAACTACTGTAGCTTGTTGTCCCAATTTATTTCTCAGCTAGATGCTGATATTTCTCAGCAGATCATTTATATCCATTTATTCTGATTCCTGAGATATGAAATCATGCTCACAGTTGTTTGGTAGATTATTAAATCCTTGTATGTTGCTACATATGTTGTTGATAACGTGTTATTGATTCTTTTCTGGTTCACATGCTCATAGAATATCTCGTTGATTACCAATGTTTTAGTAATTTATTGTATTCTTGTAGGCGCCCTCCTATTATTTACGACAAAAACGAGGTTAAACAGTGGGTACAGGCACGCAAGAAAAATTACCCTACAAGTGTCAATGTAAACAAGGTCAGTGTTTATACAATTATGTATTTTATTAGATCTAAGCAACTCCATGTCAACAAAGAATGAGTGTTTACTGACTACTGTTCCTCGTAACACAGAAGTTGTCTCAGAGTCAGTTGGATGATCAAAAGAAAGATGAAGAGGCCCAAATGCGCCGTCGGGTGAGCAACACTAGTTTTGTGTTTCACTTATACTCCCTTTATTATTTTAAGTAGAAGCTGAGTTGAGGTTAATATATCTTTAGACAATGCTATTCCAATGTTTCTATCAATGGCATGTGTTAGTCTTTCGAACAGTTGTTTCATGCTGTAGGAACTAAAGGAAGTTGTTGCAAAACAGAAAGAAATGGGTCTTGAAGTCTGTGAAATACCACCTGGCTATCTATCTGAAACCGAGGGTCAACCCAGGGAACGTCAAGGCAACGAGAAGGAAAGTAAATGGAGAAGTCAACATAGGGATTCTCGTTTTGGAAACCGAGGTGGCCGTGGCAATAAAAGACCAAGGAATAATGACCGCAGAGATTTCCAGTCCAAAAGACCCAGGGAGTGGAACCCTAGTCCTGCAACGGTCGAAAGCAGAGAACCGACCCTGTTACAGAAGCTTTATAGTTCTGATATCAAGAGGGACAGGCATAGGCTCCTGCACACGTTCAAATTCATGGCCCAGAACAACTTCTTCCAGGACTGGCCTGATAAGCCGCTGGAGTTTCCTAGCGTGAAGGTGAACCAGGTTGAACTTGATTTTGATATCGACGAAGAAGACTTGGATGATGATGATGATGACCTGCCGGACGCCGAGACGGCCATAGACAGTAGCCTCGATTTGAAAGAAGATGGTGACCAGCAAGACTCGGTGGTTTCCAGCGACGAGGAAGCTGGTGGGAGTAAGGACAGCGATGGAGCTGATGAAGATGACGAGGAAGCTGGGAGTAAGGACGGCGATGAAAAAGCTGATGAAGATGACGACGAGGTTACGGTCGTGGAGCAATGCGATGCATCTGAAGAAGAATTTTCAGCTTGAAAGCATCTGCATTTGGTTTTCTGTGTATATAGCGAAGTCCGGATGTTGTGGCTTCCTTCCACATTTTTATTCTGATACAGCGGGAGCTAGGAATGGTGTTTTCGTTGTAATCTGTTTGAATGGTTAAACGATATTGTTGTTTCAAGGAAAGAAAAGGCACGTGCGATGGTCAAACGATTTTGTTGTTCCATGGAAGGTTCAGGGTGCAGTACCCTGAACCTGTTTGCGACTGTAGTTGGGTAGAGTTTTGTTTCTTGAGCTTCATTACCTAGCGTCAAGGCCTGCACCCTGAACGTGTTTGCGACTGTAGTCGGGTAGAGTTTTGTTTCTTGAGCTTCATTACCTAGCGTCAAGGCCAGTATTCCGTGGAGGACTATGCATATGTACAGTACTCATATGAACACCCGCCGCCGCCGTCGTGTCCTAATGGCCATCTACTCTATTCGGCATGACGTGACACCTTTGTTTTCCATTGCCACTACCGCGACGCTCATGAATGCAGACGATGTAGCAGAGTTTCGTCCAACCGATTTTTGGAGCACGTTAAAGACTGTGAGCCTAAAACGCGGCCCCTGTCCAGTCCCAGTTAGGCACGCATCGCTGTTCTGTTCAATCCGCATTCATGGCGCGGCATTCAAGGTTGATATTCACACCATCTAGTATCGTTTTGATTTTCCATGCTGCTTCGCTGCAGCGCAGTGATGATGGGCGGGCACCACTCGCGCTACTGTACAGCATTCACGTCCGCATTCACTCGGAGTAGACTGTCCCAACCAGCAACGGCGAGGCTTGCCGGGGAGACCGGTCCACATCAGGATGGCCTGTGTACTACTGGACCCGACCGGACGGCCGGGGTTACTGTTGGTTGGATCTGAACCCATCAGTTTCGACGGTGAACGCGCCTGCACACCGGTGGAGGTATAACGGAATCAACAGGTCGTCATCATCATCATCAGACTAGTCATAGTGGAGAGTATCGTATAGTAGTATAATGTATATAATACTAATCTATATTACTATCTTAATAGTGGGAAGTATCATAGTATTGGTATCATATAATCATGCATTTATTAGGCTATACAATCATCTTGTCTCGAAATCCGCTATGTTACGGTATCTACCTATGATACCACTATCACCTCTCTGTTCATTAAATATTTGCCACATCACTATTTTTACCTATGTGGCACTTATGTTACTACCTATATTACTCCCACTATGACTAGGGATGTCAATGGGTACCCATTACCCGCGTACCATGCGGATAAAAACCCTGTTAGGGTAAGGGTTTGGGGAAACATAATATCCATGGGTATATAAATGGGAAAATCTTATACCCATCGGGTGGAGAGGGTACGGGTATGGGTTAATATAACCCATACCCGCATACCCATCTACCCTCCTAATGACTATTATAATGATTATTTTGTGGCTTTGTGGACGTCAAAATTATTATGTACTTTGTCGTGAGTTCGTGAACTAAGTGTATATGACTACTTATTGTTGTTTTATTACTATGTGTTGTTGTTTATCATTAAAATGTGATGTTGTTTATGCACAATTGATGTTGTTTACAATGTGTTTTTTTTACAATATGTTGCCGTTGATAATTCTATGGTGTGGTTTAAAATGTGCGGCTGATTAAAGGTCTATGTTTATATGATGTTTTTAACAACTATTTTCTACTCAATTAGTTTTGTTTTAAAAGAGGGTATTTTTACCCGCGGGTAACCCCTTACCCTTTCGGGTGAAGGGTATGGGAAAAAGTTATACCCACACAAAGGTATGGGTACGGGTGATGGGTAAAGTTGAGAGTAACGGGTAAGGGTATGGGGTGGCTCCACCCTTACCCATACCCTGCGGGTGCCATCCCTAACTATGACTAGTCTCAGTACATGTGCTCCATAATAACCGATACAAATTAGAATCTCTCTTTAAAATAGCGCACTTTTGTGTTTAGCGCCGGCGATTTCTGAGGCTACGAAAGCCTATAGCCGGGTTACGACCATATAGCTGATTTCTGAGACTACGAAAAGGCTATAGTCGGGTTAATACCATATAGCTGAATAACTAGAAAAATAATATTTTGATAGCATATATTCTCATATGTATATCAATAATCCACATATGCATAACGTATTAACATAGTCACATAATAGATACGAATAATCAGAAGTTTTAGACATGGTTTTATCCACATATTACAATATTAAGTAGCACAACTCTATCTAAATATTAGCAAATTATATAAGCGTGTGTAGCAAAACAAAACATGGAGAACTTAGGGGTAGGGTTGGCAAAACCATCACTTTGGATTTGAAATTGGGCTGAGCGAGATAAATTTGGGTCGAGTGGAACACATTTTGCTTCATTTTTAACCCATGAGTAGGAAAATAGCTGCTAAGAGCATCTCTAACAGACCACTCAAACCGCGGAATCTTAAAACCATTATAGGTTCACAAACGGAGCATTTTTTGCGTGAAAACGACACGCGCCATAGCAGTACCCTTAAACAGATCCTACAAAAAATCCCTCCCGAACCAAAGTCAACGCCAAGAACCAAAAAGAGGATCAAATCAATCCCTCCCGTTCCTCTCGAGGCTCCCGCGACCATGTCCGCGCGCACCGCCGCCGCCACGCCCGTGCGTGTCTCTGCCCCCGCGCTCGAACACGAAGTCACTCTTCTCCGGCACCAGCGACGCCAGCCCCGGCCCGCTCACACTCGCCTCCGCACTCTTCCCTTCTGACCCCGACGCCAGCGACGGCGGCGGTGCCTCCTCCGGCGTGGGGCCCATGAGCTTCACCCATCTGCTCGTCGGCTCCCTCTCGCAACGCCTCCGCACCAGCAGCCGCATGAGAGAGGTAGAGGCGGCGGGGTCGCGAGGGACGGATTGGCGCTGTCTGTGGCGCCGCCGGCGGGGGCGGTCGTCTTCACCGTGCCCAGAACGCCGGCGGCGAGGCGGTGGCATCGAGCGCACCAACTGCTCCTCCATAGGCTGATTCTGGCGGTCCTCCGGCGAGTTCCATGGCGGACGTTCATCGGTTCGTCCTGAATATTCCCTCCCGCCAACTGCTTTTCCAGTATAGGGGGATCCTTCAGTTTGGTCGTGAAAACTTCATGTTAACAGTTTCACGGGGCGAATTCCCGGGCACCCTCAAAATCGTTTACGGGTTGGCAACTTTTAAGGGTTCTGTTGTGTCCGTTTTTTAGGTTTTGAAACTGTATTTAGTGGTTATTTTAGATTTCAGGCCTTTTAATTGCTCTGTTAGAGCATCTAACATAGCCCTTAAAAGTGGAACCTCAAAAAGAATTTACAGTTCACATTTTTTTGATAAATCTGCTAGCAGCTGACGTGGGGCTACCTTTCGACTAGCCCACCGTAAGGCTACCTGGGCCGCGCCAAGCATGGAAAGGCCCACAGAAGGCCCACTCGGGGTACCATGTACCCTAGTCCAACTCGGTTAGGTCTTGTAACCTGCCATATCTGTACCAACCGCCCGAGACCTGGCTACCTATAAAGCCAAGAGGGTTGCCCGTCCTAGAGGACACGCTCATAGCCACCGCCACAAACCCTAGCGAGATCGCAATCTCTGAAGGGGTTACGGTGCAGAAAACAATAATTTTCTAGCGAACGGAACCCTAACTAGCCAGGATCTATCTATCTAGTACATGCGATAACGGTGGCGGAACGGGTTACATTACCTCCATGTAGACCGATAGCGGGGATTACGCTCCCGCACAAGCGTTGACGATGAAGTCGTACGTAGCCGACCTCGAGGTCGCGGAGAACTTGCCGCGATGTCGGAGTCGATGACGCCGGGGTGTCGACGATGATCTGCGTCGACGGGCGTCGGGCGGAAGAAGGCAGAGCGCCAGTACCGGGGCTGGTGCGCCGGCAGCAGAGGGGGGGGGGGGGGGGGGGGGGGGGAGGCGCGGCGGCTGCAGGGGGCGAGTCGACGTCGCCCAAGCTCCTCAAAAGAGTAGCCTCCGAGCACTCACAAACATACGGAGCCTAGCGACAACTCCCGGTCATTCAGATCCAGCTGAAATCGCAGGAGTAGATCTTATCTGGAATCCCGCAGAGCAACGGCGCTCTGCGGTATGGCTTAGGTGGAGAGAGACCCCCTTCCTCAGCTCGGCGCGGCTCCGACTTGGGAACCACGAGATCGAGAGAGAAATTGGGAATTAATTGAATTTCCTATGTATTAAATCAATTAATATGCCTTGCTATATAAAGGGGGAAGGGGGTGTGCAAACTCCTTGGCTCCCCCATGTGGGACTAAACAAAGGACAAGGGAGGGGGGTTCGGCCCCCACATGGGCTGGCCGAACCAGCCAATGGGGCCCACCCCCCTTGGTGGTGCGGCTCCCCCTCTTGGGCCCTCTTAGGGCCCATATAGGTGGGAGCCCCCTTTTTCCTTTAATTAATTAATATTAAATTAATATAAAAATCCCATTAATTCATAATTAATATATTTATATATAATTCAATATCCCGTGACTCCGAAAACTCTTTCGGACCACCCGAACAACTTTCGGACATTCCTGGAACCATTCCAGACCTCTCCGGAACTCCTTCCGGACCACCGGAACTCTTTCCGGATCATTTCTCTCTCTCCAATAAAAACCTATAAAATTCCAGAACCTATCTCCTAGCGTCGCTAAGACCTTAAGTTTGTTACGCTACGGTTCGGGAATACTCCAGACATGGTTGAGACACTCCGCTCACCAATGATCGTCAGGGATACCTGGAAATATATAACGACCCCTGTGCATTCCACGAATATCGTCGTTGAACCATAAATATGATATTCATTCCCTTTGTCTCTGCGATACTACCTTGTCCGAGATATGATCGTAGACACATTGATGCCTTTGCTGTATCTCGTTACTGACGAAGGTTATTAACTCGTCTGTGATATTACCATCTCCATGACCTAGTCACAAGCTGCGCAGCTATATAGATGCAATATCACCGAGTGGGCCCAGAGTATCTTTCCATTACAAAAATGAACAAATCCCGCTCTTAATCCTTACGTCTCGATGCTCTTTCGGAATACCCAAGATGGACACCGTTATTGTCATGCTATATAAGACACAACGTTTGATGCTCTCAAAGCACTCCTACGAAGCAACAATAAGTACGGTCTCACGGTCTAAGGAATAAGCTATCATACTCTTATCTATTGCAAATGACAAACATCGTAATACGATCTTATTGCAATACTTTGCGTATGTCCACCACCTTATTCAACTAACAAGATGACCCCATTGTCAACCGACGTCATTGTCCTTGATCGGGAATCTCGATCAACTGTTGCCCAATGGACTAGCTCATATAGAGGCTTGCTAGGGACCTGGTTGTCTATGTACCACACGTGTATTAATAATTCCGATTAATACAGTTATAGCATAATACACAAACCTATTATAAACTTATGAGATAATGCAATAAATACTACTTATTTATTTGCCTCTAGGGCATATCTCCTTCAGTCTCCCACTTGCACTAGAGTACAAATAAACTAGCTGCATTTTATTTTATCAGAATCCCTTATCAAATAAGAATCATTTGATAATGCATGCTCGTGGAAAAGTGCTACTGCACAATCCATGATTGTACATCCTTTTGCGATTCTGTAACAGCCCCAGGTTTAAAACCTGAAAACCTCTGTAATTTTTCCATTTTTGTGTAATTGCATCATGGCATTCACCTCATTTTGCTACTAGTATGTCATTTGCACTCAAACACTTTGAATATGGCATATTTGTCAAGGAAGTTCCAAGAAATCAAAATCTCCTAATTGCAATGTCTCCAAATCATTAAGGTGGAAACTTATGGAAATTTCAACAAAATGCACCATCTGACACCTCTAAACAAAAGTGCACCAAAACATTTTATTTTGAGGAGCCAATTTTTGTGGTGCCTCTACATGGTATGGGGAGGCTCCCTGAATTTTCTCAATTTTTTATAAAATGTTTAACTGCCTCAATAAAACTTCCTCGCTGTAGCGACCGAGCGCCTCGTCCCCGCCGCACCCCGTCGCCGTGTCGACCTCCCCTGCGCCGCGCCCAGGCCCCCCCTCCTCCTCTGCTGCCCGCGCGAGGATAAGGACTCCACGACGCTGCTCTGCTCTCTCTCCCCCCCCAGATATTTTCCCTGTTCTTTCCGAACCCTAGCTCCATGGCCGAGCTCCGCCGCCGCATCGCCGCCGGTTGAGCACGCCCCGCGCCAATCGCAGACCACCCCTAGCACCGCCGCAGCTCCAGCTTCCTCCACGCCGAAGGACCCGTGCCGGGGAACGCGAAATCGACCGCGCCGTCCGCTTCTTCCCCAACTCCGGCCGCCGCGCCTCGGGCAAGCTCGCCGCCGTTCTCGACCTCCTCCCTCTCCTCCGAGCAGCCGCACGCGTCGAGGGTGAGATTGCGGTCCTAACGGACATCCCCTCTCTCCTCCTCTCCCCCTAGAACGAGTAGACGCCGTAGCTCGCCGCCGGTCGCCGCTCGCCGTCGCTGCGCACCGCGCTCCGGCGACATCTAAGTAGCGGCGCCGCCCTCGTTTTGCTCACCGTACACGTGCGCGTCGAACGCGCCCCTCCGCACGATCCCTGGCGCCGTAGATCGTCGATCCCGTGCACCTCGCCGCCGGCGTCCGCCACGGCCGTGCGCTCCGGCCGCGCTGACAGACCGGACCCACGCGCCAGTGACCCAGATCCCGCCCGCGCCGCGTCGGCGCCGCGTCAGCGCCACCTGGCCCCTGGCCCCGCACGTCAGTGGCTCGGGCTAGCTGGCACGAAACTGTTTATCTGTAGGCCTCTTAGGCCATATTTGGATCTTGTTGTTTAGAACAACTTAATTTGCTTCCGCTTGATGTACTGATGGGTCTGTGACCTCTGATTGTAATATTTGCTATCTTTCTCTACTAAGAGTTGAACTATACTATCTTGAGTCGTAGGGTCTGTCATGTGCCAGGTGTTCCGGTGTCTTAGTCTCTTTATTATACTTTGAGGGCTATGCTTTGGATATGGCATGATCGAAGGGTTGTGTTGCCGATGATCCATGCCGAGCACGCCTGCCGATGTTTACTCGGCCTGGGAGTGGTAACCCCAGTAACCTTCGATTATGTAGCATGACCACCGACACATAGCATCACTGTATAATTTATGGATTGGGGCATTACAACTTGGTATCAGAGCAGTACCGCCTGTAGGAAACCCTTACTACTGGTCGACGTTGAGTCTAGTGTTGGTAAAAATATTTTTAACCTAAAAATGAGTTGTGAAAACCATCTTAGGATTCTTTTTACTCCTTATCTGGTTACCCTCTATTCTCGGAGCAATCTTACCTCTATTTGTTTTGGGCCTTATCACGTGTCGCTTCCGCCGCGCATGTCTGATCATACAAGTGGTGTACTCTTACTCACTTGGGTTTTAGGGCGCGGGGCGACCAGCTTCTGGGGCTCCCGTCCCTCTGTTTGCTTTCAGGATCATTTTCCTTGCTATTCCTAGTCTCTACCCGAGTTCTACTTTCATTCCTGACTCTAGAGTCTCCGGACCTGACATTTGAATTATTTTTGCTACAGATGACTGGTTCGGGCTTGGTTCTTCTCCTCACTCGATGTGAGGGTGTTCGAGGGTTCCCCGCCTTGTTTGCCGCAGCTTTGGCCAGCCAGGGTTGTAGGTGACCCCCGAAGTCCAAATTAACATAGGCTCATTCCCTTACCCGTATCCGCTGATAGCCTTCAAATCAACCGGCTTTGATGCCATCTTGGGCATGAACTTGCTAGGGAAGTACAAGGCTAACCTCGACTGTGCTGCCAGAACCATCACCGTGACCACATCTTCCGGCGATACTGTGGCGTATTGGTCTGCACTGTCAAGACCTCCATCTTCATCCATGCCCAACTCACCAGAGCTTCTCCTTTGCCTTATGGAAGGCTTATCTCCTCCTGAAATCCAAGACATCCATGTTGTGTGCGACTTCCCGGATGTGTTCCCGGAGGAATTGCCTGGCATGCCACCTGATCGAAGTGTGGAGTTTGTCATAGAGTTGCTTCCCGGTACTGCGCCAATTGCCAAGAAGCCCTACCGTATGCCGGTGGAGGAGTTGGCTCTGCTAAAGGAGCAAATTGATGAACTGTTAGCGAAAGAGTTCATTCAGCCGAGCAGTTCACCTTGGGGTTGTCCCGTACTCTTCGTCAAGAAGAGGGATTCTACCGTGCCTCGTCTAGTCTCTGACTACAGGCCTTTAAATGCGGTGACAATCAAAAACAAGTACCCTATTCCTCGCATCAATGATCTATTGGATCAACTAGCTGGTGCAACGGTATTTTCCAAGATGGACCTGAGGTCAGGGTACCATCAGATCAAGATCCGAAAGCAGGATATTCCAAAGACGACATTTGTTACTCGCTATGGCTCATATGAGTATACCGTTATGTCCTTTGGTCTCACCAATGCTCCGGCGACGTTCATGAGGCTCATGAACTCCGTCTTCATGGATTATCTCGACAAGTTCGTTGTCATTTACATCGATGACATTCTCGTCTACTACAAAACCGATGAAGAGAATGCCGAACATCTTCGTTTGATCCTGACACGCCTTCGAGAACACCGCCTCTATGCCAAGTTCTCCAAGTGTGAGTTTTGGTTGGACAATCTCGTCTTCCTCGGCCATGTGATTTCCGCAAGTGGAGTGTCTGTCGTTCCCGACAAGGTTCAAACTATTATGGATTGGGTAACTCCCATGTCTATCAAGGACATCCGAAGCTTTCTGGGATTGGCAGGTTACTACCGCCGATTCATCGAAGGGTTCTCCAAAATAGCCAAGCCTCTGACCAACCTTCTCAAGAAGGATACAAGGTTCGTATGGACGGACCAAGCCGAAGAGAGCTTCAAAACCCTGAAGGCCAAACTCACTTCTGCTCCTGTGCTTGCCCTGCCAGACGCAAGCAAGGATTTCGTGGTCTTCTGTGACGCCTCTCTGCTAGGCTTGGGCTGTGTGTTAATGCAAGATGGCCATGCAGTGGCATATGCCTCTCGCCAATTGAAGCCACATGAGCAAAATTACCCAACTCATGATCTAGAGCTTGCCGCTGTGGTTTACGCTCTGAAGCAATGGAGACCATACCTGTTTGGTAACCGTTGTGAGATTTACTCAGATCACAAGAGTCTGAAGTACCTTTTCACTCAGCCGGATCTAAATCTCAGGCAAAGACGTTGGTTGGAGTTAATTAAAGACTATGATGTGAGTTTGAATTACCAACCCGGCAAGGCGAACGTCGTGGCTGACGCGCTAAGTCGAAAAGCTTATAGCAACAACCTGATGATTGAGAAGGCTCAACCTGCTCTCCATGAAGAGTTCGCCCGTTTGAACCTGGAAATTGTTCCCTCTGGCTACCTCGCAAATCTGGAAATCAAACCTACTCTAGTAGACCAGATAAAGGAGGCGCAGAAACTAAATACTGGCATTCTTAATATCAAGAAGAACATTGCTAGTGGAAAAGCCAAATGCTTCTCGGAGAATGAAGCGGGAATCATATACTTTGGTGACCGTCTGGTGGTGCCAAAGGAACAGAATCTGAGGGAGTTGATCCTCAAAGAAGCTCATGATTCCCCTCTCTCTATTCATCCCGGTAGTACTAAAATGTACCAAGACCTCCGACCTCTATTCTGGTGGACTCGGATGAAAAGAGAAATCGCCAAGTATGTTGCTGAATGCGACACCTGTCGTCGTGTAAAGGCTGAACATCAAAGGCCTGCTGGCACTCTTCGCCCTATTGCGATTCCAGAATGGAAGTGGGATGAGATTGGTATGGACTTTATTACGGGTCTGCCGAAGTCTCCCAGGGGCAACGATGCTATCTGGGTAATCATCGATCGACTATCCAAAGTGGCTCACTTCCTCCCAGTGCGAGTCGACATCACAGCTGCAAAGCTGGCTGACCTTTATGCTTCCCGGATCATCGTACTTCACGGTGTTCCTAAGAAGATAATTTCTGATCGTGGCAGCTTGTTCACCTCCAGATTCTGGACGAGTTTCCAACAAGCCATGGGAACCCACCTCAACTTCAGCACATCTTTCCATCCCCAAACTGATGGTCAGACCGAAAGGGTGAACCAAGTTCTAGAGGACATGCTTCGAGCCTGTGTAATCTCTTTTGGCACGGGTTGGGAGAAATACCTTCCCTTTGCTGAATTCTCCTACAACAATAGCTATCAAGCGAGTCTGGGTATGGCCCCATTCGAGGTTCTGTATGGAAGAAAATGCCGAACTCCGCTAAATTGGTCCGAGACCGGAGAGAGGCAACTCTTGGGTCCAGATGTGATCAATGAAGCTGAGGAGAAGGTGATAAATCATACGAGAGAATCTGAAGATTGCCCAGTCTAGGCAGAAGAGCTACTATGATAAGCACCATCAGGAGGTCCATTATGAAATTGGTGACAAGGCCTACCTACGCGTCTCTCCTCTTCGTGGTGTTCGTCGCTTTGGAATCAAGGGAAAATTGGCCCCTCGTTATGTTGGCCCTTTCACCATTCTGGCCAAACGAGGAGATCTATCCTACCAGCTAGAACTCCCAACCAACTTCCCGGATGTGCATGATGTGTTCCATGTATCCCAACTCCGCCGTTGCTTCAAGGATCCTATCCGTGGAGTCAATCATGAGGAGCTGGATATCCAGGCGGATCTCACCTATCGCGAGCATCCCATAAGTATCCAAGATGAAGCGGAAAGGAAGACTCGAAACAAGACTACCAAATTCTTCAAAGTTCAGTGGTCTCACCATTCCGAAGAAGAAGCTACCTGGGAAAGAGAGTCCGGTCTTCGTGAGGAGTATCCCGACTTTCTTCCGCAACTTTAGAATCTCGGGACGAGATTCCTGTAAGGGGGGTAGATTTGTAACAGCCCCAGGTTTAAAACCTGAAAACCTCTGTAATTTTTCCACTTTTGTGTAATTGCATCATGGCATTCACCTCATTTTGCTACTAGTATGTCATTTGCACTCAAACACTTTGAATATGGCATATTTGTCAAGGAAGTTCCAAGAAATCAAAATCTCCTAATTGCAATGTCTCCAAATCATTAAGGTGGCAACTTATGGAAATTTCAACAAAATGCACTATCTGACACCTCTGAACAAAAGTGCACCAAAACATTTTATTTTGAGGAGCCAATTTTTGTGGTGCCTCTACATGGTATGGGGAGGCTCCCTGAATTTTCTCAAATTTTTATAAAATGCTTAACTGCCTCAATAAAATCAAAACAGTGCACTGGATTTTAAAAAGTATTAGAGAAGGACCTCTCCATAATGGGGGAGGACCTGTTTGTGAGGGAAGAAGAAATGCGCCAGGGGGGTTTTCAGAAAACGGCGTCGTCTTCCTCGCTGTAGCGACCGAGCGCCTCGTCCCCGCCGCACCCCGTCGCCGTGTCGACCTCCCCTGTGCCGCGCCCAGGCCCCCCCTCCTCCTCTGCTGCCCGCGCGAGGATAAGGACTGCACGGCGCTGCTCTGCTCTCTCTCCCCCCAGATATTTTCCCTGTTCTTCCCGAAACCTAGCTCCATGGCCGAGCTCCGCCGCCGCATCGCCGCCGGTTGAGCACGCCCCGCGCCAATCGCAGACCACCCCTAGCACCGCCGCAGCTCCAGCTTCCTCCACGCCGAAGGACCCGTGCCGGGGAAAGCGAAATCGACCGCGCCGTCCGCTTCTTCCCCAACTCCGGCCGCCGCGCCTCGGGCAAGCTCGCCGCCGTTCTCGACCTCCTCCCTCTCCTCCGAGCAGCCGCACGTCGAGGGTGAGATTGCGGTCCTAACGGACATCCCCTCTCTCCTCCTCTCCCCCTAGAACGAGTAGACGCCGTAGCTCGCCGCCGGTCGCCGCTCGCCGTCGCTGCGCACCACGCTCCGGCGACATCTAAGTAGCGGCGCCGCCCTCGTTTTGCTCACCGTACACGTGCGCGTCGAACGCGCCCCTCCGCACGATCCCTGGCGCCGTAGATCGTCGATCCCGTGCACCTCGCCGCCGGCGTCCGCCACGGCCGTGCGCTCCGGCCGCGCTGACAGACCGGACCCACGCGCCAGTGACCCAGATCCCGCCCGCGCCGCGACGGCGCCGCGTCAGCGCCACCTGGCCCCTGGCCCCGCACGTCAGTGGCTCGGGCTAGCTGCGCCTCGGTGAAAAACGCCCGGGATATTTTCCTGCGAATTAATAAAAAGACAGAAAATGACTAGAACTTCATAAATTCATAACTTTCAAAATATTTATCCAAATTTAGCAAATAATATACCAAAATGCTCAGAGAAATAAATGCTATCTAATAGAATGATTCACATTTCCATTTCTGTTAATATATTTTTCTGTTTTGTTAAATTAAGAAAGGGGTAGAATTAAAAAGGTGTAACTCAAATTCATAACAAATTTCTCCAATTGTTAAAAATGGTGCCCTTTAAATAAAAAATGCCCCTAAGCACCAGTGCTACATATTAAAAATCATTTCAAGCATGTTACCTAAATTAAAATGGTAGGTGCACCTAAAAACAAATAGGAAAATATATTTCCTATCTCGTTGAATAATTATTCCTAGCATCCCATCTAAATGTCATATAATTATTATAGAAATTCATTGCATTAAAATGTCATACCATCATGTGTTTGCGCATTGGATATGAATTGCTTGTATTGATTGTGTTCTTTCCGGTGTTTTTAAACATCGATAGATCAAGGAACCGGGGTCTCGCCACATTACCCCGACGATCAGTATTACCCGCCTGCTGAGCAAGGCAAGCGTGATCCCCACCCTCTTGCATATCTTATCCTACTTTATGCAAATTATTTTCTCCACTATAATATTGCATGCGGTTCCAAATGTCAATTTGATTGGATTAGAGTATCCTATAGTTGCATTAAGTTACCGATGCCATTACCTGTTTTCCCTCCTATTATCCATAGGATTGTGTTGATGGCCTGAATTAATTCACTATGCTAGGTTGTTGCTTAGCCATGCTTAGTTAACTGCTTAGTGGTCCGATGGATATTCATGTTGGGATCATATGTGGAATTTCCGCGGATGATGGTGGAGAATTGTGGTAATATTTAATAAAACGCTAAAAGGTGGGGATGAGAGGCCACATGGATGTGGTGGGTTGTCTCGTTCTCGCCGCCTAAGTGCGAGTTCTCCCCTTCGAGCCAAGTTGAGCGTGCTACCATGCGTGGGCATATGGAACCTCGTCGACCGACTAACTTGTGTCGGACTAGCCGGGGGTCCTCTAGTTTGGCTTTCCATTTGCGCGTGTGTTGAGATGGTGGCCAAGACTGAGATGAGGATGATGGTGGTAGGAAAATGAGTGGCCGCGGGGCAGGGTGTTGGAGGCACTGAACTTGTCCTACGGTCACTGATGATCCTAGGTTAGTCCAAAGCGAGGTAAAGGTCGTAGCCGCTCCCACCCAGCCGGCTTTCCCCGGAAGAGAGCTAGTTGTACAGGCAATGGGCCGGACGGTACGCATGGATAAGGAGCTGGGAGGTCCCTCGGGAACCTGGCGACTTTCACATTGTACACCCCCTGCAGGGATAAATCTTTTCGAAAAGCCGTGTCCACGGTTAAGGACGACTTGGTGACGAATTCAGGGATCATAGAATAACTTTAACGGAATGACTAAAAACTGGGTACTAAAGGTACCACTCACGATTGTAAGGTTGACTTCCTCGAGGGTGATTCGGGGAGGTGCCTTTGAAGAACAGGTACAGTGGTGGATGATGAGAAAGTGAATCAAAAGAGAAAGAGTTACTTCTTACCCCTCTTCGAAAATATTCTGATAGTCGATGCCTTGGAGTCATATTTTATGAACAAAATCAGCTTTACGCAAAACAGCCATAAAACCTTGAAAGCCAATCATGGAGCAAATAGCTCAAAATCTTGTTGAGTTCGTCGAACTCACCCTTGTTTATTTTTGTTTCAGAGGAGGACTTTACCTACCCCGAAGGTGGGTTCTTTATTGACATCGACGAGTAGTCTGGGTTCCCGGGTGGCAGCCTGGGGCAACTAGGAACCAGCTGGCACGAAACTGTTTATCTGTAGGCCTCTTAGGCCATATTTGGATCTTGTTGTTTAGAACAACTTAATTTGCTTCCGCTTGATGTACTGATGGGTCTGTGACCTCTGATTGTAATATTTGCTATCTTTCTCTACTAAGAGTTGAACTATACTATCTTGAGTCGTAGGGTCTGTCATGTGCCAGGTGTTCCGGTGTCTTAGTCTCTTTATTATACTTTGAGGGCTATGCTTTGGATATGGCATGATCGAAGGGTTGTGTTGCCGATGATCCATGCCGAGCACGCCTGCCGATGTTTACTCGGCCTGGGAGTGGTAACCCCAGTAACCTTCGATTATGTAGCATGACCACCGACACATAGCATCACTGTATAATTTATGGATTGGGGCATTACAACTTGGTATCAGAGCAGTACCGCCTGTAGGAAACCCTTACTACTGGTCGACGTTGAGTCTAGTGTTGGTAAAAATATTTTTAACCTAAAAATGAGTTGTGAAAACCATCTTAGGATTCTTTTTACTCCTTATCTGGTTACCCTCTATTCTCGGAGCAATCTTACCTCTATTTGTTTTGGGCCTTATCACGTGTCGCTTCCGCCGCGCATGTCTGATCATACAAGTGGTGTACTCTTACTCACTTGGGTTTTAGGGCGCGGGGCGACCAGCTTCTGGGGCTCCCGTCCCTCTGTTTGCTTTCAGGATCATTTTCCTTGCTGTTCCTAGTCTCTACCCGAGTTCTGACATGCCACACTTTATTTAAAATAGAGCATGATTATAATTCCCCACATATCACTATATATGGCATTATAATTTTGTGAAGCAAATTTCCACAAGTCTCTTGTGTTGAAAACATAATTCAAAAATACTGTCCTTTGATCGAATTCTGTGAATACAATGTTCACTAATCTTTCTTCTGAAAAACCCCATTTGATCTATTATCAAATTAATCTCAGACTCCACAATTTATCGGGCAAATACTCCTATTTGCCAAAGTCATGGAGGAATTCGGATCAAGTAGTAAACACCATTAATTAGTCATAAAAATGACACTCAATTAATTTCCACTAGTATTGCAACTTCAATACTTGATTTCAAACTTAATCAACCAAGCACTTGAAATACTTAAATGGACCAAGACATCCATTACTTCTTTCATTGCTTTTATGACTAAACTCGACGGTGTTTGTTCTAGCAGTAGAACCTTTGTTCATGGGACAAGCTATTTTATCATATCTACAATTATGAATACTTATCATACAATCAATGTAACTGAGATGTGGAAACTTTATTCATAAGATAAAACAACTGACTTGTTCCATAACATAAAACAACTGATCTTGTCTTATTACATGAATAACTTTGTCTTGCAACAATCAAGACACACACTCGCTCACTATTACAAAAGATCGTATCAAAAAATATTAATGATAACTATGATAACTTGAGGACGTGAACACCAAAAGGCCATCAACTCCTTGACTACCAGCTTCAGCGCCAGGTCACATCAAACTGCGCCGCATATATGTGATAATCAGGACCTGTTTCACAAACAGAGCAATTATCAAACATTTCATCATATACCATGGGCGAATTCATAATTCTGCATATATCAAATATATACCTGTAGCATCGAAGATCTCTCCTTCGATGGAATCAACCTTCAGAGACTGGAACTCACGTACGAACGTGTAGAAGTTCATATCATCGGCTTTCAAAATGTACTTGCGCACATGCTTCTCATAGCTAGGAGGTAGAGATACCAGGACAGCCCGAATGGCACAAGAATCTGCCATCCAGTAATCGAAGACCATCGTCAGCTGGAAGTAGATGTCATACAATCTCTTCAAATGTGCCTTCAGACAGGTATGCTCCTCCATGTGAACGGTCTGAAACATTCTAAGCTGCCTGAATTGCTCACGCTTTAATTCATCCCCGAAGTGCGTCTTTATCGTATCCATCATGACGCTTGGCTCCTTGCGTCGAAACATCTCTTTCAACTCGGGTGCCAGGCATACAGTCATGGTGATCTCCACTTCAATGAATATGTCTCGACGCCTACGGAAATCATCTTCCTCCTCCTCGCTTGCAGAATCTCCTGGTCCTTCTCCTAATGGTTCATCGAGAACATATAGAATGTTGTTGTGTTCGAGAATGTTTCTAAAACCCCTGTACCATCTGATGAAGTTGGACCCGTCGGCTTCTAATGTAGCATCCGGGCTCTTGAGGAAGTAACCGAAGTATAGTTGCGTAGTCTACAGATGTGATCGCAAAATGGGGTAAGATTAAGTTTATAATATGTAGGTGAGTTTTAGTTCTATAATCTCATTATCAAAAAACACACCTCACCAAGATTATTATCCCTAAAATAATAATGGCGATGCCACGACCCTCATCCACCATACGACCCCCGATCATCACGGCCGGCAGCACAGCTTTAAAGGTGGACATAAAATGTCGATCATAACAACTCTATGACTCGTGCTCGATCTTTCGATCTTCCCGTGTTCCGAGGCCATACCTCTGAGTATGCTAGGCTCGCCAATCAAACCTCGAAGATCCTGCGCGTGCAACATGGCTTACACCCACTGTATGCGAACGACGAGATGTGTGACACCCGATCATCACGACCTGCCTCATAACGTAGAACTTTCTTGGTGGTGCGCAACGAGGGAGAACACAATTTTGGTATTTTGTTAGGGATCATCCTATTTAAGATGCTACCGTTGTATATCTAGCATATAAGCAATCAATAGGATGCACACACAACAGCACACAATAATGATGCAATGAAGTGCGATGTGACATGGTCGATGCGCCTGGACCTTCATGGCGCCATGTGCCTGGCCCCCGGCGCCCCACCATGACTCCGAGTCTACAGAGCCCTCCATTGCCTCCGACAGTACGAGTAATATCAAAAACTTACCGTAACCATGTCACATGAAATAACGCCTCTGCAAAACAAAGTTAGACGCCTCTAGCTTTATTTCGTTTTGCAAGTTTTACGTGGCATATAGGCTTATTCGTAAGAGAATCGCTTCCCTACCTACGAACTTTGTACCACAACGTCGATCGTATAATTGCAGGTTTAAGCATCCCTTTCGGGCCCTCCATTGAAAATGCTTTGCCGACTAGAGAGAGAGAAACAGACACCCGCCAGCCACAGATACGGTGCAAGCCGTATGTCAGTAGTGGAACCAGTCTCGCGTAATCGTACGCGTAAAGTCGGTCCGGGCCGCTTCATCAACTCAATACCGAAGGCATCGCAAGTGCACGCTAGAGGGTAGCAAATATAAGAAAGACGCCCTCATTCAACATGAGTTCTAACCGTACCAGCAGTACTACGCATAGATCGGCTTTGATACCACTGAAGGGGTTCTGGTGCAGAAAACAATAATTTTCTAGCGAACGGAACCCTAACTAGCCAGGATCTATCTATCTAGTACATGCGATAACGGTGGCGGAACGGGTTACATTACCTCCATGTAGACCGATAGCGGGGATTACGCTCCCGCACAAGCGTTGACGATGAAGTCGTACGTAGCCGACCTCGAGGTCACGGTGAACTTGCCGCGATGTTGGAGTCGATGACGCCGGGGTGTCGACGATGATCTGCGTCGACGGGCGTCGGGCGGAAGAAGGCAGAGCGCCAGCACCGGGGCTGGTGCGCCGGCAGCAGAGGGGGGGGGGGAGGCGCGGCGGCTGCAGGGGGCGAGACGACGTCGCCCAAGATCCTCAAAAGAGTAGCCTCCGAGCACTCGCAAACATACGGAGCCTAGCGACAACTCCCGGTCATTCAGATCCAGCTGAAATCGCAGGAGTAGATCTTATCTGGAATCCCACAGAGCAACGGCGCTCTGCGGTATGGCTTAGGTGGAGAGAGACCCCCTTCCTCAGCTCGGCGCGGCTACGCCTTGGGAACCACGAGATCGAGAGAGAAATTGGGAATTAATTGAATTTCCTATGTATTAAATCAATTAATATGCCTTGCTATATAAAGGGGGAAGGGGGTGTGCAAACTCCTTGGCTCCCCCATGTGGGACTAAACAAAGGACAAGGGAGGGGGGTTCGGCCTCCACATGGGCTGGCCGAACCAGCCAATGGGGCCCACCCCCCTTGGTGGTGCGGCTCCCCCTCTTGGGCCCTCTTAGGGCCCATATAGGTGGGAGCCCCCTTTTTCCTTTAATTAATTAATATTAAATTAATATAAAAATCCCATTAATTCATAATTAATATATTTATATATAATTCAATATCCCGTGACTCCGAAAACTCTTTCGGACCACCCGAACAACTTTCGTACATTCCTGGAACCATTCCAGACCTCACCGGAACTCCTTCCGGACCACCGGAACTCTTTCCGGATCATTTCTCTCTCTCCAATAAAAACCTATAAAATTCCAGAACCTATCTCCTAGCGTCGCTAAGACCTTAAGTTTGTTACGCTACGGTTCGGGAATACTCCAGACATGGTTGAGACACTCCGCTCACCAATGATCGTCAGGGATACCTGGAAATATATAACGACCCCTGTGCATTCCACGAATATCGTCGTTGAACCATAAATATGATATTCATTCCCTTTGTCTCTGCGATACTACCTTGTCCGAGATATGATCGTAGATACATCGATGCCTTTGCTGTATCTCGTTACTGACGAAGGTTATTAACTCGTCTGTGATATTACCATCTCCATGACCTAGTCACAAGCTGCGCAGCTATATAGATGCAATATCACCGAGTGGGCCCAGAGTATCTTTCCATTACAAGAATGAACAAATCCCGCTCTTAATCCTTACGTCTCGATGCTCTTTCGGAATACCCAAGATGGACACCGTTATTGTCATGCTATATAAGACACAACGTTTGATGCTCTCAAAGCACTCCTACGAAGCAACAATAAGTACGGTCTCACGGTCTAAGGAATAAGCTATCATACTCTTATCTATTGCAAATGACAAACATCGTAATACGATCTTATTGCAATACTTTGCGTATGTCCACCACCTTATTCAACTAACAAGATGACCCCATTGTCAACCGACGTCATTGTCCTTGATCGGGAATCTCGATCAACTGTTGCCCAATGGACTAGCTCATATAGAGGCTTGCTAGGGACCTGGTTGTCTATGTACCACACGTGTATTAATAATTCCGATTAATACAATTATAGCATAATACACAAACCTATTATAAACTTATGAGATAATGCAATAAATAATACTTATTTATTTGCCTCTAGGGCATATCTCCTTCAATCTCACCATTGTAATCGCTAGTCGCATCAATAGTCAGACAAGTATGAGTAAGGTGTTATCCTCCGGGAGCCTGAACCTGGGTAAATCCTTGCTTGTCAGCCGTCGTGATCACCAACACCTCTCTCTCTCCCCATCAATCAACCCGGGGTGCACAACCCTGGGATTTGCCGAGTTACCACCTCGTCAATTGGCGCCGTCTGTGGGAAAGTCAAAAAAGTGTTGGAATCATGGTCGCTCCGGCTCCATCCGCAATGAAGATCGACGTCTGCGTCGCCAGGGAGTCGATCACCTTCGGCTCCTTCGAGTACGTCCTTCACCCTCCGGCTCACCGCTCGTTCTACGCCGATCTGGACAAAGGTATACGCATCACCTTCGGCTCCGTGTGCTGCTTCGCCGACAGTCGCGGAATACTCAGGTCCGCGGCAACCGCGCCATGCGCTGCGGCACCCGCATCGGCGAATCTACCGCCGACTTCATCAAGACCTGCGAAGATCGCATCTGTCGCACCCGCAAAGATCGCATCTACCGCGCCCGCGAAGACTGCGTCTGCCGCACCCGCAGAGATCGCTCTTGTCGCGTCTGGAAAGATCGCATCTGCGACGAATGCCTCGACAACCCCAGCAACGGCCGCGCAGACCGAGTCTACTACACCAATCTCGGTCGCATGGTCGGCCAAATCAAGATCTGCCTCAACTACTGCGCCCGCGCGCACGACCAATGGTTTGCGGCAGACAGCCACGTCGCGCGCGTCTTCGTCTTCGTGGAGCTGCCAAGTCTACCCCAAACCAATCGCACTCGCTCCGGCGGCTGCGAAACCCCAGAGCACGTGGACGATCGCAAGGAGGCGAAACAACGACTGCGCCACGCGTCCCGTTGCAGCAATTTTTGATCCTGAGCAAGGCTCGGATGACGGAAGCAGCAGCGGCAGCACGAACACACCGACCCAAGTCTACCCCAAGCAATGCTTCATGGCGGGCACAGCGCCACCCGATGACAACGAAGAACCCGCATACCCACTAGAGGTGATCATGCCAGACCAGACTAAAATCGTCATCACACGGGACATGGGAATCCAAGCCATGAAGCATGTCGACGAGGGCACGTTCCCTCCACCCGACGCACCTAGAGAGGATCACCTGGCGGTCCAGTACTTTCTACGCAAGGAAGGCGAACGACTCCACGCCGAAAAAGCCGACTTACTCCGGCGCAAGAGGGACGCAGATGCATCGAGTGCCAGGCGAGCTGCCCTCTCCTTTACCTCCTCCACGGAAGTTAACCAAGGAGCACGGCAAAACAGAGCCCGCGTTCCCCTCCTGACAGACGCCGACCGAACCAGAGTCACCCGCAACCTCGAGTCGTCCTTCGTCACCGAGGACGAGAACCAGATACCCGTCCCAAAGACGGCGAACGCCACCCTGATCTCAGTCGAGACGTACCTCCGGCTCACGCAACCACCGGAGGGAGACGCACGTTCCCTGCTCCACAAACAGCAAATCGCCTCCATCAGGGCGATCGAAGAAGCTCTAGCGGCCGAGGTACCAAGCAACCGAACGCGCGAGCCTGCAACCTCGGAGGTCCCAGCAGCACAGCGACAACCAATCAAGGACCTTTGCGACGTCCTCACGTAGAAGACGGTGGACCACAACCACAAAGAACGTTCGGCTGGAGCTGTGAACCTCGACGACCAGGCCGACCGCGACTTCGAGCCATGTGGGGCTGCATGCTTCAGCTTCAACATCCGCGACACCCGCATGCCTAAGGGCTTCAAGCTGATAGCAGGCACCCCAAAGTACGACGGGAAGCAAGATCCACGACTGTGGCTCGAGGACTACCTCATCGCCTGCACCTGCCAAGGCGGGACGTCGACTACGGCAATGCAGTACATCCAGCTTATGCTGACGGACTCGGCGCGCGGGTGGCTCACAATCCAACTGTCGGGGGGCTACCCCCCGGGTAGGGGCAGATCCCGGTATAATCCGGTAAATATCAACAGTGCTTGACCTTTGGCGACAGCAAGGGATACCCCCTGGTGTGCCGAAAGGGCAACCTGACCCTTAGGCACTGGAAGAGGGCAAAGTGCCTCCTGGCAACCGCAAGGGTCAGCTCTGGCAGCTATAAATAGACACCCCCAGTCCTCGCAGTCGCAGCACGAGCATGAGCGGGTGGTTCCTCTAAGAACTAGCTTCTCGAAGATGTCTTTGCTGGTAGGCTAAGACATCTTCGGGAGGCTAGGCCTAGAGATACTCATCCTGAGACGAGCTCGGACGTCTCCGGGAAGGATCCCGGATCTAGGACTCCGGGGAGACTTCCGGGTGGAGGTGTACTCGGCTTTACAGGATAAGTATTCCGGGTAAGTACTAACCGGAGCGACTCTCGGTGTTGATCTTGTGCAGAAGAGGTTCAGTGGCAGACAAGGAGGTATCCGGAGTAAGGGCTTCCGGTAGGCCGTCAACGGTCCGTAGCAGGCTTTCCCGTTTATAGCGGGGGGAAGTACCATTCCGCCTGACACGGAAGCATGGTCACCTCCCGCCTGACACGGAAGCATGGTCACCTCCCGCCTGACACGGGAGCGCGTCAGCCGGTACGAGCGTGGTACGACAAGACCTGACATGCCTAGCCCGGCAATCCGGAAAAGGCTATCCGGGATGGGCAAAGACATATCTTGTCTCTGACAAGGGGACAATGATGATGTAGGGCGGCGCCTGCCGTCCTTAACGAGGTGATGACGAAGGGGCTACTCCGGATAGTCCGGCGACTAGGTCGCACTAGCCGGTGACGACATCCCGGCTAGGCCTGTCCGGTGGGGCCAAGGCAAATTAGGGTTTCCGGCCCTCCTGGCCAGACCTCTATAAAAGGCGCCATAACTGCTCCTGAGAGAGCAGAGACCAACTTGAGAGCCAAAGCTATAGTCACATTTACTCTGAGAGCAGTTATTCCTCTTCACCTTGAGTTCATCTAGTTCTTCGTACTTCATCCTTCGGCTGATCTTGTAGCAAGTTGTAGTCCTTATATCACCAATATATAGAGAGGAAAGGCAGGAGTAGGGGTGTTACCTCCTCACGAGGGCCCTGAACCTGGGTATATCGTCTGTGTGTTGCGTGCCTTCGTGCATTTCTTTGTATTTGTTAGATCTTTCCCTTTGCGCTCTGTTCTTGTTCCCAGTTCTTGGGAGATCTCGGTTTTACCGGGATCCTCCCCGTGTGAGCTCTTCAGCTCGCTATCCCTCCCCGGATCCACCAACGTCCATCGGCCCCACAAATTAGCCATCCTATGGCATCTGCCGTGACACCACCACGACAGTTGGCGCCCACCGTGGGGCCCACAAAGGCGTTGGCTGGTGTACACATCCGGACGGGCTCCCCCGTTCATTTCGACGTTCGGGTTCTCTCTGGCCTAGTCGTAAGACTGGGAGAGATGGACTTCGTCTGCGACAATGCCGGATGTTTCCGGAACAGACCGTTCCCGGTAAATGGGTGTCTCATCCATTTCGGTGGTTTCACCACCTACGTGGCCACCGAGGTTGTTTGTAGCTACCCGGACGTAGTCCTGGAAGCTGAGGACCCTCCCATGCTCTGCGCTACTCGGGGTCTGCGTGCCGGTCGGCCCCCGAGTTCCATCGCAGTAATGATGGTTGGGGCAACCGAGGAGGAGTATCAAGATGCTGACGGCGATACTGACGGCCACCCCCGTTTGGCCAAACCCCCGCAGGAGAGGCCTGCGGCCCGGGATGGAGATCCGCAGTCATCCCATCCGCGGCGTCGTCCGGATCCCCACTCGGGACTCGTGGCTAAATTGGCGGTACCAGCAGCTGCCGGAGCAGATGCTCAAGCCACTTCGGCTGAGTTAGAGGAGCAGCGGAAGTTGCTACTCGCAGAGGCGCAGGAGATCGCCGAGATCCGTCGCGAGCTCAGCGCTAGCCTCCGGGAGTACAATGCAGCTCACGGATTCCCTAAGATAGACTCCCGGGAGAAGCGCATTGCAGATATGCGCAAGAAAGGAAGAATGGTGAATGAGGAGCTGGCTGGTGGAGCCACCACCAGTAACACAGGAAGTCGGATTTCAGCAGGGAAGCCGGTGTACAGCTCACCGGCGAAAACTCTTAGGGCCGCCGAAGCCGCCATGGCCGAGTTGGTGGGGCTATCCGGTGAAGCCCTGCGCAAGCAGCAGGAGAGGGTAAACGAGTTGGTGATCGAAGCCAATCGTCAGAATCTGGCCTTCAAGAAGAAGAACCCCGGGGCAGGATCCCAGGTGTACTCAGCCCGACCCGACAGCCAGAAGTCGGATGGGGAGGCCTCTTCCCCACATCCGAGCAGAAGCAAAAGCAAGAGCAAGAGCCGAAGCCGGGGTCGAGGTTCCGGGAAGAACAAGCAGCTACAGACATATGATCCGGCTTTCGCCGGTATCCAGCAAGCCGGGCAGGCCGGAGAGCGTAACTCGGGACAGGCGGGAAGTACCCGTGGGGATGGTAACCTGGGTGTAGGAAACAACAACCCGGTTGGCCGTGGTAACCCACCCCGGAATCCTCCACACGTTCAGGGAAACCCGCAGAGGGAGGTCGTCTCCGTCCCCCAGCAGGCTCTAGTCCCTGCACAGGACAGGCTCAACGATGGCAACTCGAGGTTGCAGCAGCTCGGATATCAGCCAGACGAGAACCCTTTGGGATCTCGGATAGGGACCAGGCAGTTGAACCCGGCAGACGCCAGATTCCGGCTCGACCGGATTCACCAATCCGAGTTGGTGGAAGAGCAAGGACCTCCGGGACCTGCCTGCTTTGGACCTCGGATCATGCGGAAACCTCCTGTTCGGAACTTTCAGCTCAACCGAGGTGCTAAGACCTATGACGGTAGCAAGAAGCCGGAGGATTGGCTAACCGACTATGTAACTGCAGTAAGCATAGCCGGTGGAAACAGACGATGGGCGGTACGTTATGTACCGCAGATGTTTGAAGGACCAGCCCGGATCTGGTTGAACAATCTGAGAACTGGCAGTATAGACTGCTGGTTAGACTTTGAAGAGGCGTTCATCAGCAACTTCACCAGCACGTACAAGAGGCCCAACAGACCTCAGCAGCTCGCCATCTGTAGGCAAAGGAGCAATGAGACTGACCGGGAGTACCTTACCCGGTGGAGCAATATTCGCAACTCTTGCGAAGGAGTGGTGGAGGCACAGGCCATCTCCTGGTTTGCGCAAGGATGCCGGCATGGCTCTATGCTGTGGCAGAAATTGCAGAGAAAGATGCCAACGACCTTGGCAGAAACCATGCGCATCTGCGACACCTATACGCTTGGAGATCCCATGCAACCCCTGGTGGATGTCGGAGACTCCAACAGGAGGAATGCGGGACCTCAGCGTTCGGGACCGAGCAGGAGCCATGATCGCCAGGAGTTCGGCCACAAGAGGAATCAGCCCGAGTACCACCATGCCGCGCAGCATGTCGCAACAGTTACCCGGGAGCAGGAGGATGCCGGCAACAGCCAGCGTCAAAAGACAAGTGGCCCTGCTTGGGGTCAAAGTCAGGAGGTGCAAAAGACTTGGGTGGAGCAGAAGAAGCCCCTGACGTATGAGGAAATGCTGAACAAGCCATGCTGCTACCACACTCTGGAGGCCAACAAGCCCGCAAACCATTCTACTTGGCAGTGCAGCTGGTATCAGCGCACGTTGCAGGAGGGCAGCTCGGGAGCTGTTCGGCAGAATGCTCCGGCATCTCGGCCCAACATCCCGAGACCCCCTCCTCCGACATCGGGGGCCAATGCTGTGCGACTTCCCCCTCCTCCGAGAGGACCCCCACCTCGCCCGGTGAATGTGGTGCATACCCGGAGCGACAACGGTAACCAATCCGGTCACCAGCAGAGCAACTACCGTGAAGCGCATAAGAGCTATGTGGTCTTTGTAACCGAGCCCACTGACCGAAAGAGTGTGCGGCAGCGCGCTCTGGAAGTGAATACTGTGATCCCGGCGGTGCCCAAATTCTTGCACTGGTCCGAGATGGAGATCACCTGGAGCCGGAAGGATCACCCCCGGGTTATGCCCAAGCCGGGAGCGTATGCCTTAGTGGTAGACCCAACTTTTGTCGGACCAAACCTCAACGTCCGCTTCAGCCGTGTTCTGATTGACAATGGCAGTGCCATTAACATCATGTGCAAGGACACGATGCTGAAGCTGGGAGTATCCATGAACACCCTGCTGCCCACCGAGACAACCTTCCACGACATTGTGCCCGGAGTCTCTTGCTCGCCCATGGGAAAGATCTGGGTTGAGGTGCTGTTCGGAACTCGGGAGAACTGCCGAACCGAGAGCTTGGAGTTCGAGGTCGTGGACCTCGAGAGCCCGTATCACGCCCTAATCGGCAGACCAGACCTCGCCAAGTTCATGATCTCGACTCACGTAGGCTACCTCAAGATGAAGATGCTGGGACCCAACGGTGTGATCACCATCTCGGGAGACCACAAGCGCTCCATGGAGTGTGCCTCGGCGGGGTCGTGCTTAGCTGAGTCCCTAGTGATCGCGGAAGAGAAGATGAGGATCCAGCAGGTGGTGGCGATGGCCAAGACCTCCCAACTCGGAATGCCCGGGATGGTGAACCCGGAGCAGGGGGCATCATTTCAGCCCCCCAAGGAGACCAAGAAGGTGTGCGTGGACCCCAGCAACCCGGAGCGCCAAGTTATCATTGGCAGCAACCTGGACAGCAAATAGGAAGGCGAGTTCGTCGACTTCCTCCGTGAGAATCGGGATGCCTTTGCGTGGTCGAGTGACGATCTGCAAGGCGTCCCGAGGGAGTTGGCTGAGCACTCTCTGTTTGTTTGACCGGATGCGAAGCCGGTGAAGCAACCAGCTAGGCGCCTCTCGGATGAGAGAAGAGCCGCTGTCATGGAGCATCTGGCTATACTGCTGGCCGCCGGATTCATCATGGAGGTGCTGCACCCGGATTGGATTTCAAATCCGGTCCTGGTGGAGAAGAAGAAAGACGATCCCCTCCTGCTTAAAGTGTGGCGCATGTGCATCGACTTCACCAACCTCAACAAGGCATGCCCGAAAGACCCCTTTCCGCTACCCCGGATAGATCAAGTGATAGATTCCACTGCCGGGAGCGAGCTTTTAACTTTCCTAGATGCTTACTCTGGTTTTCACCAGATACCTTTGAATCCGGATGATCAATTAAAAACTGCTTTCATTACCCCTTATGGGGCTTATTGCTATCGTGTTATGACTTTCGGGTTAAGAAATGCTGGTGCTACATACCAGAGATGCATGCAGAAATGCTTGCATGACCAGATAGGCCGAAATGCCGAGTTCTATGTCGATGACATAGTCATAAAAACCAAAGAAAAAGCCTCGTTAATAGATGATCTGAGGGAAACGTTTAAGAACCTGAGAAGATTCCGGATGAGGTTGAACCCGGATAAGTGTACATTTGGTGTGCCAGCAGGGAAGTTACTCGGTTTCCTCATCTCCAGCCGAGGAATTGAGGTAAACCCGGGTAAAATTCGTGCTATTGAGAGCATGAAGTTGCCCGTGCGTCTCAAGGATGTGCAGAAGTTTACCGGGTGTCTGGCATCCCTCAGTAGGTTTGTGAGCCGACTTGGGGAGAAGGCCTTGCCTCTGTATCAACTGATGAAGAAGAGCAAGACATTTGTTTGGACCCCGCAGGCTGATGCGACGTTCAATGATCTGAAGAGAATGCTCTCAACAGCACCTGTGTTGGCATCCCCGTTACCCAAGGAACCTATGTTGCTGTATATTGCCGCAACCAACCGGGTAGTCAGTGTGGCGATGGTAGTAGAAAGGGAAGAGGGGGGGTAAGCTGATACAGAGGCCGGTGTATTACCTCAGTGAGGTGATCTCGGAATCAAAGCAGAACTACCCGCACTACCAGAAGATGGCATATGGAGTATACATGGCAGTGACCAAGCTCAAGCACTACTTTCAGGAACATCCGGTCACAGTGGTGTGCGAAGCTCCTCTCGCCGAGATCATCGGTTGCAAGGACGCTAGCGGCCGGGTAGCCAAATGGGCCATCCAGTTGTCTCCGTATGCTCCGGCATACGAGAGACGAGATGCCATCAAGTCGCAGGCGCTGCCGGACTTTTTGGTAGACTGGGCCGAGATGCAGTATGAACCTCCGATACCGGATTACAATTTCTGGAGGATGCATTTCAATGGCTCTAAGGCTAAGATCGGATTGGGTGCCGGAGTGGTCCTCACTTCCCCAAAGCAAGACGTACTGAAGTATGTGCTGCAGATTCATTTTCGGGCATCCAACAATGTCGCAGAATATGAGGCCTTGGTTCATGGACTCAACGTCGCCAAGGAAATCGGCATCCGCCGGATAGAGTGCTTTGGTGACTCAGATCTCGTAGTACAACAGGTGTCGGGGAACTGGGATGCCCTTGATGCAAACATGGCCTTGTACAGGTTTCATGTGCAGAAGATTTCCGGATTTTTTGACGGGTGCGAGTTCAAACATGTGCCCAGAGGAGAAAACGAAGCAGCGGATGTCTTGTCCAAGCTAGGGTCATCCCGGGATGCCATCCCACCCGGGATAGCCCTAGAGCATCTGAGGAAGACATCTATTCAACCATCACCCGAGTCAGAATCTATATTCATCCCCAAGGAGCCTGGTTCAGATGCCGTACCCATGGAAGTAGATGTCGGGAGCATAACATCGAACCCGGGGACTGCGTCCCAGTGCTCGGAGAGGCAAAGAAAGATGATGATAGAGGTGATGTCGGCAGAACCAATGGACATAGACACTCCCGTGTTCCCGGTTAGACCAGTCCCGCGATGGGCACATCCCATTATGGCTTACATCTTGGAGGGGACTCTCCCGGAGAATGAAGTGGAAGCCCGGCAAATATTGCGGAGATCAAAAGCATACACTGTCATCAATCAAGAGCTATACAAGAGAAGTGTCACCGAGGTACTCTAGAGATGTGTGGAACCAGCAGAAGGACAAGAGATGCTGGTGGAAATACATCAAGGGGAGTGCGGACATCATGCATCATCCCGGGCCCTGGTGGCAAAGGCGTTCCGGCATGGGTTCTACTGGCCCACTGCATTGCAGCAAGCAGAGGATATTGTCCGGAAGTGTGGGGGATGTCAGAGATTTGCTCACCGGATACACATGCCGGCGTCAGCACTGAAAACAATCCCCATCACTTGGCCATTCGCAGTATGGTGTTTGGACATGGTCGGGCAATTCAAGCCGGCAAGGGGCAATATGACACACATACTTGTCATGGTGGACAAATTCACAAAGTGGATAGAGGTCAAGCCGATCCGGAAGTGCGATGGACACACCGCTGTGCAATTCCTGAAAGACATCATCTTGAGATACGGATACCCACACAACATTATCACAGATAATGGAACAAACTTTGCTGTGGGGGAATTCGCTCGATTTTGTGCTGAAAAGGGAATCCGGCTGGATGTAGCATCAGTCGCACACCCGGAAGCAAATGGGCAAGTCGAGAGAGCAAATGCCTTAGTCTTAGCTGGCGTCAAAGCTCGCTTGATCGAACCACTATTGAGAACTCCGGGATGCTGGATAGAGGAATTACCGGCAGTATTATGGGGTCTCCGGACTACACCGAATAGATCTACCGGGTACACCCCATTCTTCATGGTATATGGAGCTGAGGCAGTACTCCCAACCGACATACAGTATGATTCTCCGAGAGTAACAGTGTTCACCGAAACTGAGGCAAAGGAGGCCCGAGAAGATGATGTTGATCTACTCGAAGAGGCCAGAGAATTGACACTATCTCGGTCTGCAATTTATCAACAAAACCTCCGTCGCTATCATAGCCGGAAAGTACACCCGAGGGTGTTCCGAGAGGGAGATCTGGTGCTGAGGCTC
This sequence comes from Poa annua, assembly GCA_026929855.1. NCBI lineage: Eukaryota > Viridiplantae > Streptophyta > Magnoliopsida > Poales > Poaceae > Poa > Poa annua. The sequence continues at coordinate 112,635,334 of CM049428.1, read as the reverse complement.
ATCCAACGCACGGCAGGGATGCATAAGTTGTCACCTCCATGGGAGGGACCTTTTGTAATAAGCAGGGCATTGAACAATGATTCATATTACCTTGTAGATGCACAGGAAGCTAGGAAAGGTGTAATGGACAAATCCGGTGAGGAAACCAAACGTCCATGGAATGTAGCCCTACTTCGCCCCTTTTTCGCTTAAAGGACTCAGTGTATGTGTATCTCAATTTTCAATATTTATGGAAGTAAGGCACCCCGGGAGGAACCCGAGGACTGCCTGGTTCTGTGCGCCTTATTACTTCTGTTTTGTTAAGCTTGTTTATTATTTTTTACCGGCATCCCGGGAAGGAACCCGGGGACTGCCGGATAGTTATTTTTTGTATTGAGCGCATGCCGGGAAAGTTCCGAGTTCGACTCTCAAGGACAAAGTAATGTATGTCATGTGAAATCATCTTGTGACTCGACTGACGAACACCGAAATGGTAGTCAAGAGCAAAGAGAGGGAAGGTGGGAAACACGAAAATGGTCTCGGGGACTTGGAGCAGGAACTTATCCGGCATGCTTGTTTTTACTAACTTAGTTGTTTTTTATGTCGGAAATCCGGTTAGTAGGAACTCGGATTGTTTTAAGTAATGTATGCCGTATGTGGAGTTTTGTGACTCGACTGTCGAACGCCGAAACGGTAGACAAGAGCAGAAATTACCTAAGTACGGTAAACATGAAAGGCAATTCGGGAACTAAAAGCTGAGTACATTGACATAAGTTGTTCGAATAAATAGTTCACAGCGAAACAGAAATAACATAAGTGTACGATACATCTTGCACCCGGCATCCCGGGGATTTAACGAATATGCTACTTAAGTGTTTATGCAGTAGGGGAAGTGGGCTTCTCAACGGACACTTCGGGAGCGGCGACGCCGGAAACGGCGACTTCGGGAGCAACGACTTCGGGAGCAACAACCTCGGGAGCGGAGACCTCGGAAGCAGCACCGGCAGGAGCAGGAGAACCTTCGCCTCCAGGATCGGCAGCACCACTTGGAGCGTCGGGATGCACCTCGGTCGCGGTGGCCTTGGGTATCGGAGAGGACGTTGCATCCCGGGGAGTCACCTTCTCGGGCGCAGCATCGGAAGCAGCGTCATCTCCTTTCGGGACCTCGTCCTCCGCCTCGCCAGAAGCGGCATCATCTTCTTCGGAATCCGCATAGTCTGATTCAGACTCTGAGGAAACGAGGCTGGCGGTGAAGGCACGGATGTTGGACCACTTGGCGATGCGGTGCGCCACCTCTTGCCGCTGCTGGACCTTCTCCGGATCGTTCACCCATGGCGACACCGTCCGCAGACGCTGAATCGCCGCCAGATCAAGACCTTCGTACCAGCTAAGTACTTGGGTCAAGACCTGGTCGGCACCAGCCCGCGCGCCAGAACGCTTCCACGCGTGGAGGCGACTCCCGGCACCCCGGAGTGCGCCCGCGAGCTGCGGAATCGAGAGAGTCCCGCGGATGCTTGGCCACAATACGCCGTGGACATGAATCGCGGCGCTGAGGAGCTCCGTCCCGATAGACCGGAGAGGTACTATCCGGGCCTTCAGGGCGGTGAGGTGATCCTCAATGTCCCAGGCATCCGAGATGGGACCCTTCCCGGCGCGCTTCTCGCGGAAGGCGGCAACAGCTTTGGCGGCAGCTTCCCGGGAATGCTCAAACTCTCCTTTAAAAAGAAGAGCTGTCAAACGACTAAGTCATAAGAAAAGCAACAGCAAATAAAGGAACCGGAGAAGAGGGATGTCGGACAACTCACTATTGAGATCCCGGTTCAACACGGTGAGTTCGTTGAGCCAAGAATCGGAGCGCGACCGGAGAAGACCCAGCTCAGTCTCGGCGTTATCCGCACGTGCCACCGATTGGTCCAGGGTCTCTTTCTGCTTCTTGGTCGCCTCGATGAAGCGCGTCTTCATCTCGGACATAGCAGCCTGGACCTTTCCGAGCTCGCCGTTCAGCCGCGCGATCTCGGATTGCGCGCTGGAAAGAGCAGTCTTCTGGTCCACCGAGATCTGGCGCGCTGCGTCTCTCTCTTCCCGGAACCGCTCCTCGGATTTCTTGGATTGGCCGAGTTCAGCGAGAACCCGGTTGAAGATGTTGCGGCGTTTTTGGCTGCACTCCTGGAAGCAAGACAAAGAAGGCGAAGTTAATATGGAAAAAGTGTAAAAAACCCAGGTGGGAGGATCTCGGGGACTCGGTGTCCGAGTCGTGGATTTTTCTCTAAGATTGGAACCTAATGATCTGCTATTCGGTGGAATCTAGAGCACTAGGCACCAATCTCGGGGACTAGTGGTGGAGAAAATTTTGAAGCAACATATCCGGTTGGGAGGATCTCGGGGACTCGATGTCCAAGTCCTGGATTTTTCTCTAAGATTGGAACCTAGTGATCTGCTATTCGGTGGAATCTAGAGCACTAAGCACCAATCTCGGGGACTAGTGGTGGTGGAAGGAACAAATGCGTTTTTCGAAAGAGGGAAAGCTTACCTCGCTTACTCGGGTGACATACAGCGCGGCCACCTGGAGAGCATGCAGGGCTTGAGCGCTGCGGCTCGGGCCTGCAGCGTGCAAGTCCCCTGCAGTCTCGGAAGCGTCGGCGGCAAGCCAGGCCGTGTTGAAGTCATCAACAACCCGAATGCCCGAGCTGCCGGCAGCGCGGGTGGCAGCAACATCCCGGGATCCTGAAGATACAAAGGAGCTAACCGTTGCTCGCAACATCCGCAAGGCAGCAGTAGGGATCTCGGCGGGAGGCGGTGGTAACGAGGAAAACGTACCCGGGCGCAGCACCAAGTCCTGAGACGACGGTGTCGGGGCAGCTGCGGGTGGGGCAGAAGGCGTTTTCTGCCCAGCAGCCTTGCCGCGGGACTTGGGAGCTTGCTCTGCTGGCCGGGAGGAGGCTGTACGCTACTTCTCGGGATGATCTTAGTCGCGGTTGGCCGAGAGGCGCCACTTGCCGCAGGTTCCCGACGGGGGCTGAGGATCTCTGCCTCCAGCCCAGGAACCCGGCGCGGGCTCTCCGGAAGAAGCACTTCCCCCGAGATGGTCGTGGCCTGCACCGCGATCTCGTCGATCACCGGAGGTGCATCTGAGGTCGCGACGCTCATCGGTGCGGCACCGGAGGCGGCGGCTTCACTTCCCCGAGCAGAAGGGCGAAGAGGTGAAGGAGAGGCCCGAGCCGGGCTAGGAGTCCGAGTTCCCGGAGGAGGAGGAACAGCAGGTGTCGGGAGCTCGAGCGCATCACTGAAAGGAAATGTCTTAGTAAGAGTTGTGGAGAAAACGAAGTCAAATAACATGAGGCAAGAAAGACATACCCGGAATCCACAAGGGGAGGACCCCTCTGCCGGCGCCGAGCAGGCTTCTCGGTGGTCTGTTTAGTCGGTTTGCTCTTCTTGGGGGGGTTGCCGGAATTATCGGCCCCCTCGGTGTCGGAAGCCGCGCGCTTCCGGCTCTCGGCACGTTTGGTCCCGGTTGTCGGTTTTGGAACCACTGCTGGGGCCCAATTCAGAGGAAGAGCGTCAATAACGTCAAGGATCTCGCAGTCAATCTCATCCTCATCATCCGAAGAAATGAAGACTGCCTCTGGAGTTGAGGGATTACCCGGGGCCTTGACGAAAGGGATGGAGAGGTGGTCCTCGCCGTCAGGATCCTCTCTCGGCATCGCGTCCGGTTTCGGGAAGTCTGGAGTGTAATTCCCGTTGACGTGGACGGCGTCTTCTTCGTGTTGACGCTCGAACAACTGAGCAAACAAGTTAGGCCGTGTCGGTGTCCAGGTCAGCGCATGCACGAAGGCGAAGGCACGAAAGACTGATATAAGCACCTGGTCGCATGGTCTTCTCCGACATCCCCCAAGGAGCCCCCAAGTATAGTCCTCCGTCATCTCCGTCCGGGCAATAGCTCGGACACGACGGACGACTCCCCCGTGTTTTAGCCCAAGGATACTGGTCCTAGTGGGATCGAAGTTCCCGGACATGTGGCACATCTTGTGCACTCGGTTTTGAAGGGGGCAGACCCGGCGGACAATGAAGCAACGCAAGAGATCATCCCCGGTCATCTGCTGGGTTAGCACGTGCAGAACATCGTGCATGTAATTGATCTCGTCGTTGTCGGGAAAGTGCTTCCAGCGACCGAATTCGCGCGGAGGACCCATGACGAATTCCGGCAGATTGATGAAGTCCGGGTTCGAGGATCCCGGACCGTCTCCCGAGGGCTCCCGGTTCTTCACATAGAAGAAGCTGCGCTGCCATTTCCGGCAGGACTCTAATCCCTTGACTATGGGGAATCCGGAGTCCGCGCGAGGGATGATGGTGGCCGCTCCGCAATCGACTAAGTCCTTTATCTTCTGATCCGGATTGGGGATGGCTTGACGGCGAAGGATGAAATACTTGGCCCAGAGATCCACAAATGGCCATATGCCGAGATACGCCTCCGTGTAGGTGGTGAAGACCGAGAGCATCATGATGGCGTTGGCGGGAAGATGGTGAGGTTGGACTTCGTACGTATCGAGGAAGTCGTGGAAGAAGGGGCTAGCCGGAAGCCCAAACCCGCGCTCGAAATGCGATAGGAATACCACGAATTCCCCGGGTTGGGGTTCCGGTGCAACCTCCTCTCCCGGTAGACGGCTCTCGACTTCCGGGGGAATCCGGTGAGTCCGATACAGCCAGTCCAGATCGGACTGCTTCGTCTCGGACCCATCCCAGCACCCCCGAGCACGCTCTTCACCCATGTCGGAGAAGTACGCAGGGGTATCCGGGCTACTCTGCAGACGCAGCGGCGGTTAGTCGGAGTTAGTCTATAGGAAACGAGGATGTTGGGGCACAAACTGCTAAACGCTACCGGGTTCATAAGAAACAAGATCTACCGTGTGCGGAAAATTCGAGATAAAAGGGAGGAAAAAAGACTCGCGCTTGACTCAAGCGAGGCACAAATGCGGGTGACCGATATAATTTCTAGCGCCACGGAGATTCATCACCGTGCGCCTTGTGCGCGCCGCTCGAATATGGTCGCCGGCGGCGGCGCAACCGTGCTCTTGCTAGGGCACGGACGGAGTCGGGCGATTACTCTACCGAAGAAACGCATCGGAGCGGAGAGGAACAACTCACCGGTGAAGGAGGAGATCACCGACGTGCGAGAGGGACGGCGCGGTGCGAGCTCCGGCGAACGGCGAGCGGGACGTCGTGCGGGCGACGAGCGCAGCGGCGGCGACGAGTTCGAGACGGTGGAGAAGAGAAGCGAAGAAGAAGAAGTGAAGGAGACCGTTCCGGGTCCCTATTTATGGGGGGGGATTCCGGAGCGGTTTCCGTTTTTCCCGCCCACGATCTCCACGATCGTGGGTGGGATCTGTTTTGTGCCGCAGGACACGTGGCACTATCCGAAGCGCCCGATCCGGCCACACCGAGGGCCACACGGCCCCAACGGTTGGATTCCGGATCGGATGCGGCTCCTCGGCGCGGGAACCCAAGCGACACCGTGCGTGCGCAGAGGCACTCGAGTGCGTCTCTGTGCAGACGGGACGTCGGGTGGGCCCTGACTCAGTGTCTCGAATTCATCGGGAGATCAACGGTCGAGATTCACTGGCATGGTACTATCCGGTCGCAGGCTTCGCCTCCCGGTTAAGGCAATCTCGGTGGAAAGATCTCGGTAAAAAGATCTCGGGAAGAAGCGATCTCGGCATGGAATAAAAGGATGGCATAATTGGTTCTCGGAAAATGGTTGTTGTTTAAAGCTGATCCCGCACATCATCCGAGGTTGCTGTGCAGCACCAGCTTCGGGGACTAGTGTCGGGGGGCTACCCCCCGGGTAGGGGCAGATCCCGGTATAATCCGGTAAATATCAACAGTGCTTGACCTTTGGCGACAACAAGGGATACCCCCTGGTGTGCCGAAAGGGCAACCTGACCCTTAGGCACTGGAAGAGGGCAAAGTGCCTCCTGGAAACCGGAAGGGTCAGCTCTGGCAGCTATAAATAGACACCCCCAGTCCTCGCAGTCGCAGCACGAGCATGAGCGGGTGGTTCCTCTAAGAACTAGCTTCTCGAAGATGTCTTTGCTGGTAGGCTAAGACATCTTCGGGAGGCTAGGCCTAGAGATACTCATCCTGAGACGAGCTCGGACGTCTCCGGGAAGGATCCCGGATCTAGGACTCCGGGGAGACTTCCGGGTGGAGGTGTACTCGGCTTTACAGGATAGGTATTCCGGGTAAGTACTAACCGGAGCGACTCTCGGTGTTGATCTTGTGCAGAAGAGGTTCAGTGGCAGACAAGGAGGTATCCGGAGTAAGGGCTTCCGGTAGGCCGTCAACAGTCCGTAGCAGGCTTTCCCGTTTATAGCGGGGGGAAGTACCATTCCGCCTGACACGGAAGCATGGTCACCTCCCGCCTGACACGGAAGCATGGTCACCTCCCGCCTGACACGGGAGCGCGTCAGCCGGTACGAGCGTGGTACGACAAGACCTGACATGCCTAGCCCGACAATCCGGAAAAGGCTATCCGGGATGGGCAAAGACATGTCTTGTCTCTGACAAGGGGACAATGATGATGTAGGGCGGCGCCTGCCGTCCTTAACGAGGTGATGACGAAGGGGCTACTCCGGATAGTCCGGCGACTAGGTCGCACTAGCCGGTGACGACATCCCGGCTAGGCCTGTCCGGTGGGGCCAAGGCAAATTAGGGTTTCCGGCCCTCCTGGCCAGACCTCTATAAAAGGCGACATAACTGCTCCTGAGAGAGCAGAGACCAACTTGAGAGCCAAAGCTATAGTCACATTTACTCTGAGAGCAGTTATTCCTCTTCACCTTGAGTTCATCTAGTTCTTCGTACTTCATCCTTCGGCTGATCTTGTAGCAAGTTGTAGTCCTTATATCACCAATATATAGAGAGGAAAGGCAGGAGTAGGGGTGTTACCTCCTCACGAGGGCCCTGAACCTGGGTATATCGTCTGTGTGTTGCGTGCCTTCGTGCATTTCTTTGTATTTGTTAGATCTTTCCCTTTGCGCTTTGTTCTTGTTCCCAGTTCTTGGGAGATCTCGGTTTTACCGGGATCCTCCCCGTGTGAGCTCTTCAGCTCGCTATCCCTCCCCGGATCCACCAACGTCCATCGGCCCCACAAATTAGCCATCCTATGGCATCTGCCGTGACACCACCACGACACCAACCCAAGGACTCTTTCCGAACATGGGAAGAATTCCAGGATAATTTCATAAAAAGTTTCTCGGGAACGTTCGCAAGGCCAACGACCTACATCGAGTTGCAGGCCTGCAAGCAAGGAAAGGATGAGTCGCTCCGCTCCTACATCCAGCGGATGACACTCCTCCGCAACACCATAGAACCCGTCTCAGAAGACCGGGTGATGGACGCCTTCATGCACGACGTCGCGACCTCCGCGAGGAATTCGGTAGGCTCCAGCCGAAGACCATAATAGAGCTCATGAAGACAACCAACCAGTGGGCCGAAGGAGAGGACTACGTCCGCGATACTTCCCCCAAGAAAGAGGTTGAAACGAGCAACTGGCGTGAGGCACGCCAAAAGAAGAAACCACGTTACACCCACGATTCAATCGAGCTAGTAGCGGCGGGATATGAAACCCCCCGTGATGACAGACGCGACAACAGTCGACAATACGATCAAGGTCGACAGTCCAACTTGAGTCAGTACAACCGTGGCAGCAACAACATTAGCCACAATGATGGAGGCCAGAAACGCGAGTGGAAGCGCCCGCTAACCCCGGCAGAAGAGCTGATGCAACCCTGTAAGCATCACTCGTTCCGCAACACGGAGACAGGCAAATGGGGTTCCAGCCACCTGCTGAAGGATTGTCGCAAAGCAAGAAAGATATACCAAGCCATGCAGCAAATCATCGCTCCAGTGCAGGCAATACAGGCAGCCCCGCAGCTAGCCATCCAGGCGGCACCCGCAAACAACAACCAGGTGCAGGCGGCCGGAGCATTCCCCCAGCCGCAGCAGCAGCAACAGCAACAAGGTCAGTCGGCAGCAACCGACACGTATCCACCCGCACGGGGACAGCTGAACATGATCCAGAAGGGACCCCCTTCAAACAGGCGCCAAAAGCTCATCACTCGCCAAGTACTTCAGGCCATCAACAGCCCGCGCGCAGTACCAGACTACCTGCGCGGGTCAGAGACACCCATCACGTTTTACAGGGCAGATCACCCATCTGAGGTAACCCGGCCCGGACACGCCGCACTCGTGATTGAGGCCCTGATCGGCGACTACAGCTTGAAGGTGTTCATGGACGGAGGCAGCGGCATCAACATCATAGCCGACACCCTGAGAAGAATGAACAGGTCGACAGAGAAATTGCCGGAATCGGAAACCACTTTCCACGGCATAGTACCAGGGCAAGCAATCACGCCCATGGGAACAATCACGCTCGACGTCATCCTCGGCACACCCGAGCACTTCAGGAAGGAGTCGATCGATTTCGAAGTCGTCGACTGGAAGTCGCAGTACACGCCATACTCGGACGCCCAACTTTTGCCAGGTTCATGCAGTACCCCACTACGCCTACCTGATGGTCAAGTTGCCCGGACCGAAAGGAGTAATCACCGTACGCGGCGACTTCGGGCTCTCCAACAGCTGTGATCGCGAGTTCGCCAAGATTTCTGAGTTCTTCGGGGTCGAGGAGCACTTCAAGGCCATATCAGCCAACAACGACAAGACCATCTTTCCATCTCGCAAGAAGCGAGCTAAGGACGCAGCATTCAACACGAACGACGACACCGTCACCCACCAAGTCCATCCGACTGATAGCGGAAAGACGGTCAAGGTTTCGTCAAGCCTGACCCCCGCATAGGAAAGCGCGCTCGTCGAGTTCCTACGTGAGAACTGGAAGATCTTTGCATGGCAACCTTCTGACATGCCAGGGATACCCAGGGAACTCGCCGAGCACTCTCTAAAGGTCCACAAGAACGCAAGACCGGTCAAGCAATCCATGCGACACTTCTCAGGACCCAAGCGAGACGCGATCACCATGGAAGTCAACAGATTACTGCACGCCAAGTTCATCCGAGAGATCAAGGACTCGGACTGGGTCGCCAACCCGGTCCTAGTGGAGAAAAAGAAGACGAAAAAACTACGCATGTGCGTTGACTTCACTGCAGTCAACAAGTGCTGCCCCAAGGATCATTTCCCGCTCCCGCGGATAGACCAGATCATCGACTCGACATCAGGCTGCGAGTGCCTGTCCTTCCTGGACGCCTACTCAGGCTACCAGCAGATCAGGCTGAAAGTCGAAGACGAAGAGAAAACGGCCTTCATCACACCCGACGGCGTCTTTTGCTACCAGACGATGCCGTTCGGGTTAAAGAACACAGGTGCCACGTACCAGCGGACAATGCAAGCGTGCCTCAAAGGGCTCATTGGGCAGATCGTCCAAGTCTACGTCGATGACATCGTCGTCACGACCCAAAAGGAGGATACCTTAGTCGACGACCTCCGCAAGGTCTTCCCTGCACTCGATGTATACCAGATCAAGCTCAACCCAGAGAAGTGCGTGTTCGGCGTGCCAGCCGGAGAGCTGCTAGGGTACCTCGTATCTGCAAGAGGAATCGAAGCGAACCCCGAGAAGGTGCAAAACATTCTCACAATGCCAGCACCAACCAAACTCCGTGAGGTGCAACGATTAGCCGACCGAGTCGCAGATCTCAGCCGGTTCATTAGTAAGTTGGGAGAGAAAGCTTTACCTTTCTACCGACTGATGAAGAAGACAGATAAGTTCGAGTGGACACAGGAGGCGCAGGATGCGTTCGGCCATCTCAAGAAAACCCTGACAACCTCTCCAGTCCTCGTGGCACCGCTGGAGAACAAGCCGCTATACTTATACGTCTCAGCAACGAACAGGGTGGTGAGCACGGTACTCGTAGTCGAGCGGGAAGAAGAAGGGCACAGTCACCCGGTGCAAAGGCCCGTATACTACCTCAGCGAAGTACTCACCCTGTCCAAGAAGAACTACCCGCACTACCAGAAGCTGGCGTATGGAGTCTTTATGACCTCCAGGAAGGTCGTCCACTACTTCTCCGAGCACCCGATCACGGTGGTAAGCTCCTCTGGACTAGCAGACATTCTCACAAACTAACGCGCGACAGGACGAGTCGCCAAGTGGGTTGTCGAACTAGGACCACAGGGGCTGAAATATGCTCACCCGAAGTCCATCAAGGCCCAAGTCCTCCCAGAATTCACCACCGAGTGGATAGAAGCCCAGCTACCAAATGTCCCCGACCTGTCCAACGCATGGACGATGTACTTCGATGGCTCCAAGAAATTTAAGTCAGCCGGGGCAGGAGTTGTGCTCATCTCCCCCAAGGGCGACAAGCTGAAGTATGTCCTACAGATGGACTTTCCGACGCCGTCCAACAACGAAGCCGAGTACGAGGCCCTGATCCACGGCATGAAGATGGCCAAGAACTGCAGCGCCATGCACCTCATGATCTATGGCGACTCCTACCTGGTGGTACAACAAACCATGAAGTCCTGCGACGCCATCGCCGACAACATGATCGCCTACCGAGACCTGTACAACCAGATGGAAGGCAACTTCGAGGGCTGCGAGTTAAGGCACGTCGGCCGCGACAGCAACGAAGAAGCCGACGTCCTCGCTAACATGGTATCAGAAAGAGTTCCAGTTCCACCCGGCGTCTTCCTCGAGCGCATCACGTAGAGATCTATCAAGACTCAAGCCGCAGCAAGCACCGCAACAAAAGCAAAGGGCGATGCAAACTTGCCGAGCCAAGAGAAGGTCCCCATGGAAGTCATGCTAATCGAAGCCACATGGACAGGACATACCTGGCGCACATACTGCATCAGAAGCTGCCAGCTGACCCAGTCGAAGCAAAGCGCATCATCAAGCGCTCCAAAAGCTTTACCGTCATCAACGGGGAGCTCTACAAGAGAAGTATATCGGGAATCCTGCAGAGGTGCATAGACCCAGTCGACGGCCAAGCCATCCTACTCGACATCCACGCGGGTATCTACGGGCATCATGCCAGTAGTCGAGCACTGGTGGCCAAAGCACTACGAGCCGGGTTCTACTGGTTAACAACCATGCAGGACGCCGAAGATCTAGTAAAGAAATGCACAGGGTGCCAGGAGTTTGCCAACAAGCCACACGCGCCAGCATCAGAGCTCAAGACAATACCGCTAGCCTGGCCCTTCGCCCAATGGGGGCTAGACATGGTGGGCCCGCTGAAGAAATCATCACCCGGAGGGCACACCCACCTCCTGGTTGCAGTCGACAAGTTCACTAAGTGGATTGAAGCCGCACCCATCACAAGTTCGACTGCATCAACAGCGGTCAACTTCATCAGGTCCATCATCTTCAGGTTCGGAGTGCCGAACGGGATCATCACAGACAACGGCTCGAACTTCACAGCCGAAGAATTCAAAGACTTCTGTTCAGAGCAAGATATCAAACTCAACTATGCATCCGTCTCACACCCGCAATCCAATGGGCAAGTAGAGAAGGCCAACGGTTTAGTCTGCAGCGGCATCAAGAAGCGACTGCGTGTGCCACTCAGGCGCGCAGCTAGCGCATGGGTTGAAGAACTACCGTCAGTCCTCTGGAGTCTGCGGACCACGCCTAACAGATCCACCCAGTACACTCCATTCTTCATGGTGTACGGTGCAGAAGCAGTCCTACCCTGCGACATCAAGTTTGACGCACCACGGGTGGTCGCCTACGACGAGTCAGATGCAGAAGAGGCACTCGAAGACATCATGGACATATTGGACGAAGCACGCGACATCGCTCTGGCGCGATCAGCCGTATACCAGCAAGACCTGCGCAACTATCACGGACGAAGATTGCGACCAAGAGCTTTCGTCGCAGGTGACCTAGTCCTCCGCCTCAAACAGAAAAAAGTGCACAAGCTCGCCTCCCCATGGGAGGGTCCGTACATCGTCACATAGGTGATTGGCAACAGAGCATATCGCCTAAAGGACTCGAAGACAGGAGCAGCCTGCACCAACCCCTGGAACATTGCACAACTCCGGCGGTTCTATGCTTAGTCGAATCAACCATTGTAACAAGGATAGCATGTCAAAGCGGCAGGTTTCAGACGCACTCTCCCTTACTAGGGTACCTGAGGGGACTGGAAGGGTTTTAATGAGGCGGCCTGTTCGCAGCAATCAATAAAGTGATTTGAAGAAAATGCTATTCACCTTACCTTCTCAGTCAAGACAAACAAAAAATCCTAGGCCGCAACTCGATTTACTCGGGGGCTGCGCCACACAGGTTGAAATAAAAGCCTAGGCCGCCACTCGAACCACTCTGGGGCTGCGCTAAAACAGGCACAACTCAAAAATCCTAGGCCTCTATCCGACTTGCTCGGGAGATGCGCCACACAGGTTGAAATAAAAGTCTAGGCCGCCACTCGAACAAACTCGGGGGGCTGCGCCAAACAGGCACAACACAAAAATCCTAGGCCTCTACCCGACTTACTCGGGAGATGCGCCGCACAGGTCAAGTCCAAAATCCTAGGTCGCTACCCGACGCACTCAGGGGATGCACCTCACAGATCACACTTGAAAAGCCTAGGCCGCTACTCGAACCACTCGGGGGCTGCGCCAAACAAGCGCAACTCAAAAATCCTAGGCCTCTACCCGACTTACTCGGGAGACGCGCCGCACAGGTCAAGTCCAAAATCCTAGGTCGCCACCCGACGCACTCGGGGGCTGCACCTCACAGGTCACACTTGAAAGTTCCTAGGCCGCCACTCGAATTACTCGGGGGCTGCGCCATACAGGCTTCACCGAAGAAATCCTAGGCCGCCACCCGAGCTACTCGGGGGCTGCGCCATACAGGTCAAGTCCAAAACCCTAAATCGCGACCCGGTACAACCGGTAGCCGCGGTACACAGGTCTCACTTGAAAGAATCCTAGGACGCCACTCGACTCACTCGGGGGCTGCGCCACACAGGTTAACAACGCAGGACGAGGCCGTCACCCAAGGTACTCGGGGGCTAGCCACACAGGTCAAAACAGAAGCAAGTAGTCGCACAGTAATGAAAACAGTTCCACTCGTTACTCGAGAACCCTCTTCACTTCATATACTGTCATTTACATTGGCATAGTCGCCACATTAAACTAACCCTATGCAGCAGAAAGAAATCTACTCTTAGTCTGCAGGCTCGGCCTTCGGCGCCCTGAGTGGGCCTACAAGGCGCTCGCTATGCTTCTGCACCTATTCAATCATCTGGCGCGCAGCCGCCAAGGTGGCCAGCCCATCCGGCTGCCCATTGTGCGGAAAGTAGACGCGATGGACATGGTACAGGGTCTTCCGGAAATTCTCCAAGAGGAAAGCCGCACGCCACGTCCGGTCGAGCATGCGAGCAAGAATGCGCCCTCGCGACTTGTTCACCCAGAATTGGCGAGCTTCGTAGGAGTCGCCGGACGCCTCCCGGGTAACACGCTCTTCAACGCGGTCCCGCTCAGCCTCACAATCTGGGTTAACGTCTGCATACACAAGCCAGAAGTCAGGACCAGCAAATCGCAACAAGGAAAGGCATCCGCAGAGGGTACCAACCTTGAAGCTGCCGACTGATGAGATCGATCTCCCCGATCAGAAAATCTTCGTGTTGGGAAAAACCCGCAGTCAGATGCGACCTGGAGCGCTGCAAGAGCAGCTCGGTATTCTTCAAGGTAGCCTCAAGCTCAACCACCTTGTTCTTCAAGTAGGTGATTATGCGCTGGTCGTTCAAACTTCACGGATGGACCGGAGCAGCTTGGCGACGGCGAACACCTGAAGAGGGTCCATCGCCACTCGGACCAGCCGCATAAGCAGAAGACGTGCCGCCGAGCAAGTCAGTCTGTCATGAACGTGCAGAATCAATACAAATATACGACTGATCAGCATAGACAAATACGATGGGTGAAAACATTCAATTTCAGCCAGAGCACTGTCAAAGGCCAGAAGACCCAACAAAATATCGGTCGACAGCAATTACAAAGCAAAAGTTATAAGTACACGAAACTGCGACTGCTAAGCCCGTACAACTACTCCTGGGCAACAGACTCCGACTGCGAGCGACTCTTTCGAGCAGCAGCCGACCCAGTCGCCTTGGCCAACGCCCTCTCGAAGGTAGACACAAGCGTCACAGCAAGCTGTGCAGCCCGCACTTTGACTCCACCCAAGGACGCGGTCCGGCCATCAGGCCTACTGGGGAAGCCGCTGACGACCTTCTCGAAGTCGCCCTGAATTTGGTGGCCTAGGAGGAGCTGGAAGGTGAGCTCGGAGCAGCGTACCGTCTGCGCCCGAGTGAAGTCGGCGAGGGTGGTCGCGTCATCCTCAAATGGAGCAGCAAGGGCGTCCACGGCAGTCGGAGGCGGGTCGCTTGGGAAGATGTTACGGTGCACCGTCGTGAGGGCTCCTGTCGACCTCTTCAGCGCATCTGTCGACTTCCTGAGAGCATCAGACGCATACGCGTAGACACGGTCCAGGAAGCCGACAGCCGTCGCCAAATCGACGGTGTCACTCGACGAGCCCTCATCAGGAGCTCCACCGCATGTCTCTGTGCAAAGAAGTCAAACATCAAAGAAAGGAAAAAGCAACTACACAGTAGGCATCAAGCCGAAACCTACCCCCAAGAGCACCGGCAAGGGAAATAAGGCGGTCGACTTGAGTCTTCTCTTGGTCAACCCGCATCCGCTCCCGCTCCTGGAACTCGTGGAGAGACTTCTCAAGCTCACCCTGACTCCGAATCTTCAGCTCAAGTTCAGCAACCCGCTTATCAGCCTGGTCAAGGGAAGCGCGAAGCTGGTCCCTCTCCTTTTCTAGGCGAACGTAAGCAGCGGCCGCATCAAGTTGTTGGCGGAAGTAGGGCTGAAACAAAAGCAAGATCTTAATAAATCTGCGGGTGACTTTACTAGTCACCCACACCTTCGGGGGCTACTCCCATCGGGAGCGCTGATCGCGCACCCGATGAAAATTCAAGACTACAAGTACAAAAGACTTACATGGTCTAGAAGCTCGGCATCAACGGAGGGCGGCGGAGGAGCGCGACTCGAAGACGCGATGACAGCAGGTTGCGTGCGCTCCTCAACTGCCACCCGGGTCACCAGCTCGGTCGAAGGGAGGATGTATGCTCCACCTCACGAGGAGGAGAGTGGGCATGGCCAGAACGACGGCTGCAACAACAGTACAATGACCAACTGCAAGACTGGAACTACAAAAGACAACTCGAAGTCAACAAGGTACTAACCTGGTGGTCTCGAGTTCATCATCACTCCCCAAGGAGACGGACGGCAGCCGCGCGAACGCGCGCGGTGGCGCGGAACTAACAGGGGGAACAACCAGGGGCTCGCTCCAGCCACCTTGGGACCGCGCACCCGGCGACGTCGTGACGATTTCCTCTGCATCAGCTTTCGCACCCCTCGCAGGCGACGAAGCAGTCGCAGAGTCACCGCCGCTCCGACGCTTCTGCCTCTTCCGCGCGGGTTCCTCGTCATCATCATCGTCGTCCGCTACTTCGTTGGGGGAGACAACGGACGGAAGGTCATCATCATCATCCTCCTCCTCCTCGACAAATTTCGACTCTTTGTCGGGTCCGTTTTCAGGGAGAGGAGGAAGGCTGATCAGTAGGGACCGACCCTGAAGCAAGTAGACGCAAGTCGAATCAAGAAGCAAGAAATCAAGAAACAGAACAACAAGGAGAACAAGTTAAGAACTTACCTCAGAAACAGGGTTCGCGGCTCCATACGCAGCAACTGGACAGTTGACGTTGCAGAGATCCGCGGCTCGGAGGCTGGTGATGCCCCTCACCTTGGTTTCCACCTCCTCGTCGTCGAGTGGCTCGTTGCTGACGCCCTCAGCCGCCCACATCGGGTGGGGCCGAGCACCCAGCGGTTGCACGTGAAGACGGAAGAAGGTGGACATCAGGAAGACGCCACCCGTCTCCCGCCCAAGGGTCTTGAGGAGGTCGCGCAGCAGGCTCATCAGCGGCCTCGTCGACTCCTCCTCCTTGGCGAGTGGATACGACCAAGCGCGAGTCTTCAGCAGTCTGCGCTCACCGTCGAATCGCGCCACGCCTTCCTGGTTCCACTGAACGTAGAACCACCTCTTTCGCCACCCCTGGACGGAGTCCGACTTCTTCATCTGGAAGTACGTGGTGTCACCACGCACCTGGATGCCGAAGCCGCCAACCGGGTATGGCAACCCGCTCTTTCCCACGTTCTTGCGAACGAGGAAGAGCGACTTCCACGGCGCCCAGTGGGGTGCGATCCCCAGAAAGCACTCGCATAGCACGATAAAGCTAGAGATGCTCAAGACGCCATTGGGGGTCAGATCGTGGATCTGCACCCCATAGGCGTACAAGAGACCACGAACAAAATCGTGGAGAGGGAACCCGAAGCCCTGTGGAAGGAAGTCCACGAAGCAAACACGCTCCCGCTTGCGGGGCGCACGAGATGTCTCCTTACCAGGGGCGCGTACCTGGGCCTGGTCAGAAGAAGGCAGGAGGCCCTGCATGCGCAGTCCGTCGAGATCCGCCCTCTTCACGCTCGACTTCTGCCAGTCGTCGTCGATCTTCTTCAACCCAGCCTCGGCGGCGGCCGCGGAGGAGCTAGCGGTGCCCTTCGGCTTGCCCATGGCGCCAAAGGACAGCAGCGCAAGGTGCACGGACAAAAAGCACGAAGCTTTGGTGAGGGCGAGAATGGCAAGGCAGAGGAAAGGAGGCGCGGACGAATGGAGAAGACAATGCCCTCGCGCGACGGCGCAGTACTTATGTCTCAGCAAAATCAATCTCAGCCCTCCGTCGTGCAGCGGTTCAGAGCATATTCATCCCGCCGTCCACGTGTCAAGCAAAGAGGCCAACCGTCGCCGCCATCTTCCTCCACTATGCACGAGAATCGAGGCGTCATCATCGTGCGCGAAAATTTCGCGCCCAGTTCAGGAACGTGACAACTGCTGACCGCGGTCAGCGCTGCCAGTGGGCCCCGCCATGTCACGTCCCATCGGGCGCAGAGGCGTGCAAGGAAACGTCAGCATCGACGTCATCAAGCCAACAGCTCCAAACAAAAAGATAGCGAGATAGCTCGAATCCAAGGTTCGGGTGGTAGGCTTCTTAGCTGAAACAACTGAAGACAATGCGCTGGCCAAGGAACCCGAAACGTTTATTCGGGTGACAAAGAAAGTCGAGTAAGCTCCCACAGCCGAATCAGATCTACAAGTAAGCCAACAGGATGAATGGAAACAAGCTTCCCATGAAGAACAAGACAAAGTAATTCGACTACAAAGGTTACTCCCATCGGGAGAGGCCTGTTCGACTGAAGGAATCGGGTTCAAGCTCAAGATCAAGCAATCCAATGGCGCGTCCAGGAGGAGGAAGTCCTTTGCCCGACGCTGCGTTTCGACCAAGCACTCAGGGGCTACTGACGTGGGGATACCTTTCGACTAGCCCACCGTAAGGCTACCTGGGCCGCGCCAAGCATGGAAAGGGCCACAGAAGGCCCACTCGGGGTACCATGTACCCTAGTCCAACTCGGTTAGGTCTTGTAACCTGCCATATCTGTACCAACAGCCTGAGACCTGGCTACCTATAAAGCCAGGAGGGTTGCCCGTCCTAGAGGACACGCTCATAGCCACCGCCACAAACCCTAGCGAGATCGCAATCTCGCCATTGTAATCGCTACTCGCATCAATAGTCAGACAAGGAGGAGTAAGGTGTTATCCTCCGGGAGCCTGAACCTGGGTAAATCCTTGCTTGTCAGCCGTCGTGATCACCAACACCTCTTTCTCTCCCCATCAATCAACCCGGGGTGCACAACCCTGGGATTTGCCGAGTTACCGCCTCGTCAGCAGCTGTGAAAGAGCATTTTCCCTCATGTGTGATTTTTGTAATTATATGACAATCTCTATGGACTAATGTTTGCATTGAGATATCCTTATAGATCTTGTCCATGGGATAAGTGGAGCTCTTGTGTTGAGTTTAGCTTATTTCAAGACATCATATTAGTGAAGAAATGTTGGAAGATACAAGGTTGATGAATATGTTGATAAACACATAAAGCTACAAGATGTACCAAGAGCGATCATGTATCTCTTGGGTTGGTAAACACTTGTCCGTATAGCTTTGTGAACTAAACCATGATATATGTGTGTGTGGTATCATTACATGAGGTTAGGTATCTTCACATGGGCTTGCATCAAATGAAGATTTCATATAGCTCATGGAGGATGAGATAATGTGGTGATCGTCATCAAGGTGAGATGTACAAGACCAAGAGAAGCTTCTTGAAGAGATCATATGCTTGGAGCTTGATATGGATACATGAATACGAAGCTTAGCGAGACTCTCCCATTGTGAGTATGGGGGAGTATTTGGAGAATTCTTCATCAAGCATGTGCTTGGACAAACAATCAAGAAAGATGAACCACTTGAAGAGATGAAGATAGTCATCATCTAACTCAAATGGAATGCTCAAGGCAAAGGTATGATCTTGATAGGGATATAGGATAGATAGGCATACTATCAAGAGGGGCTCTCAAGTGAGTAACTTGATCGCATCATTGTGGAGAGCTCAAACCATTGCATACTTGGCATATCATATTTGTTGGTTCTTATTTGACTTTTATGGTGGTGAGGAACTAGAGATTGGTTCATCTCCATGTCAAGCTCTTGTTCATCGAAAACGGTCTTAGTTTGGAAAACTTGTTGGCTTTCATCCATGTGAGGATTTAGAGCTTGGTTTATCTCCATACTAATCTCTAGTTCATCAAAAACGGATTACGTATGAATATCTTGTTACGTTTTTTATATTGGAGGTTTTACCGGTTTACATGTTTTAGGAAAGTTAAACCTTTCCCTATTTGATTTTATCCTCACATGATGTACTATGATGTTTCTATGCAAATTCTTATAGAGCTTGTTGTATCGATTGCAACGAGACGGAAATCATCGAAAACGGAGTCCGGATGAAAAAGTTACTGCAGTTTTCGTTTCGCTGTATGTGCCAGTTTTCGGGGACTCGGAAATTCCAAAAAAGTGAAATTTCCGATCACAATTTCCGGTTCAAGTCAGTACCGAAATTTCCGACTGGAGCAAATTTCTGGTCTAAATTTCCGGTTTTCTCTGGGTCCAACGGTTAGAATTTCTGGGGGGGGGGGGGTATAAAAACTCCCCCTCTTCTTCTTCCTTGGCCCATCCAACGGAGCACGAATTTCCCCTCTCTCCTACTCCATTGTTGATCTTGGAAAGCTTGATTCCTCTCAATCCCTCCATTGATTCTTTCATATTCTTTAGGGAAAGTTGAGAGGAGATCTAGATCTACAATCCTACCAATCAATCTCTCCTCTAAGTGAGGGGAACCTAGTGGATCTAGTTCTTGGAGTTCCTTTGTGTTTCTTCTCTTTGTTCTTCCTCTCTTCTCCCCCCATAAGCATTAGTTTCTTTTTGTGGGATTTGGGAGTGAAGGATTTGACTCCTTTGTTGTTTCCTTTGCTCTTCCTCTCTTATTCCCCCATAAACATTTGTTGTTGTGTTGGAATTTGAGAGTGAAGGACTTGAGCACTTCGTGTGCTCTTGCCATTGCATTTGCATCGGTTTGTGCTCTCCACGAGATTCGTGGAAGTGAAAGATTGTGAGCTTGTTACTCTTAGGTCATTGGACCCTAGACGCCTTTTGTGACCGGCCTTTTGTGGCCAAAACCTTTTGTGGTCACTTGAGAACCCCCAATTAAGTTGTGGGTGTGTGTGCCTCAAGACTTGGGAGCACCCAATTAAGTTGTGGGTGTGTGCCTCAAGAGTTGTACGGGATTCGATCTCCGCCCCAAAGGAGATCAATACTGGAAGGTGAACTCGCAACCTTTTATGGTTGAGTTCATCAGGAGAAGAAGGTGAGCCTTTGTGGCGTTGCGGCTAACCTGTTGTGGTTGCGCACACCTCTCCAAACGAGACGTACACCCTTGGGTGGAACTCGGGAATACATCCTCGTCTCCGCGTGCCTCGGTTATTTCTATATCCGAGCTGTTTACTTATGCACTTTACATTGTGATAGCCTTCGTGCTTGAAGTCATCTATCTTGCTAGCTAGCACCTTGTTACTTGTATTGCTTAGCATAAGTTGTTGGTGCACATAGGTGAACCTAGTATATTTAGGTTGTATGCTTGTTAAAATAAACCTCTAGTTTTATTCCGCCTTTATCGAGCATACCGGAATTTCTGGGTCATTCTTGGACCGGATATTCCGGCTCCTCGGAAAAAGTTTTAAATCGCCTATTCACCCCCCCCCCTCTAGGCGACGTCTATCCGTTCAATTGGTATCAGAGCCAGGTTATCTCATTATTAGGACTAACCGCCTAGAGATAAAGATGTCGTTTAGAGATCTAGTGCACAATCCCACTTACAAATTCGATTGCACAAATTATGATGTTTGGAAAATTCGCATGCTTAATCTTTTTAGAGACATGGGTTCAAATTTAGAGAGTATTGTAGATATGGGTTTTCCTCCTCCAAAGGATTCACAAGAATTATCTTTAGAGGATGAGAAAAACTCTTATCTCGATACTCTAGCATCTAATGGTCTTATATGTGCTTTGAGCGATGTAGTCCTTGTGTCAATCATGCCTTTTCGGAGCGCTCATGAATTATGGACAAAGCTTCAAGATATATATAAGGTGTCCAACATTTGCAAGGATGATTGTCCTCCTTCCACATCCGGTCGTGATGAGCTCACGTCTTCCTCCACTTCACTGACATGTGGTTTGCCACAAGGTAATGATATGGTGAGTGGTGATAGAAATTGCATTTTTGATGGTGAATCCACTACTGACTATACTTCTCACCCATCTTATTGCAATGCTCTATCTTTGGACTTAAACACCTCTAGCACTTCAAATGTCATAAATTCTAGTGTTGATAGTCCTTGCATATCATGTAGTAGTTGCTTAACTAAATCCCATGATGATATGCTTTACTTGTCTTGTTGCCGTGATAAAAATGTTTCTATTTCCTCTAGTACTTGTGTATCTAACAATGTAGAGGAATCCCAACAATTATTGGAACAAGACATGGATCTCAATGGTGCTTCAAGTGTCTCTTCATCGTCTTCATCCACTACTCACGTTTGCCTTATGGCTAAGGAGGTTAAGGTATCTCCTACCGTGCACTCCAATATATCTCATGATGATAATGATGATGATGATGATCTAATTAAGGAGAAGTTTGATATTGTCTCTCATGCTCTCTTAAATAATAAAAATGCTCACAAGAACTTCTTGGAAATCATGACTACCCTTGTTGAGCTGAAGGAGACCTTTGAGGCCATGGAGACCCATTGTCTTGAAGGGTGGGGTCTTGCTCGTGATTCCGCGGGTGGGATCCACAATCTTGAGAATGCTCTTGAGGAAGAGCAAGAAACTTGAGTTGCTCTCGAGGAGAGATTGGAATCTAGTGAGGAGTTAAATAATGAAGTAATTGCTTAACTCACTAAAGAACATGACCATGCTATTGCTAAATGTAATGTGCTTAGTAAAGAAATTGCTAAGTTAAACAATGAGCTTGTCATGATGTCTTCTTCCATTTCTAATGTTAATGATGCTTGTGCTACTAACTACACTTTGTGTGAAGCATCCATTTTAAAGGAGAATGTTGAGCTAAGGGCTCAACTTGATTTGCTAACTAGTAAGTATGGGAATTTGGAAGAAACTCATGAAAAGCTTTTTAGCTCTAATGAGGATCTTCTAGCATCCCATGCTAGGCTAAAGTTAGCTCATGAGGTGGTCACTACGAAGGTAACATCTTGTGAGCCTCTTATGGACACTAGCACAACTTCTACTACAAATGCTTGATTGCAATGTGCTAGTACTTGTAATTCTACATCACATACCATTGCTAAATCTTGTGATGAATTACATTCCTTGCCTCGTTGCTCTAACAATGTAGCATCTACTTCCTCTAGTATTTGTGTTGAAACTAACCATGTAGAGGAACTCAAAGAGCTCAAGGCACAAGTCACTTCCTTGAAGAAAGACTTGAAGAAGTGTCATGAAGGGAAGTCCACCCTCGACAACATGTTGAGAGTGCAACAACTTCCTCATGACAAGAGTGGACTTGGATTCAACTTCAATGACAAGAACAAGTCCAAGATCAAGATGAAGCACAAGTTTGTCAAGAAGAAGGGCCAAGAACAAGCTATTGATTCGGCCAAGAGTGTGTGCTTCAAGTGCAAGGTTGAAGGGCACCATGTTAGATCTTGCCATTTGAAGAAGAAGCCTCTTAGTGAGAAGCAACAAGGGAAGCAACCTCAAGTTCAAACTCAAGCTTCCCAAGTTGAAGAACTTCCCCTTCCCAAGAAGAAAGGTAAAAGTCGACTTTGCTACAAATGCCGTGGGAAGGATCACTTTGCTTCTTCATGCACTCACGGTACCTTATCCAACCCCTACTATTGATAATGCTCATTCTCTTTTGAAGGATAAGGTTGGCAATATGTTTGCCAAACTTATTGGTACTCAAAGTGGTGTCAAGAAAAGAACCATTTGGGTTACCAAGCCTATTGTGACTAACCTCTTAGGACCCAACTTGGTTGGGGACCAACAAGCTAAAACTTGATCAATAGGTGTAAGCGGAGGACATTGGATACTTGACTACATAATGAAAAATTAAGGGATCTTCATCATTCATATTCTCTCAAGTCAAGTCAATTGGATTATATTGTCTTAACATATATCCAATGTTCCTCCTTGCGGTAACTTGTATTTTAATTCATATGTACTCATTAAAAGTTACTTGCACCCTTGCATGTGTTTGGTTTTGTACCTTACTAATGTTTCATATGTGTTGTGCACTCTACTTACTTATGTTGAGTAATCAAGCTTGTGTATGTTGGTTTGCACACCGTGTATGTTTGAGCCTCTTGTCTATTTGCTTTTATCTTATGTGGCTCTTTTAGGCATTTTAATGGACTATCCCATTTTGGGGGAGTGCTGTGTTTTTTGGTATCTCACCACCCTAAAATGTCTATTCATGAGGAATACCACTTAGTGGTGATATTTCAATATTATCTACTCTCTTTGTGGTATGTCTTACTCATGAGAAATTCAAATTCTAATGTCCATTAATTATCTCTTGTTGGATTTATTTTGCCTCTTGTTAAAAAGAACGGATTATCACATTATGGGGGAGTAGTAAGCTATGTGCATATTACAAGCCTAGAAAATGTGAACATGTGAGGTCGTGTCACCTAGAGTTGAAATTTGTGATTATCTTGTTCCTAGGTGGCATGGTACTCAAACAAGTTCCATATTTTCTTAAATGCATTTTTTCGCCCATCTTTTGGTATCTTGTTTGTGAGAGAGTTTTCTAATGCTTAAGTATGATCATTGAATATGTGAAGTCATCAAGAATCTCTATATAAGCATGTTTTTCAATTCTTATCTTTTGCCACATGCTTATGTTTTGTGAACATGATATTGAATATATGTATGTCATGTACCACCGAGAAATATCTCTCTACAATCATTGTCTTTGACAAGTGATAAATATTTTTGTGGTAAATTTATTGATCATATTCACATTGGCTATTGTTTTTTAAAATTGTCTTATTCTCTCGCCAAGTCTGTTTTGGTTTAACCATCCTTTTGTCTTATTTGCTTCATTTGGATCTTTTTGTTGCTCTACTCATAATTTGTGTTGTGCTTTCGTGAGTTAGGACAAGCAAGGATCTCATTCTTGTGAATTTACATTCAAATACTTAATTCTAAGTAATGCATCATCCTTGGGGGAGCTATCCTACAATTGAGTAGAACATCATCCATTTAATTATTATCGAGTCTTATTGCTTTTTCTTGAACTTTGTGCTCAAAAGGATATATGGAGGGTAATGATCCCACTTGTGTGCATTTTGTATTTACATACAAGATCTCAAATAATGCACTAAGCATGGGGAAGCTATCTATACTCTTTAGAACACTATTCTTTAAATTGGTTTGGTATCTTATTGCTCTTCTTGAACATGATTAATGCTTTAACAATATATATGGAAAGTGATGATCTCGTTTGTGTGCATTTTGTATTCAAATACAAGATCATAAGCAATGCACTAATCTTGGGGGAGCAGTCCTATACGTTATTGAATATTGGTTATATTCAATTAGTATTTGATCCCGATAACATGTCTCTTTGAAAGACAAACATTTTTCGTCTTGGTACTTTGTGCCATCATGAAAATTGTAGAGGGCTTGGTTTATTTGTTGGAACCTTACTCCTCTTTGTGGAGTTGGCTATCTCATCCCACGGTTCTTAGTGTACCTTCTTGGATGAGATAAAACTTTCGAGCATGTTTGCTTGTTTTATTTTTTATGCTCATTGGTTTAGCCTTGACCTTGTTTTCATTTGATATATTTTCAAATTGGTTTCTCCAATCATGGGTTGGTTTGAGTATTTGATACAATGAGGACAAATCTTTCTCTTGCCACACTTTTGTGTAGCTTGTTGATTTAATTGGTGTTTTGTCCAAATTGTATCTCGTTTGGTTCTTAAAAGTTTATGCATGCATATTTACAATATGTATATCTTATGGCATGCTTACTTTTGTTGATCCAATATATAGCATAAAACTCCATCAAATCCTACATGGCTAAGATGTGCATGAAATTCAATTTCATATCAATATGCACATATTAAAGTAGAGTTTGTCCTATGTATTGTAGTTGGTCTAACTACTTTGGACCCAATTAGTTTGGGTGCCATAGTGTACTTGATTTGTTTTAGGTACATGGGAGATGCATTGGAAGCTTGCCTCTTTTTAAATAAGATGTCTTCACCATGTGCTTCTTGGAGCGAAGATTGGATGATTGTGAACTCTCATCTTCTACACCGTCAATGTCGTGGTGGTGTCACGGCAGATGCCATAGGATGGCTAATGTGTGGGGCCGATGGACGTTGGTGGATCCGGGGAGGGATAGCGAGCTGAAGAGCTCACACGGGGAGGATCCTGGTGTAACCAAGATCTCCCAAGAACGAGAAACAAGATCAATGCGTGAGGGGGAAGATCTAGTAAACAAGAACAAATGCACGAAGGCACACAACACACACACGATATACCCAGGTTCAGGGCCCTCGTGAGGAGGTAACACCCCTACTCCTGCCTTTCCTCTCTATATAAGTGTGGTATAAGGGCTACAACTTGCTCTTAGAGCTCTTGAGGTGAAGAACAAGAAGAACTAGATGAACTCAAGGGAAGAAGAGGTAAATGCTCTAGTAGTAAATGTGACTATAGCTTTTGGCTCCCAAGTTGGTCTCTGCCTCACAGGAGCAGTTATGGCGCCTTTTATAGAGTTCCGGCCAGGAGGGCCGGAAACCCTAATTCGGCTTGGCCCCACCGGACAGGCCTAACCGTTATGTCATCACCGGCTAGTGCGACCTAGTCGCCGTGCTATCCGGCATAGCCCCTTCGTCATCATCCCGACAAGGACATCAGGCGCCGTCCTGGAACATCATTGTCCCCCTGTCAGAGACAGGACATGTCTTTGCCCATCCCGGATAGCCTTTTCCGGATTGCCGGGCTAGGCACGTCGTGTCTTGTCATACCGTTGTCGTACCGGCTGACGCGCTCCCGTGTCAGGCGGGAGGTGACCATGCTTCCGTGTCAGGCGGGAGGTGATGATGCTTCCGTGTCAGACGGAACGGTACTTCTTCCCGCATCAGGCGGGAGATCCTGCTGCAGACCGTTGACGGCCTACCGGGATCTCTCATGCTGGTCACCTTCTTGCTCGACATTACGAGTTCTTCCTGCACAAGTTTAGGACCGAGATAAATGTTCCGGTTAGCACTTACCCGGATTGACTATCCGGTGAGACCGAGAACCTCTCCTTCCGGGAGTCTCCTCGGAGCCCAACATCCGAGAACCTTTCCGGATGCACCCGAGTTCGTCTCAGGATGAGTATCTCTAGGCCTAGCCTCCCGAAGATGTCTTAGCCTACCAGCAAAGACATCTTCGAGAAGCTAGTTCTTATAGGAACCACCCGCTGATGCTTGTGCTGTTATGAGGGCTCGGGGTGTCTATTTATAGCCGCCAGAGATGAACTTTGCGCCTGCCAGGAGGCACCTTGCACTCTACCAGCACTCAAGGGTCAAGTTGCCCCTTCAGCACACTAGGGGGTGGCCCTTGCTCTCGCCAAAGGTCAATCACTGTTGCTACACTGTCGAATTGCGCCGGGATCTGCCCTACCCGGGGGACAGCCCCCCGACACTAGTCCCCGAAGCTGGTGCTGCGCAGCGACCCCGGATGATGTGCGGGATTAGCTTTAATAACAACTATCTCCCAAGAAAATATGAGACTATCCTCTGACTTGATGCCGAGATGAGTTTTGCCGAGATCCCCATACCGAGATCGTTTCGACCGGAAGGCCATGCTCGCAACCGGATCTTGGGCTGGGTCCCACCCGAGGTCCTGTCGAATCAGAAATGCACTCGAGTGCCTCTGACCGAGCACGCCGCCGCTCGGGTTCGCGCGCCGGGAGCCGAAGCCGATCCGAAGTTCAACCGTTGGGGCTGTGTGACCCCCGGTGTGGCCGGATCGGGCGCTCCGGTGGACGCCACGTGTCGCGCTGCACAAAATAGATCCCACCCACGATCGGAGAGATCGTGGGTGGGAAATTCAGAAACCGCTCCGGATCCCCCCCCATAAATAGGGGACTGGAACGGTCATCTCTTCTTCTTCTTCTTCAATTTCTCACTTCCCCCACCGTCGCCTCGAGCACGCCGCCGTTGCCGTGCCCGGAGCTCGAACGCCGCCGCTCTCGCTGGTCGCCGGAGCCCTTCGCTTCCAACATCGGGTCGCGCCCTTCTTGCCCGTCACCGGCCTCGCTTTCTCCGGTGAGTTCTTCTCTCCGCCCCGATGAACTTCTTTACGGGAATGATAGTTCGCGCTCGGTCGCGCAACGTCGCACGCGCGGTGGCGCCGCCGGCGGCGAGCGCGAGCCGCGCGGCGAGCACGAGCCGCGCGTCGGGGATGAGGATGCGTTATACACCTTAGCCTTTTGCTCGCACTAGGCCACATTTGTATTTTGCCCGGGCGTATTTTCATCGATTAAGTTTCGATTTACTAGCGCGCGGTAGATCTTATTTGCCAGGAGTCCGGTTGTCCTTAGGAGTTTGTGATCCGGTATCGTAGCTCCCGGTAGACTAACTCCAACTAACTGCCGTTGCGCCTGCAAGTAGCCCGGATACCTCTGCAGATTTCTTCGACATGGCTGAAGAAAGTGTTCGGGGGTGCTGGGATGGGTCCGAGATCATGCAGAAGGACCTCGACTGGCTGTACCGGACTCACCGGATTCCGCCAGAAGTCGAGAGTCGTCTCCCGGAGGGCGAGGTTCAACCAGAACCCCAACCCGGGGAATACGTTGTATTCCTCACGCATTTCGAGCGCGGGTTTGGGCTTCCGGCTAGCCCCTTCTTCCGCAACTTCCTTGACACCTATAGCCTCCAACCCCATCATCTCCCCGCCAACGCCATTATGATGCTTTCGGTCTTCACCACCTATACGGAAGCATATCTCGGCTTGTGGCCTTTCTTGGACCTCTGGGCCAAGTCCTTCATCCTCCGCCGCCAAGTCATCCCCAATCCGGATCAGAAAGTTAAAGACTTGGTTGACTGCGGAGCGGCCACCATAATTCCCCGCGCGGACTCCGGATTTCCCATAGTCAAGGGACTAGAATCCTGCCGGAAGTGGCAGCGTAGTTTCTTCTACGTGAAGAACCGGGAGACTTTGGGAGATGGTCCGGGATCCTCGAACCCGGATTTTATCAATCTGCCGGCATTCGCCATTGGACCTCCCCGCGAATTCGACCTTTGGAACCGGCTTCCAGATACCGAGGAGGTCAGATGTATGCACGACGTCCTCGGCGTGTTGACTGATAAGATGACTGGCGACGATCTCCTGCGCTGCTTCATTATCCGTCGCGTCTGCCCCCTACAAACCCGAGTGCACAAGATGTGCCATATGGACGGGAACCTAGATCCCACCAGGACCAGCATCTTCGGGTTGGACCGTCCCGCAGTCGTCCGGCGCGTTCGAGCTATCGCTCGAACTAAGATGTAGGATGAGTATGTATGGGGTCTCGTCGGGGGATCCCGGAAAAAACCACTAAAACAGGTGCTTCTATCTGTCTTTCGCAAACTTGCCTTTGCACCCGGATTCTGCTGGAAATCGACATGGTTGTCATGCAATGACTTATTCGTGCAGTTATTCGAGCGGCAAACTGAGGAGGACGCGATGCACGCCGACGGGAATTTCGTGCCGAACATCCCGGCACCGGCTAAGATGCCGAGAGAGGATCCCGATGGCGAGGACCATCTTGCCGTTCCTCTAGTTCGCGTTGCTGCTCCGGGTAACCCTTCAACCCCAGAGGCTATTTCCGTTTCTTCAGATGACGAGGATGAGATTGATTGTCAAATACTCGATGTGATTGACGCTCTTCCCCTCAACTGGGCTTCAGCAGTGGTTCCGAAACCCACGGCCGTGACGAAACGCGCCGAGACCCGGAAGCGTGCGGCTTCCGATACCAACCCTGCTGATGCTTCCGGCAGCACCCCCAAGAAGAGCAAGCCGAACAAACAAACGGCCGAGAAGCCTCTACGCCGAAGGAGGGGTCCTCCCACCATTGATTCCGGGTAAATTTTCTTTGCTTCTCGTTACATGATCTTGTCTTCTCCTGAAGTCTTTACTGATATATTTATTTCAGCGATGCACTCGACGTCCCGGCATCCTTTGCCTCCTGACCTCCGGGATCCCGGACTCCCAGCCCGCCTCGGGCTGCTTCTTCTCCATCTCGCCCTTCCGCTCGAGGGAGCGAGCCTCCTGCTTCTGGTGCCGCACTGACTGCCGCTGCGACTCCGAATACTCGTCCCGTGGTGGACGAGATTCCTGTCCAGGCTACGACCGCATCGGAAGACATCCTTCTTCCGGAGAGCCCGCGCCGGGTGCCTGGGCTTGAGACGGAGATCATAAGTCCTCCTCGGCAGGTCGTGCCGAGCGGCCCCTCCCGGCAAGCCTTGAGCAAGACAGCCCCGGTGAACGGGAATCCGGCACCTAGGGGGGGGGGGGGTGAATAGGTGCTATTACAAATTTTAGGTCTTTTCAAATTTAGGCTCAACACAAAGGTAATTTCTCTAGGTATGCAACTACGGTGAATTTACCTAAATGATAATCTAAGCAAAGACAAGATAAACAAGCTAACAAGATAAGCAAGTAAGGGAGCAAAGATAAAGGGAACCGAGTGAAGCACGCGGAGACGAAGATGTAATCCCGAGTTCCACCCAAGGGTGTACATCTCGTTTGGAGAGGTGTGCGCTACCACAACAGGTTAGCCGCAACGCCACAAAGGCTCACCTTCTTCTCCGATTAACTCAACCACAAAGGTTTCGAGTCCACCTTCCACTATTGATCCCCTTTTAGGGCGGAGATCGAATCCCTTACAAACGCTTGAGGCACACACCCACAACTGAATTGGGGGCTCCCAAGAAGACCACAAAAGGTCAAGGACCACAAAAGGTCAAGGTAACACCAAGAGTACAACAATGGTGAACTAGGTTTTCCCACCGGAAACCCTAGCCACGAAATCCCCAAGTGAATGGGGGAGAAATGCAAATCCCTTCGGTGAAGATGTAGATCCGGGCCTTCTCCTCCAATCCTCCAAAGATCAATGAATTTGGGTGGGTGGATTGGGAGATCTTGATGATTTGAGCTTTCAAGAATAGTAGGAGAGAGAAAATCTGAGAGCTCACTGTTCTTGAATGAGTGAGGGGGTATTTATACTCCCCCTCAAAATCTGGCCGTTGGCTGTCTCGGGCACCCGGAAATTCCGGTCACCCGGAATATCCGGGTCTTTGAAAATATCCGAGCTGAATTTCCAGTTGAGATCAGAACCAATTCTGAACTTGACTTAGCTGATTTTCTGAGGGTGACTCGGAATATCCGAGTCCTTGAAATTTCCGAGCTGAATTTCCGGTTGAGATCAGAACCACTTTCTGAGCTTGACTTAGCCAATTTTCTGGGGTTGACTCGGAATATCCGAGTCCTTGAAATTTCCGAGCTGAATTTCCGATTGGAGTCAGTACCACTTCTGAACTTGACTTAGACAATTTTCTGGGGTTGACTCGGAATATCCGAGTTGGGGAACCGGAATATCCGAGTCCTTGAAATTTCCGAGCTGAATTTCCGATTGGAGTCAGTACCACTTCTGAACTTGACTTAGCCAATTTTCTGGGGTTGACTCGGAATATCCGAGTTGGGGAACCGGAATATCCGAGTCTGGGAAGAATTCCAGAAACTCTTTTTCTCTACAATTTGGCTTTAGGATTTGTGATATGAGTTTCACCCAAACTGAAATACTTAGCAATAGGATTAGTATATCATTGGTATTGTTAACTAACACACAAAACACTAGGGATTAAGAAATGTTCTTTCAATCTCCCCCTTTTTGGTGTTAGATGACAATACCAAGATTTGCATAGAAACAAAAAGCAATATCATGTTTTTGGCAGAAAATGGCTCCCCTAAATAAATGCAAGTAAGCAACACAATATGACAAAGGATAGGAGCAATTTTATAACAACAACCACAAGATATCACAAAGGAGAAACGAGACAAAATGTAAGATTATGGTAGCAATTGAGACTAGATAGATTTTCATACCTTGTGTATATAGAATATGAAGAGAATACCAACACAATCAATTCGAAGTCTCAACCATAAGATAATGATAGCATCAAACCATTATCTCAATACATAGTTATCACATAATGAAATAAAAAGAGTTCACAAAAAACTTAAAACACGATAAATGGACACAAGCGCAAATAAATGGTAAAAGCATAAGCTTGTGCCCGACCCTTTGCAAATCCCCGAAGAAGTCCTAGTAGAGCAACTTCTCCCCCTTTGGCATCGAAACGCCAAAAAGGAAGAATAGCGATGCTACGTCCCATGGAAGTCTTCATTCCGAGGGGTTCTCCTCATCATCATCATCATCATCACCACCATCCTCCTCATCATCATCATCCTCTTCATACTCCTCAGACTCTGCCTCCTCATCATCATCTTCCTCATCATCATCATAGTCATAGCTAGTGGTGTAAGAGCTGCCGCCAAGGTCCTGGTCAATCAGTGTCCACGGAGCCAAGGAACCCTGGTTCCACTGAGCAAAGGTCAGAGGATCAGCCAGAGCAGCAGGAGCAGGAGAGCCAGAAGCATGGTGAAGGATCAAGTCTTGCTTGTTGTAACATCCCAACATTTTGGAATGTTCAAAAATCACTAAAATTTAAAACTTTTCTTTTTATTAAAATAAAATATTAAATGCATAAGGAAACCAACTATGAAAGACTTCAAACATGAGTTTAATATTTCAAATGTCATAGTTTAAACATTTTATTATCCACTGTATTTCAAAAACCTTAGAATATAATTTGACAAATATTTTACAAACTACAATCCATATTATTTTAAATAAAATAGTTTCTTTATAAGTATTTGCATTAAACCACTTAGCCATATCTATTCATAAATACAAGATTATTCAAAATGGTATATAATTACTAAATGGTTTTCATTCCTTTAACTAAGTTCAAAATATAGTTTGGAAATTATAAGCCCATAGTTTATAACTTTAAAACTTCATAGTTTTTAAATTAATGAATTAGCCAAATAAACATTTCATTTGCTTAAATGAATTTCATTTATTTTCAAAGCATGAAATGATTAATAGATTTTTAAATAAGAATAAAATTAAAACAAAGGTCTTGTCCAAAGTTGTTATGAAGTTTCAAATGCATTATCATAGTATAAAATATAATGTTGCACAAATTACTTTCAATTAAAAATGAATACATTATATCTTCCCTTTTTCATTTTCATATAGTTGTGTTATATCATTAATAATTATACCAAAGCCAAAAATGAATTTAGAATTTGAAAATGAGTTTAAATAACTTAAAGTCAAACATAATTGAATATGGGTATTTTATATAATTTATTTAGCCAAAATTAAAATTAATTAAACCCTAGTTTTAAATTAAACATAAAGTGTCAATTTTACATTTAATCAATATTTCAAAATATTAATTTTCAAAAATATTCAAAACATACCCACAACTGGTTTAACAGCAAGACATTATTTTTACAAATTTTTAGAAATTAATTTGACATCATTTGGACATTTAAATCAAAAGATATGAATTAAAGAAATAAAATCAGAAAAGAAAATATCGGCTGACGTCATGCTGACGTCAGCAGATCTTCTTCTTCCTCTAACCGAACGAAGCGAAGAATATGGAAATCGAATCGGAGTCCAAATCCTCTCCGATTCGTGCGGGATACGATCTCCGAAGCCCCATATATAATCCCCGGACCCCGCCGCGTCTTTTCCCCCTCGAAACCCTAACTAAATCACGCCGCCAGGCCGCTGGAAAGCTCGCCGGAGTTCGCCTCCTCCGTCGTCGTCCTCTGCAGTTTCCGGTGAGCCCCGAGCCTCCGAAGCCCTCTCATCCCCCCCCTCGCTTTCCCATCGTCGTGCGCACCTACTAAGCCTCGTGTTCGGTGGTTTCGTGCAGCGAGTCGAGCGCCCCATGCTCGACCGGATCGCCCGGAGCGCCGCCGCACTCCATCCGCCGCAGCCGGCCGCGCCAGGAAGAGAGAGACGCCACCGCCACCTCCATCGCCCTCCCCGCGACGCGCCGCGCTCGGGGATGCTCTCCTCGCATCCGGGGAGGCACGGCAACGACCGGAGCGTCCACGCCGGAGCCTGCGCCGCCGTCAGCTCCTAACTCCGGTGAGAAGCGCCGCCATCTTCTGGACGAGCACGGTGAGCCATCCGATCTACATCGTACGGTTGTAAATAGATCCTTTAAAACGAAGCGGTACGATCTGATCTGGACCGTCAGATCCAGATCTGACGGCCCAGATCTATAACTTATCCACGTAGACAGCCACGTCAGCGCCACGTCACTGCCCAGTCAGCTGCCACGTGGAAAACAATTTCCTTAATTAAATTTAACTGGCAATTTTACAGAAACACCCCTGTCACTTAGATCTCTTACAACTTTTTAACCACAACTCCAAATTTAATAATTTTTATATATTTGGAAAGCTCTCGACATGTAGAATATTTGGGATCTGACAAAATTCAAATTTGACTTAGTATAAAATATTCAAATTTCAAATGGTGAATTTGAGTATATTTGTAATAACTTTAAATCTATAAATCCAAAAATTGCAAATAAATATGTTTTAGAAACTTTAGAATAATTGTAAATTAATGCCACTGCTATAAAATAATTTGGAGTAAATTTTGAATGATTTCATAGTTGTGAGTTTAATTTGAATAGTTTGACTAATTTTGAAATAACTTTTAATAGAAATATTATTTTTGATTTAATCCAAATGCATTAAATATAATTAAACCACCTCTGGCTAATAACACCATCTATAAAGGAAATTGATTTATAAAATATAAAGCACATAAAACTTTAATCTATATGCTTCCTTTTATTATGTTTTGCAAAATTGGAAACTAATTAAATTGCTATCATAATTTTATGCATATTTTATACACTTTACAAAAATTAGTGTTATGGCTTGTGATTTAAAAATTGCATTTCATGCATAGCATATTTTATAGTTATATTCCCATAAGAAATACTCCTCCCCAATTTCTCTAAGTGAGGATTATTTTCAAACTTAGTATTTTGGGAAAAGTGCTATACACTTAGACACTTAGTAATTTTCAACATGGAGATGGAAGACCAATGAAGGACTTAGCCAAAACCAAGACTGCAGAAGCATCTTCAAGGAGAAGAAACACTTAGAAGAAAATCAAGAAGAAGTTCATGAAGACCAACCAGCAAATAGTTTTAGTCTTTCTCTCTCTCTCTTTCTTTTCTCTGAAACTTCATGAAGGACTTAGAAGGAAACAGACTCTGGCAGCCTCCTCGATATGTCAAGCACTTAGAAGAAAAGTGAGCAGAAGTTCAAGAAGACCAATCTCTTTTTATTCTCTAAGTCTCTCTCTCTGTCTTTTCTTCTCCTCTGAGATTTCATGAAGACTAAGTAAATCCAAGACCAGCCTCGAGGATACAAGAATCATCAAGTCTGAAGATTCATCAGGACTACTCAGAACTCAATCAAGACATCATCAAGGAGAATATTACAAGTCTGGAGATGAAGCCTGGAGGACAACTACATCTTTCTGTCTATCTTTTCCCTCTTTCCTAATCTTATCTTTTAGACTTAAACAAATTTTGATCATGATGTTATCATCTTGAAGTTGTTGGATCCTAGCAGCATAGTGGGATGAAGCGGCCTGGAAACAAACCTTACATGTCCACGTACATGAGACATGTTCCACAATTTAAGTGGCTGGCCGGGTGTCTGTCTCTCTCACTATAGTGAATGTCCAACTTACAAAGAGTTGATAATAATTGTGATCATCTTGAAAAAATGACTTAGTATTTTTCTCTAAGTATTTTGCACATCATGGCTAAGCCATTAGAGTGCTTGTTTTAAGGAGATATAAAACAAAGTATGTATATCCAACTTAAGACTTTAGTCCTTAGTCCTTTTTGACCAACCTATTTGCCTTACAATAACTTAAAAGAATTTCATGGCATGAAAAAGCATTTCTAGCCTTAGGAATATTTTTGCATATCATGCATAAACATATTTTCCTTAGAAAGTTTTATAAAACGTATTTATTCATCTAGTATGTGTTTGTTTGCATTGTGGATTTGTGCTTGCTGTTGATTGTTGTATTGTTGCTTGCTTATATTGTTTAGATTAAACGGAGAGCAAACGTTCGTTGTTGAAAAGAGTTTGTGAACAACGACAACATTCAAAGGCAAGTGGCACACCTCATAAACTTCCTATTCTTATATGCATTACTTAGTGTATTTTTATATGCATGTGTTGCTATGCTAAACCTGTGTAGAATCCCTTATTCCTGTGTCTAGGTTCCTATATCATACTTAGCAGAAATATTGATGCTATGCAATTGATGAAAGGTTTTCACAAAATGTTAAGTGACTACTCAGGACTGTGCTCATGGCTGTCTTCGCCTAGGATGAATTTCTATTCTACTTAGGGCTGTGAGCATGGTGATTTTTACCTGAGAGTGCACATCCACTAAGTTAATGAAACACCTGGGTGGTAATTGGTTGTATGGTTTATGTTGAGTGGCTACTCAGGTCCATTTCTATGGTTCCTAGAGTATGTACACTTGAGAATGGCCACCCAGGAACCGAGGAATCTGAAGAACTCCGAGTGACGATTGCTTCTAGTGCAGCCATTGCCATATGGGCTCTGGCTTGATCAATTATGTTGCGTGGACTCTCTCCGGCTTGACAAGCAGATGTAGGGGGATGTTAGGTGGAACGGGTCAAGCCAGGTGGGAGGGAAAATGCTTCTGAAAGATCTCGTCTCATTCTCTCCTTTCCTTATCACAAATGGTGTGTAAAGGATACCTTGGGTTGAATGGGTACAATGGTGAAAGTGCACAACCTCTGCAGAGTGTAAAACTAAGTACTTAGCCGTGTCCCCGGTTACGGACAATTTTGAGCAGCTGATCAAGGACGTCAACGGAGGATTCCATCATTCCAACTTCAAAAGTAAAACTTGATGGGTGAACAAGGGAAGATGAGATTTATGGTTTTCATGCCATACTCGTCGAGATTTCAAGAAAAGTGTTTTCAAAAGAGTAGGAAAAATTGGCTTTATGCAAATTAGCCTTGAGCTCCACCAGCCAAATATTCATATAGGCTTTAGAGTTATTCCATAAGTGTCCACCATAGTGTCACTTGCCAGACTCCATTTTTAATGGAATCTGACCCACGTTGTTGCAATATTTTTCTTATTGCAGATTGATCAGATGACGAGTGAGGTTTCGTTTAAAGGTTTCGAGTCTACAACCAACATGTTTTCGCCTGTGGCGGCATGAAAGTTATAGAGGCTCACTGCTATTGTATTTTCCGCTGTGTACTTTTTCTATGCTAGCTTTATGCTATGCAACTTGTAACAAATATTTTGTAATTCTGGATCATCGATGTAATAAAGTTGACGCTTTGTTGTGATATTACATCGTAACCGTGTGTGCAAATGAATCGATTCAGGGATTTGCACTATACACAGGTATCTGCCTTATTTAAAGTGCAGGTACGCTACACTTGTATTCCAGCTGACGGCGTTCCTTGTAGGCATTGTATTGCTCTTTGCGGATGTCCACATTCATGCAAAGGATGTTGCGCTGGAACCAGTTCAGCTTCTTGATATGCGCATGAGTGGCAGGAACACGAGTAGGGGCAGCAGCGGCCCTCCTAGCATCACCCATGAAAGATCCACCTGGAGCTGAGGTAGTAGAAGGCCTAGGAGGGGGCTTGACCACAGTCTTCTTCACATAAAGCTTCTTGAAGTCATGTGGCTCCAAATCACCATTGCTGAAGTTGTAGTCAGGGAACTTAAACTTGAGGAGCTTCATTATGTAAGGAGCATAAGGAATAGAGACCCTGGTGGTCATAGCTTCATACATCTCATTGTAGATGTAATCCATCACATCTACACTCCAGTCAGCATCAGAACTCGAGTCCTCCACAATGCGGTTGGCGTGAAGGAGCAGGTTGCAGAGAGGGGTAACCACGTTGTCGTTGTTGCCAGCACTCGGTGCAATGTTCTCACGCAGGATGCGCACAAGGACATCATATAGTGGAAGCAAGTCACGAGAGTTCCCAGGGGTGGCTCCCACACCATATAAGTGTGCAGTTTCCTTCTTGTTAAGCTTGTAGGGGGTGTGCATGCGAAAGCCTTGGGGATTGTCACCATCAAACTTGTAGCCCAGTACCTTGGCAAATTCCTCGAAGTTGGACTCACAGTATGATTCCCCAGTCATCCACTTCATAGTCTTCTTCGAGTCACCCTTGATCACTAGGGTGGCGAAGAACTGCATCACTAGCTGGGTGTTGTAGGGACAACGGGTGAGCACCAACCTCTCCAAACCCATGGTCTTGACAATGTGGATAGCCTCAGCAAATGCACCTTTCTTCTGCAGAGATGCAAAATCAAACGGGTGCATGGGTCGAATGGGCTTCGACAGAGAGAGATAGAGATCCACGAATATGTGCTCCTGCGCTTGGCACCAATAGTTGCGATCAGCGAGAGAGTTGTCTCTTGAGCTGAGGTACCAGTCCCCCTGTCTCAGCTGAGAGTAATCCACTGAATTCATCTTGGAGTAGTCCTGACGTTGGGGACTATGGACATTCTTCCTCTTCTTGGATGAAGGCTTGCTGACAACAGCTTCCTTCTGCCTTTGAATTGCAGGACCCTTTCCCTTGTTGACTGGGTGCTTGTGGACAGGTGCTCTACCTGTGTTCCTTGATGCCCCTGCGGACGGACTCCCACCTGAACCTGTGAATTTGAGCATAGAGGGTAGCATAAGGTAAGTGCACACAAGTCAGGAGATAATACACACATTAGATAGGCATTTGATGAATCATATGTAGTTAAACATGAGTTAATCTTAACTGCAGTGTTTGACTCGGAAATTCCGGTTCAGACATGACCGGAAATTCCGGGGGACCGGAAATTCCGAGTCAGTCTGAGTCGGAAATTCCGAGTCAGACAGAAACTGTAGATCTGAGATTGACTCGGTCTAAAACTAGATCGATCCAACATAATGCAAAACTAATGTATGTAGATGGCAGGGAATAGTGCTAGGAACAATCTCTACCAAGCAATGTTGAAACAAATAACTTCACATCAAGATCCAAGTGCAAGCACATGAAGAAGAACAAAAGTGAAGTTACCCTCATCCATTGAGGCCGTTGCTTGGAGGAGTGAGTTCCCGGGGCGGAGGAGGAGCAGATCCGGCCGAGAAAGAGGTTCCCCGGCGGTCGGAGTGCTCCGGAGGGACCTTGGATCAGCAGGGGCGGCGGCTAGAGGAGAGGGAGGTCGGGGGTGGAAGAAGGGCACTAATGAGCCCTTCACCCCGAGCCTGCCCTTATATTTCTGGACAAACCGCCAGACCGGATATTCCGAGTGTAACTTACACCCGAAATTCCGAGTCACCGGATATTCCGGTTCAAAATGAACCGGATATTCCGACCTGCTGAACCAAAATCCCAGTTTTCAAATGGATGACTTGTGTGCAATAGAGAGAAATGTTTTCAGGGGTAAGTAGGCTTGGGATAGATTTCCAAACTGATATTGGTACACCATACTCAACTCACAACAACCAAATCGAAACAAAAAGCGCCAAGTTGAGTAGGTTTCCCACATGCATGAATAGGAGAGCAAATAGCAACAATAAGCTCCAAATAAAAGCAACTCTTCAAGGAGAAGAGGTCGGTGGCCGAGGCCACCATGTAGGAGTGTATGGCATGTTACCGCGAAGATGTATCTTGGGTACATAACCAATACTCGTCGTTTTAGCTCATTAGTCATAAATATGAATATAGAGATAAAAGAACACTTGCTATCGGCATAATGGGGGGAGGGATGGTCCAATGTATTAGGACCGCACTCCCCCTATTTCCATGCCTACATCTAAACAAGATAAGATGCAATTACGCCCTAGGTGAGTGTGCAAGCGATCAAGCTAAGGACCTCGAATCAATGATATTTAGCTCATTCCTCAAAAAGCAAAACCTTCCTTCCTCAAGGGGCTTCGTGAAGATATCCGCCAATTGATCCCTTGTGCCCACATATGATAAGTCAATGTCTCCTCGGGCCACATGATCTCTTATGAAATGATGGCGGATCTCAATATGCTTGGTTCTTGAATGTTGCACCGGGTTGTAGGCAATCTTGATGGCACTCTCATTGTCACATAGAAGAGGCACTTTGTCGCAATCGACTCCGTACTCCTTTAAAGTTTGCCTCATACATAGCAACTGAGTGCAACAACTTGCGGCGGCAACATGCTCGGCTTCGGCGGTGGAGAGAGATATACAATTTTGCTTCTTAGAAGACCAACTCACCAAGGACCTCCCAATAAATTGACAAGCGCAGGAGGTTGACTTCCTATTATCATGATCTCCCGCCCAATCGGAATCCGTGTACCCACATAATGAGAAATTTGCATCCTTGGGGTACCACAATCCATAAGTTGGGGTATAAGCCAAATATCTAAAGATTCTCTTGACCGCCACATCATGGCTTTCTTTTGGAGCCGATTGATTTCTTGCATACACTCCTACGGCTAGCACTATATCTGGTCTAGATGCACAAAGGTAGAGGAGAGATCCAATCATGGAGCGGTATACCTTTTGATCCACATCCTTACCCTTCGGGTTGAGCTCAAGGTGGCATTTGGTTTGCATTGGAGTAGAGGCACCCTTGAGATCAAGCAACTCGTACTTCTTGAGCATGTCTTGAATGTACTTTGCTTGGTTGATGAACGTTCCTTCCCTCAATTGTTTGATTTCAAATCCGAGGAAGAACTTCATCTCGCCCATCATAGACATCTCAAACCTGTCAGTCATAAGCTTAGAGAATTCTTCGTTAAATGCTTTGTTAGTCGATCCAAATATAATGTCATCCACATATAATTGACAACTGAAAAGCTCTCCATTAACTTTCTTAGTGAAAAGTGTGGGGTCGATTTCCCCAACTTGGAATCCACGGTCTACAAGTAGTTCTCTAAGGTGCTCGTACCACGCTCGTGGGGCTTGTTTAAGGCCATAGAGTGCCTTATCCAACTTGTAGACATAGTTCAGATACTTGAGGTCCTCGAACCCCGGTGGTTGCTTAACATAAACAAGTTCATTTAGTGGACCATTTAGAAAAGCGGATTTAACATCCATTTGTTGCAACTTAAAGTTATGATGAGAGGCATAGGCAAGAAAAATACGGATTGACTCAAGTCGAGCCACGGGCGAGTAGGTTTCTCCAAAGTCAATGCCTTCAATTTGGGAGTAACCTTGAGCCACCAATCTTGCCTTGTTCCTCACCACCATGCCATGTTCATCTTGCTTGTTCTTGAATATCCACTTGGTGCCGATAACATTGCGGCAATCTTTGGGTCTTTCCACCAACTTCCACACTTTGTTGCGCTTGAAGTTGTTGAGCTCTTCATGCATAGCATCAAGCCAATCTTTATCTTCAAGAGCTTCAAAGACCTTCTTGGGTTCCACCATGGAGATGTGAGCTTGATGTTCACTAAAGCTTGCGAGTTGTCTTCGGGTAGAGACCTTGCTTCTCACATCACCAAGCACCTTGTCAAAAGATAGAGCTCTTAATTCTTGTGAGGTGCCAACCCTATTCAAGCGGCGGATCTCGATTTCCCTCCGAGTGGTGGGAGGAATCGCTTGATCATCTTGATCATTCATGTCTCCGCCTTGACTGATTTGATGGCCTTGATCAACCATTGGAGGGGTGTCCATTGGTGAGGGAGAGGGTTGATCTTGGCCTTGCGAACTGCCACCGGGAATGTCAGCAGGACCGGATATTCCGGGTTCATGGACCGGAAATTCCGAACCACCGTAATTTCCGACTCCAGTTTGAACCGGATTTTCCGGTCCTCCGGAAATTCCAGGAGCAGCTGTAGAATCTTGTGCTTCTTCTTGGCTAGGCGTATTGGGCACGGTGTTGTCGATGGGTGTTTCTTGTGTTGGGGTGGTCACCACTTGTGAAGAACTTGATCCTTGTTGATCACCCTCATAATAGAGTTCAACGGGGCGGTGGACTCCCAACCCCATTCTTCGGATAGCATCTTGAGGTTCGTCATCACCTACAACGGAAACACCACTTTGCTCCACGAGGGAGCCGTCATTCTCCTCGAACACCATAGTAAGCACCTCTCCTAACTAATTAGTTTCTATGATTATGTGCGAGGCCTTATCATAGACTCTATAAGTGTGGGATTCGGATCCGTAGCCCACAAATGTCCCTTCAAGAGACTTAGAATCAAACTTGCCCAAACGAACACCTTTGATGAGATAAAAACACTTACAACCAAATACTCGGAAGTAGGAGATATTGGGCTTGTTCCCGGTAAGCACTTCATAAGGTGTCTTCATGAGTCCTTTGCGAAAGAAGAGCCGGTTGGATGAATGGCAAGCGGTGTTGACGGCTTCGGCCCAAAAGTTGTGAGGGGACTTGAACTCGGCCATCATCGACCTTGCCATCTCAATAAGTGTGCGGTTCTTCCTTTCGGCTACACCATTTTGTTGGGGAGTATAAGCAGCGGAATATTTATGACGAATCCCTTCTTCACTAAGGAACTCGTTTAAGGTGTAGTTCTTGAACTCGGACCCATTGTCACTTCTTATCACCAAGATAGGTACATTGTGTTGACGTTGAGCTTCATTGGAGAAGTCGATGATAGTTTGTTGAGTCTCCATCTTCGTCTTGAAGAAGAAAACCCATGTGTATCTTGAATAGTCATCAACAATCACCAAGCAATATTTTTTGCCACCAAGACTAGCTTCCGGAATGGGACCAAAGAGGTCAACATGGAGAAGCTCCAAAACCCTTTTTGAAGAAATGATGGTCTTGCTTGGATGGTAGATGTCATGCATTTTTCCTTCAACACACGCCCTACACATTCGATCCTTCGAGAAAGAAACATGGTCTTTTAGTCCTAGGATATGGCCACCCTTGTGGAGACTCTGCAAAGTCCTCATGTTGACATGGGCTAGTCGGCGATGCCATAGCCAACCCAAGTCCGCCTTTGCGAATAGGCACATTGTATGGGAAGTGGTGACTCTGGAGAAGTCAACCACATAGAGCCCATTCTCAATGTACCCAACGAAAGACACATTGAGAGACTTGCTCCGCAAGAGAATGACCATTTCCTTTTCGAAGACAACTGTATAACCCAAACAAGTTAAGGAATGGACTGAGATCAAGTTGAAACCTAGGGACTCGACAAGCAAGACATTCACAAGTGTGATGTCCGGTGCCACTACCACCTTGCCGAGCCCTATTACCTTAGACTTAGAATTATCACCATATGTAACGGTCATTTGATCATCATTGGGCTTCAACTCCGTTACAATATCCTTGCTTCCGGTCATATGACTAGTGCACCCACTATCAATTATCCATTTTGATCCTCCGGAAGCAAGGCCCTACACACAATCAATTCTTTGGTTTAGGTACCCATTTTGCAATGGGTGCCTTTTGGTTAGCAACAAGGGTCTTTGGAACCCAAATAGCATATTCAATGTAACCATCAAAAGGACCAATGTATCTAGCATAGACATCCCCATAATAATCAACATATAAAGCATAGTTGGGGTTAGATATGCCCGCAAAGTCATTACGAGTGGGAGTGCCCCTTGTGGCATTTCCACTCGTAATGTCGTCCTTCTTGTCTTGTGCGGACTTGGTCTTCTTCTTGATCTTCTTCTTCTCCTTAGCAACATAGCCTAGACCTTCCTTACCCTTGTGGGGCACTCGCTCATGAAGAGGAGTAGTGAGTGTCCCCTTACCTTTATCAAGAGAGGTCTTGGGCTTGGTTGCCATGGAAGGAACAAACACAACCCTAGCAATATCCTTCACAACATTTGCATTAACATTCAAAGGAGTAGAGGTGCTAGGTTTCTCAAGAGTAGATATCCGAGATTGGAGTTGATCACGAGACTTGAGAAGACGTTCGTGATCACTTGTCAACACCTTGTGAGCATTGTCAAGTGACTCGAAGTCTTCGCAAAGTCTAGCTTGAGCAACTACAAGCTCGGACTTTTCATTTTGCACAATTTTACATCTAGCAAAGTAGAGATCACGATCCTTAGTGATCTTAGCTAGTTGCTCCTTAAGGAGAGCATGAGCTTCTTGTTCATCTTCGAGAGAGGATTGGAGAGACACCTTAGCGTGTGCATCCTCTCTCTCAATCTCACCTTTTAATTCAAGCTCATCCTCAAGCTCACCTATACGACTCATGATTGAGCCAAAGTGTTTCTTTCCTTCTCCTTGCACGTTAGTCATGAATTTATCAAAAGCAATGATTTCTTCCTTGACTTCTAAGCTCATAGCATCATCAATGTCATGTGATATGGAGTT
Source organism: Poa annua (assembly GCA_026929855.1). Classification (NCBI taxonomy): domain Eukaryota; kingdom Viridiplantae; phylum Streptophyta; class Magnoliopsida; order Poales; family Poaceae; genus Poa; species Poa annua. The sequence continues at coordinate 112,592,334 of CM049428.1, read as the reverse complement.
GGGGGATAACTTTACCTCGGATGTCTTTGCCATAAGACATCTTGCATTCTTGACGATGGGGCTCTCGTTTGGTGAGGAGAAGAGTGACGGAGGTGTGGAAGAAATGGCTAGTGTGGCCACTTGCGTTGGAGTATCCTCCTTGTCACTATCTTCATCATCGGTGGGATATTGCTCTTGAGTCACCAAGACAATCTTTTGGTTCTTCTTGAAGAAAGGCTTCTTCATGGGCATGGGCCCCTTGCCCTTCGTCTTGGCCACGAGCCTCCCACCATGATCTTCTCTTCTCTCCCATGGGCAATCGGCAACAAAGTGGCTCTTGTCATCGCAGTTATAGCAAAGCCTCACTTTGTTGAATGGCTTTCCTCCGTTGGGGGGAAACTTCTTGTCAATCCTTGCTTTGGCCCTTCCGGGGTTCTTCCAAAAGGTTCTTGCCGCAAGACCCATGTGTTGAGTGAGAGTGCTTGAGAGAGCTTCACTAGATAGCTCGACTTGATCATCACACTCCTCTTCATCCTCTTCTTCAACGGTGGCCTTCAAATCAATTGAGGCATGCTTGTGCATCCCTATGGCTCTAGCTCTTGCATCTTGTGCAATCTTGGAGGCCACCTTGTATGCGGTCATCTTTTGCATAACTTCATTGGATGTCATCTATGCAAAGTCATGTCTCCCTTGGAGTGTCTTCAAATCCGTTTCCTCAAAGGGCAAGAGAGCGGTCACAAACTTCCTCTTGATCCAAGCATCATTAATGTACTCCGCCCCGAGGTTCTTGAAGGAGTTGGCAACCAAAACCAACCTCCGGTACATGTCCTCGTGGCTTTCTCCATCCAACTTGTAGAACCCTTCCACCTCATTGCATAAGGCATCATACCGGTTCTTCTTCATGCTCTCATTCCCGACGAAGATGTCGGAAAGAGCATTCCAAACTTCCTTGGCGGTGGAGAATTGTTGAATGAGCGCCATGTCCTTCTCTCCAACGGCCATTTGGAGTTGATGAAGAGCGGTGGCGTTGAGTTGGCTATCAACCACCTCTCTTCTTGTCAAGTTGGTTGGATCATGGGGCTTGTATCCTTCTTCAATGATGCGCCAAAGCTCAATGGAGGCACTACATAGATGAGACTTCATTAGAAATACCCATTGAGAGAAATGAGTAGGTTTAAGCTTAGGAGGATCACTTCTAAAGTTTACATGAGGGTGAGGGATAGGAGGGTTAGGAGAGTAATTATGGTTGACATTACCTCTCCTTTGGGGGTGTTAGAGGAGCTAGGTGATTCATCCTTTTCCGAAGATGACTCCTTAGAGTTCCCCGCATGTTCCTTAGGAGGAGGAGAGGGAGAAGTAGCCTCGGGCTCCTTAGACTTCAAGAGTGCCATGAGCATCTCATTCATCTTGAGGAGTTGGGCCTCCAAGGACGATCTCATATCAATAAGATCGGCCATGGTTGCCCCTTTGGCTAACACCTCCTTCTCCGCCTCTAATTTTTCACGGGCGGCCCTCTCGGCATCGGATTCCGTCATCGTTGCACTTAGGCGGTTAAGCCCTTAAAAGTGAACCTGGCTCTGATACCAATTGAACGGGAATCCGGCACCTAGGGGGGGGTGAATAGGTGCTATTACAAATTTTAGGTCTTTTCAAATTTAGGCTCAACACAAAGGTAAATTCTCTAGGTATGCAACTACGGTGAATTTACCTAAATGATAATCTAAGCAAAGACAAGATAAACAAGCTAACAAGATAAGAAAGTAAGGGAGCAAAGATAAAGGGAACCGAGTGAAGCACGCTGAGACGAAGATGTAATCCCGAGTTCCACCCAAGGGTGTACGTATCGTTGGAGAGGTGTGCGCTACCACAACAGGTTAGCCACAACGCCACAAAGGCTCACCTTCTTCTCCGATGAACTCAACCACAAAGGTTTCGAGTCCACCTTCCACTATTGATCCCCTTTTAGGGCGGAGATCGAATCCCTTACAAACGCTTGAGGCACACACCCACAACTGAATTGGGGGCTCCCAAGAAGACCACAAAAGGTCAAGGTAACACCAAGAGTACAACAATGGTGAACTAGGTTTTCCCACCGGAAACCCTAGCCACTAAATCCCCAAGTGAATGGGGGAGAAATGCAAATCCCTTCGGTGAAGATGTAGTTCCGGGCCTTCTCCTCCAATCCTCCAAAGATCAATGAATTTGGGTGGGGGGATTGGGAGATCTTGATGATTTGAGCTTTCAAGAATAGTAGGAGAGAGAAAATCTGAGAGCTCACTGTTCTTGAATGAGTGAGGGGGTATTTATACTCCCCCTCAAAATCTGGCCGTTGGCTGTCTCGGGCACCCGGAAATTCCGGGTTAAGTAACACCGGAAATTCCGGTCACCCGGAATATCCGGGTCTTTGAAAATATCCGAGCTGAATTTCCGGTTGAGATCAGAACCAATTCTGAACTTGACTTAGCTGATTTTCTGAGGGTGACTCGGAATATCCGAGTCCTTGAAATTTCCGAGCTGAATTTCCGGTTGAGATCAGAACCACTTTCTGAACTTGACTTAGCCAATTTTCTAGGGTTGACTCGGAATATCCGAGTCCTTAAAATTTCCGAGATGAATTTCCGATTGGAGTCAGTACCACTTCTGAACTTGACTTAGCCAATTTTTTGGGGCTGACTCGGAATATCCGAGTTGGGGAACCGGAATATCCGAGTCCTTGAAATTTCCGAGCTGAATTTCCGATTGGAGTTAGTACCACTTCTGAACTTGACTTAGCCAATTTTCTGGGGTTGACTCGGAATATCCGAGTTGGGGAACCGGAATATCCGAGTCTGGGAAGAATTCCAGAAACTCTTTTTCTCTACAATTTGGCTTTAGGATTTGTGATATGAGTTTCACCCAAACTAAAATACTTAGCAATAGGATTAGTATATCATTGGTATTGTTAACTAACACACAAAACACTAGGGATTAAGAAATGTTCTTTCACCCGGTGAAACAGCCCGCGGCCTCTTCCCGGCAACCTGAACACCCTGCCGGGAAAGCGCGCACCAAGGTCGCCGGGCAGAAAACAACCTCCGCCAAACCTACTGCTGCCCCGACGTCCTCGGCCCAAGACTTGGCCCTAAGCACGGGTAAGTTTTCGCCATTACCGCCACCTCCTGCCGAGATCCCCACTGCTGCCATGCGGACGCTGCGAGCAACCGTAAGCTCCTTTATGCCTTCAGGATCCTGGGAGGTTGTTGCTGCTCGCGCGCCTGGCGGCTCCGACATACGCGTTGTTGAAGAATACAACCAAGTCAGGATTGCCGCCGATGCCTCCGAGATCGTGGAGGACTTGCACGCTGCCGGCCCTAGCCGCAGCGCCCAAGCTCTGCATGCTCTCCAGGTAGCCGCGCTGGACGTTACTCGGGTGACCGAGGTAAGTTTGTTCCCTTTACCTTCTCCAAAAATCATCTGTTCCTTCCCCACTAGTCCCTGAGATTGGTGCCTAGTGCTCCAGATTCCACCGAATAGCAGACCACTAGGCTCCAATCTTAGAGAAACCACATGACTTGGAAGACGAGTCCCCGAGATCTTCCCTACCGATTAGCTTTTAAAAATTACTCCATCTCCACTAGTCCCCGAGATTGGTGCTTGGTGCTCTAGATTCCACCGAATAGCAGACCACTAGGCTCCAATCTTAGAGAAAATCACAGGACTCGGAAGCCGAGTCCCCGAGATCCTTTCCACCGAGTGGCTTAAAAATTGCTCCATCTCCACTAGTCCCCGAGATTGGTTCTTAGTGCTCTAGATTCCACCGAATAGTAGACCACTAGGCTCCAATCTTAGAGAAACCACATGAATTGGAAGCCGAGTCCCCGAGATCCTTCCCACCAAGTAACTTCTAATTGACATTGACCTTGGAACCTCCCGAGTCTCCGGGATCCTTTCCGAGATTGATATAACTTTATTTGTTTTGAATTCAGGAATGTGGCAAAAAATGGGGCAGCATCTTCCACCGGGTTCTTGCTGATCTTGGTCAGTCCAAGAAGTGCGAGGGGCGCCTCCGGGAGGAGCGGGATGCCGCGCGCAAAATCTCGGTGGAGCAGAAGTCTGCGCTAGCCGCGACCCATGCCGAGATCGCGCGGCTAAGTGCCGAGCTCGAAAAGGCCAAGTCTGCCGCGAGCGACATGAAGACGCGCTTCGTGGAGGCGACGAAGAAGCAGAAGGAGACCTTGGACCAATCCGAGGCGCGCGCGCATCTCGCCGAGACCGGGCTGGCGCTTCTCCGGTCACTGGACGATACTTGGCTCTCTGAGCTAACCGGATTGAACCGGGATCTTAACAGTAAGTTGACCGACATCTTTTTTTCTCCTGCTCTCTTTCTTTACTTCTACAATACTTATGACCTAGTCGCTTGACAGCTCTTCTTTTTAAAGGGGAATTCGAGCACTCCCGCGACGCTGCCAATCTTGCGGTCGCTGCCTCCCGGGAGAAGCGCACCGGGAAGGGCCCCGTCTCGGACTCTTGGGACATTGAGGATCACCTCACTGCCCTGAAGGCCCGGATCGTGCCTCTCCGGTCGATCGGGACGGAGTTGCTCAGCGCCGCGATTCACGTTCATGGTGCACTATGGCCGGGCGTCAGCGCGACGCTCACGGTCAGCGAACTGGCGAGTGCACTCCGAGCTGCCGGGAAGCGTGTCCACGCTTGGAAGCGCTCCGGTGCGCGGGCTGGTGCCGATAAGGTCTTGAGCCATGTACTTAGTTGGTACGAGGGTCTCGACCTTGACGTGGTCCAGCGCTTGCGCACCATTTCGCCGTGGTGCAGCGATCCGGCTAAGGTCCAGCGGCGCCAAGAAGTGGCGCATCGCATCGCCTCCTGGTCCAACGTTTGCGTCTTTACCGCCAGCCTCGTCACTTCTGACTCCGAGTCAGATTACGAGGATGACGGCGAAAACGGTGCAACCGACGACGTGGATGCCGAGATCCCGGAGGAAGATCACGCCGCTTCCGGTGCCGCCACCGAGACCGTGGTTTCCCGGGATGCTTCAACTCCACCGCCACCCGAGGTCTCTCAGGCTGAGGCGCGTCCAGATGCCCCGAGTACCGCTGCCGGTGCTGAGGATACCGTCACCGCCGCTACTGCCGCTGCCACTGCCGAGAAGCCGGCTTCTGCTACTCCTTAGAAACACTTAAGTGTAGAACTGTTAAATCCCCGGGATGCCGGGTGTCAGATGTAATATATACTTTTAAGATTTATGTTTCGCACTAAGTTATTTATTAAAACGAGCTATGTCGGTTTATTCTGCCACGAGTCCCCGAGTTCCTTTTCATGTTTACCGTACTTAGGCAATTTCTGCTCTTGTCTACCATTTCGGCGTTCGACAGTCGAGTCACAAAACTCCATACACGGCATACATTACTTAAGAATATCCGAGTTCTAGTTAACCGAATTCCCGACATAAAAAATAACCGGGTTATTAAACAGGTATGCCGGATAAGTTCCTGCTCCGAGTCCCCGAGACCATTTTCGTGTTCCCCATATTTGATTCTCTTTGCTCTTGACTACCATTTCGGCGTTCGTCAGTCGAGTCACAAGATGATTTCACATGACATACATTACTTTGACTTTGAGAATCGATTTCGGAACTTTCCCGGCATACAGATAACATAGAAAATAGGTACCAGGCAGTCCCCGGGTTCCTTCCCGGGATGCCGGTATGAGATAATAAATAAGCGAAACAAATTAAATGGGCACACAACGAGGCAGTCCCCGAGTTCCTCCCGGGGTGCCTAACTTTCATTAATAGATAAAAACTGAAATACAACGTACACTGAGCCCTTTACGTGTAAAAGGGTCAAAGCAGGGCTACATTCCATGGACGTTTGGTTTCCTCTCCGGATTTGTCCATTACACCTTTTCTAGCCTCCTGTGCATCTACAAGGTAATAAGAATCATTGTGCAATGCCCTGCTTACCACAAAAGGTCCCTCCCATGGAGGTGACAGCTTATGCATTCCGGCCGTGCGTTGGATGAGCCTCAGCACAAGATCTCCTTCTCGGAACACTCTCGGGTGCACCTTCTGGCTATGATAGCGACGGAGGTTTTGCTGGTAAATTGCAGACCGAGACAATGCCAATTCTCTTGCCTCTTCAAGTAAATCAACATCATCTTCTCGGGCCTCCTTTGCCTCGGTCTCGGTGAACATTGTCACTCTCGGGGAATCATATTGTATGTCGGTCGGGAGTACTGCCTCGGCACCGTACACCATGAAGAAGGGTGTATACCCGGTAGATCTATTCGGTGTAGTCCGGAGACCCCATAATACTGCCGGTAATTCCTCTATCCAGCATCCCGGAGTCCTCAACAGTGGTTCGATCAAGCGAGCTTTGATGCCGGCCAAGACCAATGCATTTGCTATTTCAACTTGTCCGTTTGCTTCCGGGTGTGCAACTGATGCTACATCCAACCGGATTCCCTTCTCAGCACAAAATCGAGCGAATTCCCCCACAGCAAAATTGGTGCCATTATCCGTGATGATGCTGTGCGGGTATCCGTACCTCAAGATGATGTCTTTCAGGAATTGCACGGCGGTGTGTCCGTCACACTTCCGGATTGGTTTGACCTCTATCCACTTGGTGAACTTGTCCACCATGACCAATATGTGAGTCATATTGCCTCTTGCCGGCTTGAACTGCCCGACCATATCCAAACACCATACTGCGAATGGCCAAGTGATAGGGATTGTCTTCAGTGCCGATGCCGGCATATGTATTCGGTGATCAAACCTCTGGCATCCTCCACACTTCCGGACAATGTCTTCTGCTTGCTGTAACGCCGTGGGCCAGTAGAACCCATGCCGGAACACTTTCGCCACCAGGGCCCGGGATGATGCATGATGTCCACATTCCCCCTGATGTATTTCCAGCAGCATCTCTTGTCCTTCTTCCGGTTCCACACACCTCTGGAGTAGCTCGGTGACACTCCTCTTATATAGCTCTTGATTGATGACGGTGTATGCTTTTGACCTTCGCACTATCTGCCGGGCTTCCACTTCATTCTCCGGGAGGGTTCCTTCCAAGATGTAAATCATAATGGGCTGCGCCCATCCCGGGACTGGTCGAACCGGGAACATGGGAATATCTATGTCCATTGGCTCTGCCGACATCACCTCCATCATCATCTTTCTTTGCCCCTCTGAGCACTGTGATGCAGTCCCCAGGTTCGATGCGATGCTCCCACGAGGTCGGAATCGCCGAAACACTCTATCCGGCGGATGCCGATCTCCTTGGCGACATTCAGTCCATGAACCAAGGCCTCGTACTCAGCGACATTGTTAGATGCTCGGAAATGAATTTGCAGGACATACTTCAGCACATCTTGTTTTGGTGAGGTGAGAACCACTCCGGCACCCAACCCGATCTTAGCCTTGGAGCCATCGAAATGCATCCTCCAGAAATTGTAATCCGGCATCGGAGGTTCATACTGCATCTCGGCCCAGTCTACCAAAAAGTCCGGCAGCGCCTGCAACTTGATGGCATCTCGCCTCTCGTATGCCGGAGCATACGGAGACAACTGGATGGCCCATTTGGCAACTCGGCCGCTAGCATCTTTGTAGCCGATGATCTCGGCGAGGGGAGCCTCGCACACCACTGTGATTGGGTGCTCTTGGAAGTAGTGTTTGAGCTTGGTCACCGCCATGTACACTCCATACGCCATCTTCTAGTAGTGTGGGTAGTTCTGCTTGGACTCCGAGATCACCTCACTGAGGTAGTACACCGGTCTCTGTATCAGCTTGTCGCCTTCTTGCCTCTCTACCACGATGGCTACACTGACTACTCGGTTGGTGGCAGCAATATACAACAACATAGGCTCCTTGGGTAACGGGGATGCCAACACGGGTGCTGTTGAAAGCATTTTCTTCAAGTCGTTGAATGCCGCATCAGCCTGCGGGGTCCAAATGAACGTTTTGCTCTTCTTCATCAACTGGTATAGGGGCAAAGCCTTCTCTCCAAGTCGGCTCACAAACCGACTTAGGGATGCAAGACAACCAGTGAACTTCTGCACATCTTTGAGACGTACGGGCAATTTCATGCTCTCGATAGCACGTATCTTACCCGGGTTGACTTCAATCGCCCGGCTTGAGATGAGGAAACCGAGTAATTTTCCTGCCGGAACACCGAATGTGCACTTATCCGGATTCAACTTCATCTGGAATCTTCTTAAGTTCTTAAATGTTTCCCTCAGATCATCGATCAATGAGGCTTTTTCTTTTGTTTTTATGACTATGTCATCGACATAGACCTCGGCATTCCGGCCTATCTGGTCATGCAAACATTTCTGCATGCACCTCTGGTATGTAGCACCAACATTTCTCAAACCGAAAGTCATGACACGATAGCAATAAGCCCCATACGGGGTAATAAAAGCAGTTTTCAATTGATCATCTGGATTCAAAGGTATCTGGTGAAAACCAGAATATGCATCTAAAAAAGTCAAAAGTTCACTCCCGGCAGTGGAATCGGTCACTTGATCTATCCGGGGAAGGGGAAATGGGTCCTTTGGACACGCCTTGTTGAGGTTGGTGAAGTCGATGCACATGCGTCATACCTTAAGCAGGAGGGGATCATCTTTCTTCTTCTCTACCAGGACCGAATTCGATATCCAATCCGGGTGCAGCACTTCCATTATGAATCCGGCGGCCAGCAGTATAGCAAGATGCTCCATGACGGAAGCTCTTCTTTCATCCGAGAGGCGCCTAGTCGGTTGCTTCACTGGCTTCGCATCCGGCCTAACAAATAGAGAGTGCTCAGCCAACTCCCTCGGAACACCTTGCAGATCGTCACTCGACCACGCAAAAGCATCCCGATTCTCACGGAGGAAGTTGACGAGCTCGCCTTCCTATTTGCTGTCCAGGTTGCTGCCAATGATAACTTGGCGCTCCGGGTTGCTGGGGTCCACACCCACCTTCTTCGTCTCCTTAGGTGGCTGGAATGATGCACCCTGCTCCGGGTTCACCATCCCGGGCATTCCGAGTTGGGAGGTCTTGGCCATTGCCACCACCTGCTGGATCCTCTTCTTTTCTTCTGCAATCACCAGGGACTCGGCTAAGCACGAGCCGGCCGAAGCACACTCCATGGAGCGCTTGTGGTCTCCCGAGATGGTGATTATGCCGTTAGGTCCCGGCATCTTCATCTTCAGGTAGCCCATGTGAGTTGAGATCATGAACTTGGCCAGGGCCGGCCTGCCGATTAGTGCGTGATACGGGCTTTCGAGGTCCACAACCTCGAATTCCAAGCTCTCGGTTCGGCAGTTCTCCCGGGTTCCGAATAGCACCTCAACCCAGATTTTACCCATAGGTGAGCAAGAGACTCCGGGCACAATGCCGTGGAAGGTCGTCTCGGTAGGTAACAAGGTGTTCATGGACACCCCCAGCTTCAGCATCGTATCCTTGTACATGATGTTAATGGCACTGCCATTGTCAAACAGAACCCGACTGAAGCGGACGTTGAGGCTTGGCCCGACAAAGGTTGGGTCTACCACAAAAGAGTACGCCCCCGGCTTAGGCATAACTCTGGGATGATCCTTCCGGCTCCACGTGATTTCCATCTCGGACCAGTGCAAGAACTTGGGCACCGCCGGAATCACGGCGTTCACTTCCAGGGCATGTTGTCGCACACTCTTCCGGTCCGTGGGCTCGGTTACGAAGACCACATAGCTTTGATGTGCCTCCCGGTAGTTGCCCGGCTGATGTCCGGCTTGATTACTGGGGCCTGCACCATTGTCGTTCCGGGTGTGCACCACGTTCACCGGCCGAGGTGGGGGTCCTCGCTGAGGCTGATTGATCCGGATCGCGTTGTCTCCCGACGTCGGAGGAGGAGGTCTCGGAATGTTGGGTCGAGATGCGGGAGCACTCGGCCGAATAGCCCCCGAGCTTCCCTCCTGCAATGTGCGCTGATACCAGTTGCACTGCCGAGTAGAGTGGTTCGCCGGCTTGTTGGCCTCCAGGGTGTGGTAGCAGCATGGCTTGTTCAGCATCTCTTCATACGTCAGGGGCTTCTTCTGTTCCACCCAAGTTTTTTGCACTTCCTGGCTCTGACCCCAAGCCGGGCCACTTGTCTTCTGACGCTGATTGTTGTCGGCATCCTCTTGATCTCGGGTCACCGCTGCGACATGCTGTGCGGCATGGTGGTACTCGGGCTGATTCCTCTTCTGGCCAAAATCCTGGCGATCATGGCTCCTGCTCGATCCCGAACGCTGAGGTCCCGCATTCCTCCTGCTGGAGTCACCGACATCCACCAGGGGTTGCATGGGATCTCCAAGCGTGTAGGTATCGGCGATGCGCATGGTCTCTGCCAAGGTCGTCGGCATCTTACTTTGCAATTTCTGCCACAGCATTGAGCCATGCCGGCATCCTTGTGCAAACCAGGAGATGGCATGTGCCTCTACCACCCCTTCGCAAGAATTGCGAATATTGCTCCACCGGGTAAGGTACTCCCGGTCAGTCTCGTTGCTCCTTTGCCTACAGATGGCGAGCTGTTGAGGCCTGTTTGGCCTTTTGTACGTGCTGGTGAAGTTGCTGATAAATGCCTCCTCGAAATCCAACCAACAGTCTATGTTGCCAGTTCTCAAGTTGTTCAACCAGATCCTAGCAGGTCCTTCCAACATCTGCGGTACATAACGTACCGTCCAGCGTCTGTTTCCACCGGCTATGCTTACTGCAGTTACATAGTCGGTTAACCAGTCCTCCGGCTTCTTGCTGCCGTCATAGGTCTTAGCACCTCGGTTGAGCTGAAAATTCCGGACAGGCGGCTCCCGCATGATCCGGGGTCCAAAGCAGGCAGGTCCCAGAGGTCCTTGCTCTTCCACTAGCTCGGACTGGTGGATTCGGTTGAGCCGGAATCTGGCATCGGCCGGATCCAGCTGTCTGGTTCCTATCCGAGATCCCAAAGGATTCTCATTGGGCTGGTACCCGAGCTGCTGCAATCTTGAGTTGCCATCGTTGAGCCTGTCTTGTACCGGGATCACAGCCTGCTGCGGGACAGAGGCGGCCTCCCTTCGCGGGTTTCCCTGAACATGGGGGGGGGGGGTTCCGGGGTGGATTACCACGGCTAGCCGGGTTATTGTTTCCTACACCCAGGTTGCCACCATCACGGGTACTTCCTGCCTGCCCCGAGTTATGCTGCCCGGCTTGCCGGATGCCGGCAAAGGCCGGGTCATAAGCCTGCAACTGATTGTTCTTCCCGGAGCCCCGGCTTCTGCTCCGGCTTTTGCTCTTGCTCTTGCTCTTGCTTCTGCTCGGATGCGGGGATGAGGCCTCTGCGCCCGATCTTTGGCTATCGGCCCTTGCTGAGTGCATTTGGGATCCCGCTCCGGGGTTCTTCTTCTTGAAGGCCTGGTTCTGCCGGTTGGCCTCGACGACCAGCTCATTCACCCGCTCTTGTTGCTTGCGCAGAGCCTCACCGGATAGCCCTGCTAGCTCTGCCATGGCGGCTTCGGCAGCCCTGAGAGTTTTCACCGGCGAGCTGTACACCGGTCTCCCAGCCGAGATCAGGCTACCCGTGTGACTGGTTGCGGCTCCACCCGCCAACTCATCATTCACCATTCTTCCTTTCTTGCGCAGGTCCGCGATGCGCTTGTCCCAGAAGTCTATCTTAAGGAATCCGTGAGCTGCATTGTACTCCCGGAGGCTAGCATTGAGCTCACGCCGGATCTCGGCGATCTCCTGCGCTTCGGCGAGTAGCAACCTACGCTGCTCCTCTAAGTCAGCCGAAGTGGCTTGGGTGTCTGCTTCAGCAGTCACAGGGACAGCCAACTTGGCCACCAGACCCGAGAGGGGATCCGGGCGACGACGTGGCTGGGACGGCTGTGGATCTCCGTCTCGGGCTGCACCTCTTTCCTGAGGAGGTTTGGCCAAACGAATGTGGCCGCTTCCGGCATCGCCGTCGGCGTCCTGGTTCTCCTCCTCGGTTGTCCCGACCATCATGACCGCGACGGAACTCGGGGAACGACCGGCACACGGACCCCGGGTGGCGCAGAGCATGGGAGGATCCTCAGCATCCAGGATAACATTCGGGTAGCTGCAGATAACATCGGTGGCGACGTAAGTGGTGCAGCCACCGAAGTCAATGATGCACCCGTTCACCGGAAAGGGTTTGTTCCGGAAGCGCCCTGCGTTGTCGCTGACGAAGTCCATCTCACCCAGCCTTACGACAAGGCCAGAGAGAACCCGAATGTCCAAGTCAACGGGGGAGACCGTCCGGATGTGTACACCAGCCAACGCCTCTGTCTGCCCCATGGTGGGCGCCAACTGTCGTGGTGGTGTCACGGCAGATGCCATAGGATGGCTAATGTGTGGGGATGATGGACGTTGGTGGATCCGGGGAGGGATAGCGAGCTGAAGAGCTCACACAGGGAGGATCCCGGTGTAACCGAGATCTCCCAAGAACGAGAAACAAGATCAATGCGTGAGGGGGAAGATCTAGTAAACAAGAACAAATGCACGAAGGCACACAACACACACACGATATACCCAGGTTCAGGGCCCTCGTGAGGAGGTAACACCCCTACTCCTGCCTTTCCTCTCTATATAAGTGTGGTATAAGGGCTACAACTTGCTCTTAGAGCTCTTGAGGTGAAGAACAAGAAGAACTAGATGAACTCAAGGGAAGAAGAGGTAAATGCTCTAGTAGTAAATGTGACTATAGCTTTTGGCTCCCAAGTTGGTCTCTGCTTCACAGGAGCAGTTATGGCGCCTTTTATAGAGTTCCGGCCAGGAGGGCCGGAAACCCTAATTCGGCTTGGCCCCACCGGACAGGCCTAACCGTTATGTCGTCACCGGCTAGTGCGACCTAGTCGCCGTGCTATCCGGCATAGCCCCTTCGTCATCATCCCAGCAAGGACAGCAGGCGCCGTCCTGGAACATCATTGTCCCCCTGTCAGAGACAGGACATGTCTTTGCCCATCCCGGATAGCCTTTTCCGGATTGCCGGGCTAGGCACGTCGTGTCTTGTCGTACCGGCTGACGCGCTCCCGTGTCAGGCGGGAGGTGACCATGCTTCCGTGTCAGGCGGGAGGTGATGATGCTTCCGTGTCAGACGGAACGGTACTTCTTCCCGCATCAGGCGGGAGATCCTGCTGCAGACCGTTGACGGCCTACCGGGATCCCTCATGCCGGTCACCTTCTTGCTCGACATTACGAGTTCTTCATGCACAAGTTTAGGACCGAGATAAATGTTCCGGTTAGCACTTACCCAGATTGCCTATCCGGTGAGACCGAGTACCTCTCCTTCCGGGAGTCTCCTCGGAGCCCAACATCCGATAACCTTTCCGGATGCACCCGAGTTCGTCTCAGGATGAGTATCTCTAGGCCTAGCCTCCTGTCGTGGTGGTGTCACGGCAGATGCCATAGGATGGCTAATTTGTGGGGCCGATGGACGTTGGTGGATCCGGGGAGGGATAGCGAGCTGAAGAGCTCACACGGGGAGGATCCCGGTAAAACCGAGATCTCCCAAGAACAAGGAATAAGTCCAAAGTGCAAATAGGAAGATCTAACAAACACAAACAAATGCACGAAGGCACACAACACACACACGATATACCCAGGTTCACGGCCCTCGTGAGGAGGTAACACCCCTACTCCTGCCTTTCTTCTCTATATATTTGTGTTACAAGAGTTACAACTTGCTACAAGATCTCTCAAAGGGAAGAAGTACAAAGAACTAGATGAACTCAAGGTGAGAAGAAGTAACTGCTCTAAGAGTAAATGCGACTATAGCTTTGGCTCTGAAGTTGGTCTCTCCCTCTCAGGAGCAGTTATGGCGCCTTTTATAGAGGTCCGGCCAGGAGGGCCGGAAACCCTAACTTGGCTTGGCCCCACCGGACAGGCCTAACCGGGATGTCGTCACCGGCTAGTGCGACCTAGTCGCCGGACTATCCGGTGTAGCCCCTTCGTCATCATCTCGTTAAGGACGGCAGGCGCCGTCCTGCATCATCATTGTCCCCTTGTCAGAGACAAGACATGTCTTTGCCCATCCCGGATAGCCTTTTCCGGATTGACGGGCTATGCATGTCAGGTCTTGTCGTACCACGCTCGTACCGACTGACGCGCTCCCGTGTCAGGCGGGAGGTGACCATGCTTCCGTGTCAGGCGGAATGGTACTTCCCCCCGCTATAAACAGGAAAGCCTGCTACGGACCGTTGACGGTCTACCGGGAGCCCTTACTCCGGATACCTCCGTGCTTGCCACTGAGCCTCTTCTGTATAAAATCAAGACCGAGACACACATTCCGGTTAGTACTTACCCAGGATACCTATCCGGTAAAGCCGAGTACGTCTCCACTCGAGAGTCTCCCCGGAGTCCTAGATCCGGGATCCTTCCCGGAGACGTCCGAGCTCGCCTCAGGATGAGTATCTCTAGGCCTAGCCTCCCGAAGATGTCTTAGCCTACCGGCAAAGACATCTTCGAGAAGCTAGTTCTTAGAGGAACCACCCGCTCACGCTTGTGCTGCGATTGTGAGGGCCGGGGGTGTCTATTTATAGCTGCTAGAACTGACCCTTGCGCCTGCCAGGAGGCACTTTGTCCTCTACCAGCGCTCAGGGGTCAATCTGCCCTTTCAGCACACCAGGAGGTGTCCCTTGCTGTCGCCAAAGGTCAAGTACTGTTGATATTTACTGGATTATACCGGGATCTGCCCCTACCCGAGGGGTAGCCCCCCGACACTAGTCCCCGAAGCTGATGTTGCACAGCGACTTCGGATGATGTGCGGGATCAGCTTTAATAACAACCATTTTCCGAGAACCAATTATACCATCCTTTTATTCCATGCCGAGATCGATTCTTCCCGAGATCTTTTTACCGAGATCTTCCCACCGAGACTGTCTCAACCGGGAGGCGAAGCCTGCGACCGGATAGCACCATCTCAGTGAATCTCGACCGTTGATCTCCCGACGAATTCGAGACACCGGGCCAGGGCCCACCCGACGTCCCGTCTGCGCAGAGACGCACTCGAGTGCTTCTGCGCACGCACGGTGCCGCTTGGGTTCCCGCGCCGGGTAGCCGCATCCGATCCGGAATCCAACCGTTGGGGCCGTGTGGCCCTCGGTGTGGCCGGATCGGGCGCTCCGGATAGTGCCACGTGCCCTGCGGCACAAAACCGATCCCACCCACGATCGTGGAGATCGTGGGCGGGAAAATCGGAAACCGCTCCGGAATCCCCCCCATAAATAGGGGACCGGAACGGTCTCCTCTCCTTCTTCTTCTCCTTCGCACTCTTCCTCCTCACCGTTTCGAGCGCCCCGCCGCCGTCGCCTTCGTCGCCGAACACCGTCGCCGTCGCCGCGCGCCGGAGCTCGAACGTCGCCGTCCGCCTCGCTCCTCACCGATCTCCTCCTTCACCGGTAAGTTCTTCTTCTCCGCTCCGGTGCTTTTCTTGGGTAGTCCAACCGTCCGACTCCGGCCGTGCCGTGGCCCGAGCGCGGTTGCGCCACCGCCGGCGAGCACAACTCGAGCGGCGCGCACGAGGCGCACGGCGTAGATGTATCGCCGTGATAGGGCGTAGATCAATCACACGTACTGCTTCGCTATAGCTTAGCCTGCCCTTTTTTCCTCACATTTGTTTTGATTATCTTGCCCACGGTAGATCTTGTTTCCCACCAATCCGGTAGTGTTTAGCAGTTTGTGCTCCGACATCCTAGTTCCCGGTAGACTAACTCCGACTAACCACCGTTGCGCTTGCAGAGTAGCTCGGATACCCCTGCGTACTTCTTCGACATGGGCGAAGAACGTGCTCGGGGATGTTGGGATGGGTCCGAGACCAAGCAGTCCGATTTGGACTGGCTGTATCGGACTCACCGGATTCCTCCGGAAGTCGAGAGCCGTCTCCCGGGAGAGGAGATTGCACCGGAACCCCAACCCGGGGAATACGTAGTATTCCTCGCGCACTTCGAGCGCGGGTTTGGGCTTCCGGCAAGCCCCTTCTTCCGCGACTTCCTCAACCTCTACGACCTTCAACCTCATCATCTTCCTGCCAACGCCATAATGATGCTCTCGGTCTTCACTACATATGCGGAGGCCTACCTCGGCATCTGGCCTTTCTTGGATCTCTGGGCCAAGTACTTTATTCTCCGTCGCCAGGCCATCCCCAATCCGGATAAGAAGGTTAAAGACTTAGTGGATTGCGGAGCGGCCACCATCATTCCCCGCGCGGATTCCGGATTCCCCATAGTTAAGGGGCTAGAGTCCTGCCGGAAGTGGCAGCGGAGTTTCATCTATGTGAAGAACCGGGAGCACTCGGGAGATGGTCCGGGATCCTCGAACCCGGACTTCATCAATCTGCCGGAGTTCATTATTGGTCCTCCGCGCGAGTTCGGTCTCTGGAAGAAGCTTCCGGATAGCGATGAGCTTACTTGCATGCACAAAGTTCTGCACGTGCTAACCCAGAAGATGACCGGGGATGATCTCCTGCGATGCTTCATTGTTCGCCGGGTCTGCCCCCTTCAAAACCGAGTGCACAAGATGTGCCACATGTCCAGGAACTATGATCCCACTAGGAATAGTATCTTTGGGCTAAGCCATGCCGGGGTCGTCCGTCGCGTTCGAGCTCTTGCCCGGACGGAGATGACGGAGGACTACTCTTGGGGGGTCATTGGGGGATGTCGGAGAAAACCATGCGATCAGGTGCTTATATCAGTCTTGCGTGCCTTCGCCTTCGTACATGCGTTCACCTGGACACCGACACGACCTAATTTGTTTGCGCAGTTGTTCGAGCGTCAACACGACGAAGACGCCGTCCACGTCAACGGGAATTACACGCCGGACTTCCCGAAACCGGACGTGATGCCGAGAAAGGATCCCGACGGCGAGGACCACCTCGCCATCCCTTTCGTCAAGGCCCCGGGTAATCCTTCAACTCCAGAGGCAGTTTTCATTTCTTCGGATGATGAGGATGAGACTGACTGCCAGATTCTCGATGTTATTGACGCTCTCCCTCTGAATTGGGCCTCAGCTGTGGTTCCGAAACCGACAACCGGGACCAAACGTGCCGAGAGCCGGAAGCGTGCAGCTTTCCGACACCGAGGGCGCCGAAAACCCCGGCAACCCCCCCCCCCCAAGAAGAACAAACCGAGTAAGCAGACAACCGAGAAGCCTGCTCGGCGCCGGCAAAGGGGTCCTCCCCTTGTGGATTCCGGGTACGTCCTCTTTGCCTTATGTTATCTGACTTTGCTTTCTCCATAACTATTACTAAGACATTTCCTTTCAGGGATGCACTCGAGCTCCCGTCACCTGCTGTTCCTCCTCCTCCCGGGACTCGGACTCCCAGCCCGGCTCGGGCTTCTCCTTCACCTCCTCGCCCTTCTACCCGAGGCAGTGATCCTGCGGCTTCTGGTGCCGCACCGGCTACCGTTGCGACCCCGGATGCGCATCCGGTGATCGAGGAGATCCCGGTGCAGGCCACGACCACCTCGGGAGAAGTGCTTCTTCCGGAGAGCCCGCGCCGGGTTCCCGGGCTGGAGGCAGAGATCCTCAGCCCTCACCGGGAACCTGCGGCCAGTGGCGCCTCTCGGTCAGTCGCGACCAAGACCACCCCGGAGAAGCAGCCTACAGCCTCCTCCCGGCCAGCAGATCAAGCTCCCAAGTCTCGCGGCAAGATTGCTGGGCATAAAACACCTTCTGCCCCGCCAGCAGCTGCCCCGACATCCTCGTCTCAGGACCTGGTGCTGCGCCCGGGTACGTTTTCCTCGTTACCACCGCCTCCCGCCGAGACCCCTACTGCTGCCTTGCGGATGTTGCGAGCAACGGTCAGCTCCTTTGTATCTTCAGGATCCCGGGACGTTGCTGCCACCCGTGCTGCCGGCGGCTCCGGCATTCGGGTTGTTGATGACTTCAACAAGGCCTGGCTTGCCGCCGACGCTTCCGAGACTGCAGGGGACTTGCACGCTGCAGGCCCGAGCCGCAGCGCTCAAGCCCTGCATGCTCTCCAGGTGGCCGCGCTGGATGTCACCCGAGTAAGCGAGGTAAGCTTTTCCTCTTTCAAAAAATGCACTTGTTCATTCCACCACCACTAGTCCCTGAGATTGGTGCTTAGTGCTCTAGATTCCACCGAATAGCAGATCACTAGGTTCCAATCTTAGAGAAAAATCCAGGACTCGGACACCGAGTTCCCGAGATCCCCCCAACCGGGTAGGTTGCTTCAAAAATTGCTCCATCACCACTAGTCCCCGAGATTGGTGCTTAGTGCTCTAGATTCCACCGAATAGCAGATCACTAGGTTCCAATCTTAGAGAAAAATCCAGGACTCGGACACCGAGTCCCCGAGATCCTCCCAACCGGGTTTTTTACACCTTTTCCATACTGACTTTGCCTTCTTTGTCTTGCTTTCAGGAGTGCAGCCAAAAACGCCGCAACATCTTCAACCGGGTTCTCGCTGAACTCGGTCAATCCAAGAAGTGCGAGGAGCGCCTCCGGGAAGAGCGAGATGCGGCGGGCAAGATCTCGGTGAACCAAAAGGCCGCTCTTGCTACCGCGCAAGCCGAGATCGCGCGCCTCAACAGCGAACTCGTCAAGTCCCAGACTGCCGCGTCCGAGATGAAGAATTGCTTCATCGAGGCGACTAAGAAGCAGAAGGAGACCTTGGACCAGTCGGTGGCGCGCGCGGATAACGCCGAGACCGAGCTGGCTCTTCTCCGGTCGCGTTCTGATACTTGGCTCACCGAACTCACCGTGTTGAACCGGGATCTCAACAGTGAGTAATCCGACATCCCTCTTCTCCTGTTACTTCCTTTATTTGATGTCGCTTTTCTTATGACTTAGCCGTTTGACAGCTCTTCTTTTTAAAGGAGAGTTTGAGCACTCCCGGGAAGCTGCCGCCAAAGCTGTTGCCGCCTTCCGCGAGAAGCGCGCCGGGAAGGGTCCCATCTCGGATGCCTGGGACATCGAGGATCACCTCGTCGCCCTGAAGGCCCGGATAGTACCCCTCCGGTCTATCGGGACGGATCTGCTCAGCGCTGCGGTCCACGTCCACGGCGCACTGTGGCCAAGTATCCGGGGAACGCTCTCGCTTCCCGAGCTCACGAGCGCACTTCGGGGTGCCGGGAGGCGCATCCACGCCTGGAAGCGTTCCGGTGCACGGGCTGGCGCCGACCAGGTCTTGACCCAAGTACTCAGCTGGTACGAAGGTCTCGATCTGGGGGCGATCCTGCGCCTGCGGACGGTCTCTCCGTGGGTCACCGATCCGGAGAAGGTCCAGCGCCGACAAGAGGTGTCGCACCGCATCGCCACGTGGTCAAGCTTCCGCACGTTCACCCCTAGCGTCATCCCTTCCGACTCGGAATCGGACTACGAGGACGACGAAGATGATGCCGCTTCCGGCGAGGCGGAAGACGAGGCCCCTGAAGGAGATGACGCTGCTTCCGGTGCCGCGCCCGAGAAGGTGGTTCCCCGGGATACAGCGACTTCGCCAAGACCTGAGGCCCCCGAGACCGAGGTGCTTCCCGAAGCCCCGAGTAGTGCTGCCGGAACCGAAGCTGAAGTCGCTCCCGCTGCTGCTCCTTCTGCTGCTGCTGCCTCTGCTCCCGAGGTCGCTGCTCCCGAGGTCTCTGTCGAGAATCCGAGTTCTCCTACTGCTTAAAAACTTAGTAGATTCGTTAAATCCCCGGGATGCCGGGTGGCATATGTAATATACACATATTATTTTCGTTTCTTAGTGAACTATTTATCCGAACAATTTATGCCAATGTATTCTGTTTTGAGTTCCCGACCTGCCTTTCATGTTTACCTAGGTAATTTCTGCTCTTGTCTACCATTTCGGCGTTCGACAGTCGAGTCACAAAACTCCACATACGGCATACATTACTTAGAACAATCCGAGTTCCGGTTAACCGAATTCCCGACATAAACAACAAAGTTAATAAAAAACAAGCATGCCGGATAAGTTCCTGCTCCGAGTCCCCGAGACCGTTTTCGTGTTTCCCACCTTCCCTCTCTTTGCTCTTGACTACCATTTCGGCGTTCGTCAGTCGAGTCACAAGATGATTTCACATGACATACATTACTCTGTCTTTGAGAATCGAACTCGGAACTTTCCCGGCATGCATACAATATAAAAAATAGCTATCCGGCAGTCCCCGGGTTCCTTCCCGAGATGCCGGTACAAAATAGTAAATGAATTTGACAAAAATAACAAGATAAGCTCATAACCAGGCAGTCCCCGGGTTCCTCCCGGGGTGCCTTACTTTCATTAATACTGAAAAAGAGATACAACATACACTGAACCTTTTACGTGTAAAAGGGGCGAAGTAGAGCTACATTTCATGGATGTTTGGTTTCCTCACCGGATTTGTCCATTACGCATTTCCTAGCCTCCTGTGCATCTACAAGGTAATAAGAATCATTGTGCAATGCCCTGCTTATCACAAAAGGTCCCTCCCATGGAGGTGACAACTTATGCATTCCGGCCGTGCGTTGGATGAGCCTCAGCACCAGATCTCCTTCCCGGAACACCCTCGGGTGTACTTTCCGGCTATGATAGCGACGGAGGTTCTGTTGATAAATTGCCGACCGAGATAGTGCCAATTCTCTGGCCTCTTCGAGTAAATCAACATCATCTTCTCGGGCCTCCTTTGCCTCAGTCTCGGTGAACATCGTTACTCTCGGGGAGTCATACTGTATGTCGGTTGGGAGTACTGCCTCAGCCCCGTATACCATGAAGAATGGGGTGTACCCGGTAGATCTATTCGGTGTAGTCCGGAGACCCCATAGTACTGCCGGTAATTCCTCTATCCAGCATCCCGGAGTTCTCAATAGTGGTTCGATCAAACGAGCTTTGATGCCGGCCAAGACCAAGGCATTTGCCCTTTCGACTTGCCCATTTGCTTCCGGGTGTGCAACTGATGCTACATCCAGCCGGATTCCCTTCTCAGCACAAAATCGAGCGAATTCCCCCACAGCAAAGTTGGTTCCAGTATCTGTGATAATGCTGTGTGGGTATCCGTATCTCAAGATGATGTCTTTCAGGAATTGCACAGCGGTGTGTCCATCGCACTTCCGGATTGGCTTGACTTCTATCCACTTAGTGAATTTGTCCACCATGACAAGTATGTGTGTCATATTGCCCCTTGCCGGTTTGAATTGCCCGACCATGTCCAAACACCATACTGCGAATGGCCAAGTGATGGGGATTGTTTTCAGTGCTGATGCCGGCATGTGTATCCGGTGAGCAAATCTCTGGCATCCCCCACACTTCCCAACACTATCTTCTGCTTGCTGCAATGCAGTGGGCCAGTAGAACCCATGCCGGAACACCTTTGCCACCAGGGCCCGGGATGATGCGTGATGTCCGCACTCCCCTTGATGTATTTCCACCAGCATCTCTTGTCCTTCTGCCGGTTCCACACATCTCTGGAGTACCTCGGTGACACTTCTCTTGTACAGCTCTTGATTGATGGCAGTGTAAGCTTTTGATATTCGCAGTATTTGCCGGGCTTCCACTTCATTTTCCGGGAGAGTTCCCTCCGAGATGTACGCCATAATGGGCTGTGCCCATCCCGGGACAGGTCTATCCGGGAACATGGGAGTATCTATGTCCATTGGTTCTGCCGACATCACCTCTACCATAATCTTTCTTTGCCTCTCCGAGCACTGGGACGCAGTCCCCGGGTTCGATGTTATGCTCCCGACATCTACTTCCATGGGTACAGCATCTGAACCAGGCTCCTTGGGGATGAAGATAGATTCTGACTCGGGTGATGGTTGAATAGATGGCTTCCTCAGATGCTCTAGGGCTATCCCGGGTGGGATGGCATCCCGAGATGACCCTAGCTTGGACAAGACATCCGCTGCTTCGTTTTCTCCTCTGGGCACATGTTTGAACTCGCAGCCTTCAAAAAATCTGGAAATTTTCTGCACATGAAACCTGTACAAGGCCATGTTTGCATCAAGGGCATCCCAATTCCCCGACACCTGTTGTACTACAAGGTCCAAGTCACCAAAGCACTCTATCCGGCGGATGCCGATTTCCTTGGCGATGTTCAGTCCATGAACCAAGGCCTCATATTCCGCGACATTGTTAGATGCCCGAAAATGGATCTGCAGCACATACTTCAGTACGTCTTGCTTTGGGGAAGTGAGGACCACTCCGGCACCCAATCCGATCTTAGCCTTTGAGCCATCGAAATGCATCCTCCAGAAATTGTAATCCGGTATCGGAGGTTCATACTGCATCTCGGCCCAGTCTACCAAAAAGTCCGGCAGCGCCTGCGACTTGATGGCATCTCGTCTCTCGTATGCCGGAGCGTACGGAGACAACTGGATGGCCCATTTGGCTACCCGGCCGCTAGCATCCTTGCAACCGATGATCTCGGCGAGAGGAGCTTCGCACACCACTGTGACCGGATGTTCCTGAAAGTAGTGCTTGAGCTTGGTCACTTCCATGTATACCCCATATGCCATCTTCTGGTAGTGCGGGTAGTTCTGCTTTGATTCCGAGATCACCTCACTGAGGTAATACACCGGTCTCTGTATCAGCTTGCCCCCTTCTTCCCTTTCTACCACCATTACCACACTGACTACCCGGTTTGTTGCGGCAATATACATCAGCATAGGTTCCTTGGGTAACGGGGATGCCAACACAGGTGCTGTTGAGAGCATTCTCTTCAGATCGTTGAAGGCCGCATCAGCTTGCGGGGTCCAAACAAATGTCTTGCTCTTCTTCATCAGTTGATACAGAGGCAAGGCCTTCTCCCCAAGTCGGCTCACAAACCGACTTAGGGATGCCAGACACCCGGTAAACTTCTGCACATCCTTGAGACGCACGGGCAACTTCAAGCTCTCAATAGCACGGATTTTACCCGGGTTGATCTCGATTCCCCGGCTTGAGATGAGGAAACCGAGTAACTTCCCTGCTGGCACACCAAATGTGCACTTATCCGGGTTCAACCTCATCCGGAATCTTCTCAGGTTCTTAAATGTTTCCCTCAGATCATCTATTAACGAGGCTTTTTCTTTTGTTTTTATGACTATGTCATCGACATAGACCTCGGCATTTCGGCCTATTTGGTCATGCAAGCATTTCTGCATGCATCTCTGGTATGTAGCACCAGCATTTCTCAACCCGAAAGTCATAACACGATAGCAATAAGCCCCATAAGGGGTAATGAAAGCAGTTTTTAATTGATCATCCGGGTTCAAAGGTATCTGGTGAAAACCAGAATAAGCATCTAGAAAAGTTAAAAGCTCACTCCCGGCAGTGGAGTCTATCATTTGATCTATCCGGGGCAGCGGAAAGGGATCTTTCGGGCATGCCTTGTTGAGGTTGGTGAAGTCGATGCACATGCGCCACACCTTAAGCAGGAGGGGATCATCTTTCTTCTTCTCCACCAGGACCGGATTCGAAATCCAATCCGGGTGCAGCACCTCCATGATGAATCCGGCGGCCAGTAGTATAGCCAGATGCTCCATGACAGCAACTCTTCTCTCATCCGAGAGGCGCCTAGTTGGTTGCTTCACCGGCTTCGCATCCGGTCGAACAAACAGAGAGTGCTCAGCCAACTCCCTCGGGACGCCTTGCAGATCGTCACTCGACCACGCAAAGGCATCCCGATTCTCACGGAGGAAGTCGACGAGCTCGCCTTCCTATTTGCTGTCCAGGTTGCTGCCAATGATAACTTGGCGCTCCGGGTTGCTGGGGTCCACGCACACCTTCTTGGTCTCCTTGGGGGGCTGAAAGGATGCCCCCTGCTCCGGGTTCACCATCCCGGGCATTCCGAGTTGGGAGGTCTTGGCCATCGCCACGACCTGCTGGATCCTCTTCTTCTCTTTCGCGATCACCAGGGACTCAGCTAAGCACGACCCTGCCGAGGCACACTCCATGGAGCGCTTGTGGTCTCCCGAGATGGTGATCACACCGTTGGGTCCCAGCATCTTCATCTTGAGGTAGCTCACGTGAGTCGAGATCATGAACTTGGCGAGGGTTGGTCTGCCGATCAGGGCGTGATACGGGCTCTCGAGGTCCACGACCTCGAACTCCAAGCTCTCGGTTCGGCAGTTCTCCCGAGTTCCGAATAGCACCTCCACCCAGATCTTTCCCATGGGCGAGCAAGAGACTCCGGGCACAATGCCATGGAAGGTTGTCTCGGTGGGCAGCAGGGTGTTCATGGATACCCCCAGCTTCAGCATCGTGTCCTTGTACATGATGTTGATGGCACTGCCATTGTCAATCAGAACCCGGCTGAAACGGACGTTGAGGTTGGGTCCGACAAAAGTCGGGTCTACCACCAAGGCATACGCTCCCGGCTTGGGCATAACCCGGGGGTGATCCTTCCGGCTCCAGGTGATCTCCATCTCGGACCAGTGCAAGAATTTGGGCACCGCCGGGATCACAGCATTCACCTCCATGGCACGCTGCCGCACACTCTTTCGGTCAGTGGGCTCGGTCACGAAGACCACATAACTCTGATGCGCCTCCCGGTAGTTGCTCTGCTGGTGTCCGGCTTGGTTACCGTTGTCGTTCCGGGTATGCACCACATTCACTGGGCGAGGTGGGGGTCCTCTCGGAGGAGGGGGAAGTCGCACAGCATTGGCCCCCGATGTCGGAGGAGGGGGTCTCGGGATGTTGGGCCGAGATGCCGGAGCATTCTGCCGAACAGCTCCCGAGCTGCCCTCCTGCAACGTGCGCTGATACCAGCTGCACTGCCGAGTAGAATGGTTTGCGGGCTTGTTGGCCTCCAGAGTGTGGTAGCAGCATGGCTTGTTCAGCATTTCCTCATACGTCAGGGGCTTCTTCTGCTCCACCCAAGTCTTTTGCACCTCCTGACTTTGACCCCAAGCCGGGCCACTTGTCTTTTGACGCTGGCTGTTGCCGGCATCCTCTTGCTCCCGGGTCACTGCTGCGACATGCTGCGCGGCATGGTGGTACTCGGGCTGATTCCTCTTGTGGCCGAACTCCTGGCGATCATGGCTCCTGCTCGGTCCCGAACGCTGAGGTCCCGCATTCCTCCTGTTGGAGTCTCCGACATCCACCAGGGGTTGCATGGGATCTCCAAGCGTATATGTGTCGGCGATGCGTATGGTTTCTGCCAAGGTTGTTGGCATCTTTCTCTGCAATTTCTGCCACAGCATAGAGCCATGCCGGCATCCTTGCGCAAACCAGGAGATGGCCTGTGCCTCCACCACTCCTTCGCAAGAGTTGCGAATATTGCTCCACCGGGTAAGGTACTCCCGGTCAGTCTCATTGCTCCTTTGCCTACAGATGGCGAGCTGTTGAGGCCTGTTGGGCCTCTTGTACGTGCTGGTGAAGTTGCTGATGAATGCCTCCTCGAAATCTAACCAACAGTCTATACTGCCAGTTCTCAGATTGTTCAACCAGATCCGGGCTGGTCCTTCCAACATCTGCGGTACATAGCGTACCGCCCATCGTCTGTTTCCACCGGCTATGCTTACTGCAGTTACATAGTCGGTTAGCCAGTCCTCCGGCTTCTTGCTACCGTCATAGGTCTTGGCACCTGGGTTGAGTTGGAAGTTCCGGACAGGAGGTTCCCGCATGATCCGAGGTCCAAAGCAGGCAGGTCCCGGAGGTCCTTGCTCTTCCACCAATTCGGATTGGTGAATCCGGTCGAGACGGAATCTGGCGTCTGCCGGGTTCAACTGCCTGGTTCCTATCCGAGATCCCAAAGGGTTCTCGTCTGGTTGATATCCGAGCTGCTGCAACCTCGAGTTGCCATCGTTGAGCCTGTCCTGTGCAGGGACTAGGGCCTGCTGGGGGACGGAGACGACCTCCCTCTGCGGGTTTCCCTGAACGTGAGGAGGATTCCGGGGTGGATTACCACGGCTAGCCGGGTTATTATTTCCTACACCCAGGTTACCATCCCCACGGGTACTTCCCGCCTGTCCCGAGTTACGCTGTCCGGCCTGCCCGGCTTGCTGGATACCGGCGAAAGCCAGATCATATGTCTGTAGCTGCTTGTTCTTCCCGGAACCTCGACTCCGACTTCGGCTCTTGCTCTTGCTCTTGCTTCTGGTCGGATGTGGGGAAGAGGCCTCCCCATCCGACTTCTGGCTGTCGGGTCTGGCTGAGTACACCTGGGATCCTGCCCCGGGGTTCTTCTTCTTGAAGGACAGATTCTGACGATTGGCTTCGATCACCAACTCGTTTACTCTCTCCTGCTGCTTACGCAGGGCTTCACCGGATAGTCCCACCAACTCGGCCATGGCGGCTTCGGCGGCCCTAAGGGTTTTCGCCGGTGAACTGTACACCGGCTTCCCTGCTGAAATCCGACTTCCAGTGTTACTGGTGGTGGCTCCACCAGCCAGCTCCTCATTCACCATTCTTCCTTTCTTACGCAGATCTGCAATGCGCTTCTCCCGGGAGTCTATCTTGGGGAATCCGTGAGCTGCATTATACTCCCGGAGGCTAGCGCTGAGCTCACGGCGGATCTCGGCGATCTCCTGCGCCTCAGCGAGTAGCAACTTCCGCTGCTCCTCTAACTCAGCCGAAGTGGCTTGAGCATCTGCTCCGGCAGCTGCTGGTACAGCCAACTTAGCCACGAGTCCCGAGAGGGGATCCGGACGGCGTCGCGGATGGGATGACTGCGGATCTCCATCCCGGGCCGCAGGCCTCTCCTGCGGGGGTTTGGCCAAACGGGGGTGTCCGTCAGTATCGCCGTCAGCATCTTGATACTCCTCCTCGGTTGCCCCGACCATCATCACTGCGACGGAACTAGGGGGGCGACCGGCACGCAGACCCCGAGCAACGCAGAGCATGGGAGGGTCCTCAGCTTCCAAGACTACGTCCGGGTAGCTACAAACAACCTCGGTGGCCACGTAGGTGGTGAAACCACCGAAATCGATGAGACATCCGTTCACCGGAAACGGTTTGTTCCGGAAACACCCTGCATTGTCGCAGACGAAGTCCATCTCTCCTAGCCTTACGACTAGGCCAGAAAGAACCCGGCCGTCGAAACGAACGGGGGAGCCCGTCCGGATGCGTACACCAGCCAACGCCTCTGTCGGCCCCACGGTGGGCGCCAACTGTCGTGGTGGTGTCACGGCAGATGCCATAGGATGGCTAATTTGTGGGGCCGATGGACGTTGGTGGATCCGGGGAGGGATAGCGAGCTGAAGAGCTCACACGGGGAGGATCCCGGTAAAACCGAGATCTCCCAAGAACAAGGAATAAGTCCAAAGTGCAAAGAGGAAGATCTAACAAACACAAACAAATGCACGAAGGCACACAACACACACACGATATACCCAGGTTCAGGGCCCTCGTGAGGAGGTAACACCCCTACTCCTGCCTTTCTTCTCTATATATTTGTGTTACAAGAGTTACAACTTGCTACAAGATCTCTCAAAGGGAAAAGGTACAAAGAACTAGATTAACTCAAGGTGAGAAGGAGTAACTGCTCTAAGAGTAAATGCGACTATAGCTTTGGCTCTGAAGTTGGTCTCTCCCTCTCAGGAGCAGTTATGGCGCCTTTTATAGAGGTCCGGCCAGGAGGGCCGGAAACCCTAACTTGGCTTGGCCCCACCGGACAGGCCTAACCGGGATGTCGTCACCGGCTAGTGCGACCTAGTCGCCGGACTATCCGGTGTAGCCGCTTCGTCATCATCTCGTTAAGGACGGCAGGCGCCGTCCTGCATCATCATTGTCCCCTTGTCAGAGACAAGACATGTCTTTGCCCATCCCGGATAGCCTTTTCCGGATTGCCGGGCTAGGCATGTCAGGTCTTGTCGTACCACGCTCGTACCGGCTGACGCGCTCCCGTGTCAGGCGGGAGGTGACCATGCTTCCGTGTCAGGAGGGAGGTGACCATGCTTCCGTGTCAGGCGGAATGGTACTTCCCCCCGCTATAAACGGGAAAGCCTGCTACGGACCGTTGACGGTCTACCGGGAGCCCTTACTCCGGATACCTCCGTGCTTGCCACTGAGCCTCTTCTGTATAAAATCAAGACCGAGACACACATTCCGGTTAGTACTTACCCAGGATACCTATCCGGTAAAGCCGAGTACATCTCCACTCGAGAGTCTCCCCGGAGTCCTAGATCCGGGATCCTTCCCGGAGACGTCCGAGCTCGCCTCAGGATGAGTATCTCTAGGCCTAGCCTCCCGAAGATGTCTTAGCCTACCGGCAAAGACATCTTCGAGAAGCTAGTTCTTAGAGGAACCACCCGCTCACGCTTGTGCTGCGATTGTGAGGGCCGGGGGTGTCTATTTATAGCTGCTAGAACTGACCCTTGCGCCTGCCAGGAGGCACTTTGTCCTCTACCAGCGCTCAGGGGTCAATCTGCCCTTTCAGCACACCAGGAGGTGTCCCTTGCTGTCGCCAAAGGTCAAATACTGTTGATATTTACTGGATTATACCGGGATCTGCCCCTACCCGGGGGGTAGCCCCCCGACACCTCCCGAAGATGTCTTAGCCTACCAGCAAAGACATCTTCGAGAAGCTAGTTCTTAGAGGAACCACCCGCTGATGCTTGTGCTGTTATGAGGGCTCGGGGTGTCTATTTATAGCCGCCAGAGATGACCTTTGCGCCTGCCAGGAGGCACCTTGCACTCTACCAGCACTCAAGGGTCAAGTTGCCCCTTCAGCACACTAGGGGGTGGCCCTTGCTCTCGCCAAAGGTCAATCACTGTTGCTACACTGTCGAATTGCGCCGGGATCTGCCCTACCCGGGGGACAGCCCCCCGACAGTCAATGCTATCTCGGTAACAAGTATCTAACTCATGCATATACTTCTAGCTCTCAACCTTGTGTAGGTTGTTCTTTGGCATAAGTTTCTCTAAGTTGCATTTGATATGGTGTTTGTAAAGTTTCTTTCAAAATATCTTCATTGCAAATGTGAGTTAGCCGGGATGATTACACATCAATGAGATTTATATAATCATATTCATGATTCACCGATCCCCAATATGTTAATCTAGCAAATTCATTTCAAAGTCTCTCATATGCAATATTGATAAATTCTCATAAATCATTTGCCTTATGTGATATTTGTTTTGTGTCTCGAAGTATCCCAACTATCACTTATCATATGTGGGTACTTGTGATGCTTTGAGAACTTGGTGTTGAAAGTTCATCTATACCCTCTAAGAATAATTTGAGCTATGTGCTTTGCGTTTAAGCAAAAATCTTATCGGTGTATTTATGACTTCCTCTTGGATACCATGTGCTTTACCTTATACCTACATTGTGTGTGCTTGTTTCTTTGTGGACTTAGTGTCCACTTAGAAACTTATACACATGAGGGTAGTTACATATTTAATTGATATTCAAAATCTTTAGTGATCACCTTTTATTACTTTCTTGATTCTTTGGTGATCTCTAAAAGGCACAAGCTTTGTTTTTCTATTGGTTTCACATTGCCTCTTAATAAGCTTGTGATCCTATTTGATTTGTCCCCTTGGGTGTGCTTGTTTGCGAAATACATGATATGCACTATGTGCCTCATAATTTGAAAGACTCTGGTGATGCTTAGGCACATCCTTGTTTAGTCTCCTAAAATGTATTTTCATGACATACCCATCCTTTCTCGTTTGAGCAAGTCTTCATTTGTCACTTCTTTCTCTTGTTGCTCAACATTTGTTTGTTGCAAGGTATACTTATTTTCTAACCTATACAATCTTGCATTTTTTTGTGTTCGAAAGAATCTAGGAGGGAGTGAGGATTTCATGTTGTGCACACTACAATGAAATGCAAATCCTTCATTGTGCACGTACCTTGGGGAGTTCCCTCTTGATTTTTAGAACACTTGGTTGATCTTATCATAATATCTTATTGTGCTCAATTGGCTTTGGATCTCTTGATTGCTTACTTTTTGGTGAATGCTTTCTTCTTTTGCAATTGATATCCTTCTAGAGGATTTTAATTGGTATCTTTCTTGTGCAATTGTTGGATCCTCAGTATAGTTTGATCCCCTACATCTATTCGTCATTGGATAAGTGCATTTGATTTCACTCATATAATGAGAAATGCATAAATCTTGGAAGAGATCTTATTATGTTACCTTTCTAAAGCCTTTCGCCCATTTCGGCAATCGTTGCCAATGGGGGAGAAGTTTTGGAGGGTTGTATGGAATTGGCTTTGTACTTTGGTATATTCTTAAGTATTTGTCTTCCTTGCCTTTGCATTTGTTGCTTGGTTTTATATTGTGGAAACTCCACCATTGATAATGGTTCACAATACATGCAATGAATTCATGTTCATACACACGTGCATAAATTATGGGGGAGTTTGCTCTATATATGTGGATGGACTAAAATCACATACCTTTGTAGTATTTGATGTTAGTGCAACCATTCTTGTTCGTTAAATTCCATATGATTAACAATCTCAAAAGAGATTGTCATCAATTACCAAAATGGGGGAGATTGAAAGAGCATTTTCCCTCATGCGTGGTTTTGGTAATTATATGACAATCTCTATGGACTAATGTTTGCATTGAGATATCCTTATAGATCTTGTCCATGGGATTAGTGGAGCTCTTGTGTTGAGTTTAGCTTATTTCAAGACATCATATTAGTGAAGAAATGTTGGGAGAT
This sequence comes from Poa annua, assembly GCA_026929855.1. Classification (NCBI taxonomy): domain Eukaryota; kingdom Viridiplantae; phylum Streptophyta; class Magnoliopsida; order Poales; family Poaceae; genus Poa; species Poa annua. The sequence goes on along the minus strand of CM049428.1, from coordinate 112,561,840 downwards.
ACAAGGTTGATGAAGATGTTGATAAACACATAAAGCTACAAGATGTACCAAGAGCGATCATGTATCTCTTGGGTTGGTAAACACTTGTCTGTGTAGGTTTGTGAACTAAACCATGATATATGTGTGTGTGGTACCATTACATGAGGTTAGGTATCTTCCCATGGGCTTGCATCAAATGAAGATTTCATATAGCTCATGGAGGATGACATCATGTGGTGATCGTCATCAAGGTGAGATGTACAAGACCAAGAGAAGCTTCTTGAAGAGATCCTATGCTTGGAGCTTGATATGGATACATGAAGACGAAGCTTAGCGAGACTCTCCCATTGTGAGCATGGGGAGTATTTGGAGAAGTCTTCATCAAGCATGTGCTTGGACGCACAATCAAGAAAGCTTGATTCCTCTCAATCCCTCCATTGATTCTTTCATATTCTTTAGGGAAAGTTGAGAGGAGATCTAGATCTACAATCCTACCAATCAATCTCTCCTCTAAGTGAGGGGAACCTAGTGGATCTAGTTCTTGGAGTTCCTTTGTGGTTCTTCTCTTTGTTCTTCCTCTCTTCTCCCCCATAAGCATTAGTTGCTTTTGATGGGATTTGGGAGTGAAGGATTTGACTCCTTTGTGGTTTCCTTTGTTCTTCCTCTCTTATTCCCCCATAAACATTTGTTGTTGTGTTGGAATTTGAGAGTGAAGGACTTGAGCACTTCGTGTGCTCTTGCCATTGCATTTGCATCGGTTTGTGCTCTTCACGAGATTCGAGGAAGTGAAAGATTGTGAGCTTGTTACTCTTGGGTCATTGGACCATAGACGCCTTTTGTGGCCAAAACCTTTTGTGGTCAAGACCTTTTGTGGTCAATTGAGAGCCTCCAATTAAGTTGTGGGTGTGTGCCTAAAGACTTGGGAGCAACCAATTAAGTTGTGGGTGTGTGCCTCAAGAGTTGTTCGGGATTCGATCTCCGCCCCAAAGGAGATCAATAGTGGAAGGTGAACTCGCAACCTTTTGTGGTTGAGTTCATCAGGAGAAGAAGGTGAGCCTTTGTGGCGTTGCGGCTAACCTGTTGTGGTTGCGCACACCTCTCTAAACGAGACGTACACCCTGGGATGGTACTCGGGAATACATTCTCGTCTCCGCGTGCCTCGGTTATTTCTATACCCGAGCTCTTTACTTATGCACTTTACATTATGATAGCCTTCGTGTTTAAAGTCCTCTATCTTGCTAGCTAGCACCTTGTTACTTGTATTGCTTAGCATAAGTTGTTGGTGCACATAGGTGAACCTAGTATATTTAGGTTGTATGCTTGTTAAAGTAAACCTCTAGTTTTATTCCGCTTTTATCAAGCATACCGGAATCTCCGGGTCATTCTTGGACCCGATATTTCGGCTCCTTGGAAAAAGTTTTAAATCGCCAATTCACCCCCCCCCCCCCCCCCCCTCTAGGCGACGTCTATCCGTTCAAGCTGGTCACGACACATTGCAAAAACCTTAAACGAAACTGCATATTTAATAGATTTGGCGGGAACAAAAGATTGTTCTTCACCGAAGCGTTCGATAAACGAGTTCATCTCCGATTCTTACATAATTTACATAGAACTAGACGGATCCAAAAGCTAAACTATTGTTAAATCGTCGCCGCCCTACTGTACTACCCAAAATTAGCTCACCGAAGCCTCGAGAGCGGCGGCGACAAGGTCGAGGCCGAGGATGACGAGCTCAGTCCTCGTCAGAGACGAGGTCGATGACGACCTCCGCGCCCGCCTCCAAGTAGGCCCTCCTCTCTCCTGTGAGGCGGTCCGCCTCGAGGCCCTGGTGGAGCAGGATCTGGTCGAGCTCCTCGTCGCGGTCGAGCTAGGCCTTCTGCCCCTCCCCCTCGCGCACGGACTGGAGAAGAACTTGAGCCGTGACGGCCTCAAATGCGTCGGCGTCGATGAAGTCCTCCGCCGCCAAGGTCCTCCAGAATGCTCTGGCTTCGTAGTCCTCCGCCGGTGGAAGAACCACCAGCGCGGTGGAAGAGGAGTTGGCGCCGCCGCCGCTTGAGATTCCTTTGCCGGTGATGCGCGCTTGGCAGCGGCGGCCCTCGTGCTCGGCGCGGAGCCGGTCAAACTCCACGACCTCGCGCCGGAGGTACGAAGTCGGGACGTCCTCTCCGCGTGCGGTTGCTGTACCAACGAGCGGCACGCTTCCGAGCGCCGTCACTCTTGACCGCTTTCACCCGCCTCGCGTTGGAGTAGTCTTCGTCGAAAGGGTCGCGGCTTGGATGCGGCGGCGGCGACGGGTACTCGCGCTTGGGGGGCCATGGCGGCGATGCGGTGGACTCCGGTTGCGGTATATTGCTCGTCGGAGACGATGGGGCGGGGAGTGGATTGCTCGTCGTCGAAAGCGAGTAGATAAGGGTTTGGGTCGGGGAATCGACGCGAACCCGACATAAATACCGTTCGGCCGCCCAAATCTACTTGCCCCCGTATCCCGTTTACGGGCCGAATTGCGTTTACAAGACTCTGTTATGGCGCAAAAAAAAGCATCGGCCCTTGAAGTCATCGGAGTTTTAAGATTTTCGGGACGTTTACAAGACTCTGTTAGAGATGCTCTAAGGGGGTAAACTGGGACTAAGTCTATAACCCGGCTATTATCTCTATAGCTTGTAACTATAATGCGAAGCCCTCTCGTAAGGTTAAAGCCGGTGATAGCCAGCTATAAACAGAGATTAGAATCACACGATACGATATGATACGGCACGTCTCATCTCCCCGATATGCAAAGTGCACCGCCACTCACAAGTCACAACGCCAGTTAGTCCTCTATATATGTAGCCATCAGTCATACACATGTACTCGTAGACGCGCGAAGACACCGCCACCACTCCTCCTCCCAACTCCCAACTGAACACACACACGCACACTCCATCAATGGCGATGCTGCGGCTCAAGTGGGCGGTGACGCTCGCGGTGCTAGCGGTGGCGGTGGGGACGGCCTCGGCGGCGCACCACTCCGCCCCCGCTCCCGTGGCTCCCGCGGCAGCGGCGCCGGCCCCCGCGGCCACGATCAGCCCGGAGTGCATGGACGCGGTGCTCAACATGTCGGACTGCCTGCCGTACGTCGAGAGCGGGAGCACCACCAAGCACCCGGACAAGGCCTGCTGCCCGGAGCTGGACGGCCTGCTGCAGTCCCACCCCGTCTGCCTCTGCCAGCTGCTGGCCGGCGGCGGCGAGTCCTACGGCGTCAGCGTCGACTACAAGCGCGCCATGGCGCTGCCCGGCGTCTGCCGCCTCAACGCGCCGCCCCTCAGCGCATGCGCAGGTATACACATTTCGGACCTGCAGATCTCCTTCTAAATGTACATACATGCATGGAACTGATCGATGGAAGAAAAGCAAAAAGATTTACAATGCTCGGTTGAGAGTGAGGCTGCGCTAGCTTCACTGATCTATGTATATCGAAGAGATGCAGTAGTCTAACACACTAACCTTGTCTGAATGGTTCGACTTACCATTCAAATTTCATGCAATTATCATTGCAAGTAACCCAATGAACTGATATCTGCAGCTTTTGGAGTCCCTGTTGGGCCTTCTTCAGCGCCATTAACAGGCGTCTCTCCATCCGCTACTGGACCACAAATGCCTGGTAAGCCATGACTACTCTGCTCGCCTTGTTTCTTCAGTCCTTTTTACTACGGTAGTAGTAACTCTCAATAGTGTACTCCGGGAGTAATTGACATGATTGCACGGCATGCTACCTAACTTGAAAAACCACAAATTATTACCTTATCCTTTACCTACTACTACGGATTTTCCTTGGTAAGATTTCTTTGCAAACAGTCAGTTACATGCAAAGCAAAAGTTTTGTAGTGAGGCATTGGAGGTATCCAAAACTGCAGACTCAATAAAAATTGCCACACATTTCTACTAAATGTTCCTTAATGCTCTTAACTGGTATGAAAGTACTTCGATATGGTCTTGTTCCTCGTTCGGTCTTAATCAGAGTAGTCAGTACCACACTCCACACACCGCCAAATTTGCTATTCTGACGTCTTGTGCATTGCGCAGCGAACACGCCGTCCACATCGCCGTCCAAGTCGGCCGCCTCCTCCGGCGGCTTCACCGCCCGCGGCCTCGTCGCCCTCGCCGTCACGATCTCGGCCGCCGCCGCGATGCTCTAGACCGACAAGAGTTTCTTGGGAGTGTGACATGCATTTGTCTACAGCCTCACACGTATAGCCCGATGACAGCATTCTTCTCCATTCTTGTGATCTCACATTTTATGTTGGTGCACTGCACACTGAGAGATTTTTCCTGTTAATTCGTTCCTTGTGATGTCATGATTCCTTTACAGTACCTGTGTGTAATCTGCTCGTGACGGTGACCTTCCGTGTAGTAGTTCCAAGTTCTCTGCATTGCTATCTTCATCTCGTTGCATATTTCTTCCTACACACCAAAGCATAAATGATCATTCATTTTCGTGCTACGCTGCGGCGTGGGATCACGTGAAGTGTTGGCTGATGAGTCTGAATAGTAATTTGGGCGGGGGAGTTGGGAGAGTGGAGAGGCTGGCGGTGTGTGGGGTGGAAGAAGAAGCCATCGTGATACCCGCCGGCCGGCGTAGATCGATCTTTCAGCGCTGTCGGTATCATCAATGTCAAGATTCATTCCATTCAATTCCTCAGCTGCTGCCTGTAGGCTGGCTGTACTTAGTCCCTCTCCGCCTCTCCCGTCACGTCCACTATGAACTTGCCTTGCATTCATTTTGTATACAGGTCCACGGAACAGTTTTTTCCTGCTCTGAACTTTTGATCCAAAATCGAGCCTTTTTTTACACTTCGAAACTGAGCAGTTCCATGGCTTACTGCTAGCCTTCGGTTCGGTCACATGATAACGGTCATCAAAGGAGTACAGATTTCTGGTTCCCGGGCACCATTGCTCTCTGTTTATTTATTTTTTCCGAAAATCATATTTATAAGTTTAAAGAAAACCTGAAAAATAATCTTGCAAGTTGTAAATTATGTATCACAAACATGCAAAATCTCGATTTGAAATAATTTATATTCTGATCTACACTATGTGTGGATCTTAATGTACACACTTTCAAATCTCCACGATATAAAGATTTTGTCATTTTTATGTAGGTCAGAATAAAGTATTTGAAACCAAGATTTTGCACGTTTAAGGAACTTCATTGACTACATGCAGGAATTTGTTTCACACTTTTTTCTAAAATTATAAATAAGTTTTTTTAATAGAGGGAACACTGGTGCTCAGGAATCAAAATGACTTTCCATCATCAAAGCAACGAGAGGAAATAAAAATGACAAAGTAGTTTATACAGAAAAAAAGCTCTACTGAAATCGATTGCACCAAATACAAATCACACGATTCTCGTGAAATTGGCAGTGGCAACGAAAACAGTCTTGTGTATTTTGAAACGTTCGTGCTTCGTGCTCTGTCATAGTACAGTTAATCATTCTTCCACATATAACAGAAATAATAGACCAAAGGATATTTGGGTGGTTCAATCTTATCAGGCATATAACCAAACCATTTTCGTCGGCAAGAAGACCTTTTTTTCTTCACAAGCGCGTTAAAAAGAATCACTGAATTTGCTATACAAATTAGACATTATCCTTCCTCCTGCCAGACATTTTTGGAGAAGTATATGTACCCACCACTCCAGTCTGCATAGCATGTTGCTCTGTTTGAAAGAAGAACACAAGGCTGGGTGTTTATCCCTCATCCAGAATTCCAGATAGAATCCAAGAGTGATTCTTTGAGAATATGGCGTGTTTTCTTTGTACAACTGGCATGTACACTATTGTGGTATTCTAGAGCTCAGACTCCGTAATAAGCCTGCAAAATCGAAGTGAGAACGTACTGATCAGTCTTCCATCGACATAAATTGTGGGACCTTTTCATAATTTTTTGCAGGTTCAAAATATAATTAATCCCAATTATCCTGATATAGGTATCTCAGGTAAAAATGTAACAGAAACTTCTGTAGGTAAACAATGAATCATGTTTCACTCAGTGCTGTCGTAACCTAACCAGCAACAAAATTGGGAACCGGTCTATTATTATTTACTGTGTGAAAAACTTGGGATATGGAAGATTTAGAAAATGACCACTGTGTGTGAAAAAAGAGCAGTACCTTTACCCTTATTCTTGTCCTTAGGTAACAGCTCTTCCGCACCGATTCTCATGTCAGCGTTAGACGAGCGCCTCTTTGCTTTTCTATTCAGTGCCTCAACCTCGACAATGAAGGTTCCACAGACAGGACGATGATCTGAAAATCTGGACTCCCCACGGTAGTAGGACAACTGTGAAGTGCCATCTCCACGCCACAAAATTCGATCACACCTGAGAAAGTTGAAACATATGCAATGTAATAACTCAAGCAAAGGATGGTTCACAACCATACTACTCGCAGTCACTGGAAGAAAGTTTTTACCAAATCATTTACACAACAGGATCATACATTGAAAATGTAATGTTTATCGGAACTACAGCATGCAGCGCTCCCCCCCCCCCCCCCCCCCCCCCCCTTTACTTAATTAGGGAGAGCAATGGTAATACTACACTGCATGCTAAGGCCTTATTGGTTGAATGAATTCTCAAATATTTTTTTGGAATATTCTAATCCTTAGTCTCTTTATGTTCTAAGATATGTAAACCGTTTACATGTTCTAGAAGAAACTCGTCAAAAGATTCATATGCTTCCCCTATGGTGCAATAAAACAGCCTTTCAACTTTGTAGGATTTTATATGATATGAAAAACACAGAGGCCTTATGTGCCTACAGCAACAGAGGAATAGAAAATTAAGGCTTTATTATAATTTCCGAACAGGGCATCTTGTCACAGAACTACTTAAAAATTGTCCATACCATGCTGGTGTTCTCCTCTTTTTATTTGATGTTGCAGTCTCGCCAGCATAAGCATCCGAGTTAGAGGAGTACTTGTATGTGGGAGCAAAATATATCTTCCCCTCATTCCACCCCTTAAACACTCGCCCAGCATCCCGTTCAATTTTAAGCTGAAGAACAAAAACATGAGGTAACATTAGGAGGGAATAATTGCAGAAGATTATAACTATCATTTGAGCGACAATAAGGGCTTGTTTAACATATATTACGCTTTATGATTTATTAGTACCATTAAATTCTTAACCAATAAATAATTATTTCAATGGTTTCCATCATTCAGCGAATAGCTCATACTTTCATTCATAAATGGATTGATTTAACTAATGAGAAGTTACCTGGTCCTTTTCGAAAAGGGCATCCCAATTATTTTCTGTCAAAAGCTTTCTTGTATCTGCGTAGCTTAGTGCAATACGGTAGTTCAAATCCCCAAACCATATCACCTTACTGAGACCAACAATGCACTAATTAATTCCATAAACTGACAAAAAAGAGAGGTACAAGCATAAATATCACTGCATTCTTACTCATGCTCAATAATTTTCCCCGGGATTCTTTGCCCAGCTCTCCTGCAAAGCCTTGAAAACAGTGTGAGCCGCAGTATCTCCAGAACATCAGAGTTTCTTTTGAATTCATCGCCTTCTTTCTGACCTGAAGCCAGATGGCTGCAGATGAAACAAAAGCTTGTCTGGTGCACTGTCATGCTTACTGATATACACCCCTGCAGTAGAAGTGTATTCAGGATACAGATAATTAGTTACAAGAATAGTTCAATCTGATTCGGTCCTGACCTTGTTTCCGAGACAGCCCAGAATTCCTCGCCCTATGCAGGACGTTCTTAGATGGCCGATGTACTGCACTAGTTCTTTCTTTACCCAAACAGTGACAAAAATACCAACCATTTGTTTGCACACTATGAGATTATATTTTAATTCATCCCTTGCGGTGGGAGCAGAAGCTACTTCAGTTAGAACAGAGCAGCAAGAATCCCTCGAGTTCTCTTTCTCTTCCCCTCCCGAGGAATCAGTATCGTCAACATGCTTTTTCGGGCGTCGAAAGCAAGCATCCCTGTAAGATGATTTGATCATTTCGACGGGGCAGTTGCAGGCCTTAAGCTGTTTTCTCTGGTGTGGCATAAAAGATTTACTAATGGCTTTCAGGAAAGACTTTTGAAAGATTGCGGAACCACTTGCTGTTTTTGCTAAGTCAGAGAATGAAGCATCGAGGCTTGAAGAAGCTCGGGAGGAGGTAGATTCGACAGAGGGAGATGGGTGATGCTGAAAGACGTTGGTATCATTTTCAGCTGGCCGGTTTAATGCCTGGTTTATAAGAACAAGCCATTTTGCAGCTGGTTCGTTGTCTTCTATCACAAGTACATTACCAGCATTGAGAGGAACAATTTCCTGAAAACTGTACAAAGATTAAATGAACAGAATTGTGGCATTAAGACCTGTGTTAAATGGAAACAAATCTACTTAATACCATTCAAAGTTGAAAGCGAAACAGGATTCATTGCACTGGATAGAAATACAATGACTGTCTAGTACCACACCGAAGAAAGCTAACTTGAATTTTTTTCAGCTATGCACTGAATCTTTTTATATGAGAAAAATAATATTCAATCATTAAACACGCATGTTGGAGGAGATTATCTCCGTATCTGTGAAAATAGCCGTGGAAGACCTACCCCAAAACATAAATATCTGAATTATCATCAGGTGGAACAAAATCATCCATGTTCAGTTCAGCAGTAGGTGTTTTCCCACCAACGTTCCAGGTAGAGACAAATATCCTGTGTAACAGAAGTAAAGAGTAAAAATCTGATCTACTGGCATAAAAAAGAATAGGAAAATAATAGGTTACCAAATTTCAAGTGTTGTACCTGAGGGACTCAGTTGTTTTACTAATAGAAGTTTGGGCCAGGAAATGGCTGAGACGTATGCTCTTAACTCCTGGTTTGAATTAAAGAGTAATCAATTGAAACTGTTAACATTTTAATCCGCATAAATCAGACAAAAACACAGGTTTTTCTGGATACTAAAGTACCTGAAAGTGTTCTTAATGGAGAAGAGGATGCTGCCTTACAAGAACTTAGTCCATGGTCACCTACTGTAATAAATAGGACCATACATCACAGTTAATTCCTGCAATTACCTCAAGATAAAGAATTTTTTCTTAGAAAATGATTAATGGGAGTAGCTACCTTAGTTAATGTGTATTTTGTTTCATGACTATGGTGGAGCTTCACATTAATCTCTATATATAATTTTAGACTGTTTTCTGTGTGCTTCGTAGACTGAATCAGTTGCCATGTGTTGATTCTCAATAAGATGTCAGCGTTTAGAAAAATGGAATGATTGGTTATGGTCGATGGTATATGTTACGTGATTGTTTGGTTGCAAGTTTTACTAATCAATTTTGCGAAAGCGTGTTATTGGGTGAAACTCGCCACTGTACATTTCAAGTGGTTGTTCAATTATGGAACAGTTCGGTGGAAAATGTTGATTCGCTAAAGTTGGTTTTGATTTGTTCTGCTATTTATTTTCTAAAATGTAAATCATTGTACTATGTGCTTTGCAGAAAACAAGCACGAGTCTATTTACATACACTAATTCTGAGTTTTGTCAGGTTTCACTAAGCAAGATTAAAGAAAACAGCTTGAAAATAATCTAGCTTTGCTGAAACATAGGATGAAAATAACCTCCAAAGGCATTTCCGTATGTCAACGGAGAAAGTAAAAGGGCAATGATCGACTAGTGTTTCCCACAAATGAATGCAGATAGTTAAATATACCAACCTGCATTGCAGCTCTGACCGTCTGTCCTCTTTGCAGATTTCTTCTCCTTTGTACCGAAAAGTTTTGGGTGACACCCCTGCAACCAAATCCAATCTTTTTAAACACAAGTAATTCATCTCTACAATAATGCAGTTGAGGAAATGCAATCATCATGTCACTTTCACCTTCATTCTTTCCTCGCCGGTGAAGGCCATCACACAGCAATCGCTGTACCCAGCACAAGCCGGCTTTTTTCTCTGTTGATTGATTGATTCCAAGTCCAATACTCCAATGCCGAAGAATCTGCAGGCAGTTCATTGCAGGGATCATACACAAATGCAACGGTAGCACTGCAAGATTACGTTGATGGAACAGGCGATCCAGAACAGATCAGCCTGCTTGAGAGAGGTAACAGACTAGCAGGAAAAACGCACCGATCTTCAGAGCTAAAATATCGGAACTGTAGTCAAGATGCGAACTTTGTATCCTGATCCTCCTCTGCAGATCCCACACACGCCCCTGATTAACCTTACAATGCCAGAAGGGCAAAGACACACGCCCACCTTTAATTAGCAGCCCGCAGACGACCTCCTCCGGATCCTGGCAGTCCCGCGATCCCAAACCAAAACCCTCACTACTACTCCTGCCTCACGAAGAGCAGCCCGGATGGCGGCGGCGCGCGGCGAGCGGTGGAATCCGGCAATGCGTAGGAGGAGGAGGAGGAATGCAGGGCCATCGGGGCGCGGGACCCCTCCGTGGACGTCCTTTAAAGCAATGCAGGGGACAAACTGCAGCGGAAGGAAGGAGGGAATAGAGTAATCGACGGGAGACGCTTCCCTCCCTTGTGCTGCGGTGGCCTCGACGATCCGCGTCTGTCTCTCTGCCTGCATGCGCCGGCGGCGGGGTTGACCGGAAGGGCGAGTTAGAGGGGCGCACGTGAAGCAGGGAGACGTGGTGGTGGCGGACGGTGGTGGGGAGAAAGTGGTGGAGGACTCGGACGACACCGTGTCTTGTCTGTCAGCTACGGAATTCTTTTCCTTGGATCTGGGTGGCTTGTGAATTGTGATGAAGAGTGGAAAGATCAAATTAACGAGACACGAGATTTAACGGAATGCCTGCTAGCAATATTTCACTATGATCGGTTAAGGTTAAACGTCATGGGTTTACAATATATGACTTATCCAAGATGGCTTATAAGATGTATTTATAGTGGACAAAACCCTAGGTCGATTGTGATCCGACTCGGACACGATCCGCAAACAACTCGTACCATACCGTGGGGGTTGCCGTCCTCCCGCACCCCCTTCCGTGCATACCGGATGGGTCCGCGGCCCTGATGGGCCAGCTTCTGACTTCGGAACGTTGCGCTCTCCTACCTACGTCACAAGCAGGCCCTTGTCAGGATGTACATATTTGGATCAACAGAAAACAACACTTCACCTTTGATGTGAAAATTCTGTCCACGGAAGTAGAAAGATCCAGGTTCTAAAAAAGTTATCACATGTCAATGAACACATATCTAGCACATCGTAACCTGAGCTAAGCATGGACTAGAGCATCAAAGAACTACTGCAGCAGGAGCTAAGCACGAAGTAGAAGAACAAACAACTACCCTAACAATGGACTAGAAGAGCAAAGATCTACCACAGAAGGGGCTAAGCATGGGGTACAAGATCAATGAACTACTTTATCAGTGAACTACAACATCAAAGATCTATCGAATCATAAGCTAAGCAATATTATCAGACCTAGGTGCATGACACTTACAAGAGCGGAAGCAACGGAGGAGGAAAACGACATCTCAGAGAGGAGGATAAAAACTGGTTGCATGTGATGATCACCTCTGAAGTACCCGCCGCTTTACCTGCTCCACTGCCAAGAACCTGCAAAGGGTGAGCTGGTAGGGGGGGAAATGTGGCAGAGTTCCAGCGTTTGGGTGAAATAGGCGAGCAAAATATGTGGGCGGTGAGCGAATTTCGTCCCGCCATTTTTTTTGCATGTGCGTCAGATCTCGACGTCATCTCCGAGGTCGGGCGAACTCTGAAAGAACATTTCTTAATCCCTAGTGTTTTGTGTGTTAGTTAACAATACCAATGATATACTAATCCTATTGCTAAGTATTTCAGTTTGGGTGAAATTCATATCACAAATCTTAAAGCCAAATTGTAGAGAAAAAGAGTTTCTGGAATTCTTCAGGGACTCGGATATTCCGGTTCCCCAACCGGATATTCCGGGTCGACCCCAGAATTTTGGCTAAGTCAAGTTCAGAAGTGCTACTGACTTCAATCGGAAAATCAGCCCGGAAATTTCAATGACCCGGATATTCCGGTTCACCAACCGGATATTCCGAGTCAACCTCAAGGAAAATTGGCTAAGTCAAGATTCAGAAGTGGCACTGACTTCAATCGGAAAATCAGCCCGGAGATTTCAAGGACCGGATATTCCGGTTCACCAACCGGATATTCCGAGTCAACCGAAGAAAATCGACTAAGTCAAGTTCAGAATTGGTTCTGATCTCAACCGGAAATGCAGCCCGGATATTTTCAAAGGCCCGGATATTCCGGGGCACCGGAATTTCCGGTGCAACTTATACCGGAATTTCCGGGTGACCAAGACAGCCAACGGCCAGATTTTGAGGGGGAGTATAAATACCCCCTCACTCACTCAAGAACATTTGAGCTCTCAGACTTTCTCTCTCCTACTATTCTTGAAAGCTCAATTCATCAAGATCTCCCAATCCCCCCACCCAAATTCATAGATCTTTGGAGGATTGGAGGAGAAGGCCCAGATCTACATCGTCACCGAAGGGATCTTCATTTCTCCCCCATTCATTTGGGGATTTCGTGGCTAGGGTTTCCGGTGGGAAAACCTAGTTCACCATTGTTGTACTCTTGGTGTTACCTTGACCTTTTGTGGTCCTTGACCTTTTGTGGTCTTCTTGGGAGCCCCCAATTCATTTGTGGGTGTGTGCCTCAAGCGTTTGTAAGGGATTCGATCTCCGCCCTAAAAGGGGATCAATAGTGGAAGGTGAACTCGAAACCTTTGTGGTTGAGTTCATCGGAGAAGAAGGTGAGCCTTTGTGGCGTTGCAGCTAACCTGTTGTGGTAGCGCACACCTCTCCAAACGAGACGTACACCCTTGGGTGGAACTCGGGAATACATCTTCGTCTCCGCGTGCTTCACTTGGTTCCCCTTACCCTTTACTCCCTTACTTGCTTCTTGTTATTGCTTAGTTTCTCATCTAGGTAAATTCACCGTAGTTGCATATCTATCTAGAGAATTTACCTTTGAGTTGAGCCTAAAATTGAAAAGACCTAAAATTTGTAATATCACCTATTCACCCCCCCCCCCCCCCTCTAGGTGCCGGATTCCCGTTCAATTGGTATCAGAGCCTTGTTCACTTTTAAGGGCTTAACCGCCTAAGTGCAACGATGACGGAATCCGATGCCGAGAGGGCCGCCCGTGAAAAATTAGAGGCGGAGAAGGAGGCGTTAGCCAAAGGGGCAACCATGGCCGATCTTATTGATATGAGATCGTCCTTGGAGGCCCAACTCCTCAAGATGAATGAGATGCTCATGGCACTCTTGAAGTCTAAGGATCCCGAGGCTACTTCTCCCTCTCCTCCTCCTAAGGAACATGCGGGGAACTCTAAGGAGTCATCTTCGGATGGGTCCAAAGATGTTACCTCAAGTGTTCCCGGGATGGCGGAAAAGGATGAACCACCTAGCTCCTCTAACACCCCCAAAGGAGAGGAATTTCATAATGTCAACCATAATTACTCTCCTAACCCTCCTATCCCTCACCCTCATGTAAACTTTAGAAGTGACCCTCCTAAGCTTAAACCTACTCATTTCTCTCAATGGGTGTTTCTAATGAAGTCTCATCTATGTAGTGCCTCCATTGAGCTTTGGCGCATCATTGAAGAAGGATACAAGCCCCATGATCCAACCAACGTGACAAGAAGAGAAGTGGTTGATAGCCAACTCAACGCCACCGCTCTTCATCAACTCCAAATGGCCGTTGGAGAGAAGGACATGGCGCTCATTCAACAATTCTCCACCGCCAAGGAAGTTTGGAATGCTCTTTCCGACATCTTTGTTGGGAATGAGAGCATGAAGAAGAACCGGTATGATGCCTTATGCAATGAGGTGGAAGGGTTCTACAAGTTGGATGGAGAAAGCCACGAGGACATGTACCGGAGGTTGGTGTTGGTTGTCAACTCCTTCAAGAACCTCGGGGCGGAGTACATCAATGATGCTGGGATCAAGAGGAAGTATGTGACCGCTCTCATGCCCTTTGAGGACACGGATTTGAAGACACTCCAAGGGAGACATGACTTTGCAAAGATGACATCCAATGAAGTTATGCAAGAGATGACCGCATACAAGGTGGCCTCCAAGATTGCACAAGATGCAAGAGCTAGAGCCATAGGGATGCACAAGCATGCCTCAATTGCTTTGAAGGCCACCGTTGAAGAGGAGGATGAAGAGGAGTGTGATGATCAAGACGAGCTATCTAGTGAAGCTCTCTCAAGAACTCTCACTCAACACATGGGTCTTGCGGCAAGAACCTTTTGGAAGAACCCCGGAAGGGCCAAAGCAAGGATTGACAAGAAGTTTCCCCCCAACGGAGGAAAGCCATTCAACAAAGTGAGACTTTGCTATAACTGCGATGACAAGAGCCACTTTGTTGCCGATTGCCCATGGGAGAGAAGAGAGGATCATGGTGGGAGGCTCGTGGCCAAGACGAAGGGCAAGGGGCCCATGCCCATGAAGAAGCCTTTCTTCAAGAAGAACCAAAAGATTGTCTTGGTGACTCAAGAGCAATATCCCACCGATGATGAAGATAGTGACAAGGAGGATACTCCAACGCAAGTGGCCGCACTAGCCATGTCTTCCACTACTCCATCACTCTTCTCCTCGCCAAACGAGAGCGTCATCGTCAATAATGGAAGATGTCTTATGGCTAAGACATCCGAGGTACAACTATCCCCCAACTCCATATCACATGACATTGATGATGCTATGAGTCTAGAAGTCAAGGAAGAAATCATTGCTTTTGATAAATTCATGACTAACTTGCAAGGAGAAGGAAAGAAACACTTTGGCTCAACCATGAGTCGTATAGGTGAGCTTGAGGATGTGCTTGAACTAAAAGGTGAGATTGAGATAGAGGATGCACATGCTAAGGTGTCTCTCCAATCCTCTCTCGAAGATGAACAAGAAGCTCATGCTCTCCTCGAGGAGCAACTTGCTAAGATCACTAAGGATCGTGATCTCTACTTTGCTAAATGTAAAATTGTGCAAAAAGAAAAGTCCGATCTTGTAGTTGCTCATGCTAGACTTTGCGAAGACTTCGAGTCACTTGATCACGAACGTCTTCTCAAGTCTCGTGATCAACTCCAATCTCGGATATCTAATCTTGAGAAACCTAGCACCTCTACTCCTTTGAATGCTAATGCAAATGTTGTGAAGGGTATTGCTAGGGTTTTATTTGTTCCTTCTATGGCAACCAAGCCCAAGACATCTCTTGATAAAGGTAAGGGGACACTCACTACTCCTCTTCATGAGCGAGTGCCCCACAAGGGTAAGGAAGGTCTAGGCTATGTTGCTAAGGAGAAGAAGGAGATCAAGAAGAAGACCAAGACCGCACAAGCCAAGAAGGTTGACATTGCGAGTGGAAATGCCACAAGGGGCACTCCCACTCGTAATGACTTTGCGGGCATATCTAACCCCAACTATGCTTTATATGTTGATTATTATGGGGATGTCTATGCTAGATACATTGGTCCTTTTGATGGTTATATTGAATATGCTATTTGGGTACCAAAGACCCTTGTTGCTAACCAAAAGGCACCCATTGCAAAATGGGTACCTAAATCCAAGAATTGATTGTGTGTAGGGCCTTGCTTCCGGAGGATCGAAATGGATAATTGATAGTGGGTGCACTAGTCATATGACCGGAAGCAAGGATATTGTAACGGAGTTGAAGCCCAATGATGATCAAATGACCGTTACATATGGTGATAATTCTAAGTCTAAGGTAATAGGGCTCGGCAAGGTGGTAGTGGCACCGTACATCACACTTGTGAATGTCTTGCTTGTCGAGTCCCTAGGTTTCAACTTGATCTCCATCCATTCCTTAACTTGTTTGGGCTATACCGTTGTCTTTGAAAAGGAAATGGTCATTCTCTTGCGGAGCAAGTCTCTCAATGTGTCTTTCGTTGGGTACATTGAGAATGGGCTCTATGTGGTTGACTTCTCCGGAGTCACCACTTCCCATACAATGTGCCTATTCGCAAAGGCGGACTTGGGTTGGCTATGGCATCGCCGACTAGCCCATGTCAACATGAGGACTTTGCAAAGTCTTCACAAGGGTGGCCATATCCTAGGACTAAAATACCATGTTTCTTTCTCGAAGGATCGAATGTGCAGGGCGTGTGTTGAAGGGAAAATGCATGACATCTACCATCCAAGCAAGACCATCATTTCGTCAAAGAGGGTTTTGGAGCTTCTCCATGTTGACCTCTTTGGTCCCATTCCGGAAGCTAGTCTTGGTGGCAAGAAATATTGCTTGGTAATTGTTGATGACTATTCAAGATACACATGGGTTTTCTTCTTCAAGACGAAGATGGAGACTCAACAAACTATCATCGACTTCTCCAATGAAGCTCAACGTCAACACAATGTCCCTATCTTGGTGATACGAAGTGACAATGGGTCCGAGTTCAAGAACTACACCTTAAACGAGTTCCTTAGTGAAGAAGGGATTCGTCATCAGTATTCCGCTGCTTATACTCCCCAACAAAATGGTGTAGCCGAAAGGAAGAACCGCACTCTTATTGAGATGGCAAGGTCGATGATGGCGGAGTTCAAGTCCCCTCACAACTTTTGGGACGAAGCCGTCAACACCGATTTCCATTTATCCAACCGGCTCTTCTTTCGCAAAGGACTCATGAAGACACCTTATGAAGTGCTCACCGGGAACAAGCCCAATATCTCCTACTTCCGTGTATTTGGTTGTAAGTGTTTCTACCTCATCAAAGGTGTTCGTTTGGGCAAGTTTGATTAAGTCTCTTGAAGGGACATTTGTGGGCTACGGATCCGAATCCCACACTTATAGAGTCTATGATAAGGCCTCGCGCATAATCATAGAAACTTGTAGTGTGGTGTTCGAGGAGAATGACGGCTCCCTCGTGGAGCAAAGTGGTGTTTCCGGTGTAGGTGATGATGAACCTCAAGATGCTATCCGAAGAATGGGGTTGGGAGTCCACCGCCCCGTTGAACTCTATTATGAGGATGATCATCAAGGACCAAGTTCTTCACAAGTGGTGACCACCCCAACACAAGAAACACCCATCGACAAAACCGTGCCCAATGCCCCTTGCCAAGAAGAAGAACAAGACTCTACAGCTGCTCCAGGAATTTCCGGAGGACCGGAATATCCGGGTCAAGATGGACTCGGAAATTCCGGTGGCCCGGAATTTCCGGTTCCTGAACCCGGAATATCCGGTCCTGCTGACATTCCCGGTGGCAGTTCGCAAGGCCAAGATCAACCCTCTCCCTCACCAATGGACACCACTCCAATGGTTGATCAACGCCATCAATTCAGTCAAGGCGGAGACATGAATGATCAAGATGATCAAGCGATTCCTCCCACCACTCGGAGGGAAATCGAGATCCGCCGCTTGAATAGGGTTGGCACCTCACAAGAATTAAGAGCCCTATCTCTTGACAAGGTTCTTGGTGATGTGAGAAGCAATGTCTCTACCCGAAGACAACTTTCAAGCTTTAGTGAACATCAAGCTCACATCTCCATGGTGGAACCCAAGAAGGTCTTTGAAGCTCTTGAAGATAAAGATTGGCTTGATGCCATGCATGAAGAGCTCAACAACTTCGAGGGCAACAAAGTGTGGAAGTTGGTGGAAAGACCCAAAGATTGCCGCAATGTTATCGGCACCAAGTGGAAATTCAAGAACAAGCAAGATGAACATGGCATGGTGATAAGGAACAAGGCAAGATTGGTGGCTCAAGGTTACTCACAAATTGAAGGCATTGACTTTGGAGAAACCTATGCGCCCGTGGCTCGACTTGAGTCAATCCGTATTCTTCTTGCCTATGCCTCTCACCATAACTTTAAGTTGCAACAAATGGATGTTAAATCCGCTTTTCTAAATGGTCCACTAAATGAACTTGTTTATGTTAAGCAACCACCGGGGTTCGAGGACCTCAAGTATCCGAACCATGTCTACAAGTTGGATAAGGCACTCTATGGCCTTAAACAAGCCCCACGAGCGTGGTACGAGCACCTTAGAGAACTACTTGTGGACCGTGGTTTCCAAGTTGGGGAAATCGACCCCACACTTTTCACTAAGAAAGTTAATGGGGAGCTTTTCATTTGTCAATTATATGTGGATGACATTATATTTGGATCGACTAACAAAGCATTTAACGAAGAATTCTCTAAGCTTATGACTGACAGGTTTGAGATGTCTATGATGGGTGAGATGAAGTTCTTCCTCGGATTTGAGATCAATCAATTGAGGGAAGGAACGTTCATCAACCAAGCAAAGTACATTCAAGACATGCTCAAGAAGTACGAGTTGCTTGATCTCAAGGGTGCCTCTACTCCAATGCAAACCAAATGCCACCTTGAGCTCAATCCGAAGGGTAAGGATGCGGATCAAAAGGTATACCGCTCCATGATTGGATCTCTCCTCTACCTTTGTGCATCTAGGCCGGATATAGTGCTAGCCGTGGGAGTGTGTGCAAGGTATCAAGCGGCTCCTAAAGAAAGCCACGATGTGGCGGTCAAGAGAATCTTTCGATATTTGGCTTATACCCGAACTTATGGATTGTGGTATCCCAAGGATGCAAATATCTCTTTATGTGGATTCACGGATTCCGATTGGGCGGGAGATCATGATGATAGGAAGTCAACCTCCGGTGCTTGTCAATTTATTGGGAGGTCCTTGGTGAGTTGGTCTTCTAAGAAGCAAAATTGCATATCTCTCTCCACCGCTGAAGCCGAATATGTTGCAACCGCTAGTTGTTGCACTCAGTTGCTATGGATGAGGCAAACTTTAAAGGAGTACGGTGTCAATTGTGACAAAGTGCCTCTTCTATGTGACAACGAAAGTGCCATCAAGATTGCCTACAACCCGGTGCAACATTCAAGAACCAAGCATATTGAGATCCGCCATCATTTCATAAGAGATCATGTGGCCCGTGGAGACATTGACTTATCATATGTGGGCACAAGGGATCAATTGGCGGATATCTTCACGAAGCCCCTTGAGGAAGGAAGGTTTTGCTTTTTGAGGAATGAGCTTAATATCATTGATTCGAGGTCCTTGGCTTGATCGCTTGCACACTCACCTAGGGCGTAATTGCATCTTATCTAGTTTAGATGTAGGCATGGAAATAGGAGGAGTGCGGTCCTAATACATTGGATCATCCCTCCCCCCATTATGCCGATAGCAAGTATTCTTTTATCTCTATATTCATTCTTGTGACTAATGAGCTAAAACGACGAGTATTGGTTATGTACCCAAGATACATCTTCGCGGTAACATGCCATACACTCCTACACGGTGGCCTCGGCCACCAACCTCTTCTCCTTGAAGAGTTGATGTTATTTGGACCTTTTTGTTGCTATTTGCTCTCCTTTTCATGCATGTGGGAAACCTACTCAACTTGGCTCTTTTGATTCGATTTGGTTGTTGTGAGTTGAGTATGGTGTACCAATATCAGTTTGGAAATCTATCCCAAGCCTACTTTCCCCTGAAAACATTTCTCTCTTTTGCACGCAAGTCATCCTTTTGAAAACTGGGATTTTGGTTCAGCAGGTCGGAATATCCGGTTCATTTTGAACCGGAATATCCGGTGACTCGGAATATCCGGTGTAACTTATACCGGAATATCCGGTCTGGCAGTTTGTCCAGAAATTTAAGGGCAGGCTCGGGGTGAAGGGCTCATTAGTGCCTTTCTTCCACCCCCGACCTCCCTCTCCTCCACCCGCCGCCCCTGCTGTGCCCAACTCCCTCCGGAGCACTCCGTCCGCCGGGGAACCTCTTTCTCGGCCGGATCTGCTCCTCCTCCGCCCAAGGAACTCACTCCTCCAAGCAATGGCCTCAATGGATGAGGGTAACTTCACTTTTCTTCTTCCTCTTTTGGATCTTGATGTGGAGTTATTTGTTTCAATGTTGCTTGGTAGAGATTGTTCCTAGGACTATTCCCTGCCTTATACATACATTAGATTTGCATTACATTGGATCGATCTAGTTTTAGACCGAGTCAAATCTCAGATCTGTAGTTTCTGTCTGACTCGGAATATCCGGTCCATCGTGACTCGGAATTTCCGGTCCCCCGGAATTTCCGGTCATGACTGACCCGGATATTCCGAGCCAAACAGAGCAGTTTTAAGATTAACTCATGTTTAACTACATATGATCCATCGAATGCCTATCTAATATGTGTATTACCTCCTGACTTGTGTGCACTTACCTTATGCTACCATCTATGCTCAAATTCACAGATTCAGGTGGAAGTGAGTCCGCAGGGGGATCAAGGCACACTGGTATAGCACCTGTTTCCAAGCAATCTGTCAACAAAGGAAAGGGCCTTGCACCTCAGAGAAAGAAGAAAGCTGTTGCCAGCAAGCCCTCATCTAAGAAGAGAAAGAGTGCCTCTAGTTCCGAACGTCTGAACTATTCCAAGATGCATGCTGTTGATTACTCTCAGCTAAGGCAGGGGGACTGGTACCTCAGTGCAAGAGACACATCTCTCGATGATCGCAGTTTTTGGTGCCAAGCACAGGAGCATATATTTGTGGATCTATACCTCTCTCTGACGAAGCCAATTCGGCCCATGCACCCGTTTGACTTTGCATCCCTACAGAAGAAGACTGCTTTTTCTGAGGCCATCCACATTGTGAAGACCATGGGTTTGGAGAGATTGGCGCTCATCCGTTGTGCCTACAACGCGCAGTATGTTATGCAGTTCTTCGCCACCCTAGTGATCAAGGGTGACTCGAAGAAGACCATGAAATGGATGACTGGGGAATCTTATTGTGAGTCCAACTTTGAGGAGTTTGGCAAGGTACTGGGCTACAGGTTTGATGGTGATAATCCCCAAGGCACTCGCATGCACCACTCCTACAAGCTCAACAAGAAGGAGACAGCTCACTTATATGGTGTGGGAGCCACCCCTGGATTCTCTCGGAACTTGCTGCCTTTATATGATGTTCTTGTGCGCATCCTGCGTGAGAACATTGCACCGAGTGGAGGCAACAATGATAATGTGGTAACCCCTCTCTGCAACCTGCTCCTTCACGCCAACCACATTGTGGAGGACTCGGGCTCTGACACTGACTGGAGAGTAGATGTGATGGATTACATCTACAATGAGATGTTTGAGGCTATGACCACCAGGGTCTCCATTCCATATGCTCCATACATCATGAAGCTTCTCCTGTTTAAGTTCCCCAACCTCAACGTCAGCAACAGTGATTTGACACCACATGACTTCAAGAAGCTCTATGAGAAGAAGACTGTGGTCAAGCCCCCTCCTAGGCCTTCGACTTCATCAGCTCCAGGTGGATCTTTCATGGGTGATGCTAGGAGGGCTGCTGCTACCTCTACTCATGTTCCCACCACTCATACACATGTCAAGAAGCTAAACTGGTTCCAGCGCAACATCTTGTGCATAAATGTGGACATTCGTAAGGAGCAATACAATGCCTACAAGGATCGCCGTCAGCAGAACTACAAGCAAGACTTGATCCTTCACCATGCTTCTGGCTCCCCTGCTCCTGCTGATCTGTCTGAGCCCCTGTCCTTTGCTCAGTGGAATGAGGGTTCCTTGGCTCCATGGACCCTGATTGACCAGGACCTTGGTGGCAGCTCATACACCACAGGTTATGACTATGATGAGGAGGCTGAAGATGAGGATGAGGAGGCAGCTGATGAGGAGTGTGAGGACGAGGATGATGATGATGAGGACGCTGATGCTGATGATGATGATGAGGAGTACCCCTCGGACTGAAGACTTCCATGGGACGTAGCTTCGCTCTTCTTCCTTTTTGGCGTTTCGATGCCAAAGGGGGAGAAGTTGCTCTACTAGGACTTCTTCGGGGATTTGCAAGGGTCGGGCACAAGCTTATGCGTTTATCATTTATTTGCGCTTGTGTCCATTTATCGTGTTTTTTGTTACTTGTGAAACTCTCTTTTTGTCATTTGTGATATCTTTGTATTGAGACAATGGTTGATGCTCATTATATTATGCTTGAGACTTGGAATTGATTGTGTTGGTACTCTCTTCATATTCTATATGCACAAGGTATGAAAATCTATCTAGTCTCAAGTGCTTCCATAATCTTTCATCTTGTCTCGTACTCCTTTGTGATATCTTGTGGTTGTTGTTATAAAATTGCTCCTATCCTCTGTTATCTTGTGTTGCATACTTGCATATGTTTAGGGGGAGCCATTTTCTGCCAAAAACATGATATTGCTGTTTGTTTCTTTGCAAATCTTGGTATTGTCATCTAACACCAAAAAGGGGGAGATTGAAAGAACATTTCTTAATCCCTAGTGTTTTGTGTGTTAGTTAACAATACCAATGATATACTAATCCTATTGCTAAGTATTTCAGTTTGGGTGAAATTCATATCACAAATCTTAAAGCCAAATTGTAGAGAAAAAGAGTTTCTGGAATTCTTCAGGGACTCGGATATTCCGGTTCCCCTATTCCGGGTCGACCCCAGAATTTTGGCTAAGTCAAGTTCAGAAGTGCTACTGACTTCAATCGGAAAATCAGCCCGGAAATTTCAATGACCCGGATATTCCGGTTCACCAACCGGATATTCCGAGTCAAGCTCAAGGAAAATTGGCTAAGTCAAGATTCAGAAGTGGCACTGACTTCAATCGGAAAATCAGCCCGGAGATTTCAAGGACCGGATATTCCGGTTCACCAACCGGATATTCCGAGTCAACCGAAGAAAATCGACTAAGTCAAGTTCAGAATTGGTTCTGATCTCAACCGGAAATTCAGCCCGGATATTTTCAAAGGCCCGGATATTCCGGGTCACCGGAATTTCCGGTGCAACTTATACCGGAATTTCCGGGTGACCAAGACAGCCAACGGCCAGATTTTGAGGGTGAGTATAAATACCCCCTCACTCACTCAAGAACATTTGAGCTCTCATACTTTCTCTCTCCTACTATTCTTGAAAGCTCAATTCATCAAGATCTCTCAATCCCCCCACCCAAATTCATAGATCTTTGGAGGATTGGAGAAGGCCCAGATCTACATCGTCACCGAAGGGATCTTCATTTCTCCCCCATTCATTTGGGGATTTCGTGGCTAGGGTTTCCGGTGGGAAAACCTAGTTCACCATTGTTGTACTCTTGGTGTTACCTTGACCTTTTGTGGTCCTTGACCTTTTGTGGTCTTCTTGGGAGCCCCCAATTCAGTTGTGGGTGTGTGCCTCAAGTGTTTGTAAGGGATTCGATCTCCGCCCTAAAAGGGGATCAATAGTGGAAGGTGAACTCGAAACCTTTGTGGTTGAGTTCATCGGAGAAGAAGGTGAGCCTTTGTGGCGTTGCAGCTAACCTGTTGTGGTAGCGCACACCTCTCCAAACGAGACGTACACCCTTGGGTGGAACTCGGGAATACATCTTCGTCTCCGCGTGCTTCACTTGGTTCCCCTTACCCTTTACTCCCTTACTTGCTTCTTGTTATTGCTTAGTTTCTCATCTAGGTTAATTCACCGTAGTTGCATATCTATCTAGAGAATTTACCTTTGAGTTGAGCCTAAAATTGAAAAGACCTAAAATTTGTAATAGCACCTATTCACCCCCCCCTCTAGGTGCCGGATTCCCGTTCAAACTCGGCTCCGCGTTCCACTCCTTTGCACCGGCTACAGTGCCCTCAAGGGTGGCTCGATGGAAACGGTCGATTTGGTCGTTCCTATCGGGTCTGGCCGAGAGTGTTTTAAGGTCCGTGTCATGTAAGAAGACATGCTAGGTGGGGAACCAAATGGCCGAAATTTGCATCCCAAGACCTGGTTAGGAGGCGATGGGTAACCAAACATGCTCTTTGACGCTCTCTTTCTCTCTATTCGAGCCCTATTCTTGGCCCCTCCACCGTAGTGTTAGAATTCGAGCTGAGCCAAATCAGTCAACTAATGAGCTCTCGGTGAGTCAATAAATGAAACTCGGCCTGGCTCGCTAAACTCGTGAGTTTTCTCATTTAACTCGGTAAACTATTACCATGTATTATAATCGATTTTATATTTAATGGATATGTATAGTGTAATTGTCAAAACAATCAATGACAATATGACACCGTCAAGTAATATCTAGTCGATCAACTATAATAATTGGAAAACATTGTTCACAAAAGATAAAATACATGTAAGAACTATTTTTATCGAGTTAAGCGAGCTAAAACGACATCTCGGGACTCATGACTCGTTTAACTCAGCCGTCCAAAAATAAAACTCACCTCGATTCATTTGACAACCAACCTGAGCTACTCATTTACCTCGAAGAGTCCCGAGCCTCACTCAACTCTAATGCCTCCAGATTTATATCGTGATTCACATGACACATGGTTGTACATGAGTTACAACTGAGATTTTTCTACTTAGACATGATCTACGACTAAACATTTTTAGTTGAACATGAATTACAAATGCAACTGGATGACGTTATCTAAATGAGAATTAAGTTAATTCTCACTGTTAAGTGAGCCCTAGCCATTCCCAGCGGAAAATCCGCTCGCTTTTCCTGTTTTGTCACCGGATGCCACAGCTCGGACCGCAGGAGGCAGCCACCCTCCCGCGCCACCTCCTCGAAGCCCACGTCGTCTCGCTAGTCCGCCAATGCCCCGGCCACCGTGCTCTCCGCGGCGCCCACGGGCACCTACTCAGGCTCCGCCTCCCGCGCCTCACCTACGCCTTCGCACTCTCCAAGCTCCTCGCCTCCTGCTCCGCAGCCTCCGCGGCCACCTCCTACGCGCGCAGTCTGTTCGGCCAAATCCCCGAACCGACCACCTTTTGCTACAACTCCCTCATCCGCACGCTCTCCGCGCCCAGCAACGTCACCGCCGGGGACGCCTTCCTGCTCTACCGCCGCATGCTGCGTGCGGGCGCCCCACCACCCAACAGCTTCACGCTCGCGTTCACCGTCAAGGCATGCGCCGCGGTTCCAGCTCTCGGCGAGGGCCAGCAGCTGCACTCGCAGGCTTTCCGTCACGGGCTGGAGCCGAGCCCGTACGTGCAGACCGTCCTGCTTAACCTCTATGCCAGGTGTGAGCAGGTTGCGCTTGCCCGGAATGTGTTTGATGACATGGCTGAGGACAAGAATTTGGTCGCTTGGAGCTCCATGATCGGCGGGTACTCGAGAGTGGGGATGGTGAACGAAGCGTTGGACCTGTTTCGGGAAATGCAGGCGGCGGGGGTGCATCCGGATGAGGTTACAATGGTTAGTGTCATCTCCGCATGTGCCAAGGCGGGCGCTCTCGATTTGGGGAGGTGGGTGCATGCTTTTATAGATAGGAAAGGGATCACGATCGATCTTGAGCTGAGCACAGCGTTAATTGATATGTATGCAAAGTGTGGTATGATAGAGCGGGCAAGGTGGGTATTCGACTCAATGGTGGAGAGGGATACCAAGGCATGGAGCGCAATGATAGTTGGCCTGGCGATGCATGGGCTCGCAGAGGATGCGTTGGTGCTTTTCTCAAGAATGCTCCAGCTTAAGGTAAAAAAATTGCACTCATGCATTCATTGTTATATTTGCTTGCTTAGCTTTTGTTGATAGCCTGCTCATATGCATTATGTTCCACAGAAAATTTTATCGAACATCCATCTTTGTCTAGCATTGGTTTGTACTGTGATACTGTCAATATGGCTCATGGTTAATGGATGAAGAATGCACTCAACTAATTCCTACACTATATTTCTGAGCGATAGTATAATTGTTACATAAAGCTTGGTTTATAATAGGGATGTTCTCTATGTGTATTACTAGCGCACAAGCTCAGCTTACTTTCGCAAGAAATTCATAACTCTCAGTCTTTATGAGGGAACTCTGAGTTTGTATCGATTCTAATAGCTGTCACCTATGTTCTCATATATATATTTCAGGTGAGACCCAACAATGTCACGTTTATAGGTGTGTTGTCAGCCTGTGCTCACAATGGGTTAGTGGATGATGGGCGGCGATATTGGTCCACTATGCAAGAAATGGGAATTAAAGCTTCAATCGAGAACTACGGTTGCATGGTTGACCTTCTCTGCCGGTCTGGCCTTCTGGATGAAGCTTACTCATTTGTTACTGGCATGCCCATCTCACCAAATTCAGTAATTTGGAGGAATCTTGTTGTGGCGAGTAAAAGCTCAAACAGAATTGATATAGTAGAATCCGCTTCTAAGAGGCTCTTTGAGTTGGAACCTCAAAATTCAGAAAATTATGTTCTCCTCTCGAATCTGTATGCATCGAACTCCCAGTGGGATAGAGTGAGGTATATGAGGAAGATGATGAAATACAACAATGTTACTGTTGTTGCTGGCTGTAGTTCGATTGAAATAAATGGCTACATGCACAAGTTTGTGGTGAATGATGGTTCACACCCTGAAATCAAGGAGATAAGGATGGTCTTAAAGGAAATAGCTAAACGGGTGCTAACTGCTGGCCACAAACCTTGGACTGCAGCCGTTCTACATGATGTTGATGAAGAAGATAAAGAAGTCGCACTCTGTGAACATAGTGAAAGGTTGGCAATTGCATATGGGTTGTTGAAGACGAAAGCACCTCATGTGATTAGGGTGGTAAAGAACTTGCGATTCTGTCCTGATTGCCATGAAGTGACAAAAATAATAAGCAAATCATATGACCGAGAGATCATTGTCAGAGACCGTGTTCGTTTCCATAGATTTATTGGAGGAAGTTGTTCTTGCAAGGACTTTTGGTGATTGCTTAACCTATTGAATAGCATATATTAAATGATATGATTATCCAAAGCCTGCAGATGTGATGCCTTAAGAAGGTTGTTTTAGAATCAGAAGCGATAAGATCGATATACTGTACAACGACAGATGCACATAGTTTCACACCCAGATAAGTCCCCAGATGTTGAGGCTGGGAGCTTCCTATTCTACTGCCACCACCAAAAGTAAGGAACTATATTTCACATAATCGAGGTACTCCTTTAACCGTAATTTGACTTTTACGTCGTGTCATTCATATCTAAAATTAGTGATAGAGTGAATATTCGATCAAACTAACACAACCCAAAAAAGAAGGCAATGATGTGTTTCTCTCATGGCTTGTCTGTATGTCTCTTTCCATGTGTTAACAAAGATTAGTCACCATGTAAAAAAAGATTAGTCACATCGTTCATAACAGTCTGTACATGTTAGTCAGTTTAAAAACTACCATTGGATGCATAAGCATTTATATATTTATTTGTGCTTATTCTTCTATGTCAATGTGGCCACTTGATGGGCACCAACATTATACAACAGTGGTTGATTCACTTATTTCCACACTCAGATAATGGACCCCTGGTGCTGAGACTCGAGCTTCCTAATCTGACACGAGCATCGAAAGTTTTGCTCCTATATTTTACACCAAAGGTGCCGTTTTCTAAAGTAATTTGACATTTACGTCATGTCTTGTTTAGAGTGAATGAGTGGATGTTCTGTCCAACTAACATAACCTAACAGAGGAAGCAACTTTGTTGCTTTCATGACTTGTTTAAATGTCTCTGCTATGGGTCTCTTTCCATGTGTTCATCAATTTGTGACACAATCTCAACATGTTTTTTGATGGTCAGTTTTGAAACTATCATTGGATGCATAAGCATTTAAATGTTTCATTAGTGTTTACACTTGATGGACACCAAGGTGTTACTAAACCCTCCGCGTGATGCTCCCAGCAGGCAAAAAGGTACAAGAGCTTCAGACCACGGAAGAGCAGAGTTGTTCAAAGTTATCCAATGTCGGAGACTTAACTTGCCGTGTTTGTCAGGCAAGGCGCTGGGTGGTCGGCTGGAACTGGAAGTGAAGATCGTGTTTGCTGAGCTTTGGAGGCACGACTCCAACTTTTGGGTTGATGTATGACAGCTAGTCAGCTAGGCGCGGCAGGAGCCTAGGCAGCCAAAGTTCATATGGATTTGAAGAACGCGATTTATAGTGCTGAAACTGTGTGATTCTATGTGAACTTTGTAAATGGTTACAGTACCACATGCTGTTAGTCTGTTACTACTACGGGTTGAAGATTGCAACACTATAGTTTCTCTGCAATATATCTCCGACGTAATTGTTCACAGCAATTTTCTGATCTGCGAAGAGATGGACTAAATACAGTGAACAGATTCTGCTTCAAAGTACAACTGCAACATACAAAATAATAACACATGTATAATGTGCTGATTACACCAGAAAGATAGTTCTATAAGAACAAGGATGTACATGCTTTAATCAACATTTTATAAAAACCATGTTTATTGGCGTTCAAACAAATGTGGAGCAAACCGTTCAAGACAGAATGAGATACCAGCCCAGAAGTTCACAGGTCGAAACATAAATGAAGTAAGGCTTTGTTGGTAGCCTGATACCCGGAAGCAGTTTGTGCGTAGCACACACGAGGTCACAAATGTTTAAGAAGCTAGTTGGTTCTGACCCCAAAAGGAAAACATCCCCTTGTACTTCGCAGTCACAGATTGGCGTGATAGCATGTTTAATGGCGGCTCCTTGCAGCTGCTCGCGCTACACTTGATTTGTTCAATGGTCTTCTGTACAGGTGCGAGGGGCACAGCCTCTTCCTTTTTGATACTATGTGGTGGCAGCCATAGAGATAATTTATGGTGTTCAGGGACAGTATGCTCAATGCTGCTGATACTGCTAGCATACACCTTGCCATGTAGAGGATCACTGGTGCCAATTCTGCTGGTGTCATACGCCTTGCCATGTAGAGGATCACTAGTGTCAGTTCTGCTGCTAATGCTGCTGCTGCTGCCATATGCCTTGCGATGTTGAAGATCGCTACTGTCAGTTCTGCTGCTGCCGCCATTGGTACTGCGGTGAGAAGATTTCTTATCTCTTTTGCTTTGAAGATCGCTACTGTCAGTTCTGCTGCTGCCGCCATTGGTACTGCGGTGAGAAGATTTCTTATCTCTTTTGCTGCTGCTGCTGCTGCTGCCGCTGCTGCTAGTGTGGTGAGAATGCTTCTTGTCCTTTTTGCTGCCACTGCTACTGCTGCTGCTGCTGCTGGTGCCCTTTGGGGGCTTGTACTTGTAGTGACTCTTCCTTGAACTTCTATGATGTGGCCTCACAGTGTGCGAGTCCGAAGTAACAGGGGGATCATATACATCAGGAGCCCATGAAACACTCAAGTTTGTGATGATACCCCGCTTCGCCCGGCTTCCTTTCATAGCAGAAACCAGCATAGGGGTCATCTGCATATGCAATAGATGTTACAAATCATGATATGGTCAATCCATGTTGAAAACAAAACATTTACAGAAGCAATACAAGAATGGAGAACAACAGCACTGTCAGGTCATGCTCATTCACATAATTCAGCGAACATACTCCAAGCAGGTATTACGAACTAAATATTACTAAGAAATAAAAGAAAACAATTAACATCATTCTCCAATTTAATCAGACAAATATGCAACATGAGATGACACCTGGCATAGTAACATCAACACAATCAGTTTACCCAAAACAAATGACAAGCAGTGATACCACCTCCTCCCATTAGTGCAAATTAAATTTAACTATCCAGAATTCGAAACAAGTAATACTAATATTTTACAAGACGCCAGAGGCAACATGCCAAAAGTAATCTTGTAATACTTACAGATCATTTTTTTTTAATCTGAAGAGCTGCATAGCTAATGGCCTAATACTGATTTGGTATAAGATAACACGGAGAAAATAATTTGACTAGAAACTAGCAAGATAAGCCGAACAAGAGTCCAAACTTCTACTGCAGTCAAATACTTACCTTTGTTACAGCATTTCCATCCTCTGATAGTCCAATTGAAGATTCAGATGGATTGCTATTACGGGATGGTGACAAAGTGACCACTTCAGTTTTAACATCCACCAAGTCATCAGCTGAATCTGATTCAAGAGAAAGTGGATCCTCGTTTTCATCAGAGTCTTCACTCGTATCTGTCCCTTCATCATCATTGTCATCATAGGCCTGCATCACTTCGGCAAGAGCCAAGCCGATTTCCTTGACAACGGAATCATCTCGTGCACACGGTATTATAGCTTCAAAACTTTCATCTTCAGGGCAAGCACAAGAGCTGTGGTCAAAACCTGCTTGTTCACAGGTGCTGGGACAGAGACATGAGCTGCTGCTCACACCTTCGGCACTGGAGCCTACCAAAGGTCCACCCATCCACAACCTTAATCCCAAGTTCAAGAGAGAACTTCCTGTTAAGCAGGACACAGCTTAAATTAGAAGGAAACCTTAGAAAAAGTAAAGGGCTCTGCATAAGGACCACACACTACCCTATATTACTTGATAATAATGCTTTAGGAGTTAGGACCATATACTAGAAATAGGTGCACATATATATGTATGCCTATATCATATTTCAAGTTCATATAATCCGATACAATATTTCTGGCAAAATAGGTAAATAATCAAGAAAATAAGCACACAAAAATGATAAAAGCATCATGAGCACGAACTACAATGCTCAACAGGGTGTAACTATATATGGTAAAAGATATTCGAGAGAATCGTGATTCCATGATCAATAATAGTTCCATGGCATCTGCAGTACCACCAAAAATGCAACAGGCATAGTTTCAATACCTTTTTCGTCGGAGAAGCAGGAAATTCCAACACACGAGGCCTCCTGCGGATCAAACCCAGAAACCAAGCTTCCGCAGACACGAGATCCGCACCGAACCCTCACAACCAGACAGGCCTCGGAACGACGAGGAGATCGAACCGAAGGTCGTGGGCGACGAGGGGCAGGCAAACGTCAGAGACAATTACTACTATTACCGATACTACTACTACTAAAGCGATGCGAGGAGGAGAGCTTGAGGCGGTGCGAGCAGGGGAAGGCGGCGGAGGAGTTCCCGGACGCGAGGGCTCGGCGGAGGCAGCAGGGGCGGGCGGCTCGCGCCGCAGTCATCGTATATGTGGGCGCCGCACCGCTGCGGGTGTCTCCGGGAGATCCAACTCGTCGATCGGGTTCCGGCGACCGGCGGGGGAGACGGGGCGTGGGGAGGTCTCACGCGCTGCTGCGGATGGATTCGATTCGCCGGATGGATCTGAGCTCGATTTGGGGTCGTCGGAGAAGACGAGGAACGACGACGGAGAGGGGATTTGGGGATCGGATCGGGGAGGTGTGGCTATTTGAGAGGGGAGAGGCCGGGGACGGGTCGGATTGATGTTATATATCTTTGATGCCTGACGGGTGGAGCCCGCGGAAAGCGACGAGGATGGTGGGTGACAGGCTGGGGTGGGCTCCGGTTGGCAGTGAGAGGTGCTGTCCCGGATCAAAACAGCGCGGCGGGAAGATGCGGCACGGAAGAAGGCGTGCCACGTAGGACGCGGCCCGGGGAATGGGGACGGGAGGAAGGAGGGGAGGCGGTTTTTCGACGTTTTCTCGTTTTGGGCCAGGCAAAAATCGTGATGGATAGCGGGAATGATCTTCACGGCTATCTTTTTTTTGACTGGGATCTTTTCCTCTCCCGTTTTGGGGTTCATGTCCAGTCCAACGCGTGTTGGCTAAACGTAGGTTTGTAAGCGGGACGCAGGCTGTGAAGCTGTGGCTAACTTGTCACGTGTTACGTAGATTAGCCGCCATGACGTTACAAATTCTATCACATATTCTGTAGATTCGAATAAAAATGTGTGGACGTATATATTAAAACATGTCTACATACATATGAATGTGAAAAAAAAATCACAGTGAAACAGAGGGAGTATTATATAGCTAAAAAATAATAAAAAGTCATATAGCATATTCGCATGTGCGCCCAAGCGGACCAAAGCAATACGGATTTATCAGGCGTGTGTGATGAAATGTTACTGACATTAAGCATACAGATAAACAAGCTGCACTGTCAGCGATGCATATCCAAACTCGAAATAGAAGCAACATATATACTCCTACAACAGATATATTCATATACAGTACGGTACGTCTCTAGAAACAACAGGTCAACTCAGCAATCGGGTCAGATATGTCGACCTTCTGCTGTAGAACAGTTGACCGCCCTGCCCACGGTTTCGTGAAGGGCAAGTGTACCACGGCCAGAGCCAGACTATTCTGCTCTGAAAAATAGTCGACGTCCTTGTGCCACTGCCATGGGGTAGTTGTCAGCTGGGCGGTACACTGGACGGCAGGATTGTTTCTTTCGGCTACTTGGAAAGATCAGCTGAGCTTCAACCGTTCTGCCTGGCAAGAAACAATGCCACGTACACCATGTCCACACTTGCGCGATGAAAACGAACACGTCTAAGAATATGCAACGCGCACTAGCATCTTTTCAACCGAGATGCATATCTTACTACTTGCTGCGTGACAGTAGGCTCTCAGTTCCTTGAGCAAGCACCTCCACTATAAATAGGCTTTTGCTATAGATGAAGCAAGTGGTTCTGGTAGAGGTTGAGAAACAGAAGCATCTGATTTGATTAGTTCCCAACTGCACAAGATACCTTTACCTGCAAAAAATAAATAGACTATAACAAACTGGCCTTGCTAAACTCCAAAAAAAAGGCGGCATACCAACCCATTAATTGCTACTTATCCATCTAGACTATGGTTTGCATATAAAAATGTGGGTAATAGTTTAGAAAGAAGTATGTGTGTACACAACGCATTCCAACCCATTGCTGCTTATCCATTTCCACTATGGTTAACACATATATAAAATGTGGGTGACATTTCAGAAAGAAAGTATGTGTGTACACAATGCATACCAAACCATTGCTACTTATCCACTTCGATTATGTTTATGCATATCAGAAATGTGGGTGTCGTTTGAGACAGAAGTATGTGTGTACACAATGCTCTTCTATCTTGAAGGCAAAACATGTTGAGAATGAAAAGTGTGACTATGTGAGAGCAAATTCCAATTAAAAGATGACACTACAGAGGGAAGCATAGTATGGTTAACGTTGTCGCTATCAACAACTATGGAGAGCTATTAGTTGGCACCTTGAGGCAAAGGAAATTCTCAAGGCGAAGAATAGTCTTTTACTTCAGTCTCTTCCTCTTTCCTTGTGTTTCATTAGCAGTTGGGCTTGAATCACTACTATTCTGCAACGGATGGTATTTTGCTCGTCTTAATGCTTCCTCATACTCATTCAACTTCAGCTTCTCCTTGTTCTGACAAAAGAACCAAAAGCACAACTATAGTAAGGCTAGACTAGTTGATCTTTCAAATTTTGGGTAGAATCGAAGATCACATACATAAGCCTTCTTGTAAGTTGCTATTTGTTGCTTACAAACTTTCAGTTCCATGTGCAGATCACTAACACGAGAATCAACAGGAACAGTGCATTGCTGAACCAACTGTTTCTGGCGCCCACGAACAACTTGTGGTTGCCACACGTTTAATGCCACAGAAGCACTCCTGTCATTACATTTTAGACAAGAATTAGGCGATCAGTATATGCTGATGAAAAGAAATGCACAAAGATACGAGAATAAGATAAAAACAAAGAACGTGGTGCACACTTATATGAAAATCTAATTTTTCAGTTTCCCTGACTGAGAATCATTGGAGATATTGTTTGCTTTTAGGAGAGCAGATAACAGAGTGTTTAATTTAATACTGTATAATGTAAGTCCCTGTCGAGTTTAACTCTGTCCCAGCACTTCAAGCTAATGCTTAAAACAAGCCCAGTGATATCCATAAGCATTGCTTACAAACCTAAATTCCTAATGAAGCGCTTAAAAACGGTTTGTATTTGTGTCAATGCGAGCCATTTAAGAAACATCTTTACCAAAGTGCGAAATGTATGCAAAAAACGGTGAAGGTCTGTATTGCATTTGCATCCTACTTAATACTCCCTCCGTCCATAAACGGATGTCTCAACTTTGTCTAAATTTGCATGTATGTATACACTAAAACATATCTAGATACATGCAGATTTAGACAAAGTTGAGACATCGTTTTACGGACGGAGGGAGTAGAAATGATTGTATTTGACTGAAGAGTAACATGTTTTCTTGGTGTTCTATCCGCTGTTTATAATATGTATCATTTACTCGATTACTTCTGCATGCAACAATCGGTGAAGAGTTGCTTTGCCTTCACGTTCATGCACAGTCATAGCAAATCTGAATGCAGCCAAATGAGGTACAATTGATTCGCGCACTGTTTGAATGAATCCCTTGATAAAGTTTACACAGGAGCCATTTACCCTGATACAATAAAATAATAATGAAGGTGTTTTTAAATTCAATGGGCAGGTGCAAGTTCCAATAGCTAAGCATTCATATGAGACAATCAGAGTTTTCCTGCTTCAGCTTAAAAGGCAGCAGAAGCAGCTGGTTTATGATGACTGCGTGAGCCAAGAAAACAGCGTCAGACCAGCTCTTGCAAAGATAAGCAGTCCCAATAATCAGGAAGCAAATGTTCTGACTTATGACAAACATTTTGCCAACAAAATAACCTTGCAGCGAGTTAACTTCTGGACAGGCGTGCAAGAGACTAGTTTTGATAAAATAATAATCATTCAAGCACCGGCATAAGCGCTTGGGGCTGTGGATGCTCTTATCTGCAATATTGCCTTTAGGTGTCATGTAAAGAGTTTACAGAGAGATGTCGCATGTACTATTTTACACACCCTTAGTTCCCTGTACGGTTGAAAGTGTAGCAGAAACAACTCAATATATCATTTAATCGTCTGTTCTGAGCAGTACTTTTTGATCCCATAATGCCAACATAATTAGTTACGAGCAATTCAGTACACTCCATATTAATTGGGGATAACTGAATGATTTTCACTCCAATTGCCACCAAAATCCCAAGGTTCTTTCTACTCATTACTCAATGCATTAGCTAGTTAGGGAAATTGCTGTTTATCCTCACTGCACTACATCAGACTGGTACTAGCATCGAGAACGGATTCTACTCATAAAGGAGAATAAAAAACAGGTTGAGGAATCCCAACCGACCTGGCCCTCTCGAGGTTGTCCAGCTCCTGTGCGGCGGCCTTCATCCTATCCCCCTCCGCGCAGATGGAGTGCTCCAGCTCCGTCAGCCGCTTCCGGCACGTCAGAAGCCTCCACTCCGCCTCCATCATCACCCGGAGCCTCGCCCTCGCCATTCGAGCCTTGTGCATCTCGAACCTGCAGCAGCGGAGCATAAGTCACTCCACTCGCACAGACGGGGAGATAAACAAACTGAACAGCAAGGCGGGGAGGGGAGGGGAAATTACTTGGTTTTGTAGAGGGATTTGGGGTCGAGCTGCTGCTGCGAAGAGGAGGAGGAGGAGGAGGAGGAGGGCTGGGGTTGGGATCGGGAGGGGAAGTCGCGGGAGAGGAGGCCCGACCATAGGGAGGGGTGGACGGAGAGGCGGCGGAGGCGAGGGGAGACGATGGCGAGGCAGCAGAGGTCGCGGAACCCCAAGGCGGCGGAGGCAGCGCCGAGCTCCAGGATGCGCGCCCACAGCTCGTCGGGGAGATCCGACGCCGACATGTTCGGCTGGGGACGGACGGCAGCGGCCAGCCACGATGGTGCTCGACTGCCGACTGAATTAACTTGCTTTGGGTCAATTCAGTCGCAATTTTTTTTTGCTTTGGTGCTTATATATGAACCTTTCATGAGAGAATTCTCATAAGGCATCTGTATTTGTATTTTTATTTTTAGGTTTAAGGCAGTAGTTGTACCATCCAATTACTCCCTCCATTCAATATTAGACGATTTACATTACCTAATATATTAAGGGGGAGACTTTGGAGCTCTCTGAGCGCTCCAAAATTCGGCCGTCGGATCGAGATCCGGCGGTCCAGATCGTTCAATTCCGCACGTTACTGTTCATTCTCTACAGTAATCTACAATACCTCGCACAGTTTTGCAGACAAGCCCCTCGCTGCCGACAAATAGCTCCGCAGGCCAGCGTTCTACGAGGCGAACGACTACAACATAATTTCAGAACAATTGAAGGCCGTTTTTCGCAAAACCGCCGTCACATCTCCACCCTTGCCCTCCTTCTTCTCCCGCGATTCCGGAATCGCCGGCGGTGCCGACGCGCCGCGTCGCCGCCACGGAGCTCGCCGGTCAGATCGAAGGACATGGGGAGCTGCGCCGTCGCCTCTGATCCCTCCTCGCCGAGCACAGCTTGCCGGAACGCCTCGCCGTCGCCGGGATCGCCGCCGCAGCGCCCGCTCCCACAGCCGCTTCCGCGCTCGCGGCCACGCTCCCTCCTGCTCTCCCAGCGCGAGGCGTCGGGTTCGGCGCGAGGAGGCGGGCACCGCCAAGACGTATCCGACCTCGCCTCTCTCCGCGACGACCTCTTCCACCAGGTACACACGCTCCCCTCTTCCCTGTTCCACCCCAACGAATCCCCTTCCTTCACCCCTGCTCACGCGCCTCACAAATCTCCTTTTGGTTCCATCTGAACATTATGCACTGTGAGACTGGATACCAGGACTTGACGCTCATCGTCGAGCTCAGCCTCATCCTGTTCGGCTTCAGCTGCGGATATTCCTCGCCCCGTGCAGGACCTCTCCCTGAACAAGGTGCACTGGTTTCTGGATGGACAGACATTGATCCTTCGCGATTCTACTCTTCGCTTCCAATTGCGCGTGCGTTGCTTATGTTCTCTGTTTTTGCCTTGCAGTTCTCTCTGTTCAGATCCCTGTCCAAAGGCGGTGCCATTGTGGGCGCCATTGCAAGCGGCCAGATCGTCGGGTACATCAGATGCAAGAGGGTGAGCCTTCCATGTGCCCCTTTCACCTCTGTCACCTCCACTACTATCTGAAAACTCAGTGCGTGTAATGTGAGTAGAGGTACATGATCCTCAATTTTTTGTTTGACTATAGCAGTAGGAGTGTTAATTGACTGATGATATCCTGAAGTATATGTTCTTGGTGAATTTTCAAATGAAACGATATTCAGTGCGTGTAGTGCGAGTAGAGGTACAAGATCCTAAATGTTTTGTTTCACTACAGAAGTAGGAGAGTGTTAATTGACTGACGATATCCTCAAGTATATGTTCTTGCTGAATTTTAGAGTGAAACGATATTCCATTGTTTACTGACTGACGATGCTTTCTTTTGTGTTGGTCTTGCATATTCCGATGATCGCCGTGGTTCCCAACATCATCGGTTGGCTCGCGATATCTTCTGTAAATGTAAGATTGCTTTGGTCTTGCAATTTGTTTGCTCCTCCATTTGGGTCTGCTATCCTAGTGTGATACTTAGTATAGCAAGTAACTGTTGAAAGAACATTTCTTAATCCCTAGTGTTTTGTGTGTTAGTTAACAATACCAATGATTTACTAATCCTATTGCTAAGTATTTCAGTTTGGGTGAAACTCATATCACAAATCCTAAAGCCAAATTGTAGAGAAAAAAAGTTTCTGGAATTCTTCCCAGACTCGGATATTCCGGTTCCCCAACTCGGATATTCCGTGTCAACCCCAGAAAATTGGCTAAGTCAAGTTCAGAAGTACTACTGACTCCAATCGGAAAATCAGCTCGGAAATTTCAAGGACTCGGATATTCCGGTTCCCCAACCCGGATATTCCAAGTCAACCCCAGGAAAATTGGCTAAGTCAAGATTCAGAAGTGGTACTGACTCCAATCGGAAAATCAGCTCGGAAATTTCAAGGACTCGGATATTCCGGTTCCCCAACCCGGATATTCTGAGTCAACCCCAGAAAAATTGGCTAAGTCAAGATTCAGAAGTGGTACTGACTCCAATCGGAAATTCAGTTCGGAAATTTCAAGGACTCGGATATTCCGAGTCAACCTCAGAAAATCGGCTAAGTCAAGTTCAGAATTGGTTCTGATCTCAACAGGAAATTCAGCTCGGATATTTTCAAACACCCGGATATTCCGGGTGACCGGAATTTCCGGTGGTACTTAAACCGGAATTTCCGGGTGCCCAAGACAGCCAACGGCCAGATTTTGAGGGGGAGTATAAATACCCCCTCACTCACTCAAGAACAGTGAGCTCTCTGATTTTCTCTCTCCTACCATTCTTGAAAGCTCAAATCATCAAGATCTCCCAATCCCCCCACCCAAATTCATTGATCTTTGGAGGATTGGAGGAGAAGGCCCGGATCTACATCCTCGCCGAAGGGATTTGCATTTCTCCCTCATTCACTTGGGGATTTCGTGGCTAGGGTTTCCGGTGGGAAAACCTAGTTCACCATTGTTGTACTCTTGGTGTTACCTTGACCTTTTGTGGTCCTTGACCTTCTGTGGTCTTCTTGGGAGCCCCCAATTCAGTTGTGGGTGTGTGCCTCAAGCGTTTGTAAGGGATTCGATCTCCGCCCTAAAAGGGGATCAATAGTGGAAGGTGGACTCGAAACCTTTGTGGTTGAGTTCATCGGAGAAGAAGGTGAGCCTTTGTGGCGTTGCGGCTAACCTGTTGTGGTAGCGCACACCTCTCCAAACGAGACGTACACCCTTGGGTGGAACTCGGGATTACATCTTCGTCTTCGCGTGCTTCACTTGGTTCCCTTTACCTTTTCTCCCTTACTTGCTTATCTTATTATTGCTTAGATTATCATTTAGGTAAATTCACCGTAGTTGCATATCTAGAGAATTTACCTTTGTGTTGAGCCTAAATTTGAAAAGACCTAAAATTTGTAATAGCACCTATTCACCCCCCCCCCTCTAGGTGCCGGATTCCCGTTCAATTGGTATCAGAGCCAGGTTCACTTTTAAGGGCTTAACTGCCTAAGTGCAACGATGAAGGAATCCGATGCCGAGAGGGCCGCCCGTGAAAAATTAGAGGCGGAGAAGGAGGTGTTAGCCAAAGGGGCAACCATGGCCGATCTTATTGATATGAGATCGTCCTTGGAGGCCCAACTCCTCAAGATGAATGAGATGCTCATGGCACTCTTGAAGTCTAAGGAGCCCGAGGCTACTTCTCCCTCTCCTCCTCCTAAGGAACATGCGGGGAACTCTAAGGAGTCATCTTCGGATGGGTCCAAAGATGTTACCTCAAGTGTTCCCGAGAAGGCGGAAAAGTATGAACTACCTAGCTCCTCTAACACCCCCAAAGGAGAGGAATTTCATAATGTCAACCATAATTACTCTCCTAACCCTCCTATCCCTCACCCTCATGTAAACTTTAGAAGTGATCCTCCTAAGCTTAAACCTACTCATTTCTCTCAATGGGTATTTCTAATGAAGTCTCATCTATGTAGTGCCTCCATTGAGCTTTGGCGCATCATTGAAGAAGGATACAAGCCCCATGATCCAACCAACTTGACAAGAAGAGAGGTGGTTGATAGCCAACTCAACGCCACCACTCTTCATCAACTCCAAATGGCCGTTGGAGAGAAGGACATGGCGCTCATTCAACAATTCTCCACCGCCAAGAAAGTTTGGAATGCTCTTTCCGACATCTTCGTTGGGAATGAGAGCATGAAGAAGAACCGGTATGATGCCTTATGCAATGAGGTGGAAGGGTTCTACAAGTTGGATGGAGAAAGCCACGAGGACATGTACCGGAGGTTGGTGTTGGTTGCCAACTCCTTCAAGAACCTCGGGGCGGAGTACATTAATGATGCTTGGATCAAGAGGAAGTTTGTGACCGCTCTCTTGCCCTTTGAGGAAACGGATTTGAAGACACTCCAAGGGAGACATGACTTTGCAAAGATGACATCCAATGAAGTTATGCAAGAGATGACCGCATACAAGGTGGCCTCCAAGATTGCACAAGATGCAAGAGCTAGAGCCATAGGGATGCACAAGCATGACTCAATTGCTTTGAAGGCCACCGTTGAAGAAGAGGATGAAGAGGAGTGTGATGATCAAGTCGAGCTATCTAGTGAAGCTCTCTCAAGCACTCTCACTCAACACATGGGTCTTGCGGCAAGAACCTTGTGGAAGAACCCCGGAAGGGCCAAAGCAAGGATTGACAAGAAGTTTCCCCCCAACGGAGGAAAGCCATTCAACAAAGTGAGACTTTGCTATAACTGCGATGACAAGAGCCACTTTTTTGCCGATTGCCCATGGAAGAGAAGAGAGGATCATGGTGGGAGGCTCGTGGCCAAGACGAAGGGCAAGGGGCCCATGCCCATGAAGAAGCCTTTCTTCAAGAAGAACCAAAATATTGTCTTGGTGACTCAAGAGCAATATCCCACCGATGATGAAGATAGTGACAAGGAGGATACTCCAACGCAAGTGGCCGCACTAGCCATCTCTTCCACACCTCCATCACTCTTCTCCTCACCAAACGAGAGCCCCATCGTCAAGAATGCAAGATGTCTTATGGCAAAGACATCCGAGGTACAATTATCCCCCAACTCCATATCACATGACATTGATGATGCTATGAGCTTAGAAGTCAAGGAAGAAATCATTGCTTTTGATAAATTCATGACTAACTTGCAAGGAGAAGGAAAGAAACACTTTGGCTCAATTATGAGTCGTATAGGTGAGCTTGAGGATGAGCTTGAACTAAAAGGTGAGATTGAGAGAGAGGATGCACACGCAAAGGTGTCTCTCCAATCCTCTCTCGAAGATGAACAAGAAGCTCATGCTCTCCTTAAGGAGCAACTAGCTAAGATCACTAAGGATCGTGATCTCTACTTTGCTAAATGTAAAATTGTGCAAAATGAAAAGTCTGAGCTTGTAATTGCTCATGCTAGACTTTGCGAAGACTTCGAGTCACTTGACAATGCTCACAAGGTGTTGACAAGTGATCACGAACGTCTTCTCAAGTCTCGTGATCAACTCCAATCTCGGATATCTACTCTTGAGAAACCAAGTACCTCTACCCCTTTGAATGCTAATGCAAATGTTGTGAAGGATATTGCTAGGGTTGTGTTTGTTCCCTCCATGGCAACCAAGCCCAAGACCTCTCTTGATAAAGGTAAGGGGACACTCACTACTCCTCTTCATGAGCGAGTGCCCCACAAGGGTAAGGAAGGTCTAGGCTATGTTGCTAAGGAGAAGAGGAAGATCAAGAAGAAGACCAAGTCCGCACAAGCCAAGAAGGATGACATTGCGAGTGGAAATGCCACAAGGGGCACTCCCACTCGTAATGACTTTGCGGGCATGTCTAACCCCAACTATGCTTTATATGTTGATTATTATGGGGATGTCTATGCTAGATACATTGGTCCTTTTGATGGTTACATTGAATATGCTATTTGGGTTCCAAAGACTCTTGTTGCTAACCAAAGGCACCCATTGCAAAATGGGTACCTAAACCAAAGAATTGATTGTGTGTAGGGTCTTTCTTCCGGAGGATCAAAATGGATAATTGATAGTGGGTGCACTAGTCATATGACCGGAATAAAGGATATTGTAACGGAGTTGAAGCCCAATGATGATCAAATGACCGTTACATATGGTGATAATTCTAAGTCTAAGGTAATAGGGCTCGGCAAGGTGGTAGTGGCACCGGACATCACACTTGTGAATGTCTTGCTTGTCGAGTCCCTAGGTTTCAACTTGATCTCCGTCCATTCCTTAACTTGTTTGGGTTATACCGTTGTCTTTGAAAAGGAAATGGTCATTCTCTTGCGGAGCAAGTCTCTCAATGTGTCTTTCGTTGGGTACATTGAGAATGGGCTCTATGTGGTTGACTTCTCCGGAGTCACCACTTCCCATACAATGTGCCTATTCGCAAAGGCGGACTTGGGTTGGCTATGGCATCGCCGACTAGCCCATGTCAACATGAGGACTTTGCAAAGTCTCCACAAGGGTGGCCATATCCTAGGACTAAAAGACCATGTTTCTTTCTCGAAGGATCGAATGTGTAGGGCGTTTGTTGAAGGAAAAATGCATGACATCTACCATCCAAGCAAGACCATCATTTCTTCAAAGAGGGTTTTGGAG
Source organism: Poa annua (assembly GCA_026929855.1). Lineage (NCBI taxonomy): Eukaryota > Viridiplantae > Streptophyta > Magnoliopsida > Poales > Poaceae > Poa > Poa annua. The sequence goes on along the minus strand of CM049428.1, from coordinate 112,520,135 downwards.
CTTCTCCATGTTGACCTCTTTGTTCCCATTCCGGAAGCTAGCACTAGAGAAAAACAGGCCACTGGTCCCGGGCCGTGAGTGCTTTTTGTCCCGGTCACGCGCCCGGGACAGCGTGTTCGGGACAAATAGCCTCCCCTATTTGTCCCGGGCACGCCACGGCCCGGGACCAATAGGGGGGCCACGTGGCCAATCAAGGCAGGCTCTGCCTGCGACTCATTTGTCCCGGTTCGTAATACGAACCGGGACAGTATATATGTTTTTTTTGTTTCTTTTATTTTGTTTCCTGTTTTCTATTTTTGTTTCTGTTTTCTATTTATGTTACTGATTCTTTTGTGTTTGTGTTTTTTCATTTATGTTTCATTTCAAACAAGATCGAGTTGCATATTATACGTTACTATGTAATATATATCATGAAAACACGATTTTTTCCTCGGGATATAGTCATGAATACTACTAGTACACGAGTTCTCCCAAACAAATATTTACAACCGGAAGATCATGTCTGTACCGGGGACACGACTAAGTACAAATATTTTTTACATGACAGAGAAGCATTAGACCCTATTTTTTCCTCGGGATGGTCTTTTTTGGCGGCCGGATTATACTGCATTCTGCGCCTGGCTTTATGACATAGTCAAGCAGAAAGCCCGCAATTTCCTCCGCGATTGGTAGTAGGCGGTCTTTTGCTTCTAGCCTGTTCCGGATCGTCTCAAACTAAAAAGGAGAGATCAACACCAATATATCAACCATTATGAAAATAATTCAATTTGAGAAGTGAACAAGTTTGAATGAATTGTTAACGTACCCTATTCCAGTCTACACCCTCATTGAAGTGAATTCGGATGAACTCGCAGACATAGAATCCACACAAATTGGTGCCTTGTTGCTGCTTCGCGCACTTTATGATAGAATAAGATAAGAAATTAATAAAAAATAATCATAAATATTGAAAAAATGGTATTGTGAGACTGAAATTAAGAATATGCGTATGTGGAACCTAGCTAGTATACGTCTTTACCTCTCGCCATTTAAAAGTGAGGTTCTTAGCTATACCGACATCTTTGTGGAAACCGGTGAACTTGTCCCAAACCCTGAAGTTTACGGTATGAAAAATTAGTAAAGAAGTTAACTAATTACTATATATTATTAGAAAAGACGAGGTCGATTGTGATAATGAACGAAATTACCTCTGGAGCATCTGTTTCGTGTCGTCGAACTTTTCTTCAGGTTTCGATAATGGGTCCAAGACATCAACGATTGCCTTTTCAACATCAATCTCAAATAATACCCAGTGAAATCTGCCATATGTTTATATTTGTTAATAACTAAATCATCAATTACATATACTTAATTAACATCGAGTATGTATAAGAAAGTAAACAACTCACTCGAAGTTGAACGGGAAAATTATGGTGCTTTTGTAATGTTGCGCCATCAAATAAGTAAGCAAAAGCTCCTCCGTTTGATCTGGGTAATGTAACAAACCATGATGATGAACTCGATTAGGGTCAATGAATCCAATCTTGTGATTGAGTCCCAGCTTTCGAGATTGTATAATTTTCAGCCTGCATAATAGAGTACAAAAGTAATATAGTGATAAGGATAATTACAAGCAATGAAAAATAAGTAGAGCTAGAGAATTACTGACATATATACATAATTTAATTACTTACATGCAAAAGGCACTGATGATAGATTTGTCGAGCGCGTCAAAATTGAATAACTGCCATAATTCGCAATACTCGATTTGAACCTCATCATCACCTGGGCCAAAAAAATCCTTTGGAATTTTCCCATAGAGCCAGTCTTCGTCTTGACTTTTCGTGGTACGCAAGTACCATGCATTTAGTTGGTGCAACCTAGCTGGTAGAGTGCGCACCATTGCAGGGTCGACAAGATCTTGTCCTCTCACATATGTCCGCACCACCTCATGTATGGTGACACTCTCGCCAGCTTGCAATGCCTTCAGCTCTGCCAGAGTTATACCCATATCTCTAGCTTGCTGCGAAAGTACATCATCGATCGGGTTCCGGTTGTAAGGCGCCAATATGAGTGGAGGGGCCGATTGTCCCGCCTGCATTCCGAGCTGTGGAACATCTCTCTTCTGGGTGGCAGCAGATTTTTGTTCTTCCCGCACTCTCTTAGATGTACGCACCAGAACGCGTGTGTAGTCATCGTCCATATTTAGTTCATATTGCGACGGATGCGTAAGAAATTCTATGGCCCACCGTATCGCTTCCGGAGAATAAACCGGAACAGGCAAAGACATCTTTTTGCCTTCTTTCTCTGGGAAGTCTGGATCTCCTCGACCCATGTATCGACATCTTTGCGAGAGTTCACAAAGCGAGACTTCCCGGCCGTTTCGCTTTTCTGAGTACTAGTCGACGCAGCGGTGCACTTCCGCTTCTTTTGCGGAGGCGATGGAGTCCGTTGACGCGGCGGAGTACGCTCACGCGACGGCGGAGATGGACTAGCGCCTTGGTTGTTGTTGTGGGGGGTGTCTGGACTAGCGCATTGGTTGTCGTTGTTGTAGTTATGTGGACTGGCTTGTGGACTGGGAGGGCGATTTAGCTGCATGTGTGGGAACACGATGTATTCTTTTTTCCATAAGCAGGTAGTCTTGAGGGCAAACCTCAACTCAACCTCGTCTTCACCCGTAGGGAAGTCCAGCTTAATTCCCTCATATGTCTTGATAACCTCATCAACCCCGACAACAGCATAGCCATCTGGAATAGGGCGACAATGATAAGTTCCATTTGGGCTAGGCGGTAGGGCAAAGCCGTGCGCCACCTTCACGGTTATGTTCAAGCATGGCACATGTAGGTCGCAAAGTTCCCGCTGCACGATATTATCCACGGGGTGACGAGGACCCGGCATATCATTGTGGCGATCGAGCTCCGTCGAAGCCACGCTGCTTCTCCGCATTGATTTTGGATCAGGAGAAGGATTTTCGGGCGTCTCAGATTCGCAGGGCATCCGTCGAGTCTGTGCTGCCTTCAGTTCAGCTATCTCCTTCTCATGCTGTAGTAATTTATTTTCCATCCACTGGGCCCGGTCGGCAATCTCTTTCTTCTTTCTCGATCGTCTTCTATAAGTGCCAACATCTTTGGGAAACCCAAGTATCCACGGTACAGAGCCGACGGTTCCTCTTGTTCGTCCACTGTGTTCAGGATTCTTAAGGGCTCGCGATAGCTCGTCCTTCTCTCTGTTAGGGTGGAACCTGCCTTCCGTGACCTCCTTCCATACCTCTCTGAGAGCTTTAATAGGGTCAGGTCCGTGCTCAGCCCGGGACAGATAGCACTAAACTGTCCCGGGTTGTGGCTGCACCCGGGACAGATAGCACCCCATCTGTCCCGGGTGGTGGCTCAGCCCGGGATAGATAGCCACCCCATCTGTCCCGGGCTGAGCCACCACCCGGGATAGATGGGGTTTTTTCTTTTTCTTTTCCCTTTTTCTTTTCTTTTTCTGTTTTCTGTTTTAAATAACTTTGGAATTTGGAAAACTTTCAATATAAAAAGTGTTTGAATTTGACTAACTAATACAAAAACATTTTCTCTTTTCTATAACCATTATTTTCATAAGTTTAAAACTATTTTGAATGTGAATTTGTATAACTTTTGCAAACTTTGGAATTTGAAACAACTTTCAATATGAAAAGTGTTTGAAATTGACTAACTAATACAAAAACATTTTCTCTTTTCTATAACAATTATTTAATAAGTTTAAAACTATTTTGAATGTGAATTTGTATAACTTTTGCAAACTTTGGAATTTGAAAAAACTTTCAATATGAAAAGTGTTTGAAATTGACTAAGTAATACAAAAACATTTTCTCTTTTCTATAACCATTATTTAAATTTGTTTAAAACTATTTTGAATGTGAATTTGTATAACTTTTGCAAACTTTGGAATTCTGAGCTGTTCGATCAACACTTTAACTTCCAAACCGGGACTAAAGAAGCACACGGATCGTGTGTTTCTTTCAAGCACTTGTAAGCCGTTTGATCAGGTGTGTGTTTCTTTTGATTGCTTCTGAGCTGTTCGATTAACGCTTTCAGTTTCAAACCGGGACTAAAGAAGCACACGGATCGTGTGTTTCTTTGAAACACTTGTTAGCCGTTGGATCAGGGGTGTGCTTCTTTTGAGCACTTGATAGCTGTTGGATCAACACTATCAGTACCACTCGTTGAGCCCGTGACCCTATATATAGCCCCCTCTCGGACGAGGCGAGCACTCAGTGTTTCCTCCTTCTAGTGCCTAGCCGGGTGGTGTGTGGTATACAAATCACTCGGATTCCCTGCATACGCCCCACGGTGCATTTGATATGCAGGCACTCAGGAGCCACCGTGGGGCTGTATGCAGGTGAAATCGTGTGTTTTGTTCTATCAAAAGAATAGTTCAATTCATCTATTGAGGAATATATACAAATTACTCGGATTCCCTGCATACGCCCCACGGTGCATTTGATATGCAGGCACTCATCAAGAGCCACCGTGGGGCTGTATGCAGGTGAAATCGTGTGTTTTGTTCTATCAACGCCGACGGATCAATTTGATATGCAGGTAAAAATGGAGCATCTTCTTCATATCAAAAGTTTAATATATTAATTATTACATATCGCACCAACATCTCCATCACACAACACCGCCAGTTCTTCTGCGTCGGAACCATGGAGCATCTTCTTCAATCAACTTGATGATTGGGTCAATGTTCACTACGAAAGGCGGAATTTCATCAAAATTATTATAATCATCTGACATGTCTGTCTTGTCCTCCACTCCCACGATGTTTCTTTTTCCTGAAAGAACTATGTGACGCCTAGGCTCCTCCACTCCCAGGATGTTTCTTTTTTTGGGTCTGCTAGACATGTCTTTCACATAGAAAACCTGAGCCACATCATTGGCTAGCACGAATGGTTCGTCTCTGTACGCAAGATTGTTTAGATCCACTATTGTCATTCCGTACATCTTGTCTACCTCAACCCCGCCTTTCAGATTGACCCATTTGCACCGAAACAAAGGGATCTTAAAAGAAGGTCCATAGTCAAGTTCCCATATCTCCTCTATGCAACCATAATATGTGTTCTTCTGCCCATTGTTGTTTGTTGCATCAATGCGAACACCACTGTTTTGGTTCGTGCTCTTTTTATCTTGGACACTCGTGTAAAATGTATTTCCATTTATCTCGTACCCTTGGAAAGTACATATAGTTGTAGATGGTGCCCTGGCCAACAAGTGTAACTCTTCATCAACCTTGTCTTTATTTTCAAGATGTGCTCGCAACCAACCGCCGAACGTGGCCATGTGTGTACGTACAATCCAGTTGTCAGACTTCCCCGCGTGTAGAGAGCGTACAAAATTCTTGTGTTCATCGATATACGGGGCCACCAAGGTAGAACTTTGTAGAACTGTATAGTGTGCTTCAGTGAAAGAATGTCCATCCATACAAATTTTTGTTTTCTTTTCTAGTGTGTTCCACTAAGTCTACCCTCATGTCGTGATTGTGGAACACCTATCGGCTTAAGGTCATGAATAAAGTCAACACAGAACTCAATGACCTCCTCGTTACCGTAGCCGTTGGAGATGCTTCCTTCTGGCCTAGCACGGTTATGCACATATTTCTTTAAGACTGCCATGAACCTCTCAAATGGGAACATATTGTGCAGAAATACAGGACCGAGAACTTGAATCTCTTCGACTAGGTGAACCAGGAGATGCGTCATAACATCGAAGAAGGATGGAGGGAACACCAACTCAAAACTGACAAGACACTGGACCACATCATTTTGCAACCCTGGTAGAATCGCCGGATCGATTACCTTTTGAGATATTGCGTTGAGGAATGCACAAAGCTTCACAATGGGTACTCGAACATTTTCCGGTAGTAGCCCCCTCAGTGCAATCGGAAGCAATTGCGTCATAATCACGTGGCAATCATGAGACTTTAGGTTCTGAAATTTTTGGAGTCTCACATTTACTATCCTCTTTATATTCGACGAGAACCCAGCCGTGACCTTGATACTGCTCAGGCATTCAAAGAATATTACTTTCTCTTGTTTGGTAAGAGCGTAGCTGGCAGGACCTTCGTAGTGTTCGGGACTTAGGCCGTCTCGTTCTTTCACACGTTTCTGGTCCTGTCGTGGTATCGGCATAATTGATAGGAGACGGGGGTCCTCTAGCCTACGTATGGATTGTGGGGAAGAAGGTTGGAGTCGTCGAGGTCGGGATTGAACACGGCGAGTTTACCCAGCTTCGGATCCCACAGCGGTGGCGGGATCCTACGTGCTGCTATAATTCACTATAAGGCAATAGCCGTGAACAGGTTACAATGGGTATGATGCCTAGGAGATTGTCTCTGCATCTATGAGCTTGGTTGAGCTTGGCCCTAAAGGCCTCCCGGTGGCCGGCTTATATAGGCGGCCAGACCCCGGGTTACAAGGTAAGTACTTGGCCGGCAAGTAAACAGAGTCCTAGCTGTAGTCGGCTTTGGTTGTCGGCTTCCATCTTGGGCTTGGTGGCTTGATGTGCTTCAGTCTGCTGCCTTCCTTGGACCGTCCGCCTACTTCCTTGTACGTCAGCTATCTGGGCCTCCCGGCAGGCATCAGCCTTACCACCCTTGGGCCACCCTGGATTAGCCGGATTGATCCATGTTAGAGATACCCCTAGTTGGTATATCCCCAACATTAGCCCCCAGAAAGGTTGAAGTTCTCCAGGCGCCGGCTTCTTCGTCTTCTTGATCTTCAGTCTTGAATGTTGGCGGCTGCAGGGCTTGAACCATTCTGAATATAGGGGATCGCGTGCCGGCTTGATCACCAGCGCGCGGGCGCCTTTATCCTACATGGGAAAGAAGGCTAGCTTAACTTGTCGGATGGCTTCTCGGAGAAGCCTTACCCTTACTGACAGGTCAAACTAATGTCTGATAGATGACGTCATTTATTCCACGACAGTTAGAACTCAAATGTAACGAAATCATGCATTGTCGGCCATACCACGAAGGCGGCCTTTAGCCACGGAGGCAACCATGTCGCTGACGACAATGGCAGTTGTGCCATGAAGGCGGTTATGTCGTTGACGACAAGACAATCATGCCACGGAGGCGACTGTGCCGCAAACGATAAGTCGGTCCTACCATGGAGGTGACCGTGTCGCTGACGATAAGACGGTCATGCCACCAATGCGACCTTCTTGTTGACGGTAAGGCTGCATATCGTGCAGCCCCCAAGTATTGAACGAGGGCAAATATCAATGTCGAGCCCCCGAGTGTCGGAGTTTTTCTTGATCCGCCTATCTCCAGCCCCCAAGCGTTGAGTCGATGTACTCGGAAGTCGTCTCGACGCTTGGAAGAACTTGTGGCGTTGTAAGTCGATGATTGCAGTCCCGGAGGCTCGTGCCGGCTTGACTGAAAGACGGCTTGAGACATGATGAAAATGCTGCGATTGCAGCCCCCAGGTGTTAAGTATCCTGCATAGTAGACATAGCTGCATTAAGATGTACTTTTAATGAAAGCTGAATAATTTGAAGGCCTGAGCCGGTAGATTTTTAACAAACACTTAAGGGTTGTAAATTTTATATGGCCCGCCTTAATATTTATCTGGTTTATATGTTTAACTTTTCATATGTTAGCAGAACCTCAGCCGGAAACTTTAGCTGAGACAACCAGGGCTAGCACCAAATAGTTTAGAATCAGAGACAAATTAAAGCCGGCATGTTGGTGCTAATGACATACTACTAGGTAACCCGCATATAAACAATCAAATAACGGTATTAGGCGGTGCAAACTGATTGGTTAATTTGGCCCGGAGGCGACAAGTATCTAAAAGTTTGAACCATGCAGCGCAGAGCAAATATCAGGTAACTTTGATACTAAGAGGGATATGATCAAATGAAAAGACAAAAGATGGCATGATCTCAGAGCATAATGAGCAAACCACAGACTTTTATTTCATGACCATACATATAATTAAATGTTAAGTGTATATAAACTTAGCTTGTTTGACATTGATGTCGAGGAGGGGGGCGTGGCGGAAGACGCCAGCCCCAGGCTGAAAAAGACAACCCAGAGAGTAGGCGGCAACTCAAGGCTGACAATATCAGCCCCAGGGATCCCAAAGATGATCCCGGCAAGGCGGCGAGTAGTAGACTACGGCAGTAATTAAGCCGAGATAACGGTGATGATATTGAATATGCTGCAAAGCGTCACGCCGCGTTAACAATTAAACCGGAACGCGACGATACATGTGTCGGCAAGGCGTCTTGCTACGTTCGCGATTAAGCTGAAACGTGGAGCTTTATTGTTTTGTACCAATCGATGTCTTCCCAAATTGATCAGGTTTGGGCGATCGGAAACAATTGCTTAGCAACTTAGCGATGAACTCGTCTAAACCGTATGTGGTGTCGGCGTCTCATTAAACATCACAGATACGGTAGAATTGAGCATCTTGTCGGAGACGAAGACACAAATATACTGAATATCTGGCCGTCTGACTTTGAAACAAACACAATATGTAGTCATAAACGAATACACAGACATATTAAATATCTGGCCGCTTGATGATTAAGCGATTGAAGCATGGCATCATGACTGAATTCATGTACGTAGCACTACTTAGCTGTAGGCCTGTACGGCTGGTACATGCAAAGCGTTTGTGTGACTAATTGGTCCTCAAGGCTCGTGACTCTCGCACATGACCAGGTATTTATATTTCCTTCATCGATCGGCGGAAACCTTCCATGTGAGGAAGGCGGCAATTGCTTACGTATGGTATAGCGAATTGATTAATCCTTGTACTAGGAAAGTCCTCACAGATCGATCCAGACTTGCCATATCGAATAGAATACTGGTTAAGCTAGCACTGAGCTAGTTCTTTCCCTTGATCCGTACGTATGACGAATCGCAACTAGAACAGATTTGATCGATGGCATCTTTCTTCAACCCAAGCGGTTTTCATGAATACGAGCAAACCGGCGGATTGGAACTGTAGATGCTACGATCGGTCTGCGGACACTTTGACGCCTTTAGCGAACAAGTCGCCTAGATGCGATCTAGCTTTCCGGCCAAACGGATTAGCTGACTAGATCGATCTTGTAGACATCAAGCCGGTCTGCCGGGGCAGAGTACACGGCTAGGTGCTTTACGATGTTCGATCATGCCGGCCTGCCGGAACAGAGTACACGGCTAGATACAAATTGGTCACTGTAGATGAAGATGAAGATCGGAATCGCCGGCTGCGGACAGCCAATATTGTTCCCGCCTGGAACGTGACGCCAGGAACCTTATGCCCCACGGTGGGCGCCAACTGTCGTGGTATCGGCATAATTGATAGGAGACGGGGGTCCTCTAGCCTACGTATGGATTGTGGGGAAGAAGGTTGGAGTCGTCGAGGTCGGGATTGAACACGGCGAGTTTACCCAGCTTCGGATCCCACAGCGGTGGCGGGATCCTACGTGCTGCTATAATCCACTATAAGGCAATAGCCGTGAACAGGTTACAATGGGTATGATGCCTAGGAGATTGTCTCTGCATCTATGAGCTTGGTTGAGCTTGGCCCTAAAGGCCTCCCGGTGGCCGGCTTATATAGGCGGCCAGACCCCGGGTTACAAGGTAAGTACTTGGCCGGCAAGTAAACAGAGTCCTAGCTGTAGTCGGCTTTGGTTGCCGGCTTCCATCTTGGGCTTGGTGGCTTGATGTGCTTCAGTCTGCTGCCTTCCTTGGACCGTCCGCCTACTTCCTTGTACGTCAGCTATCTGGGCCTCCCGGCAGGCATCAGCCTTACCACCCTTGGGCCACCCTGGACTAGCCGGATTGATCCATGTTAGAGATACCCCTAGTTGGTATATCCCCAACAGGTCCTCCCGTGCTTCCTCTGTATCTTTTTTCTTCCCGTACACGCCCAAGTAGCCTAGCAGGTTCACGCAAACATTCTTCGTCACGTGCATCACGTCGATAGCAGATCTAACCTCTAGGACCTTCCAATATGGTAGCTCCCAAAATATAGATTTTTTCTTCCACATGGGTGCGTGCCCGTTAGCGTCTTTCGGAACCTGTTGACCTCCAGGACCCTTTCCAAAGATTACTTTTAGATCCTTGACCATATCAAATATTTCTTCACCAGTACGGTTGACAGGCCTCCTACTGTGATCAGCCTCACCTTTAAAATGCTTGCCTTTCTTCCTTGCGGTATGCCTGATCGGAAGAAATCGACGATGCCCCAGATACACACACTTCTTACATTTATCCAAATATAAACATTCAGTCTCACCCAAACAGTGTGTGCATGCATTGTACCCCTTGGTCGACTGCCCTGAGAGGTTAGCAAGAGCAGACCAATCGTTAATTGTTACAAAAAGCAGAGCTCGTAGGTCAAATTCCTCATGTTTGTGCTCATCCCACACCCGTACACCTTCTTCCCGCCACAACTGTAAAAGTTCTTCAAATAATGGCCTGAGGTACACATCAAGGTCGTCGCCGGGTTGCTTCGGGCCTTGGATGAGCAATGGCATCATAATGAACTTTCGCTTCATGCACAACCAAGGAGGAAGGTTATAAATACATAGAGTCACAGGCCATGTGCTATGACTGCTGCTCTGCTCCCCAAACGGATTGAAACCGTCTGTACTTAGACCAAACCTTAAGTTCCTTGCGTTATCTTCAAATTCCGGGAACTCTCTCTCAATTTTTCTCCACTGCGACCCATCAGCGGGGTGTCTACACATCGCGTCTTTCTTACGGTCCTCTTTGTGCCATCGCAACAACTTGGCATGCTCTTTATTCGCGAACAGGCGTTTCAACCGTGGTATTATAGGAGCATACCACATCACCTTGGCAGGAACCCTCTTCCGGGGACGCTCACCCTCAACTTCACCAGGGTCATATCGTCTGATCTTATACCGCAATGCAGTGCATACTGGACATGCATCCAAATTCTCATACTCACCGCGGTAGAGGATGCAATCATTAGGGCAGGCATGTATCTTATGCACGTCTAATCCTAGAGGGCACACAACCTTCTTTGCTTCGTACGTGCTATCGGGAAACTCGTTGACCTTTGGAAGCATCTTCCTAATTATCTGCAGCAACTTTCCAAATCCCTTATCAGTCACACCACACTCTGCCTTCCACTGCAGTAATTCCAGTGTGGTACCCAGCTTTTTCTGACCATCTTCGCAACTTGGATACAACAATTTCTTGTGATCCTCTAACATCTGGTCGAACTTCAACCTCTCCTTTTCAGTTCCGCACTCTCTCTTTGCATCAGCAATGGCCCTACCAAGATCGTCAGTGGGCTCATCTGGTGCCTCTTCAGCTTCAGCTTCCCCCGTTGCAGAATCTTCGTACTCCGGGAACATAGGATAGTTGTCATCATCTTCCTCTTCTTCATTGTCTTCCATCATAACACCTTTTTCTCCGTGCTTCGTCCAACAATTATAGCTGGGCATGAAACCATGCCGAATAAGATGACTTTGAAGGGTTCTCACGTTTGGGTGATCTGTCTTATTCTGACAGTTGACACATGGACAACACATGAAACCATTCGTACTGTGGGCCTGGGCTTTCTCTAGAAATTTCCTCAAACCTGTCATGTACTCGGCAGTGCGTCGGTCACCATACATCCATTGTCGGTCCATCTGCATTATATAATGAACTACATCAATAACCATTACAGAACATCGACAAATAAACACTGAACATGCACGGTATCAATTAATTACAAATGAAATGAGAGAAAAATTAACCTTGATCGAAAAGAAGAATAAACTTCTTTAAGTGTACATCAAATCAATTCGTGAACTCTCTCGGGCATTTCATCAAACACCTTGCATGCATACAAAAAAAACAGACTAGCACACACCCCCTCCTTCCATTTCAAAAAAAAAATGCCTCCAATGGTTTTGGGAGGGGGCTGGTGATGATCAGTATATATAGGCATACCCCCCATTTGTCCCGGTTTCAGTCACAAACCGGGACAAAAAGGAGGCCCATTTGTCCCGGTTTGGGACTGAAACCGGGACAGATGGAGGTTTTTTTCATTTTTTTGTTTTCTTTTTCTGTTTTCTGTTTTAAATAACTTTTGCAAACTTTGGATTTTGGAAAAACTATGAATATGAAAAATGTTTGAATACATAGATAGTCTACTCATCAACGACATTAAGATGATCATTTTCCGTATTATAGCCGCGTAGACTATCCCACTTCCGTGCAATCTCGAAGCCAAGGCGAGCGTCTAAAGCAGCATATACGACTTGATCGTAGCTCAATGGAACGTTGCCCCATCCGAAAATTAGGTCTTTTTGTAACGTGTCTTCCTTGTCGTCGTCCGTGTACTTCCTCTTCTTGTATTTCTTCTTCTTCTCAAGATTTGTCCCAATGACCGCATTAGAGAGAGCATATAGACTAGGAGTAAAATTGCCGGTAGGGTTTCGGCGATCCCTCTGCAGGTCGACCGCGGACCGAATAATAATTCCGTAGTAGGCTAGCATCTTCATGTCATTATGGATTGCCACGCCGTAGAATTTGATTGTCTCGACACCTAAGAAATCCACGAGGACCTGTGGCACCCGATCAGCTTTGCAAATTTGGAAGACAAGAGTCTCGGTCGCCACCGAGAGTTGAAGGACGGCGGCGCGCTGCGGGGTATCCTTCCGTCGAGGGTCGGTGAACTCGCAATCGAGTCCAACAGCTTTGATCGGAGCGGCGTCGAGGAAGTTGTTCTTCACGTCGCCGATCCACTTCTCCACGCGCCATGCACGAAGGGTGACCCACACCTTGAACCGCATGCCTTCCTTCTCGTAGCCGTAAAACTCATCGGACCGAGGCACGAGTGGCTCCATAGGAAATGGTGTACGTGGACGGAGAAAAGAGAGGAGAGATGGCCAGAGAAATGGTGTGGGGAAGAGTCGTACTGTGCAGTGCATTTTATAGCGCCGGAGAGGAAGATGAATCGCCGGCGGAGGGCAGAGGAATCGCCGGAGGGCAGAGGAATCGCCGGCGCCGCTCGTCTTCTGTGCGCGTCGAAAAAACGCGGCGGTGGCGCGTAACTGAAACCATGCCATTTGTCCCGGTTCGTGACTGGAACCGGGACAAATGGGTGTCGCCTGCGGGTGCTACCTCATTTGTCCCGGTTCCAGCCACGAACCGGGACAAATGAGTGTCGCCTGAACTAGTTGTAGCGTTTTATGCCCCATCTGTCCCGGTTTGCAGTACGACCGGGACAGATGGGGTTTTGGAGTTTGGTCCTTTAGCCTGTTTTCTACTAGTGTAGTCTTGGTGGCAAGAAATATTTCTTGGTGATTGTTGATGACTATTCAAGATACACATGGGTTTTCTTCTTCAAGACGAAGATGGAGACTCAACAAACCATCATCGACTTCTCCAATGAAGCTCAACGTCAACACAATGTCCCTATCTTGGTGATACGAAGTGACAATGGGTCCGAGTTCAAGAACTACACCTTAAACGAGTTCCTTAGTGAAGAAGGGATTCGTCATCAATATTCCGCTGCTTATACTCCCCAACAAAATGGTGTAGCCGAAAGGAAGAACCGCACACTTATTGAGATGGCAAGGTCGATGATGGCCGAGTTCAAGTCCCCTCACAACTTTTGGGCCGAAGCCGTCAACACCGCTTGCCATTCATCCAACCGGCTCTTCTTTCGCAAAGGACTCATGAAGACACCTTATGAAGTGCTTAACGGGAACAAGCCCAATATCTCCTACTTCCGAGTATTTGGTTGTAAGTGTTTTTATCTCATCAAAGGTGTTCGTTTGGGCAAGTTTGATTCTAAGTCTCTTGAAGGGACATTTGTGGGCTACGGATCCGAATCCCACACTTATAGAGTCTATTATAAGGCCTCGCGCATAATCATAGAAACTTGTAGTGTGGTGTACGAGGAGAATGACGGCTCCCTCGTGGAGCAAAGTGGTGTTTCCGGTGTAGGTGATGATGAACCTCAAGATGCTATCCGAAGAATGGGGTTGGGAGTCCACCGCCCCGTTGAACTCTATTATGAGGTTGATCAACAAGGACCAAGTTCTTCACAAGTGGTGACCACCCCAACACAAGAAAACACCCATCGACAACACCGTGCCCAATGCACCTAGCCAAGAAGAAGAACAAGATTCTACAGCTGCTCCTGGAATTTCCGGAGGACCGGAAAATCCGTTCAAGATGGACTCGGAAATTCCGGTGGTTCGGAATTTCCGGTCCCTGAACCCGGAATATCCGGTCCTGCTGACATTCTCGGTGGCAGTTCGCAAGGCCAAGATCAACCCTCTCCCTCACCAATGGACACCACTCCAATGGTTGATCAAGGCCATCAATTCAGTCAAGGCGGAGACATGAATGATCAAGATGATCAAGCGATTCCTCCCACCACTCGGAGGGAAATCGAGATCCGCCGCTTGAATAGGGTTGGCACCTCACAAGAATTAAGAGCTCTATCTCTTGACAAGGTGCTTGGTGATGTGAGAAGCAAGGTCTCTACCCGAAGACAACTCGCAAGCTTTAGTGAACATCAAGCTCACATCTCCATGGTGGAACCCAAGAAGGTCTTTGAAGCTCTTGAAGATAAAGATTGGCTTGATGCTATGCATGAAGAGCTCAACAACTTCGAGCGCAACAAAGTATGGAAGTTGGTGGAAAGACCCAAAGATTGCCGCAATGTTATCGGCACCAAGTGGATATTCAAGAACAAGCAAGATGGACATGGCATGGTGGTGAGGAACAAGGCAAGATTGGTGGCTCAAGGTTACTCTCAAATTGAAGGCATTGACTTTGGAGAAACCTACACGCCCGTGGCTCGACTTGAGTCAATCCGTATTCTTCTTGCCTATGCCTCTCACCATAACTTTAAGTTACAACAAATGGATGTTAAATACGCTTTTCTAAATGGTCCACTAAATGAACTTGTTTATGTTAAGCAACCACCGGGGTTCGAGGACCTCAAGTATCCGAACCCTGTCTACAAGTTGGATAAGGCACTCTATGGCCTTAAACAAGCCCCAAGAGCGTGGTACGAGCACCTTAGAGAACTACTTGTATACCGTGGATTCCAAGTTGGGGAAATCGACCCCACACTTTTCACTAAGAAAGTTAATGGAGAGCTTTTCATTTGTCAATTATATGTGGATGACATTATATTTGGATCGACTAACAAAGCATTTAACGAAGAATTCTCTAAGCTTATGACTGACAGGTTTGAGATGTCTATGATGGGCGAGATGAAGTTCTTCCTCGGATTTGAGATCAAACAATTGAGGGAAGGAACGTTCATCAACCAAGCAAAGTACATTCAAGACATGCTCAAGAAGTACGAGTTGCTTGATCTCAAGGGTGCCTCTACTCCAATGCAAACCAAATGCCACCTTGAGCTCAACCCGAAGGGTAAGGATGTGGATCAAAAGGTATACCGCTCCATGATTGGATCTCTCCTCTACCTTTGTGCATCTAGACCGGATATAGTGCTAGCCGTAGGAGTGTGTGCAAGATATCAAGCGGCTTCTAAACAAAGTCATGATGTGGCGGTCAAGAGAATCTTTAGATATTTGGCTTATACCACAACTTATGGATTGTGGTACCCCAAGGATGCAAATTTCTCATTATGTGGGTACACGGATTCCGATTGGGCAGGAGATCATGATGATAGGAAGTCAACCTCCGGCGCTTGTCAATTTATTGGGAGGTCCTTGGTGAGTTGGTCTTCTAAGAAGCAAAATTGTATATCTCTCTCCACCGCCGAAGCCGAGTATGTTGCCGCCGCAAGTTGTTGCACTCAGTTGCTATGGATGAGGCAAACTTTAAAGGAGTACGGAGTCGATTGCGACAAAGTGCCTCTTTTATGTGACAACGAAAGTGCCATCAAGATTGCCTACAACCCGGTGCAACATTCAAAAACCAAGCATATTGAGATCCGCCATCATTTCATAAGAGATCATGTGGCCCGTGGAGACATTGACTTATCATATGTGCGCACAAGGGATCAATTGGCGGATATCTTCACGAAGCCCCTTGAGGAAGGAAGGTTTTGCTTTTTGAGGAATGAGCTCAATATCATTGATTCGAGGTCCTTAGCTTGATCGCTTGCACACTCACCTAGGGCGTAATCGCATCTTATCTAGTTTAGATGTAGGCATGGAAATAGGGGGAGTGCGGTCCTAATATATTGGACCATCCCTCCCCCCATTATGCCGATAGCAAGTGTTCTTTTATCTCTATATTCATTCTTACTAATGAGCTAAAACGACGAGTATTGGTTATGTACCCAAGATACATCTTCGCGGTAACATGCCATACACTCCTACATGGTGGCCTCGGCCACCGACCTCCTCTCCTTGAAGAGTTGATTTTATTTGGAGCTTATTGTTACTATTTGCCCTCCTTTTCATGCATGTGGGAAACCTACTCAACTTGGCTCTTTTGTTTCGATTTGGTTGTTGTGAGTTGAGTATGGTGTACCAATATCAGTTTGGAAATCTATCCCAAGCCTACTTTCCCCTGAAAACATTTCTCTCTATTGCACGCAAGTCATCCATTTGAAAACTGGGATTTTGGTTCAGCAGGTCGGAATATCCGGTTCATTTTGAACCGGAATATCCGGTGACCCGGAATATCCGGTGTAAGTCACACCCGGAATATCCGGTCTGGTGGTTTGTCCAGAAATATAAGGGCAGGCTCGGGGTGAAGGGCTCATTAGTGCCCTTCTTCCACCCCCGACCTCATTCTCCTCCAGCCGCCGCCCCTGCTGCTCCAAGGTCCCTCCGGAGCTCTCCGACCGCCGGGGTACCTCTTTCTCGGCCGGATCTGCTCCTCCTCCGCCCCGGGAACTCACTCCTCCAAGCAATGGCCTCAATGGATGAGGGTAACTTCACTTTTCTTCTTCCTTATGCGCTTGCACTTGGATCTTGATGTGGAGTTATTTGTTTCAATGTTGCTTGGTAGAGATTGTTCCTAGGACTATTCCCTGCCATCTACATACATTAGGTTTGCATTATGTTGGATCGATCTAGTTTTAGACCGAGTCAATCTCAGATCTGCAGTTTCTGTCTGACTCGGAATATCCGGCTCAGACTGACTCGGAATTTCCGGCTCAGACTGACTCGGAATTTCCGGTCCCCCGGAATTTCCGGTCATGTCTGAACCGGAATTTCCGAGTCAAACACAGCAGTTTTAAGATTAACTCATGTTTAACTACATATGATTCATCAAATGCCTATCTAATGTATGTATTATCTCCTGACTTGTGTGCACTTACCTTATGCTACCCTCTATGCTCAAATTCACAGGTTCATGTGGAAGTCCGTCCGCAGGGGGATCAAGGAACATAGGTAGAGCACCTGTCCACAAGCAACCAGTCAACAAGGGAAATGGCCCTGCAACTCAGAGGAAGAAGAAAGCTGTTGCCAGCAAGCCCTCATCCAAGAAGAGAAAGAATGCCCCTAGTCCCCAACGTCAGAACTACTCCAAGATGCATTCTGTGGATTACTCTCAGCTGAGGCAGGGGGACTGGTACCTCAGCGCAAGAGACAACTCTCTCGCTGATCGCAGCTTTTGGTGCCAAGCGCAAGAGCCCATATTCGTGGATCTCTATCTCTCATTGTCGAAGCCCATTCGACCCATGCACCCGTTTGACTTTGCATCTCTGCAGAAGAAAACCGCATTTGCTGAGGCCATCCACATTGTCAAGACCATGGGTTTGGAGAGGTTGGTGCTCATCCGTTGTCCCTACAACGCGCAGCTTGTAATGCAGTTCTTCGCCACCCTAGTGATCAAGGGTGACTCGAAGAAGACCATGAAGTGGATGACTGGGGAATCATACTGTGAGTCCAACTTCGAGGAGTTTGCCAAGGTACTGGGCTACAGGTTTGATGGTGACAATCCCCAAGGCACTTGCATGCACACCCCCTACAAGCTCAACAAGAAGGAGACAACTCACTTATATGGTGTGGGAGCCACCCCTGGATTCTCTCGTGACTTGCTTCCATTGTATGATGTTCTTGTGCGCATCCTGCGTGAGAACATTGCACCGAGTGGTGGCAACAACGACAACGTGGTTAACCCTCTCTGCAACCTGCTCCTTCACGCCAACCACATTGTGGAGGACTCGGGTTCTGATACTGACTGGAGAGTAGATGTGATGGATTACATCTACAATGAGATGTATGAAGCTATGACCACCATGGTCTCTATTCCTTATGCTCCTTACATAATGAAGCTCCTCCAGTTTAAGTTCCCTGACTACAACTTCAGCAGCAGTGATTTGGTGCCACATGACTTCAATAAGCTTTATGTGAAGAAGACTGTGGTCAAGCCCCCTCCTAGGCCTTCTACTACATCAGCTACAGGTGGATCTTTCATGGGTGATGCTAGGAGGGCTGCTGCTGCCTCTACTCATGTTCCTACCACTCATGCGCATGTCAAGAAGCTGAACTGGTTCCAGCGCAACATCCTTTGCATGAATGTGGACATCCGCAAAGAGCAATACAATGCCTACAAGGATCGCCGTCAGCTGGATTACAAGCAAGACTTGATCCTTCACCATGCTTCTGGCTCTCCTAATCCTGCTGCTCTGTCTGAGCCCCTGACCTTTGCTCAGTGGAACCAGGGTTCCTTGGCTCCGTGGACACTGATTGACCAGGACCTTGGCGGCAGCTCGTACACCACTGGCTATGACTATGATGATGAGGAGGAAGATGATGATGAGGAGGCAGAGTCTGAGGAGTATGAAGAGGATGATGATGATGATGATGAGGATGCTGGTGATGATGATGATGAGGAGGACCCCTCGGACTGAAGACTTCCATGGGACGTAGCATCGCTCTTCTTCCTTTTTGGCGTTTCGATGCGAAAGGGGGAGAAGTTGCTCTACTAGGACTTCTTCGGGGATTTGCAAAGGGTCGGGCACAAGCTTATGCGTTTATCATTTATTTGCGCTTGTGTCCATTTATCGTGTTTTAAGTTATTTGTGAACTCTTTTATTTCTTTATGTGATAACTATGTATTGAGACAATGGTTTGATGCTATCATTATCTTATGGTTGAGACTTCGAATTGATTGTGTTGGTATTCTCTTCATATTCTATATACACAAGGTATGAAAATCTATCTAGTCTCAATTGCTACCATAATCTTACATTTTGTCTCGTTTCTCCTTTGTGATATCTTGTGGTTGTTGTTATAAAATTGCTCCTATCCTTTGTCATTTTGTGGTGTTTGCTTGCATCTATTTAGGGGGAGCCATTTTCTGCCAAAAACATGATATTGCCTTTTGTTTCTATGCAAATCTTGGTATTGTCATCTAACACCAAAAAGGGGGAGATTGAAAGAACATTTCTTAATCCCTAGTGTTTTGTGTGTTAGTTAACAATACCAATGATATACTAATCCTGTTGCTAAGTATTTCAGTTTGGGTGAAACTCATATCACAAATCCTAAAGACAAATTGTAGAGAAAAAGAGTTTCTGGAACTCTTCCCAGACTCGGATATTCCGGTTCCCCAACTCGGATATTCCGAGTCAACCCCAGAAAATTGGCTAAGTCAAGTTCAGAAGTACTACTGACTCCAATCGGAAAATCAGCTCGGAAATTTCAAGGACTCGGATATTCCGGTTCCCCAACCCGGATATTCCGAGTCAACCCCAGGAAAATTGGCTAAGTCAAGATTCAGAAGTGGTACTGACTCCAATCGGAAAATCAGCTCGGAAATTTCAAGGACTCGGATATTCCGGTTCCCCAACCCGGATATTCCGAGTCAACCCCAGAAAAATTGGCTAAGTCAAGATTCAGAAGTGGTACTGACTCCAATCGGAAATTCAGCTCGGAAATTTCAAGGACTCGGATATTCCGAGTCAACCTCAGAAAATCGGCTAAGTCAAGTTCAGAATTGGTTCTGATCTCAACCGGAAATTCAGCTCGGATATTTTCAAAGACCCGGATATTCCGGGTGACCGGAATTTCCGGTGGTACTTAAACCGGAATTTCCGGGTGCCCAAGACAGCCAACGGCCAGATTTTGAGGCAGAGTATAAATACCCCCTCACTCACTCAAGAACAGTGAGCTCTCAGATTTTCTCTCTCCTACCATTCTTGAAAGCTCAAATCATCAAGATCTCCCAATCCCCCCACCCAAATTCATTGATCTTTGGAGGATTGGAGGAGAAGGCCCGGATCTACATCCTCACCGAAGGGATTTGCATTTCTCCCCCATTCACTTGGGGATTTCGTGGCTAGGGTTTCCGGTGGGAAAACCTAGTTCACCATTGTTGTACTCTTGGTGTTACCTTGACCTTTTGTGGTCCTTGACCTTTTGTGGTCTTCTTGGGAGCCCCCAATTCAGTTGTGGGTGTGTGCCTCAAGCGTTTGTAAGGGATTCGATCTCCGCCCTAAAAGGGGATCAATAGTGGAAGGTGGACTCGAAACCTTTGTGGTTGAGTTCATCGGAGAAGAAGGTGAGCCTTTGTGGCGTTGCGGCTAACCTGTTGTGGTAGCGCACACCTCTCCAAACGAGACGTACACCCTTGGGTGGAACTCGGGATTACATCTTTGTCTCCGCGTTCTTCACTTGGTTCCCTTTACCTTTGCTCCCTTACTTGCTTATCTTATTATTGCTTAGATTATCATTTAGGTAAATTCACCGTAGTTGCATATCTAGAGAATTTACCTTTGTGTTGAGCCTAAATTTGAAAAGACCTAAAATTTATAATAGCACCTATTCACCCCCCCCCCTCTAGGTGCCGGATTCTCGTTCAACTGTCACAAATGCTCATCCAACAAGATTTATAGCTTCCTAAATTACAGATTGCTCTGAGCATTGGTTCCTCATGAAGATTTATTTTTACTTTAATTTCATGTCTATATTTGGTTAAAATATGATGTGCTATACTATATCTAATTAATTATATGTTTCTATTCTTGGGTGCTAATTAAATAGAGTTCCTGCAGTTTGGGCCAGCGACGTCTGCTTTGCCGGCAAGGAGGGTGTTTACTCCATGCATCTCTTCGTCCGCCTCCGCTGAATCAGGTGCCCATTTCCTCAGATTCTCGCTTTCAGATTCAGCCAATTGCGTGGAATTGGTAAACGCCACGATTGTTGATTGATGTCCTGAGATCCGGGTAGTTAGTTTATGGTTTTTAGGATGCCAAAACAGATTTGGGCATAAGTCAGAGTATTAGTGCATTAGTCAATTTAGATATATAAATGAATATACCAAAATTCCTTTGTCACAACACCAAGTCAACCTCATCACCGATTCCATATCTAACGCATCGCCAATTTTGTGAACAGTTACTACATAAGATAAAATAGTTAAATTCAGACGAATTACCTCTCGAACAGAAACTGGCATTTATGCATGCGACAAAACATGCCTTTGGTAGAACTGCCTTACTGCTAAGTGGAGGTGCTTCCTACCTAGGATCACTTCAGGATCAAGCGCTGGCTTAATAATGTGTTCTATTGTAGCAACAAGATCATGGCCAGAACTATAGAATTTTTTGAGGACTGACATTCCCTGAAATTCTTTGACGAGATAGGTGGGATCTTTCCGGTATTTAAAAGAATTTTTACACATGGAGCTGTTCATGACATTACGTACTTGCAGACGCAATTGAGAAATCTTACAAGCAATTTGAAATTTCAAGAGGCAAATGATAAGACTGGTTATGTATTTTGAGATTCTTGGCAACATTTATAAATTTGACTCATGCTTGGCTTGATACAAAGCTATTCGGAGAAATAAAATTTTCAGACAGTGATGTTTTTTTAGATAGCATTGTGCTGGCTGCACCCACTCTGCCTCCCAAGACTAGAAGAAATCATGGCATGCTTTCTTTGCACATGATTCTTTTAATGTGGGATATCATATAGTTAGCAGAGATTATACATGGCAGAGTGTTAGTAAATCTGGATCATTTCTTGACCATATATGTAAATTTATCTAAGCAACTCGACATTCATGTGAGATTTAAACTGATGTGAGTTTCAGATTTAGTATAAATATTGATATGTGTGTTTTAATTGTCTTTTTAGCAACCAACTCCATGTGGAACAATGTAGATCAAAACCATCAATCTTGCTTACAAGATATATTATACTACTAAAACAATAGAACAAACTATACATAAAAAGTCTCATGAAGGGCGCGGCGTGTCGCCGCGCCGAATTCAACTAGTTTATATAAAAGTGGGTACATTTAGATTGTATATAAAAGTGGGGAGACCGTAACATCCCAGGATTTAGGGTCCAGAAATAGAGTGGACACAGAAAAGTGCATTGCATTCATGCATCAGAAAACCCAAAGAATTTCCGCGCATTCACTTTCAAAACCCTGAGTGATTAAAGTTTCACTTGAGTTGGTGGAATATAAGTAGATCATCAACTTAAGCGTTATAAACTTTGAGATGATCTTGGCTTAGACCTTATTTTGGGGTTACAGAGATATACGATAAAATGTTACTCCAAATGAAATAAAACTTGTTTTACCAAATCATTACTCTATGAGATAATGATTAACCCAACTATTCTTAGTATTCTCTGAGCATCTATTCTTATCAATTGTATTAGACATATCTAGCACATAGGAATCAAGATAGTTTTGAAGACCAAGCTGAACTACCTAAACATTAACCTAGATCTTCTTACTTTATCTAGACATCATATTTTCGTAACTCCCAATCTGCTCAAAGGCATCCACAAGACAAGATGACCAGAAAGGAGGAAATGCAACAAGAATACTTAGAGAAGCATTCCTTAGATGGGCATAGAAGTGTTATGCCAATCAATCATGGAGAATTGGAAACTCTCATGTCATTACTCATCTTTAATAACGTCTCTAGAAACGGTGATATTCATATGTTTGTGTTATATAGAAGTAGTGTGGGAACAAGTTTCGAAACCTTGTTAACAACTCACTTTTGTATACACAAAACAATTGAGTGTCATATGCAGATAAACTAAAGGCCAAACAATTTAGTACATCAACTACCTTAGTCATTTGATGCATAAAGTCATTTGTTGTCATAACTTATAAACACATTCATATACCACCAACCTCAAGAAAGTTGGCTTGGTTAAATTGGATTGTCTTCACCACAAGGGTGAGACCAGAGATCTTGGATCTTCA
Source organism: Poa annua (assembly GCA_026929855.1). Lineage (NCBI taxonomy): Eukaryota > Viridiplantae > Streptophyta > Magnoliopsida > Poales > Poaceae > Poa > Poa annua. The sequence goes on along the minus strand of CM049428.1, from coordinate 112,497,026 downwards.
ATATAGGACAAGAAGAACTTGTCTTGAATAACTACTTCTTGTTTAGAAGGATAAATACCAAAGTAAGGTCACATATGGATTTATGGTGTTTCTCCAAGGAAACCATAACCAAGGAGAAAGTAAAACCAAAGCATGAGTCCATATGAGCAATATCCATATCTACCTAAACTTTCTAAAGTAAAATCTCAAATCATTTTAGAACTTCATGAAAACCATTTATACATCTAAACAATTCAATAGCAATGTTTTTTCCTATGGATTTGTTGCTCCAGAAAAATAATTAGGTGGGAGCCATAAACTATGACCAAATTGGATATTTCTATTTACATACAGCCTTTGAGCCAAATATCAAATCAATATATATATAATTGGAAGTACCCACTTAACTAATTAAATTATGACATGGAAAATATGTCCATGTGAGAAAAATGCACCATCAAAATTAACTAAGTGAAAGACATGAATTGTAATAAAAGAAAGATAGCAAATAAGTCCAAATTCATTTATATGATAAAAGAATTCAAAACACACCAATTACTCAAAATATATCAAGTAGACAAATGTCTTAAGGTAAATAAACATTTCATTTCAAATATAAACTTCCATGGACCTCTCTGCAGTTTCCAGAATCTAAAACAAGTCCAAAACAGTAGACATGGGCCTGTTTCAATTGTTTCTGCAGTTTCTCAGGAACCCAGGGGGTTTTCTGCAAAACTGCATTTCCTAAAGCTTTCTTCTTCCTCCGGCCAGAAAGCAGAGGAAAGTCGTGTCGACGCCTACGAGCTCGCGTGCTGCCTCCTCCCGCCTCTCCCGCGAGGATAAGCACCAGGGAGACGTCCTCATCTTCCTCAGTTTCTCCCTCGCGCCTCTCTCTTTCTTCCTCTCTCTCTATTTCCCCGAGAGATTGAAACCCTAGCCGTACGGGTCGCCGCCGTGCGCTGTTGATTCCGGCCTCTCCCCATCGTGATAAGCCTCTGAGAAGCTCCGCCATGAATTCCTCTACCCCCTCAGCGAGCTTAGCATCCAGGAGAGCTCGGGAGGTGGAGAAATCCGCCGTCGTCTTCAACTCCGGCCGGCGACGCCGTGGACGATTCCGGCCATCCTCAACTTCCTCCGGCCACACGGACCCTCTCTTCGTGCTCTAGGTGAGCCCGTGCACCTCCCTACACCCTCCGTTCATCCCAATTCGTATTGAATTTGTGGCCCAACGGGAGCCGAGCGTTGCCGCCACGTTTGTGCTCGCCGCCGGCGCTCCGGTGACCATATGGTCCAAGAGCCGCCACCCTATGGTTCGCCTTGTTGTGCTCTATGCGTTAGTAGCCTCTGTTCTTGCCAATTTGGTCGAACTAGAGGGATTCGAATTCGGTGGAGACGAATTGCTCCAGTGTGACGTCAGCTGACGCCAGCACCTGGATTAAATCATTTTCTTTTAATTTAATTCAAATCTTTTAAATTGGATTAAACTTTTTAAAATCAGAACTAAATCATTTCAAAGCAGAAAAATACAAACTTCATATCAAAATGATCAGAAAAGCCAAATCTAATTTATTGTGTCTTTATTTTGTATGTTTAAATAAATTTGAATAAACATAAAATTTGAATCAGAAATTACTTTTATTTAAAATATGGAGTTAATGTGAAATGCTATTTTGGATGCATTTCAAACTTCATTTAAAAAGTTTCACATGCATTAATTTAAACTTGAAAATGTGTTTTCATTATAACATGTAATACTCAAATTTCAATAATTGTTATTTAAAATAATATTTTATTTTAGAAAATAATTAATAAGTAGTATTTTTCATAATTTTGAAAATGAGGTTATAAGCATCTGAAACCTGTTCTATCACCATTTGATTATCATTTAAAACAAATAAAAATCTCACAACACTTTGAACTACTAAGTTCCTTTTTAATAAATGTTTCACATATATCATTTAGTACATAACTTCCTTTCTTTTGTTTTATGAGTAAGTAAAATAAGTAGGAAACAACTTAAAGATTTATAACACTAAGATAACTATGTAAATTGCTATATTCCAAAAATTTCCTTCATTCATAAGAAACAATTCATAGTTAAGAAGTAAGTGCTTCACTAAAATAAGATCTTATTGAAAGTCTTGGGTAAAACACACAAAGAATAATAATGTTAAAGCTCTCTCTTAACTACTTCATATGATACCAACGATTTTTTTTTCATTATTTCCGTTCTTCAAAAGTTATTCTTTTTGCCATCATGTACTATAACACTAGCTCTCTACGTAATTAAAATTAATGCATGTTCTCTACCAATAAAAGATGAGCACAACCTTAAGCAATAATTGAATGTTATATGTTGCTCTACTATACTTGCATGCTTAATATGCCCTGAACATTAATGTTAAAGAACTCATATTTGTTGTGAGGTAAACTTAAAGACAAAACAAATCCATATGAAATCACCATACTCTAACAACACTCAATCATTGAGAGTTAGTTACGGGGTAATTTGCGATGCATCTCATACTTATGCATTAATCATGTTGCTTCTTTAAACATTCGTCCTTACCGGAACAATGATGTTGTTTTCAGACTTCTCAGAGTTTATATTATATCGAAGATCTTGGCTGCATAATCTTGTAGTCAAAAAGGCAAGTTCATCCCTTATACATGTCCTATTGAAATATTTGTTAAGAAACTATTTTCAAACTGTTAGTATTGCATATCACATAAAAAGGGCATAAAACTTATTTTATAATAATATGACTATGGTTATCCACCAGTGAGGTGGTAATCTCATATGGCTGGCAGATGGGACCACAGTAAGAATTTTGTGGTGGAGGTTCCATTTGCACGGGAAAGTATCACCTAGGACTTAACAACTGAACGGGAATCCGGCACCTAGAGGGGGGGGGGGTGAATAGGTGCTATTACAAATTTTAGGTCTTTTCAAATTTAGGCTCAACGCTAAGGTAAATTCTCTAGATATGCAACCACGGTGAATTTATCTAACTGACAATCTAAGCAATAATAAGATAAGCAAGCTAACAAGACAAGCAAGTAAGGGAGCAAAGATAAGGGGAACCAAGCGAAGCACGCGGAGACAAAGATGTAATCCCTAGTTCCACCCAAGGGTGTACGTCTCGTTTGGAGAGGTGTGCGCTACCACAACAGGTTAGCCGCAACGCCACAAAGGCTCACCTTCTTCTCTGATGAACTCAACCACAAAGGTTGTGAGTTCACCTTCCACTATTGATCCCCTTTTAGGGCGGAGATCGAATCCCTTACAAACGCTTGAGGCACGCACCCACAACTTAATTGGGGGCTCTCAAGAAGACCACAAAAGGTCAAGGGCCACAAAAGGTCAAGGCAACACCAAGATTACAACAATGGTGGACTAGGTTTTCCCACCGGAAACCCTAGCCACGAAATCCCCAAGTGAATGGGGAGGAAATGCAAATCCCTTCGGTGAAGATGTAGATCCGGGCCTTCTCCTCCAATCCTCCAAAGATCAACGAATTTGGGTGGAGGGATTGAGAGATCTTGTTGATTTGAGCTTTCAAGAATGGTAGGAGAGAGAATTTCTGAGAGCTTGCTGTTCTTGAGTGAGTGAGGGGGTATTTATACCCCCTCTCAAAATCTGGCCGTTGGCTGCTTCGAGGACCCAGAAATTCCGGTATAAGTGACACCCGGAAATTCCGGTCATCCGGAATATCCGGTGAAATGAAATATCCGAGTTGAATTTCCGGTTGAGATCAGAACCACTGTGACATCTTGACTTAGCCAATTTTCTGAGGGTGACTCGGAAATTCCGAGTCGGTGAAATTTCCGAGCTGAATTTCCGGTTGAAGTCAGAACCACTTTCTGAACTTGACTTAGCCAATTTTCTGAGGGTGACTCGGAATATCCGAGTCAGTGAAATTTCCGAGCTGAATTTCCGGTTGAAGTCAGAAGCACTTTCTGAACTTGACTTAGCCAATTTTCTGAGGGTGACTCGGAATATCCGAGTCCGAGACCTGGAATATCCGATTCTGGGAAGAATTCCAGAAACTCTTTTTCTCTACATTTTGGCTTTGGGATTTGTGATATGAAATTCACCCAAACTGAAATACTTAGCAATAGGATTAGTATATCATTGGTACTGTTAACTAACACACAAAACACTAGGGATTAAGAAATGTTCTTTCAATCTCCCCCTTTTTGGTGTTAGATGACAATACCAAGATTTGCAAAGAAACAAAATGCAATGTCATGTTTTTGACAGAAAATGGCTCCCCCTAAATAAGTGCATGTAATCAACACAATATGACAAAGGATAGGAGCAATTTATAACAACAAACACAAGATATCACAAAGGAGAAAAGAGACAAAATGTAAGGTTATGGTAGCATTTGAGACTAGATAGATTTTCATACCTTGTGTATATAGAATATGAAGAGAATACCAACACAATAAATTCGAAGTCTCAACCATAGGATACCATAGGATAATGATAGCAGCAAAACATTGTCTCAATACATAGTTATCACACATGGAAATTAAAAGAGTTCAACAAATAACTTCAAACAAGATAAATGGACACAAGCGCAAATAAATGGTAAACGCATATGCTTGTGCCCGACCCCTTGCAAATCCCCGAAGAAGTCCTACTAGAGCAGCTTCTCCCCCTTTGGCATCTAAACGCCAAAAAGGAAGAAGAGTGATGCTACGTCCCATGGAGGTCTTCAGTCTGAGGGGGTCTCCTCATCATCATCTTCAGCATCATCATCTTCGTCATCCTCATCATCCTCATACTCTGCCTCCTCATCCTCATGTTCCTCCTCATCATCATAGTCATGTCCTGTGGTGTATGAGCTGCCGCCAAGGTCATGGTCAATCAGAGTCCACGGAGCTAAGGACCCAGGTTCCACTGGGCAAAGGACAGGGGATCAGACAGTTCAGCAGGAGCAGGAGAGCCAGATGCATGGTGAAGGATCAGGTCTTGCTTGTAGGCCATCTGACGACGATCCTTGTAGGCAGTGTATTGCTCCTTGCGGATGTCCACATTCATGCATAGGACATTGCGTTGGAACCAATTCAGCTTCTTGACCTTCGCATGAGTGGCTGGGACATGAGTGGGAGCAGCAGCCCTCCTAGCATCACCCATGAAGGATCCACCCTGAGCTGAGCTAGTAGAAGGCCTAGGAGGGGGCTTGACCACTGTCTTCTTCTCATACAACTTCTTGAAGTCATGTGGCTCCAAATCAGCATTGCTGAAGTTATAGTCAGGGAACTTGAACTTGAGGAACTTCATGATTTAAGGAGCATAGAGAATATTGACCCTGGTGGTCATGGCTTCAAACATCTCATTGTAGATGTAATCCATCACATCTACACTCCAGTCAGCATTAGAACCAGTGTCCTCCACAATGCGGTTGGCAAGAAGGAGCAGGTTGCATAGAGGAGTCACCACGTTGTCGTTGTTACCACCACTTGGTGCAATGTTCTTAAGCATGATGCGCACAAGAACATCGTACAGTGGGAGCAAGTCACGAGAATTACCCGGGGTGGCTCCCTTACCATATAAGTGCGATGTTTGCTTCTTGTTGAGCTTGTAGGGGTTGTGCATGCGAAAGCCTTGAGGATTGTCACCATCAAACATGTAGCCCAACACCTTGGCAAACTCCTCAAAGTTGGACTCACAGTACGATTCCCCAGTCATCCACTTCATAGTCTTCTTCGAGTCACCCTTGATCACTAGGGTGGCAAAGAACTGCATAACAAGTTGGGCGTTGTAGGGACAACGGGTGAGGACTAGCCTCTCCAAACCCATGGTCTTGACAATATGAATAGCCTCAACAAAGGAGGCTTTCTTCTGCAGAGTCGCCAGATCAAACGGATGCATAGGTCGAATGGGCTTTGACAGAGAGAGGTATAGATCCACGAGTATGTGCTCTTGCTCTTGGCACCAAAAGCTGCGATCAACCAGAGAGTTGTCCCTTGGCCTGAGGTACCAATCCCCCTGTCTAAGCTGAGAATAATCCACTGAGTTCATCTTGGTGTAGTTGTGACGTTGAGGAATAGGGGCATTCTTCCTTTTCTTGTAAGGTGGCTTGCTGACAACAGCTTTCTTCTGCTTTTGAATTGCAGGGCCCTTTCCCTTGTTGACTTGGCTCTTGTGAACATGTGCCCTTGCTGAGCTCCTTGAGGGCCCAGCGGACGGACTCCAACTAGAACCTGTGAATTTGAGCATACAGGGTAGCAAAAGGTAAGTGCACACAAGTCGTGAGATTATACACACATTAGGTAGGCATTTGATGAATCAAATGTAGTTAAACATGAGTTAATCTTAAAACTGCAGTGTTTGACTCGGAAATTCCGGTTCAGACATGACCGGAAATTCCGGGGGACCGGAAATTCCGACTCAGTCAGAGTCGGAAATTCTGAGTCAGATAGAAACCGCAGATCTGAGATTGACTTGGTCTAAAACTAGATCGATCCAACACAATGCAAAACTAATGTATGTAGAAGGCAGGGAATAGTGCTATGAACAATCTCTACCAAGCAACATTGAAACAAATAACTCCACATCAAGATCCAAGTGCAAGCACATAAGGAAGAAGAAAAGTGAAGTTACCCTCATCCATTGAGGCCATTGCTTGGAGGAGTGAGTTCCCGGGGCGGAGGAGGAGCAGATCCGGCCGAGAAAGAGGTTCCCCGGCGGTCGGAGTGCTCCGGAGGGACCTTGGAGCAGCAGGGGCTGCGGCTGGAGGAGAGGGAGGTCGGGGGTGGAAGAAGGGCACTAATGAGCCCTTCACCCCTGAGCCCGCCCTTATATTTTTGGACAAACCGCCCGACCGGATATTCCGAGTGTAACTTACATCGGAAATTCCGAGTCACCGGATATTCCGAGTGTAACTTACACCGGAAATTCCGAGTCACCGGATATTCCGATTCATAAATGAACCGGATATTCCGACCCGCTGAACCAAAATCCCAGTTTTCAAAAGGATGACTTGTGTGCAATAGATAGAAATGTTTTCAGGGGGGAAGTAGGCTTGGGATAGATTTCCAAACTGTCATTGGTACACCATACTCAACTCACAACTACCAAATCGAAACATAAAGCGTCAAGTTGAGTAGGTTTCCCACATGCATGAAAAGGAGGGCAAATAGCAACAATAAGCTCCAAATAAAATCAACTCTTCAAAGAGAAGAGGTCGGTGGCCGAGGCCACCATGTAGGAGTGTATGGCATGTTACCGCGAAGATGTATCTTGGGTACATAACCAATACTCGTCATTTTAGCTCATTAGTCATAAGAATGAATATAGAGATAAAAGAACACTTGCTATTAGCATAATGGGGGGAGGGATGGTCCAATGTATTAGGACCGCACCCCCCCCCCCCTATTTCCATGCCTACATCTAAACAAGATAAGATGCAATTACGTCCTAGGTGAGTGTGCAAGCGATCAAGCTAAGGACCTCGAATCAATGATATTTAGCTCATTCCTCAAAAAGCAAAACCTTCCTTCCTCAAGGGGCTTCGTGAAGATATCCGCCAATTGATCCCTTGTGCCCACATATGATAAGTCAATGTCTCCTCGGGCCACATGATCTCTTATGAAATGATGGCGGATCTCAATATGCTTGGTTCTTGAATGTTGCATCGGGTTGTAAGCAATCTTGATGGCACTTTCGTTGTCACATAGAAGAGGCACTTTGTCGCAATCGACTCCGTACTACTTTAAAGTTTGCCTCGTCCATAGCAACTGAGTGCAACAACTTGCGGCGGCAACATACTCGGCTTAGGCGGTGGAGAGAGATATACAATTTTGCTTCTTAGAAGACCAACTTACCAAGGACCTCCCAATAAATTGACAAGCGCCGGAGGTTGACTTCCTATCATCATGATCTCCCGCCCAATCGGAATCCGTGTACCCACATAATGAGAAATTTGCATCCTTGGGGTACCACAATCCATAGGTTGGGGTATAAGGCAAATATCTAAAGATTCTCTTGACCGCCATATCATGGCTTTCTTTAGGAGCCGCTTGATATCTTGCACACACTCCTACGGCTAGCACTATATCCGGTCTAGATGCACAAAGGTAGAGGAGAGATCCAATCATGGAGAGGTATACCTTTTGATCCACATCCTTACCCTTCGGGTTGAGCTCAAGGTGGCATTTGGTTTGCATTGGGGTAGAGGCACCCTTGAGATCAAGCAACTCGTACTTCTTGAGCATGTCTTGAATGTACTTTGCTTGGTTGATGAACGTTCCTTCCCTCAATTGTTTGATCTCAAATCCGAGGAAGAACTTCATCTCGCCCATCATAGACATATCAAACCTGTCAGTCATAAGCTTAGAGAATTCTTCGTTAACTGCTTTGTTAGTCGATCCAAAAATAATGTCATCCACATATAATTGACAAATGAAAAGCTCTTCATTAATTTTCTTAGTGAAAAGTGTGGGGTCGATTTCCCCAACTTGGAATCCACGGTCTACAAGTAGTTCTCTAAGGTGCTCGTACCACGCTCGTGGGGCTTGTTTAAGGCCATAGAGTGCCTTATCCAACTTGTAGACATGGTTCGGATACTTGAGGTCCTCAAACCCTGGTGGTTGCTTAACATAAACAAGTTCATTTAGTGTACCATTTAGAAAAGCGGATTTAACATCCATTTGTTGCAACTTAAAGTTATGATGAGAGGCATAGGCAAGAAGAATACGGATTGACTCAAGTCGAGCCACGGACGCGTAGTTTCTCCAAAGTCAATGCCTTCAATTTGGGAGTAACCTTGAGCCACCAATCTTGCCTTGTTCCTCACCACCATGCCATGTTCATCTTGCTTGTTCTTGAAAATCCACTTGGTGTCGATAACATTGCGGCAATCTTTGGGTCTTTCCACCAACTTCCACACCTTGTTGCGCTCGAAGTTGATGAGCTCTTCATGCATAGCATCAAGCCAATCTTTATCTTCAAGAGCTTCAAAGACCTTCTTAGGTTCCACCATGGAGATGTGAGCTTGATGTTCACTAAAGCTTGCAAGTTGTCTTCGGGTAGAGACCTTGCTTCTCACATCACCAAGCACCTTGTCAAGAGATAGAGCTCTTAATTCTTGTGAGGTGCCAACCCTATTCAAGCGGCGGATCTCGATTTCCCTCCGAGTGGTGGGAGGAATCGCTTGATCATCTTGATCATTCATGTCTCCGCCTTGACAGATTTGATGGCCTTGATCAACCATTGGAGTGGTGTCCATCGGTGAAGGAGAGGGTTGATCTTGGCCTTGCGAGCTGCCACCGGGAATGTCAGCAGGACCGGATATTCCGGGTTCATGGACCGGAAATTCCGAACCACCGGAATTTCCGACTCCAGGTTGAACCGGATTTTCCGGTCCTCCGGAAATTCCAGGAGCAGCTGGAGAATCTTGTGCTTCTTCTTGGCTAGGCGTATTGGGCACGGTGTTGTCGATGGATGTTTCTTGTGTTGGGGTGGTCACCACTTGTGAAGAACTTGATCCTTGTTGAGCAACCTCATAATAGAGTTCAACGGGGCGGTGGACTCCTAACCCCATTCTTCGGATAGCATCTTGAGGTTGATCATCACCTGCAACGGAAACACCACTTTGCTCCACAAGGGAGCCGTCATTCTCCTCGAACACCACACTACAAGTTTCTATGATTATGCGCGAGGCCTTATCATAGACTCTATAAGTGTGGGATTCGGATTCGTAGCCCACAAATGTCCCTTCAAGAGACTTAGATTCAAACTTGCCTAAACGAACACCTTTGATGAGATAAAAACACTTACAACCAAAAAATTGGAAGTAAGAGATATTGGGCTTGTTCCTGGTGAGCACTTCATAGGGGGTCTTCATGAGTCCTTTGCGGAAGAAGAGTCGGTTGGATGAATGGCAAGCGGTGTTGACGGCTTCGGCCCAAAAGTTGTGAGGGGACTTGAACTCCGCCATCATCGACCTTGCCATCTCAATAAGAGTGCGATTCTTCCTTTCGGCTACACCATTTTGTTGGGGAGTATAAGCAGCGGAATATTGATGACGAATCCCTTCTTCACTAAGGAACTCGTTTAAGGTGTAGTTCTTGAACTCGGACCCGTTGTCACTTCTTATCACCAAGATAGGGGCATTGTGTTGACGTTGAGCCTCATTGGAGAAGTCGATGATAGTTTGTTGAGTCTCCATCTTCGTCTTGAAGAAGAAAACCCATGTGTATCTTGAATAGTCATCAACAATCACCAAGAAACATTTCTTGCCACCAAGACTAGCTTCCGGAATGGGACCAAAGAGGTCAACATGGAGAAGCTCCAAAACCCTTTTTGAAGAACTGATGGTCTTGCTTGGATGGTAGATGTCATACATTTTTCCTTCAACACACGCCCTACACATTCGATCCTTCGAGAAAGAAACATGGTCTTTTAGTCCTAGGATATGGCCACCCTTGTGGAGACTTTGCAAAGTTCTCATGTTGACATGGGCTAGTCGGCAATGCCATAACCAACCCAAGTCCGCCTTTGCGAATAGGCACATTGTATGGGAAGTGGTGACTCCGGAGAAGTCAACCACATAGAGCCCATTCTCAATGTACCCAACATTGGATTCTTGATGATGGGGCTCTCGTTTGGTGAGGAGAAGAGTGACGGAGGTGTGGAAGAAATGGCTAGTGCGGCCACTTGCGTTGGAGTATCTTCCTTGTCACTATCTTCATCATCGGTGGGATATTGCTCTTGAGTCACCAAGACAATCTTTTGGTTCTTCTTGAAGAAGGGCTTCTTCATGGGCATGGGCCCTTTGCCCTTCGTCTTGGCCACGAGCCTCCCACCATGATCCTCTCTTCTCTCCCATGGGCAATCTGCAACAAAGTGGCTTTTGTCATCACAGTTATAGCAAAGCCTCACCTTGTTGAATGGCTTTCCTCCATTGGAGGGAAACTTCTTGTCAATCCTCGCTTTGGCCCTTCCGGGGTTCTTCCAAAACGTTCTTGCCGCAAGACCCATGTGTTGAGTAAGAGTACTTGAGAGGGTCTCACTAGATAGCTCGACTTGATCATCATACTCCTCTTCATCCTCTTCTTCAACGGTGGCCTTCAAAGCAATTGAGGCATGCTTGTGCATCCCTATGGCTCTAGCTCTTGCATCTTGTGCAATCTTGGAGGCCACCTTGTATGCGGTCATCTCTTGCATAACTTCATTGGATGTCATCTTTGCGAAGTCATGTCTCCCTTGGAGTGTCTTCAAATCCGTTTCCTCAAAGGGCAAGAGAGCGGTCACAAACTTCCTCTTGATCCAAGCATCATCAATGTACACCGCCCCGAGGTTCTTGAAGGAGTTGGCAACCAACACCAACCTCCGGTACATGCCCTCGTGCCTTTCTCCATCCAACTTGTAGAACCATTCCACCTCATTTCATAAGGCATCATACCGGTTCTTCTTCATGCTTTCATTCCCGACGAAGATGTCGGAAAGAGCACTCCAAACTTCTTTGGCGGTGGAGAATTGTTGGATGAGCGCCATGTCCTTCTCTCCAACGGCCATTTGGAGTTGATGAAGAGCGGTGGCGTTGAGTTGACTATCAACCACCTCTCTTCTTGTCAGGTTGGTTGGATCATGGGGCTTGTATCCTTCTTCAATGATGCGCCATAGCTCAATGGAGGCACTACATAGATGAGACTTCATTAGAAATTGTCATTGAGAGAAATGAGTAGGTTTAAGCTTAGGTGGATCACTTCTAAAGTTTACATGAGGGTGAGGGATAGGAGGGTTAGGAGAGTAATTATGGTTGACATTATGAAATTCCTCTCCTTTGAGGGTGTTAGAGGATCTAGGTGATTCATCCTTTTCCGCCTTCCCGAGGGAAACACTTGAGGTAACATCTTTGGACCCATCCGAAGATGACTCCTTAGAGTTCTCCGCATGCTCCTTAGCAGGAGGAGAGGGAGAAGTAGCCTCGGGCTCCTTAGACTTCAAGAGTGCCATGAGCATCTCATTCATCTTGAGGAGTTGGGACTCCAAGGACGATCTCATATCAATAAGATCGGCCATGGTTGCCCCTTTGGCTAACGCCTCCTTCTCCGCTTCTAATTTCTCACGGGCGGCCCTCTCGGCATCAGATTCCGTCATCGTTGCACTTAGGCGGTTAAGCCCTTAAAAGTGAACCTAGCTCTGATACCAATTGAACGGGAATCCGGCACCTAGAGGGGGGGGGGGGTGAATAGGTGCTATTACAAATTTTAGGTCTTTTCAAATTTAGGCTCAACGCAAAGGTAAATTCTCTATATATGCAACTACGGTGAATTTACCTAAATGACAATCTAAGCAATAATAAGATAAGCAAGCTAACAAGACAAGCAAGTAAGGGAGCAAAGATAAGGGGAACCAAGCGAAGCACGCGGAGACGAAGATGTAATCCCGAGTTCCACGCAAGGGTGTACGTCTCGTTTGGAGAGGTGTGCGCTACCACAACAGGTTAGCCGCAACGCCACAAAGGCTCAGCTTCTTCTCCGATGAACTCAACCACAAAGGTTGCGAGTTCACCTTCCACTATTGATCCCCTTTTAGGGCGGAGATCGAATCCCTTACAAACGCTTGAGGCACGCACCCACAACTTAATTGGGGGCTCTCAACAAGACCACAAAAGGTTAAGGACCACAAAAGGTCAAGGCAACACCAAGATTACAACAATGGCGGACTAGGTTTTCCCACCGGAAACCCTAGCCACGAAATCCCCAAGTGAATGGGGAGGAAATGCAAATCCCTTCGGTGAAGATGTAGATTCGGGCCTTCTCCTCCAATCCTCCAAAGATCAACGAATTTGGGTGGAGGGATTGAGAGATCTTGTTGATTTGAGCTTTCAAGAATGGTAGGAGAGAGAATATCTGAGAGCTTGCTGTTCTTGAGTGAGTGAGGGGGTATTTATACCCCCTCTCAAAATCTGGCCGTTGGCTGCTTCGAGGACCCAGAAATTCCGGTATAAGTGACACCCGGAAATTCCGGTCATCCGGAATATCCGGTGAAATGAAATATCCGAGTTGAATTTCCGGTTGAGATCAGAACCACTTTGACATATTGACTTAGCCAATTTTCTGAGGGTGACTCGGAAATTCCGAGTCAGTGAAATTTCCGAGCTGAATTTCCGGTTGAAGTCAGAACCACTTTCTGAACTTGACTTAGCCAATTTTCTGAGGGTGACTCGGAATATCCGAGTCAGTGAAATTTCCGAGCTGAATTTCCGGTTGAAGTCAGAAGCACTTTCTGAACTTGACTTAGCCAATTTTCTGAGGGTGACTCGGAATATCCGAGTCCGAGACCCGGAATATCCGATTCTGGGAAGAATTCCAGAAACTCTTTTTCTCTATATTTTGGCTTTGGGATTTGTGATATGAAATTCACCCAAACTAAAATACTTAGCAATAGGATTAGTATATCATTGGTATTGTTAACTAACACACAAAACACTAGGGATTAAGAAATGTTCTTTCAACAACAAATGTCGACAGTGATTCGTGTGTCGAATATTACGCGCAACCATAAGATTTGGAATGGGACGGAGAAGTCAGTTGTACCCTTTTCCTCTCGTACACCAACGGATACATAGTACAAGCCAGGCGGTGGTAAATCCCCTCATGAGCTTGAGCTGGCTCGGATAATAATATCACCTTCGGGTTGTGGCTTCTAGCATCTATTGAAGGTTGGCTTCAGGACCAGTTTGAGACGGGCTTCAAATGGTCAACAAGTTTTAGCATGGGACGGTGCCCACTAGCTTGCAACCGGAGTAATGGGGGGTGTGCGGGGATGGTGGAAAGGCGCAGTGATTGGCTTGGATTACTGACTGGGCCCCACACCAAGGAAGTGTGGACGGGAAAGTACGCCCGGTTGTGCAACAAGGTCTTGATCTCTTATGGGTAAAGCAGCGCACCTCTGCAGAGTGTATGAATGTGACAAGTTACTCCACGTTCCAGGACGGAACGACGAACGCAGCACGAAAGGAGGCTCCTCAAAGCCCTAGCCCTGTGACTCCTGACGAGCATAGTCTTCAGAATAAAGCAACCTTTTGAAGAAATGTTTTCGAAAACTTGCATTAGCCTACGACAATCCATTGTATGTGGCTTTGTTTATGCATCAAACTTCCCACCTTATATATATTGAACTTGCTGGGTAACGCTGTTACTCACCCTTGCCTCTTAAACCCCTTCTTAGACATGAAGAACCACAAGAAGGCAACTCTTTAGGCTATGAAGACTCCGAAGGCGGATAAACTCAAGATACCAAAGAAGGCAACTACATCGAGTTGATGCAATTGAAGGAAGACGGAGGACAAATGAATGCGTAGTGTAGAAGAGGACATATTCCTAGTCATAGAACCTATCTCTGTAGCCGTTGCTACAGCGCAACCGCAAGCCTAACAGTATTAGCAGTAGAGTTAGTATAGGTTAGTTCCTCTGAGATTTTTCATTTGATCTTCTTTTATTAGGGCCTTGCCTCATTGTTTTGAGAAGGTTCTAAAGATCTGTTGTTTTGGATCTTGTATTTGTAATCTATAGTCATGCCTTGGACCTACGATGTTTCTGTTGTATCACTCTGATGACGTAACACTTGTGGACGGTGATCCATTGATGCTATGTCAACGACTATAGCATACTACACCATGCAGTGGTATGCTGGGTCACCACATGTTGTGCGGACAGCAAGATTGTTGATCCGGTTGGTTCAACTTCGGTCAATGCAGAGTTCGTCCTGATCGTGTGAGCGGCATGTCGTCTCGTATGTGCGTTTTTTTTTTTTGAATTTACGTCTGTCTGTGCGTTTTTGGTCTTGTTTTCCTTATAAAACCGGACATTGTACAACTTATATGATTTTTTTACCCTGTTTTCCTTATAAACTGGATTGTCACTTCTATCTATTCGGACGGTGAATATCGACCACATATAGCTTAAAAAAGAGAGGATTATGTATAGAGTGAGTTACAGACACCACAATTGGTAGAGTACAGCAGCTAAACAAATGTGGTAGAGTACAGCGGCTAAACAAAACAAAACCTTCTGAGTCTGTACACGAGGTGTGCCACCGCCTCCAGAAGAAGGCCGACCACGAGAGATGCATGATTCGCACAATTATTAACTGCAGGTGCATCTTCAAAATTTTGGTTTGATGTAGCTTATGCCGATTAATTGTTTAATTACAAACACATCAGAAGTTCCAGATCATCTGTTTCAGATCATGAAAGCATCATCAGGTCACACATAACCTGGAATTTTAATCTGAATTACGGGCGTTTTACAGGGACGAATATGCTGCCAAAAGGTTCTCAAATCACACAATGAAGAAAGCTAATACCGTGAACAATAAGCAAAATAAGAGATGAGATCATAGAAGGCTAACTAATACTAATAATAAGAACAAGGGACAAGTTTTGTTTGGTAGGATATATCATGTCAGACGTCAGTTTTGTTCGCGGTCCTAGACTACTGGAGAATGATACTAAGCATCTAATTCTTCATATTTCACCAGGACCTTTGAGGCAGATGGTATACCCTAACAGATCATTTCCGCTTGGCTTTTCCTTGAAACAAGTTCAAGTTCTGCAGCACACTTGCCCAGCAACTGTGTGTGATTTCAGAACTTCTATTATTGGTAATTTGGTACCTATGGTGATCGCATTTCAAAACTTCAGGCCCTGCCTGATGTGTATCTACCAGGGACTTTGACTCTTCAAAATTGTCGTGCCATGGAAGCCTGTCTGGTTTACAAACAATACATTCGTCGTTCTTGGAGTGGCAAAAGTTAGTTAGTTGGTTATCTTTTCCTCATTCTTCTAACTGAGTTATATATCGGACGGAACAAAACGCTGGAGATATATCTCTCTCCAAAGCTGGGGAAAATAACCTGCAAATCGACGTGTCTAATTAAACATCTGAGTTGATCAGAGGAGGATGCTCGCTATAAAGGAATATGTTTCAATATTTGAACCACAAGACATGCTATAATAATAACATATTCAAATGGATGAAAATATCTCACCACAATCAGCTTTCCAGCATTTTCAGGTCTTTTGGCCACATTCATAGCAGCGACTGCTGCAGCACCTGACGAAATGCCAACCTGTAAAAACAACCCAAATAACAAGTCGTGGATCTCAATTTGGGAATTTAAGGCAAATGCTAACACAAACAAAAGGCCAAACTGGCAACATTTATTTTGTTGTGCAGTTGCTTACCAACAAGCCCTCTCTTAGTGCAAGTTGCCTTGCAACATCAACTGCCTCTCCCGTGGTAACCTGCATGCAAGTTTAAGAATCATAATAAACCTAACAGCTTATAAGAACTGTGAAGTTCAACCCAATCCACAAACATAAGAAGACTACAAAAGTTGGCACTCCAGACCTTGACAACCTCATCAAGCAGCTGAACATCTAATATGCTTGGAATATAACCTGTCATTGTAACATTAACCAAACAAGTGTAAATTCCAAGGAAATAATATTTTACAATCTCATTTCTCAAATACGCACAATTTCTATGTGCTGTTGCATTTACCTGGGCTGTCGCCAGAAATCACACTAGTTTCAGCAGGTTCTACCCCGATGACCTGATAATGACAGGACACAACAAAGTTCTAACTTATAAAAGACGAAATTGACTATGAAATATATGGACACGGTCAAATATTTTCAGGAAATGAAATGTTAGGCAGATGCTAGGTCAAATAAATCACATATATATCGACATCAATATAGCGGAAATCACTGTTTCTAGAAATATATGGGCACGGTCAAATTGTGATCATACAATAAATAAGTTCAGAATGAAACTTGGAAAAGAAGAATGCTACTGCTATTTTTCTTAGACTAATTAAATAATAGTCTCAATTGCAGAAATGCAGAAGTGGTACAGCTAGTAGTGCATGCAAGTTCTCTTAAAGGCCTCAATATTATATAAAATCTTGATTTTACACTTTTGGCGGAGCATTCAAGTAACTTCAAAAATTAAAATTGGGGAATAGAATAAATGGGACAATCATCCAACAAAAACAGGGGAATAAATACTAATTGAACAAAGATGAAAAGCAATTAAGAGCACACTAGAAGATAATAATTTTGATGCAATTTTTTTAAACCGAAACAACTTGATGAGGTAAGAGTGGAAACCTTGATATCTTTGTTCATCATTTTCAAGTAGCGCCCAGTGCCGGTAATAGTACCGCCTGTCCCAATGCTTGCAACAAGTATGTCAACAGTACCCAGTGTGTCCTCCCAAATTTCTGGGCCTGTGGTTTGAAAGTGGATCTGTAATTACCCAAGTGGCTTCTCAATATATAATATAAAGAAGTTGGCAAATGAATGAAATTTCACAAGTGCCGTGTTGCAGATGACATGATTAAATGATAATGGCTTGAAGTCTCAACCTCACTGTTAGCTAAATTGTTGAATTGCTGAAACATGTACGCATTTGGTGTCTTGGAAACTATCTCCTCAGCTTTATCAAGAGCTCCTTTTAGTCCTTTTGTAGGATCAGTTAACACGATTTCTGCTCCAAATGAGCGTACAAGAATGCGTCTCTCAATATCCATTGATGAAGGCATAGTTGCTATCAGCTTGTATCCTCTAGCAGCAGCTACTGAAGCTAGGGCTATGCCAGTATTCCCGGTTGTTGGTTCAACCAAAATGGTCTGCAGAGGCATGAAGTATGTGCATAAGTAGGCACATTCATGACGATAATACTACAAACTTATGTACAACCACATATAACCTTATTTGGAGAAATCAATCCTTTCTCTTCGGCGTCATTGATCATGCTTAATGCAATCCTGCAAGAAGACATTGAATGAGAGTAGATACAGACAACACTCCATATTATGGTTCGATAACAATGCATACCTGTCTTTGACGCTTCGGCAAGGTCCCATGTACTCAAGCTTTGCCGCGATATTAGCGACACAGCCTTCAACAACATTATTCAGATATACCATCGGGGTCTTCCCGATTAGCTGGTCGACAAGATATACAACATTAAATCAGAACAAATAGGGGTTTAGCCAAGTATCTCTCACGCGTGATTAATTAATTCGCAAAAAAATAGGGATTCCAGTAGTATCTACGTCGGCTGATTTAATAAATTCAATACTATTCAGTGACAACACCGGCTGTTTGCAGTCCAGTAAGCAAGCTCAATAAGCATGTCATAACAATCAAGAATCGAACACCCACTTCCCCCAATCACAATACCAATTATTAGTGGCCTCGGTCAACTTCCCGCTGCGGTTAATAGAGGCCACCCATTTCATTTCACTACGGTTTTCCACACCAGTATACACCACTGTAAGAAGCACACAAAAAATCTTAAGACTGGGAATAGGTCACGCACCTGGGTGACGTCCAGCGCAATGTTGACCGCATCAATCTCATCGACGTACTCCTCCGGGATCTCGACGGCGGCGGGGGCCGCGACCTTAGGCGAGGAGGCCGTGGAAAGGGGCCGGCGGGCCGAGACGGAGCGCGAGCAGGCGAGGAAGCGGGGTGGTCCCCCACAGCTAGCGTAGGTGCGCGTGGAGGAAATGGCGGCGGTGGACCGGAGGAGGAGGGAGCAGGCTGGCGGCGACGCCGTCGCCATGGCCGCTGCTGTCTGCGCCTGGGGTTTTAGAGAGGGGGAAAGAGAAGAAGCCGCCGTTCGGATAAGGGGGAAATGGAGAGTGCGTTGTCGGGTCCCGCTTCCTGACCAGTTCCGTGAGCTGCTTGAGACTTGCCTAGTTCTGTGAACGGGGAATTTGCGACCTAGTGGTGTTTAATTAAGTTTCAGGGCATTTTTCGGAATGTGCTAAATTTCATGCAAAATATCTGCATTCAAACCAGGCTCTCGAAGTGCCACGAGTCCAACGGGACTGAGTTCAGTAGCACACAGACCTAATTCCTACTTAAATCTAGACCTCATATAAAATTACAGCCGTTTTGTTAAGAAAACCTACACAAACACACACTGAACCAAAGATTCCTCAGCATATCAAGAGAAGCGGTTTTAATAACTTCATTAAGCAGTGGTACCATTATATTAGACTGTGCTCATGTTAACGGGGAGAATACAAAGCTTTACCATTGGGTGACGGTATAATATCTTTTGAGCCGACTCTTGGTTCCGTCCAATGTCCACACATCAAACCGATAATACAAGTGGATTTGTGGGACATGTGGGCCTGTGACAAACTGTGCAGCTAACACTTGCTCACTAAATAGTGGTACAAGACTTGTTGTCTCACGACTAATCATGCGTTGCTTCTGTAATAAGCTATCAAAAAGAGGAGGGATAATGTAGGCCGTGGGGCCTTCTTTTGGTACTCCCAGCTTAGAATTGGAACTGCATCTCCTTTGTGTATCCGAGCTCCTCAAGGTGCGCAGCCATCGCCTTGTTCATTGGAGGAGGACCGCATCTCAAGATCTGAAATGGTAACGAAAACACAATGTTATCACGGGGAGTTGAGCGATGCAGATAGGCGTTCCCTGAAGAACCATCACGTGACGCCTGCATTTGTTTAGACAGAAAAGGGGTCTCGCCCCCCTGATTACATTCCATTCCATAAAATGCAACCACAGAGTTATACAACCGTCAGTTCAAAGCATGAGCCCATGACTTTGACAAGGCGATGACACCTGCTTGTAAACAGATTTCCAACGAATGAACACTTGAGTTTACCTGAATATCCTCAGCGGGCGCTGGACAATGAGTTTTAACCATTTCCTGGGACACAAACCCAACACCACCGTTCCAGGCTTCAGGAGGCTGCACAAGCAAACAACGATATCAGAATATGTTGCGAATGTAGTTTAATGGGAGTCATTACTGTTGATGCAACTATATTCAATGACTAAGGATGATGAGAGAAAATAGTTACTTTTAGCAGATAAACACAAACTAATAATGCGGTTACTTTTCAGAACTTGAATTTCATCCAATAAAAAAAATTGCACACACCATCTTTAATCATTTTAGTTACTTTCTTCTATGAGTGTCAAAACCTATCTGTGTGACCATCTTTGTGCATACGGCTCTGCCCTGCAATTATCTAGCAGTGGTATGTGTTTACTAATCAATAGCACATCTCATGTTATAGCCATGAGACTCATAGAAGAAATTCTGCACTGCACCTACTCTGCTAGTTCAGAGATAAATGGAGAAGGTAGCTTCCACACATCAAATGCAGCGTAGTGATTTCATACGCTCATCTAGTTAAAAAACGTGAGAAGAACATAGGGTGCACCTGATTCAACACATAGTAGATCTTAAAGCGGTCGGGGTATTCTTCAGCCATGCTGTCCAGCTCTTCCTACACAGTTCAACAGACCTATCAATTTGGCACGGAAGATAAATAGCACACTACATTGAAGTGTATTCATCATAAAAGGATATCTCTTTGGTCAAGCACATGCTGCTTTCATGGATTTGAGTAAGTATCATTCATGGATCAGTTATAGAAGATTTGACACTACATCAAAAACGGAAGCTACGAAAGCTATATATAGGTTTCAATCACAGATTGCAATGTATGACTTCTTCCCTTCCACAGCAGTACAAGTTGTGCACGTTCTGTATCACCTATACATTCTATAGATTTTTTGCACTAAAAATACCTAAAGTAAGTAGAAAGAGAAAAACAATACTTGGCATTCGAATCTTATCATTAACAGCTAAACGAAATGGATATATACCTGACACAGCCTTATAAAGTTCTACTACGCCTGTTCCTAAATATAAGCCTTTTTAGCTTTTTTTTCCTGATTCTTCTGTATCTAGACATATTTTAGTTCATTTGAGTCCATATTGAAGTGGTAAAAATATCTTATAATTTGGAATGGAGGGAGTAGTGAATATGTCTTGGATACGTGCACAGTAACTATGATCTAACGGGTCGACCGTTGGAATCTGTATTAGATGACTACACGGAAACAATAATAAGGCTCTCTACATTAAAATAAGGTGATCTGACCTTCAGAAGGATGTCTTCAGATGTGACATTTGCATAGATAAGATGAACCATTGTTTTGTCATTGGGGTTCTCAAGAATCGCCCTTGCAACCTGTGAGAACAGAAAATAAATTTTAGTAGAGAACATAAAAACTGGCTTGTAGCATCACTGAATGCAATATTGAAATTTGAAATTGTTGTTACTTGGAACATCGGAGTAATGCCTGAACCACCAGCTAGCATTCCAAAAGCTCTCACTTGCCCGACTTGGTACTTGAAACGACCCTAGACCAGAGAACAAATCATGTTAACCATATAACTAAAAAGCAGATAAGCATGGCATTGTGAATGTGTACTATAAATAAGAACACATGCGCTGGATAAAAAAGAGTGTTACCTTAGGTCCCTTCACAGACATATAATCGCCAACTTTCATTTCACGGAAGTGATGAGACATTCTTCCTTGAGGGTACATCTGCATTTTGAAGAAAATAAAATGTTAATAAGCAAGAGTGAAGAAACTACAGCTTAACACACAATTGTGTGGCAACAAAATATAAGGTTCAAGATCGTGAAACGATAAATCTACACGGCGTACTTAAGTGAACACATACCTTTATAACAAGCTGAAAATTTCCGAGATCAGAATCCAATGTAGTAGGTGTGTAAGGCTTGATTACTTCTTCACCAGTAGCATCTCGTCCTCTGAATAAAGGGAGGGAAAATATCATGATTTAAAATAAAAGGTGCATTATGAAAGCAACCTTCAGAAATCATAGGCAACGCAACACAGAATTCAAACCTGCAACTGATATGTTGACCAATCGGAAGGCCTAACGCGGAAGTAGGGGTTGGAAGAGCAAATCGGAACTTGGCAACATTATGGCTTATTTGTGTCTTTTCCACAAGTTTGAACTCCTTGAAGTTCTCAGGATCCAAGCAGCCTGACAGTGGGTAAAAAGCAGTAACAATGACATCAAGGAATCTCATATTAGCCTTGGACAACAGAAATAATACCTGAGCGAAAATTATTTATTTGGGTGATGAAAGACCGAAGTACTGGATTCTAAAATGAGTCGAACCACGCACAAATAAACAACAAAATAAAAAAGATATTGAAGAGATCAGGCGCCCAGTTACTGAACTCACATCAGACACGTATCCTATATCCACATTCGTCTCAACAAGTGAAATAGATGTTAGCCACTAGGCAGGTAAGCTGAATTGGTCTGCTTAGATCTTGTATCCAGACATGAACCATGGGTATTTTATCCAATAATACGGCAACCACTTCTTTATTGGTACTCAACATTATAACATGGCAAGAGCAACCAAGATAAATGGATAAAATCAGCATGCCGCACAATTCCAATTAGGGCCTCCAGAAATGGAGCCCGCAGTAAAACACAGCTTCAACATTCTACTACCCATTAGGTTCACTGACGGAGAGATTAAAACTGAAAACCAGTAAAACAACTCCCTAACTGGTCGCCCCATGGACTACTCCAAGCACCAACAATACTTAAGTGGCTCGCTCAGCTTAATAAACAAAATGGATTTGCTAAGTCTCAGCTGACTAATTTTCCTAAGTCTCGATCACTTTTTAGAAAAGTGCAATCACGGTTCAAAGAAATGTGCGGACCGAGTCTAGCAGGACAGCAGCTATAGTACAGGAGTAGCTAGTAAAAAGCCATTGCGTTCACGAATATCATCACAATGGGCAGAATTCGCAGGCTCACGGCTCCCTCCACTCGCTCGACTAATGGAAAGCCCACGGATTCCGCCGAGAAACCAGATCACGGCGTCTCGTGTTAACTCTTAAGCATGCATGCATCTGCGCAGAAAACAAGCATAATACATAACATACCCTTGGGCTTCTTGGATCGTCGGAGGAGGAAGGCGCCGCCCACGGCGACGGCGACGACCGCGACGGCGATGGCCGCCATGGTCTCGACGCTCCGCCCCTGCAGGTAATCCATGGCTGGGGGTTGGTTGGTTGGTCCGCGGTGTTTGGTGTGGGATTTTAGCCGCTGGGTTTAGATATGGTGGAGCGGAGGTAGGTGGTGGCTGGCATGACGGAAAACCGTGGTGCCGTGGCCGTGGTGGTACTACTGCTACCTGTGGGCGCGGTGGCGGAGATCGCGAGGTCCTTTTCGCCTTTCTTGACTAGTACAGGTCTGAATCTCGGTTGCGATTCGCTGACTCTGACTGCACAAAGATCAGTCGACCGTCGATTTGCACGCGATGGAGGCATGAGCGCCTGATCCGAGGCTACTCTTTTCTGAAAGAAACCGAGATTTGAATGATGCCTTCAAAATTCAGTGCTGCTAGTATGCTACTTACTACGTTTCATAATATAAAATAGTTTAATCATTTTTCACATTCACATCAACACACGTATATCTAAACATATTTTAATATATATATGTGCACTTATCTATTCCTTTAATAATAAAGAAACCCTGTACGCTTTACCTAACAATATGTGCTAGTGTATTATAGATATTGTGATACGATAAAGTTATCACCGTCTTCATTGTCGGCGAGAAACCATTTTGAATTTTTTTGCTCCATCCATGTTGATGCAGTTTTGACCATTAGACAACTGTTTTTTTTTTAGCAACGCAGTACAAACGCAGACGCTCACAAACACACAGTACAAACACCCCTATGAACGTACGAACGTAAACCCTACCCCTATGAGCGTCTGACAGATCTTTAGGTTGACGAAGTCACCACATACGCCTCGCTGTTGACGGACACGTTACCTATAACTGAAAATATTTGAGTGAGTTATACTACCTAGTTCCCCTAGGCCCTAGTACAGCAACGGGAAAACCTACTGATTGGTTGTAAAATGTGTAATGCTCACTAAACCTTAATCAGGCTACATTTATATTTTGCGTTTCTAGCATTGCTTGCTGTGCACAAGCTGGTATACATATATGCACTTGAAAACAACACTCTGATATATTACTGAAGTTGCCATATATATTTATTGAAAAAACATAACTCAAGATGTGCACAAAATGTTGCCGGTGATATTATCACGAGATGTCTATGGTTTTCAGAGTATTCTTCAGAGACAGCACCTTCCGCTCCAACTTCACTCTTGCGCGGCCCTTCTCGTTCTTGGCCTCTGCATACCCCTCGAGGTGCACCGATGGGACGAGAAGATCAGAGGATGTTAAGAAAGTCGTCAACACTTTGGCGGAGGAAAGCGAGGTCCATACCCATCAGCTCAAGGAACTCCAAGATCTTACTCCACGCCACGAGGTCCTCGCGAGAAGTAGGTGAAGCAAACGAGAACGCCTTGATGCCCTCTGAGATAATGATAGTCTCCACGATCACTCCGACATTAAGCGTAGGGCTTATCTTCATTAGCAGATTCCTGTGGAGAAGCGTCTTCCTGTCACGACAGAGTTCGAAGTACGCCCTTCGCAGGTGGTCGGGGAATAGTTCATGGTCGTCGGCAATCAAACCATCTATGAAGATGTTGAAGTCGTTGAAACTTGTGACGCCGTCGAGACCAGTGTGTAGATCATGCGGAGGTTGCATGTCATCGCCTGCTATTTCATCACAGGCACTTGTCACCTCTGGCTCCGTGGTATCATCATTGGTTATTGTCCCATCCCCTCTTATTGTAGACACCTGAAAAATAATAGTCAAATGAGGAAGACGATAGTTGATGGAAATTCACATATTTAAACGTGCTCCAAGTTTTGTAGCTTCGTTTTTCGAGGAAATCAATTACCTCGTAATTTAATCGTCTAACAGAGAAAAATAAAGTAATACACAGTTTCTCGGCATATGTTTAAATGTACCTAATAAAAGGAGACTTATACCAGCCAAAAACTCTTACATACGTGGGATTTCAACTAGGATATTCTCTTGGAATTTTTTTCTATACCTCTATAGCTCTTTTCAAAGCAGTCGAGTCAGAACGTGTTCAAGTCCGTTGCCACAGTAATCACAGCAGAACAACTTGTTCATTGTTTATCTATTTCCATGCATATTGATCTGCTTACACTAAATTATGGTTTCATATTTTCCATTTTATAAAGAAAAAAGATAATGAGCAGGGTACAGGGACATCAGGACATGTGTATTTCTCAACTTTGATCATTTCGTGTAGGACCTTAGGGCACCTCCAACGGCCCTCCTCATATGGACAGCCAAAGCGGACCGATTGTGTCCGCTTTGGGCTGTCCGCGAACCAACTTTGGGGATCTGTCCTCTTTGGGGAGGGAGTGGCTCCAACAGCCCTCCGTAAAAGCAGTCTGTTTTGAAAAGGAAAAAACCTCATTCTCAAATATGAAACAAAAACAATAGCACAACAACATTCAAATAATATTATGACAATATATGTCAAACAAGCATAACATAGACATGTTCGAAACAACTAAATGATCCATAGTTCAAAATATAAATGATAGAAAATAAAACGCGATGCAAATCAAACATAGCCACATTCACGAATGATCTTTTGCTTCTTGAGGAACCAAGCTCTTGTCTCCGGGTCCATGATGGTCAAGTCGGCCATCATGATCCGGTTCTCCTCGGCCATCACCGCAAGCTTGGTGCGCTCAACCTCGTTCTTGATTCGATCGGGCTCTATCTCAAGCTTCTTCTTTTGCATAGCAAGATAGCATGCCATGGCCTCCTCCTTATCTTGAGTTTCTCGAATACCTTGCGGCGATGGTAGATTGGTTGCTTTCGAGCAACCCCTTCAACGTCGCCTCCAATTTGGCCACGGCCTCCTCGCGCTTGGCATCTTGGGTTGTGGACTTGTGTCCTCTCGGCCGCACCGCCCGACCATTGGAGCCTTGGCCGAGCTCAACCTCTTCATCATTTTCATTCGCCCTCTTCTTCGAGCCACTCTTCAAAGAGTCGTATAGCTCGGTCCAGTTGGGGCATCCTTTGATCATCTCCCAACAATGCGTCAAGTTGAACTTGGTCTTGTACACCTTCTTCAAGAAGTCCATTGCTTGAAAGCCAAGGACATCAATGCCAACCCCACTCACCTTCCGGGCCTTCATATGATCATATGAGGCTTGGAACTTGCTACATTCGGTTTGAACTTGCTAAGCGACCCTCACTGTCAATTTGGTAAGGGCGCAACTTCCTTATCTCATGGAAGTGCTTGTGAACCTGAATCCAAAACATTGTGCCCTTTTGTTTAGCACCAATGGTGGCATTTTGGCTCACCGTCATCCACGACTCACAAAGGACTTTATCCTCCATATCCGTGTATGACGCCGTGCGTGCATTACTCTTCTTGAGGTTGGCGATGAGGGCAGAATGCTCCTCATCAAAGTCGAGAGGCTCTTCGTCAATTGATATATCCTTGGCCGGTTGGGTCTCACCAAGGCCGGTTGGGTCTTGTGTCTCGACGTCTTCGAGGTTGACGAAGCTTGGGCTGGTGAGGATCATGTCAGCGATGTCACCGGACATGTCGCCCATGAAACAATCACCACCGTCCCATTGAAGAAGGCCGGGTCGCACGGCGTCAAGGGTGGCTGCTCAAAGTCGAGCACGCGAGGCTCGGGTACGGTGCCAGCCGCTGACATCGATCGACTCTTTGGCTTGACGCGCTCGCGGCTCGTGGCCGGCGTGACGTTGAGGTCAAGGAGCGCCAGAGGGAATGCGGGGACGGGGACGTGTGTGCCCATCTCCGGTGACGCCTCGGGGGACCCAAGCCGCAAAATGCCTACCGTGGCAGGCAGGGTGCCCAGCCGGCGAGGCCGTAGAGAGCACAAGGGACGCTGACCTTGGCGGCTTCCCTTTGGCGGACGAGGCTGAACTCGCCGCCGAGGCCACGAGCTCGGGGACGGCGGATGGGATGAGGCCAACGAGAAGAAGCACCGCCCGCGCCGTGGTCTGGGTGGCTATGAGGTTGCATGCACCGTGGCCTCGATGGCAACCATGCGCTCCTTCTCCTCTGCCGCTGTCGCGGCCTCCTTGGCCACGAGGTCCTTCAACCTCTTCTTTTCCCTCCGCTCGGTCCTCTTGTCCAACGCCGGCAGCCTCTCCATCACCTTCAACAGTGCGGCGCCGGAAGCGGCCGTGGCGGCGGCGGAGGGTGGGAGTAGGATTTGTGTGGAGAGGTGGGAAGAATCGGTTTGTGTTGCTAGCCATTAGGCCAGGCGTGGACAAGGGAGGACAAGAGATTGTCCATTTTCTCCCCCAAATCTAGACCAAACTTGGGCCAGGTTTGGGGACGCGGACAGATGTGGCTGAAGAGAGCAAATATTTGCGGTTTGTATATTCAATTATACATGCACAAAGATGGTAATTTAGGGAGTATGTAGTAGACACCAGGTTAAAAACCAACCTGTGTTTTCATGGAGCCTGTTGCTGTCGCCCATTGTATATTCCTCTACAACACATACACTTTACTCAGATGGCCCAAAGCAAACAATGTAATAATACATGTTCATATCTTTATCCAAAAAATATAGGTAGCTGAAGATAGAAAATGATGGATCCGAGCAAACGGAAACCAATAGCTATATATGTTTAATTCTGCCCAATGAGACATGATTGTTACAAAAAAAACAATGTAATAAGATGAGGTATGCACAGTATCTTAGTTTGTGGGGGGGGGGGGGGGGGGGGGGGGGGGGGTGTGGTGTTCTTGTAGGCTCGTGGTTTATCGCGACGCCCACTCATGATCTGCTATGGGAAGATATATCATCATTATTTGGCAGTGAATGTAACCATCTATCGATCTGTGCTAGCATCAAAGTATATAAATAAGTGTATATATGTAGGAACTGAAGCCACTTACTCGCTGAGGAGCTGGACCATCTAGTGCCATAGGGTCCTGCAAGGTTCGATCGGATTGATTTAGAAGACGATCAAAAAGAAAAAAACATAGCATGTACTCCGCAGTATGCAATATAACGGAGAGTGTGATTTGGAGTATGCAATATAACGGAGAGTGTGATTTGGAACTTACATGGGGTGGCACCGCAGTCTGATCGTGTGAGGAGGCCGAAAGGCAGGAGGCCATGGCTGCAGAGAAGGAGGAGGATGGAGAGGGAGGAGGCGTATATATGTTGGAAAGAAGTACTCCTAATTATTATTGCCTACGTTGAAAAGAAGGGAATCATATTTGCAAAATCATAAATCCCGACGGTCTGCAGATTTGTTTCCTCCTTATAGGAGATTGGATTTGCAAATAAAAAATCTACCGTCTCACCCAACGATCAGGGAACGCTGATAGATCCCCCACAACAAAAGAAATCTCACGTTGACCTGACCTGAGTGCCACCGTTGATCTTACAACGTAGCCGGCCGTGTACTTCAGCTCCGGCGAGACAGGAACGTGTAAATCGGCTAAGGGCTCGCTTGGATGGCTGTTTTTCGGCCGGAAATCATCGGGAGGAAACGGACCTAACAAGCTCCGTATAATTTACAGACAGAGGCGGAAAAGTCTAAGGTCCCGCTTGGCTCGTCTTTTATTTTCGGAAAATCTATTCAGCAGGCGACCTACGTTTGGTGTAACTGTACGCACCAACCCCAGCCGTTCATCTCCCTCGCACCAGCGTTGACAATGCTCACGGGCGGGATCTCATCCTGGACCACTCCTCCTGTCGATCTTCTCCCTAGACGTGCCCAGAGGTGCTCGCTAACCAAGATCTCCCGGGATCAACTCGCATAGGTCGTCGGCGCCATGGGCGCGACCTTCCACGATTTTTTTTAAATAATACCTTTTAATTGCAAATTTGGGAAATATTGTGCAAATTTGGCATTTGTCAAAAATATTTCTGCCTCGGCTCACAGTAAGCCGAGCAGGCCACATCGGTCCGCAGGAAGCCGAGCAGGCCCTGTCGGCCCCAGGGAAAGCCGAACAGGGCCGTCGGCCGCATCTGTGCGCGTGCAGGCGCCTGCCACGGCCTGCATGGCTCTGGTCGGCTGAGAGGAGGCCGAGCAGGCCCTGTCGGTCCAGGGAAAGCCGACGTTTGCATGCATGGCCTATTTCTCCCGCCACCGATTCGCGCGCGTTTCTCCCGTAAGCCGTTCCCGCCTATTTCTCTCGCTACCGATTCGCGCGCGTTTCTCCCGCCAGCCGTTCCCGCCTATTTCTCCCGCCACCATTTCCCGCCCGTTTCTCCCGCCAGCCGTTCCCGCCTATTTCTCCCGCCACCGTTTCCGGTCCGTTTCTCCCGCCACTGTTTCCCCGCATGTTCCTCCCGCCGCCATTTTCCGCGACCGTTTTCACCTCAATTGTCCTATAAAAACCACTCTAGGCTAAACGGGGTACTCTCGAAGAGCTCCAGCATGGTGTGTATTGTACCTTGTGAGAAGTGTGTGTCCGGCTTTCATATAGCCGCATCCGAGCATCTAGCTAAGATTATCACCTATTTGAAGGTAGATGGTAGGGAAGTTTCACTTGAAGAAATTATTGGTAGTGAGAGACATCTCGCTTTGCTAGGGGTGAGGCTATGCCGAGATGGGTTTCCGTATAGGACCACAGAACAAATCCGTGCTGAAATCTTGAGGCTTACGGATAAGTTCGATAGGCATGTTACCAATGAGCCGATTCATCGAACTCAAGACATACGTGAGAGGTACGGTCGTTCCTTTCTCTGGGTATACTCCAGCGATGATGACGACGATTTCATGCCGTCGTCAAAGGAAAGGGGGGGTTGAAGCACTGCGTAAGGGCAAGGAGAAGAAGGCAGAAACATCCAGCAAGGGTGCGGGAAAGAAGTCTGAATCATCATCAAAGGGCAAGGGTGCTAAATCTGCGGATGGTGCAGGCTGCATTGATGGGAGATAGGTAGAATCTTAATTTGAGTTATGTTGTATCTTTCTTTGAGTATCGATTAATTAGTAGTTGTACCTTCATTTCCTATTGTTGTGTGGTGTGATCGGTATGTAATCGAGATTTGTTGTATCTTATCTTACGTACCAATGTATACCGGTTACGGACATATCAAATATTGCTACATAGGTAGAAATAAGTATAGTACATAACGATACATAATGTGTACTACATAATGGTACATAGGTATAAATATGTCTAGTAGAACATATAGATAGAAATAGATCGTACATAAAAGTAGCATACATATGTCTCATACATAGGTCTTACGGTACATGGAAAATAGCGAACATATGTCTCTGATACATAAGTAGAGTCTCAATCATCGCCTATGCCACGACGTGGCGGATGTGGCTGAGGAGTGCTCCATCCTAACCGATGGGGTGGGCGGGTGACTCGTGGAGGAAGCAAAGACCCGTCATCTGCCTGCTGTGTATCCTGTGTGGGGGGGTGGAGGAGTGTTGTTGTACATGTTGAGCCACTGGGTGTCCGCATCCGCATTGGGAAACACGCCCTGCTGACTCGCCCAACCCGACGCACCCGAGTAATGCTTCGGAGATAGTAGGCCCCAAGTCAAAGTCGAATTGTGCTAGAATCGAGAAATTTTGTGTAACATGTTATTTTGTAAATAGTTTGAATACATGAGAATGTAGTAGTACGAATCGACATACCTTGTGGTGGACGAGGCTGGAAGCCAGTCCTGGGGCTCTGCTGGTACTCCAAAGAGGGTCGCTGCTGGTAGCCCCCAGTGGGGCTCTGCTGGTAGGCCCCCTGCTGGTAGGCCCCAGCGGGGCTCTGCTGATAGCCCCCCTAGTGGTAACTCTGCTGCTGCCAGCCCGAACCTTCAGGCTGGTCAGGTGGAGGTGGTGCGACACGTGGACGCGGGTGCTGTCGGTGTGCCTCCGGAGGTGGCTGCACGTTACGCCGTGCCCGCCGTTGAGGCAGCTGTGTGGACGGATGCGGTGGCCGTCGTGCAGCATGTGGGAGAACGTCAGACGAGCGGACACACGTGGTAGCCTCGTAGATCCGTCGCACTCTCTGGGCAGCGGACTGCAACCAAGACCGATGCTCTTCGCGTGTAAGCAAAGGCCCGGTCGAAAGTGAACGGTCTAACTGGTCTATATCATTCCCAAGATCCCACGTCAACTCAGCCTGAAAGTGGTATAGACATTTAGGAAATGAAGGACAATGTAAAAAAAGGTAAATGATTGTAGAGAAGTTAATTATTTGTACCGCGTGTTGCCGTGAGCCGGACATAGACTGGCTGGGGTACATATCCCACGTAGCAGGGGCCGGCATCACATCCGGCTGGGCGTGATGAACGATAGAAACCCGTGTGGACCTGACTACCACTGTAGGTACTCGTCGTACTGCGCCTGATCGAAGGGTTGCGTCTCGACCCAGAGACGAGTAAGCGCATCAACCCACTCGGCCACGTAAGGTTGCACTCTTTGCAACCATTGTGTCGCAGTCCTATTAGTTCCCTTCCTGCTCCATCTACAAGAAAAGAAACATGTGCATAATTGTGGATGACAAGTGTTCAAACAAAACTGTGTGGATAAGAAATGGACGTACCGGTGGACGATGTCTGGTAGAGGGGCATCCATAGGCGGGGGAACCGACATCTGGCGCAGACCGAACTGCCTCATAACACGCTGATGGGCCATCTCCTCAACGCTGACGTCGAAGATAATCTTCGACTTCGTCATCCAGTACGCTTCATCTCGCGTGCACATGATAGAAATTCCTCCAGGGAATTTCGACGCGATCGCGTCAGGCGAGTATGGCTCCCAAATAACTGAAGCCGCGGAGAGAACGTCGAACTGCTCGTTGAATGCCGGGTAGCAGTTCCTAACCTGATCTCGAGCGAATCGTCTCTACAAAACACAGACGTAAATTGTATAAGTAAACAGGAAGATACTCATTGACAAGCAGCATTAGTAATCTATTATTGAACATACCTTGCGATGTGTCCAAAGTGTGCCGAAAGTAGGGTCGTCTATGTGCTCCGCGTCGAAATAAAGGTTGAGCGGCCACGGGTCGGCAGCCGAAATGTCAGGTCGTCCAATGGGGAACCTCTCCCACGACCACAACTGTAACAGAATAGGGCATCCAAGAATTGCTGACTTTGTCGCCGTAAGAGAGCACGCGTTGCACATACCTCGATACGTGGCAGCTAAGACTGCAGAACCCCAGCTACGACTATTGATGTGGTACGGCTGTGTCGCACTTGCAATCTCCAGTGCGATGGGGATGTATCGCGCACTGATAGTGGTGACATGGTTCTCCGTGAACATCACCTTTCCTAGCAGCCACATAAGGTACGCCTCGAGGCTCCGAGTAATCTGGGCCTCGGACATCTGGATCGTGCCAAACTTCTGTATCTGCACCGAAAACAATAATTGTACAAGTTAGATAAATGTTAGCTCAAGCGATGGATGAAACAAGACAATAATTGTACTAACCTGGAACTTAAGCAACCAATCAAGCTTGGGTCCGTGATCCTCATGGGCAAACACAGTTGCATTTGGATTTATATGTTGGAACCGGTCTGCCATATCCTCAGACCACATATCAGGGGCCTGCAACGGACCAATGGCCTCACCAGCTATAGGAAGGCCCAATAGGTAGGAGACGTCATGTAGAGTAGGAGCCATCTCGCCCCAGCGAAAGTGAAACGTGTGCGTCTCCGGTCTCCATCCGTCCACCAAGCAGGTGAGCAAACAGTGGTCCATCGCAAGCCGACCACTCACATCTGACGCCTCAACAAGGCGAGCAAAGGGTAGGAGCCCAGCCCACGTCAAACTGCATGTATCAGAAAATTGTTAACTATTTGACAAGTACATATTATGAGAAAAATAAATATAACACTTACCGATCGATCCAAGCTGGGTGTATCTGCCAATCATCCTTCTGACCACGAGTGATAAGAGGTTGGAGGACATTATCATGCATTAGCTTAGCACGATGCTTGTTGTCCACCACCGGGTTAAGCAACGCCATCCCCGCCATCTCTGTAAGCACAGATTGAAGATGATAATAGAATAACACAAATTACAAATTACAAATTTGACTTTGTAGGTAAACGAGTACAAATCTAAACATAATGGTTCCACGATTACAGAGTAATACATAGAAGCAGATACGTAGTCTGCATTTATTATAAATATAAAGGTACTCTAGTTTCTTCCTCTTCCTCTCCGGCCTCGGTTGCCTCTTCCACGCACCGTAGCTGGACCAGGTCCAAACTCCGGACAGTTCGTATCCCTATGGCCAAATTGGTTGCATAGAAAACATTGCCTGGTAGGTCCTCCAGCTTCCGATTCATCCATATCATTACGTATGCGTCTACACTGCCGTCTACCTCTACCCGGACAAAGTAACCTTGGGTCAGGGATGTATCTCCTCTCACTAGGCTCAACGGTGTTGAAATTACCCATGGCTCGGAATCCTTGCATCTCACCTGTCCATGTGTTCAAGACAGCTTCACGACTGAAGTCCGGTGAGACAAACGAGATTGCTTCCAAACCAAGCTGCCCACAAACAGCAAGTACATGCGAGCATGGAAGGTGAAACAATTTCGGTTTGTTGCATGTGCATTCACAGGTTGGACATGCTTCATTTCCAATCTTCACCTCATGCGTTCTCAACACATTGCCACAACCGAACTTGTCGGTAGGTAAGCGAACCTCGAACATCCTTTCCTGATTTCTGATGGCAACCACTTGGAAAGTTCGTGCCTTCTCCATCTTAGCATCCATGTAATTCGTAATCTTTTCACACCAGGGGGAGTTTGGAGTGCGAAGTATATGCATTTCGGCTTGTTGGCGTTTTACTCTAAACTAATTAACTATGCCTTGGAAAATTCCCTCCACAAGGGCAGTTAAAGGCAAGGCTCTGTTCCCTCGGAGGACAAAATTGTATGTTTCAGCAAGGTTTGTAGTCATTACGCCATATCTGGCTCCGTATGAGTCGTGCAACAATGACCACCTCTCCACGGGCTCATGCTCAATCCACTGCAGGAAATTCTTAATCAACCGTCCACCCTTTCTCCTCGTGCCCGGTGGGTCAAAGCCTGGCAAATCACACAGACCGATCGGTTCTTCTTCAGCTGGTGCAGGCCTTATAGCTGTTTGTGCCGCTACTTGGGCTACATGAAACGCCACTGCCGCAGTACGTGCAGCTTTCCTCTCTCGAACATGTTTGTTCGTGAACTCATCAAGCTTGCCACGGATAAAATTGTACTTCCATTCCTGGTTCTGCTTGCAGAGTTTTTTGAACAGATTCATGAGACTCTTATTTCTGAACTGTGAGAAGAAGTTAGCACCTAGATGGTGCATGCACCAACGACTCTGAAGATCCACCCATGGTGTTTTTTTCTTCATCTGGGACAGGGTTTGTTAATGCCTTTATAGCGTTGAGTATACCCGCATGTCTGTCATGTAGAACGCAAACATTATGCTTATCCTTCACAACTGCTTTTTTCAACTGCCTAAAGAACCACGTCCAACTATCCGTGTTCTCGCTCTCAACAAAAGCAAAAGCAAGGGACAATGGTTGGTTATTGCCGTCTTGGCCAATAGCAGTCAATATCTGACCCTTGTACTTGTCGGTAAAAAATGTGTCATCGACAAATAACACTGGTCGGCAGTGGCTAAAGGCTTCGATGCATACACCAAAAGAGAAGAACAAACGGTGCAACACCCTAACTGTAGGGAACTCTGGCATGTAGAAGTCTTGAAGATCAACATATGTGCCAGGATTCCTCGCCTGAAGCGTGCGGAGCAAACGGACAACATAATCATATGAGTCAAAGAATGACCCAAATCTCTTCTCCAGCGCGCTCTGCTTAGCCCTCTAGGCCTTGCCATAAGAAATGTTGAAATTGAATCTCGTGAAGACTTTGTTCTTTATTGCCTTCACTTCCATCGCCTTGCTCTCCACTATCTCCGTGTAAAACAAACGAGCAATAAGCGTGGATGACATATTACGGTGATCCTGAAGGATGCTGGGAATACGACATGTATGCATTACCATGTCACTCACAACCCAGTTTGTATCATACTTGGGGACATATGCGTGCACCCTACCCGGACAATCTATCCTCGAGCATTCCATGGTCAGATATTTCTTACTCGACACAGTTGTCTTGAAAACCCTTGATGTCGACATTGCCCACTGTATGATTGCTTCCTGCAGATGTTGCTTGTCAGCGTACATTGCTCCCACAGCCATGCTGCTCTGGTGATATTGCTAGGAAGAATCATGACCATCGTCCAGAGTCATGCCAGATGAGATATCCTGAGTCCATGAAGCTGGATAAGGCACCTCCGGCTCGTACTCTGCGTCATTCGACGAATCAGAATCACTGCCGTCCCCGCAATCACCCTCAATATCTTCACCTTCCATCTCGTTCTGCATTCGGCCATCTTCCTCATCCCCATCTGCCTCCACATTTTCACCGTCATCATGCCCTCCAACCATACTACTCTGCCCTGATTCATAACCACTGCCTCCATCATAACCATGGCTGTCATCATGTTCAATTTCCATGGCGCATGCACCAACGACTCTGAAGATCCACCCACGGTGTTTGTTTCTTCATCTGGGCCAGGGTTTGTTAATGCCTTTATAGCGTTGAGTATACCCGCATGTCTGTCATGTAGAACGCAAACATTATGCTTATCCTTCACAACTGCTTTTTTGAACTGCCTAAAGAACCACGTCCAACTATCTGTGTTCTCGCTCTCAACAAAAGCGAAAGCAAGGGACAACAGTTGGTTATTGCCGTCTTGGCCAATAGCAGTCAATATCTGACCCTTGTACTTGTCGGTCAAAAATGTGCCATCGACACATAACACTGGTCGGCAGTGGCTAAAGGCTTTGATGCATACACCAAAAGAGAAGAACAAACGGTGCAACACCCTAACTGTAGGGAACTCTGGCATGTAGAAGTCTTGAAGATCAACATATGTGCCAGGATTCCTCGCCTGAAGCGTGCGGAGCAAACGGACAACAGAATCATATGAGTCAAAGAATGACCCAAATCTCTTCTCCAGCGCGCTCTGCTTAGCCCTCCAGGCCTTGCCATAAGAAATGTTGAAATTGAATCTCGTGAAGACTTTGTTCTTTATTGCCTTCAATTCCATCGCCTTGCTCTCCACTATCTCCGTGTAAAACAAACGAGCAATAAGCGTGGATGACATATTACGGTGATCCTGAAGGATGCTGGGAATACGACATGTATGCATTACCATGTCACTCACAACCCAGTTTGTATCATACTTGGGGACATATGCGTGCACCCTACCCGGACAATCTATCCTCGAGCATTCCATGGTCAGATATTTCTTACTCGACACAGTTGTCTTGAAAACCCTTGATGTCGACATTGCCCACTGTATGATTGCTTCCTGCAGATGTTGCTTGTCAGCGTACATTGCTCCCACAGCCATGCTGCTCTGGTGATATTGCTAGGAAGAATCATGACCATCGTCCAGAGTCATGCCAGATGAGATATCCTGAGTCCATGAAGCTGGATAAGGCACCTCCGGCTCGTACTCTGCGTCATTCGACGAATCAGAATCACTGCCGTCCCCGCAATCACCCTCAATATCTTCACCTTCCATCTCGTTCTGCATTCGGCCATCTTCCTCATCCCCATCTGCCTCCACATTTTCACCGTCATCATGCCCTCCAACCATACTACTCTGCCCTGATTCATAACCACTGCCTCCATCATAACCATGGCTGTCATCATGTTCAATTTCCATGGCGCATGCACCAACGACTCTGAAGATCCACCCACGGTGTTTGTTTCTTCATCTGGGCCAGGGTTTGTTAATGCCTTTATAGCGTTGAGTATACCCGCATGTCTGTCATGTAGAACGCAAACATTATGCTTATCCTTCACAACTGCTTTTTTGAACTGCCTAAAGAACCACGTCCAACTATCTGTGTTCTCGCTCTCAACAAAAGCGAAAGCAAGGGACAACAGTTGGTTATTGCCGTCTTGGCCAATAGCAGTCAATATCTGACCCTTGTACTTGTCGGTCAAAAATGTGCCATCGACACATAACACTGGTCGGCAGTGGCTAAAGGCTTTGATGCATACACCAAAAGAGAAGAACAAACGGTGCAACACCCTAACTGTAGGGAACTCTGGCATGTAGAAGTCTTGAAGATCAACATATGTGCCAGGATTCCTCGCCTGAAGCGTGCGGAGCAAACGGACAACAGAATCATATGAGTCAAAGAATGACCCAAATCTCTTCTCCAGCGCGCTCTGCTTAGCCCTCCAGGCCTTGCCATAAGAAATGTTGAAATTGAATCTCGTGAAGACTTTGTTCTTTATTGCCTTCAATTCCATCGCCTTGCTCTCCACTATCTCCGTGTAAAACAAACGAGCAATAAGCGTGGATGACATATTACGGTGATCCTGAAGGATGCTGGGAATACGACATGTATGCATTACCATGTCACTCACAACCCAGTTTGTATCATACTTGGGGACATATGCGTGCACCCTACCCGGACAATCTATCCTCGAGCATTCCATGGTCAGATATTTCTTACTCGACACAGTTGTCTTGAAAACCCTTGATGTCGACATTGCCCACTGTATGATTGCTTCCTGCAGATGTTGCTTGTCAGCGTACATTGCTCCCACAGCCATGCTGCTCTGGTGATATTGCTAGGAAGAATCATGACCATCGTCCAGAGTCATGCCAGATGAGATATCCTGAGTCCATGAAGCTGGATAAGGCACCTCCGGCTCGTACTCTGCGTCATTCGACGAATCAGAATCACTGCCGTCCCCGCAATCACCCTCAATATCTTCACCTTCCATCTCGTTCTGCATTCGGCCATCTTCCTCATCCCCATCTGCCTCCACATTTTCACCGTCATCATGCCCTCCAACCATACTACTCTGCCCTGATTCATAACCACTGCCTCCATCATAACCATGGCTGTCATCATGTTCAATTTCCATGGCGCATGCACCAACGACTCTGAAGATCCACCCACGGTGTTTGTTTCTTCATCTGGGCCAGGGTTTGTTAATGCCTTTATAGCGTTGAGTATACCCGCATGTCTGTCATGTAGAACGCAAACATTATGCTTATCCTTCACAACTGCTTTTTTGAACTGCCTAAAGAACCACGTCCAACTATCTGTGTTCTCGCTCTCAACAAAAGCGAAAGCAAGGGACAACAGTTGGTTATTGCCGTCTTGGCCAATAGCAGTCAATATCTGACCCTTGTACTTGTCGGTCAAAAATGTGCCATCGACACATAACACTGGTCGGCAGTGGCTAAAGGCTTTGATGCATACACCAAAAGAGAAGAACAAACGGTGCAACACCCTAACTGTAGGGAACTCTGGCATGTAGAAGTCTTGAAGATCAACATATGTGCCAGGATTCCTCGCCTGAAGCGTGCGGAGCAAACGGACAACAGAATCATATGA
The DNA here is from genome assembly GCA_026929855.1 of Poa annua. NCBI lineage: Eukaryota > Viridiplantae > Streptophyta > Magnoliopsida > Poales > Poaceae > Poa > Poa annua. Next base: position 112,458,799 of record CM049428.1, on the reverse strand, counting down.
GTCAAAGAATGACCCAAATCTCTTCTCCAGCGCGCTCTGCTTAGCCCTCCAGGCCTTGCCATAAGAAATGTTGAAATTGAATCTCGTGAAGACTTTGTTCTTTATTGCCTTCAATTCCATCGCCTTGCTCTCCACTATCTCCGTGTAAAACAAACGAGCAATAAGCGTGGATGACATATTACGGTGATCCTGAAGGATGCTGGGAATACGATATGTATGCATTACCATGTCACTCACAACCCAGTTTGTATCATACTTGGGGACATATGCGTGCACCCTACCCGGACAATCTATCCTCGAGCATTCCATGGTCAGATATTTCTTACTCGACACAGTTGTCTTGAAAACTCTTGATGTCGACATTGCCCACTGTATGATTGCTTCCTGCAGATGTTGCTTGTCAGCGTACATTGCTCCCACAGCCATGCTGCTCTGGTGATATTGCTAGGAAGAATCATGACCATCGTCCAGAGTCATGCCAGATGAGATATCCTGAGTCCATGAAGCTGGATAAGGCACCTCCGGCTCGTACTCTGCGTCATTCGACGAATCAGAATCACTGCCGTCCCCGCAATCACCCTCAATATCTTCACCTTCCATCTCGTTCTGCATTCGGCCATCTTCCTCATCCCCATCTGCCTCCACATTTTCACCGTCATCATGCCCTCCAACCATACTACTCTGCCCTGATTCATAACCACTGCCTCCATCATAACCATGGCTATCATCGTGTTCAATTTCCATGGCGCATGGACCAACGACTCTGAAGATCCACCCACGGTGTTTGTTTCTTCATCTGGGTCAGGGTTTGTTAATGCCTTTATAGCGTTGAGTATACCCGCATGTCTGTCATGTAGAACGCAAACATTATGCTTATCCTTCACAACTGCTTTTTTCAACTGCCTAAAGAACCACGTCCAACTATCTGTGTTCTCGCTCTCAACAAAAGCGAAAGCAAGGGACAACAGTTGGTTATTGCCGTCTTGGCCAATAGCAGTCAATATCTGACCCTTGTACTTGTCGGTCAAAAATGTGCCATCGACACATAACACTGGTCGGCAGTGGCTAAATGCTTCGATGCATACACCAAAAGAGAAGAACAAACGGTGCAACACCCTAACTGTAGGGAACTCTTGCATGTAGAAGTCTTGAAGATCAACATATGTGCCAGGATTCCTCGCCTGAAGCGTGCGGAGCAAACGGACAACAGAATCATATGAGTCGAAGAATGACCCAAATCTCTTCTCCAGCGCGCTCTGCTTAGCCCTCCAGGCCTTGCCATAAGAAATGTTGAAATTGAATCTCGTGAAGACTTTGTTCTTTATTGCCTTCACTTCCATCGCCTTGCTCTCCACTATCTCCGTGTAAAACAAACGAGCAATAAGCGTGGATGACATATTACGGTGATCCTGAAGGATGCTGGGAATACGATATGTATGCATTACCATGTCACTCACAACCCAGTTTGTATCATACTTGGGGACATATGCGTGCACCCTACCCGGACAATCTATCCTCGAGCATTCCATGGTCAGATATTTCTTACTCGACACAGTTGTCTTGAAAACTCTTGATGTCGACATTGCCCACTGTATGATTGCTTCCTGCAGATGTTGCTTGTCAGCGTACATTGCTCCCACAGCCATGCTGCTCTGGTGATATTGCTAGGAAGAATCATGACCATCGTCCAGAGTCATGCCAGATGAGATATCCTGAGTCCATGAAGCTGGATAAGGCACCTCCGGCTCGTACTCTGCGTCATTCGACGAATCAGAATCACTGCCGTCCCCGCAATCACCCTCAATATCTTCACCTTCCATCTCGTTCTGCATTCGGCCATCTTCCTCATCCCCATCTGCCTCCACATTTTCACCGTCATCATGCCCTCCAACCATACTACTCTGCCCTGATTCATAACCACTGCCTCCATCATAACCATGGCTGTCATCATGTTCAATTTCCATGGTTGCTGCACTGCTCTGCCCTGGATCGTGCCCACCCTCGCCTTCAGGAGGATTGACATTTACCTCCTTAACGACAGGAAGCAACAAGGCAACTGGGTGGCTTCCCCTGTTTTCGCAACCTTGCAACCAGTTCACCCACTGAGAATCCCGATCAATCGGGCTCAGAGTGTACCCAAATTTTTTTACTGGATCTGGAGCATAACGCGTGCACCCCGACAGTGTGTGTTTCTACATTTAATCCCAAACACTCTGCCAACCAATATTTTAACTGACTAACAGACCAAATTTTAGGGGCAGTCAGATCCAACTCGATGTGCTGAAACTGACTCAGGTCCATCCCATCTTCATTTTGTTGTACTGAACCGTCACCGTAGTAGAAAACAAATTTTACTACATCCGACATTTTTCTCACCTAGTAATATTTTAAAATGTATCAAATATTAATATGACCGTCCCATTAATTATACTGAAACAACTAAATGATCTAATCAAAACTTACCGTAAAGTTATTGCAAACGGGAATCATAAACTAATAAAATACCAACTACAAATACTAACATACTACGAATCCATCCGGGCTAACTAAAAATCTTAACATTCTAACAACACACTAACCCTAATCTAAATAACACAAACCCTAACCCTAATGTATGAGTAGTCACGTACCCTTGAAGCGTGACAGCAACACCACCGCAGCAGACCGACCCTCCACCACCGGAGCACCCCGAGCCTCCACCACCGGAGCACCAGCACGAACACGAACACCTTCGAAACCGAATCTCCCACCGTCACCAACTCGCCTCCACAACCTACCCCATGATAGATCGGGCACCCCACAGCCTTAGTAACAACCTAGGACTAATTTCTAGTGGCTAGACGGTGTAAAACGGTGCTGGTTTTTCGTTTGGGACGAACAGGAGAGAGAGAGAGAGAGAGAGAGAGGAGATAGCAGCCGCGACGGGAGGAAGAAGAAGAGGCCGGGCCTTCTTAATACGAACAGCCACCACTCGACGCCGATCAGGCAATCGGCCGAGAGCCCGTGCTTGGCACAGCACCTGCTCGGCCTACTCGTGGCCGACGAGCCTTGATCGGCTTTTTGCTGGCCGACAGGGCCTGCTCGGCTTCCTGTGGACCGATGAGGCCTGCTCGGCTTCCTGTGGACCGATGAGTCCTGCTCGGCTTACTGTGGGCTGAGTCCGCAATATTTTTGACAAATGCGAGATTTACATAATATATTCCAAATTTACAATAAAAAATGTATTATTTAAAAAAAAAACAGCCGCGACCTTCTTCCTCGGCCACCGCAAGCCCTTCTCGTTCGTCCACCGTTGCGGTCCGCCTCTAGCCGCTCTGACTAGGGGAACAGGCCCCTAGCGAGCTCCGCTTCCTGCCCCTGCCTTCTCCGGTTCTATTTTGTGGCAGAAGTCGTCGTTTCGAATGGATTTGAGCTTTGTCCGCCATGGCCCGATCTTCGATTTGGCGTTCCTATAAAATATATACACAGCCTCCACTAAATTGATGTAGTAGTCTAACCTAGTGGCAGCGAACTTGTTCAGTATTTTAGATGTTCACAACCCCAGGTAAGCCAATTTTTCAGGTTTTGCTGTTTTTATGCCTTAGCACGGTGTGCCTTTCAATCAGCCACAATGGCTAGCCGAGTGCAAGTCTCACATGTCCTGATATAGACCCATTTTTCATCTAATTTTCTGCCCTGTTTTTTTTTTGCGAAATGTATTTTGTATGATAGAAGTATATCCGGTACCTATGATTCTATGAAGTATCAACCACGAAAAAACTAATATAGTTACCATACTATTTTAATAATATTTACCCACCCAATATTGATAAACTTACCACCCGGTACTTATGAAGTTATCACCCATAAAATTAATGTAGTTATCATATTTTTGGATTATATTTACCCACCCTATATCCTATATTGATGAACTTACCACCTGATACTTATGAAGTTATCAATCACAAAATCAATATAGTTACCATATATTTTCAGTAATATTTACCTACACAATACTGATAAACTTACCACCCGGAATCAATCACAAAATCAATATAGTTACCATAAACTCTAAATAATCAATGGTTACAAACACACGTCCTAATACTTATAAATTTATCAGTATAGTCGCTATGAAATCATCGTCCTGATACTTATAAATTTATACGGGTACTTATCAACTTATGCACTTTTTTTCACCATTCTAAAATAATTTCCACTTATGAAACACTAGGTGGGGTAACTTCCAAACTCGAAGAAAAAAACCTATTTTGAATCCGAAAACTAATCATCAATATGGTGGTAACTTATATACGATGGTCCTGATAACTCATGTGTTATAGGGTGGATAACTTTTGTGACGAAAAAAAGTTGTCAGAATATGTCAAGATGGGATCTAGTTTCGAAGATCTCGTCGCAAATAGCTCAACGGTGAAAACGGATTTTTAATCGGATACACGGTTTAGTCTATAAAACTTTCTAAATGTTCAAATTTAGTATTTAATGCGTAACATTATCTTTTTTTTACTTCATGTATATGAAGGCCATCCTGCGTGGTGGCGTATGGATTCGCTAACTGGCAGGCGTCTGCTAGTTAGTCACGTCCTTTATTTTTATCGACCAGAATTTTTATACACGCGCCCGTTGGATTTGTTGGAGGAGCTCCCATCACTAGTAGAAAACGGGGCTTTGGTTCACCCCTTTAGCCCACATTTAAAAAGGAACCGAGACTAAAGGGTGCAAGCCACCGGATTGAATTTCGGAGGGACCTTTAGTCCCGGTTCGTGACACGAACCGGGACTAAAGGGTCACCACATGCAGCCGCAGAGGCGGGGCCCAGTGTGTGACCCTTTAGTCCCGGTTCGTGGCACCAACCTGGACTAAAGGGTCTACGGTAGGCTACTTTTTTACCGTGAAAAAACAACGTCTAAATAAATTTAAAAAATGAAAAAAACTTCAAATTTAAAAATCCTTTGACGTGCCGGTACCTATCGCAACCTACTATTAGAGAAAATTTTAATTTTTGATTTTAATTTTTTTTGTAAAAAAAGTGATCTCAATTTAAAAAAGTATAACTTTTGCGTACGAATTCGGGAAACATTGTGTATATATGAAAAACTATCTACGCAAAGAAAAAATTCATACCTGGGATCATCCATCATATGTGCACCACTCTTAGTGAAAATTAGTTGGGTGCCATTTGGATTCATATTTTCTGTACTTCCTTCACAAAAAAACCTCTTTTTCCACTTAAAAAAAGGAAAATGATATTTATGAAAATAATTTGAAGAATCCCTTTGGCAAGATTGTTTAATATACCAATATGCACCTATGTGTGGAGTATGAGATCTTTATCACAAACTATGTTGTCGAAATGACCATAACTTGGTCATTCGGCTTGAAACTTATAGATGTTCATACATGATAGACCTTTTTGTGAAGAATTTTTCTGCAAATGTTGGCAAAAATCAAGTTTATCATTTTTCATAGCTACTAGTACACATATAAGGATCCCATGCCAAAGGATTTGATTTTTTGAGGTGTTTATCACTTTATTACATTTTTTCTTAAAAACTATCAAAACGGTCGCTATGACTAATCATCGGAAGAGGTGATATTTTCTAGAACTATCAATGTTTTTGTGATATAACCACTAGTTGTGTATCTTAAAATGATTTTTTCAAAAGTTTCAGACCAAACTATCAAACAGTTGTAATTCAAATTTGAATTACTTTCGATAAATCAACATAAACTTAATTAACTAGGGGAAATTGGTTAGAATTCAAAGAAAAAACTCATACCTGGGGATCATCCATCATATGTGCACCACTCTTAGTGGAAATTAGTTGGGTGCCATTTGAATTCATAATTTTTGTACTTCCTTCACAAAAAAACCTCTTTTTTCCACTTAAAAAAAGGAAAATGATATTTATGAAAATAATTTGAAGAATCCCTTTGGCAAGATTGTTTAATATACCAATATGCACCTATGTGTGGAGTATGAGATCTTTATCACAAACTATGTCGTCGAAGTGACCATAACTTGGTCATTCGGCTTGAAACTTCTAAATGTTCATACATGATATACCTTTTTGTGAAGACTTTTTCTTCAAATGTTGGCAAAAATCAAGTTTATCATTTTTCATAGCTACTAGTACACATATAAGGATCCCATGCCAAAGGATTTGATTTTTTGAGATGTTTATCACTTTATTACATTTTTTCTTAAAAACGATCAAAACAGTCGCTATGACTAATCATCGGAAGAGATGATATTTTCTAGAACTATCAATGTTTTTGTGATATAACCACTAGTTTTGTACCTTAAAATGATTTTTCCAATAGTTTCAGACCAAACTATCAAACAGTTGTAGTTCAAATTTGAATTACTTTCGATAAATCAACATAAACTTAATTAACTAGGGGAAATTGGTTAGAATTCAAAGAAAAAACTCATACCTGGGGATCATCCATCATATGTGCACCACTCTTAGTGAATATTAGTTGGGTGCCATTTGGATTCATATTTTCTGTACTTCCTTCACAAAAAACATCTTTTTTCCACTTAAAAAAGGAAAATGATATTTATGAAAATAATTTGAAGAATCCCTTTGGCAAGATTTTTTAATATACCAATATGCACCTATGTGTGGAGTATGAGATCTTTATCACAAACTATGTCGTCGAAATGACCATAACTTGGTCATTCGGCTTGAAACTTCTAGATGTTCATACATGATAGACCTTTTTGTGAAGACTTTTTCTGCAAATGTTGGCAAAAATCAATTTTATCATTTTTCATAGCTACTAGTACACATATAAGGATCCCATGCCAAAGGATTTGATTTTTTGAGGTGTTTATCACTTTATTACATTTTTTCTTAAAAACGATCAAAACGGTCGCTATGACTAATCATCGGAATAGGTGATATTTTCTAGAACTATCAATGTTTTTGTGATATAACCACTAGTTGTGTACCTTAAAATGATTTTTCCAAAAGTCTCATACCTGGGGATCATCCATCATATGTGCACCACTCTTAGTGAAAATTAGTTGGGTGTCATTTGGAGTCATATTTTCTGTACTTCCTTCACAAAAAACCTCATTTTTCCACCTAAAAAAATGAAAAATGATATTTATGAAAATAATTTGAAGAATCCATTTGGCATGATTATTTAGTATATCAATCCGCACATATTTGTGAAATATGAGACCTTTATCACAAACTATGCCGTGAAAATGACCATAACTTGATCATTTGGCTTGAAACTTATAGATGTTTATATATGATAGTCCTTTTTGTGAAGACTTTATTTTTCAAATTTTGTGAAAAATCAAGTTTTTCATTTTTCATACCACCTAGTACACATATAAGGACCCCATTTCAAAGGATATCCTTTTTTGAGGTGTTTATCGTTTTATTTCATTTTTTCGTAAAAAAAATCGAAATGGTCACCATGGCTATCGATGTTTCTATAATGCAAAATATGATTTGGATGTCATATTTTAATTCCTCTAATTGCTTTGATCAATTTAGACATTTTATTTGTTGAATTCCGATTTAAGGATTTAAAGATACGGATTATTCCATACTATATAAAAAGGCAAAAGTAAAATAATGTTTATTTTATCATTATTTATTTCAATATTTTATTGTATTATCATTTTTATTTATTCAACTAAAATTTTATAATACAAGCAATGAAAAAAATATATCATCATGACCGAGTGGTTAATATGATAGATAAGACAGTTATATCAGTAAGTTCTCTGTTCTCTCTTAGTATCTAATTCAAATGGAACCTAAATGTTAAGCGTGCTTGGGGTGGAGTAGTGTGAGGATGGGTGACCGAGCGGGAAGTCTGGTATGCACTTTGACTTGAGAATAGGGGCAAATATAAATTAATTTGTAAAATAATTGAAAGATTTGAAGTTCAAAAACAATTCAAAGATTCAAAATAAAAAAAATCTGAAAAAAATATAAAATAGTTGATTTTTTTGAAAAAAATGAATTTCTGCTAAAAACCTTTAGTCCCGGTTCTAGTCCCGGTTCGGAGCTCTAATTGGTGGGGGGCTCTAGTCCCGGTTCAGCTCTAATTGGTGGGGGGCTCTAGTCCCGGTTCGTATTGAACCGAGACCAATGGGTGGGGGGTCTCTAGTCCCGGCCAGACAGTCCCGGTTGCTACACCGGGACTAAAGCCCCTCTGAAACCGGGACTAGTGCCCCTTTTTCCACTAGTGCATGTCCGTAAACTTTCCGGTCAGAATTGGCTAAAATACGCCGATCCAATGGAGGCCTAAACCCTTTCCAAGCGTTGCCTAAGCAAGCAAACTACTACTCCCTCAGTCGCAAAATAAGTGTCTCAAGTCTCTTAAAAAAGTGATGTATCTAGACATGGTTTCATAGGTAGATAAGATGGAGTAATTTTGTAATCAACATCAGTCAATACGAGTACTGTATGTATAGATTCTTAATAAAAGAGGGTAAACTATTACTCTGTTACTTTTAACTTTACAATAATATTATATTTGTATGCATCATCATAGGCAGATGACGGAATACCCATTCGGATAAAATGTACTACTACCTAGTAGGTGTCACAAATTCGTCAAGATATGTAGACGTACTTGTGAATAATTTCCAACAGTTATATGAGATTGGTCAACTAATATTTTCGTTTGGTATAAGATCAGAAATATGTCAAAACAAGGAGCTCAAAACTTGGTATTACGAGTTATAACCAATAGTCCGAAATGGAACATATGTGACGCACTAAAATCGGTACTATGTAGATTTAAGCGATCCCGCCGAAATCCGCATAATAACGATTTTAGGTCGCCCACCAGAGCGCCGAAACATGCGCATTATGTGGGTGGAATTGTGATAACATTACAACAGTTCCGATACATCCACAAATACAACAGAAGATAAATTACAACAACGACTCGAACGAGTCAAGATACAAATGTTACAATACAAAGATACAAATGAGAGCGGAAGCAAAATAGTATCCGACTACGGATAAGAAGCAAATTGGACTAAGAGTTCTGAAGATAAGCAATGACGCCATATCCCTGCCCAGCCAAGCCGGAGGGATTCCCAAGCTAACGTCGTCTGACTTCAAACCTGTTGACTGCACATAAAGCACAGCCCAAAAGAGGGTCAGGGCACTCCCTGACAAGCAAAACCGACTTGCCTACTTTCTACACCATCTCCCAAAATATAGGGGAGGTGGACTTAGCGGCAGCAGCACTAGCAACCTAAAGAGACACGCTATAACTTCCGTCTAATCAGAGAGGGATAAGAGAGCGCATAAGATAACCAACTACTACTAACACCAAACATAACCCATTTTCGGATTAACCCCCTCAACCAAATATGAGGAAGCAATTCGGGAAACTCACACATTGAACAATTTTAGTTACCATTCATTGTGAAAGTAATTCTATACTACTAGTCAAATTAATTAATATTATTTAGGTGTAAGTTGTCTAGATCTCATTAGTCGGCAACGCACCAAGTTGTCCATAACCGCGGACGCGGCTCATCGATAAGATTATACCCTGCAGGGGTGCACTACTGGACCCATACTCGCATGATCAACCCAGTCAAAAACATTACGGCCTTTCAACCCAACTCTTTTCCTTCACCGCAACAAGTCCAGGAGCCACGGGAGCTATGCTGGTCCCGGTCAAAAGGGTGCGAACTCCCGCAGAACACACCCCTCCGCACCAACAGGCCGCGCCCTATATGCATGTAACAAGGCACACCGCCAAAGTAAAATACTACACTAGTATCATCAATGCATATGAGACAAATGGAAAAACCGAACTAGGTGTGGCTCCCGGACAAGTTGAAGTTCCAGTCAAAGTTGAGGGGGGCTCCATAGGGCCTCCCACAAGTGATTAGTGCGCTCAGTCTTGGATTAGGGGAGCAAGATCTCAGTTCCTAGGTCGACACTTAGCAGAACAAAGCACCTCGCAAGGCCTTCCGCCGGGTGCCTTATCTTTTAATTATAATACCCCAATATAATACAACATTTTATTAAGGTAAAATAATCTATCAAGCTAAGCATATGAAATAAAAGACCAACTGACGACTCGCACAACCAACTCTAAGCATGCACTACGACTCGCAAGGCTAACAGATAAACATACAACAGGTGATGGGATGTGGGGATAAAGCTGTATAGGCTGCAGGATAACATGTGATGGGATCGCGATAAAGAATCGAATACTAGGGTAGCAGAGATCAACGGCAGGAATGAAAGACAATGTATAGGTAAACAAGCAAACTTTGCTTGCCTGGAATCCCGCATGGAAGCAGATCTTGTCGTTGCTCACACATCTCAACGTCATATCCGCGAAGAAGCAACAAACACTGGAAAGCGTGAAAGATGCATTTTATAACTACGGCAAAAGATTCAGCATGATCATACGAGAATGATGCATGGCATGGCAAGATGCAATACAATGCAGGTAATCCAAATTAAGCGGGAAAGCATCCCGGCAATTAATATTTAGGTGCAAGTTATTTATTTACCAGCAATATTAAATGTTGGTTAACATGGCAACACATGGCATGGGTGATGTAATTAAATTAAATGGAATAGTGCAATTATTAAGTAAAGCCCAACACATTCCATATTTAATTATATAGGTGCAACAAATAAATTACACTAAGCAATTAAAATAAAAGATGCAAAATGGCATACAAATGGCATATTAATATTCATTGCATTTTTATGATATAAAAACATATAAAGATTATTTTATTTGGAGTTATAGAATTAAAGTTATTAACAAATTAAGATTAGGGGTGTTTCTGCAATTGACAGGGACCTGTTGGTGATGGAAAATTTACTGTGAGGGCTAAAGCACTAAAACCAAGAATACAGGGGCTCCGGTGCAAGTTTCCCACGCAGAGATTCTCCTCAGAATCTTTTTCACCGAAACACAGGCCACCCCTGCGGCTGCCAGGCGGGCCCAGGTGCCACGCGGGTGCGGGTGTGCTGTGCGGGCTCCCGCAGTCGATGACAGGCGGGGCCCGCATGTCAGTGGCGCGCAAAACGGGAAAAAAATGGGCCTTTTAATCCGCGCGCCCGAGGGGACTCGAACCAGCGATCTCCCGCGATTGAGGGTAGCTGCGCTAGCCAATGGGCCGGGTGGGTGATATTGAGACACTAAGCCAAAGTACGTTTTTAACCCGAAGACGAAACATAGATCTCTGACGAAACTGAATTTCATCAGATTCCGAGAACAGAGGACGCCGGCGGCGGAAAAAGAACTCCGGCGACCTCCTGTGAGCGGCACTGCGCGTGCGTGCGTGTGCGTGGGGTAGCAGGGTGCACGGCGGTTCCGTTTTGGGTTTCGAATCGACGAAAAACTCAGGCTTTCCTCCCATCCGTGCTCGACCGGGAAGCCCCGTGCGCGTTTCTGTGGCAGTCTGCTCCGGCGCCGGCTAATCGAGCCGAACGACGAAGAATGACAGGAGGGGGATCATGGGGAACGACGGCGCTCACCGAGAGGTGCTCGATGGCGAGGCGAGGCAGCCCGGGGGCGACGGGGGGAGCCGTTGGTGGCGGGGAAGGAGCGGTCGGCGTCGGGGATGACGGACTCGGTGCGATGCGCGTGCGTCTCCCGGTTCTGACTTCTGGGGCGACGAAGGAGGAAGATGTATCAGCGCAGCTACTGGCGCGAGCAGGAGGCAGGGCGCGGCCGGAGGAACGGCGATGCGGCGGCGGAGGCTCCGGTGATTTTTTTTGGGGCGAGGAAGAAACAGAGAAGAAAGAGTGGAGGAGGAGATGGTGGCGGCGCAGGAGGGAGAGTGAGGAGCGATCTAGGGTTAGGGCTTGGGGGAGGTGCGGCTCGGCTTTAAGGAGGGGAGGAGGAGGGAGCAGGTGGAGGTGGGCGCCATAGCTCGCTGTCTGTGCCTCGCTGTAAAGCGAGGAAGACGACATGAGGAGGAGGGAGTGGGCCGGGCTAGGAGAGATGGGCCAGGAGGGAGAGGGGAAAACGGCCCAGGTTTGTTTTTTTCCTTTCTGAAATTTTTATTTCTCTTTTAGTTCTTTTTCTATTTTTGTATTTCTAAAATAAAATAGAAAAGAATTTTGAATAAAGAAACTTTACAAAATAGTTTTATTTTAAAATAGGCAATTTAATAAACTAGTTTTTATAATATTTGCGAAAGATTTAAAATACACATTTTAATTAATTTGAAATGCATTTGAATTCAAATTGTGTGATTTTAATTTAAATGCAAAAAATAAATGAAGTGACAAATGCATGAAGATGTGATGTTATGATGATGCAAAACGAAAAAACAAACAAAAACTAAAATTGGGATAAATCCCGGTGCGTTACAACATAGCTGCACATATATAAAAGATTCTTCTTGACTTTTTCTCACAGAAGAGACTCAACAAATCGCTATCTAATCTAAAAAATTCACTATACTGTTGTGTTTTGTTTGCTTCGCCCTGAATCCATAATATTAGTCGAAGTGCCAAACTACAGCATAGAAAAATGTAAGTTCCTGATACCTCCTAGTCCTAGAATGTGTATGCAAGTTTCGATGACATAACAGAACATTAAAGACTTCCCAAAACGTGTGTACTCTACGTGGGGTTTTATATGCTGGTAGACCTACGATTCACATGTGTCCATAAAATTATTTTCCCTTTACACTCTTTACACTTGCTTGTATAGACAGTGGTTATCTCAGTTGGTGAACCTTGTGTATATCTTCTCCATGCTTAAGTAGGAAGAGTACTAATATTTGATTTGATATCTCCTCCTTGCTTAAATAGGAAGGGTAGCATTTCATTTCATGTGGTGCAACCAACCATATTTATGACCACTCTACTCTGTTCTTGCGGTGTACTACTTAGGGAAAACAGGTGCATCACTTATTGTACAAGAGATTCGAGGTGCGGATCGCTCGTCGTTGAAGTACCTTCAAAATAAGAGCTTTCAACAATTGTTATGTTTGGTTTCTGCATCTTAACAAACAGATCATGTTCCTAATGAGGGCTCTTTTCGGTGTCAACAATCCGTGTATTAGACAACAGAACCATCTAAGATACTAAAATAACTACTGTGAATCCCAGGCTAAAAAAAGCTATTAAGAATCCCAGCAGGGTGAAGTGTTAAAAAAAAAGAACACATCAGACTATGTCAACGATTTGTAAACTACTACATTTTTTTAATTTTCCACATATATTAAACCAACCAAGAGTACATGATTATATCGATTATAAAAATAAAGCTAAAATGGACTAACAAATCTATGAGATCTTCAACCACTTTATTCATCCATGACACAATCTTTTATTTTTCTGAATGTAGCCGTAGAACAACGCCAAAACCAACAAACTACACACATGTGGATACCACCGAAGGTTTTCCCTTATTGATTTTAAACCGCAGTGCCAAAACTTTGTGCACGCAAAATTACTACCCATTTTGGTAGTGTATTTTAACCTGCCAAAACGTTTTATGTTAAGATGCTGAGGAAGTAGTTTTTGGGCCTTGAATGGCTGGGCAATTCACACTTGGGCTGCCTGCATAACTGCACAAGGTGAAATCGGAACCTGAAGGACTGACTAACGGCAGAAACACCGTTCCCCAGTGAACTGTTAGCTCTACTGGAAAATGCTCCCTTCAACAAATCAACACTTGCTGCTGAACGAACCCGACGAACTGCTACCTGGTACAGGCTCAAATTTTGTGTAACTGTTGATTTCTTCCATGACCTGGGACCATGCATTTTTCTATGGACTTGGCATTTGCAGCTTTCTCCGGATCATAAGTTCTTTCAGTAGTTTGCATTAAAGAATTGCCAGGAATCTATTAAACCAGGAACACATATAAACCACTATGTTGGTCTCTGTCTGCCAATAGGTTAGAGCTAGTTTACACAGTAACCATGCCTGCAACGGATTTGCTAGGCAGCAGCAAGTTTGAATCTAAGATGACAGACGAAAGGAAATACATGTGGAGGGTGATTTTGCCTCAACGTGCCAAACCATAGAAATCAACAAGTTCTGAACATGTCTCGGGTTGAATCTTCATTTGAACAACCAGTATGCAAAACAAAGGCTAACACTATTTGGACTAATAACATCAGATAGAGCTAAAACTAAAACATTGTCAAGATCGGGAAACATAAATAGAAAAATAATCTTAGCACAAGAGTTCATTTCATGGAATAATCCATGAACCGTCCATGAAAATAAAGCTAACAGAATACAGGTATCATAGTAAATATGAAATGCAGAAACTAAGTTATGATCCTAATAAGGCAAAGGTAGATATGTTTAGGTTGAGAGGTGACAACCCACTGATGTAAGTGCCAATGAAGTGAATGAGCAAAATATGATTGAAAGTAGGTAAAGAAAGAAAAATGAACGAAAGTGCTAGTTTATATTACCTTTAATATGAGACAATGAAGTCATATGGTAAAAGGACCACACAGCAATAAACAAGATCACAGAAATACATAATTGTCAAAAAAATAATGAATGGACACAGCAAAATTAACTGGGATGGGGATGTGAGGATCGTGCCTATACAACTTATCGATATGGTACAAGCATGTCATATAAGGACCAAGAGAAAGCATAGAAATTGAATAACTTGATTCTTCTCGCCTATATCATAATCAAGATATAATGAGGTTACGTATTTATTTTAAATTCAGTTAAGCTGTTGATTTTTCACGATTGAAGGCCAAGACACATCTTATAAAAAATTAAAAGTTCAAGCGAATTTTAAAGTTGTCATCTTATAAAATTTTAAAAGAGTATATTGGATTACCAAACCGGACTCAATGATCAAGACACAAGAACATTGCAAATTTGCAATCTCAACTAGTAACTCATGGCAAATAATACTGTACACGAGAATTTATCATTCATGCCATGAGGGAGCTGGAATTTTACCCCATAAATGCATGAATCAAGTAAAAAATATCATTTCATAAAGGAAAATTGAACACAAACTATTGTCAGATACAAAGTGTAAACACAGTGGCATCAAAGAACAAACTCATGAGCATCAAAGTCATTATAAGTAAAAAATATAGACCAGCAGAGATCAATCAGGCAGTAAGAAACATCCGGCAAGAACAGCAACCTTGGTAACTATGTATATGCAGAATCTCATGATAAACAGAGGAGATAACGAAGAAGCAGGGTTGTCATATTTATGTCCAGACATATATATATATCCTCTGCATAGTAAGCGCGCACAGTCTGTAGTTTATCATCCGGTATTCTGACCCAGAGTAACTATTTCTATCATATTATCCTTTTTATTCCCCTCTCCCTATACTTATTACCGAGGGCGTCGGCAACTTATACTATATGAGGAAGGTAAGGTATATCTGAACCTTGCTTGGTTCTTCTACTTCTTGATCCTGCGCACCTTCTTGGCGCCCCAGACCTCCATGCGCCTCCTGGGGCACCCACACGGCGCCCGGAAGACGAGCACGGTGCGACCGTTGGGCGGCGCCATCTTCCTTAGCTCGGCCTCGAGCTCCCGATCCTCGTCCCCGAGATCCACGGGCCGCGCCCCCGCGGCGGCGAGCACGAGCGCGGACCGCGCGGCGGCGGCGGGCGTGGGGCGGCCGCGCACGCACTCCTCCGTCTCGAGGCTGATGTCGAACTCGACGGCCTTCTTGAGCCCCCTGCAGCGCGGCTTCCCGCACTTGCGCGCGTGGTGGCCGAGGAGCCGCCAGCCCAGCAGGGCCACCGCGACTGCGGCCGCGGCGCCCGCGAGGGCGGCCGCCGAGAAGCAGGTGGCGGCCGGGTGGTGGAGGAGCAGCGTGGTCGCCTGGAGGAGGAGGCTGGTGAGGTGCGGGATGAGGAGGAAGCCCAGCGCGGCGAGGACGGCGAGGAGCACGAGCGCGTCGGCCGCGGCGGGGATGGAGGAGTTGTCGCAGAAGTCGGTGAGGTGTTTGGAGGAGGGGGAGGAGGCGCGGTTGGATCGGGAGGAGGCGGCGGCACGGCGGTGGTGCTCGAAGGCGCGCAGGAACTCGACGAGGCTCCGGCACTCCGCCATGGCGCGGCCCGCCCGCCAGTAATTCACACCCGTTTGCCTTCTTGTTGTTGTGGGTGTGGTGGGGGCGTCGGGATCTGTTGCTCGGGATTTTGCCGATCCGATCGGTGGGGTTGGGGACGAGGCCTCATCAGGGTTGGCTCGGTCAAAAATCGCAAAAAAAAAGGGTTGGCTCGGTCACTCGTCGACGTGTCTCGCCTCGTAGCTTGACGCAGTGGGTGTGGAGGCCAACGGTGGTGTGGTGGTAACCGAACGTCCGAGGCGTTTTCCGTTTCTTTGCCGCCGCGCACGATTGATTTCATTGCAAATCTCCTCGAATTTGTAGATGTCGAGATCAACCAGCTTCTACTAGTATTGATTGAACGGAGGAGGAACGCAAAGGCGATCATGTCAACGCCGCACCTGTCACTCCCGGCGCTAGCTTGTGCGTTTCTGGACCAAAAAGTTTCCGTGCGCAAGTGCACAACCTACCGATCGGGAAATGAAAAGAAAAGAAAAAGGTTTCCTAGTAGCAGCAGTGCACGTCTCTGCCACGGAGAATTAAAGGCATCGCCAGGGACTTTCGGTTCGTCCTTTCCCCCGCACGGTGTCGTCCGCACGCTGGTATCCGCACGGTGTCGTCCGAGGCGCTTCCCTTTCCCGTCCATCTTTTCCATCCGTGGATGGAGGTATCCTCTGTCTTGTCACTCTGCTGCATTCCGATCGATCAGGGAATGTCCCTTCTGACCGTCAGATCAGACGATGCAACGCCCACTATTTCGTCAAAGAAACGACGTCTAGGCTAGCTACCTGCCTGCTATATTTTGTGCCGGGAAGAAGATTAATTAGTCCAAAGTCCTGCCGTGAAACCAAGGGACTCCTCCTGATAACGGCACATGATCAAACAGTCAAGCAGGTGTGATCATGGTCCATAGAGTTTTCGCCGGTCTCACATGGCGTGAGACTGCGTTTGGTTCAGCAGTCGACTGAATCTCGTTATTTGTATTCACATCCTTGACCTGACCGTGCTTGTATGTTGAACAGGACAACTGCCTCTGTTGCTCAAAGTTTGGATCGATGCCTCGGATTTGTTACAAGTGAATAGTCCATGAGTCAACAATAAGCGCTCACCTGACAACCCGATCAGGACGGTAAGTTGAACGAAAAATTCTTCGACATAAGAAATTTTATTGGAATTAGAATAAGAAACAAGCTTACAAAATTATATGGAATTTCCCATAGAAAAATTGATTCTATGAAACTTTCATGATAGAAACCCTAATGAAGTCATAAAACTATAAAAAAAATATATTAAAATTTCTACAAACTTTATTTGGGGCTAGTGGGGTCGGGGGAGGGCAATAAAAAGGAAAAACAAATAAGTAACCCCATAAAATTATGGTTTTGCTAGTTCTAAGTCGTCTGAGAACTCACGAGTTCTAAGTCGTGTCCACTACCGTTCGATAATGCGTCAAGATGCGTGTGTTTTTTTTTTTCACGTTTTTCCAGTTACAAGTCGTTTGCAACTGATTTTTTTCAGTTGCAAGTTGGTCAAAACTAAATTTTTTTAGTTACAAGTGGGTTGTAACTGGATTTTTCGGTTGCAAGTGGGTTGCAACTGAATTTTTTCGGGGCAATTTTTTGAATTTTTACATTTTTAAGCCAAAACGCATGCGTACGTCATGCTTACGTCACCCGACTCGACTGAGCTCTAGGCACGCCCATAAAATTAAGGAAAAACTTCAATATTAATTGTATTTCTATATTTGTTCTTTACATGCACATCCATAAATGCATATAATCTTGTAGCCATATCTAACCATAAATGCGTATAGTGCCTCTCTGATATTTAATTTCCAGATTTTCTAATTCTTCTCTTGATTTGTGAATATCTTCTTTATAGATTCAACTACCATATGCAAAATCATCATGCAATAGACCGAGAGGGCAAATTGGTACCTTTTGGGAGCTATGTTAAGTTGGGGATCCATAACGTGTGACATCACGTGTTTTATCGAGTGTGCAACTGTCATAGTACCTGTCCAACTTGCCCTAGGAAATCATGTGAAGCGCATATCACAAAACTAAGCAATTAGTTCAGACCGAAAAACTCTCCACTCATCACCGATCAGATAAATTAAGATCTTATTACAAATTTTAATATGCATTTGGTAGTAGTACAACAAGATAGGATTTCTTTGAGGGCACTACTTGTTTATTTATTTCATAAAAAATACAACAAAAATTGTGGAAGACTTCATTACATATAGCATGTCAACAAAATGTAGGATTTTCATGCCTCGAAGATTGATGCTAAGAACTACTTTGTGTTCCTTCAACCGCCTCAATTCTCGCCATAATTCGCCACCTCCGGTCGTATACGTCATGTGTATACTTGCGCACATCGCAGCAATGGAACCACCTCGCTTTCTCCGTCATATACAATGAAGAACATGAGACGGAGGTGCTCCAGCACTACCCTCTAGCACCGCACTTGATTGGTATTAAACTTCTTTACATTGTTGTGAATCATTTCCCAACAAATGATCTTACAAGTGCATATGTGTTGCATTAAGATAAAATAACCACGTAGCACATTATTAAGTATTAAGATATATTACTTTCCGTTTAAAATTTTACCGTCTAACGATAGCACTTACACATGCACTAAATTTGAGTCAAGATTGCAAGAAAGTCGACATTTATAACTATCTTTCTTGCTAAAAAAACATAAAATACTAGTTAAATCGAATTCCCCTAGATCATATAAAAATTGAAAAGAACCCAATAAGTATCCTTGAGTTCCGGGTTCACTTTGGTAATTTAGGTATATGTATATGCTCCGGTGACCTTTAGTATCTTAAAATATCTTGACGAAGACCTGTGAGCCGTATGGTGTAACAAAGTATAATGATTGTGTGTTTTGTAATACACGATTGTTCTATATTATGTATTAATTAACAAATTCTATAATATGTTATGTGTATGTCACAGATTTGTCCCGAATGTTGGCATTGCTTGTTTAATGTGGTGATTTATTGATTTCAAGCTTCTGAATCCAACATTCAGCTAGCATTGCATAGTTCAATTGGCATCATACAAGTGATTTGCACTTCTCTTCTAATGTTCTAGTGAGTGATCGATGTAACACCCTCCCTTATTACAAAGTCCTACTCTTTTTCAACTATCAATGTTGGACTGTATTTTATTCTAACCTGTGAGCATGTATGAATGGCCTATATGCGTCTAAGGGCCAATTCCAACATATATCACTTGGTGACGTAAAAGTGACATTGCACCTTGACTTTTCTGATGGTTTGACTAAGATATGAAATTTTTACTTGGATTCATATTGATCAAACACCATATATGCAGAATTTGTTTTCTAATTCTCTGTTAATTTTTCACAAGCACTTTTATCCTTTTTTCTAGATCCATGTTTTCTGCGGTCGACGATAACCTTATAGTCTGGTTCTGCGTTGCATTTCATAATGAAACCGATTCCTTTACATGATGGGTCAGAAAGGGGTAACTGAATAGCGCCTGACATTGAGATTGATACTGACGCTAATTGGTCATCGAGTAGTGGCTACTGAACCTTCTGTTTCACAAAAGCAGCCACATACCATAGTTGACACGTCATACCGACGCATCGCAACATTATAAGGGACCGCAGCAACACTGTTAAAGAGACATATTTCTTCGACTGAAGATCCGGCTCACATCATTTTCAAAACCATGCATGTTTTTTTAATGCAGGCTTGGCTTCCGCTGTTAAAGTCACATGATCAGGACAGAGCAAGCTAGTTGGTCAGAAAGTTTAAGGAGATCCACGCCTCGTTGCTTCCCGCGAGACCGTGATGGATCTTGTCTTCACGTTCTCTTAGGGCATCTCTTAGGGCATGTACAATGCAAGATGCCTAACTAGAGGTGCTTAATGAGAGAGAAAGCTGAAACGTCATCAAACAGCAGACCAAATTTCTAGTCCTCTAACGCGTCGAAGCTTAACGCGGTGCTTCAGTTGTGGGCCTGCTACGTTAGCACCTGGACTAAGCACCTCTTCCTCCAACGCGTACCAGAAATTGAGATGCCAGCAATACTCAGCTCGCTAGCTCAACTACCTATGCATCTTGCCGCCGATGGCCGATCCCATTCCTCAGGCGCCGCCGCCTCCACGGCAGCTCGCCTCCCTCCGCGGTCGCGACGCAGCGCTCTTCCATCTCTGCGCGCTCCCTGGCCTCACCCCGTACGACGCCGCTGCCGTGCTCGCCCACACCGGCAGCTACCACCACGACAGCCTCGCTCCGCTGCTCGGCGCCTGCCTCGTCGCCGACCAGTACCAGGGAAGGCCGCACTCTACGGCCCGCTAGCTCGTGCGCTCTCTGATTCAGACGATTCGCTGCCTCCACCAAGCTAGCTCGACACATCAGCTCCAGCTCTGCAGTGCTAAACGCCGATGATTGAGCCCAGCTCTTCCGCCTCCTCAACTCTCAGATGAGTTCCTAGAATTTTTGCTTCCCTTTGATTTTACTCTGTAGGGCATCCTCAACTCTCAGATGAGTCCACTTTAGGCGCTTGGATCCTTTTTCACCATCATCATCGGGTTCATCTCCTCCACCGCCACCTCCACCACCACCTCCTCCTCCACCTCCTCCTCCTCGGTCGCTGCCACATGAAACTGCATATGAAGCATTTTCAAAACCTTGAAAA
This sequence comes from Poa annua, assembly GCA_026929855.1. Classification (NCBI taxonomy): domain Eukaryota; kingdom Viridiplantae; phylum Streptophyta; class Magnoliopsida; order Poales; family Poaceae; genus Poa; species Poa annua. Next base: position 112,438,072 of record CM049428.1, on the reverse strand, counting down.
TGCTAGTTCATCATATCTACAAAGCCGAACTCGGAATTCATTTCCTTGAAATTGTTTGGGTTAGGTGGATGTAGTACCCCACTACTGGTCTATATATATAGGCATACCGTGAGTTCAAGTTCAGGCTTCGCTACCCTGCCATGACTTTTTCCCGTCCTGGACAAAGAGTAATCTTCTCTGATCTAACCAACTAACTAGCTCAACCACTATGACACTTTCTAGTCATAGATCAAGTAATTAGTCCTACGTTTGTGGCTGGTCAAGGTTGATCTTTTAATTCCGAGATAAGTGTTTCTCCTAAATTGTACTCCACTATGATTTCATTTTTTTACTAGCAGGACAAAGTTACTAGACAAAAGCATGCACATGATATGCATGGACATGCATCGAGCTACAGGACATATTTTATTGCTGCATCGTGCATGGACATGCATGGAGCAAGACAAGACATATTTTATTCGGTGGAGTTGATGGTGCAAGAAAAGCCAAGCATCGGGCCAGGCACCCCGTTCAGATATCTATGGAAAAAGTAGCGGTTTTTTTCTTAGAGCAAGTACATAGAGTCCAGTCAGCTGGCTATAAGGGTTCAAATATTATATTTATGCTTACATGGAGGAGTGAGAAGATGAGAGAAAAAGGAGATGGGCTCTTATGCAATAGCCAGCTCTAACACGTGCTTCTAGCACTATGTGAGAGTGGGTGGTGTGACATGTTTTAATAAAATATCACATATTTATGTTTCACTATTGTACATGTTGGCTATATATGACATGGCAAGTTCTTATAGCCAACTGCTGGCTATATTATTGAACTTACTCTTAGAGCAAGTTCAATAGTATAGCCAAGAGTTGGCTATAAGAAATTGCCATGTCATTTATAGCCAACTATATAGCCAACATGTATAATAGTTAGATGTAAAAATGTACTACTTTATTAAAATATGGCCCACCATCCACACTCACAAAGTGTCTAGGAGCACGTGCTAGAGCTGGCTATTGCATAAGAGCCCACTCCCCTTCTCTCTCCTCTTCTCTCTCCTGCATGTCATCTAATAAATATTATATTAATAGCCAGCTCTAGCACATGCTCCTAAGCACTTTGTGAGTGTGGGTGAGCAAGTACAATAAGCTTATGTAAGCGGGCTATAAGGATTAGAATAATATTATTAGATGACATGGAGGAGAAAGAAGAGGAGAGAGAAGGAGAGTGAACTCTTATGCAATAGCCAGTTCTAGCACGTGCTACTAGGCACTTTGTGAGTGTGGGTGGTGGACCATATTTTAATAAAGTAGTACATTTCCACATCTAACTATTGTACATGTTGGCTATAGATGACATGACAATTTCGTATAGCCAACTGTTGGCTACACTATTAAACTTGCTCTTAAGCATCGGCCAGGCATCGAAGCCAAATGAGGCACTCGTGCCGTCCCGCAAGCACCGATCGCCTCGGACGTGGCAAAATAAACCGGGTTTTTTTGTTAGCACCTAGGTTAAGCACCTGCGTTATACTTGGTCTTAGTTGGCTGTATGCCACAACAGTTGTACTTGGCGAAGTTGTATGCTGCAACATTGTACTAAACTTTCAGGTTTGTTTACTCAAAGTTGGGTCTATGCCTTTTATTTAAAAAAGATCCGGACGGTTAACGAGGAAGGAACCAACTGAAGCGACCGAAATGAAGCTCAACCAGCATGATACAATCGATCTAACTTTCTTTATCTCTGTATATAGGCAGTAGCTGCACAGTGTGAAAGAATAGACTGCTAACTAACCACTTCATTACGTAGGTTTGTAAGCATCGATGAGACCAAGCCACAATTGCCCTGGCCCTGATGGTCACCAACTATACTACAAGGGTTCCATCCAACAAGCGAACATGCTTAGCATAAGCAACAAACATAAGAGGTGCGACTTAGCCATCACGATAGTCCTTATATATCACCTTGATTTGTAAGGTGGTGAAATTAAACACATAAAACTCGTCTTGCAACTTGCAAGTTGCTACTAGCTCCGTCCCACCAACCGATATATAATCAAGGAATCCATGGCCATTTTGGGCAAGCACGACCTCGGTTTAATTCCATGGTTGTACTGTTCATGGCATGTGAGCTCACATGGGTGTGGCCAAATGGGGCTCTAAATATTCAACTCTATGTAATTGATCTGACGCCAACAAGTCCACTTGTAGTTAGATTGCACATTACACTGTTTGACACTTTGGAATCCCGTCCCGGCGCGCTAGCCACCCGTTAGTCGCCGGCGTGCGTGCATGTGGTCTATGGCGGATCTGGTCCGGGCAGAGAGGCGAGGACCCATGGCTGTGCAGAAGAAGAAGAAAAAGAAGAAGATATGAGATATCGACATGCGGGGCGAAAGGGAATAGTTGGGCACGGCCGCACTGAGCCACCAATTGGTGCTTCAGTGATTCACCATGATCGATTGATAATCCCACTTCAGCATGTGAGAGATATTTTTCGAGAGAAACTGAGCACTCTGCCATCTCTAATCTGGGCCGTGGACATGGAAAACTACGCTTCGTGCTTGGGCTGGGCCGCCCAGTAAAAGGATGAGAAATTGATAGTGCAAAGCCTTCTATTATTAAGAAAAATTCAATAGGTACAACATGTGAATTGTGTTTATAGGAGAACCAATGTGGCTTTACTCGTTTGTAAAATAGAAGGATATGCGTCTAGCGGGTATCACTTTAGAAACTATATTGTGTAAACAATAAGTTATAAGAGGTATGATGCATCATGTTGTCTAAATTGACATGCATCGACCGACGCATGGTATGACAACATCGCAGAGTACGGGCACTTGTTCGTTACAATTGTTCTTTTCACGTTTGAAATGTTCATTTGTGCTTTTAATATGCGACCTCGAATAAACATATATTCAGGCGTGATGAATCTGGCGTCGACTAAAAAAAGATGTTAATCATTATATGAAAAATAATAATCATGAGTTGATATATCAAAAATGTTTTTCTGTAAATTTAAAACATCATATTTAGTACTATTACAATTCTATCGTACATTTATATATGAACATGACAAGGAAGAGCCCCCTAGAGACACAACTTGTTCCATATAATATCTTCGAGAATGTTTACAATATTATGAATGGCTTAGAAGGATGTTTTTTTAATGCTAATCTTAAGGAAAGGCACACTACTTGCGGCCCTTGTCCTGGTTGGAGAGGGCCACCTTGACGGCCTTGGCGACTCGATCGTCGAGGACGTCGTCGATGCGGGAGAAGTGGCGAGAAAGGGCAACGTTGACGACATGATGGACTGATCTTTCCTGGACATCAGTGGTGTTGGACTGCATGAGCTGGCATACCGCAAACGCAGTGGACGCCGCACCCGTGAGCACGGTGATGACAACCCTCCAGGAGACCTTGCCCACCTGGACGAGGTTGGCGGGCGTTCTGCTCAGCCGACTTGGTGGACCTGGTGACGGAGCACCGCCCCTCAGCGTTGACAGAGTCGCTGATGTTGCAGATTCTGTCGTTGAGGCGTGCATGTCCCTCGAGGTAGCCTGCGTAGGAGTTGAGGTTCGTGGCCTGGATCTTGACGCACAGATCCACGACCACCCTTTCGAGCCTCTCATGTGCTTCAGCCGAGCCCCTGAGCAGCTCCAGCCTCAGCTTTTCTAAGCACTCGGTGGACGCGAACTTGATCTCGACAACCTCCACCTCCACGCGCTGGATCCGCTCCTCGAGGCTGCGGATCTGCTCGGTGGTGGCCGCCGCCTGGTGGTTGTGGCGGATGGAGCCCCGACAATGGTGGCGGCGTGGGGTCGGATGGTCGCCAGGGCGGAGAACCCCCGGAGAGAGGGCATCAACATCTTGGGGGTGAGGCGGGGGAGGGCGGCGGCAGGTAGGAGGCGGTGCGCACGGTGGGTGGGAAGGGCGGCGCGGATCGCGGTGTTGGCGGCGCGGCGGATGAGGAACACGGCAGGCATGTCGGCGCGAACTAGTTGGCTAGAGAAATGGGAAACCCTAGAAGGATGTCTTAGTTTTAAATTGTTAAACCATAGAACTCATGGACCCAAGACAAGTTGATTATCATCCATTTATACTAAACTCATTTGCCTTTTTATATTTGATTCCCCAACAAGCGATCTTACTAAATGTATTTTTCATTACATCAAGAGAAAAATTACAACATATCATGTTATTAAATATTAAGATATAAAACTTTCCATGTACAATTTTACAGCTTAAAGTTGCACTTATACATGCACCAAATTTGAACAAATATTTGTGAGAAACTTGACATTATTAATTATATTTTTGATAGAAACCATACAAAACTATGGTTAAACCAAAATCCTTTGTATCACATAAATATTGGGGGAACGATTTCCAAACCGCGCTTGGTTCAGACTTCTCCATTCGTGAGCAAGAACCGCTCGGTTTGCTCCTTGCGACTCCTGAGCCTAACCCTAGCCGCCGCCGCCTCCGGCCCGCGCCGCCGGCCGCCGTGCCTCTCCCGCCCTCCTCCCCCTTCCCCTCCCCCCTCTGCCGCGTCCGCGCCGCCCCGCGGCGGCCGGCCGCGGCCACGCCTTGCTCCGCGCGCCCCTCTCCAGCCCCTCCTCCTCCGCCGCCGTCGGCGAACGCCGCTGGGCTTGGCCCGCGCGGTGCTGGCGGCGGAGACATCTCCTCGTCCCGGCGCAAGTCTCTCGGGAGGCCGAGGCCGTGGCTCGCGGTGGCGCCACCCTGGCTCGCGGCGGCGCGGCTCTGGGCCTCCAGGCGGCGGGCATGGCGGCTTTTGGCGGGCGGGGAGCGACTCCGGGCGGCGTTGAGGTGGCTCCTGCCGGCGAGGTGCTCCTACGGTGGTGCGCGACAGCAATCCGCGATCGGCCAGATCTGGACCTGCTGCGGGCCAGGTGGGCCTGCGGTGGCCTGGATCGGGGCGGACGTCTGTCGTGCTGCTGTCGTCGGTGATGGCTGCGGCGGTGCTCGTTGAGCATCCGTACGCGGCCATGCCAGAGTTGGGCCAGGTGGCCCTGGATCTGGCAGCATCCTCGCTTGCGTCGCGGGGTGCCAAGGCGGGTGCTTTGGAGTCTTTTCCCGTCGTACGGAAGGGGGCGCGGGACCCTGGATGGCGGCGGTGCTTTTCGGCGGGTGGCGGTCCGGCTCCGGGCAGTGATGTCTGTGTGTTTGGTGGACGGAGGCGTGGTGGCGCTGCCGTTGGCGGCAAGGCCGTGGTCGTTGTAGTGCTGGTCCGACGCGTCGCCCCCGTACCAGATCTGGGTTTTAGGCGGGCTGGACCAAATCTTCAATGGCGCGGTCCTCTTTACATTGATGACGGAGAGCAGCTTGGATGGGGGGCGGCGATGTCAACGGTGTGCCTTCTGCAGCGCGTCGACGGGAGCTTTATGGGCCTCTCCAGGTGGAGAGGCCCGACCGGGCTTGCGGGCCCGGCGTGGTCATGTTGTGGCGTCCGGTCGGTTACCGTCTGTGATGGTGGAGGTTGGTCCCTCCCGCACGTCGGCGGTGCTGCGGCCCCTAGTCCCGGCTCTTCCTCTTCGGTGTGTAGGCTTATGTGTTCTTGGTCTTGGTGAGACTTTGTGTGCGACTTCGCGTTCGTGTGGCGCTGGGTGGTGGTCGGTGTGGTGGAGTGTTCCGGTGCGTCTAGGGTGATGGGGTCAGGAGAAATCCTAGTCGGCTTGTCCGACGTCAACGTGGTGGCGCCTGTGGGTACCACCAGTCCTTCCTGAAGGGCGTCGGGTGTTTCCCCCCTCTCCCCATCGCGTACCAGGGGAAACCCTTGGCAGCAGCGTCGTGGTCGTCGCATCCCTTCCTGAAGGTGTTGTTTGGTACCGGCGCATCGGACCATTAGGAGCGTTGTGGGAGGCCTCTGGTTGGCGCAGCGAGCGCGAAGCTTGCTAACTTTGTCGATCCGCCGTTGTCGGCATTTTTCTTCTTCTTTTTCCTTTCCTTTTTCTCTTTGCTTTTTTCTTGGGCGTTTCTGTGCTGTTTCCGCCCCAGCAGCTCTTTTGGGCGTTGTGCTGTCTGGCACAGCAGCGGTCTCAAACGGTGTGTCTTTATTTATAAAGCGTGGCGAAAGCCTGATTCGAGAGAGATAAAAATTGGTAAAAACACGCGTCCTAGTTTTTTCTGGCCACTTTGATAAATTAGTTATATGTGAGTGCTGCGGTGACTTCTGTAGTATCCTTAAGTGTCTTGGTGAAGATATCTAAATCATACAGTTTAACAAAGTATCATGATAGTGTTTTTTCTTAAATACATGATTTGTGTATCTTAGGTTCCCTTAAGTAAAGAACAAACGGTAGTCTGTGATGTGTCTTTTATGGATTTTTCCCAAATGTTGACGTTGCTCGATAATTGCAGGGATATATTAATTTCATGTTTTTTAATAAAACATTTAGTGCATGCCGTATTGAAATAACATGTCAGTTTGCTTGGCATCTTGGTACAATAATATCCATTGCAATAGATGTCCAAGAAAATTCATGCATTGGGTTTCTTTTTTAAATATATCTGAAGGAGATATGCCCTAGAGGCAAATAAATAAGTAGTATTTATTGCATTATCTCATAAGTTTATAATAGGTTTGTGTATTATGCTATAACTGTATTAATCGGAATTGTTAATACACGTGTGATACATAGACAACGAGGTCCCTAGCAAGCCTCTATATGAGCTAGTCCATTGGACAAGAGTTGATCGAGATTCCCGATCAAGGACAATGACGTCGGTTGACAATGGGGTCATCTTGTTAGTTGAATAAGGTGGTGGACATACGCAAAGTATTGCAATAAGATCGTATTACGATGTTTGTCATTTGCAATAGATAAGAGTATGATAGCTTATTCCTTACACCGTGAGACCGTACTTATTGTTGCTTCGTAGGAGTGCTTTGAGAGCATCAAACGTTGTGTCTTATATAGCATGACAATAACGGTGTCCATCTTGGGTATTCCGAAAGAGCATCGAGACGTAAGGATCAAGAGCGGGATTTGTTCATTCTTGTAATGGAAAGATAATCTGGGCCCACTCGGTGAAATTGCATCTATAAAGCTGCAGCTTATAACTAGGTCATGGAGATGTAATATCACAGACGAGTTAATAACCTTCGTCGGTAACGAGATACAGCAAAGGCATCGGTGTGTCTACGATCATATCTCGGACAAGGTAGTATCGCAGAGACAAAGGGAATGAATATCATACTTATGGTTCAACGGCGATATTCGTGGAATGCACAGGGGTCGTCATATATTTCCAGGTATCCCTGACGATCATTGGTGAGCGGAGTGTCTCGACCATGTCTGGAGTGTTCCCGAACCGTAGCGTAACAAACTTAAGGTCTTAGCGACGCTAGGAGATAGGTTCTGGAATTTTATAGGTTTTTGTTGGAGAGAGAGAAATGATCCGGAAAGAGTTCCGGTGGTCCGGAAGGAGTTCCGGAGAGGTCTGGAATGGTTCCAGGAATGTCCGAAAGTTGTTCGGGTGGTCCGAAAGAGTTTTCGGAGTCACAGGATATTGAATTATATAAATATATTAATTATGAATTAATGGGATTTTTATATTTAATATTAATTAAATAAAGGAAAAAGGGGGCTCCCACCTATATGGGCCCTAAGAGGGCCCAAGAGGGGGAGCCGCACCTCAAAGGGGGGTGGGCCCCATTGGCTGGTTCGGCCAGCCCATGTGGGGGCCGAACCCCCCCTCCCATGTCCTTTGTTTAGTCCCACATGGGGGAGCAAAGGGGTTTGCACACCCCCTTCCCCCTTTATATAGCAAGGCATATTAATTGATTTAATTCATAGGAAATTCAATTAATTCCCAATTTCTCTCTCGATCTCGTGGTTCCCAAGTTGGAGCCGCGCCGAGCTGAGGAAGGGGGTCTCTCTCCACCTAAGCCATACCGCAGAGCGCCGTTGCTCTGCGGGATTCCAGATAAGATCTACTCCTGCGATTTCAGGTGGATCTGAATGACCGGGAGTTGTCGCTAGGCTCCGTATGTTTGCGAGTGCTCGGAGGCTACTCTATTGAGGAGCTTGGGCGACGTCGTCTCGCCCCCTGCAGCCGCCGCGCCTCCCCCCCTCTGCTGCCGGCGCACCAGCCCCGGTGCTGGCGCTCTGCCTTCTTCCGCCCGACGCCCGTCGACGCAGATCATCGTCGACACCCCGGCGTCATCGACTCCGGCATCGCGGCAAGTTCTCCGCGACCTCGAGGTCGGCTACGTACGACTTCATCGTCAACGCTTGTGCGGGAGCGTAATCCCCGCTATCGGTCTACATGGAGGTAATGTAACCCGTTCCGCCACCGTTATCGCATGTACTAGATAGATAGATCCTGGCTAGTTAGGGTTTCGTTCGCTAGAAAATTATTGTTTTCTGCACCGTAACCCCTTCAGTGGTATCAGAGCCGATCTATGCGTAGTACTGCTGGTACGGTTAGAACTCATGTTGAATGAGGGCGTCTTTCTTATATTTGCTACCCTCTAGCGTGCACTTGTGATGCCTTCGGTATTGAGTTGATGAAGCGGCCCGGACCGACTTTACGCGTACTCTTACGCGAGACTGGTTCCACTACTGACATACGGCTTGCACCGTATCTGTGGCTGGCGGGTGTCTGTTTCTCTCTCTCTAGTCGGCAAAGCATTTTCAATGGAGGGCCCGAAAGGGATGCTTAAACATGCAATTATACGATCGACGTTGTGGTACAAAGTTCGTAGGTAGGGAAGCGGTTCTCCTACGAATAAGCCTATATGCCACGTAAAACTTGCAAAACTAAATAAAGCTAGAGGCGTCTAACTTTGTTTTGCAGAGGCGTTATTTCATGTGACATGGTTACGGTAAGTTTTTGATATTACTCATACTGTCGGAGGCAATGGAGGGCTCTGTAGACTCGGAGTCATGCCGAGGCGCCGGGGGCCAGGCACATGGCGCCATGAAGGTCCAGGCGCATCGACCATGTCACATCACACTTCATTGCATCATTATTGTGTGCTGTTGTGTGTGCATCCTATTGATTGCTTATATGCTAGATATACAACGGTAGCATCATAAATAGGATGATCCCTAACAAATACCAAAATTGTGTTCTCCCTCGTTGCGCACCACCAAGAAAGTTCTACGTTATGAGGCAGGCCGTGATGATCGGGTGTCACACATCTCGTCGTTCGCATATAGTGGGTGTAAGCCATGTTGCACGCGCAGGTCTTCGAGGTTTGATTGGCGAGCCTAGCATACTCAGAGGTATGGCCTCGGAACACGGGAAGATCGAAAGATCGAGCACGAGTCATAGAGTTGTTATGATCGACATTTTATGTCCACCTTTGAAGCCGTGCTGCCGGCCGTGATGATCGGGGGTAGGGTGATGGATGAGGGTCGTGTAATCGCCATTATTATTTTAGGGATAATAATCTTGGTGTGGTGTGTTTTTGATAATGAGATTATAAAACTCACCTATATATTATAAACCTATCTTACCTCTTTTGCGATCACATCTGGAGACTGCGGAACTACGCTTCGGTTACTTCTTCAAGAGCTCGGATTCTACCTTGCAAGCCGACGGGTCCAACTTCATCAGCTGGTGCATTGGTTTTAGAAACATTCTCCAAACACAACAAACATCCTATATGTGCTAGAACATTAGTTAGGAATTAGACCAGATGATTCTGATAGCAAGGAGAAAGATGATGAGTTCCGTAAGCATCATGATATTTTCATGGAAGTGAAGGTCGTCATGAGCGTATGCCTAGCACCAGAGTTGAAAGTTGTATTCAACACCTGGAGCCATATGTTGTGATTGATGCGATCAAAGGTCACTTCAAAGATGAATTGAGTCTTGAGAAGTTCAGACAGCTTAGAAAGTTCCGGACCATTCACATGGGGAGCATACCTGTCTGGAGACTCAGTTGAAGAAGTTGTGTGACATCTACTTCAGGCTTACGAATATCTACGATTTCTAGATAGCGAACTCCAGTGCAATAGAGATTGCGCTTTACCTCCTAGCTGTGAATAGCATGTGCGTGAATATGCTATAGAGACACGGTGAGCTTCTTCACGTTCGTGAACAAGTTCAAATCTCTAAAAGTTGATTCATCGAAGAAGAGTTCTTCGACGCTATGGGTATATTTGATATACGAAGATATAAATGTATTCTTCTCATACTTGATGAAAAGTGTTTGATAATTGTTCTGTTTGTGAAACAGTCCCTGATTATCACAAGTATGTGGCGAAGGGTGACGTGACAGTGCACGAGTGATGGCAAGTTCATGGCCAGTGGTGCTCACGTCCTCGAGATATCATATTAGTTATCATCAATAGTTTTTGATAAGACATTTTGTAATAGTGAGAATGTGATCTAGTTTGGTGTCTTGAATGTAACAAGACATAATTATTCATATAGAACACATCAGTTGTTTTATGTTATGAAACAAAGCAGTTGTTTCATGTTATGAGTAATTTGCATCACATCTCAATTACATTATGCGTATGATATACATTTATAATAGCGGGAATGATAAAATTGTGTGTCCAAAGAACAAACACCATCGAATTTAGTCATAAAGGCAATGAAAGAAGTAATGGATATTTTTGGTCCATTTAAGTATTTCGAGTGCCAAAATTGATTAAGTTTGAAATGCAGTATTGAAGTTGCAATACTAGAGGAAATTGATTGAGAGTCATTTTTAATGATTAATCAATGGTGTTTTGCTTGATCCGAATTCTTCTATGATTTTGGTAAATAGGAGTATTTGCCCGATAAATTATGGAGTCTGAAATTAATTTGATAATAGATCAAATTGGGGTTTTCAGAAGAAAGATTAGTGAATATTGTATTCACAAGTTTCGATCAAAGGACAATATTTTTGAATCATGGTTTCAACACAAAAGACTTGTGGAAATTTGTTTTCACAATATTATAATGTCATATATGGTGATATGTGGGGAATTATAATTATGCTCTATTTTAAATAAATAAAGTGTGGTCTGTCAGAACCAGTCTTAGAATCTCCTAATATGTTCGAAACATTATAGTCGATGTCCACTTTAGAAAATAGATATTTTTCTCAACAAAAATTCATAGGATCGACAGTAATGTCGACGTGTATATGATTATGCGATAATTCGGAATATACATGAGTAGTTCTTTGTAGATTGCTCGCATTGGACGAGAGTGTATTCCAGAATTAGTTAGAAACAAAGTTCAGTTTGTTGTCTATGTAATTCCGAGAAAAGATGACTTTTCGAATTATGGTTTATGGATTGAAATTAGAAGTTTGGAATAAAGTGTCAGACTTATGTTGGAAGATGTTCCAAAGAGTATATGTTTGCTAATGAAAGTTTAGTGATTAAGAGTGAGGGAGACTAGAAAATTGTTTTTTGCTTGCAATCCTCTTCATAAAGATCATAATATTTTCATGAAAGAAACTTCTAAATAAAGTGTTGTTATATTTAATATTGCTGTCAGGTCACAGCACTGTATTAAGTATTTCAGATCTTGTTGACAGATCAAGGTGCACTTTATGAATACAAAGAAAGTTGAGAAAATATCGGAATACGAACAAAGGCTTTTTGAGCCTGGAAATCCAAAGTTGCATTTGAAAGGATTAAGAGAGTAATTGTTGCTGCAATTCTTATTAGAGGAATAAGATTGTTTAATCGTCATATAAGGTGTTATATGAGAAATGTGACTATAAGAAAGACGCGGTAGCATGTCTTGTCGAGAAATGTGTCTTGGACAAGATCAAATTTGTTGACTACATTTATGTAGACATGCTTGAAGTCTGAGGGATTTGTATTAATGTAATACTGTAGTTTGTATTAAATTCGAATTGATAGTAGATCAATGATTTTGGTTTAACCAAGATGTCGATTTAAGTGGGAGTCATAGTTAGTTCACTCAGGAGAAATATGTGAAGAACATATTTTTGAGTGGGAGCTTGGGAACTCAAATATGTGGATAACATGTTTTTGAGTGGGAGCTCGTGTTATCAAATATGTGGAGACATAATTTGAGTGGAAGTCGAATTCATCTTGTGTAGTTAACACATTGTGAAACTGTACCAATAGAATAGGATGAAGTTGTAAAACTATTTAAAAGTTATTGTCTATTTTGAAATAGAACGGGAATTTTAAATAGTTAGTCGAGTTGTGTTGGATTATATCTGAGGAGTCAGAATAGAATCAAAAGGATGGTCCTTTGGAATCCAATTGGTCATTAAGAGTAATGATGCATGAAGGTAATGGTTGTATGACATGTGGGTCTATTATGTATATATTAGACATCATACAGAAACCATATTATCTGCTCGATGAAATATAACCGATGTTCTTGGAGTAAAGAACAGTTACGAAAGTAAATTTGGAATTTACTGGAAGTAGAAGTGCGTTAGTTAAGGGATTGACATTTGAATGTCAAGTTTTCTACATTGGTGTGAAAGTATGTAGATATCGCGAGTTTGTAATTGTTACAAGGGGCTCTGCATGCCTGAGTGTGTTTTTCAGGGCAGTTATCTGGTTAGTATAATCAGAGTAAGCGCTGGGAAGCAGAAGTCTCACTTAGTTACGGTATTTGCATATATGTTGTTAGACAACATGGTGATATCAAACAAGTTGATGCCAGTGATTCGCAAAAGCATGTACAATCATGGATTGTGCAGTAACACTTTTCCACGAGCAAACATTATCAAATGATTCTTATTTGATAAGGGATTCTGATAAAGTAAAATGCAGCTAGTTTATTTGTACTCTAGTGCAAGTGGGAGACTGAAGGAGATATGCCCTAGAGGCAAATAAATAAGTAGTATTTATTGCATTATCTCATAAGTTTATAATAGGTTTGTGTATTATGCTATAACTGTATTAATCGGAATTGTTAATACACGTGTGATACATAGACAACCAGGTCCCTAGCAAGCCTCTATATGAGCTAGTCCATTGGGCAACAGTTGATCGAGATTCCCGATCAAGGACAATGACGTCGGTTGACAATGGGGTCATCTTGTTAGTTGAATAAGGTGGTGGACATACGCAAAGTATTGCAATAAGATCGTATTACGATGTTTGTCATTTGCAATAGATAAGAGTTTGATAGCTTATTCCTTACACCGTGAGACCGTACTTATTGTTGCTTCGTAGGAGTGCTTTGAGAGCATCAAACGTTGTGTCTTATATAGCATGACAATAACGGTGTCCATCTTGGGTATTCCGAAAGAGCATCGAGACGTAAGGATCAAGAGCGGGATTTGTTCATTCTTGTAATGGAAAGATACTCTGGGCCCACTCGGTGATATTGCATCTATATAGCTGCAGCTTATGACTAGGTCATGGAGATGTAATATCACAGACGAGTTAATAACCTTCGTCGGTAACGAGATACAGCAAAGGCATCGGTGTGTCTACGATCATATCTCGGACAAGGTAGTATCGCAGAGACAAAGGGAATGAATATCATACTTATGGTTCAACGACGATATTCGTGGAATGCACAGGGGTCGTCATATATTTCCAGGTATCCCTGACGATCATTGGTGAGCGGAGTGTCTCGACCATGTCTGGAGTGTTCCCGAACCGTAGCGTAACAAACTTAAGGTCTTAGCGACGCTAGGAGATAGGTTCTGGAATTTTATAGGTTTTTGTTGGAGAGAGAGAAATGATCCGGAAAGAGTTCCGGTGGTCCGGAAGGAGTTCCGGAGAGGTCTGGAATGGTTCCAGGAATGTCCGAAAGTTGTTCGGGTGGTCCGAAAGAGTTTTCGGAGTCACGGGATATTGAATTATATATAAATATATTAATTATGAATTAATGAGATTTTTATATTTAATATTAATTAAATAAAGGAAAAAGGGGGCTCCCACCTATATGGGCCCTAAGAGGGCCCAAGAGGAGGAGCCGCACCTCAAAGGGGGGTGGGCCCCATTGGCTGGTTCGGCCAGCCCATGTGGGGGCCGAACCCCCCCTCCCATGTCCTTTGTTTAGTCCCACATGGGGGAGCCAAGGGGTTTGCACACCCCCTTCCCCCTTTATATAGCAAGGCATATTAATTGATTTAATTCATAGGAAATTCAATTAATTCCCAATTTCTCTCTCGATCTCGTGGTTCCCAAGTTGGAGCCGCGCCGAGCTGAGGAAGGGGGTCTCTCTCCACCTAAGCCATACCGCAGAGCGCCGTTGCTCTGCGGGATTCCAGATAAGATCTACTCCTGCGATTTCAGGTGGATCTGAATGACCGGGAGTTGTCGCTAGGCTCCGTATGTTTGCGAGTGCTCGGAGGCTACTCTATTGAGGAGCTTGGGCGACGTCGTCTCGCCCCCTGCAGCCGCCGCGCCTCCCCCCCTCTGCTGCCGGCGCACCAGCCCCGGTGCTGGCGCTCTGCCTTCTTCCGCCCGACGCCCGTCGACGCAGATCATCGTCGACACCCCGGCGTCATCGACTCCGGCATCGCGGCAAGTTCTCCGCGACCTCGAGGTCGGCTACGTACGACTTCATCGTCAACGCTTGTGCGGGAGCGTAATCCCCGCTATCGGTCTACATGGAGGTAATGTAACCCGTTCCGCCACCGTTATCGCATGTACTAGATAGATAGATCCTGGCTAGTTAGGGTTTCGTTCGCTAGAAAATTATTGTTTTCTGCACCGTAACCCCTTCAATATCTAGAGCTTTGTAAGGCTATATATGTACCTCAAATAACAAAAATGTCTTGCACAAAACAGAACAAACTTATAAAGTTTTGTGCACTTAACATTTGATATATATGGAAAACTATCCCATCAAAAGGTATAAATGTGTAACTCCCCCATATTTCTATGCCGAGCAAAATCAAAATTTCAACAGAACCCTAGCCGCCGCCTCCCATGTCGTGGCTACTCCGGATGGCCCTACATCATTTCTATCTCTTCTCTATTATATAATATAGCTTACGGTGAGAACGTACGTCGTGGTCTTTTTGCGTTTTAGACCCTTAGCTTTTATAGAACTAGATGGTACCCCGCGTGTTGCTGTCGGAATGGTTGGATATATTTACATAGTTCCTATAAGTCTTTTATCATCACAACTTACAACATTTATTATTACAACTTACAATATCATGTAAGGTCATGTCGGGGGGCTGCCCCCCGGGTAGGGGCAGATCCCAGTATAAATCAACAAGGTGTCAACAGTACCCGGCCTTTGGCGAGATCAAGGGACACCCCCTGCGGTGCTGAAAGGGCAGATTGACCCCTGAGCGCTGGTAGAGGACAAAGTGCCTCCTGGCAGGCGCAAGGGTCAGGTCTCCCAGCTATAAATAGACACCCCCGGCCCTCACAATCGCAGCACATGCATAAGCGGGTGGTTCCTCTAAGAACTAGCTTCTCGAAGATGTCTTTGCTGGTAGGCTAAGACATCTTCGGGAGGCTAGGCCTAGAGATACTCATCCTGAAACGAGCTCGGACGTCTCCGGGAAGGATCCCGGATCTAGGACTCCGGGGAGACTCCCGGATGGATGTGTATTCGGTTTTACCGGATGGGTATTCCGGGTAAGTACTAACCGGAATGTGTGTCTCGGTCTTGATCTTATGCAGAAGAGGCTCACAGTGGTAGGCGAGGAGGTAGCCGGCGTGAGGGCTTCCGGTAGGCCGTCATAGGTCTATAGCAGGCTTTCCCGTCTGTCGCGGGGGGAAGTACCATTCCGCCTGACACGGAAGCATGGTCACCTCCCGCCTGACACGGAAGGATGGTCACCTCCCGCCTGACACGGGAGCGCGTCACCCGGTACGATCGTGGTACGACAAGACCTGACATGCCTAGCCCGGCAATCCGGAAAAGGCTATCCGGGATGGGCAGAGACATGTCTTGTCTCTGACAAGGGGACAATGATAATGCAGGACGGCGCCTGCCGTCCTTGGCGAGATGATGACGAAGAGGCTACACCGGATAGTCCGGCTAGTAGGTCGCACTAGCCGGTGACGGCATGCCGGCTAGGCCGGTCCGGTGGGGCCAAGCCAAGTTAGGGTTTCCGGCCCTCCTGGCCGGACCTCTATAAAAGGCGCCATAACTGCTCCTGAGAGAGGGGGACCAACTTCAGAGCCAAAGCTATAGTCACATTTACTCTTAGAGCATTCACTCCTTTTCACCTTGAGTTCATCTAGTTCTTTGTACTCCTCACCTTGAGAGATCTTGTAGCAAGTTGTAGTCCTTATCTCACCATTATATAGAGAGGAAAGGCAGGAGTAGGGGTGTTACCTCCTCGCGAGGGCCCTGAACCTGGGTATATCGCGTGTGTGATGTGTGCCTTCGTGCATTTGTTTGTATTTGTTAGATCTTCCTCTTTGCTCTTTGGTCTTATTCCTTGTTCTTGGGAGATCTCGGTTTTACCGGGATCCTCCGCGTGTGAGCTTTTCAGCTCGCTATCCCTCCCCGGATCCACCAACGTCCATCGGCCCCACAAATTAGCCATCCTATGGCATCTGCCGTGACACCACCACGACAGTTGGCGCCCACCGTGGGGCTGACAGAGGCGTTGGCTGGTGTACACATCCGGACGGGCTCCCCCGTTCGTTTCGACATTCGGGTTCTTTCTGGCCTAGTCGTAAGGCTGGGGGAGATGGACTTCGTCTGCGACAATGCAGGGTGTTTCCGGAACAAACCGTTTCCGGTGAACGGATGTCTCATCGATTTCGGTGGTTTCACCACCTACGTGGCCTCCGAGGTTGTCTGTAGCTACCCAGACGTGGTCCTGGAAGCTGAGGACCCTCCCATGCTATGCGCTACTCGGGGTCTGCGTGCCGGTCGCCCCCCGAGTTGCGTCGCAGTGATGATGGTCGGGGCAACCGAGGAGGAGTATCAAGATGCTGACGGCGATACTGACGGCCAACCCCGTTTGGCCAAACCCCCGCAGGAGAGGCCTGCGGCCCGGGATGGAGATCCGCAGTCATCCCATCCGCGACGTCGTCCGGATCCCCTCTCGGGACTCGTGGCTAAGTTGGCTGTACCGGCTGCTGCCGGAGCAGATGCCCAAGCCACTTCGGCTGAGTTAGAGGAGCAGCGGAAGTTACTACTCGCTGAGGCGCAGGAGATCGCCGAGATCCGCCGCGAGCTCAGCGCTAGCCTCCGGGAGTACAATGCAGCTCACGGATTCCCTAAGATAGACTCCCGGGAGAAGCGCATTGCAGATCTGCGCAAGAAAGGAAGAATGGTGAATGAGGAGCTGGCTGGTGGAGCCACCACCAGCAACAGTGGAAGTCGGATTTCAGCAGGGAAGCCGGTGTACAGCTCACCAGCGAAAACCCTTAGGGCAGCCGAAGCCGCCATGGCCGAGTTGGCGGGATTATCCGGTGAAGCCCTACGCAAGCAGCAGGAGAGAGTAAACGAGTTGGTGATAGAAGCCAATCGTCAGAATCTGGCCTTCAAGAAGAAGAACCCCGGGGCAGGATCCCAGGTGTACTCAGCCAGACCCGACAGCCAGAAGTCGGATGGGGAGGCCTCTTCCCCACATCCGAGCAGAAGCAAGAGCAAGAGCAAGAGCCGGAGCCGGAGTCGAGGTTCCGGGAAGAACAAGCAGCTACAGACATATGATCCGGCTTTCGCCGGTATCCAGCAAGCCGGGCAGGCCGGACAGCGTAACTCGGGACAGGCGGGAAGTACCCGTGGGGATGGTAACCTGGGTGTAGGAAATAACAATCCGGCTAGCCGTGGTAATCCACCCCGGAATCCTCCTCACGTTCAGGGAAACCCACAGAGGGAGGTCGTCTCCGTCCCCCAGCAGGCCCTAGTCCCTGCACAGGACAGGCTCAACGATGGCAACTCGAGGTTGCAGCAGCTCGGATATCAGCCAGACGAGAACCCTTTGGGATCTCGGATAGGAACCAGACAGCTGAACCCGGCAGACGCCAGATTCCGGCTCGACCGGATTCACCAATCCGAGTTGGTGGAAGAGCAAGGACCTCCGGGACCTGCCTGCTTTGGACCTCGGATCATGCGGGAACCTCCTGTTCGGAACTTTCAGCTCAACCGAGGTGCCAAGACCTATGACGGTAGCAAGAAGCCGGAGGACTGGTTAACCGACTATGTAACTGCAGCAAGCATAGCCGGTGGAAACAGACGATGGGCGGTACGTTATGTACCGCAGATGTTGGAAGGACCAGCCCGGATCTGGTTGAACAATCTGAGAACTGGCAGTATAGACTGCTGGTTAGACTTTGAAGAGGCATTCATCAGCAACTTCACCAGCACGTACAAGAGGCCCAACAGGCCTCAGCAGCTCGCCCTCTGTAGGCAAAGGAGCAACGAGACTGACCGGGAGTACCTTACCCGGTGGAGCAATATTCGCAACTCTTGCGAAGGAGTGGTGGAGGCACAGGCCATCTCCTGGTTTGCGCAAGGATGCCGGCATGGCTCTATGCTGTGGCAGAAATTGCAGAGAAAGATGCCAACAACCTTGGCAGAAACCATGCGCATCGCCGACACCTATACGCTTGGAGATCCCATGCAACCCCTGGTGGATGTCGGAGACTCCAACAGGAGGAATGCGGGACCTCAGCGTTCGGGACCGAGCAGGAGCCATGATCGCCAGGAGTTCGGCCACAAGAGGAATCAGCCCAAGTACCACCATGCCGCGCAGCATGTCGCAGCAGTGACCCGGGAGCAGGAGGATGCCGGCAACAGCCAGCGTCAAAAGACAAGTGGCCCGGCTTGGGGTCAAAGTCAAGTGGTGTAGAAGACTTGGGTGGAACAAAAGAAGCCCCTGACGTATGAAGAGATGCTGAATAAGCCATGCTGCTACCACACTCTGGAGGCCAACAAGCCCGCAAACCACTCTACTCGGCAGTGCAGCTGGTATCAGCGCACGTTGCAGGAAGGCAGCTCGGGAGCTATTCGGCAGAGTGCTCCGGCATCTCGGCCCAATATCCCGAGACCCCCTCCTCCGACATCGGGGGCCAATGCAGTTCGACTCCCCCCTCCTCCGAGAGGACCCCCACCTCGCCCAGTGAATGTGGTGCATACCCGGAACGACAACGGTAACCAATCCGGACACCAGCAGAGCAACTACCGGGAAGCGCATCAGAGCTATGTGGTCTTTGTAACCGAGCCCAATGACCGAAAGAGTGTGCGGCAACGCGCTCTGGAAGTAAATGCTGTGATCCCCCGGCGGTGCCCAAATTCTTGCACTGGTCCGAGATGGAGATCACCTGGAGCCGGAAGGATCACGCCCGGGTTATGCCGAAGCCGGGAGCGTATGCCTTGGTGGTGGACTCAACTTTTGTCGGACCCAACCTCAACGTCCGCTTCAGCCGGGTTCTGATTGACAATGGCAGTTCCATTAACATCATGTACAAGGACACGATGCTGAAGCTGGGAATATCCATGAACACCCTGCTGCCCACCGAGACAACCTTCCACGGCATTGTGCCCGGAGTCTCTTGCTCGCCCATGGGAAAGATCTGGGTTGAGGTGCTATTCGGAACTCGGGAGAACTGCCGAACCGAGAGCTTGGAGTTCGAGGTCGTGGACCTCGAGAGCCCGTATCATGCACTGATCGGCAGACCGGCCCTCGCCAAGTTCATGATCTCGACCCACGTGGGCTACCTCAAGATGAAGATGCCAGGACCCAACGGTGTGATCACCATCTCGGGAGACCACAAGCGCTCCATGGAGTGTGCTTCGGCGGGGTCGTGCTTGGTTGAGTCCCTGGTGATCGCGGAAGAGAAGAAGAGAATCCAGCAGGTGGTGGCGATGACCAAGACCTCCCAACTCGGAATGCCCGGGATGGTGAACCCGGAGCAGGGGGCATCATTTCAGCCCCCCAAGGAGACCAAGAAGGTGTGTGTGGACCCCAGCAACCCGGAGTGCCAAGTTATCATTGGCAGCAACCTGGACAACAAATAGGAAGGCGAGCTCGTCGACTTCCTCCGTGAGAATCGGGATGCTTTTGCGTGGTCGAGTGACGATCTGCAAGGCATCCCGAGGGAGTTGGCTGAGCACTCTCTATTTGTTAGACCGGATGCGAAGCCGGTGAAGCAACCAACTAGGCGCCTCTCGGATGAGAGAAGAGCTGCTGTCATGGAGCATCTGGCTATACTGCTGGCCGCCGGGTTCATCATGGAGGTGCTGCACCCGGATTGGATCTCGAATCCGGTCCTCGTGGAGAAGAAGAAAGATGATCCCCTCCTGCTTAAGGTGTGGCGCATGTGCATCGACTTCACCAACCTCAACAAGGCATGCCCGAAAGACACTTTCCCGCTGCCCCGGATAGATCAAATGATAGACTCCACTGCCGGGAGTGAGCTTTTAACTTTTCTAGATGCTTATTCTGGTTTTCACCAGATACCTTTGAATCCGGATGATCAATTAAAAACTGCTTTCATTACCCCTTATGGGGCTTATTGTTATCGTGTTATGACTTTCGGGTTGAGAAATGCTGGTGCTACATACCAGAGGTGCATGCAGAAATGCTTGCATGATCAGATAGGCCGGAATGCCGAGGTCTATGTCGATGACATAGTCATAAAAACTAAAGAAAAAGCCTCATTAATAGATGATCTGAGGGAAACATCTAAGAACCTAAGAAGATTCCGGATGAGGTTGAACCCGGATAAGTGCACATTTGGTGTTCCGGCAGGAAAATTACTCGGTTTCCTCATCTCAAGCCGAGGAATCGAGGTCAACCCGGGCAAAATTCGCGCTATCGAGAGCATGAAGTTGCCCGTGCGCCTGAAGGATGTGCAGAAGTTTACCGGGTGTCTGGCATCCCTAAGTCGGTTTGTGAGCCGACTTGGGGAGAAGGCCTTGCCTCTGTATCAACTGATGAAGAAGAGCAAGACATTTATTTGGACCCCGCAAGCTGATGCGGCGTTCAACGACTTGAAGAGAATGCTCTCAACAGCGCCTGTGTTGGCATCCCCGTTACCCAAGGAACCTATGTTGCTGTATATTGCCGCAACCAACCGGGTAGTCAGTGTGGCGATGGTAGTAGAAAGGGAAGAAGGGGGCAAGCTGATACAGAGGCCGGTGTATTACCTCAGTGAGGTGATTTCGGAATCCAAGCAGAACTACCCGCACTACCAGAAGATGGCATATGGGGTGTACATCCGGTCACAGTGGTGTGCGAAGCTCCTCTCGCCGAGATCATCGGGTGCAAGGATGCTAGCGGCCGGGTAGCCAAATGGGCCATCCAGTTGTCTCCGTACGCTCCGGCATACGAGAGACGAGATGCCATCAAGTCGCAGGCGCTGCCGAACTTTTTGGTAGACTGGGCCGAGATGCAGTATGAACCTCCGATACCGGATTACAATTTCTGGAGGATGCATTTCGATGGCTCAAAGGCTAAGATCGGATTGGGTGCCGGAGTGGTCCTCACTTCCCCAAAACAAGATGTACTGAAGTATGTGCTGCAGATCCATTTTCGGGCATCCAATAATGTCGCAGAATATGAGGCCTTGGTGCATGGACTGAACGTCGCCAAGGAAATCGGCATCCGCCGGATAGAATGCTTTGGTGACTCGGACCTCGTAGTACAACTGGTGTCGGGAAATTGGGATGCTCTTGATGCAAACATGGCCTTATACAGGTTTCATGTGCAGACAATTTCCGGATTTTTTGAAGGATGCGAGTTCAAGCATGTACCCAGAGGAGAAAACGAAGCGGCGGATGTCTTGTCCAAACTAGGATCATCCCGAGATGCAATCCCACCCGGAATAGCTCTGGAGCATTTGAGGAAGCCATCTATCCAACCCTCACCCGAGTCGGAATCTATCTTCATCCCCAAGGAGCCTGGTTCAGATGCCGTACCCATGGAAGTAGATGTCGGGAGCATAACATCGAACCCGGGGACTGCGTCCCAGTGCTCAGAGAGGCAGAGAAAGATGATGATAGAGGTGATGTCGGTAGAGCCAATGGACATAGATATTCCCATGTTCCCGGATAGACCTGTCCCGGGATGGGCACATCCCATTATGGCGTACATCTTGGAGGGAACTCTCCCGGAGAATGAAGTGGAAGCCCGGCAGATAATGCGAAGATCAAAAGCATACACTGTCATCAATCAAGAGCTGTACACGAGAAGTGTCACAGAGGTACTCCAGAGATGTGTGGAACCGGCAGAAGGACAAGAGATGCTGGTGGAAATACATCAAGGGGAGTGCGGACATCATGCATCATCCCGGGCCCTGGTAGCAAAGGTGTTCCGGCATGGGTTCTACTGGCCTACTGCATTGCAGCAAGCAGAAGATATTGTCCGGAAGTGTGGGGGATGCCAGAGATTTGCTCACCGGATACACATGCCGGCGTCAGCACTGAAAACAATCCCCATCACTTGGCCATTCGCAGTATGGTGTTTGGACATGGTCGGGCAATTCAAGCCGTCAAGGGGCAATATGACACACATACTTGTCATGGTGGACAAATTCACTAAGTGGATAGAGGTCAAGCCAATCCGGAAGTGCGATGGACACACCGCTGTGCAATTCCTGAAAGACATCATCTTGAGATACGGATACCCACACAGCATTATCACAGATAATGGAACAAACTTTGCTGTGGGGGAATTCGCTCGATTTTGTGCTGAGAAGGGAATCCGGCTGGATGTAGCATCAGTTGCACACCCGGAAGCAAATGGGCAAGTCGAAAGGGCAAATGCCTTAGTCTTAGCCGGCATCAAAGCTCGCTTGATCGAACCACTATTGAGAACTCCGGGATGCTGGATAGAGGAATTACCGGCAGTACTATGGGGTCTCCGGACTACACCGAATAGATCTACCGGATACACGCCATTCTTCATGGTATACGGTGCTGAGGCGGTACTCCCGACCGACATACAAAATGATTCTCCGAGAGTGACAATGTTCACCGAGACTGAGGCAAAGGAGGCCCGAGAAGATGATGTTGATTTACTCGAAGAGGCCAGAGAATTGGCACTATCTCGGTCGGCAATTTATCAACAGAACCTCCGTCGCTATCATAGCCGGAAAGTGCACCCGAGGGTGTTCCGAGAAGGAGATCTGGTGCTGAGGCTCATCCAACGCACGGCCGGAATGCATAAGCTGTCACCTCCATGGGAGGGACCTTTTGTGATAAGCAGGGCATTGCACAATGATTCCTATTACCTTGTAGATGCACAGGAAGCTAGGAAAGGTGTAATGGACAAATCCGGTGAGGAAACCAAGCGTCCATGGAATGTAGCTCTACTTCGCCCCTTTTACACTTAAAGGGCTCAGTGTATGTGTATCTCAATTTTCAATATTTATGGAAGTAAGGCACCCCGGGAGGAACCCGGGGACTGCCTGGTTCTGTGCTCTTTTTTACTTCTGTTTTGTTAAGATTATTTATTATTTTACCGGCATCCCGGGAAGGAACCCGGGGACTGCCGGATAGCTATTTTTTATATTGTGTGCATGCCGGGAAAGTTCCGAGTTCAATTCTCAAAGATAGAGTAATGTATGTCATGTGAAATCATCTTGTGACTCGACTGACGAACGCCGAAATGGTAGTCAAGAGCAAAGAGAGGGAAGGTGGGAAACACGAAAATGGTCTCGGGGACTTGGAGCAGGAACTTATCCGGCATGCTTGTTTTTTAATAACTTTGTTGTTTATGTGGGGAATTCGGTTAACCGGAACTCGGATTGTTCTAAGTAATGTATGCCGTATGTGGAGTTTTGTGACTCGACTGTCGAACGCCGAAATGGTAGACAAGAGCAGAAATTACCTAAGTACGGTAAACATGAAAGGCAAGTCGGGAACTCAAAACAGAATACATTATCATAAATGGTTCAGATAGGTAGTTCAATGCGGAATGAAAATAGTATAAGTATATATTACATATGGCACCCGGCATCCCGGGGATTTAACGAATCTACTAAGTTTTTTCAAGCGGTAGGGGAAGTCGGCTTCTCGACGGAGACCTCGGGAGCAGAGGCCTCGGGAGCAGCGACCTCGGGAGCAGTGACAGCAGCAGCAGAAGGAGCAGCAGCGGGAGCGACTTCAGCTTCGGTTCCGGCAACACTACTCGGGGCTTCGGGAAGCACTTCGGTCTCGGGGGCCTCGGGTCTTGGCGAAGTCGCGACATCCCGAGGAACCACCTTCTCGGGCGCGTCACCGGAAGCAGCGTCATCTCCTTCCGGAACCTCGTCTTCCGCGTCGCTTTCTTCGTCGTCCTCGTAGTCGGATTCCGAGTCGGAAGGAAGAACGCTAGGAGTGAAGGCGTGGATGCTCGCCCACGTAGCGATGCGGTGCGACGCCTCTTGTCGGCGCTGGACCTTCTCCGGATCGGTGACCCACGGAGAAACCGTCCGCAGGCGCAGGATCGCCCCCAGATCGAGACCTTCGTACCAGCTGAGTACTTGGGTCAAGACCTGGTAGGGGCCAGCCCGTGCACCGGAACGTTTCCAGGCATGGATGCGCCTCCCGGCACCCCGAAGCGCGCTCGCGAGCTCGGGAATCGAGAGCGTCCCCCGGATACTCGGCCACAGTGCGCCGTGAACGTGGACCGCAACGCTGAGTAGATCCGTCCCGATAGACCGGAGAGGTACTATCCGGGCCTTCAGGGCAATGAGGTGATCCTCGATGTCCCAGTCAGCCGAGATGGGACCCTTCCCGGCGCGCTTCTCGCGGGAGGCGGCAACAACTTTGGCGGCAGCTTCCCGGGAGTGCTCAAACTCTCCTTTAAAAAGAAGAGCTGTCAAACGACTAATTCATAAGAGTAACAACAAGAAAGAAAGCAGAGAGAAGACAAGAGGGATGTCGGTCCACTTACTGTTCAGATCCCGGTTCAGCACTGTGAGCTCCGAGAGCCAAGTGTCAGACCGGGAGCGGAGAAGAGCAAGCTCAGTCTCGGCAGTGTGCGCGCGCTCCTCGGACTGGTCCAAGGTCTCTTTCTGCTTCTTGCTCGCTTCGATGAAGCGCATCTTCATGTCGGCCGTAGCAGCCTTGACCTTTTCGAGCTCGCCGTTGAGCCGCGCGATCTCGGCTTGCGCAGTGCCAAGTGCAGTTTTCTGGTCAACCGAGACCTTGCGCGCGGCGTCGCGCTCCTCCCGCAGGCGTCCTTCGGATTTCTTGGCCTGACCGAGATCAGCAAGAACCCGGTTGAAGATGTCCCGGCGTTTGTGGTTGCACTCCTGAAATCGAGACAAAGAAGGAGTTAGTCGGGAAAAGATATACGGAAGCCGGTTGGGAGGATCTCGGGGACTCGGTGTCCGAGTCCTGGATTTTTCTCTAAGATTGGAACCTAGTGATCTGCTATTCGGTGGAATCTAGAGCACTAAGCACCAATCTCGGGGATTAGTGGTGATGGAGCAAATTTTGAAGCAACCTATCCGATTGGGAGGATCTCGGGGACTCGGTGTCCGAGTCCTGGATTTTTCTCTAAGATTGGAACCTAGTGATCTGCTATTCGGTGGAATCTAGAGCACTAAGCACCAATCTCGGGGACTAGTGGTGATGGAGCAAATTTTGAAGCAACCTATCCGATTGGGAGGATCTCGGGGACTCGGTGTCCGAGTCTTGGGTTTTTTCTCTAAGATTGGAACCTAGTGATCTGCTATTCGGTGGAATCTAGAGCACTAAGCACCAATCTCGGGGACTAGTGGTGATGGAAGGAACAAGTATTTTCTGATAAAAGAAAGAGAACAAGCTTACCTCGGTCACCCGAGTAACATCCAGTGCGGCCACTTGGAGAGCGTGCAGAGCTTGGGCGTTGCGGCTTGGGCCGGCAGCGTGCAAGTCTCCCGCGATCTCGGAAGCATCGGCGGCAAGCCAGGCATGGTTGTATTCGTCAACAACCCGTATGCCGGAGCCGCCGGGCGCGCGAGTAGCGGCAACATCCCGGGATCCTGAAGGTACAAAGGAACTGACGGTTGCTCGCAACATCCGCAAGACAGCAGTAGGGATCTCGGCGGGAGGCGGTGGTAAAGATGAAAACGTACCCGGGCGCAGCACCAAGTCCTGGGAAGAGGATTTCGGGGCAGCTGCGGGCGGGGCAGAAGATGTTTTCTGCCCAGCAATCTTGCCGCGAGACTTGGGAAGTTGATCTGCTGGCCGGGAGGAGGCTGTAGGCTGCTTCTCCGGGATGGTCTTGGGCGCGACTGGCCGAGAAGGGCCACTTGCCGCAGGTTGCCGGCGAGGGCTAGCGATCTCTGCCTCAAGCCCGGGCACCCGACGCGGGCTCTCCGGAAGAAGCACTTCTCCCGAGGTGGTCGGGGCCTGCACCGGGATCTCCTCGATCACCGGATGTGCTTCCAGGGTCGCAGCGGTAGCCGGTGCGGCACCGGAGGTGGCAGGCTCACTCCCTCGAGTAGAAGGGCGAGGAGGTGAAGGAGAAGCCCGAGCCGGGCTGGGAGTCCGAGTCCCGGGAGGAGGAGGAACAGCAGGTGTCGGGAGCTCGAGTGCATCCCTGAAAAGAAGTGCCTTAGTAATAGTTGTGGAGAAAACAAAGTCAAATAACATAAGGCAAGGATGACGTACCCGGAATCCACAATGGGAGGACCCCTTTGCCGGCGCCGAGCAGGCTTCTCGGTCGTCTGCTTACTCGGTTTGCTCCTCTTGGAGGGGTTGCCGGCGTTATCGCCCCCCTCGGTGTCGGAAGCCGCGCGCTTCCGGCTCTCGGCACGTTTGGTCCCGGTTGTCGGTTTCGGAACCACAACTGAGGCCCAGTTCAGAGGGAGAGCGTCAATAACATCGAGAAACTGGCAGTCAATCTCGTCCTCATCATCCGAAGAAATGAAAACTGCCTCTGGAGTTGAAGGATTACCCGGGGCCTTAACAAAAGGGATGGCGAGATGGTCCTCGCCGTCGGGATCCTCTCTCGGCATCACGTCCGGTCTCGGGAAGTCCGGCGTGTAATTCCCATTGACGTGGACGACGTCTTCTTCGTGTTGACGCTCGAACAACTGCGCAAACAAGTTAGGCCGTGTCGGTGTCCAGGTGAACGCATGTACGAAGGCGAAGGCACGAAAGACTGATATAAGCACCTGGTCGCATGGTTTTTTCCGGGATCCCCCAATGATCCCCCAAGAGTAGTCCTCCGTCATTTCCGTCCGGGCAATAGCTCGAACGCGACGGACGACCCCGGCATGGTTTAGCCCAAAGATACTGGTCCTAGTGGGGTCATAGTTCCCGGACATGTGGCACATCTTGTGCACTCGGTTTTGAAGGGGGCAGACCCGGCGAACAATGAAGCAACGCAAGAGATCATCCCCGGTCATCTTCTGAGTGAGCACGTGCAGCACATCGTGCATGCAACTGACCTCGTCATTATCCGGAAGCTTCTTCCAGAGACGGAACTCGAGCGGAGGACCGATGACGAACTCCGGCAGATTGATGAAGTCCGGGTTCGAGGATCCCGGACCATCTCCCGAGTGCTCCCGGTTCTTCACATAGAAGAAACTCCGCTGCCACTTCCGGCAGGACTCTAGTCCCTTAACTATGGGGAATCCAGAGTCCGCGCGGGGGATGATGGTGGCCGCTCCGCAATCCACTAAGTCTTTTATCTTCTTATCCGGATTGGGGATGGCTTGGCGGCGGAGAATGAAATACTTGGCCCAGAGATCCAAGAAGGGCCAGATGCCGAGGTACGCCTCCGCATATGTCGTGAAGACCGAGAGCATGATTATGACGTTGGCGGGAAGATGGTGAGGTTGAAGGTCGTAGAGGTCGAGGAAGTCGCGGAAGAAGGGGCTTGCCGAAAGCCCAAACCCGCGCTCGAAGTGCGCGAGGAATACCACGTATTCCCCGGGTTGGGGTTCCGGTGCAATCTCCTCTCCCGGGAGACGGCTCTCGACTTGCGGAGGAATCCGGTGAGTCCGATACAACCAGTCCAGATCGGACTGCTTGGTCTCGGACCCATCCCAGCATCCCCGAGTACGTTCTTCGCCCATGTCGGAGAATTACGCAGGGGTATCCGAGCTACTCTGCAGACGCAGCGGCGGTTAGTCGGAGTTAGTCTATCGGAAACTAGGATGTCGGAGCACAAACTGCTAAACGTTACCGGGTTCCTAGGAAACAAGATCTACCGTGGGCCAGATAATCAAAAGAAAAGGGAGGAAAAAAGGGGCAGGCTGAAACTCTTACGAAGCAATGCAAATGAATAATCTACGCCCTACCGCGGCAATACATCACCGCCGTGTGCCTAGTGCGCGCCGCTCGAGTTGTGCTCGCCGGCGGTGGCTCAACCGCGCCCGTGCTACGGCACGGCCGGACTCGGACGGTTGCGCGACCGAAGAAAAACACCGGAGCGGAGAAGAAGAACTTACCGGTGAAGGAGGAGATCGGTGATGAGCGAGGCAGACGGCAACGTTCGAGCTCCGGCGCGCGGCGACGGCGACGGCGTTCGGTGACAAGCGTAGCGGCTGCGGAGCGCTCGAGACGGCGAGGAAGAAAAGTGCGAAGGAGAGGAAGAAGGAGAGAAACTGTTCCGGACCCCTATTTACGGGGGGGGGGGGGGGGGGGGGGATTCCGGAGCGGTTTCCGTTTTTCCCGCCCACGATCTCCACGATCGTGGGTGGGATCTGTTTTGTGCCGCACACCACGTGGCACTATCCGGAGCGCCCGATCCGGCCACACCGAGGGCCACACGGCTCCAACGGTTGGATTCCGGATCGGCTGCGGCTACCCGGCGCGGGAACCCAAGCGACACCGTGCGTGCGCAGAAGCACTCGAGTGCGTCTCTGCGCAGACGGGACGTCGGGTGGGCCCTGGCTCGCTGTCTCGAATTCATCGGGAGGCCAACGGTCAAGATTCACTGAGATGGTGCTATCCGGTCGCAGGCTTCGCCTCCCGGTTAAGACAGTCTCGGTGGGAAGATCTCGGTAAAAAGATCTCGGGAAGAATCGATCTCGGCATGGAATAAAAGGATGGTGTAATTGGTTCTCGGAAAATGGTTGTTATTAAAGCTGATCCCGCACATCATCCGAAGTCGCTGTGCAACACCAGCTTCGGGGACTAGTGTCGGGGGCCTGCCCCCCGGGTAGGGGCAGATCCCAGTATAAATCAACAAGGTGTCAACAGTACCCGGCCTTTGGCGAGAGCAAGGGACACCCCCTGCGGTGCTGAAAGGGCAGATTGACCCCTGAGCGCTGGTAGAGGACAAAGTGCCTCCTGGCAGGCGCAAGGGTCAGGTCTCCCAGCTATAAATAGACACCCCCGGCCCTCACAATCGCAGCACAGGCATAAGCGGGTGGTTCCTCTAAGAACTAGCTTCTCAAAGATGTCTTTGCTGGTAGGCTAAGACATCTTCGGGAGGCTAGGCCTAGAGATACTCATCCTGAAACGAGCTCGGACGTCTCCGGGAAGGATCCCGGATCTAGGACTCCGGGGAGACTCCCGGATGGATGTGTATTCGGTTTTACCGGATGGGTATTCCGGGTAAGTACTAACCGGAATGTGTGTCTCGGTCTTGATCTTATGCAGAAGAGGCTCACAGTGGTAGGCGAGGAGGTAGCCGGCGTGAGGGCTTCCGGTAGGCCGTCATAGGTCTATAGCAGGCTTTCCCGTCTGTCGCGGGGGGAAGTACCATTCCGCCTGACACGGAAGCATGGTCACCTCCCGCCTGACACGGAAGGATGGTCACCTCCCGCCTGACACGGGAGCGCGTCACCCGGTACGATCGTGGTACGACAAGACCTGACATGCCTAGCCCGGCAATCCGGAAAAGGCTATCCGGGATGGGCAGAGACATGTCTTGTCTCTGACAAGGGGACAATGATAATGCAGGACGGCGCCTGCCGTCCTTGGCGAGATGATGACGAAGAGGCTACACCGGATAGTCCGGCTAGTAGGTCGCACTAGCCGGTGACGGCATGCCGGCTAGGCCGGTCCGGTGGGGCCAAGCCAAGTTAGGGTTTCCGGCCCTCCTGGCCGGACCTCTATAAAAGGCGCCATAACTGCTCCTGAGAGAGGGGGACCAACTTCAGAGCCAAAGCTATAGTCACATTTACTCTTAGAGCATTCACTCCTTTTCACCTTGAGTTCATCTAGTTCTTTGTACTCCTCACCTTGAGAGATCTTGTAGCAAGTTGTAGTCCTTATCTCACCATTATATAGAGAGGAAAGGCAGGAGTAGGGGTGTTACCTCCTCGCGAGGGCCCTGAACCTGGGTATATCGCGTGTGTGCTGTGTGCCTTCGTGCATTTGTTTGTATTTGTTAGATCTTCCTCTTTGCTCTTTGGTCTTATTCCTTGTTCTTGGGAGATCTCGGTTTTACCGGGATCCTCCGCGTGTGAGCTTTTCAGCTCGCTATCCCTCCCCGGATCCACCAACGTCCATCGGCCCCACAAATTAGCCATCCTATGGCATCTGCCGTGACACCACCACGACAGGTCAGGTCATCATGCAACCATGGATCACTTTGAAATCGTTAAAAACTAAGGGAAGACAGATCTGAATATTCCAAAATTTTATCATCTCCCATGTGTTATGATTCATGGGAAAAATATGTTATTGTCTTAGCATGAAAAACAGAAGAACCACTCTTCGTGTACCAAGGAAACATTGTTTCCTATTTAGAGCAACGGATGAGCAGGAGATAAAAGGATAGGTGTGTCCAAAATGTGTTTCCTAATTATTTAATTAGATTTCAGGAAGCTTCAACGGAAAAATTATGAAATAACACTGGTGAAAGACCAACACATCCATTTTGTTGCTTCAAAGTCTCCTGCGGCACATCGCATGGATGAAGCAAAATGGAAACAACGGAATGGTGGGGGTGTAGCAGTAAAATTGAGGTGCATGCATTTTGATGCTTAGAGAAAGAACTATATTGGTAAATACCGATTTGATATTTCAAAGTGAAGATTGCACATGATATACAAAATCTAGTTTTGTAGCCATACTCCATAGCAGCCTCAAAATGGGGTCGAGCTCCATAATCATAGAAAGTAAATCCATATGTTGTTGCCCAATGATAAATCATCTCATTTTGGTGTTGAACGATTGAAGCAACCTTGTGAAGTTGCCATCCATAGCAAAAACTTATATAAGAGCACACCAGAAGGTAGCGGGTAGAACTAAAATTCATGACCATATTACGTTTAAATCTATACATGTCCACTAATCTGCTTGATTTCATTCATGTCAGAAAGTTCAGCAAACCAATCGAACATCTATTGAGAGCGCAATCAAGAAAATACTCCACGGCGTACATACAGGGAGAGTACACACCAAATCTTCTAGGATGTCAACTCCGGCCCAATTCTAGAGGAAGTAACCATGTAGAATAATGAACTGCCAAATTTTTGTCACGACACAACTTATCTAAAAAGGAATATACTCTCAAGAAACAATAGCTCGGGGCTTAACGGTCATGTATCCAACATGTTGTCGACTAGCGAAACCAGAGAAAATATGCTAGAAAACTTGTAGAAGGTTTAGAACAGGCAAGGGATTACTCATTGGTCATCAGATTTGAGATTGCCGGTGATCGAAATTGGGGTAGGTTTGTTGTGGGGGATGTCAGGACTCAGGATCGGATTTACTCGCAACATGATCAATCAATTTAAAGGACGACGATGATTGATTGGCTACCATGATCAGTTTCTTCTGTAAGTTTGATGCCTCCTGCATGCACCCTTCTGTGTTTATGATCGTGGATGGGCCAATAGGGAGTGGAGCAGACAAAGAATAACATGCGATGGAAGTCTATTGGGTTACTGACTGTGGCTGAAGTTGCTGCTCTTGGGAAAAAAGGGAAGATCAAACAAATCAGGTTTAGTAGGTTCCAACTATTTAGAAAAAAGAACGAAAAATAGAAGATGACACATGCATGCAATAGGTAGTGGGGACGGGTGACAATCAATAGTAAAATTAAAATGATGTGGCATGCTTGCATGTTGAGAGAATTCTTTGTAGTGCATTTGCTATTTAGATATAAAAGATCAGCCCACGGTCCACCTTATGCCTTTGCTTTTGCATTTTCACCCTCGAACCAACCGGTACCGATTGACAGAAAAAACACACATCACACCTTCGTCTCTAAACCTTCTCGTGATTGGGAGGGGACGGGGCCGGCGGATGCTAGCAGAAGGTGAGGCTAGCGGGGTGGCGCTAGAGTAGAGGGATTGGTGCGGGACCCTCCGGTCCGACGCTCGAGGCCCATGGTTTCCGACTAAACTCGGGAGGAACTCCGCGGCCACCCACTCGATCCCAAGGGAGCAGGGACCGACCCCGCCGGCCTCCTCCGGCTAGAGGAACGGGATCCCCGTGTCGCCCCTCCCTACCGACACAGACGTCGCGAAATCCTCTCGCTTCCTCTGCCCAAGCCACCCAGTCGCCCTCTCATCTTCATCTTCACCCTCCATCGTCGGCGGCCTGCTCGATTGACTGAATGAGTTTGTCTGATCCCGGCAGGGGGAGCCCCGGACTCGACACGACAACGACGACCACACAACAACGTGTTGAAGGAAGGTAAGTGAGACGTGACCGCTTCTCTGCTCTATGCTTCTGCTGCACAGCCCACATAACACACCAAACATGGCATCTCATCTCAGCCTTGCGTGCTCAAGGCCCTGAACCTGTTCGATCATATTCCCCCATGGAAACGTACGCCAGTTCTGGATATTTGACATTTCAGACGTGCATTCGAGCTGTTCGATCTTGCAGCTGAATGCTACTATGTTGGATCTTTGTATCCAAAGTGCAAGTACCATTTCCTCGTGTCCTCACCTGATGGCCTCTGCTGGCAGAATCGAGGTACATGGCCGGGTCCTACTGTTGAACATGAAGGACATCATGTGTGCCTTATTAATTTGTTCTGAAATGTGCATTTGGTTTCCTTCTTCAGTAGATTTATTATCAGGTGAAAAATTTCTCATATCAAACTGATTTCTAGTGGTTCTGGGTATCACTGTCATAGACCAAAGGTCAGAAAAAACTATCTTCAAATGGTGCCACCGTTGGCATATGCAATATTTATGCTTATGGAAAGTTCAGCTTAAATGTGAGTGTACGTCAACTGTACACAGAGTAAATTACATACACTGAGTTCAAATGCTTGGATACTTACTAGGTTGCACTATATGCATCAATTAGGTACTATTACCAAATAATAGGTGTGCATCCATTGCTGGGACTCGCCCCAAAATCCCGTAGCCATGGCTGACAAGGGGAGCTCCCAATGTGTTAGTTAATACATTTCTATGATCTTCTATTTATGAAATGACGAAATTCGTAGTATGTCACCCCAATTTGAATCTTGCAAAAAATGAATGTTGGTGGACATTGACTTTGCGGACGCCGACGTAATCCACCAGTTGAACGCGACATCGTTTGCTCCAGCCCTTCACACCACGATGTCAAATGCTTCAGGCTGATGCTATTCCATTTTGGATGAACTGATGAACTGATGCAAGGCTGCTGTTGCTCCAATCTGTTGCGCACTGAACTTGAGAAGAACAGAGACCTTTTGGAGCTTAGCCCGCGGGTGTCCCCAGTGGACAGCGGTGGCAGCGATGAAATTGATGAAGTTGTGTATACCTAAAGATTGACAGAATTCCTCGAGAGAGAGGAGAGCGGGGGAGCATGATGTGTTCATTTGAGGTAGTTTAGCTCATCTACTTTTTGCCTCAGTGTATGGATGTAATGATAAATGTAAAGATCTGTCTTCTTTTTGAAGCTTTAAGTGGCAGGTGTTCTGCCTATTCAATTAAGAGGAGAAGAAATCCTTTTACAAGCCCGTGAGAACCTGGCTGGGGCACTGAAGAAAGAGTACATAAATTAAAAACACTGATAAGAGAACTAAGGAGACTACTCGCAACTAGCAGGTTGCACGCCCGGCTCTGTCCAAATCTGGTTTGTTTCCAAGAGGTAGGAGCCCAAGGTGATAAGGTCGTCTTTGATCAAGTCGCAGACTTGCTCCCCCCGCTTG
Source organism: Poa annua (assembly GCA_026929855.1). Taxonomy (NCBI): domain Eukaryota; kingdom Viridiplantae; phylum Streptophyta; class Magnoliopsida; order Poales; family Poaceae; genus Poa; species Poa annua. Next base: position 112,404,263 of record CM049428.1, on the reverse strand, counting down.
GTTTCCTGCTGGAACACCCTCCGGCACCGTTCCTTCCAGATGTGCCACACGCCATAGATCGCCACCACCACCTCATCCTTGGACAACACAGCCAGCATAGCATTCCACCAGTCATTGGGGCAAGTGAACTGCCCAATCTGAATGTCCAAAGCCCAGGCTCCAGTCCATGCCGCCAACTGATTCTAGACCCCCCCGAGCATAAGGGCAGGAAAGGGTCAGGTGCGCTGCCGTTTCAGGCTCCTGATCGCAAAGACAGCAAGCGTCGCCGTGCTCAACCCCGCGGAGGTGTAGCTGATCGTCCGTCAGGACACGCTCTCGAAGCCACAGCCACATGAAGAATTTACATTTAGGCTGCACCTTAGCCTTCCATAGCCTCGAGAACTTGATCTTGGAGAAGGAGCCGAGAAATTAGAAGTTGTAGGCAGAGGAGGCGGAGTACATCGCCGACTTTGATATGTCCCAAATGATAGCATCCTCATTAGCAGTGGGGTGGAAATCCTGCAGCTTCATTAAAGAGCAGTGAACTCACGCAGCTCCACCAGCTCCACCTCCGACGTCATCCGGTGCAGCCGTTTCATCCACCTATCCGCAAGCAGCGCCTCAGCCACCGAGAGCGACTTGAGCCTAGACAAACTGAAAATAGTCGAGGCAATGGAAGCCGGCGACTGGCCATGTAGCCAGGAATAAGTCCAGAACGCCGTTGCCTTCCCATCCCCCACCTTGATAGTTGTGCATGCGGAGAAAAGGGCGTCATCAACGTTATCACATGGGACCTTTGTGCCAATCCAGGGCATATCCCTAGCCCTCCACTCGTACCACCGCCATCGCAGCCGCAGAGCCCGGCTGAATCTGTCCAGTTCCAGAACCCCTAGGCCCCCAAGCGCCTTGGGCCTGCAAACCGTGCTCCAATTGACCAAGCAAATTCCCTTATCCTCGGCGGCTTTGAATTTACACAAAAATTCCCGCCTGATCTTGTCAATTTACCAGCTTGGTTTTCTTAGGACTTGTGCAAATAGAGGATTTAGCGTCAAATGGTACATTGGTTTATACGAATAGTGGTCAGTTCTTCCCTTATAACTTTATACTTGACATACTTTGTAATTGTTCCACTCTTTAGGTGTGAAACGCAAATTATGAAAGTTAATTCCATTCTTTTGCTGCTACGATATGGGGGAAATACAAATAGGTTGGTCCTATGTAATCTTGCTTTTAGTAGAAGTGGGCTTTGGATCATCCCCAACGAGTTACTTGAACAGTCAACTATGTCAATTTACATTTAGGTATAGTTGGGCGTGTAAATGATCCGTAGATGAGATACAAGTCTACAGAACTACAAGTCAGAAATAGCAACACTGATGGATCGATAGGGATGGGTTAGAATTTGCTTCTCCCATTGCAAAGCATGGGCATGTGATAATAAAGGACGAATCATATCATGACCCTGTATTTCACATGTGTTAGTGTAATGTTTGATTCATCCACACTAGTGGAAAAAGGACTTTACGTCCAGAGATTTAGTCCTGCTTATATTTGCGGCCGGTACTAATGAGCATCAGTACCGGTCCGAATGGTCAGAGGGGAGGGGGGACATAGTACCGGTCCGTAAGGGACCTTTAGTACCGGGCCGTAACACGGCCCGGCGGCCCGGTACTAAAGCTCAATGGGATGGCAACAATCGCGAGGGGCTGGGCGAGTGGAGCTTTAGTACTGGGCTGTGTTACGGTCTGGTACTAAAGGTCCTAACCGTGACTCCCGCCACGATTTTAGACGGGAGTGGGCAGTTTCTTCGCTCCTGGTCTCTCATCTTCTTCATTTCGACACGGCCGGCCGACTATCTCCTCTCCCCTTACTCCGGCGACTCTCTCCCTCTCTCTTCCACTTCGGGCACCATGAATCCGGCGCCACCAATCACTCACTACGGACCGGTGCTTGCACACACCGCCAATCTTAAGGTCGTTTATACCAACGATAGCGCTATGGTGGCCGGTTATCTCTCCGATTTCAATAAATGGCTTGGTGAAGCTCGGGAGCAAGACAAGTTCATCGGTCTTGATCTCGAGTACACGAACAATCAAGGAGAGGTTGCGGTCATCCAACTTTGTGTCAAGAAGCATGTCTTGGTCTTCCAATGGGCAAGGTATTAAACCTCATCCAATGTTGGGGGTAATTATTTTCTTTAATTTGTTGATTCATATTGATAGGAAAATTGCATAGGATAGCAATTTCTTTAACTATTGAACTAGGAAATTATTGTTGTTATTATACATTGTTGTTGCATTGCATAGTTCAATAGTTAAATAGTTGTTGTTATTATACATTGTTATTATTATACATTTGGCCGAAATGCGATTGTTGTTGTTATTATACATTTGGCCGAAATGAGATTGTTGCTATTATTATAAATAGTTCAATAGTTGGCCGAAATGAAATTGCATTGTGCATAGATATTGGCTGAAAATATCTTGGCATATGAATATATATTTGGCCGAAATGAGATTGTAGTAAAATCATATTGTTCAATTGTCTATATTGTTGTTATTATACATTATTGTTGCATTGCATAGTTCAATAGTTATTGTTATTATACATTGTTGCTATTATACATTTGGCCGAAATGAGATTGTTGTTGTTATTATACATAGTTCAATAGTTAAGTGAGAAATTAAATGAATGTTGCATTGCCTTCATATATTATTGTTATTACATAAAACTAAGTTGCATATATACTTGATCTCTCAAATTATATATTGGCCAAAAATAAAAGTTGCAATGCATATTGTTGTTATAATTCATACAAGATCTCAAATTATATATTGTTATCATTGCAAATTAACTACTTGATCTCAAATTATATGTTGGCAATATTTTTAACATGCGTTTCATTTGTTGTTGCAGAAGTGACAAGCAATGTCAACCAATACTCATGGATTTTCTTCGCAGCGGCATTCATTTTGCTAGCGTTGATATAACGAATGACAAGATCAAGATGAAACGCACATGGGGTTTTGAGATACCATCTGCCTGCCACATTGATCTCCAGGCTATCTTTAGGCTTGAGCATCCCAAGACTGGAATGCCTGCTATGGCAAGCGCCGTGATCGATGAGGACGCGTACAAGAATATGAAGAAAAGATTCAACAGTGCGCAACACGATCTTTGGGAGAAGTACCCAGTTGACGGTTGCAACATTGAGTATGCAGCAATAGATGCGTATGTTGCATACGAGGTGTACCGCAAGATTAGAATAATCAACTATGGGCAGCGTCACCTCGTACCGTGACCAGTGAGCCAGGAGCCTTCTGATTCTTATTTGGATGACGATATGAACTAGTGTTTGTAGTGCCTTGAGGGTCTCCTCATGTGGAAGACAATAGTGTTAGTGCAAACAATTTATCTCTAATATTTTGTAGCAGTGTTATTGTTCGATATGAGTAGTGTTATTGTTGCAAACAATTTATCTCTAATATTTTGTAGTGTTATTGTTGGATGTGAGTACTGCTATTGTTGCAAACAATTTATCTCTAATATTTTATAGCAATGTTATTGTTGGATGTGAGTAGTGTTATTGTTGCAAACAATTTATCTCTAATATTTTGTAGTAGTGTTATTGTTGGATGTGAGTAGTTATTGTTGTAAACAATTTATCTCTAATATTTTGTAGTACTGTTATTGTTGGATGTGAGTAGTGTTATTGTTGCAAACAATTTATCTCTAATATTTTATAGTATTGTTATTGTTGGATGTGAATAGTGTTATTGTTGCAAACAATTTATATCTAATATTTTGTAGTAGTGTTATTGTTGGATGTGAGTAGTGTTATTATTGCAAACAATTTATCTCTAATATTTTGTAGTAGTGTTATTGTTGGATGTGAGTAGTGTTATTGTTGCAAACAATTTATCTCTAACATAAAGAAAGTCAAAACGGTCGCGTGACAATTCATCTAATGTTTTATAGAACTATCAATGTTTCTGTGATATAACCACTAGTTGTATACCTTAAAATGATTTTTCCTGAAATTTCAGACCAAGCTATCACACAGTTGTAGTTCAAATTTGAATTATTTTTGAAAAATAGGCATAAACTCATTTAACTAGGGGAAATTAGGTAGAAATCAAGCAAAAGCCTAATACATGGGCATTATCAATCATATGTTTACTAGTTTCCATGAAAATTAAATGAGTGTCATTTTGCATCATATTGTTAGTACTTTGTTCACAAAAAAGCCAGTTTTTGCACTTAAAAACTAGAAAATAATATTTATGAAAATAATTTCAAGATTTCCTTTGACATGGTTGTTTTTTATACCAATGGTCACCTATTTGTGGAATATGATATCTTTATCACAAACTATGACTTGAAAATGACCATAACTTGATCATTTGACTTGAAACTTCTAGATGTCTATACATGATAGACCTTTTTGTGAAGACTTTTTTTGCAAATTTTGTCAAAAATAAAGTTTATCATTTTTCATAGAAACTAGTACACATATAAGGTCCCCATGCCAAAGTATTTCTTTTTTGAAGTGTTTATCACATTATTTTATTTTTTCATAAAGAAAGTCAAAACGGTCGCGATGCAAATTCATTAGAAGATGTAATGTTTTATAGAACTATCAATGTTTCTGTGAGTTAACCACTAATTGTGTACCTTAAAATGATTTTCCCTGAAATTGCAGACCAAGCTATCAAATAGTTGTAATTCAAATTTGAATTACTTTCGAAAAATAGGCATAAACTCATTTAAATAGGGGAAATAAGTTAGAAATCAAGGAAAAACCTAATACATGAGCATTATCCATCATATGTGTACTAGTTTTCATGAAAATTAAATGGGTGCCATTTTGTATCATATTTTTGGTACTTTGTTCACAAACAAAGTGAGTTTTTGCACTTACAAAATAGAAAATGATATTTATGAAAATAATTTCAAGATTTCCTTTGATATGGTTGTTTGTAATACCAATTGCCACCTATTTGTGAAATATGATATCTTTATCACAAACTATGACTTGAAAATGACCATAACTTGATTATTCGTCTTGAAACTTCTAGATGTATATACATGATAGACCTTTTTGTGAAGACATTTTTTGCACATTTTGTCAAAAATAAAGTTTATAATTTTTCATATCAACTAGTACACATATTAGGTCCCCATGTAAAATGATTTCTTTTTTTGAAGTGTTTATCACATTGTTTCATTTTTTCATAAAGAAAGTCAAAACGGTCGCGATGACAATTCATCACAAGATGTAATGTTTTATAGAATTATCAATGTTTCTGTGTTATAATCACTAGTTGTGTACCTTAAAATGATTTTTCGTAAGAAAGATTTCTTTCTTTGAAGTGTTTATCACATTATTTCTTTTTTTTAAAATATTTATTATTATATAATCATTTTTAAAATAAAGTAATATTTTTTATCATTATTTATTTCAGTATTATTATATAATATATTTGTTTAATCAAGTAAAATTTTATAATATAAGAAATAAATAAGTGTTTAATCATGACCGAGTGGTTAACATGAGTGATAAGATAGAACTATCAGTAAGTTCTCGGTTCTTTCTCTCTTAGTATCTAGTATGAAAGGAATCTAAATGTGTAACGTGCTATTGTTATAGCAGTCACAAGATGGGTGACCAATCGGAAAATTTGACAGTTCTCAAATAGATTAAGTGTGTAGAGGTTAAATGTGTAGAGATTAAGTGTGTAGATATTAAGGCTGTACTAGATTAAATAGTTAGACTGAAGATTAAGTATGAGTTAGTGGATAGTTAAGTGAGAAATTTCAAAAAATTAAAAAATATTTTTTCTGGAATTTTTAAAAAGAAAATAATTATTTTGAAAAATCTTTAGTACCGGTCGGTAAGGTTTCCAGTCGAAATCTCACTCCACGTCCCACGTCGAGAACCTTTTGTACCGGTCGCAACACGCCCGATACTAGTGCTGGGGCAACAGTCCCGCTTGGGCAGTACCGGTTGCAAAACCGGTACTGATGCCCCTCCCAGACCGGTACTGCTTGTCTGTTTTCTACCACGTGAAAGAATGCTTCATCCCGTGAAAAAAAACAACTTTTGGTTGTGAAATAATTTCTAACTAATCTATAAAATGTTTTCAAAATTACCTGTAGCAACCCACAGGCATCTTACCAGTTGTGCATAAGGCTGCTGGCATCCGCCCCATCCCCACGCCGACTCCGATTAGGCCTTCACGGCCAACCGGTGAGGTTGGTGGGGGTAGGGGCAACCTAATGTGTTCAGTGACTACCTTGTTTGCATACTGAAATGTAAGCCTTGATTTGAAGGATGCGAAAATTCCCTAGTAGCTAGCGTACACATCATGACAATCAGATTTTCTTATCTCCGTTGAAAGGAACGTGCACAGCGATCTAGATTTATTTATAAAACTGTGACATTTTCTGTTGTCGACCCTTTTCTTCTCAATCCGTTCCTTTTCTTACATCAATAGAGTTTTCCTTTAATTTACCACCACCAACTAATATCAAAAATATGTTTGGAAATTGGTTGAGAGGGGTGCAAAAAATTGATAAGCCACATGTGCGGGCCGGTGTATGTGCTATACTTAGATCGTTGTAGACATGCATAACTTATCTTGTGTTTAACAAAACAAAAAGTATAAATTATTTGCAGGTAATCTTGAAGGCTACGTCCCTACTTGGCAATGCGAGGGAATGGTGTCTGGGTGTGCCGTCTGGGTGTGCCCGGCTTGAAAAGGTTGCACGGGCGTTCTACATCCTAGCTGGATGACAAATTTTCAATAGACTTAATGATGCATAAGTTTCTCATCCTTTTATTTATTTTCGCTGGCTGCTGTTAGTCGCCACACTTTGTGATTCTTCAGTTGTAAACTTTAAAATCTTAAACCTCAAACCCGGTACTACAAAATGTAATAGAACGTTTGTGTGCATCCTCGTGATGCACAGGCTGGGGCTTTCCCCATTTCTAAGAAAAATATACGTAGCATTGGTGTTGTCGTTGTTACACCGACACTTCCTCTTCATTTCTTGCAATTGATCGCTTTAATTACCGATTTAACCTCAGTGTCATTCTAGTTATTTTGAATGAGTGCAACTTCACATCAACCATGGAAGGCGTGCCGGCGATGGCCTGTGGGTCACGCTATGTGTTGCTAACCAGTAGAGCAAAACAACGGCCTAAATGTGTTAGCATGGCAGGGGACAACTTTTTGGAGGGAGGACATGAAAGCCCGTGAGGCTAAGCTATGGCTTCCATTACGACAATGGAGATGGCGTAGGCCAAAGCGATGGCAAGGATGGTGGCACCGAAGGAAAGAGAGGCGTGGAGCGACAAAATTGGAAAAAATAACACAAAAAATGGACTCGAATTCTCGAACTTGGTAATACTAACGTGGTGAGCTTGCATGTAAGGATAATGATTAGAACGAGTAACTCATATGCGTGGTGGGTCCCACATGTCAGAAAATGAGTAAAACACACGACAAATTGGTCAGACCTAATGACAGTCGGCGTCAAGTGCATCTAGTGGTGTAGAACAAACGACATCAAGTACACCTCAGTGATGGTGTCACTTTTGTGATATGTCACCAGGAAGGACAATTTTGAAGCCATGATTCTTTCGAAACACAAATTTCTAAACCACCCTTAATTAAGATAGATCCAACGTGGAATAAATATTTTCTTTGCTATCAGACCAGCCGAAAATTTTGAGTCCCCTGGTTTTCAATATAGTTGAGCAACCTTTGAGTCTACATATTTCATCTCATGATACTCATGCGAGCTATGTTTTTAGACCATGGATCCCTAAATTCCGCTGGTCTTTTGAATGACACACTACATTCTATGTAGCGAATCTATATTTTTCTGGGTAGTGGAAGTAGTGCAATCTGTCAAGTATCACTTCAGAAATCTGTAAGAAAGATTACCCTATATATTAAGGCGTGAGTTTTTCTCGCTCAATTGTGCGTCCGTGTACTGTTCACGATGAACAGTTATGAACAGTGCCGCCCGATTTTCAAAAAAGTCCCTACGTTTTCCATATATCATGGACCAGTCCGAGCGATAAAACACCGCTTAACCCTAGAGCCAAATAACCTCATTTCATTCCCCCCACCTCCATCGCCCCTGCCGACGCTGCCCAGCTCCTGGGCCTGCGCCGCCTCCCGCCCCGGGCCCGCGCCACCGTCCACCCGCGGCCGCCCGCATCGCCTCCAGCCTATAACATCCCAAATGTAGACTTTCCAAAAATGTTGTGTTTGTGGTGTAATAAAAAATTATCAGCATGACATCTTTTTCCTTTTGTCTCCACAATTAATTAAACTATTGCATTTTAAATTTAATCACACTTTTAAATTCAAATGCCATCGCCCCTGCCGCCGCTGCCCAGCTCCTGGGCCTGCGCCGCCTTCGAGCCCGGCCGCCGGTGCCGCCTCCCGCCCCGGGCCCGCGCCACCGTCCACCCGCGGCCGCCCGCATCGCCTCCAGCCTATAACATCCCAAATGTAGACTTTCCAAAAATGTTGTGTTTGTGGTGTAATAAAAAATTATCAGCATGGCATCTTTTTCCTTTTGTCTCCACAATTAATTAAACTATTGCATTTTAAATTTAATCACACTTTTAAATTCAAATGCATTTAAATCTTTTCAAATGAGATGTTACAAATATTTCTTGCAACTTTCAAAATCAGTAAATTAATTCTATCTAAATATAAAAGTTTGTCAAAAGGGTTCATCTCATAATTCTATCTATTTTGTTTTAAATGCAAAAAACAGAAAATAAATAAACAAAAAACAAAAAATAAATAAAAAACAGAGCTACCTGGCCGAGCTGGGCCACCACGGCCCAACTCAGCCCAGCACCCCCAGCCACCAGCCCGCCCGGGGTCGTCCCTCTCCTCCGTACTGAAGGAGATATGACCTAGAGGCAAATAAATAAGTAGTATTTATTGCATTATCTCATATGTTTATAATAAGTTTGTGTATTATGCTATAACTGTATTAATCGGAATTATTGATACACGTGTGATACATAGACAATCAGGTCCCTAGCAAGCCTCTATATGAGCTAGTCCATTGGGCAACAGTTGATCGAGATTCCCGGTCAAGGACAATGACGTCGGTTGACAATGAGGTCATCTTGTTAGTTGAATAAAATGGTGGACATACGCAAAGTATTGCAATAAGATCGTATTACGATGTTTGTCATTTGCAATAGATAAGAATATGATAGCTTATTCCTTAGACCGTGAGACCGTACTTATTAATGCTTCGTAGGGGTGCTTTGAGAGCATCAAACGTTGTGTCTTATATAGCATGACAATAACGGTGTCCATCTTGGGTATTCCGAAAGAGCATCAAGACGTAAGGATCAAGAGCGGGATTTGTTCATTCTTGTAATGGAAAGATACTCTGGGCCCACTCGGTGATACTGCATCTATATAGCTGCGCAGCTTATGACTAGGTCATGGAGATGTAATATCGTAGACGAGTTAATAACCTTCGTCGGTAACGAGATACACCAAAGACATCGGTGTGTCTACGATCATATCTCGGACAAGGTAGTATCGCAGAGACAAAGGGAATGAATATCATATTTATGGTTCAACGACGATATTCGTGGAATGCACAGGGGTCGTCATATACTTCCAGGTATCCCTGACGATCATTGGTGAGCGGAGTGTCTCGACCATGTCTGGAGTGTTCTCGAACCGTAGCGTAACAAACTTAAGGTCTTAACGACACCAGGAGATAGGTTCTGGAATATTATAGGAATTTGTTGGAGAAAGAGAAATGATCCGGAAAGAGTTCCGGTGGTCCGGAAGGAGTTCCGGGGAGGTATGGAGTGGTTCCGAGAATGTCCGAAAGTTGTTCGGGTGGTTCCGAAATAGTTTCGGAGCATGGGATATTGAAATATATATAAATATATTAATTATAAATTAATGGGATTTTTATATTAATTTAATATTAATTAAATAAAGGAAAAAGGGGGCTCCCACCTACATGGGCCCTAAGAGGGCCCAAGAAGGGGGAGCCGCACCCCACAAGGAAGGGAGGCTTGGGCCTCCTAGTCCGAGTTGGACTAGGAGTAGGAGAAGCCCAAGGGGGGTTCGGCCGAACCCCCCCTCCCCTCTCCTCCTTTAGTCCCACATGGGGGAGCCAAGGGGTTTGCACACCCCCTTCCCCCTTTATATACCAAGGCATATTAACTGATTTAATTCATTGGAAAATACAATTAATTGTATGCAGGCCGGCCGAGCTGTTTCTCCGCCCGTTTTGCCCCCTCTCTCCACCTAAGCTATACCGCACAGCGCCGTTGCTCTGCGGAATTCCAGATAAGATCTACCCCTGCGATTTCAGCTGGATCTGAATGACCGGGGGTTGTCGCTAAGCTCCGTATGTTTGTGAGTGCTCGGAGGTAACTCCTTTTGAGTAGCCTGGGCGACGTCGTGTCGCCCCTGCAGCCGCCGCGCCTCCTTCCCTTCTGCTGCCGGCGCACCAGCCCCGGTGCTGGCGCTCTGCCTTCTTCCGCCCGACGCCCGTCGACGCAGATCATCGTCAATGCCCCGACGTCATCGACTTCGACATCGCGGCAAGTTCTTCACGACCTCGAGGTCGGCTACGTACGACTTCATCGTCAACGCTTGTGCGGGAGCGTAATCCCTGCTATCGGTCTACATGGAGGTAATGTAACCCGTTCCTTCACCGTTATCGCATGTACTAGATAGATAGATCCTGGCTAGTTAGGGTTTCGTTCGCTAGAAAAATTATTGTTTTCTGCACCGTAACCCCTTCAGTGGTATAAGAGCCGATCTATGCGTAGTACTGCTGGTACGGTTAGAACTCATGTTGAATGAGGGCGTCTTTCTTATATTTGCTACCCTCTAGCGTGCACTTGCGATGCCTTCGGTATTGAGTTGATGAAGCGGCCCAGACCGACTTTACGCGTACGCTTACACGAGACTGGTTCCACTACTGACATACGGCTTGCACCGTATCTGTGGCTGGCGGGTGTCTGTTTCTCTCTCTCTAGTCGGCAAAACATTTTCAATGGAGGGCCCGAAAGGGATGCTTAAACATGCAATTATACGATCGACGTTGTGGTACAAAGTTCGTAGGTAGGGAAGCGATTCTCTTACGAATAAGCCTATATGCCACGTAAAACTTGCAAAACTAAATAAAGCTAGAGGCGTATAACTTTGTTTTGTAGAGGCGTTATTTTATGTGACATGGTTACGGTAAGTTTTGATATTACTCGTACTGTCGGAGGCAATGGAGGGCTCTGTAGACTCGGAGCCATGCCGGGGCGCCGGGGGCCAGGCACATGGCACCATGAAGGTCCAGGCGCATCGACCATGTCACATCGCACTTCATTGCATCATTATTGTGTGCTGTTGTGTGTGCATCCTATTGATTGCTTATATGCTAGATATACAACGGTAGCGTCATAAATAGGATGATCCCTAACAAATACCAAAATTGTGTTCTCCCTCGTTGCGCACCACCAAGAAAGTTCTACGTTATGAGGTAGGCCGTGATGATCGGGTGTCACACATCTCGTCGTTCGCATACAGTGGGTGTAAGCCATGTTGCACGCGCAGGGTCTTCGAGGTTTGATTGGCGAGCCTAGCATACTCAGAGGTATGGCCTCGGAACACGGGAAGATCGAAAGATCGAGCACGAGTCATAGAGTTGTTGTGATCGACATTTTATGTCCACCTTTGAAGCTGTGCTGCCGGCCGTGATGATCGGGGGGGTGGTGTAGTGGATGGGGGTCGTGTCATCGCCATTATTATTTTTAGGGATAATAATCTTGGTGTGGTGTGTTTTTAGATAATAAGATTATAAAACTAAAACTCACCTACATATTATAAACTTTACCTTACCTCTTTTGCGATCACATCTATAGACTACGCAACTATACTTCGGTTACTTCCTCAAGAGCCCGGATGCTACATTAGAAGCCGACGGGTCCAACTTCATCAGATGGTACAGCGGTTTTAGAAACATTCTCGAACACAACAACATTCTATATGTTCTCGATGAACCGTTAGGAGAAGGACCAGGAGATTCTGCTAGTGAGGAGGAGGAAGATGATTTCCGTAGGCGTCGAGACATATTCATTGAAGTGGAGATCACCATGACCGTATGCCTGGCACCCGAGTTGAAAGAGTTGTCTCGACGCAAGGAGCCAAGCGTCATGATGGATGCGATAAAGACACACTTCGGGGATGAATTAAAGCGTGAGCAATTCATGCAGCTTAGAATGTTCCAGACCATTCACATGGAGAAGCATACCTGTCTGAAGACACATTTGAAGAGATTGTATGACATCTACTTCCAGCTGACGATGGTCTTCGATTACTGGATGGCAGATTCTTGTGCCATTCGGACTGTCCTGATATCTCTACCTCCTAGCTATGAGAAGCATGTACGCAAGTACATTTTGAAGGCCGATGATATGAACTTCTACAAGTTTGTGTCTGAATTCGAATCTCTGAAGGTTGATTCCATCGAAGGAGAGATCTTCGATGCTACAGGTATATATTTGATATATGCAGAATTATGAATTCGCCTCTTGGTATATGATGAAGTATTTGATACTTGTTCTGTTTGTGAAACAGGTCCTAATTATCACATATATGCGGCGCAGTTTGATGTGACCTGGCGCTGAAGCTGGTAATCAAGGAGTTGATGGCCTTTTGGTGTTTACGTCCTCAAGTTATCATAGTTATCAATAATAGTTTTTGATAAGATCTTTTGTAGTAGTGAGCGAGTGTGCGTGTCTTGATTGTTGCAAGACAAAGTTATTCATGTAATAAGACAAGTTCAGTTGTTTTATGTTATGGAACAAGTGTTGTTTTATATTATGAATAAAGATTCCACATCTCAGTTACATTGATTGTATGATAAGTATTCATAATTGTAGAAATGATAAAATAGTGTGTCCTATGAATAAGAGTTCTATTACTAGATCAAACACCGTCGAGTTTAGTCATGAAAGAAATGAAAGAAGTAATGGATGTTTTGGTCCATTTAAGTATTTCGAGTGCTGAGTTGATTAAGCTTGAAATCAAGTATTGAAGTTGCAATACTAGCGGAAATTAATTGAGTGTCATTTTTAATGATTAATTAATGGTGTTTACTGCTTGATCCGAATTCTTCCATGATTTTGGTAAATAGGAGTATTTGCCAGATAAATTGTGGAGTCTGAAATTAATTTGATGATAGATCAAATGGGGTTTTTCAGAAGAAAGATTAGTGAACATTGTATTCACAAGATTCGATCAAAGGACAATATTTTTAAATTATGGTTTCAACACAATAGGACTTGTGGAAATTTGTTTCACAAAATTATAATGTCATATATAGTGATATGTGGGGAATTATAATCATGCTCTATTTGAAATAAAGTGTGGTCCATCAGAATCAGTCTTAGAATCTCCTAATATGTTCGAAACATTATAGTCAATGTCCACTTTAGAAAATAGATGTTTTTCTCAACAAGAATTCGTGAGATCGACAGTAGTGTTGACATGTATATGATTACACGATAATTCGGTATATACATGAATAGTTCTTTGTAGAATACTCGCATTGAATGGGAGTGTATTCCAAAACCAATTAGAAACAAAGTTCAGTTTGTCGTCTATGTATTTCCGAGAAAAAGATGATTTTTCGAATTATGGTTTATGGATTGGAATTAGAAGTTTGGAATAAAGTGTCAGACCTATGTTGGAAGGTGTTCCAAAGAGTATATGTCTGCTAATGAAAGTTTAGTGATTAAGAGTGAGGGAGACTAGAAAATTGTTTTCTGCTTGCAATCCTCTTCATACAAATCATAATATTTTCATGAAAGAAACTTCTAAATAAAGTGTTGGTATATTTAATATTGCTGTCAGGTCACATCACTGTATTAAGTATTTCAGATCTTGTTGACAGATCAAGGTGCACTTTATGAATACAAAGAAAGTTGAGAAAATATTGGAATACGAACAAAGGCTTTTTGAGCCTGGGAATCCAAAGTTGCATTTGAAAGGATTAAGAGAGTAATTGTTGCTGCAATTCTTATTAGAAGAATAAGATTGTTTAATCGTCATATAAGGTGTTATATGAGAAATGTGACTATAAGTAAGACGCGGTAGCATGTCTTGTCAAGAAATGTGTCTTGGACAAGATCAAATTTGTTGACTGCATTTATGTAGACATGCTTGAAGTCTGAGTGATTTGTATTAATGTAATACTGTAGTTTGTATTAAACTCGAATTGATAATGGATCAATGATTTTGGTTTGACCAAAATGTCGATTTAAGTGGGAGTCAATGTTAGTTTACTCAGGTGGAATATGTAAAGAACATATTTTTGAGTGGGAGCTCAGGAACTCAAATATGTGGATGACACGTTTTTGAGTGGGAGCTCGTGTTATCAAATATGTGGAGACATAATTTGAGTGGGAGTCGAATTCATCTTGTGTAGTTAACACATTGTGAAACTGTACCAATAGAATAGGATGAAGTTGTGAAACTATTTGAAAGTTAGTGTCTATTTTGAAATAGAACGGGAATTTTAAATAGTTAGTCGAGTTGTTTTGGATTATATCTGAGGAGTCAGAATAGAATCAAAAGGATGGTCCTTTGGAATCCAATTGACCATTAAGAGTAATGATGCATGAAAGTAATGGTTGTATGACATGTGAGTCTATTATGTAATATTAGACATCATACAGAAACCACATTATCTGCTCGATGAAATGTAATCGATGTTCTTGGAAGAAGAGCAGTTATAAGAGTAAATTTAGAATTTGCTGGAAGTAGAAGTGCGTTAGTTGTTGGATTGACATTAGAATGCCAATTTTTCTACGTTGATGTGAAAGTATGTAGATATCGCGAGTTTGTAATTGTTACAAGGGGCTCTCTATGGCTGAGTGTGTTTTCGGGGAAGTTATCTGGTTAGTATAATTAAAGTAAGCGCTGGGAAACAGAAGTCTCACTTAGTTACGGTATTTGCATATATGTTGTTGGACAACATGGTGGTATCAAGCAAGTTGATATCAGTGAATCGCAAAAGCATGTACAATGATGGATTGTGCAGATTGTCAGAGTAACACTCTTCCACAAGCAAGCATCATCAAATGATTCTTATTTGATAAGGGATTTTGATAAAGTAAAATGCAGCTAGTTTATTTGTACTCTAGTGCAAGTGGGAGACTGATGGAGATATGCCCTAGAGGCAAATAAATAAGTAGTATTTATTGCATTATCTCATAAGTTTATAATACGTTTGTGTATTATGCTATAACTGTATTAATCGGAATTATTGATACACGTGTGATACGTAGACAACAAGGTCCCTAGCAAGCCTCTATATGAGCTAGTCCATTGGGCAACAGTTGATCGAGATTCCCGGTCAAGGACAATGAATTCGGTTGACAATGGGGTCATCTTGTTAGTTGAATAAGATGGTGGACATGCGCAAAGTATTGCAATAAGATCGTATTACGATGTTTGTCATTTGCAATAGATAAGAATATGATAGCTTATTCCTTAGACCGTGAGACCGTACTTATTAATGCTTCGTAGGGGTGCTTTGAGAGCATCAAACGTTGTGTCTTATATAGCATGACAATAACGGTGTCCATCTTGGGTATTCCGAAAGAGCATCAAGACGTAAGGATCAAGAGCGGGATTTGTTCATTCTTGTAATGGAAAGATACTCTGGGCCCACTCGGTGATATTGCATCTATATAGCTGCGCAGCTTATGACTAGGTCATGGAGATGTAATATCGCAGACGAGTTAATAACCTTCGTCGGTAACGAGATACAACAAAGACATCGGTGTGTCTACGATCATATCTCGGACAAGGTAGTATCGCAGAGACAAAGGGAATGAATATCATATTTATGGTTCAACGACGATATTCGTGGAATGCACAGGGGTCGTCATATACTTCCAGGTATCCCTGACGATCATTGGTGAGCGG
The DNA here is from genome assembly GCA_026929855.1 of Poa annua. Taxonomy (NCBI): domain Eukaryota; kingdom Viridiplantae; phylum Streptophyta; class Magnoliopsida; order Poales; family Poaceae; genus Poa; species Poa annua. The sequence goes on along the minus strand of CM049428.1, from coordinate 112,388,280 downwards.
AGTGTCTCGACCATGTCTGGAGTGTTCTCGAACCGTAGCGTAACAAACTTAAGGTCTTAACGACAGCAGGAGATAGGTTCTGGAATATTATAGGAATTTGTTGGAGAGAGAGAAATGATCCGGAAAGAGTTCGGGTGGTCCGGAAGGAGTTCCGGGGAGGTATGGAGTGGTTCCGAGAATGTCCGAAAGTTGTTCGAGTGGTTCCGAAATAGTTTCGGAGTCATGGGATATTGAATTATATATAAATATATTAATTATGAATTAATGGGATTTTTATATTAATTTAATATTAATTAAATAAAGGAAAAAGGGGGCTCCCGCCTACATGGGCCCTAAGAGGGCCCAAGAAGGGGGAGCCAGACCCCACAAGGAAGGGAGGCTTGGGCCTCCTAGTCCGAGTTGGACTAGGAGTAGGAGAAGCCCAAGGGGGGTTCGGCCGAACCCCTCTCCCCTCTCCTCCTTTAGTCCCACATGGGGGAGCCAAGGGGTTTGCACACCCCCTTCCCCCTTTATATACCAAGGCATATTAATTGATTTAATTCATTGGAAAATACAATTAATTGTATGCAGGCCGGCCGAGCTGTTTCTCCGCCCGTTTTGCCCCCTCTCTCCACCTAAGCTATACCGCAGAGCGCCGTTGCTCTGCGGAATTCCAGATAAGATCTACCCCTGCGATTTCAGCTGGATCTGAATGACCGGGGGTTGTCGCTTAGCTCCGTATGTTTGTGAGTGCTCGGAGGTAACTCCTTTTGAGTAGCCTGGGCGACGTCGTCTCGCCCCTGCAGCCTCCGCGCCTCCTTCCCTTCTGCTGCCGGCGCACCAGCCCCGTTGCTGGCGCTCTGCCTTCTTCCGCCCGACGCCCGTCGACGCAGATCATCGTCAACACCCCGGCGTCATCGACTTCGACATCGCGGCAAGTTCTTCGCGACCTCGAGGTCGGCTACGTACGACTTCATCGTCAACGCTTGTGCGTGAGCGTAATCCCCGCTATCGGTCTACATGGAGGTAATGTAACCCGTTCCGCCACAGTTATCGCATGTACTAGATAGATAGATCCTGGCTAGTTAGGGTTTCGTTCGCTAGAAAAATTATTGTTTTCTGCATCGTAACCCCTTCACGTACAACTTTCCAGCTCGACAGGAAGAGCCATAGCTCGCTGCAGCGTGCCCCCACTGCCCTGCCCCTTTCCCCTCTCTCTTCTTAACCGCAGCGCCCCCCGAACCCTAGGTCTCGTTCTCCCCCTCCTCGTGCCGTCGGCCCTCTCTCTTTTCCTCTCGGAACTCCACGCAAGCCACCGGAGCACCGCACGACCGCGACCTCCCCGGCACCATCCTCTCTCCTCCATCGCCCCCAAGCCACCTCGCCTCGCCATCGGGTGCCTCCGTTTCACCGGCGCCGGAGTTGCGTCTGCCACGGCCATGGCGTGCCCACAGCAACTCGAGGACGGACCCAACTGCCCCGTGCCTCCCCTCTGCTCCTAGGCACTAAAAACGAAGCCCCGCGCGTTCCCGCACCTAGCACGCGCGCGCACGCAGCAGCGCCACCCGTAAATTGGTCGTCGTCGGCCGATTTTTACACGCCGCGACGCACTGCCGTGCTCTCGATTTCTTAGGTTCAGATTCGTCAGAGCGTTACAGGCTCAGTTTCGTCAGATTTCAATAGCACGTTTAACTGATAAAAACAAATCGAGCCTACAACTATCACCAACACAACACCGAGCCCCGTGGCTAGCGCAGCCAACCATCCCGCACGTTGGAGACCCGAGTTGGACCCTCCCTTGCGCGAGTTGAATAAAAAGGGCACTTTTTGCTTATTTTTTTGTCTCTCTGACAGCCGGGTCCCACCGTCAGTGAGAAAAGTCTGTAATTTTTACACCCTAGCCCCTGGCTCTCTGTTCTTGCGCAGAAACCCTTCCCAGATAATTCTCCCATCACGGATGAGTCCCTGCACAACTTCAGAAACACCCCTACAACTAAAAATGCAATAACTTTATTTCTACAACTCCAAATAAAATAATCTTTATATGTTTTAGTATCAGAAAAATGCAAGAACAACATTATATCATTCTTATGTCATTTTGCATCATTTATTTTAAATGCTTAGTTTAATTTAATAAATGCAACTAAATAATTAAATATGGAATGTGAGGGGTAATAAATATATAATGCCCTAATTCTATTTAATTTTATCTTGTCATCTACACCAGGTCTTGCCATGCTAATAACATTTAATTTGATGTGTAGATAAATAATTTGCACCTAAATATTAAATATGGAATGTGTTGGGCAAATATTTAATTATTGCCTATTCCATTTAAATTGATCAGATCACCATGCCATGCTATATATGTTAAACAACATTTAATTTGTAGGTTACACAAATAATTTGCACCATAATTAATTGCTGGGATTTCATCTCTCCTTTAAAGTGACCTAATCATCTCATACCATAATGCACCATCGATTGTTTGCGCATTTCTTTGTATTGATTATGTTTCCTATTTTTGTCTGTGTTGCTCTTCTCTGGGTAGACGACGACGTGTCTGCTGACGATACTTTCATCCTTGAGATTCCAGCTTTTTGTGCCGGGCCACGAGCTGCCAGGCAAGCTTCTGCTAACCGGTTACACGATTGTTTGGTTTTCATCCTTGCCTTTTGATCTATGCTATCCTAGTTACGATTCCTAAATTGCGATCCCATCATATGTTTATCCTGCAGCCCATACAGTTTTATCCCCACATCCTATCACCTGTTGTATGTTTATCTGTTAGCCTTGCGAGTCGTATTGCATTCCTAAGGTTGGTTCTGCGAGTCTGTTTGTCCTATGTCACTTATACTTAGCATGATAGATTGTCTTTTTTAATAAAATGGTATCTTCTGTTGGGAGTTATAACTAAAAGACAAGGCACCGGCGGAAGGCCTTGCGAGGTGCTTTGTTCTGCTAAGTGTTGACCTAGGAACACAGTTATTATACTCGGATCCAATTTTGAGCGCACTAACCGCTTGTGGGAGGCCCAATGGAGCCCCCCGCGACTTCGATCTAATCTGCTTCTTATCCAGGGCGTCGCAAGTAGTTCGGGCTTTCCATTTGATGAATGCATATGGTTACATAACGATATCATGATGATGGAGTAGTCGATTCTCATATAGGGTGGCACGTTCTTAGAGTGCTATGAAGGTTGATCCCGCGGGCACTTGACCTGATTAGCCTTGCACACAATCATGCGGTTCCCTGGATGGGTTGTAGAGAAGAGATTTGCCGTGTTGAGATGCCCTACCTTCTGGAGTTGCTTTTTGGGGTTGATCGAATGAGTACGGGTCCAGTAGTCCATCCCTGCAGGGTATAATCTTATCGATGAGCCGTGTCCACGGTTATGGACGACTTGGTGATGATGCTAGCTAATAAGATCATAGACGACTTACACCTAATCATTGTTAATTAACCTGACTAGTAATATAGAATTACTTTCACAATAACTGGTGACTAAAATTGTTCAATGTGTGAGTATTCCCGAATTGCTTCCTCATACTTTGTTGAGGGGGTTAATCCGAGAATGGGTTATGATTGGTGTTAGTTGTAGATGGTTACTTAAGCTCTCTTTTATCCCTCTCTAATTTAGACGGAAGTTATAGCTGAACGGCAGTTGACCACCTAGAGGGGGGGGGGGTGAATAGGTGGTGACCAATTTTTATGTCTTTTTCAGTTTTAGGCTAGCGGAAAGTAAGTTGTCTAGATGTGCAACTAGGTGACACAAGTGATAAACAACAAGGAAGCTAAGCAAGTACAGGAAATAAAGATGCGGTAAAGGAGAGTGGAACGAAACAACCGTAGGAACTCGAAGACCAAGATTTTATCCCGAGTTCCACCACATAGGTGTACGTCTCGTTGGAGAGGTGTGAGCTACCACAAAGGTTTGCTCAACGCCACAAAGACCTCACCCTATTCTCCTGTGAATTCGACCACAAAGGTGCGAATCCACGCTTCCACTAAGGCCCCGGCAATATCATCTGCATTGCCGGCAATGGGAGCAATGGTCCAACGGAACATGCGAAGCAGTATATCATAAGTGGGGAGGAGGCCATTCTGAGAGCCAATTTTCCCTCCAGGCTGGTAAAGATCAGTCATGACGTGTTTGTTGCAAGACACGCCATGGACATGCATGTGGGCACCAGCTGCAGTAGAAAGACCACGGAAAGGACACCCAAGAATCTGAGCAAACTCTCTGAAAGAGGAAGTCAAGCGCTGCCTGCCAGACATCCAGGTCATCCCAATATCCTCTGAGGAGTCAAACACCACAGTGGCATAGAACTGATGGATAAGAGAGACGCTGTAGTTGCACTCAGTTCTCATCAATGACTCCAAACCCAGAAGTCCACAAACCTTCACAGCACCACCAAAATAATCGGCCTTCTTCATTAATTTGTCAAAGTCAATCCACTTCATGGGGCAGATTGGCTTGTCAACTGAGAACTTCTCTTAGACTTCCCTGTAGATCCATGCCATCTCAGTGCAAAAGTATGTGGGATCATCAGACTCCACATTATAGGAGAGGTCACTTCGCCACTTGCGAAAACTGCCTTTGTTGAAGTCTTCAAGACGGAGCTCGGTCTTCTTCTTCTTGTTAGCACCAATAGGTTTCCTGAGGATGGCTGAGGTCTCAGTTTGTGAGTTGTCTTCACTTGAGGACCCACTGGGAGGGCGTGAGTCAACTGGTTTGCCTCTTCCGCGAGTAGCAATTTGCTTGAAGCGGCCACGAGGGTTGGAACCTGCAAATACACAGCATAGAGGGGATGGAAAGCATATGGGGTAAGCACTGATGTCCGAGATTGAAAATGGAACATACTTGAAAAGTTTTGACAAACACAGTTTCTGGACTTAGCTGTTTTGATTCTGAGCAGGCCGGAGATTTCCGGGTCTGACTCGGAGATCTCCGGGGTCCGGAGATTTCCGAGTCTGACTCGGAGATTTCCGGTCTGCAAAAAATTTGGCAGATTTGAACAAAATCTATGGATGAAAAACAGATCTGAGCATGTGGAAGGCAGAACATGCCTAGGGGAGAAATTCTACCAAAGGAAACAAACAACAACCTCCTAAATCGGCTAGGTTAAACGAAAACAAGTTTCGTCCTAGATTTGAAATAAGAGGAGTTACCGGAAGACATTGCGAAAAGTGTGCGGATGGAAACGAAGCCCTTGACGAGGAGAAGCAGATCCCCGAAGCACGCAAGAAACCCTCGAACGATCCACCCGCAGCGAGGAATGGAAAAAATGGAGATTTTCGGAGGAGAGAGAGAGTTAGGGCACGGGGTGGAAGAACTGGCCGAACCGGCCGGTCCACCCGTGCCCTTATATAGGCAGGAAAAATTTGAACCGGAAATTTCCGGACTGAGGCTCGGAGATTTCCGGGTGCCGGAGATTTCCGGGGCTATTTCCGGATAGGACTTAGCCCTGGAAAACTTTTGGCACACTCGGAGATTTCCGGACCCCGGAGATTTCCGGCTGTAATTCCGATTCAGCTTCGCCTGAGGTCAGTGCCGAAATTGAAAAAGGACTTAGGTGCTGAAAATCGTAGGGGCTGGAGATTCCGAGTCTAGGCCCGGAAATGTCCGGACACCGGAAATTTCCGGGACTATTTCCGGTCAAAAATCATCACAGGTCAGTGCTGATTTTTGAATGGACTTAGTGTCGAAATTCTCTGGTGGCCCGGAGATTTCCGAGTAAGGCTCGGAGATTTCCGTTCAAACCCAAAAACTCCAGGAACAAGAAACCAAAAGGGGACATGAGTGGGGAAAAGCATGTTTACAGGATAGTGAAAGGCTTAGGATAGACACTCAAACTGAATAAAGAAGACACACTCAAGTTGCAAGAACCATATAACACAAAGGAAGACCAACAAGAGTGTGTTTTCCCAAAAGAACCAAAGACAAAGCAAGTGAGAATCAAAAAAAAAAACCAAATAGAATCCAAAGAAAAAGGAGTGTTGGTGGCCTAGGACACCGTGTATGAGTTGTAGCATGGTACCGCGAAGATATATCTTGGGTCCATAACTACATCTCAACATTGAAGCTTACAAATTAGATTTAATTTGAAGTTTTAGCAATGATATGTCACTATATGCATAATAGGGGGAGGAAGAGTCCAACGTATTAGGAAAACACTCCCCCTAAGTCCATGCGTACCTCTAGGTCTTATAAAGCCTTAAACGTTGGAGTGTGTGTACGGAGTTCAAGCCAAGGCCCGAGAATCTATGATATTGAGCTCATTCCTCAAGTAGCAAAAGCGGGCTTCATCAAGGGGCTTCGTGAAGATATCCGCCAATTGATCCCTTGTACCAACATATGATAGATCAATATCTCCTCGTGCCACGTGATCGCGGATGAAGTGAAGACGAATCTCAATGTGCTTGGTCCTTGAATGTTGCACCGGATTGTATGCAATTTTGATGCCACTCTCATTGTCAGATAAAAGCGGCACTTTGTCCAAGTGGACACCGTAATCCTTTAAAGTTTGCCGCATCCAAAGAAGTTGAGTACATCCGCTTGCGGCAGCGACATACTCGGCCTCCGCCGTGGATAATGAGATGCAATTTTGTTTCTTCGAGGACCAACTCACCAAAGATCTTCCAAGAAATTGACACGTCCCGTATGTGGACTTCCTATCATGAATGTCGCCCGCCCAATCGGAGTCAGTGTATCCACAAAGGGACAAGGTGCCATCTTTGGGATACCACAACCCAAAGCAAGGGGTATGAACCAAATATCTGAAGATTCTCTTCACGGCCATCAAATGACTTTCCTTAGGCGCGGCTTGATAACGGGCACACACTCCCACGCTTAAAACGATATCGGGCCTAGAGGCACACAAATAAAGAAGAGACCCAATCATAGAACGATACTCCATTTGGTCTACCTCTTTACCGCCGGGGTTGAGTTGGAGGTGACACTTGGTTTGCATAGGAGTCGTCACACCGTTAAGTCCAAGCAATTTGAATTTCTTGATCATCTCTTGAATATACTTGGCTTGACAAATGAAAGTCCCTTCCCTCAATTGCTTTATCTCAAAGCCAAGAAAGAACTTGAGTTCACCCATCATGGACATCTCGAACTTGTCGGTCATTAGCTTGGAAAACTCATCAATGAACACACGGTTAGTAGAACCGAAGATAATGTCATCGACATATAATTGACAAATGAAGAGTTCACCATTAACCTTTTTAGTGAAAAGAGTGGGATCGATTACCCCAACCTCAAATCCACGGTCTACCAAGAACTCTCTCAAGTGCTCGTACCATGCACAGGGGGCTTGTTTAAGGCCATAGAGAGCTTTGTCCAAGACATAGACATGGTGAGGATGGTTGGGGTTTTCAAAACCCGGGGGTTGTTTGAAGGGGATCGTGTGCAGAAAACAAAAAATTTCCTAGCAACGATATCCTTAAACTAGCCAAGATCTACACTATGCAGATATAGAAGTACGGCGGAGATCGGAATACATACCCTCGTAGACCGAATAGCGGGGATTACGCTCCCGCACAAGCGTTGACGATGAAGACGCCGTAGCCGACCTCTAGGTCGCGGAGAACTCGGCGCGACGAAGACGACGAAGATGACCCCGAGGTCGGGTGGAGTAAGTAGGCCTCCGAGTACCGCTAGCGCAGCACCTCGCAGGGAGTCGCACACATACGGTGGAGACGACGGCCTCTGAAGCTCCAGTCCAGGACGAGCAGCGGAAGACTTGGACCGGAACACCAGCAGCGCGGCAGCGGGCTATGGTGGAAGAGATCCCCCTCCTCTACTCGGCGCGGCTCCGTCAAGGGAACCACGAGATCGAGAGCGAAATTGGGAATTAATTGGTGAATTAAAAGGCCAGGGGTGCCCCTTCTTATATAGGCTCCCAGGGGGAGCCAACCTTGCCAGCCAGGCAATGTGGGACTATCCCCCATTGCCTGGTTCGGCCAAACCAGGTGCGCCGGCCCTAGGTGGGCCCCATTTGGCCCACCTAGGCCGGCCAAGCCTCCCCCACAAAGTTCCCTTGAGGGTTTTTCCCCCCATGGGCCTTCTTTCGACCAGAAGGCCCATTTAGGGAAATCAGCCTAAATAAATTCGAAAATAAATATATAAAATCATATTTGCATATTAATTACACTAATTAATATCAAACATAATATATATAATTTTTCCTAGCTCCGAAAACTCTTTCGGCGCTGCCCGATCTCCATCGGAACCCTCCCGGGACGTTCCCGGTGATCTCTTTCCTTTCCGGTTGTCTTGTCGAAACCCCTTAAGTGTGTTACCCTAGCGGTTCGATATAATATCAGGTATGATCAAGACTCCTCAATGATCAACGACTAACTCGTAGGCCTGGACCCCATGAATTAACCCCTGAGATATAACAAATGACTTTCATCTATCAAACCTGGACGTATAGTCTTAAACCCTTTGTCATGGCGATACTTAGCGTGTCCGAGCACCATTCTCAGATATCTCCATACCTAGCATGATCTCGTTACCGACATCGCTATCTTCTACTCGTCTATGATATTATGTCAGCTGGTGACCTAGTCACATGTTTGCAAACTCATTTGACATAATCTCACCGAGTGGGCCCTAGAGTATCTATCCGGCTATGCGGACTGACAAATCCCGTTGTTGACCCCTCGTCTCAACTACTACTTTCCGATACCCAAAAGTATCACCGTTATTGTCATACTAAATAAGATACGACGTTTGGTGCGATCAAAGTATCTTCCAGGAATAATAATAAGAGTTGGTCTCACGGTCTTAAGGCGTAATGACTATGTCCTATAAATACTGGGTACGTCCATCACATCGTTACTCCTAACGATATGACTTCCATTGCCGACCGACGCCATGCCCTATGATCGGAAAACCTCGATCATCAATCGCGCAACGAAACTAGTCTTAGTAGAGGCTACTAGGGACCTGGTTGTTTATCTACCACACCTGTATTAATGTTTCCGCTTAATACAGTTATAGCATGGTATAAAACATATAATTAACGATTGGGATATTGCCAATAAACTATGTTTATTAAGTGCCTCTAGGGCATATTCCCTTCAGTCTCCCACTTGCACTAGAGTAACACTTAATCTAGTTTACAACCTGGTAAAAGCTCAACACCCATAGCATCTTGGTGCCTGCTCGCCTCGTGGAAGAGGAATACAGTCAATAGACCTCACACATTGAGACCTATATGTGCTTTGCAACACTTCTATGTCACCTAGTTTGACATCAACCCGTATCTTACGATGACGGTGAAATATATCCCAGTGGATGTAGTGAGACTCGAGCATTCGCGTAGCATGCGCCTTAAAAGTCTGAAAGATCTATTAAGGGACCACCTACGCTCGGAAAACTGCTCAGTCCAATCACACTTGCTACTTCTAAAGTCGCGATATATTTCTATACCTATGTAGATTATGCGACAGTGCATTCATATGCGACTTCGCAAACTAACCATGTCTATCTTCAAAATAAAGGACATCTCCTATATGAGATTTCTAGTCGTATGGGTCAGTGCAATAACTTGCATCATCGTAACCGCTTTACGGCAAGTTGCCATTCCACTCTTACCCGTTACTAGAAAACCTATCTTCAGTTCTCATAGACACTGAAGAATAAACTTAACGTTTGTTCATTGATCCACACAAGGATCACTCTAGAACATGTTCTTTAACCAAGAACTCGGGTCACACTAAGTCAAGATTTCAGCCTGATAGACTCTATGTGTGATACATAGAGAATGTCGAACATCATTTTCTATCACTGAAAAATCCAAGATTAGCTTAATCTTTAACCTAGTCATACAAGTAAGAACCTCTTTCTTCGCTTGTCCTTTTCTGAAACACTTCAGAATCCTGACTTAGGAAATACTCCGACTTAATGTTATTAAGCCCTCTCTGATCTATACAATTATAAATCGGATGCCTAATACTCCTAACTTCATTTCATAGAAAATTTAATCACTTAAATAATCCTTTACACTCTACTAGAGGATCTGTGTCATTCAATATGTTGTTACATACCAAATCACGAATGACACCTAGCTCCCACTCAAATATGCCTTCCGCATATAAGATCAAGGAAAAGCTACTTAGCTCCCACTCAAATATGCCTTCCGCATATAAGATCAACGAAAGCTACTTTGCTCCCACTCACTTCTTTGCAAATGTAGGTTTCTTCAATTATTTTGGACAACTCCAAAATCCTTTGATCACATTATCGAAGTGAAGATTCCAGCTCCGATATGCTTACTTCTGCCCATGAATGGACAACCGAAGTTTGCATACATGTTTAGCATCCTCAGGATTACAAACCATTCTTAATTACACTATTAAGAACCATGGTTTTCTCATCCATCTATCAATTTCTCATTCGAAATTATAGTAATTGCTAAACGACCCAGAATAGATTTAGGCTTCGCCACTTGAGACAAACTCTCATGTGGTCTGTCGGAACTGTTTCACGACAAATCGAATCTGCTTAATATCTACTCTCTCATAAAACTCCATATACTATCAACATCCTAGATGCCATCAAGAAGATCTCGCAAGTCATTATCTGGTAATCGTATATGGATTTTATTTCGGATCATAAATGACTCATAGCCATTTCTCGGACTTAGGTCCACCATCTCTTCTTCGTAGTTCGTAGGTCTGTCATATTCCATTAATATGACCTTCATAGCAAGATTGTCATAACACACAGTGTGGAACACAACCTCGTATACCTACTCTCTTAGTATGAGCTCAGAACATCATGATTTTGAATCATCAGCTTTTTCAAGTTGTGGAGCCTGACACCGAAAACACTTTCGATTGCGCCACTCTGATGTCTGGAGAGGAAGTTCACCAACTTCGTCTTGCTCTACTTTCTTTCTCACTTATACCCTCGGACAAGAAACTATTTCTTTCGCAAGGTATATCCCGGCAAAGATTTTGCCTATGTCGTGAGACATGTACCCAACTAACTCTTTAGGTAGGGTATACTACAAAGATTAATCCATTTTAGGTTCGATTACATCGAAACACTAAATTGCTGAAATGACAATCCAGGCTAAAAGCCACACCATTACTCATATGGCATTGTCTCCATGGATTCAAATGGTTTCCCTATTTGCTAACGTGAGTGTTTACGTTTCTACCATATGACTCTAATGATTACAATAATTCGGTAAGAGATTTATTTACCACACACTATCCGATAGGGTGCGATTACGATGCCCTAACACATCATAACACTATGGTGTTCCATGCGACGTAATTTGTGGAACTCTTCTCACAAGTTTTCCAATGATGTGCCAACATTATAACTCAAATCTTCATTCCTCGATTTGCATCACGGGAATTTGATTTTCTTGTTAAGTTTATTTCCTACTTCATTCTGAACTTCGTTTGATCGAATCAAAAATTCAGACTAACATTCACCGGAGTGGATATCCATATATCTACTCGGAATATTCATGAAGTCTATGAAATAAAGACTTCCACTACACGTTAAAGTACTTCATTGATTCACATACACCCATATTTATGATTCTCAACAAGCTATACTCAAAACGTTCAGTGAAGTTCACGAAATAAAGGTCTCCACTACCCGTCAATTACTTCATTGAACCACATACATCTCCATGTATGACTATCAATAAGTTATATGCCTGTTTTCCGAAAACGGTGTCACAGTTATTTTTGCAAGTGTCAAAAGATCAAATCTTAGGACTTGTAGGTCCATCCAGTGTGGAGCTAATGCATATAACATTGACATGACTAAACGGTAGTGCCACACATATGTGGTGTCTTTATTAAGTTTCTATCCTTTGGCATTAATACTATGAATGTGGGAGCTCCTACCATCTAAATTCAAATCGGCATATGATCATTACTTCATAAATATAGGACACCAATTTGCCACTATCATGTATGAACAAGTGTCTCGCTAGAGGAGACACACTCGTAACGATCATACCAACACCCGATCATAAAGAATTTATTCAAATGGTAGATCTAGAGGGAGAGTGTCTATGGCCGTCACAACAACTTGACTGCCGTTATCAACACGCAATGTCGCCTCATCCTTTCAAGCTACTCAAGCAGTAAACCTGGTTTTTCACAAAACATGACTAGTTCAAGACTTAGTCACTGCTGCGAGTACTTGCTTAGCTAAAACATTCATAACATGTATATCATATACACACCATCATCATTGATGACTTCCGGCGATCTGTTTCATCTTCTTGATACTTCCACCGAACCTTGCATGACATAGTGTAACATCCCAACATTTTATAATGTTCAAAAATCACTAAAATTTAAAAAAAATCTTTTTATTAAAATATAATATTAAATGCATAAGGAAACCAACTATAAAAGACTTCAAAGTTTAATATTTCAAATGTCACAGTTTAAAACATTTTATTATCCCATGTAATTCAAAACCTTAAAATAAAATTTGACAAAAATGTTACAAACTAAAATTCATTTTATTTTAAATAAATTAGTTCTTTATAAGTATTTAAATTAAATCACTTAATTACAAGATTATTCAAAAGGTTATATAATTACTAAATGGTTTTCATTCCTTTAACTAAGTTCAAATTATAGTTTGGAAATTACAAGCCTATAGTGTATAACTGTAAAACTTCATAAAATTTAAATTAATGAATTAGCCAAATAAACATTTCAATTGCTTAAAGGAATTTCATCTATTTTTCAAAGCATGAAATGATTAATAGATTCTAAATAAGAATAAAATTAAAATAAAAATCTTTTCCAAAGTTGTTATAAAGTTTTCAAATGAATTATCATAATTAAAATATAATGTTGCACAAATTATTTTCAATTAAAAATGAATACCCTATATTTCAGATTTCCTAAAACATTGTGATATGTGTTCTTTAATATTATGCCAAAATAAAGATAAATGATTTCAGAAAAATAAGTTTAAATAACTTAAATTCAAACATATTGAAATGTGGGTATTTTTACAAAATTATTTAGCCAAAAGAAAATTTAAATAAGATAGAAATTCAAATTTGACTTTAAGTGTCAAATCGGTAATTAATCAATATTTCAAAATATTAATTTTCTAAAATATTCAAAACATGCCCACAATTGGTTTAACAGAAAGATAATAATTTTACAAATTTTTAGAAATTTATTTGACATCATTTGGACATTTAAATCAAAAGATATGAATTAAAGAAATAAAATCAGAAAAAAAAAAATTGGCTGACGTCAGCAGATCATCTCCTACCTCTAACCGAACGAAGCGCAGATTTAGGAGATCGAATCGGAGACGATTTCCTCTCCGATTCGTGCGGGATTCGGTCTCCTGCACCCCCCATATATACCCCGGACACCGCCGCGTCTTTCGCCCCAAAAACCCTAGCCCAAGGACGCCGCCAGGCCGCCGCACGAGCTCGCCGGAGTTCGCCTCCTCCGCCGCCGTCCTCTGCAGTTTCCGGTGAGCCCCGAGCCTCCGAAGCCCTCTCATTTCTCCCCCTCGCATCTCCATCGTCGTGCGCACCTCCTCAGCCCCGAGTTCGGTTATTTTGTGCAGAGGGTCGAGCGCCCCGTGCTCGACCGGAGCGCCGCCGCACTCCATCCGCCGCAGCCGGCCGCGCCAGGAAGAGAGAGACGACGCCGTCGCCACCATCTGCATCGCCGCGACGAGAAGCACGTCGTCGACACCGCCGTTCGTCCGGGGGAGCACCGGAGCGTCACCGGCGTTCACAACCGAGCGGAGCGCCGCCGTCCTCGACTATTTCGGCCACCGGCGCCGCCGCCTTCCGGTCAGAGCGAGGTGAACCATCCGATTGAAATCCAACGACGTAGATTAGATGCCTCAGATGAAACGGTACGATCTGATCTGGACCGTCAGATCCAGATCTGACGGCCCAGATCTATAACTTATCCACGCCAGCGCCACGTAGACAGCACAGTCAGCGCCTCGTCAGCGTCCACGTCAGCGCCAGCGTGTATTTAATTTTTCTATTTTAATTTTAATTGAAAAAATTGCAGATTAGTCCCTGTAATAAAAACAATCATAACTTTTTAACCACAACTCCAAATTTAATAATTTTTATATAATTGGAAAGCTCTCGACATGTAGATTATTTTGGATCTGACAAAATTCAAATTTGACTTAGTATAAAATATTCAAATTTCAAATGGTGAATTTGAGTATATTTGTAATAACTTTAAATCTATAAATCCAAAAATTGCAAATAAATATGTTTTAGAAACTTTGGAATATTTTTAAATTAATGCCACTGCTATAAAATATTTTTGAGCAATTTTTGAATGATTTCATAGTTATGTGTATAATTTGAATAGTTGGACAAATTTTGAAATAACTTTTAATAGAAACATTATTTTTGATTAAATCCAATTGCAATAGATTTAATTAAATGCTCTCTGTCTATTAACACAAATTATAACATTTTGTTATAGAAATTTAATCATAGGAAAACTTTAATATTATAATTATTCCTTTTAATTTTATTTTTCCAAAACTAGGAATTTATTTAATTTGCATTTATAAATTCATGCATATTTATAAATAAAACACAAAAGTTATTTTGATATTTCTTGTGATTTCATTTCATAGTATATTTTATTCTCATAGGAAAACCCCTCTTCTTTAGTTTTCTCTAAGTTAGGATTATTTTCAAACTTAGTATTTTGGGAAAAGTGCTATGCACTTAGACACTTAGTAATTTTCAAGATGGAGCTAGAAGACCATTGAAGGACTTAGCCAAAAACAAGACTTCAGAAGTATCTTCAAGGAGAAGAAACACTTAGAAGAAAATCAAGAAGAAGTTCATGAAGGACTTAGAAGAAAACAGACTCTGGAAGCCTCCTCAAGATGTCAAGCACTTAGAAGAAAAGTGAGAAGAAGTTCAAGAAGGCCAACTCCCTTTTATTCTCTAAGTCTCTCTCTCTGTCCTTTCTTCTCCTCTGAGAAATTCATGAAGACTAAGTAAATCCAAGACCAGCCTCGAGGATACAAGAACCACCAAGTCTGAGGATTCATCAAGAATACCAAGAGCTCAATCAAGACATCATCCAGAAGAAAGTTACAAGTCTGGAGATGAAGCCTGGAGGACAACTACAGCTTTCTTTCTATCTTTTCCCTCTTTCCTAATCTTTTCTTTTAGACTTAAACAAAATTTGATCATGATGTTATCATCTTGAAGTTGTTGGATCCTAGCAGCATAGTGGGATGAAGCGGCCTGGAAACAAACCTTACATGTCCACGTACATGAGACCTGTTCCACAATTTAAGTGGCTGGCCGGGTGTCTGTCTCTCTCACTATAGTGAATGTCCAACTTACAAAGAGTTGATAATAATTGTGATCATCTTGAACAAATGACTTAGTATTTTTCTCTAAGTATTTTGCACATCATGGCTAAGCCATTAGAGTGCTTGTTTCAAGAAGATATAAAACAAAGTATGTATATCCAACTTAAGACTTTAGTCCTTAGTCCTTTTTGACCAACACATTTGCCTTACATTAACTTAAAAGATTTTCCATGGCTTGAAAAAGCATTTCTAGCCTTAGGAATATTTTGCACATCATGCATAAACATATTTTCCTTAGAAAGTTTATAAAACTTATTTATTCATCTAGTATGTGTTTGTATGCATTGTGAGTTTTGCTTGCTGTTGATTGTTGTATTGTGTTTGCTTATATTGTTTAGATTAAACGGAGAGCAAACGTTCGTTGTTGAAAAGAGTTGTGAACAATGACAACATTCAAAGGCAAGTGGCACACCTCATAAACTTCCTATTTTTATGCATTACTTAGGGTATTTTTAAATGCATGTGTTGCTATGCTAAACCTGTGTAGAATCCCTTATACCTGTGTCTAGGTACCTATGCAATACTTAGTAGAATTATTGATGCTATGCAAATGTTGTTTTGTGAAAATCTAAATTCTACTAAGTTAAGAATGAAACACCTGGGTGGTAATTGGTCGGATGGTTTATGTTGAGTGGCTACTCGGTCCATTTCTATGGTTCCTATAGAGTATGTACACTTGAGAACGGCCACCCAGGAACAGAGGAATCTGAAGGAACTCCAAGTGACGATTGCTTCTAGTGCAGCCATTGCCATATGGGCTCTGGCTTGATCAATTATGTTGCGTGGACTCTCTCCGGCTTGACAAGCAGATGTAGGGGGATGTTAGGTGGAACGGGTCAAGCCAGTATGGGGAGGGAAAATGCTTCTGAAAGATCTCGTCTCATTCTCTCCTTTCCTTATCACAAATGGTGTGTAAAGGATACCTTGGGTTGAATGGGTACAATGGTGAAAGTGCACAACCTCTGCAGAGTGTAAAACTAGTACTTAGCCGTGTCCCCGGTTAAGGACAATTTTGAGCAGCTGATCAAGGACGGCAACGGAGGATTCCACCATTCCAACTTCAAAAGTAAAACTTGATGGGTGAACAAGGGTAGAATGAGACAGTGGATTTCATGCCACAGATGTCTCGAATAGAAGAAAAGTGTTTTCAAAAGAGTAGGAAAAATTGGCTTTATGCAAATTAGCCTTGAGCTCCACCAGCCAAATATTCATATAGGATTTAGAGTTATTCCATAAGTGTCCACCATAGTGTCACTTGCCAGACTCCATTTTTTATGGAATCTGACCCACGTTGTTGCAATATTTTTCTTATTGCAGATTGATCAGATGACGAGTGAGGTTTCGTTTAAAGGTTTCGATTCTACAACCAACATGTTTTCGCCTGTGGCAGCATGAAAGTTATAGAGGCTCACTGCTATTGTATTTCCGCTGTGTACTTTTCAAAGCTAGCTTTATGCTATGCAATTTGTAAAGAATATTTTGTAATTCTGGATCATCGATGTAATAAAGTTGACGCTTTGTTGTGATATTACATCGTAACTGTGTGTGCAAATGAATCGATCCAGGGATTTGCACTATACACAGGTATCTGCCTTATTTAAAGTGCAGGTACGCTACACATAGTCTATGACAGAGGATTTGCACTTGGCAACGATGTCTGTCATCCAGTGATTGAGCTGAGCGAGGCGTCTCAATGTTCATTAATCATGAACATACGTCATTAAGTATGACCGCCACGTGCTCCCTCAATGTGTGTATTCTCTTCCATCTTGGTTGAGAAGACAATCAGTCAACGTACTGATAAACTTCATCAACCAAACGTTTGGGGTACCCCGAGTTCAGCGACCATATCATATGTTCGCGATCTAAAAACTCGTACCCACCGTTGGTTCTCTATGGCAGAGATCATAGCATACACTGGACTATGATGATATCATCCGCACAAAATCCGATAATCCAAATTATCTTTTGTTAGCGGAATCTCCGGGTTTATCTCCTAGCGGGTATTGTAACACAAAGAGCTAACGGTTTAAACAAGGAGTATCCTCAAGCTAAAGCATAAAACTATGAAGTTTGGACCCAACCTTTTAAGTTTCTCATTCGTAGGAATGCGCCTAATTTGAAAAGATGCTATCACAATGGTTAATATCTACAAAGGTTTGCAAAACAGACTCTGTTCATTATATTCTGAGTTCTAGTATTTTAGAAAATAACTATCCGAACTCCCACTCAAACGAACATCCCTCCTGGTCGTTTAAGCGATTACACGACCCCCATCCATTGCACCACCCCTCATCATCAGAGCCGGCGGCACAACTTCAAGAGTAGACAATTGTCCGCCACACCAATTTTGTGACTCGTGCTCGACCTTTCGGTCTCCCTGTTCCGAGGCCATATTTCTGAATATGCTAGGCTCGCCACCAAAGACCTCCACGCTGACGCTTGTGCAACATGGCTTACACCCACTGTATGCGAACGACGAGATGTCTGACACCCGATCATCACGGCCTGCCTCATAACGTAGAACTTTCTTGGTGGTGCGCGTTGGAGGGAGAACACTAGTGGTATTTTGAAGGGATCATCTTATATATCTACCGCCGTGTAACTAATGTATACTATACACACAATCACACAATATGATAATGCAATGTGATATAGTCCATTGCGCCATGGTCTTCTTGGCGCCCGCAGTTTATAAACAATTTAATAAACCTACCTTGACCATATCACATAGCCCCTGCAAAATAAAGTTAGACGCTTCTACTTTATATTTTCCATGTTTTACGTGGCTCGGGGCTTTCGTAAATAGAACCGCTTCATACCTACGAAACTTATGACCACAACACCGATCCAATAATTGCATGTTTAAGCATCCCTTTCGGGCCCTCCATTGAAAATGCAAAGCCAACTAAAGAGAGAGAAACAGGCACCCGCCAGCCACAGATACGGTACAAGCCGTATGTCAGTAGTGGAACCAGTCTCGCGTAAGCGTACGCGTAAAGTCGGTCCGGGCCGCTTCATCAACTCGATGCCGCTGGAATCACAAGTGGACGCTAGAGGGTAGCAAATAACAGGAACGGTGCCCCCGTGAAGAACACGGGTTCTAACAGCGTACAGCTATATCTACGATAGATCGGCTCTGATACCACTTAAGGGGATCGTGTGCAGAAAACAAAAAAATTCCTAGCAACGATATCCTTAAACTAGCCAAGATCTACACTATGCAGATATAGAAGTACTGCGGAGATCGGAATACATACCCTCGTAGACCGAATAGCGGGGATTACGCTCCCGCACAAGCGTTGACGATGAAGACGCCGTAGCCGACCTCTAGGTCGCGGAGAACTCGGCGCGACGAAGATGACCCCGAGGTCGGGTGGAGGAAGTAGGCCTCCGAGTACCGCTAGCACAGCACCTCGCATGGAGTCGCACACATACGGTGGAGACGACGACCTCCGAAGCTCCAGTCCAGGACGAGCAGCGGAAGACTTGGACCGGAACACCAGCAGCGCGGCAGCGGGCTATGGGGGAAGAGATCCCCCTCCTCTACTCGGCGCGGCTCCGTCAAGGGAACCACGAGATCAGAGAGAAATTGGGAATTAATTGGTGAATTAAAAGGCCAGGGATGCCCCTTCTTATGTAGGCTCCCAGGGGGAGCCAACCTTACCAGCCAGGCAATGTGGGACTATCCCCCATTGCCTGGTTCGGCCAAACCAGGTGCGCCAGCCCTAGGTGGGCCCCATTTGGCCCACCTAGGCCGGCCAAGCCTCCCCCACAAAGTTCCCTTGAGGGTTTCCCCCCCATGGGCCTTCTTTCGACCAGAAGGCCCATTTAGGGAACTCAGCCTAAATAAATTCTAAAATAAATATATAAAATCATATTTGCATATTAATTACACTAATTAATATCAAACATAATATATATAATTTTTCCTAGCTCCGAAAACTCTTTCGGCGCTGCCCGATCTCCATCGGACCCCTCCGGGACGTTCCCGGTGATCTCTTTCCTTTCCGGTTGTCTTGTCGAAACCCCTTAAGTGTGTTACCCTAGCGGTTCGATATAATATCAGGTATGATCAAGACTCCTCAATGATCAACGACTAACTCGTAGGCCTGGACCCCATGAATTAACCCCTGAGATATAACGAATGACTTTCATCTATCAAACCTGGACGTATAGTCTTAAACCCTTTGTCATGGCGATACTTAACGTGTCCGAGCATCATTCTCAGATATCTCCATACCTAGCATGATCTCGTTACCGACATCGCTATCTTCTACTCGTCTATGATATTATGTCAGCTGGTGACCTAGTCACATGTTTGCAAACTCATTTGACATAATCTCACCGAGTGGGCCCTAGAGTATCTATCCGGCTATGCGGACTGACAAATCCCGTTGTTGACCCCTCGTCTCAACTACTCCTTTCCGATACCCAAAAGTATCACCGTTATTGTCATACTAAATAAGATACGACGTTTGGTGCGATCAAAGTATCTTCCAGGAATAATAATAAGAGTTGGTCTCACGGTCTTAAGGCGTAATGACTATGTCCTATAAATACTGGGTACGTCCATCACATCGTTACTCCTAACGATATGACTTCCATTGCCGACCGGCGCCATGCCCTATGATCGGAAAACCTCGATCATCAATCGCGCAACGAAACTAGTCTTAGTAGAGGCTACTAGGGACCTGGTTGTTTATTTACCACACTTGTATTAATGTTTCCGCTTAATACAGTTATAGCATGGTATAAAACATATAATGAACGATTGGGATATTGCCAATAAACTATGTTTATTAAGTGCCTCTAGGGCATATTCCCTTCATTGTTTAACATAAACAAGTTCTTGCAATGGACCATTAAGAAAAGCAGATTTTACATCCATTTGTTGCAATTGGAAACCATGGTGAGAAGCAAAAGCGATGAGAATACGTATCGATTCGAGTCTTGCGACCGGCGCGAAAGTTTCTCCAAAATCGATGCCTTCGACTTGAGAAAAACCTTGAGCCACCAACTGCGCCTTGTTCCTCACAACGATACCATTTTCATCTTGCTTGTTCTTGAAGATCCACTTAGTGCCAATAACGTTGCGGCAATCTTTAGGCTTCTCAAATGGACGGCACACTTTGTTGCGCTCGAAGTTTTTTAAGTTCTTCATGCATAGCCCCTAGCCAATCGGGATCTTCAAGAGCATCAAAGACTTTCTTGGGCTCGACCATGGAAATGTGTGCTTGATGCTCACTAAAGTGAGCTAATTGACTTCGTGTGGAGACCCTTGCTCGAATATCACCAATGACCTTGTCGAGAGATAATGCTCTAAGTTCCAAAGACTTTGCAAAGCGAGCTTGACGACGAGTTTCAATTGCCGCCCTTGTGGTGGGGACAATTTCTTGACCATCTTGATCCTTTGGATCCTCGTCTTGACCTTCTTGAGGGCCTTGATCATCATGAGAAGTCTCTTCATGAGATGGAGAAGGATGATCTTGCCCTCGAGTAGAACTTGGAGAAGTGGAGTTGGCTTCGATAATCTTGGTGGAGGAGGCATGATCTTTTTGTTGATGAAGATCTTGTTGAAATTCATCATGAGCTTCATCTTGAGAAGAAATAACATGCCCTTGTTGAGGAGGATCTTGAGATTGATCTTGAAGGGAATCATCATTTTCTATGAGTGAGCCACCTTGTGGTTCTTGTGATGGTGAGGTTTCCTTGATGGGAGAACTTGAGTCATCTTGAACAACTTCTTGGACTTCAATTGGGCGTAGAAAGCCCACCCCCATCTTCTTAATAGCATCAAAAGGTTGTTCATCATATACATCACAAACACCAACTTGCTCCACTTGGGAGCCATCATTTTCATTGAATTCCACACTACAAGACTCTATGATAATCCGGGAGGATTTATCAAAGACTCTATAAGTGTGGGACTCGCTACCATAACCGACAAAAATCCCCTCAAGAGATATAGAGTGAAACTTACCCAACCGGACACCCTTGACGAGATAATAGCACTTACATCCAAACACTCGGAAGTAGCCAATGTAGGGTTTATTGCCGGTGAGGATCTCATATGGAGTCTTCTTCAATCCCTTGTGGAAGTAGAGGCGATTTGATGAGTGACATGCGGTGGAAATAGCCTCCGCCCAAAAGTTGATGGGAGACTTGAACTCCGCCAACATAGATCTCGCCATGTCGATGAGAGTCCGGTTCTTTCTTTCGGCAACGCCATTTTGTTGAGGAGTGTAAGCAGCGGAATATTGATGACGAATGCCTTCTTCACTAAGAAAGTCGTTAAGAGTGTAGTTCTTGAATTCCGACCCATTGTCACTCCGAATAACCAAAATGGGAAGGTCATGTTGGCGTTGAACTTCCTTTGAGAAGTCGATGAAGACTTGTTGAGTTTCATCCTTGGTCTTGAAGAAATAGACCCAAGTATACCTTGAATAGTCATCAACAATCACGAGGCAATATTTCTTGCAACCAAGACTTATCTCCGGAATTGGTCCAAATAGATCAACATGAAGGAGCTCCAAAATCCGGGACGACGATATGATGGTCTTGCTTGGATGAGGAATATCATGCATCTTGCCTTCCACACAAGCTCTACAAATTCGATCCCTTGAAAAGGAAACATGATCTTTTAGTCCAAGGATGTGGCCACTCTTGTGGAGACTTTGCAAAGTACGCATGTTTACGTGAGCTAGTCGGTGATGCCAAAGCCAACCCACGTCGGCTTTTCCGAAGAGACACATGGCTTGAGAAGTGGTGGCTCCGGAGAAGTCCACCACATAGAGCTCATGCTCCACGTGTCCCACGAAAGCCACTCTTAGCGACTTGCTCCACAAGAGGACCACAATGTCCTTATCAAAGAAGGGAGAGATCCCCATCTTTGTTAAGGCACGAACCGATAACAAATTATAGCCAAGAGATTCAACAAGCATGACATTGACTAGAGAAATGTCGGGGGCAACTACCACTTTGCCAAACCCGGTTACCTTAGACCTTGATAAGTCACCAAAAGTTACGGTTACTTGATCTTCATTAGGTTTCAACTCCGTAACGAGTTCTTTGCTCCCGGTCATATGACTTGTACATCCACTATCAATTATCCATTTTGAACCACCGGGAGCAAGGTCCTACAAGAGATCAATTCTTGTATTTAGCAACCCATTGCTTCACAATGGGTGCTTTATGGTTAGCGACAAGAGATTTAGGAACCCAAATAGCATATGAAATAAAACCATAATAGGGTCCAATGTAACGAGCACAAACATTCCCATAATAATCGACATATAAAGCATAGTTAGGGTTGTTGTCCCCGGCGTGATCTTTACGAGTAGGATTGCCCCTTGTGACATTCCTACTCGCAAGACCTTCCTTGGATTGAATGGAGTCGGCCTTCTTGGCTTGGATGGGGTTGATGCTCTTGGGAATGCCCTTCTTGGCATTCATCTTTATGGGAGGCACATATCCAAGACCTTCCTTTCCTTGTCGAGTGTGAGGCTCCACGATGGGAGTCTCAACAACTTGTTTACCTTTAAGAAGGATGATCTTGTATGTGGCGGCCTTAGTCATCTCACTCTTCAACCTAGAATTCTCCTTCACAAGATTAGCATTATCACAAGAACACTTAGAGGTAGAGATGCTAAGAGAATCAAGGTTAGTTAGCCGAGTTTGGAGTTGGGCATACGACTCTTTTAGAAGAGCATGTTCACTCTCCAAAGCCTTGTGAGCTATGACGAGCTTCTCCATGTCCTCACTGAGTCGAACATGCCCAACCGCAAATTTGGCTTTATCTTGTTGAGCCACCTTGAATTTAGCAAAGTACATATCACGATCCTTAATGAGCTTAGCATGTGAGGAGTTATGAGTTTCCTCAATAGTTTCAAGTTGCTCCTCAAGACGAGCATGAGACTCTTCAATCTCCTCAAGAGAGGACTTCAAATAAGATAGAGAAATAGCGTCTTCTCTTTCTATCTTACCCTTCTCTTCATTGAGATGCTCTAGCTCACCAATTCGAACCATGATGGCACCAACATGTTTCTTGCTATCACCTTGCAAGTTAGTGATAAAGGAGTCAAATGCCACAAGCTCTTGCTTGATTTGAAAGCTAGAGGCATCATCAAGCTCATTCATTTCATTCATGAGAGAGGAAGATGATGAAGGTACCTCCGATGCCTTTGCCATAAGACACTTTGAGCTCTTGGTGATGGAGTTCTCATTAGGCGATGTGAATAGAGACGATGAAGAGCTTGTCGTAGTTGAAGGAGTTCTTGTCGTTGATGGAGAGACGGTAGTTGTCGAGGTGGTGGCAAGGGTCGCCACTTCATTTGGCGTTTCTTCCTCCGACTGTTCATCATCGGTGGGATACTCCTCTTGAGTCAACAACATGATGCGAGGCTTCTTGTTAAAAGGCCTCTTCTTTCCATAGGCCTTCTTGGGAGGCACCTTGGTTTTGTCCTTGAGCACTAGACGTCCACCATGCTCTTCTCTTTTCTCATAAGGGCACTCGGCAACGAAATGGAACTTGTCTTGACAATTGTAACATGTCCTTGACTTGGAGGGTGAGACCCTATCGGCTTGAGGTGCATTCTTGTCGAAACGCATCTTGCCTCTTGAGGGATTGTTCCAAAAGGTGCGAGCCGCAAGAGCGAGATGGTCATTGTAAGCAATCTTGAGTGCTTCCTCGGACATGGCGGCAAAGCTTTCAAGATCATCATCATCGTTGTCTTCCTCGACGGTAGCCTTCAAAGCGAGGTTGGCTGTGCCTCTTTGCATTCCAAGAGCCCTTGCCCTTGCATCTTGAGCATTCTTAGTGGCCACCTTGTATGCGGCCATCTCTTGCATAACCTCATTAGACGTCATGAGATGATAGTTGTGTCTTCTTTGAAGACTCTTGACGTCGGTAGGCTCACAAGCCATTATAGAGCTAACATACTTCCTCTTGATCCAAGCATCATCAATATGAGAGGCACCCACTTCTCGAAAGCTTGTGGCTATGGTCACCAATCTTTGATACATCATCTCATGGTCTTCACCATCAAGCTTGAAAAAGCCCTCGGCTTCATTGCTCAAAGAGTCATAGCGGTTCCTTCTCATGCTATCATTTCCAACGAACAACTCGGATAGACCATCCCATGTCTCCTTGGCGGTGGTGAGATGTTGGATGCGAGGCATGTCCTTGTTCCCAACCGCCTTTTGGATCATGTAGAGAGCGGTGGCATCAAGTTGAGCCTCCACCACTTCTCTTCTTGTTAGGTTGGTCGGATCATGCGGCTTGTATCCAACTTGAATGATGCGCCACAACTCGATTGAAGAGCTGCAAACATGAGACTTCATCATGTATTGCCATTGAAAAAAAGTATAGTCTTTAAGCAACGGGGGATCACCCCTATGAGAAACTTGCGGGTGAGGAATAATGGGATCGAGGGTATGGTATTGGGATGGGGGAGGAGTGGCGTTGTAGCCTTTAGGCACTTCATCATTGGATGATGGAGTGTTTTGATGGGTTGAGGAACTACTAGCATCACCCTTCCCATCCAAAGGCAATTGCTTTCCCTTTATCAATTCGGGGTCCACATCAAGAGTAATGCCCGGAAGCACCGGAGGCTTTGAGGGCAATGCAAGAGAGGTTTCCTTAGATGTCTTGAGAGACTCAAGCATATCATGAAACTTCTTGAACTCGGTTTGTATGGACGATGTCAACTTTGTTTCCAAAGAGTTGATATCGGCCATAGTGGCACCTTTCTCTTGCATTGCCGCCAAAGTCGCGGCGTCCGTTTCGGAACCCTCTTTTGGGTCAACTTGCATTGTCCAAGGTTGGTCTCAAGCGGTGAAGCTTTTAAGAGACAACCTGGCTCTGATACCAATTGAACGACAGTTGACCACCTAGAGGGGGGGGGGGTGAATAGGTGGTGACCATTTTTTATGTCTTTTTCAGTTTTAGGCTAGCGGAAAGTAAGTTGTCTAGATGTGCAACAAGGTGACACAAGTGATAAACAACAAGGAAGCTAAGCAAGTACAGGAAATAAACATGCGGTAAAGGAGAGTGGAACGAAACAACCGTAGGAACTCGAAGACCAAGATTTTATCACGAGTTCCACCACATAGGTGTACGTCTCGTTGGAGCGGTGTGAGCTACCACAAAGGTTTGCTCAACGCCACAAAGGCCTCACCCTATTCTCCTGTGAATTCGACCACAAAGGTGCGAATCCACGCTTCCACTAAGGACTCCTTTAAGGGCGGAGAAAGTCCCGTACAAATTCGTGAGGCACACACCCACAACTGAATTGGGGGCTCTCAATAAAACCACAACAGGTCACTTCCACAAAGGAATCCACAAAGGATCAAAACATACAAGGTTGAACCTAGCTATCCACAAAGGAACCCTAGATTCGTTGCCCCTCAAGAAATAGAGGGGGGGAAGTCAAATCGCTTCGGTGGAGATGTAGATCGGTGGCTTCTCCCTCAGATCCCCAAGTATCAACGGATTTGAGTGGCTAGATTGGGAGATCCGGGAGAAACGAGCTTCAGCACCAATGGAGGAGAGAGAAAATCTGGAAGCTTAGAATGCTGGAGGTAGGTGGAGGGGTATAAATACCCCTCCCCAAAATCTGCCCGTTGCACAGCCGCCAGCCAGGAAATCTCCGGGTTGAGGACCGGAGATCTCCGGACCCCGGAAATTTCCGGAGCAAATTCCGGCTGAGATTGAATCTGGATCAGTACTTGTTGGGCTTCTTGACTTAGTCGAAAATCCTCTGTCACTCGGAGATCTCCGGATTGGGGCCTGGAAATCTCCGAGCGCCGGAAATCTCCGGGAGCATTTTCGGCTAAAACTGTTTTGGAGTCAGTACACATTTTGAGTTCTGGACTTGGTCGAAATCCCTCTGTCACTCGGAGATCTCCGGACTGGGGCTCGGAAATCTCCGAGCGCCGGAAATCTCTGGGAGGATTTCCGGCTCAGCTTGAGTTGGAGTCAGTACGCATTTCAATTCAGACTTAGTGAAACATATGGATGACTCGGAAATCTCCGGTCTGGGGACCGGAAATCTCCGAGCCCCGGAAATTTCCTGACTGAAATTCTGAAGAAAGACCAAGTGTAGTTGAATTGAAACTTAGGCAAACTAAGTGTTCCTCTTTATCAGTCTACCTGTAAAAGACCCTGCATGCTTCATCACAAACATTAGAATACTTTTTGTGTTGTCATTAGTCACCAAAATCTGGGAGTGCATAGAATGCACTTTCAATAGCGTGTCTCTTTAGGTTGCTAGTGCTGCTGCCGCTAAGTCCACCTAACCCCATACTTTGGGAGTCTTTCAATTTTGTAACCTGTTAGATTAAGCTTGTTCCATATACTCCGGTGTATTGACCCGTTCGCGGGCTGTGGTTTTTCTGCAGTTGAGGATTCTCTGTACGACCAGGTGGGTGGTTACTTCGTGGAGTTCGACAACGAGATTTACGACGAGTAGTTAGAGTTCCCCTGGGCTTCTTCCTGGTGGACCGCGTGGATGGGCCTTCTCTTTTCGTTTTGGCCTTGTGCCCTTTGCTTATTGTCTGTACTCAGACCGACTTGTTTTCCGCTACATGATGTAATGTGGGGACATGTGTCCTCTGCTTGGTGTCATTCGATATATTTGCTCAGTGAGAGCGTTGGATAATTATTTCCTTTCTTTATGTCTTAGGTTTATCATGTGGTTTCCAACCTGTTCAAAATCGACTCGTATACCATGCGTGTATGATTGAAATATATGAGTTGGTAGGACTTTTGGGTTCTTGCGTGCACAATCTTGAGACGGATGTGACGTTGGGGTCGCTAGGAGCTGTCGGCCGATGATCCATTACGAGCCAAGCCTGCTTTTATTCCTGGGTTGGGTAACCCCAGTATGCTCCTAGATGTGTGGCCCAGCCGATACGTTTTGTTTGCGTAGCCTGAATTCAGGATCTGACACAGCCCTGCCCTGGCCACCGGCGCCACCCTCCAGTCTCTGCCCTGGCCGCCCTCCAACTCGGCTGCCTGCGCCGCCCTGCAGCCCCAGCCGTGGCCGCCTATACACTACCTTGCCCCGAACTCGGCCCTCCTCCTCTCTCCCCGTCGGTCCTCCTCATGATTCGGTCCCGATTTGGCCATCAAACGACCGCTGAGACGAACAAGGAGGGTTTGTCGCCAACGTCGCGGCAGATGACCTTCGATTCGCGGCCGCGCTCCATCTCTCTTCTGTACAGGTCGTTCCTATCTCCAACCCTCCTTCTCATATTTATTTTCCATGTTATTCGATTTGACAGATCGTGACCTTCCCATATTTGCAGTTGTTGCTTGATTTGCGGTTCCGTTGGATCTATTTCTCCACGCGATGTGCTTGAGGTGAGGGCAAAAGTCAAGAGGTAGCCTTTTGTACAGGTAGATGTAGCTACTAGGGCATAGATTGTTTTGTTTGCCACCCACGCTTAGTGGACATGCTTAGATTTTCTTATTTTGTAGTTGCTCGACTGCTGGTCCGTGGTAATCTTCACACTGCATTTCCTAGATTGCTAGGTTAGTGCAATTGACAGTTTGACACCATCATCTTTACCGTGCCCTTTTCTATAATAGCACACACCATACTATTAGTCCCCTAATGAAGGAGGTTTGAATGGTAATGGTTCGCACATGCAGAACTGTAAGCACAACAGGAGGTTGTACCTCTTTGCATCTTGCGTCATGTTAATTTCCTAGTATATTATTTTTGTATACTTTATGTGTGCATAGCTCGGAAAGAAAAAGTACGACAAGAGTACTAATTTTTTTAGAAAGAAATCCATGGAACCCCAACGTTTGAACTTTATATGTGCAGCTCCGACAAAAACAACAAGAGGAGTAAGCTAGGCTCCAGTGGCAAGTTCCTGATTAAATGTCCCAGCAGTGGCGGTATCAGGTCGCTTGCGTGTTCCAGCTGGCTGGATGTTCAAGGTCCTCTGGCCACTATCCTCCAAAAAGTCCTTCCATTCCTACCCATCTAAAGCAGGGTGATTTTTCTAACTTTCTTATGTCCTGTTTGCTAATAAATAACTTTCCAAAGTTAATTATTAACAATTCAGCATTGTGGTGAGCAACAGTGCATTATAATATTAGGATTGGTAATTATTAACTTTGTATAGTTTTACTGTATCCAAAGGAAAATCACCGTTATTTGTAAAGGATTGCAGATGTCATTTACAAATATTAAACCCCACCGCACAAGCTAGCAATAGCATATATATTATTTATAGCAGAGTCTATGCTTACAAGAAACTTAATTAATTGATACATACCATATCAAATATGTCTGAAGAAGTTCAATCTGGCTAGCTAAGTAGATCCTGAGCAACGAGATATGCTCATTTCATTGGTAATTTGACGTGCAGATTTGTTTGATATGATTGGCTTAGTATATATTTTGGGTCTCTACCATCCTAGCAGTGAAATAGTAGTTCCATTTTAGCAAGCAATTGCCATCTGTATGATTGTATGTTCGTACAGTTGATAATACGGCATATATAGTTTCAGTTTGGATATGTTGGAGATATGCCTTTCATAATACATGCCTATGACAAGCTTCAGCTCTGTAATTTGTATTAACTTTCAGCTTTGCTGTGGGGTGTAGTTCTATTCAAATATATATGCGCTAAAGTGTTGTCCACTAGATGAATTAGCAATTTACCCTTATTCTTTCTTAACTTACTACATTTTTTTGCAACAAGGCATTACAAAGTGTTCCAGGATATTTTGGTTCAGATTTCCATTTTCGTTATGTCTTGAGCAACAGTGCATTACAATCAGTTATAGAATAATTTGGTTCAGCTTTCTATTTTTGTTTTGTTTTGTGCAATAAGTCTTTACAGTGGGTTACATAATAGTTTGGTTGAGGTTTCTATTTTCATTCTTTGTTGTCAAATATACCTATATATGTCGAATGCTCTAACTGTACAAATTAAAAGTGACCCTAAGTTTTAAAAATGTAATGATTTCCCACAGGAGAGATACTAACAGGCAATACCCTCCCAGGAAATGGCGCACAAGTTCCAATATATCCATCATCATGGCCAGGATTAAAGAAAACAATGGTGGTTACGCTTTTTCCAGTTATCCACTGTCACACGCCTTCGTCGTTTTCATGCAAGTAATTATTGTCCATCTGATTGTTTCCAAACATGTAACACATTGTACATTTTGAGCGAGTCTATTTCTAACATTATGGCTTTTCCTGGTGGATTCTTTCAGTAATTTTCAGTTTTCTTACATACGGTTATTTTGGGGTTTGTTGGTGGTTAAGGAAACATGATACATATATCTTCATTTTGTGTGCTTCTTCTTGCAGGATGAGTAGGAAAATGGTACATATCAAGGATCATCTTCATGACCGCAACTACAACAATCCCCAAGGTAGCATATGTCCCTGGATTTCTTATGCCTGCTGGCGTTTCTATTCATAGAAGTGTGAATCAGTAATTGCATATATTGCTTTGAATAACTGAGTGAATTTCTGTCTGATGCATCACTTTATATTCTAGCTCAAGTGCGAGCATTTGTCATTTTCATCCTTACGTTTTCAGTAATACTCCGTAATATGCAAGTACCAGGCCATGTACATTAGTCTTCCAACATACGAGCACACTTTAGCTATATGATAAAATTTGGCATCGACTATTTTTTCATTTGGTTTTAAGTAAGATTATGAAAGCCTGTGGATTCCTATTTTGGCTTTGTTTTTCTAATAATACCAACTTTGTTTCTCTTTAACTTAATTTCAGGTAGCTTGGTGTCATTTTTTCATCTTCACGGTTGCTCTCCTAGAAACTGGTTTGGGGCTCACAAATCGGGCATCAAGTTGACATGGAGCAAATTTTAAATTACAAAATGTATATCTAGTGATAGTGGTTAAAATTGTTGGTTTCGGGTTGCAATTCGTGAGGTGAGCAGCTGGAGCATAATATGTGTTGTTCCGCCAATCGAATTTGGGGCAGAAATCGCATAATGTTTGGTGATTCCAAAGTCCATATTACTCCTACAACGGATGGGCCGTTTAGGTGATTACTACCGTGCTATTCTAGAATTTGTGTACTTTAGGTAAAACCTCAAGGAAGTGGCAAAGTGCTTAATTGCTGACTATGTTGTTCCACTTATGGGCCGGTTAATGCGATTAATTACTTTGTTTTAATATGTATGGCGTAGCAGTTTGCAATCCAAGAAGGTGGGTAAAAGTTGCTGCAAGATCCAAGAAGGTGGGTAGCTGACTGTGGGCGTCATGCTGCTTGAATTCTCTGTAAATGCAGTGTGCTTTGCAGCGGATGACCTAAAGGTAGAAACCTCTTACCATATAATTAAATTTTGATTCTCCCTCTTAGCCTTATGTGTGTAATTAAATGTTTGTGAGAACATGTTGTCTGGTTGTGATTAAAAATTCTTATAGTTTTTATGCTTTAGGATTCTCACGGTTCACTTTTTATTAACCATTATTAGCCTAGACTTTTTTAAAGGATTGGGCTACATGGATTTATTTGCTCGAGACATGCAACCTTGATAAATTCGATATATATATTCACCAATGTGTTGTGTCAAGATAAACATTACAAGGGGTCATCTACATAGTTTTTAAACTTTTCCATTTGCATGAGACATGTGTTCCAGAGCATGTGCTTCATTTACTGTTTTGGTAGTTCTTTGATCAGCTGATAGGTTTTTGTAACGCCCCGGGATTTTTTCCATATTAGAAAATTGTTTGTTTTTCATTTTGCATCAACATGACATCATCATGCATCATTTGCATTTGTCAATCTTATTTTAAATTATTGTATTTAAATTCAACTCCATTTAAATTTTTTCCCCTTTTAAAACTAAATGCAAATCAATTTAATTTAAATATGATATTTAAATTCTTTTCAAATATTCAAACTAATATGTTACATTGTGTAATTTTGAAACCACAATTAATTGCCAAAAGTTATATATCTTTTCTTATTCTATTTTATTTTTAAAACATAAATCAGAAAAGAATAAAATAAAAGAAATAAAAATCACAGGGAGAAAAAAAAATCTTACCTCAGGCCGAGCCCACCCTCTGGCCCATCTCCTCAGAGCCCAGCCCACTCTCCCTCCTTCGTCCTTCGTACGGTCTCAACAGAGGAGATGCACATGGGTGACGCCATGGCGCCCCCCACCTCCACCTGCTCCCTTGCCCTCCTTAAAGCCGAGCCGCACCTCCCCCAAGCCCTAACCCTAGATCGCTCCTCCCTCTCCCTCCTGCGCCGCCACCATCTCCTCTTCCACTCTTTCTTCTCTGTTTCTTCCTCGCGCAAAAATCACTGGAGCCTCCGCCGCCGCAGCGCCGTACCTCCGGCCGTCCCCTTTGCTCATCCTCACGCCATCAACTCTGCCCCGACGTGCTCCGTCCTCGACGCCAGGAGACGAGCCACACATGCCTCCGATGAACCACTTCTTTCTGATGCCGAACGCCACGGACCGAGCGCCTTCTTCGGCACCGATCAGTCGATTCTGTCGCCCTCGAGTCTCCCCGCCTCGCCATCAGCACCCCCTCGGAGAGCTGCTTCACCTCCGGCTCCTTCCCCCATCTTTTACTTGCCCCTGGAGGTCCAATTTGCCGGCGTCGGAGTTCTTCCCCGCCACGGCAATGGCGTGCCCGCATGAACTCGAGGACCAACACGAACACCCCGCACTCCCCCGTCCCTTCCTGGAATGAAAACGGAACCCCGCGCAGCTCCGCAACTCACGCAGCACACCCACACACGGAGCGCCGCCCAGAAAAGGTCGCCGGCGTCCGGTTGTCGCCGCCGGTGTCCTCTGTTTTCAGTTTCGTCAGAGAGAAACTTTCAGTTTCGTCAGTAGTAGCAACGCTAGGTTTGGTTCAAAAGCAAATACGTCTCCTTTCTGTTCAACAGCACGATCTAGTCCTCTGGTTAGCGCGTCTGTCGCTCCGAACTCGCTGCGATGCGAGTTCGAATCCCCCCGGGCGCGATTGGAAAAGCCCTCCTTTTATTTTTTCTCGCATCACTGACAGGTGGACCCCGCGGGTCAGCGACCGCAGGGGTCAGCACAGCGCCTCCCCGTCCGCGTGGCCCAGGGACCCACCTGGCATTCGCTGGGTGTGCTCTGCGCACGGTGAGAAAATTCTAGGAGTGTTGTAACTTTGCACCGAACCCCCTGGGTTCCTAGTTTTGCACCGTAGACCTCCCCTGCTAGTTTTCTATCACGGATAGGTTCTGTAAAAATACAGAAACACCCCTAAACTTAATATGTTGATAACTTTAGTTCTATAACTCCAAATAAAATAATCTTTATATGTATTTTTATCAGAAAAATGCAATAAATATTAATATGCCATTTGTATATCATTTTGCATCTGTTATTTTAATTGCTTATTATAATTTGTTTTTGCAACTAAATAATTAAATATGGAATGTTAGGGGTAATAAATATATAATGCCCTATTCCATCTAATTTAATTAGATCACCCATGCCATGTGTTGCCATGTTAAACAACATTTAATATTGCTGGTAAATAAATAACTTGCACCTAAATATTAATTGTCGGGGTTGTTTTCCCGCTTAATTTAGATTACCTGTATTGTATTGCATCTTGCCATGCCATGCATCATTCTCGTATGATCATGCTGAATCTTTTGCCGTAGTTGCAAAATGCATCTTTTACGCTTTCCAGTGTTTGTTGCTTCTTCGCGGATAAGACGTTGAGATGTGTGAGCAACGACAAGATCTGCTTTCATGAGGGATTCCAGGCAAGCAAAGTTTGCTTGTTTACCTATACATTTTCTTTCATTCCTGCCGTTGATCTCTGCTACCCTAGTATTCGATTCGTTATCGTGATCCCATCACATGTTTATCCTGCAGCCCATACAGCTTTATCCCCACATCCTAATACCTGTTGCATGTTTATCTGTTGGCCTTGCGAGTCGTAGCGCATGCTTAGAGTTGTTTGTGCGAGTCGTTTGTATGTCTTATTTATTTCACCTGCTTAGCATGATAGGTTTTTCTACCTTAATAAACTGTTGTCTTATATTGGGTTATTATAATTAAATGATAAGGCACCGGCGGAAGGCCTTGCGAGGTGCTTTGTTCTGCTAAGTGTCGACCTAGGAACTCGGTTCTTGTCCTCGGATCCAATTTTGAGCGCACTAACCTTTTATGGGAGGCCCTATGGAGCCCCCCGCGGCTTTGATCTAATCCGCTTCTTATCCAGGGCGCCGCAAGTAGTTCGGGCTTTCCTTTTGATGCATGCATATGGTTACATGACGATCTCATGATGATGGAGTAGTCGATTCTCATATAGGGTGGCACGTTCTTAGAGTGCTATGAAGATCGATCCCGCGGGCACTGGACCTGATTAGCCGTGCACACAATCATACGGTTCCCTGTATGGGTTGTAGAGAAGAGATTTGCCGTGTTGAGATGCCCTACCTTCTGGCTTTGCTTTTGGTGTTGATCGAACGAGTGTGGGTCCAGTAGTGCACCCCTGCAGGGTATAATCTTATCGATGAGCCGTGTCCACGGTTATGGACGACTTGGTGATGATGCTGGCTAATACGATCATAGACAACTTACACCTAATCATTGTTAATTAACCTGACTAGTAATATAGAATTACTTTCACAATAACTTGTAACTAAAATTGTTCTATGTGTGAGTTTCCCGAATTGCTTCCTCATACTTGGTTGAGGGGGTTAATCCGAGAATGGGTTATGTTTGGTGTTAGTTGTAGATGGTTATCTTATGCGCTCTCTTATCACTCTCTGATTAGACGGAAGTTGTAGCGTGTCTCTCTTGGTTGCTAGTGCTGCTGCCGCTAAGTCCACCTCCCCTATATTTTGGGAGATGGTGTAGAAAGTAGGCAAATCGGTTTTGCTTGCCAGGAAGTGCCCTGACCCTCTTTTGGGATGTGCTTTATGTGCAGTTAACAGGTTTGAAGTCTAACGACGTTAGCTTGGGAATCCCTCCGGCTTGGTTGTGCAGGGATATGGCGCCATTGCTTATCTTCAGGACTCTTAGTCCAGTTTGTATCTTATCCGTAGTCGGATACTATTTTGCTTCCGCAGTCATTGGAATCTTTGTATTGTATCATTTGTATCTTGACTCGTTCGAGTCGTTGTTGTAATTATATCTTTTGTTATATTTGTGGATGTATCAGAACTGTTGTAATGTTATCACAATTCCACCCACATAATGCGTATGTTTCTCGTGCACATTATGTCTGGTGGGCGACCAAAAATCGTTATTATGCGGATTTCGGCAGGAACGCTTAAATCTACATAGTACCGATTTTCGAGCGTCACAAAGTAGTGGTGTCGATTGTAACGCCCCAGGATTTTTTCCCAATTAGAAAATTGTTTGTTTTTCTTTTTGCATCAACATGACATCATCATGCATCATTTGCATTTTTCAATCTTATTTTAAATTATTGCATTTAAATTCAACTCCATTTAAATTATTTCCCCCTTTTAAAACTAAATGCAAATCAATTTAATTTAAATATGATATTTAAATTCTTTTCAAATATTCAAAATAATATGTTAAATATTGTATTTCGAAACAACAATTAATTGCCGAAAGTTATATATCTTTTCTTATTCTATTTTATTTTTGAAACATAAATCAGAAAAGAATAAAAGAAAATAAATAAAAATCACAGGGAGAAAATAAATTCTTACCTCAGGCCGAGCCCACCCGCTGGCCCATCTCCTGGCCCATCTCCTCAGATCCCAGCCCACTCTCCCTCCTTCCTCCTTCGTACGTTCTCAACAGAGGAGATGCACATGGGTGATGCCATGGCGCCCCCCACCTCCACCTGCTCCCTTGCCCTCCTTAAAGCCGAGCCGCGCCTCCCCCAAGCCCTAACCCTAGATCGCTCCTCCCTCTCCCTCCTGCGCCGCCACCATCTCCTCTTCCACTCTTTCTTATATGTTTCTTCCTCGACCAAAAATCACTGGAGCCTCCGCCGCCGCAGCGCCGTTCCTCCGGTCGTCCCCTTTCCTCATCCTCACGCCATCAACTCTGCCCCGACGTGCTCCGTCCTCGACGCCAGGAGACGAGCCACGCACGCCTCCGATGAACCACTTCTTTCCGATGCCGAACGCCACGGACCGAGCGCCTTCTCCGGCACCGATCAGTCGATTTCGTCGCCCTCGAGTCTCCCCGCCTCGCCATCAGCACCCCCTCGGTGAGATGCTTCACCTCCGGCTCCTTCCCCCCTCTTTTACTTGCCCCTGGAGGTCCAATTTGCCGGCGTCGGAGTTCTTCCCCGCCACGGCAATGGCGTGCCCGCACGAACTCGAGGACCAACACGAACACCCCGCACTCCCCCGTCCCTTCCTGGAATGAAAACGGAACCCCGCGCAGCTCCGCAACCCACGCAGCACACCCACGCACGGAGCGCCGCCCGGAAAAGGTCGCTGGCGTCCGGTTGTCGCCGCCGGTGTCCTTTGTTTTCAGTTTCGTCAGAGAGAAACTTTCAGTTTCGTCAGTAGTAGCAACGCTAGGTTTGGTTCAAAAGCAAATATGTGTCCTTTCTGTTCAACAGCACGATCTAGTCCTCTGGTTAGCACGTCCGTCTCTCCGAACTCGCTGCGATGCGAGTTCGAATCCCCCCGGGCGCGATGAGAAAAGCCCTCCTTTTGTTTTTCCTCGCATCACTGACAGGTGGACCCCGTGGGTCAGTGATCGCGGGGGTCAGCACAGCGCCTCCCCGTCCACGTGGCCCAGGGACCCCCCTGTCAGTCGCTGGGTGTGCTCTCCGCACGGTGAGAAAATTGCAGGAGTGTTGTAACTTTGCACCGAACCCCCTGGGTTCCTAGTTTTGCACCGTAGACCTCCCCTGCTAGTTTTCTATCACGGATAGGTCCTGTAAAATTACAGAAACACCCCTAACCTTAATATGTTAATAACTTAAATTCTATAACTCCAAATAAAATAATCTTTATATGTATTTTTATCAGAAAAATGCAATAAATATTAATATGCCATTTTGCATCTGTTATTTTAATTGCTTATTATAATTTGTTAATTGCAACTAAATAATTAAATATGGAATGTTAGGGGTTATAAATATATAATGCCCTATTCCATCTAATTTAATTAGATCACCCATGCCATGTGTTGCCATGTTAACCAACATTTAATATTGGTGGTAAATAAGTAAGTTGCACCTAAATATTAATTGCCGGGGTTGTTTTCCCGCTTAATTTGGATTACCTGTATTGTATTGCATTTTGCCATGCCATGCATCATTCTCGTTTGATCATGCTGAATCTTTTGCCGTAGTTGTAAAATGCATCTTTTACGCTTTCCAGTGTTTGTTGCTTCTTCGTGGATAAGAAGTTGAGATGTGTGAGCAACGACAAGATCTGCTTCCATGCGGGATTCCAGGCAAGCAAAGTTTGCTTGTTTACCTATACATTGTCTTTCATTCCTGCCGTTGATCTCTGCTACCCTAATATTTGATTGTTTATCGCGATCGCATCACATGTTTATCCTGCAGCCCATACAGCTTTATCCCCACATCCTAATACCTGTTGCATGTTTATCTGTTGGCCTTGCGAGTCGTAGCGCATGATTAGAGTTGTTTGTGCGAGTCGTGTGTATGTCTTATTTATTTCACCTCCTTAACATGATAGGTTATTCTACCTTAATAAACTGTTGTCTTGTATTGGGGTATTATAATTAAATGATAAGGCACCGGCGGAAGGGCTTGCGGGGTGCTTTGTTCTGCTAAGTGTCGACCTAGGAACTCAGTTCTTATCCTCGGATCCAATTTTGAGCGCACTAACCGCTTGTGGGAGGCCCTATGGAGCCCCCCGCGGCTTCGATCTAATCCGCTTCTTATCCAGGGCGCCGCAAGTAGTTCGGTCTTTCCATTTGATGCATGCATATGGTTACATGACGATCTCATGATGATGGAGTAGTCGATTCTTATATAGGGTGGCACGTTCTTAGACTGCTATGAAGGTCGATCCCGCGGGCACTGGACCTGATTAGCCGTGCACACAATCATGCGTTTCCCTGGATGAGTTGTAGAGAAGAGATTTGCCGTGTTGAGATGCCCTACCTTCTGGCTTTGCTTTTGGGGTTGATCGAACGAGTACGGGTCCAGTAGTGCACCCCTGCAGGCTATAATCTTATCGATGAGCCGTGTCCACGGTTATGGACGACTTGGTGATGATGCTGGCTAATAAGATCATAGACAACTTACACCTAATTATTGTTAATTAACCTGACTAGTAATATAGAATTACTTTCACAATAACTTGTAACTAAAATTGTTCAATGTGTGAGTTTCCCGAATTGCTTTCTCATACTTGGTTGAGGGGGTTAATCCGAGAATGGGTTATGTTTGGTGTTAGTTGTAGATGGTTATCTTATGCGCTCTCTTATCCCTCTCTGATTAGACGGAAGTTGTAGCGTGTCTCTCTAGGTTGGTAGTGCTGCTGCCGCTAAGTCCACCTCCCCTATATTTTGGGAGATGGTGTAGGAAGTAGGCAAGTCGGTTTTGCTTGCCAGGGAGTGCCCTGACCCTCTTTTGGGATGTGCTTTATGTGCAGTTAACAGGTTTGAAGTCTGACGACGTTAGCTTGGGAATCCCTCCGGCTTGGCTGGGCAGGGATATGGCGCCATTGCTTATCTTCAGAACTCTTAGTCCAATTTGTATCTTATCCGTAGTCGGATACTATTTTCCTTCCGCAGTCATTTGAATCTTTGTATTGTATCATTTGTATCTTGACTCGTTTGAGTCGTTGTTGTAATTATATCTTTTGTTGTATTTGTGGATGTATCGGAACTGTTGTAATGTTATCACAATTCCACCCACATAATGCGTATGTTTTGGCGTGCACATTATGTCTGGTGGGCGACCAAAAATCGTTATTATACGGATTTCGGCGGGAGCGCTAAATCTACATAGTACCGATTTTTGGGCGTCACAGTTTTCAATACATAATAATCAATTGTGCTTTCTACTTCTTTGAATACATTTATGTACCGATGGATTTGAGTGCTAAGTAGGGACAATTGAAAAGGCACGATTGCGATATTCAGACAATCCCCAAACCTAACCTTTCTCATTAGAAATGTTTACGATTTTAAATATCAACTTGCTGTACATCATGACTTGCTTAAATGTAAGGTAAGACCAACCTACTGATTTGGCTCCTTTTAGTGAACTATGTACCATTTTTAGCTCATTTATATTTGTTAATGTTACCTACTCCATCTATGTTCTGGTTTGACATGGTTCTTAATTATAATGTATAACTGGTTTGCTGTCAATACTAGAATGGATTAATAGTCTTTACAAGAAAGTATAATTTCCTTTTTGCAAGAGGAAAGGCGTTAAATCTTCACTCTTTGATTTACTGCTACTAGGATTTGTGATTATATGCATGAAAAATGTCGATCTGGATGGAGCAGTCTGCATGCCCACTAACTGTTCATGTATTCGATTTTAAATATCAACTTGCCGTACATCATGATATACTTAAATGTAAGCTATGACCAACCGATCAGTGATTTGGGTCCTCTTAGTGAAATCTGTACCATTTTTAGCTCATTTATCTATTTTTATGTTACCTACTCCATTTATGTTTGGGCTTGACATGGTTCTTATTTATAATGGATAACTGGTTTGCTGCCAATATTGGAATGGATTAATAGGCTTTACAGGAAAGTATAATTTGCTTTGCAAGAGGAAAGGCGTTAAATCTTCACTCTTTGATTTACTGCTGCTAGGATTTGTGATTATACATTTATATGCATGAAAAATGTCGATCTGGATGGAGCACTTTGCCTGCCCACTAATTGTTCGTGCATTTGCCTTGGGTCTACAGGCAGAAGAAGCATACTACTTAGGGTTTTCAGTTTCATATGCACACTTAACATGTGCTAGCTGCTTTGAACCTCTCACAGATTTCATCTTTAACAAGCAAGCATACTACATAGGGTTTTCAATTTCATATGCACATTTAACCTGCTAACTGCTCTGAACCTATGCACTGGAATTCATTATTCAGTTTGTAAGTTTAGACATTAGCTACCTTTAACGAGTCATGTCCCACTATTTTCTGCCAATCGTGTGCAGATTTACCCTGTTTATGTTAGCTGTTTATGTTAGCTTATACTGATTCAGCGATAATAATTTTGTGAATAGTCATACATTCAATAATGTTTATAATATTACAGTTTTTCCCTCTTTCTGCAACACTGCAATTGTGCACCAGCGCTACACATTTTAGTTTTTCACTTTTTCATACCGGATATTATAGAAAGTAATGCTGCATTGTCAATTATAAGGTCTAGACACAAAACACTTTAAAATTTGTACAACTAAAGATATATTTTTGAATGAATTTAAGCTTATCAATACTTCTGTAGTATTAGATGCATTTTCAGACTCCTGGCATTTGGTGGTGTTGTTTTTATGGTTGCCTAGATTGTTTGCAACCAATTTTACCTATTACATGGAAGCTAACATATGAAACTATTATCAAGGTATTCAATTTTGCATAAATTATAATTCCATTCACATGTATTAGGCAGTAACTTTGAAAATAACATGGATAATCTAACTGGAAAATCATATATGCAGATAATCAACAAAACCTACATTAACTGCATTTTTTCCTAAGATTTTCCATACAATTTTTTTTTCAATTAGATTAGCTCTCCACGGTTCCTATGTATCTCACCAATTTTAATCTCCATTCATGTTGTACTACAGGGGTTGCAATGTTCTATTGAAGCAAGCTTCTAAAAGTCAGAGCCATATCTGTCATACCCTAGGTATTTAAATATATTGAAATAAGCTGCTGATGTTTGCTATCAATATTAAAAGGCTAAAAAATCATATTCCTCTATCAGACATTTCTTATTGCTTACTTTGCTTTCTGTTTATTCAGTGTTCAGTGATACAGTCCAGCGTACAACAACCAACAAATAGTTAAAGAAGAATTTCTAGCTGATGTCCAGCAAAATTCTTCTCTACATTGCAGCTATGTCATTGAGCCTGCTTCTAGATTACAAGTGTTACCACTAGGCAAATATGACTACTGCTATTGCAGATAAGCTTGCTATAAGAGGAACCGTGAGATCTTATGTATATAACTTCTTCTACATTCTATTTACTTTTCGTTGCTAACAATAAACCATATTAACTACTCAGCTGAATTCATTTTATGAATTTAAAATGCCACTTCTTCTTTAACTTACATTACTCAACTAAAACAAAAGAAAATACCATCAATAAAACTTATCAGCAAATGCATCATCAAGGGTGTGGCGTGTCGCCGCACCGAATTCAACTAGTAACATATACGATACGACACTTATGTACTCCCCGGCGTGATGACGGTCTCTACTTTTGAGTGTGCAGCAATTATCCATATATTAGGAGATAATACAGAATTTTAGTAGACCCTTATGTACTGCCCGGGGTTTCAAATCTGTACTATATAATATGCCTTAAATTTAGGCGTGTACGTCCTGTCCATTTTTCAATTTAGCCCTTTCCATTTTTCAATTTAGCCCTTTCGTTTCTGTGAATTTAACCCGCAGTCCAACTTAAGTTGTCCACTTTTGCAATTTGGCCCCCTAATACCCTTCCTTCTTTTGACTATTGTATAAGCGACATCTTGCTCGGCGCCTTGGCCTCATCCCACCCCGCTCTCGGCCGCGCCCTCAGTCGTCCTCCCGGGCGGAAAGCCCCTATGAGACTGGCTCGCACTCAGCCCCGACGCCCTCGGCCGCGCCGTCGTTCATCTTCAAGGTACCCCTTGCTCGCCTTTTTAGCGATTTGGTCACAAATGTTCGGGTCTAGCGTGAGGGGGTAGCTGTCGCCGGCGTCCAGCGGCGGGGACTCTGCTACCCGGGGCCGGAAGGCATCGCCGATGCCTCGGAGGGACGCCGCAGCAGCAAAAAAGCAGAAGCCGGCTGTCGTGCCTACATTCCCTGCTTGCACTCGAGGCCATGATCTTGCCTCCACCTCCAAGATCCCATGCCGTAGCTACGAGATCCTAGCTGCCGTGTCCCGAGCTCCGCTGTGAGGGCGCTAGGCGAGGATAGAAAAGGGCGAGAGTCCAACCCTCTTCCGTGTGCGATGCCTGGTCGCCTGACGACCTGCTCACCACCGCTCCTGCGGACTACTCTGTCTTGACGAAGCTGTTGTATCTCGGTGGCACACACGCCGCAGTCACGCGTGAGGCGAGGATGAGAAGAAGGCGTGAGTATGCACGAAAAATTGGCCGTCCCTTGGAGCCTGCAGGCGTGAATCTGAGCCAACTCTGTTTTTCTCTGTTTCTCTACGAGCTCCAACATTCAGATTTCTTGGAACTTTTTCCCTCATGAAAGTAGCTACTTGATCAAACATCCGTCTTTTGTGGAAAAGGAAACTTAGATGTAAGATGAGGTTGACACATCGCACCTTGATCCTGAATATATGCATCTTCATCCTAATATAACTCAGTGCATTTTCAGACCAACTTACTACAACGTATAGCTCCCTTTTCCGTTCAGTTTGATTTTCTGCTATTTGTTACAGTAACCTAGAAATCTGAATTTTAAATCACATGAGAGGGATCTCATGCTCAGCTTGTAAACGCAGAACTAATTATGCGAGATCGATTGGATTATTTCGTATGTGCAAACATTTTTCTCTATTGTATGCCATAACGACCACCATCAGAAAACGCAAAGGTCAGAACCATTATTATTATTCCTTTTTTAGTCTTCATTCTCATATTGAGTAGCTTGTCGCGGTCCTGGACGGCGGCTGCGAGGTTATTGTTGTCGTTGCTCATACTTTGTTTCTGCTTGATCGAACACTGAGTAGTTGGTCGTTGTCGTAGAGTCCCTCGCTTAAAGTCGTGCACAATAGGAAGCACGGGGTAGATATTCTTCACGGTCTCAGACTACGCATTCTGCCGGTGGTGTGTTCTTTAATACATTAGACTTGAGTCGATTTACCAATTGAGAGTGGAGTACAAGTACTTAGTACATGTAGTAGTATTGTTTGTGTCTGTCAATTCTAGGGTTGGAGTAACATAATTACTGAGTGCAGCAAAGGGTAAGAAATAGTATGTGATGAGTTAAATAATCTATTGTCAACAAAAATATAATTTACATTCCAGTGCAATGGTTGAAAGTTTTTCTTTTGACCTAAAAAATAGAAGTTTGTTCAATCTAATTCAGTAATGTTGAGCTCAGATCAAACACAACAAATAGTGCCTACAATTAAGCATGTTGAAAAAAAGTTATACCACGCCTAAATGCCAAATGCACTATGTCATTTATGTCATTCGACATCAAATATTATGGAGTGATGTGGGGGTCACATGTGTGTTATTATGGAGTTATGTGGGGGGGGGGGGGGGGGGGGAGGGGGGTGCTTAGGCCTTTTGCTTACATTGCTGTGTTGATTCTAGAATATTTTTATAACTCTATATTTCTACCTTTTGTGAGCCAGGATGTGGATTTTACATTTGTATCAGCACTGTGAAGGACAAGCAATGCATTTGACAAAGAAAATCTGTTACAAAAACGTCACACTGAATAAGTTTTACACAAATATTTGGCGACTTGAATCCATTCCAGTCGAGCCGCACACATGGAGAATATGAAGGTGTTACTGAATCCATGGGCGACAACATAGTCGCATCTATGCGAGTTCCAGCGCTGCCTCCACAATGATTGTTGTGTCCCTGTCAGCCATATCTGAGGTGGTCCGACTAGGAACGCCTGAGAGCCGAGGTCGGTAGGTTGTCAATGTAAGTTAGCCGATGACAGGAAGAATGTGCAAGAAATGCACTAGGTATTTCACTCGATTGCTACCTCCGTCCCTCCATTTCTCTTTGCATATTTTTCTGATTCTCGCTGGTTTTGTTGTGGCAGCAAGACATATGCAAGCAGGAAGATAGCGTGATTGTGTCAATTTTTGTGCAGGTAGCCAGTGGTGTAGACGTTATTTTCTGACATGCAGGTGTAGAGTTTTTATTTTGAAAATTAGTTTAAGGGTGGCAATAGTATTTTACTGGATCAATTCAGTTGTAAAGCAGATTGGCTGAGAGAGAGCTGGAAAGAGAATATATTTTTTGGTTACTCAGAAAAATCTGTCAGATGACATGCAGGAGACTCTTCGAAATATTAATAAATTAAACTTATTGATGTAATTTATGCATAGGCATGTCATTTTCTATATGCTCTGGAGAAAGGTTGATATTTTTATAGGTTTTGACAATTAAAGTAATCCTGAACATACAAGAGTTTCAATTTTGTCCGATCAAGATTCATGTCATGGTAGTGTTGGCTAATTGCAGCAATTCAGACTTTATCGTTGGACAACGGTCATATAACTGGTGCCCCCTCATGCCAACGAGATTTACATTATGCTGTTATT
The DNA here is from genome assembly GCA_026929855.1 of Poa annua. Lineage (NCBI taxonomy): Eukaryota > Viridiplantae > Streptophyta > Magnoliopsida > Poales > Poaceae > Poa > Poa annua. The sequence goes on along the minus strand of CM049428.1, from coordinate 112,344,480 downwards.
TTTTTCTATCATGTTGCAACGCATCGGGCACCGTTTGTTGGCAAAAAAGAAAAATGCCGCTGCGTTACACATAGTTCTCCTTTGTTCTATAATTCTATTCTAACTCATGTCTAGAGATGGCAAGACGACACACTTTCAACAAAAAGTTGTTGACGAGTTTACTTGATACTATTGATTGTTATTTGAACTTATTGGATAGATAGTGATCTTACTCTTACAATATTTCGATGAGCCAAGAGAGCATTTGGTGCGCTAATAAATCATTAAAAAAATTATCAGCCCGTAGCAACGCACGGGCATTTTACTAGTTAAGATAATACCGAGTCACATAAACTTAAACTTGGGCGGTTAGGACTCTAGAGTACCAGATATCTGAATCATTCTGAACTACCTACCACGGTGGTCTCCTTTGATCTTTGAAATTTAATGACGCGTTGAAAAACGATAGTATTAGTAGGAGTACCAATACTAAGATTTAAGGCATGATATAATGTTTGAAATTACGTCCATAATCTTGAAGATATTTTTGGAACTTCGCTAGAGAAACTAGTTTGCCTTGTACAAGTCCAAAACCCAGAGTCCATGATCAATTGCGACGTCAGGAGTCAGGACTTGTTGACCGTGCATATATTGGCGCTCTTTGAATCTCCACGTACGGATAAGAGATTCCACGTATTGCACCCTGGACTTGTACGGATAAGATATTCAAAGTACTGCACATTTTGAAGAAAAAAAAATCTATTCTTTGCTATGTCTACCAACTTGGCACCAGGAGCACTATAAAAAGTAAGCAGCAGAGAACATCTCGTCCTCCACAAAAACCTCGGAATATCATCCTAAACCCCACGCAAGAGATGGCGATCTCCAAGTTCATCGCCCTGTTCTTGGCTTTCGCGGCCGTGACTGCGACGTTGCAGTTGTCCGAAGCGAGGGTTCAAGGGTTCTCCACCATAGCCACGAACCAAGAAGAAGCAGATGGTGCGTCCAAGGCTGCATCCGGATCAGCCGGAGGCATCCCTGGCCTTCACTTCCCATTGCCCCAGATTCCTGGCCTTCCACCATTGTTCGGCCCGCTCCCTGGCACGCCGGGCGCTCCATCATTGCCTAGCTTCCCACACCTCCCACTCCCACCCAGCGGTGGCTCCCCTGCCGCCCCTGGCTTGCCCGGTCCACCTGCATCGCCGCCACCGCCGGCGGAGTGCCTAACACCATTGATGCAGATGATACCGTGCATGGACTACCTCACCAACATCGCCGTGGTCACGCCCCCGAGCATGTGCTGCGATGGCCTCAAGTCGGTCATCACCGACGCGCCCATCTGCCTCTGCCACGGCATGAACGGTGACATGAGTCATCTCTTCCCCAACCACATCGATCCCATCCGTATGCTCATCCTGCCGCTCAGGTGCGGCGCCATGTTGCCACTACGGACGCTTCTCTCGTGCAACAGTAAGTACTTGCACCTCTTACCTAGGTAGTAGGTAGCTACTTCTTATGCTGCCAATATATATGAACTTTGTGATGGATTTGAAAGCTCAACCCCTGCCGCCGCTGCTGCCTCCTACAACTCCAACGCCTCCTGCATCTCCCGTGTCATCCGCTCCTGCAACATCTCCCGTGTCACCTGCGCCTGCTGCTTCTCCCGTGTCAACACCTACAGGTAAATGTTTTTAAATACTCCCTCTTTTTAATTACTATCTACTCCACAATGACAATAGCTTGAATTATGTTATAAAAATGCGCTTGACTGATTTTTTTCCTTCTAATTTTGACTTTCTCAGAGGTGTCTCCATAGAATCAAGAGGACGCATGCTCGGTCGGTGGGCTCGTGAAGATTAGATCGATTTTAGTTACATATATAGCCAATTATTGCTTTAGTTTAATTAAGATAGTAGTGGTATAGAGGACCAGGGATGAGATATCATCGTTCAGGAGCTGTCATACGTAGAGGTTAAGAGCTGTACTTTATAATACATAGTAGATAGTGCTACTTTATCGTAAGTACAGTCATGTAAAGGTCCCCGTTGCATCGTCAATGGATACTCTCAATATAGTACCTATACTCAAATGCATGCTTACCGAAGTTTCTTTGTACTTGATTTGCGTGATGGCGGACCGACCGGAGAATGCTGTTGGGTTGATTCGTATGCGTGGATGCTGCTTCCATCTGTTTATGCTTGGAAGAATGTAAGTCGAGTTCGAACAAAATCGACCGGTGAACAAAGTTCGCATGCATAATATTTCCATCGACATTAATTACCTACATTTCCTCCTCGCCCACAGTGATTTATTCCATAGTACTCTTGGCTAAGTTTCATCGTACCTACTCCCTCCATAAACAAAAGTATGTCACAACTTTGCCTAAATTTACATGTATCTAAACTTTCACGGAGGGAGCACTACTTTACTATTGATGTAAGAAGAATGCACATATTGATGACCAAGGTTCGGAAAAGTGTAGACGAGACGGTTGGCATTTGCCTTAGGCGGCACCTAAGCGACCTAGACGCAACCTAGGTGTTCTTATAGTTTTGCCCATCATCTGGGTTAATATACCTGTATACACGTTATTTACTAACATGTAAGTGAGTAAAGTGCCAACAATTTTCTTGTTCTACGAACCATTTGACTCACTAGTGCAGAAAATATATGGTATGGTTTCTCATTGAAGTAGACAATTTCCTTGTTGCATGCATAGACTTGTAAACTCTTATGCGGGCAGACTGAAGCTCCAAGCGCCATGTCACGGGTTGATTCACATTTCTACCTTAATAATAAGTCAGGGTGGCGTATCCCCCTTCTGTCTTGTGTCTTGTTTTTTTATGCATAGACTTCTTAATCGGCCTCGGCCCTACATGGCATACACATAAATTTAACATTGGCTAATTTCATTACATAATATGTAATATAGTTAGCCCGTCTATTACACCCAAGATTACACCGACAGCCTTATACTCGCCATCGCGCGTCCTACCCCTACGGGGCTACTCACAGTCGCTCGCCGAATGGACCAGTGTTGCCACCTTCGCCCCAGATCGCGCGCTGGCACTTGTCGACGAGGCGGTGACGCTGATGTGGCGTCGGCGTCAGGGCCAAGAACTCCTCCGCCCGCCGGATCGCCCTCTGCTTGTGGTCCTCCTCCATCCTCCGCCGCGCCTGGCCCTCCTGCAGGGCGTTCGTCCAGTGCGCACACAACGCCGCCTCCTCCGTCACCGCTTGCGTGTGGCCCGCGCGTGGGAAGCCTCTGTCGCGACCTCCGCAAGGGCATCCACCTCTGCCCTTGCTACGGCAGCTTCGAAGTAAACTGTCGGCCCGCCGTCTCCTTCGGCTAGCTATGCGCACGTACGAGCGTTGGGCGTTTATCCGGACGCGCTGCGACATGCACTAGACCTTATGTTAGGCGACGTGCTGCACGCCATGAGCTGCCGCCCAGCTCGGTCGCTGCGAGCCGTCTCAAACGACGCCAGGAGCGCCCTCCGCTCCTCGCCTAGGTCCAGGATGTCTGGGTCGGACTCGAGGAAGTCAAGGTCGTCGTCGTCGACCTCCTCCCGCAGCTCCTCCGTGTACGCCCAGCCTTGGGGCCGTCGGCGTGGAGGACCTCCACGCGCTGCCCACGCAACCGCCGTGACGGACCGCCCGACAGCAGACTCCTCCGTGTCGTAGGTCTACCGGGCGTAGGCCTACGCCACGGGTTCGACGCCGGGAAGCGGCCGCGCCATCGTGGTCTCGGGGTGGTCGGTCATTGTGTTGTGCTAGCTGAGCCTTGCCGACGACGCCTTATAAAGGACACAATGAGCGGAAACGAAAGGCAGGCTCGCGGGAACAACCTTCCGCCCCGCGCGCGGGAAGCATGTGACGGGAAACGCCGTCTCGGGCGGGAACACGAGAAACAATGGGCGGGAAGCCGACGTGACGGGACGCGACGACGCTAATTCTACCGCCACAATTGCTCACCTAATTTGTGTCGGACCGTTGAGCACTCCCGATGCAAACGGACAACAAACAAAAAACAACTGATTTTCTATCCGTTATCTGACGGAAAAAGATTAAAACATACATGATTTAGACCAAAATGATTCGAACAGTTGGAAATGACCCTAAAAAATCAATTCCAAAGGTGGAGAACCCAGAATTTATCACCCAATTTTGACCGATCAGTCTATGCAATGTGGTCTATAAGGTGATTTCTAAACAGATTGCTAATCGGTTGAAGGTTATTCTCCCTGATATTATTTCCCCAACACAAAGCGCATTTCTCCCCGGGCGGCTAATTACGGATAATGTGCTGGTGGCATACGAGTCTTATCATGCCATCAAGAATAAAAAGGTTGGGAAGTATGGCATTTGTGCGGTTAAATTGGACATGCAGAAGGCTTATGATAGAGTGGACTGGCGATTCCTGGAGAAGATCTTATTGCGCCTTGGCTTTAATCCAGCTGGGTGGAGCTTATTATGGCGTGTGTTTCCTCGGTGAGGTATCAGGTTCGTGTTAATAATGATTTCTCTGATTATATCTTTCTGTCTAGGGGTCTCCGTCAAGGGGATCCCCTCTCATCATATTTGTTTCTGCTTTGTGCGGAGGGGTTAACCGGTTAACAAGCTTACTGAGGGTGGAGAAAGAAGCGGGAAACTTACTGGGAGTTAAGGTCTGCAGAGGAGCCCCAGCTGTATCACATTTGTTATTTGCAGACGACTCGTTGATCTTGATGAGGGCTGATGTGACTAATGCCACTAGCGTGCGGAGAGCCCTGGATGATTACTGTGCGGCCTCCGGCCAGATGGTTAGTGATGCAAAATCCAGTATATTCTTTAGCCCGAGCACCCATGTTGACGTAAGGGTGGAGGTCTGCTCGATCTTAAATATTATGACGGATGCGATCACGGATAAATATTTGGGTCTGCCACCGTTGGTGGGAGTTGACAGGTCGGACTGTTTTCAGCACTTAATTGACAGAATATGTAAATTTCTGAGTGGATAGAAAGAGAAAAACATGTCTTTTGGAGGGAAATAAGTTTTACTGAAGGTCATTATTCAGGCCGTTCCGGCGTATGCTATGTCAGTTTTCAAGCTACCCAAACAGATTATCAAAGGGATTATCACTGCAATGTCCCAATTCTGGTGGGGAGATGATGACCAGCAAATACATATGCATTGGTTTGCGTGGTGGAAAATGTGTGTTCCAAAAGGACAAGGTGGTATTGAAGGAGATATGTCCTAGAGACAATTAATAAAGTGTATTTCTTTATCATATCTCGTTTGTTTATAATATGTTTTTGTATCATGCTATAACCGTATTAAGCGGAAATATTAATACGGGTGTGATGCGTAAACAATCAGGTCCCTAGTAGCCTCTACTAAGACTAGTTTCGTTGCGCGATCGATGATCGATGTTTCCCGATCATATGGTATGGTGTCGGTCGGCAATGGAAGTCATATCGTTAGAGAACAATGTGATGGACATACCCATTTTTGTAGAATGTAGTCATTACGCTTTTAACCGTGAGACCAACTCTTATTGTTATTCCTGGAAGATAGTTTGATTGCACCAAACGTCGTATCTTAATTAGTATGACAATAACGGTGATACTTTTGAGTATCGGAAGGGAGTAGTTGAGACGAGGGGTCAAGAGCGGGATTTGCCAGCCCGCATAGCAGGATAGATACTCTAGGGCCCACTCGGTGAGATTATGTCTTATGAGCTTGCAAGCATGTGTTACGGAGACATGAAATCATACACGAGTAGAAGATAGCGTTGTCCGTAACGAGATCAAGCTAGATATGGAGATATCTATGAACGGCGCTCGGACACTCTAAGGATCGCCATGGCAAAAGGTTTAAGACTTTACGTTCAGATTTGATAGATGAAAGTCATTCGTTATATCACAGGGATTAATTCATGGGGTCCAGGCCTACGAGTTAGTCATTGATCGGAGAGGAGTCTCGATCATGTCTGTTATTATATCGAACCGCTAGGGTAACACACTTAAGGGGTTTCGATAAGACAACCGGAAAGGAAAGAGATCACCGGGAATGTCCCGGGAGAGGTCCGATGGAGATCGGGCAGCGACGAAATAGTTTTCGGAGCTAGAATAAATTATATATAATATGTTTAATATTAATTGGTGTAATTAATGTCTAAATATGATTTTATATATTTATTTTCGAATTTATTTAGCCTGATTTCCCTAAATGGGCCTTCTGGTCGAAAGAAGGCCCAAGGGGGGGAATTCCCTAGGGAATTCGGTGGGGCCAAGGTGGGCCACAAGGGGCCCACCGGGTGGCCGGCGCACCAAGGAGCCGCACCAGGCATGTGGGGATAGTCCCACATTGCCTGGTGAGCAGGTTGGCTCCCCCCTAGGAGCCTATATATAGAGGGGCACCCATTGCCTTTTAATTCACCAATTAATTCCCCAATTCTCTCTCGATTTCGTGATTCCCTTTGTCGGAGTTGCGCCGAGTTGAGAGGGGGATCTCTTCTACCATAGCCCGCTGCCGCACTGCTGGTGTTCCGGTCCAAGTCTTCCGCTGCTCGTCCTGGACTGGAGCTTCGGAGGCCGTCGTTTCCACCGTACGTGTGTAACGCCCTGCGAGGTGCTGCGCTAGCGGTGCTCGGAGGTCTGCTTCCTCTACACGACCTTGAGGTCGGCTTCGTCGGTCTTCATCGACAACGTTTGTGCGCAAACGTAATCCCCGCTTTCGGTCTACAAGGGTATGTATTCTGATCTCCGTTCGTACTACTATATCTGCATAGAATAGATCTTGACATGTTTTAAGGATATCGTTGCTAGGAATTTTTTCTGTTTTCTGCACTCGATCCCCTTCAGGTATGGGTTTTATAGACCTACAATGTTTCAACTTAGCTATGCTTGCTAAGAAGTGTTGGCGGAACCAGATTCATTGTGTGCTACTGTTCTACGAGCTAAGTATTTCCCTTCTGGTGATATCCTTAACCGTGAATTAAAGAAAGGTAGCTCATACAACCCAGACGTTTAAAAGGGGCCATATCTGGAGAGTTGGAGACGGTTCTTGTATTGATATATGGAACGATCCATGGATCCCTAGTAGCCCAAACAGGAAGATTATGACCCATAGGGGCAATATTGTGCTTACCAAGGTTTCAGAATTAATTGATGAAACAACGGACACATGGGATGAAACTCTCATCCGGGACACTTTATGGGCTGTTGATGCTAACAGGATTCTCAATATTCCTCTAGCTCGAAATATGATGGGGGACTTTGTGGGCTGGCATCACACGAAAAATGGCATGTTTTCAGTTCGTTCATGTTATCATATGGAGTGGGAACATCAACATGGACAAAAACCCAGGAGGACCAGTGGATACGGCTCCTCCTCTACTTTACCAATTTGGAAAACGCTTTGGTCTTTAAACGTCTCGGCAAATATTAAAATCCATTCCTGGCGTGCCCTCCTTGGGGCGATTCCTTGCAATGGGGTCCTGACGAATTGGCATATACAGCCTAACTCACAGTGCACATTGTGCAATACGGACTGTGAAAGTATTCAGCATGCGTTCTTTAGGTGCCCAAGAGTGAAAGAAATATGGAGAATTCTTGGTTTGGAGGAGGTTGTGTCCGATGCATGCATGGTGGAGGAAGAGGGACGTTCGGCGCTAGAAGCCTTGCTTCGGGATAGACAAGCAACGGCGCCTCTATTACCGCATGTGGATCGTAATGATCTTGTAGCAGTCGCGGTTTGGTATATTTGGTGGGAACGGCGACAAGCAACTCATGATGAATCAGTACAATCACCGGCACGTACAGCCCATGCGATATCAACTCTGGTCCTAAATTATTCAAGGGCAAATATCAACTCTGGTCCTTAATTATTCAAGGGTAAGAAAGAAGAAGTCGGGCTTTGATAGACAAGGTTGGGTCAAACCTAAGGAAGACTATGTGAAATTAAATGTTGATGCTGGTTTTGATATTGACTCAGGTACAGGCTCGGCAGGAGTTGTTATCCGGGATGCGAGGGGTTGTTTACTTTTGGCTTGCTGTAGAGGAATTCCTTTTGTCTCGGACCCTGCCACAGCGGAAGCTTTTGCGCTCCATGATGGCCTGATTCTCGCAGGACAACTCGGCTGTAACAGAATTGAGGTAAATTCTGATTGCATGGATGTTATTGAGGTGATGAAGAATGGCGGGCATTCTCTGGGAGCTTCGGCAGCTATCTTCGAGGAGTGCACTTTACTTTGCCGAAACTTTACCACTGTTGTTTTCGACCATTGTCCTAGAGAGGCTAATAGGGTAGCTGATATTTTAGCTAGTAGAGCGGAGGGTCCTCTGTCGGTTGTTTGGCATGAGGAACCCCCTGACTTTCTTTTAAGCACCCTTGCGGATGATGTAACTGTACTGAATGCTTAAAGGCGGCAAGTTTCATACGCACTCTTTCCCTAACCAGGGTACCGAAAGGGGCTGGCAGGGTTTTAATGAGGTGGATTGCTGACCTAATATACGTGGTTTAAATTTCAAAACAAAAAAAACTCTACCCTCGTGAGCTGACAGTTGGTCCCGCTTGAACCTTGAATTTTTAATCACTACGATCGAAATGGGGCTTCGCACGCGCACCGGAAGATGTAGGCTTCTTGTGCAAGAGAAACTGAACGTACTATCGAAAAAAGAGAAATGGCCTGAATTCAAAGGGGAAACTTTGAAATATAAACATCAGAGGTACTAGCACAATTTGATGTCGACCCGACGAGGAGGGCGATATTGGTATAAACTACGCCTGAACTAATGAAGCGGGCGCCAACAGATTAACGATTTGGACAACATATACTAACTAATGTCTAATGACGTGCATTCAAAGGGATGGAGGGTCTGCGTGCGTACGTTCATAGGGGTATATGTACGTGTGTGTTTGTGAGTGTCTGCGTTTGTACTGTGTTTCTTAGAAAAAAGGGATAGAGGGTCGCATGCGTTTTTCGAGGTAGCATAGGACAGGCGGAGCGGTGGAGGTTTGGAGAGTAGTCCTTTAGTTCTCTTGTAAACGCCTACAAGTTTGGTTGCGCGCTTGGCGTTTGTGCCGGCCCGTGTTGTAACTCCGACTGCTTGGCCCTTGTTCTATGGAAACTGTGAAGGGGATCGAGTGCAGAAAACAAAAAATTTCCTAGCAACGATATCCTTAAACTAGCCATGATCTACACTATGCAGATATAGTAGTACGGCGGAGATCGGAATACATACCGTCGTAGACCGAATAGCGGGGATTACGCTCCCGCACAAGCGTTGACGACGAAGACGACGTAGCCGACCTCTAGGTCGCGAAGAACTCGGCGCGACAAAGACGACGAAGATGACCCCGAGGTTGGGTGGAGGAAGTAGGCCTACGAGTACCGCTAGCGCAGCACCTCGCAGGGCGTCACACACATACGGTGGAGACGACGACCTCCGAAGCTCCAGTCCAGGACGAGCAGCGGAAGACTTGGACCGGAACACCAGCAGCGCGGCAGCGGGCTATGGTGGAAGAGATCCCCCTCCTCTACTCGGCGCGATTCCGACAAAGGGAATCACGAGATCGAGAGAGAATTAGGGAATTAATTGGTGAATTAAAAAGCCAGGGGTGCCCCTTCTTATATAGGCTCCCGGGGGGAGCCAACCTCCCTAGCCAGGCAATGTGGGACTATCCCACAGCCTTGGTGCGGCTAGGGATGGTGCGCCGGCCCTAGGTGGGCCCCATTTGGCCCACCTAGGCCGGCCAAGCCTCCCCACAAAATTCCCTTGAGGGTTTTCCCCCCCATGGGCCTTCTTTCGACCAGAAGGCCCATTTAGGGAAATCAGCCTAAATAAATTCGAAAATAAATATATAAAATCATATTTAGACATTAATTACACTAATTAATATTAAAAATATTATATATAATTTATTCTAGCTCCGAAAACTCTTTCGTCGCTGCCCGATCTCCATCGGACCATTCCCGGGACGTTCCCTTTCCGGTTGTCTTGTCGAAACCCCTTAAGTGTGATACCCTAGCGGTTCGATATAATAACAGGTACGATCAAGACTCCTCTATGATCAACGACTAACTCGTAGGCCTGAACCCCATGAATTAATCCCTGTGATATAATGAATGACTTTCATCTATCAAACCTGGACGTCTAGTCTTAAACCCTTTGTCATGGCGATACTCAGCGTGTCCGAGTATCATTCTCAGATATCTCCATACCTAGCATGATCTCGTTACCGACATCGCTATCTTCTACTCGTCTATGATATTATGTCAGCTGGTGACCTAGTCACATGTTTGCAAACTCATTTGACATAATCTCACCGAGTGGGCCCTAGAGTATCTATCCGGCTATGCGGACTGACAAATCCCGATGTTGACCCCTCGTCTCAACTACCCCCTTGCGATACCCAAAAGTATCACCTATCATTGTCACACTATATAAGATATGACGTTTGGTGCGATCAAAGTATCTTCCAGGGATAACAATAAGAGTTGATCTCACGGTTTTAAGGCGTAATGACTATGTCCTATAAATACTGGGTATGTCCATCACATCGTTACACCTAACGATATGACTTCCATTGCCGACCGGCGCCATGCCCTATGATCAGAAAACCTTGATCATCAATCGCGCAACGAAACTAGTCTTAGTAGAGGCTACTAGGGACCTGGTTGTTTATCTACCACACCTGTATTAATGTTTTCGCTTAATACAGTTATAGCATGGTATAAAACATATAATGAACGATTGGAATATTGCCAATAAACTTTGTTTATTAAGTGCCTCTAGGGCATATTCCTTTCAGTTTCCCACTTGCACTAGAGTAACACTTAATCTTGTTTACAACTTGGTAAAAGCTCAACACCCATAGCATCTTGGTGCCTGCTCGCCTCGTGGAAGAGGAATACAGTCAATAGATCTCACACATTGAGACCTATATGTGCTTTGCAACACTTGTATGCCATCTAGTTTGACATCATCCCGTATCTCACGATGACGGTGAAATATATCCTAGTGGATGGAGTGAGACTCGAGCAATCGCGTAGCATGCGCCTTAAAAGTCTAAGAGATCTATTAAGGGACCATCTACGCTCGGAAAACTGCTCAGTCCAATCACACTTGCTACTTCTGAAGTGGCGATATATTTCTATACCTATGTAGATTATACGACAGTGCATTCACATGCGACTTCGCAAACTAACCATGTCTATTTTCAAAATAAAGGACATCTCCTATATGAGATTTCTAGTCGCATGGGTCAGTGTCATAACTTGCATCATCGTAACCGCTTTACGGCAAGTTGTATTTCCACTCTTACCCTTTACTAGAAAACCTATCTTCAGTTCTCATAGACACTGAAGAATAAACTTAACGTTTGTTCATTGATCCACACAAGGATCACTCTAGAACCTGTTCTTCAACCAAGAACTTGGGTCACACTAAGTCGAGCTTTCAATCTGATAGCATCTATGACTGATACATAGATAATGTCGAACATCATTTGCTATAACTGAAAATGCCAAGATAAACTTAATATTTTACCTAGTCATACAAGTAAGAACCTCTTTCTTTGCTTGTCCTATTCTGAAACACTTCAGAATCTTGACTAAGGAAATATTCCGACTTAATGTTATTAAGCCCCTTACGATCTATACAATTAAATATCGGATGCCTAATACTCCTAACTTCATTTCATAGAAAATTTAATCACTTAAATAATCTTTTACACTCTACTAGAGGATCTGTGTCATTCAATATGTCGTTACATACAAAATCACGAATGACACCTAACTCCCACTCAAATATGCCTTCCGCATATAAGATCAAGGAAAAGCTACTTAGCTCCCACTCAAATATGCCTTCCGCATATAAGATCAAGGAAAGCTACTTTGCTCCCACTCACTTCTTTGCAAATGTAGGTTTCTTCAACTATTTTGGACAACTCCAAAATCCTTTGATCACATTATCAAAGTGAAGATTCCAGCTCCGATATGCTTGCTTCAGCCCATGAATGGACCACCGAAGTTTGCATACATGTTTAGCATCCTCAGGATTACAAACCATTCTTAATGACACTATTAAGAAACATGGTTTTCTTATCCATCTATCAATTTCTCATTCGAAATTATAGTGATTGCTAAACGACCCAGAATAGATTTAGTCTTCACCACTTGAGACAAACTCTCATGTGGTCAACTTTTGAATCTGTCGGAACTGTTTCACGACAAATCGATCCTTCTCAATGTCTATTCTCTCATAAAATTCCATATACTATTAGCATCCTAGATGCCATCAAGAAGATCTCCCAAGTCATTACCTGGTAATAGTATATGGATTTTATTTCGGATCATAAATGACTCATAGCCTTTTCTCGGACTTAGGTCCACCATCTCTTCTTCGTAGTTCGTAGGTCTATCATATTTCATTAATATGATCTTCATAACAAGATTGTCGTAACACACGGTGTGGAACACAACCTCATATGCCTACGCTCTTAGCATGAGGTCAGAACATCATGATCTTGAATCATCAGTTTTTTCAAGCTGTGGAGCCTGACACCGAAAACACTTTCGGTTGCGCCAGTCTGATGTCTGGAGAAGAAGTTCACCAACTTCGTCTTGCTCTACTTTCTTTCTCACTTATACCCTCGGACAAGAAACTATTTCTTTCGCAAGGTATATCCCGGCAACTGTTTTGCCTATGTCGTGAGACATGTACCCAACTAACTCTTTAGGTACGGTACACTACAAAGATTAATCCATTTTAGGTTTGATCACATCGAAAACCTAAATTGCTGAAACGACAATCCAGGCTAAAAGCCATGCCATCACTCGTATGGTATTGTCTCCATGGATTCAAATGGTTTCCCTATTTGCTAACGTGAGTGTTATGTTTCTACCATATGACTCTAATGATCACTATAATTCGGTAAGAGATTTATTTACCACACACTATCCAATAGAGTGTAATTACGACGTCCTAACACACCATGACACTATGGTGTTCCATACGACGTAATTTGTGGAACTCTTCTCACAAGTCTTCTAATGATGTGCCAACATTATAACTCAAATATTCATTTCCTCGATCCACATCGCGGGAATTTGATTTTCTTGTTAAGTTTATTCCCTACTTCATTCTGAACTTTGTTTGATCGAATCAAAATTTCAGACTAACATTCCCCGGAGTGGATATCCATATATCTACTCAGAATATTCATGAAGTCTATGAAATAAAGACTTCCACTACACGTTAAAGTACTTCATTGATTCACATACACCCATATGCATGATTCGCAACAAGCTATACTCAAAACGTTCAGTGAAGTTCACGAAATAAAGGTCTCCACTACCCGTCAATTACTTCATTGAACCACATACATCTCTATGTATGACTATCAATAAGTTATATGCCCGCTTTCCGAAAACGGTGTCACAGTTATTTTGCAAGTGTCAAAAGATCAAATCTTAGGACGTGTAGATCCATCCGGTATGGAGCTAATGCATTGACTATAACATTGACATGACTAAACGGTAGTGCCACACACATGTGGTGTCTTTATTAAGTTTGTATCCTTTGGCATTAATATTATGAATGTGGGATCTTCTACCATCTAAATTCAAATCGGCATATGATCATTACTTCATAAATATAGGACACCAAATTTGTCACTATCATGTATGAACAAGTGTCTCGCTAGAGGAGACACACTTGTAACGATCATACTAGCAGGCGATCATAAAGAATTTATTCAAATGGTAGATCTAGAAGGAGAGTGTCTATGGCCATCACAACAACTTGACTGCCATTATCAACACGCAATGTCGCCTCATCCTTTCAAGCTACTCAAGCAGTAAACCTCGTTTTCACAAAACATGACTAGTTCAAAACTTAGTCACTACTGCGAGTACTTGCTTAGCTAAAACATTCATAACATGTATATCATATATACACCATCATCATTGATGACTTCCGGCGATCTGTTTCATTTTCTTGATACTTCCACCATAATCAAGAACCATGAAGGTGAACGATTCCCCTTGCATGACATAGTCTATGACAGAGGATTTGCACTTGGCAACGATGTCTGTCATCCAGTGATTGAGCTAAGCGAGGCGTCTCAATGTTCATTAAGTATGAACATATGTCATTAAGTATGACCGCCACGTGCTCCCTCAATGTGTGTATTCTCTTCCATCTTGGTTGAGAAGACAATCAGTCAACGTACTGATAAACTTCATCAACCCAACGTTTGGGGTACCCCGAGTTTAGCGACCATATCATATGTTCGCGATCTAAAAAACTCGTACCCACTGTTGGTTCTCTATGGCAGAGATCATAACATGCACCGGACTATGATGATATCATCCGCACAAAATCCGATAATCCAAATTATCTTTTGTCAGCGGAATCTCCGGGGTTATCTCCTAGCGGGTATTGTAACACAAAGAGCTAACGGTTTAAACTAGGAGTATCCTCAAGCTAAAGCATAAAACTATGAAGTTTGGACCCAACCTTTTAAGTTTCTCAATCGCAGGAATGCGCCTAATTTGAAAAGATGCTATCACAATGGTTAATATCTACAAAGGTTTGCAAAACAGACTCTGTTCATTATATTCTGAGTTCTAGTATTTTAGAAAATAACTATCCGAACTCCCACTCAAACGAACATCCCTCCTGGTCGTTTAAGCGATTACACGACCCCCATCCATTGCACCACCCCTCATCATCAGAGCCGGCGGCACAACTTCAAGAGTAGACAATTGTCCGCCACACCAATTTTGTGACTCGTGCTCGACCTTTCGGTCTCCCTGTTCCGAGTCCATGTTTCTGAATATGCTAGGCTCGCCACCAAAACCTCCACGCTGACGCTTGTGCAACATGGCTTACACCCACTGTATGCGAACGACGAGATGTCTGACACCCGATCATCACGGCCTGCCTCATAACGTAGAACTTTCTTGGTGGTGCACGTTAGAGGGAGAACACTAGTGGTATTTTGAAGGGATCATCTTATATAGCTACCGCCGTGTAACTAATATATACTATATATACAATCACACAATATAAGATGCACACAAAATATCAAATGTAATGCAATGTGATATAGTCCATTGCGCCATGGTCTTCTTGGCGCCCGCAGTTTATAATCAATTTAATAAACCTACCTTGACCATATCACATAGCCCCTGCAAAATAAAGTTAGACGCTTCTACTTTATCTTTTGCATATTTTACGTGGCTCGGGGCTTTCGTAAATAGAACCGCTTCATACCTACGAACCTTATGACCACAACAACGGTCCAATAATTGCATGTTTAATCATCCCTTTCGGGCCCTCCATTGAAAATGCAAAGCCAACTAAAGAGAGAGAAACAGGCACCCGCCAGCCACAGATACGGTACAAGCCGTATGTCAGTAGTGGAACAAGTCTCGCGTAAGCGTACACGTAAAGTCGGTCCGGGCCGCTTCATCAACTCGATGCAGCTGGAATCACAAGTGCACGCTAGAGGGTAGTAAATAATAGGAACGGTGCCCCCGTGCAGAACACGGGTTCTAACAGCGTACAGCTATATCTACGATAGATCGGCTCTGATACCACTGAAGGGGATCGAGTGCAGAAAACAAAAAAATCCTAGCAACGATATCCTTAAACTAGCCAAGATCTACACTATGCAGATATAGTAGTACGGCGGAGATCAGAATACATACCCTCGTAGACCGAATAGCGGGGATTACGCTCCCGCACAAGCTTTGACGACGAAGACGACGTAGCCGACCTCTAGGTCGCGAAGAACTCGGCGCGACGAAGACGACGAAGATGACCCCGAGGTCGGGTGGAGGAAGTAGGCCTCCGAGTACCGCTAGCGCAGCACCTCGCAGGGCGTCACACACATACGGTGGAGACGACGGCCTCCGAAACTCCAGTCCAGGACGAGCAGCGGAAGACTTGGACCAGAACACCAGCAGCGCGGCAGCGGGCTATGGTGGAAGAGATCCCCCTCCTCTACTCGGCGCGACTCCGACAAAGGGAATCACGAGATCGAGAGAGAATTAGGGAATTAATTGGTGCATTAAAAGGCCAGGGGTGCCCCTTCTTATATAGTCTCCCGGGGGGAGCCAACCTCCCTAGCCAGGCAATGTGGGACTATCCCACAGCCTTGGTGCGGCTAGGGATGGTGCGCCGGCCCTAGGTGGGCCCCATTTGGCCCACCTAGGCCGGCCAAGCCTCCCCACAAAATTCCCTTGAGGGTTTTCCCCCCCATGGGCCTTCTTTCGACCAGAAGGCCCATTTAGGGAAATCAGCCTAAATAAATTAGAAAATAAATATATAAAATCATATTTAGACATTAATTACACTAATTAATATCAAACGTATTATATATAATTTATGCTAGCTCCGAAAACTCTTTCGTCGCTGCACGATCTCCATCGGACCATTCCCGGGACGTTCCCGGTGATCTCTTTCCTTTCCGGTTGTCTTGTCGAAACCCCTTAAGTGTGTTACCCTAGCGGTTCGATATAATAACAGGAACGATAAAGACTCCTCTATGATCAACGACTAACTCGTAGGCCTGGACCCCATGAATTAATCCCTGTGATATAACGAATGACTTTCATCTATCAAACCTGGACGTCTAGTCTTAAACCTTTTGGCATGGCGATACTTAGCGTGTCCGAGCATCATTCTCAGATATCTCCATACCTAGCATGATCTCGTTACCGACATCGCTATCTTCTACTCGTCTATGATATTATGTCAGCTGGTGACCTAGTCACATGTTTGCAAACTTATTTGACATAATCTCACCGAGTGGGCCCTAGAGTATCTATCCGGCTATGCGGACTGACAAATCCCGCTGTTGCCCCTCGTCTCAACAACTGAAAGAGCATTTTCCCTCATGTGTGGTTTTGGTAATTATATGACAATCTCTATGGACTAATGTTTGCATTGAGATATCCTTATAGATCTTGTACATGGAATTGTGGAGTTCATGTGTTGGACTCTTGAAGCTTATGTGTTGAGTGAAGCTTCTTGCAAGTATGTCTTGAAGTATTCAAGACATCATATTAGTGAAGAAATGTTGGAAGATACAAGGTTGATCAAGATATTGATCAACACACAAAGCTACAAGATGTACCAAGAGCTATCATGCATATCTTAGGATGGTAAACACTTATCCGCATAGCTTTGTGAACTAACCCATTATATATGTGTGTGTGGTATCATTATATGAGGTTAGGTATCTTCCCATGGGATTGCATCAAATGAAGATTTCATATAACTCATGGAGGATGACGTCATGTGGTGATCGTCATCAAGGTGAGATGTGCAAGACCAAGAGAAGCTTCTTGAAGAGATCCTATGCTTGGTGCTTGCAATGGATACATGGAGACGGAGCTAAGCGAGACTCTACCATTGTGAGCATGGGGGAGTATTTGGAGAAGTCTTCATCAAGCATGTGCTTAGACGCGCAATCAAGAAAAGATGAACCACTTGAAGAGATCAAGATAGTCTTCATCCAACTCAACTGGAATGCTCAAGGCAAAGGTATGATCTTGATAGGGCTATAGGATAGATAGGCGTACTATCAAGAATGGCTCTCAAGTTAGTAACTTGATCGCATCGTTGTGGAGAGCTCAAACCTTTGCATACTTGGCATATCATATTTCTTGGTTCTTATTTGGCTTTTATGGTGGTGAGGAGCTAGAGCTTGGTCCATCTCCATGTCAAGCTCTTGTTCATCGGAAACGGTCTTACTTTAGAAAACTTGTTGGCTTTCATCCATGTGAGGATTTAGAGCTTGCTTTATCTCCATACTAAGCTCTAGTTCATCAAAAACGGATTTCGTATGAATATCTTGTCACGTTTTTGATATTGGAGGTTTTGTCGGTTTACATGTTTAAGGAAAGTTAAACCTTTTCCCATTTCGTTTTATCCTAACATGATGGACTATGATGTTTCTATGCATATTCAAGTAGATCTCGTTGTAACGATTCCAACGAGCCAAAAATCATCGAAAATGGAGTCCGGATAGAAAAGATATTGCAGTCCGGATAGAAAAGATATTGCAGTCCGGATAAAAATCATCAAAAATCAGCTCGGAAATTTCACTTTTGGGCGGAATTTCCGGTCTAAATTATGGGTGCAACGGTTCTATTTTCTGGGGGCATAAAAATACCCCTCCCCTTCTTCTTCCCTTGCCAAACTAAGTTAGCACGAATTTCCTATCTCTCTTACTCCATTGTTGACCTTGGAAATCTTGATTCCTCTCAATCCCTCCATTGATTCTTCCATATTCTTTAGGGAAAGTTGAGAGGAGATCTAGATCTATAATCTTACCAATCCATCTCTCCTCTAAGTGAGGGGAATCTAGTGGATCTAGTTCTTGGAGTTCCTTTGTGGTTCTTCTCCTTTGTTCTTCCTCTCCTCTCCCCCCCCCCCCATAAGCATTAGTTGCTTTTGGTGGGATTTGGGAGTGAAGGATTTGACTCCTTTGTGGTTTCCTT
Source organism: Poa annua (assembly GCA_026929855.1). Classification (NCBI taxonomy): domain Eukaryota; kingdom Viridiplantae; phylum Streptophyta; class Magnoliopsida; order Poales; family Poaceae; genus Poa; species Poa annua. The sequence continues at coordinate 112,325,998 of CM049428.1, read as the reverse complement.
TGTTCTTCCTCTCTTGTTCCCCCATTAACATTTGTTGTTGTGTTGGAATTTGAGAGTGAAGGATTTGAGCACTTCGTGTGCTCTTGTCATTGCATTTGCATCGGTTTGAGCCCTCCAAGAGGATTCGTGGTGGTGATACTTGTGACCTTGTTACTCTTGGGTCTTTGGACCCTAGACGCCTTTTGTGGCCAAGACCTTTTGTGGTCAAGACCTTTTGTGGTCACTTGAGAGCCCCCAATTAAGTTGTGGGTGTGTGCCTCAAGAGTTGTACGGGATTCGATTCCGCCCCAAAGGAGATCAATAGTGGAAGGTGAACTCGCAACCTTTTGTGGTTGAGTTCATCAGGAGAAGAAGGTGAGCCTTTGTGGCGTTGCGGCTAACCTGTTGTGGTTGCGCACACCTCTCTAAACGAGACGTACACCCTTTGGGTGGAACTCGGGAATACATCCTCGTCTCCGCGTGCCTCGGTTATTTCTATATCCGAGGTCTTTACTTATGCACTTTACATTGTGATAGCCTTCGTGCTTGAAGTCATATATCTTGCTATCACCTTGTTACTTGTATTTATTACCATAAGTTGTTGGTGCACATAGGTGAGCCTAGTATATATATCTAGGTTGTATGCTTGTTAAAGTAAACCTCTAGTTTTATTCCGCCTATATCAAGCATACCACAATTTCCGGGTCATTCTTGGACCGGATATTCCTGCTCCTCGGAAAAAGTTTTAAATCGCCTATTCTCCCCCCCCCCCCCCCCTCTAGGCGACGTCTATCCGTTCAATTGGTATCAGAGTCAGGTTATCTCATTATTAGGACTAACCGCCTAGAGATAAAGATGTCGTTTAGAGATCTAGTGCACAATCCCACTTATAGATTCGATGGCACAAATTATGATGTTTGGAAAATTCGCATGCTTAATCTTTTTAGAGACATGGGTTCAAATTTAGAGAGTATTGTAGATATGGGTTTTTCTCCTCCAAAGGATTCACAAGAATTATCTTTAGAGGATGAGAAAAACTCTTATCTCGATACTCTATCATCTAATGGTCTCATATGTGCTTTGAGCGATGTAGTCCTTGCGTCAATCATGCCTTTTCGGAGCGCTCATGAATTATGGACAAAACTTCAAGATATATATGAGGTGTCCAACATTTCCAAGTATGATTGTCCTTCTTCCACATCCGGTCGTGATGAGCTCACGTCTTCCTCCACTTCACCGACATGTGGTTTGCCACAAGGTAATGATATGGTGAGTGGTGATAGAAATTGCATTATTAATGGTGAATCCACTATTTACTATACTTCTCACCCATCTTATTGCAATGCTCTATCTTTGGACTTAAACACCTCTAGCACTTCAAATGTCATACATGCTAGTGTGGATAGTCCTTGCATATCATGTAGTAGTTGCTTAACTAAATCTCATGATGATATGCTTTCCTTGTCTTGTTGCCATGATCAAAATGTTTCTATTTCCTCTATTACTTGTTTGGCTAACAATGTAGAGGAATCCCAACAATTGTTGGAACAATACATGGACCTCAATGGTGTTTCAAGTTTCTCTTCATCATCTTCATCCACTACTCACATTTGCCTAATGGCTAAGGAGTATAAGGTATCTCCTTGTAACATCCCAACATTTTGGAATGTTCAAAAATCACTAAAATTTAAAACTTTTGTTTTGATTAAAATAAAATAATAAAATGCATAAGAAAACTAACTATAAAAGATTTCAACCAATTTGCAAAGGTCTATTATTTCAAAATTCCCAATGTGTCATTATTTTCAAAAGTAGTTTCAAGTTAAACAATTTATTATGCATTGTATTTTCTTAAGCCTCATTTTATAAATTGAAAAATGTTTTATAAACTTCAAACCATTTTATTTTAATAAAATAGTTTACCTATAAATAATTGATCTCAACCACTTAGCCATATCTAATCATAAATTCAAGACTAATTAAAAAATGGTATATTTTGGCCAAATGGTTTCCATTCATTTAACTAAATTCAAATTATAGTTTTGGAAAGTATAAGTTTATGATTCATAACTCTAAAACTTCTTATGTTTTATAATTAATGAATTATCAAAATAAACATTTCATTTGCTTAAATGATTTTTCATTTATTTTCAAAACATGAAATGATTTTCATGAATATATATCCTATATAAGAAAATAATTAAATCTAAAATCTTTTCCAAAGTTGTTATGAAGTTTTCAAATGAATAAGCATAATATGAAACATAATGGTGTACAAATCATTTATAATTAAAAATGGATTTCATTATATTTCCCATTTACTTCAAATTAGTTATATTTAGTTCTTTAATATTATGCCAAAATAAAGAGGAATGATTCAGTAAAACAAGTTTAAATAACTTAAATTCAAACATAGTGGAATGTGGGTATTTTACAAATTTTAGTTAGCCAAAAGAAAATTTAATTAAGATAGAAATTCAAATTTGACTTTAAGTGTCAAATTTGTATTTAATCAATATTTCAAAATATTATTTTTCAAAAATATTCAAAACATGCCCACAACTGGTTTAACACAAAGATACTAATATTACAAATTTTTAGAAATTTATTTGACATCATTTGGAGTTATAAATCAAAAGATATAAATAAAATATAAAAATCCGAAAAGAAAAAGAAAATACCTGCTGACGTCAGCGATGACGTCACGCCTTCTTCAACCTCCGTCCGAAAATTTCGCCTCCGATCCCTCCACCGATCCGAGCTCAAATTCGCGGCGTCCTTTGCGGGATTTGATCTCCCTTTCCCCCCCCCCCCCCCCATATAAACCCCGCGACCTCCTCCGTGTTTCCCCTCTCCTTTCCCCTTGAACCGTGCCCCCAAATTAATTCGCAGCATCCGCGTCAGCAATTATTTTCGTAATTAATTTTAAATTGGCAGTTTTACAGAAAAGACCATGTAACTTAGAATTGGTATAACTTTTTACTCACACATCCAAATTCAAATATTTTTATATATTTGGAAAGCCCTTGACATGTAGAATATTATGGATCTGCCAAAATTCAAATTTGACTTAGTTTAAAATATTCAAATTTCAAATGGTGGATTTGAGTATTTTTGTAATAACTTTAAATCTATAATTCCAAAAATTGCAAATAAAATTGTTTTAGAAACTTTAGAATATTTGTAAATTAATGCCACTGTTACAAAATATTTTTGAGTAATTTTTGAATGAATTCATAGTTATATATTTAATTTGAATAGTTTGACTATTTTCAACATAACTATTAATAAAAATATTATTTTTGATTCTAGTAAATTTCTATAAATTTAATTAAAATACCCATGTCTATTAACACTATTTATTAAATTATATTATAAAAATTTAATCATAGAAAACTTTAATCTTATAATTATTCCTTTTATTATATTTTCCAAAATTAGAAATTAATTAAATTGCATTTATAAATTCATGCATATTTATAAAAAAATCACAAAAGTTATTTTTATGTTTCTTGTGATTAAATATTTCATTTCATTCATAGCATATTTTATTTTGTAGATATAATTCTCATAGGAAAACCCCTCTTCATTAGTTTTCTCTAAGTTAGAAATAATTTCAACTTAGCATTTTTGTGAAGTGCTACACTTAGACACTTAGTAATTTTCAACATGGAGCTGGAAGACCAATGAAGGACTTAGCCAAACGAGACCCCAGAAGAATCTCCAAGGAGTGGAAGCACTTAGAAGAAAGATCAAGAAGAAGTTCATGAAGACCAACCAGAAATATTTTCTAAGTCTTTCTCCCTCTTTCTTCTTTCTCCCTCCTTCTTCTGTTAGACTTCATGATGACTAAATAAATCCAAAACCAGCCTCGAGGATACAAGAACCACCAAGTCTGAAGATTTATCAAGTCTATCAAAACTTCAATCAAGACATCATCAAGGAGAATATTACAAGTCTGGAGATGAAGCCTGGAGGACAACTACATCTTTCTTTCTATCTTTTCCCTCCTTTCTAATCTTGTCTTTCACATTTGACTTAAACAAATTTTGATCATGATGTTATCATCTTGAAGTTGTTGGATCCTAGCGGCATAGTGGGATGAAGCGGCCTTGAGACAAACCTTACATGTCCACGTACATGAGACCTGTTCCACAATTTAAGTGGCTGGCCGGGTGTCTGTCTCTCTCATTATAGTGAATGTCCAATTTACAAAGAGTTGATAATAATTGTTGATCATCTTGAAAAAATGACTTAGTATTTACTCTAAATATTTCTACACATCAAGACTAAGCCATTAGAGGGCTTATTCAATATGATATAAAACAAAATATTTTATTCAACTTATGACCTTAGCCCTTAGTCCTTTTGGACCAACCTATCTGCCTTGCATAAACTTAAAAGATTTTCATGGCATGAAAAAGCATTTCTAGCCCTTAGGAATATTTTGCACATCATGCATAAACATATTTTCCTTAGAAAGTTTTATAAAACTTATTTATTCATCTAGTATGTGTTTGTGTGCATTGTGGAGTTGTGCTTGCTGTTGATTGTTGTATTGTTGCTTGTCTATATTGTTAGATTGAACGGAGAGTCCCGAGTATCGTTGAAAAGAGTTGTGAACAACGACAACATTCAAAGGCAAGTGGCACACCTCATAAACTTCCTATTATTTTCTATATGCATTACTTAGTGTATTTTTATATGCATGTGTAGGATAGTATTGCTATGCTAAACCTTTGTAGAATTCCCTTACTCCTGTGTCTAGGTTCCTATATCATACTTAGCAGAAATATTGATGCTATGCAATGGAGGAAAAGTTTTACAAAATGTTAAGTGACTACTCAGGGCTTTTCTCATGGTTGTCGTCGCCTAGGATGAATTTCTATTCTACTTAGGGCCGTGAGCATGGTGGTTGTCAACCTGGGAGTACACATCCACTAAGTTAATGAAACACCTGGGTGGTAAGTGGTTGTATGGTTTATGTTGAGTGGCTACTCAGGTCCATGTCTATGGTTCCTGGAGTATGTACACTTGTGAATGGCCACCCAGGAACAGAGGAATCTGAAGAACTCCGAGTGACGATTGCTTCCAGTGCAGCCATTGCCATATGGGCTCTGGCTTGATCAATTATGTTGCGTGGACTCTCCCCGGCTTGACAAGCAGATGTAGAGGGTGTTAGGTGTAACGGGTCAAGCTAGAGTGGGAGGGAAAATGCTTCTGAAAGATCTCATCTTATTCTCTCCTTTTCTTATCACAAATGGTCTATAAAGGATACCTTGGGTTGAATGGGTACAATGGTGAACGTGCACAACCTCTGCAGAGTGTAAAACTAAGTACTTAGTCGTGTCCCCGGTACGGACAATTTGAGCAGCTGATCACGGACGTCAATGGAGGATTCCACCATTCCAACTTCAGAAATAAAACTTGATGGGTGCCATACTCGTCTTGATTTCAAGAAAAGTGTTTTTCAAAAGAGTAGGAAAAATTGGCTTTATGCAAATTAGCCTTGAACTCCACCAGCCAAATATGCATATAGGATTTAGAGTTATTCCATTAAGTGTCCACCATAGTGTCACTTGCCAGACTCCATTTTTAATGGAATCTGACCCACGTTGTTGCAATATTTTTCTTATTGCAGATTGATCAAATTACGAGTGAGGTTTCGTTTAAAGGTTTCGAGTCTACAACCAACATGTTTTCGCCTGTGGCAACATGAAGTGTTGAAGACCCATTGCTATTATATTTCCGCTGTGTACTTTTTCAATGCTAGCTTTATGCTATGAAACTTGTATCGAATATTTTGTAATTCTGGATCATCGATGTAATAAAACTGACGCTTTGTTGGGATATTACATTGTAAACTGTGTGTGCAAATGAATCGATACAGGGATTTGCACTATACACAGGTATCTACCTTATTTAAAGTGCAGGTACGCTACACTCCTACCGTGCACTCCAATATATCTCCTGATGATGATGATGATGATCCAATTAAGGAGAAGTTTGACATTGTCTCTCATGCTCTCTTAAATAATAAAAATGCTCATGAGAACTTCTTAGAAATCATGACTACCCTTTTTGAGCTCAAGGAGACCTTTGAGGCTATGGAGACCCGTTGTCATGAAGGGTGGGGTCTTGCTCCTGATTCCGCGGGTGAGGTCCACAATCTTGAGAATGCTCTTGAGGAAGAGCAAGAAACTCGGGTTGCTCTCGAGAAGAGATTGGAATCTAGTGAGAAGTTAAACAATGAAGTAATTGCTAAACTCACTAAAGAACATGACCATGCTATTGCTAAATGTAATGTGCTTAGTAAAGAAAGTGCTAAGTTAAACAATGAGCTTGTCATGATGTCTTCTTCCATTTCTAATATTAATGATGCTTGTGCTACTAACTCCACTTTGTGTGAAGCATCCATTTTAAAGGAGAATGTTGAGCTAAGGGCTCAACTTGATTTGCTAACTAGTAAGTATGGGAATTTGGAAGAAACTCATGAAAAGCTTTTTAGCTCTAATGAGGATCTTCTAGAATCCCATGCTAGGCTAAAGTTAGCTCATGAGACGGTCGCTACTAAGGTAACATCTTGTGAGCCTCTTATGGACACTAGCACAACTTCTACTACTAATGCTTTATTGCAATGTGCTAGTACTAGTAATTCTACATCACACACCATTGCTAAATCTTGTGATGAATTACATTCCTTGCCTTGTTGCTCTAACAATGTAGCATCTACTTCCTCTAGTATTTGTTTTGAAACTAACCATGTAGAGGAACTTAAAGAGCTCAAGGCACAAGTCACTTCTTTGAAGAAATACTTGAAGAAAAGTGTCATGAAGGGAAGTCCACCCTCGACAACATGTTGAGAGTGCAAAAACTTCCTCATGACAAGAGTGGACTTGGATTCAACTCCAATAACAAGAACAAGTCCAATGTCAAGAAGAAGCACAATTTCGTCAAGAAGAAGGGCCAAGAACAAGCTATTGATTCGGCCAAGATTGTGTGCTTCAAGTGCAAGGTTGAAGGGCACCATGTTAGATCTTGCCCGTTGAAGAAGAAGCCTCTTAGTGAGAAGCAACAAGGGAAGCTACCTCAAGTCCCAACTCAAGCTTCCCGAGTTGAAGAACCTTCCCTTCCCAAAAAGAAAGGTAAAAGCCGACTTTGCTACAAATGTCGTGGGAAGGATCACTTTGCTTCTTCATGCACTCATGGTACCTTATACAACCCTTCAACTATTGATAATGTTCATCATCTTCAGAAGGATAAGGTTGGCAATGTGTTTGCTAAAGTTATTGGTACTCAAAGTGGTGTCAAGAAAAGAACCATTTGGGTTACCAAGCCTATTGTGACTAACCTCTTAGGACCCAACTTGGTTGGGGACCAACAAGCTAAAACTTGATCAATAGGTGTAAGAGGAGGACATTGGAGACTTGACTACATCATGAAGAAATAAGGGATCTTCATCATTCATATTCTCTCAAGTCAAGTCAATTGGATTATATTGTCTTAACATATATCCAATGCTCCTCCTTGCGGTAACTTGTATTTAATTCATATGTACTCATTGAAAGTTACTTGCACCCTTGCATGTGTTTGGTTTTGTACCTTACTAGTGTTTTTTATGTGTTGTGCATTCTTCTTCTTATGTTGAGTAATCAAGCTTGTGTATGTTGGTTTGCACACCATGTATGTTTTTGAGCCTCTAGTCTATTTGCTTTCATCTTAATTGGCTCTTATAAGGATATTAATGGACTATCCCATTTTGGGGGAGTGTTGTGCTTTTTGGTAACACACTATCCTAAAATGTTTATTCATAAGGACTACCACTTAGTGGTGATATATAAATGTTATCTACTCTCTTTGTGGTATGTCTTACTCATGAGAAATTCAAATTCTAATGTCCATTAACTATCTTTTGGGTTTCTTTTGCCTCTTGTTAAAAGGAATGGATTATCACATTATGGGGGAGTAATAAGCTATGTGCATATTACAAGCCTAGAAAATGTGAACATGTGAGGTAGTGTCACCTAGAGTTGATATTGTTGATTATCTTGTTCCTAGGTGACATGGTACTCAAACAAGTTCCATATTTTCTTAAATGCACTTTGTTCACCCATCTTTTGGTATCTTGTTTGTGAGAGAGTTTCTTGATGCTTAGCATGATCATTGAATATGAGAAGTCATCAAGAATCTCTATATAAGCATGTTTTTCAATTCTTATCTTTTGCCACATGCTTATGTTTTGTGAATATGATCTTGAAAATATTTTCCATCTATCACCAAGAGCTATCTCCATACAATCATTGTCTTTGACAAGTGATAATTATATTTGTGATAAATTTTTTGATCATATTCACATTGGCTATTGTTCTTAAGTTGTATTGTTATATCGCCAAGTTTGTTTTGGTTTAACCATCATTTTGTCTTCTTTGCTTCATTTGGATCCTTTTGTTGCTCTACTCATAATTTGTGTTGAACTTTCTTGAGTTAGAAAAAGCAAGGATCCCATTGTTGTGCATTTACATTCAAAGACTTAATTCTAAGTAATGCACTATTCTTGGGGGAGCTATCCTACATTGAGTAGAACATCATCCTTTTAATTGTTATCGGGACTCATTGTTTTTCTTGAACTTTGTGCTCAAAAGGATATATGGAGGGTAATGATCCCACTTGTGTGCATTTTGTATGCATTTTGTATTTACATACAAGATCTCAAATAATGCACTAATCATGGGGAAGCTACTCTATACTCTTTAGAACACTATTATTTAAATTGGTTTGGTATCTTATTGCTCTTCTTGAACATGACTAATGTTTTAACAATGTATATGGAGAGTAATGATCTCATTTGTGTGCATTTTGAATTCAAATACAAGATCATAAGTAATGCACTAATCCTGTGGGAGCAATCCTATATGTTATTGAGTATTAGTTCTCTTCAATTGGTATTTGATCCCGATGACATGTCTCTTTGAAAGACAAACATTTTTCGTCTTTGGTACTTTGTGCGATCATGAAAAGTGTAAAGGGATTGGTTTATTTGTTGAAACCTTAATCTTCTTTGTGGAGTTGACTATCTCATCCCATGGTTCCTAAACTACCTTTTTGGATGAGGTAAACCTTCGAGCATGCTTGTTTGATTTATTTCTTATGCTCATTGGTTTAGCCTTGACCTTGTTTTCATTTGATATCTTTTCAAATTGGTTTCTCCAATCATGTGTTGATTTGAGTCTTTGATATAATATGGGCATATCTTTCTCTTGCCACACTTTTGTGTAGCTTCTTGATTTATTTCGTGTTTTGTCCAAATTGTATCTCGTTTGGTTCTTGAAAGTTTTGTGCATGCATTTTTACTATATGTATATCTTATGGCATGCTTACTTTCGTTGATCCAATATATAGGATAAACTCCATCAAATCCTAAATGGCTAAGATGTGCATGAAATTCTATTTCATATCAATATGCACATATTTATGTGGAGTTTGTCCTATGTATTGTAGTTGGTCTCACTACTTTGGACCCAATTAGTTTGGGTACCATTGTGTACTTGATTTGTTTTAGGTACATGGGAGATGCATTGGAAGCTTGCCTCTTTTTAAAGAAGATGTCTTCACCATGTGCTTCTTGGAGCCAAGCTTGGATGATTGTGAACTCTCATCTTCTACACCGTCAATGCTATCTCGGTAACAAGTATCTAACTCATGCATATACTTCTAGCTCTCAACCTTGTGTAGGTTGTTCTTTGGCATGAGTTTCTCTAAGTTGCATTTGATATGGTTTTTGCAAAGTTTCTTTCAAAATATCTTCATTGCTAATGTGAGTAAGCCGGGATGATTACACATCAAGGGGATTTACATAATCATCTTCATGATTCACCGATCCCCAATATGTTAATCTAGCAAATTCGTTTCAAAATCTCTCATGTGCAATATTGATGAATTCTCTTAAACCATTTGCCTTATGTGATATTTGTTTTGTGTCTCGAAGTATCCCAACTATCACTTATCCTATGTGGGTATTTGTGATGCTTTGAGAACTTGGTGTTGGAAGTTCATCTATAGCCTCTAAGAATAATTTGAGCTATGTGCTTTGCTTTTAAGCAAAAATCTTATCGGTGTATTTATGACTTCCTCTTAGATATCATGTGCTTTACCTTGTACCTACATGGTGTGTGCATGTTTCTTTGAGGACTTACTGTCCACTTAGAAACTTATACACATGAGGGTAGTTCATATTTAATTGATATTCAAAATCTTTAGTGATCACCTTTTATTACTTTCTTGATTCTTTGGTGATCTCTAAAGGCACAAGCTTTGTTTTTCTATTGGTTTCACATTGCCTCTTAATAAGCTTGTGATCCTATTTGATTTATCCTCTTGGGTGTGCTTGTTTGCGAAATACATGATATGCACTATGTGCATCATAATTTGAAAGACTATGATGTTGCTTAGCCTCATCCTTGCTTACTCTCCTAAATTGTTTTCCATGTCACACCCTTCCTTTCCCGGTTGAGCAAGCCTTTATTCAATCTTGCACCTTTTTGGGTTCAAAATTATCTAGGAGGGAGTGAGGATTCCATGTTATGCATACCATATTGAAATACAAATATTTTCATTGTGCATGTACCTTGGGGAGTTCCCTCTTGAATTTCAGAGCTCTTGGTTGATCTTATCATAATATCCTATTGTGCTCAATTGGTATTGGATCCCTTGATTGCTTGCTTCTTTGTGAATGCTTTCCCCCTTTGCAATTGGTATCCTTCCAGTGGATTTCAATTGATATATTTCTTGTGCAATTTTTGGATCCTCGATATAGTTTGATCCTCTCCATCTATTCGTCATTAGATAAGTGCATTTGATTTCACTCATATCATGAGAAATGCATAAATCATGAAGGAGATCTTATTATGTTACCTTTCCAAAGTCTTTCGCCCATTTCGGCAATCGTTGCCAATGGGGGAGAAGTTTTGGAGGGTTGTATGGAATTGAATTTGTACTTTGATATCTTCTTAAGTATTTGCCTTCCTTGCCTTTGCATTCGTTGCTTGGTTTTCTATATAGTGGAAACTCCACCATCGGTAATGGTTGACAATATATGCAATGAATTCATGTTCATACACACGTGCATAAATTATGGGGGAGTTTGCTCTATATATGTGGATGGACTAACATCACATATCTTTGTAGTATTTGATGTTAGTGCAACCATTCTTGTTTGCCTTCCTTGCCTTTGCATTCGTTGCTTGGTTTTATATATAGTGTAAACTCCACCATCGGTAATGGTTGAGAATATATGCAATGAATTCATGTTCATACACACGTGCATAAATTATGGGGGAGTTTGCTCTATATATGTGGATGGACTAACATCACATATCTGTGTAGTATTTTATGTTAGTGCAACCATTCTTGTTCGTTAAATTACATATTATGAACCCTCTCAAAAGAGATTGTCATCAATTACCAAAATGGGGGAGATTGAAAGAGCATTTTCCCTCATGTGTGGTTTTGGTAATTATATGACAATATCTATGGACTAATGTTTGCATTGAGATATCCTTATAGATCTTGTTCATGGAATTGTGGAGTTCATGTGTTGGACTCTTGAAGCTTATATGTTGAGTGAAGCTTCTTGCAATTATGTCTTGAAGGATTCAAGACATCATATTGGTGAAGAAATATTGGAAGATACAAGGTTGATCAAGATATTGATCAACACACAAAGCTACAAGATGTACCAAGAGCTATCATGCATATCTTGGGATGGTAAACACTGTCCGCATAGCTTTGTGAACTAACCCATTATATATGTGTGTGTGGTATCATTATATGAGGTTAGGTATCTTCCCATGGGATTGCATCAAATGAAGATTTCATATAGCTCATGGAGGATGACGTCATGTGGTGATCGTCATCAAGGTGAGATGTGCAAAACCAAGAGAAGCTTCTTGAAGAGATCCTATGCTTGGTGCTTGCAATGGATACATGAAGACGGAGCTAAGCGAGACTCTACCATTGTGAGCATGGGGGAGTATTTGGAGAAGTCTTCATCAAGCATGTGCTTGGACGTGCAATCAAGAAAAGATGAACCACTTGAAGAGATCAAGATAGTCTTTATCCAACTCAAGTGGAATGCTGAAGGCAAATGTATGATCTTGATAGGGCTATAGGATAGATAGGCGTACTATCTAGAAGGGCTCTCAAGTTAGTAACTTGATCGCATCATTCTGGAGATCTCAAATCTTTGCATACTTGGCATATCATATTTCTTGGTTCTTATTTGGCTTTTATGGTGGTGAGGAACTAGAGCTTGGTTCATCTCCAAGTCAAGCTCTTGTTCATCAGAAACGGTCTTACTTTACAAAACTTGTTGTCTTTCATCTATGTGAGGATTTAGAGCTTGCATTATCTCCATACTAAGCTCTAGTTCATCAAAAACGGATTTCGTATGAATATCTTGTTACGTTTTTTATATTGGAGGTTTTACCGGTTTACGTGTTTTAGGAAAGTTAAACGTTTCCCCATTTGGTTTTATCCTAACATGATGGACTATGATTTTTCTATGCATATTCAAGTAGAGCTCGTTGTAACGATTCCAACGAGCCAAAAATCATCGAAAATGGAGTCCGGATGGAAAAGATATTGCAGTTTTGGTTTTGCTGTTTCTGTCAGTTTTCAGTCACTCGGAATATCCGATTCTGGAGTGAATCGGAATATCCGTTTCTCGCAGTTTTTCTTGAATAAGAGGCACTGATCAGAACCGGAAAATCAGCTCGGAAATTTCACTTTTGGGCGGAATTTCCGGTCTAAATTATGGGTGCAACGGTTCTATATTTTGGGGGGGTATAAATACCCCTCCCCTTCTTCTTCCCTTGCCAAACTAAGGTAGCACGAATTTCCTCTCTCTCTTACTCCATTGTTGACCTTGGAAAGCTTGATTCCTCTCAATCCCTCCATTGATTCTTCCATATTCTTTAGGGAAAGTTGAGAGGAGATCTAGATCTACAATCCTACCAATCCATCTCTTCTCTAAGTGAGGGGAACCTAGTGGATCTAGTTCTTGGAGTTCCTTTATGGTTCTTCTCCTTTGTTCTTCCTCTCCTCTCCCCCCATAAGCATTAGTTGCTTTTGGTGAGATTTGGGAGTGAAGGATTTGACTCCTTTGTGGTTTCCTTTGTTCTTCCTCTCTTATTACCCCATTAACATTTGTTGTTGTGTTGGAATTTGAGAGTGAAGGATTTGAGCACTTCGTGTGCTCTTGCCATTGCATTTGCATCGGTTTGAGCCCTCCACGAGGATTCGTGGTGGTGATACTTGTGAGCTTGTTACTCTTGGGTCTTTGGACCCTAGACGCCTTTTGTGGCCAAGACCTTTTATGGTCAAGACCTTTTGTGGTCACTTGAGAGCCCCCAATTAAGTTGTGGGTGTGTGCCTCAAGAGTTGTACGGGATTCGATTCCGCCCCAAAGAAGATCAATAGTGGAAGGTGAACTCGCAACCTTTTGTGGTTGAGTTCATCAGGAGAAGAAGGTGAGCCTTTGTGGCGTTGCGGCTAACCTGTTGTGGTTGCGCACACCTCTCCAAACGAGACGTACACCCTTTGGGTGGAACTCGGGAATACATCCCGTCTCCGCGTGCCTCGGTTATTTCTATACCCAAGCTCTTTACTTATGCACTTTACATTGTGATACCCTTCGTGCTTGAAGTCATATATCTTGCTATCACCTTGTTACTTGTATTTCTTAGCATAAGTTGTTGGTGCACATAGGTGAGCCTAGTATTTATATCTAGGTTGTATGCTTGTTAAAGTAAACCTCTAGTTTTATTCCGCCTATATCAAGCATACCGGAATTTCCGGGTCATTCTTGGACCGGATATTCCGGCTCCTCGGAAAAAGTTTTAAATCGCCTATTCACCCCCCCTCTAGGCGACGTCTATCCGTTCAACTACCCATTCCGATACCCAAAAGTATCACCTATCATTGTCACACTATATAAGATATGACGTTTGGTGCGATCAAAGTATCTTCCACGGATAACAATAAGAGTTGATCTCACGGTCTTAAGGCATAATGACTATGTCATATAAATACTGGGTATGTCCATCACATCGTTACACCTAACGATATGACTTCCATTGCCGACCGGCGCCATCCCCTATGATCGGAAAACCTCGATGATCAATCGTGCAACGAAACTAGTCTTAGTACAGGCTACTAGGGACCTGGTTGTTTATCTACCACACCTGTATTAATGTTTTCGCTTAATACAGTTATAGCATGGTATAAAACATATAATGAACGATTGGGATATTGCCAATAAACTATGTTTATGTAGCACCCCAACTTTTATTAAAGTTGGAACACCTGTGTTATGTGCTAGTCCCTGGATCACTGCCAGCACCACAGTACAAAATATAAAGTATCATTGCATAAGTATTAAATTGCTACAACGAGATCCAAAAATAATAGCCAATATGGCTTTATTACAAATTGCATAGCCATGAAGGCTAGCTAAAGTTCAAAGTTCACAGCGAAAGCAAAATAACATTGAGCCTCATCTTCAAGCATGCGCCACAGGCAGTCATGTTGGGTGAAGACTCGAGCCAATCATTCAGCATCAGAATTTCCTGCACATTGGAATATGCAGGCCCCGAAGGAGGTCAATACAATGTTGTATTGGCAAGTGACTATGGTGGATAAATATACTGGCAAGTCTAACATCTATATGCATATTTGGCTTGGTGGGGTTGAAGGCTATTTGCAGAAAGCAAGTTTTCTCCTATCATTTTGTAAACACTTTTATTTCTCGAAAACTTGGCACCGAGGGATAAAGCCCTAGTGCACCAACAATTCATTCCTTAGTCAAATTTTTATTTTATGAAAACAGTATTGAGATTCTTCTGCCCATCCTTATCCAGTTGCTCGAAGTAGTCCATTTCCGGGGACACGGCTGAGATCTCAGATTGTCGACTCTGCAGAGGTTGTGCACTTTCACCTTTAGACTCAATTTGTCCGAGAAATCCTATACACGCGGAGTGTATTATGGAAAGGAGAGAATTGAGACAAGAACTTTCAGAAGAAGAATGCAACCATACTAGCAAGACCCGTTCCACCTATCATCTCTACATCTGCTTGTCAAGCTGACAGGTTGCACTCTCACAACTTAATCGTTCTAGACAGAGCCCATTGTCAAAAGGCTGCACGGGAAGCTTATAAACTTGGAGGGACTTGGTAATCTCTTCGTTCCTGGGTGGCCATCCACAAGTGTACTTCTGGGTAACAACCACCATAATCATGGCCCTAAGTAGAATAGACATTCATCCTAGGCGAAGACAACCACAAGCATAGTCCCAAAAGCCACTCAACATAAACCATATCAACCAATTCCACCCAGATGTGTATTTTAGAATTTTAACACTTAGAAACATTTTCATAACATGGCAACATTTTTATAGCATGGCTAAGCAACTAATAAAATCTTTGCATGGCTGCTTAGGGAAAAGGGTGGCTACACACTACTAGGATATTTGTAAAATACCAACTAACTTAGCATTATAAAATAAATCACAATCCCTATCATGCACACTACTCAAAACATACTACTTATGCATATAGAAAATATGGGATATTGTATGAATGTCACTTGCCTTGGTAACAGGAGGAACAAGCACATCAAGAATAACAATCACAAGCAAGTCCTTCCTCTTCTTCACAATCTAGCACAAACAATGAATACAATAAATACCAACACAATACCATCACAACACTAAACATAATCAAGTATGCATGAATGATATGCTATGATGATAAGACACACTTATTAAAAATTCTTATTTTCTGTCATTAATAAATGAAGTATAATTTTCAGGTATTTCTTATTTTATTTGTCAATTAAATAATTTTAAAATCATATAGTAAAACTTTGATTTCTATAATTACAACTTTTATTGTTTTTATGACATCTTCAATTTGGACATTCATTAATATTGCTGGACAGAGGGAAATTATACAATCTTAAAACCATTACATTTATTTCTAAATCATTTTTATTAATTAAGTTATTATTTTAATGGCCGAAATACTCCTCTGATAATTATACAAATTATAATTTGTCAAAGGGAAAAAGAAATGATCTAGAAATAAACTACATGAGCAGAGCTTTCCAATGACATAAAGTTTATAAATTTTGGACTTACAGATCAAAAGTTATGAATTTTGCAAGTTTTAATAGTTTTCTGTTTTAATTTCTAAATTTTATTCGAAATAGAAAAAGAATCGGCCACGCGGCGCGATCTGATTCGCCCGTACCGGTTTGACGCGGATCGCGATCTAGAGCCATTAGATCTAAATGAAATCGGACGCACCAGATTAATCACAGAAGCGGAAAATAAAAATAAAACAGATCCGTTGGATCTAAATCCAACGGTCCAGGACGCGTTGACCTAACGCGGGCGGCGCGAGTCGCCGGAGACGCGCGGGGCGCGGCGAAGCCATGGTCGGCGTTTGCGCCCGAGGCGTTCTACGGTGTCAGGAGATAAACGGAGCTCACCAGAGGGTGCGTGGCGTCGAGATGGAGACGATGGCGAGGTGGCGATGAGCGGAGCGTCCTCGTTCCCTCGGGAGAGCTCGCCGGAGTTGTGCGTGGCGGCGGATCTCCTCGGTCATGGACGAACTCGACTAAGCGCTGCACCAAAAAGCCCGTAACCGTGTCAAAAAGTGTCGCGTGAGTGCAAGGATGCGAGGGGAAACTACGAGAGGGCTCGGCATTGTTTTAGCTCACCGGAAGTCGAAGTTTTTGCCGGCGGCCACCGCGGAACTCCGGAGACGAATGCGTGCGGCCTGGTGGCTCTTGGATCGATTGGTTTGGGGCAAACGGAAGAGAACGGAGAGAGGTATTAGTAGGGGGAGGAGGCGGGGTAAGGGGAGCAGTAAATCGCTCGTTATCGTGCGAATCAATCCGCCGTTTCCTGTCGGGGTCGGGGGCGTGATTTGGGGACGAACGTTTCCGTGGAGGTGATGACAGGTGGGTCCCACCTGTCAGCGACTGCGAGCGAGCACGCGGGGTGCTGGGCCGCTGGCGGGCTGCTCGGCTACGCGCGCGCGGCAGATAGCTACGGGCCACGGCCCACTCGACTCGGAAATTCGATTATTTTTATTTAAATCCTTTTCTGTTTTTAAATACTGATTTCAAATATGATTTTTAAACCTATTCAAAACATTTCAGAAAAATTCATAAAAATATGTTTTGGAAAGGTTATTGAAATTGGAACTTTTAACATTATTCTTGCCCATATATAAATTGGTAAAATTTTATTTATTAAAGGAGTGTTAAATAAACATTTTATGAAATTTATAGACTATTTATATTTATAAATTGAAGTTTTATTTAATATTTTTGTGATGTATTCTTATGCTCAATGTTGCATGATGCTTGAATGCAAAGTTTTAAATTTTTGCAAAATTTGGGATGTTACAGACTAACCCCCTTAAGAGGAAGCTCGCCCTCGAGCTTCGGAAAGATCAGCAAATAGGTGTGGATGGTCTTCTCGGAGGTCATCCTCTCGTTCCCAGGTGGCTTCTTCCTCGGTGTGATGGTTCCATTGGACTTTACAAAACTTGATGGTTTTGGTACGGGTGACTCTTTCTGCGGTCTGCAATATCTTGATGGGTTTCTCTTCGTAGGTCAGGTCACTCTCCAATTGTACTTCTTCAAGAGGTACAGTATCCTTTAAAGGAACTCCCGTCATTTCAGGGTGACATTTCTTCAGCTGACTGACATGGAACACATTATGAACCGCAGACAGAGCTTCGGGTAATTCTAACTCATATGCCACCTCACCCTTACGGGACAGGATTTTAAAAGGTCCAATAAACCGAGGTGCTAATTTTCTTTTAATTCCAAACCTCTTTACACCCCTGAGTGGCGACACTCTAAGATAGGTTCTATCGCCCACCTCGTAGGCGATTTCTCTATGTTTGGAATCCGCGTAGCTTTTCTGGCGTGACTGTGCTATCTTCAATCTATCTTTAATTAATCTGACCTTCTCTTCAGCTTCTTGGATTATATCAGGTCCAAAGAAACTTCGTTCTCCTACACCACTCCACAATAATGGGGTTGTGCATTTCTTCCCATATAAAGCCTCAAATGGTGCCATCTCAATGCTAGCTTGATAACTGTTATTGTAGGAGAACTCGGCATAGGGTAGATTGTCATCCCAACTAGACCCATAATCAAGCGCACACGCTCTTAACATATCTTCTAGAATCTGGTTTACTCTTTCGGTCTGACCATCCGTTTGCGAGTGAAATGCCGTACTGAACTCCAATCTAGTTCCCAGTGACTCATGCAACTGCTTCCAAAAAATGGGAAGTGAACTGGGTCCCTCTATCGGACACGATACATTTCACTCTCAAGCTCTCTGAGAAGAGAGAATCCGCCGGGAGAAAAAGCGAAAGCTTGCTCGAAACGGCCTATACCCTAACCCTCGGAAGCGAAGACGCAAAGCGTCACTTTTCAAAAGGAAGGAGTGAGGCTGACTGAATTTGAAAAGCTGAAGAATACGATAATCCAATTTTGAAGGGTGTATACATTATACTCTTGGGGACGCCGTGTAAGCACACAATCCTCTTCATGTAAATATCAGCTAGCTTTGCGCTGGTATAGGTGGTCTTCACGGGTATAAAGTGAGCTATTTTGGTTAAGCGACAAACAATAACCCAAATAGAATCATACCCTGATCTGGTCCTTGGTAACCCGGTGATGAAATTCATCCCAATAGAATCCCACTTCCAGTCCGGTACCTTCAAAGGTTGCAAAAGTCCTGCTGGTTTCTGATGCTCAGCCTTTACTCGACTGCATACATCGCATTTAGCTATATATTCTGCTATTTCTCTTTTCAGATTGTTCCACCAAAATCTCTCCTTCACATCCATATACATTTTGGTATTTCCTGGATGAATGGAGTAAGGTGTTTCATGGGCTTCTTGCAGAATTAACTTCCTAAGATCAGGATCATTTGCCACACATACACGTTTTTCAAACCACAAGGTTCCTTGCTCATCTTCATGAAATCCCTTGGCTTTTCCTGCTCTCAAATTGGCTTTGATTTCTTCAATATCCTTGTCTCCCTTCTGAGCTTCACGTATATTGTCCATCAAATTTGGTTGTACTACCAATGAAGCCACAAAACCATCTGGTACCACTTCCAATCGGAGGTCCTTGAATGCCTTGCATAAATCCTCAGGTATTTCTCCTGCCGTGAGGCCATTCAAGTAAACCTTACGACTCAGGGCATCAGCTACTACATTAGCCTTTCCAGGATGATATTGAAGACTTAGGTCATAATCCTTGATAAGTTCTAACCATCTTCTCTGCCTCATGTTCAATTCTTTCTGTGTGAAAATATACTTCAAACTTTTGTGGTCAGTGAACACTTCACATCTTTTTCCCATTAGGTAGGGTCTCCAAGTTTTTAGGGCATGTACTACTGAGGCTAACTCGAGATCATGAGTGGGATAATTTGTTTCATTCTTCTTGAGCTGTCTAGAGGCATAAGATGCCACTCTGCCTTCTTGCATCAGCACACTTCCCAGGCCTTGGCGTGAAGCATCACAGTATACTTGGAATTCTTTCTCTAAATCAGGTAAACACAGAACTGGGGCTGAAACTAGTCGTTTCTTTAATTCCTGAAAACTGGCTTCGCACGCGTCAGTCCATTCAAATTTCTTCTCCTTCTTTAATAATTCTGTCAGTGCCTTGGCGATTTTGGAAAAGTTTTCTATAAACCTTCGGTAGTATCCTGCTAGACCAAGAAAACTTCGTAATTCTCCAACATTCTTTGGTGGTTCCCAATTGGTTACAGATGAGACCTTTTCAAGGTCCACTGCTATACCCTCCTTGGATACTATGTGTCCTAGAAATGCGACTTGTTCCAACCAAAATTCACACTTGCTGAATTTGGCATATAACTTATGTTCACGTAGTCTCTGCAATACTAGGCGCAAATGCTCTTCATGATCTTTGTGACTCTCGGAGTAGATCAGAATGTCATCTATGAACACTACCACAAACTTGTCCAGAAAATCCATGAACACTTTATTCATCATATTCATGAAATAAGCTGGAGCATTGGTTAAACCAAATGGCATTACGGTATACTCATAAGAGCCATATCTTGTAACAAACGCTGTTTTTGGTATATCCATCTCTCTAACTTTCATTTGGAGATATCCTGATCGAAGATCAATCTTGGAGAACACACATGCACATTTCAATTGATCAAATAATTCATTTATCTTGGGTAACGGATACTTGTTCTTGATGGTGTGTTCATTTATATCTCTGTAGTCCGTGACTAATCTCTGGGTTTGGTCTTTCTTTTTGACAAAAAGGACTGGCGCTCCCCAGGGCGAAGAACTTGGACGGATAAATCCTTTCAAAAGGTGTTCCTCCAGTTGCTTCTTGAGTTCTTTCAGTTCATCGACGGCCATTGGGTAAGGTCTCTTGGCTATTGGTCCGGTACCCGGTTTTAGTTCAATGAGAAATTCCACATCTCTATTAGGTGGCATTCCCGGTAATTCTTCTGGGAATACATCTGGGTACTCTTGGAAAATCAGCACATCACCAAGGCTAACCCCCTTAAGAGAATTTAGCCTAACTTTCTTAAGTTCGAAAGTTGATCTGAATTTAATCTTTTGTTTTTCGGGGGTGGTGAGGGTGATAGCTCTGTTTGCACAGTCTATGATTCCTTCAAAACGGGTCATCCAATCCATTCCGATAATAACATCCAAACCTTGGGTTTCTAGGATGACTAAGTCTGCTGGAAAAAGGTATTTTCCAATCCTTAATTCTAACTGTCTACAGCTTGAATTTACTATCATCTCTCCCCCAGGTGAACTCACTCTAATAGGTTTTCCTAACCTTTCCTCGGCTAGCCCATGTTTGTTTACAAAAGCTCTTGATATGAATGAATGCGATGCTCCAGTATAAAATAAGACCAATGATGGAAAAGAATTTAGCAGGAACTTACCAATCACAGCGTCAGGTTCATCATGAACTTCTTCCACGTTGAGGTGATTTACTTGTCCCTTCTGGAAAGGATTGGGCTTGAAATTTTCATCGGCCTTTCTCTCTGGGCAATCAGTAGCATAGTGTCCCGTCTTCTTGCACTTGAAGCAAGTCACATTAGACAGGTCTTTCTTCCCTTCAGTGTTAGGACGAGGATTACCATTTCCATGATTATGGCCATGGTGATGGTTTCCCTTGAACCCACCATTATTTCCTTTATACCCTCCATTGTGGTTATGACCATGATGCTTTTGGCCACTACCATTGTTGGAGTAATTCCAGGGTTTATGGCCACTGACTTCTGAGGTGTGTGGTTTCTTGTGAGCCACTTCAGTGTTACCTTTACTTGCACCAAACTTCCTCTTCCTATTCTCTTCCTTTCTGATGTTATTGTCCAGGGTGATTGCCTGATCTAGCAGAATCTGATAGTTAGGAGCATATGCCACAGACGAAGGTATCTTTAGTTCTCCCCGAAGTCCATTTAGGAATTTGTCCTTCCTTTTTGCATCAGTGTCGATGTCTTCTGGTGCGTACCTTGCTAACGTACAGAAGTCATCTATATACTCCTTTAGAGTTCTACCTCCCTGTCTCAAGCTACGAAACTCCTCCTTCTTCAGATTCATTATGCCAGAGGAGATGTGAGCATTGCGGAAACCATCCTTGAACGCATCCCAAGTCATGCCATCCAAGGGATGGGTCACTTGATAGGTCTCCCACCACATGGCAGCAGGTCCTTCCAATAGGTGTGCAGTGAACCTCACCTTTTCTGCCTCAGAACACTCACAGGTTACTAAGTCCTTGTTAACAGAACGGAGCCAGTCATCCGCCACTATGGGTTCAGTAGCAGAGGAGAACTTATTAGGTCTAAGCCTGAGAAATCTTGCAAGTCTGTCCACCGGAGGTGGGGGTGGTGGTGGATGGTTGTTATTGTTTTTGTTGTTGTTGTGGTTGTTGTTGTTGGTTGCTGCAATGAACTAGGTCATCATAGTCATCAATTGGGCTTGAGCTCCCATCAGCTGTTGCATAGCTTTGCTATTGTCGGGATCACGGCGTGGAGGCATCTGTGGGGTTTTTGCATGGATGAGTAAAAGATAGATAGATCTATAAGGAGGAACCTTACCCATGCACAAAACAATCCAGTCAAGCATACCATCAATCAACACACCACTCATAAAACAATCAGCAAACAATTCAAAACCTTTGGTTTAAGGAAAACCATATAAAAGTTTGGAAAATAAACTCGCGAGGTTCCGAGGATACAAGGGAAGGTACTGCCTTACCACAAGTTGGTAGGTCAATACAAGCTCAAGACAATGTGGTGTATGATAAATGGTAGTCTCACTAACTAACTACTCGACCATATCCTCTTCCTCCTCTTCGATTTCCTGTATCTCAATTCCTTCATTGGCGAGTACATCCTTGAGTTCCTTTACTTCTTTCTCCAGGGCAAGATTCTTTTCTTGCATCTCTCTCTTCTCAGTGCGAAGCCTTTTGATCAAGTCACAATCAGCCTCGAATTCGACTTCATTGCTCTCGAGTTCTGCCTTTTGTTCCCTGATGATCTTGTTCTTCTCTTGAACTCTTTTCTCTTGTCTCCTGTATTTCTCCTCTTGTGCAGCGAATCTCTCTTCCTGTGCCTTAGTCACTTCCTCCTGAACCTTCACCTTCTCTTCGTTCTCCTTAAGTAAGGCACATAACTCATCGTTCTTCAGGAGCTCGGTGCGTCGATCTTCATATAGTTCGGTGACAAGGATTTCCAGCTCCTGGAAATAAAGGCTAAGGGGTTTTGCCTTGCCTCTTTCTCCGACATCATACAGGTAAGGTTCTCCATCTTCGTTTCTTCTTCCAAAGAAAATGGAGTAGTAGCCCCTAAACTCTATACTGTAGTGTCCGCAGAGGCGCCCAATCAAATCTTGCATGACTAGATTGAGCCCTTTGTCTTTGGAGTCACTAACCATCTTGATCTCCAGTGGGGGCTCCTCTCCACGTCCTGGTTGTGTTGCTTTTATTCCCCAGCAACCCTCTTTGTTAAACTTCTTCAGAATGAAGCCCTTTACTTGGGGTAGTGGTAACCCTATCTTCTCGCCGATGTCGAGGAGGTAGCAGCCAAAACGGGTGTTCTCGAAGTCCTCCGCAGTGGTGAAGTGAAAGCTCGTCATCCTTTAGGTAGGAAGAAAGGAAATTAAAACAAGAATTGCATAAGATAAGGAAGTACTAGTTATGAAGTGTATTATTAAATTAGGGGGAATACTAAGTCAAAATCCTAAGGTGATCAACAGATATTAACAACTCTTCGTAAATTGGATTTTTCACTATAGTGAGAGAAACAGACACCCGGCCAGCCACTTATATTGTGGAACAGGTCTCATGTACGTGGACATGTAAAGTTTGTCCCGGGCCGCTTCATCCCACCATGCCGTTAGAATCCAACATACTTCAAAGATGGTAACATTATGACCAAAAAGGGCTTAACCAATCCTAGGGGCTCGAACCTACAGGCAACACTTTGCTCTGATACCATTTTGTAGCACCCCAACTTTTATTAAAGTTGGAACACCTGTGTTATGTGCTAGTCCCTGGATCACTGCCAGCACCACAGTACAAAATATAAAGTATCATTGCATAAGTATTAAATTGCTACAACGAGATCAAAAAATAATAGCCAATATGGCTTTATTACAAATTGCATAGCCATGAAGGCTAGCTAAAG
This sequence comes from Poa annua, assembly GCA_026929855.1. Classification (NCBI taxonomy): domain Eukaryota; kingdom Viridiplantae; phylum Streptophyta; class Magnoliopsida; order Poales; family Poaceae; genus Poa; species Poa annua. The sequence continues at coordinate 112,302,245 of CM049428.1, read as the reverse complement.
TTCAAAGTTCACAGCGAAAGCAAAATAACATTGAGCCTCATCTTCAAGCATGCGCCACAGGCAGTCATGTTGGGTGTAGACTCGAGCCAATCATTCAGCATCAGAATTTCCTGCACATTGGAATATGCAGCCCCCAAAGGAGGTCAATACAATGTTGTATTGGCAAGTGACTATGGTGGATAAATATACTGGCAAGTCTAACATCTATATGCATATTTGGCTTGGTGGGGTTGAAGGCTATTTGCAGAAAGCAAGTTTTCTCCTATCATTTTGTAAACACTTTTATTTCTCGAAAACTTGGCACCGAGGGATAAAGCCCTAGTGCACCAACAATTCATTCCTTAGTCAAATTTTTATTTTATGAAAACAGTGTTGAGATTCTTCTGCCCATCCTTGTCCAGTTGCTCGAAGTAGTCCATTTCCGGGGACACGGCTGAGATCTCAGATTGTCGACTCTGCAGAGGTTGTGCACTTTCACCTTTAGACTCAATTTGTCCGAGAAATCCTATACACGCGGAGTGTATTATGGAAAGGAGAGAATTGAGACAAGAACTTTCAGAAGAAGAATGCAACCATACTAGCAAGACCCGTTCCACCTATCATCTCTACATCTGCTTGTCAAGCTGACAGGTTGCACTCTCACAACTTAATCGTTCTAGACAGAGCACATTGTCAAAAGGCTGCACGGGAAGCTTCTAAACTTGGAGGGACTTGGTAATCTCTTCGTTCATGGGTGGCCATCCACAAGTGTACTTCTGGGTAACAACCACCATACCATGGCCCTAAGTAGAATAGACATTCATCCTAGGCGAAGACAACCACAAGCATAGTCCCAAAAGCCACTCAACATAAACCATATCAACCAATTCCACCCAGATGTGTATTTTAGAATTTTAACACTTAGAAACATTTCCATAACATGGCAACATTTTTATAGCATGGCTAAGCAACTAATAAAATCTTTTCATGGCTGCTTAGGGAAAAGGGTGGCTACACACTATTAGGATATTTGTAAAATACCAACTAACTTAGCATTATAAAATAAATCACAATCCCTATCATGCACACTACTCAAAACATACTACTTATGCATATAGAAAATATGGGATATTGTATGAGTGTCACTTGCCTTGGTAACAGGAGGAACAAGCACAGCAAGAATAACAATCACAAGCAAGTCCTTCCTCTTCTTCACAATCTAGCACAAACAATGAATACAATAAATACCAACACAATACCATCACAACACTAAACATAATCAAGTATGCATGAATGATATGCTATGATGATAAGACACACTTATTAAAAATTCTTATTTTCTGTCATTAATAAATGAAGTATAATTTTCAGGTATTTCTTATTTATTTGTCAATTAAATAATTTTAAAATCATATAGTAAAACTTTGATTTCTATAATTACAACTTTTATTGTTTTTATGACATCTTCAATTTGGACATTTATTAATATTGCTGGACAGAGGGAAATTATACAATCTTAAAACCATTACATTTATTTCTAAATCATTTTTATTAATTAAGTTATTATTTTAATGGCCGAAATACTCCTCTAATAATTATACAAATTATAATTTGTCAAAGGGAAAAACAAATGATCTAGAAATAAACTACATGAGCAGAGCTTTCCAATGACATAAAGTTTATAAATTTTGGACTTACAGATCAAAAGTTATGGATTTTGCAAGTTTTAATAGTTTTCTGTTTTAATTTTTAAATTTTATTCGAAATAGAAAAAGAATCGGCCACGCGGCGCGATCTGATTCGCCCGTACCGGTTTGACGCGGATCGCGATCTAGAGCCGTTAGATCTAAATGAAATCGGACGCGCCAGATTAATCACAGAAGCGAAAAATAAAAATAAAACAGATCCGTTGGATCTAAATCCAACGGTCCAGGACGCGTTGACCTAACGCGGACGACGCGAGTCGCCGGAGACGCGCGGGGCGCGGCGGAGCCATGGCCGGCGTTTGCGCCCGAGGCGTTCTACGGTGCTAGGAGATAAACGGAGCTCACCAGAGGGTGCGTGGCGTCGAGATGGAGACGATGGCGAGGTGGCGATGAGCGGAGCGTCCTCGTTCACTCGGAAGAGCTCGCCGGAGTTGTGCGTGGCGGCGGATCTCCTCGGTCGTGGACGAACTCGACTAAGCGCTGCACCAAAAAGCCCGTAACCGTGTCAAAAGTTTCGCGTGAGTGCAAGGATGCGAGGGGAAACTACGAGAGGGCTCGGCATTGCTTTAGCTCACCGGAAGTCGAAGTTTTTGCCGGCGGCCACCGCGGAACTCCGGAGACGAATGCGTGCGGCCTGGTGGCTCTTGGATCGATTGGTTTGGGGCAAACGGAAGAGAACGGAGAGGGGTATTAGTAGGGGGAGGAGGCGAGGTAAGGGGAGCAGTAAATCGCTCGTTATCGTGCGAATCAATCCGCCGTTTCCTGTCGGGGTCGGGGGCGTGATTTGGGGACGAACGTTTCCGCGGAGGTGATGACTGGTGGGTCCCACCTGTCAGCGACTGCGAGCGAGCGCGCGGGGTGCTGGGCCGCTGGCGGGCTGCTCGGCTACGCGCGCGCGGCAGATAGCTACGGGCCACGGCGCACTCGACTCAGAAATTCGATTATTTTTATTTAAATCCTTTTCTGTTTTTAAATACTGATTTCAAATATGATTTTTAAACCTATTCAAAACATTTCAGAAAAATTCATAAAAATATGTTTTGGAAAGGTTATTGAAATTGGAACTTTTTAACATTATTCTTGCCCATATATAAATTGGTAAAATTTTATTTATTAAAGGAGTGTTAAATAAACATTTTATGAAATTTATAGACTATTTATATTTATAAATTGAAGTTTTATTTAATATTTTTGTGATGTATTCGTATGCTCAATGTTGCATGATGCTTGAATGCAAAGTTTTAAATTTTTGCAAAATTTGAGATGTTACAGTTTATTAAGTGCCTTTAGGGCATATTCCCTTCAAACTGATATGCCTTGCTAAGGCATATCCTTTTATCAAGGGATGGAGGGTGTGGATCTGATTTTTTTTCATCGAGGAGCAGAGGACTCTCCTGAAATGAACTAGCTAGAGAAGCAAGGATGCGGGAACGGAAAAACAGGAGATATATCCGTCCCTCGTTCTGTTTCAGTGTAACTGAAGACAGATATTGTCGTGAATGCAGAAACATATAAAGGCTTGGAAATCTTCTTCTTTGCTTAAATCGAAAGTTCAGTACATAAGAAGCTCGTGCTTACGAGCGATCTTCTAACAGCAGGCCCGAGACCAGCCTAATCGATCCACATGCTAATGATGGCACCCGCACCAGTTGGGTATGGGTAGAGCTTAACCAAACCCACACCCACGTCCTCGAAATTTAACCACACCCATACCATATCCGCGTCTAGGTATAAATTTTGTACCATACCCACACCCACGTGGGTATTCAAAACCCGTGGGTAAACCCATCAAAAAAGTCATTCATCTGCAATATATAAGAAAACCATCTCATTCATCCCCTGATTCAGCAAGCGACACTCATACAAGAAAGGAAACTATGGAAAAACAGAATATATATATACAAATGAATAACATATCAACTCATTTATCCACTCAGTGTGCATTGTGAGGGGACTACCGTATCGAAAGGAGTGTTATCATGATGGGATGGCAGACTAGCGAAGGTCGACGACTACCAAACTCAGTTTGGGGGAAGGGAAGGACGGTGATGAGGAGCCGGCAGTTAGGTGTCCATATCGATCTAAATTAGTGGAGACGATAGATGAAACGCGACCGTGTGTATGGGAAACAAACGAGAAGTACATAGCTAGGTAATATTTCTAAACTCTTTGCCAGAATAATTCAATTACCACGAAACTACATGTCAAAACAAAAATAGTTGGGTATACAAGTATACAGTTATGGGTACTAGTTTACCGTACCCGTACCCGCAATACCCATTGGGTACACGATTTTTATCATCTTCTTACCCATGAGTAAAATTCTTTTACCAAACCCGTACCTAATAGGTAAATATGCACGGGGTATGCGGGTAATGGGTCTCATTGCCATCGGTATCCATATCTCTCATTGCCAACAATTATCTTCCCAGCTTACTTCAAGAGCTATCTAGATCGACCCGGTGCATCACTAATCTCCATATACATCCATGTGCTGCACTGCTGCTAGTGCTATACATCCATGTACGTTCTGCAGATGGGTCGACTCGTCACGCCCTCCCGGGGCTCCTAGGAGGATCATGGCGGCCGTTGGCGCTGGATCCAGGGTAGTCGTTGACCTCGATGTCCATCCGCGCCGCCACTTCGCCGATGTTTCGCGCTTCAGCTGCTGTTACCACCACGGCCTGTATATATAAGAAACAAAAGACACGTCCGTGTCACGAAACAAGCTTGATTTGATTTATGCAGGTGCATTTGTCAACCTGCAGGTAAACACTGGGAATGTTCGTGTTGCACGAGCGAATTAGTGGAGTATTTCTAGTTTGTGGTAACGCGTGGCGTGGTGTGGGTGGAGGCGAAGTACTCCTACAATAGATGGCAAAACTGGGGATTGGGAAGTGGCCACGCATGTAAGCTGCACTATGACCGGCCTGACATTGGGAGTGCACCAGCAACTGGCCGGCCTACACAGGCAGGTTCAGTTATGATCTTCCGAGCGTCCAAAGGTCACATGCGAATTTGTCAACCTGTGGATGCCGCGTCAGAGAGTTGAGTCACCTGCGAGCATTAGCCTGTATCTGTAATTCTGTATGCGGTGAGTGCTATGGTAGAGTGGAGGCCAGCTACAGAAGAGCACTTGACTTAAACCTGTGAGTGTGAGTGCGCTATCTATCTACTCCTGTGAGTGCCTCCTTTACGGATGTGCACGGCACAATATCATGGTGATTGTTCCAGCCTTTGGCAAGCTGTAAGCAGCCAGGTAGCTTATGCTCATATTACAAATTTTACAAGGAAAACCGGCTTGAGAGCGGAGGCAGCAGAGAGAAGGAGATATTGACCTGAACAGGCACCTCCAAGCTGGAAGCCGAGGCTTGACGATTTCCCAAGGATACGCTTCCTAAATACAAGAAGAGCGATACATGAATACAGGAGCATGCACATAGTACCAAGAACGAGCATGCATTAACTCAGATTAAGGGGCCATGCATCATGCATGCAAGCATGTGGAAGTAACTTACTCGACAGAGGCACGGAGGAGACAAGGGGGAGAAGAAGGCACGACAGGAGCAGCATCACAGCAAGGACGGGCTTCGTCTTCCCAGAGCCGCAGCCTCTGTACTCCATCACCATCGCCTACCCAATGCCACAACGGAAACGAAGAGGGAAGCAAGCTGTGCTTCGTTCTTCTTCCACCTCTCTGATCTCTTCTATCGAGCGACTGTGCTGTCTCTCAATCGCAAGCTACGCTGCTGAGACTCTTGTGTTGATCTGATAGCTGATAGGCATGCAGCAGTAGAGCGGCGAGCGAATGGCAATGGGTGGTGGGTGGTGTGGTGATTTTTATACAGGGAGGAGGAGGACCTCACCTCACTATCTCCCACTTCTCTTTCGCTCGCTCCCTCAAAAGTCAACTTCGCGCGCCATGTTCTGCTTTTGGCTCTGGGCGCGCATGCACTGCTGTGATGAACTATGCGCCTAGTCGTTGGCCTTTTCGCGTCTCTGAATCTTTCTCCGATGGATATCATGGATCCGTCTGCTGGCATGCGTCGGAGATGCCAAGGGCGAGGTGTCGCGCGCGCAGAGTCCCCCAATTATCATCACTAATTAGAAAAGATATTATGCGCGCGTTGCCGTAGAAACTTTAATAGAAACTAGGGTTTGACCACGCCTCGGTCATTGTGGCAAGAATGATAAAAAATTAAAAACCCTAGAATTTATTATAGGAGTATAAAATAAGATGTATGCCTCAAATAGTGGATGGATAAATGAATGACTCTAGTGTGATTTCATTTTATAACAAATATAAATTTAAAATCTCCGAACCAAACACCTTATAAAATTCATTAAAAAATAAGATATTCGTTTAAAAAACACCTTCTAAAATCCATTTATTTCTGAAATTTAAAATCGCTAACATACTGTTCGAGTGCGACCGGGCTACTACCAACCAATTACTACAAGCTGTAAATGCTAGAGGCATACTCGCATGGGCAGAGCACTACCGCGTAAGTCTTTTCTAGCCGTTGGATCATCTCTGAAACTGATCCATAACTATCAGATCGAAAACATGCGTAATATTTTAGTTCACCCTGTGCATTCACGGTTTAGCGCGGCTTGGACAGTTTCATCAAACCAACCCGTTGGCCAGAGGTTTGACTGGATTAGTTCGGTTTAAACCGTACACACACGTAATGATTGCCGGTGCGGTGCGGGCTGGTTTAGACGGTTTGACACCGCTTTCCAATTCAGACCAAAATTCAGCTATGGAAGAGCTTGTTGGAGTCGGAGAGGCACTGGACAGCCGCGACGGGCAGAGTGGACATACACCGGCGAGGCAACCAGGATGGCTGCGTACGAGCGCGATGGACACCGGCGAGCCAGCCGTGGCGGCCACGAACGAGCAGTGGACGGAGACCAACGAGGCAGCTGACGGACGCATAGGAGCGCACCTGACGGGCACCGGCGAGGCAACCGCGACGGCCGCATACGGTGAGCTAGACGGACACCGTCCATGCTGCCGCGACGGCCGCATACGAGCGCGGTTGGACGTACTCCCGACAAGACAGCCGCGACGGTACACCTTGCCGTAAACGTCCTGCAGCCGGCCTATGACGTAGGCCTGGTCGAGCCGAGGTAGACGAGCGTGCCCGTGGGCGCCGGCGTCTGGCATCGCGGGTGTCGCACTTGGGGACGCGGAGGGCGAGGCCGAAGTTGACGAGGACGTTGGCGGACTTGACGTCGCGGTGGATGACGACGAACTCAGTGTCATGGAGAGTGTGCAGCGTCTTGGCGGCTGGCGGTCTGCAGGCGAGGCGGATGCGGTAGGGCCATCCAGACGGGCGGCGGAGGCGGGGAAGAGCAGGTCGTAGAAGGTGCTGTTGGGCATCTACTCAATGACGAGGAGGCGAGGATGACAATGGGAGGAGATGCGGAGCACCGGCGAGAGGCAGCCGCCGCCGAGCAGAGGAGGTCGCCATGTTTGCGGGCAGAGGAGGTCGGGGCTTGGGAGAAGGGCGGCGACCGGCGAGTTCCTGGATCGGGCACTGAGGAGGTCACGGGGGCTGAGCTGATAGATCGGGATCCCACGATCAGTAGTTCTGTATGGTTTCGACGGTTTGTTGGTTCGATCTGGTTTCAACCCGCCACGAAGACTTTCCGATCACGGTTTGAACTCTCTAAACCAGTTAACCTGGCAGAAACCAATAGATACGGTCTGGTGCGGTGCGGTCTCGCGGTTTGACCGGTTTCAAACCAAACTGTGCCCAGGCTTGATTTTAGTTACAGTGCTACTCCTCAGCTGGCATCGTCCTACCCATCAAAGGGCCCACAGTTCAGCTAGGAGCGGGTCCGTTTCTTGGTCTGCATCTGCCCAGCGTTCTCCCGACCACCCCCAAACCCCAGCCCGGTAGCCTGGCGAGATTCATTTCTCCTCTTCTCTTCGTCTCCGCTTTGCTCCTCCTCCTCCAGAGCGCTCGGTGACTCTCCACCGTTCTCTTCCCCTCCGCTTTACTTCTCCTCCTCCTCTCCTCTCTATTTTGCCTCCTCTCACACGCGTCGTCGAGGCAGCGAAGGTAAGGTCGTGAAAAGGCGCAGCCGGATCCATTCGGCGGAGACAGGGACGCGGGAGGCGAATCGCGGGGATACGCGAGGGAGTGGAAGAGCAGCTTCGCCGGCTGTTCGTCCGGCGACCTGTGGCGGACTGGCGGGGTGGTAAGCGTGTGCCTGGCCACCTGCAACGTAGGTGCGGAACTATCCATGGCGGTGCCCGGTCCAATCTCCTACCTCCGGATTGCTTTATGCAGATGAGCTCGCCCGCCCGGTGGTTCAGGGGCGCGGTGGTGTCCATGGAGTGTGGAGGTTGTGGTGGTGGACTCCATGGGCGACGCGATGCTGCGGTATTTTCCCAATCTCTTCTTGCCATGGCACACCACGTTGGCAAGCCGCCAGGCGCCTTTTGGCCTCGAGCGACCTTCTTTGTGGGTTGATGTTCGCTTGATTTGGTTTTTTTGAGGGTTCTTGCACGCTCACGTCCTCCTGATTTGAAGAACCCGAGATCACCGTGTCAGAACCAGAGCTATCGGAGAGAGAGAGGTCGTGCAACACTGCTTGCTGGTATTGATCAAGATGTTTACACATATATATACACGGGAGCCAACTAACTGACCTCAGCTATGCCTAAAGAATAGGTCCACTAACTGAACTACTAACAACACTAACTGAACCACTAACAGCACTACTGTATACACGGTTACTAACACCCCGCCGCAGTCAAAGTGTTGTTGTCAGGCAACACGCACGGACTGGACCTGAACTTCTGAAATGCAGAGACAGGCAGGCCTTTCGTCATGATGTCAGCTAGCTGTTGTGTAGTTGGAACGTGTACAACCCGAAATTCGCCTTAGCGCCACCTTTTCGCGGACAAAATGAATGTCCAACTCGATGTGCTTTGTCCTTCCGATGAGGTGGACAGATACACAGCCGAGATGTTGGAGTAGAACACTACGGTTGCCTTTGGAAGATTGCGGCCGAGCTCGCCAAGAAGTTGTCGTAGCCAAACAATCGGCGACAGCGTTAGCTACCGCGCGATATTCTGCCTATGCACTAGATCGCGAGACGGTCGCCTGCCGCTTGGAGGGCCAACTGACGAGAGTGTTGCCGAGGTAGACACAGTACCCGAGGTGGAGCGACGCGTATCCGGGTAGCCGGCCCGGTCTGCGTCTGACACTAGTGGAAAAAGAACCAGCAGTACCGATCAGTACCGTACTGCCCAAGCAGGACTGTCCCCCCCCCCCCAAACATCAGTATCAGGCGTGTTGCGACCGGTACAAAAGGCCTACACGTGGGGTCGTGGACTGAGGTTTCGACTGGAGACCTTTAGTATCAGTCCATGTTACCAACCGGTACTACTAAAGTTTTTTCAAAATAATAATTATTTTTTGAAACTTTCATAAACAAATATTTTTTAGGATTTCAAAATTTCTCACTTAACTATCCACTAACCCACACTTAATCTCTAGTCTAACTCTACACACTTAATCTCTACATTTAACCTCTACACACTTAATCTATTTGAGAACTGTCAAATTTCTCGATTGGTCACCCATCTTGAAATTGCTATAACACTGGCACGCTTAACATTTAGGTTCCTTTCGAACTAGATACGAAGAGAGAACTGAGAACTTACAGATAGTTCTATCTTATCAATCATGTTAACTACTCGGTCATGATTAAACACTTATTCATTTCTTATACTATAAAAATTAACTTGATCAAACAATTATATTATGTAATAATAATATTGAAATAAATAATGATAAAACAAATATTACTTTATTTTAAAAATAATTATATAATAAGAAATATTTAAATAATGAAATAATGTGATAAACACTTCAAAGAAAGAAATCTTTCTTAGGAAAATTACACAACTAGTGGTTATATTATATAGTAATAATATTGAAATAATTAATGATAAAACAAATGTTACTTTATTTTAAAAATGATTATATAGTTATAAATATTTAAATAATGAAATAATGTGATAAACACTTCAAAGAAAGAAATCTTTCTTAGGAAAATTACACAACTAGTGGTTATATTATGTAGTAATAATATTGAAATAAATAATGATAAAACAAATATTACTTATTTTAAAAATGATTATAGAATAAGAGAATGAATTTTGTACTCGCACTAATGGATATGGAACATATCAGAGCTGTCCATTTTGTTCTTGAGATTGGTGCTAGTAAAAGGCTTTATTCATTATGTTCTTGAGATTGGTGCACAAGTACGTCAAACTGTTTATGTACAGTTCGAGACACAATCAACTATCCAATAAAACGGTTTGTGTACAGTACGGGACCTCCTCCTCTTCCGGTCTTCCCCTGCTTTGCGCCGCCGCCGCCGTTCTAGTCGCCTTCGAGCTCTGGTTCGTCCTCGGCTCCATGGCGTGCGGCGGTGCAGCCTGATGCAGACGACGGACACTTCATCTACAACAGAGCAGTGGAGGTCGCCGATCCCTAATGGCATAAAAAGATTGGTCATTCTTTTCTAAATTCCCCACCCCGATGGATCTCCAGCTGCTCCAGATCGGTTACAGTTCCCAAAAAATGATCCAAATGTTGTCCACAGCTAGCCTCTCCGTCCCTGTCAACGCCCCTCGCTGAAGCAATCTTGTGGCAGCGAGAGAATGTCGCCAGCGACCTCCCCCGTACTCCTGTCGCTAGAACGCGAGCTGTTCCAAGAGGTGGAGGTCGTCGAAGGAATCGGTGGTCCATGCAGGGCTGGTCCCGCTGCTCCGTCACGATGGTTCGCCGGACATTGGGGGCGGACGACGGGGGGTCGCGAGGAAGAAGATGGCGGGGTAGGTGGGTTCTGCGTTGAGTGGGGGTGTGAGGAAGAGGATGGCGGGGCACGCGTGGGAAGTGATGCGCGTTCGAGTACGGATGATCCCGCGAATCCAGGGTGGAGCGTCGTGGGTGTTAGTGGAAAAACACTGGAAAACATTTTCAGTCCCCCTATATCACCAGATCTCAAAGCAGTGCCCACGACTTCAACGGACAGGATATGCCTCATACACGTTAGTGCATGTTAAAAATCATTTTCGTATAGAATAATAAATATTTAAATAATGAAATAATGTGATAAACACTTCAAAGAAAGAAATATTTCTTAGAAAAATTACACAACTAGTGGTTATATTATGTAGTAATAATATTGAAATAAATAATGATAAAATAAATATTACTTTATTTTAAAAATGATTATATAATAATAAATATTTAAATAATGAAATAATGTGATAAACACTTCAAACAAAGATAAACACTTCAAAAAAAGAATTAGAGATAAATGTTTTGCAACAATAAGACAACTCACGTCCAACAATAACACTGCTACAAAATATTTGTGATAAATTGTTTGCAACATAACACTACTAGCTACAAAATATTAGAGTGTTTGCAACAATAACACTACTAGCTATCACATCCCAATAACAATAGTACTGCATATGTATACATGAGGAGACCCTCAAGGCACTACAAACACTAGCTAGCTAGTAATCGTCATCCGAATAATCAGAATCAGAAGGCTTCTGGCGCACCGGTCCTGGTACGAGGTGACGCTGCCCGTAGTTGATGATTCTAATCTTACGGTACACCTCGTATGCAACATACACATCTATTGCTGCATACTCAATGTTGCAACCGTCAAGTGGGTACTTTTCCCAAAGATCATGTTGCCCACTCTTGAATATTTTCTTCATATCCTTATACGCGTCCTCGTCGAGCACGGTGCTTGTCACAGCAACCATTCCAGTCTTGAGATGCTCAAGCCTAAAGATAGCATGGAAATCAAGGTGGCAGGCAGATGGTATCTCAAGTCCTGGCCAGGTGCGTTTCATCTTGATCTTGTCATTTGTTATATCAACGCTAGCAAAATGAATGTCGCTGCAAAGAAAATCCATGAGTAGTGGTTGACATTGCTTGTCACTTCTGCAACAAAAATGGAACACATGTTAAAAATACTAACAAGATCTATGTACATTGCAATGCAATGCAACAACAATGTACATATGCAACGACAATATATATATGCAACAACAATATAGAACAATCTAACCAACAACAATATATATAGACAATTGAACATTGTATAATTCGGCCAATTGAATTAATTAACAATCTCGTTTCGGTCATATTGAACAATCTTTATTTCGGCCAACTATTGATGAATAATAACAATTTCATTTCGGCCAATGCAACTATATATATATATATATATATATATAGGGTAGCGCTATTTGACTCCCTGGGAGTAGAATAGTTATTCTACACCCATCCCGTATCTTTTGAACCGTAAAGTATTTTTACGTCACGTAAATTTTGCCGTACTTCGTAAGTTTATAGGAACGTAAGCTTTCTATATATAGGGTAGCGCTATTTGACTCCCTAGGAGTAGAATAGTTATTCTACACCCATCCCGTATCTTTTGAACCGTAAAGTATTTTTACGTCACGTAAATTTTGCCGTACTTCGTAAGTTTATAGGAACGTAAGAAAATATTAACATGACGTAAAAAATTATTTATGTGGCATATAAAAAATATTACGTAAAATACACATTTTTACCTATTTTTACACTGTTATAACTTATATATTGCATTTCTTATGTATATTTTTTAGTTATGGGACAAAATAAATATAATTATTTGGATCATAAACATATTTTTTTATAAAAAACAATGTAAAAACTTTCGGGTGCAAAATAATTTATTCTGCACCTGGGTGCAGAATAGGCTTTCTCTCTCTATATATATATATATATTGATCAACAATTAATCTCATTGGAACTATATATATGTATACAACAACAATCTCATTAAATCTCATTTCAGCCAACTTTGAACAATCTTATTTCGGCCAACTATATTGATGAACAACAACAATCTCATTTCGGCCAACTATATATATTGATCAACACAATCTCATTGAAATGTATAATTAACAACAAATCTCTCATTTATAATTCGGCCAACTAATTAATTTATTGAACAATAATTAATCTCATTTTGGCCCAACTATTGTAATATCTATTTCGGCAACCTATATAGGATGAACAAAACAAAAAATATCATTTCGGCCAACTATATATATTGATTACGATAAAAAAATTAAAGTAAAATTGCACCAAAATATAACATTTGGATCGGATGAGATTTTTTGTACCTTGCCCATTGGAAGACCAAGACATGCTTCTTAAAACATAGTTGGATCACCGCAACCTCTTGCTGATTGGCGGTGTACTCGAAATCGAGACCGATGAATTTCTCTTGATCCCGAGCTTCACCAATCCATTTCTTGAAATCGGAGAAGTAACCGCCCACCAACTTGCTATCGTTGGTATAAACCACCTTCAGATTCGCGGTGTGTGCAAGCACCGGTGCACAGCGCGCGATTGGTGGCGCCGAACTCATGGTGGCCGGAGTGGATGAAGAGATCAGAGGGGAGAGAGTGTCGCCGGAGGGAGAGAGGAAGAAGGAGAAAACCCCGACAGTATCAAAAAATGAAGAGACATGGGAAGAAAACTGTCCACACCCGTCTAAAATCGTGGCGGGAGTCGAACGGTTAGGACCTTTAGTACCGGACCGTAACACGGCCCGATACTAAAGCTCCCCTCGCCAGCCCCTCGCGGTCGTTGCCATCCCATTGAGATTTAGTACCGGACTGTGTTACGGACCGGTACTAAAGGTCCCTTACGGACCGGTAGTGTTACCTCCTCTCCTCTGACAGTTCGAACCGGTACTGATGCTCATTAGTACCGGCCGCAAATATAAGCAGGACTAGTTCTCTGGACGTAAAGTCCTTTTTCCACTAGTGTAAGTAGGCCACGATCTCGGGCGACGAAGAAGCTGGAAGAAGAAGGCCCGACGAGGATGTACCACGCACATACCGCATAATCCGCTTGAGGAGAGCGAGATGACAGTCGCGTGGATCATGCATGTGCAGGCAGACTTGCTGAACTGCATACGCAAGATCAGGGCGAGTCATCGTCAGATATTGCAGTCCCCCCGCTATACTTCTGTACTCAGATGGATCGGAGACTGGAGCTCCGGCGTCAGCTTCGAGCTTGGGCGATGTGTCGACTGGAGTGGCGGTTGGTTGGCAGTTGGACATGCCGGCACGCTGAAGAAGCTCTTTTGCATAGTGGGCTTGGCTGAGGAAGAATCCGTGAGGTGTGCGACGAACACTAATGCTGAGGAAGTAATGGAGAGCCCCATGTCCTTCATGGCGAATTCCTGCTGAAGCTTGGCGATGATGGAGTGTAGCAGTGTCGTGGAGGACGCCGTCAGCACAATGTCATCAACATACAATAGGAGGTATGTAGTGTCGCGCCCGCTTCGTAGAATGAACAGCGAAGCGTCGGAGCGAGATGCAGTGAAATCGATGGTGGTGGCGAAGCCGACGAATCGCTGAAACCAAGCTCGTGGAGCCTGCTTGAGGCCGTACATTGACTTGGAGAGGCGACAAACGTGATCTGGTCGAGCAGCATCAACGAAGCCGGAGGGCTGGTGGCAGTACACCTGTTCCTCCAAGACGCCGTGAAGAAATGCGTTCTTGACGTCCAACTGGTGAACAGGCCAGGCGCGAGAGCAGGCGATGGTGAGGACGGTCCGAATTGTTGCGGGCTTGATGACCGGAGAGAAGGTTTCTCCGAAATCGATTCCTGGCCGCTGAGCGAATCCACGGACCACCCACCTAGCTTTGTAGCGTTCGAGGGTGCCGTCAGCGTTCATCTTGTGCCTAAAAACCCACTTGCCAGTGACCACGTTAGTTCGATGGGGTCGAGAGACTAGCGTCAACGTGGAATTGGCCATGAGAGCATCGTACTCCGCTTGCATCGCGGCGCGCCAATTGGGATCGCGAAGGGCAGCGCGAACTGAATCAGGCAGGGGCGAGGTAGCTGGAGCTGCGAGTGTTGCATAGCGTGGGTTTGGCTTGACGATGCCGCGGCGGCTGCGCGTGAGCATCGGATGAGCAGGCGGAGCAGAAGGGTTTGGGTTGGAGGAAGAAGCCGTATGCGACGGCCCAGTAGGCGCACCATTGGTCGGCCCAACATGGGGTGAGGTGGGCTGATCGGGCGGCCACATCTGCGCGCGTGCAGGCGCCTGCCACGGCCTGCATGGCTCTGGTCGGCCCAGAGCAGGCCGAGTAGCCCTGTCGGCCCAGGGAAGCCGACGGCTGCATGCAACCGTTTCTCCCGCTTCTCCCGGCTATTTCTCCCGTCTCCCGCCTATTTCTCCCGCCACCGATTCGCGCGCATTTCTCCCGCCAGCCGTTCCCGCCTTTTTCTCCCGCCACCGATTCGCGCGCGTTTCTCCCGCCAGCCGTTCCCGCCTTTTTCTCCCGCCATCGTTTCCCGCCCGTTTCTCCCGCTAGCCGTTCCCGCCTATTTCTCCCGCCACCGTTTCCCGCCCGTTTCTCCCGCCACCATTTCCCGCCTGTTCCTCCCGCCACCATTTCCCGCGACCGTTTTCACCTCAATTGTCCTGTAAAAACACTCTAGGCTAAGCGGAGTACTCTCAAAGAGCGCCAGCATGGTGTGTATTGTACCTTGTGAGAAGTGTGTCTCCGGCTTTCATATAGCCGCATCCGAGCATCTAGCTAAGATTATCACATATTTGAAGGTAGATGGTAGGGAAGTTCCACTTGAAGAAATTATTGGTAGTGAGAGACATCTCGCTTTGCTAGGGGCGAGGCTATGCCGAGATGGGTTTCCGTATAGGACCACAGAACAAATCCGTGCTGAAATCTTGAGGCTTGCGGATAAGTTCGATAGGCATGTTACCAATGAGCCGATTCATCGAACTCAAGACATACGTGAGAGGTACGGTCGTTCATTTCTCTGGGTATACTCCAGCGATGATGACGACGATTTCATGCCGTTGTCAAAGGAAAGGGGGGTTGAAGCACTGCGTAAGGGCAAGGAGAAGAAGGCAGAAACATCCAGCAAGGGTGCGGGAAAGAAGCCTGAATCATCATCAAAGGACAAGGGTGCTAAATCTGCGGATGGTGCAGGTTGCATTGATGAGAGATAGGTAGAATCTTAATTTGAGTTATGTTGTATCTTTCTTTGAGTATCGATTAATTAGTAGTTGTACCTTGATTTCCTATTGTTGTGTGGTGTGATCGGTATGTAATCGAGATTTGTTGTATCTTATATTACGTACCAATGTATACCGGTTACGGACATATCAAATATTGCTACATAGGTATAAATAAGTATAGTACCTAACGATACATAATGTGTACTACATAATGGTACATAGGTAGAAATATGTCTAGTACAACATATAGATAGAAATAGATCGTACATAAAAGTAGCATACATATGTCTCATACATAGGTCTTACGGTACATGGAAAATAGCGAACATATGTCTCTGATACATAAGTAGAGTCTCAGTCATCGCCTCTGCCACGACGTGACGGATGTGGCTGAGGAGTGCTCCATCCTAACCGATGGGGTGGGCGGGTGACTCGTGGAGGAAGCAAAGACCCGTCATCTGCCTGCTGTGTATCCTGTGTGGGGGGTGGAGGAGGAGTGTTGTTGTACATGTTGAGCCACTGGGTGTCCGCATCCGCCTCGGGAAACACGTCCTGCTGACTCGCCCAACCCGACGCACCCGAGTAATGCTCGGAGATAGTAGGCCCCAAGTCAAAGTCGAATTGTGCTAGAATCGAGAATATGTAACATGTTATTTTGTAAATAGTTTGAATACATGAGAATGTAGTAGTACGAATCGACATACCTTGTGGTGGACGAGGCTGGAGCCGGTCCTGGGGCTCTGCTGGTACTCCGAAAAGGGTCGCTGCTGGTAGCCCCCAGTGGGGCTCTGCTGGTAGGCCCCCTGCTGGTAGCCCCCAGCGGGGCTCTGCTGATAGCCCCCCTAGTGGTAACTCTGCTGCTGCCAGCCCGAACCTCCAGGCTGGTCAGGTGGAGGTGGTGCGACACGTGTACGCGGGTGTTGTCGGTGTGCCTCCGGAGGTGGCTGCACGTTACGCCGTGCCCGCCGTTGAGGCAGCTGCGTGGACGGATGCGGTGGCCGTCGTGCAGCATGTGGGAGAACGTCAGACGAGCGGACACACGTGATAGCCTCGTAGATCCGTCGCACTCTCTGGGTAGCGGACTGCAACCAAGACCGATGCTCTTCGCGTGTAAGCAAAGGACCGGTCGAAAGTGAACGGTCTAACTAGTCTATATCATTCCCAAGATCCCACGTCAACTCAGCCTGAAAGTGGTATAGACATTTAGGAAATGAAGGACAATATAAAAAAAGGTAAATGATTGTAGAGAAGTTAATTATTTGTACCGCGTGTTGCCGTGAGCCGGACATAGACTGGATGGGGTACATATCCCACGTAGCAGGGGTCGGCATCACATCCGGTTGGGCGTGATGAACGAGAGAAACCCGTGTGGACCTGACGTACCACTGTAGGTACTCGTCGTACTGCGCCTGATCGAAGGGTTGCGCCTCGACCCAGAGACGAGTCAGCGCATCAACCCACTCGGCCACGTAAGGTTGCACTCTTTGCAACCATTGTGTCACAGTCCTGTTAGTTCCCTTCCTGCTCCATCTACAAGAAAAGAAACATGTGCATAATTGTGGATGACAAGTGTTCAAACAAAACTGTGTGGATAAGAAATGGACGTACCGGTGGACGATGTCTGGTAGAGGGGCATCCATAGGTGGGGGAACCGACATCTGGCGCAGACCGAACTGCCTCATAACACGCTGCTGGGCCATCTCCTCAACACTGACGTCGAAGATAATCTTCGACTTCGTCATCCAGTACGCTTCATCTCGCATGCACATGATAGAAATTCCTCCAGGGAATTTGGACGCGATCGCGTCAGGCGAGTATGGCTCCCAAATAACTGAAGCCGCGGAGAGAACGTCGAACTGCTCGTTGAATGCCGGGTAGCAGTTCCTAACCTGATCTCGAGCGAATCGTCTCTGCAAAACACATACGTAAATTGTATAAGTAAACAGGAAGATACTCATTGACAAGCAGCATTAGTAATCTATTATTGAACATACCTTGCGATGTGTCCAAAGTGTGCCGAAAGTAGGGTCGTCTATGTGCTCCGCGTCAAAATAAAGGTTGAGCGGCCACGGGTCGGCAGCCGAAATGTCAGGTCGTCCAATGGGGAACCTCTCCCACGACCACAGCTGTAACAGAAAAGGGCATCCAAGAATTGTTGACTTTGTCGCCGTAAGAGAGCATGCATTGCACATACCTCGATACGTGGCAGCTATGACTGCAGAACCCCAGCTACGACTAGTGATGTGGTACGGCTGTGTCGCACTTGCAATCTCCAATGCGATGGGGATGTATCGCGCACTGATAGAGGTGACATGGTTCTCCGTGAACATCACCTTTCCTAGCAGCCACATAAGGTTCGCCTCGAGGCTCCGAGTAATCTGGGCCTCGGACATCTGGATCGTGCCAAACTTCTGTATCTGCACCGAAAACAATAATTGTACAAGTTAGATAAAGGTTAGCTGAAGCGATGGATGAAACAAGACAATGACGTAGTACTAACCTGGAACTTAAGCAACCAATCAAGCTTGGGTCCGTGATCCTCATGGGCAAACACAGTTGCATTTGGATTTATATGTTGGAACCGATCTGCCATATCCTCAGACCACATATCAGGGGCCTGCAACGGACCTATGGCCTCACCAGCAATAGGAAGGCCCAATAGGTACGAGACATCCCGTAGAGTAGGAGCCATCTCGCCCCAGCGAAAGTGAAACGTGTGTGTCTCCGGTCTCCATCGGTACACCAAGCAGGTGAGCAAACAGTGGTCCATCGCAAGCCGACCACTCACATCTGACGCCTCAACAAGGCGAGCAAAGGGTAGGAGCCCAGCCCACGTCAAACTGCATGTATCAGAAAATTATTAACTATTTGACAAGTACATATTATGAGCAAAATAAATATAACACTTACTGATCGATCCAAGCTGGGTGTATCTGCCAATCATCCTTCTGACCACGAGTGATAAGAGGTTGGAGAACATTATCCTGCATTAGCTTAGCACGATGCTTGTTGTCCACCACCGGGTTAAGCAACGCCATCCCCGCCATCTCTGTAAGCACAGATTGAAGATGATAATAGAATAACACAAATTACAAATTTTACTTTGTAGCTAAACGAGTACAAATCCAAACATAATGGTTCCACGATTACAGAGTAATACATAGAGGCAGATATGTAGTCTGCATTTATTATAAATATAAAGGTACTCTAGTTTCTTCCTCTTCCTCTCCGGCCTCGGTTGCCTCTTCCACGCACCGTAGCTGGACCAGGTCCAAACTCCGGACAGTTTGTATCCCTATGGCCAAATTGGTTGCATAGAAAACATTGCCTGGTAGGTCCTCCAGCTTCCGATTCATCCATATCATTACGTATGCGTCTACACTGCCGTCTACCTCTACCCGGACGAAGTAACCTTGGGTCAGGAATGTATCTCCTCTCACTAGGCTCAACGGTGTTGAAATTACCCAGGGCTCAGAATCCTTGCATCTCACCTGTCCATGTGTTCAAGACAGCTTCACGACTGAAGTACGGTGAGACAAACGAGATTGCTTCCAAACCAAGCTGCCCACAAGCAGCAAGTACATGCGAGCATGGAAGGTGAAACAATTTTGGTTTGTTGCATGTGCATTCACAGGTTGGCCATGCTTCATTTCCAATCTTCACCTCATGCGTTCTCAACACATTGCCACAACCGAACTTGTCGGTAGGTAAGCGAACCTCGAACCTCCTTTCCTGATTTCCGATGGCAACCACTTGGAAAGTTCGTGCCTTCTCCATCTTAGCATCCATGTACTTCGTAATCTTTTCACACCAGGGGGAGTTTGGAGTGCGAAGTATATGCATTTCGGCTTGCTGGCGTTTGACTCTGAAGTAATTAACCGTGCCTTGGAAAATTCCATCCACAAGGGCAGTTAAAGGCAAGGCTCTGTTCCCTCGGAGGACAAAATTGTATGTTTCGGCAAGGTTTGTAGTCATTACGCCATATCTGGCTCCGTATGAGTCGTGCAACAATGACCACCTCTCCACGGGCTCATGCTCAATCCACAACTGGAAATTCTTAATCAACCGTCCACCCTTTCTCCTCGTGCCCGGTGGGTCAAAGCCTGGCAGATCACATAGACCGATCGGTTCTTCTTCAGGTGGTGCAGGCCCTGTAGCTGCTTGTGCCGCTACTTGGGCTACATGAAACGCCACTGCCGCAGTACGTGCAACTTTCCTCTCACGAACATGTTTGTTCGTGAACTCATCAAGCTTGTCGTGGATAAAATTGTACTTCCATTCCTGGTTCTGCCTGCAGAGTTTTTTGAACAGATTCATGAGACTCTTATTTCTGAACTGTGAGAAGAAGTTAGCACCTAGATGGCGCATGCACCAACGACTCTGAAGATCCACCCACGATGTTTCTTCATCTGGTCCAGGGTTTGTTAATGCCTTTATAGCGTTGAGTATACCCGCATGTCTGTCATGTAGAACGCAAACATTATGCTTATCCTTCACAACTGCTTTTTTCAACTGCCTAAAGAACCACGTCCAACTATCCGTGTTCTCACTCTCAACAAAAGCGAAAGCAAGGGGCAACAGTTGGTTATTGCCGTCTTGGCCAATAGCAGTCAATATCTGACCCTTGTACTTGCCGGTAAAAAATGTGCCATCGACACATAACACTGGTCGACAGTGGCTAAAGGCTTCGATGCATACACCAAAAGAGAAGAACAAACGGTGCAACACCCTAACTGTAGGGAACTCTGACATGTAGAAGTCTTGAAGATCAACATATGTGCCAGGATTCCTCGCCTGAATCGTGCGGAGCAAACGGACAACAGAATCATATGAGTCAAAGAATGACCCAAATCTCTTCTCCAGCGCGCTCTGCTTAGCCCTCCAGGCCTTGCCATAAGAAATGTTGAAATTGAATCTCGTGAAGACTTTGTTCCTTATTGCCTTCACTTCCATCGCCTTGCTCTCCACTATCTCCGTGTAAAACAAACAAGCAATAAGCGTGGATGACAGATTACGGTGATCCTGAAGGATGCTGGGAATATGACATGTATGCATAACCATGTCACTCACAACCTAGTTTGTATCATACTTGGGGACATATGCGTGCACCCTACCCGGACAATCTATCCTCGAGCATTCCATGGTCAAATATTTCTTACTCGACACAGTTGTCTTGAAAACCCTTGATGTCGACATTGCCCACTGTATGATTGCTTCCTGCAGATGTTGCTTGCCAGCGTACATTGCTCCCACAGCCATGATGCTCTGGTGATATTGCCAGGAAGAATCATGACCATCGTCTAGAGTCATGCCAGATGAGATGTCCTGAGTCCATGAAGCTGGATAAGGCACCTCCGGCTTGTACTCTGCGTCATTCGAGGAATCAGAATCACTGCCGTCCCCGCAATCACCCTCAATATCTTCATCTTCTATCTCGTTCTGCATTCGGCCATCTTCCTCATCCCCATCGGCCTCCACATTTTCATCGTCATCATGCCCTCCAACCATACTACTCTGCCCTGATTCATAACCACTGCCTCCATCATAACCATGGTTGTCATCATGTTCAATTTCCATGGTTGCTGCACTGCTCTGCCCTGGATCGTGCCCACTCTCGCATTCAGGAGGATTGACATTTACCTCATTAACGACAGGAAGCAACAAGGCAACTGTGTGGCTTCCCCTGTTTTCGCAACCTTGCAACCAGTTCACCCACTGAGAATCCCGATCAATCGGCTTCAGAGTATACCAAATTTTTGTACTGGACCTAGACCATAACGCGTGCACCACGACAGTGTGTGTTTCTGCATTTAATCCCAAACACTGTGCCAACCAATCTTTTAAATGACTAACAGACCAATTTTCAGGGCCAGTCAGATCCAACTCGACGTGCTAAAACTGACTCAGGTCCATCCCATACTCATTTTGCTTTACTGAACCGGCACCGTAGTAGAAAACAAACTTTACTATGTTCGACATAATTGCTCACCTAAAAAATATTAAAACGTATCAAATATTAATATCACATCGTACTTAAAATTCTACCGAAACTACTTCATAATTAAAATACACGGAATTAATTTTACCAGATTACGTAAACACAAACCCTAAGACTAATCCAAGATTAAACACAAACCCTAACCCTAATGCATAAAACTATGGCGACGGTAACTACACACTAGTCTGCATTTATCAACTACCAGTACTACCATACTAACTACAAATCCATCCGGACTAACTACACCCTATCTGCAAACTAAATCCTAATGTACATATAACACAAACCCTAACCCTAATGTAGGAAAAATGTCTTACCCTTGAAGCGTGACAGCAGCACAATCGCACCAGCCGGAGCAGCGCACCACCGCAGCACCTCGTGCCTCCACCGGAGCACCAACAGAGCACCAACACGAGCACGAACACCTCCAAATCCGTACCAAATCGCCTCCACAGCCTACCCCATCGTAGATGAGCCACCCCACAGCATTAGGAACACCCTAGAATTAATTTTTTGTGGCTAGATGAAACAAATCGCGGGGAAAACGGTGCTCTTTTTTCGGGTAAGGAAGAACATGAGAGAGAGGAGAGAGCCGGCGGCGCGAGGAAGAGGAAGGCACGCATGGTCTTCAAGCCTCCTAGTCGGCCCAGAGGAGGCCGACCAGCCCTTCAGCCGAGACGTGGCCGAATCCGAGCCACTCGATGCCGATCAGGCAGTCGGCCGGGCCCGTGACCTCTCTGAAGGGAATATGCCCTAGAGGCACTTAATAAACATAGTTTATTGGCAATATACCAATCGTTCATTATATGTTTTACACCATGCTATAACTGCTATAACTGTATTAAGCGGAAACATTAATACAGGTGTGGTAGATAAACAACCAGGTCCCTAGTAGCCTCTACTAAGACTAGTTTCGTTGCGCGATTGATGATCGAGGTTTTCCAATCATAGGGCATGGCGCCGGTCGGCAATGGAAGTCATATCGTTAGGAGTAACGATGTGATGGACGTACCCAGTATTTATAGGACATAGTCATTACGCCTTAAGACCGTGAGACCAACTCTTATTATTATTCCTGGAAGATACTTTGATTGCACCAAACGTCGTATCTTATTTAGTATGACAATAACGGTGATACTTTTGGGTATCAGAAAGGAGTAATTGAGACGAGGGGTCAACAGCGGAATTTGTCAGTCCGCATAGCCGGATAGATACTCTAGGGCCCACTCGGTGAGATTATGTCAAATGAGTTTGCAAACATGTGACTAGGTCACCAGCTGACATAATATCATAGACGAGTAGAAGATAGCGATGTCGGTAACGAGATCATGCTAGGTATGGAGATATCTGAGAATGGTGCTCGGACACGCTAAGTATCGCCATGACAAAGGGTTTAAGACTATACGTCCAGGTTTGATAGATGAAAGTCATTCGTTATATCTCAGGGATTAATTCATGGGGTCCAGGCCTACGAGTTAGTCGTTGATCATTGAGGAGTATTGATCATACCTGATATTATATCGAACCGCTAGGGTAACACACTTAAGGGGTTTCGACAAGACAACCGGAAAGGAAAGAGATCACCGGGAGCGTCCCGGGAGGGGTCCGATGGAGATCGGGCAGCGCCGAAAGAGTTTTCGGAGCTAGTAAAAATTATATATATTATGTTTGATATTAATTAGTGTAATTAATATGCAAATATGATTTTATATATTTATTTTCGAATTTATTTAGGCTGATTTCCCTAAATGGGCCTTCTGGTCGAAAGAAGGCCCATGGGGGGGAAAAACCCTCAAGGGAATTTTGTGGGGAGGCTTGGCCGGCCTAGGTGGGCCAAATGGGGCCCACCTAGGGCCGGCGCACCTGGTTTGGCCGAACCAGGCAATGGGGGATAGTCCCACATTGCCTGGCTGGCAAGGTTGGCTCCCCCTGGGAGCCTATATAAGAAGTGGCACCCCTGGCCTTTTAATTCACCAATTAATTCCCAATTTCTCTCTCGATCTCGTGGTTCCCTTGTCGGAGCCGCGCCGAGTAGAGGAGGGGGATCTCTTCCACCATAGCCCGCTGTCGCGCTGCTGGTGTTCCGGTCCAAGTCTTCCGCTGCTCGTCCTGGACTGGAGCTTCGGAGGCCGTCGTCTCCACCGTATGTGTGCGACTGCCTGCGAGGTGCTGCGCTAGCGGTACTCGGAGGCCTACTTCCTCCACACGACCTCGGGGTCATCTTCGTCATCTTCGTCGCGCCGAGTTCTCCGCGACCTAGAGGTCGGCTACGTCGTCTTCGTCGTCAACGCTTGTGCGGGAGCGTAATCCCCGCTATTCGGTCTACGAGGGTATGTATTCCGATCTCCGCCGTACTTCTATATCTGCATAGTGTAGATCTTGGCTAGTTTAAGGATATCGTTGGTAGGAAAATTTTTGTTTTCTGCACACGATCCCCTTCAGTGGTATCAGAGCCGATCTATCGTAGATATAGCTGTACGCTGTTAGAACCCGTGTTCTGCACGGGGGCACCGTTCCTGTTATTTGCTACCCTCTAGCGTGCACTTGTGATTCCAGCGGCATCGAGTTGATGAAGCGGCCCGGACCGACTTTACGCGTACGCTTATGCGAGACTGGTTCCACTACTGACATACGGCTTGTACCGTATCTGTGGCTGGCGGGTGCCTGTTTCTCTCTCTTTAGTTGGCTTTGCATTTTCAATGGAGGGCCCGAAAGGGATGCTTAAACATGCAATTATTGGATCGTTGTTGTGGTCATAAGGTTCGTAGGTATGAAGCGGTTCTATTTACGAAAGCCCCGGGCCACGTAAAACATGCAAAAGATAAAGTAGAAGCGTCTAACTTTATTTTGCAGGGGCTATGTGATATGGTCAAGGTAGGTTTATTAATTTTTTTATAAACCGCGGGCGCCAAGAAGACCATGGCGCGATGGACTATATCACATTGCATTACATTTGATGTTTTGTGTGCATCTTATATTGTGTGATTGTGTGTATAGTATACATTAGCTACACGGCGGTAGATATATAAGATGATACCTTCAAAATACCACTAGTGTTCTCCCTCCAACGCGCACCACCAAGAAAGTTCTACGTTATGAGGCAGGCCGTGATGATCGGGTGTCAGACATCTCGTCGTTCGCATACAGTGGGTGTAAGCCATGTTGCACAAGCGTCAGCGTGGAGGTCTTTGGTGGCGAGCCTAGCATATTCAGAAATATGGCCTCGGAACAGGAAGACCGAAAGGTCGAGCACGAGTCACAAAATTGGTGTGGCGGACGATTTTGTCTACTCTTGAAGTTGTGCCGCCGGCTCTGATGATGAGGGGTGGTACAATGGATGGGGGTCGTGTAATCGCTTAAACGACCAGGAGGGATGTTCGTTTGAGTGGGAGTTCGGATAGTTATTTTCTAAAAATACTAGAACTCAGAATATAATGAACAGAGTCTGTTTTGCAAACCTTTGTAGATATTAACCATTTTGATAGCATCTTTTCAAATTAGGCGCATTCCTGCGATTGAGAAACTTAAAAGGTTGGGTCCAAACTTCATAGTTTTATGCTTTAGCTTGAGGATACTCCTTGTTTAAACCGTTAGCTCTTTGTGTTACAATACCCGCTAGGAGATAAACCGGGAGATTCCGCTAACAAAAGATAATTTTGATTATCGTATTTTGTGCGGATGATATCATCATAGTCCAGTGTATGCTTTTATCTCTGCCATAGAGAACCAACAGTGGGTACGAGTTATTGGATCGCGAACATATGGTCGCTAACTCGGGGTACCTCTATAGTTGGGTTGATGAAGTTTATCAGTACGTTGACTGATTGTCTTCTCAACCAAGATGGAAGAGAATGCACACATTGAGGGAGCACGTGGCGGTCATACTTAATGACGTATGTTCATGATTAATGAACATTGAGACGCCTCGCTCAGCTCAATCACTGGATGACATACATCGTTGCCAAGTGCAAATCCTCTGTCATAGACTATGTCATGCAAGGGGAATCGTTCACCTTCATGGTTCTTGATTACGGTGGAAGTATCAAGAAGATGAAACAGATCACCGGAAGTCATCAATGATGATGGTGTGTATATGATATACATGTTATGAATGTTTTACCTAAGCAAGTACTCGCAGCAGTGACTAAGTCTTGAACTAGTCATGTTTTGTGAAAAACCAGGTTTACTGCTTGAGTAGCTTGAAAGGATGAGGCGACATTGCGTGTTGATAACGGCAGTCAAGTTGTTGTGACGGCCATAGACACTCTCCCTCTAGATCTACCATTTGAATAAATTCTTTATGATCGGGTGTTGGTATGATCGTTACGAGTGTGTCTCCTCTAGCGAGACACTTGTTCATACATGATAGTGACAACTTGGTGTCCTATATTTATGAAGTAATGATCATATGCCGATTTGAATTTAGATGGTAGAAGCTCCCACATTCATAATATTAATGCCAAAGGATACAAACTTAATAAAGACACCACATGTGTGTGGCACTATCGTTTAGTCATGTCAATGTTATATGCATTAGCTCCACACTGGATGGACCTACAAGTCCTAAGATTTGATCTTTTGACACTTGCAAAATAACTGTGACACCGTTTTCGGAAAACGGGCATATAACTTATTGATAGTCATACATGGAGATGTATGGGGTTCAATGAAGTAATTGACGGGTAGTGGAGACCTTTATTTCGTGAACTTCACTGAACGTTTTGAGTATAGCTTGCTGAGAATCATGCATATGGGTGTATGTGAATCAATGAAATACTTTAACGTGTAGTGGAAGTCTTTATTTCATAGACTTCATGAATATTCCGAGTAGATATATGGATATCCACTCCGGGGAATGTTAGTCTGAATTTTTGATTCGATCAAACGAAGTTCAGAATGAAGTAGGAAATAAACTTAACAAGAAAATCAAATTCCCGCGATGCATATCGAGGAATGAAGATTTGAGTTATCATGTTGGCACATCATTGGAAGACTTGTGAGAAGAGTTCCACAAATTACGTCGCATGGAACACCATAGTGTTATGGTGTGTTAGGGCGTCGTAATTACACCCTATCGGATAGTGTGTGGTAAATAAATCTCTTATCGAATTATTGTGATCATTAGAGTCATATGGTAGAAACGTAAACACTCACGTTAGCAAATAGGTAAACCATTTGAATCCATGGAGACAATACCATACGAGTGATGGCATGGCTTTTGAGCCTGGATTGTCGTTTCAGCAATTTAGTGTTTCGATGTAATCGAACCTAAAATGGATTAATCTTTGTAGTATACCCTACCTAAAGAGTTAGTTGGGTACATGTCTCACGACATAGGCAAAATCTTTGCCGGGATATACCTTGCGAAAGAAATAGTTTCTTGTCCGAGGGTATAAGTGAGAAAGAAAGTAGAGCAAGACGAAGTTGGAGAACTTCCTCTCCAGACATCAGAGTGGCGCAATCGAAAGTGTTTTCGGTGTCAGGCTCCACAACTTGAAAAAGCTGATGATTCAAAATCATGATGTTCTGAGCTCATACTAAGAGCGTAGGCATACGAGGTTGTGTTCCACACTGTGTGTTACGACAATCTTGCTATGAAAGTCATATTAATGGAATATGATAGACCTACGAACTACGAAGAAGACATGGTGAACCTAAGTCCGAGAAATGGCTATGAGTCATTTGTGATCCGAAATAAAATCCATATACGATTACCAGGTATTGACTTGGGATATCTTCTTGATGGCATCTAGGATGTTAATAGTATATGGAATTTTATGAGAGAGTAGACATTGAGCAGATTCGATTTGTCGTGAAGCAGTTCCGACAGACCACATGAGAGTTTGTCTCAAGCGGCGAAGCCTAAATCTATTCTGGGTCGTTTAGCAATTACTATAATTTCGAATGAGAAATTGATAGATGGATGAGAAAACCATGGTTCTTAATAGTGTCATTAAGAATGGTTTGTAATCCTGAGGATGCTAAACATGTATGCAAAATTCGGTGGTCCATTCATGGGCTGAAGCAAGCATATCGGAGCTGGAATCTTCACTTTGATAATGTGATCAAAGGATTTTGGAGTTGTCGAAAATAGTTGAAGAAACCTACATTTGCAAAGAAGTGAGTGGGAGCAAAGTAGCTTTCCTTGATCTTATATGCGGAAGGCATGTTTGAGTGGGAGCTAAGTAGCTTTTCCTTGATCTTATATGCGGAAGGCATATTTGAGTGAGAGCTAGGTGTCATTCGTGATTTGGTATGTAACAACATATTGAATGACACAGATCCTCTAGTAGAGTGTAAAGGATTATTTAAGTGATTAAATTTTCTGTGAAATGAAGTTAGGAGTATTAGGCATCCGATTTATAATTGTATAGATCAGAGGGGGCTTAATAACATTGAGTCGGAGTATTTCCTAAGTCAGGATTCTGAAGTGTTTCAGAGAAGGACAAGCGAAGAAAGAGGTTCTTGCTTGTATGACTAGGTAAAAGATTAAGTTAATCTTGGCATTTTCAGTTATAGCAAATGATGTTCGACATTATCTATGTATCAGTCATAGATGCTATCGACTGAAAGCTCGACTTAGTGTGACCCGAGTTCTTGGTTAAAGAACAGGTTCTAGAGTGATCCTTGTGTGGATCAATGAACAAACGTTAAGTTTATTCTTCAGTGTCTATGAGAACTGAAGATAGGTTTTCTAGTAACGGGTAAGAGTGGAATGGCAACTTGACGTAAAGCGGTTACGATGATGCAAGTTATTACACTGACCCATACGACTAGAAATCTCATATAGGAGATGTCCTTTATTTTGAAGAAAGACATGGTTAGTTTGCGAAGTCGCATATGAATGCACTGTCGCATAATCTACATAGGTATAGAAATATATCGCGACTTTAGAAGTAGCAAGTGTGATTGGACTGAGCAGTTTTCCGAGCGTAGGTGGTCCCCTTAATAGATCTCTTAGACTTTTAAGGCGCATGCTACGCGAATGCTCGAGTCTCCCTCCATCCACTGGGATATATTTCACCGTCATCGTAAGATACGGGTTGATGTCAAACTAGGTGACATAGAAGTGTTGCAAAGCACATATAGGTCTCAATGTGTGAGGTCTATTGACTGTATTCCTCTTCCACGAGGCGAGCAGGCACCAAGATGCTATGGGTGTTGAGCTTTTACCAGGTTGTAAACTAGATTAAGTGTTACTCTAGTGCAAGTGGGAGACTGAAGGGAATATGCCCTAGAGGCACTTAATAAACATAGTTTATTGGCAATATACCAATCGTTCATTATATGTTTTACACCATGCTATAACTGTATTAAGCAGAAACATTAATACAGGTGTGGTAGATAAACAACCAGGTCCCTAGTAGCCTCTACTAAGACTAGTTTCGTTGCGCGATTGATGATCGAGGTTTTCCGATCATAGGGCATGGCGCCGGTCGGCAATGGAAGTCATATCGTTAGGAGTAACGATGTGATGGACATACCCAGTATTTATAGGACATAGTCATTACGCCTTAAAACCGTGAGACCAACTCTTATTATTATTCCTGGAAGATACTTTGATTGCACCAAACGTCGTATCTTATTTAGTATGACAATAACGGTGATACTTTTGGGTATCGGAAAGGAGTAATTGAGACGAGGGGTCAACAGCGGGATTTGTCAGTCCGCATAGCCGGATAAATACTCTAGGGCCCACTTGGTGAGATTATGTCAAATGAGTTTTCAAACATGTGACTAGGTCACCAGCTGACATAATATCATAGACGAGTAGAAGATAGCGATGTCGGTAACGAGATCATGGTAGGTATGGAGATATCTGAGAATGGTGCTCGGACACGCTAAGTATCGCCATGACAAAGGGTTTAAGACTATACGTCCAGGTTTGATAGATGAAAGTCATTCGTTATATCTCAGGGATTAATTCATGGGGTCCAGGCCTACGAGTTAGTCGTTGATCATTGAGGAGTCTTGATCATACCTGATATTATATCGAACCGCTAGGGTAACACACTTAAGGGGTTTCGACAAGACAACCGGAAAGGAAAGAGATCACTGGGAGCGTCCCGGGAGGGGTCCGATGGAGATCGGGCAGCGCCGAAAGAGTTTTCGGAGCTAGGAAAAATTATATATATTATGTTTGATATTAATTAGTGTAATTAATATGCAAATATGATTTTATATATTTATTTTCAAATTTATTTAGGCTGATTTCCCTAAATGGGCCTTCTGGTCGAAAGAAGGCCCATGGGGGGGGGGAACCCTCAAGGGAATTTTGTGGGGAGGCTTGGCCGGCCTAGGTGGGCCAAATGGGGCCCACCTAGGGCCGGCGCACCTGGTTTGGCCGAACCAGGCAATGGGGGATAGTCCCACATTGCCTGGCTGGCAAGGTTGGCTCCCCCTGGGAGCCTATATAAGAAGGGGCACCCCTGGCCTTTTAATTCACCAATTAATTCCCAATTTCTCTCTCGATCTCGTGGTTCCCTTGTTGGAGCCGCGCCGAGTAGAGGAGGGGGATCTCTTCCACCATAGCCCGCTGCCGCGCTGCTGGTGTTCCGGTCCAAGTCTTCCGCTGCTCGTCCTGGACTGGAGCTTCGGAGGCCGTCGTCTCCACCGTATGTGTGCGACTCCCTGCGAGGTGCTGCGCTAGCGGTACTCGGAGGCCTACTTCCTCCACACGACCTCGGGGTCATCTTCGTCATCTTCGTCGCGCCGAGTTCTCCACGACCTAGAGGTCGGCTACGTCGTCTTCGTCGTCAACGCTTGTGCGGGAGCGTAATCCCCGCTATTCGGTCTACGAGGGTATGTATTCCGATCTCCGCTGTACTTCTATATCTGCATAGTGTAGATCTTGGCTAGTTTAAGGATATCGTTGGTAGGAAAATTTTTGTTTTCTGCACACGATCCCCTTCACTCTCTGCGCCCTGGTCGGCCTGCTCTGGGCCGACGAGACCCGCTCGGCCTGCTGTGGGCCGACGCAGCCGATTCGGCCTCCTCTGGGCCGAGGCTGCATTATTTTTAAAAATTCCTATTTCTGCACAATATTTCCCGAATTTACAATAAAAAAATTATTTAAAAAAAATCGGCCGGCGTTTCGCTCATGACTCCATCCCGACTCTTGACAACAACCAAATCGACAAATATTTGAGCTTCTGATATTTGTGTTTAGGGTTAAGGGTATCCCCTAAGGTTAAGTTTGTGAAATATTTTACCCAATTTAACAGAAAATCCTCAAAACTACCTGATTTAACATACTTTGTTTACCCTTTTCTATGTTAGAATAGACCCCGCTCTGACCGGTGGATCCCAGTTGCAGTCCGACGTGGCCATGCCAAACCTGACGGGTGTGGTCGAGTCAACTAATCGGCTCAGGCAAGCCGGGTCACCCGACTCGGATTGAGCCAGACCCGAGTGTCGTCTGGCTAAGCCGGACCAAGTCACCCTCCACGAAGGAAACTAGTACCACGATCGAACGGGCACGAACTCTTTCCCCCTCTGCGACCTAGCGATTTGGTAGCAGCGCTGAAGGCTCGGCGGCGGCAGTTGAAGCCTTTGATTCGTTCATGGGGATGATTAGAGGAGGAAGCCGCCGGAAAGAAGGAATGCAGAATGGGCTGCGCCGCCCGAGGGAGCGTGAATTTGGAAGGGTTGATGGGTGAAGATTTTGTGCGGCAACGGAGTACCGGCGGCGGCGTCACGGGTCCCCCGGCCACCTGCTCCGGCGTGGTGTTCGTGTGGAAGCGTTTGATGATCTCGCCTTGCCCGCCATCCATGCCGTAGAAGGAGCGACTGCGTCGCGTCCGCGGGGTCGTCACTGCTACCGGCTCGCGCTGGGTGGGCATCAGCCATCAGCGCCTGCTGGAACAGTGTACCTTCATTTATGTGCATAGCGACTCCGCCACCCCGTCCTCCTCTTGCTCTGCCCCTTCATTGACACCTGCTGCCGGCCGGTTGTGCACAATTAACAAGGAATGTTGTGGCTCTGGGAATGTTGTGCTGATCCTGAAGATTATTGTGCTAGCTGCTGCTATTGCAATGTTTGCAGCTAACTTAGGGTGTGTTTGTTTTTGGGATGAAGTGGAATGGAATGGAATGGTTCCATTCCATCCCATCCCATTACATTCCATCCCAGTGTTCACTTGCTATCTCAAGCAATGGAATGGAACCGAACCTAATTAGTCTAAACAACCATAATTAGATCCTAATTTAATTTAATTATTCCCCTAATGGAATGGAATGGAGTGCTCGGTGCTATCTCAAGCAATGGAATGGACCGCTCGGTGCCGGTCGGCAGCCCTCCGCCCCGGCGACCTCTGGCCGCCCTCCGCCATCTGCCCGGCGAACTCCGGCCTCGCCCTCTGCCCGGCGAACTCCACCCTAGACCCCGCCCGCGACCACCCGCCCGCCCGCGAACTCTGCCTCGCGCCTCCGCCCGGCGACCTCACGCTTCCACCAGGCGACCTTCGTTTCCGCCCCGGCGACCTCCGGCCGCCCTCCGCTCTGCCCGGCAAACTCCGTGGCTCGCGCATGCGCGCCCGGCGAGCTCCGCCTTCGTGGCTCGCGCCTGCGCGCTCGGGGACCGCCCGGCGAGCTCCGGCCCCGCCCGCCCATGCGCGTCTCCTGGCCGCTCCTGGCCGCGCCGCGCCTCTGCCCTCTGCGCCTCGCGCCTCTACGCCCGGCGACCCTCCGCGCCTCTGCCCTCCACGCCACACTCGCCCGGCGACTTCCACCTCCCGTTGGTGTCCCGACGCACTCGCCCGGCGACCTCCGCCCCCGCGCGCGCCCAGCGTCGTGGCTCTGCCTCCGTGGCTCGTGCCTCTGCGCCCGGCGACCGCCCGACGAGCTCCAGCGTCGTGGCCCCGCCCGCCCCTGCGCGTCTCCTGGCCGCGCCGTCCTGGCCGTGCCTGGCGAGCAGGGAGGAGGGAGGCGCCGGCGTTGACCTTCGAGGGAGCAGGGGGCATGGAGGACGGCAGCAACGGGAGAGAGAGGGGTTACGCGAGAGAGAAAGGGATTAGTGCGCGCGAGCAAGCCGTTCCACTCGGTCCGGCCGATTTGGCCGGACGGGTGCATTCCGCATCTAGCAGGAATATTCCTTCTCGGGGAATCAACCCGTTCCATTCCTTGTCCCAACCGAACACAAGAACGGCCTCCAGGTGCGGAACGGTTCCATTCCATTCCACCCCATCCCAAAAACGAACACACCCTTAGACGATGATAGTTGAAAATGGATGTATGTGAGCATACTTTTGCGCTTTTGGGCACTGTAGTTTGGGAATGGATGGATGTGAGCATCCTTTTGGGCTTTTGGCCACTGTAGTTTGGAAATGGATGGATGTAGGCATAGTTTTTCCCACTGTTGTAATGGAAGATGTAAGTACATGTTGGTATGTAAGATGAAACCACTGGCATGTTAAATATATGAATCTGTGAATTTCAAACGTCTGAATTTGATGCATAATTGACAACTTGAAACTGTGAAATGCTGGGATGATTCCTAGTTCAAGGTTGTGCTGTGCATGATGGAATATGACACAAAACTGTAACAGCAACACCAACATTGTGAGACTACACATTATGGTAGCATTTTGCTGTAATTTTTCATATAATCGCAAAGAATGTATGCTACACCATCCTGAGACAATTGGCAACATTCATGGACTGAATTTTGCAGGAACATGATGAGTTTTTTTTTGTTGAGATATCAACATTTGAAAGAGTTTCAGCATAGTAGCACTGCAATAGTCAGTTAACACACAATTTAACTAGACAGCACGTTTAAAGGTGCAGTTCACAATAAGGATAAAAGGCCTCAAAACAAAAGACACACAAGAAGTAATGAACATAAAGCCTAAATTGGCTACTCCTCTGTTGCAGCCCCATCTATGATGGCTGCGTTACCACCAATTCTAAACCATGCTGAGTAGATTGTCTTTCCTACTATCAAAATTCGAACGGATTCTCAATTATACCAGGAAAGGTCACGGAAGCAAAAATTTCGATTCCTGTACACTGTAAATTTGCAACGGACTTGCCTCCTTATCAATGAAAAAACATCAGCCGAAACATACAGACATGTTTAGCCGTTCACAAGAGTTGCAAGCTCGTTCGACTGTCAATGACTCGATCCGAGTTCAATTTGACACAGACGATATCCTAATCTACATCTAACGTGGGGAAACATGTTTAGCGGCCGTTCACAAGAGTTGTAAGATCGTTCCAGTGTCAATGACTCGATCCGAGTTCAATTTGACACAGACGATAGCATGAGTTCGGAACTTCAGATACAGAATCAAGTTCGATCGGATGAAACGCCATAGCAGGAAATGCTCAATCCACGTACCACAAAGCAGCGAGTGCCTCCTGGCGGACGCCGTCAAGACGAACGGCCGCCATCGCCGCCTCGTAGATCGCCTGACGTACATCAGAGTCGTACTCACCGAGACTAGCATCCCAGGCCGCTGAGTTCGTGGGCAGCGCCAGCGCCAGATTCGCCGAGTCGGCCGCCGCCTGCGCGACACGGCGGAGCGGAGCCGTCGAAGCAACCCATGTATGCGGAGGGAACCCCCCCGCCTGTGCGTCGGAAGGCCGCCGCCCTGGAGGATGTGCTCTCCGCCGCCCTCTTCCAGCACGGCGAACGCCGACGCGTGCGCGGCGCCGGCCGTGACGACGTCGAGAATGTGGATTCTAGCCTTCAGATCGTTGCCGTTTCCTACCAAAACACACACATCTTACGTGTTCAGCTAGCCTCATCAGGCAGCTTATCAATTGACTAGTACGTACGTGAGCAGCTAGACGAGCTAGCTAACTCGATTAGAAAACGTGAGCAGCTAGCTCTTCCGCGATCGGATCCTCCCGGCTTCTTACGAACTAGCGACGAACGGAACAACACAGAAATAGATTTGGTTGCCACAGGCCCGTATCGAGCCTGCCTTGCTCTCCTCTTTATTTCTTCTTGTGCTTTCGTTGTGTTTACAGAGCACCCCTGGTGGTCTATTTATACAAGGCCAGGCAGGGACTTGGAAACACACTAGGATAAGAAATCATACTCCTATTAGGACTAGTACTACATATTTTCCTAATCTTACTAATTCGTATCCAACTAGGTTAACACCTACATTCACCTCCTTAACCTTGTTGGCTCTTTCCTTCAATTCTTGCACTCCGACGTTTTTCCTTATCTCGATAAACTTCTCTTTGTCGAGTGACTTGGTAAGGATATCAGCAAGCTGATCGTTCGTGTTCACATGTTGAACTTTGATCATCCCCTTCTCAATGCACTCCCGGATGTAACGAAATCGGTGTCTATGTGCTTGCTCCTCTCGTGATGAACCGGATTCTTGCACAATGAGATTGCAGCCTGGTTGTCGATCTTCACTGACACCTTCCACACCTCCCTCTTCATAAGATCAGCTAGAAGTCTTCTCAGCCACGTACCTTGACAAGCCGCCATGCTCGCCGCGATGAAGTCTGCCTCGCATGAAGAGAGTGCCACCACCTTTTGCTTATGAGAACTCCAGCTGATCAGATTCGGACCTAGGTAGAATACCATGCCCGTTGTGCTTTTCCGATCATCAACATCATCGTAGTGCTTCATATAGACCGTGAAGCCGAGAGAGACCAAACTTTGGTCTAACCTTGACTTCCAATCTCGTGGCGCTTGCTTGAGCCCATATAGTGCCTTCTTGAGCTTGTAAACCTTCTCTTCTTTGTCTTTCTTCTCGTAGCCGAGGGGTTGTTCAACGTACACTTCTTCCGTGAGATCACCGTTGAGGAATGCGGACTTAACATCCATGTGATGAACCTTCCAATCCTCTTGTGCTGCCAAAGCTAGGAGCAGCCTCACGATCTCGAGTTGAGCAGCCGGTGCAAACACCTTCTCATGATCAACTCCTTGACGTTGTACGTAGCCCTTCGCAACAAGTCTTGCCTTGTGCTTCACAACAACACCCTTCGTGTCCTTCTTCAACTTGTAAACTCACTTCAAACCAAGAGGCTTATGGCTCGGAAGTCGGGTTACCAAGGACCAAGTATTGTTGCTCTCAATCGCCTTCATCTCCTCGTCCATGGCGTGCTTCCAACTTGGATCGTTGCTCGCCTCTACAAAATTTGTCGGCTCCTCGACGTTAGGAGAAACAAATTGTGTCGATGTCGATGCGATTGAGGAAGGTGGTGAATAACTTGGCATGCTTGGCGCCGGGTCGTTGGCATCCGTATCACCGGCGTAGTCGTCGTGACCGTGACCATCGTCGTTGCGGTCGTTGTCACTTTGCGCCTCAATGTGATTTTGATCACCATGCAACGCCTCATCTGCAATATCGTTGCCAAGATCTTCACTCATGTCGTCGTCGGTGTCCGCATCGTGGTGATCATGATCACCTCGGTCACCTTGGTTGCTTGTGTCCTCGTTCCCGGATAACTTCGGTGTTAACTTCTTCTCTTGAAGTACCACCTTCCGGTTTGGCTTCACAATCACCGTTTGGGTGAGATCACAAACTTTGGCCATTAGAAGAGTTGGATCGTCGTCTTCATACTTCACCAAATTTGCTCTCAAGTCCCGCTTGTTGGGCTCCGGACATTGCTTTGCAAAATGACCCATCGTATTGCAGTTGTAGCACTTGACCTTGGACATATCCAAGTTCCGTGGCCTCTGCTCGTTAGATTGATCTCCTTTGCCATGTCCATGTGACTTGCCTTTTTCTTTGCCCTTCACATGGTGTCCATCGTTGTCCGAGTCGCTTGATTCTTCACCATCACGCTTTCCTTTGCTTCTTGGGGCTTCCCAGTCAGCGCGTGAGTACATGAGTTGATCCCCGCCTCCTCCTTGGCCTCTCCGACAACCACGAGAATTTTCTTCCCACGTCCGCAAGCGTCCAATCGCCTCCGTTATGGTCATGTCCTCGATGTCGGTGATCTGCTCGAGCGTGCCGATGATGTACGTGAATTTATCAGTAACTGAGCTGAAAAACTTTTCCACGACCTCGACTTCATCAAGCTTTGCACCAAGTGCGCGGATCTCTCCTACCAATGTGGTGAGACGCATAGCGTAATCGTTCACCGATTCCGTTTCCTCCATCTGTAACTTGTGAAATTGGCGCTTCATCACTTATGTCCGAGCCTTCGTGACGCGATCTTCTCCAATCCTCATCTCCTTGAGTGCGTCCCACACCTCTCTTGCCGTTTCGAACTCCGCCAATGTCATCAGCACGGAATCCAGCACAGACTGGGCTATGGCGGCCATGGCACCATCGTCGCACTCGTCGTCGACTTCATCGTCGGTGATTGCCTGCCACACTCGGAGTGATCGGAGAATAATCTTCATCTTGAGCGCCCAAACACCATAGTTGGTGTCGGTCAGCATTGGGTACTGCACCGGGATATTGCGGTGCGCCATTACGTTGGCACCGCTCGCCCTGCTCGTTGCTGTCTTCTTGGCCTTTTTCACGATCTTGTCGCTTTTCTTGTTCGCCTTGGAGTCGTTGGTCTTTCCGGACGTTGAGTCGTTGACAGATTCGTTGTCACTTTTGCCCATTGTCTTCTCGACCTACGCTCTGATACCAAATGTTGGATTCTAGCCTTCAGATCGTTGCCGTTTCATAGCAAAACACACACGTCTTATGTGTTCAGCTAGCCTCGTCAGGCACCTTGATTAATTGACTAGTACGTACATGAGCAGCTAGACGAGCTAGCTAACTCGATCAGAAAACGTGAGCAGCTAGAAGAAACCAGCTAGCTCTTCCGCGATCGGATCCTCCCGGCTTCTTACGAACTAGCGACGAACGGAACAACACAGAAATAGATTTGGTTGCCACAGGACCGTATCGAGCCTGCCTTGCTCTCCTCTTTATTTCTTCTTGTGCTTTCGTTGTGTTTACAGAGCACCCCTGGTGGTCTATTTATACAAGGCCAGGCAGGGACTTGGAAACACACTAGGATAAGAAATCCTACTCCTATTAGGACTAGTACTAGCATATTTTCCTAATCTTGCTAATTCGTGTCCAACTAGGTTAACACCTACAGAGAAGAGCCCGTCGGAGAAAGTCGACGGGCTCTCCATAGGGATGCGCGTCCTGGACGTCCTGCAGGGTGCCGCGGGTCTGGCGGTAGGTCGCCACCAACGCGCGGCGAACCGCCATCTTCCTCAGGGCGACTTCCACCAGCCGGATAGCTCGGTTTGCCGCTGCTTGCACGAGCAGAAGCATCGAAGGTACTTCTGCCCGCGCCTTCTGCGTCGAAGCCGCGGCTTCGTTCGCGGCTGCCGTCACCGGGCCCGGGCATGTCGTCGAGGTGGTCGAGGCGGAGGCGGTGACCGCTGCGCGCACAGGATCCCGGGAGCGCTCCGGGGTGGCGCTGATCGAGAGGTCGCCGAGCTCGCCGCGGCCGAACCGCACCCGGCTCAGGCGTGCGCGCTGA
This sequence comes from Poa annua, assembly GCA_026929855.1. NCBI lineage: Eukaryota > Viridiplantae > Streptophyta > Magnoliopsida > Poales > Poaceae > Poa > Poa annua. The sequence goes on along the minus strand of CM049428.1, from coordinate 112,264,043 downwards.
CGGCGCCGGAACCGGTCGGCCATCTGCCCGCCCTGCGACGGCGGCTGCATGGTTGGGGATTGGGGGGCTCTCCTCTACGGCGGTTCTCTCTGGAAGGTCGGTGTAGATGGGTGTGTGTGTGTGTGTGAGACGAGGAGGGAATGTATTTGTACCCCCGAATCGGGGAGGAGGGGGAGAAGCACGGACCGCCGGCGCCATGGCTGGCGGCCGTTACAGTGTGGGTCCACCCTGCCAGCCTGGCTCGCCACGGCGGCAGGGAGTTTTTCGCAGCTTGGATGTTCCACGGGTTTTGGCTTGCTTGAGAAGCTCGGTCCAGTTTGGCCATCCTCGCACTAACGCTATATGTAAGTTTTTTTACAAAAAAAGAAGCTACAAAAACTGAATCAAAATCCAAAGCCTAAATTAACATAGAATTCTTGACAATCCTAACAGAGCGTGCAAAAACGTCCTGCCACTTCTTATTGATGATGGCATGATCATTCTACACTATGTTGATCACACTATCTTCTTATGGAACACAATCTGGAGAAGGAAAGGTTTGATCAAAGGCCATTAAAAAATTTGATCAATTTCCCCTCCGCTACCAGTGACGGAGCTAGAGCAAATTCAATCAGGTTGCACTACTATGTATTTTGTACTGATTAAGCTTATCAGGATGCACTAATCGTTGATTACGGGGGACGCACACACTGATTTTTGACTAATTACAAGGCTGAAAAAATAAACTACCTGGGTGCCTGTGCACCCGGCTGGTTCCATGTGGCAAATTTCGGGTATCTGTTGTATGAAACATGTCTAATATGATACCCTAAACCCTAATGGTTACCCCTAAAGTTAAGAAACGGGCCACAACATAGACAAATGTGATAAGAAGTGACAAATGCACCACACATTTACCAACATCATCTCGTGGTGCATCTCAAATTCATCATCAGAGGAGTTAATATATACCGCATCCCAAAATATTAGAGACCTCGCATCAATTTTAATCAAGCCCTAACTCTATCTGAAGAGCCGACAATGTGGTTCTTATGAAGTGCTCACACAAATAGGCCTTAAAGCATATCTTCTTGCTTTGCTCTATCATCCATGCATAACTTATTTTGTTAGCTTTGTTGTCTCAAGTTAGTTCATAGCCTAAATCAGTGAGCAAACTATAGAGATTGGGAACAAAAAATCCTTATGCGTATAGATCATCTTGATTTGAGCATTGATGGGATCATGCCGTAACTCATCGTTCTTCACGTACACCTAAGATGTTTTTTTGCGGGGGTACACCTAAGATTGAGAAGGGTAGTTTGTTAATTGTGCTTCATATGTAGGCTATGAACAAGCAAAATAAATAAAGAGTGGTATGCTATCTAACCATATGATGTGCAATCAACTTGTCCTCCCCCATCACGAACGGTCGTGGTCTTCTTACACCACATTGGTCCTTTAAGTTCTCTAAGCTTGCTTCCTTAGATCATTGTAAATCTGAATAACACTTATTGTTAGTTCAGTGAAGTTAAGAACATCATTGCTTATGTTGTTCTTCGAAGCCGCTTTCAAACCGGATCACGTTTTTCATGAGCTTACAAACCCTACTTAGAACAAAGAGTGACAAAGACCTTTGGCATAGTCGCTGCCCGCTTTGCATCCATTAAGGGGTCATGGCATATGGGAGAAGCCGCCGTAGTGCCACACGAGGGAGGCGGTACATAAAACAATTATACTTGCAACACCCTAGATCAAGTAGAAATGGTGTTAGAGGGGTAGCATGCAATTTTAAATCTAAAGTTGCAAAGATGAATATGCAAATTTCATGCTTCAAAACATTCAAACAACAAAATTGAATGTTTCTACCAAAAAATGCAAAAAAAAACAATGTGGCACAAGTTCATACTTTTTTTTTGCGGGTAGGACAAGTTCAGACTTGGAAGGTTTAAATACCAATTTGCACATCTAAATTTAGAATCGCAAAGCGAAAAAGTTGTCAATCTGAGTCTTCAAATGCACAAACAAACAAGACACATTTGTAAAGGGCACAACATCCAAATTCATCCTAGCCGTGCGATCATGCCAAGATATTTTTTCAACCGCCAATGCTGTCCGCCGCACCTTGTGTGCCGTCCGGCTAAACCCGACCATCAGCCTCCGCTGCGCCGCCCATTCCGAAGGCTTCAGGAGGCGCAGAACCCTCTCCAGGTCTCCGTTGCCGCCGCCGCCGCCATGGGCGGCGCCTCCAGACTGCTGTCCTCCCTCCTGCTCACCTCCTCCCCGCTCCGCCTTCGCCCCTCCGCCGCCGCCTTCGCCCTCCTCATCTCCACGCCCACCGCGGCATCCCGCCGCCAACTCCTGCTCTCCTCCCCCTCTCCCCTCCGCACGCTCTCCACCTCGGCCGCTGCCGCCGCCTCACCCCTTCCCTACAGCTCCAGCTCCGCCCCACAGCCCCACGCCCCTTTCCCTGAGTGGTGTCGCCTCGTCGACCGCCTCACGGCCGCCGGTTACGCCGCCCGCGTCCGCTCCGCCGCCGACGAGCTCGCGGTAGCCTCCGGTTTCGTCCTGTCGGCCGAGGAGGAGTCCGCTGTGTCTTCCTGCCTGGCCTTCGCGCGCGACCGGCCGGACCTTCTCAGGTGAAGCGAATCACTTGGCCATCTGGCCGGCTGGGTTTTCCGCGTTGCTGATTAGTTGGGTGTGACTGCAGGTCTCTTCCGAGGAAAGATGTAGAGGTTGTAGTGGCTAACGCTGCACCGGCTCTGTTCAAGGATGGGGAGGTATCTGCCCAGCGGCTGCAGCAGTACCTTGCTGGGGAAGAGGACGATGTGAGTTCTTATCTGTTTTGCAAGTTGGTCGCATTGCCTAATGGTTTGTGGAGTAGTTGCTGTAGGTTACAGTAGATTTCATAAATGCATGATCATCAGCTGACTCTTAAGATTTTACATTGCCTAATGATTTGTGGATAGGTTATAGTAGATTTTATAGATCTTGTTTAGCTGAAGATAGTACCTATGTATTTGGATTTATAGCCGTATATTGTAAATGTTTATTAACATCATTTCCGATATCACGAGGGTCTCAATCTACGGGGAGTCAGGGTTACAGGCAGCTGTTGGTACACGCCATGAATTTTAGCCTTGATGCATTCAACTTGCATTCTAACAAGCAGTGCATAATCAGAGGTTAACTAGCAATCTATACAGCTTAAGGCTCTACTTGTACTGTTATAAACAGCCAAAGGGGCACATAGCTCAACTAACAACTTGTATAATAACTACCAAGTCACCAAACATAAGTTCCGTTGGGTGGAGGCAGGAAGGTGTCGTATAATACCAAGTCACCAAACATAAGTTCGTTGGGTGGAGGCAGGAAGGTGTCGTATAAGGCGGCAGAGGCTGCCACGTCGGGAGGAGGTAGTGATTAAGGCAGGGATATTTCCATTAACGTATACGGTTACATATTTGATGCTGGCTTTCGTTTGAGATATCCCAGGGGAGTATTTACATCTATTTCATTTGTAAAATAAGGTGAAAAGGGGGATAGTTGGGGATAATCCACATAAGTGTATCCTGTATGGAAGTGCTGATTTCTTAAGACTCCTTACAACTGGTTTCAATTGCCAACTCACTGTTGACCCCAGGTATGCATTTAGGCAAAACTATAACACGCTAATGTTGTGATATCTTTTCCCAGGTAATGGAATCTGTTAGAGCGGAAACTGTTGACATTGTTCGGTACTTGTTAAGTTATGCATATAGTTCTTCAGACAGCTATGTAGAAGACAAAGAACTCACTGATTCAGCGGTGAGGAATATCTTGGCTGAGCTAGTAAATTCTAGTGGACTTTCCAGCACCTCCAGTTTTGTGGAGTCAACAGTCAGGTTAAATACTTTGAGTCAACCCGAACGATTCTCTAGGCATTCAGGACAGAATGTTGAAATGAAGCGAGGTGACTGGATTTGCACTAGGTTTGTTCTGCCTTTTTCATTTATTGATTGAACAGTTGCACACCACACCTCTTTACTTTAAAGCGTCAACTAATTCTATATCTAATCTTGCTAGATTTGGTATGGCTAAATGTATACACAATGTTTTGCTGTGCTGTAGCAAATAGTCTGCACAGAGTGTGCATCAATCAGTTTCCATTTTTTACCATGCTATTGTTGTCTAAAACTCCCTCTGTTTCTTAATATAAGATGTTTTAGGTGTTACACATGTTGTCTAGATACATACTAAAATGAGTGAACATGTAAAATAAAACATGTCTAGATACATTTGTGTATATGTGAATGTGGACAAAGGCTAAAACATCTTATATTTAAAAACAGAGGGAGAAGTGTTTTAACACTCTAACTTGTCTACCCATGTGTATGTTTTTTCATCAATATTCCTAACCAAAATCACGACATATTATTGTGCTATTGTCATACTTTTGTTGAGAGAGCCACATCACTTGCATTTACTCCCTCCGTTCCAAATTAGATGACTTGTACTTGCCTACATGCGGATGTATCTAGACATGTTACCTATATAGGTACATCAACATATAGACAAATGAAAGTCATCTCATTTAGAACGGAGGGAGTATTAAACAGTCAGTCTTGTCGGGTGCATTTCGCGTTATTTTTCCTTACGACTTTTTTGAAATAGTGTAGCCTTCATATTCTGCATACGACTGACTTTAAATACCCTCTGCAATATGCAGATGTAGCTTCATGAACTTCGCAAAAAATGCAAGGTGCCTTGAATGTAATGAGCATCGGCCAAAAAAGATCTTGACTGGCGGAGAGTGGGAATGCCCTCAGTAAGCTTTAACATGCGGACTGTTAAGATTTTTTGGATTTTAAATTCATTTATATTTTTTTTAGATAAATTCGTTTATACTTTGAGATGTCTGACTTCATATTGTCCTCTTAACAAGGTGTGACTTCTATAATTATGGGAGGAACCTGTCATGCTTACGATGTGAATGCAAAAGACCAGTGTCAATAGCACCAAATCCTGCCTCTGCTGGTGTAGGTGGTGTGGCACAGCTTCTTGATGTACCCAATGCTGGTAGATCTGAAATTGAGAGAAAACTCGCCGAAAATGACGAAAAGGCAGAAAGGTGGCTGAGCAAAGTATCTCAACTTGATGGTTCTGCTGATTTAAGTAGTCTGGCAGATGATGAGGATTTTCCAGAGATTATGCCTATGAGGAAGGGGGTCAATAGATTTGTAGTTAGCACACGCAAGACACCACTGCAGAGAAGATTGGCAAGTGCACTGTACAGCAGTAACAATAGCCCTGAAGCCCCAGCATCTGACTCCAAGATTAGTCAAACATTAGACAGGATACTTGGGCGTTCGGCATCTATTTCTGCCCAAAACGATCAGTCTGACAAGTTGGGAGTAAATGCCGGGGTTCCTAGGAAATTAACAGGCAATCTTAGTGATATTGATCCTGTTCCTTTTGTCCCACTATCTGCTGATCTGTTTGCCAAGCCACAGAACACAAAGAGTAATGAACAGGCAGATATTGATTGCCAAATAAGTAAGGAAGTTGATAGTTCATCCAATATCACACTGGCCTCAACTGAGAGGATTGATGTTGATAAATCATTAGATGCTGCTGAGAAATGGTCCAAGAAAGTTGCAGAACTCGATAATGTAAATAACCTCTCAAGTGCTATTTCTGATGAAGACTTTCCTGAGATTATGCCAATGAGGAAAGGCGAGAATCGGTTTGTTATTAGTAAGAAGAAAGACCGTTCACTGGCATCACCACAGTACAAAAGGCGCAGTGTGCTTGAGCAGGATGACAATTCCGATTTCACCCCATTTGTTCCGTTTCCTCCTGATTATTTTGCCAAAAAAGACACCCTGGCAGAGAGAGATACAGGACTAGTGTCAGAAGGTTCCCCATCAGCTAATAAGCTGCCGGAAACAAATGCTTCATCAGGAAATTTGGGGAATAGCCGGAGCACCTCACAAGTGATGGGCAATCAAGCAAGTAGCAACCTGAATAATGAGAACTGGAACAGAAATCACCCTCAACAAAACTTGAGCACAGTTGGAAATACGCTGGGTGGAAGCAGCAACCAGCAGCATCAACAACAACCTCATGACGTGGGTGATCGAACTAGTGGTATATCAAATACAAGCGCTTGGAACCCAAACTACTCCCAGGGTAGGTTCATTGATGGCAGAGGTGTATCTAGCAACTATCAGCATCCACAGCGACCTCATGAGGTGGGTAATGGATCTGGTGGAACTTGGAATACTGAGGCTGGGAACACAAACTATTCTCAGGGGACGTTTAATGATGTCAGAGGTGTATCTAGCAACTATCAACATCATCAGCAACCTCCTGAGGTGGGTAATCGATATGGAGAAACTTCGAATACCGATGCTTGGAACACAAACTACTCCCAGGGGAGGTCTAATGATGGCAGAGGTGGATCTAGCAACTATCCGCATCAACAGCAACCTCATGAGGCGGGTAATCGATCTGGTGAAACTTCAAATACCAACGCGTGGAACAGAAACTACTCTCAGGGGAGGTTTAATGATGGCAGAGGTGGATCTAGTAACTATCAGCATCAGGTGCAGCCTCATGATGCGGGTGGTCGATCCAGTGGCACTTCGAATACCCATGCTTTGAACACAAACTACTCCCAGGGGAGCTTCAGTGAGCACAGAGATGTATCTACTTATAATGGGGGCAGCTATTCTGCACAACAGTCTTATACACCTGGTTATAGTAATAATAGTAACAACAATGCTTGGAGCAGCAGCAACAACAATAATTGGAGCGGTTCAGATCCAGATAATAGCACTGCTACCAGCGGCACTGCTTCCGCTAACCCTAATCAAGCAACAGGCTACTCAGGTTACGGAGGCAGAGGTTATACAGGAAAGAGTTTAGAAGGTTCTGCCGTGAGGGACCCTGATCCTCTGGACATGTCCGAGGAAGCCAAGGCTGAGAGATGGTTTAGGAGGGCAGCACAGATAAAGCACATCGACGAGCTTGTCAACATTCCCGATGAGGACTTCCCTGATATAATGCCAATGAGGAAGGGAGTGAATAGATTTGTAGTGAGCAAGAGGAAGACGCCACTGGAGCGGAGATTAACCTCTCCCCAGTACAGAAGGAACCTACCGATTGTAAGATCTGAACCGGATAAAGATGGTAGTTGAAAGGAGATGTATCTGTTCAAATGAAATGGTGGAGTCTACACACAGATATATTTTTACTACAGATTGGAAAAATAAGCAGTAAGGGGAAACCCACATGGATGAAATAGTTAACACCAGACCATTTCTGTATGGTTAAATTTTGTTCTCGGCCACTAGGGAATAACCAGGTTTTATTTGTTACGTGTAACTTATGTGCTAGGAATTGTGATAATATGCATGTGTTGTAACTGAAACCATTTATACTGAAACCGTGAGTCAATTATCATATATGCTCTGAAAAATTTGTCCACCGCCCTTTTTCTTTATTGCAGTTGATTTTCGAAGCATTGTACTTGGATCTGGTTCACACCCTTTGATTCCTGGAACGATCACCACCGCCAGCTTCGTTTCAGCTTCTCACTGACTCTAGTTGGGAATTTTCAACTCATATTTTTTAAGAGTTTCATGTTGAGGACTACAACTTGTCACACGGCAAAGCTCGTCATTTTGGCTCCCTAGGTTCAGTGATCTCATTTTTCTTAAAAAAACTGAAATAAATCATGCAAATCCTAATGTAAAATAAAACATGTTTTGATCTACACAAAAATGACAAAAGTTCGAATATTGAAACTACATATTGTTCGGTATACTTAGATCTGTATTTTTTTATCATTTTTCTGTAGTTTAAAACGCAAACTATTTTTCATTAAGATTTTATACGTTGGTAGAATATATTATTGAAAACACGGATGTTTTTTCTTCTGAAACTTCAATTTGTTTTGAAAGCAGTAAGATCAGTGGCTGGAGCTCTGAGGAGAAAATCTCCACCTCAGAATTCTATCAATAGTTTGAGGATTGCCCAGAAAAACACTCACGATAAAGGAGATAAACTCCAAAAAATAAAAACGGTCCAGCAATAGTGGGCTCCGATCAGTTACCGCACGGGAACGGCCCATTAGCCCAAGAACTCCACGCCCTAGCCCTACCCACTCGCGAGGTCATCATAAACCCTACCCGCGGCATATCTTTCCCCAGTCCCCCCATCCGCCGCCGCCGCGCCTCCCTCCCTCCTCGCGCTAAGGTATCATCCCCATTCTCTCCTCCCCCTTCCGATCTCTCGTGTGCTCATAGATTAATCTCCCGGGCAGCTCCTCCTCCTTCCGCCTCGCTACTGGTGTACCAATTCGTTCGTCCGTTCGCTTTGTGAGTTCTGGTTTGGTTTTGATCCGAGGATAGCTGGTCTGCTTTCTTGAATCGAAGGCAAGGATTCTCGCGTTAGCTGGTTCGTTGGGGTTCGCCATCATGTATGGTAGAGATGGCGCTATTTTCCCGTTTGTTCCGAGGCAACCTTTCATGGGATAACGCGTAGTTTGCTATTCCGTGATCTTGATGTGTCCCTTACCTAGAGCGCAGTTTTTTTATGGGAAAGTAAGATCTTGCACAAGTACTGCCTGCTCTTCGTGAGATCTTGCCACAGGTATTGGGGCGCCGAACTTAGATTTATTGCTGTAATTTTCGGTGGCCTAATCGTTACTGTTCAAGATTTACATGTGTATGCAGTTTGCAGAAGTGTCTTCTTTGCGTTTCTGCTGCCACGAGTTACCCCGAAATCACGCATGTTTCTTAGAAGGCCATGTTAGGCTATGATCGAAATTTGTTCATTTTCTTCTGGTAGTCTCAATCAGAGTTCAGAGCACAAGTACTGAGGCACGGTAGCCGTTCTGGTTGCGCTGCTGCCATTTATTTGTTGTGCAATAGAGACATGGGAACCCGCTTTGCAACAGAGATTTAACTGACCTTTCTGATGCCAGTAGTCGCCCAACATCTCCTATTTAAACAATTTATATGATGCAGTAACTATCAGAGCTTGTTTCTATAGTTGTTTTTAGGATAGTTTCAATCAGAGCACAAGTACTGAGGCACGGTGGCCGTCCTGGTTGTGCAGTAGCCTATTTTTATTTATTGTGCAATATAAACATGGGAACCCGCTTTGCAGCAGAGATATGACAATTTTCTGCTGCCAGTAGTCGCCCGATATCGTATAACTTGACTGCATCTTTCACATTCATTTGTATTTTAAGTTGATTGTCTGGTCTCCATGACTGCTTTTGTGTGAAATTCTTGCTTCAAGGCTTTGTGTTTGTTCTGATCTCTTTATTCTTGATGTTGGCAGGAACTTGTGGAAGTTCTGCAAGGCTAACACCATGGTTCTGAAGTAAGTAAAGCCATGTGCCTGTATTTTTTGCAAACATCTCTGTTCCTTATGTAGCTTGATAGTAATGATTCCACAGCTACATCTTTTAATTTGTTGTGTTCAGTGTTAAGATAATTTTTCCTTTTTTTACAGGACCGAGCTTTGCCGTTTTAGCGGCCAGAAGATTTACCCAGGGAAGGGTATCAGATTCATCCGTTCAGATTCACAGGTAAACTACTAAACTTGGGTTGAAGATCATCAACATTGCGCCAGAAGTGTCCTAATCAGTTCTACTTCTGCAGGTTTTCCTTTTTGCCAACTCAAAATGCAAGCGCTACTTCCACAACAAACTGAAGCCCGCAAAGCTTTGCTGGACAGCCATGTACAGGAAGCAGCACAAGAAGGTATCCAGTAACAGTCTTAACCTTTGCTGCTGTATTATCCTTTTTACTTGTGATATGGTGCCAACATGTTTTGAGTTCATAGGTCATTGGGACATAATCAGCATTTCACCAGTCATTTGTTGCAAGTTTATTCCCACACTAGTTAGCTGCATTATTATTTAATACACAGTGGCATCAACCGTTTCTTACATTACTTAAAATTGTAATACAAAACACCAATTTTCTGCCTTTGTCTAGCTACTACATTCACCCAATTGTAATATGGAGCCCCTATTCTTAGTTGGTGGGTTAAGTTTTTGTTTGGTTATCTATTCATTCTGTCATCTGTTGTTCGAATTCTTACTGCGCTCTTGTTTCAATGTGTCAACGCAGGACATCCATGCTGAAGCGGCGAAGAAGAGGCGTCGTTCCACCAAGAAGCCGTACTCACGGTCAATTGTTGGTGCCACACTGGAAGTTATCCAGAAGAAGAGGGCCGAGAAGCCTGAAGTCCGTGATGCTGCTAGAGAAGCTGCTCTCCGGTACATCTTCTATCTTTTCATGAAGATATAGCCTATTTGTACCATCACTGTTTCTACTCAGTAATTGCTCTTTCTCAACTTGGAATTATTTATATTTCTAAATCTGTTGACTAATATAATCCATGCTACTAAACTTTCACTATTCTGACAGCTCTTGCTTCTCTTATATTTGTGGATAATATTGCTTGATTTTCATTCATTTTCCCCTTCATTTAATCTACTAACCATGTCTCACTTGTTTACCTTCAGTGAGATCAAGGAGCGCATCAAGAAGACCAAGGACGAGAAGAAGGCAAAGAAGGCAGAGGTGACCAAGTCCCAGAAGTCACAGGGTGGCAAGGGAGCCGTGCAGAAGGGTTCCAAGGGTCCCAAGCTTGGTGGTGGCGGTGGAAAGCGTTGAAAGTTGATTGCACCATAGAGATAGAGTTTGCTGCTTAGCATTGTTTCCTATCCTATCATAGACCTTTGTCAAGTTACCCTGCTCTCTGAATTTTCACCTCTGCTGTGAGGTTGAATGCTTAACGTTTTGGATTGTTTCGACATGTTTATTTTCAATGGTACTTATGTTTGCTGTTATCAGTGTGCAATTGTTCTTATCGTCACCAACCCCAAAAGTGATGGAATCCCATTATACAAAAGGGACTGCGTGTTTATAACCCAACGAACTCCCGTGCTTGCCCCTCTTTCTGCGGTAATAGCATGAAACAATGCGTGTCAAAATCTGGCTACTACACTGAAATTACTGGTGTGATGCATGTTGGGGGGATTAATTTGAAAGCTAAATAATTGAACAACCTCTGGCCATTATAGTTATCACAAATTCTTTTGGCAACATAGAAAAATAGGCTGTATATTATTGTTCACTAGGGGTGTAAACGGATAGGATAATTTCCGCACCATATTCGATTCCGAAACCGTTTTCAACAATCCATATCCGGTTTGAAGGAATCCGCCGGATAAGGATATCCGATTCCGAAGTTGACAGACCCGGATATGATATAGAATATGGTATGTAAAATAGTATAAAATATGGATTATCCGAAATTTAAATAGGATTATCCGATGGTTTGAATCCGAATAATTCGATTTTCTACCGAATTGTCTAGTCTAATATAGCATAATTTGAATCTAGTAAATTGTTGAGTTCGTTAGTCGAACAACATCTCACTTAAATAGTCATTGTAACGACTATGAATTACAAGTTGGTTAGCTATTAAGTTATAGGACAATTATTTTTATATGTATGGTTTGAAAATTTAATTGTATACGTATCTATCCGATTAATTTTATTACCGGTCCGAATCCGCTCCGTTTCCGCCTCCGAATCCGCCATCAAGGGTATCCGCATCCGAATTCGCATCCGGTCATTATCTGATCCGCTCCGAATCCGATGAAAAATTATGGTATAGGATATGGTAAAGGAAAATATTGATCCGATCCGATCCGTTTACACCCCTATTGTTCACACAGAAACCAGCAGCTCTTGGTAATTGGCAACATAGCACGGAAGACATTCAGAGCATCCTATTCACTGCCACTGTTTGCCAGCCCCAGTAGGATTGAGTTCCATGACAAGGTGTCGGGTACAGCTAGCTAGAGGAGCCCCTTTGCGAAGGGCGATTTGTGTGGCCGCACAGTGCGCGTGAAGAGGCCACGTGTCCCCTGTGCTCCGGCCGCGCGTGCGAAGCCCCACCGCGATCGTTCGTGCCATGTGCGAAGGCGGTTGTACGAATCCCAGCAGCGCCTTGTTCGCATCGGGCGCCCGTGCGCTTCCCCACGTATGTCCAGATTCAAATTCAGATCTAGATCTGGATCTATTATTAGACTTGTACAAAATACAAATTAAGATAGTACAGCAACGCAGAAATCGGCAGAAATCGGACTGTACAGCAAAGCAGACTGGGCTGTACAGCAACACAAATCAGTTTGTACGTACATCAACACAGATCGGGTTGTACAGCAACACAGACCGCGTTGTACAAAAACGCATACCGGATTGTACAGAAACGTAGACCGGGTTGTACAGCAACAACGACTGGGTTGTACAGAAACACAGATCGGGGTGTACAGCAACACATACCGGGTTGTACGCACAAACTACATTCGGGTTGTACGAACAACTACACCTAACAGGTTGTACGTACAACTAGAAAATTTAGATTGTACGTACAATTACACTTAGCTTGTACAAAACATACACAATCCGAAGTATAAAAAAAAAGTTTGTCGAAACCTATGAATATGGGATCTAGTTTTGAAGATCTCGACGCGAGGAGTTCAAAAGTGAAAACGGTTCGTAAATCGGATAAACGGTTCTTAAGATATTTCATTTTTAAAAAACGAATCTCAAAATAAATGCATGTACAACCCTCTGCCACCACCAGAGAGCTGCCACTTGTCACCGCGTGGAGAAAATGTGTGAGCAGAAACGAACGAAATTGCGACACTTGTCAATATCGGAGCGCACGCGCATGGACCTTTACGAAGGGAACCCTTTTTCTAATGATTTCCCAAGGTGTCCTCTTTCATTTCTTTGAAGACTCTGGAATGCTTCCATGGTACTTCCGCATTTTACGTACATGGCAATCCCCTACATCAACATGCCATATATTCATGACTCCAATTACCAAAATCAACCGCGCCCAAGCTGAAAGCAGACTTGAGATCACAACGGCATCGGGTTTCAACTTGGCTCTGGCTCTCTGCATCTGCCTGAAGAGTTCCAGGGCATCAGAGAACTGATAGATTGTGAATATCCAGATATCATAGAACTCCATGAGATCAGGACTTTTTTAGGAATTCCCTCAATTAATTTTCTTGCCGAAATGTTGGTAAAAGCTGACTTGCACACTGAGGTCATTGTTGTGTGATTGTTCCCTGCCAGGGAAGAGAAATTCGGAAGGACAAACTTGAGTAGACCATCTAATTGTTACAATCCTTGGACCACAATAGTCATATCAAATCCTTTTCGCAGCAATAAAGAAACAGATTGGGCTTTATATTATTCACATCAGAACAATTAGTAGCATTCATATGCGGTAATAATGATTTAGCAGTATGATTTTTCATATAAAACCGTCAAGTATTAGTGTTTTCCCGCTGGCTGGGTCAGCAGTTGACAACACTGCAAGCGGGCGATTTCCTCACACGAGTATCTTCCATCCACTGTCTAATCTTCATGGCGTCACTCCATCTATCAGCGCTTGCATACGTGTTGCTCAGCAGCGTGTAGTTCCCGCTGTTACCAGCATCCAACTCTTCAAGCTTCCTGGCGACTACCTCGGCAGTGGCTAAATCACCATGCTTCTTGCATGCTCCCAGCAGTATTCTATAAACAACAGGATCAGGAGCGACATGCATCTCAGCAATGAATCTCAGTGCCTTCTCCAGCTGACCAGCGCGGCCAAGGAGATCGACGACACAACCATAGTGCCTCATCTGAGGTTCTACATTGTGAACTGATTTCATGCTATCAAGATAGTTGAGTCCTTCCTCAATACGCTTGGCGTTGGCGCAGGCGATGAGTACACCGAGGAAAGTGACTCCATTCGGTCTGAATCCTTCATCGAGCATAGTGCGGAAGAACTTCAGAGCATCCTCTTCAAAACCATTGTTTGCTAGGCCTATTATGATCGAGTTCCATGACAAGGTATCCTTCTCTTTCATTTCTTGAAAGACTTGCACTGCTTCCTTGGTACTTCCACATTTCACGTACATGTCAATCAGGGAATTGCGCATAACTGTATCAGCTTCGATCTTGTTTCTCCTCACATATTCATGAACCCACTTACCAAGATCAAGCACGCCTAAGTGCGCGCAAGCTGAAAGCACACTTGCTATCACAACGGCATCGGGTTTCACCTTGGCTCTCTGCATCTGTCTGAAGAGTTCCAGAGCATCAGAAAACTGACTAGATTGTGAATATCCAGATATCATAGAACTCCATGAGATCAGATCTTTGCTAGGTATTTCCTCGAATAATTTTCTTGCTGAAACAAGATCTCCTCCTCTTGAATATGTGGTGATCATTGCGTTCAGTGTCACAACGTTTCTATCCTTCATATTAAAGAAAACCTTTTCCGCTGATTGCAGCTGCCCACGTCTGCCATAGTAATCTATCAAAGTATTACCCAAGTAAACATCCACCTCTATGCAGTAATCCTCTATGTATCTAACAATGCAATCTGCCATGCTCCAATCTCCTAGACGAGTGCACGCAGAAACAACCTTGACCATAGTAATCTTATCAGCTTTCACTCCGTCATCGTGCATCAACTTGAATAACGTCAAAACCTCTTTTAATCGATTGTGCTGGCTATATCCACATATCAAAGAATTCCAGGATACCACATCCTTAACTAGCATCTCATCAAAGACAGATCTTGCACAGCACAAATCACCAGAAGCAGCATATAGATGAATCAGCGAATTGGAAATGAAGATATCAGGAAGAAGCCCAAATTTCAGTACATGGTTGTGTATCTGTTTCCCTTCCATAAGAGCATTAATCCTTGCACAAGCCTTTGCTACAAATGGAAATGTCAGGTTATCTGGCTCCATACCTTCACCTCGAGCTTTCTTGTAGAAAGCAATTGCATCTTCTGGTGCATTGCTTTGAGCAAGCCCCCTGAGTATGATATTCCAAACATAAGTTGCAGGTGCTTCAATCTGCTCATATACTTTATGAGCACAAACCAAATCTGGTTGCAGAACAACATAAAATCTGAGAATCTTAGACATTGCATATTGGCAATTGTACAGCCCAGAAACAATGAGATGGCCATGAAGCTTCTTTATGGCTTCCATGATAACAGTGATCAAAGAAAGCTGGATTGGGCCAGTGAGGGGAAAGGCAGTACTGCACATGTCATTCAACACATCTGCTTCCTGCAAGGGATTAACAAGCTAAGTAAAACAGCGACAAAAGATAATACTGCACACTAGTCTTTCTGAAGGTGGAACGTATGAGCATGCTATTGATGCTTATTAACAAAACACACACACACACACACACACACACAAAAGGAATCAGTTGATAAGGAGGTGGTAGTGTTAACAAAGGTTACATAGTTCAACAATCATTCAACAGAAAAGAAGAAATAAACTGAATTATTAGTGTTATGTTATTGCATGAAAGATATAAAAGATAAGAAATGCAATGAACCCACCAAAATAGGGAGAAGCTATCATATTTGGTATTACAGAGGGAGATAATTCTAATAACAGAACAAAATTCTTAAACTGCGAGAGCTTCCCATGATTTGGTTCTGACTTACTGACTCTCACCAACCGACGCAAGCCCAGGAACCTTAACAGCATTCCTCTCATCTAGTATCTTCCGTGCTGTTTCGGCATCACTAAACCTACCAATCTCAGTAAGCATATTGGATACCACCACAAAATCACCTCCAGATTCTGTTTCGATGTCTAGTATCTTCTTCATTGCCCTCTCCCCCATCTTCACTTCTCCATACTTACTGCAACAACCCAACAATGTCCTCCACACGACTGAATTAACCTCCATAGGCAAACCACTTATTACTTGCTCAGCTTCACATAAACGTCCAGCCCTGCCTAGCATGTCTATGATGCACCCAAAATGCTTGATCTCTGGAATTATATTGTATTCGTAAACCATGCTTTTGAAGAAGGCAACTCCTTGCTCCACTAGCCCTCCATGGCTGCAAGCATTAAGAACGCTTAAGAATGTGATTCTGTTGGGTGTGATCCCAGCTCTTCTCATCTCCGCAAACAGTTCAACTGCCTCAGTTGACAAACCGTGCATTGCAAAACCCGAAACAATCGATGTCCATGACACCAAGTTTCTCCTATCCAGCATTTCGTGGAACACCTTCAGCGAGTTGCGTATAGACCCAATCTTGGCATACAAGTCTATGAGTGAATTCCCGACTCGGACATCCAACACAAGAAGACCCATCTTCTCACAATAGCCATGCAATGCCTCGCCCAAAAGAACCCGTCCAATATTAGTTATTGCAGGTACAACTGCTAAAACAGTTATCTCGCTCGCGTTCAAGCCTTCTTCTGCCATCATGCTGCGAAAGAGATCAACAGCCTCCACAGAACGACAAGAACGCGTGTACCCATCTATCATTCCGGTCCAGGAGACAACATTCCTACAAGGCATCCGCTCGAAGAGCGACCTGGCGTACTCAACCTCGCCCCGCCCAGCAAACCCGGTGACCATCACATTCCAAGAAACCGCGTTCTTCACCGGCATCTCGTCGAACGCCGTCCGCGCATCCGCCGGGCACCCGCACGCAAGATACGCATTGATAAGGGCGGTATGCACGTAGACGTGCAACTCGAACCCCTTCCGGATGACGAGGCCGTGCAGCTGCGCGGCGGCCCTCGGCCACGCCAGCCCCGCGCAGGCGCCGAGGGCGAACGTGAAGGCGTATGTGTCGTCGGCGGCAGCGTGCCGGCGCGCGTCCCTGAAGAGGTGCAGCGCCTCCTGCGGGAAAGGGCCGCGGGAGTAGGCCTTGAGCAGCGCGTGCCACGGCGTGGGACGCCGGTCGAACACCTGGTGGGCGACGAGCTGGGAGTGGATCTGGAGGAGCGGGCGCCTCTCGGCCTGGTGCTTCAGGAGGAGCGCGACTAGGCCTTGGACGTGCGCGGTCGTGCCGGTGGCGGTTGCGGCGGCGTGGAGGGGTGGGCGTCCCTGCCTCGAGAAGCGAGGGCAGAACCGTGCCATGGTGGTGGCTTTGCTAGTCTTGATTAAGCCCTACCCTACCCCACGACTCTAGAAGAAGATGCCACCTGAAGAGAGGGAGAGAGACGCCATGTCTGCATACCTTGTCTAGAGAGAAGGTCGCAGCAGCTGCGTTGAGAGCTAGGCTTCAATTGAAATCGTCCTTGGGTTTCTATCTGTTCTCTCCCTCCACCGTCCAAGACGAAACGATAATTTCTATTTGCAACATCCCTCGTCGCTCCTCTTCCTCCATGTTGCGCAGAGTCCTCGCCGGAGCGATCCCGCGCCTCTCAGCCTCCGCATTCTCCAGGCCACCGAGGCCTCTCCTCCTCCCGCTCAGAGCATCGCGTCTCTCCACCTGGAGGGAACCCGGTGGCGACGGCGGCGGCGCTGGCGGCGAGAGCGAGGGAGAGGAGGATGACCCCTTCTCCTTCCCGGACCAGCATCAGCTTCCGCCCGACGTGGCGGGCGGCGTGGACGCCGTCGTCGCGGCGGCCGAGGGCGCGCACGCGGACGCCGCGCGCGCCAGGGAGCTCCTGGACCGGTGCGGCGCCGCGGCCTCCGAGACGCTCGTGGTGGCCGCGCTCTCCCGCCTCCGGAACAGCTGGGCTGCCGCGCACGCCGCGTTCCGGTGGGCCTCCACCGCGCGCGGCCCCGCGTCCGAGGGGTACGCCCCCGGGCGGCACGCGTGCCACTCCATGCTCTCCATCCTCGCCAGGCACCGCCGCTTCGACGACGCCCGCGCCCTGCTCGACGAAATGCGCCGCAGGTCGCTCGCGTCCCCGAGGGCGGTGCTCCTTCTCATCCGCCGCTACTGCGCCGCGCGGGACGTGGCCAGCGCCATCGCCGCGTTCCGGTCGCTCCCGAGGTTCGGTTTCGAGCCTGGCGTCGCCCAGTTCCACGGCCTGCTCAGCGCCCTCTGCAGGTACAAGAACGTCAAGGACGCGGAGCACCTGCTTCTGTCCAGCGAGAAGGAGTTCCCTTTCCAGACCAAGAGCTTCAACATCGTGCTCAACGGGTGGTGCAGCACCGTCTGCAGCGCGCGGGAGGCCAAGAGGTTTTGGACCTCCATGGAGGCTCGGGGTATTGAGAGGGACGTTGTATCATACGGGAGCATGATTTCGTGCTTCTCCAGAGCCGGCAGCTTGGACGCTGTCTTGAAGCTCTTCAACCGCATGAAAGAAGCTGGCATCGTGCCAGACCGGAAAGTTTACAATGCAGTTGTGCACAAGCTCACCAAGGGACAGTGTGTGGACGAGGCAAGGGCACTTGTCCGGACTATGGAGCAGAAAGGCTTTACACCGGACTCGGCCACTTACAACTCCCTCATTAAGCCTCTTTGCAAGGCTCGTCGGGTCCAGGAGGCGAGGGAGATGTTCGATGAGATGGTAGGAAGGGGGCTCTCGGCATCAGTGAGGACGTTCCATGCATTGTTTGATGTGGCTACGAGCCCCGCTGAGGTGTTTGAGCTGCTGGATAAGATGAAGACTCTGCACTGCGAGCCAGAGATAGAAACTTACATTATGTTGATCAGGAAGTTCTGTCGGTGGAAGCAGCATGACAGTGTGGACAAACTGTGGAATGCAATGCCTGCGAACGGGCTGAACCCTGACCGGAGTGCATACATTGTGTTGATACATGGGCTGTTCTTGAATGGGAAGCTAGAGGAGGCAGCAAAGTATTACGAGGAGATGAAAGCCAAGGGATTTCCACCAGAGGAGAAGACTGAATCAATGATACAGGCATGGCTTTCGGGCCGAGAGCTTGCCAAGGCGTCAGCTTCTGTTGGCTCAAGACGTGGTTCGGTGTCTCTCAAAGTAACTCGCAGAGAATGGTAAAAATGAAGATCCATTGGAAGTGATGGATGAGATGAAACACAGAACATGTTTTTGTGGAGTAACTGGTAGGTAATTTGGAGAGAGATGATTTAGTTAATCAGAAGTGAGAGTCTGATTATTCACTGCTGTATGTTTCCCCAGTTATTTACATTCTCAATAGATCGCTTGTCTGTCGGCTCGCAACCTTTGTTTGACCTGTCTAAACTTGGATAGGCGTCATTTGTTGTATTCCTTCTCTTCTACTTCCTCCGTTTTTAATATAAGATGTTTTAGCTATTGCACATGTTGTCTAGATACACACAAAAATGAGTGAATATGGACACTTAAAACATGTCTAGATACAAGTTCGGACATATGAATGTGGAAAAAGGTTAAAACATCTTATATTAAAAAACAGAGGGACTAGCTGGTAGATTATATTGACTACATGTTGAGTTATTGGTTCACAATCTATAATCATTGTCCAAATTTTAATACTCCCTCCGTCCACAAATAAGTGTCTCAAGTTTGTTAAAAATTGGATGTATCTATATATGAAACTAGTCTAGATACATCCATTTTTTGGCAAACTTGAGACACTTATTTCGGGACGGAGGGAGCACTTGATTTCACATGTTTCAAAATATAAAAATATTTTTCAATAATTAGCTGTACTTAACATTAGCAGTTCTATTTCAGGCTTACAGCAATTCCATTTGTACAGAGTCTTCTGGCACATTCTCTATAACCATTCAAGATCTGCAGCTGTGTGAAGTCTTATGTTGACGATTTTCTTCTTCACAGACCACTATCATGTATTGTTCTCTTTCTTCCACCGATCCACTGTGACCTTTCTCATAGCATTAATTTTGGCGCATGTACATACTTACAATCCAGCTACAAGAGCCCATTGGATCGAAGCTGGGAGGGATTGCCGCCAACCTGCTAGTAATCAATGCATCTGTTTACTCGGAGGTGAGAGTTTACCTAAATTTTCAGTTATATCAAATCAGTTAGGTGTTCTTTTCTCTGTAATCCCGTGGCTTCAATAAAGCATAGTAGCTAGTCTGGTATGAGTCAAATAACTTATTCTTGCATGTGATACTTATTAAGACCTTTCTGAAATATCCTAAAAGATATTCCTGCTAATAGCAAGTGCCTTGTTTTGTCAGTTGTCACTAGCTATATCCAGAACTCTTATGGAATTATCTTGCAAGTAGATGCAAGTTGATCTAAATTTCATTGTTAGAAGCCAAAAGATAGTGGGTACAGTTATGGCGAAAACAACTTGCTTTCTCTTTAGAAACCTACAGCCTTCTGAGCCATGCTTGTCATACTAGTGCTCACTGTCATTTTCATGGCATCTTATAGCTGTAAGCCTGCAAGTGTCGCTAACTCTTATGACTCATGACACCGACTAACATAGTGCACGATCACGTCTCAGCTTTAACTGATAGCTGCGTGGTAGTCTAGTCGCAGTCTGCTCATGTATGCACTGAATGTTACCATTATGTAAAATACCTGCAACCACTGCTCCACAGATTGGGATAAACAGCAAAAATATTTTTCAAAGAAATAACGAAGGGGTTGAAAAATGTAATATCAGCTGAAGAATAATTTCCAATACTCGAGCATACACTTTAGATTGGTCAATGGAGAATAACAGATTTCAGTTTGGTGTTTGGACTTGAGATTATGAGAACAAAAAGGAACTGTTTTTTGCAGAATACCAAATGCCTAGATCGAAACCAAAGAATACATACTACAGAACTAGCACCACAGTTTGCAGAGTCATGTTTGCCAAGTAACTAAATCATTTCTCTCTCCCTCTTTCTAGTTCAACTATTCCCCTCTTCTTATTTACAGGATTTCTCTGTTCTTCATTCAATCTCAGAACGGTGGCAGTACTGTCTGCCACATCCTCATCTGCGGCGAGCTCATGGACTGCAGGTAGCCGCCGCTGCCGTCCAGCCCAGGCACCGGCCCCGGATTTACCATCAGCCCCAGCTGGTTCATGTTCCATGTTTGCAGGTCGTCCATGTTGAGGCCCGCCAACCACTCGCTGTCATCCTTCACTGTCACGACGCCGTCCCTGGCCTGCTGCCCCTGCGCCACGTCCCTGAATCCGCCGTGGTTCTGCTGCTGCAGGCCGCCAGAGGCGTTGTCGATTTCCGACGAGTCATGCGTCTGGAAGCTGTCGGACCTGGTGGCGTCGCCGGGCATGGAGTCCATGACCTCCCCGTTGTGTCTGTGGTGGTGCGGCACGGCCGTGTCCTGCTGCTCCACCTTCACCTTCTCCCAGTTGTTCTTCTTGTTGTACAGGCGGCACAGCACCCACTCATCCAGCTGCAGTAAGAAAAACAGAGCATCGGTATTCAGTATCGATCGAAGCAAATAAGCAATGAGAATGCAGAGATGAATGAAGGGAAACGGTGGTTGTGATCAGTAAGTACCTTGAGGGAGGATCCCTTCTTGCCGGGTGCGCGGTCGGCTTCTGCGAGGCGGTACTCGTGCATGATCCAGTCTGTCTTGACGCCCCTGGGCGCCCTGCCGGCGTAAAAGACGAGCGCCTTCTTGATCCCCACCGTCCTGCCGCCGGTGGCCCTGGACGGCACGGGCTTGTCTGCGCCCGTGGCCTTCCAGTAGCCGGTGCCGGCGGAGCGGTTGGGGCGCGAGCCGTTGGGGTACTTGCGGTCCCGCGGCGTGAAGAAGTACCACTCCCTGCTCCCGAACAGCGCCCTCTCTGCCGCAGAGCAGAAACACAGGGAAGTTAGCACATTCGCGAAGAGGGAGGGACGGAGGCACATGAAGGGAAGCAGAGGAATCGATAATCGAGACGGAGAATTAGCGGAGCAGGGGAGGGGAGGGGAGGGGTGGGCACCTGGCAGATCCCATGGATCGAACTTGTAGAGGTCGACCTCTGCGATGATGTGCACGGGCTGCGGCTGCTCCGCCACCTTCCTGCAGAGGTAGTGCACGACGAGCTCCTCGTCCGTGGGGTGGAACCGGAACCCCGGCGGCAGGTTGAGCTCCGCCTCCGCGTCCCTCCGCCCGCTGCTGCCCTCCGCCGCCGCCGTAATCGCCATCGCCATCCCCATCCCCGGCTCGGCCTTCACCATTGTCATCATCCTCCCTCCCGTAACCTCGAAGAATCTGGACCACTTTCCAGAGAAGCTCGTGGTAGCTAGGTACGTATGTCCTGGGATGCTCGAACGAAAGGCGGCTGGCTGGTGGTGATACCGCCTTGTGGTGGGGGCTGCTGTTATCGTCGTCGGGTGTGTTTCCTTGGCCACCAAGGCGGCTATATACGGGCCCTGCGCGGCACGTGGGCCGCGCGTGTCCTCCCGGGCTCATTCGTGGGCTCTCTTCGGATCAGGACGCCCGCGGCTGCCGCGAAGGTTCGCGCGTGGACAAGGGTTTGACCGTCGCGACGGCTCGTACGAAAGGGAAGGATGCGTCAAAAGAGACGATTAATCAGCACACACACATAAAACCTCGGCGGCGGCTGGGCGAATGGGCATGGTCGTCGGCCGTGACGACTCCCCATCATCTTCACTTCACCGCCTACGCGTGCGGTGCACTCCTCTCGGCCTCTCATTTGCGTCACGTGTTTATAAAATTTATATAAAATGTAAAAAGGAGCGCATGCCGTTCTGCGTTAGTACCATCAGAGCCTGTAGATTTCTCGTCCCTTCTTTGGAACTTTTTTTTTCTCGTGGAGAAAATTTCATCCAGGGATAGGGGTCTTTTCGTGAAAGAAAATGGGTAGTTGCGTTTCACACGAGATCATGATATAGCGTGATGTTTAAGAGCATCTCCATGGGCACCCGCTAAATATGTGTTTGATATTCTTAATTGTGTCCTCTTTCGATGTGCCGGACATGTATGTAGTTAAAATTAGAGGAGTGCTTCCCATGACACCCTAATGGACAAGAAAATTGTCGTTTACATGATTTTCTATAAATTTCATTTTTATAGCCGATATGTAGCTGGTGAAGAAATGAAGGGTATGACCGCCATAGAAAATCATGGCGCAGATCTCTTGGCATAGGCGGGCAACTTTTTCTTTTTTGAGGGGTAAAAAATAAAACATCTTATGTAGCCACATAGTACTAACACAACTACACAAGACATGTGCCTAGGATCTTGTGAGTAGATCCTTGAGAATGACAAGTCACTTGATCCACTCAAAATCTTCTACAACCAAGTAAATAAATCAAATATGTGTGGTCGGCATAAAATCCTCCCCATAGATTGATCGCGTGTTAGAGTGGTTGATACGTGGGTCATTCCAACCTAGAAGAGTGTCAGACATTATCGGATACCCTCAAGACCCTCCAAACTTTGGCTGGCTCGAAGGTGTCAGACATATTTAGACTTGATCCGGGACAAGACTTTGGGCATCGTTTGGCAACGTTGGCAGAGACACTCTTGGCCCATGGATTTTTGTGAGCATGAAAAAAATGAGTGATATGAGCAGGATAATTTAAAAGTAGAAAAGCTGCATTCGGTAACTCATAGAAATAAACTGTAGAATGTACTACGGCATATGCCATCGAACAGCAGGGGTCCACACGTACGGAAGGCCGTACACCCAGCATGACAATCGATCGACAGAAGGATATGCTTGGGACATGACAACATTTAACAATTCAAGGGGATACGTACTGTAATTCCCAACCATGGACCGTTCATACCTGGGTAAAATATTTTTTTGCTCGATCGGTTACGGACAGCTGGAGACACGTAATAGGTGCATCTCCCATTATCTGTACCGTACTGTAATGTAATAAAAAGAACCTTATTCCAATCCGCACGTGCCTTCATCATCCATCTAGTACGTGCACTGAACCTGAACCTCACCTGGGTGCGCCTCCAGCGGCAGCGTGGGGTGGCGAGCAAATCTTCTGGGGTTGGTAGGTCGGCCGCCGATGTTCTCCTTTCCTCTGGCGGTGGACTATGTTTTGACATCGCAGCCGAAAAGGACGGACAGGCAGCTACGTACCACAGGGAAAATGAAAAGGATCGATGGGTGGTGCGGCCGAGAAAGCGATGGACACTACAGCTGCTGTGTACTATGGGAGTCTCTTCGGCTGTTTTCTTTAAGAAAATGGGTAAGCCTAGCCTCTAAATTGATTGATGCATGCGGCTTTTATTATTTTATTAACAAAATAGTTATTATAAAGAGAGAAATCTCATAGATCACTCAAAGTCTCAATATGAATCAAGAAGGAAAACGACATGAAGTGCCTCTGCATCAACATGTTAATCTAAAATCAGAACGCCAGCTGCACTGGGCAAATAGATCCGACTATAGCTGGCCAAACGGGCCGTGCCAATCGGGCCGGCCCGAGGCACGCTTCTGGAAACACGGCCCAAGCACGGCCCGTCCCGCGAGCAGTCGTGCCGTGCCGGCCCGTGCGGGCTCGTGCTGAGCTCGGCTCTGCGGCACGTGGGCCGGCCCGACACGGCACGCCAGAAACGTGTCGGCCCACGGCCCGGCACGGCCGGGCACGGCACGCCAGCCCGCCAGCGGCCCGTGTGGCACGCGAGGCACGACGGTGGCACGCTGGGCAGGGCCAGCTCGTGCGCGTGCCGACCGTTGCGCCGGTAGGGCCGTGCCAGGCCCGCCGGGCCCGCGTCGGATAGGGCACGGTAGACCCGATTGCGGCCCAGATGACCGTTGGAGCAGTTTTTTTCCCTCAAATTCAAATTTTGAACCCTAGATCTTCACACTTTTTGCTATAAATATGCCTCCTCATTCACAGAATTTTTCACACTCATCCCACACTTCTCATCCTATCATATGGCTATGGATCCTCCGCCTCCCCCCTTTAACCCAGTTCCCGACGGTATATCCCGGAGCCGATGATCAACTTTCCCATAGGTTCTTTAGGACTTACCACCGAAGATTACGTCTACTTAGAAACCGATAACACACCCCAATTTACATCCCTAGGTGGTTCGAGTAGTACCGCCCCCATAGCCTCTACCTCTACCGGTACAAAGAGGGCTCGAACTTCCAGGATGTGGACGGAGGGCCATTTCGAGTACCGTGCTAACACACTCGAAGATGGCACACCAAACGGTGTGCAAGTGGCCGGGGTGCGGGAAGATCCTCATCTGCGACTCGAAGCATGGTACCGGTCACTTGGACCGACACCTCAACAGGCACCGGGTGGCAAACTCACAGGCGTCAGCGAGAAGACAAGGGGATCTACCTTACGTCACCGACGGCCAGGTAAGGAACTTCAACTACGATGCTACTGAATCTCGTAGAGGACTATGCCATGTTATTGCTGCACATGATTTACCGCTTGGTTTTGGGGAGTATCCCGCTGTTGTAGAATGGATTCAAACTTGCCATAATCCACAATATCATCCAGTTTCTAGGCAAATTACATCTAGGGATATGAAAAAACTAGCCAAGAAAATGCAAAATGAAATAAAAGATGAGTTTGCAAACTGTACATTTTTCGTTTCATTAACATCTGATATATGAAGCGGTAGAGCTAAACAAGATTATCTAAGTGTTGTAGCTCATTACGTGACCACTGATTCTTGGGAACTAAAAAAAGCTTGGATTTGAATTAATGGATACTAGACATACTGGTAGAGCAATTGCTGATAAAATCTTACATGTCGTGCAAGAATTTGGTCTCGAGAATAAGGTGTTTGCAATAACTTTAGATAATGCTTCAAATAATACCACCGCAGCGGATGATATTCGTCCCATACTTAGTGGTTATGCCTCAGCACATCTTTTCCATCAACGTTGTGCATGTCATATTATTAATCTAATTGCTAAATGTGCTTTAAAACATCTCACTGAACCCATTGAAAAAATTAGAAGTGGCATTGTTTTTTTAAATGCTTCTAAGTGAGTATAAGAGCTGGTGTGATGCGGCTACAACGGCATCACATGTCTATA
Source organism: Poa annua (assembly GCA_026929855.1). Taxonomy (NCBI): domain Eukaryota; kingdom Viridiplantae; phylum Streptophyta; class Magnoliopsida; order Poales; family Poaceae; genus Poa; species Poa annua. Next base: position 112,238,328 of record CM049428.1, on the reverse strand, counting down.
ATATAGATATGAGCATTAGATGGAACTCTACATAGACAATGATTAGAGATTTGATCCGTGATAAACAAATGTTTACGACATTTGTTAATGCAAATTCACACGGGACAATCTTTTTATGTGATGCTGACTGGGATATTGCAAACATGGTCATGCAATTTCTAGAAGTTCTTTATGATGCAACCAACATATTGTCTAGGGTTTATTATCCCACAACTCCTCTACTAGTGCATCAAATTTATTTCCTTGATGATCACCTAAAAGCACATGAAAATGATCCTAAGTTAAGAGAGGCTGTTAAAAAAATGAAAGCAAAGTTTATAAAATATTGGAAAGAAATTCCTGATTTATGTGTCTTTGCATTCATTTTGGACCCGAGGGCTAAAATTGAGGGGTTCGGTGATGCTTTATCTCTCTTAACTATTGCATTAGACTGTGATTATAGTCAATACCAATTTACTATTAAGAGCAAGCTCGCTGATCTGTACGACAAGTAAGAGAATAAGTTTGTAGGGACAGTTCGTCCTCGACGGCCTACACAAGCCCAACGGCCCGGAAAGAAGAAGACCATATTCAAGATGTTCGCCAGCTCCGCTAGTGGAAGTTCAAGCAGCGCCGCCGGGAATGAATTAGCAGCTTACCTCAACGACCGTCCGTTGGTCGTCCACGATGAAGATGACTTCAACATTTTGGAGTGGTGGCGTGATCATAAACAAACATATCCCGTGCTTTCCATTCTAGCACGCGATGTGTTAACTGTTCTAATGTCAACAACATCGTCGGAGGGAACATTCAGTCTAAGCGGAAGAGTTCTAGAGCCAAGAAGAGCTAGTCTCCACCCTGATATGGTGAAGAGTTTGATGACGGTAAAAGATCGCGATCGGGCAGTGAGAAGAACCCAGCACATGCCGGAGGACCCTGAGTTGACTGCCGCACTAGAGTATCTTCATATCGATGATGAAGATTGAAGAATAATTTTTCTTATCCATTTGTAATTTTTCTTTTTTTATTCTTGTACTGAACTTGGTCTGTAATATGAACAATTAAGTCGGACAACAGCAAGTATCAGACGCACTCTTTTTCCTTCCAGGGTACCTAACGGGACTGGAAGGTTTTAATGAGGCGGCTTGCTAGCTGAATAAAAAATATTTATATCATATCACCTTTGTCCCCATTTTTGTCATTTTTCTATTTTTTTACCTTTTCCATATCACTCTTTTTCCTGCTAGGCATGCTGGGCATGCTAGGCACACAAGCCACATTTATCCTGCGAGGCATGTATGAGCATGACACACTTCTATCTTCGTGCTATAAATACACCTCATAACTCATACTTCTACTCTCACACTCATCACACACTTGTATCCTCTCACAGCCTCACACTGATCCCACATTTCTCATTTCACACTTATCATCCTATGGAGCAGCCACCTCCCCACCCACATCCTAATGGTGGTAGTATCCCGGTACCAGAGCCGGAAAGGCAGCGGCGAATCTCACCGCTGTGGACAGAGGGTCATTTCAAGTATCGTCTTGTGACACTCAAAGATGGCACGGTGAGACACCAAGCGCTGTGCAAGTGGCCGGAGTGCAACATGATCCTCGGCGCCACCCCGAGAAATGGTACCGGCCACTTGGAGCGTCACCTTAACAGGCACCGACTTGCGGCGGCAAGAAGAGTTCCATAATCATCTGTAATATGAATAATTAGTCGGAAAGTAGCAAGTTCCAGACACACTCTTTTCCTTTCAGGGTACCGCACGGGACTGGAAGGTTTTAATGAGGCGGCTTGCTAGCTTAATAAAAGTATTCAAAATCATGTCACCTTTGCCCCTTTTTTTTTTTTTTTTTTTAATTTTTTCCGGTGTGCTCTCGTGGGCCGACCGTGCCGTGCCGGGCCAACGGTCCGCCCGCGTGTCGGCGTGCTCGTGCCCGGAGGCCGATCGCAGCCCGTGGGCCGTGCCGAGGCTGGCACGCGACGTGCCGTGCCGGACGGCCCGTTTGGCCAGGTATAGATCCGACGCAACCGATTCCAGGCGACTGCACCCAAAATCTATCGCGGCTCGCTTCTCCGTTGATTGTACGAAGGATCACATACGGATCCAGTTTGTAGCCATAGGGATAACCTTGCATGTTGGGATTTCGCCCTTAATTATGGTGGGCATTCAAGGCATCTCTAGTCGTTGCACCCTCAGGGTCCAAAAACGTTGATGTTTCCCTGTCGCCGCATCTCCAAACAGCGCTAATATGAAACTTGGGGGGGGGGGGGGGGGGGGTTCCAGTCGTTCCGCAGCCCAAGTTTTAGCCCATGCAATTCAAAAATGGCACAAACTTAAATTTGGCGGAAACAAAGACGATTTCGTTAATATTTGGCGTAAACGAAGACGATTTCATTCAAATTGGTGCAAATAGAGACGATTTCATTGATTTAAGGCGCAAACAGAGGCGAATACAAATAAGGAAACTAAACTAGTTGTTGAGAAGGCCGAGGCTCGCAGCGAGCGCCTGGCTGTAGTCGTCGGCGTCGCTGTCGTCGTCCTTGCGCCGGTTCCTCGGGCCTGCACCGGCGTCGCCGTGGTCGAACCACCTGCTCTGCTGCAGGGTGCGTGTGTACGGCTTGTCCTCCTCCTCCTCATCGTCGCTCGGGTCGAGTACGTAGTTCTCGATCTTCTTCGGCTGCGGTGGGGGAGGGATGCAGCCACGGCGGCCGGTGGCGGCGCGCTGATGCGCCTGCGCTCCGCCTCGGCGAGGAGCTGCCGCTGCTGCTCGAGCTCCTGCGCCGTGAACTCGCGCAGGCTCCACGAGTCGGCGAAGTCGTCCGCCGCCGGCTGGAGCTTGGCGCCGTGCGTGTACATGGTGGAGGAAGCGCGCCGGAGGAGGATGAGGTGGTCGCCGCCGAGGAGGACGACACCATGCGCAGGTGAGCATGGTGAGCCGGGGCTCATTGCCGGCGGCGATGTAGTCGAGCACCCACTGTAAAATGCGGTGCTCGCCACCCCACCACCGTCTGTGGTCGTGCGCGGTGCAGCGGCCCTCCACCGGGCCGTTGTTGTCGCGGTCGGCGAGCTCCTCCTCGCGGCGGCGCTGGAAGTACGCCATCCAGAAGGCATCGTTGCCTTCTGGCCTCCATCGCGGGTCCGCGGCCTGCTCCAGCGTCATGCTTGCCCGGACCTACGCGATGGCGTATTCACGCTTGTTCTCGATGGGGACGGGCATCACGGGCACCCCTCCTGCGCTCAGCGTCCACGGCCCATGGCCGCCGGTGTCGCAGGGGACGCGCATGTACGGAGGACATGGGTACCCGACACTGTAGAGCGATCAGCCTCCTCCTTGCGGAGGAAACGGCTGACCCAGCCGTTCTTCACGGCGGCGTCCATCTTCTCGGCGGTGTGCTACTGGGTTGCGACGGTGGAGGAGAGGAGAGAGGAGAGAGTGAGGCAGAGGCGGTGGGAAAGGAATGGCGAGTGGCGGCGAGGTTCGGGGGGGTTTTATAGCGCCACGCGGCCAAGCGAAGGGGCGGAGAGGCGGTGGCCATTACTGCGCGCCGCGTGCCCTTTTGATTGGACGTCGCAATCGTGCCACGCTGATACATCTCCAACGTATCCATAATTTCTTATGTTCCATGTTATGTTATATCATGTTATTACATGTCTTATATGCATTTTATATAGTTTTATGTATTTTCTGGGACTAACCTATTAACAAGATGCCACAGTGTTAGTTCTCTATTTTCTGCTGTTTTTGGTTTCAGAAAAGCTCTTAAGAAAATATCCGCAAAATTGGAAACGAGCCAACCAGGATTTATTTTTGGAATACATGCGTACAGGAAAACCGAAGACGAGACGAAGAGGGGCTGCGAGGCGGCCTCATCACGTGGTGGCGCGGCCCACATGCCAGGTGCGCCGGGAGGTGAGGAGAGCCCCTCGGACACCCACCGACCTAGGTATTTCGCCTACAAATACCCCCCTGACCTAAAACCAGAGCACGGTTAATCACTTTTTCCTCCACGGGTCCCGAGCCTCCGCCGTCGTCAACACCAATTCGGGGGGAGATCAGAACTGCACCCCGGCACCCTGCCGGGAGGGGGAATCGTCCCTGGAGGCTTCTACGTCGCCAAGACCGCCTCCAGACTAATCCGTGAGTAGTCTACCTTGGACTACGGGTCCACAGCAGTAGCTAGATGGTTGTCTTCTCCTAGTGTACTATCATGTTTAGATCTTGTGAGCTGCCTATCATGTTCAAGATCATCTTTATGTAATTCTCCATGTTGTGCTTGCTGGGATCCGATGAATATTGAGTACTAAAGTTATTGCTTCATAATATATCATGTGCGTGCTATTTAATGATCTTGCATGTTCTGAACTGATAGAAGTCGCCTAGAGGGGGTGGGGGGGGGGGGGGGTGAAAAGGTGATTTAAAACTTTTTCGGGAAGCCGAATTATCCGGTCCAAGAAATACCCGGATATTCCGGTATGTTTGATAAAGGCGGAATAAAACTAGAGGTTTATTTTAACGAGCATATAACCTAGATAAATAAACTAGGCTCACCTATGTGCACCAACACCTTATGCTAAGCAATACAAGAAACAAGGTGATATCAAGATAGATGACTTCAAGCACGAATGCTATCACAATGTAAAGTGCATAAGTAAAAAGCTCGGGTATAGAAATAACCCAAGCACGCGGAGACGAGGATGTATTCCCGAGTTCCACCCAAAGGGTGTACGTCTCGTTTGGAGAGGTGTGCGCAATCACAACAGGTTAGCTGCAACGCCACAAAGGCTCACCTTCTTCTCCTGATGAACACAACCATAAAAGGTTGCGAGTTCAGCTTCCACTATTGATCTTCTTTGGGGCGGAGATCGAATCCCGTATAACACTCTTGAGACACAGACCCAAAACTTAATTGGGGGATCCCAAGTCTTGAGTCACACACACACAACTTAATTGGGGGGCTCTCAAGTGACCACAAAAGGTCTTGACCACAAAAGGGCTTGGCCCCAAAAGGTCGGCCACATAAGGCGTCTAGGGTCCAATGACCCAAGAGTAACAAGCTCACAAGTATCACCACCACGAATCCTTGTGGAGGGCTCAAACCGACGCAAATGCAATGGCAAGAGCACACGAAGTGCTCAAGTCCTTCGCTCTCAAATTTCAACAAAGCAACAAATGCTTATGGGGGAATAAGAGAGGAAGAACAAAAAAAACCACAAATGAGTCAAATCCTTCACTCCCAAATCTCACCAAAAGCAACTAATGCTTATGGGGGAAGAAGAGAGGAAGAACAAAGGAGAAGAACCACAAAGAAACTCCAAGATCTAGACCCACTAGGTTCCCCTCACTTAGAGTAGAGATGAATTGGTGGAAATGTGGATCTATATCTTCTCTCTCTTTTCCCTCAAGAAATAGCAAGAATCATTGGAGGGATTGAGAGATCTGAAAGCTTTGGAGGTCAACAATGGATGAGGAGAGAGAGAGCACCAAAAAAACTTGGGAACCATTGGGGAAGATGACCCCTTAAATAGGTTCCCAACAAATCTACCGATTGGGGACAGTTTTTCTCCCTCGGTGAAAGGGCATGTGCCCTCATGTATGGTTTTGGTAATTAATGACAATCCCTAAGGACTGATGTGTGTTTTGAGCATATTGCAAGTATGGCTTGAAGTTGTCAAGCCATCACCTATAAGAAGAAAGATGGTATCTTCCATGAGCTTGCAACAAGAAGATCAATTCATATAACTCATGGAGGATGATGTCATGCCATGATCGTCATCAAGGTTGACTAGTGCAAGACCAAGGGAAGCTGTCGGAGACATGAAGACGAAGCTAAGAGAGACTCTCCCATGTTGGAGTATGGGGGAGTATATGGAGGAGTCTTCATCAAGCATGTGCTAGCAAGCGCAATCAAGAAAGGTGGTCCACTTGAAGAGATCAAGATCGTCATCATCTAGCTCAAGTGGATTGCTCAAGGCAAAGGTATGATCTTGATAGGGCTATAGGATAGATAGACGTACTATCAAGAGGGGCTCTCGCGTGAGTAACTTGATCGCATCTTTGTGGAGAGCTCAAACCTTTGCATGCTTGGCATATCATCTTTCTTGATTCTTATTTGGCTTTTCTCCTTGTGAGGTTTTGGAGCTTGTTGTGATCTTCATAACAAGCTCAAGTTCATCAAAAACAAAGTTCGTTTGAAAAGCTTCTTGGTTTTTGATGTTGAGGTTTTACCGGTTGTTCCTTTTTCGAGAGGTTTTATGTTTTCCCATTTGGTTTTAACATCCCATCTTGGACTATGATGTTTCTCTTCATTATCTTGTAGAGTTCTTCGTTGTGATTACAACGAGCCAAAAATCATCGAAAACGGAGTTCGGATGGTCAAGATATTGTCGTTTTCGTGTTGGTATTTCTGCAGTTTTCGGGTGCTCGGAAATCTCCGAACCGGGCTCGGAGATTTCCGAATCGGGCGGATTTCAGTACTGATGTCGCCCAGAAAACTTCGGAGATCTGTCCGGAAATCTCCAAGGGTCGGAAATCTCCGGCCCTAGGCCTGAAATCTCCGGTCTGAGCTGCTGTAACGGCTAGATTTGTGGGAGGGGTATAAATACCCCTCCCCTTCTTCTTCCTTGTGTGAGCACGACTTTCCCCTCTCTCTCTTGCCATTGTTGACCTTGGGAAACCTTGCCCCCTCTCAAATCCTCTCATGATTCTTGCATATCTTTGAGGGAAAAGTGAGAGGAGATCTAGATCTACAATTCTACCAATCCATCTCTCCTCTAAGTGAGGGGAACATAGTGGATCTAGATCTTTGAGTTCCTTTGTGGTTCTCCCCCTTTGTTCTTGCTCTCTCTTATCCCCCCATAAGCATTAGTTGCTTGTGGTGGGATTTGAGAGTGTAGAATTTGTCTCCTTTGTGGTTTCTTGGTTCTTCCTCTCTTATTCCCTGTAATGTACCTGCACTTAAAAATATGGCAGGTACCTGTGTATAGTGCAAACCCCTGGATCGAATCATTTGCACACACAGTTTACGATGAATATCACAACCTTGTATCAATATTACACGAATAATCCAGACTTGGTAAAATAAATAGTTCGATACATCTTTGCATAGCATAAAGCTAGCTCACACAGCAAAGCAGCGAAAATAAACTTCAATGAGCCTCCATCTTCATGACACGCCACAGGCGATAACATGTTGGTGCAGACTCGAACCCAAAACGAAATCCTTACTCTTCGTCAGAAACTTCTGCAATAAATAATAATTTGCAACAGAGTGGGTCAGATTCCATATAAAATGGAGTCTGGCAAGTGACACTATGGTGGACACTTTGGAATAACTCTATAGCCTATATGCTTATTTGGCTGGTGGAGTTTAAGGCTAATTTGCATAAAGCCAATTTTTCCTATTCTTTTGAAAACATTTTTCTTGAATTCAAGACAAGTATGGCATGAAAACCATAATCTCATCTTCCCTTGTTCACCCATCAAATTTTAACTTAGAAATTGGAATATTGGGAGCCTCCGTTGAATCCTTGATCAGCTGCTCAAAATTGTCCGTAACCAAGGACACGGCTAAGTACTTAGTTTTAACTCTGCAGAGGTTGTGCACTTTCACCATTAGACCCAACAAACCCAAACTATCCTCAAGCACACCATTTGTGCTAAGGAAAAGGAGAGAGTTGAGACGAGACTTTTCGGAAGCATTTTCCCGTCCCTTGCAGACTTGACGTGCTCCAAGCTAACCATCTACCACCACCTGTCAAGTCGGGCCGAGTCCACGCAGCTTACTCCATCTAGCCAAAGCCCATTGACTAATGGTTGCACTAGAAGCAATCTTCACTTAGAGAAAACGTTGGTCCCTTTATTACCCTGGGTGGCCATCCACAAGTGACTATTCCTTAGAGGTCACCCCTAAGGAATAACACTCAACACAAACCAATCAACACCAAATTCCACCCAGGTGTTACATTAACTTAGTAAAATTTACTTTTCCATAAAGCAACTTGTGCATAGCATCAATAATTCTACCAAGTTATTACATAGGTTCCTAGACGGGGGTGGAGAGTTCTAAGGTTTTGCATAGCAACCTACTAAGTCAAAAACATGCATATAGAGAAATGCTCTAGGTAATGCATAGAAAATACTTAGGAAATTTATGGGGGTGTGCCACTTGCCTTGGCAACAAGCAGAAAAGCAACAAAAACTGCAGTCCTCGTTCCTCTCCGAAGATTCTAACACAACAAACAATACAACATAAACAAACAAGTTTCTTAAGAACACTAAGGAAGATATGCCATGTATGATGAGCAAAATATTTCTAAGGACTAGATGCATGCCATGCGATGAAATATGTGAGTTAATGCGAGGCAAGTTTTGTGGTCCAACATTTTACTAAGGACTTAGGAGTTTCCAATAATTTTCTAAAGACAACACTTAGAGAAAAATTAGTACCTCTTACCAAATAAAACTCTCAATTATTTCCTAAGTATTTTTAGGTGGTAAAGGTTCTATAATACAATATATACCTTTATATTTCGAAAACATGAAGAAAACAATCTTTATATTTAATTTTATTTATTATATAATATCTAAAAGCTTTTAAACACAAAACTTACACAAAAGCCAAAAAATATTCTAACAAAAATATTGGAAAAATTTCTGCAGTAGTACTTGGCCTTACAAATTCATAGCAAAATAGTTTGATGAAAAATAAATTTTATATTTGTAGTTATGCTTAATTTACCATTAATGCCACTTCTGTTTTTAAACAAAATTTATTCGATAAAATACAAATGTAATGATGCCAAAAGTTTCTATACTTCATAAGCTTTCCAAAACAATTTTTGTTATAATTTTTGGATAAAGGAGTGAAAATTAATGATAGAAACAAATTGCAGGGACTGATTTGTGATAAACAGAAAAGAACTCTTCGCGCAGAGGTCCTCGGTGACGTGGCGGCTTCTGGTTGGTGCGCTCCTGGCGATGCGGGACAAGTGGGCGCGGACGGCGCGGCGCGGCGTGGACAGATGTGGCTCGGTGATGTGGCGGCTTTCTGTTGGCTCGTACACCTTCGTGAAGTGATTTAATCGGGCGCGTTGGTGGCAGATCTAACGGTGCAAACCAAAACGAGGCGGCGTCTCCGCCGGAACTCAACCGGAGAAGGAAAACGCGGCGGCGGGCATGACCGGAAAACACGTTCTACGTGTTATAGAGGAAATTTGGACAGGGGAAGCATACCCGGAGGAAGACGAGGTCGAGGCGATCTTGGTGGCGTGCTCGAAGACCCTGGCGTGTCTTCCTTGGCTCCCAGTTGCTCGCCGGAGTTAGGGCTTACGGCGGTTGTCGTCGGTCGTCGATCGATCGCCCGCTCTGGCACAGTTTAGAACGCCAAAACATGTCACACGGATGCGCAAGACAAAAGTAGAGAGGTTATGAGGGATAAGAAGGCTCAGAGTCGCGTGAGCTTACCGAACGCGGAGAGTTTCACCGGCGGCAAGTCGACGGAGTTTGAGATCGATCTCGGGCACTTGGAGGCGAGTTTAGCTAGGGTTCTTGGGCGCGGAGAAACGGGGGCGGGGTTGGGATATTTATAGACGACGAACGGAGGAGTTTGTGCGGAATACGACTCGGACTTTGAGTTCGGATCGAACTCTCCCGCGGAAGAGAATCTGAAGAACGGAGGTTGGAGACGATACGCGCCAGAAGTGGGACCCACCCGTCAGCGTAAGAGGGCAGGTGAGCTGGATTTGGGCCGTGCGCGCGCGGGAGGAAAAAAAGTAAACGGGCCGAAGCAGGCCGGCTCGGTGGCTTCTCCTTTCTCTTTTTTTTTGTTCTTTCTTTTCTCTTTTGAATTTACACACTTGTTGATTTGCAACTCCAAAATGATTTAAACAAATTTGTAAAATTTTGTAAAATTTATCTTTAGCAAACTAAATCTTTTAAAGTATTTATGACATTTTTATAATTAAATTTTTTGGTATTCTTCCAACATTTATAAGTAATAATGCAAAATGCAATGACCATGCATGCAATGATATGAATTTGGAAGTTTAAATATTTTGTGAAATTTGGGATGTTACAGACTAACCCCCTTAAGATGAATCGCCCTCGAGATTCGGATTGGCTAGCAAATAGGTGGGGATGTTCTTCCTTGAGATCATCTTGTCTTTCCCAAGTCGCCTCTTCTTCTGAATGGTGATTCCATTGTACTTTGCAAAACTTGATGGTCTTAGTTCTAGTAACTCTCTCTGCTGTCTCCAAAATTTTTATGGGTTTTTCCTCATAGGTGAGATCGCTTTCAAGCTGAACTTCTTCTAGTGGCACTGTATCCCTCAACGGAGTTTCTGCCATTCCCGGGTGACACTTTTTCAGCTGACTAACGTGAAAAACATTGTGAACTGCGGAAAGTGCTTCTGGTAGTTCCAACTCATATGCCACTTCTCCTTTACGTGACAAAACTTTATAGGGTCCAATGAATCTTGGTGACAGTTTTCCCTTGATTCCAAACCTCTTCACCCCACGCAGGGGTGAGACTCTAAGATAGGCTCTATCTTCAATATCGAAGGTGACTTCTCTTCGTTTGGAATCGGCATAACTTTTTTGTCGGGATTGAGCTGTCTTCAGTCTGTCGTTAATCAACCTGACCTTTTCTTCAGCTTCTTCAATTATATCCGGTCCAAACAGACTCCTCTCCCCTACTCCACTCCACAAGAGTGGGGTAGTACACTTTCTTCCATACAATGCTTCAAATGGTGCCATCTCTATGCTGGCTTGATAACTATTATTATAAGAGAACTCAGCATAGGGAAGATTGTCATCCCAACTAGACTTATAGTCTAAGGCACATGCTCTCAACATGTCCTCCAAAATTTGATTTACTCTTTCAGTCTGCCCATCCGTTTGTGGGTGAAAAGCTGTGCTGAACTCGAGCCTAGTTCCAAGGACTTCATGCAGCTGTTTCCAAAAATGAGAAGTGAATTGAGTGCCCCTATCTGACACAATCTTCTTAGGGACTCCATGCAAACATACTATTATCTTCATGTAAATATCTGCTAGCTTGGCACTGGTGTAAGTCGTCTTTACCGGCACGAAATGAGCTACCTTGGTCAAACGATCAACAATAACCCATATGGAATCATAACCAGACTTGGTTCTAGGTAGACCTGTGATGAAGTCCATCCCAATCTGATCCCATTTCCAGTCGGGTACTGGTAGAGGTTGAAGTATACCTGCTGGCTTCTGATGTTCAGCCTTCACACGGCTACACACATCACACTTAGCAATATACTCTGCGATATCCCTTTTCAAATAGTTCCACCAGGATCTTTCCTTCACATCCATATACATCTTAGTATTACCCGGGTGTATGGAGTAGGGTGAGTCATGGGCCTCCTGGAGTATCAACTTTCTAAGATCAACATCTTCTGGAACGCAAACTCGTTCCTTGAACCACACTGTGCCTCTTTCATCTAATCGAAAACCTTTGGCCTTGCCTTCACTTAAGTTCTTCTTGATTTCTTCCATCGTTTTGTCTTTCTTCTGACCTTCTTTGATTTTGTCCATCAAAAGAGGTTGTACTCCAAGAGAGGCTACATAACCTTCCGGTACTATCTCTAGTCTCAGATCTTTGAGTTCTTTGCATAGGTCTTCTGGCGATTCCCCTGCTGTGAGTCCTTTAACATAAGTTTTACGACTCAGAGCATCTGCTACCACATTAGCCTTTCCTGGATGATACTGCAAACTTAAGTCGTAGTCCTTAATCAATTCCAGCCATCTCCTTTGACGCATGTTCATTTCCTTCTGCGTGAAAAAGTATTTAAGGCTTTTGTGATCCGTGAAAACCTCACAACGTTTTCCCCAAAGATATGGTCTCCATGTCTTCAGTGCATGTACTACAGCTGCTAATTCTAAGTCATGTGTGGGGTAGTTCATTTCATGCTTCTTAAGTTGCCTTGAGGTATATGACACCACTTTGCCTTCTTGCATCAACACACCTCCGAGTCCCCGATGCGAGGCATCGCAGTAAACTTGGAACTCCTTCCCTAGATCAGGCAAACATAAAACAGGTGCTGATACTAAGCGTTTCTTCAACTCTTGAAAACTAGTTTCACACTCTTCAGTCCACACAAACTTCTTATCCTTTTGTAGCAATTCTGTTAAGGCCTTAGCAATCTTGGAGAAATTTTCAATGAATCTCCTATAATATCCTGCTAGTGCCAGAAAACTACGAATTTCTCCCACATTCTTGGGTGACTCCCAGTCGGTGACAGCTGAAACCTTTTCAGGGTCTACTGCTATTCCATCCTTAGATACGATGTGTCCTAAGAATCCCACTTGATCCAACCATAACTCACATTTGCTGAACTTGCCATATAACTTGTGCTCTCTAAGCCTTTGCAAAATTTGATGTAGATGTTCCTTATGATCATCATGGCTTTTGGAGTAGATTAAGATGTCATCGATGAATACAACGACAAACTTATCTAAGAAATCCATGAACACTTTATTCATCATATTCATGAAGTATGCTGGCGCATTGGTTAAGCCAAAGGGCATAACTGTGTACTCGTACAGGCCGTAACGGGTGGTGAAAGCGGTTTTAGGTATGTCCAACTCCCTAACCTTCATCTGAAAGTATCCAGATCTGAGATCAATTTTTGAGTACACACATGCTCCTTTCAATTGGTCGAAGAGGTCATTGATTCTAGGAAGTGGGTATTTATTCTTGATGGTTACTTCATTCAAAGCTCTATAGTCTGTGACTAGCCTCTGAGTACTGTCTTTCTTCTGAACAAACAAGATTGGTGCTCCCCAAGGTGAAGAACTTGGACGGATGAATCCTTTCTCCAACTGTTCTTCTAACTGTTTCTTGAGTTCTTTCAGTTCATCCGTTGCCATTGGGTATGGCCTCTTTGCTATGGGCCCTATACCTGGTTTAAGCTCAATAAGAAACTCAGCATCTCTATCGGGTGGCATTCCCGGTAGTTCTTCAGGAAACACATCTGGGTATTCTCTTACTATGAGTACATCGCCAAGGCTAACCCCCTTAAGAGAATTAAGCCTAACTTTCTTCATTTCAACCTTTGACTTGAATCTGATCTTCTTGTTTTCTGGAGTGGTGAGGGTGATTGCTCTGTTTGCACAGTCTATGATTCCTTCAAATTGAGTCATCCAATCCATCCCTAGAATGACATCCAGACCTTGGGTTTCCAGGATGATTAAGTCCGCTGGAAACTCATGCTTTCCAATCTCAAGGCTAAGTTGTCTACACCCAGATGATACTAACATTTCTCCTCCCGGGGAACTGAATCTAATAGGACACCCCAAATTTTCGGTTGCTAGCCCATGTTTGTTAACAAATGCTCTTGATATGAATGAATGAGATGCTCCGGTATCAAATAAAACTAATGCTGGAAAATAATTGATTAGGAACGTACCAATCACAGCATCAGGTTCATCAAGAACTTCTTCAACATTAATGTGGTTCACATGTCCCTTGTTGAAAGGGTTGGGCTTGGTAGGAGTGTCCACTCTCTTCTCAGGACATTCATTAGCATAATGTCCCTTGTTGTTGCACTTGTAGCATAGCACTTGACTGAGATCCTTCTTTTCAAAATTTGGGCGTTGCTGACCGTTGTTATGATTATTTCCAGGATTTCCATTCCCTTTGTGCCCTCCATTGGATCCTCCATTGTTTCCCTTGAATCCTCCATTATGATTGTGTCCATGTTTGTGGAAGTTACCCCCAGTGTGGTTTCCATGTTTGAAACCCTGGTTCCCATCATGAACAAAGTGTTTCTTGAATGAAGGTTCAGAGGAATGCTTGTTCATCTTCCTTTTCCTGTTTTCAGCTTTCTTTATGCTATCCTCAAGGGTGATAGCTTGATCAAGGAGTATTTGATAGTTTGGGGCATAAGCAACGGTCAGAGGTATCTTCAGCTCGTCACTAAGTCCTTTGAGAAATTTTGCCTTCCTCTTTGCATCTGTGTCAATGTCCTCAGGAGCATATCGTGACAAGGCATGAAAGTCATCCATATACTCCTTAAGGCTTCTATTTCCCTGACGCAGATTGCGAAACTCTTCCTGCTTCAGATTCATAATGCCCGTGGAAATATGAGCATTACGGAAGCCATCTTTGAAGTCCTCCCAGGTTAAGGTATCTAATGGGTGAGTAACCTGATAAGTCTCCCACCATTGTGTAGCAGGTCCTTCTAACAGATGTGCGGTGAACCTCACCTTCTCAGCATCATTACATTCAGATGTCACCAGATCCTTTTGCACAGAACGCAGCCAGTCATCAGCCACCAGTGGCTCAGTTGAACTTGAAAACTTATTTGGCCTAAGCCTAAGGAACCTGGCAAGTCTATCCACTGGAGGAGGGGGTGGTGGTGGATTGTTGTTGTTATTGTTGTTGTTGGTTGCTGCAATGAATTGAGTCACCATGGTCATCAGTTGGGCTTGGGCGGCCATCAACTGCTGCATAGCATCATTGTTGTTGTTGTTTTCGGGAGCTCGACGGGGAGGCATCTGTTGTTTAAGCATAGATGAGTAAAGATAGAAAGGTCTAAGGGAAATAATTCTACCCATGCAAATACAACAATCAAGCATCAAATGTCAAACAATTCAAACTTTTACTACTCTTGGTCCAAATAACAAGAAGCAAAACGAGATAGTTCTCTTACCACACATTTGGTAAATCCTAAGCTTAGAAAATTCGAAATTCTAAATGCGTGTAAGGAAAAAAAATGGTAGTCTCTCTAACTATCCTAGCCTTCAATCATGAAAACTTCTTCATCCACTTCTTCTTCAACGTCTTCAATCTCATAGCCTTCACGGGTTAGCATGTTTCTGAGGTCTGCCACTTCCTTTTCCAACTCTAGGTTCTGATCTTGGAGGTACTTCTTCTCAGCACGAAGACGCTTGATCAAGTCGCTATCAGCTTCAAGCTCAACCTCATTGGTGGAAAGTTCTACCTTCAACTCCCTTATTTGCTTGTTTCTTTGCTTGACCCTCTTTTCTTGACTCATAAATTTCTTCTCTTGTAGCTGGAATTTCTCCTCTAGTTCCTTGGCCTTCTCTTCTTGTTCCTTCATCTTTTCTTCATTCTCCTTGACTTGGGCGCACATCTCATCATTTTTGTAGAGCTCTTCAAAGGAATCAAAATAGAGTTCATAGACTAAGAGTTCTAAGCCTTGGAGGTAATCGCTCACGAACTCATCCTTGCCCATGTCCTCGGTGCCATAGCAGCAAGGGTATCCATCTTCATTACGTCTTCCAAAAGGGAGGGAGTAGTGTCCTTCCAGTTCCTTGGAGTAGCGTCCACAAAGACGACCTATTGTGTATTGCATGACGACGTCTATTCCTCTCTCTATGGAGACTCCCATTATTCTTGTCTCAATGGGCGCTTCGCCTTCACGTCCTTGTTGGCAAATTCTGATTCCCCAAAGGTCTTCTCTCTTGAACTTCTTTAGTATGCATCCCTTGATCATGGGTGTTGGTATCTTCAGATGCTTGAGTATGTCGAACAAGATGCTGCCAAAACGAGACACCGGGTAGTCTTCCTCGCAGGTGTACTCGAATCTCTTCATCCTTAATTTATGAAGGAAAGATATGAGATAAAAATAAGAGAACAAAAAAGTACCAGAAGAATTTTTATAGAGGTTTTATACTTGGTAAAATTAAGTTTTTGGCCAACCTATTTCTAACCAAACCTAGGGTTCGATCCTACAGGCAACACAAAGCTCTGATACCATCTGTAATGTACCTGCACTTAAAAATATTGCAGGTACCTGTTTATAGTGCAAACCCCTGGATCGAATCATTTGCACACACAGTTTACGATGAATATCACAACCTTGTATCAATATTACACGAATAATCCAGACTTGGTAAAATAAATAGTTCGATACATCTTTGCATAGCATAAAGCTAGCTCACACAGCAAAGCAGCGGAAATAAACTTCAATGAGCCTCCATCTTCATGACACGCCACAGGCGATAACATGTTGGTGCAGACTCGAACCCAAAACGAAATCCTTACTCTTCGTCAGAAACTTCTGCAATAAATAATAATTTGCAACAGAGTGGGTCAGATTCCATATAAAATGGAGTCTGGCAAGTGACACTATGGTGGACACTTTGGAATAACTCTATAGCCTATATGCTTATTTGGCTGGTGGAGTTTAAGGCTAATTTGCATAAAGCCAATTTTTCCTATTCTTTTGAAAACATTTTTCTTGAATTCAAGACAAGTATGGCATGAAAACCATAATCTCATCTTCCCTTGTTCACCCATCAAATTTTAACTTAGAAATTGGAATATTGGGAGCCTCCGTTGAATCCTTGATCAGCTGCTCAAAATTGTCCGTAACCAAGGACACGGCTAAGTACTTAGTTTTAACTCTGCAGAGGTTGTGCACTTTCACCATTAGACCCAACAAACCCAAACTATCCTCAAGCACACCATTTGTGCTAAGGAAAAGGAGAGAGTTGAGACGAGACTTTTCGGAAGCATTTTCCCGTCCCTTGCAGACTTGACGTGCTCCAAGCTAACCATCTACCACCACCTGTCAAGTCGGGCCGAGTCCACGCAGCTTACTCCATCTAGCCAGAGCCCATTGACTAATGGTTGCACTAGAAGCAATCTTCACTTAGAGAAAACGTTGGTCCCTTTATTACCCTGGGTGGCCATCCACAAGTGACTATTCCTTAGAGGTCACCCCTAAGGAATAACACTCAACACAAACCAATCAACACCAAATTCCACCCAGGTGTTACATTAACTTAGTAAAATTTACTTTTCCATAAAGCAACTTGTGCATAGCATCAATAATTCTACCAAGTTATTACATAGGTTCCTAGACGGGGGTGGAGAGTTCTAAGGTTTTGCATAGCAACCTACTAAGTCAAAAACATGCATATAGAGAAATGCTCTAGGTAATGCATAGAAAATACTTAGGAAATTTATGGGGGTGTGCCACTTGCCTTGGCAACAAGCAGAACGGCAACAAAAACTGCAGTCCTCGTTCCTCTCCGAAGATTCTAACACAACAAACAATACAACATAAACAAACAAGTTTCTTAAGAACACTAAGGAAGATATGCCATGTATGATGAGAAAAATATTTCTAAGGACTAGATGCATGCCATGCGATGAAATATGTGAGTTAATGCGAGGCAAGTTTTGTGGTCCAACATTTTACTAAGGACTTAGGAGTTTCCAATAATTTTCTAAAGACAACACTTAGAGAAAAATTAGTACCTCTTACCAAATAAAACTCTCAATTATTTCCTAAGTATTTTTAGGTGGTAAAGGTTCTATAATACAATATATACCTTTATATTTCGAAAACATGAAGAAAACAATCTTTATATTTAATTTTATTTATTATATAATATCTAAAAGCTTTTCAACACAAAACTTACACAAAAGCCAAAAAATATTCTAACAAAAATATTGGAAAAATTTCTGCAGTAGTACTTGGCCTTACAAATTCATAGCAAAATAGTTTGATGAAAAATAAATTTTATATTTGTAGTTATGCTTAATTTACCATTAATGCCACTTCTGTTTTTAAACAAAATTTATTCGATAAAATACAAATGTAATGATGCCAAAAGTTTCTATACTTCATAAGCTTTCCAATACAATTTTTGTTATAATTTTTGGATAAAGGAGTGAAAATTAATGATAGAAACAAATTGCAGGGACTGATCTGTGATAAACAGAAAAGAACTCTTCGCGCAGGGGTCCTCGGTGACGTGGCGGCTTCTGGTTGGTGCGCTCCTGGCGATGCGGGACAAGTGGGCGCGGACGGCGCGGCGCGGCGCGGACAGATGTGGCTCGGTGACGTGGCGGCTTTCTGTTGGCTCGTACCCCTTCGCGAAGTGATTTAATCGGGCGCGTTGGTGGCAGATCTAACGGTGCAAACCAAAACGAGGCGGCGTCTCAGCCGGAACTGAACCGGAGAAGGAAAACGCGGCGGCGGGCATGACCGGAAAACACGTTCTACGTGTTATAGAGGAAATTTGGACAGGGGAAGCATACCCGGAGGAAGACGAGGTCGACGCGATCTTGGTGGCGTGCTCGAAGACCCTGGCGTGTCTTCCTTGGCTCCCAGTTGCTCGCCGGAGTTAGGGCTTACGGCGGTTGTCGTCGGTCGTCGATCGATCGCCCGCTCTGGCACAGTTTAGAACGCCAAAACATGTCACACGGATGCGCAAGACAAAAGTAGAGAGGTTATGAGGGATAAGAGGGCTCAGAGTCGCGTGAGCTTACCGAACGCGGAGAGTTTCACCGGCGGCAAGTCGACGGAGTTTGATATCGATCTCGGGCACTTGGAGGCGAGTTTAGCTAGGGTTCTTGGGCGCGGAGAAACGGGGGCGGGGTTGGGATATTTATAGACGACGAACGGAGGAGTTTGTGCGGAATACGACTCGGACTTTGAGTTCGGATCGAACTCTCCCGCGGAAGAGAATCTGAAGAACGGAGGTTGGAGACGATACGCGTCAGAAGTGGGACCCACCCGTCAGCGTAAGAGGGCAGGCGAGCTGGATTTGGGCCGTGCGCGCGCGGGAGGAAAAAAAGTAAACGGGTCGAAGCAGGCCGGCTCGGTGGCTTCTCCTTTCTCTTTTTTTTTGTTCTTTCTTTTCTCTTTTGAATTTACACACTTGTTGATTTGCAACTCCAAAATGATTTAAACAAATTTGTAAAATTTTGTAAAATTTATCTTTAGCAAACTAAATATTTTAAAGTATTTTATGACATTTTTATAATTAAAATTTTTGGTATTCTTCCAACATTTATAAGTAATAATGCAAAATGCAATGACCATGCATGCAATGATATGAATTTGGAAGTTTTAATTTTTTGTGAAATTTGGGATGTTACATTCCCCCATAAGCATTTGTTGCTTCGTTGGAATTTGAGAGTGAAGGACTTGAGCACTTTGTGTGTTCTTGCCATTGCATCTTGCATCGGTTTGAGCCCTCCACGAGGATTCGTGGTGGTGAAATTCGTGAGCTTGTTACTCTTGGGTCTTGGACCCTAGACGCCTTAGTGGCCGCCTTTGTGGCATAGGACCTTTTGTGGTCAAGGCCTTTGTGGCTAGTTGGGACCTTTGTGGTCAAGACCTCTTGTGGTCATTTGGGAGCCCCCAATTCGGTTGTGGGTGTGTGCCCCAAGGTTGTTGTACGGGATTGTTCTCCGCCCCAAAGGAGTTCATAGTGGAAGGTGGACTCAGACCTTTGTGGTCGAGTTCATCGGAGAAGAAGGTGAAGCCTTTCTGGCGTTGAGCAAACCTGTTGTGGTTGCTCACACCTCTCCAACGAGACGTACACCTTTTGTGGTGGAACTCGGGAATACATCCTCGTCTCTGCGTGCCTCGGTTATCCCTATACCCGAGCTCTTTACTTATGCACTTTACTTTGTGATAGCCATCGTGCTTGAGGTCCTTACCTTGCTATCCCATTGTTGTTTGTGTTGCATAGCATAAGTTGTTGGTGCACATAGGCGAACCTAGTATATTTAGGTTGTGTCATTGATAAGTTAAACACTAAGTTTTATTCCGCATTTATCAAGCCTAAATTGTAAAAAGTGTTCCTCGCCTATTCACCCCCCCTCTAGCCGACGTCTTTCTTTTCAATTGGTATCAGAGCCAGGTTATCTCATAATTAGGCTTTACCGCCTAGAGATAAAGATGTCGTTTAGAGAATTAGTGCACAATCCCACTTATATATTCGATGGCACTAATTATGATGTTTGGAAAATTCGCATGCTTAATATCTTTAGGGACATGGATCCTAATTTAGAGAGAATTGTAGATATGGGTTTTTCTCCTCCAAAGGATTCCCAAGAATTATCTTTAGAGGATGAGAAAAACTCTTATCTCGATACTCTAGCTTGTAATGGTCTTATCTATGTTTTGAGCGATGTAGTTCTTGCGTCAATCATGCCTTGTCGGAGCGCTCATGAATTATGGACCAAGATTGAAGATATATATGATGTGTCCAACACTACCAAGGATGATTGTCCTCCTTCCACTTCCAACCGGGATGAGCTCACGTCTTCTTCCACTTCACCAACATGTGGCTTGCCACAAGGTAATGATATGGTGAGTGGTGATAGATATTGCATTATTGATGGTGAATCTACTATTGATCATATTTCTCACCCATCTTATTGCAATGCTCTATCTTTGGACTTAAACTCCTCTAGCACCATAAATGCCTTACATGCTAGTGTCTATAGTCCTTGCATATCATGTAGTAGTTGCTTAACTAAATCACATGATGATATGCTTTCCTTGTCTTATTGCCATGATAAAAATGTTTCTATTTCCTCTAGTACTTGTTTGACTAACAATGTAGAGTAATCCAAACAATTGTTGGAACAAGACATGGACCTCAATGGTGCTTCAAGTAATTCTTCATCTTCCTCATCCACTACTCACTTTTGCCTTATGGCTAAGGAGTCTAAGGTATCTCCTACCTTGAATTCCAATACATCTAATGATGATGATATTAATGATGAAAGTGATAATGATGCCTCCATTGAAAAGAACTTTGATATTTTCTCTCATGCTCTTTTAAAGAAAAAACATGCCCATGATAGCTTCTTAGAAATCATGACTATTCTTATTGAGCGCAAGGAGACTATTGAGGCCTTGGAGACTCGTTGTGATGAAGGATGGGGTCTTGCTCGTGATTCCGCGGGTGAGATCCACAATCTTGAGATTGCTCTTAAGGAAGAGCAAGAAACTCGAGTTTCTCTTGAGGAGAAGCTAGAAACTAGTGAGGAGTTAAATAATGAAATGATTGCTAAACTCACTAAAAAATGTGACCATGCTCTTGCCAAACTAAAAATGGGCAAATCCAAATCTCTTGAGGAGACTCTTACTTTAGAATTATCTAAAGTAAAAGAAACCCGTGATAGAGCTCTTGAGGAAGCCATTAACTTCAAAAGAAAGTATAATGAGCTTGTTAAATTGTCCTCTTCTATTCCCAATGATAATGATGCTTGTGCTACTAACTACATGTCTTGTGAAGCATCTATTTTGAAGGAAAATGTTGAGCTAAGGGCTCAACTTGAGTTGCTATCTAGCAAGTATGGGAAGTTGGAGGAAAATCATGAAAAGCTTTCGAGCTCTAATGATGATCTTCTAGCATCCCATGCTATGCTAGAGGTTGCTCTTGAGGCAATCTCTACAAAGGTAAAATCTTGTGAGCCTCTTGTGATCACTAGCACAATCTCTAGTAAAAATACTTCATTGCCATGTGCTAGTTCTAGTAATTCATCCACTCACAACATTGTTACATCTTGTGATGAATTACTCTCCATGCCTTGTTGCTCTAACAATGTAGCATCTACTTCCTCTAGTATTTGTGTTGATACTAACCATGTAGAGGAAATCAAAGAGCTCAAGGCACAAGTCACTTCTTTGAAGAAAGACTTGTCAAGGGTCATGAAGGGAAGTCCACCCTCGACAAGATATTGAGAGCGCGAAGACTTCCTCATGACAAGAGTGGACTTGGATTCAACTCCAATATCAAGGACAAGTCCATTGACAAGATGAAGCACAAGTTCGTCAAGAAGAAGGGCCAAGAACAAGCTATTGATTTGGTCAAGATTGTGTGCTTCAAGTGCAAGGTCGAAGGGCACCATGTTAGATCTTGCCCCTTGAAGAAGAAGAAGCCTCTTAGTGAGAAGCAACAAGGGAAGCAAGCTCAAGTTCAAACTCAAGCTTCCCAAGTTTAAGGATCTTCACCTCCCAAGAAGAAAATTAAAGGCCGAGTGTGCTACACATGTCGTGGTAAGGATCACTTAGCCTCTTCATGCACTCATGGTAACTTATCCAACCCCACTATACTTGATCATGCTTATTTGCTTCGGAAGGATAAGGTTGGCAATTTGTTTGCCAAGTATGTTGGTACTCAAAGTGGTGTCAAGAAAAGAACCATTTGGGTTGCCAAGCCTATTGTGACTAACCTCTTAGGACCCAACTTGGTTGGGGACCAACAAGCTAAAACTTGATCAATAGGTGGAGTCGGAGGACATTGGAGACTTGGCTACATCATGAAGAGTTAAGGGATCTTCATCAACCATATTCTCTCAAGCCAAGTCAATTGGATTATATTGCATCATCTTATAACCAATGCTCCTCCTTGCGGTAACTTGTATTTAATTCATATGTACTCATTGAAAGTTACTTGCACCCTTGCATGTGTTTAGTTTTGTACCTTACTAGTGTTTTATATGTGTTGTGCACTCTACTTACTTTTGATTGATTAATGAAGCTTGTGTATGATGGTTTGCACACCATGTATGTTTTTGAGCCTCTTGTCTATTTGCTTTCATCTTTATTGGCTCTTTTAGGAATTTTAATGGACTATCCCATTTTGGGGGAGTGATGTGCTTTTTGGTAACTCACCACCCTAAAATGTGTATTCATGAGGAATACCACTTAGTGGTGATATTTCAATATTATCTACTCTCTTTGTGGTATGTCTTACTCATGAGAAATTCAAATTCCAATGTCCATTAATTATCTCTTGTTGGATTTATTTTGCCTCTTGTTAAAAAGAATGGATTATCACATTATGGGGGAGTAATAAGCTATGTGCATATTACAAGCCTAGAAAATGTGAACATGTGAGGTAGTGTCACCTAGAGTTGATATTGTTGATTATCTTGTTCCTAGGTGGCATGGTACTCAAACAAGTTCCATATTTGCTTAAAATTCTTTTTGTTCACCCATCTTTTGGTATCTTGTTTGTGAGAGAGTTTCTTGATGCTTAGTATGATCATCGATCATTTGAAGCCATCAAGAATCTCTAGATAAGCATGGTTTTCAATTCTTTTATTTTGCCACATGCTTATGTTTTGTGAATATGATCTTGAATACTTATATGTCTTGTACCACCGAGAAATGTCTCCTTACAATCATTGTCTTTGACAAGTGATAATTATATTTGTGGTAAATTTATTGATCATATTCACATTGGCTATTGTTCTTAAGTTATATTTTTCTATCGCCAAGTTGTTTTGGTCTAACCACCCTTTTGTCATCCTTGCTTCATTTGGATCTTTTGTTGCTCTACTCATTTTGTGTTGTGCTTTCTTTAGTTAGGACAAGCAAGGATCCCATTGTTGTGCATTTACATTCGAAGACTTAATTCTAAGTAACACACTATTCATGGGGGAGCTATCCTACATTGAGTAGAACATCATCCTTTTTTAATTGTTGTTGGGTCTTATTGACTTTCTTGAACTTTGTGTTCAAAAAGATATATGGAGGGTAATGATCCCACTTGTGTGCATTTTGTATTTACATACAAGATCTCAAATAATGCACTAATCATGGGGAAGCTACTCTATACTCTTTAGAACACTATTCTTTAAAATTGGTTTGATATCTTATTGCTCTTCTTGAACATGACTAATGTTTTAACAATGTATATGGAGAGTGATGATCTCATTCGTGTGCATTTTGTATTCATATACAAGATCATAAAGAATGCACAAATCTTGGGGGAGCAATCCTATATGGTATTGAACATTAGTTCTCTTCAATTCGTATTTGATCCCGATGACATGTCTTTTTGAAATACAAACATTTTTCGTCTTGGTACTTTGTGCCATCATGAAAATTGTAGAGGGCTTGGTTTATTTGTTGGAATCTTACTTATCTTTGTGGAGTTGGCTATCTCATCCCACGGTTCTTAGTGTACCTTCTTGGATGAGATGAAACCTTCGAGCATGTTTGCTTGTTTTATTTCTTATGCTCATTGGTTTAGCCTTGACCTTGTTTTCATTTGATATATTTTCTTATTGGTTTCTCGAATCATATGTTGGTTTGAGTCTTTGATACAATGAGGACAAATCCTTCTCTTGCCACACTTTTGTGTAGCTTCTTGATTTAATTGGTGTTTTGTCCAAATTGTATCTAGTTTGGTTCTTGAAAGTTTTGTGCATGCATATTTACTATATGTATATCTTATGGCATGCTTACTTTCCTTGTTCCAATATATAGTATAAACTCCACCAAATCCTAAATGGTTAAGATGTGCTTGAAATTCAATTTCATACCAATAGGCACATATTTATGTGGAGTTTGTCCTATGTATTGTAGTTGCTCTAACTACTTTGGACCCAATGAGTTTGGGTAACACTTTGTACTTAAATTTGTTTTAGGTACATTGGAGATGCATTGGAAGCTTGTCTCGATTACAAGAAGGAAGTCTTCATCATCTGCCTTTTGAGCCAAGCTTGGATGATCATGAGCACCTACCTTCTACTTCTTCAATGCTATCTCGGTAACAAGTATCTATCTCATGCATACTCTTCTAGTCCTCAACCTTGTGTAGGTTGTTTCTTGGCATGAGTCTCTCGAGTTGCTTTTGATATGGTTTTTGCAAAGTTCCCTTCAAATCGTCTTTATTACAAATATGAGCAAGCCGGGATGATTACATAGTAAAGGGAACATACTTGATCATGTTCATGGTTCATCAATTCCAACTATGTTAATCTAGCAATTCTTCTTTTTTTGTCTCATATGCAATATGGATGAATTTTCAAAATCATTTGCCGCTTGAGAGAGTGTTTACCATTCTCAAAGCATCTCAACTATCACTTATTTTTTTGGGTATTTGAGATACTTTGAAGAGTGTGTGTTGGAAGTCTTCCTAGCTTTGTGCTATGGGTGTAGGCAATATTCTTTTTGTCTTATTTAGACTTCCAAGTGAATATCATGTTCTTTATCTAGTACCTTTTTTGTGTGTGCATGTTTCTTTGTGGACTTAGTGCATACTTAGAAACTTATATACATGAGATTAGGTACATCTTTAATTGATATCCAAAATCTTTATTGATCACCTTTATTGCTCTCTTGATCCTTTTGTGATCTCTAAAAGGCACAAGCTTTACATTTGTTTTGGTATCCTCTTGCCTCTTAATAAGCTTGTGAATCTTTTTTATGTGTTTCCGTTGGTGTGCTTGTATGCGAAATACATGATATGCACTATGTGCCATATACCTTGAAAGACTATGGGAATGCCTAGGCTCATCCTTCTTAGTCTCCTAACATGTGTTTCCATATTACATCCATCCTTCTCGTTTGAGCAAGTCCTTAATTGTCTCGTTTGTTTTCGGTTGCTCAACATTTGTTTGTTGCAAAGTGCATTCTTTCTTTTTCCGTCTATGCACTCTTGCACTTCTTGTTCAAATTAATCTAGGAAGGAACGAGGATTCCATGTTGCGCAACCTTTATTGAATTTCAAATTCTTCTTTGTGCATGTTCCTTGGGGAGTTCCATCTTGATTCATTTGAACACTTGATTGCTTTTATCATAATATCTTCTTGTGTCCAATTGGTTTTTGGATCCTTTGATTGCATCTTTCGAGTTGCAATTGGTATCTTTCTTTTTTTATTGATATATTTTCTTTTGCATTTCTTGAATCCTCAATATAATTTGATCCCCTCCATGGATTCGTTATTGGATATATGCATTTGATTTCACTCATATCATGAGAAATGCATAATTTATGAGGAAGCTCTTATTATATTGGCCTTCTAGATTTTTCTCCCATTCCGGCAATGGATGCCAATGGGGGAGAGATTTAGAGGGTTTTAAGGGATTTGGTTCTTTTCTCTTGCAACCTTGCTTTGCTTAGTGTGTTGCATGGTTGTTTTTAATTCCTTATATAAACCCTCGTAAAAGGGAGTGTTGCATGGTTGTTTTTAATTCCTTATATAAACCCTCGTAAAAGGGATTGTCATCAATTACCAAAATGGGGGAGGTTGAAAGGGCATGTGCCCTCATGTATGGTTTTGGTAATTAATGACAATCCCTAATGACTGATGTGTGTTTTGAGCATATTGCAAGTATGGCTTGAAGTTGTCAAGCCATCACCTATAAGAAGAAAGATGGTATCTTCCATGAGCTTGCAACAAGAGGATAAATTCATATAACTCATGGAGGATGATGTCATGCCATGATCGTCATCAAGGTTGACTAGTGCAAGACCAAGGGAAGCTGTCGGAGACATGAAGACGAAGCTAAGAGAGACTCTCCCATGTTGGAGTATGGGGGAGTATATGGAGGAGTCTTCATCAAGCATGTGCTAGCAAGCGCAATCAAGAAAGGTGGTCCACTTGAAGAGATCAAGATCGTCATCATCTAGCTCAAGTGGATTGCTCAAGGAAAAGGTATGATCTTGATAGGGCTACAGGATAGATAGGCGTACTATCAAGAGGGGCTCTCGAGTGAGTAACTTGATCGCATCTTTGTGGAGAGCTCAAACCTTTGCATGCTTGGCATATCATCTTTCTTGGTTCTTATTTGGCTTTTCTCCTTGTGAGGTTTTGGAGCTTGTTGTGATCTTCATAACAAGCTCAAGTTCATCAAAAACAAAGTTCGTTTGAAAAGCTTCTTGGTTTTTGATGTTGAGGTTTTACCGGTTGTTCCTTTTTCGAGAGGTTTTATGTTTCCCCATTTGGTTTTAACATCCCATATTGTACTATGATGTTTCTCTTCATTATCTTGTAGAGTTCTTCGTTGTGATTACAATGAGCCAAAAATCATCGAAAACGGAGTTCAGATGGTCAAGATATTGTCGTTTTCGTGTTGGTATTTCTGCAGTTTTCGGGTGCTCGGAAATCTCCGAGCCCGCTCGGAGATTTCCGAATCGGGCGGATTTCAGTACTGATGTCGCCCAGAAAACTTCGGAGATCTGTCCGGAAATCTCCAGGGGTCGGAAATCTCCGGCCCTAGGCCTGAAATCTCCGGTCTGAGCTGCTATAACGGCTAGATTTGTGGGAGGGGTATAAATACCCCTCCCCTTCTTCTTCCTTGTGTGAGCACGACTTTCCCCTCTCTCTCTTGCCATTGTTGACCTTGGGAAACCTTGCCCCCTCTCAAATCCTCACATGATTCTTGCATATCTTTGAGGGAAAAGTGAGAGGAGATCTAGATCTACAATTCTACCAATCCATCTCTCCTCTAAGTGAGGGGAACATAGTGGATCTAGATCTTTGAGTTCCTTTGTGGTTCTCCCCCTTTGTTCTTGCTCTCTCTTATCCCCCCATAAGCATTAGTTGCTTGTGGTGGGATTTGAGAGTGTAGGATTTGTCTCCTTTGTGGTTTCTTGGTTCTTCCTCTCTTATTCCCCCATAAGCATTTGTTGCTTTGTTGGAATTTGAGAGTGAAGGACTTGAGAACTTTGTGTGTTCTTGCCATTGCATCTTGCATCGGTTTGAGCCCTCCACGAGGATTCGTGGTGGTGAAATTGGTGAGCTTGTTACTCTTGGGTCTTGGACCCTAGACGCCTTAGTGTCCGACTTTGTGGCATAGGACCTTTTGTGGTCAAGGCCTTTGTGGCTAGTTGGGACCTTTGTGGTCAAGACCTCTTGTGGTCATTTGGGAGCCCCCAATTCGGTTGTGGGTGTGTGCCCCAAGGTTGTTGTACGGGATTGTTCTCCGCCCCAAAGGAGTTCATAGTGGAAGGTGGACTCGGACCTTTGTGGTCGAGTTCATCGGAGAAGAAGGTGAAGCCTTTCTGGCGTTGAGCAAACCTGTTGTGGTTGCTCACACCTCTCCAACGAGACGTACACCTTTTGTGGTGGAACTCGGGAATACATCCTCGTCTCCGCGTGCCTCGGTTATCCCTATACTCGAGCTCTTTACTTATGCACTTTACTTTGTGATAGCCATCGTGCTTGAGGTCCTTTACCTTGCTATCCCATTGTTGTTTGTGTTGCATAGCATAAGTTGTTGGTGCACATAGGCGAACCTAGTATATTTAGGTTGTGTCATTGATAAGTTAAACACTAAGTTTTATTCCGCATTTATCAAGACTAAATTGTAAAAAGTGTTCCTCGCCTATTCACCCCCCCTCTAGGCGACGTCTTTTTTTTCACTCGGGTCGGAAGTCCCGGAACTTCTGGACCGGCCGGACACCCCAAAACGCGCGCGGGAATTGCACTCTGGACAAACCGGAAGTTTGGGTGGAAGTTTGGCCGGATCTTTCCTACCGGCCGGAACTTCTGGCCTAGGGCCGGAATTTCCGCCCATATCAGAAACGCCAACACGAAAACGATGATATCTTGACCATCTGAGCTCCGTTTTCGATGATTTTTGGCTCGTTGGAATCACCACGAAGAGCTCTATAAGATCATGCATAGAAACATCATAGTCCAACAAGTGAGGTTAAAACCAAATGGGGAAATGTAACATCTCTAGATAAGAGAACAACCGGTAAAACCTCCAACATAGAAAACGCAACATGTTTTCCAAAGTAAACCCGTTTTCGATAAACTAGAACTTCACATGGAGATGAACCAAGCTCTAATCCTCACATGAATAAAAGCCAAATAAGAATCAAGAAATATGATATGCCAAGTATGCAAAGGTTTGATCTCTCCACAACGATGCGAGCAAGTTACTGACTTGAGAGCCCCTCTTAATAGTACGCCTATCTATCCTATAGCCTAATAAGATCATACCTTTGCCTTGAGCATTACACTTGAGTTAGATGATGACTATCTTGATCTCTTCAAGTGGTTCATCTTTTTTGATTGCGCGTCCAAGCACATGCTTGATGAAGACTTCTCCAAACTCCCTCATATCAATAATGGGAGAGTCTCGCTAGGATCCGTCTTCATGTATCCATAGAAAGCTCCAAGCATAGGATCTATTCAAGAAGCTTCTCTTGGTCTTGCACATCTAAACCTCGATGACGATCACCACATGGCGTCATCCTCCATGAGCTATAAGAAATCTTCATTTGTTGCAACCCATGGGGAAGATACCTAACCTATATAAAGATATCACACACGCATATATCATGGGTTAGTTCACAAAGCTATACGGACATGTGTTTACCATCCCAAGAGATACAAGATGCCTCTTGGTACATCTTGTAGCTTTGTGTGTTGATCAACATCTTGATCAACCTTGTATCTTCCAACATTTCTTTCCTAATATGATGTCTTGAATACTTCAAGACATATTTGCAATATGCTCAACTCAACACATGACCATCCATCATATACATCCTTGAATGGAAGATTGGTCATCAAATAAGCTTCTAGAGTCCAACACATGAACTCCATTATTCCCATAGACACAATCAATAAAGATATCTCAATGTAAACATTAGTCCATAGGGATTGTCATTTAATTACCAAAACCACACATGAGGGAAAATGCTCTTTCAATCTCCCCCATTTTGGCCATTGATGACAATCTCTTTTGAGAGGGTTTATAATATGTAATTTAAGAAACAAGAATGGTTGTACTAACATCAAATACTACAAAGGTATATGATGTTAGTCCATCCACATATATAGAGCTAACTCCCCCATAATTTATGCACGTGTGTATGAACATGAATTCATTGCATATATTGTCAACCATTATCGATGGTGGAGTTTC
The DNA here is from genome assembly GCA_026929855.1 of Poa annua. Taxonomy (NCBI): domain Eukaryota; kingdom Viridiplantae; phylum Streptophyta; class Magnoliopsida; order Poales; family Poaceae; genus Poa; species Poa annua. The sequence goes on along the minus strand of CM049428.1, from coordinate 112,208,908 downwards.
CACTATATATAAAACCAAGCAACAAAAGCAAAGGCAAGGAAGGCAAAATACTTAAGAAGAAACCAAAGTACAAAGCCAATTCCATATAACCCTCCAAAACTTCTTCCCCATTGGCAACGATTGCTGAAATGGGCGAAAGGCTTTAGAAAGGTAACATAATAAGATCTCCTCCAAGATTTATGCATTTCTCATTATATGATAGAAATCAAATGCACTTATCCAATGACGAATAGATGGAGGGGATCAAACTATATTGAGGATCCAACAATTGCACAAGAAAGATACCAATTAAAATCCACTAGAAGGATATCAATTGCAAAAGAAGAAAGCATTCACCAAGAAACAAGCAATCAAGGGATCCAAAAACCAATTGAGCACAAGAAGATATTATGATAAGATCAGCCAAGTGTTCTAAAAATCAAGAGGGAACTCCCAACGTACGTGCACAATGAAGGATTTGCATTTCAATGTAGTGTGCACAACATGGAATGCTCACTTCCTCCTAGATAATTTTGAACACAAAAAGGTGCAATATTTATTAAAGGCTTGCTCAACCGGGAAAGGATGGGTGTGGCATGGAAATACAATTTAGAAGACTAAACAAGGATGAGACTAAGCAACATCATAGTCTTTCAAATTATGAGGCACATAGTGCATATCATGTATTTCGCATACAATCACACCAAAGAGGATACATCAAATAGGATCACAAGCTTATTAAGAGGCAATGTTATACCAATAGAAAAACAAAGCTTGTGCCTTTTAGAGATCACTAAAGAATCAAGAAAGAAATAAAATATGATCACTGAAGATTATGAATACCAATTAAATATGTAACTATCTTTATGTGTATAAGTTTCTAAGTAGACACTAAATCCACAAAGAAACATGCACACACAATATAGATACAAGGTAAAGCACATGGTATCCAAGATGAAGTTATAAATACACCGATAAGATTTTTGCTTAAAGAAAAACACATAGCTCAAATTATTCTTAGAGGGTATAGATGAACTTCCAACACCAAGTTCTCAAAGCATCACAAATACCCACATAGGATAAGTGATAGTTGGGATACTTCGAGACACAAAACAAATATTACATAAGGCAAATGATTTATGAGAATTCATCAATATTGCACATGAGAGACTTTGAAATGAATTTGCTAGATTAACATATTGGGGATAGGTGAATCATGAAGATGATTATATAAATCCCCTTGATGTGTAATCATCCCGGCTTACTCACATTATCAATGAAGATATTTTGAAAAAAAACTTTGCAAAAACCATATCAAATGCAACTTAGAGAAACTCATGCCAAAGAACAACCTACACAAGGTTGATAGCTAGAGGTATATGCATGAGTTAGATACTTGTTACGGAGATAGCATTGACGGTGTAGATGATGAGAGTTCACAATCATCCAAGCTTGGCTCCAACAAGCCCATGGTGAAGACATCTTCTTTAAAAAGAGCCAAGCTCCAATGCATCTCCCATGTACCTAAAAGAAATCAAGTACACCATGGTAGACAAACTAATTTAGTCCAAAGTAGTTAGACCAACTACAGTACATAGGACAAACTCCACATAAATATGTGCATATTTATATGAAATAGAATTTCATGCACATCTTAGCCATTTAGGATTTGATGGAGTTTATCCTATATATTGGATCAATGAAAGTAAGCATGCCATAAGATATACATATAGTAAATCTGAATGCACAAAACTTTCAAGAACCAAACGAGATACAATTTAGACAAAACACCAATTAAATCAAGAAGTTACACAAAAGAGTGGCAAGAGAAAGATTTGTCCTCATTGTATCAAAGACTCAAATCAACACATGATTGGAGAAAATAATTTGAAAATATATTAAATGAAAACACTGTCAAGGCTAAACCAATGAGCAGAAGAAATAAATCAAACAAACATGCTCGAAGGTTTATCTCATCCAAGGTAGACTAAGAACCATGGGATGAGATAGCCAACTCCACAAAGAAGAGTAAGGTTCCAACAAATAAACCAAGCCCTCTACACTTTTCATGATGGCACAAAGTACCAAGACGAAAAAGTTTGTCTTTCAAATAGACATGTCATCGGGATCAAATACCAATTGAAGATAACTAATGTTCAATAACGTATAGGATTGCTCCCCAAGATTTGTGCATTATTTATGATCTTGTATATGAATACAAAATGCACACAAATGAGATCATTAATCTCCATATACATTGTTAAAAAATTAGTCATGTTCAAGAAGAGCAATAAGATACCAAACCAATTTAAAGAATAGTGTTCTAAAGAGTATAGAGTAGCTTCCCCATTATTAGTGCATTATTTGAGATCGTGTATGTAAATACAAAATGCACACAAGTGGGATCATTACCCTCCATATATCCTTTTGAGCACAAAGTTTAAGAAAATCAATAAGACCCGATAACAATTAAAAAGATGATGTTCTACTCAATGTAGGATAGCTCCCCCAAGGATGGTGCATACTTAGAATTAAGTCTTTGAATGAAAATGCACAACAATGGGATCCTTGGTTTTCCTAACTCAAGAAAGCACAACATAAATTATGAGTAGAGGAACAAAAGGATCCAAATGAAGCAAAGAAGACAAAAGGATGGTTAAACCTAAACAAACTTGGTGATAGAATAATACAATTTAAGAACAATGGCCAATGTAAATATGATCAATAACTTTACCACCAATATAATTATCACTTGTCACAGACAATGAATGTATTGAGATATTTCTCGGTGATATAAGGCAAATATTTTCAAGATTATATTCACAAAACATAAGCATGTGGCAAAAGATAAGAATTAAAAAACATGCTTATATAGAGATTCTCGATGACTTCACATATTAAATGATCATACTAAGCATCAAGAAACTCTCTCACAAACAAGATACCAAAAAATGGGTGAACAAAATGCATTTAAGAAAATATGGAACTTGTTTGAGTACCATGCCAACTAGGAACAAGATAATCACAAATATCAACTCTAGGTGACACTACCTCACATGTTCACATTTTTTAGGCTTGTATGCACATATATTATTACTCCCCCATAATGTGATAATCCATTCTTTTTAACAAGAGGTAAAAGAAATCCAACAAGAGATAATTAATGGACATTAGAATTTGAATTTATCATGAGTAAGGCATACCACAAAAAGAGTAGATAATATTGAAATATCACCACTAAGTGGTATTCCTCATGATTACACATTTTAGGGTGGTGAGTTACCAAAAAGCACATCACTCCCCCAAAATGGGATAGTCCATTAATATCCCTACAAGAGCCAATTAAGAGGAAAGCAAATAGACAAGAGGCTCAAAACATACATGGTGTGCAAACCAACATACACAAGCTTGATTACTCAATCAAAAGTAAGTAGAGTGCACAACACATGTAAAACACTAGTAAGGTACAAAACCAAACACATGCAAGGGTGCAAGTAACTTTCAATGTATACATATGAATTAAATACAAGTTACCGCAAGGATGAGCATTGGATATATGCTAAGACAATATAATCCAATTGACTTGACTTGAGAGAATATGAATGATGAAGATCTCTTAATTCTTCATGATGTAGTCAAGTCTCCAATGTCCTCCGCTTACACCTACTGATCAAGTTTGAGCTTGTTGGTCCCCAACCGAGTTGGGTCCTAAGAGGTTAGTCACAATAGGATTGGCAACCCAAATGGTTCTTTTCTTGACACCACTTTGAGTACCAATAACTTTGGCAAACACATTGCCAACCTTATCCTTCCGAAGAGAATGAACATTATCAATAGTAGTTGAGTTGGATAAGGTACCATGAGTGCATGAAGAAGCAAAGTGATCCTTCCCACGATATTTGTAGAAAAGTCGGCTTTTACTTTTCTTCTTAGGAAGGGAAGGTTCTTCAACTTGGGAAGTTTGAGTTTGGACTTGAGGTTGCTTCCCTTGTTGCTTCTCACTAAGAGTCTTCTTCTTCAACGGGCAAGATCTAACATGGTGCCCTTCAACCAGCACACAATCTTGGCCGAATCAATAACTTGTTCTTTGCCCATCTTCTTGACGAACGTGTGCTTCTTATTGACATTGACTTGTTCTTGTTATTGGAGTTGAATCCAAGTCCACTCTTGTCATGAGGAAGTAGTTGCACTCTCAACATGTTGTCGAGGGTGGAATTCCCTTCATGACACTTCTTCAAGTCTTCTTCAAGGAAGTGACTTGTGCCTTTAGCTCTTTAAGTTCCTCTACATGGTTAGTTTCAACACAAATAATAGAGGAACTAGTAGCTACATTGTTAGAGCAACAAGGCAAGGAAAGTAATTCATCACAAGATGTAGCAATTTTATGAGTGGATGAATTACTAGAACTAGCACATGACAATAAAGCATTAGAAGTAGAGTTTGTGCTAGTGACCACAAGAGGCTCACAAGATTTTACCTTCGTAGTGACCGCCTCATGAGCTAACTTTAGCCTAGCATGGGATGCTAGAATATCCTCATTAGAGCTTGAAATCTTTTCATGATTTTCTTCCAATATCCCATACTTGCTAGTTAGCAAATCAAGTTGAGCCCTTAGCTCAACATTCTCCTTCAAAATATATGCTTCACATGAAGTGGAGTTAGTAGCACAAGCATCATTACATTAGAAATGGGAGGAGACAACATGACAAGCTCATTATTTAACTTAGAATTTTCTTTACTAAGCACATTACATTTAGTAATAGCATGGTCATGTTCTTTAGTGTGTTTAGCAATTACTTCATTGTTTAACTCCTCACTAGTTTAAAATCTCTTCTCGAGAGCAACCCGAGTTTCTTGCTCTTCCTAAAGAGCATTCTCAAGATTGTGGATATCACCCGCGAAAACACGAGCAAGACTCCACCCTTCATGACAACGGGTCTCCAAGGCCTCAAATGTCTCCTTGCCCTAAAAAAGGATAGTCATGATTTATAAGAAGTTCTCATGGGCATTTTTATTCTTTAAGAGAGCATGAGAGACAATGTCAAACTTCTCATGAATGGAGGCATCATTATCATTTTCATCATCATCATCATGAGATACATTGGAGTGCACAGTAGGAGATACCTTAAACTCCTTAGCCATAAGGCAAACGTGAGTAGTGGATGAAGATGATGAAGAGACACTTGAAGCACCATTGAGGTCCATGTCTTCTTCCAACAATTGTTGGGATTCCTCTACATTGTTAGCCAAACAAGTACTAGAGGAAATAGAAATATTTTGATCATGGTAACAAGACAAGTAAAGCATATCAGCATGAGATTTAGTTAAGCAACTACTACATGATATGCAAGGACTATCAACACTAGCATTTATGACATTTGAAGTGCTAGAGGTGTTTAAGTCCAAAGATAGAGCATTGCAATAAGATGGGTGACAAGTATAGTCAATAGTGGATTCACCATCAAGAATGCAATTTCTATCACCACTCACCATATCATTACCTTGCGGCAAACCACATGTCGGTGAAGTGGAAGAAGACGTGAGCACATCACGACCAGATGTGGAAGGAGTACAATCATCCTTGGAAATGTTGGACACCTCATATATATCTTGAAGTTGTGTCCATAATTCATGAGCGCTCCGAAAAGGCATGATTGACGCAAGGACTACATCGCTCAAAGCACATATAAGACCATTAGATGCTAGAGTATCGAGATAAGAGTTTTTCTCGTCCTCTAAAGATAATTCTAGTGAATCCTTTGGAGGAGAAAAACCCATATCTACAATACTCTCTAAATTTGAACCCATGTCTCTAAAGAGATTAAGCATGCAAATTTTGCAATCATCATAATTTGTGCCATCGAATATATAAGTGGGATTGTGCACTAATTTTCTAAACGACATCTTTATCTCTAGGCGGTTAGTCCTAATAATGAGATAACTTGGCTCTGATTCCAATTGAACGGATAGACATCGCCTAGAGGGGGGGGGGGGGGGTGAATAGGCGATTTAAAACTTTTTCGAGAAGCCGAATTATCTGGTCCAAGAAAGACCGAATATTCCGGTATGCTCGATAAAGGCGGAATAAAACTAGAGGTTTACTTTAACGAGCATACAACCTAGATAAATAAACTAGGCTCACCTATGTGCACCAACACCTTATGCTAAGCAATACAAGAAACAAGGTGATAGCAAGATAGATGACTTCAAGCACGAAGGCTATCACAATGTAAAGTGCATAAGTAAAGAGCTTGGATATAGAAATAACCGAATCACGCGGAGACGAGGATGTATTCCCGAGTTCCACCCAAAGGGTGTATGCCTCGTTTGGAGAGGTGTGCGCAACCACAACAGGTTAGCCACAACGCCACAATGGCTCACCTTCTTCTCCTGATGAACTCAACCATAATAGGTTGCGAGTTCACCTTCCACTATTGATCTTCTTTGGGGCGGAGATCGAATCCCGTACAACACTCTTGAGGCACACACCCACAACTTATTAACAAGACGCCACAGTGTTAGTTCCCAGTTTTCTGTTGTTTTTGGTTTCAGAAAAGCTCTTAAGGAAATATCTGCAAAATTGGAAATAAGCCAACCTGGATTTATTTTTGGAATATATGCGTCCAGGGAAACCGAAGACGAGACGAAGAGGGGCCGCGAGGCGGCCTCATCACCTGGTGGCACGGCCCACATGACAGCGCGCCGGGAGGTGAGGAGAGCCCCTTGGACGCCCACCGACCTAGGTCTTTCGCCTACAAATACCCCCCTGACCTAAAAACAAAGCACGATTAATCACTTTTTCCTCCACGGGTCCCGATCCTCCGCCGTCGTCAACACCAATTCGGGGGAGATCAGAACTGCTCCCCGGCACCCTGCCGGGAGGGGGAATCGTCCCCGGAGGCTTCTACGTCGCCAAGACCGCCTCTGGACTAATGCGTGAGTAGTCTACCTTGGACTACGGATCCATAGCAGTAGCTAGATGGTTGTCTTCTCCTCGTGTACTATCATGTTTAGATCTTGTGAGTTGCCTATCATGTTCAAGATCATCTTTATGTAATTCTCCATGTTGTGTTTGCTGGGATCCGATGAATATTGAGTACTAAAGTTATTGCTTCATAATATATCATGTGTGTGCTATTTAATGATCTTGCATATTCTGAACGGATAGAAGTCGCCTAGAGGGGGGGTGAATAGGCGATTTAAAACTTTTTCGAGAAACCGAATTATCCAGTCCAAGAAAGAACCGGATATTCCGGTATGCTTGATAAAGGCGGAATAAAACTAGAGGTTTACTTTAACGAGCATACAACCTAGATAAATAAACTAGGCTCACCTATGTGCACCAACACCTTATGCTAAGCAATACAAGAAACAAGGTGATAGCAAGATAGATGACTTCAAGCACGAAGGCTATCACAATGTAAAGTGCATAAGTAAAAATATTGGGTATAGAAATAACCGAAGCACGCGGAGACGAGGATGTATTCACGAGTTTCACCCAAAGGGTGTACTTCTCGTTTGGAGAGGTGTGCGCAATCACAACAGGTTAACCGCAACGCCACAAAGACTCACCTTCTTCTCCTAATGAACTCAATTACAAAAGGTTGCGAGTTCACCTTCCACTATAGATCTTCTTTGGGGCGAAGATCGAATCCCATACAACACTCTTGAGGCACACACCCACAACTTAATTGGGGCTCTTAAGTCTTGAGTCACACACCCACAACTTAATTGGGGGCTCTCAAGTGACCACAAAAGGTCTTGGCCACAAAAGGCCGGCCACAAAAGGCGTCTAGGGTCCAATGACCTAAGAGTAACAAGATCACAAGTATCACCACCACGAATCCTCGTGGAGGGCTCAAACCGACGCAAATGCAATGACAAGAGCACGCGAAGTGCTCAAGTCCTTCACTCTCAAATTTCAACAAAGCAACAAATGCTTATGGGAGAATAAGAGAGGAAGAACAAAGGAAACACAAAGGAGTCAAATCCTTCACTCCCAAATCCCACCAAAAGCAATTATGCTTATGGGGGGAAAAGAGAGGAAGAACTAAGGAGAAGAACCACAAAGGAACTCCAATATCTAGACCCACTAGGTTCCCTTCACTTAGAGGAGAGATAGATTGGTGGAAATGTGCATCTAGATCTCCTCTCTCTTTTCCCTCAAGAAACAGCAAGAATCATTGGAGGGATTGAGACATCTCAAAGCATGGAGGTCCACAATGGATGAGGAGAGAGAGCACCAAAAAAACTTGGGAACCATTGGGGAAGATGACACCTTAAATAAGTTCCCAACAAATCTGCCCATTGAGGACAGTTTTTCTCACTCGATCCGGAAGTTCCGAGCTTACCCCGGAACTTCCGGACCGTCCGGACACCCCAAAACGTGCCCGGTGTAGCGTACCTGCACTTTAAATAAGGCAGATACATGTGTATAGTGCAAATCCCTGTATCGATTCATTTGCACACACAGTTTACGATGTAATATCACAACAAAGCGTCAATTTTATTACATCGATGATCCAGAATTACAAAATATTCGATACAAGTTGCATAGCATAAAGCTAGCATTGAAAAAGTACACAGCGGAAATACAATAGCAGTGAGTCTCTATCACCTTCATGCTGCCACAGGCGAAAACATGTTGGTTGTAGACTCGAAACCTATAAACAAAACCTCACTCGTCATCTGAACAATCTGCAATAAGAAAAATATTGCAACAACGTGGGTCAGATTCCATTAAAAATGGAGTCTGGCAAGTGACACTATGGTGGACACTTGATGGAATAACTCTATAGCCTATATGCATATTTGGCTGGTGGAGTTCAAGGCTATTTTGCATAAAGCCAATTTTTCCTATCTTTTTGGAAACACTTTCTTCAAATCAAGACAAGTATGGAATGAAAACCATAAATCTCATCTTCCCTTGTTCACCCATCAAGTTTTATTTCTGAAGTTGGAATGGTGGAATCCTCCGTTGACGTCCGTGATCAGCTGCTCAAATTGTCCGTACCGGGGACACGGCTAAGTACTTAGTTTTACACTCTGCAGAGGTTGTGCACTTTCACCTTTAGACTCATTTTGTCCGAGAAATCCTATACACGCGGAGTGTATTATGGAAAGGAGAGAATTGAGACAAGAACTTTCAGAAGAAGAATGCAACCATACTAGCAAGACCCGTTCCACCTATCATCCCCCTACATCTGCTTGTCAAGCTGACAGGTTGCACCCTCACAACTTAATTATTCTAGACAGAGCCCATTGTCAAAAGGATGCACGGGAAGCAATCGTCACTCGGAGTTCTTCAGATTCCTCTGTTCCCTGGGTGGCCATCCACAAGTGCACATACTCCAGGAACCATAGACATGGACCTGAGTAGCCACTCAACTTCGCCACCATACAACCAATCCACCCAGGAGGTTTATTAATTTAGTGGATGTGCACTCTCAGGTGAAAATCACCATGCTCACGGCCCTAAGTAGAATAGACATTCATCCTAGGCGACGACAACCATGAGCACAACCCTGAGTAGTCACTTAATATTTTGTAAAACTTTTTATCAACTGCATAGCATCAATATTTATGATAAGAATGATACAGGAACCTAGACACAGGAGTAAGGGAATTCTACACAGGTTTAGCATAGCAATTCTATCCTACTCATGCATATAAAAAAATACACTAAGTAATGCATATAGAAATTAATAGGAAGTTTATGAGGTGTGCCACTTGCCTTTGAATGTTGTCGTTGTTCACAAACTCTTTTCAACAACGAACGTTTGCTCTCCGTTTAATCTAAACAATATAAGCAAACAACAATACAACAATCAACAAACAACAATCATCAAACATACATGCACATACATAGTGAACAAATAAGTTTCATAAAACTTCTAAGGAAAACATGTTATGTATGATATGCAAATTATTTCTAAGGACTAGAGATGCAAGTTATGCCATGAAAATCTTTTTAAGTCTTAAGTGAAAGACAAGATTAGGAAAGAGGGAAAAGATAGAAGAAAGATGTAGTTGGTCTTCCAGGCTTCATCTCCAGACTTGTAATATTCTCCTTGGTGATGTCTTGATTGAATTCTTGGTAGACTTAAATAATCTTCAGACTTGATGGTTTTTGTATCACCTAGGCTGGTCTTAGATTTAACTTAGTCTTCAAGAGGTCTAAGAGAAGAAAGGAGAAATGAAAAAGAGAGGGAGCAAGACTTAGAAAATATTTCTGGTTGGTCTTCATGATCTTCCTCTTGATTTTTCTTCTAAGTGCTTCTACTTCTTGGAGATTCTTCTGGAGTCTTGTTTTGGCTAAGTCCTTCATTGGTCTTCTAGCCCCAAGTTGAAAATCCTAAGTGTCTATGTGTATAACATATTACCAAAATGCTAAGTTGAAAATAATCCTAACTTAGAGAAAATGGAGGAGGAGTTTTCTTATGGAAAATATAACTACAAAATAAAATATGCTATGCATGAAATGCAATTTTAACTCACAAGAAACATAATATAATTTTTGTGATATTTATAAAGTATGCATAAAGTTATAATTGCTATTTAATTAGTTTCAAATTTTGCAAAACATAATAAAAGGAAAACATATAGATTAAAGTTTTATGTGATTTATATTTTATAACACAATTTTTATAAATGGTGTTAATAGCCAGAGGTGATTTAATTAAATTTATTGCAATTTGATTTAATCAAAAATAATATTTCTATTACTAGTTATGTTGAAAATACTCAAACTATTCAAATTAAATATATATAACTATGAATTCATTCAAATATTACTCAAAAATATTTTATAGCAGTGGTATCAACTTACAAATATTCCAAAGTCTCTAAAACAATTTTATTTGCAATTTTTGGAATTATAGATTTAAAGTTATGACAAATATACTCAAATCTTCCAATTGAAATTTGAATATTATAAACTAAGGCAAATTTGAATTTTGGCAGATCCAAAATAATCTACATGTCAAGAGCTTTCCAAATATATAAAATTTATCAAATTTGGATAAGGGGTTAAAAAGTTATAACAGATCTAAGTTGCAGGGTCTTTTCTGTAAACTGCCGATTTAATTTAATTAGAAAAAAAAATTGCACGCTGGCGCTGACTGGGATCGCTGACGTGGTTAAGTGATCTGATCTGGTCCACACGATCTAGATCTAACGGATCACATCCAACCGTACCGATTCACAATAAGTAATCTAATCACGATCGTCTAAAACAGATCTAACGGCCAGGAGTGAAACCGAGAGAGGAGCTCACCGGTGGCGGTGCTAGGTCACCGGAGCGCGGCGGCGACGGCTCGGCATTCGCGTTCTACGCGCTCTAGGGGGTCTCGGGACGAGCAAACTATACCGGAGCGAGTAGGGTGGTGAGGCGTTGTCGATGGCGAGCTCGGAGACCTCGTCGCGTCTGCGTTCTTCGACAATCCTTCGCTGGAGTTGGAGATGGCGACGGACGGCGTCGGTCGTGGATGCGCAGCTCGTCCTAGCGTGAAATAAAATACCGCACCATGTTAGAAAGACGCACGAGGAAGAATAACGAAGGATGGAGTAGGTGGGAGAGCTCGGCGTGGTCTACGTCCACCGGAAATGGAGCTCCTCGCCGGCGGTAGTGGCGGATGGTCGGCGAGGATTTCTGACAGCCCGACGGCACGAAACAGAGAGCAACGAGAGGGGAAATGGTGCGGAGGAGGAGGGGGTTAAAAGGGGTCGAAGGGGGCGTTGAATCCGGCCCTAATTCCCGTGAATTGAAGCGAGGTAACGCAGGCGTTTTCTGCTTTGTCGGGGGTGCGATGGACGCGCGGGGAAGACGACCAAGTCGCGCTGACGTGTGGGTCCCGCTGTCAGGATTTTCTCCTTTTCTTTTCTATTTTATTTATTTCCTTTATACTTTTGATTTATAACTCCAAATGAAGTCAAACAAATTTCTAAAAATTCGGAAAATTATTATCTTTGTGTTAAACCAGTTGTGGGCATGTTTTGAACAATTTTCAAAAATAATAATTTTGAAATATTGATTAATGCAAATTTTGACACTTGATGATATGTTTGAAAATAGGCATTTAATTAATTCATTTGGGTTAAATAAAATTTAGGAAATTACCCACATTCAATTATGTTTGAATTCAAGTTATTTAAACTCATTTTCAAATACTAAATTCATTTTAGGCTTTAGTATAATACTAAATAACAATACACATTTATTTGAAAAGAAAAGGGAAATATAATGTATTCATTTATAATTCAAAATATTTTGTGCACCATTATATTTTATATTATGATAATTCATTTGAAACTTCATAACAACTTTGGAAAAGATTTTAGTTTTAATTCATTTCTTTATATAGAAAATATATTCATGAAAGTCATTTTATGTTTTGAAAATAATTGGAATTCATTTTAAGCTAATGAAATGTTTATTTGGATAATCCATTTATTATAAAATATATGAAGTTATTAAAGTTATAAACTATAGGGTTGTAATTTCAACACTAAGTTTGAACTTAGTTGTACGAATGAAAAACTATTTGACAAATAGATCATGTTTTAAACAGTTTAAAAAGAACACTTGTAAATATTATTTTAATTTATGAATAGATATGGCTATGTGGTTGGAATCATATACTTATGAGAAAACTATTGATTTCATCAATATGGTTTGAAGGTTTGTAAAATATTTGTCAAATTAGATATTGAGGTTTTAATAATTACAATGGATAATAAATTGTTTACTTGAAACAACTTTTGAAAATAAGGTTAAACTGAGATATTTGAAATATTAAACCTTTTCATCATGTTTAAAGTCTTTTGTAGTTGGTTTTCTTATGTATTTTAATATTTTATTTTAATCAAAACAAAAGTTTTAAATTTTAGTGATTTTCAACATTATAAAATGTTGGGATGTTACAGACTACCACCCTTAAAAGGAATCTCGTCCTCGAGATTCGAAGAAACTAAAACGACAAAGCAAATGCTTGAAATGATTCTGATAGCTCGAGATGTTTTGAGAAATGAAATTTCTGACATGGAAACTTGAAAACTTGGCAGCGAATCATTTTTCTGATTAGGAGGATAGAAAGATAGTTTGAGATCTCTGGGTTTAAGCGACTGGGTTTGAATTATCTAGGTGGCTACCACCCTTAAAAGAAATTTTTGTGGTCAGTATAGGAACTTTATTTAATCTTGTTTATTTCGCTGTTGTAGAGCGTACCGGTATTCAAAATATACTGGCATGTGGTGGATACATAAAGTTTTAGCACTCACGTTTTCCACTTGGTCCTTGGAGAGATTTAATCCTCTTCCACTCTGGGCAGCCACTGGCATAGTGTCCCTTATCTTTGCATTTGTAGCATCTTATGTGGCTAAGATCTTTCTTGGATTCACCCTTTTGTCTTTGTTCCTCCAGGATCTTCATGAGAGACTGTCGCATTCCTTCCTTGGTTGCTGGTTAGCTTGTTGCACCAAGGGATAAAGTTGACACTGAATTGGGACATGGTTTGTTCCTTCACACATGAAGCAAGTAACCCGTCTTGTGCGACATCCTTTAACTGGGCGTCTGGTATGACCATGGGGCCACTCATCAGAACAATATTTGGACGTATGTCCTATCTCTCCACAAGTTTCGCATGCCTTTAGTTTAGTCATAAGATTCTCTTCAAAATCACTATGGTTTTGATTAATCTTAGGCAGTTGGTCATTGATCAACTTCCCCAGCTGACTCTGGTTCTCTAATAGTAGTCGCATAGTTGTATGCAAATCATTGGTGTTGGTATTTGGGTGAGACATCTGTTTGGTTTAGAAAGCAATGAGTTGAATTATTTTTACTATGGAGGAATCCTAGTTCAATAAAACAAAACAAGGCATCCAATCTATAACATAATCAATCAATATCTAACAAACATCAAGCAACAAGGTTCACAACAAACAAACAATCTAGTATTGTCATATAGCCAAGTTGATATGATCAATACACTAACACGATATGGTTATTCTATTTAGGTGGTGGTCAAATCTACCTCCTTCGTGAGTGCTTCAAGTTCTTGTTCAACTTTCTTGGATATCTTAGAAGTGTTGGCCGAACCCTGTTTCTGGTCTTCCATGCATGTAGAACTTCATGTTGCATCGTAGCTTTTCCATATGAAGCAGCAGAATCAGACTTAGACTATAAGAACATGGTCATCTAGAAAAGGATAAGGTATTTTTCAGAAGGTTGATAGTAGATGAGAGTATGAGGAAGATAAAATGAAAAGTTTTGTTTTTAGAAAAGCGAATATAATAGATTTTCAATCCTATGGTCAAATCCTATTTCTATCCAAACCTAGGGTTTCGAACCTACAGGCAACACAGTGCTCTGATACCATCTGTAGCGTACCTGCACTTTAAATAAGGCAGATACCTGTGTATAGTGCAAATCCCTGGATCGATTCATTTGCACACACAGTTTACGATGTAATATCACAACAAAGCATCAATTTTATTACATCGATGATCCAGAATTACAAAATATTCGATACAAGTTGCATAGCATAAAGCTAGCATTGAAAAAGTACACAGCGGAAATACAATAGCAGTGAGTCTCTATCACTTTCATGCTGCCACAGGCGAAAACATGTTGGTTGTAGACTCGAAACCTATAAACGAAACCTCACTCGTCATCTGAATAATCTGCAATAAGAAAAATATTGCAACAACGTGGGTCAGATTCCATTAAAAATGGAGTCTGGCAAGTGACACTATGGTGGACACTTAATGGAATAACTCTATAGCCTATATGCATATTTGGCTGGTGGAGTTCAAGGCTATTTTGCATAAAGCCAATTTTTCCTATCTTTTTGGAAACACTTTCTTCAAATCAAGACAAGTATGTCATGAAAACCATAAATCTCATCTTCCCTTATTCACCCATCAAGTTTTATTTCTGAAGTTGGAATGGTGGAATCCTCCGTTGACGTCCGTGATCAGCTGCTCAAATTGTCCGTACCGGGGACACGGCTAAGTACTTAGTTTTACACTCTGCAGAGGTTGTGCACTTTCACCTTTAGACTCAATTTGTCCGAGAAATCCTATACACGCGGAGTGTATTATGGAAAGGAGAGAATTGAGACAAGAAATTTCAGAAGAAGAATGCAACCATACTAGCAAGACCCGTTCCACCTATCATCCCCCTACAATGTCTTGTCAAGCTGACAGGTTGCACCGTCAAAACTTAATTATTCTAGACAGAGCCCATTGTCAAAAGGATGCACGGGAAGCAATCGTCACTCGGAGTTCTTCAGATTCCTCTGTTCCCTGGGTGGCCATCCACAAGTGCACATACTCCAGGAACCATAGACATAGACCTGAGTAGCCACTCAACTTCGCCACCATACAACCAATCCACCCAGGAGGTTTATTAATTTAGTGGATGTGCACTCTCAGGTGAAAATCACCATGCTCACGGCCCTAAGTAGAATAGACATTCATCCTAGGCGACGACAACCATGAGCACATCCCTGAGTAGTCACTTAATATTTTGTAAAACTTTTTATCAACTGCATAGCATCAATATTTCTGCTAAGAATGATATAGGAACCTAGACACATGAGTAAGGGAATTCTACACAGGTTTAGCATAGCAATTCTATCCTTCTCATGCATATAAAAAAATACACTAAGTAATGCATATAGAAAATAATAGGAAGTTTATGAGGTGTGCCACTTGCCTTTGAATGTTGTCGTTGTTCACAAACTCTTTTCAACAACGAACGTTTGCTCTCCGTTTAATCTAAACAATATAAGCAAACAACAATACAACAATCAACAAACAACAATACTATGCAAATTATTTCTAAGGACTAGAGATGCAAGTTATGCCATGAAAATCTTTTTAAGTCTTAAGTGAAAGACAAGATTAGGAAAGAGGGAAAAGATAGAAGAAAGATGTAGTTGGTCTTCCAGGCTTCATCTACAGACTTGTAATATTCTCCTTGGTGATGTCTTGATTGAATTCTTGGTAGACTTAAATAATCTTCAGACTTGATGGTTTTTGTATCACCTAGGCTGGTCTTAGATTTAACTTAGTCTTCAAGAGGTCTAAGAGAAGAAAGGAGAAATGAAAAAGAGAGGGAGCAAGACTTAGAAAATATTTCTGGTTGGTCTTCATGAACTTCCTCTTGATTTTTCTTCTAAGTGCTTCTACTTCTTGGAGATTCTTCTGGAGTCTTGTTTTGGCTAAGTCCTTCATTGGTCTTCTAGCCCCAAGTTGAAAATCCTAAGTGTCTATGTGTATAACATATTACCAAAATGCTAAGTTGAAAATAATCCTAACTTAGAGAAAATGGGGGAGGAGTTTTCTTATGGAAAATATAACTACAAAATAAAATATGCTATGCATGAAATGCAATTTTAACTCACAAGAAACATAATACTAATTTTTGTGATATTTATAAAGTATGCATAAAGTTATAATTGCTATTTAATTAGTTTCAAATTTTGCAAAACATAATAAAAGGAAAACATATAGATTAAAGTTTTATGTGATTTATATTTTATAACACCATTTTTTTAAATGGTGTTAATAGCCAGAGGTGATTTATTGCAATTTGATTTAATCAAAAATAATATTTCTATTAATAGTTATGTTGAAAATACTCAAACTATTCAAATTAAATATATATAACTATGAATTCATTCAAATATTACTCAAAAATATTTTATAGCAGTGGTATCAACTTACAAATATTCCAAATTCATTTTAGGCTTTAGTATAATACTAAATAACAATACACATTTATTTGAAAAGAAAAGGGAAATATAATGTATTCATTTTTAATTCAAAATATTTTGTGCACCATTATATTTTATATTATGATAATTCATTCGAAACTTCATAACAACTTTGGAAAAGATTTTAGTTTTAATTCATTTCTTTATATAGAAAATATATTCATGAAAGTCATTTTATGTTTTGAAAATATTTGGAATTCATTTTAAGCTAATGAAATGTTTATTTGGATAATCCATTTATTATAAAATATATGAAGTTATTAAAGTTATAAACTATAGGGTTGTAATTTCAACACTAAGTTTGAACTTAGTTGTAAGAATGAAAAAGTATTTGACAAATAAATCATGTTTTAAACAGTTTAAAAAGAACACTTGTAAATATTATTTTAATTTATGAATAGCTATGGCTATGTGGTTGGAATCATATACTTATGAGAAAACTATTGATTTCATGAATATGGTTTGAAGGTTTGTAAAAAATTTGTCAAATTAGATATTGAGGTTTTCATAATTACAATGGATAATAAATTGTTTACTTGAAACAACTTTTGAAAATAAGGTTAAACTGAGATATTTGAAATATTAAACCTTTTCATCATGTTTAAAGTCTTTTGTAGTTGGTTTTCTTATGTATTTTAATATTTTATTTTAACCAAAACAAAAGTTTTAAATTTTAGTGATTTTCAACATTATAAAATGTTGGGATGTTACACCCGGGAAGTGCACTCTGGACAAACCGGAAGTTTGGGCGGATCTTTCCGGCCGGCCGGAACTTCCGGCCTAGAGCCGGAATTTCCGCCCCTGGCAGAAATGCCAACACGAAAACGATGATATCTTGACCATCCGAACTCCGTTTTCGATGATTTTTGACTCGTTGGAATCACCACGAAGAGCTCTATAAGATCTTGCATAGAAACATAATATTCCAACAAGTGAGGTTAAAACCAAATGGAGAAATGTAAGATCTCTAGATAAGAGAACAACCGGTAAAACCTCCAACATAAAAAACGCAACCTATTTTCCAAAGTAAACCCGTTTTCGATAAACTAGAACTTGACATGGAGATGAACCAAGCTCTAATCCTCACATGGATAAAAGCCAAATAAGAATCAATAAATATGATATGCCAAGTATGCAAATGTTTGATCTCTTCACAACGATGCGATCAAGTTACTCACTTGAGAGCCCCTCTTGATAGTACGCCTATCTACCGTATAGCCCAATCAAAATCATACCTTTGCCTTGAGCATTACACTTGAGTTAGATGATGACTATCTTGATCTTTTCAAGTGGTTCATCTTTCTTGATTGCGCGTCCAATCACATGCTTGATGAAGACTTCTCCAAACTCCCTCATATCAATAATGGGAGAGTCTCGCTAGGATCCGTCTTCATGTATCCATAGCAGTAGCTAGATGGTTGTCTTCTCCTCGTGTACTATCATGTTTAGATCTTGTGAGCTGCCTATCATGTTCAAGATCATATTTATGTAATTCTCCATGTTGTGCTTGCGGGGATCCGATGAATATTGAGTACTAAAGTTATTGCTTCATAATATATCATGTGTGTGCTATTTAATGATCTTGCATGTTCTGAACTGATAGAAGTCGCCTAGAGGGGGTGGGGGGTGAATAGGCGATTTAAAACTTTTTTGGGAAGCCGAATTATCTGGTCCAAGAAATACCCGGATATTCCGGTATGCTTGATAAAGGCAGAATAAAACTAGAGGTTTACTTTAACGAGCTTATAACCTAGATAAATAAACTAGGCTCACCTATGTGCACCAACACCTTATGCTAAGCAATACAAGAAACAAGGTGATATCAAGATAGATGACTTCAAGCACGAAGGCTATCACAATGTAAAGTGCATAAGTAAAAAGCTCGGGTATAGAAATAACCGAAGCACGCGGAGACGAGGATGTATTCCCGAGTTTCACCCAAAGGGTGTACGTCTCGTTTGGAGAGGTGTGCGCAATCACAACAGGTTAGCTGCAACGCCACAAAGGCTCACCTTCTTCTCCTGATGAACACAACCATAAAAGGTTGCGAGTTCACCTTCTACTATTGATCTTCTTTGGGGCGGAAATCGAATCCCGTACAACACTCTTGAGACACACACCCACAACTTAATTGGGGGCTCCCAAGTCTTGATTCACACACCCACAACTTAATTGGGGGGCTCTCAAATGACCACAAAAGGTCTTGACCACAAAAGGGCTTGGCCCCAAAAGGTCGGCCACATAAGGCGTCTAGGGTCCAATGACCCAAGAGTAACAACCTCACAAGTATCACCACCACGAATCCTCGTGGAGGGCTCAAACCGACGCAAATGAAATGGCAAGAGCACACGAAGTGCTCAAGTCCTTCGCTCTCAAATTTCAACAAAGCAACAAATGCTTATGGGGGAATAAGAGAGGAAGAACAAAAGAAACCACAAAGGAGTCAAATCCTTCACTCCCAAATCTCACCAAAAGCAACTAATGCTTATGGGGGAAGAAGAGAGGAAGAACAAAGGAGAAGAACCACAAAGAAACTCCAAGATCTAGACCCACTAGGTTCCCCTCACTTAGAGTAGAGATGAATTGGTGGAAATGTGGATCTATATCTTCTCTCTCTTTTCCCTCAAGAAATAGCAAGAATCATTGGAGGGATTGAGAGATCTGAAAGCTTTGGAGGTCAACAATGGATGAGGAGAGAGAGCACCAAAAAAACTTGGAAACCATTGGGGAAGATGACCCCTTAAATAGGTTCCCAACAAATCTACCGATTGGGGACAGTTTTTCTCCCTCGGGTCGGAAGTCCCGGAACTTCCGGACCGCCCGGACACCCCAAAACGCGCGCGGGAATTGCACTCTGGACAAACCGGAAGTTTGGGCGGAAGTTTGGCCGGATCTTTCCTACCGGGCGGAACTTCTGGCCTAGGGCCGGAATTTCCGCCCATATCAGAAACGGCAACACGAAAACGATGATATCTTGACCATCTGAGCTCCGTTTTCGATGATTTTTGGCTCGTTGGAATCACCACAAAGAGATCTATAAGATAATGCATAGAAACATCATAGTCCAACAAGTGAGGTTAAAACCAAATGGGGAAATGTAACATCTCTAGATAAGAGAACAACCGGTAAAACCTCCAACATAGAAAACGCAACATGTTTTCCAAAGTAAACCCGTTTTCGATAAACTAGAACTTCACATGGAGATGAACCAAGCTCTAATACTCACATGAATAAAAGCCAAATAAGAATCAAGAAATATGATATGCCAAGTATGCAAAGGTTTGATCTCTCCACAACGATGCGAGCAAGTTACTCACTTGAGAGCCCCTCTTAATAGTACGCATATCTATCCTAAAGCCTAATAAGATCATACCTTTGCCTTGAGCATTACACTTGAGTTAGATGATGACTATCTTGATCTCTTCAAGTGGTTCATCTTTCTTTATTGCGCGTCCAAGCACATGCTTGATGAAGACTTCTCCAAACTCCATCATATCAATAATGGGAGAGTCTCGCTAGGATCCGTCTTCATGTATCCATAGAAAGCTCCAAGCATAGGATCTCTTCAAGAAGTTTCTCTTGGTCTTGCACATCTCAACCTCGATGACGATCACCACATGGCGTCATCCTCCATGAGTTATAAGAAATCTTCATTTGTTGCAAGCCCATGGGGAAGATACCTAACCTCATATAAAGATATCACACACACATATATCATGGGTTAGTTCACAAAGCTATACGGACATGTGTTTACCATCCCAAGAGATACAAGATCCCTCTTGGTACATCTTATAGCTTTGTGTGTTGATCGACATCTTGATCAACCTTGTATCTTCCAACATTTCTTACCTAATATGATGTCTTGAATACTTCGAGACATACTTGTAATATGCTCAACTCAACACATGACCATCCATCATATACATCCTTGAATGGAACCTTGGTCATCAAATAAGCTTCTAGAGTCCAACACATGAACTCCATTATTCCCATAGACACGATATATAAAGATATCTCAATGCAAATATTAGTCCATATGGATTGTCATTTAATTACCAAACCACACATAAGGGAAAATGCTCTTTCATGTTCTCCGTTACTTGTGTGTGCTTTGGCCAAGTAGATGCTAGTAACTCCAAGAGGGGGTATTTATGCTCGATAGTGGGTTCATGTCGCTATCTAATCTGGGGCAGTGACAGAAAGCTCTTAGGTTGTAGATGTACTGTTGCTACTAGGGATAAAACAGTAGTACTTTGTCTAAGGATGATGTTACTTACTTACTTTACGCACATTGCTTAAGGCGATAATCTGTTGCATGCAACTTAATACTGAAAGGGGTGCAGACGCTAACCGGAAGGTGGATTATTAGTCATAGATGAGGTTGGAACGGTCTATGTATCTTGTTGTAATGCCCGAATGAATCTCACTAGACACCATATCATTAGTATATGCATTGGGTTGCTTATCATTATTCTGTCAATTACCTAGCTGTAATGTGTTTACCAGGCATCGATGAATGTTATTATTATTTATGTAGAGACACCACTAGTGAACTGTGTCGGGTTATGACTCCCAGGAATCGGGGGTAGTCACTTCCTGAAGTGTAGTTCCAGAGGGGATTGAACACGGAGGTCTAAACCCTCAAGTGGCTCCGCGACGTTGCTCGCCGGACCCGAAGAAGACGCACACCCGACATGGGAAAACACCGTCCTTTACCCAGGTTCACGGCCCTCGTGAGGAGGTAAGACCGATACTCCTGCCTGTCTGTATTATATGTGGGAGGTTACAGTACAATTGAGCTTGCTGGAAGCCCCCTTGAGGCAGTTCTTGCCTGGGGAGGGAAGCGATGATCTTCTTCCTCCTCCAGTCGGAGGCTAACCTAACCAGAGCTGCTAGGGTTTACATGGGTGTTTTGCATGCAAAGGGCCGACCCTTGCTACGATGGATGTCTTCTCTCTTTTCTAGGCGCCTCGGGCCTTCTTCTTCGGCTTGGCTTTCAAGGTGGCTCCCACTTGCCAGTGGCGGGGCGGAGCACGAGTCCACCGCGCTTCATTCGTCCATGGACTCGGTCCATTGTTGATAAAGGTGGCGTCATAGCCGACAGGCGGCCGATCGCGCTCGTACCGCCCGCGGAGCGGGCAGTCTCTGAGGTGGAGCCATGATGACGATCTCCGTTGGAGGGTTGCGCCGTCCACCTGCTTTATCGTCAGAGTAGAAGGTCCTCACAGCTGTGCAGCAGGCGGCGCAGCTTTGTTGACCGCTTTACCACCAGGGACAGCGACGGGGGTGTGAGTGCCACTGTACAAACGTGGCAGAGGTCACATGCGCCCTGCCGGGATTCCTTGGCAACGACGTTTCCCTCCAGGCCTGAGGGGAGATTCCTGTCGGACTTCCCTCAGGCGGGTTGGTTCCTTGACGGGGAGGATCCCCCGAGGCGAGGGGTCCTTTGAGGCCCTCGCTCCCTCTTCAGGCCCTCGAGGGGAATCGCCTCTCGAGGTTCCCGTCAGACGGTGACGCCTGGTCCTTAGTCGTTTCGTCCGTCTGGTCCGCGAGCGAGGCCTGGGGGGAATGGGCTCTTGATACTCCAGTTCCCACTGGGCCGACAGTAGCCCCCGGGCCCATGATGGGCACGACTGAGTCCATGGGCTTAGGCGAAGCGTCGTGGGCCCTTAGTGCCCAGCCGGACCGAGCCACGCGGCACTTGGACGACTAACAGCCTCGCACGATCTGGGGCGTGAGTCGTGGGGGTCCCACCACGTCTGGGTAACTGCTCTTGGAGGGGACATAAAGCCCGAGCGCTGCGGCAGGGAGCCGTTACCGTTTCCAACTCCTCGCAGAAAATTCCGCTCCACAGAGCTCTCCGCCTTCGCGCTCTCCTGCGAGTTCCTGTTCTCCGACTCCTTCCACCTCCGCACCCGTGACGATGGGTCCTCTTAAGAGCAAGGGCAAGGCCGCCACGGGGTCCTCCTCCCAGGCGGAGGCCTCAAAGACCGTGATGGGCGGGGCGCTGCTCGGCGTTCGCGTCAACGAGAAGGCGCTCTCTAAGGTCCGATACCTGGTGACCGGACGAACGAGCACGGCGCCACCGCCCTGAAGCCTGCGGCGCACGGGAAGCGCCCGCGGGGATTTTTCCCGGTCTTCCAGCACTGCCTGGCCGCGGGACTGGTGCCGCCCTTTTCTCCGTTCCTGGAGGCGGTGTTGGCGTTCTACCAGGTGCAGCTGCTGCACCTGCACCCCAAGTCCATCCTCATCCTCGCCATCTTCGCCTACCTCTGCGAGGCATACCTGGGCCTGAAGCCCACGGTGGGGCTGTTCCGGTGCTTCTAGGCGCTCCGGAACACGGCGAAGAACGAGCGCTCCGGGTGAGTCTTGTTCCGCATCGTCGACGGCATGGGGGGCGTCTATATCCCCATGTCCTGGAGCGAGGGCAAGGCCATCATGTCCGTGACGAAGAAGGTAGACGACTTCTGCCAGAAGTGGTTCTTCGTTGGGGTGGAGCGTCCCTGCGCCTTCCTCGAGGTCCTTGACGAGCCCCCGGTGAAGAACTCCCATTGGGGCAAGGCTGCCTTCGACGGCGCCAAGAATGCGAGCCTGATGGGGCAGCTTCCTTCGCGAGGAGGGCCTCACAGGGCAGATGGTCGTGGCGGACTTCGTGACCTGCCGCATTGCGCCCCTCCAAGCTCACTCGATCCACATGTGGATGTACTCGGGGCAGAATGACAAGATGTGGCTCCACGTCGAGGACAATGACAAGGACGTCGTCGACAACATCCTCTCCACGCTCTTCGTCAACCCCTCCGTGGTCCCCGCGGATGAGGTCCGCGCGGCGCTCCGGCCCCTTCACCGGTACAACCTGACGGAGCGTATGGCCCGCCTGGAGGGGATGCCTTCGTTCTCCCTGACAGGCCCGGCGGACTCTGATGTGCCGCTGCCGGCCCCGCGGGGAGCGGAGGGGGCCGATTCTCCCTCGGCCTCTGGAGCTGGCCTAGGCGAGGAGTAAGCCGCAGCCGGGGAGATCTCCTCTTCTAGGGCTGGGCCTTTTACTAACGGGATTCGCGATATCTCGTCAGGCGACGAAGACGCCTTCGTGGTGGCGCCCTCGCGCCCCGTGGAGGAGGAAGCTGAGGAAGGGGAGGCCTCTGGTGCGGAGGGCTCTCCGGGGAGGCGCGGACTTCGCACCAAGGCCGTCGTGGACCACACAGGGGGAGGACCTCTGATGTCCCTCCCAAGAGGAAAGCAGAGGCACCCCCCGCGAGGCCTGCTTCCAAGCCTTTTCCCTCGTGGCGCTCGTCTGGCCTGGCGTGGGTCGACGCTGGCGCTCCCCCTCCAGGGTGAGTTTATACGTCGTTGGGCCATTTGCCCTTTTGGTTTCTAATTCCACTTCATCTTTTGCTGAAGTTTTTCCTTGCGCTCTTGACAGCGGACCTGTGCCTGCCAAGCGCCGCCGGCTCCGCAAGGCGTCCGAGGTGAAGACAGCCACGGCAGGGGCCGTGGCTGACGAGGCCGCGAGGCCTGAGGGGGCGGCGCCAACGGTCCCCCTTGAGGAGGCGCCTCAAGTAGAAGCGGCGGCGCCCCTCGCGGGGGCGGCTGGTCCACCCGAGAAGGAGAGCGCCGAAGGCCCGGACGCTCCTGCAGCACCGCGCGAGTCTCCGTTGGTGGGGGGCTCGGAGGCGAGGACTACTGCGCCAGCTGGTGCCGCCACTCCGCCTCGCGCGGCTACCCCTCCGCGCAAGGCCACTCCGCGACATGAGCTGACGCCGCCGCGCGTGTTGACGCCTCCGGGTGTGCCTGTTGCGTCATCCGCGCCCAACGCCTCTGCGCAGCCCGCGATGGAGGCCTTCGAGGCGCCGGCGGGTGCGGGCGCGTCTGCCGGGGACGGTTCCCCCTCTTCTCCGCGCCAGGCTGGAGGCGAGGAGCGCCTCGCGGCCGCAGGGTCTGAAGGAGGCGCGGGCAAGGGCTCCGGCGGGGCTCCAGCCAGCCCCCTTGTCCTCCCGGCGGCCGGACCTGCAGGACTCGACGCCGCGGCCGGCACTTCTGCGAGCCGAGACCTGGTGCTCCGCGGCTGGGACTGGAGCGCGGGGCGTCGTGAGGCCGCCTTTAGCCTCATGAGGGAGTCTCTGGAGGGCTTGGAGGCGCACCTCGCCCTTGGGGACATATGGCTCGCTCAGCAACAGAAGGAGCTGGCGGAATTGTGGGCGTCCTTCCACGCAGCGGTCGAGGCGCGCCGGCTGGAAGACTTGGCGCTGCAGGCCGCCCGCGAGGAAGCCATCAACTTCGCCAAGGAGACCCGTGAAGCGGCCGCCCGCGACGCTGCGGAGCTGCTCCTCCCCCTTTAGGCAGAACGCGACGCTGCGTCGAAGCTCCTGTGCGAGGTCGGGGTGGAGCGCGAGGCGATGGAGGGCTCGTTGGCGCAGAAGCGTCGCGAGCTGGGCCAGCTGGAGGCCCAGCTGCTCTCCACCCACCAGGCCGCATCGGCTGCTCTGGAGGAGGACCGCAAGGCCTTCGCCGAGCGCGAGCAGCAGCTGGTCCTCAAGGAGAAGGAGCTGCAGCAGCGCGAGGAGCAGCGCCTCTAAGCGGAGAAGGACTTGGCTGCTCAGCGCGAGGCCCTCGAGGAGCGAGAAAGCGAGTTGGCCCAGGCGACTTCTAAGTACGAGGACAACGTCGCTGCCCAGAAGGGGGCTTACGAGCGCTTCGAGCGGCGCTTCGCCGAGAAGAAAAAGGAGACCGAGGACGCCCTCGCAGAGCGCGAGAAGCAGTTCTGCAAGTCCACTTCTCAGAAGTATCGCGACATGGCCCAGGCGCAAGAGGACCGCTTCAAGGCCAAGCACGTCGTGGACGCTCGGAAGATCGCCGAGCTTGAGAAGGAAAACTCCAAGATGGAGGCCCGCCTCACTCGCGCTAAGGATAGCCGCCGCCGTGCGGACGAGGCTTGCTACGAGGCCGTCCACAACCTCAACTCCCTGGACAAGGACGTGGAGGAGCAGGTGGCCCCGGCGATGCAGCGGGCGGCAGAGGCCTCAGACTCCGCCACCGCGGCTCGGGCACTCACAAAGCAGCGCGAGCGCATGTTCGAGGCGCTGGTCGCTCGTGGCAACGAGATGGCTTTGCAGCTGGGAGCAGATGCGCCGCACACCAACGTTCGGGGTCACGGCGACGTTGCCATGTACTTGGTCCACTACGAACAGCTCTTCGCAACGCTCGAGGGTCCCGTCGCCGAGCTTCGGGAGATGATCGAGGACGAGAGTCGGTAGCTCTTGGGGGTGGTGGTGGACCGCATCTTCACCAACCTCAAGCTTCTCACGCCAGGCTTCGACCTGGGTTCTGTGACCGAAGCCGCCCAGGGCGAAGACGCGCAGCGGGTCTCAAGCTCCCTCCGCGAGCAGGTGGACGCCTTTTGCAACCGCTTCAGGCGCGCGGAGGCTGCGCCGGAGGACAGCGAGGAGGAGGCCTGCTCTGCCGAGGCTGACGAGGCCGCCGCAGAAGAGGTCCAAGATGGTACTGCTTCTCATTGAGCCATCCTCTATTGCGCCTGCGAGCATTTGTATCTGCACCAGCTGTGTGCATTTAGACATCTTAAGACTTTTTGGCTTGTAATATACTTTTAATTGCTGTTTTAATTCGGGAACGTCTACCCCTCTTGAGGTCTCTTTGGACTCATCTTCATGTCTATTTGTTCTCTGCGTCGTTAGGTCCCATCTCTTCGTGCCACGACTCCGCCACGTCGGTCCGCGGGAGCAATGACCCCGCAAGACCAGGGGGGAGTTTAGGCCTAGGAGAGGTAAGAGCCTTGAGTCGCGATGCTCAAGTGCCCCCCTTAGACGTGCGAGTAGTCCATGAAGCGTAAAGGAAAGCGAAGTCGCTCGAGGGGCAGAGACGCGCGCTAGGGAGAGAAAGATGCTCTTAAAGCGTGGGTGCGAGACTTAGCTTCTCGAGGTTTTCGCTCTGCGAAAGTAGTTCACTTGGGAAGGTTGCCCACTTGAGGGGTTGCTCCCGTGGAGGTCTTTTGCCTGGCGAGGTTGCCCGCCCGAGGGGTCGCTCCTGGGAGGCATTTTGCCTGGCGAGGTTGCCCACTTGAGGGGTCGCTCCCGTGGAGGATTTTTGCCTGGCGAGGTTGCTCGCTTGAGGGGTCGCTCCTGGGGAGGCATTTTGCCTGGCGAGGTTGCCCACTTGAGGGGTCGCTCACGGATGTCCCTTCAGGCTCGCGGGGGAAATCTTCCCTGCAGGTATTAGAGGGGCGAACCCAAACGCTAGGACACGGATCAAGGGAACGTGCGCGCTTATAGGTCCCCTCAGGCGTTCCTTGCGAGGAGAGTAAGTACCAAGGTCCTCTGTAGAGATGGCTTGTTTGTGGGGAATTGCCCTCCAGCCAGAGCTCGGACTCTTGGATTTTGCAGTGTTGTTGGTGTGTCGTTTGAGGCACTGGCACCATACTCAGCCCCCGCTCGCGAGGTACGCATGTGGAGATATATAAGCGCACACTTAAACAATAATAATGCATAAATAAAACCCCCCAAAAACGTTTTTTTTAGCGGCGCCGAAGCGCTAAGTTCTCTTAGGAACGAGATTGAGTCATTATGCTTGGGGTTGCCAAGTTAATGCTCTGACCATGTCGAGGCATGGGGACCACCTGTTGGTGGCTGAGACTCTCAACGGCCTGAGGTGGCTCGTTTTAATTGAGAGCTCGGAGGGTTTTTCCCTCGAGTGAAGCCTTTGGGGCTTTGGAGGTTTAAGCCGTTGGCGTTTTAACCTCCGGAGACAAGAATGCTTGGAGGTTGAGCCGTAAGCTGCCTCGTCCGCTAGGAGTCTCGACGTGACAATGATCACGTGCGTGGCAATGACCACGGTTGCGTTTGTTCCCTTAGGAGACAAAGCATTTGTTTGAGGTTTAAGCCTTTTGGCGTTTTAACCTTTAGAGTCGACATTGCTTGGAGGTTGAGCCGTAAGCTGCCTCTTCCGCTTTGTTTCCTCGGAGTGACAATGATCATGGGTGTGGCAATGACCACTTTGGCATTTGTTCCTTTAGGAGACAAAGCTATGTTTTTTTTTGGAGGTTTAAGCCTTTCGGCGTTTTAACCTCTAGAGACGAAAAATGCTTAGAGGTTGAGCCGTAGGCTGCCTCGTCCGCTTGACGTCTCGACGTGACAATGATCACGGGCGTGACAATAATCACTTTTTTCTTGTTCCTGGCGGATACAAAGGTTTGCGGTTTTTAAGCCTTGAGATTTTAACCTTGAGGGACAAAAAGGTGCTTCGAGGTTGAGCCGTGGGCTGCCTCTTTCGCTAAATGCCCTGACGTGATGATGATGTTCCACGGATTCTTGACGGGGACGCCGTCTTC
This sequence comes from Poa annua, assembly GCA_026929855.1. Taxonomy (NCBI): domain Eukaryota; kingdom Viridiplantae; phylum Streptophyta; class Magnoliopsida; order Poales; family Poaceae; genus Poa; species Poa annua. Next base: position 112,180,813 of record CM049428.1, on the reverse strand, counting down.
CGTCTCGAGGCGAGCCGTGCCAGACCTGGCGATGTGGGTGACCCTGTAGGGACCTTCCCACATTGGGGACAGCTTGTGGAGGCCTTCCCTGTAGATGATTCGCCTGAGGACGAGATTGCCTGCCTCCAGGGTGCGCGAGCGCACATTGCGGCTGTGGTAGCGCCTCAGGTACTGTTGGTACTTGGCTGCCCTTAGAGCGACGCGGCGTCTTAGCCCTTCAAGGAGCAGCAGGTCGTCGTTGTGGATATCCTCTTGCTGGTCCTCATTAAAGGCAAGGACCCGTGGGGACCCATGCTTTATTTCTGCGGGGAGGACTGCTTCGGCTCCATAGACGAGTGCGAACGGCGTTTCCGCTGTGGGCTTGGGTGACGTTGTACGGATGGACCAGAGCACCGAGGGTAGCTCATTGATCCAGCCCTTGCCGTGGCCCTTGAGGACATCGAAGGTCCTGGTCTTCAAGCCTTTGAGGACCTCTGCGTTTGCGCGCTCAGCCTGTCCGTTGCTTTGCGGATGGGCGACTGAGGCGAAGCAGAGCTTGATGCCCATTTTCTGGCAGTAGGCTCTGAAGATGCCGCTTGTGAATTGCGAGCCATTGTCGGTGATGATGCGGTTAGGCACTCCGAAGCGGCAGACCAGGCCTCTGATGAATTTCACCGCCGCGCCTGCTGTGATTGTACGCGTCGCCTCCACTTCAGGCCATTTTGTGAACTTGTCGATGGCCACGAAGAGGTAGCGATATCCACCTTGCGCCGTTGGGAAATGTCCCAGGATGTCCAGCCCCCAGACCGCAAACGGCCACGAGAGCGGGATGGTTTGTAGGCCCAGCGCTGGTTGGTGGATTTTCCTGGCGTGGAATTGGCAGACTTCACAAGCTTGAATGATGTTCGTTGCATCTTGAAGCGCTTGAGGCCAGTAGAAGCTGCTCCTGAAGACTTTCCCTGCGAGGTTGCGGGCGCACGAATGGTGGCCGCATTCCCCGCTGTGGATGTCCTTAATCAGCAGTTTTCCTTCTTTAGGAGGGACGCATTTAAGCGCGATGCCTTTTGGGCGCTTGCGGTAGAGATTTCCTTCGAGGATTTGGTACGATTTTGCTTGGCGGGCAATTCGCTCCGCTTCGACATCTTCCTCGGGAAGGATCCCTTTTTGGAGGTAGTCTTTGATCTCGTCGATCCATCCTGCCTCTTGGTGCACCGCTGTGTGCAACAGACGCTCCCCTGTTGGGGGCCCGCAGCCTGGCCACACGTTTGGGCACACGGCCAGGTGGTGCTCGATCACCTCCCTCGGTACACCATACATATATGACGGTGTCCATGCGAACATGTCAGAGTTTTCCTGGAGCAAGGCGACGAGCGCGCTTTCCTATTTGGGAGGCAATGCGGCGCAAATGGTGACGCTAGCCCCCGAGCCTTCAGCCCCCGAGCTACCTGAGCTCAGAGAGATCTTCTTTGTAGCTGCTGCCTCCTGGGAGAACAACTGCTTCTTCTTCTTGGGCCTCTCGAGAGGCTCTTGGTCCACGTCTGCGGGGAAGGCATGGCGGCAGTCTTGTAGGCCGTCTCCATAGCGCGCGTAGCGTCCAGGACATGCCCACGTATGGTGATCGTGCCGGCGCTGCCGGGGATTTTGACCATGTTGTATGCATGGTGCGTGACGGCCATGAACTTCGCGAGCGCGGGGTAGCCGAGGATGGCGTTGTACGGCAGGCCGATGTGCGCAACATCGAATTCGATGTACTCGGTGCGGTAATTTTCCTCGCTCCCGAAGATGACGGCAAGCCTGACCTGGCCTAGAGGCTCGATTGAGCCGCTGGTGACCCCCGTGAAGGGCCTCGAGGGCATAAGCCTCTCGTAGGGCACTTGAAGCGCTTCGAACGTATCTATGGAGATAACGTTCAGGCCTGCTCCGCCATCGATGAGCGTCTTGGAGACAGCCACATTGTCGATGGTGGGGTTGCAGACCAGCGGGAGGGTTCCAACAGTCTTGGTGGACTTGGGGTGGTCCAGAGCGTCGAAGGCGATGGTGTACTACGACCACTTGAGGGGCCTGGAGGTTTCCGTGCTTGGGAGGGCGGCGTTGAGCTCACGGGCGAACTGCTTGAACTGGTTGTTCGACTTCGACGCCTGCGCCCCCCCTAGGATGCAAGCAATGGCGCCCCTCGGGGCTTGGTAGCCGCCATCTTCCTCGTCAGGGAGGTTGCCGTTCTTTTCTGTGGCGTTGGCTCGATTTCCAGATGGTTTCTGGTAGCCGCCCTTGCGTCCGCCTCCGCGGTAGCTACGGCCCCGACCGCGGCCGCCGCTGTCTTCTGCTTGCTCGCGCTCCTTGCTCAACCTTTTGAGGTCGTAGCAGGACTCCGTAGAGTGGCCGCGCCTGTTGTGGTAGATGCAGAAGGGGCGGTGATCATCTTTCCTTTCTCCCGCCTCGGGGGAGTCCCTGTGGGTGCCCTTTGTGTCGGGCTCTGCCGCGAGAACTGCGGTGGCCTTGCGCTTGGGCTCCTCCTTCTTCTTCTGGCTCTTGGACCCCTCAGCATGATCGTCCCCCCTCGAGGACATTTTCACGAAGAGGAGTCCCTCTTCAGCCTTGACGCACTTGTCCGCCATGTCGAACAGCTTGACCACAGAGGTGAGCTTGTCGTGGATGCCCAGTTTCTCGAGCATCCTGCTGTTTGTGACGCCCTCGCGGAAGGCGGCGATGACTTGGGTGTCGGGGATGTTCGGGATCTTGTTGCGCACTTAGCTGAAGCGCTGGATGTACTTGCGGACCGTTTCGTCCTTCCTCTGCACCACAGCGCGCAGATCGTTGTGGGTGAGGGCACGCTCGTACGTCCCCTTGAAGTTGGAGACGAACTGCTTGCAGAGCTCCTCCCAGAAGTTCACAGAGTCCTCTGGGAGGTTCAGGAGCCACGACAACGCAGAGTCGCGTAGCGCGTGGGAGAACCAGATGGCCATGACCTTGTCGTCTCCCCCCGCAGCTTGGATGGAGGTGGTGTAGAGCTGCAGGAACTCGACGGGGTTGCTGGAGCCGTCGTAGCCCTTGGAAAGAGTCGGCCTGAACTTCTGCGGCCAGACCACGCGGCGCAGGGAGCGAGTGAACGCCATGCAGCCCGAGGTGTACGTAGCGACCCCATGCTGAAGCGCGCCGCGGTTCTGATGTCCCGCCTGGCCGAGCTCCTCCACGAGCCTGTTCTGGCGGTCTCGATGGAGCTCCATCCCCACACGGGCGTCGGGCGCGGTGCGCTGCACGATCATGCAATCGCGCGGCGAGGTCGCGTGCGAAGCAGCCCTCTATGCCGCGGCCGGGGAAGGCCCCGGAGGCGGCGGAGGCGCATTTGTTGCGACCGTGCCCGCGAGAGAGGGGTGCGCGTTGGACTGCGACGGAGCGGGGCGCGTCGTGGCGATGCCGACGACGTGGTTGAGGCGTTGGAGCCACTGCTCGTGGGCCTCGGCGGTGGGCTGGTAGCGGAGCAGCCCCTGCGCCATGAGCAGCGCGGTGTGTGGAGCGGGGTCGGTTCTCCCCGGGCCCGAGCCGCTCGGGCGTTGCGTCGGGTGCGACGACTGCGCGTCCTCCTGTGCTCGGCGTCATGCTCCGGCGCCTCCACGTGAGGGCCAGAAGGGACATGCTCCTCTTGGCGGGGTCGGCCCCGCCTTGCGCGGGTGGTCGCGGCGCCTAGGGGCGCGCGTGTTCCCGCGGGCGCACGTCGGCTGACTCGAGCGGTTCGGGTGGCACGCGTGTTCACCATGGCGCGGAGACGAACTCGAAGGTTGTTGACGCGCCTCAATCCCCTACCTGGCGCGCCAAATGTCGGGTTATGACTCCCAGGAATCGGGGGTAGTCACTTCCTGAAGTGTAGTTCGAGAGGGGATTGAACGCGGAGGTCTAAACCCTCAAGTGGCTCCGCGACGTTGCTCGCCGGACCCGAAGAAGACGCACACCCGACCAAGGAAAACACCGTCCTTTACCCAGGTTCACAGCCCTCGCGAGGAGGTAAGACCGCTACTCATGCCTGTCTGTATTATATGTGGGAGGTTACAGTACAGTTGAGCTTGCCGTAAGCCCCCTTGAGGCAGTTCTTGCCTGGGGAGGGAAGCGATGATCTTCTTCGTCCTCCAGTCGGAGGCTAACCTAACCAGAGCTGCTAGGGTTTACAAGGGTGTTTTGCACGCAAAGGGCCGACCCTTGCTACGATAGATGTCTTCTCTCTTTTATAGGCGCCTCGGGCCTTCTTCTTCGGCTTGGCCTTCAAGGTGGCTCCCACTTGCCAGTGGCGGGGCGGAGCACGAGTCCATCGCGCTTCATTCGTCCATGGACTCGGTCCATTGTTGATAAAGGTGGCGTCGTGGCCGACGGGCGACCGACCGCGCTCGTACTGCCCGCGGAGCGGGCAGTCTCTGAGGTGGAGCCCACGATGACGATCTCCGTTGGAGGGTTGCACCGTCCACCTGCTTTATCGTCAGAGTTGAAGGTCCTCACAGCTGAGCAGCAGGCGGTGCAGCTTTGTTGACCGCTTTACCACCAGGGACAGCGACGGGGGTGTGAGTGCCATTGTACGACCGTGGCAGAGGTCACGTGCGCCTGACGGGATTCCTTGGCGACGACGTTTCCCTCCAGGCCTGAGGGGAGATTCCTGCCGGACTTCCCTCAGGCGGGTTGGTTCCTTGACGGGGAGGATCCCCTGAGGCGAGGGGTCCTTTGAGGCCCTCGCTCCCTCTTCAGGCCCTCGAGGGGAATCGCCTCTCGAGGGTCCCGTCAGGCGGTGACGTCTGGTCCTTAGTCGTTTCTTCCGTATGGCCCGCGAGCGATGCCTGGGGGGAATGGGCTCTTGATACCCCAGTTCCCACTGGGCCGACAAACTGTGGACCCCAGTCCTTCTCATTAATCTGATAAAACCATAACTGCAAATCTGTTACTTTCTGCAAACATAAATCTTCCTTCCACACATACGTTTAATCCTTTGTTACAGCAAGCCGGTGAGATTGACAACCTCACTCTTAAGTTGGGGAAAAGTATATTGATTGTTTGTATGCAAGCTCCACGTTCGCTGCTGACGCTGGTATTGCGTCGTATCAACGTCGCCGCCAACAACCTCAAGTGAACATTCATCTCCTACTGGTTCGATAACCTTGGTTTCATACTGAGTGAAACTTGCTGCTGCACTATTTCACACCTTCCACTTGGGGTCTCCCAACAACACACCCACCGTGTGCATCAAGCAATTTCTGGCGTCGTTGTTGGGGATTTGAAGATTCACTGCGAGGGGAGTTTTCGCACTTCCAATCTTTTTATTTTGTTATTGTCTCGCTTAGTTTATTTTTATTACTGTTTTGTTTGCTTAATATCAAAAATACAAAAAAATATAGTTACTTGCATTACTTTTTATATTTTGGTTTGCACATTTATTTTCAGTTTTGTTGCTTTGTTTATTTAGCTTTGTCCTAAATTTGCTGAAAATGGGTACTCCTGAAGTTGAAGTTCGTTCGTTTAAACAACAAGGAGGAGGAGAAAGTTTAAAAGATGCTTGGTATAGAATAAATGATGCTCATCAAAAATGCACTAAGAAACACTCCGCTTTAATCCTATTTAGGAATTTTTATGTTGGTATTTCTAGTTGGTATATGTATGTTCTTGAAACTCTTACGGGGGTAATTTTCTTGGAACACCTGCTTTTGAAGCCGGCAATTTAATTGAAAGTTTGGTAGGATCACCACCCCTTACTAAAAAAGTTAAAACTGATATCACTTTGGAAGATATAATTAAAAGGTTGGATTCTATGAGAAAACTTTTCTTGATAATGCTAGCAAGGGTAATGAATCAATGAATGATATTGATGGAAGAATCACTGCTTTAGAAACTAGCAACACCCTTGATACTCATAATCATAGAATTGATGAACTAGAAGATGTTAAAGAAATTTAGTTTCAACATTTGCTTCTATTGAAACTAAGAGAGATAAGGCTTTTGTAGGGAGAGAGAAAAAGTTCATTTATATTCCCAAACCCAAACCTCCCAATATGCCTAAAAGTGATGGTTTACATAATAGGACATACTCATGGATACGAAAAACACCTATTTCAACCAACCATGTTTTGGAGTAAGTTATTGATGTTGATGCTTCATCTCTTGATAATAATTGAGTTTTACTTTGTGCCTAGCTCAAAGGCGTTAAACAAAAGCACTTATGGGAGACAACCCACTTTTATTTTCTGTTATTTTAGTTTGTTTTGCTTGTGTCAAGGAATTGTCCTCCCTCTGTAGCAACTCCTTTGTATCTTTATTTTTTTGCAATGTTGTGTCAAGTTAAGTCTCTAGTCAAAAGTTGATGTTAAAATTCAATTCATGTGCTGAAACAGATTTCTTCTATCCACCGTAAAATTCATATCTCCCTTCTGGAACGTCAGAAAAATCTGCCCTTTTTCTTGAATAATCCTAAGATGTATACTCAACTTCATTAGTTTTGAGTTTTCAGATCTAAGCAAGTTAAGTGTGTAACATCCCAACATTTTATAATGTTCAAAAATCACTAAATTTAAAACTTTTGTTTTTGATTAACATAAAACATTTATAAGCATAAGAAAACCAACTAAGAAAGACTTCAAACATATTGAAAGAGTTTAATATTTCAAAAATCTCAGTTTATCATTATTTTCAGAAGTTGCTTCAAGTTAAACATTTTATCCATTGTATTCCTTAAACCTCAATAATTAAATTGACAAATGTTTTTACAAACTTCAAACCCCTTTTATTGTAATAAAATAGTTTCCTTGTAAGTAATTGATTTCAATCACTTAGCCATATCAATTCATAAATTCATAAATTCAAAATTATTTAAAAATATTGTAATTTGATAAATGGTTTTCATTCCATCAACTAAGTTCAAAACATGGTATTAAAATTTCAATCCTATAGTTTATAACTTTAATAACTTCATATATCCAATTAGACATTTCATTAGCTTAAATGATTTTCATTTATTTTCAAAACATAACATGATCTTCATGAATATGTTCTATATAAGAAATTATTTGAATCTAAAACCTTTTCCAAAGTTGTTTTATGAAGTTTTCAAATGATTTATCATATTACGAAACTTAGTGGTGCACAAAATAATTTGAATTAAAAATGATTACATTACATTTTCACTTTTCATTACAAATAGTTGTAATATGTTATTTAATAATCTATTAAAGCTAAAATTTATTTAATATTGGAATATGAGTTTAAATAACTTAAATTCAAACATATTTGAATGCGGGTATTTCATAGAATTTATTTTAGCCAAAAATAAAATTTATTAAACCCTAGTTTTAAATTTAACATAAAGTGTCAAATTTGTATTAAACCAATATTTCAAATTTATTAATTTTAAAAAGTTTTCAAAACATGCCCACAACTGGTTTAACACAAAGGTAATGATTTTACAAATTTTTAGAAATTAATTTGACATCATTTGAAATTTAAATCAAAAGATATGAATTAAATAAATAAAAACAGAAAAAGAATTACCTGGATGACGTCATCGCTGACGTCATCATCGTCAACCTCCAGCCGGGAATTTCGCCCCGATTTGCACCTTCCTTTTTTTGTTCGATTCGCGCAAATTAAGCGATTAAAAACCTAACTGAGGACGCCTATAAATTCTCCACGCTCTCCTCCGTGTTTCCCCTCTCCTTCCCATCAAAATAACGCCGCCAGGCCGCCACGGTTGCTCGTCGGAGAAGCTCGAGTCCGCCGCCGTTTTTCTTCCTTTCCCGGCGAAGTAAACCATCCCCGAGCCCGAGACCCCATCCACCCTCTTCCCCTTGTCGATGCGCACCTTCTCAGCCCCTCCCTTGCTTCGTTTTCGCAGCAGCTCGTCGACGAGGAATCGACCGAAGGTCGCCGGCGAAAACCGCGCCTCCACCCGTGCCTTTCCCCCTCTCTCGGATGTGCAGCTCGACGCCGACCACCTCACGGAGCTTGCCGCGCCGCGCTGAACTCCAGCGTCATCTCCCTTAGCCAAGAGGACCACCGGAGCGTCGTGTTCGTCCAAACCCGAGCCACCGCCGCCGTCTTCAACCTCTCCGGCCACCGGCGCCGCCACGGTGAGGTCTCCTTCCCCCAGATCCGTCCGATCTGAAATCAACGACCAGGATTAGATGGTGTAATCGAAGGGGTACGATTTGATCTCGATCGCCAGATCCAGATCTGACGGCACATATTTGTTCACTTATCAACGTCGGATCCTAGTCAGCAGCCCAGTCAGCGCACAGTCAGCGTCCAGTCAGCGCTGACGTGTAAAATCATTTTCTCGATTTATTTAATTTGGTAGTTTTACAGAAAAGACCCTGCAACTTAGATCTGTCATCACTTTTTAACCACTTATCCAAATTCAAATACTTTTATATATTTGGAAAGCCCTCGACATGTAGAATATTATGGATCTGCCAAAATTCAAATTTTACTTAGTTAAAATATTCAAATTTCAAATGATGAATTTGAGTATTTTTGTCATAACTTTAAATCTGTAAATTCAAAAATTACAAATAAAATTGTTTTAGAGACTTTGGAATATATGTAAATTGATGCCACTGCTATAAAATATTTTTGAGTAATATTTAAATGAATTCATAGTTATATATTTAATTTGAATAGTTTGAGTATTTTCAACATAACTATTAATAGAAATATTATTTTTGATTAAATCAAATTGCTATAAATTTAATTAAATGCTCCCTGTCTATTAACACTAATTATAAAATTTTGTTATAAAATTTAGTTAAAGAAAACTTTAATCTTATAACTATTCCTTTTATTATATTTTCCAAAAATAGAAATTAATTAAATTGCATTTATAGCCTAATGCATACTTTATAAATATCACAAATTTTGTATGATATTTCTTAGGATTTAAAAGTGCATTGCATGCATAACTTATTTTCTCATATAGATATATTTCCCATAGGAAATCTCTTCATTATTTTTCTCTAAGTTAGAAGTATTTTCAACTTAGCATTTTGGTAAAGTGCTACACTTAGATACTTAGTAATTTTCAAGATGGAGCTAGAAGGCCATTGAAGGACTTAGCCAAAACAAGACTTCAGAAGTATCTTCAAGGAGTAGAAGCACTTAGAAGAAAAGCAAGAAGAAGTTCAAGAAGACCAACCTCCTTTATTCTCTAAGTCTTTCTTGCTCTCTCTCTCTTTTCTTCCTTCTTATCTGAGACTTCATAAAGACTAAGTTAATTCCAAGACCAGCCTCGGTGATATGAGAATCATCAAGTCTGAAGATTTATCAAGTCTACAAAAATTCATTCAAGACATCACCAAGGGGAAAGCTACAAGTCTAGAGATGAAGCCTGGAAGACTAACTACATCTTTCTTTCTTTCTTTTCCCTCTTTCCTAATCTTGTCTTTTAGACTTAAACAAATTTTGATCATGATGTTATCATCTTTGAAGTTTGTTGGATCCTAGCGGCATAGTGAGATGAAGCGGCCTGGAGACAAACCTTACATGTCCACGTACATGAGACTTGTTCCACAATTTAAGTGGTTGGCCGGGTGTCTGTCTCTCTCACTATAGTGAATGTCCAATTTACAAAGAGTTGATAATAATTGTTGATCATCTTGAAGAAATGACTTAGTATTTTCTCTAAATATTTCTACACATCAAGACTAAGCCATTAGAGGGCTTATTCAAGATGATATAACACAAAATATTTTATTCAACTTATGACTATAGTCCTTAGTCATTTTGACCAAGCTAATTGCATTGCATTAACTTAAAAGAATTTCATGGCATGACATGCATCTCTAGTCCTTAGAAATAATTTTCATATCATGCATGACATGTTTTCCTTAGAAGTTTTACAAAACTTGTTTGTTCACTAGATATGAGCATGTATGTTTGATGATTGTTGTTTGTTGATTGTTGTATTGTTGTTTACTTATATTGTTTAGATTAAACGGAGAGCAAACGTTCGTTGTTGAAAAGAGTTTGTGAACAACGACAACATTCAAAGGCAAGTGTCACACCTCATAAACTTCCTATTATTTCTATATGCATTACTTAGTGTATTTTTATATGCATGTGTAGGATAGTATTGCTATGGTAAATCTGTGTAGAATTCCCTTACTCCTGTGTCTAGGTTCCTATATCATACTTAGCAGAAATATTGATGTTATGCAATTGATGAAAAGTTTTACAAAATATTAAGGAGAAAATTCCTTATATGACACTCACTTAAAATCTTGTTCCTTGTTTGACATCGGTGGAAATTTTCTTCCCTATATGGTCTCTCTCTAAAATATCTTCCTTATATGACACTCTAGTTCATTATGTTCACCAAAGAGGCATGAAAACGACCTTTTTACCCCAGGAACATAATGTGTTAATAACTCTTTACGGAACAATAACTCTTGTCGATGGTTTTTTGTACATAAAATTTTATAAGTATACAAAACAATCAGCTGCCATGTTATATATGTACATAAATGCATTCACATTCATACTTCAAAGTATATCAGCATGTTACGTCAAAAGTACCATGCATACGTACACATATGTATCGTGCTAGCCCGATGCATTTAGATCGATCCTTAATTAGCCTGTTTGAATCGATGGATACGTTCAAACTTTAAGCTAGCGTGCATGCATGCGTGTGTGGCGCTGTGCTGCGTTTGTGCCGGCGTGCATTGATGTGCGTTGCTCCACTGCTGTTGTGCATGTGTGTGTGCTGCTCCACTGCTGTTCTCTCCGCACAGGTTTAGATTTAAATTGTAAGTTTGTTCAATTTGGGGGGTTGGGATAGACCTCCTTCTCACGATTTTAAATTATAAGTTTGTTAAATTTTTGTAAAAAATGTTAAGTTTAATTAGAAAACATTTAGGTTTTTTTTTTTTGCGATGTCCGACACTCTCCAATTACACTGTGTTTGGATGTAGGAATTGGAGCCTGGAATTAAATTGGGCTAGCAATTCCAATTCTCATATGGAAAGGAATTGGTCTCCAATTCAAATTCCAGTGTTTGGTTGAAAATGGAAATTATGTCTGGAATCAAAAGTAGCACATGATTCCAATTCATATTTGGATGTATAAAGTATGGAATTGAATATCTTACTGAGTTTGGACAATATAAAGTTGTCACATGCATGAAAAAAATTGTACATATAAAAAAAATCAAATATTGATATATTATTTTGCACACATAATAAAAAGTAATAAAATTTAAAATCAAGTTAGAAAAATAACACAGGTAGATATTAAATAGTTTTAAAGTACAAACAACACATAGATGATCGGAGGTCTGCAGCGTAGCAATGGCGTGTATCTGTGATAAAATACAGAAATCCATTTTGCTTCAGTGCGTGCAGGCGTGCAACGATAAAACCAGTCTTCGATCTCTAGTAGTACATGAGTATCTGAGTGTGCATTTACACGCGTATGTAGCACGATTGTGCACTGAATTCAGACATCGTCAGATCAATCCTGCATCTGGTGGTCGATGAAGAGCGCGTGAACAAAGAAATTGCAGGCTTGCAGCGGTGAGCATCTCCAGATCTGGCCGCACGCGCTGGGAGACCCACTCGAACGCGGCCGCGGAAGCCACCACGGCCAGCCGGCCAGGCACATCCCCATTGCAAGAGAAGCCACCACGGCCAGCCTCTGGTACAAAGTCGCAAGAGAAGCAGGAACCACGGTTCCTTGTCGTGGGAGCGAGAGAGATGAGGTTGGGGTGGGGGAGAGGGGAACAGGAGCCGCCGGCCATGCCATTCAGCGTCGTCGTTGTTCCACACGTCGTCGTTCCCCAGCTAGCGTCGTTCCGGCTCGATCTAGGGTTAAGGCCAGCAGGGAGACGAGCGGGGCTGGGAAGCAGAAGCGAACGAAGACAGGGGGCTAGGGTAGGGGAGAGAGGAGCGAACGCACACAGGAAATTTGCCGGAGTTAACTGCTGCCCCGCCGCCGTGAAGTGTCGCTTCTCTGGTCGCGGGGAGAGATGAGCGAGGAGGCTCGCGGGGAGAGAGGAGCAGGCGAGAGAGAGGAGAGGGCGGGTGCGAAGCGTTACGCTCGCTCGATTCCGAGCGTTTCCGAGCTCTGAGGCGCGGAATTGGCGACAGAGGTGCGGGCGCGCACGAGGCCTGGCATGGAATTGGAGTCCATTTCCACGGCTCAATTCTTTAACCATCCCAAACACTAGAATTCGGGCCACCAATTCCAAATAGACGATTCCGAGGCTGAATTCTTACATTCAAACACAGTGTTAGGGTTCATTTCGGAGACGAATGTCGAAAGTACCGCCAGAGATGCTCTAACAGTTTGCAGTTACTTCGGATCACAGGATTGTGAGTGCAAAGTTTGTACTACTCTCTCCATTCCATATTAGATGACTTTCCTTGCAAGTATTTAACAGAAGCCAACTCGCCCGAAGACCATGGCCATGAGAGGGAGGAACCGACGGTGAGATGCTTTCAGCGGCGGCGGCCTCCTCGATCGCACCTGGCGGCTCAGCCAGAGGCGCATCCAGGGAAGATGCCAGGGATTACGAGTGACGTAAGCGCGGACGTAACCACAGGTGCGTTTACTTTCCTTCCTTCAGCCTGAAGGCGCGGATCCCGGGCCCTTGACCTGACCAAGTCTGACCTACCCTGTCGACTACTGCCTACTGTCCGTACGTGCGCCTGATTGAGTCATGATGGCACCTTTTATCTTTTTTAACTAAATGTGACTTAAGTTAACATTTCAGTTAATTGTGGTCCTTCCTATCATTTTTTGCCACATCTTTCCCTAAAACGTCATAGCTTTAGCCGTTTTGAAAAAACTCAGAAACCGTCAAAATTACAGAAAACTATTCCAAAAGACACAAAAAATAAGTTATTTTTGGATAAACTATTTGATATGGTTTTTTCAGTCACAGGGATTATGAAAATCTTAGGGTAGGCCATATGAGTTGTACGTACTATGAGATTTCCGAGCTCTATGAATGAAAGCACAATATCAAATGGCTTACCACAAATGATTTAGGAATTTTACATTTCTCAGACTCAAGATAAACAAAGTGTATAATATTTTCTAAAATTTTGAGCACCTCCAGGATTTCAAGGTGGAGTTACATCATGTCGTGTTCGAATCTAACTGTCAAACATTGGCCAGTGCTCTAAATTCTGCAGATTATGACCGCTCAGATTTTGGTGTCCTGGTCCATGAAGCTATGAGTTTATGCATATTAAATTTTGACACTTTCAAGTTCAAGTTCCGTCGTCGTGTTTGTAATAAACTTGCCCACACCATCGCTGAATATGGTCGTAGGGTGAGCTTGACAGTCCCTGTGTGGTCTGGGCATGCTCCCGAATTTGTAATCGACTTGGTTGCTAGCGATCTGATGGCCTTAGATGTTTAATGAAATCATTGTTCAAGATATCGGCTCATATTTATCAGTCGATTTATCGCTTTTTGTTGTCTGGTTGATAAGATAAATTGACAGATAAGTCGGCCGATATACCGATAAATCGGTTGATACGCCAATAAACTATCCAATTAGCCCTTATCATAGGTCGACCAATAATTTTTCGATAAGCGATATCGCCAACATTTAATGAAATAGAGAACTTATCTATAAAAACGTCTAAGTACATGACGCTTTTGAAAAGTGTTATATACCAACTAAAGAGTCACGGGTAGCTGAAATTAGTTTAAGACTAGAGAAATTGGCGCAGCCAAGTGTATAAAAAACAATATGGCTTTGTGCAAATTTGAAAGTATGTAGGCTGGAAAATGTGTGAAATTAAAAGGAGGTTGCATTTTTGTGAGCCCGTCTAATTGTGCTAATTTGCACTTTAAAAATTTGCGTAGGTCCGAAAATAATGCGGTAGTATGCGTGTTTAAAAATTACGGAGGCCTAGAAATTGATGGTATTTGAAAGAATTGTATTTTAAAAAATCTTGAGTTTTTTAGAGTCTTTCAAGTTGAGGTTTTCCCGATTAGAATTATTTGCACGTCTGGAAACCGAGCAGTTTTCAAGGACGCGAGAAACTTTAAGTATGTAAATTTGAAAGAGTTTTGAAACTTTGGTGTACGTACATTTGAATTTTGATTATATGACACTAATACCCTAAAACCAATTGTGAAGCGTATTTGTAGAAATGTCTTCCAATTAATGTGAAAAGATATGTTACTTGTTGTAACAATTTTTTTATAAAAAAAGTTGTGCAAACACGTATGGAGATGTGTTTGGTGTAAAGCTCTGAATGTTTGGTAGTTTTCTTTGTATTTTTATGAATTATGGTTTGGAAGCTATTAATTGTTTGAATTTTAAGCATTTGTTGTAATTATGTTTGACTGGCAGTGGGGCCCACATGTCAGCCTTTTTTTCTTCTAAAAAAATTGTTCCATAAATTCGTACCGCCAACGTGTGGGCCCGTGCTGACGTCGGTCGTGTTGCAGACACCGGAGCGCCGTCGGAGCGCCGTCAGAGCTTCCGAGCCCGCGCCCGGGCGTCGACAGACGCGCGCGGGGCCGCGATGGCGTGGATCCACGAGAGGAGGCGCTGGAGAGCCGGATCGACGGCGCGCAGAGCCATTTGGCTGCCGGAATCGCCGGCGGTGACCTTAACCGCGGTTGCGGAGCACGGCGGCGACCACCGCTGCCGATTTCGGAGACCCCGGGATCCGGCCACCGGCGAGGTTAGAGAGGCAGGGGCGGCGGAGCTTCCCGTGCCCTTTGATTTTGCCGGGGAGACACGTGGCAGTGGTGGCGCGCGGCGGCGACCACGCGGTCGCGGGAGAGATGAAGGAGGAGGAGGGATTGTGTGTGGCAATTTTGCAAATAGGCCTTCTTGGTTTGCAAAATTGATGAGGGGTCCCTCAGTGTGTTAATTTCTGGACTGCGGAGCACGGGTTTCTTTGTCCAGACACTTTTCTGCAAAACAGCGAGGGTGACCGGTGGGACTGGGTGTGACTGGCCGGTGACCGGGACGTGTGTCGCTCCCTGATTGGTACATATTAGGAAATAAACAGTGTCGTCAGTTTGGGGACGACGTGGTTCGATCTACACCGTCCGGTTCAGCGGACGGCAGGAGGAATAGGGGCGACGTGGACAGCTTGACTGAGGGCAAAACAGCTTGGCTATTCATTTAAGAAGAAAAAATGGGCACATTGGTCGTGCCGCAACTATTCCAACTGCTCGGCGACGGCTGCAACGACTGTAGTTGGTCAGAGAACTGCTAGCTGTAGCTTGAGTAAGTAGAGTAACTTTGTTGGGCGATGCACGAGCTGCATGAACTAATCTCGGGACTGTGTGCATCTCGAGTTCATGATCAGTAGGTGAGGGAATCAGCGACCTCATCAATCAAGTCATCCTGTGATTCAACAACACGATCGAGTCTATTGGCGGACTGGCGTTTGATTTGTAGCACGTCTACTAGCTCGATCGGCAGTTTAAGCTCCGCCGCCCGCCCGCTGCTGGAAGCTCCGCCCATTTTGGCACGTTGTGCACAAGGGCTGCACCACCGTGCGATATACAGTATATAAGACGCACCAGCCAACATGCGGTACGACCCTGCAGCCTGTTGAATGGTCATTTTTCTTCACCAAACTGGCGGAAGGCAGGAATCCTGCCGTAGGATAGTCTCCACTCTCCAGCCTCCGCCATCGAGGATTATTGTTTGGTGTCATGTTATCGAGTCAAAGGGCAAGGTGCAAAGATTATTGTTTGGTGGCATGTTATCAAGTTTTGGTTAAAAAACATGGCTGCCTGTAAGAAGTTAAAACGTTCTCTTTTCAAAGACGGTCTGTAGCACCACACTAGGAATTGGTCGAAATTGAAAAATAATAATTTAGGACAAATAATCATGGCCTTTTGTTTAACTGCAAGTCTAGGAAATCACAATTATACAGAGATAGGGTAAATGCACATTGATGTTCAAGATTTCACAAAAATGATTAATACACTCATTTAGATCACTCGTTTGGATTGCTATACAACACTGAAAACCGAACACGGCAACAAACAGATGTGTCAAAACTAATCAGGCCCCCAAGAGGCAAGCTACAGTCAAAACATCTGGCTAGCTATATCTAAAACTACACCGGGAAACTCTGCAAGACTGAGATGACAAGTAACGGGGGCTACAAAATGTCGGCCCCGCATCATGTAGTGCATCTGACATACCTATCTACAGATAGCATGACTATGCTGCGAATTTACAGTCAATTACAATGGTCGGTATTAATCGCAGAACTGTCAACTGTATTTATAGTGGATCCATAGACCCACTCTTCAGCCTCTCCATTCGTGCTTGCAGCCCAGATAGGGCTCTCTCATCCATGGGTGGAATATTGCTTTGTGTTTGGGGTTCACCATCAAGTCGTGCCCCCCCATGGAGCATATTGCCGTTCATACTTGCCAATGGCCGAGCCTGAGCACCATCAAAATTACCTCCCACAGCTGCAGCTTGAATGCTTTTCATTCTTTCCCTGAGAGCATCCAATGTCCCTGCTGACAGAAATAAATAATACCGATAATCAGAAGACAAAAAATATCAATAATGTCGATCACATATACAGTTAGATATCCAGATGCCAAAAGAAAGCATATGAGGTAGACCTGAGGATTGGTATCTATCACTCTGTTGGTCAGTAGATTGTAATCTAATATCAGAGTCTCCTTGGACTCTGAAGGGATCATCTTCGTTACAATCTGTTCTGCTATTTAACGATTTTGTGTGAACAGGAGAAGGTGCGAATTTTGGAGATGGTATAGATGCTATTGGAGGCGGCGTTGATAATGGAAGACTTGAGGGCGTTCTTCCAGCTGCGGCATTCTTCTCCACCTGGATGCACCAAAAACATATTTCGTGTATCAGTCAAAAGTACCCAACAAAACTAAAACCCCTCCAACAAAGAGATTACAAACCTGAGCAAGCCCATCTCTAATGTACGTTCTAAATGCTACACTTGCATTCTGAAGCTGAGCAAATATATCAACCTGAGAAAAACATGTTCTCGAATCAGGAAAAAAACCAGAGCAGACATCTTAGAATGGCAATATAAGAAAAGCAAAAAAATCAGTTTCTCAGTGTACTTTTCCAAAGATAAAAATCTAAGCAGCCTGTGCTAAGCTATAACAATCATCAAAGAAATTTCCAAATGCGTGGGCAGTGATATGCAACCCATTTCATTTGAATTCAGCTTTAACGGCAGACAGAGAAGTATACTTGACATAATACCTTTGGGTACAGCTGGGTTATCCGGTATAGCTCATAAAGACCAATTGTACATGTTTGCTTGTCACCGATTTTCTTGAATACTGCAGCAAGCTCTTGCTGATCATACACAAAAGAAAGGGCAAAATGCGTCAAATAAGTGAGGTTGAATCTGGTTAACCCACAAGAATGACATGGTGAAGGGGCAAGTGGTCTAACCTTCAACTGTGCATCAGTTGACTGAGCTGATGGATTTGGATTGTTTGATGCAGCATCACCCCAGTGAGTTTGACCCATAGGCCCAGATGGCGTCAACATTCTAGCGGCTGCAAGGGTCTAGGAAGACCCAATAAGTATTGCTTAGACGACAAAAAAAGACGCATAAAAGCTTTCTTGGAACAATCGAAGGACATGATATTTCGAATTATACCTGAAGATTGAGATCAATGTATGCCAGAATGATTGGCTGAGGTTCAGCATCTATAGGGACCATTGAAAGGTGACCTTTTATTGCTGTACCTCGAAGCTTTACAAGTTCATGCAACACAGTTTTGACCATTCTTAGTGGTTTGTCATCAGCTCCAGCCCTACACCATTCGCAATGCATCTCATGTGACTGAAATACAAAAATAAATGATTGAAGGGTAAATATTCAACTGGGGTCAGTGCGGACCTCCTCCGTATCTCTTCCATCCCAAGTTCTTGTAAATAAATATGAACACTTTGAAGAATGCGATCAAGGTCGACTTCGTATATCGTACTTTGAAGAACCTGAAATGTGACATATGCCATTAGAACTGACACCCCGTACAGACTCAGTCAACAAACAAATGGCAGTGTACCTTTGTCAACTTAATTAAACATTTGACAACTAAATCTGAGAACTTCTGATTTTTTACAGCAAGGGACTCTGAAGGAGTAGGGCATGGCCATCTTGATGGGTCTAAAGGTCTCAGTAAGTTGATTAACACGACGAATGAGGATGTTCTCTCAGCATTATCCTGGTCAAAGTAGGAGCATAAACACAGAGCAGACAGCAAGCTTAAGAGAACCTGAAAGAAAATACACATACCAGGATTTTAAGCATTAAGACATTAAGAGCCTTGAGTAGTTGACTGCCATCATCCATAAGGGGAACTCTTTCATCTAAAAGCCAGAGTAGTAGCTCTGTGATAAGGTTATCTAGGGTACCCTCTTTCACAGCATGAGCAAGTCGTTTGATCTGGAACGTCTGCAGAATAACAACACACTTGTAAACAACATTTAAGAAACATATAAAAACGAAAAAAAGGCAAACATAGACATATCAACAGACCTGCATGAGAGTATTTAATACATATTTGCAAGACCTTGAAGAAGCCCCAGATAGACTAAAATTAAAGGTCTTTGGAACCTGAATGATTTGCCATCGTCAGAGTTAGCAGAGTGACCGAAAGCTAAACTGAATAAAACGAAGACAAAAGCTTACCATAACAGACAAGCATGAAACTAATCTGTCAGCTTCCTTGATTAGATCGTCAAGCACAGAACTTTCGGGATCAACTGCCTGAGTTAGCTCATGGCATATGACTTTCATTCCTTCAACAGACTGCATAAACAAAAATATCAAAGATCAATAATGGGTGCACAAACACGGTGAAACAAACAGGTGGTTACAGCTAGATATCATATTACAGCATTACAAAAGGAGATGGCCAAATCATGAGAAGTGAGTAACAACACAAACCTGCTCAGGCACACCTAATGCGACAATATCAAGAGCTTCACGCCAGTCTGCAGGACCAGTAGCTGCTGTTGCTATCTGCCTAGGTGCCATATGGGCATCAGCATAACCAAAGTTTTCCCTGTTCATAGAAAAAGCATACATAAGTGGTGTTATGTTACTAAATATAAAAGAAATTACAAAACCATTAAACAGCTGGAGCACCTTGAGATCATCGATCCTGCCATTGAACGAGAAACCAACTCCCCACTTTGTTCTGCTACATCAGACCTATATCAAAAGAAAATGAATAGGTTCAAAGACATTGCCATCACAGTACACATCTAGGGGAGCAGTTATTGTTTTGTTCAGTATTGTCCATCGTACATTTTGAGTCCTAAAAGTTGGAAAAGGGGAGCAATATATAACACCCTCCACACCTTGGAGGTGGGGAGGGGAATGCACGATTTGAAACAAAGAACTAACCCATTCTCTCTAACTGAACGTCTCAAAGCTGCTCGAGCATCGCCAGGCCTTCCTTCTCTCCTCTTGTCCATTTCCCGAGCCTGACAATATACCATTATACAATCCTTGCTTTATCAGGTAAATGAAAAATTTTACAATAAGAATATAAATTTCCTGCAGGTTGATAGATGATGATGATGACCTTCCATTTAAATCTATCATCGAGCATACTTCTTTGAGCATCTGAAAGTTTCCCAACGAATCGCCAAACATCGTCCCCTACATGACCAAGAGAGTAGACTAAGAACATCTTGCAGATCAATTCTATTACTTGCCGCCACCAAGCCGTAGTAGATAATACATTTAAGTTCAAATGTGCAGCATGTTTGATGAAAAAAGGAATACAACTCTCAAGAGCAGTAGTACAAGAGGTTGCGGGAGTACATCAATAATTAGTAATCTAAGTTTATAATAGGGCCAAGCCGCTAAGGGCTTCCAACAGTTAATCAGGTACTACCAAAAAAAACAGTTGTAATATAATACGAAAATCAACTGCTGGAAATAGACACGGAAAGGCCTTACCAAGGTTCTTGTAAGCAGTGGCAAGTGTATTAAGAGCGGCTTTCCTGATTTCTCCATCACGCTCTGCTGTTAATGCCGCAACAGATGGCAAATTTTTCAACAAACCACCAACCTGGAAGAGTAGAAATAAGCAAGACCTTAAGCAAGATAATCAGCCAGCTAGTACAGAATGCCAGAAGTGACGGATCCATACCTCAGTCCCATTAGTATCCATGAAATATCCAATAATATCAACACACTCTATCCTGGTTCGGTTGTTCTTAGAGCGCAGTCCCTCCAAAATATAGGGAAGTAGTTTTGGAAGAGAGTAGATATTGATCATTTGCTTTATCAGTTCTCCCATTTTCTCCCTGACTTTCTCAATGTTGTGACCAGACTGCAATACAGCAGTTGTTTAGATTTGAAAGGAATTTGCAATGTGAGTACTACCTCCGTTCCAAAGTATAAGATGTTTTAGCTTTTTCCAGATTCACATATATCTACACATGTTTTAGTGCGTATGTCTACCCATTTCAGTGCGTATCTAGTCAACGTGTGAATTACCTAAAACATCTTATATTTAGAAACACAGGAAGTACTAAGTATGTTCCAACAAAACATCTGAAAAGACATGTCCAGAGTGTTTAAGAATAAAATCATCCAACTATGTTCCCAGCGTTAAATTTATAATGGTACCTTCTCTATAAGGCAAGGAAGGAAGATGGCAGCTTCTGCTTCCGTCAACATGTAGGATTGATCTTTCAGACCATCAAATAGCTCGGGAAGAAAGTCAAGAACCTACCAAGTTAAAATAAAGAAAAATACTCAGAATCAATTTAGCTACAGTGTAATATTGATCTTTCAGATCATGAAATAGCTTGGGAAGAAAGTCAATAACCTACAAAGTCAAATAAACAAAATACTCATAATCAATTTAGCTAAAGGACCTAAACAAAAGAAAATACGTTCCTACCTTCAACAAACATGTCGTGTTAGATTCACAGAAGCGCAAGACAAACCATCTAAGTAATATATCAAGAAGCTCAACCACTTCTTTACGACTTGAAGGCAGTGCCTGCACAGTTGGATAGCATCACAACAAGAGGATCATATGAGCTAGGTTACGCAGTCAAATTGCAGAGATAAGAGTATCAATATGTCATCAATTTCTAACCTTTTGTAGCAACTCAATACCATCAATTTGCCTCTTAAAGTCTGAGTTCCATAGCCGCAAGCTAACATCTTCTCGGAAATGCTTAAATAAATCAGCCTGCAGATGTTTTATGTAAGAAATGCGATGAGTTGTTTAGATGACAACAGATAGCCCATCAGGCAAAGCGGCCAATGAACTACCCAATGCCCACATGTTGAAAAAATAAAATAAAATAAAATAAAAGGAAGCTGAAAGAACTACAATGCATGACATCAAGCAATAGTTGCTACAAGAAAAAAATCAGGAGCACGCGGATATTTCTGGAAATTACTGATGTACAACCACATAACTTAATGAAAAGATGGTAAGCGCTCACGATTGAAATGAGCACATTCAGTGATATGAATCTAAAACAACAGCAGCATGAGCAGATTCTAAGAGAAAATTCAAACCAACAAAACTGATATTTGATAGAACCTGTTATTTGCCACTGAGTCCACACAGCAGTGTGAATACCAACTTTTGACACAAGCACGGTGCTAATGCTAAGCATAACGCTCTGCTGCTCCCTAACCTGCTATACCGATGGACCACTTCTAGTTCTGACATGAAAACACAACTGTGTAACATATGCTATGTTTGAGGTAATTAAGTTGTTTGCAGATGACGTGTGTACAGATTTGTGATTGAAATCAAATCAACTTCAGAAATAAGAGTAACAACGAGGGCTTTCCTTGCCATATAACAGTTTGCTTTCAATAGCTTCAAACTTATCAGATTTTTTGTGTGTTATAATTTTGCTTGTGATAAATCGTAAATGATAATTCCATGTTACAGCTAACAAATAACGACATAATATACGGCATGACCACAATCCAGTAAAGGAATATAAATATAGATACAGACAACTTCTCAACACAGACCTTGAGCTCATCAATCTGCTCACGTCTCGGTTCTTCAAACTTGAATTTACGTACTAAAACGCGTCGCTCCCGATCTTCCTGCAAAAATTAAACAAAGATACAAATATATGAGTCCAATGCAAAATTTTGCAAGTTGCGAGATTGAGGGACTCGATGATGGCCTACCTTGTTCGAGTCCTTGATGTTAAATAACGCCTGAGATTGTAGGGAGTCTTGGGAAGACATCATAGTAACAGAGGTTCTTCCTGGAACTCCTCTCTGATAACAAAAATACTATCAGAAAAAAGGCATTTTTCACAGTAACACAGACAGCAATGTTACGCACTTGAGATGCAGCTTTGCCAACATTAGATGCACGATCATTCGCGCCATGCTTGCTGTTCTTCAAACCACCTTTTGATGGCAAACTGATGCTTGCTGTCACCAACTTCACCGAATCAGATAATCCTGTTTAAATGATGCAATAATATCAGATCAGTACAGAACAACAAGTGCTGAGAATAAACCCAAAAAGTGAATTAAGAGTCTGTTAGACACCTTCGTGTACGCTGGACAGTTTCAACCGCTCTGCTACAATAGCCATAGTAGGAGATGGTAAATCTCTCAAGTTCTTTGCCACCTACACAATACAGTGAATTAAGACACTAAAAAATGGTTTCAGAAAAATGAGCAGGTGAATCAAAGAACGTGCTGGGGCAACATCCTACCGCTGCTTGGCCACAGATCTTAAGAACTTCATTCATAAATGTCTCGGCAGCTTTGCGGACTTCAGATGATTTATCCTATTCAGCAGAAGTATATAACATCATTTGAATTCACATGAACTGTATATGGATACACGAAAAACGAATACACATGAAATAGCTCAACTATCTAATAAATACCATCAAAGAAGATGCAGATGGCTTCAACAACGGCAAAGACTCAGCTGGATCGCTCATTTTAGAAACATGCTTAGACAACCAATCAAAAAGATCCTTTCGCCCTTCTGAACCACTTTTCTGATCACCCAAAGCAACAGTAATATATGGAACCATCTTATCAAGTTGAGCAGCAGCAACCCAGGAATCTAGAGCATTTACTGTGCACTCCCGCATGTGCTTCTTATTGTCCCCAATACACTTCAACACGTCTGCCAAAATACCCTACATTGTGACATAAAGTTGCAGTTATTGTTGGTGCAAACCAACAGTACTAAGAAACATATAAAAACAAATGTGGAGTTGGTAGCAAACCTTGCTTGCTTTTTCAATGGAAGGTCCCATCGCAGATGCCAGACCACCAATCGTTGATAAGGTTGCCATCACCAGATTTTTGTTACTGTCATTCAGGCGGCCTCTTAGCGCAGCGAACAGGTCCGCTGCGGTTAGAAGATAACAACGACAATGGTTGTGAATTAAATGAATATAGAGCCAACATCCCCTATTTAACAGTTGTTAGAGATAGACAGCGATAATAAACCTGTGCCTGTAGGCTGAATGCGCTTATGGGCCTCCTCCACAATTTTATTGACTGCATCAATCGACTCCAGCCTTAGCTGTCATTTCACATAAGTCCAACATCAATATCAAATACAGGGAAACTTACATAACTGGCCCAAGAGGCAAAAAAGAAACCAAGTAACTGCATATTACCTTCCAGTCTGGGCTCCCCAAATTTTTCAGTAAAGTAGGTGTTATCTTAGAACTTATGTCTTCCCTTGGCAGACCATCTGATGAGGCAGCAGATGTGGACGATGCACTATCCAAAGCTCTAACTGTTCTTTTCGGAGGAGCAGCTGCACCCTGTTAATTCAACATAACTGATGTAGTTAGAACTCCAATAAGAAACACATTTAAATACAATGACCAAGACATCATACCTCAAATGGATTCTTTTCATATTCAGCATCGAGAGCACTGAGGAGTGCCGGTTTGACATCACTCAAGAAGCCTTTGAGATCTACAGGAGACACTTGATTAAACAACAACCAAAAAAGTGCATTCATGAAGCCATACATGAATTAAGAAACAAGTAACAACCTGGTCCGACAAACTTATGCAGCACACCAATCAGTTTAATAGTTGCATTTCTAGTTGCAGCGGCACTTGATTGCAGACCAGTGTCTTTGCAAAAGTCAATAATATCCTGGAAATAATGAAGGGTATGAGCTATAGTGTAGTGTCTTTATAACTGTAAATAATACTTAGAAAGCAAAGTGAACCTTCAGTTTTAAATTGGAAATCCCAAAGTCTTCGACGGCAGATACCATCCAAATAATACCCTCGCTGAGAACCTTCGGATTCTTGTGCTCTTTCATTATTTTGTATAGCTGTAGTAAGAAGTGATGGAAATAATTATGGTGGTTGCCAAACATCATGGAGTCAGTGGAAAGTGTTCAGTCTTTTTTGCTGTATAATGTTCAAGATCATACCACAGAGATATTTTCTGTATATTTAAACTGATGGCGACTTGTAAATGCATCAAGTGCAAACTGTTCTAGGACTCATGCGTTAAGATTCATACGTGATAACCTCAACACGAAATTGGGGCTATGCAGAAATTGTGAATATGCATAAAAAGAAGATGGTTCGGTTGCAATGTTCAGTATTTTTTGCTGTAATGTTCAAGATCATACCACGGAGATATTCTCTGTATATTTAAACTGATTGCTACTTGTAAATGCATCGAGTGCAAATTGTTCTAGGACTCATGCATTAAGATTCATACGTGATAACCTCAACACGAAATTGGGGCTATGCAGAAATTGTGAATATGCATAGAAAGATGATGGCTCGATTGCAATGCTATACCATACCCTATCAAACACAAATCCTGGCCCTACTGCCTCACAGAAGGCCGTGAGACATTTCATTGCAGGCGCTCGAGTTTTTATATCAGCAACCCTTTCGCTTATGCCTGTTAGAAAAAATAGAGATAATAAATATTTGAATAACCAGCATTCTATAAAGACATAAGCAACAGTTGGATAAGGAAAGGGTGATCAATGCAGGAATGCTCAAATTATCTCAAACTTGTCGAAAATAAAGCAAGAGGAACTCATACCAAAAATGCATAGAACGACACATCGCTTAGGGAACTTCTTTACAGTTGAGGCAATGTAGGTGATGACCTCTATAACTTGTTGTTGAACCTGTTTCGTTTAAAATATACATGATATTAGTTCCATAAGGAAATATTTTTTACACAAAACAAAATTACTACTAATCACCTGCACGTTTTTTTCACTCCATCCAGGCACAGCACATAACAGACGAACAAGGAGTTCAGCAGATTTATCGAGTTCTGTGAGATTTTCTACGTCCTGCTTTAGCATGCCAATAGCTGACAAATAGTACAATGTTAGTATTTGAATGAGAAACATGGCAGCATTCAGGTTTGGAAGAACAGTCTTTAATTACAAGGCAGGGTACAAAGCATAAAAAAATAGAACAGAAATAGCCAGAGATTAAACAAAGTTATGGCATAAACACATTAGATGTAAAAAACAAATCGAAGCTTAGTGTGCCAATCCAAATAAGATAAAGAACCAAACAGGAGCACAGGATCATCGCTAACCTTCAAGGCGCTCTTTCCAGACAGTGCTCTTTAACTGGGAAATTGTCTCTGTTTTCACGACAGAATTTAATCTCTCTTCTATCTCTTCCAAACTCATCTCAGAAGGCTGCAAAAAATCATTCAAAAAAGCTTGTGAGCTTGCATTTATCTTCCTCAGTGATATTTGCAGCTATTACTTTGTAAATTTAGCATCTCGTCAATGTTACTGCAAATCAGCTATTTAACAAAAAACACCTTCCTAAATGATATATGTGGTCAGTATCCCTATGGTAAATACAAAAACTGGAGCCTGGAAAATATACATGAAATAGCCTGGACAACATTAAAAAATTAGACATTTTCCATAGCACTAAGTGATAATTGACAAAGATAATGTGTGATTAGCAGCTATGACTTGTTACAGACTTTGCTTGTAAGAAGAACGCGGATATTATTATGGCAAACAAGTCACCTCAACATCTTCAACCTCAGGAGCAGCAGAGGCCTTTGCCTGTGATCCACCATCTGTCTTTTTTGTACCAGTTGATTTTGCAGGTCCCGATTTCTTAGTCGCAGCCTACAAACACAAACATGGTGGTTAACATAAAGAGTAGAAAGTCAAACATAGAATGAGCATACACATCCAAGAGCAAGAAAACAATACTAACCGCTGCAGGGATAGTCTTCTTTCCACTAAGCATGCTTGCAGCAGATCTCCTCATTGATGAGCTATCTGTAACCTGCATAAGTATGAAATAATCATGGTTGGTTTGTCAACTGAGTAAGTAATATATCAAGCTACAATGCTATTTTAAACAGTAGCCAAGGAAATCTGTTATTATGATAATGCGGTCCCTAAGCTTCACAGGCTACTGCATAAGGCTGGTGGCTTCGCAAAGCACTTTCCATTTCTCTAACAACCCAAAATCGTCTTTATTGGCATGAAAGAAAAACCTAAGAGCCGTTTGTAAAAAATATTCTAACAAACTGTGTTCTAGAAGGCAGTAACCCCACCTAAATGATTTATTCTGCCTACATCACCTGATTAGTGCCTAGCACATTGGTGAAGACGGGTAACAGAGACAATTCCAGAGAGCAGGCTACCCAGCACAATTGCACATGAGAGTGGGTTTTCAAGGACAAGCTATAGACTACATGTACTAATTTGTCGTGGTATTAGAAATAAAATCAAAACATAAAAATGGTACCTCACGAACAGATGCTACGGCTCCAGAACTTGAGGCAGGCACTGAAATGGAATAATTGGTGTCTGTAAGGTTTGACATCTTTCTTCTACAAATCAAATACAAAACAGAGATGTATGGCTCTCATCTATAAAAAATGGAAAGGGACATAAGGAATAACCTGTCCCTGAATTCAAAGGAGTATCTGTGGCAGAACCAATCATATCTGACAGTTTCTTTTTCCTCACGTCGTCTAATTTCTCCAGGGAACGCTCCAAAGGTTTCATACCAACCATCTAAACAGATAGCAAAAGTGCCCAAAAAATTAAAGATTGTAAACAACATTAAAGGATACAGGGCGGCAAGAGAACTGTAGAGTCAAAAGAAACAAACCTTAGCTATGGCAGTCAAAACGGTAAAAGAAGAATCCCGAACGTCAGGGGTGCTATCATTCAAGCACTAACGGTAAAAAATAAAAATTAGTGAAGACATGTAACATAAATACAGGTAAACAAAAAGAAAAAATATTGACCATTTATCAAAAAACGGCTGTTCACCTCCATGCAGATAGGAACATAGTCTTTGTGCAACTTTAGGACAGTTGCCTTATTGCTTGTTTCAATGCAAAATGCAACCCAGTTCAGCGTTAACGATCGAACAAGAGGGACCTTGTTTTTCACAGCCACCCGAACATCTACAATAACACAACAAAGAAATTTCTTACAGATTAACATGTTTGCTTCTTCCTATATGTATAAAATAACACTACCTTAAAAACATTTCAGCTTTTACTTCTTAAGATGTGTATCCATTGTTTATTTTTTAAAGTGTGCTGCCACATAGACTGGTCTGCTGCACTCTATGAAAATATGTCAAGATTTCTAGGCTGACCATTGACATATTTAAGAGAATGGGACAGACCCCGGCATCGAAGATACAGCTTTTAACAAGAAAATACTAACCATCAATCACATCAAGAAGAGTAATACAACCAGCCTTATGGATTGCTTCAAGCGTCTGAGTCAGTGCTTCTGTCATAGTTGCTTTTTTCTCTTTCAATTTTTCCTGTTTAATATAACAGAACAAGGACATACCAGGTGAAAAATGTTACTTTACTTGATTGATCGGCGTTTCAAGAAACTGCAGCATACGAATTTCTAGAGTCAAGACAAGTAACAAATATACGAATACTACATTGCCTCAAGCCCTATAAAAGGTTACTTTTAACTATACGGTTAATTTAAATTATATTGATTGGAATATAGGAGGAAGTCATGCAATCAAATGAAAGAGGTGGATCTCAAGTAGTAATTTTATTACACAGTTAAAGATACCAAATATGTTTTCTTGGCACTGAATTATAGTCCTACAATAACATAATACTATCCGATTATCGAGAACACAGATTTCTCACCACATGTGTGTGTGCTGTTACTATTATGATGCACTACATCTAAGTGAGCAGATCTATAGCAATGGTCACGGACTGACGGTGTCCTGGTCCTGGACACCTGGGCAAATCAGGCAATAGATCTTAGTTGTACAATTACTTATTATAGTAATAGGACAGTTCTATCTAATATTCAGAGAAAATGTATTGGTCGTACAGTATCCAGTCAATCGTCTAAAATCACAGAAAATTGCATCTCGCACTTGGAGAGAAAGGTCGATGAAGCAGAACAGCAGTACACTGTCCAACTCTGCTCGCTGCTCCTCTCCCAGGCTGTGATTCTGATGTCTGTCACAATGACCCTATCCAGATGTTCTTTACTCAAACATCCTTCTCTTCCAAAGTAGCTCCCCCAGGGCTATGCCCAGCCGATCAGTGACAGTATCACTGACAACCAGCGCTCAGGATTATCCTTACTTCTCCCTTTCCTCCTCCTTCCATGATAAGCTGAACGAATCGCATCTTCAGATTTATTTTTTCGCCGGTCAGATGCCCTGACCATCAAAGCACAATCACGCTGTCCGACATCTCAAGCTTACAGGCACGTTTCAATCTACACGACCAAGCCAGGCAACAAACAGAGACTGTTCATCCATTAAGTGGAGAACATACACACATGCAAATTTGGCAGCACTAATCAGTTGTGTGGCTGCAGTAAAGGGCAACATACGACATATACAAGAACACAGAAGATTCCATAGTGTAAAGAAGATCAGACATCTTAAGCTATGAGCTGGCAGATAGCACAAACAGCAACACAAATATTACAAAATTATGATTATTCAGAAAAGGGATATTTCGACTTACAAGCAAAACAGGAAGCAGATTCCGTGAATTTCCAGAAAAATGAGTTCTTAAACCTTTAGCTAAATTCCCTATTGCTTGAGTAGCTTCCACCGCAACAGCCAAATTAATATCTGTAACAAGCTGCGATAGAAAAAAAGCAAAGGGAAGTAAATCACAAATTACAAACATTATTAGATGCAACATCTTTATGATAGCACTCAGGATCCTGAACAGTTCTGTGATAAAATAACACAAACAACAAGCTTGGCAAGGACATAAAAGGACAGAAAATAATTAAACGCCTTTTATCGCAAAATGCTACCAGGTAAATCAAGAACCTTCCCAAACAACATAACACGACCTCCCAAAGAATATAGTGTGCCAGCAGTTCCACATCATGTATTGCAACACTACGGAATATAATACGATCTCTTAAGGGATTACGAAAACAACAAAGCACGAAAAAAAATCGGTAATAATTACTGATAAAAAATTATGCAGGCAGTTTAGGTAAGTACTCACATACACATTGCATGCAGTACAAAGTACAAACTTGATATAAGCCAGGACAAACACTAAAAAGGAGTCTAATTAAAAATATTATGAAACAGGAAAAGATTAGATGAGTCAGGATACAACCTTTAAATAACAACATATTACATATATCATGCCAACAAGCAAAATCAGTGTGCACAATGGGCGCAAGTTTTGTTGTATGAAATAACAGACTTCAAGCCAGTATTAACCTTTTTAAGTGTTCGAGAAACTTCATTAAAATCACCAGGAGCAATTTTTTTTGTTGAAGCAAGCTTAGTCAGCTCTGCAACAGCGTCCCTTCTTTCCGACCATTTAGTTGCTTTCTGGTATGACACAACAGAATGACATCAAAATCAAATATAACAGTAATAAACGTTTACTATGACGGTTACTGTATTCAAGACAGATAACATACCACGCCATCCCAAAATCCAGACTTTTCAAGTGGAGTTAAAATATCCACAGGGTCAACAAGATCATATTCATCGATCTCCATAGGGGCTGGAAGTACAATTTCATCAGTACTCTTACAGTAAATATAAAAGGCATCTGATTTGTCAATAACAGAAAAGAACATAACAATAAAAATGCTCCTGAGAACAACAGACCATCAGGCACTGCGTCGTCACAAGTGCTGGCGCCTGTTGTCTCTGGTACAGCTTCCTCCTCGAGCTCTTTTTCTTGTTCGGATCTAGTAAACAATATTGAAATCATATTCACTTTCAATACCTTATTGGCCAAGTTGAAAATAAAAATGTTGTATTCACACATACACGAGTACGGTAAAAGGAAACAGTACACTGGAAACATGAGCAGGGGGTCCCGCACCGTGTTTGTGTCAACAAAATTAACACGTCCCTTAGGGCACAAGTTCTTGGGACCCAGACACTAACACCTTTAGAGCAATTCAAAAAAGGCTTTAAGAAATTGTAGATGTGCCAAACAAAAATCCCTTGTTGAACTATCCTACATATAGTTCTGCAACTAACACATTGTAAAAGGACCCTATTACTTCCAAAGTATTGCATTTACTTACTTTACTACCCACAAGTTTCAATGCCGTTTACTTAACCAGTTAACCCTCTACCAGGTTTTCATCTATGCTTTTCCTACCATGAATAAGGGTCAGATGGTTCTGGTAGAATCTTGTGGAGAAGTTCACCATAGAACCCGTCAGTGGCGACTATTTTTTGGGGTGTCACTCCACAGGACTCATCCAGGATACGTTGCTCGCTACGATGAATCAGCGCGCGGCTGCCAGCCGAGCACGGAAACAACAGCAGAAGATCACTATGCCTGGGAGAGTACTAAGAAGCGAATAAAAATAGAAAGTATGACTGGCCTTCACCTACCCTACGTACTTGCAGGTTGTTGGGACTAGGAGGCAAGGAGGATTGGATGAGAAGTTCGAGATCTAGCTTCCTAGTCGTGGTAATGCTGATTGGAAAAGATGAGGTGCTGCTATATGAGAATGGGAAGGAAAGGAGATGATTCAGAAATCAAGCTAGATTAGGGAGGGAAAATGAGCTGTGCAAATATATGGTGTGCCTGCTGCGTGTAAACAAGTTGCCGGGTCGTTGTGCTTCATGGCTTTAAATATTTTGTGACATCAGCTCATTCAGTTTTTACCGAACAGAAACAAAATTTACTAACGTGTGTTCGGTTAACTCACATGCCAAAAAATGCATGGACCGTCTAATTAACTGAAAATTCAGTTTTTTCTTTGGTTTCTGGTTTGGTGTTTGGTTCTGTGGTTTTTACATGCCTTGACATGAAAAAAATACTCCCAGCCAGTGGGTCCACCAGGTCAGAGGGACAGAACAGAGGAGGTTGCTCCTGTAATCAAACCAGAATGGATGGCAGTTAGAGCTCATTGGCAGCAGGATGTTGCCAGACCTATCTTGGCTTTCACAAAGAGAGCGCTGGAGCTTGCCGGCAGTAGGTAGCGGTGATGATGTGGCTAAAATTGGTGACATAGATGCCATGAGGACAATAACAAGGTCCACATCAGCAAAAGCAGGTCTAAAACTTGGGTAAGAAGTTAAGTAAGCAGAGTTGCAACTTAGGAGAGTGAAATGAACCAAAGATATAATGGAGAGGGTTATTCAAACCACTGCAAGTCTGCAACACTTTTGGGGACTAAAACGGGTTTTTTTCTTGTAAATATGAAGCTGGTTCATCTCTTCTCAGTATACTGCATGAGAAAAACTACCAAAACAAAGATATCCAGAGTACTGTGGTAAGCAAAACAATGATAAAGGTTGTATCAGATGCTAGGAAATGCAGTCCTTGTCTATCATAATATTCATGTGACTGTGGCATTTGATTATTTTCATGCAGAATCACAAAACGGGAGAGTGGTTGTGCCAGAAATTGCTCATGAAGCTAAAAAATATCAAACAGAGAAGCTCTTTTAAGAAGTTGACCTTATCTTGCGAGTTGGCTTAGCAATACCCGAAACATTTGATAGCTCTGCTTCCAATTCTTTTTTCTACAAATTGGAAGAGTGTGATTATACTGTTGGCTCGTAATATAAATCATCAATAAAAGCACTGCAGTTGTACAAATAATCCCACCATTGTATCTCTCATCTTCTCAAACAAAATTGACTTTACGGGCTCTTTGCCAATCCATCGACAAAGCTCAAGTGTCAAGCCCTTGGAAGAAGCCCGAACGTTCTGATCTGGATGATCAAATAGCTCAGGAAGCATCTTTAGAATTTTTTTGGGTGGTACAACCTTAGCTCCGAATTCACTGGTAGGAAAAAAAAATGTTAACAGAGTTTGAATAAAACTTGTTCTAACTAGAAACGAAATTACCAGCTAGGAACTTACCTAAGTGCTTGAAACATAACATCAATAGCAGGTACAACAGCTTTAGCCACTTTATTCTTTACAGCCTTCTCCATTGATTCCTGGAAGCACAAGAAGTCAGTTCAAGCAATCCAGCATGCTATCAACTATAAATGTAACTATAAGAGGAAACATGTGGTGGCACAAACTACAAAGAGGTCGGAAATATTATTAGATTGGTTACATAAGCAACGAATAAATAATATGGTATTAGGCAGAGGCTAGCATCAATGCCTTGTGGCAAGATAGGATGGCATCATTCTTATAAATGCTAAGGTAAATTAACAAGCTCATGAAAATACTTGAGTGATCAAGCAGATACTTGCAATTGCAAATAAATGATGAGATACGAAATGAAGCTTCCACCCATCAACGAGTGGGATCTAATTTTGCTATGTCTAAGCTAAATTGGTGTACCAAAAAGTACTTCCCTCATGTCTCGAAATACAGGACTCTGTGGGGATCTGTGCAGTCAAAGCTTTGAAACTTTGACCGTTCGTTTATGTGGTACTGGTATGTAATTTTACCACATGATATTAATGTCAAAAAATGTATTGTCTTCGAATACTTTCATAATATATAAGCTTAATTATGCTAATATAAATATAATGCAATATAACCTTTCGACTGAAGACTAAAATGACCTAGATTGGAGAGTAAATTAAATTACAAAAGCAATTATCGGCATGTAAATTCATAGGCGTGTATATCCCATCTCCATCCTGATGCTACTACTCTTGTCGTATCGGTGAACTTTTAGACCACAACCATCATAATGCATGCCGAGCAGAAAAACACACTGTTTTTTGCAGTATTTGGGTGGGTTGGGCATGGATTGCTTACGGGTGATAATTACAAAATAAGTATAATGTATTCCTTCCACTAGTAAATATAAGCCTTTTTAGATTTATTTTTTTCTTTTTTGTGATTCAAACGTATCTAGGCGTATTTTGGTGGGTAGTTCACTCCTTTTACTCTGTATTTGGTCTGTATTGGTACCATGTGGAATGTCTAAAACATCTTACAAAGGTAAGAGTTGTCTTCACCATCAAGCAAACCTACAGGTGCTCGCCAGCAAACCAGCTCCAGAAGCATCCTCCTGAGATTCTAGTAACAATAACTAACAGAAAATTTCCCTATTGGATCAGCTAAACTAGTTGCAGAACTTTGGAGGCTACCATGCCAGAACAGAACATTGAAAGGTGAAGGAGGGAAATTGGTGTTTGCTGTCTCATGCATTGATCCATGTTTTTGAGCACTACACTAGTAACGAGGACTGGCCAATTTGTGACCCGGCGTTTGCTAAGTGGTAACTTAAGTATTCAACATGCAATACTATGTCATAGGCTTAACACTTTGGGCGGCATTGGTATGTGCAGGTACGGCAGTTCTGCAACTGTGTGTAACTTCACAATTACAAAATGTGCGGCATAAGTTGTGGGAGACAAAGTGGCTGGCTGAGAGTAAACCATAACTATTTGCTCAATGCATAACGAACAATAACAGTGATTCATAATAAGTAATCCCGGAGTGCAGTTCATCAGTTCCACTTACAAGGAAGACCTCTGACGCCTCTAGCTCCACCCAAAGGAGAAACGCAGCCTGCGCCTTCTCAACAGTCTTTGGCCGGCCAGTGAGGCACTTGGCACAAATGGCATCGCACACCTCTTTGGCATACCTGGGAGGGGCCAATTCCGGAAGGCATTGGAACAAGCAACCAGAAGCACAAGAACAAATGATGTATACTATAGCATCATGTGGTAGTAGTAGACTAGAGACGCACCTGGATACATCAGCGTCGGCGGCTCGCTGGAACGCTAGCAGCGCGTCCAAGGCCTTCTCCTGCACCGGCGCGTTGGCATCCGAAACCGCCTTCTTAAACAAGGGAGCTAGCCACACGGGGAGGGAGAAAACAACACCGACGATCAGATCTAACTGCTGAAAAAAAAATCCGACGGGAATCCCATCCCGAAATGGGACCGCGCCGCGGACGGACGGAGCAATCGCAGCGCGGATCCGAATGGTGAATGGGGGGAGGCGGATCGGGGGCGGACTCACCGAACTCGCGGAGGCGTGCGTCCTTGGGGTCGGTGATGGAGTCGCAGAGGGCGGCGAGGTCGATGTTGGCGTCGTTGCGCACCTTCCAGTTCTTGTGCTGCAGCCGCTCGTCCCACGGCAGCTTCTTCGCCTCCTTGAGGAGCTTCTCGTCCTCGGTCGACATGGCCGGCCGCCGCCGCCGCCGCTAGACGGGATGCTGCAACCTCCAATGCCCGGATCGATGCGGCGGCCTACTCTAGGGTTTCGAATTGCTCGTGGGAGGAGTTTGGATCCGAAGTGGGGGAAGGGGAGATGGGAGAAGGGGGAATAAAAAGGTTAAATCGATTATTTTTCGAAAGTGGAAAATGCAATGTGAAAATAGTGGGAGGGAGAGAGTTCGGAGTTGCGTCAGGTCAGGAGCGGAGCGGAGCGAGCGTCATTTTGTTCGTCCGTCCGTCGCACGGGGGAAGGGGAACCGGTAGGTTTCGGGTCAGACGAGAAGGTGCGCTCGTACTATCACTTCCCGGTGGGCCAATTGCGAGGCGAGGGAGGCGGGGCGTGGGACGGTGTCGGTCCGGTCGGGCTGGGTTTTGAAAGATTTTGAATTTCCGACGAAGACGGGCGGACATTTGGGGACACGTGTACGGACGAGATCTCGTGCCTGTGCCGTTTCTTTCTACAGTGTCTAGTGGTGAGCTGTAAATAGCCTACGTTCTCTACAGCCCACATTTCTCTACAGCTCCCCCACCACAGGTGGCGATTTTGATAAATCTAACTCTTTTACAAAACTTTAACCCAAAAAAACTTTTCTAAAATTTGTATCCGAATTTGACCCATTGTGGTACTGACAAACCCTCCGACGGTGATAGTCTTGTACTCGGTAGGGTTATATGTGGTACCATCAGGATGACGTTGACGGTGCCACGTTTAACCATACCGCTAGAATGTTTGACTGTATCAAAAAGGTTAGATGCGATCAAAAATTTGAAAAAACTTCATTTCACGCTAAAGTTTTGTAAAAAGGTTAGATTTTGCCGACTAGCCACCACAAGACATGGGTGTCAAATAAGTGGACTTACTTGATAAATGGGAGTTATAACGTGTTTTTAGATAAAATACGCATAGTTTCATTTTGCGATATTTGGTGCAAATTTGGATATACCGTTGGCTATGCTCTTAGGTGGTTCTTTCTCCTCTTTCGAGAAAAAAACGTGTGAACTCCCACTCTACGACGCCAGCAAACAAGAGCGGATATAAGAAATGGACGGCAGGCCATCGTGCAAATTTATTATATAGAAAGCCTCACTCTAGCCTATATTTTTAATACAAATCTCACGGTTGGCCCACCCCAACCAGTAGCAACAAATTCATACATATTCATTATATCTGTAGATAGGAATAATAAAGAAGAGACCTATCATGTGTTGTGTCAATTTTTCGTGTGTGTTTTACCATATTCATAATCAATGAGTAACGCTATTTGAAGTAAGAAGGGCGTCTTGGATTAAGGTTTTCTCATGGAAATTTTGGAGGAAAATTATAGGGGGGAAAGTTAGCGTGATTTTTTATTTGTAGGATTGAATCTCAAAGTGTTTTTCTTAAGAATCTTTTGCACCACATTTTAGAAGAAATCTAGTAGACACGAAATGCTATCACTCTAATTGTCGCCGATATCTTTTGGTGTGAACTGAACACAAGAAAATCGATGACATTTCTCCGTTAAATAAAGTGACGAGTGTTTTGCTCCCAAGGTTCAACTATGTGAACAAACATAGATTTATACATTCGATAGTGTCTGCGGAATAGGTGAGCCGGATAGGTCGGTACCTCGGCGAAGTAATCCTTCGTTAGAAACAAATTACCGGGTGCTTGGTTTCGGGGAATGCAAATAGGCCCGACCGTCGAGCCTTACCTCTTCCTCTGGCCTCGGTACCGGGCGATCTGGTATCTGCAAGAACTGCTCTTATAATTTGTGATGAATGCCACCGCGTGTGCCGTGCAGGAAAGTAACAAAGCAAAACTGCAAAAAAGGCGAAATTAACTGATCAAAGCAGCAGCACTCGTCACTTTCCGGACCGGATGCAATTGTTTGCCCCGGAAGTACGTATTTGCGCGACACAAGTCGTGATGGTATCTCCAAAGAAGTCGAAGCAGTAGTTCATGCTTCATGGTAGTAGGCTGTGAGTGTGATCAGTAGTTAGTTGGATAACAAACAAGCCACCATAATTTGCTCTTTCGGTGGCTCTCGTAAAGCCACTTGACTTACGCTTCAAGCAGTAGCTAGGAAGTAGGAACCAGATCCATCGACGACGATCGGCCGGCCGCCTTTATTTGTGCCCCGTTGCAGCGTTGCTTTCCCAGCGTATCACACCGGACAGCACCGGACACCGGTGGAGTCGAGACGGAAAAAGGCTCGGGCTGAGCTGAATTGCTCAACCGCCAGCATGTTCTTTTTTCTATTTTGGAACCTAAGCCACCGTATGATTATATTGTACACCACGGAATATAGCACCTGTTGCGGCCATGATTGCATAAAAGTGGTTAATACAATGATCAATTCAATGCAGACCTTGGTCATGGAATATGTGCGGCATTTTTTTAAGGATTGACATCATTTATCGTGCGATTTTGTAAAAATAGTCTGAATATGTTGCGAGAGAGTCTAATCGTGAATCAGCTGAATTAGGACAATTCTAACGGGCTGCTCCACCTCCCCGATGAAATATTTGAGCTTGTCGATGTCTGTGCATTTATCGCCTCCTTATGGATAATTTTCAACATCTCATTGTCAATACATCGAAACATCATGATGGCCGGTTATTGTTCCTTGACCATATTGGTTATCATCTCTTTGGTGATAATCACCTTATGCAGTTATGCCCCCTAGTTCTACCGTGTGGTGCCATCAAGGCATTTGTCATGCTTCTGAGTGCATTTCTTTGGACTTTGGTCAGTGACTAATAAGGTATCTATGGTGAATGTAAAATGAGTTGACAAATTGTTTGTCCACAAACTTACCTCGTGGTAGAGGTGATGGAAGAATCCCCAACCTAAATAAATTTGTGATGGAATTGAGACTAAGTGGCTTTTTTTTAAATACATAGTACAGACGCAGACGCTCATGAACACGCACGTACAGGCACCTATATGACCGCACACACGCAAACCCTACCCCTATGAGCACTTCCAAGAGACTGATCCGGCAAATCTTGAGATTGACGAAGTCTTGGACTTGAACCTGGGTGGGCTGATTCCAGCACAATGAACCAAACCAGTTGAGCTAGGCTCTCTTCACGAGACTAAGTGGACTTAGTTGGATTGGACCAACACTCTAGGGCATGGGTGGGGTTAACATGTATGTGGCAAGGTAGACATGTATATCTCTTATGCCTTGACAACCACTACAAATAGCACAGTGGGAAGGCAATTTTTTTGGCATGCTCCATGCCTTATGGGGTGCAAGAATATATCGCTCCAACATTTTTTCTATTTCAAAGGATACAAAAGTAAATTTCAAAACTGCTCTTCTCCATAATGGATCAACCACATTAACATATTTGTTAACTCAACACAATCAACATTTACAAGAATCGTTTTTATCTTTAAAAGATAATTCGGGAGGCTCAACTTATTGATGACGTGCCCGATACCATCACATGGAAGCTCACCTCGTTGGGATCCTATTCGCCAGGCTATTCCTATCGCACACAGTTTCAGGGAACAAATAGCATGGTCACAACCTGATTGTTGAATCTGATCGGCAAGTAGAGAAAATTTTATGAATACTTCTTGATTTACTAATGGCACTATATGTCTCACGAAAATGAGTTGAATCATATATGGGGCAAGCATTGTGGCCATTATCGACAATGACAAATACATGTATGAGTGTGACCAGCCTATAGTCGAGGATTGGTTTCACGCCCCCTTTCATAGGAAGAAGCACATTGTTTACCCAGTTTAACATTTTTTTTTCGAGTGCATATCAGAGAATAGGGCAATCACATGTATCACATCCACCTTTATGATTCCCTAACATGATGTAAGGGTGTGTTTGTTTTTAGGATGTGGTGGAATGGAATGGAATGGTTCCATTCCATTCCATTCCACTCCATCCCATTCCATTCAATCTCTGTGTTCAGTTTATTTGTGGAGCATGGAATGGAACGGAAGTTAATTAGCCTAAGCAACCAATTAATTAGATCCTAATGTAATTAGATCCTAATAAAGCAGTGGAAGGTCGTCGCGGCCGTGCTCGTTGCCGGCCCGCACCTCGCCCTCTGCCCTCCGCCGGCGACCTCTGCCGCCGCCCTCTGCATCCGCCGGCGACCTTGGCCTCGCGCCTCCGTGCCGCACTCGCTCGGCGAACTCTGCCCCCGCGCGCCCCCGCCTTGCGGCTCCGCCTCCGTCCCGCACTCGCCCGGCGAACTCCTCCCCCGCACGCTCCCGGCCTCACGGCTCCACACCCGGCGACCGGGGGTCCGGCCTCGCGCCTCCGCGCCCTCTACGCCGAGGTACAGTCCGACCTCGCGGCCCGGCCCCGCGGCTCCGGCTCTGCCTCCGTGCCCCGCGTCCGCCCCGCCTCCAGCCTCCGTCCTCGTCCGCCCTTCCTTCAGCCTCCGCCCGACGACCGGCCCGTCCCTGCGCATCTCCTCCCCTGCGCGCGCCCGGCCTCACGGGTCGTGCATGTCGAGCAGGGAGGAGGGAGGCGCCGGCGTTGACCTTCGAGGGAGCAGGGAGGACCCCGCCGACCTCCGACCTGACTCAGCCAGCCAGCCGCGCGCCTCGCCTCTGCCAGCCAGGAGAGAGGGACGTCGAGCATGGAGGAGGCGTGCAAGCATGGGGGAGGGGCGGCGAGCACGGGTGGGAGGTGAGAGAGACACGGGGAGAGAGAGGAGGCGTGGGAGAGGATTAGCGCGTGTGATACCGCCCGTTCCACTCGGTCCGGCCGAATCGGCCGGACGGGTGGATTCCGCATCTTCAGGGAATATGCCATTCCAGGGAACCGGCACGTTCCATTCCACCTAAAAACTGAACACAGGAATGGGCTCTGGGTGTGGAACCGTCCCATTCCATTCCGGTCCGTTCCGGAAACGAACAAACCCTAAGGGTGTGTTCGTTTCTAGAACCGTGGGGAATGGAATCGACGATTCCATTCCGTGAGCCCGTTCTTTTATTCTTTTCTGTGATGGAGTGGAATGGGGTGGTTCTAGAAAAGGGAATATTCACTCAATATGCGGAACCGACCGGTCCGGTCGATTCGGCCGGACGAGGTGGAACGGGACAGTAATGTTGGGCGATTAACTCTAATTTAATCAAGTTTAGCAATATTTGATCAAGATTAGAAGTAATTAATCAAGTTTAGCAATAATTAATCTAGATTAGGAAATAATTTATCGAGTTTGATGCCGTTCTCGTTCCATTCTATTCCACCCATCCTAGAAATGAACACAAGAATGGGACGGTTCCGTGACAATTTTTTGTACAAAAAGAACATAGGAATGAAAAGGTTGCATGACAGTGGAATGCAATGGTTCCATTCCATTCCACCCGGTTCTAGAAACAAACACACCCTAAGTGGCATCCATCTGACTGAGGGGGTGTAACCCGACATATTCTTGATCGTCTTCAGGGTTTCGGTTATACATTATGTTTGGTTGGTAGGTCTCTGTCGTTACTACTCCCTCCGTTTACTTTATAAGGTGTTTTAACTTCTTTTAAAAAGACATTTATTTAGATATATTTAGTGTGTACTTACTCATTTTAATTAAAAAACCTTCATTAAGCGAAGTAATTTAAAATCAGGATATGCTTGAACTTCCGTCTAAAAAGGAACCAGCGGTTTAACGTACGGGTTCACTTGTTGTACACTGTCTAACTGCCGACCAACTTACTGCTCTTCCTAACCGATCTACCAAACAACGCCTGGATTCTGTCGTGAACACATGGTTTTGGCCGTACATCATATTTGACCCCACATGGCAATTAGTGGTACTAGTACAGCGTAGCAGTGGTGCTAGTTCAAGATTTCGTATTGATGATTTCTCTTTATCATTGACGTCGGCCGTCTCCCGTGGTCGTGCTGTCTCGCCGCGCGTAATCAACGATCAACAAATACAGTGGCAACCTAACTAGCCATAGTGGGTATCGTATCTGACTAGTGGGGTGTCAGGGTGTCTCCACTCGTTACGTCCCACAAGGTACAAAATATCGGAAATTTGCGCCCGCCGTGTCGCGAAACGGCGTGAATCCGGGACACGGCGTGAATCCAGAACTCGGAAGGCGCAATTACCATTTGTGAACCCAGGTTGCCCCTGGACGGCACATTTTTGGTTATATTTGGGCGAATACAGAGTCCGACACATTTTGACATACAAATTCACACGTTTAATCATACAAATTCACACATAAATAGTTCAATATATAAAAAATAAAACAAATAGTACTAGACATCGGCATTGTCATTGCCCTTGCGTGCCCACAAGTGATGCACCAGATCATTATGTAGAGTTTGATGTGTTTCAGCGTTTCGAAACTCCTCGCGCGTGGCGAGGAAGTCTGGTCATGATGCCGGCACCTGGTGATCAACATCTGCAAGAGGACCCTGACGGTAGTATGGTATCTTTGCCTCACTGTCAGGCACCGGGTCATCCCGCTCACTCTCAATGATCATGTTGTGCAAGATCACACAACACTGCATCACCTCTCACATGTTGTACTTGGACCAAGTTATAGCTAGGTACCGGACAACGGCAAATCGAGACTGCAGCGCATCAA
Source organism: Poa annua (assembly GCA_026929855.1). Classification (NCBI taxonomy): domain Eukaryota; kingdom Viridiplantae; phylum Streptophyta; class Magnoliopsida; order Poales; family Poaceae; genus Poa; species Poa annua. The sequence goes on along the minus strand of CM049428.1, from coordinate 112,139,685 downwards.
ACGCTACTCGACATCCTTCCTGCAAGCCTCCTGGCACTTCGAAAACCAATCTTTCACGCTTCCTCTGGCACAGCCTTGGAGATGGTCTTCACAAATGTTGCCCATTTGGGGTATATGCCACCTGCAAGATAGTAGCCCTTTGTGTACTTGTGTCCATTGATCTCATAGTTCACTGGGGGAGCATGACCTTCGACAAGATCAGCAAAGACATCCGAGCACCGCAACACATTTATGTCGTTGTGAGTTCCAGGCATACCAAATAATGAATGCCATTCCATAGATCATATGAGGCCACGGCCTCGAGAATCACCGAGCACTCTTCTTCCTTTCCCTTGTACATCCCCTTGCAATCAAATGGATAGTTCTTCCTGAAGAAGATATGCCCTAGAGGCAATTAATAAAGTGTATTTCTTTATCATATCTCGTTTGGTCATAATACGTTTTTGTGTCATGCTATAACTGTATTAAGCGGAAATATTAATAGGGGTGTGATGCGTAAACAACCAGGTCCCTAGTAGCCTCTACTAAGACTAGTTTCGTTGCGCGATCGATGATCGAGGTTTCCCGATCATAGGGCATGGTGCCGGTCGGCAATGGAAGTCATATCGTTGGAGAACGATGTGATGAACATACCCATATTTGTAGGACGTAGTCATTACACCTTTGACCGTGAGACCAACTCTTATTGTTATTCTTGGAAAATACTTTGATTGCACCAAATGCCGTATCTTAATTAGTATGACAATAACGGTGATACTTTTGGTATTGGAAATGAGTAGTTGAGACGAGGGGTCAAGAGCGGGATTTGCCAGTCCGCATAGCAGGATAGATACTCTAGGGACCACTCGGTGAGATTATGTCTAATGAGCTTGCAAGCATGTGATTAGGTCACGGAGACATGAAATTATAGACGAGTAGAAGATAGCATTGTCGGTAACGAGGTCAAGCTAGATATGGAGATATCTATGAGCGACGCTCGGACACACTAAGTATCGCCATGGTAAACAGTTTAAGACTTTACGTTCAGCTTTGATAGATGAAAGTCATTCGTTATATTACAGGGATTAATTCATGGGGTCCAGGCATACGAGTTAGTCATTGATCATAGAGGAGTCTTGATCATGTCTGTTATTATATCGAACCGCTAGGGTAACACACTTAAGTGGTTTCGACAAGACAACCGAAAAGGAAAGAGATCACCGAGAACGTCCCGGGAGAGGTCCGATGGATATCGGGCAGTGACGAAAGAGTTTTCGGAGTTAGAATAAATTATATATAATATGTTTGATATTAATAGTGTAATTAATGTCTAAATATGATTTTAATATTTATTTCGAATTTATTTAGTCTGATTTCCCTAAATGGGTCTTCTAGTCGAAAGAAGGCCCAAGAGGGGAAAATCCCTAGGGAAATTTGGTGGGGGCTTGGGGCCGACCCAAGTGGGCCAAGATGCCCACTAGGGGGTCGGCGCACCCAGCCATGCCGCACCACGCATGTGGGATTGTTCCCACATTGCCTGGTGAGGAGGTTGGCTCCCCCCTGGGAGCCTATATATAGAGGGGCACCCATGGCCTTTTAATTCACCAATTAATTCCTCAATTCTCTCTCGATTTCGTGATTCCCTTTGTCGGAGTTGTGCCGAGTTGATAGGGGGATCTCTTACACCATAGCCCGCTGCCGTGCTGCTGGTGTTCCGGTCCAAGTCTTCTGCTGCTCGTCCTGGACTGGAGCTTCGGAGGCTGTCGTCTCCACCATACGTGTGTAAAGCACTGCGAGGTGCTGCGCTAGCGGTGCTGGGAGGTCTGCTTCCTCTACACGACCTTGAGGTCGGCTTCGTCGGTCTTCATCGACAAAGTTTGTGCGGGAACGTAATCCCCGCCTTCGGTCTACAAGGGTATGTATTCCGATCTCCGTTCGTACTACTATATCTGCATAGAATAGATCTTGGCATGTTTTAAGGATATCGTTGCTAGAATTTTTTTTATTTTCTGCACACGATCTCGTTCAGTGGTATCAGAGCCGATCTATCGTAGATATAGTTGTACGCTGTTACAACCCATGTTCTGCATGGGGGCACCGTTCCTGTTATTTGCTACCATCTAGCGTGCACTTGTGATTCCAGCGGCATCGAGTTGATGAAGCGGGACGGACCGACTTTACGCGTACGCTTACGCGAGACTGGTTCCACTACTGACATACGACTTGTACCGTATCTGTGGCTGGCGGGTGTCTGTTTCTCTCTCTTTAGTTGGTCTTACATTTTCAATGGAGGGACCGAAAGAGATGCTTAAACATGCAATTATTGGATCGTTGTTGTGGTCATAAGGTTCGTAGGTATGAAGCGGTTCTATTTACGACAGCCCCAAGCCACGTAAAATATGCAAAACATAAAGTAGAAGCGTCTAACATTATTTTACAGGGTCTATGTGATATGGTCAAGGTAGGTTTATTAAATTGTTTATGAACTGCGGGCGCCAAGAAGACCATGGCGCAATGGACTATATCACATTGCATTACATTTGATGTTTTATGCGCATCTTATATTGTGTGATTATATATATTATTATATATTAGTTACGCGGCGGTAATTATATAAGATGATCCTTTCAAAAATAGCACTAGTGTTCTTCCTCCAACGAGCACCACCAAGAAAGTTCTTGTAACATCCCAATTTTTAGAAAAATTTAAAACTTTGCATCCATGCATCGTCATCATTAAACTTGTCATATGAATCACATAGAATTTGAATTTAATTATATAAATATGTTTTAATTGACTTTATGTCCTTAAAATTGTTATTTGAATTTATAATAATGTTCCTTTATTCTATTTTTACTTTAGACAAAAATAATATCAAAAGGATCTATTTTTCATAAGCTTTTAAAATTATATTTTTATGAATTTTTCTGAGAAGTTTTAATATAGTTTTGAAATTAAGGAAAGAAAAAAATATATATAGCTGGGCCAGCCAGTGGGCCGAAGCCCACTGCTACCTACCGCGCGCGCGTCGCAATCCAGCCCGCCAGCAGCCCAGCGCCATCTCCCTCTCTCTCCGTGTCACTAACAGGTGGGTCCCACCTGTCATCCCCGACCCGGTCTTCTTCCCCAAAATCACGCGCACGTCCACGGTAACCTCCGGCCGGCGATTCCTCCTCGTTAATTCGAGCAATTAAGGACGCGATTCATTGCCTCGCTTACGCCTACAAATAGCCCCCGAGCTCCTCTTCGTTTTGCCCTAGAAACCGCAGCACGGGAGCTCCTAGGCTGCCGCATTTTTCCGCCGCCGTGCCACGACTGCCGCCGGTGACGAGGTTATAACTCGGCAAGTCCCAGGGTTGCGCACCCCGGGTTGATTGATGGGGAGAGTGAAGAGTGCAAGGTGATCACGACGGCTAACAGGCGAGGTTTTACCCAGGTTCGGGCTCCCGGAGGATAACACCCTACTCCTGCTTGTCTGGATATTGATGCGAGTAGCGATTACAATGGCGAGATTGCGATCTCGCTAGGGTTTGTGGTAGTTCTGAGCGTGTCCTCTAGGACGGGCAACCCTCCTGGCTTTATAGGCAGCCAGGTCTCGGGTGGTTGATACAGATACGGCAGGTCACAAGACCTAACCGAGTTGGACTAGGATATGAGATACCCCGAGTGGGCCTTCTGCGGGCCTTTCCATCCTTGGCGCGGCCCAGGTAGCCTCATCGTGGGCCACCCGCAAGGTAGCCCCACGTCAATAGCCCCCGAGTGCTTGGTCGAAGCGCAGAGTCGGACAGAGGACTCCTCCTTCCTGGACGCGCCATTGGATTGCTTGATCTTGAGCTTGATCTTGAATTCTTCAGTCGAACCGGCCGCTTCCGATGGGAGTAACCTTTGCAGTCGAATTACTTTTGCCTTCGTCTTCTTTGCGAAGCTTGCTTCTACTCAGCCTGCTTGGCTTACTTCGTGGATTGGTTCGGCTGCTCGAGCTTATTTTGTTGCCACTCGAATGGTTCTTTCGGGTGCTCGGATCGTTGCTCGATCTTACTCTGCTGACATTCAGCTGCTAAGCTTACTACTCGAACGGATCTTTCGAGCTTCTGCGGCTGATTTTGGAGCCGTTGGATTGATGACGTCGCTGATGACGAGCTGTTGCATGCCTCTGCGCCCGATGGGACGCGACGCGGTGGGCCCCGTTGTCAGAGCTGACCACGGTCCACAGTTGTCACGTCGCCGAAGTGGGCGCGAAATTTTCGCGGCACGATGACGACGCCTCGGTTCCCGTGCGTAGTGGAGGAGGTTGGCGGCGACGGTTCGTTTCTCCGCGCGACACGTGGACGGCCGGATGCCCTCGCTCGGAGCTCTTGCGCGATGGACGGCTGAGATGTCGATCTTCGAGGAACAAGTACTGCGCCCTGGCGTTTGGGATGTCATCTTCCCCAATTCACTCCTTCCTTTTCCTCTCCTCTTGCGCTCTGCCATTGCCGCCGCCGTCTCGAGCTCTTAGCGATCTGTCCACGCACCTTGCGACCAAAGCAATGGGCAAGCCGAAGGGCACCGCTGGCTCCTCCGCCGCCGCCGCCGACGCTGCCGGGCTGATGAAGAAGCCCGAGGGTGACTGGCAAAGGTCGACGATGAAGAAGGCCGACGTCGACATGCTCCGCGCGCAGGGCCTGCTGCCGTCTGCGGACGAAGTCCAGGTACGCCTCCCTGGCAAAGAGACTTTTCCCACTCCTCGCGATGGGGAGCGCGTTTGCTTCGCGGACTTCGTTCCGCGTGGCTTCGGGTTCCCCATGCATGATTTTGTGCGTGGGCTCCTGTACGCCTATGGGGTTCAGATCCACGATCTGACCCCCAATGGCGTCTTGAGCATCGCGAGCTTCATCGTGCTCTGCGAGTGCTTCTTGGGGGTCGCGCCCCACTGGGGACTGTGGAAGTCACTCTTCCTCGTTCGCAAGAACATGGGGAAGAGCGGACTGACCTACCCAGTGGGCGGCTTCGGAATCCAGGTGCGCGGTGATACCGCGTACTTCGCGATGAAGAAGTCGGACTCTGTCCAAGGGTGGCGCAGGCGCTGGTTCTACGTCCAGTCGGCCGGAGATGGCCTGGACGCATTCGACGGTAGGCGGGGGCTCAGGAAGACTAGCGCCTGGGCGCACCCGCTGTCTGCCGTGGAGAAGGAGGCGGTGCGGCCCCTGCTGATGCTGCTGCGTGAGCTGACCGAGACCCTAGGGCGTGAGGCGGGTGGCGTCTTTCTGATGGCCACCTTTTTCCGCCTTCGGGTGCGGCCGCTGAGCGCCCGGCCCTACCCGATGTGGGCCGCAGAGGGCGTTAGCGACAAGCCGCTGGACGACGAGGAGGTGGAGGCCAACGTCAGGTCCATTACCAACCTTCGAGCCGCGGACACTTGCAACGTCAAGTGCCACATCGCTCCTTACGGGGCCGCGAAGCCCGTCCCTGAGGTGAGTCCTTTCTTACTTTCTTCTTGTACTTGTTCGACCGGAGTCTACTTTGTGTTTTGATTCGACTTGCGTCTACTCTGCTTTAGGGTCGGGATTTGCTCATCAGCCATCCTCCGCTCCCTGAGAACGGACCCGACGATGAGCCGAAGTTCGTCGAGGATGAGGATGACGAGGAAGAGATCCCCTCCGCAGACTCTCCCCGCGATGAGGTGGAGGAGGAAGACGAAGTGGAGGAACCCGCGAGGAAGAAGCGGAAGCTTCCGATCCGCGGCGAGTCTGCTACTGTGTCGTCGCCTGCCAGGGGTGTTGCTGATGAGGAGGCCGTGGCGACGTCCCCGGGTGCGCAGTCTTCGGGTGGCTGGGAGGAACCTCTCAACGTTCCTCCAGTCGCCTCTGCCGCGCCACGGTCCTTTGCGCGGATGCCGTCGCCGTCGCTGTCGAGCTTCGATGACACCAGCTCCCCCAGGTTGGTTTCCTTGCAACATGTTCCTCGAGTAGTACTTTTGCGGGTTCGCCGATTATTTGACTGTGTTCTTGATTTTACTGCAGCCACCACTCTGGCAATGTCGGCTCCCCCCTTCGGGACACGGAGCTTACTTCTGGCCCTTCGACTGGGCTGGAGACACCTGTGGCGGTGGAGAAGGTGCACGTGGAGGCCAACGCCATGGCCTCGTCTAGCCGGGCTCCTCCTTCGGCTGTCGATGACCTTGAGCTCCTGGACCACGTAAGTCTTCTTTTGTTTTCCTTGTTCTTCTAATTTATCATCGGGTGCGCGATCAGCGCTCCCGATGGGAGTAGCCCCCGAAGGTGTGGGTGACTAGTATAGTCGCCCGCAACTTTATTGACAGCGTGCTTCTTTTATTTTCAGCCATACTATCGCCAGCAGCTAGACGCAGCTGCGGCTTATGTTCGCCTGGAGAAGGAGAGGGACCAACTGCGTTCCTCGCTGGACCAGGCTACTGGCCGGGTGGATGAGCTTGAGAAGGCTCTCCGTGAGTCTCAAGAGCGGGAGCTGGCGCGGGTCGCCCAGGATAAGACTCAGATCGGTCGCCTCCTTTCACTCGCCGCTGTTCTTGGGGGTGAGTATCAGCCTTTCGCTTACTTAGTTTTCGCTCCCTTCCTTGTCCTGACTTTAATTTTGGTGCAGAGACTTGCGGTGGAGTTCCTCCGGAAGATGCGTCGAGTGACACCGTTGATCTGGCGACTGCGGTTGGCTTCTTCGACCGTGTCTGCGCCTATGCCTCGGACGCTCTGAGGAAGTCTGCCGCCGCGCTGGAGAAGTCGACCGGAGCTCTGGCCGTGGTGCATCAGAGCATCTTCCCGGGCAGCCAGCCGCCAGCGACTGTGGACGCTCTGGCTGCGCCGTTTGGGGACGCGACCACCATCACCGACTTCACGCGGTCGCAGACGGTACGCGGCTCCGAGCTCACCTTCCAGCTGCTTTTAGGCCACCGAGTTCCGGGTGACTTCGAGAAGATCGTCAGCGGTTTTCCTCGCAAGCCTGATGGTCGGACCGCGTCGCTGAGTGGCGTGAAGGAACGCGCCTCGCAGTTGGCTGCACAGCTTGTGGCACTCTTCGAGAGGGCCCTTGCTAAGGCGACTGAAGCGGCTGCTCGGAAGGGCCGTTCCCGGTCGCAGTCCGCGGCTTTAGAGTAGGCGTAGTTGTAAGTATGTGACGGCGCTGCGATCTGTACCTTGGACTTTTTGTTTTGTAATGAATATTGCCCATGCCGGGTCTTTTGATCGTCAGTATTGGATTTGCTGACCTTTCTCTCTTTCTAAGTTGAACTGTGTTTGGCAGTCGCCTTTTTGTATTGACTTTGCGTATTCCTGACAGAGTGCCGCGCGCGGTGACGCTCCTCCTTCTCCCTTGGCCGTGCCGAGTGGTGCGGCGTCTTGTTCGGGTGCTCGCCGTCGTCGGGCAGCGCCGGCTCCTCCGCGTAGCGTGAATGACCAGCGGATAATCACCTATTTGAGGAACAAGGTGGTGGAGCTTGAGGCGACCCTGAAGAGGACGGAGCTGACGTTGCAGCGCTCACAGTCGCACCCCACGGCGGAGTTCTCACGCCGTGAAGATTTTTTGCTTGGGGAGATGGACTTGATCAGTCGGCAGTTGCAGGGTATGTATCCTGTTGGCGACTGCCGTCGTTGTTGTTTATCCTTCTCGTTCTGACTTGCAGTTGATGTGTGCAGATGTGAATCCCGATTGGGAAGCCGAACGGGATCGCGTTGAAGAGCGAGTCGCTCGAGAGGCGTCAGGCGATTCCTATGAAGCTCGGCAGTTCTGGGTGAACAAGTCGAGGGGGCGCGTTCTTGCCACGATGCTGGATCGTACATGGCGCGCTGCCTTTCTTCTGGAGAGCTGCCGGAAGACGCTTCTGCACATCAACCGCGTGTACTTCCCGCACAATGCGCAGCCGAACGGGTTGCCTGCCTTGCTGGAGAGGTTCCATGATGGCGAAGGGCTGAAAGAAGTTGTCGACGCTCAGCTTGTGGCTGGTGCAAACGCGGCGCTGGCGTACGTTCGGATGCACCGGCCACATCTTCCGTTTGAACGGGTGCTTGAAGGCCTGCCAGGTGACGGAGACTTCGAGGAGGCCTTGCCTGCTGCGCGCCGGATTATCCGGCAAGTGCAGGACTTGAGCGAGCGGCTTGTAGGTCCTCTCGACGCGCCAAAGGCTGAGCCTGTAGTTTAGAGTAGCTGTCGTCTGATGCACAGGGTTAGCTATAGAGGGCAAATTTGCCTTTGTAAATACATTGCAATATTTCATAGTACTGTTTCGAGTAATGAGAATTGATATGTTACTCGAAAGACTTAGGGTTTTGACTAACTCCTGTCTGGCGCAGCCCCCGAGTAAGTTGGGTGACGTCCTAGGATTGCAAGTGTTACCTGTTTGGCGCAGCCCCCGAGCACGTCGGGTGGTGACCTAGGATTTGGAACTTGACCTGTGCAGCGCAGCCCCCGAGTATGTTCGAGTGGCGGCCGAGGATTTTTCTGAGTCCTGTTTGGCGTAGCCCCCGAGTAAATCGAGTGGCAGCCTAGGGTTGCAAGTGTGACCTGTGTGGCGCAGCCCCCGAGTATGTCGGGTGGTGACCTAGGATTTGGAACTTGACCTGTGCAGCGCAGCCCCCGTGTAGGTTCGAGTGGCGGCCGAGGATTTTTCTTTGGCCTGTTTGGCGTAGCCTCCGAGTATGTCGGGTGACAGCCTAGGCTTGCAAGTGTGACCTGTGTGACGCGGCTCCCCGTAAGTCGTGGGTGGCGTCTTAGGATTTTGGACTTGACCTGTATGGCGCAGCCCCCGAGTCAGTCGAGTGGCGGCCTAGGATTTTTTGACTTTTTGCTTGTTTGGCGCAGCCCCCGAGCGGATCGAGTGGCGGCCTAAGCTGTTATTTCAACCTGTGTGGCGCAGCCCCCGAGTGGCTCGGGTGACGGCCTAGGAGTTCGATTGTGCTTGTATGGCGCAGCCCCCGAGTAAATCGAGTGGCGGCCAAAACCTTGAACTCCGGTGAGTCCCGAGCTCCTCTGGTCACCCCTGGTATCCCTCTCGACTCCTCGTAGCCGTGCGCCTCCCTGTGACAACTTCGTTCACTCTTTTCCGCAGCAGTTCGAGGAGGACGTCCGCGACCGAAGCAAGCCGCCGCCCGCAGCAACTCCAGCGAGCAACCAGAGGAGCCAGGAGGAGCTACGACCCCCACCACTTCGCCAACGACGTCGCCTCGACGCCCTCTACCCGTAGGTATGACCCACTCGTCTCGGAACGCAGTAGAACGTCGAGAACGTGCGATGCCGTGCGTGTCGCCGCCGCGCGCGCTGCTCTGGCGAGGTCTTCCGGTGACCTAGCGCCGCCAGTCCTTGGTCAACGCATCTAGACCGTACGATTTAGATTTAGCGGCCGAGATTAGATCTTTTAGTCGAACCTGTACGGGCGGATCTGGACCGCCAGATCCAGATCTGACGGCCGAGATCATTTCACTTAACCACGTCAGCATGCCCAGTCAGCGCTGACGTGTAAATTCTTTTCCCCGTTTTATTTAATTTGGCAGTTTTGCAGAAAACAGCCTGCATATTGTTTTCATCATTATTTTTTATCTGTTTAACCAAATTTAATTTTTTTTATATATTTGAGATCCTTGGAACCAGTAGAACACTTTGGCTTCATTAGTTTTCTGTTTTGACATATTCAAAATTTTCAAATATTTTTGAGAGTAGTTTAAGTGTTTTTCACATAACTATAGTTAGAAAAATTATTTTTGAATAAATCAAATTGCTAACAACTTGTTTAGATGCCCTCTGCCCAAATGTCATTTTTACAAAATTTAATTTTGAAATTTAATTTAAGTAAACTAAAGTCCTTGTCATTACTCATTATCCATGTCTAAATAAATTAAAACAAATTAAAAATTTATTCATGCATATATCCTGAAAATCCAAAGAGATACATTTATTTGTTTCTTGACGTTGGAAATAAATTATTGCATCTCATCTCATGCATAGCATATATTTTTCTTTGTATGAACCTTTGCTTGTGAGTTTATGTGTGGCTCTTTATTTCTTTGTTAGACTATTCGGAGGGAAACGAGAATCTTTGCAACTGTAACTGCTGCACTCCCGGTTGCCAAGCCAAGTGGCACACCCCCATAAAAGTCCTATTATTTTCTATGCATGAGTAGATTATTTTTCTATAAGCATGTGTAGGATAGTATTTCTATGCAAGCCATGTTTAGACTTCCTTATTCCTGTGTCTAGGTTCCTATGAAAATACTTAGTAGAATGGTGATGCTATGCAAAACTATTTTTGATGAAATGTTAAATTCTACTAAGTTATAATCAAACACCTGGGTGGAATTGGTTGCTTGGCTGTATGAGTTGAGTGTTGTCCCCAGGGGATGTACCTGTGGGATATTCACTTGTGGATGGCCACTCAGGAACAAAGGGATCTGAAGAACTCCGAGTGAAGATTGCTTCTCGTGCATCCATTGCCAATATGGGCTCTCGCTTGATCAACTAAGCTGCGTGGACTCGCCCCGGCCTGACAGGTGGAGGTAGTGGTTTGTAGGTGGAGCGCGTCAGGCCAGAGTGGGAAGGAAAATGCTTCTGAAAGATCTCGTCTCATTCTTCTCCTTTCCTTATCACAAAAGGTGTGTAAAGGGTAATTTGGGTTGAATGGGTACAATGGTGAACGTGCACAACCTCTGCAGAGTTAAAATCTAAGTACTTAGCCGTGTCCCCGGAAACGGACAATTGAGAAGCTGAACGAGGACGTCAACGAAGGATTCCACCATTCCAATTTTTAAATTAAAAGCTTGATGGGCGAACAAGGGTAGGATGAGACTATGGCTTTTATACCATATTTGTCTCAACGAGGTAAAGTTGTTTCAAAAGTTAGGGAAAAACTTGCTTTCTGCAAAATAGTCTTGAGCTCCACCAGCCAAATAAGCATATAGGTCATAGAGTTATTCCACTAAGTGTCCACCATAGTGTCACTTGCCAGTTCCATTTTAATGGTTCTGACCCACGTTGTTGCAATATATATCTTATTGCAGACTATCCTGATGATGAGTGAAAATTTTACTAAGGGTTTCGAGTCTTCAGCCAACATGCTCGCCTGTGGCACATGATGATAATTGGGGACCCCATGAAGAATAATTTTCCGCTGTTACTTTGTTTACTGCTAACTTTATGCTATGCAAATTGTAACGAATATTTTCTAAATCTGGATCTGCATTGTAATAATTTGATACTTTGTTATGATATTACATCGTAACTGTGTGTGCAAACGATTCGATCCAGGGATTTGCACTATACACAGGTACCTGCTATATTTTAAGTGCAGGTACACTACAGATGGTATCAGAGCACTGTGTTGCCTGTAGGTTCGAGCCCTTAGGATTGGAAAAAAACCTTTTGATCATAGTATTAACTACTTAAGTATTTTGGATCCTAGCGGCATAGTGAGATGAAGCGGCCTGGAAACAAACCTTACATGTCCACGTACATGAGACCTGTTCCACAATTAAGTGGTTGGCCGGGTGTCTGTCTCTCTCACTATAGTGAATATCCAATTTACAAAGAGTTGTTTATATTTGTTGATCACATTGAGATTTGACTTAGTTTTGTCTCTAATTTAATAATACACATATGACTAGTACTTCCTTACCTTATACACTTCTTGTTTTAAATTCTTTTCTTCTTCCTAAAGGATGACGAGCTTCCACTTCACCACTGCGGAGGACTTCGAGGACACCCGTTTTGGCTGCTACCTTCTCGACATCGGCGAGAAGATAGGTTTACCGCTACCTCAAGTTAAGGGCTTCATTCTGAAGAAGTTTAACAAGGAGGGCTGTTGGGAAATAAAAGCAACTCAGCCAGGACGTGGAGAAGAGCCCCCGTTGGAAATCAAAATGGTTAGTGACTCCAAAGATAAAGGACTCAATCTCGTCATGCAGGACCTGATTGGACGTCTCTGCGGACGCTATAGCACAGAGTTGAGGGGCCACTACTCCATTTCTTTGGAAGGAGAAACGAGGAGGGAGAACCATACCTCTTTGATGTTGGAGATAGAGGCAAAGCAAAGCCCCTTAGTCTGTATTTCTAGGAGTTGGAGGTCCTCGTCACAGAACTTTATGAGGATAGGCGCACTGAGCTCCTGTAGAACGATGAGTTGTGTGCCTTACTCAAGGAGAACGAGGAAAAGATGAAGGCTCGGGAGGAAGTGACTAAGGCCCAAGAAGAAAAGTTTGCTTCACAAGAGGAGAAATACAAGAGACAGGAGAAAAGGGTCAAGAGAAAAACAAGACTATCAGAGAACAGAAGGCAGAACTCGAGAGCAATGAAGTCGAGTTTGAAGCTGATAGTGACTTGATCAAGTGTCTTCGTACCGAGAAAAGGGAGCTGCAAGAGAAGAACTCTGCCCTGGAGAAAGAAGTGAAGGAATTAAAGGAAGTACTCGACAATGAAGGAATCGAGATTCAGGAAATTGAAGAAGAAGAAGATGACATGGTTGTGTAGTTCGTTAGCGAGACTACCATTTATTTACATCTCATCGTTATCTTAGTCTTGTATTGACCTATCAGCTTGTGATAAGGTAGTACCTTCCATTGTATTCCACGGAACCTCGCGAGTTTATTTTCCAAAACTTTCATGTCTTTTAATCCAGAGTTTTGAGTTGTGTGATGTTTGTTTGTTCTTATAGGTTGTTTGTTTGTTGGGGTAATTTTTCTCCTTAGACCTTTCCGTCTAAAAACTCACCTATACAAAAATCACAGATGCCTCCGCGTCGTACGCCCGATAACAACAACAACGACCACAACAACAATGATGCTATACAACAGTTGATGGCCGCTCAAGCTCAGCTAATGACTATGATGACCCAGTTCATTGCGGCAACCAACAACAATAACAACAACCACAACCCGCCTCCGCCACCACCCTCCCATGTGGATAGACTCACCAGATTTCTGAGTCTCCGACCAAACAAGTTCTCCACTGCAACTGAACCAATTGTGGCAGATGACTGGCTGCGTTCCGTGGACAGAGATCTAGTGACTTGTGAATGTACTGACGCTGAGAAGGTGAGGTTCACTACTCATCTGTTGGAAGGACCAGCAATTCAGTGGTGGGAAACTTATCAAATCACCCACCCACTAGAAACCATGACTTGGGAAAACTTCAAGGAAGGTTTTCGTAATGCTCATATCTCCTCGAGCATTATGAACTTGAAGCAGGAAGAATTCAGAAACCTGAGACAAGGAAACAGGAGTCTTAAGGAGTACATGGCTGAATTCCATGCCCTTTCTCGTTACGCCTCTGAAGACATCATGTAACATCCCAAACTTTTGGAATGTTTAAAAATCACAAAAAATTAAAACTTTTCTTTTATTAAAATAAATATTAAATACATAAGAAACCAACTATGAAAGACTTCAAACATTTTGAAAAAGTTTAATGTTTCAAATATCTCAGTTTATCTTTATTTTCAAAAGTTGTTTCAAGTTAAAAGATTTTATTATCCATTGTAATTATTAAAAGCTCAATATCTAATTTGACAAATGTTTTACAAACCTTCAAACCATATTCATGAAATAAAAGTTTTCTTTATAAGTATTTGATTTCAACCACTTAGCAATAGCAATTCATAAATTAAAATAATATTTACAAGTGTTCTTTTAAACTATTTAAAATATGATCTAATTGTCAAATGGTTTTCATTATTTCAACTAAGTTCAAGAACATAGTGTCGAAATTACAACCTATAGTTTATACCTTTAACAACTTCATAATAAATAGATTATCCAAATAAACATTTCATTAGATTAAAATGATCTTCATTTATTTTCAAAACATACAATGATGTCCATGAATATATATTCTATATAAGAAAAGAATTAAATCTAAAAATATATTGTTAAGATATGTTATAAAGTTTAAAATGAATTATCATAATATAAAACTTAATGGTGCACAAAATATTTTGAATTTAAAAATGAATGCATTATATTTTCCCTTTCTATTTCAAATAAATGTGTTATGTTTTTAATAGTGTACTAAAGATAAAAATTATTTAATATTGGAATACGAGTAAGTAACTTAAATTCAAACATATTTAAATGTGGGTAATTTTATAAATTTTGCTTAACCCCAAATGAATTTTTAAATCTCTAATTTCAAAGTTGACCTAAAAGGGCAATTTTGCATTTTATGATTATTTTAAATTATTAATTTTAAAAAATGTTCAAAACATACCCACAACTGGTTTAAGACAAAGATAATGATTTTACAAATTTTTAAAAATTTATTTAACTTGATTTGAAGCTATAAATCAAAATATATGAATTAATTAAAAAAAAACAAAAAAAAGCAGCAGCCAGCGCGCAGCAGCCACGCAGCAGCCAGCTGGGCCGGCCGGCCGGCAGGCCTTTTCCCACACGCGCGCGCACGGCGCGCAGTGCCGGTTACTTGCCGCCTTTTAGTCCCACCTTGCTATTTTAGCAATACATCCACCCAGTTTTATCCTATATATACACCCCATATGCATAGACAAAATCACAAAAAGAAATTCAGGTTGAACCATTTATTTTGGTTTGACTAGAATAAAATAAAATATTTATTATATCTCCGATGGGATTTCTATTGGTGGGATTTCTCTTCTTCTCTCTCGACGGCGCTTCTCACACAACGGAGGTACTGCGCATATCTTCTCTTTTCCCTCTTTTATATTTAGTTTTATAGAGTAGTTTTTGTAGAATAATTTAGGCTACGAATTAGTATTAGTATATCTTCCGTAGCGTAGTTCGGAATAGTTTTAGAACTTAGTCTAGTGTAGTATTTACTCGTACACTGTACGATCCGTTTCTAGATCGAGTAGTGTCGTAACTTTAGCTATTTTGCTTTTTGATTCTACGGATATAGTTAGTTTGTCTAAACCAACCTGTTCCACCAATCACCATCTTGCCTCTTTGCCTAGCTGTTTTCTGGGTTGACCCCGATAGGAAATTCGTATGCAGATTTTGCAGAAACACCCTTGTAATTTAAAACTCTCATAACTTTTGAACCATATGTCCAAATTTGATGAACTTTATGTCTATGAAAAGCTCTTGACCTGTAGAATCTTTTGGCACTGTTATTTTCCAACCTTTACTAGTTTAAACTCGTTCAAATGTTCAAATGCATGATTTAAGTAAATTGGACATAGATATTATTGTGTATGTCCAAGAAATTTTCAAATGAAATATTTTTGGAATCATTAAGATGTAGAATAAGTATTCGATTATACATTATATTGACCAACCTTAAAATGATTTAGTGTACAAATTTGATTTTAAAACTTGATGCCAATTTAAATAACTAGAATATTAATTCATTGATATGAACTTTTAAGTCTGGTTTTAAAATGATTTGTTATGTTACTTTAATGAAACTTGAAATTTAAATTAGGTTATAACCTTTTCCAAGGTTAATGTGTGATCATTTGAACAAGTTTAACACAATGTCTCATTAAATCAATTTTGAAAAACTTGTGTATTTGTATTTAAATATGCTGGATAACTTAAAATTGCGAACCTTGCTTTTAAATTGTTTTCAAACCATCTCGGCATTCATTGGTGTAAATATTTTCAAGACCATCCCCTGACCAAAATGGCAAACCCTTAACTCAATCACATTAATTCCTTTTACATATCAAATTATGTGATACCCTTGACCAAACCCTGTGCTAAGCCTTTTTACGCTTGTTTGTTTTAAATTGTTATGTGCTTGTTGAATTGCTTGTTCATTGTATGTCTGTTTACTTTATAGATTGAACGGAGTGCAACGTTCGTTGTCGACAATGAGTGAGTGAGAAACGACAACATTCATCAGGCAAGTGACTTCATAAAACGCCTACTATTTTATTCTATTGCATATCTAGTGTTTTTAAGCAGTATTTGCAAAAGTAGTATGCATGATAGGTTTTTGGGAGATTGTAGTATGCTATGCAAACCTTTTAGGTTTCCCCTTAGAAATTCCACATTAGACCCCTATTATAATTTAGTGGAAGTACCTGCTGCAAAAATGATTGTTTTATGGTTGATGTGATAAATGAAAATTTCCACTAAATTAATTTAACGCCTGGGTGGATTGGGTCGATCGAGGAGGTTTCAAGTTGAGTGGCTTCTCAGGGCCAAGTTTCATGGTTGTCTTCGCCCAAGATAGTTTCCACTTACTTGGGGCCATGATATGCGGTGTTAACCTGAGTTGCTCACTTGTGGTAGGCCACCCAGGGCTATGAGATTTAAGTTTACACTGAGTCTAGTTGCTTATCGTGCAACCATTGGTCAATATGGGCTCTGTCTTGATGGAGTAAGTTGATGTGGACCTGGGTCAAGAGATTGATGGTGGTATAGTTGATAGGATGGTGGTAATCTCTTAGTATGATCATGGGAAAGCAACTTCTGAAAAGTCTCGTCTTGATCTTCTCCTTTTCCTTCTCACTAAAGGAGTGTAGAGGATAGTTTGGGTTGATTGAGTCTAATGGTGAAAGTGCACACACTCTCGAGAGTTTAAAACCTAAGATCTTAGCCGTGTCCCCGACATCGGACAATTTGAGTAACTACACAAGGTTGTCTTCTGAAAATCTCTTCATTCCAATTTCTTAATAAAACTTTGATGGGTGAACATGGGTAGGGGACATGGACTTGTCCCGGGTTGTCTCCTAAAGAGAAATTATTGTTCCAAAAAGTGTTTACCAAAAGTAGGAAAAAACTTGCTTTGCGCACTAGCCTTGAGCTCCACCAGCCAAATAAGCATATAGATATAGCTTAGTATAACATTATAAATAAAAGTCACTTGCCACCACAATTCAATTGTGCTGACCCTTTATAGCTGAGCTGCAACTAAACCTTGTAGATTTGACAGACGACGAGTGAGCATTCGATAGGATTTCGAGTCTACAACCAACATGCTATGCCTGTGGCACATGAAGATGATGAGGCTCATTTTATCTATTGTTTTCCGCTGCTGCTCTTTGAATTTTGCTAACCTTTTCAGGTTATGCAAGTTGTAAGAGATATTTGTAACACTGGATCATGCGATTTAATAAAGTATTTGACACTTTTGCATGATATACATCTTAAATTGTGGTGCTAGCATTTGATCCAAGGACTAGCACATTAACACAGGGACTTCCACCTTATAATAAGAGGTGAGGTCACTACACATCAACACCGAGGCAAAATTCTAAATGGGCTGAGTGACGAGCTGAAGATCCCTTTAACAGTAGCATATGCCCCAAATTATCAAACTCTCCTAGATCAGGCTATCATACTGGAGGATAACATCAAGAAGGCTGAAAAGGAAGAGAAAGTTGAATGTTCACAAACACCATTCTGAGACTTCTTTCAAGAGACCTTTCCCTCAAGATGCAAACCAGGGTCATAAACCTGGGCACTATCCTAGTGGAGGAAGCAACCACAAACATCATGGTCACAACCATAGTGGTGGTTTCAAGGGAAACAATGGGAATCACAAGGGAAATGGAAATGCTGGCCACAACAATGGACATCATCGCCCAAATCCCGAATATAAGAAAGATATCAGCCAAGTACTATGCTTCAAGTGCAATAACAAGGGCCACTACACCACTGACTGCCCCGAAAAGAAGGCCGCAGAAGCTGCCAAGCCCAACCCCTTCCAGAAAGGACAGGTGAACCACATCAATGTGGAAGAAGTGTACGATGAGCCTGATGCTGTCATTTTTTACGTTCTTGCTCAATTCATGCCCAACATTAGTTTTATTTGATACTGGAGCATCGCATTCTTTCATTTCAAGAGATTTTGTAAACAAACATGGGTTAGTAGTGGAAAATATAGGAAGCCCCATTAGAGTAAGCTCTCCGGGAGGAGAGATGCTAGTAACCTCTGGCTGTAGACAGTTGAGTCTGAAGATTGGAAAGCATCAGTTTCCTACGGACTTGATCATCCTGGAAACACAATGCCTGGATGTTATCTTAGTGATGGATTGGATGTCCCGCTATGCAGGAATCATAGACTGCGCAAATAGAACCATCAATCTCACCACTCCAGAAGGCTCGAAGATCAACTTTAGATCAAAGTATGAACTAAAGAAGGTTAGGCTTAATTCTCTTAAGGGGGTTAGTCTCGGTGAGGTCCTTATAGTTAAGGAATACCCTGATGTGTTTCCGGAAGAACTACCAGGAATGCCACCCGATAGAGATGTAGAGTTCCTCATTGAACTAAAGTCGGGTACAGGACCAATAGCTAAAAGGCCCTACCCAATGGCAACTGATGAACTGAAGGAACTCAAGAAGCAATTGGAATAGTTTATGCAGAAAGGCTTTATCCGTCCAAGCTCATCACCCTGGGGAGCCCCAATCCTTTTCGTCAAGAAGAAGGATAGTACCCAGAGATTAGTCACCGATTACCGTGACATAAATGAGCATACAATCAAGAACAAGTATCCGCTACCCAAAATCAATGAGCATTTCGATCAACTACGAAGGGGCTGTCGTGTTCTCCAAGATTGATCTCAGATCAGGGTACTTTCAGATGAAAGTTAGAGAGATGGACATACCCAAGACTGCCTTTGTTACCAGATATGGTTCGTATGAGTACACCGTAATGCCTTTTGGGTTAACCAATGCTCCAGCCTATTTCATGAATATGATGAATAAGGTATTTATGGATTTTCTGGACAAGTTTGTTGTTGTCTTCATCGATGACATCCTAGTCTACTCCAAAAGTCACAGAGAACATGAAGAACATTTACGTCTGGTGTTGCAAAGGCTCCGAGAGCATAAGTTATATGCTAAGTTCAACAAGTGTGAATTCTGGTTAAAACAAGTAGGATTTCTAGGACACCTGGTGTCTAAAGATGGGATAGCAGTGGATCCTGAAAAAGTTGCTGCTGTGACGAATTGGGAATCACCCAAAAATGTGGGAGAAATCCGCAGTTTTCTAGGATTGGCAGGGTACTACCGGAGATTTATTGAAAACTTCTCCAAGATTGCCAAGGCTTTGACTGAACTACTGAAGAAGGGAAAGAAATTTGAGTGGATATAACCTTGTGAGACCAGTTTTCAAGAATTAAAGAAGCGCGTGGTGTCAGCACCGGTATTATGCTTACCAGACCTAGAGAAAGACTTCCAGGTTTATTGTGACGCTTCATATCGCGGCCTAGGAAGCGTATTGACGCAAGAAGGCAAAGTAGTGTCTTTTGCCTCAAGACAACTCAAAAATCATGAAGTAAACTACCCCACTCATGATCTAGAGTTAGCTTCTGTGGTGCATGCGCTAAAGATATGGAGGCCATATTTATGGGGAAAGAGATGTGTAGTCTTTACGGATCATAAAAGACTCAAGTACTTCTTTACCCAGAAAGAATTAAACATGCGACAAAGGAGATGGTTAGAATTGATCAAAGACTATGATTTAAGTCTACAATACCACCCAGGAAAAGCCAACATAGTGGTTGATGCCTTGAGCCGTAAGATTTATGTAAACGGACTCACGGCAGGAGAATTGCCTGAAGATCTTTGTAAAGGATTTAAGGACCTTCGATTAGAGGTGGTACCTGAAGGATTCATAGCATCCTTAGAAGTTCAACCTCTTCTATTTAACAAAATCAAGACAGCTCAGTTAGAGGATAAAGCAGTAAAAGAAATCAAGAAGAACCTAAGCGAAGGTAAAGCCAAAGTTTGTAGAGAAGATGAAGAAGGAACCGTGTGGTATAAAGAACGCATTTGTGTTCCTGACAATGCCGATCTCAGGAAGTTAATACTTCAAGAAGCTCATGACTCACCTTATTCCATACATCCGGGTAACACCAAGATGTATATGGATGTAAAGGAGAGGTATTGGTGGATCAACTTGAAGCGTGATATTGCTGAATACATTGCAAAGTGTGACGTCTGCAGTCGCGTGAAAGCATAACACCAAAAACCAGCAGGGTTGCTACAACCCTTACCAGTACCAGATTGGAAATGGGAACAGATTGGTATGGATTTCATCACGGGTCTGGCCAAGACTAAATCAGGGTATGATTCTATATGGGTTATAGTCGATCGTCTGACGAAAGTATCTCACTTTATAGCCGTGAAGACTACTTACACTAGTGCCAAACTAGCTGACATCTACATGAAGAGGATTGTGTGTCTACATGGTGTTCCCAAGAAAATTGTGTCGGATAGGGGTACTCAGTTTACTTCCCATTTCTGGAATCAACTACATGAGTATCTGGGAACTAGGTTAGAGTTCAGCACAGCGTTTCTTCCACAGACGGATGGACACACAGAAAGAGTAAATCAGATCCTAAAAGATATGCTGAGAGCATGCGCTCTAGATTATAAGTCAAGCTGGTATGATAATCTTTCATATGCCGAGTTCTCTTACAACAACAGCTATCAAGCGAGCATAGAGATGTCGCCATTTGAAGCCCTGTATGGAAGAAAGTGCACTACCCCACTACTGTGGAGTGGCGTAGGAGAACGTAGTTTGTTCGGACCAGACATAATCAAGGAGGCTGAGGAAAATGTCAGGTTGATTAAGGACCGTTTAAAGATAGCACAATCCAGACATAAGAGTTATGCGGACTCCAAAAGGAGAGAAGTCACGTATGAAGTGGGTGATCGAGTCTATCTCAGAGTTTCACCTATGCGGGGAGTTAAAAGATTTGGAATCAAAGGAAAGTTGGCACCTAGATTTATTGGACCTTTCAAGGTATTATCCCGCAAAGGAGAGGTCGCCTATGAATTGGAACTCTCGGAAGCACTTTCCGCGGTTCACAGTGTGTTTCATGTCAGCCAGCTGAAGAAATGTCACCCAGAAATGGCAGAAACACTGCTAAGAGATACAGTGCCACTAGAGGAAGTACAACTAGAAAGTGATCTCACTTATGAAGAAAAACCCATAAAGATTTTGGAGACCGTAGAGCGTGTCACCCGAACCAAGACCATCAAATTCTGTAAAGTACAGTGGAATCACCATTCAGAAGAGGAATCGACATGGGAAAGAGAAGATGACCTTAAAGAAGACCACCCTCACCTATTTGCTAGCCAATCCGAATCTCGAGGGCGAGATTCATCTTAAGGGGGTTAGGTTTGTAACATCCCAATTTTTAGAAAAAAATAAAACTTTGCATCCATGCATCATCATCATTAAACTTGTCATATGAATCACACAGAATTTGAATTTAATTATATAAATATGTTTTAATTGACTTTATGTCCTTAAAATTGTTATTTGAATTTATAATATTGTTCCTTTATTCTATTTTTACTTTAGACAAAAATAATGTCAAAAGGATCTATTTTTCATATGCTTTTCAAATTATATTTTTATGAATTTTTCTGAGAAGTTTTAATATAGTTTTGAAATTAAGGAAAGAAAAAAAAAATATAGCCGGGCCAGCCAGTGGGCCGAAGCCCACAACTACCTAGCGCGCGCGCGTCGCAATCCAGCCCGCCAGCAGCCCAGCGCCATCTCCCTCTCTCTCCGTGTCACTAACAGGTGGGTCCCACCTGTCATCCCCGACCCGGTCTTCTTCCCCAAAATCACGCGCACGTCCACGGTAACCTCCGGCCGGCGATTCCTCCTCGTTAATTCGAGCAATTAAGGACGCGATTCATTGCCTCGCTTACGCCTACAAATAGCCCCCGAGCTCCTCTTCGTTTTGCCCTAGAAACCGCAACACGGGAGCTCCTAGGCTGCCGCATTTTTCCGCCGCCGTCCCACGACTGCCGCCGACCAAAATCTTGAACTCCGGTGAGTCCCGAGCTACTCTGGTCACCCCTGGTATCCCTCTCGACTCCTCGTAGCCGTGCGCCTCCCTGTGACAACTTCGTTCACTCTTTTCCGCAGCAGTTCGAGGAGGACGTCCGCGACCGAAGCAAGCCGCCGCCCGCAGCAACTCCGGCGAGCAACCGTAGGAGCCAGGAGGAGCTACGACCCCCACCACTTCGCCAACGACGTCGCCTCGACGCCCTCTACCCATAGGTATGACCCACTCGTCTCGGAACGCAGTAGAACGTCGAGAACGTGCGATGCCGTGCGTGTCGCCGCCGCGCGCTGCTCCGGCGAGGTCCTCCGGTGACCTAGCGCCGCCAGTCCTTGGTCAATGCATCTAGACCGTACGATTTAGATTTGGCGGCCGAGATTAGATCTTTTAGTCGAACCGGTACGGGCGGATCTGGACCGCCAGATCCAGATCTGACGGCCGAGATCATTTCACTTAACCACGTCAGCATGCCTAGTCAGCGCACAGTCAGCGCCCAGTCAGCGCTGACGTGTAAATTATTTTCCCCGTTTTATTTAATTTGGCAGTTCTGCAGAAAACACCCTGCATATTGTTTTCATCATTATTTTTTATCTATTTAACCAAATTTAAATATTTTTATATATTTGAGATCCTTGGAACCAGTAGAATACTTTGGCTTCATTAGTTTTCTGTTTTGACATATTCAAAATTTTCAAATATTTTTGAGAGTAGTTTAAGTGTTTTTGACATAACTATAGTTAGAAAAATTATTTTTGAATATGGGCTCTCGCTTATATGGGCTCTCGTTTTTGACATAACTATAACCAGAAGAACTCCGAGTGAAGATTGCTTCTCGTGCATCCATTGCCAATATGGGCTCTCGCTTGATCAACTAAGCTGCGTGGACTCGCCCCAGCCTGACAGGTGGAGGTAGTGGTTTGTAGGTGGAGCGCGTCAGGCCAGAGTGGGAAGGAAAATGCTTCTGAAAGATCTCGTCTCATTCTTCTCCTTTCCTTATCACAAAAGGTGTGTAAAGGGTAATTTGGGTTGAATGGGTACAATGGTGAACGTGCACAACCTCTGCAGAGTTAAAATCTAAGTACTTAGTCGTGTCCCCGGAAACGGACAATTGAGAAGCTGAACGAGGACGTCAACGGAGGATTCCACCATTCCAATTTTTAAATTAAAAGCTTGATGGGCGAACAAGGGTAGGATGAGACTATGGCTTTCATACCATATTTGTCTCAACGAGGTAAAGTTGTTTCAAAAGTTAGGGAAAAACTTGCTTTCTGCAAAATAGTCTTGAGCTCCACCAGCCAAATAAGCATATAGGTCATAGAGTTATTCCACTAAGTGTCCACCATAGTGTCACTTGCCAGTTCCATTTTAATGGTTCTGACCCACGTTGTTGCAATATATATCTTATTGTAGACTGTCCTGATGATGAGTGAAAATTTTACTAAGGGTTTCGAGTCTTCAACCAACATGCTCGCCTGTGGCACATGATGATAATTGGGGACTCCATGAAGAATAATTTTCCGCTGTTACTTTGTTTACTGCTAGCTTTATGCTATGCAAATTGTAACGAATATTTTTTAAATCTGGATCTGCGTTGTAATAATTTGATACTTTGTTGTGATATTACATCGTAACTGTGTGTGCAAACGATTCGATCCAGCGATTTGCACTATACACAGGTATGGCCGAATTAGAAATCAAGCTGGAGAAGATGGTGGTGACCATCGGATCACCTGAGCGCAACTGCCCCAAGTAACTGGAGGATAGGAAAGTTGGCAAGACAGTCGACAAAGAGCAAGATATATTTGATATACATGTTATAGATGTGTACCTTACATCCGCCCGTAGCAACACTTGGGTATTTGATTCTGGTTCTGTTGCACATATATGTAACTCTCAGGAGGAGTTATGGAATAAACAACGGCTGGCTAAGTATGAGGTGACGATGCGCGTCGGCAACGGATCAAGAGTCGACGTGGTGGCTGTCGGCATGCTCCCTCTACATCTACCATCGGGATTAGTTTTGGTTTTAAATAAGTGTTATTTTGTACCATCCTTGAGTGTAAACATTATAAGTGGGTCTTGCCTGTTACAAGACGGTTATTCATTTAAATCAGTATCAAGCAGTTGTGCTATTTATATGAATGATATCTTTTATGTTGATGCTTCCGAGAGTAATGATTTATTCTTGTTGAATCTCGATCGTAGTACTCACATCCATAACATAGAAGCCAAACGGATTAAGTATAGTGATGATACCGCCAAGTATATGTGGCATTGCCGTCTCGGTCATATTGGTATAAACCGCATGAAGAAACTCCACTCCGATGGACTTTTGGACTCGTTGGATTTTGGATCCCTCGATACATGCGAACCATGCCTTATGGGCAAAATGACCAGGACACCGTTCAAAGGTTTCGTTGAACGGGCGTCGTGAAAGGAATATGCCCGAGAGGCAATAATAAAATGGTTATTATCTTATTCCATGTTTATGATAAATGTTTATTTCTCATGCTAGAATTGTATTAATCGGAAACATTAATACATGTGTGACTAATGAACAAATTAGAGTTCCTAGTAACGCCTCTCGTTTAACTAGCTCGTTGATTAACTAATGATCAAGGTTTCCTGATCATGAACATTGGATGTTGTTAATAACGGGATCATGTCATTAGGAGAATGATATGATGAACACACCCAAATTAAGTATAGAAATACGATCACGTCATTAAGTTTATATTGTTGTACTGAGCATACGAAGTAACCCTAATATTTAGACCATGAGATCATGTCAATCACTAACACCGGAAGAATGCTTTGATGACATCAAACGTCACACTGTAACAGGGTGACTGTAAAGGTGGCGTTGGGTATTCCAAAAATATTAGTTGAGTCTCATGGATCAAGAAGTGGGATTTGTCCATCCAGATGACGGAGGGATATACTCTGGGTCCTCTCAGTGATATCACATCGACACCACTTGCAATCACGTGACTAGGTCACAAGGATGTCATATCACAGAACGAGTAAAGAGTACTTGTCGGGAACGAGATCGAACAAGGTATAGATGATACCAATGATCGGATCTCGGACAAGTAAAATATCGCGAGACAAAAGGAATTGGTTATGACGTTTTTGGTTCACACGATCACAAGATTCATCGTCGAATATGTAGGAGTCATTACAGATCTCCAGATCTCACTGTTGACTATTGATCGGAGAGGTGTCTCGATCATGTCTACATTATTCACGAACCGTAGGGTGACACACTTAAGGTTTGTCGACGCTTTTGGGTAGACACGGAATTTCGGAGAAATGTTTCGACAGCACCGAAATTGTTTCGCGTAATATTGAAATATTCATGGGGTTAATGAAGGGGATCGTGTGCAGAAAACAAAAAAAATCCTACCAACGATATCCAAAAAGCATGCCAAGATCTATTATATGCAGATATAGTAGTACGAACAGAGATCGGAATACGTACCCTTGTAGACCGAAAGCGGGGATTACGTTCCCGCACAAACGTTGTCGATGAAGACCGACGAAGCTGACCTCAAGGTCGTGTAGAGGAAGCATACCTCCGAGTACCGCTAGCGCAGCACCTCGCAGGACGTCACACACGTACGGTGGAGACGACGGCCTCCGAAGCTCCAGTCCAGGACGAGGAGCGGAAGACTTGGACCGGAACACCAGCAACGCGGCAGCGGGCTATGGTGGAAGAGATCCCCCTCCTCTGCTCGGCGTGACTCCGACAAGGGAATCACGAGATCGAGAGAGAAATTGGGAATTAATTGGTGAATTAAAAAGCCAGGGGTGCCCCTTCTTATATAGGCTCCCAGGGGGGAGTAAACTTGCTAACCAGGCAATGTGGGACTAATCCCCACATGCCTGGTGCGGCATGGGAGGGTGCGCCGGCCCCCTAGTGGGCCCTTGGCCCACTTGGGTCGGCCCCTCCTGGCCCCCACCGAATCCCCAAGGGGATTCCCCCCTCTTGGGCCTTCTTTCGACCAGAAGGCATATTTAGGGAAATCAGCCTAAATAAACTCGAAAATAAATATATAAAATCATATTTGCATATTAATTACACTAATTAATATCAAACATAATATATATAATTTTCCTAGGTCCGAAAACTCTTTCGGCGCTGCCCGATCTCCATCGGACCCCTCCCGGGACGTTCCCGGTGTTCTCTTTCCTTTCCGGTTGTCTTGTCGAAACCCCTTAAGTGTGTTACCCTAGCGGTTCGATATAATAACAGGTATGACCAAGACTCCTCTATGATCAACGACTAACTCGTAGGCCTGGACCCCATGAATTAATCCCTGTGATATAACGAATGACTTTCATCTATCAAACCTGAACGCCAAGTCTTAAACCTTTTGCCATAGCGATACTTAGCATGTCCGAGCGTCGTTCCATAGATATCTCCATACCTAATCTCGACCTCGTTACCGACAACGCCATCTTCTACTCGTCCATGATCTCATGTCTCCGTGACCTAGTCACATGCTTGCAAGCTCATTAGACATGATCTCACCGAGTGGTCCCGAGAGTATCTATTCTGCTATGCGGACTGGCAAATCCCGCTCTTGACCCCTCGTCTCAACTACTCCTTTCCGATACCCAAAAGTATCACCGTTATTGTCATACTATATAAGATACGACGTTTGGTGCGATCAAAGTATCTTCCAGGAATAACAATAAGAGTTGATCTAACGGTCAAAGGCGTAACGACTACGTCCTCCAAATCTGGGTATGTCCATCATATCGTTCTCCAACGATATGACTCCCATTGCCGACCGATGCCATGCTTCATGACCGGGAAACCTCGATCATCAATCGCGCAACGAAACTAGTCTTAGTAGAGGCTACTAGGGACCTGGTTGTTTACGTATCACACCCGTATTAATGTTTCCGCTTAATACAGTTCTAGCATGACACAAAAAACCTATTATGAACAAACGAGATATGATAAAGAATACACTTTATTAATTGCCTCTAGGGCATATCTCCTTCAGTCTCCCACTTGCACTAGAGTACAAATTAATCTAGATTATAACTTGGTAAAAGCCTAACACCCATAGCTAACTGGTGCTTTTCATGCTTATCAAGTGGGAGAGGCTTCGTCAGCGGATCTGCCACATTCAGATCCGTATGGACTTTGCAAATATTCACATCGCCTCCTTGTACGTACTGACGTATCACATGGAAGCGTCGGAGAATGTGTTTGGCGGTGGAGTGAGACCTTGGCTCCTTGGCGTTCGCAATGGTACCCGTATTGTCGCAGAAGAGGATCACGGGGTCTTGCACGCTCGGGAACACTCCAAGTTCGATGACGAACTTCCTCAGCCACACAGCTTCATTCGCCGCTTCGCAAGCAACAATATACTCCGACTCCATTGTATATTGTGCGACTATGGGTTGCTTCCCACTTCTCCAGCACACGGTGCCTCCATTCACCTTGAACACATAACCTGTCTGTGACTTACAGTCATCGGGGTCTGAGCAGAAACTTGCATCTACGTAACCCGTTACGCCAAGTTCTTCATCGCAGCCACCATACACAAGGAACATTTCCTTTGTCTTATTGAGATACTTAAGAATGCTCTTAACAGCTATCCGATGCGGCATTCCAGGATTACTCTGGAACCAGCTTGCAAACTTAGAGCTAATGCCACATCCGGTCTAGTACTCAACATTGCATACATGATCGACCCTATGGCTGAAGCATAAGGATGTTTAGTCATATCGGCCTTATCGGACACTGTGCCTTCCGCAATATCTTATTCTTGATAACCGGGAGAGAACCCTTCTTTGCCTTCTCCATACCGAAACGCTTCAGTATTTTATCAAGATAAGTACTCTGACTCAGTGCTAATAGGCGCCTTGATCTATCACGATAGATTTTTATGCCTAAAACATACGCAGCTTCTCCTAAGTCCTTCATGGAAAATTTACTGTTTAAATATTCCTTCACGCTATTCAGAAGTTCCACATCATTCCCAATCAGCAATATGTCGTCTACATACAGTGCTAAGAAGACAACCGAGCTCCCACTCATTTTCTTGTAAATGCAGGTCTCTTCCAAATTTTGGATAAATCCAAAACCTTTGATTACCTCATCAAAGCGAAGATTCCAGCTCTGAGATGCCTGCTTCAATCCATAGATGGATCGCTGAAGCTTGCACACCTTGTTAGCATTCCCTGGATCGACAAAACCTTCCGGTTGTACCATGTACAACTCTTCCTCAATGTTTCCATTTAGGAAGGTTGTTTTGACGTCCATCTGCCAGATTTCATAATCATAATAGGCAGCTACTGCTAACAAAATCCGAATAGACTTAAGCATCGCTACCGGTGAAAAGGTTTCATCGTAGTCAATTCCATGAACTTGTCGGAAACCCTTTGCGACAAGCCGAGCTTTATAGACGGTCACATTACCATCAGCATCAGTCTTCTTCTTAAAGATCCATTTATTCTCGACGGCCTTGCGCCCTTCGGAATATTCATCAAAGTCCACACTTTGTTATCATACATGGATCCTATTTCGGATTTCATGTCTTCAAGCCATTTCTCGGACTCTAGACTCGCCATTGCCTCCTTGTAGTTCGTAGTTTCGTCTTGTTCAACTAACATGACGGTGCAAACCATGTTGCCATACCATTCTGGTGCGATCCGAGATCTACCAGACCTACGGGGTAGAATACCTTCCTCGACAGTTTCTCCCACTGCTTCCACGGAGGATGTTTCCGGAATTGCTTCCGTTGCGCCACTCGGAATCTCGAGTTCAGGATCGACGATCTCATCGAGGTCTACCTTCCTCCCACTTACTCCTTTCGCGAGAAACTCCTTCTCTAGAAAGGTACCGGTCTTCGCGACAAAAGTTTTGCCCTCAGCTTGGTTGTAGAAGGTGTACCCAACGGTTTCCCGTGGATATCCTACAAAGACGACTTTCTCCGACTTCGGTTCGAGTTTGTCGGGCTGTAGTTTATTAACGTATGCCTCACAACCCCAAACCTTCAGAAACGATAACTCAGGCTTTTGGCCATACCATAATTCATACGTTGTCGTTTCAACGGACTTGGACGGAGCCCTATTTCAAATGAATGCGGCTGTTTCTAACGCTTAACCCTAGAAGGACACTGGCAAATCGATAAGAGACATCATAGATCGAACACTATCCAGTAGAGTACGATTACGTCGCTCAGACATGCCGTTACGCTGCGGTGTTCCGGCTGGCGTAAGTTGGGGTACTATGCCACAACTCTTCAGATGTGTGCCAAACTCAAAACTCAAGTACTCGCCACCGCGATCGGATCGGAGGTGCTTGATTTTCCTATTAAGCTGATTCTCAACTTCACTTTGGAATTCTTTGAACTTTTCAAAAGTTTCAGACTTGTGTTTCATCAAATAGATATAACCGTATCTACTCAAGTCATCAGTGAAGGTGACGAAGTAACGATAACCATTGCGTGTCGAAACGCTCATCGGTCCACACACATCTGTATGTATGATCCCCAATAAATCCGACGCCCGTTCAACGAAACCTTTGAACGGTGTCTTGGTCATTTTTCCCATAAGGCATGGTTCGCATGTATCGAGGGATCCGAAATCCAACGAGTCCAAAAGTCCATCGGAGTGGAGTTGCTTCATGCGCTTTACACCAATATGACCAAGACGACAATGCCACAAATACATGGCGGTATCATCACTACACTTAATCCGTTTGGCTTCTATGTTATGGATGTGAGTACTACGATCGAGATTCAACAAGAATAAACCTTTATTCTCGGGAGCATCAACATAAAAGATATCATTCATATAAATAGCACAATTGCTTGACACTGATTTAAATGAATAACGGTCTTGTAACAGGCAAGACCCACTTATAATGTTTACACTCAAGGATGGCACAAAATAACACTTATTTAAAACCAAAACTAATCCCGATGGTAGATGAAGAGGGAGCGTGCCGACAACCACCACGTCGACTCTCGATCCGTTGCCGACGCGCATCGTCACCTCATCCTTCGCCAGCCGCCGTCTACTCCGCAACTCCTCCTGAGAGTTACATATAGTAGCAACAGAACCAGTATCAAATACCCACGGGTTGCTCCGGGCGGATATAAGGTACACATCTATAACATGTATATCAAATATACCTTGCTCTTTGTCGACCGTCTTGCCAGACTTCCTATCCTCCAGGTACTTGGGGCAGTTGCGCTTCCAGTGACCCTTCCCCTTGCAGTAGAAGCACTCCACGCTAGCTCTGGGACCTGATCTGTTAGTCTTGGGCTTGGCACTCATCTTGCCTTCCCTCCTGGACTTCCAGCTCTGCTTTCCCTTGCCACCGGATTTCTTGAAATCAACGGCCTTGTAGACCATCAACAGCGTGTGCTCCTTCTTAATCTCTACCTCAACAGTCTTGAGCATCACGAACACTTCACCCAGGGACTTAGCATGCCCTGCATGTTGTAGTTCATGACGAAGCCTTTATAGCTTGGTGGCAACGATTGCAACACCCTGTCAATCGCCAGCTCATCGGGAATCTTGCATTCCAGAGCACTCAGGCGTTGAACGTAGCCAGACATCTTGACTACATGCTCGCTCACACTGCTATGCTCTTCCATCTTGGCTGAGAAGAAAAGCTCAGAAGCCTCATATCTCTCAGCCTTAGCCTGCGGCGTGAAGACAACCTTCAGATCAGAAATAATCTCGAAGGCGCTCATCTTCTCGAAGCGCTTCTGCAGGTCGGCTTCCATGGCGTAGAGCATGCCACTCTGGACAAAGGAAGAATCCTCCGATCTGGTCTGGAAGACCTTCTTCTCATCCTCAGAGGCATCATCTGCGGGAGGGTCACCGATGGCAGCCTCAATGACGCAGGCCACCCTATGGGGAGTGAGGAGGATCCTCAGGTTGCGGAACCAGGCCATGAAGTTTGACCCATTGGTCTTAAGCTTTTCTTTCTCAAGGAACAGACCTAGGCTAAACGAGAGGCGAGACATCTACAATGGAATTTGCAACAACATAAGACTTTGTTCATAATAATTTTGAGTTATAGTATTTTAGAAAATAACTAACATAACTCCCACTCAAACGAACATCCCTCCTGGTCGTTTAAGCGATTACACGACCCCCATCCATTGCACCACCTCTCATCATCAGAGCCGGCGACACAACTTCAAGAGTAGACAAAAGTCCGCCACACAATTTTGTGACTCGTGCTCGACCTTTCGGTCTTCCTGTTCCGAGGCCATATTTCTGAATATGCTAGGCTCGCCACCAAAGACCTCCACGCTGACGCTTGTGCAACATGGCTTACACCCACTATATGCGAACGACGAGATGTCTGACACCCGATCATCACGGCCTGCCTCATAACGTAGAACTTTCTTGGTGGTGCGCGTTGGAGGGAGAACACTAGTGGTATTTGGAAGGGATCATCTTATATAGCTACCGCCGTGTAACTAATATATACTATATATACAATCACACAATATAAGATGCACACAAAACATCAAATGTAATCAATGTGATATAGTCCATTGCGCCATGGTCTTCTTGGCGCTCGCAGTTTATAAACAATTTAATAAACCTCCCTTGACCATATCACATAGCCCCTGCAAAATAAAGTTAGACACTTCTACTTTATCTTTTGCATATTTTACGTGGCTTGGGGCTTTCGTAAATAGAACCGCTTCATACCTACGAACCTTATGACCACAACAACGATCCAATAATTGCATATTTAAGTATCCCTTTCGGGCCCTCCATTGAAAATGCGAAGACCAACTAAAGAGAGAGAAACTGACACCCGCCAGCCACAGATACGGTACAAGCCTTATGTCAGTAGTGGAACCAGTCTCGCGTAAGCGTACGCGTAAAGTCGGTCCGGGCCGCTTCATCAACTCAATGCCGCTGGAAGACACAAGTGCACGCTAGATGGTAGCAAATAACAGGAACGGTGCCCCCGTGCAGAACATGGGTTCTAACAGCGTACAGCTATATCTACGATAGATTGGCTCTGATACCACTGAAGGGGATCGTGTGCAGAAAACAAAAAAAATCCTACCAACGATATCCAAAAGGCATGCCAAGATCTATTCTATGCAGATATAGTAGTACGAACGGAGATCGGAATACGTACCCTTGTAGACCGAAAGCGGGGATTACGTTCCCGCACAAACTTTGTCGATGAAGACCGACGAAGCCGACCTCAAGGTCGTGTAGAGGAAGCAGAACTTCGAGTACCGCTAGCGCAGCACCTCGCAGGGCGTCACACACGTACGGTGGAGACGATGGCCTCCGAAGCTCCAGTCCAGGACGAGCAGCGGAAGAGTTGGACCGGAACACCAGCAGCGCGGCAGCGGGCTATGGTGGAAGAGATCCCCCTCCTCTGCTCGGCGCGACTCCGACAAGGGAATCACGAGATCGAGAGAGAAATTGGGAATGAATTGGTGAATTAAAAGGCCAGGGGTGCCCCTTCTTATATAGGCTCACAGGGGGGAGCCAACTTGCTAACCAGGCAATGTGGGACTAATGCCCACATGCCTGGTGCGGCATGGGAGGGTGGGCCGGCCCCCTAGTGGGCCCTTGGCCCACTTGGGTCGGCCCCTCCTGGCCCCCACCGAATCCCCAAGGGGATTCCCCCCTCTTGGGCCTTCTTTCGACCAGAAGGCCCATTTAGGGAAATCTGACTAAATAAATTAGAAAATAAATAAATAAAATCATATTTGCATATTAATTACACTAATTAATATCAAACATAATATATATAATTTTTCCTAGCTCCGAAAACTCTTTCGGCGCTGCCCGATCTCCATCGAACCCCTCCCGGGACGTTCTCGGTGATCTCTTTCCTTTCCGGTTGTCTTGTCGAAACCACTTAAGTGTGTTACCCTAGCGGTTCGATATAGTAACAGGTATGACCAAGACTCCTCTATGATCAACGACTAACTCGTAGGCCTGGACCCCATGAATTAATCCCTGTGATATAATGAATGACTTTCATCTATCAAACCTGAACGCCAAGTCATAAACCTTTTGCCATAGCGATACTTAGCATGTCCGAGCGTCGTTCCATAGATATCTCCATACCTAATCTCGACCTCGTTACCGACAACGCCATCTTCTACTCGTCCATGATCTCATGTCTTCGTGACCTAGTCACATGCTTGCAAGCTCATTAGACATGATCTCACCGAGTGGGCCCGAGAGTATCTATCCTGCTATGCGGACTGGCAAATCCCGCTCTTGACCCCTCGTCTCAACTACTCCTTTCCGATACCCAAAAGTATCACCGTTATTATCATACTATATAAGATAGGACGTTTGGTGCGATCAAAGTATCCTCCAGGAATAACAATAAGAGTTGATCTCACGGTCAAAGGCGTAACGACTACGTCCTGCAAATCTGGATATGTCCATCACATCGTTCTCCAACGATATGACTCCCATTGCCGACCGGCGCCATGCCCCATGACCGGGAAACCTCGATCATCAATCGCGCAACGAAACTAGTCTTAGTAGAGGCTACTAGGGACCTGGTTGTTTACGTATCACACCCGTATTAATGTTTCCGCTTAATACGGTTCTAGCATGACACAAAAAACCTATTATGAACAAACGAGATATGATAAAGAATACACTTTATTAATTGCCTCTAGGGCATATCTCCTTCAGTAAATTGTCAATAGTTGACAATGGTTGTTAATAGAATTAATAGATGAACCAAGGGGGTAAGTGTTAATGTTTGTTAATAGAATTTAAATTTTTTAAAAAAGAAATGAAATTGTTTTATTTCATAAAGAAAAACTCTTGGGATTTTTTAGTGGACATTAAAAGAGAATGAGTGGGCATGAGTGGATGCTCCACTCACATCAAGAGGGAAGAGGTGGAGTCACCTCTAGGGGCAACGACCCAACCTCACCCCTCTCCTATATTTGGAGGGGTGGGAGATCCCTTTTGAGCACACACTTGATCCTCTCTCCCTCCTGCTGCTCCACCTCTGGCCATCCGCTTGGCGAAGACATGGCCGTTTGGTTCTCCACCACACCATACCGTCGTGCTGTTGGAGTTCCTTGGTGGTTCTACTACTTCCGTTGCCCCACTGGATCGAGGGAACAGAGGTCGTCATCATGCCGTACGTGTGACCGAGTACGGAGGCGCTGCCCGTTGCAGTGCACATCTTCACGATCTTGAGATCGGCGAGTGAACGACTACATCATCCACGAGAATTATTCTCGAAACGCTTACGGTCTTCGAGGGTTAGTTCTCTTGGAATTTGTTCCACTCGTTATGAGCATCTCCTAGACTAGATCTTGGCTTGTTGGTTTGTTCACACCGTAGGAAATTTTTTGTTTTCTATGCTACGAACCCACCAGTGGTATGCGAGTCGTGTCTATGCGTAGATGATTTGTACGGGTAGAACACATATGTGTATGTGGGCATTGATGATCATGTTATTGCTTCCTTTGTATATTTTGTATCTTAGTGGCATAGTAGACTTGCCCGGATTAACCTTACATGTCCACGCACATGAGACTTGTTCCACGACTGACATGAACTTGTTTTGCATAAGTGGCTTTGCGGGTGTCTGTCTCTCCTACTATAGTTAAGATATAAAATAGAACAGGTTGCTAATAATATTTTCATTACCGTTGTGGTTTCATGTTCGTAGGTAAGAACGGTTCTATCTTCGAAAGCCCTAAGCCACGTAAAATATGCAAAATAAATTAGAGGACATCTAACTTGTTTTTGCAGGGCATGTGATGTGATATGGTCAAAGTTACAAATATGATGTATGAGATGACACCTTTTGTAAATTATGACAAACCGGCAGAAGACAAATGGTTGTCTTTTTTTAATTTATGGCCTGCGTGCTAAATATCATATCTAGATGATATATTGTAAATTTGGAGGACAATTAAGAAGGAGGCGCCATGGACCTTGGTGCCACGCCAGTGGAATGATGGAGATCATGCCAAGATGCACAAGACGGATATCAAGTGCAAGAAGGACCATATCATATCACATTATCCATGCATGTGATGTTAATCCTTTTATGCATCTTATTTTGCTTAGATCGCGACTATATCATTATCAGATGACCCCTCTCACAGTTAATATCAAGATAATAATGTGTTCTTCCTTAGTATGCACCGCTAAGAAAGTTTGTCGTTCGAATCACCACGTGATGATCGGGTGTGATAGACTCAACGTTCGCATATAACGGGTGTAAGCCAGATTTACACACGCAAATACAATGGTTTTACTTGGCGAGCCTAGCATGTACAGACATGGTCTCAGAACACGTAACCGAAAGGTAAAGCATGAGTCATATAGTTAATATGATGAATATGTCGATGTTCACCTTTGCAGCTGCACCATCTCTCGTGATGATCGGTTATTGGTGTAGTGAATTTGGTTTGTATAATCACTAAAACGACTAGAGGTATGTTGTTTTTGAGTGGGAGTTCACGTAATAATTTTGAATTAACTTGAACTTAATTTATCATAATCTTAGTCTAAATAGTCTTTACAAATATGTTGTAGATCATGGCACCACCTGCTTTCAATTTCAATATGTTCATGGAGAAAGAGAAACTAGCAAACAATAGAAGCAACTTCACCAATTGGGCACTTAACCTGAGGATTCTCCTCACAACTTGTCAAAAGCTATATGTGCTTGATGCACCGCTAGGTGCCCCGCCCAGATGACGCTCCTGATGATGTGAAAAATGTTTTCCTGACTCAGAAGGAGGACCACAGTGTAGTTCACTGGGGGATTCTCTATGGTTTAGAGCCGGAGCTGCGAAAACGTTTCGAGAACATCACCGCTTTTGATACAATGGGAGAACTAAAAATGATTTTCGATACCCATGTTGCCGTAGAGAGTTATGATGCTTTAGAAAAGTTCTTTAGCTGCATGATGGAAGAGAACAACTCCGTTAGCGAGCATGTACTCAAAATGTCTGGGTACGCCGATAAGCTCATAGCCCTGGGTATATCGATCCCCAATGAGCTAGGAATTCATCGTGTTCTCCAATCACTCCCACCAAGTTACAAAAACTTTGTGATGAACTACAATATGCAAGACATGAAGAAGACTCTCCCCGAGCTTCTGTCAATGCTCAAAACTGCTGAAGTGGAGATTAAAAAGGAGCATCAAGTGTTGATGATCAACAAAACCACTAGTTTCAAGAAAGGCAAGAAAGGCAAGCCAAAGGGTAGTTTCAAGAAGGGCGGCAAAACTGTTGCCGCACCTGAGAAAAAGACCAAGTCTGGCCCTAAGCCTGACACTGAGTGCTTTTGTTGCAAGGGCACTGGGCACTTGAAGCGTAATTGTCCCAAATATTTGGCGGATAAGAAGGCCGGCAAAGTGAACAAAGGTATATGTGATATACATGTTATTGATGTGTACCTTACTAGTACTCGCAGTAGCGCCTGGGTATTTGATACTGGTTCGGTTGCTAACATATGTAAATCGAAACAAGAACTACGGAATAGGCGACAACTAGCAAAGGATGAGGTGACGATGCGCGTCGGCAATGGATCAAAGGTTGATGTGATCGCTGTCGGGACGCTACCTCTTCGTCTACCATCAGGATTAGTGATGAACCTAAATAATTGTTATTTGGTGCCTGCGTTGAGCATGAACATTATATCTGGATCTTGTTTAATGCAAAACGATTATTCATTTAAGTCTGAGAATAATGGATGTTTGATTTATATGAATGATATCTTTTATGGTCATGCACCTATGAAGAATGGTTTATTTCTTTTGAATCTTGATAGTAATGATACACACATTTATAATGTGAATGCCAAAAGAATCAAATTGAATGATGATATTGCTGCATACATGTGGCATTGCCGCTTAGGTCATATTGGTGTTAAGCGCATGAAGAAGCCCCATTCTGATGGGCTCCTAGAATCACTTGATTATGAATCATTTGAAACATGTGAACCATGCCTTATGGGCAAGATGACTAGAACCCCGTTTCCGGCACGATGGAACGGGCGACGGATTTATTAGAAATCATACTACCGATGTGTGTGGTCCAATGAGTGTGTCGGCGCGCGGTGGATATCGTTATTTTGTTACCTTCACTGACGATTTAAGTAGATATGGGTTTATTTATTTAATGGAACACAAGTCTGAGACACTCGAAAAGTTTAAAGAATTTCAGAGTGAAGTTGAAAACTATCGTAACAGAAAAATTAAATTTCTGCGATCCGATCGTGGAGGTGAATATTTGATTTAACGAGTTTGACACACATATGAAAGAATGTGGAATAGTTTCACAACTCACTCCTGCCGGAACACCACAGCGTAATGGTGTATCCGAACGTCGTAATCGTACTTTATTGGATTTGGTTCGGTCTATGATGTCTCTGACAGAGTTGCCACTATCATTTTGGGGTCATGCACTAGAGACAACTACATTCACTTTAAATAGGGCTTCATCTAAATCCGTTGAAATGACACCGTATGAACTATGGTTTGGAAACAAACCTAAGCTATCGTTTCTAAAAGTTTGGGGATGCGATGTTTATGTGAAGAAGCTTCAGCCTGATAAACTCGAACCCAAAGCGGAAAAATGCGTCTTCATACGATACCGTAAAGAAACAATTGGGTACACCTTCGATCACAGATCCGAAGGCAAAGTTTTCGTTGCCAAGAACGAATCCTTTTTGGAGAAGGAGTTTCTCTCAAAAGGTGTGAGTAGTAGGAAGGTAGAACTCGACGAGGTTATTGAACCTTCTGTTCTTGGAATGGCGATTAGCGCAGCGCCGGAAATTGTTCCGGAGTTGACTTCACCAGATGAAGAGGGAACTAATGATAATCAAGATCATGAAACTCCGAAAGAGGATACTACCGTACTTCGCAGGTCAACATGGACGCGTACAACTCCTGAACTGTACGACAACCCCGTCATGAACGTCATGGTAGTTGATAATGATGACCTTGCGACGTATGATGAAGCGATGATGGGCTCAGATTCCAACAAATGGCTAGAAGCCATGAAACCCGAAATAGAATCCATGAACGAAAACCAAGTATGGACTTTGGTGGACTTACCCAATGACCGGCAAGGCCGTTGAGAACAAATGGATTTTTAAGAAGTAAACTGACGTTGATGGTAATGTGACCGTCTATAAGGCTCGACTTGTCACAAAAGGTTTTCGACAAGTTCAAGGAATTGACTACGAGGAGACGTTCTCTCCTGTAGCGATGCTGAAGTCTGTTAGGATTATGTTAGCAATTGCTGCATTTTTCGATTACGAAATCTGACAAATGGATGTCAAAAATGTGTTCCTTAATGGTCACATTGAGGAAGAGTTGTACATGGTGCAACCAAAAGGTTTTGTCGATCCTAAGGATGCTGACAAGGTATGCAAACTCCAGCGATCCATTTATGGACTGAAGCAAGCATCCCGGAGTTGGAACCTCCGCTTTGATAAGGTGATCAAAGGGTTTGGATTTGTCCAAACTTATGGAGAAGCTTGTATCTACAAGAAAGTGAGTGGGAGCTCTGTATCATTTCTAGTACTATATGCGGATGAAATATTGTTGATTGGAAATGATATAGAATTTTTGAATAGTATAAAAGGTTATTTGAACAATAGTTTGTAACATCCCAACATTTTATAATGTTCAAAAATCACTAAAATTTAAAACTTTTCTTTTTATTAAAATAAAATATTAAAATGCATAAGAAAATCAACTATAAAAGACTTCAAACATATTAAAGAGTTTAATATTTCAAATATCTCAGTTTAACATTATTTTCAAAACTTGTTTCAAGTTAAAAAATTTATCATTCCATTGTATTTTTCTTAAGCCTATAGTTTATAACTTTAAAACTTCATAAATTAAAATTTATGAATTATCCAAATAAACTCTTCATTTGCTTAAATGAATTTCATTTATATTCAAAGCATGAATGATTAATATATTCTAAATAAGAAATGGATTAAAACAAAAATCTTTTCCAAAGTTGATATGAAGTTTTTCAAATGAATAAGCATAATATAAAACATAATGTTGTACAAAACATTTAGAATTAAAAATGGAATTCATTATATTTCCCATTTCCTTCTAATTAGTTATATGTTGTTCTTTAATATTATGAGAAATTAAAAAGATGAATGATTTCAGCAAAATAAGTTTAAATAACTTAAATTCAAACATATTTTGAATATGGGTATTTTACAAATTTTATTTAGCCAAAAGAAAATTTAATTAAGATATAAATTCAAATTTGGCTTTAAGTGTCAAATTTGTATTTAATCAATATTTCAAAATATTATTTTTCAAAAATATTCAAAACATGCCCACAACTGGTTTAACACAAAGATATTGATTTTACAAAATTTTAGAAATTAATTTGACATCTTTTGGACATTTAAATCAAAAGATATGAATTAAATAAATAAAAACAGAAAAAAGAATTACCTGGATGACGTCATCGCTGACGTCATCATCGTCAACCTCCAGCCGGGAATTTCGCCCCCGAATCCTCCCACAAATTCTTCCAAAATCCGGGCGGAATCGACGCGTTCAGTTTCCTCCGAGCTTCCCTATAAGTAGCCCTCACCCTCCGCCACTTTTCCCCTCTCAAAGCCTAGCACGAGGTGCCCCAGGCCGCCCAAATCTGCTCGCCGGAGCTCGCCATTGCCGCCGCCGTGTTTCTCCCTTTCCCGGCGAGGTAGGACACCCCAAGACCCGAGACTACGCCCATATGCTTCACCCCAACCTCGCACACACTCCCGACCCCTCCGTTCTTTTATTCGCAGCCCAAATCGGCGAGTTCAAGTTTCGACCGAGCCTCCGCCGCCTTCCTCAACGCAGGCGAGCAAACTCCAGTGCAGGAGAGCCCCCGCGCCGCCGTAGACCGCGTGATCTTCTCCGCCAAGTCCTGCCGCGCCTCCACGTCGCCTTCCCGTGGACTGAAGAGCACTAGAGGGAGGAGACGGTCCACGCCCGAGCGGAGCGCCGCCGTCCTCGACAATTCCGGCCACCGGCGCCGCCATCTTCCGGTCAGAGCGAGGTGAGCCGCCCGATCTTTGTTTAACGACCCAGATTAGAAGTCTCAGACGAACCGGTACGAATAGATCTGGGCCGTCCACGTCAGCGTGCCTCATCAGCATCCAGTCAGCATCCAGTCAGCATCCGCGTCAGCAATTATTTTCGTAATTAATTTTAAATTGGCAGTTTTACAGAAAAGACCCTGTAACTTAGAATTGGTATAATTTTTTACTCACACATCCAAATTCAATTATTTTTATATATTTGGAAAGCCCTTGACATGTAGAATATTTTGGATCTGCCAAAATTCAAATTTGACTTAGTTTAAAATATTCAAATTTCAAATGGTGGATTTGAGTATTTTTGTAATAACTTTAAATATATAATTCCAAAAATTGCAAATAAAATTGTTTTAGAAACTTTGGAATATTTGTAAATTGATTCCACTGCTATAAAATATTTTTGAGTAATATTTGAATGAAATCATAGTTATATATTTAATTTGAATAGTTTGAGTATTTTCAACATAACTATTAATAAAAATAGTATTTTTGAGTATAGTAAATTGCTATAAATTTAATTTAAATTAAAATACCTCTGTCTATTAATTCCTTTTGTTATATTTTCCAAAAATAGAAATTAATTAAATTACATTTATAAATTCATGCATATTTATAAAGAAATCACAAAAGTTATTTTTGATGTTTCTTGTGATTTAAAATTTCATTTCATTCATAGCATATTTTATTTTGTAGATATAATTATCATAGGAAAACCCCTCTTCATTAGTTTTCTCTAAGTTAGAAATAATTTCAACTTAGCATTTTTGTGAAGTGCTACACTTAGACACTTAGTAATTTTACACATGGAGCTGGAAGACCAATGAAGGACTTAGCCAAACAAGACTCCAGAAGAATCTCCAAGGAGTGGAAGCACTTAGAAGAAAGATCAAGAAGAAGTTCATGAAGACCAACCAGAAATATTTTCTAAGTCTTTCTCCCTCTTTCTTCTTTCTCCCTCCTTCTTCTGTTAGACTTCATGATGACTAAGTAAATCAAAGACCAGCCTCGAGGATACAAGAACCACCAAGTCTGAAGATTTATCAAGTCTATCAAAACTTCAATCAAGACATCATCAAGGAGAATATTACAAGTCTGGAGATGAAGCCTGGAGGACAACTACATCTTTCTTCTATCTTTTCCCTCTTTTCTAAACTTGTCTTTCACATTTGACATTAACAATTTTTGATCATGATATTATCGTCTTGAAGTTTGTTGGATCCTAGCGGCATAGTGAGATGAAGCGGCCTGGAAACAAACCTTACATGTCCACGTACATGAGACCTGTTCCACAATTTAAGTGTCTGGCCGGGTGTCTGTCTCTCTCACTATAGTGAATGTCCAATTTACAAAGAGTTGATAATAATTGTTGATCATCTTGAACAAATGACTTAGTATTTACTCTAAATATTTCTACACATCAAGACTAAGCCATTAGAGGGCTTATTCAAGTTGATATAAAACAAAATATTTTACTCAACTTATGACCTTAGCCCTTAGTCCTTTTGGACCACCCTATTTGCCTTGCATTAACTTAAAAGATTTTCATGGCATGAAAAAACATTTCTAGCCCTTAAGAATATTTTGCACATCATGCATAAACATATTTTCCTTAGAAAGTTTTATAAAACTTATTTATTCATCTAGTATGTGTTTGTATGCATTGTGGAGTTGTGCTTGCTGTTGATTGTTGTATTGTTGCTTGTCTATACTGTTAGATTGAACGGAGAGTCCCGAGTATCGTTGAAAAGAGTTGTGAACAACAACAACATTCAAAGGCAAGTGGCACACCTCATAAACTACCTATTATTTCTATATGCATTACTTAGTGTATTTTTATATGCATGTGTAGGATAGTATTGCTCTGCTAAACCTGTGTAGAATTCCTTATTCCTGTGTCTAGGTTCCTATGCAATACTTAGTAGAATTATTGATGCTATGCAAATGATGTTTTGTGAAAATCTAAATTCTACAAAGTTAAGAATGAAACACCTGGGTGGTAAGTGGTTGTATGGTTTATGTTGAGTGGCTACTCAGGTCCATGTCTATGGTTCCTGGAGTATGTACACTTGTGAATGGCCACCCAGGAACCGAGGAATCTGAAGAACTCCGAGTGACGATTGCTTCCAGTGCAGCCATTGCCATATGGGCTCTGGCTTGATCAATTATGTTGCGTGGACTCTCTCCGGCTTGACAAGCAGATGTAGGGGGATGTTAGGTGGAACGGGTCAAGCCAGAGTGGGAGGGAAAATGCTTCTGAAAGATCTCGTCTCATTCTTCTCCTTTCCTATTCACAAATGGTGTGTAAAGG
This sequence comes from Poa annua, assembly GCA_026929855.1. NCBI lineage: Eukaryota > Viridiplantae > Streptophyta > Magnoliopsida > Poales > Poaceae > Poa > Poa annua. The sequence goes on along the minus strand of CM049428.1, from coordinate 112,097,584 downwards.
ATAGTTTGGGTTGAATGGGTACAATGGTGAACGTGCACAACCTCTGCAGAGTGTAAAACTAAGTACTTAGCCGTGTCCCCGGTACGGACAATTTGAGCAGCTGATCACGGACGTCAACGGAGGATTCCATCATTCCAACTTCAGAAATAAAACTTGATGGGTGAACAAGGGAAGATGAGATTTATGGTTTTCATGCCATACTCGTCTTGATTTCAAGAAAAGTGTTTTCAAAAGAGTAGGAAAAATTGGCTTTATGCAAATTAGCCTTGAACTCCACCAGCCAAATATGCATATAGGCTTTAGAGTTATTACATTAAGTGTCCACCATAGTGTCACTTGCCAGACTCCATTTTTAATGGAATCTGACCCACTCTGTTGCAAAATTTTATTTGTTACAGGTTATTCAAATGACGAGTGAGGTTTCGTTAAGGGATTTCGAGTCTGCAACCAACATGTTTTCGCCTGTGGCAACATGAAGTTGTTGGAGACCCACTGCTATTGTATTTCCGTTGTTTACTCTTTCGAAGCTAGCTTTATGCTATGCAACTTGTATTGAATATTTTGTAAGTCTGGATCATCGATGTAATAAAATTGATACTTTGTTGTGATATTACATCGTAAACTGTGTGTGCAAACGAATCGATCCAGGGATTTGCACTATACATAGGTATCTGCCTTATTAAAAGTGCAGGTACGCTACATAGTTTTTCGATGAAGGACCTCGGTGAAGCATCGTATATATTAGGCATCAAATCTATAGAGATAGATCAAGACGCTTAATTGGGCTTTCGCAAAGTACATACCTTGACAAGATTCTGAAGAAGTTCAGAATGGACGAAAGTAAGAAAGGGCTCTTACCTATGTTACAAGGAAATACATTGAGTCAGACTCAAAGTCCAGCTACATCGGAAGATAGAGAATTGATGAACAAGATCCCTATGCCTCAGCCATAGGATCTATCATGTATGTTATGCTATGTACAAGACCGGATGTGGCACATGCTATTAGCTTGACTAGAAGGTACCAATCTGATCCAGGTTTGGAACACTGGATGGCGGTAAAGAATATCCTAAAGTACTTAAGAAGGACTAAGGATATGTTTCTCGTGTATGGCGGTGAAGAAGAGATCGTCGAAAGATGTTACATCGATGCTAGCTTCGACACCGATCCGGATGACTCTTAGTCACAATCTGGGTACGTATTTCTTATGAATGGAGGAGCAGTAAGCTGGAGTAGTTCCAAGCAACCCGTGGTGGCGGGATCATCAACAGAAGCGGAATATGTTGTTGCCTCGGAGGCAACGCAGGAAGGAGTTTGGATGAAGGAGTTCATATCCGAACTAGGTGTGGTTCCAAGTGCGTTGGATCCGATGATTATCTATTGTGTCAACAATGGTGCCATAGCCAATGCTAAAGAACCAAGGTCTCACAAGAATTCCAAGCATTTCAAGCGCTGTTTTCACTCTATCCGTGAGCATGTCAAGGATGGTGATATAAAGATTTGCAAAGTAGTTACGGATCTGAATGTGGCAGGCCCTGTGACTAAAGAACTCCCAAGGGCAAAACATGATCAACACCGGAACTCCATGGGTGTTAGGGTCATTACAATGTAATACAGACTAGTGCCCCTAGTGCAAGTGGGAGACTGAAAGGAATATGCCCGAGAGGCAATAATAAAGTGGTTATTATCTTATTCCATGTTTATGATAAATGTTTATTTCTCATGCTAGAATTGTATTAATCGGAAACATTAATACATGTGTGACTAATGAACAAATTAGAGTTCCTGCCTCTTGTTTAACTAGCTCGTTGATTAACTGATGATCAAGGTTTCCTGATCATGAACATTGGATGTTGTTAATAACGGGATCATGTCATTAGGAGAATGATATGATGAACACACCCAAATTAAGTATAGCAATACGATTAAGTTATTAAGTTTATATTGTTGTACTCAGCATACGAAGTAACCCTAATCCTTAGACCGTGAGATCATGTCAATCACTAACACCGGAAGAATGCTTTGATGACATCAAACGTCACACCATAACAGGGTGACTATAAAGGTGGCGTTGGGTATTCAGAAAGTATTAGTTGAGGCTCATGGATCAAGAAGTGGGATTTGTCCATCCAGATGACGGACATATATACTCTGGGCCCTCTCGGTGATATCACATCGACACCGCTTGCAAGTACGTGACTAGGTCACAAGGATGTCATATCATAGAACGAGTAAAGAGTACTTGTCAGGAACGAGATCGAACAAGGTATAGATGATACCAATGATCGGATCTCGGACAAGTAAAATATCGCGAGACAAAAGGAATTGGTTATGATGTTTTTGGTTCACACGATCACAAGATTCATCGTCGAATATGCAGGAGTCATTACGGATCTCCTGATCCCGCTGTTGACTATTGATCGGAGAGGTGTCTCGATCATGTCTACATTATTCATGAACCGTAGGGTGACACACTTAAGGTTTGTCGATGCTTTTGGGTAGACACGGAATTTCGGAGAAAGGTTTGGACATCACCGAAATTGTTTCGGGTAATATTGAAATAGTTCAAGGGGTTAATTGTCAATATTTGACAATGGTTATTAATAGAATTAACAGATGAACCAAGGGGTAAGTGTTAATGTTTGTTAATAAAATTAACAAATTTTAAAAATAAATATTTTTTTATTTCATAAAGAAAAACCATTGGGATTTTTGAGTGGAGATTAAAAGAGAATGAGTGGGCATGAGTGGATGGGAGCTCTCTCCTATATATGGAGGGGTGGGAGCTCAGCCCTCTCCTATATATGGAGGGGTGGGAGCTCCCTTTTGAGCACATACTTGATCCTCTCTCCCTCCTCCCGCTGCTCCACCTCTGGCCATCCGCTTGGCGAAGCCATGGCCGTTTAGTTCTCCACCACATCACGCCGTCGTGCTGTTGGAGTTCCTTGGTGGTTCTACTACTTCCGCTGCCCCACTGGATCGAGGGAATGTAGGTCGTCATCAATCCGTACGTGTGACCGAGGTCGGAGGCGCTGCCCGTTGCAGCGCACATCTTCATGATCTTGAGATCGGCGAGTGAACGACTACATCATCCACGAGAATTATTCTCAAAACGCATACAGTCTTTGAGGGTTAGTTCTTGGAATTTGTTCCACTCGTTACGAGCATCTCCTAGACTAGATCTTGGCTTGTTGGTTTGTTCACACTTTCTTTTCTATGCTACGAACCCATCACGTCGGATTTATTGGGGATCAGACATACAGATGTGTGTGGACCAATGAGCGTTTCGACACGCAATGGTTATCGTTACTTCGTCACCTTCACTGATGACTTGAGTAGGTACGGTCATATCTATTTGATGAAACACAAGTCTGAAACTTTTGAAAAGTTCAAAGAATTTCAAAGTGAAGTTGAGAATAAGCTTAACAAGAAAATCAAGCACCTCCGATCCGATTGCGGTTGCGAGTATTTGAGTTTTGAGTTTGGCACACATCTAAAGAGTTGTGGCATCGTACCCCAACTCACGCCTGCCGGAACACCGCAACGTAACGGCGTGTCCGAGCGACGTAATCGTACTCTACCGGATAGTGTTCGATCTATGATGTCTCTTACCGATTTGCCCGTATCCTTCTGGGGTTATGCGTTAGAAACAGCCGTATTCATTTTAAATGGGGCTCCGTCCAAATCCGTTGAAACGACACCGTATGAATTATGGTATGGCAAGAAGCCTAAGTTATCGTTTATGAAGGTTTGGGGTTCTGAGGCGTATGTTAAGAAACTACAACCCGACAAACTCGAACCGGAGTCGGAGAAAGTCGTCTTTGTAGGATATCTGCGGGAAACCGTAGGATACACCTTCTATAACCAAGCTGAGGGTAAAACGTTTGTCGCGAAGACCGGTACCTTTCTAGAGAAGGAGTTTCTCGTGAAAGGAGTAAGTGGGAGGAAGGTAGACCTCGATGAGATCGTTGATCCTGAACTCGAGATTCCGAGTGGCGCAACGGAAGCTGTTCCGGAAACGTCCTCCACAGAGGGAGTGGGAGAAACTGTCGAGGAAAGAATTCTACCTCGTAGGTCTGGTAGATCTCGTATCGCACCAGAATGGTATGGCAGTATGGTTTGCACCGTCATGTTAATTGAACAAGACGAACCTACGAACTACAAGGAGGCAATGGCGAGTCTAGAGTCCGAGAAATGGCTAGAAGCCATGAAATCTGAAATAGGATCCATGTATGATAACAAAGTGTGGACTTTAATGGATATTCCCGAAGGGCGCAAGGTCGTCGAGAATAAATGGATCTTTAAGAAGAAGACTGATGCTGATGGTAATGTGACCGTCTATAAAGCTCGACTTGTCGCAAAGGGTTTCCGACAAGTTCATGGGATTGAGTGCGATGAAACTTTTTCACCGGTAGCGATGCTGAAGTCTATTCGGATTTTGTTAGCAGTTGCTGCCTATTATGATTATGAAAAATGGCAGATGATGTCAAAACAGCCTTCCTAAATGGAAACATTGAGAAAGAGTTGTACATGGTACAACCGGAAGGTTTTGTCGATCCAGTAAATGCTGGCAAGGTATGCAAGCTTCAGCGCTCCATTTATGATGGAAGCAAGCATCTCGGAGCTGGAATCTTCGCTTTGATGAGGTAATCAAAGGTTTTGGATTTGTCCAAAATTTCGAAGAGACCTGCATTTATAAGAAAATGAGTGGGATCTCGGTTGTGTTCTTAGCACTATATGTAGATGAAATATTGCTGATTGGGAATGATGTGGAACTTCTGAATAGCGTGAAGGATTATTTAAACAGTAAATTTTCCATGAAGGACTTAGAAGAAGCTGCATACGTCTTAGGCATTAAAATCTATCGTGATAGATCAAGACGTCTATTAGCGTTGAGTCAGAGTACTTATCTTGATAAAATCTGAAGCGTTTCGGTATGGAGAAGGCAAAGAAGGGTTCTCTGCCGGTTATCAAGAATGAAACATTGCGAAAGGCACAGCGTCCGATAACGGAGCAGGATAAGGCCGATATGACTAAACATCCTTATGCTTCAACCATATGATCGATTATGTCTGCAATGTTAAGTACTAGACCTGATGTGGCATTAGCTCTAAGTTTGACAAGCCGTTTCCAGATTAATCCTGGAATGGCGCATTGGATTGCTGTTAAGAGCATTCTTAAGTATCTCAATAATACAAAGGAAATGTTCATTGTCTATGGTGGCTGCGATGAAGAACTTGGCGTAACAGGTTACGTGGATGCAAGTTTCTGCTCAGACCTTGATGACTCAAAGTCATAGACAAGTTATGTGTTCAACGTGAATGGAGGCGCCGTGTGTTGGAGAAGTGGGAAGCAACCCATCATCGCACAATCTACAATGGAGTCGGAGTACATTGCTGCTTGCGAATCCGCGAATGAAGTTGTGTGGCTAAGGAAGTTCATCATTGAACTTGGAGTGTTCCCGAGCGTGCAAGACCCCGTGATCCTCTTCTGCGATAATATGGGTGCCATTGCTAACGCCAAGGAGCCAAGGTCCCACTCCACCGCCAAACACATTCTTCGACGCTTCCATGTGATACGACAGTACGTACAAGGAGACGATGTGAAGATTTGCAAAGTGCATACGGATCTGAATGTGGCAGATCCTCCGACGAAGCCTCTCCCGCTTGACAAGCATGAAAAACACTAATTAGCTATGTGTGTTAAGCTTTTATAAAGTTGTAATCTAGATTAATTTGTACTCTAGTGCAAGTGGGAGACTGAAGGAGATATGCCCTAGAGGCAATTAATAAAGTGTATTTCTTGAAGGGAATATGCCCTAGAGGCACTTAATAAACATTGTTTATTGGCAATATCCCAATCGTTCATTATATGTTTTACACCATGCTATAACTGTATTAAGCGAAAACATTAATACAGGTGTGGTAGATAAACAACCAGGTCCCTAGTAGCCTCTACTAAGACTAGTTTCGTTGCGCGATTGATGATCGAGGTTTTCCGATCATAGGGCATGGCGCCGGTCGGCAATGGAAGTCATATCGTTAGGTGTAACGATGTGATGGACATACCCAGTATTTATAGGACATAGTCATTACGCCTTAAGACTTTGAGACCAACTCTTATTGTTATCCCTGAAAGATACTTTGATCGCACCAAACGTCATATCTTATATAGTGTTACAATGATAGGTGATACTTTTGGGTATCGGAAGGTGGTAGTTGAGACGAGGGGTCAACAACCGGATTTGTCAGTCCGCATAGCCGGATAGATACTCTAGGGCCCACTCGGTGAGATTATGTCAAATGAGTTTGCAAACATGTGACTAGTGAAGGGGTTACGGTGCAGAAAACAATAATTTTCTAGCGAACGAAACCCTAACTAGCCAGGATCTATCTATCTAGTACATGCGATAACGGTGGCGGAACGGGTTACATTACCTCCATGTAGACCGATAGCGGGGATTACGCTCCCGCACAAGCGTTGACGATGAAGTCGTACGTAGCCAACCTCGAGGTCGCGGAGAACTTGCCGCGATGTCGGAGTCGATGACGCCGGGGTGTCGACGATGATCTGCGTCGACGGGCGTCGGGCGGAAGAAGGCAGAGCGCCAGCACCGGGGCTGGTGCGCCGGCAGCAGAGGGGGGAGGCGCGGCGGCTGCAGGGGGCGAGACGACGTCGCCCAAGCTCCTCAATAGAGTAGCCTCCGAGCACTCGCAAACATACGGAGCCTAGCGACAACTCCCGGTCATTCAGATCCAGCTGAAATCGCAGGAGTAGAACTTATCTGGAATCCCGCAGAGCAACGGCGCTCTGCGGTATGGCTTAGGTGGAGAGAGACCCCCTTCCTCAGCTCGGCGCGGCTCCAACTTGGGAACCACGAGATCGAGAGAGAAATTGGGAATTAATTGAATTTCCTGTGTATTAAATCAATTAATATGCCTTGCTATATAAAGGGGGAAGGGGGTGTGCAAACCCCTTGGCTCCCCCATGTGGGACTAAACAAAGGACATGGGAGGGGGGGTTCGGCCCCCACATGGGCTGGCCGAACCAGCCAATGGGGCCCACCCCCCTTTGAGGTGCGGCTCCCCCTCTTGGGCCCTCTTAGGGCCCATATAGGTGGGAGCCCCCTTTTTCCTTTATTTAATTAATATTAAATTAATATAAAAATCCCATTAATTCATAATTAATATATTTATATATAATTCAATATCCCGTGACTCCGAAAACTCTTTCGGACCACCCGAACAACTTTCGTACATTCCTGGAACCATTCCAGACCTCTCCGGAACTCCTTCCAGACCACCGGAACTCTTTCCGGATCATTTCTCTCTCTCCAACAAAAACCTATAAAATTCCAGAACCTATCTCCTGGCGTCGCTAAGACCTTAAGTTTGTTACGCTACGGTTCGGGAACACTCCAGACATGGTCGAGACACTCCGCTCACCAATGATCGTCAGGGATACCTGAAATATATGACGACCCCTGTGCATTCCACGAATATCGTCGTTGAACCATAAGTATGATATTCATTCCCTTTGTCTCTGCGATACTACCTTGTCCGAGATATGATCGTAGACACACCGATGCCTTTGCTGTATCTCGTTACCGACGAAGGTTATTAACTCGTCTGTGATATTACATCTCCATGACCTAGTCATAAGCTGCAGCTATATAGATGCAATATCACCGAGTGGGCCCAGAGTATCTTTCCATTACAAGAATGAACAAATCCCGCTCTTGATCCTTACGTCTCGATGCTCTTTCGGAATACCCAAGATGGACACCCTTATTGTCATGCTATATAAGACACAACGTTTGATGCTCTCAAAGCACTCCTACGAAGCAACAATAAGTACGGTCTCACGGTCTAAGGAATAAGCTATCATACTCTTATCTATTGCAAATGACAAACATCGTAATACGATCTTATTGCAATACTTTGCGTATGTCCACCACCTTATTCAACTAACAAGATGACCCCATTGTCAAACGACGTCATTGTCCTTGATCGGGAATCTCGATCAACTGTTGCCCAATGGACTAGCTCATATAGAGGCTTGCTAGGGACCTGGTTGTCTATGTATCACACGTGTATTAACAATTCCGATTAATACAGTTATAGCATAATACACAAACCTATTATAAACTTATGAGATAATGCAATAAATACTACTTATTTATTTGCCTCTAGGGCATATCTCCTTCAGTCTCCCACTTGCACTAGAGTACAAATAAACTAGCTGCATTTTACTTTATCAGAATCCCTTATCAAATAAGAATCATTTGATAATGCTTGCTCGTGGAAAAGTGTTACTGCACAATCCATGATTGTACATGCTTTTGCGATTCACTAGCATCAACTTGTTTGATATCACCATGTTGTCTAACAACATATATGCAAATACCGTAACTAAGTGAGACTTCTGCTTCCCAGCACTTACTCTGATTATACTAACCAGATAACTGCCCTGAAAAACACACTCAGCCATGCAGAGCCCCTTGTAACAATTACAAACTCGCGATATCTACATACTTTCACACCAATGTAGAAAACTTGACATGCAAATGTCATCCCTTAACTAACGCACTTCTACTTCCAGTAAATTCCAAATTTACTTTCATAACTGTTCTTTACTCCAAGAACATCGGTTATATTTTATCGAGCAGATAATATGGTTTCTGTATGATGTCTAATATATACATAATAGACCCACATGTCATACAACCATTACCTTCATGCATCATTACTCTTAATGACCAATTGGATTCCAAAGGACCATCCTTTTGATTCTATTCTGACTCCTCAGATATAATCCAACACAACTCGACTAACTATTTAAAATTCCCGTTCTATTTCAAAATAGACACTAACTTTTAAATAGTTTTACAACTTCATCCTATTCTATTGGTACAGTTTCACAATGTGTTAACTACACAAGATGAATTCGACTCCCACTCAAATTATGTCTCCACATATTTGATAACACGAGCTCCCACTCAAAAACATGTTATCCACATATTTGAGTTCCCAAGCTCCCACTCAAAAATATATTCTTCACATATTTCTCCTGAGTGAACTAACTATGACTCCCACTTAAATCGACATCTTGGTTAAACCAAAATCATTGATCTACTATCAATTCGAATTTAATACAAACTACAGTATTACATTAATACAAATCCCTCAGACTTCAAGCATGTCTACATAAATGTAGTCAACAAATTTGATCTTGTCCAAGACACATTTCTCGACAAGACATGCTACCGTGTCTTTCTTATAGTCACATTTCTCATATAACACCTTATATGACGATTAAACAATCTTATTCCTGTAATAAGAATTGCAGCAACAATTACTCTCTTAATCCTTTCAAATGCAACTTTGGATTTCCAGGCTCAAAAAGCCTTTGTTCGTATTCCGATATTTTCTCAACTTTCTTTGTATTCATAAAGTGCACCTTGATCTGTCAACAAGATCTGAAATACTTAATACAGTGTTGTGACCTGACAGCAACATTAAATATAACAACACTTTATTTAGAAGTTTCTTTCATGAAAATATTATGATCTTTATGAAGAGGATTGCAAGCAGAAAACAATTTTCTAGTCTCCCTCACTCTTAATCACTAAACTTTCATTAGCAGACATATACTCTTTGGAACATCTTCCAACATAAGTCTGACACTTTATTCCAAACTTCTAATTTCAATCCATGAACCATAATTCGAAAAGTCATCTTTTCTCGGAATTACATAGACAACAAACTGAACTTTGTTTCTAATTGATTCTGGAATACACTCTCGTCCAATGCGAGCAATCTACAAAGAACTACTCATGTATATTCCGAATTATCGCATAATCATATACACGTCGACATTACTGTCGATCCTATGAATTTTTGTTGAGAAAAATATCTATTTTCTAAAGTGGACATCGACTATAATGTTTCGAACATATTAGGAGATTCTAAGACTGATTCTGACAGACCACACTTTATTTATTTAAAATAGAGCATAATTATAATTCCCCACATATCACCATATATGACATTATAATATTGTGAAAACAAATTTCCACAAGTCTTTTGTGTTGAAACCATGATTCAAAAATATTGTCCTTTGATCGAATCTTGTGAATACAATATTCACTAATCTTTCTTCTGAAAAACCCCATTTGATCTATTATCAAATTAATTTCAGACTCCATAATTTATCGGGCAAATACTCCTATTTACCAAAATCATAGAAGAATTCGGATCAAGCAAAACACCATTGATTAATCATTAAAAATGACTCTCAATCAATTTCCTCTAGTATTGCAACTTCAATACTGCATTTCAAACTTAATCAATTTTGGCACTCGAAATACTTAAATGGACCAAAAATATCCATTACTTCTTTCATTGCCTTTATGACTAAATTCGATGGTGTTTGTTCTTTGGACACACAATTTTATCATTCCCGCTATTATAAATGTATATCATACGCATAATGTAATTGAGATGTGATGCAAATTACTCATAACATGAAACAACTGCTTTGTTTCATAACATAAAACAACTGATGTGTTCTATATGAATAATTATGTCTTGTTACATTCAAGACACCAAACTAGATCACATTCTCACTATTACAAAATGTCTTATAAAAAACTATTGATGATAACTAATATGATGTCTCGAGGGCGTGAGCACCACTGGCCATGAACTTGCCATCACTCGTGCACTGTCACGTCACCCTTCGCCACATACTTGTGATAATCAGGGACTGTTTCACAAACAGAACAATTATCAAACACTTTTCATCAAGTATGAGAAGAATACATTTATATCTTTGTATATCAAATATACCCATAGCGTCGAAGAACTCTTCTTCGATGAATCAACTTTTAGAGATTTGAACTTGTTCACGAACGTGACGAAGCTCACCGTGTCTCTATAGCATATTCACGCACATGCTATTCACAGCTAGGAGGTAAAGCGCAATCTCTATTGCACTGGAGTTCGCTATCTAGAAATCGTCGATATTCGTAAGCCTGAAGTAGATGTCACACAACTTCTTTAACTGAGTCTCCAGACAGGTATGCTCCCCATGTGATTGGTCCGGAACTTTCCAAGCTGTCTGAACTTCTCAAGACTCAATTCATCTTTGAAGTGACCTTTGATCGCATCAATCACAACATATGGCTCCAGGTGTTGAATACAACTTTCAACTCTGGTGCTAGGCATACGTTCATGACGACCTTCACTTCCATGAAAATATCATGATGCTTACGGAACTCATCATCTTTCTCCTTGCTATCAGAATCATCTGGTCTAATTCCTAACTAATGTTCTAGCACATATAGGATGTTTGTTGTGTTTGGAGAATGTTTCTAAAACCAATGCACCAGCTGATGAAGTTGGACCCGTCGGCTTCCAAGGTAGAATCCGAGCTCTTGAAGAAGTAACCGAAGCGTAGTTCCGCAGTCTCCAGATGTGATCGCAAAAGAGGTAAGATAAGTTTATAATATATAGGTGAGTTTTAGTTTTATAATCTCATTATCAAAAACACACCACACCAAGATTATTATCCCTAAAATAATAATGGCGATTACACGACCCTCATCCACCACACTACCCCCGATCATCACGGCCGGCAGCACGGTTTCAAAGGTGGACATAAAATGTCGATCATAACAACTCTATGACTCGTGCTCGATCTTTCGATCTTCCCGTGTTTCGAGGCCATACCTC